>OX244273.1:330000-6315000 GCA_945867215.1 Epinotia demarniana | reverse complement strand
GCGTGCTGTTTTATAACTGTGTGCATTATAAATAATTGACGAACTGTTAAAACGGATTTATATAAAAGGTTTGTGGGGAATTGACAGGGGCGGAAAGTAGAAACCTTAAGGATTGCTCTATGGGCTCTTTCTAGATTAGGTTACGTTTAGGGCACCCCATGTAGAGATACAGTAAGGTAATATAAATTGACATAACGTAAAGTAAACATGATTGCTTATATGTGCCAGTCTGCGATCGTACGTGACTTTTTGAAAATAAATATTAACTTACGAATTCTAGTGCACAACGGTTGTCACAACGCAACATGATGTCGAAAAGAGAGATAATAATGAACCCTAAACACTTTATTTCGCTTGTGGTAGCTATACCCGGACATGTACCTGCACCGGTTACTTGTGGGATGTTTACAACTGTGAGCATAGAGCTTAAGGTTAGTCGGAGCTAGTTGCGATTTGCGCATGGAAAACTTGATAACATTCGTTTTATCCAGTTCAGGGTTAGTAGTGGATGTAAGCCAGATACTTACAATATGAAAGCCTCGAAAAGTAATTTATTAAACATAAAAAGTAAAAATTATATGAAGTATTTAAAAAAATATATAAAAAAATACTAGTCTAGAATGTTTCTAGAAAGACAATCTAATGTCAAAAAATAAATAAAACGAGAATAATCAATTAAAAATAATGTCAACATTTTCCAAAAGGAATAAATAAATTACAAATCCAGTCAAAATTGGTCCCAAGAGGATTTATCATTCATGTAGTCTTGTGCGCTATAATAAGCTTTCGAAATAAGTTTACGTTTCACATAGTTCTTGAATTTATTAATAGATAACTCAGTTACATTTCCAGGAAGTTTGTTATAAAACCTTACACAATTACCCATGATTGATTTTTTTATTTTTTGGAGCCGAGTGGTGGGCACCGCGAGCTTATGCTTATTTCTAGTATATTATGTATGTCACAGTTTTTCCTAATGTTGACAATGTTTTCATGTACATACATAATATTTTCATAGATGTATTGACAATGCAATGTCATTATATTAATATTTTTAAACTTATCCCTAAGTGAGTCTCTATGTTTCAATCTATATATCGCCCGAATAGCCCGTTTCTGCAGAACAAAAATCGAATAAATGTCCGAGGCACTGCCCCACAATAAAATACCATATGACATAATGCTATGGAAGTAGCTAAAATATGCTAATCGAGCTGTTTTCACGTCTGTTAATTGCCGGATCTTACTCACTGCAAATGCTGCAGAACTCAGTCTATTCGAGAGATTAGCAATATGGAGACCCCATTGAAGCTTAGAATCTAACGTTAAACCAAGAAAAACTGTACTATCAACTATTTCCAATTCCTCATCTTTCACAAAGACACTCCTTTGCTCGTGTTCAACGTGATTCGTGACAAATTTAATACATTTAGTCTTCTTCTCATTTAACAATAAATTATTAACATTAAACCAATTTACTACTTTAGAAATAGCATTGTTTACGTAATTGCAAGCTTTTTGTTGTCTTATAAGTTTGAAAATTAGTGAGGTGTCATCAGCAAACAATACTATATCATGGTGGGTCTTTACGAGATATGGCAAGTCATTTATGTTGATAAGGAACAGGAAAGGCCCCAATATTGATCCCTGCGGTACACCCATCGAGACCAATGACCCCGGTGATCGCTGTCCATTCACTTCGACCCTTTGTATTCTACCATGTAAGTACGACTTTAGTAAATTCAGTGCTGATCCTCTGACTCCATAGTAGTCGAGTTTCCTGATCAATGTTTCATGACAAACGCAGTCGAAGGCCTTTTTGTTTAGTAAAAATATGTTCAGTCGGTTTTGTTTGGTTGAGTAAACAAACATTTCACATGGTTTATATTATTAGGATATAGTCATAGTCATATCGTTTATTGCATCCATAGTTGTGCAGTTCTTATATTCTTATATAAATGGAGAGATTCGACATCACTTTTGTTACCGTGCGTACTAGCGTAGTTGGGCATTTTAAAATTTTTGTAAGTACCCAATAAGCGCTTGTAAATCAAAAATTTACTCCGTGTCAGTTTTGTGACGAAAATTAAGTATAGCAAAAGGTTA
This sequence comes from Epinotia demarniana, assembly GCA_945867215.1. Classification (NCBI taxonomy): domain Eukaryota; kingdom Metazoa; phylum Arthropoda; class Insecta; order Lepidoptera; family Tortricidae; genus Epinotia; species Epinotia demarniana. The sequence continues at coordinate 6,312,894 of OX244273.1, read as the reverse complement.
ACTTTTATAGAAACTGAATACTTTATTCGTCACAAAACGGACACTGATTTAATTTTTGTTTACTTTAGGAAAATTGGCCCTCAAAGTAAAGGTACTGTTACACATGCTCTTTAGTAGCATGAAAGCATGCTAGTTTCGAGCAAATAACATATGGCTCGTCAGGTTGTCGTCCTGTCCAACTGTATTTGCCGTATTTATTGGCTATCAAATTTATATTGGATGCATGTACTTTCGCGATACATCGGGTTTAGCGCTTATCTGTTACAACACTCGTAATTGAATCGCAGCAAAAAAGGCAGTATTGAATGAATATTTTTATTCTCGGCTCGGGGGGGGGTAACGCCGTACTTACTCAAACGCAAGGTCGAGGGACTATATTCGGCTTAAGTGAGGTCAACCGAGCCGTAAAAGCAGACAAGTTGCTACTGCAAGTCACACAATCCAATTTACTTTGTTAAAATATTGCCCTCTCAGACTTGAGCACTAGTGCAAAATCAAATGAATGTCAAATTTCATTTTGCATACCAAGTGTCAAGTTTTATTAAAATCTGTTTTAATCCAGTGTACTTTAATTAAGTTGTTGTTGTTGTGTTGTTGTTGTTGAAGCTACGGTAGCCTAGTGGTTTAGGCATGCGGCTGTCAAGCGGCGGTCGTGGGTTCGAATCCCGGCTCGTACCAATGAGTTTTTCGGAACTTATGTACGGAATATTTACCGTTAGCTTTTCGGTGAAGGAAAACATCGTGAGGAAACCGGTCTAATCCCAATAAGGTCTAGTTTTCCCTCTGGGTTGGAAGGTCAGATGGCAGTCGCTTTCGTAAAACTAGTGCCTATGCCAAATCTTAGGATTAGGTGTCAAAGCGGACCCTGGGCTCCTTTAGGGGCACAACCGGGAATAACGCTAGGAGGATGATGACTTTAATTTAGTTGTTGTAGATACGGAAAAAAGCTACGGTAGGTTCAGGCAAACGGCGATCGTGGGTTCGAATCCCGGGTCGTACCTTTACCAATGAGTTTTTCGGAACTTATGTACCGAATGTCATTTGATATTTATTGTTAGCTTTCCGGTGAAGGAAAACATCGTGAGGAAACCTGCATACATCTGCGAAGAAATTCAACAGTGTGTGTGAAGTCCCCAACCCGCACTGGGCCAGCGTTGGGACTACTGCCCGTTCTCTCTCATCCATGAGAGGAGGCCAGGGGACCGATTTTTGAATCTCACCAAGTGACTAATTCTCACCGATGTGAGAGATTTCCGAAAGTTCGTATTTTTGAAACTCATCGGTGACTTACATTTGTCATACCTATGATATCGATTTACGAGTGCCCCTACCCACTCGTAATTGAAATCACCATGCGATTGTTTTTGACAGGTAACGTATGTGACACCTGCCAAGAATTTTACAAAACTTTAATTTTCGGTTACATGACACTGACAGATACGCTACGTTTTACGTTTGAATCTGTTTTAAGTCATAGTATGAGAAAATAAAAACCGGTATCAAGGACAACATCTGCGTAAAAAGGAACGTAACGGGAAGATTGTCTCTGACTGACATTGTAAAATTTCTGCAGGTTGGTAAACAGCGTGTGACTTTCAAAAATACGGCTTTAGGAAAATGGTGACATAAAAGTCATCGGTGATAATTTTAGTCACCGGTGACTTTGATATCACCAGTGAGATTCAAAAATCGCACTCCAGGCCCAGCAGTGGGACGTATATGTGCTAATTTATTATTATTATTAGGTACGTAATAAATAGCTTTTAGATGGATTAATTGTCTGTCTAATAAAAGCTTTGAAATAATTCTAAAGTTGATTGAATTCAAGCGAAGGCCACTGAAATTTAACGCATTATTTTCAGTGTTAATTTGTAATAAAAAGATTTTTAACGAAACAAAAATCAACACGCCTGACCCAAGTTTAGGGGTTTTTGGAAATTAGCGCCGTACTTCGACCTTTCCCTTCTAATTTAAATATCGTTTTACCGTTAACATTAATTTGATTACTCAAGTTGTAACAGCGTTTTCCTCCCTTATACTTAAACGTGATCATTATTATTAATTGCAAATACTTTAAAAGGTAAAGCATAATACAGCTGGACTCTGAAAATTTCAGAAATTAAATAAATAAAGATGAAATGGAATCTTTAGCAAAGATGATAAAATGATCGATAATCGTAACATTATACCCCAGAAGTAAGTCTTTAATCGACTTTCCTACACTTGGTCGTAATTTGTACCGAATACCGGATTTCGCAATTTTAGCCTTTCTACAATAATATAAATGTTTATTGCGTATCATATTACATTAGGGTTGCCATAAGTGTGGGGACTCAGACCGGGACATTTACAGAAAATACCGTAGCCCCCCCCCCCCAGCACGCGACACAGTAACAATATTAAATTTGACAGGGGCGAACAAGTCTACTATTGTCCGCCGCGGCCAGGCCGCGCCAGTGTGATGCAGGCCTAATACTGACCCGCTTCATAATCAATATTTATAAAAGACCCGTTCTATACTGATTTCATACATACTTTTTATTGCTGATAAATATAAATACTGACAAACCAGCGCGGCTATCACAAAACGGCGCGCGAGCTCTCTCGATTTTTCTCCAACTATCCGTCTCTCTCTTATCAGATAACTTAGAAAGAGACATATAGTGCGAGAAAAATCGAGAGAGCCCGCGCGCCGTCTTGTGATAGCCGTGCAGTATCGTGACTATTAAATACTCAGCGTGTGATTCAATCTTGCAGAAACTCAAATAGACTTTGGCTGAACGCAAGAACAGCGCTATCGCCATGCCATTAAAAAAAAAGGAAGAGAGTCAGACTTTTGACGTTTGACGCTATTTTGTTGATATTTGTTGATACATTTGTTGAAATTACGCCACAATACGAATTTATCGCATATAAGTTTCCATACAGAATCGATTATTTTTTTACGCTTTAGAATTTAATATGCGTTTTGTGAAAGTCTATCATCACAACACCGGATCGAAATTATTAATATTCGATAGTTATGGCAAGCCCGCCATTTTGACGTCACTGACAGTTGACAGATATGGCGGCTACGATTTCAAGCAAAAGAAATTAATAATTTAAAGAGGTCAAATGTTTCCGAAAATTAATTAATCGTCGCAGTCGGATAAAAACTATCCTAAACGGAAGCTAGAGTAATAATGTGCTTAAGAAAAAAGTTACATATTTTTCCGTTCATGGGAATCTGAAATCATCGGGGGACACAAAAATGGTTAGTTTGATACTGGCTGATTCTTTTTTTAATTTAGAGATTTATTATAAGTGAGAGATGAGAGATGGTGAAAACAATAAAGCTATACATGTAGCTATACGCCCTGCTAAGGCACAAAAATTAATACTAGCTATTATCCTTATTAATGAACGTCCATTAAACTTATTCCTGTTGAAATGCCGTAATAATACGATTATCTTTATCTTTCACTTAGATCTCCTATCGTGGGAAAGAGACTTAAAATAACATTTCAACACAAGCTTGCCAAGGTTCATGAACAACTGAGTGCTAATTATTACAACTAATTTGTACATAATTAAATAAAAATATAATTTCTACTTAACATACTAATTATATTCTATTAAAATAATCCGCTAAACTATAGTAACACTTTCGTATTAGATATGTTTTTAAATGTTTATTAAATACATAATAAACTACTTGGCATTGGTAATTCTTTGCGTTAATATTCCCTTTATATTTTAGCTGCCTCAGTTATTACCGTTTCAATTAGTAACAAATACGTACGAGTACATTGCAACATTCAGTTTGTAAAATGTATTAGCGTATTAAAAATAAATACATAAACTTCGTATAGGCTTTCCTAGAAAAGCCAAGTCATTTGTGCCTTGAGCGTGAGTCACATAATTTGCTTCTAACCGATATGGCTGTAAAAACATCTCAAACGCCAAATAGTGGTAATAAAGTATAAATGGCAAAGGTCACCTATTCATGGCGGAAGGACACACAGAGTAGCTTAATTACTTAACCGAACTTATTGGCGGCACGTTACCATCCTAAACATAATTTAATGAAAATAAGGGTATGTATAGACAAATAATACATTAATCCAATCACGAGAAAGCACCGAACTTCTTTTCATTGCATAATTAGGTACTTGATTATATTTCGTTAACGTAGGAAGGAATAGAATATTGAACTGGACCCTGTATTTCAAAAATGTGTAGCCCGTGTGAAGTTCGTAACCACGACGTGATTTGTACTTGACAGTTTATTAGATCGGTAAAATCGCTGTCCAATAACGAATTAGAAACAAATGCTTCTGACACCTACTTATCGAAAGTCTAGATAACAGTTCTGCTTACAAAATCCTTTATTATCCACACAGTATCGTAAATAATAGTAATGTGACCCAAGGCAGAAAATCTATAATACCGATAATGTATATAAAAGAGTAAAAAATCGGTGGAAAATAATCGTAGAATGAAATTGGCGACAATATAAGACGTCGTTGCCATCTCAAAGCTTTAAGTCAAGTTAAATTAAGTAGGTCGATAGAAGTTACGAGTACCTAATCCTTAACGGGCGTGGGAGGTGTTTAATAAAAATATTAAAGCAAAAATATTATTCCTTACGAGAGTTCACTTGAAGATCCTGCCCTCAATACTAGAAATGATTTGTTAAAAAAAGACTGGCCGCAATTCAGCTACAGAATAATTATTTTTCTTCGGAGACCGTCACTAATCTCTGTCCATAATTGCGCGAAAACCATTTGTCTTTTTCGCGCCCGCTCGAGTCCCTTCCTGGTTCCAACTTGTTTGAATTAATCATTTATTATACGTGTGAATCGTAATGTTAGTCTTGGACTTAATTTAAAAGAGAAAAAGAGATCTCTTCCTGTCCCTTCCAAATTTCAACTTCTTTGAATTAACCATTTAATATACGTCTATGATTTAATTTAAAAAAAGGAATTTATTTTTGTCCATCTCAATCACATTGAAATTATGTTCCGCGCTTGCTTTCACGAGTGTCAGAACAAGCGTGTGGAAAATATAGGGTGACATGATCAGATATGATTAGCTGACTGCTATGAACTATTAATAGAAAGACAAACATAATAAAGATGATTCCAAAGTTTCTAGTTCGCAATACTATTATTATCAAATTATCAATTTCTGATTTCTTTTTCTACCTTGTACCTATATTTATTGTCGACTGACAAAATAATCCTCTTAGTTTTCATATATTATGTCCTGAACAGTAAATAATAAACAAACAAACGAAATACAATTACCAAAAAAAACTCAACATTGTTACTGTTATTCTACACGTTTTGTCATAAATACCCACCTTGTGTCTAAAGTAATAGTGCCATGATTTAATGATGCAATGCAATCCAGGATGGATGGACTTCCTACTAATATTAAAAATGCGAAAGATTCAATGTTTGGATGTGGGAATGTTTGTAAAATCACCTTAACCGATTTGGAAAAAAAAATGCATAAAGATCGTTTATTGTCGTTTTCAAATTTGGGATACTTCTTATCTCACATTAAGTCCACGCAGACGAAGTCGTGGGTGGAAGCTATTTTTAATAAAATGTAAAATAATCTGTTCTTATTGAAAAATAATAACTTGTATTTAATTTAAAGACGATCAATGATAGGTAGAGTCAGAAAAAGGGATTTCTGATTATATCTCCAATTTCACCTTATGTAACAAAGTGATTGAATTGTGAGAGTCCCGTCCTCCAAAACTTACGAGGAAACGGTGGTTTTTCACATGGCTGGTTTTATTGTAGTGCGGCCGTAAGCTCGGGTTGTCCATGATCGGTTGATCGGTTCCCTTTTGTAGATGAACGGAAACATCAGAGTTACTTCGGGCGATCCTGTGACCTCGAAAGATTCGTGATACTATTATCACGAGTCATTCGTTATTAAGAGTCCGCAGTAAGCTCGATTCTCCATACAAACGTAGTTACGCTCTCATTTTAAAACTACGTGTTGGATTGTAACGAAACTTTGCATGTTCAATGAAATGAGGTATATCTATGTCTGAAATCAGTTTACGTAGCTTCAGATACCGTCATAAAAAAGATACAGCGAATTTAAGTTTTTCATACAAAACTAGTTTTTGCTGTATTTACTTTGTGTTATAAATTGGAACCATATAAACTAAATACAGACATAGATATACCTCATGTCATTGTATATGCAAAGTTTCGTCACAATCCATCACGTAGTTTTAAAATGAGAGCGTAACTACGTTTGTATGGGAAGGTGAAATTCGGCCGAGCTTACTGCGGCCTCTTAATCCGCTGTGCAAAGGCTTAACATTAATTGGTATTAAAATATGACGACAGGTCTTTATGAAGTAGGAGTTAACTATCAGAAAAGATCTAAGCGAGGTAGGTCCAGGCCCGTTTGTGGGATGTTCGATTCCGTTGTCTATCGAGCGCACTTTATGTGACGTGCAGCCATTTTGTAATTCTGTTAGTCCATATTATTGCCGTTTGCGTTTTATTGTCGTGTTAATCTATTAGCGTTATTTCTATCATAACTTTATGTAGCAAATTAACTAGTAATGGTTACACGATTACATAAAAGCGGCCGCACATTGATCCACTAGTGGCCAGGTTTATTGGCGGTCACTAGTGGGCGTAATGTGCGGCCGCCGCGATATAAAGTTCCGTTTGAAATATAATATGTTATTGAACATTGTTTTTTAAGGAGTCTATTATTCTCATATCAACTTCACGGGTAATTAAATAACAAATCATAATAATATGATAATATAAAAATAATCAATCAGCCTATATACGTCCCACTGCTGGATTTAGGCCTCCTCTCATGGATAAGAGGGTACAGTAGTCACCACGCCGGCCCAGTGCGGGTTGGGAACATAATATAATATGATACATCACGCAATCCGACACTCCTTGTAGTCGAGTTTCGATGATCACGCTATAATCTTGTGTTCTGCGAAAGCCACTGCACCTAATTTTTATGCTACTAATAAAAAGTATTTCGTAAATGTATTGGAACTGATGTATTCAAACTGCCTTTTTTCTTTAAATGTAAAATTATGTACGTTAAATCGTATTAATGTATTGCTTTTCTTTAATAGATTCGGCATCGGTGGTAGTCCACGTGGTGAGCGGGGAACGGCCGGCAGCAATGCAGAGCAGAGCAAGGAAACTGTTTCCAGCCTACCCAATCATCTTGCTGATCTTGGCATTCAATGACAGCACACCCTTGTTCTCTACGCTATACCATAACCTAAAAACAATTCTCGCCCTAATGTTTAGAGTAGTGTCTTTACACAATTTCCCTAGAAAATGTGTCACAAGATGACCAGTTACACGAATGTTGTAAAGGCATAACATTCTAAAACTTTTTAACGACTATCTAGAAATCACGAGAAACTGATATTAAAGAAACGAATTACTGTAAGTATCACGTAGGTTTCACTGGGTATATTACTTAGTATTGTTGCTAATGTATAACAGAATTAAATTGGCGTAAAATAGTTGCTACTCATTCTTAACTACATCAGGACACTTCGGTAATGCATAGGTTAAGTTTGGTATTCAAAGAAGAATAAATATACATATGGTACATGGTAGATAACTTTGAGAAGGCGGTTGCCAATAATTGGTTTTATTATTCCCATGTCTACATTAATTTCATATTAACACCTTCTCATTTCTACAACCACCAATTCGAATGATTTATTTTTCTAATTTTTTTTATGTCTACACTTTATACCAATTTTCCATGTGCAGTGCATATATTCCCAATACTATGTAACCGACATAGTCACATATGTAACCTACATAGTCACATATGTAACCTACATAGTCACATATGTAACCTACATAGTCACATATGTAACCTACATAGTCACAAAATTAATATTTATTAATTTCCACTTATAAAATCGACGGGTAGAGAATAAATACAAATAGCAAAAAAGAAAGAACATTACGAATAGGAATCTTTTGAAATGGGAATCGATATGGTTTATAGAGTTGGGAAACTACTTTCAGCTCGTAATTGTATGTTACAAAAGAGTGCAACAACATAGAAGAAGACCAAGAAAGTGTAAAAATTAAATTGTTCCATTGAAGTAAAATTATAATTCAATCAGAGATATGTTTTATTCGTTCGATTCTTGGCAATTACTGATGGATGGGTTTCGTATCATGTTGAGAAATGTTTCGAGTTCCATTCACTTGATTTAGTTTTCATGATCTTGTCGAATTTTACTTTACGACTGTTAATTCACTTTCACAAGGAAAAGTTTCAATAAGACTCATTTAATTATACTACCAAGTTTCTGAATAAAGAAGGAATCAGACAATGGCTGGAGAAGAATAAATGATTCTCCATTATTCCTAATTTACTTACGTTTATTCTCTAAACGGAGTGTTGTCAAAGAATTTAAGATATGTAGAACTTGTAAATAAATTACTTTGATAAATTGTTTCTCATAATATAATTATAGAAATCAAATTGTTGATAACATTGTTTTCCAGATACGTAATGAATGTACTTAAACAGAAAAATTGTTCATAACCTATATTAAATGTAATTAAATCTTTATGTATTGGTTAAGTGCAGCTGTAAATATTTTGTAAATAAAACAGTTTTATGTGTCGTAAAGTGTTTTATTAGGCACATGGCAGCCGTCATGTGTTTATAGTTATCCCCACTAAATAACATTGAAAGCAGTTTTCTACACGGGAAATAAACTTAATGAGAATGTGTCTACAGACTATGTATTAACCTATATTATAACAAAAGACGCAGATCAGTCCACGAGTGGTTATATTATCTGACAAGAAGTGTAAAAATATGTTTGAAGACTTACCCCCTTATTCATAAAACTTAAAATGCCTCTGCTAAATAAAATGTGCTTTGTCCCTCTTACGAAAACAAATGTCCAAGTGACACATTTAAGTTAAAACAGGCTTGTAGAACGTTTATGACTACGGCCATTGAAGGTTTCAATAAAATAAAAATTAATTAATTATTGTCGCTCCTCTATGCCAGTGTTCACCAGTAGCGACGATAATTTGATTTTATTTCAGTTTTATATTTTTCTGATTCAGTTAACCAGTGACATCGAGTTGAATTTGTTGTTGTTAATCGTATACTCTTATTATCAATTTAGGCATACAATATTTTATATTATTATTTAACACGGGTCTAACGCATCATCGCGATTAGACCAGTGTACAATAATAATATAAATTAATGTAAGGCGCGAAGTTTAAAGTGTTACATACGATAGTTTTCCGTCAAAGGCATTAGTTAGATGGCAGCCCTTACAGTTACGTCTTGTTTCTGTAAGGGTCGCCATCAAACTAATGCCTATGACGGAAAAATATCGTAAAAGGGAAAATGTCCCGGTTTGGAAATGTCGCAAATTAGCCTTTAATTAAAATTATGCCAAAAAGCGTCATTATTTAGCTCGTCCTTTGTGGTTGCGGCCCTTTGTGCCGCGGGCTTCTTATTGCATTAAACGCGGAGCCATGAACATAATTAGAATTACAACATAATCACTTTCAACCAGCAACCCGCGTATGTATAACAGTTGTAGTCGCGAGCGGGGATCTTAACATTTTTAATCAAGGACGCTACTGCGTGCATAGGTGACATAATTTGTATCACGACATAACATTAGATATTTTAAACGTCTTTTTTTTGTAAAAAAATACTTGAACGGGCGAGCGAAGAAAAAGTTCTCCGTTTCAGCTTGGGCATACAAACATACATACATTCACGCCTTTATCCCTAAATGGGGTAGACAGAGCACACGAAACTTGTGTTCCAGTACCACTTTTAGCATAAAGCTGGGTATAAAAAAGTGCGCGACGTTGGAGATACCATTGCCAAACTCAAGTGGAGCTGGGCAGGACACCTTGCCATGCAGAATGATGGTAGGTGGACCAAAAAGGTATCAGATTGGTGGCCACTTATAGGCAAAAGGAGCGTCGGCCGTCCACCAGCTCGATGGGTGGACGATATAAGGAAGATAGCGGGTCACTTCTGGATAAGATTAGCTCAGGATAGGGACGGGTGGCGTACTCGAAGAGAGGCCTATGCTCAGCAGTGGGCGATTACGGGCTGAAAATGATGATGATGATGATGGGTATAAAAAATCTACAAAATGTGGTATCGCAGTGACAGGTTGCTAGCCCATCGCCCACAACACACTTCAACCCGGTTGGTTGCCTTAGTCGACTCTTACGACACCCACAAGAAGTAAGGGAGTGGTGCTGTTCTAACCCGACACCACACGGAGAAGCTTATTGGGCACCTTCAATAATTAGATAGTTTTTGTCGTTTCAGTATTTCATTTAGGGTGTTCCAAAAATGGGGTGTGGATCGATCAAGGGCATAACAGAAATCGTCAACACAAAACAATTTTTTTCAATATTAGCATGGAGCGTTGGCCGACTGAAGCGACCTGCCCCCCTAGCACACTAAGTTTTATGTCGGACATAAAGCATTTGTCCCTCTTGCACTCGCATATTTGCCAGAATGGGACGAATGCTTTATGTCCGACAACGACATTAAACTTAGTGTGCTAGGGGGTCTGCTCCATACAAATGTAAAAACAAAATCGCGTCAAAAATAAACTTTCAGTTTTTTCTCATCAGAACACGATGCCTGTTAGGCCCTTGATCGGTTCACCCCCCATTTTTGGCACACCCTGTATAACAAGAAAGGCTCGCGAGTTTTACAGCCTGCAGAGCCACTAGTAAATTTGGTATATTTGGTATTTTTTAGGGTTCCGTAAACAAAGGGTAAAAACGGGACCCTATTACTAAGACTTCGCTGTCCGTCTATCTGTCTATCACCAGGCTGTAACTCAAGAACCGTGATAGCCAGACAGTTGAAATTTTCACAGATTATGTATTTCTGTTGCCGCTTTAACATCAAATAATAAAAACAATATAAAATAAATATTTAAGGGGGGCTCCCATACGACAACCTTTTTTTTAACTGTTTTTATAGATAATGGTACGGAACTCTCGTGCGCGAGTCCGACTCGCACTTGGAAGGTTTTTTTTTAGGGGGAATACCTTTAAATTACTACGTACCTAGTCGTCCATACAAAATTAGAAAATGATTTTCCACTTCTAAATATTTTCCAATCTCAATGATTTTTTTGTACGTCATTGACACAATGAATAACTAGGTTTATAGGTTTACCTTTTTTCGTTTGCAATAAATTCAAACTTTAGGCACCTTTGAACAATTTTTTTAAAGCGAAAGTCTACATTTAGAATATATTATGCTGAAGCGATCGACATCAAAATCAAAGAGATTTGTTAAGATTTAGTTAATGGAAAAAGTCGCGAGCTGCTAGCAAAGATATTCTTCCCTATGAAGTGCGCAAGTACGAAAAGGTGAAGTTTGTATATTAGTTACTTAAAGTTTTAGACTTATATTCACATCGAGCACGTTGCTAAAATTCAGAATTATTTAGATAAGATGTGCTATCTCGTTGAAGCATTTGATTGCGTAATGAATGATTGATATTTACTGCTACTGCACAATCTGCACCACTACGTTCTATCGACTGAAGGGGTAGAGGTCGGGTTGCGTAAAATTTAAAGTCATCTATTAGATAGGCATACGTGTGTGGCGCGTCACTAGCTGGTGACGTGCGCATCACTACACGGCTACGGCGGCGCGCAGGGCGCGTGCGCGTGGAACGACAGCGCACCGGACCGAGCCGCGGCGGCGGCGACACATTCGGCTTCTAGATAAGTATATGTTATGATTCGGCTGCCGGCTGCCGTACAGATCGGGTCCACGCTCCTCATCCGAACGAGAAGATTCGCTTTTGTTTTCCTTCCACCATTTTGTTGGCATTGAAAGAATATAATTCATTAATCGTGGAGTTTGCCTTATTGTATTTCTTTGATTAAGCTAGCACCCACACGTGGATTCGTCGATCCACGTCTTCTAACCTATCTGCGTTCCGAGTCGGTTTTGCCACTAAGTCCCTGTTCCCTACTGCCTACGTGAAAACTTGAACTTTATATACCACTATCTTGGCATTGGTTGATCTCATAGATTAAAAATAATTGTAATCATCAATATTATGGCTTGATTTATAAATGTATGACAGTTACAATTATACTTGAAAAAGTTGTATGACAATCGATATAATGACAATACAATAGTTGTTATGCGACTAGACGGCCACCCTGACTGAAGGCATAAATCCAAGAGAACAATGCTAACATAACTGGTTCATGGACATGCGATTGAGAAGCACGGATCATTACAGAATTCAGCGTTATTCACTTTTTACTGAGCACAAGTGTAAAAAAACCGGACAAGTGCGAGTAGGACTCACCCACCGAGGGTTCCGTACAAATTTCCTCCTAACTGGATGATTGATTAAGGCTATATTTTTTATGATTTAATTACAAATGCGAGCAGGGCGCGGGCCCGCAGTGCTAAACGCGCCTGAACGCGTTTGCTCATGACGCCATGACTATTAGGAACCGCGAATCGGTTCGAAACATTTCGAGCGTTTCTCGATATGAAATACGTGACTGACCCATTTTCATTATATCTTAATATGTCTGATTCTCACGGGAGTTTTCTATGGGAACTTACAAATGTATAGTTTTCAGATTTTTCCTGTACGTGTAGTATAAGAAGATATTACTCGTACTTGCCAAATTTCGTAGTTCTAGGTCAAGGTATGTTTTTTTTTTTTTATTGAATGTGCGTAACGTCCGTATCCTTTTTTCGTTATTTATACGTTTGATTTTTTTAACTTCCAGTCAGACCTCGTATAAGGTTTTAATTTCAACTCGATACGAGATAAAGGGTCTTGGCAGACAGACAGACGGATAACGAAGTGATTCTATAAGGTTTCCATTTTTATTTTTTGAGGTACAGTACAAACATAGCTAAGAAAGAAAACAAAAGCCAAGAATTCTCGATTACAAAACGCCCCCTGTTTTTTCTTGCTACTTTCAGATAAAGTACCGTACTATACACCATGGTGGCTACTAAATATATACAAGAGATGAGGTTATACACACGCAGCTAAAACAGCGGCTGAGCTTTTCCAAATATTTTTTAATAAAGTTAATTTTCGGAACACCGTGTAAGCAACACCGCATAGCGAGTCCATGCGAGGCCCGCCCGTTACGCTTGATGAGGGCGTTATATTACGCAAATGTCGACGTTAACGATGATTTGTACTGTGACGTGTGATTTACGATTTGAATTTGCTAAGATTACAGGGCGAGCGCTGCCTAATCACTAATACGCTTGTGTCTTTGCATTTCCGAACGAAGTTGTGTTTAAAATGGTATTCGATTTTTTAAACACTCACTGTTTAAAATAGGTTACGCTTGCCGGCAAATTGTATAATTTTGTTGCGAGCTAATTGATAAGACTAATTATATTGTCCGTTAGCAATGTTTCCAGTTGTTTGGTTTAATCTTTTATCAGGGTTTTGACTGCTTATCGCACTAATGTATAGAAATTAGACGGAACCCTACGTAGGATACTCGAATACCTTGACCACTGCTAAGAAAGACAGTGATTATCTGGAGAAGCTAGTTACTAGTGTTAAAAAGAAGGTTAGCCTGCACTCCCAAAGGTAAGCTGTATGAACTACGGTTCAGAACGCCCTACACAGGATGAGATGGCGGCAAAGTCTTAACGAAATTGTGTCATAAAAATTAACACGACCCCAGTAATAAACCTCAGGAAACGATGCTCGGAAGAGAAAGTTTTGTTAAGTTGCTTTTCACCTGAGGAGAACTACGGTCTTAGCATGTTTTATAGTTCTAGTTACTACAAAACTAACTACTTTTAAAAATGTTTCATGCATGAGTCACAACTTCGCTTGCGATCTTAATAAAATATGTTATCAAGAACCACTATTACCATTGTAACTGTATATTTGTTAACAAACCAATTTATACCAATATGTAACAGTGTGTACTACGAAGTATTCTCTTCTTCTGGTAGTAGTTTGTCAAGTGCGACAATCCGGCGTTTGTTAGTATGCACAATGCAGTCAGCGTCGGGTGCCCTTCGCTTGGTCTAAAATGTTATGTTCTAAAATTGTTTAGCCGAAAATGTTTAGTATAATATTTATTGGTATACTTATTCTTTAGCATAAAGATTTTTTTGCGTACATATTTACTGTCTTAAAACATCACATCACATCACACATCATCAGCCTATATATATATAGTCTTAAAACATGTTCCACCTAAATTGTTTAGTATATTTTTTTATGAGTAAAAGGCTAAAATTATAATATTGTTCGGAATAAATATTCTTTAGCCTAAGATAAAACCTCCTAAAAGGAAACAAACATTGGCTACAATTACAGCACCTAAACTATTTTAAAACTACGTTAGGTAGGTCGGTAGGCAAGGGCGTTAAATAAGGTTAGGGCGAAGCCCCCCGGAGTAAAAAAACAAACAACCGTAACAATTGTTTGTATTTGTATTTGTTTGTATTTGGTAGGTGAGGTTAGGGTTAGCTTGTGTCCCTTAGAGCGAAAATAGGCACCCCGCGAAGCGGGGTGACGTCGACACGCTGGCGGTTAGGTTAGGATTGCGAGCTCTACACAAAACGTAAAAACGTCTTTTTGCGTTTTTTTGTTTTGGTCAAAAGATACATATAGATAGATATAGATAGGTTTGGATTATTCCGAATATTAGTGACACTAATATTCAGAATACCAATTTTATGCCTAAAATACATTCGACCAAACAATGGTATTCCATACAAATGTTAGACTAAACAATTTACGGCCAAAAAATATATATAAAACGATTTCGGCCAAACAATTTTCGACATACAAAACAATCGACCAAAGATTATTAGATCTAAAAGTATGTGCCGAAAGAAATATCGGGGAAAATTTGTTAGACCAACAGATATAGTCCGTCAGCGTCATATAGTTAGTAGCAGCCAGAGTAGCCAAATATATCATAACACACCCTTATTCTTACGGTAGTACAGGCTTGTACCGACATATTCGGCTTCCTTGGCTGCTACAAACTATTAGACGCTGACTGTATGAAGGTACGAACTCTTCAAAATAATTATTTCGTTTATTACAAGGGTAAGTGTACGTTACCTCTAAACCGACCATTATTATTTAATGAGTGACGTCAACGTCACCGTCCGACGTAAATTGACGACTTGAAGTCCCAAGTGCGCAGTTAGGCGCTGAATGTAAATGGAGGCGGTGACGGACAACCCATTCCAGCGACGGGTTGGATGGTATTTTAGATCAAAGTGTAAGGAAATAATAGTCTAATGAAATTGAAGTTCCATGGGGTTCGCAACTGCTCGCCACGTCAATTGTAAAGATTTTCCACGGGACTTTCTTACACTTACAGGGATAAGTTCGCGTTTGTACCGATTTAACCTTTTTTTGTCTGTATTTTTACCTCTGTCTTGTGTACAATAAAGTATTTACATGCATACATACTTAATCAATTCTGGAACGCGTTTTTGAAGTATCAAAATGATACGTGGATCTCCTTGGTGCATGCGTATCGTTTTGCCTAGGGTGTAACTATTTAAATGTGTGAAAGCAACAAGATTAGATGGAATTGTGTAGTTATTCCCGGTGGGGATCTGCTTTGACCTCTAATCCCAAGATTTGGCATAGGCACTAGTTTTACTTCACCGAATAGCTAACGGTAAATATTCCGTACATAAGTTCCGAAAAACTACAATGAGTTTCTCGGTACCAATGAGCCGGGATTCGAACTCACGACCGCCGCTTGACAGCCGCCTGCCTGAACCACTAGGCTACCGTAGCTCCAGGCACTGTAATAAATATGGAGTGAAATAGAGACGGCTGTACCACTCAGTATATAAAGTGTGCTTCGTTTGAACCCTTAGACTGTTTTTACCTTGGCTTGACTGTGTTGTTGCTGTGTTCTTTATATGAAAATGAAATAAAAAGTAATGTTTATTTTAGTTTAAAAAAATAGGTAAAATATACAAATATGTAGTATGTTTATACAAGATGACACATAAGACGTAAGTGATACAAAATAGCAGAATGTGAATCTATCCATGATTCTTTTTTTTATCATATAGGAGGCAAACGGGCAGACGGATCATCTGATGGTAAGCGATTACCGCCGCCCATGGACACCTGCAACACCAGAGGTGTTGTGAGTGCGTTGCCGGCCTTTAAGATGGGAGTTGGGACGCTCTTTTCTTGAAGGTTTGAAGGTCGTATCGGTCCGGAAATACCGCAGGCGACAATCCATTCCACAGATTAGCTGTGCAAGGCAGGAAGTTTCTGGAGAAGCGCACAGTTGAGGACTGCCAACCATCTAAGTTTCCTTTGTCTGCGCCATTTCTACCACCCAAAGGTCTAGGCTAGATTAATGGAAAAAGGTATGATAAGAACACCTTATTTTAGTCTGTCGTTTTATAGCGGCTTTGTGTTATTATAAACGCAGTAACATTTGTCACGAAATGGTCAAATCACGAAATGGCCTGCCAGCATAATGCTGGCAGGCCGCTTGAACAGAAGAATAGTGTATTGTAACTTACCTGTATAGTTTCAGTTAGGTAGCCATTCCAAAACTCTTGATTTGAGATTTTGATATATTTGTTAGCGATAAAGTTTCTCGTATCCAGGTGAAACAAAGAAAAATTAGGCACTTAGACAGAAATTAATTAGGTATTTTGTTTTGTTTATACTCAAGTTAATAAAGTATTTTTATCATTTCACAGTACGATTCCAATATTCTGTAATGTCAAATGAGCAAACTCCATATTGCGAGAATGCCTTACTCTACTTAATTTATGTTATAAAGACCTTGTTCTACTTAATTTCAAGGTAATTCCTTGTTTAAGAGATTTTCGTATCCTGAGTGATTTTCAATTAGCAGAGCCCCTTGGAAGCGTTACTACAACTTGTACAAATTATATGTATACGTTAGGGATAATATTACTGACGAGTTAACAGGAGCGTGTAGTACATAAAAAGTAGATTTTACAGTCATCATAAATTTAAGAGCTTAGCTCTTGTCGGTGGAGTAATTTCCAATCTGATCTACATTCTGCCTTTGCCTTTAACTCTCTATAAGACCATATTTTTATCTTTTCTTTTATCTGATCCATATGTGCTCTTCTAGGCCTTCCTCTTTTTCTCTTTCCTTCTATCTTTCCTTCTATTATCATTCTGATCAAGTCGTCGTGCCGTAGTAGGTGTCCTATCATTCTTCCTCTTCTGTCCTCAATTACTTTCATCAGTTTCCTCTTTTCGTTTACCATGTTCAAGACCTCTTCATTAGTTTTCTTCTCAGTCCAGCTAATTTTTTCTAGCCTCCTCCAACACCACATCTCAAATGCTTGTAGTCTCTCCCTGTCTCGTTGTGTCATAGTCCAAGTTTCGCACCCGTAGAGAGCTATGATTTTACAGTGAGCGCATAAAATTAGCCTTTTTACGTGAAACTTTCACCTAAACCATTGCCAAGGGTGGATAGTTAATTCAAGGGGTAAAATGGCTCATTTATTGTCCGAGTTTACACACTGCTTTTATCACTTCGATTGCAAGAAAATAACTAACTTTGCATAACGAAAAGGTATTTATTTTCTAGAGTACGTATACACAAGATGATATCTATAACATTAATTAAATTAAATTGAAGCTCAGTTAAATCTAAAAAA
This sequence comes from Epinotia demarniana, assembly GCA_945867215.1. Classification (NCBI taxonomy): domain Eukaryota; kingdom Metazoa; phylum Arthropoda; class Insecta; order Lepidoptera; family Tortricidae; genus Epinotia; species Epinotia demarniana. The sequence continues at coordinate 6,295,191 of OX244273.1, read as the reverse complement.
GGCCCTCCAGGCATTGTACTTTGCAAAATTGAATAAAATAATACTTAGTACATTCCCGCACCACTTTACTTTTTGAATTAAGTTCTAATTAAGTTAACCATATTGTTACAACAGGTGTTGGTTCTCCGAATAATAAATAAATACATAAATAAAGGTTCTGTCTTATTAAGGTTTATTTTTTAAGGTTTTATTCCTGTAGTAGTTTAAAAACGCGGATGTGAAATTAATTAAAGCGAATTAAATTCAATTCAATCTACGAAGCTTTATTGTGCGTATGGCTGTTAGGCCCGATTATAGCCTTTAAAATTACTAGGTGCACTAGAGCAGAAAATTGTCATTTACTGAATCTTAAATCCAGCACAAAGGGGAACTTTGCAAGCAGGAGAACTAAAAAAGATATATTATGTAGCGTTGTGTTCCCGGTTCTATAGTGATATGAGTAAGTTCGCCTAAGCCCTCGAGGATGGACTGTGAACTGCAACAGTATTGACACAACGGATCCTCAAATCAATGAAGCATCGTCACCGGGCTTGTAACTGAATTAGAGTCGCAAACGTCTATAGGCTACGGTAATCGCTGACTATCTGCAGCGGGCGTAATATGGTTGTCATTTTATCACTTCGGATAAGGTTATACAATAGGAACCACGTTGCCGGCAAACAAAGCTTGCTTCCGTCGTGGTACAACGTTGTACGGTATACAAATGTTGAAGGCTTCATAAAGATTTAATCGGACAGTAATATATATTCTAACATAGCACGTAGAACCGATGGCCGTTGGGGCGGAAAGGTTCTCGAGTGGTGACCACGTACCGAAAGGCGCAGCGTGGGTAGGCCCCCGACAAGCTGGACTGATGACCTGGTAAAGGTTGCGGGAGTCCGCTGGATGCGGGTGGCGCGGGATCGGTCGCTTTGGCACTCTTTGGGGGAGGCCTATGTCCAGCAGTGGACGTCTTTCGGCTGATATGATGATGATGATGATGATATATTCTAAAGTTGGTAGTGCTCTCAACACTTGGTGCTCCGTAAGTACATAATCCACAGTTCTGTCTCTGAGAGTCTGCTGGGTTCGGATTAGGCGTAATTACTGCGAAATCCACCTTTACATATAACCAAATAGCTGGAGCCATGTATTTTTTTTGGGTTACTGTTATTCCAGTATCTCATAGGGATGATGACTCGTGTACAACTTTGTGAGTCAGTGTATTTGTAGGGTTACAAAAACTGTACGTAGAATTTTACTATCGTAACTAAAATAAATATTGTGGAGACTTTCTAAATTATAATATGATACGAGACCGCAATATTTCGCTGGTTTATGAATATATTATATTTAATTTAAAACTTGAGAATACTAATTTTAAGGCAAAGGTGACGGATTTCTAGTACCAATTTGTAACGGGTGTTTTAAGTATCAGTAGAAATGCCTGAAATTGATTTGCATATCTAGATTTTGTAAAGCTTGTTGATAGTTGCAGCTGGCTAGAACGAATTGGTATCATGAGAAATGTCGGCATGCGAATTGTAGAGTAGTTTAAAATAGCCAACAGGCACACACAAAACGACAAATATTGAATAAAAATATAAATGAAACACGTCATGAAATGGTCCCAACTCAACAAGGTGCTGGCGATTACCAAAGCTGGTCTTCCCTTGAACAATTGGTGAAACCACGGCGGACAGCGCACACACTGCAATAAAAAAACACAATAATAATAACAACAACAAGACAGACATACAATTATTGTAAAAAGGAAAACTGATTATAAATAAATAAATAAAAGATAGAGATATGGCAAGGCCAATAACTAAGTAATCAGAAGTGAGTATGAATAGAGAATTAAAAACAAAGCAGGCCAATTACTATAATTATATGCAGCCAATGTCCATATAATTTTCTTCCCAAAGCTGGTGTTCAAAAATATTTTACTTGAGGTTAATTCTAAAGCTATGTATATTTTGCAGGTTTTTTTTATTGGGGGTGTAATACTGTTCCAGCATTTAGATGCTGCATAACGGAAACTACCACGCTTTACAGATAGATATTTAATCACAAACTTTACGGAGCAGTTACTTGCATTAGCAGTCTTTCACGCATCCTCCTGCCACGTAACCTCCACGACACTTGAAGGGTTACTATTCCCATGAGGTCTGGTCTATCTACGGCCCTTTCATCAATTACTATCAGTTCTGATTCGGGTCAAACATATACCTATTACATTTACGCAACAGAATTCTTAATCCCTAGCGTATTTTACTGAAATATTCAAAGACGTATACTTAATAAACTTTACATCAGAAAATTGTGTAATATTATACAACTGGATATGGGTGGCGCAGAACCGGTCACTTTGGCACTCTTTGAGCGAGGCCTATGTCCAGCAGTGGACGACTAGGGTGCCTGTCGTATTGCATAATGTTGATCTTCCTAAAATTTTTTGGCCGAGAATGTTTGGCATAATGTTGAGTGGCATACTACTTATTTAGCCTATTCATTTTTGCGCATACACATTAAAAAGTTCTAAAGTATGTTTATCCTAATATTGATTTCTCTGCCCGTGGATTTGAGGCGAGCTAAATCAGTCGCTTCTTTCAAAGCTCACCTTAAGGAGCACTATCTGTCTCTGCCATGATTCCTCAGATACTATTTTTCTTATTATTATTATTTTTAAATCCGTCTTTATGGTTAACACTATATGTATTTATGTAGGAATTTATGTATGTTTATTGTATGCTTTATTTGTGTATGTTTATTATTGATGTAATTGTGTATGTTGGAAGTTCGTTTACTTCCAATTTTGCAACCTATCTATTATGTAATTTTTTCTTGCTATTTCTCCGCTACCTAAAGGTTGTCTGGAAGAGATCGCTCTTTAGCGATAAGACCGCCTGTTGTCAACATCTATTTTTTAATAAGTTATTATGTTTATTTGATTCATGTTTTGAGGTGTGCAATAAAGAGTATTTGTATTGTATTGTATTGATTTCTCGAACATCGAATTACCTAAAAAGTAATTGTCCTAATTTTCATTGTCATAGTAATTATTTTGCCTATTATTAAATTAGCTAAACCACCAATACAATTTTTTTCCTACATTTTATACTATTTTTAAACTCTGAGCAGCCCCGACCTATATCTAGATAAATAAGATAGGTTCGTTAGTTGCCTTTTATCCGTCAGAGCAGAAATAGGGGCCCCGCGAAGCGGGGCTCCGTCGACATGAGGGCGGGTCATAGGTTATTCAAGTATTAGGCAATTCTGACCACATCCAACCTGCATGTAGATTAGGCACAACATTTTTAGAACATTAAATATTAGTAACATCAAAGTTATGCACATCAATCATTCAAAAAAAAAACTTCGACACAATAAACATTCGGACAATAAATATTTACGACAATCGATATTAGGAACAACAATTTCGGCAAATAAAAAAATATGCACAACAATGTTTATGCCATACGTTATTTGGCATAAAGTTGGTATGCGACAAAATAGTAGGACCAACAATTTTATGCCACCCGATATAGACCCGGACGAATATCATCAAATTGTCGACACTCACTTCGTCGAATTTCACTTCAAAGTCAACGTTTCATGTATTTTCATTTCGTCGGAAATTCAGTTCATGAGCTATTCCAAGTTATTTTAGATCGTGTATTTCTACTTGTTGGATGATTAATTAAATAATTGAATTATTTAATGGAAAACGTTTTGTGATTTATTGTTTCAAGTATTTTTAGTTAACATACAAATAATATAAAGGATTTTATTTAAAATTTAAGAAGTTGGTATACACAGTTATCTATAGCAATTATTATAACCTAACCTAACCGCCAGCGTGTCGACGTCACCCCGCTTCGCGGGGTGCCTATTTCCACTCTAAGGGGTACAACCTTACCTACTTATAATGCAATTGTTACGGTTGGTTGTTTTTTTACTGCGGGAGGCTTCGCTCCCCGAGCCCCCTTTTTCTAGCTAATCTAGGTAAAACCCCTGTAAACAACAACTAATTACAGGCTGTAATCAGTTGGTGTTTGTTTTTGTAATGTTGTAATACAATTTCGTACAAATTAAATTAGTTGTTTTGTTATTCTGCCATTCTAAATTTGTACATAATGAATCATTGACCAAATAATATTCCCTGAACAGTTGTTCTAAGAAATAACAAAAATTGGAATGATCTGGTCATGAAATAAAATTACACCAAACAATAATTCGTGAACTAAATGTTACTTGAAACTTTGCGATGAAATAAAATTCGATGAAAAGTTTGTCGACAAAACAAGGGACACCCCTATCAGCTATATGATGATGATGATGATGACGATGATGACATTCGATAATTTTGTAATCCGTGATTTAATGCGCCTGTCAATAATGGAAAATAATATTAGCATTTAAGACATGAAGTGAACAACTTGGGTCATACTTAAATTTCGATAAATATTTACACTTTCACTGCGAGGAACCCGCCTAGCAGGCGCCTACGCCATAGTCGCTTTTCACTATATACGAGAAAACCACGGGATCGGCTACTAGCGTAGCGCGCAGTGATTCTTGGCAGTGAATGTACAATGTCTTAATACATTCACTGCCAACAATCGCTACGAGCGCAGCGCGAGCAAAGCGACTACGGTGTGGGCCCCCGCTAGTAGGGTCTTAAATTTGGCACTGAATGTGTTAAATTGAATACTTCAAAGAAAAAACTATCTCGGCGGACGTTTGTAAATTCCATTTAAACCCAAGAATACAAAATGGTAATCCGAAAAACTTAAATCAGCTGAAATGCAAAACTTTACGTCATTACGCAAAGTTCTGATGCTTAATTAAGTTTCAGAAATTGAAATACTAAAAGCTTCTACGAAAGTGTAAAATGGTAAGCGAGGGGCTTTTAGCGTCTCGGAAAACCGATTGTTTAAGCAACATTTTAGAATAAAACCGGCAACAGTCGCGCCTGGTTTGCCGGCCCGCTCGCCAAGCCGATATGTAAAGATTACTGAGCACTCTAACAATAGGATTAACCGTGATAAACATTTTTTTGAACCCGCTTGAAAAATATTTACAAGTCCCCCTCCGCCCAATCCCCGCCACCCTCCCACGGTTGAACGCTGCCATGTTTTTCCGCAAATTCGTTTTGGGTAGTCACTATTTACAATTATAATGATTATGGATAGAATAGGCGGATGTAAAAATTCAAGAGTTCATTTAACATTGGTATTAACCATGCTTATTACTGTTAATCAGCCAATGTATCTCCAATTATAGAGGATTGACTCTGAAAATGCTTAATAAATATTTAAATTTTATCTACTTTATGCATAATATACTCGTTAATGTGTTGACAGATGAGATTTTATCAGGTTAGAGTTACCATGGTATTATCGAATATACATATATTCAACTATGGTGGACCGGCAAACTCACTCCTCGCTCCTGCGTCGTGCAGCTTTACATCTGTAAGTGCGAACGCGTCTTAAGGCCTCCACCCACCGGACGCGTGTGCCGCGCGTGTGCTGCGCGTGTGCTGCGCGTGTCGGGCGCGTTTGAAGCGGTATATTCACACCGGAAGCGGGCGGCGTGTAGCAACGCGTGTGCAGCGCCATGCGGGTGCTGCGCGGGTGCTGCGCGAGTGCCGCGCGTGTGCCGCGCGTGTGCAGCACGGCTGCTGCGCGTGGGCCGCATGGGTGCTGCGCGTGTGCTGCGCGTGTGCCACGCGTGTGCTGCGCGTGTGCCACGCGTGTGCTGCGCGTGTGCTGCGCGTGTGCCGCGCGGCTGCTGCACTGCAGCTGTGCCGCTACCGCGCGCCCCTCGCGTCATATCTCTCTCACTACCAACACATTTAATATGTATCTTACTATCTCCATCACACACTGCCACACTGCCACGCCGCTGCCGCGCGGGTGCTGCGCGTGTGCCGCGCGGGTGCTGCGTGTGTGCCGCGCGGGTGCTGCGCGTGTGCCGCGCGGGTGTTGCACGGGTGCTGCGCGTGTGCCGTGCGTGTGCAGCGCGTGTGCAGCGCGGCTGCTGGGTGCAGAGGCCTTTAGACGTACGTATTGAACAAGTGAATTGCAAGTTAAGTGTTGGCTCACAAGCAATCAGATTGTGGTGCGATTGGTATTAGATGTTATAAGAGAGCCATGGTTGAGGGTTACAAAATATCCAAATTGTAGCTTTCGGGAAAAGGTGTGCTGGTTTGTGTGGTGTTTCGGGGAGATGATTTCAATTCTATAGATGCCCTCAGGAGATGCGCAGCGTTTCGTGCGGTAAAGATAAAATATGTCGGTAATCAATAAATTTTAACTATATTTCAATATTAACGATCTAAAGTGTTATACCAAGTAGGACATAACCATAAAATGCCAAAGGAAATCGAAAAATAATTGTCTGTATTATCATTTACATTACAAACAAATTAAAGTAAGTTATATATTCGCTAAAGGCCCCAAATCCGACTTGAACGAGCATCACAATTTAGATTCTTAACGAGTTTCTCGGAATTCTCCAACTTTTCGAGTTTCCTCATTCCCGCAATCATCATTTTAGACGTTTTATACATATTTAAAGTTGAAGCATGATCCATTATTCTAACACAAACAAAGTTGCCAGCTGTGCGTACACCTCAGGTTCTCATCTCACATATATAACCACGTAAATTCCACATTTGTAATGAATGAGTGGGTGGTTCTGGGGTAGTATGAGGGATTTAATAGCCCTGCCAAGACAATAACAGTCGATTGGGCACATTAACCAACCCATGTAACAGCGACGTTATGAAAAGGTTGTAATATTTTTTCTTCTTGGTCTCATCCTCATGTCTGACGGACGTGCCGTCTATGAGTGACTCTTTCGACCACTACTCTCCGACACCTCGATCTTGAGCCTTTTGTTACAATATCTCTGTTAAAATTAATATCCTAGTTTCCCAAACCCCTATCATAAATAGTGCATGTTATAATGGTAAGCAATGTTACGTGAGCAGGGCCGTAGCCTGTTAATCGCCTTATTTAGCGAACAGCGCTCGTAGATAATACCCCATAGACGATGACGACCGCTTTAGTCTAAACTCTAGTTGGTAGTGACCCTGCCCACGAAGCAAGGGGTGCTAGGTTTGAATCCCGGTAAGGGCATTTATTTGTGGGACGAGCACGGATATTCGTTCCTGATTCATGGATCTTTTCTATGTATTTATCTATATAATTATGTTTGTCTTTGTCTAGTACCCGTAGTACAAGCAAGCTTTGCTTAGTGCGGGACTAGGTCGATTTGTGTAAGATTTGTCCCCTAATATTTATTATTTTATTGATTTTTAGGTTCGTGTGGTGATCGGCCTTTAATGGGTTGATATACGAGTAGAAGTGGAGTAGGCACTATTCCAATTATGTAACATTTTGTAACGTTTCAGTGGTATCACCGAGATGTGATACATTTTCCCTCATAAAATCGGAAGTATAGACTTCTTGTCTATTTATTATGATAGTTTACGCTTATCAAACTAAACGTATCCATCTAATCATCTCATTTTGAAAGCCAAACTCGACAATACAACTTCATCCGCCTGAAAACTTCGGTCAGCTAAATATTAATTGGCCTCCAATTATCAACTAATGAAAACTTTGAATAGTTTACCAGCACACGAAGTTTATAATTGAATTCAATAAAGACTGTGTTTCCAATTTCCAAAACGTAAGTAAAGGTTAGAAGTTCACCTTGTAGTACAATAGAGGGCGCCCTATTTACAGAGGAGTTTCCCTACTAAATAATTGCCATCCTCTTAGTGTGTCTTTTCAGAACAGTCTTACAGTTCTCACTCCTATACTTAATAAAACAAATACACTAGTTTGCTATTCAAAATAAAACTTTCGGGCCATGGCCGCCGCCAGAATCACTTTCAGGGAGGTGCATCTAATACATCTATACATTATACTATTAACTAATACAAAATATAGAAGTATACAAGTATAGTAGTGGTTCTGTGAGATGTAGTGTGTCTGCTATGTCTTTTTCTCAAAAAATTAAATGTTGTTGAATTCTGAAAAAGTGAATCAGGAAGACAGTATGATGACGTTAATAAACTAGTTGTTCTGTGAGGTGTAGAACTCACGAACTTACCTTTCTTTTTTTAAATATTTTTCGTGAGAGTGGATCGGCAAATCAAAACGAAACCTATAATTGACAACATTTCATATTTTCATGTAGGCCATTTTATGATTTAGTTCGCTAGAAAATGTTTTTTTAAGCGACACGTGTTTTTTTATTTCTCCCTAAATTGTAATTTTCATTCAAAACTATCAAATTGAAAAGTAGCGAATTCCAGAAGGTTGTAAGTAAATTTTGCCGTCAATACCAAGTCAATACTACGACTCTGTATGGCAGTTTGGACACCTTTCATATGGCAGCCATAACTAAGCCACTGACGTCACACACGGTGAAAATTTTGAAATATTGTCAATTATTGTATCTGCTAACAAAATTTAACGAGTTTCAATTGAGAAATGCGACCTGTAGAAAAGAACAGACTGACAGCCGGACGGCGGGACAATGGACACACGAATGATCTTCTTTTGCTGCGCTCGCTCGTTCGATTATCTTATGTGCTTGACGATTCAAGATTCTTATATCTATTATTTATTTATGAAAATTTACAGCTACAATGTAGCACTTAGAGAGAACACTGCAAGGAGACGTCTGTTTGGTGCATGCCCTCTTCTTAATTAAGACCTGAAGTTGTTAGCAAAAAAAGCATTCCTGTAAGCAGGGCATTAGTTGCTTATACAGACTTCATTCTGACAATCCATTGCAGGAGACATTAATTTAGAAGTTTCCTCTCGTTTCCTGAAGTTAGTTAGCTCAGTTCATTATTCATAAGAATCTTTAGTTAATTACCATGTGACGAGATGAACGTGTTACTTACGCTGTATGTTCTTACTAAGGTCAGACCGGTAGGGATTTTCATTGCTCTTAATTACTTATCAGCGAGGAATGGCGCTGAAACGTGGGCGCTTAATGTTGGCCTCATAAGAAGGCCCAAAGTCGCCCAAAGAGCAATTTAGGGGGCTATCCTGGGAATTTCTCAGCGTGATCGCATCATAAATGTAGCAATTCGTAGTATCAAGGTAACCAATATAGTCCTCCGAATCTCTAAGCTTAAGTGGCAGCAGGACCGATTGCTCTTGGGGCGGAAAGGTTCTAGAGTGGCGACTATGTGCCGGAAGGAGCAGAGTGGGTAGACCCACGGTGGACTGAAGATCTTCTAAATGTATCGGGAGTTCGCTTGCCTTTGCGTTTGCGGGTGTCGCAGAACTTTTTGGGGAGGATGTCCCCGCAGTGGACGTCTTTCGGCTGATATTGTAACTTAACGGCGAAATTATCTTCAAAACTGAGTAAACATCTTTCCTATACTCAGGCTGTCTGATTAGTTAGCAGCGACATCTAATATTGCGTTGAGTACGCGATTACACCAATTCGCTTTCCTACTCAGGCAATTACGAAACATCCCATACGCCTCAATCATGTTACGTACGGCTATAACGCATGTGCATGCAAATTTGCATGCATATTGCAGATTCATGCCGCATTGTTGTCTTCAGTATTTCCCTGAGGTATCGCTAAATTATGTAAGCTAACAGTCAGCCTGCTGCATCAGAACAATTGCGACAATGAGCTGACTGCGTTAATGAATATTCCATTATCGCTGAATTCCTTTGTGTAAATGCCCTCATTAAAAATAATATTGAACAATCCGTGCAACATAAAAGCATTACTTAAGATGTGGCTTAAAGTTGAGTGGTAGAGAATGCTTTAAATTAAATTAAGTCCGGCTTGTAGTAAATAAGTAAACAAATCTACACAAGGTTGCTTAAAATTGAACAAACATGACACTTAATTACTATTTGGTTTTAACATCTTGTGATATTACCAATATATTCAGCGATTTGACAGATTTTTTGGTATTTAAAGTGGATTACTTACCTAAGTTTGTAGATAAGAAGACACTCAGACATATTACATGATTTTACCAAACGAGGCATCACAAAGAGTGAGACATAAGTACATTCAATTACAAGTCTCTGGGCAACCGAGCTCTGCTCAGGCCTAAATAGAGGGCATGTGGAGAAAAATAGTTTTCCAAAAAATGAGAACCAGTTACATCGATTTTTGCCCCAGTAGACACCTACATTCCAAATTTAATTGAAATCGTTAGATCCGTTTTCAAGAACGTGATTACAAATATAATTATATACGTGCAAATATTGCTCGTTTAATACTATAGCAAAGGATATTATTTATATTATCTTTCAAACGTTTATTAAAGAACATTTCAAGAGCTTGTCATACCGTATTAAACTTATAACTTAGTACTTACCTACAGAAACTGATTCCATAATCGCCCTCGTGTCTTACATATTAACTACCACTAGCCAGTGTAAATGCAAATCCACAAAGTGTTCTCAGCTCAGAACTGTTTGAATCGGCTTTGGAACAGCTCGAGCGAATAGTGACTTGCAATAGGCGGTTCTGCATAAAAGTAATACAAAAACGACGTATGTCTACGGAGAGCACACAGTAAGATACGATCTTTTGATAGAAGTGTGGTTCTGGAGTCATTGCACTTGTCCAACTTGTCCGTCGCACTCTCAAACTAAACTTGCGTATAAGTTTATGCATTCAATTTAAACCCTATGGCTTAAAGAATAGAGGACGAGCAAAATGATTTAGAACGTATTTGCATCAGTTGCGAAGTTGAATGGACAATCGCGCAGATAAATTCTTACGAAATACCAAAAATATTCGCTCTCGGAAGCCGCTTGCATTTGGAACTTTGTCCGGGCAGTTTTAGTAACTATATTTTTGCAATATTATTTTAAACGCATATCAAAAAGCTCGAATAAAAAAAAAGTGGTGAAATCATGTTGGCAGTGACTACCTACTTGTAGAGTAAGACGAAACGTATAAATTACTTTAAAAACAAAGTTTTAACCGACTTCAATTGAATACTCCGCCAAGCCACGAGGATATTTCCACATTTTTTTACAATTTACCACATGAACTGATTTCCTATAACAAATGCGTTGATTACTATAGAAAAAAATCAAATCGCCGTATGTGGGCCGATAAAATTTGAGGACTTCCGTCGATTCCCCAAGATCATCACCAATGGCACTTCATTATTTCCTATTTCAACGGAATCTTATCAGAACCTGTGACGTACTTTTTCACTTTTAAATACATAAGTAATTGAGGAATTCGAGAAGTCATTGAGTATTGAGTAAGTCATCTGTAGTCTTCATCATCAATTCCTCGCCACCAAATCAATGATTTTCGGATGTAAATACACAAGTTATAATAGAAAACACCAAAAACTACACGCGTGCCTAATAAAATTGAGGAGTTCCCTCAATTCGTCATGGATCCCATCATATAACTGAATTTTAAAAAATAGCACCTGTAAGCATATACAGCATACAACATTATGTTATTATGTTTATTTGATTCATGTTTTGAGGTGTGCAATAAAGAGTTTTTGTATTGTATTGTATTTTATACATACAAACAAAAAAAAATCGAGTCGGCTCATCAATGACGGAGTTCAGAGGTAACAAACATAGAAAAAAAAACATTAAAAAAAAGAAAAATACAACCGAAATGAGAACCCCCTCCTTTTCTTTGAAGTCGGTTAAAAATGAAAGCATTCACTATTCGGCATATTTCAGTGTGGGATAAATACATAGTAAAACTGTAGAATGTGTATATAATTCTAATTTGTTAGGATAGTTATTATCTCTCAAACATTCTCATTGACGAGCTATACTTATTGGTATCACTCTAATTAAAAGAAGATCAAACCGATGTGTTACCTACTTGTACAAAACTTGATAGCGTTTTATGCGTGTTACAAGCTTTCATATAACTTCATATTATTGACATTAAACTAGCTTCCGCCCGTGACTTCATCTGCGTGGACCCGGAATAAAAATCTGTCCTATATTTTAATCCATGCCATAAACTATCTTCGTGCAAAATTTCATACAAATCGGATAAGCCGTCTGACCGTGATTGAGTAACGAAGATCTAAACATCAGAACATCCAAGCTTTTTCATTAATTTATAACATAACTTATTAAATAGTGCGTTTTTTAGCGTTAGAAATAAGGATAAAGCACGAGGTCTTTTATATAAGACACTTTATGGCACACAACTGTCAAAGTATCTCAAACAGCCTTAAAAAAGACTTACATTATTGTTGTCTACCTTAAAATAATAGAAGTGTTTTAATTTTTGGGGGACATATGTATATATCCCTTCAGCTGTGGCAAAAAAACATGGCCGCTTACCCACGTCTGTGGCACCCTCTGAGGGGCGCTCCACTGACAAGGTTTGTGGAGTGAAGTGATTTGGTAAAATTAAATTTTCTTTAGTTTTTTACATAATCACAGCCAGGATTTTGGATGAAACTCAATATTTATTAAATTATCTAACTGCAACGATATATCATCGTTACATTAAAGTCGTATTAAGGCTATCTACCTGACCTCGTCACCACCTCACCGAAGTTTACGACGTATTTTGGTTATTTTAAATATAATCAATTAGTTTTTTGGGTGTTAAATGGGCTTAATTTGAAGAAATTTGTGTTATACTTATTCGAAAAACATAAAATGGCAGGCTCATGAGTATTTTTTTTACACTAGACCATTTGAAATATTCTACCAAAATAATGCCTACACTCAGAAGTTGCTCGTGTGGGCTTCGATTTACATGCTTATATCTGAAGTGTTGTATACTGTATGTAATCAAATTCATGCCTGAACAATAAATATGGGTCATCAACTAGGTGTAACCGCAGCTTTTTTTATTGTAAGTGCAGCAGGTTTTATCTGAGAGTAAAATGAAAAAAGTATGTCTACTTCCATACAAAATAAACTCTTCCAAACGAGTGCAATTATCACAGCAACTATATGTTTTGAACCAAACAAATTAGGTTTCTGAAAATTCCCATTAAGTATACTTTTAGTTTAAACTATAATATAACCATCAGTTAAACAAAAATCACATCAAAACATGATTTGAAAATAGTAGAAATCAAGGTCATGATTAGTATAGAGTGCGAGTCACGAGGTATCATGTGGGCATCCCTCGGAGGGAAATTCCCGGTCGGTTAGGTCCCCCTCTGAGGGGTTTGTTGTGATCGTTACCATCTTCAATCGATTTATTTACTTTCGGGCCATTGTTAATCGATTTAAGTTCATTTTAAACAAATGTATGATAACTAACGGTAATTTTAATAGCTAATAGTAATATTAAATTATTAGAAAAGCGCTAAAAAACGTGTTGCCAAATTTTCACCATGAGTAGGTATGTCATGTTAGTCACGGTTTTATTACAGTTAACCTGTTGAAATAACACTTGTTTCTATGTAATTCCTAAGATTACTTACATGTCTACAAAAACTGTCCTTCTGGCACTACAATTCAGCACTTAACCCACTAATTTTCACTCGAGAACACCAACCGTGTCAAACGTGCCACTGACTATTTTAGACTAACGACTAAATTGATTTTTTCCTCCATTGGCCATTGAAGTTTTCACTTGCTAGCTGTCTCACTCAATTGGCTATACGTTTCAATGGATTAAAGCGAGATCGATACACGAATGCCGGTTTTATTTCTAAGAAAGTAAGCAAAGCCATTGCGCCCCTCCGAGGGGCGCTCCACCGACCTGCACGAAAAAATATGAAGCCCACAGAGGGATCACCACAGCTGAAGGGTTATAGTATAGGTTCGCATAGTTTAAATTAGTTTGTAAGTTTTTTATTTTTATCTTTCTGTCGTTTTTTTCATGGTTATTTAAATATGCTTTTTAAATTTCGTTATTCAGTTCTGGAAAGGTTGCATCATAAAAAAACTTAATGAAGAAGAGGTTTGAAAAGATCGGTTTTTTTTTCGCTGTCGATATTATCAAAATTGTCAATCGTATCACGTTCTTTTCTTTTTGCTTGGTAATCAACAATAAAAAAATATATTATACGAGTATCTATTTGTTAATTAATATTAAAAAAATATTTTTCGCTGTGTGGTGGCGTGCGGACTGCGATGGACCACCAGAGGTAGGCCCAAATGGCTTGCAAAAAAGACAGACTTCTAAAATTAAAGAGACATAAACAGAATACATTAACAAACAACAAACGAGAAAAGTATGGTGGTCAACATTACAAGTTGGTGTGTGAACTTTGCAGCAATGATGATTTTCCGGGTGAGGTAGATTTTGTAAAAAAAACCGGCCAAGTGCGAGTCGGACTCGCGCACCGAGGGTTCCGTACAAACAAGCAAAAGTTGTAGTAGGTATGTTTATTACTAAATGATAAATGAAAATGGAACCCGTAACATTACAACATGGAAAGCTGGGGAAGCATAAATTTAAACAGGGTCACTTTATCAATTTAGTAATCATCCTTTAGGCTTTGATTTCCTTGCGAGTAGTTGCGAACGCCAAAATAAGCGGATTACTTAAATTGCTGTTTCTTTTTATTACGTTGATATAAAACTGAGTTCATGGGAAAGTACCTTTAGGTTTTGATACCCTTGAGATTATCTATAATACTTATATAATAATATAAATCAGCCTATATAGGTCCCCTTGCTGGGCACAGGCCTTCTCCAATGGATGAGAGGGAACGGGCAGTAGTCCCCACGCTGGCCTAGTGCAGGTTGGGGATTTCACATACAACTTTTTCAGTTTTAAATTATGCAACTTATATTGCTATTTCTTATGATAAGACATAAAACTTTCATTTTGCTACAGCTGAAAGGTATTTGATATAAATTTCAATTTAATACCTCTACGCGTTTGCAAGGAAAAAGGTTGTAAGTTTAAAATTTCCAAAAATGTTTTTTGTATGATTTTACAAAAATGTCTACATTATCGTAATTTTTCCTTTGAGTTTGTTGCGAGTACTCAATTTCAAAACATGCGACTTAAATTGCTATTTCTTTTGATTGCGTTGACATAAAAGTTTGGTTTTGCTACATCTCAAATGTCCTATAGTCCTGAGTATTTGACATGAATTTCAATTAAATACCTCCACACGTTTACGAGGAAAAAGGGATTAAGTTGAAAAAAATTAAAAACTTTTTTTGTATGATTTTACTAAAAATGTCTACTTTTCGTAATTTTTCCTTTGTCTGTGCTATATGACGTTGCTTCGTGCCAAATTTCAAGTTTCTGAGTTTACGGGAAGTACCCCGTAGGTTTTGCGAGTGTCGAAAAACTCTAAAATTTGCAGCATAAACGACTGTATCTTTTGATTGGGTTGACTTTTAAGTTTGATTTTTTCACAGGTCGAAGGGACAATAGACCTGAGTATTTGATATAAATTTCAGCTTGATACCTCTACGCGTTCCTGAGAAAAATGGTCTTGACAGACAGACAGACAGACAGACAGACAGACGGACAACAAAGTGATCCTATAAGGTTTCTGTTTTTTCCTTTTGAGGTACGGAACCCTAAAAACGGCTGAAGCTGCCGGAATATCGCCTGCCACCGTCTACAATATAACTAATATAGGCTTTTCGTTCTGTTAAGGACTTCGTAACATCTAATATTTGTCCCAAGCAGAAAAGGTTGACGACGACAGCTTCTTTGTTTACCGTATTTCTCATCCTAAAGAAAACATGCATAGTAAGATTATAAGTTGGTACATTAAGCTTAAACTTTTTATAAATAAATAAATAAATAAATATAAGGGGACAATCTTACACAAACCGACCTAGTCCCATAGTAAGCTCAATAAGGCTTGTGTTATGGGTACTAGACGACGATATATATAATAGATATAAATACTTAAATACATAGAAAACGTCCATGACTCAGAAACAAATATTCATGCTCATCACACAAATATTTGTCCTTACCGGGATTCGAACCCAGGACCTTCAGCTTCGTAGGCAGCGTCACTACCGACTAGGCTAACCGGTCGTCATGATGTTAGTCAAGTTCAACAAACTGTAGTCTAGCTAGTCTATTTAATATTTTTCACACCTTTCATTCGGAAAAGTAAGTTTTGCTCCACGACAAGAGGGACCAAACCGCTACTTTTCTGTTCAAGCTACTTTTTTAATTTATACATTGGCATTGGAACATTTGTACGCAATGTGCCAATTGAACACAGATGTTAATAAAATAATCGATTGTAATTTCATCGTAGTCGATTCTAAACGAACATATTTCAAGTTTTAACTATAACAATGTTATATAAAAATTTATAAATATTTCGTAATATTTAAAAATTAGTAATAAAAATTAAGATAATTTAGATATATTTTAAGAATAGGTTTTTTTAAATTTCCTCATAGTCGGTGTCACTCGGTAGCAAAATTATTTTCGTCTCGGGCGTAAACACTTGTATCCCTCACTACGCTCAGGATTCTATTGTAGGATCCCTCGCTACGTTCAGGATTCAATACACCGCCCTCGCCGTAAATATACTATTTTGCTCCCTTGTGACACAAATAACTATTGTAACTTTTAATATAATGACATCACCAAACGCGTTTTGTGGAAAAGGGACAGAAGAAAGGACTCATGAAACTTTGGACACTTATCATTTTGTGATTATTTAACTCTTGCGTTGCATTTTTCTCCGTTCAATTACATTCTTAATCCTTTTTCAAGAAAATACGAGTAATCCATTATTGTCTACACCCATATTGTCATTCAAAGGGTATCCCGAAAATATTTTATTGTATAGAAACCTATTTACTCAGTTAAAAATCGTACTTGAAAATAAAACATTTTACTACAATCCGTTATATTTGAAAAAACTTGGCGTTTAACAGAAAAGTAAAGTAAAGGATTTAGACGGTAACTCTTCTCCACAAATTAAAGAAATGTAAGTCGGGTTTACGTAGAGTCGTAGGTTCTTGGAATTACCGTCAATGGAAGGAAATAAGCTAGAATCAAAACGATGTGGACCTCAAAAGATCCCTTAAAATCCGTGATACGATACGGTAAATTCAATTAGACAAAGATATAAAATAGAAAGATAGGTTAGGTAATCGGATAGAAAAAGATAATGGAATTAGAACGAAGAACAACGTTATTTGATAAATTTGAAAACTTTTCAGATTCAGTCACGCAATAAACCAACAGAAATCGGAATCCGGATTAGAATTGAAAACCGTTGAGAAAAGATTAGATCAATCATGAGTAGGTATTTAGCAAATATTTTTGAGCATTCATTATTAAGTTTGCAATTTTTTTCGTTGATTCTTACAACTTAAAAGAAGTACACGCCCACGTGTGTATAGAAACTGCAAAAAGTCAAGGGCCAGATATAACAATGGGCATTTTTGTGCGTGAAAATAATACATAGGTACATAATTCACGCTTTCATTCCCAAGAGGGGTAGGCAGCACTTTTAGCATAAAGGTGGGTATAAAAGATAGACATAATGTGATATCGCAGTAGGTTGCTACCCCATCGGCCACGACACACTTCACCCCTGTCCACTTAGTAGGAATCCTACGACACCCGCGGGAAGAAAGGGAATGGTGCTATTGTAACGCACGCGGGCCTAACGGGCGGGGAAAATAAGACACCCTCAATAAAACATTGCAGTGTTTTTATTAACAATCAGCGGTTAAAATTGTTATTTTAAATATGATCAGTAAGTGAACGGCGACAAGTGGATTTCATAACCGTCTCATTTACTGGCCAAATCCAATCACAGGCCGACATCAACGGCTCTGTAGCGATGTTGGTTTCAATAGAAAATCGGGAAAATGGTTGTAACAATGTTACCCCTGAGATTCACGAAATGGTCTCGCGGGCGTTTCGATACCGAACTCCGTTCCAATCGCATGACGGATTGCTTCGACTACTTTATTTAAAATATAAACTGAAAATCACGTCTGAGTTATGAAAGTCAAATACGGACTCTTGATTTGAATAAATCGTAGACTGGCGAAATACCTGTTGACCTTCTACCTCCGAAGGTCAACAGTCTCTTGGCGTCCGTCCGGCTTAAAATCTATTCCCTTAGGTTGAACCTTATGATGTAGGAAAGTACTTTAGGTTAAAGGTAAATGTTTGCTATTTTAATGACAAACTCTTGCTTAACTCCTCGTATTGTAGAACCTAAATACTTACTTCGTGTGTTTGTTTAGGTTAAATCTTGAGAGGTAGTTTTGACCCACTTAATGTGATTCAATTGTTTTCGAAGTCTCTGTAAGTGTATTGTGTTAGGTACGTCAACAGGGAGCAATCAAGGAAAATTATTAGCTTTTAATTTTGGATTGTCATATATGTATGTGTGTAACTTAATTGTTCATAAAACATTGCAAAGTGAAAACAGAAACAAATAAAGAAGTAGGTTTTTGTAGTTTTTTCTCTTCCAGCTAACTTTTGAGCAAATGAATTAGCAAAAACATGTGGAAGATGACGATAGACAAAATTGAGAGTAAAATCAAATAACAAAAATAAATAATGTATATGCAAATAAAATTATAATATAGGCACTTATGCAAATACACGGTCGATAATTGTCAGCTACGCATTTTTCAATCGACTACACAACTTCGACGGATATGCCTACACAATAAAATAATGGAAGCTAAAATTAATTACAGCTTAACAATATGCTACCATGTGTTTATAATTTATAATATAGCTAACTTACGTCAAAACATCATTTTAGATATAGGAAATCAATGCGCGAAGGACGTCGCTGACAGAACCTACTTCATTATACATTATAATCAAAACTTTTCTATTACATTCAATTCATGGTTGATACCTTTACATTGACATTAATAGGGCAAATATCAGGTTGAGGTTGCCTATTCCAAAATACATCATTCTAAGTTATAGCTCCCGTTAAGGCCACAACCGCAACCTGTATATACAAGGAAATAAATGTTTTCTTTTAACCAATGCGGAAAAACTCGAAGAAAATGGGCTGATCAAATGTAATGTAATTTCTTGGAGGAATCCCTTCCAGAACATTTACCGTCTTCTAATGGGTATGCCTTGAAAAATGAAAGACCGCGCAGTTTTCCTCTCTAATTTATCGTGTTTATTCACATTCTTTTAATAATATTTCAATGTACACGTTTCGTAGGTACCGACTTACTCTTGTTGCGCATTGTTTAAAACATTATTTAAAGCAATCATTGAATAAATGGAGAAGTATTTTTTTCTACGTCATGCCCGTGATGTAATAGTGAGTATGACTCGGGGCATTATGAAAGTAATCAATAATACTATAATATTCTATACCTCTAATACATGCCAACAAAAATCACAATGTACATTTCATTTCCAGATTTTCACGTCAGTCAATACGCGGAGTATTTAGATTTTTAGGTAGCTTGTTCCTTAAAGGATTAGACGTAACGTAAAAAGTCCCATAATTTTGAAAACGTAATTAGGGATTGAACTAAGTAAAACTATGCAATATTTCGCTTGATATCCTTGGTAAACGAAGAAAGTTTGCCGAATTTGATTGTTATGCTAGGTAGGTATATGGAACATGGAACAAGTTGCAGTGTACAATATTTGTTTTAATGGAAGAAACTCGATGAAAAAAAAAATTGGCCGGTATATATGATGGTGATCAATCATAACTTAATAAGCTGGTGACTATCGCTTTAATGTAAATATGTCGACTAATTTCCTAATGGAGCGTAGACATTTTGGTTAACGAAGGCATAATATCATATATTCTTGTTACTTGTCTACATAAACGGTTTGTCTTATGAAATGAATGGTTTTTTTTTTCAGAAAACAAACCACGACATTTTTATTGAAATATGTACCGTCTGTCGTCTATTATTCAACCCTTTTCTATTCTGAAATAATTTGTTTCTCAAAGCCAAAAAACTAAGTGCATTTGATTTTCATTGCCTAATGTACAGCATAAAAATAACGCACAGATAATAAAAGACATTTTTTTTTAATTGGAGGATCAAACTGTTTCTTGGCATGACTTTAGATCAAAAATTACAATGGAGTCTGCATATTTCTACTCTGGTAGGTAGACTCAGTTCAGCTGCTTATGCAGTTAAAAGGATTCGTTAACTTACAAGCGTTTAGAAGGCAAGGTATATTTTGCTCATTTTCATAGTATCATGACTTATGGTATTCTATTTTAGGGCTAAGCTGCTGACATAAATTCAATTTTTATGTTACAAAGTCGTGCTATGCGTAGTATTTACAATTTAGGGTAATTTAGAGATAGGTTTAAACAAATCTATATTCTCACTGTTAGGTACCTCACATATATATCTATGAAAATATAATGTACATTCGTAAAAATCTGGACGTGTGTAAATGAAATAGTGATGTTGATAATAAATACACACTAGAAACAAAATAAATTAGCCATTTCCGTATACCGTCTCTGCGAAGTGTTTTTTTTGTCAAACACAAGTTACATTAAATTACAAATATATTATATACTCGTCGCACTATTAAAATGGATGGCAAGACGCGCTTATTTACTATAACTATAATAACTTAAACTAATTTGCTTTTATTTCTATTTCTTAATCTCTTTTCTAAACTTTTTCAGATTTAGGTAGAACGGCAACAAAAAAATATAAGAATAAAGATATTATCTCTTAGTTAAAGCAATGACGCGTAATTTAATTTCGGAGAGGCAACCGGATGGCTCGCGGTATTTGAGCTCCCGAAGTGTTGTGGAACCGCCCTGTGCAACCTGAACTGACCCAACTGTGACTGGTTCGGAAATAGGAGGGGGGTGAAAAAAAAATTGTCGCGAGGCAACCGATTGAAACGCGGTAGCCTGAAAGTGTGTACGCTCTCTATATAATGAATTGTTTATGCCAACCCTCCAAGTGCACCTGGAGCCGAATAAGCGAGCGAAGAAAAAAAAATAAAAAAATTGACAGGCAACCACTTGAAAATTGGCATGCTTGTTCTTCATCACATACAAACACTGTAAAAAAAATGCCATCCGTCCTGGCCGGGCGGTTATCGAGCCGTCAGAGTTGGAAGCCGGTAAAAACTGGTGGTGGACGAGAACTTAGGAAAAATGCACTTAAAATCATTGAAATCGGATGGCATTTGTTTTTCGAGTCTTGTATGATGTGATAAATGATATGCACAAATGCCATCCCTCTCGCATGAAATTTCATCCCGCTGTGACCACCCTTACAAACGCGAAATTCATCAAATTGGAATACGCGCAATTAAAGGTTTACAATCAATTGCAATTGGAAAATTTTCGCGTGGGAGGCACGGTGCGGAGTCTCTAGTTGCTGTACTATTCACCGGTATTTACCTACCGGGAGTAGGGATGGCATAAAATTTAATTATATAAACAGCGTACACACTTTCAGGCTACCACGTTTCAATCAGTTGCCTCGCGACAATATATTTTTTTTACTAACCCCATCCTATTTCCGAACCAGTCACAGTTGGGTCAGTTCGGGTTGCACAGCGCGGTTCCACAACACTTCGGGAGCTCAAACACCGAGAGTCATCCGGTTGCCTTTCCGACATTTATTTTTCGCGTCATTGCTCTGAAAATATTTATTCACTCTGTGCATGTCCATCTGTTGACAACGTCGTCTAGGAGCAAGTCCATTTATTTTGATTTAAAAAATTATTTACTTAATTTAGGAGTTTGTCTTAAGGCGCCGTAGGTTCAGCGAAGTAAAACGAACAGAGTTTTTGAAACAAACTTGCGTCTGTTTATAACAATATGGTTTCAAAAACATACTGAATAGTAATCTTGAGGCTTTTCTGCAGGGAGATCAGTGAAATGATTCATGATTTAGCAATTTTCGCTCGGAAAAAAATCACGAACATAGGTCTAAGAGGGTCTAAAATACACTTAAAATATTCGTAACAAATTATGCACAAAAACTAAAAATATTAAAATAGGTTCTAAAAATTGGCAATATCATGTTTGAGAGAACTCAGTGATTATTTTTTTATTTATTTAAACGGCCAAAAAATCAAAATTAAAAAACATGATGTCCGTGCTTCCGAGCACGCGCACTTCCATCTCGCTCACGCTTATGCTCAGTGAGAAGGAGAAAAGACCATGAACCTACGGCGCCTTAATATAATAATCTGATTAAAAGTTTTTGGTACTATGAAGTTTGATACTCCTGCCCATAATAGTTTTTAGCCCTAGGGTGTACAAGTTTTTTTCCCTTTACTAAAAATCATGCAATGTAAAGTTAAACAGTCGAAAAGAAAAATATTTTAACACCTTCAATATCCATAATTTCGCAGTGCTACGCTACGCTACGAGCGTAGGTATAGGTACATGCAAACATCCGTATGGCTCCTGGAACTGATAGTGCTTTTAACATTTCCGTAGCACAGTAAAAATTTAAACATAAAAATATTACAGAAACATACATACATACATCACGCCTTTATTCCCAAAAGGGGTAGGCAGAGCACATGAAACGTATGTTTCAGCGCCACTTTTAGCATAAATGTGGGTATAAAAGATCGACAAAATATGATATAGCAGTGATAGGTTGCTAGCCCATCGCCCACAACACACTTCAACCCTGGTCCCTCAAAATATCTCACGAGTAAAATCCGTTTTATCTGAAGAAATAGAAGCACTCTGCCTCTATAGATAACACTCGATCAACAAGTAGAGAGGGCTGTTTCACGGGCTTCACTTGAAATGTATGGGCATTTAATGCGTTATGCTATGCTTAATTTGCGTATTCTGCGTTTCAAGCAGATTTCGTAGCTACTTCATTCAATTAATTAATATTATATTAGGTACTACTTACTGTATGAATAAATTAACCTTATTAAATGTTGGTGTCCGGAGTAAACGTTCCAGTTCCGAGAAATAATTCACAATCATTTTACTCCGAATAATTAATTGTATGGAGCAATACCTAATAAATATATAATGTCGTTAAAATGTAGTACGCAGTATATTTCCACATTTTACATAGTTATTCAGGGTTAAGTCTGTTTTCGGAAATTTCACCTGTGAACAAATAACAGCATTATTTCGCGCTTGACTAAACGATGAAACCATTGGAACATTAACGCGCTCGGTTATTAATATTTAAATCCTATTCAACCAACGGTGCTAATGCGTTTTATATTCGGCTAAAGCCTACATTTAGCCTCGTAGCAAGGTTTGGAAAAAATCTAACGAAAAATAGCACAGAATCATAAAAAACAGACACAATTGGTCGTGAGCCGGCGAAATGGTCTACGTGGAGCGGACGAATTGCGGTGCGGCGAGATTTGCCGCCGTTTCTCTCCGTTTATGCCCACTTAAGGGCTGTCATCTCTCCTCAATCCGACGAATAAATCCGATGCCTACCTCCTCAAACGCCTTCCCGGTGGCACGTATTAAAAATCCATTACCACCCCTTTTATTCTATGCATAACAGCCATGATTTCACAACAAAAAGCAGGAATATTACAAGCGCACGCTCTAAAGACTACTTTAGCTTTTGGCAGCCCTAGAAAAGCCACCAAATTACCGGGAATTCTCTCACAAAGACCGCAGATTCCATGTAACCGTGACTTTTCCCTGAAAATGTAACGAGCTTTTATTGAATTGTCAGCGGAAAGTTTTTAATACGGTTTATTGTGTAACGTGGTACTTTTGTTGCTAATGTAATGGATATTTGCGACAAAAAACCTTTTTGTGGTCCCTATAATATGAAGTGATGGCGTAGTATGGCACGGAAACGTGGTCGCCTACTATGGACCTCATAAGAAAGCTCTATGTCACCCAAAGGGCAATGGAGAGGGCTATGTTGGGAGTTTCTCTGCGTGATCGCATCAGAAATGAGGCTATCCGTAGCAGAACCAAGGTAACCGATATAGCCTTCCAAATCGCTAAACTTAAGTGACAGTGGGCGGGGTACATTGCACGTAGAACTGATGGCCATTGTGGCGGAAAGGCTTTCGAGTGACGATCACGTACCGGAAGGTGTGGCGTGGGTAGGCCCCTCATAAGGTGGACTGATGACCTGGTAAAGGTCGCGGGAGTCCGCTGGATGCAGGTGGCGCAGGACCAGTCATTGTGGCACTCTTTGGGGTAGGCCTATGTCAAGCATTGGACGTCTTTCAGCTGATTTGATGATGATGATGATAATATTCAATACATGACATATACTTTGTTAGAACTTTTGTTGAATATTGTATCTTGAATATTTTAGATCGAGATTAAAAAATGGTAGAATGTTTACTACTTATATCTAATCCTTATCCTAATCTTCTTGTGAATACTTTAAGTACCAAACCATTTCTAATTTTATCAAAAATATTGACGAAATGGTGATATGGCCTTATACTATTATTGCTACACGAATCGCGTATCATTTTGGATGAAAAATGACATATTTTAAAATAACGGCAATGTCGACGCATATTTATTACTCGTAATCTCGCTCCGAGATTTACGAGTACATTTATGTAAAGCCTAAGGCACGCCATCCATCCATAAAGTTCAGGCAGAAACAAGCTCGATCGTAAAACGCGATGACGAGGCTGATAAATTTATTTTACGCAACGCTTCTTTTACGGATAGTGCGCCTTTATTTTGCATCGGTTTGGAGAACATACCTTCTTGGTACAATAAAAAAGCGGCAACTGTGAAAGAACCGTTCAAGTGAGAAACAAA
Source organism: Epinotia demarniana (assembly GCA_945867215.1). NCBI lineage: Eukaryota > Metazoa > Arthropoda > Insecta > Lepidoptera > Tortricidae > Epinotia > Epinotia demarniana. Next base: position 6,270,545 of record OX244273.1, on the reverse strand, counting down.
TAGGTTTTTCAATTCACAGGGTCGTAAAGCCCGACTTTATGCTGGCTGTGAATGGATTAAAATGCATTTTATTCATTACTTACTCCCTTGATCATTGGTAACGATCGCTAATATAATATACCATGGAAGTAGTGGTAAGTGAAAATCGAATGACCTATTGCAGAACTACCTTCTATTTTGTCATTTGTTATACATATAAGGCGACCATCAACTCCACGATAGATAAAATAATACTATACTCGAACCAATAGTTCATTATGTAATAGGGTGGTGAATTCGTGAATGCCCCAGATCGCAGGTGTTTGTGGGGCTTTACGAATTACCGCCCGTGTTGAGTTTAAAATTTTACGTGTTCACCTGGCCACAATGCGAGTTTTCCCGTACGCGCAGCGTGCAGTAAAACTCGCATTATAGCCAGGTGTGACGTAAATAATTTTACGTATAGCGCATATTTATGGCCCTCACCTTCGGTTCGGGCCACAAACACCTGCGATCTGGGGCATTCACGAATTCACCGCCCTAGTTAAGTAATGTACTATTACGCTACACCTGGCCATAATGCGAGTTTTACTCCACGCTGCGCGTACGGGAAAACTTGTCTTGACCGTTTGTAGAAAGGTATATTGTAAATTATAAATATGTATCTTAAAACTTAGTTATGTCCTTCTTCAACTAGAATAGATTGAATAGAAAACTAGCCTACGACGATATGGCCAATTCATTAGCTTAGCTCTGAACTAAACGCTACTGGCTTTGAAATCATTATCAGTGAGGTTCGTTGGCCCGCGTAACTACCTAATATAACCGTTAGTCACGAATTCTAGAATACAACCATGATAGCTCAAAATCTACAGTAAGTCGTATAGCCAAATTCAACTTAACTAAAGGATCGACCACTCAGTAATTAAAACATTATGCATGTTTTCCAGAAATAGAAAGATATGAGAATTTCCCATTACGTATCTTCTCGCCTCGCCGGTGAACAGCCGACGGGACCCGATTACAATAAATAAATATTATGGGACGATTACACCAGTCGAACTAAGCTTTGCCTGTATTAGTGTACACGACGGTGTATTTAGAAGATATAAATACTTAAATACATAGAAAACATAAAAAAAACTCAAAAGCAAATATTAATGGTCGTCACACTAATATTTTCCCTTACCGGGATTCTCAGGACCTGCAGCTTCGCAGGCAGCGTCACTACCCACTAGGCTAGCCAGTCATTTAAGAAATAAACCGTTAACAATGATATCGAAAGTAAAGATACGCCTGTCCGAACAATATTCGCTTGACATACGGTGACACACTGTTACAGCTGAAGACTAAGGCACGGTGGCCCGCAATTGCCCGTGGCGGGCCACCGCATTGGACGAATTACTCGTGGGCGTTGGGCCTATCTTTACGAAGTAATATATATCTATGACCGTTAAGGATTGGATTTGTATTTGCAGCGAGCACGTGCTCCGACACAAAGCACAGCGTGGCAGAACGTACGTTCATCGTTACGGAGATAATAAAATACCAACTTGACTCAAGGTAAATAATCTTGAACCAAGAAATGGATTGGGAAGATGTAAAATCATCTCAAATGAAGCGAAAGTATCATGAGTCAAGACGTTTAATCTCTTGGTTCTAGAAAATGATTTATACATGCTTTCTGATTTGTTTCATTCTGGATAAGGCGGTCATTCACAAGATATAGTGAACGTTAGCTATAACAACAGAACCAATGCTTTTATAAGGAATAACGGTCATTGACATAATATTCATAATTCATTCATTCAATATTCTAATTTCATTTCGTATAACATACGAGTATCTTTTCGTAAAAGGATTGTAATACAGAAAATAAGGTTAGAGCAGCTAGAAAAAGGGGGGGCGGGGGTGGCGCCCTCCACAAAACGGGCTCGGGGGGCGAAGTCCTCCGCATTAAAAAACAATAAATATACTCGCATTAAAAAACAATAAATATACTAACAATAAAAACAATGGTCTTATTTGTAGGTTAGGTTATGGGTTAACTTGCGTCTATTAAGACCCCCCACCCCCCACTTAGTGGGGTGCAATAATTGACGTGTTTGATTTCAAAAAAAATATTTAATTTCAATCTTTCAATTCCTTAGGTGATATCAATACTATACGCTTTAATCGATATAATATCAATTGATGTTATATCTAAAGTACGTTATACTTTACGAAAACACATATTTTGACTTTATACCTTTCGTTCATTATGTGCAATGAACATTATACTAAATAAGTTTATACACAGTGAGCGTATATATTATGACCGTTATATGATAAGTTGTTATAAGTTCCTCGTATTACTTATTCATATTCATTTATTCATTGTTATGTCATGCATACATAATAAGGTGGTACATTTTTGGTTAAAAAGTCAATTCATGACACCCTGTAAGGGCACACAATAAATACCCTAATGAATTTCTAGATTCAAGTTCTATTTATTTCTGCGTAGATTTCACATTGCAATTTTGCGTATTAGAGAGAATAGTTGTCACCTCATGTTTTTCCTGTTATAAGCGCTTTAATATTTTTAAGAAGCTCACAATTCATAATCAAGCGTCAAGTTCTTTAATATCAAAGAAACTCAGATATAATGAACTCACTCGATGTTAAGAAAATTACCGTCCTTTGACTAAAACATTTTATACTTCGTAAATAAAAGACGAAAGGTTAAGAAAATACCTAACTCAGGCATTTATTTTCTAGTTACGAAAAGAAAACATTGTTTGACCCTTAACTCTAGTTAAGAGATCCCTAATTAAAACAGGCACTAACTAAAGTTATATTCGGTCGGTGTTTGCGTTCAATAATTCAGTTGGACTCTTGCCCATTCAAGTCACTCGTACAGTATTCATAAAAAAGTTGTTGCCAGTTTATAAATGAACTTTTAAATAAGGTGCCAAAACAACCGCTTACGGTCGCAATATGCTAGCGTAACAGTTTTTAAGGTTGAAAGTGTTAACTTGAAGTTTATTGAACGATGACTGGTTGAGCTTGGGCCAAAATTCTTTCGTATTTCCGGCTAACCAAACTGGTCTCCTCAGGTCTTCAGGTCGCATTCTCAAACGATTCTCGTGGCATTTTGTGAGCAGGTTTGAAAATTAAGTATATAATTTTTGTGACGTGCTAGTTTTTTTTCTACAAAAAGTTTTCTTTAAGAACCCTTGCTAGTTCTGCGACTTACAGCCAGTACTAATTAAGTTATCTAATGAAATACTTAAAATAATCACATGTAAGAGATGACTACCACAAATTTTGTAGTAGGGCCTTTGCCTTTTGAGTCGTAATAAGGGAACAGAATTGAAGTATGTTTTGGGCGATGAGCTAGCAACCTATCACTGCGATATCACGTTTCGTCTATCTTTTATACCCACATTTATAAATATTATAAAAGTGTCACTGGAACAAGATTCACGTGTTCTGCCCACCCTTCAGGGGATGACGGCGTGAATCTATGTATGTATTCACTAATTTTGGCCATCATTACATTGTCCATTTTAACATTTATGGGTGGTATAATAAATAAATAAATAAAATAAATAAATATTAGGGGACAATATTACACAAATCGCACTAGCCCCATAGTAAGCTCAATAAGGCTTGTGTTATGGGTACTAGACGACGATATATTTAATAGATATAAATACTTAAATACATTGAAAACATCCATGACTCAGAAACAAATATTCATGCTCATCACACAAATATTTGTCCTTACCGGGATTCGAACCCAGGACCTTCAGCTTCGTAGGCAGTGCCACTACCCACTAGGCTAACCGGTCGTCAATAATATAACGTTTGGAAATGTGCGTTTAAAATTACATGCTCTTAAGGTGCACTGTAGTTTTCTCTCATGGTCGACCTCAGGCCAAATGAGCTTTGGTAAACAATGCAATTAGAACTAACCAAGTGTTAGTTTCATTCTGCCATTAGCAGTTAGCCGGGAACGGCTGCGTCGGGTGTGCGGAAAGCTCAATTCACTTGACTTATTAACTCGTCCACTGGGTACTAAATAATAGTACAAATCGATTTTTCGCCCAATTTTGGCATAGATTTACATTTAGATTTCTTTATTTCATAAAATAAATTCACATTATAAGTTAACCTTCAGCTAATTTACACGAATTAATTCAATGATCGTCAAATGATGAACAATAATCGAATGAAATGTCACAGGTACAATATAACATTATTATTGACATAATACAATACAAAATGATAAATATTAAGTAAAAATAAAGAATATAAATATTGATATTGATATCTCGTAATGATCGTCAAAATAAAAACTAGAAACATTATGAAATTATAAAACAATTTAAGTTAAATTAAACATGTCAAATATATTATATGTCCATATACTCACATACAGAATACAATGGATGTTCCAATAAAAAGATTCTTGGCTGACGTTTGAATGTTTCATCAGATGGTTCAGTTCGCAATTTGGCGGGTAGACGCTCGTAAAACATTGGGCTAATTACCCCAGGATTTTTTACTGATACACATACTTTAACATAATGACATGATACGTGAGAATTATACTGACACGAAAAACAAAAGATAGTTTCGTATCCCTGATTGCGAAACCCAAGCAGCTCTTGGCTAAATCGAGTCTGTATCAAATATTGTTTTATTTACATCACACCCAAAACTCATACTACTTATATTATACGTATAGTTCTCATTACGGAAACGCTGGGCACAACAAACGATAACATTATCATTTATCACTCCCGATCTACGCTAGATTTTTTGTGATGACACGCATTTTGATGCCAACTTAAAAGCTAGGTCTGTGATAAACAGCCTCCGTTCATCTGTCTGAAAGAAAAATGACCTTTCAAAGGGAAGGTTTCCCAATCCTTTCATTTTCCCCGATAACAGCTTTTAAGGGTTTTGTTCGAGGTATTTTGCTCCTGATTTATTTTATGATGTGTTATTCAAATATGTAACAGAGTCTCAAACAACAAAACGACGTTAGTAAATCGATGTGTAATTATTTACTTATGTTGTGTTGTGGCCTGAATAAATGTTATTCTATTCTCATCATTCATCATCATTCTCCTAGCGTTATTCCCGGTTGTGCCCCTAAAGGAGCCCAGGGTCCGCTTTGACACCTAATCCCAAGATTTGGCATAGGCACTAGTTTTACGAAAGCGACTGCCATCTGACCTTCCAACCCATAGGGAAAACTAGACCTTAATGGGATTAGACCGGTTTCCTCACGATGTTTTCCTTCACCGAGTTAATGGTAGGTAAATATTCCGTACATAACTTCAGAAAAACTCATTGGTACGAGCCTGGATTCGAACCCACGACCGCCGCTTGACAGCCGCATGCCTGAACCACTAGGCTACCGTAGCTAAATTGAAATGTTATTCTATTCTATTCTACATAATTATATTCTATTCTATTCTTTAATAGTGTATTTTTGTGCTGTTGTAATTTAACGAGACCTGTAGTCTTTAAACTAGATGTGCTACATGGTTCTGATCGCGTAGGACTAACCAATTGCACGGCCATACAAACTTGCAATCTTTCGGAGTTGCAATTTTATATGGATACCCCCTTCGAAAATTATTTTCGAAAAAGTGATTCTATTGCAAACATCACTTAATCTCAGTTGATGGTACGTTTGCCTTTCCTTAAATATACGAAATGACTGAACTAAAAAACATAATTTATTTTAATAAATTCTGGGGTAAGTACTTTTATACCTTAAAATATCAACATATTGAAGCACTGCGAAGGCAGTAGTGTGGCAAAAATTAACGGTCAAATTTAATATTTTCTTTCTTGTCCAGAAATTGCGGTTCAATGTAGGTTCTTAAGCTAAATATATTATATATAAATAGACGCAGTAATTAAGGACTGCCTAACTTAATTAGATAAGTTATGCTATTCGTTCTGAGTTCGGAGGACGTTCAATATTCTAGAAGGTTATTTACTAAACTGTGACTGTGGCTGACCTCAACTGGAAGAAACTAAGCAAATATATACGAATACACGTACTTAGTTGCTTGCTAAACTTGCTAAAATATAAAGAAAAAAAAATACCTACGCCAAATATTTAGGCACTAAAATAATACAGACAAGTAGCAGTTAAACTATTCAGAGAAGAAGGTTTTCTTTATTATATATAGAATAAAGAAAACCTTCATATTTCTGAAAAAAAAGGATGGAAACAAATTATTTTGTAAAGAAACTCGGATGTACTTTCTATGGTTTCCAAGTTGTTGGAAAGAAACCAATGGAGTAATATGAAAGACACATAGATTTTAAATGAAAAATTATGATGATGATGATGATAGATTTTACGCGCTCCGAAATTGGCACACTAAGAGTTTGTCAATTGACAACCCTCATAAACTATTTATCTCTGTTTCGTTTTGCTCTCAGAAATTAGCATAGTGTCACTTGAAATCTGTGATAAACGTAAGCCTGGCCATTTTTACACATGGAACTCGTAAATGTAATATATTTAACTCATTTTATATTACATATTCATTGAATGATACCATTAGAATTACAGGCAAGTTTATTTCCTTAGCAGTCGCTGCTTAGATACTCACTTAACGAAATATGCCCCATCTCCAGAGACTTTTCCACAAAGGCCAGTAGGTCGACCCTCACTAATTGAGGCCTTTGCTAGTATGTGGAGGTGCGAAGGAGGCTGTCTTAATTACGAACGTTTACTGCGAGTACTTACTACGACTGGTGGCGTACCTTACGTACCTTTAGGGAGGACTTTTATTGTCATATCATGTATACCGTGTGTTACCGGTAAGCGGGCTTTTTTTAAGTAGGGTATATTAACGTAGTTCTTTAACTTAATTATGACCTTAGTTCAAATATTTTACTATAATTCCAAAATCATAGATTTTCTAACAAAATTGAAATTACCAGCAATGTACAGCAAACTTAATTGACAAGTACGTGTAACTAACAGCTCTTCGTACTTTGTTTATTACATACACCTAGTCCATTGAAGGCTTGCATTTTGGAAAAATAATTGCGCAGTTAATTTACATAATTATGATTTGCAAATACATGCAAATAATTGCTAATGGAACATATTATTATCAGTTTTAATAAATGCCCGCATGCCGGTAACACACGGTATACAACTTGAAACTTGCATAAGTTATTTGTTTAAATCTTGTAATGTGCATTGGGGTAAGATCAAACGAGTTTCAGGCGAGATAACCAATGTTCTTTTACAAGCTTCAATGTTTGAATCATATCAGGATCGGGTTCAAGGAACTATGCTTTTGGAAAAATAGAGATATGTAATTTTATGCTTAAATAAAAATAATGCAGTTATAATTGCTATTGGTATTGAAAAAGTTGTAATAAAAATACGCGTATAACAAAAAGAAACATGTGGCAAGATGAAAGGGTAACGGGGTAAGATGGATATAGTTCTTGAAATTATGTACAGGCGTCGTAGGTATATTTGACACATATTTTTAATTTTTTTTGATTTCAAAAAAAAAACAAAATTTGAATGTTTTTAGTGTTGAACATTTAACAACAGAAAATCGAATATTGTAATATACAAAACTTGAAAAGTTTATACGAAGATAATAAAAAGACACTAAGATACGAATACATTATTGGCCGGTATTGTATTTCACTGTGACGATAAATTAATATCGATTAAACAGTTATTTCACTATCAATTTCCCCAAGGATCCGAGTTGGAACAATCCAACGAAGTTGGTATATACGTCTGTTAATTAATTTTTTTTTAATAACTTGCAAACGGTAACCAGTACCAAAAAAATATCTTAATAAGCACTATTCGCTACAACTACGCCAAAACCGCTTATAGAACAATTATTTCCCCTAATTTCCCTTTCGTTTGGTGAGTTCATAGTATTACAGTAGTTATACCTCTCTCTACATTTTGAGAACCACTTTCTGTTACTATGAATTTTGCAAGTGGTGTAAGATGAAAACAAGAATATTACCGTCTTACCCCAGTAAAATCAGTTGGTGCAAGATTGAAAGGAATAAAATCTCAAAAAGTAAGACGGATATTGGATGTCCACATTAATTGGTTATCAAAATAATAATAACAAGCATATATATCTCCACAAAATGTTTCTAACTTAATTTTTAAAGAAGTTAAAAATATAGATTTAACATCGAAAAATTCACCTTGTCGAAAAGTGCCAACCATACATGTGCACACTCACTGAGCTAACGGCACTGAATGAGGGGCGGGGGACAATAAAATGGCGTCTTCGTGAAAGTTGCCAGGATAAAAAAAAATACACAGGATTGGGAGTTACGGGCGGTTTTTTATCTTACACCGTTTTTCCACTTACCCCAACGCATCTTAACGTCTGGCTGTAACTGGTGACCGAAGAGCTGGCGGCTTTCTCGCGCAACGCATCAGCATTGCAATTCAGCAAGGAAATGCCGCCAGCATCCTCAGAACAAAGCCACGAGGGCTTTTTTAAGAATTAAAGTTAATTCTGAGTGTGTAAATGAAAACTAAGTAGTTTTCATTTAATTTTGTTAATGGTAATTATCGTCTTGAATATACTTAAGAAAATAAATCTAATACCAGTGACCAATATCGTAACATTTTGAAGAATAACATCCATTCAGGGCCAAGAATCGCTACGCGCTACGCTCGTAGCAGATCCCGTGGTTTCCTCGTATGTAGCGGAAAGCGACCACGGCGCGCCGGTACATACAAGTAAACCCAGGGATCGGCTACGAGCGTAGCGCGTAGCGATTCTTGGCGGCGGTCTGACGCATATGTGTCGTCATTGGCCATGAATAGGTTAATATATAATGTTAATGTTTTCTGTGCCTTTGTAAACATTTTACACCTGTGCGAATGCACCTAATAGTTTCCCACAATGTGCAATATATTTAAAATACGGCACCACGTTTGCTCACCATCGAGGGAAACTGACAAGCAGCTGTCAAAGGCATGACGAAGAAAACTAAAACGATACGAGTACGAGTATGATAACAAGGACACGCTCAAGAGCGGCACAACGCGCACGCCCACCACCTCCGCCCGCGTTCGTGTGTCCGACGAACAGCAGCCTGATGCTACTGCCATGGTTGACTTCTGGCGTAGTATCTGGTCAGTGCCAGTCGAACACACCGAAGGCGAGTGGATGAGTGTTCTCGAACGTGAGTGTGAGGACATCGAACCCATGGGGACTGTTACTATTGCCCCGAAGACGTTAGTTGTGCCATCCGTTTGGCCCCGAACTGGAAAAGTCCTGGGCCGGATGGATTGCACAACTTCTGGGTGAAATGGTTTCGATGCTCACACCTGCGTTTGGCAACACAGTTCCAGCAAGCCCTTGAGCTCGGTTCCCTACCATCTTTCTTTACAACTGGTATTACCTCCCTGCTCTACAAGTCCGGTAGTACCACGGAAGCGAAAAACTACAGACCCATCACGTGCTTGCCTACGCTGTACAAGCTCCTTACATCCATTTTGAGAGCAAAAATCAACGCACATACCGTTGCGAACAATGTTTTGGCCCCTGCTCAAAATGGATGTAGGGTTGGGTCTCGTGGTACTAAAGAGCTCCTCCTCATAGACATGACCATTTGCCAACGAGTCCGGCGGAACAAAGGGACCCTCTCGGCCGCCTGGATTGACTACAAGAAGGCCTATGATTCGGTGCCTCATTCATGGCTGAGGAGGATCTTAGAATTGTATAAAGTTGATGCAACTCTAAGATCCTTCTTAGGCGCTTGCATGGGGCAGTGGACCACAGTCCTTCGTCAACCGGGGGGAGGAGATGGCCCCTTTAGTCTGCAGGACTCTATAAGGATTGAACGTGGGATCTTCCAGGGTGACAGCCTGAGTCCTTTGTGGTTCTGCTTAGCGCTGAATCCGCTCAGCACCCTGCTGAAGGATTCAGGGCTAGGTTGCCGGCTTCGGAGAGGGGGTGAAGTCATTTCCCACCTGCTCTATATGGATGACCTTAAGCTGTTTGCACCGAATAGACATGACCTGTTGGAACTACTGAAGACAACAGAAGTCTTCAGTAGCGCCATCAAAATGGAATTTGGTGTCGATAAGTGTGCGGTCATGCATGTACAGGGGGGGAAAGTTGTAAATTCAACAAATTTGCAACTTTCTGAGACAATGTCCCTCAAATCTATCTCCGAAGTAGAAACCTATAAGTATCTTGGTATGTCACAGTCATTGGGTATTGAGAGTGAGGGCGTAAAGCGGGCGGTGAAGGAGCGCTTCTTTTGTCGCTTGACAAAAGTACTCAATAGTCTTTTGTCGGGCGGCAACAAGGTTCGCGCCTTCAACGCCTGGGTGATGCCCTTGCTTATTTACTCCTTTGGCGTACTAAGGTGGACTCAGACTGAGCTGGATGCCCTGGACCGAAGAGTCCGAGTACTGCTTACTGCGCATCGCATGCTACACCCACGCTCGTCTGTTATGAGACTGTACATCTCGCGGAAGTGTGGAGGTCGCGGCTTTTTAAATGCCAAAGACCTCCACAACCGCGAGGTGTGCAGTCTCAGGGATTATTTCCTAAACAACGAGTGTGGGATGCATCGCGACGTAGTAGCAGTAGACGGAAACTTCACCCCGCTCTCCTTTGCAAACGAGAACTGGCGCAGACTTAAAGTAATGAGCGCCGAGGACCGCAGGTTTTTGTCTGTGCAATTGCGGACGAAGTTATCATGACGAACAACTACCGGAGGTATATCCTGAAGGACGGTACGGTCGACATTTGTCGGGCATGCCGCCGTCCCGGGGAGTCGCTCAGGCATATTATCTCCGGTTGTGGTCATCTTGCTAACGGCGAGTACTTGCACAGACATAACCTTGTAGCCAGAATTATTCACCAGCAACTTGCTCTGCTATACGGTCTTGTGGTCTCCGAAGTACCTTACTATAAGTACACACCTGCGCCAGTTCTCGAAAATGGTTGTGCCACGCTCTATTGGGATCGATCTGTCATCACGGACAGGACTATTCTTGCCAATAGGCCTGATATCGTTCTGATAGATCGATCGAAACGCCAGGCAGTGCTCGTCGACATCACCATCCCCCATGACGAGAACCTTTTGAAGGCCGAGAAGGACAAAGCCAGCAAGTACCTAGACCTGGCTCACGAGGTAACCGCCATGTGGGATGTTGATTCGACGAACATCGTCCCGATAGTCGTTTCGGCGAACGGTTTGATAGCGAAGAGTCTCGACCGTCACCTAAAGAGACTCTCGCTAGATGGCTGGATCAAGGGTCAGATACAGAAGGCGGTACTCTTGGATACTGCGCGAATAGTCAGGAGGTTCCTGTCTCTGTCGCCCTGACCACCGGCAGCTTAGGCCCCGCCTCGCTGCCGGCGGTACCCTAGGTTAGGTTTTTATAATGGTTTTATGTTTTATATGTATACTTTTATATTTTACTTTTTATATAATTATTGTAAAAACCTAGCCTGAGTTGAAGATTAAATGAAGAGTATAATAATAATAAAACATTTATTTCAGGAAACTAAGGCCCATAGTTAGAAATACCTTACAGATTCACATACATACATTATAACATTAAACACTAATTATTATTTAGGTGACGAAACAGTGTGGCTCCGTTGCGTCGTCATGTCCGGTGTAGAGTTCGGTAGGTTGCCCCGGAACCGTCGAAACACGACACCCTTCGGCCAGAAGCCAGCGCACGCGATGGTCTCCTGCAGCGGCCGTGGCACATGGTATATGGTGGGTTATGCTGGAATTGTATTTATATGTAACAAGACCGGTTCTCTTATTTTTCGCAGAAAATTATTTGGCCAATTATTAGTTCCCAACCAACGTTTCGCAGAATATTATTTCGCCAAATAATCACTTGCCAACTCGTCATAATATTTCGTTTCGTTTCCCAACCTCACAGTTGCCAACTGTACGTTTGGTCTGATGATTATAAAGTAAACTTTCAAAATGCCAAAAATCGTTTAACAGAATGTTTTAGTTGGCTGAATAGTCATTTCGTTGTATCACGTTTCCCAAATGTTTCACGCAGTAGGGTTCGTACAGTTACTATGTAATATAATTTACAATGTGGGTAAGCGCAACTGCTCACTTCTTTTAATAACTTTGTGGGTGAGTAAGAATAAACTGACTTATTAGCGATAAGTTCATTACTTATTTTGAATATTCAATAAGGCGATTTTGGCACTCGCCGGCCGCTGCCGCGGCGCGCTCGCTTCGCTCGCTCGGCTTCGTGCGCTGTAAGATCGCTGTTAACCTAACACGCTCCTCCTCGCTTCGCTCGTCGTCGCACCTATCTGGACTCTGTCACAGTTATTATTTCTGTTGCTATACTTATCACGAAACTGTTCTTTATTTCAGGCAAGTTCAACAGATGGGTTCCGCCAAAAGATACGCAAGTGACGATTCATTGATCTATTGATAATTCATCGTAACTTTTAACTTGGCTTATATGTTAAAACGTAACTATTGCACTGACGAAACAGTGTTCGTTCGATAGTTGTTTGGCCTAGTGAAATAGTTGGCAAGTGATAAGTTTTCCAAACATTTTTAGTCATTGTGATATTCTGCTTTATAAAAATTCGACCAAGTGTCAGGTTGTCATACAAAAAGTTGGTAATGGTAAGTTGTCAAAGTGAATCATTTTAGAAATGTTGGTTGGCAAGTGATGTTTGAACAAATACATGAATTATGAACTATGAACAATCTTTCTCAGATTTGAGTAAGATTGTCCACACTTTAGCACTTTATTCCATCGTAATAAGGAAAGAAAAGTAAACATATCTTTGACCTCGACCGTATGTACAATATGTACATACTCGTACCAGATACTATTTTCTGTTCTCTGCAAGCAGTAACGTGCTGTTCATAGAGCCTGTATTCCAATAAAGCTAAGCTGTGGAGGAAACGCAGCCTAATTCTATAATCGCCGTATAGAATTAGGACATCAATTACACAGGTATCTATATACTTATAAAGAAATTAGATTTCTTTGTTATGCTTTTGTATTCATGTGCAGCCCATGGCCGTCGGTAGAACAGAAGGATAGTCGTTCTGTCGAATGTCAAAAGATGGCGCTGTTACCTCCAGTAGCGAACTGTCGGTAGAACAGATATTGTTTTGAAGATGGTGATCGTGATTTGTGAGGTTATGAACTAAAAGTGTTTATTTTATGATGATAATGCAAAGTGGGAATCGACATGCCAATTAATAGACTTTAAATGTCGTTTCTTTGTTTTTCAGGTAAGTGGAATAGTTGTGTTCATAGAGCTATAAGGTTCATAATATCTACGTAATATTTGTTACTTAAATAAATCTTTGTTTTTCAGAGCAACACATTTGTGATGTGCGGGTTTAGCCACACACACATATCCCTCTGCCTGAAGGGCGTTCGAGGGTTTCCTAGCTAACTCAGACGGGAATGAGCCTGGCGGGAGCAGGGGTAAATGATAATAGCGGTTGGGTTAGTGTAAAGTAATGGGTCTTGTCGCCCTTTTAATGAACTAAGATCACCTTAAATCTAGACTATCGCTATCACTCGCGAGCTGGGGCACGGTTGCCCCGGGATTTCAATACGGGGGTTGGCGAGACGGGAACGGGGGATTGCGATCCTCCGGCTTTCACTCGGGGTAGCCAAGCGCCAGGTAGAACCGCGGATTCGGGTTGTGTTCGTGATCCCGGCAACACTCGGGGTAGCCAAGCGCCTGGATGACGGGGCGGCCCTATGACTCACTCCTCAGGCTAGATCACTCGGGGCAGCCAAGCGCCTGGAAGGAGCGAGGGGAGCGGAGGACTTCGGCAAGCTCGGGGCAGCCAAGCGCCTGGAAGGAGCGAGGGGAGCGGAGGACTTCGGCAAGCTCGGGGCAGCCAAGTGCCAGAAGTCGGGATGCCACGATTGAAACTCGGGGTAGCCAAGCGCCAGTGGCGGGGAGGAGAGGAGGGCGGGGAGAGAGTTGGGCACACGGCGAGCCGCTAGCCAAACTCCGCCGGTCTGGCGGTCGCGCAGCTCTTATATACTGGCTGGCGGGTGACGGTGCGGTGGGGCGCGGTGCAGCGTGCCGGCGGTCGGGCGGCGATGTGGTGGGGCGCGCCGTGGTGGGCCGCTCTACCCCGCTCGTCTGTCCCCCGCGGCGGCGCCGGTGTGTCGCTGCTGCGACTGTGGCGTTTTCCATGACGTCACACTTCCTCCCTTCTTTCGGAGGTTTTTTGCCTGTAAAAAAACCACCGTTAGTTGTATGGTACTGTTGTATTTCGGTGCGGTAGGTGATTGCTAACCGGTAAACAAAAGATAAAAAGATATAACTTAAAAACTAAAAAAAACGGAATGTTTGGCCTATTTACCAAATACATATTAACAAGTAAAAAAAACTAAGTAAACAATATAAAGACTTAAAAAAAAATAGGGCAACATGTGTGTCGTTGTTTTTACATGGGGTCCCTTGGTTTGGCTGGTCTGTCATATGATTTGAGCCTCACTACACCCTTCTTTCTCCCCCTGTTCTTCTTTTTTTCCGGCTCGGTGCGTCTTTTTCCCCTTCTTTTCCACTGTGATTCCGGGTCTGTGTATTCATCCTGGCTGTCTTTGGGATGCCTTTTATACAAACTTCCGTCCTTAATGCGGCACTGGTTCGAGTTTTCGGTCCCCTTGCTGACTTGTTCCCACTTGTTTTCATACCAATTTTGTTCGAGGGCTGCGCATACCGGGTTTCTTGACAATTCATCCGCTACCTGGTTTTGTTTCCCGCTTCGGTATGTGATGTTAAATTGGTATTGTTGTAGTTCAAGGGCCCACCTGGCTAGCCTTCCGGATGGGTTCCTTAGTGCATTCAGCCACTTTAGTGCCTGGTGGTCGGTTATGACTGTGAAATGGTAACCTTCGAGGAACGCTCTCATTTTCCTGATTCCCCAAACAACCGCTAGACACTCGCGTTCTATCACTGAATATCGCGTCTCGCATGACGTCAGCCTCCTACTGGCGTACATTATTACTCTCGGTAGCCCGTCTTGGACCTGTGTGAGAAACGCCCCCAAACCTACGTCGCTTGCGTCCGTTTGGAGTGTGAAGTGTTTGGTGAAGTCCGCTCGGGCTAGTACGGGGTCGGTTGTCAATATTGCCTTTAACGTTTTCACTGCGTCTTCTTGTGCCTGCGTCCACACGAACTTTTCGTTTTTTCTTAGTAACTTTACTAGCGGTGCGGTTATTTCCGCGTATTTCGGTATAAATTTCCTGTACCAGGAGGTCATTCCTATTAGCCTTCTTAGCGCTTTAATATTTTTCGGTGATTCTAAGTTGTTTATAGCCTTAATTTTTGCTTCATTCATTTTTACACCCTCTCTGGTAACCGTGTGACCTAAGTATTCTATCTCTGGCTTCGCGAATTCGCACTTGGCTGTGTTTATTCGTAGCCCCGCTTGCCTTATTCTCTGGAATATTACCTCTAGGTGGTCTAAGTGATCTTCGAAGGTCGGGCTACACACTATTATGTCGTCAAGGTACACATACGCGTGTGGTTCTAGTTCCGGTCCTATGACTTTGTCTAGTAGCCTCTGGAAGGTCGCTCCGCTCGAGTGTAATCCAAAGGGCATGACCTTGAAATGATAGAGTCCCCTTCCTGGGACTGTGAACGCTGTGACGGGTCTACTCGATTTCTCTAACGGCACATTCCAATACCCATTTTTTAAGTCGAGCTTCGAGAAGAATTTCGCTTGCTTTAACTTGTCTAATGTGTCGTCTATTTGTGGGAGGGGATATGCATCTTTCTCTGATGCTTCGTTTACCTTTCTAAAATCAATGCAAAATCTATACTGGCCGTTTTCCTTCTTGACCAGCACTACCGGCGAGCTGTATGGGCTATTCGATTTTTCGATCACTCCCTGTTCCAACATGTCTTTGACATGGGTGTCGATTATTTCTTGTTGTTTCGGATTACGTGGATAGTACTTTTGTTTTATCGGTTCATTGTGTTTTAATTTTATTCTGTGCTCGACCCACGTGTTCCCTTTCGGACTTTGTTCACACAGTTGAAACTGCCGTTCCAGCATGGCGCGGAGCGCGTGCTCTTGTTCGGGTGATATCGCCTGTTCGCCCGTCGGTTGTTCGCCTGTGATGTCCAGCCTCCCCTCGCTCGCCTTTTCCTCCCCTACTCCCTCGGACAACGTTTGCTCGTTCTGTTCCTGAACGTCCTGATTTGCTTCAAGTGCGCCGGTGTCCCCGGCCCACGTTATTGCCATTCCGGCTCTCCTGAGTACATCGATTCCGATTATCGGGCCTGCCGCGGCTGGTAGGACCCTTACCCAATGTTTCATAGTGGCGCCTTTGACGTGTATGTCCACCAGAATAGTTGCGTTGACGGTAGTTTTGGTACCGTCCGCCAGCACGACGCCCCTCTGGATCTGTTTCTCTATCGCTCCCTGGGCTTTGCACGTTTCGTACACGTCTTTGTTGACATAAGTATTCGTTGACCCTGTGTCTATCAGGCAGACCCACTCTTTCCCTGATATTGTAATCTTCTCGTACAGACGGTTATCCTCTCGATCGTGGTCTCCGGCGGCTCCCAGTGATTCCCTTTTTCCCCTGCTCCCGCTCATGCTGTTGCATAGTCAGAACGCCTCGCTTCCCGCACCCGCTACAAAAGATTTGCCGTTGCGACCTGCATTCTCTTGCGTTATGGCCGGGTTTGCCGCATGACCAACAGCAGGTATCCCTGTCATACCTGGGATGTATGCTCCCCGTCGGTCCGTTGTCGACCTTGAGTTTTCGTGTATCTGGTTCTCGGGGTTGAAAGTTATTCCTGCTCGTATCCGCCTGTTTTGGGGTTGCCTGCTGGTGTCCCCAATATCCTGGGGGCCTTCCTTGCTGCTGTGTCGGATATGTGCTCGAGGTCTGTGGGACATAGTACGGCCGGTCTGGGGCTATTATGTTCTCTGCCGGGGCGGTAATCCCCTCGAACTCGGCGGCTAATCTTAGTAACCCGTTTAGGTCTACATAGTCCTTTTTCTTTATGTATAATTTGTATTCTTTCTGCATATTTTCGTGTATTCGGTGTAGTCTCTCTTTTCCGTTCAGGTTTCCGTATCGCCGCATGAGTGTCTGTAAATCTGTTACGTAGTCTGTGAAGCTCTCTCGAAACTTTTGTTTCCTAGCCACTATTTTAACGATGAGGTCCTCCTCATAGTTATTCGGAAAATAGTACAGTTTGAAGAGCTCCAAGAATTCTTCCCATGACTTCCAGGACTCGACATTGTTCCTGTACCATGCTAGGGCTCTTCCTTGCAGGATACAAGGTAGTGCGGGCAACACGTCTTCCTCGTCAATGCCGCTGGCTGCTATCAGTTCCTCCAGTCTCTCTATAAACTCTACCGGATTGTCAGATGTCCTGTAGGAGAGGTTCCACTCTCGGATCGCCTTGTTAAGCCTGTCAGCCTTGCCATTATCCTGGTCGTCCTCCATGGCTCTGGAAATGGGTTTTTCGGGTGTTTTAAATTCTTCGGCGGCCTTGACGTTTTCTACGAGCAGTTTACGGATCTGGTCCACTGTTAGGCCCTCTGTATTGATGCCTCTACCTTCTGCCTCCTTCGTGAGGTCTGGCTTGTGTAACTGGTATATCCAGGCCGTCTGCATCTGCTTGCAGGGACCTATCGGTTTCCGGTGCGACGCTGTTTCGGGTGGGCGGGAAGCGTCGCGTACGTCTAAATCGTATGATTAGAAATTACGGAGTTTAAACTGTAGCACTCTCACTGCACAAAACACAATCTAAACTTTCCCTGTCTCCCGGCTCCTAGAGATTTACGGGACTCCTGTGTGAGTTATTGCGTTGGGCGCCAAATGTGATGTGCGGGTTTAGCCACACACACATATCCCTCTGCCTGAAGGGCGTTCGAGGGTTTCCTAGCTAACTCAGACGGGAATGAGCCTGGCGGGAGCAGGGGTAAATGATAATAGCGGTTGGGTTAGTGTAAAGTAATGGGTCTTGTCGCCCTTTTAATGAACTAAGATCACCTTAAATCTAGACTATCGCTATCACTCGCGAGCTGGGGCACGGTTGCCCCGGGATTTCAATACGGGGGTTGGCGAGACGGGAACGGGGGATTGCGATCCTCCGGCTTTCACTCGGGGTAGCCAAGCGCCAGGTAGAACCGCGGATTCGGGTTGTGTTCGTGATCCCCGCAACACTCGGGGTAACCAAGCGCCTGGATGACGGGGCGGCCCTATGACTCACTCCTCAGGCTAGATCACTCGGGGCAGCCAAGCGCCTGGAAGGAGCGAGGGGAGCGGAGGACTTCGGCAAGCTCGGGGCAGCCAAGCGCCTGGAAGGAGCGAGGGGAGCGGAGGACTTCGGCAAGCTCGGGGCAGCCAAGTGCCAGAAGTCGGGATGCCACGGCTGAAACTCGGGGTAGCCAAGCGCCAGTGGCGGGGAGGAGAGGAGGGCGGGGAGAGAGTTGGGCACACGGCGAGCCGCTAGCCAAACTCCGCCGGTCTGTCGGTCGCGCAGCGCTTATATACTGGCTGGCGGGTGACGGTGCGGTGGGGCGCGGTGCAGCGTGCCGGCGGTCGGGCGGCGA
This sequence comes from Epinotia demarniana, assembly GCA_945867215.1. Taxonomy (NCBI): domain Eukaryota; kingdom Metazoa; phylum Arthropoda; class Insecta; order Lepidoptera; family Tortricidae; genus Epinotia; species Epinotia demarniana. The sequence goes on along the minus strand of OX244273.1, from coordinate 6,251,957 downwards.
TGTGGTGGGGCGCGCCGTGGTGGGCCGCTCTACCCCGCTCGTCTGTCCCCCGCGGCGGCGCCGGTGTGTCGCTGCTGCGACTGTGGCGTTTTCCATGACGTCACACATTACGTTTAATTTGGCCGGTTTCCAATAATTACTGAGAATTGTCTTATATACTTTTTTTTTTTCCCGTGGGTAGTCAAACAAACAACAAGTCAAAATAGTAGTGCTGTATTTTAAAATAAAGGAAAAATAGTATTTTACATTTTCTGAATGTAGTAACCACTTCCATGTGATACTTACTGCCTCATTGCTGCCCTCTGCTAATATCCACCTATTTCATCACTTTTTTTTGGCATAACAACACAAGTTCAAAGGTCACTTTTAGTGGACACGCCTTTCTGCACACAATGGACCACCTAGCACAGCTGCAAAAGAGCATGGACGACATGAAGGCCATGTTTACTTTCCAAATGGCCGCTTTTGAGAGTTCCGTGGCCAACCAGGGAGGGGATTTGTTGGCGGGTGGCTACGGCACCTTCAAAACTCTGCTGTGGAAGGCCGTCGAGACACTCCAGGAACAAATGGGCTTCGTTTTGAAGACTTTGGAGGAGATGGAAACCCGTTCTCGAGCTGGAATTCTGCTGCTGCATGGTGTTCCGGAGGTTACAGGTGAAGACATCACAGACACAGCGATGGACATCATCAAGCAGGACCTCAAAGTGGATGGGGTCTCGGCGCATTCCATGATGGCCTGCTACCGCCTTGGTAAGACCCCTATGCCTTCAAAACCACGGGCTGTGCTACTTAAGTTCAGCTGTCACAGGGCTCGGAACGCAGTTTGGACCTCGAAGAAACTGCTCAAGGGCTCTGGTAGAACTCTCTCTGAGTTCCTCACTTCTACCCGGCATGCTGTGTTCGTGGAGGCTCGCAGGCTGTATGGCGTCAGAGACAGCTGGACAAGCGACGGGCGTATTGTGGTACAGTGCAGCGATGGAGTGCGACGGAAAATAACGTCGATGGAAGAACTGCGGTCGTTGCCTGCGCCTGCGGCTACGGAGGAGGACGGTCCTGCGGCGGGGGCAAGTGCGGGGTCAGCGGGTGCTCCGAGGGTGCCAGGTGCTGGAGTGCCTCCTACGCAGCCGCGTCGACCCAAAAACCCTTCCCGAGTTGGCGCTAGCGTAGCGGCACGGCGTGGTGCCCATACTTAGTATCCTCTTATGTGCTGTTCTTATTCCAAATTCCAATCTAGATCATTTTTATTTTATTTTTTTGTACGCGGTACACCTCAAAATATTTGTTCGAAATGTCGTGCATCACTTGTCATTCTTGTCAATGTCACTAGTAGGTTAAGATTTGTTTGACGTTTTGTGCGTTTCGTTATTGCGCAGTAAAATTATATTGGTGTATTTTTCTAGGTGCATATGTTTATACTGATGGTGTGTCCGTAATTTCAGTTTTCTTTGCGTTACTTTTGTTTTTTTTTGCCATTTGTTGATGTAACTCTTATTTTAGCTGGCGAGCGATTGAGGCAGATTGCTCTTTAGTGTAATTAGTAGTTTGTTGATTTAGCTAGTAGCTTAGGTTCTTTTATTAATTATTTATATTTCTGTATATATATATCTATATATTTGTATTCAACCGTATTTACAATGTCGGACGTGTTTAATGCTAGTCTGGACAGCGAGTTTTTTTCACTCTCTTCTTCAAGTTTTTACGATTCCTTGAGTGACGCATCAGATATGCCTGATCTTAGTGAACGCTTGCACTGTACTTTTAAAACTTCTACTAAAAACTTCAATGTCGTTCATATAAATGCGCAGAGTGTGCCGGCTCATTACACTGAATTGCTTGCATCGTTCAGCTCCAATAACAATATACATGCAATTCTTATCTCCGAGTCATGGCTAAAGCCCTCTCTTCCTTCAACTTTATATCCCTTGCCTGGGTATATTCTGATTCGTAATGACAGGATTGGCCCTAGCGATGGCGGTTCGGGAACTGTGCGGGGCGGCGGTGTTGCCATATATATAAAAAGTAATTTCGCTTATCAAGTAGTTGCTCAGTCGCCATCAGTCTACTCGAACTCTTCCGAGTATCTTTTCTTAGACGTGACTTTACATCACTCCAAAGTTCTTCTTGGCGTTTTTTATAGCCCTTCATCTCAAATTAATTATTTTGATTCCCTCGAAAATGTTTTAGTCAATATTAGCCCTCAGTTTGATCACAGCATTATTATGGGTGACTTTAACACCTGTCTCCTTAAAAATGACCATCGCTCCGCTAAGCTCCGTTCTCTTGCAACTTCTATAAATCTAAGCGTGTTGCCACTTGATGCTACGCATTTTCCTCATAACGGCCCTCCTTCTCTTTTAGATCTCATTCTTACTACTTCTCCAAATCTGGTATCCCTCCACGGGCAATTCAATGCTGCAGGTTTCTCCAATCATGATTTAATTTACGCCTCTTTTAACATTCGTCCCCCGAAGAAGAGACAGAAGATAATCATGCGTAGAAATCTCCGCGATGTAAATCTGGAAGCGCTCTGGGATGATGTTTCACATGCTGATTGGAGCAGTGTAGGTCGTCATGACGATGTTAACATGAAAGTAGGGGCTTTCAATGCCATATTGCTTGCGATTTTTGATAAGCATGCTCCTTTGAAACCAACGCGAGTTAAACACTTTCCTGCACCGTGGCTCACGCCGGAGATCAAACAGTACATGGCCAAGCGCGATCGAGCTCGTATTAAGTTCCGGCTGGTTCCTTCGGACGAAAATCGCCAGAGGTATATTTCAAGAAGCAAAACGCCTCCATATCCACAAATCAATAGAGGAGTGTCCCCCTTCTAAGTTGTGGAAATTTTTAAAGTCTCTTGGGGTCGGCAAAACTCAGCAATGTTCTTCCAATACTCTTGACATTGACGCTATTAACAAACATTTCAGCACGTCGCCGGTTACTCTTGACCCATCCATTAAGCAATCCACTCTTTCACTTCTTGCCAATATTACACACCCCGACCTATCTCCCTTTGAATTTGGTTTGATTTCACCGCAGGAGACGCTTGCCCTTCTCAAATCTATTAAGACGAAGGCAATCGGTGACGATGGCCTCAGTGTGGATATGCTTATGCTCGTGGCGGATTTTATTGTTCCTACCCTTTCGGATATTATAAATTTCTCCTTGTCCACTGGAACCTTTCCGGCATCGTGGAAGTATGCTCACGTAATTCCTCTCCCCAAAATCCCTAATGCTGTATCTTTCACTCAATACCGCCCTATTTCTATTCTCCCAGTTTTGTCAAAGATCATTGAACATTATGTTAATCGTCGTCTCCTTTCTCATCTTAACAGAAATTCTTTGTTTAATCCTTTCCAATCCGGATTCCGCCCCGGGCATAGCACGGTCACCGCTTTAGTTAACGTCACCGATGACATTCGTCTCAATATCGAGTCCAAAAAGCTCACTGTCCTTGTTCTTCTTGATTTTAGCAGTGCTTTTAATACGGTAGATTTTGATATTCTGCTAGGTATTCTCCGCTCTCTTAACATTTATGAAACTCCCTTATCCTGGTTTCGCAGCTACCTCTTTGGCAGGCGCCAGCGCGTTACGTTCGATGACAAGATGTCCGAGTGGTGCGAACTCTCCGCTGGCGTTCCACAGGGCGGGGTGCTTTCTCCATTATTGTTCTCTGTTTTTATAAATAGTATCACCGGATTCCTTAACTACATCATATCACCTTTACGCAGATGACCTACAGATTTATGCAGCGGCTACTGTGGATGATGTCTCCGCATTAATTTCGGAAGTCAATCAAAACCTAGAATCTATACGCTGCTGGGCGTGTAAGTATGGTTTACAAATTAATGCGAAGAAATCGCAAGCGATTGTTATTGGTAGTCCTTACTATGTAGATAAGCTCTCAAAGGTGGTGGTGCCTGACATTATTTTTGATGGAATTTCTATTCCTCTTTCCTCTACTGTCAGGAATTTGGGTATCACCATGGACCAGACGCTTTCTTGGTCACCCCATATAGCTGAGGTGAGTCAGAGGATCTTTAGATCCCTTCACTCCCTAAGACGTCTCCAGAATTTCCTTCCTCTTCGTACCAAGTTGACCCTTACTCAATCTCTTTTGCTTCCTCTTCTGGACTATGGCGATATTGCGTTTCTGGACCTCAACGAGGAGCTACTTGATAAGCTGGAGCGTCTACAAAATGTATGTATCAGATATGTATTTGGTCTACGCAAGTATGATCATATCTCTGAATTCCGCTCTAAGCTTCGATGGTTACCGATTCGCCGGCGCAGGGATGTGCATATCCTGTCATTACTTTTCAATACACTGTTCAGCCCTACTTCCCCTCCTTACCTTTCTGAGCGGTTTAGTTATATGGCAGACGGCAGTGGCCACCGCTTGCGGTCGAGTACTAACCTTACTCTTGCTGTACCGTCTAGAAAGACGCGAACATACTCCAGATCTTTTACTGCGCGCGCTGTTAAATTGTGGAATGAGTTGCCTTTGTCGCTGAGACAGTCGCAGTCTGTTGCGTCACTTAAGATGAATTTGAAGAAGTTGTGGCTTTCCAATGACTTGTGAATTGGTTGAATATAGTATTTATTTATTTATTGTATATTTGCGATATATATGTAACATATGTTAGTGTGTATTATATTTTATATTGTATATTTATATATGTATTGGCATGTTTTTATTTGTCTAGAATTAATACTAATTAGGATTTGCTTTATTTTCTCTGTTTTTGTACACGGTATAAGTTTGCCTATCTCGTTCTACCTACCTTCCTCTCAATTGCTCAAAGGTTAGCTGGAAGAGATCCCTTATAGGGATAAGTTCGCCTTTGTACTTTGATCTATTGTGTGACATGTATATTCCTTAACCTGTTATTGTGTACAATAAAGTGCTTACATACATACATACATACATACTTTAAACTTTATGGTGCCAATGCGGACACCGCGATCCTTTAGGGAACAAAGCTAGGAGGAAGACCTTCAACTTTTTACAAACTCAATTGAGTATTGTATCTAATATCTTTATTTAACGTGGAAGTTACGACGGTCAAATTTCAATCATTTCACACAAAAAATAAATGTAAAGAAAAATGAATGTAGCCTAAGGCGAGAATCGAATTCAAGCCCTCGGTTTTACCGGAAGTGTCGTTACTTCTAGACCAATACAACCTCAGAGCGTATTTTTGCTATGATGTTACAACTACTTTACGTTTCCTTATACTCATTAACTGTTCTACAGTTCGCACACAAACCTATATATAACAAGGATTAACTTACCCGACCACATTACCCGACTTTACGAACTTAATTTGTTTTCGTAACTCAATGCGGACCACGGGAAAAATGGATCCTCGTTGAAGTTTCCTTAAGATGCCGTAAACAAGATGGCATAATTTGAAATATAATACAGCGGCAGTCGTAGGTATTCCGAAGACTATTCAATTACCGAGATCTTGATCAAACAGCCGGTGGCGGTCGCAATCAGGTCGACAAACATTGGGGTGTCTGAAGACGTGACCGTAGCAGAAAGGGCAGCAGTAGTCAACTACTATAGTAGCTAGAGGCAACCTAGATTGCTACTTGTAAAGGTGTAGTTTCCAGGGTTTGTATTGTTTTCATGGCAGCTGTTTATTTACCCCACAAAATGTACCGTCTTGATTTTGCATGAGATGGCCTTTATTCCGCATTTGGATTTTTAAACAATACCAGTTTGTGTTGTGAGAAGCTATACTGTTATGTCATTATTGTATTGTATATTTACAGGTCACTCTAATCATTAATATGAATAATTAAGAAAGGATACTTATTATTAAGCATATTGTTTGAGGGTTGGCGTGAATAATTCAGGGTCTCTTCAATGATTGACTTCTTCTTTATGATTTTACAATTTGTTTATATTTAACTTTAAAATATTCGTATTACAAGAAAGTTTGATGCGTGGTGAATTTATATAAAAATGTAGGCAAATCGCGTATGTAGCGTGTGTGCCTTTGCGCCCGTGGATGGTAAAGTGAGCGAGTCATTGCCGCGCCCCCGCGCGGCTCATGTTGGAGGCTCCTCCTCTTCTGTAGTTGGTCGGTAGATGGCGTTCAATGCGCGAACACATATACTTAACGAAATAAAAATAAAATAACGTTAATAACTAGTAAGTATAAATTATCCTCCTAATAGCGTTAATTCCCGGTTGTGCCCCTAAAGAAGCCCGGGGTCCACTTAGGCACCTAAACCCATGATTCGGCATAGGCACTAGTTTGACGAAAGCGACTGCCACCTGGCCTTCCAACCCAGAGGGAAAACTAGACCTTATTGGATTTAGACCGGTTCCCTCACGATGTTTTCCTGAACTGAAAAGCTAACGGTATACCAGGTGGAAAGACACGACGATCCTTTCCGTAAAAGGGGGATTGCTTAGATTTGACAACCCTCATTAGGTTCAGTAACATTTTATCAATAGCACTAGGGTCAGTGACCTTTATCAATACGTATATACAATTATTTGTGTATAGTTATAGTAGGGTTGTCACTAAGAAGAACATTAATTAATTTTTATATTTTTACTAATTGTTCGCAACAAAAATCTAAACATTACGAATCGATTCTCCATCACTTAAACTAACCCCCTTTGCGGAAAGGATCGTCGTTCCTTTCCACCCTGTATATTCCATACATAAGTTCCAAAAACTTATTGGTGCCGGGATTCGAACCCACGACCGCAGCTTGACAGCCGCATGCCTGAAACACTAGGCTACCGTTGCTTATAGTAAGTATAAATATGATCAAAGAAATAATAATAATATAAAGTTAAATATAAACTATTGCTCCCCGCATCGCATCGCACCCGGCTCAAAGGTCCCCATGATGCTCGCAGCGTTACCCCGCTGATCGGCGATAGAGAAATCATAATTAATACTTGATTACAATAAATAAATATTTGGATAAGTCTGATATAGGTAAACTGAACTATCCCCATAATAATCTACTAGTAGACGACATATTTAATGGATGTTACCTAATTACCTGAATACATGGAACCATCCAAGAACAATAAATCCAGCAATTTTTTGCCATTATAAGCAATAGAACAAGACCGCCAGCTTCATACAGACGGGGTATTTGGTGCAATGATTCAGAAAACAACTTACCACTGCAATATCACATTTTGTCGATCTGTTATACCTACCCAAATTTATGCTAAAAGTGGCACTGGAACATACGTTTCATGTGCTCTGCCTACCCCTTTTGGGAATAAAGGCGTGAATGTATGATTCAGAAAAAAGAACAATGCGCTTTAAAAACATGCAATTATCGAATAAAATCGCTACAATTGAATATCGCCAGTGAACATAACTCTTCATCGATTACAGATTACTATGTTCTAGCATGGAACTAATTACGTCGTCATCATCATCATTATCAATGGCCTTTAAGTCTATTACAGGCTATACAACGTCTTCCATGGCTGTGTAAGGCAATGCTGTATGACAACCACAAGCCTGGCAGGTTTAGTTTGCACGAAGTGAACAGAGGGTTACCCCTCGTAATCATGGTAACGATTGCAACCCGAGTTAGAACAGTCCAACTATCAGTTTTCTATGTAAAAATTGGCATTTAGATCTACCTATCATAATCATAATCGTTTATTGCATATACTGGGAGGGTGATGCGCATGCAAAAACGAGGTCTGCGGACCGTGCTTGGCCTCAATCAGAGGCAGTCCTGCAAGACTCTGTTTACCGAGCACCGAATCATGACGCATTACTCCCAGTATCTCTTCGAGGTCATTATGTACACAAAAAGGAACCTGCCTCAGTTCAAGCGAGTGGAAGTGAGGGGTAAGTGCCTTCGCAGCACGGGAAAACTTAGAACAGTACCGCATCGCACGGCACTTCACGCCAAAAACGCACGGGTTATCGAGCCGACATACTACAAGCACCTTCCCGCTGACATAAAGAGTGAAACATGCGAGGTGACATTTAAACGCAGACTGAAGAACCTTTTGTTGGAAAAGTCATTTTACTCGGTAGACGAGTACATCAAAATTATTAAATAAATTGAGAACCAATTTGAAAACTTTTTTGAATGAATTTGATTTGTCTGTATTTATTACCTGTTATTTATTTTCATTTTTGATTGCTATTAATTGTTTTTGACTTGACATCATTGTAAATTATGATTGGTACCTGCACCCAGGTACAACATTGTTGGTTTTAATTCTTTGCAACATCTATTAATATTATTACATTATTTTAAATGCAGCTATATATTTTGTATATACGGTGAACATTGTTTATTAAATATTCCACATTTTTAAGTTATTATGACTATTTATAACGATCACTATATGACGAGTAGCATAAGCAAACGTAAAGTGTTATGTGAAATTTGTATACTGAGATAAAATAAACTAAACTAAACATAGTAAATAAAAGTTGTTACAATATTATAAAAGTGTCTCATGGACCCTAGTCGGGTATTGCAAGCTTAATTACTAAGTACAGCAACTCATATGGAGTACCTTTATTATATCATTAAATTGTTGTACCTGCATGGCCATTTCTTTCTTTCTTTCTTTAATATCAAAACAAAAATATAAATCTAGCTCTAATTATCTATCACAAAAAAAAATCTCCTACTTTGTAATAGGTTTGGTTACCAGATATGATTTAAACTTTTTTGCATACCTAACCTAACCTTACGTACTTACAATACGTTACGTCATCGACCTGAAGGTGCAACGTTGATTCCGCGCTGAATTATCTGCAAGGGTCTTAAACTACGTTTCATTTTAATTTACGACTATTCCCTCTCCACGGAAAGGGCCACCCACAGGGGTAGGTATGTCAGTATTGCGCTAAATGCAATATTAAAGCACTACGTTGCCTAGTTGTGTTCAAAACTCCTGACTTAAGTACTGTATCCTGCCTTTACAGGCTTATGAAACCGACTTGCCATAATGTTTCCATGAATTCCCACATGTTCTGCTCTGACAGTTGCAGCTTGAGGATTAGAGAAACTTTGTCAGCGTAGTTAGGTATATTGAGGCTTGTAAATTGCACTGTTAAACTTAAAGCGGTTTCGCGTTATTAGCTTTCGCATATAGACTATTACTTGGCTAAAATTTATGGCTAAGTTTACTCATGAATTATAATTAGGAAGTCGCCTCAGTGCTACGCTTTAGTTAAGCAAGTAGGCGACAACTTACGCAAATATTTTTTTATGTTTTAACATAAAGCAGGAAATAAATAATTCAAGGAGCCAATAAACGAAGCTCAAATCAGCTCTTAGCCAAAATTTTCGCCGTCCCGCTGATTTCTTCTTTTTAGGGTTTCGTACGTCAAAAGGAAAATAGGACACTTATAGGATCACTGTGTTGTCAATCATCTGTCAGTCAAGACCCTTTATTTAGACTGACATGAAGCCGTGAAAAAAACATGCTACTAAACGTAAAAGAAATATGGCCGATTATGCCGTCTGTCAAGACCCTTTATCTCGGGAACGCCTGGAGGTGTCGAGTTAAAATGAAAACCATATACTGAGGTCTACAGTCCCTTGAAGCTGTGAGAAAATCAATCATCTAAGTTGACGTAAAATATATATTTCGACGCTTTCAAAGGGATCAAAATTTATAGGGGTAAGGTTACGGCATACTTTTCGTTGACCTAGAGCTATGACAATTGGCAAGTCTTATACTACAGGAACAGGGTAGAATCTGAAAACGAAAATCACAAAAACAAAGACTCTTTTTGGAAGGAACGGGGATGCAAATTTTGAAGTGAGTTAACCGTGGCATGTGGGGCTTCAAGGGCTTCATTGGCACAAGCTTAATGTGGTCGTTATGAGAGGCGAGCAGATATCACTCGCCTCATGATTCCTTGCCACTAGCAAGAAGTAAGGTAGAAAAGGTCCATTTAGGGTTTTGTATCAAGGGATCAATCTGAAAAATACCTATAACTGACGCGTCAGCTCAGCGCGAGTGCAATAGAGCATGAAAACAGGTTGAAATAGATTAGGTTCAGATAGGTACGGCCACAATAGAGGCCGGGAAGTAAGTGGTCGACTGCCGAGTACAGATTACTGATTACAAAAATGTCTAACAAAATCTGTCACACACACCCCTCATAGCGCACACACTCCGGTCATGTATGACGTTTCATTATTAAATTTGCGTCATTTAATAAAATTTATTCCCTGGTTGTGTCTTCGGTGATCCAATTTGGATACTCATTAAAAACAAAGTTGGTTGATATAATTATTAAGCGCCCTTACTCCAATCGACGAATGTCCTAAATACTCACTAGCTATCGGACGATCTTGATTTCAAAGGTATTGTTGGATCTTAATAATAAAATAAAATATACTTGTTTTGTACCTGTTTTAACGCACGAGTAAGTCACGAGTTGGTATTTCATGCCGGGTGTACAAAAATGGATGTAAAATTTACATTATCAAACATTATACAAGTAATTATATGTTATTCAAAGTAACACTATATTCAGTTCGTTTATAATCATTAATTTAATATAGCTACTCACCTAATACATTTGTTTTATTACTGACATATTTCATTATCCTCATAGGTGATGTGAAAAGCAGTATGAGTCACACGGAAGCAAAATTATTTCCAACTTGGGCGTGAACACTTGAATCCCTCACTACGCTCAGGATTCCACGTTAGAATCCCTCACTACGTACGGGATTCTATTCTGGAATCCTTCGCTTAATTCGGGATTCATTTTTATTTTATTTTATTCAGAAAACCAACAGCTTAAGTAAATAAGACTAAGTTATACACAATACATGAGAGGAGGTCTGTGCCCAGCAGTGGGACGTATATAGGCTGATGATGATGATACACAATATAACAATTCAATCTACGCCCTCGCCGTAAATATGACATTTTGCTCCCTTGTGACACAATCTACTATTTCTTACTGCTTTTAGCGTTCCAGGTGGACTAACGGAAAATTTTATGTCAATCATCGCTAACTGTTCGTTGATCAAAAGAAGTTTATTTCGCCACTACCTCATTGATCGAAGTAGGTATCTGTTTCATAATTTGACTCTCATCAACAACGAATAATTGCTTCAAAATTATATACGTTAAACTCGTGTAAGCGCAAACACGACTTGATTGTGCACGAAACTGAAACCGAGTCGAATTTAATTATTAACGCAATAACGGAGGTGAACTATAGGCCCTGGAAATGATTGGTAATGCTCCACGCAAATTCATTCGTTATTACAGATGGGAGCAAAACATGATAATTATTTCGCCTATGTACGCAGAGGACTATGTATTTGATTCGTCACCAATATGGTACGTTTTTAGGGCGTATTTTTTACGATTGCTTAGTCAATAAAGAGTCCTTTACGCCATGTAACCCTAAATACTAGAAAACTGTAATTCTGCATGGGTATATAAATCAATTAAGCCGACAGAACAGTAGAATAAAATACTGAAAAAATTTTTAGGGTATTTCTTCTATAGCTAAAGTGGTGATGTATTTTTTTTTCTCGCTCATAGTGTGTCGTGTCGTTGGATAGCTTGTCCAAAAATAATGGGTTATTAAATCATTTCCAACTCAATGTTTCGTTTGCGAGATATTGGGTTTTAGCACCCTGTTTGAGTCATGTGACTTCATGTATTTCACTTTTTATGAAGACTTAAACACGTAAATACAGGTACTGAGTCTTTTGATTAAAGTTTATCGATATATTTTATCTCTGCTGAAATCTTGAGCCGACAATGACGTTAGAACCGAGTTGTTCAAACGCTAGGAGTTTCGCCCGAAACCTCATTAAGACCCTGCAGCACATTTTAATATGTTTTACGTCACACCTGGCCATAGTGCATAGTGCGTCACACTGCGCGTGCGGGAAAACTCGCATTGTGGTCAGGTGAAGACGTAAAATTATGTACTTAACACGGGCGGTAATTCGTAAAGCCCCAGAGCGCATATTTATGACCTTCGTTTCGGGCCACAAACACCTGCGATCTGGGGCATTCACGAATTCACCGACCTAGTTACGTAATGTACTGTTGCACTTCCATGGCCGCTGAACTAGCGTATTGCCTAAGCATTACAAGCATGCAATTAACAAAGACTTGCCATAACAATCTGTTGCTCTAATGTCTCATTAGACATAAGTTTCACTAATGTAATACAGTTCTTTCCAAAACAGAAAATATTTCGGGTAATCACAAATAGAAGATATTAGGTTAGGTTAGGTTGGTTAGCAGTCCATACTAATGTCACAGATGCGAAAGTGTGTCTGTCTGTCCGTTGCTTCTTCAAGCAACCTTTACATCTTAATGAAACAGTTTTCCATTACGATTCCATGTTACCGATTTATAACGTGCATTACATTCCTTAATTACAATTATCAGAACAAATGAAATCATTTAAAAGTTTAAAATTTCTTGTTAACTTCAAACAATACTGGATGCCTTTACAGTTACACTGAGCGCTACTGATGCTACCGTAAACTGTACTGACAAATGACGACTTCGCTTTCAATTCAATTCAATTCAATTTGTTTATTAATAAAATATACATTTTACACGTCAAATAATAAATATTCCACACGAATATTCCTGTTCCACATGATTTAAGATAATGAGGATGTATTAGGTTTGGTCTATACAATTAATGTTAACAGTTGAACTCGACGAATGGCAAGATGATGCCTAACTATTAGCGAGCGTCTATTTAGATGAACAATCCTAGGAAATGTATAAGACTTCGAGTAAACTAAGTACAAGTGAGCGCTAAAGTTGTCCCGTTACTCAGGTGTATCACACGGCAGGTAAAAAGCACTCAGCTTAAATTGTACGTAAACTATGTACAAACTCTTGCAAAATGCATCACCTTTATGGGACATTCCGAGAACGTATCACGCATTCGTCCAATAACTCAGCGTTTTAGCATTTATCATAGCACCGTGTGCCAGGGACGACATTAAGCTGGTATACAATAAAGGGAGGCTGTAAGTGCTCGAGTGATAAAGATTATGTTCTTAAGACTGTGTGTAGGGGTAAGTAGTCCGGTAACACCTCAGACTGATTCTGCAGCATGTGAGGAGTTTTATCGAATGTACAGTAAAATGTGTAAATAATGTGTTTTCCACGGTTCACACTTTTCATGTACAATAATAATAATTATTAAAAATCAGCATATTTATGTCCTACTGCTGGGCACAGGTCTCCTCTCATGGAGGAGACAGAATCGGCGTAGTCCCCACGCTGGCCCTTCTTACCCCCCCTCCCCCCCCCCCCACGCAAAAGAAGGGTGTGATAAGTGTAACATGTGTATCTGTGACACATGTACGAGTAGCATCGTAGCTCCCAAACTGATGAACCAATTAGAGCGCGATTTGTTTTTATTGAAAATCTTGTCTGACAAGTTGATTCGTAGAGGTGTTTCTGTTGTGTCGGGAGTGGATTCATTTATTATGATGCACACTCTATCGGAGGTGAATATTGTTTTTTTGGTTGTCTGGCGGTTGAAGACTATAAAACTAGTGGCGTCAAAAGCTGTCGAAAATCATATCTTTACTTTGTCAAGTATTGATAATTTTAAGTTCTGTCACACTTGATGAAAGACATGACTGTGAGTTAAAATGATAAATTATGATTATCATTTAGCGGTATTCTAATGCGAAAATACTTGTGCGAGAAAGCTTGTGCTCAGCAGTGGGACTAATGATGAAGTTCACCTTTAGCCGGCAAACAAAAATAAACTGAATTTATCACTGTTATAAATTAGGCACATTTTGTCACAGTTAATTAACGGTAGAATAAAGAATCATTTTGCGCTGAACCATTACTCGAACAAAGCTTTTAACACCAGCAAACTTGTCTCCCGAGTCCATCAGAATAGGCTCCAGGTAGGACGCTGAGCGCGAATATTACATCTCATAAATTAGGGCAACGTCGCAGGAACATTCCCCCAAGCCTCCTATTCTTCGAGCAATTGTCCCAATGGCACATGATCATAAATTGACGCAGTCTACCGCGAAAACCTAAAATATGTAGTGTTTTTAACTGATTATTAGTTTTAATTTGAGAAATCCCTCACATTCCTAGGAAATCAATGACGTTACTCATAAAATTCGGCTAGCACCTTTTGTCTTTATCTGTCAATTTGGCATTGTTTGTGAGAAAGGTCGGTACTAGATACTAGACATACTTTTAATTATTAGGGGATGGGTCTAGGGGTTAGTATATTCCGCTAAATTGCGTGTATGTTAGCAACAGTAATGTCATATCAGTCGTTTTTGTTAAATTGATCTACTCTTTTAGGGTTTTGTAGTCAACAAGGAACCTTTGTAGTTTCGCCATGTCCGTGTGTCCGTCCATCTGTCCGTCTGCGGCTCAGCTGAGTGAACCATACTACTAGAAAGCTGTTATTTCGGCATGGGTACATAAATCAGTCACGCTGACAAAATGGTTGAATAAAAACTTGTTTTTGTATGTAATGTTTTATATGTGGTGTGGTCATATCGTTGGATAGCTTTAAAAATATGATGAGTTTCCATAAATATTTTTTCAACTCAGTGATCCGTTTGCGCGATATAGGGCTTTTAAGCCCAAATTTGGTTCGAGTCAAGTCAACAACACACTAATGTGAAACTGCTTAAGAAATTAAAACCTGTGGTTAGCATTTGTTCACCCGAAAATCATCCAAAAATAAGTTACTTAGGAAAGGGGAATCCTACCCATAAAGATTGTGAAAGATATGATGCATGGAAGATAGAGCTGTATGAAGAATACACGTGCGAGAGGCGAGAAAGCGACAATTGGAAAGAACGAGAAATTGTCTAGAAAACGGCTCCGACTATGCTAGAAGACTGAAGGAAAAAAACGTAACCCAGATTTTAGTGACTTAAAAATCTCCCTAATTTGGTTACCTGACATGTCAACTAATCAAAACTCTGACCCACTTACTTATTCCACAATTTCAACCTATCTGATATATAACTATATTTCTACATTTAAATTGCTTACCTCTGTCACAGGTACTTAAAGGATAAGGAAGAGGAAGTCATAGAGATTTACGGCCAAGTTCGTGACTTACCTCGTGGCTATTGCATTGAATGTTAAAACCGGGTTACTGAAATAACCCAGGAGTTGGGAAAATGCAACTACGAATTTTTCAGGTTAATGTTTGAACTTCTATTTTTACACAAACATTTTTACCGTCGAGAGTTATTACAAGTCCTGTGATTTTACGTGGTCTAATCATCGGTCTAATAAACAAAAGCCTGCCGAGTGCGTATCGAACCATGCACAATGAGGGGTTCCGTACCTTCTATTAGTTGACCCACATTAAAAATCATTATCCCATAGGTACCATAAGTAAAAAAAGATCTTATGTTCATGGGAAACTCACGGCACTTACATTATTTTCGTTATGGAAGGCAGTTCTTTACTATTAAAAAAAACATTTGGACCCCATCAGTAATCATTTTGTTGTAAGCATTTATAAACCATTCATGTTTTTTTTGCATATTTTTGGATTTTACGGACATTACGAAACTATAAGGGTTCTGTTTTACCATTTTGGCTATGGAACTCTAAATAATGAGAATGAAATGGTAGATTGTTATGCTAAGGTCATAGTGAGGGCACAGAAAGCTACCCAATTCAGACGAAATAGTTAGGCGCTCAAACGAAGTGACATACTCGAAGTGTTTATACGATACCGATACGATATCCTCTATGCAGTTATTGATACATCGAATGATTAAGAATAGGTAGTAAAAAATCTTCAAATTGCAATAATTACGTAATTAGAATGTAAACAAAAACAAAAATATCAATGTAAACAATAATAAACAAAAGAACAAAAACAAATATATGCATATTTGGAATCGCAATGCGCTACCGATTATGGCCTTGATCGTTTGACACTCCATTTTTGGCACACCCTGTAAAGGATAAATAAGTGCTTAAATGTATACATAGAAAAAAACCATGACTCAGGAACACAAATAAATGTTCTTTATTTAAAACCGGGATAATCTGTAACTATTTAACTACTATTAGTATTGCCATTACGCTGTATGATATAAATAAATCAGCACATACGTCCCACTGCAGTGCTGGACAAATGCCTCCTCTCATGGATGAGAGGGAACAAGTAGCTTAGTAGTCCCCACGCTGGCCCAGGGTGGCTTTATTATTTATTATTAATTCCAGAATTTGATTATAAATGTTACAGTTATGAAAGCCTATCATACCTATATCAACATCCTGCTGTGTCATTAAATCACTCACGAAAATTAGTTTTCCATCAGTATGCTTCATAGTTGCTGTTACCCAGGTTAATTGAATTAAAGTAAGCAAGGAACTTGTAAGATACAGCCGATATTAGTTTATAGTAATTTAATTTTGAGATGAATTTCGTGACTAAGTAAAGAGATTAATTTGAACCTCGAGCTGCCTCAAAATTATATGACCTAAGTAATTTGCAACATTTACTGCTTCATCACTTGCGTCTAAATTGTAATGCGTATATGTATGACGCGTCGCTACGTAGCGACCTCAGAAGATTTCCACATTATACTACTGACTCCTACTTCACCGAGGTATCATTCCCAGTTACTTAACAGGGGCCGTAGACAAGGTTACAATCGACAAGTGCTAACGCCAATAGAAAACAAATAAATGTATGGGAATGACAGATGTCAACGCAAAGTGTTTCGTCGGCATCTGTCATCCCCATATATTTTATTAGTTTCTATTGGCGTTAGCGTTTGTCGATTGTAACCTTGTCTACGGCCCCCGATAAGTAACAATAGTACCCAGTGACTATATCATACTTTTAGACCCAGTAAATCCTGGAACAGACTGCGAGAGTCTTAATGTAGTTACGGCATTTTGTCATTGGCAGATGGCAGTTGTTATAAGTTGGCGAAATAAAGGCCCTGGTAGATTATTTCGTGTGTGTGCCGTCTTACCGTAACAATCTTTGACGCAAGATTATTCTCGGCTCTGTAATGTCTCTAACGATTTCATAACTGGAATATCAATTAATAACTTTGAAAGCAGAGCCCGGCGAGGTCATTATTGGGTACAAACTGGGGATGATTCGAACGGCGGCGCTTAATGGGACCGAGTCCAGCGGTCATTATGACAAATCCTATTGTCTACTGTGCCCTCGCGTATCTCCAATACCCTTCACAAAGTTGTTGTTTACATTGCTTTTAAAATCCAACGATTATTTTGGACGAGATTTATTTTTACCACTGTGGACGGGAATAACTCATAAAAAAAGTTGATGTTAGGTCGAGATGTGGGATCGGAGTAAATTAAGGGCTACCTTGAGCTACACCGACAAGAGCTTAGCTGTTAAATAAGCAGAAGAAAAAGGAGGGGAATAAGCTTTCGGCCCGCCGGAATAAGCTGAGGGTTTTGAAAAATCTGTAGGAATATATAAACGTTTCCTTTTCTGAATTTCAGTTTCTGTTTTTCTTACTCGGAAATGTTATACTAACGATATTTAAACCCAACATATTATAAACACCCAGATTTTACTGTTTTTTTTCAGCGCCTCGCGTTCATACAAATGCGTTACCATCTGGAATTTATGATGTGGGACACGTTTTTCTTTGTATAAGGATTCAAAAATTCAAAATTATATTAATTGTAACTTAGGTTATTAACTACATCAAATATGTCGAACCCTCCTTTTAAGTTTGACAATCGTTAAAGATCGCACACGGCAGTGTGTCCGCCAAGTTCGAGCAAAAAAAAGCGACACACCGGCCGTGGGTTATATTACACGAACCATTTCGGGCCAATTTCGACCACCCTATAACTCAAAACATATTTTATCTACGCATATGAAATTTCGAGTGTCTGTTGACATCCCCTTAGTTGTCTAGAATACAAAATTTCATTATTCTACCTATAGCAGTTCATGAGCTATTGACGTCAGAAAATCGCTATTTTTACTATACACTCACTGACTCACTGACTCACTGACTCACTCATCAAAAACCTAGACCACTTCCAATGGTCGTACTGACTTGAAATTTGGCATGGAGATAGGTCTTAAGGTCAAAGTGAAGGGAAAAATCTGAAAACGGCCAAGTGTGAGTCAGTTTTAAAAATAGCGAAGGTGTAACTTTGTTCTACTATGAAGTCATAATGAACTAAATGGGTCTATCTTCCAATGGTCGTACCGACCTGAAATTTGGCTCGAAGGTTTGTCTTTAGGTCGAAATAAAGTAAAAATCTGAAAACGGCCAAGTGTGAGTCAGTTTCGAAAACAACGAATGTGTAATTTTGTTCTACTATAAGTAGGTATGGAGAGGAAATGAAATAAGACTTATTTAAATTTAGATACATACCAATTTAAGACAATACATGTTTGTCTTAAAGAAAAGAACAATAAAACTGTTCCGTTTCCAATAAAGGGATCCAGACAGTGCCACGCAAGCGTAGAAAAAAGAATTAGACGCTTAGTATAAAGGGTATAGTATAAAGTACATACCTAAGTGGAATGAGACATTTGCTAAAGCAAAAGTGATAAAACAATAATAAAGAACCTACACCTAACAAAAATAAATGAAATCCCATCAAAAACATAAATGTGAAAGGCTGCCAAGTTCGATACTATGGGAATCCTTCGCCTATAAAAGAAGTGAGATCTGAATAAGTACCAAGTTCCATAAAAATAACTCAAATCATAAACAGTTATAGGAGTGCACACTTGATTTCCAACAGTTTTTAAGGTACATTTTGAATAAGTATCACGTTACATAGAAATACCTAAAATTATAATAGTCAGAGAAACGCACACCGGTTTTTTTAGCAGTTTCCTGATAACATTTATTATTTTCAGTACTTTTTAATGATGTAACTTGGCAAGTTTTAATAGAAAATTATATACTTGACACATTGCAGTCCAAAGGTGTCGATTCATTGCATTGAAAAGGTGTGTGGTGTGTGAAAACTTCCCAAGTAACATCATTAAAAAGTACTAAAAATAATAAATGTTATCAGGAAACTGCTAAAAAAACCGGTGTGCGTTTCTCTGACTATTATAATTTTAGGTATTTCTATGTAACGTGATACTTATTCAAAATGTACCTTAAAAACTGTTGGAAATCAAGTGTGCACTCCTATAACTGTTTATGATTTGAGTTATTTTTATGGAACTTGGTACTTATTCAGATCTCACTTCTTTTATAGGCGAAGCATTCCCATAGTATCGAACTTGGCAGCCTTTCACATTTATGTTTTTGATGGGATCGTTGATATTAACACTTCTTACTGAGAAAAACAAAAAAAAAGTGAAAATGTTTACGCACAGTTTTTTTCAAACACTCATAAAGCAGCTATCACCGTGCTCTTCTGACTTGCTGCTTATGGAGTGTCAAATGCGCGTGGGCAACCTTTTCATCTGATGACTGGCAAAAGCGGGACTTCGGTAAGCCACAGTAAGGCAAGAAAGAAATAAACTCTACCGCCAGAGCAGGAAATTCCTCTGAAACTGCGTGTACCCCTTCGGACCGTTTCGTAGCCAGCTCCCAAACGGGATTTTCAATTCCCACACGGTAGCTGGCTCCGAAACGGTACGAAGTTGGCTCCGAAACGGTAAAAAAATGCCCGTTTTGTATCTAGCTCCCAAACGGGATTTTAAATTCCCACACGGTAGCTGGCTCCGAAAGCTGGCTACGAAATGGTAAAAGAAAGTCTCATTTCAGAGCCAGCTCCTGAACGGGAATATAAATTCTCATACGGTAGCTGGCTCCGAAAGCTGGCTACGAAACGGTCCGAAGGGGCGTGTACAGGTTCAGTGTTCCTAGTATTTGTATTACCACAATTATTTCCTTGCTAAATTGTTACCAATCGGCAGTGTTATCACAGTTGTATTGTTAGCAAACCGGCCTATCTAAAACTAGTGGCTCTGTGAAATGTAAAAATTGCGAGCGTCTTTAAAAGAAATCTAATGTCGAAAAAGTTACTCGTCAAAAAATACATATATGAATCTCTTCCCAACATTTCACGAGAATTGGTTGAGAAATGCGACCTTTTGAGGAGATCAGCGGGAAGGTGCGGGACACCGCACACCACGTAAAAAGATTTTCGAAGCATAGAACTTCGTTCGCTCGACTCGCTCGGTCGAGGACAGTTAAAATACTAGTTTTAAAGACTTTGACGGCGTTTTAAATTTCAAGATTCGGAAAGCAGGTCGATCATGTAACGCATTGTACGCGCTTCAGGTAGATCTAAATGTCACTTGTTGTATGCGAAAATTAAAGTTGAGCTGTCCTAACGTGCATTCGAAAAGTTACCCGATCTCGCCTCACATCGAACCACGGGGGTATAAACCTGCAAGATAACTAAACAATAATACTCACAAGCAAAGTAATAATTATAAAGCGTGTAATAAAAACAAATCCCTCCCAAAACATTACTATAAAACGAATGGGAAATAAAAAATAAACGACCGCCGTAAATTTAGAAGTAATTAACATCAATTATTTTTCAGTCCTTTTGACAATTTTACGTTCAATTTCAGGCAAATGCCGTGTAACAGGGTAAACAGGTGCAGTTAAGGACATTTTCACTTTCATAAACGTTTCGAGGGCCGGCCGGGTAAAAGGGTCCTGACTTAATAAGGTAGGGTAGATCACTATAAAATAAGTGGTCCCGACAGTAATATAGCAAAACGGCCTTTTTTACGATTTATTTTAACATGATTTAGGCAGACATCAAGCCTTTTTTCATAGAGTTCACTGTATTTTTTTTTATAATTTCATTTGATTCATACATACTGTGGGTAATCTCCAGAACCGTACTCATCCGATTACGATAATTCAATTCAACTTTCGGGATAGACAAGGGATATGTTTTATACCGCAGCCTTGCTTGCAATCTGTATAATACGCTATTTGTTTCATAATTATGTAGGCTAAATATTTATTGCTGGCAATATTCTAATGACTTTTGTGTTAATATCTCGACTTTACGGCAAAAGTAAGTAGTTCAAGTCCTGTGAGTTAACGTGATCTAATAAACAAAAAGCGGCTGAGTGCGTGTCGGACCATGCATATTTAAGGGTACCTTCTACTAGTTTCACTTGTTCTTGGTCGTTTCTTCGTACACAGTCTAAAAACTAAACTTACAGATAAATGTTACTATTCCATAGTTGAATTCATGGAAGATACAAGTTTAGATTGTGTTAGCCGTATTTTTTTTATAATTTCAATAGGTAAGTACCTATCGATATTAGTTAGTTAAAAATTATGTACATAGTATAAGTTACCTGATTGTTGCTACACCCTTCCAGGGTCCATGTATCTTAGTTTTAAGTACTTGCTTGCAAATAAATCTTATCTTAACTTATCTCATTGCTGAGGTTCGTGACTACCCCGAACGTCTTGCACCACTATCAACGACAGAAGAGCAAGAAAGCACCTGAAAACGAAGCCGAACCAATGTCTAGCACCTAGATTGTTTAAGTAAATAAAGAAAACCCCCATATACTCGTACCCCAAGAATATAGGTCAAATGTCATTTACACATTGTAACTTGTAAATACATGATAGGAAACATGAACAAAATAAATAAACATTGTCTAAGTAATTCTTATTAGGTAATTAAAGGTTACAGGTATAAGATACATTTTTAAAATCATTAAAAGTATATCTCAGAGGCTTGACCACAGAGAGCCCGGGCTTACAACTCGGGAGTCGTACCCGTGAGCTGTCGTGGGCTGCCGCAGGGATCGAGGGAGCGAGCGATCGATCGGGCCGCCAGGATTCTGTTCCGGGTCGTTCCTGCGTGTAGTCAGAAGGCCTCCACCCACCGGACGCGTGTCGTGCGCGGCGCGTGTGCTGCGTGGCACACGCGCAAGTTGTAAAGCATTGAAACTACAATTCAAACACACATCGAACGCGTTTCGAAGGCGGGCCCGCGCGGGCCCGCGCGGCGCTAAAGATACAACTCGGCAGCGCGGCCGCGTGTCGTGTGCGTCGCGTGAGCTGCGCGGGCCCGCGCGGCACACACGCGGCACACGCGCAGCACACGCGCAGCACATGCGCAGCACACGCGCGGCACACGCGCAGCTCCCGCGCGGCGGCGTGATGGAGATAGTAAGATACATACTAAATGTGTTGGTAGTGAGAGAGATATGACGCGCGGGCCCGCGCGGGCCCGCGCGGCACACGCGCAGCAGCCGCGCTGCACACGCGTTACTATACGCCGCCCGCTTCCGGTGTAAATATACCGCTTCATACGCGCCCGACACGCGCAGCACACGCGCGGCACACGCGTCCGGTGGGTGGAGGCCTTAGGTGACTGTAGAGTGGCATACGTCGCGTCGCTGCTCAAGGCGTATGACGAAGCACTCAGTCGGCGCGTCGAGCGAGGGCAGCCGCGCGCAGGCACTACACGCTAATGAGGGCGGTGCGTCGTCCGCAACCACCTTCCTCCAAGCACTTCTATTTTGCGTCATCCGCAGGCAAGCCTGAGCGCTGGTTCCTGCTGGCTTTTACCGAGTCTAGTCACGGGATAGGCGCTCTACCTCTACCTCTCTTCTCTTCAATTGACAGACCAGTATCAAATTTCTAGACCGTCCTCCTGTCTAGACCACGTGTCCGAAAGATCGAAAGCGTTGATTACATATAGTGGACAGTCGAGTTCTACTAGCTACAACCCACATTACAAATCACTACCCGATGGGTACCATAAGTTAAAAAGTACTTGTCTTTTTAGGTTTATCTCTAATGTAATGACTTATATAACAGTAGGATTCAGTCAAGAGATTTACACAAAAGTCATTAGAAATAAAATTATAAAGATAAATACTTATTTTTACTTATGGTAGTAATTTTAAATATGTGTTTTATATATATTATATTATTTCAGTGTGTACTAGTATTATAAATGCTAAGCTAGTACCTACTGTGATAAAATTTATGTGCGTACATGACTCATATACCCATATATTATACTAGCGGCCGCCCGCGACTTCGTCCGCGTAGATTTTTGATGATGACAAAGATATTAAAATAGGTAAGAGAATTTTATTCTTAGTTAAAATGGTCTGGACATATTACAATTCAAAAAGTGGCAGACACTGATATTATGCAATTGTTAAAGAATTTATGAAAATTTTCCAATTAGATTACGGGAATTGTTCGCAGGATGCTTAATACTTATTCCTTATCTTAATATGTTATCGTTCTTCAAAGTCTCTAGCTCAAAAAAAAAAGTTTCCCCCAAACAAACTTTTCATCCCTTTTAAACCACCTTCGGGGTGGCTTTTTCCAATACACTTCACTTTTTTCACTTTTTTTTGTATTTTGTTCAGTAATCTTTCTACAGAGTTTCAAGTCTCTAGTTCAAAAAATAATGTTTCCCCCATACAAATATTGCACCCCTATTTAACCCCTTTAGGGGTGGAATTTTCTCAAACGCTGAAATTCCTTTTTTTGTATCTTGATAAGTAATCTTTCTACAAAGTTTCAAGTCTCTAGTTCATACAATAAAGTTTCCCCCACACAAACTTTACACCCCTATTTAACCCTCTTAGGGGTGGAATTTCCAAAAATCCTGTCTTATCCCTGTCCCACGTTATAAAAGTAACCTACTGTGCAAAAATCAACTCTCTAACATTAGTAGTTTCGGCTGTGCGTTGATGAGTCAGTCAGTCAGTCAGTCAGTTGGGGGACTTCTAAACTTCTTTTATATATTAAGAAGATAACTCAAGAAACATGAACCTTGTTGTGCTATCTCTGACATATTATCCTCAAAATTCTCGTTTGCACTTTAGGCTGAAATAAACTTGTTTCCTCTCGGTGTCTTTCCAGAATTTGCAAATAAAGACGCCAGTCGCCAGTTTGCGAAAGTCGAGCTTAAAATACGAATGTTCATTTCACCGATTGTTACGTTTCGGAAAAGTGTCCCTGGGCACCCCTATTGTTTCTCCTACTAGAACGTATGTAGAAATATAGACGTGAGCGGTTTTGAACATTGTCCAGCCAATAACAAAAGTAGCAAGTAGCAACGCGGGCCAAGTGTTTATTTATTTTATCTTAAAGAACAACTTATCGTACAAAAGGCGGACTTAATTCCGTAAAAATTCTCTACCAGTCAAGCATTGGGAAAAGCCGACAAATTGTGGGCGGTGATACTTTAGATATAAACACGCAGTGGGTATCTGGGTATACATACATCATAAATAACAACAAAAGACGAATACATAAAAAACACAACTAAATTACATACAGATATATACGAATATTGGGAACAGAAATTACGGCTACGGTATACGGCTCTGCTAGCAAACAACTTGCGTAAAGATTTCTTAAACGCGAAACAGGGGACCGAGTTTTGACTTTCGAGCGCTCGACTCTTTCACTCGAAATTTGTCAAAAATTATGAAATGCTATTTTGAAACAGCGATAGAAAATTCAAAAACGAGTAGTATTGACCACTCGTATTCAATTCTATAGGTAGAAAGTAAGTGTCGGCCATTTTAACACTGCAAACGTATCTACTTTTATTTAATTTTCGAGCGCTCGAAAGTCAAAAATCGGTCCCCTGGTCGGAGACTGTCCGATTTTTACGGGTAAATCGTTCCGCGAGTGTTCAAAATGAACACACGACTCAAATGCCAAGACGCAGTGCCAAGACAAGGACTGTCTAGATATTTTTGTGCGTGTTATTTTGCGTAGCTACTTCTGCTGCTGACTGTACATCTTTCTACGGAAAAATACAATAAACAATCTATTAGCTTTTTTATACACACACAAATATAGTTTACGTCACACCTGGCCAAAAAGTACCACTTACCGCACGCTATACGTGCGGAGCATCCTACTTCCTGGCCAGAAAGATGCGATTTTTTGTACCACCTACTCACCACGGGCGGTAATAAAGAAAGCATGTGATAGCCGGGCGGCAAATATACCACCCGTGCCTTCGGCTCGGGCGTCATATTCTTGATTTGAGACATTCTTTGTTTTACCGCCCTAGGTAAGTAATGTACCTACTATTATATCAAGTGAAACTTACCGCCCGCTATGCGTTCGGAAAATCTTACTCTGAACTGTGTAAATAATTAACTATATAAGGCAGGAAAAAAATAGGTTCGAATTTCAAAGTAAAAATATTCATGCGGATTTTATAATAATCTGTGTCGTATTACAGTTTATATTTTAAGGTGTGACGAACCAAATTTAATCGATCATGCTTTAACAATACATTTCAACGTAGTATTTGTTATTTATGCTACCTTTTTTACTAATTATAAAAAAAAATACTTCAATTACAATGGGCGATTTATACAATGTCATTGTCATCAAATGACCTCTAGTTATTATTTAGCTAGTTAACTAAAATTACATTTAAAACTAATTCGATTGCGGGGCATTCGAGTAAGTAATTAATTACCAAAGATTTTTACAAGTGTATAAGTTTTCACGGACCAATCATTGAATGAGTTTTCGGTGACCAATATTGAATAGGTACCTCCCTTTTTTATTGGACACCAGTCAAATATTTCTGTCTGGATTTTTAAAATACAAGCATTTCAAATCGACGGAGTGGCACTTACGTTGGATGTTGGGCCACGAATTTGGCTATAAGAATGTAAGTTTACGGTATTTACATCTACGTCACTAGTGTATTCTAGTGATATAGGTATAATTAGTAGCCAAAGTTAACAATAGGAACAAAGAAAGACAGGCTGTTTATGGTCATTCGGTCATCTTAGAACCTCACTATGTATAACTAGACCACTGTCGTAATATACCTAGCTATTTCTAGTTAGATAGACCCACCCGTTATTTCAGATAAAGCAACAACAGTTTTCTTGAATAAACACAATCAGTCAAATGGCCCCAATAAATACCGGAACATACAGCGCTGGTAAAGTTTTTATTTGTACAGACAAAAACTACAAAATGTAGCCCGAGTAAGTAATGCTTCCTCGGAAAAACCGGTGCGGAGTGCTGAACTAAATTGGAATGTAAATCAAGCCCGCCCGTTTCATGTTTGCTTCGTTTCAGTTGGCACCTGATTACCTAAACTATGTAAGTAAACAATGGTCTAAAGTTACACACCTAAACAATGCAAAATTTTAAGTGAACTCCTAATGGAACGGGATCGAGCGCTGGGCTCAGATTTTAAAAACAGTTGGTTTGGTCAATGTAGTATTTCTATCAAAAACATATAACCATCCACAATACAGGCTGACATTTTAATCAGTGTTCAATTTTTTTGTAGGCATTTGGTATCACTAATAGACTCCATTTTGGAAAAAAACTGGTAGTTATTTTTAAAATTATAAATTGTCTATCCTAAAAGAATTATCCGTACAGCGTGGCTAATAACTTTAAGTAGTAATTACTACCCATTTTAGTACTTAATGATATGAAACAGAAAAACACGTAATTTATAATTTTTGCTGAAGAATCTTATACTTGAATTTGGACACTGATTAAAATGTCACCCTGTATATATATTACAGTTATTATTGATGCTCTAAAGTTCTAAGCCATTATGACAAAAAAGATGCCAACATTTATGAGCAGCAGTTTATGCCTATCAAAAATATAATTTTCAATTTTATGCAACCCAATATAAACTCACCTACACTTACTCGTATATAACTGTAACGACTGATTCAATCAACTACTTTCATACTTATCATTCTTAAGCGATTTGATAGTTGAGGTAGGTAGGTAGATTCTTGCTCCAAACCTCTAACGACTGGTCTACTGGCTTATAACACCGTATTTTATGTTTAAGACGTTACACGGAACATAAAATGACCCGTTATTTTTATCAATGTCGTAAATAACCTTATTTAATAACATAGTTGCAGCCGTTACAAACTACGGCCGGTACATGTACGTGGAAACCATCGATATAGCCCGAAGCAATTTTGCATACAAAGTGATTGACACAGGCCTTACTAGATCAAGCCCTGAGCTCATCACACGCCTACTGACCGTAACAACTTTATCAGTCTTCGCAGTAACACACATATAATAGCTTAAAGCAGTACAACCAAATCTGTACTTAACACTTTGACTGCCAGGAACCCGCACCGTGGGCGCCTGCGCCGTAGTCGCTTTCCGCTACAAACAAAACCACACGATTGGCCACGAG
The DNA here is from genome assembly GCA_945867215.1 of Epinotia demarniana. NCBI lineage: Eukaryota > Metazoa > Arthropoda > Insecta > Lepidoptera > Tortricidae > Epinotia > Epinotia demarniana. Next base: position 6,224,803 of record OX244273.1, on the reverse strand, counting down.
CGTACTGCGTGCCGATTCTTGACAGTGAATGTGTTAACGTCCGATTTGACTCACTCACACAGACACGCATATCTGCAATAAACTGAAGCGGGCCTTGACGAGTGGTGCGTCAATCACTTGTGTCGCGTAGAACTGGTCCTCACGACTTCTCAGTGGACCGGAGCGGCGGGTCTAAAAAGACTTTCCGGGCATTAGAATACGGCTGCGGTATCGCCTGCCTGTCGTACAAGGCGACTAAAAGGGGTCCTCGGGGTGGTACACGGGTACAAAAATAAGTTCTGAAGAGACTCTAGTTGAGATACTGCTGTAGGTAATATATTTACTGTAACGCTAACGACGAAACGTTACACTACTGCATCGGTTACAGAGCTCAGAGAGTAGTTCGTGCTATCGAAACGCTCCAGGCCTTCTTATTAAATTGGTGGTTTGTAGTAAAGCTGTTTTTGGTAGTCCGTTGCCATCCTAACTATATAATCAGGAGTCATCATCCTCCTAGCGTTATTCCAGGTACTATAATCAGGAGTATCATCGTGAAATAAATGATGTTATTATCATCATCATTATAAAATATAAAGCCCATCAAAATACTACTGCTGAACACAGGCCAGCTCTTAGGGACGAAGGGTCTATATTTACTTAATATTTCAAAAAGTATGAGGGTCATACACTACTTCATGAAAGTATAATACTTACGCAAGATGAAATGGGTCAATCAGTTATTTCTTGTTGTCATTTGGTCCTGTTAGCCGGGATACAACATTACTGAGTTACTTAGAACAATTGTTAAAACACGGAATTCTAACAAAGCGCTGGTCCATACAAAAAGGGTTAAACAAGAAAACCCCCTTATTTGGTGAATTAAAACCAACAAAATCGCTGTTTAAAAGTGACACTGAAGACGTAGCTACTAATGACAGAAAAAAGTTCTTCTTCTTATTTAAGAGCCTCTCTTGTCGGTGTAGCTCAAAGTAGGCCCTCCATCCACTCCGATCCCACGAAACCTCTTTGACATATTGATACGACGTAATATCAACTCTCTTTTTAAATATAAGGGGGGGGACAAATATATATAAGGGGGACAATCTTACACAAATTGACCTAGTCCCATAGTAAGCTCAGTAACGCTTGTGTTATGGGTACAATAGATATAAATATTTAAATACATAGAAAATATCCATGACACAGAAACAAATATTCATGCTCATCACTCATCACACAAATATTTGCCCTTACCGGGATTCGAACCCAGGACCTTACAGGCTTCGTAGGCAACGTCACTACCCACTAGGCTAACCGGTCGTCGAAACGGTCTTTTTGAGTTGCTCTATGAAGTTTATTCCAGATCTTCCTCTTCCTCGTTGCCCCTCTATCTTTCCTTGATTGAGCTAATGTCGAGTCATATGTGGAAGCCAAGAGACTGGCAATGGATAGAGAAAAGTGGCGGTTACTCCACCGACAAGAGCACGGCTCTTAAGTAATGATGATGATGAAATTGTCATGTCGTATGAGATGCCCTCATCTTCCCACTTATGTAAAAAAAGAATAAAGTTATTCTACTTAATATATTTAATGCAATATCTGTCCACATTATACAAACCTACTTACAGGCACAGCAGCATGTAGAAGTGTGTGTGTATTTTGACTAGCAACCCTTCCATGGTTTGTTTACTTCTTGTATGGTCAGTCGGTCAAGAACCGTTCAAATGTAAACAATCTAATAAATTAGTTATACACGTTATCTTCGTTTATCAGCGTTAATCTACTGCTGAATAATATAAGTACCCAATAGGTTTTCCTACATACAAACATATTATTTAGTGTTAGTAAAACTGCTACGCCAAATTGAACTCACACTCAATGGCACAATGTTATGGATATGAAGTGTCCAGTAACCTCATATCATATCATTGTGACGCCCATTGTCAACAAAACTAGAACGAGAAATTACAGGCATGCTCTGGGGCCGCCTGACCACCCGATAAATCAACTTGCAAATTTTACATGCTGTATACAATGCATGTTTATGTTGGTGCAAGTACAGTCAGCACCACGTACTTAGTTAGTAGGAGCCAAAGTAGCCACATATATCGTAACTATATGATGCTGATTGTACATGTACACACTATTATTAATTTAAATTGCATCGCGTAAGTAGAATCACCTATTAAAGGTATGGTCTCCTGGTACCTAGACCGTTTTGACGGAGCCTATTTCTGGCCTGTTTGCCCTTCGGGCATCTGAAGACACCTAACGAACCTAACCTACCTATCTTACCTATGAAATTAAATTCGATGAAAAGTTTGTCGACAAAACGCATGTGTATCATAATATGTAATACCAGTTGAACTTTTAACACTGTGGTCTATGACAAAACCCGAGTGTTTTCTTGTATTTTTAGCAGTAGTACGAGTGACCTTACGGTGTATCATTTGTACTACCAGTTGAACTACATGGTAGCATTTACTACTGTCTCAGAGGGTATTTTGCACGGATTTCGGGATGCAGTTTTAATATGTTAAAATTATGCTCTATCAATTGGGCAGTTTTATTTCATCCGCTCCACTACCAAAAGGTTGTCTGACAGAAATGGTTTTATAGCGTTACATTAACCATTGTCACTGTCTGATTTAAAATAGATTGTGGCTTTTCCAATTTTTACTTCAGGTGGACAACAGTAAGAGAGAAGAATTAAGGAGTATTTTTCACCCGAGCCGAAGGCTAAAGCGTTAAAGTTGATACAGGGTGTAACAAAAATATATTATTCATCACATATGCAATATGTTTTGTGCTACTTAAATTGTTTTGCGGTTCAAATAACATTAGGACAGTTAAAACGTTATTGTGCTAGCTCTACGAGTCTCTAGTTGATTTAGATAAAATTCATTTTTACTATAAAAGTTCGAAAGGCGCTTAGCGTGTTAAAATAAAAACTTTTTTAGAAAATATTACAAATCGTAAAAAAAGCACTGTTCCTTTATCTAAGGTTCGTAGCCACATAATTACCCAGCTGGTTATCAAATTTAAACTTCCTAGTTCATCTAGAAGTAGGTTAGGTTTTTGATGTTATAGGTCAGTCAGTCAGTGAGATTTTTTTTTATGTGTGTATCTTAATAACCTATTAAACAATATTCATAAAATTTCAGGTTCTTCTTGGCCTTTGGTAGCCTAATAAATGAACCAATTTTCATGTTTGTGCTAAATAGATTTTGTGTTAAGTACGTGGGGGTCAAAAGTGGCTCCGAATGGTTTGTGTACTCGTAATATACACACGGTCGCTGCGTCGTCAGATCTCTTTTGGCATACAGCCACGATTGAAAAACACTGTTTTAAAACAATGTTTTAAAACATTTTATAAATTCAAAACTGTCATCGACATTTCAATGTAAATAAATATAAGTATTTTATTCGAAATCTCCTTAAAATAACTATTACGCCCATGTGCTTAATAGAGGCTATTGTAGCTACTGAGCTACTGATGCTTGCGTTTTATGAAGCCCTGTAAGAGCAAGTGAATATGCAATGAAAATAATATTTAGAATATAAGAAGTGAATTGTAAAAAAGGATCAAAATCGATCGTGTGAACCACTATTTACATTTAATGTATGTATGTATGTATAATTTCAGGAAAACCCAAGGGAAAGAGAGCAGGGAAATGATAAAAAGTATTGTTTCTGTTGATTATGCCGACGCTGTTTTTAATATAGGAATAACAATTAAAACCGCATGTGCAGTTATTCATGTAGTTTTGTTTACACTAAAAAACTGAATGTGAATTGTAATAAATACATGTTATAAGTAAATACTTACTGGGTAATGATTATCACTGTAAACCAAAGCAAGTGGAATGAGATATTTATCTTCATAGCTCAAAAAATAGTGACAAATCGAGTCCTCTCCCGTGGTGTTGGAAGTGGTACTGACGCTTTGTTGGGTAAGATAGGTGGAACGCGTTGCAAGACGTTTCTGTAGGGATATACACGTTGTTTAGTACGGCACCAAAGAAATTATAGGATTGTTGCGGACAAACCTTTTATGTAGATTTAAAAAAAAAGATAAGAACAGGAACCATATTTTTTATTTCTAATCAATAACTGTACTCTACTCACAGCAATCCCTGATGGGGACTAGGACCAGGGGAATGATATTCTGAGTGATAATATTCTATGTGTACCTTAAAGAAGAAATAAATCGTGTTCCAGTTACATTAAGTGGTCGTGTAATGTATAACAATTGTAAGGTCAAACTTTTTTCCTTCGGACGGTGAAAATTGACCCTGTCAAGAATCACCCTTAAACGGAATTAGGACGAACTTGGAATGGAATTCTTAGTTACTTTTGCGAGGCCAATTTTATGTAGACTATGTAACAAAGTCCAGATACTATTGGACAGAAATCCAGATACAATTGAAATGAAATTGCGAATTTTAAAATGGAGACCGTGTTATAAAAGGCTGGAGGCACCATGTGTGAATTGTGTCCGCTGTTCGACTTTGAATTAATTGAATACAATGGTATGAAAGGTTTTTCATTTACATGATGACACTTGGAGCCGAGAATATTCGCCGTGTGTTACTGACCGGGGGCAGTCGACGGCGAAACTTTTTTCTCATAGGTGTCAACGGGGCTGAAATCAGCACCTATACCCCAGGAACATTACGTTTTTTTCAAACACTAATTTATAACAGCGTTTTTTTTGTTTGTTTAATTTTCAAATGTTATTCTAAGATGCCTTATCCAAGGATCCTACAAATATTCCATCGGGAAGTAAATATGTATAAATAAATGACACATCCATTTTGTGTAAACTAACCAAATCTCCTGTAAATTAAACAAAACAAAAATAAAAATATCTATTAACATTTTTCCTCTTTTTTCAGGAATTGGTTAAATATCGCTTTTTTTGATAACTAATATTTTGGTGGATTTTGAGTCTACGTAATTACTAAAATGATAATATATCAGTTACGCACAAAAAAACTACTGTTAATTTCCAAATTTCTATTTTTTTCCATACTAATGAAAATAAAATGCTTGGGCTACTATGATTGTATGAAGTTTGTACGACAATAAATAAATAAATAAATATTTGGGGACAATCTTACACAAATCGACCTAATCCCAAACTAAGCAAAGCTTGTACTATGGGTACTAGACGACGGTAAACATACTTATATAGATAAATAAATACTTAAATACATAGAACACATCCATGACTCAGGAACGAATACTCATGCTCATCACACAAATAAATGCCCTTACAGGGATTCGAACCCGGGACCTCCGGCTTCGCAGGCAGGGTCACTACCCACTAGGCTACGGTGGTCGTCAATAGGAACAAATGACGCCACGATTTTCTTCGATCATAAAATGTAATTTGTTTTGATCTTTATGTAGGTAATTAACTATTTTTCAAAGAAGGTTCTTTTACTGCGGTACTTAGATAAGTTAAAGCGTGATATAATAATATTTATATAGAAGAACCCTGTGAGTCTCAGACATATTACAATAATATAATCAAATGACTCCCTCAAATCATTAAGATCCAATATCTTTCAACATGTTTTGAATCTATATGAGAACTTTGCAGTTTTGACCCATATCGAATTAAAAGGGGTTGAAAATTCACATTAATCATAAACACCTGTGAAGATTCTCTAAAATATTCTGTCCAATCCAGAAATAACCCTGTCTGAAGGTGTACGTTTCAAGCATACCTACTACATGCTACATGTGTAAATCTAGGCAAGCAGGTGCCCAGACCGAAGATTAGAACTTGGCTGACAAGTTAAACCATTCACTAACATAAGGTACCTAGTACAGTTTTAGTGCCAGAGCATGTACTTCAACTGTCTACTTACATTGTTTTGCCGACTAAAGCCACTTCTGCGTTAGGTGGGGCGGGATCACTGAGCTGTAAGCTGCCAGTGTCAACTGTTGACTTTAACTTTAAGACTTAGTATTTTTATTTTTAGTAGCCTACGCCCTCGACTTCATCTGCGTGGACTCGGGATAAAAACTATTCTATATTTTAATCCAGGCTTCAAACTATCTACGTATGTATATTCTATTTTTGAAATCGTTAGAGCCGGTCAGCGTGATTGAGTAACAAACATCCAAACATCTAAACATCCAAACAACCAAAATTTCGCATGTTATAATATTAGCTGGATTTATTGATGAAGACAAGAAACAAAGAAAGTCACGTTATAGTTATAATGCCCTTCTAGGCAATACCTTGTAGAGGTTTGTGTGCCGATGGGGATTTACTAGTTATTTGTTAAGGAGGTTCGATAGCCATACAAAACGTCTTTTGATATTCGCAGGCTAACGGCGTGATATTTTAAGAAACGTATGTAACAATCTTTCATAAATTGGCTTCCCATTTGCGCGAAATTCCCCATTTGTTGTAATAAACTTGTATAAACCAGAATAATTTGAGAATAATCGTTTTCGCGAGGTATCACGTGACAAACTAATTTCTCAAATTATTCTAGTTTATACAAGTTTATTCTAGGAAAGGAGGAATTTCAATTTATGAAAGATTGTTACATAAGTTTCTTAAAATATCACGCCATTAGCCTGCGAATGTCAAAAGACGTTTTGTATGGCGATCGAACCGCCTTAACACTCACACGTTGGACGGGCACGCGTAGGAACGATCGCGCAACAAAATTAAAATGTGATTGGGATCGGAACCGATGGACATATAGATGTGTATACAGAAGAAGAGTTACACTGCATCATTAGGAAGTAATATCTGGAATAACTCATTCTTTAAAAAAACTGTAGTAGGTATAAATAATATTTTCAGGATGGACGTAGGGCGGGCAGCTTATATTAGAATACGTAATAAAGTAGTAGTACGAGTATATTTTAATATACAGTGAAACCTGCTTAATCGGGACCTGGATAATGGAGAAACCTCTATGATTGCCAAATGACCTGTCCCGGTCCCTTGACAACAAAAGAACTCTGCAATTGAAATTTCGGGACCTCTATAATTATTGACATTAGGATTTTAAAACATTTTTCATGATATAACCTGTGTAATTGACATCAAGAGAGTTGATCACACACGAGGGATCGAAGACCTCTATAATTGAACCGCTGTTAAACCTCTTTTGTTTTTCTTAAAATGATAACCTCCTAATTGTTACAAAAGGCATCCAAGACCTCTATAATTGAATGGACGTTAAATCACACCATTATATTTTTGCCTTTTGGAAGGTAGTTTTTATGTGTTGTACCTACTTACAAATATGGTAACTGTATTTCACATAGTGTTATTTAGCGATTTTCAGAAAAGCAACCTGAACCTGCAAATTTTTGAGGACCTGTACAAATGAGACCACATTTTTATGAACCTGTTTAATTGGTACGACCTGGTTATATGAATAATTTACTTTAAAAACAAAGTTTTAATAGACTTCAATTTAGTACTTCGCCAAGCCACGAGAACATTTCCTATTTTTTTTTACAATTTACCACATGAACTGATTTCCGATAGCAAATGCGTTGATTACTATAGAAAAAAACCGAATCGCTGTATGTGGGCCGATAATATTTGAGGACTTCCATCGATTCCCCAAGATCATCACCAATGGCACTTCATTAGTTCCTATTTCAACGGAAACTTATCAGAACCTGTGACGTACTTTTGCACTTTTAAGTACATAATTGAGGAATTCGATAAGTCATCTGCGGTCTTCATCATCAATTCCTCGCCACCAAATTTATGATTCCGGATGTAAATACACGAGCTATAACAGAAAATACCAAAATCACTACACGCGTGCCTAATAAAATTGAGGAGTCCCCTCAATTCCTCATGGATGCCATCATCTAACTGAATTTTGAAAAAAATGGGACCCACCGGGAGGTATATACATACGAACAAAAAAAATTTTTCGAATCGGCTCATCAATGACGGAGTTCTGAGGTAACAAACATTGTAAATAATAATAAAAAAAAATACAGCCGAATTGAGAACCTCCTCCTTTTTTTTGAAGTCGGTTAAAAACCTCTTTGATTGGCCCCTTGAGATGTCAATTATCCAGGCTTTACTGTATATACCAACCTAATATTTCAAAAGACATCAATCATGAGTGAATCGAATTTTCACTGCCGAAAGCGCGCAGCAAAAGCAATAAATTAAAGCTTACAAATTAAAGCATTTCAAGTCTCATATCTCAGGATCGCGAAACGTAAAAACCATGTCGGGCCGCAAATTGAAGTCTTAAGTTCAAAAGGGGCGGCTTTTGGTTAGCGGCGGAAAATTAAAGAATCGTACTTATGATACAAGACGCCACGGGCGATTTTATTAAATTGCCAAATCCCTTATAAAGGGATATTACGCATTTATTCAGGCCCGCAAGACAACAAACAAAATAACAAATCTCAATATACTCTTGTAAGTGCGTAATTAAAAATATTACTAAAAAGGCGGCCAAAAAGGTACTCATAAAACGACTTTAGTGTTACTATAGGTACATATAAATATATTTATATATTTTATAATATGCATTTTTACTCAGTTACTATTTAGTTTAGTTTTATTTTCCTATAAAATGTTATATATGTTATTGAGATATTCTTGTGTACTTAAGTTTAAGTATTATTCTTTTTATTTAGTGCAACTATGTATTTATTAAGATATATTCGGGATAGAGAATACTTTTTATTTAAGTAGGTAGTTGTTTAATTACACAAAGCTAAAACTTTGTACATAATTAAAATGTTATTCCCAGATAGGTAGTTATTAGTAAAAGGTACTTATCTGGGATCTAAGCAAATGTTCGAGAAAATAAGGCATTTGTTAAGAAATGTTCTCTAATATCTCGAAATTAATCTTGAACCATACATTTCGCATTCCACATTGAGCCATAAAAACCTTAAAAAATAAAACTCTTCAGCGCTCACTATGAATATGAACCGCCAATGTCTGCGGACGTCTACTAAGCTTCCTTTATAATATCTTCATAGACATAAGCACATCCACTGAATAATGGAAGGTGGCAAATGCGAGACGCGCTTAGCACTTTGAAATAGTTGAGTCAGCTCAGCATAAGCCCTCTTAGTATCCGATGCATTTTCGATGCGATCAGTTCAACTTTAACAACTAAATCCGCATTATCTCGGTACTACTTTACTTATTGAAATAGATGTTCGTATTTGCTACAGAGATTTGTTAAAATATAGATGTGTCTTATAGAAGGATGCTGGACCACGGTAACGTTAAATAGACAGCAATCGAGAGAGTTGAAGTATGCTAACTGGCACTCAGCAATAAATAAAAAGATAGTATAATAAAAAAAACATTAAAAACATTCCACGTTAAAAGACGCCCAGTTTCGAAACTCTTCCACCGTAAAAAGTTGTGAGATATTTCGTAGAGCCAAGTCTCAGGCATTCTTATTAATTCTTTATTTAATAGCTAAAAAAAAATCTGCAACTTGCCAATCGGCATAAACGGCAGCGTTTTTTTTTCAAGTTAACTTAGACGTTGATTTTTCCGCATCTTCCATGGACTGTAGACCTGAGTATGTGTTTTTAATTTTAACTCGATACCTCCAGGCGTTCCCGAGATAAAGGTTCTTGACGGATAGACAGACGGAATACAGAGTGATCGTATAGGGGTTCCGTTATTTTCCTTTTGATGTACGGAACCCTAAAAACGGGAATAAATAGTAATATCAAGTACGTTTTTTATAAACATTATAAAAATGCATACATAATGCTTCAGAGTACCTTCAGAAGGGTCAAGCTGCCTCGTGGTAAGCCAGTACTGTCTAGCTGGTCTAATTAGAAAGACGTTCAGATGTACTCTTTGAGTAATGATTGCAAGGATAATACAAGGAGTACCGTCAGAAATAAACAAATCGTTTTTAGGGTTCCGTAGTCAACATGGAACCCTTGTAGTTTCGCCATGTCCGTCTGGCCGTCCGTCTGTCCGTCTATCCGTCTGTTACTGGCTTAAATCTCAGTAACCATTACTACAAGAAAACTGTATTTCGGCATGGGTATATAAATCAATCACGCCAGCATAACAGAAGAATACAATCTTGAAAAAATAAATGACACCTAAAGTCGGGATGCCATTTTTTTCTCGTTAAGCCCATAGTGTGGAGTATCGTTGGATAGCTTGTTCAAAAAATTATGGGTTTTTAAAAACGCTTTTTTTCAAATTAGTGATTCGTTTGTGAGATATTGGGCTTTAAAACGCAAATTTTTGTTCGAGTTATGTCGCGCCCCCCCCCCCCCTGCCGGCTAATTGGCTGCTACTGGGAAAGTGAAAAAAATCGTGACAGTAGTACAGGTCGACACATGTAAAAAGAGCCCTGGCGGCCATACTTTTTATATGGCCGCCAGGGCTCTTTTTACATGTGTCGACCTGTACATATAAATTTAAAAGGAAAACTATCACGGCTAAGAAGGCGTAACTAGTTACCGAGTAATAGTCGATGAACTTAAAATGTAAGTACTTAAAAAGGCCAACTTTCGTACAAATTCGGCCGACGCCATCTTTAGTTGGCGCGCGCGTGTCGATGTAACTAAAGAGACAGGCAACTACGGAAACCTACACTGCGCGTGGCCCGAAACGCACTTGGCCGATGTTTTTTATTATATTATTAGCCTAACTAGTCGATTGTAAATTGTAAATTCATGGATAACTGGAATAGATAAAACACAGCTGTCACTCCTTGTTAAAGTTTGTTTTCTGCTATGAGAATGCCATTCCTTGCTCATCATGGAATCTCGCTTAAAAAACCCGACGACAACATACCCGATTTTCGGAAAATAAGAAATAAAAACGGCAGGAACTTACTTTGAAGAGCAAGTTTGATAATTTGAGATACGTCACCACCACCACGTCACCGAAATGTAATATGTCTTCGGCAGGCACTGAAAACTTTTTCTATATCGCATGTGTCAATTTGTTATCGTTTTATTGGTTTTCTATCAACTACAGCAAATACATAAACCACGGGGAAGCCGGGGAAAACGAAAGCAAACACAAGCTCCTACGTCTTTTAGGCAAGTAGGCATAGTATTATTTTTGTTCGACACATCGAGAATGCTTGGATAGTTTTGTTTTTATAACGTGCGCAATAATAATGGTGAAGGAGGCCGTTTATTAAACTACAACGGAGGCAAACAAGCATACGGCCTGACTGATAGTAAGCAGAGACCGTAGACTCTGGACGCTTACGATTCCATAAAAGTCACAAGCGCGAACCGACATTTTATTGATTTGAGGACTCGTTGTGTTAATAGCTAGGGCCGAACACGCGGATCGGAAGAGTGATCTCACAACACATCCTCGGGATCTATCTCTTCATTTAAAAAAAACCGGTCAAGTGCGAGTCCGACTCGCGCACCGAGGGTTCCGTACAAACTAGCAATTAACTCAAGGTAAAGGTAAATGTCCCAATATTTGTTAAATCATTTACTTATTTTAACCCAACACAACAGAATTCAATTTAAAACAACGAGTAACTTTTACACCAACACCATCAAACTACCAAGACAATTGCATCGCGATTTTTTTTGACCTGCTATTGAAATATACCCGTCCCAACTCCATTCATTCTAGAAAAATCTTAACAACGCGAATGGGGTCAGCGCCGTGTATCGGCCCCATTTGGTACTAACGTGCAAGGGCAATCAGCTTAGTATGTATTTTGGTGTTTTAGCGATTATTGTTCATCTCGATTATTATTTTTAAATTTGAAATAAGGGTATTTCTATTATAGTCTTATAGGAATTTCAAAACAAAAAAATACTTATAAAGTTGATTAAATTGCAAACTTAACTAGGAAATGATTTTTGTAAATAAAACAAAAAATATGCTAGATACAGAAAAAAAAACATTTCCCGTAATATTTATGTTTATCTTAATCACAAGTAATTATTTCAAATTTTTCGCTGGAATAACTTCGGAGTAAAGGGGGGTGGGGGGGGGGAATGGTATTTTTTTTTACATTTCTCTTCATAGATCAAAATTTTCCCTGTGTAGAAAAAGAAAAAACTGTTTCAAAATGTGCAACTCAAGCCCTTTCAAATGATACCCCACTTGACCCAATAGTTGAATATTTTTTTTGACCCCTCCTCATATTCGTAAGATTTCATGGAAAATTAAAATATATATTAAAAAAATTCATTTTCCATGCACGTGGATGACTCTCATTTAAAACCATTCCAAATTTCAAATTGATACCTTAAGTAGTTCGTGAGATATTTCACTTGTGACAGACAGACGGACGGAGTCGCACCATAAGGATTCCTTTAGTACCTTTTTTGGTACGGAACCCTAAAAAGGCACATGAAACTGTGAAAATGTAATAACGGACCTGCACTGTTATTCGCTACGCGCTAATGCGGCTCACCCCGCCGGTCACCCGTCACGAAACTAAACCTCTACCTTCGCTTAGTTTAGTCACTACTGATCGCGGTGTCAAGATATATTTGTGGGTGAGCGTTGAGGTGAGCTTTAAACAAGTTACAGAGTAGGAGCGCTGCTATATCCGCCGGGGATTTTATCCCAGACTAACGACCTCTTTAGCCTAGTTGGTAGCGACCCTGCCTACGAAGCTAGAGGTCACGGGCTCGAATCCCGGTAAAGGCATTTATTTGTGGGATGAGCACGAATATTTGTTACTGAGTCATGGATGTTTTCTATGTATTTAAGTATTTATTTATCTAAATAAGTATGTATATCGTCGTCTAGTACCCAAATTACAAGCTTCGCTTAGTTTGATTAGGTTGTTTTCTGTAATATTGTCCGAAAATATTTATTTATTTGTCGGCTTAGAGCCAGAGATAGACTCCTTAGGTTGCTCGGTATCGGACATGTGGGCGTGTAAGATCGCAGGTTATCAGGCAGTAGTTAATAAAACAAGGAACACTTTCACTGATTTATATTAAGGGGAACTAATAACAACTCGGTATTCTAATGATCAACGTAACATAATCACTTGAGGCACAACGATCCGTCGGAGGCCTGCAATTGAATGCCGGCACGGGCGGCAGCGGGTCGGTTTTGTTACTGCCCCCACTGATCGTCGCCGCACCGCTCCGAAGTTTCGTTAGGTGCGCTTGTGGCGCCCTCTGGTCGGAAGCGCACCTTGGCCTCAAATAAGTCAATTGACGAACTTATTTTATTTTGCCGACATATTTATTAAATTTATTTAATGTATTAAAATTATAAGACGGATGGCCCGACAGACGGACATGGCGAAACTATAAGGGTTCCTTGTTGACCACGGATCCCTAAAAACTATAAGCATTATAAGCTAAGCAGTTGACACGTTATCCGCGCGAACCAGCGCTGGTTTTCCGGCTGCAATCATCATCATCATATCAGCCGAAAGACATCCACTGCTGGACATAAGCCTCCCCGAAAGAGTGCCAAAGTGACCAGTCCTGCGCCACCTGCATCTAGCGAAATCCCGCGACCTTTACTACGCCGACAAGAATACTTAGAAACTATTTTGAAAATAAACAATACCTGCTAATTTGTATGAAACACGAGTTTCTATAACAGTTGTAAGTGATAAATGAGTACCATAAGACCGGATTTCAGTACGTCCTACATTAATAAGTGATATTAATAGTATAAGTCGTAAAAGTCGACTAAGGGACCAGGGTTGAAGTTTGTTGTGGGCGATCGGCTAGCAACCTATCACAGCAATATCACATTTTTTTCGATCTTTTGTACCCACAATTATGCTAAAAGTGGCACTGGAGTTTCACGTGCTCTGCCTACCCTTTTTGGGATTAAAGGCGTGAACCTATGTATGTATGTAATACAGTACTGGCGTAACAACCTAACTTAGTTTCACTACAATGGGGATTTGCACTAAACATACCGTACGAGTTTAAAATACGTCACCGTAGTCACAGTGCATACATATTACGCAGTAGGTATAATTTTTGTGTAGTGTCTTTGTGAGTTGTAGACCTAGCGAAATCGTCGCTTAATTTTTTTTTTCATGTACCTAACTGACTAAAATTTGCCATATTTTTGAAATTGCTAACAAAATTTCACCAAAACCGACTGAGAAATGCGACCTCTAGAGGATAACAGCCGGACAAACGCCGAAACGGAAATAGTCGTTTGCTTCGCTCGCTCGCCAAAAAAACATACGTACTTAAACTCACGCCTGCATTTCAAAAAGGGGAAGCAGAGCAATTTGGTGCCTCTTCCAGCCAATTGTAGTTTAAAAGATGGAGGAAATTAGATAATGTAATAATAGGGGTGCTAGCCCGTCGCCTACAAAACACTTCATACATATTACCATAGGCGACTCTTACGGTCGCCAAGGGAAGTAAGGAGTTGATGCCCAAGAACACATAGGTAATTCAAAACGTTAACGTTAAACGTTACGTTTTAAAAATATTGTGAAGATGCATATCAGAACGCAATAGCAAATAAAAATCCGAGATAATATATCTTCTCATAAAAATAAGTCTCAATCTGCGAAATTACCAAGAAATTAAATAATAATTTGTTATATCATACAATGGCGATACACAATATGATCTACAACAAATACGAAACCGTCTTTTTGGGCGCAATTCAAAACTATCAAAAAGGAATCGTAACTTTCTGCGTTCTTCCTTTGATTTATGATATTTCTCGCCAACCAACCCGACCTGCCAGTGACAGTCTCGATCCATATTAATCGTCTTTTATCCTCCAAAACGTTTCTTTTTATAGGTGAGTTTCACTTCAGGTAACTTTCACTTGTTTTAATCCATTTTAGTTTTTCTATAAGTCACAAAACTAGTATTATTGAAAAATACAATACAAACCGAAGCGGAGTGTTTAATTTACTTCATAGACAATTCGATTCAAGTGTTCACTCAAAACGGCTATTAATCTAACAAGCGAAATACGATTTTTCAAGAATTACATTGCATTCTAAATAACATTCATGTAAATCTAATTAATACTATGATCGTCAAGAGTACATTCATTGGTAATATTAAATTTTAAAACATACAATAAACGCTGCATGAATTCTTCCATGCAAGAAATATATTGTATTTTCCAAAACTAATTTATTTAATTAACCACTGACCACGTCTTTCAATCCCTTCGGTTGTTTTTCATATAGGGTAGGCCCATCCTTTTTCAAATATATGCCTAAGCCACGCCACTCCTGCGATTATGAAGAATCCAACAATACCTCATATGTCCAAATCCATCTAACCATTTGGACTATACATGCCCCGTGAAATAGAACTTTCTTGCCCACATACATACTATATGAAGGTAAAACGTAACCCTCTTCTCGCTCTTTGTAACTTATTTTTCTTTATTGGGGTAAAATTCCTTAATTACGCTTTCATACTACAATGGACACTACAGTACAGCAAAGCTAATTAAAACTAGATTGTGAACTGTAATGCAGGAGGTCCGTTCGTCCGGTAGATATGCGTTCTACAAATTCCTCGCTGCTATAAACAGTTATGTGTAGCGGGAATGTACAATTTCAGAACCGTAAAGCCATTCAAAGTACTCAAATTCAGCAACATCTGTTTTATTCTCTTTTCACAAGCTTTTATTTTACCTAATTTGTTCGTCTATCTATGAATGAAAGAAATCTTTTATTTCAGGTTTTCATCAACCCATATAACAGGTGTTAGTTACATTTTACATTAGGTTACGTAACACAATATATGTAAATCTAACAGGGCTCATCTTGTCAAGGGGAGTAAAGGGTTAACGAGCAATTGCTATGGAAATTATAGAAATAAAAGACAATCTTAAAAATTAAAATTATGACAGAAATGCAGTCCATGTTCAAACCCTCGGTTTAGGAACTTCTGGGCACGTTCCGGTCTGCAAGATAACTTTCGAAACTTTGCATTTTTCGGTTGCGCAAGTAGGGCAGTTTGTTTAAGTCGAGTTTTAAAATTGGTTGGAAAATACTTTTTGGTAGATGGGACAAAGTTT
Organism: Epinotia demarniana; assembly: GCA_945867215.1. Lineage (NCBI taxonomy): Eukaryota > Metazoa > Arthropoda > Insecta > Lepidoptera > Tortricidae > Epinotia > Epinotia demarniana. The sequence goes on along the minus strand of OX244273.1, from coordinate 6,208,842 downwards.
CACTGTAAACTATCCTGTAATGTAGATTGTAGGCAGTTTGTTTGCGCCGTTTTATAAAGGAGCGTTGGACCAAATTGTCGGTTTATTGGACCCTCTGTATTTTTATTGGCATTAGATTCTTACAGACATTAAAGTCTAACGGATCTCTTTTAAACTGGGGGTAAGTAAACCTGTGTATATTCACCAGAATTGATACAGGGTGTAATAGGGTCAATTTCAACAGTTCACGTTTTTTGCATCATTCCGGTGTGATCCTTTGTTTCGGTTTTTTTCGTAGATTTGTTTATATGAACTGATACTTCAGACAGTATTATGCTAATCCTCTAAAAATGAAACTCACAACGGAATGATAAATGTACACCGGCATGATAAATACACACCAGAATGATAAAAACGTAAGCCGTAACCGTACAAAGGAATTGAAAAAATAACGGTTTTTAAATTATTTAATCATTTATTTTTACTGCTTCACCTAGAAGTATTTAACAAGTTTAGTCTGTATTAACTTTTTTATACCAAAATTATTTATGGGTCAAATAAATCAACACTTTTTCATCTCAAATTTTTTTTTTACTTTTTATTCTTTATGGAATACTAAAACTCTTAGCATAACAATTATTGCTTTAACTGTTAATTGAATTTTAACCCTTTTCATTACAAAGGTCACATTTGAAACATTCTTCAGATTGAAGCTATTTCTAGGATTAGTATTCGAGGAAAAAACTTTTTGTATAGAAAATTAACTAGGAAGAGTTCATCATATCAGCCGAAAGACGTCCACTGCTGGACATAGGCCTCCCCCAAAGAGTGCCAAAGTGACCGATCCCGCGCCACCCGCATCCAGCGGACTCCCGCAACCTTTACCAGGTCATCAGTCCACCTTGTCGGGGGCCTACCCACGCTGCGCCTTCCGGTACTACGTGCTACGAGAGGAAGAGTTGATACACTTTAATTAAATATGTCATATTTTTTCTTTATCTGCTTATATTTTTTTGCCTCTATTTTTCAAACTCATCACAGGTGAAACTAATTAAGCTATCCTTGAGAAAAAGTATTTGTACTTACTTTGATTGAATAGATAAAATTAAATATTTTTATTTTCTTCAAGCGTAAACAATCAAGTAAGTTGACCAAAATCAATATAGTGGAACTTCTATTTAAATTAAAAATACTGGATAATAATTGTAAACACTTAGATCAAATAAGTATAAATTATAATAAAATATATAATGTGTTTGTTTAATGAAGTGAAGCTACATTTTAAATCATTCCGGTGTTATTTTCATTCCAGGGGGTATTAAAGTCATTTTACTACACCGGAAACACCGAAATGAAACGGCGGAATGAGAAACATTGGATAAAAAATATATTTAAAACATATTAAACCGCTTTTGATTAAACCCATACGACTCTTTATATCACGATTATCGAATACATGTTATGTTATATATGAATTTCAATCACAACAAATAAAAAACAATAAAGATATAGCAAACTCCGGAATGATATTCTTTTTGTCCCCGTACCGCGGCAATGATATACTTTCATGTAGCAGGCCGTCACATCACCACTTACACACGTACTCACTCGCCGAGTGCCACAACGAAACTGATTCTCGAAGGGCATGAGGCGAGGGAGGCTTACCGATTCAAATTTAACAAATAAATCGTTGACAAACCTTGTCCGCGGTAATGAGAAAGTTTCTCCGGACAAATATATTTATACATAATTAAAGGGGCGGGTAGAAATGAGATATATACCGAGACATATTTTTTGTTCCCTATTTATATGGTTTTCAAATGGAGGTAAAAGATTTTTATAGTCACACATAGTTTTTAACTTAGGCGGCATTTTCCAAACAAAACTGGGTTCCGGACAGCCCACCTTAATGAGAAATTAGTCCTTCATTATTAGTTTTTAATTATTAACTGAATGAATATTTGAATTTTAGCTATTGCCCGAGATAGCCAAATGGGAGATGTTTCCCAAAAAAAATTGTACTTTATTATTAGGCTTTCTGCACCTGCGTTTTCAGTCTTGCCATCAAAATCTATTGCTTGGGAAATTGACCCAATAATTAATAATGACGACCCGTCTAAGGCGTTAAAAGGAATAAGTAGGACTAGAAATAAGTATTTAGATAAAAAATATGCACATTAAACCACTCCTATTTGAAGGATCTTTATTACATAACAGTTGCATGAATTATAAATATTGCGCAATAAGAGGGCACTTTTAAGAGACCACGTTAACAGTCGAGAAAATTCATTGAAACAGCTACTACTTACAGTTATATAATTCTCACTGTGGCTAGGACAGGTTGATTTGATATTTCGCTGTCGGTGTTGCACAGACCTTTGGCTAGACCGCGAAATGAACTCCCTCTCTGTTGCACTTGCTAGTTCGAGCGACATAGAGTGAGATACACATAGCCCATCTGCTCGCGACGTAGACATCTTCGTCGTTTTCTAAGCGTTTTTATTAGAAAGATACGGATAGTCTATCTCGCCGTGACAAAGCTCGCGAGCCGTCCTGGGATAACCGTGCTGTATTATAACTATAAATGACTAGCTTTTGCCCGCGACTTCGTCTGCTCAGAAATCGTTTATAGAAATCCCCCCGCCCTTTTCACCACCTTCGGGGTTGATTTTTGACCTTTCTTCAGGATTTCTCCAGGGAGCGACCTCGTCCCCTTCCAACTGTACCATCCACTTTTCCCTCATACACTCTTTGTTAATCTTCTTTCATCCGTCCTCTCTACATGCCCAAACCATCTTAGCATGCCCTTCTCGATTTGCGTCACTACATCTTTAGTTACTCCACCATTCCATGCATGTCTGTCTGTCCTCCCGACGTAAACGTGTGGCGTACTGTAAGATTCAATATGACGATATCAAGCGACGCAAAGTCCTCTCTCCGTATAAGTTACAAACTAGGCCAGCAATTTCCCAGCCACACATGGTAATAAAATATTGTGCAACTCTTCAATGTGACATGAAGTCAGCATCATAGGTTTATCGCTACAGTGCCGATATTCGAATTAAATAATGTGAAATGTCCCGTTGTTTAAGATGATTTAGTTTTGTGGACCGCTAGATGGCGCTGTCACGAGTATAAAATAGGTAACGGTTGTTCGATTCAAATTCCTTAGAACAGAGCCGTCTTATCGTATAAATTGATTGGTTACCAAGTGAGTGCACAGTAACGGTGAAAACACTCGTCATTGCGATTTGACCACATTCATGTATCCGTCTTTCAGAATAAGAATAACCCTATATAATAAGAATATACCCTTGAAAGAAAAGCTATATTTTACTGACGGAAGAGCAGGAAATCCGGTCTGAGCTCATTCGACTCTGGTTTTAATATTATTAATTCTACAGGTTTTACAATATGTCAATTCACTTATTCTAGTAATTTCTCTCTGGTCTTTTGATCGTGTAGTATGGTCATGGCATCGTCAACACTTTTAGCATGCGATTTTATTTCATGAGCTTTTTAGGATCGGTCCCACGGAAAATATTGAATAAAGTACGAACCATATAAATGTTTTGGTATGTGTAGGTATTCAGTGTGTTACTTACATAATAACATATATATTTAAGGGCTGAATGTATAAGCCCCAATGAACGTTAATTAGTATCTTTAGTTAAAAAAACAGTTTTCTTTTTCACTCATATACCTACATTCGGCACGCTATGTATCGTTAACAAAGTTGACAACTGACTGCCCAGCTCTAGAATTTTATTAATTATTAAAACACTACTATGTACACATATAAAAAAATTATTTTGAATTTCAAAATGTAAGCTTAATATACTAGGTTATAATAACGGCTTCCGAGAATATGTAAGGCTGAGACAACACACGTAAATATACTTTATATTTTAGAATGCTTGATGAATGAGAGACAGCCGACGAGCAAAGCTAACGTAGACGTACCCACGCGGGACTTGTACACTGCCAGCTATCATTGGAAATAAAAACTAAGTACCTAAAATATTGAATAACTCATTTTCAAAATAAGAACACGTAGAATATTTTGGCATGCGCAAAATTCAACCGTCCCTGACATTTCGATGTTCATAATCATCATACGTTTTACGTTATCTCAATTTAATTTAATTATGTTTGTCATTTTATCACATTTTGTTTTTTTTTTTCTGTTTTCAGTATGACGCACATTGATATTTCGTTTTTTATTATTATTTAATTATTATTCTTAATGTTGTTGTTGACATTCATGTGTCATTTTCGTTTTATTTCTTGAATACAAAATTTCAATGACATGCTGATAGAATCCTGATATTATGATGACTCCTGACGTCGCATAAAAGGATCCACCTCGTCAGATGACTAAATATATGGAAACGCTGTCAATCTGTTTCTTCTTAATAGTGGTCTTCTTTTTCAGAAACGCTGGTAGAATTTAGACTTGTCAAAGTGCCATTACGGCCTACTTGCAGATTAAAATTCATTTATTTATTATTTCATTTGAACAAAAACGTTTCGTAAAGTCAGAAAAGTTCGAATGTAGCTTTAAAAATTGGAGAATTTCAGTGGGGAAATATAGCCACGGTCATTTGTAAGGTGAAAACATCCTCAGCCCCGCTATTCTGTAACTTGTTTAACCTCACCTCACTCATCACCCAGTAATGTATCTAAGCGCCGCGATTCGTAGTAACTAAGCGTAAAATTACGAGCACCCTGGGAACGTTTTTAGAGCACAGTGAAGCACGGACACGTATTTACCACTTTTGAGTGACATTTTAGGAGTATCGTAAGAACTTTAATGTGACCTAACTATTAGATCTGTTTTAGATATATATATGCATTATGCATTTCCTTTTCCATTATAAAATTCACATGCTTAATTGTTTAAAAAAGCATACGGGAACTATTGCACAACACAAGCGGAATCAATGCATAGCCATTTAGCCAACCCAAAGTCCGAAGAGGTAAGTATTAATAAAAGCCGGCACATTTACTGCCTTTTTAATTCGTACAGCAGTGTACGCACTTTGCAAAATTTCCTCGTATAGATTTATGGGCTAGAGTCAGGCAGTCGGTGCTGAGAAACTTTTAAAAAATCTATCTACGTGCGCGCCGTGTTTGTAATCCGCCTCTTGATTGCCTTTGCTGGGTTCCGGTTTTATTGCTAATGGAAACAAGCATTGCAGTTAAGGAATTGCAGGTTGTTCGGGTTTAAATAAACGGAGTTTTGGTGCAATTTTAGAGAATACCTTGCTCTTTTTTTGTCCTCAATGTTGCACAAAAACTAGGCGCCCCGTTCTGCTATGGCGGTAAGATTATGAAATAAATTTAAGAATCTAATACCTTTTGAGCAAAGCTATAGTAAAATGGACTTGCAAGATTTGGCTTACCACACACTTAAGAGTCCGCAGTAAGCTCGATTCTCCATACAAACGTAATTACGCTCTCATTTTAAAACTACGTGTTGGATTGTAACAAAACTTTGCATGTGCAATGAAATGAGGTATATCTATGTCTGAAATTAGTTTACGTAGCTTCAGATACCATAATAAAAAAAATACAGCGAATTTAAGCTTTTCATACAAAACTAGTTTTTGCTGTATTTAATTTGTTTTATAAATTGGAACCATATAAACTAATTACAGACATAGATATACCTCATGTCATTGTATATGCAAAGTTTCGTCACAATCCAACACGTAGTTTTAAAATGAGAGCGTAACTACGTTTGTATGGGAAGGTGAAATTCGGCCGAGCTTACTGCGGCCTCTTAAATAGATGCTTTTAGAAAACATTACTAAATAAATGTATGCATCATCATATCAGCCTCCCGCAAAGGGTGCCGCAATGACCAATTGATATCATAGAGCATTCTGATGTAAAAGAGAATATGTTTTATTAATTTCATGATATTACTTACAGCTTCGTTAGCACCGGGTGCCTGTCACAACTAACAGTATTTTTTACGTTGAACAAGAGTTTAATAATCTACTGTTTTATTACGCACCCATTCACGCTCCACAAATTTACAGAAGTTAAGAGTATTGTATATCCGACATAAGAAACAGCCAAAAGAAAACCTTTTTCATTTACGACAATGTACAGAGGAGTCGAATAAATAGCATACGCCCAAACTGTCAACTGGAGCAAGATGAATACTTCTCTGCCATGCAGTCCGTGGACACTATACTATACCAGCCCCCCTCTTCTGTATCTTGTTTTAAGCTCACCTCAACGCTCACCCACAAATATATCTTGACACTGCGATGCGTAGTAACTAAGCGTAGGTAGAGATCTAGTTGCGTGACGGGTGACCGGCGGGGTGAGCCGCATTAGTGCGTAGCGAATAACAGCCCAGTACCTACCTACCATAGACATATTATTTTTTATACTCGTCGACCTTAATGTTTGAATTAAGACTTCGTACACCAAACTTAAATCACGTACTTTTTACTATGGAGGTCCCAACTCAACATTTCATAACTGTTGACACAACTAAAAAGAAATTGACCAATCATGGGTGCCTTTACTGAACTATAATGGATTTGACCAATAGGACGCCGTCATGAGAAAGTCAAAAGGTAAATAGACATCAACGCACAAAAATGAAAAAGTCGTTGGTTGCACTTCGTTTTCAATAGATAGGTACCAAGTTTGTTTAATTAGTTCAGTTGACTCGTAGAAAAAGTATTGTTCACAATAGTGTCATAATCAAGCTTTTTAATCTCGTACCTTACTTAGGCCACTCAGCAAGCTTCGTGGCCTAAACACGGTACTCGACTAAAAAGCTCTCTATTATAACACGATTGTGAAAAATACTATTACTAGCTCCCTAAAACGCACGCACTTACAAGACTGTGGGCATTTAAACTAAGATTCCGATCTATATTTCTGTCTTGCTTGCTCTTACACGTTCTTATACCAAACTGAACGGTTTCACTCTAACCCGAATAATGTTGTAAAAGCTCACTGGTTTTACTTAGTATGTAAGCACTTTATTGTACACAATACCAGGGTAAAGAATATACATGTTACACAGATCAAAGTACATTAGAAAACTTATCCCTATAAGGGATCTCTTCCAGCTAACCATTGAGAAATTGAGAGGAAGGTAGGTAAAACGAGATAGGCAAACTTACACCGTGTACAAAATTACAAAAAAATAAAAATAAAAACCTACTAGGTATAAATTCAAGACGAGACACTAACATACATCGCTCGCAGATATACACTCATCATATCAGAACAAAGAAGTCCACTGCTGGACATAAGCCTCCTCCAAAGAGTGCCTCAGTGGCGGTCTTGCACCACCCGCATCCAGTGGCGACCACGTACCGCAAGACGCAGCGTGGTTAGGTACTGTAGGTAGACCACCACCCCGTAACCTAACGCAATCACTGAATTTTACTGACGGAATATTATTTGTTGTTGTTGCAACTTTCGTATCAGCACATTTTGTTACTTTACTTATCCATCATACTCTCCGCATTCTATACGTTTAGCCTAAGGTTTATTTTGAGAGTAGTTCAAAATAGTTTCATAGAGACTTAGGACCTGCCTTAGGTAGTACTTAGGTGTAGGTAAGACGACGAGCGAAGCCAGGAGTGGTAAGGCAGATCCACGACCCTACAGAGCGCGTACCGAGCGAGCGAAGCAAGCGTGCCGCGGCAGCGGCCGGCGAAGCGCCAGAACCGAACACTTTTTTACCACCTAATACTCAGGTACATACCCATATCCATACTAATATTTATTATAAATGGGCAAGTGTATGTGTGTGTTTGTTTGTTTGTCCGTCTTTCACGGCAAAACGGAGCGACGAATTGACGTGATTTTTTAAGTGGATATAGTTGAAGGGATGGAGAGTGACATGGATAGTTTTTATCCCCGAAATCCTCCCCTAAGGGGGGTGAAATGGGGGGGAGAAAAAAGGGGGGTGAGAAAAAAAGGGGGAGGGTAAAAGTCTGTATGGAGCTGCGATATAAACGAGTTTCACGCGGACGGAGTCGCGGGCAGAAGCTAGTGTATTATATGAGTATAATTTGCAAAGCAGGGTGACTTATTCATATCAATAGAGATGAAAAAACAGTATTGGCAGGATTGTGAATTAGCAACATATAACTGTTTGCTCCGCAATTTTGTTAGTTTAATCTGTAATTTTAGTAGAATTTTATTATAGCATGTTATGGATTTTCAATGATATTTGTCAATTAGGAGACAATCTCTTACAAATAAAAAATAAATATGTCAAACATAATAAAGCCGATTTGATAAACTGCAAAACAGATTATCCACGGAATCGTTACGTCGGAAGTTATTACGGGTATACCAATAATTGGGAATCGTTGATTTTTCAAACAATTACAAAAGCGAAACCATAAGAGGACCAGCTGTTGACGTGCTGTGAAGTTAAGTGTCGGACAAACGAAAAAAAAATGAAACGAAGTAAGAATAGTTAAGTGAACATTTGTGGTCGCAGCCAATCTCTCTAGTTATTAGGTGCTTCAATTTTTTTTCTGTATGTCATCTAAGAAACTCTGTCATGTTTTCAGCTGGCTAACAGGACGGAAAAACAACAAGACATAGTTGATTGATCCAAATATATCAGAGTAAAAAAGCCAACAATAAAGATTAAATAAAAACAAAATGAACGTCATCAAAAAGTCACTCAAAAGACAGCACGCTTTTCATCCCAGTCCATTGAGATATATGTTTACGATCAATATACCCTTGATAAAACTAAGATTTATTTCACTATAGGCCCTATAGGAACATCAGTCTTTATTTCACTTAACACGAATATTGACGTTGGGGAGTCGACATCTCTGTTAGCTGATCGGGGTTCCTACATATTTATACGAGACTATATCTTGTATTTTTCAGGATGTATTAGGGTTGCAAACTGTAGAAGTCCGTTTTGAAAAAATAACTACGAGCTAAACACTTTTTGCGAGTAATTTTAGTTGGGTGCGTCCCGCGAGATATAACAACAATATATATAATTTCATATTAATAACGTTTTCGTCCCAGACACTGTTCGAGAACGGACGCGTTATCGTTTGAGTCTTAAAAATACCTGTGCTTGAGATCCGATTCTCGCCAGTATTACTATCATATTGATTTACATAGTCGTTTGCACATAACGAGCCTATTATTTCGTCTTATCGCGATCTGACGGTGCGAGCGCTGCAGTTAGCGGCCCCGCACTACACCTCGGGGGAAGGAGAGCACCATCATAATTTGCCTCTCGCTCACTTGGATGCAACGCCGAAGATTACCGATCTGTACCGAACATACTGCGCCGCTACATGTGCTACGTGCTACGAAATCTTGACGTCAGAGGCTACGAAACTGTGAACAATTGCGTGTTACGCCTGCGGTGAGCTACATCTGCTACGAGCCAGCCGCGGTTTGAGTAGAAGAAATAGGCTACCTTTGCGCTTTAATTAGAGTTGCTTTCTGCGTGGTCTCTGCACAATGATGAGAGCTAATAGCGACGATCTAACATGCTGTGCGTGCATGAAGGAGTTGGATGTCGGCGAGGAATACCTGCAGTGCATGGTGAAGACTTGTGGTAAGCTCTATCACCGTCTGTGCACAAATAAAAATCTTACTATGGAGGAGATTGATTCTTGGGTTTGCCCCGAGTGCCGCAGCAGTATGAAAAAAGGAGGGCGTAACTGTGACACCCCTGTTGGCACGCCTGTCTCAGTCAAGAATATAGTGAGTCGCAACAAGAGCATGACTCTCGTCCCGCCGCCGCAGCTCCCGAGCGATTCAACGCATATAGCATCTCCGATCCCAACCACTGTTAAGACTGTTGTCACCTCGATCCCGCCCTCGCAAGCCTCAAGTGATTTGCCGTCTCTTACACTCGAAATGCAGTTGATGCGTGACCAGATGACTCTATTGTCGGAACAATTGGTGGATGCAGTTTCTGCAATAGCTCAATATCAGAGTGCACTCACTGACTGTACGGCTAGGTTTGAGGCGGTTGATGACAGGCTAAGGAAGCTAGAAATAGGTTTGGCGTGCTCTTGCAAAGTCGGGCAGTCGGCTATGACAATACCGGACAAGGACATCAAAACCCGTAAACAGAAACCCCGTCGTAAGCAGAGGCCAAAGAAGAGTGTGGACCATGAAACAAATTCTGTGGGACCTGCCGCCACCGAAAATGACGTAGAGAGTGAGGCGGAGAGAACACAATCGTCACTGCTATCAGGTATACCGGCCCTGGATCTGGCTTGTAACCAGAGCTCCATACCGGAGTCCGGGCCCGTGAATGTAGAATCCCACGTTAATGCGGCTGAGGGTGAGGTCAGGGAGGTCAAGGAACGGAAAAAACTGTATACATCAGTACGTGGTTCGGCGGGTCCTGACGCTACGCCACTAAGAGCAGTTGAATACCGTAAGTATTTTCACCTTTGGAATATGGTCTCTGGAGCTGACGAGATACGTGATTACATGCAGTCCTTATACCCGGGTTCCAACTGTACTGTCGAAGAGCTCAAACCAAAGGGCGAGTATAAGTCTTATAAAATTGGAGTCCCGCCTGCTATTTACGACAGTTGTTTGACTTCTGCTCTCTGGCCTGATAATGCGCGGGTAAAGCCGTGGTTATTTCGGAAATACCAAGGAAACGGTAATCACACATCACAACGGACACAATAATACAACGGCGCTGAGTTTAACCTACCAGAATGTCAGAGGTCTTAATACGAAACTCACTCACTTCAGATTAAACCTCCTATCTCTCAACTGCGACTTAATTGCTGCTACTGAGTCATTTCTGACGGATGCGGTCGATGATGCCGAATTAGTTTCTGGCGGTTGGAGCGTGACGCGACGAGATCGTAACTCAGGAGCCCGTGGTGGCGGTGTACTTTTAGCGGTGCGGCCGGGATTTACATTCACGCGATGTCGCGACCTTGAGTCGCCTCTTGAGGAGGACTTGTGGGTAACCTGCACCGTAAATGACGTCACTACTTATATATGTGTGGTTTATATTCCGCCTAGTGCGCCGGATGACGTGTACATGCGGTGGTTTCAGGCTGTAGAGTCAACACTGTTAAATATAGATGGTCCTGTTGTTATAGTCGGAGACTTAAACTTAAGTCCTTGCTATACCTCTCAAAATGTTATATATTACTATGGCTATTTTCTATCGCTATGTGGCTTGACAGAGACGAATGATGTGACTAATGCGCATGGTGGAAAACTAGATGTGGTGTTGGTGTCAGAGTTCATACGTGGCGTCAGTGTCGATGAGATAGAGGGCGGTGGCCTCGTTCCGCGGAGAGATAATTACCACCCGCCATTAGAGATCTCTATTCCACTGCAGTCATCCGTGCGTCAATCCACTGAAAAAATTGACCCTAGTAACATTAATGCGATTCTGGACTGGAACTTCGGTAAAGGTAACTACGAATTACTCTACTCTCTTATCTCGCAAGAAAACTGGCATGATGTTCTGGAGTCCCAGAATGTTGACGTAGCAGTAGACGCGTTTTATAAAGTAATTTATAGCATTTTTGACCAATCCATTCCGAAAAAACATCGGCCTAAAAAGCCAGTGCGTCGCTATCCCGTATGGTTTACTGCCGATTTGATAGAGGACATTAAATTTAAAGCCGATCTTCACCGGGAATGGAAGGTCACGAAAAACAGTAGCATATATAGCAGCTTTTCGAAATTGAGAGCAGATGTAAAAAAAAGAATTGCCGCTGCATATGATATCTACATAAGTCAAATACAGACTAGAGTTAGGAGTAATCCTCGCGCTTTTTGGCAACATGTAGACAGTCTGAAATCAAAGGGCGGATTCTTGTCGAAGGTGGCTTTCGAGGGCAATCAGTATGAAGGACCAGATACAGCAAATGCATTTGCTAGGTTTTTCTCTAGCGTTTTCTTATCTGATGCCCCCCTTTTAGATTGTGATAGCAACCAGGAATCATTAGCTAATGATAGCTATATCAGTGCAATATCAACGCAAGAGGTCGAAACGGCTATCAAGTCCTTAAAATCCCATAGTGCGATAGGGCCTGATAATCTGCCTGCATATATTGTGAAAGGCTGTAGTGAGTACCTTTTGGCGCCTATTCTTTACTTATTTAATTTGTCGCTCTCTACTGGCACATATCCCAAGCAATGAAAGATTTCGCGGGTAAGGCCGATACCGAAGTCTAGGGATAGAGACAATGTTGAAAGTTATAGGCCAATAGCAGTACTTTCTACTCTTGCTAAGCTGTTCGAATCTATTCTTCACCGGACACTATCCGCGCACTTAAAACCTTTTTTGTGTGACTCTCAGCATGGGTTTAGAAAACATCGCTCGGTTGATACTAACCTGCTGATTCTGACTGACACCATCTCTGAATATCTCGACAAAGGTGTCCAGGTCGATGTCGTCTATTTCGACTTTCAAAAGGCGTTCGATCGTGTAGATAATGATGTTCTTCTCCTTAAGCTTGGCAACATTGGTCTTGGTCCAAATTTGCTCAAATTCTTTGCTAGTTATCTACGCGATCGACAACAATACGTTCAGCATGGTCACTTTGTGTCACCTCCCTATCAGACCCGATCTGGTGTTAGTCAGGGCTCGATACTCGGGCCTTTGCTATTTGGGGTCATGGTTAACGACCTTGAATCTGTGGTTGTGAACGCAAAGTGTCTTCTCTACGCCGATGATTTGAAACTAGTTTACGGAATAAAGAATGTCACTGATTGCGAGCAGCTTCAAGGGGACATTGCAGCAGTGTTCCGGTGGAGCACTGAAAACAGGTTAACTTTCAACGTGTCTAAGTGCTGTGTGTGCACTTTTAGTCGCGCATGTGTCCCTTTATATGCACAATATTTGCTTGGTCTGGAGCAAATTAACAGGGTTTACTCTATTAAGGACTTGGGAGTAGTTTTCGATCCGCGGTTAACCTTCCACGGGCATATTAGGGCTCTGGTGGCCGATACTTACCGTAGGTTAGGTTTTGTTATGCGTAACGCGAGAGATTTTAATGACTTTGGGGCTATAAAGCTGCTATATAACGCTCTGGTGAGAAGTAAATTGGAGACATCGGCTATCATTTGGAACCCTTGCGAGGTATCTTACTGTTTGCTCTTGGAAAAAGTGCAAAAAACATTTTTGAGGTTTTTATACAAGAAAGTTTACGGATTTTATCCCTACTTATACCCGACAAAGTTTCTCCTTGGATGTCTGGGCTTCCATTCCCTAGAAGTAAGGCGCAACTTCAGTCTGCTGACTACTGTCTGCCGTGTGCTGCGGGGAGAGTCAGATTGCCTAGGACTGGTACAAAATGTAGTAAGGTTGCACGTTCCAGATGTTCCTCGAATAACCCTTAGACCCCGTACGCGCGTGTTGTTGGCTGTGCCAGCAGCTCGTACCGTGTCACACAGGAACTCTCCACTTCTCCGCGCCCTGACGCTGCTTAATGCGCTTCTGGCGTCAACACCAGAATGTGATATTTTTGCATGGCGATGGATGGCTGTGTGTTGTGCGTGCCTGAAGTATTGTGAGCTGATGGATAATAGAATGACTAGTGTCCCTACCTGATTGTTACCTTGTTTTAATTTAGTTTCACAGTGTATTAGGATAAGTCTGTAATGCTGTGTAATATATTTACAATAAATAAATAAATAAATAAATAAATAAACGTTCACAAGATATAATGAACGTTAGCTATAACAACAATACCAATACCTTTATAAGGAATAACGGTCAAATGCCATAATAATCATTTAATATAACGTTTTTTTCTATAACACTCAAATTGACTAATTTAATTTCGTATAACGATCATAACATATAATATGTTTTCGTATAACATACATAACGTATAACAATCATAACGCATAGTATATTTTCGTATAGGGATTATTATACAGAAAATTAGGTTAGGGCAGCCAGGAAGGGGGAAGGGGGACGGGGGGCGGAGCCACCTACAAAGGGGGCTCGGTGGGCGAAGCCCCTCGTAGTAAAAAACAACAAATACTCTTAAAAATGGTATTACTTGTAGGTTAGGTTAGGGTTGCCTTGTGTCCCTTAGTGCGGAAATAGACACCCCGCGTAGCGGGGTGGCGTCGACACGCTGGCGGTTAGGTAAGTGTTTGATATCAAATTTAATTTAATTTCAATCTTACAAACGTTTAATGCAGTTGCAGTCTTCTCGCCGGCTTAACTCGCAAATCCAATAGATTTGTTATTTACTTGTCTGTTTTACAAAAACTGTAACCATTCTCGTGCAATTTAATTGCTCCTTTTGCACTTTTGAAAACTTCACATTTGAACGCGTTATTTATGATTTTAATACACAACACATAAACAGTAAAAATCAATTGTGTCAACCGACTAAGATGACCACTAAATCATATTACGTTTATACCCCAAACCCACAACGTTGTTTTAATAATAATTAATACTTACCTACAGGACATTAAAATAACTGAAGGCGATTATACCTACTATACGAGCATTATACTGTTTGATGTTAGATAAATTGAATAATATATATTATAAACCTTAGCTGTTATGAATATTATACGCTTTAATCGATATATCAATTGATATTATATCTAAAGTACGTTATACTTTACGAAATTATATATTTTGACATTATACCTTTCGTTCGTTATGTGCAATGAACGTTATACTAAACAAACTTATACACAGTGAGCGTATATATTATGACCGTTATATGATAAGTTGTTATATCTCGTATTACTTACCCATTTTAGTTACATACCTAGGATTTCCGTCGCAAATAATTGAATATACCTACCTAATATATTCTGAATCATTTAATTCGTAATGTGATATATGGTGTACCTACTGCCGTATGACCAAAATATTTTTCGTCAAATTTTCTTCCCAATAAACTTACTGCAGTAGTTTTATTCCCCAAACAAATATATACCACATTTACACTTCGCATTTTATTCATTTCGTCAAATTATAATTTCGCATCATTTTACTTCGTAAAACTTTTTTATGATAATTGTTCATTAAAAAAATAAGTTAATCTAGCCTACTTTTCCGATGAAACAAACGTGGCTAATATGATTTATAAAAAAAATGTTGTAATAGTCACTTCGCATACTCAGCTTATAGCAAATACAATATACATATTATGTAACTAACAACAATCCTCCACAAGGTTCGTCTAATCAGCGAAAAGAATACACTACTCAAATAGTCAGTAAGTTAGACTTTATGTCGATTTTGATTGTTATATTATATAAATATTCTAAAATGAGATACAAATTGATGTTCTATGCACAGTTCATTATATACGCAGCCATGTAATATTTTGGGAAGCGTGTGTTAGCCAAACGGTACATTTGACTAAATGATACGTGATAAAATGAAAAAAATCCAAATATTGCATTTGTTTAATAATAATTTGCCTGATAAAAATTTCGTAACTGTAAAATTGGGAAAAGTTGTTTTGACTAATGATTCTTTGCTTAATGATAATTTGAGAAAAATAGTTTGGTATTTGATACTTTAAGAAAAGTATTTTGCCCATGCTTTAGTTATCCGTAATATATATATATAAAAAAAAAACATAAGATACATGTGGATACATAAGATATATATATATATATATATATCTTATGTATCCACGATACACAATTTTGAACAAACCTTGTTCAATTTATTTGCAGGGAATTTTTGCTCTACAAATTACGAACGAGGTTGCAAATCACGTTATTTTTACATGCGAGTTATAGAGAAAAAACATTTTTTTCGTTTCACATAGTTTTCGTTCAAAATACGAAAACAGGATTTTGCCTTTGTTGTTCAATTTGGAGCGAACATTTTTCGGTTCTGATTATGAAAATAAAAAACAGTCAATGTTCTCGTCTTAATATATGGTATACTGGTATTTCGATAGTTTTGACGGATCCCTAATCCGCGGGGCTCCTATTTCTGGTCTGTTTGCCCTTCGGGCCTCTGAACATACTGTTGCGCCGGTGGTATAAACTTCAAACTTGATTTTCCAAGCTTTAGAAGCGTTTTCAGCGGGCTGAAAAGTAATTTCAGGTCCTTTCAGAGGTGGCTCTTCCACATACTAGAAGATTGAAAATTCACCCTAGTTGCAGTTGTTTTCAGGCGCCTGAAACATGTTTTCAGTCCGTTTCAGGACAGCCTCTATCAGATGGCGCAATAACCTGAAAACCCGCTTTCAGGCGTTTTCAGGACCCCTTATGGGCCTTTAAGTACACTTCAGTATATGGCGAAATTTCTCGAAGGAGTGAAAGAGACAGCACTATTAGAGAGAGACATCTAGATTGAGAAGGTTCGAGAAGTGTGTGAAAGAGACAGCACTATTAGAGAGAGACATCTAAGTTGAGAAAGTTCGAGAAGTAAGTGAAAGAGACAACTAGAAAGGGACAGCATATTCGGGTCGAACGAGCATCGAACAATCTAGACGCTCTGGAACATTCACGAACCGAGGCTTGCCGTTCCTAGAATTGGACCTTGGACCGATTATTCAAGATTTCTCCGGAATGTTCTAGTGCGAAGGTCTCCGTATATATAAGCCGCGCGCCAACGCAGCGGGGGGAGTTTTGAATTAAACTGCGAACAGTGCGAATCTCAAAGCGAAGCGAGTGAAAAGTGTGTCATAGTGAAGTGATTTATTAAGTAAGCCTTGTTAATTAGTAATTTTGTAATAAAGTTTGCATTCCTTTTAATTAGTGATCAATTCGTGTATTTTTTATCATGTTACCCACCCCGTGGACGTAACATTTGGTGTCAGAAATGGGATAGAAAATGTCGACTACATCACGTGAGAACGAGCAGAAGGGAGTGCAGACCCGGAGCCGAGTTGCAGCAGGTGAGGACTCTGTGTCGGGCGCTGGCTCATCTCACCGACCCCATATAAGCAAGAGATGGACTTCAATGCCATCTTAGTTCTCTTAAAAGAGCAAGCTCGTCAAAAACAGGAACAGGCCCGAAAAATCGAAGAGGGGCTGCGCAAACAGGAAGAAAAGCTAGAAGAGGGGCTGCGCAAACAGGAAGAAAAGCAAGAAGAACAATCGAGACTGCTTCGAGAGGTACATGAGACCGCGACTGAATGGAAGCGCGAGATGTGTGAGGTCCAGGAGAAACTGATTGACTTGGACATTAAATTTGGACTTCATGGTGTTAGAGAAACCATTGGGACAGTTAAGGAGGAAGTCGACACCTACAAGAATCGGTTCCCCTCCGTTAGCCCTAATAATTTCATACCTAATTTTACTAGCCCTAATTTCATTAACCCTAAAATCACAAACCCGAATTTTCATTGTTCCTAATTATTCATTAGCCCTAATTTCAGTATCCCGAATTTTCATAATATCTAATTTCTCATGACCGAATTCTCACTAAGACTAATTTAACTTGACCGATTTCTTCCTAGGCCTAATATTGCAATGCCTAATAATGACTACACCTTATTATCAATGTCTCTAAAATCACTAACCCGAATCTTCATTTTGCCTAAGTATTTTAGCCCTAATGTCATTATCCCGAATTGTCAGTAGTACTAATTTTATTTCACTGTTTTTTTTCTTATAATGTCGGTTATGGCGCTTCGCCGGCCGCTGCCGCGGCACGCTCGCTTCGCTCACTCGCTGTAGGGTCGCAGTTCTACCTAACACTCCTCCTCGCTTCGCTCGTCGTCGTACCTACACTGACCTGCCTTAGGTTAGAATAAGTGGGTAATCCGATGTCTATCTAGCTCACTCTTATTAGACAGAGAAGTATCATGCGACAAAAAATGAGAGTGCTCGTGCGCCATCTTGTGATAGCCGTACAGCAAGTCGACGCCACCCCGCTGCGCGGGGTGTCTATTTCTGGTCTGAGGGACACAAGTGAACCCTAACCTAACCGACCTAAGATAGAGTTCGCTTATGACATGCCATTTTCGTCCGCCCTGATAATGCACGATCCAATAATCCACGTCCACGAAAACTGGACACGGATTATCGGGCCATACATTATTTGGCCGTGCATTATTGGCTCCCATTTTGACGAGATTAGGACGTCTATCATGGGACGGCCGCGACATACTCCGCGATAAAAAGTAGCCTGTTCGTCAGGGATGCATTAATTAGTACTAGTCAAACATTAGACCAAAAGTTAATAGGTCAAGTGATAGGTGTGACGAAATTAGGTGTAGTGAACATTAAAAATAGTGATCATTAGGCACATTAATCATTAGGCTTAGTAGTCAGTAGGAAAAATTATTATTAGTTTCCAATATATTAGCACACTTGATGTTTAGTATTAGGAATGATTAGGAGGTTTGAAATTAGGCGCAGCAAATAATTATGCCATATAAAATTAGTTATCCGAATATTAGGGCTAATGAAAATTATATCGAACGTTGTTAGGTGTAATGAAATTAGCACTAACGATATTAGTTTAAGTGGAAGTGACCCACAAGAATCGCCTCCAGAAGCTCGAAATAAAAGTGGCCAGTGGTACGAGTACCTGTGCAGTCGAGGTGCCTGTATCGGGAGGTGGACGATTCAAGGTACCTCCCTTCGATGGTACATCGTCGTGGACAGCTTATAAGCGGCAATTTGAGTCAGTCTCCAAGGCTAACGGTTGGATTAAAGAGCAGGCCAGGACAGCCCTCACCTAAGCGTTACGTGACGAGGCTCTCACCATATTAGAAGCCTTAGGAGAAGAAGAAACTTATGACCGGCTTCTGGAGGCGTTGGAGGCCCGTTACGGTGATAAGCACCTGGAGCACGTGTGCCAAGCTCAGCTAAAGGACAGGACGCAGGGGCGTAGCGAGACCTTGCAGCAGTAGGCCCTAGAAATTGAGAAGTTGGTCAGAAAGGCGTACCAACGTACATCCGCCTCCTTTGTGGACACCACGTTAGTGCAGGCCTTCGTTGACGGAATACGGGATTTGGAGGTACGGGCTGCAGTGCGGTTAGGGCACCATGGGAGCCTGAAAGATGCGGTGGCTCATGCCCTGGAAGTAGAAGCTGTGCGCCAGGTCCCGTCAAGGCCTTATAGGGTACGTGAAGTATCTCTTAGGGAACCGATTGCTCCACATCGTGAGTTTGGGCCACGATGTTACCATTGTGGAGAACGTGGCCACATCCAGACCAGTTGCCCGAAAAGGGGCAGGAGAGAACGAGATCTAACTCCAGTGGCAAGGGCAACCGGCACTGTGGCATCCGGGCCGCAACAGGGAAACGAGTAAAAGCCAGGACTAAGGGACGAGTGCTGGCTGGTGGTCGGAATGTCCCAGTTATGATCTCACAGGCTAATGACCGGAATAGTCTGGTTGTCAGAGGAGAAATTGATGGAGTACCATGTAACATTACCATCGACACCGGAGCTCCTCGGACGGTTATCAGTTCTCGGCTACTGAAGCACCTGACCAGAGATCATCTAGTCCAACCTAGGCATCTCCAGCTGCAAACCGCTACCGGCCAGTACATTCCCATACAGGGGGAGCGAGAGGTGGATTTAAAAATTGGTAATAAGAGCTACTGGCATAAGGTGATTGTAGCTAACATTATCGACGACTGCATCATTGGGCTGGATTTTATGAGAGGCCATGGCTGTAAAATTGACTTGAAGGTTGGAGTACTGAAATTTGGGCCTGATGAGGTGCCTATGGAGGGTGGAGTAAATGGGAATGTTTACTGTACTAGAAGAACAATCCTCCAACCGAGGGCACAGGTACTAGTTCCAGTGCGATTGCCGTACAGCACAAGAAAAGGATGTCATCGTTGTGTTGTTGTGGAAAAGGTCAATGATGGTAAACCATGGATGACAGCCCGCACGGTGGTAACAACATCAACTAAAACCTTTGTGAGAGTTCTTAATTTAAGTGACACCAAGTGCGTCCTTAGAAAAGGAGCTCTAGTTGGATCATGTGAGGAAATCTCTTGTATACGAAGTTGTCAAGGTTCTACGGAGAGCGAAAACCCTGGGTGTTCTGCGCCTCCAATAGACATTGAAAGGTTATTAGATGACTCCAGAAACGATCTTACCGGGGAAGAGCTCAGTAAGGCACGTAAATTGCTGTTGCGATACAGCAATGTTTTCTCTGCGCCTGACAGTGACATCGGAAAAACTGGAGTCGTACCGCATGGGATCGACACTGGTGACGCCATGCTTATACGACAGCGACCCCGGCGAGTTCCAGTAGCTCAGGAGAAGGAAGTTGAAGACATGATCGAGGAAATGAAGAAGGGCGGCGTTATTGAACCTTCAACAAGCCCGTGGTGTTCCCCCGTAGTTTTGGTGAAGAAGAAGGACGGGTCCATGAGATTCTGCGTCGACTACCGTCGACTGAATGATGCCACTAAGAAAGACAGCTATCCATTACCTCGAATCGACGACACCTTAGACACTTTGAATGGAATGAAATGGTTTTCTACGTTGGATTTAAAAAGTGGCTCTTGGCAAGTTGAGATCAAGGATAAGGATAAGGAGAAAACGGCTTTCGCAACCGGAAAGGCGCTCTGGCAGTTTGATGTTATGCCGTTTGGATTATGCAATGCACCAGCGACATTTGAGAGATTGATGGAACACATACTAGCTGGATTACTGGGAGATACTTGCTTGGTCTATTTGGATGACATTATCATCGTTGGTAGAGACTTCGATGATCACCTCGGCAAATTGGAGCAAATATTGTCTAAGTTACGAGAGGCAAACCTTAAACTGAGTCCAAAGAAATGTTCACTTTTCAAACGAATAGTTAATTACTTAGGACATGTGATTTCGAAGGATGGTATCCAGACAGATCCTGAGAAGATAAGTACCGTGAAGGATTGGCCGATACCAAGGGACAAAACTGCAGTAAGTGCATTTTTAGGACTGTGCTCATATTACAGGCGGTTTGTGAAGAACTCGGATATAGCAAAGCCATTGCATGAACTGACGGAAGAAAAACGAAAGTTTGATTGGACGGATCGGTGTACGGCAAGTTTTAACGACCTCAAGCAAAGACTCTGCGAAACACCAATACTGGGGTATCCAGATCCCGAAATAGATTTTATTGTTGACACGGACGCGAGTAATTCTGGTATTGGAGGAGTCTTGTCACAAAAAAAGGGAGGTAATGAAGTTGTAATCGCCTACTTTAGCAAATCGTTGTCGAAGCCAGAAAGAAATTACTGTGTCACTCGAAGGGAACTGCTAGCAGTCGTCAAGACGTTACAGCATTTCCGTAGATACCTGTTGGGGCGAAAGTTTCGTATCAGAACTGATCATGTTGCTCTGAAATGGTTGCTGTAGTTTAAAAATCCCGAGGGCCAGGTGGCACGCTGGATTGAACAGCTTCAGGGATATTATGACTTCGTCATCGAACACCGTAGTGGGAAATCACATGGAAACGCGGACGCCCTTTCTCGAAGACCTTGTCCCGACGACTTTAAGCATTGTCTTAGACAAGAGGCCAAGGAATGTTTAAGGATGCTGAGAACTGACACAGTCAGCGAAGAGTGGAGTGATGAAGTCATGCAACTAGCTCGGCAAGAGGATCCTGATGTAAAGCTCCAAAGAATTTTTGACTGGGTTAATGCAGGAATACCCAAACCAAGATGCTGTGAAGTAGCTCCGATGAGTTCGGTAACGAAAAGCTATTGGGCACAATGGGACAGCTTGGTTATGCATAATGGCGTACTATGCAGGAAATGGGGATCGGCGAATGGGAAGGATGCTCATCTACAAGTAGTCGTTCGAAGGAAAAGAGTGAAAGATGTTTTGGGAAGTTTCCACGACGGTACTTCTGGTGGACACCTAGAAGTGAAAAGAACCTTAATGAAAATCCGACAACGGTTTTATTGGATTCACTGCCGTGAAGATGTCGAAAACTGGTGCAAGAAGTGCGTTAACTGTTCAGCAGTTAAAGGTCCGCACACCCGTAGTAGAGGAGCGCTCAAACTGTACAATGTTGGAGCACCTTGGGAGAGAATTGCGCTAGACGTCGCAGGCCCATTCCCGACATCTGACTCCGGAAACAAGTACATTCTTGTCGTGATGGATTACTTCACCAAATGGCCTGAAGCGTTTGCCATCCCTAATCAGGAAGCAGTCACTATAGCAGAGAAGTTAGTAAATGAAGTTTGTTGTAGATTTGGAGTACCTCTGGAAATTCACAGCGATCAAGGCAGGAGCTTTGAATCTGCAGTTTTTCAAGAGACTTGTCGAATCATGGGGATGCATAAGACGAGGACTACGGCATATCACCCACAATCAGATGGAATGGTGGAGAGATTCAATCAGACTCTGGAGAGACATCTGGCCAAAGTTGTTGAGAGTCACCAAAAGGATTGGGACCGGCATATTCCACTCTTTTTGATGTCATATAGGTCAGCAACCCATGAGAGTACGGCAGTTACCCCAGCATATGCGAATTTTGGAAGAGAGCTTCGTTTACCGGCAGATCTTTTAACTGGACGTCCTCCTGATGCTCCAAGATCTATCACAGAGTATGCAAGTGATTTAAGGGATCGGATTGCTGACGTTCACAGTCTTGTTCGTGAACACGGGCTTCAAGCTAGTACGAAAATGAAGACCCGATACGATAGGAAGGCTAACCAAATTGGATTCGAGGAAGGTTCTTGGGTGTATGCGTATACATAACCCGATGCGGAAAAAGGGAAAATCTCCAAAACTGTCCCCAAATTGGGAAGGGCCATATAAGGTAGTCACAAAAATCAATGACGTCACATGTCGGATACAGCGAAATCCACGTGGTCCCTGCAAGGTTGTTCATGTTGACCGACTGGCGAAGTACCACGGAAACAATGATGCTCGGGACGAGCATGTCTTAGGAGGGGGTAGTGTTGCGCCGGTGGTATAAACTTCAAACTTGATTTCCAAGCTTTAGAAGCGTTTTCAGCAGGCTGAAAAGAAATTTCAGGTCATTTCAAAGGTGGCTCTTCCACATACTAGAAGATTGAAAATTCACCCTAGTTGCCGTTGTTTTCAGGCGCCCCCATAGACTTCAGTATATGGCGAAATTTCTCGAAGAAGTGAAAGAGACAGCACTTTTAGAGCGAGACATCTAGATTGAGAAGGTTCGAGAAGTGTGTGAAAGAGACAGCACTATTAGAGAGAGACATCTAAGTTGAGAAAGTTCGAGAAGTGTGTGAAAGAGACAACTAGAAAGGGAGAGCATATTCGGGTCGAACGAGCATCGAACAATCTAGACGCTCTGGAACATTCACGAACCGACGGGTCGCCGTTCCTAGAATTGGACCTTGGACCGATTATTCAAGATTTCTCCGGAATGTTCTAGTGCGAAGGTCTCCGTATATATAAGCCGCGCGCCAACGCAGCGGGGGGAGTTTTGAATTAAACTGCGAACAGTGCGAATCTCAAAGCGAAGCGAGTGAAAAGTGTGTCATAGTGAAGTGAATTATTAAGTTAAGCCTTGTTAATTAGTAATTTTGTAATAAAGTTTGCATTCCTTTTAATTAGTGATCAATTCGTGTATTTTCTATCACGTTACCCACCCCGTGGACGTAACAATACCTAACGAATCTAACCTACGTATGTATCATTTACATCAGATGTGGAAATATAAATACTACTGGTAGTAGAGACAGATGGAGAAAGAAGTCCACTTAGCCCTACTAGTAGGGAATAATGAAAAATAAGTGCGTCTATCCCTACCAGAGACCTTAGTAGAAGAGATATATGGTAGGGATGGGTGGAAAAAAAAACCATGTAACCCTAGCAATTGAGATAGCCCGGTAGGGATGGGTGGAACAGGGTACTAAATGAGCATTTACATATAAAAACAATGCCATATTGTTTATGATTGTTTCTCCATGTTTCATGTTTATACAATCAAAATTTCGAACCTTTAAAACCAAATAATTTTCTAATAAAGAAAAACAGAGTTTAAAAAAAACATCTATTTTCAAATTCTCTTTTTGTGAGGCCGCCTTACAAAGAAAAAATATGGGAAATGGTAACACAATACTTGGGACGTTTTTTGGTCCTATTTGGGTCAAAAGATCTTGTGATTCTCCCCCGCTCCCATATCACTCCCTACTTGAACGCCGCTGGTCTGCTGAACATGCCTGCACGCAGACGGCTTCACCTCGCCACTCTTCTCTTTGGCATAGTGCGATCTGGGGTCCCAGCATATTTGCTGAGTAGACTTGTATGGCCCAAGAGTGCGCGTAGGTGTAAGGCGATGATTCTGGTGAGGTAGCTTCAGGTTCGCGGCGTCCAAGTGGTGGAATGATCTCCCTCCACCTATCCAAGGAGCGTTTAGCAGGTATACCTTTAGGCGCCAGCTTAAGGGCTATTTGTTGACGCTCCAAAGATCCCAACCCTAACCCATCCAGCACTTTATTTTATTTTATTTTTCTCTATTTTTCTTTTTTAAACATCCCAAGCCTATCGCGTTTTAATTTGCGTTATTTATTTAACAAATTTATTATATTAACTAGGTATATACGTATGTATCGGCAGTATGTTGTGTTGCGTTCCGTGGGTCACGTACGGTGATGTCTGAAAATCAGCGATTTAGGTGTCTGTCTGACACGTCGGCATAATGCTGAGACAGCGGCCGATTCACTGCCGCGAAGACACACATTAAGTACGTGTCAATTGTATTGTATTTTTTGTCTCTGTGTGTCTTTTGTGTAGTGAATAAATGTCTTTTTTCTTCCTTTCTTTCTTTGTTTCTTTCTATTCTCAGTGGAAATACGATAAAAATCCCAAAAAAAAACAGAAACAAAATAGTGGCATATTTGAGAAAAAAACCAATCATGAAAAACCGGCAGACTGGATGTAGATGAGATTTGGTAAAGAGATAGTTATGAACCTGAAAATATTGGGGATGGAAGTTCTTACGGAACGTTAAGTTCACGCGAACAAAGTCATTACAAATGCTAGGTTGTGGCTATCTACTTATAGGCACGACTCAAGTTAGCTTATGAATTAAAGCAAGTTTTTTATCAGCAAAAAACTTCCTAGAACGACCGCTTTAACTTTTGGGACTTTTCCGAAGCCCAGAACGTAGGGAAAACCTTTAGATAACTCGCTTCTACTAAAACTTGTACTAAGTAAATAGGAAGTAAGTTCCTAAATTGAAAGGTTCTTCGGGGTCTCATAGGATTACAATGTAAACATTACGTGGATAAAGTACTACTAAATAAATTGACTTATACATTGACCTAAACTTGTAAGAAACCGTATGGTAACAAAATAAATATTTATAGAAAAAACAATATAATATTTTTTTAGATCACCTTCTATTTTAGATATCGAGTAGGTGCTAATTTACGGTTTTTATTTTGTGCTAACACTGTCACGTCATTACAGTTCGACAACAAAGAGTTTGCAGTCAATCAACTTCTTTGAAAACTGCTTCGAATGACACCGCGAAAAAATGTAAAACTACACCATATCATATGGTAGTAACCACGACAATGAAACAAAAATCGTGATAAATATAGTCGCCACTTCGTTGCTTTCGTCTATAGTATCTGACCACCAACCAGTTTCACTTTCACCTACCTCGTCATACGCCTGATACGCCTTTTGTTCATCAAAATTGGACCGCACTAGGTAAACTGATGTTGCCCTGAAGCTGACAGCCACTGTCATTCAAAAGCATTCATCCACGAATAGTTTTAGACTTTGATGTCACAGGTAAGCAAAAAAACATTATAAACTATAACTAGTAGTTCTTTGAGCTGTACAACCCGCGAGCCCATCTATTTTCAATGTTTTTTTTTTTAATATCTAAAAATAATTAAATAAAAATGAATATAAGGGGACAGTCTTACACAGATCGACCTAGTCCCAACCAATCAAGGATTGTACTATGGGTACTAGACGACGATAAACGATACTTAAATACATAGAAAACCATATCTCAGAAACAAATATTCGTGCTCATCGCACAAATAAATGCCCTTACCGAGATTCGAGCCCAGGACCTCTTGCTTCGTAGGCAGGGCCACTACCAACTAGGCTAAAGCGGTCGGCGAAAAAATGACTCGACAAAAAACTATATCGAACCTGCTCACAAAATTTCACGAGAATGGGCTGATAAATTCTAGCCGATAGTTAAAGCCGGACAGACACCGGACACCGGGCAGATATAATCGATTGCTTCACTCGCTCGTAACTACTATAAATATATCACAAAATATCTACATTTTTGATGTCTGATTTTCATCCACGTCCGTTATAATTTTTAGTACCATTGTGTTAAGAGCGAGCGGGCGTACCGCCAGGGAAAAAATCAGAAACCACCCGCGCGCCCCGCACCTGCCGCGCTAATGGGTCTATAACAGCTCTGCTCCTTCTCGCACAGTATATACCCTGACCTATATAGGTAATAATAATAAGTGAGTAGAAAAACAAACATTCTCAATTCATAATAGTTATTCATTACGTGGTTTGGAATATGGCCTTCATTTCTTGCCTTAGCTTAGTTGAGGCTATCAAAAGCATTGTTCTAGGTAAGATTTCAAATATAATTATATCCTATAAATACAGGGATCAATCTTAAAAAATTATCTGAGCAGTTTTTAAAATAAGGTTAAAGCGTCACCTTCTCCAGATACAAAAACCTACAGGTACCTCGGGGCGGTAGAGTCCTTCCTTCGTATTTCAAAGGGGTAGTCACGTACGCGCGTTAGGACAGTTTAACTGTCATTTTTACATATAAAATATGACATTTAGATCTACCTAACGTGTGTACAATGCGTTACGTGATCGACCTGCCGGTAGTGCTGGTGTCTATTATTAATCTCTGACAAATATTTATATTTATAGTTACAACCAAACCACAGAAATTAAATCACGCACAACGAACAAAATATACCACATACAAATTGAAATATAAATTGTCATGCCGTATCGACATATTTTAAGGGTAACTGTTATTATATATCAGGGCCAGACTGAAAACCGGAGTTGCTAGTTATGCTGAGTCTAGCCTCTTTTTAGCATCAAAAACAAAATAAAAAAACCGGCCAAGTGCGAGCAACTCATATTGCTATTTCTTATGATTGTGTAGACATAAAACTTTCATTTTTCTACAGCTGAAAGGTATTTGATATGAATTTCAATTTAATACCTCTACGCATTTACGAGGAAAAAGGTAGTACCTAAGTTTAAATTGAAAAAAAGGTTTTTTGTATGATTTTGCAAAAATGTCTACTTTTCGTAATTTTTCCTTTGTCTGTGCTATATGAAGTTTCTTCGTGCCAAGTTTCAAGGTTTTGTGTTAGCGGGAAGTACCCTTTAGGTTTTGAGTTTGTTGCGAGTACTCAATTTCAAAATATGCGACTTAAATTGCTATTTCTTTTGATTGCGTTGACATAAAAGTTTGGTTTTGCTACATTTGAAATGTCCAATAGTCCTGAGTATTTGACACGAATTTCAATTTAATACCTCCACACGTTTACTAGGAAAAAGGTATTAAGTTGAAAAAAAATAAAAACTTTTTTGTATGATTTTACTAAAAATGTCTACTTTTCGTAATTTTTCCTTTGTCTGTGCTATATGACGTTGCTTCGTGCCAAATTTCAAGTTTCTGAGTTCACGGGAAGTACCCCGTAAGTTTTGCGGCGGTCGAAAAACTCTAAAATTTGCAGCATAAACGACTGTATCTTTTGATTGGGTTGACTTATAAGTTTGATTTTTTCACAGGTCGAAGGGACAATAGACTTGAGAATTTGATATAAATTTCAGTTTGATACCTCCACGCGTTCCTGAGAAAAATGGTCTTGACAGACAGACAGACAGACGGACAACAAAGTGATCCTATAAGGGTTCCGTTTTTTCCTTTTGAGGTACGGAACCCTAAAAACATAAATATTATAGGTTATTGTCGCAAAGAACACATCAACACAAAATTGAACAGAAAAGAAAATGTGGGTACTATAAAACAACATAAAACAGAAAATAAATTAGTGCGACAATAGCCGCTCAGGGCTCAGCGTTTGCTGCTGGCCTGTCGGCTGTATAGCGCTGTTTTTCAGCTCGCAGCTACATCACATTGTTAAGCCACACGTTACTGTATAGGTTTAAGTCTAATCTCAAGTATGATTTGAACACACATCACATCTAAAGTAATCATGCTGCACACATCTTAAGTAAGTTAAGTAAAGCTTTTGTGGGTGTCCCTTGTTTTTTCTACAAACTTTTCATCGAATTTTTTTTCATTGAAAACGTTTCAAGTAACATTTAGTTCACGAATTATTGTTTGGTGTAATTTTATTTTATGACCAGATCATTAAAATTTCAATCATTTCATGGAATAACTGTACAGGGAATATTATTGGGCAAATCATTAATTTTGTATAAATTTTAAATGGCAGAATAACAAAACAACGAATTTCATTTGTTCGAAATTTTATTACAACATTACAAAAACAAACAACAACAGATTACAGGGGTGTAACTAGATAAGGGCAGGCAGAAAAACGGAGATCGCGGGGTGAAGCCCCCCGCAGTAAAAAAAAACAAACAACCGTAACAATTGTATTATAAGTAGGTTAGGTTAGGGTTCACTTGTGTCCCTCAGAGCGGAAATAGGCACCCCGAGAAGCGGGGTGAAGTCGACACGCTGGCGGTTAGGTTAGGTTTCGGTTAGGTTAAAATAATTGCCATAGATAACTGTGTATGCCAACTTTGACAATTTTAAATGATAATCCTTGTAATCATTTGTATGTTATTTAAAAATACTTGAAACAATATTATCACAAAACGTTTTCCACGACATAATTCATCTATATAATGAATCATCCGACAAGTAAAATTACACGATTTAAAATTACTTGTAATGACCATTCCACGAACTGAATTGTCGACGAAATGAAAATACATGAAACGTTGACTTGGAAGTGAAATTCGACGAAGTGAGTGTCGACAATTTGATGTTAATTATATCTAGTTATCTCTAAAGTATAAACAGGCTATAACTTCCTTTTCTTTTATATGACAAAAAAAATTATTCCATTTCATTTCTTTTTTGAAGGCAATTACACTACACACATATATACATCATTCCGCTTCACTGCTTCTGGAACAAATATAGGTACCTTTGATAGCTACTTTTTCCTTTAGTATGAACGCGAACGCTTTCAATACTTTATACCAACATATTGAAATTGAAAACATTTATTTCAGAACAATTTCCATATCGGTTAGTACACACATATATACACACATATAATCTGTTTGGAGGCTTACCTATAAAAATATTCAACGTTATTCCATGTGCAAAATATCTTAAGTGTGTCTGTGTCTGTCTGTTACCTTTTCACGCTTAAACCGCTAAACCGATTTAGGTGAAATTTGGTATAGAGATAGTTTGAGCCCCGGGGAAGGACATATGATACTTTTTATCCCCGAAATAATCCCCTATGGGGTGAAATGGGGGAAAGTTTGTATGGAGCGATATAAACGACTTCCACGCGGAAGGATTCGGAAGCTAGTATCCTAATATTTCTATAAAAACTGTTTTAGGTACTAAGTGACCAAGTCGATTTACAACCTAATAGAAAAGTAGAGCCCCCAGGGCCCTAAAGAAGGTTATTATTATACTTACGAGTAATAGAGGGACCGGAGTAACGGTGCGGAAGGATAGATTAAACGTATTAGTATACATGGCGTGTTATGTCCTATATGTAGTACGTTTACTTTGGAGGGTTATTCAGAATACGTGTCGGAAAATATTTTCTAGAGAACCTCTGAATATCTAGGTATTGGAATGGCACGTTTTTCAGAGATTGATCATTGAGCGGTTTATTTCCTTTACACAGTAAAGGAAATAACAATCTTTACACAATATAACATATACATAAAATAACTGTTTATACTTTTAGAGTTATTGAAAACACGGGTCGGGAACTATTTTGTCTGAGAACCTCCGAATATATGGTGTACTCGTATGATTTGAGAAGACCTTCGTCATACTGAGAAATTAATTAATAAGCATGGAGCCATTAGATTATGAATATATCACATTTGTGGCTTCTTGGTTACCGGAATGAAATTTAGGTTCAATTAGGAGTTATTGGAAGCCAAAAGAAGTAAGCTTTAATATAAATTCGGTTTATATGATTCAATATTTACCAACTTTTGTGTGGGAAATCGTATTGCGCCAACAAAATTAAAGTTGGATGTACGTTTTTCAACGTATGGCAAAACTAGATGAAAGAGCTACCAATAAGTATTGAATCATTTATCCATACTAATATTAAAAACGCGAAAGTGTGTCTGTCTGTCTGTCTGTCTGTCTGTCTGTTACCTCTTCACGCTTAAACCGCTCAATCGATTTAGGTGAAATTTGGTAAATAAACAGTTTGGGTCCCGGGAAAGGACATAGGATAGTTTTTGTCCCCGTAATAATCTCCTAAGGGGTTAAAATGTTGGGTGAAAGTTTGTATGAAGCTGCGTTTTATCGAGTTCCACGCGGACGGAGTCGCGGGCTGAAGCTAGTATATATATTTACTATGGTCAAATTTTCTGTGGTATTGGCGGGAAGCCTTTCTTTAAAATATTTTGATTTTAAGCTTTGGAAGCGTTTTTTGCGTTCCGTGCAATGTGATGTTTCCAAGCCACACATTCCAGTGATTGAAGTTAGGGGCTATTATAATAATGGAGTCGCATTCAATGCAGCGATATGCTGTTGATATTTGATGCCGAATGAAATCTTAAGAGTTTTTTTTTATTGCAACGCTCGCAAAAGCATTTTTTGTAAAGAACGTCGTGGCATAACCACAATTGTGGCAATGTGTCCCGATTCCATTTGGCTGCTTCTGGAACAGACAAAGGTACTTTCCTTGTACAGCGTGATTTTTTAACCGTCTTAGAGCCGAAGCCCACTTATTTAAAGTATCCAAAACGTACTAATAATTCGTGAAAATAAAATGCATTAGTTAAGTTTTTAGTAATAACAAAAACTAATTTTTTTTTTTTTTCATTAATATTAATTTTAATCATTCAGCTAAGTGACCATAGTGACCGCTAGCCGCCATCTTATGAAGATAGGTACTATTAAAGGAATTTATTTAAATAATACTCGAAGTACGACTAGATGTTTATTGGTTCAGTTTCACAATAGAAAGAGAGCTAGTTTAACGCTCCTGCTACTTTTATAACAATCGTGAACGAACAAGTTACTAAACGAATGATTGAATGATGTCACAAGGATCTTGTTTACGTTATGGCAACACAGATAATAATACTGTGTCACACCTTCAGGACGATTTAATCATGGCAACCCTGACGCCAACTGTCATCATTCATAAACATTTGAAGTTCATTCCAATTAATTGAATTACAATTTGCTTACAACTAACACTCGGCTTATCCTGACAGCGGATTACGCCCTCGTAATTCCCGAAAAGAAAACATTATCTTAACAAATTAAATTAGTTCAACAGGCTGATCACGTAACGCATCGCACGCACGTCAGGTAGATCTAAATTTCACTTTTTATATGGGAAATATCCAGTTGAATTCTCCTAACGTACGTTCGAAATGTTTCGTGATTACCCCTCAGGTACACAATCATCAAATTCATCATAAAACAATGGGGGTATGTACTCCACTTACTGACTTGAAAATATTAAATAATTAGGGTAGACTTAAACAATCATAATAGTTTATACCTGATGGTTATACAGTGACAGTGTTAAGAGTTATAACGTTAAATTAATCTTATCCTATTAAACGAATGATGTGATGACAAATAATTACCTACCACATAATAAACTAAGTGATAGTGAAATATGATGCAATAATGACGAAAGTAAAATATTGTGAAGTGAAAATGTATTGATAGCCCGGCCTTTCCTGACTGAACTTACGACCTCGTAGTTTAGTAGTTGTAATTTTTACGTAATCATTACAGGACACACTCAGTTAATGTTTACGTAATGGGACACACCCGAATAGGATATAACCAATGGACGACTGAGAATCTGGCTCAGCCTATGCCATTAGATATACTGTAGTTGTAATTCTTACGTAATCATTACAGGACACACTCAGTTAATGGTTACGTAATGGGACACACCCGAATGGGATATAACCAATGGATAACTGAGAATCTGGCTCTGTTTATGCCATTAGATATACTAGTATGTTCTACTAACGGACACACCAAGAAGGTAGGTTATGTGATAATTTAATTACATATAGGTGCAATTGTACCTATTCTTTTTTTAATCAATTTATGGTCATTATTGCGACATATTTACATTACATAATTATCATGATTAATTTTGGATTATCTTATTTACAGGTCATCGTTTCTACAGGTCATCGTTTCTACTTGTATAACGACTACGAAAGGATTACAAGAGAAGATCATTATATACGATACTTCTGTATTTGGAGAAGACGTGCTAGAATGGTAATAGATACGTATATTGAAGTATGTATATAATAAAGATGAAGAAATAATCATGCTATTTTATTGTATACCTTACATAAATTCGATTTTCAATTAAATTGTTGTTGTTTCAATTATTATAACCAATCTGACCAACTGTACGTAATTATTTTAGAGTTCATCTTCATCATCGCTCATATATTGTACAACAAACTTCTTCATTTTGTCAGCCGCAATGACGTTGTTGTACTTTCTACCGCGCTTATTTATAGAGGTTACTCTGTAGCGATCGTTATCATAAACTTTAATAATTTTATACGGACCGGCATACTTATCAACAAGTTTGCCACTTGTAAGTCCCTTCTTTATTATTTTACGTTGTACTTGTACCAAATCTCCTATCTTATAGTTAATACTAGGTAATCTATTGCTATCGTATCTGGCCTTACTTTTACGAGATGCTTCTACAGTACGATTTTGGGCTTGAGCTCGTAGTTCAGGTAAATTAACAGTGGCTTGTTGTTTGTCAGGTAAATGAATTTCAAATCTAGGTTTAAACCCATAGACCAATTCAAAGGGACTCTTTTGTGTACTAGAATTAATTGAGGTGTTAATTCCCCTTTCGACTTGTGGTACGTACTCTTCCCAGTCACCATCATTTTCATCCGTGTAAGCTACAAGAGACTGCAAGATAGTTCGATTGAAGCGTTCTACCTGTCCATTTGCCCTTGGGCATGCTACTGCATTAAGAATGTGACGTATCTGTTTTGTAGTACAATAATTTTCGAATTCATGACTAGTAAAAGCCTTACTGCGGTCTGTAATTATACGTGTTGGACATCCAAATGCTCTACATAAGCTACATAAGAGATTAATTGTTGATATGACATGTACTGTACACGTGTTTGGCACTGCTTGCAACCAGGTAAACTTGGTGAACCCATCAACAATGACTAGTAAGTAGCTATTTTTATTTTCTGATAAACAAAATGGACCTAAATGGTCTAGATGCCATGTATGCCAGGGTACGTTACCCTTATCAATAGGATTTAAAAATCCACGTTGTTTACCTGGTGGCTTTTTCGCAAACTGGCAAGATATACACGCTCTAACATATTTAGTGACAAACCTGCGTAACTTTTCAAACCAGTATTCGCGTTGGATTAGTTCTATAACTTTATTTTCATTTAGGTGTCCATTATCATCGTGAAACATTTTTGTTACTCTCCAGCGAACTGACTTTGGTATTACAATTGTATACTCTGTACCTACTTTTTTGTGTAAAATATTATCTTTAACAGAGTAGTTATCTCTATAATCGGGATGGTTTATATTATTTATAATGTTTTGTATTTTTGGGTCATCCCATTGCACAGCTGTTACCCAATTCTCTTCACTAATATGTTGCAGAGGAAGGGGACATCGACTGAGTGCGTCAATGTGCTGCATTTTTACGCCTGGTCTATAACGTACTTCAAAATGAAAGACTTGCAACTCTAGCCACCAGCGTCCTATCCTCGGCAACATATCTTTTTTTGTCCATGTGGTGCTAAGTGCTTGACAATCAGTGTAAACTACGAAATGACATCCTAATAAATACACTCTAAATTTTCTAATGCTTAATACCACTGCCATTGCCTCCAATTCGTACAAATGGTATTTTTTTTCAATGTCTGTGTTCTGTTTACTAAAGTAAGCTATGGGTTTTAGTAAACCATCTGGCTGTTTCTGAAACAAAATACCACCCACTCCCTGGCTTGAGGCATCAGTGTGCAATTGGGTTTCATATTCCGGGTTATAGATGGCTAGTACTGGTTCATGAGTTAAGGACGTGTTTATATCTATAAAAGCCTTTTGTTGCAGGTCACTCCATTGCCATGTCTGATTTTTTTTTAATAGAATCGTAAGTGGTGCTGTCCGATTTGCGAATGCCTTAATGTACTTCCTAAAATAGCTAGCTAGGCCGATAAACCTCCTTAAATCGTGTACGTTCGTGGGTTCTTGAAAGCTTTTTAGCACTTCTACTTTGTCGGTAGAGGGTCGAATTTCACCTTCGGATACTATGTGCCCTAGATACTCTATACTAGGTCTCAAAAACGAACACTTGTTACGCCACAATACTAGACCAAATTGACTTACTAGTTGTAACGTTTTTTCAAGATGATCTAACGCTTCTGAGGCCGATTTTGAAGCCAACAAAATATCATCAATGTAAGCCATCGCAAATTCAAATCTGGACTGACCTAACATGACATTCATTGCTCGCTGAAACACAGCAGGCCCATTAGCCAAACCGTATGGCAACTTTTTATATTGGAATTGACCAAATGGAGTCACGAATGACGTGTATTGCTTGCTATCTGGGTGCATTTTGATTTGATGATAACCCGCAGCTAAATCTAACTTTGTGAAAAATTTGTCACCACTTAACCTATCCAATTGATCTTGTATAACTGGCAATGGGTAACGGTCTTTCTTTGTTAACTTATTTAGTTGACGATAGTCAACACACATTCTAAATTCTCCTGACTTTTTAGGCACTAATATGACGGGGCTAGCGTAAGGCGAGTTGCTAGGTTCAATCACATAATTATCGAGAAGGTCTTGTACTATGGTCCGAACAACCTCTTGTTCCTTGAGGGACATTCTATAAGGTCTATGATAAAAAGGTACTTCAGTGGTTAACTCGATTTTCATTTCAATGTCGCATTTACCTAATCTTGTTCTTGGATAATCGTCAAAGCAATGGCTATATTTATGTAATATACTCTCAAGCCGAGAACTATCGCTACTATTCAAATCGCTTTGTTTAACTTCGGTTGGTTCATTTATTTGCCCTCGAGCAACACAACGCTGTGAATACATAGTAAGCGGTTGACACTGCAAATTAAAGACGTTAATGTAGCCTACGTTCCCGTGAATTTCTGTAATCTGTTCTGGAACGTCTATTTCCTTACCTAATTCTCTATGTTCGGAACGTTGCACCTGAATAGTGTCTGTATCATAATTCTCCTCGGTGTACACAATTATCCGATTTAAACCCTGTACTAAAACAGCATCATGCGAGATTTTGAGCTCAATTCTTGAAAGTGTAACTTCGTCACACGCAAAAGGAAGTTTTTCATTAAAATCGTTACTCTTAGTAAATTTTAAAGTATCTGTCGTTTTTGTCAAACACACCCCGGGAATTTCACTAAATGCACGACCAACAATCATATCGGTTTCTTGGAGTTCATCTCGGACTACCAGAACCGAAGTTTTGATACAGACACCATCAATGCTGAGACTAAGCGTACTTTCACCTTCCGGAGTGATGATTTGACCGCCATATCCCTTTATGCTAGTACTGGATTGAGTTTTGAACGACAAAGATATTCTTTTCGCTGCAGATAATGTAATTGTATTACAAGCACCACCCAAATCGATATACGCAGTCAAATCACATCCATTGGCAACGGCAGTTTTGTGATATTTCCGATCACCCTGATCTACTGGTCGGATATTTAAATAGTTTTGACTTTTTATCGCGGCTTTCATCGGGTTTCGCGTTATTAGTGGAAGAAAACGTGGGCACTACGGCTCGTTTAAGGCTGTAACATTCGTCTTTAACGTGACCTACTTTGCTACAATGAGAACACTTTTTAGACATTCTGCAATTTTCAGCGTTGTGTCCCACTTTACTACAAATACCACATCGAAGGTTATCCCTACACTGTGACGAGGTATGACCTCTGCGACCACACGTAAAACATTTGGGCCTGCTATCAGTAGGCAGATCTGTACTTTTGGTGGGGGGTGGAGAGTCAACATCTGAATCTGTTAGATAACTTAACAAGCTACGCGTATCTCTGCAACCTGAACCACGAGCTCCTGCCTTTAACAAAAGGTCACCTAAGGTAAAGATTATAACGTCACATATCATATCATCGTTAAGTTCACATAATTTACCCAGCGATATTTTTTTATAATAAAAGTCTATTACCCGCTCATCCTTGCGCTTGGTGACGGTCACGATGTCGTGCAGCTTAGCAGCGAGACCCCGTCCAGCCGGGAAGTATTATATCAGCCTTTTCTTCCAATCCGCCCAGGATATGTTGGTGTCTTGTTGATGCCCGAACCACAGAAGTGCGTTGCCTTCCAAACTCGCAGTCATATGATATATAAGGGTCTTCTCGTTGCAGCCGTAGATATTTGCGAGTGCGATGGCTCCAGGCGATGTAACCATGTGTGGACAGAAAAAGTGTTGGAATTACCATCAAATTTAGGTACGTTATCGGGTTTTCCGATAAATCTAACATTATTTCCGAAATCTAAAACTGATGGTCGCTTTTCACTCGAATTGGAAGTATTGTTTGTAATGTCATTTGGTTCGGATACCCGAATAGGCAGACTCGTTGGTACTGTGCCGGTAGATTGAACTCCCACACTTATTTCAGAATGCTGCGGCGGTGCAGGAGTAGCCCGCGTGCCTTGCGCCAATGTGTTGTTTGGAGTCGCACATGGTTGGCACGTGGCAATTTCGGTACTCGGTGCACTAGCCGATTGGCATGGTACAGATGCAGGTTCAAGAATAGGTGGAGGGTTAAAAGTGACATCCGTAGACGTACCGGTCTGTAGTTACAGAATTATGTACGGTGCTCCTTCCTTGTTCGAGTATTTGTTGTAGCATATTCTCCAACCGATCCAAACGTTCTTTGTTGTTTGGACCACGTGGTTTGCGTGGCCTCTTAGACGGCCCCGCTGCATTTTCTTCCATATCTTCTTCACTTCCAAGGGTTCGTCGTCGTCCAGATCGCCCACTCATTTTAAGATACGAAGCGGTATTAGCGCGTGAAAATGATTAAAACGAACACTTCTGAATTATAATACTCGAAGTACGACTAGATGTTTATTGGTTCAGTTTCACAATAGAAAGAGAGCTAGTTTAACGCTCCCGCTACTTTTATAACAATCGTGAACGAACAAGTTACTAAACGAATGATTGAATGATGTCACAAGGATCTTGTTTACGTTATGGCAACACAGATAATAATACTGTGTCACACCTTCAGGACAATTTAATCATGGCAACCCTGACGCCAACTGTCATCATTCATAAACATTTGAACTTCATTCCAATTAATTGAATTACAATTTGCTTACAACTAACAGTACGAATAACTCTAACCGGGTGAACTTCACCCTGCGCGCCATACAAAATTTTTCAAACTTAATTACGTTTTATTTTTAAAAACTTAAAGATTTTTTTTTCACGAATGATTACAGTGTACGAGATTTGGGACTGGTCTTTGGACAGTTCCAATATAATGTAAAGAGTGATGTGGCTACAGTAAATCGATTGTCATAATATCCGATTACGATTGATGATGGCTAATAAAAGGAATCGATTGATTACTGCGTAATCATTATTTTTAGGAAATCAAATAGAGAGCCTATACACTGTCGTCTGCTAACACAAGTGTCCTGTTAGTAAAGGAAGAGACTGATAGTGCGAGAAAAATTGAGAGAGATTGAACTTTGTTTTGTAACTCGGAAGCGATTGAAACTTTTTTTATTAATTCGATGAGCAGTGCCAATTTACGTTATATGGGTGTCGCGATGTGTCAAAAGACCAGTTCCAAATCTCGAACACTGTAGTACCTAGGTACGTTAAACAAAACCCTAAATTTACTGTTTTTTTTAGTAAACAACTACAAAAAACATTCCTGCTCATAAAAACTGTTCAATATAAGTAAATAAATTATAATTCGTAACAAATAAACATTATATTTTCCCGCGCGTAAAGCTTCATGATAATGTGTTCCTGGAAAGCCGTTTTATCCACGACGCGTCAGCAATGTAAATTATTTCAGGGCTAAAGTTAGGTCCGTTCTGCCACATGCCGCTTACCTATTCATAGCCTTACCCGTCGTCGTTTTAGAAGCCCGTATGAAGGAAACGTGACACTAGTTATAACTGTCCAATAGGGGTGTAGACACTTAATTAAATAATCTATGGACCCAATTCTACTTCCACATGGCTTTAATAGCCTAAAACTGACATTTTAACATAATTTAGGCGGCAGATTAAAAACGACATATTTGCATTTTGGCAGCTAAGCTAGGTTGAATAGACCGCCTCAAATAAGAAACGTCAGATTCAAATTAGCGCTGTCATTTGATTATGACAGCTCCTCATAGAATAGCAAAGTG
This sequence comes from Epinotia demarniana, assembly GCA_945867215.1. Lineage (NCBI taxonomy): Eukaryota > Metazoa > Arthropoda > Insecta > Lepidoptera > Tortricidae > Epinotia > Epinotia demarniana. Next base: position 6,170,303 of record OX244273.1, on the reverse strand, counting down.
TTTTAGCGAAACCTGAATAAATTTAGGAAGTGGTCCATTAATGATGTATTTTCTTGATAAAGGATTAATAATATAGTAAAATTGAGAAAAGAGCAAAGTTCAAGTGGGTATGTTATGTCCCTTTTCCGCAAAACGTACCTTCATATGAAACGATTGTCATTTAATATGGCGCTCGAGAATCGTGACGTCACGATGTGCTAGCGTTTCCTCTCTCTAACAAGCAACATTCAAACGGTTGATTGAGATACTTGAACGAGATTTTCGTCATAAGGCATATTTTTGCGTTCTTTCTATTGAAGTTTAATATATTTTAAGTCTAAAATGGCCGTCAATAGAATGAGCTAACTATGTAAACAAACCGCCATATTGAAATTGTCTTTCACTATGGCGGTTTGTGTACATAGTTAGCAAATTCTATTGACGGCCATTTTACACCCCTATTAATGACGCTTAGCGATACATTTAGCGATAGTCATGTTGTTTTTATCGAAGAAATTATTATTTGAAAAGTAATGTGTATAGTTTGTTTTACTTAAAACGACGAATTCTTTTGTTTAGTTGGTATCTTCAAATATAATTCAAATGTCTTGTAAAACAATTACGCATAAACAATAAAACAAACAGTAGCTACAGTACACGTGCCATACTTCGGTCAGTTTTATGACGTCTCTTTCTTATCTTTTTCTTTCATATTGAACAACAAAAGATGTCTTAAAATCCCACGTGAAGTGCATTTTCGTCATTTTAAGTTTAACAAAGTATAACCAATATTAAGTCGGTCGGGTATTAGTTAATAATATACTTGATACTTTGCACTAACTCAAATAACCTACGAGAACAGACATGCTAACTAGGTTGAAAAGTGGAAAGTGTTTTTCAAATTATAAAATTGCGGTTTGGTTACCGTACACCGCTGCTCGGTCTTAATATCACTGACCACACCATAAAGCGTGTAAATTTAATACGGGCGTATATTCAATGGCGGTTAGTGTCGATCCTATGAAACAAAACATTAATTTGGCTAAATGATTGCTTATATACTATAGTATTACTTATTTACGTACACGGCATGTTATTTTTACAAGCTTTTATTTTTAACTTGCCCTGTTAGTTATGTTAGTATGGGCCAACTATTGCGAGTTAAATTTGACCCACTTCCCGGTGACAGAAGATTGAGCTGAAATTTTGGATATAAGTAAAGTTTGGATGATAATTCGATATTATGGTACCATCGAGCTGATCTGATGATGGAGACAGAAGGTGGCCATGGGAATTCAGTACTTAACCGACGTAACCCCGTTGAGTTTGGGCTCGTTAGAATCGTCTCAATGAGTAATTGATGATGGTACACAGAAAAGTACAGTCGGAAGTAAAAGCTTGCACCAAAAATGAAATTTTTGACAGAAACTTAAAATAAAAAATAAAATAGCCTTTATTTTCGGACACTAAGTAATAGTTACAAATGTATAGGTACTAATAACTAATTTATCTCACTATTTTAACAAATCACCTATCCACTATTTCAGACTTTTTAAATTTTGTCTCCGCCTGCCCTTCGGCAAAGGCCTCCTCCAACCTTCTCCATTCTAGCCGGTCTTGCGCAACTCTACTCCAGGTGCATCCTGCCACCTGCCTGATATCATCCTCCCATCTCTTTCGAGGTCTCCCTTTCTTTCGTTTGCCCTCTCTAGGGTACCATTGGGTGATTTGCTTGCTCCATTCGTTGGCAGACAGAAACTTATAAAAATTATAAAAAATGCGGGTTGGTTACCGTACAACGCTGCTCAGTGTTAAATATCACAGACCAAACCATAAAGCGTGTAAATTTAATATGGGCATATATTTAATGTTGGTTAGTGTCGATCCTATGCAAAAAAACATTAATTTCGCTTAATAATTGCTTTATTTTTTCACACACCAGTTATCGACTGATTTACGTACACACGTCATTTTTTTACGAAACCTTTGCCAGACTCCTTTGAAATCGTTGCGCGTTCAGTGTCGGAATCACCACTTTACCAGATAGATGCGCGTTTCTTCTTTGTGCAAGTGGGCGTGGCATATTTTTTCAGGTGGGCGCGGCGTAGATTCATCTTCAGTTGGCGCGCGTGTTTTTTCAGTCGGGGTCACCACTTTGCCAGATCGTTGCGTAAACAAAGTCAAAAGGCTTGTGAACCCATTCGCGGCCATGCGTTGATACGTGAGCTACACCGTTGCCTGAACCATTGGGCTACCGTAGCTTGTTGGACTAGTACATGCGTAACGGTAAAGTTGGCCAATTATGTTTTACGTTTACACGTAAAAACATCAAATAACTTAAGTCTCTGAAATATTGTAGATCGCCAAAGGACACGCTGTATAATGTCAATATAAATTTGTTATGGTAACCATAATTGCATCCTGAAGATATTACCGTGAAATTTCAGATTGGTAACCAAGTATCTAAATGACAGTGTTAATCCTTTACCCTCGCAATCCTCGCGAAGCGCCATCTGTATTAATTTATTCCGCTCACGCCTCTGTACAGTGGTGCAGTTGATCCGATTTAAATTTTAAAAACATATCGAATGCTGTGGCCCAATAAGAGGACGGATTGACGATTCACTCCGCATTGTTGATTGCTGTTCCGCAACATAACAATATTTACCTACAACTGCTTTTGTTTAGTATTAATTGAGGCATAATGTCGCGTGTGAAGCTATATTTTCTATTTTAATCGCATTTCTAGTAATATATTCTTATTAAACTTTGATCCATTCTGTTTCTCATGGGATTAACCATATTTGCCTGAGCTTTAGAATAAGAAATAATTAACTAATACTATTTTTTTAAAAAGCGGCCAAGTGTTTGTCGGGCCACGCGCAGGGTAGGGTTCCGTAGTTGCCCGTCTGTCACAGAATGTGGACTTAAAGGGGGCTTTTGGGGTTTTTATTATAGCTTACCCTCGTAAATAATCGTAAAAATGATTATTTTTAAAACACACCAATGTACCTATAGGGTCGTTTCGCCGGTTACGCGACCACCTGAAGGACAAAGTTTTTTATATCGAAGATAACGTGCCGTGAAAAAGCAACTCTACCGTCCACGGTAAAAGGTTCAAAAAAATTAGGGTTTTAAATCCCAACGCATGTCTGCGTTTAAAGTTGTTTTAAAAACCCATAATTCATATTTTTGAACAAGCTGTCTAACGATATCCCACACTATACGTTTAACGAGAAAAAAAAATACATCACCAATTTACATCTAGGGGAGGTACCCTAAAAAAAATTTCAGGATTTTATTCTGCTGTCTTGTCGGCGTGATTATTTATAAACCCACGCCGAATTTCAGTTTTCTAGTAGTAAGGTTACTGAGCTAAGCAGAAGACGGACAGACAGACGGACGGACATGGCGAAACTGTAAGGGTTCCTTGTTGACTACGGAACCCTAATTAAGTTTATCAAGTCGTTTTGATCAAGTAATGTGTTTACTAGAAAACCACTCTAATTGTATTACAGCCACTTTAATAAAGATTAGCAACCAGATACACCTCTTAAACCCAAAATTATTTAATTGCGAGTTTCAGGTTCCGACTGTAAACAAAAACAACAAACAGGTTTACGCAATAAAGGCTTTCTCGGTTCTCGGAAGGTTCCATGACATTGAACATTTGGACGCAGACCGACGACCTCCTTGAATTGCGTGGAACAACACTTCAAAGTCCCGCGCTTTATACACATATTGATCATATTACTTTACACGAGTCTAACGCGATATTTATTAACCTTTATTACTGACGTTTCGACACGGGTTTCACCGGTCATGGTCGCCGATGGCATGATGATAAGATTGAGTCGTATAAAACAATTGTATTTTATACAGAGTATACCAAAAATGGGGTGTGGGATCAAGGCATAACAGGTATCGTGTTCTGATAAGAAAAAGCTTAAAGGATTTTTTTTGACGCATCTTTTTAACATTTGTATGGACCATCGGCCGACTGCGGCGACATGCTCCATACAAATGAAAAAAAGTCGCTTAAAAAATATTTTTGTTTTTTCTTATCAGAACTCGATACCTTTTATTTATTTATTTGAGTCAAGCAGGCCCATATTTACAAATACCTAAAAGACTAAGATACATAACAATATACAAAACTTATAGCATAACACAAATACACGTTAAGACGGCGACGCGAGACGCAAGTTCTGGGTCAAATAACCCTTTATGCCCTTGATCGGTTTACACCCCAATTTTTTGGTACACCCTGTATAATTGAATGTATCTGAACCAGAGCGTTGATAGTAAATGTGAAAAATGCCAGTGAAAAATCAACACTAAGGTAGCAGTTCAATACATAAATATATGGGACTGACACGCTACATTAGCATAATGTAGCGAAACTGAAGATTTTATCTTAACGTCGTAAATCTATGTAAAAACTATCACTTGATTAAATATCAAGAAGCAGACGATTGAGTTGGGGCTGAGCTACAGCCTACCAAGTACCAACGCGACGGGGTTATAGTGAACGGCCATCGGATATGGTGGTTAGCTGCGAATATAACGAATAAGCGACGGGGTTAACAGGGCGGAGTGGGTTGGACGGTGGGACGGACTTCGCAATAAAAACTACGTAGGCCTTATGACGACCTTGCGACATGGCGATTAAACGACGCCATCAAATAAGCATTCCCCCGGTACAGCGCATCTGTTGCATCAGTATTGACAGAAGGCCGAGGAAGTGGGTTCCGGTAGTTTTGACCAAATAGAAGTGGGCCGATGACCTGGTAAAGGTTGCTGCAGTCCGCTGGATGCGGGTGGCGCAGGACCGGTCACTTTGGCACTCTTTGTGGGAGGCCTATGTCCAGCAGTGGACGTCTTGCGGCTGATATGATGATGATGATGTTGATAAGTGGGCGTATATATCCGGCCATTACACTACGATGTGGAAGGCAAGAGGGGAAACTACCACATTAATATTCCCTATTATACGGAGTAATATTTAAGTGGCGATTACTCCACCGACAAGAGCCCGGCTCTTAAGTTTATGATGATGAGCAGACGATGTTTTCCTTCATTAAAAAGCTACCTTTATAAAACACAAAACGATACTTCGTACACAGCTTTATTTGAAAACCCTAAAGATACGAACCGGGGCTCAAGCCCATGACCAGCGCCCCTATTCTGTAACTTATTTTAAGCTCACCTCAACGCTCACCCACAAATATATCTGGACACCGCGATGCGTAGTAACCGAGCGTAGGTAGAGGTCTAGTATCGAGACGGGTGACCAACGGGGTGAGCATAAAACAGGCCAGGTGTAAAGTCACGTTTCTTGCTGCTCGTCTACAGTTATTTTTAACGTGCCACCTGCATTTAACGTGCCATAAGCATACATCATATCACTACCCTCTAACATCCAGGTCACAGTTGCAGCCATTTTATTTTTCACATTATTCTCCCGCTTTCATAACGGCAAGTATTTGTTTTGCAAGCGCAGTGCACCGCACACGAAATGCGAATTCGTACATTTATTCATGACGGTTGCGGGCAGCCACTTCACTTGGTGCTTTGTTTGGAGCTAGAAATAGCTGCTAGTAACACGTAGCTGTAACATATAGCCGTTAAGCCATGAAATTAGCGTTCGTTCTTACGGTACAGTCGAATAAATGCATTGTGGATAGCAGAACATATTTAAAAAATATTCTCTAGCCACCTACAGGCCTATTAAGGCATCCTCCTCCTTCGATATAATTGATACTTACCTTACCTATTCTAAACGTTAGAACCCATTGTATTTGTATCGTTTTATTTGATTTTACTTAAAACAAAACAAACACTGCTCTATTTCTTTTATAATTGGCGCCCAGGGGATATGTAAATCGTTTTTTTTTATGTTATAGGAGGCAAACGAGCAGACGGATCACCTGATGGTAAGCGATTACCGCCGCCCATGGACACCTGCAACACCAGAGGTGTTGTGAGTGCGTTGCCGGCCTTTAAGATATGTTTGAAGATTCGCCGTGTTGACAGCTGAAGGAACAAATTCCCTCGCTCTCAACACGACGCATACTCGGGAGCTCTGGCGACCTCGCTCACCTCCAGGAACACAACACTACTACAGAGCGAGTAGTAGTGTTATTATGGCTGTGGTCTTCTGCAAGGCGAAGGTACTTCCCCAGTTGGGCTGCTCCAAATTTATTCATGGTTTTAAGTTAGTGCAGAGATGGAATTCAGCCTTAACATTAAGGAAGAAAGAAACATTTGTTCGAGACAAATGCAAATGATATAAACTAGAAAGAGTGTCAGATATAGCGTTTCGTCACGAAACGCTCCTATTTGCCAGCGCTGATCTTCTGATAGAACCAACGAGGTGAATACCAAACTCAAACAAATAAGAATAGAAAAAATGTAAAATAATAAAAAATCTTAGCTATAAAAGATGATAGGGCACCTCATACGACATAACAACTTCATACTCAATACAATTGAAGGAATGATAGCTAGGGAAAAAGAGGAAGATCTAGAATAAACTACATAGAGCAGCTCAAAAAGAGAGTTGATTATAGGTCGTATCGAGATGTCAAAGAGGTTGCCTGGGAGCGGAGTAGATGAAGGGCCTACTTTGAGCTACACCGATAAGAGCTTAGATCTTTAATAAGAAGAAGAGAGAGCTATACAAGAGAAGGGACTGCCACTGACAGGTCAACGGCTCTAGTGGTGCAGCAACATATTATCAGGAGCAATATGGCTGCGTTCATTAATCGCTAGTAATTTATTTATTTTTTTACGACGTTTATTGTCCCTTCTCTTAAATACCTTATCATATCAGCTACTACTTATCACACAAAAACATAAATAATATCCCAGTGGCATCCGATGCGTAAGCACGGAAGTGCGCGTTTAACTGCTTTGTTATCTATGCATCCTCATAAGACATGTCACACAGCTTACGAGACGTACGCGTTCACGACTCAATAGACATTGTTTTATTTGATCATCATCATCATATCAGCTGAAATACGTCCACTGCTGGACATAGGCCTCCCCCAAAGAGTGCCAAAGCGACCAATCCCGCGCCACCCGCATCCAGGGGACTCCCGCAACCTCTACCAGATCATCAGTCTGCGCTGCGCCTTCCGGTACGTGGTCGCCACTCGAGAACTTTTCCGCCCCAATGGCCATCGGTTCTACGTGCTATGTGCCCCGCCCACTGCCATTTAAGTTTAGCGATCCGGAGGGCTATATCGGTTACCTTGGTTCTGCTGCGAATAGCCTTATTTCTGATGCGATCACGCAGAGAAACTCCCAATCCCAACATGGCCCTCACCATTGCCCTTTGGGTGACTTTGAGCCTTCTTACGAGGCCCATAGTAAGCGACCACGTTTCAGTGCCATATGTCGTCACTGGCAACACACATTGTTTTATTTATTTGATCGAAAAACGATCCAAATATTGCTTACCATCAGTCGCACACGCAAAAATACAATTCAAGTGGGAATCCTGTCACTTTTACATTCATTTTAAAACAAAAAACTTTCTAACGGCAAAAAAGAACGAGGAAAATGTCTGTCTATGTTTATCTAAACGTATTAAAATTATTATGAAACGTTTACAAAATTATCCTCCGACTTTTACCGTCGGGGGAATATTACAGCTTACACATTTTTACAGAGCCATATACTAACTTAACTTCTCTGGGGTCCTGTTTAAACATTCTGCTTTCCATATTTGAAAGTATCCTGCAGCAGTCCTTCGGGTGTTAAAAATTATTCATATATTGTACATAAACGGTGCTGCTTCTATATCAAGTTACGTATTGACTGTTACAAGGGAAATACGCAGATTAGAGTTCGTAAATCTACTTATTCCCTAGTGTGCTATGTAAAGGCGCAATGGTAGTCGATAGGAACACAGAAGATGAGCAGTAGGCGAGCTCTATTTACCTAGTTTTGATCATTTACGTCTTACCCAACAATATTATGTACAGAAAGTATTCGAATGTAGCAAAAGCAACAGCCTCGTTTCATAAAAGTTTTGAAGAGCGCAAGTACATAATATCAAATGAAAGTAAACTACTGTACCGTTACTTTTCTTTGTTTACCTCATGAATTGTACATTTAACATCTAGAGGGCGGGTCAGATTGCTGCCCCGCGCGGATTACGTATTATGTGACCCTCATTAAATAAATGTAAGAAGAGGAAGATTGCCCAATTTTGTACTGGATCCTGTCTGGGCACATTATTTAGAACCAACGAGGTGAAAATAATTTGATAGCCTCCTAGTTGTCCAAGTGTTCTTTCTTTTTGTAGTTGCTCCTCTTTCATTTTTAACGTTACTTCAAAATGCATTTGCTCTAAGCACTAAGTTTACCTACTTATATAGGAAGACCCTTGTGCGGTGCGGGAATGAATTTCGGGCAAGTATTCCCGCATAAACGCTGATGCTCGTGTTTTTAATCACAGATACTAGTTAGGAATTACCTAAATACTTTCCGTACTTGTATCATAAATAACTACAAGGGGCCATCTAAGTAAGTACAATTAACTACGTTGTCATATAAAAATAATGCACACCATTTAGAAAGACTTTAATGTACCAGTTGCTCTTAACATCGGTGGTATAGTGCAGGAGGATCTAATCCTTTGAATTCATAGGAATAGCATTCGTAACATTCGCCAATTTCTTATTTGAATTTATTTTCACTTAATTATGTTATGTTTTATTTCCTTTTTGTTGTTATTATTATGTGATATCTACCCCGGCGACGGAAGACAAGCGTTGCTTGCAAAGCCAGCATCATCCTGAGTTGGTCTCATTTCATGACACGGCAAAGATTTACTGTTTCTTTTGTTTTTGTGTCGCAAATAAATGTTTGATTCTGATTCTAGAGCTTTATTTATATCTTTGCGTCAACGTCCTCACGCATTTGTGCGAAATTTAGTGTATTTGTTGCTCTTTTCTGACACCTTAGCGTACGTAAGTAGTAACCGAGAAAGCGAGCACGCGAAATACTTTGAAATCAAAATTTGTTAACGTAACATTATCTCACTTCCTTATGGTAACCAGAGTTGAGAACTGTAGTTACCTAGCGAAGTATAGGGGTTTGAAATATAAATTACGAGTAAAAGCAATTTAGACTATCCCTTTTAAATTCCGAAATCAATTGAGCGATTGCGTAGGTAAGTTTTTGAACATAAATATAATACCGCAGGTGTCAGATGTCTGTCGCAGAGTGACCAACACATTAAGAGCCCTTTACCGATTTAAGAATTTCCTCCCAGTTAGCACCAAGACCCTCCTTGTTCAAGCTCTTGTCTTACCAACCATCGACTATGCTGACGTGTGTTACTCCTATATCACTCAGGCTCTGCTATGTAAGCTGGATCGTCTTTTGAATAACTGCATCCGATTTATTTTTGGACTTCGCAAGTATGACCATATTTCGCCGTAGACTAAACTGGCTCCCCATTCGTGAACGCAGGTCATTACGAGTTCTATGCACACTGTATTCCCTTCTATTTGACCCTGCTGCGCCGGAATATCTCAGGCCCAAATTTACTTTTGTTACTGCCCGACCCGGAGGCGTACTCCGCAGTTCCCGTAGCCTGAAGTTGTCTGTTCTCCCTCACCGGTCCGGTTTTATGTCTGGTTCTTTTACCGTTCAGGCAATTCGACTCTGGAACGCTCTTCCGCTAACAATCCGCCAAGCACAAAGCAAATTGACTTTCAAGCGCAAGTTACGCAAGTATCTTTCTGATAAGCGCGTAAGATAGTTCACGCCATAGTATTTTTCACTAGGTACAAAAGGTAGTAATTGTGTATGTTATATATTAGTGTATATTATTTTGTATATGTGTATGTTTATTTCAGTATGTATTTGATAGAAGTTTATCTTGGATTAAGCTTTCATTTAAGTTTTAATGCCTGCACCTTCTTGTTTCTGTTTTGCCCAATGGTTGACTGGTAGAGAATGCCTTGTGGCATTAAGTCCGCCATTTGTACTTTATTTTGTATTGTGCAATAAAGTTTAAATAAATAAATATATGTACGTCAAATAGATCTAGTATTATGTATGTTTTGTACGAGAAGATGACACTTGATTTGTCCTTAGGTATTGCGTACGCTCGCTCTAAAAGTTAAGTCATTATCTCTCAGGTCGCAAATAATTACTAAAAAAAGGTTATCCTACTGAACGAGTGTTTGCTGTGGCGTGAAATACGGCTATAGCCGTGTCTTCAGAGAGAGGTGCAGTTTATCTATAGGGTGACGTGGAGCGGAGGCTTTAGTCTCGCCGGCCATGCATAACGACGGGCTTACACGGCGCTAAAGAACAGTGTTTGTTACCCGTTCTTATATGGATCCATGATATTGCCACTTAGCTAAGTTGGTTACGTGAAGCTCCTCACAATGGGCCATCATGGCGCAGCACAACGCAGTTATGCCTTGGACTGCGATGGTATGTCGCTCCCCGTCTTACGCATTGTAGCATCCTGTATATAGCATATGATGGCCGATTGTGTGGAGGAGCCTTTACGTTCTTTTAATCGACGGTTGGAGTACAGCAATCTACGAGGACGCGACCCGATGGCCTCATAGCGTTTTTGTTTGTGATTTGTCAAGTAGTTACCGCTAAATGTAATTCATAGAAATTTTAGCATAACTTTGTGTTTAGGACTAATATATATTGTACTCGTATATCTGCTGGCGTCCATTTCGGTGAATGTTAAAAATTTGACATTTCTATAATAATGCAAAAGGCTCATACTCAAATAATGTTGACCGGACGATAGATGCACAGAAGTAGATACTAGGTAAGTGGTATACTATGGTACGTTATATGAAATGAAAGTGTCAAGCTAAATTCGAGTTTACGAATTAAAGTTGGGATGAAACTAAGCTACTTAAGGGGCTACCTAAGATTTTCATCGATTTTTGACAAGTTTTGAATCGTATCTCCTACTTTTGCACTACACATAGAATTATAAGTCAAACGGCTATCGGATCCTCAATCCTTTATCTCCATTGTTGTCTACCGGATATTGAAACAAATGAATGCTTAATTTTGTACGTTTTTTTTAACATTGTCTAAAAAACACTTAAGTATTTCGTATCTCTATTGATGTGAAAGATCTTACATACTTATACGAAATCTGCATATTTGGGTTCGTCTATGACGTCTCTAAAAATGTGTCTAGGGTTTTCATTTTAAACTGATTAACACAAAAGTTATGGCCAGAAAACTAGTTTTTCCCCTCTGCGTGATTTTTATTACAAAATATATACACAGATCACGGATTTTCATTTGCTACGATCTTGGCAAGCATTTCATAGTACTTCGCCGTCTATATAATTCATCTATTATTATTTATTTTATATTGATAAGATGTGATTCTTGCACCTACTACTTCGTTTCTCTACTACCCAAAGGTTGTATGGACGAAATCGCTCTTTAGCGATAAGACCGCCCGTCGTTAATGTTGTTATACCTCTACTGCCTGCCTGTATCTTTGTATTTTCTTTTGTAACTGCTGTATCTGTGTGAAGTGTGCAATAAACTGAATATAGGTACACTGTATCGCATCGTATATCTGGGGGCACGGTAGTGCCCCCGCCAAGTCGAGAAAAACAGCGGCACGGCCGTACTTTCCTTTTCTTGAACCAGTTCAGGTCATTTTTGACCTCTCTTTAACCTCGTTATGGATAAAACTAGCAGCCTGAATTTTCAGTACCTAACCAAGCTGGCATTGTATAAACACGGTATATTTTAAATATCATTCAATTCGAACCAGTAGTTTAAGAATTATATAACTAGTCAAAGTTTCTTAATTTAATTCAAGGAAAAACTAAAATATTTTGCAACATCGGTCCATTTTTCTAGATACACCAACTGCATATACATAGAAAAGTAAAATTGTGAATGCAGCACAATAAAATTTTGTGACTCGGCAATCACACAATGTTACATAGTTTTAGGTATGTAAAAATCTATATATGCAGTAAAGTTGTGTTTGCCAAGTTACAGAATTTTATTTAGCAAGCAAACAAAGATTAATAAGAATACCTGTGACTTGACTATACGAAATATCTCACAATTTTTTACGGTGGAAGAGTTTCGAGACTTGTCCTCTTTTTTACATGGAATGTTTTTGTGGTTTTTTTTACATATTGCGGAAATCCCCTTCAAAATGTACGGTTGGTAAATGAATCGCATAATAAATGTGTCGTCATTGTGCCAAACTTTACAAAATGTCAAAAAACATTAGGCATAAATATCATGAAGCATCTCACTGCACCACTCTAATCCTATCATATTTAATATTTAACAACTATAGCAGCAGTCACGGTTCAAAAACCCCGTTCTTTGATTGTAGTTTGAAACTCTCTCTTTCCAGTCGAATCTCTTGGAAGTCGCAATATTATATTACATGCACACGCGTGTTCGAAGTATCGAGGGAACGGAAAAGTTAAAATGAATATTTTACTCCGTTTCAACAAGCCATCAACTTCTTAGTTATAAAACCTATAAGATTATTTACAACCTAATATTTGAGACAAATTTTTATTATTCACTGTACTGTATTAGCACGTTCAATAACTACACAGCATCCCCTAAAGAGTGCCGCAATTACAGGTCCGGCGCCCCCCGTATCCAGCGGACTGCCGCGACCAGGTCATCAGTCCACCTTACGTCTTTAGGGGAGGCCATGTCCAGAAGTGGACGTCTTTCCGCTGATATGATTATAATGCTGATGAATATGCCGGTTTTTCAATACAAGTACTATAAATATGAAGTGAAACGCCCACCATCGCCCAAAACGCCTTTGTACTTTGTTATATTGTGTGACATGTAAAAGAACACACCTGGCCATAATGCGAGTTTTACTGCACGCTGCGCGTACGGGAAAGCTCGCATCGTGGCCAGGTGAAGACGTAAAATTTTGTACTCAACACGGGCGGTAATTCGTAAAGCCCGAATAGTAGTAGTAGCCCGAAAGTAATTCGTAAACACCTGCGATCTGGGGTATTCACGAATTCACCGCCCTAGTTACGTAATGTACTATAACCTGTTATTATGTACAATAAAGTGCTTACATACATACATACATATATATAATTTAGGATTTCCTATGGGTATCTTCTTATTATATTTCAGACCTGCCTGATGATCCCATAAATATTGCATTATCACCGATATCTTAAGTACATAAAAATTACTATTCGATAAAAGTTTTACAAATTTCGATACAACCACCTTTCTTAGATTTGAATATAAAAACATACGCATAATTATTTGTTTATTGCAATGCTAGTAAAAATAGCTTATTGTTAGTCTCTAAGTTTAAGGTGAACGTAATTCAAAGCATTTCTCTAGCACAGAGATGGTATTCATTTCATCAAGATAAATTGCTTAGCCAAGAATTCGATTTGATTATAATTCGCCTTCCACAAAGCTTCCCAGACTCGTAGCTAGGAAATTTTCCGCCTCAGAGCATTCTCCATCGACTTTCTGAAATATATTTGACCTTGGATTTCTCAGATATATTTACCTACTATTGAAATTGTATCTAGACCTACCCCGGGGGTTTTTGGGTCCTGAATTGCTTTTGGAAATAGTTGGTGCTCGCAAATATGTTCCCGTTATTGGGTTACGCCAACTCAGAGTAAACTGATAGTTCTATTAAATAGAGGACAACTTCGGACATATTCCCTTGTGACAAAGATAGCTTGATATATCTGTTCCATCGGATTTCCAAGTTATTCTTGGTATATTCATACAGACAGGTATAAGTAGTTATAGGTAGGTGGGTAGAGGAGTAAGTAGGGTCCACCGATAATAAATCTATGAGAAGTCTTGTTTACGGAATTATAATAATTTAGGCGGAAATATATACTCAAAGAAATGAATACGTATTTTCTTTACTCTTAGTGTGTCAAGTGTGAGTCTGCGTTGTTTTATAGTGTAGTATGTAAAAGCAACGACTATGACTTGGATTTCGTATCGTATCGTAGCTTACCTAAAGAACGGCTTACGGTTAACTATTAACTATCATTTTAAACATATTAGGTAGATGTCCATTATATACTCACTCTCAGAGAAGTAGGTATAGTATCGACGTCCACGCCTTAAGCCGGAAGCTCTATTAAATATAAATATTGCATATTGAACTGAACCTAAACGGAATTAAGTACATAGATGTAGGCGCTTACTTGCAACTCTAACGTGTCAGATCATAACGTTAAGCAAAGAACATCTGGAGCAAAATTTTAAAAGAAATTAACGGAAATCTCATTCACACTGATCGCATTTCAATATGTTTCGCGTGCTCAATTTGCCACGTCTATCGAGAATGGTCATGATCATGATTCACGATAGTATTTACATTGATATTTTTAATCATGTCTCAAACAGCCGACTTATTTCATGTAGCAATACCAACAAGAAATCATGTTTATTAGGCCTCTTACAGACTGAAGCGGTTAGCGGTGGCGGTCAATATTAAATTTGACAGCTAATGACAAGTTTACTATGGTCCGCCGCGGTCAGGCCGCGCCAGTGTGATGTGGGCTTAACAATGTTGTCGAGTAAGGCCTAAAAGCTATATTGCGAACGAACAGTTAAGTGCACATGCGTATTATGTTAGATTTGGAGCAAGACCAGTGTGAGCTCTTTCCATACTCACTTTCGATGCATCTTATGATATTGTAACGATTTGGTATTATTTACACGTGTGTTCATGTGCTTACACGGATCGGACGACGATTGATTATATTTCATGTATTTATATACGTCCACAGGTTTTATTATCTTTGAAAGCCGGGACGGTATAATAAGGTTTTCCTTCAGGCCACGTACATGCTATAACACAGTTCTTAGCTATGGAGTTATTTAGTGTGAGAGGATAAGTAACAAGGGTAACAACATGGTCTCAGGTTCGGTAGGCTCAGCCTCAGGCCATATCGTCATCAATCAACGGTGCACCTGGGTAATAATAACTGGAAAATAGCGTGTGAATTGGGGCAGTCTCAGTTGTGTGGTAAAGGATGTCTATAAGTGGAGGTTGGAGGTCATTCTCAGGGACGAAGGTCCCCAGTCCCCACACCTCACATGGAGCAGGCGGCAGTCCATATGTCAGTTATATAAAGGATTCCGCAAGCTGTAAGTGTAGGTTTATAGTTGCATATATTATGCTAATACAGATACCTAAGCTAGAGTGCTATACGTGCTCGCGGCCATGACAGTGACCAGAATTTGCTTCGCGACAACGTCAGCTCGTCACACATAAAAGCTTTGAAGCAAGCGCGCGAAACTCATTGAAAGGTAATCGCAATTGGAAGTGACGAACAAAATTATACCTCCTGTGCTCTTGCCGAGACAACAAGGAGGTTACCGCTTTCACAGGGTCATTAATCATCACCGCACCCCGTGAACGCTCACGGACCCGAATGAGCCCTAATTGCCTTTTGCGGCAAGTGGGCGAAGCCCTTGACCGAAACGGCCGAAACTATACGGTTGTCAAGTTCCCGCAAAATATTGTTTAGATGGTTTCGTTTCTGATTCAGCCAGCAAGGGTAGGCATAAGATGATGAGCGTGAGAACTGAGAGAGCTGACATGAAACCCAGACCACCAAATACCAAACCAATACCAATAATATCGGTACCAAATAAATAAGTTATTTTTCAGGCCACTTTTCACATCGCGTGCATTTTATGGTAGTCGGGCTGGTCCACGACAGCCGTGCATCGGAGCGAAGCGGTCTGTAAGCAAAATACCATTCATAGGAAGAGATGCACGAGCAAGCCTGGCAATGCTATTGGTATTTTTTATATCTCGCACGCCGCACCGCTACCACGCACAACAATGGTAGATGTAGGTACTAATTTTTCATCCCAATTCTAGAATGCGTCTGACATATTTAAATCTCTCAAGCATATATTTATTCGGGCAATTTTCCTTGCGTTAGCGCGTAGTAGTGAGTAAAAGCGACGACTCATTTATCTCAGAGACTACTCCGATTTGACTACAGGAAGATAACATTCAATTCAAATACCTATTTTAGTTAGGTGGTCTGTGTGTGTCTTCTCCGCGAGGCGCTTAACAGGGGCTGGAATCTGCAACTAGATATCGCTGTACAGTCAACGAACTAGCTAAAGACTTAATTCTACCAAAGAGGAAACGCCGGTCATGCCGACTTAGAAACCAACCAAAACTTTGGTTTAAACCTTATAACCTTTAACTTTGGAAACGTACACAGGAAGACGCAAACCGGAACTCTACGTAGACCTCCTTATGACGCGTTCCCAAGACACATTTTAAATCACCTAGAACTTCTGGGCTTAAGTTCAAGGGAAAACTTAAAAACCTGGATTATGTACCGTCTCATTTGTTCGTCTCCTAAGTACCCTCGAACGCTCATGCCTCATGCATAAATCTTACAACTTCGTAAGACAGGGATGTAAAAATTAATTAAGACTAGAATTTCAAAACAAGCACAGGTGCTGATAAACGTGAAGCACTTATAAATCTTTCCTTCCAGGTTAATGTGTATAATTTACATTCGCGAAAAGCAGAAAATTAATCCGCGATGTTGAACGAGGGTGAGGCATCAAAGAAACTTTTGATGAGGGTCACTTGTAATGGCGTGCAGCATATAATAGCATGAGTAATGAGTATCTCTGTTGTTATGTGAGGCCACTTAAAACGTTATTACGCTTCTCATTTGGGAAAATACATTCCGTGCTCCGATTATTACACTCGCTCCGTAAATGCGCGGATATAGCTCTGGCGCGAATATGTATTATTTTATCATTGAAACAAATATTTGCACAAAGACCAACTAGCGCCAAATAGCGGAGCAGAGCGAGAAATACTTAGAGCTCGGTCTCTTTTGATTACCGGTCACCGCGTCAACTTAACCAATCCGTCACCAAGCACTGCCGCGCTTCATGTGACAACAGATTTATATTTATCGTGCCATTTCGCCGGATAGCGACCACCTAATTTATTAGGTCGGTTTGCGATCATTCAGATGAGTTGATAAACTGAAAGGATATATATCATATTATTTTCACGTCTTACGGTTGATTCTTGTTAGGTAACTACTTATGAAATTACAAGTGGTGAACGGTTTAAAGGCCTGTTGGAATGTTCAGGTGGTCGTTAACCGAAGGTGGTCCCGTAACCGGTATAATAACACAACTTCTTGTAAGTACAGATATTTTAGAGGTGTTTATTTTTAAAAGGCGTTTTAAAAGCCGTCATCGTACTTTATGCAAAAAACGCAGACATTGGCAACTTACCTACTCCTTTATGGCAGTGGATAATTAACTAGAGAGTTCGCTGTTGTAAACATAAACAAATCACAGTTTCTTCAATACACCGTTTATAGCAACACTTCAACAAATACAAATTTAACACGTTTCCAGCGAGACCCTCATAACTAAATCTCAGAATAAAAGTTGATTGCAGACTACAAAGTATCTCGTAAGCAAACATGCACTGTTATGTATGGAGTATATTTGTGTGAGCTAACGCAGTTGATTTAAAGCCAAGTGTCGGGGGAGTGGCACTGAAGCGAAAAACACGCGGGAGCTAGAAGCCAAAGGAGTTCAGCAGACTCATTAGACTTGTCGGGTTGAGGACGGTAGGAGAGAAGCGTTGGGAGCGTACGACCCTTTCATTTCAGGTTTATATTTAGTCGTCCACATATATTTTCTTGCGGGGCTAGCAAAACTGAAGCCGCGCTGCGGCGCGAGTCGAGAAAGATCTACCCTACTCTGTCTAATTTGCTCGGTGCGAGTGTGACGGGAGACGCTCAGTCGCGAGCGAAGTGACTAAGCAGCAAGTTATGCTAGACGTACCGCAGGATATTCACCGTTTGCAGAAAACGCGATAATAAATTCGGGAGCACTGTAGAATACGTAACTCATTGACATCTGTCGTACCGGAACCCTACTTAAAGTATCTACTATTAAATAAATAAAATTGGCCAAGTGCGTGTCGGGCCACGCGCAGTGTTCCGTAGTTGCCTCCAACTATGGTGCGGTTGCGTCGGCCAAATTTGTATGAGAGTTGGCCTTGGTCGACTATTAGGTCCTCGGTAACTAGTTATGCCTACTTAGACGTGATAGTTTTCCTTTTAATTCTTTATATGTACTACTGCCACGATTTTTTTCACATCCCCAGTAAGTAGCCATTTAGCCAGCAGGGGCGGGGGAGAGGCGACACATGACTCGAACAAGAATTAGGGCTTTAAAACCCAATATCTCGCAAAAAAATCACTGAGTTGAATAATGTATTTGTCTCGGTAAACCTACCGAGACAAATGCATCCCCAGTTTAGGTGTACATTTTTTTTTTCAAGTTTTTATTCTTCTTGTTTGTCGGCGTCTTTGATTTATATACCCATGCCAAATTACAGTTTTCTAATAGTAAGGGTTACCTACTGAGCTAAACCGAAAACGGACGGACAGATAAACAACTATAAGGGTTCCTTGTAGACTACGGAACCCTAAAAAGATAAAACCACCTACTAAAACTTTCACATGACAATACATTTTTAACTGCGTGATGCTACTTCCTGGCATTCAGTAGTCGGTGGGTATCGGGTTGTACCCGCGTCCCAGCGCGACCATTCAGCGCGGAGAATAAGAGGCTAACTGGAATTGCTGGCATCGCTCAAAAACTCGCGTCCCCGGCGAGCTGTGTTGATATAATTACGTTATAAGTCGGGGTTAATGGTGTGCATATAAAATGGCTTTTTGTTGAATCGTTTGAGGCGGAACGATACTTTTTAGGTTTGAAAATACGATTATTAGCTGCTTGTCGAAACATTCTTACAGATAAAGTAAAAAAACCTTTGGAGGCAGGGGCATCCATGAACCTAGAATACTATTGACGGGCTGTAACATGTACAGCCAGGGATCACAGTGAGGGACGGAAAATCTCTTATGCAGCTAAATTGAGAACTCGTCTTAAAATGGCTGATGACTTGCCATAAACAACCTACTAAATTTGGACGGGTAATGGTTTGTGTGCCACAACTTCATACAAAATCAGTTATGGCAAACAAAAAAAAGTGGAACTATGACAAGGACAATGAATGCTATTTCCCTTTCTGTCACACTTATCGAGATTTGTATGCTACCAGCTCGCTCGCACGTGGTATTATTATTACCATAGCCTGTCAAGAGTATTCAAAAAAAAGTGGAACTATGACAAGGACGATGAATGATATATCCCTTTCTGGCACACTTATCGAAATTTGTATACTACCTGCTCGCTCGCACGTGGTATTATTATTACCATAGCCTGTACAGAGTATTCTACGTTCATGGTGGCATCAGATTGGTTATTAACTGGCCCGTGGAAAAGGTTTTTATAATATATATGTTGTTATATTTATCTTTAGCATTGCGTGAGTTTTTCGTGGTAATGTCATGTAAATGAAACGCCACAGTATGTTCAAGAGAGTCAAGAGCATTAATAAAGGCTATAGAAAGCCTATGTACAGTCATGGGTACAATATACGTACGAAAATAAAGACATCAATATCTGTACAGAACTCTATTCCCGAAGTCGTGTACGTACAGATATTTGTCGTTATTTATGTACGTATATTAATATTGATACCTACCCCTGACTGTACTTGTATAAACTCTAACTATTCACTGTTACAGGTTCTACATATTCAGGTCCACCTGACAAATGGGCTAACAAGCACTGACCTCCTCCCCTTCTAATAAGCTTCGAGGTTCTGAAAATATCGCGTATGGAGGGTATGACTTGAAAATGTAAGCACCTACGGTTCTGCTTAACGATCCCAATAAAATAATCACGATCGTAGAAAAATGATAAAATCTGCTAAGTAGTTATGTGTTTTCGTTTTTAGCAATGACTTGTGCCTACAGACATTGAAATAGGGTGCCTATCGTATCGCATAATGTTGATCGTCCTAAAAATTTTTAGCCGAGAATGTTTGGCATAATGTTGAGTGGCATACTACTTATTTAGCCTATTCATTTTTGCGCATACAAATTTAAAAGTTCTAAAGTAAGTATATCCTTATTTTGATTACTCGAACATCGAATTGCCTAAAAAGTAATAGTCCTAATTTCCATTGTCATAATAATTATTTTACCTATTATTAAATTAGCTAAAATTACACCACCTATATTATTTTTTCCTAAGTTTTATACTATTTTTAAACTCTGAAAAGACCCGACCTACATCTAGATAAATAAAATAGGTTCGTTAGTTGCCTTTTGTCCCTCAGAGCAGAAATAGGGGCCCCGTCGAAAGCGGGGCTCCGTCGATATAAGGGCGGGTCATAGGTTATTTAAGTAGGTATTAGTCTTCTCAATTCTCAGCAGAGACAACCTTCATTTAGATCAATTAGATAGGTTCGTTAGTTGCCTTTTATCCCACAGAGTAGAAATAAAGGCCCCACTAAGCGGGGCTCCGTCGACATGAGGGCGGGTCATAGGTTATTCAAGTATTAGGCAATTCTCAGCAGAGCCAACCTTCATTTAGAGAAATTAGATAGGTTCGTTAGTTGCGTTTTGTCCCTCAGAGCAGAAATAGGGGCCCCGCGAAGCGGGGCTCCGTCGACGTGAGGGCGGGTCATGAGTAATTTAAGTAAAAGGCAATTCTGACTAGATCCAAACTGCATTTAGATTCATTGGATAAATTCGTTAGTTACCTTTTGCCCCTCAGAGCAGAAGGCAAGAAGCCTCTTGCCCTCAGGGGCAAGAAGGGGCCCCGCGAAGCAGAATCGATATATATATGCATAACAAAATGTATGCACAACATTTCTAGAACATTAAATATTAGTAACATCAAAGTTATATGCACATCAATCATTCTAAAAAAAAAACTTCGACACAATAAACATTCGGACAATAAATATCTAGGACAATCGATATTAGGAACAACAATTTAGGCAAATAAAAAATATGCACAAAAATGTTTATGCCATACGTATATTCGGCATAAAATTGGTATGCGACAAAATAGTAGGGCCAACGATTTTATGCCACCCGATATGGACTCATTGAAATAGTTTAATGTATATTACAAATCGACCAAAGCATATTTTGGGTCGTTTGATACCGACGAATCACGCATGTTTATGTACACGTAGTTGCACGAATTATTAATCGAACCTATTGTAATTTATAAAAATTGCGTACATTCCGTAGCTTCCAATTATGTTATCCTACAAATATCGCAATACTCGCCGATCGTCAATAAGTCCTAATGCAATAAATGGCGGCCATATTTCTCGGGTCTGGTAATGAATCCAATTATCGAGGCCTTCAGGGGCGACATGTTAAATGGGTCCCATTGCTCCGCGTGCGCACCCTGTCTCTATCCCGGCCCTGTCGATACCGGGGCATCTAAACATACCCCTAGCATTACGACTACTCGATTTGTGAATACTCCATCCTTCTCTCACTTCCTCCTTCCCCCCGGTCTGAGTGAAACGGACAATCGATAGATTGTTTTCACTTACGAACGTCCCAGTTAGAGTAGGTTCAGGGTTGTATAGGGATCATTAAATTGTCGTCGGTGGATTTATCTGAATAGGTAGTAAGGTCTTCACACGAAGCCATGTCCACGTTTACTACGTTTAGGTTGTTTAATCGTTTTGCTAACTACTACAGAAATTTAGTCAATTGTACTAAAACTATATGTATTTCTGCACGTTTATTTTGACCACTAATTGATTGTAAAGTAGACAAGAAAGATTACATGTTCATCATCATCATCATATCAGCTGAAAACTTCCACTGCTGGACATAGGCTTCCCCCAAAGAGTGCCACAACCACGGGTCCTGTGCCACCCACATCCATCAGCGGACAAACGCGACCTTTTCTAGGTCATCAGTCGACCTTGTCAGGGTCTACCGTCTACCCGCGCTAAGGCTTCCGGCTAAACTATAATATTATTATCATAAAAACTGTTACAAAAAAGTTTTTCGGGGTTTCTAATAAACAAATCACACCCGAGTCATATTTTACCTACCCCGCAATAAATTTTCGTTAAAAAAGGTGGTTCGTCAAATTGTAACCCAAAATAAATATAGTCATTATTACTTCTAACGGCTTAATTGTTCGTTCTGTACCCATTGCTCGCAATTAGCTATAGTAAAATGGACTTCGTGATTTTTTTCTCTACTTACATAAAAACATGGAAGTAGTATACATAGGTAGATGCTAATAGTTAGGTTAGGATAATACTAATGCAGAAGAACTACACGCGTTCATTCATTGCCTTTTATTTTTCCATTTATTCTCTAGGCTCCTCGAGCTTGTTATTTTAGGCTCGAAATAACCCATTGTCGGTCAATAAGAGGCAACTATACAAACTCTGCCAATAACTGTGTGGATTTTGTGGGTAGGGATTCTATTGGCACATTTTCTTCCGAAACATACGACGGGACTTGTTCCGGAATTGTTAGTCAAAATTGACACTTAAATTATGTCTTAAATAAGTATAGGCGTAATCGAATTTAAAATTTTCGAACGTTTAACTAGGCACAGGCGTCCTCTCATGGATGAGAGGGAATGGGCAGTAGTCCCCACGCTGGCCTAGTGCAGGTTGGGGGGCTTCAAATACACCTTTGAATTTCTTCATGGATGTACGAGTATGCTGGTTTCCTCACGATGTTTTTTCCTTCACCGAATCCACATAATCTGATATATTATATTATGGAAGGCCACGTGTTAGAACGCTTGTTAACTACAGGGCATGATGTGTGATATTCTTACAAGTGTACGCAAATTACTTTGTCCAGTATGTAGTTACACGCTCGTCGTGAACGAGCAATATAAAATCATATTGAACATTATTTAGATGTAAACATCTCGAGTATACTCCGGCAGCGAGCATTGGACGTAACGAAGTCAATTTGCTGTATAAAGAGAGCTCTCAGCAGGAGTCTTGTTTTAATGAAATTATCGACGTACTACTGCCAAATGATTTGAAACGCTTGTATTAGCTTTCAGAGAAATTCGCTAAGAGAGCAATTGCTTATATTTTGCTCCAATTATCTACTGAATTGGTTCTGCCTTTTCGTTACCTATGGTAAATGGTATATAAACCGATTATTTGAAGTGCTATTTGTATATATAGAATTTCATTCGAAGTGGTGACGAGTGCTTCATAGGGGCTGTCAATATATTACGTCATTTCCAAATATGGGGTCTACCATTGGATGACGGTAGTCAATTTATTAAGCAGGGATATATACAACGTGTTTTTTTAACCGTCTTAGAGCCGAAGACCATTGAAAGTATCCAAAAGGTACTAATCATTCGTGTAAAAAATTTTTTTTCAGTCTAGATTCTAGTAATAAAAGGTAATTAAGTTTGAAATTTTCTCTAATGAAATGAAATGAAATACTTTATTTGCAAGATTATGGTAACAGGATCTTAAAAATAATAAATAAACCGACATAATCAACCTGTATACAGGTGTGCAAATTTTTATGGAATAAACAGCTTTTTTGAATTTTTCTTCCATGATGTCAAGTCTTAATACTAATACTTACAGCTATTTGTTACATAGGTACCTAATATTTTCTTGTCAAATACTCCTTAACACTATAAAAACATTTTTCATGCAGCCATTTGGTCAACTTAGTTTTGAAAGACGTCATATTTTCTAATTTAATTATTTCAGGTAAGTTATTGTACAGAAGTATACACATATTATAACAATTTTTTTCGTATATGACAGATCTGCAGGCAGGCTGATCTAAAAGGTTCATATATTGAGCTCTTACATGCCTTTTACTGGTTTCGCTGCGTTGAGTGAAATATTGCTGGTTTTCCTTGACCATACAGCACGCGGCCCTAATGTACTGACATGGAAGTGGAAGTATGTTAAACTTATTAAATAAAGGCTTACAGCTGTCAAGAAACCATGCTTTATCTAAGGCACGAACGCATTTTTTTTGCAGTTTGAAAGCTCTCTCTATGTCAACAGAATTGCCCCATAATAGCAATCCGTAGCCTAGAACAGAGGAAACGTGTCCATGATACGCCGTGAGCGCAGCTTCTACAGAGATTGTTTGTCTTATTCTCTTCAAGGCAAAGACAAATCTGTCTAGTTTCTTACAAACGTGATCCACATGAGATTTCCAATTCAAATTCTTGTCAATATTAAAACCTAAAAAATTTACAATGTCAACTGTCTCTACATGGGAATTATCATATTTAATTTGTAATGGTACAGGGTTCACCTTATAATTATGAAATTGCATGGCTTGGCTCTATGGCGCACGGAGCGAAGTTCATTCACCCGGTTAGAGTTCGTACCTAGCTACATAAGATGGCGGCTCGCGGACACTGCGGTCACTCAGCTGGATGATTAAAATTAATTTTAATACAAAAAAAAAACAATATTTTATGCATTTCAAAAAAAAACCTTTTTTTAAGTTCTTTGTAATGTATACATTTACTGGGCTTCGGCTTTAAGACGGTTAAAAAAACACCGTGTATACATAATGAACCCTTCATTCAAGGAACCCGTGATTTGGACCCGTGTGGTGTCGGGTTAGAATTTCACCACCCCCTTTCTTCCCGAGGGTGTCGTAAAAGTCGACTAAGGGACCAGGGTTGAAGTGTGTTGTGGGCGATGGGCTAGCAACCTATCACTGCAATATCACGTTTAGTCGATCTTTTATACCCACATTCATGCTAAAAGTGGCGCTGGAACATACGTTTCATGTGCTCTGCCTACCCCTTTTGGGAATAAAGGCGTGAATGTACCTATGTATGTATGTATGTATGTATGCATTCAAGGCATTAACAGGATGATGATAGGGGTACCACAAATCGAGTAATAAAAGCACCAAAAACCTTTGAATTTAATATGTGTTGACGTTGAAACGAAATAAATATCTGCGAAATACCCATAACACGAAAAGACTGTGTAGCTACAAATATAAAATTATAATTATCCGTCACCTCGAGATTAATAGGTATTCTGTAACCTCGTGCAACCTATGTGCCTTTTTTTTGATTTCAACGGAATTGTGGCCATTGATAACAATTTAAAAATCTTATTTCTTTTGCTTCATTAAATTTGAGACCCTCATATGGCATGTACAATAGAGAATGAGCTGGAATCGAGAGATACTGGTGTGTTGGTGCCAAAGACAAAACGAAGACGTAAAACGCGGAGTAAGCAAAAGTCTTCTGAAGCTGTGAGGAATGAAACTGTAGCCATTGATCTGCGTGACGAAGTTGGAGAGGCTGAGGCATCTCAAGTAACATCCCGGGACAGTAGTGTGGTGCGGACGAGTGCGACTCCTACTGATGGAGAAATAGATACCGCTCCTACGGAACCCGAAAGCCCAGCAGCAGTCAAGGGCAAGGAGGCCAGACCCGCTAACAAACGTTTCAGCTCTCTGCGTTGTACTGCAGGACCCGAAGTCACGTTACTAAAGGCGGTAGAGTCCCAGAAATATGTACACCTGTGGAATATGATCTCGGGAGCGGACGAAATTCGTGATTATTTAAAATCAATGTGTTCCGAAAAAACTTGCACGGTTCAGGAGCTCAAGCCTAAACGCGCTTACAAATCGTACAAGATTGGAGTCCCGCGAGAACTGTACGACAGATGTCTTTCGGCGGAGGTTTGGCCCGAGAACGCCCGTGTGAAAGCCTGGTTTTTTCGAAAATCGCCCAACTACCGCCCCGACCCAGGTAACTCCGATCGCCAGAGAGAAAGCACCGACGGCAATAAACATCGTGTACCAAAATGTAAGGGGACTCAACACGAA
Source organism: Epinotia demarniana (assembly GCA_945867215.1). Classification (NCBI taxonomy): domain Eukaryota; kingdom Metazoa; phylum Arthropoda; class Insecta; order Lepidoptera; family Tortricidae; genus Epinotia; species Epinotia demarniana. Next base: position 6,144,525 of record OX244273.1, on the reverse strand, counting down.
GCTTAGCTTCTTTAGACAAAGTCTACTATCTTTGGAATGCGATGTGGTTGCAGTAACTGAGTCGTTCCTTACTGATGCTGTCAACGATGCTGAGCTCATGTGCGGCGGGTGGAGTGTGTTGCGCCGGGACCGCGCCACGGGTGCGCGCGGTGGTGGCGTGCTCCTCGCTGCGCGACCAGGTGTCCTTCTCCAGCGTTGTCGGGACTTCGAAACCCCAAGCGGAGAGGATTTATGGGCTTCGTGCGTTATTGACCAAATTACATTCTGTTTGTGCGCTGTGTACATTCCCCCTAACGCAAACGATGAAACTTATTTGAGATGGTTCCAGAAGGTAGAGTCAGTGGTTGAGACACTAAAGTGTGTAGTGCTGGTAGTCGGTGACTTAAACTTGAATCCGACATATACATCCCAAAATGTCATGACTTACTATTGTTATTTTTTAGCTGTATGCGGTTTAAAAGAGACGAATGAGGTGATTAATGCATATGGCGGCAAGTTAGATGTTGTGCTGGTACCAGAGAGCATGACGAGTAACGTGGGTGAGTTGTCGGATGGAGGTCTGGTTCCGAGATCTGACGCGTATCACCCTCCTTTGGTGATCTCTATTCCAACAAACAGTTTGGTGCGCCGTCCCTCGGCTGAACGGTTAGCTCCGAGCAATGTAGAAATGGAGCGGGACTGGAACTTCGCTAAAGGTAATTACGAGCTCTTATACAAATTAGTTTCGGAGGTGAGCTGGCAGGAAGTTCTCAGTGCTGGGAATGTCGACGGTGCTGTGAATAGCTTTTACCAAATTTTGTACGGAATCTTTGACATTTGCGTTCCTAAACGAAGTCGTCCGAGAAAGAGTAGTAGACGCTATCCTGTTTGGTTCACCGCAGACCTCATTAATGACCTGAGACTAAAGAGTGACCTGCACCGAGAATGGAAAAGTACAAATAACAAAGAGTCTTATAACAAGTTCGCGAAATTGAGGTCTGAGTTGAAAGCGCGAATAGCCTCTGCCTACGACGACTACATCGGTCAAATCCAGAGCAAGGTGAAAGACAATCCGAGGGCGTTTTGGCAGCACTTAGACAGCCTGAAATCGACGGGAGGGTTCGCCAGTAGTGTGAAGTTGGATGGAAATCTGTATACTGGAGCTAAGGTAGCAGATGCATTTGCGAGTTATTTCTCTGGGGTATTTTTGCCGGACACCCCGCTTCTGGATCCTAACATACGGGGAACTGAGAATGTTAACCGTAGTGCCAACTACATCCATATAGATGCAGTATCGATGGAACAGGTTGTATCTGGGATAAAGCGTCTGAAATCCAAATGTGCTATAGGCCCGGACAACCTGCCAGCGTACGTTGTAAAGGGATGCATGGATTATCTTAAATTCCCTTTACACTACATCTTTAATTTGGCGCTTTGTACTGGGTCATACCCTCTTCGCTGGAAACTCTCGAGGGTGAGACCTATACCAAAGGCAAATGACGCTACCATCGTGGAAAACTATAGGCCTATCGCCGTCCTTTCCACTCTGGCCAAGCTCTTTGAGTCAATAGTCCACCGAACTCTATGCGCACAGGTAAAACCTTTCTTATGTGACGCACAACACGGATTCAGACATAGCCGCTCGGTTAACACCAACCTATTAATATTGACTGATAGCATATCTGAGCACCTGGATAGAGGTATCCAAGTCGATGTCCTTTATCTTGATTTCAGTAAGGCTTTCGATCGCGTGGATAACGATGTGTTGTTGGCGAAATTGGATCGGATTGGCTTTTCTCCCGCATTGTTGTCATTCTTCGCTAGTTATCTACGCGATCGGAAACAGTATGTTAAGCATGGATGCTTTGTCTCGGCCCCATATCATACCCTGTCTGGAGTGAGTCAAGGCTCCATATTGGGTCCTTTCTTATTCGGGATCATGATAAATGACCTCAGGTCAGTCCTTCGATCGGCTCAGTGTCTCCTATATGCAGACGACCTCAAGTTGGTGTATGGAGTGGAGCAAGGTTCTGACTGTGAGTCGTTACAAAGGGACATCGACGCGGTTTTTCTCTGGAGCACCGAAAACAAGCTGCTGTTCAACCCCGCTAAATGTTGCGTCTGCACTTTCAGCCGTGCTCATATGCCGGTGCATGCACAATATGTGCTGGGGTCCGAGCCTATAAATCGTGTGTGCTCTATTAAAGATCTGGGTGTGGTCTTCGATACGCGGCTTACTTTTCATGAGCATATCTCAACACTTGCTACAAGCTGCTTTCGAAGACTGGGCTTCGTGCTACGCAACCTTCGTCACTTTAACGATCCCGTTGCCATCAGGCTTGTCTATAATGCGCTAGTTAGAAGCAAGCTAGAGACATCATCGATCGTTTGGCATCCCTACGAATCGACCTACAGTTTGCTTCTTGAAAAGGTACAAAAGACCTTTTTAAGGTTCTTATACAAGAAAATATTTGGTTATTACCCGTTTCTTTATCCGACGAAGTTTCTCCTTGGGGCCTTAGGTTACAACTCTTTAGAGGTGAGACGTAACCTTTGCTTATTGACGTTTGCGTGTCGGACCCTGCGCGGTGATTCGGATTGTCCAGAATTGGTGAGTCGAGTTGTGCGACTACATGTACCAGACATCCCCAGGATAGCCCTCAGACCGCGGCGACGCGATCTGTTGGCTTTGCCAGCGCGACGCTCCGTGTCGCGCCTGAACTCTCCGCTGCTCCGTGCCCTCACACACTTGAATGCTCTCTTGGCATCAGCACCCGAGTGCGACCTGTTTGCGTGGCGATGGGCGTCTGTGAGAAATGAATGCCTGAGATTCTGTGAGATGATGGATGCGAGGCCTACATCTGTGAAAGTGTAATTAAGTAGTGCCAGTCATTTGTGTTATTAGGTTGTACCTGATTGTTATTTGTAATAACCTGTATGTTCCTGTTTGTATATGTTGTTAATTCTGAGTTTCATGTCGCATTGGATACCTAACTGTAAGGGCATGTAAACATGTTTTCAAATAAATAAATAAATAAATAAATAAAATAAATAATAAAATTCTGTTTATTTGTTCCTAAATTCACGTATTTCCTCCGTTGCTGCCACCTTTGGAAGTATCCCTTTTGGCGAAACTAGACAATCTCCTAAAATCTTCACTTTCATGACCGTCAGTGGACCGAAGCCTCATTGCCCATGAGGCACGGTGGTATGGTGGTGGGATACGACACATTACAAAAAGACCACTTTTTATCCTTTGGGTACTGAACCCTAAAATTAAGTCTTTAAAAAAACCTCGATTTCCAATTCCAAGAACCCCCAAACTAGCGTGCCCAACTTTTCCGCGCAATGTTTATTACGACCGCAAAACAAGACATTGCGCTCATAAAACCGCGTTGAAAACCTTCTGTTTAAAGTAAAAGAAGTTGGGAAAGTGTAAACATTTGGCGGAGTTATTTGCGAGGGAGCTGTTAATCTTGGAGCAGATGGATATTATCTTGTTTATTTGGGTTCGGAGCTAATGAGATTTCTCCATTCTAGGACGTCTTTGCCGATGACGGCACAATGACGAAATGAGATACCGTTAGCGTATTCGTTAGTTAAACCAAAACCAATGAGTAATCAACAGCGAACAAAGAAACCATAGATGTATAAGTAGCGCCGCTAAATAGCCTCACAGAATGGGTGCCATTGCCGTTATGTGGGTTGGGGGCGTGGTATCAAAACGATGCCAGACAGCCGTTTAGTTAGAACAAGCGCGCATATTGGGTTTTCAGGCACGTGTGTGGGTAGTCTGTAAAGAGCTCGTATTATATGGTTTCTTCGTTGGCCGCTAATCAGACTATAATTTTGATTCTTTGGCAGGTATACCAAGAATCCAATGATAGTCTTATTAAAAACAATTGAACAGGCTTATAGTGGTGCCAATTATGTTCTTTAGTACTGTGTCCTTAACTTAGATTTTGTTTGGTCAAATAATAGTTGGTTAGTTATACGAAGTAGTTATTTTTTTATTGTACCCAGTAAATATACCTAAAAGCGACATAAATTAATAATAATTAAACATATTATGCATGTTTTACTAACATGCATTAAAAAACTATGTTTCAGATATTGTTCACGCATTAAATTTCTCACTCTAGGTACTATGTCCAAATATAATATGATTGGGTTATCACTTATCTTTCTGGATAAGACGTCCATCACTCTTGCACTCCAATGCTTGTCATATCGTGACAAAGTGATATATTGTCAAACAAATGCTACGCCCGCAGAGGTGAATTACTTACAGATAAAACTTTGATCAATATTACGTCAAAATAAAACAAAAGTAAGTTATCAGACACAAATCAAATATATATGTATATATGTAAGCATGTGCATTTATATGTTAAGTACTAGCTTCCATCCGCGACTAAGTTGTGAACCCGTGATAAAAACTATCCTATATCTTTCTATCGTCTTGCGAAATTTCATCTAAATCGGTGGAGCCGTTTAAGCGTGATTGAGTAACAAACATCTAAACTTTCGCTTTTATATTATTTGTAGGATTAGCAGGATATTAAGAAATGTATTTTCGTTAGTTACATCTACCTATCCTTTTCATTTGTGTTTTTCTTGACCAACTGCCGGCTCCTATAAACTTTTCTGTTTAGATCTGCAGTTGACTGGTAGAGAATGCCTTAAGGCATTAAGTCCGCCAGGTCTACTTTTTGTTTGCGCAATAAAATACAGAGAGGTAACGCTGGTATGGGCTCCATGAAGTAGACGGAACTACTGCACGGGGTCTTCTTTCTGTGCCTGGGTCAGGTTAGGTAGGTATGTTAATTTATTTTCTAATTAATTCATAATCATGTGTTTCTTCGTTAATTATACTGTGTGTTACCGGATGCGGGCATTTATTCAAACTGATAATAATGATAATAATATGTTCGATTAGCAATTGTTTACATGTATTTGCAAATCATAGTTATGTAAATTAACTGCGCAATTCATTTTCCAAAATACAAACCTTCCATGCACTAGGTGTATGACGCCGTACTAAACAAAGTATGAAGAGCTGTCATTTACAATTGCTTGTCAATTTACTATGCTGTACATTGCTGGCTATTTAAATTTCGTTAGAAAATTTATGAGGTCATGATTAAGTTATAGAACTCCGTTAATTTACCCTATTTAAAAAAGCCCGCTTACGGGTAACGCACTGTATTTATAACGTTGTTTATTCGTTCTTATAAATAAATCATGCCTCTCGTAAACGCGATTGCTAATGCAGCGGTTTAATGTCATTTACAGAGCCAAAATAACAATAACTTTTCAGCTTAAATTAATAATTTGGGTAGCATTATGCTGACGTAAATGCAGTACCAGCGTAGACTTAAAGACATTATGGCGTAACTGAATAAGGCAATTAAATTATTAATATAAAGGCTTTATATGTGCGATCCGTTTATCTTCTCACTTCGGATGCAATTAAGGTAAACTTGGGCAGGACGGTAAGAAGGACCGACCCTACTTGGAATTTCAGCACTAAAGTTATGAATATTCACGAATACTTCGGATAAGTTGCGGGGAAACACACAGAATACGTAACTTTTGCAACCACCGCGACGTCTTTAATTAGAGGTCGGAATATGGCTCGAAAGTTGCGGGAATAAAAACTGTAGACTATGAATTATGACGCAGGTGACAGTGTGGTAATATATTTGGCCACCAGAGATGATCACTTTACTTTTCGAACGCACAACTCAACTGTGATTTTCCCATTTAAAAAGTCATATGGTTTAGATACCTGTCGCGCGTATAATGCGTTACGTGATTAATGTACGATTCTCACCGAACGGGCCGGGCCTGAGCGCATTTTATTACATGAAAAGGAATTTGAACCGTCTATACAGTTGCAATTCATATTTGATTACAATCCCAACCGACCGCGTCGGTAGCTGCCGCCTCGCAGTGGATGCACGATGCATTCAAATATGTTTAATCACTGTTTATACGGTTCAAATTCCTTTGCATGTAATAGAATGCGCTCCGGCCCGCGGCCCGTTCGGTGAGATTCGTACATTACGTGATCGACCAGATGGTGTATTTTTCGTTGATTCCACGTGCGCTGAGCTAACGTATCAGTTATCGAACGCGCAAAACATAAAAGCGTCATAATTACTCTCATAGTTTTCTTTAGGATGACTGCACACGGAGTGAGTATATTTTAAATGTGATTCACGAAACCTTAAATTCCACTAGCGCAAAACATATTTAAATGCGAATGGGATGTGAATGAGATGAACCGATTTGAGTCCTAGCGCACTTTGCAATAGTACAGTACTTTGGTAAAGTTGTAGTTTACCGTTTACTGGATAGGATAGGGGCGCGGGGGGAGACGTCATAGGGCGCCGGGAGGTACTGGGCGGCGGACCTCTCTTCCCGCATCGCAAGATAAACATAAATATTTTATATTATGTAGCGTATTTTTATGGTTCCGTAGTCGACTAGGAACCCTTATAGTTTCGCTTTGTCTGTCCGTTCGTCCGCGGATAATCTCAGTAACCGTTAGCACTAGAAAGCTGAAATTTGGTACTAATATGTATATCAATCACGCCGACAAAGTGGTAAAATAGAAAAGTGGAAAAAAATATTAGGGTACCTCCCCTATACGTAAAGTGGGAAGTGATTTTTTTTTTCATTTCAACCCTAACGTGTGATAATATATTGTTGGATAGGTATTTAAAAATGAATAGGGATTTGCAAAGATAAATTTTGATAATGTTAATGTTTTCGGAGATAATCGCTCCAGAAGTAAAAAAAAATGTGTCCCCCCCCCCCTCTAATTTTTGAACCATAAATTTAAAAAATATGAAAAAAATTAAAAAGTAGAACTTTATTAAAACTTTCTATGAAAATTATTTTGAACTTGATAGGTTCAATCGTTTTTGAAAAAAACAATACAAAATAATTTCTGAACTAAGCTTGTAATTTAACCGTACAAGCAGGTGTTTATTGTACCTGTAAATTCTACAAAATCACAATGAAATGACGTGCTTTCAAATAAAGTAAAAACGGTGAAAATCGGTTCCCGCAATAAAGAATTATCCCATAAAATCATTTTCCATACTTTAAGCTCGCGTGCAATAGTTTACTTATTTTGCCGATAGATGTCGCTGTACGCGGAACGCTCACATTGTACATGGCGCTGTTAAGATTTTTCCTGATTTAATGGGGTCGGAGCAGGTGCGCCCATACATTATTAGGTCGAAAATTTGTCGTGCTCGAATTGGCTTAGTTGTCTTTGGTCGTTCGTTGTCCAATAAAAAAATTGTTCGCTAACACCATCTAACGCTAAGTATTGCTTGTATTGTTCGCTAAGTAATGCTTGTTTATTTGTTTTTATTTTAAAACATTTCCTAGTTAAGTTTCCAGTTTAATCAACTTTATAAGTACCGCTTTCAAATAAACAAAAACCAGATCGGTTCACGTGACAAACAATAATCGCTAAAACACCAACATAGATACTAAGCTGAGTACCAAATGGGGCCGATAGAAGGCGTAAGTGCCATAAGATTTCAGTAATGATAGGACCTTTTTAATAGGCACGGAACCCTTCGTTGTGTGTGGTCCGACACGCACTTGGCTGCTTTTTTTACTAACTAATACTTACAAATAGGGCGGAAGATATAACTTGATAAACAAATGTTGCAATTATTCAGTATCGATTTCATAAAAGAACACATAATTATATAGTTATAAGTAATTTGAATAGTATGCACTTGTTTGTATAATTGTACATGATTTACCATAAACACAGCTTTGCTAGTTCAAACATTTTGGTAATGTTTTTAAAATTGGAAATGCATAGGTAACAACCATTTTCATAAACAATCATATGAATTAGTAACATATACCTATGTGTGCTCCGCATAAACATTAATATGTCAAATGTAATAAAGCCGATTTGATAAAATACGAACAGTTTATCAAACGAATCGTTACGTCGGTATTAACGATACCAATAATTGGGAATCATTGATTTGTCAAACAATTACAAAAGCTAAATCATAAAATGACCAGCCGTAAACGTCGCGAACTAAAGGCCTCCACCCACCGGACGCGTGTCGTGCGCGGCGCGTGTGCTGCGCGGCACACGCGCAAGTTGTAAAGCATTGAAACTATACACTTCAAACACACATCGAACGCGGCACACGCGCGGCACACGCGCAGCACCCGCGCGGCACACGCGCAGCACCCGAGCAGCACCCGCGCGGCACACGCGCAACACCCGCGCAGCTGCAGCGCAGCACCCGCGCGGCACACGCGCAGCACCCGCGCGGCAGCGGCGCGGCAGCCGCGCTGCACAAGCGTTGCTGCACGCCGCCCGCTTCCGGTGTGAATATACCGCTTCAAACGCGCCCGACACACATCGAACGCGGCACACGCGCAGCACACGCGCAGCACCCGCGCAGCACCCGCGCAGCACCCGCGCAGCACCCGCGCAGCACCTGCGCAGCACCCGCGCAGCACCCGCGCGGCACACGCGCATCACCCACGCAGCTGCAGCGCAGCACCCGCGCGGCACACGCGCAGCATCCACGCGGCAGCGGCGCGGCAGCCGCGCTGCACACGCGTTACTACCTACACGCCGCCCGCTTCCGGTGTGAATATACCGCTTCAAACGCGCCCGACACGCGCAGCACACGCGTCCGGTGGGTGGAGGCCTTTAAGTGTCGGACAAACGGAAAAAAAAGCAAACGGAGTTTATCGAATAGTAAATGCCGAAATGAAAATAGGACAAAAAAGTTTAGTGATTCAGATGGGTAACCACTCTAGCTCCAACATTTGTATTGTAAGTACTGGAACTTCAATTCTTTAGGGTACAGGCGCCAGCGTGGCGTAGTTGCGCATTCTATTATCGAGTAGACAGTCCATTCTTATATTATAATTGCGAATTTGTGTCTGTCTGTCTGGGGGTGAAAGTTCCACACCGACGGAGTCGCGGGCAGAAGCTATTTTGATATAAAACTATTCTAAACAGTGTCTTTATTTTATAAAAATAAGAAATCAATTATTATATACGACACACGACATAACATTTATTGTATTCATGTCTATAAAATTTTGTCATCATCCTCCTAGCGTCTATAAAGTTTTGTAAATAAAATAAAAGTAATGTGACAGTAGACTCAGTAACGTTGCAGATAGATATAGCGCATTATTTTATCGACATAGTTATTTCAGCTAGAACGACTTCAATAAGCGTAGGTTATCGCTCTTTTATAAATGGTTTATATAGTCGGCTGTCGATTTACAGATCCAAATAGACCTTTGAAATGCAATGGATAAAAGCTGCCAGTAACAGTGGCACACGGTACCCGTATGAGCGCATTGAATGAGAAATAGATCAAACATTTCCTGTGCATACAGCCTGCTTAGAACAATCGGCCCCGTTTCAATGTTTACATCAGTAGATATCATCTTTAATTAGCATTGCATGGTTGTATCATTTACAATTATATGTTTAAACAAATCTGCCATTTTTGAAGTGAAAACTTCTTTAGCGGCGCTGTGCACCTTTGTGAGGGGGAAACAATGTTAAGCTCGCAACAGGTCACGTGACCCTTAAGATTCGATAGATTGAAAATTCGTAAGACGGACACGTGACCTGATATAAAAACTGTTACAATGTCATTGAGTTTTCCCGGTCTTATTTTTATGCGTTCTATTTGTAATAGGTACATTTTATCCGCCAACAACAATCCTACTAATATTATGAATGCGAATCACGCTTAAACGGCTCAACCGACTTGGATGAAATTTAGCACGAAGGTAGTTAATAGCCTGCATTAAAATAAAGGATAGTTTTTATCCCGGGTCCACGTAGACGAAGTCGCGGGCGGAAGCTAGTTTAACATAATGAGTGAATAAATCAAAGATAGTGAATCCCGTTACCTAATTTGTCTACATTTGCCGAAATACCAATTCGAATTGCGTCCATTAAACATAGGTCGTCATTTTTCTTGTCCCTAATAACGAAAATTATATTTGAGAGCAATCTGCCTTTTCCTTTCACTCGCCAATATACAAGTTATATTACGTAATGTAAGCATACCTACACTGAAAGCTTTCCGGCCCATGGGAATGCCATTTAGTTTCATGTAGATAATACGTTTGAAGAAAATGGTTGATCACTGGCCAGAAATGTGCGGGATATTGACTGTGCTAAACATATTGAAACATCAAAGACATACACTTAGAGGCAAGGTAAATTCATAGGTAAAGATAATATGCTATGATGTTTGATTAAGGTAATGGGAGATCGTTGCTGAGTTGCTAGCTATTAGTAGATAAGTAAATCCTACTATCCTATAATATTATAAATGTGAAAGTTTAGATGTTTGGATATTTGGATGTTTGTTACTCAATCACGCTTCAACGGCTCAACCGATTTGGATGAAATTTTGCACGAATACAGTTTATAGCCTGGATTAAAATATAGGATAGTTTTTATCCCTTATTGTCCACGCGGGCGGAAGCTAGTAGATAAATAAATACAAAAGGTAAAAGGAAGCGTGTTTTATTTTGGTAGTGGTTTTATGTAAGCAGATGTGCCTTAACAGTATGGCCACTGTTAAGCTCAGAAGTATTAAGTAGGAACCTTAATCTAACCTAAATGGATTTTAATGACAATCTACAACGATTTATATTATAAATGTGATACCGTTAAGACGATCTCATTATAACGGAGGTGGCGGGACGACCTGGGCGCATTTTGTAGCGATTGGCCAGAGATTTCTCAAATCCAGGACGAGTGGAAGTCGAGAGGGGAGGCCTTTGCCTAGCAGTAAAAATAATACTTCTACACTAATATTGGTGGGTCTACCCACGCTGCGCCTTCCGGTACGTGGTCGCTAGTCGACAACCTTCCCACCCCAACGGCCATCGGTTCTACGTGCAATGTACCCCGCCCACTGCCACTTATTGTTGTGTGTTGTGTAAGCGCTAGTTACTTACTTTACTGTGTTGTGTTAATAACTTTTTTGTCGAATCCGCCAGTGATAACCTCAGACCAAGAAAAAAGATAGACAGAGCATTCGCCTATTAGGATGCACTTTGGCTATATTTTATATCGCGACTCCACCTGAATTCTCTGTAATTCGTTTAATACGTTACACATCCTTGCTATCCACATATATCCTCAAAATAAACACATCACCCTGAAATATCATTGTTCTTCAAATGACACTGAATATGGGCTAACAAATTGTATGTTCCGCAACAAATTATACATTCATAAACACTCCAAATTATCAAAGTCAGTTTAACAGGGCAAAACCGCAGGCCGGGTATAATTTCATGCATGCAATTTGAATTAGAGTGAACTGATTCAGCGGAACACATGAGCCGCAGCCAGTCAGCTAAATTAACAGTTTTGCGAAGTAGGTTCTTTATAGTTCCGATTGAATCCGAAGGGTTTAGCCGGGTAAGCATGGCCAAACTGCCCTTAGCGAAAAAAGTAATTTTCTCAAAAATGGTATGTAATGTTGCCATAACATCTCTAAAAAGTATCCAAAAAGTGAACTCTACCGGACACTTATTCACAACTGTCCAGTAATAAGCGAGATTTTAAATTTGGAATCTCCTACTGTCCAGTAAGTAAGTATGTAATTTATGATAGTAGGTCATCCTCTTTAGATCTGCTTAGAAAAAAAAACATAGTACCAGACACAGATGCCAAATTCATGAATATGGTTATAGGAGGAAGGAATCAAATATATCTATCTCTCTTTTTGGTATGACATTTTATGAGCTAGATATATTTTGGAGCCTTAAACAGCCATTTTATAGTCTGTGACACTTAAAGCGACGCAGAAAAAGTATGCACGTTGCGTTTTGTACTTAGTAATGTTGTAGAAGTATAGTGTGGGATTTTATTTTTGTATTTAGTAAACTCAGTTTATAAATCATGTTGGATTAAAACTTTCCATTCTTAAATGAACATGGAGTTTCAAAAACAATAATTTTCATTTTTTTACTAAAACATTCATGTGATGTTAAAATAGAACAATGTTCAAAACTAAACGCAATTTTTTTAGAAAAAAAAACGTCTGGCCGAATTTCACATACAATTGCGAGAATTGTGTTTTAATTTACAGCATAGAGTATAATGAATAACATTTACAGCGTGAACATAAATAATCCCAAAAAATGAATTCATTCATGCGAATCAGATTCGGAAATAGATAATGGTACTCCTCCTGATTAAAAGCTGAGTCCGAAGAAGGCCGAATAAGCAACAAAAAATTTACTTCCTCCAAAACCTAGGAGCGAGTTTATGGGCTGTGTATTCTATGCTTCCGGTAAATTGATCACAATATCTATTAGTAATTGCCCTAATATGAATGTAACGAATATGTAGTTAAACTTTCTTTCATTTTTGAGAAAAGCATTATACAAGCCTCAACCAGTAAAAAAGCCATCCTGGCCTCGTATATAACCGGACCTCACCTGCGGTTCGGTCCGCGTTAACTCATACTTGGCCAGGAAGGCTTACTTACTGGATTCTGCAGTAACGTACTATTTCATATCTCATGCTCTGAAAGTGGGTCGTTGTTGTTCTAAAAAGTGTGCTGAAAGTGATACGTTTCTGCCTTAGTGCAGAAAAGTAGGAAGTGTATTCCAATTAGTGCTCGCCTTACAAGCACTATGCGGGAACTAATTCTAATAAATATCAATCCTTACCCCGCCACTGACAATGGGACATCATTTTATTCTTACTAGTTCATGGAATTTATTTTATTAAATATAAAATAAGTACCTATATGTTGTAATAGTGAAGTCATATACCTGGAGCATAGCGTTGTATTGCTGCGAGACATGGACACTTACCCAGCGAGACCGAGAAAGATTAAGTGCCTTTGAGATGTGGTGTTGGCGAAGGATGGAAGGAATTAGTTGGACGGAAAGAAGAACGAATGAAGAGGTTTTGGATTTAGTCGGAGAGAAGAGATCCTTGCTAAGGACGATTGAAAATAGAAGAGGAAATATGTTGGGGCACCTGTTACGACATGACATTTACATAAAAACTGTAATCGAAGGGAAAATAGAGGGAAGAAGAGGCAGAGGAAGGCCGCGACGTGCTTTTATGGACCAGGTCAAGGAGAAGGTCAATTTAGTGTCGTACCAGGAGCTCAAAGCAGTGGCAGAGCGTAGAGCTGAATGGCGGTTATTCCACCGACAAGAGCAGAGCTCTTAAGTTGAAGAAGAAGATGTTGTAATTTAATTACTTTTATTTTAGCTGAAATATTCACTAGGTTCTATGAGATGGTGACAAATGGAATACACCCATAAACCTTTTTTAACTTAAAGTTGTGCATGTGAGCTAAGGTAGAAACGCATACCGCCACTCTTCAACTAATACAAAAATAGTATCACTATATTTGAATAGGCTAGTTTCGTCTATCACAATTAAATTATGAAATTATGTTATTAACACAGTTTTGAATTTAGGAAATACGAATATAATACTATTTGGTTATAAAACATAAGAAATATTTTTAATTTCAAAATTAAAATCGTAAACTTACGATCTGTATTTCACGTGACCGAAAACGCCGACCACCATTTTTTTCCTCGTGAGTCGAGCGAGACGGATATTTTGCATCTTTATTTAATACAGGTAGGAGAGATGGGACTATTCTTTCTGCTCTGATGACGTGCGATAATGGCGGCTGCCGTTTTTGATTTGTATAAGTAGTGTGAATAAACATATTGTTTAATTTTCCGTCTGTGTTTTCTTTTACTTTTCTCGTATTCGATACGAAAAAAAGATCTGTGTTTAACTCGGGTGAAAGTCACCCATTTCTGGCTCAAACCAAAATATCTCATCAGAAATGGGTGCTTTTCAGCCCTTGGTTAACAATCTACTATTCCTTTTACTGGATTATTAACCTATATAATATGTAGTGCTTTCACCAAAAACTAAGCCTCAAATGCTAGAGGTTAAAAAAAAATGTAAGTAAAGAAAAAATATTTTTATATTATTATAGCCAGAAACCAGGTAATCCGATTTCCTTGTAATCTGGATATGTTTAAAATACAATTAAGGTCGCTTACCTACTGAAAAAAAAATGAATTATCTCTTGAAAATACAGTAAAAATTTCGTTGAAAAATTCAGGGAATTAAAAGAAAGCAGTGCGAATTTGCGACAGTTATCAAATTTACATATTTCATGTAGAATTTAATAATGTAGAACAGATATCTTTCCAAAAATTTTAATCGGGATTAACAGTGTGAAAAACACGAATTTGTCACATCTCATTACTCTCATCTCTTTCGCACCTGAACTGCCTTATGGAGCGGGCCGTGCAACAATAGTACCTACTGATTTTTATTGCCTGACTCGCCACTTGGTTTTGCGGATACTATAGTGGGTAAGTCACGTTGCCTTCGAAGCTGAAGGTCCCAGGTTCGAATCCCGATAAGAGCAAATAGTTGTGTAATGAGCATGAATAATTCTCTCTTAATTTTGGATGTTTTCTATGTACCTACGTATTTAAGTATTTATATCTTTCAAATAATATATCGTCGTCTAGTACCCATAATACAAGTCGTATTGAGCTTACTATATGGGACTAATTTGTTTTGGGTAAGATTGTCCCCTAAAATTTATTTATTTATTATTAGTATTACAAAGGAATGAGGTGAAAAGTGTAAACATATTTTTATTGCCGACCGTAGGTATCAGACAGTTGACGCCTTTACGAATCATTAATGATAATGTCACTTTTTTACACCAGTACGATCGCAATATTAAATCCACTCATTCGAAAAATCAAATTTCCGTGACAACAGCCCTCGCCCTATAAAAAGCTTTACGAGGGCCGCCACTGAATATTACAACTCATAACAAATAAAACATGAGCTCGTAACTTTAAAAAATCGCATTGCGAATTCGGTTGCGTGTTTTTGTAAATTTAGGCTGGTTTGGGGAATAAATTATCAATTTGCTTTGGGCTTAAACTGTCTGAGCATTTTTATGTTATGCCATTTCAATAAATATACAATTTACATCACCTATAAACTAAGGTACTGACTTGTTATTGAATCCATTCATTTGGTGTACGTAAGCGATCGAGCTCTTTTCAGACTGATATTTTATCCCCCTGAAATGAGACCTATTTAGATTCGACATTTTGGCCCTCTAAAACCCTCAAAGCCTTCTAACCTCTAAAACCGTCAAAGCGATTTAAGCGCGCAATTTTCATCAAATTAATAGAAGAGAAATGAAAAATACGCGAAGCGTACCTTTTCATTCTTCTAAAAGGTATTATATTATATGTATGAAAGTTTGGATGTTCAAATGTTTGGTTATTTGATACTCAATCACGAGTGATCGACGACGAAACGTAGATGTGGTATGTATAAAGTTAATAACCTAGATTTAATTAAAAGTATCCTACTAAAAGTGTTCCGAAAGTGATGAAATTGGTAACGAAAGTTGATAGCGGACGATAGTGCAGGCATATGCTAGTTGTATAACCTAACCTAGTGTAGTTGCTAAAACGCACTGCGCCTGCATTCAATCTGGACCTAAAATAATGAAGATAGAACCTAAATAATGGAATGCAGTAATGAAAACTTAAATAAAAAGTAACTCGAGCAGAGCCAATTAACAGCAAGCAAAAAACTTTAAAGTAAAATTACAAACGCTGAGAGTTTCAGAGAAAAACTGAAACTATTTATGGCCGAACATTTATTCAATTCACTATGGCTACGGCCCGGCTTTCAAGAAAACACTTGATGTAGAATTAGACACGCCTTTTGCATTAAGCTGGCTTCGGGGAAGGCTATTGTGGGAACATAAAGCGAACTGTACAGCCAAGCTAATTGCGCGCCAGACGTGGTAAGAATAATGTATACTTGCAAAGAAATTGCTTCCTCTGTTTTCTTCTGGCTCGGTTGTTTGTTTATTCACATGCGATTATCCGAACCGCGTTAGATTTAAGGGGATTTTCTTTTGCTTTGTAAGTAGGTACGTATTATTGCCGTGTGAACAAGAAAATTAACAAGGTCTATAATAAATAATAATCGAATTTCAACCTTCGTGAGACTTGTTGAAATGCAAGTAATTACAGATGTAGTGCATAAGTGTTTTCCATCGTATTTTCTCGGAATCGTTCGTATTTGTCAAGCTTCTTCAGTGAACCTCAGTACTTTTTGTAACGAGACTGACTGAAATAGTAAGACACGTTCGTAAGTTTCCATGAAAATACGATGGATGCACTACATCTGTACACGGTTTAACTCACGTACCTATTTAATGTCACTACGGGCGACGTGTTTCGAAGTAATAATAATAATAATAATAAATACTCTTTATTGCACCACAACAAGAGAGACAAACAGGTTACAAAAAAATTGCTTAATAAATAATGGACACAACAGGCGGTCTTATCGCTTTGAAGCGATCTCTTCCAGACAACCTTTGTACAGCAGGAAACATTTAAACTAGAATTTTTAACAGGTAGTGCAGGAATTCATCATGAAGAGTAAACTAACACATCAATCTTTCAAATATTTCTAAACAGGACACTTAAAAAAAAAAAAAAAAAAATACATACCTAATATATTAATAAATACACAGACATATATACAACCATACATACATACATACAATACATAAAAGGCAACTTAAGGGAGAGACAGGTAATATTGTTTCAACAGATTTTTGAAAATAGGAAGAGATTTTGCACACCTTATATGCAACGGCAAAGCATTCCACGACCGAACAGCCCGAAAGGTAAATGAGCCATTATAAAATTTGGTAGATGAAGGTGGTGGGGCAAGAAGATGGTTTTGGGAAGATCTGATGGAAGTGGATCGGATCGAAGTCTACTACGTTAAGAGTTATTTTTCTGGATGAGTGGGAAAACAAACTATTAGCATCTGTAATGTTCATAGAATGTTTACATGTAATATGATTATCTATTTATTATGCTCTACAGAGCACTCATTCTATTGATCTGTATTATTGTAATTTTCTGATAGCCCGCGCGGCTCCGACGGCTCGGTAAAATACCGTCAAATTTTATAGAATAGTGTAAGATTTTTTAATGCTGTCAATATCTTTATTTAATATTACATCTAGGCAGCTATAATAACAGTCAAGAATAACGTTACCAGGATTCAATCGGACTCGTGAAAAAAACGCAGTTAACGGTGCGAGATAACGCAAAAATCTAAATTTTTGGATGAGTAGTGATATTTTCATGACAGGATCCTGGAAATTGCTAATACAGTTGGGTATGAAAGAATGGTATATTATATAAATAAATAAGTGTTAAATATTTAAAAGTAAAAACCTATTGCGGTTATTTAATGAAAATACAATACTGTGAAATACAATAGGTAACAACTGTTAAGTACTAACATAAGTTGCGCCCGCGCAGGCCGCGCCATCAGGCGTATTCCACATGTACTAGATGATCCTTATAATACCGCACAAATGGGCTAGATGACGTTACTAATGTATGGGAATCGTAACGCCATCTAACCGATAATTAGCGAATCATCTACTTTGTCAATTGGCTGTGTTCAGCTATCGGTATAAACCAGGAAGGAACACGACTAGTTCACGTTAGTAACGACAGATGTCAATGAAGTCAAGTCATTGTATCAGATAATAAGTATATACGGCAAAATGTACGAGGGCTCGCTCCCTTCTTCACCTAAAACTGGACCGACACGGTCGACACCCTGTAATATTAATAAAAGAAGTATAGCTATATAGTCTTTCTCTCCGCCTATGGTCTCCACCTTAACAACAACTAATTTGATGCCTGGTCACGTATACGAGTATCTTCAGTTGTGTTCTGATAACAAAGTACTTATATATCTGTCAAAAAAGGTGAAAATCATCTGACTTAAAAAGAAAATGTTAACAGTAAGTATATATGGATCTTCGGGATCGACACACATTTTATATTTCATCGTTCTGCCTGAGTTTCTATAATACTGGTCATTATATTGGTAATGATTATAAATATGCAGGGCGCTATGAGCCTTAAGCTTTTGTTTGCATTGCCAGTTACTTTTCCCTAACTTGATATATTTTTGTCTGCAGCCCCACAAATCTGGAACTACCGCCCAGAAAGTTTCGCGCCGCGGTCTAGTTCCAAAAACTGTAAACTCTGTTGATTGTTTTACATTGAAACTAGTTTGTACTGAATAACAAATTTACGGTACGAGCAAGTAAATTTATTTTTTCAGTACCTACCTACCGTCGTAATGTTAATTTTCAAAACTCTTATATTCCTCTATGCTCTGAGGTAACAACATATTATCCTACTATCCTACTCCGACTAATATAATCAATGCGAAAGTTTGGGTGTTTGGACATTTGGATGTTTGTGACTCCATCACGCATATATACGGTTCAACCGATTTGGATGATATTTTGCACGAAAATAGTTTATAGCCTGGATTAAAATATGGTATAGTTTTCATACCAGGGCAGACGAAGCCGCTGATGAAAGCTAGTTATAAATATAGCGAGGGATAACAAGATGCCAAGAGACACTTTATTTTATAATTATTGTTATAAAGAGGCACGTAATAATTGCTGCTACTGCTCTACTGCCCAAATGAAATATTTTTATATTTTAGGCAGCATATTCTCGTTGCATGTAAATTACCGTTGTGTTAAGTCCCATTTTTTTACTAGATACCCGCGCATTTTCCCCGGCATTCAAAGTGTTAGACAAAGTGGTAAGTTTTCAGTGCACAGAATACATTTACATAATACCATAAAATGCATACCATGCGTCGCGTTTTGAATGTGTAAGTGATTGAACAAGCAAGCAAAATTACGTATTGTTAGCAAACGAGTTAGTTACATGATTATACACCCCTGTATAGAAACTTATAATGAAAGGGGGTCCGCAACTCAGCAGTTAACTACTTTGCGGGCTGTTTCTAATATCGGACGGGTACCTACGCAGTACCCGTGGCTTGTAAGATACATATACACGCATGCATACATATACACACAAACACACACACACACACACACACACACACACACACACACACACACACACACACACACACACACACACACACACACACACACACACACATACACACACACACACACACACACACACACACACACGCGCGGACGCACGCGCGGACGCACATGCACACGCACACGCACACGCACACGCACACGCACACGCACACGCACACACATTTTGCACGGTCATCTTGCTCGTTGGTCCAAACAAAATGGGTTTTCAAGATCAGATACTGATATCATGAATATATAAACATCTGGGAAGATTACACTAGATCGTTCCAGGTGTCTTGGACTAATCGAGGAACATACATTAAAAAAAGATCCTGACGAGTTGAGAAACTCCTCCTTTTAGAAGTCGGCTAAAAACGAAAGACTTGCCATCGTTGTCAGTAACACAATTACAATGCAGTAAGTCATACAATTCATCATCGCCATCACATCAGCCGAAAGACGTCCACTGCTGGACATAGGCCTCCCCCAAAGAGTGCCAAACTGACCGGTCCTGCGCCACCCGCATCCAGCGGACTCCCGCAACCTTTACCAGGTCATCAGTCCACCTTGTCGGGGTTCTACCCACGCCGCGCCTTCCGGTACGTGGTCGCCACTCGAGAACCTTTCCGTCCCAACGGCCATCGGTTCTACGTGCTATGTGCCTCGCCCACTGCCACTTAAGTTTAGCGATCCGGAGGGCTATATCGGTTACCTACCTTCAGTCATACAATTACATGGATGTAATTCTAATATCACACGCAATTAGGCTTTTCTAATGGCTAAATTTAGTTCCCCGTGTATTCGATTGCGGGGATGGGTTGAAGTGTGTTTGAGGGTGATAGTCTAGTAATATGATGCACGTCCTACTTATACTATTAATGCGATACTTTGGATGTTTGTAACTCAATCACGCTTAAACGGCTCAACCAATAGTCTGGATTAAAATATAGGATAGTTTTTATCCCGGGACCACGCAATCGAAGTCGCGGGCGGAAGCTAGTTTTACATATCTTTAACCCTTTGAAGGCAAACAGTTACTTAGACACACATTCACTGCCAAGAATCGCTACGCTCGTAGCCGATCCCGTCATTTATCCCGTATGTAGCGGAAAGCGACTACGGCGTAGGCGCCCGCTACGCCGGTTGTTGGCAGTAAATGTGCTAGTTGTGTTTGCCGTAGCGCCATGACCGATTCACTCTCATAAGTCAAACGACGTTATTTCACGATATGATACAAATAGTCTTTACGTAACACCTGGCCATAATGCGAGTTTTACTGCACGCTACGCGTACGGCAAAACTCGCATTGTGGCCAAGTGAAAACGTAAAATTATGTACGCAACACGGGCGGTAATTCATAAAGCCCCAGAGCGCATATTTATGGCCCTCACCTTCGGTTCGGGTCACAAACACCTGCGATCTGGGGCATTCACGAATTCTCCGCCCTAGTTACGTAATGTACTATTATCTCACACCTCATACTGATAAAGCAGTTACGAAAGAAAACCCAGATGTACAGGGAGATATTAGAGGTAAAACAACAAGCATTTAGGTAATATAGAATTGAAATTACATGTTTCAATAATAGTTCATTTTGAGTTAAACACATTTGGCTTATGAGGGCAATAGCAATAGGTGTTATGGAGTAGACTTTCAAAGGGTTATTCTTTAAAATAGGTGTTATAATTTGCTTTCATGTAACAAGGTTGGATGGTGGCCTGACAGTGACTTTCGTCGTGACGATTGGCAGTGTAAAGGTTAAAACCTACATTTACTAGACGGCGCTGAAAATTGCATTTGTTGTCTACCGGTTGTAAGAATATAGGTGTGTATGTACGTAAAGTTAGAAAACGGATAAGGAATACGAGGTATAACAACTTATCATATAGGTCATAATATATACGCTCACTGTATAAGCTTGTTTAGTATGTCTTTATTTTGTATTAAGCATACATTGTCAATTACATTAATTTAAATAACTAAAATCTGGTTTAGGATGTCCGTAAATTAAATTAAAATAAAATGATACAATCAATTCAATTCCTTACATCTAATGAAGTGTACATCATTTCACATAATGAACGAAAGGTATAATGACAAAATATATATTTTCGTATAAAATAACGTACTTTAGATATAATATCAATTGAAATATAGATTAAACCGTATAATATTCATAACACCTAAGGAATTGAAAGAATGAAATTAAATATTTTTGCAATCAAACACACCAATTATTTTAAACTAACCGTCAGCATGTAGACGTCACCCCGCTTTGCGGAGTGTCTTTTTCCGCTCTAAGGGACTTTTTTACTGCGCCCCAAGAACTCCTTTTATGTGTTGCTCCGCCCCCACCCTTTGTCTAGCTCCCCTAACCTAATTTTCTGTATTATAATCCTTATACGAAAATATACTATGTGTTATGAAGTTATGATCGTTATCCGTTATGTATGTTATACGAAATGAAATAAGTCAATTTGAGTATTACAGAAAAAAAGGTTATATTCATTTATTTAAAATAATAATAGGAATATTATGTCCATTGACCGTTATCTAAATATATAAAAGAAGAAGCTGACTGACTGACTGACTGACTGACTGACTGACTGACTGACTGACTGACTGACTGACTGACTGACTGACTGACTGACATATCAACGCACAGCCCAAACCGCTGGGTCTACGGATTCCAAATTTGGCACGTAGGTTCCTTATAAGGTGTAGGGGAGCACTAAGAAAGGATTTTTCAAAACTCACCCCCTAAGGGGGTAAAACGGGGGTCCAAAGTTTGTATGGGGGAAGCATTATTTTTTGAACTACAGACTTAAAACTTTGTAGGAAGATTACTTATTAAGATACAAAAAAATCACTTTCAGCGTTTTACAAAATTCCACCCCTAAGGGGGTCAAATAGGGGTGCAAAGTTTGTATTCAAAACTACTGGGACTACAAATTTGAAATTTACACCAGACCTTCCTATTATGACGTAGGCAAGGGATAAGACTATCTATAAGAAATTCTATCCCTAAGGGTGTTAAATAGGGGTGCAAAGTTTGTATGGGTGAAACATTATTTTTTGTACTAGAGACATGAAACTTTGTAGGGATATTACTTATAAAGATACAAAAAAAGTTCTTTCAGCGTTTTAGAAAATTCCACCCCTAAGGGGATTAAAGAGGGGTGCAAATTTTGTATTCAAAACTACTGGGACTAGGAACTTGAAAATTACACCAGAACTTCTTTTTATGACGTAGGCAGGGGATAGAACAGGATTTTTGGAAATGCTATTCCTAAGGGGGTGAAATGGGGGTCCAAAGTTTGTATGGGGGAACATTATTTATTGAACTGGAGACTTAAAACTTTGTAGGAGGATTACTTATTGGTACCAAAAAGGTACTTTTGGCGTTTTATAAAATTCTACCCCTAAGGGGGTTAAATAGGGGTGCAAAGTTTGAATTAAAAACTATTGTGTCTAGAAACTTAAAATTTACACCAGATTTTCCTTTTATGACATAGGCAAGGGATAAGACGGGATTTTTGGACATTCTGTCCCTAAGGGTGTTAAATGGGGGTGCAAAGTTTGTATGGGAGAAATATTATTTTTTGTATTAGAGACTTGAAACTTTGTAGGGATATTACTTATTAGGATACAAAAAAAGTTCTTTCAGCGTTTTAGAAAATTCTACCCCTAAGGAATTCAAATAGGGGTGCAATATTTGTATGAGGTAAACATTATTTATTGAACTAGAGACTTGAAACTTTGTAGGAAAATTACTTATTAGGAAACAAATAAAAATATCTTAAGCGTTTTTAAAATTCCACCCCTAAGGAGATTAAACAAGGGTGCAAAGTTTGTATTCAAAACAACTGGGACTACAAACTTGAAATTTACACCAGAACTTCCTTTTATGACGTAGGCAAGGGATAAGACGGGACTTTTGGAAATCCTATCCCAAAGGGGGTTAAAAAGGGGTGCAAAGTTTGTATGGGAGAAATATGACTTTTTGTACTAGAGACTTGAAACTTTGTAGGGATTTTACTTATCAGGATACAAAAAAAGTTCTTTCAGCGTTTTAGAAAATTCTACCCCTAAGGAGTTCAAATAGGGGTGCAATATTTGTATGAGGTAAACATTATTTATTGAACTAGAGACTTGAAACTTGGTAAGTATTTTACTTATTAGGATACAAAAAAAAAGTATTTTCAGCTTTATATAAAATTCCACCCCTAAGGGGGTAAAATAGGGGTGCAAAGTTCGTATTCAAAGCTACTGGGACTAGAAACTTGAAATTTACACCAGAACTTCATTTTATGACGTAGGCAAGGGATAAGACGGGATTTTTGGAAATTCTATCCCTAAGGGGGTTAAATAGGGGTGCAAAGTTTGTATGGGAGAAACATAATTTTTTGTACCAGCGACTTGAAACTTTGTAGGAATATCATTATTAAGATACAAACAAGTAATTTCAGCGTTTTATAAAATTCTTCCCCTAAGGGGGTTAAATAGGGATGCAATGTTTGTGGAGGGGAAACATTATTTATTGAACTAGAGACTTGAGACTTTGTAGGAAGATAACTTATTAGGATACAAAAAAAGTAATTTCAGCGTTTTATAAAATTCCACCGCAAAGAGGGTTAAATGAGGGTCCAAATTTTGTATAAGGGAAACTTATTTTTAGCTACGACGTACTTAAAACTTTGTGGACAGATTACTAAACTTATTAATTTACAAATAAAGAGCTTTCAGCGTTTTTGAAATAATTAAACCTAAAGGGGTTAAAAAGGAGGTCCAAAGTTTGTATGGAGAAAAAAGATTAGTTAGACAATTTTATTCGAGAATTCACAGGATAATTCCTAACGATAAATGAGTAAACAAGTGTTTCCGATTTTTTGAGAATTCAACCCCTAAAAGGAGACATGTGGTGACAAAATCTGAAAATCAACATCGGCATCTATTGTTTCTATGGTTTATCGGGTCGCTGATTAGGAAAACAACAACGATTTTACATTCCAACGTGGCGTCTAAATATCAATATGGGCGTTGTTATTACGGTTTTTTGGGACGTTAATAACGAAAATCACATAGATTTTGAAATGTAATGTTGTGGATATGAAAATTCATGAAAATATTTGTGCAAAATTGCAATTCAATCGGTCCAGTTTTTTTCGTAGCAAATCGGTTGTAACAGACGGACTGACAGACAGCCACACGTGATCCTATAAATAAGGGTTCTATTTTTGCTTTTGAGGTATGGAACGAGACCCGCGTTATATAGGGTTATAGGTTTTAAAGTTTGTATTTGGTGCCATCTCGATCGTCAGCAATCGGTACCTAGGCGAGTGTGGGCGGCGCGGCGGGACGGGAGGGTAGGAGACATTGGGAAAGTGCCTGCATCCGTAATAAGTACATTCAAGGTGCTGCACGAAGATCTGCTTACTTTTAATAAGTTAAGCATTTTGGCCGCCGTTAAATTAAAACAAATTTTTGGGTATTTATGTTAAATACTGGTTCGAAAAGCATGGAAAAAAATCTTAGGAAACAAGCCTATAGCAATGTCCAGGCCACAAATTTGACTTAACATTCGTGGAGATATTTTGGTATTTCAACATTAATGTTCATGAACATAAAGTAGCTTTTATTCCAGAGGACAGATTCTCATTAATCATGATTGTAAATTTAATAACAGAAATACGTACATACATACATACATTGACGCCTTTATTCCCAAAAGGGGCAGGCAGAGCACATGAACTTTATGTTCCAGCGCCACTTTTAGCATAAATGTGAATATAAAAGATCGACAAAAAGTGATATTGCTTAGGTTGTTAGCCCATCACCCGGGACACACTTCAACCCTGCTCTCTTAATCGACTTTTACGACACACACGGGAAGAAAGAGGGTGGTGAAATTCTAACTCGCCACCACACGGGCATAAATATAATAGGAAATAAAAATTAATTTACCATAATGGGTTATGATGAAGGGTTATTAGTAGGGGAAGTTAGTAGTAGTAGGTTAGTAGGCGGCGTAGCAATTCAATAATTATTGGAAAATTACTTTTACTAAGCGGGCGAAGCCGCGGGCAAAAGCTAGTTCCTAATAAAAGTATTGGTTTTGTTGTTATAGCTAACGTTCATAATATTTTGCAAACGTTATAAATATGAAATTATATACATTTTACTTGTTATATCTCGTGGGACGCACCCTTAGAAAACATCGTAATGAGCAAAAGTTAAATCCCAAACTTAGATCACCCATCTGCATAATATATGACCTATTAAATTCAAACAAGTGCATCGTAGTCGGAGGCTTAAGAAAACTTTCACCCTCAGAAGTTTAACGTCATTCAACATTAATGGCGTCTACTGAATATTCATGTTTGCTAGTTACAAAGTCGGCTGGAGTATGGAATAAATCTATGTTTTGCCCGCTAACTGACGAGGCAGCAAACTGCTTCATAGTAAGTACCTAAGACATAATAGGTAAGTTTATTTTCAATGCCATATACCAACAATTTGAGACACATATCAACCTTGCTGACGGCAGCCCAAAACGCTTCATACTTATTGACATAAAAGTATGACGGCACAATCTGCTATTTGTACTAATCGTTGAATGGAAAATCAAATAACTTGCTCTTTCAGTCGAGAAATACTATGTTTAGTTTCCAAGTTAGCATACAATTTTTTTTCTATAAAAGCGTATGGATTCTGCTGGTAGCTTTTAATTTCCTCATGGTCAATAAAAAACAGCTTATTTATTTTAAACTTTCATGATCCGTATTGAGTGATAAAACCGTACCGTTAAAGGGCAATTATTGCTCAAAAAATTGCCCGTCTAAGTGTAAGTAAAGGTGCACTTAGACGGGCAATTTTTTGAGCAATAATTGCCCGTCTAAGAGCACCTTTACTTATAGAGGGCTCGTTAGAGCTGTCTGGCTGTGTAAAGACTGAACAAAAAATTGTCGTAAATAAACGCTCAGGACCGGTCACTTTGGCACTCTTTGGGGAGGCGTATATCCAGCAGGGCACGTTTTTCGGCTGGTATTATTATGGTCTTACTGTTTAATCTGTCTGCTTTCATTATAACTTCATAGCACATTATCACACAAGATCTCAGCACAAAGGCAAACTTATCCCTATAAGGGATAAGTTCAGGGAGGTATGACAAGACGTGAACTGCATAGTTTCTTTTAAATACTATGGAAATCCACATCTCTATTTCGCCTTCTATAACGAATTAGTCTCTTATGATAACTGCGAAATACTCCGTAGACTTTGTAATTCGGAACTAAATTTAGAATGAGGAATGTGATTCGCATGAATTCGGAATTAGTTGTGTGTTACCTGAGTACTTATTAAGTACCCAAGTTATTTAGAGCACCTGGCTAAACTAGATTTGTAAATCACGTCTTTGATTTGTGGGTATGTGAATAAATCCATAAACTGACAAATACTGATAGCTATGGAGAAGGTGCTTCATTTAACCAACGGTTCTTCGCTGAACTACTTTATTACAAATATATCGTGGAGTAAAACCGTAACTGCGTATTTAAATAAATATCTTCCTGGCCATTTCTTAGAAAAATCTTGGTGAAGCTGGACGTTTAATCAACATCTCTACTCCTAGGTAGATGTACGTAACGTATAGGTATAGAAAAGCTAGACGACCGCAAGTCATTATGTACATAGACTACCCAGATAAGATTAGAAAAATCGCACGTGAAGTTTGATACCAGGGTATAAACATTGAAGGTAGAGGTAAAGCTTCACGAGTTCAAATACCGCGAGCCATCCGGTTGCCTCTTAAAACACTGAAACTACGCCTCATTGCTTCAATAAATGTTGTGCTGGGAGGTGCCGGCGGAGGGGGGCGACGGAACAAAAATAAAATCGGTCGGCTGGGCAGAAAGCTTGAAGCTAATTTACATTTTACCTACTCGGTTTTCAAGTTTAGTACGGTCTTTCAAACGAAAGACCTAGCTATCTGTCAATGTGTCAAGTTGTGTCGGGGATGATGTAAATGAAGCTCATCTAGTAACGGACCAGTAAATACAATTTGACTAAATTGTTTACATGATAAACAATTTAGTCAAATTGCCTAGTATATCTTGTGATCATAATTTCAGTTCCTGTTTTCAATAATTTTCATTTTCACATCTTTATTAACATTATTTTAAGCCATGACCTTTTCAGACAGGCAATTTACTATCAAAGGAGAACAAAGCCTTTCCCCGTGTAATTTAAACCTTTCAATAGATAATTATTTTCGATGTAACCTAATACCCAGTAAACGATCCATGTAAAATATCTGCGATATCAAAAGGAAATTGGTCTCTTTCACGGTAAATCCAGGCCTGTCACAGGCTGGATTTCGGTGGTGGTTTTAGACAGCAGTTCACAGCTTTATAGCTTTGGTTAGTCCACCATATCCGTCCTGCCTCCCCGGACAGGGCAGGATGCGTAAAAGCAATTCTCCGATGTTAATAACACACGAAACTAAGACAGAGGCGAGAAATAGGAAAGTTTATTAAAATTGAGACTAACATTGTGTTGATTGAGAATGAACTAATTCAAACTAGGGTAAATACTAAGTCGGTGACAAAAGGTACCTATTAGGTAATTACCATTTTTGTAAAAAAAATAAACGCCTTTATTTTTTTCTATAGCAAACACCTAATCTCGCAATTTGTAGGTTATTTCGTAGAGGTACAAGTACTCTCCATAACACCTACTGTTTTGCCGAAAGCCAAAATCACAAAGTTAGGTATGCCCAAAGTTTAAAGAGGGGTTATACTCATCGAATCGGTCAGCGGGCAGACTAACAGCCCGATGGACCGATGATATCTGCCGAACGGGAAGCAAACAGTGGATAAGATTAGCACAGGACCAAGGAGAGTTGCGTAACAAAGAAGAGGCCTATACTCAACAGGGCATACGTGCTGAATAGATAATCGAGACGCGTGACTTCACGGGTCTTAAGGGGATGCCTTAATTTGAGTCGTACACACTCCCTAGACAGACACGCCTTCCGCCCACGAGAAAAAGTGATGTAACACTCTTCGGGAAATTTCATAAAGTGATATTTTAGATTAGATAAAATACTATAGTATTAACTTGATTGTGTCTTAAAATAATGTATCGTTTGAGTAGGCTGAATAAAAAAAGGAAAATACAGACCCAACTTTGGATTGTATTCTATTGATTTTAAGTAATGGTGTATCGATAAAATCAGATAAACAATCATATACTTAGTGAAGAATCATATATATGAAAATCAGACCTTATTGTTTCTTAATCTAGTCAGAACGGCGTTTCAAAGCAGGCGATAATTTCCAATGCACCGCCTTAAGCGTTTTCTCTCCCTATAGGGAGCAATATTAAAACGGTTTCGTAATTACGTATTTGAGATACATGAATGGGATTTCTGTCACTAGGCATATTTTTATGCCTAGGGTCAAGTTTTACGGCGAAAATGTACTGAAATGTCACGTACCTAAAACGTTACGATAAAACCTATCGTGCTAGGGCCTCTGCGCTCTTAAATAATATCAACATTTTCCGCAATATAAGCAGCTTTAGGAGTCAAAGTGCAACTATGCAGAAGTGTAAACCGGGGCGAGGTGGCACATTACTGCACTAGAGCAGTAAAGTTTGGAATAAGGAAGCCGAGAGAGCGGCGTTGTAATACTCCATCTGTCTTTTTAAGCGTTGATTTCAAGCCCGTTTCTGGCTCTTTGCTTGTCACAACAATTACATTATTTAGACTCTACATTTTAGAGGCTGCTCTAGCGATATTGGTAAATAGATACAGATTTTTAAACATAAAGAGAAGTATATGTACTAGGTACGTCCTAACCCTACACTTGTCACTCTTGTATCGAATTGTTAATTGTGAAACTAACTTTCCTATTTTAAATGTATGCATACGATTAAATAAATCCTACAACCATACAAACTTTTATGCAGCATGTCACGTTTCTCTATGATGATGAACTAGCATGTAACACCCCTGGTGTTGCAAGCCTCCATAGGATACGGTAACCAATTCCCATCAGGTGGGCCGTAAGCTAGTTTGACACCAAGGTGGTATAAAAAAATATTAAAAGCTCATCATACTCTTATTTGGTCGGCTTACATCAACATTTTCGGTCACGCCATGACGAATGTTCATGATAATCGAATACAGGTCTTGATGATGAAGTGTTTCGAGTTTCTTCACAAAGACAGCTGCAACACATGAAGATACAAACTCAGACCAAGAAAATATACAGATGGAGCGTTACGAACAGTCTAGTGAAGCCAACCGGTTTTCCACCAAGCCCCATAAGTCTAGCACACGCTAAACAAATTAAATCGCATAAAACTCGAAATAAATGATCTTGACAGCATTGCGACACGACCTGAAGAGTTTTGTGCAATTTTGTTTGTATATGTGTGTAGCGTGTGCTAAACTTGAAGTAGCTTGGTTTTGTTTGTATGTGGTTTGGCTTCACTTGACTGTTCGTAACGCATCGTCTGTCATTTTTTTTTGGTGTTAGGATACAAAGTGACAAGAATTTCGACACATTTTTTTACAAATTATTTTTTTACACTCACACTTTTTTTCCATTTTCGTGTTATCTTATCTTATCTTATCTTATCTAGATGAGGGCCCTTTCGGATGCACTTCGACCCAGTGGGATCTTTTGTGCATTTGCCCTCTCCTTATGTCTACTCCCAACTTCGCTCCATCATTTCCACATAGCGGATGATGCAGCTCAGCGGAAGTAGGTACCTTGAATTCCTTTGGTTGCGGATAACCGTTACCGAAGTAATTCATTCTTTGTCTGGCCAGGGCATGACATTCACACAATAAGTGTTCCATAGTCTCATCCTCCTCGCCACACATTCTACAGTCTAAACTGTCCGATAGTCCCATCTTGGCCAAGAGATCCTTGACCCCGAAGTGACCTGTGAACACCCCAGATATGATTCTGAGCTGCTTCCTACTGGATTTCCAGAGTTTGTTAGTCCAGCCCGAGTCCACTCCTTCTATGAAGAGCTTAGAGTGCCTTAAGCCCGCCTCATTCCTCCACTCGTGTTGGTGTTTGGTTTCGGCGTGGGCTTTAAAGGCCGAAGTTATGGTTCCCTGCGAGAGTCCCACACATGGTTCTGGACCTACAAAGTGATTTGTAGACCCCCCTCTTGCAAGCTCATCCGCTCTTTCGTTGCCGATGAAGCCCTCGTGCCCTGGTATCCAAACTAGTTGCACCTTATTATGCTTTCCAAGCTTGTTCAGTGCCTGGACGCCATTATAGACTAGTCTAGATTCCACTTTCGGCGCCGTAAGTGCTTTAAGGGCCGCTTGACTGTCACTGAGTATATAGATGGTCTGCCTTCTGGTTTGCCTGTCTATATTCTCCTGTGCACAGGCAATTATAGCGTATGTCTCCGCCTGGAAGACGGTTGCCAAACTACCCATGCTTACACTACTACTGTAGTCATTTTCGTGTTAATATTCCAACCGTTTGTGAGTACCTAGTAGGTACTACCTACCTATTAAACACATAATGATTTTATATACAGCCCAGCTAGCATGCTAGTACATTGACAACTTCTACGGTCATGTTTTATGTCCAAGACAGACGTCAAACAATTTAACGTCATGAGCTAATATGGTAACCCGCCAGCTACGTAAAATGTTAATTCATACGTCTTGCACATAAAACGAAAATTTCAACGTCAAGTGCTTTTGATTTTGACTAATAGCCGGTATAAACCGATGACGGGCATAAATTTGTGTAGGTCGCTCGAGACCCCGGTTTTTTTACACTATGAAAAGAATTGCAGTCACCGGATTTTGAATAAAAAATAGTGTCGAAACAAATATTCGTCTGCACTTTAAAGAGCTTGGATTGATTGTTAACCTTTTACGACATTTCGCCTGGCTCAGAGACTTGGTGCCAGTGACAAATTAGAAATGCTTCTAGCCCGTTCGAGTGGCTTGAGCCCAATTTTATAAAATATTTCATAGAAAACATGTATCATAAAATATTTTATTATTTTTACTTGCAGGCTTCTCTGCACGATGGGCCGTGATTGCCCATCATACATCAAGTGTTGGGGGGAGAAAGACATACTTCCATCGCATACCAAAGCATAACGGCGTCCAGTTGTATGGCCATGATTGCGGCGATTTCGTGCGAGAAGCAAAACAAAACGATTGAAATACAACTTAATTTTAGTTTATTTACAAATATTTACTAGACGACAACAATGCTCATCGTCACTCTTTTATTAAGTAGTATACCTACATCCACTAGAAACTTGGTCATCCAAAACAGCTGGAGGCATGTACCTGTACGGGATATAAGCACTAATAATAATAATGTTTCCTCAGATCATCATCACCAAGATCCTCTGTCTTAGTTAAAACTTAAGAAACAAAATGATAATAACAACAAATACTCTTTACGTTACACCTGGCCATAATGCGAGTTTTACTGCACGCTGCGCGTACGGGAAAACTGGCATTGTGGCCAGGTGAAGACTTAAAATGTTGTACTCACCACCGGCGGTAATTCGTAAAGCCCCAGAGCGCATATTTGCGCACGAAAACCTGCGATCTGGGGTATTCACGAATTCACCGCCCTAGTTACGTAATGAACTATTACAGTACATATGGTGTACTTTCCCGCACTAGTGCGGAAAAGAGCACTCTCGGTGCATACGTCGAAACTTTAAAGAGCCATATGTATAGTAAAACGTTGTACGATACACGTGCGAATAGGTAATTCGCAACTCTTGTCGATTTAAAACACTCCCTTCGGTCGTGTTTTAATTTATCACCACTCGATGCGAATTTCCTATTGTCGGCACTTATATCGTAAATAACTATTATTGCACAACGACAAGAGAGAAACAACTTACAAAAAAAAATTGCTAATCAACACTTAACTAACTGCTAACTAATCATCATCATCATCATATCACCTGAAAGACGTCCACCGCTGGACATAATAGGGCTCCACCAAGGAGTGCCGTAATTATCGACCTTGCGCATCCAGCGGATTCCCGCGACCTTTACCAAGTCATCAGTCCACATTGTAGGGTGCACCCACGCTGCACCTTCCGGTTCGCAGTTGCCAATCGAGAACCTTTCCGCTCCAACGTCCATCGGTTCTACGTGTAATGCGCATTAATAAGTAGATAGTATTGTAGCTACTCACTTGCTTGTGGCAACCACAGATACCAAGTTCGCGCACCCCTAAACTGATGGTGGCAACTGTGGTTGCCAAGCGAAATACGGGCTGCCTTGATGAAACAAAACCAAAGCAATTTGGCTCACCTTTTTTAAAATTCGAAATCAAAGTTCTAGATTCACTTAGACGTGAAACTCATCATGACGAGTTTTCTAGTAGCGTTCCTTAATTGCTGGATCTTATGAATACTTGCAAACGGTAATAAAACTCATGAACTAGGGCAAAGCATAATTAAGAAAAACAGTTTTTAATTAAAGTTCGCAGACAGAGCGTCTCTACTTACAAAACTTGTAAGTTGGCTACTTTTATTAACATTGCAAGCAATTATCAAAATTTTAATCTACAGGACGAAAACGTAAATGTGATTTTATGGACTTTAGACCAGCAGGTTTAGCAGGTCGTCGATATGTGCATTCTGCCCGTTATAACCTACGGTGCCCAAACATGGTCACTCACCGAGGCAAAACAAGACCAGATTGAAGGTTTGCCAATGAGCTATGGAGCGTATGCTAGGAGTCAAACGGATCGACCGGGTCCGAAACTCTACGCTGCGCTCAAGAACTTGCAACATTGCTAACGTTGCGGCCAAGACCGCCAAGCTGAAATGGGAATGGGCTGACCACGTCTGCCGCATGTATCCCCAGAGGTGGGTTAAACTAGCCACAGAGTGGGTGCCGCACGATGGGATTTATATCTCGCAACGATTGGCCAGAGATTTCTCTACGAGTGGAAATCGAGAGGGGAGTCCTATGCCCAACAGTGGGACACTCTATAGGCTAGGAAAAAAAAAGTGGCACATACTTAAAAAGTAACTATATCTATTTGAAAATTATACGCTGGAAATCCATTCATACTATTGACAAGTTAACTGAGATGCTCATCCCTTCTGTTGCTCACGCTAGCACTTGAACCGCGAAGAAAGGAACGAGTAGGTATTTTCCAGTACGGTAGCCTAGTGGTTCAGGCATGCGGCTGTCAAGCGACGGTCGTGGGTTTGAATCCCGGCTCGTACCAATGAGTTTTTCGGAACTTGTGTACGGAATATGTAATCCCAATGAGGTCTAGTTTTCCCTCTGGGTTGGAAGGTCAGGATGGCAGTCGCTTTCGTAGAACTACTGCCT
Organism: Epinotia demarniana; assembly: GCA_945867215.1. Classification (NCBI taxonomy): domain Eukaryota; kingdom Metazoa; phylum Arthropoda; class Insecta; order Lepidoptera; family Tortricidae; genus Epinotia; species Epinotia demarniana. The sequence goes on along the minus strand of OX244273.1, from coordinate 6,111,120 downwards.
ATGCCAAATCTTGGGATTAGGTGTCAAAGAGGACCCCGGGCTCCTTTAGGTACATTATGGGAATAACGCTAGGAGGATGATGATCAGACATGATTTGTAACCGGATTAATTATTTGTTTTAAAAATTGATAATTTTCTTAAGAACTTTATACCTAAAGGTTTTTATGTGCTATAACCTGGTTACAAAATAACAAATCCTTTACATAATAAAAATACAGCGCAATGTATTAACATTAGAAAACTGATAGACTTTCTTGAACGTTTCTGAACGTTTCTGAACGGAAACGTCACTGTCAATGTCAAAGTAGTCAAGTCAAATGTGCGTGATTGTTTCAGTTCAGACCTTGGTCAACATTGTGCAATTTTATCTTATAATTTAACGCGATATCGTTACAATTCTCACTAAAAATCGACAGTGTAACCGTGTCACAACATCTCATACATTCCTACAAAGAGTCTTGATTAATTTCTTCAAGATGCGGCTGGTAGACGGGTCGAAACTTTTAGAACTTCAAAACACGCCTGTGAATATTCGCAATATATGCATCGTGGCGCACGTGGATCATGGGAAAACGACTTTAGCGGACTCCTTGATATCCAGTAATGGCATCATATCGCAGCGGATGTCAGGGAAGCTGCGATATATGGACAGCCGGCCTGATGAGCAGGAACGTGGTATAACCATGAAGAGTAGTAGTATAGCGCTGTATCACGCTGTACAGAAGCAGGAATACTTGGTGAATCTCATAGATTCACCCGGACACGTTGATTTCTCTAGTGAAGTGTCGACGGCTGTGAGACTTTGCGACGGCGCTATTGTTGTTGTGAGTAATATCTTGTTATCATAATAAAACATTTGAAGTTCTTTCATCTCGATTGTAATTGGACATGTAACATGATTTTTGAAGCAAACAAATTGTAAGAAATAATTGGCATGAATCGAATTTAAACTTTTGTTAGACATGTCTAAAATAATGTTAAAATAAACATTAAATGATATGATGTATGTTGTGACATTTAATATGTGAGTTTTACCGTGGATGTATTAGTAGTAATTGGCATGAAATGAAATAACTAGCTATGTTTTACTTATTTATTGAAGTAAATTAGTGACTGTTGTTATAAACTCCTATGAATAAATTTGTATAATATTGTTGTAAGCAGACATAATTGTATCAATTTTATGTTTAATTTCAGGTGGATGTTGTCGAAGGTGTTTGCCCACAAACACGGTTAGCGTTAAAGCAGGCTTACTCAGAGAACATCCAGGCTGTGTTAGTGCTCAATAAAATAGACCGACTCATACTGGAAATGCAGATGACTCCGCTAGATGCGTATGTTCATCTCACGCAAGTCATGGAACAAGTGAATGCGGTTATGGGGGAGCTGTTTGCCAGCGAAGTGTTGGGGAATGAGGAAACGAAAATTGATAAGGAGGTAATTTGAAATCAAAGAAGCACTTTATTATTAAAATAATAGTAAAAATGGAGAGTTGGGTTGTCTAATTAGTTTCTTATTATATATTTTCTGTTCCAATTATAAGTTATTGTCCTACAATTTGGTTTCAACACAATATCTGTGAAATACTAGTATTGTGCAATATTTATTTTCAGGAGGTAAAAGAAAAACCTAAAGAAGACAACAATTTCTATGATTGGACCTCTGCCCTAGAGGATGCAGATGATTCCAATCTTTACTTTGCTCCGGAACAAGGCAATGTTGTGTTTGCAAGCGCTATTGATGGTTGGGGCTTTACAGTTCACACATTTGCTCGACTTTTCTCTGAGAAACTTGGTTAGTGATTATTTTTTAATCATTATATGTAATAAAAAACTTTATTTAATAATCCTAAAATAAATCAGTAGTATAATTTTTATTTCATTTGTTTTTATTCAGGTGTGAAAGAAGAGATACTTAGAAAAGTACTTTGGGGTGACTTCTACTTGAACACAAAGACAAAACGCTTCATGAAGGGGGCTCAAGAAAAGGCGAAAAAGCCACTATTCGTCCAAGTAGTACTAGATAACTTATGGAATGTTTACGAAACTATTGCCATGAGAAATGAGAGGGAAAAAGTGCCAATTATTTGTGATAAACTTGGTATTAAACTGACCACCAGGGACTTGAGGCATACAGACAGCAGGATTCAACTGCAATCCTTGATGATGCAATGGCTGCCTCTGTCTCAAACTGTATTAAATATGGTGTGTACAAAACTACCTTCACCCAAGGAAATCAGTTTGGAGAAAGTTGAAAAACTAATGTGCACGAAAATATTCGACTTTGAGTCGTTGCATCCCAAAACTCAAGAGCTTAAAAATGACTTTCTTGCATGTGACAGTAGCTCCGGAAGGCCTGTTATAGTGTATATTTCAAAAATGTTTAGCGTAGACAAAAGTGCGCTTCCAGAAAACAAGCCAAAGGCTTTGACTGCCGAAGAGATGGCTGTGAGGAGAGAAAAAGCTAGGCAAATGCGGGAGCAGATGAAATTACACGAGGTTAATTCCCAGGCCACACCAACGGAGGAAAATAAAAATGAATTAAATACTCAAGAAAATAGCACTGAAGATGTGAAAGAAAAAGAAGAAATCCAACCTGCATTTATTGCATTTGCAAGAGTGTTTAGTGGTAGGTTAAGAAAAGGTGACAAAGTTTATGTTTTAAGTCCAAAACATGACCCGTCCAGAATACTTAACTTGAAAGACTATGTAATAGATCCTAATAAGAAGTTAAAAGACTTGAAAAGTGATGAACATATTACATGCGCAGAGTAAGTATACTGAATAAAAATGTTGATTAATGTCAATTATATCGAATAAGAAAAAAAAACAACTGCTTAAACCTGTTATTTTATTGTGTACATACTTAAGTACATACGTAATTCCATAGTTCCACTTGAATTCATATTAAAATACTGACTCCAAAACATTAAAAACTAAGAAAAAAATTAAGTTATTCTCAGATTTCTTCCAGTTTAGTTCATTCCAGCTAAGTGTTTAAAAAATATAATTACAGTTGAGTTTTATTTTGATGCTGCATTTATATTTCAGGATTAAATCCTTGTACATTTTGATGGGCCGAGAATTAGAAGAAATTGACGAGGCTGTTGCTGGCAACATAGTTGGTAAGATTTAGCAATATGACCACATACGTAAAGTAGTAGTAATTATTATAAATATTCTCTCTCACCTTATTAGGTAAACTAGTCAGAAAAGGGTCATTCTTGGCCTCAAACGTGGGTGCAGTATGTACCACTCAGTGGCAAAATCATTTCCATCGGACATAACACTTGAATCCCTCGTTTTGCTCAAGATTTTACTTTAGAATGCCTCGCTACACTTGGGATTCAATATGTGGCTCTCAATATTTGACTCAAGTCGTATTCAGAATCGTAAGCATGTTGCTTCTTGCTATGACTGTGATGATGACTGACTTGACAACATCTTCATCATTTAAATAATATAACGAAATAGTCATAGACATATTTTATAGTAATATCCAATCTGTGAGGCGTAATCTGGTAACCAACAGCTTTGAGTGAGCTTGTCCTATTCGATGACTTTTGATTAGTAATGTGTGTATGTGATTTAAGTATATTGTTACTCTTGTTACTGTTTTAAGTTCAAATGAGATTAAGTAGTTAAGTGTTACAATGTGGTAGTGTGAAACCCCTAATGATTCTTAGTAGGATACTATTGGTGAGAACCTGTAATTGGCTTTTTGTAACGTAATTAAGTGTAACATATTGTTTCAACAGCTGTTGGTTCTCCGCATGATAAATAAATAAATAAACATTTCAAAATATGTAATGATGCCGAAATCGAAAACCATTTCGGGAATTATCTTATCAGAACGTAATAAAGTGGTTTTCCCATTTTTATTCTTACTCGTTTCGAAGAAACACTAAAATCTGTAAAACGCGGTATACCCCGTGCGTGACGTCATTCCTACGTCTGTTAGTGAAAGATGTGGGCAGGTGCCATAAAGAGACATAATAATGAGGTCATATTTTACTTACGACCTATTGGAATTCACTACTTTTCATTTTGATATTTTTGAATGAAAATAAACATTTTGGGAGAAAAAGAAAAACACGTATACCTTATAATTTCATTTTCTATCGAACTAAATCATATTATAGACTAATTAAAAAAATGAAATGTTGTCAATTAATTGAAATTACCATACTTTTTACCCAGGCATCGGCGGTTTAGAAGAGCACGTCCTTAAAACTGCCACACTAAGTACCACAATCGCCTGTCCAGCGTTCAGCGAGCTACAATCAGCTGCTATTCCCATACTAAGGGTGGCTTTAGAACCGGCGAACCCTTCGCAGTTGCCGCAGTTGGTGAAAGGTAACATTTTGTAGAAGGGTAGTTTTTTGGTGAGGTACGGCACAGCGAAATGCCATCCCGCTCGAATATGGAGCAGCCCAACTGGGGAAGTACATCCGGCTTGCAGAAGACCACGCAGTCATAATAACACTACTACTTGCTCTGTAGTGTTGTGTTCCTGGAGGTGAGCAAGGTCGCCAGAGCTCCCTAGGATGCGTTGTGTTGAGAGCGAGAGAATTTGTTCCCTCAGCTGTCAACACGGCGAATCCTCAAACATATCAAGGGTCGGCAACGCCCATGTTACTCCTTTGGAGTTGCATGCATCTTTAGGCTGTGGTGCCCGCTTACCAACAGGCGGCCCGTAGGATTGTTTTGTAAAACCACCGTCGTTGTATAAAATATAATGAATAAGTACTGAATTGATCATACTCCTATTTCCTGCGGACCAAAGACCCCCCTTAGTCTTCACTTGTCTTGGTCCATATCCACGATCTGGGTTTATCGTTAAACTACTCTAAAACGAAACTAATGCACATACACTCGCCATATAAAAAAGTGAACGCTACGCCTAAGATCGTGGCCCACGAACACAAGTGTCTACACTTATCTAAAGCGCTATGTAACTGTACCCAGCTTGAAATTGTAAAGGAACACACTTACCTTGGATTAAAAATTGACGATAAGTTTAACTGGGGACCACATGTAGATCAAGTGTGTAAAAAACTTAGGTCTATATTGTCAAAACTATGTATTCTTAAACATAAAGTTCCTTACAACACGCTTAGACTTCTATACATGTCCCTGGCTGATTCTGTCATAGGTTATGGTATAGAAAGCTATGGAAGAACCTACAAAACCTACCTAAATAATATATACAACCTACAGATACGTCTACTGAAAACAATTGTACCAACTAAAATTAAATATATAAATAGGAAAAATTACGAAAATCTATTTAATCATTGTTAGATGGTGTTAAATGTATTCGACAAGGTGGAACTGGCAATTATAACGCAGTACAATAACAATATAACCAATTTAAAGAAAATAACAAGACCGAGCCGTCTTCGTAGCTTATCTAACCACCCACACACCACATTTGAGGTGGGAAAAAGTAATAATGAATACGGGAATAGGGATTGGAGTTGTATCCTACCTGCAATATTAAATAGATTTCCGGACGAGTTAATACGTAACATTGAGGGTAAAACGTGTAGTAAAACACGTTTGATAGTCAAAAGGCATCTGTTAAAATTAAGTCGTAAACAGTAAAGATAAGTACTTATATTAGTTTTAAGGCAGGCTCCTTAACTCAAAAAATCTTTTAAAATTAAGATTAGTAGTTAAGAATGTAATTAAACCCCTATCTTTTATTGAAATAAACAGTTCAAATTTTTTTTTTTTTTTTTTTATAGCATATGTTTCAATTTCGGTCTGCCTCAGGCCCTCTCTTATAAATTATTGCTTCTGCCCGCGACTCCGTCCGCGTGGAGCTCGTTAATATCGCAGCTCCATACAAACTTTTACCCCCTCATTTCATCCCCTTAGGGCATGATTTAGAGGATAAAGACTATCCTATGTCACTCTCCATCCTTTCAACTATCTCCACTTGAAAAATCACGTCAATTCGTCGCTCCGTTTTGCCGTGAAAGACGGACAAACAAATACACATAACTTTCCCATTTATCATATTAAGTATGGATTTTCTTCAGGTTTAAGACTGCTGAACCAATCAGACTCGTGCGTTCAAGTTCTTCTGCAGGAAACTGGCGAGCATGTCATAGTGACGGCGGGTGAGGTCCATCTCGAGAGGTGCCTCGAGGATCTGAAGTAAGTAGTTTCACTCGTGTTTCTTCTACTGACTTAACCCTCTGTGTTTCACATTACTGTGACACACATACATACACAAAACACACACACCTAATATCTGATCATGACTTATTTTCATACCTACTTAAAACGTATATTTTCGCTTTCGAGAGGTGCCTCAAAGATTTGAAGTAAGTAATTTCACTCGTGTTTCTTCTACTATCTTATCCCCTGTGTTTCACATTACTGTGACTGATGAACACTCAACTGCCACGAATAATGTTGGTATTAAAAATAATAGTACATTTCTACAGAGGCCGGGAAGTAGGGGCGTTGCCGGCCGAGCGCGAGGCCGGATAGTAATGAGGCTGGCAACCCCTTTTCACGCCGCGCCGCGGTGTGTATAGTGCTTTTCTCAAACGTGCAATGAAATAAATAAAAAAACTCCAAGAAATCAAATTTTCATTTTCATGGCTGAACGCCTTGATGCTGTGCCACAAATTGTGGAATGGAAATTAAAAAAGACCATCTTGTGAATCTGATTTTGTATGAAATGCCATTACGTATCTCTCGTCTCACTGCGCCCGAAACGTGACACTTCGAAGCCCATTATGGAGGACATTTAATTGCATGTTTGAGAAAAAAATATAATAATATGTATATAAAAATATTATTTCATGTTTAGCGATACACACACACCGAATATCTGATCCATCCACATTTCATACCTACTAAAAACGCATATTTTTTTGCGGTTTCTAGTAAGTATACCATACTCTAGTCGAGATGAGAATGAGTTCGCCTGTTAATAGTAAGAACCAGCTACTAACTCAACTGACGATGGAATATTACAGGACTATCTTGTTTTCAGAAATGATTACGCAAAAATACCAATCACCGTATCAGAACCCATAGTGCCGTTCAAGGAAACAATTATAGAACCACCCAAAATAGATATGGCGAATGAAGAAATAGACTCCCAAAACATCGATAAAGGCAACGATACAGAAGTAGACCCAGTCATAACAGTTCACACCAATAACAAACAAAGCAGGATCAAAATAAGAGCTAGACCCTTGCCTAACGAAATAACAGCTCTTCTAGACAAATCCACAGATTTGCTCAAAGCCATTTCACAACACATCAAATCGTTGCAAGGCTCATCAAAGAACGAAAACTTAGAAAACAAACTAGACAACTTGCAACTAAACGGCACCCACGAACTGTCCGATCGCATGTTGAAACTAATAGAAACATTCATAGAAAACCTCAAAAATGTCAGCTCCAAATTAGGTCCAGAATGGAGAAACGTTGCCGAGCAAATTTGGTCCGTGGGCCCTAGAAATTGTGGGCCTAATTTGCTTCTCAATCAGACGACGGACTACAGCACAAAGTTCTTGTATCATAAGAAGGAATTTAAAGATGATCCGAGGTTTGAGTATGAGGGTAGTTTTGTGAATGGGTTCCAAATGGCCAGTTTGGCGGGGCCACTGTGCGAAGAACCATTAATGGGGGTCGCGTTTTGCGTGGAAGAATGGAGCTTAGACAATAGTGAGGCTGAAGATGCTGGGCACACCTTTGGACCACTTTCAGGTACCTCTCTACTTCTTAATATTAATATCTTAGTTATTCTGTAATGTTTTTCTTAGCGACGGTTTCGTTTTTTATGACCTTTTAGTTAGTTTCACCTGTCCCGTTGTCTGTCTGTCTGTAATCAAATCTTGCAAGTTAAATTTGGTCCACTTTCCGGTAACCGATTGAGCTGTAATTTTGGATGACAATTTAATATTATAGTACCATCGAGCTGATCTGATGATGGAGACAGAAGGTGGCCGTGGGAATTCAGTACTTAACCGACGTAACCCCGTTGAGTTTGGGCTCGTTAGAATCGTCTCAATGAGTAGTTGATGATGGTATACAGTAAGTCGGCAATAAAAGCTTGTACCAAAAAATATTTTTTTGTCAGATGCTTGTTTTTTATACAAAGATGGTGGCAAACAAGCGTATGGCCCGCCTGATGGTAAGCGGACACCGTAGCCTACAGACGCATGCAACTCCAAAGGAGTAACATGGGCGTTGCCGACCCTTGATATGTTTGATGGATTATTCAACAAAAGACTTAAAACGAAATTGTTATCGAATGCCTACTACTCAGTCGATGCCTTTTTCGACAGCTAATATGTACACATACCTACCTGTAGTACTAGTAAATTGGTACAACACCAAAACGTAACTGGTTCGCTAACTCAGCCTCGCCTCCCAAATCTCTAACGTAACCTTAATGTAACTAGAATACATAAGTTAAGTACCTATTATAGTATAAACAATTGACATATAAATTTTTATATTTTATTAATAAACAATTGAATTGAATTGAGGATTGGCCGTGTTGACAGCTGAAGGAACGAATTCCCTCGTTCTCAACACAACGCATCCTCGGGAGCTCTGGCGACCTTGCTCACCTCCAGGAACGCAACACTACAGAGCAAGTAGTAGTTTTATTATGGCTGTGGCCTTAAGGCGGAGGTACTTCGCTGTGCCCTACCTCACCAAAATATAATATTTCTTAATATTGATGTCTTGGTTATTCTGTAATGTTTTTCTTAGAGACAGTTTCGTTTTTTCACATACTCATTTGCAAGCAAACATTATATATCATCGACTGTGTTTAGTGTTCATGATAAACTTATTCACTTATAACTAATCCGCCTATCTAGTCAACAACTTTCTATGTGCGTTTCGCTGGTCGATCACGCAACGCATTGTACGCGCGTCAGTAGATAGATCTAAATGTCACTTTTTGCATGGGAAAATGATAGTTTTCATAACGCTTGTTGGAAACGTTACGTGTTTACCCCCTCAGGTTACTTTCCGGACACATTTCATCAAACAACTTTGCGTTTTTGATGAAAATAGTCCTCTCCCCAAATTGTAATGAGTGTGGAACTGTTAAATATGTTGTGCATATACCAGCATAGCTCTCTCCATTGCCCTTTGTGTGACTTTGAACCTTCTAATGAGGCCCATAGTGAGCGACCACATTTCAGAGGTCCAATCCTGGAGTTGGACTGACACTGGCGTTCTCGTATAGACATTTCAGTAGGTACTTCGATATAGCGGTAGTCTACTTGACACTGATCGAGGTAAGTAGTGTGTCAGGAGCGAGACTGTGAGAGCAGCTTGGTTCGACAGGAAACTGTTAGACACTGGATTTGTTAACAGAATTTCGTCTCGACCTATGTCGGATGGAACCGTGATTCATTATAATTAAACAGAAGCAACTTTAAAATGTAAAACATGAGATTCTCTTTTTCCCAATTGCCGAAAAAGATGCTTATATTTTCGAGCTTATGTATGTGTGTATGTATTTTTCTTTGGCACGCCCTGCAGCCTAAACTGGTTGAAGGATGTCCACATATGATGTATCTTTGGATTCCCCTTAATCGCGGGAGCGACATAGCCTAGATTTGAAAAAAGCAGTTGTGTTTTAAAAAAAAGATTTCAGGTGTTTGTGTTTAGGCTTATCAATAAAAAGTAACTATCTATGTATTATCGGACCTCAGACATGTATTGCCCAGGACTTAGTAACTTTCTCCCGTCAGCTGGTCTTTAATTCAAGCATAACCTCTAAAGCTCAATTCTATTTGACAGGTCAAATAATGTCAGCAGTCAAAGACGGATGTCGTAAGGCGTTCCAATTGCAACCACAGCGTCTCATGGCCGCCATGTATTCCTGTGATATCGTCGTCGACCAGAAAGTACTAGGTAAGTTTTTTGTACACTTTCAGGTGGAAAACCTCATATGATGCTTTGGTACCCTTACATTTATTTCCCGATTACGGCAGAGCCTAATGGAAGGGTTATGTTTTTAGGCACATATATATATAGATATACATTCGATAACTTAAACACCACAATCTGTATGAAAACCGATCATGTTTTTTCTACCTATTGTGACGTCACACGGGCGAATTAGTGATGTGAATTCCCTGTTGTCCGCGCAGAATCGATTCTGCAATAAGGCATTTTCTTAATATTCACGGACAACCGGCTACCACTACAGACGCGCGGAATGTCAGTCGGAGTGCCAACTCGGAGACCGAATTTGGACACGCGAAGTACATGCATTTGCGTGATCTATGTATCTGTGTTTTTAGCAGTCTATGTTTCTAATTAGGTGAGCGTGGGTAGGCCCCCCACAAGGTGGACTGATGACCTGGTAAAGGTCGCGGGAGTCCGCTGGATGCGGGTGGCGCAGGACCGGTCGTCGCGGCACTCTTTTTGGGACACGTCTTTCGGCTGATATGATGATGATGATGATCTGTGGTATTACGTCGGTAGTGTTTAGCGAAGATAGGTATTGAACTGATTTTGATGAATGAGGTATCAATCGATTCGAAATTATGGTCCGCGTGAAATACCTACTTATTGTTTCAAAAAATGCGTTTTTTTTAGTTTTCTGTAGTTGGGTTTTGCAGGGACCGGAAAACCCGTTCATTTGCCTTACCCGTTCATTCGGGTAACCCTTTCATATGATAAGCTAATCGTTTGGGTAACCCATTCATCCGCTTACCCAACAATAATGATAACCCGTATTATGCAGATTAACCTAATCGTTACAAGGGGTTACCGCTTACAGGAGCTGATTCGGTTTGTGTTTTGCGTGTACTAACCGGTAACCTTTCTGTTTAGGGTAAGCCTTACCCCTCTCCTCTCTAATGCCTACTTCATGTAGTGGAAAGAGTAGAATAATATAAAACGTATTTATACAATTCGCAAGGCCATGCCAGGATCATCATCATCACATCAGCCGAAAGACGTCCACTGCTGGACATAGGCCTCCCCCAAAGAGTGCCAAAGTGGCCAGTGTTCATTACAAACATGCACGTTTCTATAAAGAGTTTTTGGTTGGGATACTTGTAGGAGGAAAGGGGGGCCGGTATTTTTTTAATAATGTTTTTAAAATTTTCTTTTCGATCGTAAAAAATGCGTAAAAATAATCATGTTTTATTCTTCAACTTCTTCTCTCAGATCGATATTTACCGGGATATTAGGATACAAAGGTCAGTCATATAAACGGTTCTGGGACTTAAAAAAATTCGGTATGGTAATCGACTCGGATACCGGATAGGTTAGAAGGTAGAAGATGGCGGCGGGAGCAGGTCTTCGTGGTTATTTTTTTTTATAAAAGAGCGGAAAAAACTTCTTTAGAGAAAAGTTTTTCAAGTAAAAGATTTTGACGTGTTCTATACGTAACAGTCATTTAAAATAGGTGTTAAATGACACCACTTTGGCAAAAAAAAATAAAGTGCTGAACTGTCCCTGATAGCTCCACCCAATAATGAACTTTGAACCTCTCTAGTTCGTAAACGGTCAAGTTAATAAATATATAAAAAATCAATTAAAGCTGTTTATTTTTATGTATTCTTTTAAGTTCTTATCAAAAAACTAGTAAAAATGCAAAAAAAAATCCTAAAATCGCCTCACCTTTGCTATACGCTGACCGAGTTTTTAACGAGCGGATATTGAAGATGTATATTCAATTGAAAAAAAATCACTTTATTCTACCACACATAAAATTAAGTAAATACATTCATTTTGTGACTTATTAAATATGAGTAACAATTTGGAGGTGTTGTCGCTGACGTGAAAGTATTTTTTTTAAACAGTTATTGTATTTTTTTTCTTTTTTGTACCGCAATATATTAGTGGTAGCCGTACACAATCTCAATTTAAAAAAAAATCACAAATCGTTGTGAAGTTTAGCCACTTGGCACACGCATACTAGAGGTCAAATTTGCTAAGACATTTTATTTTTTGTATGGAATTTTTTTTTTTTTGAAACCAGTCGTGTGTAGTATCATATGAAAGGGCTTTTTGAAGAGATTCTAAAAATATACCTCATTATATCATTTCAGTATTTAAAAAAATTAAAACACTAATAATTTTTAATACATATGGGCTCCTTCAGACACGATATGGCACAGATAAGACAAAGAATTTATCGTTTTATAAACAAAACAGCACAGTTCATTACAATTCCAGTAGAACTGTGTCACTTTGTTTGTAATCTTGAAAAATTATACACATAAAAAAAAAACTATAGTTGGTGCATTCCTATTTGCATTATGACAGAGCCCCAGTACAATAAACGTTAAATTTGACATAATTTGTACTGAGATGACAGCTGTCAAATAAAGCAAATAGGAATGCTAATACTATAAATGTAATTATTATCAAAATTGCTTTCTTGGGGTTAGATACCAAGATATAACGTATCATTTGTGATATACTGTACAAAAAAAAATGTTGGATATATCGTATCTGAGGGAGGGGGAGAGAGAGAGAGAGAAGGTCCAACCTTGATATTTTATGGCAAAAACTAAACAAACTATACCAACTGCTGAAAAGGTGCAGTTAAAGGGTTAAAGAGGTATTTTCCCGTTGGAAATATGGATACTTCGTATCATTTTATGATTAATATGTACCGTATCTGCACTACAGTTCCATAAGTCACGTAAAATAGGAATTGAAGTAGAACTGTCTCACTTTGTAATACGGAAAAAAAAAACAAAATTGCTTTTTGGAGGTTAGATATGAGGATATCACGTATCATTTGTCATATATTGTATTAAAAAGATCTGCCATATCGTGTCAGGAGAAGCCCAAACTTGCTATCACCTAAACTTGTTTCATGTTTTATGTGTTTTTTTTTTTGTTTATTCTATTGTTGAATATGCGTGTCCTGTGTGTTTGTGAATAAATGTATCTTTCTTTCTTCTTTCTTTCTTTCTATGTTTCGAAAATTATTTTTGTTTATTAAAAAAAAATGCTGAAATGTAATGATTTGGTATATTTTTAGAATCGCCACAAAAAGCCCTTTCATATGATACTACACACGATAAGTTTCAGAAGAAAAAAAAAATTTTTCCATACGAAAAATTAAAAAATTGTTTTGTCCCCTAGTATGCGTGTGCCAAACAGCTAAGTAAACTGTACATCGATTTGCGGTTTTTTTAATCGTGTGGCTTACACTATATCCTATAATTGACGTCATATAATTTTCTTTACTATATGCACATTATACGTGACGCACGTCAAAATCGGCTGGCTATAAAAAAAATTGCAAGCCTAATCTATAAACTTAGTCCTAACTACAACTTATATATAAAACGCCGAATCTTCGCGGGAGCACGAGAGCAGACAGCAAACGATTAAAGAAAGTGACAATAATATGATTAATTGTACTAAACAAAAATATACCTAACTCATTCATGGCCATTTGTTGCCTTACATGTGTTTTGATTTTGAAATCTACGCTCTGCGCCACGTGACTTCACGTGCACTTTTATATAACATTAGATTTAGGTCGGCGAATTACAAAGCTTTTGACAAATGCCGCACGCGCAATGCCGCCCCGCGCGTAGGGATCCGCCAAGTTTGGTGTCTTGCGCTACGATAATAGACCATATCCAGTTTACGTAAAAGCTAAAACAGCTGGCTCGTATTTAATCAGCGCTTGAAGCGATAACCCTTTCCCGGGTTTTTGTATCGGTAAGCACTAATCTGAATTAATTCAAAAAAAGGGTTTGTTTATTAAGCGGTTATCCAATCAAAAGCTTACCGAAATGAAGCGGTTTTTGGACAACAGCTTTAAAATAACCCGGGTTTTTGAAGGGGTTAGTAAATTTGCCGTTTACTATACAGGGCCCAATAAAAATATGCAAATTTAATAATTGTAATAAATAAATATAGTAATTGGCAAAACATCCGTAACTTTTTCAAGGTTTACTGGAAGGGGTCCTTTATATATGAATATTTGCGGACAATCTTATACTAACCACTTACCTAATTCTGTTCTCAGCTCAAAAAAGTAGCAAAAAGTTAATTTTTTTTAATAACTTAGTTTGGATGGAATGCAAACCTTCAAAAGTTAAAAAAATCAGTCGCGACCCCTTAATCTTATAAAAAAATAAAAATAAAAACATGTTTTATTTTTTAACGCTTTAGAACAATATATATTAAATTTAAAATTTTCGGTTTTTAAGGACCACCCTAGTACCTATAATCCCGATAAGTTTGATCCTTATCATTTCACATAACTAATATTATGGGAACAGACCGCTGTCGGCCCTCCGTCGCTACCTGTATATTATGTTATTTTGTATTGCGGATTATGGCGGTGAGTCTTCGGGATAATCCTGTTGAAACCTTTGTGACCCGCCATTCTCATTATAATATGTTACCATATCTATTACTCTATCATCAGGTGAAATGAAAGCAGTGTCCGAATACAATTTAAGTACGGTCAGCCAAAAAAGGATACTTATGAACGCATAATAGTCGAAAAGTGGTGTCATTTTATTCTTATTTTTAGTATCAGTAATTGCTAATAGATATATTACGAGAACAATATTTCTTTGCTATTCCGCTAAAAAAAACGTGCTGGTCTATTAGTGAAGATAAGATGCAACTATTTGCTTAAAAACATGCAAAAAATTACAGCAAACCACCACCAATAATGACAAAAACCTCGACACGTGTTTCGCCTCTCTACGAGGCATCATCAGGAGATGCTGGCAGGAGATGTTGCTTGCGCCACGTCCACTGAGCAAATGAGCCGCCCGTTTTTTTTAGTTTTTTTTTTATCCGCCATATTTATATTCTGTCCCCCCATACTACCGTTCATGCGTGAAATGGAATGAAATGGTATGGGTAACGCCTGATTCAATAAATTAATTGCTACTAGGTTTCATAAATCTGCTCTGCCTACCTACTGTGAATCGTACTGGTTAGATTTGACTTCCGCTACCCTAAGGTTGTCTGGAAGGTATCGCTCTCTCTTTAGACACACAAAATAGCGATTTCTGGGTATATGCAATAGAAGGATGAGGAATTTCATACACTTAAAGTACTCTCATTTTAAATTTAATCTTCGTAATTACAATTATTTCTTTAAAACTACTATTTACATCTGAACTTTCTAAGTATGGTTTTCTTAAATAAATAATGTGGACACTAAAACTAGTCTTACCTATAAATGCATTGACGTTACACAAAAGTTACCTGGAATTGATTATCACATCGTTTTGTGTAATAACATCTAATGATTGGCCGATATTATTGTACAGTCGACCTTAAAGATATATTTACACTTTTTCAACTTGTTCCATTGTATTAAGGCGAAAATATATACATCTTCGAAGTCAACTGTACGATGTAGCAATCTGAATCAAATAGTTTCTTGATATTCCACAAATAGCTAGCGCACCGAAAGCAGTTTCGGCTTCTCTTTTACCTTGAATCTGTTCTAAACTTGATTTTAGCATAATGTAACCGACAACTCTTATAGAAAATCCTAAAACAAAGTCTAGAAGTATCTGGTAAATAACGTACAAAAGAATTTCGGAAATATTCTCGGTGTAGATTGTAGAAATTACTTAAAAAGTTTATTGGAATTCATGCCCAAACTATACAGGCGCCTTTTAGACCTTGGTTTCACATTAAATAAATATTGTTGACATTGAAATAAATATTGTAATAGATAATTCAGGTTAAACAATTGACAATGATGGCGGTTATACTGGTTAGAATTTAGGTCTTAGAGCATCGAATTTAAAGCAGTGTTTGTCATAAATAACGTTTTGGAGTTTTTGATTCGGATTGCCAAAAAATATGTGTTTTTAACCAAAAGATATCACGTTGTCTTAGTGCGATGGTGGGGCAAACATTAACACTCATTATAACCCTCTAAAATAATCTTATTATAGTCATGGTTATCTCTATGTTTCTGGCAAACAAACAATTCTATATCATGCCATAAATAAGTTAAGTTTAGGTATCGTAAGTACATACAGCTATTATATTATTATTGAAATAAATAAGATCGATTGTCTAAGGTTTACTGGTTACAAAGTCTCTGAACGCGTATAACTAATAAATTCAGTTCACTGAGTATTGAGTAGGCAACAGTATTTTCATCAGACTAAACAAGCGTTTAGAATGGGAAAAGAGTTACTCTGTGACTAAGACGGTACGGGGAAGCGTGTTACCTTTATCAAATTCGTTGGATTCAAGCAGGCGAACGATTACATTTAGAGCCTGGATGAACCCAACATACTTTTTGTTTCCTTTTAATTATGCTCTAATCGATCCAATGTAACGATCGTGCTAATTCTCTGACTTTGTACCAAGGGAAGGGGGGGTATTCGGGCGCCATTCGTCTGACCCGCGCTACTCTAGACCTCCTGTTGTAATAGGTGGGGGCGAGGAAACTGGGCGACTGGTATCTGTTGTAGACGGGCTTGTCGGGATAGGCGTGTGGTTGAGAATAGTCCACTTTGTAGGCGCTTGTAGTGCTTTGTACTCCGGTAAATCGGTTCGCGGTGAATCCTGGAAACAATAGTTTGGGTTTCAATTAACATGTAACCATACACAAGAAGAATTGCTCTATAATT
This sequence comes from Epinotia demarniana, assembly GCA_945867215.1. NCBI lineage: Eukaryota > Metazoa > Arthropoda > Insecta > Lepidoptera > Tortricidae > Epinotia > Epinotia demarniana. The sequence goes on along the minus strand of OX244273.1, from coordinate 6,094,520 downwards.
ATGCGGTTATTGTATTATTTTTTGGTAAATATTGTCATTTACAAGTCATTAACATTCAAAAAAGTTTCACGGTGTCAATTTCATATCATTATTAAATTAATTAATGTGGTATTAATTTATGTACGTAATAACATTTTAATAAAGGGCTGTATCAAATTAAGTGCGCGACTGAGCCTGTCCTGTGGCCACTCCTGAAAAACTCGTCAATGGTATAGCAAGCCATTTCCAGTAGAATGGCCTTTCGTTTGCGGACAAAATATTGCATTGCTAGAAGCTTGCTTTATTTCGTAACATGAATTAGTTACATTACATATTTATCTCATTTCATATTGAAAAACTTAAAAAAATACCTCAGTTATTCATTCTAAATTGTATTTTTGCGACTAACCAAGCCACACGAACTAGAGCGGTATTACTTAGATAAGTTTGATGGATATTTAAGAATAACAGTAATTGCGCTTATATATATTTAAATAAATATATAGCCATTCTGATGCAAATTTAAATTTTTAGTTAGGTTAGGTTAGTTATTTCACTCTGTATATACTCGCTGGGCGAATCATTCACATGACTGGTTTTTATTGCAAATTCTACCTTTAAAAGGATCTCATATAACTTTGTTCTCAATTGTTGAAATAGGTGTTTGTAAATTTTCTGACGAGTTTTCGGACCCAATCTAATTAGAAATGAAATAACTAGCCTTTCATTTACAACGCGCAAATATAAACCTAAGTATTACTTTACATTTTAAACGATTAGCATTTTTTCAGATATTTAATTTGCCTACATGTCGTACCTATGTATATTTTGAGGTTACAAAAATCTGTCGGTTCTGTTTCCATCCAAATTGCGGTACTATTCAATAGTTACTATTTTATAGTAAAGTTATGCCAATCAACTATATCTTGTAATTGTTCTGTCTCGTTCGTGCAACGCGGTGGAGTTTCTTAGAAAACGTTGCAACGTGGTCTTCCAAGATGCTTAAAAGGCAAAAAATCTACGTTCGGTTGATGTAAAGTACTTTGTAAAACGGTAAAATCATGGGTGCCTATGCACATTGCGTTTTTTAAACGCACCGTCGACGCGTGTTTATATCGAATCTCGTGTAAATCGACACGAACGCGCGCCGACGGCGCGCTTAAAACAACGCGGGTTGCATAGGCCCTTAAAATGACCCAGGAATCCCAGGATACGTAACCATGGTACTTAGCGACAGAACAGTATATTTACCCATATCCTTACTAATATTATAAATGTGTCATTGTATCAGTATGTCTACCTGTCTGTCTATTACCCATTCACGCTTAAACCGCTAAACCGATTGAGATGAAATTTGGTATGAAGATAACTTGAATCCCGGGGAAGTACATATAATAATTTCATCCCGGAAATCATCCGCTAAGGAGGTGAAATGGGGGGTGAAAGTTTGTATGGCGTTACCGATATAAACGAGTCCACGCGGACGGAGTCGCGGGCAGAAGAAACATAATATATTACCTTGGTACACCGGGTTGTGTCGCACACACATCATGCCATACACCCTTATACCAGGCACGGACGCGTAGGTGGGCTGGTCGTGACTCATCGGACCTTCTGCAATAAGGAAAACATAATAAATGATGGGTCATTACATTGAATGATACCTTAAGTCTTTTATGGGACATTTGCGCTGATAGACGTTTGTGTTATTCGGTAATAGTTGGAAAAACTGGGTTATGTAGAATTACTGCCCATTGAAAACTCTACTTCGGCCGCTATCTGTGTCTTGCGGAGCCATAACTTTAAATGGAACGCACGGGGGTCTCGCGCTAACTACTCGCTTACACATGCAAGACTGTTATCCTTGCACTCTATGCTCGTTAGTTAAGGACCTGCGTAATCCTTTTAACTGGAAATAGATAGTAGACTGGGATGGGAGAGATCCTTCAAAGGGATAAGTTCGCATTTGTACATGACTTATCTTTTTGTTAATTGTTTAATATGTTTATTTTGTACAATACGGAATAATACTACTAATACGGTTGCAGCGAGACATGGCGTGACGCTAACTAAAATGTTTCTGTCACACCTTTTCTCGCATCGCGCGTCGCGTAATAGCCATGCTGGGCGGTTATTCGCTACGCGCTAATGCGGCTCACCCCGCCGGTCACCCGTCACGAAACTAGACCCCTACCTACGCTTAGTTACTACCCATTGCGGGGTCAAGATATATTTGTGGGTGAGCGTTGAGGTGAGCTTAAAACAAGTTACAGAATAGGGGGGCTGGATTGATGACGAAGAGTGCACGGCACTCAACTCACACTAAGAGCACTAAGTGCCCCGTGGATATTATTTGCCTTATAGGTACGTCACCGAACCTATTATGTACAGGGATTTGGTCGATGGATGATCCCTGCCTCTTGAACTTCGATGTTTCAGATAGATGTATTCAACCTCATATTAGTTCTTAGGCTAGTTTTTTCTACAATTATATACAACAAGAGGCCTGTGCCCATCAGTGGGACGTATATAGGCTGATTTATTATAATGAAACGCGCGGCAGTATTGTTACTCTAAGTAGCTTGGGAACGCGCAAGTGCTCGCGAGCGGACTAGCGCGTAAATCTCGATATCTGGAATCTAGACAGCTTCTTAGTTTCAACGGCTTGAGTCTTCAAGGCCCCGAGCGTAAAATCACAACACTACAACAATCAAATTACAATGTAGGTTCCGGAATCATTATCTTACCAAGTATATGGTTTTCCGGACACCGGCAGATGACCAGATAGTGCGATTTGCCGGTCCGTATGTTCTGCAGGGCGAGCAGCGACCAATCTCGCGGCGCGCGGCACTCCCGCATCTCGGAGACAGCTTCGCATGTCTTCACTAGGGTCACCGCTTTGTTGGCGTACTGAAAATAAAACAATCATCATCATCATCATCATATCATATCGTCACATCATATCCGCAGCAGAACCAAGGTAACCGATATAGCCCTCCGAATCGCTAAACTTAAGTGGCAGTGGGCGGGGCACATAGCACGTAGAACCGATGGCCGTTGGAGCGGAAAGGTTCTCGGGTGGCGACCACGTACCGGAAGGTGAACTGATGACCTGGTAAAGGTTGCGGGAGCCCGCTGGATGCGGGTGGCGCAGGACCGGGCACTTTGGCACCGGTCCTGCGTCACCTGTATACAGCGGACTCCCGCGGCCTTTATCAAACAAACTACTAACATTATAAAGAGGAAAATTGTATGAGATCGTAGCTATGTAACTTTGTATGTTTTCAGTTAACTCCGGAAACACTTATACGATTTCAAATTTCTTTCACTTGCGTGTGAAATGGATCATCTGGATGTTTACAGGATATATTTTACCCTGCGGGTTTGCCTGGGTTCTTTTCAATAGGCGGGCGAACCCTAATTCAATAAAATAGTACTTTCGCATACCAAACAAGTTCACATTGTAGCGTTATTCAATGCAAACAATTGGTGTATGCACTATTATGCGGCTTTCCAATCCAACGGGCACTCCCCTTATTGGAATGACATTTGCCCGTATGCGAATATTTTCGATTGCATGGCGTTGCTAGAGCCTTCAAAATTTGTATCTTCGAAATCACAATATTACGAATGCGTGGCTAACATTAAATAGGTATACCTATTCCACTACCGAAATAGTGGGAGGGGCCTTCTTACTTGGCAATTTCTATGCGTGGAGTCTTTCTCTGCAGCCTGTACCTACCTAATAAGATGGAATTCCTCTATGCTATGGTGAACATTTCGATTGGCAGCAGTGAAAATATGTAGCTACGTACATCCCAGAAGATGTTACACGAGTTTTGTATAATCTGAACAATCTAGAGAATTCTGCAGATCTATCAAAAAATAAAAATGAAACGGTACTCCTCCTTCATCAAATCGACAGTTATTATAAATAATTCAAACTATTCCACATCCTGCCATTAAACAACACAGCTATCTAATCATTAGTAAGCCTTATTGCAGCGGAATAATGTCTACTAATGGAAACTCCACCGTGTTTTCTTTACACACCAAGTGCTGTAAAAGCGGCCGTTTGCGCCCTATCATCACTTGTCATTACCACACCGTCATCAATACGGTAAACTGTTGAGTCACCAACCTTCTTCTTGGAATCCGTGGTGAGCCTGGTGGTATGAAGGTCATCCGCGTTGAGACTGGCGGAGCAGGGGTCCCGGTATCGTGACGGGCACGCGCAGAGAGGCTGGGTATAGTTGAGACGTACGTACACCGCATTGCACACCTGGAAGGAATGTGGCATGTTGATGAGCTAATTGTACGAATGCATAGCACACCTGGAAGGGAATGTGACATTTTGAGCTGATTGTACGAATGCGTTTGCGCAGCCGATTGTGGCAACTATGACTAATGATCTAATTAACCTATACTTGCTTTGAGAATAAAGAGTATGCAATTTCGTTATGCGTTCTTATTCCAGGAACTGAGCATTTTGAATAATTCGTGAACACGATTAGCGTGCCTTCTTAAACGAAAATTTATTCGGTGTCAGCTTTGTGACGTTTAGCATACAAAATATGTGTTAATAAACATGTTTGATATAATTTATAAATTGAAAATAAATCTTAATTTTTTTATAAATTGAATAAGTACTTAATTGTCTTCACAAAACTGACACAGTTAAACAACTCTCGGTAATTGGCACACGAATTATTGTAAATTCCCAACTATACAATGCTATTATGTATCCGTACCTATCAATCCATAATATCCATATGATATATCAATACATATATTATGACCCAGTAACAGTACCGCTCGTTTACAAGACTTGTATCTACCTGAAATTAGCTACTAATACGAACACAGTAGGTACCTACACGAGCTAGTTCTGCAACGAATTAATCGTTATAGTAAATAGAAAAGTATAATTTTGGTTTGGTGGTCAAGGAAGGATTGCAAAAAAAAACAAGTATATAGTTAAGGGCCTTAATCTAATTTAAGCTTTAACTTTTTTCCATTGTGTAACGAAAGTAAATTGGTAATTGCCGTTACACTACATAAAAAAGTTAAATCATAGATTAGATTAAGCCTCTTCACTGTGTTTTGTTGTTACTTTGCAACTACGGTCTAAAATAAAGTAACAAATTACATCACCATGACACAAAATATTATCACACAAGTACGACTGCGAGAAAAATTAACACGTTCGGAACCAAGAACCCGCCTAGCGGGCACTCGTAATATTTGTTCAGATGCCGGCTTGACCCGCTAGGCGGTGTGTTCTGGTGAATGTTTCCATTTTTAGCCTGGTTGCGAAAGTGTTAATTCGGTCTTTAAGTACCTGTTGTATAGCGCATTCTGGCAGTAAATAGATGTGCTGATTGTGTGGATAGTAGTGGTACTTGGTGGGCTTGGCCAGCACCGATGTGGAGCCCGCTGGGAGTGGTACCGTCTGAAAATAAACAAAAAAAAACGTTAGTCTTGCTTTTAACAGACCTGGACGTCTAGCACAACTTGCTGACAAGTCGCTTCGCGCGCGACTGAGCGCCCTGCAAATTCGGAAATGGAGGGTAGATCATCCTCGACTCGCGTCACGGCTTGTCTTATTATTATTTACGTCACACCTGGCCATAATGCGAGTTTAACTGCACGCTGCGCGTACGGGAAAACTTGCATTGTGGCCAGATGAAGACGTAAAATATTGTACTCAACACGGGCGGTCATTCGTAAACCCCAGAGCGCATATTTATGGCCCTCACCTTCGGTTCGGTCCACAAACACCTGCGATCTGGGGCATTCACGAATTCACCGCCCTAGTTACGTAATGTACTATTACAATGTCCTTCATCATAATTATTTAATAGCTAGGCAGTTGTCGGTGGAGTTATTCTAATATTATTCTACATTCCATTACTCCCATTCAGGGAACTGCTGTGTAGTGAAATCGAGTTGGTCTAGCTCCGTGCTATCTAAAGCCAAGCTCTACAAGATTTCTATTTTCGTTCTCCTGTCAGTACTACTGCTGCCTGGCTAATGCCTCGACAATAGAGATGTGTTCAGATATTTTTGAGCACTTTGGCCGCTCCGATTTATCTGATGGCGACTGTACAACACTCCCCACAACACCCTGGTAAACCTGCCGCTGTGTTGCCGGGTACTGCTTATTCAATATATTGGCAGCTAATCATATCTGATGGCCATTCCGCTATCCGCCCCCTGCGGACCCCGGTAGTAGCCTACAACTCAGCTCTACCGATGTCCATACCTACGTTTAATCCTGATCTGATAATGAGATCCATAATAATGTAGAGAACTCCTAAAATGTTATATCCTCCTAGCGTTATTCCCGGTAATGCCCCTAAATGAGCCCGGGGTCCGCTTTGACACCTAATCCCAGGATTTGGCATCGGCACTAGTTTTACGAAAGCGACTGCCATCTGACCTTTCAACCCAAAGGGAAAACATCGTCAGGAAACCGGTCTAATCCCAATAGGGTCTTATTGGGATTAGACCGGTTTCCTCACGATGTTTTCCTTCACCGAAAAGCTAATGGTAAATATTCCGTAAGTACATAAGTTCCGAAAAACTCATTTGTACGAGCCGGGATTCGAATTTACGACCGTCGCTTGACAGCCGCATGCCTGAACCAGGCATGCGGCTACCGGCACCGGCTAGGCTACCGTAGCTCCATGTTATAGTTCCATTGAATTTTTCTTCTTATTTCTGGCTAATTTTATATCGGAAAGCATCATTTGGTGAAGCATTGTAAATGGTAAAATAAACACATTTCTTAAGTCAATGTAGGGACTTAAAAAATGTTAGCTGTTTTCACTCTTTTTCTTCTATTGAATTTTATATTTGCAACCGACATGCGAATAAACAACTTTCTTTTAAACAGTGGGTAGGTTAATGGACGCACCAAAACCTACACTTAGGCCGAAACGCACTGACAGCGGTGGGTCGGCCTTTAGATACATTGCACAATATTGATAAACTTGGTAAGAGGAAAAACGGGCTAGCGCGCAAACCATAACGAATATCGTGCCGCGGCATTCCTCTATTTCCTCCGACAAAACCGCCCAGTAACCCAGATTCTCACAGACAAACTATGAATAATAATACTTTAACCTTAGCAATCAATTACTAAACATACATTAATTATTGGGTGCCCGATAGTGGTAAGCTGTTAGTGAGTTCATGTTTGGCTCTATTGTTGACTAATATTTCCCTATTGGCATATCGCCAAATTCCTCTACTGAAACAAATTGGATACTCGAAAGGCTTTATTTTAAGAGGATTAACACGTTGTTCTATTATAGCAGTTAAATACTGAGTTCAAAGAAAATTTCGCTATACAAAGTGTAATAATAAACTGTGAAATAATAAGCCCTAGTGATTTACTGAAGCATATTTGAAGTCTCTAAAAAGCTCTACGCAATCATCAATATTTATAGAAAGGATGTCAGTGAGTGTCAAAGTTGACCCATTTCACCAATGTTGCGCAAATTTCGGGGTCACCGTGTATGGCGGTGTATTGAAAAGCAACAGCCAATTTGCTTCGGATGCACAATGATGAGAATGGCATATCACCCAAGTCGTGGTCCCATTCATCCATTGCTTCTGTGTCAACGATCTAGTCACTAGATTCTTGGGTGTTTACCACAGACTTATATTAGAGTAGACGTCGCATGTACCGCGATGAACACCGAATGTGCCCAGGAGACTACCCACAGGCCAGCAAAGACTAGCAGCCACAGCCCTTGAGGCTGCTGCAAACGAACCGGTCATTTTTGCCTGAAAAAATTAACGTCACTGAGGTATTTCTTACACTAGTGGCTCTGTGATCTGTAGCACTCGCGAGGACGACATGTTTTTTTTAATTTCCTAAAACAGAATCTATAATAAAAATACGTAATTAACGAATCTGCTCAGTGCTTACAAAATTTCACGAAAATCGCTTGGGAAATGCGACCCGTTAAGAAGAACAACTGGAGACCGGGTCATCCGGACATACAAACAAATTTCGGCCTAAGCTGAACCATTGATTGAACTTCGTTCGCTTCGCGCGGTCGTTCGATAATGAGAGACCAGGTGGTACGCGGTATAATTCATAATGTGTAATTTTTATTTGTATGTAACTACTTAATACCATGAAAAATTATTGTTTGAATAAATTGAACATGAAAAAGAAAGAGGATGAAGGAGAGGGTAAGGTTATATTGTCACCCCGAAATGTTTACATGTATTCGAGACAGACTTCAAGAAGGAGGAGGTTCTCAATTCGGTAATTTTTTACGTCTGTTATCGATAAGGATCTGATATCCATTATAAAAACGAATCTAGACAGATGAGACAATACATAGGTACAGAAGGATTCATTTGAACCGAGTTCTAAAATAAGTATTCTAAATTGGTAAATATTTAATTTGGACTTGACCCCAAACGCATGGATTACGGAAATTTGTACATGAATGGCTTGTGAAGTGGATGCATTTGTGTGATCTACGAATTTATATCTGTGTCTTTTATCGAGCCGCTGTTAACTACGATTTTATTCGCACGCGACAAGACAATGGGAATGGCGGCTGAACAGACATTTTTCAATGGATGTAGTTATCGGTCGTATCTCGGCAATTCGAACTTTAACTACGTAAAGTGGAATAAAAATCATTATTGTTAGTCTACATCCGTGATTGCATCGTGATGGGTGTTCACACAAATCATTCATTCAACTTGGACCAGTGGTATTCTAATTTATGTAGTCTTCAAGGGGAGTCCCTTATTTTATCGATCCTTTTTAGGGTTCCGTAGTCAACAAGGAACCCTTACCGTTTCGCCATGTCCGTCTGTCCGTCCGTCCTCGGCTTAGCTCAGTAACCATTACTAGAAAACTGTTAGTCGGCATGTGTATAAATCAATCACGTTACAAAACCGGAACCCTTCACTCCGCGTGCGCCGACACGCACTTGGCCGGTTTTTTTTATCTTAGCTACCGTTAACTTTTTAGCTAAAAGTTTATCGTGTGGAACACATTAGTTAGGTTACGTTAGTTTTATAACAATCGCGAAAAGTTTACTGTTCCTAAAAAAGATGCTTACGATGAAATGTATTTTCGGCGATTTGTTGAAACGTTTGTCGGTTAAACAACTTTAAAGACTTCATAAACCGAAATACTGCTCCAAGTTGAATGAATGATTTGTGTGAATAAAGCTCCCATCGCAAAGCAATCACGAAAGTAGACTATAACCATTAAGCTTTTATTCCACTTTCCGTACTTAGTTAAAGTTAGAATTACCGAGATACAACCGATAACTAAATCCATAGAAAAATATCTGTTCAGCCGCCATTCCCATTTTCGACATGAAATTAAGTCTATTCAGTTTTGTAATCTGCATAAGGATGTTTGATTGAAAGCTTAAACTTGGCGTCAATATCGGTCAGTAATAAAGGTAAATCGGCAGAGTGAAAACAAATCAAGACCAATTTGCAATAGCGATAAACTTACCAATAAGATATAAATCACGGCGGTTCCCGGGACAGATGCCAATGAAACATGTATAACACGTATAAGGGAACAAATTGTGGCCGAGCGAGTGCGCAAGGTGGACGTCTCATAAAAAATCGGTCCGATTGATGTCCACAATACTTCACGGTCAGGTACATCGCGATTTTCTACCAATTGCGTTCACGTCGACAGATCAGGTTAACAAACTTATTTAGTATACGACTTACTTTTTAGGGTTGCGTACCTCAAAAGAAAAAAACGGAACTTATAGGACCGGCCCTGACGTCAAGACCCTTTATCTCGGGAACGCGTGGAGGTATCGAGTTGAAATTAAAACCATATACTCAGGTCTACAGTCCCTTAAAGCTGTGAAAAAATGAAACTTCTAAGTTAACGTAAAAAAAGATACGGCTGATTATGCCGCAAATAACGTATATGTCGACTCTCTCAAGGGAATCAAAATTTATAGGTTAGTTTCCGTTGGCCTCGTCATCATCATTGGCCGTATACATCTATGAAAAGATGATTTAAACAGCGTCCATATTAGAGCAGCGGCACTTACGTACGTGGCTTGTAAGGCCGATACGGGAGCGACAGCCACGAGCGCATAATTGGCAAGTAAATGTGCTGTCTGGAGATTAAAGAGGCAAGGCAGTGCGTTGGTATCTTAATTCGCGCCTAAAGGATAAGAGATCGAACCAAGCTTTATCGTGTTTCACCACCCCATTGCGTAGTGTCTCCCTCCATTGGTCTAGATCTTGAGAATGTAAAGAACACCATGTCCCGTTTAGCACTGTCCTTAAACCGCAACATAGACATAGGTCGTTCGTTCGTCGTCCGGTCGTCTAGCGTACGCTATTTCACTCAGGAGAGATTTTCGTGGCAAACGAGAAGGCTTCATCTTATGCACGAAAAGGCTGCATCCTACGGCCTAGAACTATGCAATTTGGCAAGAAATGTCGGCTTATACTATAAAATAAATATAAGGGGACAATCTTACACAAATCGACCTAGTCCCATAGTAAGCTCAGTAAGGCTTGTGTTATGGGTACTAGACGACGATATATATAATAGATAAATGAATACTTAAATACATTAGAAAACATCCATGACTCAGGAACAAATATTCGTGCTCATCACACAAATAAATGCCCTTACCGGGATTCGAACCCAGGACCTCTTGCTTCGCAGGCAGGGTCACTACCAACTAGGCTAAAGCGGTCGTCAAACTATATGTATATACTATATGTACCTACGGGGAGAAATCAGAAATCCTATCCATTTGTAATTTGTCACGGATCCCTCGGTGGGCGAGTCTGACTCGCAATTGTCTGGTGTTTTAATAGTAAAGGGAACGTAATCGATCGATAGCACCCATGAATACGTAGACATTGTTAAAACTTCGATTGACACGTGTATTATAAGATCGTGCAAAGTGAACAAACAACCGTTACGCTTCGAAGCTCTTGTTAGTATTCGATGTCGCCGCACAATGTTCACCTGCTGCGAGATTTAATTTTGATAATATCGAACCCTTGTCGACCGCTCTATCTACTCTAGTAACCTGTATATTGACATCGGTGCAAGCTGACAACAAAGACCGTTTGTGTTTGTGGCATTCGGAGCATTAGCTAAATGTGTTCTTATTTTGTTTTGATTTGAGTAAAAAGATAGTTATAATAGGTATAATTATAAGGCTCAAATGCTCAGGGCATTTAACGCATTCCCAAAAATGATAAAGCGGCGCGCATTTATGGCTCTAGAAGAAAAAATGCTCGCAAGGTCTTATAAGTTATTTGTGGATCCTGTAAGTACATCTAATTGTTTGGTAAATCACAAAAACTAAGCTAAAGCGGACGTGTACACTGTGACTGCGGTCACAGCTGTTGCCTTCACCATGAGTCGATGAAATAATGTAGATCACTTAAAAACAATAGCACCGGTCTCTGTTTCAGAGTATTAATCTTTCCAGAATAGTACACAAATTTGTCAATTGTACTCGTTTGCTTTCCCTTTTTCCCAGCCTTTTTCGCCAGGTATGATTGCGCTGTAAAGAACTCCACGTGCGCTACTCACATCTCTGGTCTCCGCTGACCTTCACGTCGCCGCTCACAATGCCCGCTGGTCACATTTTTCCGATCACACTGTTTTTATTTTATTTTTCTACATCATCGCACCAACTTTCACTCGCTTCCGCAGCGCCCAGCGTTCTCCACCAATTCCGTCAATTCCACACTAAAATTAATTATCTGTTTTAGGGCTCCCAGGCTTTCACTTTGCTCGATGGGATTTACTTGGCCGATTAATTAATTTTTGCGGTTAAAATGTGCTCAAGCTTGCAGTACTAAACAGAGCAGTTCTGTTAAAGTACCCGTGATTCGTTCGGCCATTAAAAGTGGGGTTATCGGTTGGAGTTAAGTTACCGCTTCTAGCGGCGAATATTACCGTTCTGATGGTGGCTGGATAGCAGGGCGAAGCGCCGGGGACGGAGTCATCAGGAGGGCAAAAGAGGTTAAATCCTGCTTGCTATTATCCGAGTGCCGGACGTCACGTACGAGTTGAACGCTCGGATTGTTCATCACTATGGTTTTGGGATTACGTTCTTATTACTACTTTTCGATACGCTTTTGATGCTGTAAAGTTGAGGGAGCAACATTCGCCAGATGAGTTTAAATCTTTTCGTATACCTACTACACTGATTTAATCGAACTTAGCTTCGTCCGTATGGCAGCTGACGTCTCAACACTGAGATTCTTCGATGCCGAGTGGATAGCCATGTTTCGATGAAAAAGGTGCGTTAAAGGATGTCTTATTATGATGAGTAGCGAATTAATGAATTATTCATTATTTTATCTGTGCTGTGTTATTTATAAATATTACAATTACCCATGTTGATTCATGTACTATGCTGTGTATTTGCTGATATTTCTGAAAGTAAATATTTAATCCGTACAAAACACTCAAAACGTTTGAAATCCGTTATGAAGTGAGGTCAATGTTAAGATAGATCGCGCGATATGTTTACCTTAAAAGAAAATCTCCTTCACAATCATGATCAGAGCTTCGTGAATCGGACCGAATGCCATCGCGATATCAAGGTTGGTGAACTATGAATAGGTCTTCATTTGGTAATTGTCAATGAAGAAAAATAAATGACTGGGAGTGTTGACCTGAAGTTCGGTTTGAATTTGAAGAATTCCTTTTTAGAAAAAGTTGGCTGCATTATGTAAAATATCCCCGCTCTTGCATTCTACACTTGAGCGTACGAGCGGATAAAGTTATCTCGCTCTCAAAGGCTTATAAGCTTTAGAGCTTGTTCGCTTGTATATTGAGCTCTTTGTCTATCCAGATTTATTTGTTTCTTTCTCCGTATAGAATAAATACTATTTGAATTAAATTTGGTCCACTTTCAGACATTTTATTGACATCAATCTCAACATGCCTTAAATAATGATAATACACATGCAATATGCATTACTAAATTAATTTCACTCAGCTGCACAAAGGTTAGTTGGGTGTGATCCCTTAATTAAAGGGATACGTTCGCTTTGGTACGATTGTTTCTAATAATATTGTATATTCTGTTATGATCCTACTGGTTTTATGCAAGAAAGTGTGAACTATTATTACTACTACTTAATACTTGATGCTATGTTGTCAAAAGTTCAGCAAGAATAGTTTGCTGTTACTTACATCCCTTAAAGAAATGTATAACTTATAGGTTATTTTCATATTTAACATAACTCTGCACTGCTTAATGTCTTTTTAATAGTTCAGGATAATAAATATCCTTTTAATGTTTATGACATACACGTAATCATTTCCCATTGCCAATGGCCTGCTAATAACTACTCTATCTCCTCGATCTCAGAATACTTCCCCTACGCGAACCGCAACATCTTGATACTTTACAACATAATGGGTAACCGCTTATTATTTTATGTTGGTACATTGTTCAGCCATCAACATAGATCTTTTTTCCCGCTGTCGTGAACTAGGTGCACTGGTCTCGATCGCCAATTAAGTACTGTTCAATATTATCTGATTCTAAAGGTACAGTAGTGTTCTACAAAAAACGAACGTAATTAGTAAAATGCATAAATGTAAAGTAGCATGAAGCGCGTATTTAAAATAGCTTTTAATTTCTGTAAATTATGTGGTAAGCGACAACTCAAACAGGATCCAAAGAGGGTGTTATTAAAATTACTACACGCGGAGTCGTCTGCGGTTGTTTGTTATTGGTCTGTTGAGAAGCTGGCTAGTTTATCTTGGGGATTGAGCTTAATAACCGGAACGTGATCCCTTAACGATGTGACGATATTTATATAAAGATCCAGTAGTGTAACGTTGGCTGGTCTAAGCTTGATTGACTTAGTTACCAGCAAACGAATGGCGATACGCTATAGGAAGGAGCGTTGGCGTATCGCCAGCCAATTTTTGCGATTAGTTAAGCCAGTACAATAGAATGTTAAGCTATTGACATCTAGTCAGTGATCTAACTATAGTGCAAAACATCCTCTTCTTCCTTGTGGTCCCCATGGCTAAGGGACGTGACGGCTGTGGGCGCTCTTCACCATCACTCTCCAAGCTGTTCGGCCCCGGCCTGAAGCATGCTGGTCTAGCCACAAATGTTACCGTGTCCGTCCGCTCTGCTCCTCTCCCCTGCCATGCTGGCCGCAAAACATCCATGATGTGCAAAAACATGTTTTGAAATCGACAACTGACATTTGATTAAACTTGACATTCGGTGGTTGGAAAACGGTGTAATCGTGTAATAGGTTACCAACCGTGAGAGTGCCTGCTCGTGCCTAAACTTGCAGAATACAGTTATTTAATTCAATATAATTATTGAACGAAATGTGTCATCATCCTTGTTAGTGTTTTCCTGGTTGGACCCTAAAGGAGTCCGTGGTTCACCCGCACCCGCGCCAATTGACCCAGAGGGAAAACTACGTGGTTTGGGATGAGACCGGTTCTCTGACGACGTTTTCCTTCACTTAAAATCTAACTGTAAAATCAAATGAGTTTTTTATACCCAGCAGTGGCACGAACAGGGTTTCGAACCCACCACCTCCACCTTGATTGAAAGTCGCGTGCTACAATGGTTGCTATATCAGTAGACAAAATGTAGACATAAAAAAACAGCACCTACTTACAATGTTTTCGGGCAAAATTCTTAATTAGATAAAACAAAAACAAACGAGAGATGAAGCACGTGCGAACACGCTTTGTTGTCATAACCCAAATTTCTGTTTACCCTTGAAACGTATAACCGTTTTCGAACAACGATCTGCCATAATTCTAAAACGTGACGATCGCTTCCAATCCTTTATGCGAGCGGAATTCTCACGCGCGAAACTTCATCGCGAACCCTTCATTTGCACACAGTGTCACACTCTGCGAACTTTGCCGGTCCACAAACGATCAAGAAAGGATTCTTTAAAATAAGAACAAGACAACGTCTATAGCTGAGCAGTGCAATTTTAGACGCAATTGAGGCGTGTTAAGATTGAAAATGGAACGGGTTTAGTTTTAGAGTTAATGCCCTATTGGTTTGAAGTGGGCGTACGAACACTGAATGCATTCAGCGTTCGTTGGCCGCGACCAGCCTCAACACTGGTTCAGGGTTGCCTTGCGTAATCGATACGTAACAACCGGCGTGGCATGTACAATATATTAACATATCCGCTCAACGTCTCGTTTTCTTTGAATAAATCACTCATCTCGTTACTGCTTTGACTTGATTATATGTCCACGCGATTTGTGTGGCTGTAAAAAAGTTTGTAAACAACTTATGTCGACGTGTGATTATGATGATTGATTTGTTCATAATTTACTGCGATTCAGTCACAGGCAAAATTTTATTCAAGCAATTTCCACTTACAGCAATCTGAGTGACATGCAGGTTGTTATAGTGCGAAGGATGAATACTGGGCAATCAAATGGGTAATAAATATGTGTCATTGTCAAGTATCCTTGTATGTTTACTGAAGGAATCCTCAACTATGCAATTTCATCATTTTGGTTATTAAAACACTGTTTACGTTTTGTGTCAGTACTATGTCAAAAAACATAGTTTTGATTGATAATTGCAGTTGCAAACGTCTTAAGGACGTCTTAAGGCGATGCCTTGATTTGAGCTGAACACGCCCCCTAGACAGAGACACGCTGATGCCTTCCGCGCACGAGAAAACGAGATGTCACACTCTTCGGGAATGGCTTTTGGGACAAATTTTGATAAATACTTAACTTAGTGAGGTTACTTAAACATCAAGTGAGATTTTAGATGAGATAAAATACTACATCGTAAAATAATGTACCAATCGTTTGAGTAGGCTGAGTAGAAAAAGGAAAATAAAGACCCAATTTTGGAATTTTCTTGCATCGAGGAAATTTTAAGCAATCATGTATCGATCAAATCAGGTAACATGCAGTCAAGAATCATATATCTGAAAATCAGACCTTATTGTTTGTTTCTTAATCTAGTCAGAACGGCGTTTCAAAGCACGCGATAATTTCCAATGCACCGCCTTAATACCACCCCACGGGCTATCTGTTGAATGAAGACTATGCAAACTTTCTGCAAAAACATACTTGTAAGTTGTTTCTATTACACTATTAGTGTAAAGCCATCTACATGTAGGTAAGTAAGGCCATCCATCACGTTCGGATCTTCGATTTATAACATGCGAAATCTTTTTACTAGACCTCTGCCCACGCTTAGTTACTACGCATCGCGGTGTCAAGATATATTTGTGGGTGAGCGTTGAGGTGAGCTTAAAACAAGTTACAGAATGATTAGAGGGGCTGTAGCTCCGTGCAATTATTGTAACAGTCTCTTCCTTATTTGATGTATATATTTTTTGTCCATATTCACTTCATTGATTTATAGCGTCTCATTACATAACTGTAGGTCCCGGTCGCTTTTGCAAGGGCATGTTTGCCTGAGTACTTTTTTAAATGCCCGACCCTGGCCCGACCGTGGTAAATAAGCATCAGAATATTATAAATGCAATAGTGTGTCTGTCTGTCTGTTCCCTCTTCACGCTTAAACCGCTGAACTGAAAAAGTTTGAGTCCCGGGGAGGGACATATAATAGTTTTTATCCCGGAAATCATCCCCTTCAAGTTTGTATGGAGCTACTATATACCTAAACGAGTTCCACGCTTACGGAGTCGAGGACAGAATCTAGTACGATAGAACTGATAGTAATCGGACACCGTAACCTATAAACGCCTGCGACTCCAGAGGAGTCAGAAGCACGTAGCCGACCATTTATTGACTTGATGATTTGTTGTAATATGTGTATAAAAAGGTTTGAATAATTTAAAACTAAAATATCGAATGCATGTTTAAAAAAAATAAAAACAGACTCCTTAAACTCGCCCTATAAAATAAAGATAAATGTAATAAAAAATGTAATAGAATAATTAGAACTTTCTAGAACACTAATATTTAGAACAATAGTATTAACAGTTGAGTCATTAATTAAGTTTTTATTATAAAAATTGACAAACATGGTACAAATTCTTGTAATGTTGACATTTATGTAATTTTATCGTGTAATAAATAAATAAATCTAAATCTCCTGTTATTTTTTATGCAATGTATATCATGTGGGTACGAATAAAGTTTTTATCTATCTATCTATTATATTTCCAGCGGTTAGTCGAAGTCACACAGGAACAGGCGAATCGCATTAAACAATACTTTTAGAAATTACAATCGTTAACGCCGTCACTAAAACAGTAATTAAAACAAATGCATTGCACGATTCTCGGTCATGCCTATGAAGTTAGATAGCGATAATCGAGCACACGAGTCATGTCAATTCTTAGCACCATAATAGTTCCAGTCGTTAGTCCTTCTGTGTCTAGTTGTAGGTACCTAATAAATACGTCGTGTCATTACTCCTTATTCTCCCTTCGTACGTGTATTACGTGAAATTGGCATTACTAATTGCATTCAAGGAAGTAATCGTTAATTCTGTTAATAAGAAACATGTTTACACCTGCTACGGTTCTTCTTTTTAGGTAGGTACCTACTTAGTAACTTCTGTGTTTTTTCCAGTGGCTAACTAATCAAGAATGCTCGAAAAGGGAATGTGTTGCTTTAGTTTTTCAGAAAATACATTGCTAAGGTTAGTGCCTACGCTAAATCTTGGGAATTTCTAAACTACCTATTAAAGCAATGGTTCACATCGTCGCTCCCATGCTAAAGAAACGAAACTGCAAAAAACTCATTTTTCAGGGGAGCGATTTGAAGTTGCAAAAAAAATTATTTTGTTTTTTTTTAAAGTGGTCGTTGACGTTGTATTGAAATAATATAGATGTAGTGTATTCAAAATGCATGTAGTTCATGATTTATTTGCCAGATATACATTATTTTATTGGAATTAGAAGTTACGGCACATTCGCAATTTTGCATCTCCATACATAGCAAAAAAAAGGTAAGATTTTTCACCATAGAAAACTCACGAAAGTACCAGTTTCGCAAATTAAAAATCGTTTTAATCTATTTAAACTGAGGTAAAGTTACGAAAATGACAGTTGCGTGTGTTTACTATGGTGTATTTGAATTAGAATGCCTTCTTATTCATTTTGTATTCAGTAATAGATTTGCGAATCTGTATTAATTTTTGGTTCGAACAGAAATATTTTTTTATAATATCATGCCAATTTAATGCCAAATACTTATAGCCACTGCGAGAGCTTATGTATATGGGTAAGATATCTTTGTTGTTCCTAATTAAGCAGTTTAAATCATCTATATTTGATTACTTCCAGTTTCCAGTGTGTTAGGCCGATCAACTATTAAATGGATTACTAATATTCGTTACACACAAGTGGAAGTGTAGACGATTTAAACTGCTTAGTTAGGTACCACAGGATCGTTTTAGTGTGAACCTAAAATGGAATTTACAGTACGTGTTAATAAAATAAACAAAGAGAAATTTGTGTATTTTTTTATTAATCATCAACAACTTTACAAATTCCCAGCTGAAAAAAAGAAACTTAAATAATGAACAAAACAAAAAACAATATAAGATACATTTATCAAATTTATAATATCTATAAAATCTAAAATTCTTCGATATCGGGTTCCGGTAAGCGATCTATTACTTCTTCAGAATCTGGAAGACTCTCATAATAAGAGTGATAGTAGTACCTGAGGTATCTGATTATAATGAGTCATGACAAAGTTTCATGAGGTACCGTTTTTTTGCCTTTGAAATTGGTATTTTTGTGGCATAAGCTTATGCAACAAAAATACCCATTTCAAAGGCAAAAATCGGGACCTGCACGAGCTGGTAATATTGCAGCACTTTTTCCTCTTTTAGGTTTTAATTTGAGGTCTGTGAATTGTTTGTCATTATAAAGATTGACTTGGGGCTCTCTTTTCTATAATGAATCCACACTGCGTTACTGAAATTAGTTTTTACTTTTTCTTCTGTATCATCTTGAGACCCTTTCTCTTCGTTTTCATTACTTTTCTTTTTTTCCTTTTTCGAAGCCGTTTCGTAGCCTCTACTGCAAATGCTACGTAACACACATTGTAGCATATGTTAGAATGATGATAACTGTGGTGGACAACAGAAAAATTACGCCTTCTGTTGCATGCTCTTACACCTTGTCCCGACGCACCAAACGATTGAAGTAGTAGATCATGTTTTTTATGAATCTGGACCTAGCCACATGAAGTGCGACTCGTTTCACTCCAAAATTGAACAAAAGCAACAAAAAAATACCAATTTTTACACCTAATGGATGGATTTTAGTAATGAGATCGGCTAGAATGAATCCTCGTCCATTTAAAGTAAATATCTTGGGCAATGACGAGTTTCTGAACTTCAACTCTAACGAACTTAAATTTGCAGTAGAGGCTACGAAACGGCTTCGAAAAAAGAAAAAATAATAGTAATGAAACCGAAGAAAACGGGTCTCAAGATGAGACAGAAGAAAAAGTTAAAACTAATTTCAGTAACGCAGTGTGTATTCAGTATAGAAAAGAGACCCCCAAGTCAATTTTTATAAAGACTGACTATAATGGCACACAATTTACAGACCTCAAATTAAAACCTTAAAGGGGAAAAAGTGCTGCAATATTACCAGCTCGTGCTTATGCAACAAAAATACCCATTTCAAAGGCAAAAAAACGGTACCTCATGAAACTTTGTCATGACTCATGATAATCAGATACCTCAGGTACTACTATCACTCTTATTATGAGAGTCTTCCAGATTCTGAAGAAGTAATGGATCGCTTACCGGAACCCGATATCGAAGAATGTTAGTTTTTATAGATATTATAACTTTGATAAATGTATCTTATATTGTATTTTGTTTTGTTCATTATTAAAGTATTTTTTTTTTCATCTGAGAATTTGTAAAGCTGTTGATGATAAATAAAAAATAGTCAAATTTCTCTTTGTTTATTTTATTAACACGGACTGTAAATTCCATTTTAGGTTCACACTAAAAGGATCCTGTGGTACCTAACTAAGCAGTTTAAATCGTCTACACTTCCACTTGTGTGTAACGAATATTAGTAATCCATTTAATAGTTGATTGACCTAACACACTGGAAGTAATCAAATATAGATGATTTAAACTGCTTAATTAGGAACAACAATGATATCTTATCCATATACATAAGCTCTCGTAGTGGCTATAAGTATTTCGCATTAAACTGGCATGATATTATAAAAAAATATTTCTGTTGGAACCAAAAATTAATACAGATTCGCAAATCTATTACTGAATACAAAATGAATAAGAAGGCATTCTAATTCAAATACACCATAGTAAACACACGAAACTGTCATTTTCGTAACTTTACCTCAGTTTAAATAGATTAAAACGATTTTTAATTTGCGAAACTGGTACTTTCGTGAGTTTTCTATGGTGAAAAATCTTACCTTTTTTTGCTATGTATGGAGGTGCAAAATTGCGAATGTGCCGTAACTTCTAATTCCAATAAAATAATGCATATCTGGCAAATAAATCATGTACTACATGCATTTTGAATACACTACATGTATACTATATCACTACTACTTCAACGACCACTTAAAAAAAAACAAAAAAAAAAATTTGCAACTTCTAATCGCTCCCCTAAAAATGAGTTTTTTGCAGTTTCATTACTTTAGCATGGGAGCGACGATATTTAAAACACACCTGTTTCCACAAAATGCAAAAAAGAAGCTCTACAACAAATTGATATTACTACGATAAACTACTTTTCACGTAGTGTCAGGATGAATGTTGAACACTAATAGGCAAAGAAAATTAACATTTCAGACAAATCACAAAACAATTTATCATTTGTTTTTGAATTTACCAATTCGTAATGTTGATTATCAAAATTCGCAAAGTTTAATAGACTTATTTATGTGATTGGTAAAAATAGTCGCCATAATAAATTAACAGATATCCCTTCATCTGTGTTTGATCAGGATCCTACCCGAATTTTTGGTCACCTTTTTGCATTTATTTAATACATAATTTATTATTTCTAATGCGGCGCGACCGAGACTTGAAACCACTATTTTGTTAACCCACCACAGACGAAGGGATATGTCAGATTCACAAACTTGCTATGGCTAGCTTGGTAGCTAGGTTTTATTTGCCACCATAGTAGATTAACGAATCGGTGGGTTCGTAATTATGTAAAGGGTTATGAATGAAAATAAGCATTAAATGCCACCACAATAAACTACCGTATCTGCCAGATTCGCAAATTTGCTGTAGTCTACTTATGTAGTTGAGTAATAGTTGCCACCACAGTAAATTAACGAATGTGCAGATTCGCAAATATGCTATAGTTGACTAATATGTATGAGGAATATACGCGACCACAGTAAACTGCCGTATCTGTCAGATTCGCAAATTTGCTATAGGCTTATCATACCTGTTAGTAATAATTCCCACCAAAGAAAATTAACGCAAATGGCAGATTCGTTAACTATCCACCGGCATCATAGCTTTATCTGCCAAGACAAATCACCTTATCTACACATCGCAAGTTTACCATGGGACAAAAAATGTATAAATGCAGATTGGTACAAAGGTAACTTGGGAAGCTTAAAAGATAGAAGCCTGAAAATTTGTGACATTGTGCGTTGTCATAATTGGTACACTTCTACATCAATAACTCAATTTTGACAAAAAAGCAGTTTCGTTACTTTAGCATGGGAGCGACGACATATTCTAATTGCGATTCATTTAAAACTAGCGACCCGCCCCGGCTTCGCACGGGTACTATATTATACATATAAACCTTCCTCTTGAATCACTCTATCGATTAAAAAAACCCGCATCGAAATCCGTTGCGTAGTTTTAAAGATCTAAGCATACATAGGGCCAGACAGCGGGAAGCGACTTTGTTTTATACTATGTAGTGATGAGTTAACCTTATCCAAATTTAACGCAGAATAAAAAGGTGTGGAGCTAATCGATTGACCTAATTACCACTTTCGATCCGTTACTTTTTCTAAGAAAAGCGTCTTGTTAGAAACCAATTGCAATGGGGCGTAGGTATTACATTCCGCGTGATATTTGAATAGAGCTAAGACTGCGTGTACAGGTTTATAGTGCAGTCCAGCATCAAAAGGGCTTATAAGCATTCCAGATTCAAATACATGTACGACGTTTAGTTTAACTCAAACTGATCAGGATAGCGGTGAAGTCATTCAATACTTCAGTTTCTCGTTCCGGACTGTTTAGAACATGCAATTTGCACTTTGTATCTACTGTAAGGTTTTATCTCACATACTTTTCCTTCAAAGCATAAATAAAATACAAGAAGATACGTCAACGCCATACATTAAAATAAATCCGCCTTATTTGCTATGAGCACCAGGGGGCGTTGGTGAACTGGTATGTACATTTGCTGTCAGCACTAGATGTCGCTTAATATCAATATGCCGTTTATAGATTATCGAATACACTAACGACATCTGTACCTACAACAGGTGATGTTGTAAAGAATCTGTTTTACGCAGTCAATAGATGTCACTTTGCAAGATAGATTTACACGAAGTCATAAATAAAGTTACTTTATGACGAAGTAAAATAATAATATCATTAATATATATTTCTGTTTTGTTAGATCACACGCGAGCAGTCAATGCTCAATTTTTGTACCTCTTCTGAGAACCTCCACCGTACCATACCGTACCTACCATCATGTACCATAAATAATGTACAGCAGTATTTGCTACTTAGCTATGTGGCGTGTTCTTGGCGGTAAGCTTGCCAGTGCCAGGGCTCCAGGGGGTGTGTTATGTGGATCCTCACTATCAACAAAACTCATCCTGTTTGATGATGTGCATTTGTACTAGTCAATCTCGAAACTGTAAGTACTCTGATTAGTCATTTTGTTGCCATGCGATTAAATGCAGTAGTGGCTCCATGTGCTCAGTGCTGTAGAACTCGCGAGGCTGTCTTTTTTTATTTATTTTTAAAGAGAGTCGAGTAAAGAAACGATATACTTAACAAACCTGCTCACAGAATTTCACGAGAATCGGTTAAGAATTCGATCTTTAGAGGAGAACGGACAGCAGGACAGATACCTAAGTCTCTCATATTATCATTTACTTTATGGCTAAGCTGAAGACGGACGGACAGACGGACATATCGAAACAATAAGGGTTCCTTGTTGACTCCGGAACCTTTAAAAGCTATTGAGGTTGAAAGCTTGAGTTTTAAAAAAAGGTGCGTACTCCACATACAGTAAAAAAAGCCTCTGATCGCATTTTGTTTGCCCTTGCGTGCATCACATGCGATCCGAGACATTCTTCTATTTACTGCCTGCGAGTGCTGTGAGTAATGTAATGTTTTCCTTCAGAAAAGTGTAAAGGTAAGGATTCAATAAAACGTATTATATATAAATTATTTCATTTATTTTGCAATAGCCTAATTTTTTGCTGATTTTGGATAAGATTTCTTTTGAGAGATTTACAATAATGATTTATTTTGGTAACAATCATTTTTCCCAAAACATAATTTATGTGCTCTGTACAATACATTTTTAATGTATTGTTGTGTGTTTAAATAGTCTGTTTGTAGATTACAAATTAAATTATTCAAAATATTTTTTTTTACATTTAATTTATGTTTTACAATATCAAATTGTCGTTCATAATTTGTAAGACATACGTCAATCACTTGGTAAAAAGTGTCACTTGGGCATTTTAGTTTTGTACTTTCAGGGTTTCCATATGTTTTTTCCAAAATTAATAGTTGTTTTTGGTCGTCTAGATCAGCATTCACAGTCATCACCTGCAAGCATTTTATGCACTTGAATTTGTCGTTGCATTTTTTTGCTAACCATCCCGCAAAGTAAGTTACAGAGCATTGCTCTAGACTTGGAGCTACTTCAGCCGATGCGTTGCTCGTCGCCGCCTCCACGTCCACGCGAGAGGGGCTTCCTTCCAGGTACCTTTCTATTTGAGGAGCCGCAGTTGGATGTGAGGACGTGGGCTCTGGCGATGCGGGTTGTGGTTGCCACTCCTGAGGATCATTGACAGGATTACTCACTTTGTCCGGTAGGTCGCACGTCAATGACTCTACTTCTGCTTCACAGTTTTGATGCCCTGGGAGCCGTACGAGCATTTCCGTCAGGTAACTTCTAAATACGGATCTTAGGAGTCTTGCACTTGGATTTTTATTATTTCCTCCCTTCAAACGATATATGGAAAATAAGTTTTCCAACACATCCTGGTTTATCCGGTTTGTTAGTAGGTACTCTATTCCTTCTGTATTTTCTTCGTCAAATAGTTGCATTATTGCACGACAGCTTTGCTGCAATCCTTTGAAGCAAGGTGGAGTAGACTTTTTTTTTTGTTCCCTTTAACATTTATTTTCTGCAAATTCTCTAGGACTTCAAGTCCCTCTACTATTGCTTTTCTGGCAGCATTATCACCAGTCAAACCACATTTTTTAGGATTCTTGTCATATTTTGTCTTGCTGTTCAATGCATCGAATAAATCATTTATTAATAAAATAGTGTAGTAATAGTGTGCAGCAGTAGGACTGACTAATTCATGCGTTCTCAAGGCTGTATTCATTGCAGCGCCAACCGAATGCGAAAATACTTGTGTTGCTAACTTCACCTTCATCTTCTGAAAAGAGTTGGGGCTCAGATGACTTGGTGTTATTTTTAATAATGCCCGGCTTTTATTATTCTTATCAATTGGTGGTGTCGGGCTAGAATAGCACCTCCCCCTTTCTTCCTGTGGGTGTCGTAAGAGTCGACTAAAGGAACAGGGTTAAAGTGTGTTGTGGGCGATGGGCTAGCAACCTGTCACTGCGATATCACATTTTGTCGATCCTTTATACCCACATTTATGCTAAAAGTGGTACTGGAACATAAGTTTCATGTGCTCTGCCTACCCCTTTTAGGGATAAAGGCGTGATTGTATGTATGTATGTATGTATATCTCTGAATGAAACTTCCTTATTTTTGTAAGTATAATTATTCTGTAGCCAATTGTTTCTTAAGTTCTTGATGCAGTGCGGGACGTCAAATACTGCAAATAATTTGCGACCATTAACGAAGAAAAAAGGATTTTCTTCAGACGCACCGAGACTTTTTATTCGCACTTTGGTTGGTAGTGACCTGGTCACATACTGTGACCTTGGGTAGCAACCCTGCATCAAACAGTTTATTAATTATCACTCTTATGAGTGTTTGCAACTTTTCGGCTTTAATATTTGTGTTCGACAAATAATAACATAGTGGCAATTTCCAACTTGAGTATATACCTCTGGCCAGGAATACCAGAACATATTTAGCAATTTTTTGAGTTCTCTCGCCCTTTCCCAAATCTTCAAATCCTTCTATAAAATCAAATTTCTTGTTATATTCTAGGCATGTCATTATTGACATTTCATCGAACGTCAACATACAAGCCTTCTCTTGGTATGTGGCGTTCTCAAATTTAAGTTTAATTTGCTCAAATGTTTCTTTTGCTGCTCCCGGTAAGCAGTCGGACTCTGACAACCACCGTTTAATACTTGAAACGGCTGGAAGTACAACCCCTTGATCACGTAGGAAGTTGTATGTGGCCGGAGATTTATAAAATATGGCCAAAGAGAATCGTTTCTCTTCTTTCGTCCATTTTTGCTTTTTTCGTCGCAGTTGCATGGTTGCCATTAGTTTGGACGATTTACTCGCAAACTTATGCTTACTGAGATAATTTTCAGGTAATAGTTTGTGTTTTAGTCTCTTTATCTGCACTTTTTTATTTTTCAGTAAGAATTTTGTTGCATGCAGTTGCTTCTTTGTTTCAATGCACTTTGGCTCCGTGCATGTATCGCCCCGTTTTCTTTTTCGAGGACTTGGCATATTCAATTCATGGCCAAATTGGGATGACACTGATGAACTTCCCTCTTCTTGAACACCCAAAATAAGGCATGATTTTTTTGCATAAACTTTTTTAGGCGTTAGAACCTTCAATTTTTCTGGAGACGTTTTTGGTGACACTTCAGTACCAGTTTCTGAAATTTAAAAAAAAAATATATATAACTAAACAATATTATCAGAGCATACACAAATTTTGTTAATCGTCCTCTTAACCCCTTTCGTTGATAGAATTAGGACTTATACGAGTATATGTAATTCGAAATTCCAAGGTGTATGTGACGTCCTTGCTTGCCACCATATGTGAAGCAGAGAAAACCGGCCAAGTGCTAGTCGGACTC
Source organism: Epinotia demarniana (assembly GCA_945867215.1). Classification (NCBI taxonomy): domain Eukaryota; kingdom Metazoa; phylum Arthropoda; class Insecta; order Lepidoptera; family Tortricidae; genus Epinotia; species Epinotia demarniana. Next base: position 6,068,331 of record OX244273.1, on the reverse strand, counting down.
TCGCACGAATGGTTCTGTACCATTATCTACAAAAACAGCAATAAAAGAACCTTTGTTGTATGGGAGCCCCCTTACATATTTATTTTATTTTGTTTTAGTATATGTTGTTATAGCGGCAACAGAAATACATAATGTGTGTCAATTTCAACTGTCTAGCTATTGTGGTTCTTGAGATACAGAATGAAAAAAAAACTTTGTTGTATGGGAGCCCCCTAAAATATCTATTTTATTTGGTTTTTAGTATTTGTTGTTACAGCAGCAACAGAAATACATCATCATTGAAAATTTCAATTGTCTAGCTATCGCGGTTATTGAGATATAGCCTGGTCACAGACAGACAGACGGACAGCTAAGTCGAAGGAGTTATTTGGTTGGATCATAAATAAATATTTCTTCTATGGTCGGATTGTTTCCTAGGCAAAGCAAGCAATTTTATGAAAATCTTTGAGTGCAGTAGTACCTACGATTAAAAAAAATATCTCCATTCAGTAAAATATGTTATCTAACAGTATCTAAGGTACCTACTTTCCGTCCAAGTTGCATAGTGCTGGGACACCCTTTTTATATTTTCAAGTATATAGTTGCTTGGATCAACAAGGTGCAATCATTCAAATATATAGTATCCTGAACATAATATTTACAGCCAGGTGTGTGCACAACAGTCATGATACCTATTAAACCAGTATATCCCAGCATACATATATACATATATACACGCCTTTATATATAAAAGGGGTAGGCAGAGCAAATGAGACTTGTGTCCAGTGCCACTTTTAGCATAAATGTGGGTATAATAGGTTGCTAGCCCATTGCCCACAACGCTCACTTCAACCCTGTTCCCTAAGTTCACTTTAACGACACCCACAGGGTGGTGCTATTCTAATCCAACACCACACAGGGTATCCCAGCAATATTTTTTCAAAGCTATCTAGTTTCGCAACTGTTTATTATATCTGAAACTGTAAAAAAATTCAGGATTGTTATAAAACTAACCTAACATAACCTAAAGGGTTCTACACAATGGCCCTGAAATAAATCCTGAAATATTTATATAGTTTCAGAGTTTGCGAAATGAAAAGTTGTGGAATGAATCAGGTTGCCAAACGTTAGTTGCAACATGAAGGGATACTAAACTAATTGGTGCCCTTTTTCAGATAATGTGTCATCAAGTTTTTAAGCAAATACTATAAGAACAATAACAATCAAGACAAATACCTTGCATTGGCTGCTCTATAGACACAGAGCTAATGACATCAATTGATTCGTCTTCACAGTGATAGTGTCTAGGAATAGCTGTCCCGGTCAACCTTCTCTGGTTATCATTGTGACTCATGTAGCCGGAATCAAAATGCACTTCACAAAGATAGCGGTACTTTAATTGATCAGGTGTCAAAGACGTGAGATTGATGTTTCCTGGAATACAAAATAAATAATAAATAAATAAAATATATATTAATGGGCAATCATACACAAGTCGAACTAGTCCCATTGTAAGCTCAATAAGGCTTGTATTATGGGAACTAGGCGACAATATATATAAATACTTGAATACATAGAAAACATCCAAGACTCAGAAACAAATATCCATTCCTATCACACAAATAAATGCCCTTACCGGGATTCAAACCCAGCACACCTCTTGCTTGGTAGGCAGGGTTATTAGTGTTATTACCAACTTAGCCAAAGCGGTTGTCATAAAACTATATAAATATTTTTAATTTCCATCAAGAAAATTTCTTGTAAAAAACCTACCAGGCCTTCCGGCCAAAAAAAGTAGTGAAATTTCAAGCTAAACCAAGTTTACTTCAGCCATGATTACTTGGTTAGATATTTTCATGATTTGGCAATCACGCTGCAAGCATACTGCGACTAAGTAAATTCAATTAATATAATAATAATATACACGTCCCACTGCTGGGCATAGGCCTCCTCTCATGGATGGAGAGGGAAGGGCAGTAGTCCCCACGCTGGCCCAGTGCGGGTTGGGGACTTCACATACACCTTTCAATTTCTTCGTGGATGTATGCAGGTTTCCTCACGATGTTTTTCCTTCATCGAAAAGCTAACAGTAAATATCAAATGATATCCCGTACATAAGTTCCGAAAAACTCATTGGTACTAGCCGGGATTCGAACCCACAACCGCCGTTTGACAGCCACATGCCTGTACCGCTAGGCTACCGTAGCTTTCAATTAATAATTCAATTAGTAATTCAATTAATTAAAAATAAAATGCCTACAAGCAAATTCCTAACTATTTCACCTTCTTAATCAACAGGCTATACATCCCACTACAGCCTGGGCACCTCCTCTCATGAAAGATAGGAAAGGGCTACAGTCCTTACACTGGCCCTATGCAGGTTGAGCAGTTCACATGCCTACTTATATATTCATTTTTGAATTTCTTCGCGATTATTGCATGTTTTTATTACTCGCAATTATACATTCTATATTCTATACATTATTTAAAAAAGAAAATGGGTCGGTAGGAGATAAGTATCTATTTACATACTTAAAAAGTATAACCATTATACAAAATGTCTTATAAAAAAATGCAACAGGCTGAACATTGAATTTATACATTAGGTTATTATATTTACTTTATGATTAGGTACAGTGCAAATTTGGAGCGAGAAATATAAACTTATAACCATTTATAACGTAAGTATAACAACGCCATAAATAACTGAAGTACAAAACGATGTTTTGAAACATGAAACATTGATAAAAAGTCAAGTTGTACGACATCACCAAGTATGTCGTTACTACCTGTTCGCGCTAAGTTTGCCATGGTTTGCCGCTGGCGATATGACGTAACTCGAAGGGTAGCGTTAGCAAAACGGTTTTTCTTCTCATTTTCGAAATAAGTCATATCCTTTAACACCAATGTTCGTAAATCACTTCTTAAAGTTTTGCCATTACCCATACTTAAACCTCAGATTTAAACAAAGCGAAAAACGGACCGGCAAACTTAGCGCGAACGGGTAGTACGTGCTTAGTTGTATAATTTTGTTTATTGTAAATAAAACAGAGCTTACCTGAATTGTTTATCCAGATCCGTAGGCGATTTTTATCACTAACTGGAAAACTGAACAATGTGTGACTTCTCGAACAGAAGTCACACATTGTTCAGTTTTCCTTTATTGGGACACTTTATGAACTGGCACCGATGTGCCATTTTGGTAGATACAATAACAACATCAAATCAGTCCGGTCCGGTAGAAGTCCAAGTCGTCGTATGTAAATCACTGGCTAACAAATCCGTTTCGTAAGCAAATCGTACGTCCATTCAAATACGCGGGGGTCAAATATTAAAGGATAAACTGAAACACTAAACAATAAACTGAAACACTAGCAAAATAAAAATCTGAACAAGCAGAAAACCGAAGATGGCAGTAGACTCAAACTGCTGGTCGTCTCTGAGTTTCAGTGTTGCCAGTTAATTCTCTATCTTTCCATATACTTCTGACGTTTTAGCTTTGCCGATGTAATTACACGTGTATTTTCACTACGCTTTAGTAAAAAACTATTATGCCGCACGTTCTTTTTATTTTTGTTTTCAATTGAGACTACAAAATCATACTAAATATTTTTTTCGCATGTTTACATATGGACAAAGTTTATGCTTTTTACCTACAATTTAAAGGAATGATTTTGTAGCAACATTTCCACATTTCGTCTGCACCGAGTCGTTTCGTTGTACGCGTCTCTTTACCAATATACAGTTTCAGAGACGAGTGCGAAGTGATGAAGAAATAAATAATTTGGCGTATGCTACATTATCTATTTTTATTTTAAGCAAATGTAGTCATTTTATATTAAATTTAATTAAATGTTAAATATTTGTAGTATCATCTACACGCAGGGATTAATTCGTTGTAATATATAAAATGTCGTAATGGAACGTTTTGAAAACAGAAGTTATTAGATAAACAAATTGGAAATTAGTGTAAACTGTTGTTAGCGACGTTGCCAGATCGAACCACGACGCTACCAGCAAGCTACCTATATAGGATGGCTGACAACGTTGCGCGTCATAAGCACTTCGATAAATTTAGGTACTTATTATTGGCAATTTGAATCATTACTTGATACGTACTTCCTCGAATGTGAATGGCAGTAGGTACATATTATAGGTATTAGTATTAGGTACCGATATGATATAAAGAAAGAATATTAAAACAAGTTGTAAAATAAAACCAGTTTTTAATAAATTTATGAATATTTATTGACCTTAGTGTGATAGGTTACCTATTCATTATTATCTACTAAACACTAAACCATACCATAAACCAAAACTCATCAGTCTCATCACAATCCTCCTAGCGATATTCCCGGGTTCGCCCCTAAAGGAGCCGGGGGTCCGCTTTGACGCCTAATCCCAAGATTTGGCATATGCACTAGTTTTTACGAAAGCGAATGCCATTTGACCTTCCAACTCAGAAGGAAAACTAGACTTTACTGGGATTGGACTGGTTTCCTCACGATGTTTTCATTACTTTATCCATTCACCGAAAAGCTAACGGTAAACATTCCGTACATATGGTACATAGTAAATATATCAGAGGGGCTACCGCGAAGTGAAAACGAACTTCGTTCGAATATCTCCATCTCTGTCGCTCGAACTTGCAAGTGCGACAGAGACAGAGATACACAAACGAAGTCGTTTTCATTTCCCGGTAGCCCCTCAGGTTTAAAACAACGCCATCTATGGACACTTATCGTACTGGAATCCTGCGCATGAATAGTTCGTCCACTTACAAGCTAAGCTGTAATAAAGGTCATGCCGTTCGATAGATGGCGCACAAATAAAGGATGTTATAAATTATTTTGAATCTATTTACGATCTTTTAAGGCCTGTTTCTGGTTGTTTTTATTTGAAAAAAATATTTGAGTGAAAATGAATATTTGTTAATGATTATATATGAGATTTCGTTTAATGTAAAATATTAATATCCGTCAGTGGTGCTCCAAGCGACATCTCTTGAAGTTCTTCATAATTATTCGACCGCAATATGGGATGGGTTACTCTCCTTATATTTACTTTATGTTCAAAGTAATGTTTTTAGTGTTCCGTAGCAAAATTGGTCCAACGGAACACTTATGCGATCACTCGGAGGATGTCCGTCTGTTACAGCCAGTTTTCTCGAAGACAGTTTGACATAGGAAGCTGAAATTTGGTATAGATATAGAAATGTATGGCCTTATTACATAAATAAAGTCAAAAAGGTGTAAACCCCAATGAAGGGGGCAGTTTGAGGGGTAATAAGGGGTTTCGCAATTTTTTTTGTAAGGAACGTGTGGGATATCATTCGAAAGCTCGTAGAATTTTGAGACGGTATACAAATTTTGAGTTCTTTTTACGATAGCTCTCACTAGTGTAAATTATGACCAATGTAACTTTTTTTATAGGACAAGTTCGGTCCATTTACAAATAGGTGTCTTACGTAGAGGTTCTTTTTTAAAAAGAGAATTAATGCAGTTGTTACTCGTAGATGAGGGTAGTTGTTGCTCGTAATTTGCAGCTTATTTGTCACGCAGGTGGGTAATGTTTTTTTGCCAGATCACTATTAAATAAAAAACTTGATGTATTACCATTGCATTGGAGAACACATTCACCTTACAAATTCCGCAGCTATAATAAAGTCACTACAAGCCCACGTAAAATGAGCTCTGGCGGCCATACATTTTATAAGGCACCTGGAGCTCTTTATAAATGTGTCGAGGTATACTTGCTCTGTAGGTAGATATGTGGTGTAGTCCTGGTGGTGAGCAAGGTCGCCAGAGCTCCGGAGTATGTGTTGCGAGTGAGGGACCCGCATTCGTTTTTATCTATCAACACGAGTGGAATAGAGGGTCGGCAACGCGCTTGTGATTCTTCTGGAATCGCAACCGTCCATAGGCCGTGTCTGCTTACCATCAAGCTGACTGTATGTTTATTTGCCATCGTCTTAGTATATAAAAAAGTAAGTAAGTAAATAAGAAAGTTTTATTCTTTGTTGTGTCCTTATGAGACACATACATATTTTATCGTTCACTGATTTTACTATGTATAAAGACATACTTCCGACGACGTATAGGTACCTACGTAACAGTTTCTTGCGATCAACTGTATCCTGCAATTCTTCGAGTTCGCAGGATTTGACCAAGAATTGTAGTAAGTGGCGATCACAATAGATCAGCGATGGTCGCAGTGATATAAGGGCTCTCACAGTCCGGAAGCCACTACCAGAATAAATAATAACAGTTTCGGTTCAATAATAATAAAAAAAAAACCGAATAAAACCCACAGCTTGTTAGTGAAGGCTTATTATCTAGGTTAGTAGCGTTCAAATTGGGCCACACTTTTTATTAGCCCAACCCAAAACTTAAAGGACAATCCAAACTTTCTGGAACCGCATTCAGGATGGTGTTGGAGCTGTGTGTGACTCGATTGAGCGGTGAGGCGATCTTTTGCGGATTTAGCCTTTGTGCATGTGACATCGTAAATATTATATTCTAATTTGCATTGGCCGATACTAAGTTATCCCAAAATGAACCCTTCTGCAGATGACGTGGCTGGTATAGAATTACTTTCAGTATTTTATATAAAAAGTCTGCGCTTAATTCGGAAATTGAGCTACTTCAGCATTGGTTTATGGTGAAGACCTTTTCTTCAACTACTAATGACTATTTCGACTCATTTGGGATTGCATTGTTCTTTTAACCCTTTTTTGGGCGTCCCGCCAAGATTGCATAGTTTTATAAAAATAATGGATTTTTCCCGAGATTTGGTTTCCTTCGACTTCCTTCTGTTGGACTTTTATAAAAAGTATTATATATGTTAATCAAAAACAAAAAAACAGTGTCACTTTTATGTCGATAAGGAATTTAAGTATTCAGTTTGTATTGTAAGTATTGAAAAAAATCTTTGTGAGTTATAAATGATACACGTTATTTAAATGTGAATTTAAAACAAGTTCAGTTTCACATATTTTGTATATGCTTAATTTTCGTTACAAAACTGATACTGAGTGATTTTTTATTTAACAACATATTGGGTACCTACGCGAATTAAAAGAATGCCCAATAACCACTCTTGTAAAAAATACGGCAAATACCCGAACAGAAGCCTTTAAATAATGTAACAAAAGAGCATAAAGTATAGCTAATGAGGTTTGAAAACACGCCGCGCATGTGACTGCGCGCTACAGGCTGGTGATACTCCGTAACGTACAATTAGTCAGTGTTAGTTAAGCACCGCTTACGGACCGGGGAATTTTGCCTTCGCCTTCACGCCGACAGCTCTGTCAAAGCACACAGACTGGCCGGCAATATTGCACGTCTTATGTACCTAGGGGGTGAAATTGAAAAGTGGCAGGCGTGGGAAGCGTAAGCGGCAATGGAAAAGAGACGTTTATAAGGACATAAATCCCGTCAAAAATGTAACTACAACATTTTTGCTACGGTATAAAAATTTCGCATACCCATCATTTTTAACGTATCGTTGCTCAGTGCTCCAATTTTTTTAACATTAGTTGCCCGCGCGGCTTCATCCGCGTATTGCAAAGAACGCAGGCAAATTCGCGGGATACTTATACGAGTATAGCCTAAGGACTAAGAAACTATTGAATGGACTTTCTGGATGGTTATCATCATCAAGAGAATGAATTGTTGAAATCGGATAATCGGTTCCGGAGATTACCCAAAACATACAATCGTACATTTTACGAATCTCACAGACTTTTCCTCTTTATAATAATGGTATAAATTCTTGGTAGCTATCTACCTTCTACATTATATGTTTCTTGTTTTCAAATTGACTGCCTCCTCGACTCGGGCAGTCGGGTAAAAACATGTAGGTATAACTACGTCCTTGCGTCGATTAAGTACCTACTGTTATTTTGCTCACCAAGCTAATTAGTAGAGCAAGCGCACCTAAAATACTGTTTTAGGCGCGCTTGCTCTAGACTGATCTTTTATTATTTTATATTTGAGATGTAAGTGTCTGATTGAACCCCGTAACTATCTATAAAAACGAACCCGCTCGTTCTAAAAAAACTTTTGTAGTTTTATTATCTGGTTCAATTAATTTGGATGTTTTCCCTGAAACTTCGCGTCTTTCAGCGAACCTTCTGCTATTCAGCGGTGAACTGTGCAACTTGATTCTTGATAGAGATTACCGTTCGCTTCTCGGTTATTGACAATTAATTATTTATTGCCACAGCTCGTTGCACTGGAATCTTAATAAGCCTAGCAAGTTTGTTCCACGCTACATGGCAGTTTTAGCAGCTTTGACTTCATTAGGAAATTCAGAACATTTGCATATGGACTCTAATTAATTATTTTCAGTAAACTGTAGACGACGTTATAGGTATAATGGACTTGATTGTATTTATCATGCAGGAATCTTGTTTGTTTAGTGTGTAACTGTACAGCAAAAAGTATTTAACATTACTGCATTTTAAGTGCAGTTTAAAATGCAGTAGTGGTTTAGTACCGTTGTAAAACGTCTCTGTTATTAATTCGTCAAAAACTTTTTATTAAAGCACATTGTGAATACGTGTAAATACAAATATCCTCATGTATTTTGGGTTTTGAGCGTACTATAGGTTAGTGCCATAATATAAAATAAGACTATCATATGTATTATGGCACTAACCTATAGTACGCTAGAAACCCAAACATAGTTACTTGACAACTTGACTTTTTAACTCTATAATATAATTTAGGTACCACGTAAGTTTGAGTACAACCCGTCGGAAATATCTGCTAACCTTGGTTTATATGCGTTCTTAGGTAACGTAGCATATATTTCCGAAAAGTTGTAGGTAAATATAATTTTTTACTAGTCTTAGTAAATCGCTACTATCTACGAAACTTGCCGAAGCCTAAGGTTTAGCTAAAGCCGGTTTTACAGATTGTATCAACTTATCCAAAAAAATATGTCTACAACATCTAAAGTCATCTAAATCTGGTAAATTTTATTTTAGAGTTAACAAGTCCAACCACGTCTAGTTATGTTGTCAAGTATTCTTACCCTCAAAGAGTATGGATAGTAAAATTATCAACTCTACACGCTTACAGACGCGAACTTTACTAGTAAATTTCCCGCCAAATTACGAACTATTGTAGACATAGTATTCACTTGTTCGGACAGGTTCCTACTATAGTGAACATGCGTGAAGATGCAAGACAATGTAGTCAATGCACAACTTCTGTGGAGAATACGTCACCTACAACTAAGAGGGATTTAGTTTCGATGCATTTGAGTACCAACTCCTCTAATTAAGTAGAATAGTAATAGTAGTTGACGGGAGTACCGCCGGTAATGAGATGAGGTCGACATTGTATTATTTTTTAAATATTAGGCAGTAAGCACATCAAAATAAAAATAAAACTAACAACCTAAAAATACCGATTTGCACAGCTAAAATACGAATCGTTCATGAAATTCGGTTTTGATTGTTAAATTTTGATGTGCAAGTCAGTATTTCTTCGTCAACAAAATCCCAATAGTATAAGTACTTCAATGATTAGAGAGGTCAAGCCAAAGTTCCCTAAATCGACGATTTACCCTATACTTGCTGAGTTGAAGAGTATTAAAGAGTGCCGTGAAAAAGTGAGCAGAAAAAGTTACGGGTGTCGCTCATTACATACTCTTAAGTAGGTATTAATACTTGCGAGCGATAGTATGCTTGAGGATAACTGATATTGTATGTCGGGGTCATCATCATCATCATCATCATCATCAGCCTATATACGTCCCACTGCTGGGCACAGGCCTCCTCTCATGTATGTAGAAAATGTAGATAAATCTTTACAATCGTCTTTTTCATTAATGTTTTATGAAATAGTCATTGTGTAGAAGCCATTATATTTATCTCATTCAGCGATAAAGATTGTCTACAAAATGAACATTCTGCTTAAATAAAGTAGAGAAAACGAAAACCAAAGAGACTATTATCTAGAATGATAGTACGCTTTATAGATTAAAACAGTACTAGGACAATTTTCAATCATCCAGGCATAGTAAAATGCGGTTTTATACCAGTAATTTAATACGATTATACTGGTCGGCGGTCCACCTGGCTCGCAACTCCTGTCTGGTTAAAGGAGGCAGGTTGCCGCCTACGCTTCTAAAGCCCTAAGCAACATTTGCCCTTACACGTTCCTAATCTATCTCAGAACCAGATGGTCGTAAGATCTATGCAGCTAACCAAAATAAATGCCCGGTTAGCTTTGATATAGCCTTGTGTACACCAGGGTACGTTCATTACTAATCATTAGATCGTATCTCAACGTCTTCGTTTAAGTATTTTTGCTAACGATGTACATAAAAAAGAATCTAAATAGAAGGCGGTAAAAAAAATGCAAATTACATAGCAGAAAAGTAAGACTGATTTGCTTGAGTAGTTGTAACTTTTATTTGAATTTTATGAGATGCAGATTATTACAAACGACCGTGAACAATTGTATTTAAGTAATTGACTGGACTTGCCTTTTCCGATTATACATGTATGTTCTGTGGTTTCGACATATCTCCATCCATAAATCTGATATTTTACATTACATCAACAGTAACATTACAGATAGCGACCTAGAAGCTTCATTCATGAGAGATTGAGGATCAGCATTAACAAATCAGGAATTTTACTCTAGGGACGTAGACACCAAATTAAATAACCAATAATTTGAATTTTCCCGAAAAAAGTAAAGCGGGGATTAAATAATCACAAAATTAAAAGTGTCCAAAGTTTTAAGACTAGGTATATTCTGTCTCTTTTCTGCAAAACGCACCTTCATATGAAACGATTGTCATTTATTAGGACGCTCAGAGATCATGAAGTCACGATCCGCGAGCGTTTTCTCTCTCTAACAAGCAATATTAAACGGTAGTAGCTTCGTAATTCTTTGGATATTATCTGAATGGGATTTTCGTCAGTAGGCATATTTTTTTGCCTGCTTTCTTTCGGATTAATAAAAAAAAAGAATTTTCACCTGAGCTATCGGAACAATCTGGTTCGGGCACCAAATCCTTCAATCAGTTCCTTCATGTCGCTACATACGCCTTAGGGAGGCGTATGTAGCGACATCTACCAGAAGACTTAGGCTTCTTTACGGCACCAACGTTTCAAATTATGTTGAGAAATCGTCAGTAACGATGCGCCACCCCATACTAAATTAATATTTGTTTTTAAGCAGTAACGCTGCTAAAGAAAATTATAAATTTTTAAATGAAAGGAAAAATTGAAAAAATTGAATGCCTGTGGTCGCCGGTTCCAATCCGGCTCGGAGCATTAAATTTTTCAATTTTTCCTTTCATTTAAAAATTTATAATTTTCTTTAGCAGCGTTACTGCTTAAAAACAAATATGAATTTTCACCTGTTATTAGGCACTCATACTTGTATTCTGATAGCTTAATATACGTACCTACAATTTAACAGATCACTCATAATCGGTGCTCAGCGTTTCTCAAGATACGTTTTATGGTCGACGTATTGCCATCTAATGCATTTACAGGCTTAATAGTTTTCGCCCGTCTGATGCAAAGAAGAGCGGAATAACCCAATCCTAGTTCGTAAATCCAAACAATCTCACGATATTCATCTGTCTCAGCATCCAGGGCCAGGATTGGGTTGCAGATTGCCGTGTACCCGTCCCGGCGAGAATTTGTTACGGCTGATATCGGAGGCGCGTAACAAGCGCCAAACAAGGCGCGAACGAAAATAAACGCCCAATCGATTGTGAACGCGAGAAATCTAATTATTAATAGGGAAAGCCGGGATAACGGTATTCGAGTTATTCTGTCTCCTATTCATTTAGTAATAGGGACAATTCGTTATGTAGCGCGGCTTCAATAATCTCAGGCGGCGGTGAACTTTGTTATACACACCTAGATCCGCCATATCTAGGTTGAAAAAAAAACTAGAATATTTCCATAGTAAACTTCTTTTCTCTCCATGTGAGCCGTGCATTAGGTACCTACGCCATTTAGAAATGAGAGCCATCTACGTCTGTAAAGGGAGCCGATTAGTATCGAACTTCCTGGGGACTCTTAAATCTACGTGCAATACTGTAAAATTTATTTTTCTCGTTGTTAGTTTAACTTTTGTGTAACCCTTATTGTATCCAACAATTGTCACAATTGGAACAAGCTTTAAAAATCGGCCAAGTGCGTGTTGGGCCACGCGCAGTGTAGGGTTCCGTAGTTGCATGTTTGTCTTAGTTACATCATCGTACACTCGCGGGCAAAGAATACGGGTCGGTAAAATACCGTCACATTTCCTAAAAACCTTTTAATTAATATGAAACAATGAATATGATTTTTTTTTTAATTTTGCGTCTAAACTACAAAAAAGTACTTAACATAAATAACGTTACCAGGTTTAAATCGGATTCGTAAAAACCCATGGAAAAAACAACGTTAACGAAGAGAGATATAGCAAAAATCTTAATTTTTGGATACTGCTATTTTTATGATCTATAGAATCCCGGATATTGCTAATACAGTTGGGTATTATAAATTATATTATGTAAATAAAACTATTGTTAAATATAAAAAAAAACCTATTACGGTTATTTAATTTAGGGTGACCCGAAATTTTTGACCACGAGTGTATGTATAATATATATAATATCAAGCCATAATATTTTCGAACAAGCTAGCCAACGAAACCCCACACTATGGGTTTACCGAGAAAAAAAATTACACCCGCAGTTTAGGTGTAGGGGAGGTACCCTTTTTTCAAGATTTTATTCTGTTTTGTTTGCGTGATAGCTTTATATACCCATGCCGAATTGCAGTTTTCTAGTTAGTTATAGTTACTGAGCTGAGCCGAAGACGAACGGACGGACGACCAGACGGGCATGGCGAAACTATAAAGGTTCCCTGTTGACTACGGAACCTCTAAAAGATGCTCGAACACTCCCGCTGAGTCTGTGGTAGCTCGTCCTGTATATGTCACCACAACTGCTTAATAAATACCGTTTTATTCATTGTCATTATTATTAGGAGCCTATGGTGTCTTACCGCTGGGCAGAGGCCTCCGCCCACCGTTTCCAGGCGTCCCGAACCAGCCTCTGGACAATCCATTAAAAGGAGTCTATCCCGTCCCGCCATCGCCGGCGAGGTCTGCCGCGTCTCCGTTTCGAGCTGTCGGGCTGCCATGTATTAATTAGTTAGTCAATAAATAAGAATATAATAACGAAGAGGTGTATAAAGGAAGACGCCCAGGATCGTGCAAAGTGGAGAAAGTGGAGGAAAGCAGACCCTGGCAAAGGCCGGGATAACGCTATGTAGAAGAGGTGTACAAAGTAGTCTAGAATGATGCATGAGTGAACCTAGTACCACCACATTTTCTCGAGAAGTTAGAACCGTTTAGAACAAACTTTATTTAGATATCAAGTTACGCGTCGAGGTTAATTTTATTTCAACACATCAACATACAGTTGTACGATTGAAATGTTACGTCCAAGTCATGAAATAAACTGCTTCATATCTAAGAGACAACTTCCACTATATCGTTAAGCTACAAAGTATCACATCGACTTCGTAACATAGGCATCAAATAGATACTGCATTACCCCCAAGTATATACCGTTGAAGAGGTAAAACGTTATGAATTCCAGTTACAGTTGCCCCATTTCTATACGGAGTGTTTTCGCTAAAGTCTCAAACGTTGAGATAGTGTCTTTAATTGCCAAGCGTAGGACGTGAGCAAGGAAGCGTATCGCGATGTACTGGACGCAGGAGATCCGACGCGCTCGATAGGCCTTCCGCCCACGGGGCACGGTGACATCGCATACGCCTAGTAGTGGGTGTGCTATTGCAAGATACCTTGCACTTTTTGACTATGCGCTGAAACTTGGCACAGTTGATCCTTAGGTGGTCTTGAGTGGATTCAGACCGGGAGCCATCGAGAGCCACCCCGCATTTAGGGGGGGAGGGGGGAGAAGTTCGACTCCGCCGCGCTTTATTTAAAGCCATTTTTTTCTGAAACTATACACAGCAAGGCAAGTGTTATATCATTTTCGGATAAATAAAGGATGAGGAATCTATTTTACGAACCAAAATAATACATTTTGGAACAAAAAAAATAAAATAAAGGAGAAAAACATATACAGCGTAAATTATTTTTATTCAATATTACCATTTTTTTTTAACTACATAAGATACATAAAAACAAAAAATACGGCCATAAAGCGACATTAATTCGGTTTTAGAAAATATATTATTTTGTATGTAAATATGTTAACAGACCGGAAATAAAAAAATATGCGTGGGTCAGGGCAACCTCAATGCACGTGTCGTCCGTGAAGGAAATGAAGGTACAGTTTTAAAATACGATAGTTGTCAATTATATGTGATTACTTTGGGTGTTTCGGTATTTAACATGAAATATTTTAAATGAAACTACGCCCTGTCAATTAGTTTAGATATGTATAACACGCTCCACTGCAAAGACACCGCAAGGAATCCAACGACACCTCATATATCAAAAACCATCAAGCCGTTTGGACTGTAGCCCGTGAAATAGAATTTACATGTCCACAATCTACATACAAACATACATGCATACATAATTACTTAAGATATGAGCGCCGCGCCGCCGCCGCCGACCAAAATCCCACGACGACGCAGCAACATCGGCGCGCCGATTTCTGTTTTCGGCGCGTGTGTCAGCTATTTACACACTCAGTACCTACTTAGCGAGTGTAGCGACCCTCATGTGTTTCATTATTCAACGGTCGGTTTAAATAAATAGCTAATCCTTTAATTGTCAAATGCCAAGTTCCTAGTTTCGCATGTTTTAGGGTGGTTTCCCTGTCGTATCTACCTTCGACACTGACAAATCGATGTCACCAAGTGTACCATGTAAATGATTCTAGCTATGAAAATGGTTAGTCACTGACTCTTGTTCATGTGATGCATAAGCTTTGCTGACTATCGGCGCTCTACGTCCAATGTTCCCCGCTCACTGCCACTTAAGTTTAGCTATTCGAAGAGCTATCTTGATCGGTTACCTTGCTCCCGCTGCGGTAGCCCCATTTCTGATGCGATTACGCAGATAAACTCCCAGCATAACCCTCTCCCTTGACATTTGGGTGACTTTGAGCCTTCTTGTCAGGCCTATAGTAAGCAACCACGTTCCAGTGCCATATTTCATCACTGGCAACTGACACTGGTCAAAGACTCGTCTTGAAACACTGCTGAATATTGGATGAAAATATGTGCCGTAGCTTCCAGAACGCTGCCCAGCCGAGTTGGATTCGCCAATTGACTCTTTTTAAAGTTAGAGAGGAGTCTGGGACACACACGCACAGAGAGCAGTGTGCTGGGGTTGGTACTACATGTGCTTTTAACATGATCTTCGCCTTATTCATGTTCATTCTCAGACCAACTCGCTCGGAAGCTTCACTAAGGTCATCGAGCATCGTATTTGATTCCTCCATGGTCTCAGCCAAGACTACTATATCGTCAGTAAAGCGCAGGTGAGTGGTGTACTCGCCGTAGATGTTGATACCTAGCCTTTTCCAATGATCCAGGGCTGGATGGGCCGAAGGCCTATAACCACCGAGGTCTGGTATCGGGAGCAGGCATTTATGCGAATGAATAGAATAGAATAGAATAGAATAGAATCATATTTATTCATGGCAACAGCACATACATGTACATAAATCAAAAAAACAGAATGGTAGACAAATTGCCACGAAATGGTTCCATCTCAGCGTTGTGCTGGCCTGGTGGCCAGCGCTGGTCTTCCGATGGAACCATCCGGTGATTCCACGGCGTAACACATATTTTACACTCGTACAAAATAGTTATAATAATAGTAATATAAAACAAAACAAACCGTAAAGACAAATAATAAACTTTTTTAAGAACGCAACATTTATAACCGCGCCAACCGACCCACTAGCGCCATTATGACAGGTGGATGCTCCCGGCAATTAAAACGTCAAACAAGACAGACATGTGACGGTGACGCGGGCGCAATGCCGATTTGACATAATTGAGGAGAAACAAGACAAATATATTTCAAGCTAATTGGCACAAAAACAAAGCCAAACTGATAGCAGCACATGAGCACAATAACAGCCATTTAAACTAGAGGGACATAACACAGAGGTAAGACAACATTATCATTTGAGTTCCTAAATACAGCTCGTGTCTAGCCTGTAAGTTTCCTGGCTCTTTTGGTGGTTGAATATAAAAGATTTGAGTTTAGTTCTAAAGCTGTGCACATTTCCTAGGTCTCGCAACGGCGGAGGGATGACATTCCAGCATTTAGTCTATATACTCAGTGACAGTCAAGCGGCCCTTAAAGCGCTTACGGCGCCGAAAGTGAATTCTAGACTAGTCTATAATGGCGTCCAGACACTGAACAAGCTTGGAAAGCACAATAAGGTGCAACTAGTTTGGACACCAGGCCACGAGGGCTTCATCGGCAACGAAAGAGCGGATGAGCTTGCAAGAGGGGGGTCTTTGTAGGTCCAGAACCATTTGTGCTCTCCCAGGGAACTGTAATTTCGGCCTCTAAAGGCTACGCCAAAATCAAACACCAACACGAGCGGAGGAGTGAGGCGTGCTAAAGGCATGCACTCTAAGCTCTTCATAGAAGGAGTGGACTCCGGCAAGACTAAGAAACTCTGGAAATCCAGTAGAAAGCACTTCAGAATCATATATGGGGGGAAGGAACGAGGGGAAGAATCTTTTGGCCAAGATGGGACTGTCGGATAGTTTAGATTGTAGAATGTGTGGCAAGGAGGATGAGACTATGGAACACTTATTGTATGAATGCCAGACAAATAATGAATTACTTTGGTAAAGGCTATCCGCAACCAAAGGAATTCAAGGTGCTTCTGCTGAGCTGAATCATCCGCTTTGTGGAAATGAGAGGCCAAAACGCACAAAAGATCCCACGAGAAAAATCGAGAGAGCTTGCGCGCCGTGTGTGATAGCCGTGCTGATTGGTCGACTCGAAGGAGGGTTATGTTTTTCAAGCGTATGTGTGAATACATGTATGTATGTAGGTATACATGTATGTATCTATACATGAATGTGTGTATACATGTATGTATATATGTAGATTGTGGACATGATAATTCTATTTCACGGGCTACAGTCCAAACGGCTTGATGGTTTTTGATATATGAGGTGTCGTTGGATTCCTTGCGGTGTCTTTGCAGTGGAGCGTGTTATACATATCTAAACTAATTGACAGGGCGTAGTTTCATTTAAAATATTTCATGTTAAATACCGAAACACCCAAAGTAATCACATATAATTGACAACTATCGTATTTTAAAACTGTACCTTCATTTCCTTCACGGACGACACGTGCATTGAGGTCGCCCTGACCCACGCATATTTTTTTATTTCCTGTGTGTTAACATATTTATATACAAAATAATATATTTTCTAAAACCGAATTAATGTCGCTTTATGGCCGTATTTTTTGTTTTTATGTATCTTATGTAGTTAAAAAAAATATGGTAATATTGAATAAAAATAATTTACGCTGTATGTGTTTTTCTCCTTTATTTTATTTTTTTTGTTCCAAAATGTATTATTTTGGTTCGTAAAATAGATTCCTCATCCTTTATTTATCCGAAAATGGTATAACACTTGCCTTGCTGTGTATAGTTTCAGAAAAAAATGGCTTTAAATAAAGCGCGGCGGAGTCGAACTTCTCCCCCCTCCCCCCCCCTAAATGCGGAGTGGCTCTCGATGGCTCCCGGTCTGAATCCACTCAAGACCACCTAAGGATCAACTGTGCCAAGTTTCAGCGCATAGTCAAAAAGTGCAAGGTTCCCATACAACAGATAGCAATAGCACACCCACTATAGGGCTTTCCGGTGCCTTGACAAATGAGTGGGAATCGAAATCTTTGGACTGTTAAGTTGGTATCGTTTAGTTGCTTCCTTAGTAGATTGTTTGTTCCACGAGGACGCCCTACTCCGTATTGCGTACATTAGTAGGTACCCGCCGTATTACAAAGTACGCAAGGAAAGTCCTTAAATATGGCCAATATCGATCCCAAACCATTCTATACACAGGTATAAATCCGTTCGAGTTCCGTAGTCCCCTTATAACTACATGCTTACAAAGCTACAACCTCATAAAACTTTCACTCTCCCATTTTACCCCCTTAAAAGATGAGTTCCGGGATAAAGTCTATCCCTAGTCCTTCCCCGGCCCTCAAACTATCTCTTTACCAAGTTTCATCGAAATCGTTTCGTGATATTACAGTAAAGAGGTAACATACAGATAGACAGACATACACACTTTCATTTATAATATTAGTATGCATTATTAAACTCAATAGGAACACCGTATGAAAAAAGCAATCGCTTTAATACAGATTAGTTGCACGCTACAATAAAATTATATTGCTTATAGGGGCTTTAGTATGACTTGAACCAGTTACGAACTATTGTATAACTATGCTTTTAGATATGACAGGCGTCAACGCATGTCTATTATGGATTGCGTCATATTTCAACAGAGCTTCAAATATTAAGTAAACCTTGTCGTAATTAAATAAATCTCTCTTCTCTTAGTGTAAAGTTAAAGCGCCGCTGTAGCCGAGCGGTAAGACACGCGACTTTCAATTTGGAGGGTAAGGGTTCGACCCCGGCTCGTACCACTGGGTTTTAAAAAAAACGTATTTATGTCCGAAATCATCATGTCCTAGCGTGATTACTGATTACCGGTTGTGCCCCTAACGACACGGTGGTGACAAAAAGGAGCCCGGTGCATACGTTCCGAAAACTCTTTGGTAAGAGCCGGGATTCGAACCTACGACCGCCACTTGACAGCCGCATGCCTGAACCGCTAGGCTACCGTAGCTTGTAGTGTCCAAAATGTCATTTGATATTTAACAGTGAGGAAACCGGTCTGATCCCAATAAGGTTTAGTTTTCCCTCTGGGTTGGCAGTTCAGATGGCAGTCGTTATCGAAAAACTAGTGCGCATGCTTAATCTTGGGATTAGGTGTCAAAGCGAACCCCGGGCTGCTTTAGGACACAACCGGGAATAACATTAGGATGATCATCATCATCATTGCTGGATATATCCCTCCTCCAAAGAGTGCCAAAGTGACCGGTCCTGCGCCACCCGCATCCAGCGGAGAATGATGATTGCAGTTAAATAAATTGTACAAACGATTACAGTTGGTTAACGCCACACCCTTAGTTTATTTATTTCGATTTTGTATCGAGAAAAACGTGGCATAAGATCCACGCCCATTGTTTGGAGTGATAAATGGGCTGCGTTTCGAAAGTATCAAACTGAGACAAAACAAGTTGGTTCCTGGCAAGTTGGCAACGCGTAACTCTTATCCGGTTTCTAGTAATCGTAGAAATACCTCGTGCGTAACAGGATTTATGCGAGACTAGCATCCGTGCGCAATTTCGTACGTGTGTGAATTCTACATACCTATCTATACATAGGTATACTTGTATACTATACTGGATGATTTTGGGGGGGTCACCTTTGTTTAACCAAAAAAAAATGACAAATTATCACTTCCCAAATCATTTTTCGTAGAATTTCATTTGCCAAATTAACACTCGACAAGTAATTCTTACGCAAACCTTATGTTTGGCATATTCATGTTTAGGCAGTAACTCGTTTACCAACTGGTACTTTGACCAAATTTCATTCAATCAAATATGTTAGTTGGCATAATATGTTTTAACCAAAACAAAATAAGCCAAATGATTTGTATCGTCAATATTTAATTGACCATTTCTATTCCGTCAGTTAATCAGCAGACAACCTCTTCAATGACAAATCATTTGCATCTTTATTTCAATGGTATATAAGATACACAATAAAATAACAACTTTTTTGTTATGTGGGTAGGGAGAATTAATTTGTGTAGAAGTCGCAATTCTAACCCAACCGCCATCGTGTCGACGTCACCCCGCTTCGCGGGGTGCCTATTTCCGCTCTAAGGGACGCAAGCTAACCCTAACCTAACCTACCAAATAATACCATTGTTACGATTGTTTGTTTTTTTACTGCTAGGAGGCTTCGGCCCCCCTAGCCCCCCTTTTTTCGCTGCCCTAACCTAATTTAACGCCTTTGCCTACCGATCTACTTAACCGTGCATTTTTTTTTATTTAAGGGACCGTGCCGTTTTATTAATAGCATTTTGGTAAAATGTCATTACCCAAACAATTGTGATGTTTGTCTATTTATAGTTTGCCATAGCATTAACTTGACGAAATGTTGATTGTCTAATGTTTTTTTGCCTTATTAAAGCATTTGCTAAAAGACCACATGCCATAATGTAATTTTTTCGTAATAATATTTTGCTGAATGAAAATTTGACGTAGGTAATGAAAATATTCGTATTAAAATTGTGCCAAAGTGAGCATTGGCAAACAAAATAGTTGCTAAAATTGGTTTGGGAAATGAAATTTGACCAAAATAAATTTGGTAAAACAACAGGATCCCATTTTGGGGACATGATCCGGAATTGCCAAAAGCGAATAACATGGTCATACTGAACAACTCTTCCCATGCATGGGACCAACCACGAAATCGCAAAACAAAAAAAACTGTTCCATACATTAACATTTAATTAATTCTCAGTTAATGTATGGAACACCTGTTGTTTTTAAGCGACATTGCCGCGAAAACACTCAGCCTGAAGAGTTCGAAACATGTCGCATGTCGTTACATTTAATACGTGAGTTTGGCCGTGGATTTATTAGTAGTATTCTTTGTGCTGTGCTGTTTTTTATCCTGTTTATCCTCTGTTGTTGGCGGGCAAAGCCGCGCTGGCAGCTAGTTAGTACAAGTAGTATATAAATGTGAAAGTTCGGATGTTTGAAATTAGGAATTTTGGATGAAAGAAACGTGATATGTTTTATTTTAAAATCATCTAATGTCCCCATTAGGGGATGATATCAAGCGGACGAAGTAGCGGCCATTGCTAATTATGACTTATAAATAATGTGAATTGGATATACATATGAGACATAATTACTTGAAGGATTCACGCAATTATCACTGATCACAGCAATTATCACGTGAAAGAGTACATTGTCTTGAGGCTGGCCTCCTAATATGAGTAAAATATTGAGTTATAGTTGAAACAACGTGGGTAAAACTGACTTCCATTTAGGATTGAAGTTTATAGATTTCAAAAGGAAATATGGTACGAGCTAAACATTTATAGGTACCCTTAATTATAATAAACGTACATCAATCCTATTTTAGTTTACCATTAGTTTTGTGAGAAAGCTCTTAATATGTAGTTACCAGCGGTATGTGAAGTTTAATGATTAGGCGGGTTAATGTTTCGACTGCTCTATAGTGATGAAAACGGTTAATACACTTCATAATAATGTATATTGCTCTTAGTGAATCTTGTACACTATAGTTCCTAGTTAGTCTTTACAAGCCTGCTAATGTCTCACGAATACAACGTACCATCCTATAATAAGATAAATTGAATTTATCGCATATTAAATCTGTACCCCAGCCGGTCCACTCATATTATACGCGTGAATTACGACCGAAACGCACATAGATTTTCCTTAGATTCTATCAGAACTAGCTGCTATACAAAATCCGTTAATGATCGCTTACATTTTCTGGGTATAGGATTTTCTAAAAAGATGTTGTTGATGCCATGTAGCTAGAGGCACTATTATCTAATCTTGTTTATGTTGTGTTATGTATGTGATGAAAATATTCGCAGCGTAGTGAAATCATCTCGCAGTTTTAATAACATTCGTATTTTGCTAGTCTCGATTCTTTTCTACTGTATTTTCTTACTGAATTATTAAATCAACAAAATATAACTCTGTACTTTTACTAACGTTATTATAAATGCGTGAAAATATTATATGTCTGTCTACATAAAAATCTTAGAATGAGCAAAATACCACTGTTAAAAATTGTAAATCTAAATCTCAATTCTAAAATTGTCAAGTAGCGAGTAAAGTAGACATTTAATCATAAAAAATACCTATATTTAAACCACAAAGTAAATCAATTGTTTAGCCAGAATAGATACACTAAGCTACTTTCATTACAATGTGCAGATTATCTGGAAATGAGATAGGAATCACGTTCGCCGCGGATATTTCCATTGTTTCATTTCATACGGGTCTATGTTTCTTGTTTGAGTGTTACCAAAACGTTCATCAATAAGTAACCATTATCCTAAGATCATCTAAAATAAACCACAATTTACTTTTTTTAGTAACCGCGTACACAATGTTCTCTTAAACTGTATACTCAAAATAGAACAATAGAAAGCGAATCGGGCCGAGATTTCCATCTGAACGAGTCAGCGGTCTCTCCAGCGCACGCGGCTGGTGTTTGTCTCGTGGGGGCAGGCGGCATCCGACGGTATCGGCTATCGACGCCGCAGCATCTACGTATGCAAAGGCACGTGCTGTGTACCAGGGAGCCGATAGCCAGATAAGGCAACCATCGTACGTTACGCTTATCCGACCGCTGTGGGAGCGCCTATACATTTTACTCAGCATCTCCCATGTAATGAATACTTCGCAGGCACGTAATTGGCCCGCGCAATGCCGGCGACTAGCGACTACCCGTAAACGGTGCTATTTGCCTTTGGAGATAAATTCGAGGGCTATGCAACTGAGCGCATGCTATAAGTTCCACGCCTGAGACAATACGGAATCGTGCTGATAGTGGACGTTACAATAGAAAGCCTGTCTGCTAGGAAATGTGTTTCCGTTTGGTTTTCAAGCGACGTTTCCTTTAGTAAAAACTGTATCAGTGACGTACATGGTTCGTCGGAGCGCGTTTTTGCGGAGGCTAGCTGTCCCTGTTCATGCGGGATTGCCCACAAAAGCTGGTCCCGTTCTAACAGGGCTTGCGGTAATCGTTGTCGTCATCAGTCGCCGTTCCTCAATTAGTCACTTTTTCACTCTGAGCTATTGTCTTCCCTGCGTCTTTCTTCCGCGTCGACAAGGTTTCGTACTAACGGTTAGTCTTGCAACTCGTCGTGTGACAACGTCTGCACCAGTTTTTGCGGTTCGATCGATCAAGTGCACTTTCAGCTATGTAACTTAGGCTCATGTTACGAAGATGGATGCCGTAATGGCCACTCAAGACTGGTTACCTAAGTAACGGCGACGTAGCCGTGTATAGGAATAGTCCGGATAACGTGCATGGAATAACGAAAATATGGTATTTTGTGCGCATCTCAGTCGTGCGTCTGAATGTTTTTTGCCTCTGCAGTTGTGGCAGTGTTTAGTTTTCTTGTTTTTGTTTTCCCGATCACATCTCCCGCCGTTTGCAGCGAGTGCTCGCATTGAACGCTCAATAATGGCTTGCACATCCTCGCGTGTGCATTGTTAGATACTATTTTTAAGCAAATTGCGCAACTGGCATTGTTTGTAAGTATTTTGTATCACCTTTTGTTCTGTTTTCGTTTCTTTTCACATTTTTTCTCTTGGGCACACGATTTAAAACGAATAGTCGTGAATTGCTTTTAATTTTTATGTCACTGTCCGTTTTCGCTTTCTGTATTACTAATTACTTTATAGTCTGTACCGATAGGATGGTCCATGTTATTTTTAGATATATATAGCTGTACAGGTTCTAAACATGTTCTTACATGTGCGTGTAATACATAGTAATAGTCGTGCATGTTTTCTTCCCCTCGGCCACTCATCAACCACAGGCATTCTGTCGCTTAACTCACCAAGGCGCCAAGAACATATGGGCTTCATATAAACTTACACCCTTTTCATTCTAAGTCGGTGTTTTGAACTCCGATGCCGCTATTTAAATCATGTTCACGCTTCACTTTGCAGATGGTTAACTGTAGATGTTAATTGAATGAATCAATTATTCTATTAAAGCATCACAATTTGTGGACTAAAATCCGTTGCTGCTCAATGATCCATAGGTACTGCGGAACAGAATTCGTAGTCACTAAACTTTTCACACTGAACGTTCAAATTAAATTGATCTTATTTGAGGCCTCGAATCACGACTAAGCCGTATATTTCTTTAAAAGTATTAGATTTGTACCACGGATGGTTTTCTTCTGTTTGTCTTCATGACGCTATAGAAATCTATGCTCTGTCAATATATTAAATTGGCGAAGCGTTTGCGAATCACGACGTAGACACAACCTATGTGATAAACAGTATCTCGACTCCGTACCAAACAGCATATGTCGGATGTCAGGGAAGACATATTCACGTACTCTTTTAAGTACTCGTCTTATTAACCCTACCCGATTGACGACCGACTTGGATAAAATTAATCGATTAAGATAGTAGTCAGAGAATCAAGATTACATCTTGATACACGATGGTTGATATGCGACTTCGTCGGTTCATTTAATTTGACTCCGTGGGATTGTTGGCGACAGCTGATTTCTCATCCAATTGCTCATTGCTAAAGCGTGTCCTTTGTAAGCGAAAATTGAAATTGGGTAATCCAATGATTTACTTAAGATTTGTAAAAATAGATTAAAACGCTTAGCATGAACAGAACCAATATGTAAGTATAACTAGTGGCTCTGTAAGTAATCTGAATCGACCATAAAAAAACAAAAATATTGTATTTGCCAAGTTTTTTGCGCTAGTTCTTCTCGAGGCAGTCACATGTGTATGTATGTTAACCCTTCAGCTGTGGCGAAAAAACATGGCCGCTTACCCACGTCTGTGGCACCCTCTGAGGGGCGCTCCACTAACAAGGTTTGTGGAGTGAAGTGATTTGGTAAAATTAAATTTTCTTTAGTTTTTTACATAATCACAGCCAGGATTTTGGATGAAACGCAATATTTATTAAATTATCTAACTGCAACGATATATCATCGTTACATTAAAGTCATATTAAGGCTATCTACCTGACCTCGTCACCACCTCACCGAAGTTTACGACGTATTTTGGTTATTTTAAATATAATCAATTAGTTTTTTGGGGTGTTAAATGGGCTTAATTTGAAGAAATTTGTGTTATACTTATTCGAAAAACATAAAATGGCAGGCTCGTGAGTATTTTTTTTACACTAGACCATTTGAAATATTCTACCAAAATAATGCCTACACTCAGAAGTTGCTCGTGTAGGCTTCGATTTACATGCTTATATCTGAAGTATTTTATACTGTATGTAATCAAATTCATGCCTGAACAATAAATTTGGGTCATCAACTAGGTGTAACCGTAGCTTTTTTTATTGTAAGTGCAGCAGGTTTTATCTAAGAGTAAAATGAAAAAAGTATGTCTACTTTCATACAAAATAACCTCTTCCAAACGAGTGCAATTATCAAACAAAAACAAACAAATTAGGTTTCTTAAAATTCCCATTAATTATACTTTTAGTTAAAACTATAATATAACCATCAGTTAAACAAAAATCACATCAAAACATGATTTGAAAACGGTATAAATCAAGGTCATGATTAGTATAGAGTGCGGATCGTAGTGACGTCACGAGGTATCATGTGGGCATCCCTCGGAGGGAAATTCCCGGTCGGTTAGGTCCCCCTCTGAGGGGTTTGTTGTGATCGTTACCAACTTCAATCGATTTATTTACTTTCGGGCCATTGATAATCCATTTAAGTTCATTTTAAACAAATGTATGATAACTAACGGTAATTTTAATAGCTAATGGTAATATTAAATTATTAGAAAAGCGCTAAAAAACGTGTTGCCAAATTTTGACCATGAGTAGGTATGTCATGTTAGTCACGGTTTTATTACAGTTAACCCGTTGAAATAACACTTGTTTCTATGTAATTCTAAAGATTACTTACATGTCTACAAAAACTGTCCTTCTGGCACTACAATTCAGCACTACACCCACTAATTTTCACTCGCGAACACCAACCGTGTCAAACGTGCCACTGACTATTTTAGACTAACGAGTAAATTGATTTTTTCCTCCATTGGCCATTGAAGTTTTCGCTTGTTAGCTGTCTCAATGAATTGGCTATACGTTTCAATGGATTAAAGCGAGATCGATACACGAATGCCGGTTTTATTTCTATGAAAGTAAGCAAAGCCATTGCGCCCCTCCGAGGGCCGCTCCACCGACCTGCAGGAAATAATATATCACTAACTTTCACGAGAATTGGCTGAGATATGAGAACTGTAGAGGAAAAAAGCTGGGCAAACATACATACGAAAGAATTTTGTCCCAAGCTGAAGCAGAAAACTTCGTTCGCTTCGCTCCCTCGTTCATAAGGGCTAAATGAGTACCTACGGAGTTAAGTTACGGTTCATAACCTCCATTGTGACGGACCTCGCTCTTAGGTCAATCCTTTGATGCAATAAGAAACCCAGTTTAATTTCTATCGTGACTTCTAGTGTACCACCTTTTATTAATTGATTGCATCGGAACAAACGCTGCAACCTATAACTTTTACAGGTTTATGGTCCTGCTAGCATCGTTCCTGGTGTGTTCCCTTTGGGCTTAGAATCGCTTGAAGGGTCGGCTGTCATTTGTAGCGCACGACTGCGCTGTCTGCCTGAATAGTTTACAGGGAAATAGTCTTAACGAGCGCACAAGACTTCGTAACATGCAAAATCGAACTCAAAAAGTAGTGGACATTTTTTTTTTAGGTTTCTGTTGCATGCCGCGGAATAGACCTTTCTTTCTTCATGTAGATTTACGACTTTAAATATGTATACATACTTAGCCAGTTGTGTCTGGAATTTATGACTCAAAAATAGTTGGCTCCATATTTTCATGACCTACCAGGTACGGTAAAGTGCAGTATTGTTTGCGATATGTATTGTCTGTCAGTGTATCTGTGTATCTGTCTGTGGTATCGTAGCTCCCAAACGGATGAACCGATTCGAATGCGGTTTTTTTGTGTCATTAATTTTATCCCGAGTGTTCTTAGCCATGTTTTATCAAATTCTGTTCAGCCGTTTATGAGATATTGGACTTTGAAA
The DNA here is from genome assembly GCA_945867215.1 of Epinotia demarniana. Lineage (NCBI taxonomy): Eukaryota > Metazoa > Arthropoda > Insecta > Lepidoptera > Tortricidae > Epinotia > Epinotia demarniana. Next base: position 6,041,437 of record OX244273.1, on the reverse strand, counting down.
TGAAAATGTCGGGTGGTTTTTCAACTTTTCTAAGTTGTAGTTATTAATTCTGTTTTAGTTTGATTTTACCTAATTACCAATGATGAGGAATGAATTTGGTGTCTGTCGTCGGGTAAATTATGGTATGTAGGGAGTGGCAGCAGCGGAGGAGGTAATTGATAAGAGGTCTGTACTTCAGAATAGAATATAATGGTGCAGATTACAATTTAAGTCTTAACTAAAGTGTCCAAACGAACTGATTTGGAAGTAACGAATGGCCGCGAGCCATCGCGTCGATCTGCTTTTATTGATCACTGATATTAGGTATTTCGCAATCACTTCATACAACGGTCTTTCGATGCGCTGCGTGTCCCGATAAAGTGGTGTAGGTAGGCCGACGCGAAGTGCTATCGTACGAAGAGCCGTGACGTAGTGATGTGTGACGTCACTCGTGACAGGTACCTTATGCTGTGTTTAGTTTGCTACTTACTGTCATAGTATAAAAAAGCAACATAGAGCAACACAAGTGAAATGGTTTTCTTCATTTAGAAAATGTAATCATGATTGAGTTTTGTAGCAGTTGATCAAATTTCAAAAATCAAAAAAAAGGTACACCCTTTGGAAGAAATTCTACACAAAATGTACTGTTTTATTTGCCCTTCTCTTCAGTGATTCCTACTATGATTAAGAGACTGAATTCCGTTCAGTGTGACACCACCCTAAATGTTTCAAAGCCTTTTTTGTCTTAACTTAGATTGCAGTAGATCTTTACGCGTGATCTTTCTCCTAATATTGTAACAACAGCTACATTCTTGCTAATCATGTTCATTGTAATTCCACGATATAGTTTCTTGTAAGCCAAAACCAGAAGCCGTATTTCTTATCTTTTCTCTGAAGTCATTGAATAAATTAAATGCTAGCTTAGGAACTTTGCATATGCTTAAGGATGCATGTTGCAGAATCTGCAATCTCACTAACTCGCTGTGTGCGCTTATGAATTATTAAAGTCTCCTGATTATGGTTTTGTCTTTGTTTCCGCGTTTTAGGTATCGTTATAATTAAATCTCATTTTATTTACATTTTAGCATTTAATCGTGACTTATGCTATGTGTGTTTAAGATATCTTCGTATTTATTTTGCTTCCCGAAACCTTTGAGTATGTATACCATTGTGAAATTTAAGTTTGTATCTCTTCATATAACATAACCCGCTCTATTCTGGCTTAGTATATTTATAGCTCCATGGTGGTCCGCTGAACTATAACTCGTAAAATAAATATTTGCTTCTCGACATGATCGATAGAAACATGATTTATTTAATAAATGGTGTGAATAATTGGATATGAGACAATGAAGTCACTGTGCTAGTCGCTCAAGGCGTTTCTTAACAAAGCGGAACACTTATCATCTCATAGAAACTTGTCAAACTTTCCAAACTATCAGATTTTAACGAACACCGCTTACGATTATAAATAGACGGTTTGGTACAACCCACCCTGAATTGGTTTCACGTACCTAATTCAAATTGCCAATGGGAGTATATCCTGAAGTTTTTATTATTTCATTCGCACTTGATCAAAGGTGTTGCAATAGGCTATAATAATGAACGGTACAAAACACTTTAATGCAGATCATGGTAATGGCGTGTAGGTTCTCATGGGTGTTTCGATTTACTTCCGTAGATATGGGAAAAGCATAAACTGGTATGTTAATCAAATATTTATGTTGCTATAAAGTGAATTATAGTTATCAGTTAGACATGATAACCATGACAAAGGTGTGAATGAAATATTTTTATCGTTCGATGCTGTTAGCTGTTACCCATATAAACTATTGAGATAATGTAAGTACCATCTCGAAGTAGAAATAAAACTAAATTTGGTCGCCTTACGGCGTTGAATGTATGATTCACAATTCCTGAAAGCAATTATTTAGGATAAAAACCTTTTAACGTAAGATCTTGTAATTGGTCTATAATTATAGGTACACCATATATTTCCGAAGGTCACTATACTTGTTTTACCAACGAAGCATGAACTCGTGCCATTGTAGTTGACTGTACTTTTTGTATCGAAAATCTTAGTAGGTATTTTATTGTAAATTTTATAATTCATCGTAACATTGTATTGTTTTAGAAAAGGCCAAGATATGTATGTATCTTTGGAATATTTAACGTACGTTATAGTACGTTGTTTCTGATTCTATCATAATTCCCTTTAAAGATAGAAATCCCCGCTTTCGCTCGCCAATCATCTGTAATCTATACATGTGCGAATACTGTAAATAATCTTTTATTGCCCTGAGATAACTTTAGAATTATTGTATGGCCCCAAGCTTCAGTGCACAATAGTCGTTTGTTGCAGTGGTCATTCTTAATGTTTTTAGTTGTTTTACGATATAGCAAGTCTCATAATACGAAACCAATAAGTAGTACTACTGATTGCTACTAAGCGTAACTTTGAGGATAACAAATTATGTTGATTTCTTGTTTTTAGTTTTTAATTTCTTATTTTTGTTTTTTTTAATTGTCACGAGTTTTTTTTTATCCTCAGTGTTACTTTTTATTTTTTTAGTGTGTTACATACCGTGTCCTCCCTGGATGGACCCAACGGTAGACCAGCGCTGGCTGTAAATCCAGCATGATGCTGAGTTTGGCCCATTTCGTGACACGGCATATAAATATTTACTTTTTCTTTTGTCTTTCTCTTCTAATACTGTCATGTGTGTTGTGTTGCGAATAAATGTATGATTCAGATTTTTATAATTTTATGTCATTTTCGAATAGTTAGCAACTCGTGTGCATGCTTTTATATGTATGACGATGATTTAGTTACCGAGTTATTTTTGATAATACTTTAGTGAATAGTGTGTTGCTAAGTATATATGTTGCTATTTGGTTCGGAAACCAAAACAAGGTCGTATTTTCATACACCTTTCATTTTCATTCATGTATTTAGCTTTGTTTAGCAAAGGCACATAGGTAGATTCATAGTCAAGGTGATTAGTTAAACTAGTACACTTCCCGAATCGAATACAGACAACGTAAGTAAAACAGACATAATTGTTTATTCAATTTGGTCATACATTAAACACAAATTTGTTTTAGCTGATCGTTCTCTAAGTATTATAACGCCATTCACAAGCGGGGATGACAAATGAGACGGAACATTATAAGATTACGCATCATTAATCAAACTTCACCTTGGACTTTTTAATAAAGTGACGACTAGAGTGTATACCGATGTTATTTGAGTTTCTTTTACTATTTTGAGCTGCTGGCGCAGCATTGTTGAAGTAGTTAGAAAGTATCATCAACGCAGTCAATTTGGTTATTGTGCTTCGGATGATAGGTACGAGTAGAATTGCACCTACTTTGTTCTTTTTAATCCGCTTTGGTTGTTAATGCTTATTAGGATCTGACCGGTTATATTATTCAGTTACAGTAGCAATCATTCCGGTTTAAACCTTTAGTATCAGCTCAGTTTTATTAGCTAATTTAATTCTAGTTTCCGATATTACAGCCATTACAGGACTTCTGTTAGTGCTGATACGACTAATTGAGCGTTAATACTCAATAAAGATATGCCTTTATGTGCTTATACCGAGATATCTTATTTTCGTACATCAGTTCTGGAGAGTTACTACCAACAATTACAGTTCCCTTATAAATAACCTTTATAACGTCGGTCTTTTCTTTCGTAATACGACTTCCTCATTCACCTCGACGCACCATAAATCCCTTTGCATTACTGTTATTATTTTGATTTATTATTTCATCGTTTCCTCAAACCACGACTTTGTAGTTCTTTACAATTTCTGAGCTCGTGCTTAGAGTTAACAGAGTCTAGGACTAAATTGCCCTTTCGCCGGCAATCATTGCGGCGGGGTAATGCGGTGCCTGTTGAAATAACACAGCGGTTGCTTCCGCGTGGAAATATTTATTTTGAGTAAATTGATAGCTCCGCGGTGCCCCTGCTCATTAACTGTTTCTGCGTAGTCTTTGTTACCTTAGAAACCCCGCCTTGCCGCAGTTGTAATATGAATATGCACCTTGTGATTTGAAGGCAGAGACTGCATCTCTGGTATTGGTTTGATGGTATGCTTGCCGCAACCACTGCTGGCAACCGTTAAGTACTCGCTATTAACTTTGCTAACAGCTATTCGATGAAGTCGTGTGCACATAATTTTCCGCAACTGTGCTACCACTATAATTTGTATTATAACGTGGTCTAAAGAGACTTAATGTCGGCAATGACGTGTTAAATAATCGTAAACACGTCTGGTAGGATTTTCCGTGACACGGGCAGAAATATTCACCGTACTACTGTACCAGGGTCTTTATTCTGTTTGAACACTTTTACATTTGTTACGTATATGATTGTGTTTGTATTGTATCTTTTATTGTATCTTATATTACTCGTCAATTACCTTATTAATAAAGTGGCCACGTTTCTGTTTCTTGCGGCAGTGTATTGTCTCCAATATAAACTTTGACATTAAGCATTTCATTAACAATAATTTTTATCGTGTATCGTACTTGTTCCAAATACGTATCCCAGTTTGCTGAGAACGTCGCCTAGTGCAGATTGTTGTTTGTTTTTTGCATCGCATGTGGCTTGTGCTCCACATAGTGAGACAAAGTGAGATCGCGACGTGCTGATCTGCTGATAATTGTTCATTTCATTACTCTAACCCCCTTGTTTTTAAATTCCTATTTTCAAGGTTTTACAATGAAGAGAGAATCTTAAGACTAGGAGTGCACATATAATGATTGCATCGTTATTGTTTTAACCCCTCAAATGCCAAAAAAAATGAATGATCAAATTTTGACTTTGTGTAAAACAATTGTCAAATGTTTGGCACAGATCCGTAAGCACACGAGGGGTTAAATGTGAAGTTCAGTAAGCACGGTTGTGGGTGGTAGTGCACTGCCTTCTCGTTTTTAGGGTTCCGTAGTCAACAAGGAATCCTTATAGTTTCGCCATGTCCGTCCGTCCGTCTGTCTGTCTGTCTCTCCCGTCTTCGGCTTAGCTCAGTAACCCTTACAACTAGAAAACTGCAATTCGGTGTGGGTATATCAACCAATCACGCCGACAAAACAGTAGAATAAAATCCTGCAAAAAAAAATTTTTTAGGTTAGGGGAAATCCGCAATGAAACGGACGGGTTATGAACCGGACACTATCGATATTTTATAAAATTCTGAAATAAAGTTGTATATCTTTTGGTTGTTGGCAACACTATGACCATAGATTAACCCACAATAATGACAGATTGCAGCTGTCATTATTTTGCTAAGTTTTTCACACAAGTTAAAAGCGCGTGACATTAATAAAAATTTTCAGTTATTCGCGCACTCATTGCAAAACAAATAAGTAGGGAAGCTCCATTTGTGATGGTACACTAGTTAGGATATATTGTCATAAAGATACTGAATGAAGAATTATAATCTTATTAATACTTAATTATTTAGAATTTGATTATAATCTTATTAATACTTAATTATTTAGAATTTCGTTAAAATGTTTGTAGACTAGATTTGCAATGAATCGGACAGGCTCCGTCGCATTGAAACGGACGTCCAAGAGACTAAAGAAACCAAGTCTAATTATTTTATGTTGTTTTTTTGTAACATTTGGTGTTGTACCGAAGTGTTTGACTTAAGTATTTAAATAATTTGATACCTAGGTGCTTTTATTGTTGCGAAATTCGAACTAAGACTAAAAAGTTGAGTCGAATTCTTTAATGTTGTTTTTTTTGTAGTTGTTTATTTATGATCACAGTTTATGTTGTATCAAAATGTTTGACATGTTTAACTAAATGTTATAATGTAAAAGCAAAGAATTCGTGAATTATTGAGTATTCATAAGGCATTGGTTCCTAGTCCGTTTCAAGACGCCCATTGTGTCCTATTCAATGCTACCGGTGTAATGAAACGGAAAAAACTGAGTTTTTAAAAACCTATTTCTTACAATTAATTTATTTGCACATAATATGGTGTATGAACAATTATTGAATATTATATTTCAATTTCCTAACGACAGTCAATGAGTTCCTAAGTCGTTAAAACTACAGTATGTAATTATAATTCAATTAGTGATGTATTTTTTTTCTCGTTCAAACTATAGTGTGGGGTATCGTTGGATAGCTTGTTCAACAAATTTATGGGTTTTCTAAAACTATTTTCAACTCAGTTATTCGTTTGCGAGATAATGGGATTTAAAGCCCTAATTTTTGTTAGAGTCATGTGCCCCCCCCCCCCCCCCCCCCCCTCCCCTGCCGGCTAAATAGCTACTATACTGGGGACGTGAAAAAAATCGTGGCAGTAGTAACTACATATAATGAATTTAAAAGGAAAACTATCATAGTTAAGTAGACTTAACGAGTAGTAAACATAACTAGTTAACTGGTAAGAAATGCACTTAATTTCGGGTGCATGTACATTGTCATTGGAATTTGAACCTTTTACCGAGGACGGTAGAGTTGCTTTTTCACAGCACGTTATCTTCAATAGAAAAAACCTTGTCCTTCAGGTGGTCGCTAACCGGATGTGGTCGCGTAACCGGCGAAACGACCCGATACATTGGTGTGTTATAAAAATCATCATATTTACGATACGTAAGCTATAATAAAAACCCCAAAAGCCCCTTTTAAGTCCGCATTCTGTGACAGACGGGCAACTACGGAACCCTACCCTGCGCGTGGCCCGAAACGCACTTGGCCGCTTTTTTAAGTTACACCTGGCTACAAAGTGACTATTTCCACTCGCTAAACATACCTCTCATCCACGTGAGGAGGCCTGTGCCCAGAAGTGAGACTTTTATAGACTGATTTTATTATTATTATTTTATTAAACACACCTACGAGAAATCGCACTTCCTGGCCAGGGTTAGTAATATTGTGTACTCACCACGGGCGGTCATCGCATATTTATCAAGTACCTGTGATCTGAGGCATTCATTGTTTTAACTTCCTAGGTGAGTAACTAAGTAGGATGTTGCTCACTGTAATTTTATTGGTAAGACTGCCTTTTTTTTAAGGGGGGAAAATGCGTTACGCATACCACCAGGGCGCGGGGACGGACCCCGGTGGTTATGTGGGACTCCCATGTCGGCTAATGAGGCCTATGGTATACCCACTAAAAACCCCTCTATGTGCCGCCTCTACGCTATAAGGCGACGCCACGGGAACGCCTTAGGCACACTTCCGCAGCCTCGCCAGCGGCTGTCCGCTCTACAGACTCAGCTCTGGGGAACTTTTGTTCCCTTCCTCGCCAAAGGGGGCGCACCTATAGGTGGCACACCCTCCACTCAGGGACTTTTGTGCAGGTGACGGACGTCCCCGTGCCCGCCGCCCACAAGTACCTTCATGGGGGAAGACGGCGGTCATACGCTAACCGCCGTCGCCCCATAAGTACGTTTGCGGCGCATCGGTTGGGAGGCCGGATCGTCCTCCCTCCCGCGCTCCGCTGCCTCCTTCTGCGTCATCACGTCCTCGCAGAAGGAGGCCGTGGTTAGACTACCTAACCTAACCTAACCTGACCTAACATACTCCAATGGTTAACTTTTTTTTTCTACACTTAATGTACTTTTCATCATAAAACTTGCGTGACGACACTTATAAGCAAAGAACTTATTTAAAAGTGCAGCTTTAAAAGCGAATATTACTAGTAGTCTGGTTTGCTTACCTCATCCTTGGTTATGGCCCTAAAGGAGCCCCGCTTCGACACCTAATCCCAAGATTTGGCATAGGCACTAGTTTTACGAAAGCGACTGCCATCTGACCTTCCAACCCAGAGGGAAAACTAGACCTTATTGGGATTAGACCGATTCCTCACGATATTTTCTTCACGGAAAAGCTAACAGTAATACATATTTCGTGCACGACTTCCGAAAAACTCATTGGTACGAACCGGGATTCGAACTCACGACCGCCGCTTGACAGCCGCAGGTCTGAACCACTAGGCTACCGTAGCTTGGCTCATCATCATCATCATCATATCAGCCCAAAGCCGTCCACTGCTGGACATAAGCCTTCCCCAAAGATTGCCAAAGTCACCAGTGCTGCGCCACCCCCATCCAACGGACTACCGCAATCTTTACCAGGTCATCAGTCCACGTTGTGGGTGGCATACCCACGCTGCGCCTTCCGGTACGTGGTCGCCACTCGAGGACCTTTCCACCCCAACAGCCATTGGTTCTACGTGCTACGTGCCCCGCCCACTGCCACTTAAATTTAGCGATTCGGAGGGCTATATCGGTTACCTTGGTTCTGCTGTGGATAGCCTCATTTCTGATGCGATCCCGCAGAGAAACTCCCAACATAGCCCCCTCCATAGCCCTTTGGGTGACTTTGAGCCTTCTTATGAGGCCCATAGTAAGCGACCACGTTTCAGTGCCATATGTCATCACTGGCAACACACACTGGTCAAAGACTCTCGTCTTGAGACACTGCGGAATATTGGACGAAAAGATGTGCCGTAGCTTCCCGAACGCTGCCCAGCCAAGTCGGATTAGACGATTGACCTCTTTCTCCTACCTAACTGGATAGTTTGTCCTAGGTATACATAATCGTCTACAACTTCGAACGTAAAGTGTCCGATTGTAATGTGAGTTGGTACGACATGGGCATTTGACATGATCTTTGCCGTCTTATACTGGAACGACGGCTACCGTAGCTTACCTAAAATAAGTAAATTTGAATGTTTACTTAGTATCACCATCGATGAAAAGGGACAGCTTTCTATCGTCCCGGCACGTACGTTGAACGTGTATCTCTACGATTTTATAGTTAAATGTAATTTGTTGACTTTATTCAACCTACTTAGATGGTTTCGGGTCGCGTCGGAATCCGGCCCAGATTAGAACGGCCTTCGGTGAAGCAAGAAGTTCGGGAAAAACTCAATGTTTAACGACATAAAAAACAAAACAGTATCGGCGCGATGCGCTTGCGATGGCTTGCTTACTTCAAACTACCGGTGTGCATGTAACGTGTTCAATCTGGCAGAATTATCTTGCATTAATTTGATAAATTGAGTAGAAGTGGGTAATGGGATAATGGCAATAGCGCCCCGTAGTATTTTTGTAAGATGTCTGAATCAGTCAAATTCAAAGGATTTGTACCAATAAATAGCTATCCTCGTTTTTTGCCCCACTGCGTCAGATCCGAAAGGCAGGGATATGTTTTTTAGCAGTCTACGAGTATGTTTGTCTTTACGTGTGCTCCAACGTAGCATTTAAGTAAGGTAATGAACTGATTTTAATAAGTGAGGTGTCTATCGATTGGAAATCATGCTGCGGGTGACTTTTTACGAAAAAAAAGATTTTTTTCAGTTACCTACTTTTCCGTATTCGAGGTTCATTATTATAAATTGTGTTCCTCACGTACCATTGACGAGTATGCACATCTTGTTTATTTACTTTGTATTATACGTATAAACGGCTGACTAATAAGCCTTCAGCCTAGGAGTTCCAATAAAGAAATATAAGATGAGGATAGCTGGTGGTTCAGGCATACGGCTGTCAAGCGACGGTCGTGAAACGATTTGTTCGGAACTTATGTACGGAATGTGGGTCACCCCCACTTAAACTAATATCGTTAGTGCTAATTTCATTACACCTAACAATGTTCGATATAATTTTCATTAGCCCTAATATTCGGATAACTAATTTTATATGGCATAATTCTTTGCTGCGCCTAATTTCAAACCTCCTAAGCATTCCTAATACTAAACATCAAGTGTGCTAATATATTGGAAACTAATAATCATTTTTCCTAATGACTATTAAGCCTAATGATTCATGTGCCTAATGATCACTATGTTTAATGTTCACTACACCTAATTTCGTCACACCTAACTATCACTTGACCTATTAACTTTTGCTCTAATGTTTGACTAGTACTAATTAATGCATCCCTGATGAACAGGCTACTTTTTACCACGGAGTATGTCGCGGCCGTCCCATGATAGACGTCCTAATCTCGTCAAAATGGGAGCCAATAATGCACGGCCAAATAATGTACGGCCCGATAATCCGTGTCCAGTTTTTGTTGACGTGGATTATTGGATCGTGCATTATCAGGGCGGACGAAAATGGCATGTCATAAGCGAACTCTATCTTAGGTCGGTTAGGTTAGGGTTCACTTGTGTCCCTCAGACCAGAAATAGACACCCCGCGCAGCGGGGTGGCGTAGACTTGCTGTACGGCTATCACAAGACGGCGCACGAGCTCTCTCATTTTTTCTCGCATGATACTTCTCTGTCTAATAAGAGTGAGCTAGATAGACATCGGATTACCCACCTATTCTACCCTAAGGCATTATTTTAATGCAGTGTAGGTACGACGACGAGCGAAGCGAGAAGAAGTGTTAGGTAGAACTGCGACTCTACAGCGCGCGAGCCGAGCGAGCGAAGCGAGCGTGCCGCGGTAGCGGCCGGCGAAGCGCCAGAGCCGACATTATAAGAAAAAAAAAACAGTGAAATAAAATTAGTACTACTGACAATTCGGGATAATGACATTAGGGATAAAATACTTAGGCAAAATGAAGATTCGGGTTAGTGATTTTAGAGACATTGATAATAAGGTGTAGTCATTATTAGGCATTGCAATATTAGGCCTAGGAAGAAATCGGTCAAATAAAATTAGTCTTAGTGAGAATTCGGTCATGAGAAATTAGATATTATGAAAATTCGGGATACTAAAATTAGGGCTAATAAATAATTAGGAACAATGAAAATCCGGGTTTGTGATTTTAGGGTAAATGAAATTAGGGCTAGTAAAATTAGGTATGAAATTATAAGGGCTAACGGAGGGGAACCACGGAATGTCATGTGATATTTACCGTGAAGGTATTCGGTGAAGGAAAAACCTGAGAAGAAATTCAAAAGGTATAACTATGTAAAGTCCCCAACCCGCACTGGGCTAGCGTGGGGACTACTGCCCGTTCACTCCCGCCACTCATCCATGTGAGGAGGCGTGTGCCCAGCAGTGGGACGTATATAGGCCGATTTATTATTAGAAAGATGAGGATAGAAGCACAAATCACGTTCAGTTCAGTATCGAGTACTAGATCTATGTTATAACGATAAGCCCCCACGACATTTTACGGCATAGACCACTTTAAGTTGTTAATATGAGCAGATAAATCTTCTAACCGGTTGAACGTCATTAAGTCACTTGGATGAATACAAGGAAGCAATATACTCGAGCTGGCAGCGTGCCAATAATAGTAGCCAGTGGTAACGCCGAAATTGAAAGTGAGCGGACTACGTGCGTGCCTCGTCTATCCGCTATATCTGACGAGCTATCTGTCACATCGCGAGCTAATTATTGCATCTTAACAGTGTTTCATCTCATGTCTTCTTGACATCTCGACAGCCCAGGACACGCTTCGGATGTGTCGTAAAAGTCGCAGTCTTCGGACTACGGAACCTGGTTGCAATCATTTAATAGGTTCAGGATTATTTATCATGAAAACCGACCGGTTAAACGCCTATTCGTTTTAGCACCTTATTGCAAGCCTAGTCAGGTTTACTGCAAGTAAAGTTAAATAGTTCGCTAGTTAAATCGAGCTAGCGTAAAAGTGTATTACATAATGGGGATACAAATTGCTACAAAGCGCGATAAACCGTCATTATCTGATGGGAAATTATGAACGAGGTGCGACGGCGCCATGGCGGTTTTACTGCCATATTTTATGCAATGGCTTCTCAGACCCGCAAATAGTGCAAATTGGTGAACAAATAAAAGAGCCAGACGAACGAAAACCGCAAAACATAAAAATAGAAAGCCTTTAGAGAAAGGGCCCTCATTTAGAACTTTTTTACGTTATTACAATACGTTACAAATCGTGGCCGGCGTGTGGCGATTTATACAACTTCACCTATAATTTCAGTCTAAATTATAGTCTCGGATCAATCATACGCTCAAACGTAAACTGCTTCTTTAGAAGATCATTCTTTGATATCTCCCAATGCAGCTTTCGACTGTACCGGATTATCGTGATGCAATTTAACACTGCAAACATTTTACCATACAGCATATCTGCTTTTTACGATACCAATTGTTATTCAAACAGTTTATTTTCTTTTCTTTTGTTTCAAAACACATTGGCAGCGTGTGAGCTTTCTTCTTTTATTAACAAAAAAACATGAATGATCCAAGGAATTGGATGAGGTGTGAATAAACAAATATGCCAATTGGGCCTTTTACGGAGCCGTGTAATTTTAACGCAGCTATTATCCTACTGACTAGTCATTCTGATAATTTCAATAACCGAAGAATGTATCTCTGAGTAATGTAGGCATCATTTGATGCCTTTAATGAATATCACACTCTTTATTTATTTATTTAATATCTCAGTGAATACCTTTTGGCCTCTCTCGAGTGGTAGCAAACGTAACGAATACATAAAGCTCTAGTTTTGAAGAGTTATGCAGGCTAATAATAAACAAAATATGTCCCTTACGTTCCTGAAATTTAAAACCTTAATGTATATGGTATATACATAATATACGTTAGTAATACGTAAGAGCAAGGGAATGATTGAAAATGAGAAGAGAGCGAGGATTGTTTTTCTCGATTTGAATTAAAAAATACGATTCCACAGAGGAAGATGCTTTTCAATAAAACTTGTAGATTTATCACCCCCGAGTTTGTTGTGATAAATATAATACAATTTTGTTATAGAATTACCGTCGAACAGACGTATACCTTGTGTAAAAAATAATTCGAATGTAATCTTCCTACGTATTTTTTTTCAATTATAATTTCTAAGCATCCTTAATAGCTTGTTAACATTTTAATTACATTTTTCCGAGCCATGGCTTTATTATATTTTTAAGCGGTTTACTAAGCAGAATCATCAAAAATCTGATAAATTCGTACTTTGTGCTTTTTAAATTGAGAATTAACTGGAACAACATTAAACTAATTGTATTCCCTATTCAGTACTGTAACTGTACGTTGTCCAAATTTATTATTTATTCTCTTTATAGAAGCGGAAAAGATCGTTAAGCAGCACGCCTGCAAAGGTTTATTCCATTTGTTTGTAAATTGGTCTGCATGATTTGCCTTTAAAATGTAATGAAAGAAATTAATTTAAAATGTTCGAACAGCTTACGTACCTACCCAAATTATTTGTTACTATGGAAATAAAGATAATGTTATCATTGTAAGACTTCTATTTTAAATGTATGTTATAGGTACATAGTTGTCTATAAGTAGTCCAAAACACCTAATTATAGTCTAAATGGATTTGATGTTGCACGATTGTGTATGATGAGATTATTATTGAGAGGCAATGTACAGGTCAATTCACGAGAGCTGGCGCGGAAAATATATGAATCTTTTCATTAATTTCATAGACATTACGCGCCAGCTCTTGTAAATCGACCTGTAACTACAATAGGCCAAATAAGAAAATAACTTCTTTTTTAGTTATTTTATCAGGTTTGGCAGAAATTAGTTATACTTTGGACCATAGTTGTTCTTCTGGAATATAGTTGGGAGGTTTTACGGTATCTAGAGTTCCTTTTGTCATCCCGGTAAGCATATAGACAAGAAGGTTGAAGGTTCTCGGCGACCACGTACCGGAAGACGCAGCGGGGTAGACAAGGTGCACTGATGACCTGGTAAAGGTCGCGGGAGTCCGCTGGATGCGGGTGACGCAGGACCGGTCACTTTGGCACTCTTTGAGTTAGGCCTATGTCCATCATTGGACGTTTTTCGGCTGATATGGTGATGATGAAGCATATTGACAAGAAACAGTAGCTAATTTTTACCAATAATTCGGGGCAGATATGCAGATATCTCTAATCTACGATTAAAGAGGTATAAGGAACGACTGCTGTCAGAGTTTTTTATTATGAAACCTGGGAAGGACTTCTATTATCTATATCCAATTTGCACGTTACATTGTCATAAATGACAATCATCACGTCTCGTATAATGTTACGTTTTGTGCCCCAGAGGCGTCCAACATTGATTTAAATCCGATGATTTTTTACCTTTAGAAAGTAATCTGATCGCGTGAAGATAAACACCCCGCCGCCATAATGAATAATGGTGACGCTTCCGGGTATCTGAACATTTTATACTAACCAACTGTTCGACAAATAGATAATGATAATGACACTCGTTATCTTACAATGACTAGACTCTATCAATTACTGCTTGTTAGACGTAACCGAAATTACGTGTCACTGAAACGCTTAGCGATATTAAACTGTAATTGTTGTAATTTCTTTACAATTGAATTGAGTTGAATATGTTAAGGTGAAAGTGATTTTTGTAGGTTAAAAGGACAGCGATTTAAACGGTCGACCGTCGTTGACCAAAACGGTTCAGTGGGGTACAGTTACCCCATGCGATTATTGGCTACAGTTAATGGTATCTGGCGGACAAATTCCAATCTCCGTACTAAATAAACGTTAATTTACTCATTTAACGGCTATTTGTAAGATGGTTTTGGAATTGGGATCTGTTGGAATCCTGAGTGTTATATAAAGAGTTCGGGAACCAGATGAAGATTAATTTAGTTTGAAGAGTCGATTTGAAATGGGCTTTTTCATAACATGTTTCTTTCGGCTATACATTATATTGTTTGCGTCTTTGATACAATTTGTTTCTTGTACTAAGAGCGGAGGTAATTTTTTTTGCTAGAGTTGTTATAAACCAGACTACGTACATTTTGTTTTGTAGCAGTTTCATGGTGTAGTGCTTAAATGAAATTGGTATTAATTATATCAAACTAGCTACGTGATTAAATAGCTAGAATTAATAACGTTATTAAATCTAAGTTGCCTAGTTGTTGGATAGTTGCCTCATGTTAAAATTGAAAATGTAGAGTTGCTAAATGGATAGTTAACCATCAAATTATTGTAATTAAAATACATTTAAAATATAATTAAAATCATAAAAGGATATGGACCTGCTTGAATGTTTACAAAAAAAATGTTTAATAGTCCAAGCTTAAATTTAAAATGTCTGCGATCTGTGGGTGAGCTTTACACAAAAGGCATATCACGCATTGCGCGTTCAATAGAACAACATCCTTAGAATGCCGTTGAGGCTGCCGAGGCATTGCAGTGCATTCGGAATGTTCGCCAAGGCGAGAGCGGATGACTTTTTTGCCATTAGGCGAAAAAGAGTTGGTTCACTGCTTAGTCGGGTGCGCGGCAGCAGCAAGGGCCTTCTAAGGGTGTTAGCCGTGCGCCTATGCTGACTGTCCGCTCACGAAGTATTGAGTGGAGGTGGTTATTGGCAGGGCCAAGTAGAGTACTTAAGGTTCTCTGCACTAACAAAATATGGATCAATGGTCTGAAATAAACGATTCTAAATTTAATTTAATTAAAGCTAGCAATAGAATCCTTACGATTTTACAGACACAAAATTTGATGACAATTGTGGATCATACAACGATTAAGTTGTACAAATAGCAAACTTGTATCTAATAATCTTTAATGTCAATTAGTATGACGCGTTTCGGCTGCCGCCAGCGAAGTCTCAGAGTCAAATTATTCGCTATTTATTTACGTCAGGTAATTGTATTTGCTACAATACAAACATAATATGTTCCTCTCAAAAACTGGTGCGAGTGGCATTGTAAAAATCTTAGGTCACAACCCCATTCTGAATATGGTATAAAATTTACGATGTGTGTTGAGATAATCCGCTGCGGCATATTCAACCAGATAAAAAGATTCAACAGCAAACATCACTTTAGAAATTAACGATTGTCCCTCACGAGCCAAGTCTTCAAGTTCATCGCTTCCTATAAATCTGCAATCCTGAGGCTAGAGTAATTTGCCTTTTTATGCAGGAACAAAGTGAAACTTATTACACATTGTGAATAGCGTTATTATTATTACCGTCGGGGAGTGCCTGGCGGTGGGAACAGACCGGGAGGGGGCGATGACCCGTTGCACCCGTTTTTCCTGGCAATCATCTTGTGCGACTACTTTTTGTTCGTCCTTATTAATTTTAATATGAGTTATAGTTTATTGCGAACTTGGCCTATTATTAAGTAATGAAGTACAATGTTTTACACTAAAGTATGCTATTAAATTATGAAATCTTATTATGTATCGCTATTTATGACGCGACAACATTGTACATCACAGTGTATAGTTTAGTTTTTTCTAATGTTTCAGTCTACATGCATGTCACTAAACAGGTTTTTTTAAAACCAAAATTAGAATGAGAAAATGAGTTAAGTACAGGCGTTGCGAACTTGGCCTGTTATTAAGTAATGAAGTAAGTACAACGTTTAACACGAAAGTAATATATTAAATTATGAAATCTTATTATGTGTCAATTTATGACGCAACAACTTCATACATCACCGTTTATAGATTATTTTATTCTGTTTTAATCAACAAGTCACTTTTGAGATATTTTAAAAACCAAACTGGATTACGAAATGTATTAATTATTAAACAAAAATACGAAGAAATAAATTGTGATGAATGTGGATTTAAGCGACCGAAGCATTAACACGAAAGCAAACCTCAGCGTTAAGAAATAACGAGTTTAAGGAAATGGCCAAACAAATCATGTATTTACACCAAAGCGGGGCTTTCGTTTGTAAGACACATATGATTTCTTCTAACATGTGTTATAAAATTCCCATAGTTCACAAAGTAACATTCTCAATACACCGGCTGTCATAGTGACAAGTGGTAGCGAGCTGCTGACCCGTAGCCGTTCAAAGAGATATGTATCTGCTTTACCTGTTGATCGTTGACCTCGTATCACCTTTGTTACAGAAGCAAATTATTCCAATCTTAAACTGTTTGTTTTCTCGATCGATATCAAAGTGAAATGTAATAAGCTTTGCTTGTTTTCAGGTAAATATTCGTCAAATTTCGTTTAGGTACGTGTGCGTGGAAACTAAACTGCCCGCATACCGATATCTGAGCGGCTAGTGCGCTAAGTTTTATGTCGGACATAAAACATTCGTCCCATTCTGGCAAATATGCGAGTGCAAGAGGGACAAATGCTTTATGTCGGACATAAAACCTAGCGTGCTAGTGGGGCTGGGGGCACAAAACAGCGGCACGGCCGTACCATCCTTTTCTCGAAGCAGTTCTGAAGCAGCTCGACCCCCCTATAACTTCGTTGTGGATAAATCTAGAAGCCTGAATTTTCAGTAACTAAGGAGGCATTGTATAAACACGGAATATTTCAAATTTCATTCAATTTGAACCAGTTTAAGAATTATAACTAGTCAAAGTTCCTTAATTTTGTCACTCACTCACTGACCGATTATCAAAACTCTTAAGGCACTTCTAGCAGACATAGAAGCTGCAAATTTAGAAAACAATTCGTGATTAGTAAATAAATCAAGGGAAAACTAACATATTTCGAAATTTCGGTTTCGATACACCAACTGCATAAATAATATATAGAACTTTGTAATCCCATATACCTAAATATATAGGATTACAAAGTTACATTTGCAGTGAATGGGACCAAAAATAGAAAATCAAGAATGGGACTGCATTCATTTTTTTTTAAATATAAATACAAATATAAGGGGGACAATCTTACACAAATCGACGTAGTCCCATAGTAAGCTCAGCAAGGCTTGTGTTATAATTTGTATGTATTGATCACAATAACCTACAAAAAAAGTGAGATCCCATAAAAATAATATTATGTAAAAACATTGGCAAGTCTCGAAACTCTTCCACCTTAAAAAATATGAGATATTTCATAGATCCAAGTATCAGGCATTCTTAATAATCTTTATTTGCTAGCTTAATATTTTTTTGCGACTTGGCAATCACACAATACAGTGTTTTAGGTATGCAAAAATCCATAAACGCAGTAAAGTTGCGTGATTCCCAAGTTGCAGAATTTTTACTAATAAGTACCTATCTAATCACAAAGCAAAGCTAAGTGTACTTCCGCTACGTACATACCAACTATGAGTACATAAAGACTTTTTGACCCATCCAAAGAAGTTTTGAGATAACTCACAATATTAGTATCTTGTCGTTTAAACTTAGTACCAATATGGAATATATATATGTGTAGTGCTTTCACACTAGAGTTCACACTTTTCATATGATTTGTCTCGGGAATGTAACATGTATACATACTTCTCCTAGTACGCTAATCGTAATCACTGTATCGCTAATCGCAAGACGGCTACTTTCCTTTTGCGATCGAGTCCCGTTAGTAAACCATGCGACCTATCTATAAAAAGAAAACTGGTATCATATCATATCAATCCTGAACCGACCTTAACAGTATTATCGTTATCAATGATCGCTATGCTCATTGGAGCATCTTCGGTCATAGTGTACCTTTTGACAGGTGCTCGTCACGCTCTGGACGCCGAAAATATGGCCGCCCCCTTAACCTTAACTGTTCTATTTGGCGCAAACAATGAGAGTTCTGTTCTGAAATCACGACCGGCGCCGGAGCACCAAATAAGGTCGCCTTTATTGCAGTCGTCGGTGATTTCTACTTTTGAACTTGATAACCGTTTAGAACATGCATATTCGAACGTAAATACGCCAAAATGCTCATTTGTTTTGAGGAAGAAAAGAAGCATAGCCAATAGCTATTAACCCCAATGTAGTATAGTCCATACAAAATTCAATTCCGCTAACAATATCGCGACGAAATGGGAAAGTGACGAGACTAATTCTTGCGCTCATATGGCGTCAGCGATACGTACTAAGTTGGCGGAAAAAACGAAAAGGGGTTTCAGCCAATCGGAGACTCTGCTTCTGTTACATAGCTGGTTAAAAAGTGTTCACACAGATTCAGCACTCTTACCAATTTGCCGGTGCATTAGCTTCGGTTCTTCGAGCCTGGTAATTACGATTACGATTGCTGACCACTGCTGTATACCTCAAAGCTGTAGCATTTCTATCTAAATATACGTTAGTCTTAAGCAGGGTCGTAAAGGCTAGTGCCATAAATGTACTTTTGATTGCCGCCTTGTGTCTTCCCTTCTCCTTTTAATTATAACGAGGCATAACAGTTTTGATGACAGCAAAATAAAGCTAACCTAGCCTAACAAGCGACGCTCGCGTAGTTCAAGCGTTTCAACAGTTTGTTGATTGAAAAACAGAGATTGCGACTTAAAAATGGTTTTTTTTTCTATCTGAATTAACTGTTATATGCGTTATTTTTTAACGACGTCCGTTGCCGTTTCGTACAATTAGGCCTGGCTGGAGTGAAAAAGCCTTGGAGTTTGCGCTTTTGCCAAGTTTTTGCAAGTCCCGTAGAGAATGTGGCTTGCGGTGGTGTAGACCGGTTTTTATGTGATTTCTTCTATCAGACTAACAGACTTGATCTTGACATGATTACGTGATATTCTGTTTAGTTTTTGTGACAGTTACTAATTTCAATGAATGATATGTCGGCTCCATTATTAAATTTTATCTATGATAGCTTGATCGCCACGCCACGGATGAACTGTTTTGTTTGGTGATGAAACATATAAAACTTAAGCTTATTTTACTTACCACCGGTTCTTTTTCTCGCCGATTCTTAAACCGTATAAAAGCACAAATATGTGTTCATTACCTGAAACAAACCGTATAATGGTTATTACAAATGATATTAACATACATAATTAAACATTAAGATAACAGTTTATTTACGCCAGTTTTATACTATGGCGAAAATATAAGCAAAAACAGAGAGTTTGAACTTAATCTTACACAATGTTTATATCTGCAGTTTCATAAAAGTCAGATCAGAACTGCGACCAAATTTTCCAGAGTAAAGTTCGTAATACATGTAAAGCCTACGTTCAAAAGTATTGAGCACCCCCTTTTTATCATAGCTCCAAAAATCATTCCTTTCTTAAGGCAATCAAACAATTTAATTTAATTTCAATCTTTAATATATGTAAGTATACAACACGATAGTATTTCAGTTACTAAAATAAGAAAAAATGCACCAAATATTCGATCCAAAAACGAAATGACATTGTTATTTTTCTATGGAATCATATAATTCCCCGCAACCAACAACACCTACTCTGTTCAAAATAATTGATAATATTTCATTACAAAAGGTGTATATACTTGACAAAATTTTCGACTTTTAATACAAAAAGCATGGCTGCTCAATACTTTTCGACGTAGGCTGTAGATCCTTTTTAAAAGCAGATTCATAATACGGATGTATTTAATTACAATCTAATTGAATTTTATTTAATTCCACAACCTGCCTCCGCGCCGCATTCTGTTAATCAGCTGCCCGACCTATGTAGGTCTCAACACTGGGTCACTGGCACGCTGCACCTCATATCCACTTTCATGCACTTCTCATGTATGCAGAATGCCTGTTAGGCTTGGGTGCTGTGCTGGCCAATAACATATGTCTGTGGTATTAAACTACCTATCTGTTTATACAGCCTGCGTCTTCTATATGAAACCAAATTTTAACTAACGATAGTTTATGTGTAGTTAGCAGTTTTATCAATACAATGTAATAATCACCATTGATTAATAGAGCGTAATTATTTTTTACATTTTTCTCCAACTCCAACGTAATACCACAGGTCATTGATTTGACACTTTTGAGGGACAATCAAATGTGAAGTGGTATGTTAACTTTTTACCGGTACATTGCTTGGTAAATAGGGGTGTGCGACCTAATATTTTTTTAACGATGCCATTCGAACCAGCTTTTGGAGATGAACAAATGTCTGTGCGGGAGCAACTGCAATAAAGAACATAAATACCCAAAAAAAATGTCAAACACAGACCTCGCCGGCGCAGCCGAAACGCTTGATACTAATTGACGTAAAAAGAATGACGTCACAGTCTGCTATTTATACTAATCGTATGAAATATCAAGTAAATTGCTGTTTCAGGTTCTTTTAAGGTCCATAGTTCATACAATTTCGTTTCTATAAAAGCGTATGGATTATATATGGGTTGTTTTAAATTTACTCTTGGACAGTAAAAAATGCATTTTTTTCTAAACTTGCAAGGTCCATTTTTTATATTTTGATAATATAAAATTTATTACAATAACTTGATGATTTGCTGTCCATCCAAAAACTTAATGTACTGAATTGTGTTCATTGGGGCTTATACTTTATTCTATATATTGTATAAAATATGTCATATTCTGTTAGAGTTGCCTTAGCTTAGAGCATAGAAAATAATTAGCATGTTAAGGGTCGGCAACGGTAATCGACGGTCGGGAATGTAAGAGAATTATGTAGTAAAAATATCTAGTTGAATTCCTTGACCCCAAATATGTATATTTAACACAAAGTTTGTGATTCTACGTTTTTTATTTATTTATTAAGTACAACCACATCATATATATTACATTTCACTTAAAGCTAGTATATTAGGAGGTATTTATTTCGGATATATACAACAATTACGGAAGTACATAACATTGGCTACGCATGTTGCAGTGAGAACAATAATAAAAGTTGTAGCTTATGCAATACAAAATATGAACTAAACCACTAAACTAATAGTAACAGAATTTATATGTAATTATCAATAGAATTAACAGCAGTGACTGAACTATATTGCTTTAATTACGTTAATTAGAACCCGAGATATTAATAAATTACCTGACTAAAATTCAAAATGGCCGCCATAAAATTAAAGATGGTCGACGGAGGAGTTGGTTCCTATCGAAAACTTAAAGCTATGCACCTAACAAGTGCCTGAAAATAATTACTGCTTTTGTCCAGCGTGTCCACGTTTTCGTAAATTTTTTCGAGCACTTTGCCCCACTATACATATATGTGGCAAAAATCGCCCTCGCCTAAGCCGTTCGGCCGAACTTTGGCAGTTGGTAGGTATTAAGATGAAATACATTTGACATAACAATTTTTATACTTGGTAACAAATTTTGTTGGCGAGCCAAAGTCCGACGACCCGCTGTGCATACGTGCATGTGTGCGTGTGCGGTGCGCGCGGCTCGATCGTTGTGTGAGTAGCGCTAAAAACCTAAACTTCGCGCGGCGCCACTCTGAAGCGGCTCCTTAACTTAACTTTATCAATTTCGTGAACAATTTTCAGATGAATTGCTCTGCTCGGTCTCCTGGGTGAACACATTGAAAGACTGATGAATTATAAGATTAGAACCGCACAATGGCGCTTACAAAGCGTCGGCGAAGCCATGTTAAATTCATATCCATAATTACCATGGTAATTAATGTTCTCCGTGCATTGAACGATCTAATGCATGTATCGCACATCAATTCAATATGGTGGTACACGACTGACAAATGTATCATCGTACTATGTATGAATCCATACTAATAGTGCGAAGGTGTGTTTGTCTGTCGGTCTGTCTATCTGTTACCTCTTTACGCTTAAACCGCTCAACCGTTTTAGATGAAGTTTGGTATAGAGATAGATTGAATCCCGGGACATAGTTTTTATCTCGGTAATCATCCCCTAAGGGGCCCAAATGGAAAGTTAAAGTTTGTATGGAACTACCATTTTAACGAGTTCCACGTGGACGGAGTCGCGGGCTGAAGTTAGTAAGTTCATAAAATCTTCAAGATAGTGTATACTATCTGCGGAAATTAGGTCGTAGATAAAAATCGGTCGGTTTTAAAAGACAATTCCAAATTACATGTGCAATTAATCTTAATCAATTAAAGACGAAAACCTCCAGTCATGGGAGAGTCGGAACCGAATCCAATGATACATTTTCTTTTCCCAGGCATTTTTAGATCAGCTGAAACAAAAGAAAGGTGGTAATTGACAATTTTATTGCCCATTCTTTTCTCCGATTCCGAAATGATCTGATCATGTATCAAAGTTGTATCGAGTCGGATTCGTCTAACCATTACCCTACATAGATTCATCAGCCGTAGGCTAACTTGTCACTTTGAGGAGGCGGGATGCGTTTGCGCTTCCGATAAATATCTCCAGGCATTGTTTTCACATAATTTAGCTTGGAACATTGATTAATTGCTTCTGATCTGATTGATAAGAGATTTACTTTTGCTTTCTGCTATTTTTGTTTTTTTTTTTCTCCAAAGTAGTGAATTTTATATACGACGCTGCACTAACTGTGGCAAAGTGTAACTAAGCTGCACCAAAAAATTACGATGAATAGGTTATAATACTGGAAGACATAATGTTCCCATCATTTGGTGTGATACGTACCTACAACTGATAACTATGAAACGTGATAAAGAACCGAGAATCAAAGAAAGCACTTATTGTAAAAAAAAAGCAAATGCGCAATTTCATGATGAAAAAATATTTCATTGGTAGACAAAACATACATTCTCATGTGATAACGCTACGATTTCACTAGTACATGTGGAAGCGAAATAATCCCAACAATACAACTGCGATCGTGTCCGTAGATTTTCCGGAAAATCACATTAAGCGGAAATATAAGAATATCAAAGCAAGATATAACCGTGTTGACAAAAACCTGCGGTTCCGGGCCCCGACCACCTTTTAACGCATCTCGGTCAGTCAGTTTTTGTCTTGCATTTTCACTATTCAAACAAATGCCGAGCGACGCTTTAGTTTTTACGCGCGTACGCATAATTCCGTTATGCTGCAATTATCGCCTTGGCGATATTAATAGCCTTTAAATTAAAATGAATTGCATTTTCACTATTCAAACAAATGCCGAGCGACGCTTTAGTTTATGCGCGTACGCATAATTCTGTTATACTGCAATTATCGCCTCGATATTAATAGCTTTCTAATTAAAATGTACCTATTGCATTTTCAGTATTATGACAAATGCTAAGCGACGGTTTAGTTTTCACGCGCGTGCGCTTAATTCCGTTATGCTGCAATTATCGCCTTGGAAATATTAATACCATTCAAATTCAAATACTCATACGTAATCGTCTTTTAATTAATTTATATGTTTTTCCAAAATCACTATTGTATAAATCGAAAATGTGTATTCCAATATATCTGTCATTTTAGTAGTTGTTTCCTCTTCAGATAATTTCGTACTTAAACTCGAATGATATTATTGAAAGATAATTTTGATCCGTTATTTTAATGTAATAATAAAATACGTCTAATTAACTGCAAATTGGAAGTGAAACGATCATCGTAAAATGTTATACGGACACTTTATGTTTCTTAAAGAGGTACCTACTTAACTAATGGCAATCAATATGAAATTTGTGATGTGCGATATATACTCGTATGACTGAAGATGAAAATTGAAAACGGAAAAAACGGTGAAAGCAGAAAAAAGATTTAAACGGTTTAACACTTTTTTTAAACACACAAGAAAGTTCATACAGTTCTAGGTACCTTGTTACAATAGGCAGTAATGGTTACTCTCGTCTCGTTACTTTTCATCGCTGGCTTAAAATAATACCGTAAACAATGCTTCCATAGTCGTAGCTAATTTTGCGAATAAATTATTATTGTTTATTTCTTATTGTTGTTCAAAACTTGCGTGGCTTAGTTGGGCGTGACGTGCCGTTTTGTCGGCTGCGTCTTGGCTTACCGACACGGTCTAGATGCGCCTGCGCATTCAACTAACCCTTGCTTTCGTCTCAGTTTCCACCCGGGAGGGAAAGTACTTAATATCTCCTAGATTATCGATTCGAAATCTAATCAATCTTCTTTTTCCCACGTCTCGATTTACATAAATTTCATATATGAACGCTTTACAATCGCAATTACGTTTATAAGTAACATCGTGTAAATGTAGCAGTTGTATTGTTTACTAATTGTTCCGAGTCGCTCTCGAAATCCTGTTAGTTTTCAATTATTTTCCCACGCATTATTGATTATTCAACTAATGCGCATCGCGAATACCTTCCAGTGGTGTAACAATAGTAATTATTTAAATTACACTGTATGAGTTTATTCACTGCAGCCTTTCTTTTTGTTCAGTAGCCGCCAGTAATGCTTGCATTATCAAGATGATGCGCTACCGTAATGTTACAAATGTATCTTAATTGTCTAAAGGTATATCCTCATTTAAACACGCTTAGGATATGTCGGTATTACTACGATTTACTTATACCGCAAGGTGCATGCGTTTTTTATTGCCTCGTAATTTTATTGCATTGTAAATGCTACCCCACATAAGCGCATAGTTATTTACAATACATGCTTCTCAAGTAGGGATGTGGCTTTCTATAACACTGAACCTTAATGAGAGCTCGGTCGGAATTGTCCGATGAAAAATTGATCTGTAAAGTGACTTTTTTAAATAGCTCTTTCGGCCTTAAACGGCCGTTATGGCCCACTCTTTTATTACGATATTATGACGGTAGACCGGTACTTGCAACGGTATATTACGGGTGACGATGTAACTGATACATTCAGCAAAGTGGGATCTTGCACGACCACAGCCCAGTTCCGAGGTGAAATGCAAGGTCGGGAACCGCTGCTTATTGTGTTTGTAAACTTTTTGTCATGCGTCTCACCGCTTATTGTTATCGACTACTGCTCTACTCCATTAAGACGGATATGCCGTGCGATACTCGACTCGGAAACGTCGATTTTTTTCCATCTTCCGTGATAGTTGACGATCGCAAGCCCCACTTATTCTGACGCAAGTATGCGTTTGTTTCTCCACTATTAGACGTGTTCTTTTGCCTCTCTGCCTCGCATGCGATCTGACTTTTATCATTAGATTATCTCTATGATCGGGATCGAGTCGTTAACATCCCATCCCACATCTGTATCCCCCAGGGGGTTGTCATCGCGCAGATCTTAAGATAGATTATGACGAGTTGAGTTATTTAATTCTCCGCATCTCTTTAAGTCCTTCAGCTAGCTATTAAACCTATCGTGATTTATATGTTATAAAATCTTTTGCCTTTAAATGCTTATAAAATATTAAACTGTTATGAACTTGGTGATGAGTTAACGGCTCATAAATTCGTTCTTTTGAGCGTGAAAATGAGGTAGTCCTGAAAAGTTTTACACTGATGTAATAAGGGTCATTATGGTTTGGGTCGACTCGTCTTCTTTGCATGGTTTAACTTTACACGCGGGCGCGAAGCGGCTGCGGTTGGCTTCAAATCCAAAGTGGAAATGAGCTCGCAGTTAACGTCTGTATTCCCCTCGAGGCTGCAACCACAAATCGTTGGGGGGACTAGGCTCTTTGTAGTTTGCTTCGTAATGGCTTGAGGGGACGCGGACGGCTGAGGTCCTCACCTGTCAACTGCCGTTATGGTGCTTACTAGTATGTTATACAACCTGTGAAACGTTATTGTGACGGAGATGTCGCATACACGGGATGCTTATGCAAGGCTGTCAATAAGGGGATTGTATTTAGAGTGGTTTATTTTGACTGTGTTGCTTCTTGCACGAAATTATCATTTTGTTTCTGCTTCCGTTGAAAGTCATGTTTACACATTAATTAGTGATAATTGGATTCCATACAAAAGCTACTCGCACTTGCAGCAAATGAATGAACTCGCACTATTCACTAGTCAAAATGTAAACAGCCCATTATCCAAAGAACAGTCTTTACATGCTCTAGTTTAGGTGTCAAATGTAAGACTTGGATTCTGGATCTTACGAACGGTTTTGATTTGAATCTTCAGTGTTGTTAGTTGACGTCCGCCAAAAATATTGAATTCCTGCACACAGGATAAACAAAATCTGTATTGTGTTTCGCTCACTCGCTTCCACATAGTGCCGAGCAAACCTGTCCGAACAAGCACACGATACCAATTAAATCTAATTGGAATGCAACTCTCAAGTTGACCCTTTTGCAAGCTATGAACGTTTCTTGAAGGAAATATTTATTTAGAAAGGGCACAACACTGAAATGGGTTCGTTCGATTTTTGTTGGTTCAATTAATACGGGTTGTTGAATTTTCTCCAAAAGGGATTGAAAATATTGTCAAATGGAGAACAAAGTACAGCAGGGTATTAAACAATCGCAAAGTTGTGTCCAAAATTTTAAGGGGGGGTCGGTCCCTTTTCCGCAAAACGCACCTTATGCATATGAAACGATTGTCATCATTTACTATAACGCTGGAGTGTCGTGACGTCACGATCTCCGAGCGTTTTCTCTCTATAACAAGCAATATTTAACAGGTCTTCGTAATTTTTGAGATATCTGAATGGGATTTTCGTTTCTAGGCATATTTTTTGCCTTCTTTCTTTTGGAGTAATAATACATTCGGATTCCACAACCCTATTCGGTAAGATTTGCCAGAACGAAGTACATATTCCAATACAAGTATCGGATTATGAAGTGTTTTAGATACGATATAAAGTTTAACAATTCAGAAATTAGCAATGTAATTAGCTCCACGCACGTTTTCATTTTGAAAGTAATTAGTACATTGAAACCTGCTGCACATGACAGGAACAAAACAAAACATCGCAAGCGCATCATCTACTGACTGCGTTATATTTCACCAGGTAATAATTATTCAACTGTTAGAAATGTTACCGAAGCTCAAATGTTTATGAAACCTATTATTTAGGGGCATTAAAAGAGTACCAGCCAATTGTTAGGCTCCTTAGCCAATTACGAAGGCTGTACCTGAGTGCCTGTTGTTTACTTTTATTGTAGGATAAATAGAAGATTTAATGTATTCTTCTTATGCATCACTTTATCAAGAACCTGTTTCGTTTGTATTTATTTTGGCTTAGAATTATACTAATTATCACAAGGTTACACTCTAAGCGAGCGACATGTTTCAGACTCTTTCATCAAGAGAAGTTATTCAATTCAAGTATCATGGTGAATTCACGTGATTATAGTCAGTATTTTGATTTATAGTCGTGGGCTCCGGGATCAGACAGACGACACAAGTAATAGTCATTATGGCAACTGCTAACATGTCTGCGAACATATTGGCTTCCTGCAATACTGTGTCATCGAGACTTCAAAAGGGCATCTAATAATGCTTTGTAGTTCGGTAGTTATTACATGCTTGCGTACATAATATAGGAATATAATAAATAAGATCAACTTGCCCCATGCTTGTACTAATTCATCATCTGATACTCATTTTTCCCCGTCTCGCCAGTGGATTATTAAAACTTGCAACGAAATTTTATTTCTTAATTATGATGGATCTACTAATTAGAGCATTGTTGGTTGAACTAAGTTTATTAAATTTAATCTCTTATTGGGAGTTTTCTGACTTTTATTTCTCCTTCAGTTGTGTTTTGTGGATATTTTTGTTTGAGAACCATTGAAACTTTCTTTGAAATTGGAAATTTATTACATTGCTGAACATGTGTATACATATAAATGTCGTCGTAGGTATACCTAGTTATTTCAATGCAACTTGTCCTACTATTTATACAGCAGGCAAAGAGAGTGGATATGTCGCAGGAAAATGGCCAAAACAACACAATCAAGTTAATACTATAGTATTTTATCTCACCTAAAATCTCACTTTATGAAATTTTAATAAAACTTTACTAAGTTAGGTATTCATCGAAATTTGTCCAAAACGGCGATTCCCGAAGAGTGTTACATCTCTTTTTCTCATGAGCGGAAGGCATCAGTGTCTCTGTCTAGGGGGCGCGTACGACTCAAATCAAGGCATCCCCTTAACATCCTGCGTGATCTGATCATATCGCTTAAAGATTTGTTCAAATGTATGTTTTTTCCATTTCCCTGCGACATATACGAGTATACTACTTATTCCCTTTGTATACGATAGCTGTTTATGAACAATCTGTTCTCGTTGAATTATACTTTGTGAAGAGGGACACTGGCATGCGCTTTTTTTTTAAATAAACCGGTTAATTACATGTCGGACCGCGCGCAGTGTAGGGTCCCGTAGTTGCCTGCCTGTCTTTGACCTTTGTTACATCGACACGCGCCAACTAAACGTTGCGTTTGCGCTGCGTCGCCCGAATTTGTACTACAGTGGACCTTCCCAAGTACAGTTTTTAGTTGGTCGACTATTAGGGCAATATTTCACCGGGACACAATGGCGGCGCAACCAGTCGCCGCCACCAACAAATTGTATGCAGTTGGTTTCGCCGCCATGGTGTCCCGGTGGAATATTGCCCATAGAGCTGCACACAATTTGTTGGTGGCGGGCGACTGGTTGCGCCGCCATGGTGGCCCGGTTAGATATTGCCCTTACTCGCTCGTTAACTAGTTATGCCTTGTTATCGGTGACAGTTTTCGAAGTAAATTCATTATATTTACTTAATCTTACACATCAGGCAAACTAATAACTCACGTATACGATACGACCCAGTATGTTTGTTTTTCAGCGATAATTATTCATTACGTGTAATTATAATGTAAATTTGAGGACAAAAAAGATACAAAATTAATTAAATTACAAACTAACTCAAGGAATGATTTTTGATGAAAAAAATACGCTACTTAGTAAGGCGTCGTTAAGGCGTCGTTATATTTTTCCTATTATGTGATGTATTGTTTACGTTCTGCGGAGATGAGGCGAATGGTATTTTTTTAAATGTTTTTCTTCACCAACCAGAATTAAACCACAGTAGAATAAAAAAACGGTTTTAGAATGGGCTACTTAAACCCTTTCATATTATACTCCAATCAGGGATCGGAACCGGTTTTTTGCAATAACCTCGAAATAACCATATATCTCGGAACTAATTTATACTTCATTATGTAGGAATCCGTTGTGTTTTGGGGTAACGACTGCGTATTATTAGATTGCCCAATTGGAAAAGAAATAATAAACAAAGAACGAAAAAATAACGTTTTCCTTCCCATACAAAAAATACCGGTTTCCGATCCCTGATTCCAGTTAATATATAAAAAAAACTAGACTTTGAATTTGTAACCCGGTCATATTCGTAATTTTTTTCATTAAAATATTAAACTATGTAAGTACTTATATTATTTTTTCAGTTACACATTTCATATTTATAGCATACGTTCCTGAGATATTTAACGTTGTGAGTTACATTACAGAGGGCCGAAGTCAAACCATATTTATTTATTTAATCTTTAATGCACAAAAGATCAACTTATCGTACAAATGGTGCCGTAAGCATTATCTGCTAAGCATTCATTCCATAATGGTTGCTTTTTTACCTTTTTGGTACAGAACCCAACAAATAACATTTGTATTGCATTGTATTGTATTGAACTCTAAAAATAACAGCAAACTCTCTTCAACATCCACTTGGAGAGTAGACGCAGATGCCCTTTTTAATCTGCAGGCTGCAGGTCCGCGCTTCAAAATCATTCGACCCTGTCAGATCGAACCAAGAAACTCGCCTGCATACTCAACAGACTAAAGATGCATAATTATGTATGCATTGTTTCCTGTCAATGCCCTGTTAGGGTAATGGCCACATGGCGGCTTTCGACGCAGATTGCCCGCTCGCGTCAATCTGCCGTCTCTTTGACGTAGATATATGATACACCTGATTGAAAATTCGCCATAGCATGTTGCCAATAAGCAATGCGTTGGATGGTTCTGTTAGCGGTTGGCATGTGGACTAGTTGTGATTTATGTATTGTACGGTGAAGATGAAGTGTTTGTTGTGTATCTGGTCTCATGTTTGTTCACAACGGTTCTGGATAAAAAACATTTTTAACAGACTTTTAACAGAAAAGGAGGTTATCGATTTTTATTTTTAGTAATGTGTACCTCAGTACTCCTTTATTTATGAACCGATTCAAACTATTATTTCTTTATTTGAATGTACATATACGAGTACATATGCTTCCAGGTTTGCCCCATTGTTATCAAAACTCCAGTTGGATGACGGAGACCAAAAACTCCTAAAATGTATTGAAGTCGCATGTAGTCATTTCGTTATCTTCTATTATAACTCGCGTATTTACATCCAAAGATCACAAAATTGGTGCAGTGGAACTGATGATGAAGACACAGATGACTTATGGAACTTTCAATTATGTACCTACTTAAACTATAAAAGTACAACTACTACAGTGCCAAAGGCGATTCTGAGATCCTTAAGGAACCGACGGAACTCCTCAAATAGTATCGGTCCACATACAGCGATTTGGATTTTTCTTTCAATCAACGCTCATTTGCTCTCGGAAATTAGTTTATGTGGTAAAGTGGCCAAAAATGTGTAAATTTTCGGGCGGCTTGGCGGAGTACTCAATTGAAGTCAGTTTTATCTTCGTACAGAGCTGCATTTTGGTGCTGCGGAATGCGATTCGATGCTGATAGATGTGATTTCACCCTAACAGTGGTACTCGCAGCACTTGAATGTTAAAAGTCGTTCTCGCAAAAAATCTTTAACTTTTGATATACTATACGTAGGTATATTCTCTGCTTCAGAGTATTTTAAGAGCTCGCAGAATAGTGATTAATGGTACGAGTACTGTGAAAATGTCACAAGAATCGCCCAACGACTGACGTGACATGCTAAGCAACCAAGAGTAGACTTTTGTGTCACCGAGTCTAACGATAGTAAAATCGAACACCTAATTAAGTTTTAACTAAGGCGGGATGCAGTTACGTTTTAGAAATTTATATAGCCTAGACTTAAGTTATGAGCACCTATTAGTGTGCTTCCCAAGTGTTGCCAGCAATGATAAATGAATATTGCCTGCAATGTGATGCAGCCTCGTAACTTTGTTCAAGTCACAATCATCATAATTATTTTATAGCTGCGTTTAGTTTAACGAAACAAACCCCGTATTTCAAAAATGTTAATTATATTGTCACAGGTGCGATTTATTTTATTTGAAAGTAGGTTTGTTCAGTGTTCTTTGGCTTGCTACTACAGTTCGGAATACTTCCATACCGAACATTTTGAACCTATTTTTAACGAAATAAATTGGAAGAAAGTTGTCAAAATTGTGTTGTTTTGCCCTTGCTAGAACTTTGCACGTATACGCCAACTTTATAATTAAAATAAAGTATTTTTTTCTAATTACCTATCTTCATTGTGTTATTGTCCATGTTCTATTAGTTTACGAGTACATATCTGTCACTGCTGAGCTGCTATCAAGTAAAATTCATAAATTGGATATTACAATCTTTAAATTGCATATAGGAAGTCCATTATAATTAAGTCACACTAGCAAGCATTTCTTCTTTCTTTTTGCACATTCTACATAAATACATTACATATTCATCGATAAATGTCATTAAACGTACGTTTCCGGATTCAATTGCGTTAGAATCTTTTAATTGGATGAAAATGTTTTATGAAGAATGTTGTGTGAAGTGACAATTGTACTATTTCCTGAAATTGCAATAATTCACGATTGATTACTGTTCCTACCGCGTTTGTACATACAATACATATCTAATCAATTACTCACTTTCCTTTGTATCCTTACTTATGAAACTGGTAATTCTATTCTTATTCGTTATTTATGAAATGAAGTTATAGAATAATATTGTTTAGCAATTCCCTTGAAAACTTGCAGGTTTAAAGCGATAATGAGCACCATAGTTGCGTGTTTTCGTTGAGCGTTTTATGAAATTGGTCACATATATCCATATCAAATAATATCATCATCCTCCTACCGTTGTTCTCGGTTGTGCGCCTAAACGAGTCCAAGGTCTGCTTTGACACCTAATCCCAAGATTTGGCATAGGCACTAGTTTTACGACAGCGACTGCCATCTGACCTTCCAACCCAGAGGGAAAACTAAACCTTACTGGGATTAGACCAGTTTCCTCACAATGTTTTTGTTCACCGAAAAGCTAACGGCAAATATTCCATATATACGTTCCAAAAAAGTCATTGGTACGAGCCGGGATTCGAACCCACGACCGCCGCTTAACAGCTGCACACTAGGCTACCGTATATAATATAATATGTAGTTCGTAAATTGTGACACACAACGTTTGATTGGGTGTACTGGAAATGGCACTGACATGCTAATTGATAGGACATCTTGTGGGTAGTTTACGATAACAAAAGCGGCGCGTCCTAAATTTCATCGCTTTTACGTCCGCCCAATTAGTACTAATTGTAACTGTCATAGTTGAACCGGTACAGAACATTGCCTTACAATTGTGTATTACCACCCAGGGCCTGCATTCATGATTGGTTTGTGTAATTTCGCGTAGCCGCGCGAACGAAGTAACGGGTCGACTCTCGGATTATAACCTCCTGACATAGTTACATTGGTTTCTTCATCAAATTGATTCCAACCTGCCCTGGGTGACCCAGGGCCAAGAAGGGCCAGGAGCCTTTCCGTTGCTGTACCATAAAGTCACGTTTTTGCAGTAACGAACCAAGTACGGAAGTTTTATGTAGGTCCATTTAGATGATCTTTAAGACTTTCATAATAAAATGAAATGATGTGGCGTATTAATATGGGTTTTCACCTAATAACCCTTTTGAGGAAGTTTGTTTATTGTGGTACTCGTAATTCTGGCTGTATCGGTTGTCTTCAATGAGCTTTAATGCTAGCCCTTCATCAACTTACTTGTTAGTTGTTAGTACTTTCATGCATATTACCAGTAATAAAAACATTGCGTGTAAAAATGGGAATAAACATTCAGACGGGAACGATTACAAATATTAAAATAAGTATGTAATATACGAAAAGTGGGACAATCTTACACAAATTGAAGGAGTCTCAAATTAAGCTAAGCTTGTACTACGGGTAGACGACGATATATATATACTTATATAGATAAAATAAAATCGCCGAATCGCTAAATTTAAGGGGCAGTGGGCAGGGCACATAGCACGTAGAACCGATGGCCGTTGGGGCGGAAAGGTTCTCGAGTGGTGACTTCGTACCGGAAGGCGCAGCGTGAGTAGGCCCCCACAAGGTGGACTGATGACCTGGTAAAGATTGCGGGAGTCCGCTGGATGCGGGTGGCGTGAGAACGGTCACTTTGGCACTCTTTGGGGGAGGCCTATGTCCAGCAGTGGACGTCTTTCGGCTGATATGATGATGATGATGATAAATAAACGATTTATTGGAAATACCTAGGTACTTATAGGTAATATCATTTGGGCCAAATAGCACTGACGGTAATCTTTAGAGATTACCGTCAGTGCTGCGTGCACGGATAAATAATAATAATAATAATAATATATTCTTTATTGCACCACAACATAAGAAAAACATGTTACAAGAGTACATAAATTTAAATAGAGGTAACAACAGGCGGTCTTATCGCTTTAGAGCGATCTCTTCCAGACAACCTTTGGGTAGCAGGAAATTTTCAAGAAGAGTTGTAAACCGGTAGTGCAGGAATAAATCAAAAAAACTTACTATCGCATACATCTCATTATATGACAATTTCAGAAAACATAAAATCATAAATAAGTATTGTAGAAATACATAGATACATACATACAAACTATAACACAATTATATAAATATATTACAGGACAACAAGGCAACTTAAGGCAGCGACAAGTAATATTGTTTCAACTGATTTTTGAAAATTTGAAGAGATTTTGCACATCTTATATGCAACGGCAAAGCATTCCACAATAAAAGATATGATTAAAGAATGCGAAAGTAATTATTCACGTTATTTTAATTGCTCAACAGACAAATTCACGCCCATAGAAGTAAACTAACCTTCGCAGGCAGGACTGCTATACCAACTAGGCTTAATCGAATTTGATTTTTTTTGAGATACGTCTTTAACACTGCTAATAAATCCACGGTTAAACTCACGTACCTATTAAATTGTCACGGCAGCACCTATTAAAATGTCACGGCAGGTGACATGTTTCCAACTCTTCGGGAGTTCTTTTTCAGGATGAGTGTTTTCGTGGCAATGGCAACGTAAAAAAAAATCACAGGCAATGTGATGTTTAATCATAGAAAATATTAAAGGCTTTGAAAAAGAAAACCTTTTCTCACGTAGGTGGGTTGCACCAAACCGTCTGTAATCGTAAGCGGTGTCTTTTAATTCTGAATGTATGGAAAGTTTGACAAGTTTCTATGAAATGACAGCTCCAGTGCCATATTTAACGTTGATCGGTCTGTAATTGTAGGTTGGTGCAACTCGCCCTTAATCTGTACTGCCAGTACTGTCGGTTCTCCGCCCGCGTTTTAGAAGCAATCCAGGCGGATATAGCATTTGCCCATCGCGAAGTTCCATTGTATTTACTGTTGAAGAAAGTTTTAAAATCGTATGTGTAGTTTCGGAGATTTCCTCCTACATACCTTACAAAGCTAGACCCTCACAGATCCACTCAACCTTACCACTTTATAATATGAGAAGCTCTAGTTGTGTACTAGGATCCCTTAACAAGAACTCCTACAATGTCATATCCGCGTAGTGATGCGTCCACTCGTGACTATCACATTAGCAGGGTTGACCCGCCAGCGATTCTCACGACGCGACTCGGTTTCTGGGTCGAAACGCGATATGGAAATGTGGACACTTACTATAGGAATATAAAAGGCCATGTAGATTAGTTGACACCCATGTCTAAAACGATGACAGTTCACTTGACTCGTATTATGGGAGCACTGGCCGTTGGAAGAATGCAGATTGTTATTTGATGTAGAAATGTTTATTTTGTACTTTGGATGTAATAGAAATCTTCTATTTTGGCGCTGCGTATATGTGAAGATACAAAGAGGAAAGCAAAGGAAACGATCCGACCGTGGCTGCGTGAATCGAAATTTGATTTACTCATTTCCTTTGTGGCAGTGAGAAACTACGAGAACGCCAGCAAAAATTGTCTATTGTGCATTTTCTGGATTGCAATATCTTTACGGTCGACGATCCGAGATGGTCCGAGTTACTTCCGCCATTTTGACTCAGCTGATGTACAGCCTTTGGGCGACCGAGCCGGCCCCCATAAATTTGCACGATCCATTGAGGTTTGAATTTGCTTGCGGTAAGCCGGACAAAGACGCTAGCAATCTCTCTGTAGAATGCCGACGCTATAAGGAAGGTCGTACAAGATGCTCCCACAGCACTATCTTTGACATGGGATAACATTTACGTTGTTTACAAACTTGAGCTTTATTGTGGCTAGCCATCAGCTCGTTGAAAGGTTATTTACACCATGATACTCGTATAAATGACAACGACCATTGATAACGGTACTCCCTTTATTGAATTACTCCAAACACCATTTTTGTCTCGACTTCGGACGCCCATTTTACGCGTACCAAATAAAACGCGACTAATTTCATCTGTTTTTGCGTTCTTTTTGTAGAGGTTTTCAATTAAAGCCGGTGACTAGTTTCCGGTCTGCTGGTTTTCTCGTATTATGGTGCCTTTTGATGCCCCCAGGGCCCTTACCCTGCGATACAATACGAGCCCAAATTATCCGTCGATGAGGCCTCCCAATGGCTCCATTGTGCCATGGAATTTGTGAGTAACGGGAAATAGCTTGCATCGGCTCAGCTATAAACGTGCGTCAGATGCATTTCGCTTTGCTTTCAGCGCATCTCGAACTCCGCACCGATATTACACTGTCTAAGTAACTGTCTTACTCTGAACAGCTTTAACCACTCAATGACGCTACTACAAGATTGTAGAGCGCGTGTCTTCAACATTGTTGAAGTAGTACTTCGAGCAAACCTGTGGAATGCGGAATGGAGAGGAAGTGTGTACGACAAGGTATAATTAAAATTAAAGAAGACCGCAAATTAACAGTCAGTGTAAATAATCCAATACAAGGCGCATACCTTCGGTTAAAGAAGCTAAGCTAATGCGGTTGTTTTAGTTATAATATAGTCATGCTGTGATTGTTACTCATTTACTGGCGGCCCAGATTGGCCAATCTCAACTTTTAAGAATGAAATTCGGAGAATAATTAATTACTTTGCGAAGCTTTAACAATACCCCGCATTGTTTCATCGCGTAAAATACTAATTGTATTACGATTCATTCATTATAATCGTCAACGATAATTAATTATATTCCAGGCATCATCATTGTCACATTTCAAAAGAATGTCTTTATTGACAGTTGAAAAGACGCGTGAAAGCATCTCCCCATTGTGGCTGCCCGACCACACCAACGACTTACACAACGCTACCGACGTACCGGCAACGCCTAATTACCAGCGATGGCCAAAGCAAACTAGCAACTCATTTAGGAAAATGAAAAGGCCGTTTGAACGCGCCCGAGTCTTCATTCTCAATTGTTGTTCAGTTAGAGGTAGGTCGGTTACAATAGCTGGTAAGGTTATCAGACCGGATGATGAGGTCTTAAGATTCAATTCAACTGCTTTCACCCATTAAGTCTCCTTTGTAAATCACTCTATACACTTTTGGGTCGTCAAAGTCGATAACGTTATATAAATAATGATGATGCTAATAAGTATAAATTATTGTCCTTAAAACGTATCTTAACAAGGAAGTCGGGCATGTAAGCGGTTGAACTCTCTCTTCTAAGGCTTAATAATAGGTGAGTCCTCATGCTGCTGGAACTTAGAGGTTAATTACAGTTCTAAGTAAATGCAGATGCTGTGGTTTTTGTTCGCAGCTAGTATGGGTTACATGTTGTTTTATGTTTAACATAATTTACGTGACAAATGATGTCACCTTCGAGATGACTCGGCCAGTAATATGTCCATCAACATCGCATTAACTCAGATATGCATTGTGATGTTAAACATGTTGTATCTGGGCTATTAGAGCCGGTGTAAAGTTTTTGTGAATGATGTGCATACATCATACATTATATCGGTGTCTTCACATCACTTCGGCGTGTTATTCGTGTACAAATAGATGCAGACGTGGTTATTATCACCATTAAGCATACTCGATGCTTTCGTGGCATTTCGTGTGGTGTCTAGTTGTGTATAACCATTCAAATCTCTCGATTGTTACCGTTGTGTCGGTGGGCGATTGACCCCATTCTAGGGAGCTGCTGCCATATAAGGGCTCCATTAGTTACCGGGGGCAGGTATAATTGTCTATACAACCTCATTCGTTAGTCACTGAAGTGTAGACCGCCCTGTCAAATATGAATAGTGTGGTTTCTCCAATGCTATCTTTGCATTATAACCCACGGTTGAACAGCAAGGACAACTGAAGCCGTCTAAACTGGTTGCTCTTAAATCATAGGAGAAAATGAGAATGTCTATAACATGAAATTGCATTTCATCTGAGTTACTAGGATTTTTCTGAAGCTGTTTGGATAGCTTTTGTTTGTTTTGGTAGGACTTGTTGGAAAACTACTCAAGTCGCAAAAATTGCGAAATCATATAAATTGATAGACTTGCTTTCGCAGTTTTAATGTGCTGATAGATATCCCATTCCGGATTGTATTGTTTTCATGCACAAGACGCTTGCGCGCATTTTCTCAATTGCGGACATCTTATAATATAATAAGCATACGGATCGATGTTATGATTAAGCGATAAGATTCATAATGTAGGAACTGCGACAGGAATGAAATGATTACAACTTTCCCAGTCAATGAGGGCTTGCTGCAATAACTAGCTGTCATTTAAGACAGGAAAATTGATCCTTTAAGTGTTTTTGAAATTATCGTAATTGTTATATTAACTGGTTTAGAGACGCATTTTACTGCAAATTATCTATGTACTTGTACCTACGTGAGAGTTTCCTTTATTCCCTACAACTTTTATAAATGCTTATAGGGTTTAAGGAATGTGGAAGTGAATACAATTTCTTAATTTTAACAGTGCAATTGTATGAACATAATTACGTTTACGTATATTAAAAATGTTGAAAATCCCCGACACACACTGCTAGGACCATCTGGACATTTAAATAACCGCACTCTAATGTTCATCCGTTTTGGAGTTACGATGCTACAGACAGACAACACCATATAAGAGGGTGACAAACTTGCTTTCCCCTTTATGTCGGGGGTTAATGAAGAAACATATTCTCCGCATCCATTATACAAAATCCTCCTCAAATTGGCTACTTTCCTAAAACAAAATATTTAGTTTGTCAGTTATATTGGACACTTATTTTTTTGTTTGACAATTAAACGAAAAAATATGAAGATATAGCCTGATAAAGTTCCGTGTGACGTCACATATACACCACACACACTTGTAACAATTTTTTTTTGATAATCTAAATGACGGACTAAGTAGAATTATAGTTATTTTACCCAGGAATGTACCATATTAGCAAAATACTTAAAGGTTGATAGGATGAATTCACGAGAAAATTTCAAGAAGTATATAAACGAGGGAAATGACTCGCTTGGCTCTTAAAATGTTATGAATATGCATAAAATTTGAAGGCTTCATTGAATGTAGGTGCGGCTTTGTATCCTTGGCTTATTCATTATTATCACCTCCAGTATCTTTATTGAATATAGCTACCATAACCACAAGACACTATTACGTGATAGGAATATGTAGGTTCAAAATATCCTGATTCATAAACATTTATAAAACTACTGTATTTTGCGTAATCTTGAGAAGCGACAGAACCCGCTTCGTAGCATTATACATTTTTCCTTTAATTTGAAACTTAATCTTGAGAAGGTTTACAAAAAGATCCAATCGGGTACATACCATACTTTGATAGGCATAACTATTTGTGTCATAATCATCATCACGCATAACCGAAAAAAGTCATAAATTAAATTAGTTCGTATATATTTTTTTACCATAATGTTGGAGAGCATAACAATTGTCATAAATTTACTGCGCATAAAAGCTTTAAGTGTAAATATCAATCTTCATCATAGTTTTGCGCGTAACGATTTTAATTCATACTCTTATAAGATAAACATTCTTAATATTGTTCATTTGGCAAAAGTAAATTGAGTCCTTTTTTTTACGTTGGGGGGAATGCTTTGACGCACCGTCCGCCCGGTCAGGGGGGACCAGACGGGTGTGTAGGACTCTCGGACAGAAGGCCGAGACTACCCACTAAACCCCCAACGATTGTCCAACCATGTCGCCAAGAAGGGCCAAAGTTTCGCTTGATGCATTCTACTCTGACCCTTGCGACTGGCCCGTTTGCGCGGGCACGACCAGGGCGAGCGCCTCGAGGCAATTTGGGGGCGCTACAATCCCGTGGGCTTAATGGACAGACAGGGTCCCCTGACCCTGCCAAACCTAATCTAAACCGCAAGCGTCTCGATGTCACCCCGCTTCACGTGCCTATTTCCGATCTAAGACAGACAAGAACTCGAAATTATGAAAATAGTCATTATGCGACCCTTACGAAGTACAACTTCCTTGGAGATTTTCCTTGTCAGCTGTTTGCAAGTTTTATATTTTCATTCATGCTATAACCAATTCCTGGCCAATCAAAAACCATAAGCTACACAGAAACCCGACAGCTAACCGTAAAGATAAAGAGATTGAATTCAGATTAGATAATGCCTATATTGTTAGAGTGAATTCTCCAATGCGTGAGCACTGTACGGAGGTCGGTTTTCCACGAGATCCCAGATCCGTTCCCAGTTATCCGAGATAGCGGTGTCACGATATATATAAACCTGTGAGTGCCTCACGCTCGATCGTTCCCCCGATACTGCATCCCGCATCTGTTATGAATCATGACCTGTCATAATGTTGCTTTTGTGTACTCCGCCACCGTCGTCACATGCTTATGTTGGATTATGCACTTGCTATGCGGTTTTCTCAACGTAGCTAAGAAACAAGTTAGACCATTCTCGTTTATTTATGCCTCTTTAACGAATAGCTATGGGCCGTCACAAAAGCGAACGTCTTTTGTGACGCTTCGTAACAAAACCGAC
This sequence comes from Epinotia demarniana, assembly GCA_945867215.1. Classification (NCBI taxonomy): domain Eukaryota; kingdom Metazoa; phylum Arthropoda; class Insecta; order Lepidoptera; family Tortricidae; genus Epinotia; species Epinotia demarniana. The sequence continues at coordinate 6,000,945 of OX244273.1, read as the reverse complement.
AGGTTAGACGTGACTTACACACCACTTTAGTTAGCTTTACCCTACAACTTTAATTAGAACTCCTACTGGACATCACATTATTTGCAGTTTTTGTCCGTTATCTCATTAAAATGACTACTCTTTGACGTAAATCATCACGAGGTTTCGTCCTTTTTATATTTATATTGAAGACTCGATACTGTAAAGTTTCTTCTAAATTGAGGTAAATTGATCTTGTTTTTGAGTTCAATAGAACAACAATAGGCCCTCTGGGGCAGCTAACTAGCCCAGAAGCGACGTGGTGGAATTAGTTTCTTTAACATTGCTAAAAATGGAAAAGTAGTCGTTGTTGTCATTAAAGTCACAGCACATCGGCAACACGTGCGTCGCGAATTTCGCCTGACGCGTGACACGCATGCAGACTTAGGTACACATTTCGCGAACGCCCTTTACATTCGTTCCGTAATGCAACACAGTGGCACGAATAAAGTTTGACCTGCGTCAAACCAGAGAAATTGTCAAGTGATATACGTGCTCCATCCGCAATGTAGGTTGAAACTTTCGTCCGCTTATAGCCATTTCAACCGCAATGCAAACAAGAACAACGGTCGGCGACCGGAATCTCTTAACTTCGATCATTGATACCGCTCTACAATGGTGTTAATTTGCGGTGTAAGAAACCAAAGCAATATCGTTTAATTATCAATCATCTAGCTAAGCGCCTGTAAGGAATCAACCATCTACTGTACGTCTCACGTTAGAATGATCCGAATAAATAGTGCCTCTGCCTCCAAATGCGTTCTCACTTAAATTGGCTATTACAATCCGCATTTTATCGTTTCCTCAAAATTCTTTTTTTTTATCGATTAGCTTTAAAAGCAATTCCAACATTCCGATTAAGTAGATGGACTGTGAGTTTTTATATCAATATCATTGACACGCTGTAGAAATTGAAATCTTGTTAAGGTTTTATAGGCATGTCTTGATCAGGCTTCGACTTTCCTATGCCCAGAATTGGATAAATCTGAGAGGAACGATTAATTACAAGTGCAAGGTTAACCAACTTAATACGGACTTAAATCTGCTTTTTGCCTTTGCGGTCTATTAAGGCACACGTGGATATTATCATTACTCGTCGAAATGAAAAGTGAACCCGGGCTATATTGCAGTATTAGACAGTTGCTTTTGCTTTCTAAACTAGCTTATTTTTTCATGTGCCCCTTAATGTAGACATCACAGCAAATTGCTGAACATTTCTTGACCATCAAACCACAATGTGGCAAAATGTGGGTACGAAATTTAGCATTTACCTCTAGCATTTACCTAGCTGAAAAAAGTGTCTGTCAGTAAACTACTTGCTACTACTAAGATTTAATTTGACTGTCATGCTACAAGTTTTATTTGAAGTTATGTACAGCAGACCAACTTCTAATTTTTTTATTACGGTATATCCTTCCGAGAATGCGTAATTTTGTTTCATTTGAACTGTAATAAATAGTAACTTCACACTGTTAACGCAATCTCACCACGGACCTAATACTGATTCTATTAGTCGCGTTTAAGCCCGGCCTGTCGAATGGCCGCGCAGCGGAGCATGGTGGATTGGATAAGGCAAAGAAAAAAAAGCAGCTACCGCTAACTGACACAGTGCTTTATCGAACACAATTCCGTTGGATGCAACAACGGTAGGCGATACGTCTTATCGTAATAAAATCACGGGCATAATGAATTCACTGATAATTTACTCGATCTCATGCTGCCAGCCACGCTTTAATAAGGCTTTGCTGTCTTAACCGCTTACTTAAATACACTTTCAAGTCAAGATCTTTCTCTAATCGTGTAGATAATTTGTCCCGGCGTAATGTCGTTTCATTATATACCTATTTCAACCCGACTGTTTACTTTTATTACTGTACAGATGGGAAAGTCGTTAGACGTGAATTCACTTAACTAGACGTAAGACTGCAAGTATGTTGTTTTCCATGTAGTCCTTTTGAGGAAACTGGCACTGAAGTTAAGGCAATGTTTGTCATTCAGGCCTACCTAGCCAGCAAACCGGATGTTGTTACAAAGACAATTGTTAAATAATGTATTTTCTGGTTCTTCTACTATATTTGAATTTTTGCTTCGGTCAACACTTGAAGCAACTTGTAGGGTTGTTCTCGCTCTGATACAAAGTGTTTGCCGCCGCACTTAACACGTTGCATTTACTATGTCAAGTTATTCACACGTTCAATACACTCATGCCAACCCTGTTTGAGCAATTCACATTATTATTTTTAAGCACGAATTCAAACACTTACGTGCACATTCCTGTTTATAATTAGGACTTTAATGTGTAACTCGACGGTGTCACTTACAGACCGTTACTGTGTATATTGAGATTTTTTGATCTGTCTCTTGACCGTTGCTTTCCTAACATGACGTGCAGAACCTTATTTACATATCCAAGATGCTACAATTAGAGATGAAAGTACATATAGGAAATTGACTTTGTCTAGAATGTAAAGCTACTGAGAACTGCGTTGCTTAACGACCTATTGATAGGTCATAATGTTTCTTTTTCTTAGAACATTATTTCTAAGTGACGACAAGACAGTGTCAACACTTGGAATTTGTTTTGCAGTGTAATATGTTGATATTTACTTTCTGCTTGTCATTTCACATTCATCCTCAATTTTACAATCAACTCTTTCAGGTCTTGAAAGTAATGTTTGAGGTGTTTATGCCTGTAGCAAACATGCAAACGTTCTGCCTTCCTGGTGCTGCTGGCGAGGAGACACCATTTCTATAGCCACTTGCGACTCCAGAAGAATCACAAGCGCGTTGCCGACCCTTTTTTGATTTGAGGATTTTTGAGTTCAAAAGGATCTGGGACGTAAAAATTAAAAATGCACGGTTAAAATTAGGAACCTTCAAAGAAACACAGCTGAGTCTAAATGCATATTATATGTTATCAGTTATCACATCTTCTATCAGAGGGTACAGTTTTCATAAGGAGTGTTCTAAGTTCTTCAAATTATGCTTATATTTAAGGTATTTTCTCTATTATATCATGAAGTGGAATTAAATAAAAAATGAAAAAAAACTAGAACAAGCTTTGATACTCCATAAAACAATATGAGTTTCGAAGAATGCCCTTCGGGTTACTGTTTTCGTAAATAAAAAATGTACCTGCATTTAATCGAGCTATGACACCGGCGATCATCGCAACGATAACGATGTTCAAAGTGGTAGTTTACATCATAATCGTTGTTTATGATATGTGTAGTAACAGGTACTGTTACACCGGGTCGCGTATACCTACGTACCTATACTAGATAGACTTCTTACCAGACTGTCCCAAGATGGTCGCTTTAACTGCCTTAACGGTCGCTTACTGATTACAAGCTGTATGTTATAAAGTCATGCAAATATTCCCGGAAATCGTGGCAATCTTGCGCAATGAGATTCACGACGTCTTTATCATTTTCGCATATACGAGTTAGCTGGGTAAAACGTTGGTTACACAATTTCTGCAAAGACAAATGGATTACCTGGCAATCTTACTTTTATGTGCAGATTTATTTTAATATACTTTACATTAACTGTTATTTGGGTTTTGATGTAGACTACTCTGTGTGTAGTATCTAAAACAATTGTTTGCCTAAAGGTCAATAAAATGTAGAAGTTTCTCCTCATTCAATTATCTAAGAATATACCGTTTCATTGACTATAGCATATAAAGTTAAACTCCCAAAAACTTGCGTTTTATTCAGCTTTCTTTTTTACACTACCCATTGTTAATATAAAGTTAGACATATAGTTTCTACCCGCACTGACTAGGCGACTTTGTGCAAATTTAAAACAATTGTTTGTATTTATTTGTTTGTCACGATTTATATCAATCTGTTTAGTGAAATCACTATTCCGATTTCACTCACGATCGATTCTGCTCGAGATTAATTCTGGCTTGCTGGTTTAAAATGGCAAAACACACTACATCGTCTGCGGACCATAAGCTGTTTTATGTCGGTGGGTTCCCTGGACGGAACTTTATAGCTTGGCGCTAAACATCTGTTGAACAACAGTCGTAAAAAAGCCAAATCATTATCCGATCGAATGTGTTGCGATTACGATTACGTGGGTTTTTCTATCGGAATCTGTTACAGAGCAAAAAGCGGTGGCAAAACATGTGTTAATGAAATTGCTGTCAAACTTATCTTGTAGCCGAATTAAATTTACTTTCGATTTTCTTATAATGAATAGAGGGGTCAGCCGCACCGGTACACTTTCGCCCAAGGCCTGTAACATAATGAGTGTTATGCATACAAATTGAAATTCGCCAATGTTATGCCATTATGACGTTATGTTTGTTTTTTGTTGTCTAAATTATTAATTTTCGTTTGTTCCAGGTATGTCCCTAATGAAGCTATCGTAGTGTGGTGAGTGAGCAAAGTTTTTATACTCCATAGGCATGTTCATTAAAAATATTACTTTGTCATATAGTTCACCAGACGCAAAAAAAATCTAGCTATGAGACGGTTAGATGGCATAAAATCAAAAATATTTTTTGAGATGATTATCAGTTCTGGAGGCTTATTATATCCCTCCACTCTCAAACCGTTTTAGTAAGATTCAGTGAAGTCACGTTTAGACAAATCGCAGAATAGTTCATAGTCATCGTTTTACATGATCATACAATGGAACTAGAAATGGTAAAATTTTAAATACATTGGTGAGATTCAGAAAAATACATAATATTAGCAATTACCGTTCTATTAAACGATCTTTGTATGCTTTGCTGAGGTATACTGCAATTTTTTCTTGAATCCCCAATGGTTAATCTCAATGGTATGACTTGATGGACAGTAGTGTGAAAGGGTCACGCACATTTGATGTTCCGGCTGAATTAAGCGATTATGTATTTACTTTTTCTGCTAATAGTCAGGTCTTATGCTTTTAGTCTGTACGCTAATCTTAATGTACCAAGTGACCATCCTGACCCATCATACAGGACGCGGCTATGCGGTAGAACGAGACATAAATGTGTCTTACTCCCTTTAACGCATAGTTGCGTCCTGTATGATGGGTCAGGATGGCCCATCGTTTGGAGCGGCCATTACGCCGTCTTGCCATAAGTGCATAAGTAGCCCAGCCCCATCATGATGTCCTGAGATATTGTTTACACGCCTGCGAAGCCATAATCAAAAATATGTTACTTATTTTATGTCGTTTTAAAAATGAGGTGTCAAACTGTTTGTATCTGTTAATTGTTATATGTATAATTTAAATTGTATTAATGATTTTAATTTTATTCAATAGCGATTTATGCATTAGCACGAGAAAATAGTTGTTTAATTGTCAAAGAAAACTCTAAAGACGTGACTTCACATTTCATATCTAGAAAGCTAACTTGCCTTCTATAAATATTGCCTTATTTAGACAAAGCGTTGTAAAGCACACCATTTGTCTTGACACGGCACTTGATTTGACACATGTATATTTACTTTCTATCTTCCTATTCCAGATCTTGTAGTAGAGCAAATAGATTTAGTCTCACCTTAACAGGATCATATAGACTCACTGTTGTGATTGAAATCACAACCTTCATGCGTAAAAATTAAGATCTGTTTTAAAACAATTCAACACCCAGACGAGAGCTTGGAAAAATAAACAGTGTACATGTTCACGAGTAACTGAGTGCGAAAATGATTTCTACGTACATCGAACACCCTATTAACATACTTTTTGCTTTCTAATGTTAAAAGCATCGCTACGATGTGGCGGATGAACAATGCTGTGTCACGTAGCACGCAGATCGGCTAATAGATCAATATCGATGATTTTATTGGACTATGATTATGGTAACTCGATTTATCAGTTATCGAAGCTCATTTGGCTGTTACTTTTGTTCTCTGGGGCAGTGTAATCAAACTAGACTTCAAAACAATTTCGGATTTACGAATACCCGTAGTGATACTGCTTCTCTGTTTATTTAATTAAAATAATAACCCCAGTCGCTTGAAACGCGTTATCATTTTCAAGAATGGTTAGAGCCTTTAAGGAACTTATCAGTTAAGTTGTACCTACATGTCTCTTTATACGTACACTATCGTCGTACTTCTAATTAGGAATTCGGAAAGATCCTAGACCTTTCCAAATTCCAATCACGTTTATCGGAAAACTCTTAAATGTATTGTAGCTATAATCCTCATAACATCTTCAGAAATACTAATTGTAACGTACTTACTAACAATTTGAAATTGAGTTATACATATAAACATCTAGAAGAGTTTAACAAGTTGCCACCTATAGTTTAGACAGTAATAGTTTAGTTAACACGCAGTGACCCCTGAACTATCCATAAAACTTTCTGGGTCGTAATTTTCCTAATAGTGCCAATAACTCAGACCGAAAAGTTTCCCTTTTGATGGAATGCGATCTTAATGACCTGTCATTTTGATGAGTTATGTGTTCAAATAACTTCGCGCTTCCTGCAAATGGGTAGCCTACGAGCAATTATTAAAAATCGATTAATCATAATCGTGGAGTGAAATTTCAATCCGTCGCTTAGGGCTTTTGAAAAATATACTTTAGCTACTTCACTTGCGTGACATGCATGGTTTGGTAAAACCTACTGGAAACATCGCCATGGAATTTTGATGATGCGATCTTGACGAGTCATAATGATTCGCCACAGACGTAAGTATTCAATTGAATCCATAATATCCATATAAAGATATATCTCTGTAGTGAAATCTTCTGGAAATGGACTGTAGAAAACTCAATTAAAATTAAGTATGGACTGATTACGCCTTGTGATATTTGAAAATATATTTCCGTTTTCACACACTTTCAGCGCCGCGCCGGTAACTTGACTTGACTGCCGTCCCTGTTATAGATACTACTACTACTAGTGAGACGAGAGCCGTACAAATAATTGTTCTTGTCTATACGCTTTTGACATGTCAACATTTCTCACAACTCGCGATCATGCTGCAGTTATACTGAGGCATGTCAAACAGCTTGTTTGCTGCTATTTTATTATTCAGTGGTTAACATAGTCTTCGCTTACATATTTTTGTACCAACTTATTGATATTCCGCCTCCTACAAAATCTCATCTGCGTCGAAGTGCCTTATGCACGAGGCGAGAGAAGCTTAAGAATATTTAATTGTTTTCAAAATTTGCTGCCGGTTGGCTTATCTATCACCCTTTCATTTTAGTCAATTACGTCATTGTCTACAACTTCAATGACTATGAATTCGTCTTTAATGGACAGCGGGTAACTTGTACTCGTTTACTAACGTGAGTTCATTAAAATCAATTTCGCTCATCAAAACACGATTACAATAAATTTAAAATTTGAAACGAATTGTATGCAATTAACATGATTAACACACTTCAGTTCCGCTTTCATATTTATTTAGTCTGATGACGAATCATGTTATACACACCTCTTAAATGTTAATGGGTCTGTGGAGTCATTACTTAAATCCGGATACTATTTATCAGTTCGAGCAATGAAATGTTTATTGCCTTATGCCAGCAAACAATTAAGCTCATGCTTCCTTATCAAGTCGTGAACTCCCACAGCTCTGAGATACATCTGTTCTATTATATTGCTGAACTAGCGTTTGCGGGTTTCTTCGTTCGCGTGGGTTATTAGTTTAAGAAGGTTCTTTACTAGGAATTTCTTAATATGTACACAAGTTTATGTACTGATACCCAATCAGTTAGTCTTGAAAAGACTTGTCCCATATATCTTTTCTTCAAACGTCAAATGTAGTCCACATTTAATAATATTTACTAATGTAGTTTGCTTAGTACATGATTGGCTGAAAAATTCCATTTATCATTTTTATTTTAAGTTGTTCAGCTAGCTCGACCATAGCTTAAAACTTGAATTCCATATTTTGATGTGCACAAAATGTGTATTTATATTTTTGCTACAGATTCTAGTTAAACTTAAGGCATGATATATTTCAAAGTAGCTTCAACTGTAAGTTATGAGGAAAATTTCGCTGCTGTCAGCTCCATTTCTGACGTCCGTTCATTAAATTTGGTCGCGGCAACTTTGTAATAGTGTACTGAAACTTCGGAAGTAAACTTTTTTCCTATAGTAACTTGGTAACGATCTAGCTGCCTGCTCGAGCCCAAATTACTCGCTTTACATATTCGCTGCGTGCTCATCTTTCTTCCTTTGACGCGTCCAACGATTTATGAGTATGCCTAAACACAAATGGAATTTTAAACGAACAAGAAATAAACGTTAAAGCCCGCTGCTAATTTATTGCTATTTCGGATACTATTGATTGTATAAAGTTTTATAGTTTTCCCTGTCCTGTAAAGGCTTGCAAAAAGTTTTCAGTTTGTCAATTAGCAATTGTTGTATTTAATTTGAATCTGTTCGAATTCCAAGTGATTATCGTTACTGGATAGTTCACAGAAAATTACATTTTAAAGATCTTTTTTTTATTTAGAAATAGAGATCTACGTTTCATAGATATTCCTCATACTAGAAAAGGTGTAATTTATAGACTCACACGTCCATTGTCATAGGAGATAGTCACATTACTAGGTATTTACAATTGATAAACATTTCTTTATGTATCGGGGAAATGCATGCACATTTTCCACAAGGAACAGGAGTATAATTATTCTTAAATATTTGCATGCATAATGAGGAAATGCCAATGTATGAGATATGCAACGTATATGTTTATTTATTAGTATCGTGGTAAACAACTGCGGGCCCAAGCTTTCTCCTCTATTTATGCAAGACTTTCCTATATTTCCGCCGATATAAAGTTAAATATCGCATACGTCAATAGGCTTATGCTCAGCAGTGCGCGATTACAGGCTGATAATGATGATTACAATTAAATTGTTGTTATAAACCAAAAACTTTAATCCTGTTTTCACACTTACTCCACTTAATTATCGCGACACGGCCGGTTACCGCAATTCGGGAAGTAACTGTCCGCGGTAGGCGGTTTGCTGAAACGGTAACTTATCTCAGCCGTGTGCGATCGCGTGCCAAATGTGCCCGCTGTATACCGGTACATCACGTAACGCCAGCTTTAATTGGGTCCGACGAATCGTTTATGTCATTGGACGCAAGTTCACGTAATTTTTACGTCTTTACGTAAAATGTTTAGTGATTCGGTGTGTTCGGAGAATTGCTCTCGCGCTGCACATCGTATTTGGTAGAATCATCGGTCTTAAATGTTGCAAGTAGTTGTATGCTTCATTCTAAATGTTCTGCCTTTCCGAAATGTGAGAATTCGTTAACGAGAGATAAATAATGATTATGTAATGCAACAGATTATCGATCGAATATGTTGAAGTTTTCACTAATGCTTTTAATTCGTGAAAGTAAAAGCTTTTGCTAAATTTACATATCTAATTGGGATTAGACCTCAGCTTATGGAAATATTTCTTACTATGATAAGTTTTCATCCTTAAAATAGGAACGATTTGATAAATGTTATAAGGGGTGAATACAATGATTCTTTAACTTCAATGCATTCATGGGTTTGTTTTCGAGGCATAGTTTTATTCAACTTCTACAATAATAATGATACTCTAGCTGCATAGAAGTGAAGTTATAATGAAATCTATTCGACTAGCTATTGAATTCAATGCCTTAGCGGAAGAAGAAGCGATTGCTTTTATTATTCAGCTGAAAGCAATTTCATTTGCAAAGTAGGTATACTAACCAACCTTTTACATAAGTTCTGTCAAACATCATCGATATACTTTGATCTTGATAAAATTATTTACGACAAAGACAAAATCATTTGTCACGCAACGGATGTACTGCGCCACGCGGCACGGGATTCAATAAATCATACCACATCTATTGACGCGATTTATGTTATAAGCTGATGCGCCGTCATTTATCGAAAACTCTTCATTACTATGAACTAGCTTTTTCTCTTGTCGATGCTTATTCTTAGACCGACGACTTATCGTAACATAACTGGTAAAAATGTATTCGTCTTACTCTTAATTCGTAATGTTGTTTGAGTTAATGTTATTTATAATTCTTAAATTAGTATGTACAATTTAGACGTTTAACTTATCATTAAGACCTTATTACTGTTTCTTCAAATCCAATCTTAGATTGAAGATTAACTAGGTGAAACATCATAGAGAACAAAAGCCATTTATTTCATCGAAACAATTCTAAATGGGAAATCTAAAATGTTTATTTGTTTTATTACAGTCACTACCTGGAAAACCTAATTTTCTATGAAGCAGAAGGTTGACTCGTATAACAGTGTCTAAGAATGTGCAATCACACAGCGGCCGGATGAAGTCGTATCTTCCGCTTACAGCCCAATAACTTTACAAGCAAGTGCTGCAAGAATCCGTATGACCCTTGAATTAAAATGTTACTTAACGAACTTAATATTATTGTTATAGAGAGAAAGAAAGATACATTAGTCACAAACACAGAGGACACACATATTAAACAATAAAATAAACAAGAAGAACGCATAAAACTTGAAACAAGTGTGTCTCTGCGACAGTGAAGCGGACACTGACTCAACATTACGCTTAAGTGTCAGACACCTACAGCGCTGATTTTCAACCAGCACCGTTGGCAATTCACGGAAATGTCATACAAGTTTAATATATAAGCTACGTCCTAATATTATGTCTGTATTGATAAAACATGTACAATGCAAAAAAGATGCCCACTGCAGTGTGCACTAGATTACCACCAACAAACTTATTTCGTTTAAAACCAATTGCCAGTTTTTAGTTACAGTCTTACGTAATTTCATTTTCATAATACTAACTAGTTCCTCGCAAGTCGAGGCGAGTTTATTAAGTTATTTAAGTCTCGGATGCATCCATTTAAGCAAAGATTCGAGATAGAAAAAGCTTTCGCGTTTCAGAATAAAACACGGTAAGACCATTAAAAAGTTATGATAAAGATCCTTCTTGTGAATAGGTATTTTCATATTGCATTGGCGTTCCAGGAAAATAAACCAATATAAAACTTGGAGGATACGTCTATCATTAGCTGACGCCGACACTCTTAGGCTTCATTTTTAGTTCAGAGCTGCCTGGTCTTATAGCACTGTCACTCTTACTTGTAACGTGCTAATGAGATCATATCACACCATTCGATAGTATCATACTCTGTGCTAATAACATACATTATATACGCAACGAGGTACCTACTCTTCTGCCTTATAATGGCCAATTTTTCGCATTGTTGCTAAATTTTTTCCGATATTTCATACATTGTCAAGTGAAAGTTTGACTATGTCTATAGTTTGCTTCCGAATAACAATTATCGATTTGTCGTGAAGTTGTAAAATTAACGAGACCCTCTGGCCGCGAACAGTTAATCTTACTTTTGCCCTGGAAAGTGAATTATTGCTGCCGTTACTTTTTCTTCCAAGCATGTATCTGCCAATCTTTGCATATAAATACGCTTACCATGAAACAGTAAGCTAAATCTGTTTTGTCTGTGTTTCATCTTATTTAGGTAGTGCTTCGTGGTTAAATAAATAATAATTCTATATTTTTTGTCGCGTATTTTGTCAACGAGATTGAAATTGCTTCTTTTAATATGTTATACTTAAGACTAATTTATATTTTTCTTAGTTTTATAATCTTTTAAATATTTTATATTTTGTAAATTTCGAAGATTTATAACGCAAGTTTTGTAGCGATTACTATTAGTAAACCCTTATATTTGTGTTCTCTTTGCAAATAAGTTTATATCTTAATCACGAGTCACCGTAAGAACAAATCTAAATTAACAATGAAACTTTCAGATTCGTTATGATTTACTCTTTATCATAAACATCAACTAAATAATATTAAACATTTGATAATAAGTAAAAGTCATTGTTAAAGTAATCTGAAATCTGATATTACCTCCACCACCCAAAGGTTGTCTGGAAGAGATCGCTTTTTAGCGATAAGACCGCCTGTTGTCTACCATTGTTTATGTCTAATTTAGCACTATTTTTGCTACTGTCTACTATGTCTGGTGAGCAATAAAGAATATTTGTATTGTATTGTACCTCACAAGTTGATAGAAATGATTTATCCGTCATTGAATTTCTGCTTAAGGTTTTCTATAGTTTCTATACATGTGAAAGGGAAATTAGATTACCAAACGCAGTGGGTCGCAAAGGAAGACATGCACGAAAACCTTTTCACCTCTATGAGTAAAACTCATATTTTGCAAGCATGAAACGTGACCATTGCTTTAAATGAGGTCCTTTGCACAATTAAATTTCAGGTAGCCGACGGAGCATGTAAAATTAAAGTTCTCTCTATGAAAAGGTTATATATTCGTTTTCGTATATGTATCATCAAGTTAGTATAGTCTAACAATCTTACTAATACAATACATGCAAAACTTTGGATGTTTGTTACTAAATCAAGCAACGACGACAACGACTGACCGGATTAAGAAGAATTCCAGTACAAAAATAGAGTATAGCTTGGATTAACATTTAAACTAATTTTATCCCAGTAAAAGCGAAATCAACGAGAACGACGTCGCGAGCAAAAGCTAGTAGTGTAAGTGCGTGAGGTAGGTACGTCATTACTTGGTAGATACTTGTAGTTTGTTGTTAATATATTCGTTGTAACTGATGCATGGGCATATTATAATCGATCCACTATGAGTTATATAAATCCCTTAAGTAACTTTGGATTGCTAATATTGGAGACTCTGTCCATGTTAACATTTCAAAAATATCGGCTAAAATAAGTACTTACACTTTGAACAATTGATTTCACGTCTATCCAGCTATTCTTAAGCCATTATCGTTATAATGTTAAAATTATTGGTATTTCAGCTCCCTTCCGAAACACTTTCGTCTGTGTTGCAATTTCTGTTTACGGCTGGCACAACCTAGTTCCTCAGTACCTACGTAGGGTAACTATGCCCCTTTCTCTTCCAATTCGCAATAGATAGATACTTGGACTTTCTACCTTTCTTACTGGTTAATTAGACACGATTAGTAACGAAACGACCTCTTCAAATATTTACTTCACCTCGCGAAAGTGAGATGTTTTTGACGCCTAACTAAGCTATGATTCAATTAACGCAGTTTAACAAGATCAGTTTGTTCCCATGATGCTATCAGTCCAATTTCACACAAACTAATCTTGTCAATCACTCACAATTCACAAATTTTTGTACAAAAGTTTGAACATTTCAATTCATATTGTTTTTTCTTTTTATCGCGTAAAGGAAAGCCTTTCACTCTGCCCACAACAAATTCCAAGAATCAATAGCCGTCATCCATTATTAGGTGTGCACTTAAACGGTGTGAATTTAGACATGTTATTTCTAAACTATTCATTTCCAACGCGAAATTCTTTTGTGCAGGGCCTAACATCCTGAAACCAATTAACTGACAGCCATGTCAGAGCGCAACAAAGGAACTTTCAAAGTTAAGAAAATGCTCGTTCATTCATTAACCATGATAGATTAACTGCATAAGAGAGAAAGTTTTCCTAAAGAATAGACTCTTAAACCAAACTAAATTTGTTGCCGTCCAAATTTTTGCGGGCGACGTCTATTTCGGTTACCACAAAGTTACTAATGATAGGAAAGTACCAGCGTCGGTGTGATTAGAGTTTGTTTTTTCGTATGATCTTCATATCTTTCTTGGTCAGTGATGAATGAAAATATTTTATGTAAGAACGTAATGACTGTGCTGTGTGGTTGGCGCCGGGCAATAATTATATAAGTAGACAAAATAAACGCTGGGTTTGGGGACACTATAATTTGAACCAAATGTATCAAAAAATGTCTTTACAATAGTATCTCATTTAATGCTCGCAAGGATAATCTGTTACATTGTCTTCGTAAGCATTTTATTCTAACGAGTTCCGTGTCCGGGCTTACAAGCGGACCCTAATGACTGAAAATAGGTGTTCTACATGATAATTGCTTAGTTTTTTGTTTGTCTTGTAACTAAATGGATTCCATTGTTATTTTAATTTTGGTGTAATTAAAGAATAATGGTTTGTTGGCGAAACAGTCGAAGAATGATTTCCGCATATTTTAGTCATTTAGTTGATGTGCGTTCACGTAACAAAAATAATAGGAACTAATCGTTTTAGAAATCGTTACCTGGGAAATAGCGTTTTTCGCTTTCTTTGTAAATAAAAATACTATTGGTCCGACTCATTATGTTTACGCGATGACCCATGGAAAGTAAACTGCCTTATCGCTTAAGCAGTCTTATGGAGAATATCACACAACAAGCAATTTACGATTAATGCTCTTGGTTACAAATAGTTACAAGGCGTAACATAGCTCTTTTTTATTATAGAACCTTTTTCTAGCATTCCGGACAACCAGATAGAGCCGCTAAGAAATAAATAATTCATATCAATTTGCACAATTAATGTGGGAAAGCATTTCTGTTGAATGCAAGGTAACCTTTCTCTAAGGGCTCATTAGACGATATTTATGTGCTGACTATGGACTGACAGTCGAGGGTGATATCACAACTCTTCCCAGCAATTTACGCTCGTCTTCGTACATATTTCGCACTAAGTGCGAACATTATTTACGTTAGGGCCACGTCGTTAAATCGACGCTAATGATAATGATAGAATTCAGTGCCTGTAAAAACTAGGAAAGCTTTAGCTATTAGAGTGTTACTGATTAGGAAAAACAACGTTTGAATCACTGACCTCTTTTTTAGTTTGATCGTTGATCTTGACGTGGGTCTGCGGAGGCTTGTCGCGGAGGGGGAGGTAGCCCTCGCGGCTGTCGGCAGCGTCGGCGACCGTGGTCTCGGGCTGCGTGCTGGACTCCACTGTGGCCGTGCTGGTCCCCGGGTCCGTGGCCCGGGACTCGTTCCCGGTGCTCAGCGTCGGCGCCGTATACTTCGGCCCTTCGGCCGTGGTCCCCGGCGTATCGTACTCGGAAACTGTCTCCGTACTATCGCTATCCATATTCAACGTAGTCTCCGTATCTTGGATCGTTGGCGTTTCCGTCGTCCGAACGACCGGCCGTATCGTGTAATGCTTCGTCGGACGATAAGTGGATGGAATAGTCTCGTCTTTGGTCTGAACTGGTGATTCAATTTTAGTGGTTTGAGTTTTGAATTGTAGCGTAGTATCGGGTGCGTTCGTTTTATGGGTGACTTTTTTAGTTTTTGGTGGAATAGTTGCGGTCGAATAGATCGCGGGCGCGGTCGATTTTGTCTTAGTAGTGGCTTTCCGTAGAGTTGTGGAACGTTCCTCGAGGGTGGTGGGTTCGGGGGTTGTGACGGTGGTCTGTGGGGGTGTGCGGTCAGCGGGAGGGTCGAACATGGATTGTTTGGGTGTTCGGGAAGGCGGGAAGAAGTAGTCCATGATGGATGGGGATCGGTTCCTGTTAGCGGGTAGCCATGCCCAGGGGTTAAAGTCGATGAGCCGAGGGTGCGGCGGGTCCGCGGCGGCGAGAGAGGCGAGAGCGGCGAGCGCGAACAGTACGGTCAGTGGGCGGGCCATCGCGCGTGCGGCCGCGGCGACGATGCGAGCGGGACTGCGCGCGCAACCCGCCACTCGCTGGGGCGCGCCCGCGCAGCCCTCTACTGCATCATATACTTACAGTGTTACAGTATTGTATAATATAAAGTTTCATATGGACACCACGAAAGTTTCCTACTATTAACACTTTAACTCTGAGTTAACCGTTCATTGTTTACCGCAAATTCATATGTCATCAATGTCGTGATTTTTATGAAATATAGTAAATCTCCATTTGATTCATTTCAAATAATGTCGAAAGCATAATCAATCCTATAAAATCTATCAGAAAGCTATCGAATGCGAATATTAAATTAGTATGCCGTTTCCGGGAATATTCCCGTTTTTTCCAATATGCAGTATGAGGAATACTTGTTTGAGAGTAGGCACATCACTTATTTAATCGGCTCTAAACTTGTTCTAAATCATCATCATCATTTGCAGCCCGTAATCGCCCACTGCTGAGCATAGGCCTCTCTACGTGTACGCCACCCGTTCCTATCCTGAGCTAATCTTATCCAGAAATTGTTCTAAATACTGGATTGAAATTCTATCTCAATAAAACCCCACTTAAAACGAATATACTTCCATATAAAATTCCACTTCAATCAACCTTTGTGTTTCTCCTTTAGCACCTGGAGGTTTTTTGCGTTAATTTCCTTCCTTTTACACGGTAATTAAAACTCGGTAACGGTTCCACCGAGTCGAACGTAATCGAAGTGGACATTCTACGGAATACGCATCGTTTATTTTTTTGCCCCAAAAATTTTGCATGTCGGTCACTGAGGTGGTTTCTTACGGTGATAAACCCAAAAAACATCGTAATTTTTATTCACTTAGCTTTTTTACTGAATTTGTGTAAAATGTGCTAAAACTATTCACTACTTTCTGCAGCGATACATACCCGATTGTGAGTATTGGCTGTGTTTAGAATAATATTGGCGCGCTCGCCTTCCTCAAGATATACTTGAACATCGTCTGTGTTTACACCTTGGGTCATTATTCATTATTATTTATAAAAAAGGAAAACACGTCGCTTTTAATAAAATTAAGATAAATAACATGATTAATACTCATCAATACTAAAGGCCTCCACCCACCGGACGCGTGTCGTGCGCGGCGCGTGTGCTGCGCGGCACACGCGCAAGTTGTAAAGCATTGAAACTACACTTCAAACACACATCGAACGCGTTTCGAAGGCGGGCCCGCGCGGTGCTAAAGTTACAACTGGGCAGCGCAGCTGCAGCGCAGCAGCAGCGCGGCACCCGCGCGGCACCCGCTAAACTTACAACTCGGCAGCGCAGCTGCAGCGCTGCAGCAGCGCAGCTGCAGCGCAGCAGCACCGCGGCACACGCGCAGCACCCGCGCGGCACACGTGCAGCACCCGCACAGCTGCAGAGCAGCACCCGCGCGGCACACGCGCAGCGCCCGCCCAGCACCCGCGCGACAGCCGCGCTGCACACGCGTTGCTACACGCCGCCCGCTTCCGGTGTGAATATACCGCTTCAAACGCGCCCGACACGCGCAGCACACGCGCGGCACACGCGTCCGGTGGGTGGAGGCCTTTAGGGAGGGTTGCACCAAACCGCCTGTCATCGTAAGCGGTGTTCGTTAAAATCTGAATGTATGGCAAGTATGACAAGTTTCTATTGACAGCTGCCCGCGCTATGTTTAACGTTGATCGGTCTGTAATCGTAACTTGGTGTAGCTCGCCCTATATGTCTGAACCAGCGAGTCGAAAAAAGATGCGGGAGATTTACAAAAATAACATCATGGTGATGGTACTTAGCGGCGTATTAGATAAGTAGATACCTACTTATAACTGACAGTTTTTGAGGGTTCCGTAGTCAACACGGAACCCTTATAGTCCCGTCTGTCCGTCTTAGCTCAGTTTGTTACCAGTAGTAATCTTGCCCCTGCCACAAAGCTACATATACAATCAACTTGACCTGTACACCTAAAACCTACACCAAAGACACTGGGAGGAGAATGGAGATAGACACATGCAGACAGAACAAAGAGATCCTGTCAAAACGCGACAACAAACTCACAACCTCACTACTGAGGACACATAGAAACCAACTACGCAAGATACTAGGAATAATAACAGGACATAACACCCTGAACAGACACCTCTACAACATAGGTATCACGGACAGCCCCATGTGCAGAGCGTGCATGGAGGCGGAAGAAACGACCAAACATATTCTACTAGACCGCAAGCAGGTAGAAGTATACAGGAAAAAGCACCTAGGGTCCCCGGACACGCTACTGGACGCAGTCAGAAACACAAAGGCACTCGCCAACTTTCTGGAGGAGCTGGGGTGGTTTGAGTAGCGCTACCCCACCATTTCACGCAAAATAGGCACACTGGATGTCGACTTGCGGAAAAGAGCCCAGTATAACTATCAGTAGTAAGGGTAACGAAAACTCTAATTTGGCATGGATATATAAATCAATCACGCCGACAAAGAGTAGAATATCATCATCATCATCATTCTCCTAGCGTTATTCTCGGTTGTGCCCCTAAAGGAGCCCAGGGTCCGCTTTGACACCTAATCCCAAGATTTGGCATAGGCACTAGTTTTACGAAAGCGACTGCCATCTGACCTTCCAACCCAGAAGGAAAACTAGACCTTATTGGTATTAGACCGGTTTCCTCACGATGTTTTCCTTCACCGAAAAGCTAACAGTATAAATATTCCGTACATAAGCTCCGAAAAACTCATTGGTACGAGCCAGGATTCGAACCCACGACCGCCGCGAGTAGAATAACATCCTGTTTTATTTTATTTTACTTCCTTTACACCTAAAGTGTATGTACCTAGTTAAATTTTGTCAATAAAACCATAGTTTGTGGGGTATCGTTTGAAAGCTAGTTCCATATAATGGGTTTTTCAACTCAGTGATCCGTTTGCGAGATATTGGGGGGATAATGTAAATAGTGTCTCCGACCCGGCTAAACGGCTACTACTGGGGGTGTGAAAAAAATCGTGGCAGTATTACATATAATGAATTTAAAAGGAAACCTATCTCGGCTACGTAGGCATAACAAATTATCGAGTTATAGTCGACCAACTTAAAATGTACTTACGAAGGCCAAGTTTCGTATAAATTCGGCCAACGCAACCCCACCTTACAACCTTTGTTACATCGACAGACAGGCAACTACGGAACCCTACACTGCGCGTGGCCCGACACGCACCTGGCCGATTTTTTTATAGGTAAAATTGTTAACGTATAAATAAAGTTAAAAGAAATGCTTGTAACACGGCTCGCTGACCCGAATCGAATATGACAAGATTAAGATACAAACTTATCATCGCGCCTGTTTCTCGAAGGGGTAGGCAGAGATTACGGACTCCCATTGGCTACTATCCTGTTTGGCTTCATTCGCTTTCATAAAAGAAAGAAAGAAGACATTTATTCACTACACAAAAGACACATACACAAAGGGAGTAGACATAAAATACAATAACATGCCTCCTTCGTACTCATCAGTTTCGGATTGATCTCTTTCCTTAGAATTTCTTTGATTACGACTAAGAAATTTATAATATGAGAGTTTTGAAAGTAGAGTATGTTTCCGTTTCGTTATTCGTTCCATTCCGTGGCAGTCAAGTGGGTCACAAAATGTTGAAAGTCCATTATTATCATTAATTGCGAATACTACTCGATCGAAAACGAAACCAATAGCACAGAGACCCTTTCAGACAACAATAATCTTAAGCGAGGGATTTCTTATTATTATGTATGTCGTTGCCATATCTCGTGACCATGGAATCCCGGACATTCCATAACCCATTATCAAGATAGTGGAAGAGCAAGCGAGAGAGACATATAGCGAACCCCGTTCTATCTAAATGCCTTTGGGCTGTACCAACGTTTCCAATTAACTGCCATGCCAGCACATTTTTTTTATTTATTTACAACAATAAAGGTAAATAACTACAACTTAGTAAACTTGAAAAACCCACGAAATTTTCATTTCATAGTCCAATATCTCAAAAACGGCTGAACAGATTTTGATGAAACATGGCTAAGAACACTCGGGGTAAAATTATCTATGTATGATACAAAAAAAACCGCATTCAAATCCATCCGTTTGGCGGCTACGATACCACAGACAGACACGTTAAAGTTATAACACCCCTCTTTTTTCGTCGGGGGTTAAAAAGGTTCTAATGTACCAACGTCTCTTTCTGCCAAATATCGCAGATAGAATGCTGGCCTTAGACAAATACGTGTAGCTTCAAGCCTCCTACTTAAGAAAGAAGTGGTAAAATAATATGAAGAAAAATATAGGTAACTAAAGATAAATTCATCAATAAATTAGGGTAAAGTTGAATAGCTATAGGTAGGTATTTAAGTGTAGATAATACGTAAAATACTGCAGCAACATTATACAATACATGCACGCATACAAAAAGTGATTTTCGCAAAGTTACTCGAAAAAGTATGTGATCCAGCGGTATCGGTACAAAAATTTGATATGCAGATTCAACCCTGTGGTACATTGTACCGCTATGCAATCATAAACGTCGAAATTTTGTGCGTGTCTACACCAATGCACGTCTTTAAAATCACATCTAAATCGATAAACCTCCGGACTGGGCCACCGCATCGCAAACCGTGTAATGTGCGTCTCGATCTGTGCGCTCCATTTAGTGCTACATTTCCTTGATAATCGAAAAAAGTCGATGCAACATTGATGCCAATTAAGTTTCGCCCTTTCGGTACTGAACTGCAGTTTGTTTGAGTTGGGTATGATACCGAAACCGAAAAAATATAATAGGTACTTAGCAGTGTAGCCCGCATTAAATGAGTTTTAATCAAGATGGCATTAAGTGAGTTTAAACACGAAAGAATTCCAAAACCGCAAAAATTGAAACACGTTTCAATTCCTAATGTGTGTGAAACTGTGAAAGCCCGAAATAATAAATCGTAAGATACTTTTACAGTAACATATACATAGGTAAATAAAGATAAGATAAAGATAGATAAATAAATTACTCGCATGCAAAAAAGCATTTTATAATGTCTCTTAGGCTCCGTAAAATTATCTACTTGGTTATGTATATCTAACTGTAAACGTTGTCTACGATAACATTCCTAATATTCTTTTCGTAAATACTATCTTCCTTCGAGATTTCGCAGAACGAGCCTTGCGTGGAGGCGGATAATACCATCCTAGATAATCGGAAACACGTATGCTATACGAGTCTGGTTAAATCACATCTTCGTAGTATAGGATCAAAGGTTACGCTTTAACAAAGAACTTATCAAGTACAAAATGTTCGTTGTGCCGTTACATCACTTTGGGTGATATTACTGTAAAAACATAAATATCCCAATTCCCAAGGTCTTCAACCAAACCCATAAGAAAGTAAATAGTGCAGCGTAAATAACTATTAGTTATGTAATCTGTAAATTGAGTTCAAATATTGCACGTTTGGTTCATGACAGTATTTACCCTTTCATAGATTAATGTCTAGTCGGCATACAGCCAGATAAAAACATAGAAGCCTACTTAACGCCCGACGATCGGAGAAAACAAACAACGGCGCCATTACGCCGCGCATCATTGTTTTACGACGCTAGATTAGCTTTATGAGAATCATTCTCCTACGACAGTTCTGTTACATGCATTAAATTAATAACATTTCAAGGAATTTCCTACCCTGACTGTTAGTTCACTTAGACTTTTCAATCGCTATATTATACCGTTATTTTATTGTGAATGTGATAATTGCGAAGCGAAAGCTTTTTCCGACTGCATTTCCTGTCGCCTCTAATCAAATGTGAGAAACTC
The DNA here is from genome assembly GCA_945867215.1 of Epinotia demarniana. NCBI lineage: Eukaryota > Metazoa > Arthropoda > Insecta > Lepidoptera > Tortricidae > Epinotia > Epinotia demarniana. The sequence continues at coordinate 5,979,656 of OX244273.1, read as the reverse complement.
GTATTTTACTGGGATTTGGTTTTATGGTTTGTTAATCTGTTGGAAAACTTGCTTAACGGTGCAGTGATTAGATACTGAAAGTATCGGTTCTAGTAGGATAAATGAGAATCTAGGCAGGCCTGTCAGTCCGTACGATACAATAGAAGTGCCAGTCAGTACCTTGATATCGAGCTATGTACATATTGGATCGCGTAAGGTTAATAGTCTTTCCGGATTTTCTGTAATTATGTGTACTAAGTAGATGATAGTCTTGTATGTTTTCGTGAAACGCTAATTTCTGAAATTAATAGATTAGCCAGTTCTGAGAGGTTAGTTCTGGTCCATGCTTGGACACAAAGCACCTACTCGTATGTCCCTGGAAAACCGCATTGTTACGTTATCGTTTGCCGATATCCACTAGTACCTAAAGGCTATAACGTAAGGCGATTTATGTGTTTGAAAAGGAAGGAGGAATTTTGTTTATTCAAAAGCTTTAATTTCCAAAAAAACAGTGACTGCATTGTCTTGACAGATAGATACAGAAGCATTTGGGTAACTCTTTCGAGCTCTAATGAATTTAACCTCTTATAATGTATGTTGAATACCTCTCGTGGAGGTTAAACGATTTTGATCGTAAATTATATATATAAGAGTAAATTAATCGTCAATTGTACATAGCTAGCTGGTTTTAATTGAATAGACCAGTTAAATTCAGTAGTTGCACCTAATCGCGGTAGTTTAACACTCCTGTCAAGTCAAGGTACTGATAGCAAGCACTGCGATGTGGACGGTGACTTATGGTCGCGCGGCGGTCGGCTAGCGGATAACGGAATTTGTCGTTTTCTCCGGACGGCGGTAATGCGACCGAATGCGACGGTTGTAGTGACTCGACGTGATTAAAGTGTAGTCCAGTGCCGAAACTGTGGTGCGGCAAAATGTTAAAGAGTTCTAGGCCTACGTGGTATATAGACAGCACGTCCGTTTTTTTATGATTTCGCACGTATTCATTTGTTTGTAAATGGGTTCTCGAAAACAGCTCTAATGGTTTTAATAGAATTACGGGTACGGGGTTATCGATCTGGCTAGGTCTCTTATCCAGGAGCATTCGATTTCCTCTGGGATCCACTCTCAAAGCAAAATTCCGCACTAATGTTTGGATTTCGCCAGGTATTTCGCAGCCCGGTGGGAATGCCATGAACTACGAAACCTGAGGTCATGGTTCGAGTTTTTAGGAATATGTTCTTAATAAAGAATCAGCAGTACTCAGTGCGGCGTCTTTATAAATAACATCTGACTAGTGACCGTCGGGTACTGTTTAAAAAACACCAAATATTTTAGGTAATGCAGGATTAAGTATGTGAGGAAGAAAATGTAGCATGAACACGAAATAATAGTCTTGTCAGGCCAAGCATTCGTATCACTGGTACGTAGCATATTTATTTCTAATTCATCAGCACCTAAATCCAAAGACAATTTTGCTATATTTCTTACTTCTAATTAAATGGGACTTTATTTGACAAAATTATGAATTACAATGGAAAATATTACCATTTTGCGTCTAGAATTGACCTGAGATTGTGTTTGAAATTAATACGAAATGCACATCCTTAAAATTGCTTTATTCGGAAAAGCAGACATAATGTTAAATTATAGGATGACGATTCGCAATTAAAACAATATACAAAACAACCAAACGGACTCAGATCCATAATTGCGAGGACGAAGACACACATTGCGACACGTGCCTGGCTGATCTCAATCTCACTTCTACTTAAGGATACGTAAAGAGCGGAGTGAAAGCACCAATCACGAGGACTAGAGATAACTTTGTGTCTGCGAATTCTGTTATAATGACGCCGGCTTGCGGTTTAGAAGCGTGAACGTTACACTTTTGTAAAAAAAACTCAACTTTTACCTGGAGTTTAGCTTGAAATTGGAAAATTGCAAATCCCGTGTAAACTATGGGATCGCTTCAAGGGCCCACAAACGTAAACGTAGTCTGTACGCCAGCGGGCAGCGGGGTGACTAGCGGGCGATCATAGATTGACTAGATCAAACAGCCTTAGATTTTGAATATTGCTGTGTTTGCTGCGTTATTGTCAAATATATTAATAATAATGGAATGGTATCGGGTCTTGAGAAAATATGCTAAAGGTGCCAGCACATTATCAAAACGCGACGCGATCACTATCAACATGCGACGCGACGCCATGTGCATGTTCGTAGTTTGATTCTTGTCATAGAAAATAATATTGGGGTGTCCCAGAAGTAAAGAGACAATTTTATTTTTAAAATATTGAATATCTAGTAAACAATAAAAATAGTAATTTTGGTTGAATATTGTAACAAAACTAATATAATTATAAGGTTTATATTCAATTCGCGCCCCAACACCTTTGGAAGCCATTTTTCTTAGATTGTTAGCGGCCCGCCGCATAACGGCTGTTCCAGATTTTGTAGCCACTTCTTTAAACAGCCTGGCCCATCTTTGCTTAAAACCTTTTAAGGATTTGTTTTTTCTGATCGTTTCTTACATTCTCTTTTACATAGGAACCAAAACATCTAGATACCGCGAACTTGAGGTACATTTGGAGCATTTTTCCTTACGTACAAGTCGGGATCTGCCGGGACATAAATGTCATCGTCCGTAACGAGTACGTTTCTCAGCTGACTGTTATAAACTCTTCGGCGCCCTCTTTTGGCACGTTCCTCTTGGTCCTTTATGTATTTAGGAGCTGAATGTTTCACATATGCTTTCAAAGCTAGATCGTTCCTCTGCATTCTGGCGACAGTCGACTTTGATATTTGTAATTTATCCGCTTCCACTCGGACGGAAATTGTAGCAGTCTTATTAAAAATCGATTTTACTCGATTTGCATTTCGATGTACCATCACTGACCTATCTCTTCCCGGAATCTTCTTAAAACGAATCTCTCCCGTTTCTTCATAACGTCCTATTATACTATATATACTAGTTGATCTAGCTCCTTCTTGAAGAAAGTGATTTACTGTATCCTTTTTATTATGTGGCTCGTATAATAGAATAACTCTTCGCAAAAACTTCTAATTAAGACGCTTCACTTTGAAAAAATGTATGCAATAACGATATTCCCGCTTTAAATGAAGGATAACGAAACCATAGACGCCATGACACCAAAACTTTTTTTCTTTTTAATAAATTTTTCAGCTAGTAAAACTTTGAAAATTGTCTCTTTACTTCTGGGACACCCTACAATTTGATTGGACTCAACACGCGTCGCGTTTCATCGAGTCGCGTCGCGATTTAATAATGTGTACCGGGCTCTGTTCCTGAAGTTAACTGTTCGGGCGTAAAAACCTCCATTATTCGTTCAAATACTTTAATTATGTTAGTAATTTGGCAGGTTCCTCTAGTGTAGCGAAAAAGCTCCCGGGTTTTAATCAGGCATTTTGGGTTTGTTGGCAGATTTTCGTGAAAACTTTCGTTTTTAAATCAGATTTAGCTGATTGGGTGGTGTAGTAGGTAGTGTCGTGTACCTGCGCAATAAATAAAATACAAAAAAACATTTTCCTTTTCGTTTTAAACTTTAATCTTATAATTTTATAATTCATCAAAAACTCTACATTTAAACAAAATCGTGAACTTCAAGGATAAATGGGCGTCATCAACGAGATTCTTGAGTACAACTTAACCAAATATTCAGCATTATTACATTTCCGTTATATCTTGTCGCCGCAAAAGGTACCTTCCGAAACATGAATTTGTGTTGAATCAGCGAGCAATTGCTCTCATGGACGGAACGGGTGCTCAGTAGGAACTAAAAAGCCGTGAAATTCCGAATCGCTGTAAACAGATTGATCTACAGTACTAATCCGGAATGATGTAACTTGAAAGAGTGACAACGAATCTTTTGTCGTTTCATATCAGAGCAAGGTGCGACATTTCATCGCGCGGCAGTTAGCACGTAGCTGGTTAAATGAACTCCCGAATTTGACCATCGTTGTTTATAAACATAGAAATCGGTTTCGGTGTAAATGGTATTCGCAGATGCACCAAGTCGTTTTTCAGTTACAATCCGAGGTTAACTCGAATGTCAGTAAACAGTTAGACATCTCGAAGAGGTGTATTGCAGTAATGAACATTATTCAACACTTCAACATCTATTACACCTTTATCACTATTAATATAATGATTACCGAATTCTGCGTGAATACATATATAATCAAGAACCTAAAACAATCATCCTAATCCCAAATAAAAATAAAGCCCTTGCTTTGATATGATTAGCATAGGTCGGCGGGGTGAGCTATTTTTACGTCATTAATGTCATCTAGTTGTGTCTTGTAGATATTAATATGGATAAGGTGTATCCATAAAGAAATATTAAAAGACAAAAAAGAAATCATTATTTAAACATAAAATGAAAATGCATTACTTACGAAACGAGCTTAAATGCTAGTTGAAACTGTTTTCCCACTTAAGCGGGAAGCTGTGCAAAATAGATTAATCACATTCCGTAGATTCTTATAAATTTCATTTGTTTTGGTGGCTCGTAGCAGAAAGGCAGTCTAAATAACATCATTTCATTAGTTAATAATTACACTTGAGGCATTTACCATTGAATGAAAAGGTATGTCCATGTTATGCAAAAACTGAAAACAGCTCACCTCGGCCGACCTCTGATTGATTAGGTAGATACTGAAACAAATACATAGAAGACGTCAATGATTCGGTATCAAGTTTTCTTGCACTCTTATATATTTGAACTATATGTACTTATACTACTGACAATAATTTGTTCGGGTAAGGGTCGTGTATTCGTGTATGAATTAAACGATAAGTATAACATCACTGTTAGAAATAATAAATACATGCATGAATGTTGTAAATGGCATATGATTAAATTAACGTAATATGAATTTTCGTAATAACTTAAAATATCTATAAAAAGGCTTTTAGTCGTATAATTTATTCTTATAAGATAAGAAAATGATCACTTAATGGATTTCTCATAAGAGAAAATAAGGAACGATTAAACAAGTAACGTTTTAAACAGTTCTAACCCGTCTCAGAATTCTAATAAGGTCGTGCATCGGTCAACCTCAATATGGACGACAACATCAACACGCGACGGCAGAGCTACGCATCGCGTCATACGAAGATTATACGTAAGAGAATATGTGATTATTTATAAAGACTTAGATTGTTTAGAGTAAATAAAGAACCCAGTAGTTAGAATCCCCATAGCAATTATTTACATAAAACACCCTCTCATAGCATTCATTTGATATTGTAAACATTAAAGTAAAATCCCAATACAAATTGTATTAGAAAGAGAGAGGAGATGTTGCCTATGCGCGAGCGCAGCGCGGACTGGCCGCTATGGAGGGGAGGGGTGTATCGCGCCAACATGACCGTAACGAGAGCCGCGGCCACCGAGCCTGAATTAGAACTTAGTACGGCGCATTTTCACTTTGTATTTAATATGTTTACATTTATACCTTTACAACGGCTCATCGTATCAGAATGATTTATATATTGTTAGAAAGCTTATTAAAAGTTCTATTAAATGTTTAAACTTACAAATAAGTAAACTCAGTAGGTTCAGCGCAAATGATGAATAAGTGTTAAGAAAGGGACCGAATTACGGTTTGCCCGATTTCCATGTACGATTATTCAGATAAATATTTACGAACCCTACTGTACTTATAAGATCTCAAGCCATATTAGAACTTTGTAAATCAGCTTAGTCTTCCACCCATTTAAATGTATAACATCCCCATAACATCTTGCAATGTAAATTAGTCAAGTCAAAGTGGGCGTAACCTCTATTGTCTCATTCAGCACGTCTTGCTCACCCACTAGCAGGTATAAATAGCAGGTACGGCCCGGAGCAAATCAGTTCCACGACCAGACTGACCGACGAACAGACTCGCGACCTCCTCTACTCGAACGAGGAAATGACCATGGACACGACAGTCTGGACCACAGTAGGCAGCAGCCGCAAGGGCAAACGTGCGCTGCCGAAGTCTCCTAGGGCCGATTCGCCGGCGAAGAAAGCCCTTCGGACTCCCGCCGTCCAGGCGCCCTCTGCGCAGGCCCCTCAGGCCAGTAGTGCCATTCTGGCAGCGGACGGCGGGTCTTCGGCCCCCAGCAAGCCAACTCCGGTAGGCAACCCGGACAAGCCGGATTCATGTGTCCTGATCGACACACATAGATACCACACTGCCATGGCCATAGCCAGTCAGCGTGGCATCCGGGTGGTCGGTTCGGAGATTTTGAAACCGCCCTTGGAAGGGATGCGCATCACGGTCCAGGGACCCGAGGACTACCGTGCTCTGACCCGTCTCTTCGACGAGCTGTCGATGGCCTACAACCGGAGGCTGACCGTCGAGGAGAAAGGCTACAGGGCCGTCCTCCGGGGAATCCACAAGGATATCCCGGAGGACGAGGTAGCCGCGGACCTCAAACGCAAGGGGATCGCCGTCAGGGAGGTTCATCGCCTCTACAATAAGCAAGTAGGGAAGTACGATATCGTACTAATAGTCACCGACCCGAACCAGCGCAAAGCCGTCCACTCCCTTAAGGAGGTCCTTAAAATGGCGGTGAGAGTGGAGACTCCCAAAAAGAGGACCCACCTCTCACAGTGCCACAACTGCCAGCGGTTTGGCCACGGCGCCCGTGGCTGCCACTCTCCCCCCCGTTGCGTCAAGTGCGCTGGGGATCACGCGACTCGCGATTGCGAGCGCCCAAAAGGCTGCAAGGACCCGAACGGCATACGGTGCTGCAACTGTTTGGGTCGCAAGCTCCCCCATGGGCATACTGCCAATTATGGGGGATGCCCTTGCCGCCCAAAGAGTCGCGACACCGGGGCAAAGTCGAAGTCCTCGCCTCCCTCTGGGCGCAAGCAAAGCGCGGGACGGGGTGCTCCCCATAGCACTCCGCAAAACTTCCCCGCCCTTCCGGCCGTAGGGTTAGGAGCCCCTAGGAACCCGCCGCCTTCAGCGGCCGTAGGTCCCCGCCCGGTGTCTTCTGCACCCCAATCCCAGGCGGGCCCCTCTGTATGGGGACCCGCCGCCAGTCAAGCGGGCCGGCCCGCTATGGACCCACTCTATGCGTTTATGCAGTTAGTACAGGTACTCCCACCGGAGGTGGCGAGCGGCCTGTCTACCCACATATTCGCATCAGCTACTCGCTATCTCGCCGCACCAAGCGGCAGCCAGGTTAACGGTGCCTATTAGTATGGATAGTACATCCCAGAAGCTTAAACCTGCTTCGATTACCATTGGCATTTATAATGCCAATGGTCTAAGGGGTATGAAGGACCAGGTGATGAACTTCCTTCGCGATCACTCAGTAGATTTACTTCTGGTCCAAGAGACCTTTTATCGTCCCGGCATTAGAGCCTTTCGCGTCCCTGGATACGTTCAGATTAGAGATGATAGGCAAGATGGTAGGCCATTCGGGGGCACGCTCATTTTCTACAAACGTAACTTACATTGCATAAGTCTCAATCCACCGCCCCTGACTAATATGGAAGTGTCGGTCTGTCGCATCTCGATGGAGGGGCACCCCCCGATATCGATTGCGTCAACCTACCTTTCACCTCAACGAGACTTACTTCTGACTGACCTCAACTCTTTAGCCTCCCTAGGTCCTTCGGTCATCGTGGCCGGGGACCTAAATAGTAAGCATATCAGCTGGGGATGCGTAGCATCCAATCCCAACGGCAATCGGCTTCATCACCTTTTGATCGATAGCCTCCCTTTCGATCTCCTCGCTCCCTTAGAGCCGACTCACTTCCCTCATAACGTAGACCACCGACCTGACATACTCGACATAGCTCTACTAAAGAACGTAGCGTTAACTCTGCGTTCTATAGAAGTGCTACACGAACTAGACTCGGATCATAGGCCAGTCCTCTTGAGACTAGGCCCTCACCCCAATAGTACTCCTCGAACCAGGACACTCGTGGACTGGGACAAGGTACAATCAGGTCTCCTACAGACGGACTCCCCCCTGCTTAGAGATATCCCAGACAATATAACTACAACCGAACAGACAGACCAAGCGATCGATTCTTTCACCAACTACCTCAACGCTGTTCGAAGCGAAGCCTCAAGGGAGGTGTCGGCGGAGGACATCCAAAACCGACCTCTACCTACGGAACTGAGAGAGTTGGTGACAAGGAAAAATCGCGCCATACGTACCTATTCAAATCACCCTTCTGCCGAAAATCGGCAAATCCTGAGGGACTTGTCTAACGAGTCCAAACAGAGAATTGCCGAATTTCGGGAGAACTCGTTCAGGGATCTGATGGGGGAGATAACGCCTAGTCACCTGGCTTACTGGAAACTAGCGAGATCTCTCAAATCCGATGCCTGTTGGACCATCCCTCCCTTGGATCGACCGGATCACTCAACCCCCGCGTTCGAGGACAGTGAGAAAGCCGAATGCCTTGCGAGTAGTTTAGAGTCCCAATGTTCGCCCAACCTCCTCAACACCAACGAAGCCCACATTAGTAGGGTCGATTCCGAGGTGGACAGGAGATCGCGTCTCCCCGTAACTTCACCCATTTTACCGGTGTCGGTTAAGGAAGTCAGTGACCTTGTCAGGCGTCTCCGTATTAGGAAGGCTCCGGGTGCGGATGGTCTATCCAATCGCATCCTGAAACTTCTCCCCGAAACCCTCCTCCTCCTTTTGGTCGGCATCTTCAATGCCGCACTGACCAATGCTCACTTTCCAGCCGCGTGGAAATGTGCAACGGTCATAGGGATAGCGAAGCCCGGCAAACCCCGGACCTCGCCTGCCTCTTATAGGCCGATCAGCTTACTTAGCTCCCTTGGAAAGCTATATGAGCGGATCCTTCTCACGAGAATTCTCAGATTTACGGCTGAGAATAACCTCCTCATCGATGAGCAGTTCGGTTTTAGATCCGGACACTCATGCGTCCAACAGGTGCACCGCGTCACGGAGCACGTGTTGGATGGTTTCTCTCGATTCCAGGGGCTCAAGACCGGTGCGATCTTTCTCGACGTAGCGAAAGCCTTCGACAAGGTCTGGCATAACGGGCTTGTATACAAGTTATACCAGCTCGGAATGCCGGACAGACTCGTACTCACAATACGAGATTTTCTCAGTGACCGAAGCTTTCGATACCGACTGGAGGGAACGTATTCGGACCCACACCCCATCCGGGCCGGAGTCCCGCAAGGCTCCGTGCTCTCTCCCACTCTCTACTCGTTATTCACAAACGACATTCCCAGGCACCCTAAGGTGCAACTGGGGTTGTTTGCGGATGACACCGCGCTCTTTACGACTCATTGTAAGTACGCTACTATCCGGCGATACCTCCAAGAGGCAATCTCCGACCTAGGTCGTTGGTTTAATCTTTGGCGTATCGAAGTCAACCCGGAGAAAAGCACTGCAATAGTCTTTCATCCGTCGGACTGCATTAGTACAGAAAGGCGGGTGGCTCCGATCCAGATGTTTGACCGACCCATCCCCTGGGTCAACGAGGCCAAATATCTTGGAGTGACCCTCGACAGGAGACTGACTTTCCGTAGCCACATCCGTAGGGTACGCAACCGCGCGTTGTTCGTGCTAGGAAGGCTAGGGCCGATGATCAACAAGTTTAGTAAAATGTCACTTAGGAATAAGCTGACACTCTACAAGACTTGTGTTCGTCCAATCATGACATATGCAAGTGTAGCATTCGCTCACGTGCCTATGTCATCGCTCAAGCCGCTTCAGGTCATTCAGAATCGTTTTCTCCGAAGGGCGACTGGTGCCCCGTGGTACCAATCGAACCTCAGCCTGCACCACGACATGGAGATTAGCACCATGTATGGTTTCTTTAAGCAGGCTGCCAGACGTTATTTTGATAACGCTCCCCACCATAGGAATCCGTTAGTTAGGAAGGCTGCTGACTACGTCCCCATCCCTCCCCTCTCTGTCGTTACTCGGCGCTCACTGATTAGGGGCCGCACGGTCCGGCGTCCTAGGCACACACTCACGGACCCGGACGACGAAATCACAGCGTCCATCGAAAGATGGAACGCTGCGCTTTCGGCGTCCAACACACCGCGTACACTTCAGCGTTCCCGCCGGCGGGGACGTCCACCGCGAGACAACACAGACACATACAGTCCGCTTTCGTCCCGGTACCGCCGCATACCGGGTAGAGTCAGTCCGACGCAAGTCGGGCCTAGCTGAGTTTCTTGCTGGACTCTTCTCAGCTAGGCTAGGTTTTAGCGAACCAGCGATAAAACTCCCAGTAGTTCGATACCACTCACACCCCAGATTCGGTTGATACCGTTCAACCAATCTCACTGGAGCGCAAACTCTTAGAGTATTCCAGTGTACAAACTTCCCCGCGTGGTCGTGCCGGAGGCTTCCCCTGGATTTTCCCCAGGCCACCCTCCAACCACGCAGTTCGACCGCTATATTGGGTCCGTCCTATTATAGCAACAGTCAGGGTCAAAAAAAAAAAAAAAAAAAAAAAAAAAAAAAAAAAAAAAAAAAAAAAAAAGGAGCAAATCAGTGTCAAACGGAGCCTCCTGGAAGTCACAACAAGAAGAAGAAAAACTACAAAGTAATAGGAAGTTAGGGACTTGAAATCAAGTCACTTAGGGCAGTGATAGGGCAGTTAGGGAAAAGTAAATAAAAAGTCTATTTCTCGTTATTCCTTCTTTTATTTTGGTAACATCGATTACCCAAAGTGTCTGAGGACACGGGCGAAGCCCAAACACACCATTCGGGCGCCGAGTGGTAGTACGCGCTGTCCGTACACATAGGGGCGGAGCTCGTCCGTCGCCGACTTGTGTCACGGAGCGTGGTCGACGCACTGTCCGAGCACATAGGGGCGGAGCTCGTCCGTCGCCGACTTGTGTCTCGGCACTAGGTCATTCTTAGGTGACTGTGAGGGGCGAGCATTGCCGCGGCCGGTAGCGCGCGCGCTCACTCGCCCAGCCGACGCCGCAGAGAGCGGACGTCGCTCACAGTCGTTTTGGTCCTTCGAACCGGATCCGCTGGATCCAGATTGTGTTTGACGTACCAAAGGGACGTCAGAAGTTTTCAGGGCACCAGGTTACGGGCCCATTATACCGCCCGGGAGGCGTACGCGCAAGTCAGAGCGCATCATAAGAGGATTATTCACCACGATGTCAGACACCAGGAGGAGATTGACACGATCAATGACGTCGGGTAATGAAGATGATGAAGAAAGGAAACAATTCCTGCAACAAGGAGCCGAAGCTGCACAAGAACGAGTGCAACGCAACTCTGCCGATAAGGCAAAGAAACGGTTCGCTGAACCGTCCACCAGCGACACGCTAGCTAAGCGTGTCCATCAGGCCGGCCCAGGAGAGGGGCCCGCAAAAGCAACGTCCGACGCCGTCGAGACGTCAACACCGGTAGTAGACACCCCGGTACTTTTAGGTAATAATGACACTGCCCAAACATCCAAGAAAACAGCACCTGCCCGTCTGTTAGATATGGGCGTACCAAAGTCTCCATCCATGGACACCACTGTATTATGGCGGCATGAATTAGAAAAACGGCTACGCAAGCCACCGGTAAACATACCTCTGGACACTCACTTAGGACGAGTGATACGGGTACCCCCCCCCCCGCGGAGGAACAAGCTAACAAAACAGGCACCGAAAAGGAAGTTACGTTTGCTGAAACGTTGACACCCCATAGACCCGCGTCCATACGATCAACTGAAAGCCGCCTAACGGAAATCCGTCAGCAAGAATTAGAGTTAGAAGAAAGTGAGCAGTTAGCCGCCTTAACGGAAGAGGAATTAAAACAACAAGCGGAAGACGAACAGAAACAAATAAAAATGGAATCCGAACGACGGCTGCGACAGAAATTATTTGATATACGAAGGAAGCTCATTAAACAGCGTGCTATGGTAAAGAGGACCCGAGAGGAGTCCGAATGTTCTATTAGGGACGAACGATCTAGCGGTGGCACCGTAGCAAGATGGATCGACGAAAGTAAGGAGAAAGCACGCGAACCTACAGTGGCGCAGCCTGACGAAAGATACAGAGCTCGCTCACCGCTACAAGCATACGAGACACGAAGAGAATGGCAACATCAAGAGCCACAAACGCCGCATACAAAATGTACAAATGAAACCTCACCTGAAGTAATGGTGCAATTATTCGAGCGCATGCAGATGGCAGCTAGGCCATCACCCAAGGAAGTATATGAGTTACCTCCATTTTACGGAGACATCTCAGAGTGGCGGAGCTTTATAAATACCTACGAAGAATCGAACCGAAGATACAAGTTTAGTGAATATGAAAATGTAGCCCGATTGCGCGCAGCAATACGAGGAGAAGCTAAGACATGCGTGCAGCACATATTATCAACGGCAACCAGGCCGAAATTAATAATCAAGGTATTAGCCAAGCAGTATGGAAGGAGTGACTTTCTGGTAGACAAAGCATTAGAAGATTTGAAAAGGATGCCTCCCGTGGGTGAGAGCACCCACGATCTTAACCAGTTCGCAATAAAAATCGTGAACATCGTAAGTACGCTAATAGATTTAAATCAGCGATACTACGCTGATAATCCCATGATAATACGGGAGATTACGGACCGACTGAGTCCACATTTACGTAGTAGATGGTGCGAATACGCTCGTCAATATGCACGCACAGGAAAAGCAGAAATACAGCAGATAGCAGATTTTCTTATGGAAGAATCGGACTTACAAATGTCCTTCACACATGCTCGAGCACCGGTTCGACGTTATCCCAACCAAGTAAACCGGGAACTCCCTCCGCGAACACCGAATCAAGTAAACAGGGCACGAGGACCTCTGCGCCCTCAGGGTCGAGTCACCCAGCCATATTTTAATAAACCGGTCTACCCACAATACTCGCGCGTTACTTACGCCACTCAAGATACGAATAGACCAAATGTAACCTGTTTGTACTGCGGAGGAAGGCATTTAACCTCAGAATGCTTGAAACTTAAAGCGCAGCACGTCGGAGCCCGATGGGACTGGGCGCGAGATAACAGAGTCTGTTTTAGATGTTTAAACGCCAGACACGAAAGCACGATGTGCAAAAAGAAAACATGTGGGATATTAGGATGTAAATACTTGCATCACAAATTGTTGCATGGAGCGATGAGACAATACGAAGAACCCCCACAAGCCCCACAAACTATGGAGGCGACAACAGCCACCACAGCTTACGAGCACCAACCAGCAAGGATCTCCGAGCAGGCGGAGCCTCCTGCTGAAATAAATGATATCGAAGAAAATACATACGCATCCTCGTCAAGTACAACGCAAGTACTTTTAAAAGTGATCCCGGTAACACTAACCGGACCTAAGGGAGAAGTAAACGTATACGCGCTTCTGGACGAAGCATCAACAATCAGCATGATTGAAGAAGAGATCGCCGATCAAATAGGGGCAACAGGTCCCGAAGAAAAGATGCGAGTAAGAGGAATAGGCGCCATTTGCCACGAATCTAATAGTAAGACGGTCAACATTTCAATACGGGCCCCCGACGGGAGCAATAATCACCCTATAAAGTTGCGAACAGTACCCGCGCTGAAGATAAAAGGTCAAAGGGTGAGCAAAGAACTGCTCGACAAATATGAGCATCTGAGAGACGCACATGGAGCATGCTTCGAGTTGGGAGTACCTCAGTTATTAATCGGAGCCGATCATTGGCAGTTGATGATCCCAGAGGAGATAAGAATCGGCCCCAAGGAAGCCCCCGTAGCAGTTAAATGCGCTATCGGCTGGGCTATATATGGTTCTGTGCCTAAGAATCTAAGCACCATCGAGCACTCCACATACCATGTGCAAAGCGAAGCGGACATAGAATTGCACGAGCTAGTAAAACGTCACTTCGCAGTAGACTCATTGGGAGTGAGTCTAAAAGATAACGTCAAACCTCTGGAAGAGAGGGCTACGAAAATATTCGACACGACCGTCAAGAAAAAGAAAGGCCAATTCGAAGTCGGACAGTTATGGAAAGAAGATACGCCACGATTACCATCAAGTTATAACATGGCGTTTACACGTTTACGCAACCTCGAAAACAAAATGGATCGTAATAAAGAATTCGCCGAAGAATACTGTAAACAAATAGAAAATTTGCTAGAAAAGGGGTACGCACACCGATTACCGGGAGTACCGAATAGCCCGTTGAATTATTTCTTACCGCATTTCGCTACATATAATAAAAATAAGAAGAAATATCGACAAGTCTTTGATGCAGCAGCAAAAAACGGAGGATTATGTTTGAATGATTTCGTCCTGGATGGACCCGACTTATTGCAATCATTGCTAGGAATATTACTTAGATTTCGCGAAGGACCCTTCGCAGTATGTGCTGACATCCAAGAGATGTTCCTGCAAGTCAGGATTCGTGATGAAGATATGCCATCACAACTATTTTTATGGCGAGGAGCCCGACGAGAGGGCAAACCTGATGTATATGTGATGAATAGAGTGTGTTTTGGGATAGCCAGCTCGCCATGCCTAGCACAAATGACAAAAAATCACAACGCTACGATGAATGCAGTTAAGTACCCAGCCGCCGTGAAAGAAATTCACGATAATCACTATATGGATGACTTCGTATCCAGTTTTCATACAGAAGAGGAAATGATAAGTACGGCAAAACAAGTAAAGATGTCTCACGCAGAGGGCGGTTTGAACCTACGCGGCTGGGCAACCAATAGCGCCAAATTGCTTAAGGCTACGCCAGTCGAAGATAGAGCCATCGAGCCTACAAGCCTGGGCGATAAAGAGCAAAAAGTACTCGGGCTAACATGGGACCCTGTCACAGACACCCTAGGTTTTAATACCAAATTACTCCGAGTCTCAGAAGAGGTAAAACAAAGTAAACGCGCACCTTCAAAAAGAGAATTATTATCTACGGTGATGTCAATTTATGACCCTATGGGATTAATCGCGCAATATGTAGTAACCGCTAAAATTATCATGCAATCTATATGGAAAACAGTGGACTGGGACAAGCCCCTTCCAGCTGAAGCAACGAAGCAATTTCAACAATGGTTGAACGCATTGAAATATGTGGGAGCCCTTCGAATTCCAAGAAAACACCCAGCACTCAATGGGAGAACAATAATCGAATTACACATGTTTGTAGACGCTTCAGAACAAGCATACGCCGCCATAGGATATTGGAGGTTTAAAAATAACGGGCAGACAACAGTTAGTCTGGCGGCAGCCAAGTCGCGAGTAACGCCACTAAGGGCGGTAAGCGTCCCACGCATGGAGTTAAACGCAGCAGTAATGGGGACTCGACTCGCGCAAACGTTAAAAAAAGAACACCGTTATAAAATAAATAAAATAACATTCTGGACAGATTCCAGAACAGTATTATCATGGATAAGAGATGACGCGCATCGATACTCACCTTTTGTATCACATCGGCTATCAGAAATAGCAGAGAAAACAGAACGTCAGTCGTGGAGATGGCTGGAGACTAAATTAAATCCGGCTGACGACGCCACTAGATCCAAACCGGATCAAAGAATAAACATAGAAGATAGATGGTATCAAGGGCCTACATTCCTGAAATTAAGCGAAGAACACTGGCCAAAAATAATAGAAAAATTAGACGTCGAACCCAGTGAACTCAGGAAAATACACACCGTCTGTGTAACCGTCAAATGCGAGCCGTCAGCAGTGTTACCAAACATAGAACGCTTCAGTAAATACGAGAAGTTGATACGAGCCACCGCATATGTGTTATTATTCATAGAAAAATTAAAGAAGAAACAGAAAACAATTGAACTAGAACTCCGCCATATAAAGGCAGCAGAAAATATGTGGATCCAACACAGTCAACGGAACAGTTTTCCGAATGAGCTACGCGCTTTGAATAAAAAGGAGGAAATAAACCGAAACTCAAGATTGTACACACTAGCTCCTGAATTAGACGCCGACGGCGTTATAAAAATGAAGACACGTCTAAATCAAGCACCTGTCCGCTACATAGCGGACAAACCCATCATATTAGACGGAAAAGATACGTTCGTAAAACTATTAATTTCAAACGCCCACAGAAAAGGGGCACACGTAAACAACGAGGCCATTGTTAATGCCCTCCGGCAATCCTACTGGATTCTACACCTCCGACCAAGTGTAAAGGCGATCGCACACGCATGTGGATTATGTAAATTACGTCGAGCCAGGCCACATGCACAACCCTTTGGGGACTTACCTTCAGAAAGATTAGAAGCCTATCAGCGAGGGTTCACTTACTCCGCTCAAGATTACTTCGGACCATGTTGGGTCACCGTCGGAAGACGACGCGAAAAGCGCTGGGTAGCGCTATATACATGTCTAACAACGCGCGCTGTGCATCTAGAAGTAGTACACAGCCTATCCACAGACAGTGCAATAAACGCCCTGCGGCAATTTGCTGCCCGCCGCGGATGGCCACGAGTAATGTGGAGCGACAATCAAACATCATTCCGCGCCGCCGCATTGGAGCTCAAGGCCGCTCACAACGAATGGATGCCGGCCTTGCGAGACTACGGACTACGGCAACGAATGGAATGGAAGTTTATTCCTCCCGGCAACCCGTCAGCCGGAGGAGCCTGGGAGCGCATGGTTAAAACAGTCAAAAACGCGCTCAACTACACACTACATGAAAGGGCACCGTCTCAGGAAGCCTTTGAAACCTTGCTCGCCGAGATAGAAAATATAATCAATTCTAGGCCATTGACTCATGTTCCTGTCAATCCCAACGACGAACATGCGCTAACGCCTAACCACTTTCTTTTACTTAGTGCACCCGATCAACCATTGATCGGTCTCTGCGATACTGATGATAGACGACGCTGGCGACAAGTGCAAGCCCTAGCCAACCACTTCTGGCAAAGATGGTGTAAAGAATACTTCCCTCTCCTTGCACCCAAGAGGTCGTCAAACGATGGAGGGAGACAGATTGAAGTCGGCGACTGCGTGATTATCGCCGACCCAGCCAACCCCCGCAACGTGTGGCCAAAAGGATTGGTCATGAAAGTCAACCCGGGACCTGATGGGAAAGCCAGGTCCGCCGACGTGAAGACAAAGCATGGGATCTTCCGCCGACCTACATCACGATTAGTAGTGTTAGAATCAGTGAAAGAAAAGTCAATCAGTGAAAGTGCCTAAGTGTTAACACCGTTGCAACCAATAGTGCGAAGCTTCGCCTCACACTAAAGGGGGAGAATTATGGACGACAACATCAACACGCGACGGCAGAGCTACGCATCGCGTCATACGAAGATTATACGTAAGAGAATATGTGATTATTTATAAAGACTTAGATTGTTTAGAGTAAATAAAGAACCCAGTAGTTAGAATCCCCATAGCAATTATTTACATAAAACACCCTCTCATAGCATTCATTTGATATTGTAAACATTAAAGTAAAATCCCAATACAAATTGTATTAGAAAGAGAGAGGAGATGTTGCCTATGCGCGAGCGCAGCGCGGACTGGCCGCTATGGAGGGGAGGGGTGTATCGCGCCAACATGACCGTAACGAGAGCCGCGGCCACCGAGCCTGAATTAGAACTTAGTACGGCGCATTTTCACTTTGTATTTAATATGTTTACATTTATACCTTTACAACGGCTCATCGTATCAGAATGATTTATATATTGTTAGAAAGCTTATTAAAAGTTCTATTAAATGTTTAAACTTACAAATAAGTAAACTCAGTAGGTTCAGCGCAAATGATGAATAAGTGTTAAGAAAGGGACCGAATTACGGTTTGCCCGATTTCCATGTACGATTATTCAGATAAATATTTACGAACCCTACTGTACTTATAAGATCTCAAGCCATATTAGAACTTTGTAAATCAGCTTAGTCTTCCACCCATTTAAATGTATAACATCCCCATAACATCTTGCAATGTAAATTAGTCAAGTCAAAGTGGGCGTAACCTCTATTGTCTCATTCAGCACGTCTTGCTCACCCACTAGCAGGTATAAATAGCAGGTACGGCCCGGAGCAAATCAGTGTCAAACGGAGCCTCCTGGAAGTCACAACAAGAAGAAGAAAAACTACAAAGTAATAGGAAGTTAGGGACTTGAAATCAAGTCACTTAGGGCAGTGATAGGGCAGTTAGGGAAAAGTAAATAAAAAGTCTATTTCTCGTTATTCCTTCTTTTATTTTGGTAACATCGATTACCCAAAGTGTCTGAGGACACGGGCGAAGCCCAAACACACCATTCGGGCGCCGAGTGGTAGTACGCGCTGTCCGTACACATAGGGGCGGAGCTCGTCCGTCGCCGACTTGTGTCACGGAGCGTGGTCGACGCACTGTCCGAGCACATAGGGGCGGAGCTCGTCCGTCGCCGACTTGTGTCTCGGCACTAGGTCATTCTTAGGTGACTGTGAGGGGCGAGCATTGCCGCGGCCGGTAGCGCGCGCGCTCACTCGCCCAGCCGACGCCGCAGAGAGCGGACGTCGCTCACACTCAATGTCTTCCTATTTTCAATGCTGACCGTTGAAGAGATGCTATCAGATGGACAAATTCAATTGTATGGACTACGATCTCGATTCACTTTACCTATTACTCACGATATTGTTTCTCAGTCTATTCAATGGGGCGACATTTGCAATTTATTTCCCATTCGTCTCGTTTCCATCGGGGACAGTTCTGACTGATTTACTTACATCAAAGTGCTGCCGCAAATGTTCTCGGTGCAGTACCTCAATTTCGAACTGATCGCACAAACCTATACGTGATTTCGTGCATAAGTGCACAAGTAACGTATGCTTCTACTGTTATCTCGACCATAGAATGCATGGAAACTGGGAACTTCCTGTGAGTGACTTGTACTTTTTAACTTATGCACAACCAGCCAGTGCATCTTTGGACCTTATTCTATCAGAGTCTTGTATATTTATGGTTCTCTGTATGATGGCCGGCCAGTAGGTCTATTCTCATAATA
This sequence comes from Epinotia demarniana, assembly GCA_945867215.1. Taxonomy (NCBI): domain Eukaryota; kingdom Metazoa; phylum Arthropoda; class Insecta; order Lepidoptera; family Tortricidae; genus Epinotia; species Epinotia demarniana. Next base: position 5,960,737 of record OX244273.1, on the reverse strand, counting down.
ATCAATATGATCGCGAGGAATAACAGAACATAATGACCTGCCGCTTGGCACCTATAGTATAATGGTGCGAACACACTGAACACTCTTACTGGTCTCTTCACTGATGTCATTATAAACAACGTAATTGTAGCTAAGCTTTATATCTGCGACATACAATGACAGCTTGATCGAAGAAAGATTGCGTTCCGCAAAATGCCATGTTTCACTAAGTCTACTCCCGAGGTAACAACTCTCATGTGAAAGTTTACAAAAAAGTGTTTTTGTCGTACAAATAGGCACTCTAAAAAACAAGCTTTAAACTGTTATAGACATATGTTGATCTAAAGCGAGATGAGGTATGTTTGAAGTTTGTAGGAATGTTTTGAGGTACGTGGGCCACTTCACGGGCAAGATAAAACGTTTTTAGTATACATGTTATTAAATAGTTGTGGCAATTCATGAGACAAAACACATTCTAGGGAATGTGTTTTGTCGTGGCTAATATAAGCCCATAACTTACCCATCGTCATCTCTTGATATACAGACATTTAAGGCCTTGGTCTCTTGTTTAATAAAATAAGGTTAACCTATCAATCGATTTGAAGCTCGTAAATGCAGAAAGTCAGTCCATTGTTTACGTGAAACAAATTATAACAACACAGAAAACAGGCTCCCGGCTTTTTGTATCGCTCTCCGCTTCGTCCATGCCAAGCGACTACACCCTACGAGAAAATTTGCATTCGCGGCGTAGGCGCAGCGGTAGCGTCGGAAAATTGATTGAACGCCCGCAATTATATCTGAGTGGAACGCGGACGTGCAAGCTCGTGGGAGTGCAACACTGAACTTTGTGAGGATGGTTCCAAGTTCCCGGTGACGTGTCTATCGCACAAATGATGTAGATGAATGTGGTTGTTCCACTACGTGTATTATAATGTAATGGACCCGAAGATCTCCACTTGAAATCTTGTAAGAATGGAGACATGACCATATGTATGTTACAGACTTTGTTGGTGAATGTAGCTGTTTGGCTATTGGATCTGTACAATACAGAGACTGACTATTACAATCGGAAATCGTTCGTATGTCCGGTGGCTATCCCTCTGTCCCGCTGTCCCGCTGTCCAGCTGTTCTCTACAGGTTGCATTTCTCAACCGATTCTTGTAAAATTTTGGGAGCAATTTCGTTGCTTTTTTTTTGTTGCCTCAATTTTTCGTTTTTTTTTTTAAAGTTAGGCTCACAATTTGTACATTACCATCGGATCAGTATAAGCACGCATAAAATATATTTCAAATGAAAAGTAGAACGGTGGATGTAGGCGAGTCTAGATGATAATATTATTCGTACAGTCACGTCTATAAACATGTACACGTTTAGGGACGTATGTCAATGGAATAACGAAAATCGTATACATGTTTATAGACGTGACTGTACGAGGAATCTCTAATAATACGCGACAATGAAGATTTAGGCTTAGGGACAAGCCAAGGATTCGTATCTATACCTTTCGTTTTTACGTAGAGGTAATGCGTTTACGCATTTCACGGGCTAAGGAAATGTATTACCTAAGGCACTTTCAAAGACTGCCCCTGGTAGTTGCTAAAGTGGTCTAACTTGCCACGTGCTTAATGTACAAGATGATAGAACATATTCAAATTATAGTTATGCCGTTCCTGGCTATGTTACCCACATAAAGGACCGGTCACACCGGAGCTGACCCCCTAGCACACTAAGGTTTATGTCGGACATAAAGCATTTGTACCTCTTGTACTCGCATATTTGCCAGAATGGGACGAATGTTTTACGTCGAACATAAAACTTATTGCGCTAGGGGGTCTGGACAACGTGTATACGCGGTCACGCGCTTTGTGTGTCATAAATGCATAAATAGATGCGGCAACGTATGGCATGTTTCAGTGTGGTCGATACTTACGCTGATGGGTTAGGTTAGAGTCAGCTTCCTTTATAATGACCGCCGAGATCATAGTTCATAACCCAGACCACTACAGTCGACTCTCGTTGAGTCAGGTACAGTACACATTGTTGCCATAGTCCTAAAATCGCTAACAACGACAAAGTCCCAACTGCAATACTGACCAACCAAATCCAACTCTATGTCAAACGTTTAAAGTTTAGTTTTGCTGATCTATCGGGAACGTAACTATGTCACAATTATTGTGGAATCACGAATTATTGAAATGACGTTAGTAGCATTACAGTTTAATTCTGTGAGTCGTGTTTCCCTAACTGTACCGATTGTTATGGGCTCCGATTGAGGCCTGGATATTGATTCGCTGAGAGCTTAAACAACGAGAGATTTACTTAAACTGGTGTTAAAAAATGGACAGTTATTGTTATTAAGGAACCGTTCATAACGTTTACGCTTTTAAAGCTGGATTTGGCCAAACTGAAATAAGAACTTCATTCCAACATAATTATTGTCGTAAGTGTTGTTTTAGTATGATTAGCAGTTATTGCAAGCTGCATTTATTTATACTGTGATTTGTTCGTCATCATTAACGACGTGTAATGTCAATTCTTCGGTGATTCCCTTTAGTTGTTTAAATCGGTTTCATTATCTATTCGCGCAATTATATCACCTATGTAGATAAACATTGAAAGTATAACCACAAATTGTTACTTGCATAAAAGATTTAGTAGAGTACCTAGTACCTACTAATAATTCTTGTCCATCCGTCTAATTCAGTTTCACATTACTGTCGAGGTTTTAATACCTAGTAGTTTTATATCTATACCACTTATAACTATATCGTCTTCTCTGTTTGTCTTTTATTGTTTGTGCACTAACTAAGTATGGTAACAGTGGATCTTCAAAAGCATTTTTGAACATACATAATATTTAACCGATATCGGCATGTAAAACATAAACTTGAATTTTGATTGTACAGAACCAAAATTAATAAATTATAATTTACAAAATAAGAATGGTTCGTATCAACATGTGTTTTAATTGTTAGGCTTGGTAATGTTTTGTAGTAGAATAGAAGGATTTTTCTGTAAGCCAATTGAGCAGTTTGACTTTAAACATTTATGTTCTTGTATTTATTAGTTGTCAATATATTTTCTGGAAGTCAACTGCTTCCTTTAACTTCTCACCCTGGCTATCGATTCTTGTACACATTACCATTTCCCGTTGCCGCATCAGTCTGAACAGAAGCAAATGACGAGCTGTATGTCTAAATCATCCGGTCACTCCACGTCACGAGCTTCAATATCACGTTTGAACATTCCCATGCAAACAAAGCTATCTAACATTGCCATACTCATATTAGCGATCTTATTATGCTTGTTGGGTCTATAAAAAATATCATACATTAATGCGAAAGCAGCTTGTATATGACATGTAACTGCGATACAGTTTCGAACCGCAAATCCAAGTAAGATCTTGGCCTAAAGCTTACTTTTTATCGCACTAATCTAAATCGTGGTGAACTGGCATCTTATATCTTCTGGTTACTTTGCAAACTTCGTATCGCACCCGTAAGGGTATTGCCGAAACCAACATTACTATGTTCAAAACAAAGTTCATATTCGAACAAGATGTTAAATAGATTTGTGGTTGCTAAAACTATTAGCTTATACTCTATCGGCGCACGTCGGTCTTGCCAGACTAATGTGTTCGAAGTCTAAATGGTGTACAAGTGTATGTGGTTCTCAGTCACTCAAGACCTTTTCATGCTGTTACTTGAGTAATCTTATCGTTTCGACCCATTGCTACAATTTAAACGAATTAACTGTTCTCAAAAGGCTAATGGCAAGTGACTTACATACGAGGACAGTTTTAACGGTAGGCTGTATTGATTGGCTCGGCTCCTAAACTGTTAAGTTATAAATAAGTTTCGCTTATTTACGCTTTCATGTCAGTCGAATTTTGAAAGACTCGAAAATACAGCGTTGATAAAACAATATAGGTACTAAATGCCAGTAAATTATGCGAGTTAGTTTTCACTGAAAACAGATATGCACGTTTGCTACTTACTACCTGATTTAGATACCTCTATATACCATTATACCCAATTTTAGGTTTAACTAATATCTATTTATTTATTACTGACAGACATCAAAACACCTAAATAGATCATATTAAATAAAACCCTACGTAATAACAGACTACTGTAGCGGGTTAGGTAGGGGTTTTAGTCTAGAGTACTTACCTAATCTAAGGAATCCTACTAATATTATTAATGCGAAAGTTGGGCTGTTTGGATATTTGGATGTTTGTTACTCTATCGCGCTTAAACGGCTTAACCAACTTGAATGAAAATTTGCACGAAGACAGTTTATAACTTGGATAATAATATAGGATAGTCGTTGTCCCGGGTCCACGTAGAAGAAGTGGCGGGCGGAAGCTAGTTAAAAATGAAATTAGGACACACATTTATGGAAACCTACTCGTAACTATTGTTAGAAAGTTAATATCATCATCATCATATCAGCCGAAAGACGTCCACTGCTGGACATAGGCCTCCCCCAAAGAGTGCCAAAGTGACCGATCCCTCGCCACACGCATCCAGCGGACTCCCGCAACCTTTACCAGATCGTCACTCCAGCTTGTCGGGGGCCTACCCAGGCTGCGCCCTCCGGTGCGTGGTTAATATATTCAACTGTAAACTTAGACTATGCGCCCTGCTACTATTTGTACCCGTGTCTGTCTGATACGTACATATATTTCGAAGGCGATAGCCATGTAGATAGTTTCTTTAAAAAATAGCTAAAGTACACAACACAGTCCCACTTTAAATAAAGCCCCTGAACTTCTTTACATATCTATTCTTAGCATTTAAAATATTGAGCTTCGGCAATAATATTGCAACAAGTTGCCTTTGTTAATTACTTACTATACTTACTGCTCGAAACAAAATGAGGGCCACCATTTTTTGACGTGTATGCAAATCTATAATGTAATTTTTTATCATGAAATAAATAATCTAATCTTATCTATTAATGATGTCCCTCATCCTTGAGAATACAACCTCTTTCATGCTGAGAAAAAAAATACAACTGTTTAATGTAATGTTCACGTAAACATATACTTGTGGCTCCTATTTTCTTTTAAGTAGTGTAATTGACGAGAGCCATTTTTTAAAATTCAAAACCAGCTTCTACCCGCGACTTCGTCTGCGTGGACCCGGAATAGAAAACTATCCTATCCTATATTTTAATCCAGGCTACAAACTATCCTCGTGCAAAGTTTCATCAAAATCGGTTCGCCGTTTAAGCATGATTGAGTACCAAAAATCCAAACTTTCGCATTTATAATATTAGTAGGATGATATCTGTTTAATTTAAGATATGAGTGGGCCTTCTTATTTATTTCTTGATGCTTGTTTTTGTTAAATATGTAAATATCAGTCAGCTTAAAAAAATAACCATAAAAACATAACCCTCGTCTCCTTCGGCAGTCGGGTAAAAATCGTAAAGCTCTTTAAAAAAAAATGTTACAGTGGTGTCGCTATTATGTTAGAACATTCAGGTCCTTTATTAGGAATGTAGGTACTTAACTGTGCCACCGTTAACCCAAAATGTGTAACTTTCATATTAATTTTAATCGCAAATATATATATTGACCATAATACGTTACTTGACCGTGATTCGAGCGACAAAACTGTAGTATTTGTAGTGTACCGTTTTCGATGTGCTTCCAGGTTAGTAACGGATTTAAACAAATAAATGGGTTTTCTGTATTGACCTGAGCATTTAATCGGACACAATCAGAACCAGACATTGATATTGAAAATCTAAATAGAGGGGCTAGTTCCATTAGTTTTACTGCCAAGTCATGGCATAACTGCTAGTAGGGGTGGTATTTAATTTTGTTTTTCGAACTACTACTAGGCACTCCAATTTGAATCTGAAGGTAATAAAATCTTATGTATGAAATATCATTTGATATTTAACAGTGGCTTCTCGTGTGAAGGAAAACATCGTGAGGAAGCCGGTCTAATCCCAATAAGGTCTAGTTTTCCCTCTGGATGGAAAGGTCAGATGTCAGTCGCTTTCGTAAAACTAGTGCCTATGCCAAATCTTGGGACTAGGTGTCAAAGCGGACCCCGGGCTCTTTTAGGGCACAACCGGGAATAACGCTAGGAGGACGATGATTTAATTTTGTTTTTGACGACTTGTGACATCGCTTCATTGCCAGGTATATCACCATACACTTGAAAACTCCGATGACTCTGAAAGCGTATTTTTTCCAAGTTTCATTATTCTGAAAACGATGCTAAAGGAATTCCAGATTTTTTTAGACATAATACTTGCTGAGCTTTTATATCTACTCGTGTGCGTCAAAATTCTCTTTAAGCCGAAAATGCCTTCGGGAGTTCTTTATTATGGGATTATGATGCTTTCGGAAAAATAACTCCAAAGTCAATTACATTTTTGGGTTTATAAGCTGACGAGATTGGCCAATGTGCGGTTGTGCGCTTCAACTTATATACGGGATGACCAATTACATTGTATGGAAACACCCGTTACTGACAATAGATATGTTTCTTTCCCATAGAAAAGTGAACGGTAGCTGCTTACTCAATGACGGATTTTTATGGTGTGTTTATTTCACGCCTTTATTCCCAAAAGGGGTAGACAGAGAACATGGAAAGTATATGTGTTTGTGTTTAATTTTAACGCTTACGTAGGGTCAGTTAAAGACAATCAGTAAAATTTACATATTAACTACTCCCCAATGTAAGGTATTTACTTCTTTTTCTTTTGGTTTGAATGAAACATCTTGATTCAAGATGATTTCTGTTTCATTGAAGATAATAATCTTGCTTATTCTTTTCTTATTTCACGGAAAAAGGATTACGTTCTCTGGTTAACCCTGTGCAAGTGCAAGCGAGTAAAAAAATCACATGAATGACAAATTAGTAAATTTATTCTTTTATCATCATCATCATCATATCAGCCGAAAGACGTCCACTGCTAGACCCCCCCGAAGAGTGTTACAACGACCAGTCCTACGCCACTTTACCTTCACTACCTACGTTGCACCTCCCAGTATGTGGTCGTCATTCCAGAACCTTTACGCTCCAACGGCCATTGTTTCTACGTGCAATCTGCTCCGCCCGTAAGTTTAGCGATTCGGAGGGCTATCGATTACTTTGGTTCTGCTGCGGATAGCCTCATTTCTGATGCGATCGAGCAGAGAAATTCCCAGCATAGTTCACTGCATTGCCCTTTGAGCTTTCTTAAGAGGCACATAGTAAGCGACAACGTGTCGTCATTAATTAAATTTAGTAATTTGGAAGCAAAAATTTGGTGTTATATCGCCCCTAATAATACATAGATGTTCTAAGATGTAGATACCTACTCCACAAGTTTCTCTTTAATAAGGCAATTATTAAACTATTTTATTTAATGCTAAAAACCTCTTCAAGCACGAAACATCGCAGATTTATCGTGATACTTAATTATTTACATCTCCGTAGACAGTGCCATTTGAAACCTCAATAAAGTCATCAATTTCAACTCGAATAACGTAACTTAGAAATTTACTAGAAATTTCTCATTTGTCACAGTTTTTGTAATCTGTGAATAATCCGGCGGAAACATCGGACAAATAATGTTACGTCAACTGTTTTATAATCACGTTTCGGACAATGGTAAACAATATTAAATTTTCTCGTGACTTCGTTGCTGACTGTACCGCATTTAGAGTATAGATATCAATGGCGGAGCTATGGTAATAACTATACCACGACCGGGGACGGTAATGTACAAATCCCAATAAGTGTGACAGAAAAGGATGTAGGTATCATTCGCTGTCCTCGTCATGGTTCCACTTTTTTTACCGCAACTGAGTTAGTATGAGCTTGCGGCAAATCAACCATTACCCGCTCCAGTACAGTAGGTTGTTTATGGTAAACTATCCGCCATATTTAAACCCCGACGCCAAAAGAGGGGTGTTATAAGTTTAACGTGTCTGTGGTAGCGTAGCTCCCTAACGGTTGGACCGATTTAAATGCGGTTTTTTTGTGTCATAAATAATGTTATCCCGAGTGTTCTTAGCCATGTTTCATCAAAATCTGTTCGGCCCTTTTTGAGATATTGGTCTTTGAAATGAAAATGTCGGGGGTTTTTCAACTTTTCTAAGGTGTAGTTATAAGACCAGTTCTTAATTTAGCATCATATGACCCATTCCGTCCCGGTGCACCCGCGTGGTGGCACCCGACTAGCTCCTCTGTAGATATCTATACTCTAACGTCCGTATCATAAATATATACGATATATACGAGCGTATTTTAACTAAATTGGCGATCAAATTCGTTTATCTTTATCTGTCACTTTGACATTTGTGTTCATCAGAAAGGGACAAAGAACATTTTATTTAGCAGAGGCATTTTAAGTTTTATGAATAAGGGGGTAGGCTCCAAATAACTTCTTGTGGCATTCAGTGACAACAGGTTTAATTTAAATTTCATCGGATTATTTGAATAGGTACGTCTTGTTCGAATTTCCTTATAAGTAGCTACTATTCCCGCAATACCCTACCCTACCCCCTTTATACCCTTTTTACACAAATAAACATTTCATTTCATTTCATTTCATTTCAATAATTAATTAATTTGTGAACGATTGTCGAATGTCGCATTTGGAATGTAACCTTAAAATTCACAGAAATTATATTCGTTGACGCTATCAATCTTAGCGTTAGTTTAAACTTTAGTTATTTTATTGTGTCTAAAGACTTAGTTAAACATTTTCTATGAATATGAATTACTTCTCTTTCTTATTTTTACTGTAATATGATGACTTCACACCTAGTCACAATGAAATAACAAGTTCTGATATCGAAACATTTATTTATTTTTCTTCAATAATTTAACTTATAATTAAATTTATACATAAAACAAATAAGGAAGACAAACCACATCAAGGTATCATTTTACAAACATGTTTTATATTTACATAGATACAGTCTTCAGTAGTGTTTCTTATCACCTCTGAACAATTTAAATACTTTGCAAATTCAACATACCTAAGCTTCATAACTTATTTTGTCTTCTTGGTCCTAATTTTCACTTTGAGACACCTTTTTGTTATCAAGTTTCAGCTTAAAGTTCGCTTTTAATTAACTTAACTTTAGTTATTTTCAATACTGAGTAATTTTTTAATTTTTCAAATCTGTGTCGTAGTTTTGTATCAACACTCTCCATAACTTATTATTTATTTATGGTCATTTAGTAAAAAGTTTAATGAAGTATCAGCAAGGTTGTAAAGAGATATTTATGAACATATAAAAAAAAACTTTAATTTGAGTATAATTAAGACCATGGCGATATCTTCGTCATAAATAACAAAAACTATGTATTAGACAATCGTAAACATAAACAAAATAATGAAACAATTTTGTCTTCATGACTGGAATGGAAGACGCGGAACAAACGCAACACGTATGGCAAGTAAATACTTAAAGTATGAATAATTATTCAATCATCTAATCTAACCGTTTGGAATGATTACTTAGGTCTACAACTATTATTTACATAATAAGTAATAACTATAACAGAAACAATATGATAGCGCCCCTACACAAGCAATTTACAATATTACTTTAACGTTGTACATTACACTGTCAACACCATTAATTTTGTTCGTATTTTACCCAAATCAATAAATACTCGGCTTTTTGAAATCCCATACATTTCCCACTCTTATAAATTTACACTTACAATCAGAAATAAAATGGTTTGATCCACGCTCTCATTGATCGAGCTATTTGTTCGGTTCCTATAAATTAATAGCACTAAATAAAAAAAAGCATTTCTTAGCTGCCTTAGAAGTTTGTACTAAACAGGTAATGAGCAAAGCAATTCTTAGCGTCAATGCGTTGAAAATGCGTTCATAAGGCTGGTATAAAACGTTGTATTGCCTCCTAATGTAACCGTTTCGTCTCAGTCTTTGTCGCCCACGAATCTGTACGAGTCGGGTGGGGGTTGGGGCATGCAGTACCCGTGGTAGGTGCGTATGTCTTCGGCGGCGTACGTGACGCCGGCCAGTACCCCCGGCTCCGTGTGGTGTCGCGGGCAGGTATGGTCGCGGGGACACTGGCAGATGGTGTTGGCGTTCACCTCGTCTATTTGCTCGTGCCGCCGGCGCACGCTGAACAGTTTGCACGGCTCCTTTCGTGAGCACCGCAATCTCTGTAACGGAGGAACGGATTATGAATTCTATCCAATAATAGATATTGTCAAGGCGTAAGGCATTCACGAAAAAAAGTAGGCATCGAAAACTAAGTCTCCACTGGCACCCAGTAGGTTTACGCGCAAGAATTTAAAATCCATATTTTTTTCTTTAAAAGTAGTATCTTATATAATTCCAGTTAAGGCTTAAAGCTAAAACTTCTGGCATGATTAAACAATTTATGTTCCGCATACTGTAATTAAGAGTCTGGAAAGATATTCGCGGAATATGGCATTGATAAACTATGTGTCTTAAGAAAAAAAGAACCTGTATGACCCAAACGTGGAAACAACAAAATCTAAGCCTAAAATCCAGAGAATTCGAAAGTAAGCCTAAAATGGATAGTATTAGCTTCTATAAATATTCATAACGCCACTTCAAAAGACTCCTACTTTGAAATTAGATTCTTTAAAAAAATATCCGTATCCATGGATCATCTGACAAAATCACTTCATCTGACAAGTAACTTTGCAAAATGACGCCGTGTGTAACCGCTCTTAAGGAAAACTAGAATAAAATGCGAGATAATATTTCAATAGATTATTCAAACCGCGAAGAAGCCGAGTCTTATCCAGCGCTATGGTCAAAACTCAAACTAGTACGCCAGGGGTTTTCAAAGTGGGGGGCGACCACATTTTAAGGGGGGCGCGGGGCCTCGGGAAATCCTTTCGCAAAAACTAGTGCCTCGCCGATCCTTGGGATTAGGTACTCAGCTGACCCTAGACTCCTAAGAGCCGTGGCGCTAACGACAACGCTAGGAAGATGATGAATTGATGATGATTTGGCTAGCTAACCCATTCACTTCCGTTTCCTTGCATCGAAGCGAAGGGGGGCGTGGGAACTTCATTTTAGGCAGCAGGGGGGCGTGCTTAAAAAAAGTTTGGGAACCCCTGCAGTACGCAATGGTATTGTGGGGCGCTTCTTCTTAGATTAAATTGAATACGATGATTGGTTCAGCATAAGTGGGTACCCGTACAGTGACACTGCCTGCGAAGCTGACGCTGACCATGCCCCTATTTCACCAAGTCGACAATTGCCACCAGATAACGACAATCCTCCTTACATTGCTGGATTCACAAGTAACCTAGCAACCACCCTAGAACAAGCAAAGTGTCAGGTGACAATTGTCAAGTTGATGAAATAGATTCCAATCCCTACCGGTAAGGGCCAATATGTGTGTTGAGCATCGATATTTGTTTCCGAGTTTTGGATGTTTTCTGTTTATTTAAATATCAGGGCCAATCAACTAATTCACAGTGGCAGCCTATTTGGATAAACGTTTGACATGTACTAACTTACACCTAATGCCCAATACTTTCAAATTTCTATGACTAAATTCAATTCGTATAGCAAAATTTTACAGTTCTCAGATGTCTGACATCGCTTTTGATAACAGAATGTTATATCACCTACTGTCATTATTACGAATCGAATTGTGTCCCATCAATGTTTTATAAACTTAAGTACCTAAGTATAAAAAGTTTATTATAAAAACTTTCCATGTTAGACTTTCGCTGTAATAAATACAAAGTCTGTATCCTGCGCTTTACAGCGCTGTCTAGAGTAGGAGTCTTTATAATTTACGAAACATACTAAAGTGGCGCCACAAAACTAACATCAGCACCGAATGCCTTTTTAACATCAGCGCCGCCCAGCGGCGGCCGTGCGAACTAAAACGAAAGCCAACTCACGCTGATAGGCGAGCACGCGAACTGGTACTGGTTCCCCTGTTCGCCGCTAGGTGTCGTATACGGCAGCTTCTTCAACAGGTACGTGACTGACATCTTTGGGCAATGGCAGCTGATAATCTGCTGGGTCGCGTTGCTGTCGGGGAGCGTGTAGATCGTCCACGCGGGGTCCTTGAAGTAACGGCATTTTGGTAGCCGCTTCACGGGCTCGCAGGTCTTGTATAGGGTCGTCTTGTCGGCGAGTGTGTGGTTGTCGTCAGCTGAGAGTTCGCTGGAAAAGTTGAGATACTTATTAGTTAACATTTATGAGAACGTTTTTGGCTTTAGAGCAGGGGACCGATTTTTGACTTTCGAGCGCTCGACTATTTCAATCGAAGCTGACAAAAATTATGAAAAGCTATTTTGAAATAGCGATAGAAAATTGAAAAACGAGTGGTATTAACCACTCGTATTCAATTCTATTGGTAGAAAGTACGTGCCTGCCATTTTGACACTAAAAACGTATTTATTTACTCTTGTTTGCTTTTCGAGCGTTCGAAAGTCAAAAATCGGTCCCATGGTTTGATTTGGGAAAATGCGGTCACTTTAGAGTAATAATCAATTGTTTGGTACCTATCCAAAGTAGTTCGCCATCACACTTTGCTAAGTAAATTAGCCTTACATACAATTTTATTGAGCATCAGAAAAAACGTATAGTTGATAACATATTTTACTGAATTTTAAATGTTTGTACCTAGTTTTAGCTGCAAATGTCTGTAGATATATGGTTAAAGACATTTATTGTCTCATAAATACAAAATTCACTTACACGAGATACACTTATATACAAAAACATTTTAAAGGCATGCATAGCGTGCAGTTTACTATTTTACTTTGATAAAAATTAGCATTGTGTGTAGGTACCAATATACTATTTAAATTCTTAAATACATGGCAAAGTGGGTAGAAATCGCTTGTAATATACATAAATAAAATTCTGAAGAGTTATTTGTTGGAAAGCATCAGAATTCCACAATTTTGGAATCCATGTAATAAAACACATGATTAGCATAAGGAACACTAGGTTAGTATTTTATCCTGAATATACAAAAGATAATTCAGCGGAACATGGTTTTCAGAATTAAAAAAAACTAAGTAAATTACTCTCCGGATTACTTAGTATTGATACCCTATTTTAACATGTCTAGTGTGTCTGTCTGTATGAAACGATTTGAGTGAGAGTTTTTATATTAAAAATTTTGCCCGTTGAGGTTGTTCAAGTTGAGATTTGACAGGCAGTATTTATTTATTTAAACTTGATTGCACAATACACAGGAATGTACAAATGTCTGGCTTTATTTAAACTCGATAACACAATTACACAGGAATGTACAAATGTCTAGCTTCTCTACTAGCTTAACCATTGGGCTAAACATAGAATCGCAAAGGCACAAAGATAACTATGATGCAATATATCAACATAAAGTCTCTGCCTAAAGTATGTTATAAATACCTTGAGCACGGCCTATGCCCCAGACACCGGCACTTCTTCTCGATCCAGGGTTGCGTGGTGTCGTACAGGTCGACCTTACTGCACACCTGCCGAGGCCTGCACGCTGGGAGGTCATCCTCTGACACCTGGAATTACATACAATAAGGTTAAACTAGTTGTAGCAGTGTTTAGCCCCCTCCCCCCACAAGGTGGACTGATGCAGGGTCGTCTCTAGCCCATGTAGCGCCCGTGTGCAAACATTACTCTAGCGCCCCCTATTAATCGCGCGGTCAAAATGGAAGGGTAGCGGGTGGCGCTCGGCGCCCCCTAGGACCGCTGCGCTCGTGTGCATTGCACACCCTGCACCATAGGTAAAGACGCCTCTGGACTGATGACCTGACCCCGTATCATGGTCGGCCTTATCACGCGATAAATGACAATATAGGAGTCTCGTTCTCTCGTTCTATGGAACGGTGTCAGCCAGTGACGGACGGTCTTTCCTGTCACTCATCGTGTGATAAAGCCTACCATGATACGGGGTGGTAAAGGTTGCGGGAGTCCGCTGGATGCGGGTGGCGCAGGACCGGTCACTTTAGCACTCTTTTGGGGAGGCCTCTGTCCAGCGGTGGCGTGTGGCAGCTACGGTACCCGCCACTATATCACACACAGTCATTTATACGAGAATCCTGTAAGTTCAGGATAGGTAAGTACCAGCAGGGAGAGCAGGGAGATTTTTGTCACCACACGGCAAGTTATTACGCAGCTAATTAGGGACGGTAGCCTAGTGGTTCAAGTATGCGGCTGTCAAGCGGCGGTCGTGGGTTCGAATCCCGGCTCGTACCAATGAGTTTTTCGGAACTTCTGTACCGTTAGCTTTTCGGTGAAGGAAAACATCGTGAGGAAACCGGTCTAATCCCAATAAGGTCTAGGGTCTAAGGTCAACCCTCTGGGTTGGAAGGTCAGATGGCAGTCGCTTTCGTAAAACTAGTGCCTATGCCAAATCTTGGGATTAGGTGTCAAAGCGGACCCCGGGCTCCTTTAGGGGCATTACCAGGAATAACGCTAGGAGGATGATTTAAATTCGATGCGGAAATGTGATATTCTGTTTATTTACGTCAGGAGAAAAGATTAAAGGTCATAGATTAAAGACGTATTACGTTATGATGAAAAATGAATGACGTCATCATTTTATAAACTTAACGCCTTTATCCTTAAAAGGGGTAGGCAGAGCACATGAAAACCGTGTTCCAGTTCCACTTTTAGCATAAATGTGGGTAACATAAAAAGATCGACAAAATGTGATATCGCAGTGACAGGTTGCTAGCCCATTGCCCACAACACACTTCAACCCTGTTCCCTTAGTCGACTCTTACGACGCCCACGGGAAGAAAGGGGGTGGTGCTATTCTAACCCGACACCACGCGGGGGAACTACAAACTTACCTACATTACAGTCTTATAAAAAAAACAAATTGTAGGTATTCGTTTACCAATCCGCGAAGCCAAAAAAAAACAAAATGTCTGTAAAAAAGTATAAAGACTTATTTTAATCATTAACGATTTCGTTAATGAATAAAATAAGTTAATCAATACTTTCACTATTGCACTCTGGGTGCCCTGAAAACCAGCGCCTTCAGCAATGTATTGCTGGTGGCATATGCTGAGTGATGGCATCAATTTTGGTGAATACCAATTGTAAGTCTCTTAGGGCGGGTTGCATCAACTTACGATTACAGACCGATCAACGTTAAATATGGCGCTGACAGCTGTTAGTCCATAGAAACTTGTCAAACGTTCCATACATTCAGATTTTAACGAACACCGCTTACGATTACTGACGGTTTGGTGCAACTCACCCTTAGTAGATGTAACATGACACCACGCCAAATAAATATATTTCTTTATTTTCTTTCTAGTAGCGCCAAAGTAGCCAAATATTTCGATACACATCTGCCACTACTATACAATGCTGACTATACTTTGTATATGGAAAAATATTTACTAATTGAGTGAACTTCGAATGTACCTACTAATTAACCTATTTAGATTCATGCATGTGGTGTCGGGTTAGAATTTCACCACCCCCTTTCTTCCCGTGGGTGTCGTAAAAGTCGACTAAGGGAACAGGGTTGAAGTGTGTTGTGGGCGATGGGCTAGCAACCTGTCACTGCAATATCACATTTTGTCGATCTTTTATACCCACATTTATGCTAAAAGTGGCGCTGGAACATAAGTTTCATGTGCTCTGCCTACCCCTTTTAGGGATAAAGGCGTGAATGTGTGAATGTGTATGTAACCCTCTTATTATTCCGCATTAGTACTAAATAAGTTATTTATAATTGTTATGCAAAGTTTGTGTGCTGACGACACGAAACACACGTTTTATATCATGTTTTATGTAGATATTGTAATTAGTAAGCCGAGGAAGGAATTGTATCGAGAAGCTAGGGTACCTACCTAGTCTAATTTGTTTATTTTAGTATAAGTAACTGAATGAGAATGTTTGCGTTATACATTTAAGGGCTCCATTGCTTGACACAGACTCAGAGATCAGAGTTTTAATTCCTAATATGGCAGCAGAAAATACTATTTACTAATCTATACGAAGGTGTAATATACGCACATACGTAATTTTGCTAAGAATAGATCGCCTGGCAAGCTCATGTAGACCCTAGACACTACTTCTTCATAGAGCGTTTTAGGACTTCGCATATGCTTTGCTCTATATAGAATATACATATGTATTTCGCATTTGTTGAGCCACTTAAGGCGCCGTAGGTTCATGGTTTTCTCTCCCTCTCACTGAGCTTAAGCGTGAGCGAGATGGAAGTGCGTGCTCGGAAGCGCGGAAATCATGTTTTTTAATTTTATGCTTTTTGGCGTTTAAATAAATAAAAAAGCAAACACTGATTTCTCTCAAACATGATATTGCCGATTTTTAGAAGCCATTTTAATATTTTTAGCTTTTGTGCATAAATTGTAAGAAATATTTTAAGTGTATTTTAGACTATGACTCTTTTAGACCTATGTTCGTGATTTTTTTCTATCGAGCGAAAATTGCTTAATCATGTTTCTAAACACTGATTTCCCTGCAGAAAAGCCTCAAGATTACTATTCGTATTTTTTTTAAACCATATAATTATAAAAAGACCCATTATATTGTTTCAAAAACTCTGTTCGCTTAACTTCGCTGAACCTACGGGGCCTTAAACTCTGATCCCTGAGTCTGTAGGAGACTACTATACTACTCTCTACAGGAGAAATGTAATCTTACAAGATACCTATACTCTTTACTTGACAGCTAAGACAAAACAGAGCACTATTCAAAGTAGAGGTAAGGAACAAGCTGCCTCAAAACTAGCAAACAATCTGTTATATACATTGAACTTTGGGTAACGGATTTCACTATCGTAAGATTTCATTAGTTTGATTTGTGCTACGATGGAACTCACATAATATCTGTTTTCCCATTGAACAATTTCGCTCAAAGTATCTATAATAGGTACTGGGAACATTATCGATTTGTCGCGATCGATTGCTCGATTAATAATTCTACGCGCATTGCTGTTAACATTCCAGTGTGCCATTCGCCTCACTAACAAAATTCAATGAGATTCTGTTTCAAACAATCAATTCTTTCGCAGTTGCCTTGTCTTTTGGAAATATAGATTCATAAACATCGCCTTTGATTTAATGATTTGATTTTTTTCCTGACAATATGTCTGTATATCATGCAAGTAAAAGACCTATTGAGATTCAGGAACAGGTGCCGAAACCATCGCCACAAAACATAGATTTTAACAGTGATACATCAACCTTAAAACATCCATGGATCAATAGAATGGCTGTATAATAAAATGCCTCAAAGACATATGCTTGAACGCGGCTTTGTGTAGGATTCATAAACCGTAAATAACGTCCCATTCTGACCCAAAAGTCAGGTGAAAAGCGATGGCCACAAAAGATCGCCCGTGGGAAAATTGAAATGTGCAATCCATGTTGGTCCACACCTGTCGCACCCGCAAGAAACCGATCATTATACGCCGTAAGATGTTAATCATAATCATTCACACAATGCGGACACTACAACTCTAGTTTTGAAACGTGCAAACGCATCTAAAAACCCTAGGGACATATGTCCTTTTGATTGACGACGAATGAACGACGATTGAACATGTGTGCTCGAAATCTGTTGTCAAAAAAAGGTTTTTTTGCGTAGAAAAGGACCATTGGTCGTACTTCCGACAGGAAGGAATTCTCAGCAACCTGTTGTCTGTGGGAAAATTGACACTGAGCAGCGACTCAGGGCTGCCTGCGAGGAGACCATTTGGTTTGAATTATTAGGCAAACCAAGTCTATGAGTCTCTAATTATATTCAAGCGTTACAATTGCTGCAGAAGATAAAACAGTGGCTATAACTCCACTGACAGGACAAGTGACACAGAACAGGAACTCTTTAATATTTATTCAAATTATTGTCAGCCTGCTAAAGCTTTAACATTTATTTCATATTGATGAAAATTAGATTAAAACACACATAAGCATAAACAGATAACTTTGGTGGGAAGACGTAACGATGATATTTAACAATGACAGTTTTAAATATTATACACCCAAACACATTTTTACCAATTTGTACTTAACATTTGAATTGAATGAGAAGTACAATTTTTTAATATTGATAATCCTGATTAATTTACTTGAAAGCCTACTTTCTGGCCTTATTAACTAGGTACACAATTTAAAGGCTTTAATGTATCTCCAAAGTGCGAAACCGAAGTTAGCAGCCCTAGTAACTTGAAGGTGTGAAAAAACTGGTGTTTTTTCGTTGTTCCGGATATACTTCCCGTTTCTTGTTGCGATAGATTTCGCGGAAACGGCTCGGCTCGATCTTTCAACGACCGGATACAGCCCTTTTGTGTGCCGAACAAAAAGCTTCGTATAAGCCAAGAAACGGAACACACTGCACAATGTATGCCCAATGTTGACTTACTTTACGTGTGCCTTCATTTAACAGGCGCCGAACCTGAATGTCAATCGATTGTGAGCGGCAAAAAATCGACAGAACACGGTCAAATTAAATCGATCGCTAGATTTGCTTTATCCATTATAAAAATTATCTCAAATCACTCGTTAAGGATCTAATCGAGACCATCGCGTGTACCTAATTTATTCAATTGACTCAAGACACTGATTTTAGTAACGACCGCCCATTTGTATCGCTCGGGGGCCCGACGGATGTTGCGTCAATGATTTTTTGGAAACGTTATTTGAGACCTGACCAGCCCGGGGCGACAGTTCTAAGGGACGTTGCGTTTTCGTCCTTTTCTAAGTCGTTTTAAGAACCTGGCGAGATGTGATCGTGTTGGAAAGTGGACTGTGGGGGTTTTCTGTTAAGGTTGTGTTTGGGATGAGGTGGAGGCTGTGGTGCGGCGGGCGGCGGGGGTGGGGGGCGAAGCATCCGGTCCGTTGGACAGGTGGCAGCGCGCGCGCCGCCGGTGCCGCGCCCACTCTAATGAAATAATTTGTTACCAGCACCGACCGACCTTCCACAACAGTCCTGCGACTATCCTTATTTTGCCAGGGCCTTTGGCGCTTTGATGCCTGGCTCAGGCATGGAACACTGATTCTGTATTTTAAAGTTACTACTAGGTACGTTTATAGTTAAAAGTTAAATTAATTTATTTTATTTTTCAATTTAAACCTTTAGTTCCTCTTCCTCAGTCAACACTTAACAATGCCTTAAAGTATATCCTAAAACTGTCAAAATTCATGATATAATTCCTACCACCGTACTTGATTCGTTTTTACACTTTTACGTTAGGTAATATACTGTCAATTAAGCCTTGTTAAACCCACACATTACACGTCTCAGGAGTCTCGTCTTTTAAATACTATTTTACTAGTATCCGCCCGCGACTTCGTCTGCGTGACCCAGGATAAAAACTTCCTACATTTTAAATATTAATCCAGGCTGTAAACTATCTTCGTGCAAATTTTCATCCAAATCGGTTGAGCTGTTTAATCTTGATTGGGTAACAAACATCCAAACATCTAAACATCCAAACAATCTCATCGTACCCATTTATTCACAAAATCGTGCTGTTTAGAAGATTAGATTTGTCTTATATATTATATTTTATATTCGATTTCTGATTTTATGACTATTCGATTTTATGACGATTCTGTGAATTAATATGTCAGAGTTCCTTTCCGAAAGATGTAAGATTTGATGTTTTTTCCTCAACAAGTGTTTTCACTTGTTAAGGAAGTGAGTAGGACTTTCGTCAGAGACATAAAGACAGATATCTACCTAATCATATTGCGAAAGTGTAGCTAAACATAAGGCTATTTTTGCCCTTTCTAAAGAAAACGTAATGGATTTGGTTAACATTTCCTTAATCCTTGTGTTTACATATTAAAGGGTAGGGTATGTACCTACCTATAATAATATGTAAATCGGCGCAAATTACTTTTAAACGATTTTAACAACCGGCATTTCCCGTCTCGCAGAAATTGCTTATAAATTAGCGACCGGGTACCACGACAGTGAATTTTCGTTCAGAAATCAATGTAAATTTTTCCAGGGTTTAGAATATTTTTGCATCCCATAAAAAGGGCACAGGAAACGACGGAATTATACATTTAATATCTTGTTGTTAAGATTTTGTTGTTGTTTAATTATATTCGGGAGCGGATTCGCCCGGGGCGTGGACGGTGCCGGTTGCGTTCACGGTAACACAAGTAGCCAACAAATTACCGATTACACTTCGCCACCGGTTATACAATCTTACTGTTCATTTTTTAACTTTATTGATACTACTTCAAAGACGCATATCGCATGTAAGTTTTGTCGAGCTGACCAAACTTTATTTATGACAAGCTGTTTATTACGAGTGTTATTAATATGAAGCCCGGGGCTTATTTTAACTGCTTTTGTTTGCCTTCATTAAACACTAGTGTACAATGTTATATACAAAATATTGAAGAACTGGTAGGTACTACCGTTTAATTTTTTAGTTCCTTTTTAGTGTTGTTACCGACTTTTTAGACATCGTTAAAATATAAGCACTGTCTCTGGCTATTCCTAATTGGCTGAGGATCGAGGTTGCCACTAGAAGATCTACTCTTAAGAGTTTCATGTACATTTTAATCCTTACATACGCTACAAAGTGATTGGTCCTGCGCCACCCGTATGCAGCGGACTCCCGCGACTTTTACCAGGTCACCTTGGTACGCTGGATGCGGGTGGCGCAGGACCGATCAGTTTGGCCCTCTTTGGGGGATACCTAATGTCTACTAGTGGACGTCTTTCGGATGATATGATCATGATGATGATAATACGCAACAACTAGTAAGCAATCGGTGTATCTGTTTTGCTTAAATAAAATTATCCCTTTCTAATCAGTTTAATCACCGTGCCGGCGACCTGCAATCTGCGTTTATTCTGTCTGTTCTGTCATTGACGGTTGTCTTACATTAAGAACTCATACACGAGTTTCTTAGAAGGACAGGTTCAATGTACCCGTGTTGTTTATTTATCACCCAATATTGTTTCATTCGATAAGCAATGGAATATAAATTTACAAAACGGATGTCTTATATGGTTTCGTTGAAATTGATTTATAATCCCGTTTATAGTTTTCATCGTCCTTTCAACTCCATTGGAAACATTCCAAGCTTATAGTTATTAAAACTTGAGCATGTTCTTTAATAGAGATATATTTAAAAAAAAACACAAATACTTATGTATGTCTTGGTAGGTACAAAGTTATTATGAAGATCCGTCTCACTTTTCTGTACTTACGAGTACAACTAAAAACTAAAATCCACACTCCTAATGAAAACATCTCACAATATTTAAACAGCTAACGACGACATTTCACTTCCCTGTTCAATTCTCTTTTCCTCTTCTCGAACAATTTATTTTTCTTCGAGACACACTTAATTCTCGAAAAGTACGTGCGGTACCCTTATGGCAAGACTCGTGGTCGGACGTTCATCCGTCCCGTTTTCTCCGGAACTTTAGTGCTACTCTCTTCACAATTAGTCTGTACTGTACCTACAAGATT
This sequence comes from Epinotia demarniana, assembly GCA_945867215.1. Classification (NCBI taxonomy): domain Eukaryota; kingdom Metazoa; phylum Arthropoda; class Insecta; order Lepidoptera; family Tortricidae; genus Epinotia; species Epinotia demarniana. Next base: position 5,939,328 of record OX244273.1, on the reverse strand, counting down.
GTCAATTTCAAAGACCTTGAAATCACACAGTTCTTCATTCATGAATTAAGAGTGGCTTTACATATTAGATAATGTTTTGATACAGTATGTGATATTGCTAATATAGCCATGTCACGAATGCTATACATGCCCACTTCAACTTGGTACCTGGACTTGTGACCAATTTCCGCTCTGCCCTCGCCAAGCAAAAGGGTCCTGTGTGGCTTGAAGTTAGACAATTCAAAAAAAAAACCTGGACTTCGCAATAGTACTTATAAACATTTCAAATAAGTTGTTATTGAGTCGGTCTTTCCCACAGATGTTTTTAACATAGACGAAAAAAGAATCAGACTTAAAATAATCTAATGAATGCATTAAAAAAAATCTGCTAACTATATAATTTTTAGTATTCATCTTGAACTGATTCTTAACTTCAACTTTATATGCTGACATGTTTCACATACATGCAGACGAGCTCACATGAACGGTTCCATTGTAGCCCGCGGGGCATCCGGAGAGCCCCATTGAAGTCGCACGTGGCCAGCCCTTTGAGGCGGATGCCAACCTAAGGCCGCCTGTTCATTGACTGACAGAAAAGGGTGAACTATCTTGTCTGTTAGGAAAATCTTCTACAATTGCGGTATGAAAAGACTTGGTTGAAAGGGATTTATTTTTCGACTATCTCTCTTTTATCACTCTCTTTATGTTTGTTAATAATAGTCCACTTCAGCCTATTTAATATAAATTCTTTCAAGTCTAGTGTTGTGAAACTGGTGGATTCTGACTTGTCTTTGAACTTATGACAGTCCCACTGTTTTCCTATCTTTTTAAGATTTTTAAGATGTGTATAAATAAGATACTAAGATAGGAATTAGGAATCTCATTGACACTATAAGATTTAGGAATCACAATCTAACAAACAGGGAAATGGAGTCTTACTTTTAAAGTTTTGGAACATGTTAAATTGGGCACTACTACTTATTTTCTTATCAAAAATAACCAAATAGCTTTAAGGAAGCTCTGCGTAAGTGCACTTTAAGGGAGGATACATTTTCATAATGTAAGGTTTTGAAACGTAGGTTACTTGAAAGATTTGTGTCAAAAAGATAACGCAACAAGCGGTAGTCATACTACAGATCTATGTATATATATCTAGTATAGCTACCTATTCTGTTGCGGCTACTTGTTGGAAATTCGCAGTACCTGAATTAACGTCAGATCATAGCCCCAAACTACGTTGAATTGTGATCGTAATGAAGGTTTTTTTATTCGATGTTACTAGCAAAATATGATATTACTTCTTACTAAATATTATAATGCGAAAGTTTGGATGTTTAGATGTTTCGGTGTTTGTTACTCTGTCACGCTTAACCGATTTGTATTAAATTTTTCACGAAGATCCTTTAGGGCCTGGATTAAAATATAAGATGGTTTTTATACAGGGTCCAGGCATACGACGTCGCAGGCGTAATCAAGTGATAATGAAACATATTGAAAATTTTACGATAAGATGTTTTTATGGTGTTTACTTCGAAGAGAGGCCTATGCTCAGCAGTGGGCGATTACGGGCTGAAAATGATGATGATGATGGTATTTACTAGGACCAAAATCCTACCTTCAATACCAGTAAAGTTATTACTACGTATTGTACAAGAATATATGCCACTTCTATTTCTTTTGAGGCGTCATTATAACCGTTGAGCAAGTAAAATAAGAAGAACGCATATCTTTTTTGTGTCCCGCTTGCGTAACACAGGTGTCCCATCCTTTTTGAACCCTTATTGCTTTTTAATGCCTTTCGCCCTATACACAGCAAAGCTGCATCTTCAAATTTGAAAAGTAGTTTGACGTCTCTTTGGTTACAATTATTACAATGAGACAGGTTTCAAAACGAGCGTTGCCTTTTGAATTTTGCTTAAATAGCAAGTGTGTGGCTGCTGTTCTGAAATTTAAACCTTTTACAAATTAAAGTCAAATCGACTATTCAAAGGTTACATTCTTACGTATACACATTCTATTGCAAATTAAATAGCAATTTTAGAAACCGTAGTGTATGAACATGATGTGATCGTGTAATATGTATGTTGGTTGCTGATTAAACATATATATCCGTTGCATTTTTTATTATATTATATTTGTGATCAAAAATACAAGCTAACCAGTTGTCCTCATGATGGCGAGTCTTAAAATGGACTTACTTTGCGGTCATGTGCTTTCGCCTTTACCGGGCGATTCTTGGCCCGAGCCGGAGCCCCTGCCGAGGTCACTCTTTGCATTCACTTTTCTTTATTGACGCTTGTCGAGCCTTTTTTGTGTATCGTCCGTAGCGAAGCGTAAATTATCTCATTAAACCCATTGATCGGACCCAAGATTTGTCTAAATCCTGTCATCACAAAAACTGATCTTTTGTCCAATAAAAAGTTTAAGCGCTGTAAGCTACCGTGACGAAGGAATAGAGGACGCCTCTCCACAACAAAAAATATAAAGGATGGGTTCACGTCATTTTGAACACCACAGCTAGAGTTGATTCTGACACAGTCTCTTGGCAAGATCAGTAGTTACCACAAACAAATAAACCCTGAAACTATATCACGTGAGAATCCGTATTTTTTTTCTTGGCATGTTATTTAAGTCCTTCACTGCTGTCATTCATATAGGCCACCGTTACAGTATCGTTAGCCCCATAATTGATTAGAGAAACTAATCTCTATTCATCCATTGTAGATACTAACTACTCGTATCAAAGTCAATTACCCCCAAAGAATAGCTTTTCCCCTTTGTGATAAATATCCCTAGGTTCGGAACGAAGTATCGTACTTCGTAGACATTATTTTATTAATAACCTTTATGGATATTTATTAACTGGTTAAGTAAAGGAAGTATACATTCACGCCACGATTCCGTACGTGTTTGGAAGCGGGCGCAGTAAACCAGTGTTTGTAAAGTTTTTTATTATCTGAATAAACTAGGCCGTTTAGCATATAAAGTATTTTATCATACTAATAAAATTAAACTTAAGAAGTTCTCATGGTCTTAACAATGGCTGGACGATTACCATCCTAATTGACCGGGCTATCCAAGCGACTATTTAAATTGTATATTAAAGCAGAACATTTTGCTTTCAGCTACGATATGCATTGTTTATTCATGCAACGGAGTTTTTTGCCAAATTCTTCAATTTAGTTAATGTTAATTTTATTCAGCGTGATCAATTTATTACCTGATATAATGACACCACCAATCAAAGTGAGAAATCTTGGCTTAGCTTTTAGAGGCATATTAACGTCTCTCTTATCCTAGATTTAAATTTAACTACTTGTGTGATTGTGTCTTCTTGAAAACTTGCAAACTTGGATCCTTGGTTATTTCATTGGCAATATATACTGTATTTGACCTGCGTGCGGTCTCGAGTTAGAATAGCACCTCTCCATTTCTTTGTGTGGGTGTCGTAAGAGTTCACAACGGGAGTAGAATTGAAGGGTTTTGGGCGAGGGGCTTGCAATCAATTACTGCAATATAAGATATACCTATTACACAAAGTAGCACTGAAAACAATTTCATGTGCTCTGCTTAACCCTTCTGGGAATACAGAGGTGTGTTTAGTATATCTTAACCTCTCAAACACGTGATAATTAACGAGGAAACTTGGTGATATACAGAAACGCGCGCCTTTGCCGCGTGTGTCAGCGCGCAGCACGCGCGCTCCAGTTACGTGCGTCCGATCCGTCGGATATTTTGTACAAGTACACATCCGATATTTTGACCCGACATCGTTTTATACCCACTTGCTGTGTATCTACTTGTATGATACGTTAGTCCATGGTGTCCGGTTAGCACCGCACGTCTTTCAGCGTTACGTTCTGTAGAAATGTAGCATCACATCCATAAAACTTGGTGATTTACGCGACTTGCGTAAAGCTATCGCAGTCGAATAATATCAATGAATTACCATTTGCTATTACTTCCTACGAAACGAAAATATAGAGAAGAAGAGGCAGAGGAAGGCCGCGACGTTCTTTTATGGACCAGGTCAAGGAGAAGGTCAATGTAGTGTCGTATCAGGAGCTCAAAGCATTGGCAGAGCGTAGAGCTGAATGGCGGTTACTCCACCGACAAGAGCAGAGCTCTTAAGTTGAAGAAGAAGATTACTTCCTACAGTATCCATGTCAGTTATTTGTTTATTGCATTGCTCCTATCTTATATGACTTACTGCTTCCGTCAAAGTAATTATATCTCAGCATACTTTGCCCAGGATGTGACTTTCCTTTATTAGGGAAATTGGTGTACGTGCAAAATTTCCTGCTACAGAATATAGCGTGAAACGGATAGTTTTTCACCGATAGACTAGTAATCTACTTAAAGTGACTGACGACCAGTGTGGGGTGTGTTCTCGTAATATCCGCCGCTTTATGATTGTATCTGGATGTAAAATATTAAAAGCGTATCGCAGCTCATATATTATGGATATTTCGCACTCATTCGAAAGGCTTAGTCTGCAGTGTAATAAATAAATAAATATCTGGGGACAATCTTACACAAATCGACCTAGTCCCGAACTAAGCAAAGCTTGTACTATGGGTACTAGACGACGATATACAATATACATTCTTATGTAGATAAATAAATAATTAAATACACAGAAAACATCCATGACTCAGGATCAAATATTTATGCTCATCACACATATAAATGCCCTTACCGGGATTTGAACCAGGGACCTCTGGCTCCGTAGGCAGGGTCACTAACAACTATTAGGCTACAGAGATCGTCAAACCATATATGATGGTATTCGGATGATGATTAATGATCCCACTGACTCATTTCACACCATGTAAAGTTCTAAAGATCGCATGGCAAACCGTTTGGATCTGTGAATCTACACATCAATTACAATTATTCACAATATACGAATACGAATGCTGATTTCTCATAAGTATTGCATTTACTACTTTAATACTGAAATAAACACAAAGTAAAAAAACAAAATGAACTGAGACTTCTAGGAGACGAAAACCTAGCTATTCGGAACAAAGTTACCAAGAGTTTCAGAGCGTTAGCAATACATACAGCATTTAATAGACTATTCATCACATCTAAAACTAGTGGTATGTGGATCTGGATAGATGAGTAAATTTTCCAAAATATCTGACTCCAATGACCAGAGTATGTGATAGGTATCATTAGGTATGTAGTTGCAACCTGACGCCTCAATTCTAAAGCCATCTAGACCAACGTTTGTTTAGCTTTAGACTTAAACTGTATTGGCACTAATGGTAGTGCGGGCCGGATAATTCAGGCCAATATAATGCGACACCCGATATGCCCACATTGTCAACACCAGCTTAGTGACTTCACTTGTCACTGAAACCGTTTTGCGACAAGTGATAAATTGTCGTGTGCGATTTATTTTGGACGAACTGAGGATATGTTGTTCTCAGATAAATGATATCACTTTGTTGGTGATGATATGACCAAAGATATCACCAATAGAGGACTGGCTTTAACGCGTTTTAAAGAAAAGTGACTAATAGACATTTTCTTTCCGTGCACAGTTGGGGTTTCCAATATCTAGACAGACAACCTTTCAAATATATATATACACCTGTGCCTTTATCGTCACTGACATAAGACGCATTTGTAGATATTTTTGAAAGGTTGTCTGTTTTGGAGAACTCTATTATATACCCACCAATTTTTTCGACTAAGCGGTAGCCTGTTGTGTATACATATATTATGGACAGTTTCATATAAGAGTACCTAGCAGATATCCATGCAGAATTCTAGACTTTCGCGTTTATAGCGTTAGATGGATTTGAGTGTTCGTCATTTCTGCAAAGGCTATTTATTCTGTTCTTCGCAGGGTTTATAAACAATAGCAACTGAACAAGAGCAGTAGCATTAGCAGTTTTAGCACTAATTCCCGTCCTCTTTATTCTAATATAACGTTACATCAACTTTAATGAAATTTGACACCAGAAACATGCGCCAGCCAATTTAGACTAAAGACTGCCCATTACAGTTAACTGCGCAAACATTACTCAACAAATGAAATACCTAGCCTAGATTAGATTACATTTGGAGTTTACAGTCGCTATTAACCCTTATCATCGTCGTAAAAAAACTTAGTTCGTTTTAAATGTACTGTTACTTTTATAGGTCTAAAGTCTGTCTAGAGAGCTGACCTTAAGTCATGGTTCCCAGTATTTCAGTACTTGTAGATGTATGTACGTGAAAATCGTTTAATAATCTCCAACACAATTACTCTATTTCTTTCATCACGTAATTTCAGATCTTGTTGGATACCTATATATCTGTGATATGTGATGCTGTATCACATATCACACGTATATTGACTTATATGGCACGTTACTTACTCTGAAGTAAACGTCAATTTGCTGTGGTATAAATCTGGAATGAAATCTTCTCTTGTTTGGTCGAAATTACATTGAGTATGCATTTTACTGCCTCGGATACAGCAGCAATGTCTGTCTCATTTATCTGCGGACTTTTTAGAAACAGATGCTTTACAACTATCCTAAATTTGTCAAATGTCAATAAATTAGGTCTGTTTTGCAGACGGCTTGATAGACTGACTAAAAAGATCATCAATATCATCGTACCCTTAGATTTTGTGGCTCAACTGAAGCAAGTATAACTAAGCTCCAACTACCCTAAAGTCTAATTTACGACTCTGATAACGACGCAACCCCATTGCGACTGTCGGCATTCGAAACTTAAAAAGTATTTAGATAAGACCCTGGAGGCTTTGTGAGTATAGGAGAGGCGTGGCGGCGGCTAGATGAGACGGCCCGATTCCTACAGTTTTGTTATTCAAATTTCATTCAGTAATAAACTCCTTTTCCAACGCCCGTCGGCTCTCTTACATCCCTCACAGACACTTCATGCCTGATTATTGCGAAAATTAACAATTGCCATCAATACTCCGAACACTGAAATGCATTGTTGCGGCCAATTGAATAGAAGTTAGATAATGGGGCTTTGAAAACACATTATCGCCAAGATTACGGAACGTCGAAAACAGAAGTTAAATTGCATTCCTCGAAGAACGGTTACCGTTACGAGTTTGAAACTGGCGAAGTTTTTTTATTCACTAAATCCGTGCACACACGGGCCCGGCCCGCGCAGTCGTAAGTCATCGAAGCTGTCAAGATAAGAATGAGTGAATGAACACCTGCTGCCACCGGTGTTACGCGTGCGCCCACGCCGCTCATTCAAACAATTCCAATTTTAAAAATTCTCATTCGCTCACTCGATTTCAATGCCACTGCGCTAAGACATACAGTTTACTTCCCAACGGCGCCGGCGAACGTCTTAAATATAGTGTGGAACGAAGCTTCGCCGGAACGATTATCCCCTTGATTCGACTTTGAAATTATTATAATGATTATCAACTTTTTTATAATTGAAGTCTTGACATCCGGATTTGTTTCCTCTCATTTTCGGCCGAGGAATGTAATCATTTTATTACCAACTTGCAGCGGAGGCATCAATTTTGTGAGAGGAAATCGATGGCGGGAGATAATTAGGTGTTTGTTTGCGGATGTTGTTGTCGTTGTAATTTTCTTTTTATTTCCAATCGTTTCATTTGACATACAATTGGAGATTATAAAAAGTTGGCGCTGAAAGGCAGTCTACGTTTATAAAAAGTTGGCGCTGAAAGGCAGTCTACGTTTATAAAAAGTTGGCGCTGAAAGGCAGTCTACGTTTATAAAAAGTTGGCGCTGAAAGGCAGTCTACGTTTATAAAAAGTTGGCGCTGAAAGGCAGTCTACGTTTATAAAAAGTTGGCGCTGAAAGGCAGTCTACGTTTATAAAAAGTTGGCGCTGAAAGGCAGTCTACGTTTATAAAAGTAAGTTGTTGTTTCCTCAGTCTTAGTACCTATATAGTACTTACAGCCTCACCTGACCATACGTGAATAAGTTGTTTTAGATAAATAGGTATATACTTAAACTATTTTTTTTATACATGAAAATATATCTTTTGAATACAGTACATGTGAGTGTTGTGCTCAGGCCAGATCGGGAGTTTCTGAATTTTGGTGATAACGGGCGTTAATATGATGGTCTAAATGTCAAGATTGTTTTGAATTTTGGAACAAATCATGTTCTTGGTTGATTTTTGTCATATCACGCTTCAATTATGAATTCTCAGTAAGGATTCGTCAGGGCTATAGTAATGGCGTGTTTGTAAAATTTAACCGCTCGTATTCTGTTCTACTTGTCAGTTTTAATTGCCCTAATTGCTGGCTGGATTCTATCATAGATACATCGGAATAGTTTAGTTAATATGACGTCATACGCAGTAGCTCCTGTGCGTCATTTCGAGTATTCGAAGAACCCATAGTAATGATATCAGGAGACAATCCTCAGATAGACCTAGATAAAAAGCTATCTAATACTAGGTATAAGGATACTTAATGGTATAATATAACGTGACGAGAAATGCTCGGACCTTCTAAGTAAGCAAGATAAAGAAGTTTCATACGTACATACTACTTTATAGTATGTAGGTATCATAATTAAATAGATAATGCTACCTGCTACCTCATGATGAAACCTGATTGTTTTTTAGGCATTAGAACCAAATATTTAATAGTGAAAGGTTAACTAAGTTGACTTAAATTATTGTCGACACAGTATCTAGAAAACATTGGCTATATTTAATTTATATATCTACCTACTAACCTAACTGTAACGTAATACCTAATTGTAAGTAATAACTTGTGTATCAAACATATACTTATTCTCTCTGACACTACCGATTCCGTTATGCGATATCTTATAAATATGCATGTATGTAAATAAATAAATATTAGATTCTTACACTTACTAATCGACCTATTCCTATGGTAAGCTCTATGAGCCTTGAGCAATGGACAGGTACCTACTAGACGATACAATATATAGACGTAGAACAAATCATTAAAAAATATTACCGGAACAGTGAACTTCCCATACAGGATTTAAGCATGTAAAGTACAACTTTGCCGGCTGCACCTTACCTACCACTGAATAACTTAAAACAGTCTAAGAATCAACTTACCCCGGTCTGGTACAAAATCTTGAGTCCACTCTTGAAGGGAGGCATGGGCCTCTTATGCGGCATAAAGGGCAGCTTATCGGGCCTCCTCAAGTGTATTTCTCCTGACGGCCTGAACGCTTCCAGAGGGGTTCTGATAACCCCCTGAACGGCGCAGAGCACCCATGCTAGAGTTATACCGAGCACTTGCATATTCACTGCACTGTCGCGGCTCGAGTGCGCTCGTGGTCGGGCAAGCTCAGACTGGCGTCGGCTGTGCCGAGGCAGGTACGACTTGCCTTGCCTACGCGCCCGGTATAACCACCTCCGACTGCGACTGAGCGCGCTTGATACTTTAAACGCTTTTCACGGAAAGCTTCGTATAGGTATATAACTTAAGTAACGTCTTTCCTGTATGGTAGTTGTGACGTGTTGGAATAGTCATTTGTTTTGTTTGTTTTGCAAATTCTAAATATGTAATACCTATTCGAACAGGTCTCAACAAGAAGGGTTTAACCTTTAGACCTGTTTTCGCATATTACTTTACAGTGTTTACACGAGCTAGCGCGATATTTATTAAGATACCATTATATGTTGCGACACGGGTTTCAACTTTAACATACATCCATACATACATTCACGCCCTTATTCCCAAAAGGGGTAGGCAGAGCACATGAAACGTATGTTCCAGCGCCACTTTTAGCATAAATGTGGGTATAAAAGATCGACTAAATGTGATATTGCAGTGATAGGTTGCTAGCCCATCGCCCACACCACACTTGAACCCTGGGCCCTTAGTCGACTTTTACGACATCCACGGGAAGGGGGTGGTGAAATTGTAACCCGACACCACACGGTTCAACTTTAAACCGCGGGATAAATATCGCGTTAATACCCATTTAGTTAAAGCTTTTCCGCAGTTGTAGTAAATTTGCGTGTACAACACACGTAATAATAGTAGGTACCTGTAGCACATAAGTGTACTGTGTGTTCAAAAAAAGTAATTGAAATATTTCAGTGCATATGTTATCAAACAGGACCTTCTGCTTATCTTTTCTTTTATTTTACCATTTAATGTTGTCGGCACTTTATCAAATGAGCGCTTAATTTGTGAATAAAAAGCATTCCTGTTTTTTTACTTAATTTTATTAAAGACAGGGTTGAAGTGTGTTGTGGGCGATGGACAACCTATCACTGCGATGTTACCTTTTGTCGATCTTTTATACCCACATTTGAGCTAAGTGGCAATGGGACATAAGTTAAATGTGCTCTGCCTTCCCCTTTTGGGAATAAAGGCGTGAAAATATGTATATACATACTAATTAATCACGAGAAAGTATTTTTTTTTTAATATAAAACGAGATCAAATCTGAAAAGTCAACAGTCTTGCAAGGATCAAGACCGCTTGACGCCGCTCGGGCCCGACTTCCTACCGATGATGTTTTTCTACACAATCTTGTTGCTCTGATATAAAGCTGCGTTCACTATACCTAACAACAACTTAAAGCTAAGTGAGAATTAAGTTAATATGTTTACTTGTTTTTTTTGTTACCGAGAATGTTAGGATTTCATTATAGTATTATCCTTAATATTTCACATTTTTATTAAACCTATGAAAAGTTTAACTTATTATTACTCCAACAGCAAGACCGTTGCTTTTTAATTGAGTTGATGATAAAGTGTATTTTTTAAGTTACTTATTAAAATGCTATAAGAATATGAGTGATAGGTATTTTCATTATAGATATGTTACTATGTAATATAGTCTGATGTCGAACAACCATCTCACGTCTGCTTTCAAGGTCATCTGAAGTCACGCTTCGTAATTTAGGTATGACTTTTTTTACGCGTCGGTTCCCTTGTATACTTAATGAAGCTTAATACTTTTTTACGGTAGGTACTTGAACTATTAAAGCATTGCGTGCCAGTTTTCCCACTCTAAAACCTATTCACGTAATAATCACCACTACTCAACGATCAATGACCACCGTTCCTGCCCGATTGTCTTATACAAAACAATGTCATTCGAGTTTTTCGTAGAACAGGATTTCAAGAACTCCATTGTCTATGTAACGCGACCTTATCGGCCGTCTCGCTCGCTCCCATTCACTGTCCTCGCGCCCGCATGAATGAACCGCTTCTTATGAATGAACGGACAGTCGCTATCGTACTATACATGCCTACCTGCCGCTCCTAGCTATACATGTGTTTTTTACGCGCCAGCTATAAGGCCATTGAGAAATGTACGTATGTATATGTTGTCTGAATACATATAAGTTCTAAAGGCCGTGGCACGTGTTTTGTTTTTTTCTCGAGTGATAAATGTTTTGCTCGGCAGAGGTTGCGTTGTGAATACTGTAAAGCCTCTTTAGGAGATATGGGCTTAAATGATGTCGACGTGGAATATGGTTATGGGGTTTGTACTACATCACTGGCTGTCAAGCTTATTGTGTAATGGCTTTTGCTGGACGAAGCTCTGAACCTCCTGAGACCCGAAGGCATTTCTGTTATGACATTAGGAACTTTTTCTCATTTCAGTAAGTAATAGTACATTACGTAACTAGGGCGGTGAATTCGTGAATGCCGCAGATCGCAGGTGTTTGTGGCCCGAACCGAAGGTGAGGGCCATAAATATGCGCTCTGGGGCTTTACGAATTACCGCCCGTGTTGCGTACAAAATTTTACATCTTCACCTGGCCACAATGCGAGTTTTCCCGTACGCGCAGCGTGCAGTAAAACTCGCATTATGGCCAGGTGTGACGTAAAAGTTATTATAATTTTGTACGCGAGTTTGCAGTCCCATACAAAAATCTATACTTCGCTTCTCATCAATCATCAACGATTTATTTCCTGGGTAAAAGTATCCTTCATCTTATTAAATCTTTCTCTACAACTACTAAGTTTCATCAAAATCTGTTCAGCGTTAAAAGCATAGTTAACAAACAGACGGACATAGTGACGCACTTATAATTGTTTGTATAACTATGTTTGTGTAGTTTAGCCAGACACGATATTAACAATGAGTTTTAGTCGTAATTTGGTTTGATTGACTTTTATTATATCCGAACAATATAAATTAGTGGTTGTGTGCGCTGTAAAAATCGCGAACTAGTCTTTTTTAGGGTTCCGTACCCAAAGGGTAAAAACGGAAAGGGTCCCGTTTTTACCCTTTGGTTACTTAGACTTCTCTGTCCGTCTGTCTGTGACCAGGCTGAAACTCAAGAACCGCGATAGCTAGACAGTTGAAATCTTCACAGATGGTGTATTTCTGTTGCCGCTATAACAACAAATAATAAAAACAAAATAAAATAAATATTTAAGGGGGCCCATACAACAAACGTTTTTTATAGATAATGGTACGGAACCCTTCGTGCGCAAGTCCGACTCGCACATGGCCGGTTTTATTTTAAATTCCTTAAAACAGAATACAAAATTATTAAAGTATTTTTATTGTACCTGCTCAAAAAATTTCATGAGAATCTATTGAGAATGCGATCTGTAGAGGACAAGCCATATGATGAATCATATGCCAGCCGGACATAAATGATAGAAATACTCGAAGTATTTCCATCTCTATCGCACTTACATGACTCGAGTGACACGGATGCATGCATACGAACTTCGACGTTCGATTTTCGTGGTAGCGCCGCTGAAGCGAAAGACTTTGTGATTATAAATTCACTTCAAATATTTTGAAGTGAATTTATTCAATATACTCGTACTTACTCGATCGAAAACCCACACTTTTCAGTATCACGAGTTCTACTGTCGAAGATTCACGAGTTGTGACGATTACACACACACATGTATTAGTATCCAAGCACTACTTACTATTCCAAATTCGCAAACTTTCCTCGGATATATCTGCGGCACGATTTGTCGTGCAGGGAAGAGTTGAAGGCACCAGAGCGCGCGGCAGGTCACCACTAGTCACCAGGGCCCCTATTCTTAACTTGTTTTAAGGCGCCGTAGGTTCAGCGAAGTGAAGCGAACAGAGTTTTTGAAACAATATAATGCGTCTGTTTATAATAATATGGTTTCAATAAAATACGAATTGAAATCTTGAGGCTTTTCTGCAGGGAAATCAGTGTTTAGAATGATTAAGCTATTTTTGCTCGATAGAAAAAATTCGCAAACATAGGTCTAAAAGGGTCTAAAATACACTTAAAATATTTGCTACAAATTATGCACAAAAGCTACAAATATTAAAATGGCTTCTAAAAATTGGCAATATCATGTTTGAGAGAAGTCAGTGTTTACTTTTTTATTTATTGATAAGGCCAAATAATAAAAAATAAAAAACATGATTTCCGCGCTTCCGAGCACGCACTTCCATCTCGCTCACCCTCATGCTCAGTGAGAGGGAGAGAAGACCATGAACCTACGGCGCCTTAAGCTCACCTCAACGCTCACCCACAAATATATCTTGACACCGCGATGCGTAGTAACTAAGCGTAGGTAGAGGTCTAGTTTCGTGACGGGTGACCGGCAGGGTGGCCCGCATTAGCGCGTAGCGAATAACAGCCCAGTGCGATGAACTGACCTCAATGTTCTATTCTAGCATTTACAAAAATATTTATGTTTTTTTCGAAGTGATTCGATAAAACCTATAGTTGTACGGACCCTGGTCATAAAATTCCACCAGAATCGGGTGAGATATGCGACCTGTATCTGAGGAGAACGGACAGATACCGAACACAAACGATCGAACGAACTTTGCTCACTCGTTCCAAATATTCCGGCGGAATGGTGACGGATTGTGAAGTTTCCCACCGCTCCCGATCTGACGACCACGACCTCTCTCTCTCGACTCTGCCGTGAACGAAAAAGAAGGAACTTCCCACCGTAATAAAGTTCGCATTAGAAATGACAAGGTTCTATTTAAATTGATATGGTCAACATTTTTAGTCTGACTGCACCTGTTTGTTTTTCTTAACAGCTTCGGGAACATCGTTAAATACACGTGCTTCATTGAAATTGTTATTTACTGATAGATACTAAAGTATGAATGCTACATTTGATATCTGTTTTATTCTAGTCATGATAATAGGTTTGGACACGCAATGTCACCCGAAAGCTACACCCCGACTTATGAGGGTACGAGCATGGTTTTCAGTAGGTATTATATTATACACCCACGCGGCTGTCAAATAACAAGAATCAGGTCAGAAGTGGCCATTCATGAATGCGTGGCGTGTGTCAGTTTCGTAAACATGTGGAACGCGTGTCAGAAGATCACGGCATTTGTAGGGTTAGCAATACGGTATTTCAATAGTCTAGTTTGTAGGGAATTATCTTGCAAATAACTCACGATTTACGCTCAAACTGTTAACATTTTTTGCACTTTTAATCAATTAAAACAGAATACAAAATGATTAAAGTATTTTTATTGTACCTGCTCAAAAAATTTCATGAGAATCGGTTGAGAAATACGACCTGTAGGTATTAGAGGAAAACAGCCGGACATAAATGATGGAAATACTCGAAGTATTTCCATCTCTATCGCACTTACTCGAGTGACACGGATGCATGCATACGAACTTCGACGTTCGATTTTCGTGGTAGCGCCGCTGAAGCGAAAGACTTTGTGATTATAAATTCACTTCAAATATTTCGAAGTGAATTTATTAATTATACTCGTACTTACTCGATCGAATTTAATGTATGACGACCTTAGATTAGCAAAAATAAGATGATACGTGATGCTTGGAATATTGACCAGGTACTTTCCGATACGTGGTCGGCACTCGAGAATATTTCCGCCCCGACGGCCATCAGTTCAACGTGCTACGTGCCCCGCCCACTGCCACTTAAGTTCAGCGATTCGGAGGGCTATATCGGTTACCTTGGTTCTGCTGCGGATAGCCTCATTTCTCTTTCTATAACTTCTCCGTTAAACATATTCTTGGTGGAACCTTAACGTATTTTTTTGCAAGTCACAACCCTGTGTAACATCCCAAAAATAACCTTTTGACGTCAAACTTAGGGGTGGATAGATCTACGTGAAGCTTAGTCATCAGTGGGGGAACAAAACTTTGCCCATGGATACACTATACACTCCAATATCTGCTAATAGGTCACAAAGTGAAAGTCTTGGATAAAAATCATTAACACATTTTTTTATGCTGAGCAAAGTCTATAAAGGTGTAATTTACATTTAATTGGAACAAAAATCAAACTACCAAATGATTTTATATGTCAGATCTGGTGTCTAAGCTAAAAATTCGAATCAGTCATGGATCATTGTATCAGGTCTTTTAATAACATTTATTTGGGAAACAGGGATTATGCTGGTATGGTCTCTTTCTAATATTTTGTCTTAATTACTAATGATATATTTAAAGATGAACAAGGTTGCAATAAACATGTTTATCTTTTCAAAGCGCTGTAAAATAATTATCACCAAAAAATCCTTGACAAAGCCAGGCTCAAGGAAATACCTCCAAAGTATCAAGTATGCACGGAGCCGTTTCTCAGATAAGGGACACTCAAATATAAGTGCCGCATTGTTACCTAGACAATGCAGTCTCAGAATGCACTTCAAAATTCGAGTGGTCAGCATTTTTTGTCCACATTTCCCTTCGAGTGTAATAAGGATAGGTATGTTCTGCGTTTCTGAGTTTACCTGCCTGAACCTACGAGTCAGATAGGGACAGGTATATTGTGTCATTCAGACTTTTATAATGTTAAGTCGTTTTAGCCTGGCACGTCAGTGTTGGCACGCGCACTCGAAATGTCTTGTAAAAAAAGGTATTTCCTCGTATGTACGGGTTCATGGGAAGTGAGAGTTCCGGTTTAGTTTTTTTTTTACGGCGATAGTCTCTTGTTAATGTGCTTAGTGGATAACAACGTTGCCGTTTATTGGAACTCTGGGGAATTCTAAATCTAAATTTTATAGGGATGCCACAAGAAGGTTATACCGGAAAATTCCGGAAAATTATGTATGTAACTTATTAATAATATATCTTGTGAACGTGTTTTCGTCATCCCTTTTCGTTATCCAAATATTGTGATTAAACAAGAAGTGCCTTTTGTAGCAACAATCGTGGGTATACACTAGGCATACTTCCAAAACCTATACTGACTATTACTCCGGGATGGATAGGTATCGAGGATAGGTGGCATTTCCTCGCTGAATTGCAATACAAATGCGTTGCGTGAGGTTACTTAGATTGAATATAGGTACTCAGGTACTCATGGAAAAAATCCTTTTATAAATCACCTTGTTACTTTTCTCAATTTTATTCACTACAGCGTTTAACTTGCTAAGCTTTACGACTGATATCAAATAAATCAAACCATTAATATTATTTTATGTACGCCAGCAGTGGTACTTTTATTCTGTTCTAGTTTTTCAGAATAGCACATGTCAGTAAGGCATACAAATCAGTTAGTACCTTTTAGTACGTACCGTAGAATTATTTAGCAAGGCTATAAAATTAAAGTTATGACTTTGTGTTCTAAAGCTCTGTAACCACTACTGACATCGCTATCTTGATAAAAAGTAACATCACGAATATTGTTCACTGGTTAACGACTAGAGATGGGCAACACATACCGACTAGTTGCTACAAGGTTTTCTATTATTTTCCGGCGACTTCTTCCGCGTGAAATCCCGGATCAACTACCATTCCCAATTGTATCCCTTTACAGGATGATTATGGGGATAAAAAGTACTATATGTTTTAATCTTGGTCACAAACTATCTCCATGCCGAATTTCATCTCAATCCGTTCAGTCGTTTTTTTCGTGATGGAGTAACAAACATCACATAGTTTCGCATTTATAATATTACTAGCTTCCGCCCGCGACTTCGTCTGCGTGGACACGGGATAAAAACTATCCTTTATTTGAATCCAGCTATCTTCGCTCAAAATTTCAACTTAATTGGTTGAGCCGTTTAAGCGTCATTAAGTAACAAACATCCCAACTTTCGCATTTATAATCTAAATATATAAAAGAAGAAACTGACTGACTGACTGACTGACTGACTGACTGACTGACTGACTGACTGACTGACTGACTGACTGACTGACTGACTGACTGACTGACTGACTGACTGACTGACTGACTGACTGACTGACTGACTGACTGACTGACTGACTGACTGACTGACTGACTGACATATCAACGCACAGCCCAAACCGCTGGGTCTACGGATTCCAAATTTGGCACATAGGTTCCTTATAAGGTGTAGGGGAGCACTAAGAAAGGATTTTTCAAAACTCACCCCCTAAGGGGGTAAAACGGGGGTCCAAAGTTTGTATGGGGGAAGCATTATTTTTTGAACTACAGACTTAAAACTTTGTAGGAAGATTACTTATTAAAATACAAAAAAAGCACTTTCAGCGTTTTACAAAATTCCCAAAAATTTGTTTTAATTTAACGGCGGCCAAAATGCTTAACTTATTAAAAGTAAGCAGATCTTCGTGCAGCACCTTGAATGTACTTATTACGGATGCAGGTACTTTCCCAATGTCTCCTACCCTCCCGTCCCGCCGCGCCGCCCGCACTCGCCTAGGTACCGATTGCTGACGATCGAGATGGCACCAAATACAAACTTTAAAACCTATAACCCTATATAACGCGGGTCTCGTTCCATACCTCAAAAGCCAAAATAGAACCCTTATTTATAGGATCACGTGTAGCTGTCTGTCAGTCCGTCTGTTACAACCGATTTGCTACGAAAAAAACTGGACCGATTGAATTGCAATTTGGCACAAATATTTTCATGAATTTTCATGTCCACAACATTACATTTCAAAATCTATGTGATTTTCGTTATTAACGTCCCAAAAAACCGTAATAACAACGCCCATATTGATATTTAGACGCCACGTTGGAATGTAAAATCGTTGTTGTTTCCCTGACTGACATATCAACGCACAGCCCAAACCGCTGGGTCTACGGATTCCAAATTTGGCACATAGGTTCCTTATAAGGTGTAGGGGAGCACTAAGAAAGGATTTTTCAAAACTCACCCCCTAAGGGGGTAAAACGGGGGTCCAAAGTTTGTATGGGGGAAGCATTATTTTTTGAACTACAGACTTAAAACTTTGTAGGAAGATTACTTATTAAAATACAAAAAAAGCACTTTCAGCGTTTCACAAAATTCCACCCCTAAGGGGGTCAAATAGGGGTGCAAAGTTTGTATTCAAAACTACTGGGACTACAAATTTGAAATTTACACCAGACCTTCCTTTTATGACGTAGGCAAGGGATAAGACGGGATTTTTGGAAATTCTATCCCTAAGGGTGTTAAATAGGGGTGCAAAGTTTGTATGAGTGAAACATTATTTTTTGTACTAGAGACATGAAACTTTGTAGGGATATTACTTATAAAGATACAAAAAAAGTACTTTCAGCGTTTTAGAAAATTCCACCCCTAAGGGGATTAAATAGGGGTGCAAATTTGGTATTCAAAACTACTGGGACTAGGAACTTGAAAATTACTCCAGATTTTCCTTTTATGACATAGGCAGGGGATAGAACAGGATTTTTGGAAATGCTATTCCTAAGGGGGTGAAATGGGGGTCCAAAGTTTGTATGGGGGGACATTATTTATTGAACTGGAGACTTAAAACTTTGTAGGAGGATTACTTATTGATACCAAAACGTACTTTTGGCGTTTTATAAAATTCTACCCCTAAGGGGGTTAAATAGGGGTGCAAAGTTTGAATTAAAAACTATTGTGTCTAGAAACTTAAAATTTACACCAGATTTTCCTTTTATGACATAGGCAAGGGATAAGACGGGATTTTTGGAAATTCTGTCCCTAAGGGTGTTAAATAGGGGTGCAAAGTTTGTATGGGAGAAACATTATTTTTTGTATTAGAGACTTGAAACTTTGTAGGGATATTACTTATTAGGATACAAAAAAAGTCCTTTCTGCGTTTTAGAAAATTCTACCCCTAAGGAGTTCAAATAGTGGTGCAATATTTGTATGAGGTAAACATTATTTATTGAACTAGAGACTTGAAACTTTCTAGGAAAATTGTTATTAGGATACAAATAAAAATATCTTAAGCGTTTTTAAAATTCCACCCTTTAGGAGATTAAATAAGGGTGCAAAGTTTGTATTCAAAACAACTGGGACTACAAACTTGAAATTTACACCAGAACTTCCTTTTATGACGTAGGCAAGGGATAAGACGGGACTTTTGGAAATCCTATCCCAAAGGGGGTTAAAAAGGGGTGCAAAGTTTGTATGGGAGAAATATGATTTTTTGTACTAGAGACTTGAAACTTTGTAGGGATATTAGTTATAAAGATACAAAAAAGTTCTTTCAGCGTTTTAGAAAATTCTACCCTTAAGGGGGTTTATTAGGGGTGCAATGTTTGTATAAGGGAAACATTATTTATTGAAATAGAGACTTTAAACTTGGTAAGTATTTTACTTATTAGGATACAAAAAAATGTATTTTCAGCTTTATATAAAATTCCACCCCTAAGGGGGTAAAATAGGGGTGCAAAGTTCGTATTCAAAGCTACTGGGACTAGAAACTTGAAATTTCCCCAGAACTTCATTTTATGACGTAGGCAAGTGATAAGACGGGATTTTTGGAAATTCTATCCCTTAGGGGGTTAAATAGGGGTGCAAAGTTTGTATGGGAGAAACATATTTTTTTGTACTAGAGACTTGAAACTTTGTAGGAATATCATTATTAAGATACAAAAAAGTAATTTCAGCGTTTTATAAAATTCTTCCCCTAATGGGGTTAAATAGGGATGCAATGTTTGTAGAGGGGAAACATTATTTATTGAACTAGAGACTTGAGACTTTGTAGGAAGATAACTTATTAGGATACAAAAAAAGTAATTTCAGCGTTTTATAAAATTCCACCGCTAAGAGGGTTAAATGAGGGTCCAAATTTTGTATAAGGGAAACTTATTTTTAGCTACTACGTACTTAAAACCTTGTGGACAGATTACTAAACTTATAAATTTACAAATAAAGTGCTTTCAGCGTTTTTGAAATAATTACACCTAAAGGGGTTAAAAAGGAGGTCCAAAGTTTGTATGGAGAAAAAAGATTAGTTAGACAATTTTGTTCGAGAATTCACAGGATAATTCCTAACGATAAATGAGTAAACAAGTGTTCCCGGTTTTTTGAGAATTCAACCCCTAAAAGGAGACATGTGGTGACAAAATCTGAAAATCAACATCGGCATCTATTGTTTCTATGGTTTATCGGGTCGCTTATTAGGAAAACAACAACGATTTTACATTCCAACGTGGCGTCTAAATATCAATATGGGCGTTGTTATTACGGTTTTTTGGGACGTTAATAACGAAAATCACATAGATTTTGAAATGTAATGTTGTGGACATGAAAATTCATGAAAATATTTGTGCCAAATTGCAATTCAATCGGTCCAGTTTTTTTCGTAGCAAATCGGTTGTAACAGACGGACTGACAGACAGCTACACGTGATCCTATAAATAAGGGTTCTATTTTGGCTTTTGAGGTATGGAACGAGACCCGCGTTATATAGGGTTATAGGTTTTAAAGTTTGTATTTGGTGCCATCTCGATCGTCAGCAATCGGTACCTAGGCGAGTGCGGGCGGCGCGGCGGGACGGGAGGGTAGGAGACATTGGGAAAGTGCCTGCATCCGTAATAAGTACATTCAAGGTGCTGCACGAAGATCTGCTTACTTTTAATAAGTTAAGCATTTTAGCCGCCGTTAAATTAAAACAAATTTTTGGGTATTTATGTTAAATACTGGTTCGAAAAGCATGGAAAAAAATCTTAGGAAACAAGCCTATAGCAATGTCCAGGCCACAAATTTGACTTCACATTCGTGGAGATATTTTGGTATTTCAACATTAATGTTCATGAACATAAAGTAGCTTTTATTCCAGAGGACAGATTCTCATTAATCATGATTGTAAATTTAATAACAGAAATACGTACATACATACATACATACATTGACGCCTTTATTCCCAAAAGGGGCAGGCAGAGCACATGAACTTTATGTTCCAGCGCCACTTTTAGCATAAATGTGGGTATAAAAGATCGACAAAAAGTGATATTGCTTAGGTTGTTAGCCCATCACCCACAACACACTTCAACCCTGCTCTCTTAATCGACTTTTACGACACACACGGGAAGAAAGAGGGTGGTGAAATTCTAACCCGCCACCACACGGGCATAAATATAATAGTAAATAAAAATTAATTTACCATAATGGGTTATGATGAAGGGTTATTAGTAGGGGAAGTTAGTAGTAGTAGGTTAGTAGGCGGCGTAGCAATTCAATAATTATTGGAAAATTACTTTTACTACGCGGGCGAAGCCGCGGGCAAAAGCTAGTATTATATAATAGGGTAGGACTTATTCCGACCGCCACCGAACGATGTCTCCGTGCTAAATTCCGTCCAAATCGGTTTAGCCCTTTAAGCGTGATTGAGTAACAAACATCCAAACTTCTAAACTTTCGCATATAGAATATTATAAAGTAGGACAGCACTATAGGCTAGTGTAATCCTACTTTATAATATTCTATATCCTGACCGTTTTTGCAGAGGCATATCAGAGACATCTGACCGTCCATCCGAAAGGAGACACCGGGCCTTATTGGGACTATGTCAAAGTAAATACGCCATTTGATTCTAATATCTTAGTCAATTTAAGAGGGACTCTTCGAGAGATGCATTAGTGATATAATCTTGTCATGATTCTCATGACGTTACTGTCACATCGACTGTCAGTGACTGGCTTATTAACCAGACGTATGGCTCTACCACCTGTGGTATTTCGCCAAGTCACTAAATCGAACTGTCAATAAAACCACTTGAATATGGCTGTTTCTCTGACGACTTATAAATAAAACGCATTGTCGAACATTCGCGCCAACATTGTCGACCAACTGGCTGGTGGTAAATGCCATCTCTATTAATGACTAAAACTTGACTCATTTGCAGAGTGACGCCGTGTTTGAGTTTTAAACTTTGCGGAAATTTACAGCTTCTGACACGCGACGTTTCATTTGGAACTTTGGACTAATGCTCCTATTACTGAAGTTACAATACTTTGAAGAGTTTGTATTAATAGTGTTACGAGGTTAAAACGAGGTTGGGTAGGGCTGAGCTGCAGGCTACTACCGGGGTCCACAGGCGGCGGATAGTGGAATTAGCTGCGAATATACTGAATACGCAGTCCCCGACCACGCAGCGGCAGGGTTATCAGGATGTAGTGGGTAGGCTTGTAGGAGGGGCTACTCTATAAAAAGCTACAATATCCGACGACGATTCTGTGACGTGGTGAGTAGTTGCCGCCATTAAATAAGCAATCCTCTAGTGTCAGGCAGCAGTAGCACTAGTACCGACTGGAGAACGAAGATAGGAATTTGGAAGGGCTCTTGTTTGGACATCACGGAGCCGGTGAACCTCGGTTCGTATACTGCGGCGTGGAAGGCAAGGGGGAAACCACCGCACTATTCCTCAAAAAAGGAGTAATGGATTACTCCACCGACAAGAGCCAAGCTCTTAAATAAATGATGATGATGAGGTTAAACCAAGATACCATGACATTTGTTTCTTCCTCGAAATAGTAGTCATCATTTCCTCATCCTCATTGCTGTCCTTAAGGTTTTGAGGCTGAACAGGCTGACAGAAGAGAATGGAGCAGGCCCTTATTTCACAAACTTGACAATTGTCACCTCACGACGACAATTCTCCGTACATTGCTGGATCTACAAGTAACCTAAGTATAAAGTATTAAGTAGTAAGTATTAGTAAGTATTTATATCTATTATATGTATCGTCGTCTAGTACCCATAACACAAGCCTTACTGAGCTTACTATGGGACTAAGTCGATTTGTGTAACATGTCCCCTTATATTTATTTATTTATTAATTTAACCTAGCGGCCACTTTAACTTCTATAACAAGCAATGTATGGCGAATCGTCAGTGTGAGGTGACGATTGTCAAGTTGGTGAAATAGGGGCCAGCTCACTAATTAACACGTAAGGTCCTTTGCTGTCACCTTTGTTGTGACGGTGCACAATATAATAGAATAGAATACATCGACTTTAGCAAAAGCTGTCGCAAGTTGGCAACCTAGAAAACTACAATTCCACCTATTCCACCTACTTACGTGATTGGATGTGTACACGTGTAGATAAATGTCAATGTTGTTTCGCTATTCAGGGCCTCCGGCTATGACGTCTGCTGTCTCGAAATTATTGGGCGACTACTGAAAATAGTCACTCGGGACTCTTTTTCTAGTTCTCGACACATTTTGGATTTGTAGGTTCCCCATAAATAAATTGTTTATTTTATTTTTATTAACTTGTATGGCACAATTGGGAAGTAAGTGTTTACAATAAACATATTATGAGTTGTTTGGCATATAAGAAGCGGATAAATTAATTTAAATCGTAACTCCATCGAATCTGGGTCGGGTTGCAAGGAAATGATCAGAACCAGGGGAGGCTCACTCCGCTACAAGTACATGCCTGCCTATACCGGCCCCGGCCGCGCTGCTACGGCACCCATGCGATTGAAAGGGATGGTCACGTTTAGGCTCATTCGGCATACCTAAACAGGGGATTTGTTAAGAGATAACCTTCTGTACGTAGTCTACGTACAAAATACTACCCATATGTACCGCCAGTAAAACTGTATGGCACACCTCTGAACACTGTTAGGGAGTTTAACTACTTTGGACACTGGGTCACGGAGAGCCTAAGTGACACCAAGGACGTGGAAAGGGAACGTAGGGCGCTCGCAGTCAGGAGCAATATGTTGATCCTAAGGTTTGCAAGGTGAACTAATGACGTAAAGATCAGACTTTTTAAGGCGTTTTGTCAGTCATTTTATACCCGCAGCCTATGGATCAACTACACTCAAAAGACTTTCGGCGCCCTACGCGTCCAATATAATAACGGCTTTAGGATGCTGCTGGGGCTGCCGCGCGATTGCAGTGCATCAGGGATGTTTACCGAGAGGCGCACGGATGGCTTCCAGGCCATAATGCGCAAGCGCGTCGCGTCCTTGTTGAGGCGCGTGCGCGGCTGCCCGAACAGCCTCCAACAGACTGTGGCAGCGTGCAGCGCGCCTAGACCCTTCCTTCTGCATTGGGATAAAATGCACAGGTCGTCTACCTGTCCCTGACATTTTAATTTAAATTTTTATGATTTGTTTTTATTTTATGTTTTTTGTAATGTGTTTTTTGATGATTTAATTTTAATTTTTAATTCTATGGATCTTGGTCTGAAAATAACGTAATAATTACTATTAGTTTCTGTGTCAAAACTGAGATTAGATCAAATCCCTGAGAAATATGATCAATTCACTCAATGTTGAAAATTTAAAAGAGTTCTCAATTTCGATCTAGAGTTTACCTAAAAACATACAAAGCTTCAATCTCACAAACAACATTAATAAATCATCATTTCCCTAAAAAATCCAGTGATTTGATCGAAGCTCTGGGTCGGTTTAGTGGAAAGACGAAATCGGCCAGAAAAAGTCAACTCGTTTTGTCATTAATCCATTTTCCGAGGACGCGGAGTGCAAAATGGGCTGATTATTTAGACTCTAGTTCCATATAATTATTTGATGCAAATGATTGATTTTACAATTAGCGTTACGAGCTGTTTCGGACTGATTTCGAATGTCGCTTTATAATTTTTTACTCAATTTACTTGTTTCGTTGACTAAGTTGATATTTCAGAAAATTTTAATGAGCTGGCAACACAATAACAAATTAACGTTAGCACAATCAAAGGGGTTACCCACATATCATCAGCCTATATACGTCCCACTGCTGGGCACAGGCCTCCTCTCATGTATGAGAGGGAACGGGCAGTAGTCCCCACGCTGGCCCAGTGCGGATTGGGGACTTCACATACACCTTTGAATTTCTTCGCAGATGTATGCAGGTTTCCTCACGATGTTTTTCCTTCACTGAAAAGCTAACGGTAAATATGAAATCATATTCCGTACATAAGTTCCGAAAAACTCATTGGTACGAGCCGGGATTCGAACCCACGACCGCCGTTTGACAGCCGCATGCCTGAACCACTGGGCTACCATAGGGGTTACCTGCACTTAGGGTGAAACACCACCAGAGATTTGCAAAGCTATGTTTCATAATATATTTGACAGCTCGCATGCTTGCCTTGCATGTTGGGAGCTGGCAGGTTTTCTCCACGAAATAAAAATAAAGGGTGACAAATATATGAACACACAGGTTCTCACATCAATGGCGGATATGCATCCTTATTTATTAAACAATAACAATGTGTTTGCCCCATTTCTCACAATCACAAATGTCAAAGTGACAGATAAAGACAAACTAATTTTAACGACAATTTACCTAAGATAGGCTTTACTAGCACGTAGAACCGATGGCCGTTGGGGCGGAAAGGTTCTCGAGTGGCGACCACGTACCGGAAGGCGCAGCGTGGGTAGGCCCCCGACAAGGTGGACTGCTGACCTGGTAAAGGTTGCGGGAGTCCGCTGGATGCGGGTGGCGCGGGATCGGTCACTTTGGCACTCTTTGGGGGAGGCCTATGTCCAGCAGTGGACGTCTATCGGCTGATATGATGATGATGATGATGAGGCTTTCCTGGGTTTTACGAACGTCTGGATGCAAAATGTGTTTTTTTTAATTATCTGTTGTCTTTGTCACGATTTTTTTTTTTTTGAATCTTTGAATAATTTGGCGACTAGTTTTACGAAGGCGACTGCCATCTGACCTTCCAACCCAGAGGAAAAACTAGACCTCCTCACGATGTTTTCCTTCTTGTTCTTTTGACATAAATTGAGGGCAGTCTCGCCAAAAACTGTTCGGGAAGTTTGGCGGATAATTTAATATACCTATGTATAATGCTATGTAATACTTTTGAAATGTATATAAAATTTATGTATAAAGATTTATTTTTGAAATGTATATAAAAGAAAAAACCGAAAAGCTAACGGTAAATATTCCGTACATACGAGTAAGTTCCGAAAAACCACGACCTCCGCTTGACAGCCGCATGCCTGAACCACTAAGCTATCGTAGCGGACCCGTGCGATACCCGTGTCATCATCGTCATCATTATCGTATCAGCTGAAAGGCGTCCACTGTTGGACATGGCCTCCCCCAAAGAGTGCCACAATGACCGGTCCTGCGCCACCCGCGCGCGCATGTTTGTTACTGTTTGTCCTTGTGGGGGGACTATACCCACGCTGCGCCTTCCGGTACGTGGTCGCCAGTCGCGAACCTTTCCACCCCCTACGGCCATCGGTTCTACGTGCAATGTGCAATACCCCGTACCCGTGTAATAATTTCAAATACTTATGTCTAAGAAAACTCCCTAAGTTCATAGGTTAGGGAGTCTCGAGGAGCATTTTGCACGCTTTCGGGGGTCTATTTAAGGCATCGGTTGGCCTTTGCACGAGCCACCCATTTCCGAAGGCTACTTTTACCAATGAATAGGCTTAATAAACACACAAATTACCTTCTTATTGCAGGCTTTATTTATGAATACATATTATTTTTATGTGCACATGGTTAATCTGATATCATGAAATACATTTTTTTTAATACAACGACGGTGGCATACAAGCGTACGGCCTGCCTGATGGTAAGAGGACACTGCAGCGTATAGACGCATGCAACTCCAAAGGAGTAACATGGGCGTTGCCGACCCTAGATATGTTTGAAGATTCGCCGTGTTGACAGCTGAAGGACCAAATTCCCTCGCTCTCAACACAACGCAACCTCGGGAGCTCTGGCGGCCTTGCTCACCTCCAGGAAAACAACACTTCTACAGAAAATTCAATTACAGTATTTCCAGTGCACCATAATATTATAAGTTTTGATCATCATCATCGGAGGCTGCTGGAAATAGGCCTCCTCCAAATTGTGCCATGACTGGTACTGCGCCACCCGCATCCAGCGGACGCCCGCGACATTTACCAGGTCATCAGTCCACCGTGTTGGTCAACCCACGCTGCGCCTTCCGGTAGGTGGTCGCCACTCGAGAACCTTTCCGCCCCAATGGCCATCGGTTCTACGTACAATGCGTCCCGCCCACTGCCAATTAAGTTTAGCGATCCGGAGGGCTATATCGGTTACCTTGGTTCTGCTGCGGATAGCCTCAATTCTGATGCCATCATAATTTAATATACAATTGATTATGCAAATAATTTCCGATAGATATAGTATCATATAATTCTAGAAAACATACCTACTTAAATTACACTATTTGCAGTGCAAAATATTGAAAATTTTAAATCCTGGATCCTGGATGTTTAAATGTTTAGATGTTTGTGAATCAATCACGCTTAAACGGCTCTACCGATTTGGATGAAAGTTTGCTAGGAGATAGTTTATACCCTGGATTAAAATATAAGATAGTGTTTATCCCGAGTCCACGCAGACGAAGTCGCGGGCGGAAGCTAGTTGCTAATAAATTGCGATTAACTAGTATATATTTAGGTAATTCAAGTTATGAATATGCATTGATTCAGTTCAGTAATGAGGCGGTTTCAACATTCTGATTATTGAATACACCTTAATTTATAATGAAGTGAATTCACAAAGCTTAAAGTTTTCTACGAAACCCTTACCTCTTATTGAATGAGTCGCCTGGAAATCCTAGAATCAAATACTCGGCGCATGGCCGACCAAATTAAATCAATCCGATTTACTTTTCCCCCCACTATTAACACCTTTATGCAACGTGGGTATAAAAAATCTGGTCCGCATGCCGTAAGATAGGTTATGTAACTGTGGTAAACACCACCTACATACCAGGGTAGTGGGCTCCAACCCACACAAACCCACATCTGATACAACCTGTGCCTCCTTATGCGGCTTTTAAAACATTGGTTATTCTGAGATGCATTTGGATGAATACATTTTATTTCACAACCTTAAGAATGACATAAGTACCTTGGTATTTCGGATACTTGAGTCATTTTTGGATGTGGTACCGTAATTTCTAAAAGTAATTTTATTGTGAAATTGACACCTCAATGCAAGTGCGTAAAGTATTCAACGTAAGTTGCGGATCGCTCGTCTCTTGGTGACGCAAGGACTGCACGAATCTTATTTTGATTAAAGTTGATTTTGCTTTTTTCCCATCAAAAACATAAATGTGAAATGAAAGCCAAGTTCTGTATTATGCATTGGTTGTTGACTTTAACGATAGATGAAGTGAGATCTAAACTGGTGCCAAGTTTAGTTGGAGGTCTGACTTGGCTAGTTTTCATACACGGGGAGAATATCATTACATTTTGTACAGACATTATTAGTAGGAAGACCTTAAAATCCACATAAAGACCGGCTGTCATCACTTTTGATTGCTGATTCTTACATTACATTACAGGCACTATAAGTAAGTTAAGTGTTTTAGATCTATAATATCTATTGTCAGTCAGTGATAAAAATGACGATTTTTGGACGTTAATATCTAAATAACCGATTAGGTGTATATATATGAGCCCAATTCGACATGTTTATGTGAAATAGTGGTTCGTGTAACATTACACACGGTGCTTGCTGCTCGCCTGTTCTGTTAGCTTGAACTTGGCATGACACGCTACCGCGTGTCTATATTATAGCCTAAGTGGTTCAGGCATGCGGCTGTCAACCGACGGTCGTGGGTTCGAATCCCGGCACGAACCAATGAGTTTTTCGGAACTTATGTAAGTACGAAGTATTGACTGTTAGCTTTTTGGTGAAGGAAATCCTCGTCGCTTTTGTAAAACTAGTGCATATGCTAAATCGTGTTATTAGGTGTCAAAGCAGACCCTGGGCTCTCTTAGTGCATAACCGGGAATAACGCTAGGAGGAAACTTACCTCGACTGTCACTGTCATGATTGGACGTAAAATAGACTGAAATCAGTAGCTTAAGTACCATATATATAGGTGCTACTGATACTAAATTGCGGTTGCTCCTTTGTCCTGTTAAATAACGTTTCTACGCTATTTATAATTATTACACTAATCAGGGTAAGTGTTGAAAGTCAACAGTCTATCCTCGGGAGCTCTGTCGACCTTAATCACTTCCAGCTACAGAACACTAGATTCCTACCGAGCATAATAGTACATTATTGCCGTGGCCGGGAAGGAGGCAATTGCGGGCTGAGTATTTGTTTAAACGGACGAGCTTGCGAGTCCGTTTAATTATAATACGAAGCCTGCAATTGCCATTCCGGCTGAGGCTAATATAGTGCTTTTCTCAAAAATAGGGGTATAAAAAATTCTAAATTTATATAAACTTTAAGTATCGTTTCACAACGTGAAAATGTTCACGATTTTCCGCCGTTTTTTTAAACAGAATCGTCAGTGTATTTTTCCACCATAAAACGCAAACTATTTGAGACACATACAAAAACGTCGTGTTTGCAACAGAAAAAACGAATTGAATTGGCTGAATACGAGCTGTGCCGTCTTTTATATGCCAGTTTCTACTTACTACTACTACTACAAAAAATTTGGTACTCGATAAATAAAGGAATTTATATATAACATTCCAGGCGGCCTGCAATTTTTTATGTTTTAATGTAGATCTGACCTTGAACTATACACTTTACCTTCCAATATGTAGCGAGTTATGTTCACTTTGCGGGCCATTTTTGAGTAAAAACATTTTATTGTATGCTTTAGTGTTCAATATTTTATGTGGACACTACGTTTTAAGGCCCCTTGGAGCCTACATTTCAATAATTACCCTGATTAGAGTAATAATTATAAATAGTTTAGAAACTTTATTTAGCAGGACACAGGAGCAACTTAACAGTGTGGGACCTATTTTGTCTCTAGCTCTCAACACAACGAATTCTCAAATCAATAAAGGGTCGGCAGCGCGCTTGTGATGTTTCTGGCGTGATTGATCAGGCAGGCCGTATGCTTGTTTGCCACTGTGGTAGTATAAAAAAATAGCTTAACATTTTCTTTGCCTCGCGACATTGTGAATAAGACTGCGGTTACCGCAAAACCTACATATGCCAACTTTACTAATTGAAAAGACAATTTAGTTTCTCAACTCCTTTACCGGTGACGTCCAAGGTGACGTCTGCCCACCGTGCTCTTATTATCTATATATGTGATGTGACATGCAAATAGCAGCTTTGTAAATATATAATTTCCTAGCTGACCGCGCGGCTTTGCCAGTTTCCAAAGAACGTATTAGGTCATAATATTATCTTTTTATACAACATCAAGCTATCACGAAGCATTGTATAACATGTCCACTTTATTTACCAACTAGCTTCTGCCCGCGACTCCGTCCGCGTGGAGCTCGTTTATATCGCAGCTCCATACAAACCTTTACCTTCCATTTCCAATATTATGTCACTCTCCATCCCTTCAACTATCTCCACTTAAAAAATCACGTCAATTCGTCGCTCCGTTTTGCCGTGAAAGACGGACAAACAAACACACTTACACTTTCCCATTTATCATATTAGTAGGTATGGATGATTTGTCTTCCAATACAATAAATTGACAGTTAGCCGGTTCTGCACGACTTGTTAATAATGATATTAATCATTTATTTCGGAAGTGTTTCCATAATTCGTTAGTAATAAAGGTCTGAATACTATGTTAGTAGGTATAATACCTACTAACATAGTATTAGTTACAGTTCTGCAGTCGTCAGTTTTTAAATTGTTCTAATCTTTTTGCAAATATAATATGTATACTGTTATACGTAAGTGCCAAGTACCTTACTGTACAGTCGGCCAAAGTGCTCACAAACATCTTGAACATGTCTTTTATGCCTCGACAATATAGACCTGTT
Source organism: Epinotia demarniana (assembly GCA_945867215.1). Taxonomy (NCBI): domain Eukaryota; kingdom Metazoa; phylum Arthropoda; class Insecta; order Lepidoptera; family Tortricidae; genus Epinotia; species Epinotia demarniana. Next base: position 5,908,559 of record OX244273.1, on the reverse strand, counting down.
CACATATTTGTGAGCACTACCTGATGGCGACCGTACCTATTTTGCTCGCGCACACAAGGCGGAACTCACGGAATAGATAGAATAGACTCCACAGATTTCGAACGTGTGCTCAAAATGCAAAAACGTGCAATACGAGTTCTGGCTAATGCACGTTACAGAGATAGTTGCAGAGAACATTTTAAAAACCTAGAGGTCCTAACATCTGTGTCGACATACATTCTAGAGATAGCCTTATATGTGAGAAACAATCCGAGCGAGTTTGTACGAAACGGTGATGTGAATAAACGCCCTACACGATATCCAGATAACCTAAAGCAAAGTAAATGTAGGTTAGCCATGACAAAAAAATGTCCTAAGATACTGGCAGAAAAACTGTACAATAAGCTGCCAGCAGAAATCAAATCTGAACATAACATTTATACTTTTCGTAATAAAGTCAAAACTCTATTACTCAGTAAGACATTGTACCATATTAAAGAATATTTGAATAATGATTATGGATAGCGAAATTATAATTGTATTGACTCTATTTAATGAACCTTATTGTAATCTAGTTTAGTTATTGACGATCTCAGTATGTGCTCATGTTTTTATTATAAGTTTTTGTAATTGAAAATAATGTAACACTAATTGAGAAATAAATGAATCTAAATCTAAATCTAAATCTAGACATTTTTTTCCGTCTGTGCGAGGCGTGCATCGCGTAGTGCGGTGAGTGGGCGGTATAAGCAGGATACGTATCGCCGGTGGAGGCTGCGGGCGCGCAGGTCTTCCGATCGCGCTTCCCAGGGCTTGTTATTCTTTACGCGCTCTTGCGCCTCGCTTCAACCCAAACGCCTAACGAAACTAGACCTCTATCTACGCTTAGTATCACCGAATTGCGGCGTCAAGACATATTTGTGGGTGAGCGTTGAGGTGAGCTTAAAACAAGTTACAGAATAGCAAGGCATGGGACACCGGGAGAGTGATAAAGCGACCATCTTAGCACCGTTGATAGAAAGCTGAGCGACACGAATAGTGGTTGTATTTGATAGCTTATTTATTTAATACAATAAGTATGTGTATATGTAGTGAGGAAACCGCTCTAATCCCCGTAAGGCCTAGTCGCTTTCGAAAAACTAGTGCCTATGCCAAATCTTGGGATTAGGTGGCAAAGCGGCGGGCTCCTTTAGGGCGCAACCGGGGATGATGCTAGAGGATGATGACAATAATTATGCTAATGGTATTTGACACTCCGGCGGCGCTCGGAACGATATTCTAACTTCATCTAACCACGACCTGCCTCATGATGATGCGAGCCCGATATGGAACTGCCACGGGATCGAAGCCAGCAGTCTCGTTTTGTCCGCTCGGCACTGGAGCTGGGCGAATCGCATGCCTGGAAATTAAGAAGAATCAAATTGGTAATAATTGATTTTTGCTGCATGAACGAGACTTAAGCACGTCTATCATGAGACGACCGCGACATACTTTCGATTTTTCTCGCACTATCCGTCTCTCTCTTATTAGAACACTTAGGCCGGTGCCCAATAATCAATCCACCGATAGTTTTCCTTGCAAACAGTTACATTTTGACACATTTATTACGGGTAATCTGTCAAAATGTTACTGCTGGTAAGGAAAACTATCCGTAGATTAATTATTGGAAGAAGAGGTATAGTGCGAGAAAAATCGAGAGTATGTCGCAGCCGTTGATAGACGTGCTGACCTGTGAATATGGTTTTAATTTCAACTCGATACCTCCACGCGTTCTCGACAGGGGCTTGACAGACGGACAACAAAGTGATCCTGTAAGGGTTCGGGTTTTTTTTTATTTAGAAGTATGGTATAAAACAAGAACAATAACAACGTCGCAATGTTTGCAGAGTTATAAAAGAGCCTTGGCTAGGCGCCTACTGTAAAGCCCCCGCTTATTTAATCAGCTTACCATACTCATTAAGCCAACTTCGCGCCCCCAAGGTCTACGGATTAACTTAGGTAAAATAAACCCACGTAAAAATAAGTATATAAATAAGAAATAATGATAACGATTGAATACCTAAATACCTACCTACTTTTTTCGCCCGCGCACGGAATTTTGCGATCGTAAATTAATCAGTATAAAATAGTTTTTTTCTGTCAAAACGGATAATTGTCTCAAGAAAGTGAACAATGATGGTTTAGATTCATCTACCTTGATTCTTTTCCCGGAAGAACTTAAGCAGAAAAGGCGAATTTAAAGTTGAAACCAGCCTCATCATATCCTCGTTTTTGACATAATAGTTACTATTTAGTGTTCTAAAAAGTTTTTATACAATGAAGTTCCCAACACTTGTTATAAGATACCAATACTAAAGTTTTAGAAAATCAAAATACAATTGTTGGTCGGTTAGCTTCAGAACCTGAAACCAGACCGCAAGCCATACGCCTTATGTACGATTCCCACCGAACGGGCCGGGCTGGGTCACCTGGCGCCGCGTCGCAACGGGTGCGCGAGCACCCGGCGGCAGCCGACCGCGTTTTAATAAAGTGCAGTAGGCAAAAGCGGAGCCGGCCACATCTGACGACAGCCGACCACATCCTTCCACATCCGCGAGGAGCCGGCCGGCCGCAAGTACATTCAAATATGAAATTTAACGTCTATTTTAAAGCTTCAAATTCCTTTGGCAACTTGTTAAATGTGCAAAGGCGCGCTCCGGACCGGCCCGGTCGGTGGGAATCATACATTAAGCCTGCAACTCATTATCGCGGCCTGCGGTGGCGGTAAATTTGTCAGCTAATGACAAGTTTACTATTGACCGCCGCGGCCAAGCTCCGCTAGTCTGTGAGAGGCTTTAATTAGATAGGTATCTACCAGATACCTATACCATACGCTGCATTTCCGGTACAACGCCTTTTGGATCGGATGTCAGACAGGCAGCACAACACGTGTGTGTTCATTATGAGATTTATGAATATCGCCTCGGGCGCTATTCGGCATTGTTTTTTTGACAGTCCCTGACATCGCTAAACCTTTTACATAAAATGTCCGCTTAAACTTGGGGTTCATCAGATCAGCATGTAAAAAGAAAAATGAATTTTCCTGTTTCAAGATTTCTCACATTAGAAAACTCCGTCATAGAAATTAGATGCTTTTGCAATCCGATTTGAAAATTAATACCTATTTCACAGATTGCCACTGACATAGCTTTTTGTGGACGTAACAAGAGTCGAATCTCGTTATTGTCACAAATACTTTTCTCATAGCTGTTTTTGCGCCAGTGTTACATAATTGCTTACCGTTGTAGTCGCAATTACAATTATTTGTCATTAAGTTAGTCCATCGCGTCACGACTTGACATAAATTCAAATGATAAACATAATAGTGGGACATTATTTTCAGCTGCCCATTGAAAAGATTCTAAGGACCCTGAACGGGACGGTATCTTGCGAAGTTTAAGAGGGGGCGCTCCGCGAAATCGTAGTTCTTAGATTGAATGTTTACCTATGACAAACTAAAGCGAATGCCAGGAAAAAGAACATATACAAACTACATCATATTTGCAATCGATTTGTCTGAAAAAAACCATACAAAACCAAAATTGCCTCGATAGAAAACAATCGCCAAAACATGTCTTGCGGCCACTTGTGGCCACCTTCTGTATCCATTGACATCAGACCAGCTTTATGGTACAATAATATTGCATTAAACTCTAACATGCACAAATATTAAAATTACCATTCGCTGGAAATGTAACTGATTTTTCAAGATTAAACAGTTACTTTATTTCTCTTTTGTTAAATTTTTTAACTGGGCTTCGGGAAATCGGTTATATTTTACCTAAATCGATCGCCGAGATCAGAGAAATTGCATAGGTATTATATATTTGAAAATAAAAATTTTCTTTACTGCATGCAAATAAATTAGGTTGCCTGTTCGTCGAAATTTGAACATAACCACATAAGGAAATTATGTATCGCTTTCCTTCATAGTTTTAAGAATATACATTATGGCCGAAGCTTGGTTACGATTACAGATGGTATGGAACACCCCGCCCTTACAAGCATATCGTAAGTCGTAACGTCCAACATAGTCGTAGGCAAGCTGATACAAATTTTGATGACTTCAAGATCAAAATGATAAGATTGATAAGCATAATGATAATTATTATAAATTAGGCAATCGAGTTTAATATAGACGCCACGCCTATTGTAGACATGCGATTAAATTAAACAAATGTAATCGATTTAAAAAAACAAATGACTGCATGTTTCTCGTGCTGCAGGCGGAAGGGTCGAGTTATTAAATCGCATCCAGTTCCGATTGGACTTAATTCGCTCAAGCACGCTATCGTGGCAGGAAGCGTATCCAGGATGGTGGCTGAGTTGTAACAGCTTTTAAATAAGGCGTAGGATAACACAAAATGTTCACTTGGTGGTTGGTTTTATGTCTACTACCCTCTTAGGTTATTACTAAGTAAAAGTTATACCTTGTTTATGGACATCTAACATATCTTTGATACGTTAAGTTCAGACCACGTGCTTAGCATTAAGGCTGCCTTTACTAATATATTCCAAAACTTCTTCCTAATGAGCCCCGAGTCCTAAGTATCATAACCTCTTTAAAAATAAGCAGTGAACAGTTTTTTTAAGATGACAATTATACACAAACAAAGCCGCTTAACAAATGTCAAGAATTGTCTCATATCCCCCGTTTCCAATTTGAGGTCGTCGTAAGAACCAGAATCCCTGTCCTGTGCCGTGGTTATTTAGTTTTTCTAAGCTATAAAGCGGCTCAAAACGCTGTATGTACATCGGCATCCAAATGTACTTACGTCCATCTAAGGAGGCTCTCGGGACGGAAGCGGCGGCTGGCGGCTAAAGGAAATGGACCAGTATTTATTGACGCCAGTCTTCTGCCCTTCAATCACACGCCACGGTGTAATGGTTTTTACCGGTACCGAGAACTTTGTGGTTAACTAAGTTGCATCAAAAAGTAGATGTAAAAAAAACTAAAGGATAAAATACGATTAGTAGAATATTAAACAGAAAACATAGACAGCTGATGTTAACTACGCTATGAAAAAACTAGGGTAGGTACTATGGAAGTGGACTGGGCACATGATAAAGAAACATGAAAAGGGGAGACAGAAGAAAAGTGGGAAGATGAACTCAAAGATATAGCCAGAGCCGTGTGGGGAAGAGAATATCTGGATAGAGTCTGGGGGGAGGCCTATGCCAAAGGCAACCAGACAACGTCTGAGGAAAACGGCTATCAGTAAGTTGCCTGACACACCGACGTAATGTAAGTCATGTAAGGCTAGGTCACGGCCAAGGCGCGGACGCGTATTCTTGAAATTAATTGAGTTGGCCGAATTGCATCAAAGTACTCCATTCAAAAAGCAACTCTATGCCATCCAATGTACAAAATTCCAATTCTAAAGACAGTTTTATAAAAAGTCGCCCACATGAAATAATCTCAACAAAGGTCGTATAAAAGACACGCGGGGGCTGCCGTGCGGACCTAGCGTCATGCAATTTTTCCCACCCCGTATTAGCGTTCCACCCCCATCAAATCTGTACTCGCGAAGGAATGAATTCTTTTCGAGTAGAGACGTACGAGAGTTTTGGTATACTGCGTATCTCTGCGTCCCGTCCTTTCGATGTTTCCACAACAGTGCAGCACTAGGGCGCAGACGATGCGTGGACAGGCGTAAGCATCCCGCCTCTTCTAAACTTCGTAAAGATATAGCGACTTTCATCTCGTTATCATAGTTCAATCGACTTTGGTTTCCAATTATTATTATTAGGTGCCTATGGTGTCCCACTGCTGGGCAAAGACCCCTCCCCCACCCCTCCGTTTCCAGGCATCCCGATCCCGAGCACCCTCTGGCCAATCCTTTAAAAAGGAGTATCTCGTCCCGCCATTGTCGGCGAGGTCTGCCGCGTCTCCGTTATGAGTTGTCGGGCTGCCATTCAGTGGCGATCTTGGCCCACAGCTCACTTCGCATGCGGCAGACATGGCCAGCTCAGTCCCACTTCAACACTTTTGAAGTGAAGTGGAATGTTGGTTATCGCTAACGAATTACGAGGTCGGGATAAAAGTCCCGACAGTGTTCGCTATTTGCCGTAACTCCTGGCACTAAACATTTATTATGAAAGTTTAATGAAAGTTCGACACTTTCGCAACGCGTCCTCGTCTTTGGTTTGTCTTACAGCAAAATAATAACAAAAGAGATCAAGTTCCTCGTTTTAATTTCTTACCCACTTCATCCTAATCTCAAACGGGTATCAGGTTCGCGTCTTCAGTCCAAAGTGACTTATTTTAAGTGAGACTCGTAATGCGCATAAGTGGCGCAAAGCAGACATTCTTTTATGGGATAAAACGTAAAGCGAAATACGACATATGTTTACTTGACTCTGTATGAGTCAAGTAAACATATGTCGCAGCTAAAGCAAAATATTTGACGATTGCGTGCCCAGTAAATTAGTGAAAGACGGAGTGAGGTTCCGTTTTGAATGCTTTGTAACCAGAATTGTTATTGATAGCAATCGATGGTTCGCGTACAGACCCATGTGTGGTTGAAGGCTTCATGCACACATTCTTAGAACGAGACAAACAGTTGTTTACAAATATCAGTCTGTACTGTGTCTACGTTTTTCCCACGGGTAAATGCAAACACTCACGTAATAATAAGCAAGTTCCAAGTTCATCTCATACTCATACAATTTCGACAAACAGTATCAGCATTTCTCTTAAATTGGGCCAATTGACCCTAAAAGTGCTGTTTTAACCCCAATCTTTGAAAAAATTGTGGGTTCAAGTCTCATTGGCGCTGTTCAAGAGCGAAAAACCATGCTAAAAAAGTGAGTAAAGTGAGTATTATGTAGGTACTTAACATGTTCATGACTATGGAGTCCCTCTCCTGTGACTTCTCTTTTGCTATTTGACGAGTGTAGGTAATGAAGTGGTACAGTAACGTAAATTTTGCCGCACTGTTGTTTTAAAGAAAAGATTTTCTCTTATCTGCTCGCCTCATACCTTACCCGTTGTGCCGTAGGGAGCCCGGGGTCCGCTTTGACACCTAATCCTAGTTTTCACGAAAGCGACTGCCATCTGACCTTCCAAACCAGAGGGAAAACGTGACGTTATTGGGATTAGACCGGTGTCCTCGTGGTTTTCGCCTCATACCTTACTATTCTCCCCTAATTAGGTTCATATTAAGGCCTCCACCCACCGGACGCGTGTGCTGCGCGTGTCGGGCGCGTTTGAAGCGGTATATTCACACCGGAAGCGGGCGGCGTGTAGCAACGCGTGTGCAGCGCGGCTGCTGCGCCGCTGCCGCGCGGGTGCTGCGCGTGTGCCGCGCGGGTGCTGCGCTGCAGCTGCGCGGGTGCTGGGCGTGTGCCGCGCGGGTGCTGCGCGGGTGCTGCGCGGGTGCTGCGCGTGTGCCGCGTTCGATGTGTGCTTGAAGTGTAGTTTCAATGCTTTACAATTTGCGCGTGTGCCGCGCAGCACACACGCCGCGCACGACACGCGTCCGGTGGGTGGAGGCCTTAAAACAGCATTATAACATAAATGTCGCATGTCCCGTTAGAGGTATAACCGCCGCGGTACTCGTGACAGACGGATGTCCTAAGAGATTCGCCCGTTATCCGGACGATATAGGCCGCAACGGTTTTATGTCGGCTGGGAACATATAATTATGGATGCTTGCTACTTAAACGCGTGCGTAGACAAGTTGATCCTAAAAAGAATGAGACGTTTACTATGTCTGGCCACTGACTTTGTTGCTTGGCTTGACGCTTTTTGACCGACTACGGCAAGAGCCGAATGGAAGGGATATGACTTTAGAAGCCTGTCTGTATTTACGTGTGTTCCACGGTAGCGTTGAAATTAAGATACTATACCGATTTCCGATAAATGAGAGTTAAGAGTCCGCAGTAAGCTCGAATCTCCATACAAACGTAGTTACGCCCTCATTTTAAACTACGTGTTTGATTTTAACGAAACTTTGCATGTACAATGACATGAGGTAGATATCCAGGTCTGTAATTAGTTTATATAGCTTCAGATACCATAGTAAAAAAAATACAGCGAATTTAAGTTTTTCATACAAAACTTGTTTTTGCTGTATTTCGTTTTTTGTTTTATAAACTGGAAGCATATAAACTAATTACAGTCATAGACCTCATGCCATTGTATACAACGTGTCCCAAAACTCAACGATAAGCCGGCACCAGAGGATGAAGCTGCTTATGATTAGTCGAGAAAAAATAAGGAAAAAAATATATCTCAAAAAAAAAAAGTTTCGTCACAATCCAACACGTAGTTTTAAAGTGGGAATGAAACTCCATTTGTATGGGAAGGTCAATTCGGCCGAGCAGACATTGGATACCTTTTGTTAAAAAAAAACTTTTTTTTCAGTTACTTTTCCGTAGTCAGGTTATACTTTATTGAACTTTCTATGCCTGTTTATCCCTAAACTTTGCAAAGTATGTCAAAAATCTTACGTTCTAGTCTCGTTCGCGCTGTATAAAGCGCAAAAAACAGCTTTAGAAAAAAATGGAAAAAGCTAACCAAAAAATGGGTGCATTTTTAGATACTCTATCAATTTTAGGGTTATGTAAGTGAGACTAGTAATCTAATACAGTTTATTTATCTATTGCATAGTTCATTTAAAAATATACCTACATTGAAGAGGTTTTTCATTAAGTTTAAGAAGGATAGCTTTAAACGATTGGACGATGCAAAAAGGTTTCAAATACATATTTATTTATTTATTTATACAAGGAATTCCAACAGCTATGAAATATTCACTAAACTTTATAAATAGCAATAAAGAGCCAAATATAGGAACTCACAAATAGAAACTGAATATAATAATATGTTACACAGTACACGGTATAATGAAAACATTGCACAGTATCTGATACAAAATATGACAAGTATGGAATGTCACAAAAACAATGTAAAAACAAAAGAAGAAACAAATCCTATGTGGGTAAAGAGTGAGGACACCTCTAGATGTACATATTTAGGTGTTATTTGACCCCTTTCAATGAAAACTTCTTCAATGTAGCTACCTTTTTAAGTCTATCAGTCCAAGATTCAATGAAATTGAATATCACAACAACTTATGATTAAAGTTGAATAACCATTTTCCTTTTTCTTATAAAAATACCTGTAATTGAATTAGCATATCAAATATAACATATTCTGTGAATGTAGTATGTAAAATATAAATTACCTTATCATGATACCTATGCTTTCATTCAATAAATTGAGACCCATAGTCCTGTGATATAAAACTACATGCATATCATGCCCATACGTGCAATTCATTAACATTGCAACTACACTACGCGTACCAACTGTTTACTTTCTACACCTCATATTTTTTTCTTGTGCGATTTTGTATTATGAACCATATCCTGCATGCTTTAAGGCGGCTTTTTCTATTACACCTTTGATTTAGATACGACGTTGAATAGGTAAACGATCGGTACAAAATACTTGTTTTCTCAAGTCGTGGTGATTGGCCATTCATAAAGTATTGACTGAATGGAACCACAGGAAACGGGTCTTCTGGACCGAGTCAAATTGCACACTGCCTCAGCTTACGTCACCTCTCATTACTTGGATTGGAAGAAATGTTTGAGGTTAGAACACAACTTTTGAAGTGTTATGTGTACTTAAAACATAATTTCAGATGGGGCATTAGAATGTTGTGACTTATGTAAGTGTCGTGTACGGCCGGCTACAAAACGATGTATCCATTTTTTCACCTTGTTGCGTTGTCATAATTGACCGATTATAGTAAGTGAAAGAATGACGAAAAAAGGGTTATAGGTACACATCTTTGTACCAAACTCTACAACTCTACTATTGAAAAACAACAAGCAATGATATGAATTAACTTTGTAGACAAAAACACGATTTTTATTGCATTGCAATAATGTCACGCAGAAAAATCCTATTGTAATTGTAATACTATGCTGACATAATATTAGCAGTTGAAACACGCAGCAGAATAAAAACTAACAATAGGCATAAGGTTTTTCATTATTATTATCTTTCAGGGCCGGGCATTGACATTTGAATAGCAAAAAATTACGGATTTTAGATGACATCGTCACTTTGCGCAAATATGTCTCATTTAAGCAAGTTCCTGGTAGTTAAATAGGCTTTCGTCAGACGTCCCCGTAAAGTAGCAATTACCGCCAGGTAGAATCTCAATGCCTATAACCAGAGGTAGACTTAAAGTTTATATTACCACGGACGGTACGTAATGAAAAAATCCTCAGCTCGCATATTTATTGCTCTTGTCTTGGCCTCGGCCGTCAAATTCCTGCTATCTCAGACATGTCTAGTTTTACCGCCCTAGATGAGTAATCGAACAAGCAATACTTCAGTTTGGCCGAAAATCGTTTGTCGTTTTTCCTCTACAGGTCGCATTTCCTTACCGATTCTTGTGAATTTTCGTGAGCAGGTTTGTTAATTATATAGTTATTTTTTGTTGAACCACTTGTCCGTTTTTTTATAAAGACATGACACCTTTGCAAAATTGTAGGTTGCTAGGATCAATCCGCAGCAGAGCTGAGCAGCTCTACTTGTAACATTTCCAGTGTAGGCTGAGCCCAACATTCCGTGGTTGTTGTCCGTAAACCGCAGTCGTTTGTTTTTACCGGTCACCTCAAATACGTGCCTAAATAACAGACGTGCTCTTGCTCCAATTGGTGCCTCAACTTTCGATACGTTACGGCTTATTTTATTTAAGTATATATCATTATTATAGGTATGTATATGTATTAATATAAGTGTGTAATTAAAGCGTGTGTCTATTGGTTACGTTAAGTTTAGATCTGTTATTACGCTGTTTTAGCTGCATTCCTGCACTGCCTACTTACAATTCTTGTTAAAAAAATCCTTTTACCCAAAGGTTGTTTGGAAGATCTTATAAAAATCCCTTGATTGGCGTGCCACGATAGTACATTACTCGTATTGCAGAGGCCGCGAAATGGCAATTTGTGGATGAGATAATGTTGTCCCGAAAATAGAGACGGCCACGAATTGCCATTGCCACCGAGGCAGATATAGGTAGTGTTTTTGTCCAAAAATGTGAGAAAATTAATATTGCGTGTATGGTCAATAACCGATCAAGTTTCTGCTCAACTTATTTTTTTAAAGTATCCATGTACACGTCATGAGTCGTGCCAGTTTCAATTACCTAACACAAATAAAAAAATTACATACATACATACAATCACGCCTTTATCCCTAAAAGGGGTAGGTAGAGCACATGAAACTTACGTTCCAGTACCACTTTTAGCATAAATGTGGGTATAAAAGATCGACAAAATGTGATATCGCAGTGACAGGTTGCTAGCCCATCGCCCGCAACACACTTCGACCCTGTTCCCTTAGTCAGCTCTTACGACACCCACAGGAAGAAATGGGGAGGTGCTATTCTAGCCCGACACCACACGGGGATAAAAAAATTAAAACATTAAAATCGATCACAATTCCAAGAAAAAGTTTTATGTTACGGGATCAAGTTATTGAAATCTAAACGCATTTTAGTTCGTTAAGAATTTTATTTTCACTAATGTTTTTTCCCTCTCATCCATGAGAGGAGGCCTATGTCCGGCAGTGGCACGTATATAGGCTGATTTATTATTATTTTTATGTAATGTTTTTACTTTTTATATCTTCATTGAAAACTATATGCAACAATTTCAAACGTCACTTCGATTACTTAAAAAAGTAAGCGTTTCGTCGATGAATAATTAATTTAAAATTTTTTTGGAAAAACTAAGCACACTACAAACGGGCGCAATTTGTCACACCAACTTGCAACACCCGGAAAGAGACAGCCACACACACTACTAACCAGTCCAACTAAATAGCAAGTTGTGTCAAATTGCTAGGCCTTTAAACATACGATCACTTGGCTGTTTGTAGTGATTTGTGTTAGTCAAAACATATGGTAAAAAAGTATACAGTAACGGAATTTCATACACTTTCCTAGCCGCTAAAACTGTACAGTAATGACTTTAAACTTTTTGCGTTCGGGAGTAATGGAGAAAATAATATTATTATTATTTTATATCATTTGTCATATAGACCTCTCCAGGAGTTCCAGGTCTTTACCTGTATAATGTTTTCTTTAGTTTGATAAACAATTATATTCCATTCGTAGTAAAACAGCTGATTCCATTTAACTATATAAATTACCCATTAACAAAGTAAGTACTCGTATAGCTTATTCCCCGCATCTTCCGCCGTCATAGCGCGACTTTGAATACCTTGAGAATCTTGCAATTTCCGGAATGAATGCCTATGCGATATGCAATGCGGGAAATTGTGAACGGTTTTGACATTTTACATTTTCAATAGTTGTTTATATTGCGCGTACGATTATAAAAATTAGCGGTGTTCATAATCCGACGCTAACATGTAGGTAATTAACAAAATTAAATTGATGGGTCTGAAAGGCAAAAAAAACAGGAGTAGGTAATAAAACAGGAAGAAAAGTAGTGAAGAGTATGTTTCCATATTATTATATACATACACATACCGCCCAGTGCCAAAGCTTTTAACAGCATTCCCCACTGATTATTTGTGAATACGGACGCATTCTAAACATTCCGAGACACGTTAATTTTCCCACAGACGTGACCTATTGAACCGGATGCTGGCCGTGACCGGAAGCCCCCCTTACATCTCAAAATGGCCGCGACGAATCTTAAAGAGCCGAGGAATTTTTCTACGCGACTGCACTTTGAATATTTGGTCAAGACTCGGGCCCACGAAGCGAACTTTTTTAGATGCTCGTTTTTTTCCCCTCGCTTCCTGTTGGCTTCACGAATCGCGGATACGAGGTTTTTACGCCACTTGACAGTTACAAACATCGTTGGAAAACATGGCTTTTTAGAGTTATTAGACATATGTACGGTTTTTTTGCTGAATTAATGCTTTACATATTTTGATCCTACCTACTTAGGTACATACCAACTCTCTTCTGCGACAGTGTCGTAAAAGCATTTTGCATCTCAATTATTTGTGATTCCCCGCAGTAACCGTGACTACTATTCATAGTCTGGTTCAAAAGTGTGTGACTCGTATCTTCGCATCACAATTTACTATGGTGTGCACACCCTCCCTTGCATGTAACTTTAATAACTACAAATTAGAAAGGTTGAAAAACCCCCGACATTTTCATTTCAAAGTCCAATATCTCAAAAACGGCTGAACAGTTTTTAATGAAACAACTAAGAACACTCGGGATAAAATTATCTGACACAAAAAAAACCGCATTCAAATCGGTCCATACGTTTGGGAGCTACGATACCACAGACAAATACACAGATACACACAGACACGTTAAACTTATACTATAACACCCCTCTTGTTGCGTCGGGGGTTAAAAAACTTGTATTAACGATTGTCATTTGTCACCAGGCAAGCTATACGCGTCGCTGGGCCGTCGCGGCGGGCGCGTCGTGGGCAGCGACCTGCAGACGGGCTCGGGGTCGTTCCGTGTGCAGGCCCTCATGCCTGTCGCGGAGAGTTTCAAGTTCGCGATGGAACTGCGGACGCACACGTCGGGACTGGCGGCGCCGCAGTTACTGTTCAGCCATTGGGAGGTAAGAGTTTTCGGCTGACTTCAAAATTCCTTGTAAGGAACGCGCGGTTCGTAATAGTAGGGCGGTTAGGAATATAACCTCAATGAGGCTTGTGGTGTGGGTTTCCGATTGAGCTGCTTCAAATATAAATATAGATACATAGATAGATCATTCATCATTCATTATCAAAACTGTGTACATGATCACATGTGCCATTATTATCGAGATGATAAACCTAGGTAGTAGGTTTATCATCTCGATAATAATGGCACTAGGTATAACTCCTTTAACTACTATATCGTGTAGGCTCAGACAAGAATAGGCGTCCCCAGCCTGTCGTAGAAGGCGACTAAAGGTCATCGGGGTCGCAGTGTTCTGGCGGGGGCAGGGGCACTCGCTTAAGGCGCCGTAGGTTCATGGTCTTCTCTCCCTCTCACTGAGCTTAAGCGTGAGCGAGATGGAAGTGCGTGCTCGGAAGCGCGGAAATCATGTTTTTAAATTTTAATTTTATAAAAAAGTAAACACTGATATCCCTCAAACATGATATTGCCGATTTTTAGAAGCCATTTTAATATTTTTAGCTTGTGTGCATAAATTGTAAGAAATATTTTAAGTGTATTTTAGACCCTTTTAGACCTATGTTCGTGATTTTTTTCTATCGAGCGAAAATTGCTTAATCATGTTTCTAAACACTGATTTCCCTGCAGAAAAGCCTCAAGATTACTATTCGTATTTTTTTTAAACCATATCATTATAAACAGACGCATTATATTGTTTCAAAAACTCTGTTCGCTCAACTTCGCTTAACCTACGGGGCCTTAAGAACCCCAGGGAAGGCGACGACATGTTTTTACCCTAGGACGAGCCAAAAGTGAGCGCGAGGGGCTCCAGTGCGTTCAGCATGAGATCCTGGAGTCCCCTGCATGAGGGCGCAGATGCAGAGCACCGTGGAGTTTTTAGTGGATAGAAATACCACACAACCCAGTCATCCCCCGGTGATTTTGTACCTGGTTCGCAGGTTTTCTCCACGATAAAAAAGGTATTAATCCTCTCATCATCATCCTAGCGAGTTCCCGGTTGTGTGCCAAGGGGCCCGCCGGGGTACGCTTTGCTAACGTATAATACAATAAATAAATAAACATATATCTTTCTTACTCAAATCGACCTAGTCCCATAGTAAGCTCAGTAAGGCTTGTGTTATGGGTACTAGACGACGATAAACCCATTAATATTTAATAGATATAAATACTCGTACTTAAATACATAGAAAACATCCATGACTCCGAAACAAATATTTATGCTCATCACACAAATATTTGCCCTTACCGGGATTCGAACCCAGGACCTGCAGCTTCGTAGGCAGCGTCACTACCCACTAGGCTAACCGGTCGTCTAAACATATATATATTTATGCTCATTATACAATTATTTGCCTTCACCGGAAACTGAACCCAGGATCAGCTTCATAGGCAGGACAGCCACTAGGTCAAACCGGTGTTGCTAAATTCCGTGTAAGGAACTATGCTCCGTTCGTAAAGAGACGAGTAATTCTTGCATTTTAATTTAACAGACTTGCGGAGTTATACACATCGGTTTATCATCGGGCTCATTTTAGGATTTTGGAGCAGATCAATCGGAAAGTACAGTTGAACCCGTAACTGAACACTTCCACGCTTTTTGTATGTTGGGCCGCATTATTGCTAACGTATTGGTTTGGCCCATGTTACAAAAAAACTACAATAAAACACTTACTGTTGTGTTGCGTAATTTCATGGTGTCATGTCAAGTACGAGTAACCGACCGCCATAAAGCCGGAACTCTTCCTTAGTGAAGGTCGATATCGATAGATGGTCTGGTTAGTGATGGTCCATATCATTCATCATTCTCCTAGCGTTATTCCCGGTTGTGCCCCTAAAGGAGCCCAGGGTCTGCTTTGACACCTATGGTCCATATGAAAACAAATATTATATTTTGTTACGGAACACTAAAAAGTAACCAAGATGAACAAATTCTGCAGCTCAATCACGTAGCGCATTGTGCGAACGTTAGGTAGATCGAAATGTCAATTTTTATATGGAATTCTGACAGTTGGACAGTCCTAACGCGCGTTCGAAACAGTACAGTGGAAGTACAGTATACTTGTAATGATGCTTGCGCGCAATGCCGGATTTCCTTCATAATCCAATATACCCCGTTTTTATGTTCGATGTGATTGTAAGTTACGGCTTGCATTTTTTGCTCGTCTTGAACAGTTAGGCGTTTTTATCGTCTTCTATGATATCACTGTGTTGTAAAGTTAAATATTCAAAATGTACAAAAAGGGGTATCATAGGGTATCTTTACACTGATTAATAGTTCATTCGTACATACGACAAAATAGAAGGCGCCAATCTTATACCCAGGTTATGAAATTTGAATAGGTACAAGTATATCACATAGAATAAACCCTTATAATAAACGTTTTCTTAAAAATATACTACTACTAGCCCGCGCTGCTTCGCCCGCGTATTGCAAAGAACGCAGGCAATCCCGCGGGATAACATAAAGCCGATAAAAAAAAGTATCCTGAAAGTCCATTCTACATTCCGGGGAAATTATTTTTTAAATCGGATAACCTGTTCCGGAGATTACTTACCTGCCCACTAATCTCACAATTCCTCTCTATAATATTAGTATAGATTACTGTGGAAGCGGGGAAGGAAAAAGGGACGAAGGACCGTGGTAGAAGACCGTCGGCTGAAAGGCACTGATTGGTCTGTGGAATGTAAATGAGGTTAATGGAAGTCTGCCGTACCTGGTGCTCCTTGTCGAGGTTTCGGGCGGCCGCCACTTGCCTTTCGTCTTCTGCACAATTTACGGGTTTATCGCCTACTTATTTTATCGAAAACGTGTTATTTTTCTTGCCTATTACTGGAAATCTTTTACACCAACTTGGCAGATATTTTTCTTCCGTCCGAATTTGAATTTGGCAGACAGGCCTAAGAGCAGATGATGTGCGAAATGAGGTTTATAGTGAACAGAGTGATGATGTGCGTGACGAATGGCGGGTGAAAGAGAGGGCGATAACAATTACATTTCAGCTGCATACTTGTAATTTCAAACATAATTGGGGGCAATCAAATCGACCTAGTCCCAAAGGATATTGCCGAAGTGCCGAACCCTGTGCCAACTTTTCATTAGTGCCACATAGTACAGTCATTATAGATTTTGACCCGTGAATAATTAGTTCTTGGATTTTTTTTCGTAGGTCCCTCGGGGGGGTCATTGAGAGTGTAAATTAAAAAAGTAGACTGAATCAGGCTCCTGCGTATATTCGAAAAACGGTTTTTCTTGAATAACTCGGCCATTTTTGATTTTACAGTAAAACCGCGAGTACAAAAATTGTAGGAAATTTGATTCTCTACAAGTTTGGTCCTCACAATTTTTCAGGTTTAATTTCCAAAATATCGATTTTGGGGGAAAAAAGGTGGTAACCAAAATTGTTCAGAATTTGATTCTCTACAACTATGTTTTTCTTCATTCATGCCGTAAAACGTGGAACAGGAGATAATGATAATATTTTGAATTTGTCGCGTTTTTCAGGTTTAATTTCCAAAATATCGATCCTAGAAGAAATATTGTAAGGACCAAACTTGTAGAGAATCAAATTTCCTACATTTTTGTCTTCACAGTTTTACTGTAAAATCAAAAATGGCCGTGTTATTCAAGAAAAACCGTTTTTCGAATATACACAGGAGCGTGATTGTCTACTTTTTTAATTTACACTCCCAATGACCCCCCCGAGGGACCTACCAAAAAAAATCCAAGAACTAATTATTCACGGGTAGGGTCGGTTTTTTGGATATAATGACTGTCTTAACAACCAAACAGGCGTCATGAAACTTGATTTTTAACCCCCGACGACGCAAAGAGAGGGGTGTTATAAGTTTAACGTGTCTGTGTATCTGTCTGTGGTATTGTAGCTCCCAAACGAATGGATCAATTTCAATGCGGTTTTGTGTCATACATAATTTTATCCAGAGTGTTCTAAGCAAATGTTTCATGAAAATCTGTTCAGCCGTTTTTTGTGATATTGGACTTTGAAATGAAAATGTCGGGGGTTTTTCAAGTTGTAGTTATATTTTCTACCCAATATGTCTTTATTATAACTACATATGAACAGGAAAATGTGAGATCAAGTAAAAAACTAAATTTACTACGATGACAACTTCCGGTGCCGCCATTGCAAACAACGTCTCATGAACGATTTTTAATCTCCAACATACAACACTTCCCAAATACTTGCAAATTGTACCTAACCTTAATCCATACGTAATCAATTTCATTTCTATTCCAGGTAATAGAAATAGACCCGTTCTGGCGCCCCCGCACCGAAGAGGAGTATCTCCAGTGGGGAGAAAAGTGGGACGGGGTGAATCGAGCCAAGGCTTACATGGACTCCGTGCGGGCAAGGAAGGGCCTGGCCACTGACAGACATCTGGTTCAGCATGCGGAGAAGCAGAGGACACTATCCAAGAAGAAATAGGCTTCAATGGATGGCGATTAACCTCTCGTATGCGGATGTCAAAAATGGCTAATCAAAATACGACTGAGATTGAAAACTATAGTTTCCTTGTCTAAGCATACGAGGGCTTAAGGGGACGGGTAATAAATCAGCCTGTATACGTCCCACTACTGGGCACTGGCCTCCTGTCATGGATGAGAGGGAACGGGTGGACGGGGGGACGGGTGCACCAAGGCATTCTCCGGACAAACGTTGTGCAAGTTTTTTTCGTAGGTTTTGGCACTAGAGAAAATTTGTTTTTCTTGCTTTTTCATGTTGAATTTACGCAGGGCGTGATGTTAAAATTTTGTTGGGTTTAAAAAGAATAAAATAGAATAAAATATTAAAATAATATCATCAGTAAACAGCTAACGGAAAAATAATTATACTGAGTAATAATTATATATATATAGCACAAACACAAATGAAGAAAAAGTTGCACAAAATTTGTATGCAGTTCAGGAACAGACTGCGTTTTTGTTTCACGTGCCATCGACGCGCGTTCCCCTACGTATCCGCTACGTATTTTTTAAAGATATTTGAATGAGAGTTTCGTCATAAGGCATATTTTTTTTGTATTCTTTATTTTGTAGTCATAATACATTTGAGTCTACACCCCTATTTGTATGATGGTGCATCCCGGCCAGTAGCAATTCGACCCATTAACCTATTATACTCAGGACGAGCTATGGTAATAATAATACCACGTGCGATCGAGCTGGTCGCATACCAATCTCGATAAGTGTGACAGAAAGGGAAATATCATTCATTGTCCTTGTCATAGTTTTCCCTTTTTTTATTTGCCACAACTGATTTAGTCTGAAGTTGTGGCACATAATATTAAGTAGGTTGTTTATGGCAAGTCATCAGCCATTTTAAGACCAGTTCTTAATTTAGCTGCATAGGAGCCTTTCCGTCCCTCGCTGTGGAAAGACGTATAGCCTGTCCTTAGTATTATAGGTCCATGATACTACCAAATAAGATCAGATGTATCGAAGATGTGACTTACATATCTAATCAATATTAGGTAGACTAGGTAATGTTTGGTCGAATCTGGCATATTAGGTACCGATTGAGCTAATATATATACTAGTACTATTTTGTGCGTTGATTTCGTATGTCTGAGAGTGTGCTATTTGTATAATTATTTTTTATGTAGCTACAGTCGCGGAATGAAAAGGTTGACCACCTTAAGATCTGTTTTGCTTGCTCAGCATTAGCTATCAGTATCCGCTTTGTCGACCGAGTATGACACAGATACGTCCACTATGGAAAATGACCTCTTTGCATTGTTTTAAAGGCGAGGTAAAATTAAAAAAAAAAAACTATAGATCTCGTTCATGCTACAGTTATTTCAGGAAGCAGAAAAAAGGGCCGCAAAATATCGAACTTCGTGTTGATCAATAATAGCTGCTCTTTCTTGAATATTTAAATTTCTCGGCATTGTAAAATATTAACACGACAAATACAAGAAATAGCAATGATGACATTGACAGGAACTGTTATCAGTTGTCATAGGATTAATAGTTTTAATCATTATAAGCGAAGAGGATGTAATCATTAGATATATAACACTTGACACAACGTAATGGCATCTTACTAATAAAAAGGTTTTAGTTGAACTATTCATAGTCAAGGAACATTCGTCTAAGTAAGTTTGAACTTTGTTGTCAAAGAGTTAAATATAATTTTGAATACAACACTCTCCTCTGTTATACAGTTTAAGAAGGTAACATGTGCTTGCAACGCGTAAATGAATTTATTTGAAAACTGGTCAACCTTTTCATTGCGCAACTGTACATATGAAATCATTTTGATATATTGAACGTTTCTGTTAAGGCGAGAAGGTTCAAATTTTAATAATTTCAACCAAAATAAATATCAGTATTGTACTCTTCCCTATTCTACTTACTTTAAGCTGTCGGCCGTAATAGATAGTACCTACCTAACAGGAGTAGAAAATGAATGACCCCTAGCGACATCTAGTACAATTAGAAAGACTTATTAAAACGAACTATCGAACGTCTTGTACATCGAAAATGCATTTATTTTGATCCGATTCGAAATTTATATTATGAATCATTATGTCCTATTAAAATATGATGTTGCAATGAAAATATTTTAATGTCTAACCATCGTATCTTCCCGTCTTTAAATAGTTTTGTATTTAGAATAATTACGTTCTGCGAATGCGAGTAACGAGATACATTTATATCAATGTTGAGTGTAAATTGTAACATGGTTGTATATAATGTGTAGTTTTATCGTTCTAAACGATTATAATAGATACCCTACCACGCTTATGTGGCGTGCAAATGGTTAAGTTTGAATTATATCCTACCTAGGTAGGTAGTTTAGGTAAACATCAGGTAAATACTTAATGTTATATCTTGTGAACGCAGTTAGAATTTTTGTAAGGTATTGGTCATTTAATGTACTAATATATTTATTTTTTGGAAAGTTGTTTTTAATTGCTTGCTTTCAAACCCAGATACCCAGTAAATAATTCAGTTATAATCATAACTTGATAATGATAAGTATATATATATCCTTTTGCTAGGTTAGCATATTGAAGACTTCACGTAATCTTGACTTCTGAGAACAGTCGGCGCCAAATATATGTATACATTTTTTTGTACCATGGAATAAGGTATAACCCGCGGCTAACGACTGCGCTGCCTATGAAGCTGAAGGTCCTGGGTTCGAATCCTGGTAAGGATATTTGTGTGATGAGCATGAATATTTGTTTCTCGAGTCTTGGAAGTTTTCTACGTATTTAAGTATTTATATCCATACAATATGTCAAGTTATGGGTATAACACAAGCCTTTTTGAGCTTACTATGGGCACAGATGAAATACTAGTTCCGTAGTTCCTTACAGTAACAGATACTACATACCTAACTAATATCCTATCCTACTAATATTATAAATGCGACAGTTTGAATTTTTCTTATCACGCTTAAAAGGCTCAACCGATTTTGATTAAATGTTGCACGAAGACAGTTTATAGCCTGGATTAAAAAATAGGATAGTTTTCATCCCGGTTCCACGCAGACGAAGACGTAGGCGGAAGCTCGTTATTATTATTAATATAACAGTGTGAACATGTATTTTATTTGTATGTACATTATTTGACGACCGCTTTAGCCTAGTTGGTAGTGACCCTGCCTACGAAGCAAGAGGTCCTGGGTTCGAATCCCGGTAAGGGCAAAAATTTGTGTGATGAGCATGAATATTTGTTTCTGAGTCATGGATGTTTTCTATGTATTTAAGTATTTCTATCTATTATATATATCGTCGTCTAGTACCCATAACACAAGCCTTACTGAGCTTACTATGGGACTAGCTCGATTTGTGTAAGATTGTCCCCTTATATTTATTTATTTATTATTTATGTATTTGACGTCGACTGTACGGTACAGCATTAATAGTTGCCACAACGCCGCACGCATAAATATCTGTCCACTCTTGTTTCAAAGGTTGCAAGGGACGTGACGTTTTTTTGACAGTCAACGAAAAAAAAACAGAATGCAAGCTCCTTACAAATTTCTAGCCAAACCCGGTATGCGCATGTTCGAAAGTCTGCCTGGCATCGTTTTGACACCCCGCCCCCATCCCCGTATAATGGCAATGACACCCTTTTTTTTTTTTTTTTGAACCTGACTTGCTATAATAGGACGGACCCAATATAGCGGTCGAACTGCGTGGTTGGAGGGTGGCCTGGGGAAAATCCAGGGGAAGCCTCCGGCACGACCACGCGATGACACCCATTCAGCGCCGCTACTTAGACTTCTATGTTTTTTTCGTTCGTTTGACTTTGACAGATACGAATACGAATGCTGAACTGTTCAATTAGCGTCACATACCTACATCTGTTCTCTGTTCATAAATATCGTAACATGGAACAACAAATATCAACACAACTCTGCAATGGCTTTGAAAATAAAGTCATGTTCAGATGTTTGTGAACACCTTGACCGCTCAGGTATATGTGATGGCGACTGTACAGGCAATTAGGATTCGAGGAAATAAAAGATCGTTATACTCAATAAACTCATTTATCTATTATTTACAATAATCAAACAATAAACAAATCACAACTCCAAACAGATATACAGAACATATCGACAAACATACAAACGAGTAACAATTCCTACGCTGTAGAAATGAACCAACACAATAAAACATTTGCAATACACTAACACATTGCACTATGCAGGTCTAGTTTTAGTGAGCTGACTATTACATTGCATATTATTTCATTATTAAAATGGTTACATTTAATATAAAACTAATTTCAAAATTGCATGTTAATGTTTTAACAGGAACATTGAAAAACTAAAACCCACTAAAACCGAACCATAAAATAACCACATCCTACCTATAACCTACCTAATGTACAAACCTCGCTAAACTACTTTTTTGATATATTTTTTTTCCACTAGTCTAGTTTATCTTTGGCAATATGATTCCATCTTCATGGCTCGTAATGAAAGGAATTGAAGCGACATTAAATATTTAACGTGAAACAACGGACTTGCAATGTACCCTTGCCCTTAATCACAAAGATTACTGGGTTTATTGGCTTTTAGAGGCGAGGATTTAAGAGTCCCTCGCAAGCTCGACACTCCGCTCCCCGTAACCTAATTTGATGCTCATAATAGAAATGGAATAATAGGAGACAATACATAATGGCATCCGTCGTATATCTAGGTCAGAAACTGGTTAGTTTTTGTTGCTATAGATTATATTAAAAATGCAATAGAAGAAAAAAAGCAATTTGATATTATGTATTTAAAAAAATCTGCTCTAATTTTCTAGCAACAAGTACTAGTTTCCGGCACTATATAGGTATGCAACACCCTCGACCTCATCATCACTTACAGTAGTACCGCAAATTAAGTTTACAACGATGTACCTGCATAACATTTTAACCAATCATAAGGCAGCCCGTTTGCGCGGGTAAAATCTTCAACGCCCATTGGCCAAAATAATGCGCGCGACGCCGGCAGCTCCGGCGCCCGCCATTTTATCTGGCGCCATGAGCGGGAAAGCAAGAGTTCACCTGTCATTGCATATTGTACCTTACTTATAGTGCAACAAGGTTTATTGAAATGGTCATACGTTCGATTTCATTGGATACTTGTCAGCACTCGTCGGCGTGTGCGAAGATGTAACTTATATTTGTGGCACTACTGTACAGGCGAGATAGTGGTCAAATGCGTACCCCCCCATATCCCCGAACCCCATTCTGTATTTAAAAGTTTCATGTTATTCAAGCAGGTCGTATACAAACGGCGATAAACAAAAGTTTATAGTAACCTTATAGTATGCTATTTCCCGCTAATTTCATTAAACTTAAATAACCTTTATTCATAAAACTTAACAAACCTCTGCCAACTAAAATGTGTTTTGTCCCTTTCTCACAAAGACTATGTTAAGTGACTTAAAGACAAACGAGTTTGACCTTAATCCTTTTTTCCGTTTCATTGCCGAGGCTCAAATATTCCATATAGTTCAACGGCAACCAATGTGTTAAAAGTTTAAAACTTTTACAAACGAATGCAAGCGTATGTGTGACCCTTAACACGCCAAGAACACCTAAGTGTTGTGCCCGCAACGCCAAGAACAACTTGTGTTATGGCGTAGATAAGGTTTGTATTTGGTCTTTTGGCGTGGCAATGTCTTTTGGATTTCCTGATTGGCGGCGAAAGGGCTTTAAGACCTTATGTCATTGTAATAAGGTTTTAAATCGTCACTTAATTTTATCTTCGTTGGTAAGTAAAGGACGCGATTCCTTGTGATGTCGGGCACTGCTCAAATATTGAAGCTAAGGAATACAAATACCGGTTATATTTCATAACCGGTTATGTTGAAAAATACCTATAACCGGTTACGGTTATGTAATGTTAAAAACAACGGAACGATCGGTTAAACACAGTATGCCGCTTATTAGTCAAAACCACAGAAATAATGTAAGAAACTTCATTTATTGTGATATTTTAAGTAAAGAAAACTAACCGAAAATAACCGTACCAAACCGGTTACTCAAAATTCTACAACCCGGTTATGAACTTTTGTCGAAATCGGTTAAAACCGGTTTCCGTTAAAACCGGTTTGCATTCCCTAGTTGAAGCCAATCCATAAGGTTTTTACTGTTAGATTAAGGGTGGGTTGCACCAACTTATTACATACCGATCAACGTTAAATATAGCGCGCTGGCAGCTGTCATTCCAAGAAACTTGCCTAAGGTCTAAATCAATGAAATTTGCTATGTAAACAAACCGTCATACTGAAATTGACATTAAATGTCAATTTCAATACATTGTTTGTTTACATAGTTAGCAAATTCCATTGATTTAGATCTTAGTGTGATGGATGTTTTCTATGTATTTACGAGTAAGTATTTATTATCTCCCTGTGCCCAGCAGTGGGACGTATATAGGCTGATGATGATGTGATTTATTTATCTATACAGGGTGACATTTTAATCAGTGTCCAAACTTTTTGTAGGCATTTGGTATCACTAAGACTCTATTTTTGAAAAAAAATGGTAGGTATTTTTTAAATTATAATTTGGCTATCCCAAAAGAATTATCTTTGCTGCGTGGTTACTGGGCATTCAGTACCGCGCGGAGCGGGGCGGGGCCGAGGGAGGGGAGGCGTGCCGTGCGCAAACCTTAGTACCCACTGAGGTGCCCGTGCGGTAAGTTTTTTTTGGGATAACTTTAAGCAGCAATTACAAAAAAAAATTGTAGTGAATGATGTGAAACAAAAAAAAACCTATTTTATAATTATGCTGAAGAATCTTATACTTGAATTTGGACACTGATTAAAATGTCACCCTCTATAAGTATGTTTATCGTCGTCTAGTACTCATAGTACAAGCTTTGCTTAGTTTGGGACCAGGTCGATTTGTGTAAGATTGTCTTTTTTTCTTTTCCATACATTAAGATTTTATTGAACACCGCTTGTGTTTGTTGCTACCCACCCTTAAAGCAAAGTCCAGGTCAATGTTTCAATGTCTTGCACATTTGGCACTGTAACCTAGAACGTAATTAGGCCTCCCGTATAATCCCAAACTCCCATTCATGAGCGACATTAAACAGCTTGCTATACACAGATACACCAAGTATAACTAGAAGAAAGCACTTGATTATATTAAATCATTAAATAACATTGGGCATTTGCAATAATTCGAGTCACAAAAATTAACTCAGTGTCAATTTTGTGACGAAAATTAAGAATACAAACCATGTGAAAATTAACTCTTTTCACATTTAAATAACGTGTATATGCATATAATTTAAAAGAAAAAGTTTGTTTTATATAAACAAAACTGACACTGAGTTATTTTTGTTTAACTCACGCTAATTATGTACACGAATTATTCAAAATGTCGTATTTCAAGACTGCTGCGGAGGGCGAGTACACATACTTATTTCAAGGGGAATCAAGTAATGGACTTTGTACATAGTGATGATAGCAATAGGTTTCAAAATGGTCTTTTACACGACTATTGCGACGATATAGTATACAGTTAACTACAAATACATGTGTACATTTTGTCACGTTGTTGCATTTGAACAGTCCAGATGTTTTTGTTATTACAACGCAATAGGGAAGAATTTCTTTTAAGAAGCAGTAAAGCTGCTAACCAATTTATAAATTTCAAATTAAAGGGAAATTTTATGTTTCGAGCCAGAATCGAACTTACCATTTCTACTTTCGCTACTAACCAACTGAACTACCGCAACAATCTGTCTCGGCCACTAAATCTTTAGTTAGACGCATTGCACATTGGACAAAGATTTTTGACAAGTAGAATACCACCCTTACGTACCCAGGGCGGCAAACAATAAACATTGGTGGAATTTGACTTGTAAAAGTACCGTTACGGCCTAATTGCAGAATAAAATTCATTTATTTCATCTCAGTTCGCAGTTAATTGCCCGAGCCGAGGACAAGGGCGATAAACATTCTATCTGAGACTTTCTTTACCGCCCGTGGTGAGTAGGGTCAGCAGCTGAATTAAATTAACACTTTTGCACCTTATTCCACCGCAATAAGGTGAAAAACTGTTAACTGTCTACTGCTGGACTGTACAACATTTTACAACTCCCCCGTCCAGAAAATGATTATAAGAGCGCGCAGTGCGCGGTAAATGCCACTTTATGGACAGGTGTGACGTAATTTTTCAGGGTTCCGTACCGGAAAGGTAAAAATGGGACCCTTTTACAAAAGGCTCCGCTGTCCGTCCGTCTGAAATCAAACGTTAGGTGGATTGAACCACAAAATAGCAGTTATAAAAAGTGACAGGAGACGTTACCATGGCAACTAGTGGCAGAAAAAGTTGATTCACCGATAAGCAGACATTATAACAATAAGTACAAGCAACCCACCGAATTGCACCTTGAGCTCTTCGCCGAAGACTAGAATAACCGTTACACAATATACAAGGTGTAACAAAAATTGCGTCGATCCGTTTAAGGGCATAATAGGTATCGTGTTCTGATAAGAAAAAATTAACTACACTATAGATAATTATACAGCCACCTTTTTACACAGGAGATAACGATAATAAAAATGTCGAAAATTACTTATTTAACATTTCACGTTGCTTAATCTTAAACTAAGGGTTTCATTTCTAAATACAGATATTTTGTATTGTATCCTCTGAAGGCCCAACATGTATACTGTTAAAAAGGTAAATTGAATCTAGTTGCATATAAAATCGGGTTGAATTTCATTTTTTTGAATAAACAATAAAAAAAATCTACTTCGTTTGTATTATCCTTAAATAAAATATATTTTTTTTTTTACACAATCTTGCACAAATCGACCTAGTCCCAAACTAAGCAAAGCTTGTACTATGGGTACTAGACGTCGATAAACATACTTATTTAAGTATGTATTTATCTATAAATACATACTTAAATACATAGACAACATCCATGACTCAGGAACAAATATATGTGCTCATCACACAAATAAATGCCCAAAAAACCGCTACCATTGAAACGGGGTGTGCATTGTAATGCACATTGGGCCTTACGAGGTTATGCCGATTTTCTGTAGTTATAATAACAAAAAACTACGTAGGGATACATTGGCAAGAAACGCAAACACTCACAGTTGAAATTATTTGAGATAGACCACTTTTGATCAAATAATCCATTCAAATAGCAACATAAATTGTCTAAGTCAGAAGACTCAAATTGCATTAACAGTATTAAGTTGTAGGATACCGCAGATAATTCCAAGTAGACTTATATTTACCCACACAGTATTTGCGATTAGGGAATGTCTGTAGATCCTTACCTAAGATTAGCACCTCGCTCGGATAATATCAGATTCACAATTACGTAATGAAGGTAAATGCTTTTAATTGTACCGTGTCAAACTTTACCTGGGTTAAGAAATACTCAATAAATATTTAGGTGCTCGGCCAAAGGGACTACTGCCCGTTCCCTTTTATCAAAGAGGAGCCCTGTGCCCAGCAGTGGGACGTACATGGGATGATGATGATGAAATATACAACGTGTTACAACATTCCCCACAAAAGAGAATTATTGAACATTATTATATTTATTTAACCAAAAAAGTCCCAACCCTAATTACTTGTCACGTCAAAGTGAATATTAATTTTTGAATAAAAGAAAATCGAACACATATCGGTACTCTAAAAAATACTGGATTAAAATATGGTGTCAATTGCAAGTTGTCCCAATAAATCTTTATCGACATATTACAGTTCACAACTTAAAGGCTATTTCGTGTTCTTGTTTCCAATTCGTCATAAATTGAGACATAAATAAAATATGTATATCGATGTGTGTATCGATTTGATCCTTTCATTCGCCCACAATTTGTCTGATTTGACCAAAGGTTGACTGGTAGAGAATGCTTACGGCATTAAGTCCGCCTTTTGTACGATAAGTTGTTCTTTTGTGCACTAAAGATTAAATAAATAAATATGTACCAAAGCCTTCATCGGCTGACATAAGAGATATGGGACATATATATGAGTAAGTTGTACGTAGCCATTTGTTTAAACTAGACTGTATGATTACTAAGTTTTAGCCAATTTTTTTGTGATTCCCTTTTTTGTGGACTCAAGTTTTCAAATATCGATACCGTAGTTAACAATCGTACTAATTACGGGGAAAAAATTGGTGTAATTAGCATGATAGTGCTCAAATCATAAAGCTACAAATTCAGCGACAAATAAAATGTAATTAGTACCACTGTGAAATAGGGTGTCGATATTGTCAATATACTCTTTATAATGGACCTTTTAACCCCCTTTCGGCTAAAGGGGTATGTCTGTAACAGCCTGTATAGGAGTTTAAAAAAAGGCACTTCAATAGCAGGAAAAACAGGATTTAAGAAATAAAGGGTACTGTACTGTTTCTATATCAAGAGATATCTTATTTCGTAAACAGAAACCAGGGTTGCGATTCCATCTATCTTCATTGAGAAAAAGGGGATATCGCTTTCGTTTCATGTATCTGTCATTTGAATTGGGTTGATATCGGAATATCGTATTTTAATATCAAGCCTTGTTATGGTATTGATAATTTCCATGTTTTATGTTTCTAGGTTAGGTTAGTTCGACACAGTAATAATTTAAATCCAATTGTGACTATGATCATATCCCTATCACCCTACCTTACTCTAAGTGTTGTGTTTGACACAAACATGACACACACAATGCCTCACAGACATCCGTGTTGGTTACATCCAACCTACAACTGTATCATACATGAATAATCACATATTCATCAATAACTATAACAATGACATTTTAATCAGTGTCCAAATTTTTTGTAGGCATTTGGTATCAGTAATAGACTCCATTTTTGATAAAAAACAGGTAGGTATTTTTTAAATTATAAATTGTTTATTCCAAAAGAATTATCCGTACAGCGTGGTTACTGGGCATGCAGTACCGCGCGGAGCGGGGCGGGGCGGGGCCGGGGGAGGGGGAGGGGGAGGGGAGGCGCGCCGCGCGCAAACCTTACTACCCGCTGAGGTGCCCGCGCGGTAAGGTTTTTTTGGGATAACTTTAATCAGCAATTACTAAAAATTTTTGTACTGAATGATATAAAACAAAAACATGTATTTTATAATTTTTGCTGAAGAACCTTATACTTGAATTTGGACACTGATTAAAATGTCATCCTGTAGAGGGACTTAATTATCTATTATTTTACGATTTTCAAGTATTCACATGCACTCTATATTAAACAATAAAATTGTGCATGCGCGCGCGATTACTGCACGTTTTATGCTTGAAAATGCTTTGAAAATATTGAGCTGGATTTGAAGTCAAATTCAACTTGCGATTTGGAAATAAATTATACAAATAAATAACAAGGCTGGCAGTCCAATGGTCCGCCCCTTTAACCTAGTCGAACATAAGCGTAATACCACGTAAATCCATCAGTCTAAACTCCACGAAGTCCTCATGCCATGAAATGAAGACAGCAAAAGTGAAGCTCCTAATTTCGGTGTCCCCTTGTTTAACCGAGAAACTATTCATTTTCACCGAACGCATGGTTTCGCCGAATTTTCGTTTCATCGAATTTCTCCTCAAAACCGTTAACTTTTTAGGTACAGCTAAAAGGTCATTTTGTAGAACTAGTTTAGGTTAGGTTAGTTTTATAACATTCCTGAAAGGCCATTGGGTAACCTTGTATGAGAAAAATTGTCGTTTTTATTTTCTGCATCGGCCAAGGATGTTTTTTTAATAATCTTATACAGGACCTCTTAATACGCATAGGTATATAAAATTAAACGCGTTTAACAATATCCGATCCAAGATATTAAAGTTTTAAGTTTTGCTTATAACTTTTCAATATGGCCTACGGAAATATATATTGCAAATATCTCGGCTCTAAAATGCATCGGAGCATGTAATTCGGCATGGTTTCATAACAAAATATGTTTATTTAGAATCGATCTACCAAAATATACCGCTTTAACGAGTGGCCGCTCATCTAAAAAAAAAAATGACAACACATTTACCCATAACCCTTTTGAAATTTTTCCTTTAATTAAAAATTTATAATTTCGTTAGCATCGTTCCTGCTTAATACAAAATTAATTCCTGAAAGCTTTACTGATTCTGAAAAAAAATGGTTTGGAAATGAAAATTCTGCGAAACATACATTCGATGGAATTGTCGGTAAAACAAGGTACAACCATTAATCTCAGGTCACAAGCTCCAATAGAACTCATTGGTCTTTTTGCAGAAACCTTTTGAGATCACTGTGACATCTTTGAAGGATTGCCACCTGTTCGTACTAAATCTATGTACGTTCTGTGCCCCAACGCATCCGATTGATGTGTTCCGGCACACACGTGGCCTCTGACCTGCGAGCTTCTTAGTTAAGTCGGACTTGCCTCGCGAGGCTAAAGTTTTCGGGCTGGTGCCTCGCGAGGCTAACTGAAGGCTGTCTCGTTGGGGACATCGTTCATGGCGTGCGCCATGTCCGTCAGTATGACTCCGGATAGGGCTTCGAGGGATTGTCGCACCTGGAAAATGAAGGGAACATTGGGGTTAGTAACGTTTGCTATGTTAATTAGAAAAAGAATACAAGTTTGTCGAACGAGGTACCAATGCGAACGAAGCTTCAGCTAGGGCCGAAAATCTTTTGGAAGTCCGGATGTCCCACTTTCCCGCTGTTCTCTACAGGTGGCATTACTCAACCGATTCTAGTGAAAATTTGTGGGAAGGTTGTTTGTGCGCGGCAAGATCCTTTGAGCAACCAGGGTGAGGCCGGACGAGGGTAATATGCGAGGTAAGTCCGCCCATATATGGGCCAACCGAAATGTCCATGTCTGGGCGAACCAAAATTACGCGAATCACAGCTGGCAAATTACGCTCGTGGGCATTTTCAATGAATCGTGTAGGTACCCAATTAGCGTGGCATGTTAAATAAAAAAAACTCAGTGTCAGTTTTGTGACGACAATTAACCATTCAAATTATGTGCAAATTAACTATTTTCACATATAAAACACGTTATTTTATGCAACTCATTAATAAATTGAAAAAAAAAACCGAACACTTAATTGTCGTCACAAAACTGACACTGAGGTAACCTTATTTAACAACTCACGCTAATCGGGTACACGATTTATTGAAAATGCCCTCGTGTGGCTTTACCCTTGGACAGCGATTGGACGATGAATTTGTGTAAGTGACCTTACCTTAGTGAGCAAGAGCAGGTTGGTGGTGAGGAACGCGTGCAGCTCGGACGCGGCGCGGCCGTGCAGCCGCGCGCGCCAGCGAACAAGCTCGCCGTACAGCTGCTCGCCGGACAGCTGGGACAGCTCATCCTGGAACACCAACTAAACATTTTGGGGATTGGTGATTTCGATGACTTGTCCTAATACATACAGACAATCTTTGTATTACAAAAAAGAGCCATTCGTTCTATATATAATCTAAAACCCGTGAGAGAACTCTTTAAAGAAATTAGCAGTAGCGTCCTAATACATTTATGAAAATAATGTTTACATAATTTAAGAACATATAGATTCATTATGTAAAATTTCTGATACACGAAATAAAAATAATATAGCAACGAAAAAGTTTCGTGTTCGTAAAGTATACAAGTCTTTTTCGGGACAACGTATCCATTTTTATATTAAATGACCTAATGAAAGTTTGGCTCTACCCTTTCCTGCTATTAAAAATACTTGGGAAAAAAAACATTGATGTCAAAGACTTATTACAGGATTGAGGACTCTCTCACTGACAGAAATACATGGCCCAAACCAGAGTCCGAAATAGCTTAATTAGTCTTATAGCTTACTCGGACATGTGTTCTCGTAGAAAAACTCATTATGTTTTTTTTCTTTGCATACATATTCAGTTTGACTTGTTTTAAGTAGGTTAAGAACTATCATTGTAATAAGCTTTATTGGCAAAAAATGACTAACTGCTGAGTTTGTTTCAGCGTTTCTTCTTTACAGTGGACTTTTTTTAGATGACTTGTAAAAGTGCTATTACTACTTGCACAATAAAATCCATTTATTTTATTAATTAATGAAATTTGGAGCATAAAGGTTTAGCTGGGTCTCATGGCTGGGAAAAATGGTTTTCTCCGTATTTTGTCTATTTTCACCCGACCAGAGGTCGGTCGCTCAGGGACTTGAATATCCCCGTACAAGTAGATGGTATACCTGTGTGTGTTGCTGGAGTTGATGCAGCCTGTAGGCGAGCGCGAGCGCGGAGCAGGCGAGCGCGCAGGCGAGCAGCAGGAGCGCGACGCGCGAGCAGCGCGCGGCGCGGCGCGGCGCCCGCGCGCCCGTCAGCAGCGCGGGCTGGATCACCGCCGCGCCCGCTGCAATACCCGTCAACACTCGAATACTACATTGTACAACAAGTGCATAAAACGCACCATTTTACGCGAGACGTTCATGGATATAAAATCGAGTGTAAAATGGGTGGGGAAATGTACGATCTACTTTTCACTTCGATTGGGAGGAAATGAAATAAAAATTCATCATCAGCCTATATACGTCCCACTGCTGGGCACAGGCCTCCTCTCACGTATGTGTTGGACGAAGATTTTACTTTATGCATACTTAGAGCATAAAAAGCGACTTTATGCCACCTACGCACGGTTCTCTATTAATTGTATGGGCAAAAATCATTTCCCAAAGTTTCACTTCCCAAAAAATGTTTCCCAAATGATCATTTGGCAAAAAAACACTAGTCAAATTATTGTTTCGCATTATATCACTTCGCAATGTCTCCTATAGCAAAATATTACTTCGCAAATTATTGTTTGGCAAAGTTTTACATAGTCAAGTTTCATTTGGTCAAATGTATTATTTAGAATAACATTATTTTTCCAAATTATTGCATGGCATATGATTTAGATCCTAATTGTGTAGTGCATACGAAATCTATTTGAGTGAGATTACATAATTTTGCTAAGCGGGTAGTTTGTAAAAAACAAAAGTAAATAATTTACAGGTAAGTTTATGTTCTTTTGTACTGTAGGTACTTAGGTAACAATATATTATAATGCAAATAAGCAGCATGCATGCAAGCAAGCCCCGAGTCGGTTTCGCCCTTTTCATCGAGGGTCTCCAGCGAATCGACGCCACCCCGCTGCGCGGGGTGTCTATTTCTGGTCTGAGGGACACAAGTGAACCCTAACCTAACCGACCAAAAACAGAGTTCGCTTATGACAAGCCATTTTTTCCGCCCTGGTACCTAATGTGCGAAATGAAAATTTGAACAAATGTTTTGTTTGGAAAACAATATTAGCCCGAACAAAGTGTTTGCTTAATAAACTTTTGTCTTAATAACACTTGACAAAGCAAAATTATGCCAAATGATATTTTGACCAAATGAACAAAATGCGAAACAAAAATGTGCTATTTGTTCGTTTGGGAAATGAAACTACTGCCATAAGTTTTGTGGGAAGTGAAATTGGGCGAAAAGTATTTTGCCGAAACAGCAGGATACCCCTACGCACAGCATAAAGACCAACTTTTAGAGCATGAGAATTTTTTTTTAACTTTTGCGTTGATTTTTTCTCCATTCGTCTCCATTTTTTATCTTTTTTCGAGAACATATGACATTATTGATTATACTATTTAGTGTCTACTCTACACCCCTATTACAAGAGAGCTTTAACAATGTGCTACTTTCAATGTAACGCATGCTGCGGTTAAGGTTACAATTAGACATACATAATCTTTAAGCAGTGGCATTAAAAGGATTTAAAAAAACTGTATTACAATTAGTTTTTTTTTTAATTTAGCTATTTTATATACCGATTAACTCAGTTTTCATTTATTTTTTTTGTGTCTGTTTCGTTACCGGCCATTTTCAATAATTCGTGTACCCAATTAGCGTAAGTTGTTAAACAAAAATTAACTAAATGTCAGTTTTGTGACGACAATTAAGTATTCAGCTTGTATAAAAATTAACTTTTTCTTCACAATTTATAAATGATATGCACATACACGTTATTTAGATGTGAAAAGAATTCATTATCATATCATTTGTACATTTAAGTTTCGTCACAAAACTGATACTGAGTTAATTTTTATTTGACACACGCTAATTGGGTACACGTATTTTTAGAAAAACCCTACTAACAGCTATATGGAGTACTCTGATATGATGATGATGATGATGATGAGGTTAGTTACCCGCAGTGATGATGGCCTCGGAGTCGCGCCTGGCGGGCGGCAGGCGGGGGCGGGGCCGGGGCGCGTCGAGCGCGTCGCCGCCCGCGCTGCTGCTGTCGTCCTCCGGCGAGTACTCCGACGAGTAATCTGATATGATGATGATGATGATGATGATGAGGTTAGTTACCCGCAGTGATGATGGCCTCGGAGTCGCGCCTGGCGGGCGGCAGGCGGGGGCGGGGCCGGGGCGCGTCGAGCGCGTCGCCGCCCGCGCTGCTGCTGTCGTCCTCCGGCGAGTACTCCGACGAGTACTCTGATATGATGATGATGATGATGATGATGATGATGAGGTTAGTTACCCGCAGTGATGATGGCCTCGGAGTCGCGCCTGGCGGGCGGCGGGCGGGGGCGGGGCCGGGGCGCGTCGAGCGCGTCGCCGCCCGCGCTGCTGCTGTCGTCCTCCGGCGAGTACTCCGACGAGTACTCTGATATGATGATGATGATGATGATGATGAGGTTAGTTACCCGCAGTGATGATGGCCTCGGAGTCGCGCCTGGCGGGCGGCGGGCGGGGGCGGGGCCGGGGCGCGTCGAGCGCGTCGCCGCCCGCGCTGCTG
Source organism: Epinotia demarniana (assembly GCA_945867215.1). Taxonomy (NCBI): domain Eukaryota; kingdom Metazoa; phylum Arthropoda; class Insecta; order Lepidoptera; family Tortricidae; genus Epinotia; species Epinotia demarniana. Next base: position 5,873,649 of record OX244273.1, on the reverse strand, counting down.
CTGTCGTCCTCCGGCGAGTACTCCGACGAGTACTCTGATATGATGATGATGATGATGATGATGAGGTTAGTTACCCGCAGTGATGATGGCCTCGGAGTCGCGCCTGGCGGGCGGCGGGCGGGGGCGGGGCCGGGGCGCGTCGAGCGCGTCGCCGCCCGCGCTGCTGCTGTCGTCCTCCGGCGAGTACTCCGACGAGTACTCTGATATGATGATGATGATGATGATGAGGTTAGTTACCCGCAGTGATGATAGCCTCGGAGTCGCGCCTGGCGGGCGGCGGGCGGGGGCGGGGCCGGGGCGCGTCGAGCGCGTCGCCGCCCGCGCTGCTGCTGTCGTCCTCCGGCGAGTACTCCGACGAGTACTCTGATATGATGATGATGATGATGATGAGGTTAGTTACCCGCAGTGATGATGGCCTCGGAGTCGCGCCTGGCGGGCGGCGGGCGGGGGCGGGGCCGGGGCGCGTCGAGCGCGTCGCCGCCCGCGCTGCTGCTGTCGTCCTCCGGCGAGTACTCCGACGAGTACTCTGATATGATGATGATGATGATGATGATGAGGTTAGTTACCCGCAGTGATGATGGCCTCGGAGTCGCGCCTGGCGGGCGGCGGGCGGGGGCGGGGCCGGGGCGCGTCGAGCGCGTCGCCGCCCGCGCTGCTGCTGTCGTCCTCCGGCGAGTACTCCGACGAGTACTCTGATATGATGATGATGATGATGATGATGAGGTTAGTTACCCGCAGTGATGATGGCCTCGGAGTCGCGCCTGGCGGGCGGCAGGCGGGGGCGGGGCCGGGGCGCGTCGAGCGTGTCGCCGCCCGCGCTGCTGCTGTCGTCCTCCGGCGAGTACTCCGACGAGTACTCTGATATGATGATGATGATGATGATGATGAGGTTAGTTACCCGCAGTGATGATGGCCTCGGAGTCGCGCCTGGCGGGCGGCAGGCGGGGGCGGGGCCGGGGCGCGTCGAGCGCGTCGCCGCCCGCGCTGCTGCTGTCGTCCTCCGGCGAGTACTCCGACGAGTAATCTGATATGATGATGATGATGATGATGATGAGGTTAGTTACCCGCAGTGATGATGGCCTCGGAGTCGCGCCTGGCGGGCGGCGGGCGGGGGCGGGGCCGGGGCGCGTCGAGCGCGTCGCCGCCCGCGCTGCTGCTGTCGTCCTCCGGCGAGTACTCCGACGAGTAATCTGATATGATGATGATGATGATGATGATGAGGTTAGTTACCCGCAGTGATGATGGCCTCGGAGTCGCGCCTGGCGGGCGGCGGGCGGGGGCGGGGCCGGGGCGCGTCGAGCGCGTCGCCGCCCGCGCTGCTGCTGTCGTCCTCCGGCGAGTACTAAGACGAGTAATCTGATATGATGATGATGATGATGATGATGAGGTTAGTTACCCGCAGTGATGATGGCCTCGGAGTCGCGCCTGGCGGGCGGCGGGCGGGGGCGGGGCCGGGGCGCGTCGAGCGCGTCGCCGCCCGCGCTGCTGCTGTCGTCCTCCGGCGAGTACTCCGACGAGTACTCTGATATGATGATGATGATGATGAGGTTAGTTACCCGCAGTGATGATGGCCTCGGAGTCGCGCCTGGCGGGCGGCGGGCGGGGGCGGGGCCGGGGCGCGTCGAGCGCGTCGCCGCCCGCGCTGCTGCTGTCGTCCTCCGGCGAGTACTCCGACGAGTACTCTGATATGATGATGATGATGATGATGATGAGGTTAGTTACCCGCAGTGATGATGGCATCGGAGTCGCGCCTGGCGGGCGGCAGGCGGGGGCGGGGCCGGGGCGCGTCGAGCGCGTCGCCGCCCGCGCTGCTGCTGTCGTCCTCCGGCGAGTACTCCGACGAGTAATCTGATATGATGATGATGATGATGATGATGAGGTTAGTTACCCGCAGTGATGATGGCCTCGGAGTCGCGCCTGGCGGGCGGCGGGCGGGGGCGGGGCCGGGGCGCGTCGAGCGCGTCGCCGCCCGCGCTGCTGCTGTCGTCCTCCGGCGAGTACTCCGACGAGTACTCTGATATGATGATGATGATGATGATGATGAGGTTAGTTACCCGCAGTGATGATGGCCTCGGAGTCGCGCCTGGCGGGCGGCAGGCGGGGGCGGGGCCGGGGCGCGTCGAGCGCGTCGCCGCCCGCGCTGCTGCTGTCGTCCTCCGGCGAGTACTCCGACGAGTACTCTGATATGATGATGATGATGATGATGATGAGGTTAGTTACCCGCAGTGATGATGGCCTCGGAGTCGCGCCTGGCGGGCGGCAGGCGGGGGCGGGGCCGGGGCGCGTCGAGCGCGTCGCCGCCCGCGCTGCTGCTGTCGTCCTCCGGCGAGTACTCCGACGAGTAATCTGATATGATGATGATGATGATGATGATGAGGTTAGTTACCCGCAGTGATGATGGCCTCGGAGTCGCGCCTGGCGGGCGGCAGGCGGGGGCGGGGCCGGGGAGCGTCGAGCGCGTCGCCGCCCGCGCTGCTGCTGTCGTCCTCCGGCGAGTAATCTGATATGATGATGATGATGATGATGATGAGGTTAGTTACCCGCAGTGATGATGGCCTCGGAGTCGCGCCTGGCGGGCGGCAGGCGGGGGCGGGGCCGGGGCGCGTCGAGCGCGTCGCCGCCCGCGCTGCTGCTGTCGTCCTCCGGCGAGTACTACAACGAGTACTCTGATATGATGATGATGATGATGATGATGATGATGAGGTTAGTTACCCGCAGTGATGATGGCCTCGGAGTCGCGCCTGGCGGGCGGCGGGCGGGGGCGGGGCCGGGGCGCGTCGAGCGCGTCGCCGCCCGCGCTGCTGCTGTCGTCCTCCGGCGAGTACTCCGACGAGTACTCTGATATGATGATGATGATGATGATGATGAGGTTAGTTACCCGCAGTGATGATGGCCTCGGAGTCACGCCTGGCGGGCGGCGGGCGGGGGCGGGGCCGGGGCGCGTCGAGCGCGTCGCCGCCCGCGCTGCTGCTGTCGTCCTCCGGCGAGTACTCCGACGAGTACTCTGATATGATGATGATGATGATGATGATGAGGTTAGTTACCCGCAGTGATGATGGCCTCGGAGTCGCGCCTGGCGGGCGGCGGGCGGGGGCGGGGCCGGGGCGCGTCGAGCGCGTCGCCGCCCGCGCTGCTGCTGTCGTCCTCCGGCGTGTACTCCGACGAGTACTCTGATATGATGATGATGATGATGATGATGAGGTTAGTTACCCGCAGTGATGATGGCCTCGGAGTCGCGCCTGGCGGGCGGCGGGCGGGGGCGAGGCCGGGGCGCGTCGAGCGCGTCGCCGCCCGCGCTGCTGCTGTCGTCCTCCGGCGAGTACTCCGACGAGTACTCTGATATGATGATGATGATGATGATGAGGTTAGTTACCCGCAGTGATGATGGCCTCGGAGTCGCGCCTGGCGGGCGGCGGGCGGGGGCGGGGCCGGGGCGCGTCGAGCGCGTCGCCGCCCGCGCTGCTGCTGTCGTCCTCCGGCGAGTACTCCGACGAGTACTCTGATATGATGATGATGATGATGATGAGGTTAGTTACCCGCAGTGATGATGGCCTCGGAGTCGCGCCTGGCGGGCGGCGGGCGGGGGCGGGGCCGGGGCGCGTCGAGCGCGTCGCCGCCCGCGCTGCTGCTGTCGTCCTCCGGCGAGTACTCCGACGAGTACTCTGATATGATGATGATGATGATGATGAGGTTAGTTACCCGCAGTGATGATGGCCTCGGAGTCGCGCCTGGCGGGCGGCGGGCGGGGGCGGGGCCGGGGCGCGTCGAGCGCGTCGCCGCCCGCGCTGCTGCTGTCGTCCTCCGGCGAGTACTCCGACGAGTACTCTGATATGATGATGATGATGATGATGAGGTTAGTTACCCGCAGTGATGATGGCCTCGGAGTCGCGCCTGGCGGGCGGCGGGCGGGGGCGGGGCCGGGGCGCGTCGAGCGCGTCGCCGCCCGCGCTGCTGCTGTCGTCCTCCGGCGAGTACTCCGACGAGTACTCTGATATGATGATGATGATGATGATGAGGTTAGTTACCCGCAGTGATGATGGCCTCGGAGTCGCGCCTGGCGGGCGGCGGGCGGGGGCGGGGCCGGGGCGCGTCGAGCGCGTCGCCGCCCGCGCTGCTGCTGTCGTCCTCCTGCGAGTACTCCGACGAGTACTCTGATATGATGATGATGATGATGATGAGGTTAGTTACCCGCAGTGATGATGGCCTCGGAGTCGCGCCTGGCGGGCGGCGGGCGGGGGCGGGGCCGGGGCGCGTCGAGCGCGTCGCCGCCCGCGCTGCTGCTGTCGTCCTCCGGCGAGTACTCCGACGAGTACTCTGATATGATGATGATGATGATGATGAGGTTAGTTACCCGCAGTGATGATGGCCTCGGAGTCGCGCCTGGCGGGCGGCGGGCGGGGGCGGGGCCGGGGCGCGTCGAGCGCGTCGCCGCCCGCGCTGCTCCTCCGGCGAGTACTCCGACGAGTACTCTGATATGATGATGATGATGATGATGAGGTTAGTTACCCGCAGTGATGATGGCCTCGGAGTCGCGCCTGGCGGGCGGCGGGCGGGGGCGGGGCCGGGGCGCGTCGAGCGCGTCGCCGCCCGCGCTGCTGCTGTCGTCCTCCGGCGAGTACTTCGACGAGTACTCTGATATGATGATGATGATGATGATGAGGTTAGTTACCCGCAGTGATGATGGCCTCGGAGTCGCGCCTGGCGGGCGGCGGGCGGGGGCGGGGCCGGGGCGCGTCGAGCGCGTCGCCGCCCGCGCTGCTGCTGTCGTCCTCCGGCGAGTACTCCGACGAGTACTCTGATATGATGATGATGATGATGATGATGAGGTTAGTTACCCGCAGTGATGATGGCCTCGGAGTCGCGCCTGGCGGGCGGCGGGCGGGGGCGGGGCCGGGGGCGCGTCGAGCGCGTCGCCGCCCGCGCTGCTGCTGTCGTCCTCCGGCGAGTACTCCGACGAGTACTCTGATATGATGATGATGATGATGATGATGAGGTTAGTTACCCGCAGTGAAGATGGCCTCGGAGTCGCGCCTGGCGGGCGGCGGGCGGGGGCGGGGCCGGGGCGCGTCGAGCGCGTCGCCGCCCGCGCTGCTGCTGTCGTCCTCCGGCGAGTACTCCGACAAGTACTCTGATATGATGATGATGATGATGATGATGAGGTTAGTTACCCGCAGTGATGATGGCCTCGGAGTCGCGCCTGGCGGGCGGCGGGCGGGGGCGGGGCCGGGGCGCGTCGAGCGCGTCGCCGCCCGCGCTGCTGCTGTCGTCCTCCGGCGAGTACTCCGACGAGTACTCTGATATGATGATGATGATGATGATGATGAGGTTAGTTACCCGCAGTGATGATGGCCTCGGAGTCGCGCCTGGCGGGCGGCAGGCGGGGGCGGGGCCGGGGCGCGTCCAGCGCGTCGCCGCCCGCGCTGCTGCTGTCGTCCTCCGGCGAGTACTCCGACGAGTACTCTGATATGATGATGATGATGATGATGATGAGGTTAGTTACCCGCAGTGATGATGGCCTCGGAGTCGCGCCTGGCGGGCGGCAGGCGGGGGCGGGGCCGGGGCGCGTCGAGCGCGTCGCCGCCCGCGCTGCTGCTGTCGTCCTCCGGCGAGTACTCCGACGAGTACTCTGATATGATGATGATGATGATGATGATGAGGTTAGTTACCCGCAGTGATGATGGCCTCGGAGTCGCGCCTGGCGGGCGGCGGGCGGGGGCGGGGCCGGGGCGCGTCGAGCGCGTCGCCGCCCGCGCTGCTGCTGTCGTCCTCCGGCGAGTACTCCGACGAGTAATCTGATATGATGATGATGATGATGATGATGAGGTTAGTTACCCGCAGTGATGATGGCCTCGGAGTCGCGCCTGGCGGGCGGCGGGCGGGGGCGGGGCCGGGGCGCGTCGAGCGCGTCGCCGCCCGCGCTGCTGCTGTCGTCCTCCGGCGAGTACTCCGACGAGTACTCTGATATGATGATGATGATGATGATGATGAGGTTAGTTACCCGCAGTGAAGATGGCCTCGGAGTCGCGCCTGGCGGGCGGCGGGCGGGGGCGGGGCCGGGGCGCGTCGAGCGCGTCGCCGCCCGCGCTGCTGCTGTCGTCCTCCGGCGAGTACTCCGACAAGTACTCTGATATGATGATGATGATGATGATGATGAGGTTAGTTACCCGCAGTGATGATGGCCTCGGAGTCGCGCCTGGCGGGCGGCGGGCGGGGGCGGGGCCGGGGCGCGTCGAGCGCGTCGCCGCCCGCGCTGCTGCTGTCGTCCTCCGGCGAGTACTCCGACGAGTACTCTGATATGATGATGATGATGATGATGATGAGGTTAGTTACCCGCAGTGATGATGGCCTCGGAGTCGCGCCTGGCGGGCGGCAGGCGGGGGCGGGGCCGGGGCGCGTCCAGCGCGTCGCCGCCCGCGCTGCTGCTGTCGTCCTCCGGCGAGTACTCCGACGAGTACTCTGATATGATGATGATGATGATGATGATGAGGTTAGTTACCCGCAGTGATGATGGCCTCGGAGTCGCGCCTGGCGGGCGGCAGGCGGGGGCGGGGCCGGGGCGCGTCGAGCGCGTCGCCGCCCGCGCTGCTGCTGTCGTCCTCCGGCGAGTACTCCGACGAGTACTCTGATATGATGATGATGATGATGATGATGAGGTTAGTTACCCGCAGTGATGATGGCCTCGGAGTCGCGCCTGGCGGGCGGCGGGCGGGGGCGGGGCCGGGGCGCGTCGAGCGCGTCGCCGCCCGCGCTGCTGCTGTCGTCCTCCGGCGAGTACTCCGACGAGTAATCTGATATGATGATGATGATGATGATGATGAGGTTAGTTACCCGCAGTGATGATGGCCTCGGAGTCGCGCCTGGCGGGCGGCGGGCGGGGGCGGGGCCGGGGCGCGTCGAGCGCGTCGCCGCCCGCGCTGCTGCTGTCGTCCTCCGGCGAGTACTCCGACGAGTACTCTGATATGATGATGATGATGATGATGATGAGGTTAGTTACCCGCAGTGATGATGGCCTCGGAGTCGCGCCTGGCGGGCGGCGGGCGGGGGCGGGGCCGGGGCGCGTCGAGCGCGTCGCCGCCCGCGCTGCTGCTGTCGTCCTCCGGCGAGTACTCCGACGAGTACTCTGATATGATGATGATGATGATCATGATGAGGTTAGTTACCCGCAGTGATGATGGCCTCGGAGTCGCGCCTGGCGGGCGGCGGGCGGGGGCGGGGCCGGGGCGCGTCGAGCGCGTCGCCGCCCGCGCTGCTGCTGTCGTCCTCCGGCGAGTACTCCGACGAGTACTCTGATATGATGATGATGATGATGATGATGAGGTTAGTTACCCGCAGTGATGATGGCCTCGGAGTCGCGCCTGGCGGGCGGCGGGCGGGGGCGAGGCCGGGGCGCGTCGAGCGCGTCGCCGCCCGCGCTGCTGCTGTCGTCCTCCGGCGAGTACTCCGACGAGTACTCTGATATGATGATGATGATGATCATGATGAGGTTAGTTACCCGCAGTGATGATGGCCTCGGAGTCGCGCCTGGCGGGCGGCGGGCGGGGGCGGGGCCGGGGCGCGTCGAGCGCGTCGCCGCCCGCGCTGCTGCTGTCGTCCTCCGGCGAGTACTCCGACGAGTACTCTGATATGATGATGATGATGATGATGATGAGGTTAGTTACCCGCAGTGATGATGGCCTCGGAGTCGCGCCTGGCGGGCGGCGGGCGGGGGCGAGGCCGGGGCGCGTCGAGCGCGTCGCCGCCCGCGCTGCTGCTGTCGTCCTCCGGCGAGTACTCCGACGAGTACTCTGATATGATGATGATGATGATGATGATGAGGTTAGTTACCCGCAGTGATGATGGCCTCGGAGTCGCGCCTGGCGGGCGGCGGGCGGGGGCGGGGCCGGGGCGCGTCGAGCGCGTCGCCGCCCGCGCTGCTGCTGTCGTCCTCCGGCGAGTACTCCGACGAGTACTCTGATATGATGATGATGATGATGATGATGAGGTTAGTTACCCGCAGTGATGATGGCCTCGGAGTCGCGCCTGGCGGGCGGCGGGCGGGGGCGAGGCCGGGGCGCGTCGAGCGCGTCGCCGCCCGCGCTGCTGCTGTCGTCCTCCGGCGAGTACTCCGACGAGTACTCTGATATGATGATGATGATGATGATGATGAGGTTAGTTACCCGCAGTGATGATGGCCTCGGAGTCGCGCCTGGCGGGCGGCGGGCGGGGGCGGGGCCGGGGCGCGTCGAGCGCGTCGCCGCCCGCGCTGCTGCTGTCGTCCTCCGGCGAGTACTCAGACGAGTAATCTGATATGATGATGATGATGATGATGATGAGGTTAGTTACCCGCAGTGATGATGGCCTCGGAGTCGTGCCTGGCGGGCGGCGGGCGGGGGCGGGGCCGGGGCGCGTCGAGCGCGTCGCCGCCCGCGCTGCTGCTGTCGTCCTCCGGCGAGTACTCCGACGAGTAATCTGATATGATGATGATGATGATGATGATGAGGTTAGTTACCCGCAGTGATGATGGCCTCGGAGTCGCGCCTGGCGGGCGGCGGGCGGGGGCGAGGCCGGGGCGCGTCGAGCGCGTCGCCGCCCGCGCTGCTGCTGTCGTCCTCCGGCGAGTACTCTGATATGATGATGATGATGATGATGATGAGGTTAGTTACCCGCAGTGATGATGGCCTCGGAGTCGCGCCTGGCGGGCGGCGGGCGGGGGCGAGGCCGGGGCGCGTCGAGCGCGTCGCCGCCCGCGCTGCTGCTGTCGTCCTCCGGCGAGTACTCTGATATGATGATGATGATGATGAGGTTAGTTACCCGCAGTGATGATGGCCTCGGAGTCGCGCCTGGCGGGCGGCGGGCGGGGGCGGGGCCGGGGCGCGTCGAGCGCGTCGCCGCCCGCGCTGCTGCTGTCGTCCTCCGGCGAGTACTCCGACGAGTACTCTGATATGATGATGATGATGATGATGATGAGGTTAGTTACCCGCAGTGATGATGGCCTCGGAGTCGCGCCTGGCGGGCGGCGGGCGGGGGCGAGGCCGGGGCGCGTCGAGCGCGTCGCCGCCCGCGCTGCTGCTGTCGTCCTCCGGCGAGTACTCCGACGAGTACTCTGATATGATGATGATGATGATGATGATGAGGTTAGTTACCCGCAGTGATGATGGCCTCGGAGTCGCGCCTGGCGGGCAGCGGGCGGGGGCGGGGCCGGGGCGCGTCGAGCGCGTCGCCGCCCGCGCTGCTGCTGTCGTCCTCCGGCGAGTACTCCGACGAGTACTCTGATATGATGATGATGATGATGATGATGAGGTTAGTTACCCGCAGTGATGATGGCCTCGGAGTCGCGCCTGGCGGGCGGCGGGCGGGGGCGAGGCCGGGGCGCGTCGAGCGTGTCGCCGCCCGCGCTGCTGCTGTCGTCCTCCGGCGAGTACTCCGACGAGTACTCTGATATGATGATGATGATGATGATGATGAGGTTAGTTACCCGCAGTGATGATGGCCTCGGAGTCGCGCCTGGCGGGCGGCGGGCGGGGGCGAGGCCGGGGCGCGTCGAGCGCGTCGCCGCCCGCGCTGCTGCTGTCGTCCTCCGGCGAGTACTCCGACGAGTACTCTGATATGATGATGATGATGATGATGATGAGGTTAGTTACCCGCAGTGATGATGGCCTCGGAGTCGCGCCTGGCGGGCGGCGGGCGGGGGCGAGGCCGGGGCGCGTCGAGCGCGTCGCCGCCCGCGCTGCTGCTGTCGTCCTCCGGCGAGTACTCCGACGAGTACTCTGATATGATGATGATGATGATGATGATGAGGTTAGTTACCCGCAGTGATGATGGCCTCGGAGTCGCGCCTGGCGGGCGGCGGGCGGGGGCGGGGCCGGGGCGCGTCGAGCGCGTCGCCGCCCGCGCTGCTGCTGTCGTCCTCCGGCGAGTACTCCGACGAGTACTCTGATATGATGATGATGATGATGATGATGAGGTTAGTTACCCGCAGTGATGATGGCCTCGGAGTCGCGCCTGGCGGGCGGCGGGCGGGGGCGAGGCCGGGGCGCGTCGAGCGCGTCGCCGCCCGCGCTGCTGCTGTCGTCCTCCGGCGAGTACTCCGACGAGTACTCTGATATGATGATGATGATGATGATGATGAGGTTAGTTACCCGCAGTGATGATGGCCTCGGAGTCGCGCCTGGCGGGCGGCGGGCGGGGGCGAGGCCGGGGCGCGTCGAGCGCGTCGCCGCCCGCGCTGCTGCTGTCGTCCTCCGGCGAGTACTCCGACGAGTACTCTGATATGATGATGATGATGATGATGATGAGGTTAGTTACCCGCAGTGATGATGGCCTCGGAGTCGCGCCTGGCGGGCGGCGGGCGGGGGCGGGGCCGGGGCGCGTCGAGCGCGTCGCCGCCCGCGCTGCTGCTGTCGTCCTCCGGCGAGTACTCCGACGAGTACTCTGATATGATGATGATGATGATGATGATGAGGTTAGTTACCCGCAGTGATGATGGCCTCGGAGTCGCGCCTGGCGGGCGGCGGGCGGGGGCGGGGCCGGGGCGCGTCGAGCGCGTCGCCGCCCGCGCTGCTGCTGTCGTCCTCCGGCGAGTACTCCGACGAGTACTCTGATATGATGATGATGATGATGATGATGAGGTTAGTTACCCGCAGTGATGATGGCCTCGGAGTCGCGCCTGGCGGGCGGCGGGCGGGGGCGGGGCCGGGGCGCGTCGAGCGCGTCGCCGCCCGCGCTGCTGCTGTCGTCCTCCGGCGAGTACTCCGACGAGTACTCTGATATGATGATGATGATGATGATGATGAGGTTAGTTACCCGCAGTGATGATGGCCTCGGAGTCGCGCCTGGCGGGCGGCGGGCGGGGGCGGGGCCGGGGCGCGTCGAGCGCGTCGCCGCCCGCGCTGCTGCTGTCGTCCTCCGGCGAGTACTCCGACGAGTACTCTGATATGATGATGATGATGATGATGATGAGGTTAGTTACCCGCAGTGATGATGGCCTCGGAGTCGCGCCTGGCGGGCGGCGGGCGGGGGCGGGGCCGGGGCGCGTCGAGCGCGTCGCCGCCCGCGCTGCTGCTGTCGTCCTCCGGCGAGTACTCCGACGAGTACTCTGATATGATGATGATGATGATGATGATGAGGTTAGTTACCCGCAGTGATGATGGCCTCGGAGTCGCGCCTGGCGGGCGGCGGGCGGGGGCGGGGCCGGGGCGCGTCGAGCGCGTCGCCGCCCGCGCTGCTGCTGTCGTCCTCCGGCGAGTACTCCGACGCGTCCAGCTCCACTTCCGACGCGCGCAGCTCCTGAGAACCATCGGTTACTTTACAGCACGGGGGCCATTCACAAATTACGTCATTTCAAAAAAGAGGGGGGGTCTAGGAATTGGATGACGATAGTCATTTTATTAAGCCATTTCAAGGGATAACAGGATGATGATAGGGGGGCCAAAAATCGTCAAAAAACGAAGTAATTTGTGAATCGGGTAACAGCATGGAAAGGACCAGCAGGAAAAAGAAAGAAAGGTCGACCTTTAGTCTGATGATATAACAGACGTGGCGGGCCCAACTGGGTCTGGAGGGCCCAAGATAAAATGGCAGGCTCTGGAAGAGGCATTTACCTCAAATTAGGGTTCTGGTGCATGATATAAACTTAGCTAGTGTTATTTAGTGTCTTTAACGCAGTGCAATTTAAGTTGATTTTCTTTCAATATCCAACATCATGTCAAATCAGAAATAAAATGCATTTTTTTTATATATCACGAGACGACACACGAGCTCTCTAGATTTTTCGCTCACTATCCGTGTCTCGCTTATTAGAACAAGTCGCGGCCGTCTCATGACGTGCTGGTGGACAAGACGACGAGAAGACAGTGTTGTGGAGGATCAATGTCATTTATATCATTCTCATTTGGAAAACACTTACATTTAAACGATATTATACAGATAAGAAATATAATGGATAAACCATCACCGTCTGAACCCCAGATCAAGACTGGAACTTGCGACCTCTGTTTTACCGGTACAGTGCTCTAACCTCTGAGCTATCCGGACATAAACTGACGTAGCGAATTTCTCCATCACATTCGCTGCCGCTACAAGTAGCGACCTCGGTGTCTTTCCTTAAAAGGCTTATAGCCTATTAGTATTATAATTAGGCTGCTTAGGCTTATTTGATCGTAGTAACTTCCACGTTAAATTAACACGGCACAAAAATATTATAAAGTCTACCCTATTTCGTATTATAGTTGATTTAAATCTCACAGTAATTTGTACTTGTATAGTTAGCTATACAAATCACAATCTACGGCAAAGCTACCTCTGGTTTCGGCGTCGCGATATCCGGCACCCCCGCAGCCTTCCACACGTGCGTCATCAGCTTGTACGTGGAGTCCCTCGACAGCAGCGAGCCGAAGACATGACGCTCGTCCCTCGTGCACACGCCTACAGCGTTGGGGATGATCCTAGCCACCTTCTCCTTGGTTATGCGGAGTACTGACGTCGTTGGTATTAAGAGCTGGAAAGAAGTTATAAGTTGGTGAAATTGAATCGAACGAGCGAAGCGAGTTCTTCGTTTCACCTTGGGACAAAATTCTTTCGTATGTTCGGGTCCTGGTGTCCAGCTAGGGTTGCCAACTGTATTATATTATATAGTATTGTAAAAATTTTTGACTATTTGTACTATATCTAGGGCATTCTTAGAACTCCGTGTACCCAATTAGCGTGAGTTGTCAGTGTCAGTTTTGTGACGAAAATTAAGTATACAAATTATGTGAAAATGAACTTGTTTCACATTTAAATGCATATCATTTTAAAAATTTAAAACCAACATAAAGGGAATTTTTATACAAACTGAATACTTATTTGTCGTCACAAAACTGACACTGAGTTAACTTTGGTTTAACAACTCACGCTAATTGGGTACATGAAGTATTGAAAATGCCCATATACTGTTGAAGAAATATAACGCGAAAATACTGTTTTGGGGGACCTTACAAAGTGCTTCAAATTGCCGAGGTTTTGTATTTACTAGGTAGGTGGGCATTTTCGCGAGAAGAGATGCATCGTTAGTGACGTCACCAAGGTATCTTAAGATGCCTTGCTATAAGATATATTAATATACCAAAATATATATTATAGCTGCGTGTGTGGACTCTGTCAACTAGTACGTAAAATATATCGCAAGATGCCTAGCTATAATATATATTTTGGTGTATTAATATATATTATCGCTACGTCTGTGACGGGCTTTATGAAACTTTTTATAAAACTAACATTTGAATCGGAATCTGCTACCTTTGAAGGTAAAGTTGCTTTTTGAATGGACTACTATGATGCAATTTGGCCAACCCAAATACATACACACACATAGGTTATAAACATATAGATTCACGCCTTTATTCCCAAAAGGGCTAGGCAGATCACATGAGACTTACATGTACGAAAACTGTACGAGATTCAATCTCGTAAAATAGGGACGAGATCTAGCGAGATCCCGACTGCATTCCCTAGAAAAGTTTAACGCTTAAAAATTGCGAAATGCAAAATTAATGTTGTTTTATTAATTGAACTTCTAGATAAGATCAACTATTACACCCGTCGCAGAAGTCACAATTATTTATATTACAATGTAAGCAAAAGTACATTTAAATTAATGTCCGCAGCAGTTTTAAATATTGTTAGAATATGCAAATATGTACGCACTAAACTAATGGAATTCATAGTATTATTCATACATGTGTCAGTGTTTATGTCTGTCTGTTACATTTTCACTTTTAAACTGCGTACAAATAGTTTCGGTTCCAGCGGGTGTAGCATGGTTGCCGTTTTATCACTTATCGATGTGGAAGACATCCGTCTCCCTCGCATGCTTGTCAGAACGTGACGGATGTCTTACGCCGGGGTCCCACAGCCTGATTTCTCATAGGTCAGACCGCGCCAGGCCACACCGATCGAGGCCCGCGGTGACCCTTCGTCGCCCGTCCTATCCATCGGGAGTCGCCAAGTTCAAATCGACGCCTATCGCAGCCGGGGTCCCACGTACATTTTTTATATTTTCGCCCCAGTACAAGTGGTTTCAGTTTGGGTTGCACAGAGCAGTTCCACAAAGCTTTGGGAGCTCAAATACCGCGAGCCATCCGGTTGAGTGCCGGATACCGAAATTACTTTAACTAATGTACCTACTCGTAGTAGGTACACCTGCTAGAACCCATTCACCGGTATACCGGTAGATACTCGTGAACCGGTCCCAACAGGCGTTTGAGCTATCGTAGGTGCAATGGCATAGAGAATCGAGTCTATGGTGATGACTGATGAGATTATATTATTCGTTGACGAAGTCGCGGGCCACTAGTTAGCCAATATTTCCCGCCGACCTAATTGAATTTACTTTAAACGAACACATCCGCTCCGCACGTGCCTAAAATCGGATTACGCTCGCGGACAAGAACTTCGATGACCCAGTTAAGGCTAGTAAGTTAAGGAGCTACGTAAGCACGTTTTTATGCGTCAATGCACTTACACGGCTTTATGTGTATGTGGTAAAGTCCTATTTCATAGAGTGTGACCATGTGTGCCAATTTGGCAGATTTCGCTCGTATTTTTTTTCTCTGGCAGATCATGCTGACGATTTACAAAAGCGGCAGATTTTGACAGATTCGAAAGATTCCAAGAAAAATTACAGTACCTATTATTGCACTATATCGGATCAGCAGCGCAACATGCTTCCAGACGACAGCAATTAGTCAGCTTCTGATAAATTGGCGCTGACAAATCACTGCATATATTTTTTTTTTCAATAAGGCCTGCATCACACTGGCACGGCCTGTGGTGGCGGTCAGAAGTAAATTTGAGTCTGTGAGAGGCTTAAGGTGTGGTAAATTTTGGCAGATTTTATACTCAGTCTGTGGCACATTCGCCAATTTTGAGATGGTCACAATGTAGTAGAAGCAGAACCAAGGTTACCACAGATATAGCCCTCGGAATCGCTTCACTTAAGTAGCAGTGGGCGCCACATTGCACGCAGAACCGATAGCCGTTGGGGTGATGACTTCACATACTACTTATTACCCGACTGCGGAAGACCGAGGAAGAAGGGTTATGTTTTCAAGTGTATGTATTATGTGTTCATCTTTGGCACGCGCTGCAGCTTGCATTATAACCTGTGAGGTGTCATTAGATTCCTCGTAGTCGTGCGAGTTACTAACACCCTTATTCATGAAACTTAAAATACCTCTGCTATAGAAAATATCTCTTGTCCCTTTCTTACGCACACAAATGCCAAAGTCTTCAAGTGTCTTTTATAAAGACAAACGATTTATAAAAGATAATGGGTCTGTTGAAGTTTATGAATACGTAATAGGCTTTAATACTTGTAAAAAAAGCTGTCGGATTTTTCGAGGCAACACCCGCATGACATGATACGCTCAATAGGTTAATATTTTGTCTTTAAATAGAACTATTAGGTAGGTACATATTTATTAGCTCAACTTTTTTATCCGTATACCGCCAAAAGTAATTATGGCAAAAAACACGCTGGCACAGCGTCACCGATTTCTACTATCGTGCAGTTGTCACACGCAAAAAAACAAATGAATACTCGTTTTTTTGTAAGAACAATAGCTCTGTTTTATTTAAGTTCCTACTGGTCTTATTTTTGTTTACACTACAGTAATACTTACACAACCTTAAATAATGTTAAGCAACAATGTGTGACGATATAGAGCCAAATTATGTTGATTCATTTATCTGTGACGACGCTATTTTTATAAGTAATTAAAATCCCTCGAAACTTCCGGATTATGTTTACCCGTGGCTCTAATACTATTAGTGTATACTACAGGTAAATATTTACCTCATGGCCTCGAACCACGGAAATTTTTCTTTACATCCGTAATACGTAAACATAACAAACACAATATTATAATGTTCCAATTTGAGCGCAACATATAAAACAAAAGGTCATCGCATCAGCGAACGAAGCGAACGAACTAAACTAACTACTACTAGCCAATAACGTGCCTAACGCCCGGTTTGTTCAAATTAATCTGCCTGGCATCGTTTTGACACCCCGCCCCCAACCCCGCGTAATGGCAATGGCACCCATTCTGCGGGGCCATTGCGCGGTGCTACTTAGACTTCTATGATTTTTTCTTTCGCTGCCCCTTGCATATATTTTCGTGTCAAAGGAAATGGGTTTTTTCCTCCTTTTCTACCCCTATTTTTTTTGTGAGCCTATCGTCTGTCCCACTGGTGGGCAATGGGCTCTCCCCGTGACCTCCATGCGTCCCTACTAGGTGCCTCTTCCGCCCAGTTACTGTAAAATACATCCAGGTCGACCCGCTATCTCCGTCTAGGTAACTCGACTATATATATAACTAGTAATTAATTTGTATGAAAAAAAAACTTTTGAAAAACTAAGTACGCTACGTCGATTCTGTGAGTGTACACTAATATGACTGAGTTATCAGAAATCCATACTAATATTATAAATGGGAAAGTCTATGTGTGTGTTTATTTGTTTGTTTGTCCGTCTTTCACGGCAAAACGGAGAGACAAATTGACGTGATTTTTTTAAGTGGAGATATTTGAAGGGATGGAGAGTGACGTAGGATAGTTTTTATACGCGAAATCATCCCCTAAGGGTGTGAAATGGGGAGGGGGGTAAAAGTTTGTATGGAGCTGCGATATAAACGAGTTCCACGCGGACGGAGTCGCCGGCAGAAGCTAGTGAAGGAATACACCCTGTTTAGAGATCTATTTAAACTGGCACAATTTCTAGGATACTAACCTTGGTGACATATCCGAACACGTTTGAGTAGAAAGCGAAGTAGTTTTTGGTTATGTAGAGGTGGCCTTGGAGCAGTAGATCGCCCACCAGCGCGCATGAGTAGTCTGAAATGGGAACGGGAATGTTAGACATCGATATGAGGAACGTGTCTTGTCAAAAGTGGGTATTTAGGGCGAGTGACTAGTTCCGCCAGAGCTGTGCGAGGAGCAGCGGCGTGCGAGGAAAAAATGGTGTTGTCCACTAGAATCCTCTAGCCTGATCCCCCAGGGGAAAAAAACGGTTAGGTTGTTAGGTGAACTGCGACCCTACAGCGCGCGAGCCGAGCGAGCGGAGCGAGCGTGACGCGGTAGCGTCCGGCGAAGCGCCATAACGTGTTCCGTACCAAAATTGGTCACTCGGAGGCTGTCCGTCTGTCACAGCCAGTTTTTCCTAGTTGAACATAAACTAATTGCCGCTAGGTTCCCTTGGGTGATCGAGTTCAGGTGATTAACGTGGATAACGTGGGAAAAACCCACCAATAGCTTCATCATCATCATATCAGTCGAAAAACGTCCACTGCTGGACATAGACCTCCCCCAAAGAGTGCCACAATGACCGGTGTTGCGCCACCCGCATCCAGCGTACATGATTAAAAATCGCCGACAAAACGCTGAATAATCCCAAAATTTATTAAAATACCGGTTATTTTGTACGGAAATATGTTAGCTTTTATGTAGATAAATATTTATCTCGACCTTAATATGTTTTCTGCGTGTTTACGTGAAGGCATCATATGTATGAAATAAACCATCGCTTGGATAGTTGTATGTTTTAATCCATGGAATCAATTACTCATAAAGTTGGTACATTTGACCACCTGTTTTAACACCTAACAGGTAAACCGCAATTCTAATGATTTAACGGGTGTGAGTTCTAGTTATACCTATATATAGCCATAAGTATGATATAACTAGAACTCATACCCATTGATTCAATAGAATTGCAATACAACTGTTGGGTGTTAAAACAAGCGGAAAATACTAGCGGTAAAGCGGTCGCAAACAATTCATACATATAGGCATAAGTCGGTAATAAATACATATGAGTATTTTTTATTTATAAAGCTCAAAAAAATATAGGCATATAAGGACATGATCGAAAACAGGTCTTAGGGGCTACAGCGAAACGATAACGAACTTCGATCGTGTATTTTCCCTCTCTATCGCACTTGCTAGTTCCAGCGATAGAGGGAGATACACGAACGAACTTCGCTTTAGTATCACGACCACGTCACTGAGGTTGAATATCGTTATAAGGAAATAGCAAAGGCATACTATGACGATAAGAGGACATTACTTGGTTTTAGTTCGACTTATAGTTCGCGAACGATTTAATCTAATTTTCTCACACATGAAATGATATATTGACGTTGTGTTCTTCATATGGACTTCGAAGTGTCACGTTTCGGGCGGAGCGAGACGAGAGATCTGTTTTAATTTCCACAATTTGTGGCACAGGATCACGGCGTTCAGCGATGAAATTCAAAGTTTGATTTTTGGAGTTTTATAATTTATTTAATTGCAAGTTTGAGAAAAGCATTATAAAAAAAGGGGTAGCCAGACTCATAACTATTCGACCTCGTTACGCTCGGCCGTCTATGTGTACTGTAAAGCTAACAAAAGAACCTGGTTAACAGCTGGAATTAAATTAGCTAGTAAAAATAAGAGGTCTCTTAAAATATTGACCAACTATACAAGTAATAAGGTGATAACCACGTACTATAAAAGATAACGAAGGGGTCTCCGGCAACCCCTTAGGTATTTCCCGGCTTCTGTAGTAATGTTTGTGAAAAGTATCGATGCCGCCTGGGAAATATGAAATAATGTACTGAATGTACAGATAGTGAGATGTGTTTTTATACCAACACTAGCGCCAATAGAAAACTAATAAAATGTATGGGAATGACAGACGAAAAGTGTTTCGTCAGCATCTGTCATACATTTTATTATTTTCTATTGGCGTTAGCGCTTGTCGATTGTAACTTTGTCTACGGCCCCTGTTCCGTTCGACGTCGAACGTCATCGTGACAGTGTCAACGATGACGTTAATGTACGGTCAGGGTTTACTTACAATTGAGCACTCGCTCCTCCGGGTCGACCTACGGGAAGTGCCGCTGGAACTTCGACTTGCTGGGCTGCTTGCCGTCGGTCGTCTCGACGGTTGTGGGCGAGGCGCGCACGGACGGCGTTGAGCGCTAAGACTTTACTACAGTTCCGTTCGACGTCGAACGTCATCGTGACAGTGTCAACGATGACGTTAATGTACGGTCAGGGTTTACTTACAATTGAGCACTCGCTCCTCGGGGCCGACCTGCGGGAAGTGCCGCTGGAACTTCTTCTGACGCGACTTGCTGGGCTGCTTGCCGTCGGTCGTCTCGACGGTTGTGGGCGAGGCACGCACGGACGGCGCCGAGCCCGACAGCGGCGGCTTTACAACATGTCTGTGGACAAGGATACCGATTGGATATTAATAGTTGATGTCGATAGAGCACCTACACAATGGTGACATACTGTGTCAACCGTAATTATAAACATTACGTGTAATAAATGGTTGCGTAACAGCAAGTTTTTACAGTTTGTAGGGTAAGGAAACGCTGCAGAAGACACGAACGGGCTATTCCCATTGTTTTAACTTTGTAGCTGCTATTTAGGCTGTTATATTTTTTGTTTGTTTTGTCAATAGTAACGCCAAAATGTCCGTTTTAGTATATATAAGGTAAAAACTATATTTACGGTAAAAACTGACCAATAAACCTGAATTGTTTCCTTAATACCAATCAATAATAATAAATCAGCAACCAATTTTCCTGTAAAATCTGTAAAAATTGTTCCTGTGTAATCAATTTTACTGTTGGATGTTGTTACCGTTATTCACGTTTATATTATAAAGGGATATTAACTAACAAGTTATAGTGGCTTGAAACAAAACTCCGATCATTGCCTCTCAATACTTGATAACATTGACCGTGGCTAAATAATCTCATAAAAGTCCTATTCCTATTAAGCCACCTCCACGCATAACGGTGATTATGATTATGTGCCGCGGATAAAAATTCCACAGTGTTCTCCGGGCCACGGGCAATCTTGCTTGCAATGCATGCTTAATTTACTCCGCGCCGACCTTTGCCGAACCTTGAGCGAGGTGACTGATTGAAATAACCCGTTTCACTATTTCAATTGTTCTCTCGTTGTGAGTGATTGTGAGAATTACGATAGCCTTTCGATGGTGACTTGAGACAAATAGGTCGATATGTTAACATGTTAGATAAATGCCAAACCGATACCTAGTAAATCCAGTGAACATTTTTGAGGGGGACAAATGGCTGTCCATTACTTTCCTTTCGTCAAATACTTAGAAATTATGTAACTATCTATGGACGAAACCTTTTTTTTATATGTATAATTTACAGCGTAGATCAGTCGACCCGTGTGGTGTCGGGTTAGAATAGGACCACCCCCTTTCCTCTGGTGGATTTCGTAAGAATCGTACTAAGGGAACAGGGTTGAGTGCGATATACCATTTTGTCGATCTTTTATACCAACATTTATGCAAAAAATGGCACTGGAACATAAGTTTTATGTGGTCTACCTACCGCTTTCGGGAATGAAGGCGTGGATCTATGTATGTATATGAGTCTAATAAATCCTCTAGTTAACATGAAGGCTAAGTAAGTATATTATTAGCAAGATAATATTTCACTGACAATTAGCGCAATTAGGTTCGGCAAAATTATGCAAAGCGACAAACGCAAGAAATCTATTGTCAATGGAAACAATAGAGTCAAAAGATTGATCAGCCGTGGGATAAGCTCGTATCTTTTCCAGAAGTGTCTAGATATATAGTAGTGCATGTAAATTACTCATTAAAAAAACTTTAGTTATTGCGTTAGTCTGTTTAAATGAAATAAATGATTTTTATTCTGCAAGTACGAGTAGGGCCGATATGGCATTTTTACTCGTACAAATCAAAATTCTACCAGCATTATGAAAAAGAAGACCACTGCTGTTAAGAAGAAACACTGAAACCAACTCTACAGTCCGTCATTAATTGCCAAAAAAGCTTAAGGGGCTACCCGAGGTTTCCATCGATTATTGACAAGTTTTGAATCGTATCTCCTACTTTTGCACTACAGATAGAAGTATAAATCAAACGGTTATCGGTTCTTCAATCTTTAATCTCCATTTTGGTGTACCGGATTTTGAAACAAATGAATACTTAATTTTGTATGATCTTTTTAAACATTGTCTAAAATAACACTTATTTTGTATCTCTATTGACGTGAAAGATCTAACACATACAAAATCTATGTATTTAGGTTCGTCTGTGACGTCCCTAAAAACTGGTCTAGGGTTTTCATTTTAAACCAATTAACACAAAAGTTATGGCCAGAAACCGGTTTTTTGGCCTAAAATTGTTCAACTTTGATGCCAAATATCTCGAAAACAATGAACTTTGAAGTAAATATGGGATACTATATTGCTTAAAGCCGTTATTGTTAACATAATAAGCTACAAAAAACATAAGAAAACTAAGAGATTCAGATCGAAGGTACGATCCCAGACGCCAATTATGAGAGCCCCTTAATACAATAGGTCTTAAGCTCCTTAAGATAAGTCAAACTGAATATGAATATAAACAAAAAATATCATCATAGTGCGCTGTTCTACATGAAATCATGTCCGAATAGGCTATATCAATGATTAAGCTACGTTGGGCTCTTTTCAGGCAGTTAGATAGTCCTCAACCCTGTTATAAGCCTTTGACATCGATATTTTTTTAAACATTAAGTATTTTTTTAACAAATTTTCATCAGTTTGTACCGGAGAGTTAGTATAGTAACTAACTCCGCGATAAAATCCCGTGTCTGGTGGTTCACACAAACATAGGGAAAACCCAGTCGCTTGTACTGGCCCCGAAAGTTAATGAAAACGCTTAATTTGATGATGAAAAGAATTCGAAACTTTTAATCGATTCCTGAGACTTCCCCACTTACTCAAAACGGAAGCGCTTAGGTTGATTCGCAAAACTATTTCTTGGAAACGAAATATCAGCGCGATCTGCTGAGATTTGATAAGTCCAAAGCGGAATTTAGCTGGTGATTTTTCTCGCGAGGCTTTTCGGCCAGATTTGTTCCAAGCCTAGAGTTAACAAAGTTCCGAAAGATATAATAGATAATATAGATAGTATTGCTGATTTGAAAAAATAAGTTATTTAAGATTCTCGTAACTGTTACTGAATTCCTGAAAGACAGTAATTAATGGATTTGAGCGAGAACAAGCCTAGTTCCATTAATAGCTTAAAACGTTTGTATGCCTAATAACGGCCCAACATGGTAGTTTGATTCAATGTATTTTTAAACTTTTGTACCTACGTGTGATTACCAAATAAATGAATAATTCTTATTTTTAAATTTGAGATCTTTAGGACGTATACGATTAAGTAAATCACCCTTGAAATGCCAACTCGGCCTATAAAACTGGGTTAGCAGTAAAATAAACAAATCGCAACGTTTATTTAAAACGATATCGCTTCGAGTCAGACTTAGTTTATGTTGCAAAGAATATTCTTCGTGATCTGTTAACCTAATAGTTCACCTAGAAGGATTTAGAGCAAAAAGTAGGGCTATTTGAAGGTTGGTTAGCGACTGTAGAAAATACATCTTCCGTTTAACATAAATGTCAAGACTGTGGTTGTTTTCATTTACTGCATATAAATCAGATTAAGACGTTGGTATCAATGTGCGATAATATTTATAATATGTTAAGTCCATTGATCTCCAAACAAATGTACTACAATTTAATCGTATTGCATACGTACATTATTTTGGCCCTTTACAGTTTGTCACACTTTAATACCACCCAGGTGACATGTGCAGGGTTGTGGTAGGAAGCTCTAGCGGAAGCGAGTGACAGTTGTCCCCCCCTTAGTTAATGTACCACTAAGCTAAAGTTACATTCAAAAATATTTGATTGGCAATTTATTATTTTTGCAGGATCGTCCACGCGCCGATGCCACTGTTTTCCTGCACGTGCAGCGTGTGCTATTCCTTTCAGCTTGCAAGAAACAATCTGTCAGAATAATAAATATCGAGAACAAAGGAAAACGAACAGTAATAATAAATAAAAGGGTAAGAGCCCTGTATGTATGGGGCATCGCCCCCAGACGCCAAATTGGTTGCGGTTTTGCCAATTTATTTGCCCAGTTGTAAGATGCTATTTCACCAAACATGAACCCTAAAATGCTATATAAATGTTATAGAAACCCTAAGAAGAGATTAAAAGCCGCATTGAATCCGGGCATTTATATAGCATTTTAGGGTTAACCCTTGGTGAAATAGAATCTTACATCTGGGCAAATAAATCGGCAAACTTACTTACTTACTACTTACTCCGCTGGCTCAGCGACCCGAAGTGGATCTTGGCCTCAGATACGAGTTGGCGCCAGCGCGGCCGGTTCTCTGCGATCTCCTCCCAGTTTTCTGCGTGCAGGTCGCGAAGGTCTTTCTCAACCTCGTCCCTCAAACGATATTTAGGCCGCCCAACCGGTCTTCGACCGCTCGGCCGTCCTACATAGGCTCTCTTCACTGCCCTGTCTACTGGCATTCTCTCAAGGTGTCCAAGCCAGCGGATTCTCGCAGATTTAATTTCCCCTATGCTGTTGGGAAATCTGCAAAACAGCAACCAATTTGGCGTCCGGGGCGGATATATACGCCCCATACGTACAGGGCTAGGGCTTCACGTTTTGTATAAAAAGTGGCGAACATATAATCAGTGTCACAGGACAGTTAGGGTCTCCCCACACCTATCGACGCGGAATCGGCTTGTCATTCCACTCTTCTCTACGCGAACCAAAATTTCTGCATGGCCAAGTGTAGTCCGAGGTACTATATGACTAAACAACACACACTTCCAATGCAGCGTCACCCATGTCGTACTCATGATGGACAAACCGGGTTGTTTACAGCGTACAATTTTCGCACCGCACTGACACAATGATTGATTGATATTGTTATGAAAGCAGATTATCACAAGCTAACACCAACATATTAGAAGTGAGTGTCAAGTAGTCTTTCTTGACTGATATCGGGCGTTTAGGAGAAAAACACATGTAAATAGACTTGCACTGGAGGCAAAAACAAGCCAAGGAGAAACTATTTCGAACAGATAATGGAGAAAGTTAAGGTCGGGTCATATCAGAATACAAAGGAAATGGTAGAGGACAGAAACAGCTGGAAATTGCTCCACCGACAAGAGTGCTACTCTTAAGTTACAGAAGAGAAGAAATAGTAATTGCGGTAGTTTTCTACAGATCAAGAAATATAATTTCATCACGTACTTGTCATTCTTATTTTGCACCATCCCCGTTACAAAGCCCAACATTTTCATGGCAGTTACAGATTTTAATTTAAAGTCTAGAGTTTTATTAGTTGTGTATAAAACGCACCTCTTTACTAGAAAAAACCCCATGTCCTGCACAAGTGAAACACGAAAACAACTGAATAGAGACGATAACGCACTGACAGAAAAGCTGGGTCACATTAGGTTTTATGCAATATTCACAAATGGTCCACACGAAAAACGTTCTAAAAGTCGTCTTATCTTTCTGAGAATAAGGAGATGCCTGGACGACTAAATACATAAAACATTGTATGACGCCGGCAACTACGCAAGTTGTTGAATTTTAATAAATAATGGAGTCTGTTAGCATTTTGGACCGAATAGGGAATTTTGGATGGGAAGGTAAAAATGGGTCTCACAACGGGGTTTAGATGGAATCATGCTTAACTTATACATGCGCATAATCTTTTGTCCTATATCTGGATCCGTTACTCATTAATATGTTTCATGTCCTGTTTCTAGCATTCTCTAAAATGTGTGCATTTGTTTACATTCATCATTAATTAGGCCGTATTTCGTCGCTAGGTTAGCCAAAGGTTGCCGTCATACTTTTAGGGGTTAAAAAGTCAACAATCGCTTAATTATACAAAAACGTGCAATTAAACCCAAAGGTGCTCACAATCCTGTAACATTTATTATTATGTTATGTTATGTTTATGAGGCGCTGCGGCGCCTGCGAGTCGGAAACGATAACGCAGGTTAAGCAAAGATGGCAGCGGTCAGCCTTTGGATGGGTGACCGCCTGATGTTTGTGTGGTTAATATAAAAGTGCTTTGGAAGGCAGGCTAAGCAGTTGATCCCGGATGCTGTCTATGACAGTAATAGTTAAGCCTAGTTAGAGGCCTTCGGGCGGTTTAAGAACTTCTAACAGTCGAGTTGCCCACTCACTTGACAAAGGGGGGACAACTGTTACTCGGGTCCGCAGGAGCTACCTAATACCACAACCCTGCACGTGTCCCCTGGGTGGTACTAAAGAGTGACAAACTTTAAAGGCCAAAATAATGTATGCCATACGATTAAATACATAAATCATGTAACAGACCAAAATAACAAAAGGGATATAGGTACACTGTCACTCAAAGCATCAATAAAAAAAATGTTTGAGATACTTAAAAACACTTTATTTATCTCATAACTAAACGAAGGTTCGTCTCATTTACCAGCCACCACCATACCTAATCATGATTCACTTGACCGTATTACAGTAGAGCATAGTATGAACCTCCATAACTTTCCATCGCCCGTCACCATTCATCCATGAGAAAAAATAAACCAAAGCATGCACGTGAATACATTTTTACCAGTCACTCATACACATTTATGCTCAGTTGAAGCATACATTTCTGTTTGTATCCGTCCGTTGCGAGGGTAAGAATTGTGTATTTAAATAAAACCCGCAAATGCTACATTTCAACATTTCCGGAAATATATTTTTAACCCCCGAAGCAAAGAGAGGGTTATAAGTTTAACGTGTCTGTTTATCTCTGTATCTGTGTGTCGACGTATCTGTCTGTGGTATCGTAGCTCCCAAACGGATGGACCGGTTTGAATGCGGGTTTTTTCGAGTCATATATAATTTCATCCCAAGTGTTCTTAGCCATGTTTCATGAAAATCTGTTCAGCTATTTTTGAGATATTGCACTTTGAAATGAAAATGTCGAGGGGTTATCAGCTTTTCTAAGTTGTAGTTATTTTGTACAAAGAATATATATCACCAGAAGCTGTTATTGCCCTAATGTGTGTTTTGCTTTGCATTAGCGGTTTGCAGTAGTTGATTAACATGCAAATTGCGTTTTAATCAACTAATCGGTGAGAAGGGTTCATTGAGCACGAACATAAGCATTTCAGGTGTTGCTATGGTCATCTTCATCAGATCAGAGGGGCTACCGCGAAGTAAAAACGAACTTCTTTCGAATATCTCCGTCTCTGTCGCTCGAACTAGCAAGTGCGACAGAGACGGAGATACACAAACGAAGTTCGTTTTCATTTCCCGGTAGCCCCTCTGGACGGTAGCCATAACAAGCGTTGTCAACAAACGAAATAATACTTCAGCTCAATCGGTTACCGGCCAAAAAAATTGTTTTCAAATGTTCAAGGACAACTAACTTACATGCAGAAATTGCAAATTAAAAAAACCGGCCAAGTGCGTGTCGGGCCACGCGAAGTGTAGGGATCCGTAGTTGCATGTCTGTCTTAGTTACATCGACGTGAATTTGTACGAAAATTGGCCTTTCCAGGTATACAAATTAAGTCGGTGACTACTTATGCTTATTTGTCCGTGATATTTTTCCTTTTAAATTCATTATATGTACTACTACCTACCACGATTTTTTTCACATCCCCATAGCCATTTATCCGGCAGGGGGCGGACACATGACTCGAGCAAAAACGAGGGCTTTAAAGCTTTGAAGCCCTAGATTTTAAAAGTGGAATTAGGAAACCCATAATATTTACCCATATTAACCCAACTACATGGGTTTAACGGGATTTTTTTTCAAGATTTTATTGTACCTACTGTTTTAACGGCGTGATTGTATACCCATGCCGTATCACAGTTTTCATTCTAGTAGTAATAGTTACTGAGCTAAGCCAAAGAAGGCAGACAGACGGACACGGCGAAACTTTAAGGCTACCGTGTTGACTACGGAACCCTAAAAACGCTGGTATTAAATTATCATCATTAATGGCGAATGAATCTATAAAAATAGTTAATGAGAAGATTCTTACCCGTTTTCATTAAATCCGCTCTCTCCACTGGACTCTTCCGAACATTCAAAAGACGCGTTATCGACCATTATTAACTTATTAGCACTAATTAGTTAATATCACTCATTGCAAATTGCAACTGTCCTTGGCACTATTAAAGCTAAAAACTGGTGTTGATTTGACACGGAAGACATCAGGTGCCAATTAATTTTGGTTAAAGTAGTGTTTGATTAATTACGTGCGTTTTAATATAACTTTAATGAACGAACTTAGTACGAACAACACTTTCAGCACTGACTGGAATTAACGATACACTGATATGATATTTTTGCGTAATCTTTAATGAATGATAAAAAAATCACAGCGAATCGACTGTCAAATAAAAAGCACGAACTTTCATAGAGATATTCACGGAAACACTGAAATTATAGCAGAAATAACAACATGAGAATGTTAACTAGAGAATGTCATCTCAGAGAAACCAGGGCAGAACTGACAGTGAAACCGCTACCGGCAGTATAATATTCCTTCTGATTATGTAGATCACTTTCGATTCACTGACAGCTTCAAATCACATCATGTGGACATCGATAAACACTTCTAAACCCAAGAATATACTCTATTGCATTGACCTTCTAGTCATTACCCACGCAAATAACATCGCAAATTTGCAATGATCATGAAGTCTTTATAAAATAATGATTACTAGGATATATTAATATATAATTATTATATCCTAGTCTATATAATAATGTGCTAGCCACAGCGAGATGCGCGGTTCACAAATGAACACGTCACCTCTGCCAAGGCAAGACAGCGTAAAGTTATACGCCATCATGTAACAGTTTACCCCTCTCTTCGCAATTTCTAGTTTGCTGAATACACGGAATGAATATAAAATCAGTTCGATGAAATATAATAAAACCAATAGACGACAGGCAACGATTGCGAAGATTCGAGCGAAAGATATATCCACTATTTACTAATATCTGATGTATTGGATTTCCTGGATACTTTTATAGTAAGACTAGCTAGTAGCTAGTAGACTAGCTGTCCGCGAGGAACTCGTTTATACCGTAGCTCAATACTAATTTTCACTCCCTTGGGGGTCATTTCTAGGGTAAAAACTATCTTATGTCCTTCCCCGGGATTTAAACTCTCTATATCAAATTTCATCTAAATCGGTCGGCGATTGAAGCGTGAAGACGTAACATATAGACTGACAAACAGACATACACACCTTCGCCGAAACCAAAGTATGCCTTATCTTCATCATTTTATGAGCCGTTCATATACAGTGGCCAGAAATAGTCTTGTCAGATATTTTATGAACACGTGCCACGAAGACAATGCCAAACCTGGTGTTGAATAATATTTGGGACGGTAATTGATTATTGAATTGGACAGTTGATACTTCGCGAGCAATCACAATTACGTATGTCATAATCGCAAGGCTTACAGACAGACGATAACATGCAAGTTATCGGAGCATTCAGATACAAAACAAATCATGAGTTTTCAACTCTAAAACAATTTATATATTTCTGGTATTTCGTAATACGTCACTAAATATAATACAAGTTATAAAACTAGTCTGACTAGGTAGGTAACCTTGTAAGTGTTGTGTAAAAATCGTTGTTCATATAACATCCAACAACATGACTAAACTTAATGATCCACACATGCTATTCTGACATAAAAACTTGCATGCAAATACGATGTCCAGAAATTCGATATAGAAAAACGAAATATATGTTTTCATAACTCATATTTCCATAGGATTTTCATGGTTCTACGCTGCTTAAATAAAAATGTGTCGTATGTAAAAACTAACACATATCAAGAAACTAGGCAACACCAGTGACGGGACGAAAGAACGCAAATTGCCCACCAGCTTGCGTACAATGCGGAAAGAGGTTGTGCTCTGGTCGCGGTCGCGCGAATAACTGTTGTGACCAATAGAAACTTAGGTACTACACGTCTCTAAATGTAGGTGACTACAATATTGATACGCGTCAACTGCTAGCAATATATCGGTATAACCGATAAGATAGCAACATAAAGCTAGAAGCGAAGACCAATGTTTCTATTTTATGAAAGAAAAACAAAGTAAAATATAAATCAGAGTGAGATCAACAACCCTTACGGCTTTCAAAATCATCTTTGAGCGAGCCTTACCAACCGATATACAGTACAAGTATCACAATAATAACTCTTATAATAGGAAACGCGATCAACCGTTTCCATTCAACTCACTGGCCGCTGGGAAACGGTACGGGCCAACCGCTCGGCGAGAGTACACTGAATGAGGCCATACAATTTGTAATGAAGTAAAGAGCCATCGTTTATAAACACGGTGTAAGGCAGCCGAAACAATGGACAGCTACACGTGATATCATATCATATGGTTACTCTAAACGGTTATCTCATTAAAAACGACCGTAAACATACCGCGTGTGGTTACGGCTCTCAACTTCAACGTACACGAAGACGGTTTTGGAAAACATTGATTTATAACAGCGTGTTTTGTTTATTTCATTTTATGCTATTCTAAGATGCTTTATTCATAAGAGCTAGAAAATAGCACACGCAAATAATTATATCGATTTAAATGAAGCATTCATAGACTTTTTGTATGATTTATCTTGAATATTAAATATTAGAGAAAAAAATCAAAAATAAAGATTATAACATTTATTTAAAAAATAAATACTTTTACAGAAGCTAATTAAGTTATGATTTTTGAGATGTCTGATATTTTGTTGGATTTTGTCTGTAGATTCCGTATCAAATCAGCTATTATAATTTATTACCAAAATTTGTATTTCTCCATACTATACATACACGCGCGCGCCAACTAAATGGTTACGTCGGCCGAATTTGTAAAATAAATATCCTTGTGTTTTGTTAACGTGGTTACCTAATTAATATACCCATGCCAAATTACAGTTTTCTAGCAGTAATGGTAATCCGAAGACGGACGGACGGACGGATGGACGGACGGACGGACGGACGGTAGGCCAGACGGACATAGTGAAACTGCCTGTGACTGGGCGTTGACTACGGAACCCTATTAAAATGAGTGGACTGGTCATTCGGTGATTTTTTTCCCGCCTCCTTTACAGTCAACTGCAAACATATGTAATCGATTGAATCCTCTCAAAAGATGTACCAAAATCTTAATCCGTTGACATAAGAACGACAGAACATATTGATGAGCAAGTTGTATGCACCTATTTTTACACTTGACTGTACAGTACGATAGAGCGTTCGGGATGCGTGACGGAGGTAGTTTGGGGAAAATCCAGGGGAAACCTCCGGCACGAGCGAGTGGACGCGACTATATAAAATTAATTCGAGTATCACTGACCCATAAGAATACATTATACATAAGAATATATTTAACTGTTTTTTTTTGCTTATTTTACTTTATAAAGCGTGGCCTCTTGTTCACTCTTTAGCGTTTGTCATACAATTTTATGAGTATACTCTCTTCTATAATACTGATTTTTTCAATCCGCATGAATATGAGAAGCTACATATTTACAGACACATACATCTGATGGCTACTGTACAAGTGTTAATGATAAAATCTATACCCATATTATAAATGCGAAAGTGTGTCCGTCTGTCTGTCTGTTACCTCTTCACGATTAAACCGATTGAGATGAAATTAGGTAGACAGGGGAAGGAAATAGGACAGTTTTTATCCCGGAAATCATCCACTTAAAGGCGTGAAATGGGTGAAACTTTGTATCGAGCCACGATATAAACGAGTTCCACGCGGACGGAGTCGCGGGCAGAACTATTAGTATGTAATAATTTGACAAATCGCAAAACGAGTATTTCTAGATGTAACTGTAGATCTTTGTAGTTATTTCAGTAGGTAATTAAAATCCATTGATGCACAGCCCGGCCTTGTGCGGAATTGTATCGTGCGGTCCCTGCCCACTGGAGCCGTCACGTCACTATCTACGTTGATTGGACGAATGGGAGCACCCAATGTGTTTAGTCTATTTACGGTACCCAAGCAACTCCACAGCCACTTGGTAAAATAATTAATTGAACGATGAACAGCATAAACATGGATTTAGGCTGTTTTCAAATCGATTGACAACAATTTGATAACGGCCCGTGTGGTGTCGGGTTAGAATTTCACCACCCCCTTTCTTCCCGTGGGTGTCGTAAAAGTCGACTAAGGGACCAGGGTTGAAGTGTGTTGTGGGCGATGGGCTAGCACTCACTGCAATAACACATTTTGTCGATATTTTATACCCACATTTATGCTAAAAGTGGCTCTGGAACATACGTTTCATGTGCTCTGCCTACCCCTTCTGGGAATAAAGGCGAGAATGTATGTATGTATGCTCAAAACGGATTGACGAGCGTTGGGGCGGAAAAGTTCAACCACGTACCGGACGACGCAGCGTGGGTAGCCCCCCCCCACTGATCTACACTAATATTATAAAAAGGAAAGATTTGATTGTTTAGGCGTATTGAATAGGCTCCGAAACTAGGTACTGGACCGATTTGAAAAAATCTTTTACCATTAGAAACCGACACTATCCCTGATGAACATAGGCTACCTTTTACCGCGGGAAAATGCTTCATTCCTACTGGAAAACTGAAAACTAACCGCGCGAAGCCGGGCAGGGCAGCTAGTGTAATATAAAAAGAAGGTATACGTTGTCTACAAAAATTCCGTGTTTAAAAATGGCCACCAAATCTGACAGCTGAGACACGTTTATACGTGTCTATTAACGGCGCGACACTGAGGCTAGGTCATACAATTGGCGGAGTTTTAGTGTGCCACTTTTGGAGCGCTTATAACCTATACCCCCCATAAAGTGGACTTATCGCGCAGGAGCGATCACTTTGGCACGTTTTGGTGGAGTCCTATGTCCAGCAGTGGACGTCTTTCGGCTGATGAGCGTTTCTCAAAAAAAATGCCGCTACATTTTTTCGGAAATTTTTTGCAATGTTTATGTTATTTCTACTCAAAATTACGATGTCTTTCCATCCCCATATAGGAGAAAAAAAGTGTCCCAAAATTTCCATACATTATGTAATTTATGTACTATTTCAACTTTCCCATTGTGTTACCGCCATACAAAGTCTAAGTAAATGGTATAACACAATAGGAAAAATTTCTTTGGGGCAATTTTTTGTCCTACCAGGGTCGAAAGAGCTCCTGATTGTGAGTGGAAATAGTTAACACAACATTCCTGGAAGTACAATTAATAATAGTGGCTTTTTTTTTGAGAAATGCTTTGATGTGATCATGATGTTGACGACAACAATTTTCCAAACGCATAAATACCATTACAAAATCGCAAAGTCTGTATCGCAAAGGATACTTTGCGGTACAGAACTCGGCATCATTAGACTGATGTCGTGCCTGATTAGCTACTCTTTATGAAATGCATTAATGTCCGTTGTATTGTAATGTTTTGACGACCGGTTAGCCTAGTGGGTCCTGGGTTCGAGTCCCTGTAATGGCAAATATGTGTGTGATGAAGATGAACATGAATATTTGTATCTGAGTCTTGGTTTTTGCATGTGTTTAAGTATTTCTAACTATTAGATATATCGTCGTCTAGTACCCATAACACAAGCTTTATTGTGCTTACTTTGGGACTAAGTCGATTTGTGCAAGATTGTCACCTAATATTCATTATATTTACTGGCTTCCATCAGCGATCGTCGCGATCGCGACTTCGTCTGCTTGAACTCGGGATAAAAACTACCCTATATTTTAATCTAGGCTAAAAACTACCTTCGTGCAAAATTTCATCCAAATCGGTTAAGCCGTTTAAGCGCGATTGAGTAACAAACATCCAAAAATCTAAACATCCAAACTTTCGCATTTATAATATGAGTAGAATAGTAGGATTTAATGTATTATGCTTGTAAAAAAAGTCAACGTTTGCCTGTAAAGCTGACGTCGCAATATTTATTACCTAAATTATCCGTTTTCCCTGTATTAACTAACCACTAATGGTTTGATAAATACATACGAGTACTCTTATGGGAATGAACCACCATTAACAAGCGTCAATATTTAGAGCATGTTAAATGCTCTAGAGTAAGTTAATACACGTTACCTATTCATAAAATTTAGCAAACGTATGTTAACCAGTGTTGGGCAAAAAGTAATTGAATTACAAATTACAATTACATGGAAAAAGTAATTGAAGCCTCAATTACAAAATGTAATTTGTAATTTCAATTACCAATTACATTTTGTAATTAAAATTTGGCAATTAATTACTTTTTCAATTACAAATTACTTTTTTCTAACACAATGTTCGAGTATATTTTGGACCTGGAAATTTTTCATAAAATTATTTCCTCACATTTTAGTGTTTTTTTAATTCGGTCGTACAGAATGCTTAAAAATAATCACAAAATGTCATATAAAGTTTTCCCCAAAATCACTTCTTTCAACGATATACTTCAACTCGATGTGTTAGACGGCGCGGTGCTATCTAGGACAGAGAAATTTCTAACAATAATTTTATTTTAACGTTTTGCTGTTTTTTTTTCAATTGCGTCGTAAAGTATGCCTAAAAAGAATCATATTATGTCATATAAACTTTTTCCCAAAATAGCTCTTTTCAACGATTTACCTACTTAACTTCGATGGATCAAAGGACAGAGAAATTTCCATCAAAAATGTTTTTGTTAGTTTTCGGTTTTTATTTTTATTCTATTGAAAGCAATGCTTAAAACAATCACAAAATATCATATAAAGTTTTCCCCAAAATCGCTTCTTTCAACGATATACTCGATGTGTTTTAGACGGCGGTGCAGGTGCTATCAAGGACTTAAGAGAAATTGCCATAAAAAATTTTTTTCTTACTTTTTGGCTTTCGTTCTGTCGAAACAATACTTAAGGAGAAGCGCAAAACGTCAAATAAACTTTTTACCTAAATCGCTATTTTCAAAGATATACTCAGTCACAATGTTAGAAAGAATCGATTCCAGGACTTACGAAGAATTTACGAGCAAAAAAAACATTTTTAATTTTATTATTGGTTCCAGTTCAATCGTAAAACACACACCAAAATAAAGACAAAACGTCAAATAAACTTCTTTCTACGATGTATACTTACAGAGATATCGAAGTTTTAGTGAAAAGTAATTGAGCAGAAAGTTGCAATTACAAAATTATATAATTAAGCAATCGGCATACCTAGTCAATTACAAATTTCTTTATCTTAATTTTTATTTTAAGTGCGCATCAAAAGAATCACAAAATTGTAAAATTAAATTTTAAACAAATCTCCCTTTTCAGAAATATGCAATACCAACTCTTAAACTATCAACTGCCATCGGCAGTATCGGACCACGGTTTTTAGGACTTAAAAAATTTCTGTCAATAATTTTTTTTTGACGTTTTGCTGTTTTTTTCAATTGCGTCGTAAAGTACGCCTAAAATAAAGTATATTACGTTTTATAAACTTTTTCCCAAAATGGCTCTTTTCGATGATATACTTAACTTCGATGGATCAGAAGCGAAGTTCTCAAGGACAAGAGAAATTTCCATCAAAAATGTTTTCCATAGTTTATGGTTTTATTTTTATTCTATCGAAAGCAATGCTTAATAAGCATCACAAAATGTCATATAAATTTTTCCCCAAAATCGCTTCTTTCAACGATATACTCGATGTGTTTGTTAGACGGCGGTGCTATCTAGGACTGAAATTACCATAAAAAAATTTTTTCTTAGTTTTTGGTTTTTGTTTTTTTCTATCGAAAACAATGCTTAAAAACAAGCACAAAACGTTACATAATTTTTTTCCCAAAATCGCTCTTTTCATCGTTATGCTCAACCACAATGGTCGAACGAATCTATTTAAGGACTTAGATAATTTTGGACGAAACAATATTTTTTTTTAGTTCACTATAAAAAACGCGCAAAAATAAGCACAAACTGTCAAGTAAACTTTTTTCTAACATGTGTCGTTAGAGAGATATCGAAGTTCCAGTTAAAAGTAATTGAGCAAAAAGTAATTGCAATTACAAATTACATGTAATTGCAATTACCAATTACAAGTAATTTCAATTACAAGTAATTTCAATTACAAGTAATTTCAATTACATGTAATTGCAATTACTTGTAATTGAATTACATGTAATTTAATTGGTAATTAAGTACAAAAAGTAATTAATTACGCCCAACACTGATGTTAACTAAAATGTGTTTTGTCCCTTGCCAGCCAGTACAAATGTCAAAGTGATACGACATAAGAATTTTAATTGTTGAGTAAAATACACTCATGAGTCATGAATATTAAAACTTACCGCAAAATAGCAATTGACGTCAATGTATTCCAAACTTTATTATAAATATGTTAATGCAATCTGGGCCTCAATTGGGTACATCATTATCGCATCTCAATCTCATTTCAATATGTTTTGCACACTTACTGACACGTTAGCTCATTGAGCCTGATAGCGAGTGCGCGAATCCCATTGAAATGCTGAAGTTAAAATGTATTGCCACGGGCGGCTCACTCCGTGATTTCGTCGCCCCGCTACCAGTACATGTGGCTGCGGCCCGGCGGGTATGTTAGGTTAGGGCTACTAGTACAGTGCATTGTATGCTATACAAAGGGATGACCACGTCATACCCAAGCAGGCGATTTGTTAACAGAGAGCCTTCTGTACGTGTACTACTATTTATTCTGTGGTATTTTTATGAACCAAACGGAGGCCTGTAGATAACCTCGTCCTTTCTGCGAATATGCTTGTAAACATGTAGGGAATCGCTACAGAACATATCTATAGTACTGTATGTTACTATACGCTTCTCATAAAAAGCCATTCTAATATTATAAATGGGACATGTCTCTCTGTCTGACTTTTGTGAAAATGTGTTGAAAATAAAAATTTCTCGTGCGTTGTTAGAGACGTCAATAAGGATCCAATATATTATTAGATTTCATATACATATAAGAGTGCATAAAAAACATACTAATATCGAAATCAGAGCTTTTTTGGACCATTTTTATGTTTTTGCAAATGAAGAAAGTATTGAAGAACCGATAAGCGTTTGTCTTTAATAAATATATCAATAGTTTTGATGAAGAATATCAACCCTCGTCAAAACTCGTCAGAAAGCGCGTGGAGCCCTTTAAGTGTGAAAAGGTATCAGGCAGACTTAATATTAGTATGGATTACTATCAACACACACCCCCCAACAAACTTAAACCAACCATTTAATTACCTTAAGGGACGACTTCGGGATAAAAGTAACATAATGACCTTCTCTGGGACCTATATCCAATATCCATACCAAATTTTACCCAATCCACTTACGGGGTTAATATACTTGAAAAGGTAACAGAAAGACACGCTTCGGCGATTTTAATATTAGTATGTATTCGTGAAATAGTTAAAGCAAGACCAAGAAGACTAAAAAAAATTGGTTTGTTTCCAGTTGAAAGATACTTCAATCAAAACATTGGATTTTATCATTAAAGGTGTTGTCAAAAACGCTAAAATATAAGCAACGTGTTTTTTTTAACCAAATCAGGTCAGATAAGTTTTATATGGCAATACGCAAACTACCTATTCGATTTCACGGAAGATACAGTTACCAGCGTGCTCAAAAATATCTGACACGCTCTAAACGGGTCTACCAATAGAGTTATGACGGATATAACTATTAAAAGCACGAGATATATCATGTGACAATTATTTTATAAAACAGTCATTGGAATTTGAATCTTCTGCCTTGGGTGATAGTGTTGCTTTTGGAATGGACCACTTTGATGCGATTCGGCCAAATAAACAAATCTCAGGTAGTAACTATACTCCTCAGAGTAAGTAATGTTAAGTAAAGTGCATTCATCCTTACTTGTCTTATTTGGTAAACAACATTCTAACCTCAAAATGCATCTTTTTAGGATAGAATAGCAATTTTGTGAGTATTCGATCATGCCGAGACGACTTTTCGGACACCACTTCACGAGTTTTTGTCTAGCAACGCTTTTTTTACGATAAAATAGCTGCTATAGTCTAAAAAGATACATTTTGAGCTTAGAATGTTGTTTACCAAATAAGACAAGTAAGGATGAATGCACTTTAATGTTAGTTACTCCTCAGAGCAATCCAAATTATGTCTTTGTTTCTTAGACGCAATGTTTCAAACATACATATAACTACAGCAACAAATTGTATCCTCCCATTTAACAAATTACTCTATGAGTCACAGGGAAACATTGACCCCAATGCCGACCATTTTGGGGAGCATAACGTCAATTGGCAAACGCACGTAAAGGATCGGTTATTATGCTCTGTTGTTATCTACATATAGTGTCACCGTGATAGTATATTTCTAAAATCAACATTCCCAATAGAGTTCAGAGATTTACGAGTAGGTATTTATAGGTCACAGAATGTACTAAGAAATGTTAGTTACTAGCTGTTGCCCGCGACTTCGTCCGCGTAGAACTTGTATCTTAGAAAAATGATTGGTATTAAATTATTGTAGGCGGAACCTTAATTATCGCCGACCCAAACAAAGTTCTACCATCTTAAGGGATGATTTCAGAGATATAAACTATCCTATATCCTTCCAAGGGTGTCAAATTCAGCGTACGGAAAATTTCATCTAAATCCGTTCTGGGATTAAGCGTAAAAGGTAACAGTGAAATGAGTTCATTAGTTTAAATTACTAAATTTAAATTGAAAACTCCGTTTTTAGAAAAAAACATCTTAAGAATCATCAACAGACATTTCTGCTAAAATTGTATATTTTTTTATAATGTATTAAAGAAAGCTACATTAGAAATAGAATAAGAATAGAAATGAATTTATTGTCAGCCAAAATAACACCACATCACAATTACTACACACACATACATACACATACATTACTGGAAATGTTTGCCTAAACCGATCAGTAGTTCACGTTAGTCCGAGCTACCTATATAGTTATGAAGACCTATCTAATGCTAAAAGACGTAGAACTTTCCATCTCCATCTGCTGTCCCCATTTAACGGTGTTGTTAGAGCATACATGATTTTGATTATCCAAAATAAACTTTATAAATTAACAAAATAATCCGCAGTTTAAATGAAACATTACCTTCTTTTCGGTTATGGGACTTATGGGAACTGGAAGCTGTTCGGTTCTGTAAGGGTCGTGGTTCTAATTTATCCTTGCCTACTTTTCTGCTAGCAGTCGGATTATTTATATTGGCTTACCATATAATTAGTATAAAAGACCTATGAATTCCCTTACTTCAAAAAATACTTGTTCCTCATACATACTTCCAACCCTTTTTAACCTCCTTATAGGATGAATTTCAAGAAATGTTGTAATTAGTTTCCTAGTCTTTTAGCGAAGTTCCAGATCCCTTAATTAAAAATTGTCTTGTTCCCTGTACAAACATCCAACTCCTTTTAGCTCATTTTGGGGATGAGTGTTTTTAACCCCCTTATGGAATCAATTTCAAGCAGTCTAAATTATCTTGCTAATATTGCTATAATATTTTATTCTGATAATAATTGGTTATACAACGTTTTAAGTCTCCAGCTCAATAAAGAGTTTTGCTAATTCAAACCTAGCACCCCCTTTTAACCCCCTTAGGGATAGAATATTCTTATACGCTGGAAGTACTTTTTTATTTGATAAGTAATCTTTCTACAACGTTTCAAGTATCTGACTAAAAAAAGCGTTTCCCATACAACCCTTGCACCCCTTTTTAACCCCCTTCGGGGTGGAATAGTCTAAAACGCAAAAAGTCCTTTTTTTGTAATCTAATAAGTAATATTTCTACAAAGTTTTAAGTCTCTAGCTCAAAAAGTAAGTTTCCCCCATATTCACTCTAAACCCCAAAGTCACTCCCTTAGGGGTGGACTTTTCTAAGTCACTCCCTTAGGGGTGGACTTTTCTAAGTCACTGAAACGACTTTTTCTATATTTTAATAAGTAATTTTTCTACAACATTTTTACTCTACCTAAAAAACAAAGTTTCCCCATACAAAGATGTCACCCTTTTTAAAACCCCGTAGGGATGGATTTTTCCAAAACGCTTAAATTCTTTCTTTGTATACAAATAAGTAATCTGTCTACAAATTTTTAAGTTTCTAGCTCAAAAGGAAAAGTTTCCATCATACAAACTTTGCACCCCTATTTAACCCCCTTAGGGGTAGAATTTTCTAAAACGCCGGCAGCACTTTTTTTGTTTTATAATAAGTAATCTTTCTACAAGGTTTTAAGTCTCTAGTTCAAAAAATATTGTTTCCCCCATACAAACATTGCACCCTTTTTTAACCCCCTTAGGGGTGGAACTTTCTAAAACGCTAAAATTACTTTTTTTGTATCTTAATAACTAATCTTTCTACAACGTTTCAAGTCTCTAGTTCAAAAAGCTATGTTTCTCCCATACAAACTTTGCACCCTTATTTAACACTCTTAGGGGTGTAATTTTCTTAAACGCAGAAATTACTTTTACTGTATTTTAATGAGTAATCTTTCTACAAAGTTTCAAGTTCATAGTTCAAAAATTAATGTTTCCCCGATACAAACATTGCGCCCCTATTTAACCCCCTCAGGGGTGGAATTTCCTTAAACGCTGAAAGTACTTTTTTTGTATCTTAATAAGTAATCTTTCTACAAAGTTTTAAGTCTCTAATTCAAAAAATATTGTTTCCCCCATACAAACATTGCACCCTTTTTTAACCCCCTTAGGGGTGGAATTTTCTAAAACGCTAAAATTACTTTTTTTTGTATCTTAATAACTAATCTTTCTACAACGTTTCAAGTCTCTAGTTCAAAAAACAATGTTTCTCCCATACAAACTTTGCACCCTTATTTAACCCCTTTAGGGGTGTAATTTTCTTAAACGCAGAAATTACTTTTACTGTATTTTAATGAGTAATCTTTTTATAAAGTTGCAAGTTCATAGTTCAAAAATTAATGTTTCCCCGATACAAACATTGCACCCCTATTTAACCCCTTCAGGGGTGGAATTTTCTTAAACGCTGAAATCACTTTTTTTGTATCTTAATAAGTAATCTTTCTACAAAGTTATAAGTTTCTAGTCCAAAAAATAATGTTTCCCCCATACAATCATTGCACCCCTATTTAACCCTCTTAGGGGTGGAATTTCCAAAAAAAACGTCTTATCCCTTGCCTACGTCATAAAAGGAAGTCCTGGTGTAAATTTCAAGTTTCTAGTCCCAGTAGTTTCGGCTGTGCGTTGATGGTAGATCAGGTATCCTTCTTTTATATATATAGATTAGTATCTGAAACACACGGAAGTAGTAAAATAGTTAAATTGGTACAATTCTAGAGAACTTGAGAGCTACGGTAGCCTAGTGGTTCAGGCATGCGGCTGTCAAGCGGCGGTCGTGGGTTCGAATCCCGGCTGGTACCAATGAGTTCTTCGGAACTTATGTACGGAATATTTACCGTTAGCTTTTCGGTGAAGGAAAACATCGTGAGGAAACCGGTTTAATGTCAATAAGGTCTAGTTTTCCTTCTGGGTCGGAAGGTTAGATGGCAGCCGCTTTCGTAAAACTAGTGCCAATGCCAAATCTTGGGATTCGGTGGCAAAAATTGGACCCCGGGCTCCTTTAGGGGCATTACCGGGAATAACGCTCGGGTTTTAAGACCGCTAAGCTGAAATGGGAATGGGCTGGCCACGTCTGCCGCATGCATCCACAGCGGTGGGCCAAAACAGCCATGGACGGGTACCACACGATAGGCGGCGACAACGTGTTGTGGCCGCTCCACGCGATGGGCCATCCTGACCCATCATACAGGACGCAACTACGCGTTAAAGGAAGTAAGACATATTTAAGTATGTCTCGTTCTACCGCATAGCCGCGTCCTGTATGATGGGTCAGGATGGCACATCGTGTGGAGCGGCCATCAGGCCCAGACGAAGATGGCGGGACGACCTGGACGCATTTCGTATCGATTGGCCAGTGATTGCTCAAAGCCGGGGCGATTGGAACTCGAGGGGAGGCCTTTGACCAGCAGTGGGAAAAAAAAGTAAAATTTGTAAGCTATCCTCACTATCCTGTTATATTGAAATTTACAACGCTGGCTGGTTTAGGATGTCGTCACCTTTGATAAACTAGCATCCCGAATGCCGAATAGCACTTGTGTGGTTCAAATTATTTAATATGACCTACTTTTTATGAGGCTGTCATTGGAATGTAGAAGATTTTGCACGGGAGCTGCTTTTGAAAGGACTACTTTGATGCAAGGCGGCTAACTCAAATAATCTCAAGTAGGGTAAATCGCCAATTATTGGTCACCGTTCTATAACTGGCCACCTCATACTTAACAAGTTTCTGTCAAAAATTTCATTTTTGGTACAAGCTTTTATAGCCGACTGTACTTTTCTGTATACAATCATCCACTGCTCATTGATACGATTCTAACGAGCCCAAACTCGGGTTACGTCGGTTAGGTACTGAATTCCCATTGCCTCCTTCTGTCTTCATCATCAGATCAGCTCGATGGTACCATAATACCCAAAATTTCAGCTCATTCGGAAAGCGGATCAAATTTAACTTGCAAGATTTGATTACAGACAGACATACAACGGGACAGGTGGAACTAAATAAAAGCTGGTAAAATGAACTCTATTCATCTATAAATAGTGTTATTCTGGTTGAAGGGGAACATAGTTCATTTTTACTATATGGGGGCAAGTTATTGGCGACTCGCCCTATAAACCCAAAAGGCAAGCATTGATAACTGAACCGTCCATATGGAGTAGAGAAGAAGCGTATCTTTTTTTATAAGTAGTAAACAAAATTCCAAAACCCAATATGAATAAAGAACATTCAAATCATTGATGCGACAAATACATACAATCAATATTCTTATCGCATAATCCATCAGTCTATCAACTGTAATGGCCCGGATACACATCACAACTGTGATTGGATGAGATCTGCTGCCGAAATATCTCTATTACACTGGCCTAGATCGAAATTACTGGTATGCAATTTGTATAACTGTGTAGTGGTTTAAATTATAATACGAACGGTGGTATACTGGAAAAAAAAATCATCATCGCCGTATTTAATGCAAATTTTATAAATCTCTAATAGCTTTAAAAGTGGTATTTTGACAATTTTGGGGCGGTGCACGCAATATTTTGAATGCTTGAGAATACCTCGAAATTCCGCTGCGGTTTTTCAATTGCAACTGCATTCAGTTTCATGTGACACCAGAAAGAGACGTATGGTCATGAAATTTACTTTCTTTCTATTATCGCACATGGCAAAATAGTATGTTTACCTGAGTCCATCTATGCCACTATTGACCAGCCTTATAACCGCCCATGCCGACTCTTCCTGTGGGTCTTGATACACCTCCATTACGTAACAAATTAAAACATGAAACTTATCACTAACACACACTTCACTTGAATATTTTGAATATAATTATTTTTCTTCATTCTGAATTTAATGTTACAGGTAAAAACGTTTGATCCACGAAAGGCCATGAACACAACTGATTAGCGAAACGTGCGTTGCGTAGATAATCGTTGGACTAAGATAATACCCAACCTACGTGATGAATTTTGAGTAACTATTCACAACGTTCGGCAATTAATTTCAGAACAATGATATTATTTAATCTGTGAAACAATATCTTACCGAAACTTTTGTCTTACATAGTTAAAGTAATGACGCGTAGTTTTAGTGTCCGACAGACAACCGTATGGCTCGTGGTGTTTGAGCTCCCGAAGCATTATGAAACCTCCCTGCGCAACCCGAACTGAGCCAAGTTGGACTGGGGCGAAAATTGCAGGCGGCGGGGGAGAAAACGCGGCGACTACGCAGTATTGCTCTAAATAGTAAGCAATTACTTATTTTCTATCCCAAATATTTAAATTGAAACGTGGGGACTGTCGCACATATCTAGATCAACCCTATTGCGCAGCGATATTTATATATATATATATATATATATATATATATATATATATATATATATATGTGTATAGGCGGGGATTTTTCCAGCGGCGAGGTGCCGCGATTTGGTTACGTTCGACGTCCCTATCCAAATATGAAAGCTATAGATACGCCCTTGTCTTTGGTTTCCCTACGTTTATTATCATCAAAAGCCAAAAACACCGGATAATACGTTACCCGGTTGGGCTGGCCTTGACATTGTTGTTGTTTGTTTTACCGCCCCCTCGGAAAACCCCGGGGTTCATGGGGAATACGTTTTACGCATTACAAACTCTACGTAACAAATAACCCAGCAAACATTTTAAGTGTTTTTTCCTAGGCTGAAGAATATATTACTAATTTAAGTAAAAATTACATCATGTGCACCACTTATTTTCGCTTATTGTACAATTTTACTCCTGGGTTAAAATATGAGACATTACAACGTAAACTTCACTTTATCAATACACCATAAAGTAGGAGACTTAATGGTTGAGAATAAGGCTAAATATTAGGTAAAATTAATTTCGAAATCCGACCAATAGCTCATATATACTTTTATGTACATATTAGGTGTTTTTGCGACGTCATTATTTCTTATCTTGGGTACCTTTTGGTCGTCGATTTATGTCACTTTTGCTACCAATTTTTGAGTAAATTTTACTTTCAATGGATACCAAATTGTGACCATTAAGTCTCCTACATAATGGTTGAGAACAAGGCGAAATATTAGGTAGTACTCACTTCGAAATACGACCAATAGTTAATATATACTTTTATGTACATATAAGGTGTTACTGCGACGTAATTACCTCTTATACTGGGTA
The DNA here is from genome assembly GCA_945867215.1 of Epinotia demarniana. NCBI lineage: Eukaryota > Metazoa > Arthropoda > Insecta > Lepidoptera > Tortricidae > Epinotia > Epinotia demarniana. The sequence goes on along the minus strand of OX244273.1, from coordinate 5,829,998 downwards.
CCTTTTGGTCGTCGATTTATGTCACTTTTGCTACCAATTATTGAGTAAATATTACTTTCAATAGATACCAAATTGCGACCATAAAGGTAAAGACACTTGTAAGATATTAACATTACCATAAGGTTGTATTCGGATTACTAAACGGTCAAACTAACATAAAAATTGAACTTATAAGTTGGAGGTCGCGTGAGCGACTTCAGGTTAATTTGTTTTAGTCACAAGTAACTCATTCTTCGGTGGAGTAGTACATATTTACGTAATAGTTCGTGTTTTATCGAAATTAGTTTCAGATCTACAATGGCCAAAGACAAAAAAAATACAGACATTCAAGCAGTTTCTATAGGAAGTATAAAAGTAAAATGTAAAATAAAATCATACAAACTAAGCATTAATTGACACATGATTTTAATTCAAAATTATTTAAATTCTTAACAGATAAAGCTTTTTATTCAGTGAATGAGTACTTAAATGGCAAGTAGCGAAATATAATTTTAATTAAGACTATCTATATATAAGCATGTAATGCATGCTGCTAGCAAATTTGTATGCCTAATGGCCAAACATAGTGATGCACATATAACCAATGTACCATCTTTGTTACCTATGTTTTACAAATAAACTTTACTTTACTTACTTACTTACATATAGGTAAAACTATCTAGGCGGTGTGCTATCTCCTCTCTTATTTTCTATCTTCATCAATTCCATCACACACATTATATCATCTCATTATCACCATTATGCCGATCACCTTCAGATTTATACACAGTCCGTGCTTGGTGATCTCCCTTCTGCCATAGAAAGATCTAAATGATGGCTTGGTACGCATTCTGAAATGGAGTCAACGATGTGGTATGAGTGTGAACCCAGCGAAGACCCAAGTCATTGTTATTGGCAGCAACAATCTGGTTTCTAGAGTTGAATTTGTAAATCTCCCTCAAATACTTTTTGATGGGATTCAGATTGATTACTCGATGCAAGTGAAAAATCTTGGGATCATTATGGATCGCTCCTTGTCTTGGGTGCCTCAAGTGAGTGAAGTGAGCAGAAAGGTATTTGCTGCAGTGGGGTATCTCAGGCGGCTTCGTAATTTTCTACCTACTTGAGCCATTGAGCGTCTCCTAAATGTCTGCATTCGGTTCATATTTGGGTTACGCAAATATGACCACGTTTCTAGTTTCCGTTCCAAACTCAAGTGGCTCCCTATCCGTTATCGCCGTAACTCTCACATTGTTTCGCTTCTGTTTAGTGTCCTGTGTCCTTTTTAAACCTGCAGCTCCCCGCTATTTCAAAGAGCGTTAGTTAGCGTAAGTTATTTTACGTCACACCTGGCCATAATGCGAGTTTTACTGCACGCTGCGCGTAAGGGAAAACTCGCATTATGGCAAGGTGAAGACGTAAAATTTTGTACTCAACACGGGCGGTAATTCGTAAAGCTCCAGAGCGCATATTTATGGCCCTCACCTTCGGTTCGAGCCACAAACACCTGCGATCTGGGGCATTCACGAATTCAACGCCCTAGTTACGTAATGTACTATTAATTCTGTTAGATCTTCTAACATTTTGCTATTAACTGTGCGTTCGTCATCTTTCAAATTTTACAGTGGACTTTTACAGTAATAGACTTTTACAGAATTTTACAGTAGACCACTTTTAAGGCTATACGACTGTGGAATTATTTCCCTCTTGACATAAGATAAGCTAAATCTATCGGTAACTTCAAATCTCTTTTAAAGAACATTATTTGTCGCTCCCCTAACCCTGATTGTCTTACTATTATTATTGGCTGTCTGTGTATGTATTATATATTTTTATTTCTGATATTTGTGTACAATGTATGATTGTGTGTGTATGTTTATATATAGAGCTATTTATGTACGTATTTATATACTTACTAGCTTCTGCCCGCGACTCCATCCGCGTGAAACTCGTTTATACAAACGCTCGCAGATCCATACAAACTTTTACACCCCCATTTCACGATAAAAACTATCCTATATCACTTTCCATCAATCACGTCAATTCGTCAAACAAAAAATCACGTCAATTCGTCGCTCCGTTTTGCCGTGAAAGACGGACAAACAAACAAACAAACACACACACCTACACTTTCCTATTTATAATATTTAGTATGGATTTTGATTTTTGGCTGATTATAATCTTTGCACCACCTAAATACAACATAATCTAGTTTTACCTCTTCCTTCGTTACCCAAAGGTTGTCTGGAAGAGATCGCTCTTCAGCGATAAGAACGCTTGTTGTCTACCTCTACCTACATGTTATTGTATTGTTTCTCTTTCTAACTGCTTTGTTTGTGTGAGGTATTGATAAGAGTATTTGTATTATATAAGAGTATTTGTATTATATTGTATTGTATAGGACCTATACACTAGGCACCTATACTATAGGTAACTTACCGATTGTTGAATGTCTGGGCGTAATTTTTACTTAATCTTCAAGACGGCCACGGTAGACCACTCTGTCAAACAAATACAATGCGATTGCGTTCGCGCCGCGCGGTAGAAGCGACGTCGCGAAGCCATCGCTTCGACCTATTGGTCACTGATACAACCTCAAACAGTAAATCTATACCATTAGGTAACAGAAATATGTATATTTACCATTAAATATACTTAAATACCAATAGGTCGTATTTTTAAGTAAAATGTAACATGTTAGTCGAGCCGACATTTTGTTTGGTTATAATTGAGACGCATTATTGCAAATTGCCTAATTTACGTATGTTGTAATCACCTGAATCATCTGAATAATAACTACCAACGGTACTTCTATTATCCTATACTAACAAGTTATAAAATGTATAATCAATTTAATGTATATCCCATGCAATATTGTGATTCTCAATTACAAGCAATACATCTTGAACTTACAAAAAAATTAATACTTGATTATTTCAATAGCCCATCGGTAGTTTTGAATCTAAACCTAACATAATGCACGTAAAAATTTTCCGCGCACTGGATTTCATCGTAATCTCATCTGCGTAATAGATCTAAATTATTTTGCATGAAGTAGTGGCCGCCATTACTATTATCGAAAAACTTTAGATTGGTTTTAGTTAGACATTTTGTTTCTGAGCGAAATAAAAACATATCCAAATATGTTTGTCTCGTTTTCTCCTCATCACTTGTCATTAAAAAAACCTTATCGAGTAATTAAATGGTAAATAAATACGTTGAGATCATGATTAAAAGGGGTAAAGTTTACCAAATTAATACATTGCAACTTCACGGCACGTCGTTTCGACGTCAAATCCATGTCGAAAAAATTACCTTTGTATTGACTTAATGGTCGAAATTTCTAAAACTACGTGGAAGTAACGTAGCCGGCACGTGATTTTTTTCCCCACTTTGGTTGATTCCACGTCGATTCGAGGTCGATCCAAGGTAACTCATTTTGGTGACAGTGAAATTTGCGTCCTATAATAGGTGCTTTTATCGCAAATTTTTACCAAAAATGTTTGCTGGGAATACTCTAGGTAGGTACACTGAAATCCAGATGGCTTTACTTTATATATTTTCCCCAGATCTAGACATAATGTCTCATCGTCATCAAATCCCTCCCCCAAAGAGTACCAAAATATTTTTTACATCCCGGTATCTTCTTCCATCGTATCACTGAAATAAGACGACGTTTTTACCTTGATGGAGTGGACAAAGTACCGCATCCATGAAAAAGTAAACCGCATTTACTGTTCATTAATCATTACACACACATTACTGAGTAAATATGTAGTAGTATAAGGTTGCCGAAAGATTAGAAACTGTTTGCTGTAGTAAGTATATGAGTATATCAAGGAGAGTGGCATGCTATTCGCCATGGCATATTCTTTCAAATGGTGACGTTCACTGTTTTTCTATAACCTCTACACCTACACCTACTGTTATATAAGGCATCAAGGGTTTTGTACCATTTTGCTGATTCAAATTTCATTGTCATATTTTATTGTATGATGGGCCTGGGCGGCCAGAGGTATCCCCATTATGAGGTTTACAGACAGTAACAGTTTCTTGGGAACATCCAGGGGAAACCTCCGAGGCGTATGTATAACCCAGCAAAAAGACTCCAGCTAGATCATATTGGGCCCGTCTGTATAGTGGGAGTGAACCACTTAAATTATACCTTCTATTGACACTGGACCGAATTCAGAGCAATATTTAATACACTACCATAATCTACACTACTAAAATATCATGATGGTGATAAATACCATGTAGAGCAGTGGTTCCTAACCATTTCAATATCGTCATCCCCGTCAGCAAATAGGGAAACAGCTCCCTCTGAATGTAAAGTAAATAACGTACTTGACAGTGTTATCAAATGGTTAGAGAGACATAACCTACAGATTAATATTAATAAAACCAACTATGTACAGTTCAACACAAAAAGAGGTAAAAATGTAAGACTAAATTTACAATATAGGAATAACAAAATACAAGAAATGCAAAGTGTTCTTTTTTTGGGACTTACTTTAGACAATCATTTAGACTGGCAAGCACAAATAAAAAAGATCCGATGTAAACTCAATAAATTTGTCTATGTTTTACGTAAGCTAAGGCGTACTTCAGGTTTGCCAGCCACGTTAGCTGCATATCATGGATATGTACCTAGGCTCAGTTTTAAGATACGGGCTTATTCTATGGGGAAACTGTACACATTTTAGCACTGCATTCATAGCACAGAAAAAATGTATACGTGCTATTTGCGGCAAAGCCCCTTATATATCATGTAAACCACTTTTCAAAAAACTTAATATACTACCCCTACCTTTCTTATATATACTAGAAATCTGCATGTTTGTAAAGAGACATATGCATCTATTTACAACAGCTGCAACCAATTCTACTAGAATTCAACGTAATCCTGGACGGTTGGTTCATAATTACGTTCCAAGGACAAAATTGTACTCAAACCAATGCTTTGTAATGTGCATGAAAGTTTTCAACAAGTTACCAAAATGTATACAAGAGCTACCTCTAAATAGATTTAAAAATAAATTATGTAAGCTCCTAACTGAAAGGAACTATTATAGTATAAAGGATTACCTCTCTCAAAATATTGAAAAATAAGATTCCGAAAGATATTTGCATGCTAGTATTTAGTACAAATAGCAGAATAAGCTACCTTTTGTCACCTACCGCCTATTGACACTGATGTACATACTTATTCTATGCAAATAAATTCTATTCTATTCTTATTCTATTCTATTCTCTATTCAACCATTTTAGATACCAACTCTATTTCCCCAAAGTATAGCAGTTTTAACCCCACGTAATTACCCCCTAGTTCGGAACACTAGTAAACGGAACCAATGAGTAAAACTAAACTGCTTGAGTTGATGGTGCCTATATTAAGGTACTCACTTGTCATGCTTCGTGCGGGGGTGAGGGTCGAGCTGCAGCGGGGTGGCGGGGGCGGACCGAGGGGCGCCGCACCCGCCACCCGCTGCGCCCGAAGCGAAGTTACCGGTTGACCTGAAACAAGTTAAAACTGTTAATAAAAACACTTTTTCAATGCACTTGCTCTGAAAGTGCGCCTTTACATTACCAACTTTCCGCACTTGTATCATAAATAACTATTAATTGCCTAGTAAGATCGTTCAGTACACTAGGAAGCACGCCACTGCTTTTTTTGAGTGCTTGATTCCGTGCTACCGTGTAAGTGTGTACGAGTGCCACTATTCGAAGCTTTATTTCGTCGTGTTCGAATGGAGCGCGTTTTTTTTAAAATAAAACAGTACACAAAAAACAATTACCTGAATGCAGAAATAAATTACAATTAAAAAGACCACCCATACATACCATCTTGAAAATGATTCTCTGGAACCAAGGGAAAAAATCTTGGCTTAAGACAATTTCACTTAATTCGAGATAAAAAAATATCTTCCTAAATAATTTAATGGTTCAATTATATAATAATAATTATATTATTTAGAAGCTACGGTGGCCTAGCGGTACATGCATGTGGCTGTCAAACGGCGGTCGTGGGTTTGAATCCCGGGTCGTACCAATGAGTTTTTCGGAACTTATGTACGGAATATCATTTGGTATATACCGTTAGCATTTCGGTGAAGGAAAAACATCGTGAGGAAACCTGCATACACCCACGAAGAAATTCAAAGGTGTATGTGAAGTCCCCAACCCGCACTGGGCCAGCGTGGGGACTACTGGCCGTTCCCTCTCACCCATGAGAGGAGGCATGTGCCCGGCAGTGGGGCGTACATAGGCTGATTTATTATTATTTAATTATATTTACCTCGAATTACGTCTGCATTTTTTTCTGTGTACAAAAATTCGACTGAATTGCTCAATTTTAGACATAGGTAAACAGAATCTAGTCTAAACAATCACAGAGAAAGAGGTCAAGAATTAAGTACAACAATTACTAATTAAGTGGACATATTAGTGATGGCACTAGTCCCTAAACTAATTTATGAAAAAACGTCAATCATTCTTGGGTAACCGACCTCAATTGAACAAACTATGGCTTTAAAGGGAAAATAAAATACTGTTCTGCTTTAATCGCAGTGTTTTGTTTTTCTCATTTTACGCCCGTATGTGGTATAAATCCCGTAATCCACTTCACCGCAATCGCAGCTACATAAAAAAACTACATACGAGGAAAAGTATGAATTGAAGTAAGCGACAAATTAACCTAACGACGAATATTGATTAATTATAAAATCCAGAACGAACTTACAAAAAGTGGATTGTGATACTTGTGATTAATCCATTTGAGATATTAAAATTTTATCCGTGCTACTAAATTACTAAGTGAGCGACTAGAAATACAGAGAGGGCCACTTCAATATTAAGTTTTTTTCCAAACGAGGGTTTACATAACGAACTACTATAAAGTTTACTTTAAGGGGCTCCCATACGCCAATGACCTTCGATCTGAATCCCTTAGTTTTTTTTGTGTTTTTTTTAGCTTACTATATTAACAACAACGGCTTTAAGCAATATAGTATCCCATATTTACTTCAAAGTTCATCGTTTTCGAGATATTTGGCATCAAAGTTGAACCATTTTAGGTCAAAAAACCCGTTTTCTGGCCATAACTTTTGTGTTAATTGGTTTATAATGAAAACCCTAGACCAGTTTTTAGAGACGTCACAGACGAACCCAAATATGTAGATTTCGTATATGTTAGATCTTTCACGTCAATAGAGATACGAAATTAGTGTTTTTTTAGACAATCTTTAAAAAAATCATACAACATTAAGTATTCATTTGTTTCAAAATCCGGTAGACCAAAATGGAGATAAAAGATTGAAGAACCGATAACCGTTTGATTCATACTTCTATCTGTAGTGCAAAAGAAGGAGATACGATTCAAAACTTGACTAAAATCGATTGTTTAATGCGCGCGAATTCGAATGGGGGCGGGGCGACGACTCGATGCAGCCAGGTGAGTTGGGCTGCGGACCAACAACTGATTACAGGGGTTTAACTAGATTAGGGCAGCCAGAAAAAGGCAGCTCGGGGGGCGAAGCCCCCCGCAGTAAAAAAACTAACAACCGTAACAATTGTATTATGAGTAGGTTAGGTTATGGTTCGCTTGTGTACCTCAGAGCGGAAATCGACACCCCGCGAAGCGGTGTGACGTCGCCACGCTGGCGGTTAGGTATGGTTTAGGTTAGGTTAAAATAATTGACAAAGATAATTGTGTATGCCAAATATTTTTATTATAAATGATAATCCTTGTAATAATTTGTATGTTAATTAAAAATACTTGAAACAATAAATTACAAAACGTTATCCATGACATAATTCAACTATTTAATGAATCAATCGACGAGTAAATTTAAAATTACTTGTAATGACCATTCCACGAACTGAATTGTCGACGAAATGAAAACCACCAAAAACATTACATGTAAAGTGATTGCCAAGACTCCCTAGCTCATATAGCATTCAGCGTTAAAAAGATATCAGATCACAAGTAGCGCCAAGCTTCCTATCCTACACAGCGTAACTCTACCACTACCAGCCATGCTCTACAATTTCTATATCTTGACTAAAAAGTATATCTTTGTCGGGCACATCCCGGTCGCCGCATAGACTCTCACGCGTGTCTATACTTTTGGCGTGGCGTGGCTAAAGTTAATTTAGTTTGAAAAATCCTGTATGGCGCGCGGTGCGAAGTTCATTCACCCGGTGAGAGTTCGTACCTATCTACAAAAGATGGCGTCCAGCGGTCAGTGCGGTCACGAGACGACGGAGTAAGACGGTTAAAAAAAACTCCCTGTATACACTAGCAGGGTTTCTTAAAATGTGGTCCATCGACCCTTTAGGGGTCCGTGACATGATTGCTAGGGGTCCACGGCCACTCCGCTTACTCTTAACGTAGATAGGTAAGTACATAACACGTGAAAATTGTAAAAACCGGCCAAGTGCGAGTCGGACTCGCGCACGAAGGGTTCCGTACCATTATATATAAAAACAGTTAAAAAAAAGTTTGTTGTATGGGAGCCCCCTTAAATATTTATTTTATTGTTTTTATTATTTGTTTTTATAGCGGCAAGAGAAATACATAATCTTTGAAAATTTCAACTGTCTAGCTATCACGGTTCTTGAGTTACAGCCTGGTGACAGACAGATAGACGAAAAGCCAAGTCTTAGTAATAATAGTAAAAAAAAAACATTTATTTCGGATAACAAAATATCCATAATTAAAAACACAAAGAAGTTTACTTACTGCTACTTAAACTTACAATAATAGTGAATCACACCTATATCTTACAATAATTGTAAGAAAGTGGGATTGTAAGTGAGATATAAGAGGTAATAGGGTCCCGTAAAACCCTTTGGGAACCCTAAAAAGGCCTAAGCAGGTGTAGCAACTCGTCGCATGCCAACAAGTTGCTACGTCTCCTCTCTCACTATGTGTTTATTTGTATATCTCTTGTTGCGTTGCCTTCCGCTCCTTCACCAAATGGACTCGGCGGAAGACCAGCGCTGGCAGTTAAAGCCAGCATCATGCGGTGCCGGGTTCTTTTCACGACATGGCTTAGGCATATAATATATGTATATTTTCTTTTCCATATGTATTAGTGTGTATTAGCTGTCGCGAATAAATGATTGATTTAATGATTTATGAAACAAGTTTTTTTCTACATTTTCTTCAACAGTTGCCGCAGTATTTTTGAAATTCTGAAAGTCGTCCATGCCTAAGAAGTTAGTGACTACTGGCTCAGTGAGCGGTGCGATTTAAAAAAAATGTTCTGTTAAACTGTATCGACCTAAAAATACCATATAATTATAGAACCTGCTTAAAAATTTCACAAGAATCGTTTGACGAATGCAAACTGTAAGAGAGAACAGGCGAACACCTGGGGACCGATTTTTGACTTTCGAGGGCTCGAGTCTTTCACTCGAAAACTGACAAAAATGATGAAATGCTATTTTGAAATACCGACAGAAAATTTAAAAACGAGTGGTATTGAGCACTCGTATTTAATTTTATTGGTAGAAAGTACGAGTCTGCCATTTTGACACGAAAAACGTATTTACTTTTGTTTGATTTTCGAGCGCTCGAAAGTCAAAAATCGGTCGCCTGGGCTGTTATTCGCTACGAACTAATGCAGCTCACCCCGCCGGTCACCCGTAACGAAACAAGATCTCTACACCTACTCTTAGTTACTACGCATCGCGGTGGCAGGATATATTTGTGGGTGAGCGTTGAGGTGAACTTAAAACAAGTTGGAGAATAAGGGGTCTGGACAGGCGGATACATTGCCCATGCCGAAACAGAGAACTACGTTCGCTACGTTGGTTCGTTCAAAAACTTCAACGCAATAATAAAAACTTCTGTACCCATCTGATTCTGTGATCTGATCGACTGAGATGCACACATCACACATCATCAGCCTATATACGTCCCACTGCTGGGCACAGGCCTCCTCTCATGTATGTGCGACTGAGATGCGTCTTTAAACAAATATACAAGTTTTGGAGTTCCGAGGATGGAACAAAGATTTTGGGGAACTATTAATAGCTGTGTTCAGTAAAATCAATACGTTTTATGTAGGCGAGGTTTCGCGAAGCACATGTGACATCTATTTTACTGATAATTGCTGTGTTATTTACCTTTTTAGCCTAGTACTTCGTCGTCGGGAAGATCTTGATAAAGAATGACGTGCCACGTTAAATGCAGGTTTGGCAGAACTTCGGAGCCTTTTGCCTGTATTTCTCGACATGGTGTGACGAATTAAAAGAGTATACTAAATCTATAAATATCACATTTCCTCACCACAATTAGTATAAAACTAATAATAAAAAATATGACACAATGCAGATGGAAATGAAACTCAAAAACGAAATGAGGAGATAACACTTTCACTCTTACAAGCACACACTATGTTGTACGTACGAGAACCAAACACTAAACGACTATTACCTTATATGACAACATCAATTGTGTGCCAATTATTATGAAAACAAAGTTATTGATAGGAACCAACTAAATTTATGTTGTTATAAGTAAGTTTGATTATTTGAAAACACGATAAAATTCAACTAGGCAGTATGGCGTATAAAGTTAAACTGAGACACATAAAAGTAAACATAATGGATTGGACAGGTATAATGAGCGTGGCATTTGTGCAAATAGCATACGAACGCATTCAATATTATTCAATATTAATGTCTTTACTGTAAGTATTAATTGCATTGTTACGTGCATATGTAGATTATGAACCGTCAGTTTATTCTTAGTTGCGACATTATAAACGAATATAAATAAATGTCTACATATTGACAAACTGTCACAACATTAATTAAAAAATGAATACTTAAAACTTGCAATTTGAATTCACGGTTGATCAATAGGACTTTTTTAATCTGTTACCGGAGATAAATAGAGCTGGTTTAGAAGTTTATGTGCCCAAAATCAAAAAGAATACCTAACACAAGAAGAATAACATTATCAAACCTGACACTGTTTCTCATTCGCGATTCAAATCTGTAATCCTATTTCAAACGACCTTCCCCAAAGGGCCTGTGTCCTTGCGAGAAGTAGGACGCTCCAAGGCCCCCACTCGATTTGGGGAATTCAAAATACTCCAGACACTTAAGTACTTCATTAATTAAATTTTGTATCTCATCATGGATACAATTGAAGTGGAATTGGAATTATGAAAATTACACTAAGCTCGAAAATCCTGATTTATATCTCTATAAAGATTTCTTCGATATGAAGAAGCTTAGTGGTTAAGGCATGCGGCTGTCAAGCGGCAGCCTTGGGATCGAATCCCGGCTCGTACATATGAGTTTTTCGGAGCTTAAGGTCTAGTTTTCGGCCGCCTCAATCAGACGGATCAATTTTATGGCCCCTTCGTTCCCCAGACCTGAATCCACTTGATTTTTTAAACTAAGGGTGCATAAAAGATACTCTACTCAAAACCAATACAAAATCTATTAGAATTGCGCCTGATGCAGCATCAGAAGAAATAAATGCAAGTAGATTTTCACGACTGGTGAAGAGGTCATTCCTGAGGCGATGCAGCAGAGCTTGTACTCGTGCTGAGGGGAAACAGTTTGAGCATCTACTTTAGTTTTAGGGGGTTATTAAAGTGTTACGATAATTAATTATTTTATTTTGATTACGTTTTCCTTAAGGTCCCGTCGCAAAAAATTGGAAATAGCACTTTTATTGGCAAGAAAAGTAGCAAGTTTTGTACCATTTTAAAATCTAGACTAAATAGGCCATTTTTTTAAATAACTTGCCAAGCTTGTGTGGTACATTTTTTTTCCAACATGGAGTGTCAAAGTTGACTGTCAATAATTTTATAAACTAGAACTCGTCATAACTTATTTCGTTTTACTTAGTTAAGAATGTTTATTACTTTGATTTGTGGTTGCGATTAATAGCACTGTTATTTGAAACTACATTATTAAAAAAAACACTGTAAAATTGTGAAAATTGTGATCACAGTACTTAAAAATACGACCGAGGGTGTCAAATTTTCAACTTTTCCGAAAAATGTCTATTACCGCTTGACCAAGTGACACGGATTGATTTTATTATTTTTTTCATAACTGGTATACCTTGGCCTCTCACCCAGTAGCAGGTTATCGTTGAGTTTCGGGACACCCTGTATATTCATGTCTTTTTTTTTTTGAGCCCGTTTATTTGCCAAAGCCCGGAGGCTGTGTCGGCTGATCATGGCTGGCCTGTGGGTAGTCGTCACTATGGGGCTACCCGACTGCCGAGAAATTTAAAGCGCGAGCACTCGAGGCGCGCGGGCGCCTCGAGGCAGTGTGAGAATTTATATTTAGAATATTGTTAACTACTATAACTATTTCCTAAGTTTTTGTTGTATGAAAGAGAAGAATGATGTGATTAATGGTAGGGGCGGCATCCTGGACGTGGTCTTGGCGCAGGAGTCAGTTGGAGAGGTGAAAGTGTGCCGGGCTGACATGGACTTGGTGTCTCAAGATGCTTATCAACCGTCGTTAGATATAGTTATATCTTTAAAAATAGCGGTTAAGTCACAATCACTGGATCCCAGCAATGTCAGCCAGGATCGGGACTGGAATTTCAAAAAAGCGGATTTCTCACATTTGTATGACCTGTTAAAAAACGAACGCTGGACAGAGGTACTTGGCGAGTTTGACTGCGTGAATAGAGCTACGGAATTTCTATACCAAACGTTATATACCCATTTCAATAAATGCATACCAAAAAAACGCCGCTCAAAGGGACGCAGTAGGACCTACCCGGTGTGGTTTACGAGTGATATAATTGCGGACCTACATAAAAAAACGGTATTACATAGACTATGGAAACGCACTGGAGACCAGGATAGCGGGCGGCTATACAACTCTCTCCGAAACGATTTAAAGGTACGTATTTCCGATGCATACGATACTCATGTTAATTCCATAGAAAACAATATTAAAACTAACCCACGGTCTTTCTGGCAACACGTATCAAGTCTAAAATCAAAAAGCGGACTAGTTCAAACTGTTTCATTTAAAGGAGAAACATGCAGTGGTATCGCGGCCGCAAACGCTTTCGCTGATTACTTCAGTAGTGTTTTTCTCCCAGATAATCCAACACTTAACGTTGAAACTTGTAGCAATCATAATCTACTCGCAGGTGCATGCCTACAAAACGATAGCGTTAATGTAGGTATTGATCTGATTAATGTAGGGCAAGTTCGCGATGCTCTAAAAATTCTTAAGCCCCATAGTGCTGCTGGGCCGGACGGAGTACCATCTTACATCTTACGAGCCTGCAACGGTATACTTGCTAAGCCGTTAGGCCATATTTTTAACCTCTCCTTAAGAGCAGGTATCTATCCTTGTCTGTGGAAGCTCTCCCGAGTTACCCATTCCTAAAACGGAAGATAAGGTTAAAGTGGATGGGTATCGTCCGATTGCGGTGCTTAACTCAGCGGCTAAAGCATTCGAGAGTATTCTGCACAAGGAAATATACCGTCAGATCGACCCGTACATCTGTGACGCACAACACGCCTTTAGGGCCGGTAGATCAGCTAACACTAACTTGCTGATTCACGTTGACTATATTAGTAAGTGCCTTGACAGTAGAACGCAAGCAGATGTCATATACCTCGACTTCCGGAAAGCGTTTGACACAGTTGACAACGACGTACTGCTGCTAAAGCTTAGGTATATAGGTTTTAATTCTGAATTGCTCACATTCTTTGCTAACTACCTGAAAGACAGATCACAATTTGTTAAGTACGGGCCGTTTGTCTCCCCTTCGTATCACACACGTTCGGGAGTGAGTCAGGGGTCAAGTCTCGGTCCTTTACTCTTTCTTATCATGGTAAATGACCTCGTGAGCAACCTCCAGCATGCCAAATGCTTATTATACGCAGACGACCTCAAACTCGTGATGGAGATCAAGCAGGAGTCCGATTGCCTACTTTTACAGCAAGATTTAGACCGGGTATATGCTTGGAGCATCGCGAACAAACTTCACTTCAACAACAGCAAATGCCATATAATGACATTTACTAGACGCCAACATCCTACAAAATATAATTATACAATGGACGGTCAGAGTTTGAGCCATGTAGTTTCTGTAAAAGACCTCGGAGTGAAGTTTGATCGCGAGCTGACATTCCGCGAGCATATTACCAGCCTTGCCAAAGAGTCGTACCGGAGGTTAGGCTTCGTGTTGAGAAACGTTAGGGACTTCAACAATTCCGGCGTCATCAAGCTCCTCTATACGGCCCTAGTACGAAGTAAACTAGAGTCTAGTGCCTGTGTTTGGAGTCCAAGTGAGGCCAAGTACAAGCTTATGTTGGAAAAGGTCCAAAAAGCGTTTCTCCGCTTCCTGTATAAAAAACTGTACGGATACTATCCATACATGTACCCGACAAAGTTTTTGCTTGGCGTCTTGGGCTTCAACTCCCTAGAAGTACGAAGAAGCAACGAGAGGATGGTTACTGCGTGTAAAGTGCTCCGTAATAAAATCAATAGCACCGAACTTCACAATACTCTTAACTGCGTTGTCGTGCCCTTAAATAAGTCATGCCGGCGCGCATACTTAAAACTGTCGGACGGCACTGGATCGTGCGCGACCGTGGCGCGGCGCCACTCTCCGCTGTGCGACATGATCAGCTCGCTCAACGGGCTCCTGTGCACTGATCCGAAAGTGGATCTCTTTGTAGACAGCCTGCCCATGCTCGCGTCCAGGTGCCTCTCTTATTGTGAGAATGCATGATTAATGAGATGATGAATGATTACTGTGTAGGTACATAACTCATCATAGGTTTAAGACTTCTTGTACATGTATGTAATATATTTAAGTAACACAAGTGTAATTGGTATTAACCGTTCTTGTGAAATAAATAAATAAATAAATATTCATGTCATTCACGTATGTGTGTTTACATTGATACCCTGAGGAGTGGGGGGGAGCATTTTAGGCACTCATACGCTTATGCAAAAACAAAGAGCGTATTATTAGGAACAGTGGCGGAACTACAGAATACAAATACAATATAGCTCATATCGAGAGCCTGAAGATTATCTCCGATTATAAGCCTTTACAAACTTTTGAAGAGGTACTTTTTTAACCTCTTTACAATAGTAGTATTTCTAATGTATTTATTTATTTGGAGAACCGACAGCTACATGAGCTACATTCACACATAAAACATTGTCATAAGTCAATTAAAGGAACTCAGAGGTAGTGACAATAGTATTTTAACTTTAAGTACCTACTAATGCTCGCACCAGAGTAACCGCAAGAGAACGAGAAATAATTAAAATTACGTATAACATATTGTAAGAAAGGAAAAGCAATATTTGATTCAACGAGTACCCTCCGATATTGCATATTTTGTTTAAGTGAACACGAATAATCCCTGAGGTTCAAGTTGTTACAAAACCATAGTAACGAATTCTAATCTAGATATTTTCGTCTAGTTCTCTGCCATGACATCACGTGATTTGATACAGGCTAGTTAACCAACACTGCTGTTTATATATCCAATAGGATCTGGTTCGTGTTGGTAGACGTGACTTTCACTGCAGACATATTGTTGCAATCTTATACATCGTTTTACATTCTTTGGAACATTCTTAGGAGGTTTAGTTACTTCGATTTTTGAAGAAAATATTATTATAAATTATTATTTTTTGTGGTTACTTGATTTATAAGAATAAGAATAAGACAACATCATTTTAAGTGATGATTATTGCTTGATCCCAGATAAAAGTGTGAAATGTCTTCGAGAAGTGTTTGTTGGCATGATAATAAGATTAATAAGACACGTTAGGATGAATAGAGTTTAAGAAGAATTACAAACGTGTAAACCCAGGTAACATTTAAGAAAAAACTTCTCGTGAAACTTGAACGATAAGGATAGATTTAATTTTAATTTCTAGGTAATTCTTGAAATTATTTTAAAAGGCCGTCAAAGTGAATGTAGCAATTACATCGATTTACTGACGATTGCAGTATGTTGCTTTTCTCAAGGGAGACGGAACACACCGTTTGACGTCAATCATAATAAATCAGAGGGACCACCACGAAACGAAAACGAACTTCGTTCGTGTATCTCCGTCTTTGTGTCTCGAACTAGCAAGTGCAACAGAGAGGGAGATACACGAACGAAGTTCGTTTTCGTTTCGCGGTAGGCCCTCAGTATAAGTTTTTTTTTTATACTAAGGTCGCATCGATAAGGAGGCCTCGAGAATGCGTGTCCCGTTGAAACCGGTAATTTCAAAATTTTGTGTACCCAATTAGCGTGAGTTGTTAAACAAAATTTCACTCTGTTTCAGTTTAGTGACGAATATAAAGCGTACAAATTATGTAACGAACTTGTTTCACATTCAAATTAGGTACGTAATTATGCAAATCATTTATAAATTGGTAAGAAAAAGTATTTTATTTTATATAAACTGAATACCTTAACTGTCGTCACATAAGTGACACAGAGTTAATTTTTGTTTAACCACTCACGCTAATAGGGTACACGGATTATTGAAAATGCCCACCAAGGTTACCTCAATAATAAGTAGCCTCAAGAATGTGTCTCCGTTGTAGTTGAGGTCCACGCGAAATGCATTCTTGACTCATTTATCCCTGAGCCTCTTCCTCTTTCTCTCTTTGCGTTCGTCTATGCGCCACTTCTTCAACTTCTTAAATATTTCTTCAGAGTGTAAGTAAAGATCTCACGATAGGTTCATTGGAGTGTTCAAGCCTTGTATAACATTATTTATTTTGGTGAAAAGGAACTCTTTGAAGATGAAGACATTTTTTTGTTTGAAAATTTATCCAAACTTCTCGCCAAATCTAATGGGTGGTCTGGCTGACTGTCGAGTGTTTATAAGTTATAAGATTGCCTCATAAGTGATGGTTTATAACTTTTCAATCCTTAACAACGTTAATGCAAATTATGTTTACTTACGAAAAAAGTAACAACCGTTGGTGTTGAACGTCGAACGCCGTATCAAAATCAATTGGACGATGCAATAGACACGGTACAATTTAAACTGTTTTATCTTACAAATTCATTGAACTGGATATTCACTTATCTATGAATTTAATTTTGAATTGAGACTTTACGTTTAGATCGAATACTGTTCAGTTTTTTTTCGCATCATACCAAACCGCCTCAAGATCGAACTAAGCGAAATTAATAATAACGACTGTGGAACTGCTAATTGCCAACCGTACGGTGCGAATGTTGATTTTAAATAACGGTATAAAGACATCGAATGTTAGTACGAAATCTCAAATTAAAAGTAAACTGACCTCGTGTTTACTAATTCGCCAAAGGAACGTGACCTGGTGAATCGATCCATTCGTCGCTCAGACCGGTAAGATATGAAGCTCGTTCCAGTTCTCCTTGTAATCTTAATGCGATTTTTTTGTGCCGAAAATGTAAGTGGTTTCTCTAATGAATTCAGAAATTGCCTATCAAATCAAATCAAATCATTTATTTCAAGTAACATAAGACTCATAATGCATTGTTCCATGATGCCTATGATAATGAAAGATATTTAAGAAAATTGAAATTTCAGAGGACGATTTCAAAGAACTATAACAGAGACGTGGTCACTGCGCACGAGTCTGAGCCGACTTTGCGATATCCAATGTTTAATTTCGCAAAGGCTACCGAGAAAGCATCGGAAGAGGAGTACGTGGACGGAAAAATCATAAGTTTTCAAAACACAGAAAAAGATGTAGACAATTATGATTACAACACAAGACAATTTCTGCAAAAACTAAAAGAGGTAAATTATAAGATTTTATATATCTAGCTTGTTTCCTTAGTTAATGAGTTCGTTAAACAAGTGAAATCAGAAACGTGGTCAAAAGTGGGTGGTGACATTGAAAACAGTTTGCTTTAGAAATTGCTCGATTGATTTATCGGATCCATTTTGTTTTACTTTGCAGCCGTGTGCTATCGTGGTTCGTTCTAATATTCAAAGTCCGACGATGCAATCGTTGCTACGCAAGTACAAATACGACGCCAGAGGTAGTTTTCATTTGGATACTGTTATCTGATTCCTAGTAATACGTAATACCTTGGTTTTTATGTGAAAATTATATTTCAGGTATACTGATTCCCAGCAGTGTCAAGTATTATATGAAGGTCCCGCAGGGATACGGAACGCCATTACTGGTTCCTTTGAATGACAAGTCTTTCTCGCATTTAGGAGGATTCGTCAGGTAAGGTTAAGATAATTCATTACTTCATTCAATGGATTTGTTTTTAATTTACCGGATTTTATAAATGATTAACTTTTTTCCTAAGGTACTACAAGGAAGTTCCTCCAATCCCGCAATCGTGGTGATATCAAAGCGGAAACATCCGCGTTTTGCCTAGTCTACTGTACCGCTTAAAATATGTATTGATACCTACCCAGCTAACACTATAGGTTTTATCGTCACTTTTTACGGCGAAAATGTACTGAAACGTCACATAAAACATAACGATAAAACCTATCGCGCTAGGGCCTCAGGTCCCGGTCATTCTTTTATAGCCGACGGTTCGAAAACTTTGACAATACGGCTATAGTTCAAACTCTTCAAACTACCCAACCATGATTTGTCTACAACACGAATATTCACGAGTCGAAGAACAATTACGTGGACTTCATACAATTTAGTTTATATCAGACACCACGTGACAAAGTGTCGGCTGCTAAGTTTTTATTTTATCCCGCGATACCCATAAGCAAAATTCTGAATATTCAGTCCGCAAATTGATGATACAATGAAAATATCTTTCCGATTGAAGAGCTTGAGGTACCTTTTCACATGTAATCGCTTTTCTCACTACACGTGTATCGACTTCTCGTAGATATTCTTCTTCTGTTTAGGTCGCAGTGATTTGCCCCTATTGTTACTTTTACGAATATTGTATATTATGCTGCCACATTTAAATATTTAATTTCTCGAGCATAATCCATACTAATATTATAAATGGGAAAGTGTATATGTGTGTTTGTTTGTTTGTCCGTCTGTCACGGCAAAACGGAGCGACGAATTGACGTGATTTTTTAAGTGGAGATAGTTGAAGGAATGGAGAGTGACATAGGCTACTTTTTGCCTCTTTCTAACCCCCCACTTCCCTAAAATGTCGGGTGGAAGTTAGTATGGAGCTGCGATATAAACGAGTTCCACGCGGACGGAGTCGCGGGCAGAAGCTAGTATTATATACTCATAATGTCCAATGCAAATGTTTTCAAATAAATTATGCTTTGCAGCCAATATTTTATTTATTCATGCACTCCCAACTGGCTCTAAAATGGCCGTGACAAAATGGTTATTATTTTAATCAGCAAACACATGTTAGGATTTGCGCCAGGTGTATCTAATGTCTATGTCGGGATATGACAGACGCCGTGTGGGATAAACATGACGATACGCAGTGGTCACAGATGGCTTGTGTCTGTTAACGAGTTGTGACTTCGCAGCTGTTATCGCAAGTTACACAAACTGATTTTAAAGGTAAACAATAACTACTTCGTGGGAATTAAGATTCGCAAATTGGTGAGACTGACACTTTATGCAATCCATATGTAGTAATATTAGAATAAGAAAGTAACTGTTGACTTCTTGCGTTCATTCTGAACAGGTAGAGCGAATGTGATGGAATTTAGCATTGAGAACGTTCGAGTTTCCGAGAAGGTAGGGTAGGTACCTTTTATAAGGATTTGAAATGGAGGTGGAAGTTTTTATAGATCCCTATAGCTCGAATACACTATTGCCGCGGAGATGGTACTCTACGCAGGTAGCACCGTGAGCATAATATAACAAATCCAATAATAAATAAGTACGTACGTTAACGATGTAGGTACTATTTTCCAAGTCTCGTTTATAATAACTATCAAACCGAACAGATTTACGTTAGGTAAGTATACTCAAATCTATTGGGATCCTATGCTGCCACATAGCTGCGGGTAAATCCCCCTCCGTTCCCGAGCAAGCCCCTGGCAAATCCTTTGAAAAGGTGTCTATATCGTCATGCAAGACAAGACCTGTAGCTAAAGCCACTCTGGCTGCTATTACAAAAGAACCAAGGTCCAAAAAAAAACTCGTCCTGCCATCGCCGGCGAGTTCTGCCGCGTCTCCGTTTTGAGCTGTCGAGCTGCCATTCAGTGTTATATATTACTCAATAAGAAACTACTACCCACTTAGCGCAATAAGCGTGTTCTCTACAAGTTTATTTGAGTTCGGAAACTCTTATTAGCATCGTTATCGTCAATTCGCACTGAAATAGTGCGACTATTTTAGGTAGTTATCTAAAGTTAAACATCGTCACGGAAAATTACCGTAAAGATCTGGAGTCCGCTGTATGCGGGTGGCGCAGGACCGGTAATTGTGGCACTCTTTGGGGGAAGCCCTTGTTGATGAATCTTATTTGTCACACTCGACAACGATTTATTTACCTATTTGTAAAATTCCTTCCATCATTTTCAATTCAACACAGTGACTGCGGCGCCGGTCCTGCGCCACCTCATCATAACATGCATAATGTAAGGGAAATCACTATAAGAAAAAAATACAAAAGTAGGTACGTTATCAGTTTTTGAATAAATACTAAACGTCGTAATCTTGAATGAAAACCGGCCAAGTGTGAGTCGGACTCGCGCACGGAGGGTTCCGTACCGTTATCTATAAAAACGGCAAAAAAATCACGTTTGTTGTATGGTAGCCCCCCTTAAATATTTATTTTATTTTGTTTTTAGTATTTGTTGTTATAGCGGCAACAGAAATACATCATCTGTGAAAATTTCAACTGTCTAGCTATCGCGGTTCTTGAGATACAGCCTGGTGACAGACACACAGACGGACAGCGAAGTCTTAAGTAATAGGGTCCCGTTTTTACCCTTTGGGTAGGGAACCCTAAAAAGGAAACATTTTGCGAAATACGCTCGTCTGTAGGAGTCTCAATAGACCATTGTTTCAGATTTATAATTATATAAAGCATTAGAAAATAGACGTCAGCAACGTGCGCAAGTACATAAATCTTAGTTTTATGCACTTGTGGTTAGTGTTAGAAAAACGACTAGTAACAATCTAAGACCATTAATATCGGCTGCCAACGTGCGAAATTACCAATTAATGTCATGCTGCGCCAGAGCAATAAAAAAAGTTGTCTTGGAAACATGAAACAGATTTAGTAGGTACCTAATAATCTAGCTTTAGAATATTTTTTTCTACTTCAGGTAAACCTATATACCTACCGTAATCGAAAGATCCAAGGATATAAAAGCAGTGTTCGACGGTGTAAACTGTTAAAAGTTACATCATTTACAACTGAACAGACAATATTAATTCAGGCCAAAGCTATCCAGTGACATCGACAGAAAAATTATCTAGCAAACAGTGTAAATTTATGTTCCGAGGTTAAAATAGAACTTTTGTAGACCGGGGAAATTAGTTATTATAATTTTCATACGGCGAATATTTATATATATATATATATATATATATATATATATATATATATATATATATCACTTATCTTTTTGTTAATAGTTTTATGTGTTTATTTTGTACAATAAAGACGTCTTTATTATTGTAATAATAAGGGTGTTTTACGAAATATTGGACTACTCTGGCTGCTAATAACTATATGACGCTGACTGTAGTTTACTACAACATATATATCAGAATAACATTTACGTCACACCTGGCCATAATGCGAGTTTTACTGCACGCTGCACGTAAGGGAAACTCGCATTGTGGCCAGGTCAAGACGTAAAATTTTGTACGCAACACGGGCGGTAGTCGTAAAGCCCCAGAGCGCATATGTATGGCTCTCACCATCGGTTCGGGCCACAAACACCTGCGATCTGGGGCATTCACGAATCCACCGCCCTAGTTACGTAATGTACTATTTATCCAAGAGAATACGTTAACCGCACTCCCGTGCAAACTTCCACGCCAATTTCATCTCAGAGGATGATTTCCGGGGTTAGAAGTATCTAATGTCCATCTCTGAAACTGAAACTATCTCGATGCCGAATGTCATCCGATATACATAGACCGGAAGCCGCAGCGTGGGTAGGCCCCCGACAACCCCGATGACCTGGTAAAGGTTGCCGGAGTCCACTGGATGCGAGTGGCGCGGGATCGGTCACTTTGGCACTCTTTGGCGGAGGCCTATGTCCAGCAGTGGACGTCTTTCGGCTGATATGATGATGATGATGATGATACATAGACCGGATCGACCAATCAGGAATAGGATTTAACCTGAAATTAAACGTCATTCTGTTTGGAATAATCTTGATTCAACTTTACTTGTTTGGTGTTATTGTTGAGCCAGAGTTACATACCATATACAATATTAGTAGGTGCTGTATCATATATGTGATATTAGAAACGTAAAGTACTCGCATATATGATCAAGAAGCTAAGGACTGAGAGACTAGCAATGTTGGAAACCTGCCCAGTTTCGGCCATGGTCAGTATGTCTATAACGGGATTTAGACAAAAAGCCAGAACATTCCGACCATTTTCAACGGCCGCTCACTTCAAAGGACCACGCCGGGTCGTGGGCATGTTTAATTCGGCAGAGTTTTGCGTCGTTAAACTGTGGTATAACCTTGATATGGCGAGGTATTCTATGAAAATAGTCACGTACCAAAAATTCGTTAGGTGTCATGAATGCGTCCGGCATAACGTATAATGTAACATAAGATTGAGTACGGAATTAGGACGAAGGTTGTCAGTATAAGGGAGAAGGGACGGGTCCCTTGTACCTAATCCCTGTTTTGAGCGAGCAACGGTAGAATAGGATATATCATATCTAGTTACCAACCAACGATTGGTTAATGTGTCTAAATGAGATACTTCCGTAAAAGAGCTGCCGCGTTATAAACACGCTGCACGTTGGTGATATTATATGGGTTAGTCACATTACCATGGTATTGAGCGTGGAACAAGTGTCGAAAACTAAACATGATTAAGATAAGATGAAGATAAAAGTAACTTTATGGCGCAAAGAATAAACATATCAGCAGTTCAAAATAAAGGTTAAGGCTGGTAAAGTGCATAAGAACAATGCAAAACTGCCAGATTCCCGAACGAGGCTAGGCCTGTATACCGTGTAGGCTCGGACAAGAATAGATCTACGGTCTCCCCCGCCTGTCGTAGAAGGCGACTAAAGGGGGTCATCGGGGTCGCTTAAGAACCCCAGAGAAGGCGACAACATGTTTTTACCTTAGGACGAGCCAAAAGCGAGCGCGAGGAAGGCTCCAGTGCCTTCAGCATGAGATCCTGGAGTCCCCTGCATGAGAGCGCAGATGCAGAGCACCGTGGAGTTTTTAGCGGATTTATATCCACTAGTGACTGGGAACCTGGTTCGCAGGGGCTAGGCCTGTATCGCCGGGAACCAGCGTTAATAGGTTAAACCGAGTAAAGTAGGTTTTCACAGCGAATTTGATTTTAAAAACAGCAGTAGATAATAACCTGGCGTCACTTAACCTATCCATAGTATAGTAGAAGTACTAAGAAAGACGAACGAAATAAAAATACTTTTTATCAATATGTCCGCAATTTGGGTTTGTAAAGGCACAGTTCGGTTTTAAACTACCAATAAGGAAAACTAATATTGAACCAACTAAACAATTGGGCTTATAATCATGTGATAAACTAAGTGCCCAATTGCTCAGAATCCCGCATGACTCTTGGTTTTTCTATACACATCAACCCTGACCGTACCAGTTTCTAGTAATAAAAATGTTGGATATTGTTTAGGAGAACCGTTTTCTTTAGTATTTTTATAATAATTCAATCAATTACGAAATCACTTGTTTGCATAACAGCGCCGAAATAGAAAACGATGCGGATCCCCGCAAGTTTTTTATGTTTCAAGGTTCGCAATGTAAATTCGAGTTGTTTGACCACGGCACAACCAATTAAGCACTGATTAAATTAAAGGCTCTTTAATCTAGACTAGATAATAAAAAGCGGCCAAGTGCGTGTCGGGCCACGCGCAGTGTAGATTTCCGTAGTTGCCTGTCTGTCTTAGTTACATCGACGTGCGGTGCGGTTGCGTCGACCGAATTCGTACGAAAATTGGCCTTTCCAAGTACACATTAAGTTGGTCGACTATTACTCGGTAACTACTTATGCCTTATGCCTACTTGTCCGTGATAGTTTTCCTTTTAAATTAATTATATGTACTACTACCACCATTTTTTTTTTCTAAAAATTTTTTTTTTCAGAAATTTATTTTACTGTTTTGTCGGTGTGATTGGTTTATATACCCACGCCAAATTGCAGTTTTCTAGTAGTAAGGGTTACTGAGTTAAGTCGAAGACGGACAGACAGACGGACGGACATGGCGAAACTATAAGGGTCCCTTGTTGACTACGGAACCCTAAAAACTGCAAGATAAGCAGGTGACCTGATGATGGTAAGACAATACGCTTATATCAAATAATATCGTAACGATAACTGATTGGAAAAATACTGGGTTATCAAATGCAGACGTATCTAGATAAAATCAACAGGAAAGGAACGATTCTTGCTAGCAGTGGCCTATGAATCATGAGTACTCAACGTGTCTAGAATACTCTCGAGTCAGCTAGTAAACCAAGTACTTGTTCACAACCGGCCTAGCCTCGCCTCCGCCAACTCGAACGAAGCATAAGTTGACCCCGACTCCCGAGCCTTATAGCTTCAAGCCTTATACTGGTTCGGTAACTGGTTGCTGGTAAGAGTCGTGAATACCTGCCAATGAGCCTTGCCTAGACACACGCATTCGTTGTAAGTACATTAATAGTATTAATACCAATTGTCTAAACATCTACGTGGCATTGGCTATTTCCACAAATAGGTATAACACAAAATATAAATAACTGTCCATAAAAAATCACGGCCGTATTCGTTCTACAAGCCTATTTGTCTTTATCGTCACTCTGACATTTGTGTTCGTAAGAAAGGGACAAAGCGCATTTTATTTAGCAGAGGCATGTTAAGTTTAATGGATAAGGGGGTAAATGTTTATTTTTAAGCAGAAACGTCCGCTTACGAAAGTTTAAATTTCGATCAAAGTGGAAAATTGAAAAATGATTCACCGAGAGCGGACCCACGGTAGCTATAGGAAAGTATTCTTTAAATTTTGATTCTCTTGAGAGTGTTTGCGCTAACTTAGAAGTTTTATTTTTTTCACAGCTTCAAGGGACTGTAGACCTCAATATATGACTTTATTTCAACTCGATACCTCTACGCGTTTCCGAGATTAAGGGTCTTGACAGACAGACAGACAGACGGACATCAAAGTGATCCTATACAAGAATTCCGTTATTTCCTTTTGAGGTACGGAACCTTAAAAAATAGAATAGGTGTCTTATGCCCTATGGTGCAGGGTATGCGTTGCACTCGGGCGCAGCGGTCCTAGGGGGCGCCGAGCGCCGCCCGCTACTATTCCATTTTGTCCGCGCGCTTACTAGGGGGCGCTAGAGTAATGTTTGCACACGGGCGCTACATGGGCTAGAGTCGCCTCTATAGTTAATTTCATGGTGTTAAATTAGTGACTTAACTATATTCGATATCTAATGATTGATCTACTGTTATAAAGGAAACTTTTAGGTATAAGTTGACATATAACAAACTACCCGCAAACTGTCAAAGTTCATGGGCAGGCTCCATTAGTAAAGTTAACGAATGGTCGCAAACAACATAAGGAATTTACGAATAGAGCCAAGGTTAATGGGACTGTTAATGACTTTGACCACTCAATATTATTCACAGTGTATCAACATGTAGGTTATCGCCGTCATTTATGTGGTAGTCTCAATGGGTCTGATGGGTCATTTAACAATAAGTACATAGTTAATAGACAAGTTCCAAGAACTGCCCCCTATTCTGTTACTTCAAACTCAACGGTCACCCGCAAATATATCTTGACACCGCAATGCGTAGTAACTAAGCGTAAGTACAGGTCTAGTTTCGTGACGGGTGACCGGCGGCACATAATTGTAAGTAGCTCGGGACATGACTTTCAGGGCTAACGCGCGTCTTGTTTTGAAAGTTTTGATTTGTACACAATTAAAATGGTGCATACGACATGTGCTGTACGACAATCTAGTAAATTTAAAAACGGAAAATATTTGTCAGTCGCCCATTTATTATATGTGTATTGTACTTATATATTAGTAATAGTTAAGAAGTCAATCTGTGCATGGTCTGGTTCAATAGGTAAAGTATTAAACACTGAATAATAAAATTGTATTTTATTTACATTGTTAACAAGCCCGTATTCTCAAATAAAATACAAAACTGCCGTGCAGAAAAAAATACCAGCGTCACTCGGGACGATGTAAAAAATGTAACGATACCTACCCCATATGTCCAAACTGTTGAGGCATTTAGAAGTTAGGGCGGAACAAAGAAACGTACATACATACATGAGTACATGCCCATGAAACCTAAACACATTATCCTCCTTTTTGGGCAGTTGTGTAAAATCTGTGACAACCCTAGGTAAGTACGGTGGCCTTGTGCGGTGTCGGCATTTACGCAAACATCAAAGGCGTCGGTCCACTGTTACTCTTTTATACACTGTGCCGGCGGGGTGAGCCGCATTAGCGCGTAGCGAATATTATACCTGAATTAAAAAAACGCTACGGTACGGTAGCCTAGTGGTTCAGGCATGCGGCTGTCAAGCGTAGATCGTGGGTGCGACTCTCGGCTGGTACCTACACCAATGAGTTTTTAGGAACTTATGTACGGAAATAAATATTCCGTTAACTTAGTACGTTAGCTTTTCGGTGAAGCAAACTATCGCGAAGCAACCGGTGTGGGTTTACCCAATAAGGTCTAGTTTTCCCTGAGGTTGGAAGGTCAGATGGCAGTCGCTTTCGTAAAACTAGTGCTTATGCCAAATCTTGGGATTAGGTGTCAAGCGGACCCCGGGCTCTTTTAGGGCTCAACCAGGAATAACGCTGGGAGGATGATGATACGGATACGACATACGACGCAACAATGTCCGGGCGTGATTTTAATTTAAGCAGTTTATTCCATTAATATATCCAAATCACTATGAAACGAATTCCTTGTCTAGATCAGTAGGCGAAAACTGCGTTCGGTTTATCTTCTGCTAGTCCAACTTATTACCTAGAGTACCTAGACCATCCTATACTTTTACTTTGAAATACAATGTAAATACTGATAAATTATGATATTTATATATTCCATTAAATGTAATTAAACAAAATAAATTCAAAAGCGTAATAACCGTGCAAGGGTAAGGTCAACATCTTCGCCGTCCGACCTCCAGCAATCGAGTAAAACATTGAAATTATGTTAATATAACTCATTAATATTCCGAATTGTTAATTACCTCTATAAAGCGATTATTACTTTATTTAAAGTAATTGCCGATAACAACGTTTCATTTTCGAAGTTTTATGAAAAATATCTTGACTAAGATTGAACGACCATGTACAGTCAAGTGTAATGGTTGCATACAACTTACTCATAAATATGTCCCATAACTCTTATGTTAGCGGATTAAGGTTTTGGTACTTATTTATGAGAGGATGCTATCGATACATATTTTTGCACTTGACTGTACCTACTATTATTTTCATTTTTATGAATAATTTCTGTGTGAGGCGCGAATTATACAGAGACGGCGTAAGGCGAGGGCGCAGGGCAGACATGACGCGGCTTCAAAAGATTGTAGCCCTTAATACTGTTTATCTACGCACATATCATTACTGCTGTAAAATGCGTTCAGAAACCGTAGGAAATGACGAGCATTACTACAACCGATTTTACTATGAGAATTTTCTTGTCTGTGGTAGTAGGTAAAATCTGTACTGTAATGTCATTACAGTACAGATTTTTGATAAATTTGTATCGTTATGAGTTTAAATTTGGAACAGCTGTCAAAACTCAAGTGGGTCTCTATTCTAGTATCCATAGATATTAAAACAGTTATCTATACGAAACGTCAATTCAGTACGTTTTTTAATACAAACCGCACGACATTTGATCTCGAGTGATATGAGTATAGGGACTTCATTCGTTTGTCTATATGATTTTTAAAAAAACATTCGCCATGACGGATGGTCGAATTGCCGCCATTGCTGTTGTCATTTTATTGTTCGTTTTTTGCTGTTGCTTACTACTACTTATGATATGCGTGTAGATAAATTAGTGTATGCAACTGTACATATTTAGGCCTTAAAACACTCGTGTGATCCTATTATGAAACTCGCTGCCGCTCGTTTCATAAAACCACACTCTTATTTTAACGCCTCTCATTATGGATCAGTCGCATAAACTACTATAATATGGTATAATTAAATTAAATAGTGAATTACACTCAAGTGTAATTCGCGTAGCACGTCACCTATCACATTTTTTAACCAACTTAAAAAAAAGGAGGAGGTTCTCAATTCGGTTGTATTTGGGTTATAATCACCTTACGCCGTCTCTGTATAATTCATGCCTGTATGAAAAAGAAAAAAAAATGTCGCGAGGCAGCCGATCAAAACAGCGGTTGCCTGAAAGAGTGTACTCTTAATATAATGAAATGCTGGTCTCTAATCTAATACCTGGCGACAAACATTTTAACTCTCTCCAATTTCCGACCCAGTCCAAGTTTGCTCAGTTCGGGTTGCACAGGGCGGTTCCACGACACTTCGGGAGCTCAAATACCGCGAGCCATCCGGTTGCCTCCTGGACACTGCAACTACGCGTCATTGTTCTGAATAACCGAGAAATCATACAGTTTTCTTACGCGAGACAGTAATTATTTAGGATTGTTTTTAGAGTGCCATCGAAGACACTTAACTGACCATCTGTCAACCTTAAAGCTTTACGAATAAGGTTGTCAGTGGTCAATTAAGTGTGTTACTCTTTGTACCTAATGGCAATTCTGCATGACGCGTCTGTTATTGTTACTATCTAATCATTTTATAATCGTGGTCTTTACAATGCTACCTAGTCAAGATCACCGCGTGCCTGTTATCTGCTTCCTTTACACAAGCGTTTAATTGCATGTTTGATAGTAGGCATCTTCTTGAAACGAGTTAAAATCACTTCTATACAAAGTCCTCCATTAGCGTTGAAACTATCAGCCAGGGGCGCCTCGCTCCGTGATTTGGTCGTGCCGCTACAAGTACTTGCTTATACCGGCCCCAGGGGGTATGTAGGTAAGCGTTGCACGCGATGGAAAGGGATGACCGTATTTAGGCTCGTTCGGCATATGTAAACGGGGGATTTGTTAACAGAGAACCTTCTCAATTTTCTTTCCTCTTCCTGTAATGTCATATAATGAGTGGACGTGATGTTCATATAATCATCATATCCTGCTGGACATGGGCTGCCCCCGAAGGTCTGTGCTGCGCCGGAAGAACCAGCGTGGGTAAGTAAAGGTCGTGGGAACCGCTGGATAACTATTTGTGTTCTCATTTAAGACAAATAGTGGGTAGTAGTATATATATGTACACATAACGTAAAAGTCCTGACTCCTGACTGACTGACTTAACTCACTTAAATCAACGCTCAGCCCAAACCGTTGAACCTAGAAAGTTGTTTTTTTCACAAAACGTAGTTTATATAACGTAACAGGTAAAAAGGGGGTTGAAAGTTTGTATGGGGATGGAGTAAAATTTTAAGTGACTGAAACTTTCTGTATGGACTCCTTAAATACAAGAAAAGTAATTTTAGGGTTTTGCAAAAAGCCGCCCGAAGCGGGTTAAATAGGGGTGTAGTTTGTATGGGGGAAACTCTTTTATACTACAAAGGATGGAGATAGTTTGAATCCTGAATCAGTCCTGGAAGGACATAGGATACTTTTTATTCCGGAAATCATCCCCTAAGGGGTGAAAGTTTGTATGAAGCTATGATATAAACGAGTTTCACGCGGACGGAGTCGCGGGCACAAGCTAGTTCTATATAAAAGGGTTCAAAGCATGCAAATGACTAACAACCCGACTGCCATCGCCTGCAAAAGCAACGTTATTCAAGACATTCTGGCATGCATCATTTCAGATTCAGTCTACTTATACAGTGCGACTTTGGTCCGAAATCACCCGTCTAAAGACATTCACTTGCAAATGCTATGTTATCTTAACATACAGGTTTAATGTTTTCCTTGTAATACCAGTCATTAAGATCTCAACAAGCTCGTCATGTTTTTTCAATAGCTATTACCACGCGTCGCCTCCTCTTATTTCGGTTATCTCTCAATCTCGGTTCAAACACACGGTGTCGCAACTTCTATGACGGATTATACCATAGCATACGCTTCGACCTAGTTTACGCCACCGAAATAACCACTGAGGCTAACCCGTGGATTCATGGTAGCGGAAAATATTCCATCCATAACAATATTGTAAATACACAGTAACACACAGCTGTAACTTGTTTTAAGCTCACCCACAAATATATCTTGACACCGCGATGCGTAGTAACTAAGCGTAGGTAGAGGTCTAATTTCTTGACGGGTGACCGGCGCGGTGAGCCGCATTAGCGCGTAGCGAATAACGGGCTACTGCTCCTAAAGTATATTTATATAGGTATTTATCAGTCGCGACTGATGACTGAACGTAAGAGTCTTCGAGAGACGTATGGATGGTTATTAGTTGGCACTTAGATTTAGTTTCGGAATTCAGGTACTTAAATAAACCACTTTGATACAGGTATAAGATGAATTTATCTTGATTTCGCTTATCTTTAAGCACACAATAGCTATGTGTCAGACAAAGAATATATCGACCAAGATAATATGCACCTGTATGATAAGAAAACTTATCGATCCTATGAATGAATCATCCTACGAAAATATTTATTTAGTCTCTTCCAGTCCTTGTTAAACATAAAACTTTAGGCATAACGATCACGTTATGCCTAAAGTTGGATGCATCCAGAGTCCACACCACTATTAGAAATGCGAAAGCAACTCTGTCTATTCGCTTTTCGCACCTGAACCACTGAACCAATCAACCAATTGTGATAAAATATGGGGTATGCCATGTAAGCATAAGCCCTACAACATAAGGTACTTAATCCGCCTCACTCCACCCGTCACGACTAACGAAACTAGACCTCTACCTACGCTTAGTTACTGAGAATCGCGGTTTCTTTTTATTTCTCATGCCTATTTGGAGATTCCTCCACTGTACGTATGGACGCCGGGTGCGAGAAAAACCGAGATAGCTCGCGCGCCGTCGCGTGATAGCCGTGCTGAGGTCCTAGGGTCCTCCGAATGAGAGAGTAGATGGCGCCCATAAATAAGATGTAAGTGGGTCACTTATCTTCACATCATCCTCCTAGCGTTATTCCCGGTAATGCCCCTAAAGGAGCCCGGGGTCTGCTTTGACACCTAATCCCAAGATTTTAAGACTGGTTTTACGAAAGCGACTGCTATCTGACCTTCCAACCCAGAGGGAGAACTAGACCTTATTGGGATTAGACCGGGGTTTCCTCACGATGTTTTCCTTCACCGAAAAGCTAACGGTAAATATTCCGCACGGTTCCGAAAAACTCATTGGTACGAGCCGGGATTCGAACCCACGACCGCCGCTTGACAGCCGCATGCCTGAACCACTAGGCTACCGTAGCTCTTCTCTTGGGTCACTTATCTTCTAAATTCTTCAAAAAGTCTACCACGAAAGAATCGTTTGTTTGGTGCAAAATAAGGAGGCGAGAACAAGAAAATGGAAAAAAAACCGTAACACAAATAATTGATACAGGATATGACTCATATGGCAAATACATTGATACTTCACAAGTTACATGAATATGATATTCATGTAACTCCTAATAAATAAATGGCTTTTAGTATATCTAATTAACAAGTTTTATTCTTCTAAAATGAATGATGACATATTTATTCAAGTAATTTATACTGTATTTATACTTTGCCACAACCAATGTAAATGTCAACCTTAAAATAACACAAAGACAATTAGGGGCACAGGTAATCTGTTTTGAGACAAGCAAAGTAACTTAGTCCATACACCCTTATGAAAAATGTTTACCATAAAAATAGCTTTGCTACAATAATGATAAACCTCAGTATGTGGTTAAAGGAGTTCCACCTTTTATGTTGCAAAATTAAGGGACTGCAATTGCTTAAGCCATGGTTATCTATTAAAATTATTTAAAATAAATCCTAAATATCAGAGGTAGACCGCCTGTTGTCTACCTCTACCTACATGTTATTGTATTCTTTCTCTTTATAACTGCTTTGTTTGTGTGAGGTGTGCAATAAAGAGTATTTGTATTGTATTGTATTGTAGACTGATAAAAAAATCCCCACATTTAAATTTCAAAGTCCAATATCTCAAAAACGGCCGAACAGATTTTCATAAAACATGGCTAAGAATACTCAAAATTATCTATGACACAAAAAAACTAACTAACTCGGTTCATCCGTTTGGGACCTACGATATCACAGACAGATAAACAGATATGTTAAACTTATAACACCGCTCTCTTGCATTGGGGGTTACAAAATGCAATAACAAAAAATAATAGAGAAATATAAATAATGCATTATCATTATCTTTAGTAATATACACTTGCCTCAGTATACAAGACAGGTATGAGGGCACCCTGTGCCTTGTACAAACAGGGACTGAAGGCTATTTATTTAAAAAGTTGACAACTGGTAGACGGCACAGCCTTTTTGCTTTCTAAGGCTTTTCGTGGCCAATGTTAGATTTTCATTACCAATATTATTTCATGCAATGTCATAACTAATAATGTAAATGTTCAATTCCCTATTGTTAAAGAAGTGAAGAATGAAGGATAAAGCAATGTGTTTCGTCACTTTCTACTTAGATTGATGGCTTTAACAAAATCATAGTACTTTGTGTAAACCATACTAATATTATAAATGGGAAAGTGTATGTGTTTTTTGTTTCTCCATCTTTCATGGCAAAATGGAGTGACGAATTGATGTGATTTTTGAAGTGGACATAGTTGAAGGGATGGAGAGTGACATAGGATAGTTTCTATCCCCGAAATCATCCCCTAAGGGGGTGAAATGGGGGGGAAAAGTTTGTATGGAGCTCCTATATAAACAAGTTCCACGCGAACAGAGTCGTGGGCAGAAGCTACTCGTAGTTAAACTATAAAGTAAAATTTAACTTTATGCATTGCTGGACGGAGTTGTGGGCAGAAGCTAGTTAAATTATAAAGTAAAATTTTAATTTATGCATTGCTTTTTAAAAACTGATTGTTTTATGAATCAATGTTCATACACAATACACTATCCATGAGGAGAAGATATATGATGACTTTTTTAAATAGTTGCAGCACTTTTACAGGTAATCAAGACTTATGTCATAACAGTATGGAAGTAATTATCAAACATTAGGCACTTATTACTAAATTAAATTACAATGGTCGTTAAGTAAATTGCTTCAAGTAACATTTGAAATAACTTACCAAGTCTTCCTAATGGTCAAGAGATTTTTATTAGGCCTCTTCCCGTTTGCATCAGTAATAACAGAGAACCTGTCACTGAAGCTCCGCTTCACCTCCGGCAGGTTCCTGAGAAACCTGTCCCCTGACGATAGCCGCAAGGACTTCCCTGTCACCAGAGACTGAGACTTCTTAGGTCTTATTTCAACATCCTCCACAGTGTCATTCACTTCGAGATTTGTCTGCACTTGTAAAGAGACCTTTTTAGCCTGCGACCTCCTTTTCGATAACCTCAAATTGTTGTTTTCCGTATCGTTGCATTCGGAAATCTCTCTACTCTTGTTGTATCCGTGGTCGCACCCATTCCCAAAGCCTTGAACGAAACACAGCATAATTTCGTCAGGATATGACTCCTTCATTTAGAAGGTCATCCCACGACACGCAGCTCGATTAAGGTCACTAAGTGCGTTTCATCTCAGTGTTGATGAAGAAAGTCGATTAACAATTTGCCATATTAAGACATCCATTCAAAAGTAGGTTAGGCACTCAATAGTAAACAATTTAGCGTCACTGTTTGTGAACCGAAACAAATCACACCGTTAGATTTACGAATACTGCCGAATACAGTCACTTTTAGGGAAAACAGTCGAAATTTTGCTCATAAACGTTGGTTTGTTTATGTGACCCGCCGAAAGATAAAAAAGCCAAATGACATTTCTGTCAAAAGCGTGCCGGCTGATATTGCGTTCGGAAACACGTACGAAGTGCCGAACAGCTGTTAAGCAACTGAATCGCCAAAGCGCCTCGCCTACCTTGTCTTGCGATAGCTCGTGTCGTGTCTCGCCGCTTCGCTGACTTGCCCCGTGTGTGGGCTTGACTGACCAACTGACGCGGCTACCACACGTGCAAGCCCGCATACTTGCTTATTAGTTGACCCAATAACTATGTACTTAGTGCATAGAGGATTTTTAGCCAATATTTTCTTTTTATTCATATTCAGTTTGACTTATTTTAAGTAAGTAGCTTAAGAACTATCATTGTAATAAGCTTTTTTGGCAAAAAAATACTGACTGTTGAGTTTTTTTCGGCGTTTCTTCTTAACAGTCTTCTTTTTCAGAAACTCTGGTAGTATTTTGACATGTACATAAAAGTGCCATTACGTCCTACTTGCAGGATAAAAATCATTTAATTCATTTATTTATTTAAAATATGTAATATTCAATTTTAGAAAATAATGAAATAATAGTTATACCTAACATACATACCTTATTAGATAAAATGTATATACCAAGTAGTTGGGCATAAATACCTGCTTACTTCGAAGCAGGTAGGCAAAAAATAAAATGTAAGTAGTCGATAGCGTTCGATACTTACTTACTTAGCTACCGACTCAAAATTAACACTAAACAGATACCATTAAAAAAACCGCACTTAAATCGCCTGGGAGGTACTATGCCATAAACAGATACATATTACAAAGGTACTACAAAACAGGGTATGGGCAGGTAGGCTAGATATAATAACAATTATATAATCATGTTTTTCATAAATTATAGTGTTGTAAGGTTGTAATATAACCGACAGCAATTATCATTATTAAGCTTAGCTTAGCTTACTAGGCAGCAAGCTATCGAATGCACCAACATATTAGGATTGAATTTTATAACCGTGTGTTTTTTTGATATCCGTGTGCACGGATTGTAATACCTAGCATCATAGTTACAAACCAGAGTTAGGAAATCACGTGACCACTACTAATCAATACGGGGAAAGCCAGGTAACAGGATCACCTGGGTTACCGGGATGCCAAACTCAACACCCAGGGTAGGATGACTTTAAGCGTGATTGAGTAACAAACATCCACACATTAGTAGGATTTATAAAAAAAAAACCTTTCTTTCGTAGAAGCCAATGGGTAACTTACTAAATTACTCATTTACTCATGTAGACTAGATAAACAGTAAAAATAAAATTAAAGGCAAAGGCCTGTGCTCAGGGTGAATGTACTGAAATGCGGGGCATATATGCTCAAGTTCAATGCCTTTTAATTCTCGGTTTAAGTCTGGAACAATACAGCCTATTGTTAGTACCTAGATTAATTAATAGAGGATAGCTTAATTATATCCCTTTTAGGGACTAGAGCAAGCTTTAAATTAATCAATATTGTTTTACTGTTGCAAGTACCCAGGTATTATAACCACTGACACTGAGACGTGAATCACTAGAAAATTATCAATCTGTTTATTTGCGTAATACGTCAGTATCAAGTTATTTACTTATTTCATTATCATAGACATAATCTAGTTAAACAAAACCTTTTTTTTAGCCAAGCAGAATTTGGGCGCTATTTTCTGATAAGCTTTATGTGATAGTAAATATGCTGCGCCTGCATTATATCGAATTCAACTTAAATAATTACCTAACATAAAACCACACACAAATTCTACATAATTAACACGAACGAACAGTTATTTCCCTTAATTGATAATAAATTAAAATAAGTTACCTACGTCACGATATTATAAGGAACGTAACATGCGAGTAGCACATTATATTACAGTAAATAAGAGGCATTAATTTTTTTTTCTCTCATTATTTGAAGAGCTTGTCACACAAGTGATCATGTCGCTCCGTTATAATCAACAGGACATATTTTTCTTAAGTACGAATTATTCTATTGACAACACACTTTCGAGATAACTGCAATAGTGCTGTGGCCACGGGGTAGCCAGGGCACTATTGCAGCTCCCGACATCGTAGCTGGTGATAAATGCCAGACGTCTCCTGACAGCTTCGTTTCGGACACATTCCATTATAACATGGTGCATCTTCAGGTACATCACATTCATCACAATTCGGAGATGCCACTTTTCCCATCAAATTACCAAACTTGTTTAATGGTATATGTCCGAATCGCAGACATTAATCTTCCATAATAAAAAGACTAGGTAACTACCTAAAACAAACATTTTAAAATTATAGGTAAACAATAACAAAGTCTTCGCCTTGAAATTCTGCGTAATATTATCCATTAATAAAATAGGTAGGTAGTAAACAAAATTAAGCGTGTTTACACTTTGATGACGCATTAAAGATGCTTGGAAGAAAATCGTACTAACTACTAACATCAAAGTGCACTGAAAATAATCCCGGAACTGTGGAAGCTTTGCACGATAAAATAAAGGCTTTTATTACGGTACTCGATCGGTGATGTCAGTTATAATAAAAATAATACGATATGGGTTACATTTTCGCTTAGCCGACGCTAAATTTTCGCTAGTTAATTCTTGGGGAATGTATCCGAACTGAAATGACAGTTTTTTGTTTAGCCGCCAACAATTGAATTTTAAAATTTTTAGGGTTCCGTAGTCAACAAGGAACCCTTATAGTTTCGCCATGTCTGTCCGTCTGTCTGTCTGTCCGTCTTCGGCTTAGCTCAGTAACCCTTACAACTAGAAAACTGCAATTCGGCGTGGGTATATAAACCAATTACGCCGACAAAAGAGTAGAATAAAATCCTGATTTTTTTTTTGGGTAAGTACCCTACATGTACATAAATTGGTGATGTTTTTTTTTTCTCGTTAAACCTATAGTGTGGGGTATCGTTGGATAGCTTGTTCAAAAATATTATGGGTTTTCTAAAACTATTTTTCAACTCAGTTATGCGTTTGCGAGATAATTCGTGGCAGTAGTACCTAAATATCAGTCAAACTGTGTAAACAGTTTTGTGGGACGTTTTATTTAGTTTTAAGTCATTGTAAAGTGCTTTACTGAAATAATAATAAATACTAATAATATAATTAATTTAAAAGGAAAACTATCACAGTTTTAAGTAGAGATAATTCGTTAACGAGTAGTAGACATAACTAGTTAACTGGTAAGAAATGTAAACTAATATAAACTAATAATGTAAACTTAATTTCGGGTGCATATTTATTGTCATTTGAATTTGAACCTTTTACTGTGGACGGTAGAGTTGCTTTTTCACGGCACGTTATCTTCAATAGAAAAAACCTTTTCCTTCAGGTGGTCGCTAACCGAAGGTGGTTTCGTAACCGGCGAAACGACCCTATTTACATTGTGTGTTATAAAAATAATCATATTTGCGATTATTTACGAGGGTAAGCCATAATAAAAACCTCAAAAGCCCCTTTTAAGTCCGCATTCTGTGACAGACGGGCAACTACGGAACCCTACCCTGCGCGTGGCCCGACACGCACGCCGCTTTTTTTAATAGCACCACACCGTTATTAAAAAATTTAATTATAGTATAGATGAGCTTAGATACATGTTTATGAAATGTTTAATTTCACTGCGATGGATTCCATAAAGCCTTTTAACAACAGATACCTATATTAATACTAATAATTACATGGTTAAACTCACGTATTAAAGTCACTATGGGATCACTTATTCCGTGCTATGGGCGACATGTTTATATCATATCATATTTATTTAGCCTTAAATTGAATATTATACCAATTGAATATATAGGTATACCAGATATATGAAAGCTGGACTGTACGTACCTACAAAAGGATATTAATTCTCGATCCATCTTGCTAGATAAAGATTAGTTAGGTGCTTATAATAATAAAATTGGGGAGTGCTGCCGATTTCTCTATCTTGATTTCCATAATAAGACTAATTCTGACAAGATTGTGTATAGATTAGATTATTAGATTATTTATTTCATGATAAAAAAATACATTACAGCTTTGCATAAGTAGCTACATGCCAAAAAATAGGATTTTTTATCACGATAGCCAAAAACAGAGAAAAATTAAAATATAATATTAAGACAATGTCAACAAATGTAAGAACATAATAACAAGGAAATAGAAAAAAAACAAACCAAAAGCAAAAGAACACAAATATATCAACCTCTAGGTATCGTCATACTTTACACTATTTAGTTATTTGGTCTGAGTAAGTATTTATTGCATCGGAAAATACGTGACAGAATACCTTTAATGCCAAATCATATTCAGTATTTGTATTGTATTGTATAAAATATTTACGGATATTTACACAATGGGTGAAAAAGTAATAAATGAACGAATAAACTAATGAATTTCTGAGGCATCAGCATTTTCTTATAATTTACCTCGACGGCCCATTCATTCCAAATTTCCAAACCTTTCTCACTCCAACCATGAAAACTGAGTCTTCCCACCAATAATTTTTGTACGAGTAGGTACTTAGCAGGTACCTATGTCTAAAATATCGTTATGTGTACCTACCGTCGCGGAATGATCATTGTTGCAGGTGTTTTCCCTGCAACAATGATCATTCCGCGACGGTAGGTACACATAACAGCCAAAACATAGATTTGAACAAATCTCTAAGGGATATGAACATCACGCAGGATAATGGCGAATCTATTTTATCATTTGCCTATAATAAATCATTAATTTGATCAAATCCCTGAATCCGTTGAGTGAAATGACGAAATCAGCCAAAAAAAGGCAACTCATTTTTCACTAGATTTGTTTAGTGATTTGATAAAATCCCAAAAATACTTCGGTTTTTTGACGAAACGAACTCGCGTTGTCAACTCGTTTTATCTTTCACTACCTAGACACTTTCAGTGATATGATAAAGTCTCTCTACTGTAACATGGTATGTACCTACCTACAGTACCTACTGGGGAGGTGGTATATATTATATCATCATTATCATATCAGCCTTCCCCAAAGAGTGCCACAATGACCGGTATATAAAATATTATTCCCGTGTGGTGTCGGGTTAGAATTTCACCACCCCCTTTCTTTCCGTGGGTGTCGTAAAAGTCGACTAAGGGAGCAGGGTTAGTGTGTTGTGGGCAATGGGCTAGCAACCTATCACTGCAATATCACATTTTGTCAATCTTTTTTGAACCCACATTTATGCTAAAAGTGGCGCTGGAACATAAGTTTCATGTGCTCTGCCTACCCCTTTTAGGGATAAAGCCGTGAATGTATGTATGTATGTATAAAAAATTATACATGACATGAAGAACTTTGCAAACAATTCTTGTCGCTCCGCTTAATCCGAACGGTTGTCCACGCCACGCTTGAGATCACTTGTAAAATGCGATTAGCATCATTTATGCCGACCGACCACATTAACCGAATATCACGCAATAAAGGTTGCACCAAACCGTCTGTAATCGTAAGCGGTGTTACTTAAAATCTGAGAGTATGGAAAGTTTGACAAGTTTCTATGGAATGACAGTAAATAAAAATAAAAAAAATTTGCCCGACGGAATCTCGGTGGCATTGCTATTGTGCGGAGATGGGGGCGGGGTGGCAAAACGATGCCAGGCAGCCGTTTAGTTAGAACATGCGAACACCGGGTTTTAGCACGTGTTTGGGTAGACATTGGTAAGGAGCTCGCATTTAATTGTTTTTTTTTCTTCGCTGAACTTTCATTGGGCATGCCATCCACCCAGTCGCCTAATAAGGCCCGCTGTGAATTATTTTTAATTAATTCACCAGGCGACTGGATGCACGGCATGCCGAATGAAACGTCAAAAACGCTCCGTTAGTTTGGAATTTGTAGGGATTACTTGCTTGTGACGTCACAATCAAACAAGTTAGTTTTTATAAATATAAAATGTGGCGTGTGGAGGGGCTCGATTTTAGATTTCATTTGGGTAGTGTAACAGCCTTAAAATAACAAACAAAAATGAAAGATGGATACTTTCAGAGTATTTACGTACCTTACCTTTCCCGGTAATGTTGATCTTTTGCTAATGAAAACACTATTTATTTCCACCGTTGTTAAACCCTATTGCGAATTCTTTGCGTCTATTTTCGAAATCGTCGTATCGCCTGACGTCACTACTTATACTACTTATCTTATAGGTAGTCATCAGAAAAGTCTGGACAGGTGTATCGCGTTTATAAATAACCGAATGACGTCGCATTGGCACGGGCACGGAGGCGTGGCGATTGACGTCATTTTACGTCGTTTGAGCAAAGAATTCAGAACTGGGTCGCTATTTTCGCATCGTCCTCAGCTAATGAGAGAAGATGCTGGAAAGGTCACTGCCCATTAGTGGTGGTGACAACTTCACCAATCAGTTGGGCACGTGAGTGCCCACTGACCTTTAAAAGGGACGGGCTAGATTTGTGGACGGGAATCTAGTATAGTTAACGGTAAAAGTAAATGATCATTTTAATACCTTGTCACTTTTACTACTATGACGCATCCCAACTTTTTTATTTTTATTTATTGATTAAGACAAAAACTAATAATACTTTACATGTTATCAATTATGATTTCAATGCCCATCTAGGCAAGACCTTGGAGGTCGTGTGCCGATGGGGAGTTCTTAATGTTCGGACTCGCGCACGGAGGATTCCGTACCATTATCTATAAAAACGGCAAAAAAAATCACGTCTGCTGCGTATGGGAGCCCCCCTTAAATATTTATTGTATTTTGTTTTTATTAGTAGGTATTTGTTGTCTGTCCGTCCGTCTGTCTGTCATCAGGCTGTATCTCAAGAACCGCGATAGCTAGACAGTTGAAATTTTCACAGATGATGTATTTCTGTTGCTGCTATAACAACAAATACTAAAAATAAAATAAAATAAATATCTATGGGGAGCTCCCATACAACAAACGTGATTTTTTTGCCATTTTTATAGATAATGGTACGGAACCCTCCATGCGCGAGTCCGACTCGCACTTGGCCGGATTCTTTTTTCTGCTTAAAAGGCTTGTGAATTCTGCAGCTCACAGAGCCACTCATTAGTCAAGTATATCAACCACAAAATAAGGGTTACAAATCAACTATCATTTGTGGTTAACGTAAAATGTACCCTAATGCATGTGTTTTAGATATCGCATTCGCCTGTGATGAATTAAGGAAGCTATTTTAATTGTCATTGGACGTCTTTAAACTTGACCTCATTCGCACAAGCGAGATGGAAAGAGAAAACAGTGCCGCATGGGGAAGTTTCCTCTGTTCTTGGGAATTAGAATTAAGATCTATCCGACGAGGAGAATAATATACTAGCTTTCGTCCGCGACTTCGTCTAATTCGACCCGGGATAAAAACTATCCTATTTTTTTAATCCAGGCTATAAACTATCGTCGTGCTCTTTCTAATCGGTTGAGCCGTTCAACCGTGATTGAGTAACAAACATCTTCACATCCAAACTTTCGTATTTATAATATTAGTGGGATGGGGCTTCAGTCTACTCGTACAGTCAGGACATAATATTATTGGAAAGCGCAATTTACACATGCAATAAATTGTATGCACGTTTAACTATACATTTTGGGGTTTGATAGATCAATTGATAGTAGGTATTATATCTATCTTGGCATCCCGCAATGTAATTAAACTTGCATATAATTTATTGCATTGTACAAATTGCGCATAAGTCCTTACTTTCTATTGCAATAATCCAAACGGAGTGATGGGTCTGATAGTTAGTCCGGGAGAGTGATTAATGTGTTCTACGCAAAGTCGCGGGCAAAAGGTGGTTCCTTGCCAACCTTTACAGAGTAAAGTTTAACAAAAGACAGGTAAAACAAGCATGGATGGATGGCGTAAAGGCGGTCATTAATCAAGCTGTCTGGTTTTCCATTGCGTTGATATGCTGACTGACAAAGGGAATGATAACGACTACTTACAGTAATGACCGCATTGGGATAATATATGTTCTGAATCGTGCTACGCCTACGATCATTTCAGAATCACATAAGTAAGTTTGTTTGTATAGAGTCGTACGGACTCGTAATAGATAGAGGATGTACCTAATAGGTGGCGTCCTCCTAGCAAATGGCCGAAAGGGACGATGTTAAATTAACCTTATTAAATTGAAAAGTATCAGAAGACTAATACATTCTTGACATATATGTATGTATGTATGCATGTATGTTTGTAAATACTTTATTGTACACAAGACACAGGTGAAAATACAGACAAAAAAAGTTAAATCGGTGCAAAGGCGAACTTATCCCTGTAAGGGATCTCTTCCAGTTAACCTTTATGTAATGTCGTTTATGATTTAGTCGTGTTATATTCGTGACGTCAGTTTCAGTCATGAACCTATAATACTCAGGACAAGTTATGGTGATAATAATACTTATTGCGTTTATAAATATTGAGGTTTGATCATTTAGAAATTAATCGTTGCTGCACATTACGAGTATGGGCTCAATGTTGAAGATCAACTTCTACTTTTGCCGCTGACTGTAGCTACGTAACAGCTGATTTACATTTGGTTAAGCGTAAGTTTTTTCTTCAAAATATTTTTGCCTAATGATAGTCATATATTTTTAATATAACATGATTATAAATATATTAAATAATACAATTAAGTCAATTTGCCTTGGACGAATACGGTAGGTGTTCCTACACCATCTTATACGGTCTTTTTCTTTGGCACACATATTTTTTGCTCTACCCGCAGACGAGATATAACTAGACAAAAACACATTCACACAACAATTCCGCTTACTGTCTCCTCTCGCCATCGAAGGAGTCGCTGCGGTGGCGTTTCAATAACGCTTTCCGCAGCGTAGCTATCGGGAGGCTGTCTCTTCTTAAACTCCATTTCACTCTGGCATAGCTCGGTGGCAGCGACGGCGGTAGAAAATCCGCCATTATAGTACACATTCACTGCCATGAATCGCCACGCTCGTAGCCACAATCCCGTGTTTTGTTTTAGCGGGAAAAGACTACGACGTAGGCCCGCGGTAGGCCGGTTCCTGGCAGTGCAAATGGTAAAACCCGGCCTGAGCAATATTCGTCAAGAACTAAACTCTAAATTCATGTTTAAACGAAAGAAACACCTTTCAGTCACGTAGCACTATAGAGAATCAACGCCGTTCCACTGTCTTATCACAATTCCATATTTACTAAGTAAAGATAGGGAGCTAAATGAACAAATACTCTCTCTTACCTAATTATGCATTAGTTGATCTCATACGCTTCAGTGTAAGTAAATAATGTGCGAATATCTTGTTGATTTTAGCATGCATCTTGCTAAAATGCAACAATGGAACAATTTAAATTTCATTTTTAACACATCGATGAAGATTCTATCAAAAAAAAAATTTTTTTTCAACACAATTGCTCGTAACGTACCTTACACTTAT
Source organism: Epinotia demarniana (assembly GCA_945867215.1). Taxonomy (NCBI): domain Eukaryota; kingdom Metazoa; phylum Arthropoda; class Insecta; order Lepidoptera; family Tortricidae; genus Epinotia; species Epinotia demarniana. The sequence goes on along the minus strand of OX244273.1, from coordinate 5,786,538 downwards.
TGTGTCGCTTTTAGGCACATAATCCTAGATATTAAACACGCGTGTGTTATAACATTACAACACTTGTGTGTTATGGTTTTATCCCGATTGAGTCACGTTGGCACCTTGCAGCAAGATATATGCATGAATACGCTGCATTCTTAAATTAGCCGGGTTGTACAGAATGTACAGCTTTTTTTTTAATTCTCGGCAAATGGATTCTTACTCGACTAAACAAATTAAATCCTTTTTGTTAATTAATTGACTATTTCTTTTTGTATATGAAACTATTCACTTTTGATAATATTTTACATGAATTGAATACAGATAACAATTTACGAGCTAGGTGATGAAAAATACTTACTGTCCGGTTAGAGCCGGCGTGGGAACGCGGAGGTAATGCGAACGGCGCGTATGCTCTGCGTCGCTCCCTTCACTCGCCTCCTCAACTCCAACGACCGCGCAGCTCGACCCGCCCGCCGACCTGCGACATTACACTCTATTACTGTAAGAATAACGGTCATGATCGCTTGAGGTATTTGTCTAGAAGCTTAATAGCTGTTCACTATTGTGTAGATTGTCAAAGGGCTGATCACAAGGCCGCTCGCTTGTCATGAGATGCGGTCACGTCACAGGCATCCAATTTGTCAAATTGTTGCCTGATTACCAGTGCCGGTTTTAGCACTAGCAGCGCCCTGGGCGAGATTTCTAGGGTGCCCCCTAACTCAATGACCGGGAGGACGTAGAGGGGGCGCCGGTGCCCCACCGCGCCCTACCCTAACGCCGCTACTGCTGACAGGCGCGGGACACTCCGCGATTTACGTTCATCGCTATAAGTACATGCCGGTGCCCCAACGTTGGGGAACCGGCATGTACTTGTAGCGATGAACGTCGACGACGTCAGTGGGCCATAAATCTGTTATGTTTTGGCTGAGAAAAAAGCAGTGTCCCTTCTGTACTTGTACTATTATCTATTCTGTGCTGCTGATTACAACAATTTTCTGTGAGATTACGGGATTTACGGGGTAGGCAAGCATAGGCAGCGCCAGGTTTCTTAAAGTGTGGTCCATGGACCCCTTAGGGGTCGGTGATATGGTTGTTAGGGGTTCACGGCCACTTCGTTCACTCTTAACGTAGTAGGCAGGTAGGTACGTAGGCAACAAGGGGTCTGTGGTATTGTTGAAAGTGGTTCATGCTTAACAAAAGTTTAAGAGCTGGTCTAGCGTCTTCCTTGTTGACGGAGAAATGCATGGCGAATAGTAACTGACCGTTAACCGTTTTTACTCTGCGACTACTTCTAGGAAATTGTGACCACTACTATTGAATTTTTGCGACCAGAAATGAAATAGGTATCTCTGTCTACCCATCTCTGTTATTGGTAGCCATCTTATACTCGATTTAAGCCCGTCATGACCCAAAATGAATCATCATCATTATATCAGCCGAAACAGACCTCCCCCAAAGAGTGCCAAAGTGGCCGGTCCTGCGCCACCAAAATAAATAATGAAACAAAATTGTGTATTAGTTGATATGCTTTTAACTTCATGTCGAAACTATTGTCCCTCTTCGCAATTTGTTTTACGTTGTTGAACATTAATTTTCTTGCAAATACATGCATCTAATGTACGTACATCGATCGAGGAAACCTCAGCACCCTCGCGATACATTCCGATTATTTACAGTCTATTTCTTACGCAACGACCCATTTTATGAACGCCGAGGTTTGCTGGATCTTTTTTACCCGTTTTATGCTCACTGATTTCCAATAAAGCTGTCTCGATCGGTCTCGATACCTTCGACAGACTGAACAAATGAATGCTGGATAGCTTATGCGTTTTTCAATTGTCTTTCAATGAATATTCCAATCTGAACTATGCAGCGGTCGTAGAAGGATTGGAATATTTAATTAATGTCCATAATTTCGTTGAAATCTGATTCTATAAAGAACTACTTTCTATGTTAGATTATCATTATCACTATATGCACAAGCGATTAAATATACATCTATGCTCTATAGTACAAATCTTAGCGCATGCTCAAGTCTCTTCCGTTTATTTAAGGGAAAACGTGTTTCAGATTAGGATATTGTACACCTAAGTAGAACACCGGAATACCATCGATGATTTGGCTTTACCAAGTGACGTTTCCTTCACTGTATGCAACTGAAGAGAAAATCGTGCCTTAAAGAGAAAATATTGCAGCCATTTAAATCAGTAAATTCGAAAAAACATTGTTTAGAGTTACGAAGATTAGATACGTAAGTGCGATCCAGCTACGATTGTGAAGTTGTGACATGAAATGCAGATATGTAACTATGTCGATCATCATCATCCTCCTAGCGTTATTCCCGTGTAGTGCCCCTAAAGGAGCCCGGGGTCCGCTTTGACACCTAATCCCAAGATTTGGAATAGGCACTAGTTTTACGAAAGCGACTGCCATCTGACCTTCCAACCCAGAGGGAAAACTAGACCTTATTGGGATTAGACCGGTTTCCTCACGATGTTTTCCTTCACCGAAAAGCTAACGGTAAATATTCCGTACATAAGTTCCGAAAAACTCATTGGTACGAGCCGGGATTCGAACCCACGACCGCCGCTTGACAGCCGCATGCCTGAACCACTAGGCTACCGTAGCTGCTATGTAACGATGTCGATCGCTCGGCAAAATATCCTGACCCAGTGTCTAGTTACATGCCTCGAGGCTCGTCAACTAAAAGTATTAAGCCGCTCACTCCAGTAAAGACTAGGATTTTCTCGAACGCAGTCATAAAAACAAAACGTCACTTCTCCAATAATGTTGAGGGTTAGTGGAAAAGCCATTTGGAAGCCCTAGGAAAGTTACAAGGCGATCGGCCCACTGTTCTCGTTCTATATGATATGATGAAATACAAAGTACTCTAACTTACGAGCAAATTACTTGACGTAACTTTTAGTTTTCCTAACTGGTATTATGCTCCCAATAAAAAGTATTTGGACTTGTTTACAAAAACAACATCACCAGATACTACCAAGCATATATATTAATGTAGTAAGCTTGACATAGATATTTATATAGTTGTAGTTGTAAATGCTTCAAGATACTTTTGAACAAGATGTTATAAAATTGTAACATTCTAGCCGAGAAACGAAATAAGATGACAATGTTACAGTGCTTATCGACATCTGCTGTTTACTTTCATGTAGTGCAAGAGATATGTTATCTATCAAGTTAAGAAAGTAACAAGCCAAATAATACTACCATGTTACTTACGTATATTATGTGCATATAGTAATATTAGTATAAGTACAACCTACTCTATACAAACAACAACCAGGGAAATCAAGTCTGACATGTCAATGAAATATGAAAATCTTATGAAATGTGGAAGCTAATTTTCCAATAGATGTTCCTACACTTTGTATGTACAGAACCTAAAAAAATTGCTTGATTCCCCAGACGCCATATAAAAAAAACCGACACTGCTGTAGGTAAAGAGTAGGTCGTCCCTGTACTGTCTAATCGTCAAATACAGAGTGTCATATTGAAGGTGACAGAAGAATAAAATATTCTAAAACGCCTTATAATATTTGCTTGCCACCGAATAAAACATGCTTCCAGGCATTTTATTTACAAATTTATGACCAATAAGACCCCTATATTTGACGCTGTTCACGTAATTCATGCACATGCGTTTAAGTTAGTACCTTGGCATTATAAGCTCTCAAAAAGCTGCAAGCCCCTAAGCCGCGGTATTTATGTAATAATAAACTCCATACACGCCATGCCGCTACCTAGAAACATAAGGCGACATAAAACTACTTTATACATTCTGGGATACCAACTAATGTTTGAATAAAGGGCCATTTACATGGTGCAGCAACTCGTATGCGATTTCCATTACATTGCGGGCTGCGGGCTATCGCCATATGGCGATATACCTACGATGAATTCAATCAAAACCTGCAATGTAAAAACTCGCATGCTAGTTGTTGCATCATTGAAATTGCCCTTAACAATAATGCATAGTTATTCACGAATGCTGGCGTGAATCGGTTGAAAGAGTGTTAGAAACACTTTACTGTATATCAAAATGACAAAAATAATCCGCGAACTCCAAAAACAGTGTCGTAACGTAAGCGACTTTAGACCGTGCAAACGTCTGGTTTCGCGCTTCACAAGATTTCACGTACACGACATGTCAAACGTAGTCGTGCGAATTCACCATCACCACAAAAATCGAAATTCGAAGTTCGGTTCGAAGGTCGTCTCTATCGCACTTATAACTTGTAAATCTAGAACGACAGGTGCAGAGGGTGCAGAATACACGAAATTCGATTTTCGTGGTAGGCGCACGGGTCGCTGGGCATTTGACTCCTAGTGAATCCCTCTGGCTTAATCTTAATACCTATACATACAGATTGTTATCCGATAGAACAGGGATAAATACCATTAGCTTCATTCATTCGCGCCAGCTTTCGTGAATGTATATATCGATAACAATGATAGAGTCTGGCTAACGAAACGTGAGACTGAAAATTACCGCGTTTGAAAAATATCACTTTGGTATCAAGGATTAAACAGTTTGAATAGTTTTGCATGAACTATGTAGTACAATTGATATTTTCTAGTAATGAATGGGAAAGTATTAAAACGATTATTAAATCTTTGTTCATTCAAGGATACCATAGCTATATTTTTAAATTTCGCGGTAATATTCAGTCTCAAGTTTCGTTAGCCAGACTCTATATTGGGTAATAAAATAAACATTATGACTTATTTTAGTATTTCATGTTCAAGAATTTTGATGCACGCTACACGACTTGGATTGGAATTTGGAATAGGGTTTTATGTCAGATTTCGCAAAACATTTAATGATGGATGGGAACTGAGGAAACTTTAAAGTTCTTATATTAAACTAAGAAAATTCTGATATGATTGTTGTTGTTGAAAAAACAGTATCAGTTGAGTTAAATTTAAACAAATCTGGGGACTCTTTTTAAAACGAGATACCTACTTGAATTAAAAGAACAGAGCTTTTCTTATAAGTTGATAAACTCTGAGATACTTATATAATTATATTTTTTTTATACATTTTATGGAAACGCTCATGAACACTATTCTGAATATACACCCGTATTTATAATATTTAATAATTATATGTACTTGTCATCATCCTCCTAGCGTTATTCCCGGTTGTGCCCCTAAAGGAGCCCGGGGTCCGCTTTGACACCTAATCCCAAGATTTGGCATAGGCACTAGTTTTACGAAAGCGACTGCCATCTGACCTTCCAAGCCAGAGGGAAAACTTTACATTATTCGGATTTCACGTGATTCCCCACGATTTATATGTATGTATTGTACTTGTATAAAATATATAGGTATCGGAAAGAATTTCAACTTAAGATAAATAGGTACATTTTCTGTTTCCAGCGTGCTTATTGGTTGTCTGACCGTGACCTACATTCTACCATGCAGTTCACAATGTCACGTTTCACTTGCGGGGATGTTTAGGTTTATGTCTATTTTTCAAAATTCTTGAACAAACACGTTTAGATGTTACATGCTCAGTCTCAATAATAATAAAATAAAACAAGTATAGTAGGTACATAAAGATGTTTTTTTAAAAACATATAACCATGTTGGTTTATTATCTACATTTAACATTATACAGGGTAGAAAGTTTGACGGAACTTTAATAAGATCGTCCGCCGTCCTGCTAGCGGGATATTGAGCAATTGGCAATTTTCTTGTGGTAGTTTTTCGTCAGAGAATTGTTCAGGGTTCAAATCGGTAATAGGATTTACCTACAAGTATGTTTCTTTCGTCTAATTGAGTCGCTGCTTTAAAGACCTTCTTTAGGTAAGCAACGACGCTCGAGCATAGACGGCACAGTGGCTTTCCACCCACACACTTTTACATCTGAGCGCCAGTCATGGTTCAAGGTCAAACATCAAGACCACCAACATCACATTTTCAGAGAAAATTAAAAATAATGCTTACCTACTGCCAGCAACACACCTGTCTATTCTTTCTTATCCTCGTAAGGCCCAAGCTATTTTTAGGACTTACGTTATAACGACCCAGTGTCCTAAAATTAGTTCATAAATAACTGATTATGTTGAAATGTAGAGGTCCTAAATAGAGTTCAAATTTAATTACAAAATTGTATTGAGTTGGGCTGCAAAGCATGTCGTTTTTTGTCTCAAAATTAGGCCTTACGAGTTTACATCAGACTTTCGTCTGATCTTTCGGAGGCATCTCCGATAGGACAGTCTCCTAGGTCACGCTGAGGGGTGAACTTTTAGAACGCACGTTAGACAACTGAACTGTCATTTTCTCATACCAGAATACATTAAGATCTATTGATTTAAATTTTCACGATTCTCACACATTATTTATATCACCGGACATTGTTAGTGTTGTGTGTCGGCCGGGTGACAACCCACGTACAAGTGATTCAAAAAGACCAAATGCGGGCAGTTCGGAAAACCCGCGCAGCAAGAAGATGTTGATACCCGCACAAGCCAGTTGTCCCGTGACCATGGATGTTGCAACACATCCGAAACGTCGGGAGACCTCAGTGAAGTAAATAAATAAGTTAATACGCTATTAAGTCCCGTTTAGTATAAATGACATTAAGATCTACCTGACGTACGTACAGCGCGTTACGTGATCGATGTACAGAGCGCATTATGCAAAGTTTGAGAAGGCTTTATAAGTTCGCCTGGCGGCCAGTTACCAGCTCTACGATTATTGACACATAAACTTTCCACCCTGTATAACCATTTATAGATGTTTCAGCTTATCATTTAACACGTCTTTGGGGTTTCTACAACAATGTTAAGGTGGTGCGACGACCATACAAATCATTTTTGACATTCGCAGACTAACGGCTTGATATTTCCAGAAACGTTCTATTTTTATTATTGATTTATTATTACTAAACAATGGGATACAAAACTTAATCTACTTAATACATTTTCCTGAAAAACTGTTTTAACAGTTTGTCTGCGTAACACACTTTCATAAATTGGCTTTCCATTTGCGCAAAATTCCCCCTTCCCTAGAATAAACTGCTGCCCACATTTTCTGCTTTGCCTTAAGGTTGACTGGTGGAGAATGCTTTATAGCATTAAGTCCGCCTTTTGTACCATAAGATATTCTTTTGTGCAATAAAGATGAAATAAACAAAAAAACAACTTGTATAAACTAGAATAATCTGAGAAATTAGTTTGTCACGTGATACTTTGGGAAAACGATTATTCTCAAATTATTCTAGTCCATACAAGCTTATTCTACCAAAAGGGGTATTACGCGCAAACGGAGAGTCAATTTATGAAAGTTTGTTACATGAGTTTCTTCAAATATTACGCCGTTAGCCTGCGTATGCCAAAAGACGTTTAGTTGGGTTAATGAGTTTAATAACAGCAACACCCACATCAACCATATCAACTTACCGAAATATTCTTCTCAACCGACTAATGACTTGGTGTTTTATGTACACTTTTGTCACTCGCAACCAGTATATCTGAACTCGGAAGGGTGTCGATCATTATTCACCCTACACTTCTAAACGTTATCGGCGCATTATATGGTTTAGATTTATTATAATTGTGTGGAACACTAATTTTTATTCACTGGAAGAACAAATTGAGCTGACACTAGAGAAAAAAAACTTGGATAATGGAATGATACTCGGTAAAATGACAAGTCGCTTTTTTTAATGAGAATTTTGTCTCTACATTAAAACGTGACTAAACATGTTCTTTCGTGTATCTTTCATATCATATCATATCGAAAAAAAAAGCGAAAAAGCAAGACGACATTATGTATCTTAGTGTATAGTAGAGTGAGAATCATTTATTCATTTATTTAAAATAACTACACAGCATTACAGTTAAAAACTTGACATTTAGTTAGCAGCAGCCGTCAAACATATCGTGACCCCGTATCATGGTCGGGGCCCTATCACGCGATAAGTGACAAGATAGAACCGTCGTGTCGTTCTATGGAACGGTGTCAGTCAGTGACGGACGCATGGTCGGCCTTATCGTGTGATAAGGCCGACCATGATACGGGGTCTCTAAGTAATAAAGACGTGTTCCCTGCTTCTAACTATATGACGCTGACTGTACCTAGAATGTCTCCCTCGATAGCCGCGGAACAATGAAATATGCTTGCTTTCTATAGAATAATTTACTTTAAAAACAAAGTTTTAACCGACTTCAATTTAGTACTCCGCCAAGCCACGAGAACATTTCCTATTTTTTACAATTTACCACATGAACTGATTTCCGATAGCAAATGCGTTGATTACTATAGAAAAAAACCGAATCGCTGTATGTGGGCCGATAATATTTGAGGACTTCCATCGATTCCCCAAGATCATCACCAATGGCACTTCATTAGTTCCTGTTTCAACGGAATCTTATCAGAACCTGTGACGTACTTTTGCACTTTTAAGTACATAATTGAGGAATTCGATAAGTCATCTGTGGTCTTCATCATCAATTCCTCGCCACCAAATTTATGATTCCGGATGTAAATACACGAGTTATAACAGAAAATACTAAAATCACTACACGCGTGCCTTATAAAATTGAGGAGTCCCCTCAATTCCTCATGGATCCCATCATCTAACTGAATTTTGAAAAAAATGGGACCCAGCTGGAAGTATATACATACGAACAAAAAAAAAATTTCCGAATCGGTTCATCAATGACGGAGTTCTGAGGTAACAAACATTGAAAAAAAAAAAAAAAAAAACCGAATTGAGAACCTCCTCCTTTTTTTTGAAGTCGGTTAAAAATACAGTCAAAATACAGAATTTTCCTGTTTTCATATAGGTAGATACAGGGTTCCATACAAACATGTTGCACAGCAACAAAAAATTGTTTCCTACACTAATTTATTATAGATGGTTTTTTTGTGGTACGAAATAAGTGTTTTTTTTTTAATTTCCGCAAGGGGTGCGTGAAATTGGCAACGGTGGTTGCCACAAGCAATGTGAGTGGTTGGAAACCAGTTTTAGTTTTTCCTAATATCCTCCTCGTGACTCCTAAGAACAAATATCCGTATCTCTGATACTTAACTTCAGATTTTCCACCATTAAATAACTGACTTTTAATAGATAACTTATGCTTCTTCTGCCCGCGACTCTGTCCGCGTGGAAGTCGTTTATATCGTAGCTCCTTACAAACTTTCATCTACCATTTCACTTTCAGGAATAATTTCCGGGGTAAAAACTATCCTATGTCATTCCCCGGTACTCAAACTATTTCTATACCAAATCCAATCTCAATCGCTACATCAGTTTATGCGTGAAGAGGTAACAGAGAGGACAGCCGTCTACACTTGTGTCTACACCATGTCTACACTTTCGCATTTATAATATTAGTATAGATTTTTTTTAAGTGGACAATCTTACACAAATCGACCTAGTCCAATAGTAAGGCTAATTAAGGCTTGTGTTATGGGTACTAGATGACGATATATATAATAGATATAAATACTTAATGAGTCATACACAGATTTAACTTCGCGTCTTTCCTGTGGACATTATCAAAGTTACGGGCTACGAAGCCTAACTTTTGTTTGGACTCTTAATCCGCATAAACGGCGTCTCCTCTTCTATACATATTACTATCCGATAAAATCATTATTTAATATGCACGTGAACTCTTAATTATTGACCACAAGAGAGACGAATTTTGTTTTTGTTTTGTGTATGACTCTAATCGCAAATATTGAATCGCAAACCTCCTCAACTACCTATGTAAAAAACTTGGTTACACTCTAAAAGGTAAAGGTAACGTTGCGATGACAAAGAATAGTAAAAGTCATCGTCAAACCGACACTATTTACTAAATTAGGTACCTAACGTTTCAGTTGTCAGTCGAAAGTGGACCAAGGGCTGAAATATAGGCCAACGATTCAGCCCTCCTATTCTGCAACATGTTTTAAACTGACCTCAACGCTCACCCACAGATATATCTTGACACCGCGATGCGTAGTATAACTAAGCGTAGGTAGAGGTCTAGTTTCGTGACGGGTGATCGGCGGGGTGAGCCGCTTTAACGCGTAGCGAATAACACTCGGGCTACGATTTTACTCGTAGTTTTTTTTCTACGAGACACCACCTCACAATTATCTTGATGTATTACGTCAGCAAAAGTTGTCGTTTTATGCCCAGAATTATTACAGTTGACTATAAATATGGCGAAGTATGCGTATTTATATGTATTGATTTAAACTTTCGCGATTCTCACACAGTATTTTAATTATTTGAAGAGTCTTATCACATTAAACGGAGGTCGTGGGTTCGAATCCCGGCTTGTACCAATGAGTTTTTCGGAATTTATGTACGGAATATCATTTGATATTTACCGTTAGCTTTTCGGTGAAGGAAAAACATCGTGAGGAAGTCAAGTCCCCAACCCGCACTGGGCCAGCGTGGGGACTACTGCCCGTTCCTGCTCATCCATGAGAGGAGGCCTGTGCCCCGCAATGGCACGTAAATAGGCTGATTTATTGTTACTTTGAGAAATTATAAAAAAAAACAACATGGATAAAGAATATATACGGTATATTGGAAGGAAACTTTAAGTAGTCTGGCTGAAGAAATATGTGCATGTTTTTGTAAATCGCACACCAAACAGTTTTGGTAGTTCAAAAACAAAAAAAAGTCTCTTCATTTCACCGTCGGTAAAAAAGAAGAATGACCCAATTACGTTTGTAATTTGTATGGAAAGGCGGCTTGAGTCGAACGTGGTGCGGACTCTTAACCCCTTCAAGGCCAATGACTCGCACGTGAGTCAAGCCTCTACGAGCGATTTCCGCTACCAGGTGAAAAAATGCTGCTACGCGCTACGGCGTAGCACACGTAGCGTTGCTTGGCCTCGATTATCTTGATCTATACTTGCATGACAATTTTAGTGTTCTATTTTTGGAATCTATATACGGCGTAAAGTATAATTGATGTGGAACAATCCTACTTAATATTATAAATGCGAAAGTTTGGATGTTAGTTACTCAATCACGCTTAAACGGCTCAACCGATTAGGATGAAATTTAGTATGAAGATATTTTATAGCCTAGTTTAAAATATAGGACGGTTTTTATTCAGGGTCCACGCAGACGAAGCCGCGGGCGGAAGCTAGTATTTCACAAAGTTACGTTTCGACTTTCGACCTGCACGATGCCTTACAACTCGCTACTTTATTGGATTACTTTGTACCCTAGTACATAACAACCGTTTCCACAGTCTGACACCAACTTATACAAACGGAACCTTTCAAAAAATAATGAGGATTTTGGCCTAGTTAATCCATCCAACTAGGCCAAAATTGTTTTAGTTTATATGACGAAAAGTTAAAACCAACTATTACCGACATCTATTGTTTAATTATTATTTCTTATTTGTGTAAGATTGTCCCCTATAAATATTTATTATGTATTTATTCTGCACAATAAGTATTTACTAGCCTACAAACTAACAACGTCCAGTCGTGACGACCGCGATTTCTATAATGAAACTAAATCAACAAAAGATTGTGACAGAGACGGCAACAATTCTAAATTCAAATACTCTAATGCCAGTTTTTTAAGCTAACTTTAAACTGATGTAAAGGGCCTCCTTTACAGTGCCTATCTGATATTGGCTGTACAGTTACCGGCATCAATATCTGCCGAAACAAAGCCGGCAAAAATATCTGACACGTCCTTATGGCATTAGACATAGAGTCGTGTCAGATATTTATGCGTGCTATGTTGTGGCAGATCTTATTGCTGGTGACTGTACTTCATGGTAATCGCTTAGCAACATAAACCAGATACTATTTCCTCATAGCAGTACTCCGGTTTGCCTCGATATTGAATTTTATTACCAAGAATGCCAACTTTGTCGTATAAGATACCTTCCTAATTGACGCTAACAAATAGGCCTTTTATACAAAATACTGCAGTTATCTGGCTGACTTATTTAACAATTGACATTGTTATACAACTTCGATCAGCTGAACGAATTAAAAGATATCGTATTGAATCCCCTGAATTCATAGTTTGATCCCGAATTATTTAACGAGCGAGTGAAGAGAACGAAGTTCTCAGCATGAAGGTTTTTTTTTCGATTCAGTTTTTCAGGTTTTTTTGGAAAATTACGGGCTTTTAGTTCTACAGCTGACAGGGCCTATAAGTCGTCCTATAAGCATTATAATTGTGTGCTAATCTAAAACTACAGATATTTTTCTTTTATTCTATTTAGAATACTTTGCTTATTGCTTCAGTACCTTGCATTTGTAAGGTACTAATCACTTGAATGGATGTTTACAAAAACAACATTAAGTACTCGTAACATGGTATGATAATGTTGATCTGTGAAGACGCTATAATTGTGCAGTAGACTCTTCACGAAACAAAATATAATTTATTAATTATTTTTTGTTTCGTGTCAGTTTAACGTGGAAGTTACCACGGTCAATATGAGATATGATACAAATTTTAAACGATATGTTTAATTAGGTTCTCGTATGCCTAAAATTAACGCTTTATACCTATCTGTAAAATGGAATTATTCAGCTCTACGGAACTTAATAGTTCAATAATAATTACATTATTTTATGAATTATGTATAATTTAGATGGAATACATATGGTTATAAAATAGTTCAATAAATGTAGGAATAACTGTTTTTTCACGAAAATAACATCGCTACCAATAATTTAACAAACAGCATAAGAGAAGTTGTTTTTTTTTTTCATATTTATTATAGAGATAGCCGATTATTAATGGAATCCAATATGCAAGGTGTAACTCTACGGCCATACGTCTGCATAGTAAATGGAAGGTATTGTTTAAAGAAGGTAATTATATTTTAGGTATAATAAAGTTTTTTCGCTTCGTGTAAAATCGACACCAATGTAGTTAAGTATGTTGTTTTTGTAAACATCACTTCACTTGGCTAATCGCATATTACGCCTGATAGCGTTTAATATTTATTTTGTTTATAATTTAATGTCATTTGCATTTAACTGATTAATGTGTCTCATTATCATTAGCCTGCCTGAAGGAAACAGACCTTCTCAGAATTGCGCACGCATGCATACCACGCCGGTTTTACCAAAACATCCTTGACACCAATATTTCACTTAGCTTTAATACTGTAACACCTGATCAATATATATTAACCACATATTATGACCACGCATAATGTTAAACAAACGGAACTACTGAAACATCTGAAAAACGAAAACTACAGCTCAAATGCAACCAAAATAATCACTGAAACTAAATCAAGTATTACGTATTTAGAAGAGATTAAGGGCGCTTTTTGTTTAACTGGACACTTGTAATGCATTACACTTTACACAATTCTGCGTTCACAACAAGATTCGCTTACACACTGTCCCTAACAAACGATCGAGCTGTCATCTGGGCTGTGTGATGAAATCGAAGCGAAATTACGCTTTCGTCCAAAGAAATAAGGTTACTTGTCGTTTGGCGATAGTCGGCCTAGGGAAACATGCGCGGTGATGCATTGCGCATAATATTGATTGCAATAATGTGAATGACAGAAAAACTGGCGGCAATTTCATTTTGGCTGAACTAGTGCGATAAGTTATGTAAAAAAACTGATGTGAAGATCGAAGAAAGGCGGAACTTCGTTTTATTTAAAAAGGTAACCCTACTGTATAGTGATTATTAATGTTAACTTATGTCCGGTCCAATAACTTCGAGACATGAAATCGTGTGGCTTCCGTTACAAAACATTTAAGTACCTATACTTTACTCGTCACTCTGTGTAGCCTAACCTGTCACATAACGCTATATCTTTTCTAATAACATATTCCTGTCAAACTTACTGGCAATCGGAAATTAGTGCACGTTAGAATCGAAAGTTTAAAATCCAAAATTCAGGGTTCGAGTCCCGGTAAGGGCAAATATTTGTGTGATTTTGCTGAGTCGTGGAAGTTTTCTATGTATTTAAGTATTTATCTATTATATATCGTCGTCTACTACCCATAACACAAGCCTTACTGAGCTTACTATGGTACTAGGTCGATTTGTGTAAGATTGTCGCTTAATATTTATAAGTATGAGTACTTTATGTCTTTATTTATTTTTAACAAAGTTCTTACAATGCTACTAGAAAGTAGGTAGGTATGTTGTAAGAGGAAAAACGAATAATATTTACCTACTTATGATGAAGGTGATGAGACGAATTACCTATTTGGCTTCAAACTTTTGATTTCAATGCAATCCAAATTCAAACAGCAAAAGCAGAACCTTGGCATACGCCAGTGCTACACCTGTCCGAGCGAACACTTCAAGCTCGTTAGACCAAACCAACTCCACCCATTCACAAGATTATACTCCTAATGTTTATGAACCTAAATACCTAATTGGCGTAAACATTCACACGGGCTTACGGCACTTAGGTTCTAAGGCTGTCGTCACACTGGTCCGCATTTTGTAGCGGCGTCCGTTGATGCGTTTTTTAACTTTGTTTGTAGAATCTTGATTTTGTATAGAAAAATCGCATGGTACGACACACTGGCTCTGCCTCGACGCGCGGAGCGAGATGCACGACGACGCGCGCGCTCGGACGGATACGCGGTGCGTGCCGCTGGGTATGTCACACCGAGTTCCGTAGTGCCGTACGGATTTTAGTGCAGGAACGCGGGACATCGCGCATCGGAGCTCCGGACGGAGATGCGGGCAAAACTCGAACGTTGGTGCGTTGTCTCTGCATGTGAGTCGATTGCTTTGCTCCACGTCTCACAACAAGACGCGGCGGCAGTGTGACAACCACCTAAGGTACATAATTGACTTACGAGATAAATGCGGGGAGTCCAGTTGGTCCGCTGCCAAACGCCTGCAGGGACCGGCGGGAACACACCGCGGGGAAGGCCAGGAAATCCATCTCGGGGTCTGGGGGAAAGCAAGTTTATGTAAGATACTGCATTGGCGATATTATGTATAGTCCGACCGCTTAAGCCCGAACGCTCTCCCGTTAAGGCTCGAACAGACAGCACCGTCGCGGGCGCGCAGCGCGATATTTACCTACACACCACTAGCGTCGGCGCTACAAGCAATCAGTCCAAGCTTATTTGATAGAAATACAAAATAAGCTCTAAATACTCTCCTTTCTTACGACAATGACACACACAACATAACATAAACAAAACATAATTTATTGAAAAACCATAAAGTACATCAGTTTTACTATAGAGTAGGAGCTTACTATTACCTAGAGGCGAATGCCTGAGCTAGGATACCCTGTTGTGTTTCAGGCAAAAAAGAACTAACAATTAAAAATCAAGTTATTCATAACGTATGTACTACAATATCACATAACACACTTACACACAACTCATGCACACAGACTCAATCTTGCACAATATATAATTATTGATTGAAATCCGAACATAATATGAATCATAATAAGTAATAAAATCATTTCATCATTCTCCTAGCGTTATTCCCGGTTGTGCCCCTAAAGGAGCCCGGGGTCCGCTTTGACACCTAATCCCAAGATTTGGCATAGGCACTAGTTTTACGAAAGCGACTGCCATCTGACCTTCCAACCTAGAGGGAAAACTATAGACCTTATTGGGATTAGACCGGTTTCCTCACGATGTTTTCCTTCACCGAAAAGCTAATGGTAAATATTCCGTACATAAGTTCCGAAAAACTCATTGGTAAGAGCCGGGATTCGAACCCACGACCGCCGCTTGACAGCCGCATGCCTGAACCACTACGCTACCGTAGCTCAAATAAAAAAATCTATAATAAAATCATTTATTTCAGGCAAAGCCCAAAAAAGCAACTATATTATCCCTTTTCTTATTTTATTTTTTTACTGATTTTTAACTTGTTATTATTGTTTGTTTTTATTATATACTTCATCTGTTTCTTGTAAACATTTATACCTAACTAATTTTTTAGCCTGCTACCGACCGATCTCTCGGGACCAGTCTGAACTGAACACCAGCGACATGCTGAGACTGGGACCCATTGTCCGCTAATTCACTTTACTAATCTGATTCTAAGGAGTGCACATAACTAATCGGGTCACCGCCTGCGCCCGGGTGGTATGCGTAACGCATTTTCCCACCCTAAAAAGGAGGATGATGACCAGGGATTTGTTATTCCGATCTATATTTACCTAAACTTTGGCGGCGTCAACGGTATGGAGACGGCCTCGACTTAATTTTCGTAATAAATTTCCCGGGATTTCTTAACTATGTAACAATCAATAATCTAAACTCATTAACAGTTATGTAAAATATGTATAGAGAAATGCTTACAATTACTTTGCAAATTCATGCTGCGGCAACACTACATACACTGTTCTTGGTTAGATATATCTATATATATCATATTTCCTTACAAAAATGGTCAAAAATAGCCATAAACTAAACATGTAGGTAAATTTGTACCATCTTCTGTCATTTCGTGCGATCCCTGAGTCCCGGAGTCCCGGAGCATATTTATTAAATTTATAATAAAAAAGAAGCCGACTCCATATTTTCCCAACATTTCCGGAATTTTGCCAAGTTTAGGAAAATACCGATCCGAATACCCGATCGCTGATGATGACAGATACCCTCTACTACTTAATTAAATATAGTGACTGAAACTTTTCTTGACTGTTTATAACTTGTAAATCACGATATTTACCAATAAATAATACAATACAATACCTATACTTACTAGGTACGTGCTAGGTACGTCGATTCACGAGAGCTGGCATGAATGAATTGACCGCAAGTAATGTCACTTGTCACTGTGAGTGCCGTGAGAAAGTGTGAGTGCCGTTCTTATACAGGAGCCTCCTAATGTTTTGTAAACATGTAAGTACCTAATACGTTTTCGTTATTCAAAAAAAAAAAATCTGCACCAAGTATCATGTTAATCCTTTTAATAATTATTATTTGAGTCCTTTGTAAATAAAATGTATGTATATTTTTCTGACTCATTTTTAATGTCAAGAATCGAAAGGTGATGATGGCTTCTTCGAATTGTAAAAAATCTAAAAAAAGAGAAACATACAAACAAATGCTAAAACACAATTATGTAAAGTGATTAGGTATACCTAATCACTTTTTGCATCAACCTGTAGGTATTTAATAATTATGCGATGCACACATAGACATTATCATTCACTCGTTCAATTCATTCGTGCCAGCGGTGCCAGCTTTCGTGAATCGACCTGTACATAATTATGTACCTATCATCATATCAGCCGAATAATAATGTAGGTACCTATACCTACAAGCCATTGGAGTCGATGATTTTGCGTGAGAATAATCTTTGGATTTTAAGGAGTTTTGCATCAGAGCTATATTATTCTCACTCACGTGACGATCGTGATCAGGCAAGATGCGCTAGCATTGAGTAATAGCGTAGTATTTATGGCCAATTTGTCATGGCCCGTGCAGCGAGCATTGACTGCGACAATAACGGAATAACCGTGGAATATATCTCACGTCGTTATCTGTGAAGCGTGCTACACGTGTGCAAAATATGCAACACGAAATAGGCTTTACACGTACCATTGCCGTCGCAAAAATAAAAATAGATTTAATCCATACTTCCATACTAATATTATAAATGGGAAAGTGTATGTTGTGTGTTTGTTTGTCCGTCTTTGACGGCATAACGGAGTGACGAATCGACGTAATTTTTTAAGTGGAGATAGTCGAGGGAATGGAGTGACATAGGATAGTTTTTATCCCCGAAATCATCCCCTGAGGGGGTGAAATGGGGGGTAATAGTTTGTATGGAGCTGCGATATAAACGAGTTTCACGCGGACGGAGTCGCGGGCAGAAGCTAGTAATACTATAAATGCGAAAGTGTGTCTGTCTATCTATCTATCTGTCTGTTACCGATTTAGACAAAATTTGGTACAGAGATAGGTTAAGTCCCGGGAAAGGATAGCTGTTGTCCAGGATATCATCCCCTAAAGGGGTGAAATGGAGGGTAAAAGGTGGTAAAAGTTTGTATGGAGCTACGATATAAACGAGTTCCACGCGGACTGAGTCGCGGGCAGAAGCAAGTCCTCTCATAAATATGTACCGAAGCCTTAATAACCAATAAGAGCGATGGAACATATTAGGACTATTATGAGTACCTAAGTTGAGTGCACCCATATTTTTTCACTTGACAGTGCGTAAGCACATAGACAAAGAACTCTGACTGTAACATTGAGAATGTAATCTATACAGGTGTAACCTATATTTAATTGGTGATACAAAACAGCAAAATATGAATCTATCCATGATTCTGAACAACTTTTACATTAGGGCCAACTTTGTGTCATGCCAAAAAATCCATCTATTTCATTAACTTTGCTCAGTTAGCATTTAGCTACATTTGTAAACAGTTTTTTTTTTGGCATAACAACAATTTGGGGACCAACGCACTAAAAGTTTCTTAGAATCATGGATAGATTCACATTTTGCTGTTAAAATTACACCCTGTATATGAATAAGAGCATAACCTTATCTATTTATATATGTTGCAGGGAAATGGTCAAAACAGAGATTTGATCAAATTTCTAAGGGATATGATCAAATCACGCAGGATGTTAAAATGGCCAATTCATTTTATCATTTACCTAATACAAATCAGTAATTTGATCAAATCTCTGAATCTCTTTAGTGAAATGACGAAATCGGACAAAAAAGACAACTCGTTTTTTCACTTCACTAGACTTGTTTAGTGATTTGATAAAATCCCTGAAACGCGTCAGTGAGTTGACGAAACTAACGCGATAAAGATTTTTCCGCTCTTTTATAAAAAAAATAACCACGAAGACGGTGGCGGGAGCAGAGCTCCCGCCACCATCTTCTAACCTATCCGCCACTGGAGTCTAAGTCCCAGAACCGTTTAAATGACTAATGATTTAGGAGCCAATATCTGCGAGTTAGTTTCGTCAATTCACTGACGCGTTTCCGGGATTTATCAACGTGTCAACAAATCTAGTGAAATGAAAAAACGAGTTGCCTTTTTTGTCCGATTTCGTCATTTCACTAAACAGATTCAGAGATTTTATCAAATTACTGATTTGTATTAGGTAAATGATAAAATGGATTCGCCATTTTAACATCCTGCGTGATTTGATCATATCCCTTAGGGATTTGTTCAAATCTCTGTTTTGGCCATTTCACTGCGACATATACACTGAATAAAGTTGAAGTGAAAACGTCTTTAGCGGCGCTGTGCACTTTTTGGGACGGGAAATAATAAATAGTTAAAGCAATTCGTGAAAAATTATTCCCTAACCATTCCAAACCATCAAAAATGCGCAAAGTTAATACCTATTGAAGTTTTCACTTCTGCTGGCACTCCCGGAGGGCGACCCGGTCCTTTTTTTACTAAACAAGAACTTAATCGCTTATATACTTACCAATATATTCTGTTTTAAATCAATCATAACTGAATATGTTGGTCAGATTATGCATAGAGTTCAATATAGGTATGGATACGAAGATTGCCGAATCAAAGCCATAACGGCAGGTTAAGACATACGCACATATATAGGTATGGTTTTTCGCAGAAACTGTGGACTGCGCTGGGTGTGGAATTCCAGATTAATTCCACAGGTTAACGATAATGATTAAAGGATTGCGGCAACCGGACTCGACAAGTGCATTTGCATTTCACATTATTTGACGCTATTAAGTTCTGCTATGGTAAAAAAGTTGGCACTTAACTTAGTAAAAAAAAACCGACCCAGTGCGAGTCGGACTCGCGCACGAAGGGTGCTGTACCATTATCTATAAAATGGCAAAAAAATCACGTTTGTTATATGGGAGCCCCCTTAAATATGTATTTTATTCTGTTTTTTTAGTATTTGTTGTTAAAGCGGCAACAGAAATACATCATCTGTAGAAATTTCAACTGTCTAACGATCACGGTTCATGAGATACAGCCTGATGCAGACAGACGGACTGACAGACGGACGGACAGACAGCGTAGTCTTAGTATTAGGGTCCCGTTTTACCCTTTGGGTACGGAACCCTAAAAAAGAACTTGCGACATAATGAGTGCCTATAGACTACGCTGATTGTATACCTACAAGCGGATGACTAATACGGAAGCAGAGGAAAGAACCGGGAAAACGTTGGGATGACAACTAAGATATTGATTTAAGTACATACCTCTTGCATACTTGGTATAAATCACCCTGAGTTTTTCAAATATACCTACCTAGTGCTTTTATTATAACCCTTCTCCTGATATTGTATCTAATAAGAGTGACACAGTCATGCAAATTCACTATCATAGTCAACAATGAAGCAGAGCCCCGGCTTGTTCTGAAGTTCTGTCCTGAAGTAAGCCTATAATTGCCCAGTAGCGGGTCACCGACGCGCGGACCAGCCGGATATCTGGATACCTACATTATAAACACTTAAAACCAGAGGCGTCTTTACGGGCATTTTCACTTTTAGGGACACCCCCCGTTTTTTGATGTCCCGCGTGTTCAACATTTTTTTAACTCCGTGAAGCATTATTTTATCCCGAGTTTAATAATTTATACCCATGGAACACATATATAACTAATGGTTTCGTCAATAGTTTTAGTTAAGATAAGCATAATGTAATTATAATATATTTTTTAAACAGCCAAGATACCGGTTTTTCACGTGTCCCACCCTAACTTTATGGTTTTGCAAGTCACAACGTGCAATTTTTTTAGTTACTAGAATCTAAAGAGTCTTACGGGGGACATGAACAAAGTTTTGAATTTAACCTCGCTGCTTTTGAATTAAAAACTGAATTTAAATAACATTGCTTGAAACGGATGCCACCTGACAAGTCAGGTTTGTAACGATCAAAACTACATTGAAATTTCTACCAATCCACATTAAACTTTGGGAATGGCAACATTAATAACACGTGATCGGTCGGCAAACAATTTTAAACCGCCAATACGCGATAGGAAGTTGTGAAGGGAATTTTTGTAAGTGGACTACAGACCGTACATGTTTCGTCAGTCAGGTTTGTGATCAATTATCTTTAATAATATTAGCTTTTACATAATGTTCATTTATCATAGATGGAAATCGATAAGCCTGCAACAGTTTTTTACAAAAATAATAGTTTTATTATGTAAGATGAGTTCAGTGTTAAATTCTGATTGTAGTTAAGTAGAAAAACGTAACGTCAGGTTTGTAACAAATCGCTCCGTTACGTATAGGCTGACTGAATGTTACAAAACTGACGTCAATAGGGTGGTATTACATGGGCGTTCCATTCGAAATCTCGATATCGTCAGTAATTTGAAAAAAAAACAGAAAGAAAATGTATTAACAACGCGTGAGTTGGGCTTACTTAGGGCATTTTAACTTTAAATTTTATGTAAAGGTTCGATCTTTCGGTCATGAATACGAGATTTTATTAAAGTATTAACGATTATTAAGCAAGTGTATTCAGTTGTAACTATTAAGTACGTACAATACTGATTATTATCTTAAATAATTACCGCATTGTTCTATTATAATAAAACGAATTAATATATATACAGTTTTCTCATTACCTTAGCGCATCATGTAACCCCAGCCTAAGAATTTTGAGTTTGTCAGTTTCGTAACTGTCCCACTTGCTCAGTTGCTTTGTCTGGTCTCTGTTTCGTTTTATATACGCTTTTAACCCAAGGTTTCTTTTTTATAGAGAACTACCTAAAAATATACATTAAAACAAATGCATCTATAAACGATTTTTTCAATATATTGATCGAAATAAACAAAATAAATAACATAATGGTATCTATAGTTACAAAACTGACATTAAAATTAATTTTCAGGCAATAATACTTAACTGTTTGTTTTACTAAACGACCAGACACACTACACAGGTACACTGTCAGGTTCGTTTATCAATAATTCAAAAACTATGCGTATTTAGGTGGGACTCATCACAGTTTTAGTAACTTTAGAAAATAAGCTTCATAATAGATTAGAACATTCACCATAAAACACGTTTTTTTAAAAAAAGTCATAATTTTCATCCTGGTGCACAATTTAGTGAAAACGCCCTTACCTATGGTGCAAGGTGCGCGTTGCACTCGGGCGCAGCGGTCCTAGGGGGCGCCGAGCGCCGCCCGCTACTATTCCATTTTGTCCGCGCGCTTACTAGAGGGCGCTAGAGTAATGTTTGCACACGGGCGCCACATGGGCTAGAGACGCCTGCGCTTAGAACTAATTATAGTTCTATAGTTAAGACTATTTACCATCGTCCGCAATGGAGCAGAGCCCGGCGTCGGACACGGAGCGCCCGCGAGCCCGCAGCGCGGGCCTGTCCCTCCTGAAGTATCGCGGGCCACCGTAGCGCGGACCAGCCGGATAAATCTAGATACATTATAAACACATACAACTAACTATAGTTCTATAGTTAAGACTATTTACCATCGTCCGCAATGGAGCAGAGCCCGGCGTCGGACACGGAGTGCCCGCGAGCCCGCAGCGCGGGCCTGTCCCTCCTGAAGTATCGCGGGCCACCGTAGCGCAGGCCAGCCGGATAAATCTAGATACATTATAAACACATACAACTAACTATAGTTCTATAGTTAAGAATAGGTATTTACCATCGTCCGCAATGGAGCAGAGCCCGGCGTCGGACACGGAGCGCCCGCGAGCCCGCAGCGCGGGCCTGTCCCGCCTGAAGTATGCCCAGTGTCGGGCCACCGACGCGCGGACCAGCCGGTTGAATCTAGATAGAGTAAAATACTTGGGTACAGTAGTTCAACCTTATAAAACTAGTGGCGCTATAAGCCGTAGACCTCGTGACTCGTAAGCCAAGCTTTAATTGAGAAAAAAATGGATTCAGAAAAAGTGACTTTACAAAAAGTTATATATTTTAAACAACGTGTTTTTTTAACCGTCTGAAAGCCGAAGCCCACTTAAAGTTACTTATCCAAAACGTACCAATCATTCGTGGGAAAAAAATACATTAGTTAAGTTTTTAGTAATAAACTTACACCAAACAACTTTGAAAAATCCTGTATGGCGCGCTGTGCGAAGGTCATTTGCACGGTTAGAGTTCGTACCTATCTACTTAAGATCGGCTAGCGGTCACTGCGGTCACTCGACTGGATGGCAAAAATTATGTGAATACAAAAAAATATATTATGACTTACATTAAAAAAAACAAAAACTTTTTTTTAAGTTTTTTGTAATGTATAGGCACACTAGCTTCAGCCTGCGACTCCATCTGCGTGGAACTCGTTTATATCGCAGCATACAAACTTTTACCCCCCCCCCCCCATTTCACGCCCTTAGGGGATGATTTCGGGGATAAAAACTATCCTTATGTCACTTTCCATCCCTTCAACTATCTGCACTTAAAAAATCACCTCATTACGTCGCTCCGTTTTGCCGTTAAAGACGGACAAACAAACAAACACACACACACACACACTTTCCCATTGTAGGACCTACATGTATGCAGATGACACTTGTCTGGTCTACTCTGGCAAGGACATAAAATAGATAGAATACTGTATCCAAGAAGACTTTAACAATATCATTAAGTGGGCGCATGATAATGGTATCATCATTAATATTGCGAAAACCAGGTGTATGCACATCCACTCGCCATACAATAAGTGTATAATGGGAGAACCAAAGATTATAGACCACGATTACGACTGTCTACATAGTGGTGTCCGCTCCTCGTGTCACTGTGGAAGGGTTGAGGTGGTGGAGAGTTACAAGTACCTGGGCCTGAAATAGAGAATAGACTCCCGCTTCACTTGGAGTGCACACGTGGAGCTGGTGTGTGAAAAGCTCCGGGCGGTGCTTGTGAAGTTCCACCGCCTTAAGTTTTTCACAGATAGAGCGACCCTATATACAGTTTATTACGCACTCACGGATTCGATACTCTCCTATGGACTAAGCACGGTAGAACATTTAAAACCTATCTCGATAAAATTAAACACCTACAAATAAGATTCATGTAAGCTCTAGTAGACAAAAAGACAAAACAAGTTTGTAGAGAGGACTACAATAAATTATTTCTCATTTGTAATTAATATGTTGCCAGCCTGTGAGAGGGTAATCGTTCCAAATTGCATTAGAACAATATCAACTGTGTGAGTTTAAGGGCCCTGTGACTAATACACGATTGCATAGAAAATTAGTCAATGAGGCGTTAATTGTACCAGGAGTGTTCAATTATTACGGTAAGAGAACCAGATCTTATCTCGTTCCTAAAATGTATAACAATATGCAAATACGGGGTTCTAAGTTGCACCATGCCCGTAGGAATTACCCATCGCTACCCTACACGTGACCTCTGGGTGATGCTAAAAGTGCAACAACCTGGCAACCGTACTGTCTTTTCCAAGATCTCACAGTTCTAAATACTGATTTGCCATACGATAAATAAACAAATAACAATACTTATACCGTTAAATATTAAGAAAAGCGCCAGCAAAAATGTCATTAAATAGAAATTAAAAAAAGTTATGTTAAAACAATTTGATAACATAATGTACTCAATTTGAAATAGATTAAGATATAACGTATAGCGAACTTACATTTATAATTTACACTACTACAGCAATTGATATGTGTAGGTACTTCTAAATAGCTAGCTTATAACATTTATGTACGGAAAGGGGGTTTATTTCTGCCAACTAACTGCCCTACAGTTTGGCGGAAGTTGAGAATGTAAAAAGTACTGTTTTTTTCTCGTGAATAAATGCTTTATTAATTTTTATTTATTTTATTTTATTTATAATATTAGTATGGATTCAGGGCTTCGGCTCTAAGAATATATGTATAATAATATATATATATATAATATTATATATATATATATATATATATATATATATATATATATATATATATATATATATATATATATATATGTATAATTAAGAAACCTGCTCACAAAATTTCACGAGATTCGGTTGAAAAGACCTGTGCCTCTTGAAGGGAACAGCGGGACAGACACCGGACACCAGACGGCCCAAGCTAAAGCATAGAATTTCGTTTGCTTCGCTCGCTCGCTCGATAACCGTTTCCTATTAGAATGTCTCGTCAGCGAAGTTAGTAGCATTTCAAAGAATATATTCCTCTGTAACTGTTTGGTTGGTATCTACTGTTAAAGCCGTAGTCATATGGGTATTGCGCATTAGCCGCGCATTGCAGAAAGAGCATTTATTTCTTATTTGCGACCATTTATTAATCAGCAGGTCAAAATCGTAATTCAAACTAACATTTACAATTACAACCATACAAGCTAACCAGTGATTTTTACGGTAAAAAAATATTGTTACGGTTTCAGAGAAAAAACGTTCTCTGACTTGGCACGTACCCCACGCATTCTAAGAACTGTATGATTAGCTTTCTGGAAAAAGAGTACAAGCCGGGTACATGTATGTTGGACTTGTACTCTTTTTCGGAGTCACAGATTGTATAACTACTTCTAACTACTGGTCGGAGTCACATCTAAATACGTAGGTCGACTCATGCCGTTGCCATCTTTGCCAAGCCAGTTTGTTTACTTTTGTAGATCTCAATCCACGAGGAAGCTGTGGGGCTTAATTAACGTAAAGTCAACTAAGTGCATGACTTTTGAACCTTCATCACCATTTATACAACGACGGTGGCAAACAAGCGTACGGCCCTGACGGTAAGCAGATACCGCAGCTGCAACTCCAAAGGAGTAACATGGGCGTTGCCGACCCTTGATACTCGTATGTTTTAGGATTCGCCGTGTTGACAGCTGGAGGAACAAATTCCCTCGCTCTCAACACAACGCTCCTCGGGAGCTCTGGCGACCTAGCTCACCTCCAGGAGCACAATACTACTACAGAGCAAGTAGTAGCATCATATCAGCTAAAAGAAATACACTCCTGGACATAGGCCTACCAAATAGTGCCCTATTGACCGGTCCTGAGCCACCTCCCGCTGACTCCCGCGATCTTTACCAGGTCTGCATGAGTCTACCTTGGGGGGACTGCCCACACTGCGCCTTCCGGTACGCGGTCGCCACTTGAGAACCTTTCCGCCCCAACGGCCATCGGTTCTACGTGAAATGTGCCCGCCCACTGTTTAATAATAATAAGATTTGATTTATAATAATATAATTTAGGTACTTTAAAAACAAAGTTTTAACAGACTTCAATTTAGTACTCCGCCAAGCCACGAGAACATTTCCACATTTCTTTTCCAATTTACCACATGAACTGATTTCCGAGAGCAAATACGTTGATTATTAAAGAAAAAACCGAATCGCTGTATGTGACCCGATAATAGGTATTTGAGGACTTCCGTCGATTCCACAAGGATCACCTTTGGCACTTCATTAGTTGCTATTTCAACGGAAACTTATCAGAATCTGTGATATGAAATATGATAGCCCAAGCACTTTATTTTCATTAGTATGGAAAAAATTGAAATAATTCATAACAGCAGCTTTTTTGTGTGTAACTGATATATTATCATTTTAGTAATTACGTAGACTCAAAATCCACCAAAATATTAGTCATAAAAAAAACGATATTTAACCAATTCTTGAAAAAAGAGGAAAATATTAATAGATATTTAAATTTTTGTTTCCGTTAATTTACAGCTCTTTAAGAATAGTAAATAAATCACACAAAAAACATAATGGATGTGTCATTTATTTTTATATATTTACTTCCCGATGGAAATTTTGGTAGATTCTTGGATAAGGCATCTTAGAATAACATTTGAAAATTAAACATAAAATAAACGCTGTTACCTATAAATTAATGATTGAAAAAAAACGTTATTTTCCTGGGGTATGAGCACTTTTGTACTTTTAAGTACATAATTGAGGAATTCCATAAGTCATCTGTGGTTATCATCATTAATTCCACTTCACCAAATTTATGATTTCCGGGTGTAAATACACGAGTTATAATAGAAAATACCAAAATCACTACACGCGTGCCCAATATAATTGAGGAGTTCCCTCAATTCCTCATGGATCCCATCATCCAACTGATTTTTTGAAAAAAATGGGACCCACCTGGAAGCATAATATACCTACTTCCAAACAAAAAAAAATTACGAATCGGCTCATCAATGACGGAGTTCTGAGGTAACAAACATTGAAAAAAATATACAACCGAATTGAGAACCTCCTCCTTTTTTTTGAAGTTGGTTAAATAATAATAAATATAAGGGGACAATCTTACACAAATCGACAGACGAGGATATATATAATAGATATAAATACTTAAATACAAATACATAGAAAATACCCATGACTCAGAAACAAATATTCATGCTCATTGATCACACAAATATTTGCCCTTAACGGGATTCGAACCCAGTGTTTAAATATGATACACAAATCTGCCAGTTACATTCATATACTTACATCATTTACAGTTAATTTCATATACTAAGAGGCACTTATACAACTTGCCTTAGGTACACGTGTTACGTGTTTGTTAATATGTACATCGGTATGTATTGCGTGATATTATAATGCGCTCAAAAGATTGGTAGGTACACAAACACTGACAGAGACGCAGAATATGGTTGGAACGAGAGGGAATTACTATATCGCTATAGCCTAGCCTATATACCTACGAGTATCCTATCGTAACTCTGCCAGTCTGTGAGTAGCTTTCGGATTGACAGGAAAGAGTAAAATAATATGTTAGGATAGGATCATAAACAGTGACGTTCCACGGGTAAAGGAACCTTAAGGTCACAGCTTATTAGAGCCACCCGGTGCCCGACCCGCACCGCCTCGCCTCGTAAATGTACTAACTACGGAGTTGATGAAATGAGCTTATGCCTGTACAAATCCATATAAAGAATACTAACCGTTCGAGGCGAGACGGTGCGTGTCGGGTGCCGGGTGGCTCTAATGAGCTGTGACCTTTAAGGTGATTTGACCGGATCGAGATTTATTATAAGTGTAGATAATAGATAGGTCTCTCGTCAGTTGATGTGGTAAATTGAATCGTTAGTAAAGTAATGTAAAGTAAAAATTTATTTCAGAGTAGATACATTCACATATTATGCCCAGGATACAAAAAGCAGTGGCTCACACTAGGCTAGGCTGACCTGTGACACCACATTATTTAATCACGAAAGTGCATCTTTATTATTGTTATTAAGTACAATTAAAGATAATTTAACATTAGCATTAACACAGTTATTTAGGTATATATTCGATAAAACATCATTGCATTTATTTAGGTATTAGATTCTCATGTAAATGTATTGCATTAAATAGTATTTGAAGTATGAAAAATAAATAAATAAATAAAAAGGTATATCAGTAAAAGTGTGTGTGAGTATGTGTGTTGGTGAGAGTGAGTATATTTGTGTGTGTGTGTAATTGTGGTGAGTGTGAGTGTATATGTATGCGTATGCAGGGCTGTTCAGTAGATTACTCGTAGTATGTTTTCAGTTTCTAGTAGTAGTTAGTATTAATTGCCAACCATAGTACCTACCTATTAAAAGACGTTAGGTAGTTTCAAGGAAAATGCGTACAGCAATGGACACAAACACATTTTTGATTAACCTATACTACTGTACCGACACGTCATTGATCAAAAATGACAGCACATCAGTATTGGTGTCTTGAACTTATTGATCATTCATCCTATGGAGGAATAAGGCAACTATTCCTTCGGTAAAAAAAGTCTTAGCTAGCTGCGAACATAGAAATAGTTCCGTTTCATTTGTCACATCTTGCATAAACACATTTCCGGGTCCATATGCCACCCAGCGTTCAAGTTAAGCAACACAACTTAAATAACCTATGACTGTAAGTTTAAGTACTTGTTTGTTTTCCTTCCTATAAATACCTACCAACGACCTTTCAAATGACAGATGTTGATGTATATAACGCAATATCTACCGTAGTCGTAGTTAGTTATTATATTAACAGCCGGTCTAAATACTTACTATGCTACAAGTATAGAAATATATATAACCTATTAGATATGAATCATTCGAATCACTTGCAGGAAATATGAAATCCCGCTTACGTATAATCTACTAAACAGTATATCCCTTACCTTCGTAAAGGAGTATCCGAATTTTTGGAACTGGAAGACCCAGATGAATCACTGGTACTAGAATCCACATGTCTATACACTTGAAAACTTGCACTGCGACGTAAAGTCATTGTAATCACTGAAACTTCACAGAACTTCGTGGCGCGCGTAAACTAAATGTTAGTAGACTGAATGGAACGCTTGAAAGTGTCGTGGTTACAATTCTATATTTACTCCGCGTAAGCGAGGCGTTTTGGTTTCGATTAGTAATAGGTAGGCTTGTGACCTGAGATTTATTTACGATGCCATTCGAATCAGTTTTTGGAGAGGAAAAAATGTTTGCATGGGAGCAATTACGATTAAAGAACATGAATACCCAAAAAAATAGTTAAAGACGGTTTCGCTGGCGGCAGCCGAAACGCTTCATACTAATTGAAGTAAAAGTATGACGTCACACTTTGCAATTTCTACTATAGTGTTATGTAAAATCAAGTAAATTGTTGTTACGGTCGCGAAATACTGCGTTGAAATAAAATATAAAAGCGTTCTATTAAAGGAAGGATACTATTATTAGCTTTAAAATTTACTCTCGCACATTAAAAAACTGCATAATTTTGTAAAGGTGAATTTTCAAGATCCATCTCTTTTATGATATTAATTATACTCTGTAATCCATACTTTATTACAATAATTTGGTGGTTTACTATCCCTTTAGCAACACTACGTTATCAATTTTAACATGACGCAACTACCCAATTGAACTTGGGCGGCCTACTTGTTTTGATTCCTTGAAATTCATAAGGATATTACTGCTACTGAGCTATCTCGCGAGCGACAATCTACCCGTCCCTTTTCAGTGTTCCAATTAGAAAGAGATGAGCAGTCTCGTCGGTCTTGCGCTGACCGTGTGGAGCAGACTCATTTCATCAAAGCACTTCATTCGAGTTTGAGGTAAATCGAAAACATGTAGTCGTCTTTAGGAAAACGTTTTTCGAAATATCTGTAAATAGGATGCGGTCATGGTTTACGTTGGCGTCCTGCCAATGACAATAGGATATGGATATGACAATAAAAAACGTCTCAAGTTTATGTATTTTTTAATGAAAATAGGATGTAACAACTATGTTGTATATGTTAAATACATATATGTTGTTTAAGGTACCTAATGCTATGAGGTGAACCACAAGGTGTTTTAAACAACCCTACTTGAACTTTGAGAAATAGCCATAACAACCTTTACTTCTGTTAAGGGATCGGAAATTTGGATGCTTTTGTACCTATTCTGTGGCCTCAGAACCTACACCTGTTGTTGAATAGCATGGAGGCGGACTCTATATAATTTTACTAATAAACTTTCCGGATTTCCCGGAATACCGAAAATTAGGATAACATAAAGTACACATTTTTCATTTTCAATTTTCACATTTTCATTTCATTTTCATATAAACTATTTTAGTAGTACCTATCTACTAAAAGTAATTTAATTCACGTGTTCATTAACTAACAGTACAGTATTAGTAAACATCAAAATAAAATTGTATTGTTACTTTTATTAAAAATAATGTTACTAACGAAATGTAGACACCATATTCTTTTTGTTACACCCTGTATGTCGTTAAAACTGTTTTACCAACGCGTATGTTGACAAAAATCGCGTGATTCGTTATGCTTTATCCCGGAATCCCGGAACTTAAATATTTAAAATATTATTTTTAAGAAGCCGACTCCATCCTTGCTTAGCTTTTTACGGGGTTTTGCTGGAAGTAGGTATAAAGGCAACAGAATTTCCGATCCCTTATTTTTCATAAATATACATAAAAAGGTATTTACATTCGTTAAGCCTGAGCGATTGTTTTTCTTTTTTTATTCTTTCGCGCTACAATTAGGGGGCTATTCCCACATGTTACCATCAATTTGCTACCAGGAGTGGTAACAGCAGGGATTTTTTCCCAATTTTTAATCAGTTGGAACATTGGAATACCTATTCCAACTGGATGGTTGGTTATATTTAGTTGGGGAATAGTAATTTATGGTAGCTACTGTTTTTTTCCCCCCAGTAGTTATCACCAAGTACTTCAGTGGTACACGATGAGAAAGAAATCCCAGATGTTACCACTCGTAACAAATTGGTGGTAACAATTAGGAAGTAGTAGCATATGGATATGCAATTTAAGACGACGTGAATTTAGTACCTACAAACAATGCATTATGTTACGATACTCAAAAACCTTATAATTATATCAATTTACATCTAAGTACAAGAAACGAACTAAACCTATCCATAACTGGCTCTGGCGTCGTAAACCATACGACATACTCGGGTATGCTTGACAACTTAAAGTAAAAACATAATTCCAATGTAACTTATTTGCATTAAAGTGGCCGTCAATAGAATTTGCGAACTATGTAAACAAACCGCCATATTAAAATTGTCTAATTTCAATATGGCGGTTTGTTTCCTAGTTAGCAAATTCCATTGACGGCGACTTTAGTCATAATTGTCAACAAAAGCTACACCAGTCAATAACACTCAAATATTTTGTACAAGTAAATGTGTGATCAACATCAAACTGATCAATTAATAAGTACTATTGTGTATAATATAGACATGGTCATATATTGAGGGCGAAGGTACCGCTACTAGGGTACCATCGACAACACAATGCACTTTATACGCATAGTAATAAGGTTCAATATAAATACAGGGTGGTCAATTAACTGTGTTGTGTTTGTACCTAGCACAAGGACCGGAAAACCCCTTTTAAGGCTTAAATTTGGTGACCCTATAAATTTATAGGGTTACCCTATTGTTAGGGTAAGCATATCGGACGTGGTAACCATAAGTTAGCCCTATAGAGATAGGTTTGTGTTTAGGGTTTTCAAATTTGTTTAGCGGCAGACCAAGTTAACTCGATCAATAGGGTTACCCTATCAGTAAGGTTACCAATATGATTATGAATTAATAATACGGATAACCCTAATTAGGGAAACCGCTTCCGGTCCCTGACCTAGCATATGTTTTATCGTAAATTTTCGCCGTAAAACGTGACGATGAAACAAATCGTGTTAGCTGGACAGCACTATTATCGGCAATAACAAAGCGCGCATAAATATCTGACTCGACTGTATTTCAGGACGTGTCAGATATTTTTGGTCACTTTGATATGAAGGGTCCACGGAAAAACCATGTCGTATTGTTTTTCGAAAAATGAGATTTTAATCTCAAAGTGCTCTCGACGACCGACCGACACCTTCTGCTATAATTGTAAACATTAATATAAAACCACTCTTATGCACTTGAAAAGCATCTAATCGCGAAGATAGTATGGTTAATTGAATCATTCTAAACTTCAAAACCGCAATATCTCGAAATGTTGTCAAAGTGACTAGACATGTTCTTTCCGTGGACCCTCCATATGGTATATATTAATGCTGGCGGTTGTACTTACATTGCCTAACCAACTTACTACATACATTTTAGCTCCTAGAAAAAAATTGCTAATGTCCAACTCTTACAGGTATCAAAAGTCCATAATGACAAAAATAACTCTTATCACTTAATAATACGGTCGACGAGGGTTGTTCTGCAACAAAAAAAAAGTGTCATAATACAACATCAAATAATATGTTGAATTTTCTCGAAAAAGGATCAAATATTGTCAAATAGAGAAAAAATTAAAGCAGCATGCCCCAGTACAAATAAATAAATACCCCCCCCCCGTGTGGTGTCGGGTTAGAATTTCACCACCACCTTTCTTCCCATGGTTGTCGTAAAAGTCGACTAAGGGAGCAGGGTTAAAGTGAGTTGTGGGCGATGGGCTAGCAACCTGTCACTTGTTTATGCTAAAAGTGGCGCTGGAACAAAAGTTTCATGTGCTCTGCCTACCCCTTTTAGGTAAGGCGTGGATGTATGTGTGTATAAATAAATATTAGGAGACAATCTTACACAAATCGACCTAATCCCAAACTAAGCGAAGCTTGTACAGTCACGAGCTTTAATTTGGGACCCACCTAGGGCTGAATATCGTGTAGCAAACTTACGCTATTTAGGGCTAATATTTTAACGCAATGTCAATGTCATAATGTTTACCATCGACAACTTTACGTTTCTAGGGGCAACCGTGCAGTTACGTCAACTGGAGCGAGGGCAAACGATCATTTCCGATGTTTTCCGATTAATTGTTACTTGGGTAAGGGGGGTTTTTGGTCCTGTCTTCTATCTGTTTTCTTCACTGACACTGACACGACATATGTTCGTAATTTGAAAACCGTAGTGATAGGGTTTTGCAAAGAGGTTATCATTTCAAGGGTCGATTCGATATGACATTACATGTCTTAACTTGACATTCAACACTATCAAACTAAAGTTTCGACCTTATTGCATTATGAATGTTCTAACAACATTTAATGGAAATGGGTCCCAAATTAAAGCTCGTGACTGTACTATGGGTACTAGACGTCAATAAACAAATACATAGAAAAAATCCATGACTCAGGAACAAATATTCGTGCTCATCACACAAATAAATGCCCTTACCGGGATTCGAACCCGGGACCTCCGGCTTCGTAGGCAGGGTCACTACCCACTAGGCTACGGTGGTCGGTGGTGGTGGTGGTGGACCAGTTGGCTCAGTTCGCGTTGCACAGGGTGGTTCGGGAGCTCAACCACGAGCCATCCGATTGCCTCTTGGCCCGGTTGCCCGCTTTCGTAAAACTAGTGCCCACGCAAAATCTTGGGAATAGGTGTAAAAGCGGACTCCGGACTCCTTTATATGAATGATGATTTATTTGAAACACACAGCACAACAATCAACTTGCTAAGTAGAGAGAAAGAGAAATGGTACATTGTTGAGGTTAGTCTCAAAAAGGAATTCACTCAGCATGTTTCGGGGCATGAAGTGCCATGACGCTGATTCTCAGTGAATCCAGTTAAACAGTACAAAATCAAAAACAAAACAAATAACAAAGAACACGATAATACTTTTAATTACACGGTTCTTCCCCCGAATAGTTCGAAACATGTCGCCCGGAGTGACATTGAATACGTGAGTTGAACCGTGTAATTAAATAGTTATTTGTGACACAAGGGAGCAAAATAGTATATTTACGGCGAGGGCGGTGTATTGTATCCTGAATGCAGCGAAGGATCCTACAATAGAATCCTGAGCGTAGCGAGGGATTCTAACGTAGGATCCTGAGCGTAGTGAGGGATACAAGTGTTTACGCCCGAGGCGAAAATAATTTTGCTACCGAGTGACACATACTATTTTTCACACCGACTATGAGGAAATTTAAAAAAAGCTATTGTTAAAATTTATCTAAATTATCTTAATTTTTATTACTAATTTTTTAATATTACGAAATATTTATAAATTTTTATACAACGTTGTTATAGTTAAAACTTGAAATATGTTCGTTTTGAATCGACTACGATGAAATTATAATCGATTATTTTATTAACATCCGTGTTCAATTGGCACATTGCGTACAAATGTTCCAATGCCAATGTATAAATTAAAAAAGTAGCTTGAACAGAAAAGTAGCGTTTTGGTCCCTCTCGTCGTGGAGCAAAACTTACTTTTCCGAATGAAAGGTGTGAAAAGTATTATTTTAACATGTCTCACGAAAGTTTAAATTCGAACAAAGAACACCAAGAAAACACCAAGCGGAGTAGCAGACATTTTAGGGGCATTACCGGGATTAACGCTAGGAGGACGATGATGACCAGGGTTGCATATTTACCAAGGGATTGGGACGGAACCGGTACGCGAGCATCATGCGTTTCCTGTAGGCGTCGAACTCGTCATCGTCCGGAGACACCCCGTCGGCCGAGGCCGCCCCTAGTCCCATGTTGGCCACCGGCTGGTTGGCCCTGCGAACAATCTCCTGTAGTAGCTTTATGACACGTCAATAAAACCAAGGATAGCACTATATCTGTCCACGATAACGAGCTAGTACTAGATAATTTACTTTAAAAACAAAGTTTTAACCGACTTCAATTTAGTACTCCGCCGCGAGAAAATTTCCTATTTTTTTACAATTTACCACATGAACTGTATTCCGATAGCAAATGCGTTGATTACTATAGAAAAAAACCGAATCGCTGTATGTGGGCCGATAATATTTGAGGACTTCCCCAAGATCATCACCAATGGCACTTCATTAGTTCCTATTTCAACGGAATTTTATCAGAACCTGTGACGTACTTTTGCACTTTTAAGTACATAATTGAGGAATTCGATAAGTCATCTGTGGTCTTCATCATCAATTCCTCGCCACCAAATTTTTGATTCTGGATGTAAATACACGAGTTATAACAGGAAATACCAAAATCACTACACGCGTGCCTAATAAAATTGAGGAGTTCCCTCAATTCCTCATGGATCCCATCATCTGAATTTTGAAAAAAATGGGACCCACCTGGAAGTATATACATACGAACAAAAAAAAAATCGAATCGGCTCATCAATGACGGAGTTCTGATGTAATAAACATTTTAAAAAAATACAACCGAATTGAGAACCTCCTTTTTTTTTGAAGTCGGTTAAAAACTTAGACAGCACGTAATTGGTCAGCGATAAGGGCGATGCATGTGCATTGGGCGGGTTTATATGGCGGTCAAAATTCAGTCGACATCCGTCTCTTGTGCGGTGCGGACGCGTTATAGTGCTCTCTCTCTCTATTGTTTCCGGTGTTTCCTTAATCTGTAACTCTGCTCTCTGTTACTTCAGGAAGCTATTTCTAAAGTAAACGCTGAGTCGTGGAAGAGAATAATCATAAGGAGTAGAGATGCAACGGATATCCGGTTGCTATCCGGTATCCGGCCGAATACCGGATAGTTGCGCACTATCCGGCCGGATACCGAATAGTGATTCTGTTTGGTATATTACTTTGAAAAATGGTTAGTAATACTAAAAACTTATCTATTCAGCAAAATAGGCGGGCGCACGTGTACTGCATACGAAATAGTTCCGTACACTGACCTAATAAAACTCGTTTCTTGCCTAGAAAACGGTTCGCGCGAACCTACAATACGCAACAGGTTGAAACCTGCACGACGCGCCCGCCGCCAAACTAAAATGTAGCTGTATCGTTTGGCCGGCCAAACAACTATCCGTTGCATCTCTAATAAGGAGCACCTAAAAGATATAAAAATAAATATTCCGAGCGACGGCATGTAAACCGAGCCTGACAGTGAGGTTTCATTGTCCACTGCCCATTTTTGTCCTTTTCATCGGCATACAAAAGTGCAAATGAGAGGCCGCTATACTAGCTCGTTATCGTGGACAGGGTATACGAGTAGAGTAATGTCCGATTCCCACCGATCGGGCCGGGCCGGGCCTGGCGCCGCATCGTAGCGGATGCGCGAGCACCCGCCGGCAGCCGACCGCGTTTTAATAGAGTGCAGTAGGCAAAAGCCGGACGGAGCCGGTCAGAACCGACGAGAGCCGAGCGCAGCCGTCTACGTCCGCGTGGAGCCGACCGGCGGCAAGTTCAAATATTGAATGTAAATTAAAGCACCAAATTCCTTTGGCAACTTGTGAAAAGAGCTCAGGTGCGCTCCGGCCCGGCCCGTCCGGTGAGAATCATACATAAGAAATACATTAATATCAGCGAACGAAAAACCGTAGTATGCGAGCTCCTCACAAAGGACCATGGGCAACTTTGTATGGAGCCTGGTCCTAAATCCAACAAAGCTGAAACTTAGGTCCTTAAATAGGTCTTTAAATCTAGTTAAATTCATTATATGGGCACCAAGTTGAATTCCATTGCAGAACTGAGATATTCATATTTAAGTTAAAGTGAGTAGGATCTATGAGAGAACGGGTTCTCTCAGTAAATGCATATTCAGATTTATTAGGGTAAGGTAAGTTTGTAAAATAATCATGTTTTTGTAGCTAATTAATTGTTTTATTAATAAAATATGAATATATGCCACTCTCGACGTGCCTTCATCATTAGTACATTTTGTAATAACTACCCTCCAGACTACTAAATATGAATATTCTCCGAATGCGTTTTTTATAGCTCGTACTACTGACTGTGGCTAAAATACGAATATCTTCGTTCTGCAATGGAATTCGACTTTGTGCCCATAGAATGAAATACAGTAAATTTAAAGACCTATTTAATGACATTACTGTCAGTGTTGTTGGTTCCAAGACCATTTTGACGCATGGTCCTTTCTACCGAAACACGGTGTGAACCCCGGTATGCGCATGTTCGATCTAAACGGCTGCCTGGCATCGTTTTGACACCCCGTATAATGGTAATGGCACCCATTCTGTGGGGCCATTTTTCGGCGCTACTTAGACTTCTATGGTTTTTTCGTTCCCTGACTAATACGCGTGTAAATATAGCCAGTAACCAGCCACTTAGCAAAAATATGTTTAAGCAAAGAATGTCAAAAAAAAAACATTTATTCTGCAAATAAGCCACGAGGGCACTTTTACATGTCAAACAAAAACTTACAAAAATAATAATTTCGAAGTTGCATAATAACGGCTATTGTAGCTCTGTATCCCTGCGCGTTATAATAGTACATTACGTAACTAGGGCGGTATATTCGTGAATGCCCCAGATCGCAGGTGTTTGTGGGTGAGGGCCATAAATATGCGCTCTGGGACTTTACGAATTACCGCCCGTGTTGCGTACAAAAAGTTACGTCTTCACCTGGCCACAATGCGAGTTTTCCCGTACGCGCAGGGTGCAGTAAAACTCGCATTATGGCCAGGTGTGACGTAAAAACAATGGAGTACCTTCAATTTTTGTGTCGGTAAAACATGAATTGTACATACTTGTTGACAGGGTCGGTGATGCCGGTTCCTTCCAAACCCAGCCCTTGGCCCTCGGTCCATCCCAGTTTTTGTAGCATTTTGAAACCTGCAAGATACATCGTTCACAAATGAAGTTTTTGTAGCATTTTGAAACCTGCAAGATCATCGTTCACAAATGCAGTTTTTGTAGCATTTTAAAACCTGCAAGATACATCGTTCACAAATGAAGTTTTTGTAGCATTTTCAAACCTGCAAGATCATCGTTCACAAATGCAGTTTTTGTAGCATTTTAAAACCTGCAAGGTACATCGTTCACCAATGCAGTCTAGACAGAGCTCGTGCCAAGAACGCTAAGGTGACATTGTTGTATTGTACGCGATGCAGTCATATACAGTGTGTGTGCCATAAGAGCATATACAGCGTGTTTTTTGACCGTCTTAGAGCCGAAGCCTACTTAAAGTATCCAAAACTTACTAATTATTCGTGAAAACAAAAATTGTTTAAGTTTTTAGTAATAAATGGTAATTAAGTTTGAAAAATCCTGTACGGCGCGCGGTGCGAAGTTGTAATATAGCCATAAAAGCGAATAAATATATCGCTGTCGAGAAATTATTCTATATATTCTACTTCTAGAATGTTCACATTCGTTTCTTAGAAGTACGAAGATAGCTATAAAATTTTTCAATATCATCAATTCATCACGGTTTTCTTCCATATATTATTTTTAAACTTGACGCGCAGCTATCTCGTACAGACGCGTAAACATACAACGATTTCATTCACAAATTGTATACACATTGGCACAAATAGATTCAGAAAACACTCAGTTGCCAAAAGTCTAAAGTTCTCTGGACACGTTTCAGAACATATCCCAATTATATCTTTCACACACTCCAGGGGAAATTCAATCTACACTAATATTATAAAGAGGAAAGATTTGATTGTTTGTTTGTTTGTATTGAATAGGCTCCGAAACTCCTAGTGGACCGATTTGAAAAAATATTTAACCATTAGAAGCTGACACTATCCCTGATGAACATAGGCTACTTTTTACCGCGGGAAAATGCTTCATTCCTACGGGAAAACGGAAAACTAACAGTCTTATATCAATGTCATAAACTTTGACATTTGACAGATTTATCATACATTTTGGGGCTTACCGACATTGTCTTCTTTCAGTTTAAACTCCTTGTAGTCACTCAAATCTGGCTCCTTGCCACTTTTCACGGCTGAATACTTCTCCATAAATCTGAAAAGTGTTTCATGTTAAATTGTAGAAAAACAGGTTTGAAGGTTCTATATCAAACTTGTAAGTCTTGTATAATATTTTATACGAGAAAATAATCCAAATTCTGAAGATTACATTTACGTTTTGCTTTTCTAATATTTCCCCATCTAAAACTATTTAGACAAACAGCAATCATTTATTTCAGTCAATAAAGGTCCATGGAAAGTGACCACAGTGTGAGTTGCAAGAAACAACATAACTCGAAAAAGGGGCGAAAATACCATTTTTTTTCGGGAATTGAAATGTAACAGACCTCTTACACGATCCATCTACATTTCCTTGGCCTATCCAGTCTCTAAAGTCTTATATCACTCCACATTACTTAAAAAGTATGTACCCAAAGGTTGTCTGGATGAGACCGCTTTTTAACGATAAGACCGCCTGTTGTCTACCATTGTCAATGTTTAATTTACAGATGCCGTCAAACTTCTTGAACATGCGGGACGAAGTGGGGGGGCAGCTCGCAGGTACAATTCGCCTTTGCGCAGGCAAGGTCAAGTGTTCAAGAAGTTTGACGGCATCTGTACCTCTGGGTCAATCATGTACTATTTCTGGTCAGCAATAAAGAATATGTGTATTGTATTGTATGTACGACTTCAAAGATAATATGAATACATTTTTCGTCATCATCATCATATCAGCCGAAAGACGTCCACTGCTGGACATAGGCCTCCCCCAAAGAGTGCCACAATGACCGGTCCTGCGCCACCCGCATCCAGCGGACTCCCGCGACCCTTACCAGGTCATCAGTCCACCTTGTCGGGATAATGGATGTGTCATTTGTTTTCATACATTTACTTCCCGACGGAAATTTTGTAGGATTCTTGGATAAGGCATCTTAAAATAACATTTGATAATTAAACAAACAAAAAAACGCTGTTATAAATTAATGTTTGAAAAAACGTAATTTTCCTGGGGTATTATAACAACATATCTTTGAACTCAGCTGTAAAAGGCTCGTGAGGTCTAAATCTTACTTCTTTAGTTCTTCAGGAGGTAAAAAGTCCCCAATGTGATGTTTCCCAGCTGCCTGCTTCGTGAGCTCATCGGCCCACTTTTCAGTGGCGTACATCTCCCGCGCTCGTAACCTTAAAAAAAATTAGTCGCTTAGAACAGAATAAAAATCTATCACTACATAGTATAAAACAAGTTTTTCAATTTCATTTTTGGTACAAGCTTTCATTGCCGACTGTACTTTTCTGTATACCATCATCAACTCATTGAGACGATTCTAACGAACCCAAACTCAACGGGATTGCGTCGTTTACTTACGGAGTTCCTATGGCCACCTTCTAGCTCCATCATCAGATCAGCTCTATGTCATAATAATATTACATTGTCATCCGATTTATACATGCATGCAAAATTTCAGCTCAATCGGAAACCGGGAAGTGGATCAAATTTAAATTGCAAGATTTGATTACAGACAACGGGACAGCTGGTAACAAAGACGCTTCCCGCGTTCTGTCCCTATGTATGCTTAGATCTTTAAAACTACGCAACGGATTTTGATGCGGATTTTTTTAAATAGATAGTGATTCAAGAGGAAGGTTCATATGCATAATATAGTACCCGTGCGAAGCCGGGGCCGGTCGCTAGTATACTTATAAAAAGTTGTGTTAGGGTGGTACGGTCAAGCACTTTAATTGTTGGGCCATTTAGGTGTCAACTAATTTGGTTTTTTCATAGTTAAGCTTTGAAGTGTCCAGTATAAAGTGAGCTCTAAATGGCTCGACAATTAGTCCCTGTCAGTACTCCACTTATCTAATTTCTTTGTTCAATCTTTGATCAAATTTCTTCGCCGTAAGAACTACGTTCCTTATATATTTGATCAAATCATCCCATCTCTTTCCTAATAAAGACTTTGGAAAGTTGGAATATCACCCTTAGTCACAACATTTGACACTCAAGAACGGATGGAACAATTTTTATAATGGATGATCAGTGAATTTATCTTCTTTCCGAATTGCAGAAAAAGAAAAGAAAAACTACGGACTTACTTTTCATTTTCTATTACAATTTGTCAGGTGGTACGAAGTTCGCGGGGTCAGTTATGATAATAATAACAACTTAGAAAAGTTGAAAAATCCCCGAAATTTTAAATTCTAAGTTCAATACCTCCAAAAACGGCTGAAGCGTGCCGTTTCGTTATTGCTAAGAACCGCATTAAAATCGGTCCATTCGTTTAGGAGCTACGATGCCAACAGGCAGACATACAGACACGCTTATAACACCCCTATTTTTGTGTTGGGGGTTAATACGAGGGAACCCAACACGGAATACCGGGCTTTGTTTGAAAAGAAGACCGGAATACGGTCTCTCTCGCATCATCCGTCTCTCTCTTATCAGACAACTAAGAAAGAGACAGACCGAGAGAGACCGTCTTGTGTTATGCCGAATAAATTGCGGTAAAATCATGTCATGACTATTCCACAAAAGGCCAGCCCTAAACGATCTATTACATT
Source organism: Epinotia demarniana (assembly GCA_945867215.1). Taxonomy (NCBI): domain Eukaryota; kingdom Metazoa; phylum Arthropoda; class Insecta; order Lepidoptera; family Tortricidae; genus Epinotia; species Epinotia demarniana. Next base: position 5,745,044 of record OX244273.1, on the reverse strand, counting down.
GCACATAATAACGAATTGTGCAATGTTTTTTGACCGTTTAGGGTTAGTATTGAAGATTGCGCAATGATTGAACAAAAGTTTGAGCAAGTGTAATTTTTATTGCACCACCTTTTTTTATTGTACCGTCTACATAGGAACATTCTTGCAATATTTTTTTCACACCTTTCATTCGGAAAAGTAAGTTTTGCTCCACGACGAGAGGGACCAAAACGCTACTTTTCTGTTCAAGCTACTTTTTTAATTTTAAAATTGGCATTGGAACATATGTACGCAATGTGCCAATTGAACACAGATGCTAATAAAATAATCGATTGTAATTTCATCGTAGTCGATTCAAAACGAACATATTTCAAGTTTTAACTATTACAATGTTGTATAAAAAATTATAAATATTTCGTAATATTTAAAAATTACTAATAAAAATTAAGATAATTTAGATATATTTTAACAATAGCTTTTTTTAAATTTCCTCATAGTCGGTGTGAAAAATAGTATGTGTCACTCGGTAGCAAAATTATTTTCGTCTCGGGCGTAAACACTTGTATCCCTCACTACGCTCAGGATCCTACGTTAGAATCCCTCGCTACATTCAGGATTCAATACACCGCCCTCGCCGTAAATATACTATTTTGCTCCCTTGTGACACAAATAACTATTTCACATCAGCTATTCGGATAAGGGCTTTTTCTTCCCTGCTAGGAGGGATCAAAGTGGCACTTTTCTGTTCCATGACATATTGTTGCCAGAATAAAAAAAAAAAACCAAATGAATACATTAAAATAGTATACCTACGCATGAACGATTACTTATTTTTTTAAATCGATTACTTGCATTTTTATTTTATCTTGACTACTACTAACGTAATAAAATACAAGTAATTGTATTTTATTCAAAAAAACACTTTAATCAGTAGGTTTATAATAAATAATTTAATACAGCAACTCACCTAATACATGTGTTTTATTACTGACATATTTCATTATCCTCATAGGTGATGTGAAAAGCAGAGTCACACGGAAGCAAAATTACTTCCAACTTGGGCGGGAGCAAATCCCTCACTACGCTCAGGATTCCACGTTCGGGATTCTATTCTGAAATCCTTCGCTTCATTCGGGATTCAATCTACGCCCTCGCCGTAATTATGCCATTTTGCTCCCTTGTGACACAATCTACTATTAGTCTTACCCGCCACGAGGACGCATCAAAGTTATTGCGCAATTTTTGCGTGATGATATTGATCGTTTGATCGCAAGAGGTAGTTCAATTACATCATCGTCCTCCTAGCGCTAAGTATTATACTTAGTATAGTATTGCCGGAAATGCCTCGAAAGGAGCGCTTTGACACCTAATCCCAAGATTTGGCATAGGCACTAGTTTTACGAAAGCGACTGCCATCTGACCTTCCAACCCAGAGGGAAAATTAAACCGGTTTCCTCGCGATGTTTTCCTTCACCGAAAAGCTAACGGTAGATATTCCGTACATAAGTTCCGAAAAACTCATTGACACGAGCCGGGATTCGAACCCACGGCCGCCGCTTGACAGCCGCACGCCCGAACCACTAGGCTACAGTAGCTCACTTCATGTTCAATTACATTGCGCCATAAAAATATTGTGCAATGTTATTGTAGGTATAGGGCCGGCCTAACATACTTGTGTTCCCAAGTGCCTTCAGCAGTATCCTCGTCACTGTCATATTCGTATTTATTCTTTCCCGACGCAGCCAGCCGTTCCACTTCCTGTCTCTTTTTCAACATATCCTGTAAGGTAACAATTTACCGTCATCCAATGCAAATCAATTAAATTCCTTTTTCAACAAACACTCACTCGCGCGTGTAGTATCGAATTATATTCTGTTGTTTAGTTGCCTAGGATGCGATTACTCCACAAATATGTCATATAAATGGAAGTTATAGATCAAATCAGTCACATAAAAGTCGTATAAGTTGCTAATATACAGCTAAATTGTCATAAGATAGTCACGTCGGTGATTATTATAAGATTTATAAGTGGCGGTGGTTGCAGTTATTCAACTTTTATATGACTGAAATGCTGAATAAAATGGGCCCAAATCGCGTTATATAAACGTGGTGATTACGTTTATATGACTAATAGTAAGAGGTAATAGGTTGCCGCAGAAACGTCGCCGCAACCATTATATGACGAAATTTTGCTAGTTGGGAAATAACAATACAATTTTATGACAAGATTTTATTTAGTTTCACTTGTACCGTTGTCTGTCTGTCTGTAATCAAATCTTGCAAGTTAAATTTGACCCACTTCCCGATGACCGATTGAGCTGAAATTCTGGGTGTAAGTATAGTTTGGATGACAATTCAATATTGTGGTACCATCGAGCTGATCTGATGATGGAGACAGGTGGCCATGGGAATTTAGTACTTAACCGACGTAACCCCGTTGAGTTTGGGCTCGTTAGAATCGAAAAAGAACAGTTGGAAATAAAAGCTTGTACCAAAAATGTAATTTTTGCCAGAAACTTGTTAAGGACTGAAACTGTTGCTACCAAATTTCATAGAAATCGGTCCAACGAACGCGAAGAGGTAACAGACAGACAGACGTACTTTCGCATTTATAATATTAGTATATATTGTTTGATAATGATAAGGTAATAACAACCGGCCAAGTGCGAGTCGGACTCGCGCACGAAGGGTTCCGTAACAATGTTATCTTTAAAAAAGGCAAAAAAATCACGTTTGTTGTATGGGAGCCCCCATATGGTCATCATATCTACCAAAAGGCGTCTAAGACGTCCGCTGCTGGACATAGGCCTCCCCTAAAGAGTGCCACATCGAGTATTACATACCTGAAATAATAAATTCAGTTTGAAATTGTCTTCACACTTCTTCCAGTCCTCGACAGTAAGGTTTATGGTTCCAAAGTTGGTCATAGCGTACTGCATTAGCGCAGGGTTGCCGCGGTTCACATTAGTCAGTTTGAAGCCATCTTCTTCAATCTTAGCCAGCTTCATTCCTGCAACATAGTATGCTTTCAATAGATATAAACGATGCGATTTATGATGCATGTAGGTTGTGTAATTGTTAAAACTATAATAGGGGTGTTGACATACTTAAGTTTTAATTTTTGATTATAATTATAACTCTTCAATATGGAAATACATACTGCAAATATCTCGGCTCCGATGCATTTTAACAGTTTCGAAACCGGCCTAAAAATGGAACAATTCACCAGAAACCGAAAAAATTCGCTAGTTACACGCCTAGCGAATTTCCATTCATACTACTTCCCGCCCAGCGGGCTCAGCTGGCATCTGAGCAAACATTACGAGTGCCCGCTAGGCGGGTTCTTGGTTGCGAACGTGTTAAAGTATTACATTTTAAAACAAAAAAATGTTTGGAATAGATCTATCATAAAATAATCTACCAGTTTTACGAGTGGCTACTCACCTAAAATAATAACTACACTTGTACCAAATGGCCTTTCTCGGTGAGATTGAGGGAGGCGATGGCTGAGATATTCGTCATACTCGTGATCGGGTGCTGTTGAGTCCGGACTGTTCATGCTTGCAAGGGCAATGTACTAACTACTTAAATACTAGCGTTATTTTATTATTATCGTATTGACGAGAGACATCATTCCGATCTTGACACGTTTTATTGTTATTGACCCTGTACATCACTGACAATATTACATTAATATACCTTTTTTTTATTATTTTGTTTTGACGCTTAGAGACCGTATACATCTCTACGAACATTTGAATAATTATTAATTGTATTTGGACGCTCGGAGACCTTATACATATCTGGAATACTAAATTAATATCATTAACTTTCTGTTAATGCACAGACCTCTTAGGTACTTATCGAATGTAATGGTCATATTTTGTTTTGTTTTCATTAACTTTGTGACATTTAGTGTGTTATTATATCAGTCCTTAATGTGCAAATTTTAAATTATATTTGTGTTAGATTATTATTATTTTATTGTAAGATTATTTTTATTGTAAATTACCGTTTGACATGTAAAAGTGCCCTTGTGGCCTCTATTTGCAGAATAAATAATTTGTATTTGTAGAAATCAATCCCATAAAACTACTCCATGTAAAAAAGAGGCCAAGTCTCCAAAACTCTTCCACCGTAAAAAGTTGAGAGATATTTCGTGGGGCCAAGTCTCATGCATTCATATTAATATTTATTTGCTAGCTAAATAAAATTCTGCAACTTGGCACTCACACAACTTTACTGCCTTTATGGATTTTTGCATACCTCAAACTATGTAGAAATGGGCAGTACAAAGTTATTTATGCAGTTGGTGACTGGACCGAAATTGCAAAAAAATTACTTTTTCCTTGATTTATACACTAAACACTATTCGTATTCTAAATTTGAAGCTTCTATATCTGCTAGAAGTGCCTTGGAGTTTTGATGATCGGTCAGTCAGTCAGTCATTGAATGAGTGACTAAATTAAGAAACTTTGACTAGTTATAATTCCACTTAAGGTTCAAATTGAATCAAATATGAAATATACCGTGTTTATACAATGCCTGCTTATTTACTGAAAATTCAGGCTTCTAGTTTTATCCACAACGAAATTATAGGGGAGTCGAAATCGGCCAGAACTGCTTCGAGAAATGGATGGTAAGGCCGTGCCGTGCCGATGTTTTGCTCGGGTGTCCATAATGACTCTCGTCATAATTTCGAAAGCCATACAACTTTACGCATACAGTTGTTGCGCATTGCTGTTATACAAAATAAACATATAATACATTTAGAAATTACACCAAACGTTAATTATATACAATGAGTAATTATATACTTTGGAATAAAATAAATATTATTATTTTGAATGAAATTATAACATTGATTTTTATACCCATCATTACACACCCACGCTAGGATGTTCGATATGCGGTATGAACGTCATGAATCTGTGATAGCAAAATAAACAAAGAAAAATATCATACTGAGACTTGTCGCGTTGCCTCCTTATTCAGAGCTAGACTGACAGTCCTAGTCCTACCTGGTAGAGGCGGTAGCGGCGGGAAGCCAGGCGGTAGAGGCACGACGACCCCCGGGGGCAGCGGGGGCAGGACCCCCGGGGGCAGGACCCCCGGGGCTTGGACTCCCGGGGGCAGAGGCGCCACGACCCCCGGGGGCTTGATATCCGCGACCGGGGGCTCGTCTCCCCAGCGAGACTTCTTCCGCTTGCGTCGCTCCCGCCTGCTCTCCGATTCCTCGTCGCTTTGCGAGCTCGCTTCCTCGCGTTTCATCGAGTTGTGGGTAAGATTGAACTGGTTCCACGGTTTCTGGGAGTCGCCGAAACTGAAATGAAATCCATATTAATATTATAAACGGGAAAATGTATGTGTGTGTTTGTTTGTTCGTCCGTCTTTCACGGCAAAACGGAGCGACGAATTGACGTGATTTTTTAAGTGGAGATAGTTGAAGGGATGGAGAGTGGCATAGGATAGTTTTTATCCCCGAAATCATCCCCTAAGGGAGTGAAACGGGGGGGGGGGGGAGTTTGTATGGAGCTGCGATATAAACGAGTTCCGGATGGAGTCGCGGGCAGAAGCTAGTATGAATATATAGCCCAAGTAGCACTAGCGCAGTGTTAGCGGGCTCAGCGCCCCCTAGGACAGTGCGCTCGTATGCAACGCACCGCCTGCATTATAGGAAAAGCCGCTCCTGTGGTCATACTCATTTATTGCAACCATAGTTTTGTACAGATCTTAATAACTAGGTAAATTTAGTCCCATATGAGCCCCGGTAGGCATGGCAACAACATGTACATAAACTCACGCCCGTTTTCCCAAAAAGGGGTAGCAGGACACATACATTTCGATTTTCGATCTCTTCTAGCAATTGTTGGGTCAAGGATGGAGAAATATGATCACAGATACCTAAGTAGGTAGATGTCTTGGAACGTAACGGATTTCTTTTTAATAATTTCTCCCCTGATAAAATTAATTAAAACCTGTGTTCTCCATGGGAGCCACATAATAGAAAGCTACTATCAATAGTAACAATTCCATCATTCTTCCGAAACACATTTTTCAGCCGAAATTGACTGAGGCAATGGTGAGGACCACATTCTTGGCCAGTAGTTAGCCTGGTGAATCGGTAGTGGTTAAAAAGTTCCGTTGTGACACAAAATTAATTATACAATTGGTTCCATAGAAAAGTTCAAACCAGGCTAACACCAAAATATAACTACAACTTAGAAAAGTTGAAAAACCCCCAACATTTTCATTTCAAAGTCCAATATCTCAAAAACGGCTAAACAAATTTCGATGAAACAAGGCTAAGAACACTCGGGATAAAATTATCTATGGAATATTTACCGTTAGCTTTTCGGTGAAGGAAATCATCGTGAGGAAACCGGTCTAATCCCAATAAGGTCTAGTTTTCCCTCTGGGTTGGAAGGTCAGATGGCAGTCGCTTTCGTAAAACTAGTGCATATGCCAAATTTGGGAATAGGTGTTAAAGCGGACCCCGGGCTCCTTTAGGGGCACAACCGGGAATAACGCTAGGAGGATGATGACAAAAATAACCGCATTCAAATCGGTCCATCCGTTTGGGAGCTACGATACCACAGACAGATACACAGACAGACACGTTAAACTTATAACACCCCTCTTTTTCGTCGGGGGTTAAAAATGGGAAGCATCATCCACCATACCAGAACTTATCCGCAGGTTTGCCGTCATCATCACTATCATAATCATCATCCAAGCAGAACTCCGGCTCATACACATCCTCCGGCTTCACTTCAGCTTTCTTCTCCGGATTCTCCAACCGCAACTCATTCACTAGCTCCCGGAACGCCTTGTACTCGTTCGAGTTCGTATTATGGAGGAACCTGTAAGTGTATAGAGCTTTAGCGCACTTGGTAGAGAGAGGGTGGAAGTCAAAGGATGTTTTAGGTTACGCTTACAACCTATAGTTTCAGTGCAGTGTTATAGTTACTAGAACGGTGTCTAATTCAGTGCATTCGTCTTTAAATTTCTTATCTGGTGAACATTTAACTTTACTATAATTAAAACAATCACAGCTCAATTACTGTCTAGCGTAATTAAATTTGCTAGTCTCCCAAATTTCTATTGAGCTAAAGTTTTTCATAATGTAAGCCGGATGAGTATGTAATGTAATGTAATGCAATTGGCTTCGAGAATTCATTGTAACCCAGAGTTGAGTAAAGTTAAAAAACTATTTGTGTTAAAATCTTGTCTTGTATTTTTTTGCCAGGCACTAGTTTTTGTGCTTCTATTTTCTTAATTCAATCAATCTTCGTTTTAAACAAGTTCACTGTAATTACAATTACGTATATACAGTGGTGACTGGTGATACACTATTCAAACATATGGTTAGATCGTTGATATATAGTATAAGGAGATGACATGTTATAAATTGACGACTCCGAGAATATTTGGCTACTATTAGTATTAAGGGTCTTATTTGATACAGGTCGTCGTCGTTTTATGAAAAATTTGCATACCTGCATGCAGGTTAAATATGCATGAACAAACCTTACCCTGTTACCATATTCTGCCAAATAAAAGATTTTTTGATTTTGATTTGATTAAAAACAGACGAACAACGCCGACGTCTATATAACACTGCACCAATCACATTAATTGTAGAAAAATAATATAATAAAAAAGAATACAGCACGTATCCTGCAGGGACAAAACTGTCTACAGTGGCAAGGTTTTACCACATATTTTGGTCTTGTGAGTGTATTGCCTTCAGGACATTTTCCCAGTGATCGCCGTTCCGGGCGACCTCAGTGGCGGCGCGCTGTACGGGTGCCGGCAACGAATCTGCAGAGGAAACTGCACACCACGAGTCAACATAATGTCTAGCTGCCACGATCTGCCTATCCGTAACTACCTATGTATTGATGCGGCCAAACAGTGACGAGTCTCAGCGGAAACAGCCAATGCAAGCAGGGTTCGAAATGATAATTATCGTGATAATTATCACGATATGTATCACGATAATTATCGTGATAATAACAGATGGATAATTATCGATTGATAATAACAAGTGTTCGAATTATTCGAACGTCTATTTACGCACTTGCGTCTATCCGAACGCACGAAGTGTCAACGTGACGTGCCGCGCCGTGGAGATTTTTTTTTAAATACAACGACGGTGGCAAACAAGCGTACGGCCCGCCTGGTGGTAAGCGGACACCGCAGCCTATAGACACATGCAACTCCAAAGGAGTAACATGGGCGTTGCCGACCCTTGATATGTTTGAGGATTCGCCGTGTTGATAGCTAAAGGAACAAATGCCCTCGCTCTCAATACAACGCATCCTCGGGAGATCTGGTGAGAAAAAATCAGTTTGGATTATGCAAAGTTTAGCGAACTCGAGTGTCATAGGTTCTTATACTAATGATAATCATCCGGTAATTATCAAGAACCGTAATTATCTTGATAATTTCGAACCCTGAATGCAAGTAAATACTGTCACCGGTCTGAGAAAAATTGGCCAAAGCGATGAAAAAATGGCCAATACGAACAAAAACAGTGGCGTTATGCGTTATGATTTTACAGAACAATTATCAACATTCACACTTAAGAGAAGTATGTTATACTCAGTTTTTGTAGTTATTTAGAAGTTGGCTTTGAATTATTATAGCCAGGATTTAAAGTGGCTAAACACTTCAGAATCTACAATACAACTGCACTGTCTTGATTTCTTTATCAATGAGTTTTTTGGCCAAATGTTAATATTGTTAATAGTTTTAGAAATTGCGCTAAGAGAAGTATGTGTAAAAATATTTGTTTCACAAGCTGTAGTACCTTGGTTTGTCGGTGTTGAGCGAGGTTCCATATCCTGGGGCGATGGAATGTGGCTGAGGAGCGGAGGCGGAGGCAGCGGAATGTTCTGGAGACTCATCTGATCTGGCATTGGATCCAATGGCTTTGGTTCAGGTATATTGTGTAATGGCATGCTTGTAGGTGGCATGTTGCTTGGAGGCATACCACTTGGAGGCATACTGTTTGGAGGCATACTGTTTGGAGGCATACTGTTTGGAGGCATACTGTTTGGAGGCATACCGCTTGGAGGCATACTGTTTGGAGGCATACTGTTTGGAGGCATGCTGTTTGGAGGCATCATAGGTGGCATTGAATTTGGGGGCATAAACATGTTAGGAGGCCCATTCCCGTTATTGAAATTGGGACCATTCGGCCCGAACGGAGGACGACCCATATACGGCATATTGCCATTGTTCATTGAGTTCGGAGGCATCATAGAATTAGGAGGTCCATTGGGGCGCATCATTGATGGATTAGGGAATGGCGGGCCGAAAAACGGGGGCATTGGCCCGTTGGGCCCAGGCCCACACATATTAGGCGGCATAGGTGGACCACAAGGTCCTCCCGGGCCATTGGGTCCCCAGTTAGGGGGCATTGGGTAGTTGTGAGGGCCTCCCATAAAGGGTGGCATGGGTCCTCCTGGAGGCATAGGTCCGCCTGGGGGCATTGGCGGCATATTGGGGCCGCCTGGTCCCATCATAGGTCCTGGACCCATGTTCATCCCTGGGCCCATGTTATTAGGCCCCGGGCCCATGTTTGGGCCAGGACCTCTAGGTCCGGGTCCCATGTTTGGACCGGGGCCCCTAGGTCCGGGTCCCATGTTAGACCCAGGTCTCATCATAGGCCCATGTCCCATATTAGAATCTGGGTAGCCCATGCCTTGTTCAGAATCTGAGCCGCCATTTGAGTTGGGGTCTCCATTTCCCTGCCAACTTTCATGGTTTGGGGATGGATCACTAGGTGGCATGAAGGGCATTTGCATCAATGGTGGAATTTTGTCAGATCTATTTCTGTCCTCCATGGGACTGTTGGTACGGTTCTTGCCCCTGTCATTCCATCTACGTCTGTCCCTGGAATCATATAAAATAATATTTAAAAAAAACCGGCCAAGTGCGAGTCGGACTCGCGCACGAAGGGTTCCACACCAATATCTATAAAAACGGCAAGAAAAATCACGTTTGTCGTATGGAAGCCCTCCTTAAATATTTATTTTATTTTGTTTTTATTATTTGTTATTATAGCGGCAATAGAAATACATCATCTGTGAAAATTTCAACTGTCTAGCTATCGCGGTTCTTGAGATACAGCCAGGTGACAGACAGACGGACAGACAGCGAAGTCTTAGGTAATGGGGTCCCGTTTTTACCCTTTGGGTACGGAACCCTAATCAATGAATTGTGAAATTGAATAGGGAGGACGCCATAATAAGTTGAACTGAAAACCTAACTACAGCATAATAAGCTAACCCTTTCAGTGCGCATGACGCCGCGTAGGCGCCATGCCATTTGCAACCCCGCCGTACTGATGACGCCGGCTCGGCGCCATAACATTTTTGCGTTTATATCATAAAATTGATTAAGTGGGGTTACATTTTCTTTTCTTTTTGTATAATTTACAGACTGAGCTGTAATATTCAATATGACTAAAACACAAAATTATATGTATATATTGTAATATTTAACTCCAAACTTTCATTTCACTATTTCTGTATATAATGGCTTGAAAACATTTCCGAAGTCCTTTAACAAAACATAGAGTAGATAATATAGGTAAGAAAAAAGTATTTTAGAAGAAAATATGTCTAAGTTTAATAGGTTTAAAACCTCTTGCGCCGAGGTCGGCGTCATTCAGGCTTGCGGGTGGACAACGCATAACGACTCATTTCAAAAGAGTCGTAAGTGTTGTCATTGCCAAATCATAAGGAGCTTTATTTTCATAGCGGTAATGCTACTTTTCATAAATCAGGTCGTTTTAGTCGGGAAGAATGGTTTCATGCTATGGCAGTTTTAACCAAGCATATCAATGTTTGTGGGTAAATAAATATATTTTGGGTAAATACATATTTTATTACTATTCTATGGCCAAAATATAGTAGGTTGACGTCTCTATAGTAGGTTTTGGGTAGTTACAACGATTTATTGTGATGATAAGCCGCTGCTGTACTAACCATAACAGCTACGTAACCTAACAAAGGTTTGTGTTATCAATTTTCATGAACTAGCATAAATCATCAATCATCATCCTGCCACTGATAGCACGCAGGTGGCCTGCGTGGGATAAAAAAAAAACCGATAAAGACATAAGTAGGTAGTATCTTCATTGTGTGATTTATGGCATCTGTGACCCTTTTCGCGCAAAGAGCAGCGGTAAAACAAAAGACATTATTAGGTTTTACCACTTCTCCATGTTTCCCTGAACAATAGGACAACTAGGGGTGTTGAAAAATAAGATGCGCTATGATAGAGAGATGCACAGTCTTGGTTTGACGTTGGTATTATGCTGTTGGTTTTGTGTTTTTTTGTGTTTGGTGATTTTAATAACGACTTGGCTCTCCTTATCATTCAATGATAACCACAGCCACACTCAACATGAATGACCCTGCTTGCCCACCGGACCAGATATCTCTGCATTACATGTTTGACCCTGATACCTAACTAACCCACTATAGTGTATTTAATAATAAATACTAGTAAATTCCATGTTCGAGGACCGTATCATTGAAATTAAAAAAATAATGCATCATTTCAAGTGTTTGGTTAGTGGTAATAACGCATCAACCCATCCATTTCACGATTCGCACCCGTAGGCCGGCATGACGCCGGCTCGGCGCATCGGGTTTACCGAGCTTTTTGTTAGTTCTGCGCCATAGCGGTGCGCAAAGCGCTGACAACGTTCGCCCTGAAAGGGCTAAACTATGACCAACTTGTTGGTAAAAGACACAAATATCAATATGAATGAATGAATGAATGAATGAATGAACGATAATTTATTTGAAACACACAGCGCAACAATCAACTTGCTTAAAAGTAGAGAGAAAGAGAAATGGTTGAGGTTGGTCTCAAAAAGGAATCCACTCAGCATGTGTCGGGGGCATGACGCTGATTTTCAGTGAATCCAGTTAAACAGTACAAAACAAAAACAAAACAAATATGGTCAGCTATACTTTATATGCATGCGATACACATGACTTTCTTACAGTTATACATTTGCATGTCCTTGTGCCCAAACATGAAGTTCTATGACGGACTATTAAATGACTGTTTACTGATATATATGCAAAATAACTGTAAATTGTACACCTCAGGTGGAACATAGTTTTGAGAAGAGGTTGAAACTTTATACTCTTTACAGTATCAGAATCACATTAAAGAAAAATTCTATCAGGAACATTGCCGGAGACAAATAATGTACCATTTCTTACCTGTTCCCTTTGTCGCCCCGCCTTCTCTCATTATGGTCATGGTTAGAATACTCCTGATCCTCCCTCTCATGAGACTCTGGATATCCCTCTGGCATGGTGGCAGCCATTGCTTTAGCCTCTTCTTGTTTAAACTGTCTCTCTTTCTCATCCTTTTCCTGTTTCTGTTTCTCCAGTAGAGCCTTATATTGACTCATGAAGCTGCCGTCATTTGAGAATATGTTTGAAGGGTTTTTATCACCTATTGAACCCAGGCTGAAAATTGTAATGGGTATTGTTGTTTAAAGATGTTGCACCAAAACATTCAACTCATCTAAATACCGTTCCCAACATGTGTAAGTCAATGTCAAAGATATCACTTGTGAATTGGTTGAAATATAGTATTTTTTTATTTATTGTATATTTGCGATATATATATTACATATGTTAGTGTGTATTATATTTTATATTGTATATTTATATATATACGGGCATGTTTTTATTTGTCTACAATATATACTTATTAGGATTTGTTTTCATTTTCTCTGTTTTTGTACACGGTATAAGTTTGCCTATCTTGTTCTACCTAGCTTCCTCTCAATTGCTCAAAGCTTAGCTGGAAGAGATCCCGTATATAAGTTCGCCTTTGTACTTTGATCTATTGTGTGACATTTATAATCCCTAACCTGTTATTGTGTACAACAAAGTGCTTACATACATACATGTTTACACTATAGCACTTTGCTCCACTGTACTGTACAAGGTGATAAATGTAACATATCTACGATGTTGACTGTGCCGAGCCATTCCTTCCCTTTAAGCAATGGTTCCCGGGATAAAAACTATTCTATGTCCTTCCCTGGGACTCAAACTATTTCCATAACAAAATTCATCTAAATCGGTTCAGCAGTTTAACCGTGAAGAGGTTAACAGACAGACACACTTTCGCATTTATAATATCAGTATGGATGAACTGTGGATAACTAATATTAGGAATAAAGGGCTATATAATGTAATCGTACCCTGTCATATTAAGAGATAAAAAACATAGGTAAAGCCAGTCTCAGAATGGTGCCCAAGAGTAGGAAAAACCGGCCAAGTGCGAGTCAGACTCGCACACAAAGGGTTCCATACCATTATCTATAAACGGCAAAAAAATCATGTTTGTTGTATGGGAGCCCCTCTTAAATATTTATTTTATTTCGTTTTTAATATTTGTACATAAATACATAATTTGTGAAAATTGCAACTGTCTAGCTATCGCGGTTCTTGAGATACAGCCTGGTGACAGACAGACAGACGGACAGATAGCGAAGTCTCAGTAATAGGGTCCCGTTTTACCCTTTGGGTAGAATGAAGGTATGGAGATGTGAGGATGACCTTAGACTTAGGCTAGGAAATATACAGAGAAGAAAGGCAGCAGGTGGAAGAGAGAGAGAGAGAGGTAATCGTTAGAGGAGGCCTATGCCAGAAGCCAAGATAAGTGTCAATGTGTAACATCTTATCTAGGTTTCAGATACACTTCGACGCAGTGGGATGTTTTGTGCATTCACCCCCAATGTCCAACATAACATAACATTACATAAATAAATAAATGTTGTTAAAATCATAATTGACACAGTTAATGGTTGAAAAAGCACACATTTAAAATAAATTAATTCATGATAATAAACTAACTCTCCGAGTATTACTAGAATACAATGATAAGATAACAAACAAGCAGCATGTTGTTTGTTATTTAAACTGACAAACTGATAGGTAACTGAATTCATATTCTGTTTTAATACAGCAAAATCTATTCAATTTGTAATATGGTGGGTACATACCAAGCCAATGAACGGCTATGTATCTCACTCTAACAAATAGCTGTCATGTATATGCTTCGCGTTTGTTGGTCGTTCGTTTGCTCAGTGTGTACCCACCAATACATTTATTTTGTTAAATTGTGATTTAATTTCATTTTCTGAATACATAGTACCTACATACTGTGTGTGCCACTATAAAATAAAATTAGTGTTGGTTTTTAATAATCGTAGCTAGCAAGTTGCTGTCACATTCGCCTCTTAGAGAGGCAGATACTGACGCCTACATACATACATTCACGCCTTTATGCCCAAAAGGGGTAGGCAGAGCACATGAAACATATGTTCCAGCGCCACTTTTAGCATAAATGTGGGTATAAAATATTGAAAAAATGTGATATTGCAGTGATAGGTTGCTGGCCCATCGCCCACAACACACTTCAACCCTGGTCCCTTAGTCGACTTTTACGACACCCACGGGAAGAAAGGGGGTGGTGAAATTCTAACCCAACACCACACGGGTACTGCACGGGGCTGACTCCTACTTATTGATATATTGACTAACTATAAAAGGGTATGAATGAATGAACGGCACATTTGAGCCCAACACAGTTGAGATGAGAAAGAAGAATAAGAAATGCATGTAATTGGGTGGTGTCATAATAATATTATTGATAACAATAGCCATCACTTTCTCGTAACAGAGTGATTACATGTTCACTCTGCTACATTAATAAAAATAATTAAAATCATAAAAAGATATGAGAATTATAAATTGTATTTGACTAGCAATTCGCATCAGTCATCTTCATCAAGACGTACGTAATAAAGATTGTTGAGAAAAATGAGTGTATTTGTAAAATATTGACCCTGAAACTACGAAATACCGGGGAATATTCTCCAACCTTACATGTTACGGAAAAATCTTAGCAGATATAGAATACGTACTTTGTTAGTTTAGCCTGCGCCGCCATGGCCGCAGCCTGCTTTTGAGCCTCTAATTTCGCCTGTATTTCCATTTTCTTTCTCTCTATTATTTGCTCTTGCTTGGACATTTGAGCCCATCTTGTGCTCAGCGCCGATTTGTTCTTGTTATCCTTGAAATTGTTCATAATATACAGAAATTACATCAACAGTAATACGGTTAAATTGATCCTTTATTATGCTAGCAAAATATTAAGTATTGTATGTATTTCCAAGTCGCTATAATTGAATTTTACTAAATATTTAATCAACACACCATTTTCACAAGTATCCGATGCACCACAGAGTAGAGTAGAAATTGTAGAAAAGCACTATGGAGTGAGGTCTGTTTTATCTAGTCTATGCTACTAAGCTAATAACTAAAAACTAAAAATAATATACCTTTCTAATTTAGTTTAATAACTAAGTTCTTAAATGAATCTAAGTGTACCTAAATAATTTTGAGTCGGCGCCAATCAATCATATAAATATTAAACCTTTTTTATTAACCTTAATAACTAAGTTCTTAAATTAATCTAAGTGTACCTAAGGCCACAGACTAATAAGAGATACCGACCTAAGGCTAAGTAATTTCGAGTTGGCACCGACTCAAAATTAAGCCTGCATCACACTGGCGCGGTCTGGCAGCGGCGCGGCGGACAATAGTAAACTTGTCCACCGCTGTCAAATTTACTAGTGTCCGCCACCGCAGGCCGCGCCAGTGTGTGGCAAGCCTTAATTAGGTACACTTAGATTCATTTAAGAACTTAGTTATTAACTAAATAAGAAAGGTTTATTATTTTTTGCTTTTCAGTTTTTTTTCGGCGGTTTAATTATTTTGCTAAAAAGTTTTTATTTTTAAATTTTCTGTGGCTTACTTTAGTTAAGTACTAACTAAATTACTAGTTACTTACACGCAATATTTGTAATTACTCTCTGCATATGTGGTCATACATTTCAATCAGTAAGTGAACAATCAACCATCCCCTGTTTTCCTACCCTTAGGGTTGGAATTTTTATTTAAAATTTATGTGGGACCAACTTCGAGCTATTGCTTCGAGCCCTTTCTAATAAAATTTTTTTTTTCAAAATCGGACTACTCTCTAAAAAGTTATGCGTGGTCAGACATAAAAAAAATATATACGCGTTGACTTGAGAACCTCCTCCGTTTTTTTTTTATTCGGTTAAAAATAGGGTAAATGGTCAATAATGGACAGTCCACATTACGTGATTTGTCAGCCCCAATTCATCAGAATCTGACTAATTGCTATTGTCTGGATGCATATTCCAACCGTCAAACGAGTTGTCCGTACTAATTGCATGAAAATCACAATTTGGACCATGAGGATGTTCCATTCGAACACTTTTTAGTATAAGGTGTTCGTAACTGACCACCCTTCAATAACTGGCCACGGTTAAATACTAAATTCTGATTGTACGAGACCAGAGTTCCTTTTTAGTATGATGGGCCATTCAAATAAATTTAAACGAAATTTAAAAAATATATACTAAAGAATATTGCATTCATATTTTACACTGTAATTTTGTGTTTTTTTAACCGGTGTTTTGCAACTACAATTTCATTCAGTGTGGCCAGGTACAGTAAGAAAGCGAAAATTGCCGCATTCAAACGGTCCTGCGAAGCGGACTGCAAGATTGTTACTAACCGATGAGATAGGGCGAGACTGTTAACTGGCCACACTGAATGAAATTGTAGTTGCAGGGGACTTTTTGGCGGGAAGTTAAACTAAGCGGACATTTAAAATTTTCTCGATTTAGCAAATTAATTATTCTTGTATATGTTTGATTGTTTTTCTTGTAAATATAGTGTTAATACAAAGTGAATATAGTGTACAAAAATGAATGATACGAGCGCCGGGGGCGAGGCCCCCGGTGACAAAGAACCAAAAAAGCGAAAACTCGACAAGAGTGCTGAAGACTATAAAATGTTCACTAAACCGAATTATAAAAGACAATTCCCTGAAAATCACAGTGCCGAGTGCGTTGTGTACGTAGAATCTCAAGACAATGACAAGCTAGGTAATAGAAACCCTATTACTCTAACAAAACTGTTTACGGAGCAAGTAAAGGGTATTGTAGGTGTCCACAGAGTGAATGCCTACAAAATCGGAATAACATTTAGGAAGCCCGCGCCAGCGAATAATTTTCTGAAAATGGACCTTTTCCTGGGCAGAAATAAACTCAAAGCGTTTGTGCCTGCAACACTGACTGAGACCACAGGTGTACTTCGATATGTACCGAAAGAATTAAAAAATGAGGAAATATATAAAAATATTGCATGTGACGCAGAAATCATATCGATTAAAAGGTTCATGCGAAAAGTTGAGGGGAAACTGGTCCCTTTGGGGACAATAGCAATAACTTTTGCAACTACATTATTACCTCAACATGCATATCTGAATATGTTTAGGTACAAGGTACATGCATACATACCACCCCTTCTCCAATGCTATAAATGTTTGAAGTTTAATCATTCAGCCCGGGTTTGCAGAGGTGAACAAATGTGTTCATCCTGTGCTGGACAACACTCATACAAGGAATGTGACGTCGATGAAATCGTATGTATAAACTGCAGCGGGAACCACCTCGCTATATCCAGGGAATGTCCCATAAAGAAACAGAAAATTGAAGAGAAGAAAAAGAAATACGCTAATTCGAACCAGTCATATGCCACTGTGGTGAGTCCTCCATCACTACCACCTATTGCCAATCCTACTACCTTTCCAGCTATGCCTAGTAAACCTACTAGCCCGCAAACCTTCAACATGGAACAACTTGTTAATAATGAAATAATAATGAATGCAATTGTTAAGTCAATGGTCTGTCTTGGAAATGACAAAGATAATACCCCGATCACATTTAAAAGAATTAAAGAAATATTGTTAGCAAATTTATTCAACTAATTCATGGATACATTTTTAAAAATAGCACAGTTTAACATACAGAGCTTACAGAGCAAGAAAACCTTATTAAAAACATTTCTTTCAGAACAAGATATTGATATATGTTTATTGAATGAGACTTGGCTCAAAAGCACAAGTATAATTCCTAATTTTACACCATATAACTTTATACATAAAAAATCAGTGAATACACATAATGGAGTTGCAATATTAATTAGACAAAACTTACAGTACAGCATAACAAACACAACTTTTTATGAATCCATTCAAAATATCTGTATATCAATAGAGACATCAAGAGGAATTTTAAGTATACTCTGTGTATATTGTCCTCCTAATTGTAACAGGTTTGACACCTCCAAAATGAAAAAGGTATTACTGGAAACCCCTAAGCCATGTATTATCATGGGAGATTTTAATGCACATCATATATTGTTTGGATGTCATTCAAATAATAATAGAGGCAACAGCTTGTACAAACTCATTGATGAATTTGACATGTGTGTTTTAAATGATGGTAGTGCAACAACTGTGTCATATCCAAATAGAAATCCGTCTGCAATTGATTTAGCTCTGGTCAGTCCCTCATTGGCTCCTTTTTGTGAATGGAGCGTTCATGACGATCCAATGGGCAGTTATCATTATCCAACTCAAGTGGTCGTAAATGTGAAGCCTTCCATATATGAGATCCGACCTGTAGAAGAAAAATATATTTATAGTAAAGCAGATTGGACTAAATATTATAATCTGTCAGAAACCTGTTTTTCTCAATTAGATATTAATAATACTGAACCTCTTAATTTGTACAATAACTTTGTAAACATTTTGTATAACATTCGATCAGAAGCAATTCCAAAGCTAAAGTCAAAACAAACTCCGAAAGTCATGAGAAAACCTGCTCCTTGGTGGAATCCAACATGTGATAATGCCGTACAAAAATCGAAAGAAGCTTTAATAAAGTATAAAACATCACCAAGTATTACCAATTTCATAAACTACAAAAAGATAGATGCCCAAAAGAAAAGAATACTAAAAGAAGAAAGTGTTCATTCATGGCATGACTTGTGCAGTAGTTTTAATAGAATGACACCTATTGCTAGGATATGGGGCTACATTAAACGATTTAAAAGATTAGGTTCCTCTCACAACAGGCATTTAAATGAAGAATGGGTACCAAGTTACTTAGACAAAATATCAGAGTCAACTCAGTTTGATCCAAATAACCTTAGTGACATATTAAATTGCTCTGCAGAGAATCAAACAAACTCTTTTCTCAATAAGCCATTTACTTTGAATGAATTGTATATAGCACTCAAAACTAGAAAAGACACAACACCAGGGTTGGATAACATACCATATATGTTAATTAAAAGGTTACATCCCAATGCTGTAGAAATCTTAATACAAGTTTATAATAAATTATGGAATAGTTTAGTTATACCGTCATCATGGAAAACACAATGTGTCATTCCCATCCTAAAGCCAAATAAACCTGTCAATAATCCTTTATCATACAGACCTATTTCCTTATCATCATGTTTAGGGAAACTTTTTGAAAATATGTTAAAGTTAAGAATAGATTACTTTGCTGAAACACAAGGAAAGTTACCAGATATTCAATATGGATTCAGAAAAGGCAGAAGTTGCTCTGAAAGCTTTGTATCTCTCATATCTGATCTTAAAAAGGCAAAACTCTGTCACTCTAATGTTGTATGTGTTTTTTTAGATGTTAAAGGTGCCTTTGACAATGTTAACATTGAAAGTCTGATTCGTGTTTTACATGAGTTGGACTTACCAAGTAAAACTTTAAAATGGATTTTCGATTTCTTACACAATAGAACCTTATTTGTTAAATTTAATAATAAACTACATGGACCTAGAAATGTAAGTAAAGGGACAATGCAAGGCGCTACATTGTCACCTCTGTTGTACAACTTATATACATCTCAAATCCTTCATTATGTAAATACATCCAAAGTTAAAATCTTGCAATTTGCAGATGACCTACTTTTGTACAGTGAAAATCAGAACTTGAACTTGGCTGTAAATAATATGAATGCAGCATTAAACCAACTACAACTTTATTATAGCAACACTTTAAAGTTAGAAATAAGTTCAGAAAAAAGTGCAGTATTAATATTCAGTAGAGACCCATTTGCACAGTCTGCTGTAAATATTATATATGATAACAATCTAATTCCTATTGTTAGTCATCATAAATTTTTAGGTGTTGTTATAGATGATAAGTTAAAATTTGATAAGCACATAAATTATATATGTCAGAATGCCATGAAGAGCATAAATGTAATGAGAAGCCTGGCAGGGACATTTTGGGGTTCTGACCCAAAAACTCTTAATATGTTGTACAAAAGCATAGTCCGAAGTCATTTTGACTATAGTTCCTTGGCTTATATGAATGCCAGTAGTACCTTATTAAGAAAGTTGGATGTAATACAGAATATGGGTTTGAGAGTGATAAGTGGAGCTATGCGCACCACTCCTATTAACACTATGGAAATTGAAAATTGTATACCTCCATTGTCCTTACGACGTTTACAGCTGGCTGAGAGATTTTGTTTGAAAGAGTTGTCCTGTGATAATAGTGTTGTCTTGGAGAAAATCACGCATCCCGCAGTAATCACACAGTCAGTTGAGACATCCAGTATTTCGGCTAGTACTCTTATTTCAGGCTCCTTACCTGAAATTCCAACCATAATAACATGTACAAAAAACCTGACAAGAAACATGTACACCAGTAACAAGTGGCCAATTTACAAGTGCCCATATAACACTTTGCTTAGCTACCGTGATATTAAGTGTCACCTAGATTCTGTGAAAAATAAGTATGATTTCTTAGAACTTTTAAGTGAAAATCCAAACTTCTATACTTTGTACACTGATGGTTCTAAGAGTGAGCATGTTAAATCAGCATACTATGACTCTCAAATGAAGTTAACTAAATGCTATAAAATACCAAGTGATTGTAGCATATTTACTGCAGAAGGTTGGGCAATATTAGCTGCTTTGACTTATGTATATACAAATGTAAATAGTGAAAATATATTAGTAGTTAGTGATTCTAAGAGTGTGCTATCCACCTTATGCAATTATAATTTAGCATATAAACAAAATTATATTATATATAGAATTAAGGATATGATACTTAAGTTAGGAAAAAATGTAGAATTTGTATGGGTTCCCTCCCACAGTGGCATAGCTGGAAATGAAGTTGTGGATCTTGCGACTCGTCGCGACCACGACGTTGATTTAACAGAATCATTTAAAGTACCTTTTACGGATTATTATCACCAGTTTAAAAGCTCTTCAAAGAGAATGTGGAAGGAATACTGGGACGCTACTACAGAGACAAAAGGAAAATGGTACGCAGAACTACAGCAAAACTTACCAACAGCACCGTGGTATAACAGCTTCAAATACATTAACAGGAAGTTCATAACGTGCATTAATCGTTTGCGATCTGGTCATTGCTTGGTTCCAGCACATCTCAATCGGATGAAAATTATAAGTGATGATAAATGTACCTATTGTTCTAAGAAAAATGCGGATATAAAACACGTGATATTTGAGTGTGAAACGTTTGCTATTCAAAGGCAGACACTTGTCAGTGTCATTAGTGATGTTGCTGATGAAAATTCATTAAGTGTTCCCCGCCTCGTTCAAGATTTATTATCAAACCCTGTCTATTTCATACCTGTATTTAAATTCATTTTAAAAACTGTAGAAAAAATTTGATTATTACATACAATTTATATTATTGTACATTTCGTAAGCTCTAATGCTATAATTATAATACTTATTACTTGTAATGTAGATGACAAAATGTTATATTTGTGTTTAAATGTAAACTATTATTCCGACTGAAGGACTCTGTATCCATGGTCATGAAATAAATTAAAAAAAAAAAAAAATTGTAGTTGCAGTTGTTACGTCTGTACGCTACACCCAATGGGGTTGGCCGGGCGAAGGTATTTGCAGATGGCGCCAGCATAGATTTTACCTGTCAGTCCTACCAAAACTGTCAAAATCTTGTTTTTTTTTCGGAATTTCCTTGTTTAGAATCAAGCCGTTTAAGCCAAATTCCATAGAAAAAGGCTACTGATTAGGTAAAACCTATGATGGTGCCATCTAGTCAAACACTTGACAGTTGCCATTCCCATTCTGACTTCGACATGTTGTAGTGACAAATTGGGGTATAATCACATAATGTGGATGGCCCATGACAGGTACAACTGGGTACAACCTATCTGCAAATAAATACCTTCGCCCAGCCAACCCAACCCCATTGGTATGAGGTGTTAGAGCGAGGTCCGTCTGTCACATTTTTTTTGTCCATTTATATTTTGCGCGATACTTTGCCATGCACTTTATAGCAGGCGTTAATCTCTACCGCACCATCGTTGCATTAACCGCGCGTTTATTTTATAGTATAGGAATATAATATATTTTACGTCACACCTAGCCATAATGCGAGTTTTACTGAATGCTGCGCGTACGGGAAAACTCGCATTGTGGCCAGGTGAAGACGTAAAATTTTGTACTCAAGACGGGCGGTAATTAGTTAAGCCCCAGAAGGCATATTTACACCTGCGATCTGGGGCATTCACGAATTCACCGCCCTAGTTACGTAATGTACTATGAACATTTTCATGTGACCAGCTGACGGGTTTGACCACCACTGTACAGTCAGCTGGCGATTATTTGTAGTCATAATATTTGATTGACCATCATTGGCATCATTTGATGTTAAAATGAATTGATATACAATACTCATACATCTAACGTTTATATAGCATACAAACGAATATCATTATTTCATACAAAGTTATGATGTTTATAATGGTTGTAACACCACAGAATAGATTAATAGTACAAGTAGGTACAGAAGGGAAACTCCTTTGATCTTTACAAGGCGCATTTTCTCAGCTAAAACATTAAGATTTATGGCTTTATGGCCCTCTGACGTCGTCGACGATGACGTCGACGTTCATCGGTACAAGTACATGTCGGTTCCCCAACGTTGTGGCACCGGCATGTACTTGTAGCGATGAACGTAGGTAAATCGCGGAGTGTCCCGCGCCTGGTAACACTTTTATTGCTCAGAAACATCAATAAACACTATAATACAGTCAGCAAGTACATAAAGTACCTAAACATGAGAAAGTGAGGGCCATTGAAATAAACGAATCGAGTTAGCTCGGTACGACTCGCTGTGCGAACTATACCGAACTATAATAATTTATTCTAGACTTTAAAACTAAAACAAACTATCAATATTCATAAACTTTTTCACTCGGATAAGTACCCCTACATATTGTAAAAACAGTTGTTAATCAGGAAATTCTTTAATTTCTTGTAGAATAATGATTCTTTTTCTTTGTTTTTAAGCTCTAACTAAGGCGACCAATACATGGTGACTAAATACTGATGATCCACCCATATCTATCACAATCCAGATCACATGCATACTTATTGATATATCACAGGATTATCAATATATTGCAGAATGAGTATATGGAAGAAGCAGAACTATCGTCTGGCCACAGTGGCCACCCTTTAGTACTGACGCGATAAATAAGGACCATTCAATACTGCTTCCATACTGAGTATTGCTGCAGGTGCTGGCAAACCAGGATCATCAGTAATTAATGACCGTGTATTGGACCGCCTATATTTATGTTGTTATAGTCGCTATAAACTGTTGTAATAAATGGTAAGTACCGGAATTAACTATTTTCAAATTAGTAAAGATGCTACCTAACTAATTTATTGTATAGTCGACCAACATATTTACCCACCTATTATACTTAATGGTTCAATATTGGAGCTGCATCTAACTAAATTAATGCATTAGATACACTCCGGGCGTAAACCGACGCCATTATCGATAGCTGCAGTATGAAAGTGCATAATCTCGTCAACATAAACCAACTTGATTAGATACCTAGGTATGTGTATATTGTGTATGTAGGGAGCCAAAAAAGTGGTCTACCAGCACGTCTGCCATGGGACGGCCGCGACATACTCTCGATTTTATTGGCACTATACCTCTTGCCCTAAGTGTTCTAATAAGAGAGAGATGGATAGTGTGAGAAAATCGAAAGAGCTCGCGCGCCATCGCGTGATCGTGATTGATCGTGCAGCACAGCGCACTACCACTTTTCAAACCTTACACAGTTTTAGAATTGAACTGAACAGTGTATAGGAAAAAGAATCGTCGGTTTTGGACCTTAACGAGATTGAAATAAAGACAAAAACTGGCAAGTCTTTTCCTTCCTTGACTATTACATGTTTGTTCGTTGACTAGGTATATGATTCCTGCGGGTGGCCGTCTAGTTGCATATTTAACAACTATTGTCATAATATCGATTGTCATACAACATTACGCATAAAGTTGATGCTCATATTATTTTTTTGCCATAAATTATACTATGGCATAATTGCTCCCTGTCATAATTATGCGGAGTCATAATTGGTTGAACCATAATGTAGAATGTCATACATTTATTTAGTCATAATATTGATAATTATAATTATATTTAGTAATAATTGTAAATGTCATAAATTTATCAAGCCATAATATTGACGATAATAAAATTTGGGATTTGTTAAAAAAACAATACAAAGGGTGGGCGTCAAATAAATAAAATTTTCTCTCAGATCAAACAACGCCAAGATAGTGGTGTATAAAGTTCAAGTTTTCGCGTAGGCAGGGGAGAACAGGGACTTAGTGGCAAAACCGACTCGGATTGCGGATAGGTTAGAAGAAGAAAGCGGGAGATTTGCTCCCGCTTTCGTCTTCGAGGTTATTTTTTTTATAAAAGAGCGGAAAAACTTGTTATTACATTGTAAACTTTTATACTGACCTTTTTGCTTGTAACTTGCTTTGTTTGTAACTTACTTGCTTCTGGTTCGATATCTTCATTTACTACTAAGAAAAACATAGGCTTATGCTTTTTGCAGTTTATGCGTTTATACAGCATGGTTAAATTGTTTTATGAGCAACCACTTCATGTCCATTATAAAGTATGCATAAATCATTTTATGCGCATCAAATTTATGCGCTTTACACAATATGTTCTTAAACATTATGATTAAAAACTTTATGCGCATAAATGTATGACTATTTGCAGTTATGCGTAATGATGACGAATCCACGTATGCCGATCAAAAATATGACTTTAAACTTTATGCAACCCGACCCCTACCCGATTCCTGCATGCATGGGGACAAACAGACATGTTTAAAACTTTCCGGCGTCCAGGACGCGTAGTATGAAGGCTCGCTCTAGAACGGTGACGAAAAAAACATATTGTATGTATATTGACTCGTTTTTAAACACACTCCTACACGAATAAGAAGTATTTGGATGATCTCCGTAATAAAAAGTAGATACAAAGTTGTTTTATACTACGACGGTGGTAAACAAGCATACGGCCTCCTGGTGAAAAGCAGACACTGCCGCCAGTCGCCTATGGACACTTTCGACACCAGCCTCCCTATTCTGTAACCTCAGACCAAGAAAATATACAGACGGAGCCTTACGAACAGTCTAGTGAAGCTAACCGGTGTTCAACCAAGCCCCATAAGTTTAGCACACGCTAAACAAATTAAATCGCACACAACTCGAAATAAATGATCTTGACAGCATTGCGACACGTTCTGAAGAGTTTAGTGCAATTTTGTTTGTATATATGTGTGCGTGAGCGTGTGCTAAACTTGAAGTAGCTTGGTTTTGTTTGTATGTGGTTTGGCTTCACTTGACTGTTTGTAACGCTCCGTCTGTCTTTTTTTCTCGGTCTGAGTCTGTAACTTGTTTTAAGCTCACCTCAACGCTCACCCACAAATATATCTTGACACCGCGATGCGTAGCAACTAAGCGTAGGTAGAGGTCTAATATCGTGACGGGTGGTCACCCGTGGGCAGTCGCCCATAAAGGCAATCTTGGGAGCTGCGGCGATCTTACTCACCACCAGGAACACAGCACCAAATGCGGACAAAGCAAGTACTGTCCCCTTTAACTTGTTTTAGGTTCACCATTCACCTCAACGCTCACCCACAAATATATCTTGACATCGCAATGAGCGCAGATAGATTAAATATCCGTCACTTTCTGACAAGTATGCGAGTACGAGAGTGAAGGATGTGTCTTATCCACATCGATAAGTACTTACATAAATATGCTGCACATTTATGTACGATTCTCAGCGAACGGGTCGGGCCGGAGCGCATTCTATTACATGCAAAGGAATTTGAACCGTCTATACAGCAGATGCAATTCATATTCGATTACAATCCCCACCGACTGCGTCGGTAGCTGCCGCCTCGCAGTGGATGCACAATGCATTCAAATATGAAATGTAATTACTGTTTATGCGTTTCCAATTCCTTCAAATTCCTTTGCATGCAATACACTGCGCTCGCATAGAAAGTAGCACAATGTTCAAAAACAAACTCACACTATTGCTCACTGAGAAGGCTTATTACTCAATCGATGAGTTTACAATTAAACGGATGGATGACTCCTGCGCCGTAATAAACGGAAATTTTTATTAAATAACTAAAAGAAATCGGTCGTGGGTTCGAATCCCAGCTCGAACCAATGAGTTTTTCAGAACTCATGTACGGAATATTTACCGTTAGCTTTTCGGTGAAGGAAAACATCGTGAGGAAACCGGTCTAATCCCAATAAGGTCTAGTTTTCCGTCTGGGTTGGAAGGTCAGATGGCAGTCGCTTTCGTAAAACTAGTACCTACGCCAAATCTTGGGATTAGGTGTCAAAGCGGACCCCGGGCTCCTTCATTTAGGGGCATTACCGGGAATAACGCTAGGAGGATGATGAACTAAAAGAAATGAATAAATGAAATGAAATGAAATGAAATCTGTAATAGTACTATGCTTCATGATAAAAACCATAAAATATTCGGTGTACTTATAGTGTATTAATGTATTTCATTTGTGACTTATAAAATGCTTATTTTACCAATAAATTCTGTATTCTGCTCCGGCCCGGCCCGTTCGGTGAGAATCGTACATTATCAGCACTGGATCGGCACCGCCCCTATATAAGTATGGATTAGTCCATGTAGCTTGCAGGACGGTACTGAGGGAATGTGATATATTTCGGTCAGCACCTTAGACTAGGTATGCCGAGTGCCGACAGCTGTAATAAATGGCCACAATTTAGATTGGATATCGCGCTCGACGTGCTTATCACGTTGCAGCCTGTGGTGTTGCCAGGGTGTTGCCAATTTATACCTGCCGTTAGTTTAACTATTTCCTGTGCTTTATTTGCGCAGGGCAGTTTAGCACTTCGTTAAAATTGTGTCGACAATGAACTTTATATTAAACTAGCTTCAGCCCGCGACTCCGTCCGCGTGGAACTCGTTTATAAATATCGCAACTCCATACAAACTTTCAACGCCCCATTTCACCCCTTAGGGTATGACTTCGGGGAAAAAACTATCCCGTCCTTTCCCGGGACTCAAATTATCTCTATACCCAATTTCACCTAAATCGGTTCAGCGGTTTAAGCGTGAAGAGGTAACAGACAGACAGACAGACACACTTTCGCATTTATAATATTAGTATGGAGTATGGATTCTGAATGGTGTCACAAGCATTTTTTTCATTACTTAAATGCCATTAATTTCACCAAGCAAGATAAGGAAAACCATTGCACACCTAAAAAATATATTGTTGTTTAAAAAACACTGAATGGTCGAAATTAATAATACTATATTACAATATTTCCCTTTGATATCCTAAATCCTACTAATATTATAAATGCGAAAGTATGGATATTTAGATCGATGTTTGTTACTCAATCACGTTTAAACGGCTCAACCGATTTGGATGAAATTTTGCACGATAATAGTTTATAGCCTGGATTAAAATATAGAATAGTTTTGATCCCGGGTCCATGCAGACGAAGTCGCGGGCGAAAGCTAGTCCTAGATAAAAGAAGAAACGTAGACCGTATTTGTCTTATGTTATCTGGAATGAGGTGTAGTTGGATTCAATCACACATTTTTATTGAGGCTAGATCATTGAGGAAAACTTATTGTTTTTAATTGAACTTGTTTTTTATTACGAACTTAATTTATCTAGGGAAGGGTGCCGTCAATTTAATTTACCTTTTGTGCTGGCAACACTTGAGAGCACAAACGCTTCAGTTAGGATTTATTGGCTCATTCGCATTTAAATGCATTGCAAAGGCATATATACACCGACCGAGGCGTGGACATTTCGTAAGCCATGTCTGAATAGCTGACGATCGGGTCGGAGGAGCCTAGTTTATGTTATGACATTGACACGTCAGTACATTCTAATCTCGATACGATACCTGCAGTTAGACAACGAATTTAAATAGGTAGCCTCTCCTCCAATATGCAATGATATACCGTGTGTTACCGGCATGCGGGCATTTATTAAAACTCATAATAATATGTTCCATTAGCAATTATTTGCAAATCATAATTATGTAAATTAACTGCGCAATTATTTTTCAAAATACAAACCTTCAATGGACTAGGTGTATGACGCCGTAATAAACAAAGTACGAAGAGCTGTCAGTTACACGTACTTGTCAATTTACTTTGCTGTACATTGCTGGCAATTTCAATTTTGTTAGAAAAGGTATGATTTTGGAGTTATAGCTAAATATTTGAATTAAGGTCATAATTAAGTTACAGAACTACGTAAATATACCCTACTTAAAAAAAAGCCCGCGGTAACACACTGTATATCGACGTTGTGTTCTTTATAAGTAATAAACTGTGAAATGGTACTCGTTTATAGTAGCTCACTATACAAACTTTCACCCCCTTAGGAGATGATTTCGATTCATCGTATGTTCTTCCCCGGGGCTCAAACTATCTCTAAGTATACCAAATTTCATCTAAATCGGTTCAGCGGTTTAAGCGTGAAGAGGTGACAGACAGACAGAAACATTTTCATAATAGTATGACTCTGTAGGCCTCAAAGTATCACGTTTCGGGCGTGGCGAGATGAGAGATTCGTAATGGAATTTCATTCTTCAATTCTTCTTACGTTTCAATATCACAACAATCATTTCATTGCATGTTTGAGAAAAGCACTGTACCTACACTACTCATTTAAGGTACATACGAGGGGTGATCACTAGAGTTAGGAATTTTGGTGGCATTGGGTGAACAAAGAGGAATGGAGTCCTTGTTATATTTTTTTTGATTGAATGAATGAATGAATAAATGATTGATAAATGATAAATGATAAATCAATAATGCATAATAAATTTTATTAGTTACATACAAGTAAATTGATTCATTAAATTAAAACATAACACATGTTTTGTTAAAATGTGTAATTTTGTCTCTATTTACAATCTCAATTTTCCGTTGGAATAAGTTTCAGTATACTACTGATAATTTAGATTACCTCGACAACGGTAAAAACTTTTTGAGTAGTTTTTCTAATACAGCATGTGGCCCACAACCGGGGCGAAAAATTAGAATGTAAGTTGTATTCCTTATATTCACTAACATTTGTTCAGCGACCTTTGAAAATAACGCGTATTTAAATTTTTACCACCCTTTTAAGATTACTCTAGGCTGCAATGTACTGCGAGTTTAGTTGTGATTAAAGCGTGACAAGTAACGTCAATTCAAGTACACTGATGACGGCGGCAGCGTACATTGAAAATAATATTTATTTTCTATGGTAAATGGATTTTTCACAAGTTGAGAAATCGTATAACGCCAGTGAATATGGAACATATTGCCATAGTGTATGCTTTTCATAATCTTGACAACCATTTAACATCAGATGAAGATAACATGCAAGATTTTGAAACTTTAATTCCAGTTGCAAGTTGTTCAAGGTCTTGAATACATAATCAATTTAGTTAAATAGTAAAATTTATTGACATGTGATATTTTGAAATCTACATAATATATGGCTTTATCAGTCAGTTATTCAATTATTCAAATTAAAAAAAATACAATGGCGACTCCACTGCACTACTTGTGCTAAAAATGCCACCAGAATCCTAACCCTAGACTGATCACTGATCAATACGTTTTGATAATCGGCATAAAAAACAGAAGTTATCCGTTACATAATACACTATTTATTAGTTTACTTACCTATATATTATAAATGTTTTAATTTTGCTTCATAAAAAAAAAGACTTTGGATAGACGAAATGAAGACTAGTTTTTACATCGACGCAATATAATAAGAAGTAGTAATAGTAAAAGAGTTGGTCTAGATTACACTGTAGGTACCTAACTAGTTTTATAGAATTCACAAGCCTGAAAAACAGCCCAAAGCACATTTTATTTAGCAGAGGCATTTTAAGTTTTATGAATAAGGGGGTAAGTAATATAAGTTGTCCTGAAAATGTTACGGTTTCAGAGAAAATTACTTTTAATGATGATTATGGAAACTAAATTAGCGTTATGGCAAATTAAATTATGGATTTTGAAGGTACCTATGCGATCAAATACGATGTAGAATGGCCTGAATCAATAATCTGCACCTCAAACATTGACGTACACTGCAGGTACAGAGTGTCCTCACAAATCAAGTCGTCCGTCACCGCATCCAATATGGCCGCCATGAATCAGGCGAGTCATCTGTAAGTGCTGTTGTAATTAAGCATTCCCCGTGAATCAGCGCCGGGAATTAATGGCGGCGACCGCGTCGTGGGACATTGCGGATTCCGCACCCGGGTCCCGGCGAAATAAGGCAGGTGGAAACTGGTTGTGACCGAATTTAACTGGTACTGTGGTTGGTACTAGATTGATTAGGAATACCGATTTTCCTGAAGACGCAGGGAAAAACCCGGCCAAGTGCGAGTCGGACTCGTGCACCGAGGGTTCTGTACAAAAATTTACGGTTTTCGCAATTTTTCCTTTATCTGTCTGTGCTATAAGACGTGGCTTCGTACCAAAATTCAAGATTCTGAGTTCACGGGAAGTACCCTGAGCTTCAAGAGACAGTAGACCTGAGTATTTCGTATGAATTTTTAACCGACTCCAATAAAAAAGGAGGAGGTTCTCAATTCGGCTGTATTTTCTTTATTTTTTATTATTTTTATTTTCATGTTTGTTACCTCAGAACTCCGTCATTGATGAGCTGATTTGAATTTTTTTTTGTTTGTATGTATATACTTCCAGGTGGGTCCCATTTTTTTCAAAATTCTGTTAGATGATGGGATCCATGAGGAATTGAGGGGACTCCTCAATTTTATTAGGCACGCGTGTAGTGATTTTGGTATTTTCTGTGAAAACTCGTGTATTTACATCCGGAAACATAAATTTGGTGGCGAGGAATTGATGATGAAGACCACAGATGACTTATCGAATTCCTCAATTATGTACTTAAAAGTTCAAAAGTACGTCACAGGTTCTGATAAGATTCCGTTGAAATAGGAACTAATGAAGTGCCATTGGTGATGATTTTGGGGAATCGACGGAAGTCCCCAAATATTATCGGCCCACATACAGCGCAGCGGTTCGGTTTTTTTGTATAGTAGGTAATCAACGCATTTGCTATCGGATATCAGTTCATGTGGTAAATTGTAAAAAAAAATATAGGAAATGTTCTCGTGGCTTGGCGGAGTACTAAATTGAAGTCGGTTAAAACTTTGTTTTAAAGTAAATTATAGCTTGATTACCTCGACGCGTTCCTGAGAAAAAGGGTCTTGACAGACGGACGGTTCCGTTTTTTCCTTTTGAGGTAGGGAACCCTAAAAATAAACCATGATCACCTTAAGCCCAAGACAGGACTGTCCTGTCTTGGATTTTAGACGATGGTGGTATTTTGTTCACTGTATCATATATCTTTTATAAACGGATTATGACCACCGGCCGTCGCATTGCACGAACAAAGCTTTACAAAACTCGAAATTCTATTCAAAATGTAGTATCGTCTGATACCACAGCACACCGGTATTGTGTATCGCAATCCCTGTCCCCAGGTGCAATGTTAACGGTGTGATTCCGTGCAGGCGCCGTGTTCGCACGATAGCTCTCCTACGATTCCACTAATCGCTACATTTGATTCTCTTTGCGACCGGGCTTAATCCACTGTTGTTGGGCATTTACGGGTCAATACGGCGGTTTTCTAATTGCTTCTCATCGGGTATTGGATTGTGAGGTATTTGCTGCATGCGGGCGCGTTGTAACTGAGATGGTCTGTACTGCAGCCACAGCATCTACATATATGTGATTCGGATTCGTAATTAGGCGAACTAACTTGACAGTTCATTGCACACGAATGTTACCAGTTTCGCTTTAAAATAACCAGTTCATACCAGAGGTTGTTGCGAGAAATTGCAAGGGGTGTATCGCTGCGTCCATCTCATCTCTGTAATTGGATTGGAAAGGTGTGCGTTTAAAACATTTCCAATGAAATGTTCGTTACAGAGTAAACCTTTGAGTGCCTATGTTATACAATCTTATCTACACTTCTTCTTGGAAGAAGGATCATTAGTCTGTTGACCAAATCAAGGGCATCTTTAGTTTATGTCCGAAATGTAAAGTGGTCTTATACGTCTAAACAACGAAGGTTTTTGTTTCACCCAGAAGGCTTAAAAGGAATATATTTTACACTACTATAGCAAAACGTGCTGAAATCCCTTCAAATCTACATAGGAAATCAAGGGTGTCTTTTTCCTGTTACAGAAGATTAAATCGAACGCCTGAATAAAGTCAAAGGGTTAACTATAAGGTCAAAGCGTGAATGAAGCAAAAATGTACTCCTTTGAGAATCCCTATAAACCTTAAAGTATCATCTGCATTGAGACTTAAAGACATCTTTTGATTCGTCTATCTGAATCTAATCAACTAGAATACTGCATTCAGTGCCTTAGAGTTAAAGTTCAAATTTGAACAGTGCACATTCGCGATCCGAGCTCTCAATCTTACATGCCATAAAATTAGCTTGCTCAACAAATGACGTAAGAGTCATGTTACAGATATCGAATTGCTCCAACATATATAAGCTGCTTTTTGTCTCCAACGGAATACGTCTACCAACCCATGGTAATGTATTCATATATTCAACCAAAAGGTTCGGGGTCCGTTGCAGAAACTTGCAAATTGTTTTTTACCAGCATTACGCCCTTTGACCCTTGGATATTTTTTATCACGTATCTAAAAGCCTTTAGGCGTTGGTCGCCCACTCCATCGCGTGCATTTGCCGTATTGCTCTTGTGTTGTGATTTTGTTTATTTATTATTTTGCGACGGTTCAACCTCGCAACACAGGCCGCAGCGCGCGCAGCATGGTACGCGCGGGCTACAAGTCACCGTCCGGCTACACCGCCGCCGCCGCAGCGGCGCCGGCAGAATCCAAGTCAGAGGTCTGGCTGCACCGCGCCGCGAGCGCGGGCGAGAGGCGGCCGACCGTATAAAAGAGAACGAGCGGTCAGGTTCAAAAAAAAAAAAAATCGACGCGGGCAGTCAGTCTTTGCCGCTGTTCCGAGACGGTCGCAAGGGTTGACTGCACCTAGAGCCCGCGTGCGCGCCTAGGTATTTAGGGAATTTTCAGCAGGCTCGGCCTGGGCATACCGAGTGCGTGCGGCTGAGACTCCTCCGGAGGACCCCCGACAAAGCGCGGTCTGGGCATACTGAGTGCGTGCGGTCGAGGATCCTCAAAACACCCGCGAGTCGCCTTCCCGCCGTAACCCGCGTTACCGGAGAGTCCTACTGGACTTATACCTTGCCGGTGCACAGTACACCAATTTAGAGCCAGTGATTAGTTAAAGAGTTGTTTATCAATAAAGGGCATAAAAGACCCATCTTTATTATCCAGTCAATCCGTGTCTCTATCTAACCTAGTGGATATCCCCTTCTACTTACCCCTGAGTTAGCCTGGAAACCTTCGCTCCAGTAGGATATGTATGGTTTGCCCTCCGCGACGACCATCACAATTTATTTAAACTTTATTGCACAGTAACAAGGTAATCATGATGATGATGATGATGCACAGTAACAAGGTACAAGTACAAAAGGCGAACTTAATGCCATAAGGCATTCTCTACCAGTCAACCTTTAGGCCAAACAGAAAATAAGCATAGCTGGTGCGGAGTATAAGAACAACACAGAAATAAAGTAAGAGGAAAAAGTACTAGTATGTTATACGGGTAATTCCAACAATTTTCTTACAATTTCAATGGGAAACCAAGACGTTAATTAAGTCTCTACTTAAATACAATGAGTGTTGTGTAGTGTAGGCATACCACTAGTTTTATTCACCTGAGACGTACCTATTTTTTCATCACAATTTGATTTCAACATGGTTGTAGCTAACATGGGTGACACCGTGGGCGGAATTTGTGTGGGTGCCACCCAGTGGCTTTATCGAGTCCGGAGTGTCAAGCCACCGGTACGTAACACTGAAGCACACAAGTTAAATGAATAGAAATGGATGCTTACACTTAAAATTATAACCCTCCTTCTATCGGAGTACGGTAAATCCCCAATAGGGTTAATAGTTATCTTTACCTGATTACAACAAGTGAAATCAAAAGATTTTTCGAAAAACCCAACTGCTTTCTCACAAATATTAAATCCTATGTCAATCCAACAAAATCTGATATGATATGTCGAAATCTATCAAACGTTTTTTAGATGTTCCGTTAGTCGTCGTCATCATCATCATCATATCAGCCGAAAGACGTCCACTGCTGGACATAGCCCTCCCCCAAAGAGTGCCAAAGCGACCAATCCCGCGTCACCCGCATCCAGCGGACTCCCGCAACCTTTACCAGGTCATCAGTCCACCTTGTCTCGGGGGCCTACCCACGCCGCGCCTTCCGGTACGTGGTCGCCACTCGAGAACCTTTCCGACCCAACGGTCATCGGTTCTACGTGCTATGTGCCCCGCCCACTGTTTAATAATAATAAGAATAAGAATTGATTTCTAATAATATAATTTACTTTGAAAACAAAGTTTTAACCGACTTCAATTTAGTACTCCGCCTTGCCACGATAACATTTCCACATTTCTTTTCCAATTTACCACATTAACTGATTTCCGAGAGCTATTACGTTGATTATTATTGGAGAAAAAAACCGAAGCGCGGACCGGGGTATGTCCTAAAACTACGACCGGACCCGGGTATGTCCTAAAACTACGACCAAGTCCACCGGGGGATGGGCAGCAGCATCCCTGGAGTGCGGTGGAAATACTGCGATCGCCAACCCGCATGCCAAGCGTGGCGATTATGGCACATACCCCCCAAATGGACTGTACAAATTGTAGACAGTTGGTTGCAGCAAAATTTCATACCTACGTAAAGAGTCAGTTGTTGGGGCTGAGCTATAGCTCATAGCCTCGCCGGCTCGTAGCCTATAGGCTACCAACGGGGTCACAGATGACGGATAGTGAACGGCCATCAGATAAGGTGGTTAGCTGCGAATATAGCGAATAAGCAGTCCCCTTTCAAGCAGCGATAGGGTTAACATTAACAGGGCGTAGTGGGTTGGACGGTGGTACGGACTTCTCAATAAAAACTACTTTTTTTTTTATAAGTCATATATGCCTTATGAGGACCTTGCGTCATGGCGAGTAAACGCCGCCATCAAATAAGCATTCCCCTGGTACAGAGCAGCAGCTACATCAGTATTGGAAGAAGGCCGAGGCAGTGGGTTCCGGTAGGACTTTTGACGAAATAGGAGTGGGCGTATATATCCGACTTACACTGCGATGTGGAAGGCAAGTGGGGAAACCATCATCGGATGATGATGGTTCCGGGAATAACGCTAGGAGGATTCCTAGCGTTATTCCCGGTAATGCACCTAAAGGAGCCCGGGGTCCGCTTTGACACCTAAAGCCGAAAGACGTCCACTGCTGGACATAGGCCTCCCCCAAAGAGTGCCACAATGACCGGTCCTGCGCCGGTCATCGCAGTGATTTGATTAATTTCCACACCAATGGATCACTTTTCACAGGTCATCATCATCAACCTCCTAGCGTTATTCCCGGTTGTGCCCCTATAGGAGCCCAGGGTCCGCTTTGACACCTAATCCCAAGATTTGGCATAGGCACTAGTTTTACGAAAGCGACTGCCATCTGACCTTCCAACCCAGAGGGAAAACTAGACCTTATTGGGATTAGACCGGTTTCCTCACGATGTTTTCTTTCACCGAGAAGCTAACGGTAAATATTCCGTACATAAGTTCCGAAAAACTCATTGGTACGGAGCCGTGATTCGAACCCACGACCGCCGCTTGACAGCCGCATGCCTGAACCACTAGGCTACCGTAGCTCACTTTTCACAGGTAAATACTCTAAATACTATTTATTTCAAATAAAACCACGAGTTCAAGAACTTGCGACAGGCATATTCAATACAAATCGCGCGGCATGTCCGATCTCCTTACTTTCTATATATCTGTTGTAGTATGTGACTAGTTAAGTATAGATAAGTATTATAAGATATAGTGAAGCGACCACTCTTGCTGTACAGTACAGACAGTCATTAAACGTACGTGAACCAAACCTCTCGTGTTTAATTGATTATCCGCTAGACACCCTACTGCGCACGGTACATGGCGACCTTGACCAGTAGCGCGCGGGTGCGCGTCGTGTATCGCAAGGACAATGTGTGAAATTAAAGACAATGTGAGACTGCAACAAATTCAAGATTTATTTGAGGATGTCGGACTCAAACTTTTTGTGCTTTGCGTACTTTACATTATAATACTGTTGTGGTGCGTGTTTAAATGCAACAAATAGAAAACGGTTTGAAAAATGGGTTCGTCGAATACAAAACAAGAGGAGAAGGAGGTCATTATCACGCAAAATGCAGCTGGAAGTAATGCGGCGAAAGCAGACCAGACAGACCAGACAGACCATATGCGCATAAATAACTGGCTCCTAGGCGTAATTATCGCTGCTATGGGAATAGCCGTCATAATCTATCTTCTCAAGAGATACAGAGAACAGCATAAGAAATGGATTCGGCAGCAGGTTAAAGCGGAGGTTTTGGAAGGACTCCAAAGAAGATTATCTTGGAAGCGAAGGGTAGATTCACCGAATGAAGAACAGGGACAGTAAAGAAAAGTAGAGGTGACCTTGGTTAGTAAATGGAGCAACGATTGCAGGACATTTTAAGTGAGTTAAAAAACATTCAAGTAAGTCTAAGAAAATTAGGGATAGAAAAGAGATTAGAGCGAAAAAGTTATGTACAACAAAAAATAGATAAGGCAAAATCGCTATATATAGAATATGAAAATATAATTAGTACTTTAGATATAACAGTACTACAGGAAAGTGCTTATATTTTTGATTTAGTTGTAGAACAGACAGATATAGTATATAAGAAAATATTATGTTTTGAGACACAAAAAATTGACACTAAAACACCAACAATGGATAAGTTCGATATCAAAACGGCAGCCACTCTCATCCCCATTATGGACGGTACGCAGGAAGTTACGGAAAGGATTATAGACGGAATAGAAATGTATGAAACATGCTTGGAGAGCGATAACTGTAAGAAAATGTTGATTTCTTTCATATTAAAAACACGTGTCAACAAGTCGGCAAAACTTAAGTTAAAACAGAAGTATGAATCAATTACAGAATTAATTTTAGACATGAAAACATACTTGTTAACTAAGAAATCAGCAAGTTCTCTTTTAAGCCAGCTCAGTAATATTACTCAGCGGGATATGTCGGTTAAGGAATTTGGGAACGCAATTGAGGACATGTTCGTCAACCTCACGATTTCGCAGGCCAATAACAATGAAAACGCGTACGAAATCTTGAGGCCTTTGAATGAAAGCATGGCAGTTAAGAGATTTGCAGACGGACTACGAAATAGGAGGCTAGGAACGGTTATATCGGCGCGTGACTACGGAAACCTGAAGGACGCAATAAGGGCGGCAGAAGACGAAGAATCGGCGCAGCGGCCATCGCAGAGCATACTCTTTAACTATGTAAATAGAGGTAAGTCCAATTACAGGCCCGGACCCAACTATCAAGGTTATGTGAACAGGGGTCACCGAGGATATTATAGTCACCGCGGAACATCAGTAGGCCGTGGTACATTTGGTCAACGAGGTTACCAATATTATTCAAACAGGTACATGCGCCAACCTCACCATTATCGCCCACCCCTAGCCCCTTATCGCAACCCCCGAGGTAGGTTTGGCAGCAACAGGGCATATCGAGGCGGAAGAGGTAATCATCACCAAATATATTCGGCCACGTCTGGAGGGTAAAATAACACCCACTCAAGTGAGATAAATACACCCCCAGAAAATGAGACTATAAACGGCATTCAGTTTTTTCGAGCATAAAATATTTTCATACAATCCCGGTACCGATTTTATTAAAGTCTTTATTAACAACAGCATAAGAACTTTGTTAATAGACACGGGATCGACTTTATCTGTCTTACGAAGAAACGTGATACCCGAGAACGCTTTTATAAACAGGGACAATATTGTTGTTAACGGTATAGGCGGACGAGTTACCGCGAATTGCTATGCTGACATACAGATAACGCTTGAGAACCATGCCATGTTCAACCATAGGTTTTATTTACTAGATAATTTGCTATGTCAGACCGATGGTATTATAGGATTGGATTTCTTGAGAACCAACTCGGCGAACATCGACTTATCGAATAACAAGTTGACAATGTTTACTAATGGCAATGTATGTGTGGTACAAATTCATAGGAATAGCGAGTATGGTTATTATTTGACAATTCCGGCACGTAGCGAGTCAATTCATTTTTTACCATGTACTACAGAGAATCAATACGATCGGGTCATTAGACATAAACAACTCTCAGAAAACATATTTTTAGCAGGAGGTATAGTCAGAACAAATAATGGGAAAATTCCTGTGCAAATTTTGAACTCAAGTGACCAAGACATTCGATTACCAATATTCGATATAGAAACGGATTCTTTAGATGATTTTGAATTATGTTCACTAAATAAAACTCAAACAAATGTCAATAGAGTGAAACAACTTTTGCCACAGTTGAATTTAAATCATTTAAATTTAGAAGAACGGAAATCGATAGAAATAATATGTGCAAAATTCTCAGATATATTTTACTTAGAAGGGGATACATTGACAACGACAAATATAATGAGTCAATCCATAGCTTTGAAACCTGATATAAAACCAATATACACCAAACCATACAGGCTTCCACAAGCATTAAAACCGGAAATAGATAAGCAAATAAAAAAAATGTTAAGGGAAGATATTATAGAGGAAACGAACAGTGAATGGTCAAGCCCGATATTATTAGTTCCCAAAAAGGAGGATGATAAGGGAAACAAAAAATGGAGGCTAGTAGTCGATTTTAGGAAAATTAATGACGTCATACAAGACGACAAATTCCCATTGCCTAATATAACGGAGATTCTCGACGCATTGTCAGGAAGTATATATTTTAGTCATTTAGATTTAAAACAGGGTTTTTACCAGGTCAGTTTGGAACCAGAAAGTAGAAAGATAACAGCGTTTACTACTAGCACAGGTCAATATCATATGAAACGTTTACCGATGGGGCTGAAGATATCACCAAGTGCGTTTTCGAGAGTTATGTCAGTCGCACTTTCGGGACTAACATACGAAAAATGTTTCGTATACTGCGACGACGTCATTATTTTTGGCAGAAATTTGGATACACATAATAAAAATTTAATTAAAGTATTCGAACGATTTAGAGAAGTAAACTTAAAACTCAATCCATTGAAATGTGATTTCTTAAAGAAAAATATTTTATACCTAGGACACGTCGTTTCTTCCGAAGGAATTTTACCAGACCCCCAAAAAACAAAAACCTTAGAAAATTATCCAGTTCCCAAAAATGCCGATGAAGTACGAAGATTTGTTGCTTTTTGTAATTACTACCGTAAATTCATAACCAATTTTGCAGAGATAACATTACCCTTAAACAAGTTATGTCGTAAACATGTACCATTTGTATGGTCCAACGAATGTGAAAAAGCGTTTGCTCATCTTAAAACCGCATTAATTACACCACCAATTTTACAATATCCAGATTTCAGCAACAACAATGAATTTATTTTACAAACAGATGCATCTGGAATAGCAATAGCATCAGTATTATGTAATTCAGATATGAGACCAGTAGCGTACACGAGCAGACCACTTAACAAAGCTGAATTAAATTACCCAACCATACAAAAAGAGCTTTTAGCTATTGTATGGAGTGTAAAATACTTCCGACCATACCTTTATGGCAGAACATTTACAATAATGACTGACCATAAGCCATTATTGTATCTTTTTGGTATGAAGGACCCGTCTAGTAGGTTATTAAAATTTCGGTTAACACTAGAAGAATTTGATTTCCAGATAGTTTACATAAGGTTTAGGAAAGGACACTCAAGGTAACCCTAATATATCTACGGACAAGAGGACTGATCAACCTCGAGTTGTAGAAATATTACGGAAACCGAGCGATCTGACAGATTTGACGTTTATATGTGATAAAGATATATACACGATAGTGAAACGAAATAAAATAACGCGCGGGGAAAAATGTTTTGTGTTCGTACCTAACGAGCAACAGCTATATGTTAATCTGAAATTCCAGTCACATTTTACGCGAGACGTATTTGTGAACGAATTGAAAGATTTTTGTGAAAAAAATAATATAAAGAAACTATGCATAGTGAAAAATACGAATAACGCGTCGTTTATAAAAGATGTATCGACTGAAATATATTCTAGAAAAGAATGGACCGGTCCTCAGCTATTAATTTTAGAAGGAGTTAGAAAAATTATCGACAGCGATGAGAAAACATTTATATTACAAGACTACCATTTGCTACCTACAAGCGGCCACGCGGGTGTTAGAAGAATGGTAAATAATATAAAAAGGAAATATTTCTGGCCTAGGTTAGAAGATGATGTAAGAAATTTTGTAAGAAAATGTTCCAAATGTCAAATAATGAAACACTCACCAGCTATAAAACAACCAATGGTTATAACAACAACAGCTGAATCAGCGTTGGATAAGATATATTTAGACATAGTTGGCCCTTTGGACAAGGACATTGATGGTAATGTATATATTTTAACACTGCAATGTGAGCTGAGTAAGTACGTCGAGGCATATGCAATACCTTCAAAAGATACAGTGACCGTCGCAAAAGCGTTCGTAAATAATTTTATACTAAGGTACGGTATCCCAAAGGCGATATCAACCGACCGAGGAACTGAATTCATGTCTTTGATCATGCTAGAGGTATGTAAATTATTACATATTGATAAGCAATATTCTACAGCATACCACCATCAATCTTTAGGTGCACTTGAAAATTCGCACAAAACCTTACGTAACTTTTTACGCATACAATGCGAGGAAAACATCGACACTTGGGGACAATGGCTACCGTTTTGGTGTTTTGCTTATAATAACACTGTCCATACGTCAACATCGTATGCACCTTTTGAACTTGTGTATGGAAAACAATGTGTATTACCTAGTAGGTTAAATAATAATATTGTTGAACCGGTTTACAATATTGATAATTATGTTATAGAGTTAAGATATAGGATACAACTAGCCAATAAGGATGCGCGCGAAAAATTAATTTTAGATAAACATAAACGTAAGTTATCATATGATCGAAACGCAAAATCAATTGTGTATGAAAAAGACAGTTTAGTGTTGTTAAAAAGTGAGACAGGTACAAAAATGGACAAAGTGTTTCACGGACCTTTTTATGTTGTGGAAGATTGTGGACCTAACATAAAAATATTAAAGGACAATAAAGTGGAATTAGTACATAAAAACAGAGTGAAGCCATTTATTGAATGACTACACTTTATTAAATAGATAAGGAACTTAAATTGTTAAGAGAAAAAAAAAACAAAAAAAAAAGGATAAAAAAAAACAAAAAAAAAATATATGATTTTTTTTCTTTTTTTCTTTGCACCCCCGAGGTCTAGTATGTGACTAGTTAAGTATAGATAAGTATTATAAGATATAGTGAAGCGACCACTCTTGCTGTACAGTACAGACAGTCATTAAACGTACGTGAACCAAACCTCTCGTGTTTAATTGATTATCCGCTAGACACCCTACTGCGCACGGTACATCTGTGCTTGTTACCGACAAGAGCCCGGCTCTTAAGTTTATGATGATGACGTAAACTGTCGGTCCGCACCAAAGTCGCTCGGTTGGAGTGGCGTGTTGGCGACAAAGAACGAGACATACACACATACATACATATATATTATGCGCTCAAAAAACATTACCCTCCTTCGGCAGTCGGGTAATAATAAAACTCGCAAACTCCGCGGACACTTACGCGTTTATTTATTTATAATATTAAGTCCACTCAGTCACGTCCGTAGAAATGGGATCACGTTCCGAACGCGCATTACAAACTGTGAACGCCCGTTGCGAAAGGGAGAATTTTTAGGGTTCCGTAGTCAAAACTAGATAAATATCGGGAGGGGCTACCGCGAAGTGAAAACGAACTTCGTTCGAGTATCTCCCTCTCTCTGTCGCTCGAACTAGCAAGTGCATCGAAGAGGGAAATTCACGAACGAAATTCGTTTTCGTTTCGCGGTAGGTCCTCAGAGTCGGTTTTGTATTTTGCGCGCACAAAATACAAGTGAGGTTTGGCAAGCGTGGATGAATCCTTACTATGTCGACTGACCATAGATAGATATGAAAGACGAAGTTAATCTCTTCGTGCGATATGCTATAAGCAATGGAATTCGCACCCGTAATCTGCATTCCCTGACAATAATAAATTAATAAGTGACAAGATAGGAGCGTCGTCTTGTTATATCGAACGGTGTAAGCACTGTCAGCCACTGATGGACAATATCCTGTCACTTATCGTGTAATAAGGCCATGATACGGGGTCTGGACGAAATATAATTTGTACCGATTTGCCTTACAAGTTATACGAAGAATCGGGGCAAATTATATGCCAACCATACCAGTGAGCTTTATCTTGGGCCATCTCATCACTGAAGATTAGATTAGACTAGGGTCAATCATTGGTCACTTCTTCTTAAATCGACACGAGTTGTGAATTACCTATTCGCACGTGTATCGTACAACGTTTTACTGTACATATGGCTCCTTAAAGTTTCGACATATTATGCAC
This sequence comes from Epinotia demarniana, assembly GCA_945867215.1. NCBI lineage: Eukaryota > Metazoa > Arthropoda > Insecta > Lepidoptera > Tortricidae > Epinotia > Epinotia demarniana. Next base: position 5,702,008 of record OX244273.1, on the reverse strand, counting down.
GAAAAGTGCTCTTTTCCGCACTAGTGCGGGAAAGTAACACCATATGTACTGTAATAGTTATTTACGATACAAGTGCCGAAAATAGGAAATTTGCAACGAGTGGTGATAAATTAAAATACGACCGAAGGGAGTGTTTTAAATCGACACGAGATGCGAATTACCTATTCGCACGTGTATCGTACAACGTTTTACTGTCCATATGGCTCTTTAAAGTTTCGACATATGCATGGAAAGTGCTCTTTTCCGCACTAGTGTGGAAAAGTAGCACCATATGTACTTACTGTAAATTCTTTTACCATTAGAAGCCGACATTATCCCTGATATACATTGGCTACTTTTTACCGCGGGATAATGCTTCAGTCCTACGGGAAAACTGGTAATCCGTGCGAAGCCGGGCCGGGCAGCTAGTAAGTTATAATCTTATATATTATGTATCAGAACACTTACGCAATGATCTTGCTGGCCTGTCGTACCTGATACTATAATCATCACCGGACGCAGTCTTGTTTTGTAAACAGCTCATGACATGGAAACCGTATTGCGGCAGGTCACTTTAGTGTACATTATTTTACCGGCGAGCTATCCAGTTTTGCAGCCTCAATTCGGCTGTATATTTTTTGTTCTTTAATGTTTGTTACCTCAGAACTCCGTCATTGATGAGTTGATGAGCCGATTCGAAAAATTTTGAAGCAGACCTCCCGCCACCATCTTCTAACCTATCCGCCACTGGAGTCTAAGTCCCAGAACCGTTTAAATGACTAATGATTTAGGAGCCAATATCTGCGAGTTAGTTTCGTCAATTCACTGACGCGTTTCAGGGATTTATCAAATCACTAAACAAATCTAATGAAATGAAAAAACGAGTTGCCTTTTTTGTCCGATTTCGTCATTTCACTAAACAGATTCAGAGATTTGATCAAATGACTGATTAGTATTAGGTAAATGATAAGATGAATTCGCCGTTTTAACATCCTGCGTGATTTGATCATATCCCTTAGGGATTTGTTCAAATCTCTGTTTTGGCCATTTCACTGCGACATATATATGTTGCAGTTTTTTTCTATAGTAATCAACGCATTTGCTATTGGAAATCAGTTCATGTGGTAAATTATAAAAAAAATAGGAAACGATCTCCTGGCTTGGCGGAGTACTAAATTGAAGTCGGAACTTTGTTTGTAAAGTAAATTATTTCTGTACAGCCTGTGCAAACCGTACAGAGTTACCGCAATGTTGGTCCAAGCCTTTGAGTCTGAATTTCTTCAAGTGAAAAAATATTACACGTCCTTTGAAGGCTAGCTCCTGGTAGATACCGGGTCAGCGTTGTGCAGTGCAGATGAATTCAAATTTCGTCAACGTACATTGCAACCTATAGCCATTAACTTAAGGTTTCGATTTTAATGATCACCGCGGCGGTACATCTAGTTACGCCCGGAACTTTTTTGTAAGCATTACAATTTAAACCATATTTGTATTGGAATAGTAAACATTATTCATCGACAAATTCTAAAACTAATTGTGCCGGCCCTGAATGTTTCGCACAAAACGCGCTTAACCATTTATTTAATACGTCACTTTTTACGCTTTTTTCAAATTAAAATCCGCACGTGATGCTTTTAAAACGTTATATTTTGGTTTATGAAATATGCACATTTCGGGAAATATATGGCTGTGGGTTGCAATAAAAAAATGCAGACTTTCTGCTAATAGATTTTTTTATTTCTATGTACAATTTTGGTGCAAAAAATACAACGGTAAATGGGTAAGGCCGCCGACATTGTTAGTTTTGGTCTGAACAAAACTTTCCAGATCGTTTTCTCCACATGTGTAAGCACTACCGCCGTTATTATTAGTTCATTCTACAAAGCAATTATTGAGCTTGTTTCCCCATTTCGCCCAGTGAATAAAAGTGGTTGTGTCTATAAAATACTTGCATTTATGTTCACCAAACCCCCCTAATTTTAGTCGAAAATGCCGTGTCGCTTTTTTCCGAGTACTTTTAAACTATGAATTATTTTCATATTTGAACATTTACAAAAATACGTTTGAAAGATTAGACACATTACTTTCTGTTAGTACAAGAACGGTGTTTAAATACTTTGATTTACGTATTTTATAGATCTTTAGATTAGTGGGCAGAGTTTTGGCTTTCGTGACACAAAATTTTGTGTTATGCATAATTACCACTAAATATTAACAGAAAACTAAGGAAATACGTATTTTGGCACGGCAACACCTTGAGGTCTCAATCAATATTTAAAAAAAAAACTGCCATTTTTAGTTTGTCTACGAGAACCGTTTAAGGTGAGTGGCATATTTTCGTCAAAATTTGTGTTTATGTATATCTCTAGTAAGTAAGCGTTTCAGAAGTTCACTTTAGTATGGTCGTTTTCGTTTATGTTTAAAGCTTACATGAAACATGTACAATTGCGTCTAGTTTAACTGAATTTGGTTTTATCCTAAAACGTTTGTAAAAAACTGCTTTTGTGTTATATATATGGCGCTTTTGTGTTACTTTTGTGTTAACCATAACACTTATTTTGTGTTCACTAACACAAAACAAGTGTAAAGAGTCATGCAGATTGAGAATACTGTAATAGTAAATAAAAACATTTTATTATTATCGTAAGATTAATTCGAATTGTTACTTAAACGTATTACTCTTGCAGTAATGGTCGTCGGATGACAACCAAAACTCACTATTTAGTGCATTTGCAGAAAAAAATAAATATCAAGTGTGTTAACGTAGTATAGGTCGAGTTTTCATGTACTTACCTATTACTTCTTATTAGATAGTTTAGGTTATCACCGGACGATGTAGGTACACCAGTGATGCCGCATTCGATCAAACTTGAATTAGGTCTTAAGGTGTAATTCCGTGAATCGCGGCTATCGCAGCCCCGCGCGATCGATCGCCTGCGACTGACACACGCGGCATGCGACGGTTGGGGTATAATAAAAAGGTGGCCGGTTTTAGGACTTGAATTTTTTTTATAAGTATTTTAAATTTTCTTAAAAATAAGCATGTTTTATTCTTTAAACTTTTTCTCTCAGATCGATATTTACCGAGATATTTGGGTTCAAATGTCAATCTTTGGCGGTATGTTAGAAGATCGCCGCCGAAAGAAAAGGTAATTAACTTTTCTGTATAAAAAAGCAGATCATCATAAAAAATACTGATTTAGTCAAATACCAATCGATCACGTATCTAAAATGTTGTCATTATAAATATATTAAAATACGTAAAAAAAAGATTTTTTTTCCTTACCCTGTATTTTAATATTAGTATGAAACAATCTTTACAAAAAAATGTGTTACTTTTGTGTTGCATTTGTGTTATGGTATCACAAAAGTGACTGTGTTATTTTTGTGTTATAAGTAACAATCTCAACGGCCTTACCCAAATATCACGTGTCGGTTTATAATTTAGAAACAATTTATATAAATAACTACCTAGTAGTTATTTCTCTATCAAAATCCACTTCCAATACCAAGTTAGTTAGCTGTAGTTTAATGTTAATGTCATACAGACGTTTAGGAACGACTTTTTAATTTTGGAATGGCTATTATCTATTAATTATGCGAGTGCATAACCTAATGTCAGTTAGGCCTGCTTGGCCATATCCATACTAATATTATAAATGGGAAAGTGTATGTGTGTGTTTGTTTGTTTGTCCGTCTTTCACGGCAAAACGAAGCGACGAATTGAAGTGTTTTTTTAAGTGGAGATAGTCGAAGGGATGGAGAGTGACATAGGATTAGTTTTTACCCCCGAAATCATTCCCTAAGGGAGTGAAATGGGGGGTAAAAGTTTGTATGGAGCTGCGATATAAACGAGTTCCACGCGGACGGAGTCGCGGGCAGAAGCTAGTACATAAATAAAATACCTACTAAATGCACAACAAACACCTATATTTATTAAAGACGCCTTTGTGGTGCTTTGCAAACGGTGGTAAGTAACAAATTATAAAACACTTGGTAGTATATATTTCGTCAGGTTATTTTATTTCATTTAGCTATGGCTTGGCTTAGTTAGCTTTGCTGATGTCATTATTTGAGAGTTATAGTTTTAACTCTAAAAGACTACGCGTGGCAAAATCACAAAAAGGTTCTACACACCTCTTTAATATGTATAAAGGAATAAAAGAGAGTTTAGATATTTTTGAGCACTTTGCCCGCCTAGATACTTTTGCTACTGAACGTACAACGTTTACAGTCACACGAAAGCGATTTCAGAAGAAGCGTGTCAAATCCAGCTATGTAAGTATTCAATAGATATTAGCTATATGTAGAAGATGATATTGTCTAATAAGTTAAATTATACAAGGATATAAGTATCCTTGCTAAAATACGCACACACTTTTACAACATAATGTGTCTAATGTTAATATTTAATCAAATTGTACTTGTCTTTAAATACTCATCTATGAACAATTCAGCGGATATTCTAAAGGCAATTATGATCCTTTGCGCTTTAGCGACTTTCTATACTTGAAACCGTAAATAGATTTCACAAAAATAACCTCAAAAAATTTGCTATTAAAATGAAAAAAAAAAACCGACACTGGCAAACTTACACACTTCCAAATGACGGACGTTGCTAGTTTTTAGCCACATCCATCATTTGGAAGAGTGTAAGTTAGCCAGTGTCGGTATTTTTCGTTTTAATGGCAATTTTGAGGTTATTTTTGTCGAATCTAATTATGGTTTCAAGTATACTGTCAGCAGCAGAGGAAGCCACGCAAAATAACACGCTCAGAATGATCTAGACCGTCCTTACCCTCTTGACAATAAAGTCGTAAGTAGGTCATTTTGAGCACTTGACCCGCTTAGCTACTTTTGCTGCTGACAGTACGTGGCAGTACGCGTGCGAGTCACTGGCACACAAATCAAACCTGCATATTTATGTACGATTCTCATCGAACGGGCCGGGCCGGAGCGCATTCTACTACATGCAAAGGAATTTGAATGTAGTAGAATGCGCTCCGGCCCGGCCCGTTTGGTGAGAATCGTACATTACGAGTATAGTTACAAGCGGAAGCGCACGCACACATACTTAAACCGCGCGCAAAGATGAGTTAAGCCTCACAGACTTGTCATTAGCTGTCCAATTTACTATAGACCGCCACCGCAGGCCGCGCCTTTGAGATTCAGGACTTACCTATCAGTATTACAAAATGCACGATGGAACGGGCAATGAAAACAAAGTACAGGGGACCGATTTTTGACATTCGAGCGCTCGAAAATCAAACAAAAGTAAATACGTTTTTAGTGTCAAAATGGCAGGCACGTATTTTCTACCGATAGAATTGAATACGAGTGGTCAATACCACTCGTTTTTCAATTTTCTATCGCTATTTCAAAATAGCATTTCAAAATTTTTGTTGGTTTTCGAGTGAAACAGTAGAGCGCTCGAAACTCAAAAATCGGTCCCCAGATGTAGTGCAAGTGCATGATGGGTTCCCATCGGGTTTTCTCTGAAACGTTCGTATTTGTCATACTATTTCAATCAGCCTCAGTAACATTTTGTACCGATACTGACTGGAATAGCAAGACACGTTCTTAAGTACGTTTCCGTTAAAAAACGATGGGAATCCATTATGCACTACATCTGTATCTATCTTAATTACAAAACAAAAACTACACAACATTTATTTGTGATTTCGTTTTAAACCTACCTAAGATATAATATAATTGTGACTACTTTCGGAGTTTAGCCACCAAAACGTGTCAATAGAGGATGTAATCATACTGATCCCTTTTTAAGGTTACTTACAATACTAGTATTAGACATACAGCTAGTCTCCAAGTTAGTCTCTACAAACCTGACCTAAGTAATTACATTTCATCATCATCATCATCATTTGCTACTAATTACAATATTGAAAACTTTTTTTTCATACCTGCCAGTCAGAAAAGAGTCATTGCTGCCCTTCAGTTTTCCTCATAGAAAATTGAAAATCGGCATTTGTCATTTGGTAGCAAAACTACTTCCGCCTTGGGCGTGAACACTAAAATGGTGACTCTCCAGATTCTACTTAAGAATCTCTCGCTTCGCCCAGGATTCTATTGCAGAATCATTCGTTTCACTCAGGATTCAATATACCGCCCTCGCCGTAAATATATTATCATTTAGACCCCTTGCGTCACAATCTACCATTAAAACAGTAGGTCCTAAATGTGTTTACATTACTACTTAACTTATTCTTAATTTCTAATTCACAGCTGCAGATATTCTATATTCTATGTATATCACAACCAGAGAGAAAAAATACATTTTGCCGAATTTACGATGCATTTTTGCCATCTTTACCTTAATTGTCAATTAGTTTTCTTCGCACTTTTCGTTGAAAATTTATTTTTTTTGTGATGCATTGCAGTCATATATTTTGAATTCTTTTAATTATCAGCTGTTACGTTACATAATTTTCGCGTAGAAAAGTAACAATTTCCACGCATGACGAAAGTTTTGATTGACCTACTTCCAATAAATGCTCAACTTTGTATGTTTTTGGAAATAAAAAGAACATATTTATCAGCTGTTTTCGTGAATTTCCCTAGCTATTTAGAACATGATCTTCACCTCGTCCTGTTCAAATTACTAATTCATTAGTTCATTACTAATTCAAAACAACGTAGTTATTAGGTATTGTATAGTCGAGTTTGCCAATCAACCTTTCAAAAATATCTATACTGCTTATTTTTATTGGCATAAAACACATGTGTAGATGTTATGGGAGGTTATCTGTATAGATATTGGAGAACTCCACTGTACGTTATTTTTAAGGGCTGAAACGTTGCTTTGTCTGTCCATTTATCATGAGGGTCTAGAAACTCTGGAACATTGCGGGGCTCCATAAGTCCATTTTAAATGAATCAAGGAATCTATACATATCTTTCACGTCGGCTGACTGTATTTTTATTCCAATACAGGGTAGGTACTCTGAATAGTCCTGACTGTTGAAAGTACCTAAGCACTTGATAATTTTTAATCGTCCATTATTTGAAAACATTTTTTCTAACACTCAATGTTTTTCTGGAAGGCTGTTAATACATATAATGTTGACTCCTGGTCACTTTAAAATTCACTGTATATTTATGTCTATGTAAGTATATTCAATATACTCAACTAATAGGTGCTTATTCTCTATGGTATAATTTTTATAATCTAGTTTTATTAGTTTCTCGTACTGTGTCTCTGTCGTCTTGCACGTCACCCTTCTTGTCTTGATCTTGGGCTTCCTTCAAGGAGTCTGGCAGCTTTTGGTTGTTTGTCTCCGGTAACGTAAGGACGAGAAGCCCGGACATCGCCGCCATTATGCCGAATACTATTGTTGGCAGGAACTCGTAGACTCTTGCCTGGAAAATATAAGAAGAAATTGTATGTACTGGCCACTGACTGGCAACCCGTTACTTCAAAACGGAGACGCGGCAGGCTTCGCCGGCGATGGCGGGACGAGCTTTCGTTCTCAAAAGATTGGCCACAAGAAGCTCAGGATCGAGAACACTGGAAACGGAGGGGGGAGGCCTTTGCCCAGCAGTGGGACACTACAGGCTCCCAGTAATAAAATGTATTGGCACAAAACCTATTAGGCTATGGTACGTAGAACCGATGGCCGTTGGGGCGGAAAGGTTCTCGAGTGGCGACCACGTACCGGAGGGCGCAGCGTGGGTAGGCCCCCCACAAGGTGGACTGACGACCTGGTAAAGGTCGCGGGAGTCCGCTGGATGCGGGTGGCGCAGGACCGGTCACTTTGGCACACTTTGGGGCAGGCTTATGTCTAGCTGTGGAAGTCTTTCGGGAGATATGGTGATGATGATGGTGATAAGTTTATTTTTTATGCTGAAGATCTGGGCCCCCGCCAAGTCGAGCAAAACAGCGGCACGGCCGTACCATCCATTTCTCGTTACGTTACTAATTTCAAATAATAAAAATTATTCGGTTTCCTCGTGTTACAATATTGTAACACGAGGATTGTGATATAATATGTATAAGGCTACCGCGAAGTAAAAGGAAAATGCTATACGAAATGATACCTACATGTGGGATGGAGATGGAGATACTAATTCGAACTTAGATCTTTCGCTCGTACATTTCAAATTATGACTTAGGTAACGATGTTGTGAAATTAAGTATTTGTAATCTTCAGGTTTTACTATTTTGCCTTTGCGGTTGTGTCATTTTGTGGTTAGTAAACCGAGTTACTATGTAGTAGCTTTGTGAGCTCTCGAACTCGAGAGGCGGTTCTATTACTCTTTTTTTAATTTCGAAAATGTGAATCTACAATTAAATTCTATATACCTAATTATAGAACGTGCTCACAAAATTTCACAAGAATCTGTCGAGAAATGCGACCGCGCATCATGGTTGCCCTTGTCACACGATAAACGACAAGATGGAGCGTCCGTCACTGGCTGATACCGTTCTACGGAACGAGACGACACTCTTATCTTGTCACATGAACAGCTGGACTAACGGACATACGAAAGAAATTTGGCATAAGCTGAAGCCGATAATTTCGTTCGCTTCGCTTCCTCGTTCTATAATATGCATAAATAGGTAATAGAAGGTAAAATTTCTTCTTATGTTTATCGGATCATTTGAAGTAGCAGGCTAATTACCTTTAACTTCGCGAATAAACAAAATTATCGCGAGTTCAAGCCTCATTTGGGACATAGGTAAGTGTATGGAGCATTGTGTATTTCGTACTTTAGGTACATTGGAAAGTAAAGGGTTCAATTGGTCTAGTCAACGATTTAGCTTACGGTGTCAAAGAATCAGAATTTGTTAGAAAAAAATATCAAAACGAGCTACATAAAACCGTTTTAACTCGGCTCCTTGAATATCTTGACACCATATTTTCACGCATTTCGTTCACGTATACCCACAAGAATTAACAAACTGAATACCTACGGAAGCACCACGGCGTCTGTCTATCTGTCCATCATAGAAATTTTCCATAGAAATTATTCATAAGGCAATAAGTTACATGAATTGATTAGCTTCACCTTGACCTAAGCAACGTCGGTAGTTGCTCATTTGTTTATTTTACGACGAATATCAAACACATCGCTGGGTAAAGGCGCAGTATCAGGCATTTGAAATTAGCTATTTTCCACGATTTAATATTGCCAAGACCTCATTAATTTCACTCCGATACAAACTTTCACCCCCATTTAACCCACTCGGAGATGGTATAAATATAAATAGTCCTTTTCCGGGACTTAAAATATCTCCACATCAAATTGAATTTGAAAAAGCGATCTACGACCCTGTGCAGTGCAAACGATGCAACTCTTTTCTGGAATGGCAATATTGTCGAGAAATATCCATTATTTATTATTTATTATTGTTTGTAAAATATAAATAATGTTTAAATATATTTACCGCAAATTGATTCTTTTGTTTAATAATGTATCGTTTCAGTAAAACAGGAAAATAAGGAAGTACTCCACTTCACTTTTATGGAAATTTTAGGCAATCCTGTTTTGTGTTCTTATATACAAAATATCGAGACAAAATATACGCAAGTCTATATCATAAACCTAACTTATTTTTTTCCCCAGCCAATACAATTCAAAATAACTCTTGTGAAACTTTAAGTAGGTTCAGGATTCTTAAAATCCTGTATATGGCCATAGTTTACTGGTCGCGTGATGGGTTGTGATTGAGCTAGTTACTTTAGCATTTACAATGTTAATGTCGATCAATGTTTTCTGACAGGACAATAACATAAATTAACGTCACCTAAAAACAAATAAATTGTCAACAAACTCATCTCCAAGAAGCTGATTAAACCCAAATGAAACTCATAAAATTGTTTGAAACTTCACTAAATAGTCACGACAGGTTAATGATAGCCTCCGTGAGAACACTACCAATTTATTCACAAGCCATTTCGCATTCAACTGTCAACTCAGTCGTATTTGATCTGTTTACTAGTAACTTCTGTAAGTAATCCGAGTTCACATTTAAACTGGTTTTCCTGCCAACAAGTCGGCTGACTTTATAAATAACGGTGTTGCTTCGTCGTGTCAAGGAGAGGTGACTGCATCGCACCGCCGAATTCAAATAGATGTAAACATCTTTCGCCTTTTTACAAGGGAATAAGGTCTAAAAGTGTCAATATATCTTTGATGACGAACGTACAAAAGGGCATTGGCACTGATTTCACAACTGGCGATATAAGTTATTACTTATGACGCATGTAGGAATAGAAACAGGTGAAATCACTGTAATGCCCATTTATATAGCTATAGCCTAACCTTAGAAGTCTTTGGAGAAGAACATTAAACGGAACTATTCATTTCAAACATTCAAAACACATGTACCTAAGTATGTATAGTTCCAAGTACCAAGATTCGATGCTGACAATATTGTAAGTTGTGTTTTTTATTTTATATCTGTAACCGAAGGATATTCTTTTACAGTGTTTTTAAAGCCACCTTACATAGGTACACCATTATTTGTTTTGTAATGTCTGATACATCATGTCATGCTCCCTGGCCTCCTTTTACCCAAAATAGTAAGTTGATACGCGAAATTCCCTTTAATTAAGATCGGGGTTGGTAGAGTGACTCGCTCCAGCAAGCCTATATTATTAAAATAATTGTACTCTCGAAACTATTGAAGTACAAGTTTTTTCAAGTACTAATTAAGTACCTACAGTCTAGTTTAAATTTTTTCACATAATTAACGATTTGTAAAAAAAAACTTGTGATGTTTTTACCGAGAAAATTGAAATTCTCAGAAACTACTATTGCGTTGAAATAGCCGTCGATTACAGAGTCAGAAAACGTGATCATACTTAGTGCCCAGAACAGCTTTGTTTTTGCATTCAATACGAAAGTACTCAATCAATCAAACAAATCATTTATTTGCTGTAAATCATAGTTAAATGCATGCAAACACACTTGACATACGTATGTGTACGACTTTATAACCCACACCAAAAATCAACAACATTCCATCGCTATCCTAATGCTCTTAATTATAAAGGGGCCCAACTTTAACTAAAATTCACAAGTCTTTAGCAAGAAACTTGATGATCAAAGTCGTTCATCAACATTAATCAATATTAATCTAAGCAGCACAGCCTCAGCATCGAACTCAAATCAACATGTTTACGTAAACTCGTTAGTAAAACATTACATCAAAAACGGCGCAGTTAATCGCAAGTTAGCGTCTGCCTTGAAATTCAAATGGAAAATGCTAAATCGAGTTTGGAAACAAACTCGAGTTTACTCGAACACAAATATCAAGATTTCGATGAAACATAAACACTGCTGGGAGCAAACAAATTTTACATCTCTAATTCTGTAATCATGTCGTCGGCGAAATTGGGATTTCTGTGGAGCGATTACTACAGCGTTTAAATAAAACTTAACCGCGCACATAATGAGTAAAGGTGCCTTTAACATGCACAATTTGTGATAAACTTGGAACAGTTTGGGTGACTATTAATAAAGGTCGTTAAGGCTACAGAGCTCGTGACAAGATACAAAAACACAAAGTATACAGAACACGCCACATAAATTTTTAAATCAAAGGGAAAAATTGAAAAATTTAGTGCTCCGAGCCGGATTCGAACCGGCGACCACAGGCATTCACGCCTCTGAAGTTAATTACTACTCTGTTACTAGCAGCGTTGCAGAGGTGTTAGAGGGTTAATGTACGATTCTCACCGGGCCAGAGAGCGGTTGCGCGTTTTTTGCAAGTTGCAAAAGGAAATTGAAGCTTTAATATAGACGTTAAAATTCATATTTGAATCTACTTGCAGCAGGTCGACTCCTCGCGGACGTGGATGGCTGTCGTCATCGTTGTTAGTAGCTCGGGACATGACTTTCAGGGCTAAAGCGTGTCTTGTTATAAATGTTTTGATTTGTACACAATTAAAATGGTGCATACGACATGTGCTGTTCGAGAATGCAAGTCGTCATCTCGCATAAATACCTAAAGAACTGCGATTTCATCAATTTCCGCACTCAGTAGAAAGGTGAATATATTATTTTATAATGCTTAATTTATAACATTTTTGAAATGTCATACCAACGTAAACAAAATGGTGGATGTAAAATCGTGACGCCTGCCAACAAAAATTAAAACACCGCAAATAATATCCGACAAAAATATGGTAGGTATTTGTTGTTATAGCGGCAACAGAAAGACATAATCTGTGAAATTTTAAACTTTCTAACTATAACGGTTCATGCGATACAGCCTGGTGACAGGAGGACAGACGGACGTTCGGACAGCGGAGCCTTAGTAATAGGGTCCCGTTTTTACTCTTTGGGTACGGAACCCTATAAAAGGAACATTAATATAATATTGTTAAAAATGTACAGGGTCAATAACAATAAAACGTGTCAAGATCAGAATGATGTCTCTCATCAATACGATAATAATAATAAAAACACTAGTATTTAATTAGTTAGGTACTATGCCCTTGCAAGCATGAACAGTTCGGACTCAACAGCACTTGATCACGAGTATGACGCATATTTCAGCCATCGCTAACTTCAGAGACGCAAACTTAGCTGGCGCGTACCTATTGGGAAGAATAACCGAAACAAATCTGATGAGTGAAAGGAGCATGAAAGAAACTCTTACCAACAAAGGCGTCATAGGGGCGACAGCGGATCCAGTCCTTCCTATAGTCGAGCAGAGAGCCAGCAGAGTCGTCCTGTAGTTTGTTGGGAACACTTCAGCCGCGAACACGTATAAGGAGTTGTAAGCTAGTGTGATGAAGAACTTTCCGCCCAGGTAGAACACTAGGGACCAGATGCCTGCTGGAATGTGAAAAAAGTATTGTAAGAAACATGGCGAACTAAGGTGCGAGCGTTCTTAGCGGATATACTCAGAGGAGTTTTTGAGGCTTTCAGTGGACTAATGGTTAGGTTAGGTGATGATGAACAAAAAATATCTTTTGAAGATAAAAATAGTGAAGATAAGTACTAACTATGTAGTAGATACGAAAAAAAACGAAAAAGTAATTTCTCAATTCGAATGCAAAACCTCCCACTCAAACGTTTTGCAAAAAATGTTTACAGCTAGAACAAAAATTGAATGTTCATAACTTTATACTAGTTCAACATCCAATGAAATTTTGAGTATCGTAGGTATTAAAAAAATGTTTTAAGTTCTTGGTACTAACAATACGAGTAACTACAACAAAATTAAGGAGACAATCAAAGCATCAACGATTGGGAATTCGTTCGTAAATTACAATCCATCTAACACTTGACTTAAAACATTAAAACGGACTTATTGTTTTTGTGATACTTAGGTTTAAAAGCAAGGACACCGTGATCATGACTAGGTATCATGTCCAGACATGTGTTCAAATCATTATTATGTATTATTATCCAGAACGTGAAGCCAAATCACTACAAGTCTTTAAGTAAGTACCTAAGTATAAGAAAGTTATAAGTCAATGAACTCAATGTTAACCCAAGGACAAATTTTGTAGGTACTTGGACTTGTTTTAGTTTAGTATATATGATGTTCAAACATGTTTTGAGGCGCTCATATTATTGTATTTAGCGATGATATCATGACGGATCAACTTTGATGTGTATGTGTTATTTCTTTTGCATGTTAGTGTTAGTCACTTTTGTTTATGTAGGTATAGCCCGGAAAATAAAATGTTTAGATATCTTACCAGGGACAAATCCATAGTTAATCAATATTAAAGCGGTCAAAACGAACGCTACGGCTATCACTTTCTTCCTTCCAAATCTATCTAATAGTATTAGCTTGCAGACATTAGCTGGCGCTTCGATGACAATAACCACAATGTAGTTCAAATAACTATTTCCAGAAAGTTCTATAGCGTTTATCGATAAACCGTAGTAAACCAGCGTAGAACACGTCCAAAGGAAAGATACGGTGAAAACTCGTTTCCAAATCATACTAGAAGTTAAAATCTGTTTGAATGAAGACTGGTTGGTAGCTAAGTTCTCGCATTTTCTTGCGTCTCTTTGTTTTATGGCTTGTTTTTCGACTTGATCGTAATGTTCCTTGGGTACCACGACGTTGTTCATTCTTTCAGCTTTGCTCAATACTTTGAGGCCTTCGTCGTAGCGTCCTTTGCTGAAGAACCACCTGAGAAAGATTTAATATTGAGATTCAGTTTTCTTAGATCAGATGCTCTTAAAATTGCACAGTATGATAGGTGAAGAATTGTTCATTGGTGGGCCCGGGTAGGAGCCATTCGCATTCACCTCGTATTCATATTCTTCGCAGTTGGGTAAGGCCGCCGACATTGTTAGTTTTGGTCTGAACAAAACTTTCCAGTTCGTTTTCTCCACATGTGTAAGCACTACCGCCGTTATTATTAGTTCATTCTATAAAGCAATTATTGAGCTTGTTTCCCCATTTCGCCCAGTAACTAAAAGTGTACCTAATAACTCTAAAGCTCTGTGAATTATTGTATACATTAAGAAACTCAGTATTTACCAGCTACTAGATCTTCCAGTATTACATCTACCTACAATGAGTTTTTTTTTTACCACTATATCCTCATTCACACGTCTCATTCACGCGTAAAAAGTGAACGCGTTAATGAGAATATCTAGAAAATATTCAGTTTAAAAAGGTTTTTGATATATAATAGTAGTTTATGCAAGTGATGATGATAGGAAGGAGGCGTTTAAGACGCTCAAATATTCACCCTAGAAAGCCAGAAATTCTCATTAACGCGTCGACTTTCTCATTAACGCGGCTGAAATTCTCATTAACGCGTCGACTTTCTCATTAACGCGGCACACAAATTTTAAAACCTTTATAGTTCCACTAATAATAATTAAGTGCCACATGAACATTTAAGTTTGAATGGTTGATTTATCATTTATCACTACATTTGATATAAATTTTATCAAAAAGCAAGCGGAAAAAAAGCGACGCGTTAATGAGACTGAGAACACCAATCTGGAGAATGACCGTTAAAATACGTAAAAAAAAGATTTTTTTTCCTTATCCTGTATTTTAATACTAGTATGAAACAATATTTACAAAAAATGTGTTACTTTTGTGTTGCATTTGTGTTGCATTTGTGTTATGGTATCACAAAAGTGACTGTGTTATTTTTGTGTTATAAATGACAATCTCAACGGCCTTACCCAGTTATCGCAATCTTTGCCTATTATCTCGCATTATCATGATACGTGGGTCTGGGATAGCCACGTTGTGAGGTTACGCAGTGATATAACCTCGTCATGACATGACTTTTAAAGATTGTACACATCAAGTGGTTCCACCAGTCGAATAAGCAGCCATGTTATATCAATGTTAAATCTCTTAAAATGCTCCAAACACACAACCCACCATAAATGTGCAAGGAAAACATGGAAACGAAAGAGAAGTAAGTAAACAAAATATAAATTAAACGACCATCGTCATCATCATCATCATATCAGACGAAAGATGTCCACTGCTGGACATAGGCCTCCCCCAAAGAGTGCCAAAGTGACTGGTCCTGCGCCACCCGCATCCAGCGGACTCCCGCAACCTTTACCAGGTCTTTAAACGATACGTACCTAAAACTCTCAGTAAGCATCCACATATAAAGGAAGACGAAGACGGCAGGAGTGTAGATGATAAAGAGGAGGTATCTCCAGTTCTGCAGCCAGAGCGAGAGGAGAGTGACTGTGACGCCCCCCAGGATGAACATGGTGTTGAAGAGGAGACTGACGAGGACTCTGCCTTTCGGGCCCACCAGCTCCAGGGCTGAAAACCGATGGGTTCAAGTAATTAAGGTCTTAAGAACTACCAGTATTTTTTTTGTAAGTGATGCAAATACAATCTTCCTATTTTTACAAGCTTTTATTTAGTTTCACCTGTCCCGTTGTCTGTCTGTAATCAAATCTTGCAAGTTTTTGATCCACTTCCCGGTTTTCGCTTGAGCTGAAATTTTGCATGCATGCATAAATCGTATGACAATGCAACATTATTATGACATACTTAGAGCTGATCTGATGATCGAGCTGGAAGGTGGCCATAGGAACCCCGTAATTAAACGACGCAACCCCATCGAGTTTGGGCTCGTAAGACATCTCAGTGAGTAGTTGATGATGGTATACAGAAATGTATAGTCAGCAATACAAGTTTGCACCAAAAATGACATTTTTGACAGAAACTTGTTACAAGACAAAGCCAATCACGTCAGGACTACTCTCTTTTGGAACGCTAGTACCTAAGTAATGCAACTATGCAGTGTTCCTATTTATGACTTCAGCAACCAAAAGGAACTGTACATAATGGTTTTACCAGTTTATTTTGCATTGCCACCGATGAGTTAAAGATACTTTGAATCTTGTTCTCAGGGACGGAAATGGATTAGTTAATTCGGAGAAAATAACAGCTTGAATAATAATAATGCTTTAAGCTTAAGGCGCCGTAGGTTCATGGTCTTCTCTCCCTCTCACTGAGCATAAGCGTGAGCGAGATGGAAGTGCGTGCTTGGAAGCGCGGAAATCATGTTTTTTAATTTTATTTTTTTTGCCGTTTAAATAAATAAAAAAGTAAACACTGATTTCTCTCAAACATGAAATTGCCGATTTTTAGAAGCCATTTTAATATTTTTATCTTTTGTGCATAATTTGTAACAAAAATATTTTAAGTGTATTTTAGACATATGTTCGTGATTTTTTTCTATCGAGCGAATATTGCTTAATCATGTTTCTAAACACTGATTTCCCTGCAGAAAAGCCTCAAGATTACTATTCGTATTTTTTTTAAACCATATTACTATAAACAGACGCATTATATTGTCTCAAAAACTCTGTTCGCTTAACTTCGCTGAACCTACGGCGCCTTAAACAATATGCAAATTATATAAACATACATAAACTGTACAGAATCTCAATATTGTATAAAATAATTGGTTATTGTATTGCTTTTCTGTTGTTTGTTTTCTTGTATTAAGGCGTGCACGTTTTGCGAGTAATATGTAGAAACAGTTTCTGCATATTTTAAATACATGTCAATATTCCGTATTGAACTTTTTATGCCCATTTCATCAGCAAGCGTCTAGCCGTCGCTGCCTTTCTTTATTGCATTATCAATATTTTGTTTACCAAGGTCCACATCGAAAACTAGCCAATTTCGTCATAGATTCTCTTTAATCTCTAAATTGTTATGAGTAGGATATTAATAATAACCATTTTGATAACCTATTCTGTTGTTTTTGGGGTCCGTACCCACAGGGTAAAAAGGGACCCTATTAGGGCCTTCGCCCACGGCGACTTTTTGTAGCGATGCTGTCGCGCGTTTTTGGAATCGCGCGACTGCATCGCGACACCAGCAATATAAAGTTGGGCCATTTGCGACTGCATCGCGACTGCATCACTACAAAAAGTCGCCGTGGGCGAAGGCCCTTACTAAAAGGCTCTGCTGTCCGTCCGTCCGTCCATCTCTCACCAGGCTGTATCTCATGAACCGTGATAGACAGTTGAAATTTTCACAGATGATGTATTTCTGTTGCCGCTATAACAACAAATACTAAAAATAACAATAAAATACATATTTAAGAGAGCTCCGATACAACAAACGTGTGTTTTTTGCCGTTTTTATAGATAATGGGACGGAACCCTTCGTGTGCGAGTCCAACTCGCACTTGGCCGGTTATTTTTTAATGAATTTAATGGGTTCCATCGCGAAAGGGCCGCTTTCTCTTATGGGATGCTACGCTGCGTGTGTCAGTCTGTCAGTACGTTTGCTCCGCCCTACTGGTTCCTAGCTATTATAGCACGTATCATGCGACGGCCGCGACGTACTCTCGATTTTCCTCGCACTATATTTCTTGCTCTCAGTGTTGTCATAAGAGAGAGACGGACGTGAGCTACGGTAGCCTAGTGGTTGAGCTACGGTAGCCTAGTGGTTCAGGCATGCGGCTGTCAAGCGGCGGTCGTGGGTTCGAAGTACCGATGAGTTTTTCGGAACTTATGTACGGAATATTTACCGTTAGCTTTTCGGTGAAGGAAAACATCGTGAGGAAACCGGTAATCCCAATAAGGTCTAGTTTTCCCTCTGGGTTGGAAGGTCAGGCAGTCTCTTTCGTAAAACTAGTGCCTATGCCGAATCTTGAGATTAGGTGTCAAAGCGGACCCCGGGCTCCTTTAGGGGCACTACCGGGAATAACGCTAGGAGGATGATGATGATGATGGACGTGCGAAAAAAATTGAGAGAGCTCGCGCGCCGTCGCATGATAGCCGTGCAGCTACTGAGTCGGCCGCGCTGAAGATGCGGCCAATCTTGGGCGTTTCAAGTACAGTGCCTTGGAACCATTGTACGATTTTGTGCCAGTAACCGTTGATACTGCGGGATCTTAGGAAATGGAAGCTATTTTTTTTTTTTAAGGATTCGGGCCGGTCCTGTTTAAGGGGATGCCTTGATTCGAGTCGACCACGCCCCCTTGACAGAGGCACGCCTTCCGCGCATGACTCGAACAAAAATAACGGCTTTAAAGCACAATATCTCTCCAACGATACCCCACACCATGGGTGTAACGAGAAAAAAAAATACATCCCCGCTTTAGGTGTAGGGTTAGTAACCTAAAAAATTTTTTTTCAAGATTTTTTTGTACTGTTTTGTTGGCGTGATTGATTTATAAACCCATGCCGAATCACAGTTTTCTAGTAGTAATGGTTACTGAGCTAAGCCGAAGACGGACGGACGGACAGACGAACATGGCGAAATTATGAGGGTTCCTTGTTGACTGCGGAACCCTCAAAAACTAAATTAACTAAATACTAACAACTGTGACTAATACTCGGAATGTTTCCTTAGTAACACCTGAGTGGCTATCTGGCTATAAAAAAATAGTTAATGCCACTGCCACAAAAGGCCAAGTTCAAGAACAATCATTGGAAAGGCGATGCACTCAAGTTTTTGCTTTTCACGTGCATACAGGTTTTTGGATCTTAACCGTTCACTTAAATCGGGGTCAATGAACTAAGGCGCGTACAGTCAAGTGAATTGGTTGGTACTTTATTTTTATCTCGACTTTGGTCGAGCAATTTTTTACACTAAAACCACTTGCCCCAAAAGACTCATGTTTTCCAAATCCCCACACGAATGCCAGTGTAAATATGATTTGAAGAGGTTCTTGTCGGTGAATTTAAATCTTCTTTCAGAGTCTTTTTTGACAGCCTGATACTTAGTTTCCCTAGATCGTGTCTTATCACTGACATGAACGCTCAAAGTGTGTTCCTCACTGAGGGCCTACCGCGAGACGAACTCGCATTTGTTGCTATTTATTTAAATTAATCGTTTTATTTAATTGACAATGTATGATTAATACAAATAAATACACAAACCTACATATACATATGAACTCGCACTAATAATCAAAGTGTAAACAGCCCATAACGTCAAGTCGACTCGGGCGGGCGACCGCGTGTCGATTGTAGTACTTAACGAATAATATAATGATTTTCGAATTAGTCGACCTAGTCGAATGATTATAATAATCTACTAATCGAATTATATCATTCAAAGTCGGGCATCGCTTATTGGTCGTGTCCTAAAAAGGAATCCGTACGGATCGGTGTACCCACCCTGAGTTATTAATTTTAAATGGTTTTGTATTATCACAGTTTCATTATATTTCCTTAAAATCTTTTTACTTAAAAATAAGTCATGCAAATACAATAAGAAAGTGAACCTAGAAACAAGACGGAACTGACAAAAACAGTAATTAGCCGGAAAGGCTTAACGAAGCGTTGCTGAAGGTTATTTCTGAGGTCTTTCATAATTCTCGGTTCAACACTATAGCTCGACCACAACCGCTGTGCCGCTCTGCCGGTACCTACGCGCGCGTACCGGCAGAGCGGCACAGCGGTTGTGGTCAAGCTCTAAAAGGTTATTTTTAATCGTAGGTACACTTTATTAAGAAGTCAATAGTAATGTACCGTTGCCATGGAACTACAACTTGCCCCGTATTCGTCATCATCATCATCATTTCAGCCGAAAGACGTCCACTGCTGGACATAGGCCTCCTCCCAAAGAGTACTGTGGCACCGGTCCTGCGCCACCCGCATCCAGCGGACTCCCGCGACCTTTACCAGGTCATCAGTCCACCTTGTGGGGCCCTACCCACGCTGCGCCTTCCGAGACTTGGCCCGTATTCATTGCATATAAATAAATAATAAAAGTAAATTGACACTCCTATTACTTAAAAACCACGGAAAGAAGTAGCACTTTAATAGGTCTACAGCTAAATATATTTTACGACCTAATTAAGCCTAAAATAAATAAATAAATAATTGATTATCTATCTGTTATTAGATTAAATAATTGAGCATATATTTCAGTCAACAAAGGTTATTGATTAAATTCAAGCAATGTCCACATTTTAATTTATATTTCATCTGGCAATGTAGCGGTAACGAAAGCAAGTTACCCGCAGTATGGCTAGTGGCAATAATACTAGGAATAATAATAAATATTAATATTGGGAACAGCACATCCTGGAGCTTATTACATGGTTTTCAAATTGTTTATATAGGTTTGTAGGACACGCATAAAGGGGATGCCTTGATTCGATTCGACCTCGCCCCCTTGACAGAGACACGCTGATGCGTTCCGCGCACGAGAAAAAGAGATGCAGCACATCGGGAATGGTTTTTGTGGAAAAAATCGATAGAAACCTAACTTAGTGAAGCTTTATTTATGTTTCATTAAGTGAGATTTTAGATGAGATAAAATACAATGGTATTAACTTGAATGTGTCGTAAAATAATGTATTGTTTGAGTAGGCTGACTAAAAAAAGGAAAATAAAGATCCAACTTTGGAATTTATTTCTATCGAGGAAACTTACAGTGTACGAGATTTGGGACTGATCTTTTGACAGTTCCAATATGATGTAAAGAGTGCTGTGGCTAGAGTTAATCGATTGTCATAATATCCGATTACGATTGATTGTGGCTAATAAAAGGAATCGATTGATTACTGCGTAATAATTATTTTTGGGAAATCAAATAGAGAGCCTATACATTGTCGTCTGCTAACACAAGTGTCCTGTAAGTAACGAGAGAGACTGATAGTACGAGAAAAATCGAGAGAGCTCGCGCGCCGTGCAGAAATCAATGCCATATTTTCAAACGCAACATTTTGCACAATCAAATATGTCGGTTTCGATCGATTCGTGGATCGATGTTATTTATTTCGTATTATCGTGACAGTAATTAAATAATGCACTGTTATTTTCCTATTCACAATTATTTGATTCATACCGATTTATTTCTAAATTGACAGACTCCAATCGATTAAAGCGGTGTATCACTAAATTTAAAACATAAAAGTCGTAGGACGTAATTGTTTGCATACCGAGTTTTCAATGCTAATTTCTGCACAAATAAGCCGTAAAAAAATATTACAATCATTCTATAAGTGCTAAAAAGAGCGTGCATGGAGATTGAACTTTGTTTTGTAACTCGGAAGCTATTGAAACGTTTTTTATTATTTCGATGAGCAGTGCCAATTTACGTTATATGGGTGTCGCGATGTGTCAAAAGATCAGTCCTAAATCTCGTACACTGTAAGGAAATCATTGTATCGATTAAATCAGATGACTAAATCAGGAATCCTATATCTGAAAATCAGACCTTATTCTTTCTTAATCTAGTCAGAACGGCGTTTCAAGGCACGCAATGATTTTCAATGCATCCCCTTAAAGTAAGTACTATTTTATTTGTGCCGCATTCTTAAATTATTTACCACGGGAGATTGAAATATGGCTGTGTTACTTGGCGGTTAATGCTAACAGCAACTATTTACATCGGAACGCTCGCATTTTATTGTTTTATATTGTTTGTAATCGGATCAGCGATTGCAGAGATTGCCCCCTATCGTACCTATACATTTATCATCTTATAATAAGCTACGATTTCACAGAGTTTTCCTGTTAATATTAGTAGAGGTACAAGTATCTATAAGTAGCTAAAATTACCTACGCTAATTAGATGTCCCTCTACTTTTTAAGGATGGGAATCGATGTTTAAATTATTGATTACCTATTTTCAAATCTTTCGATCAATCGATGTTTCTATTTTTTTCCGTATAAACTTTTGTACGAGGTAAATCAATCAAATCCTAATCTATTTAAGTTTGTTGATGTTTGAAGTTGTTCATTGTTTTACTGCGCAGTCGTAAAAAACGATGGAATCAATGTCGATGATCTGTAAGTACTCCTGTTTTTTTAACTGTCTAGGCAAATACGCACAACAACAGTTTTTTGTTATCAGCATACTTTTTGCGGATGCGCAAAATTAACATGACTGTAGTAAACAACACCACATTTACCTAGTTAATGTCCGCATTCTTCAACCATTTAATTCCTATTCGCCAATATTTTGCTATAATTTGCCCTCGAAACAGTTGATAACCAGTTTAATTTCAAGATTTCTGGGGATCTAGTGTACTCAACGTATTCAATTGGAAACAGTTTCATATTGCCTCGCGCTCTCTGAGTAAAAAATGCGATAACACTACAGTATTTTTGTATTGGATGTAGTTAATCTGTTGTCGCCTCTTTTTTTTTAACCGATTCATTATCTTCCAAGCGTTATTCCTGGTTGTGTCCTAAAGGAGCCCGGGGCCCGCTTTGCCACCTATTTCTAAGGTTTGGCATAGGCACTAGTTTTACGAAAGTTTTAAGGGAAAACTAGACCTTAATGGGATTAGACCGGTTTCCTCACGATGTTTTCCTTCACCGAAATGCTAACGGTAAATATTCCGTACATAAGTTACTAAAAACTGTTTGTTTCGATCCGGGAAACAAACACATGACCGACAGCCGCATGCATGAACCACTAAGCTACCATAGCTTATATCTATTTAATATATAGTAGGCTAGTAACCATAATTGAAGCCTTATTGAGCTAGCTATGGGGGGCTAGTTCAGCTAATCCCCTAATATTTTTTATTTTCTGAATCTGGATAAACAAATCGGAAAATACATACAGAATTAATAAATTTGGCTTCGTTGTATAGTATTCATTAAAAGTTAGAAAAGTTTTGATTATATGACAAAAGGTTTGGTTAAGTAGGTATTTTGTATATGATGATTGGCATTAGAAGGAGTTGCGTTTGCGTGATGTACCTAGTTAAAATTACGTCCGTGTCATA
This sequence comes from Epinotia demarniana, assembly GCA_945867215.1. Taxonomy (NCBI): domain Eukaryota; kingdom Metazoa; phylum Arthropoda; class Insecta; order Lepidoptera; family Tortricidae; genus Epinotia; species Epinotia demarniana. The sequence goes on along the minus strand of OX244273.1, from coordinate 5,678,882 downwards.
TATAACTGATTATATTTCAATACGTTTGGTGGAATAGTGCTTCAAGTTTGCCACGCCACGCCTTCACAATAACGTCATATATTTTTAAACGCCTTTAATGGTTAGAGCTCCCGTTGCACGAAACCCTACCTCACAAGGTGGCAGATCAGAAATGCAATATAGTGATAGATACTACTCAGGAACACTGGATTTAAGTTGGTTGCCATAGCATATCCTGGTCGAACTATTTTTTTTTCGTCGGCGTATCGCTATTTTGATCGAAAATTACATCATAAGGTGGCAGATCGAAACGTTTACTCATCGAAAGAGACACATTTGGAGATAACAACCCGCATTGGTTGCCAAACCCTGGCAGGTTTCAAGGTCAGCCATGTTTTATGAGCCCCAAATATGGGGTCAATTACCTCATCAGGTGGCAAGATGAAACTGATGCAGATCGATTGCCCTTGACGTGCCGTTCACGAATATACAGGGTTTTTTTTTACCTGCCTTCAGCTTGGCAGTTTTTCTGGTCAGCCACCTCGAACATTATATGTGGAAATCTTGGAATAACGAAAAATTCGTGTATAAAATATACATACTATGATTATTATTATTATTGTTGTATTGTGGGCCTTTGTATGCCGCTTCGACCAGCAAGTGATCTATTGTGACAGCCCTTTGTTTAGATTTCACCATCAAGTCCCGTTGCCTCTAGGAAATTCCAGATTCTTTGGGCGGTGATGTGTTGTACCTCTTCCGGGTGCACGATGTGCCGCCCCAGGTGGATACTTCTTTTGTGCATGAGTGTTCCGCAGGAGCATAGGATATGCATTGCTGTTTCCTCTGTCTCCTGGCAGAACCTGCAAGTTGCGTCCTGTTTCATACCCATTCGAAACAGGTGCTTGTTCAATTTGCCATGTCCTGTCAGAATTCTCGTCACTGCGCAGGTTTTGTGCCTTTTCAGTTGTAGTAGCTCTTTGGACAGTTTATTATACTGAGCTTACTATGGGACTAGGTCGATTTGTGTAAGATTGTCCCCTTATATTTATTTATTTATTTATTTATTTATTATTGTACCCTTTGATTAAGGCTTTAGCATGTTTTTGTCCTTTGGCGAACTTCCACAGCTTTATTGCCTCTGATTTTTTTGTGTTATTTATAATATGATTATAATTTTAATGAAATTTATATGATTCAGGGTATAATTTAATAAAAATCAGGATATTAAATTAAAGTCAACGTACTAACAGACTTGCGTCTTATGGTGTTGAAATAACTGAACTGATTTTTACACAGTTTTCACCAAAACGTAAAGAAAGACCTTTCCTTCGACATAGACCCAGACATGTACCTACCTATGGCTAATTATTATCAGATATTAATTGTCAAATTAGTGAAACTTGTAGGGTATTATAGGGTACATTGGAATAATAAATTTCTGTCTTAAATTTCATTTTTGGTACCTTCAAGCTTTTGTCAACAGTTTTTTGTCATCTACTACTCGTTGTACCAGTAAATTGAATTGTCATCCAAATTCTACACCTCCTGAGACCCACGTTACTCTTTAGTGGTTTTGAATTATGAACTATTTGACATTCACTACAAGTACAAAGTCAATTTTGAAATTTGTTCTAAATTTAGTACGAGGGGTCTTAGGACGATAAACTTAAAATTTCAGTTCAATCCTTTGAAGATATCTGCTTAAAAATTGAGTTGCAAGATTCCACCCGAACAAGCATAGTTACATGCATTGCAAGTTAAATAAAAGCTTGTAAAATAAACACATTTACATAATGAAAACTCACCCAGCACAAAACACGCTGTGTAAACGCCGCCCCCGAACGCCGGTTCCAAAAATTCAAACACAACGAACATATTATAGTCGACCGACAACGCCCGAATGAGTCCGAAGACGCCATTGGACACGCAAGCGAACACGACGGCTAGTCGTCGGCCAAACTTGTCCGAGATGAGACCGGTGAGGGGGATGGACACGAAGAAGCCAGCGTTGTGGACGGTGCCGACTAAGGTCCGTTTCCAGTCTTGACAAGCCAAGTTGAACTGAAACAAAGATTTATTATGTGAAAATCTCAAACCAAGATAAACAACTTAGAAAAGTTGAAAAACCCCGACATTTTCATTTCGAAGTGCAAAATCTCAAAAACGGCTGTACAGATTTTATGAAACATGGCTAAGAACACTCGGGATAAAATTGGGTGTGTAATGATTGGTATAACAACTTTTGATATATTTTCATTGGATATAACAACATTTAATATAATTTCATTGGAAATAATCACTCAAGGGCCATAATAAACTTTTGGTATAACAACAATCAGTATAATTTCATGGCGTTTAATGTTCAAATAGTATAATAGATTTTTAATATACCGTTTAATGGATATAAATATTAGTGGTTTAATGTTTTGTATGATATAATTTTTGTTTTCATACATACGTGAATTATTTTAACCTAACCTAAATCTAACCTGTACGCTTACCATGAGTTTGACAATGACGGCTTACGCTAACGAGTATCGAGTTTTCTATCTGTGCATCCCGCTCGTACTGTCAAAGTGCAATAGAGATGCACAGATAGAAAACTCGATACTCGTTAGCGTAAGCCGTCATTGTCAAACTCATGGTAAGCGTACTGACCGCCAGCGTGTCGACGTCACCCCGCTTCGAAGGGTGCCTATTTCCTCTCAAAGGTACACAAGCTAACCCTAACCTAACCTACAAATAATACCATTGTTACAATTATCAGTGGCTATTATACTGTTGTGTGGCCGTGGTTACTCGTCGTTGTACCTACACCATCCTGCCTTAGAGTAAAATAGGTAAGAAATAATAGTAGTACCTATATATTCCAGATTATGCCAATAGTACATTATACCAACTGAGTTATATATCGAACAAAGTTATATCCCATGTGCGTTATACGTTATGACTGTTAGATGAGTAGTTGTTATATTACAAGTTCATTATATCTGTTGATAAATATATTACATGAGAATAAATAAAAATAAAATAAAATAAATATTTGGGGACAATCTGACACAAATCGACCTAGTCCCAAACTAAGCAAAGCTTGTACTATGGGTACTAGACGACTATAAACATACTTATATAGATAAATAAATACTTAAATACATATTAGAAAACATCCATGACTCAGGAACAAATATTCATGCTCATCACACAAATAAATGCCCTTACCGGGATTCGAACCCAGGACCTCTTGCTTCGTAGGCAGGGTCACTACCAACTAGGCTAAAGCGGTCGTCAATATATAAGTATCAAATGTTGTTATATCATAAGTGCATTATATCCTTTAATCGTTATATCCAGTCAAAATATAACAAAAGTTTTTATATTGATCGTTACGCACCCGATAAAATTATCTATGACACAAAAAAATCGCATTCAAATCGGTCCATCTGTTTGGCAGCTACGATACCACAGACATATACACAGATACACAGACACGTTAAACTAATAACACCCCTCTCTTTGCGTCGGGGGTTAAAAAAATAGACGGAGCCGGTTTTTAACTAACTCAAATAAGTTAAGCGCACACTCACGCATACATAAATAAATTAATATCCAAAGCACACCTTTGACCTGGTTTTAGATCACCTAGATCATCAGTAAACAATATGACATTGTCATAACATAACGCTACAATTAATTAATTAGGTTACCTTCCATCGCTTACTGTTCATTATTCATGTCAAGGACCTCATATCATATTCACTTATGATATACATCATCATCTCAGCCGAAAGACGTCCACTGCTGGACATAGGCCTCCCCCAAAGAGTGCCAAAGTGACCGGTCCTGCGCCACCCGCATCCAGCGGACTCCCGCAACCTTTACCAGGTCATCAGTCCACATTGTGGGTGGCCTACCCACGCCGCACCTTCCGGTAGGTCCGTGGTGGTTTTGAAAATATAAGACTAAAATGACAAAATCTAGGTATCATGTTCCATAATAATGTTGAACTAAGAAACAACAGAAAAAAAGCAGTATCGAATTATATACAAGCTCAAGTCATTCGTGCCTTTCGCTTTAATCTGAATATTTTCTAGCAGGCTGCGTATGCAAGCGAAACTGTGTGAAATCACAATTATAGCACGTGTACCTGTTATCGAAAATAATTGGCTTCAAGATCCAATGGCTGTAAACGAGAGATGGCGAATAGGTCAAGTTCACTGAAAAGCTATTTAAAATTCTGTATTTCTTAAAAAAATGCTACTTCTAATTTAAGTAATTATGGAGTGAACTTGATAACAATAAAATAATATGACTGACCGTAATGGGAGAAAACAATTATTTTACCTGAGAAGATAACTTTTTGTCATAACCAATATTTAAGAAATAAAATTAGTCATTGACAATTGAGAAATATTGTAAAAAAAACCTCATTTATATGATGTATGTTTAGTAACAAGTTATATAAATAATGAAACAGTTGACCCCTAGTTTTACCATAATAGTATGTACTTACAGTAGATGACTAATGAGTGTATTTAACCTTCGCCAACAAAAAGTTTGGCGAAGTTTTTGTAGTAAATAAATAAATAGTTTTCAGTTTTTATTTTAGGTGACCAATAAAATTGGAGACATTATTCATTCACGTTCCTATCCTCTATCTACTTTGCATAGGTACCTACTCGTTTAAACTAGATAGAATAGCTAGAACCGCGTTATTTTAATACTGATTTCCTATGACTACCCTCCGATAGCATCATCAAACCATAATACATCCTAATATAATAAATACTAAAGTTATAATGTTTTTACTCAATGACGCAAAAACGGCTGAACCAATTTAATCATGTTTTTTCATAGAGACAATTTATTACCTAGATTTAATAAAGGATGCTTTGTATCCAGAAAAAGCAACCCCCAACCATTGAGCTCAATGCCCCCAACAGATGAAATTAGGGATGGAAGTTAATAGAAGAGTTCAGGCGAACGAAGTTACAGACAAATGCGTGTATTGTCATCAAGTATCAAATCTAATATCTATATACATGGATAATCTATATTTTTAAGGTCATGTTTAGTTTCATTCGGTAAATCGGATGGAAAAGTTCCAAGCAACCCGACGACCTTCCATATTAAAATGTCATATAAGCACTAACAAACAACTTCAGTAATTAATAGGTCTTATGTTAATTTAATACGTAATCGCGTATACACAACATGGTATAGTTGTATGTAAAATAATTTCCGCCCGGACGTATTCTCGTAAAAATATGCAATTAGTCCATTTTAACACTCGACGCAAAAAGAGGGGCGTTATAAGTTCGACGTGTCTGTGTGCCTTTGTGTCAGTCTGTGGCTTCGTAGCGATTAAACGAATGAACCGATTTTAATGCGTTTTTTTACCGAAAGCTGACGTGGCAGTAGGAAAGTCTAACAAGCCTTAAATTGTATAAAAATAAAAATGTCACATTAAGATTATAGTTTAGACATAACTAAGTTAGAACGTTAGGACATATCAACGTATCACCCTGTTGAAGTAAATAGGCTCAAGGAAAGGCCACCGAAAAGTCATAGAACAGAAACAGAAACGGAAAAATAATGATTGCCCAAAAAGAACCTTAATTATAAAGTACCAACACATGAAGAAATACTAAAAGAAAAATACAAAAAAAAAACAAGAATGAAACTATTCATAATATTATAAATGGGAAAGTGTATGTGAGTGTTTGTTTGTTTGTTTATTGTCCGTCTTTCACGGCAAAACGGATCAACGAATTGACGTGATTTTTTAAGTGGAGATGGTTGAAGGGATGGAGAGTGACATGGATAGTTTTTATCCCCGAAATCATCCCCTAAGGGGGTAAACGTTTGTATGGAGTCGCGATATAAATGAGTTCCACGCGGACGGAGTTGCGGGCTAGTAGCTAGTACTATAATAACTTAAGGAACTTGGGCAATGGGTCCCAGTCTCAGCAATAGCACGTGCTGGGCAACGCGGCCCGGCGCTGGTTTTCAGACTGGGAGTAGGCGTTAGTCATACGAATAGTAGATTTGTATCGTAGTAGTCTTAATGCAATCCAATCAGTGGTCAGCATGGCTATCAAGGATCCCCCGCCATGTGTTGTGACTAGACGGACTATCTGTCTCTTTCTATAGTATACGTCGCCACGACACAGTTCGCGTACCGTCCCGTGATCAGGGCTTCAAACCGGTACCAAAAATAAAACACGGTATTTTATAGGTTATCTTCGTTTTGGATCCAGAGAACCGGTAAAGGAAAAAATATTAGCCCCGAAAAATACCGGTTCTTTGTAAAGTTCCTATACTTACGTGTATTGATGTTGCCGTTTCTGACACCTTTTTGCTTATTTACCACGAATCAGATCGCCCCATTATTTAAGTGGCAGTTGGCGGGGCACATTGCACGTAGAACCGATGGCCGTTGGGGCGGAAAGGTTCTCGAGTGGCGACCACGTACCGGAAGGCGCAGCGTGGGTAGGCCCCCCCACAAGGTGGACTGATGACCTGGTAAAGGTCGCGGGAGTCCGTTGGATGCGGGTGGCGCAGGACCCGTCACTTTGGCACTCTTGGGGGGAGACCTATGTCCAGCAGTGTACGTCTTTCGGCTGCTATGATGAGATCGTCCCAATTACCGACCTCCGTCAAGAATACGTCTGCATTCAGAGGGGTAATCACGTAGCACTTTGAACGCGCGTTAGGTAGATCCAACTGTCATTCTTGGGTATAAAGATTGACATTTTAGATCGACCTTACGTACGTACAATGCGTTACGTGATTGACTTGCTGAAGTGTCTAAAGCCGGCTGTCTACATTGGGCCAACGTTGGCGCGTGAGCAGAATGCAGCTATGCGTTCGGCCCGGCCACGAATTCGAGCGGCGGCGGCAGCGGCAGCGGTTTTTCTAATCCATTGCGTGTGATCCCAACCAACCACAGTGTGTTGCGCGTCTCGACCGCGCAGTGAACAGATAAAACGCTTGCCGCGCCGCAATTCGCGCAATGTCGTGGCCGGGGCGTTAGAGGAAGAGGACTTTCTTTCGATTTCATTGGTTTGCATAGCTGCATCCTGCTCACGGCGCCAACGTTGGCCCAACGTGTACCTACAGCCGGCATAAGAGAAGAATACAATTCATCCGTCTGACGCTTGCTTGCGCGCACAACCGCAAGTCACGATGTGAGTAGATAACTTATTGTGTTCTCCTTCTCGCGCCACTTGCACTTTCGAGCACCGCACCGGTATTTTGACTGGTAAAAACCGGTAAATCGCATTTATCAGTTCTCAAGGTATCGATATCATGTAGTATATCGGTTTTAGCAATAGCGGTAACTTCGTATCTACCACAGTTTTTAGCGCTTTGTTGGATTATTTCCCATCATAGATCATCCTTAGCTAAGTTGAAGGCTTGTTGGAAATCCCTGATCGAATCTAAACGACAGCTAAGGTTGCGTCCAGTGCTATTGAGGAAAATATGTAGCGGTCATCAGAGCGTGCCATCGATTCGCCATGCTCCGCAGCAACCATTGGCGCTTACTTGAATTCCAATGTTTTTTATTGTTATAATAAATAATAAAATAATAAAACTCCAACATATTTAAGTTATTTAGAAAATAAAATGGACGAGCATCCGAGAGACTAGGGATTTACAGTCTTCGGCGTCCGCCGCAGTAATATAGACGAAAATTCTGTGAGATTGTAATTTAACTTTGCATGTGATTCCCGCGACTACTTATTCGATTGGAAACAAATATCGACTGTGTGTGGACAAAAGCTATATTTTATCCCGCAGGTTTGGCTGTGTTCTTGCTAGTAAGTTTAAAAACACCATGAAACAGAAAAAAATCTGACGAAAGGTTTTTTCCCAGCGAAACATATTTAAATTCGGTAGGTAAATAAAATAAATGTCGCCTATAGATTTCTAGAAATGCCACTTTATACGTGGAAAGATTAGGGAGTGTTTATGTAGGTACATGTTATACGTTAAGTAAAAAAAAAACTAAATGTAAATCAAAACCCGTTTGCAAAAATGCGTTTAGGACAAACCCGGAGAGAATTCTTGCAGTTCTTTTTAACCATTTTTAGGGTTCCGTAGTCAACACGGAACCCCCATAGTTTCGCCCAATCACTACGAAAAAATGGTAAAATAAAATTGTGAACAAAAATAATATTTTTATTAACTTAGTGGTCCATTTCTGTGATATTGGGCTTTAAGCCCATATTTTTGTAAGAATCATGTGCCGGCTATTTCTATATGATCAAAAATATGGGCGCAAGCTGCTATTGCTGGGAATGTCAAAAAATCGTTGCAAGTAGAAATTACTAGTTAACGAGTCGACCAACTCATTAAATGTATACGAAATGACCAACTTTCGTAGGTACCAATTCGGACGTCGCAATCGCAACGTTTAGTTGGCGCGCGCGTGTCGATGAAACAAAGGTCAAAGATATTAGGCAACTACAGAACCCTACGCTGAGGTGGTCAGACACGCATTTGACCGGTTTTATTACCGTTTTGCTCACAAGCTTTTTATCTAGACACGCGGCAGCGTGTCAAGCCAAGTTCAAGCAAAGGAACTGGCTAGCCAGCGCCGAGTGTAATATTACACGAACCACTTGGTGCCACTTTTGACCCTACTGTAACTCAAAACCTCTTTAACGTAAACACGTAAAACTACGTGTGTTTAATTATATCCATAAGGACATCTAGAAGCCCAAATTTCCTGAAGCTGGCTCAAACGGTTATAAAGATATGAAGGTCAAAAAGTCGTAAATTTTAGCACTGACTGACTGACTGACATATAGTACCTAAACCTAACCTACTTCCAGATGACCAGAAGGATGAAATTTGGAATCCAGCTCGGTAAGTGTGTGTAACCGTACCTACGCTTACTAAACTGGCCAAGTCAAATCTAACCTACTTTTAAGATCTCACATTTTTAAATAACAGAAATTGTTATAGGTATCCAATAAAGCAAAGAAATAGAGTTTAATATTTGTTCATGATGTTTTTTTGTTCATATAAATACATATTTGGATTTTGCATAGAACTTGGCACTCATTTGAATATCCATTCTTTTTACGATGAAGCCCACGGCCAAGCATAATTTTTGTATTAAACTTGGCTCTCCTTTTTTACATTTATGTTTTTGGTGTAATAATTGATAAGATACCGGAACACTAAAAAAATAATCATGCTTTTTGCCATGCCGGTGTGTTGTCATGTCAGCGGTATCCAAAATAACAGAAAACATTAAGGAAAATGGCCTGCAGCTAAAGGCGACACCAAAGTCATGTAAGCACTTTTCGCTTTATTACAAGGGAGTAAGGTGCAAAATTGAAAATGTATCTTCGTCGTCGACCGTAGCTACCTACGTTGATTGACACCCGATAAAAACATTCTTTATTTTAACCATCACACAGCTCTCAAATACTTAGGGATTCCGCTTGTAATAAATCGACAAAAAGCTATGACGTAAGTTGGGGCTTGACCATATAAATGCCGAATAAGTTTAGCACACGCTCACACAATACATAATACAAACCAACTTGAACAAAACTCTTCAACATGCATGTGTAACATCATCATCTTCATCAAAAGCATGTGTAACAATGCTGTCAAGATCACCTATTTCGAGTTTTGTGCAAGTTTGTTAGTTTATGTAATTTAAACTTTGCCAGTGTTTTTCTTGGTCTGAGATGGTACCGTAGAATGGGGTGAGTAGGGATCGCGAGAGTTGGGTTTTGAATGGGGAGAGAATGGATGAAAGGGGGGTGAGATGGGATTTTAAGGCTACTGCTACCTAAATACTGTATTCCAATTAAAAATGGAGTTATGGTAATATTCATAATATAAAAACAATATCCAACAATCTTCCAAAATCACCTTTGTATGAAAACCCATCTCACCCCAACTACGGGGTGAGGTGGGGTTGCTTGTTTATCGTTATTATTATTATTATTATTAACATTCAGTTTGCATATGTAAAAATAAAATGTTATCGAGTTTTGAATGGCAGTTTTGTCCCTACTCACCCCGTTTTACGGTAACGTCAGTAGAGAGTATAAAGAAGGTTACTGGGTGTTCGTTGTTGTTTGTTTTGCCACAAAGTATTTAAATAAACAGTCGCGACCTCATGATCTAACTGTTGACAAAATGTTGACCAATTCGCATCGCTGTGTGTTTAGAATGTTTCTTTCCATGATTCTCAGAGTCCGCCGTATTACCTATAACCCATACCCCAGGAAAATTACGTTTTTCGAAACATTAATTTATAACAGCGTTTTTTGTTTAATTTTCAAATGTTATTCTAAGATGCCTTCCAAGAATCCACCAAAATTTCCATCGGGAAGTAAATATATAAAAATAAATGTCACATCCATTTTTTTGTGTGATTTATTTATTATTCTTGAAGAGCTCCTGTAAATTAACCAAAACAATAATTCAAATATCTATTAATATTTTTCCTTTTTCAGGAATTGGTTAAATATCTATTTTTTTGATGACTAATATTTTGGTGGATTTTGAGTCTACGTAATTACTAAAATTATAATATATCAGTTACACACAAAATGCTGCTGTTATGAATTAATTCCAAATTTCCATTTTTTTCCATACTAATGAAAATAACGTGCTTGGGCTGCTATGTGGAATATCATAATTACTACGTACTTACATTTACATGGAACAATGCAAATATCTAGTTAATATAGGTACAGGTCGATTCACGAAAGCTGGCGCGAGATTTCTACTGATAACAGCTATTTTCAGAGAAATTCTGTCAAATCTCGCGCCAGCTTTCGTGAATCGACCTGTACCTACTGTACAAATGGCACTGTATGAGAAAACATTTCGTTATTATTTTTTGGAGCAGCCAAGGTTGTTTTTAATAATAGTTTAGAGGACCTCTTAAAACGCATAGATATTTAAGATATAAAATTGAACACATTAAACAATATCGGAGTCAAGATATTTTTTAAAGTTTTGTTTATAACTTTTCAATATGACCTGTGGAAATACTTCAATATTATATTGCAAATATCTCGGATCCGATGTATTTTAGTGTTACATTTTGTAACAAAATAATTATGTTGTTTTGAATAGATCTTGATAGATAGAAACTGTAGGTTTTATAATTATTTCATTTAGGAATAGTGCACATTAATTTAGTGAACTTGATATTCAAAGTGTTGACTTTAGGAATTCAGGACGAAAACATTTTGATTTTAGACCTAGGGCTCCATACTCAACATAGGTTACAAACGAGTGGAATAATTAATGCATCCGAGTATTTATATATGTGTAACGTAACGTTGCAAAATACGTGCTTATTTTTTTAAATGTCACAAAAGAAATAGTAGGTATCAGATTAGGATAAATAAATCGAATTATTTCCATGAACTCGTGAACGGAGTACAGAGGGTTATCCAACAAAAGATTTCTCAGTTTACGCCCCGGCGGTAGGTGCTCGAAATAAGTGGGCCCAATAACCCGGGGATTTTTCTTTGAAAGCGCCATGCGACGTGGGACTGTCATTAGGCGCCCAGTTGAACGAAGCTGTTTACCTTTTACACTCACACGCGCAAACGGGTATATGTTTTTTTACAATTAAGACTGGCTTGGCTTAGTACTAAAATTATTAATAATTTATTTAAAAATATGATATTATTTATCATTTATGATGTATTCGAAGTTATTTAATCAGGGCTGTTTTGGCTTAGTACATTAATTATTTCAACACGATTAAATACGTTTTCAATTATATTATTTACGCTAAAAGCTGCTGAACTGCGCTGGAGTAAAACCGCATTGAACGCGATTAATCTGTGTGATTTCATTTAATTTACAATATTAACCAGCGAACGATTCTACGAATTAAAATTATGGATATTTCATTACCGATTTATAATTGTAATACCAATGTATTACAAATATAAATAATGTCTGCTACAACCTCAATAGGTTGTGTTGTAGCAGGGATGGGCTGACAACATGTCACTGCAATATCACAAAAAAACAAGATTAAATCTGTTGCGGCTAGAACCCGCATCGACGAGTGAGTTTGTTTGTTGGAGTGGAACTGATGATGGCTTATGGAATTTCTCATGACGTGAAGTAGGTCGAATATTCTGATATGATTCCGTTGAAGTAGAAAAATGCAAGCAAAATGCCTGCAAGCAGTAATGAGTTGCCGAAGATTATTCTGAAATCCTTGAGGAATCGACGGAAATCCTCAAACAAGCCCACATATTCAATTCATTTACAACTTATTTCCTTGCCTCTTTACCACATGAACTTTCCGACGGCAAATGTGTTCAATAAAAGTTCACCAAACTTGCGATTTCCGGGGATAAAGAGACGAGTTATAATAGAAAACACCGTAATCACTGAGTTCTAAGCGAAGTTATGAATTAAAGTTCGTTTTAACTTTGTTTTAAAGTAATTGTTATAAATCAATGGAAAAACCAGTAGCCGTGTTGTTGGAAGTCAAGTTAAAAGGCTAGATTGACATAAAAACACGTGTAATATTTTTCTAACCATAATAACTACAAAATGTTGGATCATTTGCTATGAAAACGATTAACGGACTCAGGTGAGCGAGGCGAAAATATATTATTGTTAATACCTTAGCTCATTATTCTGCCCTAGTGTAGTAAAAAGGCGGTTTTCGATACGAAAATGACGGTACATACGTCCAATGAAACATTGCAATAATACATTGCTGACCTTTAGAAAAATCCAACAATGGAGTGTGATTCAGGTAATATCAAAACAGTTTTGTTCGTGTAATAAGTGGCAATTCTGGTTAAGCATAATATTGTCAGGTGGTCATGTTTTACCATAGGAATGACTAGTTTCTTAATTAAGGAATTTACGTGAGGGCAAGAATGGAGATGAATTAGCTGATTCCGCTGCTGCGCCTGTGTATTACGTAATATACTAACATTACTAGTGACGCAAATTTTGACGCAAAATACCCCGTACTTTCAGGTTACAGGCGACAAGGTTAATGGATTAAGATGTACAAGGCTAATTATGACTGCCAGCGCTGATCTTACGATAGAACCGTGGAGTGATTCCACGGTGGATAACACACTCAAACAATAACAGACAATAAAGAAAATAAATAATGATAGAGAGTTAGCTAAACACGAGAAGGGACAATTAACGTAGTTAAAAAAATAAATAACTGCCCAGTGATTGACTGTCCAGACAGCCATCCATCTTTTTCAATCTAACTACCTACCAACATCTAATGTTCAGTGTCTACAATAATGTAGGTATAAAAAATTTGCCATGCTATACACGGTGTCCGGGAGGAATAAAAAAGATCATTAGGAGTATTTTTTTAACCTGAGTCAAACTCAGCTTAAAAACATATTTTTTTAGATATTTCGTTTTTTTTTATAAAATGTGTAAGTCAACTATTTGCTACTCTGCGAAACTTATCCGTTTTAATAAAATGTTGCCGATTATTTTTCCAAAAAAGGATGAATTTAGTGAGTAGCTGTCACTTTGATGTCTGTCAATAGCGACGCTAAACTTAACAACATAGGTGGCAACGTCGCGATCTAAAGAGCTTAATACACTTCGTAATCACAATAAATAGTTTACATGAAAATTTATAATATCTTCAAAACTAAGCCGGGTTTGACGTTCTTATCTATTTTATAATCCTAATGACCCCTGGCACCGTATCATGGTCGGCCTTATCACGCGTTAAGTGACAAGATAGAGCGTCCGTCACTGGCTGACACCGTTCGATAGAACGAGACTGGCGCTCTATCTTGTCACTTATCGCGTGATAAGGCCGACCATGATACGGTGCCAGAAATGCGTGGTTAAAATCTTTTGGATTCCTCGCGAGCACCGTGTATAAAAGTTTAATAAAAGTTAAAAAAAGTGTAATATAAGTTTCGCATAGCACCTAGAACCGATGGCCGTTGGGGCGGAAAGGTTCTCAAGTGGCGACCACGTACCGGAAGGCGCAGCGTGGGTAGGCCCCCGACAAGGTGGAGTAATGACCTGGTAAAGGTTGCGGGAGTCCGCTGGATGCGGGTGGCGTGGGATCGGTCACTTTGGCACTCTTTGGGGGAGGCCTATGTCCATATATTTTTCAATCCGCGGACGAACTGATCCATAATGAGAGCCCATAAAGTATGAGAGTGTTTATGAAACGAGCGCCAGCGAGTTTCCTAATAGGATCAAACGAGTGTTTTAAGGCCTAATTATGTACAGTTGCATTCACTACTTTATCTTAACACATATTTTAAGTAGTAGTAAGTAACAGCAAAAAACCAACAATGGCGGCAATTCGATCCTCCGTCAAGACGAATGGTTTTTTTAAATCATAGTCAAACGAATGAAGTCCCTATCTATACTCATATCACTCGAGATCAAATGTCGTGCGGTTTATATTAAAAAATATACTGAATTGACGTTTCGTATCGATAAATGTTTTAATATGTATGGATACTAGAATAGAGACCCGCTTGAGTTTTGACAGCTGTTCCAAATTTAAACTCATAACGATACAAATTTATCAAAAATCTGTACTGTAATGGTAATGACATTACAGTACAGATTTTACCTACTATCACAGACAAGAAAGTTCTCATAGTAAAATCGGTTGTAGTAATGCTGGTCATTTCCTACGGTTTTTGAACGCATTTTAGAGCACTAATGATATGTGCGTAGATAATAAATATTAGGTGATAATCTTACACAAATTGCACTAGTCCCATAGAATCCTCCATAAGGACAATAAGGCATGTTTATTATGCTGACTCAATCAATGTATCAATAACCATGATGAAAAATTCCAATATTGTTCCTTTAATAGAATATTGCCCCATATAATGAAACATATTATTACTTAGATCAAATTAACAGCGGTCAAGCGCGAGTCTACGGTTTTGAGTAAGGGTCCGTATAGGTAATTGGCAGAGCTAGTCGAGAATTTTTTAATTGAGCTTGGTGAATAAAAGTGAATATTGAGATGTGATTTTCATAATGGTTACGTAAGCACGTAACTTAGGGTCACCCAGACATGGCAGATTATTATAATTCATACGGTAACAACCACCATAATATATAAAAAAACCAAAGTCCGCCTTTTGTATTAAAAAAATAAACAAACATTAGGGTACAATCCCCTAACCAATAAATCTTGTTTTATGGGTACTATAATATAATAATATTAATAATGTGGATATGGGTTGGCAAGCTTTTCTTAATCTCTTTCTGCACTACCTTCAAGTCTTGCTGAAATTTTCCAGCTACCTAAAGGTTGTCTAGAAGAGATCGCTTTCAAGCGGCAAGACCGCATGTTGTTACTTTTATCTTGTGACATGTTTTTCTTTTGTCGTG
Organism: Epinotia demarniana; assembly: GCA_945867215.1. NCBI lineage: Eukaryota > Metazoa > Arthropoda > Insecta > Lepidoptera > Tortricidae > Epinotia > Epinotia demarniana. The sequence goes on along the minus strand of OX244273.1, from coordinate 5,663,522 downwards.
GTGGAATAAAAAAGATTATTAGTATTATTCCTACATACCTATAATAGTACATTACGTAACTATTAGGGCGGTGAATACGTGAATGCCCCAGATCGCAGGTGTTTGTGGCCCGAACCGAAGGTGAGGGCCATAAATATGTGCTCTGGGGCTTTACGAATTACCGCCCGCGTACAAAATTTTACGTCTTCACCTGGCCACAATGCGAGTTTTCCCGTACGCGCAGCGTGCAGTAAAACTCGCATTATGGCCAGGTGTGACGTAAAATACTGTATAGAACTAGAGACCCCGAAAATACTGTATTTCGGTTGAGTGACTGCTATTAATTCATGATAAAACGGAGGTTTGCTATAGTCAGCAAGAAGGGGAAGCTATAAAATTAAGTAGGTTTTAAAACTATTCTATAGTTTGAATGTCGTATGTACACTTTTCTACAACTTTTCTTTTTTATTTATTTTAACTAATTGAACCCTACTCGTCGTTTGTCAGATTATTAGATACGAGTAATTTAAGAGGGCTCATAAAGATTCATTTATTCGCTGGAGGCCGGCTACATCAATATCATGTTTTGTATGTTTGGTATTTTTTTTATTATGAGTGAGCTTTTGCGAATTTTTTTTGGGCCGAAAACCGTTTGTCCGGAGTCCGGTGTCCCGCTTTCCGGCTGTTCTCCTCTGCAGGTCGCATTTCTCAACCGTGAACTATCGAGAAATATTGTGAGCAGGTGCGTTATTTAAAGCGCTTTTGGCGAGTCACTTTTTCTATTGCTCGGTTACTTGTGTAACCAGCAATGTACGGAGAATTGTCGTTATCAGGTGACGATTATGAAGTTGGTGAAATACGGCCCTGGTCGCGAGTATTACAGCTCACAGAACCCCTATTATTAAGTTTCTTAGATTATTAATCTCTCAATGAAACAATGTGGGTTATGTTTACTTACTTCTTTGACAATAGAGTGCTGTTCTAAATAAACAAACTGGTCGCATTCAATTTCGACCGAAGTATCGAAGGCGTCAGCCGAACATGAACTGTTACTGCTCGACAAGTTGTTAAACGTGCCATAGCGGAGGCACTTGGCGTAGCCGCCGTCTTCAAGGCGTGGAATCGAGTAGTTCAAAGCTTCAGGGCTGTCACCGCATTCAGGGACTGCACATCTGGAAAAATAAAGTTGCTATGTACAGTGCATTTTATTAATATTAAGGATTGTCCAGCAATGTTTTGTTAAATAAAATTAAACCAATTAATTAAACTATAAATAAACTTTAGTGATTATTAATTGTATATCAGTAGGCCAGAAATATTAAACGGTTCTTTATACATTTATACATTTTCGTTTTGAGTGCATTGTTGAAACGAGAGTTGTTGTGTGTGCTTAGCCATTGAAAAACTAACCTTCTGGTTAACAAATAAACTTGATAAAACGTAATTATTGTAATCTCATCTAAGTATATCACCCTAAACTGCCTGTTGTCTACCTCTACCTGTATATGTTATTGTTTTTTTTGTACCTGCTTCGATTGTATTATGCAACATTGCAACACGAAATAGCTCCCCCCTGGAGATGTCAATTATCCTGATTTCTCATCCGATTTTCTTGAAATTTCGTGAGCTGGTCCGTTAATTGCACAGAATTTTTTTACTGTAAGTATTGTATATTATAGAGACTTGAAAAGCTTTAAATCCATACGCTTAATGAAAGAGAGTGAAAATCGACTTGCACGTTTTGATTAAATAGTTAAATATTAACCTTGTGACGAGTGAAATTATAAGAAACTTTAGATGCACTGACTGAACATTACAAATATTTTTCTCTTTCTACTTCCAACGAGTAAGAGGTATCTAATGACATCTGAATCTAAGTAATGATGAAAAAGTCCATCATGAAGCCGTTTAAGCTGCAGAACATACCAAAGAAATAAACATACCTACAAAGTCATATATCTGGAGCATAGCGTTGTATTGCTGCGAGACATGGACACTTACCCAGCGAGACCGAGAAAGATTAAGTGCCTTTGAGATGTGGTGTTGGCGAAGGATGGAAGGTATTAGTTGGACGGAAAGAAGAACGAATGAAGAGGTTTTGGATTTAGTCGGAGAGAAGAGATCCTTGCTAAGGACGATTGAAAATAGAAGAGGAAATATGTTGGGGCACCTGTTACGACATGGCATTTACATAAAAACTATAATCGAAGGGAAAATAGAGGGAAGAAGAGGCAGAGGAAGGCCGCGACGTGCTTTTATGGACCAGGTCAAGGAGTATGTAGTATCGTATCAGGAGCTCAAAACATTGGCAGAGCGTAGAGCTGAATGGCGGTTACTCCACCGACAAGAGCAGAGCTCTTAAGTTGAAGAAGAAGACAAACAAACATTCACTCGAAAAAATAACCCGCGACAGTTGGCTAAAAAGATATAAACTTTGCTTGGGAAGTAATAACACTAAGTACACTTGTTACAGAAGATATTGACAGTCTCATATAGTTTTTCAGTAATCTGATTGTTAGAAAGGAAGTTTTCCATTAAGAAAATAAAATATTTCCCTGAAAACTTTTTATTTAATGGGTACAACTGCGAAAGCACCGCTCGGTATTTTCCAATAATCGACGTCCGAGTTAAGACACATTAAGAGTTGAAAACGCATTTATGTTATTTCGAAAATTTTAGGAAACCGGTTTTCGGTATTCTACTTTTAGTTCAACATTAAAAATCGAGAGGGCAAAGCGAAGTTCTATGCTTCAGGTTGGCAGTTTGGCCTCGACATTATTTAATTTTTAAAGATTGCGGGGGATACAGCTCACAGAACACTATAATGTTATAGTGTTATTTAAACTGGGCTATACTCGAGTCTTAAGTTATTTATAGGTAACCAACGCCTTTTATGGGCCCGTACTGACCTAACCACTATGTTCAATGCATCCGCTGGTCTTCGGTAGTAAAAGTTAATGACAGGATAAGAAAAGATACAGTGGAGTGGCACCTTTAGAACCTGTTTACTGTTTACCAAACTGGCGCTTAGTTTGAATAACTAGCTACTTATACTACCAGTAATAGCCTATACTTAGGTTTTACTAGATATGTACGTAAGTTACATGCTGTGAATGTGCTCAAGTTTTAAGGAAAGTAAAACGTATACCTTTACATTCTACATAAAAGCCCGGAAACTTGCAATAATTGGTTTATATAATTTCGATGACATTTGCAAAACAAGGGTTTACAGAGGGAGAATGTCGAACAAAACTCAGTTACCTAGGCAGTTTTTGACTAAAACAAGAGTTTTACTGATTCATATCGATATTGTGCTTATCGTTACTAAACTATATTTGTTTTTACTTTTTAACCCCCGACGCAAAGAGAGGGGTGTTATAAGTTTAACGTGTCGGTCTGTGTATCTGTCTGTGGTATCGTAGCTCCCAAACGGATGAACCGATTTACGTTTAGTTTTTTTTGACATAGAAAATTCTATCCCGAGTATTTTTAGCCATGTATCATGATAATCTGTTCAGCTGTTTTTGAGATATTGGACTTTGAAATGAAAACGTCGGGGGTTTCTCAACTTTTCTAAATTGTAGTTATACCTTTATAATATAGCTACTAGCTACCCGCGTGGCTTGGTCCGCATATTGTAAAGAACACAGGTAAATCCACAGAATGAAATATAGCTTTTAACAATCCAGGAAGTCCATTGTACATGCAGGTGAAAGAATTCTTGAAATCGGACCAGCGGTTCCGGAAATTTCCCATTTCATACAAACTTACATTCTCACAGACTATTCCTCTCTCTAATATTAGTATCATCACCATCATCATCATATCTGCCGAAAGACGTCCACTGCTGGACATAGGCCGGATAAATATAACTAATACTAATAAAAGATTATGTTATGTAGGAATTAGGGAAAACCATGAACTACGTAGTATAACAAATAACTTTCTACCGTTAAACCAATATAACAGAGATAAAGTAAATGCATGATTCATTGCAAATATACCTACAGTTCTGAATCGAATTGGAGAATGTGATTTGTGTCCACCTAACAACGCCGAACGCGTTCAATGCAAGGTCGTTTGGTGTTGGATGTTACTCCACTTTGTCTGTCAAAACGACTAAATTACAGTTTATGTACACACAATTATATTCGTAATTGCTAGGCGGCTAAACCTCAGAATGGCGTAAACGTTTCCGTGCGCTTACGTCACTCGGGATTGATACACGGCTGATCAATTAGTTCTGATCTATTTATAATGAATAGCGAAAGGATGTGATTGTGAATTGAGCTTTTTCTCGTTTGTCAATTGTCATTGGTCAATTTAATTTGAAGGTTTTCAGTCTCACTCCCACCTCTTAATGAAAAAAAATATTTCATAAAGTACCTATTTTTCTTTCGTATCACCTGGAAGTAACCACCAGAGAACAAATATAATGGAAAAATAAACCACCATAGTCTGAAGCCCAGGGCAAGACTCGAACTGTGCCCTATGTATTGCCGGTACAGAGGGCATTTTGAGTTTCCTTTGTTGTTCTCTGAGGCTCTAGTATAAGTTTTACAAAAACAAAACTTTATTCAATTCAATTCAATTCAATCTTTTATTCATAAAATAAAAAAATGTCATGTCAAAAACTTAACCTACGATTGTTACATTAATATCATGTCCAGTTATAAGAATTATAATTATCATGTCGTAGGTACTTACCCGCCTTTTGTCTACCATTGTTTGTGTTTAACTTACCTCTTTTTTATTTTTTACTATGTCTGGTGAGCAATAAAGAATATTTGTATTTGTACTTAAAGTTATGTCGCCTCTCGGCTCTGAAAGAATTCGTCAATAGAGTAAAACGCGTCCTCGCACAGCTTCGCTTTCAGTTGATCTACAAATGATAATTATGTAGCTTGGAGCCTGCTTTATAGCTGGAGGGATCATATTATAAACTTTCGGACCAATCACACTTAGACATTTTTTGGCTTTGGTTAGTGGTGTACGGGGCAGGCTCAGCAGGCCTTTACGATCGCGTTTGCATTATACCTTATACCCTCAATTTGTATGGGATTTGACAGCTAAACGCGAACTCGGTCGTAACGTTTTGCTTCGGTAAAACTTATACTAGAGCCTCAGAGGCTCTACCTATCGTTTTTAAACGGTATTTAGTTCGACTTTCATGGGTCAAATCTAAAATAGTACTTAGTATCTAAAATAACAGTAGTATAGTTAAGTTCCGACTATAATACAATAATACTGAAAACAGTTTACCACGATTTTATTTTAATCTGATCTACGCCCTAGACTGTTGAGACTGGTTTGATGACTGATACCTGGTACCTTCCTATTATTTTTTAGCTTTTTAGTAAGTACATTTTCTACTCCATTATACTCCTTTAGAATAAAACCGTTTAATATAAAAATGTTTTTTGCCTATTTTATTAGTATGAGTTTTGTATAAATACTACAACGGATATTTACGGCCTACCTGAGCAGACACCATAGCCTATGGATGCTTGCTGCCCCAGAAAAACGCAAACGCGTTGTTTTCAATTCTTATGGAATATTTGTGCGCTGCGTCTCCTGATTAGCCTCGCTTATTAGAAGTTAAATGTTATGGACCCAATTGGATGGGAATAACTGCAACAGAACGGTTCTTGTGATTTCGGCTATCTATACTATACAGGGTGACATTTTAATCAGTGTCCAAATTTTTTGTAGGCATTTGGTATCACTAATAGACTCCATTTGTGAAAAAAAAACAGGTAGGTCATCATCATCATCATCCTCCTAGCGTTATTCCCGGTAATGCCCCTAAAGGAGCCCGGGGTCCGCTTTGACAACTAATCCCAAGATTTGGCATAGGCACTAGTTTTACGAAAGCGACTGCCATCTGACCAAAAAACCGACTGACTGAAAAAAAACAGGTAGGTATTTTTAAAATTATAATTTGTTACCCCAAGAGAATTATCTGTACTGCGTGGTTACTGGGCATTCACGCGCGGAGCGGGGCGGGGCCGAGGGAGGGGAGGTGTGCAGTGCACAAACCTTACTACCCGCTGAGGTGCCCGTGCGGTAAGGTTTTTTTGGGATATCTTTAAGCAGCAATTACTATTTTTTTTTGTACTGAATGATATGAAACAAAAAAACTTATAAATTTTATAATTTTGCTGAAGAATCTTATACTTGAATTTGGACACTGATAACCTCTGGTCACCCTGTATATACAACGTGTTTCCGTCAATTTCCGTTAACTGTAAGGGGGCATAGTTCAGATAAAATTAAGTTAATTTCTCCATGACATTAGTAGCTTAACTCTTACTGTTATCATTATCAAGATAATAAGTATTTTAATTTAATCAGTTTTGCAACTTTAACCAGTGTGAATGGTTCTTAACTGCGACATCATAACACCTTTTTAAATTTTTTAAGGTTCCAGTTCATGACTATGCACTACAAGAAGGTTTAAGAAGTGAGTTCGTACGTAAAGTATGTACAGTCAAGGAATTTAATTTCCTACCCATTTTGTTGAAATGTTGTTAGGCATTCACGATGCATTAAGGTCGAAATTTTCATTTTAGTATTGATATGTCAATTCAATACCTATTATTTGTCACTGCACATTACAGATAACCTCTTTGCGAAGTCATTTACTTATCTAATAAATAAGTAACCACATGTCAGTTGATGTCAATGTCAATCGAGAAAATTGTGAAATAATTTTCAAATACGAAATTAATTTGAAAAATAATAAAATGCTTGCCGCAAACCGTGAAGTATTGCGAGCTCAAATAGTGGAATTACACCAGGAAAGCGAAATATATGTCATATTTTGTTAGATTTTCGATTACTGTCATCCATTTTTAGCAGTGCCTTGACGTTTTACAGTTCACCATGTCAACGTAATTTAATTAATCATATCAGTTGCCTAGTAACACAAACAAATGAGTCTGATATGTCAAGTAGTATGTTTAGACGACCGGTTAGCCTAGTGGGTAGTGACGCTGCCTACGAAGCTGAAGGTCCTGGGTTTGAATCCCGGTAAGGGCAAATATTTGGGTGATGAGCATGAATATTTGTTTCTGAGTCATGGCTGTTTTCTACGTATTTAAGTATTTCTATCTATTATATATATCGTCGTCTAGTACCCGTAACACAAGCCTTATTGAGCTTACTATGGGACTAGCTCGATTTGTGTAAGATTGTCCCCTTATAATAATTATTATTATTATTGTATGTTCTTTCCATATCTCGGGACCATGGGGTCCCGGACTTTTGGAAGGCATGCGTGGGGCCGAAGCCAACATCGCAGAGGCCCTTTAAAACAAAAATAATCTAAAGCGGTAAGGGATACACATGGCGGATACCATTTCCGAGCGCACAACATGATACACCCGGTGATGGTCCCCGACAGGTGCAAAGATTATTGCAGTGCAACACTGTGCTGCGATGGAAACTAAGGTCATGGGTTATTGGGTTGAATGGTGGGTGGTCTGGAAAATGGGTTATGGGAGGAGACTAGCGGACACCTGCCGTGATACAATAAGTCTCAAAATTGTGAAAAGGCAGGCGGTGACTTGCCAACTCGTTAAGTGGGCCCCACAAACAGTCGCACGCACAGTGCGACAATGGAGCAACACGTCTGAGCGGCTGTGAGGTTGTCGAGAGGTGAGTCTGCGGCGCGCCAGATCCCGGTAATCCGTTCAAGGGCCACCGGCGTTATGACATTTTACACTTCCAACCTGGAGCATAGGTTCCGCTCTTGCGACTCCACTCTGGCCGGCCGGTTAAGGCAAGCACAGAGGCGAGGGCCAGATCACTCGGGCCCTCTGGAGGTTAGGGGTCCGCGGTGTCGCCACTCACCGTCAGCTCGCCACAAGCTGCCCCCGCGGGTTTATTATTATTATTATTATAAGTAACGTTGTGCTTAGATAGCTCTTATGATGACTGTTTGCTATACAATATTGAACCTTAGGTGGGTAGGACTTTAAATTCCTTGACTGTACCTCCGATCCGAGTCAGTTAGTAACTGCCTAACTACCTGACTACATACTTTTTATTTCATGTGACATGTCAATATCATAATTACATTGGTCTGAAACAGTTTTGAAACATATCAATCATTATACACGAGAAAAGGCGAGGTTGATGCTCTGCATGTTTGTACGTTGCGGGTATCTAAGTTCCAGAACCACTTGTGAAGTGGTTCTGGAAAAGTGTCCGATTTCAAAATCTCACCTGTGTATAGATAGATGGAAGGTTGAATGGACATATGGAATACACTAGAAATTGAGCCGCGTTTTGGAGAATTGCGCGGCTAGCTAGTCGGGTGATAAACGAAAGTTCCGTCTCTTGTTAGAATAAGAAGGGTTAGAATTTCACCACCCCTTTCTTCCCGTGGGTGTCGTAAAATTCGACTAAGGGAGCAGGGTTATAGTGTGTTGTGGGCGATGGGCTAGCAATATATCCTTGCGATTACATTTTGTCGATCTTTTATACCCACATTTATGCTAAAAGTGGACCTGGAACATAAAGTTTCATGTGATCTGCCTACCTACCCGTTTTCGTAATAAAGGAGTGAATCTATGTATGTATGTTACGATTTTATACACCATAAATTTGTCAAATCGAGTTTCAAATTGGATAAAAAATACATAGTTAAAAGGCATTTTTGAGATCGATAAAATAAATGTGACATTGTAACGGCGTAATATTTTAATTTATTGGCATCGTGTAGCACTGCCTCTAAACATCAACACAGCATCTAAAAAGAAGTCTTAAACAGCTTTAATTGTGTTGTAATGAACCTGTGGTCTGTGTTGTCAGCTTAAGGAAAAATCCTATTTTTAAATATAAAATTGAGTTTTTAATGCAACTTGGTAGCAATCAAGATCTAGATAGGTATATAGAATTTTGTTAGTGAACTTACAAATTCCAAGTTTGAAAATGGGGCTAATTCTGAATTAAAGGAAATTACAAAGAATTAGCAATCCCCAATTTAATTTTCATATAAATTAATAGTAGCAGGTTTCAATTAGGTGAGATAAAAAATTAAAAGACAGTATTCAGGATTGGATAATTTATTCCACTGCAATACCAGAGATAAGGCCTGAGGGCCAGTGGGTTTCCCAAGATGTTCATGGGGCCATTTTTGAATTCGCGGCTGACACAGCAGCATCAGGTTTCTGAAGAAATCTTATTTCTGACCCATTGGTGGTCACCATTTTGGGAGCTGATTCCGTACCGGTGTCCTGAAAGGGAGAAGAACCGTGAGTATTAATTGTGATGGATTGAGTGTAATTCCGCGTGGCGCGAAACACGAGGAATTAGGTAGTAATCTGTTCTCTGGTCTTTTCAGGAGAGGAATTCAGCGAGGAGGGAGTTTCGCGATAGGAGGAACTATGAAAGTTATATAGTTCACTATTGGTAAGATAAACTTACCCATTTTGTGAAGGTTTCATGTCGGCGTGTAGTAGGTACCCACCGTTCACTAATTAATCCAATTTAATTATTTTCAGTGAACGGGAAATTGAGAAAGAAGGAGAAGGATTAAGAAAGTGTTTGTTTGTTGGAAATGCTTCTTGTCTAGCAGCTTCGGCATCGGGTCCCTCTAGCGAGACGGAGGAAGCTACCCAGTTTCAAGGTCCGCCTGCTGTCCGGTCGCCTTCCACAGCAGTAAATTCAGGTGTGTTCGCTCCAGTTCGAAACAGGCGTACCTAAAATAAAGATATAATTGTGTAAATAATTATAGTTAGAAATTTTATCCCTGGTGCCAATCCATTGCCATATTAGTATTTAAGAAGTACAGTGTAATAAAGGTGTAACTTACTCATGGTAGAGATTCCAGTCCTTTGGACCTAGTGTTACACGACCCAGCTCTATCCTTAGCAATCGAAATAGGTCAGGATTCATAGATTGAAAGGTTGACTGGTCTCGCCATGACATGCAAATTGGTGTAAGATATATACAGCTTCCGTTACAGTTACGGTGCCTTTCTGTGAAATAAAGAGTATAATAGCATTTGGCAATTGTTTCTTTCATATCCAAAGCTTTCCCAGGATTTTAGCTTCATTACTGACCTTATTGGTTTGTTCTTATTTTTTCTTGACAATTTTCTGCGACAGTGTTTTGAAGGGGCACATAGCCGGGAGAAAGCACTTGTTACAGTGGCAGTACTTAATGTATTGGTTACATACATAAGTACCTATGCAGAAAATGCTGATGTGTACAACATTAAAATGTTGATAGGGTATAGTGTTAAATACCTTTAGCAAGTTGGAGGTATTTATTTGCGTGCCTATTTAGTAAATTATTATTTGACCACGAACGTCAAACAGTTGCTTTGAGACCAGATGCCAAATTATAAAGGTCCACGACAGTCATTCCTAATACACGTCGCTTATGACTCACAATTCTGGTAAACATATCAATATAACCTTTACATAGATAAAGTGATAGATTTCACATAAATCTAATGTCATAGAAAAGATATCGGCACGAATAATTTCACTAATAGATAGTCACGTAGATGTAAGATAATTTTAAAGTTATTCAGCCTATTTATGTAAACCTAAATTCTGCTAATATCCTCAGCCAATGCACGACTGACTTACTGTGAATTTTGTTATGACACTTTAAATTTTTAAACTCTCGCGCTTATGGTTTTTATTTTTAAAGAATGATTTACAGGGGTCTAACTTCGCCTTTAAATTCCCTCGCAGATGTCGCACAGGTTTCCTCACGATGTTTTCCTTCCCCGAAATCGTACAGAAAATTCTTCTTGGGGTTTCGTGCTCCAAGAAAAACAAAGAATTGGTAAGGCTCTACTGGCAGATGTCGTAACTTGTAAATATTCGACTCGCGAATTAATACAATAAACTGAAATAGGTAGGTTATATGTATTCACCCTTTCAAAAGTGAGATTCATAAGAATATGGAACTGCATATAAACAAGATTATAACAATATTTAGACAGTTCGATAAGAAATAAAGTAGGTACCTACTTAATATGAATTTTAAATAACAAGTGCACACTTTTTTGTAACTTTAACTCCGCGATAAGGTAATAATCGTTTTATTTTGTCAGTATTTAGAATCGTGACATCTTGGAAAAGACAGTACGGTTGCCAGGTTGATAGAATAACACATATATAATTATAATATGTATGTTATTTTGTATATTGATATATATGTTAGTAAAAATGGGCCTTGTTCTCTGACGTAAATAAATAAATAAATAACTTTTTTATACCCATATAATAATTAAAATGAATTATTAATATGTTTTGTTCGTAATTTTACCAAAAATTAACAAGGTCATGTACATCAAGTCAAGTACATTATATTGAATAAGTAGATACCTGGGCGACCGAGCTCTGAATACCTACATTGATTTTGGACCCCTATATTGCAAATTTCATCGAAATCGTTACAACCATCAGTGTTTTCTTTTGTAACTGCTTTATCTGTGTGAGCAGTGCAATAAAGAGTAGGTATTCCTATTGTATTGTTATGTACATATTCCATTTTCTTTGTTTTATATACGAAAATAAAGACTTATTTTTTTAGCAGTCGCTACGTCACACATCACACATCATCAGCCTACATACGTCCCACTGCTGGGCACAGGCCTCCTCTCATGTATGAGAGGGAACGGGCAGTAGTCCCCACGCTGGCCCAGTGCGGATTGGGAACTTCACATACACCTTTGAATTTCTTCGCAGGTGTATACAGGTTTCCTCACGATGTTTTTCATGTGGTAAGAAGCTACGGTAGCCCAGTGGTTCAGGCATGCGGCTGTCAAACGGCGGTCGTGGGTTCGAATCCCGGCTCGTACCAATGAGTTTTTCGGAACTTATGTACGGAATATGATTTCATATTTACCGTTAGCTTTTCGGTGAAGTCGCTACGTCAGCACGTGAGCAATGAATCAAAATAGTAATAAGTTTATTCACAGGTTCAAAGATTCACGTCTTCATTCCCAAAAGGGGTAGGCAGAGCACAAGAAACTTACGTACCAGAGTCACTTTTAGCATAAAGTATCCACTAAATGTGATATCGCAGTGACAGGTTGCTTGCTCATCGCCCACAACACACATAACTTTTACAGAGGTATTTCAAAACAATCTCGCCTAATGTTGGCCATATTGATGATGCAAAATACGTTAAATTTAATATACATTTAATAACGTGTACCACTTAATGGATAATTCAATTATAGCATTAATGCAACATTCAGTTCAATGAAGTTTGACGCGTGACTGTTTTGTTATTTGAGCGTAATTGTTCATTAACGACATTGTTTTACTACTCATCAATAGTAAATTTAACGACTTACTTACATGTCTATTGCAATAATTAACGAAGATTATAACATTAACATTATTATTAATTAATCAATTTAAGTCCGTAATACGTAACTGTCACTTGTTTTTTATTAAACAGGACTTAATCGCACAATCATATATGTAATCCACTTATATCTTTGAGGTTTATCGACGGTTCGGATGTGTAGCAACTGGCAGCATCCTTCATCGTCAGATGACCAAACGGTGATGATATTAACACCCGTTTAGTTAAAATAATGTGTTCCAATCGTGCATAGTTTAAATATATACAGTAGGTTAAATTAAAAATATAGGTCCTACTCTCGATTCCACATAAATCGTTCTTCAAACAGGTAATTTGAGACTACCCTCAGGTATCAAAATCAACACAATAATAAAAACCTGGCATATATCGCATAAGTCTGGCATATATACAAGTTGAACTGATGACCTGGTAAAGGTCGCGGGAGTTCGCTGGATGCGATGGCGCATTGACGGGTGGCGCGGGATCGGTCACTTTGGCACTCTTTGGGGGAGGCCTATGTCCAGCAGTGGACGTCTTTCGGCAGATATGATGATGGTGATGATGATGGCGCATTACTGGTCATTGTAATACTCTTTGGGGGAGGCCTATCTCCAGAAGTGGACTTCTATTGGCTGAATATGATGATGATGATGATGATGATGATGATGATATATGGCATAATATTAAGCTATTGATATTAGTTATAAACGTTTGTCAAACCTAGGGGTTTTTTAGACGAAAACGAACTTTGTTTTGCAATTATGTTTATGTTTGCAAGAAAAGAGTAAACAATTTTTTGTTGTTTGTGTGTTCCGTTTTGAAATGTCTTTCGTGTCTTTTTAACCACATTTGTTTGCTGAAACGTAAGCCGAATACGGTAGATTTTAGAAAAACACGATGACGTTGTCAAAGCGGAGCCGGCTTGACAGAGGCGTTTTATTAGAATGAATAGGACTGTCAATTTCATAAGTATAATAACAGTACATTACTACAAAGGCCGGGTAGTAAGGGGTTACCGGCCGAGTACATATATGTGACAGGTTGCTAGCCCATCTCCCACAACACACTTTAACCCTGCTCCCTTAGTCGACTTTTACGACACCCACGGGAAGAAAGGGGGTGGTGAAATTCTAACCCGACACCACACGGGGGCTCCAACTCCAAGAAATCGAACTTTAATTTTCATTGCTGAAAGCCGTGATGCAGTGCCTCAAATAAATGAAAATTTAACTACTTCCCGGCCTAAGCCTTGAATTTTCTATGAAATTCCTTTGCAATTCTCTCGCGTTGTTCTGCCCGAAACGTGATACTTTGCAGCCTGTTATAACGCACGTAATGAAGATTTCATTGCATGTTTGAGAAAAGATATTTTCTTACCTATAATCCAAGTCCAACACTTCAAAGTTGAACACAGACGAGTACATCCCGGCGAGAAAAACTGGTATCAATATCAAGAAGTAATTGTAAATATTAAACTTTTTAAATGGTCCCAAATCGTGTAAAATATCGTCCACTGTCACTTCATCCTGCTTCTTTTCCGGATCCATTGTTAAAAACTCAAAACAAACACTAGGCAATAATATCACTATACTTTCAACCACATGGGTTAATTTCAAATAATAATAAAAGCTTTAAGTCATAAAAAAATACTTTGCTTCATAATGAAACTTATGTTAAACTCCTTTACAGTTAATTGTACTTTTAGAAATATTCTTTAAAAAAAATTTTTTGACCGTTTATCATTGAAATTGTCAATAAGTTGGTATAAGTGGCTTGCGTTCGCGCCGGTCGGTCTCCGGGCCGAAAGTGCGCCCACGGCGCACAGCGCATAGTTTTATCGTTCACGTCTAATTGTCTACGCTATCGAGAAGTTAAAATGCTATAAAACGCGACATTTGCTTGGAATTCTCGTAAAATGGTTAATCGCGAAGTTTTCTTATTTAACTGCTTACTTAGTTACATGAACGTTCATTTTGATGATCAGCCTCATCATATTTTTTTGAGTCCAGACTAAACTTATAGTGACATTGAATTGAATGAACCTTAATACAACTCGGTGCCGTTACCTACCTACCTTCTACGATCAAATTCTTCGATGATCGCACACTAATTTCCAAGGATAAAATAAAGAGTAGGTAGTAGGAAGACGTATTATTATGCAGAAAATGCTTCTAAATATTTCCTTGTTAAATATTTGTTTAATATATTTGCACACTAATATATATGTACACGATTTTCAACGTTATTCCATTGACATACGTCCCTAAACGTGTACATGTTTATAGACGTGACTGTACAAGATCAAAGAGACATATATAGCCGAAAAACCTGTATTTCTTCAAAAAATCTGTCTTCAATTCCGAAAAATTTTATTGACAAGAAATTCAATTTTTTTCCATCCTGCTAACATATTTTCACGAGAATCGATTGAGAAATACGACCTGCAGCCTGACAGCGGATCTGGGCGTCTGGACATACGAAAGAATTTTGAGGCTGAATCGGAGAATTTCGTTGGCTGCGATCGCTTGTGTCATCTCATCTAATCTTGGGATAAGGCGCCGAAGCGGATTCCGGGATCCTTTAGGGTGCAACCAGGAAAATACTAGGATGATGATGAGTCATAGTGCCTACGCATATCCACAGTATAGAGGCATGACGACCGCTTTAGCCTAGTTGGTAGGGACCCTGCCTACGAAGCAAGAGGTTCTGGGTTCGAATCCCGGTAAGGGCATTTATTTGTGTGATGAGCACGAATTTGTTCCTAAGTCATGGATGTTTTCTATGTATTTAAGTATTTATTTATCTATATAAGTATGTTTATCGTCGTCTAGTACCCATAGTACAAGCTTTGCTTAGTTTGGGACTAGGTCGATTTGTGTAAGATTCTCCCCGTAATATTTATATAATATCTAATCCTGGGCATGAACAGAAACACTCTTATGCAATGCCAATGCATGTACATATTTATTTTAGCGTCTTCCGAAAGTAACAATACTAAACCATATTTTCATTTTGTTTCAAATTACTGAGAAAAAATACTTAAGATAAAATATTATGCTACATCTTGTTAGTTCGTGATTTTTATCAATATTGAAACTTTGATCAATTGAATAAACCACATGTACCCATTTGTGATTCTTCTAGTTCCTAGACCTATTAGTAATAGAAGCATTTGTTATTTCATCATCATCATCATATCAGCCGAAAGACGTCCACTGCTGGACATAGGCCTCCCCCAAAGAGTGCCAAAGCGACCGATCCCGCGCCACCCGCATCCAGCGGACTCCCGCAACCTTCACCAGGTCATCAGTCCACCTTATCGGGGGCCTACCCACGCTGCGCCTGTGAGTTAGGTACTTGGATGTGTTGTTTTTGCTTAGATGCTATGGCGCAAAGTTAACACAAAAAACATACCATGCGCGCTTGTGTTTTTCTTTCTTCGAAACTATGTTTTGTAAGTAATGTTTTTTTAAGATGCAGAATCCAATAAAATTAATTATTAACAAAATCAAGTTGCATTAAAATTTTACAATTTATCTTTAATTATAAACACAAGTCTCAGCTTTGTACAGTCGCCATAAGATATATCGGAGCGACCAAAGTGCTCACAAATATCTGAACACGTCTCTATTGTCGAGGCATTAGCTACGTGTTTAGATATTTGTGAGCACTTTGGCCGCTAATCTGATGGCGACTGTACTTTGAAATAAAAACAATTGAACGGCAGTGGTAAGTTTTTTTGATTCATCTCCAAACTTACTTGTTGTCACTTATGGTGATTCTCATTGAGGCGGCAGCAGGTTTAACAGGTATAAAGGCGAACTTTATCCCCATATAGAGGTAAGGCACATCGGAATGTCATCTCATCTCTCTCATATTTGAAGTAGCCCAACCATTAGGGTAGTACTTCCACGGCGACTATTTTGTCTTAGATTAGATTAGATTACTTTATTTCATTTCGAAAATTTACGTCATTTCATAACAAAAATAGCATGGATTCACAAAAAGATCGGCAGAGTGTATAAGAATAAAAAACAATAATAAATAATAGTCAACCAAAATCAAATTATAAGCTGCCTGTACGCGCCCCCGTCGCACAACAAAAATAATGAGGCCTCCTTCTTAGTTGAATATATTACCTACTCATTTATCCATACTTTATGCGCTGGCTTAGTTTAGATTCCAAATTCGTTTGTTTCGCCATAGCTCCAGCGCTGTTATTCGCTACACGCTAATGTGGCTCACCCCGCCGGTCACCCGTCACGAAACTAGACACTCTACCTACGCGTAGTTCCTACGCATCGCGGTGTCAAGATATATTTGTGGGTGAGCGTTGACGTGAGCTTAAAACAAGTTACGAAATAGGGGGGCAGTTGTCAGACGGCGTTTGCCACTAAATCTTGTATGCCTGTTGCCCCGTCAGCTACAATGTAATTGCAAATTCCTATATTCGCGTTCCTTTACACGCACATTTAACACGAGTCCGCTTATTTAGTGCCGATGTGATTTAGCACGCAGTTGTAGCGACAGTATTCACCGAATAGGTTTGATGAGTCAGCATTTTGTGAAGACGATTCCTAAACGATTTTCCGCGCTAAAGAAGTTATAATGAGAACAGACAACGTTTCAGGCTTCCTACGTAGATTTGAGCGGGTATATAAGTATGTATAAATGCTTGAGAGGTGACACTTGAAACTGGTAGTAGACGCCTGATAGTTCACCGCATCATAGCGACGCGCCATAAGGCTTTCGTCCCGTGCGGTCAGTAAAAAGGTGATCTCTAAAAGCCTAAAGCTCTAAAACATAACAACCCAAAAATTTCAATAATAAATCCAAAAATGTCATAATTAATTTCTGTGTTTCTTTTATTTAAAGTAATAATAGTAGGTGA
The DNA here is from genome assembly GCA_945867215.1 of Epinotia demarniana. Taxonomy (NCBI): domain Eukaryota; kingdom Metazoa; phylum Arthropoda; class Insecta; order Lepidoptera; family Tortricidae; genus Epinotia; species Epinotia demarniana. Next base: position 5,646,310 of record OX244273.1, on the reverse strand, counting down.
AAAAAGATTGAAAAGACTACTTTCAACTTTCAATTCGTTTCTGCTTCTAAAGTGTTAAATAGTGCTATACTTAGCCAAAGATATTGTAAATTTATCAAGACCACGTGCTCTGAAAAAGTCCCTCGCACCACAGAATAAGTAATAGTACAAGTCTCGCACGCTCCGGTTACGGCGTGTGCTCCCTGCCGAGGTTTTCCTGAGGGAAACTACAGCGTGGGGCTCGAGAAAGGAGTGTATACATTCTAAAAGTATGTGACACCCCTGGATTTGCATGCGTCCATAAGCTGCGTGCCACGGACGTGGTATATATGTGTTCTTGTAGAACCACGCATTATGATGATTTTTTTTCTTTGTCATATTCAGTTCGACTATCATTGTAATAAGCTTATTTTGCGGCAACAAATGACTGACTATTAAGTTTGTTTCGTCGTTTCTATATTCAATAGTGGTATTCTTTTTCCGAAACGCTGGTAGAATTTTGACTTGAAATAGTGCCATGACGGCGTACCTGTACAATAAAATTCATTTACAGTACATATGGTGCTACTTTCCCGCACTAGTGCGGATAAGAGCACTTTTCGTGCATATGTCGAAACTTTAAAGAGCCATATGTACAGTAAAAAGTTGTACGATACACGTGCGAATAGGTAATTCACAACTCGTGTCGATTTAAAACACTCCCTTCGGTCGTGTTTTAATTTATAACCACTCGTTGCGAATTTCCTATTTTCGGCACTTGTATCGTAAATAACTATTATTTATTTATACTCGTAAACAGAAAATGGCCATTCTAGTTCATACATGATGGGTATTATTGACCAACGCTCCTCCTTACCAAATATCTCTCAACATTTTATGCCAGATGCAAATTCAACTTATCTTATTTTTAATAACTAACTAAAATCCAGAGCTAATCTACAAATTAAATTACCATCGGCATCGTACAAAAAATACGCTGCAGAATTTTCTCGTAGTTGTTATACTAAACCGCTGTGCGACCAAGCTGCCAGCTCTTCGGCACTAAATAGATTTGCCTAAACTCATTTAAATGCAAGCTTACACCAGAAAACTTCAAGATTTTAAATCATCCGTAACCAGCTTCATCGTTCCAACATCAGCCGATATCAAACTATCAAATCGGCATCAAGGAAATGTGCTTCTAATGCCATTGAATAGCAATCTGGCTCAAAGTTCATAGAAGCTAGCTCGACGCAAGAAAAATCTCGTATCCCATATTACAATCTGAGGGAACTGAAAACCTGTTTCAAGTTAGCCAGATGGCATGCTTGAAAATGGATGACTTGTATTTTGCCAGACTGTCAAAAACAAAAAATCTTTACAATGATTCAGGTAGTGCTGTCATCTAGGGAATGGCACATTGCACGTAGTACCGATGGCCGTTGGGGCCAAAGGTTCTTGAGTGGCGACCACGTACCGGAAGGCGCAGCTAGCGCCTATGTCCAGCAGTGGACGTCTTTCGGCTGATATGATGATGATGATGATGATGAGGGAGGAATGGCGGTGATTGTTTTGCCATATTCTTACGTTGTGTAACCTATGTATGTGTGTACATGTGTGTTGACAGCTATGCCATTCGCGAACCTATCGCGGTCGGAATACATTAAGTACATTTCTGTTTTGTTTCTAAAAGCGAAGCACAATACACACTTTTTAAATAACAGAGTTGACACAGTACATAACATAAAGATTGCTTAAAGTAGAGCTAAACGATATGCGGTCCCATCGCTAAGGAGCGATCTTCTCCAGACAACCTTTGGCAGGCGAAGATAATGCAACATATTAATCAATTTGAGCCCCCGTTATGATTAAGGTCAATAGAATACTTTTTACTTTTAGCTTGTAAGGTGGTGGTATACCAACGCAGCGACAAGATAGCACGAAATATCCACAATTTTATACAACCACTAGCTTTTGCCCACGACTCCGTCTGCGTGGAGCTCGTTTATATCGCAGCTCCATACAAACTTTTACGTTTTGCCGTGAAAGGCGGACAAATAAACAAAAAAACAAACACACACACACACACACATACACTTTCCCATTTATAATATTAGTATGGATGGATGGTTAGGTTGTACAAAATTGTGGATATTTCGTGCTCTCTTGTCCATCACCGAGTGGAAAAGGAGTAGCGACGTATTCAAATAGACGACGTATTTACAAGTTTTACACCATACAGCCTACGTGATTAAGCTACTTAAAATGTACGGTATTTCTGGTTTTCCTGGTCACATACGATAGAAACACAGATCATTCTGTTTCTCTAAAACATGTTCAGAATACGATTAGACGATTACCTACTTGAAATCGCAGGACGCAATGAAATGCCCGATGAATAGAAATAGCAGCGAAGTGCAGGAGAATGCACCATTGCGCTTGCATTTAAGCAAGTCCTTGTAATACTCTTAAGTAAAATCTGGGTTTTACCGTTCATACACTCTTACAGAAATGAGGCTATCCGCAGCAGAACTAAGGTAACCGATATGGCCCTCCGAATCTGTAAACTCAATTGGCTGTGGGCGGGGCACATTGCACGTAGAACCTATGGGTGTTGGGGCGGAAAGGTTTTCGAGTGGCGACCACGTGCCGGGAGGCGCAGCGTGGGTAGACTTCCCCCACAAGTTAAGACTGATGACCTGGTAAAAGTCGCGGGAGTTCGCTGGATGCGGGTGGCGCAGGACCGGCACTCTCGGGGAGGCCAATGTCCAGTAGTGGACGTCTTTCGCCTGATATGATGATGATCGTAGAGCATTTGATAACGTTAAGTCTGGAATCCTGCACTGGGTAACCGTTTACTGCTATGCTAATTGTTTACTGGCTCATAGCCAGATAACGAAAAAACCATCAACCTTAGTTTTAATTATCATTTTTTCTTTGTCGACAGGGTCACTTCTAAACCGGTCGTCAGCATACATAAATCAACGTACCGCAGTATGATAAAATAAAAATAACAATAAACATTTGCGGACAACCATTCACAAATCGACCAAGTCCTAAACTAAGCAAAGCTGGTACGGTGCTAGACGACGATAAAAAATACTTAAGTATAGTTTTTTTTTAGCCTGTGTCCCACTGCTGGGCAAAGGCCTCTCCTCTCGCTTTCCACTCATCCCGATTCCGAGAAATCTCCGGCCAATCGTTGCGAAATACCTCCAAGTCGTCCAAGTCCCAAACTAAGCAAAGCTGGTACGGTGCTAGACGACGATAAAAATACTTATGTATAGTTTTTTTTAGCCTGTGTCCCACTGCTGGGCAAAGGCCTCTCCTCTCGCTTTCCACTCATCCCGATTCCGAGAAATCTCCGGCCAATCGTTGCGAAATACCTCCAGGTCGTCCCGCCATAAAGCTCAGCAACAAAATATTCGTGCTCGTCATACAAATAAATGCCCTTACCGGGCTTCGAACCCAGGACCTCTTGCTTCGTAGGTAGGGTCAGGACAACAACATAGACTAAAACGGTCGATAAGTTTTAAAATAACTAGTTCATATATTCCCAAATTTTGTTGCGAAGTAGGGTCATTAATTAATGGTGGAGCCTCGCGGTCAGCTAGTTTTAGGTATATTTTAATTACTCACTGCCTAGACGTCAGAGTAAACCACAAAACTGCTAATCCAAAACCTGTTTATTTTCTCAAGCACTTGGACCTAATTAGATATGGTTTTACCAAGTGCTGTGTGTGAAGTCCTTGAAATATCATATCTGAACTCTCATATTCAAAATCATGATGACAGAGACATGAAACAAAAGCGATATCCTAGAGATGTCTCCCTATATCTATTAAGACAAATGGAATCACGGCCCTTAACGCAAGCATGTGTGCATCATGTGCTGGGTAGGTACTATTCCGGAATTTGTATCACGTTTGGAAAAAAGTGCAAAAAACCAAGCTACTGCAATGCACTTCAATGGTGTTCGATAGCTTTAGAGTATGCCGTTACAACGCTTGTAAAAATATGGAGACGCGATTTTTAAACAACAGTATTGAGTATCCCGTTCGTTGCAATGTTCCCGTGTTACACGCTGCTCCGTGGACTTACTGTGATATCCGGTATTACTTTATAAAATCTAGTGATGTGGAATTTATCGACAGAATAACTACTCGTACTTGGGTTTATTATAGAAACAATATTAGGTGTCATATGTTAGATCATATTTGCACATACTCCTGTCTCTAAATCACGTATTAGGATAATATAGAGCAAATAGCATCATAAACCAATTGGTGGATGTCGAAAATAATCTTTGTACTTCATAATTGTCTTGAAGAATATTAATAATGATATAAATAACTAGCTGCCCGGCCTGGCTTCGCACGGATTACCCGTTTTCCAGTAGGAATGAAACATTTTCCCGCGGTAAAAAATAGCCTATATTCATCAGTGATAATGTCGGCTTCTAATGGTAAAAGAATTTTTCAAATCGTTCCTGTAGTTTCGGAGCCTATTCAATACAAACGAACAAACAAACAATCAAATCTGTCCTCTTTATAATATTAGTGTATAATGTAGATGTAGAAATATTTAAACCATACAGAAACCGAACAATATTTTTCCATATGTACACGAAAGTACATATGGAAAATGTAATGAAGCAAGAATTAAATTATACAAAAATAAATTAAGGAACTAGTGTCAGATCTAGCCTCGATCGGTCACAAACTAAGTAAAAGAGTGAGTCTGTGATTTCCCGATGCTTGAGTGTGCTTGCGGGACTTTATAACATAGTAATTAAACATAAGTACCATCTTGAACGAATGTCATTGACACATAGCGCACATGTTTACACAGTGATAGTTTGTCACGTTTAGTGATGTGCCGTTCCCAGGAATATTCCACAGGCGGGAATATTCCCGGGAACATTCCCGGGAATATTCCCATACAACAATGGGAATATTCCCAGTTGTTGGGAATATTCCCCAAGTCGAAAAAAAACTAATTTTACAAAAGTACTAAAACGAGTACGATACAAAGTTAACGAAACAACATACAATAAAATGTGTACGAATACAAAATATGAAAATATTCACATATCTTATGGTAATTGCGATAAAAAGGCAGAATTAGTACAACAATGAAGTTTTTGGCGAATGGCACTTCATTTATCGGGGCACTATTCATTTTAATTACTTTTATTACAACTTAAATTTTCCTAATTTGTATTTCAATATTCCCCTGTTTGAAGAATATTCCTGGGAACAAGGGAATATTCCCGGGAAATTCCCATACGGGAATATTCCCGTTCCCGGGAATATTCCCCAGCACATCACTAGTCATGTTTGGGAGTATCTTGGTTCGGGTATCTCCGTCTCTATCGCACTTACGTTACTAGGGTGATAGGTATGCATGTATACGAACTATGAGTCTCGATTATCGTGGTAGCGCCGCTGGCAGCAGTATGTGTGTTTAACTAAAGCCGTTGGCGTCAGGGAACATTCGAAGCGTTCGCGGGCTTACCTGATTTGGTTACATCTGTGTATTATTTTACCACGCCGGTGGCAAACAAACGCAGGGCCTGCCTGATAGTAAGCAGATACCGTAGTCTATGGATGCTTGCAACAGTGAATAATATAAGTAATAGCTATATTAATAACCTAAGCTTATTTTAACACGCATAATATTGACATTGTTATTTGTTGTTCGAATCGATCTAGCAGTCTCATATCTGGGAAAATTCGTTTTCTCCGTATTTTCTCTATTTTCACTTCTGAAATTAAAAGTTCTGCAATATCGACTATCAGATATAATAATCGATAAATACTATCGATCACGTGGCAGCCCTTCTTCGCAAACCTCTTTGTGGGATTGAAAGTTTTTGACTCAGAAGGATTGTTATCCGCAAAGTGGCTTCAAACGTATGCGCTCAAAACAGGAGGGTAAGTCTCGAAATCTCTTCCGAATACAGGAATCTTTTCGATATGTGAGAAGTGGAGGGAATTCGGTGTTTGACGGGAAACATTCCGTCTGGTTGGAGATCAGATTTTTTCCTATCACATATCATAACGTAGAACCCATATATTTTAATAGTTTCTCAATGTCCGTCCGTCTGTCTGTCCGTATGTCCATCTTCAGCTTAGCTCAGTTACCTTTACTAGTAGAATACTTTAATAAGTGTACAAAAATCACGCCGACAAAACAGTAGACTAAAATGCTGAAAAAGATTTTTTTGGGGTACACCCAAATAGACCCCATCTAATGGATTAGGGAAGTAGACGCTAAATAAAATAGTCAATAATTATGTATTTTCTTGAAAAAGGATTATGAATGTAGTCAAAAAAAACGAAAGAGGTTAAATAATCACAAAGTTATAGGGGTCCGAACTTCCATAGTTTCAAGAAGGGCTATGTTATGTTATGTCCCTTTTCCTCAAAACGCACCTTCATAATGAAACATTTACTACGCTCGAGGATCGTGACGTCACGATATGCCAGTGTTTTCTCTCTCAATAAACATGTAGCTTCGTAATTTTTTGTAAATAATGGGATTTTTGACATTAAATAATCATTTTTTTTGCCTTCTTTCTTTTGAAGTGTAAATATATACATTTTAAGTCTACTACACCTTTGGTTGATATTTAACCGACTGTAGAATATATACTATATCCTATATTTTTCTACGTAAAGTTATCATTTAAAGCCTTTACTTAAGTTCTAAATAAGTGTCAACGAATTACTTTAGTATAAGTAATAATAAACAAAAATACTTATTGAAATATTTATATGTATAAGACCCCGCCCGTGTATTAGGTACAAAGAACGCAGACAAACCCGCGGGATAAAATATAGCCTATAAACCATCCAGAAAATCCATTAAAATGTACTAACCCGCTGGCTGCTAAACAATATTTCACCTTCGCGTTGACGTCTGCTTTGACGCAAAATATGTCTGTGGTATCGTAGCTCCCTAATGGATGGACCGATTTGAATGCGTTTTTTTTGTGTCATAGATAATTTTATTCCGAGTGTTCTAAGCCATGTTTCATCAAAATCTGTTCAGCCGTTTTTGAGATATTGAACTTTGAAATTAAAATTTAGAGGGTTTTTCAACTTTTCTAAGTTGTAGTTATTGAAATCGTATTAGCGGTTCCGGAGTTAACCCAAATCATACACGCTAACAAAGCTACAATCATACAGACTTTTTCTCTTTATGATATTTGTATATGAAGGGTCCACGGAAAAACATGTCTAGTCAAGTTTTTCGAAAAATGAGATTTTAATCTCAAAATGTAGAACGAAATGTTCTGCTATAATTGTAAACATTAATATAAGTACGAGTAAAACCACTTTTTTGCACTTGAAAAGCATCTAATCGCCAAGATAGTATGGTCAATTGAGATTGAATTTTGGGCGGAGGCAGGTCCAGGGACAAGGAAAATTTGCGACCGGTCGCTATTTGCGTTGGGTCTGTCTCTATGGTAGCGGCCTGTCCGGCGGTTAACATGGTAGATGGCCTCGGGGGGAGCTCACAGTTGCTAAGATCCTCGAGGCAAAACTGATTGGGATCCTTCACGAGGTTACCACCTGTTAACTGCCTGGTTCTACCGCTAGAAACAGGCAGAACGGAAACAATCAGTTGAGCCCATACTTTCATATCCCAATCCATCCTATCCCGTTTATCCCGTCTAATCAGCCGTAAGCGATGACATGGCATGTCGCAGCGGGCTTTCCATCCACAAAGAAGGATGGTTAGCGGTAAAATGCCATCCGCGTGTTTGTGCCGTGCGCGGGGACCCGTACGGGTGGATAGGGAGGTCCTGGTAGCTGAGTCGACCAGCGGTCGGGATAGTTACTGCTGGGAGACAACACTCTTCTTCGGCTCAGGATTCACCTCACACGGGCGGTCATGGTCTAGCCAGCCATGATCAATCGGCTGTCGTGTCCAGTCTGATGGCCACGGGCGAGTGTCCTGGAGTATGGGGTCTGTAGTCGGTGGAGCACGGGTTGCGAGTCGTCTGAGGTGATGACGAGTAACTCGGCACCGTGCGGACTCACAGACAACATACTCTTGGGGCGCTATATCAGATTGGTAGCCCTGATGCGTTAACGCATCCCCAGGGTGTGGGCTCCGTGGTGGGTGGGGAGCCAATCTGATGAAACAAGGAGAAAAAGGTCACATGGATCATAAAAAACCTATGACGAAGGAAGGAGAGAAAGCCGTACCCGCAAGGGATGAGGCCAAGGCGCATAGCGCAAATGCTGCACTGGCGGTACGCACTTCTGTCCCAGACAGAGGAGCGAGAGCGAGTAACAGCCGAGCAAGGGGGTATGGACGCAGAAGGCGCGTAGCGCATTTACAGGCAGAGGCCGTGGTGGAGCGGTCCAAACCGGAGGCACCGTCCGATCTTTTCCCCACGGGTCGAAAAGCGGACACGTCCAGCAGGCCCCCGCAAGGGGACCTGGTGGCGCAGGCGCCGGAGGGGAGGTCAGCGGAACTATGGCCATCTGCAATCGGCCGGCCGGTCCTCTTCCGAATCCTGCTAACGAGCCGGGCGCCGTCGATAACGTGTCCGCACCCCAGGGTGCGGATGCGTGGTCCGGTGGAGGAGTCGTCGGAAGCAGGAGGCAGAAGAGGCGAGATAACGCCAAGGCAAGGGCTCACACACTGAGCGAGGGCACCCCCCAGGATACACCCACTTCGGGGCCAGGGATGGTGCAAAAGAAGAGGCAACTGGGAGCCAGTGGCGACTCTTCCCTGCTTGTCAGCGACTCCAAGCGAACGAAAGTCACAGCCTCGTTCGCTGAAGTGGCTGCAAGCGAGAGGATGGCCATCGTCCCGGAGGCCTTCCCGGCCGAGAAAATCGGGTTGGGGCATCTGGGCACCATCCAGGGGCTCATTCTGGAGCGTCTGGTTGATGCTCCGGATCCCCTACCCCGAGTCACTCTCGGCAATGTAGTGGCGGGCGCTCTCCACGTCAATTGCCAAGGGAGAGAGTCCGTCACATGGCTCAGGTCGGTAATTGGAGGCGAGGAGATTGCGGGCCTGCGCCTGAAGGTCATGGACGCCAAGGATCTTCCAAAACCAGTCAAAATGGCATGGAAAACGAAGATAGTTGGCGGCCATGACGTAAAGTTGCTTCTCCGTGTGTTGCAAAGGTACAATCCTGCGCTGCACACGGAGGAGTGGAAGGTGGTAGACACCTTGACGTCGGACGTGAACACCAGGCGCATCATACTGATGGACCGGGTGTCGGCCGACGTCATCAAGGGAGCGGGCTACCACCTACACACGGCGGTCGATCTGAGCTCCTTCAAGCTCCTAGAGGACGCGGAGGAGAGGACGCTTGAGGGGGCTGAGGACGGCACTTGTGTGGGGACGGGCGCGGGGGGTCTGACGCCGGGGGAGGGCGCGGGGGAGGGCGCGGGGGGTCCGCCGCCTGGGGAGGCCGAGGAGGGCAAGGTGCCAACTGCCATTGGCAAGGAGGCTGAGGTGGCTGGGGCAGTCAAGGAGGAGGGGCAGTCGGAAGCGGAGGCCGGGGACAGGGCGGGCTCCAGTGACAGACTTGCCGAATCCCGCAGGGCCCGAGAGTCATCACCGCTATCGGGGATCGGCTCAGAGGACCTGCAGGGAATGGCGGAGCTGTACCTGGAGCCCTCCATGTCTCCCATGTCCTGCGACGAGACTATCCAGGAAATGGCTGCTGATCTCAGCACACCAAAATATTAATAGCGCCAATGGCGGGTTTAAGGTGTGTACAAATTAACTTACAACACAACAAGGCGGCCACTGCCCTTCTGGCAAGGCAGCTAAAATGCGACAAGTTCGATATTGCTCTTATTCAAGAACCATATATATATAAAAGTGAAATAAGAGGCTTAGGTGGAACAGGGGAACAATCGTTCACCTGTGTCCAGATAACAATAATATGAGGACATGTATATATGTCAAAAATGGCATCAATGCTATGCCTTTAAATGCTTTCTGTTGCAGGGATCTCACCACGGTGATGATCCAAAAAAAGGGGGAGGGTAAGGAGCTCATTCTATCATCAGCCTACCTCCCCTACGAGGCGACGGATCCCATCACGCAACAACTGCGGGATCTTGTTGCATATGGCAGCCGGGCGAACACCAACCTGATAATCGGCTGCGACGCGAACGCTCACCATGTCATCTGGGGCAGCTCGGATGTCAACAGGAGGGGAGAGAAGGTACTGGATTTCCTGGTAAGCTCCTCTTTACAAGTACTGAATAAAGGCAATGAACCTACCTTCGTCAATTCTAGACGGGGGGAGGTTATTGATTTAACGTTGGCTACTAATAACACTAGTAACAAAATCAACTCATGGCATGTATCTGATGACATATCTCTTTCGGACCACCGATATATATGCTTTAGGTACCAAACTAATATAAAAGCAAATACGGTACGTAAACGGAATCCTAGGAACACGGACTGGTCGGCCTTTAGAAGGGATCTAAAAGTGGACCTAGGAGACCCAAAAGGCAAGCTAAACTCTATTATAGACATAGAATTCGAAGCGGACAAAATAGTACAAGCCGTATATACGGCCTAATAACTGCCCGGAGAAGAAAACCCTGGCTAAAAAGTTACCATGGTGGACCCCAGAGATAGTTAAGCTCAGGAGGGAAACCAGGGCGATATTTAATGACGCAAAGGCATCTAATGACTTTGGGTACTATGCACAAAAACTCACAGAACTCAGCAAGGCTGTGAGGAAAGCCAAAAGGAGAGCGTGGAGGAACCACTGCGATCAGATTGAGTCAATACCAGAAGGAATGAGACTAACAAAGGCACTAGCAACCACAAAGTCGGTCCCGCTCACATCCATCAGGGACAATGACGGTAGAATGACGAAAACGGGGCTGGAGACCCTTAAGATAATGTGTAACACGCACTTCCCAGGCTCAGTAATACACGACAGCATAACAGACGATGGAGCAATTAGTGTGTTGGAACAAACCACAAGTACAACGAGACACAATTGGGACACGTCTAAAAAAGTAGTAGATCATAAAAAGATAAAGTGGGCACTTTCAACATTTCAACCTTACAAAGCCCCGGGGCCAGATGGAATCTACCCTATTCTACTACAAGAGGGCGCTAATGTACTAATCCCGCATCTGAGCAGATTGTACAGGGCGTGCTTGGCCTTCGCACACGTACCGCGTGTGTGGAGGATGGTAAAAGTAACCTATCTACCCAAACCGGGTAAGGCGGATTACAGTGAAGCCAAATCGTATAGGCCGATAAGTTTATCGTCGTTTTTCCTCAAAACACTGGAGAAATTGGTAGATAGACACATAAGGGATGGCCCATTAAGGAGACATCCGCTGCACGAACTACAATGTGCATACCAGCCAGGGAAGTCAACGGAAACCGCACTTCACCTGGTAACAACCAGGGCTGAACAGGCTATAGAGAATAAGGAACTATGTCTGGCAGCTTTCTTGGACGTGGGGGGAGCGTTCGATCGTACCACGTATAAAGCTATCAGCGAAGCAGCTGCAAAACATGGTGTAGAGCCCACCCTATGTAAATGGATAGGCAATATGCTAAATGGCAGACTAATAAAGTCATCTCTCTTAGGGGATGAGATAATGGCCACGGCCACAAAGGGATGTCCACAGGGGGGGGTACTCTCACCAACTCTCTGGAGTCTGGTGGTGAACTCACTCCTGGTAGAACTCAATAAGGGTCCCATCCACACGGTGGGATATGCTGATGATCTAGTGATTTATTTATTTTATTTATTTATTTATTGTAAATATATTACACAGCATTACAGACTTAACCTAATACACTGTGAAACTAAATTAAAACAAGGTAACAATCGGGTAGGGACACTAGTCATTCTATTATCCATCAGCTCACAATACTTCAGGCACGCACAACACACAGCCATCCATCGCCATGCAAAAATATCACATTCTGGTGTTGACACCAGAAGCGCATTAAGCAGCGTCAGGGCGCGGAGAAGTGGAGAGTTCCTGTGTGACACGGTACGAGCTGCTGGCACAGCCAACAACACGCGCGTACGGGGTCTAAGGGTTATTCGAGGAACATCTGGAACGTGCAACCTTACTACATTTTGTACCAGTCCTAGGCAATCTGACTCTCCCCGCAGCACACGGCAGACAGTAGTCAGCAGACTGAAGTTGCGCCTTACTTCTAGGGAATGGAAGCCCAGACATCCAAGGAGAAACTTTGTGGAGTATAAGTAGGGATAAAATCCGTAAACTTTCTTGTATAAAAACCTCAAAAATGTTTTTTGGACTTTTTCCAAGAGCAAACAGTAAGATACCTCGCAAGGGTTCCAAATGATAGCCGATGTCTCCAATTTACTTCTCACCAGAGCGTTATATAGCAGCTTTATAGCCCCAAAGTCATTAAAATCTCTCGCGTTACGCATAACAAAACCTAACCTACGGTAAGTATCGGCCACCAGAGCCCTAATATGCCCGTGGAAGGTTAACCGCGGATCGAAAACTACTCCCAAGTCCTTAATAGAGTAAACCCTGTTAATTTGCTCCAGACCAAGCAAATATTGTGCATATAAAGGGACACATGCGCGACTAAAAGTGCACACACAGCACTTAGACACGTTGAAAGTTAACCTGTTTTCAGTGCTCCACCGGAACACTGCTGCAATGTCCCCTTGAAGCTGCTCGCAATCAGTGACATTCTTTATTCCGTAAACTAGTTTCAAATCATCGGCGTAGAGAAGACACTTTGCGTTCACAACCACAGATTCAAGGTCGTTAACCATGACCCCAAATAGCAAAGGCCCGAGTATCGAGCCCTGACTAACACCAGATCGGGTCTGATAGGGAGGTGACACAAAGTGACCATGCTGAACGTATTGTTGTCGATCGCGTAGATAACTAGCAAAGAATTTGAGCAAGTGCCTGGGAACTTCCCATTAACAAGTGATACTGGTTAATGGGAAGTTCCCAGGCACGGTATCAGAAATCATGAACAAGGCACTGCGGATAGTGGAGAAATGGTGCGACCTGCACCAACTATCCATTAATCCAGGCAAAACTGTGGTAATACCCTTTACTAGGAAAAGGACCCTTCCAGGCGTACAGCAGTTAAAACTGTACGGGAGGGTACTAGAACTGTCCGATGATGTGAAATATCTAGGTGTTACACTGGATAAGGAACTGAATTGGAAGAAGCATACAGATCTTACCATCACAAAGGCACTGAGGGTATTTGGAATGTGTAGATCAGCGTATGGCAAAACATGGGGATTGAACCCAAAGGTACTTAAGTGGATCTACACTATGATGGTGAGGCCCATATTATTGTACGGCAGCCTGGTATAGTGGCCAAGGACTTTAATGAGCACATGCAGAGAGGCTCTGATGAAGGTGCAGAGATCGGCTTGCATGGCTATAACAGGGGCGTTTCGTACCACGCCTACAGCGGCGCTAGAAGTCCTACTGGACCTACCGCCACTTAACTTGGTGATTAAGTCAGAGGCGCGGAAATCGCTCTACAGATTAAGAACTCTTGGACTGTGGAGCGACAACAAACCAAAGACTAAACACACAAACATGGAGACTGATGGTTTCTTAGACAGAATAACAAGCATGGGAAGTGACAAAATGCTACCCAAGTTTGTATTCCATAGGAACTACACAACAAAAGTTCCATCCAGGGCTGAATGGGCCGAAGGTCTAGAACCACCTAGGTCTGGTATCGAAGACAGTATATGGTACACGGACGGATCAAAAATGGGATCCGGTACGGGAGCAGGCATTTATGCGAATGACTACAGTAGTAGTGTAAGCATGGGTAGTTTGGCAACCGTCTTCCAGGCGGAGACATACGCTATAATTGCCTGTGCACAGGAGAATATAGACAGGCAAACCAGAGGGCAGACCATCTATATACTCAGTGACAGTCAAGCGGCCCTTAAAGCACTTACGGCGCCGAAAGTGGAATCTCGACTAGTCTATAACGGCGTCCAGGCACTGAACAAGCTTGGAAAGCATAATAAGGTGAAACTAGTTTGGATACCAGGGCACGAGGGCTTCATCGGCAACGAAAGAGCGGATGAGCTTGCAAGAGGGGGGTCTAAATCACTTTGTAGGTCCAGAACCATGTGTGGGACTCTCGCAGGGAACCATAACTTCGGCCTTTAAAGCCCACGCCAAAACCAAACACTAACACGAGTGGAGGAATGAGGCGGGCTTAAGGCACTCTAAGCTCTTCATAGAAGGAGTGGACTCGGGCTGGACTAACAAACTCTGGAAATCCAGTAGGAAGCAGCTCAGAATCATATCTGGGGTGTTCACAGGTCACTTCGGGGTCAAGGATCTCTTGGCCAAGATGGGACTATCGGACAGTTTAGACTGTAGAATGTGTGGCGAGGAGGATGAGACTATGGAACACTTATTGTGTGAATGTCATGCCCTTGCCAGACAAAGAATGAATTACTTCGGTAACGGTTATCCGCAACCAAAGGAATTCAAGGTACTTCCGCTGAGCTGCATCATCCGCTATGTGGAAATGATGGAGCGAAGTTGGGAGTAGACATAAGGAGAGGGCAAATGCACAACAGATCCCACTGGGTCGAAGTGCATCCGAAAGGGCCCTCATCTAGATAAGATAAGATAAGATAAGATGGTCAATTGAATCATTCTAAACTTAAAAACCGCAATGTCTCGAAATGTTGTCAAAGTGTCTAGACATGTTCTTTCCGTGGACTACATATATGAAGGCATATATGTAGTCTTACAATTTTCCCTGATGAGCACTTATATGACTCGCCAAGCCGAACTACATAACCAATACTTAAGCATCAAACAGATTCACGTTCGTATAACGTTGTAGGTAAGGGCATAGCAATTTGCACATACATTGGCATGACCTAATAATAAATACGTATAAATACCCAGGAAAACGTTTTTCATTATCCATAACATTAAGTAGATTGACTTTGTGGTAAACCCCAGATCAGTGAGAATCATGTTTGCTCGCTTAAGTAGTACTTGCAGTTTATAGGTGCGTAATAAAATAGTCAATTATGTAAACACGTAGTCTTGGAGGATGTACCGATATGCGGGTGTACCACAAGGGTGTCTTATATCGCCTCCCCTCTTTCTTGATGGCATAATGCATAATGCGATCACCAACATGGTGAGGTAGGGCACAGCGAAATGTCATCTCGCTCGAATGTGCAGTGCAGAATGTGCTCGCATACTTTGCAGAAGACCACATCCATAATAACACTTCTACTTGCACTGTTGTAGGTAATGTTGTGTTCCTGTAGGTGAGCAAGGTCGCATCATCAGATCAGCTCGGTGGTACCACAATATTGAATTGTCATCCAAACTATACTGAAACCCAAATGTTGTTCCCAGTTCAATCCGTTAAAGATATCTGCTTCAAAATTGAGTTGCAAGAGGTCACCCGAACAAACATATTTAGATACATACATTGCAAGTTCAATCAAAGCTTGCCAAAATGGGTTATCCCAATTCGGTGTTACAGAGTAATACCATATAATAAACATTCAACTAGGCGAAGCAAAATAGGGCTAATACGTGGTTCATAATCATAAAGCACGTAAGTGCTGGCCCATGTATGTGAGGTACGTGTACTTGTGCCTAATTCCAGAAGCCACTCTTTTCTCCCTCGGGAATAATTAGTCTTCATTAAGAAAAATAGAAGCATAATTTTCGGGCAGTGTTTGAAGTACCGTCGTAACGGGGGACTATCATCACTTACTCTCTACCAGGCCTAGAATTTTGGCGCGAAATGTCGTTTGACTTTTGTAATTTGACTATGTAGGTCTAACTAAACTGTTCGGGTTATTGCCGCGACGAATAACGCGCACCAATTGTAAATATTATTTTGGTTAAAAAGGCGAAATAGTGATAATTTTGCGAATATTAACATTATTTACAATAAATATCCCATTTCCTCCTTCTCTTCCTCTTTATTTTTTGGAAATTTGTAGATTAATTTCACTTCCTTCGAGGATGATATCCGAGAAAATAACCTGTGTATTTTTCCAAAACGCGATTATTATTTTTTGTGTTTTAATACGGAATCTTTTCATAAAGTTTTAATTGTGTACTTCGAAAAAAGTTTTCCCCCTTACAAACTTTGCACCCCTATTTCACTTGCTTAGGGGTGGGTTTTTACAAAACCCTAAAATTACTTTTCTTGTAGGTATCAAAATGAGGAGGCCATACAAAAAGTTTCAAGTCTATTTTACCCACTCGACGGTGGAATTTTCTAAGATCCCTTCTTATTGGGTACTTACATTATATAAATACATATACAATAAATAGTTATTGTGAAAAAAAAAAACTGTTTTCTAGGTTCAACGGTTTGGGCTGGGCGTTGAATTAAGTGAGTGAGCGAGTCAGTCAGTATTATATATATATATATATATATATCAAAGTCAAAGTCAAAAGTCAAAACCATTTATTCAAAATAAATTCTTAGAGAACACTTTTTGTAGGTCACAGGTTAAACAGTTTATATATTTACAGTCTTGCTCGGTATAGCGGTGGCCTTTACCCATATGTCCTTATCGTCTAAGTATTCGCTGAGTTTATAATAGGCTCTTTTTTTCAGCGTTTGCTTTACAATTGCCTTAAATTTATTTTCTGACATAGTCAAAATTTGGTCTGGTAGTTTATTGTAGTAGCGTGTACAGAGACCGACAAATGAATTTGAAACTCTACTTAATCTAGTTGAAACTGCTAATAACTTTAATTTATTCCTAGTGTTTCTATCATGAATGTCACAACCTCTTCGAAATTGCGCTTGGTTTTTTCTTACGTACATAATGTTTTCATAAATATATTGGCTTGGCACGGTCATAACACCAATTTTTTTAAACACCTCTCTGAGAGAGTCACGTCCTTTCAAACTGTATATGGCGCGAATTGCTCGCTTTTGTACAACAAAAATTGACTCGATATCAGCTGCTCTGCCATATAGTAACATGCCATAACACATAACACTATGAAAGTAGCTAAAATAGACAAGTCTTGCAGTGGTTACGTCAGTAAGTAGTCTAATCTTTTTTACAGCGTATGCAGCTGAACTTAGTTTTTTTGAGAGAGCTACAATATGAGGTCCCCATTGAAGTCTAGAGTCTATTGTTATCCCCAAAAAAACAGTGTTGTCTATTATTTGTAACATTTCATTATTGAGTTTCAGTCCTTCAATATGATTGTTAACATTTGGTAACTTGAAGTGTATGTATTGGCATTGGCATTTAACACGAGATTGTTGGCAGTAAACCATTCGTGAACCTGTTGAAGGGCATTATTAATGTCAGTTACGTCCTGGGCTAATCTATATCTATTTATTTTAAAAATGAGTGAAGTGTCATCTGCAAAAAGAATTATTCCAGACATGTGTTCCGCCATAAAAGGTAGGTCGTTGACGTAAACCAAAAAAAGGAGAGGAGCTAATATCGAGCCTTGAGGCACGCCGATTCTAACCTCAGACCCCGCCGACCGAGTCCCATTCACTAGAACCTTTTGAACTCTGCCTGATAAGTATGATTGTAACAAGTCCAGAGCTTTCCTTTAATTCCGTAGTAATTCAACTTGGTCAGCAAAGTGAGATGATCTACACAATCGAATGCCTTCGATAAGTCACAGAAAATGGCGACGGCGTCCTTCTTTTCCTCCCATGCTTCGAAAATATTTCTGATCAGAGTAATTCCCGCGTCAGTGGTAGACCGACCTCTGGTAAAGCCATATTGCTGAGAATGAAACAGTTTGTTCCTAGTGAAATGATTAAGAAGTTGCGTCATTACTACTTTCTCAAATATTTTACTTAGCACCGGCAAGACAGAGACCGGTCTATAGTTACCAGGGTTTTTGCTATCACCAGCTTTAAACAATGGAATCACCTTGCTTTCCTTCATGAGATCGGGAAAGACGCCCTCATCCAAACACTTATTAAATATAAAAGCTAGGTGAGGTGCCAGTGTGAGTATGATCGCAGTACATACTCTCACTGACATCCCCCACAAGTCCTCAGTAGATTTTACTTTAAGCTGCTTAAAGGTTCTCACGATGATTTCCTGATCTATGTATTCAAATTTAAATTCTGTTCGACATTGACTTATATTATCAGCTAGTAATGCTTTAGCTTTATCACAAGATGAGTTAAGTGTTTCAGTTGTTTTAATAGGAATGTTAGTAAAAAAGGATTCAAATTCTTGAGCTACTTCCAAATCAGATCTGATTACTCCTCGAGACGTGGCCAATGCAAATTTACTATTTGAATGCTTAATTTTTCCCGATTCTCCTTTAATGATATGCCAAATGGTTTTAACTTTATCGTTAGCTGATTTAATCTTGTTGCTAATAAAATTTACTTTCGCGGTCCAACACACTTTTTTAAATATTTTTGAGTACTTTTTGACATGTTCCTGAAAGTTCTCGGTATGAATCAGGCATTTTAGCTCATACAGTTCAAATAGTTTCTCTCTGCTTTTACGGATGCCCGCGGTTGCCCAATCACTAAATTTAAACTCTTGAGCGATTTTCATTACTTTCACTGGAAAGCTTTTTTCAAATACTGCTAATAGTATTGAAAATAACCTGCTGTAGAGATTGTTACAGGTGTCATTTACAACTAAACTCAAATCCTGATACAACAATTGGTTAAGTAGTATGTTATTAAATTGTAATAAGCGGTTTCGTGTTATTGGACGAGATTTAATTTCTAATTTGGTATCTAATATTTTATGCATAAACACAATTTCTTGTCCAGAATGATCAGATCGTATGAGGTTTACAATATTCTTAGCTGAGATTTCGCAATTAACGAATACATTATCCAAGGACGAAGCTGTGGAAGATGTCACTCTGGTAGGTTCGTAAAAGACGTTTTTCAAGTTAAATGATCTAAAGAGGTTTAGAAACCTAGAACACAAAACATTATCATTTAAAATATTTACATTGAAATCTCCGCATACTATAATTATTTTGTTCGCTCTGTAAATAATGTTGAGCACGTCTTCCATAACTGATTCAAAAGTGCCAAAATTTTTAATATTTGGTGGTCTGTACACGCTGACTATTATGTATTTTTCCAGTTCCACACAAGACAGTTCAATAATTTGTTCAATCGACATCTTAACTATATCGTTACGCTGCTTAAACTTAATATTCTTACGAATTAATATAAGTGAACCGCCATGAATAGCGGTTTGTCGACTAAATGAACTGGCCAAACAATAGTTTTCATAATTCAATGTAATTGTTTCGTGATCCCTTTGCCAGTGTTCTGTTAAACAAACAATATGGTATTTATAATGTTCTAAACATAATTCTAGTTCTAATATCTTCGAGGAAAAGCCTTGTATGTTTAGGTGAAATAATTTAATATCATGCTTCCCTTTTGTCATAGGATTATTTCCGCAGCTATGTGGGCTGGATTTTTTATTGTTGTACTTAGCAGTAACAACGGCGTTTAAAATATTGCCAACTTTGTTTGAAGCCGTTTCCTTTGTCGATTTCCTTATACAAAAAAATATTTTTTACTGGCACTGTCGCTATAATAAGTTTCTACATCTACACTAGGGTCATAAACATTATATGCAACCAAGCTAGCCACTCGGTGTTTCGTTATTTTCGACAGGTACATAGAATGTTGTGTTAAAGTGAATTTGTTTATAAATTTGTTTACTTATGTCAAATAACAAAATTGAGTCATGTTGTTGGTATGTCGCATTATACATAAATGAATTCATCCTATAAATACATTGGTTATGTTCCCTACTCATATTCGAACAATATGGGAATGTACTCAAAATAATTTTGCATTTAGATTTATTCTGTATGTCAATTAAAGATTGGATACTGCTACCAAGTGATCTCTTTGTGACGTTTGCATGATTGCCGGCCTAATGACGACGGTAGTGAGATCATTACAGTCAGATAGTTTTATTTTACCAATGAGTTCGTCACATGAAAGCCCCGGATAACACATATTAACTGTAGTTTGCCGAAGGCATACATCTATCATCGGTCCGAATCCGATACCTATCTTGTCGGAAAAAACTATCGTCTTTCTGCTCTTTGGTGATGGTGGAGGTAGAGACGCTTCCAACTGGGGTTTAAACTCTTCCTCGGGATGAATTGACTGTTTGGAGCTGTAATCCCGCATCTGCTGTTCTAGATCTTTAATAGTTTTGTTGAGACGGCATACTTCTTGTATGGCATATATATATATATATATATATATATAGATCCAAGTCGAATGAAAACTTGAAAGAAATACACTTTAAGCAAAATAAATAATAAATTAACCGCCTTGTAATAAACATTACAAAAGTTGGTAGGCCATATCGTCCAATTTTACGCGTACCCTGTAAGAAAAAGACCCTTATATTTTTTTATAAAAGACTACCTATGTATTAACAAAATACATTTTGAGGATGCGTAAACCTCACTTCCTCAGTATTTTTGACACGGATAAGAAAGCTGGAGCTGTGTATTTAACACAAACGCCCACATATTTGAGCCCAAGCGCACGTTTAATCCGAAACTCCGTAATTACACCTTTGTGTCGTCTTTTTCAGGCCCCACCCTAACCGCACTGTTTTTTGGAGTGTGAAAACGGCCCCGGGAACTTTACAGCGCCCCGGAGGAATGAAGACACTAATCTACAGATGTTCTAATGTTTAATGCTTGCTATTCAGAAAAGAGTCATTGTTGACCCTGTAATGAGGGGTTTCAATATTCCTCATAGAAGGTGTGGAAATCAGTAGCAAAGTGTCACTCGGTAACAACATTTTTTCACTCTTGAGCGCAAACAATTGAATCCCTTGTTACGCCCTATTGGTTAGAGCTCCCGTTGCACGAAACCCTACCTCACAAGGTGGCAGAACAGAAATGCAATATAGTGATAGATACTACTTAGAAACACTGGATTTTAGTTGGTTGCCATAGCATATCCTGGAAGAACTATAATTTTTTTTCGTCGTCGTATCGCTTTTTTGATCGAAAATTACATCATAAGGTGGCAGATCGAAACGTTTACTCATCGAAAGAGACACATTTGGAGATAAAAACCCGCATTGGTTGCCAGCCCAAACCCTGGCAGGTTTCAAGATCAGCCACGTTTTATGAGCCCCAAAAATGGGGTCAATTACCTCATCAGGTGGCAAGATGAAAATGATGCAGATCGATTGCCCTAGACGTGCCGTTCACGAATATATAGGGTTGCCTGCCTTCAGCTTGGCAGTTTTTCTGGTCAGCCACCTCAAACAATGTATGTGAAAATCTTGGAATAACGAGAAATTCGTGTATTTATGCTATGATTTAATAAAAATCAGGATATTAAATTAAAGTCAACTTACTTGCGTCTTATGGTGTTGAAATAATAGGGTAAATGTACCAGTTTTGGTCATTTCTCATTAATATTTCTTGAAATATTGAAAGAAGTGATGTTGTCTGTTACGTTCAACGTGATATAGCATTTTTGTGCTACAAACAATATTTATTTTGTAGAAATTATATGAAATAATGAATAAATTTTATTTCAAATATGGGAAACGTCATGCAGTTATCTTAATTCAAGGTTAGTATTCAAAGTTACCTCTACACTAGAACAGTACAACATAACATACATAAGTAAGATTTTTTGATATATATATACCTTTAGAAGAAGATGCATATAATTGCATAATCAATTGCATTTTTTTTAAGTACACGTACATAAACAAAACAATACAAACTTATTTATAAACTTATGTGTCATCTTACCACCTGATGAGGATTGCTATATCACTTTGAACGTAAAAGGCAACATCATTTCTTTCAATATTTCAAGTAATATTAATGAGAAATGACCAAAACTGGTACATTTACCCTATTATTTCAACACCATAAGACGCAAGTACGTTGACTTTAATTTAATATCCTGATTTTTATTAAATTATGCATTGAATCATAGCATAAATACACGAATTTCTCGTTATTCCAAGATTTTCACATACATTGTTTGAGGTGGCTGACCAGAAAAACTGCCAAGCTGAAGGCAGGCAACCCTATATATTCGTGAACAGCACGTCTAGGGCAATCGATCTGCATCAGTGTCATCTTGCCACCTGATGAGGATTCCTATATCACGTTGAACGTAAAAGGCAACATCATTTCTTTCAATATTTCAAGTAATATTAATGATAAATGACCAAAACTGTTACATTTACCCTATTATTTCAACACCATAAAACGCAAGTACGTTGACTTTAATTTAATATCCTGTTTTTTTTTAATTATACCCTGAATCATAGCATAAATACACGAATTTCTCGTTGTTCCAAGATTTTGACATGTACTGTTTGAGGTGGCTGACCAGAAAAACTGCCAAACTGAAGGCAGGCAACCCTGTATATTCGTGAACGGCACATCTAGGGCAATCGATTTGCATCAGTGTCATCTTGCCACCTGATGAGGATTGCTGTATCACGTTGAACGTAAAAGGCAACATCACTTCTTTCAATATTTCAAGAAATATTAATGAGAAGTGACCAAAACTGGTACATTTACCCTATTATTTCAACACCAGAAGACGCAAGTACGTTGACTTTAATTGAATATCCTGATTTTTATTAAATCATAGCATAAATACACGAATTTCTCGTTATTCCAAGATTTTCACATACATTGTTTGAGGTGGCTGACCAGAAAAACTGCCAAGCTGAAGGCAGGCAACCCTATATATTCGTGAACGGCACGTCTAGGGCAATCGATCTGCATCATTTTCATCTTGCCACCTGATGAGGTAATTGACCCCATTTTTGGGGCTCATAAAACGTGGCTGATCTTGAAACCTGCCAGGGTTTGGGCTGGCAACCAATGCGGGTTTTTATCTCCAAATGTGTCTCTTTCGATGAGTAAACGTTTCGATCTGCCACCTTATGATGTAATTTTCGATTAAAAAAAGCGATACGACGACGAAAAAAAATTATAGTTCTTCCAGGATATGCTATGGCAACCAACTAAAATCCAGTGTTCCTAAGTAGTATCTATCACTGTATTGCATTTCTGTTCTGCCACCTTGTGAGGTAGTGTTTCGTGCAACGGGAGCTCTAACCATATATTCTAGTATTAAATCCCTCACAACGCGCAGGATTCCATGGTACAATCTTTCGCTTCACTCTAGATTCAATATTTCGCCCCCCCGTAAATATATCACTTTGCTCCCTTGAGACACAAACTAACTACTTTACCACGACAATGACAAATAATCATTCGCGGTGCGACTCTAGAGAAGTCACAACTGCGTAGCCGATTCTTTATTGATATTGACAGTAAGAAAAAAAATTTGGTCCCTCAACACAGTGTATTCTTGGGGGCTGAGCTCACACCACTCGGGACACAACGCCACATAGCTACGGGCTGCGATCTTCTGTGAGGGGGAGGTATTTCCATTTCCGCAGTTACGCTGCTAATAATATGAGCGAGATGACATTCCGTTGTACACTATACCCCATACTGTTTGGTGTTAACTAAACTACCCACGCGCCTTCCGGTACATGGTCGCCACTCGAGAACCTTTTCACCCCAACGGCCATCAGTTCTACGTGCTATGTGCCCCGCCCACTGCCACTTAAGTTTAGCGATTCAGAGGGCTATATCGGTTACCTTGGTTCTGCTGCGGATAGCCTTATTTCTGATGCGATCACGCAGAGAAACTCCAGCATATGTTTGTGTTTGTTTATAGCCCCTCGGGTGACTTTGAGCCTTTTTATGAGGCCCATAGTAAGCGACCACGTGTCAGTGCCATAAACCACTGGCAACACACACTGGTCAAAGAATCTCGTCTTCAGACAGACACGCTAACCACACTAACTTGACCAGACCCCGTATCATGGTCGGCCTTGTGACAGGATAGAGCGTCCGTCACTGGCTGACACCGTACGATAGAACGAGACGACGCTGGCTCCTATCTTGTCTCTTATCGCGTGACAAGCCCGACCGATACGGGGTCTGTTCGTATGTGAGTATAGGTATTTGTCCGTCAATATTTGCAATCTATTTTTCAGTCCCTTGCCGTTGTCCGATTGAGCTGAAATAAAATTTAGGGTATTACTGTAATTCGGATGACCATTGAATATTACGGTACCATCGAGCTGATCTGATGATGGAGACTGAAGGTGGTCGTGGGAATTCAGTATTTAAACGGCGTAACTCCGTTGAGTTTTGGCTCGTAAGAATTGTCTGATGAATTGTTGATGATGGTATACAGAAAAGTACGGTCAGCAATAAAATCTTGTAGGTACCAAAAATCATGCCAGAAACTTATTTGTATTTGTATTACTACTGTAGCGGTCCAGGCGAAATTATCTTGAATTGTGAATCATTAACTTCTTCAAGATAATTTCGAAACTTTCCACTAAAACAGCACGACCTATTGTTCCACTTTACATATGCAATTTCACGCTATATCCACCTCGGTACAAATGGCTCGGTTACAAAATTCTCGGTGTGTCGCATCCAGATCTTCCCGCATCCTCGGACGACAGATATCGCGGATGCAACGGAGCCGAGGTCGCCTTTGTCCTGCTCGCGGCCGAAAATATTGCACTTCTCTAAATCGTGGCATAGTGAGGAGACAAGTCGATGTTTTCAGTTCTGGAACCTAGGATTGCAATCAAGTTTTTGCGGCAACACTAACCATTTTCCAACCATCTTTCAACCTTGCCGCAAAAACGGGTTGCCAGTAAAATGGAGCTTTTGCTGCCATGATTACAACTAGAGTCTGGCATGCGAAAGCGTGACCTGGACTTTTTTAAAAGTGGCAACATTATAATCATAATAATATATAATCAAATAAAAATATTAATATCATGACATTGCATTGTCAATATATCTATGAAAATATTGTGTATGTACATAAAAACATTGTCAATTTTTGGAAAAACTGTGACATACATAATATTAATACTAGAAATAAGCATAAGCTCGCGGTGCCCACCACTCGGCTCCAAAAAATAAAAAAATCATTCATGGGTAATTGTGTAAGGTTTTATAGCAAACTTCCTGGAAACGTAACTGAGTTATCTATTAATAAATTCAAGAACTATGTGAAACGTAAACTTATTTCGAAAGCTTATTATAGCGCACAAGACTACATGAATGATAAAACTTCTTGGGACTAATTTTGACTGGATTTATAATTTATTTATTCCTTTTGGAAAATTTTGACATTGTGTCTTTAATTAATTATTCTCGTTTTATTTATTTTTTGACATTAGATTGTAATGTGATAAACCGTTTCTGATGATGTTGTAGGACGGCTATCGTTTACCTTGGTGTGAAGGATACTTGTCGCGCTCGGAGAGGCGTCCACACTTGATTACTTGCACCGGGCTAGTCAGACAGGTAGATAATTTCACAGAGGTGGGTGCGCTTTGGGCATACGGTTATGGATGTGTGCTGATATTAGAAGGGCGCCATGCATTTATAATTTATTCTCCTAAATGCAAAAGAGATTAGACAGGATGCCTATTTTTACAATGGTCAGAAATATGAACAAAGAAAGACTATTTGACAAGTAGATTTATTGCCATTAAAACACATGTATACAAGTAGAACAAGCCACTAAATCTTAACTAAGGCTTAGAGCTAAGGCGTGGCTCTCTCCTAATGAGATTCAGATTTTAAATTGTCTGACCGAGGACGAAGTCTTGGTGTTTAAATTTAATTAATTAGAGAATAGGCATAGTTGTAGTGCTTGGTTTGTATGAGGCTGCGATATTAATACTAAAATTATGACTCTATTTGCAAACACATGGTTTTATACCAAAACGTGGTTCATAAGGTATGGAAAGAAATCACCTCGTGGAACGCGTTGTACACGCGTCACAGCGCCGCCGTAGTCCACTGCTTCCACCCAGGACCTCAGAAGAGGTCCTGCTCGTGACGGCTTCCGCAGATGGAGAACCGTCGCCACCTGTGACCCGGGTACAGCTTCCGGCGCCCGACTCCAAAATTGCCTATGCGTGAAGCAACCTCCGCGAAGCAGTCCCCGCGGAGCGGCCAGCACGCAGTCGCTGGCAATGTGTAAAAGCAAGCCTAGGTGACCAGATTTATCTCCTTACGTCATTTAAAGTTATGTCAAAATGTCCATTGTGTCATCGCAGCATTAGGTCGCGAGATGCGTTGAGATTAAAACTGCATTGTTAAAATTGACTCTAAGTTAAACAAACATGGCTTTTTCAGCCGCAGCGATTCCAAAAAGATACCCTCCTCCGTTCACATTTCTGCAAAGAAGACCAAGGACCTCTGCGATTTTTGACAGCCGGAAAACTTTACCACAGACAATCTAGCTCCGTCCTCCCGTACCACAAAGATCTACTTGCATCAGTTGCACCGAATGCATGAAGACTAAAGATTTATTAGCAACTCGCTTCAATGTTTCTAAAAGATCCATTTTTCGATTTCTAAATTATCTGTAAAGATATAAATACAACAATAATATCGATCGGTCTGAACTGTTATCGATTTTATTTGCAACCTCGGTGCGCTCGTAGTTCCGCCGAATATCAATAGGTGTCGCCTTCCCTTGAACGTCCGTGAGTCGCAGATATGCTGTAATAGATGGCGCTATGAGTCTTAAAACCCATAAAAAACGCCTCATAAAATTAGACCGTAACAAGATTGTCTTTCTAGAAACATTCTAGACTAGTATTTTTTTATATAAAATTTTCAATATTTCATATAAATTTTACTTTTTATGTTTAATAAATTACTCTAAGTAATTAGCTTAAGATTATGTTTCTACCTGACGATTTGAAAGTGCTTGTTACTGGGCCTATTAAATATAATTTTGAGTTTGAGTTTGAATCCGTCAAAGGCACGTCAAATTATTTTGTTTACACAATTATTTTGCATTGCATTGCCGTAATATGGGTAAAACAATAAAAAGTAATGTGCGAAAGCAAAGCATAGGCAAGCAAAAACAAGAGAAGAAAGAAGTTGTTTTCCAAGAGAAACAACAATGTTTAGATGCGATGTCGGATTTTTTAGGTTAGTATGACTTTGTAATCTTAATCTTTGTCGGCTGATTATTTGTTATAATAATATTGACGAGAATGATCATACGTTTCTTATGTTTACAGATAATCTTGAAAATATTCAAGGAATCCGTAAAAAATAAAAAAATTGAGATACTATATGTAATTTTTTTGAATTTGCCGCGTTTTACCAGGTCACGCTTTCGTTTGCCAGACTCTAAGAAATACATGTCAGTTTGTGAGATAACTGAAGTTTAACAAAAAGGCAATGTTTTACCTAGTTGGCAAAGTTGCAGTATTTCACGGTAGGTCGTTTATCGTCAGGGCTAGGTCTATTTAGCATAAAGATTATTTCAAATCGGAGCTTTCTTAACTTTTTCTCTCAAGCTATCAAGCAGGCAGAGATTATCTGCTATGCAGACGACACCGCTTTGGTATTCCATGACTCTTCCTGGGAGCGATGCTTCGCTGTAGCAGAGACTGGCTTATCGGTGATCGCGGAATGGCTGGCTAACAACTTACTTTCCCTAAACATCTTAAAAACAAAATACATATGTTTTCACAAAACTGCTGCATCTGCTCCCAGCTCACGCCCAGATATCAGGCTTTGTGATCGCACTCCGCACATTTCATCTAACTCAGTGAACGGAGAGTGCAAGGTGGTTAATAACTGCACCACTGTAAAGTACCTGGGTATCACTTTAGATGAAAATCTCAATTTTAAAAAACACATCGAGGTTATGTCTGCTAGAGTCAGAAAGATTGTGTTTTTAATGAAGCTACTGAGAAATTCTGCTTGTTTATACCTCGATGTGTGAGTCGATACTGTCATACTGCATTGGGGTGTGGGGTGGCGCCTCCAGCTCTGCGCTCCTGCCTCTCGAGAGAGCCCAACGGTTTGTCCTTAAGGTTATGCTCAGGAAACCCCGGCTATTCCCAACGATCGCTCTCTATAAGGCCTCGGACGTCCTAACCGTGAGGCAACTAATGATCCTACGAGTTGCTACTACGGACAGTCTAACGTCCCAAATAAAACACCACAATATACGGTGACATTAAATAACGTCTCACACAATAATTCCGGTCCGGAGGGAATAATATTTTTCGACAACACTTCACCATGTGATACACAGGCCCAAGAAGAAGAGTTCCAGTGCGCAGCTCCACAAGAGATATCGACTCCCACACGCTCTTCAGTGGCATTACCACTGCAAAGGAAGCAACTTCGGTCCCGTCCAGGTCGCATGTTGCAATCCAAAGCGGCTGCTGCAAAACCGTCGGAATCACCAGATACAGGATCAAAAGCGCTGGCCGTCCAAGCAGCGGCACCGAAACTGCCCGGGTCTTCTGTCCCGAGTGCATCTGCAAACCGGACTGCGGCACCGTCCGCTTTGGAAACAACGATGCCTCCGGTCGTCAAGCTGCCAGCAGTGCCGATCGCGCGAACCCCGCCACCTGCACCGATGCTCCGAGCTGCACCGAAGCATCAGGAGGGCTTGCAAGCGGCTGCGCCCCGTCCCATCAGTCTGCACGTGTTCAACTTGACCGTCGAAACCACCACTGACGATGTAGTCCATCACATAAAGTCCAAGTTTGGTATCCAAGTTGAAAAATGCGAACAACTGAAGGTCACGAGGGGGAACTACTCATCATTTAAGGTCGATGTTCCGGCGCACAAAGTAGGAATAGTCCGTAGTCACAAACACTGGCCCGAAGGTGTATCCATTAGGAACTTCAATGTTGTGGAGCCAAAAAACTACCAAGCGAACAGCGGCGATCGACCACCACGTTAGCGAATTCCTCTGTTTTTAAAGTTATTCACCAGAACGTGAGATCTATTTGTGGCAAAATCGCGTTACTAAATTTGCTACTAAATACCGAAAAGCCCGATGTATTAGCATGTAGCGAAACCTGGTGCAAAATGAACGAAATCGAACAAGTTAGGTTATGTAACTACGAGCTGGCTAACGCGTATGGTCGCGAGCGCATCGCACACGGGGGAGCTGCACTGTACATACGGAACAGTATTCAGTATAAACAGCGCAACGACTTACAAAGCGTAGCTGTTCAATATCATTTCGAGTTGACATCGATTGAAATTTTATATCCAAATTTGATTATTATTGCGACATATCGGACCGGTAAAGGCGACTTTGACATATTCATAAGTAGGTTAGAATTATTACTGAGTAAAGTGACTACAGAAAATAAAAGGTTCATATTAGTTGGCGACTTGAATGTAGATTTTCTTTCTGACAACAGTTCGAAAAGAAAACTAAATGACATTCTAGGTTGTGACGACTGCGCGAACACGGTTGGGTTTCCGACTCGTGTGTGTGCGGATAGTTCTACCTGTATCGACGTCGGCATAGTGTCTCGGACCTGTGACGTCACCGCCGCGCCGATACATACACCTATAAGCGACCACAACGCGCAGGTGTTTGCGTTATCAACAGAACATTTGCAACGCGAAAAATGTAACACTTTCATTGAACGTAGACTCATAAATGACCAATCGCTATACCTATTTTATTATGACATTGATCATTATAATTGGAATTTTGTATATAATAAAGATGTTAGTATAAATAATAAATTTTGTAAATTAATTAATATTTTGACGTATTACATTGACATTCATTTTCCCATTAAAAAAATCCGAATAAAAAATAAGCCAAATGTTCCGTGGATGACCGAAGAAATAAAAATATATATGGAAAACTTTAACGACCTTTCTCACTTTAGAGAACAATATCCAGAAAATAGCGGCATCTCCCGATGCATAAATCATTATTCAGATTTAATTAAACGCAAAGTCTTAGAAGCCAGGCAAGATTACACACAAAAAAGATTGCGAGAAAGCCGAAATCCTTCCAAAGAAATTTGGGAAATTATTAAAGACGAAGTATCACCTGCCCAGGGCAGAAAGGACATAACCCTAAAGTGCAACACCAAACCCATTCCAAAAAAAGACATACCCGGCCACCTGAATTCACACTTTTTGAGCATTGCATCGAAATTAAACGTAGGCGTAGATGAACAGCTTGTGATGCGATATCTAACGGACTTCTTACAGACCGCCAATGTTTCTACCATTGAATTACCCGTTGTCACGCGCGCTGACCTCGACCGAGTTCTCAAGATCTTAACGAAACGTAGAAGTACCCTCGATATTTATGATATCTCAGTAAACATAATGTTATGTATGTATGTATGTAAGCACTTTATTGTACACAATAACAGGTTAAGGAATATACATGTCACACAATAGATCAAAGTACAAAGGCGAACTTATCCCTATAAGGGATCTCTTCCAGCTAACCTTATCTATCTGGCCGATACTTTCGGAGATGTTGGTTACTCTAATCAATGAGGTGTTTTCAACTGGTGTTTACCCTGACATACTCAAGTATACGAGAGTATGCCCGGTGTACAAGAGTAAAGGTGAAAAAACATCAGTTGATAACTATAGATCCATATCGATAGTACCTAGCATCTCCAAAATTATCGAGTCTATTTTGTCGCAGTTGTTAATGAAACACTTAGAGAATGACTTAGTAACTGACAGACAGTTCGCTTACAGAAAATCTAAATCAACCACATCAGCCGCCTATGACATGATCAACAGCATTACGACAGGCTTAGATGACAAATACAAAATAGCCGGCATTTTTTGCGATCTGTCAAAAGCTTTTGACGTCATAAACCACGACTTGCTAATAAAAAAGCTAAAGTGTTACGGCCTGCTAGGAGGTGCTAACGACCTCATGAAATCTTTCTTGGAAAACCGAACCCAAGCTGTTGAGGTAATGCTAGGCGGTAAACGGATGAGATCAGGGAGCGGCAGCGTGACGGTCGGGATTCCACAGGGATCAGCGCTGGGAAATACCCTATTTCTCGCATACATAAATGATTTACCATCTGCCATTACTGAGGGTCAAATCACTCTATTTGCCGACGACACAACAGTGGTAGTTAAAGCACGTACATACGAACTACTTTCTGAAAAAATCTCTACTGTTTGTGATCAACTAAAGAGATGGTTTTCGGCAAATGGATTGATACTGAACGTCAGCAAATCCAACATAATGGTGTTCTCTAGTAGGTGTGCTCCGAGCGTAAGTATCCAGTGCCCGATACCCATGAGCGATAAGTGCAAGTTCTTAGGCTTTACGGTAGACCCCACATTAAATTGGAAACAGCACGTAGACTTGCTGTGTAATAAACTAGGCGGCGCAGTATTTGCATTGCGCAAATTAAAGCCGTTGGTTTCCCGTGATGCGCTGAGGCAAGTATACTTTTCTCACTTCCACTCGCTTATGACATATGGCTTAATCCTATGGGGCAACTCGACCGACGCTGGGAGGGTGATGCGCATGCAAAAACGGGCTCTGCGGACCATGCTTGGCCTCAATCAGAGGCAGTCCTGCAAGACTCTGTTTACCGAGCACCGAATCATGACGCATTACTCCCAGTATCTCTTCGAGGTCATTATGTACACAAAAAGGCACCTGCCTCAGTTCAAGCGAGTGGAAGTGACGGGTAAGTGCCTTCGCAGCACGGGAAAACTTAGAACAGTACCGCGTCGCACGGCACTTCACGCCAAAAACGCACGGGTTATCGGGCCGACATACTACGAGCACCTTCCCGCTGACATAAAGAGTGAAACATGCGAGGTGACATTTAAACGCAGATTGAAGAACCTTTTGTTGGAAAAGTCATTTTACTCGGTAGACGAGTACATCAAAGTTATTAAATAAATTGAGAACCAATTTGAAAATTTTTTTTTTTTGAATGATTTTGATTTGTCTGTATTTATTACCTGTTTATTTATTTTCATTTTTGATTGCTATTATTTGTTTTTGACTTGACATCATTGTAAATTTATATACTTGATAGGTACTTCATGGGTACCACATTTTCATTTTTATTTTCGATTATTAACTTGTGACATGTTATGATTGGTACCTGCACCCAGGTACAACATTGTTGGTTTAACTTCTTTGCAACATCTATTAATATTATTACATTATTTTAAATGCAGCTATATATTTTGTATATACGGTGAACATTGTTTATTAAATATTCCACATTTTTAAGTTATTATGACTATTTATAACGATCACTATATGACGAGTAGCATAAGCAAATCTAAAGTGTTATGTGAAATTTGTATACTGAGATAAAATAAACTAAACTAAACTAAACTACTCACGTGCATAGGGATACGGTACAGTCTGAAGATTATACCACCCTATTCCGTAGACGAGTTTTTAAAATACCGGTCCCACGCGTAAAAACCGCACATGCCAGACGTCTTCCAAATTTCTTGCACCCTTTTATTTATAATAAAGTGGTGAAGGCCTGCATGATATCGGATAGTACTCGACGCGAAGCAAAATCCAAAATTGTAAGGTGGCTAAAGGGTCTTAGCTATGTTGAGACGGAAAAACTGTTAGAGGTCGTAAGATAAGTAGTTGTTTTATTAATACGCAACCCTGTAGCCTTGCATACATATCACTCAATTAAACTCAGTTAAAGACACACAAAAACACACACACACACACACACACACACACACACACAAACACACACACACACACACACACACACACACACACTCACACACACACACACACACACACACACACACACACACACACACACACACACACACACACACACACACACACACACACACACACACACACACACACACGCGCGCGCGCGCGCGAGCGCATATAATAATTCTTGTTTATTTGGTTTGTTCTTATCAAAGTTATTAAGCAAGCCTTATCTGTGACTGTATGTAACCGGCAAATAATTTTAATAATAATTATAATTTTAAGTAACTTTTGTAGTAAAGCCATGTTGAAACCGAATCAGGCCACCACGTGTCAGGCATAGCCTAGTGTGGGGCCGCAGGATAAGCTGTATTGTAAAAAGGTTTTCTTTTAATAAACAATTTTTATTTTATTTTTTATTTTTATTTTTTTATTTTGGATTTTTGGCATAAGTATATTAGGTACATTTTTCTTTCAGAAAGTCGCATAGTGCTCAGTTGCTAGGTGATGGTGTGGTGTTCCTGTGACGATAAGGGAGCGAGCTTTAACTTGGCTCATTATATATGAAGACACCCATTTCGACTATGTAATGTCGACAGTCTCCCTTCACTACGAGTTGACACTGGTGCATAAAGGCTCTTTGTGTGATTGGAACTCGTCGGTTAAAGATTGCAGTACTCTATAACGTCACTCAGCTTGATAGCTTCAGCAGACAATATCTTAAGAGTTCAACGTGATGATAGTGTCTTGGCAGTGTAACTTATTGCATAATGCCTTTCTAAGTTGGTTCGGCATAGTCCTCAAGAAACCAATGCGAGAAAAGGAGCTTTGGCAAGGCTTTGGCTTTACCTTGGGAACATACGATTGCTCTTCCCCATTCATAATGGCACTAGCCGTCAGCTCGATGGGATTCCCCGTCGGTGTTATTTAAAGAACCATTCATTCGACTGTTAAGAACTCCATGCAAGCTTCCGTGCCTTATTTATTTAAGGAATTTTCATGTTTTTCTATATATATATACAGGGTGACTCCTAAGTGGTCAATAGAAATATTTTTTTCTTATTCTGTAGCTTTCATTTAAACACTTTTACTTAACAATATGTGAATATCTATTACTTTTTTTTTCATAATAAAATCAATAATTAGTTTACAACTTACCAGATCTTGTGGTCACCCTACTACAGTACACCCTAAGTACAGTTAGCTACAGAGGAATGTGACACATCTGCATACTAAGTTTCTACGTTCACGTTTATCTGCGGCTGACTGTACTTTTAGTACTTGTCATGTAGAATAGGGTGACCACACGGTTGATATTTTTAGAAAATGAAATTAATTAACGTTTACGTATTACAGTTCAATTGTTTGCTTTTAGACCTAATGCACTGAACTTGCCTTGGAACGCTGCGTTAGAAACTATGGTTTTTGTTCACCACTTAGGAGTTACCCTGTATAACACTTACTTTTATTTCTAGCTAAGTGCAACTCTTCTAACACAATCCTGTAGGTATTGTTAATGAAGATATACTATGACTATGTGTACTAAGACTAATAAGGGTTCTGTTCACACGTCCTAAAACGTTTGAGTTCAAAATGCTGTCACGCTGAGCGACGGATTTCTTCATTTCAATACCTACCTAGATTAAAAAAGTTATTCTCTGTAGCGAAGAATTGCCAGAACAAACGGTCTAAGGCAACAAAAATTGTCGGCAAGTTTGCGCGGGTAAAGTGTGTTTCCTCGTCCAGAACTATTTTTCAGAAAACGCCTATCTACCAGATAGTTGTACCGTGAGAAAGAACGTTCAACTTTGTATTTTTTTTTTCAAAGTTGCCGCGTTGTTTCTAGTTTTTGCGGGAGAGTTTCTGTCTCTTATATTATTTATAGTCGGGCAAAGAACGTTGGGGATTGGAAATCCTTTGTTAAGAAAATAGATTGTGTACGATAAGAAATAATATTTTGCCTTTGCTCTATTTAATGAGACTCATAAATACCGTTACCTATATCGAATACGGAAAAATCGCAATGAAAACCTTGGTACCTGGTATCTATAAAATGAAAATATTATTTTTTGCAGCGATTGGTAGCTATAACTGTAATAGTTTAGCTTCTATGATACTTGTGTGATTTATCATTAGTTTGTAGTCAATTATAGTATCTTTCTCAACTAACTTATGTATGTTATACTCTCGTGCAGGGAAGAAACAAAAAGCTGCTAAATCACAAACCGGTGTCTATCGTCGCAAAAATTGGCTAGAATATCTCACAGCAATCGAATCATTACGAATACGCCTATTTTTTTCAAAGAGCAATGCATTTAACTATCCTTTTGACGTTTTAGGGCTTGGCCACAACTTCCAGCGTAGTGGTAGCCCTGCGCTTAAAAAAACCGCAAATCGATGTACAGTTTAGCCGTTTGGCGCCCACATACTAGAGGGCAAAACAAATTTTTTGACCCGCAGTTCCTAAAAAAATTTCCCTTAGCGGGGAGTGCCAAAACATTTTTCATTTTGTATGGAAAAAAAAATTTTTTTTTAGAAACCTATCGTGTGTAGTATCATATGAGAGGGCTTTTCGAGGCGATTCTAAAAATATACCACATCATTACATTTTAGCCATATTTTTTAATTAAAACATAAATAATTTTCGAAACATACCAAGTTTGGGCTCCTCCAGACACGATATGGCTGATTTTTTAAAATTCAATTTACCACAAATGATACGTGATATCCTCAGATCTTACCTCAAAAAAGCTATTTTGAAAATAATTGCATTAAGGAATTTTTTATTTTTATTTTTCAATATTACCAAGTGACACAGTTCTACTAGAATACCTATTTTACGTGACTTATGGAACTGTACTGCAGATACGGTACATATTAATCATAAAATGATACGTAGTATCCATATATCCAACGGGAAATACCTCTTTAACCCTTTAACTGCGCTTTTTCATCAGTTGGTATAGTTTATTTAGTTTTTGTCACAAAATATCAAGGTTGGACTCTTGCAGATACGATATACCCACCTAATTAGGTAAGATATCAAGATATAATGTATCACAAATGATCCGTTATATCTTCATATCTAACCCCAAGAAAGCAATTTTTAAATAATTTTATATAGTTTTATTTTTTGGCGCGACTACGGGCAGCTAACTAAATGCAGCACGCGATCGGAACTCGGATCTTGAGGGACTTGAGAAAATAATTTATCGTTTTTGATCGTTAATATCACTTAGGTAACACCAATATAAATAAAACACCACAGTTCAATACAATTCGAGTAGAAAGTAGATATTGAAAAATTATATAGTACATAAAAAAAAAAAAAAAAATACTAAATGAAATTATTTTCAAAATTACTTTCTTTTCACTGTTGGTCTGCCGTGATCGCATTTTCGTCATTATTCATTATCATATCAGCCGACAGACGTCCACTGGGCCTCCCCCAAACAGTGCCAAAGTGATCGGTCCTGCGCCACCGGCGTACTCCCGCGACCTTTACCAGGTCATCGGTACCTTGTGAGTCTACCCACACTGCGTCTTCCGGTACTGGCAGACGCGAGACACTCCGCGATTTACGTTCATCGCTACAAGTACCTACCTATACATGCCGGTGCATGCGGTTTGGGGAACCGGCAGGTACTTGCAGCGATGAACGTCGACGACGTCAGAGGGCCGTAAATCTTAATGTTTTGGCTATTCTGTGGTACTGGTCAGGTCACTCTAGAACCATTCCGCCCCGCACTCTGCCAAGTTTAGTGATTCGGAGGGCTACCTTAGTTCTGGTGCGGATTGCGTTTAAGTCGGACCTAATGCATACTTACGTACTTATGTGACGCCTGAGGGACAAATGTCTCGCGACCAGTCACGCCAGCTAGGTCGATGCCAGTCGTTTCTTGACATGTCGAGCGACACGGGTTTTAGTCCCATAAGCAGCGTGACGGGACGATAGTCCGCTTTATGTACGATCCTCACCGAACGTGCCGGGCCGGAGCGCATTCTATTTATTACACGCAAAGGAATTTGGACCGTATAGACAGTATTTCATATTTGAATGCATCGTATAGAAAACATCCATGACTCAGGACAAATGTTCGTGCTCATCACACAAATAAGTGCCCTGACCGGCATTCGAACCCTGAACCAGAGTTGGGCAAATTTTTATTTGAATAGGAATAAGAATAAAAACAGAATTTTTATTCTTATTCAAATCGATTTTAATAAGAATAATTCTTGCGCCCGTTATTTAAAATAACATGAAGGTGAATAAATCATGCTACTTTTATTTTAAATAAGGAATAAAATACGGAATAATTATTCCACAAATGGGGTTATTCTAACTAACATTTTATTTAAATAAAACGTTATTCAAATAAAGTTAATTTTGTGGTATCGTCGGTAAAATTTTGTAAGTTAATTTTCACACAATGGATTTTATGATAAGTTTGGGTTTACTTGGTTTATTTTGACGAGTTCTGTACATTACACTTGGTGACGATGGTGTGATGATGGAGTCAGGAGGTGGATAGTGGAACTTCTCAATGGCTATTGTATACCCCTCGAGTTTGGGCTCATTTGGTTTGTTTTGACGAGTCCTATACATTATACTTGGTGAAGATGGTCTGATGATGGAATCAGGAGGTGGATAGTGGAACTTCTCAATGGCTACTTATATAGCCCTCCAGTTTGGGCTCATTTGGTTTGTATTGACGAGTTCTATACATTAGATATGGTGACGATCGTCTGATGATGGAGTCAGGAGGTGGATAGTGGAACTCCTCAATGGCCACTTGTATACCCCTCGAGTTTGGGCTCATTTGGTTTGTATTGACGAGTTTATTTTTATTACTATATAACTATTTCAATTGACTTTTTAACTTTGACTATTGTATTTATTATTTTATCTTTAACATGTATTATGTAGCATCGCCCCTGCAAATGTTTGCATGCTTGTACGCAGGCTGAATACACAGCACGCATTGTATTTTACCACCTAAGCTTACTGTATTCAGAGCAAATAAATATTTTGAATCTTTTGAATCTTTGAATCTTTCGATTCTATACATTATACTTGGTGACGATGGTCTGATGATGGAGTCAGGAGGTGGATAGTGGAACTCCTCAATGGCTTCTTGTATAGCCCTCGAGTTTGGGCTCATTTAGTTTGTATTGACGAGTTCTATACATTACACTTGGTGACAATGGTCTGATGATGGAGTCAGGAGGTGGATAGTGGAACTCCTCAATGGCCACTTGTATACCCCTCGAGTTTGGGCTCATTTGGTTTGCCTTGACGAGTTCTATACATTACACTTGGTGACGATGGTCTGATTTTATTTATTTATTTATTTATTTATTTATTTATTTATTTATTTATTTATTGGTACAAAAGAAATTACACAGCATTACAGTAAATACTAATGCACTGCGAAATTTAGGACAGAAAGTACACATAACAACAATCTTAATAACTAACTGAGGACGGACGGTCATCCATCGCTTCACAAAGGTTTTTGCATTTCTCACAAATTAGCCTCCAACTACTGGCAAAAACATCACAGTCAGAATCCGACTTGAAAAGTGCGTTGATGTAGTGCAAAGCGCGGACCCTTGGTGATTGCCTGTACGCCACAGTGCGCGCTTTAGGTGCTGCAAGTAAGTCGCAATGACGAGCTCTGAAATTAAACTTTGCCTGAGACAGAGAAGGGACACGGAGGCGCAACAGCTGCGAGACCAGCTGAGGGCAGTCTGAATCCCCCTGCAATATCCTGCACGCGCCGGTCACGAGTGCATAATTACGCCTCACTTCCAGGGAGTTAAAACCCAGAGTTCCAAGCAAATATTTTGTCGGGTAAAGGAAGGGATAGTATCCATAGATTTTTTTAAATAAAAATCTAAGGAACGTCTTTTGGATTTTCTCCAGAAGCAAGGCGTAAGTGACCTCATGGGGATTCCACACTATTGACGCTGCCTCCAGTTTACTCCTAACTAAAGCGGTATAGACAATCTTGACGACAAACGCGTTGTCAAAATCGCGAGCGTTGCGGATAACAAATCCCAATCTCCGATAGCAGTCGGTAGCCAGGTTACTCATATGAGCATGAAAATTCAAATGCGAATCAAATATGATACCTAGGTCTTTAATAGTGTCAACGCGATTTATTAATTCCGTCCCTAACACGTAATTACCAAATAGGGGACTACGAGATCGGCTAAAAGACATCACGGAACACTTCTCGGGGTGGAAAAGCAGTTTGTTTGTGATGCTCCATTCATATACCCTGCTAATATCTTCTTGGAGCGATTCAAAGTCAGATAGCTGTTCTAGACCATAAACAAGCTTTAGGTCGTCGGCGTAAAGAAGACATTGCGCACATCTAGGGAGAGACGCCAACTCATTAATCATGACGCCGAACAGAAAAGGGCCCAGAATTGAACCCTGGCTTACTCCGGAGCGAGTATGGTAGGGATCGGAGGCGAAGCATGATGATGGAGTCAGGAGTTGGATAGTGGAACTCCTCAATGGCTTCGTGTATAGCCCTCGAGTTTAGGCTAATTTGGTTTGTATTGACGAGTTCTATACATTATACTTGGTGATGATGATCTGATGATGGAGTGAGGAGGTGGATAGTGGAACTCCTCAATGGCCACTTGTATACCCCTCGAGTTTGGGTTCATTTTGTTTGTTTTGACGAGTTCTATACGTTAGATTTAGTGGCGATATAGTCTGATGACAGAGTCAGAAGGTGGATAGTGGAACTCCTCAATGGCTACCAGGGCTTGTATAGCCCTCGAGGTAATTTTTTTTACGAGTTCTATACATTACACTTGGTGACGATGATCTGACGATTTATCCAGAACATAGCGGAACTGTTCAACGGCTAGTAGTATGCCTCTCTAGATAAGGTTTGTAGTGTTATAATGAGTCTTGTCTAAGTATAGTTTTTTAATTTTTTACTGGTAAATAATGTATGGGAATGGGAGGTGGAATGAAATTGCACTTTGTGGAAGTAATCAGTTTAGTGAATATCAAATTACAAACATAATCGACATTAAAAACATATCTATATATATATATATAATATAACTGACTTGTATTAAATATTTGAAACCTGTAGTTTAAACATTCATACTGTAAAAAATAAACAAATCTCGTATATCATAAAAGGATTTTTATGTTTAATACATACAAATGGTACACAAGTGGCCATTGAGGAGTTCCACTATCCACCTCCTGATTCCATCATCAGGCCATCGTCACCAAGTATAATATATAGAACTTGTCAAAACAAACAAAATGAACCCAAACTCGAGGGTTATACAAGTGGCCATTGAGGAGTTCAGTGACATGGTATATTAGTTAAAATAAAAAAATCATGATTAGATTTATTTGAATAAGAATAAGTTAACTTCATTCAATTTTCTCACATAAGAATTATTCACGGCGAAATTATTTGAATAACTTTGACGTGAATAAAATCAACATGATTTTATTCATGCGTATTCTTATTCAAATCCGTAATGATTTTATTCTTGAATGCCCAACTCTGGCCCTGAACCTCCAGCTTCGTAGGCAGGGTCACATTTCAGGGTTGGTAGTGACGAACTAGGCCAAAGGGGTCGTCGGATAGCACTTAGGTTGCCTCCACATCGTCAGTGGCGACTTGATATGAAGTCATAACGTTCGGGGCACTAAATGGCGGCATAAAGGTTAAATAAGTGTCACTCAAACAGGGATGTATTGATAAAAACCACATAATATTTATAAAAGTTTATTGTAAAAATTGTGAGTTTCCATAATGCGTTCTTTTGTACTGCATAATCAGATTAATCAGCGAGTTAATAGTTTGTAAATTAACGTGATTTTTCTAAGAAAATGCAACTAATTGCTTGAATTGGTCATTGGTCCCATTTACATCTTAATCTAAAATTTTATACATAAAATCTGCAAAGATTTACAAAACTAAAATACTGTCAATCGCATAGCGACACTAAAACGTAAATTTTAAGTATATTTGTCACACGTCGGTATACATAACATTATTTGCAATTAAATTGACATACAAATAATAGAAATAACTATATACTCACTAAAACAATGCACTAAAAAATTACATGCATACGGTAAAATGCTATTCTTTTTTCAATATTTATAACTTAAGAGATTGTATATTTTGTTTATACCTTCAATTTACGTGTTTATGAAAAAAAGTATATACGTATACTTATGGCTTTTTACTATTGTATTTTGGTGCCACAATTGACACTCACTGCCATGAACCCGCACAGCAAGCGGGCGGGCGCCTACGCCGTGGCGGCTTTCCGCCGCATAGCGGGAATCCCACGGGATCGGCTACGATAATTAACAACCAAGCTATGATGATAGGTTTGCATTTACAGCCCAATCCGGCGTTAACATTTTATATCGGTAATTATAAATATGGTACCGACGTAAAATGTGACCATACGATATGTCAAGAATGTCACGACTTGTATGCTAACATGGTAATTGTTATGGATGTACATTTATGTATGTCACTCGAGACCCCAGCAAAATTTTCCCACTATGACATATGGCTCGGAATCTTTGTATAATATAAACGCTCCAAAACGACCAAGTGGTTATCAAATTCTTTTGCTAAAACTACATATTAAAGAGTAAAAAAAAAACTAAGAGTTAACGGTAAAAATAACGAAATTGTATGCATGGAGGTAAGTTTACGTCGCAAAATTATCATGTTAGCTTAAAACATTTACGTCGTCGGGATTACTGTGATGGGCGATTTAGAAAATTAAGTAACATTATAATAAATTAAATACATAGTAATACGTAGATCACACAAACTTATGTAAAGTACTTGTATATTCGAGCTTCTTTAAGTATTTAACAATAGAAATAAGTAGTACATAAATGATTCTTATGAAATAACTTGTATTTTAAGTAGTCTGTGTCATAGCTGATAAGTACATTCTCATTTTTTTATCAAAACGTCACAAAAAACGGTGTGCCTATATATAGTAAACAAAACTTGGTCATAAAAAGTATCACTTTATCATTTTTGCTGCAATAGTAGATATCGAATAGGGTACGTGTATTGAAAATAATGCAGGCGAAGCTGAGGGAAAAATATAGTCTAATCA
The DNA here is from genome assembly GCA_945867215.1 of Epinotia demarniana. Taxonomy (NCBI): domain Eukaryota; kingdom Metazoa; phylum Arthropoda; class Insecta; order Lepidoptera; family Tortricidae; genus Epinotia; species Epinotia demarniana. Next base: position 5,604,607 of record OX244273.1, on the reverse strand, counting down.
CACAAAAAATGTAACCGGAAAAGAATAGTGGTTAAAGTTTGTAGCTTTTTATGTAAGGGGTATTTTAATCTCCACCTTTGTAGGTAGTAGCTACAAACTCATAAACTTTAACCACTTTATAATATTAGAATAGATGTAGCTTTGTAGTGAAAAGTTCAAATAGTTCCGAAATCACACCTCGTTTTCTTTCTCTCTTGTTTTTAATTGTATTCTGCAATTAAAAGTTACTATCTGCAAACAATACCCTATTTCAAGTGGATGGCTAAAACAAATGAGCTACTTAATTAAGATTTTTTTAAAATAATTTACTCAGATTAAACATTTTGATCATGGTCAACAAACCAAGTAAATTTATTTTAAACTCATATTGATTTGTCATAATGATAAAAATAATAAATAAAGCGATTTTCTACGAAACAAAAGATGCTGTAAAATTCTTGAAACTTTCAAAGCTAGCTTTACTGCAGGTGATTAAACGACAATGTTAGACAATAAGACACTACATTGTAGTCACAATAGGGCACTGTGAAGATGCAGCCGACCGAACTAATGAAGTTGTAAAAAACTTCTCAATACCTACTTACATTTTACGGGGAAACTGTTTTTAGTTACAGCTATATATTTTCACACATTGGCTTTGTCTTTCATTTGAGTTGTTAATACCGCATCTTAAACTCAGATCTACAAAACGACAGGGTCCATGAGCTCTTTAACACTTTCGCTGCCCGGAGCCCGCATACACCGTACCCGCTACTTAGCGCGGGGTGCACCAACTGACGATTAACGAACGATCGACGTTAAATATGGAGCTGGCCGCTGTCATTCATAAAAACTTGACAAAGGGGTTTGGGTAAAAATTAGGGATGCAACGTTGTCTATTACGATACCGATACGAATGACGAATGCATCGGTAATAGCGAATATGATAACGAATGCGATAACGAAAGCATTACGATTTTTTAATTTACATCTAATAGAACAAGACAATTGAGTAAAATCAACATTTATTTAAATTTTAGACAGTTTACCACCTAATGTCATAGTTAAAATCAATTTCTTTCAAATTCTTATTAAAAGAAAACATACAATTTTTAAATAATAGGTTTTAGTCTATTTCATATATCCGTATGAACTAAACCAGCTGTGGAAAACAATCTTTCTGAATCTACAGTAAGTAGCTGGTTTGATGGACAAGTACTTATGGCCAATTTTTCAAGTTAGGGAGGACAGTATTTTTTCTCCAATAATTTGAAATCGAAATAGTTTTAAGAATCGTTTTTAATCCTAATACTTTTTACGATACCGATGATCGTCAAAAATAACGATAACCTGCGGTTTACGATTATCGGCATCGGTATCGTTGCATCCCTAGTAAAAATGTTGTTATTTTTTATATGATCGGCCATTCATAAAACTGGTAGATTATAATAGATCTAGGTACTCAAAACAAACATATTTTATAATGAAATGTAATACACTAAAATGCATCGGAGCCGAGATATTTGCAATATATATTTTCACAGGTCATAATGATGTTATAAACAAAACTTCTAACTTAAATATCTCGGCTCCGATACTGTTTAACGCGTTTAATTTTTTATATCTTTGCGTATAAAGATGTCCTCTAAACGATTAATAAAAAACATCCTTGGCCGCTGCAAAAATAAACTTGTCATTTTTTCTCATACAAGGTTACCCAATGCCCTTTCCATACATTCCGATTTTAACGAACACCGCTTACGAATACAGACGGTTTGGTGCAACCAACCCTCAGTAGGAAAACCATGGGATCGGCTACGAGCGTAGCGCGTAGCGATTCCTGGCAGCGAATGGGTTAAACGCATTTTACATGCGTGTATAACACGCGCAGATAAAGAATGGATCTGAAAATAGCGTCCCGCTACGATAGGGTGTGAGAGAGATAGCATGCGAGCGGGACGCCATTTTCAGATCCATTCTGTATCTGCGCGCGTTATATCACACTCATTTATCGCCACGCTATGCTCGCAGCGCTACGCCGTAGTCCGTAGCAGGATAAACTCCCACGTGTAGCAAGAACAAAAAGACATCAAGATTGATTTAAGTGCCCACGGACTGTACTGTCATATCGTATTCTATTTATATTAGCACTCCAATAAAGCTAACCATTTTTCGCAACACCACAAACGGCATCAGATAAGGGTATGTTTATACTGGTCCATGGGTACTTGGTTATATCATGAAAGATAACGCCGCTCGTCAATAATTACAACACGTATACTTCCAAAATATTCTCACTAACATCATTTATTGGTCGTTTCACACATAAACCATGGGGAGTGTAGAAGTCAACAACATTTGTATCCTATTCTGTAATCAGACATAGAATAAATTATACCGATGAATTATTAAGTTCATTCGTAAACACGCTGCAGACACACGGTGTCAAAAATGTCCACACAAATATGATTGCAAATACATCAAAAGAATATTCACATACAATAAATGCTATTTATATGTATGTTGATTTTATTTAGCTGCCAAATACAAAGCAAAACTCAAAGAATAGGCTGCATTAATTCGTTATAAATGGCGCCGCGCCGGCAGCTGTCATCCTATAGCAAAGTGTCAACCCATGCAATCAGATTTTAACGGACGTACAGGTCGATTCACGAAAGCTGGCACGAATGAATGGGGTTGGCAACTGTCAAATGTTTGACTAGATGGCGCCATCATAGGTTTTACCTAATCACTAGCTTTTTTCTATGGGATTTGGCTTAAACGGCTTGATTCTAAACAAGGAAATTCCTAAAAAAAACAAGAATTTGACAGTTTTGGTAGGATTGACAGGTAAAACCTATGCTGGCGCCATTTGCAAATACCTTCGCCCGGCCAACCCCATTGAACGAGTGAATGATAATGTCTATGTGTGCATCACATAAATATAAAATACAGGTTGATGCAAAAAGTGATTATGATAATTTAGTTTTAGAGAATGCTGTTCTATTTTTAGATTTTTTACAATTCGAACCACATCACTCAGAAATGTATCAGTCTGAAATATATATATACGTTATATTTACACAGGACTTTAATAATAATTACTAAAAGGATTTTAACATGATACTTGGTGCAGATATTTTTTTTTCTTGAATACCGAAAACGTATTAGGTACATGTTAACAAAATATTAGGAGGCCCCTGTATAAGAACGGCACTCACACTGCCACTCAGTGACAAGTGACATTACTTTCGGTCAATTCATTCATGCCAGTTCTCGTGAATCGACCTGTATACGATTTGACGTACTGACTGACGGTTTGAAACATGCGACCCTTAACTGCACCAAATCCTCTGTTAATCATAAGCGGTGAAATTTGAGTGTATGGAAAGTTTGACTAGTTTCTATGGAATGGCGCCATATTTAACGGTGATCGGTTTGTAACCGTAAGTTGATGCAACCCACCCTAAGTTGCTGGGTTAGATTTTAGATGAAAACCTGTGAGTTGCGTTTATCTGGCCTGCCTGGCGCTAATAGGTTTTTAAGACGACACATTATACATATAGATGCGTGGTTTGCGTCAAAATATGAATACATCTTAAATTATAACCGAATCGTTATGATCAGGGATCGGATAGATAAATGCCTAAAGTTGGCATATTCCCTGAAATATTAACGCGAGTATAGAATCAGCTTCATAAAAATATATTTTTATTTAATTGAACTACTTGCTAGTGCGTATCATTAATTTCTATTTAGGATAACACTTTAAATTAATTTTATTTGCTACTAATACTTCGTTACTTGAATAAATTGCAGGAAAATTAATTAACAATTAACTTTAATTATCTACTTAAATACGCGTTTCTTTACAGATTAAGTAGTTTACTTATAAATCCCAGGTATTTTATTAATAAAATTTAATTGAGTCCCTCCTTATTCAACTTAACATCAACGCCGCGGTGAAAGCGTAGGAATTTATCTATCCGATTAATGGTTATCATACTAAGCATTCATTTCCTATTTAGTAGATGATGTCACTTCCTCATTATCTCTGTCGTGAAACTGACCTCACAAGTCATAGCCTAATAATATGGCGTAAACAATGGGGATAACATATAGAAAATGTTTGGAAATCGTATTAGCACCAAGCAAGCAAAAATGTGAACTATTTTCCACCCCCCAACATTGCCGGTTACTTCTAAACTAAGACTCGTCGACTTTGTTCCCTCGCCTGGAAAGTGCCTCGGCCTCCTCAATCGTGTCGGGGAGCCGCATGTTCCTGGTCTCCGGGAGTATCAGGACCAGGAGGCTCGAGATGATGCACATCCCACCGAATAACACCGTCGGCATGGATTTGTGGTACTCCGACTTGGTAAAAAAAGACACAAATTAAAAAAAATAATAATGCCTTCACTTCTATTTGAAATCAGCCTGATAAATCCAATTTCATTTCTGGTCACAGGTTAATTTATAGATTAGAGAAAACTTCTGATTATGCAGGTCATATTGATAGACTGATGGTTCAAAGTAATAATTTTATAAGATTTTCATGTAACAAAGTAGGTAAAACAGGTAATTACTGAAGTGTGATGTAAATTCGCGAGGAATTCTTAAATTGAAACGTTACTTAGAATGTTTACTTGATAAGGTATTATTAATACAGTCATGTAATAGGTAAACCTAAGTTGTGGGTAGTAAACTGTAAAGTACGGTCTAATTGCGTAACTTTTTCCCATACAGAAAACGTCCTTTAAATCAAAACTAAACATTACAATAGACCAGCTGGTCATGTCTCATTAGCTATCAGATTGCTACATTTATGCTAAAGGTTTCTTTATGACCGAATCATACCAGCAAAAGACCAACTCTTCCAGCAGTCAAACACATGCTGGTCAGCGTCGGCCTCATGTTCGTCGGGAAGACCTCAGGCATGTAGATGTACACCGAGCCGTAGGCCAGCCTCACGCTACATTTACTACAGAATCTTACCAGCAGCGGCGTCATGGGCGCGATAAAAGACCCGAACCTTCCAGCAGTGGAACACACGCTGATGAGCATCTGCCTCTGTTCGTCGGTAAGACCTCAGACACGTAGATGTACACCGAGCCGTAGGCCAGTGTCACGCTACATTTACTGCAGAATCTAACCAGCAGCGGCGTCATGGGCGCGATCAAAGACCCGATCCTTCCAGCAGTGGAACACACGCTGATGACCGTCTGCCTCATGTTCGTTAGGCAGACCTCAGACACGTAGATGTACTACGAGCCGTAAGCCAGCCTCACGCTACGTTTACTACAGAATCTTACCAGCAGCGGCGTCATGGGCGCGATCAAAGACCCGATCCTTCCAGCAGTGGAACACACGCTGATGAGCGTCTGCCTCTGTTCGTCGGGAAGACCTCAGACACGTAGGGGTAGGGGTCGGGTTGCATAAATGTTAAACTCATATTTTTGGTAGGCATACGTGGATTCGTCATACTCATCATTACGCATAACTGAAAATAGTCATAAATTTATGCGCATAATATTTTTAGTCATAATGTTTAAGAACATATTGTGTAATGCGCATAAATTTGATGCGCATAAAATTATTTAAGCATACTTTATAATGGACATAAATTGGTTGCTCATAAAACAATTTAACCATACTGTATAAACGCATAGACTGCAAAATGCATAAGCCTGTTTTCCTTAGTAGTAAATGAAGATCTCGAATCAGAAGCAAGTATGTTGTCTTTTATGTTGGGTCACAGTAGCAAACGGCGATCATTATAAAAGTTTACAATCAAGTTTTATCTAATAACAAGTTTTTCCGCTCTTTTATAAAAAAAAATAACCTCGAAAACGAAAGCGGGAGCAAAGCTCCCGCTTTCGTCTTCTAACCTATCCGCGATCCGAGTCGGTTTTGCCACTAAGTCCCTGTTCCCTACTGCCTACGTAAAAACTTGAACTTTATACACCACTAGTAGCATTGGTTGATCTCAGAGAAAAGTTTATTTGACGGCCACCCTTTGTTTTGTTTATTGATCAAATCTCAAATTTTATTATTATTAATATTATGGCTTGATAAATGTATGACATTTACAATTATTTCTAAAAATAATTATAACTATCAATATTATGACTAAATAAATGTATGACATTCTACATTATGGTTAAAGGAATTATGACTCGGTATAATTATGACAGGGAAAAATTATGCCATAGTATAATTTAAGCCAAAAAAAAACATGAGCATCAACTTTATGCGTAATGTTGTATGACAATCGATATTATGACAATAGTTGTTATGCCACTAGACGGCCACCCGACACGTAGATGTATACCGAGCCGTAGGCCAGCCTCACGCTACGTTTACTACAGAATCTTACCAGCAGCGGCGTCATGGGCGCGATCAAAGACCCGATCCTTCCAGCAGTGGAACACACGCTGATGAGCGTCTGCCTCTGTTCGTCGGGAAGACCTCAGACACGTAGGGGTAGGGGTCGGGTTGCATAAATGTTAAACTCATATTTTTGGTAGGCATACGTGGATTCGTCATACTCATCATTACGCATAACTGAAAATAGTCATAAATTTATGCGCATAATATTTTTAGTCATAATGTTTAAGAACATATTGTGTAATGCGCATAAATTTGATGCGCATAAAATTATTTAAGCATACTTTATAATGGACATAAATTGGTTGCTCATAAAACAATTTAACCATACTGTATAAACGCATAGACTGCAAAATGCATAAGCCTGTTTTCCTTAGTAGTAAATGAAGATCTCGAATCAGAAGCAAGTATGTTGTCTTTTATGTTGGGTCACAGTAGCAAACGGCGATCATTATAAAAGTTTACAATCAAGTTTTATCTAATAACAAGTTTTTCCGCTCTTTTATAAAAAAAAATAACCTCGAAAACGAAAGCGGGAGCAAAGCTCCCGCTTTCGTCTTCTAACCTATCCGCGATCCGAGTCGGTTTTGCCACTAAGTCCCTGTTCCCTACTGCCTACGTAAAAACTTGAACTTTATACACCACTAGTAGCATTGGTTGATCTCAGAGAAAAGTTTATTTGACGGCCACCCTTTGTTTTGTTTATTGATCAAATCTCAAATTTTATTATTATTAATATTATGGCTTGATAAATGTATGACATTTACAATTATTTCTAAAAATAATTATAACTATCAATATTATGACTAAATAAATGTATGACATTCTACATTATGGTTAAAGGAATTATGACTCGGTATAATTATGACAGGGAAAAATTATGCCATAGTATAATTTAAGCCAAAAAAAAACATGAGCATCAACTTTATGCGTAATGTTGTATGACAATCGATATTATGACAATAGTTGTTATGCCACTAGACGGCCACCCGACACGTAGATGTATACCGAGCCGTAGGCCAGCGTCACGGTACATTTACTACAGAATCTTACCAGCAGCGGCGTCATGGGCGCGATCAAAGACCCGATCCTTCCAGCAGTGGAACACACGCTGATGACCGTCTGCCTCATGTTCGTTAGGCAGACCTCAGACACGTAGATGTACTACGAGCCGTAAGCCAGCCTCACGCTACATTTACTACAGAATCTTACCAGCAGCGGCGTCATGGGCGCGATCAAAGACCCGATCCTTCCAGCAGTGGAACACACGCTGATGAGCATCTGCCTCTGTTCGTCGGGAAGACCCCAGACACGTAGATGTACACCGAGCCGTAGGCCAGCGTCACGCTACATTTACTACAGAATCTTACCAGCAGCGGCGTCATGGGCGCGATCAAAGACCCGATCCTTCCAGCAGTCGAACACACGCTAATGAGCGTCTGCCTCATGTTCGTCGGGAAGACCTCAGACACGTAGATGTACACGGAGCTGTAGGCCAGCGTCACGCTCCATTTGCCGATGAGGTACAACGCCGTTGACCACCAGGCCGCTGTACAACGGAATCTGTTATGAAATTAAGGTTATGTGGTTTGCGCCTGTCGGGCGATTTTAAGTAGAACAAGAAGAATAGAACAATATAGACTGCTGTACGTCGCCATCAACGACAGCATGGTACCAAGGCATCTGTCGAAAGTCATAATCTTTTGGAATCTGACTTGGGCTGATTTCTGAATGCACACCCCGCATTTGAATTCTGCTGGTTTTTGAATTGTGCCTTTATCCCTTTTTTTGACAGTATATCTTATTAGAAACAATTTTAACTCTTTGTGCTTTTTTTGTAGGCTTTTATATAATTTTAAGTATGTACCTATAGGTAGTATGGATTATGAGAGTAATCGTAAACTTACTTCGCTTAGATAAATGTTCTTGTTTCCTTAAACTCTGGAAAACTTAGCGCTAATGGAATGTGCTATTATTATACATATGTATTAAATAACAACACTCTTAAATAGTTTTCCTTTACCTACATGATGATTAAATGAAAATATGCCGCTATTCCAATGGTATCTATAACAGAAGCGGACGTCGCTAAGATATCAATTTAATTACAGATTCCAATATTGACATGCAGGGCAGCAGCATCAATTTGAATTTCGAATTTGACCCTTGGAATAGCTATAAGACATTTTTGATTGATTGACAACAAGATAAGGGATTGCATGACAAGGGTCTAAAATAAGCCATATTACTAGTTAGGCGTTGGTTATTTTCCCGAAAGTGAGGGGAAATAGTTCGAGGGGTAATATGGCTTTTAGATCAGAGTTATTTTAGCTCAAACGGCCGAGTGCTGTAGACAGCATACGGGGCGAGGCGTAAGATAAAGTGAGATAGAGAGCAGTCTACCCTGCGTAATCTCATAGCTTATGCCATGTAGGTATGCAGTCAACCACGCTTGAACGTTTGGACGCGGCTATATGGCTGGTTTTAGTGTCACGCAGACCGCACGCGGACCGTCCGCGCGGATCACGTACGATGTATTAAACTTAAGGGAGCGTTTTAGAGTAATGCGGACGGGTCCGCGCGGACGGGTCCGCGCGGACGCGCCATGCATATTGGTCGTGCGGAGTTGTCCGCGCGGACGGTCCGCGTGACACTAAAACCAGCCTATACGGTCAGAGGCGTTTATTTTTTTATGATTGTGAGTTAGGGAATATAATACACCTAATGTTTGAAATGAATTCTTGTTTCCTGATTGGTCGTTTTTAATATCTAGCTGTATTCTGGTTCGTTGGTAGCAAAGTATTAATGGTTTCTTAAGGAGATTTTGGTGGATTTAATACGGTGAAGTCTTCTGATTGGTCAAATTAAAATGTTTATAAATTGGAAATATGTATATAGGCATATTTTTCCTAGGGGCTAAATCTACTACTTAGCAATATGACACACTTTTTGAGCATGAGCAGAGAATCAAGGCGGATCTGAGTGGTACTTACGAAACTTTTCGAACGAGAGTAAGGAAAGCTCAATTGCCAATTGCCCAAATAAAAATTACCTTTAAATGTACCTAAAGTACGTACGAAACATTATGCCATTGACCCTATATTCTTTAGTACATTTTATAAAGACTAATTGATAATCGTGGGTGAAACTGTAATAACTATTATTGGATGACATTTCGGTTCCCATATATTTTGCCTTTCAGTGTCACAATAACAACATAATGATGGTAATTTTTCGAAACGACGACCTCGGGCAATTTACTATTTTCACAATGCGCTGTTTTCATATAGGCTCTAAACGTGTTTAGGGCGTTTTTACAATGACAACAAAATTTGATGTGGACACCTATATGCGTATTCATGATTCAGATTCACAATTTATTCATAAAACACATTATTTTCCATGTCAGACAGGAATTATTAATTTAGTTTATGCACCAATTCGTACAGTAATGATAGTTGTTAGAAACACCTCGTGTATACATATGCCCACAACCTTGTGACCCAACTTAATATGAAGCTCTTATAATCAGTGTTTTTTTTTTTTGCTTTTGCCCAGTAACTGGCAATACTACAATAATAATGAAACTGAAATTGTAGCCACGCTGATCGTAAGCGGAGTTCACTTGTTTTTATCCCTTTTTTGACATTGTATGGACAACGGGGCTTTTTTTTATTTTGATCATAGTAGACTATTGAAAAATTATTCGCCACGAGCGGGATTTGAACCCACAACCATCCGGATCCGTCCATGGACGGATTCCAGAGGTTGTGGGTTCAAATCCCGCTCATGGCGAATAATTTTTAAATTTTCCACTATGATCGAAATTTGGATTTTCATTAGCGGACGTTTCTGTTTCGTAATCATTTAAGACTGTCCTTTGTAAAATTTCCGCTTAACTTTGCATTCAATTATTTTTCTTGGTTTTCCTGAATTATGCGTATAATTCAGGAAAACCATTCGGATATTCGCTATCGCTGACAGCTAACTGCGTTTTGCTTTATAATAATTTCGTAAATTTTTAAATGAAAGGAAAAATTGAAAAATTTAATGCTCCGAGCCGGATTCGAACCGGCGACCACAGGCATTCATGGCCCGTCGCTACTACCAACTGAGCTATCGGAACAATCTGGTTCGGGCACCAAATCCTTCAATCAGTTCCTTCATATAACGCCTTAGGGAGGCGTATCGTGGTCGCCGGTTCGAATCCGGCTCGGAGCATTAAATTTTTCAATTTTTCCGTTCATTTAAAAATTTATAATTTTCTTTAGCAGTGTTACTGCTTAAAAACAAATATTAATAATTTCGTGTTGACATAAACGGTGCACGTTAATGTGTTTGCAGAATTGCTTGCGGTTTTACAGTCTATTTGAGGTTAAACTAATCTAAACATCAATGCTAACCCTTGTACGACTTTATGGCTTATTTATGTTATTAGTAGCCCCGTCAATGGAAGCAATTTTGTGTGACAATGTTACACAATCAATAAAATTATCCCCAATTATACGTCAACCCAGATAACATCAGATTTGTAACGGACAAAGTCGTATGCGTTTGTTCATTTATGTAGGACCAGCTTTCGGCCGCGACTTCGTCCCGAGATGAAAACTTTCCTATATTTTATGAGGCTATGAACTAACATCGTGCAAAATTTCATCCAGCTCGCTTGGGCCGGTTGGGCGCGATTCAGTATCAACAACAACTAAACATCCAAACTTTCGCATTTATAATTAAATATTAGTAGAATATCGAAAGGAAATATTTTTGAACTTCACTTATTTCGATCACTTAAGAAGTGCTAGACTAGGTCAAACCAGGCAGTTAGTGAGGAACTTAGAAAATAGAAGAGGGAAGATGATAGGGGGGACCTCATAAGACATGACAACTTCATCTACACTAATATTATAAACAGGAAAGATATGATTATTTGTTTGTTTGTATTGAATAGGCTCCGGAACTACTGGACCGAATTGGAAAAAATAAATACCATTAGAAGCCGACTTTTTCCCCGATGAACATAGGCTACTATTTTACCGCGGGAAAATGTTTCATTATTACAGGAAAACGGGTAATCCGTGCGAAGCCTGGCCGGGCAGCTAGTACTCAATATAATTGAAGGAAAGATTGAAGGGAAGCGAGGAAAATACATAGAGCAACTCAAGAAGAGAGTTGAGGTTAATGAAAGTTTTACAAGAAGTCAGCCATGTTAAAATTATCTCAACCACACATTACATACGTACACACATTACGTACTCATAGATACATTTCATATGGTCAAATATATGGGGTACGAGGAACATAGTTATGTACTTCACGAAATTGCACCAATGAAAAAGACCACAGACCCCATGATTTGATGCTCCTTCTGGTTTGGCGTCAAAGCTTTTTTTTTCTCGAGTGGTATTTCAAATACAGTTTTCCTCATGCAGATAATTCTTGAAGGACAAAAAGTTAAAGCCTGGGACTTCACACCAAGCAAAAACCGGTCATTACTATGCTTTTTATGCGCATTATAATGATCAATGGATATGTGCAGTCAAGGGTAATAAATATACATACATAAATAATAAGGACATAGATATCTATTCACGCCTTTATAACATTGACAATAGAGTCCAGCGGGCGAAGCTATTATCTACATCTACACTAATATTTTAAAGAGGAAAGATTTGATTGTTTGTTTGTGTGTGTTGTATTGAATGGGCTCCGACACTACTGGACCGATTTGAAAAAATCTTTTATCATTAGAATCCGACATTATCCCTGATGAACATAGGCTACTTGTTACCGCGGGAAAATGCTTCATTCCTAGGGGAAAATGAGTAATCCGTGCGAAGCCGGGCCGGGCAGCTAGTATATTATATTGTTGCTATTTTATCACTTATCATTGTGAAGAAGACATCCGTCACCTGATGTCTTATTTTATCATTTTATTTAATAAACAGAGTATATAAAATTAAGAGTTCGGTGTAAGCTCGGCTGAATTTCACCTTCCCATACAAACGTAGTTACGCTCTCATTTTAAAACTACGTGTTGGATTATGACGAAACTTTGCATATACAATGACATGAGGTAAATCTATGTCTGTAATTAGTTTATATGGTTCCAGGGTTCCAGTTTATAAAACAAACGAAATACAGCTAAAACAAGTTTTGTATGAAAAACTTAAATTCGCTGTATTTTTTTACTATGGTATCTGAAGCTACATAAACTAATTACAGACAGATATACCTCATGTCCTTGAATATGTAAAGTTTCGTTACAATCCAACATGTAGTTTTAAAATGAGAGCGTGACTATGTTTTTATGGAGAATCGAGCTTACTGCGGACTCTTAATAATTAGCAGGGTCCCACAAACTGTAAGAACAGTTTGTCTGTGTGATCATAGACTTCATGGTACAGAGTTAAATACATGTTACATACAGCTATACCTTAGGGGTAATTATACTTAAGTAACGTCGTTTTAATTTTATCTTAAAGTCGTTTTTTTATCCTTTCACGGCTGATAGTTTCTGGTAAACTGTTCAGAAGATAAGGGGTTTTTTTAGCGATCTATCACCATAATAATTTTTAGCCTTCGGTACGTCCAGTTTATCGGACGACATAGCCCACAGCAGCGATAAGTGATAAAATGTAGTGATCTTATTTGTGTAGACATAATATAATACGCCTGACTGTACCTACACAATATGCATGTTTAGTAATTCTATATGAGCAATCTTGTTGTTGAGAGTGGCTTAATATATTAGAATAGTACACAATGTAGCTATTACATTGTCATGTCACGATTAGGTGTTTTTTAATCATTTGTAACCTTCCATGGCATGAACAAAACAAACACACATACGGCTATATGATAATGAGTAGGCTTTTATACCTATAAACTTTAAAGGGAATATTGAAATTTTGCAGTCCAAACATTGTGTCTTTTTAATTGACTTTAATTAGACTTGGACAGTTTGAATCAACAAACCCCGAATATTAGCAGAGATTTCATATTGCAAAACGGGAAAATGCACAAATATGGCAATGAAGGTGCCTATGAACTTAAGTATTTAACATAATAAAATTTAAAACGAAACGAGCTTCCAGCCGCGACTTCGTCTGCGTGGACCCTACATAAAAACGAGTCCAGGCTATACACTATCTTTGTGCAAAATTTCACCCCTAATCGGTTGAGCCGTTTAAGCGTGGTTGAGTAACAAACATCCAAACTTTCGCGTTATAATATTAGTGGGATATAACGTTGTTTCTGTACAGTAGGTTAGGATAGAGCAAAAGGTTCTTATCTTTAAGTTGTACGTTTTCCTTAAACCTTTTCACTGCTTGTCTGTCGCTAGATGTCTTAATAGATAACCGAGCGCATTAGTTAAGGGCCCCTTTGGGGCCAAACTTAGAAAAAAAAAAAAAGATAACCGAGCGTATTGCAACGGTGCTGTTGCTATTCATTTATGATAACGCACAGTATACGAGATGGTTTTGACTAGATATGTGATTTAAGTTTATTAAGTTTAAAAGCCTTTAGTAAAGTAAATGTCGATGGAGTTTGCTGGATGCAGGTGGCGCAGGGACCGGTAACTTTGGCACGATTTGGGGCAGGCCTATATCCAGCAGTAGATGTCTTTTGGCTGATATGTTGATGACGATGATGAGTTCGGTTAGGTTCCCGCTCATCTGCTACGCTCTAACGTGACGGCACCTTTGGATTAAGGCGTCAGAGCGCGTCAGTGAGCATCGCGACAGAATTAAACCGGTTTAAGGGGCTCCATGCCCTTTTTGATGATTTTATACGACTTTTGAATTGATATTCATCTGTTAAAACTATCGATATAATAATGGCACAAACGCTAATCGATTCTTTAATCCTTTATCTAGCACTAGCAACAGATTTTTTTGAATGAAAAGATCATTTTCCTTGATTTATTCAAACATGGTTCAAAAAAGCTCTGCTTTCAATATTAGTCTAAAGTACGTTGTTTACGCACTTTTATGTATGTAAGCAACATACAACTGTTGTTTATTGTGGTTTCTAACAAACCACAAGAGATTTTTATTCTTAATTCACTTTCACAAAAGTTACCAACGTCCCAAAAATCGTTTTATTTTTGGCCTAAAATTGCTAAAGATTGGTGCCATATATGCCGAAAATTGTAAGTTTTGAAGTAAATATGGGATACTATTTCGGTAATTGTTGTTAATGCCATAAGCTATAAAAACGCGATCGGGCACGATCGGACAGTCATAGATCGAAGGTCATTGGGAGCTAGGAGCTTAACGCATGCTGCAGGCAGGAGAGGCAGCGCCCTACATGTGATTTGTTTGTGAGTTCGTGTGGAAGGCTCATGATATAGTGCAAGAAAGTGTTAGATAGTGAGACACCTGTAAGTATCATTGAATAATGTTTGTTACTTGTTTTTATGATCTGATCCTGTATTGTATTTTTTTGGGATATTTATGTGCTCAGTAAAATGTAACTTAACAATTAGTGCCGTTTTAAATTTAGCTGTTAAGGTGCCCATTGGTTGTGCAATAAATAAATAAATGTTACTTGGGAAAAATACATGTGTTTTGTGAACGTGACATACCAAAAAAATTAACTCTATTTTGTTATTACGTTGCAGTGACAATCATCCTAAAAATAGGGCCTTTATGAGTAAGTACCTAAGCATAATGTTTGTCTGTATAGCTAGACAACAATATATGCACCTGTATGTTATACAATACAGTACAACTATGTATATAACGGGTTTTCCATGCTCCGTTGACTGACAGCATAATTTACTTTAAAAGTTTATGTCCGTTTTATGATTGGTAATTTGAAGTTGTCACCTCATTGTGTGCACTCAAATCACACAATCATATTTACAGCAAACAGAATGGCGTGTTACATTTAATATTAACACGAGTTATTTGTGAAAAAACCCATTGTTGCCATAACCCTTCGATGAGCGGGGTATTCGCGTTGCAGTTGAAAATATATTTTTAATTTGGAAATGGAATTTCGATGGAGTTAACAAACTGATGTGTTTTTATAATTTCGTTATGGATTTATTTACCTGACGATTTAAAATTTGGACATAAATATTTTCGGTGCGTTTTCCTTAACTGGTTTTTTTTTATATTCGCTTTAACACGCAAGTATAAACAAACAAAGATAGCCGGCGGACCCCAAACTAGGCTGAGCCTGTATCTTGGGGCCCTGGAGTGCACAATATGTAAAACAGATTTGGTAGCATAGAAACAATGTAACAAGCAAAATTTACCCAACACTACAAAGCGACAAGACAAGTTCACGAGCAACGGAGCAATTATATCTACTAAAAAGATATATTAAAAATATATCATATTAAAAAGCCTATTCATACAGTGAAATAAAAACTATTGAATGCAATTAGACTACCGAAATAAAATTCTTATTTTATTCTTATCTCAGAGAGTAAGTAATACGTATGTAACCGACTAAGTTAAAAATATGCCTATATTTTCCACCTACTTTATTAAAAAAACATCGATATAATGTAAAAAAAATCTGAACTATATCCACATGGACGGTCACATAATGCTAAATATTGTGATAATTGACAGATACTCACATCTTGGCAAGAATGCAAACAGCATACTCATAACAGCACACGTCGTGTAGTTCACTACCAAAGTTTTCTTCCTCCCGTATTTGTCCAAAACAATCGCCACAACCACATAAGCCGGTATCTCCACCACTGTCACCAGCATAAAACTTAAATATTTGTTAGAATTCAGCGACACTGAGTTGATCGACATTCCATAGTACACTAAAGAACAAGTCATCCACAAAAATGAGCAGATCAACAAACGTTTCCATATGATAGAAGACCGGATCGCTTTAGAGAACTGTGATTTCTTATCGTCAGTCAGACTCTCAGACTTCAGGAGCGGATCTCCAAGATTATCCAACTCTAGCTTTCTCGGATCAAGCCTGTTGATCTTAGCCGCAGATTTTAATATCCTCACTGCTTCGTCCCGTCTTCCTTTACTTAGCAGCCAGCGTGCGCTTTCGTTCATGAACCAAACATATAAGGTTACTAGGAGTGCTGGCGCGTAGAGAATGAAGACGTATGTCCTCCAGTTGTTGACGAACCAAGCTATGGTGGCTAAAATCACCACGCCGATGACAAAGGCCATGTTGCACATGGCTGACACGATGACTCGCTGCTTGAGGCCGACCAGTTCCACAACTGCGGACAAATTGGAATTGAATGGAAATTGTGGACCCATGGTTGCCATTTTGTCACTTATCGCTGTAGATAAGACATTCGTCATGTTCTGACAAGTATGCGAGTGCGAGAGTGGCAAATGACTTATCCACAACGATAAGTGATATAATCGGTTGGTCTGAGACGGTCCTGAACGCAATTTGCCTAGTTGGAGTTTTGCCCACATTGCAGTTTGACCACCGAGCATTATGCCTAAAACGCAAAATGCCTACATCACAATTTAGGTTAGGTTCGTTAGGTTTCTTCAGATGCCCGAAGGGCAAACAGACCAGAAATAGAAAAGCAAACAGACCAGAAATATTGACGGAGCCCCGCGGAGCGGCAACTCAAAACAAACGAAAATGTGATGTAGGCATAATGCTCGGTGGTCAAACTGCAATGTGGGCAAAACTCCAACCAGGCAAATTGCGTTCAGGACCGTGTCAGACCAACCCGATATAATGGCAAACATGCTACGCCCGCAGATAGGAATAGCATGCTGTTGAGTTGATTTTGCGAATGAAAAATACATGAACGCATAATTGTTGTGACTCACTCAACAATGCACTGTCTATATATAGAACCAGTAATCTTAAGTATAATTTATTTGCCTGAGCCAAGCGTTAGAAACAAACTCGAATAAGTATACCAATAAAGGTCATATGGTCAATGATATGGCTATTGATGGAAATGGAGATTAAGTGGGTCACGGCTGTATTGATGTTGGAAAATATTTCTAAAGTATCATTATACCATTTTATACTATTTTTTTTCTCAGAACATGATACTTTGTCGTGATTTAGATTCGAAGCGTTTTCTTACTATACGCAGGATTGCATATTTACATAAAGTACCAACAACGTAACTTTCGTATGTAGGTCTCATTTCAAATTCACACCATTCGTGTTAGTACCATTACACAAAATGTTAGAACTAAAAATGGACTGGAATGGACGAAACTACGACCATCATCATCATGAAAGCAGCGTATTTTGAAACCAAGCGACAATTCACCAAAGTAACTGGTGATAAAAGGTCGCTTGAATTTCGTTATTTATGGCAAAGTCTAGCCTTGAGCATAAAAACAAATGAATAGTAACTTAAGATAGACAAGCTTAAAGACCCTATTAGACCTTATTAGACTAAGGGCTAACTTTCTGTACCACATGATGATTACTGGACTATTAAACGATCGACAACGAATCGACAAATGTATAATTTCAAGCGTATAGAAAAAAAATACAACCGAATTGAGAACCTCCTCCTTTTTCTGTAGTAGGTTAAAAAATACATACATACATACATACATACATTCACGCCTTTATTCCCAAAAGGGGTAGGCAGAGCACATGAAACGTATGTTCCAGCGCCACTTTTAGCATAAAAAAAAAATAAAAAAAATGGGTCTATAGTTTTTCTTTATCGCAATACCTATTCGGACTGAAATAAATAAATTGGTTTAGTGATAAAATGCTTATTCAACTAATGCACGAATAGTTTAAGAAGTTGGAAGGTCGCAATGTAAGCTTTTCGGTTTTGCATTTGAAAGAAAATTCAATAGGAAAGTAGTTATTCGCCTTGCTCACCTGATGTCTATCATTGTCGCATTTATCCGCTTAATAAAACATCCATCTCTCTTACGAACTTGTAAGAAAGAGATACTTTTATGATCTACGATACTACGATAAACCGCTATGGTAAAAAAGAGATGGATGCTTTATTGATCATCATACTCGTGCTGGATCTGATTGATTACTTACTCAGAACATACGCCGACGGGTAGAGTCCTCCGCCGAACCCGGCCTCAAAGAAGTGCATGACGACGTACGTTGTGTAGTCTGGGGCGAAGCCTCGCAGGATCCCGAAGATCAAGGAGGCTGTTGCGGCGAGGCCCACGGCGATCTTACGGCCGAAACGGTCAGAGATCGCGCCAGTGAACAGCATGGCCGCGAACATCCCCGAGTTGTGGATAGTGCCGACTAGAGCACGCTTCCAGTCTTTGCAGCCGAGATCGAACTGAAGATATATTAATAAAGGTCTATATTTACATTAATTTAAGCACTTTGAAACTTATTGCTAGTGGATCTGTGAGCTGTAGAATTCACGGGCCAGTCTTTAAAAAATACAGTATTAGTAGGTTCGCCAAAAAAACCATGAATTAACGAAGCTGCCCACAAAATTTGACGAGAATTGGATGAAAGTGATGAGTGTGAAAAATGTGAACTGTAAAGGAGAATAGCCGGAAAGCGGCGGGACAGACACTGGACTGAAAAGATTTTGGGACCAAGCCGAAGCATATAATTTCGATCGTTTCGCTCGCTCGTTCGAGAAGCGAAATTGCCCGCCCTCGACATTATCTTGGATGCTCGCCGCGTTTCCCTGCTGCACGACCGAGCTCAGCCTTTGGGCGAAGAAAGAGCCCTGACCCCGTATAATGGTCGGCCGGACAAGATAGGAGCGTCGTCTCGTTCTATTGAACGGTGTCAACCAGTGACGGACGCTCTATCCGGACTATCTATTCTTCCATTTAAGCATATTACATTGAATGTCGAAATCACAACCGGTATGGAAAGAAAACCTGCCACGGGAAGAACCGGCGTAAAAAAATCGGCGAGGTATAATTTATTAAGACAATATACAATAATTATATAATTTCAGTACCAAGTATAACAAATTATAAAATAGTAAAAAGCCTATTTATTTATGTTGTGATAGATTTCTAGTGCTGGACTTTACTCCCTTCTAAACATACAAACATTGAGAAAAACTGCAAAGATTATTAGATGGCACCCAACCTCACAACAGCTGGCAGTCTAACCACTTCTTAAACTCGGTATCTACTCACCTCTTGCACAAAGCTTTGGTCGATTTCGTAAACGTATCCCTCACACGGTATAGTTTTGTTGGTGTGGAACTTTTGAGGGGAACACTCTGCGTTTTCATCTAAAGGAGCGTATCGCTTGCAGGTCTCCAGATTTCCTGTCACATTGTTGGTGGGGATGGCGTATTGAAGCCACGAGGTGTCGTTGTATTTTCCTTCGCAGCCTGGCACCATGCATCTGTGATGAATAAATAAAAAAACTGCTTATATACGTACCACTGCTGGGCACAGGTCTCCTCTCATGGATGAGAGGGAACGGGCAGTAGTCCCCACCTTTGAATTTCTTCGCAGGTACCTAAATATCAAATGATAATCCGAATGACAGCCGCATCCCTGAACCACTAGGCTACCGTAGCTTAAAATAAATAGAAATATGTAATAAAAGTTGGTATGTGTAAGCGTTTGCCTTTTATACCTTTCATATAATTGTACATGAGGGATATAACACCTAAAGTCTTGTTTATGTCCACTGTAAGGGCGACAAGTTCTGCGACATTTCAGGCGATATGGTTGACTAAAGTGTCGCCGAAATTGTCTCCTGTATACACAATATGCCACGTTCTGACAAGTATGCGAGTGCGAGAGTCACGGATGTTTTATCCACAACGATAAGTGATAAAATGCCAACTACGCTACGCCCGCAGCAGTTGGACACAATATAGGCTAATAAACAATAAAATACCACAAAAAAGGGTCACGAAAATACTCGGAAAACATTACGCTTTAGCTTATAATCAACCCTGCTCACTTAGTCGACTTGTATGGCACCCGATGAAAAAAAAGGTTTATTTAATTTAAATATAAACCATGATCATCTTAAACATAGTGGTTGGTACTTCCTTTCAAGTTTTATTACAGACTGTGTCAGGAAGTACCGCTCTTACTTAGCTAAATGATTGCTAACAAAATTGTGCTATGTTCGGTAAATTATAGTATCAATTTTTATTTTACAGTTACCTTAAATGTTACAATAAAAATTATAAAAGGGTTAAACAAAACTTGAACCCAGTTTTAAATTAAGTATGTAGTAGGAGGACAAAGGGGGTGGTGAAATAACCCGACGCCACATGGGGCATTTAAATACCTACACAAAGATCAAAAATTGACGCTGACTTACACTAGAAAATCATGACGTCACCATATTTCTGATTCTACAAACTTGATACAACCTTAGAATAAGGATTAGGAATTACATACAGCAACGTAGAGTGAGTGGTATTGGTTGCAAAAAAAGTGAATAAACGAATGAGTGAATGCGATTGAAATAATACTCTCTTTGGTTTTTGCGATTAAAATAGCCATCTTCGTCATAAATGTTATATTCGAAATGATGCGTATACGTATCATCGGGCATGTAAAATAAAATAATGATGTTTTATTGGAAGCTTTTTTAATAATTGGAACTACATAGGTACTTAACGCAAAACAACGGCCAACCTATTTGTACGATTAGCTACTTAGCGTTGGTTCGTTGTTTGTCACTTAAACAACAAAACTATATCTGTCTGTAATTGGAAATATTTTAACAAGGTTGTGTGGGTTCAATCCGTGCGTCATACCAACCATAATTACCGTGACAATATCAAAATACCGATCTAAGTAGTTGATTTGGGTCACTCCAAGAATAACCACAATATCCTAGTTTAACAATCTTCAAGATCTAATATCGGATTTTTAATTAGGCGAACTAACTTGACAGCTGAAAATGTTGTCAGACATAGGAAAAAAAAAATTGTGATAGGTTTATGTCGATACAAATATGTCGATATAACGTTGTACCTACTATAAATCTGATTCAAATTTGTATTTTATCAAGTAATCGTAAGTCGTGAACTCTCACATTCAATCACACCATTATTTTTTAGGTGTCACTCAAGGCGCCAAATCATAGTAAGAATGGAAAAGGTTTTAATACAATTAGAAAATAATCCTGTTTTAGACATGTTGTATAAATTGTTGAATAATAGGTAAATCTATTTTATGTTGATAACTTTACCAGAATCTAACTAATTTATTTTTACAGTTTAATTAGGAATTTGAATTCATCAAGTAGGAACCTACCTTGCATAGTCCGCCCACCAACCGTGTCAGTAGTAGAAAAACCGAAAATACAAACTTATCTATATTTTCATACTAAAACGAATGTATGAAATAGGTAAATAGAATTAGTCTCTCAACTGCCTTCCAGTGACACGGATGGTGGATCAGATTATATAAATCTTATTCGTATTGGAAAATAATACAATAATAGCTCAAAGAACTTCTTAGAAACCAAATTTCTATCAAGCTATTATTTACATAAATTTTACACAAGTACAAGAATGATGACAACACTAGTATACAAACTGCTTTTACTACACCTCTTGTATGATTTTTTTAATATCGACATTAACAGCACTAGCGAAACTGTAGCAACATTCCTGTACAATGAACTGTCAAGTTAGTTCGCCTAATTTAAAATCCGAGTTTACGTTAAACGCAATCAAACTTACCTGTACAACTGCTGTTGCGCTTCAAAAATGAATCCGCACTCGAAGAAACTACTCAGTAATATCGGGAAGAGTAGCAGCACGAAATTGAGTAAATTGTATCGCCCGTACGGACCAAGGCTCTCGAGGACAGAGTCCAAATTGATTTCTTTCTTTTCTTCCATCTTCGGCACTGGAGAAGTTCAAGTGTTCTGTAAAAGAGAGAACATTAATGCTGTAGGTAAACTACAAAGTCGCACGAATCAGTTAGACAGTTAATTTCACAAATGTTGCCAAAGATACACAAGCGATTTTATAAAAATATGGTGTCCCGGTGAAATATTACCCTGAGAACTTCGTTCTTCATCACATTTATTGAGTTCTATTCAAATTCAATATTTAGGTGAAAATGTAGCAAAAGCAAGTCGAGTAGCTGCCTGGAGCATAATCTGAGTTTCTACACATGAGAGAGATATGACAGCCATGTTAATTGTGATATATACTGTCTTCTACAACCTGACACAAACATATTATATGTCTGAAAGAGACAAGCTACTTTAACAAGCATTACACGTGTTTTGTACGTAATAGTTACTAGTAGAACGCTTAGGTAAATACCTACTAATAATATAATTGTTATGCTCAAATCGTCGTATCGAATTAGGTATTCTATACCACACCCGAGGGTTCTAAGAGCCTCATGATGCATGTATTAACAATAGATGGAACCGCTTAAGGACGAAACGAGATTAGTTAAACTTGTCCGTTACACCGATAACCGCGTTCTATGTATGTGGGATATCTACAGAGATTCAGATGCTCATTAGTAGTCATTGACAAATCCTAGTTTGGTACATGCCAAAACTACGTCGGTTCGCGTTGTGCTGTGTATTAGAACAACCAATCAAACGTTAATAAAGCATGTACGTCCGTAAAATTGTGTTGAGTGAGTAAAATCCTCGTAAGTGCCATTCATTGAATGAGCTTAAGAGGTTAATTTTGTCTCCGCATGATTAGTTAACGGTCGACTTGGTAATTGACCCCTTAATGCGTTGCAATGGATCATACAAGAGCTGTTAAATGTCCTGGACCAGAGACATAATAAAAGTATGCAAATACTACGTCACCGCGTACTTACATAATTGAATCAAACAAAAATATAAAGCAACTGGCTTCTGCCGGCGGACTCGTGGCACTCGTGTAAATATCGTAGCTCCATACAAACTTTAACCCCTTATTTCACCCCCTTAGAGGATGATTTCCAGGATAAAAACGATCCTATGTTCTTCCCCGGGACTCAACCTGTCTCTATACCTTTCATCTAAATCGGTTCAGCGGTTTAAGCGTGAAGAGTCAGACAGACAGACAGACATACAATTTATAATATTAGTATGGATGTTGTACGCGAGGACTTAAGTTAGTAATTAAAATGTAATTACACTACGAGGGGACGTAGCATTAGTATTGCCATTTGGACGATAGGCAAACTGTCTATATGCCATTTTGTCTTTCCAATAAACATATTGACATGTTACATTATACTAAACTCTGTGCTTCTTGTACTCATCATCCCCCCGCTGGCGTTATTCCCGGTTGTGTCTTAAAGGAACCCGGGGTCCGCTTTGAAACCTAATCCCAAGATTTGGCGTAGGCACTAGTTTTTACGGAAGCGTCTGCCATCTGACCTTCCAACCCAAGGGGAAAACTAAGACCTTATTGGGATTAGACCGGTTTCCTCACGATATTTTCCTTCATCGAACCTGCATTACCAGTAGACTAAACTCTTAGCTTTTTGTACTATACTTTAGAAACAGTTGATTTACTGCGCGGGTATAAGTAGAGAAAACTAAAAGGGTGTAATTATTTAAAACGTCAAACTAGTGCAAGATAGGCAATTTTTATGAAAGTTTTGATGTGACGTTGCTGGAAATAATTCCTATGTGTATTAGGAATATTTTGATATGTGCTACAATAATAATTCTCTCTTATCTTCTCTTCTAAAGTATATATAAGAATTTAAAAGATGATAGTTAACATTAGTAACATTACTTCTACCTTAGTTTCACCATAGAATAGATAATAGTACAAGTACAGAAGGGACACTCCTTTTATCTTTACAAAAGGCGCTTTTTTCTCAGCCAAAACATTAAGATTTATGGCCCCCTGACGTCGTCGACGACGATGTCGACGTTCATCGCTACAAGTACATGCCGGTGCCCCAACGGTGCCCCAAAGTCCACAACACACTTCAACGCAGTTCCCTTAGTACGACTGTAACAACACCATCAGGAAGAAAGGGGGTGGCGCTATTCTAACCCACGCGGGGAACTCTGTAGTTGAATGATGCGTATAATTCTGTTATTTTCGTGAAACCAAGGGGCGGACACTCCGCGATTTACGTTCATCGCTACAAGTACATGCCGGTGCCCCAACGGTGCCCCAACCTTGGGGCAAGGGAACTGCGTTGAAGTGTGTTGTGGGCGATGGGCTAGCTACATATCACTGCCATATCACATTTTGTCGATCTTCTTCTTCTTCATTTTGTCGATAGTATTTTCACTGGAACATAAATTGCATGCTCTGCCTACCCATTCTGGCAATGAAGGCGTGAATCTATGTATGCAATGCATGTATTCAACTACGGTGAATGTTGACCTTCTACGCTCACATTAGTGAACACACTATGACTCCGTGACTGTGTTTTGTTTGTCATGAGCATACCTCTACTTTAATACGTTTGCTGCGTCTCATAAAAATGTATGTCAAAAGGTTAGCATCGCAGACATGTGCAACGGAAAACTACGTCAATGCAAACTGCATTTCAAGCGAAATTAATTGACTAACTATATAAATTACTAGTTAATTGTGACGGCCAATTTGGCCTCATTGCTGTTGACCCTGGATACAAAGCGGTCACGGGTTTGAATAGAGGTAGAATCATTTGTTTAGGTGATGAGAATAAATTGGTTCTTAAGTCTTGGATTTTTTTATACAGGGTGACCTTTTAATCAGTGTCCAAATATTTGTAGGCATTTGGTATCACTAATTGTTAAGGTATCTAAGAGGAAGCTACAATCAAACACCAGTTTCAGATCAAGACTGACTCATTTATTATGAGTACCCACATGCAGTAATTGTACATATACCGAAGTACCCGACATCCTCCTTTTAAAAAAATAATAATATTGTTTTTTGTTTTTCTTATTATCTTAAAGAAAAAAAAACTAGAGAATTACATGCCTAATTAATAATTTGGTTACCAAAGAGTACAATATATTCTTATTATATTGTTGGTTACTTATAATTAAAATTACTTAAGATCATTGTTCTTGTTTTTCTTCAAAAAAAACAACTCTTAAAACAAATAATGTACTTGACATCATTTAAATTCGGAATTCGTCCGTAGATAATAATTCATAAGATACAGTGTATGTATAATCATTAAGAAAAACAATATCGGCAATAATTCAGTGTGGAATACATTTTAATTTTTTATTTAAATAATAGTAAATCTTTATATAAAAAAATTATATGGTTTGGTTTAACAGTAACAATAAATACATAAAAAACATCATAATAATAAATTCATGCATAATGTAAATGACTAACGGGTTTGGAACAATAGTAGGTAACTTGTAATGTTGACTTTTATAAATTGGTTTGCATTAAAATAGTACATTACCAGTCCTTACGGTTTACCAGCCCCACGAACCCCACCGATCAGGCGCGGTCACCACCCTGCCGGAGCGAGTAACATAATCATTAGTGGTGGTGATGGTGGGAGTTTGACTGGATTGACCGGAGCGTATTGCATAACGGGAATCGAATTCGGTGCAGGCAGCTCGCGGGCACACTAGTGACGTCATCGTGTTATCACTTCGAGTAACGATATCATCGTAAGGCAGAGAACATAATGAAGCGTCTTGGGAAGTTAAACGCCGGTCAGAATCTTTGATGAGGTGACGTCTGTTTCTAATTAGTGTGCCACCGCCACAGATTCTCACCAGATAAGATCTTATGCCGCGTAAAGTCACTATGGTACCACTCACCCAGTGCTTATTTACTCTTACCTTAACATTTTGCCCGGGGCAGAATGCAGGCATATCTCGAGCCGTTTTATCATAATAATGTTTCTGCTTTTGTATTTTTCAGCTCAAATGCGTATGCTCTCCTCACCGTGTTTTTGACTACGAGTAAAGAACTTGTGTCGTTCTATGGTAATATTTTTTCTAGGCGAAAAAAAGATTCGAATTTGTTCAGCAACTCCGTAACACTCGCAAACAGGCCATCAAATTGAGCATAAACCTCGCGACATTGCTCACCGATCGGTATCCTGCTGTTTCGGCAAAATATTTTTCGCCAAATTTCACTTCCCACATAACTTATGGCAGTAGTTTCATTTCCCAAACGAACAAATAGCACATTTTTGTTTCGCATTTTGTTCATTTGGTCAAAATATCATTTGGCATAATTTTGCTTTGTCAAGTGTTATTAAGACAAAAGTTTATTAAGCAAACACTTTGTTCGGGCTAATATTGTTTTCCAAACAAAACATTTGTTCAAATTTACATTTCTCACATTAGGTACCAGGGTGGAAAAAATGGCTTGTCATAAGTGAACTCTGTTTTGGTCGGTTAGGTTAGGGTTCACTTGTGTCCCTCAGACTAGAAATAGACACCCCGCGCAGCGGGGTGGCGTCGATTCGCTGGAGACTCTCGATGAAAAGGGCGAAACCGACTCGGGGCTTGCTCGCATGCATGCTGCTTATTTGCATTATAATATAATGTTACCTAAGTACCTATAGTACAAAAGAACATTAACTTACCTGTAAATTATTTACTTTTGTTTTTTACAAACTACCCGCTTAGCAAAATTATGTAATCTCACTCAAATAGATTTCGTATGCACTACACAATTAGGATCATATGCCACACAATAATTTGGAAAAAGAATGTTATGCTAAATAATACGTTTGACCAAATGAAACTTGACTATGTAAAACTTTGCCAAACAATAATTTGCGAAGTAATATTTTGCCATAGGAGATATTGCCAAGTGATATAATGCGAAACAATAATTTGACTAGTGTTTTTTTGCCAAATGATCATTTGGGAAACATTTTTTGGGAAGTGACACTTTGGGAAATGATTTTTGCCCATACAATAGAGAACCTCACCGATCACATGCAACAATATATTAATTTGCACTTTAGCCGCCTTCTTTGCTAACTCATAAGCTTCATAATAAACCATAAACGCTCTCTTCCACTTGTCCCATTCGTACGTTGTACATATACCGAAGTACCCGATACTAATAGACTCCAATTTTTAGAAAAAACTGGTAGGTATTTTTTAAATTATAAATTGTCTATCCCAAAAGAATTATCCGTACAGCGTGGTTATTGGGCATTCAGTACCGCCCGGAGAGGGGCGGGTCGGGGAGGGGAGGCGTGCCGTGCGCAAACCTTACTACCAGCTGAGGTGCCCGCGCGGTAAGGTTTTTTTTGGGATAACTTTAAGCAGCAATTACTAAGATGTTTGTACTGAATGATATGAAACAAAAACACGTATTTTAAAATTTTTGCTGAAGAACTTATACTTGAATTTGGACACTGATTAAAATGTCACCCTGTATATTATTGGTTACTTTATTACGTATTGGTTTATATCGCGGTCTAGTACCCACAGTTCTTTGCATTGTTTGGGACTAGATCTAGCTAGACTTACGGGTAAGATTTAAAGAGCATATTATGGTAGCTAGAGGCTGTTGTTACAGTACTTTTAAGGTTCTATTCCTGCTAGTGAAGACTGCATTTCAATCCCTATATGTTGTTGGTTCCGCTTCGAAAAATGATTCAAATCTTAGTAGCATTTCCTAGTTTAAAAAAAATCAAGATCATATTACGTATTAAGTAATACGTCAGTCGTTGAGTCGACTACTCGTCACGTTAAAACCAGATATATTCCGGAATCATTCCGCTTTCATATATGAAAGAAAGAAAGATACATGTATTCACAAACACACTTATTAAACAATAAAATAAACAAGAAAAACACATAAAATATGAAACAAGTGTATCTCTGCGACAGTGAACCGGACACTGGCTCAGCATTATGCTGAGGTGTCAGACACCTGCAGCGCTGATTTAGCCAGCACCGTTGGTGACTCACGGAAACGTCATACAATTTAATGTCATAAACCACATAATAATATATTATTGGGATTGACCAGAGATAAATAAATATTAATACGAAGTGAGACGTAATGTACACACTACCTACAATCAACATCAATACAATAAAAACAACATTAAACATATCTTCTGAATCCCAATACACTAACTCCAGTTGAGAGATGCTAGCTTCTAAACACACTCGGGACTGCTTTACAACTGGCATGTTAACTCATCCGTACACTGTCCGTAATCCACATTGAAATCAATCGTACTCGCAGAAACCCGAGCCGACCTTCGGGCCCGTATCTCGGAAGCACGCATCACCGCCCGCGTACAATGTCCTGGTGGCTATGAAATCACCAGTTGTATTGTGTGTTTGGATTACTTACGATATATGTAAATACATACCTATAAAAAACATTCCATGTAAAAAAAAAGGCCAAACTCGAAACTTTTACTAGCTTCACTTCTAAACCCATATATTTATATGGGATTACTAAGTTATTTATACAGTTGACTTATCTTGAAAACTGGACCGAAGTTGCAAAATATTTTAGTTTTCCCTTGATTTATACACTAAATTCTAGTTGTATACTAAATTTGAAGGTTATATGTCTGCTAGAAGTGCCTTAGACTTTTGTAGATCGGTCAGTGAGTCAGTCAGTCAGTCAGTGACAAAATTAAGAAACTTTGATTCGTTTTAATTCTTAAACTTAGTAGTTTACTTAGTAACTAGTGTTCAAGTTGAATGAAATTTGAAATATATCGTGTTTATGCAATGCCTGCTTGGTCACTGAAAATTCAGGCTTCTAGTTTTATCCATAAAGAATTTAAGTTATTGGGGGGTCGAAAATGCCTGAACTGCTTGGAGAAAAGGATGGTACGGCCGTGCCGCTGTTTTGCTCGACTTGGCTGGGGCACTGCCGTGCCCCAGATCATTTAGGATGTGTAATTATTAGTCTGGATTGTTCATTCATTAAATTGTCGTGGCACAAAATTGTTTGCGCTGTTTGATCTTTACACAGACCATAATTCTTGATTAAAGAAGTTTCAGTATCTACCACCTGTCAATCAATTTTGGTTAAAAATTACATAATCTGAAAAAAAAACAATGTTTCTCTCAGGATGTCCCGTTACAGCCAGCACTGGAAAGAACTCGGAAATTCTAGAGATAAAATATAAGTTCTACAAAGGCGATTTTGTAAATGTGACATTATAATTGTCACTTGATTATAACAAATATCAGCAATATAAATATTTAAAAGAGGTTTTATCTGTATACATTGCAATTGAGATCTCAGCATGTATAGGTATAAATAATGGGTAATATAAATTATGCGAATTGGACTACATATAAGGATCCAAAATTAAATAATTTTATTATCCACTTACGTACCTACTCATACATCATCACTCATCAGTTAAATAAAATTCGCCGCCATTCAACTCACGTCGATTGGAATTTATTTGGTCAATGATAAAATTTCATTTAGATCATTGTTCCACTCCAACGAGTGGAGAGAATGAAAAAGCCAAAACAATTGTACTCATGAATTATTTGGAACAGAGAATATCAAAAATCAACTAAAACATTGTTGGACAGTTTGAACTCATAGTTGGCCTGTTCGTGGCATGTCCAACTAACCCCAGCTCTGAAGCCTGTTTTCTGACCATCTTTTGCCACATTTTCGAGCAGTGGCGTGGAAAAATGTTAGTTACCCCTCGATATGTTTCTGGCTTTCTGTGAACTGTTCACTTTCAAAACTTTCGTTTTGTAATTTTTCTCAGGTAGGTATCTACGAATGCCAAATTTAATATAGCGTTTAGTGGTATTTGCACTGATGACAAAACGGCCATGACTCCGATCAGCCGGTAAGACACTAGTGAGTCGTGATCAATTCATTTGATCATTTAAAGTTCAATTCTATTGCTTCGAAAGTCAACAGGTTCGTAGCTGTCATGCCTATTTAAAGTTACGACCACTTGTGTCTGCAAAAATATAATTGATTAACGCGCGATGCAACTCTGTTTATGGGAACTTCCTTATATAAGTAGGTCTAACGCGTCAGGGTTGTTACGTATGCATTTTATGTTTGCTAACATGGCGACATAATTTCAATCCATAGAATGTCAGCTTTTTGACCCCCGACAGAAACGATTATAAGTATCTCTGTGTATATATACTAAGTATATCTGTGTATATTATAAGTATATCTAAATGTATATTATAAGTATATCTGTGTATAATATAAGTATCTCTGTGTATATTATAAGTAGCACCGAGCATATCTGTGTCTCTGTCTGTGGCATTGTAGGAATGTAGAGTAGAAAAAAAATGGAGAGATCCCTCAATTTTGAGAGTTTCCTCAATTTTAAGAGTTTCCTCAATTTTAAAAGTACTTCAATGTTAAGAGTTCCCTCACTTTTAAGAGTTCTTCAATGTTAAGAGTTCCCTCACTTTTAAGAGTTCTTCAATGTTAAGAGTTCCCTCAATTTTAAGAGTTCTTCGATGTTAAGAGTTCCCTCAATTTCTCTAGGAACCCTAAGAATACCTTTTCAAACAAAATAATTTTCCAAATCAGTCCAGGCGTCTTCGCGTAATCGAGGAAAATACATATATATATACGATCCCGAAAAATCGACAACCTCCTCCTATTATGAAGGTGAAAAAGAATCGTCGCTACATTGTGTTTTATCATAATTGAAGACAATAACTCAACTAAGTAAACTCCAAACTGCGCGCCATAAATAACAAATTCACAATGGTACCGCGATTCCCATGGCACACAAACGACCACATTGTCTTCGCGTTACTTGGACAGCACGTCTCCTAACGCCTTGTTGTCACGCTATTTATTGTATCTTATGCATCTGAGTCCTGACACTCAATCATAGAAGCGTTATACCCGTTTGTGCCCTAGAGCCCGGTCCGCTTTGACACCTATCCTATTTGGCATAGGCACTAGTTTTACGAAAGCGACTGCTACCTGACCTTCCAACCTAGAGGGAAAACTAGACGTTATTGGGATTAGACCGGTTTCCTCACGATGTTTTCCTTCACCGAAAAGCTAACGGGAAATATTCCGTACATAAGTTCCAAACTAATTGGCATGAGCCGGGATGCGGACCCACGACCGCCGCTTGACAGCCGCATGCCTGAAGTACTATGCTACCGTAGTTTCTGATACTATACTTGACATTATTTAAGTTGGCCGGATTGCATTAAAGTAGTCCAATCAAAAAGAAACTGTACCACCCAAGGTGGAAGATTCCAAATCCATGACAGTTTATTGAATCGTATGGCATATATTATTTTGGCCTTTAAAGTTTGTCACTCTTTAGTACCACCCAGGGGACACGTGCAGGGTAATGGTAGGTAGCTCCTGCGGACGCGAGTAACAGTTGTCCCCCCTTTGTCAAGTGAGTGGGCTACTCGACTGTTAGAAGTTCTTAAGCCGCCCGAAGGCCTCTAAATCGGCTTAACGACTACTGTCATAGACAGCAGCCGGGATCAATTGCTTAGCGTGCCTTCCAAAGCACGCTGAGAGCTACTGTAGGCGACTGACTTTCTGGAGCTGGGTTCGAACCCCCGGCTCGTATCATGGAGATTTTCAGAAATCTTTTGTAAGATATGTCATTTGATCTTTAACAGTAGCTTCGCGGTGGAAGAAAACATCATGAGGAAACCGGTCTAATCCCAACGAGTTCCAGTTTTCCTTCTGGCTGGAAGGCCAGTTGGCAGTTGCTGTAGAAAGAGTAAACTAGCCTTACCTAACTTTAGGTAATTCTTGTAAATGATAGAAAGTAGGCAATAGATGGACGAGTGGGTTCGATGTCTGAGCCGCTAGATGAGGAGCTGTGATTGAGCGAATCGCTGATCAAACTGTCCAACAGTACCTAACATTTTTCTGCGATTTCCAACTAACTCCAGCTTTGAAGCCCGTTTTCTGACCATCTTTTGCCACATTTCCGAGCGCAAAAAATACTATGTTCAATGTGTTATCTAAAATACGGGCCGTAAATAAAATTAAGAAGTCAAAAGTGGGTAATACACGGCTGCTGCGTCGCTAGTTCCTTAGGGCTTTGAAATTAGCTGGACACACTGCCAATAGGTACTTGCGAGCGTCTAGTTCAAGTAGGACCATTAGGACCCTCTACGTCAGTGGTTCTTAAGTTTTAGTAGGCAGTCACTTTCAGAATATCAATAACACATTTTAAAGAATAACGTTTATTAATTATTTTACTCCTGTCATATGTCTATACCGCTTGGCAAAAACAAAGTGAGCAGAATAACAATGTACGCGCGAATTAATGCATACTTCTAATAAAAACGCTAAGTGTCCGAAGTGACCGTTGACTGCTCGGGAGCAATCATGTCACGGACCTTTAAGAAATCCTGCTCTACGTTGTGTTAGGGCAATACCTTACCGGACCACCAAGGCGGTGCAATCAGTCACCCGCCACCTACAAATTGTATGCAGCTCTATGGGCAATATTTCATATTCATATTCATTTATTGCGATCATGTTCATTGTCCATACAGTAGATCTTAACGTAGGTTATACAGTCGGTACATGATACCCTGCTAGGGCATTGCAATGACCTTACACACGACCAAAGTGTACGACCCACCGAGCACATCTCTATGTCATCAGCGCTACCACGACCACTGGAAAGATTCTCCGAATAAGAATATGTACAGTCAACATCAAAAATATCTGTTATTACAATATCTGGGGGCACAGCAGTGCCCCCGCCAAGACGAGCCAAGCGATGCGCAACGCAAGGGCACTACCTACCTTTTCTCGAAGCGGTTCGTCGTTTTTTTGAACCCTCGTAACTTGGGTTGGATTAAATACCAGATAAACAAAATTCTCGGGATATGATGTCAATAGTGGACTTATTAAACATATAAAGTTTCAATAACATAGCTCTTATACTTAAGATTTTATTGATATCTAAAAAACGCCGATTTCGTCACTGACTCACTGATGTTGATCATCAAAACCTCTAGGGTACTTCTTGAAGTCCTAGAAAGCTGAAATTTGGTATGTAAGCTAGTATTAGTACGCAATCAACAAAATAATTCAAAAACTTGGAACTTCTACCCCCTAACCCCTTAAAGTACCCCTACTTACCCCAAAAAGTATAAGACACGCGTGAGAGTCTATGCGGCGACCGGGATGTGCCCAACAAAGCTATACTTTTAGGCCAAGATGTAGAATTTGTAGAGCGTGGCTGGTAGTGGTAGAGTTACGCTGTGTAGGATAGGAAGCTTGGCGCTACTTCTGATCTGATATCTTTTTAACGCTGAAAGCTATATATGAGCTAGGGAGTCTTGGCAATCACTTTACATGTAATGTTTTTGGTGGGAGCCATGGGCTGTTAAAGGTAAAAAGCGGACTGACATTTTGCCATGAAATCTACATATCATTTATGACTTGTAGCTTTAAAAGCGATCTTTATTACTATATCATAAGAACCCAAGGCCTCGTCGTCTCCACAATTTGCCTGAAAAACGAATGTAAACAAAACATCTACAGTTTGCTGTAGCAATACAATTTAGTTGAAATATGCATCTCAATCAACGGATAATCTGTAGTTCCCACGACAACTAGATTGTACTGAGACTGACTATATTCATTAGCATAATAAAAATAGGTAAGTCTATTACATTGTACCTTTAGTATAAGAACTATTGTTTTACATACCTAGTTTACTAAACCCCACATTATTCATATCTAGCACGTTACAACAAAGAACATCTGAATCGTAGGAAGTTGTCAGAGGTCTGTGGCAAGGGTAATGTTACGATAAGAAGCTTTCTGCCTCTTTATTGCAATTGAATCCCGGTAATGGCAAATATTTGTGTGATGAGCATGAATATTTGTTTCTGAGTCTTGGATGTTTTTTATATATTTAAGGATAATATATTGGCTTTGGCGCAATGCAGAACACGTCAGACTCGAGAGCTGACAGGAGTCAGACAGAGACAGAGGGGTCAGCGACGACGTATAAAGAGCCATTAGGCAGAGAGACAAAAGAGAGAGATAGAGAGGGAGAGGGAGAGGAAAGAGAGAGATAGCGGGAGAGAGAGAGAGAGGGAGAGAGAGAAAGAGAGAGAGGGGGGGGGGAAGAGGAGTCTGCCTTGCTGCGAAGATAGATAGATAGATAGATCATTTATTGATAAAAATAGAAAACGTTTTTACAGAGTTAAGAGTCTGCCGTCAGTCTTCAGAGTTGTGCTTATATCCATGGTCGGGTCACCAGTGTGGAAGACACGGCAATTGAGAGATGTCTCAGGGACCGAAATATTTATATCTATTAAATATATCGTCGTCAATCAAGTCCCCACCCAAGTACCCATACCCCAGAAAAATTATGTTTTTTTCAAACATTACTTTAAATCACCGCTTTTTTGGTTATTTAATTTGCATATGTTATTCTAGAGGCCTTATCCAAGAATCCTGCAAAATTTCCACCGGGAAGTGAATATATAAAAATAAATGACACATCCATTATGTTTATTGTGTGATTTATTTATTACTCTTGAAGAGCTCCTGTAAATTAACTAAAACAAATATTAATATATCTTTTAATATTTTTCCTCTTTTTTCAGGAATTGGTTAAATATCGATTTTTTGATGACTAATATTTTGGTGGATTTTGAGTCTACGTAATTAATTACTAAAATGATAATATATCAGTAACACACAAAAAAGCTGCTGTTATGAGTTATTTCCAAATTTCCATTTTTTTCCATACTAATTAAAATAAAATGCTACCATAACACAATCCTCATTGAGCTTACTAAGTATGATGTAAGATTGTCCTTTAATATTTATTTATTATTGCAACCCGTGGACAAAATTGTATGGCTTCCCCGGTAAACAGTTCAATAAACAGTGACATAAACGTGAATCATGCAACCTACTTAAAATGATTATTTAAGTTCAGTCAGGTTTAAAGTTCTTATCAAACATGAGGACAGACATCTTTGTGTGCTTATGGAAATAAACAGCCATTATAAGATTGATGTAGCCATTAGGAATGAATAATTTAATGACAATGCCTTATGAGATGGGTCAAATTGCACTTGTGTAATTGAGAAAAAAAAACTTAGTACCGTGCGAATAATGTAAAAAAACCGATACCTATTTAACAGAAAATCTAATGTCAGAGATCATCATCCTTCTAGCGTTATTCCCGGAAATGCCCCGAAAGTAGCCCGGGGTCCGCTTTGGCACCTAATCCCTAGGTTTGGCACAGGTACTAGTTTTACGAAAGCGACTGCCATCTGACCTTCCAACCCAGAGGGAAAACTAGACCTTTAGGGATTAGACCGGTTTCCTCGCGTTGTTTTCCTTCACCGAAAAGCTAACGGTAAATATTCCGTACATAAGTTCCGAACAACTGTCACGAACATTGGCACGAGCCGGTATTCGAACCCACGACCGCCGCTTGACAGCCGCATGCCTGAACCACTAGGCTACCGTAGTAGCTCTCAAGGCCGAAACGCACTGACAGCGGTGCCAGTTGTAATGTTCGAGCTAATATGAAACAATCCGCACAGAGCGGCGCGGCGCGGCGCGGTTTTCTGTGCGGAACCTTTCGTATTAGTTCGAACATTACAACCGGTACCGCCTCCGCGCCGCTCCGCCACCGCTGTCAGTGCGTTTCGGCCTTCAATGATCTAATGTCAGAGATAACATTATGACACCTCTGACATATGCAACAGAATCACAATTGCGTTTTTATGTGCATTGCACTCATTGAACGAGAAGGCACAGCTGCTTCAGCTTGGGTCGAAATTATTGAAGTATATCTCGTGGTTTTTTTAATGAGTGCATGTTATTAATTGCGTAATACGGCATAGGAAATTCATAGTTCAATTTCCATTGATTAGTGAATAAAATATTTTTATGTACTACCTATCATTAATACGACTTGTTTGTTTTCCAGCTGGACTTCGGCATCAGTTTTTTACGACTTGACGTTGACTTTTGGGTCACCCTGAAAACGCGCGATTAGCTGGTTGGTTTCTTTGGCTGAATGTAGAAGTGTGAGTTTCCATCAACATCTTGAGTTAGTATCGCGCTATCAGGATTTTTAACGCAGCACGCAGCGAGAAAAAATAGGTTTGTCTCAAACATGCAATGAAATTTTGACATTGTGTTTTTCATAATCCGCTTCGAAGTGTCAGCGAAACGAGAGATCCGTAATGGCATTTCATACAAAATTGGAGGCCTGCATCCTGCATGGTATTTTTTAATTTCCATTCCACGATTTGTGGCACTTCAGCGATGAAAATGAAAGTGTGATTTCTTGGAGCTTTTTAATTCATTTCATTGCATGTGTGAGAAAAGCACTATAGCCTCATAACTATCCGATCTCGCTACGCTCGGCCGTCTATACGTACTCGGCCGGCAACCCCTTACTTCTCGGGGTCTGTCGTAATGTACAATTGGTAGCATTACCGAACTAGCTAGCGTAGCGAACTAAGCCAAAATTCGTTCGCATGTCCAGCCACGCAGTATACACACTTACGGCTTGGCCACGACATTGCTCGGCAGCAGCGGTTTTTTTAATTCATTGCGTGCGATCCCAACTAACCACAGTGCATTGCGCGTCTCGACCGCGCAATGAACAGATAAGACGCTTGCCGCGCCGCAATTCACGCAATCTCCTGGCCGAGCCAATAGGCATCTTCCGTGACCTTTCACCCCTAAACTTCCAGCCGTCCTTCTATGTGCAAGCAGAGTTGATAGTGCAATGATAACATTGATAACTGGCTTCTAGAGTGACACTGATCCCAACGATTGCACTTCATCTTGCTTAAATATTAGTCTGTAATAAGACTGGCCTCGCACTGCACGGAAATCAATCACTAAACCATAATCGGAATCCTACTAATATTATCTTAATCACGCTTAAAAAAATAAAAATGTTTTATTACCACAACTTTAAGTTCATAACATCTAATCTAAACTAAAAGAAACATATATATATATATATATATATAACTTAAGAAACCAAGAAGTAACTTCTAAGAACTTAAATATCGAGGCAATTGGTACCAATCATCCAGCGCTGATTTTCAAACTGATACCATTTTGACTGAACAACTCAACCGATTTGGATGAAATTTACTAAGATGATAGTTTAGAGCCTGGATTAAAATATAAAACAGTTTTCGTCCCGGATCCACGCAGACGAAGTCGCGGGCGACAGCTAGTGCCAAATAAAATGGTGCACTTTGTGCAGAAATTCTACCAAATGGCATTTTTTGCTCTCGAGTGATCCAATTGGGATTCCCTTGTTTGGCCTATTAATGTTTTGTCTAATTTCAGTGTGTCTAACAACTTTTAGTATAACGCATTGTTTGTCTAAAGTTAATTTATATAAGTTAATTTTTTCATAATAATTGTTTGTTCTAAATACGTTTACCCTAAGAGACAACTTTCATAACTCTGGTTTTGCCGAATAATATCTTATCGAAAATCACTTTGTCGATCCTTATTTTAACTAATCATTATATTGCCGAATAACGTTATTACTTAGATTTTTTGTCTGATACTACTTGTTAAAAGTACTTACTGTACAAAATACGGTTTACCATTGTTATACTCACGAACATGTAGCCTAATTTTGGTCCAGCTGTGGTTAGCAAAACACTGTTGTTATGCACGTCTGTAGCGATGTCCCACTCGCATTTCGTACATCGGAATGGAAACAGCGTAATGTGGCAATCGTTTATTATCAAACACAACAGTCATGCCAATCTTTCCACCGACTTTTATGTACATGTGGCATGTACTTTTTTATATTTTTATCGTACAGAATACGTTAAAATAAGCATGTTTTGCTGCTGCTAATTAATACTGCTACTGTATTTTACAGAATCCTGTATAGAGACAAAAATGAAAGCACCGCCACACTGATAAATCCCAGCGAGGGTATCTGTTTAAGTCCCATTACCCCATTTGATGAAAGAGAAATTATCGAGGCTACAAAAAAATTAAAACTTGGAAAAAGCCCAGGCTCGGACAATATCACTAATGAAGCTTTAAAAACTGCATACACAATTTTAGCAGGTCCACTGTGTAAGCTTTTCAACCTTATACTACAAAGCACCGATACTCCAATGCAATGGTCTGAAACAAGTATCATCCTTATTTATAAAAAAGGCGATCCTAAGGATATTACCAACTATAGACCAATAAGCCTGCTACCGAGCCTCTACAAACTATTTTCCTCTATTATCAACAAAAGAATAAGCAAAACATTGGAAACCAGACAACCCATAGAACAAGCAGGGTTCAGAAAGGGCTTCTCCACCATGGACCACATCCACACGCTGGAATCAATTATAGAAAAGTACCAAGAGCATCAGAGACATCTATACGTAGTTTTTATAGATTACCAGAAAGCTTTTGACACGGTCTCACATAAGCGGATATGGGAAGTCCTCAAAAACCAAGGAGTAGAGCATAATTATATACAAATTATAAAAAATATATATAATAACAGCACCAGCCGAATAAAGCTCGAATCACTTGGCCCGAGCTTCCCTATCAAAAGGGGAGTAAGGCAAGGCGATCCGCTATCGCCAATACTTTTTATCGCTGTCCTAGAGTCCATCATTAGCGAACTGGATTGGAAATACTTCGGGCTAAATATACACGGAAAATACCTAAGCCATTTGAGGTTCGCGGACGACCTAGTGCTGCTATCAGAGACAAGCTCGCAGATGAATATCATGATCCAATCACTATAGAGATGGGTAGTGGGTAAAAACCCATGGGTAAATACCGGGTATTTACCCGGTATTTACCCAATCTACCCGTATTTACCCGTTTCTTCCCAAAAAGGTGGGTATAAACTCTTTTGATGCGTTTTTTAAGTCAAATATTATAATGAAAATGTTTTCAAGTTATGCAGGAATGCATAAACGTTGTTCTCATGGACATTATGCATGCTGTTAATAAAATAAATAAAAATTAAATTAAATGTTTGTATTTACAATCATCCGAGCTCAGAGAGAAGTGTATTAATTACTTAGTGAGTTTATATATAACTTTAGGATGGAAAAATGAAAGTTGTAGGTAAGTATATTATATTAGTTTTGTACCGCCAATCCAAACAAAATTTAATAACGTGAGCTTTTACCTCAACCAAAACAAAATCGATATTTAAAGCATGGATCAAATATCCAGACGTGGCACTGGCGTTGCGTTCAATGTTAATAGGAATAAGTTTACTTCGTGAATAAATAAATTATTAAATTATTATTATTAATTATTAACGCACAATAGCCGTCTCAACCAGGTAACTGATAAACATTAATTGGCCGGGTCGGACGCGGTGTAATATTCGCGCGTCGTAGATGGCACGATCGCGACGTCGCTACCTGCCAGTTAGGGCTGATCTTATTGTTTGTTGAATTGCCCAAACCTGTTAAGTGCAGCAACAAGCAGATACCTAAAATTAAGTTAAAATCCCTGAAAACCGCCGCGGGATCAAGATTCGTTCAAAACATAGAAACGTACTTTGGCACAAAAGACACTTCAAAGGTAGAAACCGAAAACGATATGTGGAACGATTTGGAAACATTATGTAGAAAATCCGCAGAAACACATTTAGGGAGAACCAGGAGTAAGATAACCCCCTTCACGCTGTTTGCTGCTTTTGTGACAAGCAGTGTTCGTCCTATTTTTTGTATTTCTCTGTTGTTATATGTGTTTGTCATAAATAAATGTTTTTCTTTCTTTCTTTCTTTCTTTCTTTCTTTAAAGAGACTAAATGGTGGCAACAATCTGACAAGGATGTTGTGCAGGCTAAGTGCATTTAAGAAAACACAAAGAAACCGGTAATGATGCGGATAAAGCAGACTACAACAGAGAGAAATCCAACGCAAAACGTGAAGTGGCAAGCGCACGAGCTAAAGCCGATGCCAACTTTTACAAAGAATTAGAATCTTCCACTACAGAAATCAATATCCATCAAGTCGCAAAAGCTCGAAATAATAACAGCAAAGATATAACTTCAGCCAAATATATCACAAATAAAAACAATAAACTATTAACAGAAGACAATGATATAAGAAAAAGATGGGCACAGTACTACCGCCATTTGCTTAATGTTACGAATCCCCGAAAGTTAAACCAAGCAATAACAGCAGTTACAACGGAGGAAATCATCAAAGAGATCAGAAAGATGAAAAACAACAAAGCCCAAGATCCAGGCGAGATTCCAATAGATCTGGAAACATAATAGAGCACTCTGGCATCGGCTGGCTCAGCGAGTTGTTTAACAGACTTATGGCAGGACAGAAAATACCAGATGCTTGGAAAAGAAGTCATTTAATACCGTTTTACAAAGGAAAAGGCGACGTACGTGACTGTGGGAATTACCGAGCAATAAAGCTTATGGATCATACCTTTAAACTATGGGAGAGGATAATCAACAGCAGACTTTATGGTATCGTGAAGCTCACACCCAATCAGTGAGGGTTTGTGAATGGAAAGGGCACCTCTGACGCTACTCAGGCTATAAGAATCCTGATTGAGAAAGCCAAAGTCAACAACACAAACCTGCATATGATATTCATCGACCTTGAGAAGGCGTTTGACCATGTACCGCTCCACCTTATATGGGAGGCTCTTCGCGCCCAGCTTATCCCAGAGTCGTATATAGATCTTATTATGGTCATGTACACAGACGTCTCTACACAGGTGATTTGCTCAGCAGGTGCGAGTGACAGCTTCAAGCTCAAGGTCGGTGTACATCAGGGTTCCACACTTAGTCCACTTCTATTTAATGTCACGATGGATTACCTCACACGAAAATGCCAACGGGCTGTACCCTGGCACCTTCTATATGCCGATAATGTGGCCTTAATAGCAGAGACTGAGACTGACCTTCAACGCGCTTTGAATAGCTGGATGGAAGCGCTAGAAGGACGGCCTCAAAATCAGTCGGAAGAAGACCGAACACATGTCCTTTCTGTTCGACAAAACGGCTAATAACCCATAAAATGACAAATTCTATATAGGTAATGATCGCCTGCCAACTGTTACAAAGTTTAAGCTCCGTACTCAGCAACGACGGAAAGATTGACAGCGATGTAGTCCATAGAACTCAGACAGACTGGATGAAATGGCAAGAACTCACAGGCATCCTTTGCGATAGAAAAATTTCTCTAAAGATAAAGGGTCATATATATACATATATATGACAGTAGTAAGACCAGCGATGTTGTACGGATCCGAGTACTGGGCTACAAATAA
Organism: Epinotia demarniana; assembly: GCA_945867215.1. Taxonomy (NCBI): domain Eukaryota; kingdom Metazoa; phylum Arthropoda; class Insecta; order Lepidoptera; family Tortricidae; genus Epinotia; species Epinotia demarniana. Next base: position 5,563,197 of record OX244273.1, on the reverse strand, counting down.
ACCCCACCTGAACAAGCTCCACACCACTGAGATGCGCATGTTACGCTGGTCAGCGGGTGTCACCATGATGGACAAGATAAGAAACATGTATATCCGGGGTAGTTTTAAAGCAGCGTCAATAACAGAAAAGCTGACGGAAAAACGTCTGAGGTGGTACGGTCATGTACAGGGGCGCCCTGTAAACTACATGGTTAAGGTAGCGCTCGATATTCCAACGACGAAGCTAGGACGCGGAAGACCACCTGCCACCTGGCTGACGACGGTTCAGCGAGACCTGAAAGATCTTAATATAGACGCCGACCTTGCACTCAATCGTGCAGAATGGAGAAAACGAACAGGGAAGGCCGACCCCAAGTAAATGAGAAAAAGGCCTAGCAAGATGATGATTTCTTGTCCAATAAGTAGAAGGCAATACTATTTCAATATTTTTGTTACATTTTGTTAAGGTTTATAGTTACTATTCTGGTAGTGGCTCCCGTTTTAACTTGATCTTATTTCGGAAAATAATACGTGTTATTTGTAATAACAAACATTTTTTTTCTCATAAACTATGCATCGTAATGGATATTTTGCAATAACAAAAGTTGTTCAGAAGGCTTTAAACATTTCATTAAAAAAAACTCGGCCCTAAAATCTCACTTTTTGAAAAAATCCATTCGAAATAGTTTATACCCACCAATTTGGGTAGATACGGGTATTTACCGGGTGCATTGGGTAAATACCGGGTATTTACCCGGTATTTACCCACCCCTACCCATCTCTAATCACTTCACTTGTCAAGTATCCAGGTAGGCTTAAAAATGAACCTAAGCAAGACTATGGCAATGACAAACGCCCGAAAAATACCAATAACACCCGATAATAAGCCACTAGAATATACAGACAGCTATATCTACCTCGGCAAAAGAGAGTTAGCTTCGATAAACAAAATAATGAATTGGAAGTACAGAGAAGGATACAAGCTACCTGGAACAAATATTGGAGTTTAAAAGAAATATTTAAAAGCTGCTCACCCATAACAATCAAAACGAAAGTCATGAATTCTAGCTTCTTACCGTGCTTGACATACGGCTGTCAAACGTGGAAATTCACAGCAAAAATAAAAATCAAAATTAACGTTTGTCAAAGGGGAATAGAGCGCAGCATGCTTAACATAAAGAAAATCCACAAAATAAGACATACCAAAATAAGAGCAATAACAAAAGCAGCTAACGCGCTCACCCACGCCCAGAAACTAAAGTGGAAATGGGCCGGCCATGTCGCAAGGCTAAAAGACCAGAGATGGACTATAAGAGCCACTCTATGGCGCGGTCCGACAGGCAATCGGAGCAGGGGAAGACCTTTGGCACGTTGGGAAGACGACATCAAAGGGACTGCCGGCTCGCTCTGGAACGAAGTGGCACAGGACAGAGACAAGTGGTCTTCCTTGGAGGAGGCCTTCACCCGCACAGGGGTTCTTGCAGACCAGTTTTAATTCTAATAACTAGTTTATAATAACATTTAATTTTTAGTTTTTACTAACCAACAATATAAGTTAAAACAAGTTTCTGTATTCTGCAAGAAATTAAAGGCTTATTTACTTTATTTTTGTTTTATTTATTAAGCATGTTTTGCTAAAATCAAAAACGGCCGAGTTATTGGACCCATAAGTTCAACACGACCTTGCATTAAAAAATCTAAAATGGCCGAGATATTGTATTTTATATAATGAATCAAAGCACCCCAATATCCACGTGGTCTGGTCTGCCCTACCCCTAGAGTGTATATAAAACGCCGGAGGCGCGGAGGGGGAGCAGCCCTCGCTATCTTTGACAAAGCACGGGAGCCATGCAAAGCACCTTAGCTCCCTGCAGCGCGGGAGCTAAGGCGGACTCCTGTCACCGTCCAACTAACTACTATGATTTTTCTGGTTACCCTTTTGCTACACCTCGACCCGTCGTCTGCTGCTGCTGTCTGCTTTCGGGTTTCAATTTGTACCTTAAGGCAGGTCGATGTAGGTACGACGACGAGCGAAGCGAGGAGTATAAGGTAGAACTGCGACCCTCAGCGCGCGAGCTGAGCGAGCGGAGCGAGCGTGCCACGGTAGCGGCCGGCGAAGCTCCAGACAGGTTTTTTTTTTAAAGAATTGAAAGAGAAATCAAAACCTACATTAGTTTCTGGCGACAGTCCGCGGACAGACTGAGGGAGTGTTGAGGCGAAATGAAATTATGCGAAATTCATATTAGAAAAATAAGATTATACGAACAAAAATTAGGTAGACTGAAATTAGGCGACATCAAATTAGGAGATGGGTGTATTAGGCAAAACGAGCTATTATGCGAAACAAAATTAGTATAAATAAACTTAGACAAACCGAAATTGACTGACTAATTACTGTATTCAGTAACTAATTCCAACTGTGTGTGGCCGGCATTATACAGAGTGATATTGGAGATGTAATCAGCAATCACTTTATGCTACTTTTTGATTGATCGCCATTTACTGCAATTGGTAATACTTATACGATAAAAAACCTGTTTTTTTATTTCTTTTTAAACTTAAGACTTCAGTCATAGTGACCCTAAATTTTTTGACACATACTCATTGGGAATGACATGACGTAGTGTCGTGTAGGAAGCTAACTTTGATATTAACTGTATCATTAGATGTATCTTCCTATTCTCCATCACCTCTCATGGATCTCCGAAGTTAATATTAGATTCTAACAATATAAATATGCTCATAGGGGAACCCGTGTGGTGTCGGGTTAGAATTTCACCACCCCCTTTCTTCCCGTGGGTGTCGTAAAAGTCGACTAAGGGACCAGGGTTGAAGTGTGTTGTGGGCGATGGTCTAGCAACCTGTCACTGCAATATCACATTTAGTAGATCTTTATTATACCCACATTTATGCTAAAAGTGGCGCTAGAACATACGTTTCATGTGCTCTGCCTACCCCTTTTGGAAATAAAGGCGTGAATGTATGTATGTATGTATGTCATAGGGGATGGCATGATTTTGTCATCATTAAAAGAATGAGCGGAGCGAACGAAGTTCCGTTTCAGCGTGGACGATTTTTTTTGTATGTCCGGTGTCTTTCCGGCTGTACTCTTCCAGGTCGCATTTCTCAATAATTACACCGTTTTTATTTGTTGATGCAGACATAGTAAAAACAGAAAACAGGCTCGCCAGCTCTACAGCTCATAGAGCCACAAGTTTATTGAAAACATGGCAGCTATGTCATAAGTAGCCTTAACTGCAACGAAACTGAACACAAGATGCGTGTCATGAAGCGGCAGTACTTCTTTAAAATAATAACCTCGGTTTAAGGCCAGGCACGCACTACGATTTTTGTCGCGCGATAATCGCGTCGCAGAAATGTAACGTATGGGTTTATGTCAGTGCGCGCACATGCCATATGCGCGATTATCGCACGACAAAAACTCGTAGTGAGCGTCTGGCCTAAAAGTATGTTTATACAAATAAGGTCGGTGCCCTGTGATATTATATAGTAAGGTAGACAGAGAGTATTTTTGTAACTTTGAATGACGTCTTCAGATCACATATTTAGAACAAAGGGAAGCTTCTTTCGTTCCTTCAATATGACGGTTCCTCAGGGGACATTTTTTGTACATTAGCCGTTCAGGATGTAGGTATATGTAAATACTTTATATTCTCAGTGGAGAAGAGATGGCTGGATGACAAAGCAAAAGAGGTAAAAAAGTGGTGTAGGTTTTGCGTATTGTCTAGGGTAATATAAAATGTGTTCCTAGTAATCCTGGTAGCTATAAATTTAAAGATTATTTAAGGTTAAAAAAGTTAAAAAATAACATAGCATGGTCGTAAAATATTTTTAGTTAGGTAGGTTCTATAATGTCGGTTGGAATTGACGTATAAGTAAATTATGATATTGTGCAGTCAACTGCAAAAATATGGGTGCATACAACTAACTCATAAATATGTCCCATAGCTCTTATGTCAGTGGATTAAGGTTTTGGTACTTATTTATGAGAGGATGTTATCGATACATATTTTTGCACTTGACTGTGCAATTGATAAAAGATTTTTATGGAATCGATACGAGATAATAAATAAACTATCATCCTGACGGATTAGACTTGATTTGACCATTTTTTTTAAATAAGCGGCAGAAGTGTGTAATTGTAGCTCATTATAGTCTGTCACTTTTTTGCAAAATAAAATAGGTTAAACGGTATCTTCTAGCAAAACAACCATCATTTTAACAAATCTGCTTAATATTGAATGTGTTTTGTCCAAACAACACTAGATATCTTATAACTGTTGACACGGATACAGCACGTGAACATGGGTAATTCTAACTTATTTCGCAAGCGTAAGCAATTCATCTGAAAAACTACTTAAGGGGGTCGTAGCTCCTAATGACTTCGGATCTGTAACCATCCGTTTTTTTTTCAGGCAACCGTATTAACAACAGCGAGGTTAGTATAGTATCCCATATTTACTTAAAATCTCACAGTTTCCGAGATACACTCGCGGTCAAAGAATACGGGTCGGTGAAATACCGTCACCTTTTAACTAATATGAAACAATGAATACAATAATTTTTATTTAATTTTACATCTTAACTACAAAAAAGTACTTACTATACATAACGTTACCAGGTTTGAATCGGACTCGTAAAAACCCATGGAAAAAACAACGTTAACGGAGATAGATATAGCAAAAACCTTAATTTTTGGATATTGATATTTTTATGATAGAATCCCGGATATTGCTTATACAGTTGGGTATCATAAATAATAGTATATTATGTAAATAAAACTAGTGTTAAATATTTAACAAACCTATTACGGTTATTTAATTTAGGGTGACCCGAAATTTTTGACCGCCAGTGTATATGGCACCAAACTATGGCAATTATAGGCCAAAAACATTTTATTCTGGACGTCTCTTTTATGAAAATCAGTTACAAATCTCTCGTGGGTTATTAGAGACGCCAACAAGGAAAAGTTATATGTAGATTTCATATATATATAAGTGCATAAACAACATAATTATGTCGAAACCATAGCTTTTTTGACCATATTTCAATAGACTGCATATTGTAAAAAGAAAAATAATTGAGTTCACGAAGTATGTGACTAGATTTCTTTAGTTATTTTATAGTTTAAATGACCATTTAGGATTTATAACGATTTAAAAATGGCTAACAACACTTTTCGTATAAATGTCCCAAACCTTAATTTGCACTCTAAATGGCTTGATGTATTTTGACACATGAAGTGTCGTTGTATTCTTCATACGTAGAGTTGTGCCCAGCTCTTACAGTATTGATCGGAATTTTAATTTAATTTAATGTTAGTACCCTGTTTTGTTTACTTCTTATATGGCATATCCAGTTAGGTTTTTATTATTAATTATTGTGTCAGTTGTTACAGGTAAATTATTTAATACAATTGTATATCAAACGTTTTTATTTTGACTTCAAGTGTTTCATTGATGTTTTTGCCCATATTCAGACATTGTGTAGACTCACCCGTTCAAACCAAACAAACAGCGAAGGTGACTTTGACTAAAAACTGTAGATGTTGTAGAAAAAAATCTACTTTTAACCAATCAAGAATTATATAAACATAAAATATTCATATGACATGCTGAAAACTTGTATAATATTTTTATTACCAATAACAATCTAGAATGAAAGATGCATTTTAAGGTCTCCCAAGTTAACATTCAAATAAAGGAATAACTATCACTTCTGGCTTCTGGCTGATGGAAGACGTTTGTTCCCGCGGTGATTCGGCTCGGACGAAAAAGTCGTGAAACTCCCGCGACTTGTAACATTATTTGTTTTTCCGCTCTAGGTGTGTAATGTACCATTTCTAATTCATTTCGCCACGGCCAAGGCCGCGTTTTACCTCGACCCTGTCATGACTTCCCCCTAATTTATAACCACGTATTGCGAATGCAGAATGCAAAACCAATCGTTTCGTTTCCAAAACCGATTGAATAAATTGCTCATTTGGCCCATGACTGATTGTGGTTGCGATAAGACATAGTTCAGTATATTGCTATTCAACGGTTTTTATCGCAAACTACTTTTTTTCGGATTCCGTAGTGAACAAGGAAACCTTAGGTCTTAAGAGACCTGCGACCAGCGTTTTATCTGTTCATTGCGCGTGATCCCAACTAACCACAGTGCGTTGCGCATCTCGACCGCGCAATGAACAGATAAAACGCTGGTCGCAGGTCGCTTAAGACCAAAGTCGTGGCCGAGCGGTTACAGTTTCACCATGTTCGTCTGTCCATCTGCGGCTTAGCTCAGTGACCCTTACTATACGTGAAAGCTGTCTTAGGCAAAATGGTAGAATAAAATGTAAAATAAAAATACGGTGTACACAAAGTGGAGATGCATTTATTTTATCATTATACCCATGGTATGGGGTATCGTTGGATAGCTTGTTCAAAAATATTAGGGGTTTTTAAAAACCGTTTTTCAACTTAGTGGTCCATTCGTGCTTTAAAGCACAAATTGTTGTTCGAGTCAAATGTCCCCACCCCTGCCGGCTAAATGGCTTCTGCTTCGAATGTGGAAAAAATCGTGGTACTTAATAGTACAGTCGCCATATTGTCAAGGCATTAGAGGCGTGTTCAGATTCAGATATTTGTGAGCACTTTGGCCGCTCCGATATATCTGATGGCGATTGTACACATAATTAATTTAAAAGGAAAACACTATCATGGCTAAGTAGACAAGACATCACTAGTTACCGTAAAATAAACTCCAACTTTCGTACAAATTCGGTTGACGCAACAGACACACAGGCAGAGAACTACGGAACCGTACACGCACTTGGCCGGTTTTGTTTCATTTTATGACCAGGGTTAAGGGTCCGTGGCATAGCGAGTGGCATCCGCGTACCGTCTAAAATTATATATAATACTAATAATAATTTATTTCAGGTACGTACGTGTCCATATTTGTTAGTAGGTACAGCAAATTTTAATTCTAGTATTACATACCATTATGTTCTAAATCATTATACAATTAATTAATTTACACAATATGCTCATGCTATTTATTTTACCGCCTCATAAAAGGATAGTTTATTCTGGAGGCAATAAATTCCCTATAATATTTTTTTTTTTGTAAATTGGCCTGGACAATTTTAGAGGAATTTTTTTTTGAGTTTACAGAGAATCGCCCTCAAATGCGGTAAATCATGCCCTTATTAACGCCTCCTCATATTGATATAGGTATTGAGTAGGATCAACCATAATATTTTATTTATCATTACAGTGGGTATTTAATTGTCGATTATAATATTTGTCTACGTATAGTTATCTCAACGGCGATAAACTGAACCAGTAGAATGCCATAAAATCTGTTTCAAGGCTAGTGAGTTCATTCACCTCTGTTTAAAATATTTACAAACAGTGACTCACACTTAATATTTAAAAAAAAATATGCTTCATTGGATGGTACGATACCATAGGAGTGGCATTGTTCAACCATAAATTATAAAACAACTTACAAATTAACGACCGGTTTACCCTAGTTGACAGTAAATAACCTTGCAGGTCGCCGGTTCGAAGCCGGGTCGGACCATTATTTTTTTAAATTTTTCCTTTAATTTAAAATTTACAATTCCGTTAGCAGCGTTACTGCTTAATACAAAATTAATTTACAAAGATTACTATTTTAAATATAACGAAAATTAACCAGTCGTTTTATTAGGACATCGCAATCTATTATTATTCAAGTAAACAATCACAAAAACGACAAAAAATTATAAAAAAGTGGTGTAGAGGCCAAATAGCTCAGTTGGTTAGTAGCGACGGGCCATGAATGCCTGTGGTCCCCGGTTCGAATCCGGCACGGAGAATTAATTTTTTCAATTTTTCCTTTACTTTAAAATCTTTGTAAATAAGTTTTTGTAAGCCATTATCTCTCCCTTCTTACTTTTAATTTATAGTTCAATTCGTTTGTTTTGTCCACTTTACTTCAAATTTTACGGCAGATACTTTTGATTCTTAATATATGATATTGATATATATTTTATTCGTGTAAGTATGTATGTATGTTTGTACCTTATTTAAGCATGCAAGCTGCAGCTGCTGCTTTTCAAATCGGTCTTAAGTTTTGTTATTATTATTAGATCTTGTAACGTTATATTTGAAAAACAACTTGCGTAATACAAATGCACCGAATGCAGGGTCGGGGTAAACGCATTCTATTGTTATTTTAGAAGCCGAACGAACAACAATAGATTCTTTGGTTATTGTTACAACATATTGATGAATGCATCCGCTAAAACTTCGGTTTTGTGAGAAAGTTAGAGAGGAAGCTAAAATCCTGATTCCATTTTATTTTTAATTTATTTATTTATTTATTAAAAAAACTAAAATTAGACATGAACATAAGGTACATTGCTCCACAAAACTACCTTGATAGTTTGACTGTGGAGTCAAAAATTACACTCACATTTCTCTTAAATATTAGTAGTGTCTTAAATATCTACAGTATATAGTTTGGTATACTAAGGAGATTTCTAGAGGGCATCGATAAGGTATTTTTTTTATAGATTCTTAAATCTAGCTTTTTATGTTCATGAACAATGTCTTATATATTACAGGTTAATATTATATATTACAGGGTGTGTTTTATTACCTGGAATATGAGCAAAACTTTAACGGTAGATTATTGAGCTTGAGAGCAATTATTTCCATGTGGTTTTAATTGAAGTAAAAAAAGGTTTTTTTAATATATTTTTTTCTTTTAAGTAAGTTGCTTACGTGTACTTTTTACTTTTCAGGGGTGACACAGGTAGTTTTATTTTATTTTAAAACCACAAAAAATATAACGAAAAAAAAAAACACAAAAATATAATTTAAAAACAAATTCAAATAGTATTATGACTCAATACACGATGTTACCTCAAAATCTGCATTGACTGCTGTGCTATGATCTCGTGGTGCCAAGATACATTATTTGGAATTCATAACGAGATGCTCTAGGGAAGCGTGTTTTTAAATATTTGCCCCTGTTACAGGCCACACAGTGTATTCAAAAACTGAAGTGAAGTGACCCTGCCTACAAAGGCTTCGAATTCCAGTAAGGGAATGCCCAATAAATGTATTTGTGTGATGAGCACGAATATTTTTCCCTGAGTCATTTACGTCATAAGGACGGCTTCTATTTATTTAAGTAATTATTTAGTTGTTAGACACGTCAATAAGGAACAGTTAAGTAGTTAATGTATAAAGTACATAAACAACATACTAATATAGAAACTACATAGATACCTGCTAGAGCTGTTTTGCTAAGTAGTAGTAAGTTTTGCTAATAAATCACAAGAAAACAAACACTCAGTTTTTTCAAAGTTCTCCTTGTGCAAATGTAGGTAAAGGATTGAAGAACCGATAAACGAATATCAACTCAAAAATCGTCAAGACTCGACTAAAAGCGCGTGGAGCCCCTTAAGGCGGTGCGCGTGCGCCGTTTTGACTAGATTAAGACACAATAAGGTCTCATTTTCAGATATATGATTCTTGACTATGATTGTTTAACGGATTTCATTTTTTTACTCAGCCTACTCAAACGATACATTATTTTACGACACAATCAACTTAATACTATAGTATTTTATCTCATCTAAAATCTCACTTGATGAAATTTAAATTAAACTTCACTAAGTTAGGTATTTATGGAAATTTGTCCAAAAAGCCATTCCCGAATAGTGTTACATCTCTTTTTCTCGTGCGCGGAAGGCATAAGCGTGTCTCTGTCTACGGGGCTTCGTCAACTCGAATCAAGGCATGCCCTCAAAGAATGGATCTTCGGGCTGTATTTAATTGATTCTGCTTGGATTCTTTCTAATAAGGATCCGCGGGGTTAGTTAGTTAATAATAACGTGAGGTAGGGCACAGCAAAATGTCATCCCGCTCGAATTTGGAGCAGCCCAACTGGGGAAGTACCTCCGCCTTGAAGAAGACCACAGCCTTAATAACACTACTGCTTGCTCTGTAGTAGTGTTGTGTTCCTGGAGGTGAGCAAGGTCGCCAGAGCTCCCGAGAGTCCCGAGAATGCGATTGAGAGCGAGAGAATTTGGTCCTTCAGCTGTCAACACGGCGAATCCTCAAACATATCAATGGTCGGCAACGCCCATGTTACTCTTTTGGAGTTGCATGCGTCTATAGGCTGCGGTGTCCGCTTACCATCAGGCGGGTCGTAAGCTGGTTTGCCACCGTCGTTGTATAAAAAAAACTAGCTTGCTCTCGAACTTCACCGTACGCGCAACTGACACAGGTTGTTATCAATATGGCGTCTGCGTGCCGGATACTGGAGGCCACTTACCCCTGCGCACTTAATTTAAATTCCATTTCACTCTGAGATAGGTAAATCGACGATGCCTTTGTCATATTTCGTACCACGTGTTCATTACTTAGGGGTCCATTCGAGATATACGTTACACATTTTAGTTTGATATTGATTTGATATTGAGTGTGTTGCGGTGCTAACGAGTCAGTGTAACGTCCAAATGTAAATTGAATTGCAATGCTTAGTGTGTCCCGAATTGATAACCTGACGTGTGACATATTGCTGTTAATTATTAATTGGACATCAATTACCTGAGCCGGAAGCTAATTGCGGTTTTAGGCATTAGGGAAATTGTGCGTTTTCCAAGGTACCTAGGTATGCCTAAATAGTAATAGAATTCATTTATTTGGAGAATATGTCTCTTTGACTTATATTTTATTTTACAAAGCATGATTACCTACATTGATGAAGTAACACTCTTTTGTAGAAAAAGTCCCACGTTGGGTTTTAATTTTTTTTCACATTTGATTTCGAATTTAGATATACGTATCGACATGTGTCCGAGAAAGCAGTTTTCCCGAAAGGTTCCTAGGTATCTCGTTTTCTCACAACACAAACATGTCTCTTAATTGGGGGCGTGGTCTACAAGAATCGACGCATCCACTTAAGCCAGAGAAATATGGGTAAATAGGTTTTTTTTTGTCCTCCCCGTTTCTCTTATTTGCTGTTTAAAAGTACATTGCCAGAAATACGATGTCCGCTGTTGTTAATTTTTGTTGTATTCCTTACTTAATTAGTTAACTATAGCGTAAAACTACATGAGAACTATATTATAACATTATAACATTTTTCTCTTGCCCTCCGTTTCAGTGGTTGCCTAGCGGACGTAAAATGTCTTCCGATTCGTATGAAAATAGTAGTTTTCCCATGTTTTCTGCTAGAATACGTTTTTTGCGAGATGCAGCATATATGCTCAAATAGACTGTTCTAGATAAACATAGGTATAAGAACTTATACATTTTATCAAATACCCATGTTGTGGTAACTAAAACTGAGAAAAAACTGGGAAGAGAATGTTCAATGACCCATTTTGCGCATTGGCGATTCTTTAAAGATATACAGATATAGAGATATATAGATGGGATACACTGAGTTTATCGCTCAAAATAAAATATATAATAATTAAAGTACCGAGAACACCATTTTTGTTTCAAGTATTGTGTTTTTGCATACACAGAGACAGGTGGGGCTCATTCGAGATTCAAAATGTAATTCCAAATATAAAAGATATCATAGAGATGTCCGCTTCTATCATTAAGGTAACTGGAATGGCGGCCCATGCCATAGCAACCCATTGCGATTATGAAACTATCGTTTCACTAATAGAATGTCGTACGTCATTTTATACTATTAAGTATGTATTTTACATCAAAAGTAGGTGTTCAGATATCCGGATTTTTTACGCTTGATCTGACCACAGACTGCGCACTCTACCTTGCTTGCATCAAGTTTAATAATTACCTATAAATATGGTTTGAATCAAAGTATATATATTATACTAGATATTGATCAATATATCTTCTAATTATTTAATACAAAAACTAAGTAGGTACTTATCTTGTCCAAATTGCCGTAATGTTACCAATTAAAAACATTATGCAAAATGTAGAGCAATACTCTTTTTGAACAGTTAACTTACTGGTCTAACTAATTGAGATGGTTATCTTTCATTGGTAAAATGATAGCAGGTAGGTAAAATAAAATTATTCTTTTTTTTTGCAATTTCATTAGCACCCAGTGGAGCTTTTTATCTACATTACAAGTATCAAATAATCATTCAGTAATGTAACCTTAAAATGCTTCTATGGCAGTAAGTTAGTAACGCATTAAACATACCTAATTGACTTAACGGAAGACTTACAAACCCAAATTGGCCTACCTGCAAGTACAGTCTGAGCACGGGCAAAAACTATACTTAGCTGATTTGCAACCGTGTTAGTCTTTAGGATAAAATTATAACGCTATTAATGGCGTTCTAAATAAAGCTACAGATAATTCCACTCCTCCAATTTGATAAAAGAGAAAGAGTTGTTAATGGCAACAATACAACAGAAAAAGCAAAACAATACTTACCTACAACACAATGCTTCACTAATTCATCAATATTCCATGACCCATTTCACAGAATCACTCGAGTTCCATCAAAACGAAACGCAATGCGATTTCTAACCACAAACAAGCTAATACACGTGTTCACAAGTAAATAGTCTGTGATGTTTCAATTAATAACTCGAATCCTGAACGTTTGGCGAATTTAAATTTCGAATTTAATAGTTTTAATGCGCGGGGCGACCGGCCGGCGTCTGACTTGTGTGCGTGTGGCTGTGTGGCATAACAGCGGCGCGCTCAGCGCATTGGCTATGGAACCCAGCCGGCGCGCACCAGTGAAATGTCATACTTATCACGTCACGCCACCGTCGCGCAGCGCACGCTTTCCAAACGGATTGAGGTTATACTCTTCACGCGTTACATCGACACTGCTCCTAAACTTCTGCCTCTTGCGTTGGTGCACACACAGCAATGGATAACTAAATGGGTAGTGGTGGGATAGCTTCGAGGAGTGATAAAGGAATGCACCAGATGTTCGTCAGACTTAGCAAGTGCGTTGATAACCGTCATCAGGGTCCCACGTTCCGAGTACAAGTAAAAAAAGATTACCCCTATCCTTAAAACTAATAGTGCGTTTTTAACCCGACTGCCGAAGGAGAGGGGGGTTATGTTTGACTATTTCTGTCACTTGTGAATTTTTTTCTTGGAAACGTAGCGTCTAATTAAAATTTAATTTATCATAGCATAATCTTATACTATTAAACGCAGCAATATTTGTAAATAAATAATAAATAAATATTTTGGGGACAATCTTACACAAATCGACCTAGTCCCAAACTAAGCAAATCTTGTACTATGGGTACTAGACGACGGTTAACATTCATATATAAAGAAACATATACTTAAATACATGAAAAACATCCATGACTCAAAAACAAATATTCGTGAACCCGAAGGGCATTTATTTTTGTGATGAGCACACAAATAAATGCCCTTACCGGGACTCGAACCCAGCACCTTTTGTTTCGTAGGCAGGGTCACTACCAACTAGGCTAAAGCGGTCGTCATACATACATTTGTAAACACATAGTCGGCAAAACGGCTCTAATGATTTCAATAAAATTTGGAGTGTACCTTTACGGGGGCCAAAAATCGATCTAGCTCGAAATCATGCCTGGGAAAGTTCGTTTACTCCGTATTTTCTCTATTTTCACACGAGCAGAGCTCGGTCACCCTGGGACTAATACACGGCTGGAACTACCTATACTTGAAACCATAATTAGATTTAAAAAAAATAGCCTTACAATTGCCTAATATTGTTAAAAACTAGCTAAGTAAGTTTCCCAGTGCCGTTTTTTTTTTAATTTTAATCGCAATATTAAGGTATTTTATTTGGAATCTAAGTATGGTTTCAAGTATACTCCTGTAGAATAGCGGCCTTCGTGAAACCTCATAATTTTTGTAAACCTTCATAATTATGAATATAATACTGACAAAATGTAAAAAAAATGAGTTTAAATATATAGTTGTTATTTAGCTTTTCTATTACAAACAGTTCAAGTGTCGATTTTATTTCACTCTACGGACGCCTCACGGGCTTGTCACATATGTATGTTCTCAACCACTTTAATTATGGACTGACACTGGATACAGGATAATGTAACGAGTTTCACACGGTACGTTTTTATCTTTTCGGCCATGTCGATTAAACTGTTATGAGAGCCATCGACATGAGAGTCGTTATTTAATATTAATGTTTAACCCGGACATGATATAACCTACAATTTGACGAACACCCTTTTTTAACGTTGGGGAAATGCCTTTACGCATCCCGCCCGCCACGGGGAGGGGGGAAGGGCGGGTGTGATGGACTATCACACAAAAATAATACTTGCAGCACATTTGGGAGTCATGCTTTGACACGTAGTAGCCAAAATACAGTACTTGACAACAGCTAAAATTACATTCATCTTCATCAGCCATCAGCCTGCATACCTCGCACTGCTGGCGACAGAGAATATTATTATAAAAGTGAAAGTGTGTCTGTCTGTCTGTCTGTGTGTTACGTCTTCACACCTAAACCGATTAATGAAATTTGTTATATGGTTAGTTTGAGTTATAGTTTTATAGAGCTGCGATATAAACGAGTTCCACGCGGACGCAAAAAACAAAACTCACGTACGTAAATACTTCGTGTTTTTACTATTTTAAGGATTTTAAGACGCCAACATAAATAATAGAAAGATCAAAAACAAGATAAACGGTAAAAAAAAACTTTAAACCGACTACGAATAACTCACTGACAAAACTGTATTTTTTCACACAAAAGCCTAGGTAGCCATTGTCACCCGGAGCATAAATTGGAAGCGATTGATACAGCAGTACCTATTCCACAAATATAAGATACAACGATGTACCTGCGCAAAACTGCCAAGCATTTTTGAAAAGATTTTAACCAATCATAAGGCAGCGCGTTTGCGCGGGTGAAATCTTCAACGCCCATTGGCCAAAATTTTGCGCGCGACGCCGACAGCTCCGGAGCCCGCCATTTTATCTGGACGCCGATGTAACTTTTATTTGTGGTACTTACTACTGTACCTCATTCGGTTAAGCATCTTAAACGCTGGGAGATGTCACACGTAAATACAAACATAGACTGCTAAAATCATAGTCCTTCTTCTCGGATCTTCCGTACTCGGGCAAAAATAGACGCTGTTTGGCTATGCTAAAACCGTGACGTCACCGGCTGTTACCTAAGCGCTAAATACGGGTCACCCCGCCGGTTACCCGTCACGAAACTAGACCTCTGAGCCAGGGACCGGAACCGGTTACCATTAGAGGGTATTTGGATCGGGTATTTGATAGAATTGTTTTTCAAAACCCTATCAATTCGGTAAGCATATCGATCGACTTACCGAAACGATAGTGTAACCAAATTGATAGAGTTAATTCAGGTAAGTGCTTACCAACATTAAAATCCCTTCATAAGGTTACCCTATCAAGTGTTTTTCGGATACAATCAAGCAATTTTAATCTCTGCACGCTTCAAACAAAGCTTATTCTTGCATCTTAGGGTCTATTATTAGGTAATCCACGCTCAAACGAATCATCACGAAATAAATATCGAACTCGTTCACAAAATTTCACTAGAATCTGTTGAGATATGTGGCATACGTTTCCATTATACGAGATATTGATACGAGTATACTGTATAGGTAACACTGACGTTATGTACGTGAATAATCAAGGAAGAGAGAACTGACTCTCTTGACTGTTCACTGACAATACTGACAACCAACCATCAAATCAAGACGTGAAAAGGTAAGACTATTTAATGGTAACCGGTAAATATTCACCCTATTCGAGTTGGTAACCGCTTTGGAAACGGTTACCCTATTTAAAACGGTATCCATAACGATAGGCTAACACAATTGATAGGGAAACCATATCGTTTGGGTAATCATTTGATAGGGCTACCCTGTAATCAAATGAAAGGGTTTTCCGGTCCCTGCCTCTGACGCTTAGTTACTACGCATCGCGGTGTCAAGATTTTATTTGTGGGAATTATGGGTGAGGGTTGAGGTGAGCTTAAAACAAGTTACAGATTAGGGGCTGTTTCTACTTTTTTCACGTCACACTAACAGGGAGTTTATGAGGATAAAACATGCTGATTTGTCTGTGACATCCATTTAATTTATAATTCTCTGACATTTGTTATTACAAAAAAGAGCCATTGCTATAATAAACTAAACTGCAACATAGTATTTTAATCCGTGTCAAAGCGGACCTTGGGCTCCTTTAGAGGCACAACTGAGAATAACGCTAGGAGGATGATAGTATTTAATCCGTACCTATTCCGAACTCGATTCCGTGTAAACTTTTCATAAGTATTTTATCAAAATTGTAGATTATACAAGCTGACATACATTTAAACTGACTCACTAAATCTTTGACATTACGAAACTTATCGATAACCTTATCTCTTACTACGGTTGAGTTTTGATAAATACGTGTTATTTTATTTTTAGCATGTGTTAATGGAATATTTGATACTAAATAAATACATGTATACTTTGACCTAATCAATGTTAAAATGACATTGGTAGGTCGTGTCCAATCGGTCGTAACATTTTGGATATCATCACGATATGATTTATTGACATAATATTATCATACAATCACAAATCAACCTATATAGTCCCAAACTAAGCATAGTTTGTACTATGGGTACTAGGCGACGATATACACAATTATTATAAAGATAAGTAAATTCATCGGATTGGAAACATCTATGACTCAGGAACAAATATTCGTGGTCATCACACACATAAATGCCTTGTGGCGTAAACCCACGAGAAAAGTAGTGGACTGTATACTGCGTTATTCTAAAAACCCCGATGAACCCAAATACCCACAAAGAAAGGAGAGACCGACTTACCCGTCGCTGTCGTCCCCACAACGTGGAAGGGGCGCCCCTCTTCTGCTCCCAGTGCACTTGTATAGTTGGTTGTTTAATATATTTAATACTTATTTTTATCCGTAGCTGTTTTGCGTAATTAATATTTCTTCAAGACTTTTCTCGACACTGACACTTGACGGATTGTGTCTATGGTTATTGCCGGTCAATACCTACTCTCGTAAGCATTGAGGTCCATCGGTTTGGTTGTATACTGAACACCCCCCACCGAAAGCACTATGTAGCTTTCCCATAACATAAAGGCATAGAAGTAAAACAAAATTAGTGAGGAATGAGCTTCTGCGCATATGATAGCGCTACAAAAGAAAAGAAAATAAGGCCCTTGTGGCTAAAAAAGAAGTAAAGGGAAAGGGGAGTCAGTTAGTGTAGGGTAAAGGACAGAGTTTATTCACAGGCCTCGACACTATGTTATTTCCTTTCGTTTTCAAGGTAACTTTACGTACAATGCCATCTAAACCGGGATGTGTCTGATGGACAATTGCAAGTGGCCAACTGCAAGGAGAAACGCGATCATCTTTGACCAAAACTAAGTCTCCTACATTAAGGTTGGGCGGCGAGGCAAACCATTTTGACCTTTGCTGTAAAGTATTCAAATAATCTTGGCTCCATTTTTTCCAAAACAATTGGGAGCAATTTTGTAAATATTGCCATCGTGACATATGATTTACAGGCACCGTTTGCAAATCATACTCAGGTACAGCTGTCAGACTCTTACCTATTAAGAAATGTCCTGGCGTTAATACATTAAACTCGTTAGGATTATCACTAGCCGGTAGAGCACACAATGGACGAGAGTTCATTATGGCTTCTATTTTGCAGAAAACTGTCGTAAGCTCTTCGAAGGTCAAAGCTTTATCACCGACAGCACGCACAAGATGATATTTAGCTATGCGCACGCAACTTTCCCACAAACCACCCATGTGTGGAGCACTAGGAGGGTTAAAGTTCCAGTTTATCAAGCGTTGAGCACAACCATTAAATATATATTCCTGATTGCCTTTATCAGACATAAATTTCTGCACTTCGCCAAGGTGCTTGCTCGTTGCTACGAAGTTGGATCCGCAATCGGAATAGAAGTGTGACGACAGGCCACGTCGTGACACAAATCTATCCAGGGTAGCCAAGAAGCAATCTGCAGATAATGAAGAAAGTGCTTCCAGATGCACGGCTTTAGTGGAGAAGCATACAAAAACTGCGAGATAAGCCTTCTCTATCTTTGCATTACGCCGTAAGCTTTCTTTTATGTACAAATAGGTCCGGCTAGGTCAACACCCACATGTTCAAATACCTTGTCAGGCAGCAGCCGTGTCGACGGAAGGTCACCCATTTTTGGCTGAAGCAGGGTTGGTTTACATTTGAAGCACGTCTTACACTTCAACAAAGTTGACCGAATGAGGCTACGAGCCGACAATATCCAGTATCTCTGGTTAATTATATTTTGTAGGGTTTGCGGTCCAGCATGTAAATATTTCTTGTGGAAATATTCAACCAAAAGTTTCACAAACCTACATTTCTTCGGCAACAACAAGGGATGCTTCGCATTGTATGGCAGATCAGAGTGAGGAATACGACCCCCCACCCTCAGGAAGCCACGAGCATCAATAAAGGGGGCAAGTTTCCTTAACGAAGGAATATACGTCTTGCCTTTATTCAAAGCCCCACTTTCGTTCTTGAAGTAGGAGCCCTGTACTACTTTAATTAAGCAATCATGAGCTTGATTCAAATCGTTCGTAGTCAAGACCTCTTGGCTGCAGACAGAAGCATCACCGCGAAACCGCCGCAGAAAACGCAATATCCATGCGATGCTTCTTTGCATTCTTGAAAAAGACGAAAATTGGTTGACAAGACGTTCAACAAATTCCAATTTATCTTCTTCCCCCGTCTGTTGAGATAACAAATCGAATGTATTGGAGTTAGGCTTTATCTCCGGGATTTCAGTACCTTTTCTGTTAATGTATGTAGATACAGGCCAATTTTCATGATACTCATACATCCAGGCAGGTCCCTCGAACCATTGCGATCTGCAAGCCATGAATTGTGATGGAGTAACACCACGCGAGGCAACATCTGCCATGTTATTCTCGCTGTTGACATGAAGCCATGCGTGAGGAGGTATTGACTCTAGTATCTGTGTAACACGGTTACACACAAACGTTTTTAATTTGTAAGCATCAGTTTGTATCCACGCCAATACAATAGACGAATCGGTTAGTGCTGTGATTCTGGCCACATTGATCCGCGATAAGCATTCACATGCATACTTCATAAGTTTGCTAAGAAGTGTGGCAGCCATAAGCTCCATTCTAGGTATGGTCTCAACTTTGACAGGTGCCACTTTCGACTTAGCAATTAACAGTCTGCACTTGACTTCCAGAGTGACGTCGTGAAATGACATAAATGCATGCAGCGTAGCCACGAGAAGATGCGTCACTGAATCCTACCAGTTCGCATTCAGTGACAACTGGAAGCAAAATATGTCGTTCAATCTGCAACTCAGATAGCCTGGGTAACTGGTCTATAAATTCTACCCACTGCTGGCATTCTTCTACGGGCAGTGGATCGTCCCAACCAAGGCCCAGCTTCCAAAGATCCTGTAAAATGCACTTTGCAACGAAGGTGCAAGGAGCAATGTATCCAACGGGATCATAAATAGATGCCAGCGTCCTTAAGACGGATCTTTTTGTATTGACGGTATCTTGCTTATTCAAGGAAAAGCTAAACGCATCGAATACTGGGGACCATTTCAAACCTAAAAGCTTTATTGAAACATCATCCCTGTCCTTTTGAAAGTCAATTGTTTTCTCGCGATGTTCTTCTGGAACACGTTCGAAAAGCTGTTCACAGTTACTCGACCATTTCTTTAAAACTAGCCCTCCGCACTGCAGCATATTAATTAATTCATCTTGTAACGCACACGCTTCAGAGAACGTGGCGCATGACCAAAGAATATCATCCATGTAGATACCTTGTCTAACGACATTAGCGGCAGAAGGGAAACGTTCACCTTCATCACTGGCTAATTGCAGCAAGGTGCGGATAGCCAAGAACGGACTTGAACTCACCCCGTACGTAATGGTTTTCAGCTCATACACCTTTATGGGTTCGTCAGCGGTCGATCGGTATAATATATGTTGATATTTTCTATCAGATTCACGTACCAGGATAGCACGATACATTTTACAAATATCACTTGCGAAACAGTATTCAAATAATCGAAAATTTGTTATAATGGCACCTATATCACGGTATAGGTTTGGTCCTGTCAGCTGCGTATCGTTAAGAGAGACGTTGGAGCTCGTTTTAGCACTAGCATCAAATACAACTCTCAAAGGAGTTGACGTACTGCTTGGTCGAAGTATACTGTGGTGCGGGATCAGATACCTACTTGGTTCGCTACCAGTGTACAATTCCAAGTGGTCAAGCTTTTCATATTCCAACATGAAATCGTTGTAGGCTTGTTGCAGCACTGGAGAGCGTGCGAGTTTCCGCTCTGTTGATAGCAATCGTCGTTCAGCTGCAGCGCGGGAATCTCCAAGTAGTGGCGCATCAGGCGCGAAAGGTAACGGCACTATATATCTCCCCCCCCTCATCACGAGAGTGATGAAGTGCGTATATATCTTCAGCTAGTTGATCCGCTGCACTAAGCACAGGTTTGCACGGCAATTCCTCTACTTCCCAGAAGTCACGCAGCGTTCTATCCAAAGTCTTCTCTTGAGAAACTGACAAGTGAAAGTTTTGTGACTGTTGTTTGCCATCATTGTACAATCTTCCACTCACGACGTAACCAAAAACTGTTGGAATCACTTTCGGAATATTTGATTTGACATTAATCGGCTTGTCTTTTATAAGCTCTGACACGACATCGTTGCCCAGCAAAATGTCAATCGACGACTTCTCGAAGAACAACGGGTCAGCCAATTCGAAGTTCTTATATTCATCCACAACTTCCTGTGGAAATGAAACATTTGGCATCTCGGATGACACCTTCTCAACGACAACCATATCCACCTGGAAACTCGGAACGTCCGATTTACACGGATTCATGTCGCAGGTCACCATGCCAAAGTTCTTGACAATGTCACCGCCTAGTCCAGACACAGTAAATGGACACTTGTTGCGGCGTAGGCCCAAACGTTGAGCACAGTTCAAAGTTATAAACGAGTTTTGAGCTCCAGAATCAAGAACTGCACGGCAATTCTGATGTTGACCAGTGACGTCAACAATTAGAGTCCTCGTAGTCCCCAACACTACACCGTAAGAATTCACGTTTTCATTCACGGAATGAAGATTCTCGGTTACGGCAGATGCAGGCGTCACACTCACGGAGTGCGACGGCGACGGCCAAGCTGTGTGCAGGGCAGCGCGGGGTGGCTGCGGGGCCGGCACGGCCGGCACCTGCTGCGCCACACTCGCATCCCGATGTAGCAAGTAGTGGTGATTACGAGCGCAAACTCCACACGTCATGATGCTCTTGCAATTTGAATCGTCATGCCCACTTTTCAAACAATTGGTGCATAATTTCAAGACATTGACACGGTCAATCCTGTCTTGAACTAACAGTTTACGAAACTGTTCGCAACGATAAATCAGATGATTTGAATTGCAATGCACGCAAGTTAGTTTGTTTTGGTTCGAATTATTATCACGCGAAACAGCTAATCCAACCTTTTGCGAGGGCGAGGTCGCGTTCGAATATTTGAAACTGGCTGGTTTATGATTCGGTTGCATATTTGTGAAGTTGACAGGTGACTTCACTTTGATTTGTTGACCATTGAAATTAGTCCGGGAGCCGGTAGTCGGAAATGTATGTTCCAACACTTTGATTTGTTTGTTCACGAAAATAATTAATTCTTTAAAGGTCGGCAATTTGTTTTGATCGCGACTTTCTTCAAACAATTTTCGAGTATGAATGTCTAGCCCACGCAATGCTAAATGACAAATCAGGTAGTCATCTAAATGTTTTATTTCTAAGGCCTGAATCGCTTTTAACGAATGGTCAAATGTCTCCACGAAAGACGTTAGATTTGCGACGTTGTCCTTTGTCAAAGGTGAGAAATTCAGCATTTTGTCCAGATACCTGCCGGTCAACGCCCTGACGTCTTGATACTTATTAAGCAAACTTTGCCACACTACAGTATAATTATAGGCAGTGATCGGCAGACTCCTGACCATATTCAGTGCTGGACCCTTGACACAGGACAGCAGATAATGGAATTTATCTATGTTTTCGAAATTGCGACTATGGACCAATGACACAAACGTATCATGAAATGTGGTCCAATTCTCCATTTGACCATCAAATTCGAATAAAGTTAGCTTTGGTAAGACCGGTCTAGCTAGACAATCATCACTTTTTTGAACAATCATTTTGTCGGTTGGCTCCTGGCCTATACGATTGCAGTTCAGAGCTACCTTCTTGCAAGCGTAATACAGATCATCGAAACTATCTAATGGGCCTGACGAAGGTTTGAACTTAGGGTCTGTTTGCATCTCAAGCATGGCAATTTCCATTACAATATGCTCAAAGTCGCTGCGAGCGTCATCGAGTTCTGAAAACTGCACCATGAAGTTTTGTACCGAGTATCCAACTTAACTGTTTTGGATAAATCGTAAGCCTTCTGCAGCTTATTAAACAAATATTCTTTTTTGAGTGTCAACGCATTTATTTGCAACAATAGTTGTGCCTCGCCTTCCATTGTTCTGTCACGGACAGTTCTGTCAGATGGAATAAGATGGATAAAAATAAGTACTATCGAAAATAGCGAATAATACGATTCGCAATGTGCGTATGGGTAATTAATAGCGAATGCGATTCCCGATATGGGGAACAATTTAGAAATTTTGAGAATTTAGGATTAGGTTCTAATCCAGAAGGTTAATTCTGAATCCGGTTCGAAGGACCAGAAAATGTGGCGTAAACCCACGAGAAAAGTAGTGGACTGTATACTGCGTTATTCTAAAAACCCCGATGAACCCAAATACCCACAAAGAAAGGAGAGACCGACTTACCCGTCGCTGTCGTCCCCACAACGTGGAAGGGGCGCCCCTCTTCTGCTCCCAGTGCACTTGTATAGTTGGTTGTTTAATATATTTAATACTTATTTTTATCCGTAGTAATTAATATTTCTTCAAGACTTTTCTCGACACTGACACTTGACGGATTGTGTCTATGGTTATTGCCGGTCAATACCTACTCTCGTAAGCATTGAGGTCCATCGGTTTGGTTGTATACTGAACATGCCTTTACCGGGATTAGTACCCGGGACCTCTAGTTTCGTAGACAGGGTCACTACCATTAATAAGAAGAGATTGTAGAAAAATCCATCTTTTCCATTTGTTCCTTTTTTTAATACGTTATGTTTATGTGAAACGTTTTGCGGTGTGAAAAGACACGCAAGGACTTTGTGTAGTGTGAAATTATTTTATGCTTGATATGATGAATAATGATAAGAAAGTAGCTTTTTGCATGTTGACTCTCCCCTTGGCAATAATTTTATTTCTAGTGATAAGTATTCTATCTCTTGTCACTCACCACCAGGGATCGGAAATTCGGAAGCTTTTGTACCTATTCTGTGGCCTCAGTACCTACACCGCGTTGTTGTTGAGTAGCATGGAGACGGATTCTATATACTTTTACTAATAAACTTTCCGGGATTTCCTGGAATACCGAAAATTAGGATAATATAAAGTACACATATGTATTAAAGTACATAATTAGTTTATTTAAATACTTACGTATGTGTATACGTAATAAAGTATTTAAATAAACTATTTTAGTTATTCCTACTTACAAAATGTAATTTAATTCATGTGTTAATTTAACTAACAGTACAGTATTAGCTTACATCAAACTAAAATTGTATTGTTACTTTTATTTAAAAAAAAATGGTACAAACGAAATTAAAACAAATGTACCCATCCATACAATAGTGAACAGGTAATCAACCTACACCGACACACGGTATATTTGCATTTCCGTCCTAGTCTAATGTTTAGCAGGTAGAAAAGGACGGCAATACAATTGCTTGATAGCGATATTAGCGATATCTTTACGGCGGCGGCGGTGTCTTTTTAGTACGGTTATATAGATAAGAACTCAAGTAGTTTTAAAGGGTTGGGGATAGGAACGCAGCTAGGTTTTATAGGGACGTTCATGATTCATTCGTTGCTGTACTTTACATGTATTCGGGTGTCAAATGTGCTCTGTTTTCACGTCTCTACTTGGCTATTGAACAACAATTTATGATTGGATTTTGTTATTTAGTGTGTTTCTTTACGCGTTTTTTTTACTTTTGTGTGGCCGTTGGCCGACTGGGGCGACCTGATCCATATAAAAAAACACGTTATATAAAGTATTCCTAATATTCTGTAATCAAAACACAATACCTACCTATTACGCCCTTAAAAGGACCACCACTATTTTTTGTTACACCCTGTATGTCGTTAAAACTGTTTGCCAACGCGTATGTTAACATTGCCAATACAATCTCGGAATCCCGGAACAATATTTAAAATATTATTTTTAAGAAGCCAACTCCATCCTTGCTTAGCTTTTTCCGGGGTTTTCCTAGAAGTAGGTATAAAAGCTTCCGAATTTCCGATCCCTGCTCACCACACCACACGACAAACAGTTTTAAAGAAACGCCTCAAATCACAGACGTCAGTTGCCCTTGCCTTCGTCTCGTGCAACAAACAGGTAAGTACCTAACTCTGATCTGGTATGTGTGATTTTTTATCCTGATATTTTGCGCCATCCTTGGCCACGTGTCAATTTCATGAAACAAATCAAATTGAACTGTTATCTTCAGGAAATTTAAGTTACCTTTGGATCAGAGCCCATGAACAACAAAGTGAATAAAGTGTTTACCATTTTTAATCTAGCCGGACGTCATCGTTATCGCTATAGCTATCGCTTTAGCCATCGATGCATACTCGACCGGTCAACGATCGATAGCACCCCAGAGGACAGCAGGTATTCACGACGAATACAGACTACTGGCATGCGGCAAACCAATGTAAGTCTGACATTGATTGTACGTATATTGGTAATGAACTGGGATCAAGTTAGCTGGGAGCGATTTGAAAGGCGAGTGGAAAAAGGGTTGTGAATCGCAGAGCCGGTTTGAAGCTCCGCGATTTATTGTTCGCCGAATTTACCGCGCGCCTTTTGTTTTTTTTATATTTTTTAAAAGGATGAGGATAATGGCTTGTGATAGTTTTAGTCGCTGTTCATTTTTAGGTGGCCACTTGGCCAGTAAAATCAAACAAGTGTAACGCATATTTTGACACCGGTTTAGCTTATTTGGTAGTGACCCTGCGTACACAGCTAGAGGTCCTGGGTTCGAATCCCGTTACGGGCATTTATTTGTGTGATGAGCACGAATATTTGTTCCTGAGTCATGCATATTTTCTAAGTATTTATTTATCTATATAAGTATGTTTATCGTCGTCTAGTACGTACCCACCAATTTGTGTAAGATTGTCTGCAAATTATTTATTTATTTATGTAAGTAGATACTTAAGAACAAAAAAAAACTACTTGTAGGATATTACCGCACACACACATACTATGCTTTCGCGTTCATTCTAAGAATAATTATTGTTTTTGTAATAGTTGTACAACTGATAAAGGGTTTAGGTATTTGATTTAATGTCAACGCAAAACCATACACCACTAATGCATCAATAATATCAATATACTGATTGTACAGAACTTATATAGGTATTACATAATGGTGGTCAGGCTTATAGTTAGTATTTATCTTTACCTTCAATATTATCCCAACATTGTCTTAGTTTTTAAATATAAGTTTGTTCAACATAATGTCGCCCAATGTAAATCCCGTTCAAATCCGTTTTATAGGTTAATTGGTATGTACTAATCCTAGTACTTTATAGTTTTACTAACACAATAAGTACTTATCAATAATGGGGTTAAGTAAGATAATGTCAGATAACGTCAGATAATGGAGACACTCAAGCAGTGTTAAAAAATGAATCACATGTTGCTCCATGCGTAATGTTGCTATGTTAGAATGTAAGGCGTTTGTATTTTTTCTTCCGTATTTGTCAAAGTGAGACATTACACGTTACTTGAATCGAAAAACCGTATTTAATTTTCTACTCCTGTTTTACTCCAAAACATGGTCCTAGACAGAACCGAATTGAAGATTTGCAGCCCATAGCTGTGTTATACTTAATGAAAGGAGTAAATTAGCGGAGAAATTAAGAAATTCGTCCAACCAGTGTAAGAGGTCACGCAAAGGGCAAAGAAACAGCGGACATCGTGCTCAAGTTGGATTTCTGAAATTGAAGACAGTGTTAAGCCTTCATTTATTCTTAACTTTAACCCATCACTCAACAGGTAGTACCCATTTATAAGGTAAAGAATTATTACGGTTAGTATCGTTTTATAATTGTTAAAGTTAACTACTTATACCTAACCGTTAGGTCAACCCATGTTACGTCAGATTGCTACTTTACTTTCATTTAATTTCGTATTCATTTAATTTAATACTAGTGTTTAATTGCTGTAGGGTCAGTCCTCTTAATTAACAAGTATATTTACGAATTGTAAAGTTAGATAATCATAATTTACTAGACGGAGATACATAGGCGTTAAAGGAAACAGTAGGTTAAACTTTCACTTGTAATTTAATCAGTTAATTTATGCTAGAAGTTATATCTATACGCAATTAGTAGCGTATTAACTTATAACGCTTCGTGCTTTAACAAAATATACCAAATAAATTATATACTAAAGGACACGTAAGCAACATCCATAATTTGCAATATAACTGTAACAATATTTTACATTTGAGTAAACTTTGCACTGTATAACGTTTCAGTTGACTACACACGCCTCTCAAAATGGTCGAAGAAAAGGAGTTAATCAAAAAACGAGGCAGCTACAAAGGCCGGCTGACTACGTTTTCGAACTACGTAAACACTTTGAAAATTGAATTACTTACCAGTGTTTCGGCCAATGAGTTGCAGTTACGGATTCGTAGGATGGAAACATTATTTAGTGAGTACGATGAGGTGCAGTTACAGTTGGAGTGTTTGGCTGAAAGTATTGGCTTTCAAATTTCTGAGCGAGCTGAGTTCGAAACCCAATATTACGGTGTCCTTGCTAAGGCACAAGATATGTTAACTTCGTTTCACAAACGGCAGGGTGACCAGGGTAGCGAACATGCAAGTGGTTCTCGTACCAGCAACCATAAACTAGTTAAACTTCCAGTCATACAATTGCCAAAATTTTCGGGAGCATATGAAAATTGGCTCGAGTTCCACGACACATTCCTAAGCCTCATTCATTCTAATGACACAATCGACGAAATTAACAAATTTCATTATTTGCGAGCGTCATTGGAGGGTTCAGCTGCGGTATTTATTCAATCGGTCGAATTCTCCTCTAAAAATTACGAGTCTGCGTGGAAACTTTTGTGTGATCGTTACGATAATAAACGTTTACTGCTTCAAAATCACGTTTCAGCAATCTTTAATATCGAAGCTATCACCAGAGAGTCTTCATTTGCATTAAAACGTATGATCGACCAATTGAACAGAAACCTGCTCGCCTTAGAGTCACTTGGCGAACCCACTAAACACTGGGATACGTTACTTATTTATATTGTATCACAAAAATTAGACACTAAGTCGTATCGAGAATGGGAAGAGTACAAAGGTCGCTTAGACAAAGATAAGCCAATTACCCTCGACGTGTTTTTAACTTTCATGCGAAGCCGTTCTGACTTGTTAGAAACGTTGGAACTGTCCACTAATAACACTGCCGGTCGAGTTAGCTCGTTAAACAAAAGCACTCCGAAATTAAAAACAATGGTGTCCATGCAAGATGCTAAGCAAAACAAGGTCATTAACTGCCCTAAATGCAGCGGCGAACATAATCTAAGCAGTTGTTTACAATTTCTCTCGCTTAGTAACACTGCGCGTTTAGAGTTGTTACCGAGTTTAAAGGTATGCTACAATTGTTTGCGAAGCGGGCATTACGCTAATCATTGTAAGAAGCCGGGATGCAAGTTATGTAAGCGTAAGCATAACACTTTAGTTCACGTGACCGATTCCAGAACGAGGCCTAGCGGTGACAGCGCGTCCGGACGCAGCGAGGAGGATAATGCGACTAAAGTAAATAAATCGATTTCTCCCGGTAATCAAGTAGCATCCGCGCCGCCTGCGACTGTTTTTTGTGGTATGGGGCATAGTTCGCATGATTTCTCGCCCGCTACGATGTCAACGTTATCTGCGCAATTAGGATCAGACTCGCGTCAAGGTCAAGATGTTTTGCTCTCAACTGCATTGGTAAAGGTGTACGATGGCAATAATCGCGAACATGTCGCTCGTGCAATTTTTGATAGTGGAAGTACCTCTTGCCTGATGACGCAGAGTCTCTGTGAGAAATTGAACTTACCAACACATTGCGTCAACAAATCTATTCAAGGTATCAATAACTCGACATCAAAAGTAAGACAAATGTGTCGAATACCTATTAAATCCTTGGACGACACATTTTTAATGAACGTAACCTGTTTCGTTTTACCATCCATCACTGATAACGTCCCGTGTCGCCAAATAAACTTGACGAACTTAAATATCCCGTGTTATATTAGTTTGGCCGATCCTAACTTTTACAAACCCGCACCTGTAGACTTAATATTGGGAGCTGATGTATTTTGGGACGTCTTAGGGTCAAAGGTCATCAAATTAGGTAGTGGGCAACCGGTGCTCTGTGAAACGCGGTTTGGCTGGTTAGTTTCAGGTCCGATAAATAACGGCCATGTACCGTCCACTACCATTAAATGTTGTTTTAGTTCCGTGTTCTCGCATACAGGTAATAATGATTCAGAGTTAAAGGACGACATCCAAACCCAATTAGCGCGGTTTTGGCAACTTGAAGAGGTAAGCCATAAGTCGTCTCATTATTCACCTGAGGAGAAACTGTGCGAGGAACATTTTGTTAAAAATACCACGCGCTTAGGAGACGGTCAGTTTTGTGTGAGGCTTCCTTTAAAACAAAGTGAAAGCGTATTAGGTGACTCATTTCAACGCGCAAAACATTGTATGCTGTCATTAGAGCGTAGGATTAAGACTAAGCCTTCGTTCAAAGGCTTGTATACTGACTTTATGGCAGAATACGAAGCCTTAGGCCACATGTCGGAGGGCAGGCAGGTCACCGAGGAGAAGAAGGGATTCTTTATTCCTCACCACGGAGTCTTACGCGAAGGCAGTTCCACGACTAAAATGCGGGTCGTGTTTAATGCTAGCAGTCCGTCTACGTCAGGTGTCAGTCTAAATGACATCCAGATGGTTGGACCTACCGTTCAGGATGACCTCCTGTCCATTCTACTCAGGTTTAGGCAGCACAGGTACATTATTTCTTCAGACGTGGAGAAAATGTACCGACAGATCTTGGTTCACCCTGATGATCGACACCTGCAGCAGATTGTTTGGCGTAACTCTGAGTCAGAGTCACTACTGGTGCATCAACTGAATACCGTCTCATACGGGACCGCCAGTGCTCCTTTCCTCGCCACGAGATGTCTTCAGCAAGTAGGTCTGGAGTGTGATGATGAGACGATTAAAGAGATCATCATCCACGATTTTTATGTTGACGATCTGCTGACTGGCGGAGATGAGGTTTCTGAGGTGGAAGAGATTCGCCATAAAGTGACTGCAGCACTTGCCTCCGCAGGAATGAACCTACGTAAGTGGAGATCAAATGAGCCTCGTCTTTTAGATGGACCCTCTCAGTCGACAGTAGATTTAAACATAGGTGCAAATGAGCTCTGCAAAACGTTAGGTTTAGGCTGGCATTCTGAGTCTGATGAGCTGTGTTTTCCAATCGGAACCTTAGTTTCCAAAGAAAACACCAAGCGCGATATGTTGTCAGTGATCGCTCAGATCTACCTACTGTCCTACCCATTAGGACTTCTGTCTCCATGCGTGATAACCATGAAGATGCTGCTGCAGCGGTTATGGCTACACAAGTTGTCGTGGGATGAACAGCTGTCACCAGACATCTCCAAGCAGTGGTTGGAAATATTGAGTAGCTTGCCAGCACTTAATGACATTCGAGTTCCTCGGCATGTCATATGCAACTCACATCAGACGATGGATTTACATATCTTTACGGATGCATCCGAACGAGCGTACGGGTCCTGTGTGTACGTTCGGAGTGTGGACAAGCAGAACCACACTTTAGTTAGATTATTAATAGCCAAAAGTCGGGTAGCGCCGATTAAACCTACGACTATACCTCGGCTCGAGCTTTGTGGCGCACTGGTCGGTGCACACCTTTATGAAAAAGTTATGGCCTCACTTCGAGCCCAGGTTAGGAGTACAACATTTTGGACCGATTCCACGATAGTTTTAGGTTGGCTGAAGATGATGCCAAATAGGTTACAACCTTTTGTTAGAAATCGAGTGTCTGACATTTTAGAGATTACCGGCAGTTGTATTTGGAGACATGTTCCAACGGATCAAAACCCAGCGGATTTGATTTCGCGTGGAGTACATGCAAGCGTTATGAACACGTTAGACTTGTAGTGGTCGGGTCCCAGCTTTTTACAACGAGATGATTCTCAGTGGCCGTTGACTCCAAGCTCTAAATCATGTAGCGCACTGCCGGAAACTCGCGTTGACATATCACTGCACGTTAATATAAATAATGAGCCATTAATAGACTTCGATCGATTTTCAATTTTTTCACGGCTTAATCGTGCTCTGGCATACGCTTTGCGTTTTATTAACAGATGCCGCAAACAAATAACGTCGACTTATCTGAGTCATGACGAATTAAAGAATTCATTAATACTCATTACTAGAATCAGTCAACGCGAATCATTCCCTGTATATAATTAATTATTAAACAAACAAACTTTGCAAAAAAAGAGTAAGCTTTTAAAATTCAACCCATTCTTAGATAACAACAATTTAATGCGAGTTGGGGGCCGCCTTTCCAATTCTGAATTTGCTTATGAAAAAAGACACCCTATTATTTTACAGTCCACTCATCGTTTCACAAAATTGTTATTTAGTTTTGAACATAAAAGGCTACTGCATGCACCACCCCAACTCTTGTTGGCAACCATTAAAGAATCCTACTGGCCGGTAGGAGGTCGTAATTTGGCAAAGGTTTGTTACCATCAATGCGTGCGATGCAAGATTATGAAAGCCGAAGTGATCGCTCCATTGATGGGTAACCACCAAGTTCGCGGTTGTCACCAGGAGATCACGCGTTTAGGAATGTGGGCGTGGACTACGCAGGTCCACTTATGGCAGCCAGTCGCCAAGGTCGTGGTTGTACTTTGGTAAAAGTATATGTTGCCATTTTTATATGCTTCACAACTAAGGCTATAATTTGGAGTTGGTAGGAGATTTAACTAGTAAAACTTACTTGTCAGCACTGTCTCGCTTCATGTCTCGAAGGGGACAGCCAGATAACGTTTTCTCCGACAACGGAACCGCATTCGTTGGAGCGTCTAACGAAATCGGTAAATTTTTAAAGGCAAACTGCAACTCGCTGGCCGAAAAGTTAGCTACCGAAAAAACTCATTTTCATTTCCTTCCTGCGTATGCACCGCACTTTGGTGGTCTTTGGGAGGCGGGTGTTAAGTCGACCAAGTATCATTTACAACGAGTGTTGGGAAATTGTAACTTAACTTATGAAGAGCTTTCAGCAAACTTTGTCCTCTCCCTGTGGTCAACGAGTCTGCTTGAAAGGCATTCTTTCAACCCCGGGGGCATGTTAAAAAATGAATCACATGTTGCTCCATGCGTAATGTTGCTATGTTAGAATGTAAGGCGTTTGTATTTTTTCTTCCGTATTTGTCAAAGTGAGACATTACACGTTACTTGAATCGAAAAACCGTATTTAATTTTCTACTCCTGTTTTACCCCAAAACAAGCAGTATTCTTTATTACAAAGTGCGTTGGCTTAATGTATGTTTGCACTTCAATCATGATGAAGTCTTCTTTGACTAATCTTGGGGGCAATCTTCAGTATGTTTTGCAATACAATAACGTTTCAATATTGTCGCGTTTCATTTCTAATAGGAGAGTGGAAAAGTATTCCATCGAAATCGAAATGTGAATGCGAGTTGTATTAAGTCTCACATTGACCATGAACATCAGCGGTCGGCAATCAAAGGAAGAGGTGTAAATACCAAATACAATAACTACGTTATGTTAATAATAATTTACTTTAAAAAAAAAGTTTTAACCGACTTCAATTTAGTACTCCGCCAAGCCACGAGAACATTCCCTATTTTTTTGTACAATTTACCACATGAACTGATTTCCGATAGCAAATGCGTTGATAACTATAGAAAAAAACCGAATCGCTGTATGGTGGGCCTATAATATTTGAGGACTTCCATCGATTCGCCAAGATCATCACCAATGGCACTTCATTAGTTCTTATTTCAACGGAATCTTATCAGAACCTGTGACGTACTTTTGCACTTTAAGTATCTACATAATTGAGGAATTCGATAAGTCATCTGTGGTCTTCATCATCAATTCCTCGCCACCAAATTTATGATTCCGGATGTAAATACACGAGTTATAACAGAAAATACCAAAATCACTACACGCGTGCCTAATAAAATTGAGGAGTACCCTCAATTCCTCATGGATCCCATCATCTAACGGAATTTTGAAAAAAAATGGGACCCACCTGAAAGTATATACATACGAACAAAAAAAAATTTACAAATCAGCTCATCAATGGCGGAGTTCTGAACAAACATTGAAAAAAAAAAACAGCCGAATTGAGAACCTCCTCCTTTTTTTTTGAAATCGGTTAATAATATGAAACGATTGTCATTTACTATTCTCTAGTTTTCTGTCTCGAACCAGAAATATTAAAACGGTTGTAGCTTCTTAGTTCTTTGAGCTTTGCTTAAGATGCACACTTGGCTTAGGGTTAATATTAAATATTCAATCAAAAGTATAATATTTCAATTCAAGGCAAACATTTCTCACTCAATACCACGGCCGCGCATGCAAATCCGGGTATTCGTGTTTTTATCCGGCTCTGTTTGCCGTGTGTGATTGATTAGTACGGTTGTCGGTTGTGTTTACTGAACAACATTCATTCTTTAGCCGCGTCTGTGCTAACCGGATGGAAGTGTTCAGCCGCACAGCAATAGGTTATGACAACAGTGAAAAGAAATTGTTTTTTTTTTTTCATCAAGCATATTACACAAATACTCAAAAAGTATCAAACTTTCATTAATGACTTGCTGTTTTAAGATTTTTACGTTTATAAAACTAACAATAAGGACGTTCTTTGATTATTGCGTCACAAAAGCAAGTAATCCCTAAATTCCATACTAACGGATCGCCTTTGACGTTTCATAAAAAGAAGCTGATTTATATATTCTCTTTATAGTCAATGTTTATACTCGTAAGTTGGGCAATTGACCCGCTAGGTGGCGCTGTACCGTCGATGTCGATTTCTGAATCGCGCTACATAGTTTTTTTTTCTGGAATCATGCCTTGTTAGGGTTCCGTAGCCAAATGGAACCCTTATTCGTCATGTCTGTCTGTCTGTCTGTCCGTCCGTATGTCACAGGCATTTTACTCGAAAACTATAAGGCGTATTTGAATAAAATTTTGATGATAGGTGTATTTTGTTAGCTGCTACATAGTTTTGTAATTGAATTATTTAAAAAAAAATGTAGGGCAACACTCCATACATAAAACTGAAAGTCAATTTTTTTTAATTGCAAGCCCACGTTTGGCATATCAATCGATAGGCCTTTCAAAATAAATACAGTATAAGGTCTCTTAGCATTTTTTTGATTAAGTGGTTAAAGTCGTAGATAATCGCCCGAAAGTCACTAAAATTGTGTCCCCCCCTCTAATTTTTGAACCGTGTATTTTAAAAATATAAAAAAAATCATGGACATGGGGCTTATTAAATTCTTTCAGGGAAAATTGCTTTGAACAAGATTGGTTCAAAGGTTTTCGAGATATTTCTAAATAAAGAAAAGGACGTAATTGCCATAAGATATCAGTAACGATACGATCTTTTTAATAGGCACGGAACCCTTCGTTGTGGCTGGTCCAACACGAACTTGGCCGCTCTTTTTGATAGCTTTTTTATTTTCTGTAGGAATTTAATTAAATGAATATATTATTTATACTTAAAATTACTATAATGGACTTGAATTATAAATAAATAAATATTACGGGACAATCTTACACAAATCGACCTAGTCCCATACTAAACTCAATAAGGCTTGTGTTATGGGTACTAGACTAGACAACGACCTATTTAATAGATAGAAATACTAAAATATAAAGAAAACATCCAAGACTCAGAAACAAATATTCATGCTCATCACACAAATATTTGACCCTACCAGGATTCGAACCCAGGAGCTTTGTAGGCAGCGTCACTACCCACTAGGCTAATAACTGGTGGTCTAAATAAAACGGTTGTTATTTCTGATTTATTATTTAATCATAAAGTATAAGAATGGAGAATGGCCAAACATGATTTTTTAGGAAGTATTCAATCTTTTTTCAAAAAAGTTACATAATTCCGTAGAAGCAGCGTTGGATGAGGATCTTTCAATATACGATGGTCTTTTAAACCCTCTGGATTAATGGCCAGCCCAGGCAGGCTTAATATCCCACTGTCATGGCGCGACCTCCTGTTTTTCAAACAATCATGCATCCATTAAATCAGACCAACAAACATAGTTAAGAATCATATCTGAAAATCAGTCCTTATTGTTTCCTTTTCTAGCCAGAACGGCGTTTCAAAGACTCTCGATAATTTTCAATTCACGCAATTTCAAGTATCACTATTTCAATCAGCATTTAGGTTCAATGAGTGTACTCTGAACATATTTTATGAAATTGCTTCGACTGAAAGTTCTTTTGAGACCCTAATGGACTGTTGTGCTCTTCAGGTATTTGCAATACTTTTATTTGGTGTATATATAGCCATAGAGAAAACAAGCGTGTCTCAAGTGGTAGACTATGGTCTGGCGATTGGTGCTCTGCGGTCATTGTACTTTGAGAAAACTTGAACGAGAATTGTGTAAACATACGTATTATTAACTGTTTTGTGACATAGCCAAACACTGCAAAATACTTCGCGCTTACTTTTGTTCGATGTTGAAACAGTGTTGTTCCTGATACGGCAATTGCCGTAATATACGGTAATTCAGGCATCGCCGGACCTAAAACACGGCATGCGGCAGCAAATCCATTACCGTATCATTACACGGCAATTTCACGACGCTGCAGCTAGCGATAGATATCGCCATCAAGCGCCACAGACCGTCTACCAAATTGTTTCGTGTGTAATGCGCCTAACACGTGACACGTCCATCGGTCATAAGATAGAGCGAGAAAACCAAGGTTCATCAACCTATCTCGCTCTATTAGCGTAGTTCCCGCTGGCCGAGGCGGACTGCCATGCTGGGTCGTCTGGTCGCTGCTTGACGCGGCGCAGTGTTGCCGCGTTTCAATTG
The DNA here is from genome assembly GCA_945867215.1 of Epinotia demarniana. Lineage (NCBI taxonomy): Eukaryota > Metazoa > Arthropoda > Insecta > Lepidoptera > Tortricidae > Epinotia > Epinotia demarniana. The sequence continues at coordinate 5,527,821 of OX244273.1, read as the reverse complement.
CCAAATTAGAAGGAAAATTTGTTTTTTTTTTAAGTTTTCCGGGCAGGGGGTTCAAATGTACAGAACACGGCAATTATTTGAGATTTTAGACTCTGTGCACGGCAACCCAAAATTCGACAAGAAAAACACTGTGTTGAAACTATTTCATGAGTCTGTCTATTGTCTATAGGTCTACCAGATTGCAGCTCTTTAGTCCATAGGAGAAACTAACTCAAAATATCTTTTACTCATGTATGCCTAGTAACAACCACTTTATGATCGTCCGATAGAAACATAATCTTAAATAAGTACGTATATTGTTTTGGAGCAATTTATTAATTCAATTGTTATTCTTCATATATTTTGCATACATTGCAAGGTGGAGGTGGCCAAAATAACACAATATAAAAAAATTTACAAAAATACTAGTCAAGATTAGTTCTACATCAAAATCTAATTAAAAAATATATATAACGAGAATAATAAATAAAAAAACACGATGTCTTAATTTCCAAACATAAATAATTAATAAAAAAATCTAGTGACAATTAATTCCACGGAGTTCTATCATTCATGTAGTTGTGTGCTAAAATAGGCCCCGCTTGGTCGGTTGGGACCCGGATTTGTTAACTGTAAGAGATTACGGACTAGGATTTGAATTCCGAATAAAGGTCAAATTGGAGTGGCATTACAGGGGATTGCGATTAACATTGCTGATGGATTGGAAATGCTTTTATTTGTTTATTTATGAAATTTTTGATCTTGTATTTTAAAAATAGAAATATATGGCTGTTACACAATTTTCACACTAACCTTTTCAAAATTATTCGAAACCGCTATGTCTAAACGTCTATACTCATTTTGCGAAAAATATAATATTCTCAGCGACTACCAATATGGCTTCAGAGAAAAACGATCTACAACACTATATACGTTTGTTCGCGAAGTATTGAACATTATTAATGACAAAAAACTGAAAAACACGCCGTAGGCATTCTACTCGATATGAGCAAAGCCTACGACCGAGTGCCATATAATATACTATAGAGAAAATTAAAAGGCATAGGTGTTAGGCAATGCTCATGCCTGGTTCTCTTCATACCTTTGAAACCGCTTACAGTGTGTTGAAATAGAATGCTCGAACTACACCACCGGAGAAATACACCATGTCCGGTCAGAAATATTAAAAATTGAACAATCTATCCCTCAAGGGAGTGTCCTTGGTTGCATTCTTTTTTTAATATACATTAACGACTTGCCTTAAATAATAAGTAGCCCGTGTACCTTGTTTGCCGACGACATCTCGTTTGTTATACCTACCGTGCCAGAATGAACTGAACTTAAATTACCAACTAAATTACTTTCTGACGGCAATTGTTACCTGGTTAAAAGAACATAACCTTGAAGTAAACTTCGATAAAACTAAACTGATACAATTTAAACCTCATCAAAAACGCCCAATAAATATTAACTTCAATTTTCAAAACACGGTTTTAGAATCAGTCTCCTCAACAAATTTTTTAGGTGCTATCATAGACTCGTCTCTAAATTGGAAAGACCACATAAGCGAAATAAGTAATAAATTAAATAGATTTACTCACGCACTTTATAATCTAAAAAAAATGCACAGATTTAAAATCATCATTGAGTGCTTACTACGCTTACGCACATGCCTGGCTCCAATATGGCATCGTGTTATGGGGAAATAGCACAAATATTATTAGTCTGTTTCGATTACAGAAACTTTGCACAAGAATATTAGTAAATGTAAATTCCATGGTAAGTTGTAAATCTTATTTTGTAAAACTGAAAATCTTGACTTTAGTATCTATATATATTTAAGAAATTTGCATTTTTGTCAAAAATAATCTCAGTCTTTTTCCTCAATATTCCCGCTCTCAAAACTTGCGACCCAAAACCAAACTGGCTACTCGTAATTCAACACTTACAATGGTACACTACACTCAAGCCCTTATGGCATGTCAATAAAAAATTATAATAAAATCCCCGATACGATTAAAAACATTACTGATCAAAAAAAATTTAAAAACATGAGGAAAAAAAAGGAGGCATGAGGAATGCCTTTGATACACTAGATGAGTTTTTTAATGATAAGACCCTAGACTGGACAGCGAAATATTTTTTTGGAAAAAAAATATTGTTTTTTTTTTTTTTAGGTTAGAGAATATATATATGTGAACAATTGTTAATTTATGTCTGTGTATATAAAATGTAGTACAACAATATTAAACTTAATGGGAATTTCTAATGTAATATATTAAATTGCTTGCCCTTACAGGGTTCATGTTGATCTGTACAATTTATTTAAGATCTTATATGTATACTTACATGAGTGCAATAAATGATATGATATGATATGAATTATGTGTGTATATGTGTTCCTCTATTCTCTTCTTCCTGTATGATGTGCAGAGTTGAGGGTGAGTTACCTGCATTTGTTTCCAGTTGGCGATACTACGAATCCTCAAATCGATAAAGGTTCAGCAATGCACTTGTGACTCCTCTGAACTACGGTGTCTGCTTAGCACTTTACAGTTCGTATTCTTGTTTAAAAAAAAATTAAAATTAAAAATTAAAATTATTTATTTTCGTAAAATATACATGTTTTTATAATCTAGGGGATGGTGCCGCCTGGTAAGCAAATGTTGCCTGTGTTGGGAGACACCGTTCTTCCTTAGGTTATTAATTGATACACGAAAAATTATACGACTACTTAAGGTTACCAAAATAACTTACATAACAAAATCTAACTAACTGTAACTAGAGACAATAATATGAGGTAAAACTATAACTAACTAGGTTTAACAATGAGCAAAGGTTCATACCAGTAGTTGTGTGTGTGTGAGTGTGAGTGTGTGTGTGTGTGTGTATGTATGTGTTAGTGTGTGTGTGTGTGTGTGATGTGATGATGAAATGAGTGTGTGTGTGTCGCATATATGTTAATTTATCAGCTTTGTATATTTTCTATTTGCTCGTATGTTTTGGATTTAAGCCACTCTGTGATTATTTTTTTACAGTCATAGTATGGTTTTGGGTAAATGTTTAGGCATCTATTTACTTTGTTGTATATATGACCAGACTTTACATTGTACTGTGATCGTGCAAATTTAGTTTTAGTGTTTGCTATACTAGCAATGTTTATTATTTTTCTTTTGGTCTTGTAGTTAGCCTTGTATGGGAGTGTTTTAGACATACTTGTAAAATATACAGCTTCCTCACTGACAAAACTTCACTATGTTGTTATAATAGTTCAGTGGGAAACCGTATTTTCTTGAAGTACATGATTTTCAAAAGAGCACGTTGGGCTCTCTCAAGGTCGATAAACCGAGATTTGGCCGCCCCACCCCAAACTGATATGCAGTACACTAAGACAGACTGTACCAGGGCTGTGTAGATTTCTGTCAGTACATTCCGCTGTTTCGTTAGTGTTTTACCTGGTACAATATGTCTTAGAGACTTGAAAATCCACAACAGTTTTCTGACCCTACTGCTCAACTGATCAAGATGTGCGTACCAGTTTAGGTGATCATCCAACGTAACTCCAAGGTATTTGATTTGTGATACCCTCTCAATAACTGGGCAATTACAGGTAAGAGCATTCGTTCTATGACAAAAGTGGATTTTGAGATTCACATCGAAGTTAGGTTGTGTGGAATTTGTAATGCTAAAACACATGTATTTTGTTTTTTCTGTGTTAAGGGTTAACAAATTTAGTCGTAGCCATTGTGATATCTGAACTAGGCCCTGCTCAGCATTTGTTTTGGCTTCCATCCAAGTTTTACCTAAGAACACTATGGCTGTATCGTCAGCATAAGAAAAAACTTTAGCATTGGTTACAGCCATGTTGCAGAGGTCGTTGATGTAAGCCAGGAACAATGTTGGTCCTAAAACACTTCCCTGTGGAACGCCGTACGATACATATTCATCGTTACTACTATGTTCTCCCAGTTTAACTCGTTGCTTCCTGTCAGATAGATAACTTCTAAACAAGGAGAGCGTATTTCCCCTAACCCCCATTTTCTCAAGTTTTTGAATAAGAATAGGGATAGAGACGGTGTCAAAGGCTTTTCTCAGGTCCAGAAAGACCGCTAAGCACTTATTTTTGCTATCTACGTTATCTACAACTACCGAAGTAAGAGCAGTTATAGCATCTTCCGTCGATTTTCCCTGTCTAAAGCCAAATTGTGAATCCGACAATAAATTAAATTTTGTAAAGAAACTTAGCAGTCTAGCATTGAGAATCTTTTCGAGGATCTTCGACATTGCAGGTAAAACAGATATTGGCCTATAATTGCTGACATCGTCTCTATCCCCACTCTTATACACAGGAGTAATTAATGATTTTTTTAGGGAGTTAGGGAAAGTTCCCGAATTAATACTGAGGTTTATGAGATGTGTTATTATAGGGACAATTTCTTGGGCTGTATATTTTAAAAACTTAGTTGACACATTGTCCCAGCCAGGCGCGCTATTAGATTTCAGACTGGACAAAGTGTTGTAAACTTCATTTTGACTTACAGGTAGTAGGACCATAGAGCTGGATAGAACAGGCAGGCTATTTATATATTCACTAATATTGTCCTGAGGATCAGGGGTAATTTTTAAGGCAAGCTCTTTCCCAATGTCTACAAAGTACTTATTTATAAAATGAGCTGACTCAGACGGAGTGGCTTTAATGTTTAACAGCTCTGTGTTAGGTTTATTCGATTTGGTGGTATATGTTAGGTGTTTAATATTTTTCCATAAAAGTTTATTACTATGCAATGATTTCTCTAATAGGTCCTTCTCGTACTTTCTTTTTATTTTTTTTATCAAATTGTTACAATGGTTTCTATAACGGGTGTAGGTGATTTTTATAATTTTATTATCAGGATCATTACGTAATTGTTGTTGGAGTTTATTGCGGTTTCGGATACAGCGTAAAATCCCGGGAGAAATCCAGGGCTTTATTATTCGACTTTTACTAGGTATAGAAGTAGTGATCGAGTTATTTTTTATTGAATCATTTAATATATCAATTAAGCGATTAGTAACAACGTCGGGATCATTACAGAACATTAGATTGGATAGGTTTTTTTCTTTTAGGTATTTTAGTGCGTCTTCAAAGTTAAGAGTAGTTTTGTTTTTTTTTGTCGTGGGTAGAGTTTTAGTTTTTGATATGGAGAGAAAGGTTGAGTAATGATCAGTCGTGGTTGTTTTTATTATAGCAATGGTAGGAGAGTACTTGATTTTATTAATTTTTAATATAAAATGATCTAAACAGTTCTTTCCCCGGGTAGGACTCGCGTGTCCAGCCAGAAGTCCAAGTGAAGACAACATGTTTAGGTAGCTATTTCTGTTTTTGTACTCATGAGATGGTTCTATCAGCTTAGGTCTAATGTTTATGTTAATGTCCCCCGCGATGATTATACTACTTCCTGATTTAAAAGATTCCAAATGATATTGTAATGAGTCAATAAAGCTTTCTGCGTTTATGGTGGATGGAGATCTGTTTAAAATAATACGATCATTACATTTATTAGCTTCTGAGCTGTCTTCTATCTACTCTACCCATGATAAAGTTCAAATAAATTAAATGCGCCTACCAAAAATCTATTAGCAATTCCTTTGAAACAAATGTTTGCTTTGATTACATTAGCAGGCAAATTAGAAGAACACTTATTCTTCGGTATTTAATCAACTTTAATTGCATTCCGAATTCCAGTATATTGATGGAAGTTTATTCTACTTGATTTACACTATTCAATTCAAATTCAAAACATTTATTAAACATTACGGTATTCTTCGCTTTATACCATAGGTAGATCACATGATCACTCGAGTCACTCGACTACCATATTTATATAACATTATAGCCCTAGGTACTGTTTTGATCATAGTGTAGGGTGTTTGTAGTAGGACGCGTCTTTATGGATTGAACTAGGTACCTATAATATGTATACTCCGTAGTAGTAGTAGATGAAAAGTATTAATTTAAGTAATAAAATGTTTTTAATGGAATGTTTTTAACGTACTTAATTCGATATAAATTAATTAGTATTCGAGTCGACTGAAAAAAAATGTAGAGTGCGACGCGACTTCAGCAGCAATTTGTACCAGACGTACAAAAGGCGTAGAATGGTTGTCATTTTATCACTTATCGCTGTGGATAAGACATCCGTCACGTTCTGACAAGTATGCGAGTGCGAGAGTGACGGATGTCTTATCCACAGCGATAAGTGATAAAATGGCAATCGTGCTACGCCCACAACAGTTTACATAATTATTCATACCATGGCCTCGTGGATAGTGATAATGCCTACGAAGCTGAAGGTCCTGGGTTCGAATCCAGGTAAGAGCAAATACTTGATGAGATTTACTGTCATGCGGCACAAATGATCGAATATTTCGTACAACATTCATATAATAATATGACGTATTTCCGACTGGACATATTTTTGCAGCGCACGTAATTCCATATGGACGTATTTCTTTGGTCCGTCTGTATCAAGAAGGACGTAAATTAACTACAACTTAGAAAAGTTGAAAACCCCCGACATGTTAATTTCAAAGTCCAATATTTATTTATTTATTTATTTAAACTTTATTGCACAAATAAGAGGTACAAATGGCGGACTTAATGCCTTAAGGCATTCTCTACCAGTCAACCACAGTGCTAAACAGAAAAGCTAATAGGTGCAATATCTCAAAAGGAGCTGAACAGATATTCATGAAACATACTCGGTATAAAATTATCTATGAAACAAAAAAAAACGCATTCAAAGCGGTCCATCCGTTAGGGAGCTACGCTACCACAGACAGATACACAGACAGACACGTTAACCTTATAACACCCCTCTTTTTGCGTCGGGCGTTAAAAAGACTACATTTTAACAATATTCAGGCTGAACAATGTTTAAATTGTCGTTTTTCAGATTCGGTACAATTTCAAGTTGTCAATTTTCCATTTGTACCGAATGACAGTGAGTAAATCAAATATTTATGTGATGAGTATGAATATTTAGTTGCCCGAGTCTCGGACGTTTTCTATGTATTTATGTCTATTAAATATGTCGTCGTCTAGTTCACATAATACAAGCCTTATCGAGCTTTCTATTGGACTGGTTTTTCCCTATGTCTTTCCTCGGTTTTTGTAAGATTGTCCCCTAATATATATGTACAATAAACCGTATATTAATAACATATATTAAACCAATTTCCTAACGATGTTTTCGTTCACCCAAAACTCACGCACTCTCTTTTACGTCTTAATTATCTTAATTTTTAGCGCTCTTACGGAAGCATTATTCATGGTACTGGTTTTGGTAGTTTATAAAATACTTCTCATACGATTAGTACGATCAAAGACCATGCCTGATTGAAATATATTGCTGTTTGTTTGTAATATACGACGGTATGTACACGGTATTCAATTATCGACTTCTGATTATGATTACTATTTGATTGACGGGTTGGCGTGATACGCCATGATTTGAATATTATGCTACAATGTGTTTTAATAGTACATTGTGATACAAGTGAGGTATGTTGACAATTGCATCAGTGGCGGAATTGTTCACACGAACCGCAGGTGAGCCGAAGACGTAATTCACGCGTTTCATACGACGTTTTTAAACACATTTTGCGAGAGAAAAACCCTCGTCATAAGATGAAAATTGTATAGGTCTGCCAAGTTATTTTATTTATTTTATTTTAATGATAACAGGTTTTTACTCACATATTGTACATCGCCACGAATTTCCTGTGACGTCCATTCTATTTATCACTTTTCTAGTCACCACGAGTCAACATTTTTGTAATAACACACATGCATTTACAATGTTTACAAATATTTCTAAAATAACCTATAATGGCACGCAACAGTTTTTTTATTGAAGTTTGCGCAGTACGCCCGCATGTGTTAAGCCAGACTTAGATGAAATCTCTAAACAGCCGATACAAAATAAAATAAATATAACCGTTTTAAAATGTTATCTTTATTAATTCATGTAAAATGTTATCAAATGTTAATAATATTACTAAATTAAACGTTTCTATATCATATTCAAAAAGAAATAGTCAAATTGTTAACAAAAAGGATTTAATTTGTTTAGTCGAGTAAGAATCATGATGCCGAAAATTTTAAAAAAGCTGTACGTTCTGTACAACCCGGTTAATTTAAGAATGCACCGTGTGCATGCATACATATTGCTGCAAGGTGCCAACGTGACTTAATCGGTATATAACCATAACACACAAGTATCGTAATGTTATAAAACACGCGTGTTTAATACCCAGTATTATGAGCCTAAAAGCGACATAATAAGAGGTACCTTACGAGCAAATGTGTTGAAAAAATTCACACAAAACGTCACTATGATCATTAATATTGATCATTATATAGTTTATTATCCTTTAAAATATCTCTTTATATGTTATTGAATCGCATTGGTTGATGCACTTTCATTTGTGCTAGCGCATAGGCAAATTTGGAACAGTGACCGCACCGCAAAATACGATTCCAATCGGAAATCAAGAAGTAAGTAGCTGTTTACTAAAGGACTCCATTCCAGTCCCTGTCTTGAAAAATAAGCAACAGAATAAAACATCGTAATCTTTTGTTGGCATTCGAATATAATCCATAGTAAACACATTAGCAGGGTACAGCGGAATGTTATCTGGAGACCACCACCTTACCTACTTAAATAATTGCAGCCATAACTAACAAAATACTTATGGACCATTGCGTAGCGTTAAAAATGGCTGACTGTTGAGTTTGGTTCGGCGTTTCTTCTTAACAATGGTCTTCTTTTTCAGAAACGCTGGTAGAATTTTGACTTGTAAACGTGCCATTACGGCCTACTTGCATCATAAAAATTCATCATAAACATTTATTTATTTCATTCATTATTTTAGTATGAAATAAATGATTTTTTTACATTTTATTTTATTTATAACAACGCCACAAATCCCTTATAGGGATAAGTTCGCCTTTGAAGCGATGTAACCTATTATTAAAATTACATTTAAGCTGAATGTAAGATTTTTCCGGTAGGACTCAAAAGGTTTTAGGGTGCTTGAGCCCCCCCTTACCCCTCTCCCCTAAATCCGCTACAGAGTGCATGGATACGTTATAGACATCAGAATAATCGAATTTCATATATACCTAACCTTAAGAGCATAAAGTGGTCCATTCAAAGACTTGAAATTCGAGCCTCCGCGTAATCTCCTTATTTTCTCCGCCAAATCAAAAATTTTGGAAATCATTTTTGTAACGCAGATTAACTAAGAGTTACACTATGCTCCTTGTATACTTCCTATTCTAACATATGGCTGCGAGACGTGAGCATACACACAAAGACAAGACCGAAAACTGATAACACGCCAAAGAGCTATGGAAAGGAGTATAAGAAGAAAGGAGTAAAGCAAGGCTTCACAAGGAGACAGAAAAAGAGCTACACATACCTACTTTTGTTATGTGTCTTAGTAACATAACTACAACTCAGAAAAGTTGGAAAAACCCCGACATTTTCTTTTCAAAGTCCAATATCTCGAAAACGGCTAAACAGATGTTGATGAAACATGGCTAAGAACACTCGGAATAAAATTATTTATGACACGAAAAAACGTCCATCCGTTTGGCAGCTACGATACAACAGACAGATTACACAAACAGACACGTTAAACTTATAACACCCCTCTTTTTTCGTCGGGGGCTAAAAAGTAAGAAGCTGTCAGGGCTAAAACTAAAAGTCTTAAGTGGAGATGGGTGAGCCATATAACATACTCAGAGAAAACAAAAACATGGACAAGAATTAATAAATTGGACCCCTAGATTCCAAAAAAAAGAGGAAGACGAAGAAAACGATGGTCTGACGACTTTAAGAAAATAGCGGGTCCATTATGGCACCGCACAGATAATAGAGAAGAGCTTGAGAAGAGTGACAGAAGTTGGAAGAAGTCTTTGTGTCACAAAGACACGCCCGCACTTCAAACGTTGTTGATGGAAATAAAGGCTAATAACAAGAATAATAAAAAAAACAGTTAAGTCCTATGTTCTGTTCTATTTGATAACTGATTTTGAAGAGCCGCTTTTAAAACGCTTAAAATACACTAACTTGTGAGTTTACAAGAATGTTCATTACTTACCAATTAATAAGTATCGATATACCTACTCAAGATTCATCATGTCCCAATCCCATCACTAAACGAGTCTCTGATATCTCTGATGATTCCATACATACATATTACGTTTACTTTTGAATTGTATAAAATGATAATAAAACCCTGGTAAGTCACATTTATTACGTATAACCTAGTTCTTTATGTTCCAATATTTTACGGCAGTCGTCATATTCATGCTGCAACGGAAATACTTCTCTTCCATTTATTTAGACTGTCAATAAGGCCACTACTTTATGGTTGGCGAAATATAACTAGCAGCGGTACCTCGAATATGGATACCTATATCACAAAATAGATAATTAATACTACACGTACAGACGGGACACTCCTTTGATCTTTACAAAAGGCGCTTTTTTCTCAGCCAAAACATTAAGTCGATTACATGGACATTAATGACGATATCGATGTTCATCGCTACAAGTACACGCCGGTTCCCCAACGTTGGGGCACCGGCATGTACTTGTAGCGATGAACGTAAATCGCGGAGTGTCCCGCGCCTGCATATACAGTGTGTGGCCTGTAACAGCGCCAAATATTTAAAAGGACGCTTCCTTAGAGCATCTGTAGTAACCCCTTGTGTCCAATTTCATTGTTTTTTTTTAATTCGAAGAAATGTTGATCTAAAGTTATGACCTATAGCACAGCAGTCAATGCAGATTTTGAGGTAACATCATGAACTGAGTCATAACAGTTTTTGCATTTTTGTTTTTAAAATATATTTATGTAATTTTTTAATATTTTGTGTTTTTTTTTAAACTACCTGTGTTACCCCAGAAGGATAAAAAATACACGTGAACTTACTTTAAAGAAAGAAAAAGAAAAAAAAACTTATTTATTTTCAATTAAAATTACCTGGAAATAAGTGCTCACACGCCCAATAGTCTACCGTTTAATTTTTTGCCCCTGTTTCTGGCCCCACGCTGTATATGGTATAACAGTGCTAACTATCTTTCGTCAATAATAAAAAAAAGACCGGGTTCCACTCCGGGAGTGCCGGCAGAAATGAAAACTCAATGACAATGTAACAATTTTTCGATCAGGCCACATGTCCGTCTTACGAATGTTCAATCTGTAGAATCTTACGGTCACGTGACATCATACGGTCACGTGACCTGTTGTGAGTTTTTCCCCATCACAAAAGTGCACAGCGCCGCTAAAGAAGTTTTCACTTAAAAAAAAAAAAAAAAAACATATTTCATTTGAGTACTATAGTAAGTAGGGCATGCGGTACCGGTACCACTCTCAGAACCGGGACTAGATTTTCGGTACTGAGTCAGAACCGGGAATTCCCGGGATTTTAATTTTTTCGATTAATATAATAAAACACCAATTAAATTATTATTTTTTAATCATATAACCCAGAATAGATAACATAGGGCAAAATAATTCAATACATGACAAAAATAAATCAAGAAATACAAAAATAAAAGAGAACTTATAATTAATATTTCTTAAAAGTTCCTTTTGAGATCAATTCACCTGTTACGTAGATACAATGATGATTTGTAACTGTAAATGATCAGTCTTAGTAGGTATTCCAGATTTCCAGAGCAATTATTAATATAAATCCAAATTACAAAATAAACCATATTAAAAACATAAAGAACATTTTTCAAATGCTTCCGTAAACCGCTGGTTGATCCTCCTAACGTTTTTAACACTACCACAATGTTTGCATTTGCCGTCTTTCTTGTCTTTCTCGCGTAAAAAATGATTCCATACGGATGATTTGCTAGTATACTCTTCGAAGCTCATCGTGTTTCTGCCAAAATAAAACATATTTTTAGAAATATAAAACAAGTAACTACACTCAAATAAATCATGGATAACAGTAGAGTCATAAAAAATATCTCTAAGGCCTCTAGAAAGTATTAATACATTCTCAAACATATAATATAATCCACCCAAAAGTACATACATATTATTACTTTGAATGAAAACCTTAGGAACTAAAAGACAATATATACTTAATACACAGAGGGCGCAGGATCGAGTCCTGTCTTAGGCTTATAGTTGATGGCGGTTTATTTTTGCCGTTGTAAGTATTTGGTCTCTGTACCAAATCGATTATAATTTGATCGTGGTAACTTCCACTCCACGTAAAATTTACACGAAACAAAAAATATTTAATAATATAATTTGTAGAGTATGTACTTATTTCAAATATATAATTTTAATGTGATACACACGATTACGTCCAATCCTTGATTTGTCATAATCCGTTCAGGTAGGTGCCCGTTGTACATATAAGCCTAGTTTATGTAGGTGAATCTCTTTATAATATTTACTGACTACAAGACTGTACTAGTAAAATATAAGTTATCTTTTTATATACAGTGAAATATATTAAATCTGATACTTTCCTTACATTTTAAACGCTGCAAACTCATCACAATCACAACACTTTCTTAGACACAGCACAGTGCACAGTGCACAGTACACAAGTTCACTAAACGAAAACAGCCATCTTTCTGACTACCTGGTTGACAATGACAATACTTGTTTACGTCGGTCGGCCGGACCGGTTGACCTTGGATCGTGTCGAGGCGTTGGGTCGGGCGGGCGAGCCGAATAAAGCCGAAAGCATCCGAATAAAACCGCGGTCCACAAGAAATTTTGAAATAAAAATATGCCAAATAACCAAGCAACAAACTCAGTAATCAAAATCAATTATTTATTCAGCAAATAGGCCACTAGGGCACTATTACATGTCAAACGGTAATTAAAAATAAAATGATCTTGCACAATAATTTCAAATTTGTAAATAATCGATTAACACACAAAATATCAGTAGGTACGATTTTTTATCCATTACATAAGGTTCATTAATTGTATAGGTAATGTTACCTGAGCGACCGAGCTCGGCTGGTTTTCTAAAAATGAAACCTAGTTAGATCGATTTATCGCCCCCGAAACACCCTGCATACTAAATTACATGAAAACCGTTGGAGCCGTTTCCGGATTCAGATTATATATATATATCTAATATAATAATAAAAACATCAAAAGGTATCTCATTTAAAGGTAATAGACATATTATTATTATGTTAGATAGATAGATATATGGTCCGTAATAGAATTAGCAAGAAATGTATAGTATTAATATCAGTACCGATGGAACCGAAGAACCGGGATTTTTTTCCGTCAGAACCGGTACCAGTTTGCTTGAAAATTCCCGGGAATTCCCGGGATTTTCAGTACCGGGAATTCCCGGGAGCATGCCCTAATAGTAAGATTGGCAATTTGTACTATTTTCTCAGTATCACTGGTCTTATAATTAGTTCACAAAAATTGTACCTATTATTCGCGTTGTAACTAAGTATTGTATAAGCAATCAAATACTTTCTCGAACTGGTCCAAGAAATTGCTTGTTTGAACACACACATTATGATTATGCACTGATGTTTTTCGGGCTCGCCAGTTGCTCGGCCTCCTCGATGGTATCTGGCAGGGGCACGTTGAGGGTCTCTGGCAGAATGAGGACCATGACACTGGCAGTCAGCGCGAGGGCACCGAAGAATATGGCCGGCAAGTTGTGGTAGTACAGGGCCTGAAAATACGAAATAAGTCAGGACAATAGGGGTGACTCATGTTAAAATTGATAAGGTCGTGTTGCTAAATGGCTCTTAAACTATAAAAATATTGTAATGTAGTATAAATTAAAAAATAAATAAATGATTATGAACGGAATTATATACCGTTAGCTTTTCGGAGAAGTAAAACATCGTCACGAAACCGGCCTAATCCCAATAAGAGGTCTACTTTTCCCTCTGGGTTGGACGGTCAGATGGCAGTCGCTTTCGTAAAACTAGCGACTATGCCAAATCTTGGGATTAGGTGTCAAAGCGGACCCCGGGCTCCTTTATAGGCACAACCGGGAAAAACGCTAGGAGGATGATGACCATTCCAGTTCCTGGATTTCGTACCGGATTTACTCCCCTGGAAATGTAGGCCGGCCATTCCCGTCGTTAGAATAGAATAGAATATCATTTATTCATGACAACAACACATACATACACATAAATCAAAAATACAAAAGAGAGAACAACATTGCCACGAAACGGTCCCATCTCCTGGTGGCCAGAGCGCTGGTCTTCCAATGGAACCATCCGGTGATTTTACGGCGTAGCCAGTACTATAAGCTTACCAGTAGAGGTGTTTGTGGGGCTAGCGTAGACCCAACCCGACCCAGCGCAGAGCATATAGCTAGTAAAGACTGGCGGACGCTCGTCGGGAACACTTCAGATACGTAGATGTACACGGAACTGTAGGCTACGGTGATTGAGAACTTTCCCGACAGGTACAGGATGAGGGACAATATTTTTTGATCTGTAAAAAAACATACTTGTAAAAAAAACCTATGAGATACGCATGTATTCAGAGCAATAGCACGTAATTTAATTTAATGTCGGAGAGGCAACCGGATGGCTCGCAGTATTTGTGCTCCCGAAGTGTTGTGGAACCGCCCTGTGCACCTCGAACTGAGCCCACAGGTGACTGGTTCGGAAGTAGGAGGGGGGTGGTAAAAAAATAAATTGTCGTGAGGCAACCGATTGAAACACGGTAGCCTGAAAGTGTGTACCTACGCTGCGCTGTTTATATAACGAAATTTTTATGCCATCACTCCTAGTGCGACCGGAGCCGAATAAGCGAGCGGAGAAAAAAAAATATTGAAAAATTGGCAGGCAACTGCTTGAAAATTGGCATGCTTGTTCTTCATCATCATCGAACGTTTTCCGGGCCGATACGGACTCTTAAGTGCCATACAAATTTCAATTCTAGCCTCGCCTGGTCTCGGATCGCCCCTCCGGTGGAAAATCAGCTTTATACGCATTGCACACGGGTATGATACACGTTGCATTCATAGCATCATACGAGTATACAACAGTGTTGGCCCGTTTCAGTGGGCATAGTTGTCTGGCACGGTTCTGTTACGGTCATGTATACGGTCTAGTGGGCACACACCTTTAGCGCCTGTTATTTTTATATATGGTACCAAGTTTGATGTTAGAAATAACACGACCAAGTACTATATGACGGCCCACCACCGCGGCATTACCTACCATCGAAGCTCCAATACGCTGTATCTTGGATTCCCAATCCACTTCATTCATTTATTCATCCAATGTTTATTAAACAAGCTTGGCTTTACTATGTAAGTAGTAAGTTTGAAAAGCCACTTAAATTATTTATATGTTATCTATTTCTCGTCCGAGCCACCAACAGCCATGGCACCGAAATCGGCTTAACTTGAATATTCCATTAATTCAGGCTCTTGAGCACACAAGGATCGCAATGTAAACAGAGGGTAAAATTCCAAGTCATCGATGGAGGCAACTGTTATGGAACAGCGAGATATGGCAACACAAACTATGGTTGTTTAAATGAAATAATGCATAAACAATCGGTACCTGAGCGGTTGGAGTTTGGGAGAAATATAAAAAACCATTCTTTAAGTAATACTGTTTAAGAGGCCGCAGTAAGCTCGGCCGAATTTCACCTTCCCATACAAACGTAGTTACGCTCTCATTTTAAAACTACGTGTTGGATTGTGACGAAACTTTGCATATGCAATGACATGAGGTATATCTATGTCTGTAATTAGTTTATATGGTTCCAATTTATAAAACAAAGTAAATACAGCAAAAACTAGTTTTGTATGAAAAACTTAAATTCGCTGTATCTTTTTTAGTATGGTATCTGAAGCTACGTAAACTAATTTCAGACATAGATATACCTCATTTCATTGAACATGCAAAGTTTCGTTGCAATCCAACACGTAGTTTTAAAATGAGAGCGTAACTACGTTTGTATGGAGAATCGAGCTTACTGCGGACTCTTAAGACCCAGCATTACTGACATAAGCTGTCTACAAACATTTTTTATGATACTTGTGTTTGTATGACGATACGTGTTTTAGTATGTTAAGGATTATTCTTATTAGGTATTTGAACGTTTGTTTTTTAATCTTTCTTGGTTGTTTGTCTTTGTGTCAATATTAAAATTGTGGTGGTTTCAGATTCAAATTATGAAAATCTCTATCTTCTGCTCAAGACTTCGTCTACGAGGACCCGGGATGAAACTATCGTATTTATATTTTAATCCAAGCTATAAACTATCTTCGTCATGAATACCATTTTTCAAACATCGTTGATTAAATGCAAAAGCGACGTAAATCAAAATGACACTTTTTTACAGGAGGGCGAAATAAAGTTTTTTTTTCTTTCTTTTTATTCTTTTATAGCATTTTATTTGTTAAATATATGTGTTATACATCAAACTGTTCGTATTTTGGTCTGTTTTGTAACTATTAAGTAAACCTTATGAAATGTTACTCCTAAAACCTTATATTACCAAAAACGTCTGTTTTGCATTAAAAAAATAGTCAAACTCAGTTTATTTTTTGGAAGAAAAAGGCCACAAATATAGAAATAAAATGCGTTTATTGTATTTAAACGATGAAAACATAATGTTTTTTAACAAAATATGCCATCTTAGCAATAACAGATCAAATCTAAATCAAAATTTGAGGTTCCTCATTGAAATGGGATCGCAGGTCGATCGTTGCTAACTATTTTACGCTCAAGAGGTAACTTCTAAGTTTCTGAGGCAAAATTAAACCAAATAAAGTATT
Organism: Epinotia demarniana; assembly: GCA_945867215.1. Lineage (NCBI taxonomy): Eukaryota > Metazoa > Arthropoda > Insecta > Lepidoptera > Tortricidae > Epinotia > Epinotia demarniana. Next base: position 5,511,023 of record OX244273.1, on the reverse strand, counting down.
TTATTAAAATACAAATTGTTGTCACATGCCTCAAAGTATTGAATGGTATATATTTAAAAAAAAACACAACTCCTTGTGTAAACTTCTAAAAAATTAACCAAATAAGGCTATCTGGTATAGAATTTGTATCAGAAGAATCGATAGAATGTATATAGGCAGTGTGTGTATGCCGTGTTTGTCGCCATTTCCATGATTCTTCTCGCTCGGCTCTCCATTCTGTTAGAGTAAAACATCAAAACCGTTAGAAAAAACAAATAAACATCACATTTTACACAAAAGTTTAATAATATAATGCACACAAACCGGTATAAAATTATTAATCTTAAATTGAGTCATAAATATTTTGGTTTTGAATAACCATTTTAAATTTGAATGAGTCTGTGAGACGGAAGGTAATTGTTTAAATGATAAATCCATTTTTTACTTTGAATCGTGACATATAATCTCCTTCGTGCCTTTGTCTTCTTCTACTCGTATTGTCTATTATCGAGACATGTAATTAATGTGTATTACTGTCTAATGTACCTATCCTAATTTCCTTAGTTTATTAAAGCCAAGTTGTATTTGGTGTCTCGTTTATTATGTATCAATTTAATAAAGAATGTAATTTAAGAACTTGCCCATTGAAAACTGGGATCAAGTGTTGAAACCTGCTCTACACTGCGTGCGATCACTTCTATGCACGTCGATAAACGCGACTCCACAAGAGAAGTTATTAAATTTTCCACGAAGAACACCTATCGGTGAATCACTCCCATCTGGGTCTCCCATAATCAACTGGATTTACACACCAAAGACCAACACCAAAGATAATGGGAGGAGATAGACACATGCAGACAGACTAAAGAGATTTTGTCGAAACGCGACAACTAACTCACTACCGCACTACTGAGGACAAAGAGAAGCCAACTACGCAAGATAGTTGGAATAATAACAGGGCACAACACTCTGAACAGACACCTCTACAACTTAGGTATCACAGACAGCCCCATGTGCAGGGCGTGCATGGAAGCAGAAGAAACAACCAAACATATTCTACTGGACTGTAAGCAGGTAGAAGTATACAGAAAAAAACACCCGGACACACTAAAAGGACGCAGTCAGCAATACCAAGGCACTCACAAACTTTCTGGAGGAGCTGGGGTGGTTAGAGTAGCCCTACCCCACCGATTCACGCAAAATAGGCACGACTGGATGTCGACTTGCGGAAACGCCCAGTAAAACTAACTAACTAACTAACTATCACCCCCATCGTGGCTCATCCCAGGGGCCATACTATTAAAAAAATTCGTTCGGTCGAAAACCGACCCCTATGCAGAAGAAGTTGAGCTACTTCTCAGGAATCCAACTTACTCATACGTCCGACGATGTAATGGCCAGGAGTCTACAGTATCCAACAGACATTTGGCGCCGCTTCCTATGTCAGATGATGAAGTTTCAAGTCCAGACAACGACGATGTAGACCAACCAGCAGAAAATCTAATATTAGATGAAAGGCCTACAAATGACGACAATCATGAAGATGAGATTTATGGAACTCCTTCCCAAATCCCTCGACCGTCACAACTTTTTAGAAGATCTACGACGCCTACAAGAATGCCGCAACGTCTCAATGACTACATCCTCGGCGATGAAATAATAGAGGGGGAGAATGACATACAATCTCTTTCGTGCCTTCTTCTTCTTCTACTCGTATTGTCTATTATCGTGACATGCAGGGGCGTATTTACCCTAGGGCCAACCGGGCCATGGCCCGGGGCGCCAATCCGCCAGAGGCGGCAGCTGATAGCATTTTCTTTGGTTTTCGCGCCATTCATTGACTTCTGGGGCGGGGCGGCTTCTGGCCGGGGCGCCGAATTTCAAAATACGCCCCTGGTGACATGTAATTAATGTGTACTACTGTCTAATGTACCTATCCTAATTTCCTTAGTTTATTAAAGCCAAGTTGTATTTGGTGTCTCGTTTATTATGTATCAAATCGTTTCTTAAAACACAGTAAGAATGTAATACTAAATAATATGGTCTGTGTACTAAGCAAGTTTATTGATGATAATATCGATAATAGTTTAAAATTATGAACTTTATTAAATGTATTTTTAAAATCAAAATGGCCGCATGAGCTAAATCGGCAGTTTTGCTTCTTAAAAATGTAAAATAAAAGTAATAATTCTAAAACCAATATTGCCACATCCTGTTATATGACCCCTTTGTGTAAAATACTTAGGCTTATTTTCAATTCAAAACTGCAACATTGAAAAATATGGCATTATTGATTTTAGATTATAATTCAGTTATAATGTATTTTCAATTCAAAACAGCCACATGTAAAAATAGGGCAGTTTTGCTTTATGAAAACGTTACATTTCGGTAAACATTCTTATACCTATACTGCCACATTCTGAAATATGGCCGTTTTGTCTAAAAAGTAATACAATACTTATGTTTATTTTATATTCAAGACTGCAACATTAAAAAATGTGGCACTTTTGATTTTAGATATTATTAATCCATAATGTAATTTTAATGCAAAACAGCCACATGTAAAAATAGGGCAGTTTTGCTTTTTGAATGTATTAAATTTTAGTAAAGAATCTAAAATCAAAACTGCCACATTTTGAAATGTGGCCGCTTTGTCTAGAAAATAGGACAATACTTACGTTTATTTTCTATTCAAAACTGCAGCATCGGCAAATGTGGGAATGTTTTCGTTTTGTGGCACCTTTCTACAAAACTGACGTGCGAGTGAGCCAAGTCTCGCGTTGCAACTGACAAAATGGCCGTATTGCACGGAAGTTCGTGACGAAAGAGGAGTAGTGCAAAACGGGCACTTGCGTATTTTGGTCATTTCTAACGATAAATCGAGAGGTGTCTTTGTGCCACGCTATAAAATGAGTGTCTATAGTTTCATTTTTGCAATAAAAGTGATTTTGACTTTTTTTGACTTGTGTCGCTTTTGTATTTAGTCAACGAAACTTTCGCATTTATAATATTATAGTGGGATCACTTTGTTTCATATAAGTTTGTATGATGTTTTACTAAATCCAGTAGTTGACATTGTATAATTGAGGCTGTAATACTACTAAATCTGTATGAAGACACTTATTGGATACCAAAAAACTTAATTGCCGTTATAGACGTACATGTTTCTAGATTATATTTTAGTAATTCTACCATTCTACAGTAAATCGTAAAACCCCATTAATCTAAACCTGCATACTGACAATAATGAGTATACTCACCTTTTGGTAGAAAGGATAGACCGATGCACAGGCACGCACTGAGAATATACATTGCAATCAAAATCTTCTTTCTCCCAAACCTATCCAATACTAATAAACACGCGAAATTCGCCGGAATCTCCACAAAACCAACCAGCATAAAGTTCACATACTTGTTGCCTCCCAGGGCCACTGAATTTATTGAAAGACCGTAATAAACAAAAGTACAAGTTATCCACAAAAAGGAACAGACGGCCACTCTCGTCCGTATTATCCTAGATTTGAGCACTTTCACGAAGGTTGAGGATCTTTGGTTTGGTGTGTCTTGTACTTTGTTGTTTACTTGGGGTACAGGTACTCTCATTTCCACGATAGGATTAAGTTCTTCCGAGATATCAACATTGTTCATTTTTGCAGCCTTTTTGAGGATATCTGCAGCTTCCTGACTACGACCCTTGGTTAACAGCCACCGAACACTTTCGTTCAGCAACCAGATGTATGAAAACACCAACGTAGCTGGTGCGTATATAATTCTTAGAAGCTGTCTCCAGTCTTGGAGCCTCCAAGATAATCCAGATAAAGACATCAGTCCAAACACGTATACAACATTTATTATAGTGTTGCCGAATACTCTGCCCTTAGGTCCAACTAATTCCATCGCTGAAAAAGAAATAATCATTATTATTTATAATGATTCATAACATTAAAATGGAGATATAAGAAGCATGTACGGATTTCATAATTTATCTTTATTATCGATGTTCCTTTGTCAAACCATCATCATCCTCCTAGCGTTATTCCAGGTAGTGCCCCTTCCAACCTAGACCGGTTTCTTCACTATGTTTTCCTTCACCGAAAGCGTTCCTTTGTCAAATCATAATCTAAAATATTTGCTACAGGAAACAAAGTTATGTTAATGAATCACATCTGCGGTTAGGTATATATGCCATCTCTTTAAGAACCTATTATGGAGCCATACATATAAACAGTAAAATGCTGATTTAAAAATAAGTATTTCGTCGTGTGGACTTTTTATACGACTGCCAAAAGCGAGTCTTTTCAGGGTTCATGGTGGCAAGTAAGCATGTGTGTTTCTTCATACCACCATAACTACTACAAAGGTCCGATCGTTAAAGGTTGTACGATATCCGGGAAATATCTTACGCTACCTACATTATAATATAATAAGTAGTCGTGTTTTATAATTTACCTAAAACAAAAGCAGTGCTATATGCTCCTGCTCCCAACGCTGCTTCTAGAAACTCGAAAACCACCATCATGACATAATTGACTGAAAAAGATCGAGCGAATCCAAATATTCCATTCATGAGTGAAGCAACAGCCAACGCTTTCTTTCTTCCAAATCTGTCTGACATGATTCCCGTAAGTGGCAGGGATACGAACAATCCCATGTTGTGGATTGTTCCGATCATAGTTCTCTTCCAGTTTTCACATCCCAAGTCAAACTGTAACAAATATATTATTAGCAGTCAAACTAAACTTGACGTCGTATATAGATTCTAAAATGATAACCTTAAAATTGCTATTAAAATGAACAAAATAACCGACACTGGCAAACTTACACTCTTCCAAATCTTGGACGTAGGCGTAGCCAAGTTACGCCATCATTTGGAAGAGTGTCAGTTTGCCAGTGTCGGTTATTTGTTCATTTTAATGGAAATGTTTAGGTTATAATTTCGGAATACGGCGTCAAGTATAGACATGCGCCAAGTATTCGGTTATTATTCGGCATATTGGGCATGTTTCGGCATAGTGAATCTATAATTTTAACATAACTTTATATGTTCTCATGTGAGTGAATTTGTAATTCTTATGAGAATAAAGTTTCTTTAACTGTTTAGTTCGGCCGAATTATTCAGCTGCCGAATATGAACCGAACAATTGAAGCGGTTTTTGTTACAACTTACAAGTAAGAATGTCAACTAATTACTGCTTCGTGAAATGAACACTATTCACCCAATTTTATTGTTATTTAACTTGCTTTATCGCAAATATTTCTCTAATCCTGAACAAAATGTTTTACCCTTAATTAGTTTGTTTTAGAACAACGGATGAAGGCATTACGATGAACCGAATATTTTGGCCGAATAATTGGTTCGGCACCAGCAGGCCCGAATATTCGGCTGAATATTCGCATTCGGCACATCTCTTCAAAACCATTTGAACGCGGCAGGTTAATGCAAATTCATGACACTCGTATGTACTCGTATCTAGTGTTGTAATATTAATTTACAAAGTTCTCAGTAGATTTACCTAAGAATATGTAAAATATGTTCTAATTGTACCCAGGTATTGGCTTGGCTATCTAGAAATGTATACAAATGTAATGGAACTGTTTTAACTAGATGAATAATGGATCTTGGTTACTAAAATATCTTAACAAAACTAGTCATCGACTTGTCTACTAAATATACGTCATAACTGGTCGTGTACTACTACTAAACATCAACTCTTTACACTAGGTATTACAGACAGGCTACCATGCCTAGCCTGCCCGGAAGACGAAGAAACATGCCACCCACGTCATCCTGACATGTCCGGGTTGGCAGAATACCGGGCAAAGCATCTCGGAACACCGGAGCCACTACCAGAGGCTGTTAAAAGGTTTGCTGGGCTTCCTGCACGGCTATCATGCAGGGCGCGCGAGCTCTCTCGATTTTTCTCGCACTATCCGTCTCTTTCTTATTAGAACACGACTTATGTCGAGTCGACGACACGAATTGCTATTCGTTTAAGTAATAGCAACACCTAAGTAATAGCAACACGTTTCTCATGCTATACCTAATAGAAACCGCACTACACAACTATTCATAGCAACTAGGTACCTACCTAATTACCTTAATTACACCAGAAACTATGTTAACGACTAGACTTATATGTAAACATGGCTCGGTCCACGTAACAGCGTTAATATTGATATGTGATAATGTCGACTCATTGACCTTCTAAGGATCTATACTGTATGCTATAAACGGTTACGTTAAATTCGGTCGCTGTGCGGGTGCAGGGTTAGGTATAGCTATGCGCGGGCGATGTGCGGGAGGCAAGGGACTGATAATGAGTTAAGCTGTCTACCTATAAGTATGTCAGTCATAAATGCCCTTGTGTGCCGTTCTGTGTGATTTTGAGTCTTTGATTTCAAGTGACCAGTTCAATCTAGTAAACCTTTTTTATTGCACGTAGTAGATGGTGGTAAAGAAGCCTACAGCCTGCCTGGTAGTAAGCAAACACCAAAGATGCTTTTGGCTCCCCGAAACCCGGGCACTCGACCCGAAATTGTCAAAAATAATACTACTTAATATGTAGTGTTACACAGAAAACACCACACCAGATTAAATTTTAATGCATTTAGATCTTGGGAACAGACAGAGCTTGCGTAGATATTGCACAGCGCGGGAACGAATCTTGACAGCCGCCATGACGCCATAGGGATGTGACACGTCGCTAGTGTTGTCCACCGTTCTACGCTAATAGTAGGCAGGTAGGTATTAAATGTCACGGACGGCAAGTTTCGAACCTTTCCAGTGTGTGAAGAACTCTTTAAGGCTTCGAAAAATGTCGCTCGTAGTGTCAATAATAAATAATGTCGAACTTAAACTTTCGTGATTCATGTTTATGAGCATACTACATGTAAAGGTTAAACCCATACGGTGATAATACCGCAGGATTACTTGAATAAACATCAGGCCCAGTACGCCGTGTTCGTCGAAGATAGTCTAGGCGCGGCAATCGGTTATCAAACGCATAATACAACGCGTGTTTACTGTACCAATATTATCTTTAGTGTCTCTGTATATTAAGGCAATTAATAAAATAACTACACACTTGTACATCAATGCACAGTATTTCAATGTAGTTACGTTAGATCTGAACGAACTCGCACTCGACACAACTTTTATCCACACAATATTCGAACGTATCACATTATTAGAGACACAAATGTCAGAATTATCTTCTAAAACCGTGTTTGTTAATTGTAACTGCCATACTATAAATAAATAAATACATCTTCATAGCGGCGGGGCATAACATAATATACAGGTCGACATAATAAATGTATGGCCGCCAGAGCTCTTTTTACGTGTGTCGACCGCTTCGCAAAACGAGCAACAGGCCGACTGTATTACGGTATTTGAAAAAAGTCAAATCAGCTTCTTTTATGAAACTTCAGAAACGCTCCGTTGGTACGGAATTTGTAGGGCTAACTTACCGTTGACCGCGACCGCAGGCCGCACCTGTCTGTTTCGACGACTATTGTCATAGACAACAGCAACATATTTTTTTAGCCTGACTTTTTGCGTAATATTAAAAAGGTTTTAGTACCTTTTTATCTTTTAGATCACTATTATTTAAGCTTCCTAGTACTTATATTTATTTAAAGGCCTCCACACATCGAACGCGGGTCGGGCGCGGCGCGGGTCGTGCGTCTCTCTCACTACCAACGCATTTAATATCTCTCTCACTATGTCTATCACACAGTAGCGCAACTCTACTGTGCGAAAGAGATAAAGATACCGCCCGCCTCTCGCCGTGCACGTCCCTCGTTCGGTGTGTGGGGCCCTTAAGTTCGTTCACGATGTCGTGTCCCATATCAGTCAATTTGCTATCGACGAAATGATAATTGTAATGAGCATCGCTCCAATAGTGTGTTGAAATTGTATTCGTCTGGCCTGCCCCTTATTTAGTTTTATTAATGTTGATGAATCTAATAGTTAAAGCGTGAAGCTTGTATATACCTACTTTATAAAGTATAACAATAACATTGAAAAATGACGAATAGTGGAGCCGTTCATTTTAAGATGTCTACTCTACAATTAAATTCAATCTTATGTCAATCTCCAAAGTCAACGTTTCAAGTATTTTCATTTCGTCGACAATTCAGTTCGTGGAATAGTCATTACAAGTAATTTTAAATCGTGTAGTTTTACTTGTCGGATGATTCATTAAATATTTGAATTATGTCATAGAAAACGTTTTGTGATTTATTGTTTTAAGTATTTTTAATTGACATACAAATTATTACAAGGATTATTATTGAAAATTAAAATAGTTGGCATACACAGTTATCTATGGCAATTATTATAACCTAACCTAAACCTTACCTAAACCTAACCTACCCGCCTGCGTGTCGACGTCACCCCGCTTCGCGGGGTGCCTATTTCCGTTCTGAGGGACGTAAGTGAACCCTAACCTAACCGAATACAATACAATTGTTCCGGTTGTTTGTTTTTTGACCGCGGGGGGCTTCGCCTCCCGAGCCCCCTTTTTCTGCCTGCCCTATTTTAGTTAAACCCTGTAATTAGTTGTTGTTGGTTTTTGTAATGTTGTAATACAATTTCGAACAAATGAAATTCGTTGTTTTGTTATTCTGCCATTTAAAATTCATAGAAAATGAATCATTTGCCAAATAACATTCCCGGAACAATTATTGTATGAAATAGTAAAAATTGGAATGATCTGGCCATGAAATAAAATTACACCAAACAATAAATCGTGAACTAAATATTACTGGAAAAGTTTTCGATGAAATAAAATTCGATGAGAAGTTTGTCGACAAACCAAGGGACACCCGTTAATTTGACATGCGACAAAGCGCAATTTGTGCTAGAATGCGGTCGATAGCGCGAGACTGATTTGCAACGCACGTGTCGCGTAGATTTGCGTATTCCTTACCTTAGTAACATAACTGGTAGGGTTGCCGCAGCCCTCAAAATTTTACTTTCGGTAGGACTTATTCGCAACTGTTTACAATAAACAATACAGAGTAATCAAAATGAGCATTTTTTTAAAAGGCAACTAATATTAATTGTACTCTTTATTTTGTTTTATTTTCACTGATAATATACGGGTGTAGACTCTTATTACTCCAAGAGACATTACTAATAAAGAAAGAAGGCAAAAAATATGCACACTTAGTAATTAAAATCTCATTCAGATATCTGAAAAAAATACGAAGCTACAACCGTTTTATTATTGGTTGTTAGAGAGAAAACGCTCGGGGAGCGTGACGTCACGTAAATCGTCATAGTAAATGAGAATCGTTTCATATGAAAGTGCATTTTGCGGAAAAAGAACAGATAGATACCCCCTCTCCCTCTAAGATCTTCTCCTTCATAAAACTACTTTGGACACGTATAACTTTGTAATTATTGAATCCCCTGCTTTACCTCTTTTTCATTTGACAATATATTTAATCCTTCTTCGAGAAAATCTATCCTTATTGATTATGTTATTTGGTGTCTCAGTGATGTGAAAGAGATCTTGATTCAGAGTAAATAAAAGAACATAAAATTACAGACCTATCGTAAATAAAATTGTTACAGAAATGTTATCCAACGAGCTAGTGAAGCGAACGATGTTCTAAGCTTCAGCTTGGGCCGAAAATCGTTCGTATGTCCGTTGTCTGTCACGCTGTCCAGCTGTCACGCTATCCGGCTTCGCCTCTACAGGTCGCATTTCTCAACCGATTGTAGTGAAATTTTGTGAGCAGATTTGTTAATTATATCGAGTTTCCCGTCGAGTCACTTTTGAGAAATAAAAAAAAAATTGAAAAAGACAGGCTCGCGAAATCTACAGCTCACAGAGCGAATAGTCTTAATCTTGTTGATTAATTCGAAAGATCATCATAATTTTAGCATGCCATCGCCTGCTGAGGTTAGATTTTTTGCTGGCGTTGTAAGTATGTACCTTCCAGCTAACCTTTGATCAATTGAGTGAAAGGTAGGGAGAACTAGATAGACCAATTTACACCGTGTACAAAAACATATAGAACAAACCAAGAATACAAAGAAACCTAAGAAAAATACAAACATGTTAATAAATAAATAAATAAATATAAGGAAAAAAGGAAACAACAGCACTGACGGTATCCGTTGGCACAGCCTGTATCTTGGGCACCAGTGGTACAGATTTAACAGTTCAAAGGGGACAATCCTACACAAATCGACCTAGTCCCATAGTTAGCTCAGTAAGGCTTGTGTAATGGGTACTAGACGACGATATATATAATAGTTAAATATATTAATTATATTATAATACTTAAATATATAGAAAATATCCATGACTCAGAAACAAATATTCATGCTCATCACACGAAATTTTGCCCTTACCGGGATTCGCACTCAGGACCTCTTGCTTCGTAGGCAGGGTCACTACACCAACTAGGCTAAAGCGGTCGTCAAAATGTAATTAATTTAAATATTAAGTATACGAATACTATAAATATATACATCATAATGTGTATTGGTCTTTTTATATACACGGTGTTTTTTTTAACCGTCTTAGAACCGAAGCCCAGTTAATGTATACATTGTATTAATATTAATTTTAATCATCCAGCCTAGTGACCACAGTGAATGCTAGCCGCCATCTTATGTAGATAGATACGAACGATAACCGAGTGAATGAGCGCCCCGCGCGCCATACAGGATTATTCAAACGTAACTACCTTTTATTATATTACTAAAAACTTAACTCATTTTTTTTCCAGAATGATTAGTACGTTTTGGATACTTTAAGTGGGCTTCGGCTTTAAGAAGATTAAAAAAAATGTAATAAATAAATTAAATTATATTGTCTTGACGTTTCAGGACTATGAAGCAGTATGTATGCGGACAAAATCATGGACAATAACTAGTATATTGTATAGATCTCACACTCAACTTACATCTTTCACGGCTGAATCTTCATCACTGTACTCTAGCACATCACATGTTACTTCGACCGTGTTGTTAAAGAAACCGCTAGCGTCGCACGATTCGTTTGTGTTGAGTTTTGCAGCAAATCTTAAACATTTTGACAGGTGTCCGTTTTCCAGCGGTATTGCATTAGTGAGCCAGCTACTGTTGTTAAGACCTTCACACTCTTTTATTCGACATCTGGAACAAACGGTAAGGCTGAATGATCAGAAAAAACATGACAAGTATTAAAAGTAATACAGACAAAAATAGTATTTTTCACAATCGTGTTATAATAGAGAGCTTTTTAGTCAAGTACCGTGTTTAGGCCACGAAGCTTGCTGAGTGGCCTAAGTAAAGTACGAGATTAAAAAGCTTGATTATGACAGTATTGTGAACAATATTTTTTGTACGAGTTCATTAAAATTAATAATTTAAGTCATTAATACGAAAACGAAATATCGCTTCGTAAGTACTATATCGTCTAGTTCTAATATCCGACTTCTTTTACACAAGATAATCCACAGATAATCACACCACCGGCGTCCGTAATGTTGCAGTACTGTGCTGTGATTGGCCAATCACAAGGCGTAGTTTATTTTTATTTTTTTCATGCCCTGGATACAGCAGTCAGTTTAAGTAGATTTTTGACAGACGACGCGACGCTGCATCGTACCGAAACGCCATAGATTGGCAATTTTGTATCGGATCAAGGACACATATTATTGAAATACGAAGTTCTATTTTCAATTTTTTTTCGATTGTCTAGAGCGTATCGAAAAAGTTATTTCGGTTGTTTCGGAACTAACATAGACTATTCAATGACGAAAAGAGTGACGTTGCAGTATTCTCTATGAAATCTTAATACACAGATTTTAATCGACGAGTACAAAAAAGTATTTTAAATAGGTAGTACAATGAAGAAAGTACTATCGACAACACAGCTAACTGAACATCGGTGCACCTTAAGTGCATTCTAATAATAATAAGGTTCAATATAAACACAGGATGGTCAGTTAACAGTGTTGTCGTTTGTATGTATGGACTGTATTGTAGGAACTTATTTATGTAAAGGGTGTCCCAAAAGTCAACGTCAGGCTGTAAACGAGAGATAACCCAGGTTATAACAGTTATTTGAAAGAAGCCAAATCATGTTAAAAAAAACCTTACTCAATGGAAAAATAACTTTGAATTCGGTCAATAGTAAAATCAGCTAATGACAAGTTTACTATTGACCGCCGCGGCTAGGCCACGCCAGTCTGTGAGAGGCGTTACACCAAAAAACATACATCTAAAACTTTAAAAAAAATACGAGTCTTAGTTACTTCAATAATCCAGCAGGTATTATGCGATTTTGGCATTCGGACAAAAAGGGCCATCTTTTGAAGCTGCTTGTCAAGTTAGCGTAAGTACTTAAGTAGTACATTTTTATAGTAGACTGTTAAAATGAGTTGATGTCAGGATTATAATTACACTAGCTTCTGCCCGCGACTCCGTCCGCGTGGAACTCGTTTATATGCGCAGCTCCATACACACTTTTACCCCCCCCCATTTCACCCCCATAGGGGATGATTTCGTGGATAAAAACGATGCTATGTCACGCTCCATCTTTTCAACTATCTCCACTTAAAAAATCACGTCAATTCGTCGCTCCGCTTTGCCGTGAAAGACGGAGAAACAAACAAACACAAACACTTTCCCATTTATAATATAAGTATGGATGTTTGGGAAAAAAGTCTTATTTTATTTAAATAATAATAATAAATATTAGGGGACAATCTTACGCAAATCGACCTAGTCCCAAACTAAGCAAAGCTATGCAGTAAGCTATGCAGCAGCTATGCAAGTACTATGGGTACTAGACGACGATATACATACTTACATACATAAATAAATACTTTAATACATAGAAAACATCCATGACTCAGGAACAAATATTCGTGCTCATCACACATATAAATGCCCTTACCGGGATTCGAACCCATGACCTCTTGCTTTGTAGGCAGGGTCACTACCAACTAGGCTAAAGCGGTCGTCAAATATTTAAAACGCACTTGTGTTTTAACTGTAGTATTTCATAATAATATTGAAGAAAAGTGAAGATTAGTTTCACAGGAACAACAGTACCTACACGGTCTAACTACTAGGTTATTTCAATGGCTTACTACCCCTAGCATACTCAATTTAGGTCATCAAACGGACTATAGGAACGTGATTTGACGCACGAAATCTCTGCATCCGCATTACGTGTCCCAGTTGCCTGGATAGGATTGTTTATATTTGCCGGTGGTGAGAATTATTTAGCCTGTGCACTGACGGACTGTAGTGTCGGTGCCGGCTGTAGGTGTTGTTCATGAACGCGTGAAGTGTAAGATTATTGCTGCAATGCGTTTGAATTTACAGATATTCTGCTAGCTTCAGTATAATTTTGGATTTTAAAAACTGGGTTGCGTAGTTGTCCGTTTGTACTTATGTATTTGGATTCTATTTTCGATATTATAGTCACAATATTTATAGTTTAGAAGCAGTATGGAATTCCTAGTTGAATATAACCTACTTTTTGGACTTAAAGTACCTAAATACATACATATAAAATTTCAAACAATACATATATCATTTTTTTAAATATTTGGTTGGATAGAGCCTCAAAGTCGAACATTTCGCATGAACTCAACGTGATATAATACACTTTAAGTTTATTCACTCACTTCTGAATAAACGTCAATATTTTTGTCGTTCTTGGACATGTTTCAGATTAAAAGCGTACCTTTTTGAAAACATTCACGTGTCACATATACTTCTTTGTGTGTTGGAATAGGTATCGAAGCGTGCATATTTGCACCGCGGCCATTTGCATCTAAAACTATATATTTACTTAAAAATTATAAAATAGCTAAAGCTAAAATTTAAATTAAATACTTAAAACTAAAAAATACCACTGAAATAAACTAAAGGCTCCTCCCGAGGCCCCCAGAAGCAAAGCCGCCCATTATGCTCGCTATTAACTATCTCGTTGAGTCCCGATGGACCTTTGCCTCAGGAATAACCCGGAGCGAGGATCTAAGCTATTTCTAAAAAGTCACCGCCCCAAATCCCTGAAAAATCTCAAAATACAAATTGTTACCAATTTCAATTCGGCCTTCAATAACGAATTTCCCAATAACAGAAGATAAGCGGCTCAGTATAAATGAAAAAGCACCCCGGTTGAATTAATCATCTCGTTACACAATTAATATCATTCCGTGATGACTGGCATGATTGATTGCCTGGGTTAGACCGAGTGCAAGTGATTGTATCACTGGTGGTACGGTGAGCTGACAGCGATTTATAATATGTGGCTGTTTACACTGGCTTAAGTGTAAATACGGAATAACATCATAATGACCCTGTGTAAATCGATTCTTTTTAAGTCCTTTAAATTTTGATTCCTCAATTGTTGCCCAATGCTTGCATAATTGCAGCTGTCAGTTTGCTTGATATTTACTAATAATTCCAATTACATATTCATTCCGTTCCGACGTAATATTAGAATTATAACTTATTATATGTAAGGGTCTGACTGAAAACCAGCGTTGCAGTGTAGGTACTCAGTACTCACTACAACATTATGCTGAGTCAAGCTCCTTTTTAGCATCACACAATGTTAATGCCTCTTACGACATTTTTTACGTTTTAAGTCTATTTTTAAGTGTAATTTTGTACACTGTACCTTTGTAATATAATGTGATGTTAAATAAAGTTTTTCTATGTCTATGTCAAATATTCAGTTTTTTTTTCTGGATTGTGAAGACAGAAGGCGCGTCTGTGATGTTTCCCCAGAGCATAATGCCATACGTGAGCCAAGCGTAAGCGTAAGCATTATAAGTAGATTTCGCTGTTTCCAGTTTATATTTTTTCTTCCCGAAGCGCGTAAACGAATCTCTATAATTTAGCTTCAATTTTGTTCTCTATCTATTGAACAGGAGCCATTTCATCAGAGCACATCAGATAAGTGTGACTATCCGTACGTACTAAATACTACTGGCTCTGTGAGCTGTACAATTCGCGAGCCTGAGATTTTGAATAAAAAATGTTATTAAGTTGGAAAAAGTAAAAAATACTATATTTATATTTTAATTATGTACAATTCTCACTGACCGGGCCAGGCCAGAGCGTACCTGCGTTCGGTGGCAATCGTACATTAACGAACCTTCGTACTTTCGCATTTTTAACATTACTAGCTTCCGCTCGCGACTTCGTCTGCTTAGACCCGAGATAGCAACTATTCTTTAATCCATGCTATAAACTATCTTCGTGCAAAATGTTATCTAAATCGGTTGAGCCGTTTTAGAATGGTGGGACAATCCCATTTTGATTTTCTGGGTAAAATTCACACGATGTCGGGCTGCTTCACTCCGAAAATTATGTTGTAATCAGGTCTGTTCTGTATTAGTTTTATTTAATATTTAAATGTTTACTAACAAACGCTTTTGACATTCAATGTACCTACTAACAAATTATGGATTGTAATATCCGAAATAAATATTATTCATTCATTCAAAAGCGTGATTGAGTAACAAACATCCAAAATTTCGCAGTGATAATATTAGTAGGATAGTAGGACTTTGCAGATGTTTTACTAAAACCTTTTTGCTATGGCTCTATAAATATTCATGTTCTCCTAGCCAAAAACCAATTTAACATGTGCGCAACACTTGGAATGATATCACCAACATACCTACATTATATCGGACTGTACATTTTGTTAATGAGTGAACACTTCGTCTCCGTGCGCGATATATCTTTGCATGCAACGACATGTAAATAGCGAAATTCGAGCGAGATGAATTGCTACAAGTCTGTCGGAGAGTATATAACGTGGCCGAGTTTTTATAAATTTGTCAATGGAATTGGAATCTTCTAACTTGGATTCTAGAGTTGCTTTTTGGATGGACTACTTTGATGCAATTCGGCCAACTCAAATAATCTCAAGTATAGCTTCTTGTTGTGTTCAGCTGTACAGTGAATAACGAAGTTGACCGCCCAATCGATGGAACAGTCGGACGAGAAATATTGTGTGGAAGTCGAGAAATACGGCGTGACATCAAGAAAATGCGACGCAAATACTGAACACAGTGTATCGCTATACCTAGTATAACAGTCGTCGGGTTTAAATAATTTTAATATGTATACTACGGTGGCCTAGTGGTTCAGGCATGCAGCTGTCAAGCGGCAATCGTGGTTTCGAATCCCAGCTACCACCACCAACGCATGAGTTATCCACGCGTACCAATGAGTTATTCGGAATGTACCTAGAATATTTAGGTACCGATAGCTTTTCGGTGTAGAAAAACATCGTGAGGAAACTTGACTTATCCAAATAAGGTCTAGTTTTCCTATAAAATTATGCCAAAGGTTGTGATTTGGCGTCAAAGCAGATCCCAGGCTCTTTTTGGGCACAACCGGGAATAAGGCTAGGAGGATGATGTATATTCATTTGTTTAATTTGAATTGCACAAAATACAGAATTGTATAAATAACGGATTTAGTGTCAATTTGACCAATCAAGAATAAAGTTTATTCAAAGATTAATATAATTTTGACATTCAACCTCAGTTTAAGCTCTTATTCCAATTCGGTCGAATTCAGGTTTTAGTCTTAGATATACGGCCTGATATAAAGCTATGAAAGTATAATACTCGTATCTTCAGAAGAGTTATGGAATTATTTGTAAGTATTGTGGATAATAGCGAACCCTTAGCGAAAATATATAGTATGTGTAACAGTTTAGATATTATTTTACAATTGACTACATTTCAAAATGTATGTAATGATGCCTAAATCGAAAAATATTTCGGTAATTATCTCATCTGAACGTAATAAAGTGGTTTTCCCATTTTCGTTTCGGAGAAAATCACTAAAATCTGTAAAACGCGGTATACCCCGCGCGTGACGTCATTCGTACGACTGTTAGTGAAAGATGTGGACAGGTGCCATAGAGACACATAATAATGACGTCATATTTTACTTACGACCTATTGGAATTCACTACTTTCAATTTTGATATGTTTTAATGAAAATAAACATTTACGGAGAAATAAAAAAACACATTTACCTTAAAATTTCATTTTCTATCGAACTAAATCATATAATGGACCACTTAAAAAAAATGTTTCAATTAAATGTGCTGTACTTAAATATATGAGCTTAATCATTTAAGGTTGTACAAGTTCTGTACAATATTTTGTTGGCTTTAAACTATACATGCAAAAAAGATCCCTAATTTCAGTAACATTTTTTGAAAGTATAGTGATCTTTACGACTAACTAGTAACGTTGCATAAAAAAGTTACATAAAAGTAGTATAAAATGTTTACATAATTAGTTACATAACACCGGCCCGCATTTTAAGAAAACATAACGATGACACAACTATTCTCCTAGGGTATTGGCACAGTATTGTGTATATGTCACGAATAAAGCCAATTTGACGGCCTTCAATTAATGTGTTGGTTCATTATTCATATTCTGGTTCAATTTTTATTATTTTATTTGTGTTTTTGTACCTACTCGTTGGGTTAGAATTAATTATGTGAACCTATTCGTTTAGTTTGACAAATTCACCGAATTTTGTTATTTACCATTTGAATTAAGTTGGTTAACCTTTTCGTTTCACGTTACTTGCAAAGTATGCGTTAGATTCCATTAACAGCGATAAGCTGTTTGCTTTTTCAATAAATAAAAAAAAAGCTGGCGTTCCTTGGTTCAAGTCCTGATAAGGGCAAATACTTATATGATGACTATTTGTTTCTTGCACGATTTTACTAATTTATATCTATAAAATATATTGTCGTCTACAGTTCCCATAGTACCTATAATATTTCTTGATTTCTTGACAACTTTTTCATAAATGTGTCCCATAACTCTTATGTCAGCGGATTAAGGTGTTGTAATTCTATAAATTAAAATACTATATATAAATAAATAGATTAAAATGCCTTATAAAGTATAAATACCTTGTACTTACTCCAATAATATTTCTACAGAATTTTGCACCTTCTAGGCAGAAAAATAAATATTATTGAAACCAATTGACAACATTTCATATTTTCAGGTAGGCCAATTTATGATTTAGTTCGCTAGAAAATGTTTTTTTAAGCGACACGTGTTTTTTATTTCTCCCTTAATTTTAATTTTCATTCAAAACTATCAAATTGAAAAGTCGTCGTTACATATGTTGAAATATTGTCAATTGAATTTTCCGCGGAAAAGGTTTTGCAACATAATTGCATTTAGCGCTTTATTTGATATTGTAATATTACAGCCCACTAGCTTCTGCCCGCGACTACGGCCGCGTGGAACTCGTTTATATCGTAGCTCCATACAAACTTTCACAACCCATTTCAACATGATTTCCTAGAAAAAAAATCCTTCGTCCTTCTCCAAGAATCAAACCATCTCATATCACATTTCATCTAAATCGGTTCAGTGGTGTATACCTAAGCGTGAAGAAGTATCAGACAGACAGACACATATTCGGATTTATAATATTATTAGTATATTAGAATTAGCTTAAGTATATTACTATTAGTATATTAGTAAAAGTAAGTATACTAGCATATTTTTATTTATTTAATTAGTATTAGTATAGATTACGTTTGGCATGACATTATTTTGACTTAAAAGCTTTAATATTTACTCGACCTGTTCGTATGTATGTAAGTATTTAAGTAATATAAATATATGTATTTGTATACTACTAATTATCCGTCAAATTTGTCTCTAATAGCTGTCGACACAACGAATCCTCAAGTCAATAAAGGGTCGGCAACGCACGTGTCAAGACAACCAAGCATTCACAGGCTACGCTGTCTGGTTATCGTCAGGCAGACTGTAAACTTATTTGCCACCGCCTTCTCAAAAATAAAATAGACTGTTTTCTTTGCTGTTCACATATTTTTGTCGTTGTACTTACGTACTCATCATATCAGCCGAAAGACGTCCACTGCTGGACATAGGCCTCCCCCAAAGAGTGCCAAAGTGACCGATCCCGCGCCACCCGCATCCAGCGGACTCCCGCAACCTTTACCAGGTCATCAGTCCACCTTGTCGGGGGCCTACCCACGCTGCGCCTTCCGGTACGTGGTCGCCACTCGAGAACCTTTCCGCCCCAACGGCCATCGGTTCTACGTGCTATGTGCCCCGCCCACTGCCACTTAAGTTTAGCGATCCGGAGGGCTATATCGGTTACCTTGGTTCTGCTGCGGATAGCCTCATTTCTGATGCGGTCACGCAGAGAAACTCCCAATATGGCCCTCTCCATTGCCTTTTGGGTGAATTTGAGCCTTCTTATGAGGCCCATAGTAAGCGACCACGTTTCAGTGCCATATGTCATCACTGGCAACACACACTGGTCAAAGACTTTCGTCTTGAGACACTGCGGAATATTGGACGAAAAGATTTGCCGTAGCTTCCCGACTAATAACTTAATATTCCCGATAATTACTTATTGTAAAAAAACGTCGGTTCAGATCCTAAAACCCTTTATGAAATTCTCATCATGGGCGCCTTTGAATTCAATTGTTGTTCTGAAATAAAACGATAAAAAATCTATTAAAAAGGAACGAGGTTTTCATTTACTTTAGAAAATAGTTTCAAGAATTGCTTTTCATAAGTTTTGCATAAATTTTATCTATTGAATAGATACAATCATAACAACCCGAAAAATATTTCACTACTATTTTTATTGAGCTCGATTTATGTTAAGCGATGGGCGATGTTTAATAGGTTTTTTTTATTGAAATTCTTTAATAGAAACCTTCGCATTGAATACAAATGGAAAAGTAAGTGGTAAATTTCAATAAGTCAAATAATATATTTACTCGCTTCAATTACTTTATATTCTAGGCTCAAATTTATTTCTGAAACATTCGTTTGACATCTAATATAACATTTATAAGGGTCTTATAAAACTATATTATAGAAAATATTTTATAGAAAACTATACTTTTAATCTATTCTTCTTTTTTCGACTGATCTAAGTAATCGGATCTTAGGTGCCTAAATTATATAAATATAAAACATTGTCCGCGTGGTACGAAAGGCGCAGGGAACTGTCCATCCAGAAAGTTAATCTAATACATAGGTGAAATATTTTTTTAAATAAGATAATTGGTATTAGGGATAGGAGCTACGGTAGCCTAGTGGTTCAGGCATGCGGCTGCTAAGCAGCGGTCGCGGGTTCGAATCCCGGCTCGTACCAATGAGTTTTTCGGAACTTATGTACGGATTATTTACCGTTAGCTTTTCGGTGAAGGAAAACATCGTGAGGAAACCGGTCTGATCCCAATAAGGTCTAGTTTTCCCTCTGGGCTGGAAGGTCAGATGGCAGTCGCTTTCGTAAAACTAGTGCCTATGCCAAATCTTGGGATTAGGTGTCAAATCGGACCCCGGGCTCCTGTAAGGGCATAACCGGGAATAACGCTAGGAGGATGATGAATTGGTATTAGGGATACACTTGGGCTTATAGGGACAGAAAATTCTCCTCCTTAAAACTTTACAAACGTATAACTTTGTGATTATTTAAACGTCGTTGCTTTTTTCTCAATTTCACTACATTCCGAACCTTTTTAAAAGAGAATTCATCATTATTGATGATATTATTTAGTGTTTACAATACACCCCAATAATTTACGATAAGTCGTGGATCTGGGACTACATAGTCTCTATTCATATTCATATTCTCTAGTCATAGTGAGTGTTAATATTAATTCTGTTTAGCCTAATGGTTATCTGGTAGATAACGCCTTAAGACAATAAGTCTGCCAATCGTACTGCTTTTTCGTTTTGCAATAATGTTTAAATAAATACTTAAGTAAATAAAATTACAAATGTGACAACGAAATTCGTCATGCCAAGGAAAACATAGCATTATACAAAATCAAAAATTTGAGGAATGGTTTGCTGAACTGATTTAAAAAATTAAAATGTAATATTTAACTGCTCTCAAGAATTAAGTCAGAGACGTAACGTAAAAATCAATTAATGTACTGTACAGTAATGCCATTGACAAGGAATTGGTTACTCATTTTTTTTATAATAAAGTTACCAGTCTGTAGTCTGTACCAGTGTTCCAAGCTCATACATCAATAATTTAATTAGGCACAAACTGTGCTTTTAGCTCAAAAGATGATCTATAAAAGCTAAAACATTAAGCTTTTAAACGTCATGTATGTCAAGTTGCTGGTGAGCCGACGGCGCGTCGCACACCTATAGTATAAACCTTCCCCGCTAAACTCAACACGCTATACTTTTAACAAGACAAGAACTGCTGTTGACTGCTGACAAATGTGTTGGTAAATATCTAGTGAGCTAACTTGTGTTCACTTGCGCTGCAAAAATGTTAGATTGTGTCTCAACTCAACGGAGCAAAATGATATATTTTACGGCGAGTGCGGTAAATTGGATCCTGGGTGAAGCAAAATATTCTACAATATAAGCCTGAGAGTTAATACGCGAGAAACAACATTCATTTAAAAAAAAATTGGCAACAAAGCAATCCCTTTCAGACAACATTTGTATCAATTTCTTGGCTCATGAAATACCTCGAACTAAGTATTTTTTGTCGCTAATGCGACGGATGCTTATTCAAATACAAATGTTTTATTTCAGACCATAGCTCCATATTTTATGAGTTACAATTCAGCTTCAGTAGAAGCTTGGGCGTAACGAAGGATTCAAGTGTTTACGCCCAAGACGTAAATAATTTTGCTACCGAGTGACCAGTGTTTTCCACAACAATAAGGAAAATTCAAATCCCAAATATGGGGACAACAATGACTCTTTTATGAATAGAATTTATAAAAACATCTTGTATTCTTTATATTACTGCCTCGTCCCAAGTTGAACCTATCGTATTCCTGCTCTATACGGTTAAGGTCTAACCCAATTTGTATTTTTAAAATTTCATAATTTAAGGATTGATAATGCATTATTTTTTGTAGCATTTTTGGTTGAAAAATGTTATTACTCAATAAATGAGTTTTTACAGGCACCTTAACTATGTTGCTGATTTCTAATATATATAATATCTTTGCGATATTTTATGTGTAGTGTATGTAACTATTTCTACGCCGATACTGGCAGGATGTGCTGAACTAACAAATATATAATAAACTGAATTGTACCACATTCACAAAAATAAATAAATGATTGATTAAAAAAATATATGCTTTCAATTTCCTTTATCGTTTTAAATATAGTATCAATCAATATATCCGATCAGCACTTTTTTCCCGTGGGTATCGTAAAAGTTCAATAAGGAGCAAGGTTTAAGTGTGTTGTGGGCGATGGTCTAGCAACCTATCACTGCGATGCACCCACATTTATGCTAGAAGTGTAAATGGGACATACTTAAGTTTCATGTGCTCTGTACCCCTTTTGGGAATAAAGGCGTGAAATCTATGTATGTATGTATCAAATTTTTTAAAAGTATTTGTGATGAATAAATAACCAATTTAACAAAAAAAACAGACCAAGGTTCGCTTGCATAACAATGGATAATCGGTGACCATCATGACCACAACGGGAAAGTGTTGCTTCGAATTAAATTAATCCCGCTGGTATTTTAAAATATTATTTCCGCAATGAACTCCTACTGCGTTACCATTTATACGCCACGTATGTTGTAATATACAATATATGGGCAACGATTAGTTTGCCTTCCTTTGCCTATGATCTTAAAATCTCCATGACATTTAGCGTCAAATCGCAATAATCCTACAAGAAAATCACGGATACATCAAATGAAGATTCGCAAATGAACTGGCTGAGTACATCTCGTCTTCAAATCAGACTGCTCGTCTCGTAGCCCTGTGCAGTAATCTCCATACATTTGCATCCGAGTCGACTGTTGGCTTCTGTGCTCGACACGTGCCTTGACGCATCGCTGTGCACATTTTGAAACAGGAAATTGTTTTCTTGTGCCTTTATAAATACGTATGTGTGCTAACTCGTAGTTAAATAGCATGGCAATAGGATTAAATTAACTTAGAACACAGAAAAAGGTTTACCTCAATCAAGAATTAATAAGGGGTCCGCCATTTCTTGAATGGTAGAGAATTCATCATGAGACAAGTTGATTCTCTTGAACCAACGGAAAAAAATCTTTTCTCAAGATTATTTCGCTCTTTCTGAGCTAATTTAAACACTTTCCTCATCAATGACATGATATTAAAATACTCTTTATTGCACTACGACATGAGAGAAACAACGTTTATTAAAAAAAAAATTGGCAACAAAGCGATCCCTTCCAGACAACATTTATGTATCAATTTATTGGCTCATGAAATACCTCGAACCAAGTATTTTTTGTCTCAATGTATTAATTTACTCAGAGTAACGAACACAAACTAGGCATCTGGCGATGTGTGTTACATTTTTACCTACACCTTATTTAACGATTGGATAAGCCTTAAATAGCAAACGCTCATACCAAAAAATAGACAACCTTATATAGACAAAGACAAAACAGAAAAAAATGTAGGAGGATGGTGAGAAACTAATAATGTGAGCGACCCAGTGTACGGTTGTGCAAGAAGTTAGAAAGTTACATACATACATTCACACCTCAAATTCCCAAAAGGGGTAGACAGAGCACATTCAGCTTATGTTTCAGCGTCACTCTTAGCATAAATGTGGGAATAAAATAGCTTTGCTAGCCCATCGCCCACAACACACTTCAACCCTGCTCCCTTAGTCGACTTTTACGACACCCACGGGAAGAAAGGGGGTGGTCAAATTCTCACATGAGGGGAAGTTGAACAAATATAAAGGGATATGTTCATTCCGCACCTGTAGTTCAACTAGCTGCCCTAATTTTTGCATCGAAATATATTATTATCCATTTGTTTGTTGTGTTTTGTAATAAATTACACTACAAATCTGATAGAAACTTGAAAAATATTACTCAGAATCAGCTATTTGTTGAATCCAAGTTTTGTGAATATTTTGTAATATTTAGAGCAATGACGCGTTGCAGTGAGGCAACCGGATGGCTCGCGGTATTTGAGCTCCCGGACTGGTGTGGAACCGCCGTATGCTGCCCAAAGCCAACATAGACTGGGGCGGAAATAGAAAAAAAAATTAAAAGAGATTTTTTTTGTCGCGAGGTAACCTCTCTCCAAACCCTCTCTCCAATTTCTGCCACAGTCAAAATTGGCTCAGTTTGGGTTGCATAGGGCGGTTCCACAACGCTTCGGGAGCTCAAATACCGCGAGTCATCCGGTTGCCTTTCGGACACTTAAACTACGCGTCATTGCTGTTATACGTCAAGATAATAGTACCGAATATTGTCTGTGTAACCTTTAGCATGATTGCGTAAAACCATACCAATATACCATTTAATTCACTCACTTCTGTTTGCAAAGGAAAACCTGACGGCGGAAACTAATCCTTAAGTGAACCAGATAAATGTTAATTCAGTATAGCGACCAAGCATCAATAGTTTCACGATCTTGTAAGGCCTTTCCTGCATGTCTACTATAGTACGGCCGCGACATACTCTCGATTTTTCTCGCACTATACCTCTTGTTCTAAGTGTTCTAATAATAATAATTAATATTCCCGATAATTACTTATTATAAAAAAACGTCGGTTCAGATCCTAAAACCCTTTATGAAATTCTCATCATGGGCGCCTTTGAATTCAATTGTTGTTCTGAAATAAAACGATAAAAAATCTATTAAAAAGGAACGAGGTTTTCATTTACTTTAGAAAATAGTTTCAAGAATTGCTTTTCATAAGTTTTGCATAAATTTTATCTATTGAATAGATACAATCATAACAACCCGAAAAATATTTCACTACTATTTTTATTGAGCTCGATTTATGTTAAGCGATGGGCGATGTTTAATAGGTTTTTTTTATTGAAATTCTTTAATAGAAACCTTCGCATTGAATACAAATGGAAAAGTAAGTGGTAAATTTCAATAAGTCAAATAATATATTTACTCGCTTCAATTACTTTATATTCTAGGCTCAAATTTATTTCTGAAACATTCGTTTGACATCTAATATAACATTTATAAGGGTCTTATAAAACTATATTATAGAAAATATTTTATAGAAAACTATACTTTTAATCTATTCTTCTTTTTTCGACTGATCTAAGTAATCGGATCTTAGGTGCCTAAATTATATAAATATAAAACATTGTCCGCGTGGTACGAAAGGCGCAGGGAACTGTCCATCCAGAAAGTTAATCTAATACATAGGTGAAATATTTTTTTAAATAAGATAATTGGTATTAGGGATAGGAGCTACGGTAGCCTAGTGGTTCAGGCATGCGGCTGCTAAGCAGCGGTCGCGGGTTCGAATCCCGGCTCGTACCAATGAGTTTTTCGGAACTTATGTACGGATTATTTACCGTTAGCTTTTCGGTGAAGGAAAACATCGTGAGGAAACCGGTCTGATCCCAATAAGGTCTAGTTTTCCCTCTGGGCTGGAAGGTCAGATGGCAGTCGCTTTCGTAAAACTAGTGCCTATGCCAAATCTTGGGATTAGGTGTCAAATCGGACCCCGGGCTCCTGTAAGGGCATAACCGGGAATAACGCTAGGAGGATGATGAATTGGTATTAGGGATACACTTGGGCTTATAGGGACAGAAAATTCTCCTCCTTAAAACTTTACAAACGTATAACTTTGTGATTATTTAAACGTCGTTGCTTTTTTCTCAATTTCACTACATTCCGAACCTTTTTAAAAGAGAATTCATCATTATTGATGATATTATTTAGTGTTTACAATACACCCCAATAATTTACGATAAGTCGTGGATCTGGGACTACATAGTCTCTATTCATATTCATATTCTCTAGTCATAGTGAGTGTTAATATTAATTCTGTTTAGCCTAATGGTTATCTGGTAGATAACGCCTTAAGACAATAAGTCTGCCAATCGTACTGCTTTTTCGTTTTGCAATAATGTTTAAATAAATACTTAAGTAAATAAAATTACAAATGTGACAACGAAATTCGTCATGCCAAGGAAAACATAGCATTATACAAAATCAAAAATTTGAGGAATGGTTTGCTGAACTGATTTAAAAAATTAAAATGTAATATTTAACTGCTCTCAAGAATTAAGTCAGAGACGTAACGTAAAAATCAATTAATGTACTGTACAGTAATGCCATTGACAAGGAATTGGTTACTCATTTTTTTTATAATAAAGTTACCAGTCTGTAGTCTGTACCAGTGTTCCAAGCTCATACATCAATAATTTAATTAGGCACAAACTGTGCTTTTAGCTCAAAAGATGATCTATAAAAGCTAAAACATTAAGCTTTTAAACGTCATGTATGTCAAGTTGCTGGTGAGCCGACGGCGCGTCGCACACCTATAGTATAAACCTTCCCCGCTAAACTCAACACGCTATACTTTTAACAAGACAAGAACTGCTGTTGACTGCTGACAAATGTGTTGGTAAATATCTAGTGAGCTAACTTGTGTTCACTTGCGCTGCAAAAATGTTAGATTGTGTCTCAACTCAACGGAGCAAAATGATATATTTTACGGCGAGTGCGGTAAATTGGATCCTGGGTGAAGCAAAATATTCTACAATATAAGCCTGAGAGTTAATACGCGAGAAACAACATTCATTTAAAAAAAAATTGGCAACAAAGCAATCCCTTTCAGACAACATTTGTATCAATTTCTTGGCTCATGAAATACCTCGAACTAAGTATTTTTTGTCGCTAATGCGACGGATGCTTATTCAAATACAAATGTTTTATTTCAGACCATAGCTCCATATTTTATGAGTTACAATTCAGCTTCAGTAGAAGCTTGGGCGTAACGAAGGATTCAAGTGTTTACGCCCAAGACGTAAATAATTTTGCTACCGAGTGACCAGTGTTTTCCACAACAATAAGGAAAATTCAAATCCCAAATATGGGGACAACAATGACTCTTTTATGAATAGAATTTATAAAAACATCTTGTATTCTTTATATTACTGCCTCGTCCCAAGTTGAACCTATCGTATTCCTGCTCTATACGGTTAAGGTCTAACCCAATTTGTATTTTTAAAATTTCATAATTTAAGGATTGATAATGCATTATTTTTTGTAGCATTTTTGGTTGAAAAATGTTATTACTCAATAAATGAGTTTTTACAGGCACCTTAACTATGTTGCTGATTTCTAATATATATAATATCTTTGCGATATTTTATGTGTAGTGTATGTAACTATTTCTACGCCGATACTGGCAGGATGTGCTGAACTAACAAATATATAATAAACTGAATTGTACCACATTCACAAAAATAAATAAATGATTGATTAAAAAAATATATGCTTTCAATTTCCTTTATCGTTTTAAATATAGTATCAATCAATATATCCGATCAGCACTTTTTTCCCGTGGGTATCGTAAAAGTTCAATAAGGAGCAAGGTTTAAGTGTGTTGTGGGCGATGGTCTAGCAACCTATCACTGCGATGCACCCACATTTATGCTAGAAGTGTAAATGGGACATACTTAAGTTTCATGTGCTCTGTACCCCTTTTGGGAATAAAGGCGTGAAATCTATGTATGTATGTATCAAATTTTTTAAAAGTATTTGTGATGAATAAATAACCAATTTAACAAAAAAAACAGACCAAGGTTCGCTTGCATAACAATGGATAATCGGTGACCATCATGACCACAACGGGAAAGTGTTGCTTCGAATTAAATTAATCCCGCTGGTATTTTAAAATATTATTTCCGCAATGAACTCCTACTGCGTTACCATTTATACGCCACGTATGTTGTAATATACAATATATGGGCAACGATTAGTTTGCCTTCCTTTGCCTATGATCTTAAAATCTCCATGACATTTAGCGTCAAATCGCAATAATCCTACAAGAAAATCACGGATACATCAAATGAAGATTCGCAAATGAACTGGCTGAGTACATCTCGTCTTCAAATCAGACTGCTCGTCTCGTAGCCCTGTGCAGTAATCTCCATACATTTGCATCCGAGTCGACTGTTGGCTTCTGTGCTCGACACGTGCCTTGACGCATCGCTGTGCACATTTTGAAACAGGAAATTGTTTTCTTGTGCCTTTATAAATACGTATGTGTGCTAACTCGTAGTTAAATAGCATGGCAATAGGATTAAATTAACTTAGAACACAGAAAAAGGTTTACCTCAATCAAGAATTAATAAGGGGTCCGCCATTTCTTGAATGGTAGAGAATTCATCATGAGACAAGTTGATTCTCTTGAACCAACGGAAAAAAATCTTTTCTCAAGATTATTTCGCTCTTTCTGAGCTAATTTAAACACTTTCCTCATCAATGACATGATATTAAAATA
The DNA here is from genome assembly GCA_945867215.1 of Epinotia demarniana. Classification (NCBI taxonomy): domain Eukaryota; kingdom Metazoa; phylum Arthropoda; class Insecta; order Lepidoptera; family Tortricidae; genus Epinotia; species Epinotia demarniana. The sequence goes on along the minus strand of OX244273.1, from coordinate 5,482,763 downwards.
CTCTTTATTGCACTACGACATGAGAGAAACAACGTTTATTAAAAAAAAAATTGGCAACAAAGCGATCCCTTCCAGACAACATTTATGTATCAATTTATTGGCTCATGAAATACCTCGAACCAAGTATTTTTTGTCTCAATGTATTAATTTACTCAGAGTAACGAACACAAACTAGGCATCTGGCGATGTGTGTTACATTTTTACCTACACCTTATTTAACGATTGGATAAGCCTTAAATAGCAAACGCTCATACCAAAAAATAGACAACCTTATATAGACAAAGACAAAACAGAAAAAAATGTAGGAGGATGGTGAGAAACTAATAATGTGAGCGACCCAGTGTACGGTTGTGCAAGAAGTTAGAAAGTTACATACATACATTCACACCTCAAATTCCCAAAAGGGGTAGACAGAGCACATTCAGCTTATGTTTCAGCGTCACTCTTAGCATAAATGTGGGAATAAAATAGCTTTGCTAGCCCATCGCCCACAACACACTTCAACCCTGCTCCCTTAGTCGACTTTTACGACACCCACGGGAAGAAAGGGGGTGGTCAAATTCTCACATGAGGGGAAGTTGAACAAATATAAAGGGATATGTTCATTCCGCACCTGTAGTTCAACTAGCTGCCCTAATTTTTGCATCGAAATATATTATTATCCATTTGTTTGTTGTGTTTTGTAATAAATTACACTACAAATCTGATAGAAACTTGAAAAATATTACTCAGAATCAGCTATTTGTTGAATCCAAGTTTTGTGAATATTTTGTAATATTTAGAGCAATGACGCGTTGCAGTGAGGCAACCGGATGGCTCGCGGTATTTGAGCTCCCGGACTGGTGTGGAACCGCCGTATGCTGCCCAAAGCCAACATAGACTGGGGCGGAAATAGAAAAAAAAATTAAAAGAGATTTTTTTTGTCGCGAGGTAACCTCTCTCCAAACCCTCTCTCCAATTTCTGCCACAGTCAAAATTGGCTCAGTTTGGGTTGCATAGGGCGGTTCCACAACGCTTCGGGAGCTCAAATACCGCGAGTCATCCGGTTGCCTTTCGGACACTTAAACTACGCGTCATTGCTGTTATACGTCAAGATAATAGTACCGAATATTGTCTGTGTAACCTTTAGCATGATTGCGTAAAACCATACCAATATACCATTTAATTCACTCACTTCTGTTTGCAAAGGAAAACCTGACGGCGGAAACTAATCCTTAAGTGAACCAGATAAATGTTAATTCAGTATAGCGACCAAGCATCAATAGTTTCACGATCTTGTAAGGCCTTTCCTGCATGTCTACTATAGTACGGCCGCGACATACTCTCGATTTTTCTCGCACTATACCTCTTGTTCTAAGTGTTCTAATAATAATAATTAATATTCCCGATAATTACTTATTATAAAAAAACGTCGGTTCAGATCCTAAAACCCTTTATGAAATTCTCATCATGGGCGCCTTTGAATTCAATTGTTGTTCTGAAATAAAACGATAAAAAATCTATTAAAAAGGAACGAGGTTTTCATTTACTTTAGAAAATAGTTTCAAGAATTGCTTTTCATAAGTTTTGCATAAATTTTATCTATTGAATAGATACAATCATAACAACCCGAAAAATATTTCACTACTATTTTTATTGAGCTCGATTTATGTTAAGCGATGGGCGATGTTTAATAGGTTTTTTTTATTGAAATTCTTTAATAGAAACCTTCGCATTGAATACAAATGGAAAAGTAAGTGGTAAATTTCAATAAGTCAAATAATATATTTACTCGCTTCAATTACTTTATATTCTAGGCTCAAATTTATTTCTGAAACATTCGTTTGACATCTAATATAACATTTATAAGGGTCTTATAAAACTATATTATAGAAAATATTTTATAGAAAACTATACTTTTAATCTATTCTCCTTTTTTCGACTGATCTAAGTAATCGGATCTTAGGTGCCTAAATTATATAAATATAAAACATTGTCCGCGTGGTACGAAAAGCGCAGGGAACTGTCCATCCAGAAAGTTAATCTAATACATAGGTGAAATATTTTTTTAAATAAGATAATTGGTATTAGGGATAGGAGCTACGGTAGCCTAGTGGTTCAGGTATGCGGCTGCTAAGCGGCGGTCGCGGGTTCGAATCCCGGCTCGTACCAATGAGTTTTTCGGAACTTATGTACGGATTATTTACCGTTAGCTTTTCGGTGAAGGAAAACATCGTGAGGAAACCGGTCTGATCCCAATAAGGTCTAGTTTTCCCTCTGGGCTGGAAGGTCAGATGGCAGTCGCTTTCGTAAAACTAGTGCCTATGCCAAATCTTGGGATTAGGTGTCAAAGCGGACCCCGGGCTCCTGTAAGGGCATAACCGGGAATAACGCTAGGAGGATGATGAATTGGTATTAGGGATACACTTGGGCTTATAGGGACAGAAAATTCTCCTCCTTAAAACTTTACAAACGTATAACTTTGTGATTATTTAAACGTCGTTGCTTTTTTCTCAATTTCACTACATTCTGAACCTTATAAATTTTTAAATGAAAGGAAAAATTGAAAAATTTAATGCTCCGAGCCGGATTCGAACCGGCGACCACAGGCATTCATGGCCCGTCGCTACTACCAACTGAGCTATCGGAACAATCTGTTTCGGGCACCAAATCCTTCAATCAGTTCCTTCATATAACGCCTTAGGGAGGCGTATGTAGCGACATCTACCAGAAGACTTAGGCTTCTTTACCCGAACCAGATTGTTCCGATAGCTCAGATGGTAGTAGCGACGGGCCATGAATGCCTGTGGTCGCCGGTTCGAATCCGGCTCGGAGCATTAAATTTTTAATTTTTCCTTTCATTTAAAAATTTATAATTTTCTTTAGCAGCGTTACTGCTTAAAAACAAATATTAATTCTGAACCTTTTTAAAAGAGAATTCATCATTATTGATGATATTATTTAGTGTTTACAATACACCCCAATAATTTACGATAAGTCGTGGATCTGGGACTACATAGTCTCTCTTCATATTCATATTCTCTAGTCATAGTGAGTGTTAATATTAATTCTGTTTAGCCTAATGGTTATCTGGTAGATAACGCCTTAAGACAATAAGTCTGCCAATCGTACTGCTTTTTCGTTTTGAAATAATGTTTAAATAAATACTTAAGTAAATAAAATTACAAATGTGACAACGAAATTCGTCATGCCAAGGAAAACATAGCATTACACAAAATCAAAAATTTGAGGAATGGTTTGCTGTACTGATTTAAAAAATTAAAATGTAATATTTAACTGCTCTCAAGAATTAAGTCAGAGACGTAACGTAAAAATCAATTAATGTACTGTACAGTAATGCCATTGACAAGGAATTGGTTACTCATTTTTTTTATAATAAAGTTACCAGTCTGTAGTCTGTACCAGTGTTCCAAGCTCATACATCAATAATTTAACTAGGCACAAACTGTGCTTTTAGCTCAAAAGATGATCTATAAAAGCTAAAACATTAAGCTTTTAAACGTCATGTATGCATCTGCATAACCTAGCTTAGCCTGAATACGTCAACCTGTCAAGTTGCTGGTGAGCCGACGGCGCGGCGCACACCTATAGTATAAACCTTCCCCGCTAAACTCAACACGCTATACTTTTAACAAGACAAGAACTGCTGTTGACTGCTGACAAATGTGTTGGTAAATATCTAGTGAGCTAACTTGTGTTCACTTGCGCTGCAAAAATGGTAGATTGTGTCTCAACTCAACGGAGCAAAATGATATATTTTACGGCGAGTGCGGTAAATTGGATCCTGGGTGAAGCAAAATATTCTACAATATAAGCCTGAGAGTTAATACGCGAGAAACAACATTCACTTAAAAAAAAATTGGCAACAAAGCAATCCCTTTCAGACAACATTTGTATCAATTTCTTGGCTCATGAAATACCTCGAACTAAGTATTTTTTGTCGCTAATGCGAGGGATGCTTATTCAAATACAAATGTTTTATTTCAGACCATAGCTCCATATTTTATGAGTTACAATTCAGCTTCAGTAGAAGCTTGGGCGTAACGAAGGATTCAAGTGTTTACGCCCAAGACGTAAATAATTTTGCTACCGAGTGACCAGTGTTTTCCACAACAATAAGGAAAATTCAAATCCCAAATATGGGGACAACAATGACTCTTTTATGAATAGAATTTATAAAAACATCTTGTATTCTTTATATTACTGCCTCGTCCCAAGTTGAACCTATCGTATTCCTGCTCTATACGGTTAAGGTCTAACCCAATTTGTATTTTTAAAATTTCATAATTTAAGGATTGATAATGCATTATTTTTTGTAGCATTTTTGGTTGAAAAATGTTATTACTCAATAAATGAGTTTTTACAGGCACCTTAACTATGTTGCTGATTTCTAATATATATAATATCTTTGCGATATTTTATGTGTAGTGTATTGTAACTATTTCTACGCCGATACTGGCAGTATGTGCTGAACTAACAAATATATAATAACCTGAATTGTACCACATTCACAAAAATAAATAAATGATTGATTAAAAAAATATATGCTTTCAATATCCTTTATCGTTTTAAATATAGTATCAATCAATATATCCGATCAGCACTTTTTTCCCGTGGGTATCGTAAAAGTTCAATAAGGAGCAAGGTTTAAGTGTGTTGTGGGCGATGGTCTAGCAACCTATCACTGCGATGCACCCACATTTATGCTAGAAGTGTAAATGGGACATACTTAAGTTTCATGTGCTCTGTACCCCTTTTGGGAATAAAGGCGTGAAATCTATGTATGTATGTATCAAATTTTTTAAAAGTATTTGTGATGAATAAATAACCAATTTAACAAAAAAAACAGACCAAGGTTCGCTTGCATAACAATGGATAATCGGTGACCATCATGACCACAACGGGAAAGTGTTGCTTCGAATTAAATTAATCCCGCTGGTATTTTAAAATATTATTTCCGCAATGAACTCCTACTGCGTTACAATTTATACGCCACGTATGTTGTAATATACAATATATGGGCAACGATTAGTTTGCCTTCCTTTGCCTATGATCTTAAAATCTCCATGACATTTAGCGTCAAATCGCAATAATCCTACAAGAAAATCACGGATACATCAAATGAAGATTCGCAAATGAACTGGCTGAGTACATCTCGTCTTCAAATCAGACTGCTCGTCTCGTAGCCCTGTGCAGTAATCTCCATCCGAGTCGCACATTGATACATTTGCATCCGAGTCGACTGTTGGCTTCTGTGCTCGACACGTGCCTTGACGCATCGCTGTGCACATTTTGAAACAGGAAATTGTTTTCTTGTGCCTTTATAAATACGTATGTGTGCTAACTCGTAGTTAAATAGCATGGCAATAGGATTAAATTAACTTAGAACACAGAAAATGGTTTACCTCAATCAAGAATTAATAAGGGGTCCGCCATTTCTTGAATGGTAGAGAATTCATCATGAGACAAGTTGATTCTCTTGAACCAACGGAAAAAAATCTTTTCTCAAGATTATTTCGCTCTTTCTGAGCTAATTTAAACACTTTCCTCATCAATGACATGATATTAAAATACTCTTTATTGCACTACGACATGAGAGAAACAACGTTTATTAAAAAAAAAATTGGCAACAAAGCGATCCCTTCCAGACAACATTTATGTATCAATTTATTGGCTCATGAAATACCTCGAACCAAGTATTTTTTGTCTCAATGTATTAATTTACTCAGAGTAACGAACACAAACTAGGCATCTGGCGATGTGTGTTACATTTTTACCTACACCTTATTTAACGATTGGATAAGCCTTAAATAGCAAACGCTCATACCAAAAAATAGACAACCTTATATAGACAAAGACAAAACAGAAAAAAATGTAGGAGGATGGTGAGAAACTAATAATGTGAGCGACCCAGTGTACGGTTGTGCAAGAAGTTAGAAAGTTACATACATACATTCACACCTCAAATTCTCAAAAGGGGTAGACAGAGCACATTCAGCTTATGTTTCAGCGTCACTCTTAGCATAAATGTGGGAATAAAATAGCTTTGCTAGCCCATCGCCCACAACACACTTCAACCCTGCTCCCTTAGTCGACTTTTACGACACCCACGGGAAGAAAGGGGGTGGTCAAATTCTCACATGAGGGGAAGTTGAACAAATATAAAGGGATATGTTCATTCCGCACCTGTAGTTCAACTAGCTGCCCTAATTTTTGCATCGAAATATATTATTATCCATTTGTTTGTTGTGTTTTGTAATAAATTACACTACAAATCTGATAGAAACTTGAAAAATATTACTCAGAATCAGCTATTTGTTGAATCCAAGTTTTGTGAATATTTTGTAATATTTAGAGCAATGACGCGTTGCAGTGAGGCAACCGGATGGCTCGCGGTATTTGAGCTCCCGGACTGGTGTGGAACCGCCGTATGCTGCCCAAAGCAAAGACTGGGGCGGAAATAGAAAAAAAAATTAAAAGAGATTTTTTTTTGTCGCGAGGTAACCTCTCTCCAAACCCTCTCTCCAATTTCTGCCACAGTCAAAATTGGCTCAGTTTGGGTTGCATAGGGCGGTTCCACAACGCTTCGGGAGCTCAAATACCGCGAGTCATCCGGTTGCCTTTCGGACACTTAAACTACGCGTCATTGCTGTTATACGTCAAGATAATAGTACCGAATATTGTCTGTGTAACCTTTAGCATGATTGCGTAAAACTATACCAATATACCATTTAATTCACTCACTTCTGTTTGCAAAGGAAAACCTGACGGCGGAAACTAATCCTTAAGTGAACCAGATAAATGTTAATTCAGTATAGCGACCAAGCATCAATAGTTTCACGATCTTGTAAGGCCTTTCCTGCATGTCTACTATAGTACGGCCGCGACATACTCTCGATTTTTCTCGCACTATACCTCTTGTTCTAAGTGTTCTAATAATAATAATTAATATTCCCGATAATTACTTATTATAAAAAAACGTCGGTTCAGATCCTAAAACCCTTTATGAAATTCTCATCATGGGCGCCTTTGAATTCAATTGTTGTTCTGAAATAAAACGATAAAAAATCTATTAAAAAGGAACGAGGTTTTCATTTACTTTAGAAAATAGTTTCAAGAATTGCTTTTCATAAGTTTTGCATAAATTTTATCTATTGAATAGATACAATCATAACAACCCGAAAAATATTTCACTACTATTTTTATTGAGCTCGATTTATGTTAAGCGATGGGCGATGTTTAATAGGTTTTTTTTATTGAAATTCTTTAATAGAAACCTTCGCATTGAATACAAATGGAAAAGTAAGTGGTAAATTTCAATAAGTCAAATAATATATTTACTCGCTTCAATTACTTTATATTCTAGGCTCAAATTTATTTCTGAAACATTCGTTTGACATCTAATATAACATTTATAAGGGTCTTATAAAACTATATTATAGAAAATATTTTATAGAAAACTATACTTTTAATCTATTCTCCTTTTTTCGACTGATCTAAGTAATCGGATCTTAGGTGCCTAAATTATATAAATATAAAACATTGTCCGCGTGGTACGAAAAGCGCAGGGAACTGTCCATCCAGAAAGTTAATCTAATACATAGGTGAAATATTTTTTTAAATAAGATAATTGGTATTAGGGATAGGAGCTACGGTAGCCTAGTGGTTCAGGTATGCGGCTGCTAAGCGGCGGTCGCGGGTTCGAATCCCGGCTCGTACCAATGAGTTTTTCGGAACTTATGTACGGATTATTTACCGTTAGCTTTTCGGTGAAGGAAAACATCGTGAGGAAACCGGTCTGATCCCAATAAGGTCTAGTTTTCCCTCTGGGCTGGAAGGTCAGATGGCAGTCGCTTTCGTAAAACTAGTGCCTATGCCAAATCTTGGGATTAGGTGTCAAAGCGGACCCCGGGCTCCTGTAAGGGCATAACCGGGAATAACGCTAGGAGGATGATGAATTGGTATTAGGGATACACTTGGGCTTATAGGGACAGAAAATTCTACTCCTTAAAACTTTACAAACGTATAACTTTGTGATTATTTAAACGTCGTTGCTTTTTTCTCAATTTCACTACATTCTGAACCTTATAAATTTTTAAATGAAAGGAAAAATTGAAAAATTTAATGCTCCGAGCCGGATTCGAACCGGCGACCACAGGCATTCATGGCCCGTCGCTACTACCAACTGAGCTATCGGAACAATCTGTTTCGGGCACCAAATCCTTCAATCAGTTCCTTCATATAACGCCTTAGGGAGGCGTATGTAGCGACATCTACCAGAAGACTTAGGCTTCTTTACCCAAACCAGATTGTTCCGATAGCTCAGTTGGTAGTAGCGACGGGCCATGAATGCCTGTGGTCGCCGGTTCGAATCCGGCTCGGAGCATTAAATTTTTAATTTTTCCTTTCATTTAAAAATTTATAATTTTCTTTAGCAGCGTTACTGCTTAAAAACAAATATTAATTCTGAACCTTTTTAAAAGAGAATTCATCATTATTGATGATATTATTTAGTGTTTACAATACACCCCAATAATTTACGATAAGTCGTGGATCTGGGACTACATAGTCTCTCTTCATATTCATATTCTCTAGTCATAGTGAGTGTTAATATTAATTCTGTTTAGCCTAATGGTTATCTGGTAGATAACGCCTTAAGACAATACGTCTGCCAATCGTACTGCTTTTTCGTTTTGCAATAATGTTTAAATAAATACTTAAGTAAATAAAATTACAAATGTGACAACGAAATTCGTCATGCCAAGGAAAACATAGCATTACACAAAATCAAAAATTTGAGGAATGGTTTGCTGTACTGATTTAAAAAATTAAAATGTAATATTTAACTGCTCTCAAGAATTAAGTCAGAGACGTAACGTAAAAATCAATTAATGTACTGTACAGTAATGCCATTGACAAGGAATTGGTTACTCATTTTTTTTATAATAAAGTTACCAGTCTGTAGTCTGTACCAGTGTTCCAAGCTCATACATCAATAATTTAACTAGGCACAAACTGTGCTTTTAGCTCAAAAGATGATCTATAAAAGCTAAAACATTAAGCTTTTAAACGTCATGTATGCATCTGCATAACCTAGCTTAGCCTGAATACGTCAACCTGTCAAGTTGCTGGTGAGCCGACGGCGCGGCGCACACCTATAGTATAAACCTTCCCCGCTAAACTCAACACGCTATACTTTTAACAAGACAAGAACTGCTGTTGACTGCTGACAAATGTGTTGGTAAATATCTAGTGAGCTAACTTGTGTTCACTTGCGCTGCAAAAATGGTAGATTGTGTCTCAACTCAACGGAGCAAAATGATATATTTTACGGCGAGTGCGGTAAATTGGATCCTGGGTGAAGCAAAATATTCTACAATATAAGCCTGAGAGTTAATACGCGAGAAACAACATTCATTTAAAAAAAAATTGGCAACAAAGCAATCCCTTTCAGACAACATTTGTATCAATTTCTTGGCTCATGAAATACCTCGAACTAAGTATTTTTTGTCGCTAATGCGAGGGATGCTTATTCAAATACAAATGTTTTATTTCAGACCATAGCTCCATATTTTATGAGTTACAATTCAGCTTCAGTAGAAGCTTGGGCGTAACGAAGGATTCAAGTGTTTACGCCCAAGACGTAAATAATTTTGCTACTGAGTGACCAGTGTTTTCCACAACAATAAGGAAAATTCAAATCCCAAATATGGGGACAACAATGACTCTTTTCTGAATAGAATTTATAAAAACATCTTGTATTCTTTATATTACTGCCTCGTCCCAAGTTGAACCTATCGTATTCCTGCTCTATACGGTTAAGGTCTAACCCAATTTGTATTTTTAAAATTTCATAATTTAAGGATTGATAATGCATTATTTTTTGTAGCATTTTTGGTTGAAAAATGTTATTACTCAATAAATGAGTTTTTACAGGCACCTTAACTATGTTGCTGATTTCTAATATATATAATATCTTTGCGATATTTTATGTGTAGTGTATGTAACTATTTCTACGCCGATACTGGCAGGATGTGCTGAACTAACAAATATATAATAAACTGAATTGTACCACATTCACAAAAATAAATAAATGATTGATTAAAAAAATATATGCTTTCAATTTCCTTTATCGTTTTAAATATAGTATCAATCAATATATCCGATCAGCACTTTTTTCCCGTGGGTATCGTAAAAGTTCAATAAGGAGCAAGGTTTAAGTGTGTTGTGGGCGATGGTCTAGCAACCTATCACTGCGATGCACCCACATTTATGCTAGAAGTGTAAATGGGACATACTTAAGTTTCATGTGCTCTGTACCCCTTTTGGGAATAAAGGCGTGAAATCTATGTATGTATGTATCAAATTTTTTTAAAGTATTTGTGATGAATAAATAACCAATTTAACAAAAAAAAACAGACCAAGGTTCGCTTGCATAACAATGGATAATCGGTGACCATCATGACCACAACGGGAAAGTGTTGCTTCGAATTAAATTAATCCCGCTGGTATTTTAAAATATTATTTCCGCAATGAACTCCTACTGCGTTACCATTTATACGCCACGTATGTTGTAATATACAATATATGGGCAACGATTAGTTTGCCTTCCTTTGCCTATGATCTTAAAATCTCCATGACATTTAGCGTCAAATCGCAATAATCCTACAAGAAAATCACGGATACATCAAATGAAGATTCGCAAATGAACTGGCTGAGTACATCTCGTCTTCAAATCAGACTGCTCGTCTCGTAGCCCTGTGCAGTAATCTCCATACATTTGCATCCGAGTCGACTGTTGGCTTCTGTGCTCGACACGTGCCTTGACGCATCGCTGTGCACATTTTGAAACAGGAAATTGTTTTCTTGTGCCTTTATAAATACGTATGTGTGCTAACTCGTAGCTAAATAGCATGGCAATAGGATTAAATTAACTTAGAACACAGAAAAAGGTTTACCTCAATCAAGAATTAATAAGGGATCCGCCATTTCTTGAATGGTAGAGAATTCATCATGAGACAAGTTGATTCTCTTGAACCAACGGAAAAAAATCTTTTCTCAAGATTATTTCGCTCTTTCTGAGCTAATTTAAACACTTTCCTCATCAATGACATGATATTAAAATACTCTTTATTGCACTACGACATGAGAGAAACAACATTTATTAAAAAAAAAATTGGCAACAAAGCGATCCCTTCCAGACAACATTTATGTATCAATTTATTGGCTCATGAAATACCTCGAACCAAGTATTTTTTGTCTCAATGTATTAATTTACTCAGAGTAACGAACACAAACTAAGCATCTGACGATGGGTGTTACATTTTTACCTACACCTTATTTAACGATTGGATAAGCCTTAAATAGCAAACGCTCATACCAAAAAATAGACAACCTTATATAGACAAAGACAAAACAGAAAAAAATGTAGGAGGATGGTGAGAAACTAATAATGTGAGCGACCACTGTACAAGGTTGTGCAAGGAGAAGTTAGAAAAATACATACATACATTCATACCTCAAATTCCCAAAAGGGGTAGACAGAGCACATTCAACTTATGTTTCAGCGTCACTCTTAGCATAAATGTGGGAATAAAATAGCTTTGCTAGCCCATCGCCCACAACACACTTCAACCCTGCTCCCTTAGTCGACTTTTACGACACCCACGGGAAGAAAGGGGGTGGTCAAATTCTCACATGAGGGGAAGTTGAACAAATATAAAGGGATATGTTCATTCCGCACCTGTAGTTCAACTAGCTGCCCTAATTTTTGCATCGAAATATATTATTATCCATTTGTTTGTTGTGTTTTGTAATAAATTACACTACAAATCTGATAGAAACTTGTAAAATATTACTCAGAATCAGCTATTTGTTGAATCCAAGTTTTGTGAATATTTTGTAATATTTAGAGCAATGACGCGTTGCAGTGAGGCAACCGGATGGCTCGCGGTATTTGAGCTCCCGGACTGGTGTGGAACCGCCGTATGCTGCCCAAAGCCAACATAGACTGGGGCGGAAATAGAAAAAAAAATTAAAAGAGATTTTTTTTGTCGCGAGGTAACCTCTCTCCAAACCCTCTCTCCAATTTCTGCCACAGTCAAAATTGGCTCAGTTTGGGTTGCATAGGGCGGTTCCACAACGCTTCGGGAGCTCAAATACCGCGAGTCATCCGGTTGCCTTTCGGACACTTAAACTACGCGTCATTGCTGTTATACGTCAAGATAATAGTACCGAATATTGTCTGTGTAACCTTTAGCATGATTGCGTAAAACCATACCAATATACCATTTAATTCACTCACTTCTGTTTGCAAAGGAAAACCTGACGGCGGAAACTAATCCTTAAGTGAACCAGATAAATGTTAATTCAGTATAGCGACCAAGCATCAATAGTTTCACGATCTTGTAAGGCCTTTCCTGCATGTCTACTATAGTACGGCCGCGACATACTCTCGATTTTTCTCGCACTATACCTCTTGTTCTAAGTGTTCTAATAAGAGAGAGACGGATAGTGCGATAAAAATCGAGAGACCTCGCGCGCCGCGTGATAGCCGTGCTGCAATGTCACTGTCAGTGTGATTGACAGGAAAATTAAATATGCAGTTCGAAGTAAAGGTTACCTGATATAAATTGTAGATATTATCATTCCTGTAAAGTAAAGGACCATGGGCAACTTTGTATGGAGCCTGGTCCTGAATCCAACAAAGCTGAAACTTCGGTCATTAAATAGGTCTTTAAATCTACTTCAATTCGTTCTATGGGCACTAAATTAAATTCCATTGCAGAACTGAGATATTCATAGTTAAGTTAAAGTGAGTAGGATCTATGTATGAGAAAACGGGTTCTCTCAGTGAATACATATTCAGAATTATTAAGGTAAGGTTAGTGTGTAAAATAAACATATTTTTTGTAGCTAATTAATTGTTTTATTAATAAAATATGAATATATGCCACGGTCGATGTGCCTTCATCATTAGTACATTTTGTCATATCTACCCTCCATAATACTAAATATGAATATTCTCCGAATGCGTTTGTTATTGCTTGTACTACTGATTGTCGCTAAAATACGAATATCTTCGTTCTGCAATGGAATTCGACTTTGTGCCTATAGAATGAAATAAAGTAAATTTAATGACCTATTTAATGACATAACTCTCAGTGCTGTTGGTTTCAGGACCATTTTGACGCATGGTCCTTTATATTCTAATCATTAATTTCAAGCGATTTTAAACGGATGTAATACACCATAAATATTCTTAATTGCTCGACTTACAACACAAGTTAAGCCCTAGTGGGAACTGATTAGGATTTAAAATGCATGTTCTTAGTATAAATACTCGGCATTTATTTTTGACTGTTCGTTCTCCAAATAAATGAAATATTGAACACTAAGATATCGCTAAATAGCTTCTTACAGCAGAAAATTTGGTAGTATGTGTTAAATATAAGACATTTTGCTGAATACTGCTAACTATGATACTCGTTCTCTATCAAATAGAAGCAAAGTAAATACTAATATCAGAGTATTATTTGTCAAAAAAGTGTCGTTGATAAACATCGTTTTAATTTTGTATCGCAAAACTGGTTAAATTGTATCACATTACATCGATAAAACTGTATAATTTTCTATTCTTAGAAGCAAATCTCTACTCTACTCTACTTCTGTGTAATTTGCTTCAAGAGTCTTATCACTAATTTATTCCGTATCTATTTTAATGTGATATCTACGTATTTGAATTTGAATACGCGTGAGATGTGTGCCATTATTTTATCCATATTCCTCTCGACCTCTGAAAACGTGAATTGAATACTGAGATAAAAATGCATTTGAGATGTGGCACTGGCCTGATTGTATCTCATGGGCAACGCAAGTCTTAAACGACGATTTTCGAAGAGCTTTAACCTTATGATTTGGCTTTCACTACAAGCTTCCTGAGAATAATGACTTAATTGACCATATCTACTCACATGCTTGTGCTGTGGCAACCACGGTTGCCAATTTCGCGCACCTTAAACGGATTGTGCCAAGCGAAGTATGCTGGCTTTGGAAAAAATAAATGAAAGCCATGTTTTCGTACCTCTATTATAGATTATAGGTCGACGTCATATCTATATACCTTTCGAAAATCCGAAATTGAGTAAGCAGCTATACAAGGCATAAATGAATCAATTGAAAATCTGAAAGTAGTTTGTTCAGAAACGATTGCACTATTTTAAAGGCAGGTGTTTGTTTTAAATCGTTATTTCGTCCCTTTTGACTCGTGGGAGTTGGGCCTATCTTTACGAAGTAATATAAATATCTATGCCTCAAACTAAACTAAGTACTCAAAGGATACACGTATTTTCTTCATTGCATTAAGGCTGAATACCGGGCCAAGGGCATGTGTTAATGCAAACTTATTCCTGCTGGTCGCCAAAATCGGAGCCGTCACTTAGGTATTTGGTAAATACTGCCGCATTTAGCCGCAAAAACAAGTTTGTAAATAGGGACCCCTGACAGAGGGTCCCTCAACCCAGACGCATGCGCCTTGATTCGCCGGGTGGCGTGATGTGATGAAATATAACCTATGATTGCCAAATGCAATAAAAAACATGTTTTATGACTGTAACAGGCGTAGATTTTAAGAAATAATAATAAGTTTGTATTCAAAAATTATAGGTAAATTAAATGCAATATCTTATCCTAGTGTACCTACACGTGACATTAAAATGTTGATTTAAAGATATTTATATCGGAAACTAAACTTACCGATAGCTCATATCTGGTGCCTCGAACACAAACACAGATCCGTACATTCCCGCCAAATAAATAGGAAACAACAGCAACGCATAATTCACTATGTTGTACTTCCCAAAAGGACCAAGCTGTTGCAAGATCCTATCCAAATCTATAATAGGCCCTTCTTTACTCATCTTGTGCACAAAATCAGTCTTGTATCGTTAAAAAAATGCAATAATAAATACTAAATACACTAGCTAACACATTGCCGGCGTTGACTCTGCATTTTGACGTATAACGCACATGCGCAAACCCGTTTGACACGCACGAACTTTTTTCCTACACGATTTAATTTTGTCAACCTAAACATTAAACGCGTTCTCTGGGCAAACCGTAAAAGAGTAATGTAACTTTAAAAATAAACAATATCCTACCGACTTCGAGAGTCATACGACTTCTGTTTGAGACAGCGATAGAGACAAAACGTTAGTTTGTTTCGGGTAGCGTGTGAGCGGGACGACTATATGTTCATCTGTTGTGTTGTAGATAACACGTATTTGGTTTTAATTATTCGTTACTGGTAAGTATTGACATAGATTAGGCTTATCGGTGGGGTTGTAATATTTATTTTTATTTGTAGTTTGTCTTGTTTATAAACAAGCTGGTGCATTTGTGTTCTCTTCTGAGTCTCAATTAGTACATTTTTATTAAGTATCACATTTTTTATTGATTGTCATTTTATGTGTTTTTTGTTTTCCTTTGTTATAATAATCAGAGATCGGAAAAATTTGCGACATTGTTTGCAATTATGTAGACATGACTCCAAAATTAACCAAAATGTTAATTAATTATTCATTGAAATAAATGAACCCAAACATTCCCTTACCACCTCAACCCGTAATCACACGATGGGGTACTTGGATCCAAGCGGCATGTTATTATAATGATAATTTTGCAGCAGTAAAGAGAGTTATAGAAACATTTCCCAATCGTGATAGTGTATATGTCCGCAAATGTAAACAGATTATGCAGTCGGATGATGTCGTTGACAATTTATGCTTCATTTCACAACATTTCCAATACATTTTGGCTGTAATAAACAATTTACAGTCTTCTTCAAATACTGTCGAACATACTTTAAGTAAAATAACAACTATATTAAATAATCTGGACAGTATACCAGGAGCAGTAGGTAACCGTTTGCAAGCTAAAATGAAAGCCGTACTTAACAGAAATCCCGATTTTGAGGTTATCGCCCAGAACTTACAACAGAAAGTAAATTCTGAATTATGCTGGAATGATAATATTCCTATAAAACTACTGAAATTTGCCCCATTAACATCAGTGGATTGCGAGCGGAGTTTCTCAGCACTTAAGTATGTTTTCGATGTAAAAAGAAATAGACTGACAGCAGAAAATTTGGAAAAAATACTGACAATTTTTTTTAATAAACCTATACCTTAACAGACTTTTGTATTTATTGACTAGGAATCAAATTATATCTCAAGTAAAAAATTAATTAACTAAATAACATTTTGATTGATTTTGGAGTCATGTCCACATAATTGCAAACAATGTCGCAATTTTTTCCGATCTCTGATTAATAATGTACTAAAATCCCACATATTACTGTGATGAGTTACCTACGAAACCTATTTTCTAAGCCTCGTATATTTTCTTAGCCTCGTATATTTTCGTTGGATTCAATTATATCATGTATGTTACACCATCACACCATATTTTTTAACCGTTGAATAATTAATGCATTGTAGCTTTGATTTCAAAAAGAAAACATCCAAGATTCAAATAACTTGATACAACAAATATGTTGATTTTAAATGATTCCCATCTATAACGGACCCCGGGGATGTCATGTATCCCGTCATTCATAAAACTTAAAATGCTTCCGGTAAATTAAATATACTTATATTGTTGTTCATTTCTTACGAACTCAAATGTCAAAATGTCGCTCAAAATGTGATAAAGACAAACGTATCTCAAGTATCTCAACGGTACTTTAGCTATAACAGCGGGCGTAGCGTGGTTGTCATTTTATCACTATCGTTGCCGATAAGAAATCCGTCACGTTGTGATAAGCATGCGAGTGCCAGAGTGACGAATTTCTTATCCACAACGATAAGTGATTAATCCATGCTACGCTCGCAGAGGCTCTAGTCCGATAGGTTTTATCGTCACACACACGTACGTGACGTTTCAGTACATACTCGTACTCGCCGTAAAACGTGACGATAAAACTGATCGTGCTAGCTGTGCAGGTTTATTGAACGGTTATGGATACGGCCATTATTGCAATGCTTCATAAATTATTAGTAAAACGCGGGCTGAGCCATGCGGGCAGCTAGTTGTCAAATAAAGGGCTAGGAGGAAGCTTAATTTAAAGTAATTTAGTAAACTTAATGTAGAGTTGTGCCCGCTCTTTAAAAAGAGCGCTCCTATCTCGGTCAATCGGTCAAAGGAACTAGTTCGGTCTTTTAGCTCATTTAGTTCAGTCGAAGCAAGTTTTGGGAGCTTTGAATGAGGAAATTCGCTTCGCGCTGTGAAAGACGCGGATCTAAAGGAGTCTCCGATCTCAGTCAAAGGAACTACTTCGGTCTTTTAGTTCCTTTAGTTCAGGAGTAAGTTTTGTTAAGAGCTACGGTAGCCTAGTGGTTCAGGCATGTGGCTGTCAAGCGGCGGTCATGGGTTCGAATCCCGGCTCGTACCAAAGCGTTTTTCGGAACTTATGTACGGAATATTTAACGTTAGCTTTTCGGTGAAGGAAAACATCGTGAGGAAACCGGTCTAATCCGAATAAGGTCTAGTTTCCCCTCTGGGTTGGAAGGTCAGATGGCAGTCGCTTTCGTAAAAACTAGTGCCTATGCCAAATCTTGGGATTAGGTGTCAAAGCAGACCCCGGGCTCCTTTCGGGGCATTTCCGGGAATAGCGCTATTAGGAGGATGATGATGAGTTCAGGAGTAAGTTTTGGGATCCGTTTCGCGCTGTGACAGACGCGGAACTATAGGACTCAGATCTCAAATCAACGATTTGACCGACGCACTGGGAGCTCTTTGATTCAGTACTATCGTCGCGGTTCAAAAAATTGCATGTCAGCCATACAGTTGTCATCGAACAAGCGAGCGAAGTGAACGAAGTTCTATGCTTAGCTTGGGCTGAAAATCGTTTGTCTGACCATCCAGTGTCCGGTGTCTGTCCCGCCTGTTGTTCTGCACATATCGAATTTCTCAACCGATTTCGTGAAATTTTGTGAGCAGGTTCGTTAATTATATTTTTCTTTCGTAGAGTAACTTTTACAAAATAAAAACTAGAAATAAAAACCAAATACCGATTTAGAACGTATTACTAGCTCTTTCTGCGATGGGAATTCATTCCTCTAGTGGTTCCTATGTAATTCATCCGACACAACCCTATTAGTCAATCCACAAATAAAGGGATAAGTGGCCAAGTCCTGGCCACATCTTGTAGTCCGTTTTTAAATTGGATGATTGCGTTCATATTTCATGTATCATTTGTTGAGTCATTAATATTTACCTACCGGTTTAACTTAGTGGGTAGCGATTCTCTATGAAAATTACCGTAATGAGTTCAAATCACTGTATTACAAAATATTGGTGTGATGAGCATTAATATTTGTTTCTGCGTCTTTAATATTTTCATTGCATTTCAGTATTTATCGATTTTTAATTAATTATTGAAGATATTGACAGCTAAAACTGGGACCAATTTAATATTAACAATAAAACTAAAAAATATTCAAGAAATTGGGCCCTCTCGGCACTGTCCCTAAGATATCGTCTTCTCGCTGGATCGCAATGCTAATGCGTTGAGAATGGAAGCTGCCAGCTTTTCGGTCCCTTGTGGACAATTTTTTTTGCGTTGTCTTTCAAAAGTTTTTTATCGCTCGATAAGTGCGTCTTAATTAACAAAGTTGTATACAAAAATTAGTTAACTCAAACTAAAATCAAATGTATCTATCCCTCAGACCATATTTTACTAGGGCTAATATCTTTTCGACCATGTCAGATATTGGGATCGGCTAAATAGCTATACATAATCCGATGAAACTGTGCCTAAATATATGTCGCCTAACTGCATCAGTTCGGACACTGTCCATTATACATGGTAAACATGTACGCGGTTACAAGCACTGCATAACGGCGAATTTACTTACTACTAATATGCAAACTTATTCAATGGGATGTGTCCAGAACGAAATCGCAAAAAAAAACAAGATCTAGTCCTTCTAAAGTTGATGACTCTTTAAATATATCGTCGTCTAGTACCCATAACACAAGTCTTTTTGAGCTTAGTAAGAGGGCTAGCAGCGTGTAGGACAGTTCCCTAATATTTATTCAAACCTCCGATGGACTTAAACTGAGTAATTTTTTGACAGTTCTCACACAAACTAAAATAACTCTCCTCTCTGTTGCCGAGAGTTACTAGATTTTTGCCTGATCTGGTTGGTCATGTATAGCCACTACTGTAGTGATTTTCGTCGCAATATCATACTTTATTACCCAAGTCTAATGTGATAAAAATATTAGTTACGGTAAAACAGGGTGAGTAGGGACAAAACTGACATTCAAACCTCGATAACATTTTACTTTTACATATGCAACCTGAATGTTTATGCATAATAAGTGTTCCGGACGTTTGCAATTTAGTTTTTTTATGATTTTGGGTAGTTCCATTTCATAACTTTAACGATTAACACGAATTCCCACTTCACCCCATACCCTCGTGATTGGGGCCATATGGGATTATATACAAAGGTGATTATGGAAGATTGTTGGATCGTTTTTTTTTATTTAGAATTATACTATAGCTCCATTTTAAATTAGAATACATTATTTCGGTATCAGTAGCCTAAAAATCCCATCTCACCCCCACTTTCATCCCTTCTCTCCCCATTCATAACGCAATTCTCCTCGCGATCCCTACTCACCACATTTTACGGTAACGAATTGCAACATCGTATTTCTATACCTCTAATAGAACTATTGTTATAGAATCATGACGTCGGGATGAAAATCGCTATAGTGATTGCTATTGTCACGAATCCTGGCACGTAACCTCAAATGGTTTTCATATTATCACGTGGACTTAAAAGTTCGTATATCCCAATAACCTAAAACCCATACATCCACAAAATACCTCACACTGAAATGAGTAATTTTTAACACAGCCCCATCATCAATTTCAAACCCGCACGAAGACGCAAACTTTACTTGAATCGAGACGCCCGTTAATTCCCAACTAGCGGAAGGTCACAGGAATTATAAGGGTACCGTAGTGGTTTACCTTCGGATCCCGCACTACTTGTTAACTCGCACCAACTTTCCACCTTTATACATTCTCAACTTCGTACTACTAAATCACGGAACGAATGGGTCAACCCTCATTTTCGTGCCGCGTTGACCCTTTAATCGTCTCTGACGTAAGAAGAGGGTTAAGTTTGCAAGCTTGCTTGCGGAACACCGTTTATAGATAATTCTGAAAGTTATATACGCATTAGAACAGCAGATTAAATTGAAATGAGAAAAGAAAGTATTTATGGCATTGAAATGAAAATACGACCACTTTTCGAGCTCGGCTCGGCTGGCTTACTATCCGTCAACGGCGAAAAACTCGCATGCATTGTACTCTATTTTCTATTCTCAATGATCCTCATTCCCCTGAATATCTCATATCTTTCTTTCACTTCCGTGGTGCTTCTCTTGACCGTCAATTTCGCTCTTCTGGCAATCTTTCTCTAACTATCCCTGTTCGCCTTACTGGCTATGTCCAATTCTTTCACTGCGCAGGTAGTTCGTCTTTGGAACCGTCTTCCCTCCGCGATCAGGAAATCTCCGGGCAAATTCGTATTTAAGAGCAAAGTCGTTGTTCTGTGCGTAATTTTTTTTCTGGCAGATCCGAGTAGTAGTAGGTTACAAGTTTGAAAATTTCGCTTGTAAGTATGCATGTGTATTTATGTATATATTTATTTGGATATGTATTTATTTATTTTATTTAAGTATATGTATTTGTGTAAATACGTTGTTACTTGCACTGCCCACGATCTTTTTCCGCTTTGCCTTAAGGTTTGACTTGTAGAGAATGCCATATGGCATTAAGTCCGCCTTTTGTACCATAAGTTTTCTTTTGTGCAATAAAGTTTAAATAAATAAATAAAATAAGATTGCAATGGTTTTCATGTCTGATGACAACAGAAATGGACCGTAAGGACAAAGTGGTTATCGATATCATTGGCAAATATCGTGAGTTGGCGGACATATTGTAGATCGACCACTTATTTGACTAGGTACGGTATCGTACACTTGCAGCGTACGACGTTGCACTGCTTATTCTTTACGGACTCATCCGCCTCACCCCACCCATCATATCTAACGATGCTAGACATCTACCTCCACTTAGTTACTACGAATCGCGGCGTCAAGGTACACTCGTATTTGTGGGTGAGCGTTGAGGTGAGCTTAAATCAATTTACAGAATAGCGGGTCTGTACTCTTTGTCGTTTCGCCTCGCGCTCCTTTCTTATCGCAGGCACCGTCTCAGTTAACTGATCTTTTCATAAAAATCCCTAAAATGTCTGCTATTTCCGGAGTCACCAGTAAGTGATAACAAGGCAATGGTCAGCAAAGTCTTAAATAATGTTCGTCCAGTTTAACGCAGGTGTAACAATTAACAAAGGGGTTCGTTAGCCAAGCGCTCGAGTTTCGGGAATTTTCCGATTTGAAACCTGTTAAAAACTAGTGGAAACCGGATCTCGCGCGTTTTCAGGAAACGTTGGCAGTTTCGAGTTTTATTTTGAATGCTGGGCTGCGAATTGAATAATGTCTGGTTCATTTTACATATCACTCAAAACAAAAGCTAGCCTAGCATCGATAACAAGTATTTAGTATTCGTTATTTCAACGCAATACTATTCTTATTTTATGCCGCCAGATGAGTCTTCTACATTGCTATTCCGTATTCTGTTCACATATCTCTTGGTATAATGGCTCTTTACTCTAACAGCGGCGGACAGACTATAGCTACAATGTAGTACTCTAAGTACTGGCAACTTTGTTGGTTTCTGATTTAAGTACCTAACTGATATCTAATTAAGAATGTATGTACCGTGTGTGCCTAAATACATAGGTATTAAAACCAGTTACTTTTTGATTTCCTTCTCATTTCTTATATTTAAATATAATGAAAACGAGTCACTCGCGTATTTAACATCGAAAATCGCTCGACATGTTTCGAACCGATTCGCGGCAGCTAATTCATAATCACACGCGTTGCCGGCGCGTTTAGCACTGCCCACTAGATTTCCCGTTTATTTTATGAAGAAACATAATATCTACAGGCCTCGTGCCAGAACAAAACTACAGTATGCAAATTATTCAACCTAAATCCCGGGAGTTTTATTGAGTGACCAGTTTTTATTCCGGTAATAAGGAAAATATTTAAATTAAAGGAAAAAATAAATATTGTAGTGCTCCGAGCCGGATTTGAACATTTTGAACTGGCGACCACAGGCATTCATGCCCCGTCGCTACTAACCAACTGAGCTAACGGAACAATCTGTCTTGGCCACTAAATCCTTCAATCACTTCTTTCTTACAAACCCATAGGAAGGCGTGTAGCTAAGTGTATTTTATTGCCAGAATTAGGCTTAAAAAAGTGTTGTACTTGTATGGCGCTTGGGTGGCGCAGGACCGGTCATTGTGGCACTCTTTGGGGGAGGCCTATGTCCAGCAATGGACGTCTTTTGGCTGATATGATGATAATGATGATGATGACTTGTGTGACTAGATAAATACGATAGTGATACGCTTTCGGCAGTGTCACCGACTCTATCGATACTCAAAAGATTTAACGCGTCACGCAGGTATCTCCCCTGGGAGGATAGCGATTGGTCTCCGGGCTCCGCTGTGAACTGCCTTACTTTCCCCTACCAATTGCCAGAATCGCCTTTCTGCAGAATGTTAAACAAGCAATACCCCATTTAAAAATTTGTGCCTTGTACTGTGGGGCTAGGTCGATTGTGTAAAATTTCAAATTTCGATCATAAGCGGAATATTTAAAAATTATTCGCCACGAGCGAGATTTGAACCCATAACCTCTGGAATCCGTCCATCGCTCTGCCAATAATTTAAAGTTTTTTTTTTAATTTACTGACCTAATTTTTTTTTTTTAAATATTATAACTTTACAATTTTACACTATGATCGAAATTTGGAATTTCGTTAGCGGACGTTTCTCACGTTTCTGTTTAGTGTTGTGTAATATTGTTCCTTAATGTTTATAAAAAAAAGTGTTATTTTATTAGAGTAAAACCACCGTAGATAGATGGCTACAAGCATCAGTTGCGGCGCGTGAAAATTTACAATGGGCAACCCAGAACAAAGAAAGTCATGAAAGAGCTTAGAGTATACAACTCTATAGACTTTTCTAAAAATAAATTTTAGGCACGCTGGTGGCAATCGGCTTGAATGGGCGCCGCCACTGACAAGCATTGAAACTAATTCGTAGAAATGTCCGATGCGACGCTCTTACACGCGTGGATATAATAAACTTGAGGGGCTCCACTCCCTTTTTCGCTAGTTTTGACGAGTTTTAAGTTGATATTCCTTCGTCAAAACTGTAGATATATTTATGGCACAAACACTTTTCGGTTCTTCAATCATAGGAAAGATAGGAAGAAGAATGGAGGAGGAAGGAGGAAAGAATTGAATGATTAAAGAATCAGTGATCTTTTAAATATTTTTATTATGATTTATTCAAACATGGTCCAAAAAAGCGCTGTTTTCTAATAGCATGTTGTCTATGCATTTTTATGTATGTAATCTACATAATATAACTATTCCTAATTGACATCTCTAACAACCCCCGAGAAAGAGTATTTTTATTTTTAACTCTGATTCGCAATTTTTTTTTCAAAAAAAATATTTGTTGGCCTGCAATTGCCAAAGTTTGGTGCGATATATCTCGAAAACTGTGAGTTTTGAAGTAAATATGGAATACTATTTCGTTAAACTTTTTTGTTGTTAATATGATAAGCCATTAGAAATACGAAAAACTGACAGGTACAACAGATCGAAGGTCATTGGGAGCTAGGAGCCCCTTAAGTGGAAGTCGGGTTGGTCGGTACTCGGTAGTATTTACATCAGTCCTCGTACTGCACATGTGCTGATACTTATAGAACTGGTTTTAAAATGAGCACAAATGTACACAGATCTTAAGCAACTCTAGCTGAGATACCGTTTTAGGTAATACATGTATGTACCGTGCCAATAGGCATGATGACAGTAGTTGAAAATCACAAAATATGGTATTTTCTGAGTGAAATTTTAATCATAGAATTCGAAAAAAGCTTATATATTTTTATTAAGTAATAGATTATTGTTTATTTTGATAAAATTAAACCGAAAAATACGGACTCCCGCCGTGATATGTTAAACACCAATCAGAGCGCATGACGTGACGTCCCACCTGTATAAACAAATACCTATAACGGCCATTACCACAGATTACAGAGAAAACTTACGTACTGAACGAATAGTAAGACAGGGATAGAACCATGTTATCTGTTATACAAACGTGACGACTCGGGACGCCATGACACTGACAAGCGTTTTAGCGCCAATTTGAAATTTAAAAACTAAAATGCATTTTTTCCTACTTAACTGTTATATTCACCTCTGTGAACCTGGCCCCCCCACCTTGGCCGACTTTTTTTTCTTTTTTTTCTGGAAGTATTTTGTTTGTAGTTGATTGTAGTGAAAAGCATTTCGTTAGTAGTTGCACGAAAAAAAAATGGGGGGCCCTGAAAAAATACCCAGCCCCCCACTTTAAAAAACCTTTATTTTGGTGATTGAATCTTGTTCAGAATCGTTTGTAGTTGATTGTAGTGAAAAGCATTGCGTTTGTAGTTAAACGGATACAAAATGGGGGGGTCCCGAAAAAAATCTTAGCCCCCCACTTTGAAAAAAAAAAATACTTTGGGGATTGAATCTTGTTCAGAATCGTTTGTAGTTGATTGTAGTGAAAATCATTTCGTTTGTAGTAACATGGATTACAAATGGGAGGGTCCCGAAAAAAACCTCAGCCCCCCACTTTAAAAAAAGAATACTTTGGGGATTGAATCTTATTCAGAATCGTTTGTAGTTGATTGTAGTGAAAATCATTTCGTTTGTAGTAACACGGATTACAAATGGGGGGGTCCCGAAAAAAACCTCAGCCCCCCACTTTAAAAAAAGAATACTTTGGGGATTGAATCTTATTCAGAATCGTTTGTTGTTGATTGTAGTGAAAATCATTTCGTTTGTAATAACACGGATTACGAATGGGGGGGTCCCAAAAAAAACCTCAGCCCCCGATTTAAAAAAAAATGGCGATTAAACCTTGTTCAGAATCGTTTGTAGTTGATTGTAGTGACAAGCATTTTGTTTGTAGTTGCACCAAAAACAAATGGGGGGGGGGGGCCTGAAAAAAATTCAAGCCCCCTACTTTAAAAAACGTAATTTTGGTGATTGAATCTTGTTCAAAATCGTTTGTAGTTGATTGTAGTGAAAAGCATTTCGTTTGTAGTTACACGGAAAAATATGGGTGGGTCCCGAAGTAAACCTCAGCCCCCCACGTTTAAAAAAAATACTTTGATGATTGAATCTTGTTCCAAATCGTTTGTAGTTGATTGTATTGAAAAGCATTTCGTTTGTAGTTGCACGAAAAAAAAATGGGGGGCACTGAAAAAATACCCAGCCCCCCACTTTAAAAACCCTTTATTTTGGTGATTGAATCTTGTTCCAAATCGTTTGTAGTTGATTGTAGTGAAAAGCATTTCGTTTGTAGTTACACGGAAAAGAAATGGGGTTTCCAGAAATTATTCAGATATAGAGTCTCGCTTATTTTCGATTATATTCACTTGATTTTGTTTGTAGTGTCAGTAGTTTCGTTTTTCGCTGTCTACATATTTTCGTTTGTAGTAATTTAACTTTGTGAATAGTAAGATGGTTCGTTTTTAGTTAGGTACCTATCTACGAAAGTGTTAGAGACATATTTGTGTTTGTACTAAACTTACTTTTTTTTGTACTGGCAAAGGTGCGTTTGTAGCTTTCCATTTACGTACTTCAGAGAAAGAGATCTGATCTATATTCGTTTGTAGTGACTTCATTTTGTTTGAAGTGGCGATGGTTCATTTCTTTTTTAAGTTTTCGAGTCTTAATTATTTTCGTTTGTAGTGACTTTATTTTGTTAGCAATGGCGAAGGTTTATTTGTAGGGGCCCATTTACGTACTTTAGAGATGGAGTCTTACCTATTTTGTTTGTATTAACTTGAATTTGTTAGAACATGCAAATATTTGTTTAACATTGGGCATAAACGTACTTCGGATATAGAGTCTTAATATCTTCGGATATAAAATTTGATTCAAAATGTTTTGTAGTTGACTGTAGGGAAAAGCATTGCGTTTGTAGTTATACGAAAAAGAAATGGGGTGTCCAGAAATTATTCAGATATAGAGTCTCATTTATTTTCGATTATACTGACTTGATTTTGTTTGTAGTGGCAGTAGTTTCGTTTTTCGCCGTCTACATATATTCGTTTGTGAATAGTAAGATGAGTGAATAGTAAGATGGCTCGTTTTTGGTTAGGTACCTATCTACGAAAGTGTTAAAGACATATTTGTGATTGTAGTAACTTACTTTTGTTTGTACTGGCAAAGGTGCGTTTGTAGTTTTCCATTTACGTATTTCAGAGATAGAGTCTGATCTATATTCATTTGTAGTGACTTCATTTTGTTTGAAGTGGCGATGGTTCATTTCTTTTTTAAGTTTCTGAGACATAGAGTCTTAATTTTTTTCGTTTGTAGTGACTTTATTTTTTAAGCAATGGCGAAGGTTTGTTTGTAGCGGCCCATTTACGTACTTTAGAGATAGAGTCTTACTTATTTTGTTTGATGTAACTTAAATTTGTTAGAACATGCGAATATTCGTTTAACTACTTCGGATATAGAGTCTTAATAGCTTCGGATATAAAATTTGATTCAGAATGTTTTGCAGTTGATTGTAGGGAAAAGCATTGCGTTTGTAGTAACACGGAAAAGAAATGGGGTGTACAGAAATTATTCAGATATAGAGTCTCATTTATTTTCGATTATACTGACTTGATTTTGTTTGTAGTGGCAGTAGTTTAGTTTTTCGCCGTCTACATATATTCGTTTGTAGTAATTTAACTTTGTGAATAGTAAGATGGCTCGTTTTTGGTTAGGTACCTATCTACGAAAGTGTTAAAGACATATTTGTGATTGTAGTAACTTACTTTTGTTTGTACTGGCAAAGGTGCGTTTGTAGTTTTCCATTTACGTATTTCAGAGATAGAGTCTGATCTATATTCATTTGTAGTGACTTCATTTTGTTTGAAGTGGCGATGGTTCATTTCTTTTTTAAGTTTCTGAGACATAGAGTCTTAATTTTTTTCGTTTGTAGTGACTTTATTTTTTAAGCAATGGCGAAGGTTTGTTTGTAGGGGCCCATTTACGTACTTTAGAGATAGAGTCTTACTTATTTTGTTTGATGTAACTTAAATTTGTTAGAACATGCGAATATTCGTTTAACTACTTCGGATATAGAGTCTTAATAGCTTCGGATATAAAATTTGATTCAGAATGTTTTGTAGTTGATTGTAGGGAAAAGCATTGCGTTTGTAGTAACACGGAAAAGAAATGGGGTGTCCAGAAATTATTCAGATATAGAGTCTCGCTTATATTCGATTATGTTGACTTGATTTTGTTTGTAGTGGCAGTGGTTTCGTTTTACGCTGTCTACATATTTTCGTTTATAGTAACTTACTTTTGTTTGTACTGGCGTAGGTGCGTTTGTAGTTTTCCATTTACGTACTTCAAATCAGAGATAGAGTCTGACTTATATTCATTTGTAGTGACTTCATTTTGTTTGAAGTGGCGATGGTTCAGTTCTTTTTTAAGTTTCTGAGACATAGAGTCTTAATTTTTTTCGTTTTTAGTGATTTTATTTTGTTAGCAATGGCGAAGGTTTGTTTGTAGGGGCCCATTTACGTACTTAAGAAATAGAGTCTTACTTAGTTTGTTTGATGTAACTAAAATTTGTTAGAAAATGCCAATATTCGTTTAACTACTTCGGATATAGAGTCTTAATAGCTTCGGATATAAAATTTGATTCAGAATGTTTCGTAGTTGATTGTAGTGAAAAGCATTTCGTTTGTAGTTAAACGGATAAAAAATGGGGGGGTCCCGAAAAAAATCTTAGCCCCCCACTTTAAAAAAAAAATACTTTGGGGATTGAATCTTAATCAGAATCGTTTGTAGTTGATTGTAGTGAAAATCATTTCGTTTGTAGTAACACGGATTACAAATGGGAGGGTCCCGAAAAAAACCTCAGCTCCCCACTTTAAAAAAAGAATACTTTGGGGATTGAATCTTATTCAGAATCGTTTGTAGTCGATTGTAGTGAAAATCATTTCGTTTGTAGTAACACGGATTACAAATGGGAGGGTCCCGAAAAAAACCTCAGCTCCCCACTTTAAAAAAAGAATACTTTGGGGATTGAATCTTATTCAGAATCGTTTGTTGTTGATTGTAGTGAAAATCATTTCGTTTGTAATAACACGGATTACGAATGGGGGGGTCCCAAAAAAAACCTCAGCCCCCGATTTAAAAAAAAAATGGCGATTAAACCTTGTTCAGAATCGTTTGTAGTTGATTGTAGTGACAAGCATTTTGTTTGTAGTTGCACCAAAAACAAATGGGGGGCCCTGAAAAAAATTCAAGCCCCCTACTTTAAAAAACGTAATTTTGGTGATTGAATCTTGTTCAAAATCGTTTGTAGTTGATTGTAGTGAAAAGCATTTCGTTTGTAGTTACACGGAAAAAAATGGGTGGGTCCCGAAGAAAACCTCAGCCCCCCACGTTAAAAAAAAATACTTTGATGATTGAATCTTGTTCCAAATCGTTTGAAGTTGATTGTAGTGAAAAGCATTTCGTTTGTAGTTGCACGAAAAAAAAATGGGGGGCCCTGAAAAAATACCCAGCCCCCCCACTTTAAAAACCCTTTATTTTGGTTATTGAATCTCGTTCCAAGTCGTTTGTAGTTGATTGTAGTGAAAAGCATTTCGTTTGTAGTTACACGGAAAAGAAATGGGGTTTCCAGAAATTATTCAGATATAGTCTCGCTTATTTTCGATTATATTCACTTGATTTTGTTTGTAGTGGCAGTTGTTTCGTTTTTCGCTGTCTACATATTTTCGTTTGTAGTAATTTAACTTTGTTAATAGTAAGATGTTCGTTTTTAGTTAGGTACCTATCTACGAAAGTGTTAGAGACATATTTGTGTTTGTAGTAACTTACTTTTTTTTTGTACTGGCAAAGGTGCGTTAATAGTTTTCCATTTACGTACTTCAGAGATAGAGTCTGACCTACATTCGTTTTTAGTGACTTTATTTTGTTAGCAATGGCGAAGGTTTGTTTGTAGGGGTCCATTAACATGCTTTAGAGATGGAGTCTTACCTATTTTGTTTGTATTAACTTGAATTTGTTAGAACATGCAAATATTTGTTTAACATTGGGCATAAACGTACTTCGGATATAGAGTCTTAATATCTTCTGATATAAAATTTGTTCAGAAAGTTTTGTAGTTGATTGTAGGGAAAAGCATTGCGTTTGTAGTTACACGGAAAAGAAATGGGGTGTCCAGAAATTATTCAGATATAGAGTTTTACTTATTTTCGATGATATTGACTTGATTTTGTTTGTAGTGGCAGTAGTTTTGTTTTTCGATGTCTAAAAACCTTTTTGAGACATTATTATTATTATATTATTATATCGAGCCCATTATGTCCCACTGCTGAGCAAAGGCCTCCCCCCTCTTTTTCCAATCATCGCGGTCTTGAGCAATGTCTGGCCAGTCTTTTAAAAAGGAGTCCAAGTTGTCATAGTCTTATTTATTTTCGTGTGTAGTAATTTCACTTTGTGAATAATAACTATGGTTCGTCTTTAGTTAGGTAGCTTTCTACAATAAGTGTCACCCACTGTTGTTTTTACTGACGAAGATTCGTTTGTTGTTTTCCATTTACGTACTTCAGAGATAGAGTCACACTCATTTCCGTTTGTGTGACTGAAGGAGTCTTAATTATTTTCGTTTGTTGTGACTTCGTTTTGTTAGTACTGGGGAAGGTTCGTTTATAGTTGTTTATTTACGTACCTTAGAGATAGATTCTTACTTATTTTGTTTGATGTAACTTAAATTTGTTAGAACATGCGAATATTCGTTTAACTACTTCGGATATAGAGTCTTAATAGCTTCGGATATAAAATTTGATTCAGAATGTTTTGTAGTTGATTGTAGGGAAAAGCATTGCGTTTGTAGTAACACGGAAAAGAAATGGGGTGTCCAGAAATTATTCAGATATAGAGTCTCGCTTATATTCGATTATGTTGACTTGATTTTGTTTGTAGTGGCAGTGGTTTCGTTTTACGCTGTCTACATATTTTCGTTTATAGTAACTTACTTTTGTTTGTACTGGCGTAGGTGCGTTTGTAGTTTTCCATTTACGTACTTCAAATCAGAGATAGAGTCTGACTTATATTCATTTGTAGTGACTTCATTTTGTTTGAAGTGGCGATGGTTCAGTTCTTTTTTAAGTTTCTGAGACATAGAGTCTTAATTTTTTTCGTTTTTAGTGATTTTATTTTGTTAGCAATGGCGAAGGTTTGTTTGTAGGGGCCCATTTACGTACTTAAGAAATAGAGTCTTACTTAGTTTGTTTGATGTAACTAAAATTTGTTAGAAAATGCCAATATTCGTTTAACTACTTCGGATATAGAGTCTTAATAGCTTCGGATATAAAATTTGATTCAGAATGTTTCGTAGTTGATTGTAGTGAAAAGCATTTCGTTTGTAGTTAAACGGATAAAAAATGGGGGGGTCCCGAAAAAAATCTTAGCCCCCCACTTTAAAAAAAAATACTTTGGGGATTGAATCTTAATCAGAATCGTTTGTAGTTGATTGTAGTGAAAATCATTTCGTTTGTAGTAACACGGATTACAAATGG
This sequence comes from Epinotia demarniana, assembly GCA_945867215.1. NCBI lineage: Eukaryota > Metazoa > Arthropoda > Insecta > Lepidoptera > Tortricidae > Epinotia > Epinotia demarniana. The sequence continues at coordinate 5,451,950 of OX244273.1, read as the reverse complement.
GAGGGTCCCGAAAAAAACCTCAGCTCCCCACTTTAAAAAAAGAATACTTTGGGGATTGAATCTTATTCAGAATCGTTTGTAGTCGATTGTAGTGAAAATCATTTCGTTTGTAGTAACACGGATTACAAATGGGGGGGTCCCGAAAAAAACCTCAGCCCCCCACTTTAAAAAAAGAATACTTTGGGGATTGAATCTTATTCAGAATCGTTTGTTGTTGATTGTAGTGAAAATCATTTCGTTTGTAATAACACGGATTACGAATGGGGGGGTCCCAAAAAAAACCTCAGCCCCCGATTTAAAAAAAAAATGGCGATTAAACCTTGTTCAGAATCGTTTGTAGTTGATTGTAGTGACAAGCATTTTGTTTGTAGTTGCACCAAAAACAAATGGGGGGCCCTGAAAAAAATTCAAGCCCCCTACTTTAAAAAACGTAATTTTGGTGATTGAATCTTGTTCAAAATCGTTTGTAGTTGATTGTAGTGAAAAGCATTTCGTTTGTAGTTACACGGAAAAAAATGGGTGGGTCCCGAAGAAAACCTCAGCCCCCCACGTTAAAAAAAAATACTTTGATGATTGAATCTTGTTCCAAATCGTTTGAAGTTGATTGTAGTGAAAAGCATTTCGTTTGTAGTTGCACGAAAAAAAAATGGGGGGCCCTGAAAAAATACCCAGCCCCCCACTTTAAAAACCCTTTATTTTGGTTATTGAATCTCGTTCCAAGTCGTTTGTAGTTGATTGTAGTGAAAAGCATTTCGTTTGTAGTTACACGGAAAAGAAATGGGGTTTCCAGAAATTATTCAGATATAGAGTCTCGCTTATTTTCGATTATATTCACTTGATTTTGTTTGTAGTGGCAGTTGTTTCGTTTTTCGCTGTCTACATATTTTCGTTTGTAGTAATTTAACTTTGTTAATAGTAAGATGGTTCGTTTTTAGTTAGGTACCTATCTACGAAAGTGTTAGAGACATATTTGTGTTTGTAGTAACTTACTTTTTTTTTGTACTGGCAAAGGTGCGTTAATAGTTTTCCATTTACGTACTTCAGAGATAGAGTCTGACCTACATTCGTTTTTAGTGACTTTATTTTGTTAGCAATGGCGAAGGTTTGTTTGTAGGGGTCCATTAACATGCTTTAGAGATGGAGTCTTACCTATTTTGTTTGTATTAACTTGAATTTGTTAGAACATGCAAATATTTGTTTAACATTGGGCATAAACGTACTTCGGATATAGAGTCTTAATATCTTCTGATATAAAATTTGTTCAGAAAGTTTTGTAGTTGATTGTAGGGAAAAGCATTGCGTTTGTAGTTACACGGAAAAGAAATGGGGTGTCCAGAAATTATTCAGATATAGAGTTTTACTTATTTTCGATGATATTGACTTGATTTTGTTTGTAGTGGCAGTAGTTTTGTTTTTCGATGTCTAAAAACCTTTTTGAGACATTATTATTATTATATTATTATATCGAGCCCATTATGTCCCACTGCTGAGCAAAGGCCTCCCCCCTCTTTTTCCAATCATCGCGGTCTTGAGCAATGTCTGGCCAGTCTTTTAAAAAGGAGTCCAAGTTGTCATAGTCTTATTTATTTTCGTGTGTAGTAATTTCACTTTGTGAATAATAACTATGGTTCGTCTTTAGTTAGGTAGCTTTCTACAATAAGTGTCACCCACTGTTGTTTTTACTGACGAAGATTCGTTTGTTGTTTTCCATTTACGTACTTCAGAGATAGAGTCACACTCATTTCCGTTTGTGTGACTGAAGGAGTCTTAATTATTTTCGTTTGTTGTGACTTCGTTTTGTTAGTACTGGGGAAGGTTCGTTTATAGTTGTTTATTTACGTACCTTAGAGATAGATTCTTACTTATTTTCGTTTGTAGTAATTTTGTTAGACCATGCGAAGATTCGTATATCATTGGGCATTATTATTATATATAATAGGTAAGTTTATTTTTTTGTTTCGTGGTTTTTTGTTTATTGTTAACGTTAGTGCTTACGATTAGTTACATAATATATATTGTTCAAATTATTACAAAGCAATCGATAAGTTATTCAATTCAGGCGAACAAAGGTCTACTAAATCACGGCATAAAACGAAAATTCTGACTGTTTTAACCGTGTTCACGCGTTCAAATGAATTGATGATTTTATTGATTGTCTGAGTTCCTTTTTTATTTTTTTATTTTTACTTATTTTGTTGGATATATATCAAACTAGTATTCTGGACTACTAGAAGATGCATCATGCAAGGCTGGGTTTGATTGAATCTGGACATACAATAACACATGTAAGCTATGTTGCTACCGAAGCGTTCTTGGTGAGACCGGCATAACTTTTGCTTTCAGATCGTTGTTCTCCTCCCACTTGCCCGTAACTCTTCTGATTATTGCAAAATAATGATTGGCGGAATAAATTATAGCCGATACAAATTTATAAGTTAGCCCCGAAGGGCAAATTGCAGTTTTACGAGTAAAACAATTTGTCAGGGATTTCATCTAAGGCAAACACCTTTTGGCAATCAGGATGACCGCTTCGGGTACACAATGCCTGGTTTCCGGCATCCTCTATGTCCAGATTGAGGTGACGTCCTGCGGACATTGTTTTTATAATTTCCTCACCTTTACATTGAAAGCACGTGGTAGACTGCTGCGTAATGTGGCCGTCGCATTCACTGCTTCTAGCAAACCGGCCATTCCACTCTGATAAATGAGAATGGGGTTTATATATAGAGCAAGGGAACGCACTTGGTTACCTTTAAGCCACAAGTCAGGCATTTTATGTACTTCTCGATGGACGGTACGGTACGCCGTGTAAAATATAATTCTGCAGCAAGTGAGATATGTTAATTGTGCAATCGAGAGTATCATTTTGTATTGGCTGAGTAGCAATCAGGATCGAACCTCGCGTTTCGTATAATTTCGCTGTCACACCCGTTTTTGGGAGCGTTTGCAGAAATTGACCGACAGAGGGGTGTCATTTAATGAATACTTAATAATAATTTATTGCGCTGCATGGTTGCATCGAAATGAACTGTAATTTCGAATATTGATTATTTTATTGGTAATCGCTAATGGCAACATTTTGAAACATATGAAGGTATGTTTCAAAATATTGCCATTAGCGATCAGATGCAAAGTTGTGAATTTTAAGAGTTTAAAATGAGTTATTTCCATCTCAGGACCTTACTTGCCAGATTAAAGAGAGAGGCAATAGCCGGACACACCTTAGCTAGCCGCGTTTCCATGTCTTGACTGACTTCGTGATTATACTGTAAGTATTCAACAACAACATGACAAAATTTTCTTTTTTGTACCTACTCAATTGTCAGATCAAATCAGTATTAATAATATCAAATAACACAAGATAATCGAGAAGGAGTTATTATAATATTTAAGTGGCATAACTTATAATCAACTAATTGATTGTACAGATTGATTAATTGGTAAGTATTTTTTGTTTCGTGTTTTTTTTTTGTTAATTGTTAATGTTAGTGATTAGTTACATTATATATTTTATTCAAATTAATACAAAGCAATCGATAAGTGATTCATTTCTATCGAACAAAGCTCTACGAAATCACGGCGTGCAGAGAAAATTCTTATTGTTTTAACCGTGTCCACGCGTTTAAATGAATTGATGATTTTATTGGTGGATTCATTAAGTTCCTTTTTTTTTCATTTTTTGTTCGTTATAGATCAAACTAGTATTTTGGACTACTAGTAGAGGCATCATGCGAGGCTGTGGGTTTGATTGAATCTGGACATACAATAGCACATGCAAGCTTTGTTCATGCCGAAGCGTTCTTGGTGTTGGTGTTTGCCTTAGATGAAATCCCTGACAAATTGTTTTACTCGTAAAACTGCAATTTGCCCTTCGGGGCTAACTTATAAATTTGTATCGGCTATAATTTATTCCGCCAATCATTATTTTGCAATAATCAGAAGAGTTACGGGCAAGTGGGAGGAGCACAACGATCTGAAAGCAAAAGTTATGCCGGTCTCACCAAGAACGCTTCGGTAGCAACATAGCTTACATGTGTTATTGTATGTCCAGATTCAATCAAACCCAGCCTTGCATGATGCATCTTACTAGTAGTCCAGAATACTAGTTTGATATATATCGAACAAAATATGTAAAAACAAAAAAATAAAAAAGGAACTCAGTCAATCAATACAATCATCAATTCATTTGAACGCGTGAACACGGTTAAAACAGTCAGAATTTTCGTTTTATGCCGTGATTTAGTAGACCTTTGTTCGCCTGAATTGAATAACTTATCGATTGCTTTGTAATAATTTGAACAATATATATTATGTAACTAATCGTAAGCACTAACGTTAACAATAAACAAAAAACCACGAAACCAAAAAAATAAACTTACCTATTATATATAATAATAATGCCCAATGATATACGAATCTTCGCATGGTCTAACAAAATTACTACAAACGAAAATAAGTAAGAATCTATCTCTAAGGTACGTAAATAAACAACTATAAACGAACCTTCCCCAGTACTAACAAAACGAAGTCACAACAAACGAAAATAATTAAGACTCCTTCAGTCAAACAAACGGAAATGAGTGTGACTCTATCTCTGAAGTACGTAAATGGAAAACAACAAACGAATCTTCGTCAGTAAAAACAACAGTGAGTGACACTTATTGTAGAAAGCTACCTAACTAAAGACGAACCATAGTTATTATTCACAAAGTGAAATTACTACACACGAAAATAAATAAGACTATGTCTCAAAAAGGTTTGTAGACATCGAAAAACAAAACTACTGCCACTACAAACAAAATCAAGTCAATATAATCGAAAATAAGTAAGACTCTATATCTGAATTATTTCTGGACACCCCATTTCTTTTCCGTGTAACTACAAACGCAATGCTTTTCCCTACAATCAACTACAAAACTTTCTGAACAAATTTTATATCAGAAGATATTAAGACTCAATATCCGAAGTACGTTTATGCCCAATGTTAAACAAATATTCGCATGTTCTAACAAATTCAAGTTAATACAAACAAAATAGGTAAGACTCCATCTCTAAAGCATGTTAATGGACCCCTACAAACAAACCTTCGCCATTGCTAACAAAATAAAGTCACTAAAAACGAATGTAGGTCAGACTCTATCTCTGAAGTACGTAAATAGAAAACTACAAACGCACCTTCGCCAGTACAAACAAAAGTAACTTACTACAAACATAAATATGTCTCTAACACTTTCGTAGATAGGCACCTAACTAAAAACGAACCATCTTACTAGTCACAAAGTTAAATTACTACAAACGAAAATATGTAGACAGCGAAAAACGAAACTACTGCCACTACAAACAAAATCTAGTCAATATAATCGAAAATAAATGAGACTCTATATCTGAGTAATTTCTGGACACCCCATTTCTTTTCCGTGTAACTACAAACGCAATGCTTTTCCCTACAATCATCTACAAAACATTTTGAATCAAATTTTATATCCGTTCATATTAAGACTCTATATCCGAAGTACGTTTATGCCCAATGTTAAACAAATATTCGCATGTTCTAACAAATTTAAGTTACATCAAACAAAATAAGTAAGACTCTATCTCTAAAGTACGTAAATGGGCCCCTACAAACAAACCTTCGCCATTGCTTAAAAAATAAAGTCACTACAAACGAAAAAAATTAAGACTCTATGTCTCAGAAACTTAAAAAAGAAATGAACCATCGCCACTTCAAACAAAATGAAGTCACTACAAACGAATATAGGTCAGACTCTATCTCTGAAATACGTAAATGGAAAACTACAAACGCACCTTTGCCAGTACAAACAAAAGTAAGTTACTCCAATCTCAAATATGTCTCTAACACTTTCGTAGATAGGTACCTAACCAAAATCGAGCCATCTTACGTTTCGCAAAGTTATATTACTACAAACGAATATATGTAGACGGCAAAAAACGAAACTACTGCCACTACAAACAAAACCAAGTCAAGATAATCGAAAATAAATGAGACTATAACTGAATAATTTCTGGACACCCCATTTCTTTTCCGTGTAACTACAAACGCAATGTTTTTCCCTACAATCAACTACAAAACATTCTGAATCAAATTTTATATCCGAAGATATTAAGACTCTATATCCGAAGTACGTTTATGCCCAATGTAAAACGAATATTCGCATGTTCTAACAAATTTAAGTTACATCAAACAAAATAAGTAAGACTCCATCTCTAAAGTATGTAAATGGCCCCCTACAAACAAACCTTCGCCACTTTAAACAAAATGAAGTCACTACAAATGAATTTAAGTCAGACTCTATCTCTGATTTGAAGTACGTAAATGGAAGACTACAAACGCACCTACGCCAGTACAAACAAAAGTAAGTTACTACAAACGAAAATATGTAGACAGCGTAAAACGAAACCACTGCCACTACAAACAAAATCAAGTCAACATAATCGAATATAAGCGAGACTCTATATCTGAATAATTTCTGGACACCCCATTTCTTTTCCGTGTTACTACAAACGCAATGCTTTTCCCTACAATCAACTACAATACATTCTGAATCAAATTTTATATCCGAAGCTATTAAGACTCTATATCCGAAGTAGTTAAACGAATATTCGCATGTTCTAACAAATTTAAGTTACATCAAACAAAATAAGTAAGACTCTATCTCTAAAGTACGTAAATGGGCCCCTACAAACAAACCTTCGCCATTGCTTAAAAAATAAAGTCACTACAAACGAAAAAAATTAAGACTCTATGTCTCAGAAACTTAAAAAAGAAATGAACCATCGCCACTTCAAACAAAATGAAGTCACTACAAATGAATATAGATCAGACTCTATCTCTGAAATACGTAAATGGAAAACTACAAACGCACCTTTGCCAGTACAAACAAAAGTAAGTTACTACAATCACAAATATGTCTTTAACACTTTCGTAGATAGGTACCTAACCAAAAACGAGCCATCTTACTATTCACAAAGTTAAATTACTACAAACGAATATATGTAGACGGCGAAAAACTAAACTACTGCCACTACAAACAAAATCAAGTCAGTATAATCGAAAATAAATGAGACTCTATATCTGAATAATTTCTGGACACCCCATTTCTTTTCCGTGTTACTACAAACGCAATGCTTTTCCCTACAATCAACTACAAAACATTCTGAATCAAATTTTATATCCGAAGCTATTAAGACTCTATATCCGAAGTAGTTAAACGAATATTCGCATGTTCTAACAAATTTAAGTTACATCAAACAAAATAAGTAAGACTCTATCTCTAAAATACGTAAATGGGCCCCTACAAACAAACCTTCGCCATTGCTTAAAAAATTAAGTCACTACAAAAGAATAAAATTAAGACTCTATGTCTCAGAAACTTAAAAAAGAAATGAACCATCGCCACTTCAAACAAAATGAAGTCACTACAAAGGAATATAGATCAGACTCTATCTCTGAAATACGTAAATGGAAACTACAAACGCACCTTTGCCAGTACAAACAAAAGTAAGTTACTACAATCACAAATATGTCTTTAACACTTTCGTAGATACCCGTTTCGTAGGTACCCAACCAAAAACGAGCCATCTTACTATTCACAAAGTTAAATTACTACAAACGAATATATATATGTAGACGGCGACAAACGAAACTACTGCCACTACAAACAAAATCAAGTCAGTATAATCGAAAATAAATGAGACTCTATATCTGAATAATTTCTGGACACCCCATTTCTTTTCCGTATAACTACAAACGCAATGCTTTTCCCTACAGTCAACTACAAAACATTTTGAATCAAATTTTATATCCGAAGATATTAAGACTTTATATCCGAAGTACGTTTATGCCCAATGTTAAACAAATATTTGCATGTTCTAACAAATTCAAGTTAATACAAACAAAATAGGTAAGACTCCATCTCTAAAGTACGTAAATGGGCCCCTACAAATAAACCTTCGCCATTGCTAACAAAATAAAGTCACTACAATCGAAAATAATTAAGACTCGAAAACTTAAAAAAGAAATGAACCATCGCCACTTCAAACAAAATGAAGTCACTACAAACGAATATAGATCAGATCTCTATCTCTGAAGTACGTAAATGGAAAGCTACAAACGCACCTTTGCCAGTACACAAAAAAGTAAGTTTAGTACAAACACAAATATGTCTCTAACACTTTCGTACCTAACTAAAAACGAACCATCTTACTATTCACAAAGTTAAATTACTACAAACGAAAATATGTAGACAGCGAAAAACGAAACTACTGACACTACAAACAAAATCAAGTGAATATAATCGAAAATAAGCGAGACTCTATATCTGAATAATTTCTGGAAACCCCATTTCTTTTCCGTGTAACTACAAACGAAATGCTTTTCACTACAATCAACTACAAACGATTTGGAACAAGATTCAATCACCAAAATAAAGGGTTTTGAAAGTGGGGGGCTGGGTATTTTTTCAGTGCCCCCCATTTTTTTTTCGTGCAACTACAAACGAAATGCTTTTCATTACAATCAACTACAAACAAAATACTTCCAGAAAAAAAAAAGAAAAAAAAATCGGCCAAGGTGGGGGGCCAGGTTCACAGAGGTGTTATATTCTCTTGAAAAATCTTATTCGTTGTACATAATAAATGTTTCTCAACATTATAGAACAGTTATTCAAAATGTGTCATCATGCCTATTGTCAGAGTTGCCTTTGTACCTAATTAAACAAGTCATACCCCACACTTGTCGCATAAATTGGTTGGTAACCAATTAACCATGTGAGTGACGACTCTGTAGCCTAGTTGGTAGTGACCCTGCTTACGAAGCTGGAGGTTCAGGGTTCAATTCCCGGTAAGCGCATTTATTTGTGTGATGAGCGTGTATATTTGTTCCTGAGTCATGGATGATTTCTAGGTATTTAAGTATTTATTTATGTATATAATTGTGTGTATTGTCGTCGAGTACCCATCGTACAAGGTTTAGTTAGTTTATAACTAGGTCGATATGTATAAGAGTGTCCCCAAATATTTATTTAACTTATTGGTTACGGTGTAAACATCTATATTCTTGAGACCACCTATATACCAAATATAGAATTTATGTAAGTATATCACAAAGCATAAACATGGCATAAAAACCGGCCAACTGCGTGTCAGGTCACGCGCAGTGTATGGTTCCGCATTTTTTTGTATTTGTTACACGCGCGCGATGACTAAATGGTGCGGTTGCGTCGGCCGCATTTGTACGTAAGTCGGTCGACTATTTAATTACTCGGTAATTATTTATGCATACTTAGTCTTCCTTTTAAATTCATTATAATGTACAACTGCCGTGATTTTTTGACATTCCCAGTAGTAGCAATTTAGCCTGCAGGGGGGAAGGGGACAATTTAATCAAATAAAATTAGGGCTTTCAGCCCAATATCACGCAAACGGATCACTGAATTGAAAAATAGTTATTTAAAACTCAACATTTTTAAACAAGCTATTCAACGATATCCCACACCATAGGTATTAAAAAAATATATATATATCCTATCTTTACGAGTAGGGGTAGTAACCCTAAAAAACGTCATGTTTGTTTATTATTTATTTATTTGAGTCAGGCAACCAGGCCCATATTTAGAAATACCTTATAGACTAACATTCATAACAATATATAAAACTTATAACATAATAAAAAAATCATGTTCCGTAGGTTCATGGTCTTCTCTCCCTCTAATTGAGCATAAGCGTGAGCGAGATGGAAGTGCGTGCTCGGAAACGCGGATATCATGTTTTTTAATTTTAATTTTCTGGCCGTTCAAATAAATAAAAATGTTATCACTGATTTCTCTCAAACATGATATTGCCGATTTTTTAGAAGCCATTTTAATATTTTAAGCTTTTGTTCATAATTTGTTACGAATGTTTTAAGTGTATTTTAGACCCTTTTACACCAATGTTCGTGTTTTTTTTTCTATCGAGCGAAAATTGCTTAATCATGTTTCGAATCACTGATCTCCCTGCAGCAAAGCCTCAAGATTACTATTCGTATTTTTTTGAAACCATATTATTATGAACATACGCATTATATTGTTTCAAAAACTCTGTTTGCTTAAGTTCGCTGAACCTACGGCGCCTCAAGACAGTGACGCTCAGCGCAAGTTCTGGGAGTCAAATAAAGTTTAGGGTAAATCATTGATTTTACTCGACCGTTTGATTGGCATGATTGATTTATATACCCAAACCGAATTACAGAGCTATCAAGTAGTAAGCGTTACTGAGCTAAGCCGCAGACGGACAGAGGGACATGGCGAAACTATTTTAGGGTGCCTTGTTGACTATGGAACCCTAATAAAAACGGGAAGCACAACATAACTACAGGTAATACAACAGAAGATTAACGTTAATTTATCGCCTCACAACCCTCAATCACCGCAACAATACAACCCTACTTCGAAAACATTCTGGTCGAGTGAACTTTAAGCCATTGAAGAGCCAATAAACGCTGTGGAATATGATACGTTTCTGTGGAACTAGGGTTTTATTATTGAAACGTATTTCTTTGTTTCAAACTTCTGCCATCAGATAATCGAGTGAGCGTTAATCGATTCAGTGTCAAGACGAAAGGACTACTCACTCCTACTTGGCGTGAGTGACATACTACATTGACACTCTTTCTCCTTTGATAGTTGAAAATTGAAATTGAAACAAACAAATACGTTCGGATAATGTTGAGGCGTTGATCCGTTCATCTAAAGGTAACAAAATCATAAAACTAACATCACAATAATTATCAACATCATCATCATCATATCAGCCGAAAGACGTCCACTGCTTGATATAGGTCTCCCCCAAAGAGTGCTAAAGTGACCGGTCCTGCGCCACCCGCATCCAGCGGACTCCCGCAACCATTACCAGTCCATCAGTCCACCTTGTGGGGGATTTAAAATGCTTAGCCTAGGCATTGGTTAAATGCAGAGTGGTAGCACAGTTCTTTACTCATTTTCATATTTCTCTCTGTTTTAATTGATAATCTCCCTCATTGCTACATATAACTCTATGCACAAATAAAATAAATAACATATGTACTTCCTCTTCAGCTGGACTTCCACTTTCACCTGTAAATAGTTTAAATCAGACTCCCCATTCCACCATGCATACAGGGTGGAGGAATCTCCGAAAAAGTATGAAATAATAAAAATAAAAAAAAGTTTAAAGCATTTAAAATATATTCTAAACTCTTTTCAGGCCTCTCCACTACCCACCGGAAACAACCAGCATAATGCTCCTAGTCAGAATACTAGCATACATCAAACAGAGCTCGGACCCGAGCGCCGCAGTGGCTACAATAAAGCAGTTCTGCCATCGCACCGTGAATGAGGATGAGGAGATAGTCCACAAGCTGCTTGGGGAGCAGTTTGAGGATCAACTGAATGTGCTGAGAGAACTTACCGCTAATGTTGTAAATGGGGATAGTGTGCAACAGGTGAGACTTAATTTAGAATATAGCTAGTAAATTTATTATTTATTACACTAACAATCCACTTGGGCGGCAGAATTTAATGCTCCAAGCCAAATTCGAACCGGCTAGATAGGCCCGTTGCTACTTACCAACTGAGCTATCAGAACAATCTGTCTCGGCCACTTAATCTTTCAATCAGTTCCTTCTTACAGCACCTCAGGGAGGCGTGTCGCGACATTTACTAGAAGTCTTAGGCTTCTTAACGCCACCAACGTCGTAATATCGTGTGCATTAGATCTTGGATTATCCATTATCTCTATAAAATTTCTGATGAAAATGAAATGAAATGAAATTTCTGAAGTTTTTACAAAAATCTAAATTTTTCGTTGATGAATTTAGAATCCCGAATCAGATCTTTTTTTCGATATTATGGCGGCAGACAATCATTTATGGTCTGCCAGATGGTAAGCAGACGCCGGAGCCTATGGACGCTTGTGATTCCAGAAGAATCAGATGCGCTTTCCGACGATTTGAGCTTACGATTCTTTATCTTTACGGGGGACCACTTTTGAAGCACCTATTAGGTTGTTGAATTTGATGATTACGGTGATCATTCCAGTTCCTGACCCCTGACGGTTTCTGCAGCCTGATGGCCCTGGTGGGCACCAACGGACAGGGCATTGGCACCAGTCCGCTGGCCATGTGGGTTAGCTCTGTGTTGGAGCTGACGCTGTCTGACGATGAGCCTACCCACGCCGCGACACTCGAGAATCTTTCCGCCCCAAAGGCCATCGTTTCCACGTGCTATGTGCCCCGCTAACTGCCACTTAAGTTTAGCGATTCGGAGGGCTACCGGTTACCTTGGTTCTGCTGCGGAAAGTCTCATTTCTGATGCGATCACGAAGAGAAACTCCCAACATGGCCCTCTCCATTGCCCTTTGGGTGGCATTAAGCCTTCTTATAAGGCCCATAGTAAGCGACCACGTTTCAGTGCCATATTTTATCACTGGCAACACACACTGATCAAAGACTCTCGTCTTGAGACACTGCGTTGTTGTCTCAAGACGTCAATTATCATCATTGCCAATCACAATGACTAGTTATTGGCAATGACGATAAATGTTCAAAGACAATCTAGACTATAACGATTTATGTGAGATATTTTTGGGAGTCATTCGTTAGTTACTTCGATCATTGCAGAAAAAAAAAATGATCTCTTTCAGCGGTTACTTGATTGATATACTTTGTGAGTTTCTATAAGTATACAACATTTAAAAGATGATTTTTGTGTAATCCCAGCGAAAAGTGTGATATTTATTGTATTCGAGAATTGTTTGTTTACATGATAAGACACGTAAGGATGAATATAACTTTTCGAACGGTACCATAGTAAGGGCTAAAGTTAAACTTCTAAACTCGATCCAGAACTAACTTCCCAAATAAATGTAGCAGAAACCTTTGAAGGCCTAATCAAAATTCGCGAGGCCCGAGGTCCGCTCAGAGATAAAGATGGGAATTTAAACAAGAACAGGAATATGATTATTTCTTCAAAGTATGGATTATTGCTTTAGCAAGTTTCCACTTGAAGACTCTCTGTATTGGATTTTGCTTTGCGCTGTTTAATATTGTTGTTTAACTTCATCACAAATGTTTGTGAGCTTGAAGACATTTTGCTCTAAATTTATTTTTGTTTTTTTTAATCAGTAACGCTGCTGACGTAAATTATAAATTGAAAAATTTAACGTTGGTGCCATTAAGAAGCCTTAGTCTTTTTGTACTGGTAGATGTCGCTACACGCCTCCCTAAGGCGTTGTATGAAGGAACTGATTGAAGGATTTGGTGCCCGGACCGGATTGTTCAGATAGCTCAGTTGGTTAGTAGCGACGGGCCATGAATGCCTGTGGTCGCCGGTTCGAATCCGGCTCGGAGCATTAAATTTTACAGCAAATAGAGAATCAAATTTTCGGACTTTATAATGGCATTGAAATAAGTCTAGCAATTTTTAAACGGAACAAGAAAATATGATGAGGTCCCGAAGGAGAAAAAAGTTAATACAGAAAATCTCCGAAACATCATATGTATTAAACCATCACTAGTCCGAAACTTCAATATTCCGAAACTTCAATTTTCCGCTTAATTGTAATATATAAGCAGGTTAGGTTATGGACGGAGAGCTAGCGACCAAATCGGTCATGTGGCTTCAGCTGTATTGAAACTCCGTTAGCTACTTCCCTGAACAACCTTTTCCGATAATCTTCGTGCTGGCAGGCCGCGGGCGGTGGGTGCGGGTGTAGTGGGGTGGAGAAAAAATGAATAAAAAATGTGGGGGTTGCCAGCGTTAATTAAAAATACCAATATCCAAATAATAATAATAAATGTGGGCTCAGCTGTATTGGCGATTGTGCAGTGCAACTGTTTGAAAAAAAAAAAAGTCGCTGAGCCTACATTTTTTTTTTCATTTTTTTCCCCACCCCACTACACACGCACCCACCTCCCGCGGCCTGCCAGCACGAAGATTATCGGAAAAGGTTGTTCAGGGAAGTAGCTAACGGAGTTTCAATACAGCTGAAGCCACATGACCGATTTGGTCGCTAGCTCTTACTTAGTCCAGAAATTCGGAAAACAAATGACTCTTCGGACTTATGTAGTGTGCCCAAGTCTCGGCTCGGCAGATATTAAATGTCTTGGTAATAACAACACCCACTAAAAGATTTATAAGCTGGATATAAACTAAAGCATTATTTATTAATACTACCTATTGATTATAACGATAATCAAGAATTAATTTACTTTACGTTCACAGACGATGAGTTTCTCGAGTAATTTGTCCGAAAGCAGCATATTAATTTTAGTTGGTATTATTAGTAAGACATTTAATATCTACCGAGCCCAGAATCATGACCAAACTTAAAACTAAAACCAACGTTTGATATAATAAACAAACTCCCCTCGAAGTAAATCCAAAGGGATATGAACTACATCAGCAAAGTTGATTTTAATGACCGGATAACTTTAGTATGATGGCCACGTCCTTTTGGGAGAACCCTATTTTCCGTTTATCGATATTCCCTCGTCGCGTTCCAATACAACCATCTCACTTCCCTGAAAACTTTAGTGAAGGATAGCGTGGTGAAAAAAAGTTGTTAGTTTTGTTTCGGAGTAAAGTAGTCAGGGCTGGACAAGTGAAAAAAATGTTTGGAGGAAAAAGATTTATGTTCTTAACGGTTGAGGGAAGTAAAAGAGGGGTAAGTTAGGAAGGCAGGCTGATTGGCAGTTGCACGCTCTAGCTTACAATGAAGTTTTAGAGTTACTGAGGATTTACGTGCCGTGTTTCAGATATTATTGGACACAGAAACAAAGCGTTTAGGAAAATATGGAAAGTGTTTTGGCTGGAAAGGGAATACTTTTACCGATATATCCTATACTATTAAATGATTGATATTTGTATATATATTTGTAATCACGATCTCGAAAATGGCTCTATAGATGTCAATTTGGAATACAGGGGTTTACGGGGCCGAGAAATCGATCTAGTATTTTTACCCGAGCAAAGCTCGGTCGCCAATTGACTTGTTTTTTAATTGCAACATTATTACGAATTTTCTCTCTTCTCCTTATATTTGAAGATATGCTTTGTTATCTTAAGAGTTAAATGTGTATCATGCTAAACGTGATTAAACCAAACTATTGCAATTAAGCCTGCCTAGCGATCTACACTAACTTACGTATAAAATAATGCTTCCGTTGGCTGGCCACCTGAGACTACTTTGAGGGCTTTACTACATCCAAGATACAAGTTAGCATTATGGCTGTTAAATAGCTTTAGCTAGGGTCGACACATACCTACATTTCATCAGTTCAAGCATTTTCAGGGGCTTCATTATCATCATGGCTGGTTGGCAGTCTCATGGCATGTTTTCTGTTTGTCTATTTTTTATATTTAAGTACCTACTGATATTTTTGCTGTACTTTTCGTACTTATTATAATAATAATTTCTTTATTTAAGACAACTACTGGGGTCCACAAAATTAACTGTTATTATGAAGTCTGTATTTTGTCAGAAATACCATTTATTTTGGATTGACGTAACGTGTGTTTTCTTTTCATACCTCGCTCTGTCTCTGATTTGGGCTATTGGTACGGTACAAAATCTTTTTCGCAGGCCAGATGAAAACCAGTCGTATCTCATAGTCATAAAGATTTAAATAGGGAGAAACTTCGCTTTCGCTTTTGTCAGTATCAAACCTGTAGAGATTCTTTACAGAGTGCCTACACCATTCGTTGCCGAAGCGCAAACATTTCATATAGTTAAGACGCGATATCGGGTCAACGGCAACCAAAGTGATGAGTGCTCCCTGACAAGAGGGCACAGAAGTAGGATGATAAGACGAATGTCGTTCTTCTTCTTTCTTTTTACAAGCCTTATATTAACCTTGCCCTGTTAGTATACTGTATGGGACAAATCTAGCAAGTTAAATTTGACCCACTTCCCGGTGACGGTGACCGATTGAGCTGAAATTTTAGGTATTATATGGATGACAATTCAATATTATGGTACAATCGAGCTGATCTGATGATGGAGACAGAAGGTGGCCATGGGAATTCAGTACTTAACCGACGTAACCCCGTTGAGTTTGGGTTCGTTAGAATCTTCTCAATGAGTAGTTGATGATGGTATACAGAAAAGTAGGTACAGTCGGCAATAAAAGCTTATACCAAAAATTTATTTTTGATAGAAGCTTATTGGCGTTCTGGTCAACTGTTTTGGCTCAAATTTAGCAGAGACCTGCTCATGCTCTGCCAAGAAACGGACAACACAAACACATAACGAATACCATACACTAATGTGGTTCGGCCATGGCACAAAAAAACAGGGTAGGTTACCTACGTCACACAAATGTTGCCAATGTGCAAAGTTGAGACACAAATGTTACTAATCACTGACATCTTCCATACAAACAAACAGTTTTGTTAATGCAGGATTAGTGTTTAAAAAAACTTAGCTAGTTTAAATATTTATTGAAAGCAAGTAAGTGAAGCAATGCAATTTAGTCGGGTAATTTACTTTCACACAGTGGTAGTGACAGTCCGCCATTTTTAAGATGCTGATGACGTGTAGACAGGTTACGCTGACGTCATGAGCTGTCACGGGAATGACATACCTTGTTTTTGCTGCCATGGGTTCTACATGCTTCCGCGCAATAAAATACTGACAGTAAACGTATACTGAGCACCGCACGCTGCCATTACCCGCTCGCTCCAAAAGGTGGTCGGTAACCTTTACGCGCCGCGCCCATAAAATACAACACCGATTTCAAATCAATTCGTTTCTCGAATAGATTCCCATTTTCAAATCTTTTGATTCAAAGTATGGACATAAGAAATCTATTTTTTTTTTATAATTGCGCGCCCGTCGTAATATAATGGCCAGGGACAGCGCTGCCGCTGGTAAGATGATATTGCTCGTAGACACTTAAGCGGCGCAACGCTCAGTCATAAAGGTTATGCTGAAGAAGCCATTACGATTCCCAACCGACACGCTATAGAGAAACGGGATACCTTGGCGTCAGGCAGTTATTCTCAATGCAGTTATTATAAATATTCGATCTTTTAATGTAGACTTCGCAATAAGCGTTTCCAGCATTGCGGAATATAAAAGCCGGCGTTAAAAACAGACGAATACACCGTGTCAAGTCCGTGTGGTCAATGTATATTAATTAAAAATCACAAAAAGTCGTTTATTTACAATGCCGTCATTTAATAATATAAATGTATCAATTATAAAAAGTAAGTAAGAAAACAACCACACACCACGGCACCTTCAGAAGAAAGATCATATAAAAATACTAAATTGACAGAACTAAAGAAAGACTCTGAATTAAAAATATTCATATACCATCACGCTTGTTTTGGGATTTGAACCCACGCATGCTGGTAACACGACATGTATGGCGGCGTAATACTTATAAGTGACAGTTTATTTCAAAGTTAATGTTGCCATACTTAAAAAGAATTTGACGAAAATGCGGTGACCACGGCATTTTTCATCATTCACTCGCTAGACAGACTCTATCCATTAGGCTACACCACCGGAATTCACCGGATGGCTCCATCGGAAGACCAGCGCTGGCCACCAGGCCAGCACAACGCTGAAATGGAACCGTTTCGTAGCAATGTTGTTTTTTTGTATGTTGATTTATGTGCATGTAAGTGTTTTGTTGCCATTAATAAATGTTATTTTATCCTATTTTGAACATTTCAAACTACACGAGTACCTCGGATTTACTCGGACCAATATTCGTAAGGCTTGTGTTTGTACCTAATTTAAATAGAACAAAACTATACCGTATGACATAAATAAATAAGTGCGTTGGCATAGGCACTAGTTTTATGGTATGTAAATAAGTGCGTAAGTTTAATAAAATAGAAACATTTAAAGCTCATCTGATTTTTATTTCCTAGCTCACTATAAAGTAAAAGTATAACAATGATCAAGAAAGTCGGTCCAACCGGCCGGCAGCACTCGAACCGCACGCACACAGTAAGCATCGTAGTGTGGGTTGCTATCATGGCCACTCGCAGGCGATTCGCGACTAGGTCGAATTGTAACGAAATGTTTGCATCTGCAGTGTTAACCGACAGCCGTCTGCGTCTGTCTGATAAGCAGTGACACATGGCGTGACGCGTGTGACGTCATCAATCAATAGGCTTAAATCGTTTCTAATGAGAAATGGGCGGATTAGTTACACGTATCGATCGACAGGTAGGTAATACCTACATTGCATACCTAGAGCACTAGCAGCCTGTGAACATTTTCGATGGGTAACCCAAAACACGAAAAAAAATCAAGAGTTTAGAGCCCTTGTGCACTCTAGCGTTTATGGCGGCGGTTTCCAAGCGGAGCGGGAACGCAGCGTGCACGCGTCGTCACCGTACCGTACCTGGCTTGATCGCCGCATCCACGTGGCTTCACCGCGGCGGCAAATAATCGCGAAGATATATAGCAGCGTGTAGCAGCGTGCTCGCTGCGTGCACGCCACGTAGGTACAGGCAGCGTTCCCGCTCCTCCGGCGAAAACGCTAGTGTGCAAGGGCTCTTAGAGTATGTAAGTATGGGCTTGCTTAAAAGGTAATTTTAGGCAAGCCGGTAGGAATCGGCTTGCACAGGCGCTCCGCCACTGATACCCAGAGCGATAAAAGAAGCAAGTGTACGACCGAAGTACCCGCTTCAAGTGGCGCATACGCCTGGGGAGGAAAGCGATTTGCATGCGTTAACATGCACGCACTGCACACCCTACTCGAGCGGAAAATCAACCCGTACGCATTGGCATTTCTTTTACCTGTTTGATTTGACACTGATTTCGGCAGCACAGTTACAGTTCGGTTTCACAATTATGTGCTGCTCGATTATGATCCGACGAATGGCGGTTGTCATGATTCGCCAAGTGGGGTGGGGTTCTTCAAGAAAGAAGTGTGGGAGGAGAGCGTATACAGGTCTTTGAAGAGTTGCCATGCGCATGTGATTCCTTCAAGTTGTAGGCGTCCTTAGGTCGTTGCCGCAACCTATGGACGCCTATCCTACTAGTATTTAAAGAGGGTCTATATCGGGTGGCATAAAATTGTTGATCCTAATATTTTGTCGCATACCAACTTTGTGCCGAATATCGAATTGCATAAACATCATAAACATGGTTGTGCATATTTTTATTTGCCGAAATTGTTGTTCCTAATATTGATTGTCCTAAATATTTATTGTCCGAATGTTTATTGTGTCGAAGGTTTTTTTTTTAGAATGATTGATGTGCATAACTTTGATGTTACTAATATTTAATGTACTAAAAATGTTGTGCATACATTTTGTTACGCATACATATCTATTAGAATTGCCTATTACTTGAATAACATCCCGCCCTCATGTCCCCGCCCTCGTGTCATGTGACCCGCCCTCATGTCGACGGAGCCCCGCTTCGCGGGGCCCCTATTTCTGCTCTGAGGGACAAAAGGCAACTAACGAACCTATCTAATGTATCTAAATGAAGGTTGGCTCTGCTGAGAATTGCCTAATACTTGAATTACTTATCACCAGCCCTCATGTCGACGGAGCCCCGCTCCGCGGGGCCCCTATTTCTGCTCTGAGGGGTAAAAGGCAACTAACGAACCTATTTTATTTATCTAGATGTAGGTCGGGTCAGCTCAGAGTTTATAAATAGTAAAAATAAATGTTTTATTTGTGGTTACCTAATCTTTCCTATTTAGGTACGTACTTTAAGAACTTATGACCCGCCTTCATGTCGACGGAACCCCGCTTCGCGGGGCCCCTATTTCTGCTCTGAGGGACAAAAGGCAACTAACGAACCTATCTAATTGACCTAAATGAAGGTTGCCTCAGCTAAGAATTGCCTAATACTTGAATAACTTGTGACCCGCCTTCGTGTCGACGGAGCCCCGCTTCGCGGGGCCCCTATTTCTGCTCTGTATGAGGCATATCTAGATGTAGGTCGGGTCTGCTCAGAGTTTACAAATAGTATACAATTTAGGAAAAAAATAGTATAGGTGGTTTAATTTTAGCACGTTTAACAATAGGCAAAATAATTACTATGACAATGAAAATTAGGAATATTACTTTTTAGGTAATTCGATGTTCGAGTAATCAATATTAGGATAAACATACTTTAGGACTTTTAAATGTGTATGCGCAAAAATGAATAGGCTAAATAAGTAGTATGCCACTCAACATTATGCCAAACATTCTCGGCCAAAAAATTTTAGGACGATCAACATTATGCGATACGACAGGCACCCATTCAAAGAAACATCATGAGCATCATAACAGAATATATTGTTTGGATGTTTAGATGTTTGGATGTTTCTTACTCAATCGCGCTTAAAGTGCACTATCGATTTGGATGAAAGTTTGTTTGAAGATAGTTTAAGGGAATTAAAGTTTAGGATAGTTTTTATCCCGGACCCATGCTGACACAGTCCCGAGCGGAACCTAGTATACAGGGATGAAACCTAAGTCGCAAACCGATTTTTTGTTTTTATCGCAGTATTGTAGAAGCAAACAATTGAAGTTTATTGATAATCATTTTAAGAGCCTGAGAGACTTTTCAAATCTTGAATTTTTGACGCAATATTTCTGTCGCGCTGCTGTGGACGGGATCGAGCTCCAATTCGTGCGATAAGGACAACTGCAACTCGGACTAAAAATCTCACGCAAAAAACTCAAAAATCGAGGTTTCGCTCTCGACTGTTTCCTCCTCCAAAACGCAACCAATCATTATAAAATTTTGGAAACTTCAAGAAGAAGTAATAATCTACGCCGCTATGTTTTGATTTTTTTGATGTTTGTTGTCATATTTGTATACTGCGCCTTTTTTGGCAGACAATTCAATTAAGCCGTTTTTGCGATTGTCAAGGTGCTGTAAGTTTCTTTAAAATAAAAATATCCAAAAAAGCGAAACATAGATATTGATGATATTGATCTTATAAATTTTTAAATGAAAGGAAAAATTTAAAAAATTTAATGCTCCGAGCCGGATTCGAACCGAATTTTCGAACGAAATTTATAATTTTCTTTAGCAGCGTTACTGCTTAAAAACAAATATTGATATTGATCTTATTTGAAAAATTCATTGCTCTATGTTCAAAAACTAGAGAGGAAACAGTCGAGAGCGTTTGAATGGGAAAATAGCAGGTAGGCATTCCTCTTAAATAGCAAAACCACCAACCTTAAATAAAAAATAATATTACTTTTTTTATTTATAAGACCTATTTTCATATACTGAGGGGCTACCGGGAAATGAAAACGAACTTCGTTTGTGTATCGCCGTCTCTGTCGCACTTGCCAGGTCGAGCGACAGAGACGGATATATTCGAACGAAGCTCGCTTTCACTTCGCGGTAGCCCCTCTGTATTCGAGCAAATAAATGATTTGATTTGATTTTTTGATTTAAAATAAAATAAAAACCCTTTATTGATTCTCTACAAAAAAAATACATGACTACCTTAAATAAAGAAAATAGCCATGTGAAAAACTTTAGTTTGTAGAGACCCCTCTTCGGGTGAAGGCCTCCTCCAGATTTATCCAGTCTTTCCCGTCCTTAGCTTTTTGTGACCAATCCTTCCCGGCTGTGGCCATGATTTCGTCGACCCACCTTTCTCTGGGCCTTCCTTTGTTCCTTGCCCCTGAAGGGCCTTTCCATAGGGTAGTTATTTTTGCCCATCGGTCTCGATGCATTCGCACTGTGTGGCCACACCATTTCCATTTTAGTTTTTTTGCGAATGTAAGTGCATCTATTACACCCGTTTTTTTTTTATGTCTGTGCTCCTCGTCTTGTGGATTAGTTTTATATTTAAAATGCATCGTTTCATGGCCCGTTGACAACGCTGTATTTTGTTTCGTGCCTCTTCGTTGAATATCCACGTTTGGCAAGTGCCGTACGTCAGACTAGGCAGCAGGCATGTATAGAATTTTCTTGAGTTTTATTGGCAAATGTGATTTAAAAATCTCCTTATATTTACAGAATATTTTCCACGTGATTGCGATTCGCCTTGAGATATCTTCGATGTTTCGGTTTTTCTTAAATAAATAAACAAATAAATATTAGGGGACAATCTTACACAAATCGACCTTGTCCCAAACTAAGCAAAGCTTGTACTATGGGTACTAGACGACCATAAACATACTTATATAGATAAATAAATACTTAAATGCATAGAAAACATCCATGACTCAGGAACAAATATTCGTGCTCATCACACAAATAAATGCCCTTAAAAATAAATATAGGGATATATAATATGCCAAATAAATATAGGGATTCGAAACCAGGGCCTCTTGCTTCGTAGGCAGGGTCACTACCAACTAGGCTAAAGCGGTCGTCAAATGATATTAATTTTCCCAAATATACGTAATCTTGTACATATTCCAGAGGGCTTGAGTTCACTTTTATTTCTCTTTGTTTTGAGTTTGTTAGAGTTTTCGTTTTTTGTGTGTTCAACTCTAGGCCTATATTCTTACTCACTTGGCTAAGGCTATTATCATAGTTTCTAAATCGCGTGCAGTTTCTGAAAAAAATACAATGTCCTCGGCGAATCTTAAATTACTCAAAACCACCAACCTTAATGGTAACCCTATTCGACAAGACGTGGTCTGTATCTTAAAGTGTATAGTTTAACGTAGCAATTAGGGTGACCATTAGACTCAATAAAAAAATAAAAAAAACAACGAACTAACAAACAACGCTTACATACATTTCCCTGTTGTCACGTCCAGAGGTTTAAACTAAAATTTTACGGTAAGAAACACATTTCTGTTCATGACTTAGGATTCGCCCTGTAGACTATATTTTGATTTGAATATACCAATATTAGTTATAAAGCTCCTTATCTTTTATGTCGAGCAAAATTGACGACACTACGCTGCATATAGTAACATATGAGGCGTTGAGTGTGATTTTTAGCTAGACAATCCAAAAAATATGTAACATAATATACATACATACATACATTCACGCCTTTATTCCCAAAAAGGGGTAGGCAGAGCACATGACCCGTATGTTCCATAGCCACTTTTAGCATAAATGTGGGTATAAAAGATCGACTAAATGTGATATTGCAGTGATAGGTTGCTAGCCCATCGCCCACAACACACTTCAACCCTGGTCCCTTAGTCGACTTTTACGACACCCACGGGAAGAAAGAGGGTGGTGAAATTGTAACCCGACACCACACACATGCTTTTACCTATTGAAATAGAGTTGATTTTGACATATTTTTCTACTTATGATATAAATATTTTTGGTATTTCTGCCTGCATTGGCGCCTTCGTAATAGGCACCTAAAGTGGGGATTTCTCGTTAAACCCATAGTGTTAGGTATCGTTTACGATTGCTTGTTCAAAATTATTATGGCTTGATATGAATAAATTTGAATAATAGGCAAGATATTGGGATTTAATTAAACCTCTATTTTTGTTGGAGTCATTTAAACTTAAAAGGCCAACTTTCGTACAAATTCGGCCGACGCAACCGCACCATTCATATACTTGGCGCGTGTCGATGTAACAAATACATAAAGGCAACTACGGAACCCTACACTTTACGTGGCCCTACACGCACTTGGTTGGTTTTATTTATGATTAATAAGCAGTGATCGGATTAAGATAATAATAAGCTACGGTAGCCTAGTGGTTCAGACATGCGGCTGTCAAGCGGCGGTCGTGGGTTCGAATCCCGGCTCGTACCAATGAGTTTAAAGGAAATTATGTAAGGAATATTTACCGTTAGCTTTTCGGTGAAGGAAAACATCGTGAGGAAACCGGTCTAATCCCAATAAGGTCTAGTTTTCCCTCTGGGTTGGAAGGTCAGACGGCAGTCGCTTTCGTAAAACTAGTGCCTATGCCAAATCTTGGGATTATGTGTCAAAGCGGACCCTGGCCTCGTTTAGGGGCACAACCGGGAATAACGCTAGGAGAATGATGAGAATGATGAAGCAGTGCTCGTTATCCATTTGGTAATAAGTTTATCAGTCTTTATTTGTTCATATAATGTTCGTGCGTCATACCTCGGACCCACATAGCTCAAAATGTCTAATTTTAGTTCCCAAATTGTGTTCCCAAGTTGAGCCAGACCGCCTGAGTGCGCAGCACGTCTGCGTGTGCAGCACGTTCACCACTGCGTTGTATTGTAATGTATGAATCCTCATACGACATGACACACCGGATGCGTCTGCGTAAACGTGCACGCACACGCAACGCGTCCGCACGCAACGCAGCTCCAGGCAGACAAACAGAGGCTGCGTGCTGCGTGCATGCGTTCACGGAGCGGAGCGGCAACGTCGTGCAGTGATGACGTTGTATTGGTCGACGTTCCCTATGAGATGACACACCGGACCGGTTCGGACACGCACAGCTCGGTGCTGCGCATGTGTACGCGCAGCTCTCTTGTATTTATTTACAAATTCGCTGGTGCGCGTGATGGATTCCATCATGAATATGAAGACCAAAGGATAATTAATTGATGTTGTTCGATACTATGAATGTATTTATAACATTAGGTAGACACCAAGACTAAAAAAAAGTGGCGTACAAAATTTTGATGTGGGATCAAATCGCTGCATCAATCGAGAGTCCAAGCTTGTATGTCAAAGTCTTGTCATGTTTTCAAATAATTTAACTCTAGATTAAAATACGAGACCAACATCAAAAGAATCTCTTGACATGTGGAAATACCAAAACAATTGAACTTCGTGTGATTCAAGTTCACGACATAAATAGCTTGTGTTTATTCACTGTGTTCTCCTCTTTCGTTAATTTTATGAACCCAAACCCTTTTGGATGTCGCAGGAGTAACTTTTTACATAACAGTAAGAGCAGTGCTTCTTCTTCGTCAGACTAACTGCTATCGAACATGATAATAATAGAATGCAAATAGCGGCTGGTACGCCGTGGAGCTGCAGCGTGCGCACGCATTGCGTGTGCAGCTCTCTGCAGCAGGTACGCCGTATTAGGCACGCGCCTAGACGCGCGCGAATCCGGTGTGACAGGGGTGCTGTGCACGTCTACGCTTACCTACATCGACGCATATGTGCTGCACACGCAGTCGGTGTGGCTCGGCCTTAAATCTCTACGTATATGTAATATGCTGTGTACATGTACCTACATATGTTGTGTTCATGGCGAGTGCTTAGGAGTGATAAGATGCCAATATAATTATCTATATCGAACTGATATCATTAACCATGCCAGTTAATATTGATGAAGGCAGGCTTAACATTATGATTTGATTACTTAGTACTTCACACTGGATTATGTGTAGAGTTGGTGTGTGATGATTTGTATAGAAAGAATTTTCCATAAAATCTAATATCATAGTTTCAACTTTTATAAGTGATTAAGTGGAATTAAAACAATCTGTACATAATTCAAATGCATAAAAATAAATATCATAATTTTGTATGAAATTATGATATTAATTTTAATGCTGTAATAACGTTATAGCAAAAGTAATTGTTATGTATAGTTTTGTATTATTTGAGCATTATGCTTAATTAAATTATGATAATAGTATTTATGGTAACCGTTTATTATGTGTACCTATATGCAAAATATGGTTCATGAATTTATACACAAAGTTTTGACGATTGAACCGCTCCCGTGTAGAATAATTAAATGCATTTTGCACGAAACTCAGGATATGCTTTTCACAGATGTTTGTTCAATTTACGAGGATGCAATTACAATGTCAATAAATATTGTGTCGTTATCTGATTGTCTGTTTTTTAAGTTTAATTTTTGAGTTCCGATGTAATTTTTAATATCAAAATATTAATATTTCGGGTTTAACAAACAAACAAAATACACTGCTCTCACTCTGTTAGACTTAGACATATGTTTTTTTTTAGAGTACAACGATTTCACTTATTAAGAAAAAGAAAATATAATTGTCGTGTAAAAACTTTTTATCGCATTTACATACCACTTTTAAATTAAACCACCAGGATAATTTAAATAAAGCAACAATAACATTCGACTTTACTACTAAATCGTATGGCATACAGTTAAATCGGCAACTAGTTTCACATTAACACATACTTTTCTTGATCATTCACCTTGATGATTTAGGTATTATTATAGAGTAAATGTTCAAATGTTTGGCAATTTTGTTATAGTAAGTTATACATTCGCGGTCAAAAATTTCGGGTAACCCTAAATTAAATAACCGCAACAGGTTTTTTTAATATTTAACATCAGTTTTATTTACATAATATACTATTCTTCATAATACTCAACTGTAGTAGCAATTTCCGTGATAGGATCATAAAAATATCAATATCAAAAAATTACGACTTTTGCTATATCTCGCTCCATTAACGTTGTTTTTTCATGGCTTTTTGCGATTCCGACGTAGACCTGGTGACGTTATTTTATTACTGTTATTTTTGTAGTTAAGATGTAAAATTAAATAAAAATCATGTCAGGATTAAAAAACTATTCAACTTTGCACTATTTTAAGAAATATGACGGTATTTTACCGACCCGTATTCTTTGTCCGCGAGTGTATTATATATTCATGCTCGCCTCACTCAGCTTCGCAAGCAGTGGACTGTTGTTAGGTGAAACTAGTCATCGACAAATGCCCGCTACGTCACGTCACCTCGGCTACTACGAGCGACATGTTTCGAACTCTTCGGGAGTTCGTCAGGACGAGTGTTTGAGTGTTTTCGCTAGAATCACGAGACACCGCCGCTAAAACACTCAACCTGAAGAAGAACTCCCGAAGAGTTCGAAACATGTCGACGGTAGTAACATTTAATACGTGAGTTGAACCGTGTAATTATAACGATGCAAAGAATCGAAAAAATAGACCTGATGCCGACTAACAAAAGAAAATACGGTCAATTTACCCTCATTCCAGTATAAAAGCGACCGACGTCGCCAAAATGATCATTCGTGAGACAGAACCTCAGAGCATAAAATACTTATAGAGCGGACAAGCCGCCGGCGGCTGCATCGCACATGCCAGCTCATTGGGCATACTCCGCCATATATTTACCGTCCGCTGTCCACCGAGAAAGTTCAGTTTTTTTGCCAAAATGCCGAGTTGTGCAATAATTTGCAAACATCGCAGTGATTTGATTAATTTCCACACCAATGGATCACTTTTCCGAGGTAAATACTATATATACTATTTATTTCAAATAAAACCACGAATTCAAGAAGTTGCGACAGGCTTATTCAATACAAATCGCGCGGCATGTCCGTTCTCCTTATTTCCTATATCTGTGGACAGAACAAATAAACGTGGTATATATTTTTATGACCCGTTTATGATGCTTGTTACTGTAGCTTGTTACCCTTAGTCATAGTAATGAGCGAGCCTTGCTCAGGGCTGGCAAATAATCCATCCTTCCATACTATGTAACATTATAAATGCGAAAGTGTGTCTGTCTGTTACCACTTCGCGCTTAATTCGCTGAACCGATTGAGAATACATTTACTATGGATATAGTCCAATTTTATATTAAAAAAAATACAGTTGAACTGGCCTAACGGGCGTAGGAAACGTTACGAGGTTACCCTTCTGCACTTTAAATTACACAATGTCAATTTTAAATAGTTTTTTTTTGGTTTCTGGAAATGGTTCAAGGGTTATCTGGACTTGAGGCGTTCAGTAGTGGGATTCATAACCTCCGCATGAATCAGGAGGCTCGGGTTTTCAGCTTTAAGATGTACAGCGGCTACCTTCATTGTTTGCGTCGGTGTTTATAAATGAAATGTTTCACCTGCCAACCCTACGAGCCAAAGTATAACAAAGCAGATATTTATGGTACCCGTTTGACGCTCCGCATCCGACCGTTCCAAATGCTGCTAATAAGAACATGTTCACCCGTGCTCCGCGGTTCATGTTTGCTTTTTAAAACCTTAATTAGATGAGCAGACACATTTACAGAACATCGTTTTGTTAAGTAGCGATTACGGACCGACGTGGTATATTAAACCCAGACGAAATAAGAGGGGTGTTAAAATAACACAAGTGTAATTGGTATTAACCGTTCTTGTGAAATAAATAAATAAATAAGTTTAACGTGTCTGTCTGTGGTATCGTAACTGCCAAACGGATGAACCGATTTAAATGCAGTTTTTTTGTGTCATAGATAATTTTACCATGAGTGTTCTTAGCCATGTTTCATCAAAATCTGTTCAGCCGTTTTTGAGATATTGGACTTTGAAATGAAAATGTCGGGGGTTTTTCAACTTTTCTAAGTTGTAGTTATTTTAAGATATAATTAATGGTTATTAAGTTTTATATTTTCCTTAATATCATCATTGGCTCTCTAATTATATTCCTTGGGGTCGGCTCTTTATATTTTTTATCGTGTCTTATATCGGTTTTTAGTCTCTAGTCAGTATAATTGTTCTTATTTTAGTTCTATCGCTGATTTATATCAGTTTTCATTTTAGTTTCGCTGATAAATTTGGAGCTTTGCTCCCGCTTTCATCTTCGACGTTATTTTTTTAATATAAGAGCAGAGAAACTTCTGTTCATTATAGTATTATCCAAAGTGTTTTTAAAACTGTGAAATAAATGCCGCTCAGTATAAAAAAAAGCCAAATATTGAAAAAATGCAGGACGTAACTTTGACACTTATACAAATATTAGGTACCTCAAATTATATTTTAGCTTCTCATTTTGTATTTTAAGCACGTTGTACGTTGCTGTTCTGTTGATTTCTCGTCACTCGCAGTCAGTCGCTCATAACGTAATATATAACGTAAATTATTTATGTGACACTTAAAACTTTAATTTAAAGTCACTCGTTTAAATACTGCCCAATAGTTAATTATTCATTTAATTCCACATTTTCAAGAAGCAAAATTGATTACCCTCGGCTACGTTACCGCACACATTGTGTGGGCAATGTTAGTCTATCCATTGTTCCTCCTAGCGATAGGCCAGGTACGCTCCTATTCTAGGTACATATTTTACAGGCCTCGCGAAGAAAACAGCTTAAAAGCTCATGATGTAAAAGTGACTTGACCATTCCTCGTAGGGCGGTTAATCGAACCAAAAGGAAATAAAAGTCAGTAGTACTACGCGGAATTACAAATCCTTGTAGTCCGATTGATCGGACCACGAGGACAAATAAAGTTCATGTCGTCCGATCACTCCAAACAGTAGGACCATGTGGAATTACAATGCCGTGTAGTCCGATTAATCGGACCAGCAGGAAAAAAAAGTTCATGTGGTCCTATCAGTAGGACGAAGCGGTAGGACCACGTGGCCGGAGGGGACCTGTTTTGGTTGGCTCTCAGTTTAACTTTGCATATCTTTAGAAACTTTGGAGGTCTTGATTGTATAAAGATATCTAGAAGATTAGACATGATATATGAAAATCTAATGTTTGGTCATCTACGTGGGTCTGCATTAAATAAATATTAGCCGACCGAACTGGGCGTGCTATGTGTACTGTTGTTAATATTGTTGATATCCTAAGTAGGTCACCCCTGAGGTAAAAAGGGCATCCATTAGCTCAAACCACACCTTCCTGTCTTTGGTGACGTCTTTATGTTATAGGTACTCGATGATATAACGGATTGCATTTCAACGAATCCAAATGTTGTGTGGTGACGTATGGCACGAAAACGTGGTCGCTTACTATGGACCTCATAAGAAGGCTCAAAGTCACCCAAAGGGCAATGGAGAGGGATATGTTGGGAATTTCTCTCCGCGATCGCATCAGAAATGAGGCTATCCGCAGCAGAACCAAGGTAACCGATATAGCCCCCCGAATCGCTGAACTTAAGTGACATTGCACGTAGAACCTATGGCCGTTGAGGCGGAAAACTTCTTGAGTCGCGACCACGTACCTGAAGGCGCAGCGTGGGTAGGCCCCGCACAAGGTGGACTGATGACCTGGTAAATGTCGCGGGAGTCCGCTGGATGCGGGTGGCGCAGGACCGGTCATTGTGGCACTCTTTGGGGAGGCCTATTTCCAGCAGTGGACGTCTTTCGGCTGATATGATGATGATGATGAAATGTTGTGTTATGACCTGTAGTCGCGCTCAGTCCCAATGCACTATATCTATTTCCTCTACGATAGCTAAATTAATTGCGTGAACTCAGTTAAGAATATTGGCGTCCTCTTTGACCCTAAACTTTCTTTTAATTAGCACATTATAAGCTTGTGACGGATAGCTATAAAAGGCTGTATTTTATTATGCGCAACTCAAAGGTTTTTCGGGATACCGTTACCCTACAGTTATTGTATGACGTTCTGGTTGGAAGTAAGATTGAAAGTGCCTCGATTGTATGGATGCTGCATAAAAAATCGTACATTCTCTTGTTAGAAAAGGTACAAAAGGCGTTTTTCCGGCACCTATTCAAGAAAAAGTACAGGTAATACCTTTCCCACCAGATACTTGCACGGAATGTTGGGTTTTAATTTAACTCATTAGAGGTTCGACGTAACACCGGGCTCTTGAACATGGCGTTTAGCAATATAAGGGGCGAGTCAGACCGTTCGGAATTGGTCGGAAGGTTCTGTAGTCTTTTTGACATTAAGAGCTACAATAGAGGTCGCAGCCATAGTCTGCTTGCGGTACAGTTGACTCACGCAAGTATACTACTTAGTGACCGGTCCTGCGCCACCCGCATCAAGCGGACTCCCGCAACCTTTACCGCAGTTCATCAGTCCACTTTGTGGAGGCCTACCCACGCCGCGCCTTCCAGTAAGTGGTCACCACTCGGGAACCTTTCCACCCCAACGGCCATCAGTTCTGCTATGTGCCCTGCCCATTGCCACTTAAGTTGAGCGATGAGGAGGGCTATATCGGTTATCTTGGTTTTGCTGCGGATAGCCTCATTTCTGATGCGATCACGCAGAGAAACTCCCAACATGGCCCTCTCCATTGCCCTTTGGGTGGCTTTAAGCCTTCTTATGAGGCCCATAGTAAGCGATCACGGTTCACACACACTGGTCAAAGACTCTCGTCTTGAGACACTGCGGAATATTGGACGAAAAGATGTGCCGATTATTTAGTGCGCATTTATTTAAATGAGTGCTTTCTGACTAACGCAGGATGAGCGACAGCTGCAACCGCGCGGTCGCAATTCCGCACATCATACGAATACTGCGCAAATATTATACTGACAGTACACCAAAGTGCTATGAATAGCTTTTCGGTGAAGGAAAAACATCGTGAGGAAACCTGCATACATCTGCGAAGATTTTCAAAGGTGTGTGTATGTGAAGTGTGTGCGCACTGGGCCAGCGTGGGGACTACTGCCCATTCCCTCTCATACATGAGAGGAGGCCTGTGCACAGCAGTGGGACGTATATAGACTAATGATGATGACACCGAAGTGAGAAAATCTGTGCGACATCAGTAAGCACGTCACAGCACAAAATAACACAAACCCGCCCCGCTAAGTCAGGAAAACGCGTAAATCCACCAAGCCGGGACTGGAAAAGAAACCGTTTCCGATTCACGAGAATTCCGCATTTAAATATGTAACCTACACCTCGTATAATTAACGAGTAATTCTGAGCTAAGTTGTAATATCTTGCCTCAGTATCAGCTACATCTGGGCGCGAGCACCTCAACCCAAAAGTTGGGTTTGAGTCTAACTTCAGTGTTGTCTATCGCGGTGGGCCATCTAAACTTTAAACTTTGAGAAAACTAGTAAAAGGGTACGCCGAGTTTGGAGTATCTTTGGTTTATGTTAGAGATTTGCTCTATTCGGGCTGGGTGTGGAATGTTTTAGACGAGTATGTGTGTAATCATAATCAAGCACCCTTGCGGAAGAATGTTTTGGGTAGATTTTCAATGAATATTTTTTAGCTATTATAGTTTTATGATCTTATTTTTTTTTAAGTTTGTAAAAACAGTAAACAATTACCGCAAAATAGAAATAAAATAGAATTGGTATGTACTTTAAGGCGTTTTATAAAAATATATATTATTGCATTTTCTGCCCGCCCGCGACGTGAACAAAGAAGGACATGTTTTGTTTGTACTCCGCAATAATTATTCTTAAAAATGGCAAAATCCTTCTGCACTGGTGATTGACTTATACCAAAGTGAAGATAAGTGTTTGTGCTGTGTAATAGTGTTTACAGTTTGACAATTGGACCACAAAATCGTGAGTTATAACGAAAATACTTTTTACTCACTCCGAAAGACGTTAATCGCTATTATATTCAAGCTCCATCTACCGCACTGTGATAACATACCGATAGCCTATAGTCCATTCCGAACCTTATGCAGTGAACAATAGAGTATATTTTTGCACGTGACAAATTTCCTCGTTTTTATTAAAAATACTTCAACAATTAACAAACATTAAAATGAATTGCTTAGCTTGTGATAAAAAAGTAGAGAGAATTGAGAGCTTATTCTGCGTGCATTGCAAAGGATGCTACCACTATCAATGTGTTAACTACACCTCAGCATACTTTAGAGAGAAACAAAATGAACTCCTCACAAGGTGAAAATGTCCTTCATGCGAACTAATTACCCGCCGCCCGCGAGGTGACAACACCCCCGCATCCCCGGCCGTTTTGAGGCAGGCAGAACGAGCTCTGGAAGATACCAATATGTCCTGTGATGAAAGCAATATCTCAAATATCATGGGTGACACGGGCATAATATCACCACCACCATTATTAAGCCAACAGGCCGAAGCCATAAGCATGTCAAACAGAGAAATACTAAGTCCAGACGCCATATCATATGATAAATTCAGCCAATTAATAAAAAGCGAGATAGTCGCTATGGAGACACGGCTTACGCACTCTATTACTAACCATATCAAAGAAGCACTTATAATGGAATTCAATACTAAAATAAGTAAATTAGAGCAAAGTATAACGAAGAGCACGGCACTCTTAGCTCAGGAACAAACTAAATTACAGCAAACAATAAACAACACGAATAACACCATAAAGAAACTTGAAACTGAGAACGCGAAATTACGCGCTGATTTAGAAGAATTAGACAAAAAAGTTAAAGACAAACAACAACAACAACAACAACACCAACACCAACCACAACAACTACCGAACGAGGAAACTTGGGCTAAAAATAAAAATAGTATAGTACTTTATGGTTTAAATGAATATTCGAAAGAACACGAATCGGACATTATTGAACGCGTCAGTTATATTTTCTATGACATATTGGGCACGGATATAAATGGATTCATTGAAGGAATAAAACGAATAGGCAAGAGGGGCTATCGCAGGCCATTGCAGATTGAATTGCTTAGTAAACGAATGCGAAACTATATACTCGATAACAAGCACAGTTTTAAAAATACAGGACTGGCTATATCCGAGTTTATGGATGCGGCAGCACTGAAGAAAAGACAACTCTTACAAGAAACTTTAGCAGACGCGCGAAAAAGAGGACTCCATCCATTGATTAGGAGAGGCAAGGTATTTGTAAATGGCCAAGAATACCTACTACCATCAGCTGAGACGTTAGCAAATTCTAATAGCGACATTACAACTCCAGAACAAGCAGAAACAACCGTGACTCAAACCAATAATCACGGAGATCGCAATTCCTTTCCTCCCTTTCGAGAATAACTTTTTGATATATGTCCAGAACATGCAAAGCATGAAAAACAAAGCGCATATTCTGGAATCGTTTCTAAATGACAAAAATATCAACTCAGTTTGCCTATCCGAAACATGGATTTCAGAAATGCAAAAAGGACTAATTAAAATCAACGGGTACGACTTTGCGGCGGCTTACTACCGCAAACAACGACAAGGAGGTGGGGTGGCAATTCTACTACAGAAAGGCGTGGAATATAAAGAACGACCCGACATTGCAACCCTGTCCCAGGAATATATCTTCGAATGCTGTGGAATAGAGATCCCAAAGGAAAAAATCATCTTAATTAACATATACAGACCAGATCGTGAAATAGACACATTCTTCTGCTGCCTAGATAAAATACTAAGTAAAATTAAACACAGTGAGCAGAGCAAAAACATTATCATAACCGGTGATTTCAATATTAATGTTAGTGCAGATACTATACACTCAAAAAAACTTATCGATACAATGATGTGTTATAATCTTAAGCAAATAGTTAATAAACCGACAAGGCAAGTTAATAATGCCAGCACTTGTATAGATTTACTATTTACTAACATGACAAACCACACCATTGATGTAAAAGATCACGGCATATCGGACCATAACGGCTTATTGTATAAAATCGAAAGCTTCGGCGCACAGACGCAACCTCGGCATGGACAGAACTATTGGTATACCACAAATCGAATCTTTAGCACCAATAATATGGAATTGTTTAAACGAGCTCTTAAAGACATCGACTGGAGTATTATCCTCGGCGGAAATAATAACGCCAATACAAATTTCAATTTGTTTATGGTCCAACTAAAATATATCCTAAATATACATATCCCCAAAAAACGTATAAAATTACAGACCGACCGTAAAGATACAAATACGTGGCTAACCAAAGGTTTAAGACAATCATGTAAAAATAAACGATTACTTAAAATACTGATAAATAGCTCCAAAAATGAAATTTTAAATACATATTATAAAAAATACGAAAAAATCCTTAAAAAATGTGTATATATATCAAAGAAAAATAGGTATGCGAATTATATGAAAAAATCATGCAACAAAACTAAATCAATGTGGGCTATTATAAAAAGCGTTACGAAAAGAAACAAAAGAGAACAATACCAAAACATAACGCTAAGAATTGGTGATATCCTTTTAGAATCGTCCCAACAAATAGCCGATGCCTTCAACGAGCACTTTGCGACGGTAGGTGAGTCACCGCTCGAACCCGCGGCACCGGTGGCTGCGGCTGCCGCGCCAGTGCATGTGCCCGAGCGCCTGCCTCTTACTCCCGCGTTAAATTTAAACTTAAATTCGATATTCATACGCGACACAACTGAGCACGAAATATATAATATTATAAAACGTATAAAAAATAAAAAAAGTTGTGGCATAGACGAGCTCCCGCCAGCGTTAATTAAACTGTGTGCAGCTGAACTCAGCCCCCCGTTAACGCGACTGATAAACCAGTCGTATGAGGAAGGAATCGTTCCGGACGCCCTAAAGGTCGCCAAGATAATTCCAATTTTGAAACCAGGTGGCGATAGAAACGTTTTAAGCCAATATAGACCAATCTCATTGTTGTCATCTATTTCGAAAATATACAAAAAAACAATGTCAAATAGGATCTACGAGTTTTTAGAGAAATATAATCTATTAGACAATAACCAGTATGGATTCCGAAAAAAACGCTCCACGGTGCTTGCAGTGTATAGGTACATACAGTCCGCCTTAGACTTCATAGACAATAAACAATACGCAGTAGGGCTGCTATTGGACATGTCCAAAGCCTACGATAGGGTCTCCCATTCCACCCTACTAAACAAACTTTACGTACTGGGAATAAGAGGGAAAGCTTATCAATGGCTAAAGTCATATCTACAAAATCGATTCCAACTGGTCCAGATAGATCACTATCATAAAGAATTGAAAGAAGTTAAAACTATAACCTCTAAATTGCGTGCCACCTCCTGCTCCATACCTCAAGGCTCAGTGATTTCTTGCTTGCTATTTATTGCATATATAAATGACTTGCCGAAAGCCGTAGATGCGTCTTGTGTAATGTTTGCTGATGATGTGTCGCTATTATTAGGCTGCACGAGTAGTACCGAATGTAACGAACGATTACAACAAACTCTTAAAAATGTAACTAAATGGCTTACAGACCAAAATTTATTGATAAACTTACAGAAAACCAAAATGATTCAATTTAAACCCATTCAAAAAAAAACCTCTTGAAATAAAACTAGAAATCAACGGTCAACCTATTGAGGAAGTCAGCGAATTTAATTTACTAGGATTAACAATAGACACAAGTATTAACTGGAAAAGTCATATCCAAAATATAAAATCAAAATTGTCTAGGTTTGTCTATGCGCTAAATATACTAAAAAGGAATACAAATCTTGAATCCGCATTAACAGCATACTTCGCATATGCGCATGCATGGCTCCGCTATGGCGTGGTTTTGTGGGGTGCCAGTACCGATGCACATGACATATTTGTCATGCAGAAGAAATGCGTCCGCATATTGACCAACACGCATGTGCCGGAGAGCTGCCGCCCGCACTTTATAAAACTTAAATTATTAACACTGCCATGTTTATATATTTTGGAGGCTGCACTTTTTGCAAGAAAACACTCAGATCTATTTATAAAAAAGAAAGATAAAAGTAACAGTAGATATAGGAATCAACTAGCCATACCAAACTCCAAGCTAACTATGTATAAAAAAGGCCCACACTATCGTTGTATCATCATAACAAACAAATTACCCGGAGCACTCAAACAGGAGTTGGACGATAAGATATTCAAAAACAAACTGGAAAGATTACTTCTTGATAAGGCCTATTATACAATTGCTGAGTTTTTGAATGATCAATCACTGGATAAAGTATCATCCTAATCCAAATTACAATCTTAATTTAATTTTTAATTCCTAATATATAATAATATCGCTATTATCCATTATTATAATATTTTATAATTTTTAATTTTTTAAATCTCACTTTAATCTTTCTATAACATGACATATGCAATGAAATAATTTTTAATATAATGATGATAGATATGTATATTTTAAACTCTGTTTCTTTATACCTAAGTAAATTACGTCGCTAGCATGTTAGTATGTAAGGTCATTGCAATGCCCTAGCAGGGTATCATGTACCGACTGTATAACCTACATTAAGATCTACTGTATGGACAATGAACATGATCGCAATAAATGAATATGAATATGAATACTTTTTTGTCCAAGAGACTAAAATTAATTTTGTTCCTTTTTAGGGTTCCGTACCCAAAAGATAAAAACGGGATCTACTAAGACTTCGCTGTTCGTCTGTCTGTCTGTCACCAGGTTGTAACTCAAGAACGTGATAACAAGACTGAAATTTTCTCAGATTATGTATTTCTGTTGCCCCAATAACAACAAATAATGAAAACAAAATAAAATACATATTTAAGGGGGGCTCGCATACAACAAACTTTTTTTAACTGTTTTTATAGACAATGGTACGGAACCCTTAGTGCGCGAGTCCGACTCGCACTTGGCCGGTTTTTTAAAGTTGTGTAAAGGTGTTACTGAAGCTCCTATACTTCTAGTCCTCAGTCCATTTGTCCGTTTGTGACAGATAGATTCACCCTTTGTCTACGAATCTGTCTCGCATTTGATCGTTTTTAGGGTTGTGTATCCAAAGGGTAGAAATGGGACTTTATTACCAAGACTCCGCTGTCTGTCTGTCTATCCGTCTGTCACCAGGCTGTATCTCATGAACCGTGGCAGTTAGACAGTTGAATTTTTCACAGATTATGTATTTCTGTTGTCGCTATAACAACAAATACTAAAAAACCCAAATGCGAGTCGGAATGGGGCTCCAATACAAGAGACATGATTTCTTTGCCGTTATTATAGATAGTACGGAACCCTTCGTGCGCGAGTCTGACTAGCACTTGGTCGGTTTTATTCAACATCTTCTGAAACACTTACTCAATAGTTATTATATTCTATTACCGCATAATCATCTTTTATTATCATCAACATTAGCAACTTAATTCATATAGGCCCATGTTATGAAGTTGCTAAAACGATCCCCCACCAACTTAAGTTTGGATGATTAAACTTCTGGCATACTGTGAAAGTTCTCCGTCGAAATTCTGCCTTCAGTGAGTTAACTTAGTCTTTCTTAGTACGGAGACAGTTGTCGAACATTGTGCTAGATGGCGCTAGCAGTTCTGAGAAACTAAAGTGAAAATCAAATGCAAATTCTTAATATGTACATATGTCTACGGTAAGGGATATATTCGTAGCTAAAGAGTTGTAGGCTTTTGTTTATGTTACTATTACTTCATTCACAAATGACTCTTTTGGTTTGATTCGTTACAGCCAGTCGGCTACGGGACACCGTAGCGTTGCTACGAAGGCGGGACCACGTTGCTCTACGCG
The DNA here is from genome assembly GCA_945867215.1 of Epinotia demarniana. Lineage (NCBI taxonomy): Eukaryota > Metazoa > Arthropoda > Insecta > Lepidoptera > Tortricidae > Epinotia > Epinotia demarniana. The sequence goes on along the minus strand of OX244273.1, from coordinate 5,413,937 downwards.
AGACCGTATTGTTTATGAAAAAAACCGGTTCAAAAACAAATACTACCAAAATTCTCTGTGAAGTATAAACCAATATATTCAAATGAGTAATTTTTGACACGTGTTTTAAGGTTTAGTGTCTATTTACAAGTGCATACCATTGAGAAACAGTGTGGTTCAATGAATTATATTAGTGAATTGATATGAATGACATTAATGACGCCAGCACACAGGTATGCAGATATAATTATAATATCTAGATATTCTGATTCGTTAATTTATATTTTTAACTCAAAACATAAGAACATACCCTTGAAAGGATTTTTTTTTGTTTATATATTTATGGAAAACAAAGAAACGAAATAAAGTTTGAATCCTCTTTTTTAATGATTCTACTGACTATACTCGTAAAAACATAAGTAATATGAAAAAAATAAGGCTAAGAAATAAAAAAAAACCAAGCGCCGATTTTTCAATTCCCAGATAAAACTATCTGTCAGATAAATGTTAGCGCTGTCCTTTTCTTTCATATGACTTAAGAAAAAGATGGTGATAATTTTACCTAACGGATAACTTTATCTAGAGATTAAAAATCGGCCCTTAAGCATATGCAGACTACGAATTGGCCATTTCCAATACCCTAGTCACTTTCTTCTAGTTTCTTAGTAGTTTTGTTTGTAACTACTGTGTATTTCTTAACTATCCTTTGTCTATTTTTAACCCCGTTTGAAACTTATTTATCTGCTTTGCCTTAAGGGTGACTGGCAGAGAACGCTTAATAGCATTAAGTCCGCCTATTGTAAGGAGTTATTTCTTTGTGAAATAAAAATCAAATAAATACTCGTAACGCCCAGGAACCATAAAATTAAAAATATATAAGACAGGATAAAATGACAACAGCTTTTATAACAATGGTGATGCTGGTTTTGACAACTCGTCTCCTTTAATTATACGGAACTTTGATCCCTATCGTCCAGCGTTAAAGTCTACATTCAATTGAACGGGTTTAATTCCTCAGGCAGTACAACTAGGGGTATTAATATAGTCAAGTGCGAAAGTATGTATCGATTTAATCCTCTTATAAATATGTATGTATCGACACCTTAATCCACTGACATAAGAGCGATGATGGAGCAAATCTATGAGTAAGTTGTATGCAGACATATTTTTACTTAGTGTTTAGTTTTTGGTGGAAAAATTGTTTGGGTTTTATTTCTTCATGTTACATGGATGCCAATCGAGAATATTTTTCCAATAACTTTTTCACGAAACTATAAATTTTATTGCGAGCTCGTTTTACACAATTTTTAAACATTAAAACAAATGGACCTATCGACAAAGTCGTTTTTAGGGTTACTTTGTTGTCCGTCTGTCAAGACCCTTTAAACTCATATACTTAGGTACTCAATCCAATCAAAACCACCCTTATTCAATAAAACCATATACTGAAATCTACAGTCCCTTGAAGGTGTAAAAAAATCAAATTTCTAAGTTGACTTAAATAAAAAGATACAGCCGTTGAAGCGCCAAAAAAATGCTACTTTCCGATGAGAACTATGAAATTTGGAAATAATTATCGTCTTAAACTACAAGTACAGGGAAACATCTAAAAACTATACAATTTTGCACTTAAGTACCGGTCCCGGTGGGCGAGTCCGACTTGCACTTGCCCGGTATTTTATTTACAGGTTTCTACATCAGGGTTTATTTGGTCATACAACGCAAATAAACACTGAAAAATATTGGCAGCAAATTAAGATATTTTAATCAAATACGCATTGAATTGATTAAAATGTAGGATTCACAAAATGACGACAAAATGGCTGGTTCAAAAGGCTTTCCGAGTTTTTCAACGGCATAAAATTAGAGTTTTTTCGTTCGAGGGTCCTTTTTGAAGTAATTACTCTATTTGGGCAAATGAAAAGTTCTTTTTTAGGTCCTTATGGGTACCTTCATTCAATATCTTTCTGTATGACTCTTATATAAGTAAATTACTGAAGAGTAGTCTTGCCTTGTCGATTAAGTAAAAGACGTAATATGTAAAAAAGATACGATGAGTTTGTACTTTAATTTAGTTCCTTTTTGTGTTTTTCATTATCAAAAGCATTTGTGAACATGCCACGTTTGTTTGCGTTTTCGTTAAAATGTTTGCAATCTATTTTCCATTCACTTGTGTCCGATTCAACTGAAATTTGGTTTCCTTTTATTGGTTGGTTTGTTTCATTTCGCTAAATTCACTTTTCTATGTGCAGATTAATATTTGGGGGACACGCACATTTTTCTAGTTCTAGAATAAGTAAGGCTTGTACGTTTGATACAAGATCAATAAGTACTACACTCTAACGGCTTGACAATATAAGTTGTTCAGAACTGTGTAAGGTCCTGGTTCGCTCAAATATTTACGTACGAGTTACTTTGATTCGGGGGGCGACTTTGATCAAATAGGTTGTGGCAGTGCATATATTAGTATTCTATATTGCTGTTTACTCGATTAAATGTTCTATTTCCAATAGTTATGCTTTTATACTACATTCTAAATGATCAAAATATTTAGCCCCATGATTTCCTAAAGTAACACCTTTTTACGGTATGACGTATAAAGCCGCGTTCACATTTGTATGTCGTGTTGTGTTGTGATGCATCAGAACGGTATCGGTTTCATACATTTAATATGGTTGCGTTTAGATTTATCTGATGCCGTGTTTTGTGACGGCTTATGTTGTGTCGCATCACAAGCGATCCCGGTCCGCGTCAGAACGGATGAGGTGCGGGGGGCGGGGGGCGGGGCAGCGACACGATACAGCGCATCAGACTAGTGTGCACGCGCCAGTGTTGTGTTGTGACGCGTCCTAGCCACACGTGAAGTATGGAAATGCGTCATAATGCGTCATAACATGTCAGATAAATGTGAACAGCAGCCATCACGACAGAGAGCATCACAACGCAACACGACAGACAAATGTGAACGCGGCTTTATGTATTGCGGCGAATCTATTACAGCTGTGATCTTTATACAATTAATAACCATACTGTCATTCAGCACAAATGGAAAATTGACAACCATAAATAATGCTTTTCAAGTGCGTGCTATAATTAAAATTGAATAAATTACATTCCACAATATGACATACGATATACGTTATTATATGAATTTTGTACAAAATAGTCAACTTTGATGTTCATTTTTTTATTATTTTTAATTACCTACACACCACATTTGCTATGCATGTTTTTAAATATGGACTGGACCAAATTCCATTAGGGCTAGATTAATATTGAAAAAAAAAATTACTCATAAATTCACTTTTTACACCAAATTCACTTTTGATGGTATTAATATTCGTCCAATTTGTTCATTTCGTGTGACGATTTTCCATTGCCACCGAATGAAAATAAATAATTTGGACGACAACCTACATGCTTTTATGCAAACAGCGCAAATTAAATAAAAGCTTCTAAAAACCGAAGTAAATCTTCTACATAGATTCGCATGTTTTCATGCATATTTACAATGATGCAATATAAAATGGTGCAAGTATAAAAATGGCCACTAAATCTGACAGCATTTATTTTTTCATTGACTACGGAAAACTGACAAGTTCGTGCAATTGACACAGTTTTAGTGTGATGTCCTTCTGGAGCGCTTATGACCTTACTCTTTTTTATTATTACATCATTGCATATAATTAGATCAAACGCTTCCAACACGAGTAGGTATTATTTTGTATTTCGCACGTCAAGCCCCCGTCAACCCAACACTGAGCGAATGAGCGGTTTCGCTTTAATATCGTTTTAAACCAGTGTATAAACCTCAGTTTACTGCAGATTAATAATAATCCGCCGGGCTTAAGCGGAAACTAGCTTGGTAACTAAAACTTCGGCTCCAATCGACGGTTTAATCCTTTTTAAATTGCTTGTTGCTTATGTTTTAATGGAGCCTTTGTTATGAAATGATGCTTTGAACATAGTGTATAGGTAAACCTCGAGTGAGGAAAATCTTGCGTTGCTTGCCTATCACGTTTTGTTTGTGTTATAGATTTTAAATATGTCATGTCCAGGGCTCAAACTTTAGCCGATGACATTATACCACTCATAAGATGATTCCAAATAGTATTTTTGTAAATAGTTACCACTTATCAAGCTCTTTAATTAAACGATATCGCCACTTAGAAATCTTAGAATGAGCAGTACATAACGTCTTTGATTCACATTATCATTCAGATGAACAATACATTGATTCTGATAATTTGTTTTCAGTTGTTACAAGTATAAAAATTAATAAGTAAATAAGTAAATAAATATAAGGGGATAATCTTACACAAATCGACCTAGTCCCATAGTAAGCTCAGTAAGGCTTGTGTTATGGGTACTAGACGACGATATATATAATAGATATAAATACTTAAATACATATAAAATATCCATGACTCAGAAACAAATATTCATGCTCATCACATAAATGTTTGTCCTTACCGGGATTCGAACCCAGGACCTCTTGCTTCGTAGGCAGGGTCACTACCAACTAGGCTAAAACGGTCGTCAAAAAGTGTTGAAAAATTTAAATCAATTGTAATTTGAAATTGTTTAGTTGTTGTATTTTAATAATTATATTCAGTAATTATGTTTCTTGCTGTATAAATAATTCCTACACCATTTATGTTTACAATATTTTTTATTTTCAATTAAAACTGCACTGATATTTGTACTCATAATCATAATCGTCATACGTCTGTAACGCACCTGTCTGTTTGTTTTATTTAAGAAATTTTTAACATACATTTCGTCTTAACATACTCGTAAATTGAGAAAAAACTCCCTGAAAAATCATTTAACTATGAAATTGTGAAAAAAATCGCATTTCGGTCTTGGCCAGTGGATTTTTAAACAAATAATTAACCTTTATGGTATAATATTATTACTTATACCTGAAAAGGACGTTCAAAACTCCTGGGAAGCGAAACATTAATATGTCGACCACATTTCAGATATTCGTTTGGTATTCGAAACAAGAAGTAAGTTATGATTTATTACCCGTACGCTGTTTTAGTTGAAAAATGAGCTAGTACGCTTCATGTAAAATTTAATACTCTTACCAGATTGTGAAATATTAAAATAATGGATTCTCCGACAGGTTGGTTAAAGTTTCTGGCCAGGGCATCAAAATGTTTATAAAACAAAAAACTCATTTCACGAATACGTGTTGTGGGGAGTTTTGTTTAAAGTTAAGGTTAAAGTTAATGAAAGTGATGATAAGTTACGTCTAACGTGTCGCCATTATATAGGGTAACATTTTTGATTGAATTTTCTGTTTTTTCCGTGTTTTGTGTACTAAATAAATAAATTGTTATTCTTATTCATATACTGCCAGCTTGAGACTGTAACTATCCTTAAAAATAACGTTTCTGTATATTTTAGATTTATTTATTATTTATTTATTTAAATGTTAGTTCTTTCTTGCCTGAATCACAGGGTATCCTAGCTCAGGCACGTGCTATTCGCCTCTAATTGTAAGCTTTTAATCTATAGTAAAACTGATGTACTTATGTTTTATCAATAAATTATGTTTATGTTTAAGTTTTATGTTTAAGGGCTACTATGTAAGGGCATATCATTTTGATATCCAATGTGTTGTACCAAACTTATCTCACTCGCATGGCAAGAATTACACTTTTCTTTATTAACCACCCTATTAAGGCTTTAGTTGTCAGAGCCATTTCCGCAAGGAGTAGTACTGTACTATAAGTACTGTCGCTTGTTATGGGGTTGTACAGTAAGCATCATATAGTTAAGTAAGCAGTAAGTTAAGTAGTTAGTAAGCAGCCAAATATTTCGGAACACGTCTTTGTTACTGTGAGAGTAAAGATGTGTTACGATATTTATATTTGGCTACTTTGGCTGGTACTCAGTATACGATGCCGACATTGCTGACTGTACAGTCAGCGTCATATAGTTAGGAGCAGCCAAGGTAGCCAAATATTTCCGAACCCGTCTTGGGTTAAGCTCGTAAAACACACTTTCCCGAAATGTGCACTTTCTGCAACGGTGCACTTTCCGCAAAATGGGCACTCCTAAAAGGTGCATTTTTCCAAAACGCACGCTTTCCCAAAATGAACACTTTTCCATTTAGTACACATTTAATATTTATAGTTTCGGTCTTTCTGTCCCGCCGTCCGTCTGTGTGTCCGTCCGTCCATCTGTCCTTCTGTTTGCATTTGCACTATTTCATAGAAACCCTAAGTACTATAAACAGGGACACCCCTATCCCTAAAGTGCACTTTCCGGGAAAATGTACCTTCTGCGAAAGTGCACATTCTGGAAAAGTGCACCTATTGACAAATTGTACATATCGGAAAGTGCACTTTTAGAGACAGTGTACTTTCCGGGAAGATGATAATTCAAAAACAATGCACCTTTACAGTAAGTGCACATTTCGGGAAAGTGTGTTTTACAAGCCTAACCCCACGTCTTTATTGCTGTAAGAATAAGGGTGTGTTACGAAATATTTGGCTACTCTGGCTGTTACTAACTATATGACCCTGAATGTACCTCCGCATTCATCCAGCATGGCTATCACAAGACAGCGCGCGAGCTATCTCGATTTTTCTCGCACTATCCGTCTCTCTCTTATTAGAAAACTTAAAAAAAGACATATAGTGCGAGAAAAATCGAGAGAGCTCTTGTGATAGCCGCGCCGGTGGATGCAATTATATGTATAGAAGTTTGTGTACGGGGAGGGACCTGAGCACGTTATATTTTGAAATCTTTGAAAGCAATCGTTTTTTTCCATTGCCTATCCATATACAGGCTGGGGCCTGAAACAGGGGCAAAAAATTAAACGGTAGACTATTGGGCCACTTATTTCCAGGTAATTTTAATTGAAAATAAAAAAGGTTCTTTTATTTTCGCTTTCTTTAAAGTAAGTTCATGTGTATTTTTTACCCTTCTGGGGTAACACAGGTAGTTTTTTTTATTTAAAAAACACAAATAAGATAAAAAAATATATTAAAAAATCACATAAATATCTTTTAAAAACAAATATGAAAAAACTATTATGACTCAGTTCATGATGTTACCTCAAAATCTGCATTGACTGCTGTGCTATGATCTCGTGGTGCCAAGATACATTACTTGAATGTCATAACTTTAGATCAATATTATTCCGTTTTTTTTTAATGAATTTGACACAAGGTGTTACTACAGATGCTCTAAGGAAGCGTCCTTTTAAATATTTGCCCCTGTTACAGGCCACACACTGTATAGGCATAGGTACACTGTATCTCTTAGTTTCAGATTTTCTCGCACTGCCCCATTTGGATTACACCCTGTATGTAAATGGGTGTTGTTTGTGACTTTGTGAGTTTATACGGGTAATGTTTGGATTGTTTTCCGATTTCAACATGGAATCCCATTTCAATTATATTAACAGTTTACATAGATCGGGGTCCATGCCCCAGTCTGACCTTCTAGAGGCGGTATTCTTTTTATAACTTCCCGTTTTATAATTTAATTTTTTTAGTTAGAGCCAATTGTGTTTTTTTAATTATTTTTATCTTGTATTTATGTTTAAGCTAGCTTTAATTTTTATTGAATATTTACTGTTATTATTATTGTTATTTATTTTCCATGTTAGAGACTTAATCTGTAATTTATAATCTTCTAAATATATAAACGTGAAAGTCCTGACTGACTGACTCACTCACTCACTCACTTAAATCAACGCACAGCCCAAACCGTTGAACCTAGAAAGCTGATTTTTTCACAACGGGTAGGTTATATAACGAAAGTACCCACTAAGAACGGATTTTTGAAAATTCCACCCTTAAGGGGGAAAAAGGGGGTTGAAAGTTTGTATGGGGATGGAGTAAAATTTTGATTGAGAGACTTGAAACTTTGTGTATAGACTCCTTATTACAATACAAGAAAAGTGATTTAAGGGTTTTGAAAAAACCCACCCCTAAGCGGGTAAACTAGGGGTGCAATGTTTGTATGGGGGAAACATTATTTTTTGAACTAGAGACTTGAAACTTTGTAGAAAGAAAACTTATTAGAATACAAAAAAAGCAATTTCAGCGTTTTAGAAACTTCCACCCCTAGAGGGGTTAAATAGGGGTGCAAAGTTTGTATGAAGGGAACTTTTCCTTTTGAGCTAGAGACTTGAAACTGTATAGACAGATTACTTATTTGAATACAAAAAACCCGTCAAAGTGCAAGACTGACTCGCGCACCGAGGGTTCCGTACAAACCTGTTATTACCTATTTTAAGTGAGAGACTTGAAACTCTGTGTATGGACTACTTATAACAATACGAAAGAAGTTATTTCACGGTATTGAAAAAACCCACCCCTAAGCGGGTAAACTAGGGGTGCAATGTTTGTATGGGGGAAACATTATTTTTTGAACTAGAGACTTGAAACTTTGTAGAAAAAAAACTTATTAGAATACAAAAAAAGCAGTTTCAGCGTTTTAGAAACTTCCACCCCTAGAGGGGTTAAATAGGGGTGCAAAGTTTGTATGAAGGGAACTTTTCCTTTTGAGCTAGAGACTTGAAACTGTATAGACAGATTACTTATTTGAATACAAAAAACCCGTCAAAGTGCAAGACTGACTCGCGCACCGAGGGTTCCGTACAAACCTGTTATTACCTATTTTAAGTGAGAGACTTGAAACTATATGGTATGGACTACTTATAACAATACGAGAGAAGTTATTTCACGGTATTGAAAAAACCTACCCCTAAGTGGGTTAACCAGGGGTGCAATGTTTGTATGGGGAAAACATTATTTTTTGAACTAGAGACTTTGAAACTTTGTAGAAAGTTTACTTATTAGAATACAAAAAGCAGTTTCAGCGTTTTAGAAAATTCCACCCCTAGAGGGGATAAATAGGGGTGCAAAGTTTGTATGAAGGGAACTTTTCCTTTTGAGCTAGAGACTTGAAACTGTATAGACAGATTACTTATTTGAATACAAAAAAACCGTCAAATTGCGAGACTGACTCGCGCACCGAGGGTTCCGTACAAACCTGTTATTACCTATTTTAAGTGAGAGACTTGAAACTCCTGTGTATGGACTGCTTAAATAACAATACGAGAGAAGTAATTTCAGGGTATTGAAAAAACCCGCCCCTAAGCGGGTTAACCAGGGGTGCAATGTTTGTATGGGGAAATCATTATTTTTTGAACTAGAGACTTGTAGAAATTTTGTAAAAAGATTACTTATTAGAATACAAAAAAGTACTTACTGCGTTTTAGTAAATTCCACCCCTAAGGGGGTTCAATAGGGGCGCAAAATTTGTATGAAGGGAACTTTATTTCTTGAGCTAGAAACTTGATACTTTGTAAAAAATCTACTTATTAGGATACAAAGAAAGAACTGTCAGCGTTTTACAAAATTCTACCCCTAGGGGGGTTAAGTAGGAAACTTTTCCTATTGAGCTTAACATTTGAAACATTGAAAGGGGTGAAAAGTTTGTATGGAGAGCAAGAAAATTTTAAAGTAAGAGATGTGTAAGTTGTATCTTACCCTAAGAGGGTTAAAAGGGGCTTCGAAGTTTGTATAGAGAGCAAGAAAATTTTAAAGTAAGAGATTTGTAACTTCGATTGTAGACTGTTTCTTTGAATACTTAGAAAAGTTGAAAAACCCCCGACATTTTCATTTCAAATTCCAATATCTCAAAAACGGGTGAACGGATTTCATGAAACATGGCTAAGAAGTTACGGAGCTACGATACCACAGGATACACAGCTACACAGATACTCAGACAGACACGTTAGACTTAAAACAGTTATAACACCCCTCTTTTTGCGTCAGGGGTAAAAATACTGGGTGTTAAACGAGATTCACCCCTAAAAGGCCAATAGGAGTTGGAAATTTATACGGGGAACAAGACAATTTTAAAATAAGGGGACTGTAACTTCGGTCAAGGACTAGAGAACAAATTACTGCGTTTTTTTTATATTCTTCCTCGAAGGTTAAAAGGGGTTGGGCAACAAGTACTTTTTGAAGAAAGGGAAATTCGATCGGACATATTATATACTATTTGGTGAGCAATTCATTCAGAATACATAATCCTACCGCTCGCAGAAAAGTAGGTTAGGTTAAGTTAGAACTGCGATCCTTACAGAACCGAACTGCTACCAGAAAACTAGGTTAGGTTAGAACTACGATGCTCCCAAACCGAGAAGAAGATAATGTTAGATAAAATTGCGGATCATTTTGTTAATGTAAGAAGTTAATTTTGAGGAAAAATATGATTTATTCGCTCACACCTTTAAATGGGGACTGGGGATGGAGATGGAAACTTCTACGTCTTTTGGCATATGATAATTTTACTTTCAAAACTATACAGGCAGCTCGGACTAACGTAATTAAAATTACTAAACGGATTTAGGCAAAAAAACGGTACCTAGGTCATGTAGCTTAGTAGACATAAAAAAATCCTTTAATACATTATGAAAAAAAAACAATTTAAGTAGTTAGAAACGTGTGATAACTGATACTTGTATATTGGTATTTTTAAAAACGGACATTTCAATGAAGGTTTTGCAAGTTAAGCCTTTTACGCTGAGGGGGGTTTAGGCCCAGAATGGAATTACATGAACATAGGTATAGAGATAATTTGAGACCCTTGGAAGGATTAAGGATAGTTTTTATCTCGAAAATCATCCCTTAAGATGGTAGAAGTTTGTTTGGGACCGCGTTAATTAAGGTTACGCCTAAAATAATTTAATAGCAATTTTTTCTAAAGTTCTACGTGGCCAAAGTCGCGGGTAACAGCTAGTTTATAATAAAGTTACTACTATTGTTTGTTTACATAGATATTTGGGTTATATATTTTAGTCCACGGCATCGCCTGCGGTTTTTGTAACACGTATGCGCTACGCGGCCATCTAGACAATAATAATAAACTGAATCTATGATATAAAGGGGACTAAGGGTAGGGTGCATCAAATCGTCCGTATTCGTATGCGGTGTTAGTTAAAATCTGAATGTTTGGAAAGTTTGTCAAGTTTCGATGGAATGACAGCTGCCGGCACCATTTTAAACATTGATCGATCTGTAATCGTAAGTTGGTGCGCGCCCTAAATGAGTTTAAACGTAAAAAAATGTCGTAACATATATAATTTAACAGCTTGGAAATTCATTCAAAATCGGAAGCGACAAAGTTTAAAAACTCCGTAATTCGTAAAACCTTTTTATAAAATTACTTTTGGGAGTCCCTCGTTTAATTTAGAGTGTCACCTGAAATCACTGACATCTTTATGGATTGGTTTGAGCTTGTATTTTATTGCGGGTTTTATTTGTGAACAATTGAAATTGAATCAATTGAGTATCTTCTTTTTCTCCTGAATAGCATCCGGACAATGAGAGTCGACCACGAACATGATTCGGGGTTCCACTGAACACGATTCAGCGTTGTCGCGGTATCGAAGGCACTCTCTTTCAGGCCCCGTATCATGGTCGGCTGTATCACGCAATAAGTGACAAGATAGAGCGTCCGTCTCGTTCTATCGAACGCTGACAGCCAGTGACGGACGCTCTAACTTATCACTTATCGTGTGATAAGGCCGACCATGATACGGGGTCAGGTCTTTCTTGGTCGTCGTCATCCAAGTGGCGGGAGGTCTTCCACAGCGTCGTGACATGGATCGAGGCAGTGGAGACCGTGACCATACCAACGGAATATTTCCTTAACTTTATCTACGATTGCCTAGCTGTCATGGATACGGATGTTTTTGACTTTATCCAGTCCTAGCTTCCAACCGTGACTTTGCGTTTACGCGGGATAAAAACTACCCTCTATTTTAAATCAGGCTGTAAACTATCTTCGTGCAAGATTTCATCCAAATCGGTTGAGCTGTTGATGCGTGATTGAGTGACAAACATCCAAACATCTAGACTTCCGCATTTAAAATATTAGTAGGTTTGTGATAATTAAATGGAAGTATGAATTATATAAATGATTATAAAAAAAAAAGATTTTTGTTCTTTTCAAATTGTTTACGCATGTGTCACCCATTTGTTTCTACGTGCAGTAAGCGTGAAGAGAGTGGGCTAAACACTTAGGAAAATTAAGGCCTGAATCATACTGGCGCGGCCTGCGCTGGCAGCCGATAGTCAATACACAGATACAAATTTACCAGGCCGCGCCAGTCTGTGAGAGCCTTAAAGCTGGCCTATAAACGCTCCAATAAATCGAAAGGAGCAGCGCTGCGTCACATTCGGTCCATGTAGTTCAAAACTGTAGCATTTACGGGTAATAGTTGGCGCAGCGCATTAGATATCCAAACGGAGTACGACGCGCCAACTCGCCATCCGGATGGAACTTTTTATGAGCGTCAAAATTCAACGTTGGAACATCAGCGTCCACGTCAACGTCCATTTGTCACTGAGACAAATAGCGCACTATAAAAAGTTAAGTGAATGTGGACACAACGACGACCACAAGTAAGTGACGCGTGGCATTTTCAAAAAATTGTGTACATAGCTAGCATGAGTTGATAAACAAAAATCCACTCACTTAAAGTTTTGTGTCAAAAATTAAGCATACAAATTAAGTGAATATGGACTTGTTTCACATTTAAATAAACGTACTAACTAACTAAATTGAATTGAAAAGAAAAACTTAACTTTTATACATTTTCGGAAATGCGCAACTACGAGGCACACCCGTGTCACCCCGTAGTCAAAATAGTACATCCATACCTTTGGATGTATTCATTTAGAGCCGACACAAACGGCGCGGTGCTACGCGTAGGTGTATACCCAGCTTAACGTGGATGAACGAGCGCGTAACACTTGATGAACCAAATCAAGTCCCATTTGATTGAAATTCCCTTGTTTCGCTGTTTTGCACGTTATGTGTATATTTGCAATTTTGAAATGTAAATATTAAAATGGATTCAATACCCGAAAAGACGTACTTAACAATATGTTTGCGCAAATCGTTTATAATCGTTTTGTTTGTTTTGCGCAAAAACCGGCCACGTGCGTGAAGGGCCACGCGCAGTGTAGGGTTCCGTAGTTGCCTGTCTGTCTTAGTTACATCGACGTGCGGTGCGGTAAGTACGACCGAATAAGTACGAAAATTGACCTTTCCAAGTACACATTAAGGTGGTCGACTGATACTCGGTAACTACTTATGCCTTTTTGTACGTGATAGTTTTCCTTTTAAATTCATTATATGTCCTACTTCAAGTAGTAATGGCAGACGGACACGGTGAAACTATAAAAGGGTGCCCTAAAAAGTGAACCCTAGAAAGATTTAATGCAAATCGTACTTGTTTATAGCACTTGAGTGTAATTGTATATTATTCGAAGTAAGTACCTACCTAATGTTTCTTTCACTCTACTGGAATATTTCACAAAGAAACTTTACATTATTATTGTGAAAGTTAAATTAGCAAAAGTAATTTCCCGACCAGCGCAACTCGGACCAGCTCTTTGAATAATTTAGCGTCCATTTTGTCTACAAATTTTGAAACAGTCCGAATTCAATTCAATAAGGGTCAATATAAAATTCCAATTACGGTCCGTCGTCGTTAGAATAAAGTTCTCGATATTCTTTGGAATAATCCACATCCGTACACAAGCTGATGGTCACTGGATATGGCTTCGGTTTCGATACGCCGGTTGCTAGTTTTTTTTTTATAATCGACTGTGCAGTGATTGGTCCTAGCCTCAACGGATGGTAAGCGACGACAGATAGAAGAAAAGATGAAGAGAGATGAAGCTCACTGGTTCACTGATAGCCTATTCATTCTTGTTTCGAAAGCACCTAGATCTTAGTTCTCACGATACACGGGAGATACATTCAGATATTTTCTAGAAATGGGCATATTCATTTATCTATGTCCCATAAACGGATAGTTACGAATAGTAATAACACCGACAGTCAATGACAATCGCAAAAGTTTAGTAACAAAACGGACGGGTTAGACGTGACTTAAGCATCACTTTAGTCAATTTTAGGGTAATGCCTGCCATTTTTTTGACTCCTTAAATATGAGAATCACGAGGAATCACGAGCGAATGGTGTGTACCTTAAGTCAATAGATGGTTCGTGGATCTGATATAATTTGAGAGGTTCAACAGAGATCTAACCAGTATTATTTTTATCCTTGTCTAATGCGCAAATTGCCGAGGCTTTTCCCAAGAACTACAATATGCACCAAAATCTTAGTGTACCTACCTTTACATTTTTAAAGGGTGCGCCCATTCTTTAAAAATGTGTGATGCTTGTGATAACTGATACAACAATTAAGACATAATGAAGCAGTGTAATTTTGATCTTAAGACCTCCCAAGCAATGGTACCTATTTTCAGAATTTTGTTGATTATAAAATAAGTTAATTCTAGCTGTCTTAATAATAATTCGATATTTGAAGGAAGAGTTTTTATTACTAATCACAATCAGCCATGATGGATATCGCATGTTCTGAGTGAACGATGTTACGAAATTTTAGTATCGTGATAATAATAGGTAAGGATACTTGGGATTACTGTCATTTTGGAACGAAAACAAAATTCAGATTGAGTCAAAATATGCAGTAAAGTATTATGATACTTGGTTGGTAAGTAATGACAACGTTACACTGTTGAGTCGCGCAAAATGTCCCAGACCCATAACTTCCACAAGCCATTGTAAATTGCTCAGAACGTTGTGTAACCCCGTACTGACTTGAACATGAATCTGTGATTGAGAGATAAGGAAATCCGGAACTTCCAACCTACCTATTCCACTGAAATAACTACTGCATGAAAACTTTAAAATTGATTGCGATCCCTAAAGGTTTAAAAAAACCATTCGGGGAGTACGGTTTTGTCGTATTGACTTTTCATCGTCATCATCCTCCTAGCGTTGACCTGGTTGTACCCTGAAAGAGCCTGGTTTCCGCTTTGGCACCAGATTCTAAGAATTAGCGAACACTAGTTTTACGAAAGCAAACCATCTTAACTTCTAATGCGGAGGGAAAAGGAGACCTTTGTTTGGGATTTACTTTAAGAAATTAAACTTTTGTGAGAATATTGAAATAATGCTCATAATTCGACACGGTTCAACTCACGTATTAAATGACATTTAATAGACCCGAGTTCTTGTTCAGGGTGATGTATTTTTTTCGAACATTGCCACATTTAGTATTTTATCGCCATGCTCCTGGAAGTGGGGCTCTAACGAGGGGGAATGTATGCGCATACATTTTGTACACTCGCGCGATTCTGAGGCACAACATTTTCTGTTCGATTCGGTATGTTAAGTTCGGAAATGGTATCGGTTTGGGTTTATGTTTGATGATTCAGATCATTAGAATGGAGGAGTATCGACAAGGATTTTTATCTATATTTGGTAGGTTGTCTCTGCCATGATTCTTCATAGTTTCTATTTTTCTTTATTTATTAATTTTCTGTCTCTATGGTTAACACTTTATGTTTATTACTGACTAAATTGTGTAGGTTGTAAGGTAGTTTACTTCTAATGTAGTGTACTATTAGCATGTATGCTCTCTAATAAGTAGTAGTGTGTACGCTCTAGTATATAACTAGTCCATGATGCTAGCATATAAGCCCTGTATTGAACCATATACATATAGCTGTCTCATGAACGTCGTAGAACGACCAACTCGTTTCAATTATCTCCACATCACATGGCGACCTTGGCCAGTCGCGATTGTGGTAATCTCGAGTACAGGAAAACTGTGACTTGTGACCTACCTACTTGTAATTTTTCGATGCAATTTATCCACTGGAAGAGATCCCTCTTTAGCGTTAAGATCGCCTGTTGTTTACCTGAATTTATAAGTTTTATTCATGATTCGAGGTGTGCAATAAAAAGTTTTTGTATTGTATTGTACTAGTTTTTGCCAGCAACTTTCTCTGTATAATGTATATGCAGTCCTCATTCATGCAATGAAATGAGCAAAAAGCGCTGGTTGGCTGAGACTTTTCAACGATCAGAGAAAACGCCACATAAAATATAAAGAAAATCACGTGACACACTAAAACGATACTCTCGTTGAGGACCTCTTGGATACTCTCGTTATTTATCCCAGTTCAATATGTCTAAAATCACAGCGCTGACCAGTTCAATTTGGCCCCTCTGTACGCGGGACGCCCTTTCATAAAAACCATGCCCAAAGACCTTCTCGCAATAGAATATACCACTAATATTTCAGCAAAATTGTGATTTATGGCAGCATGTTCAGGGAAAATTGATTTCACATATGTTTGGTTGTTATTTTATGGGTGTTTTGTAAGTCGTGAATTTTTGAGGTTTCGGATACGATCCGGAGAAATGTTTTACGATTTGTTTCATTGATGTTGCCGGCGTGAATATATCATCATATCATTGGTTTGAGATTTAGTAGCTATGTGTTTTTCAACAGTTTACATGGTCCATTAGCGTGAAAAGATATTTCACGGTATGCGTTTGGAATAACAATCACCATGCCTAAGTTTGGCCATATGGTTACGTTAATAGGTTGTGTATGCATTGACAGCTGCCCCATTCTCAAATCTATAACTATAAAGTTATAAGCAGAGATAGAAGTTTTGGTGGCAATAACGTCAATTAACTAGGGACTTCCTTCCGATCTTAAATTTATCGATAAATGAATACTTATTTCGAAATGACATTTCATATCAAGTTCACCGGATAAAATAGAAATGAACTAAAATATGCTGATTACTACCCATCATGTTACCTATATACCTACTTTTTAGGAATTATAAAAATCAACTCAAACGACTATTTTTTTTATTATCAACGTTTTCTTACACAAGAACTTATTTTAATGATATTCAATCGATTTCCATGCAAAGTAAACTGAATCCATGAGTGCCTTGCAACAAAGGCCAATTTAGGTAAATTTTATGACATGAAACGAAAATGTATGCAAGTTGCATATTTATAATATTATAATATACTTACCTACGTTAGGAATTATAAAAATCAACTTAAACGACTAATATTTTTTTTATTATTAACGTTTTCTTACACAAGAACTTATTTTAATGATATTCAATCGATTTCCATGCAAAGTAAACTGAATCCGTGAGTGCCTTGCAACAAAGGCCAATTTAGGTAAATTTTATGACATGAAACGAAAATGTATGCAAGTTGCATATTTATAATATTATAATATACTTACATACGTTATCAATTCAATTCAATTCAATTATTTATTATTAACATTAGTTACACGTCAATTAACAGTTCAGAATTTACAAAGTACATTCATGTTATATATTAGATTAGAAGTTTATCAATAATTACAAGTTTATAGTTTCCGTTTATTTAAGTATTCTTCTACAGAATAGAATGCTTCATCTGTCAAGTATTGCTTAAGATTACTTATGAATATGCTTTCCGATATTGCCGATCTCATAGACATAACATGCATGTCATAAGAAAGTACAATTTATTGATAAAATAATATCGTGTGAAAGTCCCTAGCTAAATTTTATTCGTGCCACCAAAACTTCTGTCTGGTTACAAGTTGAAACTCGACCGCTGACATCAGCAGACGACATGTCGCGGCGACACGACTGGTGTCTACATATTTCTATGCAATACCTTTTTTAGCTAGCGACAAATCGTCAGGCGTCGCCTAGATACCTATACGTATAAACCTGGGCTGTTATCCTACGACCTCTACCTTTGCTTGGTTACTACGCATCGCGGTGTCAAGATATATTCCAGGGTGGGTCACTTTTGTATGAGATAAAAAAATGTTTTTCATCGGGCACAGATGTAAAGGTCATAGCTCACTAGACCCACCCGTCGCCCGATCCTCACCGCCTCGCCTCGTAAATGTACTAACTACGGATTTGATACGGAGTTGATGTAGTGAGCGCATGCCCGTACAAGTCCATAGAAAGAATACCTAAGCGCTCGAGACGAGGCGGCGCGGGTCGGGCGACGGGTGGCTCTAGTGAGCTATGACCTTAAAACGGTGGTAAATATTCAGTTTAAATAGTGGGTGAAAATTTTAGCAATCGGAATACATCGTTTACCTCCGGATCCATAACAAAGTTATCAAAATCTTTATTTTTGTCTTTTTGGGCGTTCATTTTCATGTTATATATTAGTTATTTTACAATAAAACAATACCTAATAACTATATCTATTAGGAGTTGTTAAGTCAGAATGGCCGCAAAGACCTTCTTAAATACTATCAAAAGGCATAGCTTTAGTACTATCGCGTTCTTTTACAACCTAACCCTAAAATATTTTACTAAACTATTAAACCTAAGCAAAGAACGATTGTTGCTTCGATGCGAATGTTTAAATAATTGTTCTCTTGTCTCTCCCGACTTTGGCATGTTTTTTCTTTGGAAGGTGCACAATAAAAGAAATGAAAGCGATTTTATAGTTAAGGCAGTACCTGTTCAAATATTGTGGACTAAACTGAAGCTCGATTGTATTGAAATATTGTCGGTAATATTAAAGTTGTTTACAAGTGTCCTTTTGCGCAAAGGTGTCGACGCCACTCGGTGGCCAACATATTTTGAGATTCCTGTTCCTACAGTTGGTGTAGTCCAGGGGTCCAAAATATTAGGGTCCGCTCATTAGACTATTATAACAAAGGGCTGTTTGTTCCTTGAACGAATGTAATATAAACACTCGAACACTTGAATATAAAACCATTGCAGACTCTCATACTCATACGCAAATGCAATTTGCTTGACGAGAGAGGCAGGCAAGGCAGTGAAGTGAGGTGTTTTATTATGAAACTAGCTTCTGCCCGCGACTTCGTCCGCGTGGAACTCTTTTTAACCCCCGACGCAAAAAGAGGGGTTTTATAAGTTTACGTGTGTGTGTGTCTGTGGTAGCGTAGCTCCCTAACGGATGGACCGATTTGAATGCGGTTTCTTATGTGTCATAGATAATATTATCCCGAGTGTTCTTAGCCATGTTTCATGAAAATCTGATTAGCCGTTTTTGAGATATTGGACTTTGAAATGAAAATGTCGGAGGTTTTTCAACTTTTCTAAGTTGTACCTATATCGTAGCTCCTTACAAACTTTTGCCACCTTAGACGATGATTCCCGGAATAAAAAGTATTTTAAACTCGTATGTTAATCCAGGTTATACACTATTATATACACATATATATATGTATATATATGTATACCAAAATCAATTTTAATCCGTTAAGCCGTTTTTGCGTGAATGAGGGATACGACTCGCCTGACAGACTCTAAGTGTAAGCCCTGAGTGAACGCTCCGCTCACAGCCGGCGCCTGCGAGTCGGAA
Organism: Epinotia demarniana; assembly: GCA_945867215.1. Taxonomy (NCBI): domain Eukaryota; kingdom Metazoa; phylum Arthropoda; class Insecta; order Lepidoptera; family Tortricidae; genus Epinotia; species Epinotia demarniana. Next base: position 5,394,704 of record OX244273.1, on the reverse strand, counting down.
ACGATAACGCAGGTTAAGCAAAGATGGCAGCGATCAGTATTTGGATGGGTGACCGCCTGATGATGTTTGAGTGGTTGATATAAATGAGCGCTTCCGTGCTTTGGAAGGCATGCTAAGCAATTGATCCCGGCTGCTGTCTATGACAGTAATCGTTAAGCCGAATTAGAGGCTTTCGGGCGGCTTAAGAACTTCTAACAGTCGAGTTGCCCACTCACTTGACAAAGGGGGGACAACTGTTACTCGCGTCCGCAGGAGCTACCTACCACAACCCTGCACGTGACCCCTGGGTGGTACCTACTAAAGAGTGACAAACTTTAAAGGCCAAAAATAATGTATGCCGTACGATTAAATAGTTTAAAGAATGAGGTTAATTCTCGATTTTCGCTACGGTGATAGAATTGTGCTGAAGTTTACCAAAAACAGTGAAAATTTAATTGATAAATTATAAAGTAAAGGATAATCCTACTAACATTATAAGTGCGAAAGTTTGGATGGTTGGATATTTAGATGGTTGTTACTCAATGACGCTTAAACGGCTCAACCGATATGAAAGCAATTTTATACGAAGATAGTTTGTTTATAGCCTGGATTAAAATATAGGATAGCTTTATCCTGGATCCACGCAGACGGATTTGCAGGCGAACGCTAGTATTCTATAGGTGTACAATTTTCAATATGAATCTGCTTATTTATTATAGCTACTGCCCGCGACTCCGTCCGCGTGGAACTCGTTTACATCGCAGCTCCATATAAACTTCCCCCCCCATTTCACCCCCAAAGGGGATGATTTCAGGGATAAAACTATCCTATGTCACTCTCCATCCCTTCAACTATCTCCACTTAAAAAATCACGTCAATTCGTCGCTCCGTGAAAGACGGACAAACAAACAAACACATACACTTTCCCATTTATAATATTAGTATGGATTACCGAGAAATAAACATGCGCGAATTGGCCCATAAAAACATTTATAATAATTAGAGATTTAGAAAAAGATACATAGGGTGACTGAGGTGCGACTTCTCTGAGAGGTGAAGCGGTCTTCTTGTTGTGTACTCGTAAATGTTTCAGAAGCCTGAGAATTCGCTGTTAATCTTGTTTCACGTTCCGTAATAGTCTTCGGAAGCTCGCGACAACGAATGGCGTTCACGATCGTGGCCGAGACGTGCTTCCATGTCTTCACTGTTTTCAAGGAATCTAGAAGCCCGGGAAGCTTCTTCGGACTCCTGAGATCTTGCCACTCGTTTTCTGGCGGCCTCTCTAGAAATTCGTGTCAGGTTCGATCTCTTTCTGGAGGGCATTTTGAGTAATAACGTTTTTGGGGACTTTTGACACATAATTTTGAGATTTGACAGAAGATTTGACAGAATAAAATAAACTTGTGAGTGTTTACTCTGCATTAAAAAAAACGATTTATATACAAAAAATTTTTACTGAATTCAACCACATTTTTTAACCCTTTTCCACCCTTATCTTTATAATTTTTATAGCCTATTACCTGGCCGAAGATCCATTGAACGTTTTAGTGAAAGTTGCATATTAATCCATTCGACAGTTTTCCCGTGATACCCGGACCAACAGAAAACATAACACTCCTTTCCATGGGCTGTCGTATTAATAAACAGATAGATGGCGCTGGTGCGCAAAGTAAAGATTACTTTATCCAAATATTCTCAAATTTGGCCTGTTGGTCACCGTAACTCCATCAAACTTTTTTATACGTCTGATATGGTTTGTTGGAGTTCAGACGCCGACAAAAATCTGGAGAATGACCTTCTAAATGCGTGGAAATTGGTGAAGTTCTGCATCGCGCTATTGAAGTTTTTAATGTATGTTGTATAAATACAACTTCCATCAAGCTGTACTTATTATGTCTCACTGACAACCTCAACGAACTTTCACAATTATTATATGTAGAGATTATGTCTCACTGACAACCTCAACGAACTTTCACAATTATTATATGTAGAGATATGTAGAGATTTAAGTTTCGGACACAATGTTTTAATTCTAAACAACGAACCCTATTTTTGGTGTAGTGTTTGTCATAAATGAGTTTATGACCACTACCTACCGGAGGAGACGCCGCTTTTGAGAGCTAGGAATTAGGGTCGTCGAATAATAAGAAACTAAAACTATTCATCTGGTCACCACATCTTTGGTATAATAGCGATATTTTGAACCATATTCTTAGGGTACAAAAGTTGATATTATATTACATGGTTACACGCAGTGCTAAAAAAAGGCCTTTCCAGGAATTTTCGAGTCATTCTAATTTGTACCGTATTGTTCATTCATCATTTTATTTAAGATTCAAAATCTTGTCGGTGGAGCAATTTCCATTCCTCTCTGTTCTCAGCTATTGTTTTGACCTCTTGATACGACGCGCCGTTTACTTTTTCTTTTATTTGGTCCATAAAAGATCTTCTTGGTCTCCCTCTCTTCCTCTTTCCCTCTATCTTCCCTTCTACTATGGTTTTCATAAAATCATCGTGTCGTAACAAGTGGCCCAACATCCTGCCTCTCCTGTTCTCAATGGTCTTCAACAACGTTCTTTTCTCTTTCACTCTCTCAAGCACCTCCTCATTCGTCTTCTTATCCTTCCAACTAATCCTCTCCATTCGCCTCCAGCACCACATTTCGAAGGCCTCCAATCGTTCTCTGTCACGCTGTGTCATAGTCCACGTTTCGCTTCCATACAACGCTATGCTCCAGATGTACACTTTTATAAGCCGAAATGGCCTGCTATTCTGGCTTTGAGCAGGCTCTTCTTGGCATTGAAAGCCTGCTTCGCCATGGCTATCCTCGCGATAATGTCTGGTGTACATCTGGAGTTATTAGTGATTATGCTTCCCAGATATTTAAATTTGTCGACTTGCTCTATTGTCCTGTTATTTAAAGTGATTGGTCTATAATTTGAGTGCCTTTTTCAGGTTACTAGCATTTTTGTTTTATTAATGTTTATTTTAAGTCCAAAATCTTCAAAAATTGCATTCATATCTGTAACTAATTCTTCTAACTGATTTGATGACTCTGCAAAAGCCGCAATGTCATCAGCAAAACGAATAAATTGAATTTTTTTCCCATTGAAATGAACCCCCCCTTTTCCGGACTCTATTAATTTTCTAATGGCACACTCTATGAACACATTAAAGATAAGAGGCGAAAGTGGACAACCCTGCCGAACTCCTTGCCGTATCTTCGCCTTTCTAGCTTCTTCTCCTATTTCAATTAAAGTTCTTTGATTTCTGTAGAGTTCAAAAATAATTCTTCGGTCTCTATAATCTAATCCAGCTTCCTTCAAGATTGACATCATATTTTTCCAATTAATTTTGTCAAATGCTTTTTCTAAGTCTATAAATGCTATGTGTGTGTCCTGGTCTAAATCCATTCTTCTGTCAGTAATCATTCTTAAGGCTAATATTGCTTCTCTCGTCCCTTTGTTTTGTCTGAATCCATATTGGTCAGGTCCTAGATAGTTTTCAGTTAGCGGTCTAATTCTATTCTGTATAATTTTGAGTAATATTTTACTGGCTTGTGATATTAAACTTAGTGTTCTGTGTTCTTCACATTTTAAAGTGTTCGCCTTTTTAGGTAAAGTAACTATTTTAGAAGTGTAAAAATCAGTAGGGACGTGACCGATATTATATATTATACATTTTAGTAACTAATTCATAAATTTCATCTTTAAGTATATCACAGTTTGCGTATTTTATGAACTCTACGTAAATCTTGTCATTACCAGCAGCTTTTCCAGTTTGTAAACTAGAAAGGGCTTTTTCAAATTCACTTCTGATTATTTCTGGACCAGCATCATCTACTTCCACTAATTCTTCCTTTTCTATGTCGTTGCTAGCTAAGCCTTCACCGTCATATAACTTCTCCAAATATCTTTGCCACCGATCTGCAACATCCTTGCTATCTAGCAAAATGTTACCCTGTTCATCTAGGATAGCAGCACTTTTTGTCTGACTCTTTTTCCCTAATTGACGGATGATATGGTAAGCTTGATTCATATTCCCCTTCTTAATTAAGGATTCTATGCTATCGCATGTTTTAACTATTTCTTCTTCCCTGGCTTCTCTACACAATGTGGTTATTCTATTTGTCAACTGCTTATACTTATTCACACTTTCGATACTATTTTTATGTTTAAATTCTCGTCTTTCTATCATCAAGTCTATTATATCAGAACTAATCCATGCCTTTCGAGGTACTATCTTTTCCTTTCCTAGGCATTGTTCTGCAGTATCTATCATTACATCACGTATATTATTCCACCTTATTTCTAAGCTATGTTCATCAATAACGTCAATTTTATTATTCTTATATTGCACTAATTTATCACCTAATTTGTTACTATATTGCACTTTACCGTTACTATTTATATCCTTAAGCTTAGTGAGATCTATGGACTTTGGCTTGTTCTTTCTTTTATTTCTTCTCATTCCAAAACTGTGTGAGCTGCATAGTAAATTATGGTCCGTATTCAAGTCTGCTCCAGGCAATGTTTTGCAATTCTGAATAAGAGTTCTATGTTTATTTTTACATATAATGTAATCTATTTGATATCTACCAATATCGCCAGGCATTTTCCAGGTGTATAATCTCCGTTTTGGCTGTTGAAACATTGTGTTGCTAATGAATAGATTGTTTTCTTTACAGAACTGCACTAGTCGATCACCTCTTTTATTTCTTTTTCCCAATCCGAAATTCCCTACAATATTTTCCTCTCTTCCTTCTCCTACCACAGCATTGAAATCACCCATCACTATCAAATTATCCTTGTCCTGTACTGCATCTAAGACTGTGTCCAAGTTGTTGTACATATCTTCAATTTCATCATCAGAGTAGCTACCAGTAGGCATTTAGACTTGTACAATAATGATATCGTTGGGCTGGGATTTAATTTTTACAACTGTTATCCGGTCGTTGAAATGAATTGTATTTTCCACTAAATTGCCCCATTTCTTGTTTAAAACTATCGCCGTCCCGTTGATACCCCGTTGTTCTCCTGTATGTATTATTCGATAGTCATCCGACCAATAGTCTCCACTACTTTCCCATCTCGTCTCACATAAACCCAATATGTCTATTCCTAGTCTTCCCATCTCTATTTTGACTTCTTCTAATTTCCCCGAAGGTAACATCGTTCTCACATTCCACGTCCCAATTTTACAAGGATTTCGCAGGATGACCGTATTGTTAAGAAGGTATAAATTAAAATGAATTCACAAGAGTTACTGGTCAAACAATCACTGGCCGTTTCTATTGGTGGATGATGTAAATAGAAAACGCTTTGAAGTGCATTCGAAAATAGCCCTAGAGGTGTGAACCCTTACCCTTGGGCGATAGTACCTAAGTGACGCTATTTGAGCTTTTATGAAGCCTATTTTTTTATTATTAATATCGATGGCAAAAAGCGAAAACGTAGTAACCGCCACTTGGTCAAAAAAATTTTTTTTGCATATTCTGAATCAGCGAATTTTTCTGCGTCGACTGGTCTGGGTCCCATAGCTCTACGACGCGTAGAAAAAACTGGACTACGTTGCAAAACGGATGTATTTTTTTGACGATGCCCACATCTAATTGCTGTAAACACCCAAATAGTAGCAATTTTCTAAACGAGTACATTTACGCTAATTTTGTTCTTTCATAAATCAAAGGGTGTGCCGGTTACAGCGTTGCCGAAATTTTGTTCCGTGGCGGTTGCAGCATTTATGCATGTAGTGAAAAAATTACGAACCAAGCTTACTGCAATTATCCTAAAATAAATTATCTATGATTGACGCTTACTACATTTCATTCGAAAATGAATTAACAGCAAGCTACAGTAACGACATTTGAAACACAACGTGAAGTGGGTAGTGCTTGAAGAAACAGCAATAAAAATGTGCGCTCGCGGCGATGTGGCTCGTGAATACGACCTGTGATTTAGTCTATCGGCGATCGCCGGAGCGAGTGGGTGTGCGTAGTCTGCGTACTCTGTGTGTCCGTGAAGTGTTCTCGATAAGAAAAATGACTCCGAGTTTTTATTTAAATAAATAATAACAATTTTAATTTGTACGGTACCATAGTAATATAACGTCTAGTTATTTAAGTTAAATATTAATGGTTCAGTGAGATTAGTTCAAAGAAATATTTTTATAATTGAGGTGATAGTTGTGTTCAAACAATTGTTTAAGAATTATTTTGAAAACTTATATAATAAGTAATACTTACATTCAAAACATCTTTTATAGTTAGTGGGTTTAATAGGTAGTGAGTTTTATATCGATAGAAGTTACTTAAAAGACAATTTAATGCCAAAACTGAAGATAAAATGTAGAGAGTTTTAAAGTTTTCACGGGAGTATTAAACCTCATTACCTATAATATTTAGTTTTAGCGGATAACAAAATTACAGTCTGATTAACCCTAAGAATACTTATGTTTATTTTTAGCACGATAAGTACAGGGTTGTGATTTTATAATATGAGACATTTTATTAGCCTTTTGAAATGTTATGAGCAACGGAGGTTTTTAGGAACTTTCGTAATGTTTTTATACAGAGAAATTGAGACTAGATAGTATTTGATATGTTAAGACGGTAATTGTTGCTTCTGAGCTTTTAATTTGTAAGAAACCTGCATTTAAAATTTGGAAACATTTTAAAAAAGTATGTTGATAAAAGTTGATTGATACTTAAGTCGTTTTATTTTCACAGTTTCTTTTTGCCGGTGGACACTTACCACATTTCAGTTAGTCCTATAATGAACGTAATGACATTTACGTCAAAATTATTGAATCTTAAAATAAATATGCATCTGGTTACAGCATTTATGCTTTATGGAAATAATACTCGTTTCACCATTTTAGTACATTTACTTCTGGCGTTTACAGCGTTTTCGCGTAACGAAAAAAAGAGTTCAATTGTCGTAACCGCCAGTAAGTCGTTAACCAGTCTTTTTTGTTAAATATTAAATATGCCAGTTGAAAGAAAACCATAAGTTATGAATTAGATCCAAATATTATTGGCTCCTAAATCATTAGTCATTTAAACGGTTCTGGGACTTAGACTCGGATGGCGGATAGGTTAGAAGATGGTGGCGGGAGCTCCGCTCCCGCCACCGTCTTCGTGGTTATTTTTTTTTATTAAAGAGCGGAAAAACCATTATCGCGTTAGTTTCGTCAACTCACTGACGCGTTTCTGGGATTTTATCAAATCACTAAACAAGTCTAGTGAAATGAAAAAACGAGTCGCCTTTTTTGTCCGATTTCGTCATTTCACTAAACAGATTCAGAGATTTGATCAAATTACTGATTTGTATTAGGTAAATGATAAAATGAATTGGCCATTTTAACATCCTGCGTGATTTGATCATATCCCTTAGAGATTTGATCAAATCTCTGTTTTGACCATTTCCCTGCAACATGTACATACGAACAAAAAAAAAAATTTCAAATCGGCTCATCATGGACGGAGTTCTGAGGTAACAAACATTGAATATAATACCAAAAAAAATGGTTTGATGACAACAAATGGCCGAGTTTCGCAACTGTGCCCATAAAAAAATTAACCACCCTTTATATTTGTGGGTGAGCGTTGAGGTGAGCTTAAAACAAGTTACAGAATGGGGGGGGGTAGTGGTGTCGCCGCGACACGTCCTCTGCTGCTACAGGCTGCGGTCGGGTTCCTACTTACAGCTCATTAACACGAACATTTTTGCGTTTCCCTTGAGATTCGTGTTACCGTTGTGGCGACCTCCTTGTAAGCTAGGTAAGCAACCTTGTTTGGTATGGCACGTTTTTTTCCTCTGCTGTCGGATAACAACAGAAGGTTGTGACAGAAGAAAATATACGTCTGTATGTCCTAGATACATAAGTTATTGTTTGTCGTACAATACCGATTGTACGTAGTTATTTACTACAATAATAAACCTAGCTAAGTATGATCGCATGAGTTTTATATACCGTCGTCGACCGGCCACTTCATCACCAAACCGTGGTTGTAACTGTAGTTAGCTATAAATGAAGGTAACAACAGAAAACTGACCCCTCTTGAAGAATCGAAAAGTAAAGTTAACCCTGTAAAGTGATAAGGAGGTCCAAGTTTTGGCATCCAGGCAAAGTAGCAAAGAATTTTCATTAGGCAGAAGTGAAATTCATTTCCTTTCGAGGGTCGATAGCTTTCAAACTTCGAGTTCCGCCCTTCAGTTATTAAAGGAATTTTCATAATCCATCACCTGATCCGGTGCTATTTAGTTCCATAAGTCTTTTATTAAAACTTAGTGGAAAGTTTGAAGTCCAGACGGTACGACAAATAGGCGGTAAACTTCTTCTTAAAAACTTTTCTTATGCGTATTGTAGCTATTGCATTCATTATTTGAGCCGCCATTCGTGATTACTTTTTGTTAGGTCATGACATCACCCATCTTGTGCGCTAGCCCGATTCCATGGCATATCCTTGGCATGATACGGATATTTAAAATGTTATCTTTACGCATACAAAGTAGCAAAATTGTAAGATTGGATACTTTCCTTATCTTAAAATTTATAACGTAGTGACCATCAAATTATTAAAATCATAAAAGGTTATGAGACTTAAAAGTTTGAAAAAGAACATAATTTTAAAGTGAAAGCAAATGCAAAGATACCGATAGAATACTTACACTTAAAAAAAAAACAAGTAGGTATTGTACTGCGTAGTATTTCACGACGAAAACAGTGATTTACGGGTTTTTTGCAACGGTCAGTACAAGCATAATGCAGTGTCGTCATAATACTATGCCGAAAACTGATTTGAATGGCGCCGTGAAAAGATGGACAAGTAGGCAATTCACAGTTCCATCTTCAAATCACCACTTGTCTCAAAATTGGTCACATAGTTGCCAGCCATCAGCACGGCTATCATGGGCCATGGTCTACCTTTGTCTGAAAAGCCATAAATATTGCTGTCATTTACTTATACTAATTTATAAAGAAGAGTCTCTGTGTTTGTAGCTTTGTGAGCTATGTAGAGGGAAATAATTAGTGTTCGGAGTTCCGGTGGCAAATTTCACAGAGGTAAATGGAGTCGCCTATCTATTTTTTTGATTAAACGAAAAACGATTAAATGATTAATTTTGCATAATACTCCTTATAAATTATCTTGCGAGCATTACCTATTTATACCACGATAACACAGGACTACTAATAACACAAGTATGAAGGTAAACCTTGTTTAATAAATTTATTTATTTTTACTTATTACATATGTACAAACATGTCACCTAAACAGTCGGGACAGTATAATGTTTGTACCTGCCGCCAAATATACAATTCGGTAAATGAATAATTTATTTATTCAAATCTTAAGAAGCTAATCATAAAAACGACTCCATTATCCACTGTGTGAAATTTGCCACCGAAACTCCGAACACTAGTAATAATAATCTCTGGAATGACTTACTCAATTTCAAAAATTTACCTCGGTTGTATATAGAGTGGATTATTCGGTTCGACATAGGCAATAAATCATCCCACGGGTTTATCTGTGTTCTTCGCAGTATGCGGGCAGGTAGCTAGCTCTCGTAAAAAAACGTTAAAAACCTGACTGACATTGTCTGAATTTTCAACCTAACTTAAAAAAGTCTAGCATATTTTGACACGGTACTTTACGCGTCATACCATCGACATCGCCACGAAGAACCCATTTCCCGGCTCGAAAGGCTTTTACGTCAAAATATTTTAATACCTGTATCCAGTAACTTAATAAGACGTTGTTGAGTCTAAACAGGAGACAGGCTAAAGTGGATGAGAGCGGCGAACGCTTACAAAAGACGCCCTAAAATATTCATACTTTGCCAGGGTTGCCACGTTGTTTTAGTGATTTAACAAAAACTATTTCTGAATAAGTAACCTACTTCGACAGAATTTCTTAAAAATGTGATTCTGGTTATCTTGATCTCCATTTGAGGTAGTAAAAAAAATGAAACAATACAAAAACCGGCCAAGTGCGAGTCGGACTCGCGCACGTAGGGTTCCGTACCATATTCTATAAACACGGCAAAAACATCACGTTTGTTGCATGGGACCCCCCCTTTAATATTTATTGTATTTTGTTTTTGTTATTTGTGGTTATATTGGCAACAGAAATACATAATTTGTGAAATATTAATTTGTTTAATTATCTTGGTTCTTGAGATACAGCCTGGTGACAGACAAATGGACGGACAGACAGACAGCAAAGTCTTAGCAATAGGGTCCCGTTTTACCCTTTAGGTACGGAACCCCAAAGACAGTATACCTGCTTATTTTAATTAATAGGGACTTGTTAAGCTTTACAAATAAAGGGAAAATAATTTCAAAAGGGTAGGTACAGTCACCGGCATCAATATCTGCCGAAACAAAGCCGGCAAAAATATCTGACACGTCCTTATTGCATTAGACATAGAGTCGTGTCAGATATTTATGCGTGCTATGTTGTGGCAGATCTTATTGCTGGTGACTGTACTTAGTAAAATTATAAGGCAATTGTGAATTTTGTTAAGTCATTAAGTATTTGTTGTTGTCAATATAACCATTAAAAACACTATAAACTAAAGATTTCAGTGGTGTTGTTGGCAAGCTACCATTTAGGTAGAATGCATCGTGTGCGTACCTAAGCGTAGGCCTCGCTATCGTTGTGCCAACCCTGTGTTGTCATCAAATATTACAATAGGGCCAAGCTGTAGGAAATATTACCGCCGGGAGTATGTCGCACACATTACCGAAACATATGTTCCACGTAAGAAAAGACATTGTTAAAACATTACTTTATTTTCATATGATCTGGCCGCACTACCTATATAAGAAGGCCTATTTAAAGGGGATGCCTTTAAGGGAATTCACGCCATTAAAAATTGGAACAGAGTTCCATTTATGTTTCCGTCGATTTTAAAAACATATTTTTAGGGATCCAAAAGAAAAAAAAACGGAAACATTATAGGATCACTTTGTTATCCTGTCTGTTTGTGAAGGTTTCTTATTACAACCTTTTATTTAACCTCACCTGTTCGTTTGTTTGTTAGTGTGAGACAAATCTTGCAAGTTAATTTTGACCCACGTCCCGGTGTCTGATTGAGCTAAAATTTTGGATAAATGTATACATACGTTTGGATGACAATTCAATATCATGGTAGGGATGAGGGACACCTGTTGAGTTTGAGCTTGGAATCATCTCATGAAGTAGTCGATGACGGTATACAGAAAAAAAAGTTCAGCCGGCAATAAAAGCTTGTAACAAAAACCGGCCAAGTGCGTGTCGGGCCACGCGCAGTGTAGGGTTCCGTAGCTGCCATTCTGTCTTAATCACATCGACGTGCGGTGCGGTTGCGTCGACCGAATTTGTACAATTGCAAATTTGCCTTTACAAGTACACATTAAGTCGGTCGACTATTTCTCGGTAACTACTTATACCTACTTGTCCGTGATAGCTTTCCTTTTAAATCTATTATGTGTAAAACTACCACGAGTAGTAGCCATTTAGCCGGCAGAGGGGGGGGGGGGGACACATGGCTCGAACAAAAATTAGGGCTTTAAAGCCCAATATCTCGCAAAACAATCACTGAATTGAAAAATGGTTCTAGCATACAAATTATATTTCTGAACGAGCTATCCAACGATACCCCACACCATAGGCTTAACGAGAAAAAAAAAATTACATCCCCGCTTTAGGTGTAGGGGAGGTACCCTAAAAAAATATTTTTCAAGATTTTATTGTACTGTTTTGTCGGCGTGATTGATTTATATAACCATGCCAAATCACAGTTATCTAGTAGTAATGGTTACTGAGCTAAGCCGAAGACGAAAGGACGGACAGACGCCTAAGGAACCCTAAAAATAAAATTTTTGAGAAAGACTTATTTTATGTATGGCTAGCGTTTATTTGATTGGTCTGTCCGAGCTGCAATTATGCGACTAACATTGTTCAAATTATACTATTTTGAAGAGTACGCAACTAACTGCAATCTGCTAAATGAAGTAAAGTTACACAGTTCGCGGCTTGCCGCACCCTAACGTGGCTTCACCTCGTTCGTCGAACCTTCTAATGTAAAGTTGCTGTATTACGAACTTTGGAAAACATGTGTTCATGTGTTGCGCAACAATGAAGTGTTTAATAACATGTTTTATTTACCTTTAAAATATTGGGTTTGTTGGACAGTGAAACTTCTGTGTCTCAGTAATATTATCAAGTTTATGGTATAAGCGATACAAGATTTGTATGAACAAAAACAAGAAAACAATAATAAAGCTTTTAGTAGAAAACTAAACACTGCATTGGAAACATTTCTGTCTGGGCACGCTGCCCTCAGAAGGTGATTTCAGACAATGTTTAGTTTATAATAATTTTTAACTTAGTTTCTAATTTAGTGTTTAGTTTTCTATTATATATCTGCTTAGTGATTAGTATTTATCTGCAGAAGATTGGCAGCATTGCCACGTTGTATGGCAGTGATGATCCACTGTACCAGATCTGCAGCCTAAGCTTAATTAATAAGCCAACACTCGTATCACTAAGTCAATGAAATCCATCCCAACATACATTTTTCTATATGCTTCTTATGCACATAGGTGTAATATGTTAGAACAGAACATCACACTAAACACATGAAATGTGAATGCTATGCGAAGTGGCAAAAATTAAGAAGAACTCCATTATTATTCTAGTCTTTTATGCTTTCAACCTTCCATACCCTTGTAAGTATCCACTGAGAAAACTTATATAACATTCGTTATAGCATTTCTAAGAACTGGTTTTTTATTATTGCTCATATTTTCTCATTTATCTGTCTATTATTTTTGTCTTTAACCAGACGGCACAGGCTTGGTGGGGATCGCAAATGACCCGTCTGAGTAACCTCTATAGTGGAGACCTTGGCGAATATTTTATATTTTTATGTCAATTTGCAAGAGTTAGCGGAAAATTAAGAAACATCGAGTAATAGAATTATTATCAGAGTTTATGAAATGTTGAACACACCTTTCAGCTGTACTTTGTCTTAGCATTATTATATATGATTAGTCGTAGGTAGCTAGGTAGGGGTAGGTGGATAGGTAGGTGGTAGGTAGGTAGGTAGGGGTACATAGCACTTAGAACCGATGGCAGTAGGGACGGAAAGGTTCTCGAGTGGCGACCACGTATCGGAAGGCGCGGCGTGGGTAGGCCCATTAAAAAAAAAGCAAATCTGCAAATAAAAAAAGTTCCCTTATTGGGAGTGCTGAGAATTTTATTTTTTTTGTATATTTGTTTTTATATACTTTTTTTTCAGAATCTTATCGTGTGTATTATCATATGAAAGGGCTTTTTGAGGCGATTCTAAAAATATATCACATCATTACATTTCAGCTTGTTTTTTATTAAAACAAAAATATTTTTCGAAACATACTACGTTTGGACTCCTCCAGACACGATATGGCAGATTTTTTATTTCAATACAATATACCATGAATGATACGTGATTTCCTCATATCTAACCTCAAAAAAGCAAGTACGAAAATAATTTCATTAAGTTTTTTTTTTAATTTACATCGATTTGCAGTTTTTCTTTGAAATCGGGCTTGTACGGCTACCACTACTGGTAAAGGTTGCGGGAGTCCGCTGTATGCGGGTGGCGCAGGACCGGTCCGGTAGGACCCGGTATAACTAGTAACTTACTTGTCACGCTATAGATATATATATTACTCACGGGATTCATGTTAATAACATTTCAATACTTTCTGACCCTAGTTTCTACTCTTCGAGAATAATTGAATTAAGGATGAATTAAGTCGTATTAGTTAGCTTCCGCCCGCCATTTCAGCTACGTGGACCCGAGATAAAAACAAGCCTATATTTTAATCCAGGCTATTAACTATCTTCGTGCAAAATGTCATCCAAATTGGTTAAGCCATTTAAGCGTGATTGAGTAACAAACATCCAAACCTTCGCATTTATAATATTAGTAATAAGGATAGGAGGATACTCAATCACCTGGAGGATCTCGCTAACTCAATAAAATTGGTAACACTAAACCAATTTTAATGAGTTAGCAAGATACTAAGCCTTAACAAAACCTTAAGCGTGAAAGTCTACAGATATATCGCACTTTTTAATATAATTATAGGAATGGATTTCTTCCTATTTAGTTCAATGAGTGAGATAGGGAGGGAAAACGAATATTGGGTAGTTAATATATACAGTCGTACCATGTCGTGCAACAAGCAATAACAGCGTCCATACTTATATATTATAAATGCGAAATTGTGTCTGTCTCTCTGTTTGTTAACTCTTCACATTCATCATTAGTGCTCTAAAATGCGTTCAGAATCGGTAGGACATTACCAGCATTATTACAACCAATTTTACTATGAGAACTTTCTTGTCTGTGGTTGTCGGTAAAATCTGTACTTTAAGGGGCTCCCATACGCCAATGACCTTCGATCTGAATTCCTTAGTTTTCTTATTTTTTGTAGCTTTTTACAATATCGACTTTATTAAATTCAAAGTTCATTGTTTTCGAGATATTTGGCATCAAAGTTGAACATTTTTAGGCCAAAAAAGTCTCTCTCTATTCATAGATTTTAAAACAGTCATCGATAGGAAACGTCAAATCAGTGACATGAATCATTCATTCCTTTGTGTATGATTAAAAAAACATTTGTATTGACGGATCATTGAATTGCCGCCATTACTGTTTGTCATTTGTTTGTTGAGTTTTTGCTGTTACGAAAGTAGAATTGTGAACCCGTCTTAGAGTACTAATGATGTGTGATAATAAAGAAGTGTATATATAAATAACTGTACATAATTAGACCTTAAAACACTCGTGTGATCCTATAATGAAACTCGCTGGCGCTCGTTTCATAAACCCACTCTCATCTTTTCAAGCCTCTCATGATGTATCAGTTGCATAAACTACTATTTGTTAGGCAGTGACGAAAATTGTATCATATTGTTTATACATGACCCGGTGACCATTAATTTAAACCCTATTAACCAAATACATGATTTATTTCCACATTTCCTTAAATTAAACAAAAATCGCTAAGCGCTCATGTCATGAAATTTGTAGGGTCGTTTTTCTAGACGCATTATTAAAATTAGGGATTTGTGTATGAAAATGAGGCACTTAATGGTACGTACCTACGTTTTCTTTTGTGTCCAAATTAATGTCGTGTCGAGATTTTTTTAACTTTACTTGTTTTGTTGAAATTACCCGTGAAAAATTGTTATTTCGTATCACTGACCCTTGTTACGCTTTTGTGTTTTTTTAAGTCTGTTTAGCTGTTGTTTAACAATTAAGATGATAATTATTACTCTGTCCAGTAAAAATGTATTTTTAAGGGCCTTAGGTATGGTTTTTTATTACAAAATAGATTAACTTCGGTCGTGAGAAAACCGGTCTAACCCCAATAAGGTCTTGTTTTCCCTCTAGGTTGGAAGGTCAGATGGCAATCGCTTTTTCGCAAAATTAGTGTCAATGTCAAATCTTGGTATTAGGTGTCTAAGCGGACACCCTGGGCTCCTTTAGGGCGCAACCTGGAACAACGCTAGGAGGACGAGTAGGTTAACTTTGGAATACATGACACATAATTTACTTTAAAAACAAAGTTTTAACCGACTTCAATTTAGTACTCCGCCAAGCCACGAGAATATTTCCACATTTTTTTTCAATTTACCACATGAACTGATTTCCGATAGCAAATGCGTTGATTACTATAGAAAAGAACCGAATCGCTGTATGTGAGCCGATAATCTTTGAGGACTTCCGTCGTTTCACCAATGGCACTTCATTAGTTCCTATTTCAACGTAATCTTATCAGAACCGGTGAAGTACTTTTGCACTTTTAAGTATATAATTGAGGAATTCGAGAAGTCATCTGTGGTCTTCATCATCAATTCCTCGCAACCAAATTTGTGATTTTCGGATGTCAATACACGAGTTATAACAGAAAATACCAAAATTACTACACGCGTGCCTTATAAAATTTAGGAGTTCCTTCAATTTCTCATGGATCCCATCAACTAACTGAATTTTAAAAAATGGGACCCACCTGGAATCATACACATACAAACAAAAAAAAATTCGAATCGGCCCATCAATGACGGAGTTCTGAGGTAACAAACATAGAAAAAAATACAACCGAATTGTGAACCTCCTCCTTTTGTTTGAAGTCGGTTAAAAATATTCAGTGGCGGAGCGCCCAAACACGCTGATTCCCACTGGCTTGCCTAAAAATTCAGGCAAGCTATAGCCATACACTCCAAACTCTCCCATAACTTTGTAGGCAAGCTATAGCCATACACTCCAAACTCTTCCATAACTTTGTAGGCAAGCTATAGCCAATATAATCCAAACTCTTCCATAACATATTAGGCAAGCTATAACCATATACTACGAACTCTTCCATAACTTTTTAGGCAAGCTATAGGCATATATATTCCAAACTCTTCCATAACATGTTTCGTTCCGGGTTACCCATCGACAATTTTCACGCACCGTCTCTGCAAATTATACTAAGTACACCTATAATCTATCTGCTGCAAGACACGTTATAGCTAGACAAATAAATAAATCGACAGAATCTATATTGTTTTATTTGACTTTGCAGTATTTATTTGATGAACACTATCGTCTTATTTCTATGAGATGACAGATGCCATGTACCTAATTGGTCTGTCACAAGTCAAATCCACCGGCCATTCAATAACTAAAGCAGTTTTGTGTGTTCCGTTTTACAGAGAAGCGGTACCCTTTATAAAGATCCAGTACTTGTAGGTACCCTTAATTTTCGATGACACTTTCCCGTTTTAGATAAATTGTTCTTGAACACGTTGTAGAGTAAAAACTATTTATTTTTAAAAATCTCATTCCTTTTGTAATGTAATTTTTTATAACAAGGAGTCCCTATATAAATTTTCAGACCCCTAGCATCAAAATTTACGGAAGTCTCATACAAAGTTCCATCCCCTAGTTTAAGGGGTTGCGGGGTAGAAGTTCCAATTTTTTGAATTATTTTGTTGACTGTAGACTAATACTAGCTTACATACCAAATTTCAGCTTTCTAGGACCTATACAAACTTCTACCCCCTAATTTAAAGGGTGGGGGGTGATTTACTAAAAATCCTGAAATACGTATTTTATTATTTATAACAAGGAGTCCCTGTATACATTTTCAGACTCCTAGCATCAAAATTCCATCCCCTACTTTAAGGGGTTGGGGAGGGGAGAAGTTCCAATTTTTTGAATTATTTTGTTGATTGTGTACTAATACTAGCTTACATATCAAATTTCAGCTTTCTAAGACTTCAGGAAGGCCATCGCTTAAAAGCTAAAAAATGCTTATACTAAAGCACAAACAATGATCAATCTTCATACTTCAAAAACAATATTAAGTTTTTCAAACGAGTGCTGGAACCAGACACCCAAAGAGAGCAATACCAAACAATATCTCGGTACTAAACCATAAAATAATAAGGCAAAAAACAAAAAAAACGACACGTTTTATAGACAAACGTGAGTTTGAGACGCAAAGAGAGGAATACGCAATCTGTGTCATAGCGCAAACGAGGTCTGAGCGGTATTCAGCCTGTTCCTTTTACTGTTCCGATAATACCGGTAACAATTTTCCACGACATGCGCCATCCATTCCTTCCCGGGTGCGACGGCTTGATAAATCATCTTCCGCGAACGGCACAGTAACGGCTTATAAACAGTAGTTATAAAAAAAACCGGTAAAATATGGGTTTTTACTTTTACATAGTTTTATATCGTATGGTAGCTATATATTTTTTATTAGATGGCCTCACCTTATAAGAAAAAAAATAGCTACCATAAGGAACGATCGAATGTGGTTTGATTGTTTCGGCATGGCGAATAAATTGGCGGAGTCTGAATGGCGAGCTGCACGGCTATTATAGAATCTGCGAGTTATGTATTGTTTCGTGGCGACATAGATTCTTTGTCAGCATTCTAATTAGAAAGAGACGGATAGCCTGCTGGAGGAGTAGTCATAAGGTTTCTATATTATAGTAGTGCAGACAAAACGACGAATGTGTGAAAGACCTTTATTACAACGTGGACCCAGTTCAGGGCCCACATTATAAGGTATTTTTAATTGTTTAGATCAATCACGTATGAATGTGATGGTATCTCAACCACAATGGCTTGCCAGCTTGTACACTGTTAATCAAAAGTAAGATATTCGAAGTGTGCGATAGGTATTACTACCGACGCCCCAATGCTGTCTTTCTAGAAATGGGCTCCTACTCTTAGTCGTGTCGTAGTTTGATTTTTTTTTCATATTTCACATACCTATGGTTGTTCCAGTAGTCCAACTGCTGATCCCAATCTCTGATAATCCATCACCATCATTTGCAGTCATTAAGGCAGTACTGTAAAACTTATTGCTGTAAATTCTTTCTCTGCTATAATTTATAACCCCAGAGGGTTGATTACGTACCTAAAATTGTAAACGTACGTTCAGACTGTATTTTTTTCCATACAAAAAATTACACTTAGATCTACCTGACATATACAACGCGTTACGCAATCCACCAGCAGTTGTTACATTTATGAATCTTACTGTAGTCCAATTGTTTACTGCGACATAACGATACAGGTTGAGTAATAGAATAGAACACGTCATTCGTGTTCGAATCTTAGGAAACAGTAATTCTCGTATATATCCTTGGATACCTACTCTGATTTTCTTTTCATCTAATATGTCTTCGTACAACTAGTAGCTCCCTTAAGTAATGAAACGTGTTTTAACCCATTCAGACAAAGCAATTCTACGTGACAAAGGAGATATTCCGGAACATTAATCATAACCAAGTTTTAAACATCCACTAAAAGACAAAGAAAATGTGTAGGTACACTGCATTACAATTCCATACAGATGGTATTATTTTTCCTATACTAGGTGCATGCTATAATATTGGTTGCAATATTCGTAACTTATTTCTTATATCGTCTACCTTTTTTATATTTAAAAGCGAGGCTCTTGGCGGTGGAGTAATTTCCAACTTATTCTACATTCTAACTTTTTTTATTTATCTATAGGACGAAGCGTTTATTTTTGGTTTACCTTTTTCTTTTCCCATTTCCATAATAATGAAATAATAATATAAGTAGCCTCTTTATTTACCTTAATATAGTATGACTAAAACATTACATCATCCAATTTAATATAGTCTAATATATTTCATAAAATCATTGTATTATCTAATCTTCTAAATATATAAACGTGAAAGTCCTGACTGACTCACTCACTCACTTAAATCAACGCCCAGCACAAACCGTTGATCCTAGAGAGCTGTTTTTTTAACAACAGGTGAGGTATATAACAAAAGTACCCACTAAGAAGGGATTTTTGAAAATTCCACCCTTAAGGGGGTCAAAAGGGGGTTGAAAGTTTGTATGGGGATGGAGTTAAATTTTAAGTGAGAGACTTGAAACTTTGTAGAAAGATTACTTATTAAGATACAAAAAAAGTGCTTTCAGCGTTTTAGAAAATTCCACCCCTAAGTGGGTTAAATAGGGGTGCAATGTGTGTATGGGGGAAACATTATTTTTTGAACTAGAGACTTGAAACTTTGTAGAAAGATTACTTATTAGAATACAAAAAAAGCAGTTTCAGCGTTTTAGAAAATTCCACCCCTAGAGGGGTTAAATAGGGGTGCAAAGTTTGTATGAAGGGAACTTTTCCTTTTGAGCTAGAGACTTGAAACTGTATAGACAGATTACTTATTTGAATACAAAAAAACCGTCAAAGTGCGTGTATAGACTCCTTATTACAATACAAGAAAAGTAATTTGAGGGTTTTGAAAAAACCCACCTCTAAGCGGGTAAACTAGGGGTGCAATGTTTGTATGGGGGAAACATTATTTTTTGAACTAGAGACTTGTAGAAACTTTGTAGAAAGATTACTTATTAGAATACAAAACAGTACTTTCTGCGTTTTAGAAAATTCCACCCCTAAGGGGGTTCAATAGGGGTGCAAAATTTGTATGAAGGGAACTTTATTTCTTGAGCTGGAAACTTGATACTTTGTAAAAACCCTACTTATTAGGATACAAAAAAAGAACTGTCAGCGTTTTACAAAATTCTACCCCTAGGGGGGTTAAGTAGGAAACTTTTCCTTTTGAGTTTAAAATTTGAAACGTTGTAGACATATTAGTTATTTGAATACAAAAAAAGCACTTTAAGCATTTTGGAAAAATCCACGTTCAAAAGAGGTGAAAAGTTTGTATGGAGAGCAAGAAAATATTAAAGTAAGAGATGTATAAGTTGTATCTTACCCTAAGAGGGTTAAAAGGGGCTTCGAATTTTGTATAGAGAGCAAGACATTTTTAAAGTAAGAGATTTGTAACTTCAATTTTAGACTGTTTCTTTGAATACTTAGATAAGTTGAAAAACCCCCGACATTTTTATTTAAATTCCTATATCTCAAAAACGGCTGAACGGATTTTCATGAAACATGGCTAAGAAGTTAGGGAGCTACGATACCACACATAGATACACAGCACAGATACTCAGACAGACACGTTAAACTTATAACAGTTATAACATCCCTCTTTTTGCGTAAGGGATAAAAATACTGGGTGTTAAACGAGATTCACCCCTAAAGGGCTAATAGGAGTTGGAAATTTATACGGGGAACAAGACAATTTTAAAATAAGGGAACTGTAACTTCGGTCAAGGACTAGAAAACAAATTACTGCGTTTTTTATACTCTTCCTCGAAGGTTGGAGGTTAAAAGGGGTTGGGCAACAAGTACTTTTTGAAGAAAGGGAATTCTTCGGTCAGACATATATACTATTTGGTGAGCCATTAATTCAGAATACATAATCCTACCGCTCACAGAAAAGTAGGTTAGGTTAAGTTAGAACTGCGATCCTTACAGAACCGAACAGCTACCAGAAAAGTAGGTTAGGTTAGAACTACGATGCTCACAAACCGAGAAGAAGATAATGTCAGATAAAATTGCGGATCATTTTGTTAATTTTGGGGAAAAATATAATTTATTCTCTCACACTTTTAAATGGGGACTGGGGATGGAGATGGAAACTTCTACGTCTTTTGGCATATGATAATTTTACTTTCAAAACTATACAGGCACCCCGGACTAACGTAATTAAAACTACTAACCGGAACTACCAAAAGGCTTAGGCAGAGCATATGAAACGTTTGTTCCAGCGCCACTTTTAGCATAAATGTGGGTATAAAAGATCGACAAAATGTGATATTGCAGTGATAGGTTGCTAGAAAATCGCCTACAACACACTTCAACCCTGGTCCTTTAGTCGACTTTTACGATACCCACAGGAATAAAGGGGGTGGTGAAATTCTAACCCGACACCACACGGGTGTAAGCAAAAACCAGTAGGTATTATAGTTTAGTACACATATAAAATTACTTTAATACTTTATGAAAAACAAACAGTTTAAGTAGTTACAAACATGTGTATATTAAAAAAAAACTGAAATTTCAATATAGCATTAGCAATTTAAGCCTTTTACGCCTAAACCCAAAACGGAATTACATGAACATTGGCGTAAACAAAATTTAAGACTCTTGGAAGAATAAAGGATAGTTATACCTCGAAAATCATCCCTCAAAATGGTAGAAGTTTGTTTGGGACAGGGATAATTAAGGTTAAGCCTAAAATAATTTAATAGAAATATTTTTCTCAACTTCTACGCGGACGAAGTCGCGGGCAAAAGCTAGTTGTTTAATAAAATGTGACTGACTTGTTTGCCTCTTAACTTCTAGTAATAAAACTAGTAGCTGAAATACTGTAGTATACGTTAGTACGTTCGCGTAAACATATTGCGAAAAAGTGCTTAAAGATGAACTGACCCCGCGCTCCTTTAGGGCCCAAACGGAAATAACGCTAGGAGAAGCAAACGAGATTGAACAACATTTCTTTGTATCACACACAAATCTGTCCCATTTATCATTAAACCGTCGCAGATATCTGGATCTGAAATTTCAATTGGAATTGTAACCGATGTCGTCATTATCCAGTCTCTTCTGTATCGTTGCTGCTGACGGTGCCGGCTACGCCGATGTTTTCCAACCACCTGACAGCCCAATTACTAAGAACCGACTCTACTGGGGTTCCGCAGAAATGTAGCACGTTCTGAGATAAAGGAAGAAAAGAAAGAAAAACCATTTGTTCATAAATCACACATAGCAGGATTAATAATAGCGTAAACCTAGACAAATGCTAAGGTAAGAGGCACAGAGAGGTGCGCACATTGCATAATGGATCTAGAAATGTGTGCGATTGAGATAAGGCTGAGACTCCCGCATGTCTCAAACTCAAACTCAAAATTATACTTATTCAAGTAGGCCCAGTAACAAGCACTTTCAAATCGTCAGGTAGAAACATAATCTTAAGCTAATTACTGAGAGTATTTTATTAAACATAAAAGCCACCTTCAAGCGCATGTTCCGCAATCATTTTCTCAACGATATCTCTGGTTAGTTTAGTGGCATAGTTTTTTTTGCACTGGGTACGCAAAGTATGTATGTATATTATAATTTTGTATTTATGTAAGTAAATGTATTTATTTATTATATTAGGAAATGTATTTAATTGGCTACCTTATCCTTTCCATTTGTTTTTTCTTGGTCACCTGCCTGCACCTATAAGCTTTTCTGTTTAGCCCTGTGGTTGACTGGTGGAGAATGCCTTAAGGCATTAAGTCCGCCATTTGTACTTCTTATTTGTGCAGTAAAGTTTAAATAAATAAATAAAAAGTAAAATTTATATGAAGTATTTAAAAAAAATTATAAAAAAAATACTAGTCTAGAATGTTTCTAGAAAGACAATCTAATGTCAAAAAATAAATAAAACGAGAATAATTAATTAAAAACAATGTAAAAATCTTGCTATGTTGCAAAGTATGCAAAGTTCAAGGCTATTCATTATATTACCACAGAGCTTTTGAGTCCAATAAGAAGTCAAGTTGATTATAGTAGTTTATGCGACTGATCCATAATGAGAGGCCATAAAATACGAGTGTGGTTTTATGATTAATAATTAATTAGGCCTTAAAATACGAGTGTTTTAAGGCCTAATTATGTACAGTTGCATACAATACTTTATCTACACACATATCATAAGTAGTTAGTAAGTAACAGCAAAAAACCAACAAGAAAATGACAACAGCAATGGCGGCAATTTGACCATCCGTCATGACGAATGGTTTAAAAAAATCGTAGACAAACGAATGAAGTCCCTTTACTCATATC
This sequence comes from Epinotia demarniana, assembly GCA_945867215.1. Taxonomy (NCBI): domain Eukaryota; kingdom Metazoa; phylum Arthropoda; class Insecta; order Lepidoptera; family Tortricidae; genus Epinotia; species Epinotia demarniana. Next base: position 5,371,457 of record OX244273.1, on the reverse strand, counting down.
ACTCGAGATCAAATGTCGTGCGGTTTCTATTTAAAAACGTACTGAATTGAAGTTTCGTATCGATAACTGTTTTAATATCTATGGATACTAGAATAGAGACCCACTTGAGTTTTGACAGCTGTTCCAAATTCAAACTCATAAAAGAAAGAAAGAAAGAAAGATACATTTATTCACAAACACACAGGACACACATATAACGATACAAATTTATCAAAAATCTGTACTGTAATGACATTACAGTACCGATTTTACCTACTACCACAGACAAGAAAGTTCTCATAGTAAAATCGGTTGTAGTAATGCTGGTCATTTCCTACGGTTTCTGAACGCATTTTAGAGCACTAATGATATGTGCGTAGATATTTTTTTTATGCAACGTGCTCCTGAGGAACCCGCATAACTTTACCAGCGTATACCTGTGGTCGTAACGAACAAAAAATGTTGTATGAACACAGGTCGAAATATGAAATAAACTTTTTTTAAGTTTTCATATATAATAAATAAATTATTTTTACTGCACCACTAAAACAATGCCTTAGGATGAGCTGGCAACGTTTATTATTGTTAACTCTTTCCATTAAATAAAGCAAAGCAGGATTTACATGAGTGCAATCGGAAATCTTTATGATGACTTGCCACACACTAGTCAGCACTCACGTTTTTGAACAACCTCTTTCGATTCAATGCGTAGTTGTTACTGCTGATTAAATGCTAATTACTATGAAGTGTGAATTATTCAAAACTCGAATACTAAGCTGAGTTCAGCAAACATTATACGACATTTTATTTTCTAAACATGATGAGGAATACGCTGGTAAAGTTATGCGGGTTCCTCAGGAGCACGTTGTACAATAACAGACTACATTTAAAATAATTGTTGCTGCTGTATACCGAATGACAGTGCATACTGACGTAAACTTTTTAGTGACAAATACCAGACCATACTTTAAATAATTATAACATGTGACATATATAAAGTCAAGGCCAAAACTCATATATACATGACGATCATGAGTATCATGATATTTTATACACAGCAAGCTAATTATCAAAATTTTATCATGAAATAAATAAGAAGCATCTGAATCTGGCCGTTAAAAGGCGTAAAACATTTTCTGGTTCCCACAAATCAGTTGACAACTACAACATTCCAGGGAACATACCAACTGTGCAGTGCACCACGCGCGTAATCAATTGCAACTCGTTCACTGAATCCTCCCACTATCGGAGCAGTTGGTCTTGCCAATATTTTTCAATCCAGTGACAGATGAGACCAAGCTATTACCACGGCCTGTAGACAATTGCGGCCCTCGTTATTTCCATCCTAGCTCGTTTTTAGCCTGAAAAAGTTTTATTTCTGAAACGTAAGGAAGGTCAATAAAATTACATATTCGGGTCACAGTGGCAATATATAAGGAACGGATTTATGAATAATGGTGTGCTCGTCAAAACTTCTTTGGCGTTTTATGTTTTTGAAAGTTTATGAAGTGTAATCTGAAGTGTCATCATTGTTTTATGTTCCTGGAAGATTACCAATTTGTTGAAGTATTTTTGGGAGTTAACGGACGTGAGGTGGCATTCTTATGTTCTATTAAGTTACGATCGATGGCTTAGTTTCACTTTTCTGCGGATTGCGAAGTTTCAACATTATTATTCAGTTTGACGAATCACTAATTTGGAAAATCGTATGATCATAGTATTATTGAACAAGCTATCCGACAACACTCCACTGTTTAGGTGTAGGGGAGGTAACCCAAAACATTTTTTTTTGAGATTTTATTCTTCTGTTTTATCGGCGTGATTGATTTATATACCCATGCCGAATTACAGTTTTCTAGTAGTAATGGTTACTGAGCTAAGCCGAAGACGGACGGACGGATGGACGGCCAGACGGACATAGAGAAACTATAAGGGTTCCTTGTTGACTACGGAATCCTAAAAATACGGTAACAATTAAACTACATGGCTTAACTTTTTGCTATTTAACGGTTTATTTTGTTTACGACTATTATGTGTTTATTAAATTATAATATTGTATTTATGTAAATATACAGCGTGTGACATCTATTAGAACCACATTAGAACATACATTTTAAGTAACAATAGCTTTAAGTGCTGTGAACCGCTTTATCGAAAAAATATAACAATTACCTTCTCTGCAGCTGCTAAAATTTATTTGACGTTTCAGAGAGGCAGAGCTAGTTACTGTTCGTTGTTAGCTTTGTTACCGATACAACTGTATCGTTAACAAACTAACTAGTTTTACTGGGTGTTTTCTGCAAAACGACATCCAATGTGTCTATTTTGCGTGAATCGGTGGGGTAGCACTACTCTAACCACCTCAGCTCCTCCAGAAAGTTTGTGAGTGCCTTGGTGTTGCTGACTGCGTCCCGTAGTGTGTCCGGAGACCCTATGTGTTTTTTTCTTTATACTTCTACCTGCTTGCAGTCCAGTAGAATCTGTTTCGTTGTTTCTTCTGCTTCCATGCACGTTCTGCACATGGGGCTGTCTGTGATACCTAAGTTGTGTAGGTGACTGTTCAAAGTGTTGTGTCCTGTTATCATTCCAACTTGCGTAGTTGTTGGTTTCTATGTGTAATCAGTAGTGCGGTTGTGAGTTTGCTGTCGCGTCACACATAACGTGCCGTTACCGGTTACCGATACATATAGCGTGCTAAATTAGTTTGTATGTTAATGTTCTTTCAATATTATACTTTCAGGCTTTAAAATATATGTTTTTATGGAAGTAACACCCTGTATAGGAAATGTATTTTCATTAGTTGACGACCGCTTTAGCCTAGTTGGTAGTGACCCTGCCTACGAAGCAAGAGGTCCTGGGTTCGAATCCCGGTAAGGGCATTTATTTGTGTGATGAGCACGAATATTTGTTCCTGAGTCATGGATGTTTTCTATGTATTTAAGTATTTATTTATCTATATAAGTATGTTTATCGTCGTCTAGTACCCATAGTACAAGCTTTGCTTAGTTTGGGACTAGGTCGATTTGTGTAAGATTGGTCCGCTAATATTTTATTAGTAGGTACATCATCATCTTCCTAGCGTTATTCCTGGTAACGCCCCTAAAGGAGCCCAGGGTCCGCTTTGACACCTAATCCCAAGATAGCCTAAACCCTACTTTTGTTTGTGCAATAAAGTTCATGTAAATAAATAAAATAATAAAATACTTACAGTTTGCTTTGTTTAACGATCTATCGAAACAATTTTTATTTCATGAGGAGGATGCTGTTTATTAAGCATTGAGACATGTACCTACGGCTATTACTATTAATAGAGTCTTCGCATTGCGGCTGGCAGGTGCGGGGGTAGTACGATAACGGGGCGCGGGCGCGTCGGGAGGCGACGCTTCATTAGTGTCCTACCCCCGATGTTATACCGAAATGTGCGTGCAAATGGTATGCATAGTGTCATCTGGTCCAAAGTTTCCACGAAATCTCCCGTAACCTTAAGGAGAAGTTTCACCAATCTAGGCAGTGTAATCTCTACCCGTAACGAGTTTTGTTAACAATTTCGATTACGTCATATCACGTTATAAACAGTTACAAACTTATTTGTGCGGGCGGTTAAATCTAGAGGTAACACAGCTGCGTTCTAATTTGGCTAATCGTTGAGCCAGTAGCGCCTGTGTCAAGTGCACGGGTAAATTGGTGCAAGTTTACCCATGTTATGACCGAGCGATTAGTTTGGAGTGGGTATAAGTTATTAGGAGTTTGAAGTGGAGATTTATAATCATTGTAGATTGTTTTTGATCTAATGAGAGTTATTGTAGGTATCTATTGTATTTTAATTATTTATTTGTAAATACAATTTACCAACATAACAGCTTACGACATGACGTTGGTAAACTTAAAGTAACATATTAAGTACATATACGTCGTAAAATAAGTAAAATTAAATCATAAACACTGAGAGTAAGTGGTATCAATTAAAAATTGTTTTCACAAAGGCAAACAGTTCGCAAACTACCTGACGCACGAATAGTCACGGACTATTATTGAGCAACTTAGAGCTTAATTTCTTTTTTTTATCAAAGGAAAAAAAAAAAAAAAAATGTAATGCTCCGAGATGCCGGATTCGAACTGGCGACCTCAGGCATTCATAGCCCGTCGCTACTAACTAACTGAGCTATCGGAACAATCAGATTCGGGCTCCAAATCCCTCTATCATTTCCTTCATACAACGCCTTAGTGTAGCGACATCTACCAGAAGACTTAGGCTTCTTAACGGCACCAACGTTCCGTTGAACGTCCTTTGACTTTAAAATTTATAATTTCGTTAGCAGCGTTAGACTAGGTTCACACGGCATTGTCCTGCACGTTTTTTTGCAGTATACGTCATACGTCTTAAAGTATACATAGTGGCACATACAAAATGTTGTTTATACGTTTAAACGAATACTCACCGGACTTGTCAAGCAAACCGAATGAACTGACGGACTGGATGTATACTGCATAAAAACGTGCAGGACTATGCCGTATGAACGAAGCCTATGCTTAAGAAAACTAAACTTAGAGCTTACTTTATACTGGACATTTCAAAGCTTAACAATTAAAAACCAACATTAATTGACACCTAAATGGCTCAACAGTTGAAGTCCTGGACCGTACAATGTGTTACGTGATGGACCTGCAGGTAAAGTTGAAACTAAATAAATTCAACTGTTGGCAGCATGTTCCCAACTAATTTGAATTTATCTGTGAGCAACAGACGTAACACTCAACTGGATGTAGAACTCTTAATGATTCCGTAACGTTGTCGCCTACGGAGTGTTTATGAACTAATATTTCAGTTTATTGAAAACAATTCAATATAAATACTCTATTGAAAACTAGCTACACGCGTGGCTTCGCTCGCATAATGCAGACAATGCAGGTGTTTAACTGAATTCAATGCAATAGGCTATCATTGAAAAAACAAAGCCTATAACTATTTTAGATAGTCCATTCTTCACGCAGGTGAAAGAATTTTTGAAATCAAATAACAGGTTTTTTGAGACTACGCATTACACAAAAACTAAAAAGTTTATAAAGCTACAATCTCACACTTTCCTTCTATATAGTTTAATACCTGCGAATATTATTAGAGTGGTATCAAGTCGTGCGGATCAATAAAATGAGACTCCTGAAAACAGTTAATATATACAGTCGGTTCTCAAATCAAAACAGTTGCTAATAACTGAGTTACAAACTCCATGTTTCATAATTATTTTGACAAAAACAAATGCAATCCGTTTACGGCGCAAGGAATAAAATATTCGATAGGACAGGGAACAATTCCCGGGCTCTCACTCAACTCGACATAATAGCACTTAGTAAAAAGCACCTCCTTAAGGTACAGCTGCTGAGTAGGTGCTTGTTAAATCTCGTAATGATTTTCCTGTTTATCCGCGGAAAAGGCTTTTCCTACTGAATTAGAAGTGGCCAGTCCCATATCGTTAAAATAATTTCTGTTGAACATTTTCCCCAAGGTTGTTGTTATTTCGGTCAAAAATAATTGCGGTTGGGTCTAATGCAATTTCCGGTTTCAAACAAATATACTTATAGTATAGTTTTTCAAATAGAAACACAGTAATGTCTATAATTTTACGTATCAGTTAGTAAGGCCACTGTAACAACAAATAATAAAAATTTGCTCGATCTTAAGTATTAAAATACGTACTACCGTTTAACCACTTTCGTACACATAATAACTCATCTTTGCACTCGGCTGTATGTGTGCGTGCGTGAAGAAGGAACATAATTCAAACTTGCCTAGCTATAAGCGCACGCGCAACATACCTCCACGCGCAAAGTTTGTTTTTTATTCCCGACTGATACTTGAATAGGACGGGACACAACATAGCCTTCGAATGGCGTGGTTGGAGAGTAGCCTGGGCAAAATCTAGGAGAAACTTTAGGCACGACCACGCAGGGGCGATGAGCAAAGATGACTCGAAGTTACCGGTCGACGATAGATTTCAGGAAACCCTTCATGTAACCTATGACCTAATGAGACTGCATGAATTAAACTCAAGTTCCCTCAATGGCCCCTGAAACATTGTTAGTCCTCTAAGTATTACCTCAACTTCAGAGAGCACGTAAAGTGCCTGATGTAAAGCGAATCTGAACAATGCCCACCAACTTCCTCGGCAAATATCGCTCAAGTCGACATTTAAGCCGAATCACGTCAAAGTGAAAGTTTAATCGGGAATCTTCGTCGTGCACAGCGAGTGCCAGCGGGTTGGTTTTTTTCATGAAACGCTGATTAATATCTGAAGGTCGTCACCTTTCAATATTTCGCATTCCACTTTGTTATCAATTTTAATTTGGTTCTACGTAATCAGGTTCTGATTATAAAAATAAAAAATTAAATGAAATGAGAAAAAAAATCTTTTGAAAGGGGATGTAATCAACTAACTTCGGGGAATTTTCAGACAAGTTCCCTGTATTCAGACTCAAAGAAATAATATATTTAATTATTAGCTTTAGTTTAAAAAATATACTTACCTATCAATATGTTGCATGCGCCCGCACAGCACGCTATTTGCTAATAGCCTAGCGCGCGTGGCGTGAATTTGTATAAATTACTTATCACCACTGTATCGATAAGATAATAATATTTTTGTCATACAGCGTTTTTTTGTTCATGATGTTGTAGCTGTGTTTAGTTTATTAAAGTCATATATTCATACCCACTGGGGTATACTTAAAAAGTATCGCGAAAGTTTGCGACCGGTGTTCTATCGAGTTTCATTGCGAGCGGTTTCTTTTTGATAAAACTTTTCTTGGCGTTAAGTGTCTATGAAGACTGCGTTTATTAAGCGCGTTGTGGAGGCGCGTTTGTAGGTATAAATTTACCTCTAATTTGACACTAAACTGGAACGTATATGCAGTTTTTAATATTTCGTGATAAAAAAAAAGTGACACACGGTGAAAACCTAATTTTAAATAAAATAAAAAGTTGAAGTAAAATTATTAAGACTCAATATCACTTGCTATTTTAGGGCCTCTGCAGACTGCCGTTTTTAAGCGACGCGACGCGTGTTAGTGATAACACAAGTAAATTGACACAAACACGCGACGACGGCGCGCTTCATTAACGCAGTCTGTATAAGCCGTATAGGCCCTTATGTCAAACAAAGTGTGTAGCTCGCATTAGCTGTAGTTTTACTGCAAATTCAGATGTTTTATGTTTACATAAATAAATGAACTATATTAAAATTGCTTGTTTACTAAAATGTACAAAAATAGAAGACATTTTCGTGTGCATCGGTCCTTTTACTGGACCGGTATCCGTGATATTTGACCAAAGGCATTGTGACTCTTTGTTTTTCAAGATTAAGAGAGACGTTTAAGATATTATGATTGGTCCCCTATTGACAAATATACTGGATGGAATGGGTCCCGTCTATTATCTTTTATCTTTGGAACCGAGTAAGGACATAAACTGAATTTTTTTTTTGTTGTGTGTGTTTAAGAGAATTCTATAGTATTTTTCCTACTAATTAGTAGACAATGGTGGTGGAAATAGCTTCCGTCTATAGTATTGAAAAGCACACTGGACGGAACTATAAAAAAACATTCCCCTGTATCAGCAATGACAAGCATTCCTGCACGCCAATTACGTCCTAATCGTGCCATTAACCTTTTTGCGGGGCGTTAGGGGTCCGCTCGCTAACGAAATGGTTGACATGTCGAATGTGTTTGTTAATAGAGATGTCGCTCTCATAATGACGGGGGTATTAGTTAAAATAACTTTAACCCAGTGCTCGAAGCTGTAGTAGTATAAGTATGGCATGGGCACTCTATGTCAAAGTGACATGGCTTAAATTCGAATGAAGAAAAATCATCTTAGTTGGACAGCGACGAGCGAGTGCTTTCGACTTTTCTTAGACGTTTACCTTCAGAGTCTGCAGTAAGCTCGGCCGAATTTCACCTTCCCATACAAACGGAGTTTCGTTCTCATTTTAAAATTACGTGTTGCATTGTGACGAAACTTTGCATATTCAATGTTGAAGTATTTCCCATAAACATATTGAAAAATCCTTGACATTGACTTATTCACTATCTAGAGAACGCGAATGTTTAAAATCATCGTTAGTTGTGGCCTCGAGTATTCTCATCTCTGGGATTAAATAAAGAACGCCTTGAGGAATTAACTTACAAAAGTGCGCCCGTATGGCCCATCTTCATAAAAAAGTTTGAGATACCAGTGTCAAGAGACACGGCTCTTCCACAGAGTGTAACTTGACACGTACAGAAGTGCACAATAATGTTCAAATATAAAAACTAGTAAAAGGATTTATTAAGTTGTATGTGAAAGATCAGATAAGATAAGACCCGACTAAATTGCATTACTTCACTTACGTGCTTTCAATATTCACGCTACTAATTTTATACGTTGTCTTTTTACCCCAAATAAATAGCAAAAATAGTTAAAAAAAATTAAAACTAAATATGCATTAACAAAACTCCTTATGTATGGAAGATGTCAGTCAATTGTGACATTTGTGTGCCAACTTTGCACAATGGCAACATTTGTGTGACGTAGGCAGGATATGACATATCTTGTTTTTTTCTGTCATGGGCGGATGCACAACTTTTTGGTGAAGCGACTGCCATGTGGGCTTCCTTGCTTTTTCCACTTAGCCGAAAAACAAATGCTCCCTACTCAATCGGCTAAACATAGATGGCGAGTGGCAAGTCATTGCACGCGAAACCACTATTTATATTAACTCGAATGATTAATCAGTTTTTACCCGTTCAGAACCCTTTTGCGGCCATTTGCTGCTTGTTAAATTACGAAAATATTTTACGAGGCTTTTTAGGGTTTTAAAATGATCAACTGAGATTGGATTTTTTTGGACCGACTTCAAGTTGTCGTTTGCACTGTAGACATTACATTGTGGTCAACAACATTTGAATATGTGCATTCGAACCCGCGACCGCTGGCCATATCCTGATAAGGGCATTTATTTATGTAGAAAGTATGTATACGGCTATGTGAACCGGATTCTTAGATGTTGTTATCTATAAAGTATGTTTATCGTCGTTTAGTATCCAGAGTACGTTTGCTTAGCTTGGGAATAGTAGGTAGGTTTATGTAAGATTGTTTCGCTGTTTATTTTAAATATTCTACAACCACTACAAACATTATTCTCAATTTTGATATCAGTATCTGAGTCAAATAGGGTACCTACTTAGGCAGGCTTGTCAATACGATTTTACCCTAATATTGTTTACCCTCTGTTAATAACTTTGGGTGTTTTGCCGATGGGATCGTTAATACTGCTGCATCAATAACTTAACCTATCATCATCGGACTATTATTAAATCACAGCCAAATAAAATAAGTAACCTTTGCGTTCGTATTATGCTAACTTCGGGCGCAGAAAATTTAAATGCTCACTCAACCCTTCAGTTATTTAAAATACTTTTTTGCGCGCAATTTGAATTAAGGTTGAATTAATTAATAACATAAATTGTTTCGGTAAAGCTGGGAGCAAAATGAAATGCGCGAGTTTCATTTGTTTCAATGGAAATGCAATAAATGAAGACGCATAAATTCAACACTCTCATTCCGCTGCGTTGTGAGGAATAATTAATTGAAAGAATAAATCCCCAGGATCTTGTCTGAACATTAAGATTAATAAAAAATATTCTTTGCTAGGCGCAGTTGCAATGTAGGGCATATTATATTCTGGAAGCCTCTTGAACTTGTCGAGAAAGCAGAAAAGGGGTGGGTTTGAAACATATATCTTTCACGCGTGGTTGTGTGACACGTTCAATAGGCGACCGTGGAAGCAAGACCGTGAAACGTAACATAAGTATTAAGAACAAATCTAAACCACATTGAAATAACAAACTGGCCATGCTCAAAACAACTATTTTAACCTAATGGTACATACAAATTATATAAGGCGACAAACAAAAAGTTAATTGTACGGAAGAACGGGGGATCGATTTTTGAATCTCACCAAGTGACTAATTCTCACCGATGTGACTGATTTCCGAAAGTTCGTATTTTTGAAAATCATCGGTGACTTACATTTGTCATACCTATGATATCGATTTACGAGTGCCCCTACCCACTCGTAATTGAAATCACCATGCGATTGTTTTTGACAGTTGACGTGGGTGTGTAATGTTTCATATAAAAACAAATTGCATATTTTCATTTTGCATAACAACGAATATCATAATTTCGGCTTGTATAAGTGGACAAATGGCATAAAAACCAAATTAATAAAAACTATTTACATAATTTCATCTTTTATAATTATCAATTTTAATAATATCCTATTGTATAATTAATAAACGGTATAATGGGCACTCAGTATAATATTTCATGCTCATAATGTATCAAAATTTCAACAAAAAGTCCGACTGAATAATAATCCAAAATGTCAAAAATTCGAATTCCTATTACTAAAATACCGATTTTCGAAATTCCGATTATCGTTACAACTACCAATAATAAATCAAACTTCTAAAACAGAAGTCCTAAACATCACGCTTTGCAAGTTGCACTTATATTATAATATGTAAGAATTAGGTACTAAAAAAGTGTTCGGTTTTGGTGCTTCGCCGGCCGCTACCGCGGCACGCTCGCTTCGCTCGCTCGGCTCGCGCGCTGTAGAGTCGCGGTTCAACCTAACACTCCTCCTCGCTTCGCTCGTCGTCGTACCTACACCGATCTGCCTTAGACTCTCTCTGAAGGTAATCGAAATTCTGAACTTCATAATTCATAAAAAATAAAGATCCGATGATCCAAAACACGAAGTTGAAAAGTCCGAATTTCATAATTCATAAACAATTAAACTCCGATCTTTAAAAACATGAAGTTCATTTCAACTCAGGACCTCCTTCACGAGCTCCTGGCTCCGCGGGCTCTTATGATATACAGTCTAGGCTAGGGGTAGTACAGACAATACCACGTGAAAGTGGGGTGCTCTCATTCGGTTTTTGGCAATTATTTTTTATATTTAGGTACTTAAGTAGCTACTTTATTTTTCTAGGATGTGATAGCAACCACTTATTAAAACTAAATGCACCACCTTCTCTTATCATTATTTCAAATGTTGTTATCAGTTTTAATCATTATACTAAATGTATGTTATGCCAAAAGAAATTAGTACACATAAACGTTATAGCAAATGTGGTGGTGATAAATGAGTGTTATGTCATTTAAATGTTATGACCAATCAAAATATGCATTTTGTTATTATGATAATAGTTTGTTATGATTTCCGTACGTATGCTACTTGAAATTATGCATTTTGTTTTTATGGCGAATGAACGGCACCCAGTTGACGTATGTGACATCTGCCAAGATTTTTTCAAAACTTTAATTTTCGTTTACATGACACTGACAGATACGCTACGTTTTACGTTTGAATCTGTTTGAAGTTATAGTATGAGAAAATATAAACCGGTATCAAGGACAACGTCTGCGTAAAAAGGAACGTAACGGGAAGATTGTCTCTGACTGGCATTGTAAAATTTCTGCATGTTGGTAAACAGCGTGTGACTTTCAAAAATACGGCTTTTGGAAAATGATGACATTAAAGGGTGATTCTTGAGTGGGTCAATTTTCAGCGTCCAGAGGGAAAAAGTACCCGAAAAAATAAAATAATTAACCTGACACGTTTTTTTTTAGTAGTTCAACACTTAATCTAACTGGGGCAGGATTATTTTTTGTTTTAAGGTATGTAGAATCTGCCATAAAAAAATATCAAACACCTAAAACATGATTCCCCTGGTGCGTCCATCACCCATTTTGTAAACAATCTACTCTGAAAAGAACTAGTTATGGATTGAAATCAAATATTGTATCGAGGTAAATCGCTAGAATATAAGTTAATGATTTAAGAAAAAAAATATGGTTCCCCTATTTATCACAGTTTTTATAGGAATCTATATCAAAAGTTTGTCCAGAGCTAACCTGTGATTCCCATGATGCCTGACTAAACAACACGCACATCCCTACTGCAATGTCTTGTGACTCGCAATCTCTGCCGTGCCTCACCCTTGTCAGTTAGCGCTAGCAACGCCGCGGAGAGAGGACGCGTCGGTCGCTGGAGCTCTGAGCAATGAAGTTAAATATCTAATTCCCCTGACTTTGGTTACTATGACTATGATTACTCTGTATTTTCATATAAAATCTATTTCCTGCAATTGGCATACAATGTTTAGTGTAGAGAATAACACATGAATGAATGCCTGTTTTGATTTAATAGTTACTCTTATATTAATAATAGTTTCGGCATAATCGACAAAAAACATACTTTTTCTTATTCCCCTGGCTCTGATTCCCTCGGTTTCTGATTCCCCTGATTCTCATCCCCCGGTTTTTTGAACGGGGTAATGATAGATTTCTGAAGTTTTCTTGAAAATAAATATTTAATCATATAAATTCGTCTTGCTTTACGATGGTGCATCTCGAGTTTCGGAACGGGTATAAAATACCAAAGATTATCATTCCCTTGTCAATTTTATGATTCCCTTGTAGTTTTTATGACTCCCCCTGTCATTTCTCTGATTCCCTTGTACTTTTTATGATTCCCCTGACAGTTTTTCTCATTCCCCTGACTGCTGAACTTTGAATTGGTATATTTTCGAACCTAATTGACCCAAAGTGATGCCCATTCGATAAATATGTTTATTATTAAATATTTAATTGGATTTTATTGTAACGTAGTAAAAAAATCTTAATATAAAAAACGCCACGGGAATGAGATGAACAATGCAATTCTCAAGAATGACCCTAAAGTCATCGGTGATAATTTTAGTCACCGGTGACTTTGATATCACGAGTGAGATTCAAAAATCGCACTCCTGATCTATAAAAATACTATCTCAAAAAAAGAATAGGCAGTCTAGTTTTGCATCTTCATATAATAATGTTAACATAGTTTACGTCATATCCTGATATTTTAGAATAAGTATACATTATGTACACGTGTAAGGAACATGCTTCAAGAACCTGATCTTTCTAGCACTTACTCACCTTTAGATTGTATTTATCAATTTTTTTGTGGGTAGTTGGCACTATAGTACATTACGTAACTAGGGCGGTGAATTCGTGAATGCCCCAGATCGCAGGTGTTTGTGGCCCGAACCGAACGTGAGGGCCATAAATATGCGCTCTGGGGCTTTACGAATGACCGCCCGTGTTGCGTACAAAATTTTACGTCTTCACCTGGCCACAATGCAAGTTTTCCCGTACGCGCAACGTGCAGTAAAACTCGCATTATGGCCAGGTGTGACGTAAAGGAAATTTATATATTTACCCTAACGTCATTTAAATACCCCAGCACGCTAAGCCTAATTTGAAACAATGACAACCTCGTAAACAATGTCTTAAGAAAAACGTTCCACCGAAAACCGCTAAATAACTTTAGGAATAACTTTTAATTCACTGATAAAGTCAACATTTTAACACGATATAATATAATTGTGCTATTATCAATCTTACTGTTATCGCTTTAGAGTCTGTATTCGTAAATGATGAGCAGATAAAGCTTTTGTCGGACACGCGAGTTGGTTCCTGCCTCGTGATTTACGTTCGAGGCACTGCCACAGAGTATACTTCGGCAAAGAAGTCACTATTAAATAAATGAATAATAACAGATTTTTACATCACATCACACATCATCAGCCTATATACGTCCCACTGCTGGGCACAGGCCTCCTCTCATGTATGAGCCTAATCTAAACTAGCAACTTTGGTCAAGTTGTAACTTATAGTTTTGTGAAATGGGTCCCAGGACCGCATGGCTATGTATTTTTCAACTCGTAGTGTATTAAAAAAACATATGAAACCCTGAAGAACTACTTAACTTCTAAAGAGCTACCTATAATCATTTCCAGCTGTGTTCTTCTGAATTCTCAATCATCATCGTCATTTCAGCTCCCTCCCTCCCCCAAAGAGTGCCACAATGACCGGTCCTGCGCCACCCGCGGATTAAAACTACAAAGATCGATGGATTTGATGTCATTACAGGTACAGTCGACTTTAAAGATATGTTTACATTTTTTGCACCTTATTCCATTGTCTTAAGGCGAAAAATGTAAACGTCTCTTTGACGTCGACTGTACATTGGGAGGTCCCTTCTTATAATGGTAGCCCTACGCTTAAAAAAACCGAAAATCGATGTACAGTTTAGCCGTTTGGCACACGCATACTAGAGGTCAAAACAATTTTTTTGACCCGCAGTTCCTAAAAAAAATTCCCTTAGGGGGGAGTGCCGAAACATTTTCTTTTTGTATGGAAAAAATAATAATTCAGAAACCTATCGCGTGTAATATCATATGAAAGGGCTTTTTGAGGCGATTCTAAAAATACACCACATCATTACATTTTAGGCATATTTTTTAATTAAAACTGCTACACGATATGGCTGATTTTTTATAATTTCAATATATCACAAATGATACGTAATATCCTCATATCTAACCTAAACAAGCAATTTTGAAAATGATTGCATTAAGTAATTTTTGTTAATTTTTCAATATTACCAAGTGACACAGTTCTACTTCAATACCTATTTTACTTGACTTATGGAACTGTACTGCAGATACGGTACATATTAATCATAAAATGATACGTAGTATCCATATATCCAACGGGAAATAGGTACCTCTTTAACCTTTTAACTGCGCTTTTTCATCAGTTGGTATAGTTTGGTTAGTTTTTGTCACAAAATATCAAGGTTGGACTCTTGCAGATACGGTAGCCTAGTGGTTCAGGCATGCGGCTGTCAAGCGGCGGTCGTGGGTTCGAATCCCGGCTCGTACCAATGAGTTTTTCGGAACTTATGTACGGAATATTTACCGTTAGCTTTTCGGTGAAGGAAAACATCGTGAGGAAACCGGTCTAATCCCAATAAGGTCTAGTTCTCCCTCTGGGTTGGAAGGTCAGATGGCAGTCGCTTTCGTAAAACTAGTGCCTATGCCAAATCTTGGGATTAGGTGTCGAAGCGGACCCTGCTCCTTTAGGGGCACAACCGGGAATAACGCTAGGAGAATGACTCTTGCAGATACGATATACCCAACTAATTAGGTTAGATATCAAGATATAATATATCAGAAATGCTCCGTTATATCTTGATATCTAACCCCAAGAAAGCAATTTTGAAATAATTTCATATAGTTTTTTTTTTAAATTATGTATATAGTCGTATCGATCGCTATGATACGGGCAGCTAACTAAATGCAGCTCGCGATCGGAACTCAGATCTTGAGGGACGGGCGGGGGGGATGGGGGAGAAAATAATGTATCGTTTTTGATCGTTGTTATCACTTAGGTAATCTTAACTTAATACAATAATACATAACTTCAATATAATTCGAGTAGAAAGTAGATATTGAAAAACTATATACATAAAAAAAAAATTGAAACTTTATGAAATTATTTTCAAAATTACTTTCTTGAGATCAGATATCATATCATTTGTGATACGTTATATCTCAAACTCAAGCTCAAAATTATATTCATTCAAGTAGGCCCAGTAACAAGCACTTTCAAATCGTCAAGTAGAAACATAATCTTAAACTAATTACTTAGAGTAATTTATTAAAAATAAAAAGTAACATTTATATGAAATATTAAAAATTTTATAAAAAAAATACTAGTCTAGAATGTTTCTGGAAAGACAATCTAATGTCAAAAAATAAATAAAACGAGAATAATTAATTAAAAACACAATGTCAAATTTTTCCAAACGGAATAAATAAATTATAAATCCAGTCAAAATTAGTCCCAAGAAGTTTTATCATTCATGTAGTCTTGTGCGCTATAATAAGCTTTCGAAATAAGTTTACTTTTCACATAGTTTTTGAATTTATTAATAGATAACTCAGTTACGTTTCCAGGAAGTTTGTTATAAAACCTTACACAATTACCCATGAATGATTTTTTTTATTTTTTGGAGCCGAGTGGAGGGCACCGCGAGCTTATGCTTATTTCTAGTATTAATATTATGTATGTCACAGTTTCTCCTAAAATTGACAATGTTTTTATGTACATACACAATATTTTCATAGATATATTGACAATGCAATGTCATGACATTAATATTTTTAAACTTATCCCTAAGTGAGTCTCTCTGTTTCAATCTATATATCGCCCGAATAGCCCGTTTCTGCAGAACAAAACTCGAATGAATGTCCGAGGCACTGCCCCACAATAAAATACCATATGACATAATGCTCTGGAAGTAGCTAAAATATACTAATCGAGCTGTTTTCACGTCTGTTAATTGACGGATCTTACTCACTGCCAATGCTGCAGAACTCAGTCTATTCGAGAGATTAGCAATATGGGGACCCCATTGAAGCTTAGAATCTAACGTTCCTCTCACGTTACTACTCACGTTATCAACTAGTTCCAATTCCTCATCTTTCACAAAGACACTTCCTTGCTCGTGTTCAACGTGATTCGTGACAAATTTAATACATTTATTCTTCTTCTCATTTAACAATAAATTATTAATATTAAACCAATTTATCTTGATATCTAACCTAATTAGTTGGGTATATGGTATCTGAAAGAGTCCAACCTTTATATTTTGTGACAAAAACTAACCAAACTATACCAACTGATGAAAAAGCGCAGTTAAAGGGTTCAAGAGGTATTTCCTGTTGGATATATGGATACTTCGTATGATTTTATGATTAATATGTACCGTACGAGTATTTGCAGTACAGTTCCATAAGTCACGTAAAATAGGTATTGAAGTAGAACTGTGTTACTTGGTAATATTGAAAAATTAAAAAAAAAAAAACTTTATGCAATCATTTTTAAATTTTCTTTTTTGAGGTTAGATATGAGGATATCGCGTATCATTTGTGGTATATTGAATATTAAAAAAATCTGCCATATCGTGTCTGGAGGAGCCCAAACTTTGTATGTTTCGAAAATTATTTTTGTTTTAATTAAAAAAATATGGCTAAAATGTAATGATGTGGTATATTTTTAAAATCGCCTCAAAAAGCCCTTTCATATGATATTACACACGATAGGTTTCTGAAAAAAAAAAAATTTTCCCTTACAAAAAGAAAAATGTTTCGGCACTCCCCCCTAAGGAAATTTTTTTAGGAACTGCGGTTCAAAAAAATTGTTTTGACCTCTAGTATGCGTGTGCCAAACGGCTAAACTGTACATCGATTTGCGGTTTTCTTATGAAATTGGGCTTGTGGGGCTTCCACTATTATGTATGGTTTGGGTAAGGTGCTAGTATTCGGAAGAAATTTCCTTTAGCTTTCCTTTATTTTTGTGACCACAGTGACCGCGCTGGCATTTCTGTTCTACTGTACTAGCACTACGATATTATTACTGTAGTCCAAGTGTAACTTACAGGATAATTGGCCGTCTCTACTGATACTAGTTAACATTATCTGGTTTCCGATTGCATAATTAACCGTTATATACCTACATTATATTTATATTTAGGTACTGTGATTAGCTTTAGAGCATTATAGTTCCTCGAATTTAAACGTTCGTGAGTCATGTTGTTATAATACTGATAATTACACGGTTTAATTCAACCGCACCCCCTGCCACAAAATCACACAACTACTCCAGCGCAAGACTGTCCCCCTCCCTCCGCCTTGTCGGCGCGTGCGTCAGGCCTCGCACGGCGTTCGGAACGGGCGCGGACAGTGATTCAAGCGACACCACCGCCGCGAAAACACTCATCCTGAAGAAGAAAAAACGTATGGTAGAAATTGTTAATTAATGGAATATCGTTATCAAACTTCGAATTTTTGCTTATTAGTAGGTTGTTTATTACTAGCCGTTGAGCATACATGTACTTTTCCAGCCATTTTTCCAAAAAAATACAAAAACCTCCTACAGTACTTTTTTAACCGGAATAGCTAAAGCATCATTTGTCAGAAGTGCCACATACGATATTTTTGTCTGGAGATTGTATACATTAATATATCGGTATGTACCACATCCGACAAAATATGTACTCCAAAAATGTCGTTACTGGCAGAACTAACATTGTTAACTAACAATTTAATACAGATAAAATTTACTTGATAACTTAACAGGCACACACACGCTATACTTTTCCCCGTAAAATAGTGTGTCATATCCGACAGTTTGTACTCACTGTTTGTCCCGAAAATGTCGGAACTGTCACAACCGACGTTTTTTTAATGTCATCTGTTCTTAGATCTGTCATTTTTATCTACGAAAAGTATTGAGAGAAACGAAAATCTGTGAATGTGGTTTTAAATTTTTGAGTTTTTCACGACCTAAGCCGCTGAAAAGAATCTAAATTTTGCAGATCCGACTCTTTTAATTGGGACCGTCGAAATTACAGCTTTAGATAAAATTGGGAAGGTTTGTGAGAGCCCCCTGTTTTTTACATATTTTATTTAATCTCTTTGTGTTTTATGTTGTTACAGATATTTAGTGTGCAGTACCAAGTATGAAGGCATACAAGAAACTATTCTGGACGTGGCTTCAAGGTTTTGTTTTGCTGCCTACAATAGCTTTTAAAGGTTAGTTTAGTTTATAAATTATAAAAAGTCACAGCGGGTTACTTTCCCAATCTAATTATATCTCGATCATCTATTAACACTGTGTGGGTTAATTTTTTCATTGTCTTTATTTGGACATCTATCCAAATATAAATGAATGTCTCCTTAAGAGACGCTTGAGAGATGATGAGATGAGATCCTAAAGAGATGTTTTTGAGCGTTTCTCTTTTTTTTTGCCACTAGCACATTTTGCAGTGTCCCACGACTTGGCATTTAAATAGGAAATACTTCATGAAGATAAGTTAATATTTTTTACTTTTTTATCGTTTTATTTGCACACAAAAATGTTTTTACAATTCATAAAAAGCTTGGCTTCTATTTAAAATTTATTAAAAAACGAAACCTCTACTTTTCCCTAGTATGAAAAAACGACTGTCCCATTTTAAAATTCATAATTTTACATTGAAATATCTTCCTAACGGTCAATAAAGCTATATGAACTTTTGAATTGTAATCTGTGCTGAGTAGTATTAAGATTCATTTACCATCTACTTTGTTGAGTTAACACCAGTAATATGTATATATGTATGTGTTAGTATTTAATAATAAAACACCAACATTAAGGGATAAATTGTACACCTCTTTATGATATTAATCAAAGAAAAAGTAACACAATAGAACCAATATTCTACTTACTCTCAGTATTTTTCGATTTTTTAATATTAAAACCTATTAAAAAGCGGTTTCTTGGTCAAAATCTAGAAATTTATGAAATATCCTATCAAATGTCGTTAATGAAGTTTATATTCAGTGATATTTTGGTTTTTGGTCAATTTTGAAAAGAAGTGGCAAAAAAAAGAGAAACGCCCATTTAGGGTTTGCTACCTCAAAAGGATAAAACGGAACCCTTTAGGATCACTTTGTTCTCCGTCGGTCTATCTGTCTGTCAAGACCCTTTATCTCGGGGACGCGTCGTATCGAGTTGAAATTATAATCATATATCCAAATCTACAGTCCCTTTTGAGCTGTAAAAAAATCAAACTTCTAAATTAACGTAAAAAAGTTACGGCCGTTTATGCCGCGAAAAAAGTATAGGTATTTTGATACTCTCAAGGATATAAAAATGTATAGTGACCTACAACTATGAAATTTAGCAAGTAATATCGTCGTATACTTCAAGTACATGGAAAAATCGGAAAACTGTACACTTGAAATTAAGTATGGAACCCTCGGTGGGCATCTCCAACTCGAACTTGACCGGTTTTTTTTCTTAATTTATTTCGGAGCTCCAGCGGGCCTCTATACGACTGCATTCCGTCTTCTTGTTTATTGGCTCTGTAATGTACGATTCCCACCGAACGGGCCGGCCCGGGTCGCCTGGCGCCGCGTCGCAACGGGTGCGCCAGCATCCGGCGGCAGCCAACCGCGTTTTAATAGAGTGCATTAGGCAAAAGCCGGACGGAGCCGGACACATGTGACCACAGCCGTCCACGTCCGCGAGGAGCCGACCGGCCGCAAGTACATTCAAATATGATATTTAACATCTACCGTGTGTTACAGGCATGCGGGCTTTTTTTTAAGTAGGGTAAATTTACAGAGTTCTTTAACTTAAGCATGACCTTACTACAGATAATTAACTATAATACTTCTTGAATTTTCTAACAAAATATAAATTGCCAGCAATGTACAGCAAAGTAAATTGACAAGTACGTGTAACTGACAGCTCTTCGTACTTTGTTTATTACGGCGTCATACACCTAGTCCATTGAAGGTTTGTATTTTGGAAAATTAATTGCGCAGTTAATTTACATAATTATCATTTGCAAATACATGCAAGCAATTGCTAATGGAACATATTACAATTTTTTCGGATTCGAACCGGCGACCGCAGGCATTGGCCCGTCGCTAGTAACCAACTGAGCTATCGGAACAATCCGGAACGGGCACGAAATCCCTCAATCAGTTCCTTCACACAAAGCCTTAGGGAGGCGTGTGTAGCAAAATCTACCAGAAGACTTAGGCTTCTTAACGGCACCAACGTCTTAAATTATGTTGAGAAATCGTCAGTCGTTTTTTCCTTAGATTTAAAATTTGTAATTTTCGTTAGCAGCGTTACTGCTTAAAAAACAAAATTAATGGAACATATTATTATCAGTTTTAATAAATGCCCGCATGCCGGTAACACACAGTATTAAAGTTTCAAATTCCTTTCGCAACTTGTATAATGCGCAAAGGCGCGCTCCGGATCGGCCCGGTCGGTGGGAATCATGTTACATAAGAAAGAGCGCGTTTATGAACATGGATGTGTGTTTTTATTTCAACTTTATAGCACAGCATACGGAAATGTACAAATACTCGCATTATATGTTTTTTTCTTTCGCTGTTTGTATTTACATCGCCAAGTCGAGCACGTGTATCGCATGTCAGGTCTCTATTTGAAGATTTTGAAGGGTCCACGGAAAGAACATGTCTATTCACTTTGACAACATTTCGAGATATTGCGGTTTTTAAGTTTAGAATTGTCAGGATAAGCGTCAATGATACTAGAGATGTGCTTCAAGACTGTTTATTCAGTAATCATTCATATATGAGGGTGGATGTGCATTTACCAACTACCGACAAGAATGATTCAATTAACCATACTATCTTCGCGATTAGATGCTTTTCAAGTGCAAAAAAGTGGTTTTATATTATTATTTATTTTATATTATTTTGACGACCGGTTAGCCTAGTGGGTAGTGACGCTGCCTACGAAGCTGAAGGTCCTGGGTTCGAATCCCGGTAAGGACAAATATTTGTGTGATGAGCATGAATATTTGTTTCTGAGTCATGGATGTTTTCTATGTATTTAAGTATTTATATCTATTATATATATCGTCGTCTAGTACCCATAACACAAGCCTTATTGAGCTTACTATGGGACTAGGTCGGTTTGTGTAACATTGTCCCCTTATATATTTATTTATTATATTTATATTAATGTTTACAATATAATAGCAGAAGTTCTAGGTAATAGTTCGTTGAGAGCTCTACATTTTGAGAATAAAATCTCATTTTTCGAAAAAAAATACTAGACATGTTTTATGGTACTTCTTTGGAGTGGCATGCGTCTATAGGCTGCGGTGTCCGCTTACCATCAGGCGAGCCGTACGCTTGTTTGCCACCGTCGTTGTATAAAAAGAAAAACAATAGGTATCGGTAAATGACAACTTTGGATGAGAAAATGACAGTTGAATTTTCCTGACGGTCGTTCGAAATGTTACATGTTTACCCCTCAGGTAGATCTAAATGTATGGGAAAATTACAGTTGACTTGGTCTAACGTGCGTTCGAAAATTACGTGATTGGGATCACATTGCTTTTTTTATATATTATTCTGTCTCATTTACTACCGTTTTATGGATTCTTGTCTTAAAATGTACCTACGTTTTAAATCGTGTTTACAGGCTCGGCGTCCACGAATCGTATTCATTCGCCAAGAATTCAACTTTAATTGTTAATTTCGAATTCGCTACAAATAGTCATTGTAAAGTTTCAGACTTGGCTGTTTAATTTGTAGTTTAATGGCGCTGGTTCTGGATATATTTTCCAGCTAACCTTGAGTTGAAATGGGTTTTTTATTTATGTGAGCGGTGAGCCTTATATGTGAGACAAGCAAGCGTAACAAATACATACTTGAATGATTCCATTCCAATATTAAGTGAACATATCCCTTATTTACTTAGGTATCTTGGTGCTAATTGAATTTTGTTTATTTCTGCTGACGCCTGTTACGTGTTTACTTCTGTTTAATAGAGGGTCGGTAATGCACATGTGATTACAACCGTCTACGCTGCGGTGCCTGTTTATGTGATTGCCAAGTCACAAAATGCAAATGAAGAACAATAATGCTCAATACTCAATATTTTATTGCAATTTCACAAAGTAGTTGTACAGGTGGTAAGCTTATAGGTTAGAGCTTTGTGAAACCTGTTGGGCACTACAATATTATTATTATTTACAATCCCAGGGAGAGGAGAAATTGTGATTAATTACCTAAATAAACATTTATGATTGGATTTATTCGCAAATTTAATGTTACCTTAAAAATAAATGGCACACCCTAATGTCAAAAATACAGAATGTGGATGATAATATTCTTAAAATATGAAATGAAACATGTATCAAAATTTTTGAATACAATGTCATTTGTCAGTTATTAGTTATAGTAAAACATTAAATTATTATATTAACAGTATAGTATGACTTAACTAATAACAACTGATTAATTTTATTTATATATATTTCATCATTTTCTTCTCCTTGTATACAGTTCGGGAGTTTATTGTATATTTGAATGGACATTACTAGGGGGCTTGATGATAGAAGCTTAAGTTTACAAGGTGGTGGGTTAATTCTATTCTTGTTACGGATCGATCGTGTACGAGTAGAAGGTAGGTAGGTAGTGCTCTTGGGTATACGTAATATCTCACTACGTTTCACAGTTTAAGAGTTTCGAGAATTGGCCTATTTTTTACATGGAATGTTTCTTATGGGATCTCACTTCATTTTGTTGATTATGGCGTCATCAATTCATAATTATTTTTTATGAATGCAGCTGGAAATTATATTTCCGCATAGGCTTTATATGGAAACGTTATTTTACAAACCGCAATTAACGTTTGTTTAAGTTTTCAAGTGCACTTTACAAAACGAACACTAACTAATGCTAAATTTCAAGTTTGTAGGTTTGCTATTACCTTAAAATTATGATGATCGGTGATTCAGTGAGTGGTACAGTGACAATATTGCGAGAACTTTGACTTGCAATAATTTCTAAACTTAATTTTATTTAGAAATACATTTAGCTATGCCCTCTTGGTCACTGAAAATGCAGGCTCCTAGATTTTTCCACAACGAAGATGAAAGGGTGAAGAGTTTGAATGGTCCAAATTGTATCGAGAAAAGGATCCGACGTAAACGACGAGGAAGGGACGTCGGTGCTTCTTTTGCTCTTTTACTCGACTTGGCAGGGGCAATGCCCCCAGATTTTATCATAAACGAGCAATTTCATAATTGTCTGCTCGCATTCTGCCCAGGTAGATGCCAGTTATAATTATTATATCATTAATACCAGCGATTTAGTTAGTCAAGTACAATAGTATTTTTCATAATCGTGTTATAATAGAGAGCTTTTTAGTCAAGTATCGTGTTTCATACTCAGCAAGCTTCGTGGCCTAAGTAAGGTACGAGATTAAAAAGTTTGATTATGACACTATTCTGAACAATACTTTTTGTACGAGTTCATTAAAATTAATAATTTAAGTCATTAATACGAGATGTCTAGGTCTACTAAACGACTCCTTTTATACAAGATAATCCGTAGATAATCACACCACCGGTATCCGTAACGTTGCATTACTGTGTTGTGATTGGCTAAATACAAGTCAATCAAAAAGCGTATTTTTTTAATTTTGTTATGTCCTGGATACAGCTGCAAGTTTAAGTAGATTTTTGACAGATGACGGACATTGCTACGTTCCGAAACGCCATAGAGTTTTCTTAAACAAGGACACATTATTATTGGAATACGAAGTTCTATTTTCAAATCTTTTTCGGTTGTCTAGAGCGTATCGAAGTAACTTAGACTATTCAATGATGAAAAGAGTGACGTTGCAGTATTCTCTATTAAATTTTAATACACAGATTTTATTCGACGAGTACAAAAACTTTATTTATTTATTTATTTATTTATTTGAGTCAGGCAACAAGGCCCATATTTACAAATACCTTACAGACTAACATACATAACAATATACAAAACTTATAACATAACACAAATACACATTAAGACGGCGACGCGCGACGCAAGTTCTGGGTGTCAAATAACCGGCCTCGAAATCGCCGGAAAACTACACCCTTCGGCCAGAGCTCCTCCTTCATGAAGGTCGACAGCTTGTCAGTTGGTACTCTCACCACAAATGAATTGAAACTCGGTTTGTGGCGGGACTCCAACCTCTCAACCCTCAGGATGAGCTTGGTCTTCAAACGCAAGTACTCGATGACGTGTTCGGCTTTCGTCGAGTAGTGCAGACGGGACACATATAACAATGTCACCGGGACCGCGGGCTTTAGTAAACCGGCCGACGCAGTACCACACAGGTTGCGACAGGTAGACTTCTTCTTCCTGTCAATCAAAATGAAGCCATCCTATCTAGCTATCTAGGACCACGATAAATTTAAATTCATTAGGTCTCTTAATCACCCTAAGCTGTTAAGTAACTTTTAATACAATTTAAATATCATATTTATCAACTGCTTTGAATCTGGTTGTTTGCTTTTGATAAAAGTTTTGCTTTAAATGAATATTTAATCAGAAACTACTAGAAACTGAAGAGCTCATCCTAAAAGGCTGTTAGCTGTGCAAACATTAAATATGCCTTCAATGGTTACAAATGACGGAGTAATCTTCAGCTGTGAAATCGATGCTCGAGACCTATGCTGCCAAATATCATGTGTTAAATAGTCGTAATGGCATTGGTTGGACTTTAATGTATGATTCCCACCGACCGGGCCAGTCTGGAGCGCACCTTTGCGCATTTTATAAGTTGCCAAAAGAATTTGAAGCTTTAATATAGACGTTAAATTTCATATTTGAATGTACCTACTTGCGGCCGGTCGGCTTCTCGCGGACGTGAACGGCTGTGGTCGGCTGTCGTCACATGTGAACGGCTTCGTCCGGCTTTTTATCTACTGCACTCTATTTAAAACGCGGTCGCGTGCTCGGGCACCCGTTGCGACGCGGCGCCAGGTGACCCGGCCCGGCCCGTTCCGTGGGAATCGTACATTAGATGTTTGTTATCACGGATTTTTTTCAACCGGTTTTAAAACAGGGATCGCTATCCTCTTCAAGGGTGTTCGAAGAGGTTTTTCGTAAGGCTTTTTTCACCAAAGCTATTGCTCGTCAAAACCCATTGATTTAACTTTTATAGCGCTTTAAATACGGGTAATCGGTTCCCTTAACAAATATCAGATACCTTTTCGAAGCGCTTAAAAAGCCTTTCGAAAGGGTTTCTCTATAAATCAAATAAATATTAGGGGATGATTTTACACAAATCGACCTAGTCCCATAGTAAGCTCAACAAGGCTTTTGCTATGCGTTATGATTCCATATTATTAAGCTCGAGATAGGCAGAGAAGCAAACAGAAAGTCAATAATTGATGATTAAGAAATACAGTTCAAAAACGTGTCAGAATTTATAATTTCGCCAGATTAACGATATTCACCCATTTTCGATCACTCTTTCACAATTCCTTTGTGATTCAAAATAGGGGAGAACTTTTGTTTATGAAGGCTGTGGTGGGTACGAGTACACGGAATTTTAGAGTGTTATTATGCGAAATAAGCGTTAATTTTCATTCGCCGATACAAGCCTGTCCCCCTATTTCATAATTGTTTAACCCAACAATGTTACCAACGCTTTATCGCGCGTAATTGCCAAAGGCACCCCTCTATCTTTTCAATTAGGAATACTCTACCGAACATTATAATAAAATTTCAACCCTCAGGCGACAAAATTAAAAAAAAAAACAAATACTCATTACACACTCGATCGTGTATTTTCGAGCCTTCGCTAATTAAAAACGTAAAGACGTAAAAATATTTTCTTGAGAGAAAATTAAAACAAAGTTTTTTCCAGTGTTTCCGTTTCTAATTTTGCTTTAAGAACATTTTTCCAGATTAGAATGAATTGGGACAATGAAGTTTTTCATTTTGCAAATTAAGTTGGGCAGACGTTTTTTATGAAATGAGCGGGAAGTATTTTTTGTTTGGCATTTAGGAAAATGATTTCTTTTAGTGTGTTATTTTTATTTTGTCTTTTAATGAGTTTGTGTGTCTCAAATTATATGAGGATGGTTTGCTTTGGATTCGTTGTCTATAGACTATTCTTTAGATTTTTTTAAATTAGTTTGATCGTCATGCTTAGAATATGTATATTTTATTAAAGGGCTAATCAATATTTTTTTCCGAGAGATGATCGATCACGTAACGTTTTGATGACAGTTGACCTAGAATGCAACTATCATTTCCCAATCAAAAATTAACATTTAGATCTACCTGACGTGCGTACAATACGTTATTGACTCCTATTGTAATGTTTACAAATTTTAGGTTTTAAAGCTAGTAAACATGATCCAATTTATACAGACCCATCCTTTGGATATTTTAAAAAATATATGAAAATAAATGAGGACATCCGAAACCTACTAGGCGGAGACCGTTATTCTGGAAGCCGCTGACTTCGGAAAGATCTGGCCGGAAATGTCATGTCACCTTCGCCCCGGATTGGAAGCACTGTAAAGTTATAAATGGGGCCATTATGCTCTTCGAAAACTTAAAAACAAGAAAGAGCTTGTAAAGATGCTGCGACATTATATACCATTTTTATTTCAGATTTACCGGAACGTGAATTGAACTCGGACTCAATTCCAAAAATAGGAACTTTGTTAATTGCTAATTATTATAAGTAAGTAAGAAAATAAACGATATTCATTTCACAAAAACAAAAATAATCCCACTGCAGCTTATTTTCGCCACTAAAATCAACCCAATCAATGCTCAGATTATTCTAAATTTAACCTTGACAGGTGCTGAGTGGCACACGGACGCTAGTCATGCTGTCAAGCGCTTAAAATGTAACTTCACTTTACTAAATAAATAG
Source organism: Epinotia demarniana (assembly GCA_945867215.1). Taxonomy (NCBI): domain Eukaryota; kingdom Metazoa; phylum Arthropoda; class Insecta; order Lepidoptera; family Tortricidae; genus Epinotia; species Epinotia demarniana. The sequence goes on along the minus strand of OX244273.1, from coordinate 5,344,267 downwards.
ATAGACTCATAGTATGCACAGATGTACTATATAACAAATATATGTGAATAATATTTTAGTATCCTACATTTTGAAGCGATTTCTTTGTGTATTTAAAACGTGCCTACACTCAAATTATCTATCGCCTGAATAGGAATTCCTTTAAATATTATCCTCATTATCATCAGCAGTCCTTCCTTCAATGCTTTGGATCGTGACATTATATGTCCTCTTCTTGTGTAGGTACTTTAAATGTAGCTTAACGGTTTTCAAATATATACACAGTTATTATAAATTTACATGAAGGCATAGGGTTGCTTTACCTTAGTTTTGTATGATATGCCTTTAGACACATTAATAAATATTGATTCGGATTCCGCTGGTCCACGCTTTGTATGAAATGAAAGCCAGTCACATGAAGCCTTACAAAACCTCCCAATACTGTCGTACTTTTGTACGGTCGCTTTATTTAATTTATGACTCTTTTCGTAAAAATATACGTTGGATTCCTTTAGGCAACGAGGCCTTTTTTTACTAATACCTTACAAACTTACATATATATCAATATAAAAAAAAAATGTAATACAGTGCGTGGCCTGTAACAGGGGCAAATATTTAAAAGGACGCTTCCTTAGAGTATCTGTAGTAACCTCTTGTGTCCGATTTTTTTTTAATTCGGAGTAATGTTGATCTTAAGTTATGACCTTCAAGTTATGTATCTTGGCACTACGAGATCAAAGCACAGCAGTCAATGCAGATTTTGAGGTAACATCATGTACTGAGTCATAATAGTTTTTTTATTCCTTTTTTTTGAAAAGCTATTTTTGTGATTGTTTAATATATTTGCTATCTTTTTAGTGTTTTTAAAATAAAATTGAAAGCAGCCAAGTGTGTGTTGGACCACGCACAAGAAGGGTTCCGTGCCTATTAAAAAGGTCGTATCGTTACTGAAATCTTATGGCACTTACGTCCTTTTCTTTAAGGAAGGCAGTTTTTTAGAAATATCTCGAAAACCTTTTAAACAGTCTTGTTCAAAACTATTTCCGCTGGAATAATTTAATAAGCCCTAAGTCCATGAATTTTTCATATTTTTAAAATACACGGTTCAAAAATTAGAGGGGGGGGACACACAATTTTAGTGGCTTTCATGGCGACTACCTCCGACTCTATTCACTCAATCAAAAAACCGGCCAAGTGCGAGTCGGACTCGCGCACCGAGGGTTCTGTACAAACCTATAACAAGCAAAAGTTGTACTTAGTATGTTTATTACTAAATGATAAATGAAAATGGAATCCGTAACATTACAATGTGGAAAGCTGGGGGAGCATAAATTTAAACAGGGTCACTTTATCAATTTAGTAGTCATTCTTTAGGCTTTGATTTCCTTACGAGTAGAACTACTCGCAAGGAAATCAAAGTTGCGAACGGCAAAATAAGCGGATTACTTAAATTGCTGTTTCTTTTGAAAGCTGAGTTCACGGGAAAGTAACTTTAGGTTTTGATACCCTTGAGATTACCTATAATGTATAATAATATAAACCAGCCTATATACGTCCCACTGCTGGGCACAGGCCTCCTCCCATGGATGAGAGGGAACGGGCAGTAGTCTCCACGCTGGCCGAGTGCGGGTTGGGGACTTCACATACAACTTTTTCAGTTTTAAATTATGCGGCTTATATTGCTATTTCTTATGATTGCGTGGACATAAAACTTTCGTTTTGCTACAGCTGAAAGGTATTATAAACATGAGTATTTGACATTTTTTTTTTTTTTTTTACATATATCTGCGATCAGTCGTAAGACTATAATCAGATAGGTAGTAGGTGGTAGATGTTTGGAGAGATGAGACCACTGTCCTAACTCTCGTCTAATTCAGGCAGCACGTTGGCTCTCTTGAGTCTCTTGATTGGATTGGGCTCCAATAGTTTGGCAGACAAGGGATTAGGATGGGCTATAAGTCTGTCCTTGTACTTGATTGAGTATCGTCTCGCTTCTTCGGAGACAGTCGGTATTTCCAGGTACTCGTGGATTTCCGAGTTGCGAGCGTACCAGGGTGCTGACGCTATAACCCTGAGGATGTTGTTTTGGGCTCTTTGTACTCGCATTGTATTGGATTTGCTTGCTGATGACCACAGTTGGATCCCGTACGTCCAGATTGGTTTGATGATCCCGCAGTAAACTCGCAACTTGTTGGTTAAGGATAGTACAGACTGCCTTCCCAGGAGCCAGAGCAGGTTCCTGAACCGGAGGTTGATCTCGTCGCGCTTGTTTTTGATATGCTCTTTCCATGTCATCCTTCGATCAAGGTGAAAGCCCAGGTATTTTACGCATGTCGACTGGGGAAGGTTAGCTGGGCCTAGACTAACGGGTGGGCAAGTTTCACGCCGGAGTGTGAATGTAATATGGTGTGACTTAGGAGCACTTGCTTTTATGCGCCATTTGGACAGCCAAGCATTGGTGGCGGTAAGTTGAACCTGCAACAAGCTGCTTGCCTCTTTCGGGTCTTGGCTACAGGCGAGAAAGGCTGCATCGTCAGCAAACGTGGCTACCGAGACCTGAGGTGTCTGGGGTAGGTCAAGAGTGTAGATGTTGTACAGGATAGGGCCTAGAACCGAGCCCTGGGGTACTCCTGCTCTGCAGGTAAGCAAGGAATATCTAGCGTCACCAAGCTTCACTCGAAACTTTCTGTCACTAAGGTATGATTCCATTAGAGGGAAGAAACAGTGTGGCAAATAAGTTTTGATTTTGCAGAGTAGCCCCTTGTGCCAGACCCTGTCGAATGCCTGCTGTACGTCCAGAAAGGCAGCCGAGCAGTATTTTTTGCTTTCTAGGCTTTGTCTTATGGTGCTGTAGACTCTGTGGACCTGCTCTATAGTGGAGTGTTTCTTACGAAAGCCGAATTGGTGGTCCGGAATTATTTGATCCATATCTAGGCAGGGATTTAGTCGCGCAAGGAAGATCCGTTCCCATAATTTGGACAGTACTGGCGTCAGGCTGATTGGGCGGTATGACGACGGTTCATTAGGTGGTTTACCGGCTTTATGGATCATTATAATCTCAGATGTTTTCCACAAGGCGGGTACATGGGACGTCCTTAGCGTGGCATTGATGAGTATGGTAAGGAATACAATGGCCTTCTTCGGGAGTTCTTTTAGTAGCCTTGCGGTTATTAAGTCGAAGCCAGGGGCTTTCTTTGAGTCCAACTTGCGAATCTCTCTAATCACCTCTCTGGGTGAGGTAGGACGCAGTGGCAGGCAGAGCTGGAAGTCTTGTTTGATGATTTTCTCGATTTCCGGGTCTTCAGGCTCATCGGTTTCGTTTGGTTTGAATATGCTGGCAAGGTGTTTGGAAAAGGCCTCGCATTTTTCTTCGCCGGTTCGCGCCCAAGTTTGACCAGTTCTAATTGGTGGGGAGCATTGTTGTGGCTGAAGGTTTTCCTTTGTCGCTTTCCAAAGGTCATGAGCCCCACGACCGCTTGGAGTAATCTTTACAAGCCTTTGCCTGACTGATTCGTTTACAGAGTCAGCAAGGAGGTCTTTCAGTTCTTTAATTGCCCTGTTAAGTTTGGTCTTGTCGGTGCTCCTATGAGACTGGTGCCAAATTCTTCGGAGGCATCGTTTCTCTTTAATTTTCTCCCTTATTGCAAGGGGTATCGGGGTGCCAGATGATGTTCCTTTTAACTCCGGTGTGCTAACCCAAGCCGCTACTTGTAAAGTATTTGTGAAGTACAGGCAGGCATCATCCACATCTTCTTTACTTTTGAGTGGAAGTTTGAGGTTGATATTCGTCTCGAGGTATTCACGAAAGTAGAGCCAGTCTGTGTGCGAGTTGTGCAGGTGATCAGCGTAGGGCTCGTAGAGCATAGGCACGGAGCTCAGCATTAGAGTAACGGGGGTGTGATCAGACGAGCCATCAAGACTTGATTTGACGATTGTGTTCTGCTTGCAAATACTCTTGGTTATGTAGAAGTCTAATAGGTCAGGCTTTTTCTGGCTATCCGTTGGCCAGTATGTAGGCTCTCCTGTTGACATAGGTGTCAGATTGATGACATCGCAGCTCTTTTTTAGTTCACGACCCCTAGTGGTTGTTAGTCTCGAGCCCCAGTGAGAATGTTTGGCATTCCAGTCGCCACCAGCGATGAACCGGTTGCCCAAGGATTCGAAAAAACGGGTAAACATAGCCTCTTTTATGGTGTGACGCGGTGGGCAGTAAACTGCGGAGAGGTTAAGAGGTCCAGATCGATCTTCGACGCGTATCGTAGTGGCTTGTAGGTAGGGGGTCGTGAATGGATCCAAAAGGCAGTGCCTTATATTATTCTTGATAATGACCGCGGAGCCAGCATGGGCACCCCCATCAGGGTGAGGGGTTAGATAAACGGAGAAACCAGGAATGCATATTCTGCTTCGTGATGTTGTGTGTGATTCAGATATAAGGCAGATATCAAGATTGTTTGATTTTATGAACATTTCTACTTCGTGTTTGTTGGGAGCAAGGCCGTTAATGTTCCAAGTAGCTATGTGTAGAAAAGTCATTTTGCAAGCTTTGTGACGAGGGTTGTGATAAGCCCCACAAGGGAGCCTATTTGTTGTATTAGTAGATCCATTTTTTCGCTCTGTTTAACTAAAATTTCCTCTAGCTTGTTGTGGTATTTTTGGTCATTGTTGCCACTGGTAACTTCAGCGTATGATTTTTGTTGTGAGTTGTCAGTAGAGCTCTTATGTTTAGATGTGTTGGGAATCGGGTTTTCCATTGCAGCTGAAGCCGGGGTAGTTTGTGCAGGTGGTCGGACTCTAGGACTAGAATTCTTGTTTCTTCGAGCAAGAAGATCTTTGTATATTTGACAACCTTTGTAGTTGGCCGGGTGATCGCAGGAACATAAGCCGCAGGTAGCAGGGGTAGCTCTGTCTTTCTTGCAGTCAGAGCTTTTATGAGGTCCAGCGCATTTGACACATTGATATGGCCTCATGCAGTTGTTCTTGGAGTGTCCATATTGTAGGCAACGCTGGCATTGTACAATGCCTTTTGATTTACGAGGATCCTCTATCTTGACCTTTTGATTATAGATATACTCGATCTTTTTAGCTGCCGGGTTGTTAGCACTAGGCTCAATGTTGACAAAAAATGTCGAGGTGGGTGTCTTATCTGGGCCGTAGCGAGCGTTGATAATTTCACCTTTAACTTTGTTATTAGTTGCCTCTACTGCTTCGTTAATTGCTTCATGTGGAGTAGTATGGTGTAGGTTTTTTATAACGATCCGGTAGCATTTGGAGTCCTTTGGCGTAAATGTGTGGCCAATAAGCCCGTTTGATCTGATGACAGTAATAATCTTTTTATATTCTTCAGGGGTTACTACAAGGACGTGAAGAGTGTATTTGTTGAGGATTTTGAGTTTAAACTTATCTTCGGTGCTGGCAGTAAGAAGGAGTTTTCGTAGCTCATTGACATCTTGTATTCCACTAAGAACAATCGGCGGGGGTTTGCTGGGTTTCCTATCATTTTCGATGGGTGTTTCGTCTGTTGAGTCCAGCGGTAGGTTGCTGAAGCGATTTTCCGTGGATGTTCCCTCTTGCTCAGGCGGGGACCCGCAGGTCTTTCTCTTTTTACTGTGGCGCGGTGTAATCACTTTCGGCCATGACGGTGGAGCAGGATAAGGCTGGTTGTCTTGTGATGGTAATTCTGTCATGTCAGTCGCAGTATCTTTTGGAGAGTCTTTAGAGCTCTTAGATGTATTTTGAGCTGGGTCAGTCATGGATGATGATCTTGGTCTGTTAAACAGTCCGGGGTGAAATACTTGTTGAGTTAGTTGAGGTTGGAGTTTTTGGTTTTTTTGGGTATTCGTATGCATAATTATTGTTCCCACGAGAAGGGTCGAAATAGAGGTCGCTCACAGGGTAACGCCCATTCCTGTGAGAAGGCACAGTACAACGATGTGAGCCAGGTCCATCGAGGTTAGCGCTAGCGACTGGATTCCCTCAGCCATCCATCCCCTCGGCACGCACCTTGGGATTGGGGTAATTATTTTATAGAGGTTGTCTTCCTCATAGCCCAGGCAATTAAGCCAAGGCTACCGGTCTTGCGAAACATGACCACAAGAATGCGGTTTGTAAAGATCATTTCCTACCTTTACACTGGCTGGCTGTTAAGCTTGCCTAGTAGGTTAGTTGACCGCCGCCTACGACTCGGCGTTTGTTGTTCTTTAGCACCACCCGGGGGACACGTGTAGGGTTGTGGTTAGGTAGCTCCTACGGACGCGAACAACTTTGCCCCCCGAGTATTTGACATGAATTTCAATTTAATACCTCCACACGTTTACGAGGAAAAAGGTATTAAGTTGAAAAAATTTAAAAACATTTTTTTGTATGATTTAACTAAAAATGTCTACTTTTCCTAATTTTTCCTTTGTCTGTGCTATATGAAGTTTCTTCGTGCCAAGTTTTAAGTTTCTGTGTTAACGGGAAGTACCCTATAGGTTTTGAGTTTGTTGCGAGTACTCAATTTCAAAATATGCGACTTAAATGGCCATTTCTTTTGATTGCGTTGTCATAAAAGTTGGTTTTGCTACATCTGATGGGTCATATAGCCCTTAGTATTTGACATGAATTTCAATTTAATACCACTACACGTTTATGAGGAAAAAGGTATTAAGTTTAAAATTTAAAAAGTGTTTTTTTGTATGATTTAACTAAAAATGTCTACTTTTCGTAAATTTTCCTCTGTCTGTGCTATATGACAATGCTTCGTGCCAAATTTCAAGTATCTGAGTTCACGGGAAGTACCCCGTAGGTTTTGCGAGTGTCGAAAAACTCTAAAGTTTGCAGCATAAACGACTGTATCTTTTGATTGCGTTGGCTTTTAAGTTTGATTTTTTTACAACTCCAAGAGACAATAGACCTGAGTATCTGATATAAATTTCAGCTTGATACCTCCACGCATTCCTGAGAAAAATGGTCTTGACAGACAGACAGACAGACAGACGGACAACAAAGTGATCCTATAAGGGTTCCGTTTTTTCCTTTTGAGGTATGGAACCCTAAAAAATGCTGATATACCTTATATTTATTTTGACAGGCCTATCAATTGATGTGCCACACGTGGGCTTGCCAAGAAAAAATTTTTTTGTGACTCAGTTTTATAAAGGGATTGAATCTCTAAAAATTTTTTTTTTGTTATTTAACTACAAAACTACGTAGCAACTAATAAAATACACCTATCCTAAAAATGTTATTCAAATACACCGTATGGTTTTCGAGTAAAATGCCTGTGACATACGGATGGACAAACAGACAAACAGACATGACGAATCCATAAGGGTTCCGTTTTTTGCCATCTGGCTACGGAACCTTAAAAACTACTCGTGTCACCCCAGAAGGGTAAACAATTTACGTGGACTTAGTTTAAAGAAAAAAAAAAACAAGTTTTTTATTTTCAATTTAAATTACCTGGAAATAAGTGCTCACAAGCTCAACAGTCTACCGTTTAATTTTTTGCCCCTGTTTTAGGCCACACCCTGTATAACACACATTCAGGGTGTCAAATAGCGGCCTTAAAATCGCCGAAAAACAACTTCCTTCAGCCAGATTTCCTCCTTGACGAAGGACAGCTTGTCAGTTGGTACTCTCACCACAAATGAATTGAAACTCGCTTTGTGGCAGATATGACAAGGACACAGACACTTGAGCCTTAAGTGGGTACCAAATTAAAGTTCGTGATTACCTATTATTTTTTCTAGTAACAGGTCACTGATATTCTTGCCAAGTAAAACGCCTGATTCAATCAAGTAATAAAGTTGTACTTGAATTAGCTCATCAGTTTTAATAAATAAATTAGCAAGCGCCATGGCAAGAGGCTTTGGCGCGGCGCCACTAACTTGTAGCAGTTCTGTTATGTTTTGCCATAACACTAGTGCGGGGAACGACCCGGATATAATGAGTCAGGGATGGGACACTTTATATTTTATTTATTTTATGTGTCTTACTCAAAGTTACCATAACGAATTTGCACGTTATCCACGTTAATCATCTGACCCCGATCACCCAGGGGAACCTGGCGGCAATTATTTTATATTTAACTATGAAAAAAATATAATGTTCGGTTATGGCGCTTCGCCGGACGCTGCCGCATCACGCTCGCTTCGCTCGCTAAGCTCGCGTGCTGTAGGGTTGTAGTTCTCCTAACAACCTTACCGTTTTTTCCCTGGGGGGGTCAGAGGAGAGGGGGGCTATTTTAGTGGACAACAGCCGAATATGTCGCTATGGTGCGATTCCATTTTGTGTTAAATGTTAAATAAAAAACCACATAAGTAAAGGTGAGATTATTTCATATGCCCGACTGTTTTATAAAGCTGACATAGGAATTGGAATCTTCTATCTTGGATAGTAGAGGTGCTTTTGGAATGGACTTTTCTGATGTAATTCGGCTAACTCAAATAATTTGAAGTGATGATATTTTCAATAACCTTGTTATGAGAATGCCTTAAGGCATTAAGTCCGCCATTTAATAAGAAGTACAAATTTTGTACTTCTTATTTGTGCAATAAAGTTTAAATAAATGAATAAATATACCACTAGCTGGTGAGATGCGTAACGCAGTGTACTGTCGTCAGGTAGATCTAAATGTCACTTGAGTTAATCAAATGAACTCTTGAAAAGTTAATTTAATTGAATTAAATTGAAAATACCTGGTTAGTGTGTTGATTTCGTTACTACTTTTCTCTGCTTCTGATATATCAGTCGCATCTGTTTCCGAAAACAGTAATTTATTAAAATCGCTTTTATTTCTTACATCTAGCTGTTTTCTTTATAAATGAAATAATGTACATAAAAAGTCTACAAACGTGAAACGCTACGTACTGCTACGTGTTTCGGACGAATCACACAACATAAATATTAATGAACAATCCTAAATTACACCAAAAGTACACATCAAACTCGCAGACCTTTAAATTTCACCCGGCAGAGTCTGGCAAACACTAAACAATTTAAAAGTGAAACAAGCGGTGCGCAAAACTCTCGGCAAATAAAATTAATAACTAAATTCTGTTACTCATTCCGCTAAATGAACTCGCCGGCAATCCGAAGCTACCCGAAGTTACGCGAAGCTGTTCGCGAGCTTCATTTGTTTTGTTATTGGGCGGCCATAATATTCGTTACGATTATGTCTTACTACACTTCCGTCTCGGGCTCGGGTTTCCTTAGGGAAAATAACAATTTGCGCTGGAGCACTTTACGGGAGGAACAATTAGGGATTGGAATTAAAAAAAAAAACAAAATATGCGACATACTTTTCGATGAAGGAATTTGGCTTGATCTATATTTTGCTATTCAATACTTAAGGTTCTTGTTCACTTATTTTTGGGACGTCAGTCATCTGAGACCAATGCACAATGGTGGGTGCAACCCTTGTCGAAATATCAGAAATAAAGGATTATAAATATCGCTTTAATAGACCCTTGAAAAACTATAATTTAATTACAATATTTTGCTGTCTGGTAAAATATCAACCACATTAAATAAGGGCATCAAATATAATGACCACCAAAAAATGCTTTGATACCCTAAGATCTTTTACCAAAATAATATACTGAACACCAAAGATAATAATTCTACCATTACAATAGTACTAGCTGTTTTAATAAAAAGTGCACATTAAATTTTATTCGAACACCAAATTTACTAAATGATCACCAAATTTTTGTGACCAAATTAATACAATACTTCTACCTAAATAACCCACTATGATTGCCATAAAATATGTGAGTATTACCAAATAAAGTATAATGATGCCAAAACAAGTGATACCAAAACCCGAATCAGCACACCCTACTTCCACGTGGACTTGTCTCTCCTACCCCTAGAGTGTATATGTCGTCGGCCGATCGTAAAATCCGCCAGATCACGAAATTCCTAGGCATACCGTGAAACACCGCCATTTCATGATATGCCTAAAAGTTGGCCAGGCTTATCACGATGTGCCTGATAAACAATACGGCAGATCGATTAGAGCAACGCATTTGTCGATATTCCTAGCTCTATACCGGGCACATTGTAAAATAGTTTCTTTCTTGGCCACTGGTGGCGCTGCGTATGCGATGGCGGCCGTGTTTATTGGGAGCCAACAATCAGGGCGGACAAAACTGGCTTGTCATGAGCGAACTTTGTCTTAGGTCGGTTAGGTTAGGGTTCACTTGTGCCCCTCAGACCAGAAATAGACACCCCGCGCACCGGGGTGGCGTCTACTCGCTGGAGATTATCAGTAGAGAGCGAAGCGTAGGTCTGAGTCCTAGAAACGAAAGCGGGGATCCGTCGAATTTAGGAAATTATTTTACTGTTTTTAATTTAGCAATGATTTATTACGATATCATTTTCTTTAATAGGATAGTAAGATGTTATAATTTGGGTTATGTTTTCATATTAATAGGAGATACAATTTTGGTGATCACTTACTATTTTTGGGTTAGCAATGATTTATTAGGATAGCGTTTTTTTAAATAGGATAGTAAGATGTTATAATTTGGGTTATTATTTCACATTAATAGGAGAGAAAAATTTGGTGATCACTTAACTATTTTTAGATTAGCAATGATTTATTTGGATAGCATTTTCTTTAATAGGGTAGTAAGATGTTATAATTTGGGTTACTATTTCATATTAAAATGGAGATAAAATTTTGGTGATCATTTAGTATTTTTGGCAGTAAAAAGTATTTTTTTGGCGTTCTATTTTACTATATCTGGTGGTCCGTTAAACATATGCCTTAAATAAGTATAACACGTTGCTACAATGTTATTTCCCATCGAAGACAAGTACTGAAAACTGAATAAGACCGATGTTTTTGATGTAAGTACACTACATAATACATACATACATCCAGATTACTAACGGAAATTAAACCAATTAAACATTACATTGTCGACAAAACATTGTGACATGGGTACACTATACGGCATCCGTTATTCTGTATACAAAAACGTATCTTGGCAGATAAATTACGATACTGCCGCCCTTTCGTGCCTAGGGGACAAAATTATCACATTAAGAAGTACAAGGACCGCCAGCGCGCAGCGGGCTTGAAGACGAGGGTAATGTACACGTCAATCCTGGCTAATAATAGAATCTCAATCAACCTAGTCGGTTACACAAGACAGTCTATTGTGTGTTCGTTTTCTATTAGGAGTAATCGTGTTCTTTTATTTGTATAATACTGTAATGTATTATTTATTTATTTATTTATTTATTTATACTTAAGGAGTACCAACAGCTACAAAAACATGATATAAGTCTTATATAGTAATACAAAGCCAATTAAAGGAACTCACAGATAGAATTGGTATAGAAATATAAAAATGTTTGACACACTTAGCACACAATATCGCACTAGGTAAATGTACACTGCTAATACAGACTAGTGCACCAGAAAACAGAGAAAACAAAAATACATAAAACATAAAACTACGTAGCAACTAATTAGCTGAGAAGGAACACATGAGCAAAGTCGCACGCACCCGAAAAAATCGCCACCTGCCATACATCTATCACTACATCTATCAATTTAGATCGGAGAATTGTCATGAAAAAAACGACATGCTAGCTTTCGCCTCACAGAAGGAATTGAGCAGTTGAACACATCAATATCCATTTCTCTTGACAAACTATTCAAAGTGCGACTAGCGCGACTCAAAAAACAATTATGCCTGTATTTAGACGAGGTACATTTAAGTGAGATAGGGGGAAAGTGTCTTTTAGATCGAGTAGGCGTATTAAATGAAAGTTTATTGAGTAAATCCGGACAATCAATATTCCCACTCGTGACATTCAAAATATAAGTCGTATCAGCTATTTCTCGACGTACATATAGGGGTAATATGTGATGTTTTTTGCATGTGCTCAAGTAATTGGAGGATACGTATGAACATTTTAGTTTAAAGCACAGGTGTTTGAGAAACCTTTTCTGAATACGCTCGATCCTATCTATATAAGTTGTATAGCACGGATTCCAAATTTGGGATGCATATTCAATTTTACTTCTAACGAGTGAGCAGTAAAGTACTTTGAGTGTTTTTGCTTGCGTAAAGTGAGCGGAATTACGCATTATAAACCCCAAGGCTCTAAGGGCGCTACCCACAATACCATCAATATGAAGATCAAATAATAGCTTGGAGTCATGTACCACACCTAAATCCTTCATAAAACTAACTTTATTCAGGGATTGGTCTTTAAGTATATAAGTAGAGGATATTAAGTTGCGTTTGCGTGAGAACGTGATTGAGAAGCATTTTGATGGATTCAAATCCAGCTTATTTGTCTGACAATAATCATCAAGCCGCGCAAGGTCTGACTGAATAAGTACAGAATCCTGACTAGACTTTAACTTTCTATAGATCTTCATGTCGTCTGCAAAGCAAAGAAGTTCAGAGTGAATGATGCACTTGCTGATGTCGTTAATAAATATATTGAATAACAGCGGGCCAAGCAAAGACCCTTGTGGGACACCACTTGAAATTGTCACCCAACCAGACATATAGTTATTAACGACAACTGCCTGAGATCGATTGTCTATATAGGATGAAAACCATCTAAGCAAGTCTCCACTGATACCCATGTTATACAGTTTCGATAACAGCATTGCGTGATCAATCCGATCGAACGCCTTGCTGTAATCAGTGTAAATAACATCAACTTGATAACCATTATCCATTGCCTCAGTCACATACTCATTCATAAGTATCAGGTTAGACACCGTGGATCGACGCCGAAGAAAACCATGCTGGTTAGGGCTAAATGAGTTCTTTAAAGCCTCGTAGACCTGATTGTAGACAACCTTCTCCAGAACCTTAGATAAGATACACAATTTAGAAATAGGTCTATAATTAACGATATGCGTTTTAGGCCCCTTTTTATGTACCGGTGTAATATATGCGGATTTCCATAATGAGGGAACAGAATACTCAGAGAAGGAACGCTTGAAAAGCAATGTAACTGGTACCACCAGACTCTTTGCGCAGTTGATTAAAAAACAAGCTGGGAGGTCATCAGGACCCGCAGACTTGGCTGGGTCAAGCTTAAGTAAAATATTAATAATCTCATCCGGTTTTACTTCAATGCTGGACAATGAAACGGGCGAGTCACTAGATGGGCTTAAAGATGTTTGTAAGTTGTTGCTACTCGACGCTGAAAAACTAGTACGAAAGTAATCTGAGAAAGCATTACATATATCAGTACCAGTATTTACCATGCCATCACCGTATTTTAAACTACTAGGTATGACGTGAGAGCCGGACCTTGACTTAATAAATGACCAGAATTGCTTTGGATTTTTAGCAATGTTGTTTTCTGTGCGGTTAATGTACGCAGCAAAACACTCCTGCTCCAACCTCCGCACCCTGTCTCTCAGCAAGTTAAAAGATACTAAATCCGATATATTATTATAAATACTGTATTTTTTAAAATATTTATATTTTTCCTTTATAGCCTTTTTTAGTGGAAGTGAAAACCATACGGGATAAGATTCCGCTTTAATTTTACGGCACGGAATATATTTACTTCTCAGTTTAGTAAAAATATCATAGAAGAAATCGAGTGACTGGTCTAATGTACGCTTGGAGAACTCCCCTTCCCAGTCAGTAGTTACCAATTCCTCATTGATAGCGGCGTAGTCAGATTTATTGTAAATATATTTCATACGGGGAGCCGGATCCATAAAATCAGTAATAGTGTACTTAATATGTATTATTAAGGGTTTGTGATAAGGGTCAATTGGTACTAACGGATTCATGCACTCACCGACACTAATAATGTCATTTGACAAGACAAGATCCAACAATTTACCGTAGTCATTTAGAACCCCGTTGTATTGGCAAAGGCTGTGGGTGAATAGATCATCTACTAAGTTGCACTCGTCAACGCTTGTATACGTAGTAGGAATCAATGACGAGGACCCTACCAACCACGTAATGTTACTCATGTTGAAGTCACCAATTAATAATATCTTATCATTAGGATTGCTTAAAACTACATGATTTAACTTACGCAAGAAGTTCTCCAATTGCTGAGAAAAAGAGAAACCTTGACCCTGTTTACATAAATATAAGACGCATAAATGCACTTTAGTAGACCTATTGCGATTATCTTTGAGTGAAATGGTGAGCCAGAGGTCCTCAGCTGACGAGTGAAATGATGGTTGCGGGGTAACCGCTAGTTCCTTACGAGTAGCAATAATAACGCCACCACCGCGGCTCTGCCCGGTTACAGACAGGTCGCGGTCGCGACGCCAGACAACATACCTGTCATCAAATAGCTCCGAGTCCCGTATCCCATCCACGAGCCACGACTCGGTTAGTACGATTATGTCATAGGTAGCCATACATAGGTTGCGATAAAATGTAAGCGTTTTAGAGCGCAGCCCCCGCACGTTTTGGTAGTAAATACTAGGATAGTTCACTGAAGCATTTAGATTAGCCATTCAAAAGACACTTTTAACATGGAATAATGATTGAATATACAAAAAATCACTTCATCCAATAAACAGGCAATAAATAGGCAAAGAATAAGCAATAAATGAATAACGTGTAATGAACTACTACGGCATGCGTGTTGCCCATATGAAATCATAATAAGAATACAGTGAGTGCGAAAGAGCGAATAAATATGCATATTAATTATCAGTTGCGACGAAAAGAGACAAATATATGACAATGACCACCCGTCGAAAACAATATAGCAAGTAGCGACAAGCCCGGGCGCTAGACAAAAGAGGTAGACTGCCTGGGTGGTCCGGTCAGCGGTGATCAAACTTTCATTCGGCATGGTGGAAATAATGTACAGTATTGACAAAATCGCGATGCGTACACAAGTTAAGCGCAAATTATTGGTTATTTTACAAACTAGCGCAACTTGTTTAAATCACGCTCACTATGAATGACAAAAGCCTTAGAATTATCGTCCTTACGGACATGGATTTTACAATGTTTTATCCAAACATACATATAGCCTTTCTGCTTAAGCAAAGTTTTAGTAGACGTCAAAAGCTTTTTATTCTCAGATGTCAAATGGTCGTTGATAAAAACTCTTTGTTTATTGCCCTGGAATCCAATGTCTTCAGCTAGGATTGACTTCTTCAAGCGGGCTGATGCTATAAAATCTTCTTTGATGTACCGGTTGATGAAACTCACGATAATCAGTTTATCCTTGGAATTGTGGATTGGAACTCTGGATATGTGATTAATCTTGGCATTATCCACTGGGTAGCCGATTGCATTACATATATTCCCCAATACTGTGAAAAGGTTCTCGTTCTTTGATAGCGGAACACCCTTTAACTCAACATTATTCAGACGTTGCAGTTGATCACCTCGGGCAAGTTCATTTTTAAGGAACGATA
Source organism: Epinotia demarniana (assembly GCA_945867215.1). Lineage (NCBI taxonomy): Eukaryota > Metazoa > Arthropoda > Insecta > Lepidoptera > Tortricidae > Epinotia > Epinotia demarniana. The sequence goes on along the minus strand of OX244273.1, from coordinate 5,328,912 downwards.
TTTCATTACTCTGCAAAACCACTTTGTCCTGTAGAGCCTCCAGCTCGGGAACAAATCTCTCCACTACCGCTAGACGAGATGAATATTCATCGAGCTTTGCACTGGTAAAGCTACACGACTCTTTGACTTCAGTCAACTCCGTCATTCATGACCCATTATGAAAGCTTTCAAATAGGTCATACCGGTTGATGAAACTCACGATAATCAGTTTATCCTTGGAATTGTGGATTGGAACTCTGGATATGTGATTAATCTTGGCATTATCCACTGGGTAGCCGATTGCATTACATATATTCCCCAATACTGTGAAAAGGTTCTCGTTCTTTGATAGCGGAACACCCTTTAACTCAACATTATTCAGACGTTGCAGTTGATCACCTCGGGCAAGTTCATTTTTAAGGAACGATATTTCATTACTCTGCAAAACCACTTTGTCCTGTAGAGCCTCCAGCTCGGGAACAAATCTCTCCACTACCGCTAGACGAGATGAATATTCATCGAGCTTTGCACTGGTAAAGCTACACGACTCTTTGACTTCAGTCAACTCCGTCTTTCATGACCCATTATGAAAGCTTTCAAATAGGTCATGAAAAAAATTACCCTTCTATGGTTTTTTTTCATGCAGGAAATTTTAAGCAGTCATGTGACTTTTAAATCAGATAAACAGTCAAGAATCATATTACTGCAAAACGTGATTTCTCGTTTCGTAATTTGGTCATAACGGCGTTTCAAATAACGCGATATTTTCCAATGCACGCCCTTAAGGTATCTGTGTCTGCTAAATAAGTAATCGTACTTAATAATTGTATTTGTACGAATAATAATATATTTTACTTTCTCGAATCAAAGTTTGCAGACGTATGTTTTCGACACTCAATAAAGTACAAAAGACAAATTCTCGAACTTGAACATGAATAGAATTTGAAACGGCAAAAACAACGGTTCACTCGGTAAATAAAGTGCCGTTTGAAATACCGACATATGCAAAATAATATAACATGGTTTTAACTGTATATTTTCATTAATGAATTGACAAATCTCCATCATATATAACATACATAGTTAAGTTAGTATATAATTACAGAGAAAACCATTGCATAAAAATAAAAAGGGTAGTGTTTTCCATGATTAAAAACACCAAATTTATATTAGTGCATCCCGTTACAACAATAACAACAGCTAATGGCCACCAACTGCGGACGTTTATCGCTCAAAAATACACAATCCAACCGCATTTCGTCAACTAACTACAATAATTTAAATTCAAACATGACAAAATTATACACCGAAACGCAATAATATGCGGGGAAGCGGCGATAATAGTGTTTCATTTCGCAAATTAACATAGTTGAATTTTGATAAGCCTTTAAATAGTATGAAATAGTTAAACTAGATAGTTAAAGCCAGTGCCTGTTAAATATACGTTAATTACACATTAATAACGACGACCTAAGTCATTACAATGTGTATAAAACGTAATAAATTTAAGGTCGTGACAGATTTAATGTTTCAATTTTGTTATTGTAACGGTCTATTTTACTGTTTCAGCATGGATCTTTTTGGACCGTTTTGCACCCTGTTAATTTTGTTGGAGATGTTTTAATAAAATGTTTGCGTTGGCGGGGCGTTATTGGAAGGGTTTCAGTAACAATAAATCAAAACACTTAAGTCTAAATGAAATGAAATAAAGGCACGTAATTTTATTTCAGTTACCTTACCGCAGTACATCCAAAAGCGATTTTTCATCACATTTTATACCGAAAATTGTAGATACATAAAATATGGCATGGTAAAGACAAAAACATGGATTAAACATATAAGATGCATATGATATATTTAGTTAATGGGAATATTTTAAACATTTTATTTGGTGGATACGGATTATTTTAGTTAAACAAATATTATCATTTTACTATGTGACATAAGTTTTTTTATATCTGGACGGCCGAGCTCTGTTCGAGTTCAAATAGAGAAATCGATTTCCCGAGATAAATCGCCCTCATAAACCCTTACATTGCTTTTTCTTTCATTAGCAACATAATCGTTTTCGAGAACGTGATAAAAATGTATATACGAATATTGCTAGTTGAATAGTATAGATTTTGATACAGCTGAATGATCCTTTCATACCCAGCTACTGCCTGAACAACGATATATATATATATAATGATAAATCTCATTTATTTATACAAATTGTAATACAATTCATTCTTACCAGGGTTTCCTGCACTAGACTACACCTGTATCGTGGGAAACCAGTTTAAAAATTATACATTAAAAGTCAGTTACTTTAAAACAATACATACATCAAGTGTTGGCGTAAGTTAATTAATATAACTGCATTCATAGCACAGAAAAAATGTATACGTGCTATTTACGGCAAAGCCCCTTATATATCATGTAAACTACTTTTCATATTCATATTCATATGCATATTCATTTATAATATAAATTACAAGTCAGGTTTACTTAAATTAATTCACCATGTCAGAAAAGTTTTACAATAATACGTCTAATTGGTTATATGTTGTTTCTATTACACATCTTTAGATATTTTTAACTCAAAGAACTCCTTGTGGTTATAGAAGGCCTGCTCGACTAACCAAGTTTTCAGTCTTTTTTTAAAAATGGAGTTATTTTCGGCTGCAACAATTGCACTCGGGAGGTGGTTGTAAACTTTTGGACCCATGATGTGTAAGTGCTTGCTTGACTTTGTCAGCTTGTGAGGCACGGTCGGAAGCCTCTGACAAGCACGGGTCGACCGCATCGCGTACCGGCGGGGGGCCGCGTCGATAGGTTTGTTTTCTGCCTGCTCATGCGCGTATACTGCCGCCCGGAGAATTAGCAGTGATGGTAGGGTTAATATGCCCAGAGCTCTGAAGTGCGGTCTCGCTGACTCAGTCTGTGTGATGCGGACAACTGCACGCACGGCGCGTTTTCGGAGTCTGAAAACTCGCTCCCATTCCGCGGCACCGGCCCAAAGTTCCGTTCCGTACTGTAGGTGAGAATGCACCGACGCAAAATAGCACGATCTCAACATTTCGCGGGGTAGTATTCGAGATAGACGTTTTAGTGCGAAACAGGCAGCCGAGAATTTGTTGCATACCTGGTCAATATGTGTCGCCCAGGTCAGCCCTCTGTCTATCTCGAATCCCAGGAAGGTGAACTTGTGACCTGTTCAATGTCCAGTCCATTTGTGCACACTTGCAGGGATATCATTTGCCTTCCTGAGAGGTCGAAGTGTACAAAATGTGTTTTTTTGATGTTCAGTATGAGGCCACTCTTATTAAACCAGTCGGATAAGAATGCTGCAGTGACATTTAACTGATGATTCAGTGCATCACAAGTAGGAGCGGAAACGACCACCGCCACATCGTCCGCATACATAAATGTTTCACCACTGTGTATGGCCTCCGGTAGATAGTTCAGCAGGAGCGAGAACAATATGTTGGACACGGAAGACCCCTGCGCTACTCCTATATGAGTTCGTACGGCATCCGAGCGCACGCGTCCTCCATCTGCCACGATCACCTGATACCTGTCACGCAACATGTCGATCATTAATTTTAGAGCTCGATTATGCATATGCATCTATTTACAACAGCTGCAACCAATTCTACTAGAATTCAACGTAATCCTGGACGGTTGGTTCATAATTACGTTCCAAGGACAAAATTGTACTCAAACCAATGCTTTGTAATGTGCATGAAAGTTTTCAACAAGTTACCAAAATGTATACAAGAGCTACCTCTAAATAGATTTAAAAATAAATTATGTAAGCTCCTAACTGAAAGGAACTATTATAGTATAAAGGATTACCTCTCTCAAAATATTGAAAAATAAGATTCCGAAAGATATTTGCATGCTAGTATTTAGTACAAATAGCAGAATAAGCTACCTTTTGTCACCTACCGCCTATTGAACTATTGACCTATGCAAATAAATTCTATTCTATTCTATTCTTATTCTAATACTAAACATTTCAAAAAATAATTAATCTACCTAATCTAAAATGGCTTCAGTCTCGGCATAGTTTAACGAATTAAGATATTTAAACCGAGTTTTTTAGCTCCTTTCATAGTGCAGCTCTTTAGGTTATATGTTTGAGCATGTCGTTATACACACATGTTCTAATGTGAAATATTATGACTATAATAATTGTAATACGAGATGACCTAAAGCCGTTTAAAACATATTGAGAAGCGAAACAAATGCGATGCAACATACATGTAGGCATATTTTGTATAACTTCTCACTCAATTAATTTGTCTACACGCGCGTGCTAAGACTTATTAGATCTCGCATAAATGGGTGTGAGCTAGCTCGGAATAACCTTAAAGTATAAAATTAAATAATTGCACATTTTCCGCCACGGCTGATTGTAGTCACTCAGTTAAACCGAACAGCCTGACTTTAGGATATATCCGAATATTATAGTTTAGAAAATTAAATATCCAGGTATAGTGCTGAATCATGTCGCACACATTTCCCGTGTCCTTATTTAAAACTGTCCGTCAAACCTATTTTAGATCAAAAAGCGCTAACATTCACGTGGTGTATTTTTTAGCTTAGAATAGAATAAATTTATTTTGGAACAATTACAAACAAATTTAGAAAAGGAATCTACTGTTGATTCAAAAAAGGAGTTCACGCAGCATGAGACAAGACACAAGCTGCAACGATGCTGATTTTTATTTTTCGGCAAAGGATCACGAGGAGACACGTCCGAATACCTAAGTGAATTAAATAGTATATGACTAAGTCACAGTGCCCTCAAATAAATGCTTTAAAATTCGTGTATTCAAGGCATGTGGGAGTTTTAATGAGCTACATCTTATGAAATATCAAACGATTTCTAATTATGAAATAAGTATAGTTATACAAGGTAAATAATAATATGAAAGTTCTGTAATTTTAATTTTGTCGAAAATATTATTCAAGTTTGCAGTTTTTATCCATATATCATAAAGTTCATGAGTTTTTTTATGTACAGTAAGCAGATAAGCTTTTACTGATATACCGCATTTCTATTTAACATATTGCTCCATATATTATAAATGCTAAAGTTTGGATGTTTGTTTGTTACTCAATCACGCTTAAACTGCTCAACCGATGTCGATGAAATTTTGCGAGAAGATAGTTTATAGCCTGGATTAAAATGTAGGATAGCTTTTATCCTGGGTCCACGAAGGTAAAATGATAAGCGAAAGAAATCAGATAAGCGGTTCATTACGTATAAACTTACATAACTACAATCCCACAGACTTTTCCTCTTTATAATATTACTTTAGATAAAACAAATCATTAATATTTCTGTTCAATTACATTTGAGCGTTCTATTATTTAAAACGGATTTGAAAATCCTCGCGCCAGTACAGTGTAGTTCTCAACTATGCCACAATTGAAATGCAGCCAGCGTTTCTCCGCGGAGGATAAAACAGTGATTTTTATTGGGGTTAAGCTAATACATTATTTATACTTTGCTTTTACACATAGCTTAACACATGCGGTTATATTCGTATTTCAAAGAAATATTGTTAAAATGTATGAGTGTAACATAATAATTACAGGGTAACACTCACGTAGTGTGTGACGTGACGGACGTGATACTGCCGCGAAAACTGTAATTCTGAAGACAAACTTCACAGACAAAAACATGTCACCCGTAGTGACATTTTACACTTGAGTTTAACCGTATACTTTGACCGTTTCTCGTGGAGTGGAGACCTATTGAGCATACCGCGCTAGCGCAAACCTAGCGGTTTTCTGGCACTGAAAATGTAGAATCGACAATAACAAAGCTTAAAATAAACTGACGCAGCGTTTACGCAACACAATGTACGTCGAAACCGCGATGCTCAGGACGCGTCATTGCGTATACGCAGCGTTCCGCAGTGACCAGTTCTCTGTTTTTGTACTATATAGTTTTGAGTGCTACGAACTCACTACGCCCCAGCGCGTAGCTTAACACATTCACTGCCAAGAATCGCTACGCGCTACGCTCGTAGCCGATCCCGTGGTTTCCCCGCATGTAGCGGAAAGGGACTACGAGACTACTAGCCGGGTTGCTGGCAGAGTAAGTGTTAAAAACTCTGCATAGCGCTTCGTAGCGATATCGCATCATGCGCAGGAAAACGGTTATAGTCGTTCACCACGGCAAACCAAGTGTGATGCCCTCTCATGAAATAGACCCAACTCAGCATGATGAATGCATTACAGCAACGTTTTCCGTAGGCGTAGAGAAGACACGGTAGGTTAACACAAAAATATATACACAATGCAATGATTTAGTTATATTTTGCACAAAACACAGCAAGAACGTTTTTATTCAATAAAACGCCAAACCAAGATATTGAATTTAAGTCCAAAGAGAAAATATGCCATCGAGGCATGGCAAAAGGTATAAATGAGAAGACTATGACACATAACACATGCCCCAATAACCGTTTTTTTTTAACATCTAATTTAGACCTTAAATCGTTGAAGTAGGTACGCCAATTTTCTAGGCGCTTATATAAACAACAAAAATATGCTGTTCGTAAAGGAAATGAGTTTCGGTCGAATTATTATTTATTTATTTATTTGACAAAATTCTAGTTAGCCCAAACACAATAAGTGTATCTTATGTAGTTTACAAATTGCTGTAGCCACCGTCTAATCTGTTTCCGTCATCAGACAACATTGCAAAACGAGGATTTGACCTGAAAGAGACAAATTAACATCATACCGCAAGTTTAATAAAGGCTTCAAAAAGAGTTTTATTAGTATTAGTACCAATTCTTAACTGAAAACTGATACATATCGAAGACTGTTTTGCAGATCGCAATGAACGCATTTAACATATCAGCTTTTAGACCTTTAAAAGCAGGAACTTGTTAGGCTACATACATTATTTATAAGCAATCCTTTTCAATGGAATAAATGTTAAGAAATGCCCGATCCGTCCTTGTCTTTTGAGCGTGACGGATAGTGACCCCTGGAAAACAGTGACGAATGGGTATTCTGTTTATTTTGTTTTTGTCCCTTTACCAACGGATTCTTTCTGAGCGCAGACATATAAATAAATGTGGCATTTTCCGCGACCATTGTGACAAAACATTTCAGTGAACCCATTCGAGACTTTACTTGTTACTTAATTTGTAAACGCACGGTATTAGTGGGAACTTTTCCCAGCTATCTACCTAATCACAATCTTCTCACCCTCAGTGTACAGGTATATTTATCTCCAACAAGCTTCCGCCCGCGACTTTGTCTGCATGAACCTGGGATAAAAACTATCCGATACTTTAATCCAGGCTGTATCTTGGTGCAATTGTTCATCTACATCGGTTGAGCCGTTTAATTGGCCAGGGATGTTTAGTGGGTACGTGTGTCTCACTAGCACATACAGGAGTCCTACAGATCCACCAGACCCAATCCTGTCATGAGACGGCCTCGACATACTCTCGATTTTTCTCGCACTATACCTCTTGCTATGAGGGTTCTAATAAGCGAGAGATGGACGGTGCGAGATAAATCGAGAGAGCTCGCGCGCCGTCTCATGACAGACATGTAGGGTGTATTTCCCGTGGTTACGGTGATAACAATTCGAACTTATTAACTTGAAACCTTATTAACCTTATTTATTTATAAGTAGGTAGCAGTAAGTAGGGTAAGTCTAGTAAAGAGGTACGTATTTATACGGTTTAAAGTATTCAGATTTACTTATGTATCAAGCCTTCCAACATGACCTTTTACTTCATCCTCCAGCTCTATTGAGACTCCATCGATTTTAATCCTGTAAACTGTATAAAACGGCACACTTTAGTACCTTTTGAGCCGGGTAGGTCATAAATTCATAGTAAGTGAAGGCTGGAGCCAGTGTGCTAAACTTACCCTAAGATAATGCTCTGTGACAAATGGTATGCGGGTAGGAAGATAAAATCATATTTGAATGAACATTTAATGTTAGTGTAGCGGATGATTAACGAAACTCACGCTGTATCAGGTGGTCTTATGTGTTTGTTTAAGTTTTCAGTTGGAACTAAGCTAAGTGTAATTGTGTACAAGTAATTAGCAACTGTATTTCATTTATTAGGTTTTTTTCGATGTGGCACGTTATTATGTTGTCTGGGTGAGATTGCCCTCTAGCCGCCTTTACACAGTGTGCTTTAGTGGACAAATATTCAGGGACAGTCTTACACAAATTGACTAGCCCCATAGTAAGCTCAAAAAGGCTGTGTTATACCCATAAACATACTAGACGACGATATGTTTAATAGATACAAAAAAAATATCAAATACTCAGAAACAATAATTCATGCTCATCACACAAATATTTGTCCTTCAGCTTGGTAGGCAGCGTCACTACCCAATAGACGAATCGGTCGTCAAAAATGATGACAACTTATGTATTTTCACGCCACTGTTCGAAAATGTGGCAATAGATAGTCTAAAACCAAGCTGGAAAGTAGGCAATAGTTGTAGCACCTGAACCACCACTACTGCAATGTTTCATAGTAGTAGTCGTTATTCAGCCCCCGGCCCCGCCCTGCTCGCGCTAAAGTGTTTCATATGAATTATGATTTTAATTAGGTACTTAATTTTGACTTATAATTATAATTATTTGCAATTTCCTCGCAGTAGGCGTGAAAAGCACTATGTAAAATGTCTCGGCCAAAAGTTCAATAGATGTCCTCACCTAGCGGCTCGGACCTCGAACCCACTCGTCCATCTATTGCCTACTTTCTTGCCTTTACAACGTTGTACTATTAAAACATAAATCTCAGGTGAACAAAATAGAGCGTTCGGTTTGTAGGCACGTATTGTATTTAATACCACGCACAGAGCTGCTACCGAATGCCCGTATAGGTTGACGGTTCGTAAATCTCTAGCAAAACAGATTTGGCAAACACGATAGCGTTGCAGGCTTTGTTATCGTTTTATGGAGTATAATTATGTTGGAACAAAAATAAATAGACAAAGATTATCAGGTACTATTATGATTGATATATCGAGTCATAAGAGAGATGCAAACTGACCAACCAAACACAGAACGGTTCAAAACTGTTTAATGCCAGTCTGGATAAGCAAGTCGCCCCACAATCGCATACAACATTCATGGTAGTAAATGTCCGGACGGAACGTAACAATAGGTGCAACTGGATCGGAACTGACGTGATCATGATCCCGGAAATGGAATTTTAAATTCACTCGCACTTAGCGCTGTGCTTTAAGGCTGGATTTTACAACATTATGTTTACAATTTAGGTAAGCGACGGTTGCCTATAGGCAATTCGCTTAATTAGTGGTTAAACTACGGTAGCCTAGTGGATCAGGCATGTGGCTGTCAAGCGGCGGTCGTGGACGTGGATTCGAATTCCGGCTCGTACCAATGAGATTTCCGGAACTTATGTACGTAATATTTACCGCTACCTTTTAGCTGAACGACCGTTTCGTTGAAGTAACCCAAAAGTTTGGGACTTGGTTTGTGTAAGATTGACCGCATAAATATAATTATACATATTATAGCAAAGAGAATTTAATGCACTTCGCTCGTACTTTAGCTAGTATTTTGTTCTTAGCACGGGTAGTAGAGACATTTAAAAAAAGAAAGAAAGAAAGAACACACAAAACACACACAAAAAAGAATATACAGTACAATTGACACATAATGTGTGTGTCTTCGCGGTAGTGAGTCGGCCGCTGTCTCAGCATTATGCCGAGGTGTCAGACAGACACCTTCAGCGCTGATTTTCAGACAGCAAGGTACGTCATTTCGCAATATAACGATGTATACTAACTAACATCATTATTAGAGTATATGTATAAATAATAAGGTCTACCAAAATCTTCATGCCGTAAAAAAACCAACCTTCCATCGCCTTCGCCTTTTTATATAGTAATTCTACACCCATGCTTACGCAACCCTCGGCGTCTTGATCCCGTCTTGTGATTAACGCGAGGCTTCGTCAAATTAATTACATCAGTTGGGGATAATCACAGTGAAAAACTTTACAGGGTCTTTTTTACGCTGAATAGGTCGATAATTGGAAGGGAAAAATGGCTTTTAACATTGAAATTTCAATTTAATTCTTTTAACCGATTTGTACGATATTGTATAGTACATCTAATTGTGATTTAATCTCATTTTGCTATATTAAAAAATATAAATAAAAACCCCATTTGAGTTTATTATAGGCAGAGTGAATATAGTGGGGCAGAGTGCCCGAAGAAATGATCGTAAATGTGGACACGCTGGACAAAAGCACCAATTTTTTTTGTTGGCCATGTTTATTATAGTTAATTATTAATAGCTCGAGTTCTAGGACACTTAGAACCCAAAACTGGTGTCTAATTATACGTATTTGGGATCAGGGAATTCAACTAGATAAGTATTTTACCGATATAACACTGGATATAAATGTAAAACTTATTTTTCTTATAGTTGGTTTAAGTTATGTTAAAAAAACAATTATTAACATTATTAAATTATTATTACGTGTTAGTATAGAAGCTATAGTAATATATAATCTGCGGAAATTTCAAGTGTCTATACGGTTTTAGAGATATACAGATGGTTATGGGCGGGCAATAAAATTACGTTTCATGTATGAGAGCACTGTTTAATTTTAAATTAATTTATGAATGTATGTTAAAGCAGCAATAGAAAAACAAGTTCTGTGGAAATTTGAACAGTCTAGCTAGCTTTTGCTGATACGCAGACATCCGGATGGACAGCGGAAGCTTAGGAACAGGGTTCCGTTTGATATCCTTTGGGAACTCGACTCTAAAAACTATCTAGTTGTATTCCTTGACCCCAATTATGTATATTTAGACACTAAGTTTGTGATTCTACGTTATTTAGAACTCAAGATATTAATGATAAACCTAAATATTATTCAAAATGACTGCCATAAAATTAACGATGGCCGACGGACGAGGTGGTTTCTATCAAAAACTTAAAGCTATGGACCTAACAAGTACCTGAAAAAAATTTGGTGCTTTTATCCAGCGTGTCCACATTATCGCCTGAAACTGCCCTATAAAAAGTGATTAGACACTTCTTGTTAAGTGAAAAACCGAAAACGCGCGAGTCGGAATCGCCCACCGAGAGTTCCGTACCTTCTACCTCGATAACTGGTTACCATCATCATCATCAGCGATTACGTACTTTAAACAAATATTTTTTTCATGACTAAATTACAAATGTGTAGTTTTCAGATTTACTCCTATACCTACTTCAGTATAAGAAGATATTAATTGCCAAACATAGTTCTAGGTCTAATGGTTCGCTTGAGCGTGTCATAATAAACCTCTTTTTGCGGCATAAACGGCCGTATCTTAATTAAAATAAACTTAATTAACTTAATTAAGTGAACGTTAACTTAGAAGTTTGATTTTTCTCTGCGGGACTGTAGACTCAGGTCATGTGCGACATAAGATTTTGATTTCGACTTGATATATAGATACACGCGTTCCCGAGATTAAGGGTCTTGACAGACAGACATACGGACAGCAAAATGATCCTAAAAGGGTTCCGTTTTTACCTTTTGAGATCCTGTACCCTAAAAAGGCTGATCACATAATTCACATACCGTTAATTTCTCTCTGTGCCGTTTCTTATGGAGAAGTCTGGATTGTATGCTCATGCTGTAATAGAACCAAGCACGTAGAACCGATGCCCGTTGGGGCGGAAAGGTTCTCTAGTGGTGACCACGTACCGGAAGGCGCAGCGTGGGTAGGCCCCCCAAGGTGGCCTGATGACCTAGTAAAGGTCGCGGGAGTCCGCTGGTGGTCATTGTGGCACTCTTTGGGTGAGGCCTAAGTCCAGCAGTGGACATCTTTCTGCTAATATGATGATGACTGTAATAGCTATGGACATAGTTTGACCACTATTCATGTGGAGAGAAGCTGATAACAGATATACATCTTTAATTGGGTGAAGTTCTGGCGTAAAAAATACATAATACGAGGTTGTACTCCGCAAGTACTGTGACTAGTATTTATATAATAAAGTTATTGTGTGACGTCGGATTAGAATAGGGAGAACGGATTACCCCTTCTCTTGGTTGGCGTAAGAATTTAGTCTAAGTAATAGGCTAACAACCTATCACTACGTGTCACATTATTTCCGCCCTTAAAAACACAATGGCTGGAAGTGGGACTGTAAATTAAATTTGATGAGCTACTTACCTCGTTCAGAAACGCAGATTGTGTATCTTAGTACGTATCCAAACTTATAGAAAAATAATTTAAAATATGTGAGATGTCTCTGGAATGACAAAGCCCTCATAAATATAACCGTAATCGAGGCACTTAAGGGTGTGTGGCGTAAAGCCACGAGAAAATTAGTGGACTGTATATTGCGTTATTCTAAAAACCCCGATGCACCCAAATACCCACAAAGAAAGGAGAGACCGACGTACTGTCGTCACCACAACGTGGAAGGGGCCCCTCTTCTGCTCCCAATGCACTTGTAGATGGTTGGTTTGTTAATCTATTTAATACTTATTGTTATCAGTTCGCGTTATTAATATTTCTTACTGTTGGCGACTGGCTGTGGTGCCAACCTTTTATATAGAATCGTAATATTTTTGTTTGTATTCGGTTTTCTATGTTTTCCTTGACGTGTGCGTCAGTTGTCGATCTGCTTTTGCCACGTCAATGTTATTTAGCTGGTTCGTTTGACTAGTAATCAGTTACATTGGGCGAGGGCACCGTGGAGGTGGCTAACCTGATCGAGGAGTGCGGCGGGCTGGACCGCATCGAGGCGCTACAGAGCCACGAGAAGAACAGTTTTTTTTCGACACTGACACTTGACGAATTGTGTTTATGGTTGTTGCCGGTCAATACCTAATCTCGTATTCTGAACAGGGTGTATTGGAAATTATCGCGTGCTTTGAAACGCCGTTCTGACTACATTAAGAAAGTTAGGTCTGATTTTCAGGTATATGATTCTTGACTGACTTGACTTAAAATTTTCTCGACAGAAAAAAAGTCCAAAGTTGGGTCTGTATTTTCCTTTTTTTACGCAGCCCACTCAAACGATACATTATTTTATGAGATATGTCTAATTTATTTGGCACGTTTTGCAAGGTTTAACAGCTTGATCCATTCAACGTGTGAGGTGTTGTTAGATTCCTGTTAGTCGTGAGGGCGATAATTATATAAAAGTAATTTAAAACCGGTTTTAATATCTACATGACAGATACATAGTTGTACCTATGTGAATTATAGATTACTGTGGAATACTGAATTATGGTTTCCCAACAATTATTTTCACTGCTTATCGTACTTTTAGTGAGCGTACGTCCAATACGACGTGCAATGTCTGATTCAGATTGGCGAATCCGGATGCCTACTTTTAAACCTTTTAACTCGTCTGCCATTGCAAAAGCATTCTTAGTCTTTGGCGTATAGGGTTTACATTTGCAAATTAAGTAGGTATAGACGGAATATGAATCTGAGCAAGTAATCGATATTTGCCTACGGCTGCTAATTAAGTGTGACTGGATATGGTTCAGTTAATCAAGGTGAATGCACACACACGCCAATCTATGAAGCTATGCATAGTAGTAGTGGAAAAACTTCGATTAAAATCAATTTATTGTATAGGAATTGGTTTTGTTTTGATACGTTAGGCTTGACGCGCAGAATTCAATCTTGTTAATATAAAAATCTGAGAGTTTGCTAGTTTCTTTTCCCAGATTTACCGAGTGAGAGACAGCTCGCAACAGTGTTGTTGCCGAGAGAGGGGTAGATAGTCCCTTTGGCAACAGCTATCTATATAATACGAAAATTGCCTTCACGATGCAAAAAAGGGCAATTAGAATCATTAGTAAGAATCCCGCAATGGGTATCAACCAAGGAGCATTTTCTAAAACTTAAAGTTTTGACTGTATTACCTTGCCTCTACATTCAGGTTCTTCTAACAGGTTTGGTTAAACATTTGAATGAGACAGAAAGTGAAGAGGACCGGGTTTTGAGGCTTGCAACAAGGAGGAAAAACCTCAAAAATAGTTTGATTCCCAAATTAAGAATAGTAAAACATTCCGCGCATTACCAGGCTGAACATCTTTTCAACAAATTACCGGTAGAGTTTAGGCAGATCTCCAACGTTAATGTGTTCAAGCGTAAATTAAAGGCTCTACTTGTAAACAAGTGTTATTATTCTATCGATGAATTTGTTAACGACATGTAAGAACATGATTCAAAAATTAATTATGCCATGACATGTTTATTGACTATTAATATTGACTTCTAGGAATTAAATTGTTTTGTGATTGACTTATATAAAATTATTAATATTGTTTTGTGAATTATCCATTATATAAATTATTAATACAGTAGATTTAAGTTGTGCATGACATGTTTAAATAATTTATTACAAATGATTTAATGTGAATTGATCTGACTAATTTTTGTATTGTAAATTCATCTAATGTTTCTATCTTAATTTTTGTAACCTATTCGACACAATGTATATTGTTATGAATAAAATAAATATCAAATATCCTTTATACGGCACTGGGTCTAAACACACGTGCCGTCATATTAATTTTAGTAAAAAAAATAACAAATTTGTAACGAACGCTCTATGGATCATTAATCTCCAAAAGAAAATACTATTACTTGATCACGCAAAAACAGTTGACCGGATTTAGATGAGGCATATAATATTGACGGAATCAAAGTTCCTTCCATCTACTGAGATTTACAGTAGAATAATATGGTCACTTCGCTGTATCCAAAAAGTATAACACAGACTGGATAGATGGTACAGTAATTAAAAGCGTCTAGTAGTCTATAATGAAACCTTGCAAAGTTTTATCGGGACTGCTTATACCGACGGAGTTTCGATAGATCAGAAACACCGTTCGATTCGCAACTGACCGCGGCTTTCTAAAAAAATGTTTAAATTAAAGACCCGCAGAATTCTACGAGTAAACTAATTAGAGGAGAAGAATGAACAGATAAGTTATCGTAATTTAAAGTGCTAGTACTAATTAACAGACGAGTAATAATACAACTCTGCCCTGACTTTGACGGAACAGGAGGAACCTCTTTGGAACGTTGTCAAGTTTTTCTTCCGTAAGGCTGTCCCGCCACACCTAATCTCAAAACAATATGTTCAGACACATACAAATTCCATTGTACTTACATTCGGAGATGACATAAACAAACCATTTGTCGCATTAGCGGCGCGAGAGCCCCGTGGGATAGATCCGTCTTCCCGCACATTAGCCATCGACTGAGCATCCATCACTGAGCTCACGTGAGCAGATGCGGATTCAAATGAATGGTTGGATAATATGAAAATGGTAATGTAATTTTGTTGAGGCGCATTGTCGTTGACACAGCGGCATTAATATCTGTCATAGTCGTAACAAAGCGGGTAAAAATATCTGACACGTCCTAACGGTGCTTGAAATGGAATCGTGTCAGATATTTATGCGCGCTTTGCTGTAGCAGATATTGATGCTACTGTGGATATGAAGAAATATATAACTATGTATACACGTGTTAATATTGATCATGATTTCATGATACATAAAAACTGTGAGGCTATAAGGTTGCTCCGCCTGCCGTAACTTACCTATATAATCTATGTCCATTTTATATAGGTACTTACCGCAGAATACCCCCTCCCCCCTTCTCCACATAAAAACTAATTACCTCAAAGTTTTTGAAGTGAAAACTTTTTTAGCGGCGCTGTGCACTTTTGTGACCATAAGATGTCACGTGACCGTAAGATTCGACAGAATGAAAATTCGTAAGACGGACGGACGGACGGGCTTGATAGAAAAACTGTTACAATGTCATTGAGTTTTCACTTCTGCCGGCACTCCCGGAGTGCAATCCTGTCTTTTTTTTTCTCTTCATGATGATTGTCATCATCATCATATCAGCCAACAGACGTCCACTGCTGGACATAGGCCTCCCCCAAAGAGTGCCACAATGACCGTTCCTGCGCCACCCGCATCCAGCGGACTCCCGCGACCTTTAACAGGTCATCAGTCCACCTTGTGGGGGGCCTATCCGTTCTTGGCCCACTTTTATTTATCTTATACTCCGCAGACGTAGGGTCCCAAATCACACACTGCAGGTACCATATCTATGCAGATGACATACAAGTGTACATATCATGCAAACCTTCCGAAATTGACAGTGCCATTCAGAAACTTAATTTGGATCTAGATAGCATAGCGTCCTGGGCCGCTGCAAACTCCTTGCTGTTAAACCCTAGTAAAACTAAATACTTGGTATTTGGCAGTAAGCAACAGCTGAATGGTGTCAGTTCTGTTTTAAATGTTAACTTGATGGGTAAACCTATTGAACGAGTGCATGAAGCACGTAATTTAGGACTTATGATGGACTGTGGGCTGCGCTATGAGAAACACATGGTTGGTGCTGTGAGAAATTGCTTCTACAAACTTAAAGTGCTGTACAATATCAGGCAATTTATAAGCGAAAACTTGCGCATTCGGCTGGTGGAGTCTTTAGTATTGTCCAAATTGAACTATGCAGATGCAGTGTATGGGCCACGACTTCTTGGAAAAACTAAAAGACTCATCCAACGTGTTCAAAATGCCTGTGCTCGTTTCTGTTTTAGTATTCCTTCGAGAGCTCATGTTACTCCGTTTTTAAATAAACACAGCATCCTTAAAATGCAGCATCGGCGTAAACTACATCTGGCCTGTTTACTTTTCGGCGTAATTAAGAACGAGGCTCCTAAGTATCTCTTCGAAAAGTTGTGCAGTTCTAGGTTGCATAGAACACGGCGGTGTGGACTACCGTTGCTGACACCCCGACACGCATCGGCGGCTTTCCGTGGTAGTTTTCGGTACGTAGCAACTAAATGCTGGAATGTCATCCCTCCGCCGTTGCGAGACCTAGGAAATGTGCACAGCTTTAGAACTAAACTCAAATCTTTTATATTCAACCACCAAAAGACCCAGGAAACTTACAGGCTAGACACGAGCTGTATTTAGGAACTCAAATGATAATGTTGTCTTACCTCTGTGTTATGTCCCTCTAGTTTAAATGGCTGTTATTGTGCTCATGTGCTGCTATCAGTTTGGCTTTGTTTTTGTGCCAATTAGCTTGAAATATATTTGCCTTGTTTCTCCTCAATTATGTCAAATCGGCATTGCGCCCGCGTCACCGTCACATGTCTGTCTTGTTCTTGTTTGACGTTTTAATTGCCGGGAGCATCCACCTGTCATAATGGCGCTAGTGGGTCGGTTGGCGCGGTTATAAATGTTGCGTTCATAAAAAAGTTTATTATTTGTCTTTACGGTTTGTTTTGTTTTATATTACTATTATTATAACTATTTTGTACGAGTGTAAAATATGTGTTACGCCGTGGAATCACCGGATGGTTCCATCGGAAGACCAGCGCTGGCCACCAGGCCAGCACAACGCTGAGATGGAACCATTTCGTGGCAATTTGTCTACCATTCTGTTTTTTTGATTTATGTACATGTATGTGCTGTTGCCATGAATAAATATGATTCTATTCTATTCTATTCTATTCTATTCTACCCACGCTGCGCCTTCCGGCACGTAGTCGCCACTCGAGAACCTTTCCGCCCCAACGCCCCATCGGTTCTACGTGCAATGTGTTTGTACAAAATAATCACAATCAAATATATATGAAATAGAGAACCACTTTGAGCTGGATGGTCACCTCGCCTATGAAGCCGGCAGTCTCAGGTTCTCATACCGGTAAGGACATTTTGTGTGGGTCACGAGGACGACTCTATGTATAACGTTATATGCTCGTATCGTCGACTATTACCTGCCCACACAACACCTTTGTTTGAGCGCAACGTGGTTAAAGTTGCACACAATTAGTTGCATGTGTAAATTGCGCTTTAGATTGGGGCCAGGTTGATGCAATCGTGCCCCAATATTGAAGAAAAATATATTCCCTAAATGATCTCTTTCGCTGTCAACACAGCTATATAGGGTGACCGTTTAGCTCGGTCCTCGCCTGCGCTCCGTTATCGTCGTACTCCTGCACCCACGCGCTGCGCATGCGAGGACTGAGCTAAACGGTCGATCTATAGTCATTATTATTATTAGTGTTTTGAGTTTCGGTGGCAAATTTCAGAGAGGTAAATGGAGTCGCCTAACTATTTTTTTGATTAAACGAATAACGATTGAATGATTAATTTTGCATACTACTCCTTATAAATTATCTTGCGAGTATTATCTACTTATACCACGATAACACGAGACTACTAATAACACAAGTATGTAGGTAAAGATTGTTTAATAAATTTATTTATTTTTACTTATTATTATTACATACGTACAAACATGTCACCTAAACAGTCCGGATAGTATAATGTTTGTACCTGCCGCCAATGATACAATTCTGTAAATGAATAATTTATTTATTCAAATCTTAAAAAGTTAATCATAAAAACAACTCCATTATCCACTGTGTGAAAGCCACCGAAACTCCGAAGACTAATTATTGTTGTAAAAGGTCCGCAACGAGTACGTGGATTTCATGCAGTGTCCATCACGTGGGTTATCCGCTTGTTAGCTACCATGATAGTATATCTACACTAATATTATAAAGAGGAAAGATTTGATTGTTTGTTTGCTTGTACTGAATAGGCTCCGAAACTACTTCACCGATTTGAAAAAATATTTTACCATTTGAAGCCACCGTTATCCCTGATGAACATAGGCTACTTTTTACCGCGGGAAAATGCTTCATTCCTACGGAAAAACG
Organism: Epinotia demarniana; assembly: GCA_945867215.1. Classification (NCBI taxonomy): domain Eukaryota; kingdom Metazoa; phylum Arthropoda; class Insecta; order Lepidoptera; family Tortricidae; genus Epinotia; species Epinotia demarniana. The sequence continues at coordinate 5,310,182 of OX244273.1, read as the reverse complement.
GGTAATACGTGCGAAGCCGGGCCGGGCAGCTAGTTCGATATAAAACAACTCTACGTGTACCAAAATCAAGCAACGGATTTTTAGTTACGTTGTATTTTCCTTTTCAATAACAAATGTTTTACAAAACTAATATTTGCTAAGAACAGTTTTGTGGTATATAATAAGTTACTCTAGCTTGCTACGGTTTTTTTATGAATACTCAATTAAATAAAAACATTGAGCTGATTGGCTGAGCAGGTTCCGGTGGTTCATATTTGTTTTATAACTTCATAAGCTCGTATTTAACTTACATACATACATATATTAGGGTAGACAGGGCACATGAAACTTATGTTCCAGCGCCATTTTTAGTATAAATATGGGTATAAAAGACGCGAAACAATCGTATGATATCGCAGTGATAGGTTGGTAGCCCATCGCCCACAATACACTTCGACCCGAAAGGAGCACCCTTAGTCGACTTTTTCGACACCCATGAGAAGAAAGGGGGTGGTGAAATTCTAACCCGACACCACACGGGCAACTAATTTAACGTAAATATGTAAGTTGTGTTTCAATTGCGCAAACCAATTTTTAGTTACTTGCTTTAGGAGTATCCGATTGAGCTGAAATGGGGCATTAAAATTTCAATTACCTAGTTAGTGACTAACGCAATATTGTGGTACCACTGAGCTGATCCGAGAATGGAACAATAAGGTGGCCATTAACAACTCCTAACCAACTCAAGACAAACCCATCTTATCTTATCTTATTTATTTATTTATTGATACATGGAAAACCAACAGCGCAACATATTTATAGATACGTATTTTATGAGGGCCCTTTGGACACATTTCGACCCAGAGGGATTTCTTGTACATTTGCCCGCTCTTTTATGATTACTCCCAAGTTCGCTCCATCTTTTTCACAAGCCGGATGATGCAGCTCAGCGGAAGCACCTTGAATTAGTTTGGTTGCGGATAGCCGTTCCCAAAGTAACTCACTATATGTCTGGACACGGCATGACATTCACACCGTAGACAAACCCTACAACGCGTAGTTGAAGAGTGTCAAAAAATGTACAGTAAAAAAAATATTTAAACTGTTTATTTCATGAAAATAATAATTCGTTTTACAGAGACTGGCTGAAATCTAATATTTTTAAGATTTTTTAATAGTTTGCTTGTACAGTCAGCATTATTTAACATGTTTTACACTTTTCGAACTTAAGATCCTAAAACCACCAAGAAAATATACATGTTTTTATAATGCGGAATGTAATAATAAAAACAGAATAATTATATTAAAATAATCAGTGTATATAATGTCCAACTGCAGTGCACAGGCTTCCTCTCATGGATGAAAGGGAACGGGCCGTAGTCCCCACGCTAGCCCAGTGCGGGTTGGGGCCTTCACATACACCTTTGAATTACTTCGCAGATGTATGCAGGTTTCCTCACGATGTTTTTCCTTCACCGAAAAGCTAACGGTAAAATATCAAATGACATTCCGTACATAAGTTCCGAAAAATGAATAGGTAAGAGCCGGGACTCAAACCCACGACCGCGGTTTGATAGCCGCATGCCTGTCAATCAAATATTTATTTGCATAAACTACAGTATAAGTGGATGTCATAGTATTACGAATAGTATCATGTATTAAGCCGGTATAGGAGTGTAAATATTCAAATCACTCTAAAATTAATCTTACATAATTATTTACATTGTACATAATTATCCTTTATCCTTATGGGCCCTGGTTGAATAACATTAACTTAATATTTATAATGTAAAACTTGCAGGTTAGTAAGTATTTGTAGGTTTTTAAATATAATAGCATGAATATAATTTAGCCATATGTTTTTGACACAACTATGTAATCAAGAGTAATTAATGCACTGCCAACAAACTGTCATTCAGTTTGGCAGTATACTACAGTTTGTAAACATAAATGTGTCCTTCATGAATAAATGATTAATTAATAATATATTATTGTTTACATTTATATTACATGTCAAAAAGAAGAAAATAGTCCATATAATCACAGTTAATTCAAGTTTAGGTCTATAATTAAACAATCTTATATGTCTCCAAAAATAATCTTATACCTACTATAAAAACATTTATCCAGCAGCCAGATGCTATTCAACTTAGATTTGAACAGATTACCCTCTAACTTCTTTAATTCCTCGGGCAGACGGTTGAAGATGGCAATACACATGTTGAATGCGTTCCGCTTGTTAATATCTTTGTGACATTGCGGTTTCAGGTAAAGGTTCTTCCCTTTAAGTCTAGTCTGCCTTTGCGAGTTTTCCCCACGTTTGCTAAAGTAGTATTGGTGTTTCTTTACAAATACGCATACTTCTCTGAGGTATAAACTAGGCAAAGGCAGAATATGCAGTTCCTTAAACAATGCACCACTGCCCCACTAGGCTACAGTAGCTTACTAACTAGCTAACTAATTATTTTTAATTTCTCTCTACTGTCTGTGATGGTTTTTAAAGCTTTTGGATACTTGAATATCTGTTGGTGTCGTATTACGGGAATACGGTGGAGATATTATGTTGTTGACAATGGGTCAGCAACCTTCAACTAAAATATCAAAATTTCCTCCCACCCTTATTGTGAATACAGCCGTGAGCATGCATGTGTGTCTAACTAAGAGTCACTTCCAATTCCGAAGCTCGCTAACGTCATATTATAATGTATTCCCCTAAATCAGCCAAGCCACGCTCTTAACTGTGATTTGTCGCTCGCAGACGGCAAACGTATGTCTTCAAAAAACGAAGGGAACATCCCTTTAAAATATTGTTTCATAAAATATTGTTCGTATCGTCTGCGTCTGATATTGTGCGGTGTTCACGAGAATTCTAATATTTTCGCTCACCGGCTTTATTAGCTATAATATATTACCCCCCGACAACCGAGTTATGAAAAAGTATAAATATTATGAAATTTCTGTTGCTACTTTCATATAGTTGAACATGAATTTGCATATCCTTAGTACTTTTTACACTGCGCGTGTATTATGAGGTTATATTTTTAAATAGATAAGATTGTTAATGTGTCGGTACATTCATATCATCTAAACAACTTTGTTTGAAAAAGTAAAAACAGGAGACTATCGGGAAAATACATTTCTTAAATACTTGTGTTTTCCAAAAATGTGAGCATTAACTTTTCCATACTTAAATGTTTTAAATAGTTCTTATAAGTAGAAGATTAATTAATTATCAAAGTACTGTTTATATTGTTTTACCATAAGAACTACCAACATAACACTATTTTGTTATAAAATCATAAAAAAATATTTCTAATTAGACAGTTAAAATCGTGGTCTATTTTTTTGTACTTAATCATTATTTCTTTGCATATAGCGATACTACGAGTATTTTGAGGGATTAACACTATCAAATCTATAATAATATATTTTTTAATATTTAAAAAAGTTGGGCCAGCGTGGGGACTAGGTACTGCCCGTTCCCTCTCATCCTAGAGAGGGAACCTGTGCCCAGCAGTGGGATGTATATAGGCTGATGATAATGTGATATATGTATATACTGTACTGATTTATTATATATTGTTATTTAAAAAAAAGTAGAAAATCCTATTGTGCCCACATTGATATTATTTAATAGTCGCAAGATATGTGATGCCGTAATGTAACATATTCTTAATTTGTTATAATTATAAAAGAGTCAAATCTGGCCTTACCACCAACAAGAAACACTATGCCTAATTGTTTACTCTGAGTACACCACTCTACGCACGTAAAAAGGCCAAATATGTCCTAAAACCCCCATATAAAACGCATCACTATTCCAAGCCAGCCACAACCATAACCCAAAATATAACCAGCCAGGCTATATACATTCTGTGGTGGTCGAGCTTTTATCTTGATTGCTTTAGGCCTGGCCTGGCCAATTACTCCTAATTTTCTAGTGAATAATTGAGAGCTCGTTGGACACTTAAGTGTTACTGGAAGTGACTGATTTGTTTTGTACGTTTTCTTTAATGTAGTTCTTTAAAGTAGTTAAAGGAGTAATGGAGGCAATTATAGGGATATTGGAATGCCTTGAATATATGTATTTTTAAGTAAAACGAGTTCACTTTGAAGAAAATATTAACAAAGGAAGAACTTCGAAATGGAACATGTCGCCCGTAGCGTGTGTGTGTCGTGTGAGTTTAATCGTTATTTTAGTATTAGCTAAGTAGCTTTATAATATAAATATTTAATGAATCACATCATAATCAAAATATACATGAAAATGTGTCACTCAACATTATGTACCCAATTAGCGTGAGTAGTTAAATAAAAAAGAGTCAATTTGTCATACTATTTTTTTAAACCACCATCAAACGGCCAGCCCACGATCAGTTTAAAGACATATTAAATAAAAGACAAAAGATTGTTATTTTTTAATCGTGTTTTAATTTCCATGTGTAACGTGTATCAGCGTTACATAACTTTCGTTAATATGAACTGTGTAAAAAAAAAAAGATATAAAATAAAATAAAACTATGTATAATAAATAATTAAGTAAACAATTATAACCAAACCTTATTATAGCACTTACCTTAATAATAACAATCAAATAACAACTAGAATTTAACATACAATAAAAAATGTTAATCGTTTATTTCATTGCGGCACGTAATTTCCCTGACGAACTGTACCATGCTCGCAGCTCCATTGTTCTAACCGGTGGATATCGCTGCGCCCCCGCGCCCGCGCCCGCTCCCGCGAAGGCCCAGCCGGCCGCGACCGCAGGCAGACACAGTCGTTTTTTTATTTTAATAATATCGTTCGGGGCACTAGATAGCCCCGAGATGCCTTCACTAAAGTCAGTGAGTGTTTAAAACCCCTAAGATATTGGGTAAGTGCTGAACATTCCATAAGAAATATCAAATCAAATCAAATCAAATCAATTTATTGCCAAAAAAAGAAAAACACAAAACATACTTTTAACAATAAGCACAAAGAAATAACTTAGAATTAAAACTAAAATTACTAAATTGCGTTAGGTTGGGCAATGGGTGCTCGTCTCAGCATATGCAAGGCTTAAGGCCTTGCGCTGGTTTTCAGACGAGTCCCTTCGACAGGGTTGGTCGTAACACTACGTCTATCTTAAATACAAGTATACTAAGTAGGTATATGTGTTTAGATGTATAAAGAATACTATAATAAATAAATACTATAAATAATACAAATCTTAATAAGCATCTTGTCTAAATATATATATAACGATTGTAGATGTGTGTGATATGCGTTCATTTTTGTATGGTGTGTTGCTGTTTTGTGCGTCGTGTCGTGTTGTGTTGTGTTTGTGTTTGTGTGGGTTTTAAATTTGCCTCTGCAGTTCGAGGAAATGGGCTCGCAATATTTTTTTAAATTTAAGGTAACTAATAGGTTGCCTTAAAGGCGGCGGCAGGTCATTCCATATTTTAGCTGCGGCAAATTTAAAACCCCCTCTGTAGAGTGCTGTGTTGTGTTGCGGAACAACAAGTTTAAATTGTCTGTGGCTTCTCAGTGGCCTAAAATAGTTGTAAGTAGGTAGATTTAAGGGCGTGTCCAACGGTATTTCCGTTATTATGCTTTTCTGCTTATTTTCGCTTTAAAGGCGAACTTACACACATTTCATTCATCTTTTCCGCTATTGTTTATCAGTTTTATCACGCATCATTAATGTTTTGATATATAAATTATGCAGTAAAACAATATATCTCATTAAATTAGTATCGTTCTCCATCTCATTTTTGTAAACTCCGTCTGACTGTGACATCCGCATTTCACCAAGCCATTTCACCATCACGCAGTACCTTCTCTTCCTGCTTCTGCTTCTGCGTATGCCGGTCACAGTCAGCGGAGATAAATGCGGAACGAGTTTTATTTACACGGTGGTCGAACATTCCAGGGTGCTACCTTACGGCTCGAGTGTAGCAGAAGTTACACCAGGGTTCCGTCCCTCAGCCCGTTCCATCTCTGCGGCGGTCCCGAGATCCAGGGAAGTACTGGCGTGGTGGCAGCAATACCCCCTTTGAGCCAGGGAGCAAAATTTAAACGGCCTATGACCCGACGACTTTTTTATCGTGTGCTCGCGGCGTAAGCGGCAATAAATGCAGTATATATTACCAGTGTGGTTTAATTTAAACTCGCCCGCTTAAAACGTAGCACATGCTAAAGTTGAAAGTCAAGTTTTTAGAACTGCGTCTCAAATATGAAAATACAGGATTTACGTGTCCTGCTAAAGATACAAATCACATCTAGTAAGAGTTGTCAAGCTAAGTTTTCACTGACAAACAGAAATATCTCGAGACGCAACAAAATGAAATCACAGAAAGCCGTTACTTGAGCTTGCTTATCCTCAGTAAATCCACAGTTAATTTAATAATGGATCTCGGTTTGGACCAAGCGATGCTGCAAATAGTGCACCATAGCGGTGAAAATATACGTCAAGGCTAGATTTTACCAAATGGGAATAAGGACCATAGTGCGATTTTTAGGATTAGAAATACGGTAAACAAAGAAGCAGTCGTCGTCAACCTTTTCTGCTTGGGATAAAAATTGAACACAAACGGTTTGTCACAAATTGAAAACAACACGGAAATTCATCCTTGCTGCAAAGTTCACACACCAACTTGTAAATGTTGACCACCGTACGTTGTCTCATTTGTTGTTAATGAACTCTCTGTTTCTGTCTCTTTGCTTTTGGTGAAGGCAAAACGTTCGGGGGAGAACGAGTCGGTCTTTTTTGCAAGCAACTTGGACCTGCCTCTGGTGGCTCCATCGCAGTCCACACGCCACCACACACACACACACACACACACACACACACACACGCACGCACGCACGCACGCACGCACGCACGCACGCACGCACGCACGCACGCACGCACGCACGCACGCACGCACGCACGCACGCACGCACGCACGCACACACAGCGTAAAACAAAATCTTAACTCGTATCATAAATAATAATCTCCTGATCTGAATTCAATAATTTGTTGATTACCAAGAAAACAAGAAAAAGAACGTGATACGATTGCAAATTTTGACAATGTCGACAACGAAACCGATCGTTTCAAACCTCTTCTTCTTTAGGTTGTTTATTATGCAACCTTTGCAGAACTAAATAACGAAATTAAAAAATAAGTCTTGAGTATATCGAAATTAAAGGCTGTTTGAGATACTTTGACAGATGTGTGGCATAAAGTGTCTTATATATAAGACCTCGTGCTTCGTGCTTTATCCTTCTTTTTAATGCTAAAGATAAGATTCATTCCGAATCGTGAATTTAGTGACTAAAAACTGAGCAAGTCTTTTTTTATGTCGAAAAACTAACGTAACCGTGGCCGAGTCGTAATGCCTTTACTTACAACGGACTTATCTTGAGGTCGTGCGATAGCATGATCGTCAATTAGGACATTCAATAGGTACTGATCCGTATGCATACACGTGAGTAGGTACCCATAATTAGGATGTTCCTATACAGCGATATTGATATATATCGGTCGATGTTTCTTACATTTATATCCAAGAGCAGAGTAGAGTCAGCCAAGAAGTGCTGTGTTGGGACTGAGAGGCCACGTTCGTCACTAGCCGATGATGATGATAATGATGATGATAATGATGTAGTCCCAGCCGATTTCGGGCACAGTGACAGCGCTCAGGTATGCTGTCGACGTGCTCGCATGACTTATGTAGCCAATCTTCTTCGTGATTTTGCCTTGCACATTGCGGGCATATGATTCTATGTCTATAGTCTTCGGGCATGTGTCTCTAGCTTCCAACACAAAGAATTCTCAAATCAATAAAGAACCGGCAACGCGCTAGTGATGCTTCTGGAATCGCAAACGTCCTTTGGCTACGGCATCTCCTTACTATCAGGGCAATTGAATGATCGTTTGCCACCGTCTTAGAAAAAATGGTAACGTCCTAATGGCCCTTGAAATAGAGTAGCGTCAGATATATATATGTATAGAAATGAGAGAGTAAAGAAATGCTAGTCGATAAAACAAAGGGACAGTCGTTCTTTCAAATGTCAAAAGATGCTGTTATAGCCAACTATCGGTAAAACAGAGATTTATTTTAAAGATGATGATTGGAATTTGTGAGGTTATGAACTTATGATGTTTATTTTATAATTTGCAATGCGCAAAGTGGGAATCGACAAGCCAATAAATAGACTGTAAACGTCGTCGTCGTCGGGCAATAAGGTTTAAACGCAACATTTGTTACTTATAAATCATTGTTTAATTTAGCCGGTCCCTATTTATTCCTGGAAATTGTGTTATGTATTAATTTATGCGTTTTGTTGTGGCAGAAATTCATGCCGGATAAAACATTTATCATGGCCGCACTTCGTGCACTTCAACATAATCTCACCCACATTTGAACCACTTAATTTGAACCACCAAATTTGCCGTTGCATTTCGTATTTTCAAAGGCTAATACGGATTACGGTAGGTATTTGTTCGGCTTTGCACCGGAGCTGGTTTTATTAAAGGTTAATGCAAAACTCCAGCGGCGTCATTCGCTTGTTGCCCGCATTGTTGTACGTTGCAGAATTTTCTGGAAATATTATATAGGTACATGTTCTATGCTTTTTTTTTTCTTTATGGTTTTGCCCACGAGGACACTTTAGGCCCGTATCACACCTGCCCACGTCGTACAATAGTAAACTTGTCATTATCTGTCAAATGAATTGGCAATAGACCGCATTCGCAGGCCACGCCAGTTAGTGGGGCAGAGTGCTCGAACAAATTGTCGTAAATGCGGACACGCTGGACAAAAGCACCATTTTTTTCAAGCACTTGTTAGGTCCATAGCTTTATGTTCTTGATAGGAACCAACTCCTCCGTCAGTCATATTTTTTAATGCGGCCCTAAACCTAACCTAACTTGACAGGCACCTGAAAAAATGAGGCGCTTTTGTCCGGCGGGTCCACATTATCACTTGAAACTGCCTAACTAATTAGTTTCAGGCTTTAAATGACTCGTGATCTGCATTTTCATGTTATAGAGCAGAGTCAGAGCCTATATTGTTGAAGAATGATATCTACAGACTGATCTGAATATACGTACACATTCCTTTTACGATGATTGAAAACGTATCGATAAAAACGTGCGTTATTTCGGTCTGCCACAAAAATAACTTCCCCTAAGTGTAATGGTGACGTTTCAATATAACAATTAACTTCACCATACACAATCACCTCTTTAAATATTTGACCTGAACAATTGATTTGTATTTGAAATTATACTACGCTTAAGCCGCATGACAATTTAAAGTTACACTACTACACATTCATAATCAATCCGAATTTATCATCGTGAGATTCTTGTTTGGCAACCATATCGACTGCAGACTGTTCAAGTCTTAATCTTTTATATCGCCTATTGACTACCCAGAGGTACTGGGGCCGTAGACAAGGTTACAATCGACAAGCGCTAACGCCAATAGAAAACTAATAAAATGTATGAGAATTACAGATGCCGACGAAACACTTTTCGTTAACATCTGTCATTCCCTCACATTTTATTAGTTTTCTATTGGCGTTAGCGCTTGTCGATTGTAACCTTGTCTAGGCCCCCTGATATACATGGAATAACCAAACGAAAATAGCCCATTCAGTGATGTAATATAAGAAAGAGACAGACAGGTTATAAGCGCTCCAAAAGTGGCACACTAAAACTGTGTCAATTGCACAGACTTGCCTCAGTTTTACGTCGTCAATGGAAACGTATGCTGTTAGATTTGGTGGCCACACACAGAATTTCGTACAGACAACGGATCTACCTTTTTTTTTACATTGTAATACTTCCTATTCACTACTTCCGCCCGCAGCTTCCTCCCGGGATAAAAACTATCCTTTATTTTAATCAAGGCTTTAAACTATCTTCGTGCAAAATTTCATTCAAATCGGTTTAGCCGTTTAAGCTTGATTGAGTAATAAACATCTAAAATACTAAAATTATTTTTCTACTCGCTTTCCTACACTTTGCACGATCCTCGGAACCGATTTTTGACTTTCGAGTGCTCGAAAATCCAATAAAAGTAAATACGTTTGTAGTGCCAAAATGGCAGGCACTTACTTTCTACCAATAAAATTGAATACGAGTGGTCAATACCACTCGTTTTTCAATTTCCTATCGCTATTTCAAAATAGCATTTCATAATTTTTGTCAGTTTTCGAGTGACAGAGTCGAGCGCTCGAAAGTCAAAAATCGGTCCCCTGGGCGTCTTCTTTTGTGAGCCCGTTTTCGCTCATGTCGGCCTTCACGACATCCAGCCATCGCTTCTTAGGTATGCCCCAGGGTCGAAGGCTACCGAGGATTAGGCCAAGGCATTTGTTTCTTACGTAGTCAGAGTCGCACGAATTTTTCAATTAAAAAAATGTGTTTTAGTCCCACGTAATTCGTAAGTTTATTGCGAAATCTTACTTTAAAAATAATTAAATTTCAGTCGATATGGACTCTTATTCGCTTTTGTCCCATATAGCATGTAGTATACTTTATATAATATTAATGTTTTGGTTACGTTCGTTGACGTTTGCCTTTTTTGTCTTGTTTAATATTTTGGCATTGTTTAGTTTGTCACATTTGTTGTTAAGCTCTTTTTTGTTACGTCTTCATTAACTAATCGTGTTCCTCTTCAAATACATTGGAGTAAAGTTTAATGATGATCTCGGAAACGTTCGTGTTTGTGATGGTACTTCAGTCACCCTCAGTACTTTTTGCACCGAGACTGACTTAAATAGCAAGACATGTTACGTTTCCGTGAAAATACGATGGAAAATAACTACATCTGTACAATCATGTGATGTGTAGTTCCAGCCGATTTCGGGCAGAGTGACTGCGTCCAAGTATGATGTCGACGGTCGTGTGCTCGCGTGTGCTTATGTAGCCAATCTTCTTCAAACAAACACACAAATACACTTTCCCATTTATAATATTAGTATGGATACCTACGCTAACAAATAATACTAATAATAACTGTGAGTCAACATTATATTTTGCTGCGCAATTCGCAGTGCACAAAACTTCAGTAAGCCCAGCTTGACCTGGCCAAGTGTGCCGGAGTGCAAACCTTATTACCGTGTTTAATCCTCTTATGAGTGGTTTAGTACGTCACTCGTACCGCAGTATGGAAGAAAATATAGTAGGCCAGCAAGATTCAAGAAAGCGACTACAGACAATTTCGTTTCGAAAGTTAAGCAGCTTCGTTTGTCACACTGTGAGAATGAATTAATAACTCTGTTAATTAAATTGATGTCGTGATTGATGACTTCGACCCTTTCAGGACGAGAGCAAACAGGCACCATTTACACACATAACACCCTCGACCTCACCACTTACCATCAGGTGAGATCATATGTGAGCTATGGTACTCGCGTATCATTTTCCAATATATTATTTTTCGTTCAGAAAATCTGAATCGAATAATATAAGTATACGTATAGTATAATATTTGTCATTCATCAAAATGAATGTTGGCCCAGGCTGAAACCGAGAACTTCGTTCGCTTCGATCGCTCGTTCCAAAAAGGAATAAAAGATACTAGCTGCCGACGCGGCTTAGGTCGACGTATATTCATTAAATAGGGCGGACCCGCGTTATACGATTTAAAAGAAACAGCCTATTTTTATTCTGTATGTTTAATGTATAATATTGTATACTAATAGAAGAATCGATTAAGATTGTTTACTATGCCATTCGTACCAGTTTTTGGAGAGGAGCATGTATTTGTATTGGAGCAAATACGATTAAAAATATGAATACCCAAAAAAATCGACCAAGACGGACCCGACGGATATCGCTGGTTATTTTTAACGGACTTCAAAAAAAAGGAGGAGGTTCTCAATTCGGCTGTTTTTTTTTTTCAATGTTTGTTACCTCAGAACTCCGTCATATATACTTCCAGGTGAGTCCCATTTTTTTCAAAATTCAGTTTGATGATGGGATCCATTAGGAATTGAGGGGACTCCTCAATTTTATTAGGCACGCGTGTAGTGATTTTGGTATTTTCTGTTATAACTCGTGTATTTACGTACATCCGGAATCATAAATTTGGTGGCGAGGAATTGATGATGAATACCACAGATGACTTATCGAATTCCTCAATTATGTACTTCAAAGTGCAAAAGTACGTCACAGGTTCTGATAAGATTCCGTTGAAATAGGAACTAATGAAGTGTCATTGGTGATGATCTTGGGGAATCGATGGAAGTCCTCAAATATTATCGGCCCACATACAGCGATTCGGTTTTTTTCTATAGTAATCAACGCATTTGGTATCGGAAATCAGTTCATGTTATAAATTGTAAAAAAAAGGAAATGTTCTCGTGGCTTGGCGGAGTACTAAATTGAAGTCGGTTAAAACTTTGTTTTTAACGTTTGTTTACTTGGTTATTACTTTATTTATTTATTATATCATTAGTGTGATAAAGAAAAAGAAGGCTTATGCAAGCGAATTCACCGCTAGAGGCGCTAGTAGCGCGTTGTGTCTCCACAATGTCAAATTACATAGTTGTGAGTGGATTTCACGGGTTTATTTAAGAATATATACTCCAATAATGATTTGAATAATTTGCATAGCTGAGATTAATTATGGCAGATATAAAATGCGGCGAATATCTTTACTTAAAATGCGAATCCATGAAAAAGAGGTGCAAAGCTGGCAATATTAAATTATTTAAGAGGGTGCAAACATTTCGTTACAACTCGACCTAGTCGCGATCGCCTGCGCGCGGCCCTAGCTAGCCACACTACGATGTGAATATTATTATTATAATTTATTGATTAAGGGTAAGTATTATTTAAATTTAATTTTACACCGGAAATACTAAAATTTAACAGCTATACTTCTGACCCCGACACGCCAGCGGCGCCAACTGGTGAGCGCAAAAACAGAAGCCCTCATTGTCACAGAACTATGACGTCGCCGTTTTTTTTTTGTATGGAAAATCAAGTAAATTGTTGTTTAAGTAGTGAAAAACAACGTTAAGTAGTGCATAGTTGTCATACAATTTTGTTTATACTGTAGCGTAAGAAACCTATGAGTAGCTTTAAGTTTTCTCTTGGAAGGTACAAAAATGCATATTTCTTGTAAACTTTTTTGTCTCATTTTAATTACATTTTGCAATTTATATACTTTGTTGCAATAATTTCATGATTAATATCCATATAGCACTTTGTCGATTTTAACATGAGGAAACTACCCTATTTAGTGTAGAAATACGAGCCGCGTCGCTGCTGTAACATTTTTTTTTACCCACTGACTATGTCTCCGCTATGTGCGCCACGTCTCGACCTCTCAGTGCGACACCGGATAACTAGGTCTTGTGTTTTTACAGCGAAATGTTCGGAATGTGCGAAATGCGAAATGAAGGGAATGTGAGGTTTCCGTGCTTTTTTAAAAACCAAACGAAGTTGGTTAATGTTAGAGTTAATGCTAGTATCGTTTCACATACATGCATACTCCTATAAATACTTATATAAATACAAAGTTACGCTCGAAAAACATAAATTTCCTTTCCTTCGGCAGTCATGTAATAAGAGGGATAATCTTTTTCCCGAACAAACCTTTCAAGCCTCCAATCTATGCTTTAAAAAATCCCATATTCAGCTATCACCTTTTCAATTAGATTGCCTCCTAAAGCCCCTAAAGGTAAGTGCTATCATTTGCGAACGGCTCACGTGCCGACTAGCCTTTCATTTCCGCAAACGGAAGGGTACGAGCACCGGTAAGGGAGGCTTCCCTTGAACCGGAGGATTTACGTTAATAGGAAATTCCGTTCAGTTACGATCTTTTATAAAAAAGAGGGTATGGACAAGATTAAACAATTAGGTATACTAGAAACTGGCTCGGTACGAGTATTTATTTGGTAAATAATAAATAAAAATACTTATGTCGCAATGAAAACGCAGAATGAAAGAATACAAAATGTACATTATTTTATTGATCTGTTGGAATACATAGTTCAACTAGGCAGATACTTATGCCTGTTATTGAAATGTCATGCGATTAATGTAAGGCATTTCTTGATAATATAGTACTTAATCCAAATACGGCAAGAATTCCATTTGAATACTAAATTGTAAAAAGAAGCTTCATTCACGAGTCAAGGCCAAAACGTTAATAATTCACCAACTTCCAAAAGAACAATATCTCCACTTGTATTCCTAAATTCATTTAAAGAAGAACGATGAAATTTACCTTTAGGCAATTATTGGCACGCAGTTACCTTGATTTCTTTGGATGAAACGTCCTACGTTCATCGCTAGCTGAAAAAAGATAAGGCTTTTCCATTCTAGAAGTGAAACAAAGGGATGTCCAAAGCAAAATGGGTTATTTTCAATGGTTTGTGAATGCACATACGCCTTTTCAGTTCCTTGTCAGAAGGTGCTGACGGTGACAGGATCCGACTGTCACGGGTGTGTTTCCATTATCGGTGATTAAGTTGGCTGAGTTATTACGATTTTAGGAAGTTGGGTGCTTGTCGGAAATTTCATTCGAACTATCAGCTATTAATAACAAGGCAGTAACTGTAGGCGTCTTTGGTAATATCTGTGTTAAGTAATTGTTCTGTTGAACAGAATCAGTGTGTCTGACTGTAAGGATATTGGAGAGGATAACAGTCTGTAGGAATAAGAAGATATACATGTTAGGATTTCTATTAAAGTAACGGACGGTTACTTTTGTTTGCTATTGCTTGAAATACTTACAGTTATAAATAAAATATAATGAAAACGGGTCACTAACGTTTTAAAGGTCATAAATAGTTCGACATGTTTCGAACCGATTCGCAGTTCTTAGTTGCCAGCGTGTTTAGCAGATTTTCTAATTTAAAAAGCCCGTGTTCTAATTGTTCCCCGTCCATGTTCTAGTTCTAATTGGGTAAAAAGCCAAAATCTATGCTTGTTAAGGATAATTGATATCTCTTCAATAACAGTCGCAGATTTTTCTTTTTAGTGATTCGTCTTGTATTTATTTGATATTAATGTAAAAGAAACGCCTATTTTTTAAAAAAAATTAGTTATTATGATCCACATACAAATAGATACAAAAGAACAAAAGAGAAGTAAACCTTGTGCTGGATATTTCCAGTTGTTTTGTTGCATGCAAAAAAAATACGACGAAACTGAAAGAAGTACCTACTCTGGTTTTTTTGGTATAATGATGGATGTATAAAGTGACGCATCAATGTATTTTTCGTGAGGATTTCATCATTCTCCTAGCGTTTTTCCCTGTTGTGCTCAAACGAGCCCGGGTTCGCTTTAGCATGTAATCCCAAGAAGTAGCGTAGGCACTAGTTTTAGAAATACGCCCGTTAGACCGTGACCATTTTTCGTGAGGATTTATACGAAACATATAAACTTTACATTGTAAGTTTTTGTTTGTTTAACAACGTAGCGTTGGCAGGGCAGCTGTCGATCGCCGAATGCGGCCGACAAACGAGTTCTTTACACTTTTGCGGTCAGTATGTTGTGTGTACTACCGGCGGTGTGTTGTGTTGTAACCTGTGTAACCTAGGCTAAGAGTGAATAAAGAGAATAATAATATATTCCTTATTGCACCATAACATAAGAAAAACATGTTACAAGAGAAGAATAATTAAACTACCAATTTACTAATGCAATATTTACAACATTTGATGCAAATTGTTTTGCTTCACTGAATTTAAATTTCCGTGATCCTAATGCACAGTATGTGGTACAACTTCAGCTAGTCGCCATGCTTAATTACTCACAACAAGTTGAATTAGACCGACAGACTATAAAATCTGCGCAAACCCAAAAAGTAATTACACAACTTAAACAATAAGAGGTCGCCGGGTCCACGTTGTGCAAAGCAATTGTTTAAATTTGCAGGGTCTGTAGGTAAACAATTTTTTGGAGTTGGATTAATTAAGTTTAACGATGCTTTAATTACTTTATTCGGCGTAATTACGGTTCCAAGAAGGTTGCGTTAAACATGCAACTTTATGGGTTTGTTTAGTTTAATTTGGGTAACTCATACCTACTGTTAAAAGTTTACATACTTAAATATTATTTGAATAATATCGCAAGCGATTATAAAGACTTGACTACATAAAAATATCCCTTTTTTTTTTTTTTTTTTCTATTTTCTTTTCTACAATTGTTTCACTGCTTTATTGTTTTGTTGTTATTGTTATGTACCTCCGGTTAAAATTCACGGGACAAAGCCTCGTCATTTGGATGGATGGTGTGCGTGGGGATATTGATCCAACCGGGAGAAGCCCTTTGGAGACGAAATTTTATGTGATGTAGTACTGTAGTATTATTATCGTCTTTTTTAATATTTTTATTACAATGTGTAGCGGTGGTTCCACCAATGGTTCCAATGTAAGACCAGCGCTGGTAATCGCCAGCACCATGCTCAGTTGGGATGGTTCATGACGTGTTTTATTTATATTTTTATTCAATATATGTCGTTTTGTGTGTGTCACGAATAAATGCTTTCCTATTCTATTCTATTATTACGATGCTTAATTGACCGAGCGAGCAAAGCGAACGAATTTCTCATTTTCAGCATCGGGCATGATTTTTTCGTCTGTCCGGCTGTTCTCTTGGTCAGATTGCATTTCTTAACAAAACTTCTATGAATTTCCGAAAGCAGATTCAATAATAAAGTTTTAATTTCTCGATCTAGTGTTACGAGAAAGGATACGATTTCGTGTTCTACAGCTCACAGAGCTACAAATTTAGTTATCCATACTAATATTATAAATGGGAAAGTGTATGTGTGTTTGTTTGTTTGTCCGTCTTCCACGGCGAAACGGAGCCATGAATTGACGTGATTTTTTAAGAAGAGATGGAAAGGGACAACGATTAGTTTTTATTCCCGCAATGATCCCCTAAGGGGGTGAAATAGGGAGGAGGGGGGTAAAGTTTGTATGGAGCTGCGATATAAACGAGTTTCACGCAGACGAAGTCGCGGGCAGAAGCTAGTAAAATTATATTTTAGTATCAAGCCATTATTCTGTAAAATACGTTTTCAATCGCCTAAACGCCTTTCATCTCAGTCGCACAGTACGTGCGGGCGGAGTGACGGCCGATTCTCAGGCGGCGGTGAAGCGCCAAAAGTATACTCCTTTGGGCTCGGGGTATATTTTCGTCCCTTTTGCGGTGGAAACGGCGGGCTGCTTGGGAGCTGACGCTAAGCAATTTGTGCGTGACATAGGCCGTCGACTAAGGCAAAAGGGAGAGGACCCCCGCTCCGAATCGTTTCTGGTGCAGAGGCTGTCCATAGCCATCCGGCGGGGTAATGCCGTGAGCGTTATGGGCACTTTTGCACCGGAAGCGATAGCGAGCGGGTTTGACTAGACTAGACATGTTGGTATTTAGGAGTTATTTAATAGACTAGGAAATGAGTTTTAATAATAAATAAAACTAAAAAATATACAAATCCAATCTTATTGCAAAACAATACTATATAATTATCAAAATGATTTCAGTTACTTGTTTTTCTTTAGTAAATCAAGTGTTATCGTCGAAAATTTGCTATAGCTAACCTTGGTTGTTGTAAGGGGTAGCTATAGCAAGGGTTGGTGAAAAGGGTAACTATAGCAAGGTTGGTCTTTAGGTTCGTTAAGCAAGGTTGGTGCAAAGGTTTGCTATAGCAAGGTTGGTGAAAAGGTTAAGTTATACCAAGGTTAGTGCAAAGGTTAGTTATAGCTAGATTTATACAAAGGGTAGCTGTAGCAAGATTGATGCGAAGGTTAGTTAAAGCAAGGTAGGTGCAAAGGTTAGTTGCAAGGTTGATGCAAAGGGTATTTTTAGCGTGGTTGGTGCAAAGGTTAGTTATAGCAACATTGAAGCAAAGGTTAACTATAGCAAGGTTGGTGCAAAGGTTAGCTGTAGCAAGGTTGTTGCAAAGGCAAGCTATAGCAAGGTTGGTGTAAAGTTTATATAGATTCAGTGTTCAGCTTTAAGTTTTAGTTTAGTTTCACTGTAAGTACTGAGTGCGATTAGTAATCCAAAAGGATTTCGTTCGTTGTAAATTATACTGCTCAAAATTAAATAGCGACCACTTACATTTTTCTATTTTATTGTTAGTTATTGGACGTAACGTAACGTAATTGCTAAGTGGCCAATTAATAATATAGAATCCAACCTCTTTAATGATGATGTTTTAGTATTATAACTGAAAAAAATATATATTACTTTTTTATATATTTTTTACGCAACTCTCACCCCTAAATTCTTTTGATTAGCATATATTCTCTTTAAAACATAACATAATTCTAAAAATAAGTCACTTTAGTTTTAATTTGACAAAACAACGACACAGTTAAAAACACCACAGTTTTGCTTGTGTTAAATACCAGTTGGAATTTCATTTATGTTCAAACTATTAACTCAGTACACCAAGCCAGGCTAGTTCCAAACCAAACTCCAAACTTCCAGCATGCAATATTCCATACCTTTACATATTGAAGCTTTCAATAAACCCAACTTCATACATGTGGCAGCTCTAGGGTAAATTCCAGAATGCACCCAAAATCGACAAAGTGACGTTGCCGATGCCATAACAAATTTCAGGCAAATATAGTCTTAAAACACATATATTAAGGTCCACGATGCATTTGATGGATGGTAATGTTAGATTAGTAAGTTGGCAAGAGGAGTGCGTCGCAGTACTTTGTTATGCAGGGGTTTTGGCTATAATTAAGTAAGGTAGTATTATTAAGTAACCAATCGCATTGACGGCGTCTGGGTCGATCGTGAATATTCTAGACGCTTCGACTCGGAGCCTAATCTAATGTAATTTTCACTTAAGCTGGCTGATATTATTTAGAGTACAGAGAATTAACTTCTGGTGACAGAGTAGTGATGAAACACGATGTTAGATTCACTACCAAGGTCTCGTAGGCAAGGATTAGCCTGGGGACATAGTGTCCCATGACACGAGTCACCTGTGGCATCAGGCAGTGTCGTGTTGTTGCCGGATAAACCTCAACATTTCGCACAACGTACAACATAGGTATAGTCGGAATCCCGTTTCTAGAAAATACCTTATCGCAAGATCCAATATCAAAACCATTGCTTAGGCACGTGCTACAAACGCTTCGAAATAAAAAGCCCATTTTTAATAAACACTTTACACGAATAGTGACTATATTGTTAGTATATCGGTATTAACAATTTCTTGTTGGTAGTTGCAGCATAATTAGTAAAATGTAAACGTAAACGGTTACACTTAACAATGAAAGGCAATGGCTTTGTCTTCCCTTTGTGGCTAGCACAAAAACAAGTTAATTCGTTGTAGAAAAAGTATATACGTCGAACTATTAACTTTCATTCATGACATAACCAACAATTCTACAAAATCAATCAGTTACTTATCTAAAACTTATGGAAGACTGTAGAGTGGAAGGGCACATTTGGCTTCGGCCAACTATGGAAGTACCTTACTTATAATGTAATAAAATAAAAATAAAAATTGTAGAAATCTGACACAAATTGACCTGGTCCCAAACTAAGCAAAGCTTCTACTATGGGTACTAGACGACGAAACTATACTTCATCATTATCCTCCTAGCGTTATTCCCGGTTATGCCCTAAAGGTCCGTAAGATAAACATACTTATATAAATACTTAAATACATAGAAAACATCCATCACTCAGGAACAAATAATCGTGCTGATCACACAAATAAATGCCCTTACCGGGATTCAAACCCGGGACCTCTTCGTAGGAATGTTCACTACCAACTAAGCTAGACCGGTTGTCAAAACTTGGTGTCTTCCTGCACGGCTATCATTAGATAGCCTGCGAGTTTTCTCGATTTTTCTCACACTATCCGTCTCTCTCTTATTAGAATACTTAGAACAAGAGGTACAGTGCGAGAAAAATCGAGAGCATGTCGCGGCTGTCTCATGATAGACGTGCAGGTTCTGAGTAAATCACCAATAACCGTCTCACATAATTTTTCTCTTTGTAATATCTGTATAAATGACCATCGATATCTTAAATTACCTTTTAATAAAAAAACAGGAAAGTTAATTGCGCCTAACCGTGACACAACTAAATTAATTAGGTGTTTCAAAACAAAAGAACAACCAAAAACAACATACCTGTCTAACATGTTGGAGAGTCTACATTGTCAAACAGAATACCACAGACTAGATAACCAGAACTCTATACACAACCAATTTTAAACAACCGAGACTTATTAGATACAACACATTTTCGCCTAAATGAGAAAATGTCTATAGTTGGAGGGTCGCATGTTTAACTTTCACTAATTGTTTGCTTAGGAGGCAACTTCCTACTCACTACGATTCGGACCGTAAACACACATTCACTTTCCTCTCCGTCGTCCAGTTTATGAGCAGCGAGAGGGGGGAGGAAGTCCGAATCAAGCAAGTCGTTCAGAAGTAATCTCGCCAAAACCGATGTAACATGGGAAAGTTTTAATAGGATTAATATTTAATTTATATATTAGTTGTTGAAGCGTTACGCATCATTACAAGCTTCTAATTTATTGCTCTTGCCTTTAGGAGGTTGGAAGCGGCTTTAGTAGTTGAGCTTGTTAATTTAATGAATGACCAGAGGGTATTTTAAGATGAAAAGCGGAATTGTCAATGGTAACACCTGTTCAATTTTCAACAAGTTTATGGATACTCTGCGCCAGGTTTATATGCTAAGAAAATAAAAATTACCCCAAAAATTGTAATGAACCATCATCGGTTTATACCGTCGACTTTATACTTCGAAATCAAGAGCATATGGATGTTTAAAAGTTCATTTTATGTGCAAGACGTATGAATAGTGACATTTTACGTAGATGTCGCGGCATGCTATCAAAAGCTGGGAAGTTTGACTTTAAATACCGGTAAATGATGAAAAAAATATTATTACTTACAAAAAATATGTTTTTCGTTAGGTGTTCAGACCTGTACAAAACCAGGTTCAATATAAATATAAATATAAATAAATAAATAAATATAAGGGGACAATCTTACACAAATCGACCTAGTCCCATAGTAAGGCTTGTGTTATGGGTACTAGACGACGATATATACTATAAACTACATACTTAAATACATAGAAAATATCCATGACTCAGAAACAAACATTCATGCTCATCACACAAATTTTTGCCCTTACCGGGATTCGAACCCAGGACCTTTTGCTTCGTAGGCAGGGTCACTACCAACTAGGCTAAAGCGGTCGTCAACA
The DNA here is from genome assembly GCA_945867215.1 of Epinotia demarniana. NCBI lineage: Eukaryota > Metazoa > Arthropoda > Insecta > Lepidoptera > Tortricidae > Epinotia > Epinotia demarniana. The sequence continues at coordinate 5,288,994 of OX244273.1, read as the reverse complement.
CAAGATATACAAGTATGTTAAGGTGCTCTAACCCTATTTTGCCGACAGAATAAATGTTTCATCAAATGTATGTTTTGCCGAATTTTCATTTCATCGAAAATAACTTTTTTCAGGAACAGTAAAGTTTTCAGAATATAAAACAAATCTAACCTAACAAAATGTTATGGGTTCTGCACACTGGCTTATTAGCTGTACTATAAAAGTTAGGGGTTTCTAAAAAACTGTGATTAAAAGAAAATTCGCCAAAAGAATTAACGATCGCCGGTAAAATCCTTGGGGATCCGATGTTAAAGTATTCTACGCCGGTGTTTTATTGTATACTACCACGATTTAAATAAAAACTTCTATAATATTAAACGACCACTATCCATACTCATATTATAAATGCGAAAGTGTGTCTTTCTGTCTGTCTGCCTGTGACCTCTTGACGCCTAAACCGCTGAACTGATTGACATGAAATTTGGTAAAGAAATTGTTTTGAGTCCCGGGAAATGACAAATAATAGTTTTTCTCCCGATTATCATCCCCTCAGGGGGTGAAATGGGGAGTGAAACTTTGTATGGAGCTACGATATAAACAAGTTCCACGCGGACATAGTAAGCTAAGTAGTTTGCGTATACTTAGATATAACTATAATATAATACAAACATAAAACGGCCTTAACGATTTCGATATGCAATATAGGGCTGTATGGGGGCAAAAAATTAATCTTTTTAGGACTCATATCTGGCAAAAATCGTTTTCTCCGTATTTTTCCGGAGCAGAGCTCGGTCGCCCAGCGACTAAAGACTTAAGCCACAAGACTACTAAAGTCTATTGCCACTCAATGGTATATTGGCTCAATATAAGCCTGCAATAAGGAGGTAAGGAGCGCAATTAAAGCAACGAGGGCAATAACAGTGCGATCTGCGCAATTAACCGGCTTGCAGCCTTTTCGAATTAGTACTATTTATTACTACAACGCTGGCAAATTAGTAATTTATAGAACTTATATATTTTCTAAATTACTACTGATCTTTATAAAATCATAGTAATTTCGTCGTTATGTTGGTATTTATTACTGAAATTAACAAAACCGCACGTTAAAAAGGCTTAGTGCTATATAAAATGTATGTCCTAAGCACCAGTAATCGATGGACTCTGTTAATATGGTATTTTTCCTTACCGCCCCAACAGCAATCGGTTCTACGTGCTATGTGCCCTGCCCACTGCCATTTAAGTTTAGCGACCGGTTACCTTGGTTCTGCTGCGCATAGACTCATTTCTGGTGTGATCACGCAGAGAAACTCCCAACATGGCCCTCTCCATTGCCCTTTGGGTGACTTTGAGCCTTCCAGATAGTTTTTTTTTTCACGAGGCCGTCCCTTTTCGTCGGGATTTGAAATGACGGTAAAACTCTGTACGCTCCTGGCAATTTCTTTGTCGTCTTTCTGCTGGGGATGCATTGAGAGCTATGGACCCCATGGTCGCGTGTGGTCACCCCACACGCGACCCTGATGAACTGCTTTCATCGCCTTACTTACTCATCCTGGTTTGTCGTCTTTCTGCTGGGGTTGCATTGCGAGCTATGGACCCCATGGCGGTGACCACACGCGACCCTGATGAACTGCTTTCATCGCCTTATAAGACAGGCCCAAGGGCCCAGGGTCTTCTCTACTCTTGACTGGTAAGACATGGTTTGGACTGAATGCCTAAAGCCACTAAATATTCATGGCCGTATTCATAAACGCTCCTAAACAGATCTAATTTAGCTGAAATGCCGTTAAAATTCGTTTGTATTTATCTTCGACATTTGGGATAGCAAGGAAGATACATAACACGTTTTATCTATCGAAGGCATCCTAAGTTTTATGTCAAGGGGGTTAGTCTTTGTTCCACAAATCATCCCCCGCAGGCCACGAAATCGGCAAAAGAATAGTTGGTATGGGACTTAAGAATAAATGCGGACGAAGTTGGATACAAAAACTATTTTGGGTAGGGGTCGGGTTGCATAAAGTTTAAAGTCATATTTTTGGTAGGCATATACGTGGATTCGTCTGGTACTCATCATTACGCATAACTGTAAATAATAAATGTATGACTAATAAATGTATGACGCAAAACGTTTTTAGTCATAATGTTTAAGTAATTATATTAGACTTGTAAAATGTGAGCACCCTCTGCTGGACATAGGCCTCCCCCAAAGAGTGCCTTAATGACCGGTCCTGCACCACCCGCATCCAGCTAACTTTACCAGGTCACCACTCTACCTACCCACACTTCGCCTTCCGGTACGCCACTCGAAAACCTTTCCGCTCCAACCACTGTAACTTAAGTTCAGCGATTCGAAGGGCTATCATTATCGGTTACCATGGTCCTGCTGCGGACAGCCCCCATTTCTGATGCGATCACGCAGTGAAACTCCCAGCATAGCCATCTCCAATTCTCCATTGATCTTTATTTACTTACTATCATTAGATTTCTGGAATTTTAACTGTTCTTTAAAGCGATCGATACCGTAAATACCAAGCAGGGAGTCTTGTTAAAAATTTATAGTTAGTCCCAGGTGGCTTCGGCCTCCGGCCATTAATTTTAAATGTGTAGCTAGTGGATTACATGGCTAATACGTTTTGTTTAACAAAGTTTGCTAAAGCTTGAGTGAGTTAACGTAAATGTTTCCTTTATAGGACTCTCGCTCGTTTATACATACATACATTCACGCCCTTATCCCTAAAAGGGGTAGGCAGAGCACAGGTAGTTTATACTGCCGCTAATAATAAAGCAAATACACTACAATTTTTGGAATACCTTGAATATACTTAGGAAGAATACGCACCAAAAATGTTCAGAGATGTTTCATATATATTTGACATACGTATACTTACAGCTAGGTGTCAAAAATATGAAAACACTTCGGTGGATATTCACCCTTAGAGTTGTGTCGTGTCTTTCAAAGTATAATTTAAACAAACAACAACATAAATCATGAAGTTTACGTGCCCACTGAAATAACTTGAAAACTAAAGGCCAAAGATAGGCATCAACATCAAAGTTGATACAAGTTCGGATATAGTTAAACTATGGCAAAGTAAGCGTTCGTTTGCCGTCGACAAATATGTGTGGTGAGATGACACATTACTGTTACAGAGTCCTAACATCCATTGGCGCGTATGATTGTTATTACATTGTGAGTCCGATAGTTACAGACGGGTAATCACGTAACGTTTACGCGTACGCGCATTAAGACAAATTAACTGTCATGTTTCCATATACAATTTGACATTTAGATCTACCTAACGTGCGTACAATGATCGACCGGTTACAAAAAATGCTAGGCGGTTTGGACAGCGGTGTTACGCGCATAAAATTGATTTCAACTTTATTTGGACGAAATCTCAATTTCTATACGAGGTGTGTACGAATTAACTGGAAACCTGAAAATAATGATTTGTATGATAATTTATAAATATCTAGCTTTTGACTTAATATACAGTACCGGTCAAAAGTTTAAGTTCACTCTGTAATTAAAAGTATTTAATAATCTTCTATTACATACAAAAACAAAGGTAATTCTCTAATTTAAAACCACAATTAAACAAAAAAATAACAGTTCTTGCCAACTTTTGACTCTTCAAAATATCCGCCTTTTGCTTTCAATGCTGCCGCACACACTTTTGGCATTCGCGTAATTACTTTTTGCAGTGTTGATGTCGAAATTTTATTCCAACATATGTTTAGGTATTCCCAAAGCTGTTCTTTATTTGTTGGCTGCATTTTTCTCACACTCCTGTCCAATTCATCCCATAACAACTCAATCGGATTGAGGTCGGGCGATTGAGGAGGCCAATCCATATATTTTAATTCTTTTTGTTTTTCTTTGGATGAAATGTAGTTTTTGGACAACTTCGAAGTATGCTTGGGATCGTTGTCTTGTTGGAAAACCTCTGCCTACAATCCGTTTTCCAGATGGAAAAGCGTAACGTTGCAAAATGTTATGATACATTTTCTTATCCATTATGCCATTGACTCTCACGAGATCACCAACTTTAACACCCGCAAAGCATCCCCAGACCATAACTGATCCTCCACCGTGCTTCACTGTTGGCATCACGCATTGCTTTATCATTCGTTCGCCTACTTGTCGTCGAACATATTGACGACGTCTCCCTCCAAAAATTTCAAACTTCGATTCGTCAGAAAATAAAACTTTAGACCACTGTTCAGACGTCCAGTTTTTGTGTTTCTGGGCCCATTTCAACCTCTTAACTTTATTCTGACTACGTAACAAGGGTTTTTTGGCAGCAAATACGACCTTTTAGACCATAGTTTCGCAAACGCCGTTGCACTGTCGAAACCGATACTCGCTGTTCTCGGGTGGCGTTGAGTTCTTCGCAAATTTCTGGAGCAGTTAGAGTACGTTTGCTCTGCACGCAAATAAATTGGTCTTCGCTTTTAGACGTGACTTTTGGCCTACCTGATCGAGATCGACTGCAATTGAGAAAGGTTTCTTGTTTTCGTTTCAAAGTACTCACGACAGCGGTTTGAGAAACCTTAATTTTTTCAGCGATTTTCCGCGTCGTGTAGCCCTCATTTGACAGAGCTACAATAACAGCACGAGTATCGACACTCAAATCGGCTTTGCGACCCATTTAGTAGGAAATACGGAACAAAAATATTAAATGGATCAAATTTTCCGAATAACATAAAACGATTCCTCCAAGAGGTATTTTTATTGTTATTTGGTAGTCGTGGAAACAATTAAACGTTTGAAATTTAAAACATATTCTATATTTGAACATAATTTAATATGATAAGTGATAACCTTATTTCGCAGAGTGAACTAAAACTTTTGACCGGTACTACAGGTGACATGTGGCTGTGAAGCACAAAATAAATAAAATTGGAGCTAGGATCCAATAGAATTTATCAAGATAATAAAACATAATGAATGTCTGATGCCTAGTCGCTTTTATGTCAGATAGGTACATTCGCCCTCCTGCCATGCCTCATAGTAGATATGGGACGAATGCGTCATATAGGTATTCGGCATAAACCCGGCCCTGCTAGCTATGCTGCTTCGCTTTTTTTTCTATGAACGCGTTAGGTAAGCGCTTAGCTTGTAGCTAAGTTTCACTTCAATATCTATTTGTTTTCCTACGTTATCAGCATAAATCTAGGACGTTAAACGCAAACATCATATGAAATGATCAAATGATGAAAGACGTCCACTGGTCGTTATATTCATATTCATTTTATTTATAACTAGCTGTTGCCCGCGACTTCGTCCGCGTAGAACTTGTATCTTAGAAAAATGATTGGTATTAAATTATTGTAGGTGGAACCTTAATTATCGCCGACCCAAACAAACCCAACTACCATCTTATGGGATTATTTCAGAGATAAAAACTATCCTATATCCTTCCAAGGGTGTCAAATTCAGCGTACGGAAAATTTCATCTAAATCCGTTCAGGGATTAAGCGTAAAAGGTAACAGTGAAATGAGTTCATTAGTTTAAATTGCAAAATTTAAATTGAAAACTCCGTTTTTAGAAATATAAATATCTTAAGAATCATCAACACACATTTCTGCTAAAATTGTATATTTTTTTATAATATATTAAAGAAAGCTATATTACTGGAAATGTTTGCCTAAATCCGTTCAGTAGTTCACGTTAGTCCGAGCTACCTGTATAGTTATGAAAACCTATCTAATGCTAAAAGACGTAGAACTTTCCATCTCCATCTGCTGTCCCCATTTAACGGTGTTGTTAGAGCATACATGATTTTGATTATCTAAAATAAACTTTATAAATTAACAAAATAATCCGCAGTTTAAATGAAACATTACCTTCTTTTCGGTTATGGGAACTGGAAGCTGTTCGGTTCTGTAAGGGTCGTGGTTCTAATTTATCCTTGCCTACTTCTCTGCTACCAGTCGGATTATTTATTTTGGCTTACCATATAATTAGTATAAAAGACCTATGAATTCCCTTACTTCAAAAAATACTTATTCTTCATACATACTTCCAACCTTTTTTAACCTCCTTACAGGGTTAATTTCAAGAAATGTTGTAATTAGTTACCTAGTCTTTTAGCGAAGTTCCAGATCCCTTAATTAAAAATTGTCTTGTTCCCTGTACAAACATCCAACTCCTTTTAGCTCATTTTGGGGATGAGTGTTTTTAACCCCCTTATGGAATCCATTTCAAGCAGTCTAAATTATGTTGCCCCCATAGGGGATGAATTTCAAAATAATCAGTTTTGTGGTCTTTTAAGATAAAGGCTATAAGACCGAAGTTACAAATCTTTCACTATAATATTTTCTTGGTCTCCATCCCTTGAATGCCGTTTCAAACCCTTTAGGGGAGGATTTTTTCAACACGCTGAAAGATCTTTTTTATTCTGATAATAATTGTTTATACAACGTTTTAAGTCTCCAGCTCAATAAAGAGTTTTTCTAATCCAAACCTTGCACCCCCTTTTAATAGAATATTCTTAAACGCTGGAAGTACTTTTTTATTTGATAAGTAATCTTTCTACAACGTTTCAAGTATCTTACTAAAAAAAAGCGTTTCCCATACAACCCTTGCCTTTTAACCCCCTTCGGGGTGGAATAGTCTATAACGCAAAAAGTCCTTCTTTTGTAATCTAATAAGTAATTTTTCTACAAAGTTTTAAGTCTCTAGCTCAAAAACGAAGTTTCCCCCATATTCACTCTAAACCCCAATGTTACTCCCTTAGGGGTGGAGTTTTCTAAGTCACTGAAACGACTTTTTCTATATTTGAATAAGTAATTTTTCTACGAAATTTTTACTCTACCTAAAAAACAAAGTTTCTCCCATACAAACATTTTAAAACCCCTTAGGGGTGGATTTTTCCAAAACGCTTAAATTCTTTTTTTGTATACAAATAAGTAATCCGTCTACAAAGTTTAAAGTTTCTAGCTCAAAAGGATAAGTTTCCATCATACAAACTTTGCACCCCTATTTAACCCCATTTAGGGTGCAATGTACTAAAACGCTGGAAGTCCTTTTTTTGTATATTAATAAGTAATGTTTCTAGAAAGTTTCAAGTCTAAAAAATAATGTTTCCCCCATACAAATTTCGCACCCCTATTTAACCCCCTTAGGGGTAGAATTTTCTAAAAAGCCGAAAGCACTTTTTTTGTTTTATAATAAGTAATCTGTCTACAAAGTTTCAAGTTTCTCTTTCAAAAGGGAAAGTTTCCCTCATACAAATTTTGCACCTTTATTTAACCCCCTTAGGGGTGGAATTTTCTTAAACGCAGACATGACTTTTACTGTATTTTAATGAGTAATCTTTCTACAAAGTTTCAAGTTCATAGTTCAAAAATTAATGTTTCCCCTATACAAACATTACACCCCTACTTAACCCCCTTAGGGGTGGAATTTTCTTAAACGCTGAAATTACTTTTTTTTTATCTGAATAAGTAATCTTTCTACAATGTTTTAAGTCTCTAGTTCATAATATAAAGTTTCCCCCATACAAACTTTGCACCCCCATTTAACCCCCTTAGGGATGGAATTTCCAAAAATCCCGTCTTATCGGTTGCCTACGTCATAAAAGGAAGTCCTGGTGTAAATTTCAAGTTTCTAGTCCCAGTAGTTTCGGCTGTGCGTTGATGAGTGAGTCAGTCAGGACAAAAGCATTTATATATATAGATAAGTAATCTTTCTACAAACTTTCAAGTCTCTAGTTCAATAATTGATGTTTCCCCCATACAAACTTTGGACCCCCATTACACCCCCTTAGGGGTAGAATTTTCTTAAACGCTGAAAGCTCTTTTTTTGTATCTTAATACGTAATATTCCTACAAAGTTTCAAGTCTCTAGTACAAAAAATAATGTTTCTCCCATACAAACTTTGCACTCCTATTTAACCCCCTTAGGGATAGAATTTCCAAAAATCCCGTCTTATCCCTTTCCTACGTCATAAAAGCAAGTTCTGGTGTAAATTTCAAGTTTCTAGTCCCAGTAGTTTTGAATACAAACTTTGCACCCCTATTTAGCCCCTTAGGGGTGGAATTTTATAATACGCTAAAGCCACTTTTTTGTATCCTAATAAACTATCTTCCTACAAAGTTTCAAGTCTCTAGTTCAATAAATAATGTTTCCCCCATACAAACATTGCACCCCTGTTTAACCCCCTTAAGGATAGAATTTCCAAAAATCCCGTTATATCCCTTGCCTGTAGTTTTGAGTACAAACTTTGCACCCCTATTTAACCCCCTTAAGAGTGGAGTTTTATAAAACGCTGAAAGTTTTTTTTGTATCCTAATAAGTAATCTTCCTACAAAGTTTAAAGACTCTAGTTCAAAGACTAATGTTTCCCCCATACAAACATTGCACCCCTATTTAACCCCCTTAGGGGTAGAATTTTCTTAAACGCTGAAAAATCTTTTTTTGTATCTTGATAAGTAATATTCGTACAAAGTTTCAAGTCTCTAGTACAAAAAATAATGTTTCTCCCATACAAACTTTGCACCCCTATTTAACACCCTTAGGGATAGAATTTCTAAAAATCCCGTCTTATCCCTTGCCTACGTCATAAAGGAAGTTCTGGAAAAATTTCAAGTTTCTAGTCCCAGTAGTTTTGAATACAAACTTTGCACCCGTATTTAACCCCCTTAGGGGTGGAATTTTCTTAAACGCAGAAATTACTTTTACTGTATTTTAATGAGTAATCTTTCTACAAAGTTTCAAGTTCATAGTTCAAAAATTAATGTTTCCCCTATACAAACATTGCACCCCTATTTAACCCCCTTAGGGGTGGAATTTTCTAAACACTGAAATTACTTTTTTGTATCTTAATAAGTAATCTTTCTAGAAAGTTTTAAGTCTCTAGTTCATAATATTAAGTTTCCCCCATACAAACTTTGCACCCCCATTTAACCCCCTTAGGGATGGAATTTCCAAAAATCCCGTCTTATCTCTTGCGTACGTCATAAAAGGAAGTCCTGGTTGATGTCCCGGCTGTGTGTTGATGGTAGATCAGGTATCCTTCTTTTAAATATATAGATGTAAATTACAGGTCAGGTTTACTTAAATTAATTCACAATATCAAGATAATTCTAAAAAGCATGTCAACCGGTATTTATTTATTTATTTAAACTGTATTGCATAAATAAGAAGTACAAATGGCGGACTTAATGCCTTAAGGCATTCTCTACCAGTCAACCACAGGGCTAGACAGAAAAGCTTATAGGTGCAGGCAGCTGACCAAGAAAACACAAATGGAAAGGAATGTATTACGATAGTAATGTATATGTAATTAACTTAAATATTCAATATGCCTAATTGACTATTATTAATTCAGATAACATGTCAATGGCTTTGGCAACACATAAATGTTGTTTATATTAGACATTTAGACATTTCTAACTCAAAGAACTCCTTGTGGCTAAAACTTCACAGCGCGCGCGGTAAAAGATCTGGAGTATGTTCGCGTCTTACCTATATTGACAGTACAGCAAGAGTGAGATTAGAACTCGACTGCAAGCGGTGGCCACTGCCATCTGCCATATAATTAAACCGCTAGGTAAATTATGGAAGTAGGGTGAGTAAGGTTGAATAGTGTGTTGAAAAGTAATGACAGGATATGCACTTCCCTATTCATTTTATTTAAGGAATGTGCTTATTTGCTTATAACATTCAGTGCCGATGTCCGCGTGCCTTTGCACGCAGAACGGATGTCAGAGCGGAAAGGTTCTCAAGTGGCGACTACGTACGGAAAGGCGCACGCCAATCAATACAAACTGAATTATTAAATAAATAAACATAATGGGTCCAAAAGTGTACAACCATCTCCCGAGTGCAATTGTTGCAGCCCAAAATAACTCCATAATATTTAAAAAAAGACTGAAAAGTTGTTTAGTCGTGTAGGCCTTCTTTAGAATGAGTTGCCTTTGTCGCTGAGACATTTGCGGTCTGTTAAGTCAAGAATAATTTGATGAAGTTGTGGCTTTCCAATGTCTTGTGAATTGGTTGAATATAGTATTTATTTATTTATTGTATATTTGCGATATATATATGATATATTGTAGTGTGTATTGTTGTGCGTAAAAAAAGAAAAAAATGGATTGATTAGGTATGAGTACTCTACAGCTACAGCTATTTTAGACTATACACACCTACAATCAATCCATTTTTAGGGTTCCGTAGCCAAATGGCAAAAAACGGAACCCTTATAGATTCGTCATGTCTGTCTGTCTGTCTGTCCGTCAGTATGTCACAGGCATTTTACTCTAAAACCATAAGGTGTATTTGAATAAAAAATTGAAGATAGGGTGTGTTTTGTTAACCGCTACATAGTTTTGTAATGAAATTACTAAAAAAGATTTTTTTTAGGGGTGCACCCCATACATAAAACTGAAAGTCAAAAAATATTTTTTCATTGCAAGCCCACGTGTGGTACATCAATCGACAGGCCTTTCAAAATAAATATAAGGTTTTTAAGCAATTTTTTGGATTAAGTGAATAGAGTCGGAGATAATCGCCCCGAAAGTGACTAAAATTGTTTCCCCCCCCTCTAATTTTTGAACCGTGTATTTTAAAAATATGAAAAAAATCATGCTCATAGGGATTATAAAATTCTACCAGCGAAATTTGTTTTCAACAAGATCGGTTCAAAGGTTTTCGAGATATTTATAAAAACCTGTGTTGCTTAAAGAAAAGGACGTAAGTGCCATAAGTTTTCAGTAACGATATGACCTTTTTCATGTCAGACCCATCATACCCCTAGCAATACCCCTGGGTGTAGGGTGGGACTGAACCATACCACCGTAGTGCTGTGCACTATATTATGCTTTATAATATCTATCCCAAAAGTCCTATTACCGTTATCAGTATCACGCAGTGTAGTTGAAAAAGTTAGACTACCGTTATCTGTACGAGTAGGTAACCTTTGATTTAGTATATAGAACTAGATGCACAATGTCAAACAAATATGCCAAGATATGCCCCAGAACATGAACGAAGAATACTCTGGACAGGCTATGGTAATAATAATACCACGTGCGAGCGAGCTGGTAGCATACAAATCTCTATAAGTGTGACAGAAAGGGGAATATCATTCATTGTCCTTATCATAGTTCCACTTTTTATTTTTTTTGCCACAACTGATTTAGTATGAAGTTGTGCCACACAAACCATTACCAGTCCCGTAGTAAGTTGTTTATGACAAGTCATCAGCCATTTTAGGACCGGTTCTTAATTTAGCTGCATAAGAGCTTTTCCGTCCCTCACCGTGGCAACACGTACAGCCCGTCTATAGTATTCTAGGTTCATGGCCCCAGAATGACAGCTCTAGCTACATTTCAGTAGTTGCTAATAGCGTTTACTTATAACCTGCATCAATATATGTTTCATAAAAAAAGAACTCAGTGTTTAAGACCTTAAGCACCATATATTAGCAAACCAACATCAAAAGATTAAATACTTTTTAGTTTATTGTGACATATAATGTGACTTGACTGCTCACGTCAAAACTTTAGCGTTTAGCGAATGAATGGTCGCGTTATAAATTTTATTTATTTCAACAGAAAGCACAAATACATCTGGTTTCTTTATTTTACAAGTGGGGAATAAACAGTTACAAATATTTGTACAAATATTATATACAAAACAATTGTTGAGATTTCCGTAAGTACATATATAGTACAGCTGACAGAGTCCATAAAAAGAAATCATTTTAGTTTCCTTGAAATAGATTCAGTGTGTTAAATAATTGTATTTTCGACCTGCCTTTACTTTAAATACTTTCTTTTTTGCGATGTAATAACTAAGCGTACAGTCAAGTAGCGATCAGCTGTCGATTTTATTAAAACGGTCCTGGGTTTTGAACGTCACTCTCATAATCACCCGACCACGACATCTATAAAACGAGTATTACGAGATATAAGGTCAAAAATGAATGATGATGAAAATTGGTAACAATTAGCGCATTTCCAAATGATGTGTTGGGATTGTATATCATAGAATGCTAATAATTACCTTTTGCAAGGTCATGTCTGTCTGTCTGTTTGTCTGTCCGTCCGTATGTCACAGGCATTTTACTCGAAAACCATAGGGTGTATTTGAATAAAATTTTGAGGATAGGTGTATTTTGTTAACCGCTACATAGTTATGTAATGAAATTACAAAAAAAGTTTTTTTTTAGGCGTGCACTCCATAAATAAAATTGAAACAAAAAAAATGCATGCCCACGTGTGGCACATCAATCGATAGGCCTTCCAAAATAAATATAAGGTTTCTCAGCAAATTTTTTGATTGAGTGAATAGAGTCGGAGATAATCGCCCCGAAAGTCACTAAAATTGTGTCCCCCTCCCCTCTAACTTTTAAACCATGTATTTCAAAAATATGAAAAAAATCATGCAAATTGTTTTGAACAAGATCGGTTCAAAGGTTTTCGAGATATTTCTAAAAAACCGCCTTACTTAAAGAAAAGGATGTAAGTGCCATATGATTTCAGTAAGGATACGACCTTTTTAATAGGCACGGAACCCTTGTTGTGCGTGGTCCGACACGCACTTGGCCGCTTTCTTTATTCATTTTTTTCGCCGCGCTAGGCCTGCCAATCATCGATTGTAGTAAGCACCTAATTTCAGTATTCGTTTCGAATGATTTTTTGTTTTTCACTAAGATTTGGTGTTTGGAAATTCTTAACAAACCTAACCTAAAAAAAAACATATAATTTAGCCGTATAGTGTAAACAAACGTATACCACAGTATCTATATTGTATCAGTATATGTACAAGTTTTTTGTACACGGTACGAGTATATATTGTTTACCTATCTCGGTCTACCTACCTTCCTTTCAATAGCTGGAAGGTTACCTGGAAGAGATCACTTATAGTGATAAGTTCGCCTTTGTACTGTGGTTTATTTTTTGACGTGTTTGTTCTTTAAGTAAACCCATTATTGTCCGCTACTCTAACTTTTTATGCTTACTATATTAAACCCACAAAGGAAAAATTACATACTGCCAACCATCACTAGACTCTGTAAGTACTACCTATACTTATGTGCGGTTAAACATGTCGCTTGTTCGAATGGCATGTTTAAAAAATAAAAAAGGCGGCAAATTACATAATTGTTTTCTGACCTTTTGTTCCGATTATAATTTCAACAAAAACTTTTATTTAATTGATTGCCTTGTTTTTATTTTAATTTTAATATTTCCTCACATCGTTTGAGAAAAGCACTATACCATCCTCGGCCGGAACAGGGATTGCTGGACTCGTTGTATCCGGCCTCGTCTACGACTCGACCGTCTACCCCAAACTCGTCCGGCAATCCCTTACTTCACAGCCTCTGCACTAATGTACTATTAAGATCCTTCATGACTACTTCAGAGACGTGCCTCTGTCTTTCAAAATAATTCTAAAGAGGCGCCTTCGAGTAATCGGAAAACATACTTAGTTAAAAAAAATAAAAGATGCCGACGAATTGGTAACCTCCTCTTTTTTTGGTTAAAAAAGGGAGTGACAAGATCAAATATTTGTTTCACATTATTTTTACCCCAAGATCCTTTCAATCTTATCCAAGATTAACTATGTAGATAACTACGATTGAATAAAAATGAAATAACTCTAGGGTAAATATTATATGAACTTTGCTTTAGAAATATTTAGAGATAAGAAATTAAGCTAGTGTTATTTCATTAAAATACGCTACATTGGGCTTTCACGCTCTATTTCAATTTATTTCAATGAATTCTCATGTTTTAACTGTAAACAACATCAAAGAACGACATAAACCTGAAATTAAAACCAAGAGTTCATAATAAATAATATATTTGTAAACTAAACGAAAAGAAACCTGAAATTATTTGGAGGTTCATTAAACAAAATATTAAATTTAGCAGAAAAAACATATTCACTCAGTAAATGTATTTCAATCTGATATATTTTACAGGTATCTTTGATCCCTTTTACTTATTTCGTTTAGGTACTGATTATGTTCTCAAAATTAAATAAAAAAAACAGTTTATATAATTGATATATAAAGTGAGCTGTAAGTTTTCTAAGTTCGTGTATCATCATGATCATCATATCACTCGAAAGACGTCCACTGCTGGACATAGGCCTCCCCCAAAAAGTGCCACAATGATCGGTCCAGCGCCACCCGCATCCAAGGGACTCCCGCGACGCTTAACAGGTCATCATGTATAGGGTAAAATTATGGTTGGTGAGGTAGGGCTCAGCGAAATGTCATCCCGCTCGAATGTGGAGCAGCTCAACTGGGAAAGTACCTCCACCTTGCAGAAGATCACAGCCTTCATAACAATACTACTTGCTATGTAGTAGTGTTGTGTTCCTGGAGGTGAGCAAGGTCGCCAGAGCTCCCGAGGATGCGTTGTGTTGAGAGCGAGGGAGTTTGTTCCTTCAGCTGCCAACACGGCGTATCTTCAAACATATCAAGGGTCGGCAACGACCATGATATGTTTGACGAGGCTGCGACATAAAGCATTCGTTCCTGTCTCACTTCCGTACTTGCTAGTTAAGGTCGAATGCATGGTAATGTGAAGGCAGGTGTTAATGCAATGAGCACACCTATGAAAATAATGAATCAAATCAAGCGATGACCGCTTTAGCCTAGTTGGTTGTGACCCTGCCTACGAAGCCGGAGGTCCCGGGTTCGAATCCCGGTGAGGGCATTTATTTGTGTGATGAACACGAATATATTTTCTTGAATTACGGATGTTTTTATGTATTTTACTATTTATTTATCTATACATACATACATTCACGCCTTTATTCCCAAAAGGGATAGGCAGAGCACATGAAACGTATTTTCCAGCGCCACTTTTAGCATAAATGTGGGTATAAGAGATCGACTAAATGTGATATAGCAGTGATAGGTTGCTAGCCCATCGCCCACAACACACTTCAACCCTGGTCCCTTAGTCGACTTTTACGACACCCACGGGAACAAAGGGGGTGGTGAAAGTCTAACCCAACAGGGGGGGGGGGGGATATAAGTATGCATATCATCATGTAGTAGGTACTCATAGTACAAGCTTTGCTTAGTTTGGGACTTGGTCGATATGTGTAAGTTTGTCCGCAAATATTTGTTTATTGTTTGTAAATGATAGGTCTTAATTTCTGTTTTTATTTTCCAGATACGTACGTGACACGAAGGATCCTCGAAGAGCCACAATTTGAGAAGCCAATAGGCAACCTCTCTTTCCACATTGGGAGGGAAGCTGTTTTAGGATGTTCTATAGTAAACCTAGGAAGCCATAAGGTTGGTATTGATAACAGTATATATTATTATATTAAAACGTAAGAAGATGACATGCTAGCAATCATCTCCCGTTGGGCCCCGTATTCAAGACCTTTTGATACGCATAATATTCAGGTTATGGCATGCTAGGGATGTCACAATATTTCGAATGACCGCATACTCAATCGTTTTGATGAGCAGTATACGAGTGGTTCAACTGTATGTGACCCATTATTGTGGGATTACGACGTACAAGGGACGTCAAGTAACATGTCGAATGGATTCAAGACGTTTTGGTGCGTGGTAGCTGTGTGGTTCAGCAGTATGAGTCACATTGTGGAGTTATGACGTACCAGGGACGTCAAGTAAAGTTAAAATTATTTAAACTAAGCTCATGAATGGCCATTGTCCTGAGCTCATGAATAGCCTTTGTTTGCGGCAGAAGACCACTGACTTCTTATATTCAGAACAATAGCATTCAAGTCTAACAATAAGACTGTGGTCGGACGCGTGCCATTTTTTGCAAGAAAAAGGTTAGCGCCACATAAAATGTGCATGTATTTGCAAGTGTCGACCGCAAACAAAGGCTATTCATGAGCTCAGGACAATGGCCATTCATGGGCTTAGTTTAAATAATTTTAACTATAACATGTCGAATGGATTCAAGACGTTTTGGTGCGTGGTAGCTGTGTGGTTCAGCAGTATGAGTCACATTGTGGAGTTATGACGTACCAGGGACTTCAAGTAACATGTCGAATGGATCCAAGACGTTTTGGTGCGTGGTAGCTGAGTGGTGCAGCCGTATGAGTCCCATTGTGGAGTTATGACGTACCAGGGACGTCAAGTAACATCTCGAATGGATTCAAGACGTTTTCGTGCATGGTAGCTGAGTGGTTCAGCAGTATGAGTCACATTGTGGGGTTATGACGTACCAGGGACGTCAAATAACATCTCTAGCGGGGCAAAGCCGGACATCCGTTCCATACATCGAGAACATTTTTGGTGAAATCGTATCAGTAGGTCCGAATAATACTTAGTTACAAAACGTGATTTCACAAACACACATTTTGAAAATTTATCAATTTTATCATTTATTAATAAAAGAGTAGGTATTGAAGGTAAGTACTTAACTCATTAAACAAACTGAAACACTTTAATTACATAACAGTAGAACTATAAAAACTACCACAAAATACCGAGAAAACAACTCTTGAACTTCGAGAAACATAAACGTGTAATGTTACGAACAAATACTGACCAAAACCCATCTCATTCAACAAAATGGCCGACTATAAGAGTTTTTATAGCTTTAGGGCCATAAGTTTGTGTCACCAATAAAAATTGTCGAATATAATCGTCCTCGTTTTTTAAATATAGAACGTTAATTTCCTACATAAAAAGTTTTATTTCTGTTTAGAAAAGTTGAAAGTAGGTTTTATGAAGTTACTTCGAATATGACGCTGTAAATATTTGAAAGTTTTTTTTATGTAGGTATTTATCTAGTTAAAGTTGTTACTTTAGGTGTATAAGTTTCAAAACTACTGTTCATCGTTGCGTTTTTAAGTTTCATAATAAAAATTTGAAAACTTTTAATGTTGACATTAATCGACGTGTGTGTTAAATTTAACATTGCATTTTCCGAGTTTTGCAATGCAAATGCATCAAAATCCATCAAAAGTTTTATAGATATGAGCATACATAGGGACAGACAGCGGGAAGCGATGATGATTAAGAACTGCGTACTTATTATTCATACAGATTTAAATTCCCTTATTTCATAACATCATAAATGTACGTAAGCTACACGAATATCGGTACATAATATGTTTGTATACATCTAGGTATCAGCCACAAGCAAAATAACCTAATTGGCATCCAGGTGAGTTTAATCGCTGTCGTAAGTCTTTGTTTATGACGTAGTTAGTGTAATAAGACCTGGTGTGTTCCACCTAGCATTAACTACGGAATATAATTATATAAGGTGTACTTAGATACATATAAGTACTGACAACCCGAAAACAATGTGTCATAATCGACAGTAGAATCAATTATAATTTTAATACGGTGGGGTAATAGCGCAATTTTTAGTTAGCGTATGTTACGTGATTAACCTGCAGATTGCTTCGTTAAAAAGACATTATTTTGTTAAGATTAAGAATGCAACATACGGGGGTTTTCGTACAGGCGATGGTTTTTTCGTTGTATGCAAGTACTTCAGCAGGTCGTTCACGTAACGCACTGTACGTACGTTAGGTAAAATTAAATGTCTAATTTTAAATGGAACAATGACTTACGCGCGTTTGAAACATTTCGTGGTCACCCACACCTGTGAGGGGAAATCACGTAATGTCTTGAACGCGTGCTAAGTAAATATTTGCGTACAAATAAAAATAAAAATATTTGCGGACAATCTTACACAAATCGACCTAGCCCCAAACTAAGCAAAGCTTGTACTATGGGTGCTAGACGGCGATAAACATACTTATATAGATAAATACATATTAAATACATACAAAACATCCATGACTCAGGAACAAATATTCGTGCTCATCACACAAATAAATGCCCTTACCGGGATTCGAACCCAGGACCTCTAGCTTCGTAGTCGTCGTCATTTTTCTATATAAAAATGGTAATTTAGATCTACTTAACGTACGTACAATGCGTTACGTGATCGACATGCAGATGGATATAAATTCCTCAAAGTACCACACACAGGAACGCACCTCCTTGTGCCAAAATTTGTGTGCGTCTCCGCACACCCGTCACGAACCTAGACCTCTACCTACGCTTAGTTACTACGCATCGCGGTGTCAAGATATATTTGTGGGTGAGCGTTGAGGTGAGCTTAAAACAAGTTAGCTACACAATAGGGGGGCAGCGGGTTGCGCCGGCAGTGGGATAGCCGAATTACGGGTATTTCCATCTCTATCGCACTCACATAGTTCGAGTGACAGGGATGCATCCATACAAACTTCGAGTTTCGATTCTTGTGTTAGCGCCGCAGATGTCGAGTAGCTGACTCACAAGAGTGGTTATCCTAATCAACTAAGGCCGGAATGGACCAAACTGGGAACTGAACAGGACTTAATCTGGGATTAATTATCATCATCGTCATAATCCATACTATTTAATACTATAAATGGGAAAGTGTGTGTGTTTTGTTCGTCTTTCACGGCAAAACGGAGCGACGAATTGACCTGGTTTTTTAAGTGGCGATAGTTGAAGGGATGAAGAGTGACATGGGATAGTTTTTATCCCCAAAATCATCACCTAAGGGGGTGAAATGAGGGAGGGGGGGGGGAAGGTCGTATGGAGCTGCGATATAAACGAGTTCCATGCGGACGGTGTCGCGGGCAGAAGCTAGTAATAGATAGTAGTATACAAAGGAAAGATTTGTGAGACTATACGTTTGTAAGTTTGTATGTAACAATCTCAGTAACCGCTCATCCGATTTCAAAAAATATTTCACCTGTGTCTAGAATTGACTTTTTGGATGGTTAAAGGCTGTCCCGCGGGTTTGCCTGCGTTTTTTGCAATCCGCGAGCGAAGTCGCGTGGACAGCTAGTATTGTATATCAGATTAAACTGCACTTCTATATGGTCGATTCTACATGTTATACATTAAGAATGTACAATTTATAAGATTGAAATGTATTATTTCATCTATTCCAAGTTTTATTATGTAATTTGTATGTCTACATGAAAGTATGCCATTCATTGTTTATCTTTAAAATGCTCGGTACTTTTAAAAATAAACCACTGATAATCGTTAAATTTAGAATATCAAATTGTTAAAACACAAATTAATATTTCGCTCCACTTTACGGGAGTCGCCCGAGCGGACCGATTCATTTTTAATGTCCTCTATAGAAATGTAGGAACGGTTGAATTGGGAACTGCATTCTATGTGCAGTTTGAAAAGGTAATACCATCTACGACGCAGTTCACAGATCCTTGATGGACTTTATCCTTACGACATAAGGTCTATTTCAGGTCAGCATAGAGTGTTAGTACGTCGGCAATTCCGCGAGTCAAGCTTTTTTTGTCGCGTTGAGAATATAATGGACTGAACCAGGAGTATTTTTGTACGGTTGTTGAGGTTTTTGTTAGTTTGTTGAAGTTTGAATCTCTTTGTTCGAATGTAAAACTGATTGTCTTAACAATTCTGTCGATTTTATGCCACAAGTGTACCTACTGGAAGTCATGACATGTATATACTCAAGCCATACAAGCATAATGATACAAGCGTAGCCTATTGTATTAACACGAACGAATAGCTTCTGTGGAACTAAAGAAAGTTGTAGCGCTTCTTCTTCTTAGTCGATTCTTCATGTCTGAGGATCGCGACCTCATGCTAGCCATGCATGCAGTTCAGTTCCTCGTTAAATGTACCGCATGGGAAAGACTGCATTTAGCAGCCCTCTTAACTGCATCAGCCCAGCCCACTGTAATCCTTCCTCTAGCACGTCTACCTTCCACAGAACCAAAAATTATTGCCATGAACGCATGATATGTCCAAAGAAATAAAGAATCCTTTATTTCTTTGAACATATCCTTATATCAGTTCCTTTAAGATGGAGTCGTTAGTTCTCATGGCTGTCCACGGAATCCCCATTGCAAAAGATTGAACTTATTTTTTTCTGATTCTGATTTCTGATTGAAAAGATTGCATTGCGTTCTCAAAGGCATTGAAATCAATTTGAGATGTGGTGCTGAAAGAGACATGCAGCAAAATTGCTGCGTTGACGGCTCTTCACGCACCAAGTTTCTGCGCCGTACAGAAAGATGGAGAACACAAGGGCCCAGACCAATCGCATTTTAGTTGGTAGGCAGGTAGATGCAGGTGAAACCTACATGGGAGTCCGCTGATTACGGCTGGCGCAGAACCGGGGGGGCGCAAAGTGCGGGGGAGACCACGCGGACAGCGGAGCCTTAGTCATAGGGTCCCGATTTTACCATTTGCGTACGGAACCCTAAAAACGGCAACGTACATGACTGTGACGTAGGACTTAAATCTCAAAGGCTCGTTACAGAGCGCAGAGATAATAATAATATATTTGCATATTTATATTTGCGGCCGACAAAATGAAATGTAACTGCTTCATAAATTATATCTGCATCACTGTGTGACTCGAAGAACACGACATCCCTACCAGGGGTGTAGACACTAAATAAAATAACCATAATAATGTAAAACAAATCCGAAAAAGGATAAAATATTGTCAATATTCAATATTCTTGAAAAGCTTCACCTCTTCATCAAGCTACTTGAAGGAATTCCAAGCAAAAGAGAGACTAGGATTAAACTCAGTTATTTAGTAGTTCTCAACCCATCTGTAGATCTCAAGTCCTATCATAGAAAACAACTGGGAAAATTAAGTAAAACACTTTATTTCCGCACATTTACCTACTCACGATTAAAGACATCATATAAATACGTCGTTGCTTAATTAATTAGGGCCTTTTGACGTATTTCGGCTCTCGTGCCGCAATTAGAGGGATAAAGTTAATTCAGGGAGAAATTGCTCGGAAATTAACAGACAGGAATGAAATGGTGTTTAGTATTAACCTGGAGGTGACACGACCTTTCTGAATGGTTTATTTCTACCGACACAAAAGAGGGTTAGAGTTGACATTATTTAAGACTGTGTTTAGGAAAGAGGTATGCAGTGTGTGGATGTGATACTGCAGTGATAGGTTGCTTCCCACGACCCACAACATAGGATACTTTATTACACCATTAGAAAGAAAGATAGTCCTATCTTAACCCGACATTGTAAATACAGTGTCTGTAAATATGAATATGCAATCTTTTTCTTCAACTTAGCGTTATCTCGGCTTTTACCAACGTCCGCTTTCCTACTTCCTTTCCTCCACTTTGCTGGATCTTGGGCGTCTTCTTTTGCGAGCCCGTTTTCGCTCGTGTCGGCCTTCACGACATCCAACTATCGCCTCTTAGATATACTTAAATAAAAAATGGGGTAGGAAGGCAGATACATTCGTAGTTCATGACACAAATATGGACCAGCAAAGAAAGAGAGATGCCGAGGATTGATGCATTCGAAATGTGGTGCTGGAGGCGGATGTTCAAAATCCTCTGGACCGCCAAGCCCACAAATGTGTCAATTCTCTCACTGCTGAAATTAAAAGAGCGTCTTTCAAAAATACGATATCAGTAAAAAATCAATATTATAGTTTAAATCAATATAATTATATTTTCAGCATGTTAGCTACAGCTACTTAAGACACATAATGAGACATGGAGACAACAAACTCGAAAAAATACTCACAGTAGGGAACACTGAGTGGAAAAGCCTAGAGGCAGCTCCCCAACTAGACTGTTGGACCAACTCAAGAATCCAGACACTGCAACTGGGAGGAGACAAGAGCCACGATCTTCAGACAAATGAAGAACTGAACAGAGAAAGAGAGATTTGTAGTACACATATAAGGTACATTTATGATATACTGTACCCATTTAACCCAATTCTCACTAAGTACATTTCGTGCTTGTTGTGGGCCCTCAGCCCTCGCGTTAATTAGGTTTCCTAACGATGTTTTCGTTAGCCGGCGGGCGCAAAGTACTTTAACATGTTAATAAGATATTAATGTTTAGATATCCTCACGACATGAAAACTTCACGTTGAATAATATTCTTGATTGGATGATTCTTTGTCTGAAGTACAGGATCATCCTAGTTCAGACTCATAAAAAAGTGTGTGCAAGTACTATTTGATAATACGCAAGCACAATGTTAATACTAGCACCAAAGTTTTCAATAAATAAATAAAAATAAATAATAGATCTAAGTGACCGATCACGATCACGTAAAATTATTGACTATTTTTATAATAACTAAACTCTTGACAAAACTTAGCAACTAAGCTTTGGATTCCGCTTTTACATAATGAACGTGGCAAATACTTGCATACCTTTAATATCAACGTGTTTCGGTTTCCATGAGACGTATGATATTCCGATTCAGATGTGTAATGGCAACTCTACAGTTAACTACAATTATGTAGTAATATTGGAGTATGGATCACATTGAAGTCATTCGAAATTGGTATAGAATGGTACTGACAACCCATTTTTAAAAATCTAGCGATATTGTTTTTAAATCGTCTTCTTAATGTATTTAATGTGTGTCGTTAACTTGCCTGAAAGTATTCAAATGCTAAAGGAATAATAGTAGGCAGGTAATTGATAACATAACGAAAGCAACTGCGAAGCACCGACCTGAAAAATCCTCAAGAAAAAACGGCATCATCAAATGAGGCGTTAAGGAAGCTGATTATCGTCTGCCAAGCTATTAAAACCGGGCAGGATTACAGAAATTTTAGATTACGCTGAACATCTAAATTAGCTTACCATTTTCAGACCAAAGGGCATTCGACCGAATTCATAACGGCCAAAACGGGTAAGAATCGCAAATGAAGTTTGCATTTTCTGTCAAACAAATCACCTTAATAGCTGGGAGGCCATTTTAAAAAGGAGTACAGGAATGAGAATCACGCTATTTGCCGGGCCAAATTGATTTGGTAGTCGCAAATAACGAAGTTTAAACGCTCGGTCACGTCGGGGTTTATTGTGAGGCAGAAGTTACAGTCGCACCCGAATAGTAATCGTTTTCTGGGTAATGTTACGTAATTCGTACAAAATTGTCAAGGAAAACGACCTTTCTTGGATTGTGAGAAATTCGAAATCGGTCGTGCGGCTCAGCCGTTCTGTTTACATTTTTCTTTTTGTTTTATTTGCCCCTGTTTTGCTTCGTTTAGAAATATATCCAGGAAATATATATTTATATGATACATTGAAGATACCTTCATTTTAGTTTTTTCTGTTTCCATAATAATAATAATAAATATGTAAATCGTTAATTTAAATTAAAGGAAGAAAAACATTGCTACGAGCCCGATTCGAACCGGCAACCACAGGCATTCATGGTCCGTCGCTACTATTTGATACTGTCTGTTTGACTGTTGTGTAGTATTAAAATTAACTGTAGATTATCATCATTATAAAACTAATCTTAAAGTAACCATTGTGTAGTAAGCCAAAGGCTAAAAGCTAGATCCATTTCTCTTCTTCTTATCGAAATCGTTAGATATTTTACGATAACCCGTTTTGAAGCAAAAAAATATTTTTAAAAGTATAGTTAACATAAATTACACTTTCATTTTTTATATTTGTAGCCAAGATATTGTAGAACTGGGGCTGGCGGTGTTGGGCCTTGTGGAGTAAGAGGGTCAGCGTCATTTCCGATCTGATAACTTTAAAAACTATCGAACTCTGAAAATTACTGTCACTTGTTTCACATTAACTTCAATGTTAATTAAACAGACAGTATCGCATACAAAATTTCCAATTTATCTAATGGAAGCTGAAAGGATAGGTAAGAGGGAAGGTAAGTACGAACATGCACCGACGTACCTCGTACCGGTGATGCAGGTAAGTATGTAATTAATTACTGGCATATCTTGCCATAACCGGTACATAAAATCTTTTAATGAAACGTAAATATCATCTAATAAAGTATGTAGCCGTAGCCTAATACTTCTTTACGACCTCATATAAACCTTAATGCCGGAAATATGATTATCATCTCACACAAACACTTGGTTATGAACCTCGTCCCTTTTTAGGGCGATTTTATGTGTTTGCACAGGACCTTTATTATAAGCTGATATATTTTAAACGATAAAATGTCAAGAGTGTTAATTAAGAGAAATAATTTACGGAAAATGTCCGCTTTAGGTTTAACGTACACGTGTTTTTACTTAGTGTGGGCTCAGTGCTTAGTTACTCTCATATTTGAGCATTTTCAACTAATTTGGTAATAATCTCTCGAATATGACAATAAGCGCTACGGCACTCTGTTTCCCTTTACCAAGCCTGGCCAGGGAGTCTGGTTCCGTACCAGGCGTATGCTGCAAGCTTTAATTTCTAACATAGAAACAAACTAAGAAATCTTTTAGTATTTAATTTTTTATTGTACAATTTGCAATTTGAACCTCAATGAATTGTTGTAACAAACAATTGAAGAAGAGTAATGACATACAACCATGTAATAAACGAGGATGTAATCATTCATATTAAAGAAAAGCTGAGATTAATTTTATCTCTACAGATAAGCCGTCGTGTTTGCTCAGCATTGCTTCAAACATAAAAGCCCTTCAGCACAATTGCGTATAAAATTAATGATACCTGTCAGTACTCACTGGAGCTTCTAGAGACGAGGTACACAAAAGCAGCCCTCCGTGAAACGACCATCATTCACTTGTACCAACAATGGGCCAATAAAATGTACAAGAAATAAAGGGGACGGTCTCGGCAGCGGTATGCGAGATAGTGCGGTATGTTATGATACATCCGTCATTTGTTCGGATTTCCGATAAACCAACGACGAAGGATCACATTTCAGATAATGATATTGATATGAAATACTGTCGGGTTTTAAAATTGGTTTCACAATAATAAGAAAAGGTGACATTTGTAGCTGAAATAAAATCAACAGTGACAGATTACCTAAATTAAAATTAGCGTTTACTGATCTATAAAAATGGGATTGCTTTCGCTTTCGTTCAAAATGATTGCTGGCCAGAATCCGTCTATTTTGTCAGAGTACTACTTTTTTATGAAAATTTTACTGTTGTTTACTTCTTTGATTGCAAACTTATATACGCTCACAGACATCACATCTAGAACAACGTTGATCTAAACATATTGTCTGTCTGACCAACCGATTTGACCAATTCATACTTGTAATCGCATTAACACTTGGCATAGAAGAAAGCAATATTGTTTCCCCTGGCTGTTGTAAAAGGTGACTAACAGGGGTCATCGGGGTCGACAGTGTTCTTTGTAGCAGGGACCCAAGCACATGGCAAATTTACATATATTGGTGGCAATGGTGAGAACGGGCGCGCAGGTCATGGCGCGAAGAGCACTCTGGTGTGTTCAAACCAAGAGCATAGAGTCTTTCGAATGACAGCGCATGGCGCCCATGTAAAGTTTTTAGTCGGTATAAATACCAAATAACCCTGACTTTCCCTGAAACCTAACTAGTACTTAGCTTGCAAGTTTTCTTCACGAACCTTGTGTGGAAAATCAAGTAAATTTCTGTTTCAGTCGCGGAATACTGCGTTTAGGTGCATTGTTAGTATACTTAATATAGTTTTGTTTCTACAAAAGCTTTAGGATTGTATAGGTAGCTTTACTATTAAACGGTTTATATATAGATAAGTACCCCAAATTCGTTTATACTTTATTAAAACAATTTGATGGTTTCCCATCAATTTAGCAACACTACGATATCAATCTGAACATGAGTCTGCACCCCTATTGGGTAAAGGCTAATAGACCGTATTCGTATTGTGATTGCTTTAGGGTTGATACAAATACCTGTGACTAGAGACAGTATTTCATATTTTACCGTTACATATAGGTAAATAATTTATAAACTGTTACTCAACATAATATTCAACCATTAGCCGATACGATTTCATTATCAGTTGCCTGAATTACGAAACAATATTAACTACTTAACTCACTTAACCAATTTCGTGTAATAGAGAGCCGTAAACGCACTCATACACGTAACATGGACTATATATTAACAGACGGTTCATTTAATCCCACGTTTTATCACGCAAAAGTACGTCATCACGGTTATGGGCGAAATTAATGGTGCCTGTCAAATATGTCCTGAAAATATACTTAGGAAATAAAGGATTTGGAATGTGAAAGACAGCATTCGGTAGGAAAAGGGAGTGATGAGACATGAACGTAATTTAGACGATTTTGGGACACTGATGTGATTTCGAGGATTTTGTTTGCAACTTAAAGCAATGTAATTTCCTGTGACCTTTCCTGGCTTACTTTTTATTGTCTACAATACCATCTACTAACTACATAATTACCTTTCGTCTAGGACACCATCTAGAGCCCGATTCGACGTGTGAAATGTAACATCCCCATATTGATGTCTTGTTTTTTAACAACCTAGAAAAGTTGAAAACACCTCGACATTTTCATTTCAAAGTTCAACATCGCAAATCCGGCTGTACGGATTTCGTTGAAACGTAGCTAAGAACCATTTCGATCACGTTAGCTTTCGGCCAAAAAAAACGAATTAAAATCGGTCCATTCGTTTAGGAGCTACGATGTCACAGACAGACAAACAGATACACAGACACGTCAAACTTGTAACACGCTTCTTTTTGCGTTGGTAGTTAACAAATTAAAAATCCTTCAGCCACAAAGAGAAATAAACTCACAGGAAATCTATACGAACTATTAAACGAAACGTCAGTATAGTTTAATAACGCTTGTTACTAGATATTTATCTGATAACAACCTGACCTGATTTTAAAATGGTTATCGTAAAAGTATGACGACTGAGCAGTTTAAATTACTGTAAGAACTTTTTTCATGCACTCATAAACACAGGGCCACTACCCTAGTTTCACCAATTTTTAACCCTTGTTTAAAATTTCCATGTAATAATTTTATTGGAAAAATTTGAATTCCGCATACGATATTGGCTAGGTTTCGAATAGCCTATCGGAAGCCTAGTCATTCTATATTAAAGTGTAACAGAGTTGTCTTTGCTTTGTGTGGTCCGACTTATTTAATTACCAAAACGAACTATTATATTTCCAAGATTCAAAAGATTTAAGTGGCCAACATAGATAAGTACAAGGTGTTATACTCGGTTTGTTATCACTATGGGCCGGCTGTCGGCATACGTATACATGTTCAAGTTTATTCAGAATACGACCGTATGAAAACAAGAAAAATTTAAAACAACAAGAGTAAAATACTTAATTGTAAAGAAATAAAATACCCCATATCGCCTTCTGAGGACACTTTGCCCTTCTTGGCAGAAACGTTGAATGGCAATGCTGGGCTGTTATTCGCTACGCGCTAATGCGGCTCACCCCGCCGGTCGCCCGTCACGAAACTAGAGCTCTACCTACGCATAGTTACTACGCATCGCGGTGTCAAGATTGTAAGGTGTGGAGTTCGGAGATGAGTTGAAACGAGTGTTCAAGACAAATTATGCTTTATTACTGGGATTATACATGTGTAGTAGTTCTATATATAAGCGTCCTATAAGCTACGTACATATCTATATCTAGTATACACTACAAGATATATTTGTGGGCTAATCCGATGAGCCAGATATGTTACAGTCTTCCGATCACGCGTCACATCTACCAGGCGGGTGTCTATCATTTTATCGAAATGCATTACGTCGATTTACATTTCGCCGAAAACTATTCCACGAATTTCAATTCGTTGTATTTCTTGTTCACATAATCATCAATTCATAGTATTTTATTTCATCGAACAACTTTTCATCGTTAATCGTTTCGAATTTGTCTCAAATCGTGGCGTAACGATTCATCAAATTTACTTTTCATAGAATAGTCAGTTGTGTATAATATTAATTTATCGAAACACGGTTCAATGTAAGTACGTTCCATATATTTTGGTTGCCACGATCAATATTTCATTTTCTACCATGCTGTTTACCTAATAGGTCATTTCATCTAATTATATAATACCTAATGGATAAAATGGGTCCACATTGACTCATATACGCTTCATATACGATGTAGACGTAATATTAAGCCTAAGTAAGTAATATTTAAAAAAACGGTTCTGGCGCTTCGCCGGCCGCTGCCGCGGCACGCTCGCTGCGCTCGCTCGGCTCGCGCGTTATAGGTTCACAGTTCAACTAACACTCCTCCTCGCTTCGCTCGTCGTCGTACCTACACTGACCTGCCTTAAAGTAGAATAGGAAGGTAATCCGATATCCAGAGGGAGAGGTGGGTAGGCTTAGAGCTCTATATGTATACGTCCAAAGTCTCGGTGAAATGTTCCTACTCAGTTCGTTGAAAGGTAAATATTACCAAGCCAAGTGACAAACACTGATAAAACGAAGAAACGATTTTCTATGTAATAAAAATTTTGGGAACTGAAACTTATGTTAAAACAAAATTATAGTAGCGGTGATTCGATGAAGGAATGTCGATGAACAAATAAAATATTGAAGTGAAATTCGATGAGTTCATTTTTGTGTCAATGGTAATTCGAGCAAATGTATGAGCGATCTAACGAAGTTCGATGAATGATTCCTGTGTGATGAAGAAATTCTGCGAATAGTGTTATGGGAAACGATAATCGATGAAACTATTTTCGGTAAAATGATGGATTCCCCTACCAGGCCCCTCATTCTGTAACTTGTTTTAAGCTCACCTCAACGCTCCCTCGCAAATGTATCTTGACACCGCGCTGCGTAGTAACTAAGCGTAGGTAGAAGTCTACTACGGGGTGAACCGCATTAGCGCGAAGCGAATAACAGCCCAGGTGCTTGGATAAACTATACTTAAATAAACTATGGTTGTTTCGTCCCCACGGTCCCAGGGCCTCAACCCTGAACGGCGCAAAAAGGTAGCCAATTACATTTCCTAAATAAGTTATTCAAATTCCATTGCCGATTAATCCTGTACGGTGGTTGGCTAGGATAAAAAGCTATGAAACAACTCAATTAGTCTCCGGGCAAAGACGATATATAATAAGAGTCGGATTCATCATTTCTTTATCGCAGACCGGATCGGCCTGGTAGGTTGTCACCTGCGAAGCTTTACCATAAGCTCAAATGAATAAGCTTAAACCCAAATATCAAATCCCAATTCCCAATGTGATATTTATAGGTTTTTTTTTAAATGGGGTTAAAACGCTACAATAAAATTTCATAGGACGTCACACATATTTTTATGTATTTAAATATTATATCGTCATCCCCATATAACTCATGATACGATTTCGGGTCTGTGCCTGAGCTCGCCGGCTTAAATCCGACTCAAAGCATTTCATTTTTTAAATTATCATTTAATTTTTAAATTTAAAATTACATATCAAGATCACAATACCAATCAGCAATCACACAACAATGTAAGTTAGAGAAACTGACGGCATACAGTGTTCATTAATTATTGAAAAACTTCATGTAGAAAACTCCCGTGAGAATCGGGCATTTTAAAATATAATGAAATGGGGTCACTCACGTATCAAATCACTCGACATTATTCGAGTCGATTCGCGTTTCCTATTCGTTACCGGCGCGTTTATATTTTAGCTACTTATCTTCCGCTCGCGACTTTGTCTGCGTGGACCACTTAATTTTCACTTTGGTTGGGCGGGATGTGTGCGGTATTTTGTAACGTTGGCTTACAATACAAATTTTGTTTAATTGCTCACCAAAAGTAAAAGAAACCTTTGGGTAGCAGATATTCTTACTTGTTTTTTTTTTTAAATTATATTTGTTGTCAATCATAACAAATCGACCTAATCACAAACTAAGCAAAAGCAAAGCGTTTCTACCCACAGTACAAACTTTGGGTAACGACGAAATACATACTTATATCGATGGCTTAATACTTATATTGTACAATCAATGACTCAGTATCAAATATTCGTACACAAGATTAGTGTGAACTAGGCTAAAGCGGTCGTCATTATTTTGCGAAGCGGGCGGTAGGTACTTTTATGCAGAATATTTCAGAATAAAATAAAATATCAAAACGGTTATTTTCATTTTACAAGGGTTAAAAATAATAGAGAGGTAATATCCTTCATCATCATCCTCCTAGCGTTATTCCCGGTTGTGCCCCTAAAGAAGCCCGGGGTCCGCTTTGACACCTAATCCCATGATTCGGCAAAGGCACTAGTTTTACGAAAGCGACTGCCATCTGACCTTCCTAGAGGGAAAACTAGACCTTATTGGGATTAGATTGGTATCCTCACGATGCTTCCCTTCACCTAAAAGCTAAATCCAAATATGAATAATGAGAAACAGTTCACAATGCAAACTAATTACAGATAAGGAGTGTATAAATTCTTATAGGATCGGCAACGCGCATGTAACACCCCTGGATTTGAAAGCGTCCATAGGCTACGGTAACCTCTTACCATCAGGTGAGCCGTAAGTTTGTTTGCCACCGACGTGGTATTAAAAAAACACAATATTTATTGAAAATAGAAACTTTTCGACTTAATCTAAGCACTTACTTTACTAGGTACGGTGCTCCAGAATGTCGACTTAAATAACATTGAAATTTATTTATTTATCCTTAAAACTAGAATGTTCCTGGCGTTCTAGTTGCGGGTTATAATCCTAGGAAGAAAAGGAAACCACCCATTACGGGACTCAGCTGTTCAAATAGGGAATCAATTGATTCTTTGGAAAAAACCGCTCTGTTTCTGCATGCTTCTAGCTCACAGTGAAGCAATTTGAAACAATATGAGTACATTAGTGTGGGTAGTAAATTATATTTCGCAATTTATGTTCTGAATAATATTTCCGCCCTCTCCGGTATTCAGAAATCAAAAACAACTCACTGTTAACTCATTAAAATTATTTATTAATTTTATAAAAACTCCAAATCCACTATATAACTCAACTCACTTTCTTCTTCTTGTGAATTGTTCGAATGTTCATGAATGTTTCGTGTTTTTACCCAAAGGAGGGTAATGTGTTTACCAGTCTATGTATGTATGTTTGCCATTCTAGAGATCGCGTGGGTTGATTTTAATGAACCATTATGTTGATTTGTTTTAATCTTCGGGGTGACACTGAATGGCGATATCTTATCTTTTTCACCCCTCCAATATCTGCCCCAGTCCGAGTTGGCTCAGTTTGGGTTGCACAGGGCGGTTTTACACACCTTTGGGAGCCATCCGGTTGCCTCTCGGACACTGAAACTACGCGTCATTGCTTTAACTAAATGTCATGTGGGGCTTGAATAGGTATTCCAAATCAATCATTCATTATTAGGTACCTATAGGTAACTAAAATATTTTTTCAGTTTAAATTATCGTTTTGGATTTATAACGATTTGAAGTTCGTTTAACAACAACTTTCGATCAAAAATCTAAAACCTTACTGTCTGCAGTCTAAACGGCGTGTTGAATTTTGGCATATCAGGTGTCTTTGGATTCCTTATAATCGCGGAAGTGATATAGGTTATTGTTGTGTACAGTTGAGGACATCAACGTCAGGACGTGCGTCCTAAACGTTTAATGTTAACTCCTTACGACGAATAGATCATGGAATAATAAAATATATTTATTTAAAAAAAAATAACGGCATACAAGTATCAAAAATTAAACGGTAGCGTATTGCGATTCCAAAAATGCATCTGTTTTTTTTTTATTATGTTTGTTTTTGTTTAAAATACGGTCTTTGTTTTTGTTTTTGTCGCGGGGGAACGTCATCACACTCAAGCCATGTCAACAAAAACAAAAATATCACTGCAAACAAATATAAACATAAAATAAAAATATAACAAATGCACATTTGGAATCGCAATGCGCTACCGAGTATAATTCGTCGCTCCCATGCTAAAGTAACGAAACTGCAAAAAACTCATTTTTCAGGGGAGCGATTTGAAGTTGCAAAAAATTTTATTTTGTTTTTTTTAAAGTGGTCGTTGAAGTTGTATTGATATAATATAGGTGTAGTGTATTCAAAATGCATGTAGTTCATGATTAATTTGCCAGATATGCATTATTTTATTGGAATTAGAAGTTACGGCACATTCGCAATTTTGCATCTCCATACATAGCAAAAATAAGGTAAGATTTTTCACCATAGAAAACTCACGAAAGTACCAGTTTCGCAAATTAAAAATAGTTTTAATCTATTTAAACTGAGGTAAAGTTACGAAAATGACAGTTTCGTGTGTTTACTATGGTGTATTTGAATTAGAATGCCTCCTTATTCATTTTGTATTCAGTAATAGATTTGCGAATCTGTATTAATTTTTGGTTCCAACAGAATTTTTTTTTTATATTATCATGCCAATTTAATGCGAAATACTTATAGCCACTGCGAGAGCTTATGTATATGGGTAAGATATCTTTGTTGTTCCTAATTAAGCAGTTTAAATCATCTATATTTGATTACTTCCAGTGTGTTAGGCCAATAAACTATTAAATGGATTACTAATATTCGTTACACACAAGTGGAAGTGTAGA
This sequence comes from Epinotia demarniana, assembly GCA_945867215.1. Lineage (NCBI taxonomy): Eukaryota > Metazoa > Arthropoda > Insecta > Lepidoptera > Tortricidae > Epinotia > Epinotia demarniana. The sequence continues at coordinate 5,256,718 of OX244273.1, read as the reverse complement.
CGATTTAAACTGCTTAGTTAGGTACCACAGGATCCTTTTAGTGTGAACCTAAAATGCAATTTACAGTACGTGTTAATAAAATAAACAAACAGAAATTTGTGTATTTTTTATAAATCATCAACAACTTTACAAATTCTCAGCTGAAAACAATATAAGATACATTTATCAAATTTATAATATCTAAAAAACTAACATTCTTCGATATCGGGTTCCGGTAAGCGATCTATTACTTATTCAGAATCTGGAAGACTCTCATAATAAGAGTGGTAGTAGTACCTGAGATATCTGATTATCATGACAAAGTTTCATGAGGTCCCGTTTTTTTGCCAAAAATACCCATTTCAAAGGCAAAAAACGGGACCTGCACGAGCTGGTAATATTGCAGCTATTTTTCCTCTTTTAGGTTTTAATTTGAGGTCTGTGAATTGTTTGTCATTATAGTCAGTCGTTATAAAGATTGACTTGGGGCTCTCTTTTCTATACTGAATCCACACTGCGTTACTGAAATTAGTTTTTACTTTTTCTTCTGTATCATCTTGAGACCCTTTCTCTTCGGTTTCATTACTTTTCTTTTTTCGAAGCCGTTTCGTAGCCTCTACTGCAAATGCTACGTAACACACATTGTAACATATGTTAGAATGATGATAACTGTGGTGGACAACAGAAAAATTACGCCTTCTGTTGCATGCTCTTACACCTTGTCCCGACGCACCAAACGATTCAAGTAGTAGATCATGTTTTTTTATGAATCTGGACCTAGCCACATCCGGAATGCGACTCGTTTCACTCCAAAATTGAACAAAAGCAACAAAAAAAATGTTTACACCTAATGGATGGATTCAAGTAATGAGATCGGCTAGAATGAATCCCTGTCCAATTAAAGTAAATATTTTGGGCCATAACGAGTTTCTGAACTTTAACTCTAACGAACTTAAATTTGCAGTGGAGGCTACGAAACGGCTTCGAAAAAAGAAAAAAATAATAGTAATGAAACCGAAGAAAACGGGTCTCAAGATGAGACAGAAGAAAAAGTAAAAACTAATTTCAGTAACGCAGTGTGTATTCAGTATAGAAAAGAGAGCCCCAAGTCAATTTTTATAAAGACTGACTATAATGACACACAATTCACAGACCTCAAATTAAATCCTAAAAGAGGAAAAAGTGCTGCAATATTACCAGCTCGTGCTTATGCAACAAAAATACCCATTTCAAAGGCTTTAAAATCGGGACCTCATGAAACTTTGTCATGATAATCAGATACCTAGGTACTATCACTCTTGTTATGAGAGTCTTCCAGATTCTGAAGAAGTGATGGATCGCTTACCGGAACCCGATATCGAAGAATGTTAGTTTTTATAGATATTATAACTTTGATAAATGTATCTTATATTGTATTTTGATTGGTTCATTATTTAAGTAAATTTTATTCATCTGAGAATTTGTAAAGCTGTTGATACATAAAAAATAGTCAAATTTCTCTTTGTTTATTTTATTAACACGGACTGTAAATTCCATTTTAGGTTCACACTAAAAGGATCCTATAGTACCTAACTAAGCAGTTTAAATCGTCTACACTTCCACTTCTGTGTAACGAATATTACAGTAAGTAATCCATTTAATAGTTGATTGGCCTAACACACTGGAAGTAATCAAATATAGATGATTTAAACTGCTTAATTAGGAACAACAATGATATCTTACCCATATACATAAGCTCTCGTAGTGGCTATAAGTATTTCGCATTAAATTGGCATGATATTATAAAAAAATATTTCTGTTGGAACCAAAAATTAATACAGATTCGCAAATCTATTACTGAATACAAAATGAATAAGGAGGCATTCTTATTCAAATACACCATAGTAAACACACGAAACTGTCATTTTCGTAACTTTACCTCACTTTAAATAGTTTTCTATGGTGAAAAATCTTACCTTTTTTTTGCTATGTATGGAGGTGCAAAATTGCGAATGTGCCGTATTTTCCAATTCCAATAAAATAATGCATATCTGGCAAATTAATCATGTACTACATGCATTTTGAATACACTACATGTATACTATATCAATACTACTTCAACGACCACTTAAAAAAAAAACAAAATATTTTTTTTTGCAACTTCAAATCGCTCCCCTAAAAAATGTGGTTTTTGCAGTTTCATTACTTTAGCATGGGAGCGACGATATTTAAAACACACCTGTTTCCACAAAATGCAAAAAAGAAGCTCTACAACAAATTGATATTACAACGATAAACTACTTTTCACGTAGTGTAAACACAAATAGGCAAAGGAAATTAACATTTCAGCCAAACCACAAAACAATTTATCATTTGTTTTTGAATTACCAATTCGTAATGTTGATTATCAAAATTCGCAAAGTTTAATAGACTTATTTATGTGATTGGTAAAAATAGTCGCCATAATAAATTAACAGATGTCAGATTCACTAACTTCCTATGGCTAGCTTGGTAGCTAGGTTTTATTTGCCACCATAGTAGATTAACGAATCAGTGGGTTCGGAGTAATAGTTGTCACCACAGTAAATTAACGAATGTGCAGATTCGCAAATATGCTATAGTTGACTAATATGTATGAGGAATATACGCGACCACAGTAAACTGCCATATCTGTCAGATTCGCAAATTTGCTATAGGCTTATCATACCTGTTAGTAATAATTCCCACCAAAGAAAATTAACGCAAATGGCAGATTCGTTAACCATCCACCGGCATCATAGCTTTATCTGCCAAGACAAATCACCTTATCTACACATCGCAAGTTTACCATGGGACAAAAAATGTATAAATGCAGATTGGTACAAAGGTAACTTGGGAAGCTTAAAAGATAGAAGCCTGAAAATTTGTGACATTGTGCGTTGTCATAATTGGTACACTTCTACATCAATAACTCAATTTTGTCAAAAAAGCAGTTTCGTCACTTTAGCATGGGAGCGACGATATAATATATGTGGGCGTTTTTTCAACGCGCCGTCGACGCGGGTTTTATCATCACATACGCGTCAGCGCGTTTAAAAGACGCGGTGTGCTTAGACCCTTATATTTTAAATACTCCCGGGCTTTGCTAGCGGGCCATGTAGCGCAGCATATAAGGTGTAAAATTAATGGACCGTATCCGGAGCACCACACTGCGCTTCAAGGCGCAAATAATCGACGTAGCTCGGAAAGCGGCTAAGATGAAGTGGGACTGGGCTGGTCATGTCTTTCGTATGCCGAGTAAACTGTGTCAAGATCGCCACTGAATGGCTGCCCGACAGCTCAAAACGGAGACCCGGCAGACCTCGCCGGCTATGGTGGGGCTAGAGACTGCTTGGGATGTCCAGAAACGGAGGAGGGAGGCCTTTGCCTAGGGACATAACATGCTCCTAATAATAATTATGGTAATTCTACTGTAGTAAAGTAGTACTGCGGAGAGGATCACATTTTGTTAATATTTTCCGTTATTCTGTGCCCAGTGAACGCGTGAGCCCGGATTATGCGGAACTAGGGAAAAGTTTTCATTTCATCTCCACGTCCGTATTTGCGTTTAATCTGGATTTAGAATTTTATCAGCGTACGGTCACGGATTAAAAATGATACTCCTAAAATAACAGTAAAATATAGTTTCTTGAATGAGTAAAGATACTCATTACTACTAACCATCCGTCCATAAATATTTTAAAAAATGCGAAAGTCTGTTTGCCTTTCTGTCGGTCTGTCTGTCTGTCTTTAATTTAATTTCTGTAGTTCTGTAGTTTAGTGTAATTTCTTCACGCTTGCACCGCCTAAACGGATTGAGATGCGTGTGGAGATATGAATCCCGGGGAAGGACATAGGATCGTTTGTATCCTGGAAATTATCCCCTAAAGAGGTGAAATAGGGGGTAAAATGTGTATGGAGCTACGATATATACGAGTTCCACGTGGACGGAATCGCGGGTACAAGCTATTTTATATATCACACAAAAGTATGCGTTGAAATATCCACCATGCATTCATGCATTTGCCACTGTTCATGACCATTCCACCATGATTTATCCATAACAGAATAAAAGCCCTCCGGGGTATGTTGGGCCAAATGTCAGAATGTCCAAGATGTTAAAATGACAACGAAATAATGCCCAATCGTTAAAATGCCCAGTTGTCATAATAACCAGGTGCCAAAATAACTATTTGTTGAAAAGTCTAATTGGCATAAAGTCCAGTTATCAAAACATCCAATTGATAAAATGTATAATTGCCAAAATGTCCAGTTACCAAAACAACAATTTGGCAAAAAGTCCAATATAAAAAACACCCAATTGCCGAAACGTTCAGAAGCCACAATGTGAAATTGCACTATGTTGAATCCTAAAATGTTGAATTGGCAAAAAGTTGAATTTTCCAAAAGTCCAAATCGCATAATGTTGAATTCCCACTTCTGATTTTCTCCTTTAATAGGCTTCGACAGTTTCGACGGAGCCCCGCAGAGAGAAACTGTCGAAGCCACCTATTAAAGGTATGGTCTCCTGGTATTGCGACAGTTTTGACGGAGCCCCGCGGAGCGGGGCTCCTATTTCTGGTCTGTTTGCCCTTCGGGCATCTGAAGATACCTAACGAACCTAACCTACCTATCTTTTACATCAGTAGTGGGAATTCAACATTACAAGAATTCAACATCTTGGGAAAATAAAAAAAAATCAACATTCTGGGAAATCCAACATTTCGAGATTTCAACTTTATGGGAATTCAACTTTATGGTACTAAAGGTAAAAAGAAGACCATTGAGAGACTTGTACATATTGACTAACGGCCTTTATAACATCTGTACATTATGACATCTTGGACATTGATAGACTTGTACATATTGACTAACGGCCTTTATAACATCTGGACATTATGACATCTTCGACATTGAGAGACTTGTACATATTGACCAACGGCCTTTATAACATCTGGACATTATGACATATTGGATATTGAGACATCCGGACCAACATACCCCGGAGGAATAAAAAGGTATATCATTCCCGTGACTGATCGTGTCGTTATCGTGACCTGCATACGTCATCAGCATCTTAAAAATGGTGGACTTTCAGACTGTTGCCACTGTGTGAAAGTTATTTACGTTACTTCATTTACATGCTTTCAATCGATATTTATAATTGTATACTATGGCTATTCTAATGGAATTTTAATAATATCTAGGACATGTTTATTCTCATTATTCACTCGAATACCTTCCCTCGTCAGGTCGGCTGGCTTCGAGCAGAAGATCAGACCATCCTGACCATGCACGATCGCGCAGTCCTCGGCGCCCGTTACTCCGTGACCTTGGACTCACCTCGGACCTGGCAGCTGCGGATCCGGCCGGTCAGGGCCGAGGATCGCGGATGCTACATGTGTCAGATCAACACCCAGCCCAGCATGAAATGGCAGATCGGATGCATAGACGTCTTTAGTGAGTCATCTCATTTTAATGTTCCAGACGCCCGTGACATCTGAACCATGGACCTGTGATACTCAAGACAGGCTATACGTGATGCCACAACGAGGGACGGAAAAGCTCCTATGCAGTTAAATTAAGAAATGCTCTTAAAACGGCAGATGACTTGACATAAACAAACTACTCAATTTGGACAGGTTTATGTGCCACAACTTAATACTAAATGCGTTGTGGCAATTCGCAATGGGAATGTATTTTTTGAACATCACGTCGGCGGTGGCAACAAGCTACCGCCCGCCTCATGGTTAGCGGTCACCATCGCTTATAGAGGATGGCAATTTTACAGGCAACACATGATCGCTGCTACTTATGGCACAACCGAAAATAACGCTAGGAGGATGATGATTGCATTTGCTTGCCGCCTTCTAAACGTTTCATAACGAATCCGACACACTGACATCAAATATTAATATTCGAACTCGGAGTTTGTCTCCCAATCTATTCAGGTCGAATTTGTATCCTGGTTAAGCTTTTCACCCACTCCGGCTAAACTAAACACTTTCACCCAAACATGTAACCCAATTTACTCTTCCAAGGTTAATTTCTCCTCGCAGTCTCTAGCACCTGAGCTAATAAGCGGGTGTGCAGGTGTTTGTGAATTTACGATGTAACATGAATTAACTATGTCGAAGGAAACCGACGCTTGATAACGTAACTTAGTGATTGCAATAGTGTTGTGATCGCGGAGGTTTACGTCAATAGATGCGTCTAGGGGGTATATATGTATAATATTAATAAATAAGACGAATACACACAGTACGTCGCACGCGGTCGAATGCGTAAAGCGATCCCACGGCGCCCCTCCTTTAAGACGGAGCTGACACTCGTTGGGTTTTTAGACGGTAGTCCAAGGCTTCTGCCGCTGTTAGTCCGTCATACCCGCCTTGCTCCCGTCCCCGCGGCGGGCGGGAGGCGTAAAGACGTTTCCCCAACGTAAGAAAAAAATAAGGCTTATACGTCGCACTGCTGGGCATAGGCCTCGACTCATGAATGCGAGGGAACAGGCAGCCATCCCCACGCTGGCTCAGTGCGGGTTAGGGACTTCACATACACCTTTGAATTTATTTGCAGATGTATGCACCTGCATACATCCTCACGATGTATTTTCTAGGGGGTTATTAGAAAAAAAGTATTTCTTGAGCGCACCCGCTTCTACATACGCCTTTTACTAACGTTGGGGAAATCCATTTACGCATCCTGTCTTCTCCGGGGAGGCAAGACGGGAATAACAGACTTACCGAGGCTATAAAGCTGTGGACTACCATCTAGAACCAGCAACGAGATCCAGTTCCTTTTTGTAAAGGGGCACCGTCAAGCTCTCAGCATTCTACCGAGTACATCCCGGTGGGCGACCCTCAGCATTGCAGGCAATCAATAAGCCAGTGAGCTCCAACTGTTTTGCGTGACCAATCTACCCCCGTGCGACAACCTGTGATGAGCTTGAGAAAGTTGTATGATGTAGTCCCGTGCACGTCAGCTGCGGCTCCGTTGGTGGGTTGACCAGCCACAGCCTCCCTAACACGTAAAAAATAGGAGGCGTCAATCCGGCTTAAAGTACATAACAACGTATCACGCTCTCGCTTTAACCGCGCGTTCATAGTAGGAATCCATTTTGACATGTTTGTGCCCAGCTGACGGATTTTCCACCACTGGAGCCGTAGACACAATCCGTAGTTACAATCGAGAAGCGCTAACGCCAATTGAAAATAATAAAATGTATGGGAATTACAGATACCGACGAAACACTTTTCGTTAACATCTGTCATTCCCATACATTTTATTAGTTTTCTATTGGCGTTAGCGCTTGCCGATTGTAACCTTGTCTACGGCCCCTGTACAGCCAGCTGACGATTTTATTTCGCCAAGATAATGGATTACCTAACTAACATTCGATGATAGAATCAATCGGGGGAAATGAGGTTTTTGCTAATATCCCACGTAGCCGCAGCAGCATGACGTACACGGGGCTTCATGATACACTTTCTTAAACTTCTCACAACCTGTCGACCGGGGGGAAGTGACTGACAAAAAAATGCACGTAGCTCGCGGTCTATTAGGAAAGACCAGAGACATAAGGTCTAGCACAACTTGCTACCACATCGCATAGCGTGCGCCTGAGATACTCCTGTCTCACTTGAACCACAAAAGAAAGAGCTAAGAATTACTCGAAAAAGCGTGACGTGGTAAGTACTAAATAAACCAAAAAATTAAATGCCGAATTTTTTAGCTCTAGGATCTGTGGCAATGTGTATGATTTTAGATGCAGTGTAGTTAATGGGGTTCTTTACTTTGTACCGGTACTCATTATTTATTCTATTTGCAGTTCAAAGTGCACATTAAAATGATATGTTACATAAAATGCCAATGTGTGTTAGGTATGTATGTATTTATACGTCGACTACTTAAGGCAAATGTAGCTACTAATACGTCTCACTCGCTCATTGAAGTTTGCTCGATATTCCGTGATTTTCGCCAGGGCACGGAAATTTGAATAAAATTGTGAATGTAATGACGTATCCATATTTTCTAAAGTAAATATATTTTTACGTGCCTTTCTCGCAAAAACTTGTTTGGTAACATAGCTTTAGTAGGTTTAATGAACGTTATTGAATTATGGCACTAATTATCAGCGTTCGACTGAAAGAAGGCGACTTTCATCAAATAATTCTATTAGCAATTTCTCAGTAAAACCTCCTTTAATAGGAGCCCGCGGTGCTGTTAAATATAAATCTTATTTCGGTACAGGTATAAAATTAATAATATTTATTTATTATTTATTTATTTAATATCGGGGTTCGAACCCATGACCTCAGGATTGGAAATCGTGTGCTTTTACGCTCTTTTACGGTAGCAGAAGAAAGCCTTTTTCATATGGCGCACATTATCCTCCTGGACAAAAGGAAAATAAATTAATACTTGGGGACATAAATAAATACTTACATACAAAGAAAACATCCCCGAATCGAAAACAAATTCGTGCTCGTCACACAAATAAAATTTCCGTACCGGGAATCGAAGTCGGGTCCTACGGCAGGCAGGGTAGGTCATCGAACACGTCGATCATCCATCATCATCCCTCATCCAAGTTTTTCTCAAGGCCATAAGACCAGCCAGTTAGATCGTCCTTTACTTACCTTAGGTATACCGTCTGCTCCAACAATTTGTTTAAATAAGTCTTTATACAACGTGTAACAAAACTAACGCAAAACCGTTTCAGGGCATAACATGTATCGTGTTCTGATAAGAAAAAAAAACCGGCCAATTGCGAGTCGGACTCGCGCACGAAGGGTTCCGTACCATCTATAAAAACAGTAAAAAAAGTTTGTTGTATGGGTGAATATCTATTTTGTTATAGCGGCAACAGAAATACATTATCTGTGAAAATTTCAACTGGCTAGCTATCACGGTTCTTGAGTTACAGCCTGGTGACAGACAGACAGACGGACAGCGAAGTCTTAGTCATAGGGCCCCGTTTTTACCCTTTGGGTACGGAACCCTAAAAACTAAGATATTTTTTAGCGCATAGCGCATAGCGTTTCAAGTAAAAAAAACTCTCTTAGTTTTTTCTTCATTCATTCATTCAGAAAACGATACCTGTCATGGCATTAAATGGTTTTGCATTATTTTTGATACAAGTTATATAATTAAACACAAAGAAGTTTGTTTTAAAATACTGTTTTGAAAATCAACCGGCTGTAACAGAAACCCCGATAACGCTATCAAGGTAGTTAGTCGTAAAGAACTTAAGTAAATTAGGGACATCAAACCAAATTCGAAACTTCTTAAGAAATTCATCCGTGAAGATTTTCAAAAGAAACTCCAGTTTCCTGGTAAAAGTGAAATAGGCTCGAATAAAAATTAACAGCCAAGTTTGAGGAACGAAATTATCTTGTTTGTTAAGTGTAAATCGTATCGCAGCATTTTTCCGCTTTGTAGCGAGAATGGCTCGTAGAGTTGATTTTGAAGGTGATTAATACCAATGCTTTAAGCTGGAAAGGCAACTTTTTCATCAGTTGAGCGTAGAATTAACTATACTTCATGTCATGTTACAAACGTTCGTAAAACCGTAATTTAAAGGATGAAGGAGGAATTATATATAATAATTGTGAAATATTAGAAAATATTTGTTTAAAAAATATGAAAATATATAAACAGGTACCTAATATTACATTCGACGATAAATTACTAGTTGCTTGTGATTATTCTGTCGGCGCTACCTATGCATTAAGGGAATATAGGCGTGATCTTTACGGCGACTAATTTTAATAACTGCATTAAATAATAATATTTCCAGGCCTATATGTCTTTTGGCGTTCCACATACAAGCCTTAAATGTGCCACTTTAACATTTCCTAAGCAAATACGGAACCCTGAAGGCGAAGAAGTGCAAAGCTTATTAAAGATACGAGGCGGCTTCAAAACATTTTCCAAGTACTAACGCTCAAGTTAAGAACAAAGCTCAATATCAAAAGGTCCCACAAACAGGGGAAGTACTCTTCTAAAAAATAAATCATCTCAAAGTCAGGTATATTCTTTTGCTCCATTGGAGATGGCAACTTTTATCGTTGACTGCTCAAATTAGTTAACCCCACTTTTGAAGTTGCAGAGACGATATTGAATTTTTACTATGCCGTGACGACGAAAACATGAAACGACTTTATGAAGCTGTGGAATTCGTTATGTGATATGACACATTTCTATTACGTTGCGAATTGGAATAGAATGAAAGAAAATTTGAATGCTGTGCAAATATTATATACCTATGGAATATTTCAACTTCACTGGGAGTGTACATTAAAAAAGTAGACCGAATCGGGCTTCTGCATTATTGTCTCTATAATCTGAAAAAAGGTTTTTCTTCAATAACTCTGCCATTTTTGATTTTACAGTAAAACCGTGAGGTCAAAAATTTTAGGAAATTTGATACTCTACAAGTTTGGTTCCCACAATTTTTCTTCTAGGATCGATATTTTGGAAATTAAACCTGAAAAACGCGACAAATTCAGAATATTATCATTATCTCCCATGTTCCACGTTTTACGTCATGAATGAAGAGAAACAAAGTTGTAGAGAATCAAATTCTGAACAATTTTGGTTCCCACCTTTTTTCCCCCAAAATCGATCCTAGAAGAAAAATTGTGGGGACCAAACTTGTGAAGAATCAAATTTCCAACAATTTTTGTTCTCACGGTTTTACTGTAAAATCAAAAATGGCCGAGTTATTCAAGGAAAACCTTTTTTCGAATATGCGCAGAAGAACAATTTGGTATATTTTTTTAATATACACGCCCTGTGACCCCCCCCGAGGGACCTACGAAAAAAAATCCAAGAACGAATTATTCACGGGTAGGTTCGGTTATTTGGATAAAATGACTGGCCTACAGCTAATATTTTAATGAATCACGTAATTTACGATGCGTAGGTCGATTACGTAACACATTGTACGCACTTTAGGTAGATTTAAATTCTAAATCTCAAATTTTGTATGTATTAAACCGTTCTAAAGCACGTTGGGGAGTTGTAGTATATTTAAATACTTGCGCTGCACGTTTCGGTTTCTTTCCGACCGGCGCACACGCACGCAGGTACGGGCTACGTATCAGTGTTGGGCAAAACGTAATTGAATTACAAATTACTAATTGCAATTACAAAATGTAATTGCAATTACAAATTACAATTACATGGAAAAAGTAATTGAAGCCTCAATTACAAATTGCAATTACAAAATGTAATTTGTAATTTCAATTACCAATTACATTTTGTAATTAAAATTGGTAATTAATTACTTTTTCAATTACAAATTACTTTTTTCTAACACAGTGTTCGAGTATATTTTGGACTTGGAGATTTTTCATAAAAATATTTCCTCACATTTTAGTGTTTTTTTAATTCGGTCGTACAAAATGCTTAAAAATAATCGCAAAATGTCATATAAAGTTTTCCCCAAAATCACTTCTTTCAACGATATACTTCAACTCGATGTGTTAGACGGCGCGGTGCTATCTAGGACAGAAATTTGTAACAATAATTTTATTTTAACGTTTTGCTGTTTTTTTTCAATTGCGTCGTAAAGTATGCCTAAAAAGAATCATATTATGTCATATAAACTTTTTCCCAAAATAGCTCTTTTCAACGATGTACCTACTTAACTTCGATGGATCAAAGGTTCCATCAAAAATGTTTTTGTTAGTTTTCGGTTTTTATTTTTATTCCATTGATAGCAATGCTTAAAACAATCACAAAATGTCATATAAAGTTTTCCCCAAAATCGCTCCTTTCAACGATATACTCGATGTGTTTTAGACGGCGGTGCAGGTGCTATCAAGGACTTAAGAGAAATTGCCATAAAAAAAATTTTTCTTACTTTTTGGTTTTCGTTCCGTTGAAACAATACTTAAGGAGAAGCGCAAAACGTCAAATAAACTTTTTACCTAAATCGCTATTTTCAAAGATATACTCAGTCACAATGTTAGAAGGAATCGATTCCAGGACTTACGAAGAATTTACGAGCAAAAAAAATATTTTTAATTTTATTATTGGAAACCAATAATAAAATTAAAAATATTTTTTTTGCTTCAGTTCAATCGTAAAACACACACAAAAATAAAGACAAAACGTCAAATAAACTTCTTTCTACGATGTATACTTACAGAGATATCGAAGTTTTAGTGAAAAGTAATTGAGCAGAAAGTTGCAATTACAAATTACATAACTAAGCAATCGGCATACCCAGTCAATTACAAATTTCTTTATCTTAATTTTTATTTTAAGTGCGCATCAAAAGAATCACAAAATTGTAAAATTATATTTTAAACAAATCTCCCTTTTCAGAAATATGCAATACCAACTCTTAAACTATCAACTGCCATCGGCAGTATCGGCACACGGTTTTTAGGACTTTAGACAATTTCTGTCAATATTTTTTTTTGACGTTTTGCTGTTTTTTTCAATTGCGTCTTAAAGTATGCCTAAAATAAAGTATATTACGTTTTATAAACTTTTTCCCAAAATGGCTCTTTTCGATGATATACTTAACTTCGATGGATCAGAAGCGAAGTTCTCAAGGACAAGAGAAATTTCCATCAAAAATGTTTTTCATAGTTTATGGTTTTATTTTTATTCTATCGAAAGCAATGCTTAATAAGCATCACAAAATGTCATATAAAGTTTTCCCCAAAATCGCTTCTTTCAACGATATACTCGATGTGTTAGACGGCGGTGCTATTATATTTCTTATTTATCTATAAAATTTTTTCTTAGTTTTTGGTTTTTGTTTTTTTCTATCGAAAACAATGATTAAAAACAAGCACAAAACGTTACATAACTTTTTTCCCAAAATCGCTCTTTTCATCGTTATGCTCAACCACAATGGTCGAACGAATCTATTTAAGGACTTAGATAATTTTGGACGAAACAATATTTTTTTTAGTTCACTATAAAAAACGCGCAAAAATAAGCACAAACTGTCAAGTAAACTTTTTTCTAACATGTGTCGTTAGAGAGATATCGAAGTTCCAGTTAAAAGTAATTGAGCAAAAAGTAATTGCAATTATAAATTACATGTAATTGCAATTACCAATTACAAGTAATTTCAATTACATGAAATTTTAATTACATTCAATTGAATTAACGTAATTGAATTAATAATTGTGTAATTTGTAATTAAATTACAAAAAGTAATTAATTACGCCCAACACTGCTACGTATCTTGGCTTGTCACGTGAATCCAGATGCGAACGCAGGTACGAATTACGTACCGGCCGTGTTCGTGAAATTCGTGATCTTAGTACCGCCGGGGTTAAGAACACGTAGCTACGGGTCGGCGTGAATCACGGATATCCAGAGCCCTAGTTTCAACGTGTTGTTATGTTATATTCTATTTTAAGTTTTGTACATTAGTCTGTAAGTTATTTGTGAATATGGGTCTTATTGCTTGATTCAAATAAATAAATAATCGCTGAATGTCTCTACCCTCACACAATAGTTATAATTTGTGATACAAGTGCGGAAAGTAGGTTCCCAACGAGTGACGATGACCAAAAATGTTGATCGACACGAGTTGGGAATTACCAATACGCACGTGTATCATACAACATTTTACAATGCATCATGCAGGGATATTAAAAATCATACATTAAAGGTGAAATTTGAATTGTCATGAAATCTCATTGTGTGTGGGAATATTGGCCCGAAATCCATTCCTGCACGGCTGCCCCCCGGCACGCCCCGTCGTGCGGGCATGGAGGGCTTCCCGTGTTCATATTGACCCATATAAAGGCGCACTTTCAGAGCAAGTGCATTGTAAAAGTACTTGTATTTAAAAAGCACATTTATATAATACCCGTTTTGAGTATCTTGGATCTGAGGGGTAATCACGTAACGTTTTGAACACGCGTTAGGACAACTAAACTGTCATGTATTCATATAGAAATTTTATTATCTCATTATTATAAAAAAAAACACAATAACAAATTGACGTTTAGATGTACATAACGTACGTACAATGCGTCAGGTAGATTAAAATATCACTTTTTAGATGGAAAAATGACAGTTAAATTGTCCTATAATGCGTTCGGAACGTTACATGAATATAAAAGTCATTTCACAACTGGACGACAAAATTTTAAGCTTGGCTTTTCCTTTTCACTTTGCTAAAATTAGCAACCGCAAAAAATGGAACCATTTCGTGAAAATACGGCTCTCACTCTCTTTAATATTCCGTTGCATTAGTTTCTGTCTGGAATTATCAATTCTTATTTTTAATCAATTAAATTTAGCCTTATTTTTAAAATAAAATTGCCAATATAGCCGGAATCAAAACATTACACATCAATAAAAAAAAATCGTTTCAAAAGCGCGGAATTAAAGCATCGTTTCAATTGCAGTTCCTCCAGACATCATCAACGAAGAGACGTCAGCAGACGTGTCAGCAGGAGAAATGGGGAATGTCACCCTGACGTGTCGAGCCTCTGGCCACCCCCCTCCCAAGATCACATGGAGACGAGAAGACCATGAGCCTCTGTTACTGAAGAAAGTAGGAGGAAAGGATTTTTTCAAAGGTATCAATTCAAATTCAACAACTGTCCTCAGTTTGGCGGAACTTTATTTGTTAAACTAAGATATTGTGAGATAAATAAATATAAATATTTAAGAGAAGTAGGGCACAGCGTTATGTCATCACGCTTGAATCTGGAGCAGCCCGACTGGGGGAGTACCTCCGCCTTACAGAAGACCACAGCCATAATAGCACTGCTGCCTATTCCTTAGGTATTGTAGTGTTGTGTTCCTGATGGTGAGTAAGGTTCCCAGAGCTCCATCCTTAAAGGCCGGCAACGCACTCACAACACCTCAGGTGTTGCAGGTGTCCATGGGCGGCGGCAATCGCTTACCATCAGGTGATCCGTCTGCTCGTTTGCCTCCTATAACATAAAAAAATTATATATATTGGTGGATTTGAGTTAGATAGTCTTATATAAGTTAAAGTGAAATAATGGTTGAACCGACTTCCACACAAATTGAGATATTGTCGATTTGGATGGTATTTTGTCCAACTACGGTAATGCTTAAAGTAAGGTAGTTATAATCATTTTAGCCTGCGAACGAAAAAAAACATAGAATTCAAAACAGCTCCGCAAAATGGCCCCACAGAATGGGTGCCATATGCCATTGGCATTATGCAGAAATGGGGGCGAGGTGTCAAAACGATGCCAGCCAGCCGATTAGTTCGCACATGCTCATACGGGGGTTCAGGCACGTGTTAGGGTAGAAATTTAAGGAGCTCGCATTCGCTGTTTTTAGCAGTCTATTTTCTATTTCAATATTATATATTTAAAGATAAACACATTAAATAAGTACAACCTAACTACTAGAGGACTACATTACTAGAGGGAGAGGGAGAGGCCTATTTCCAGCAGTGGACGTCTTTCGGCTGATATGATAATGATGAACAAGGTTGGCACAACAACTCCAGTTGGGTATAACATCCATTTTGAGTTGGTTTCATTCACAATAATAGCAAGTCATTATCTAACAACGTTTATTGAGGATAGGAAAGGGGAATATTTTACTATATTTACTCATTTCAATCATTCAGTGGTTTCCAAAGAAAATAGTCATAGTGTTTTTGTGTTTCAAAATAGTTTTTACTTGAAATCGCCAGACGGTTAACGCACGATTTTTCAAATATTTTCAATAGCTGAGTACTAAGTCCAAAATACAAAACCATAAACTAGTAAAATCATTAGATACATCGTGGATCTAATGAATGGATCTTAAGAGATAGATTGCCTAATACGTCATCATCATTATCATATCAGCTGAAAGACATAGGCATCCCCCAAAATTAAATACAATCAAACTATTCCGGAGTTAAACAAAACTTACTTTGCCATATCTACTTCAAAACAAATGTCCATCAAAATGGGAGCTCACAGAGTATCTCGTTTCGTTTGTCTCACGAATCGTAAAAATCATGATAACCATTACAATGGCTTATTCAAAAAAGTATAAATATAAAGCAGAGGAGTGACTCCTCAATGGTCCGGAACAGTGAATCCTTGAGGGATCTTGACATCACCAGATATAGAAAACAAAAGGAATCATTTGTCAAAACTGTCAGGCAGGTTTGGAAATTAATTTTGTTTGTAAAGAGGGCTGCCTTTTTAGGGGTTCAGATTTTTGGGTAGATACTTTGGTGGTCAATTTCAGACGACTACAATACAGACGGTTTTATTATATACTCTCAATATTGTGTGTCTGCACCGTAATTCGCACGAATGAAGCTCGCTAGAGTGTAATATAATTGAGTAGATAGCGTCCGTTAAACGCTCCAACTTTGGTCTGACACGAATACATAGGTAGTTTGAGTCAAATAAGCTGGTGAACCCAAGTAACGACTTAATGTTTGATAATAACCATTCAATCCTTTCATACATCATAACACTTTAAATTCTTGCATTTTGTATATTTTAATGAAGTTTACATGGGTCTAACGCAATATTTATTTACCTCAATTTCTTCCATACCTTCTAAGGCGAGCAACCACGGTGTGGCACCACTCGCCGCGGCGGTGCCTATAACTAAAGCTTGAAACAAATTATCGGACGCGGCTGACGGACGCGGCTGACGGCCGCGACTGATAAATGTGCACAGTCAGACGGGATCCAGCACGCCAGATTTCTGTCGGACGTCCGAACGCTCAAGGTTACGTCCACGGCTTACGTCCGATAGTTTGCGAAATTCAGTGTGTATTCATTATCTGATACTGACTGCGAGCCGCGTCCGTCAGCCGCGTCCGATAATTTGTTTCAAGCTTAACTCTCTGCCGGCGGAAGAGTGATAAACAATTTCATCGCGCACCGTTGCGGCAAGCGGTTTCGCACATATCCGTGTGTTCCGTGCCTAAGGTCACTTCCGCATTTTGGAGGGTGGTTTCTGTACCTTACGGAGGACTTACTAATGTCGCACATTTTACTTACTCGGCGGTATACAGTCGGTTTATTACATTAGCGCAGTAGTATTCTATAGCGAGGAAGTAGGGCGGTATGCGTGCAGTACTGTATTCGCATCACCCAGCTTCATATAGGTAACAGTGACAGTTAACAGCTTCCCTACTGATACCGTACCTATCCCGCACCGCCAATTGCAGCAGCAGACTATGCAGACTGCGTTTTTAGAGCACGCCGTCGATGCGCATTTGTGCCAAATCACAGTAAATTGACACAAACGCGCGTCGACAGCACGCTCAATAAACGCAGTCTGCATAGGCCTTAAGCAAATAATTTTACCGTATTTTAAATCATAAATATTAGGTTCAGATACTTTTATGAATCATATCCTACTGCAGCAACTTTTACTGTGGTTATGTGAAGCATCATACATTACGAAACGTATTCTGATGGAAATTAACATGATAATTTGCACGTCAAATGCACTGGTTGAGACTCTACTAAGCTTTTGTTCGAGTTAAACTTTAATATTTAGATCATTATTTAAGAGAAAGCTTGTATATTTGATGTGTATATTTGGCTCAATATTTTAACATTAACGCAGGTATGACAAGTGGAAGAAAGCGGATTAAATAAATAACAATTTACTATTATAATTTTTTTTGCCGAATTGACTTTCTGAGCTATTCTGAAGATTATCCATTCGATAATATTAATTTTAACGGTTTTACTATTGTAATTTTAACGTTCGCATTTACTTTCTTAATGATTTAACTAATTTTATGTGTCAAATAGACAAAATTATAATAATACTTGATGCTTCATTAAGTTAGGAATTAATAGTACTGGGTAATTAGGTAGGTAGACATAAGAGTCCGCAGTAAGCTGGATTCTCCATACAAACGTAGTTACGCTCTCATTTTAAAACTACGTTTTGGATTGTAACGAAACTTTGCATGTTCAATGAAATGAGGTATTTCTATGTCTGTAACTTCAGATACCATAATAAAAAAAATACAGCGAATTTAAGTTTTTCATATAAAACTAGTTTTTGCTGTATTTCCTTTTGTTTTATAAATTGGAACCATACAAACTAATTACAGACATAGATATACCTCATGTCATTGTATATGCAAAGTTTCGTCACAATCCAACCCGTAGTTTTAAAATGAGAGTGTAACTACGTTTGTATGGGAAGGTGAAATTCGGCCGAGCTTACTGCGGCCTCCCGATCGTGAAAAACAATCCTCGGTAATGACTTTAAAGAAACACAGGAAGCAATGAAGCTGTTAATCTAACACCGACTTTAACAACAATTATCAAACAGAGGTTTACTGGAGACTATTGTGACGAAGTCGCAACCAGATAAACACACCCAATTCTACCCTTCCGCTTTTTTAACTTACCCTCAAATACTAACCTTATTTTCTTCTCCATACAGTTGAAAGTTACGTGGGTAGTTCGTTAGCTCTGTGGCGAGTGGATCGCAAGCAGATGGGAGCGTTTCTCTGCATCGCATCCAATGACGTGCCGCCAGCGGTCAGCAAAAGGATTACACTTAGAGTCAACTGTAAGTTAATTTACGTCACTTAGATAACACTGAGACTCCAATGTAATTGTGGGCACACTTAGGTTTCATCTGTGTGTTTCATTTAGAATGGTCCAGCTGGTTCGTAATGTAATGTGGCTAAATGGACACGCTTTTTGGCTTAATCTGTCTCTGCGCAAATTAGCCGTTACGTCAAGAACATTTCTAGTAACTCAACTTGGTAATTTATTGCTTTTTCCTAACCATTTTTAATTTCTAATACTATGTTTTATTGTTTTTAGAGCAGAGAAAGTATCACAAAACCCTAATAATCAAAAGTATAATGAATGAAAGCATTGTCAAAAATAGTAGAATTCAAATTATGCTTTAATCATCGTATACAAACTTTTTATGTAATATTATTTTTGTTTCTTCTTAATCTTTATATTTGGATCTTTATTAAGAGGTAGTAGCCTAATGAAGCTATGGTTCTACATATAAGCGCCGGCAAAATCAACGGAGCTATAGATTTATTTAATCGTATGGCATACATTATATCGGCCTTTTTTAAAGTGTGTCACTCTTTAGTACCACCCAGGGACACGTGCGTTGTGGTAGGTAGCTCCTGCGGACGCGAGTAACAGTTGTCCCCCCCTATGTCAAGTGAGTGGGCAACTCGACTGTTAGAAGTTCTTAAGCCGCCCGAAGGCCTCAAAATCGGCTTAACACTACTGTAATGGACAGCAGCCTGGAGAAACTGCTTAGCGTACCTTCCAAAGCACGGAAGCGCTTTTTTATAGTAACCACTCAAACATCAAACATCAGGCGATCAGCCATCCAAAGACTGATCGCTGCCATCTTTGCCTTACCTGCGTTATCGTTTCCGACTCGCAGGCGCCGCTAGGCTATGAGCGTTTCATCGGAGTTATCGATATCGAAATGGGTCAGTCGAACGAAGCGGTTACAAAATGAAACCGAGTAAGTAGTCTGTTAAAAAATAATTAAAATAAGCCTTCTGAGTTCCTTCTTTTGCCGTCATCATTTCAAATACTCAAATAGAGCAACTTATTGCATTCAATCAAAATCAATTGGGCACCAAATCCTGTGCGGCCTACGTGTAAACGCATTCAATCGCAACTGGAACACATACTGCCATGAAAAATCAACCCTACGGTGTCTATTTAGGTCTCAATTTCTTTTGCACAAAATTGTTATTAAGAACCTTGTGTGTGGAATACCGCCGTAATAGTCTAGGCCCTAACAATGCCTCAGACCGTTGTATGGGAAAATGATTTGCGTTGTGCCGCGCGTCATGCTTCGATGATCTACTATTGTTGTATCAGTGAGCGTCATGGACCGGGTTGTTCCAGTAAATACAGCAGTTAACTGCCCTAGGAAGTGTGGTTTAACATTTAGACGTAGGTATGGTAAACAGTGGGACGCTTTGACATTTTCAACATTAATCATAAATAAATAAATATTAGGGGGACAATCGACCTAGCCCCTATATTAAGCTCAATAAGGCTTAAGTTATTGGTACTTCGCGACGATAAATCTTAGTACTCGTAACGGATAGGCCCTCGAACGGTTCACACCCCATTTTAGGTACACTCTGTAGATGGATAAATAAAATACAATACAACAAATAAGGCCTAATATTAAAATAGCATGTCAAATATGTCACCAAAAAGGATCGTCAGCATATTAAGTTAGATATTTAGTAACAATTTGATAAAAAAACACTTAAATATGGATAATCCAACAGAAGGTTTCTCATCCAAGGTTTTAATCATACACCACATGTTTCCGTGTCGTACGGTTTTAATTACATTTAAACTTTTATAAAAAGCCCAAATCATCATCATCCTCCAATCCGATCATCATTTTGTGGAGAAACCGGAAACTCGTATAATAACTATGTCACGCCACGCTAATTTTGACTTACGATTTAATCTCTGACGTCTGTATATTCGGCGCAAGAAATTGCGAGGGTCTTATCATTGAAGCCATAAGAAAGAGAGATTACAGGTCATGTTGCCGAGTGTACGCCATCGATGACGTCGGTATAATGAAAGTGGTGGTGCAATTCTTAAGAAGTGCGCGTTTAAATGCGAATAAGTCATGAACATAAGCAGTTTTTTTAATATTCACGCAGTATTCAAAAATCGAATATTTTTGAAATTTGTTTGTAACTTTACACTTATTTTATCGGTTAAAAAAGCAGCTTCTGAATGGAAACTCCTTGCAAATACGATGTATCGAACATAATAAGCATTTATTGATGAAATTTATATGTATGTGGACAGAGATCAGCATGTAAATGGCAAATCAGTATATAGAACCGTGAGATCTTGGAAAAGACAGTACGGTTGCCAGGTTGTTGCACTTTTAGCACCACCCAGGGGTCACGTGTAGGGTAGCGATGGGTAATTCCAACGGACGTGGTGCAACTTCGTCCCCAATTTTTTTTAAATTCTTAGAGAATACATGACCTTAGGTAAAGCTTAAAATATTTGAGTGCAATTTGGTAAAGCTAATAGGTAAAAATCCATATGAAAACAAATTATATTTTTATTATTAGAATCCCCAAAAGAATTAAGGTTGGGGTACCAATCGATACAAAATTTGAAAAAATTCACACAGACGGAGTTACGGGCAAAAGCTTCTCCATTCACAAACATACTTTAAAAACCGCGACTAAATAAACAATTTCATATATCATTCAAAACCGATACCTATCTTAATCACAACACATTGATTCCCAAGTCGTTCGTCCGAAAATTAATTTATTCTAAAAGCCGTTTTTCTCAGAAGCTATGACATATCCAGGGTAATTATAAAACAATCCTAACCTAGCCTAATGACTTCCACTTCCACACGATTAATATTTTATAAAATCAAAAACTTTGGGGGTTTTAGAGAAAAATTCGCACTAACGATACAGTTATCTTCATAACCGCACCTTCTCATGCCTTGTACCACACCCCAGTCGTGATAAACCTGAATTGATCTGCCTCTTGTAGGCCATTCTTGCGTATAATTGACTCTTCCCTTTCATTGGCTGCCGAATCCTACCTGATGATAGAACCACGTACATATGGAACATCTCGCTGTTCGGTGTACAGGCGGGTTAAGATTGAACTTTGACTTTGGCAGGTTCAATTGCTATAGACATTGTATTACGAGTGTAATATTCAGTTACGAGAGTAATATTCTCTTACTTTTCCCCTAAAAAACAGTGTTGTGTTTTTAGCGGAATAGCAAAGTACTATTGTTTTCGTAACATATATTATGAACTTCAGAAAATGTATATGTCGCAGTGAAATGGCCAAAACAGAGATTTGAACAAGTTCCTAAGGGATATGATCAAATCACGCAGGATGTTAAAATGGCGAATCTATTTTATCATTTACCTAATACAAATCAGTCATTTGATCGAATCTCTGAATCTGTTTAGTGAAATGACGAAATCGGACAAAAAAGGCAACTCGTTTTTTCATTTCACTAGATTTGTTTAGTGATTTGATAAATCCCTGAAACGCGTCAGTGAATTGACGAAACTAACTCGCAGATATTGGCTCCTAAATCATTAGTCATTTGAACGGTTCTGGGACTAAGACTCGGATGGCAGATAGGTTAGTGGTTATTTTTTTTATAAAAGAGCGGAAAAATCTTTATCGCGTTAGTTTCGTCAACTCACTGACGCGTTTCAGGGATTTTATCAAGTCACTAAACAAGTCTAGTGAAATGAAAAAACGAGTTGCCTTTTTTGTCCGATTTCGTCATTTCAATAAAAAGATTCAGAGATTTGATCAAATTACTGATTTGTATTAGGTAAATGATAAAATGGATTGGCCATTTAAACATCCTGCGTGATTTGATCATATCCCTTAGAGATTTGATCAGATCTCTGTTTTGACCATTTCCCTGCAACATATACATATATATGCCTATGTCTTGACTGACTCACTCATCAACGCACAGCCGAAACTACTGGGACTAGAAACTTGAAATTTACATCAGGACTTCCTTTTATGACGTAGGCAACGGACAAGACGGGATTTTTGGAAATTCCATCCCTAAGGGGGTTAAATTTTGTATGGGGTAATCATTATTTTTTTAACTAGAGACTTGAAACTTTGTAGAAAGATTACTTATTAAGATACAAAAAAAGTGATTTCTGCGTTTAAGAAAATTCCACCCCTAAGGGGGTTAAAAAGGAGTGCTATATTTGTATGGGGGAAACATTATTTTTTAAACCAGAGTATTGTAACTTTAGGTTAGTTTTATAACGTGGGCTAGGGACAAGAAGGGATTTTTGGAAATACCTCCCCTAAGAGAATCAAATAGGGGTCCAAAGTTTGTATGGGGAAATTTTTTTTTTGAGCTAAAAATTTGAAACTTTGTAGAAAGATTACTTATTAGAATATAAAAAAGTGATTTGTGCGTTTAAGAAAATTCCACCCTTAAGAGGGTCAAATATGGGTGCAAAGTTTGTATGCAGGGAACTTTATTTTTTGAGCTAGAAACTTGAAACTTTGTAGAAACATTACTTATGAATATACAAAAAAAGTAATTTCTGCGTTTTAGAAAATTCTACCCCTAAGGGCGTTAAATGATGGTGCAATATTTGTATGGGGGAAGCATTATTTTGTAAACTAAAGACTTAAAACTTTGTAGAAAGATTACTTATAAAGAAACAAAAAAGTAATTTCAGGGTTTTAGAAAATTCCGCCCCTAAGGGGGTTAAATGGGGGTGCAATTGTTGTATGGGGGAAACATTATTTTTTGAACTAGAGACTTGAAACTCTGTTGAAAGATTACTTATTAGAATACAAAAAGTAATTTAAGCGTTTTAGAAAATTCTACCCCTAAGGGGGTTAAATGGGGGTGCAATATTTGTATGGGGGAAACATTATTTTTTGAACTAGAGACTTGAAACTTTGTAGAAAGTTAACTTATTAAAATACAAAAAAGTAATTTCAGCGTTTAAGAAAATTCTATCCCAATGGGGGTTAAAAAGGGTGGAAGGTTTTGTACAGGGAATACTGCATTTTTAAAGAGATGTACTCTTCATTAACCTGTCTCCACTTTTCGATTTCCAGTGCTGATTTTAAGATTGTTTTAACAGCCTTACGATATTTAACTTTTTTTAAATCTCACTCATAATAACTAAGATCCCCATTTTCTAGCTCCAAATCCATGCGCCGCTCTATATCTTGCAGAGTCATTTTTGCCAAAGAATAAAATTAGATAAAAGTATCAGGTAACTGACGGAATAAGTACTGAGCATTCTGCAAACAATTCCCGTAATCTAATTGGAAAATCTTTAAAAATTCTTTATCAATCGCATATCAGAGTCAGCCACTGTTTGAAATGTAATATGTCTAGACCATTTTAACTAAGAATAAAATTCACTTACCTATTTTATATCTTTGTCATCATCAAAAATCTACGCGGACGAAGTCGCGGGCGGTCGCATGTCTAGTATAGTTCGGAGCGCCCGTTTTTTTATTCGCATTACCTCAGAGCATAAAATGCTATAGAATAGAATATAATATAATAATAATTTATTACCAAAAAACAAAGTACAGACATAAACAACAGTGATAATACCTACTTGTAGAATAAAAATATGCTATAAAAAGAATTAAAAGTACAATTGTTTGTTGTTGTGTTCTATTGTTGTTGTGTTGTTGTCTATAGAGAGGACAAGCCATCGGCAGCTGTGTCGCACATGTCAGCTCATTGGGCATACTCCGCCATACATTTAGCGTCCGTTGTCCACCGAGAAAGTTCCGGTTTTTGCCAAAATGCCGAGCTGTGCAATAATTACCTGCAAAGATCGCAGTGATTTGATTACTTTCCACACCAATGGATCACTTTTCAGAGGTAAATACTATAAAAAATACTATTTATGTCAAATAAAACCACGAATTCAAGAAGTTGCGACAGGCTTATTCAATACAAATCGCGCGGCATGTCCGATCTCCTTATTTCCTATATCTGTGCGCATTACCCTTCCAGCGTCCAGGTGTAAATGTATTTTAAATATTATACAAATGTTTCATAACGAGCTACGGTAGCCTAGTGGTTCAGGCATGCGGCAGTCAAGCGGTGGTTGTGGGTTCGAATCCCGGCTCGTACCAATGAGTTTTTCGGAACTTATGTACGGAATATTTACCGTTAGCTTTTCGGTGAAGGAAAACATCGTGAGGAAACCGGTCTAATCCCATTAAGGTCTAGTTTTCCCTCTGGATTGGAAGGTCAGATGGCAGTCGCTTTCGTAAAACTAGTGCCTATGCCAAATCTTGGGATTAGGTGTCAAAGCGGTTCCTGGGCTCGTTTAGGGGCACAACCGGGAATAACGCTAGCAGAATGATGATGATGACAAATGTTTCATAACATTTTTGTTTGTTTAGCCTGCAGAATGATAGGAACAACAAATAACGGAATGAATTAAGTCATACATGAATCCTTTCTTTCATATTAAAAACTAGCTTCCACCCGCGACGTCGTCTTCGCTATCTTGAGATGAAATCTATCCCATATTTTAATCCAGGCTATAAACTACCTTCGTGCAAAATTTTCATCTAAATCGGTTGAGCCATTTAAGCGTGATTGATTAACAAAGATACAAACATCTAAACATCCAAACATCGTAACTTCCACATTTGTAATATTACTAGGTTGCAATGCAAAACTTTATTTTTTATTATATTAAAGGAAACGACATATTAGTACAGTCGCAAAAAAAATTTAATAGCTCTCATTTGAATTATTAAGTTCCACAATAAATTATAAATATTATTTCATATTATTTGTCAACTGACAATTTTGATATGCAGTCATAAAATATGATTATGTTTTCATAATACCCAGTATTAGGTAACCAATAAAAAAAACATCGAAAGACGATTTGTCTGAAGGTTACCTGAGCGTTTGATAACTCGGGTTTGATTCCGCCAATGCAAAGGCTTCGAGCTCATTGGCGCGAATAATTCATTGCTCGAGGACCAATCGAAAGATTTGAGTTTGAAAATTGGAAGTGAGTGAATGTTCAAGGTACATTTGCTTTTAGCACGTTAGCGAAAATGAACGGATTTCCCATTTTTACGGTTCCGTATCTCAAAAGGAAACAACGAAACCCTTACAGGATCAATTTGTTGTCCGTCTGTCAGTCTGTCAAGACCCTTTATCTCGAGAACGCGTAAAGTTGAAATGAAAACCGTATATTCAAATCTATGATTTTTTCAAATTGTGAAAAATCTAACTTATTTATTTATTCGTATGGCATATAAATATACAGAGCCGCATCAAGGTAAAAAAAAATACTTAAATTATACTTATAAATTTAATTAACGTTAAAAAAAGATACAGCCGTTTGCGTTGCAAAAAAACGTATTATGCTTAGTGAAATATTCTACAATATGTAACATTTGAATGTTTTTTTTTAATTCGCAACGTCCAACCGGCTAAGCACCCTCGTAGATCGACTTTTTGTATTTTTTCCTGACCAGAATCGTTCTGCTATTTATCGTCATCGATACTTGAACAGCCTTCGCTGTTTTTTTCGAATTAAAAGGTTCAAACAAAAAAAGCCGGCGATGCAGATGATTTCGATCATCATTAACCTGCCTAGTTTAAACCTTAATAGAATATAATAAATATAATAATCGTTATCCCTTATTAAAAAAAATGAATTACGAAAAGCACAGGAAAGCTCAAAACAACTTTTTTAAAAGCGAAAAAGTCGTTCTTGTGAAATTGTTTAAAATTCAGCGACAAAATTTTAAAAAACATTACCGAAATTACTGACTCTATTCAAATCTGTCGTTAAACAGATACTTATTTCAAAAGCATATTAAACAACCACACGATTATATATGATAAAGTCCTGCACTAGAAATCTATCGTTAATGAAATAAAGAAACTTTCTACTGTAGTAAAGTATTACCGAATAAAATTGTATATTGTGACATGAAAAAGTAAATATACCTCGCCGAGATTTTAAAGCGGTTTTCTTTCCGAACCGGTGGTAGTTCATCCGGTGGTATATGAAATATGCCTTTTAAGAATTATTAAAGAAAAAAATGAAGCAAATATCAACCCAACCCATGCACTCATCGGCTCCGTAAAAGCTCATTTCGCGAGATTTTACTTAACTGGTTGTTTCTCGCACGATTAATATTCAAAGCGCGCCCCCTGAGGAAATTGAACGGGGCACGTCGACAGTGAGGTAAGAGCACTGTTTTGATTTACAGTATACGTTATCCAAGTCTTTTGAGTCTGGGAGCATGGGCTGTGTGAGTTGGCGTATGCTTTTGTCAGTCTGTCTATCAAAACCCTTTTTCTCGGGCACGCCGTGGAGGTGTCGAGTTTAAATGAATATATATTATACTCAGGTCTACAGTACCTTCAAACTGTGAATAAATCAAACATGTAACAAAACGTTCATAAAAAGATAAGGCTGTTTTTGTTGCAAAAAACGGCATAGATCTAGCTTCGGTTTTTTATTTGGAAATATGTAGATTTGTTATTTATTTTTTTAGTTTATAGTCAGGATATATATAGTTAAGCTAGTATTATGTTATAATGTATTTTATACGAATCCTATTATAATAAACCCCCGTTAGTGGATGCGTCAAATCACGTATCAGTTTAATTGGCTTTGCCATATAGTATTGGCCGGATATTGATCAATTCACGTCCAGTTGGCTGAAGGCTACTTAGGCTGGCTTGAGTAACAAATAAGTATACCTATTACGATGTCGACAAACAAATATCACACGGATTATTCCGAAACATATTTTAATAACCAATTGAGAAGGGTCCAAAAATGTATTGAAAGAATTTTGAGTAGTACAGCCGATGTCAAAACGAATACCTAATATTTAATATATAATGGAACAATATGAAAAGGTAAAACATAATATCTTATTAATTTCCTCGCATGACGCATTGTAAAATTTTGTCCGCACGTGTATCATCGTGCGGATTGGTAATTCCCAACTCGTCTCAATCAAAAACACTCCCTGACGGTCGTGTTTTTGGTCATCGTCACTCGTTGGGGATTACCTACTTTCCGCACTTGTATCATAAATACCTATTATTCTTGATACTCGTGATGGGGGCGCGTTTTGGTTCAACCTAATTTTTACACCCCGCAAGAACCTTTTGTTTCAAATTCACTTAGCAAAAGCGTTTATTCATTAGGAAAACAAAATTAGGAGTCAAAGTATGTTCTTGCTTATGATTTTAGGACTAACGAAA
This sequence comes from Epinotia demarniana, assembly GCA_945867215.1. NCBI lineage: Eukaryota > Metazoa > Arthropoda > Insecta > Lepidoptera > Tortricidae > Epinotia > Epinotia demarniana. The sequence goes on along the minus strand of OX244273.1, from coordinate 5,228,989 downwards.
TTATGATCTATGTCCGTTATGAAGAAAACTGTTATGATTTACAAAATTATGAGTTCAAACAAGTTTTTAGTAATGAAATTATGAATAAAATGTTTAGGACAACACTGATCATTATGACTTGTGAACTTAGTTACAAAAATTTTGCAACAAAAGTTAGGACTAGCGATGATTATGACTACAATACGTTAGTACTAATAAAAAAATAGGACTACGAATTTTATAGCAGCAAAAATGGACTCGATTTACAATAGGTACATGCGTCCCAGGCTTATGCCACATGGAGGGAAAGTACCTTGAATATTGAAGATGGAAGATTTTACAGACAGAAGACATTTTATTCATTTAAAAAACAATTTAAACTGCATCCACAGATTTTTAAATAATTACATGGTTGAACCAGGAATCAAACCCGCTACACGAGAAAACAAATAACCCTGTTGCTTTATCAAACCGATCGAAAGGCTTCATCGTAAGGATCATTTTTTGCTAAATAACATAGTGTCAGAAGTAAAAGGAACACCATGAATTTTAACATTTTTAATACAAAAATAATCAATTAAGTTGAAATTCTGTGCTTTATTTTGTGGGTTACCTTTGTTTTACCAAAAAAAAATTGACAAATTATCACTTCCCAAAACATTTTTCGTAGAATTTCATTTGCCAAATAATCGTTTGCCAAATTAACACTCGACAAATAATTCTTACGCAAACCTTATGTTTGGCATATTCATGCTTAGGCAATATCTCGTTTACCAACTGGTACTTTGACCAAATTTCATTCAGTCAAATATGTTAGTTGGCATAATATGTTTTAACCAGAACAAAATAAGGCAAATGATTTGTATCGTCAATACTTAATTGACCATTTCTATTCCGTCGGTTAATCAGCAGAGGAACTCTTCAATGACAAATCATTTGCATCTTTATTTCAATGGTGTATAAGATACACAATAAAATTAACAACCTTTTTGTTATGTGGGTAGGGAAAATTAATTTGTGTAGAGGTCGCAATTCTTACCTAACCGCCAGCGTGTCGACGTCACCCCGCTTCGCGGGGTGCCTACTTCCGCTCTAAGGGACACAAGCTAACCCTAACCTAACCTACCAAATAATACAATTGTTACGATTGTTTGTTTTTTTACTGCTAGGAGGCTTCGCCTCCCGAGCCTCCCTTCTTTGGCTGCCATAACCTAATTTAACGCCTTTGCCTACCGACCTACTTAACCGTGCATTATTTTATTTACGTCACACCTGGCCATAATGCGAGTTTTACTGCACGCTGCGCGTACGGGAAAACTCGCATTGTGGCCAGGTGAAGACTTAAAATTTTGTACTTAACACGGGCGGTAATTCGTAAAGCCCCAGAGCGCATATTTATGGCCCTCACCTTCACAAACACCTGCGATCTGGGGCATTCACGAATTCACCGCCCTAGTTACGTAATGTACTATTAAGGGACCGTGCCGTTTTATTAATAGTATTTTGGTGGCGTGGGGATTACTGCCCGTTCCCTCTCATGAGAGGAGGCCTGTGCCCAGCAGTGGGACGTATATAGGTTGATGATGATGATTTTGGTAAAATGTCATAACCCAAACAATTGTGATTTTTGTCTATTTATAGTTTGCCATAACATTAACTTGACGAAATGTTTATTGCCTAATGTTTTTTTGCCTTATTAAAGCATTTGCTAAAAGATCACATGCCATAATGTTATTTTTCGTAATAATATTTTGCTGAATGAAAATTTGACGAAATGAAAATATTCGTATTAAAATTGTGCCAAAGTTTGCACTGGCAAACAAAATAGTTGCTAAAATTTATTTGGGAAATGAAATTTGACGAAAATAAATTTGGTAAAACAACAGGATCCCTTATTTTGTTTTCGTAGTAGAGAGAGAGGCCTATACACAAAAGTGGGCAGATTTATAAAGGCTGAATACATAGTTAGGGTTTGATTCTAGAAGGTTATTGGTGTCCAGAGCAGAACAAAATATAGAGTTTGAGTAAAGTAAATAGTTTTTAATGTCACAGCTGCCTATGATACGCAGCATAGAAGAATATTTAGGTAATTGTCTATGGTAAAACAGATGAAAAGGTCAGTTGGATAGCGGATGTGGAGAAATTTTAAAATACAAACATATATTTTAATGAGTTTTAGTGAGTTGATTTCTATTTCCAGAAATAGAAATAATCCTTCTCCGGTAGTCAGATAACGGAGAAGGATTATTCGAAACAGTTAGTTGTGAATTATTTCCTTCGTTTTCCTCAACAGTCTCGCCGACAGTAATCGTGCCTAACCAGTTGCTTGGTACGCCGCTTGGGACCAACGTGGTGTTGGAATGTACCGTTGAATCTTACCCCAGCTCGATCAACTACTGGCTTAAGAACAGAGGAGAAATGCTGCTGGACGGGTAAGCATTCAAATAATAACCACAACTTAGAAAAGTTGCAAAACCCCCGACATTTCCATTTCAAAGTTCAATATCTCAAAAACGGCTGAACAGATTCTCATGAACGATGGCTAAGAGCACTCGGGATAAAATTATCTATGACACAAAAAAAACGCATTCCTATCGGTCTATCCGTTAGGGAGCTGTGCTCCCACAGACAGACATGTTAAACTTATAACAACCCTCTGTTTCGTCGGGGGTTAAAAATAATTTGGTAGGTAACTTCTTTAAAGCGAAAGTGCACGCGAGCTATAAATCAAACAGGGCTATCACAAGACGGCGTTTTCTTTTTTTTGTTAAATGCATATCTGTGGCTATTTGTAATACAGTGCCATCTTAAAACTGTGTATCCAAGGCTCAGGAACAAATACTCGCAGTTATGATAAAACTAGTAATTTGCCTTTCGCAGTTCGCACCTAAGTCTACCTTCGTGAGCAGGGGTAGGTACGGTACCTACTTACTAGGTTGAAAGTGGACCTCGATGTGTATTACTCCACAAAAGACAGCGTACAGTTCAGTTTTGTTTATCTCTGTCATCTCTGGCCATGAGGCCATGAACATCTATTAAAAGATGATTTAAACAGCGTCCATATTTGAGGAGCGGCACTTACGTACGTGGCTTGTAAGGCCGATACGGGAGCGACAGCCACGACCGCATAATTAACAAGTAAATGTATTGTATTGTATTGTATTGTATAATGTTTATTCAAATAGGCTTTCTCATAGCACTTTTGCAAGTCAAAAACGAATTCTACCTTTATATAATACTTATTGGTTTAGTTACATTTGGTGGTGGTACCAGGTGGTGGTCATGCAGAAGCTTCCAGGCATCTTTGTCTTCTATGTATTGGCTAATTGTATAATAAGCTTTCATTAACAAAGTAGATTTTACATGACTCTTGAATTTACCTTCTGTGAGCCCAGTGATTTCCTTAGGGATTTTATTATAAAACCGTATAGAGTTCCCTAAGAAAGATTTTTTATTTGTTTTAGATAGCCTGAACTTAGGTACAGCTATTTTATCTTTGTTCCTAGTATTAAAATTATGATTATCACTATTTAGTTTATATTTATATAAGTTTTTACGCACGAGCATAATGTTTTCATAAATATACAAGGAAGGTAGGGTCAGTATGTTTATGTGTGTCCCGTATAATGTGCTGCCCGGAGATCAAAGAAAAAGGGCAGCGCGTTGCTGTCTTAATTCGCGCCTAAAGAATAAAAGATCGAACCAAGCTTTATCGTGTTCCACCACCCCATTGCGTAGGGTCTCCCTCCATTTGTCTCGATCTTGAAATTGCTCTTCCCAAGTTGTGGGGTCGATCGTAAAGGACTCTGTAGGTTTAGAGATTTCATATAATACAAGATATTTGCTGATATTACTCGTCGATATATACAGTGTGTGGCTTTCATAAGGACAAACATATATAGTATGAAAAAGAGGTAGATAAGTTGTCTATACGAATCTGTGTTGTAAAATGACCACCAAATATGACGGCTGAAACACGTTTATACGTTTCCATAGACGACGCCAAACTGAGAGAAGTTGGTGCAATTGACTCAGTTTTAGTGTGCCTCTTTTAAAGCGCTTATAACCTATCTACCTCTTTTTATTATTACATCATTGAGGGATATATTTAAAGGGCTAAACCGTGACGAACGTAAATTGCTGGGTTATAATCAAAAAAATTATACCTAGTTAAGGGCCTTAATCTAATCTACGCTTTAACTTTTCACATGTGAGTAATGAAAATTACCCATACGTTTTACATGGGTAAATTTTTATTTATATTTTTTTATTAAGAAAGCTAATAACTGACAGTAAAATTTAAAACAAGGTCTCTGCAACGTCAAACAAATGTTTCCTAAAGCAGCAATGTATAATGCTCGAGAAAATTTTAAAACATAATAACGCGCGAAAAGAAAAGGTAATTGTTATATTTTTTCGAAACAACGGTTCACAGCACTTAAAGCTATCGTTAAATAAGATTTATGTATAATATGGATGTCACACGCTGTATAGTGTTCGGTTAGAGTTACATGTGTTTCATCGAGCACTATAAAGACCATTTGTATGGTATTGTTGTGTATTTTACTTAGTAGTGCACCGCAATCACGAATCCATTGACCGCTTGCGAATTAATCTTAATCGATGAATAGCAAATACTGTGGGGCAATATCAGAACAAAGGGACAAAGGGTTGGAAGGCCCCTATTTCTAGTTCTACGGATAATTAGAGTAAAGTGTCTTGGAATTACTCTATCTAGGCCTCAGAGCATAAAATACTATAGAGCGGACAAGCCGCCGGCGGTTGTGTCGCACATGTCAGCTCATTGGGCATACTCCGAGAAAGTTCCGTTTTTTGGCAAAATGCCGAGGTGTGTAATAATTACTTGCAAACATCGCAGTGATTTGATTAATTTCCACACCAATGGATTACTTTTCAGAGGTATATACTATAAATACTATTTATTTTAAATACAACCACGAATTCAAGAAGTTGCGACAGGCTTATTCAGTACAAAACGCGCGGCATGTCCGATCTCCTTATATCCTATATCTGTGATCTAGACGAAGCACAGCAAATTTTGTATGTCTGTAACTTATTCAAAATTGAATGATGCCTTTGGTAAGTTGCAGGTCGATTACGTTACGCCTTGTACGTAGGTTAGGTATATCTAAAGGTTCATTGTTTAATTCGACGCCTCACCTCCTCGAGGCCTCAGATTAGTCTACAATGAAAGCTTTTTGAAATCAATAATGTATTACTTAATGTCTCATAGGCCGAAGTTCACCGTAAGCGAGGAGAAATCGTCGTACAAGTCAATTATGAAACTTACCATTCGTGAGTTTACCCGAAGCGACATCGGCACCTACAACTGCGTGAGCACCAACTCGTTGGGCAAGAGTGAGGGTACGCTTCGGCTTTATGGTGAGTGAAAAATCGCTTGACAAGTAGGTAATACCGGTAAACGCCTAGATTTTTTTATATCTACTGTTAAGGCCTCCACACACCGAACGCGGGTCGTGCGCGGCGCGGGTCGGGCGGTATCTCTCTCTTTGTGATAGAGATAGTGAGAGAGATATACCGACCCACGCCGCGCACGACCCGTGTTCGGTGTGTGGAGGCCTTAAATGTTTGAGACGTACTCACCATTTATAAAAAAATATATTTCTTTGCAATATGTGAGTTTGGTACTTTTTGATAGTTGTGAATGGTGATGGGCGTTAGATGACGAATTAGTAGTAGTTTAAATTGAATAGTTTTGGAACCGACAATGATTTGATGGATGATGCTGTGAGAAAGAAAGGATGGAAGAGCAAACATGTATTTTTATTCTCGTAATTATAAGAATAATTGTGTGTTTAGTCGTTTTCCTGTACCATCCCCACATCTATACTTAATTTTATTTACGTATACCCCTATACCTATGTATAAGACTATGTATTTTTTTATGTAACGGATAATCTCTGGAACTACTTAACCAATTTCAACACTTCTTTCACCAGTATTATCGTCGGGTCACAAATAAAACTCACTTATGTGTATAAGTGAGTTTTATTTGTGACCCGACGATTAGCTATGCAAAAACTCATCCTCCTTACAATTTTATCACAAACAGTTGATATCTCAGCAACATTCCATTTTCATCGAATTGCTGTGAGTGGATAGAGCTGCTTTAGAAAGTGATATCATTGTTGACGTAAACATCTAACGAGCTTGGAAACAGCGAGCGTTCGTACCTACATGATCGAATTTGCTTCAAACTTTTCTTTGAAAGGATAAGGAATGGATTTGGTGCCGAACCAGATTGTTCCAATAGCTCAGTTGGCTTGTAGCGACGGGCCATGAATGCTTGTGGTCGCCGGTTCGAATCCGGCTCGTAGCATTACGACAATCTTACACAAACCGACCTAGTCCCATAGTAAGCTCAATAAGGCTTGTGTTATGGGTACTAGACGACGATATATATAATAGATATAAATACTTAAATACATAGAAAACATCCATGACTCAGAAACAAATATTCATGCTCATCACACAAATATTTGTCCTTACCGGGATTCGAACCCAGGACCTTCAGCTTCGTAGGCAGCGTCACTACCCACTAGGCTAACCGGTCGTCCTTCAATTCGGTCGGTGTCCTTTAATTTAAAATTTATAATTTCGTTAGCAGCTATACAAAATTAATCAAATAATACTTAGTTGAAATATGGCATAATGGTTCTCTATTACTTGAAAAGAAGTTAACAAAGTACTCAACTAAAAAAGTTGCGAACTAGTTTGGTTACCCATGAATAATTTATGACTGCGCACACAGAGGGAGCTTTTTGTAAAATAAAAAAAACCAAGAAAGCTTTATTTTATTTTATTTAAAACTTTTCCGTGTTTATAGTATACTACTTACTCTCCACAGCGAAATAAATTTAATACAAGCAGCTGTTTTTCTCATGTATTTAAATTTTCTTAAACGCCTATGTCCAGCAGTGGACGTCTTTTGGCTGATATGATGATGATGATGATGATGATGATGAATCGTTTTCAAGCCAACACTGTGATATTAAAATAAAGTGATGTATAAAGTTAGTAAGCTTTTTAAACTTACTAGCGCAAAGTAAATACAAGTTCAAGAATAGTGCAATTGAAGTAATAACGACCAATTTTATTGACAGGTAAATTATTTTTATTAAATCTATATTCATAATTTTTATTTCTGTGCAGCTACCTACGTGGCTTAGCCCACGTAGGTATTGCAAATAACCCATGTACCCAGTTAGATAAAAAATAGCCTACCTTTATCCAGTATAACAGTCTATACTATACACAGGATGGTTTACATTGGATCTGTGGTCCCCTTTATCTACAAACGTAGAAAGCTAAAATTTCACAGAATTTTTATTTTTATTACATACAGGTCCCCGCACGGCTTCACTCACGTATTGCTAAGAACGCAGTAAAACCCGTGGAATAAAATATGTCTAGTTTTTAATTCAGCCTGTAACAGTCTATGGTATAGACGCAGGCGAAAAATTGAAATTAGACCCCGTATCATGGTCGGCCTTATCACACGATAAGTGACAGGATAGAGCGTCCGTTACTGACCGACACCATTCGATAGAACGAGACCACGCTCCTATCTTGTCACTTGTCGCGTGATAAGGCGTCGGCCTCGACACCCGTATCATCCAGGTCTGATTAGCGATCCCGGAGATTATCCAAAACATACAAACTATCCTTTGTAAGTGTGTAGTTAATACCAGACACTTACCTTTGTAAGTTTGTAATTTTATAAACTGACAAAGCTACAATATCACAGAGTTTCCCACTTTACAATATTAGTAGGTTGAGAATGTTTTACTAAAAATACTTTACAGATCTACTACAGAAATAAAGTTACAACTAAAACAAGTATATTTCATGAAACAACTTCATTGATAGGGAGCAAAACACGCACTGTAATAAATCCATTTTCTATTTCAGAAATCAAACTGTATCCTGGTTCGCAAGCTTCTGAAGTTAGCGTCGGCGGTAAGCAATCAGAAAGTTATTTACAACTTTAAAAATATCAAATCCGCAGCTGGCAAAGTACTTTAGTAGTGAGCGATATTGAAGTGTGTGTCCCGCGGGCGTAGCATGGTTGCGATTTTATCACTTATCGCTGTGGATAAGACGTCTGGCACGTTCTGACAAGTATGCTTGTGCGAACGTGGTGGATGCCTTATCCACAACGATTCTTATTACTTAATAATTAATGTTTGCGGACAATATTTTACACAATTCAACCTAGGCCCAAACTAAGTATAGCTTATATTATGGATACTAGTGACGATAAACATACTCATATAGATAAATAAATATTTATATACATAGAAAACATCCACGACTTAGTGTAGTGTTGTATTTACATGTAGGTATAGGTAGGTAACTAAAAACTATGCACTTTAGTTGTGTCAGCTATGATTGATACGCTATATTACAAACCAGAAAAGTCCATCATTCTAAATTTAGATCAAAGCGGAAATTTTAAAATTTATTGAAACTGGATTGCATGACATCGATAAATAGTTTGGCTAAGAATAAGTAGGTAGTACATATTTGACAGTTGTTTAAGATTTCAAAGTAACTATAATGGTACACCTTTATCCCTACTGTTGTTTTGTGATATTAGTATGTTCGTAATTATTACGAACATACTAATATCACAAAACAACATGTGATATTAGTATGTTCGTAATAACTACGAACATACTAATATCACAAAACAACAGTAGGGATAAAGGTGTACCTTGTATTGTATGTAGGTACCTTTATATTTTTAGTGTACCGAAGACACAATAGTTTAAACAATTTCCTTGTTTAAGAGAAGTGTTAAACTTTGAGTTTTGTGAAGATATTTTTTTTGGAGTTCTATTGTTCTTGCATATCGATATTTATAATTATTTATTTATTTGTTTATTTATTAAGCTTACTACAAAAGTTACATTTAAAAACAAAAGCCCTGCGAAACTGTTTTAAACAGTTTGTCTGCAGGAAGACTTTTAACACTTTATGTAATTTAACATTATAGTTTGACAATTGTACTATTCATAAGTCTATGGTAGTGTGTTTAATAAATATTTTTTTAATTTTCTTTTAAAAATACGTAGATTAGGTTCGAGTCGGATGTCCTCGGGAATGCTGTTTAGAGTATATGGCTGGCGTTTTTTTAAAGTTCTATCCCATTCTAGTTATAGTATGTTCTATTTATGAGAGTTAATCGTTTAACTACTCTTTAAGTTCATTAATTATTTTTATTTTACAGGCCTAACGGAAGAAACAGGGGTGCAGAAAAACAATCATAACTCATCAGGTTCTAGAATGATATCGAAAATTGTACTAATATGTTTCATGTTTATTAGTTTTCGTTGTACTTATTTACTAATTTCTGCTTAGATATTATGTAGATTTTGAGGCCTGTGCGCCGCAGTGTGTATGTTAATGATGATAAGTCAATTGTATATATTATAATGTGTTAATAATTCACTTGGACATTCTAAATTTAAGTTAGGTAAGTATTTATTAACATAGTTAGCAACACTATAAAGATACTGATCAAAGAAATTGTCAATAAAATTGTTAATTTATTCATAAAATTTTTCGTCTCTTACGACTTTTGAAATTATCTTGCTGATGTGTAAGTTTTAAATAACTACTCACTCCACTCACTCACTCGTGGTTACACAATTTGACAACAAAACCAGTATTTCATCCTACACAAAGCAAATGATTTCTGCCAGGGGCAGGCGCGGGACTCTCCGCGATTAACGTTCATCGCTACAAGTACATGCCGGTGCCCTAACGTTGGGGAACCGGCATGTACTTGTAGCTATGAACTGCGACATCAGAGGGCCATAAATCTTAATGTTCTGGCTGAGAAAAAAGCGCCTTTTGTAAAGATCTAAAGGAGTGTCCCTTCTGTATTTGTCTATTATCTATTCTGTGCCAGGGGTGACAACTCATACGTCAAAACCTGACTTACGGTTTTAGGTTTGCCACAATTTTTGAAATTGAATTGCTCAAAAGGAAAAAAATACAGATATCAATTCACAATGTTAATCTGTATCCAATAAAATAATTATGAGCATGGGGTTATGTTTTATTTTTATAACTAGCCCAAAATACTTACCCCGGCCTTATTTAATTTGCCTAATAGCGTGATCGAATTCAAGTCAGACGAAAAAGCATTCTTCTTTCACTTGCTTAACATAAAGCTTTTATTCATCTCGCACCTACGAGAGAGATAAATGCTTTACGTCTGACGTGACACAATATATATATATTATGCATTATTACGACAAGAACAGCAATCTGATATTCAGTTACCCTACTTTTACGACAAAGTTTTTCTGCGACAAAAAATTACTTCCAATACTACTGGTAGGATAGGCTATTCTTCAATGACCTATATCACTCTGCAGTGACCTATATCACTGAAGTGATGCATTCAAAGAATGAGTTTTTTAGGATCCATGCCGTGACAATTAATAGTCTGTGGACGTGCTTTTCACGTCCAGAGTTATCGCTTATATAATACTATAAGTTAAAAGAGTTAAATGAGACCACTTTCCATAAAACTATGGGTGCATCGATATAAGAAAAAACAATTCTGATTAACATGCACCTAACACTATCACTATTCTAGACTTTTAGAATGCATCTGTAACCGACACACAATTAACACTAATTAGCACCATTATTTCCCATGTCACACCAGAGCCCACATTACTCTTCTAACGCAGCCCAAGGCAAGAGTGACTTCGGAGAGGTCTGCCCGTATCATGTTCGCCTTATCACGCGATAAGTGAGCGTCCGTCTCGTTCTATCGAACGGCGTCAGCCAGTGACGGACGCTCTAACTTGTCACTTATCGTGTGATAAGGCCGACCATGATACGGGCTCTGTTCCCGTGGTTTGTTTATATGTTTTATGTATGTGTAATGACCCCTCCAGTGCCCCGCTGGAAATACTTCCTATGTCACACATCACACATCATCAGCCTATATACGTGTCCCACTGCTGGGCACAGGCCTCCTCTCATGTATGAGAGGGAACGGGCAGTAGTCCCCACGCTGGCCCAGTGCGGATTGGGGACTTCACATACACCTTTGAATTTCTTCGCAGATGTATGCAGGTTTCCTCACGATGATTTTCCTTCACCGAAAAGCTAACGGTAAATGTGAAATCATATTCCGTACATAAGTTCCGAAAAACTCATTGGTACGAGCCGGGATTTGAACCCACGACCGCCGTTTGACAGCCGCATGCCTGAACCACTGGGCTACCGTAGCTTTTCCTATGTGAAAGTCATAAAACTAATTAGCGAAGACGTTGAGCACAAAGTATCAAATGAAAGGTAAGATAAGATCCTATCTTAATCCTGAACAGACAAAAACATTAAACCGGACGCCACAAGTATTTTATCGTACGCGATAATTCTTAAGTGCATCGTAGAGTTACTTAAGAGTCTCATAAAAAGTCACCCGTTTTAGTGAGAGTAAAAGTGTCGGTGGTTTTAGCATGGAGATAAAGTAGCAAACGTTATGGATAAGGGGTGCGTAGGTGTACGGTGGGTAACGATAATTTTGAAGGCTCAAGATGATTTCGCCTTGCCTGATATTACTTCTCTTATTTGCAAAGGCGTTGCACCGCGTCGTTTGTCTCGGCGCAAAATGGATGAACGTGATATTTCAATAATAATAATACCCATTCAATTAATTTAATTCAGGCAACAAAGGCTCATACAACAAATACCGTATAAACTAACATACATACAATTATAAAAACTAATTTTAAAGATCTACCAAAATCTAGAATCTAATCTAGATCTAAGTTGGCGACAAAACGGTGTCAGGCAACAAACGCTCCGATGTAAGCTTTGGTAGGTTGCCCCGGAACTACCGAAACACAACATCTTTCGGCTAGAAGTTAGCATTCATGATGGCGGCCGGGACTGCAGGAGAACTCCTGAATGGTACATAGTGGTGCGATCGATATGTAAATTTTGACTTTATTCAGGGGCGCACCATGTAGTGTCTGTTGTATCGACATTCACTAGTCAATGAGGCGACAAACGGATGCATCCAAATAGACCTTAAAGTTGATATTCCAAACTTGTATTTAGTTTTAGACATTCACCGTTTCATAGGGCCACGCAAACTATCTTTAAATTCTACAGTTTGGACTACAATAGCCCGGGGCCTCAATATTTTATTGGCGACGTCCCTTACCCTTATTCCTCTAAATCTCCAAACTATAAACATACCGGTAATATTTTATCATGTATTTCTAAGCATTCCCTTTTATTGCATTCCTTCGCCTGGCCTTAATTTAATATAGCGCGCTCGATTTGTTTACAAAGGCTAAATTTATTCATGAAATTTGTTTTGCAAGGGTCCGGGCACAGATAAAAATAAACTTTGGACAAACGCAAGTTACTCTGACCCGGCTTGTTTCTTCAATATTCTTCATATTTCCTTCGATTCTCGTGGAGAACTATTTGGGTAGTATAACAACCGAAGAGGTTTGAATCTTTCGGTTCAGTTTGTACCAACAGCCTCTTTTGGTGAAACGAATAATGCTGGAATAATGTAGTTTCTTGGTCAAATGTTATCGTTATATTTGTATGTATCAATGTAACCGTTTATTTTATTCAGAATAAGGGATATACCCTTCCTATCAGTAGGGCGAAGCAGTAGGATCACGTCGCCGGAGGGTTATTAATGATGTTAGGAGTTAAATTACAAAATGAAAGAATGTATCAAGATGTTAATATAACGATAACATTTAACCAAGAAACGACATTATTAATTTCACTAAAAGATGCACCTTGTTTACGCATTTTTTTGCTATATTTCTATAATGCATGATTAGTAAGGTACAATTGTATAGGTATGTGCAGAAACTAATGTCGCATAATTGTATTTCGCAGAATTCTAACACGCATATTCGGTTTTAACGCATAATTTGTGACTTCCGAATAGTGCTTAGGCAAAAAATATAATTTAATTTCGCTGACTTTTTAAAATGACATAATGTGATATTGAACTTTGCTCAGGAATTGTATTATTTTATAATCGAATTTGTGGGAAGGTAACGAATGAACCTACACATGTCGCACTAAACTAGGATTTGCCAGCGAGACTAGGATCTGTCAGCCCGATGCGTGGGGTTTCTATTTCCGCTCACAGGAACACAAGGTAACGAACAAACCTACACAGGTCGCACTTAACTACGACCTGCCAGCGATTCGTCGGAGCCCCGCTGTGCGGGGCTTCTTTTTCCACTCAGAAGGACACAAGGTAACGAACGATCCTACACAGGTCACACTCAACTACGACCTGCCAGCGAGTTGACGAAGCCCTGCTGGGCGAAGGTTCTACTAATCAAAATTAGTTACCACTGGAAAAAAAAAACGAAGTAAAATGAATGAATCACTTTACACTGTTAAACCTGGAAGGTCGCGTCTTCTCTGGGTCTTGTAATTGCAGTCTAATTTCAGACTAAGTAGTTTTAAAATCTTGAATGAAACGAAATAAAGGAAAGGCTTATTATAGGGTTGAGGAGTATCTAAATGACAGAAATGCATGGCCCAATAATCATTCATAATTAACCCCCGACGAAAGAAGAGGGGTGTTAAGAGTTAAACGTGTGTGTCTGTGTACATCTGTGTATCTATCTGTGGTATCGTAGCTCCCAAACAGAAGGACCGATTTGAATGCGTTTATTTTTGTGTCATAGATAATTTTATCTTGAGTGTTCTTAGCCATGTTTCATCAAATCTGTTTAGCCGTTTTTGAGAAATTGGGCTTTGAAATGAAAATGTCGTGGGTTTTTCAACTTTTCTAAGTTGTAGTTGTTTATTAGTAATTGTTTCACCCCTAGGGAGCTAGATGACTCAGTTCCTATAAGGAAGATTACCCAAGGATTTAGTTCTTAGTCGTATTAAAAAAAATATCTGCCTGGTAACACAGTTTCGGACATGTTTCCTTGTAGATGTATTCACATACTTTGTATTCATATTTTAAGTGGGTTAAGAATAGTCATTGTAATACCTAAGCTTTTTAAGCTCATTCAGATAAGTATAAAAAGTCATTTTATAAAAGCCCGAAACAAAAATCGTGATCGTAATAAAATCAGAACAAACACTCAAAGGATTGAGTGTGTTCTGATTTTTCTTTTTTTTTGTGTTTTTTTTTGTGTAATAAAAATTAGAACAAACAGTCAAAGGATTGAGTGTGTTCTGATTTTTGTAGGTTCCCCTTTAGGTAGGAACCCCTTTGTAGGTTCAGATAAAAGTGTTGCTGTTCAACATTAAAAACGTAATAGTACATTTCGATGCTAGTGCGGAAAGTATGTCATTACCACATAAGCACCGAGATATCATCAAAAGACTCGGGAGAGATTGAAGACTGAAATTTCCGCACGTGTATCGAACGACGTTTTTTAATGCAAAAAATAAGAAAAACAACAAGTAGGGTATAAACTTTTATAATATTAATTCTGCAACATCATTTTGATTCAATTGAAATATAATGAAGTTGTTGAAAAGAATATTTTTGTTTCATACAGTTCTATCTTATTTATTTTGTATTGACATAATATAATTAATGGTACAATTATTGAGTGGGAAAGGTAAAAAGCACTAGTTCGCGAAAACCAACTTTCCGCACGCTAAACAGCTCCGTTAAGTAGCACTTTTTGAGCAACTGCATTAAAAATACTAGATGAGCCGCTAAATTCATCATTCTCCTAGCGTTATTCCCGGTTGTTCCCCTAAACGAGCCCAGGGTCCGCTTTGAGACATGAGCCGCTAAATTAAAAATGGTAAATTAAAAAACTAGGCAGGTCACTTCATTATCGTTTAAAAACCTGTAAGGATTAAGTCTGTATAGTCTCATTGCAATAATTATACGTATCTCTCTGTCTACGTATCGCTAAAAACAATTAAAAATGAACGTAAAACGTTCACTCCAGCTATTCCAGTCAGAACGATAAGGCAAGACCAAAACGAAAAGTAATTCAGCATTTCACTGTTCTGAATGAAATTTATGGAGGCTTTTTGATACTTTTATTTCTGTTTAAATTTTTAACGCAAACACGATTTTTCTGGCTTGCTATGTGAGCTTCAAAAAGTGACTAGGTTTTAAGCGAGATAAATCGAATGAAACGTTTTGCGGTGAATGTTTTTCTCACATTATCTTTTCAATTTGAGTAGGTACGCACGTTTCCAATTTCGGTCTGTTTATTGGAACGTGGTTTGGCAAGCGTTAATAGCTTGTCAGTAATTAGTACTTATGTTGTCAGGAATAGAAAAAAATATTAGTCAGGTGTGTATCGACTTCAATTTTACCTTCCAGGATGTTTAGAAAGAAACTATCGTGCCGTATCAGGTGGCCCACCATCTTGCCACTCCTATTTCTAATACATCCTAGCAAACATCTTTTCTCATCTACCATCCTTAAAACCTCTTCGTTTGTCCTTCTCTCCGTCCAGCTTATCCTTTCCATCCTTCGACAGAACCACATTTCGAAGGCCTCTAGTCGTTCTCTGTCTCTCTGGTTAGCGTCCACGATAAAGTTTAATCAGGCGCTTTTTAGCTGTTCTGATATGCGTGCTTTTAAGAGATGCTTTTTGTTATTAAATACCTTTTTGGCCATAGCAATCCTCTGTATGATGTCAGGGGTGCACCTAGAGTCACTGGTAATGATACTTGCCAAATATTTAAATTTCTGAACTTGCTCTATTGTTGTATCTCTGATTACGATTGGGTTTCTGTATCTGTTTCTGTTGTGCGTTTAGAGATAGTGAGAATGTTGGTTTTATTGCAGTTAATTAAGTCCGGTTTGATTGAGTTGGGTTTGTTGTAAAATTGAAGGCAAGAGAGGCAGAGGAAGGCCTAGGATAACATATTTTAGCCAAATAAAAGATGAAGCTGATATCGAGTCATATGAGGAAGCCAAGAGACTGGCAATGGATAGAGAAAAGTGGCGGTTACTCAACCGACAAGAGCACGGCTCTTAAGTAATGATGATGATGTGTATAGACTAAATGTTTGTCGTCGTGCCTGAGCCCATAGAGTGCCTTATTGATCTGATCTTGTGACCATTTCTGGTCACCGTAGGTTAAAAAAGGCATAACGATATAAATTATAACCAGACCCTAATGTTGATTCAAATTGATGGGCACTTCTAGGTTATTGTGTTGAACTATAACAGCATATTTTAATAGAATTTTGGAGTACCTACCTATCATCTGCATATCAGCCGGAAAACGTCCACCGCTGCACATAGACCTCCCCCAAAGAGTGCCACAATGACCGGTCTTGCGCCACCCGCATCCAGCGGACTCCTGCGACCTTTACCAAGGTCATCATGCCACCTTATACCCACGCTGCGCCTTCCGGTACGAGGTCACCACTCGAGAAACTTTCCGCTCCAACGGCCATCGGATCTACGTGCAATGTACCCCGCCCACTGCCGCTTAATTTTAGCCATTTGGAGCTATATCGGTTACCTTGGTTCTGCTGCGGATAGCCTCATTTCTGATGCGATCGCGCAGAGAAACTCCCAACATTAGCCCTCTCCATTGCCATTTGGATGACTTTGAGCTTCCTTAGGAGGCCCATACTAAGCGACCACATTTCCGTGCCATACCTACGTCATCACTGGCAACACACACTGGTCAAAGACTCTCGTCTAGAGTACCATATTAAACTTAATTATGCCTTGTAACTTCTGAAGCGTTGTTCATTACTGCAAAGGAGTCTGGGTAAAAATGTAGGCATGTTTTAGATGAGCAGCATTCGTAAAAGTGGCAGATTATGGTAGATCTACTCAAAATAAACATAATATTTTGTTACAAAATATGTAATACACTAAAATGCATCGGAGCCGAGATATTTGCAATATATATTTTCACAGGTCATATTGAAAAGTTATAAACCAAACTTTGAACTTACATATGTATCTCGGTTCCGATTTTGTTGAACGCGTTTAATTTTATATATCTATGCGTATTAAGAGCTCCTCTAAACTATAGTTAAATAAAACATCCGTGGTCGCTGCAAATTATAATACCGGTCAAGAGCGTGTCAGGCCACGCTCAGTGTAGGGTTCCGTAGTTTTCCGTCCGTCACAGTAAGTGTCCCCTCTTAAGCGTTAAAATGTACACCGCCATGTAGGATATGAGGGTTCCGCGTACAGCGACATCTATCGGCAAATTAAGTAAACTATTGCGCGCGAGCTTAAAGTATGGAACCTGATTTTTTTGGGATAATTCTTTATTGCGTTAACTGATTTTCACCGTTCTTACTTTATTTGAAAGCACGTTATTTCATTGTAATTTTATAGAAATTGCAGGTACAATAAACACCTGCTTATATGGTTAAATTACAAACTAAGTTCAGAAATTATTTTGTAATTTTTTTTATAACCATTCAACCTATCAAGTCTAAAATAATTTTCCTATAAAGTTTATATAAAGTTCTACTTTTGAGATTTTTTTCATATTTTATAAAACTTATGATACAAAAGTTAGAGGGGGGGACACATTTTTTTTACTTCTGGAGCGATTATCTCCGAAAATATATAATTATCAAAAAATTATTTTAGCAAAAATAAAAAATAAAATTATTTTATTCATTTTTAAATACCTATCCAACAATATATCACACGTTAGGGTTGAAATGAAAAAAAAAACACTCCTCACGTTACGTGTAGGGGAGGTCATCATCATCATTAATTTAAGAGTTATCCTCTTGTCGGTGGAGTATTTTCCATTTCTCTCTGTCGTACGCCAGCCCTTTGATTTGTTGATACGACACGACACCAGCTTTTTCCTTTATTTGGTCTATATAACTACGTCGTGGTCTTCCCCTGCCCCTCCTTTCTTCTATCTTTCCTTCCATTATGGTTTTAAAGAAGTTGTCGTGCCGTATCAAATGACCAATCATTTGGGAGGGGATTTTCATAGGGGAGGTACCCTAATAAAAAAAACACTTTTTATTTTAACACTTTGTCGGCGTGATTGATATACATATTAGTACCAAATTTCAGCTTTCTAGTGCTAACGGTTACTGAGATTATCCGCGGAAGGAGGATGCTACGGGGCTAAAAGATGCATGATTACTTGTCTCATAGCGACATGAGTGCCGTTACTACCTAGGGGTTTTTTAAAGTAAGCAAAACGTTGAGTACTTACTAACATTGATTGATACAAATAAAACCTTCTGACTTTTGACTTGTAAAAATCACCTCCCCTTCGGGCTATCCCAACACACCTACATTACCTTCGGCCTCACAAATCGCGCCAATTTTTCAGTTCAAGAAAAACAGCGTCACTCGCAAGACTAGAGGTAAATCTTTTACACAGTAACAGGAGATTTAAAGGTAATGTAACGAACAATGGCTGGACCGAGGATCCTTATCGCCTTTTACCTTTTGTTATGTTGGCAAAAAGTCGTTTATCTAACGAGCCGTTCGTGCGTTCGCTTGGTTACGCGTGTTATCGAATTGTAGGGACGATTTTGAAGTTTTTTATTTTCAGTCCATGTTATTGTGTTGTATGTCAGAATAATTGGAGTTAGCGTAGTGCAGACGTGTGTAGTGTTATTGAGCAAATATTGTTCTCGCCCTTATCCATTATACCAGGGGTTGGTGCTGCGCGTCTTAATCTTCCCTAATTCTCTGACACCCATCATTTTGTCGCTCATTTCCATCTTTTTCATATCGTTGTATTAAAGGAGAATATACTAGTTAATGTTACTTTGACCGACAGAGTCCGTGCCTGTGGCTTTTATGCTTAAGATTTAAATAGGTAACGGTGACTTGACGTGATGCATCAAAACAAAGGTAAACGGCCTAGTCCCCGACGTTACACTAGTGTATGACATGGTACTGTTCGTCAAAGTGGCATGGCTTAAATTCGAATGAAGAAAATTTATCTTAATTCGAACTTAAGCCATGTTGCTTCAAAGTGCGCATGTCGGTTTACCATTGAATTGCCGACAAACATTTCATCGAATATTATTTCAAAGACAACGTTTCAAGTATTTTCATTTCATCGACAGGTCATCCCGTCGAAACCTCGATACTAGGTAATTTGAACCGAGGTCTTTTAATTGGATCTAATGTAATTATAATCATAAAGTAACAAGATAACAATGACAATTATGGTACATCATAAATACTAAATAAAAAATAATGAAACAAAAAAATTGATACATCAATTTAATTGGTAGTTGACTTATTTCAATCAAATTCATGTCATGGCTTTTCATTTCGAGTTTTTTTATACAATTTTTTTTCTTGTAATAATATTTATTCCGCATAAAATTATTTCAATTGGTAATATTCGTAATCGAAACTAAACGCAATCACGTCAGTCGGCTCACTCTGCGAGATTATAGATATGTGGGTAGTTTAAGTCTTATATTATCTCTACAGACTTATGTCTTGGTGATTTTTGTTTTTTTTACTATTTTAATCAATAAATAGATCCTGCTCCTGCATTAGGGTGTGTTTTTTTGTAATAAACGATTTACACCAATTTTTCTTAGTTTTATTATACATTTCATCATTTGTCATGATGATCAGAGCTCGCGTGCCGTCTTGTTATAGCCGTGCAGCGAGTCGACGCCACCCCGCTGCGCGGGGTGTCTATTTCTGGTCTGAGGGACACAAGTGAACCCTAACCTAACCGACCTAAAACAGATTTCGCTTATGATAAGCCATTTTTGTCTGCCCAGATATTTTTTTGTTATAAACGATTTACACCAATGATTCTTAGTTTTATTATACATACATACATATTATACATATTTGTATGTCACATAATTAACTAGGTACTTACATAATTTGAATAATGTATAAATGTGCAGTAGGACATATAAAATAGTATTAAAGTAATACGTCGAAGAAATGAATTGCAATGTTATGTAGTTGTGCCAATTAAGATAATTTGAAACAAATCAGCGATTAAGTAATATTCGTTGAATAGTATTTCTACTTAGTAAGATTAATTTAAATGAATAGTAGTTGAAATAAAATAACGCCAAACAATATTACTAGTACTAAAGTTTCGATGAATCGTTGTCGATGAAATAATATTCGATGAAAAGATTGTCGACAAAACAAGGGTACACCGCGCATGTCATACACTAGTGCAACTAGTGTATGACTTGACAGTAGTACACTATTCGAGGACTGGGCCGTTTACCTTCATTGTATGGTAGAAATTGCGAAGTCCAAGATGAATGGGCGTAGCTAGAAATACCTATATTATATAATAATCATTTTAACATAAATATGAATAACATTATTAAGAACTTGAATTCAAGCAATTGTCTATACATTCTTAATATTTTTTCAATATACTCCGAACGCATTGTACGTCCGTCAGGTAGATCTAAACGCTACTTTTTGTAGAGTAAAATGACAGTTGAATAGCCCTAATGCTCGTTCGAAAAGTGATGTATTTTTATACCCACCTGGGGCCGTAGACAAGGTTACAGTTACAATCGACAAACGCTAACGCCAATAGATAATAATGTATTATATGGGAATGACAGATGCCGACGAAACAGTTTTCGTTAACATCTGTCATTCCCATACATTTTATTAGTTTTCTGTTGGCGTTAGCGCTTGTCGATTGTAACCTTGTCTACGGACCCTGATATAATGAACTACAAACGTTTTTCAATATTCATTATTGAAGAAAGCATTAAAAATAACAGCAGCCTACAATCATAAAGTAATAATTTATGATTGGAGGCTGAATTTTGTTCTTTCATTTGGTCGACTATCCTAGACTAATAGTACTTATTTTATTTATTAAATCATGCCTTTTGTATAATAGTAGATAAAAGCAAGCCTTAATTGGGTTGTTTAATCACGATTGATTCGAATCCGAGGACCGATGGTATATTTAATTGATTTATTTTATTAATTGAATTCGGTATTATCTGTGAAGGTATTGCACATCAAAGGAATTCTTTATATTATGTTAAATACTGTGTAAGTTACAACTAATATCTAAAAAATATATTAATATCCTATTTTAGTATCTCGTATGCATAAGCCGGTAACTAACAACATACATACATAGTTGAACAATATTTAATCTTGACACTCCAAAAAGCGCGAATAAACCTTCGATAAGACGAATCTGAACGTAGAGTAATTTTTTCGAAATTTGAAAATTCCGGGAGCCTGTTTAAGCTCTGAGGAAAATTTGAACGCCGAATATTTGATAAAATATATAAATACTTAACTAAGTGCCCTGGAGCCGATATGCCAGCTTTGAGACATATTCAGAGAGCGTGGGACGCACCTTGTCTCAAGGCAACCCACGCTTTTTTGATTGAAAACGGTCCAAACGACTCGGAACGTGCCCGTCTTCTTGCAGTGTCCGCAGCGGAATCAGGCCACTGGATTCAGGCTCTTCCTGCCCGCCAGATAGGCACGGTTTTGGATCCTCACTGCCTTAGAATAGCGATTTGATTGCGGCTGGGTTCCAGAATCTATATCGCCAACACATGCAGTTATGGCAAGAGTGTTGATGAGCTCGGTCGGCATGAGTCGTCGTGCTTAAAAAGCGCCGGCCGTTAATTCCGTCACGGTGCCATTAACGACCTTATCCGCCGTTCGCTTGTTACTGCCTCTGTACCTGCAATTATAGAGCCTGGTGGTATGGTTAGAGACGATGGCAAGCGACCCGACGGAGCTACTTCGGTACCGTGGAAACTGGGCAGGGTCCTTGTGTGGGACGCCACCTGCGTCGACACGTTCGCGCCGTCCCACATTCAAGGAACCCGCTCTCAGGCTGGCGCTGCAGCTGACCAGGCCCAACTTCTCATGCGCCGCAAATAATCCTCTCTACTTCAAGACTTCTATTTTGCGGCCCTTGCCGTAGAGACATTGGGTGGGAGGGGATGGGAGCTTTTATCGAGACGGCCCATCAGCATCTCAGGCGACCCCAGGACTGGCGCTTACCTCTCTCAAAGAATCGCCCTCGCGATACAGAGAGGTAACGCTGCTAACGTCATGGGGTCAATCCCACAAGTTCCGTTTTCTTTTCCAATAAAATTTTGTAAATCATTGAGTTATTCTTGTTTAGTTAAGTTTTAATATTAGTCTTATTTAGTGTAATAATGTATGTAATAAACTGTAACTAAGGTTAAATAAGTATTATATAATGAAAAAATCCTTCAGCTTTTCCTAAACTTTCGGAACAATGAAATTTGGAGCTGATCGGATGCTTTCGGTCAAATTACTCTTCAAAATAAAAATAAAAGAGAAAGAGCCTTCTTCTTTAACGAATATTTAGCCTATCTTTCTTCACGTTACTACCTTGGACTTCGATTACCCTCTCAGAGGGCCCCGCTCTTCGACTCTCATCTCTAAGAGAGGTAGGACACAGCGGTATGTCATTTCGCTCATACGCCACTACTTGCTCTGTAGGTATGGGGTGTTGTGTTCCTGGTGATGAGTAAGGTCGCCAGAGCTCCCGGGGATATTGTGTTGATCCTCAAATCAATAATGGGGTGGCAACGGGTTTGTGGGTGTTCTGGAATATCAAGTGTCAATAGGATACGGTGTCCAGTTACCATCAGGGAAACCGTCTATTTGTCACCGTAATAGTACTTAATAAATCTTCCTTCTTCGTCGTTTTCTCTCTTGACAGAGTAGCCGTGGTCATCAATTTCAGGTAACAAGCTTCACAACATTCCGTCATGCCTCTCTGAAACTCACCTACTTTATGCTTGCGTGTAGTGATGCATAGGTCAGCTTTAACCTGGCCTGTCCAACCATTGAATCATCGGTGACCTGCCTCGCGGTCTGATGCCCTCGACCTTTCCCTGGACCATAAGTCGCTTGATAACTTCGTCTCGTTGACAACATATCTGCCCGAAAAACTTTAAGATACGAGACTACGCTATGGACGAAAGACTGCTTGATTCCGAGTTCGTGGAGTATGGATTCGTTTGCACGAAATTCAGTCCTAGGAAAAATAAAAGACTCGTCTGTGTTTCTATAAATTCTCATCTATACTTTAGCATTATTTTGTCGCCCTGTCTTTACACTTAACAAGTATAACATCCTTACGGAAACCTCTTAAATACCTCCATAATGTTGTTGGTACCCGAGTTGTTTCCCTTAATGAAGCTGCTCACAGGTAAGGGGCGTTTATCGGGTGACATCATTTAATTCCCCTGAAAGCCGTCGAGGTGGTAACGACGCCCAAATAGGTTGTGACTTCTTTCGAATACGGTCTAAGAATTACAAAGATTGTTTACCGAGTTTCAGGTATACGGTGCTTAAACAAACTGAACGCAATGCTATACATAGCATTGCCGTTTGTAATGAAGAGTTATATAATTGCATTCCTTGTTTGTACAAAAAATGTTTCAAGTCAGTATTCAACACAATTTATGTTTATATATATATATATAGGTCTATATTATTATTTGGTACCAAGAGAGTAATCTAATAATGAAGTCAGAAGATGGATCCTTTCATTGACATTAAATAACACGAAATTCACTACTTGATTGAGTCAGGCACATCTCCAATAGCATCCTAAATTACATTACAACTAGTCCCATTGAGTTGCCCCATTAAGCCTTCACTAACAGCTATGTATTTATTCCGAAATAAAGAATTTGATTGTTATTATTCAGTTACGTGTCTTTGCATACATTTTGACCAAGACCGATATTCCAAGGATACACTTTTATGTGTCTATGTAAATCAAAATGATAGAGATGTCGAAGTGTCTTTCCAATATGTCGGATGACATCTTACACAAACCGACCTAGTCCCTAATTAGGGACTAGCCTAATTAAGCAAAACTTGTACTATGGGTACTAGACGACGATATATGTCTGTCTGTCTGTCTAGTCTGTCTGTCTGTCTGTTACCTCTTCACGCTTAAACCGCTGAACCGATTTAAATGAAATTTGGTATAGATATAGTTTGAGTCCCGGGAAAGGACATAGGATAGTTTTTCTCCTCGAAATCATCCTCTATGGGGGTGAAATGGGGGGGTGAAACTTTGTATGGAGCAGCGATATAAACAAGTTCTACACGGACGGAGTCGCGGGCAGAAGCTATTAAGTATATATTATACAAAAAAAAACTATCCTATGTACTTTCCCGGAACTCACACTATATCTATACAAAATTTCATCTAAATCGGTTCAGCGGTTTAAGCGTGAAGTGGTAACAGACAGACAGACAGACTAGACAGACAGACAGACACACTTTCGCATTTATAATATTGGTATGGATATAGATAAATAAATATATAGAAAACATCCATGACTCAGGAACAAATATTTGTGCTCATCATAAAAAGAAATGCCCTTACGGCATGCGAGCCCAGGACCTCCGGCTTCGTGGACAGGGTCACTACTAACAAGACTACAGAGGTCGTCGGATATAGAATCCCTGTAGTAGGTATGGTTTCAACAATCGTTAGTCATACTCTAGCCAACGCTTCGCGTCGCGTTAAGGGGCTCCCATAATTGGCGTATGGGATCGTACCTTCGATCTGAATCTCTTAGTTTTCTTAGGTTTTTTGTAGCTTATTATGTTAACAACAACGGCTTTAAGCAATATAGTATCCCATATTTACTTCAAAGTTCATTGTTGGCATCAACGTTGAACAATTTTAGGCCAAAAAACCGGTTTCTGGCCATAACTTTTGTGTTAATTGGTTTAAAATGAAAACCCTAGACCAGTTTTTAGGGACGTCACAGACGAACCCAAATATGTAGATTTCGTATGTGTTAGATCTTTCACGTCAATAGAGATACAAAATAAGTGTTATTTTAGACAATGTTTAAAAAGATCATACAAAATTAAGTATTCATTTGTTCCAAAATCCGGTAGACCAAAATGGAGACAAAAGATTGAAGAACCGGTAACCGTTTGATTTATACTTCTATCTGTAGTGCAAAAGTAGGAGGTACGATTCAAAACTGGTCAAAAATCGATGGAAACCTCGGGTAGCCCCTTAAGCAGCAGACGGAGTAATAAAAACAAATGAAAGGAGAAAATGTGCTGAAAATTTCTTCCCGTTCATGTGCCTGGGAGAGCGACACACACATACATGCGATTATACGTCCAAATCCGAGCCAAGTTATGTCTTTCGTAATGATTTTATTTCAACCCCTGTTTATGACGGGTATAATTAAATTTATTACGAACATACAACTGTCAGGTTTTGCGAATTTATGCGTTTCATTTCCGATTTTCTTTTTGTTTTTTTATTAAATTGTTAACTTTGTCTTTGCTGGTGTTGGGGTTAACTTTATGAGGTTTTCCCTCAAAGGGAGAATTATTACTTTGCGGTTTTGGTAATAAAATGCTCGTGGCAATTCTAGTTTGGTTCAAAAGGAATAAAATTGCTAATTATGGTTGGAAAAATTAACACCACGTATACGTATAAGCATTGACATGTTTTTATGACTCGAAATGTAGTAACAATGGCCCTTTTAAAAAACAGTTTAAATCAATATTTTTTTTCGTTTTAAAATAATGCGAATAAAAAAACAAGCAATAGCAAGACTGCTTTGTTAAATGCAAAGCTTTTAGTTTTGTTTTTGGATAAATAAAATAAATAAACTCTTCAAAATATATTGTATTTCAAAAGCCTGTTAAATGTCGATTTAGTAAGTGTAAGATGGGCAAATAGGTTAAAAGGGAGATTGGTTCCAACTTTTTTGACTTCATAAAATAAAAAGTAGCTGTAAGTAAAAGTAACTGTATTATAAAAAAGTGAACCATTTTCCGGATGATTTACTTTCATTAGGTAACTATTAAATTTTTTATTCACCACTTACAAGACCTTATGCATAACGCAATTTGAGTATTTTAACCAGATTTATCCGTTCAAGTAAGAGAGTAGGGCACAATATCAGTTCAAACCTTATGTCTAAGTAATTTCAAACAAAGCCGGTTGTAAAAAATAACGTTTTGAAATTGACACGAAAACAAAATACAAATATTTCCTATCAAATAAATGAAGCGTAATGAATGACTCAGTTTCTTAACCGAACAAAGAACTGGATGGCAAAGAAAAAATAAAGCTACGAATTGAAAACAATTACGGAGAGCAAGTTTCGCGTGATAACGACCCAAGCACGACTTTTGTCAAACGAAACGAAAAGAGGATTTTAAGCTTTCCCTTTTTGCTTTGGTGATACGAAATGACACTTGTAAAGATTTTTGCTACAGGCATGACAAACGGCCAAGATTTCGCCTTTTTTCTTCAGCGGTCGCGTGATTTTATAAATGACGTTGTTTCAATATGATACACAAAATAATTATTGAAATCTGTTATTATTCGTAGTTACATCTCTCTCCTATCCTATTTCAGTCCTAGTTTGTTTTTCACAATTTCCGTCATTGAATGATTACCTTGAGCTTACCTTATATTTATATAAAGTACGTTCAATATTTTTTATCTCTCTCTTATTTCTAATTTCGATGCATTTGAAGAATTATCAGCCCAATATACTATCTTCCTTTCTAAACGTAACATACTCTGAAGGTATTTCTTTCCGGCCTTTATAATACACGTCATCTGTTATATTTAAAGCGTGAGCATATTATCCGGAAAGTTAATATCTTTAAGGCTCAATATTCCAGCTTAGGCCGCAACCCAATCAACCTTTCGACCGGGAGCGGATAGGGTGACGTCATTCCATCTCAAGCTCATCGGTTGAGTCGAGTTTATTGCCCTATCGCTCTCAGCCTCAATATATTAAGATGTAGCACGAGATTCCGGGGATGCTAGCGATCAAAATTTCTTGGTAACTTTTTTGCTAGATTGTTTGTTATACGTATTTTTGAAACCGTCATCGTTATCTTCTTGTATTTGTAATTGTGATATTTATTTCGATTAAACGAATTTAAACTATCGTGAGACGTAGTGAAATAATACTAATAATTACACGGTGTCGTGTTACAAGCGACACCGCCGCGAAAACACTTATCCTGAAAAAGAACTCCCGAAGCGTTTGAAACATGTCGCCCGGAGTGACATTGAATACGTGAGTTGAATCGTGTAAGTATTAGTATTATTTCGATTAAATGCTTTGGCAAGACGTGCGTTTATGGACCAAGCTAAAGAGAAAATTAATGTAATGTCGTATAAAGAGCTCAAATCAGCGGCAGAGAGATAAACAGAGTAGCGATTACTCCACCGACAAGAGCCGGGTCTTAAGTTTATGATGATGATGATGATGAAATACTTTGGATGGTAACAATTAAATAACAAACAATGATATATGAAATATTAAATAATACATGACTAAGGATAGAAATTGGCACAGTAATTTATGTAGATGTACCTCTGTTGCATGAACAAGTTACGAATGTTTGTCACAGTCAGTTGTTGGCCTTTATGTTATAACTCACTAGTTTAAGTTGATTTTGAGACTTAAAACTCCATTCGTTATTCATTTCAACATATTGGTCAGCAAGATGACTAAGTTATAAGCAGCTATCAACAGTTACGTAGCACTTATTTATACAAGAATGTCTTTTATCTCATTTCTCTCCTGGAATTGCTTTCACAGAGGCAGTAAAAACACCCTATTTTAATTAGAAGCTTTCTTTTATACGCTTCCAATCCAATACAATTTAACAGTTGAAGTTGTGCGCCAGACAGGATATTACTCCCTAAAGCACACAGAGAGTTCCGAGTCGCTCCAGATATATGTAGCATTTACAACAACTATCTTGATTCAAGTTAAACATCTGGCTGTGTAATGGAATATGGTGATTAGCCACATTTAGTGTTCTGATGGCCGCTCCACACGATGGGCCATCCTGACCCATCATACAGGACGCAACTATGCGTTGAAGGGAGTAAGACATATTTATGTCTCGTTCTACCGCATAGCCGCGTCCTGTATGGTGGGTTGGGATGGCCCATCGTGTGGAGCGGTCATGAGACAATTATCGTAATTTAGAACGCGCGGGTTTTCGCATTCCTGCTGTTTTCTTTACTGAACCGAAGTATTTGCCAAGAAAAATTACAGTGTTTTGAAGTTTTACCATTTATGATTTCGGGTCAAGTTTGGGTCTATATTATTGGGATTTCCCTATGACGTTAGCAGATAAATTACCCTTGCTGTTGGGGTGGGGCGCTAGTTGGTTTAAATAAATATTTTATTTTCTATTTATTTAAAAGATTAAGTTAATGTTCTATGCCCGTGAAGTTAGTAATTTTGTAAAATTAAATTGATTTAAACTTTTACGATTCTCACACATTATTTATACAAAACGGAATTTACTATAAATTAGATAAGATTAGTCAGATAATTTAATTATATTGCGATTAAGTCCCGTTTAGTATAAATAATTTTAAAATTGATCATTTGTTTTTTTAAACATTTGAAAATAAATAATTGTAGAGGTTAGGACCTATGCAGACTGAGGCGCGTATACGCATGTTTGGGTCAATTTACTTCTGATTTGACACAAACGCGTGGCAACGGGACCCTTAAAAACCGCAGTCTGCGTAGAGTAATTCAGCACAAATATTAATATATGGCATAAACAGGCATGGTGATGATAAAACCATTTTTTTTATAATTGAGGACTGTCAAATAATGAAGAGCCTTCAAAACGTTTGATGTAACTATTTGATCAATTAAAAATAATTGGGGCGCTTTTTATCCACAAGCAGTAATGAATATCTTTTGTATATAATTAAATCAATATGAATAATTAGTAGTGATTGACATCTGTACATCTCTCCCTGATACCTATAGAAACTAAGACAAAGAGACACTACGCAGGAAACTGTCAAAATGGTTCATCCTTAGGCTGTCATTAAGATCAGTCCAGTTCCCAATATAACTATGCAATATATTTAGAACAATGCTTCAAATCGGCTTGCATTGTAAAGCTGCATCGATTATTATAAAACGACGTTGCCTATATCAAGTAGGTATATCAGACACATAAATTTCATTATTTTTTTAAACACGATCAGTATAATAAATGGATCAGAATCAAACTCAAAATAATCTTTATTCAAGTAAGCACAGTAACAAGCACTTTCAAATCGTCAGAAACAGATCATGTGCTGTAGGGAATTATTTGCAAAACCTCGATGTTTAACGACTAATGAGCAGTAAAAGGAGTTATAAAGAGTTCAGCTCTGTGGCTGCATATGTGTGCGTGCGCTTTTAACGGCCGATGCCGTTATGGGAGCGCGTGCGTGCGCCTGAAACGAAGGCTGCCACCTCACTGCCACACAAATCAAACTTGCATCACATAATGAAGAATATATTACTACGTTCAGAAGATTGTCTGTTAACAAATCTTCTATTTAGGTATGCCGAACGAGTCTAGCCTGGGCGGGGCACATTGCACGTAGGACCGATGGCCGTTGGGGCGGAAAGGTTCTTAAGTGGCAACCAAGTACTGGAAGGCGCAGCGTGGGTGCGCCCCCCATATATATATATTTTTTTTTTATTATTATTTATTTAATTAATAAGTACAATTTATTGATACAAAACAAACTGCAGTAAACTGCCCCACAAATCTGTAGTAACAGTTTGACTGTGGGAACGGCATTCTCTAGGTTAGACATACATTAATATAAAAATCAGTGTAATATACTGTCCATAAATTAGTTATACATACAAAACCTTCAAGAGTTACATAAGTACATCCATCAGGTAATGTGTTTTTAGTAGGTACTCTTATGAATTTTCTTTTATTTTTTTCAAGTCTAATGACTTCAGGCAAACTATTTAATAGGTATGGGATACGCTTTTTGAGACTTCTGTCTCCAGAGTAATAATTTATCCTCGGAACGAATAGTTTACGAGTCGCCATAGCCTTGTGTGGGCTGATGACCTGGTAAAGGTCGCGGGAGTCCGCTGGAAGCGGGTGGAGCAGGACCGGTCATTGTGGCACTCTTTGGGGGAGGCCCATGTCCAGCAGTCGATGTTTTTCGGCTGATATGATGATGATGATGAACGGGCCTTAACGAGGCCATTTCTTTCTATCTCATGCAAAGCGCTAACTTTGTAACGTTTATACCTAACCTGTACGTTACTCACCGGCTAGTATTCATCGAAGGCATGAAACTCTACTTAGAAATCTCCCAGGGCGCCTTGCTACGTGTGTGGTAAAGAAATGATAAGATAGAGATTCAAGAGAAAGTTTTTTAATAAATAAAAGTCTATCACTTCACATATGCTCCACTCTCGTCATCACTGCACTATTTAAGTTTGTAATAAGGACTAACCTTTTCAAATGTTCACATGACTAATCTTACAATAGGAAGTTTCCTCCGCTGGTGCCTTCAGGAAGCAGGTCCAAGAATATGGGGTGGAGCGGTCAAACCAGCTCGAACATCAGGCACAGACCGGAGCATTGTAGATCAGATCAGACGTAAAAGTGGAAATAAAAACGCCTAAAACAAATCAAAACCCAGCTGTACGACCAGAGTCCTCGACCAAACCAACACGTGCACATCATTTTAGGTTATGCGGGAAAGCAGCCGTACTTACATTTCGGGTTTTCTACTTGATGACTTTCTCTTCTATTAGTTGCTACATCACATTTTAAATGTTATTACTACTACTACTACGTCCACACTATTGCGGAATGACGTACTGAAAATGTGCAAGGCTTACAACATGAAAAACTCTGAAAACCTATGCGCTAAACACCTAGGCATTGAGGAATGCCCGAACACCCCCGTCTTCGTCTCGGAGCAGCTGACCCCCCTATAGCGTCCAGATTATATTTCCAAGCTAGACAGTTAAAAAAATTGAAACAATTTAAATATTGCTGGACGAGTTACGGTAAAGTTTATTTACGTAAAGATGATAATTCAAAAATAATTCAAATAACCAGCGAAATGCAAATCGAACGTCTATCTAATGAAATGTGACTACTTATGTTTAATGCTGCTAGGGTGAGTTGCCACAGTATTATGCACGGTATATTATGCACAGTATTGTGTTTGATAACTTGTTTAATGATAATGAACGAACAATCACAACATAAAGATAATATTGACTCATGCTGCCTTAGTACCTCGAAAGCATTTTACAAGTGTTGTAAACTCCTTCCGAATGTCTATACTTTTATAAGCAACCCACCCATCACTAAAATGTTATATTATCCTAGTAGTAGTAACTTTAACTTAAGATTTAAATTAATGGTTTCGTGTAAAAACTATGTTCTCACAACAAGCGTGTTATGCGCTCCTAGTTATTGTAAGCAACTTCCCTTATTGGAAACAGTACTGATAAGTAATATTGAGCCGATCTTTCACGGCCCATGTTACCCTGGTAACTCGGGTGTAATAACACTGTATTACACAAGGTTAACACACCCTTGTTTAATACGCACACACACAAACTGTAAGCACACTAATAACATCAACACAAAAAACCCACAAAACACACACCCCACTATAAAAATTATCTTAAATATAATAGCTATTCAACTCACACGTCAAGGTCCATATTATGCGAATTATTTAATATTTCATGAAATTGATGAATTCTTTAAATTAAGTAACACATCTAGCTACTACGACTTACATTTTACTCTAACCTGCCATTATGTCTAGTCAACTAACAATAATAGATGAAATAGATGAAACAGAAATTGCCCATTCATTCGTCTGTGATCCCCAGGACATAAATAAGTACATCCCTTCTGACACAAAAAACCTAACTGTTGTATCGCAGAACATCCGAAGTATCTACAAAAACCTCACAGACTTTCAAATTACCCTGTCGCAATTGGATTTTGAACCGGACATGCTAGTTTTTACAGAATGCCGGCTAAATACAAATAAACCAATCCCGTTTATACCTAACTACACGTCCATGTTTACCTCCAACAATATTAACCAAAACGATGGTGTCGTAGTTTACGCAAGAGATTACTTAACAGCAAATTTAGAAGAAATTAGACTGGTAGATGCAACTTGCATACAGATAAGTTTAGCTAATAAAATACAACTCGGAATTTATCGTTCACCATCAAACACCAATGCTTTAAATTTCATAAACTCGTTAAACAATCATCTTGAATTAATAAAATTGGCCAATACTATTGTTATTACAGGCGATATTAACATCAACCTGATACCCCGAGAACATGAGCAGCCCTACGAATGTACAAATCGACAGAACTACCTAAACATGTTGTGTTCACACGGTATACTTCCTGGACTTTTAAAACCAACAAGGGAAAGTAGCTGTCTTGATCACATCATGTTAAAAATCAATAAGAAATACGTAACGGCATACACAGTAGTGATGAACACCACAGTAACTGATCACAGTACTACGCTCTTAGCATTACAAAACCACTCAAGTAGGGACCTGAAAACAAAATATTATACCGAAATTTATAATTTTGAGAGCGCAGCCAGAAACATCCTTGAAAAAAAATTAGAATTACTCCTTTTTTGTAATGACCCAAACTGGGTGATTAAAAACCTAATCCACAAAATAAACAAAACTCTAAATGAAAGCAAAACTGTGAAACTTTTACCCAGAAAAAAACGTACTATTAAACCTTGGATTACTCCGGGTATTCTGCGATGCATACGGAATAGAAATAAGATGCAGCTAAAACTAAGATCAGAACCAGATAACGAAGTCCTGAGGATGACATTTAGAAGATACCGCAATTTCACAAATAACCTAATAAAAAAATTAAAACGTAAACACGACAGGGAACTACTTGAAACAACTAAAAAGGATAGTAAAGCATTATGGACCTCAATAAAATCGATAACAAGCTACAAACAAACGAAAACTAGCAACATAGACTTACTTAAATATAAATCAACTCCTGATGAATCAGTTAACGCGACTAATGATTTTTTTACAAATGTAGGTAAGACATTAGCAGAAGATATCACTGCTAGAAACTCGAGCACATCATATAATTCATCTGTACAATCAATAAATAGCCCTTGCTCATCTTTTGTTCTTTTTGATACAGACGCTGATGAGGTACAACGTATCTTAATGTCTTTAAAGCCTAACAGTGCTCCCGGCCATGACGGAATACCAACTAAATTTCTGAAAGAGTGTAAAACAAGCATTACTCCTATAATCGCGCACCTGGCAAACCTCTGTTTTGCTCAAGGTATTTTTCCATCTGTACTGAAAAAATCCCTCGTTACGCCTGTCTACAAAAATGGAGTGCGAACGGATCCCAATAATTACAGACCAATATCGGTATTACCTAGCATTTCCAAAATAATAGAAAAATTAATAAACAACAGATTAGTTAACTATCTAAATAAATATAATCTACTCTCTAACTGGCAGTTTGGATTTAGAAAGGGGAAGTCGACTGAAGACGCGGTAATAATGCTTACATCATTAATTTATAATGCAGTTGACAGTGGTAATAAATGTATTGCAGTCTTCCTAGACTTGAAAAAAGCTTTCGATACAGTTTCGCCCTCCATTCTTGTAGATAGGCTGGAGCACATGGGGATTAGGGGTAAACCATTGGATCTATTTAAAGACTATCTCAGAAATAGAAAGCAGAGAGTTAAGGTCGGAAACGTTCTTAGTAAGGACTGCGACATCTCCTTCGGCGTGCCACAGGGAAGTGTGCTGGGCCCCACTCTGTTTCTCGCTTACATTAACGGCCTTACTGAAATGCAAATCCATGATGGTCATGTCATTTCATACGCTGATGACACGGTAGTGATTTTTAGTGGCAAGAGTTGGGACACAGTATACGAAAGTGCGGAAAAAGGCTTACATAAAATTAACTCATGGCTAGTTAAAAGTCTTCTAACACTAAATGTATGTATGTAAGCACTTTATTGTACACAATAACAGGTTAAGGAATATACATGTCACACAATAGATCAAAGTACAAAGGCGAACTTATCCCTATAAGGGATCTCTTCCAGCTAACCTTTGAGCAATTGAGAGGAAGGTAGGTAGAACGAGATAGGCAAACTTATACCGTGTACAAAAACAGAGAAAATAAAGCAAATCCTAATTAGTATTAATTCTAGACAAATAAAAACATGCCAATACATATATAAATATACAATATAAAATATAATACACACTAACATATGTTACATATATATCGCAAATATACAATAAATAAATAAATACTATATTCAACCAATTCACAAGTCATTGGAAAGCCACAACTTCTTCAAATTCATCTTAAGTGACGCAACAGACTGCGACTGTCTCAGCGACAAAGGCAACTCATTCCACAATTTAACAGCGCGCGCAGTAAAAGATCTGGAGTATGTTCGCGTCTTTCTAGACGGTACAGCAAGACTAAGGTTAGTACTCGACCGCAAGCGGTGGCCACTGCCGTCTGCCATATAACTAAACCGCTCAGAAAGGTAAGGAGGGGAAGTAGGGCTGAACAGTGTATTGAAAAGTAATGACAGGATATGCACATCCCTGCGCCGGCGAATCGGTAACCATCGAAGCTTAGAGCGGAATTCAGAGATATGATCATACTTGCGTAGACCAAATACATATCTGATACATACATTTTGTAGACGCTCCAGCTTATCAAGTAGCTAAACACTATAAAAACAAATTATATCTGTTTTTCTAAAACCAATAGTACACAACCGCCAACTGACCAGAAGCTGAAAATCCATACTTGTAATATCACAAACAATACCCATTGTGATTGTACACAATTGGAAAGAGTAACCTTAACTGAATACCTCGGGATCTACATCGACCATCGCCTCTCCTGGCACACACATATTGAATACATAAATAATAGAATTCGAAAACTCGTATGGATTTTCAAAATTCTAAGACACATTACCACTGAAAAGTTAAAACAACAAATCTACATATCGCTGGCTCAATCGGTAATGACATACTGCATCTCAGTCTGGGGAGGGGCATCAAAAACCAAATACCTTGAAGCAGAGCGAGGGCAGAGATGTTTACTGAAAGTTATGCTCTTTAAGCCGTATAGATACCCTACAGTGGATCTATTTAGTCAGTGCAAACTTCTGAGTATGCGTAAACTTTACATAGTGTCTGTAATTATAAAAGTCCATAAGAAATTAACCATTACGTCTACAACACTTGGTAAAAGAAAAGTACACACAGTTGCTCCTGTGCCCACCTGCAAATCAGTTTACGCAAGAAGGCAATTCGATGTTCAATCTGCACAATTGTATAATAGAGTTAACAGGAAACTACAGAATTATTTATTAACATCATATGAATGTAAAGAGACCGTAACTAAGTGGCTAACTAATCTTAATTACACTGAAACCGAAGAGCTACTGAACTGGGGACATATTCTGGTGTCACACACACACACACACACACACACACACACACACACACACACACACACACACACACACACACACACACACACACACACACACACACACACACACACACACACACACACACACACACACACACACACACACACACACACACACACACACACACACACACACACACACACACACACACACACACACACACACACACACACACACACACACACACACACACACACACACACACACACACACACACACACACACACACACACACACACACACACACACACACACACACACACACACACACACACACACACACACACACACACACACACACACACACACACACACACACACACACACACACACACACACACACACACACACACACACACACACACACACACACACACACACACACACACACACACACACACACACACACACACACACACACACACACACACACACACACACACACACACACACACACACACACACACACACACACACACACACACACACACACACACACACACACACACACACACACACACACACACACACACACACACACACACACACACACACACACACACACACACACACACACACACACACACACACACACACACACACACACACACACACACACACACACACACACACACACACACACACACACACACACACACACACACACACACACACACACACACACACACACACACACACACACACACACACACACACACACACACACACACACACACACACACACACACACACACACACACACACACACACACACACACACACACACACACACACACACACACACACACACACACACACACACACACACACACACACACACACACACACACACACACACACACACACACACACACACACACACACACACACACACACACACACACACACACACACACACACACACACACACACACACACACACACACACACACACACACACACACACACACACACACACACACACACACACACACACACACACACACACACACACACACACACACACACACACACACACACACACACACACACACACACACACACACACACACACACACACACACACACACACACACACACACACACACACACACACACACACACACACACACACACACACACACACACACACACACACACACACACACACACACACACACACACACACACACACACACACACACACACACACACACACACACACACACACACACACACACACACACACACACACACACACACACACACACACACACACACACACACACACACACACACACACACACACACACACACACACACACACACACACACACACACACACACACACACACACACACACACACACACACACACACACACACACACACACACACACACACACACACACACACACACACACACACACACACACACACACACACACACACACACACACACACACACACACACACACACACACACACACACACACACACACACACACACACACACACACACACACACACACACACACACACACACACACACACACACACACACACACACACACACACACACACACACACACACACACACACACACACACACACACACACACACACACACACACACACACACACACACACACACACACACACACACACACACACACACACACACACACACACACACACACACACACACACACACACACACACACACACACACACACACACACACACACACACACACACACACACACACACACACACACACACACACACACACACACACACACACACACACACACACACACACACACACACACACACACACACACACACACACACACACACACACACACACACACACACACACACACACACACACACACACACACACACACACACACACACACACACACACACACACACACACACACACACACACACACACACACACACACACACACACACACACACACACACACACACACACACACACACACACACACACACACACACACACACACACACACACACACACACACACACACACACACACACACACACACACACACACACACACACACACACACACACACACACACACACACACACACACACACACACACACACACACACACACACACACACACACACACACACACACACACACACACACACACACACACACACACACACACACACACACACACACACACAATTACCTAGGTATGTAAAAAAAAAAAAACTTTAACTTCTAAGATTATTTTACACTCATTTAATTTGTATGTAACTTTAGTGGATAAGATCAAAACTTTATGTTCTGGAAGAGCGAGTCCTCCTGACACAGGCACAAAAGTACCTACTAGGAGGCCTCAACCTTATGTATTTAAAACACCACTGTTTAAATGAAATAAATTTATTATTTATTATTATTATTATTATTGGGCCTTGATCAGCCAAGTTTGTATGAGGACGCGCCTCCGACATTTTCTTCAAATAAAATCGTGTGCGTTCCTTGCGCTCTCGCCATTATGAAAGGATGGCTGACGAGGTTGCAGCGCCCTATATCTGCAGGTGGTGGTGGACATTGAAACTAACTTGACCTAACACCTTGCTAAGGAGCCTTGCGCGCGCGACATTAATCTAACTAACAACGTAGTTTATCATCCCGCCCCTAGAGGGCACTTTAAGCTATTAATGAGATAATTTTAAGTTTTTAACTTATTTTTCTTATACCTAGACATAGTGAAATATTCGCGTTACAACTTACCAGCCGGAGCCGCCATGTAGTTGTATTAGCGGTGCGACGAAATCACGGAGTGAACGGCCCCCCACCCTGCCCCCCTGTTCTGAAACTTGTTTTACGCCCATTCAACGCTCGACCACAAATATATCTTGACACCGCGATGCGTAGCAACTAAGCGTAGGTACAGGTCTAGTTTCGAGACGGGTGACCGGCGGGGTGAACCATATTAGCGCGTAGCGATTAACAGCCCTGTATTCATCTTCAAGCGCACGCACTCTTACCTACCGCCGCACGTAAAGGTGAGTGTTATGTGTACGTATCCGTTAAATCCGCGTATTGCCATCGTTACTGATCATATCACAGAGTAATGCTTTCGAAAAAATACTGAAGTAGGTAGAAACAAGACACAAATTCCTGCTAATGAATCAAAACGGGAATGTGTATTTATTAATGCAGACCAAAGAACTCTTGCATACATTGCACATTTAAATACATACATATTTTAACAACTTAGTTAACCCGTAATACGACTATAGACTGCCACATCCAGTAAAGAACAGCCAAATCATTCAAATGAATATTATCGGATGAGAATTTAAATGGTCTTGACTCTGCGCCATGATAAAGGATCACTAACTCTAGGAACGAGCGTGATATGAAAATAATCAATCATGTCCTTTTCTTTGTCACATAAGCAAAACGTATCCTCTTTCGCACATTCTGACATGCTGTGGGTCCAGACCCACCAGGAGACCAGGGGCGGCTAAGGGCCCGGCCGCATGTCCACGGCACGGCGTCGTCGCCGACGGTGCGGAGCACGGCGTAAAAACATCCATCGCAACGTGGGTTTTTACGCCGTGTTTAACTAAACAGGGGATTTGTTAACAGATAATTATTTACGTAGTACTTTTACTTATTAAGTGGTGGATCTGACAAAGAAGTCGCGAAGTTCACCCCTAAATGCCGAGTACCGCGTCTACGCCCAGAATAGTACAAGATGCATTATGCCACTGTGGTGAGACCTATCGCTCATCTTTACCTATCAATCATGTTAAATCATCATTACTTTGTTGCTAGCAGTAAGATCTCTAGCCACAGTATAGCTACTAGCTGCCAGCTGGTCGATTGCGAAACTTTTCGTGTGTACGTTAGGTAGAATGAAAATGTTTTAAATGAGAGAATGACGGTTGAGTTGTCCTAGCGTTCGAAATGTTACGGAATTAACCCTCAGTGTAATCATCATCGTCATCATATTACCCGAAAGACGTGCACTGCTTCACATAGGCTTCATAATACGAAGAACCCCTCTTTGTTTTGGTTTAGCTGATAGAGTAGGCTGTACGCGCGAGCATTATTTGTATCTGTCCCGGTAACAGCGGCGGTTTTTCACGGGACGAACGGGAACTCCGTGCATTACTGTCGTGCATTATCATATCGTTTCCTTGCAAATAAACACGCGGCCTTTAATAAACCTTTACGTGTAGTGACACCGCTGTCTTTTTGTTACTTGTCGGGTTGTTTCCAAGTAGGTACACATAATAGATAATAGTACGAGTACAGAAGGGACACTCCTTTGATCTTTACAAAAGGCGCTTTTATCTCAGCCAAAACATTAAGATTTATGGTCCTCTGACGTCGTCAACGACGACGTCAACGTTCATCGGTACAAGTACATGTCGGTTCCCCAACGTTGGGGCACCGGCATGTACTTGTAGCGATGAACGTAAATCGCGAAGTGCCCCGCGCCTGGTAGGTATCAGAGTTTGGGTCTGTATGGTGTTATTGGTTTGAACAGGGTAGAACTTAAACACATTATTATAAAGCGTGTCTTGACTTATACGACTGTAGCCGTGCAATAGTGTTGCCGAAGGTAGACCACTTGAACCCGAACACTTTGAGAACATCTTGAACACTTTGAACGCTTCCTTCTTATTTTTGTGTTCATTCAATAAATCTCATCGTCATTTTGAGCCCGCAAACGCTTAGTGCTGCGCATAGGCCACACTTCGAGCACGCCACCCGTCCCGACCCTGAGTTAATCTTATCAAAAAGTGACCCGCAATCTTACTAATATCGTCGACCCCTCGAGCCAGTGGATTCGACACCATTTTGGTCTACCTGCCATCTCTCAGCCTGGCATGATATATTTATATTCTTACCTAAAACTCTTTCAAACGATTACATTTTAATCAAAAACACTAAATCTGAAGTAGCAATAAATAACCAGCCCAGACGTTCTAATCTACGTTAGATACAGTCAAGCCAAATATTCTAGACTGCTGGCGCCGAGGCCCCGCTTTCAGAATAAATTGCGTCACGTCCGCTGAAGTTAACGCCCGTTTAGAGTAGGTGTTTGATGTCGATGTTTATTATAACGTCAGTTTGAGTATTATGAGAGGATTGAAGAAAATATCCGGAAATTAGTGCTGCGCGGCTTTTGTGGTAGACAGAGCACTCCAACTGCCAATGAATGACGTCATGAAGGAACTTTGACGTGAGTCAAAGACGTTGCATATATCCAATCAAAAGACACTGACACTCCTGTCTCAATAGCATTTCAACGTAATTTACATATATTTTAAATACATTGCTAGCACACGAAATTAAAATACCATTGGGATGTGATGTTACCAACAAAAACGGTACTGTGAATCTGCATAAACGACACATTTCAAAAGTTGCGTTCACAAAAATGAAGTTTTCATGATCATTTTCTGAGGATTTACAAATATAAAATGTTTTATCAACTTGTACATTGCTAATAGTCACATGACACAAAATAATATGCTCTGTTTTCGATGTTGGTAACTATTCACTGTCTTCAGGATGCAAAGATAATGTATATAATATATAATAAATGGGTCCTA
This sequence comes from Epinotia demarniana, assembly GCA_945867215.1. Classification (NCBI taxonomy): domain Eukaryota; kingdom Metazoa; phylum Arthropoda; class Insecta; order Lepidoptera; family Tortricidae; genus Epinotia; species Epinotia demarniana. The sequence goes on along the minus strand of OX244273.1, from coordinate 5,188,020 downwards.
AGATATATAACCATATACCCCTAGATATTAAAATGTGACTAATAATAGACGTTTCACAAATAAACTTAAATCTAAACTTATGTCTGAAGCGTACTACTCTGTAGACGAATTTTTCAACGGCGTGCACTCTTGAACTGGTTCACAATCCCAAGATATGTAATCAAGCAATATGAACTTAACCTACCATTTAATAATAAATTTTAAATAATATTGTACCTATATGACGAAATGATCTATTTATACTTATATAATAATATTACAATAATTATATTACGAATACTGCTGACATGTAAAACTATGTTTTATATAGGATTAAATGAATGAATGAATGCAATAATTTGAACTTATACCACAATTGCTCAGGCGTAAGGTCACCAATATGCTGAGATCGTTTTATAGGTTTAAGCACTTCCTACCAGTTAGCACGAAAACTCTGCTAATTCAAGCGTTAGTATTACCTGTTATTGATTATGCTGATGTGTGTTATTCCAACATTACCCAGGAGCTCTTAAGTAGACTTGACCGGCTTCTAAATAACTGCATTCGTTTTGTTTTCGGCCTCCGTAAATATGATCATATCTCCGCCTTCCGCCGTCAACTGAACTGGCTTCCCATTCGCGAGCGCAGGTCTTTCAGGATTCTGTGCACACTTTATACCATCTTATTTGACCCAGCTGCAACGGAATATCTTAAATCTAAATTTCAATTTGTTACACCCCGTCCTGGTTGCGAGCTACGTACATCCAGGAGTCTTAAACTCTCTGTCCTATTTCACCGTACTGGATTCCTCTCAAATTCTTTCGCTGTTCAGGCTATTCGTCTTTGGAATTTATTTATTTATTGACAAATACATTTACGTGACATTACAGTAATAACCAATGCGTCACGAAACCAAAACAACAAATAATACTATTTAGGCGACGAAACGGCGTGGCCCCGTTGCATCGTCGTCTCCGGTGTAGGATTCGGCAGATTGCCCCGGAACCGTCAAAACACTACACCCTTCGGCCAGAAGTCAGCACATGCGACGGTCTCCTGCAGCGGCCGCGGCACGCGCACCACAAACGAGCTGAAGTGCACATAGTGGCGCGCCATATCATCCGCCGTGGCGGAGTAATGCAGGCGCGATACATATAGCGCCTTGCTCGGTGTGGCAACCCGAAGACCGGAACCAACCGGTTCGGCAGTACCACACTGACTCTTGCGCGGCTTGCGCTTCCTCGACACCGTTGTAAAACCCTCCTTATCCACATCGATGCGCGGGGGCTTCTCCTTTGGAGGAACCCGAACTTCACGCGCTCTTGAGGGCGCGTCTCTCCGGTCGGCTGCGACAGATCGACCAGCTACGGCATCAGCATAGGAATGATCTCCCTCTTACCGTCAGGCAAGCTCAGAGCAAATTCTCCTTTAAACGCAAGTTGCGTAAGCATCTCTTATTAACTATTAAAGATTGATGATCCTCATGATATCTTTGTTCGGGTACATATAATTGTATGTATTTATGTAGGTATAAGTAAGTTTATACTATTTGCATTATATATGTATGTATATTAATGTAATTAATTGATTTGTGTTTCCTTTCGATTCTCAGTATTTAGGATCCTGCACCAATAAAGTTTCTGTTTAACCCAATGGTTGACTGGTAGAGAATGCCTTAAGGCATTAAGTCCGCCAATTGTACCTTGTATTTTTATATTTGTGCAATAAAGTTTAAATAAATAAATAAATAAATTGCTAGGTATGTATATTTATACATTTAATGTTCAGTCGCCCGTCTCAACTCGATTTTCTTTTCAGGACGTTAGGAAGCAAATAAGATCAACAGATGGGTAAGGCCGCGAATTTTGACCAATTTGGACGTTTCAAATTTAACATGCGCATAAAAAAAAATTAGTAACACCGAGAGGTTTCAATTTTTTTTTTCTAAATCAAGCGATAAAAACTGTCAAGAACGCAAGTGACATAGTTGATTTAAATCCTTTCAAATAAATAATAAAAATATATTTCCGTCCAAAACGTAACGAAAGTTGATATTTTTTTTCGACCCTGTGTACTTAAAGCCCTGTTATTTTCTCGATTTTCAACTTCTCATGATCATGCTTTTGTTTAAGCAAAATTTTATGATATGACGATAGTTCTACCGATTGCTAAACATTTTTATTTAAATAATTTACTTGTTTTATCTTGCATTTTTTTATGGGACCACAATTCCACGTTTTCGTTACGATTACTTACGTGACGCTTTATACAGCTAGATTTATAGCCGATTGTGGTAGAAATTCGTTTTTGTGCACTGGCAACTCATATTCTAGTAAGGCGACACCAGACAGAAAACCTAAACTCCTCAGTTTGTTCATAAATCGCGGACGAAAGTGACGAGGACAAAGTTTTTTTAAATACCGCTAATAGTGCTTGTGTGATTTAAAGGGTAAGTAGTGATTATTTTTAAGCGGTAATTTTTCATACGATAGGTTAATGTTATTCACGCAGGTGACATGTATTACTATATTCAAAATATCGTTATTTCACCATGATAATCAATATTTTTTCAAAAATATGTTACACTTTCGTTACGAATACGTTGCATTTTTACAAAATGCAACGTATTCTTTGTGTAACGCGACGGAAACATGTGGTAAAGGGAAGTGCACACCGATAAATACGAACTAAAATGAGTTTTTATTTTATTTCCAACGACAAATACAGTAAGTATTAATTTGAAATTGTAGGTATGTACAGTAGGTACAGAGATCAGCTAGCACGAGAGAATTGACCAATCCATCTACTATCCATATCCATGCTAATCCATACTAATATCCATGCTAATATTATAAATGTGAAAGTGTGTCTGTCTGTCTGTCTGTTACCTCTTCACGCCCAAACCGCAGAACCGATTTAGGTGAAATTTGGTATAGAGATAGTTTGAGTCCCGGGGAAAGACATAGGATAGTTTTTATCAACGAAATCATCCCCTAAGGGAGTGAAATGGGGGGGGGGGGGTGAAAATTTGTATGGAGCTGCGATATAAACGAGTTCCACACGGACGGAGTCGTGGGCAGAAGCTAGTATTATTATAAATGCGAAAGTGTTGTGTGTCTGTTACCTCTTCACGCTTAAACCAGTGAACCGATTTAGATGAAATTTTAGAAGCACATAAAAATAGTTTTTATCCCAAAAATCATCCCCTAAGGAGGTGAAATATAGGGTGAAAATTTGTATGGAGCTACGATATAAACGAGTTCCACGCGGACGGAGTCGCAGGCAGAGCTTCTGCGTGGCTTCTGCCCTGGACTCCGTCCGCGTGGAAGTATTTAATCGAACGAGCGAGCGAAGCGAACAAAGTTTTATGCTTCAGATTGGGCCAAAAATCGTTATGTCCAGTATCTGTCCCGTGTCCATCATCCGTCTGTCCGTCTGTTTTCCTCTATCGCATTTCCCAATCAATTGTCGTGAAGTTTTGTGAGCAGAGGTTTTCATTATAGATTTTTTTGTCGAGTAACTTTTTTGAAAATGAAAACCTATTGATAAATATTTAGTTAATTTTTTTAAAGCTTTTACTTAATTTAAAAAAATGCTGTCGTGAAAATACTTTATTTTTAAGTATTTTTTTTTTTGAACATTAACCAGTGTGATCTAAGCTTAACAACAACTTATGTTACGTTTTATAGTAACGTCACGTATTTTTTTTATGTTAGTTCTATGTCACATTGGTCAAAATTCGCGGCCTTACCCAGATAGAATTACTAAGGTTCCCAGCATAATGTCGTTGATGCAACTTTTAAACTGTTTCTTGTCCATAGAACGTTACCTGCCGAGTCCTGGGGCCGTAGACAAGGTTACAATCGACAATTGCTAACGCCAATAGAAAATAATAAAATTTATGGGAATGACAGATGCCAACGAACAACTTTTCGTTGACATCTGTCATTCCCATACATTTTATTAGTTTTATATTGACGTTAGCGATTGTCGATTGTAACCTTGTCTACGGCCCCTGTTCACAAACAGGAGGCTTATTAGATTATTAAACTATTTGCTATTCACGGAAATCTAAAAGGTACTTTACCTGCTTAGCTTGGTGACTTAGTATAGTGCCTTTTAAGAATATAGGTACTGTATATAGTCGACAACAAAGATTTGCTGATATGTTCCACTATTTAAAACCTTGTTTCAGTGTAATGAGGCGAAAAATGTGTACGTATTATTGATGTCGACTTTTCAATTAATACCATGGCGCAGCTATAATTAAATAATTTATGGATCTTAGTCTGAAATAAATGATTTTTATTTTTTATTTTATTTTATTTATAATGCCATGGACAGAAGAGAATGGTACTGATATGTATGCAATGAGGAGTGGAAGCGGGCTTATTTTAGACAAGCAAATATTTTTTCTTCTTTTTTTATCATTATCACAAACCCTAAGGACACAAAAGCATTCAGCACATTAGTTATTCTACAGTCCTCATTTTTACTCCGTCTTGTTTCATGATCAACCCAACCAGTTTTTAAACCTCGCTTGGCTGGCACCTTTCGGAATATACTCTAGTATTGTCATAAAAACGTATTTTAAGTAAGTAAAAAAAATGTTTTTATGAATAAAAATTGGTACAAACCCTAGTAGAGGGGCGGGCAGTGTGCTTGAAAAAAAAGTCGTAAATGTGGACACGTTGGACAAAAGCACCAATTTTAATTCAGGCACTTGTTAAGTCCATAGCTTTAAGTTTTTGATAGGACCAACTCCTCGGACATATTTTATTTTAATGCGGCCATTTTGAATTATACTTATTTCGAGTCGAGTTCTAAAGTCACTTAGAATCACAAACTTGGTGGCTGAATATACCGGACCGCCAAATGAGTGTGCCTTTACGAAATGCACAAAAATCTACGCAAATGGAAATACGAATCTCTTACGGTTTCACTCAGTAAAACATACACATATTTTAGCAAAATAAGACAACACGATAAAACTCACACATAATCCTGCTTTACGCCGCAGCGCTCTGCCTTCTTAGTGAAATGCAATTTCATGTGCGTTATTATTTTTATTTTTCTGCCACCGCAGAGATAAGCATTTTTAATTAAAACATAATTCGCAGCAACACTGTGCCTTAACAGCTTTGTGGGTTTCAACTGTTTGTTTGCAGTTATATAAAATTAATACCAGTTATCCATTTAAATACCGTGCAACAAAAATGAGCTGGTAAGGTAAACGTCCGAGTGTTCGACGCTGTACTAGTATATGGCATGGGCACTTTATGTCAAAGTCGCATGATTTAAATTCGAATGTAGGGAAAACCTCTTATTTCGAATGAAACCCGTTTGTATTAAAATTCAGGTGAAATTAATAAATTATTGATAATCCGTTTATACGAATAACGGGTAAATTATTAAATGTTTGTATAACGCATAACGTGATATAAAAATATAATATGCCGTATGTGTTGACTTAATAGAAAATATTTTTGAGTTTCGTTTTAATCAAAATGAAATTACACCTGTGTCATATGCAGATAATCGTTCAAGTGCCTAGGTGACTATTCCTTAAATATGTAAGAGTACTCGAAAACATTTAAGCTGGTATCAAAAAACGTTACCCAAAGAATGAAACTTATCCTTTACATGCGGAAACTGGAAAACCCTTTTTTTAACGTCTGTCTGACCTAAATACGATATTAGGCGTCAACAAATGGCGCGAGGAAGCATGTTTTGATTTAGATTCCGCGCATATTTTATGTATGTAAAACCTTTTATTCAATTTCATTTGCAAACCCAAGGATTTATTTACCAAAACACTGAAACCCAGCATAACTCTACTCTAAAGCCACATCTAATTTTTTAAAACTACGCGAGTTACCGAATGGCATGCATTTTTCGTAGCTAAAAGCACTTTTGCCACGTCGAGCTTTGTAAATGTTCCGCCATATGCAATCTTCTGCCAAGCATCGGACAGGCTAGAATACTCGTAGTAGTAAAAAGCGCGAGAAGCGAAATGGAAAACGACTATGGAAATGAGATAATACAGTGCCTTGGTTTTTATATTAAAATTGCTTTGTAACTGACCGGTGTCGTTTTAAGGTCTGAGGATTTAGTGAATTGCTGTGACGGTGTTAATGACGTAAAAAACGGTTAATGTTTGTGAATAGTAATAAACTTACGTTTTATACATGTGTTACTCACATTTGCTTATTAACGCTGCTGTCCACTAGGATCCACTAGCCTGATCCTCCAGGGGAAAAAGCGGTTAGGTTGGTAGGTGAACTGCGACCCTACAGTTCGAGCGTGACGCGGTAGCGTCCGGCGAAGCGCCATGTGAGCGACGTCCGCTCTCGGCGGCGTCGGCCGGGCGAGTGAGCGCGCGCGCTACCGGCCGCGGCAATGCTCGCCCCTCACAGTCACCTAAGAATGACCTAGTGCCGAGACACAAGTCGGCGACGGACGAGCTCCGCCCCTATGTGCTCGGACAGTGCGTCGACCACGCTCCGTGACACAAGTCGGCGACGGACGAGCTCCGCCCCTATGTGTACGGACAGCGCGTACTACCACTCGGCGCCCGAATGGTGTGTTTGGGCTTCGCCCGTGTCCTCAGACACTTTGGGTAAACGATGTTACCAAAATAAAAGAAGGAATAACGAGAAATAGACTTTTTATTTACTTTTCCCTAACTGCCCTATCACTGCCCTAAGTGACTTGATTACAAGTCCCTAACTTCCTATTACTTTGTAGTTTTCTTCTTCTTCTTGTTGTGACTTCCAGGAGGCTCCGATTGACACTGATTTGCTCTTTTTTTTTTTTTTTTTTTTTTTCTTTTTTTTTGAACCTGACTGTTGCTATAATAGGACGGACCCAATATAGCGGTCGAACTGCGTGGTTGGAGGGTGGCCTGGGGAAAATCCAGGGGAAGCCTCCGGCACGACCACGCGGGGAAGTTTGTACACTGGAATACTCTAAGAGTTTGCGCTCCAGTGAGATTGGTTGAACGGTAGCAACCGAATCTGGGGTGTGAGTGGTATCGAACTACTGGGAGTTTTATCGCTGGTTCGCTAAAACCTAGCCTAGCTGAGAAGAGTTCAGCAAGAAACTCAGCTAGGCCCGACTTGCGTCGGACTGACTCTACCCGGTATGCGGCGGTACCGGGACGAAAGCGGACTGTATGTGTCTGTGTTGTCTCGCGGTGGACGTCCCCGCCGGCGGGAACGCTGAAGTGTACGCGATGTGTTGGACGCCGAAAGCGCGGCGTTCCATCTTTCGATGGACGCTGTGATTTCGTCGTCCGGGTCCGTGAGTGTGTGCCTAGGACGCCGGACTGTGCGGCCCCTAATCAGTGAGCGCCGAGTAACGACAGAGGGGGGAGGGATGGGGACGTAGTCAGCAGCCTTCCTAACTAACGGATTCCTATGGTGGGGAGCGTTATCAAAATAACGTCTGGCAGCCTGCTTAAAGAAACCATACATGGTGCTAATCTCCATGTCGTGGTGCAGGCTGAGGTTCGATTGGTACCACGAGGCACCAGTCGCCCTTCGGAGAAAACGATTCTGAATGACCTGAAGCGGCTTGAGCGATGACATAGGCACGTGAGCGAATGCTACACTTGCATATGTCATGATTGGACGAACACAAGTCTTGTAGAGTGTCAGCTTATTCCTAAGTGACATTTTACTAAACTTGTTGATCATCGGCCCTAGCCTTCCTAGCACGAACAACGCGCGGTTGCGTACCCTACGGATGTGGCTACGGAAAGTCAGTCTCCTGTCGAGGGTCACTCCAAGATATTTGGCCTCGTTGACCCAGGGGATGGGTCGGTCAAACATCTGGATCGGAGCCACCCACCTTTCTGTACTAATGCAGTCCGACGGATGAAAGACTATTGCAGTGCTTTTCTCCGGGTTGACTTCGATACGCCAAAGATTAAACCAACGACCTAGGTCGGAGATTGCCTCTTGGAGGTATCGCCGGATAGTAGCGTACTTACAATGAGTCGTAAAGAGCGCGGTTTCATCCGCAAACAACCCCAGTTGCACCTTAGGGTGCCTGGGAAGGTCGTTTGTGAATAACGAGTAGAGAGTGGGAGAGAGCACGGAGCCTTGCGGGACTCCGGCCCGGATGGGGTGTGGGTCCGAATACGTTCCCTCCAGTCGGTATCGAAAGCTTCGGTCACTGAGAAAATCTCGTATTGTGAGTACGAGTCTGTCCGGCATTCCGAGCTGGTATAACTTGTATACAAGCCCGTTATGCCAGACCTTGTCGAAGGCTTTCGCTACGTCGAGAAAGATCGCACCGGTCTTGAGCCCCTGGAATCGAGAGAAACCATCCAACACGTGCTCCGTGACGCGGTGCACCTGTTGGACGCATGAGTGTCCGGATCTAAAACCGAACTGCTCATCGATGAGGAGGTTATTCTCAGCCGTAAATCTGAGAATTCTCGTGAGAAGGATCCGCTCATATAGCTTTCCAAGGGAGCTAAGTAAGCTGATCGGCCTGTAAGAGGCAGGCGAGGTCCGGGGTTTGCCGGGCTTCGCTATCCCTATGACCGTTGCACATTTCCACACGGCTGGAAAGTGAGCATTGGTCAGTGCGGCATTGAAGATGCCGACCAAAAGGAGGAGGAGGGTTTCGGGGAGAAGTTTCAGGATGCGATTGGATAGACCATCCGCACCCGGAGCCTTCCTAATACGGAGACGCCTGACAAGGTCACTGACTTCCTTAACCGACACCGGTAAAATGGGTGAAGTTACGGGGAGACGCGATCTCCTGTCCACCTCGGAATCGACCCTACTAATGTGGGCTTCGTCGGTGTTGAGGAGGTTGGGCGAACATTGGGACTCTAAACTACTCGCAAGGCATTCGGCTTTCTCACTGTCCTCGAACGCGGGGGTTGAGTGATCCGGTCGATCCAAGGGAGGGATGGTCCAACAGGCATCGGATTTGAGAGATCTCGCTAGTTTCCAGTAAGCCAGGTGACTAGGCGTTATCTCCCCCATCAGATCCCTGAACGAGTTCTCCCGAAATTCGGCAATTCTCTGTTTGGACTCGTTAGACAAGTCCCTCAGGATTTGCCGATTTTCGGCAGAAGGGTGATTTGAATAGGTACGTATGGCGCGATTTTTCCTTGTCACCAACTCTCTCAGTTCCGTAGGTAGAGGTCGGTTTTGGATGTCCTCCGCCGACACCTCCCTTGAGGCTTCGCTTCGAACAGCGTTGAGGTAGTTGGTGAAAGAATAGATCGCTTGGTCTGTCTGTTCGGTTGTAGTTATATTGTCTGGGATATCTCTAAGCAGGGGGGAGTCCGTCTGTAGGAGACCTGATTGTACCTTGTCCCAGTCCACGAGTGTCCTGGTTCGAGGAGTACTATTGGGGTGAGGGCCTAGTCTCAAGAGGACTGGCCTATGATCCGAGTCTAGTTCGTGTAGCACTTCTATAGAACGCAGAGTTAACGCTACGTTCTTTAGTAGTGCTATGTCGAGTATGTCAGGTCGGTGGTCTACGTTATGAGGGAAGTGAGTCGGCTCTAAGGGAGCGAGGAGATCGAAAGGGAGGCTATCGATCAAAAGGTGATGAAGCCGATTGCCGTTGGGATTGGATGCTACGCATCCCCAGCTGATATGCTTACTATTTAGGTCCCCGGCCACGATGACCGAAGGACCTAGGGAGGCTAAAGAGTTGAGGTCAGTCAGAAGTAAGTCTCGTTGAGGTGAAAGGTAGGTTGACGCAATCGATATCGGGGGGTGCCCCTCCATCGAGATGCGACAGACCGACACTTCCATATTAGTCAGGGGCGGTGGATTGAGACTTATGCAATGTAAGTTACGTTTGTAGAAAATGAGCGTGCCCCCGAATGGCCTACCATCTTGCCTATCATCTCTAATCTGAACGTATCCAGGGACGCGAAAGGCTCTAATGCCGGGACGATAAAAGGTCTCTTGGACCAGAAGTAAATCTACTGAGTGATCGCGAAGGAAGTTCATCACCTGGTCCTTCATACCCCTTAGACCATTGGCATTATAAATGCCAATGGTAATCGAAGCAGGTTTAAGCTTCTGGGATGTACTATCCATACTAATAGGCACCGTTAACCTGGCTGCCGCTTGGTGCGGCGAGATAGCGAGTAGCTGATGCGAATATGTGGGTAGACAGGCCGCTCGCCACCTCCGGTGGGAGTACCTGTACTAACTGCATAAACGCATAGAGTGGGTCCATAGCGGGCCGGCCCGCTTGACTGGCGGCGGGTCCCCATACAGAGGGGCCCGCCTGGGATTGGGGTGCAGAAGGCACCGGGCGGGGACCTACGGCCGCTGAAGGCGGCGGGTTCCTAGGGGCTCCTAACCCTACGGCCGGAAGGGCGGGGAAGTTTTGCGGAGTGCTATGGGGAGCACCCCGGCCCGCGCTTTGCTTGCGCCCAGAGGGAGGCGAGGACTTCGACTTTGCCCCGGTGTCGCGACTCTTTGGGCGGCAAGGGCATCCCCCATAATTGGCAGTATGCCCATGGGGGAGCTTGCGACCCAAACAGTTGCAGCACCGTATGCCGTTCGGGTCCTTGCAGCCTTTTGGGCGCTCGCAATCGCGAGTCGCGTGATCCCCAGCGCACTTGACGCAACGGGGGGGAGAGTGGCAGCCACGGGCGCCGTGGCCAAACCGCTGGCAGTTGTGGCACTGTGAGAGGTGGGTCCTCTTTTTGGGAGTCTCCACTCTCACCGCCATTTTAAGGACCTCCTTAAGGGAGTGGACGGCTTTGCGCTGGTTCGGGTCGGTGACTATTAGTACGATATCGTACTTCCCTACTTGCTTATTGTAGAGGCGATGAAACTCCCTGACGGCGATCCCCTTGCGTTTGAGGTCCGCGGCTACCTCGTCCTCCGGGATATCCTTGTGGATTCCCCGGAGGACGGCCCTATAACCTTTCTCCTCGACGGTCAGCCTCCGGTTGTAGGCCATCGACAGCTCGTCGAAGAGACGGGTCAGAGCACGGTAGTCCTCGGGTCCCTGGACCGTGATGCGCATCCCTTCCAAGGGCGGTTTCAAAATCTCCGAACCGACCACCCGGATGCCACGCTGACTGGCTATGGCCATGGCAGTGTGGTATCTATGTGTGTCGATCAGGACACATGAATCCGGCTTGTCCGGGTTGCCTACCGGAGTTGGCTTGCTGGGGGCCGAAGACCCGCCGTCCGTTGCCAGAATGGCACTAATGGCCTGAGGGGCCTGCGCAGAGGGCGCCTGGACGGCGGGAGTCCGAAGGGCTTTCTTCGCCGGCGAATCGGCCCTAGGAGACTTCGGCAGCGCACGTTTGCCCTTGCGGCTGCTGCCTACTGGGGTCCAGTCTGTCATGGTGATTTCCTCGTTCGAGTAGAGGAGGTCCCGAGTCTGTTCGTCGGTCAGTCTGGTTGTGGAGAGACAACGAAGGAGGGGGTGGGGGGGAGAGCTGGAGCGTGGGACAGTGCGTTCCTCTCGCAAGGAGGGTCGCCCCTGGAGGGAGCGAGAACGCGATTGACTCACGCTTAAATCCGCTTCGGGGGGGGCCTGAAGGGCCGGAGGGTTGGCTGGGGCAGACGCGGCTGCCTTGGCGAGTTTTCTTTTGCCCTTAATGGGCGTTTTGGCCTTAGGGGCCTGGGTCGGGGGCGAAGGGGTCGCTGCTGCCGCCGACGGCGGTGGCGGCGGCGGTCCCATGGTGGCCTTAGGGGCTTGGGCGGCCAGAGTGGCCGTCGGAGTGGCCGGACGGGCCTGGAGTTGCAAGTCGAGACTTGTCGGGGGGGGAGGTTGTATGGGAGCCGCCTGGGCAGAGTCAAAGACCTCGCCGCTGAGAGCCAGCTTGAGCTGTCGGTTCTCAGCAGCGAGGCGATCGATTTCGGCCTGCATTGCCCGCATGACTTCCTCCATCCTCGCGATCCTTTCTTGCAGCTCCATCCTACTTGGTTGGTCGGTCGCCGCTAAGCTTTTCCTACGCCTAATATGAACCGAAATGCTATCCTGATGTCGGTGTCGAGTCTTGTCCACTTGTCCGCCGTGTCAGTGTCAGCTATGTGTCCTAACACGAAGGGAAGAGTCGGACTGTACGAATTACTGGGCTTCGTGGTGGTATCCACCCCACACTGTGACTTAGTTGGCACCGCTAGGATCCGTCACTGTGTAGCCACTGCGAGCGTGGTCTTTCTAAGGGACAGAGACCCGGGTCTGACTTGAGAAAGTCTTAACTAACGGGTAGCCACTGACGTGTCTAGCCCACAGCCCCGAAAGACTGCGACCACTACGAGCGTGGATTTCCAGAGGGGCAGGGACACGCGGGTCGACTGGAGACTTATGAAAGTCTTAACTAACACACCCGATGCTTCCACGTGGTAATTGCGATAATCACCGCGCGGGGGAGCGATAAGAGTGAGCAGGTAGTCGGAGAGGATATTCGGGTTACAACAACAATAGGGCAAGAGCGCACCGCTAAGCACGACCTCACTCGACCGCTGCCGTAACCGGAATGGGCACTGATTTGCTCCGGGCCGTACCTGCTATTTATACCTGCTAGTGGGCGAGCAAGACGTGCTGAGTGAGACAATAAAGGTTACGCCCACTTTGACTTGACTAATTTACATTGCAAGATGTTATCGGAATGTTATACATATTAATGGGCGGAAGACTAAGCTGATTTACAAAGTTCTAATATGGCTTGAGATCTTATGAGTACAGTAGGGTTCGTAAATATTTTCTTATTTGAACAATCGTACATGGAAATCGGGCAAACCGTGATTCGGTCCCTTTCTTAACACTTATTCATCATTTGCGCTGAACCTACTGAGTTTACTTATTTGTAAGTTTAAACATTTAATAGAACTTTTAATTAGCTTTCTAACAATATATAAACCATTCTGATACGATGAGCCGTTGTAAAGGTATAAACGTAAACATATTAATTGCAAAGTGAAAATGCGCCGTACTAAGTTCTAATTGAGGCTCGGTGGCCGCGGCTCTCGTTACGGTCATGTTGGCGCGATACACCCCTCCCCTCCATGGCGGCCAGTCTGCGCTGCGCTCGCGCATAGGCAACATCTCCTCTCTCTTTCTAATACAATTTGTACTGGGATTTTACTTTAATGTTTACAATATCAAATGAATGCTATGAGAGGGTGTTTTATGTAAATAATTACTATGGGGATTCTAACTACTGGGTTCTTTATTTACTCTAAACAATCTAAGTCTTTATAAATAATCACATATTTCTCTTACGTATAATCTTCGTATGACGCGATGCGTAGCTCTGCCGTCGCGTGTTGATGTTGTCGTCCATAATTCTCCCCCTTTAGTGTGAGGCGAAGCCTCGCACTATTGGTTGCAACGGTGTTATCATTTAGGCACTTTCACTGATTGACTTTTCTTTCACTGATTCTAACACTACTAATCGTGATGTAGGTCGGCGGAAGATCCCATGCTTTGTCTTCACGTCGGCGGACCTGGCTTTCCCATCAGGTCCCGGGTTGACTTTCATGACCAATCCTTTTGGTCACACGTTGCGGGGGTTGGCTGGGTCGGCGATAATCACGCAGTCGCCGACTTCAATCTGTCTCCCTCCATCGTTTGACGACCTCTTGGGTGCAAGGAGAGGGAAGTATTCTTTACACCATCTTTGCCAGAAGTGGTTGGCTAGGGCTTGCACTTGTCGCCAGCGTCGTCTATCATCAATATCGCAGAGACCGATCAATGGTTGATCGGGTGCACTAAGTAAAAGAAAGTGGTTAGGCGTTAGCGCATGTTCGTCGTTGGGATTGACAGGAACATGAGTCAATGGCCTAGAATTGATTATATTTTCTATCTCGGCGAGCAAGGTTTCAAAGGCTTCCTGAGACGGTGCCCTTTCATGTAGTGTGTAGGTGAGCGCGTTTTTAACTGTTTTAACCATGCGCTCCCAGGCTCCTCCGGCTGACGGGTTGCCGGGAGGAATAAACTTCCATTCCATTTGTTGCCGTAGTCCGTAGTCTCGCAAGGCCGGCATCCATTCGTTGTGAGCGGCCTTGAGCTCCAATGCGGCGGCGCGGAATGATGTTTGATTGTCGCTCCACATTACTCGTGGCCATCCGCGGCGGGCAGCAAATCGCCGCAGGGCGTTTATTGCACTGTCTGTAGATAGGCTGTGCACCACTTCTAGATGCACAGCGCGCGTTGCTAGACATGTATATAGCGCTACCCAGCGCTTTTCGCGTCGTCTTCCGATGGTGACCCAACATGGTCCGAAGTAATCTTGAGCAGAGTAAGTGAACCCTCGCTGATAGGCTTCTAATCTTTCTGAAGGCAAGTCCCCAAAGGGTTGTGCATGTGGCCTGGCTCGACGTAATTTACATAATCCACATGCGTGTGCGATTGCCTTTACGCTTGGTCGGAGGTGCAGAATCCAGTAGGATTGTCGGAGGGCATTAACAATGGCCTCGTTGTTTACGTGCGCCCCTTTACTGTGGGCGTTTGAAATTAATAGTCTTACGAACGTATCTATTCCGTCTAATATGATGGGTTTGTCCGCTATGTAGCGGACAGGTGCTTGACTTAGACGTGTCTTCATTTTTATAACGCCGTTGGCGTCTAATTCAGGAGCTAGTGTGTACAACCTTGAGTTTCGGTTTATTTCCTCCTTTTTATTCAAAGCGCGTAGCTCATTCGGAAAACTGTTCCGTTGACTGTGTTGGATCCACATATTTTCTGCTGCCTTTATATGGCGGAGTTCTAGTTCAATTGTTTTCTGTTTCTTTTTTAATTTTTTTATGAATAATAACACATATGCGGTGGCTCGTATCAACTTATCGTATTTACTGAAGCGTTCTATGTTTGGTAACACTGCTGACGGCTCGCATTTGACGGTTACACAGACGGTGTGTATTTTCCTGAGTTCACTGGGTTCGACGTCCAATTTTTCTATTATTTTTGGCCAGTGTTCTTCGCTTAATTTCAGGAATGTAGGCCCTTGATACCATCTATCTTCTATGTTTATTCTTTGTTCCGGTTTGGATCTAGTGGCGTCGTCAGCTGGATTTAATTTAGTCTCCAGCCATCTCCACGATTGACGTTCTGTTTTCTCTGCTATTTCGGATAGCCGATGTGATACAAAAGGTGAGTATCGATGCGCGTCATCTCTTATCCACGATAATACTGTTCTGGAATCCGTCCAGAATGTAATTTTATTTATTTTATAACGGTGTTCCTTTTTTAACGTCTGCGCGAGTCGAGTCCCCATTACTGCTGCGTTTAACTCCATGCGTGGGACGCTTACCGCCCTTAGTGGCGTTACTCGCGACTTGGCTGCTGCCAGACTAACTGTTGTCTGCTCATTATTTTTAAACCTCCAATATCCTATGGCGGCGTACGCTTGTTCTGAAGCGTCTACAAACATGTGTAATTCGATTATCGTTGTCCCATTGAGTGCTGGGTGTTTTCTTGGAATTCGAAGGGCTCCCACATATTTCAATGCGTTCAACCATTGCTGAAATTGCTTCGTTGCTTCAGCTGGAAGGGGCTTGTCCCAATCCACTGTTTTCCATATAGATTGCATGATAATTTTAGCGGTTACTACATATTGCGCGATTAATCCCATAGGGTCATAAATTGACATTACCGTAGATAATAATTCTCTTTTCGAAGGTGCGCGTTTACTTTGTTTTACCTCTTCTGAGACTCGGAGTAATTTGGTATTAAAACCTAGGGTGTCTGTGACAGGGTCCCATGTTAGCCCGAGTACTTTTTGCTCTTTATCGCCCAGGCTTGTAGGCTCGATGGCTCTATCTTCGACTGGCGTAGCCTTAAGCAATTTGGCACTATTGGTTGCCCAGCCGCGTAAGTTCAAACCGCCCTCTGCGTGAGACATCTTTACTTGTTTTGCCATACTTATCATTTCCTCTTCTGTATGAAAACTGGATACGAAGTCATCCATATAGTGATTATTATCGTGAATCTCTTTCACGGCGGCTGGGTACTTAACTGCATTCATCGTAGCGTTGTGATTTTTTGTCATTTGTGCCAGGCATGGCGAGCTGGCTATTCCAAAACACACTCTATTCATCACATATACATCAGGTTTGCCCTCTCGTCGGGCTCCTCGCCATAAAAATAGTTGTGATGGCATGTCTTCATCACGAATCCTGACTTGCAGGAACATCTCTTGGATGTCAGCACATACTGCGAAGGGTCCTTCGCGAAATCTAAGTAATATTCCTAGCAATGATTGCAATAAGTCGGGTCCGTCCAGGACGAAATCATTCAAACATAATCCTCCGTTTTTTGCTGCTGCATCAAAGACTTGTCGATATTTCTTCTTATTTTTATTATATGTAGCGAAATGCGGTAAGAAATAATTCAACGGGCTATTCGGTACTCCCGGTAATCGGTGTGCGTACCCCTTTTCTAGCAAATTTTCTATTTGCTTACAGTATTCTTCGGCGAATTCTTTATTGCGATCCATTTTGTTTTCGAGGTTGCGTAAACGTGTAAACGCCATATTATAACTTGATGGTAATCGCGGCGTATCTTCTTTCCATAACTGTCCGACTTCGAATTGGCCTCTCTTTTTCTTGACGGTCGTGTCGAATATTTTCGTAGCCCTCTCTTCCAGAGGTTTGACGTTATCCTTTAGACTCACTCCCAATGAGTCTACTGCGAAGTGACGTTTTACTAGCTCGTGAAATTCTATGTCCGCTTCGCTTTGCACATGGTATGTGGAGTGCTCGATGGTGCTTAGATTCTTAGGCACAGAACCATATATAGCCCAGCCGATAGCGCACTTAACTGCTACGGGGGCTTCCTTGGGGCCGATTCTTATCTCCTCTGGGATCATCAACTGCCAATGATCGGCTCCGATTAATAACTGAGGTACTCCTAACTCGAAGCATGCTCCATGTGCGTCTCTCAGGTGCTCATATTTGTTGAGCAGTTCTTTGCTCACCCTTTGACCTTTTATCTTCAGCGCGGGTACTGTTCGCAACTTTATAGGGTGATTATTGCCCCCTTCGGGGGCCCGTATTGAAATGTTGACCGTCTTACTATTAGATTCGTGGCAAATGGCGCCTATTCCTCTTACTCGCATCTTTTCTTCGGGACCTGTTGCCCCTATTTGATCGGCGATCTCTTCTTCAATCATACTGATTGTTGATGCTTCGTCCAGAAGCGCGTATACGTTTACTTCTCCCTTAGGTCCGGTTAGTGTTACCGCGATCACTTTTAAAAGTACTTGCGTCGTACTTGACGAGGATGCGTATGTATTTTCTTCGATATCATTTATTTCAGCAGGAGGCTCCGCCTGCTCGGAGATCCTTGCTGGTTGGTGCTCGTAAGCTGTGGTGGCTGTTGTCGCCTCCATAGTTTGTGGGGCTTGTGGGGGCTCTTCGTATTGTCTCATCGCTCCGTGCAACAATCTGTGATGCAAGTATTTACATCCTAATATCCCACATGTTTTCTTTTTGCACATCGTGCTATCGTGTCTGGCGTTTAAACATCTAAAACAGACTCTGTTATCTCGCGCCCAGTCCCATCGGGCTCCGACGTGCTGCGCTTTAAGTTTCAAGCATTCTGAGGTTAAATGCCTTCCTCCGCAGTACAAACAGGTTACATTTGGTCTATTCGTATCTTGAGTGGCGTAAGTAACGCGCGAATATTGTGGGTAGACCGGTTTATTAAAATATGGCTGGGTGACTTGACCCTGAGGGCGCGGAGGTCCTCGTGCCCTGTTTCCTTGATTCGGCGTTCGCGAAGGGAGTTCCCGGTTTACTTGGTTGGGATAACGTCGAACCGGTGCTCGAGCATGTGTGAAGGACATTTGTAAGTCCGATTCTTCCATAAGAAAATCTGCTATCTGCTGTATTTCTGCTTTTCCTGTGCGTGCGTATTGGCGAGCGTATTCGCACCATCTACTACGTAAATGTGGACTCAGTCGGTCCGTAATCTCCCGTATTATCATGGGATTATCAGCGTAGTATCGCTGATTTAAATCTATTAGCGTACTTACGATGTTCACGATTTTTATTGCGAATTGGTTAAGATCGTGGGTGCTCTCACCCACGGGAGGCATCCTTTTCAAATCTTCTAATGCCTTGTCCACCAGAAAGTCACTCCTTCCATACTGCTTGGCTAATACCTTGATTATTAATTCCGGCCTGGTTGCCGTTGATAATATGTGCTGCACGAATGTTTTAGCTTCTCCTCGTATTGCTGCGCGCAATTGGGCTACATTTTCATATTCACTAAACTTGTATCTTCGGTTCGATTCTTCGTAGGTATTTATAAAGCTCCGCCACTCTGAGATGTCTCCGTAAAATGGAGGTAACTCATATACTTCCTTGGGTGATGGCCTAGCTCCCATCTGCATGCGCTCGAATAATTGCACCATTACTTCAGGTGAGGTTTCATTTGTGCATTTTGTATGCGGCGTTTGTGGCTCTTGATATTGCCATTCATTTCAACCGGCTTCAATCTACCTACTTTCTTGCGACGCTAAACCGTCACACAGCAAACGTAACTTCCTTTTCGGTGCCTGTTTTGTTAGCTTGTTCCTCCGCGGTGGGGGGTACCCGTATCACTCGTCCTAAGTGAGTGTCCAGAGGTATGTTTACCGGTGGCTTGCGTAGCCGTTTTTCTAATTCATGCCGCCATAATACATGGCCATGGATGGAGACTTTGGTACGCCCATATCTAACAGACGGGCAGGTGCTGCTTTCTTGGATGCTTGGGCAGTGTCATTATTACCTAAAAGTACCGGGGTGTCTACTACCGGTGTTGACGTCTCGACGGCGTCGGACGTCGCCTTTGCGGGCCCTTCTCTTGGGCCGGCTTGATGGACACGCTTAGCTAACGTGTCGCTGGTAGACGGTTCAGCGAACCGTTTCTTTGCCTTATCGGCAGAGTTGCGTCGCACTCGTTCTTGTGCAGCTTCGGCTCCTTGTTGCAGGAATCGTTTCCTTTCTTCATCATCTTCATTACCCGATGTCATTGATCGTGTCAATCTCCTCCTGGTGCCTGACATCGTGGTGAATAATCCTCTTATGATGCCCTCTGACCTGCGCGTACGCCTCCCGGGCGGTATAATGGGCCCGTAACCTGGTGCCCTGAAAACTTCTGACGTCCCGTTGGTACGTCAAACACAATCTGGATCCAGCGGATCCGGCTCGAAGGACCAAAACGACTGTGAGCGACGTCCGCTCTCGGCGGCGTCGGCCGGGCGAGTGAGCGCGCGCGCTACCGGCCGCGGCAATGCTCGCCCCTCACAGTCACCTAAGAATGACCTAGTGCCGAGACACAAGTCGGCGACGGACGAGCTCCGCCCCTATGTGTACGGACAGCGCGTACTACCACTCGGCGCCCGAATGGTGTGTTTGGGCTTTGCCCGTGTCCTCAGACACTTTGGGTAAACGATGTTACCAAAATAAAAGAAGGAATAACGAGAAATAGACTTTTTATTTACTTTTCCCTAACTGCCCTATCACTGCCCTAAGTGACTTGATTACAAGTCCCTAACTTCCTATTACTTTGTAGTTTTCTTCTTCTTCTTGTTGTGATTTCCAGGAGGCTCCGATTGACACTGATTTGCTCCGGGCCGTACCTGCTATTTATACCTGCTAGTGGGCGAGCAAGACGTGCTGAGTGAGACAATAAAAGTTACGCCCACTTTGACTTGACTAATTTACATTGCAAGATGTTATCGGGATGTTATACATATTAATGGGCGGAAGACTAAGCTGATTTACAAAGTTCTAATATGGCTTGAGATCTTATAAGTACAGTAGGGTTCGTAAATATTTTCTTATTTGAACAATCGTACATGGAAATCGGGCAAACCGTGATTCGGTCCCTTTCTTAACACTTATTCATCATTTGCGCTGAACCTACTGAGTTTACTTATTTGTAAGTTTAAACATTTAATAGAACTTTTAATTAGCTTTCTAACAATATATAAACCATTCTGATACGATGAGCCGTTGTAAAGGTATAAACGTAAACATATTAATTGCAAAGTGAAAATGCGCCGTACTAAGTTCTAATTCAGGCTCGGTGGCCGCGGCTCTCGTTACGGTCATGTTGGCGCGATACACCCCTCCCCTCCATGGCGGCCAGTCTGCGCTGCGCTCGCGCATAGGCAACATCTCCTCTCTCTTTCTAATACAATTTGTACTGGGATTTTACTTTAATGTTTACAATATCAAATGAATGCTATGAGAGGGTGTTTTATGTAAATAATTACTATGGGGATTCTAACTACTGGGTTCTTTATTTACTCTAAACAATCTAAGTCTTTATAAATAATCACATATTTCTCTTACGTATAATCTTCGTATGACGCGATGCGTAGCTCTGCCGTCGCGTGTTGGTGTTGTCGTCCATACGCCATAACCGAACATTATCATTTTTTCTTAGTTGAATGTAAAATAATTGCCGCTAGGTCCCCTGGGTGATCGGGGTTAGGTGATTAAAAAGGATAACGTGATTAAAACTTATATTAAATGATGTTTGCAATCATTTCACCTTTAGTTTCGTCTCAATTTAACGTGGAAGTTACCACCCTTCCGGGGCACTATGTCCAAGTGTCAAAATATCCAAAGAGTCAATATGTCCAAGGAGTCAACATGTCCAAATGTCAAAACGTCCAAGAAGTATATGTCCAAGGAGTCATTTTGTCCAAAGAGTCAATATATCCAAGGAGTCAACATGTCCAAAGGTCAAAACGTCCAAGTAGTCAATATGTCCAAGGAGTCATTTTGTCCAAAGAGTCAATATATCCAAGGAGTCAACATGTCCAAGGGTCAAAACGTCCAAGGAGTCAATATGCCGAAAGTGTCAATATGTCCAAGGGTCAAAATGTCCAAGGAGTCAATAGGTCCAAGTGTCAAAATGTCCAAAGAGTCAATATGTCCAAGGAATCAACATGTCCAAGGGTCAAAACGTCCAAGGAGTCAATCATTTAGATAGTATAAGTCTTTAGCTCATGGATTCAAGGAGTTCCCATACAAAGTTCAACCTGATTTTTTTCCCCAATTGAACCCTAATATTTAAGATTTTTATATCCTTTAACCTGGCCGGGAATTTTCTCGACAGATTAGTAAAATTTGCATCAAAATCCGTTTAGCCGTTTTCACGTGATGCTCTGTCAAATAAACAGACAAATCGACAAAAATTATAAAAACTAAAATGTACACCATGACAAATGTACAGTACGCGAAATATACATACGGGGCAAGCACATAATGAGAAACGTGTAAAAAGAAAAAAAGCTGGGAAGCCGCAGCCGAAAAAACAAAAAGATTGGACAATTCGGCAGTTGACTATGGGTAATCACAATAAGAGGGGCTACCGCGAAACGAAAACGAACTTCGTTCGTGTATCGCCCTCTCTGTCGCACCTGCTTGTTCGAGCGACAAAGACGGAGATACACGAACGAAGTTCGTTTTCGTTTCGCGGTAGCCCCTCAGACATATTGAAACGTGGACAACTTAACGTCTGGTCTTTTTGATCTCTGAAACATATTGACTCCTAATACAAACTGACATAATATTGACTCTTTGGATATTTTGGCTCCTTGGACATATCGACTCCTTGGACGATTTGACACTTGGACATGTTGACTCCTTGGATATATTGACTCTTTGGACATTATGACACTTGGATATATTTACTCATTGAACATTTTGACACTTGGAAATATTGACTTTTTGGACATTTTGGCTCCTTGGACGCTTTTACCCTTGCACATGTTGACTCCTTGGATATATTGTGTCTTTGGACAATTTGACACCTAGGTATATTTACTCATTGGACAAAATGACTCCTTGGACATATTGACTACTTGGACGTTTTGACCTTTGGACATGTTGACTCCTTGGACATATTGACTTTTTGGACATTTTGAAACTTGGACCTTTTGACCCCTTGGACTTTTTGACCCTTGGACATGGTGCCCCGGAAGGGATCAAACGCAGTAGCGTAGCAGACATTACTTTACATTATTAGTAGCAGACGGCAAATGTGATAATTAAGTAGAAGGTTGTGATATTTGGTCTTTGTATCATAACATTTAAAATAATTTTCTAGAAAATAATTATATGGTTGTTATGTTGTGTCTCTCCTATTTGAATGACGCGTAGCTTTGAATAAAATTTCACTGCATCCCCTTTTGGGTTTCCTAAGTTTGTAAGAAAAAATCGACGTAAACTACATCTGTGACTCAGATACCACAGTAAACAGCCGAGTAGCTCTCGAACACTACGCAATAAGCAAACTTCTGAAATAAAATGATTCACAAACGTAAACAATATTAATCTTTTTGGCCTCTAATTGTCGAACTGGTGTAAACGAAGTACAGTAAAATTGATAAAGAATATCGGAGTACCCTTGAATTGAACCATAGCGAACGTTTTCCAATGAATGTTCGAAAAGCCCCTTTGTTCTAAACTGTATCGGGTGAAAACAACGGGCAAACTAAAGTGCTTGCTAAATTCAAGCAGTCTGCGTCTGAGATTTTAGAAAATTCCAATTTACTCAGACTTAGATTGTGTACCTTGGTTAAAGAAATCCTAGAGAAGCTTGGAAAACTGAAGAACGGTTCAAAGTTTTCTGGATAAGTTTTATCAGTGAGAACTGAGTGAAATCCTAACATAAGTTTTTTTTTTATACTAAGACGTAAGTTTATCGTAAGCAATCGTACGGCATGCCAGACACTAGCTGAGTCACAAGCGCGTTGTCCCATTTATTGATTTGAAGATTCTCTGTGGACTAGTGCACGCACAAGAGAATCACAAGTTGGAAAGTTAGGAGTGTAGTGTTATGTACAGGCGCGGGCACATCACGCGCCGCCAAACGCCTCACACTCAAACACAGCCTAAAAACCCTGCTTGTTTTCACCCACCACATACAATTCCGTTTATTTTATTAAGAACCATAAAATCATAATATTACATTGTACAATATTCATGTTATTAGATATATTATAAAGCAGTACACAGTGTACACAGTTAATCTAATGCTTTATAATAAACAGTGACTCTTTTCTAAGCAGCAAGTATGAAAAAATATAGAATCACCTTCGCATATTGTTTATCTACGTGGAAACACCTTTTCGCGAAGTTGCGAATAAAATTACATCTTTAACTGTATATCAGTTTGAACCTATTTCGAATCTTTTATTTCGTTTGTAGATATCTACGTTTCACATATTTTCACAATAAATCAATTTAATATTATCAATACAATACCATACAAATACTCTTTATTGCACACCTCACAGAAACAAAGTAGTTAGAAAGAGAATCAATACAGTTACATGTAGTTAGAGGTAGACAACAGGCGGTGTTATCGCTGAAGAGCCACCTCTTCCAGACAACCTCTCAGTATCGGAGAAAGAGACAAAACTCGATTATTCAGTAGGTGATGCTTTAAGGCCTCCACCCACCGGACGCGTGTGCCGCGCTCTGCAGCTGGGCGGGTGCTGCGCTGCCGAGTTGTAACTTTAGCGTGTGCTGCGCGTGTGCCGCGCTGCTGCTGCGCTGCCGAGTTGTTACTTTAGCGTGTGCTGCGCGTGTGCCGCGCGTGAGTTGCGCGTGTGCCGTGCTGCTGCTGCGCTGCCGAGTTGTAACTTTAGCGTGTGCTGCGCGTGTGCCGCGCTGCTGCTGCGCTGCAGCTGCGCTGCCGAGTTGTAACTTTAGCGCCGCGCGGGCCCGCCATCGAAACGCGTTCGATGTGTGTTTGAAGTGTAGTTTCAATGCTTTACAACTTGCGCGTGTGCCGCGCAGCACAAGCGTCGCGCACGACACGCGTCCGGTGGGTGGAGGCCTTTACTTACTTTGTTAGTGTAGGTACGTGAATTCCCTAACTCGCACTGTGCAAGCGAGGGACTAACCGTCGGCCGTGGGGCCGAGTCTGGTAGAAAAGTAAATAAATGATAAATGAAATAAATGAATTTTATTCTGTGGGCCTACTTGCAGAATAAAATTAGAATAAAAGTAATGGCAATTCTACCAGCGTTTCTGAAAGATAAGACCACTGTTATGAAGAAACGCGAAACAAACTCAACAGTCAATATTTTTTTTGCCAAAAAAAGCTTATTAGTCTTATTACAATGATAGTTTCTTAAGCTACTTAAAATTAAGCTAAACTATATATGAATACCCCGTTGCCCCTTTCATCCATGAGAGGAGGCCTGTGCCCAGCAATGGGACGTGTATAGGCTGATTTTTATATATGAATACAATGAAACAAATTCATCACAATGCAGAGTTCTACAAGAACACATGTCCGAATAAGCTATATGAATGATTAAGCTATTTTTGGCTCTGGTTTTTAAGGAAAATTTTTATTCTAAGACATTTACGTAGGTTCTTGTGAATAAATTATATTACTAGTAGCTCCATGAGCTGTAAAAATAGCAAGCTCTTAAAAAAAAAAACAAGTTATGACTGGTCAAAAAATCTATATAATCAATGAAACCTGCTCACAAAATTTCTCGAGAATCGGTTGAGAAATGCGACCTGTAGAGGAGACTGGGAAAGCGGGACAGACACCGGACCCCGGACAAAAGATTTTTAGGCCAAGCATAAAACTTCGTTCGCTTCGCTCGCTCGTTTGATTAAAGGTTTGAATCTATAGCGTAACATAAATGAAATGTTTAAAGTTTTTAAAATACGCCAAATTAAACAGAGTACCACTACTTAATCTCAAAAAGGTTCAAACGTCTGCCGTATTTCCTAGCAGGTTTATTATTCTTTAAAAGGGACGAAATACAATTTTCCTATTGAAATCGTGTACTAGCGAAACTCTATTAAAGTACGAAAAGAAAGAAAATAACTAATGGAACTGCGTGTAAAGGGACGCGGTACGGGCGGCTTATCTTCAGGATTTTTTGTTACACCGTAGCGTAAAACGGTTTCGTTATTCCTTTCACATGTAGCGACGACGCTATGAAACCTCCATCGACGAGGGCACTGACCGCACGAGCTGTTGATGGAGATGACAAGGAAATTGCTACTGTAGGTATGTATTGTGTTGTTTTTCACTCTTGTTAAGGCGGTGCATTGGAAATTATCGCGTGCTTTGAAATGCCGTTCTGACTAGATTAAGAAACAGTAAGGTCTGATTTTCAGGTATATGATTCTTGACTATATGATTGTGTTTCTGATTTTATCGATACATGATCGCTTAAAATTTCCAAGATAGAAAAAAAACTCAAAGTTAATTCTGTAGTATTTTGCTTTTTTTACTCAGCCACAATCAAGTTAATAATATTGTATTTTATCTTATCTAAAATCTCTCTTTATGAAATTTAGATAAAACCGCTAAGTTATATAGGTATTTATCGATTTTTTTCCAAAAACGCCATTCCCGAAGAGTGTTACATCTCTTTTTCTCGTGCACGGAAGGCATTAGTTCGACTAGAATCAAGGCATCCCCTCAATTTATGATTTTAACTTCGTCAAGAAACACTTCTTGTGAGTCATTCCATTCGACCGAATTTCTAAATGTAGACAAAATTATGCATTGGACTAAAACAGGTAGGTAAGCGCCATTGCGACCTAAGACTTTTTTAAACCTGTCGGTGGCAAACAAGCTTATGACCCACCTGATGGTAAGGGGTCACCGTCCCTATGAACGCTTATAACTCCAAGGGTGCCACATGCGCGTTGCTGACTCTTTAAGAATGTCTACACTCCTTCCTAGAAGAGCCCCATACTGTAGTACTGCAGGTCAATCACGTAACGCATTGTACGCGGGTCAGGTAAATCTAAATGTCACTTTTTATATGGAAAATGACAGTTGGACGGAGTAGGTACTTTAATCGCAAGTACCTACAGTAGATAAGTAATGATAAAAATAACCAACGGTGTAACTGGCATCCACATTCCGCAGCGAAACTCTTCCAACTAAACTCGGAAACTCGTGAAAACGGTCGAAACTTGTAAAAACTTGTAAGTAGTGTTAGCGAGTTAAATAGAAGGCCGCGATCATGTACAGCTTATATCAGCGAGGTTGTATAATAATTCGTATAACTTCAATGGTACGGTAATCATTTGAGCAATTTTATTAAAATCCTATTAGCGCCCCGACATTGTTTAAACACTTGTCATCACGTAATACCACCTAACTTCTGACAGGTTTATTATTTCGTTTATTAAAGTATTTATACACTTATTTTCTAAAGCGTATACAAGATGATAACTGATATTAAATAAGTTAAATTAAAACCAAGTTAAATCTAAAATAGGCTAGCGCGAGAAAGCCACCAACTCTTCGGTCACCAGCATGTCTTCATGCGACGGCCGCGACATACTCTCGATTTTTCTCGCACTATACCTCTTGTTCTAAGTGTTCTAATCAGAGAGAGACGGATAGTGCGAGAAAAATCGAGAGCACCCTGGGACCCCAC
This sequence comes from Epinotia demarniana, assembly GCA_945867215.1. Taxonomy (NCBI): domain Eukaryota; kingdom Metazoa; phylum Arthropoda; class Insecta; order Lepidoptera; family Tortricidae; genus Epinotia; species Epinotia demarniana. The sequence continues at coordinate 5,161,658 of OX244273.1, read as the reverse complement.
GGACCGAAGGTTTCGAAACCAAATGGATTTTTAAATACTTAATCTATACTTATATTTAAAAATGTGTCCGTGTGTCTGTCTATCTGTCAGTCTGTTACCTCTTGACGCCTAAACGTCTGAACCGATTTTGACGAAATTTAAAGACATAGTTTGAGTCCCAGGGAAGGATATAGGGCAGTTTTTATCCCGAAAATCATCCCGTAGGGGAATGAAATGAGGAGTGAAAGTTTGTATGAAGCTACGATATAAACGAGTTCCACGCGGAGTCGCGGGCAGAAGCTAGTCGTGTTATAAAGCGCCTTGTAGTCATATGCACGAGATTATTAGTTAAAAATACGTGTAATTTAGTCGCATTCAATTGGTCGTGGCCTCCTGTCCAGGTAAAATAAAAACTGGTATTTCTGTTATAATAACTAAGCTTTGGCACTCACACGAAAGAAATTCTTAGGAGGTCCGGCTTCTCAGGACACGAATTCTGTCCATGGAATAGTTGCTTTGACACGCGCCCGGATTTCGATGGTTATCTCATTTGTCTGTAGACCGCATTATATACACTACAGCTTTGAGATAAATAAGATGTTCTTTGTTTTTTCTATGTTATATAATAATAGTACAGGAGTTGTAGGAAAATTTGTAGGTGATAGGTCATACTAATTACCACAGAGACGGGGTTTATTTTTTTTGGCTCATTGTTTGTATCTTTTTGACATACTTAAAATATAGAAAAATGTAAGTGTTTTGACCGCCAAAAATGTTAACTTCGAACTTTCTTTAAACTGTTTAAAAATCGTGTGTGGTATCAAATTACAGGAAATTACAGGGTGAAAAGCTTATGAAGTTAATTTTTGAAAGTAAAAATAATTAACAAGATGGTGGAAGAAAAAAATAAAGCTTCACAAGAATTCAAAATAATATTATTACCCAAGCGATTTGCGTTTTAGTATTAGTATATTTCATTTGTATTCATTTCAGCTAAATTATAAGGTATAACTACCTAACACAAAAGAAAATCTAAATCTAATAATCTTCGGGTTCTTCTAAAACAGTTTCTTTTTGGACACTATAGGTGCAATCGGTACCAGAACAGTTAAAACATAGACCCAACTATGTTTTAACTGTTCTGGTACCGATTGCACCATATTACATTCCACACCATAACGTCCACAGGTCTGCCACTACCACATGGCTCATTTGTATCCGTTTGGCAGGTGCATCGGATCATATTTACCTACTAAAAGTTCTGGTGCAGGGCTCAATGAACATGTTATGGGCTGCAGTTGGTTTCTTACTTTTTCCCAACCGCACTCTACGGGATTGGCAATATTGGTGTCTATAGGTTTCCAACGAAGACATTGTAAATTTACGCGGAGAAGGAGATGAACAGTAGCATTTTCTGTAAGTGGCAATCTTGCAATATTAAATTCAGCTTTGGCCGTACTAATTTTTTCCAACAAGAGATTATAACGCAATAGGTTCAGAGTCTCTGTCTTTGGATTTCCGCCGTTTGCTTTGGTTCCAATATCTATGAGTTCCTTTCTGTTTGAATTGTCTGATCCGAATAGAATAGCGCAAAGGCTAAATTCTTCACATTTACAAAAGTGACTATACCGGGTGGAAAGGCACGGCGATCCTTCCCGCAAAGGGGGGTTAGTTTAAGTGATGGAAAATCGATTCGTAATGTTTAGATCTTTTTTTACGATCAATTATTAAAAATAATAAAATTAATTAATGTTCTTCTGTGACAACCCTACTATTACTATACTTACTAATTATCGTTTATACGTATTGATAAAGGTCACTGACTCTTGTGTAATTGTTAAAATGTTACTGACCCTAATGAGGGTGGTCACTTGCAGTATTTTGCATTAAAAGTTAACTGCCTACAACTTCGAAACGGTTACGAATATGAGCCTAGTTTCTATAGAGGAAATACTGTACTCAGTCTAAACAATCCCCCTTTTGCGGAAGGGATCGTCGTGCCTTTCCACCCGGTATACTGCTGATTTACTTTTACCAAATAAGGAGCTTGTGGTATCGCATCCAGCTAAAGCATGAGAAAAGAGAATCATTTTGCATCCGTTTACACCTAATAGGTACTTGTTGCATCGATTTAATATTATCACGTTTTTAATCACTGGACATAGATAACTGCAAACAAATATTTCGTGTAAGTATTATGAAATTATGATATTTTAAATTAATATACAGCCGATAATGTTTAAATTGTATACCCTAGTTCACAGTCGTACTAATTACTTTTTTGTCACTGAAATTGTAACTTTATGATTTTCTGAGCACTATCATACTAATCTAATTACATCACTTCTTCCTTCTTCCTCGTAATTAGTACGATTGTGAACTATGGTATCGATGAATACTAGCTTCTGCCCGCGACTCCGTCCGCGGCGAACTCGTTTAAATCGCAGCTCCATACAAACTTTTAGCCCCCATTTCACCCCCTTGATGATTTCGGGGATAAAAACTATCATATGTCACTCTCCATCCCTTCAACTATCTCCATTTAAAAAATCACGTCAATTCGTTGCTCTGTTTTGCCGTGAAAGACGGACAAACAAACAAACACACACATACACTTTCCCATTTATAATATTAGTATGGATAAATAAAAATATTCATGCATGAAATACGCTTTTCTTATAAAACATTATGGTGATCTGTAAAATTATAACAATTTCGTTTTCAATGTAGAAACTAATTTTCTTAATTGAAGAATCTTTCAGTTTTCAGCCACTATTTTGCTGTTTTTTTTATAAAATCATCGTCGTAACCTTTTTTAGCTTGTAATTTCCAGTAATTTGATATCGCACACGATTTTTAATAACTTTTCAATTTACAAGTTTTTGGCGGTTAAAAAAACTTTTGCACACTTAGATTTTTCTATACTTTTAGTATGTCAAAAAGATACACATAAAGAACTAAAAAAAACATACCCCGTCTTTGTGGGAATTATTATGACCCCAAAGGCTATATCTCCTCTACTATAAGATAAAAGTAAGGTTGGAGATGACAGTAAAGAACTAGACTGGTTCAAAAGAATTTGTTACAAATTAAAGACTAAAATGTATATTTAAATTATTGTTTTACACAGCTCAAACGCGATTATCGTTTGCCTTATTTCTGACGTTTTGATACGGGTGCACCGGTCATGATCGCAGATAACTCTCATCCCAGCAAATTGTTACCGGAGATATGAGTGCCTAATATTTCACTTATTTTTATTTCATATTTTTGTGAAAAATTATAATTTGAATATGTGTACCGTGCCCGAGAGTTTAAAGGACTTTAATGAACGATAAGAATATGAACTTTGTTAGCTTATAGTGGCCACATTGAATATGGGTGACCCCCAAAGTTTAATACCTACTCGTCGTTCACTGACAGAATCAGTCGGGTACTGTTTTGGCATTAGGAGTATAGGCGAAAGGCAAGGACGCCCGCTTTCAGAGATCAGAAGGAAGATTATCTTGCTGTTCTGACCTAATTCGATTCTAGGGTGTGACGATGAATGCCCTGCCGACGGCGAGGTGCGGAGGTAAAAAGCAGTCGTGGGCATATTGTCAGACAGTTCTTCGGAGCACAACCATTATAGGTACAACTGATAGAACAGGCAAATGGTGATAATTGGCGTAAAATAGTTTAAATAAATAAATATATAATAAATAAATAAATATTTGGGGACAATCTGACACAAATCGACCTAGTCCCAAACTAAGCAAAGCTTGTACTATGGGTACTAGACGACGATAAACATACTTATATAGATAAATAAATACTTAAATACATAGAAAACATCCATGACTTAGGAACAAATATTCATGCCCATCACACAAATAAATGCCCTTACCGGGATTCGAACCCAGGACCTCTTGCTTCGTAGGCAGGGTCACTACCAACTAGGCTAAAGCGGTCGTCAAATATCACGAAAGGATTTCGGTATTGTGTGAATCCATACTAATATTATAAATGCTAAAGCGCGTATGCATGTCTGCCTGTCTGTTACCTCTTTATGCTTAAACCACTGGACCGATTAAGATATTTTCTATGGAGATAGATTGAATCCCAGGGAAGGACAAATGATAGTTTATATCCCGGAAATCACCCCCTAAGGAGAAAACGGGAAGGAAGTTGGCGTGGGCAGAAGCTGGTATATAGATAAAACAACCACAGGCAGCACACTTTAAAAATACACAAAATCTCATTCGAAATCACAATGTATCCCGACTGGAAGCGGAATAAAAACAAATAATAAAAAGTAAAGGGCAGATAAGGGAAGAAAACGGTCCATTTGATAAGTACAAGTGTCGCGACAATGAGAGGGCCCTGTTTATGGCCCAGATAAGTAGGAACCTTCGTATGCTGCGAATCCGGTACATAATTATGGTTTTGGCAAATGTTTGAACAATTGTTTGATAAGAAATTGATACACATTTCATGAGTCGTATTCATGTTAATTAAAAACCAAATAATAAAATATAATAACATCACTTTTTCATAAAGTTTTGTTGTTAACTATAATACAATAAAAATTAGTAATGTAATCTCTGATAAACACGTTCGCAACCAAGAAAACCCGCCTAGCGGGCACTTGTAATGTTTTCTTAGATGCTAGGTGGGCAATAGTATGAACTTAGCCTAGTGAATTCTGTCGGTTTTTGGTGAGATATTCCATTTTTAGTCTTGATGCGAAAGTGTCAAAGATTAATTAGAATGCGCTTATACCTTCCAAGCCAGTATAAGTAGGTAGTTCAAAAAGGTTTTTTCGTAGAATATGATTGGAAACCATCACAAAATTAGGAGTTTAGGTATTATTGTCGTTTACCTCACATTTAATCTTTTAAAAGTGAAATACTAAAACGCGAACACGAATGTCGCAAAAAAAAATTACTACCACTGAACTATCATAGATATAAATAAGTAAACTGCAGTCTCGACAACACGTCTACAGGAATATACAATGGATACTACACGGACCCCATTTATCAGGGTTGCATGGCACATCAATGAGATAGCCAACGACTGAACGTCGACACTGGCGCGGTTCGGGCACCGAATGGTGCATTTATGTCACTATCCTACAGTTGCATAAATTCCTTTGCACTACGTATTGATTCGACTGTATTTTCTGAATCAGGTAATCATAAACGCTTATAGCAAATCGTATTTATAGCTGAACAGATCGGAAGGCTTTGTAATCGGATATGTGTTGCATTGCGTTAGATTACAGTCGTATTCATGGGTTTACTTTGTGAATAATTATGATTTTTAGTTCTTTAGATTAGCATCTATGCGTTTATTGTACTCTTACTCACCACCTTACTAACTTAAGGTAAATCTAAGAAAGAAACTTGGTAGAGTTAGAAAGTTTTCTAAAAAATTGAAATATATTTGTTAATAAAAAATACACCCACGGTTAATTATTTGTAACAATCTACATCCAGACGACATCTTAATTTGTACACTTGCTGATGACGTCGAACCACACATAGGACGATTTCAAAGTCTTTTCGTAAACACTTTATTATTATTAATTTATTATTAAAACCTTTTATTTCCCGTAAAAAAAATAGTAAATTACACGTAGTTTTTTCTTAGAGACTAAACAATCATAAATTTTTGAGTTATATCCTCTTTCTTGGTTCAATTTTTTTGGGATCCCTTTGGCAGGGTATAGGTCTCCTCCAATTTCTTCCACTTGTCTCTGTTGTGTGCCACTTTAAGCCAATTGTTTCCTGCTACTGTTTTTATTTCGTCATCCCAACGCTGCTGAGGTCGTCCCACGTTTCGTTTTCCATAAGGACCGGTCCATTTGGTACATATAAGGGTCCAGCGCTGGTCAGTGTACCTGGCTACGTGGCCGGCCCATCGCCATTTCAATTTAAGTGCTTGTTGTAGAGCAGTGCTTGTCGTAAACACTTACGACTTATTATTACTCATTTTATACGAACGATACGATATTACTATTAATAATCATTTTTCAATCATTAATCATTTTATTAGTCTATTCAGATTGTTAGTTACAATATTTTGCCTATAATCAAAAGTTAGTACCTACCTATAAGCTAATAATATTAATTAATTATAAATTTTCACTCACGTGCATTGCCGTCCGATATTGGCCATTAAAATAGTCTTTGTCTGACATTGTCATTCAGATACACGATAATTTAAAGTTGTAATTGTTTGGTGATAGTATTTTCTCAAATATATGTAGTATACAGTTTACTGCGCTATAAAAAGTTATGTTTGTCATCTTTACATGAATATTGTTACGATTTTCTGTTTTTGTAGGCTTGGTTTCATTAAACTTATTTTATTTATCAAAACATCCTGTGTGTGATGGCATTTTTACGTCGTTGGCTCTGTTTCTCATTCTTGGATGTTATCTACGTTTTAACATCTATTCAATATAAAGGTGTCCAAACCACATGGTTGCTTGGGGCTAGTCTGATTTCTATAAGATTGTGTCCCATAACATTAATTATTACAGTACAGTGACATTGCCATACAGGTCCTCTCTTTGACGTAATAAAGTAAAAAATACGTGATGTACGTATGTACGTAAATTTTAAGGTACCTATACATTGGAGGTCGTAGTGTGTCGTCAGCCTAATAATATTGCCCAGGCGGTCTTCTGGGAAATTATTGAACTGGCTTCCGGTATTTTAATTAGGTAGCTACGCTTTGAAACTTACCCTTATTTTGGTGTCTACCCGCCAAACATATGTTTAATTAACTTTTTTATGAACAAATTTAGTACACCGTCGTTTATCATTTATTTGACACTTTCTGAGATCCGGTTTTGTAAAGATGCGTTCGTCAAAATGTGAGATCAAAATAAGTAACACAAATAAGTATAGTAACACAGCACATTTTTGGACATTAACTACTGACATTGATCGATTACACAACGCAATAATATTCATAATAAATAATCAAATTCTTTTCTCAAACATGCAATGAAATGTCGTCATTACGTCACGTTATTACGTTTCGTGCGGAACAACTCGAGAAAACTGTAAAGGAATTTCTTACAAAAATTGAAGGCCTAGGGCGGGAAGTAATTTTGTATTTTTTTTGGGGCACAGCAAGGAGGTTTTTTCTTGGAGGTTTTTATTTATTTATTTCATTGCATAGTTGAGAAAAGCACTATACTCTCACACTACCTCAACCTTGCCAGTCATAATAATCCTTTTCAGGTTATCCGAAGAAAGTCGCGAGTTAAATAAAGTCTATATACTCATATACCGTATCCAATAAACAAACCTTACATATACACTTCTTCTGGGTCATAGGTATACTGCATTTTGCAGCAAAATTAGCTAAGCGGGTCAAGAGGTCAAAATGACCTTCAGATGACTCTAATGTCATGAGGATAAGGACTGGCTAGATAATTTTGAGCGTATTATTTTGCGTAGCTACTTCTGCTGCTGACTGTATGTAGTTACGTGTACTGCTGGTATGACATATGCAGTGATATGCAGTATAATATTGTATAATATTATTCCTCAGCTTTTATGACCAAAAATAATCCAATCCTAATCCCACTCAAGTGCAGCTCTGCTGCGACTTACGTAATGGCAAAGAGTAAATTCCAAATTGAAATTCTTGAATTTCCAAACACGAGAATTGAATTTGAAATAGCAAAGAAAGTTATTTCAAGTTTAAGTTTACAGTTTACTCGGGAGAGCTGCGAGATTTATTCGGTAAACTGAAGTTAGGTTCACTTTCTTTGTGTCACACTGTACCTACTTGGAACGGATGGTAGAAGTCACAAGTGCTCTCCTATAGTTACTCTTTATAGGATAAGCAGAAAACGTCAAAAACTGGCTACGGAAAAGTAACTGAAAATAAACTATTCAACTACCTATTTATATTCTTACATAAAAGGTAGCCTATGCCAGCAGGGGCATAATTTCGTATCGATTGATACCTCATTCACCAATACCGTTTCAGTTTCTTTAACGCTACACAGTGTAACGCACGTTAATACAATCATTGACTGCTTTTATTTTTATACAACGATGATGGCAAAGACGGTAAGCGGACACCGCGGCCTCTAGACGCATGCAACTCCAAAGGAGTCACATCGGCGTTGCCGACCCTTGATATGTTTGAGGATTCGCCGTGTTGACAGCTGAAGGTACAAATGGCCTCGCACTCAACACAACGCATCCCCGGGAGCTCTGGCGAACTTGCTCACCTCCAGGAACACAACAATACTAACAGCTAGCAAGTAGTAGTGTTATTATGGCTGCATCATCCCTTCCACTCTCTGCCATAGACGGGCTAAAACGTGTTACAGCTTTTGTCTGATGATATGTATAGTTCATATTATCCTCAATAAAATGTTTGTTTTGCGCGAGACTTCTGTGGGAACGGGACATATCTGTTACGCTCCCTGTGGCAGACAGAGGGGACAACATAGGTGTCTCGTTCCCACATTTTATACATTTTATGGAGTCACGTGCAACCCGCGTTTTTTAACAGTACACTTATTAACAATGCAGAAAAGTATATGCGACTAACATAAGTCGTCATCATACTCGGCCTATAAAAGTTTTATTATGGTTAAAGGTCAAATTGTAAGGCTCAATTGTAGAGCTTTGGATGAAAGGAAACATCACAACTTTTATAATAGTACTTACAATGAAAGATTAATCTTAGTACTTGCTACGGGACTGATATGGTTAATGTACAAGAGGTACAATATTTATTTTTATGTTATTAACAATACAAGTACTTACTCGTACCGTCTGGAGACCTCAGTGAGGTACATAAATAAGTTAATTATACGCGATAAAGTCCCGTTTAGTAAAAATAACAAGGACTTAATTTCACTAGGTACTGTTTAAGAGAAAGAGGTACATACCTTTTTAGGCCGTCTTAACTAAGTGATAGCATCTCTCAAGTAAGTTACTTAAGCATTGAGTTGTAACAATCCGCTTTAAAATTCATCAAAACTGGCCCTGGCCTAACAACATTCAGGCAAATGAGTGCTTTCTTTTGAACCGTTAACAACTCTAAACTTGAGCCACTGTTGAACTGGGGAACAGTTTAAATTGCTTTTTCAGACACTGCGTCTATTCCTTGCTCGGAACAACTAACAAGAGTTTCTGTGAGATAATAGTCCAAGATCAGACTTTGTGTTTTGTTTGTATAGAAATTGTGCGTTAATATCCTGAAAAGGTTTTTTCGCGGAAAGGAAAATAAGTTAAATATTAAATTCTTTTGCGTTCACAGAACAGCGTCGGAAATTTTATTAATATATACTTGACAGTATACTAGATACAAAGCAATATAAATGGTCTATGGCTGCTTTGTGCCGATAAATACATATATGCTTCAGGTGATTCCTTTCATGAGATGTTCATCATCATCATTACTTAAGAGACGTGCTCTTGTCGGTGGAGCAACCGCCACTTTTTAGGGTTCCGTAGCCAAATGGCAAAAAACGGAACCCTTATAGATTCGTCATGTCTGTCTGTCTGTCTGTCTGTCTGTCCGTCAGTATGTCACAGGCATTTTATTCTAAAACCATAAGGTGTATTTGAATAAAAAATTGAGGATAGGGTGTATTTTGTTAACCGCTACATAGTTATGTAATGAAATTATAAAAAAAGTTTTTTTTAAGCGTGCACTCCACTCCATACATAAAATTGAAACTCAATAATAAATATAAGGTTTCTCAGCAAATTTTTTGCTGATTAATTTTGATTAAGTGAATAGAGTCGGAGATAATCGCCCCGAAAGTCACTAAAATTGTGTCCCCCTCCTCTCTAACTTTTGAACCGTGTATTTCAAAAATATGAAAAAAATCATGCAAATTGTTTTGAAGAAGATCGGTTCAAAAGTTTTCAAGATATTTCTAAAAAACCACCTTACTTAAAGAAAAGGATGTAAGTGCCATATGATTTCAGTAAAGATACGACCTTTTTAATAGACACGGAACCCTTGTTGTGCGTGGTCCGACACGCACTTGGCCGCTTTTTCTTTATCTATTGCCAGTCTCTTGGCTTCCTCATATGACTCGACATCAGCTTATTCTTTTATTTGGCTAAAATATGTTATCCTAGGCCTTCCTCTGCCTCTCTTGCCTTCAATTTTACCTTCCAGGATGTTTAGAAAGAAACTGTCGTGCCGTATCAGGTGGCCCACCATCTTGCCTCTCCTATTTCTAATACATCCTGGCAAACATCTTTTCTCATCTACCATCCTTAAAACCTCTTCGTTTGTCTTTCTCTCCGTCCAGCTTATCCTTTCCATCCTTCGCCAGCACCACATTTCGAAGGCCTCTAGTTGTTCTCTGTCTCTCTGGGTTAGCGTCCACGACTCGCTCCCATATAAAGCAATGCTCCAAATGTAAACTTTAATCAGGCGCTTTTTAGCTGTTCTTGATATGCGTGCTTTTAAGGGATGCTTTTTGTTATTAATTGCCTTTTTGGCCATAGCAATCCTCTGTATGATGTCAGGGGTGCACCTAGAGTCACTGGTAATGATACTTCCCAAATATTTAAATTTCTGAACTTGCTCTATTGTCGTATCTCTGATTACGATTGGGTTTCTGTATACTGTTGTGCGTTTAGAGATAGTGAGAATTTTGGTTTGATTGCAGTTAATTTTAAGTCCGGTTTGATTGAAAATTTCATCTAGTTGTAATACTAACTGCTGTAACTGATTACTATCTTCGGCAAATGCCGCGTCGTATGCAAATCTAATGAATTGTACTAGATGTTCATAGGTAATTTAAAATTTTACTAAGGGAGAAATAACCTGACCCAATTCGAAATGTCAAAAATTGCACGTCACCGCGCCGCGCCGGCAAATGAAAGGGGTGTCCACTCTTATGTCACCAGAAATGAGAGAGAGTTACCTATGGAATACTCGTAACGTCCTCAAAATCGATAACACGTTTTCCTTCAATTTAAGTTCATGTATGGATACGTAAGTACTCGGTGTTGTAACATAAGTGCTGATTTATGATGACACTTAAATACTCACATTTTAAGGTGCGACCACACCGCCTCTTAAAAAACGGTGACGGTACGGAATTGCAGTGACGCGTCGTATGCGTGCCGTTTTTGACGCATACTCCCCACACCTCTGCTTAAAAAACGGTGACGGTATGGAATCGCAGTGACGTGCTTCACGCGAATCATTTTTGACGCAAACCTTCCAAACCGGTGCTTAAAATACACTGCGTCAAAATCATGCTTCAGATACCTATATGACATAAGTAGATGATCAACTGCAACAATCACAGCAACATGTGTACGTCATCTGTTTTTTTTTAGAGGTATGTCTAGAATCTGATGATCTCTATGTGAAAAACGAAGTTTTAACGACAATAACCTAAAAACCCCGATTCGCAAATCTTTGCGTAAAAACGCTGCATTTACAAAACAGTTGCGTCTTTTACGTCACCGGTGTGGTGTCTGCCATAAAATCTCCGTGTAATATTTTTTGCGATTTTTACGCAGATCAATTTACGGTGCGTCAGCGTATTTTCAGCAGCGGTGTGGGGAGCATGCGTCAAAAACGGTACGGATACGACGCGTCACTGCGATTCCGTACCGTCACCGTTTTTTAAGCGGCGGTGTGGTCGCACCTTAATGTGGCGATTCAAACATAGACTGCTCTCATGAATATCCCGGCAGCTTAACAATCTTCAGTTACTTACTCTTTAGTAATCTAATTTATGACCTGTATTTCAATGTCAGTTTTAAATCACATTTTAGTCAGGTAATACAGGCTGTATTACCTGACTAAAAAGTGATTTAATTGATGAAAAGAAAAAAAGAATAGATCACTATCCTTCTTCTCTTTTCTAACACTGGCAGTTAAGAAAATCTTTATACTAAAAGGACTTTAAATGGCATCCGAGGAAGGGGGTCACGTTTGAGGCGCGGGTAAAAAGCACCAGGTGCGGTCTAACGTTCCCGGCACAAATTTCTTACGAGACGACATGGAAAGAAACCCAGCCACTACTATTGGCAGTGGAATTGCTTTCTTGACTTATGAAGTTATGAAAAGTTAACTTCGATTTAATGGGTTTATAAACGAGTCCGTACAGATGATTGAGTACTTTGGTAGTTTACTTGCTGCGGTATCCAAGATAAATACACATAATTGGTGTATACCGTGAAGACAAATGAAATACGTATTTTTTTATTCATTGTTGTCATAGTGACTAGAGCAGATAAGGTCAGTGTATCAATTTATATTTGAAATAAGCGGTCATTCAACACAGTAACAGTAATATAAAACATATCTAATTGAAGACGATACTGTATTATGGTGAGTATTTACATGCAAATACGTTAAGCAGATTGGTGTTTCGGTGTGGAGGTGTTTATTTATTACTGGGAATTTTGCGTAAAAAAAGGGGGGGCGGGGTTAGCGGTATTCTATCCACCCCAGATCCTCTCAGAAGTTAGTTGGTTTTGTTTACTCCTCTCGTAATATGGTGTGGTGGTGAAAAATACTGAACATAATACCTACCCAAAATATACTAACAAACGAAAGGATTAATCTACCAAAGTGACCTTAGTAGTGGCTTCTCTGTGCACTTGAAACTTAATGTCTGTAAGCACCGCGACTGTTTATTTTCTTTCCTCGCTGAAAGAGCTCGGATATGCGGTAGACGTAGTTCTGTAATAGTTTATATTTGTTTCTGTTAGTGGGTTTGTTAGATGTCTTCTGAAGTACGTACATCACGTATAAGATCGTGACTGGCTAGTGCACCTACTTAAGTAAGTATATCTTGTAAGTTTTTTTTTAGTCCATGGACGGAATAAGAGTTTTTAACGATAAGGGGTTCGACGACCATACAAAACGTTTTTTGACTTTGCAGGCTAAAGGTGTGATATTTAAAAAAACTTATGTTACACACTTTCATACATTGGCTTCCCATTTGCGATTTGCGATTTCCCCCTTACCTAGAATACACTTGTATGAAAGCCAATGCATGAAAGACTAGTTCCGGCCGCGACTTTATTTGAGTGGACCCGAAATAAAAACAATTCTATATTTTAATCTAGGGTATAGACTTTCTCCATGCGCATCCAAATCGGTTAAGCCGGTTAAGCGTGATTGAGCAACAAACATCTAAACTTTGTCATTTATAATTTTTATTTATTTATTCATTTATTGAAAATGGGGAAACAAACGGCTAAAAATAGCACACATGAATATTTAAAGACAAGACTATCGTATATTCATCATCATCATCATCATATATCGTATATTATAATGCCTGTATAAAAAGTTACATATAATATAGTACCTGCAGTATATTGGAATAAAAAGATATCATATATAGAACTAGTGTTCTTTAATAAACTATCTAACATGCATACATTTTACTTAACAAAAAATAAGTTTAATGAAACAATTTTGTATTAACATGGTTTGTGGTTCACTAAATGAGATAAGTTTTAATGAAATTAAATGAAATTTAGTAGGATTGTTTCATAAGTTTCTTAAAATATCACGCCCTGCGAATGTCAAAAGACGTTTTGTATGGTCGTCGAACAATCTTAATAGAAAGATCTAAGTTTCAAACACAGATAGGCGATAGTGGCACAATACAATACTACCTACTTACCAAAACTATTTCACACAAATTAGTTTTTCTGTGATTATGATGACGGCGACTCTAGCAATTACGAATTTGCCCTATTAATCGCGCTTGATACACTTATTTCACCGACAAACGTTTCACCGAATGAATGGTTTCACCGAATTTTCGATTCATCGAATTTCTGTCACTCATTCGCTGCCAAGAATCGCTACGCGCTACGTTCGTAGCCGATCCCGTGGTTTTATTGTATGTAGCAACTACGACGTAGGCGCCCACTAGGCAGGTTCCTAGCAGTGAAAGTGTTAAATAATGACTTTTACAGTACATATGGTGCTACTTTCCCGCACTAGTGCGGAAAAGAGCACTTTCCGTGTATATGTCTAAACTTTAAAGAGCCATATGTACAGTAAAACGTTGTACGGTACACGTGCGAATAGGTAATTCACAACTCGTGTCGATTTAAAACACTCCCTTCGGTCGTGTTTTAATTTATCACCACTCGTTACGAATTTCCTATTTTCGGCACTTGTATCGTAAATAGAAGACTGGGAAAAGGGCGTGTCTATTGGAGGTCGGCTGATAAATAACTTACGATATGCTGATGACACTACACTTCTTGCACAGTCAAGAGAAGATATTGAAGACTTGTTATCGCGTTTGGAAGTCAAAAGTCTTGAATTTGGCCTAGCCATCAACAGGGACAAGACCAAAATGATGATTGTGGACCGAGCTGGACAAAATCAAATGGACATTTCCAGTATAGCCAACTGTGATGTTGTACAAAACTATATATACCTCGGATCCAACATATCCAACTTAGGCGGCTGCGAGCAAGAAATCAAGAGAAGATGCGCTATTACTCGATCTGCGGTTGAAAAGCTCAACAAGATTTGGAAAGATAGGAGGATAACCAAAAATACAAAGGTTCGACTTATGAAATGTCTTGTCTTTTCAATCTTTCTATATGGAGCTGAAACTTGGTCCCTGCGTATACAAGACCGCCGGAAAATCGACGCTTTGGAGATGTGGTGCTGGAGGCGTATGCTGAAGATCCCTTGGACCGCTTTCCGCACAAACAACTCCATCCTCAAGGAGCTCAAGGTTAAGGAACGGCTGTCGTCAACTGTCCAACTGCAAATACTGAAGTTCTTTGGCCACATAACTAGAAACGAGCGCTCGATCGAGAGGCTGGTGGTTCAGGGCCACGTGGAAGGCAGGAGATCCAGAGGTCGATCACCTACCCGATGGACGGACATTATAAAAACAATCACGCAAAACTCAATGACTGAGTGTTCTCGCAACGCAATGAACCGCCTGAAATGGAAAACCATTGCCAGGAAGGCAATTGATGCTAAGAAGACCGACGACGTAACCTCCTAGTATCATCGAAGCAACCACGACCACTCTGCCAAGAGTGTACGACTGAGAAGAAGAAGAATCGTAAATAACTAATTTCATGCTGTGCAACAAAACATACAGCCTGCTTGATGGTAAGAAGATATCGCAGCCTGTGGACACTCGCAAGCGCGTCGACCCACTATAGATTTGGGGGTTCGTTGTGTTGACAGCTGTAGACAAAAAATGCAGGTCACTCAGTCTAAGCACAGCGCATTCTCTGTAGCTCAAGCGACTTTACTCACTACTCTAGGAATATAATAATGATAATAATAAATATTGACGACCGCTTTAGCCTAGTTGGTAGTGACCCTGCCTACGAAGCAAGAGGTCCTGGGTTCGAATCCCGGTAAGGGCAAACATTTATGTGATGAGCATGAATATTTGTTTCTGAGTCATGGATATTTTCTATGTATTTAAGTATTTATATCTATTATATATAGCGTCGTCTAGTACCCATAACACAAGCCTTTACTGAGCTTACTATGGGACTAGGTCGATTTGTGTAAGATTGTCCCCTTATATTTATTTATTTATTTATTTATTTATTTAATATTTGAAGACAATCTCACACTAATTATGGGTAATAGACGACGATAAAAATATGTACATAGACATAAATAAATCCATACTTTATATTATAAATGGGAAAGTGTATGTGTGTGATTGTTTGTTTGTCCGCCTTTCATGACAAAACGGAGCGGCGAATTGACGTGATTTTTTAAGAGGAGATGGTTGAGAGAGTGACATAGGATAGTTTTTATCTCCGAAATCCAAGGGGGGTGAAATGGGGGGGGGTGAAATGGGGGGGAGGGTGAAATGGGGGGGGGGGTAAAAGTTTGTATGTAGTACTTAAATACATAGAAAACATTCATGACTCATTAACAAATATTCGTGCTCGTCACACAAATAAATGCCCAAATTCGCACCAGGAACCTCTAGCTTCGTAGGCAGAACTAAACCGGTCGTCAACATAAATCATATATCCCCTGAGAAAGTATAGTGATGTAAATGATGGCTGCGGGATTCTGTAAGGTAGAGAAAAATTCCCAGTAGGGCTGCTCCAAATACGAGCGACATGACATGCCGGTGACTCCTACCTCAAATATCTGTATGAATCACCATGTTTTGTAATTTCTTGTGAAACATTACATTAGTGATACTATAATTGGTAGTAAACCTGAGCTGAAGTTAACATTTGAACTATGCTTCAAACATCTGGGGCAATTCTGTTGGCGTTCATAGAAACTTTGATGAGAAAAACGAGCCTTTAGCCAAGGCCATTTCGGTTTTTATCTATATTTAATAGTCTAGTCGTCGCGAAACGTCTGGTTGACGTAACTGGTGACCGAAGAGCTGGCGGTTTTCTCGCGCAACGCATCAGCATTGCAATTCAGCGAGGAAATGCCGCCAGCATCCTCGGTACAATGCCTCGAGGGCCTTTTTTAGATTTAACTTAGCTTTAATTTAATTTAGTTAATGTTATAGTTATCATCTTGTATATACTTTAGAAAATAAAGGTTACTTTTATAGTCTGTTGGGAATCGACATCGAGAAGGAAAGACAAAAAGAAATAACAGAATATACGCAATAAAGATATTTATATTGTGTGTACCTCAGTATCTTTATTGCTTTCATAGGTAAATACAATTTCGTACATTATATTTGTTCATCTATGAAACCTTGTGGCACTACAATATGACAAAACGAAAATGTTGATAACATACAACAGCTTAAAGCTGGGCTGACCAAGGTTAAGAGGTGTTATGTAACATTCGCATCGAGCAGAGCATGTTCGCTGTGTCCTAAAAATTGGAGTAACATGCTCGCCAAAACACTGTGCTCCATATTCGCCAGCCACTCTCAGTCAAGATGACCGTACAGCGTACTGACTGAACCGCGTAACAGTCAAAGGATTCACCAAAAACCGAAAGCTGGGTGGAGCACTCAAAGCGAGCAACGAGCGAGTGGCTCGTTGCTCGCTGGTTTCCCCGTAACACTACGTACTGACTGCATGAATGCTCGCTGTGTAATATGTTACATTACACCTGTCGGTGATGTGGCCAGCACCCAGCTTAAGCTGTCACTTAGGCTGTCACTTAATTCTTACTAGCTAGCTACGTACCTTCACCGAAACTAGTAAAATTAATCATTTGAGTGTTCTGCTCAAAATGCACTTCATATAATTAACTATTTTCTCACACTTAAAGCCCCGTAGGTTCAGCGAAGTTTAGCAAACAGAGTTTTTGAAACAATATAATGCGTCTGTTTGTAATAATATGGTTTCAAAAAATACGAATAGTAATCTTGAGGCTTTTCTGCAGTGACATCAAAACATGATTAAGTAATTTTCACTAGATAGAAAAAAATCACGAACTCAGGTCTACAAGGGTCTAAAGTACACTGAAAATATTCGTAACACAAAATGCACAAAAGCTAAAAATATTTAAATTGCATTTAGAATCAGCAATATCGTGTTTGTGAGAACTCAGTGATTACTTTATTATTTATTTATACGACCAAATTAAAATAAAAAAACATGATATTCGCGCTTCCGAGCACGCATATTCATCTCGCTCACGCTTATGCTCAGAGAGAGCGAGAGAACCAAGACAATGAGCCTAACAAATATGCTATTTATAGAATGTAAGAGCAGTGAACGAAAAAACCATAGCACTGCAAAATGGCCCCACAGAATGGGTGCCATTGCCATTATGCGGGGATGGAGACGGGGTGCCAAAAGGATGCTACGCAGTCGTTTAGTTTGAACATGCTCATACCGGGTTTTAGGTACGTTTTTTTGTAGAAATTTGTAAGTAGCTAGCATTGTATGGCTTTTTAGTTTGGTTTAAACGTTTCTTTCAATGTAACCCATTTCTAACAATCAATGAGTTGTTTATTAAAAAATCAACAATGGAGATCCATTTGATAATTTGTCATTTAACCAGGTGCTTAATATAGATATAATTGAATTAAAGACTTGTTACCTTTTTTATAATTAATGCTATTTCATAAGTGCATGAAAAAAATAGAGAATACTATTAAGTCGTAACTTGCTAATTGTAACGTGACTTTTTTACTCGGCCAAATTGAGAAACTCGAACATTTTGATCTTTGTATCAACATACTACCAAAACCATCCAATCAAATGCATCATTATCGATAAATAAACTTTCACAATTCCCATAGTTCATTCACATGGCTACAATGAACCGGGCTCGAGTAATTTTGGGCAGATTTCGAATCGATAAACCACCAATTAAATGGTCAGACGTTCGTCGATCGCTGCGGTCCGAGTGATTGTGGTTTGCGGTTCAATCAGGCAAGTCCGTAGCAAGATTTCGAGCTGCTGCATTGGCATTTTTATTGGTCCAATAAGGACTTAATGCTGGAGCTGATTCACATTTGGACTTATTCTTAAATTAAAGTAGGTATCGACGTTGTAATAAGTAGGCTGTGTAGTCAATTTCTGTTTTGGGTGTTTTTGCTGCTGCTTTGCTGAATTTCCGTTGGACGGTCTCAAGACAACCGAAGAAAGTAATATCTGTAAGCTGTTTTATTTATAAAAGCTTAAGGATATACGACGACGTCTCTTCATGCTTCGTATCCGTTTCCGAAAATGATTTATAATTTAGACATCTTAATTTGGTCGGGTCGGGTTCTCAAAGGCTAACTTTAGGCCGCTAACTTCACACCGGTATAAAATACTATGTCAAAATATTTTTTTAAGTTGTACTTACATGGTTATATAAACCTAGGATAGACTGTCCAATTCGGTAAGTCTAACTTCGAGACAGAGGTCCTTCTGACCTGGACAGCGTTCTAGGCTAGTCCAATATTTCGCAGTATCTCAAAGCGAGAGTCTTGACCAGTTTTGACATATGGCACTGAAACGTGGTCGCTAATTATGGGCCTCATAAAAAGGCACAAAGTCACCATAATGGCTCTCCATTTGGGTTTACGGCTATGCTGGGAGTTTCTCTGCGTCGCGTTGCATCAGAAATGAGGTTGTCCGCAGCACTAAGCTAACCGTTAGAGCCCTCAGAATCGCTAACCATAAGTGGAAGTGAGGCACATTGCACGCAGAACTGATGGCCGTTGAGGCGGAAAGGTTCTCGAGTAGCAACCACGTACTGGAAGATGCAGCGTGGGTAGACCCGCAACAAGGTAGACTGATCTCCTGCTAAAGGTCGCGGGAGTACGACTGGTGCGGTTGGCGCAGGAACAATCACTGTGACACTCTTGGGGGAGGCCTCTACGTCCAGCAGTGAACGTCTTTCGACTGATATAAGAATGATAATGAATTTTTTCATGAGTTTTTCTATGACACTAGTTTCTTTCTTACTAACTTACTAGACTTATAAATACGTTAAATGGGATTAAATATGAATGTGTCCCGCAGTCGACGCGGATCCGGAGCAGTTTTAAATTTAAGCCTCGGCTCATCCGTGCGGCCGTATTACAAACTCTTCTCGGCACCGGCTTCCAAATCGGATTTTTTATTGTTTAATGTTTTATTGCTGCACGTACATTTTGCTTGCAGTGTGTAATATTTATTTACATCAAAGGTATTATACTGAATAAGGATGTAGAGTGATAGTCAAATCAGCTTTTTCGGAACTTGAAAACGCTTGTACTCGTACAAGTGATGTCACGACTTTCTATGCACAAACGGTGTCCATTTTTGAGACTCATTTATTATTGCGATATATCAATATATATCCTATGTGGCTTCGGCCCTGATATTATATAGTGCTCTTTACGATTACTGAGAGCAAATTGCTAAGCATTATAATTCTAAATCACAATTAAGTATCTCATTAAGTATACTAATTGAAAGAGCACGAGGCGCCCCGAAGGGCGCACGGGGCCTGTGATTGTTCGAATCGCTGCTCCAACTGGACTACAATAGAACATTGTTTAACAAGGGTCGTAAGTGGAATATAGCGTACAAGAGTCTATCAGAGCGTTTGACCCGAGTTTGCAACATTCGAGTTATACACGATGGTTTTCATCTCATTTGCAAGGAAATAAATAACCACAAAAGACAAAAAGATCTATGTCTCATACAACTGCACTAATCAAAAATTTACGAAATTGACAACATCACTTCAAGATGCTTTGCTTTAATATTTCAACCAATCACAGAGTAGAATTCTTGTGGCCCGCGGCTAAATAGATTTACATTAAACCAATCAGATCACACATTAGCTCATTACTCCCTAGGGACTTTCCAAGAATACAATAAGTTGGTCGACTATTACTCGGTAATCTTTTATATCTTATAGTTGTACTAAACCGTGATAGTTTTTCTTTTAAATTCATTATATGCCTAAGGGCCATGATTTTTTTTACACTCCCAGTAGTAGCCATTCAGTCGGCAGAAATGTGGGCACACACTTGACTCGAGCAAAAATGCCTTCAAAGGCTAATATCAGGATGGCAGTGTTGAAAAATGGATTTTAGATACCTACCCATATTATTTTTGAACAAGGGAGAGGAATAAAAACATTTTATTGTATACATTTTTCTTCGTGGTTGATTTATATACCCATGCCGAATTACAGCTTTCGTAAGGGTCACTGAGCAAAGCCGCAGACGGACAGACGGACATGGCGAAACTATATTCCTTGTTGACTATAGAACCCTTAAAATGACCCAGAATTCAGGAATTTGAGGCCAAAGCCAGCAAGTCTTTAATATAACAAAAGTTTCCGAATGTTTTTGTGAGTTTCATTTACTGCACATTGATAATTTGTCGTGAATTTGCTTTCATATACGTTCTTTTATATCGTGATAACTAGAATAAACTAAATACTATACTATAATACTAAATATCTAGCGACCAAAACGAATTTCTTATTATAAATTTTAAATGAAAGGAAAAATTGAAAAATTTAATGCTCCGAGCCGGATTTGAACCGGCGACCACAGGCATTCATGGCCGGTTCAAATCCGGCTCGGAGCATTAAATTTTTCAATTTTTCCTTTCATTTAAAATTTATAATTTTCTTTAGCAGCGTTACTGCTTAAAAACAAATATGACTTTCTTATTAATTTCTTCTGAACAGAATGCTTTATTTTAACCATCTCAACCTAGTTATTATGATTGCGTTTATGCCAAATATAAGGCATTTGTCTCTTCTTTCCAAGTATGTAAGAATGAGAGGGATGGTTTATGTTCGCCATACACGCAATCATGCTAGGTGTCCTGGCTTCCTTATAACCATACATGGTATACTACAAGAATACAGAAAAGAAATCTTAACCTTACTTTCGGCCTATCGTATTTATTTTACAGATAATCTAAAGTAAAATTTGCTTCGCTTATAACAAGATTGCTTTTGCTGCACAATAGTTTTAAATAAGAGGTTGACGAAGTAATCAGTCGATATGAGGAAAGGTTTCCACATACATCATCGCACACCTCGCCGTAATGGTGGTCATTTGGACAATCCTTCTCAAGATGAGAATGTTTGTAAATCGCCCGTTATTACTGTGGTACGTGCTATTCGAAAATAGATGGTTTTCTTTGTTGGGGACGTCATCATCGGACAATGTATGAAAAAGTACCCTCTGGACGATTTTTGAACTGTACGAGTTATAGTTTTGTTTTAGTTAAAATGACGATAATGCACGTGAGATTTACTTCTTTTGTTGCTAAATGTGAAAGGAAAAGATAACAAAGACACGGTATAAAAATGAATGAAGTGTGGCACGTGTTCTGAAGCAGCGATCTACTACTTGTGCTTATGTTTATGCGTACTTGTTTAACAACCCTACTTGAAGATAACTATTTAACATACGATGTTGATAATTATCTGAGAGATCGTATATTTAGTTTGTTTTAACGTGTTACACACTACGACAAAGTTAACACATTAATTAGAAAAAAAGAAATACAATAAGTTAATTCATGACGTTTTAAAACATGCGAGCAATAACAGGTAGTGTGTGAGTACTATGACGCTGGGCTTTTGTAGATGCTGAGAACCAAAACTTGCAAACAAAAATTTTTTTTACATAAAATAGTTAAATGATACTCGTAAATAATATAAGACATAGTTTGAGATCATGTACACTAAAACAACATTGAAATAGGCGATATCAATGCAATTAGGTACTTATTTATTAGGTTGGGTTATATTATTAGTAAAATTAACTAACTATTGAAGCCTAATACGATGACTGCCAAGCACCGAAATAAGAATAAGAATAAGAAAATTTTATTCACTTAAAAAACCTTTGTTTCACAAAAATCTTCTTCTGCCAAACTGCATGACAGTTTGTTGGCAGAGGGACTCCCTTACAAATAACAGATAGGTAGGCTAAGCTATTGAGTAGAGTATTTTAATTTTATAATTTTGTTTTTTAATGGTAGGTACAGCTCACGTGCTCACTTTACTTAAGACTACATTTCCAGTTTATATTTTGTTTTTTCTAAGAAAAACTCCTTCACTCCAACCTTAAACATTCTAAATGTGTTACATTCTCTTATATCATACGGTATATCATTATATATTTTGGGGACCAGGTACTTCCTACTTCTCTTCCCATAATAATTATTAGCACACGCCGGCACCTCTAGCATTTTTTTACTAATATTTCTTGTTAATATTGAGTGACTGATATTGATTTTAAATTTGTTTTTATTGAACTGCTCTAAAGCCAGAATCAGCAAAACCCCCTCATGAACCGGCAACATACGGCTTTCCACGAATAATTCCTCATAATTACTTTTTTTACAGCGCGTTTAAGTTTTTTTTGGCGTTTTTATAGGTAGCTATAAGGATGTATTGATCGCTGTCGACATTAATGATGTTGAAACCACCGTGCTTACAGCGTGTTGCAAATTCTAAAATGTCTCTGATCACCCCACCCATTAGTGCAAGCCCACATGCACACATACGTAGCAAGTTGGTTCAAGTAAATCAGCAGCATTCCTCGCGAACTTCCCTTAATGTGTACTTAGCATGAAACGGGCATTGATGCAGTTTATACGCCCCTAGCACGAGATCAGAGACATTAGAGGGACCGTTACCGTGCTATTTCTTAGTGTCCCTCGTCAATCTTCGTTTTTGACGACGGTGTAAGGTACGAGTGTGATAAGAATAGAAAGTAAGAATAATTTGTTTGAAAAACCTTATTGCTAATGGCGTGCTAATGGATGCCTAGCGTCATATAGTTACTAGCAGCCAGAGTAGCCAAATATTTCGTAACACACCCTTATTCTTACACTAATAAAGACTTGTACCGAAATATTTGGCTATCTTGGGTGGTACTAACTATATGATGCTGACTGTACATTGTGCATACACTGTTAGATGTTAGTGAATTGATTAAATGCGCCAGGATAATCCTAGATCCTGTATCTCAGGCAATGTATAATACGATTTGGCATAATTATTAAACAAATTTTAATAATACGCATTAATAAGTACGGAAAATAAGAAAGAGCCTATTTAATAATTAAAAAAAGGTATCCATCAATAACTAGTGATTATTATACTTATTCTCAGAAATTATTGAACACCCGTACTCAGTAGGTTTCAGAATTGTAAAGGCCTCCACCCACCGGACGCGTGTCGTGCGCGGCGCGTGTGCTGCGCGGCACACGCGCAAGTTGTAAAGCATTGAAACTACAATTCAAACACACATCGAACGCGTTTCGAAGGCGGGCCCGCGCGGCGCTAAAGATACAACTCGGCAGCGAGGCCGCGTGTCGTGCGCGTCGCGTCAGCTGCGCGGGCCCGCGCGGGCCCGCGCTGCTAAGTATCATAGAGATAGTAAGATACATATTAAATGTGTTGGTAGTGAGAGAGATATGACGCGCGAGCCCGCGCGGGCCCGCGCGGCACACGCGCAGCACACGCGCGGCACACGCGCAGCAGCCGCGCTGCAAACGCGTTGCTATTGCTATACGCCGCCCGCTTCCGGTGTGAATGTACCGCTTCGTACGCGCCCGACACGCGCAGCACACGCGCGGCACACGCGTCCGGTGGGTGGAGGCCTTAATAGGTTTTTGTGCTGATAAAAAAATATTGCCAGAAAGAACATCGAAATCCGTAACAACAATATAGATCTAAAGCTTTATTTGTATTTTCCAATTTCATCATTGCTGCGTCAGATTTCATTTTGCTGGCGGCGTTTTGGGTAAATGTATTTTATTGAAAATGACTTAAAATGTTCGTACACTAATATAGGTACTTCATACGAATACTCGTATTAAAAAAACACATTTGGCGCACTATATTGTTATCGGCTACAGAAATACCACGTGTTTAAAAAGCTGTACCCTAGCATATACCAAGAGTTGACGTAGGTACTAGTTTTTACATAAGCAACTACCCCCTGACCTCCAAATAGAGAGAAAACTAGACCTTGTGTTGCTTACCTCACGAAGTAATTGTGTATCGAAAAACTACTATTATTTTTTATGCTTGGAATACCAAGCAGCCTCTGATTAATCCATTAAATAGTAAAGAGTAGCTCATCCTGCCATCATTGTTAAAAAATATAGGAAATAAAATTATATTGGCACTGAAACGTGGTCGCTTACTATGGGCCTCATAAGAAGGCTCAAAGTCACCCAAAGGTCAATGGAGAGGGCCATGTTGGGAGTTTCTCTGCGTGACCGCATCAGAAATGAGGCTATCCGCAGCAGAACCAAGGTAACCGATATAGCCCTCCGGATCGCTAAACTTAAGTGGCAGTGGGCGGGGCACATAGCACGTAGAACCGATGGCCGTTGGGGCGGAAAGGTTCTCGAGTGGCGACCACGTACCGGAAGGCGCAGCGTGGGTAGGCCCCCGACAAGGTGGACTGATGACCTGGTAAAGGTTGCGGGAGTCCGCTGGATGCGGGTGGCGCGGGATCGGTCACTTTGGCACTCTTTGGGGGAGGCCTATGTCCAGCAGTGGACGTCTTTCGGCTGATATGATGATGATGATGATGATGAAAATTATATTACGTATATGAGTGTTTTTTTAATGTCAGAGAGTGGTTCGACCCGGGTTTAAAATAAATCCAGGACCACCAAATTAAATCATATTTAACACAGAATACTACAATTGAGTAATTTTTGACGGAAAAGACAATGAAATAAATGCTGGGGAACATACCCTATTTTTACAAACTTTATATTAACTTGACCTATGTATGTATGTAAGTTGTCCATCAAAATTTGCAATCCATTTTTCAGTCACTAGCCGTCATCCGATTGAGCTGAAAGTTTGGGTATTGGTATAGCTTAGATGACAATTCAATATTATGGGACCATCCAGCTGATCTGACTATGGAGACAGAAGGAGGCAATGGGAAATCAGTATTTAACCCCGTTGAATTTCGGCTCGTTAGAATCGTCCCAACGAGTAGTAGACGCTGGTATACAGAAAAGTACAGTCGGCAATAAAAGCGTGTACCAAAAATGAAATTTTTCACAGAAACTTATAATAATTTAGATGAACAAAGTAGTATTTTTATTCATTAGCAAATATATTGACATGTAAATAATTTTTGATGTATTGACATGTATAGATAAGGTGTGATTAATAAATATTGTACGGTATTAATTTTAATTTCGTGCGTGCCTGTGTTGATTTAAAGTTTATTTAGTAATCTTAGTATGTAAGACAATTGCAATCACTCACAACACAACTGTTATATTAATACCTAATCATACCTACCCCTACCCTAAATACATATAAACATCGCGTGCCCTGTAGATCGGTTTCAAAATAAATAGTTATTGCATTAAACGATGATATAGATAACAATAATGGAAAATA
Organism: Epinotia demarniana; assembly: GCA_945867215.1. Lineage (NCBI taxonomy): Eukaryota > Metazoa > Arthropoda > Insecta > Lepidoptera > Tortricidae > Epinotia > Epinotia demarniana. The sequence goes on along the minus strand of OX244273.1, from coordinate 5,135,876 downwards.
AACCAATCAACCAACCAATTTGATGGTAGCTAATTGACAGGTAACTAAAAATATTTAATAAAATAATTTGTTTCGTTAAGATGCGTAAAGAAGTAATTCTTGGTCAAAACTCAGTATACAAATAGGTGTAAAATATCCGTATCCCGTAGATCTGAATGAACTTTAGAAGTAACATCTCCCAAAATCTCAACTAACTTTAATCTTTAGTTGTCAGGTTTAAGAGTAACGACCTTTAAAATATCACTAAGAAAAGTTTTCTAATTAGGTGGGGAGAATCAATCTTCTTGACATCTTGCGAATCCGCGTGACTGGCACAAGTTGCCAAATTATAGAAATTAGGTAACGTCTGTGGATGCTATGGATTGTCTAACTTGGTGATAATCCTTTTGGTTTCAGTGACATTGAGTTTGTTATGGACGTAGAATTTTTATTATCGTTTTTAGGGTTCCGTAGACACGCATGGTGCAGCTCTATCTGTACGTTTGTTATATCGTATGCTATATGTAATAAGTTCTACAAATAGGGCGTAAAACTAAACCACAAACCGAGCCGTAATATTCAACTACAAAGTAAGTCAAATCTAAAATATTTTTTATACGTCGTTAGCATATTTTTCTATCGACTAAGTATATGTGATTCCACCCTATGTTTTTTCGGATATGCTATGTTTAAGCTGAAAAAACCTTCGTAACTTTTATCTTAGAAAAGTCCTACCACAGTCTCAGTCACAGTCTTGTCACGTAAATATGTAGTAAAGCTACATTTTTCAATCAGAATACAATGTCAATATCAGACCAAACCTATTTCAAATATGTCAAATATATCATTAGGTATCATCGTCGCTACCGAAACACCAGTATATTATGCGCTAACGCAATAAATAACGCATTCCAGTAACACGAAATAAAATCATCTCCACGCGCATCCAAAATCCCAGTTTCCAAACGCCAAACGCACTATATCCATTTAAGACTCAGTTAAAATTAAACTCTTAACGCAGGACTCAAAATCCATATTGTAACGTCTGCTTTGTCTCGGATCTTTTCGCTTTGCAAGTAAGATCTCATAACCCTTAAGGTTCTTGAGAGGTAGAGATCAATCAGATCGTTAACCACTCGAGACTCGACTCCCTAGTACGGGTATTAATCAAACAGTTCCTGGAGGCAATTGCGGGTCCATATATTTCAATATATTAAACCATAATAAGACCAACCCAATTATTTGAGAGCGAATGTTAGATGCGGCTATAGAGTGTAGTGAATTCTATTTTATTTCTTTTGAGAATAATTAATTTCACGATGGTTGAATTAAGTTACATGTTGTTTTACGGAACTTTCGAACTGTGAATATGTTTGGCATTGTATGTAAATGAGATGTTAAAAAAAAATGAAAAAGAGAAACAATTATTGTCATAAAATAATCAAATTATGTGATACTTAATAAAATGTATTATTCTGTTTTTGTCTTATTTCAAATGGGTTGATCCCAAATCTTCATGTAAAATATTCTGGTCATTAATTTGTGTGTGTGTGTGTCGTCTGTGATTCATCATTACGCATTTTGCATTTGTATTGTATATGTATAATATCTATTAACTTAAGACTGTATACTACCTAGTTGTTAAGTGTAATAAATATTGGTCATCACAACAACATCACTCCGGACATTGCTAATCGTTAATCATTAAATCGAGATCACACAGTCGCTGTGGCCGAAATCGGTTAGGACAACGTCATTATCATCATTATATTTGTCATAGGTATGTCTTAGTGAAAAAATCTTAATAGCGCGAAGTAGGAGTGGGGTCAGCGCCATCTATCGGCCCCATTTGATACTAACGTGCAAGGTAAATCAGCTTAGTATGTATGTTGGTGTTTTAGCGATTATTGTTTATCAGGTGAACCGATCTCGATTATTATTATTTTATTTGATCTTTGAAAGAATTGAAATTGTTACTTGTGATTAAGATAAACATAAATATTACTGGAAAAGTATTTTTTTCTGTATATAGCGTATTTTTTGTTTTATTTTCAAAAATAATTTCCTACTTAAGTTTGCAATTTAATCAACTTTATTAGTATTTTTTTGTTCTGAAATTCGTATAAGACCATCATAGGAGTACTCACTGTCAAATAAAAAAATTGTAATCGAGATCGGTTCACGTGATAAACAATATTCGCTAAAACACCATCATACATACTAAGCTAATTGCCCTTGCACGTTTGTAGCAAATGGGGCCGATAGATGGCGCTGACCCCATTCCTACTTCGTGCTGTTAAGATTTTTCTAGAATTAATTGGGTTGGGACGGGTATGTTTCAATAGCAGGTCAAAAAAAGATCGCGATTCAATTGTCATGGTAGTTCGATGGTCTTGGTGTAAAAGTTATTCGTTGTTTGAAATTGAATTCTGTTGTGTTGGGTTAAAATAAGTAATTTAACAAATAAATATTGGGACATTTACTTCACCTTGAGTTAATTGTTAGTTTGTAAGAAACCCTCGGTGCGCGAGTCAGACTCGCACTTGACCGGTTTTTTTACTTATAGAATGTCTTAGTTTAATTTCGACCTCGTACATGCCATTTTCCTGAGCACAAATAATAGCTAGTCTACGAATAAAACACTATACGAATAGTAGTGAAAACTACGACAGTCTGGAGTCTTAGGTCAAAGCCCGTCTGCGTTCAAGTGCTCAAATCTGCTTACATTTGAATAATATGCCGTAGAAACTTCGTCTTATTTATGAAAATTATCAAACGATTTCCATAACCGCCGAGGTAAGTTTGAAGAAATTGTGTGAAACTCTGCCACGTCATAGTGAGGTGAGAAGAAGAATTATGCTAGGCTTTACATGTGAGCGTTTCATCCTACACAGAAATAAAATATAATTGTATCAAGAAATTTATTGGGATGACGCAATTACCTTGGTTGAAATATACTTGCAAACAAATTACTTTGAATTGAGATGATTCTTTCGACCATCGACATACCTAATTACCTTCAAAATTAGTTAGTCGTTTAATTTTTTTTCTGTGTTGCGCAAGAAACGCTTTATTGTAAGTAAATAAAATATATTGAATGAACTGAATATCCTTTCGAAAAGTTTAGCAAGTCAACGGATGTACATCACACATCACATTATCAGCCTATATACGTCCCACTGCTGGGACAGGCCTCCTCTCATGTATGACAGGGAACGGGCAGTAGTCCCCACGCTGGCCCAGTGCGGATTGGGGACTTCACATACACCTTTGAATTTCTTCGCAGATGTATGCAGGTTTCCTCACGATGTTTTTCCTTCACCGAAAAGCTAACGGTAAATATGTAATCATATTCCGTACATAAGTTTCGTAAAACTCATTGGTTCGAGCCGGGATTCGAACCCACGACCGCCGCTTGACAGCCGCATGCCTGGACCACTGGGCTTCCGTAGCTTTTAACGGATGTACAGTCAGCATTAAAAGTAAATACGCAATTGACGTCTTCAAAAGCTCTTATTCCCTTTTAATAAAGACCTTTGACGTCCGTTTGACCAGTTACTGTTGATGCTGACTACATACATAGCCTTAATCATCATCATCATCATATCAGCCGAAAGGCGTCCACTGCTGTAGTATGTAATTACTATTTATAAGACAGTTTTGTTAGTTATCCGCTTATTCTTCATCCTTCTCGGCGAACATCTAGGATCACATTGAAAATCAACGCTGGTGGTACATTTATGGACCGCCAGCAATTTTTGCCTTTATGCTTGCACCCTATATTAAAAATAGATTTGTGTTAATTCATATTTTTTTATTTTAAGGCAATACATATATTTATATTTTTCTTTCTTTATTTATTTGTATATTTACCTCGAATCATGTACGTATATTTTTCTCTGCAACACAAATGCAACTATCCACGACAGGACATAAATCACAACATTATTTATTCATATTCACACAAAAACACTTCGTAATTGTGTAAAGGTTAGAAAAATAATACGGTTGTCCTGAAAAAATATCATACACATGATATGGCGTATAAAATAACAGTTCTAAATAAGTTCAATAGAATCACAACCTTATATTTATGTGACTGGGTAGGTGTGGGTGGTGTAGGTGTACGAGTAGTGTAGCTAGTAGGTACCTACTAGATACACTCCTCGTACACGTGTACTACTCTGTGAACTTCCTTGAATTATTTATTCTATTACTATATTTTACAATTGTATTTTGCAATCATTTATTGTATACGTTACTAAAAATCGCTTGGTTTTTATATGTGTAAGTTTATTTCGCCGGATTCATACTTATCTGATACCCATGACACGATTCGAAGAGGGGAACTTAACGCAAACATGGACGGTGGACGTCCTGTGCCCACATGGCGGCGAACAGTCGAGAGTGAGCAGTGTCACTAGTTGGACTGAGCTAGAGCCAGGCCAGGGACGTCGCTGAGGACAGGAAGGCATGACGCGAGCTTATGAAGGCCCTGTGCACCTCTGGGATGCCCTAGGACAGGGGTCGGAAAACTTTTTAGACAAAGAGCCAGATCCCGGAAAAAATACAATTTTTCGGAAGCTCAAAGAGCCACAGTACCAAATTTTAGGGAAAATAATAATTCCGGGTGAGTCTGCAAAGTGTGTATGCTGTGTTTGGGTTCAATAAAAATAATTATATTTGCCTCGCGCTATTTACGTTTTTTTTCATCTGATTCTGTTTCTCATATCTCTGATTATCATAAAAAACTATTTTTTTTTGGGGAACCTAAAGAGCCGCAACACACCTTTAAAAGAGCCGCATGCGGCTCGCGAGCCGAGGTTTGCCGACCCCTGAGGACAACAACAACGGACTATTGAGGTAACTTGATGATCTATGATTCGAAAATGTATTGTAAGGAGAATCGAGTTTTCGTCGTCTACACATAGTTAGCTAGCTATAGAACCTGAGTGCGCCGAGCGCCCAACCACCACTCCTGCTCATTGACTCCGTGGCGTTTGTGGCGAGTGGATGTCTCCCGAATCTCCTTCTATCAAACGGTCGCGTGAGCCTTATATTTTGTTTAAGTGATTAGTAATTAGCAAATCGGCAATCGTAATTTTAGTTAACATTCATAAGTTTGTAAATTGCTTTAAGTGTCTTTTCGGCTTGTACAGTTGCAATCATCGCTTTAGTTTAAAATAAAACGGTTTTTTTGGTTTAACTTATTTTTATTCAGTGCACTTCCTCTATTTTCCTTACATCAGAAGTGGGATAAAGGACTTTTTATAGCCCACTTGAAGAGATATTTAGTTGAGTTTCGAACTAAGAAAACCGTTACTGCATTTTTTTAAATAATAACGATTGCTCGTCCGTTTTGCTGATTGCTTGTTACTGCCTTTGATTTTATTCTTATCCTTTGGTTCTGTGAATTTATTTTGTGAAGCGAATTTCGTAATGGTGCGTAGTAGAACACGTAGCCGTGAACGGCCACACACTCGAGGTAGGTCGCGCGTTCGCAAACGACGTCATTCTAGGAATAGGCGGGTTTCGCGGAGTAAATCTAGTGGTTCCAGTAGTGGCGATTCGCGACGTAGCTCGAGTGATGGAAGGCGTAATCCACGGAATGGCTCGCGTGTCCCAGATCGAAATGATTCGTGGAGTACCGAAGAACGGCGTTCACGAAGTAGGGTTAGGCGTCGTTCGCACGGTAGGAATAGGCGTCGCTCGCGTAGTAGAACCACACTTCGCTCGAATAGTAGGACTAGACGTAGTCACTCGCATAACGTTTCCCGAATCCCTCGGCGCGACCGTTCGCGCAGTTGTTTACGTGGCGAAACGAGACGTATTTCGAATAATATCTCGAACAATCGGGAAACTCGTGAGGTCGCAGAGCGTGTATCTACAGCTAGGATACCAGTCATGCCCGATTTTGTGGATATTCCACCTCCTATGAACTCTTCAGAATCTCGTGAGCCGCGCTCTGAGGCATCTACTCTTGCTCATGCTTTGATGCAGGCTATTCAATCGGTGCAACCCGTGACGTCACACCATTATTACGTGTCAAATTTTGACCCGTCGTTACATGACATCGAAGCATGGTGCGAAGAAGTAGATCGCGCCAGAACCGCTAACAATTGGAACGATCACGAGTGCTTATCACGCGTAGCTTCATGTTTAAAGGGTGATGCTAAAGTTTGGTTAAGCGAGTGGGTCACCAATGATAGGACGTGGTTGAATTTCAAACGGGAGTTTAAATCTCTCTGCCCCAATAAGCTAGATTACGCTAACATTCTATTTGACGCCATGAACGTCACGTCTGATAAATATTCGACTTTTGCGGAGTACGCGCGGCGTACGCTGTTACGTTTGAGAATTGTTCAAGGCGTGAGTGATGAACTGAGGACTTTAATTGTTATTCGCGGCATAGATAGTCCCCAAGTTCGTGCAGCCGCAGCTAATGCCAATCTTAAACCTGAAAACATCGTTTCATTTTTATCCATTTATACGAAACCTAAATTACCAAAGCGAGACAACATAAATAACAATAGAAAACGATTCCAAACAAAACCGATTGTCAGTGCGGGTCAGAAATGCTTCAATTGTAACCAACGTGGACATGTTAGTCGCGATTGTAGACGTCAAAAATCTTCCACTAATTCTACCGACACTCAACCAGGCCCTAGCATTTCATGTACATTTTGTAAAAAACATGGACACACCGAGGACAAATGCTTTGCAAGGTCACGATCAGAACAAAGAAAACAGCGTAATATAAATTTTTGTTCTCACCGGCAGAATTCCTGTCAAAATAATGACATAACTGCCGCGGTAATAAATGGAGTACCGGTTGATGTACTTATAGATAGCGGCGCCCTTGATGTGTCCTTGATTTCCTCAAATGTTCTTAAATACATAACTTGCCAGCCTAAACCAAGACGTTGTGTGTTGAAAGGCATATGTGACAAAGAAATCATCACTACATCTTATGTCACACTAACCGTCGAATTCAGTGACATATCTATCGAAGTAGAATTATTAGTCGTGCCGTCGCAATACATGAACGCGCCCGTTATAATAGGCACTGATGTACTTAATCGCGACGGAATAACTTATATTCGAACCAAAGACAAGCAATATCTCACGCACACTGACACAGCTCTTGCCCGCGTCAATACCATTCAGTTAGACGATGACTCGAAAATAAATACACCCTTACAGGGTGAAGACTTGGCAAGCCTTATGACCATTATTAACAAGTTCTCTAACTGTTTAATATCGGGTACGGCCGCAACAACCGTTCGAACAGGTGAGATGGAAATAAAGCTTACCAAGTCTACACCGGTGGTATACCGACCATACAAGCTTTCGTATCAGGAGAAACTCAGGGTTCGGAAAATTACTAATGACCTATTAGATAAAGGTGTTATTAGACGATCGAAGTCTGAATTCGCAAGCCCAATATTGCTTGTTAAGAAGCGTGACGGTTCCGATAGGCTCTGTGTAGACTACCGAGCACTTAATCGCATCACAGTTAAGGACCGATATCCTCTTCCACTCATAGACGACCATATTGATCGGCTGGGCGGTTGTAAGTTTTTCTCTAGTCTTGACATGCCAACAGGTTTCCATCAAATACCTCTCAACGAGGAATGTATCCACCTTACTGGTTTTGTAACGCCAGAAGATCATTTCGAATATGTCAAAATGCCGATGGGATTAGCCAATTCGCCTATCGTGTACCAGCGTATAATTAACGATACCTTGCGTGATCATATAAATGAGGGGAATGTCCTAGTGTATGTTGATGACGTACTCCTCTTGAGTAATTCGGTAAATGAGGGAATCGCTCTGTTAGACAAGGTTCTAGAGACACTTACTGCAGCCGGTTTTTCGAACAACTTACGCAAATGTTCTTTTCTCGTAATCGAAGTAGAGTACTTGGGCCGAGTAATATCCCAGGGTCAAGTTAGACCGAGCCCAAGAAAAATCGAAGCTTTAGCTAACACTATGCCCCCACAGAATGTTAAACAGGTTAGGCAGTTACTAGGTTTGGCGGGATACTTTAGACGCTACATAAAGGATTATGCATCCAAAACTGCTCCCATTGCTCATCTGACCCGTAAAAATGTCAAATTTAATTGGACCTCTGAGTGCGAAGCTATCCGCCAAGATCTCATCAAAATACTAACTAGCGAGCCCGTTCTTGCAATTTTTATTCATGAACTTCCCACGCAAGTCCATACGGATGCGAGCAGTATTGGATATGGGGCTGTTCTTTTACAAATTGACCCAGGCTCAAAAAAACACGTCGTAGCATATTTCAGTAGCAGCCGAAAGCTCATGCAGCTGAAAGCAAATATCATTCCTACGAGCTTGAAACCCTCGCTGTCGTTAAAGCTCTCCAGAATTTTCGACACTACCTTGTAGGTTTGACATTTGTTGTTGTTACTGATTGTAACGCCCTAAAATCCACTGAACGTAAAAAGGACTTGTTGCCCCGCGTTGCCCGATGGTGGGTTTACCTTCAGGATTTTGATTTCTCGATTGAATATCGCAAAGGGGTTGTGATGTCGCACGCGGACTACCTTAGTCGGAATCCTATAGTTCACGCAAACCATATTAACAAACCTCGTAACTGGGCTCAAATAGCACAGTCAGCCGATAATGAAACTCAAGATCTTATACAAAAACTTCAAGATGGTAATTTAGATTCCAATCGTTATTCAGTTCAAAACGACATTCTGTACTACAAGTACATTCCTGTAGGGGGGCAACCACTATTGCTGTGCTACATTCCTAAGGGTCATCGACTCAGTCTTTTAAGAGTTTTTCATGATGAGCACGAGCACATCAGTGCGGATAAAACTTTGGATCTTATCCTGAGGCACTTCTGGTTCCCAGGTCTCAAGCAGTTTGTCAGTAAATATGTGGCCCACTGTCTCATTTGTATTTCTCAAAAAAGGGTACCCCGCGCTCCTTTACAGAATATAACTTCATGGGAGAAACCCGATACCCCATTTCACACCGTTCACGCTGATGCCCTAGGTCCATTGCCAGTATCAGAAGGATACAAATTCATTCTCCTTATCGTAGACTCGTTCACAAAGTTCACTCTTTTGTACCCCATTTACAAACAAGACGCTACTGAACTGAAACGTGTTGTCACCCAAGCTATTTCTATATTTGGGGTACCTAAGCTCATGGTTACGGACAAAGGTCGCATGTTTTAATCTAACGATTTTGTAACATGGATAAAAGAACTTGGCTGCATTCTTCACTATATCACACCGGAGATGCATCACGCTAACGGCCAGGCTGAGCGCTATATGCGAACCGTTCTTAACATGTTGCGCATACAAGCAAACTACAAGAAGGTGTCCTGGTCAGATACGCTATGGAAACTTCAGCTAGTGTTGAACATTACAAAACAGAAAACTACACAAACTTCTCCGATGAATCTTCTAATAGGCACTGAAGCAACAACCCCCGCTATTCGCGCTTTGGTGCGTGATGTGGCTATTGAAGGTGGCTCTCCCAACCGGGAAGCCCTACGTGAAATCACCAGGAGCAGGGCACGAATTTTGCTGAAGAGGAATCAGACCAAGCAGGACGAGCAAGTCAACCAACAACGTCATATACCTCGTCAATTCAATCTTAACGATTTGGTGTTCGTTATAAAGTTTTCTCAGCCAACAGGAAAGCTTGATTCAGGCATGCGCGGCCCTTACAAGGTGGTCGAGGTACTACCGAGTGGTCGCTACACACTTCGCCTGCTTAGCGGTGGATATGGCAAGACGACGCAGGCTGCGGCTTAACATATGGTGCCGTGGCGAGGCGAGTGGTGTCCTGATACGTGTGCCGCCTTTTTTGAAAGTAAGTAATTTCATTGTGACGCATTCATCATTGGGCACTCTGTGGCTGCTCTTTCAATTATAGTTTGAATGGCGGCAGCTCCACATGTATGAATACGGTCTGCGTGTTAGAGTGACTTGCACACGTATGAATACGGTCTGCGTGTCAAGTAACTTGACGTTCGAATATGGTCTGCGTCAAGTGATAAACGGTCCACACGTTTGAATATGGTCTGCGTGTTGGAGCTCGCATGTACGAATACGGTCTGCGTGTCGAGCGGGCTTACACGTATGAATACGGTCTGCGTGTCAAGCAGCTTGGTGTATAACGAGGTATATGACGTTGTTGGTTGACTTGCTCGTCCTGCTTGGTCTGATTCCTCTTCAGCAAAATTCGTGCCCTGCTCCTGGTGATTTCACGTAGGGCTTCCCGGTTGGGAGAGCCACCTTCAATAGCCACATCACGCACCAAAGCGCGAATAGCGGGGGTTGTTGCTTCAGTGCCTATTAGAAGATTCATCGGAGAAGTTTGTGTAGTTTTCTGTTTTGTAATGTTCAACACTAGCTGAAGTTTCCATAGCGTATCTGACCAGGACACCTTCTTGTAGTTTGCTTGTATGCGCAACATGTTAAGAACGGTTCGCATATAGCGCTCAGCCTGGCCGTTAGCGTGATGCATCTCCGGTGTGATATAGTGAAGATTGCAGCCAAGTTCTTTTATCCATGTTACAAAATCGTTAGATTAAAACATGCGACCTTTGTCCGTAACCATGAGCTTAGGTACCCCAAATATAGAAATAGCTTGGGTGACAACACGTTTCAGTTCAGTAGCGTCTTGTTTGTAAATGGGGTACAAAAGAGTGAACTTTGTGAACGAGTCTACGATAAGGATAATGAATTTGTATCCTTCTGATACTGGCAATGGACCTAGGGCATCAGCGTGAACGGTGTGAAATGGGGTATCGGGTTTCTCCCATGAAGTTATATTCTGTAAAGGAGCGCGGGGTACCCTTTTTTGAGAAATACAAATGAGACAGTGGGCCACATATTTACTGACAAACTGCTTGAGACCTGGGAACCAGAAGTGCCTCAGGATAAGATCCAAAGTTTTATCCGCACTGATGTGCTCGTGCTCATCATGAAAAACTCTTAAAAGACTGAGTCGATGACCCTTAGGAATGTAGCACAGCAATAGTGGTTGCCCCCCTACAGGAACGTACTTGTAGTACAGAATGTCGTTTTGAACTGAATAACGATTGGAATCTAAATTACCATCTTGAAGTTTTTGTATAAGATCTTGAGTTTCATTATCGGCTGACTGTGCTATTTGAGCCCAGTTACGAGGTTTGTTAATATGGTTTGCGTGAACTATAGGATTCCGACTAAGGTAGTCCGCGTGCGACATCACAACCCCTTTGCGATATTCAATCGAGAAATCAAAATCCTGAAGGTAAACCCACCATCGGGCAACGCGGGGCAACAAGTCCTTTTTACGTTCAGTGGATTTTATACGGTCGGTATGAATACGGTCTGCACCAAGCCTGTTTCAGGTCGAGGCTGAGCTCGCGATGTCCAGGGACAACAGCAGTTTCTCCTGGCATCAAATCGTCAGACGGGTTCGATCTTATAGAAAGAGACGTCTCTGTTTATCTTGAGAGTAAGGAATGCGTGTGGGATCTGTTCAGATTGACGAGTGAATTGATTGAATGATGAATGAGCGCAAGTTTTGAGAGCTTGAGTGCTGGTAGCCAAGACTGTTGAACTGTTTCTGATCTGGTATTATTTTGGTATTGTTTTCAGGTGAAAACTTTGGGGATGACGAGACTACACAGCCAACATCAGCTACTGCTGCTGCCGATCCCTCGTCGCCTCAAGATGACACACCAGAAGACGGTGACCTTCGCCAGGCTCCGAGAGCCACAGCGTCACCACTCGAAGATCGTGAATGTGTCGAGGACGACACTCGGTCAGGAGAGGCCGTGTAAGGAGAATCGAGTTTTCGTCGTCTACACATAGCTAGCTAGCTATAGAACCTGAGTGCGCCGAGCGCCCAACCACCACTCCTGCTCATTGACTCCGTGGCGTTTGTGGCGAGTGGACGTCTCCCGAATCTCCTTCTATCAAACGGTCGCGTGAGCCTTATCTTTTGTTTAAGTGTTTAGTAATTAGCAAATCGGCAATCGTAATTTTAGTTAACATTCATAAGTTTGTAAATTGCTTTAAGTGTCTTTTCGGCTTGTACAGTTGTAATCATCGCTTTAGTTTAAAATAAAACGGTTTTCTTGGTTAAACTTATTTTTATTCAGTGCACTTCCTCTATTTTCCTCACAGTATAGAAACTGACCGTTATGTAATTTCACAAAGTCACTTCAGACAAATATAAATCCGGCTCTTCAGGCCCTTCGCCCAGACTACCTCGACTGCATTTGATGCCACATATTATTTATATTATCTTTATTGCACAAAAGGATCTAATGGTACAAAAGTCAGACTTAATGCTATAAAGTATTCTCTACCAGTCAACCTGAAACGTTAAATATGGTGCTGACAGCTATCAACCCATAGGGAACTGTCCATCTTCTCTTTTGATCAAATTTTAATGAACGTTAATTACTGAGCATGATTTATGCAATGATGTAATGTAAACAAGAGGTATATAATTCGTTTTTGTGTGTACTATAATCTTGACATTATTTATTATGCAAATATTGTTGTTAACTTGCCTAAACCATAGTTTGACAAACAAATATGACATGTTTACATTCTTTTCTGCGAATTGTAATAATATTTTGACATTTAATTGTAATCTGTTCTCAACGTGTGTTATCTGTCAAATTTACTATTGTCCGCCACCACAGGCCGCGCCAGTGTGTTGCAGGCCTTATACGTTTTCATTGACGACGCGAATCTTAGGCAAGTTAGTGCAATTGACTCAGTTTTAGTGTGCCACTTTTGGAGCGCTTGTAACCTTTTTACCTCTTTTTTATATTACATAATTTAATTTATGTATGTTGTATTTATTTATGTATGTCCCTTGAACGGATAGTTACGCATAGTAATAAAACCGATAGCCAATGTCAATCACTTCACCGAAAGGTTACACGTGACTTAAACATTACTTTAGTTAACCTTAACCTGCCATGTTTTTTTATTTTGCCCTAATTACTACGACTAAAAGTTTGAAGTCTTCATCATCATCATAAGCAAGCTCTCTCCATACTCTGAATACTGCTTTATTAATTGACCTAAGTTTTATTCATTTTTTTTTGTTACGTTTACTTTTAAGTTTGTTCATACTCTGAACACTGGTTATGTATAACATAACATTAAATGAATGTGTAGGTAATAACCTTTAAATTTTTATGTTAATTTTTATTTTATTACTTTTGTTCAATTGTACGTAACTTTACAACTGTACAAATGGTTCCCCGCGATACAGGCGAAGCCTAGTGCGGAGACCCCTGTCAAAAATTGTAACAAAATGTGTTTTTTTTCAATAAACGATTGTTAAACGATTACTTAGCTATCAAGACGTCCATTGCTATCATGTTGCGCCACTTTATTCGACTCTGAGCTTTTCCTATCGAGGTAATGAGCAATCCAAAAAAAAAACTTTTTTTTTAAGCTAGTCTCATGGAAGGACGCTTTTGGAGGGCATCAAGTCACCTTACTTCCCTCCTCTCACTACGTCTATGGTAATGGCGTTAACTATCTCCCCATTCGTTAATTAACTTGCCTGGTAACGTGGCAAGTATGTTTGAACTGTACCGCGTTTATATTACGTGGAAAGATTTAATTGTTTTCATATGAATTCGAGTACGTTGCTCGTAACTTTGCACCGAGCGAGTTCTGAAGTTGGAGGAAGACAAATGTGTGTTGCCTTTGCGGTGTTTGGTTTTGGAGGTAAAATGAAATGAAATCAGTGTAATGCTTTTTTGTTTTTAGATGTGAAAATTTAATAGTCTCTGCAATTTCATTTATAAACAATTCAGTTTAAATTAATATAAATGAAAACTACAAAATCTTAATTTTCAGGTTTATTTTTGACATGTGAGGTTTGATTGTTTTATAGAAAAAAAATATCGAACGAGCGAGGGAAGTAAACGAAGTTCTTTGCTTCAGGTTGGGTCGAAAATCGTTCGTACGTCCAGGGTTCTGTACCGCTGACCGGCTGTTCTCCTCTAAAGGTCGTATTTCTCAACCAGCTTTCGAGAAATTTTGTGAGCAGCGCGGCTATCACGCGACGGCACGCGAGCTCCCTCGATTTTTCTCGCACTATCCGTCTCTTTCTTATTAGGACACTTAGAACAAGAGGTATAGTGCGAAAAGAATCGAGACTATGTCGCGGCCGTCCCATGATAGACATGCAGGCCCCGTCATAGAGCGTCAGTCTCGTTCTATATTAAGGGGGGAGGGTTTTTTTTTGTGCAAAATTATTCTCTAACCATTCCAAAATATCATACACAACGTTCATATTCAAGTTTTCACTTCCGCCGGCACTTCTGGAGTGTAACCCAGTCTTTTTTTGTCGCGTCACTTTTTTTTTTTCAAAGACAGGCTCGCGATTTCTATAGCTCACAGAGCCACTAGTTGTTTACATAAATAGTTCCACTGACCATTCTGGTAACGTCACGGCAAAAATAAGCAAAATAAAAGACAAGCAATACGCTATATTTCGACAAAAGTCAATTCAGGGGACCGATTTTAGACTTTCGAGGGCTTGACTCTTTCACTCGAAAACTGTCAAAAATTATGAAATGCTATTTTGAAATAGCGATAGAAAATTGAAAAACGATTGGTATTGACCACTCGCATTCAATTCAATTGGTAGAAAGTAAGTGCCTGCCGTTTTGACACTACAAACGTATTTACTTTTATTTGATTTTCGAGCGCTCGAAGGTCAAAAATCGGTCCCCAGCTTCTATTTGTGAAACGTCAAAAACGTTCCGTTAGTATGGAATTTGTAGGGAATACAGGCTTGTGACGTCGCAATCAAACAACGGCCTTATTGACAGTTTTTATGAATCTAAAAATCTTAAAATTGACTACTTAAATGAATAGATAAATTATTTTCACTGTTGACAAGTCTATTGTGCTTGGCTGATATTTTGCATACGTCAGGTATACGTTTATTTTGGATGATAATATTGACAATACGGACCATAAAGTAGGTCATTATTGATTTTATAATTAGAGTAGTCGGCCATAGGAACTCCTCAAAAACTCAATTTCGATTGTCTTTATGACGTTATTCATATACAGACTAGTTCTGATTTTAAAAGTAATCTTTAGAGCAAGTAATCAGAAACCGAAAAATCTTTAGGTGCCATTTTCTCAATCGGTGTATTTCAAATAGGTGGTTGGCACGTTATCGCTCATCAGCAGTCTTATAATACTAATATATGTATCATCATCATCATCATCATATCAGCCGAAAGACGTCCACTGCTGGACATAGGCCTCCCCCAAAGTGACCGATCCCGCGCCACCCGCATCCAGCGGACTCCCGCAACCTTTACCAGGTCATCAGTCCACCTTGTCGGGGGCCTACCCACGCTGCGCCTTCCGGTACGTGGTCGCCACTCGAGCACCTTTCAGCCCCAATGGCCATCGGTTCTACGTGCTATGTGCCCCGCCCACTGCCACTTAAGTTTAGCGATACGGAGGGCTATATCGGTTACCTTGGTTCTGCTGCGGATAGCCTCATTTCTGATGCGGTCGGTAATATATGTATGTATCGTTGTAATAACTTTTCAAATAAATCCCTCCGCTCAGACAAACTAATTAATCATGATATAACTATAAATTGCGACATTTATACCCCTTAGCAAACAACCAAGGGGTACTAAGTTACCACCGATTGTTTTTGCTGGCAATAATCAGTCCATTCGGTTTCTTGCCGTCTGCACCCAACAGCCCATTTGAATAATCGTGCACGGTAATCAGAGAACGTGGAATCGACCTGATTGGGTTAGGGTGAGATCTTTATTGTGTTACAAACACTAACATTATTCTTTCTAACTGCTTTGTTTGTGTGAGGTGTGCAATAAAGAATATTTATTAACTAATCATAAGTACGTAACAGTGACATGGCTGGATGCGGGTGGCGCAGGACCGGTCATTGTGGCACTCTTTGGGGGAGGCCTATGTCCAGCAGTGGACGTCTTTCGGCTGACATGATGATGATGATGAACAATGACGTAATGCCCGAAATAACTTTTTTAGGCAGAGGTTTGAAAAATAACCATTAATCCGGTTCATGTTTTGCTACCATCATAAAACCGATTTAACAAACCTCTGACCTTAAACTTGCCGAAAATTAAAATAATCGTGTGTTGAAACCTATGTTGTACTGTATAGAGCGCAAAAAATCTTTTTACAAGAAATGCAAAAATGTGACCAACAAATGTGTGCATTTAAAGATACACTGTCAAGTTTAGGGTTAACTCCATGTCCGTCCATAATGTTTCACAAACACAAATGTCAAAACGAATTTTAACGCCGTTTTACTAAAAATAGGTTTAATTACTGTTATTAGGTAGCTATTATTATCCTGTATTAGATTCTGTATTGAGTTGTGCAATAAAGTGTATTTGTATTGTTTCGTAACTAATATTTTTAAATGTTGTCTTTATCACGTCCTATCATTGCTCATGTCATGTCATACCAAGTTTTTTTTGAGAAGGCTCTTGTACCGTCCAATCAGGTGATGGCTTACTTAGCAGCATAAAAAAAACAGGGCGGCCGCTATCTAGTTGGACTCTTATGCAGATTCGTAATAGAACCAACAGGAAAATAAGTTCATGTGGTCCTATCAGTAGGACCACGTGGCCGGAGTGACATTAACTTATCTCATATTTTGCTGCATTTTATCCTCTCCCTCTATCTTTGCAAATGTCATGCTGAGATAAACAAGGAAAGCCTGCATCAAACTGCTCCAACGGTATAATTCTGCCGTTGGTTTATGCGGACGATTTCGGGTGAACTGCACTTGTTTGGAGCACCGGAATTTCAGGGGACCGAAGATTTTAGTTCAATTTGGGGACATAAATATGGAAGTTGATAAAAATTAGATTAGATTAGATTATTTATTCCATGATAAAAAATTACATAACGGATTTGCGTATATGTAAAATAAATAAGAATTGTTATCACAATCGTCAAAAACAGAGAAAAAATAAGATATACTACTAAGACAAAATGTCAACAAATGTAAGAACACAATAACAAGGAACTAGAAAAAATAGAATTAAATGGAATAGCTTACACGGCATTCAATATATAGAATTCATAGCCATAAGCATCACCATTGTCTTATGGATTTTGGCGAAATCATTAGAAATGCTCTATTTTTTTTATATTCCAAGGAACATAAATAATACTATTAAATTCACTTGATGCGAGTCCGTAGGAATAAGGGTAAGTACCTGAAAAAAACAAAGGAAACAGATACACTTCTATTTAAATATCATTATTAATAGTAAAATACTCAGAGGCTCTAGTATAAATTTTACCGAAGCCAAAATTTACGATCGCGTTTGCGTTTTACCCTCAATTTGTATGGGATTTGACAGCTAAACGCGAACGCGGTCGTAACGTTTTGTTTCGGTAAAACTTATAGTAGAGCCTCAGTACTACCAGTTACGTGTTGAAGCATAAAACTTCAAAAACCCGTAACCCGACTAGAAAAAACTAACTGAAAAAGAGATTTCTTTTTATAATAATAAAAGGTAGTCTATGTCATGCAGAGCATAGTTCCGCATCTTAAACGCGGTGGAACATACATACGTAAACACAAACATATACAGAAAAAACCATTTCCTTTCAGCTTTCCCGTAGTCGATCAAAACACACGGAGATACGAATCCTGAAGAAAATGGTATTTTAATATTTCCCATGCTTCACATGACAACACATCAATCCTCGGCCCGCTCGCTCTTGAAACGGCCAGTAATTATATCCCCGAAAATATCAGCTATTCGTAATAGGCGGCATGCTGAAGCGCTAATTATCATGTTAATGGCTGAATTTGAATGTAGCCTGATAATATGCGATTAATTCAAATTCACTCCAACGGGTTCAGGCTTTTTCCTATCATTAGCAAACAACTTCGGCAGTTTAGTGCTAAATTTGCACGTAGTTACCGACTGTAATGAACGACCGCTTGCAGAGTTTCGATATTACTAGTCATTTATTCTAAAGACTTTTTAGGCTCTTTTGTGGTGCATTGTTACGCAAAGTAGCGTACGGCGATCTGCGCGTCCAGTTTAATGACGCATTTAGGATGTACTGTTTAGTTTGCCGCGGTACTACTGCAGCGCCTCAGTGATGTGCGCTGAGGCCCAAACAGACTGCTTTTATGCCATCATGAGGAAGCGATTAAATTTTGAGTGAAAGTATAACGAATGAGTTGTAGTTAACACATTTCACCATTGTATTATTGATAATTAACTTGGTACAGTTTACGAAGAACGTCGAAGCAGCCTCGGGATAAAATATAGGCTCTGCTTATGCCGAAATCCATTATTAAAAAAAGTTGTTATAGACGAACCGTTTCAAACGAACTTTCAGTTTTTACAAATTACATCCTTTACAATATCATTATAGAATAGCGTACATTATTAAAAATGCTACCTAAGTACTAAATTATTAACTATGATGTTTTACTCTAATATTGAGTAGCTCATTTGTGTTTTTCAAATTGAAACCATGAAGATGCTTACGAGAAACGTCAATTAAAATAAATAATTCAAAGCAAGTCTTTTCAAACATTTATTTTATGGCTTTAGACGTAAAACTTAACTTAGTAGCGTTTTTTGTTGTAAGCCAAGAAGCAAAGATGTAAAAAAAAACATTAAGGCTTTATGTTCAAACGTTCTTTCGATAACATTAACCATTTTCTTGGAATGTCATCGAATGTATTAAAACGTACACGCTTAATTTAAATAAAAAAAATAGTCGAAGAGCTGGAGATTAACGTAAGAAACCTATGTAATAAGTTTATCATTATAGACGCGAAAGTATGTCCTGTCTATCTATCTATTACCTATACTTACGCCATAACCGCTGAACCGATTGAGATGAAAGTTACGAAGATAGTGTGAGTTCCAAAAAAACACAGAAAAAAAGGAAATTAAACAGTTTTTATCACAAAAATCATCCCTTAAGATGGTAAAATGGGGGGCGGCAAGCATACGGAGATACGATATTCAACGACTTCCGCGCAGACGTCGGGGGCAAAAGCTAGTGATTCTATAAATCGATTTTGTTAAGTATTCTCTTACTAAAACTTTTTTTACTTGTATGCTTTCCTTCTGAGCAAACTTAATTCAGATACAATTTTTATCGCATTAAGTTTTAAAGACACGAGCGAAAGGTCTCTAGTTTAATAAAATACAATTTCAACGCGATAAATTTTTCATAGGTGTTTTGAGAATGCTTCTGGTTCTATATACAGTAGAATGCGACTAAAACGACAATCAAGGGACCGTTGATTTACGTCGTATCAACCGGATGACGCTTGAAATGGGCTGACATTTCGATGTTGTTTTTAATTGTTTCCGATTTTTTCTTGAGTCGAGTCGATACTCACGAGTTTAGGTGTATATATTAGAACATTCGCATTGAACAGACTATTTTGGGTTTATTTTTCTTGATTGTGGATATTGTTGAGTGGCTTACACAGAATTCTTTCGCAAGACTTGTATAGATTTCAGCAGCCTCTATTCTAAGAGTTGTTTTATTCTAAGTAATCAATCATTCATCACTCATCTCATCATCAAGCCGAAAAACGTCTTTTGCTGGACATAGTTAGGCCTCTCTCAAATAAAATAAAAATAAAATAAAAATCATTTATTTCAGACTACTAAAGAATCCATATGTGTGTTAATAAGACTTAAACCTATCGAAACTTAAGACTTCACATGTTAGTAATGAACAAAACAATAAAATTAAAATTAAAAGACTTGGGCAGGTTGCATTGTAGCGAGCGGTACACTATTTTACCCGTCCCGTCACAATACCAACCCAGTGCCTCAGTATAGGGCAGTCCATGCGTCCAGCCCACATCCTCAGAATACTGTTGCCACTGCCTCTCACTCGTCTCAACAATGAGGCAACCCTCTTGCGTCTAATGGCGTGGAAGCCATCTGTGTGCGCCTCGGCGAACATGCCTGACGCACTGCAGTGTCGAGGCAACTTCAACAGCATCCTGAAGATGTTATTGTACTGGACACGCAACGCATTATACACGCGACTCGTATGCTTCACCCATAGGCTGCACGAGTAGAATGAGGTACAATACGCTTTAAAAAGTGTCAGCTTCACTTGATTCGTACATCGCGCGAACCTACGGATGAGCATGTTACCCCTTATCGCTAAGGCCCTCCTTTCTCTTTCGATATCCAGTTCATCGTCCAAGTCCTCCGTAACTATATGACCCAGATATTTAAACTTATTCACGATTTTGAGAGCCACCCCGCCCAACATGACCGAAGGCACACTTTGTGGGTTGTACTTACGGGCTTTAAAAACCACCATCTCACTTTTACTTGCATTGTACCTAAGACCATGTCGCCCGGCGTAACTCTCACATTTCGCAATCAGTTTTCTTATAGAGTTGATTGAGGGACCGAGCAGCACCATGTCATCAGCATAGCTAATATTATTTACACTAACATTGTCAATATGGCATCCGACATGCATGCTGCTCAGTTCCTCAATCAACTCATTCACATACAAATTAAATAGGACAGGAGACGTCAGTCCTCCCTGCCTTACTCCACATTCCAATAAATATTGGTCAGACCATGCTCCAGCCCATCTCACCTGATTGACCTGGTGGGCGTACCAGTACTTTAGTAGGGAAACACACTCGGGAGGTACCGTAGTTTTACCGAGCTTGTCCCACAACAAATCATACCCCACCAGGTCAAACGCTCTAGATAGGTCAAGAAAGCACGCATAGATTGGCGTGCTTCTGTCCTTGTAGTACCTGACAGCTTGCTTAAGGCACAGTATAGCGCTCTCAGTTGATAGTCCAGCTCTAAACCCGAACTGCGCGTCATGAAGTTTTATGTGCTTTCTGAGGTGATCGTTAAGCAAGCTGTCAAGCACCTTTGCGACTATAGTAGCAAGAGAAATCGGCCGGTAATTTGCCATATTCGACACGTCCCCTGTCCTATTTTTAACCAGCGGGATGACGACAGTTTTCATCAGCTGCTCAGGTAAGTACGCATGCCGTAAGCACAACGTAAAAAACATGGCCAAGATGCGAGGGAGATGTACCCCCGCATATTTAAGATGCTCGATACTGAGACCATCGTGTCCTGGAGATTTTCCCCTCTGCATACTTTTTATGACGTTGTCGACTTGTTTAGCGGAAAATTGGATGGTACTTTCTCCCACGCTGGTCTCAGTACGGCACCTCTGATCCTTAGTGACCGTGTGTAAGGATGATACAGTAAACAAATCCTTAAACTTATTAGCTATGCTTTTACCCTCCGTCATGCCCCCCACGCTCACAGGAACTCCAGGCTTTACACTTAACTTGTTGGTATTCTTCCAAAAGCTCTTAAAGTCCTTAGCTAAATGGCTCGAGGCCAGGATATCGCTTTTTATTTGGTCCTGCCTCTCCTGACACCATTTCAGCTTAGACTTTTACAGCCTTCGACTCTCACTTTTTCCTTGTGGTGGTCTACCAGCATATACCCAACACAGAAATTTCTCTCTGGCATCTCTATGAGCGTCCGCGACATGCTTGTTCCATCCTACGATATAATGCTTTTTACGTTTTATTTTCGCCGACTTCCTAGCTGCTTCAGTTATGACATTGATTATATTACCATACATTTTATCAAGCACAATAAAATGGGCGTTATCGTGACAAATTCCATCTGCACAAGTGGTAAATTCAGCAGGGAAATCTACTAATTTAAGTTTATCATTACACAAACCATGATAAAGACTCACCTGAGCAGCCTCTCTGTCTCCCCACATCACTTCTTCATGAGGTGACTTGACATTCACACATTTAACCTGAATTTTGCTCATGTCACACTCGATCACGAGAGGAAAGTGGTCAGACCAGTACACGTCCTGTCGCACCCAAACGTTTCGCACAGTTTCTCGCGCTGATGTTGTAACAATGCAATGGTCTAACCACCTATTACAACCGTGAGCCTCGCTAGTGTATGTATACGTATTGGACTCCCGCCCTAAGATGTCTACATCTACACAGTACCAATCTTGTTCCGAACACGACTGGCTCAGTTCTCTAAAAAACACTTCTGTGGGATGTGCATTAAAATCTCCTAGTACATATACTACTTCGACATCACTATTTTCCTCCATTATTGCAATAATCTCTCCAAGACACTCTGTAAATATTGGGATATTTTCTATGGCATTCACTGGCATGTACACACTGAAAACCAGAACGGGCCGATCCTGTAACGCTATCTTGACCGCCGATATCCTCGTATTTTCAGTATTAATGACTGACACCGACTGGAAAACACTCTTACGCCATAGAATCGCGACTCCCCCGTATGGACGCCCTACAAGTAACCCGGCCCCAGTGTCTATCGCCGACGAACCCGTATATGCAAAGTCACTACTCACTGTGCCCAATAGAGGAATTTCGTCTTTCGTTAGCCAAGTTTCCTGTAGCGTTATGATGTCCGCCGACGCACACACTGATCTCAGTCCATCTATCGACCGTTTAAATGATTTACAATTGAAACTGATTAACCTTGTTATATTGTCACTCATAATAGTCATCATAAGGCGGCGTTATCACTTTTATCACTCCTCGGCTTTGCCTGCCTATCCTTAAAGTCAACAAAACGCCTAAACGATACGCCCGCCGGCCAAAGCGTACCATTCATAAAGATACTTAGCTTTTCTTGAGATACAAAAATCTTATATGAATGATAACTTTTTGGCTTTCGCGTTTTTATTCTATACATCGTCACATTTTCGCGCGTTTTTTGGTATATATACTCCATTATATCACTTTCTAAGACATCCTTGTGCACATTTGATATAAACAAAGGAATACGTTCCTCGGCCGCTATAAACTTCAAATTTTCCACGGGATCTGCCTTTCCTTTGCAACCTATAAATTGATTTCTCAACCTCTTTCTTTGCACGTCCTTCCACTCCTCGTCAACCTTTGGTGGTTTCCACGCAACTCCATTATTCGCCACTTCCACAAAAGTTGATTGTTTTGACGTTGCAGTCAAAATATCTTTGTTTACGGCCACCGTCTCCTTTAAAATATTTCTATACCCATCACATGTTTCTAGACTTAGAACTTCTCAAAGAGCGCCACCATGACCGAACCTGCGCCACCCGCATCCAGCAAACTCCCGTGACCTACTAGGTCATCAGTCCACCTTATAGAGGCCTTACCCACGCTGCGCCTTCCGGTACGTGGTCACCACTCGAGAACCTTTCCGCCCCAATGGCCATCGAGTCTACGTCCAAAGTGCGGGGCGGGCGGGGAACATTACACGTAGAACCGATCACATGTAGTTCATGTAGCATACCTAACATTTCTTAACATAGGTACTTAACATAAGTTAAAATGAGCACGGTCTCGCCAACAAACTGTTATCGCAGTTTGGCGAGTAACATAACTTTGTTTATTGTTTTATACTTTTGATAAATAAATTAAAAAAAAAAACTCATCTAGTAACCCGAAAATGCAGATTACTCAATAAAACCATTAAAATTGTCACGTCTTAATAACGAAGGAATGCAAGATAGGAGGTGTGAAGTACTTTGAAGGACCAACTACTTTAAATGCGACGTAAACTATCGATATATTGTTCGTGTTCAATTACCATCTCGCTTCCTATCTTAAAACTGCCTAGCAAAGATTCAATGGAAATTCAAAGCCAACGGAAAGCGACGTTGATACAATAAAATCAAACTTTGAAATTGTAATAATATCACGAATTCAATAAGACAAAAATCCCCCGACTTGGAAATGATTTACAGCGGCTTGATGTCGAAAACTTTCGTCTGTAATTAGACCTTCAGTGGGAGGTACGAAAAATCAGGTTTGATTTGCAATCTAATAACGTTCAGTTATTTACGCCGCGGATGGCAATAAGTTCTTGTTTTCGATGAAATGTGGCCGAGTCCGAATTCGGGTGGATCGAAGGGAAAAGCGGAGTGCGTATGAAGAAGCGGATATGATTTACGAAGTCGTTACGATTCACATGTCATCTCCGAGTATATATTATAAGTTAGAATTTATGTTCAAAGGGGTCCTTAAATGATGATGATGATGATGATGATACATGCCAATATTGTACAGGTCAATTAACGAGAACTGGCGCGAAAAATATAAGAAATCGACATTAATTTCATAGACATTACGCGCCAGGTCTTGTGAATCAACCTGTATACTGAGTCAAACACAACTATCATCTATAAAACTTGTACAAAAATCAAATAGTACTGGCTAGAGGTTACTAATGCCGGATAAATCTTAATAGCGCCATCCAGGAATCAACCCGAACGATACAGCGCCATCTAGGAGCCAACTCGACGAAACTTATCTACAACGACACACGGCTGAACAATTTACGTCCGTAAGTACGTATGTCTGCGTCCGATTTAAATATTGAGGTGTGCAGTACAGAGTTATTTTGTATTGTGTGTCAGAAAGTGACTAAGTGATATTTAGAGTTTCACACCTCCGCACGCCGCTATCGTCTCCCGCACTTACGTGCCGCGCAACTGACTTCAGACTGACTTAAGCGCTTTACCTTTAGTTACTGGACATTAGTCACTTAGCTCATTTACACCCAGCATAAGTCAGCATTTACTAGCACATCGTGAGGAACGCTGTAGCGATATTTGAAAATAGCAACACATTTTATGAAGCAGCACATTGCAGCACATTTCTCCTCTAGAATACACAAAGGACACACTTTCCATATAGTATATATTTAAATCTTATCATGACTTAAAAACTTACAGGGAGTTGATACATTGTTATGAATACCTTTACCACATGTTTTTCCCACGGAGCAAATTGTTAAATTAAATAAAAATAAAAATTACGTGCATATTCTCACGCGAACTTGTGATTTACAACTTCAAAGTACCATCAAAAAGTCATAACGAGCGTAAAACACCGCTTTCTCCCATCCTTTGACAGAAAAGTGTTGTGCGGGCAAATTTATTCATAGAATTCAATCTACTCCAGGTGTGCCTTGACCCTTAACGGTGAATAAGCGGCCTTTATAGCAGACGACATTTGCTTCTTTATTTTATTGAAAGTTAAGACATTAAATAATAAATTTCTGTTTTTTTTTGGGTGGCCGTCTGGTGGCATAACAACTATTGTCATAATATCGATTGTCATACAACATTACGCATAAACAACAAAACAACACAACATCTTCAACATTATTTGTTCTTAAACATTATGACTAAAAACGTTATGCGCATAAATGTATGACTATTTACAGTTATGCGTCATGATGAGTATGACGAATCCACGTATGCCTACCAAAAATACGACTTTAAACTTTATGCAACCCGACCCCTACCCTTTTTTTTGTCTATTCCAATTGGCGAAATCAATGTTTTGTTATTTAATTAGTTCGAAGTAAAATTGGATGCTTACTTGAACAAAGATAATAAATTAACTCAATAATGTAACCAAAAACATCAATGAAGGAGTACGAGGGTAGATAACATATATATAAAAAATAAGGATACTCGTATCCTTTACTCCGTCCGTGTGGAACTCGTTTATTATCATAGCTCCATGTAAAATTTCACCCCCCATTTCACCTCCTTCATAAAATCTATCCAATGTCCTTCTGCGAGATTCAAACTACATATCTCCATACCAAATTTCATCTCAATCAGTTCAGCGGTTTAAGCGTGATGAGCTGATGAGGTAACAAACAAGACAAACACACGAACAACCATGTTCCAAACATGAGGATACCCAGAGACAGTAGAAGAGATAATATACCGTTGTAATAATATGCCTTTGTGGTAATGACAATTCCTACTTCGACAGGGTTTGATTTTTTTAGTTCTTTGTTTGTATCTTTTTGACATACTAAAACTCTAGAAAAATCTAAGTTCAGCGGTTTAAGAGTAAAGAGGTAACAGACAGACAGACACGGTATCGCATCTATAATATTAGTATGGATGGGGAAAGACCACAAGTTCTATAGTATTTTATGCAACTGTTGTATAAGTAGGGTCTTAAAACGCGAGTGTCGTGAGTTGCGATTTATTCAAAGTCTGCAGAAAATTTATCTCAAGGAAATTTCCTACGCAAATCAACTATAAACAAAAACTAAGACCAAACCCTTAACAGTGAGACTTAAAGCGACTTTCGAATAAAAAATGTTTTCAACTCCTGTACTTTTTTCCTCAATAACAAACTTTGTGCATTTCTCTCGTAATCGTCGTTTAAACTACTTTTAAAGCGTTCCAGAGATCTCCCAAATTGAAAAATAACTAAGCGTCCTGGCGATAAATTCGCTCCAAAAAGTTTGCGAACGTTTTAAACTAAATATTGGAGTTTAAACTTCCCCAGTGCGGCGTGCGGATTAATGTGACAATATTTCGTCGTATATTTAGGGATTAGGTACGAATACTAATGCCGTAATGCCCTTCCACTGACCATAATATAGGTTTACTGGTCTGTGTGCCCTTATCACATTTTCTATCAAACCTTCTTTGTTCTCCTTCGTTTCCTCCTTACTTCATTTGACTTTATCTGTCGCTTCAATACCTTGAGTGTTAATAACAGGCAAAATATCACTGTGATATTTTTGTTTGACATAATTTTAGGAATAAGAAATGTATGAACTTTTATGATCAGGGGGGTTATTGTCTCTTAACAAACTTGCTTAACAATTTTAAGTAGATTTTGATCGATTTTTTGTGGTATGTGGTACATTTATGCTAAAAGTGGCACAAGAACACAAGTTTCTTGTGCTCTGCCTACCCCTTTTAGGGATAAAGGCGTGAATGTATGTATGTATAAGATTTTGAAGAAAAAAGAAGCGGGTTGTGTCGGAGATACAACCGTTAAGTAAGTTTATAAGTGGATACTTCTTTGTTGGCTATGGAACCCTAATAAAAAACCGGCCAAGTGCGGGTCTGACTCGCGTATCGAGGGTTCCGTACTTAGCAAACTGTACTTAAAAAAACCTAAATAAATAAAGCGACCTCTGTCGGCACCTACCTATTTAATTTAAAGGTGGTTTGTTTATCATCGATAATTCGTTGTAATAACACGCGAACCAAGTTTAATGTTTCTTTTGTTAAAACGTACGTACTTTTAACTAGGCCGTTTGATTTGTAAGAAAAAAAATACATCCTAAAATTATAAAAATAAAAAGTTTATTTCTAAATAAGCAGTTAGATGGAATAAATCAATATTTTCTATTTTATATACCATATTTATGAAAAATACCGCGATTAATGGAAATCGGTATAATAATAACTGTTCCTGTCGTAAATTGTATCCCATGGATTTGCGATTGATTTCAATCTAAATGGAAAATCTACTTAGATCAACATTTTCAGTTTTCAGTTTTGATTATTTAAAGGAATCAGCTATTGTGGTGTACCCGTAAAATATGTATCTGAATGAATCCACTAAAATCTGTATAAATACAAATAAATCGCTATAAATATGGCAACATTGACTGACGGAGCTCATTTGACTCGCGATACAATGAAAATGTCGGTAAATTTACCATTATTTTCATGTTCGCCACATAAATTAAATAACATTATGTGATTAACAACTAATGGCAAACAAAGAAGGATTAAAACATGTAACAAACAATTATTTGAAATCAGATTAGGGTTCTCTACAAAAAGTTATTCCGGAAGTCACGTGACACATTTTGAACTGTACCCCTATACAAGAACGCGAGCAAAGAAGTATCCACTTCAAAAACCATTTTAAGAGTAGCTTGCTTCTCGATTGATTTTATGGCACGGCCATTAACCCATGAGCATTCTTAGAAGTTCAAAACACGACAATTTTTAATCCGTAGCCAAAATGGCAAAAACTGAACCCTAAGTTTCGCCATGTCCGTCTGTCCGTCTGCGGCTTAGTTCAGTAATCCTTACCACTAGAAAGCTCTAATTCGACGTGGATATATAAATCAATCACGAGAATAAATAGTAGGATAAAATCCAAAAAAATAATAAATAAATCATAATTAAATTCCATCAAATCTACCAATGCGTTGCCATTGAAATTAAGCATTCTATAAGTTATATTAGGAGAACAATATTTCTTTGCTATTCCGCTAAAAAACGTGCTGGTCTATTAGTGAAGATAAGAAACGTGTGTAAACGACTGAATGTGGTACCTAATTATATCAACATACGTTGTAATAGTTCTAGTAGGGCATCTCAGGTGGCTATTAATAGGGCTCGGAAAATATGGCTGAATGAAGAATCACGATCTTGGTTTTCAATCAGGGATAACTTAAAGCTACACCTTAAAGTTTTGTATTCAGAGCTTTCCTTTAAATTGCACAACATTGAATTTTATATTTTAGACCAAAAAGCGAGATATTTTGCCTCTGAGCTTGCGCACCAAATGTATGTGAAACAGACCGATAAACTACATAGGCTTACTAGGTCGGGTTCGGATTTCAACTTAACAGAAAGGTGTGATGCCCTAACGACTCAGCACAGTTTCCACCCTCGTGTAAAAAACCTAACCGGCATTGAGTTTTTGGAAGATGAGGTCAAACTGTTAGATAAGGGATTAAAGTATAACTTAAGGCCTAAGATGTCTCAAAAAGTTTTGGAAAATGTAGCTGTGGACGCAGAGGTTGCGATAGTTCTTAACAATAATGATATGGATGCAAAGCTCACCGTAGCGAATGCATTAAAAAAGACATGTCCATTGAGGAGGAGTGCGCCTGACTCTGACTGGTTATTGCTGAGGTCTATTCAACAGAAAGTCGTTGACAACGATTTAGTGGTGTCAAAAGCAGACAAAGGGAATTGCATGGTCATCATGGGTAGGGAACAATATAACCAGAAAGTAATGGATCTTATACAGAATGATGGTTTTTCGGTTTTACGGAAGGACCCAACGCCTGGTTTCCAGAAAGATCTTAGAAATGTTGTCAAGAACTCTATGTTT
The DNA here is from genome assembly GCA_945867215.1 of Epinotia demarniana. Lineage (NCBI taxonomy): Eukaryota > Metazoa > Arthropoda > Insecta > Lepidoptera > Tortricidae > Epinotia > Epinotia demarniana. The sequence continues at coordinate 5,106,896 of OX244273.1, read as the reverse complement.
GTCTTTGAAACCGAGCATCAGAAAAACACGGTCATATCCATGAATCCTCAAGCACCAATTCTGTATGGTCTTCCAAAAATTCATAAAGACAATATCCCGATTCGTCCAGTTGTCTCGTATTTGAGTGCACCGACTTATAAATTGGCTAAGAGGTTGAATGGTATCATAAGACAGAAGTCTAATTTTGAACCAAAATACTGTTTAAAGAATAGTTTGGATTTAATCGAAAGGATCAAAGACATCAACATGCCACAAAATGCTATTCTTTTGTCGCTAGATGTGGATAGTTTGTTTACAAATGTACCATATTTGAATACTTTAGACATTCTCAGGGCACTTTTTGAAAAACAGAGGCTGCATCCAGGGGAGGTAGATGAATTAATAGAATTGGCGACAGTCTGTATGCGACAGAATTATTTTAGATTTGGGGGGCAATATTATCTGCAAGGTGATGGTTTGGCAATGGGTTCCCCACTTAGTCCTTTGATGGCAGATATTTTCATGGATCATTTTGAGAACCAACACATTGTGGATAATAATAATATATTATATTATTTTCGGTATGTTGATGATTTGATTATTTGTTGGACGGGTAGTATGAGTCAACTGGATACTTTTTTGAATGAAATCAACAACAAGCATCCTAAAATCAAGTTTAAGAAGGAATTAGAACAGAATAACTCACTGAATTTCTTGGATTTAACGATTACTAAGGTGGATAACAAACATCAATTCCAAATTTACCGTAAGCCTACGCATACAGATACTGTTATCCCGGCTTCTTCCGCTCATCCATGGCAACATAAGTTAGCTGCTTTTCATTGTTATGCACATAGGTTATTGACAGTGCCTCTTTCTGATATTCATTATAAAATGGAATTAAATAATATATACCATTTAGCAATTTCAAACGGTTACAGCAAGTCTCATGTGGATGGTATTATTAGGAAAAAACGGGCTAGAATGACAAACTATCTTCTGTACGCTGCACGATCTTCGGACCCACCTAAAAAGTACAAAGCAAGCATAACTTATGTTGGCAAGTTGTCTGATAAGATCTACAATATTTTAAAGTCTAACGACATAAACGTGGCTTTCAAAACGAATAACACCTTGCGCTTTAGACTGTGCAATGGCAAGGAGAAAGTGGAAAGTGCCAAAAAGTCGGGAGTCTACAAACTTGCCTGTGATAATTGCAATAAAGTTTATGTGGGACAAACAGGCCGTAGTTTTAGCACAAGGTATAAGGAACATGTTGCGTCGTATCGGCATAATCACCCGGACAAGTCTAATTTCGCAAAACATTTATTGGAGAATAACCATGCGTTATCTGACAATCATTCTTTCAACATCTTGCATGTTTGCGAAAAAGGATTGCGTCTAAGTGTTCTAGAACAATTAGAAATAATTAGGTACAGCAATAGAGGCGTTATTATCAAAGAACAATTGAATGTTGCGTCATCACCGTTGTTACGTGTTCTTCCATCTCTTTCACTCATGAACGGTAGTATGGGGGGACAGAATATAAATATGGCGGATGGCTCCGGGCGGGTCATTCGTCCCGGTACCGCCGCATACCGGGTAGAGTCAGTCCGACGCAAGTCGGGCCTAGCTGAGTTTCTTGCTGGACTCTTCTCAGCTAGGCTAGGTTTTAGCGAACCAGCGATAAAACTCCCAGTAGTTCGATACCACTCACACCCCAGATTCGGTTGATACCGTTCAACCAATCTCACTGGAGCGCAAACTCTTAGAGTATTCCAGTGTACAAACTTCCCCGCGTGGTCGTGCCGGAGGCTTCCCCTGGATTTTCCCCAGGCCACCCTCCAACCACGCAGTTCGACCGCTATATTGGGTCCGTCCTATTATAGCAACAGTCAGGTTCAAAAAAAAAAAAAAAAGGGCGGGTCATTTGCTCAGTGGACGTGGCGCAAGCAATATCTCCTGCCAGCATCTCCTGATGATGCCTCGTAGAGAGGCGAAACACGTGTCGAGGTTTTTGTCATTATTGGTGGTGGTTTGCTGTAATTTTTTGCATGTTTTTACGCAAATAGTTGCATCTTATCTTCACTAATAGACCAGCACGTTTTTTAGCGGAATAGCAAAGAAATATTGTTCTCCTAATATATCATGGACTTCCGCAAAGTAACCCCTGATTCAATAAATTATTCTATAAGTTGTAAATTAACTCTTCAATCAAATAATTTATTCGTAAAACATGGGTATACAGGGGTGTTATGAACATTTTACAGTCTCACTATGTCTTCGCCATAAGGCATACGAATAGACATAACATATGATGCAAAAATAAAATAAAACTTGTCAAAAATGCGCGTAAGTAATTAATTTATTCGTTATTTTAAAGATAATATTTAAAGATATCCAAAATTTTACTGACCGAATATTATTTGTCCAAAAACTTTTCGTATTTTTATGATTTCTCCGAATATACAATTCATTACTTTTCTTGCTTGTTACAACTTTTGTTTCATAGCCAATTTTTACTTATGCAACATTACTTTCCACATTTCATAGTACCCATAGTACAAGCTTTGCTTAGTTTGGGACTAGGTCGATTTGTGTAAGATTGTCCTCTAATATTTATTTATTTATTTATTTATTTTATCGCTCTTTCGTAATAAATTAACGAGGTTACTGCCAATAAAAAATATTTCACTCTTGTTTTATAAATTTATTTCATAATAAATTGACAAGGTTACAACCAATAAAAATGATTTCACCCTTGTTTTATAAATTTCATAATAGAGAGCAATTACTCGTGAGTTCTAATGAGCCCGAACTAAGTGGGTTTGTCTTTTATAGTTAGTAGTTTCCGTGGTCTCCGTTTTTGTCTCCATCGTCAATCAGACCAGCTGAATGGTAAAATAATACTGCTTTGCTATCCAACTAAGAAGTGTACGAAATTTCAATTCGGTCGGACTTCGGGAGGTTGGTTAAAGATTTACAGGATTTGACCTGAACAAACAAACATTGCAAGTTAAAGAAAAGCTTGTAAAATGTGCAGAGTATTTCACCTAAAAGATGGCCAGTGGAAACTTTAAATATTTGTCATATTTATCTAACATAACACCCTGTCGGACGCAAGCGTGAGACAGGCAAGAACAATATTTCACGCAGACGCGCGTCCCACGACAAAATCTAACTACAATACGTCCTCACGTCTTCTTGGCAATTTATCTGGGGCTTTATTTTCGCGGGATTTCGCGATAATATTTCACGACCCTCCAGGTGTTCTGACCGGAATCGTCGAAACGAATATAAAGATAGAAAATGGAACGGAGTTGCATCCTTAACCTCAATCATGGCAGGCGTGGGACACTCCACGATTTACGTTCATCGCTACAAGTACATGCCGGTGCCCCAACGTTGGGGAATCGTTATGTACTTGTAGCGATAAACGTCGACGTCGTCAAAAGGCCATAAATCTTAATGTTTTGGCTGAGAAAAAGTGCCTTTTGTAAAGATCAAAGGAGTGTCCCTTCTGTACTTGTACTATTATCTATTCTGTGATCATGGTGTGTCCTGACCTCGGCCGTACTGTTTATAAAGCAAAAAACAAACGTCCTTGAAAATAAAATCAAGTGAATAAAAATATATGAATTTAAAGATACAAGAAACTTTTTTTTATGGTTTTTAAGTTACGGATTTGTTTATAATATTAAAAAAATTAAAACCTATTTTATAATGACTAAGAATTGAATGAATGCAAGTACTGACTAACTTGAATGCAAGTATAATTTTACTCATTAAAATAAACTATTTTCGTTTCGCAGCATATTAGGTGTCAAATTAATGGATCGTATCCGGAGCACCACGCTGCGCTCCAAGACTCAAATAGTCAACGTCACTCGGAAAGCGGCTAAGTTGAAGTGGGACTGGGCTGGGCATGTCTGCCGCACGCATGTCGAGTGAACTCTGGGCAAAAGCCGCCACTGACTGGCAACCCAATAGTTCAAAACGGTAACGTGGCATGCCTCGCCGGCGATGGCGGGACGAGCTAGACTCGTTCTCAAAAGATTGCCCACAAGAAGCTCAGGATCGAGAACACTGGAAACGAAGGGGGGAGGCCTTTGTCCAGCAGTGGGACATTACAGGCTCCCAATAATAATAAAAATAATGTTAAGGATGATAAAATATTAAAAGAAACATTTTCTTCGTTCTTCCTTAATGTATTTGTCAGCGACCTTCTTCATAATAAAGCAATAGAAATATATTTTTCATCTATTGAGTGTTCTCGAAAATAGTTTTGTGATGTTTTTCATTCCATTATTACAAATGTCTGGTACGACTATAGTGGAAACATCACCGTTTCCCTGTAGGTATTGTTGCGATTAAGAGATCTTCAATTTATTGTTGTTTTATTGAATGCTGCAGTTTGTTCTCAATGACGTCTTCTGTTTTATTTAATACTTAGGCAATACAGGGACCGTTGACGATATTGAAAAATTAAAATGTAAATGTCATTGAATTAATTGAATAAGCGAGCGAAGCAAACGTTGTTATCTGTTTCAGCTTTGGCATACTTACAATATTTCGTATATCCTGCATCGGGCCGGCTGCCTCTACAGATCGCATTACTCATACGATTCTCGAAAATTTTTGTAAGCAGCTTCGACAGGGGTATATCAATAAAAACCGGCCAAGTGCGAGTCGGGCTCGCACACGAAGGGTACCGTACCATTATCCATAAAAACGTCAAACAAATCATGTCTGTTGTATGGGAGCACCACACCGACTCGCACTTGGCTGGTTTTTAGTATTCGTTGTTGTAGCGGCAACAGAAATACATCTGTGAAAATTTCAACTGTCTATCACGGTTCATGAGATACAGCCTGGTGACAGACGGACATAAAGACAGACAGCGGAACAACAGCCGCATAGTGTCCCGTATTTATCCTTTTGGTACGGAACCCTAAAACACGTTTCTTGTATTATATAATATACACTTATATAAGTAGAGCGTCATTAATTTCATCATCATTTCTGCCGGAAGGTGTCCACTGCTAGACATAGATCTCGCCCAAAGAGTGCCAAAATGCCCGGTCTTGCGGCCCTAAAACAACCCTAAAACAAAACCCTAAAACCTCAAAATCATTGAAAAGGGGTTGTTTTTATTGCAATATAGTTGTCATTCAAACTCCTATAAAATAAAATGATTCCAGAACATTCGCAGAGGTGTCTGTATTTTACGACGCATAAACTTTTTACACCTTATCACATATAAAACGTGCAAATTCGTATCCGGAAAATGCCAGATGGTTTACTGCAAATAAATGTGTTTAGTTTAACCATCTGGCACTCCCGCAAAAGTGCAGTTTTTTAATACATTTCGTCGGTGACAAACAAACCTAATGTAGTCAATAGACGCCTGCAACTCTCCCTTAATGAGCTTTGTAATGAAATTAAGGTAACGGCGCCTATTACCGGGGGTATCAAATTCGGCTACCATTACCGTGGCATTTTCAAATACGCATTTTAAAAGCAAACCGTTCGATTTACAATAAAACATACTTTACACAAATGAAGCCTAATTTAGTTGAATAACGGTCCTGTTTACGCAAATGTGTGTGAATGAAATAACAAGCACGCAATCCGTCAGTTTCTGCGACGGCGGCGTAGGAAGAGGTTGTGTCATACAAACGCATGGCGTCACTGGTAAGTGTACCCGAATCTTATTTATTATTTCACGCAATACCTATGACAATTGAACAAATGCTATGGATTTTAAATGGTCATCTATAGTTTTCTGCACAACTTTTGCGTACACGTTATATATTTTTTGGCCGGGAAATTCATTTAAAATGGAATATAAAATACAGCGGTGATAGACGCCATTTTTAGTTGGGGAAACTAATACCGTGGCATACCACGGTAATAGTTCAGTCGGCGATTTGCTTCTTTGTGCTTTATCTTTTTTATATGTCATCGATTATAAAATCTCTTACAGCTATTCGAATCTTGATCTATTGACGCTATTAAAGAACTATTTCCGTGGTATGGAAAGTATCCAACAAACCCTTAATTTTTAACCAAAACTTTAGTACTGAATCTGCAGTTTCTATGGAAACCCTTATTTTGTCATGTCGTTTAAATATTGTAATAATTAACTATATTTACTTACCAGTTATGTGATTTTGGTTTTATATCAAGCTTGTAATATGTTTGTTTGATTTGTAATGAAAATACAATTGTATCCTAAAGTTTTTATGGATCGGAATTAGATTTTACAAAATTCCAAATTAAGTCTATTACCGATGGTAAGATCCCACAACAATCGGTAATAGTAACTATGGGATTTTTTTACCGACCCATTCAATATTTGTTTGGGTCGGTAATAGGTTAAAAAGAAGTATCTATTACCGAGTGATATTTAAGTTTTCTCTTAAAATAAATCACGTCTAGGGTTCCGTTCGTACAATTTCATATGATAAAACTGATTTATCTGGTTTGTATTATTAAGATGTGTGGTGAACGGAGATAATAACATATCCCAGCAAAATTTGTAAATTAAATAAAGTCCTAAAACATTCAAACAACCCGGAAACGACACATAAGTACAGATAAAGGTGTTACTTACCTACACAAAATGCAAAATATTGTTTTCGAGTCATTTAGCCTGTTATTATGCTCAGTATTGTACTTATTAGGTTTTTTATAATACCCCGTATTTTATTTATTTAATCTTTGAATACAAACTACCGAATCCATAGTATAATGTAATGTAAGTGTGATTTAATAAAAGGTAGTCTTTACCTGCTATTTATGCAAGTAGTAGTTATTCTTATAACCAGTGGACATCATTTTGTTGATTTAAGTATGTTTTATGTTTTCTTTATTTCTATATAGTACGGAACCAAAGTCATGAATATTATTTTAACCCTCGATATTGGGTGCCGATTTGTGTATCAGGTTACTATTACCGATGGTAGAAAATTGCTGTTTTTGGTACCCTCGGTAATAAAAGCTAATTTCGCGGTAATAGAATCACATCCCATCCATTACCACGGTAATAGAAGATGTAACAACTATTTTTGTTGTTCTAAAGAATCCTGTTTAATTGTTATTGTAGATCGATAAGTGCATCCTAATGCCATCTAGTAGTGATCTCGCGCGTTATTTCTCATTATTAGCAGCCTACGTCGATAATTTAATACTCCCACACATTAAGCAGGACATACGTCACATGTGACGTTAGTTCACATTTTGAACACCACATGGGCGAGGAGAGTGCGCTGGTGTCTCTCTTGGTGCGCAGCTCCCAAAGCGAACGGTCGCGACCACTCAAATTTAGCTAAAGCTCGCAGCGAAGCTTCTAGAAAGATGGCGAAGATCGTCAAGTTTAATAAATCTAAATAATGAGTTTTAAGGCTCACATGCCACCTTAATTTTAATAATACTTGTTTAAAGTAATGGCATTGTAACAGTTAATTATTGAGTGAAGAAAATCCCTAAAATGTGAGTATTAACGTTATTCGCTTTTGTTCGTATTTAGCTGTTTGTCAAAACCTAATCTCGGAAACACGTTTAACCTAGGTGTAATTTTGTTATTAGGGGTCCTTAGTTTACGGTACATCCGGCGCTTACACTAAATTCCCTGGTCTTCGGTGGTGCAAGACAGTTGCACATGTCCAGAGCTTACGTGGCATGGATGATTTGAGCTTCTCACCTTGAAGCCCCCAAGGACATCGGCTTCCCTACTGCAGCTGAAGAATCGGTGGTATAGTGTTTGTGTAAAACTGTTTGGACAAGGTTAGTGTACCTAAGGTGTATCCATTTCTTATAACATTTAACGTGTGTTAATTTAATAAATTATTTGTTACAATGCTTATGTGTGTTTCTTTTGAATAGTAACCGGTAGCAAGGCGCCCTGAGGTTATTTTAATATTTAATTAGAGTCTTATGCCAACCGATCTGGGTGGCTGGTGGTAACCCCAAAATAAGAGGTTACAAAGATTCTCCTTTTGTGGTTTCAATAATTATTTTATCAAATATAATTAACTAAAATTGGTTCAAAAAGTTACGACTCTGAAAGTTAAATAAACACTCTTCAATTAAAAAAAAAATCTAGGACGTTAAGGAGCATTCATACCCATAATTTTTTATAATCATTTGAAAACTACCTCGCGTACCACGGTAATAGGCGCCGTTACCTTAAGACTAATGCAACTAAAATCAAAATTGAAATTGAAACTTAATCTAATGTCATATTCAGGTAACGCAAAAGCAGCGTGTGTATCAATAATATTGCCATATAAAGTGTTGGACTTTCATAACAACATATACTACAAGGGCTGAGAGTATAATAATTGCTGATTTCAGAATTTCGTTTTGTGATTATATGTAGTAAGTGTTACTTGCGGGAAATTCTATTTTATTGTAAGGTGGAAGTACTAGTGCCCGACGCGGTACTAGTACTCGACGAATATAATTTAACTGGCGAATAATAAACTAAGATTGATCACGACATCATTTTTAAGTTACTAAATTTTAGTGACTTCAATATTTCTTATCACAATTTTAAGACAAATAACTTATTAAATAAGTTATAAATTTTATAAGTTATTAACATATTTGTTAAAACCAGCTGCCATCAATTGGGAAAATGAGTTAAACCTTCAAGTCCCAATAAATGTCAGTCTGTCATTCATGACATTTGTACTGAAATGACATCTATTGGGACTGCCAGCATAACCGCCTGCCATTTACTCGTACATTCGGATTGATTACCTAATTCTTATATTATCAGGATTTTTTATAAGATTACCATATGAAACGAATTCCATATCAGTAACTTGAGTAAATACCTCGTCTCCCAAACCGTATGAAACTGTTTAATACATCTTAAATGACCATAATGTCGTGATTCAAATAAGTATTTTCTGTTGACATGTCGGGCACTAGTACTTCTACCTTAATTATTATCTACTTTGTTACCTTCTATTTAAGTATTTTATTTCGTGATATTGATGTTACTCATCTACATACACTACACTTCACACAAGTTGGCAGGACCATCAATCTTTGGCACGACGTACGGAAGAATGCTATAAATATTTTTTTTTTCAGTACAGTTTATTTTTTTTGTATGTTGTGATACTGAACTTACGTGTCTCGGGCTCAGGCAGAATATCAGTGTTTCTCTCGAAAGAGCGAAGCGTACAACTGAGCCATGAGCCCTTTTGTTTTGCTGCAACGCGAACAGCAATTGTATGTTGTTTTTATTTTTGGTGTGTTATTGTATGTCTGCTCTATACTAATATTTGTTATAATTTTGTTTTCATACGATGTTGTTTCTGTTTCTGTGTGATTGTAGCAAACAAATAAACGTCTATCTATTTATCTATAATAAAGATCGTTGTAAATTTGTAGCCAACAACAACAACTGACAGAAGTGTTTATAACTAGATCTGCCTCAAATACATTACATACTATCATACATATCAGTATACAAATCGTATGATATAATATAACACATTAACACGTTAAGACAGTGACGCGCGGTGCAAGCTCTGGGTGTAAAAAAGTGTTACCATAGGCCAGGCTAGATCATGCCACGCCTGTAGATGACTGTGTCCGTGCCCAAACCGGTGTCCCATGCCACCCTTCCACAGGTCTGATCGCCTTTATAAAAATATTGTCGGTATGGCTCTTAATAACACTACAAGCAGCCTGCGCAGCTTCGCCCTCGTATTGCAAAGAACGCAGGGAAAGCCGCGGGATAATATATAGCCTTTATCCAATATATCCATCCATGAAGGTTACTATAATGATTATACCATGAACTAAGACAATAATGATTTCAAACAATAAATAAGTAAACGGAAACAAATAAATAAACTAATTTTAAAGAATATTTACCAAACCTTAAAACTTACAAACAACAAACAAAATATTTTTTTAAATACCTTACCTCATGTAACTATATGTATACCTAATATACTCACTGTACTGTACCCGAATCAGGCCGCCACGTTATAGGCAAAGCCTAGTGTGGGGCCGCCGGAAAATCTTGTAAATTTAGCGTAATTTGTTTGAGATTAACTATTTTGATTTTTTGATTTTTTTGAAATCGGATAATAAGCGGTTCGGGTGATTGTCCAAAACATACAAACTTACAAAACTGCAATCCCACAGACTTTTCATCTTGATAATACATAGACGAATCTAGTTTCTGACCAGATATGCATCTAATAACTCTATTCTCATACGTTTCCCTGGTGATCCATCTTTGCCGTAGCACCGCCACCGTAGATCGTTTTTACTGGTTATAAAATTTGTAATTTACGGTCCCGGGCGAGCAGGATACGGGCGACGCGGATTTACAAGCTTTTGCATGCTTGGGCGTTCAATACGTTTATGTCAATTCATCGAAGTATGAAAAAGCGTGATGCATGGGTCAGATTTAAAAAAAATACTAAAAATATTTTTTGAGCATTATTCGTTCTAAAGTGTCGTATAGATTGAGTAAAAAAATCGTATTTCCTGAGCTTGTAGTTGTTTATTACATGGAGTCATTTAAGGAGACTCAGTTCATGCGAATTAAAAGCTCAATCAAAAATTAAGCTATAGGTACAACCATTTAGAAACATCCTTTGAAGAAATGCCTACTTAACCTGTGAATGACCCTAAACTCATTTTCAAATTGATTATTTATTTCATATTTTAAATGTTATTTGATTGACTAATTAGACTGCGTTATGTAACAACGAACTAAGCGACAAAAGTGAAAAAAAAGTTATGAATGCAGATCGATTCTAGGCATGGTAAACTATTTACTTAACAGTTTTGGAGTTCAAAAAATGCTCGTAATGTCTTATTATAAGGAGTTGAATCAAGCAACGTTGTAAGAACAAGTGCACATATTCGTTAAGTAATAAAGAATGATGCGCCAGTCACTTTTACAAAATACACAAATCAGGATTTTAATTCTTAATTCTTTAGTGCAACCATGGTACAGATAGATGTCACATATAAAATACAATGTCTCACGTGGACCCTGTAAGGGCACAGCATATCTATAGCTAACTTATAACATATTATTCCATTTATTTATCGTATAAGGTATCGTAAAAATATATATATAAGGTCATACAACAATTCGTCTAATTACACATGCGATCACTAGAAAAAATTAAATAAAAAATTAATAAATGGATTATTGTATATATCATATTTTAAGTAAGTAAGTAAATGTCATTGTTTTAATTAAAATAATTTACTTAGAAGGTGTCTGTAACATTATCAGCAAAAAAATCTTTTAAGTCGTAGTAGCATTTATTTATTAGGAAGTCTTTCAACATTTTATTAAATCGTTTGTCATTTGTTTCAGCTTTAATGTCGTTTTTAAGGTGGTTATATATTTTAACTGCCATGACGTTTGGACTTGTACTATGGAGTTTCAGTTTAGAAGTTGACGGCAAAGCTAAATCATGTTTAAACCTTGTTTCATAGCGTCGGGGCTGGTCTACTAACTTTGTAAATAGGTCCGAATATTTTCTTACGAATTTAGAAGTTTCAAAAATATACATCGATGTTAGGGTCAGAATTTGGTAATTGATGAAATGTGGTCTACAGCTCGCTGGACTCCTAATATTCGCGAGGATGCGTATGCATTTTTTCTGAAGTAGAAATAAATCGTTGACGTCTGTGCTATTCCCCCAAAGGATAATACCGTACTTGAGCCATGAGTAGGCATAAGCATAATAGGCTATTTTTGCCGATTGTAAACTGGTCGATTTTTTTAAATTTTTAGATTTTTGGATTTTAATTTTGCAAACGTCCAATAGTTGCACATAATCCGTTTTTGTTTATTATTCTAATGATGTTTGAAACTCAAAATCGAATTAACCGCCTACCATGGCGTTTAGTTCGTTAATTCGGAACACCACTCGCGTAAATATTCTCATATTGTTATTTCGTTTTAGCAGACGACGATTTACATCTTTGAACAGCAATTATTTGTAAAGAATGACACCTAAACGTTAAATTTATAAATAAGTATTAAAAAGTTTATTCTTGAAAAAACTGGATCAAATCCTTTTTCTGTACTCAATTTCACCCGAAACAAAATGTAATAAAGAATCAACTGACCGTGTCGTATAGTTAGTACGTTATTGAATAACAAACTAGATTATCGATTATATGAATTGAAGAATCAAGCGGAAAAATGGTACTATACTTTAAAATACATCATAATCATTTCTTAACTTATAGCTGTTTCCCACGGACTACCAGTTTTTTGCGGGTACAGTTTTCTGCAGGATCCAGTTGTCTGGAGTATGCGTGCAGTATCCCGCAAACAGAATGCTCGTGTGAACGTTACTATATTAGCACGTATACTACTAAAACGGAATCCTGCAGAAAACTGTATCACGCTGCGTACCACGGTTACGTTTCATCGGTCTTAAACTATGGAATATTACTGTGGGGAAATTCCGTAGAGTCGGATAAAGCATTTAAACTTCAGAAACGGTGCATTAGGGCCTTGGACAACGCGTGGTTTTTGCAAAGCTGTAATACCATTATTTATAAAATTTAATATACTCCCGCTGCCTTGCCTGTACATAAGAGACGCATGTCTCTTCGTTAAGGACAACCCTAGTCACTTTATAAATCGGTACGACACCAGTGCTAGACATACAAGGGCCCAGTACCAAAACCTGTTATACCAACCTCGCTGCCAAACAGTTATCTTTAAAAAAAACTGCTACAATATGTGCATAGTCATTTATAATAATTTGCCTGATGACCTTAAATTGGAAAATAAGAATTTTTTTAAAAGTAAGTTGACAAAATGGCTGCAGGAGAAGTGTTTTTATAGTGTAAATGAGTATTTGGCAACAGACATAAGTAATTAAGTTATTTCTTTGACATACATAGAAATTAGGTAATTATTAATCCTACTAATATTATAAATGCGAAAGTTTAGATGTTTGAATATTTGTATGTTTGGATGTTTGGATGTTTGGATGTTTGTTACTCAATCACGCTTAAACGGCTGAACCGATTTGAATGACATTTTGCACGAATATAGTTTATAGCCTGGTTTAAAATATAGGATAGTTTTTTTCCTCGAAATCATCCCTCAAAGGGATGAAATCGCTACTATAATGTTAATTGTTTCTCACCCAAGTGTTTTTTAAACTTAGAATAATTATTCTGTAACATGTTAAACGTCAAATCAGACGTCAAATATAAACTCAAAACTGTCTTTGGAAAAGGTCCCTGAGGCTGCCGCTTCATTAATAACTAACTAACTAAATTAGAATAAACACAACAAATCAATTTCACTTTTGTGTTTGTTTGGGGAAAAGAAAATCACTTTTACTACAACAATCAACAAAGGCACGAGCAATGAAGGTAAGTCAAAATTAGGAACAATTTTACGCATCTATATTCTTTCTCATTTAGGATTCCGATCATCTTAAGTTGATAACAGAACTGAAACATCATCATCATCAATGGCCTTTAAGTCTATACGAACAGTATAAATAAATAATAAATAATAAATAAATAATGAATAAATATAAGGGGACAATCTTACACAAATCGAGCCAGTCCCATAGTAAGCTCAATAAGGCTTGTGTTATGGGTACTAGACGATGATATATATAATAGATAGAAATACTTAAATACGTAGAAAACATCCATGACTCAGAAACAAATATTCATGCTCATCACACAAACATTTGCCCTTACCGGGATTCGAACCCAGGACCTTCAGCTTCGTAGGCAGCGTCACTACCCACTAGGCTAACCGGTCGTCAAAAGACCGGTCGTATAAAGAAGCGAGATAACGTCTTCCATGGCAGTGTAAGCCATTGCGGGAGCAGCACACATGACCGCAAGCCTGGCAGGTGTAATTAGGCCGACGCGAGCAGGTGGCACGTTGATGCTACTTAGCTCGGTTATCGGCGAGTGTCTTGAACTACGCATTATCGTGGACTTTACGGCCATCAACCACCACTTTTATGAATTGATCTACAAACAACACATACCTATTAAAAAAAACTTACACATTTACACTTGCCATGGGAAAGACTACTACTAACGCATGCAAATACAATGTTTTTGACCCAGGTACTCAGAAGTCAAGAGACTTCTCCACAAACCGAGCCAAAGAGAATTGAACAAGCTAGGCGTCAGGCGGCTCTTAGAGCAGTCGAAATGCCGGACCAGGGGGATAATAGTCGCAAACAACACACTCATTCAGACGCTTATTTTATTTATCGTATGGCAAATCAGTATTTAGAACCGTGAGATCTTGGAAAAGACAGTACGGTTGCCAGGTTGTTGCACTTTTAGCACCATCCAGGGGTCACGTGTAGAGTAGCGATGGGTAATTCCTACGGACGTGGTGCAACTTCGACCCCCCAAATTCAGACGCTGGAACAAGCTCAGACGCGGCGCGACGAGCAAGTTCAGCAGCAGGCCAGCTTGCGGGCAGCAGAAATGCCAGAAGAAGCTGATTATCGACGCCAACTACACGCGTCATATATGGCGTCCCAGCGAGCAGCTGAGACGCCAGAACAGTCTCAGATGCGGCGCGACGAGCAAGTTTAACGGCAGGCCAGCTTGCGGGCAGCAGAAACGCCAGAAGAAGCTGATCATCGACGCCAAGTACACGCGTCATATATGGCATACCAGCGAGCAGTTGAGACGCCAGAACAGTCTCAGATGCGGCGCGACTGTAGAGCAAGCAGAAGCTCGAAGACGGGCTATTGCTGAAAGGGTGGCAGCGTCGACGCACCTTTAGTCGAAATACTTGGAAAGTTTTTGAACGTGCTGCATTGGAGTACGATCCAAGTCTGGAGTACGGCAGTCACAGGCTGCTAAAAATTGAAAAAATGACTAAAGTGTGTAGGTTTTGCGGTGCGCTAAAGTGGAAGGAAGAGATGTGTTGTTCTGGAGGCAAAGTAGTGATCCCACACATAGAAAAGCCTCCAGAACAATCGGGGGAATGATTTACAGGTCGCACCGACGAATCCCGGCATTTTCTATCAATATCCGAAGATACAATGCGTGCTTTCACATGACGTCTTTTGGAGCGGATAAAGTTATTTCAATGCCGGGCTTTTATCCCACATTCACTGTACAGGGGCAGGGTTATCATCGAATTGGGTCCCTGCTTCCCACGCCAAATGAGCAGCCGCAATATCTACAAATATATTTCCTAGGTGATGAGGAAGCTCAAACAGAGCGACGCTCTACATTGTCCAAGGAGTTCAGCGGCAGATTATACAACAAATCCAGAGAGTTTTAAATGATTCCAATTTGTTAATACATGAATTCAAAACCGCTCTGGAAAACATGCCCAATGACACTTTTAAAGTCGTGATTCACCCGGACCGCGCGCCGCGCGGCCAGCACGAGCGGCGCTACAACGCGCCCACTAGCAGCGAAGTGGCGGCCGTGGTGGCGGGCACGGAGCACACCGCCGGCAGGGACGTCGTGCTGCGCGCGCATGGTGGACAGCTCTGCCGCATTGCCGACACGCATAGATTCTACGACGCTCTCCAGTATCCAATCATGTTTTGGAAAGGCCAGGAAGGGTACCATTTTCAAATACCGCAGGTGAATCCGCAGACTAGCCTTCCGGTGCCAAACAAGAAAGTTTCCTGCATGGACTTTTATGCTTACCATCTCATGATGCGTAATTTTTTTAATTTCTGCGCTGCAAACAACTTCTGCACCAGTTCTTAGTTGACATGTACGTGAAAATAGAAAGTGAGCGCTTGAGGTATCTCCTTAAACTAAACCAAGTTGCGAGTAGAAAATTATGTTCATTTGCAAGACGCTATACGCAACGACGCGCAACTTAACGCCAGTGATGTGGGCCAAATGGTAATACTCCCGTCTTCCGTCGTGAACAGCCCAAGATACCTCCATGAGTACACGCAAGATGCATTTACATACGTTCGGAACTATGGCCGCCCGGACCTATTTATCACGTTATTCACGTTTACTTGCAACTCGGCATGGACAGAGATTACAGACGAACTTATGCCTGGCCAAACAACCACTGAAAGGCACGATCTCATAGCTAGAGTCTTTAAGATTAAAGTTCCGAAGTTAGTCACGCTGCTCACGAAAGGCCATATATTCGGGGAGACACAGTGCTTCATATACTCCATAGAGTGGCTAAAGCGAGGACTGCCACATGTCCATCTCTTACTGTGGCTAAAAGAGAAATTGCGCCCCAACCAAATTGACGACATAATTCATGCGGAAATCCCTGATGCAAACATTGACAAAAACCTACACGACATTGTTGTCAAAAATATGATCCATGGCCCATGTGGTGCACTAAATATGTCCTCGCCGTGCATGATGCAAGATGGAAAGTGTACCAAGAAATATCCCCGTGCGTTGCTGAAAGACACGCAGACGAGTGAAAATGGATACCCACTGTACCGGCGAAGAGCACCCGACTCTTTCTTTTATTTAATTTCCTTTACACTTACATAGTTATTAAAAATATCTAAAAGTATTTATGTAAACAATAATTTCTCTAACACCTTAATAACAAGTACTACGCGGACGAAGTCGCGGGTAAAAGCTAGTTATAGAATAATCTGATGAAATGACATGTACGAAAATTTAGCTTTATGACATAGTCATACTTTGCACACCTGCATGCAGGTAGAATATGAGAAACAAAAATAGCTTTAAGACCTTACCTGTCACCATATTCCGGCAAATAAAGAAATTTTGAATATTGTTTTTTTTTTAATTTTATCCCGCCAAAAACTGGACGTCAGTGGGAAAGAGCTCTTACCCATTCAATAGTACATTACGTACCTACGGCGGTGAATTCGTGAATGCCCCAGATCGCAGGTATTTGTGACCATAACCGAAGGTGAGGGCCATAAATATGCGCTCTGGGGCTTTACGAATTACCGCCCGTGGTGAGTACACAATTTTACGTCTTCACCTGGCCACAATGCCAGTTTTACCGTTCGCGCAGTGTGCAGAAAAACTCGCATTATGGCCGGGTGTGACGTAAAATACTATTTACAGCTTCAGAGTTAAAATTATATTAGAGTTAGAATAGAATTTCATAACAAGTGTAACCACAACGACCATTTAAACTTTTCCTCATTTTTAACTTATTTCCTCATTTTTAACTTATTTCCTCATTTTTAACTTTGTGGCGCTTTATCTGTTCCTACATAACGCTATCCAATTATATGTATGTATATCCTTTATTGTACATACGACAAAGTTGAACAATACACATAGAACAGAATATACAGATATAAATGAGAACTTTACTCCTGCTAATGGTCTCTTCCTAACAACCTTTGAGCAATTGAGTTGCAAACTTCTAATAATCAGCTCACATATACATTGGCGCCTTGCTTAATGAATAATTGACAAGATCAAGTTTAAAACTGGTTCAGGTAGGCTCAATCCTCAAACAGGTATTTTATCGGTCCCATTTGAGTTTACAAATTCACTAATTTCAATTCCAAACTAAAAGCTTTTAAAAGCTTAAACTCTATAAGGATGAATAAAAATCAATCCCGTCAACTTTTCCCATGTCGAGGAAAGTTTGCAATGTCCCATAAAGTCGAGCTTTATAAGTCCAATGTAATGAAATAAGTTTCGCTAACAATTGCCTAGAGATACTACAATCTTTCTTGAGACTTAAATAAATGGTTAAAATGAAATGTCAGGTTGCTGCATTCCTTGTAAAATGCTGTTAGTCATCATCCTCCTTGCGTTATTCCTGTGTAGTGCCCCTAAATGATGCCGGGGTCCGCTTTGACACCTAATCCCAAGATTTGGCTCAGGCACTAATTTTACGAAAGCGACTGCCATCTGACCTTCCAACCCAGAGGGAAATCTAGACCTTATTGGGATTAGACCGGTTTCCTCACGATGTTTTCCTTGGCTGAAAAACTAACGGTAAATATTCCTTACATAAGTTCCGAAAATCTCATTGGTACGAGCCGGGATTCGAACCCACGACCGCCGCTTGACAGCCGCATGCCTGAACCACTAGGCTACAGTAGCTATAAAATGCTTTTAGTGTAATAGATTAATTATTTACGGATAATCGCCACAAATCGTCGTAGTCCCAGACTAAGCACAGTTTGGCATGGGCCCTAGACAACATAAACATACTTTTATAGATAATAAGATAGGGTAAATGTAGTATTTACTCGGTAGTCAGGAGTATTGTTAATCTGTCGCCCGTCGGTGATCACACTGGCAGTTTTGGCCCGGCCCCGTCACGGGCGGCACCCTAGGCTAAGGTTTTATAATGATTTTATGTTGTGTTGTACGAGTAAGGCTATATTTTACTTTTGTATAATTATTGTAAAAACCTAGCCTAAGAAGAAATCTGAATAAAGAGAACAATACTAATAATCCATTTTATTGAATCTTGTCAACTTGTTAAAGTCGTCAGTTCATTTATTTATTCAAAATATTGCAGTTACGTACAATTTCGTAATATACGATTCGCCTTGCCGGCACACGGGATTTGACAAATGTCAAATCAGCCATATATATATGAAACGTTCTTATCAAACAACAGTCTTATTGTTACTTTTTATGAATTTATAACCTTTAAATAGCTAACATAAATGAAGGGTTGATAATTTCTGAGTATTTTCCTAATGTGCTAATTAAAAAAATATTTATTTTCACTATTGTCAAATGTCTTATTGAGTCTAAGAACTTAATACTAAAGTAGGGTCGAGTTCTCCAACATCTATACAGACAACCTTTCAAAAATATCTACACATGTGTCTTATTTCAGTCACAATAAAGTCTCTGTATAGATACTTTTGAAAGGTTGTCTGTGTAGATATTGGTGAACTCGACCCTACTTTAGTATTAAGTTCTTAGACTCAATAAGACATTTGACAATAGTGAAAATAAATATTTTTTTAATTAGCACATTAGGAAAATACTCAGAAATTATCAACCCTTCATTTATGTTGGAAGAGAAACCCTGAGTGACACACCAGACGGCGCCCCTCATGCTTCTCCAGGCTCGTCTGTCAAGAAGGATTTCACGCTGACATTTCATTTCCCTCCAGGCTGCAAAACTTACCCAAAAGTTGCGTGTCTTTGCATTCTATTAAATTAGGATACTATAAGATTTAGACTTTTATTTCATAATATACAATTGCAATAACAATTGAAGTTTCTTATTGTCAATTATGCAATTATGTATGTAACTACTTTATTGTACACAATAACAGGTTAAAGACATGTCACAGAATAGATCAAAGTACCAAGGCGAACTTACCCATATAAGGGATCTCTACCGTTAAGCAATCACCCATTAAAAAAAATGATTTTTTTTTGAGTATTGCCTTATAAACATCAGGGATGTATTCTTATACTCGCATAACTTTTAGAACACGCGTTAGAACATACAAATAACCTACTTTCATTCTTTTAACTTTTTACACCAATATCCCTGCAGAAAACGCTAGTCGCTTTGTCAAACCAGTTATTATTCCAAAGACTTCATTATGATCTACATCTGTGCTATCCAATATACGAACAAAACACTCCAATACTCGCGAGCGGTAAATCATAAAACGTGACTGCCAATAAAAAGTTTACCAGAAAAACGTCTGGAACGCCCCGGTTCAAATGGATTACCGAAGCAAATAGTACCTCTGAAACGAGCACAGATATTATATTGAGTAGACATCACATGTACCGCGATTTGCGAGGGGACAAATCCCCCTTATTTATTTATTTTCTTATATTTTATTGCAATGCCTCAAGGCATTCTCAACCAGCCAACCATAGGGTCAAGCAGATACTTTTAAACGGTGGGTGCAAGAGGCAGAGTAAAAAAACAAAAATCCTCACAACCAGTAGATCATCTTAATACGTATATGTAAAGGAAAATATAATATATAAATATGGGAATAAATATACACATATATATCCCTTCTTCTTTAATGACAAAGACACCTCAATGAGGAAATATGTCACCTTCTATGGAATAACGTGTATGGAATAGACACTGAGCCTGTTGATATCACCTAGTTTTTTCGGTTTTTTGATAACTTACTTATTAAATACTTAGAAGGATTCATTTGGATTGCGAATTAAAATAATATTGTATTCAAAGTGAAAAAAACCTTGGATCCATCTATAAGAAAAATATCTGATAATGCACTTTAACTCCTTGCTCTGAAACTATAGGGTCACAAACACAGTCTTTTAAACAAAATTCGTCTTTTCTGTGGTCAATAGTAAAGAACTTACGACGTATTTATGACTTTGTTCACTATATATATAATTGCGACCGTAGTAGGTATATGATCGTTGGACGCGTTTGCGCGATCTACTTAGATCATGTCTGTGGCACCTACCTCTGGAACGAGATGTCGGCTCTAAATCCGGTAACGATTGACGATCGGTAAATTTAAAAGAGTTTATATCTCCGCTCGAGTCTCGGCTCGCTTCGCATCACGTAGATTATTTATCTAAAGCGCTTTCATCAAACGGTCTTGCTTGTTTTTCAAAGTTATCGGGATGATAACGTTTTAGGAAAATATATCATTGCAGATCATTGCATTAGCAATGGTCTGCAACACTAGGGAGTAGGGATTCAGTGCGGTAGTTTTATGAGGTGATATCTGGCCATCTTCCTGAATCTATTATATAAAATCGGAAAATCAGAACGGGATAAAACACGAAGGAACGAGCGAGATAGCGCCTTACATAAAACATGATGTTTGGCGTCACGTTTCTTAAAAACAACGCATCGAACATGAGAAATAAATTTACGAATCAATTCTCTAGATATTAACTTAGAACAAGAGCATAAAGGCTTCCGGTTCTATTGGATATTTTTTCTACAATCACGTAATGAAATCTCGACAAAATTGACAATTTGAAGCGTCGCCATTGTTCGGAAATGTTCGGCTCTGACGTTCGGATCTGAGCGATCGGTCTCTCCATTTTACGTAATTTGATTATATCTGAGACTACAAATTAACACATTAGTATAATTGTTATACAATTGATTCGGCTAAAAAAACATACTGTTTATAAATAATAATGGCTAAAGCTGAATTCTGAAATTCCGGTTAGAGAATTTTACTTGAAATGGAACGCAACAGCAGATTGTCATGTCATGTCACTGTGACTTTTTGTTTGTTTTATTATTATTTATCGTTTTTGTGTGCGGTGTTTTCTCATCTGGACCTTGATTTGGTTATTTACGACATCAGTATGTAATGCTCATATTTCGTGTTTGATTGTCCTGGCAGCAAGAAGGCATACTAATTAACGGCAAGCGCCTAAGGCCTAAGGCTAAACTCTTATAGGATATTGGTCGCTATAGAGTATAGTGTAATCATTTCATGTAGGCTGGGCCGGTGTAAATTTGCTATCAGCTATGCATGGAGCTTGGAACGGATTGGATGTGTTACTTATTTCAATTGTCTGTCTTCGTAAGCAAGTCACAACTAAATAACGTTTTTATCAAAAAAAATATTTTTTTTTGTACATTTATAAAGTTATGCCGGAAGCTTATGCAACTTATTTGTGAAGGTTACAATTAGCCTGAATGGGTTTATCCGGCTGTGTAGTTTGGCTTTTGCTAAGGGTCTACTTCACCAGATCCGCTTGATGGCATTTGTCAATCACAGGTTTGCAGAAGACATCGTAGGTACTGCTCGCCTCTACTAGCAAAAAAATAGAGAGAATGATCCTGAGAGAATAAAACCTGGAGCACACGGTAAAGACCAAAACCAAAATAAGGACAACGCGCGATGGAAAGGAGTATTTAGAACATAAGGAAAATCCATAAAGTGAAAAGTGAGTGCATATGAGCTTAGACGAAAATTTTATTATAGACGCGACACACGACGAGATTCATGGACAAGAGATGGACCAAAGAAGTGATGCTATGGAAAAGCCCCGACGTAAAAAGAAAGTCAGGGTGGCCACGTACTCTTTGTTATATGCACGCATAACTGTTTTGCTTCCACGTAAATATTGCCTAATACAGGTAAAGCATCGACAGCATTATGACTTTATAAAACGCCATATATTAACGAAACATATGTCAGTCGTAATTTAATTTTGATATTAATATTTTCAGTGATACTATAAGTCGTGCAGTGTTTGTAATTGGGATAATTAAACTGCTTGGGTGTATACAAGAGTTTTTTTCAAGCTCCACGGAGGCTGCCCTGTAACAGTACGCGCTGGAGCGACGACATAGCAGCCACGGCCGGAGGCAACTGGCTAAACAAGACAAACACCGGTTAGGATATATATAGCAAAGGGTGGCCGTCCCAGGGACTTATTATGAAGTTATGAGAGTTGGAAAGTGTGGGTATTAGTGGCCGTCTCAGGGACTATATATATATTCTAAATAGCTTTTATGAAGTTAATTAAAAAACAACTTACTGTGGCAAATCCGACTCGGGTGGCGGGTAGGTTAGAAGTGACGGTGACTTCGTCGTTATTTTTTTTGTAAAAGGCAGAAAATAACTTCCTTAGAGAAAAGTTTTGATGTCTATGAAAATAGGTGTTATAATGACACCATTTTGCGTAAAAATTAACTAAGTGCTGAAAATTATGAGACTTTGTGTCGCTATACTTCAGCCATTTTTTTAAAATAATAATTATAAATAAATTAGCCCATATACGTCCCACTGCTGGGCACGGGCCTCTCATGGATAAGAGGGAACGGGCAGTAGTCCCCACACTGGCCTTCGGGTTGTCGGGTGGTGGGTTGGGACTTCACATACACCTTTGAATTTCTTTGTGGATGTATGCAGGTTTCCTCATCCCGCACTGGGCCAGCGTGGGGACTACTGCCCGTTCCCTCTCATCCATGAGAGGAGGCCTGTGTGTATTACTGAGTTTCATGTTGACATTTTAATAAATGTATATGAAAATATTGAAAATACCTGTATACTGGTTATTATTTCCATATCGGTACGTTGCTAAGCAGGGCTCATGAACATAATACAATTGTGACAAATACATTAATATAATTAATTCACGCGGGTGGAGCCGCGGGCACGTCTAGTAAATAATAAACTGGTTTGTTAAACAGATACTGGCAACACTTCGGTCAACGGCGTTTCCCGTGATGCCTTTTAAGGCTTTACAGCCAACACTGGACTTAAGCCAGTAACCAGCGCTGTATTTAACGTTTATGAGTCTGTAATCTTGGTATGATACAATACGCCACCCTAAAAAGTATTAATGCTGCTCTTGGCAAAAGGAGCACATCACGAGCTCCTTCGAAATACTTCTATAAGGGCAGCATTAGGATGAGCAGGTTTTGTTAAAGACAACGAATCTTCTTCGAGTTATAATATAACATTTCGGTTCCATACAACCCAACCTTAAGTTCCCCCTCAAAGCACAATAACGTGAGAATAATGGCACATGAATCAACGGAATCACCCGAATATTGCTGTATTTTTCACGGCAAGTTCAGTTTGAAACATTCTGCGTATTACCGGCCTTAATAATGCGTAACAAGTATATACGTGCAAGATTTGAATATAAATTACAATGTTAATGATATCGAGCTTTTTACACGTGTAGCACGGAAGGTAGGTATAGGTTACTGGTAAATGTTTCTTACAAATGATTGTAAGTATACCTAAATATTTTGAATGTGAAACAAGGAATCCGCCTAGCGGGCACCTATGCGCAATTGATTTCCGCTCCATTCGGGGAAAACCACGGGATCAGCCACGTGTTTAACGTAGCGACTCCTGGCAGTGAATAGGTTAAAAAATTTGGTACACACTACAGTGTACATATTGACAGGCCCTTGTCAGCTACCAAATACAACTTTACAAATGGCCAGTTTCCCGTGTCCCATTTTACAAAGCTACAAAGTCAAATTTAGAAATGGCCAGTTTCCAGTTGCCCGTTTTACAAAGCTAGAACTGTCTCAAAAAACAACAGTCAAGTTAATGCCATCAGGCTCCTTACAATACCCATCCATATCTGGTGGCTAGGGGTCGGGTTGCATAAAGTTTAAAGTCATATTTTTGATAGGAATACGTGGATTCGTCAAAATCATCATTACGCATAACTGTAAATAGTCATACACATCTATGCGCATAACTTTTTTAATCATAATGTGTAAGAAAATATTGTGTAATGCGCATACATTTGATGCGCATAAAATTATTTAAGCATACTTTATAATGGACATAAATTGGTCGGTCATAAAACAATTTAACTATACTGTATAAACGCATAAACTGAAAAACATATAAGCCTATGTTTTCTTAGTAGTAAATGAAGATCTCGATTCAGAAGCAATTTACAAAGTTCTCTTTTATATTGGGTCACAGTATAGCAAAGAGCGGTCATTACAAAAGCTTACAAACAAGTTTTAATAACAAGTTTTCCGCTCTTTTATAAAAAAAAGAACCTCGAAGACGAAAGCGGGAGCTGATGTCTTCTAACCTACCCGCGATCCGAGTCGTTTTTGCCACAAGTCCCTGTTCCCTACTGCCTTCGTGAAAACTTTAACTTTAAAAACCACTATCTTGGCATTGGTTGATCTCAGAGAAAATTTTATTTGACGCCCAGCCTTTGTATTATTGTTTGATCTAATCTCAAATTTCAGTGTCATCAATATTATGGCTTGATAAATATATGGAATTTACAATTATTAGGTACTAAAAATTATTATAACTATCAATATTATGACAGGGAACAATTATGCCATTGCATAATTTATGCCAAAAAAATATAATGAGCGTCAACTTTATGCGTAATGTTGTATGACAATCGATATTATGACAATAGTTGTTATGCGACTAGACGGCCACCCATATCAGGTATATCTACTTAAAAACTGCAACTTTAATTTCCCCAGTAATTGCCTCATTTCAATTGGCGCTGGAACAGTTGTATGTACACACCTGTCAAACGAAAAGTCCCGTTTAATTCCACACTAGGTCAAACATTTGCTTATGCAAAATGCGGGTGTGTATTGGCCCAAGGCCGAAAGGGGGACTCCCAGATTTAACTTCGGGTCACTTGGTTTAAGTGAGTGATTTCGAATAAAGTATGCCTCGGATTGTGGGACTAGTGAAAAGCTCAGTAACGAATACTCACAGATGATGTGGTGGTGTTCTTCTAAGCTGTATTTTTATATTGTAACTTTGCAGACTCCAAAGTCTTGTAAACATTTGTATCTACAACATGTAAATGTAATAATTAACAGTTAAGAAAAGTAAAAAGCCCCCGACATTCAGTTCAAAGTTCAATATCTCAAAACTGGTTGAACCGATTTTGTTGAAACGTAGCTAAGAATCATTTCGTCAGCTTTCAAAGAAAACAACTGCATTGCTCCATTCACTTAGGAGCTAGGACGACAAAGAAACGCATAATACTGAGACACACACCCCTTTTGTAGCGTCGGGGGTTAAAAATAATCTAGGTATAAAATAATATTCAATAAAAAAGAAACATCGTAATTAAATGAAGCATGCTACAAAGATAATATGACATTATGAGTTCGTGAAATGAAAACTTTTTATAATGAACGTATGTTTCCTTTGTAGCCAGCTACAAAGGAGGTAAACAACAGTTGAACTACCTCTAAACGGGTTTATTAAATTTCACTACCAAAATGAGGTAGAATCAGACAGCGAAGATCAAGATGAAGATAGCTTGGAACTCTGCCCATGTTTACCTCGTGGTTACAAGCTGACGCCTGCCGTCTGCTACTATTCAGATTAGATAAGTAAGCTTTGTAAACAGTTCATATGTCTTTACGAATAAACGCTGTTTTTAAATGACCTTTCAGGTACGTGTTTTCTTGTTTTCAGGTATTTTAGAATTGGCGAGCATTGATTTATTCTAAGAGACATAATCTGCTGAAGTAAATATTTGTGCCCCACACGTTATTAATGAGAATGAAATTCCTACGTCCGTAATAGGGAATATGCATGTGATTCAGAAATGGACAAAAAAAAAAACATGAGTAATCTTTATTGCTTAGCAAATATAAATACATGATTATTTTTACAAATAAACATGTTTTTATTAACAAATTTATTTATTTAAAAGTAGTAATTTTCAAATTCTCTCGCAAAGTTCCAAAACGCAACGCTATTGGCGGAGCGAATCGTGACGTCACCGTGCACTCGGTGTCTACTGTCAACAGGTCGTTTGTATGATTATTGAAAGTTATTCGCAATGTTTAGCCGTTGTTTATGATAAATAATCAGTGTTTTTTGGGAATTATTAACTGAAAGCAGTGAATTTTTGTGAAAAAAGACTCGCCACAATGACTGGAAGCGGTTTTGTCACGTAGGTACCTCGTAGAGGTGACTTTCTTAAATAAGTGTGATAGCAAACTAGTATATATGTATATTATATAATAAAAGATATGTAGGTATTAGCTATGTTACATGTTGAGAACATCTTTATGAACATAACAAACTTAGGTTGATTTCGTCAAGAGTTATAAATAAAACATATTTGTCCTAGGGCACTCAGTAAAAACAAAGAAACTTAGCTAAAACGTTTCGTGATCTTAATCAACACACGTCGTCAACTGTTGATCAACAACAATCATAATATTTGTAACATTAATAACTAAAAAATTGGGACTCGGAATAGTTTTATGAATAAGTACCTATACAACGTGTTTTTTTAACCGTCTTAGAGCCGAAGCCCACTGAAAGTATCCAAAAGGTACTATCCATTCGAGAAAAAAAATATTTTTTTAGTTTAGTTTTTAGTAATAAAAGGTAATTAAGTTTGAAAAATTCTCTATGGCGCACGGAGCGAAGTTCATTCACCCGGTTAGAGTTCGTACCTATCTACATAAGATGGCAGCTAGCGGACACTGCGGTCACTCAGCTGGATGATTAAAATTAATATTAATACAAAAAAAAACAATATTTTATACATTAAAAAAAAAAACTTAAAAAAAATACAAACTAAAAAAAACTTTTTTTTATACTCTTTGTAATGTATACATTAACTGGGCTTCGGCTCTAAAACGGTTAAAAAAACACCGTGTATAATTAAATTTTTAGGTTAGGTTATTGTTTATACACGGTGTTTTTTGAACCGTCTTAGAGCCGAAGCCCAGTTAATGTATACATTACAAAGAACTCAAAAAAAGTTTTTTTTTTAGTTTTTATTTTTTTAAGATTTTTTTTAAATGCATAAAATATTGTTTTTTTTTGTATTAATATTAATTTTAATCATCCAGCTGTGTGACCGCAGTGTCCGCTAGCCGCCATCTTATGTAGATAGGTACAAACTCTAACCGGGTGAATGAACTTCGCTCCGCGCGCCATAGAACATTTTTCAAACTTAATAACCTTTTATTACTAAAAACTTAATTAAAATTTTTTTTTTCACGAATGATTAGTACTTTTTGGATACTTTCAGTGGGCTTCGGCTCTAAGACGGTTAGAAAAACACGTTGTATATTGTTCGCGAGTCTTGATAAAAAAGATTTTAGGTACAAACATATTTAATACTCAATTCGAAATGATCTTCAAAACAATATTAACTATTCAAGCACGATAAATTATCTCTCCTCATCGCCTTACACCGCTTTTTTCTTATATTTGCATCTTTGGGCATACCTATGAAAATATATCATGTCAGGTGCAGTTTTAATGTAATTTTCACACATAGGGGCAATACAATATTTTATAATAAGCTTTTGTGTGCTCTTCCGTTACAATAAGTTGATCTTACAAGCTTTAATCACTCACTTTTATTAAAACTGCGAATCAAACACTTCGTTGTTAATTTATTCTAAGTGCACGGTGACGTCACAAAATGAGCGCGCCAAAATGGCGGCGTTTCAATCGTCCGATAATGATAGTAGTTTTAATTAATTTTTTTAGTAATAATAGTGTGAAAGTGTAAAAAAAAATCCCGGTTTTATAATTACTTAAAGAATAGTTTAATTTTTTTTTTAAAAATACATGAATATACCCTATTGTTTTTTTATGACATAACTGACAATTGTTTTTTTTTTATTATTACTGAAACTAGATGTTTAGTTTCAGATTATCCGCTTGACCAAACTATCAAAGCTAAAACTCGCAAAGTTACAAAGTAACAAAATTTACCACTTTGCAATATGTGTTAATAGACAACAAAAGATAATAAAACACTTGATAGATTATTATTTAAATTAACAATGTGTGAATGTTTATTGATAACGATTGTTAACTTCTATTAGAAACCATATAATGAAAATAAGATGAAAACGAGTGAAATAGACAGTAGAAATGCTGAAACTATTAGTTGGTGACATAAAAAATTAAATAGCTCTAATTTTACGACACATTAAATCCAATAATTGACACCATTTGTACTCGAAGGCACCTTTTCTTTTAACCAAAAACAGAGAAAAGTTGTTTTTCGCATAACTATACGATTTATTGTCACAACAAGAGGAGTAAACAAATATTACAGCTTCAACGAAGTCACCCTACAATATCGGGTGACATTCCTCGTTTTTACGATACCGTTAACACTCCCCATGTAAATAAGATAAAATACTCCAAAATAATCCATACATTAGGGAGCCAAGTGGCGTGACTTAGAGGAGTATTCCGTCACGGTGGCGACTCGCAGACTTATGGCCCTGGAAGTTGGCTGCGATTTCAGAAGTAACAATTCACGCCAAGTCCGAGTATATTGCGAGGCCCAAGGGAAAAGAGGTAGAGGCACGCCATCCTTTAGCATTGTTCCCTAGACCTTTATATGGAGGATAAATGTTACTTCATCATTCACACTTTTACACATGAACTAATCATTGAAAGTCTTAGTTGGTAGGTATTTTATTTAAATTGGATTCGATTAAGCATTAACAAAGACTTAATCTGAGGATAATTGTCAAAATAGTAAGGATGGTTTTTCTTCTTGTTTGTTCAAATTGTATGTATGTTCGCTTGAAAACTGAAAAAGTCGTCGTAATTCGGAATGCGGCCAACTTGACTTGGGACAGGCTGCATGCCGAGTGAGCAGCTGTGGGCCATGATCGCCACTGAGTGGCAGCGGCAGCCCGACCGCTTACAGAGAACGAGAAGCGAAACAGAGACGTGGCAGACCTCGTCAGCAATGGCGCGACGAGTTAGACTCCTTTTTAGGGTTCCGTAGTCAACAAGGAACCCTTATAGTTTCGCCATGTCCATCCGCCCGTCTTCGGCTTAGCTCAGTAACCATAACTACTAGAAAACTGTGATTCGGCATGTGTATATAAATCAATCACGCCGACAAAACAGTAGGTACAATAAAATCTTGGATTTTTTTTTTTAGGGTACCTCCCTACACCTAAAGCGGGGATGTAATTTTTTTTCTCGTTAAATCCATAGTGTTGGGTATCGTGGGATAGCAAGTATAAAAATATTATGGGTTTCTTAAAACCATTTTTCAAATTAGTGATTCGTTTGCGAGATATTGGGCTTTATTTAAATGGCTACTACTGGGGATGTGAAAAAATTCGTGGTAGAATTTTAAAGGACTCTATCACGGACAAAAAGGCATAAGTAGTTACCGAGTAATAGTCGACCAACTTAATGTGTATACTTGGAAAGGTCAATTTTCGTACGAATTCGATCGACGCAACCGCACCGCACGTCGATGTAACTAAGACAGATAGGCAACTACGGAACCCTACACTGCGCGTGGCCCGACACGCACTTGGCTGTTTTTTTTTAATAATGGTCAGAGTCTACTTAAAATCGAGAGGGTTAGAAAAAGAGAAGGGAGGATTTTGCTTAGCATTGGGAGATCATAAGCTCATAATAATACTAATCTTTAAATAAGGATAAAGAAAAAAGTTAAACAGTACCAAATAGTGTCTCGGAAACTGCGATGATGAGTTTTAGTAAGAACCAAATATGTATTTACAACAATGATATTGGTATGTGTTAAATGAGAACCTGGCAATATTTAAAGCATAGTCTATCGCGTCTTAACGTTCTTGTCCCTTTTAATTTAGTTGCGTTATCCTGGTGGCATCCCAAAGACGTCTAGTAGGACATGCCCGCTCTATCCCATAACTTGTGCCAGCCCGAAATTTCCTCTCTCGGAGTTGCGGATATACGAGAGTACCAGGTTTTATTTGCCGTCACACATAGCTTGGAGTTGGAATTACGTAATGAGGCGAGCAGTACCTTTAAAGGTCTATAAAACGCTGTGAGACGAAGGGAGACCACTGACGTTATCTTACACTTAAGGTACTCAATCGTAATAGGTATCCAGAGTGTATCGCATTTTTTCTGTGCCACATAGTAATGTCTCTCCGTGTCACTCAATATGCTCCAGAATGTACTTAAACTCAGCCAGCGAACGACATCCAGCGGACTCCCGTGAACTTTACCACATCATCAGTGGACGTCTTTCGGATGATATAATGATAATTAATATAATAGGGAAGATGCAACATATTAATTAATGCTTTCATTTGAAAGAATCGCATGTATAAAATCCCTTACAAACAGACAGTTTAAACTTTCGCGCCTAAACGGATTTACAGTTCCTGTGACGTCACTCATGTGTGTCATTCGCTATATTTGTTTGTCCGTGGTTCATCCATAGATGTCATAAAGTTGCCTAAGTTTTGACTTTTGACAGGAGTGACGACCAGACGCTGATTGTTGGATTTTAACACGTTCCGTTTTACAATACTTCAAATCGTACATTTATTGTTTGAAATGAGTATAAACTGGTGTAAAAACGTTTCGGTAGCTATTATTTTGTGTTTTTTCAACATGTTGGTCACAAAATAATGGTAAATATTATAGCTACATCTTCCCTATTAAATAAATAGGTTCGACAAGTCAGCAAATAAACACACTTATCTATAAAAATATTGTTTGTATGCATTTTTCGACACACTTTTATATTTTTAAGGATACCTAGTCTGGTATTTTTACTGTAATAGATATATGTGTGATAGATACATTTATTCTGTCGATGCTAAACTGATTATTACCATGAGCATTTGTGAAAAAGTAAACAGGAAACAAGGCGGTTTGATTGTTTCCATGTAGGTTTTTTACAGAAAGAAGCGTCAAAATGCCTTTATTATTAACATCCAGCACGTTTCATGAATATGAGAAAACGTGACGTCATTACACGTATGTCACAGTTCAACGTCAACGTTCGTTTTTAGGCGCGAGGTTATTCAAGAAATACCTGAAATGAATCAATTATATATATACGTTTATTTAATCACACAATGTTAGAGTTCTAAAATTACTTTTCTGCCCGTATTCTTCGGTCCGATGACGTCAAACCACACAAAGCATGATTTCCAAACAGTTACGACTTAAACTTATTTAGTTAAGTGATAGGTATTGGCACTTAAAATGGTCTTTGACTGACATTGCCATTCAATGAAAACATAAGTTGACGTTGTAATTGTGAAGTTATTGTATTTTAACAATAACATGTAATATTTATTTTAACTACTGTATAAAAAGTTGGTATAAAATGAGATCTTTCAAATAATTATTACGATTCTACATTTTTGGAGGTTCGGTAACAAGCTTCAATATACTTTATATGTATAATGAAGCTTTTTACCGAACCGACCGCTTCACTCATTCCTGGCCTGCACGGCGCGCCGCTCTTTACCCGATTAGTACCGTGCGTACCGGGATTATCGTGAAAATTTCTGTCAATAACCGTCCACGTCACCGGAGAAAAACGCCGGCCGGCTTCTGGCTGACACAATATCATTCACTACCAAGAATCGCTACGTGCTACGCTCGTAGCCGATCACATGGTTTTCCTCGTATGTAGCGGATAGCGACAACAGGGTTCTTGGCAGTGAAAGTATTAAGTTTCCGTATATAATGCTGATGGCATGATTTCTGACAATGGCAATAATGGCAACGGGACACAAATAAGTAAGTTCTGATGTATGTTTAGATGCAAGCGAGGGTCCCAGTGCTTAACACTTGCTAAATAAATAACAGTTTCTTCAATCGTAATAAATGACAACAACGATGAACACTACAGGTGTCAACTATTAGGCCTCATTTTCTTTTTCTTTATTTAGAATTTAGTGTTTCATTCGTTTTCTTTTGTTTGTTTTGTAAGTGACTAAGGCAACAGGCATCATTCATATAATCTGTCATTTTAAGGAATTTGCTAACTATGTAAACAAACCGTCATTTTGAAATTGACATTAAATGTCAATTTCAATACATTGTTTGTTTACATATACAATATAACTGAAATATTCTCTCATAATCTCTAGAAAGATTGATCTCTCTCAAAGATTGTTTGCTGACCAAATGATCATATCAAAGTAAATAATTGATGTCGGAGTCGTTAATAACTCCGGCAGTCATTACTTAGAGCTATTAGAGATAGTGGTTTAACATCACAACACGTATTTGCAAACTTTCTCCAAATGTATTTATGCTGCTTAGTTATATATCGTTTAGAATTTAGATATGAAGTTTTGATTAAGTAGCATACCTAATTTAGATATGAAGTTTTGATTAAGTAGCATACCTAATTTAGATATGAAGTTTTGATTAAGTAGCATACCTAATTTAGATATGAAGTTTTGATTAAGTAGCATACCTAATTTAGATATGAAGTTTTGATTAAGTAGCATACCTAATTTAGATATGAAGTTTTGATTAAGTAGCATACCTAATTTAGATATGAAGTTTTGATTAAGTAGCATACCTAATTTAGATATGAAGTTTTGATTAAGTAGCATACCTAATTTAGATATGAAGTTTTGATTAAGTAGCATACCTAATTTAGATATGAAGTTTTGATTAAGTAGCATACCTAATTTAGTGATAACTTCAGTCTTAGCTCATTCAGTATAACTATGTAGCTTCTGCCCGCGACTCCGTCCGCGTGGAACTCCTTTAAATCGTAGCAAACTTTCACCCCCAAAAAAAAACTATTTATGTCTTTACATTTCAGTTAGACTGTTATGACTTACTCAACAATGCGTTATAAATGAACGTTAAAGCAATCAGAAAATTATTTAACATGTCAGGTTCCTGAGTTAAAAGACATGGGGTAATTTCAAAATTAAATGAAAAATGTAAAGACATGTTTTTTATACTTATACCTTAAAGAGGTAAATTAGAACAAAAAAGGATTAGGTACCTTAGACTGAAAATGTATAAGAACCATTTTATATAAGTATACATCTAAATTATGCCCCAAACTGCCGAAAAGCTGACGGTAAATATTCGGTACATAAGTTCCGACAAACTCATAGGTACCAGCCAGAATTTGAACCCAAGACCCTCGCTTGACACCCGCATGCCTGAATCACTAGGCTACCGTAGCTTTATTCTGATGACAGACAAATGATTAATGACCTAGAATGTATGTAATCGAAATATTAGTGTGCCAATACCAAACGTAATTTCCGGAGGTTCAGCAGTCTTTGAAGACTTGTAATTAATTTTGCCTTTATACCATAAGCTATTAAATCTAGTAAATTGGTTTCCTGTTATATTTGACATTTAATCGATTACGGTAGAATCCTATTTAATTTGCCTCTTGCCATCTATGAGGGTTGAAAGGGTCTCGAGTGGCGACTACTTACTCCGGTAAGGCGAATCGTGGGTAGACCCCCCCCCCTCCAAGGTCGAATGATAAACAGGTTTGATTATTTAATAGCGACAATAATCGCCATGTCACTGAATTGTTACGAGATATTTGCTGGTCTTATTAGAGAAGCTCCTTCGGTATCCTGTGTGGCAGCTAATCATTATTCTGATGATCATTCCGCTTAAAAAATAACAACCAAATTAGAAAATTAAAAAAGTTCCCACATTTTAAAGTTCATTATCCCAAAACCAACTTTACCAATTTTGTTGAAATGCAGCTAAGAACCATCTCTGCCACGTCAGCTGTTGGAAGAAAAAAACGCATTAAAATCGGACCATTTGTGTAGGAAACCTCTTTAGTTTCCGTCAGGGGTTAAAAATAATTACTTAATATCAATAAACCAAAGCAAATCAACGCGAACGTTATCATTGTATTTCATTAATCACAAATTTAATGTAAGCCCTAGGTTTTGTTAAATAAATTATTATAACGTGTCGTACAAAATGGTGATAAATACGGGATGTACGTTAATATCAATTTTAAATGTCACACGATTTATACGGACTTCCTGCTCATTTGCAACGCAAAGTTGGTATCATTGTAGTCCAGTTTTAATTATAGCAAATGGAAATTATTATGAAAATTATCAGTTGGGTGAATGATTTTACATGCTTTGTTGAAGCCTAGTAAAGTAAAGTCAATAAATCCTTCAAGATAGAATACAACAATATTGGTTATGGAATAAGCGGCATTAAAAAAGTCTTTACACCAGAGGGGTAATCACTAATCACGTAATGTTATCCTTCAAGATAGAATACAACAATATTGGTTATGGAATAAGCGGCATTAAAAAAGTCTTTACACCAGAGGGGTAATCACTAATCACGTAATGTTATCCTTCAAGATAGAATACAACAATATTGGTTATGGAACAAGCGGCATTAAAAAAGTCTTTACACCAGGGGGGTAATCACTAATCACGTAATGTTATCCTTCAAGATAGAATACAACAATATTGGTTATGGAATAAGCGGCATTAAAAAAGTCTTTACACCAGAGGGGTAATCACTAATCACGTAATGTTATTAACGCTCGTTACGAAAGTTTAAGTGTCATTATTCCATATAAAAATGTACATTTGGATATACCTAACGTACGTACAAAACGTTACGTGATAATACCTAGTCTACTCAAGTGTGTAAATAAAGCACTCTTAAACATTAAAGTTTCGGTGCGGTATGAGAGATTTAAATCAGTACATATTTTTGCACTTGACTGTACAACAGAAAAAATATTACATAAATGCCCGCGTTGCCGTAGTGCGGAAGTAAGTGGAAGATTTTAATTTCACATTCTCTTTTGTAACGAAGACTAGGTGTATTTGCACGAGGTTGTAACTTGATGTTTCTATAATAAATTTAACTCAAAACACATCCTGTATAATATACATATTCTACTGTCAATATTGATATTGTGTTGTTGTTGTAATAAACAGCTGTAAGGTAAAAATCGCCGTTAAAACACACATTATTTTCCAATGATTGAAATATTAGAAATATCTGTAAAATCCTTCCTATTCAACGCCAACATAACTTCCAGATGCGTACAAATACTTAAGAAATCAAGAAAGACACTGACATGAATGAAGAGTTATTAAAAATAACACAAAAGATATTCCACAAAAGTTCTGCACATATTGAACAAAATAAACCGAATATTGACTCTTGTTCCTAAATAGAAGTAAAAGAACTTTCCTGTGGAAATAGATATCATCAAAGGAATCGAATATATCAGCTAAACGATGTGAAACATTCGAAAAATAGCCTCACCGAAGATGATATGTCGCCTCATAAAGTAGAGACGGCACGTACCAAGGAAACTCATTTTGCTGCAACTTTTATGTGTATAAAAGTTATTGTACTTGTCTTCGTGACAGTACTGGCTACACTACGAGTTAGAATACAAGTAAATGGGTTTAATAAAACGGTACTTTGACAGTTTAGATTAGGCATTTAAAATATGTCGACTGCAAATTCTATAATATAAAAAACTAAACCTATCGAAAATGTTTATTTATTTAAACTTTATTGCACACAACCAAAATAATGTACAAATGGCGGACTTAATGTCAAGTGGCATTCTCTACCAGTCAACCATAAGGCCAAACAGAGACACTTAAAATTGGTGCAGAGTAAATGATCAATATTAAGAGCTTAATACAAAATGTTATTT
Source organism: Epinotia demarniana (assembly GCA_945867215.1). Taxonomy (NCBI): domain Eukaryota; kingdom Metazoa; phylum Arthropoda; class Insecta; order Lepidoptera; family Tortricidae; genus Epinotia; species Epinotia demarniana. The sequence continues at coordinate 5,071,085 of OX244273.1, read as the reverse complement.
TTATTTCAGATACAAAGTCTTATTCATCACGTGAAAACCATTTAGTATTGCTATAAAATTCCTGTAAAGGAAAAGCGCCTTTTGAAGTGTACGTTTTAACTTCGTAAACAGTGTAGCCGCTTCTAATCTAAACTTTGCTAACATAAATATTCACCACTTAACAAAATCCATTGGTCGAAGAAGACGCGTTCTTCACCAAAGCTATGGCATATGGCGTATACAACACTATCGAAAGTCATCAGCCATTTTAAGACGAGTTATTGATTTAGCTGCATAGATAATGAAGCTTTCCGTCCCTCATTGTGGCATCACGTATAAGCTTTTCCTGAGCATTATAGGTCCATGTATTCAATAGAATAACGTCTGTCTTAAAATAACTGAGCCTTCGTCAGAGTTCAACATTCAGCGATAAGCTTTGTACGTTTCACCAATGGTACTAACCTAGAGCAGCGCTAAAACGCAAACGTATGAATCAACTGGGACATTCTTCCATACATCAACCGGTAGAGGGCGACACTTAATCCACACCCCTAAGCACACACGGGAGATATGACGTCATATGTCACGGCTGCCTTATGTGATAAAGCAGGGAAGTAGAGTGCGGAATTTATATTAATCGGCGAATAACTATTAAAATAGGCAATATTAGCTACGTACAGTTAACGAATACATGGACCACTTTGTATCTTGTCACCATGGCAATAAGACGCAGATTGAGCAACCATTTTATAATTGAAAGAAATAATGATGATTTGGTGGCCACTTTTATTGAACGAAGCGACTGTCTGATTTATAGCGAACCACTCCTGGATATTACATATAGTAAAGGACAAGTGGTGTACTCGAAGAGAAACTTAGGCTCATCAGTGGGCGGGCTAGTGTTTATAGATCTAAACAAGATAGCCTCTTTAGGCAGTAGCCTCATATTTTAATCTAAATTGGTTCTCAGCAACTCGGATAATATAAGATATTAGGATTTCATGCGTTTGAATCCCTCGCTCCGCTCACTATTCCAAATTCCTACACTCATTATTCAGTTTTAGAAACAGCATCTTCGCCAACGCGTTTGCTACTCGCCAGGAGGTTACAGGCGTCCATAAGCTCCATTAACCTTAGAGCATTAAACCAACAGGAGTGGTCACATGTGTCATTTTCTATACATAAAAAGTCTGCCGATTTTTGCGGGGGAGGGGAACGTCAAATGTATGCGGAACGTGAAAATAGCTACGTCAGATAAACGTCTGTCCATACAATACGTATGACCACTGGTCATACGTATTTGGCAGAGGGGAACGCCTGTCAATTGCCACTCCGGTTGGTTTAATGCTCTAAGTCCATTAACCGCTAACCACCAGGCAGTTGGTAAGTGACCATCGATCTGCTATAAAAAAACCGGCCAAGTGCGAGTCGGACTCGCGCACCGAGGGTTCCGTACAAAAAATGTCGGTATTCGCAATTTTTCCTTTATCTGTGCTATAAGACGTTTCTTCGTACCAAATCTCAAGATTCTGAATTCACGGGCAGTATCCTATAGGTTTTGATTCCCTTGCGAGTTTCGAAAATTTGCGGAAATTAACGGCATAAACGGCTGTATCTTTTGATTGCGTTGGCTTAGAAGTTTGATTTTTTCACAGCTCCAAGGGACAGTAGACTTGAGTATGTGGTATAAATTTTAGCTTGTTACGTATCCGAGGAGGTCCACGCGTTCCTGAGAAAAAGGTTTTTGACAGGACGGACTGACGGACGGACAACAAAATGATTCTATGGGTTTTTTTTCCAATTTAGGTATGGAAACCTAAAAATAACTTACTTTACTCTGATCGAATGATTTATAGTAAAAGTTTCATAAATAAATAAATAAATAATTCGTATGTATCTAGAGGTAGTTGTTTAGTAGGAAATATTTTCGTTTGAAATAATTTAACGCACCAGGTCACCGTTGGATACCTTGTGACCCAGAAACATAATATCGACCTGCATACTTCCAATACCGATGTATACCTAGTACGTACAGATATTCAATTCACCAAGTATGTAGCAAGTAAATACGCGGTGACAACCTTATTAATATTGGCGTACGTCCAACACTTCGGCTTAAAGTACTAGGAACCATAATATTTACTGATCGCCCCGAGGACTTTATTATAGCCGTATTTGAGTAAACCTACTATTAAAAAGGAGAACCAAGTAAAGTATATTGTGTAATGCTTAACTGAGCTTACTATTAAACTAGTATTAAGTATGTAGTTTTATTATTTTTTGTTAGTTTATAGTCAGGATGTACATAGTTAGGCTAGTATTATTTTATTACGTATTTTATAAATGTATTGTGTATATTTGACTTATTAAACTAGGTGTTTTCAAAAGACCAACCAAGTGCGAGTCGGCTCGTGCATGGAGGGTCCCGTACCATTATTTAAAAAAAAACAGCAAAAATGTTACAGCGGCAACAGAAATGCATCATTCTGTGAAAATTTCAAGTATCTGACTATCACGGCTCATGGGTAACAGGCTGGTGACAGACGGGCGGACGGACAGTGGGGCCATAGTAATAGGGTCCTGTTTTTAACCTTTCGGTACGGAACCCTAAAAAAGGTTTCAAAGTACTCGACACCTCAGCATTTTTAATCAAATGGACTGACCTGAATGTGCTGCGGGATCGGTTTGCAGCGTTTTGTACGTTCACCTGAGCTAACCTCACTTGTTGGTATATTGTTAATATTACATTTACACTGTAGTAATGTCCTGCGTGATTAAAAATCACAACTGGTAACCTCTAGAGAAGAGTAGCACAAGACATAACTCAATGGAAGATGGTACCTACTTAGGAGTACTTTTCGGGCTTTTTCTTCTCTTGAAAACGAATGCGCAACTTTAGCCTATAATTGAATGAATAAATATTTATTTTATTTCAGGTCTTCTACGAGGGGTCGAAGACCGTACGGGTACGGGGGGTTTTTATAGGGGTATAAGAGGTGCTAGTTACATTTAACTTTGATTATGTGGTTATGTTACACGAAGCTACGGTAGCCTAGTGGTTCAGGCATGCGGCTGTCAAGCGGCGGTCGTGGGTTCGAATCCCGGCTCGTACCAATGAGTTTTTCGGAACTTATGTACGGATTTACCGTTAGCTTTTCGGTGAAGGAAAACATCGTGAGGAAACCGGTCTAATCCCAATAAGGTCTAGTTCTCCCTCTGGGTTGGAAGGTCAGATGGCAGTCGCTTTCGTAAAACTAGTGCCTATGCCAAATCTTGGGATTAGGTGTCAAAGCGGACCCTGGGCTCCTTTAGGGGCACAACCGGGAATAACGCTAGGAGAATGATGATGATGATGATGTTACACAATACAAGGCTTACAAATAATTGTACACACAATATACGCAGACATACAGAAGACAAACACTTACTTAATATATTTTAAGGTATATTTTAGATTAACATTAATTACATAGATTGTAGAAAATAAATCTGAGGTTCTGGTAAAGAATGCCATCAAAAACACGTATGCACAACATGATTTACAAGTAACAACGAGCAAAAACTATTCTAAAACCACACTTAAATACTACATAACAATATGCTTAAGCATACAAACTAGACCATAAGTATGGTTACATTATTATATTTACATTTACGTATGAGCACAAATTCAATTAAAAATAAAAGAAAACCTAATTTTACCCATTAGGGATATTCGCCATCAGAGGACGCGAAAAGTCAGATACGCAGTAATAGTTTACCAGCTTCAAATTGCAGTGACCGCATGCTCCGGATATTGCAAGCTGTCTGACGGTCCCGGCTACGACACTGTTACAAGGACATTTTCTTCATAATTGCACTTTTCAGACATTTGAACCGACTTAGAATCACTTTTGAAATTGATGCTGGACGGTAAGCGGGTATCTACTTGCGAAGAGTTAAAGTATAGTGCGCGTTCCGTAGCCAAATGGCAAAAAACGGAACCCTTATAGATACGTCATGTCTGTCTGTCTGTCCGTCCGTATGTCACAGGCATTTTACTTGAAAACTATAAGGTGTATTTGAATAAATATTATAGGATAGGTATATTTTGTTAACCGCTACGTAGCTATGTAATGAAATTACAAAAAAAATAGGGGTGCACATACATAAAACTGAAAGTCAAAAAAAAAAATTTCATTGCATGTCCACGTGTGACATATCAATCAATAGGCATTTCTAAATAAATATAAGGTTTCTCAGCATTTTTTTTGATAAGGTGAATAGAGTCGGAGATAATCGCCCCGAAAGTCATTAAAATTGTGTCCCCCCACTCTAATTTTTTAAAATATGAAAAAAAACATGCAAATAGGGCGTATTAAATTCTATCAGCAAAAAATGTTTTGTACAATATCGGTTAAAAGGCTATCGAGATATTTCTAAAAAACCGCCTTCCTTAAAGAAAAGGACGTAAGTGCCATAAGTTCATTTCAGTAACGATACGACCTTTTTAATAGGCACGGAACCCTTATTGTGCGTGGTCCGACACGCACTTGGCCATTTTTATTGAATTTCGAGTGCTCGAAAATTCAATACATGTCCATCTATCAAATCATGCAGCACCTTAACGTTTACCGGTCTATGCAAATCACACTAATTGCCATTGGACCACTTGGGGTTCGGAACATTACAGAAAAACCGAAAGAATTATTGATACAAAGGGGTTTGGGGGTAAATGTGTTGTCATATTTTTTAAATGAGCGGCCACTCGTTAAATTGGTATATTATGATAGATCTATTTGAAACAAACATATTTTGTTATGAAATGTAATACTCTAAAATGCATCGGAGCCGAGATACTTGCAATACATATTTCCGCAGGTTATATTAAAAAGTTATAAACCAAACTAAAACATCTCAGCTCCGATATTGTTTAACGCGTTTATTTTTATATATATGCGTATTAAGAGGTCCTCTAAAAGTTTTTTTTTTACACAAACATGCGTGGCCGCTGCAAAAAAAAAAGTAAATTTTTCTCATACAAGGTTACCCAATGCCCTTTTACTTGAAATAGCATTTTAAAGCCAACATAGCACATTCAAAAAACAACAAATTACTTTTATCTCACGCAAACGAAACTTAATTTTACCTGAGTCTAGTTTTCTCAAAGTTGCTCATTAGTTACGAAGCGTTTCGTGAAGCAGAACAAACTGGAACTGGAAACTGTTTTGCTTCCAGTTTCCAAGGGGCCTATTTGACTAAAGGCGTTTGAGTTAGTTTTGTATTTGACGCGTGCTTCTAATGTGTCAAAACTATAAGTACACATCGCACCACTCGTAGCGTTTATCTGGTACCAGACAGTACGAATAGATTGGTGATGTGACAAGTTTAAAGGCAGATTTTTTTTTCTCATCATTGTTTTCTTTCTTTCTCTGCATATGCATGAAAAACAGGACAGGGGCCAGCTATTGCATATATGCAACTATTTGTGCGATCTGTGGTTTTTCTTTCTACCTATCCTTGTAAGTTAAGCCCCGATGCGTGCACGCGTGATGAGTACAAAACCAATGACAAATAATACGTTTAGTCGAATGGACCCCCAGACTTAGTAATGTATGTTTAACACATCTATTATTATTATAGCGATGCGAATAGCAACCGAGTTTAACAATAATATTACCGAGTTTAAAAATTTACACTAATGTTTCTCCTCTAATTTTTGACACGATAAAGGGCTTATTCGTCACAATCATAAAGACTATATTTCCGAGAGTATTTGATATAATACTTACCTTTGTTAATCTGCAAAACAATAGATTGATTTACACTTTCACGATTTTCACACATTTGTTTTACTACTTGACTTAATCGCGTTAAAATTACCTCATTCAGGCTTCCCGAGGTAAATAAATGCGTTAATTATATGCTAGTAAGTCCCGTTTAGTTAAAAATAATAATAATAGGTATCACATAATAATATTGCAAAACTATTGTGTTCTCCCCGTGTGGTGTTGGGCAAGAATAGCAACACCCTCTTTCTTTTCCCGTGAGTGTCATAAGAGTCGAGAACGGGAACAGGGTTTAAGTGAATTCTGGCTGATGGACTAGCAACCTATCACTGCGATATCACATTTTATCTATCGTATATACCCACATGAATGCTATACGTATAAGTTTAGGTGCTCTGCTTACCCCTTTTAGGAACAAAGGCGTGAATCTATGTATGTGTGTTTTATTCTTCCAAGGCGTAATCTAAGTAGGAAGAAACATACATTATACGGTCCATTAATTATTACCAGGTGATTCAACAAGCAATCTCTCTCCGTATCCGCCTCAGAAAGTACGAAACAAAACCAGGCTGACTCATTACTGACTCATTACTACTGAATTAATGGAAGGGCTCATGAAAGAAAATACTCTGCTAAAGTAGACATGGTATGCCAAATACGGACCTATACAGAGTATACTAATCTATACTCTGTATAGGTGGCAATTATATTATATTATATTATGTGTGTTCGTGAATCATGGATGTTTTCTATGTATTTTTGTATTAATATCTATAAAACATATGCTCCCCTAGTACTCAAAACACAGGTCTAATTGAGCTTAATGTGGGGCTAGATTTGTGTAAGGTTGTCCCCTAATATTTATTAATTTTATTTAACCATGTAACTACCCACTTAGCGACGATCTCTGTACTTTACGTTAAGATAAAGTGATAGTTTCCTCACGACGAATAAGGCGCAAATAGTTATCAACAGCAAGCATTTATTTTTGCAACACACACGTCTCAATCAAAATAAAGTTTATTTTATTTTTACGATGCTCGTTACGCGACGATCGTTACCGCACCATTATATGAGTAAGATGCATTATCCTCTCACTTATAAATAGGTACACGTGTCAGCAAACATTTTATACTCGAAAACGTGTAAGAGATTTGTATTACACGCGTACATAATTATTTTCGACCTTGGTAAATAATATTGTATGTTAAAAAATGGATCCCCGGTACCTAATGAGGATTCTTTTTTTATTCTCTGACGTAAAAGAAAGTCATGGTGAAACGTAATACCGTTCGTTATTTTAGTAGTTTCGGTTACTAGGGTAAATGCAAACTCAAATCTTATCTTTTCTTGCATCGTCTCCACTACCCAAAGGTTGTCGGGAAGAGATCGCTTTTTAGCGATAAGACCACCTGTTGTCTACCATTGTTAATGTTTAATTTACCTCTATATTTCTATTTTATTTTTACTATGTCTTGTGAACAATACTGAATATTTGTATTGTATTGTGTTGTATTGTAAATGCGTAGGTTTTCGAACGAGCGCGCGAAATAAGTCATTATCACTATAAAGAATGACAGTAATTGATTCGTCCTATTTATAAAATAAAATTTTGACAGATACCTTGCTAATGTCAATAGTCAAACTCAAGCATAAAGACTGCATAGTTATGTATTTCTAATTATATACTCGTTTCGCTTCTATAATATCCACAATATGAATTTGCAACATCCTGTTATCACTGTTGTTGGTAATTAAGAAACAATATACTAGTGGGGAAACTACCTTTAAAAAAAATAGGTCATGTTGAATACTGTGCAAATGAACCCTTGGGAAGCTTTAATACGTGTCTGTATACAGTCGACCACGTCGCCAAATAAGCTCTACTTCTCTAGTGCATAAGCTTTAAAGCCCACTGCTCACAATGGGCCTTCATGGCCCATCATACTGGACGCAACTATGCGTTAAACGGAGAAAAACATACTTCCATTGCATTCCAAATGCACCACCCCCTTTCTTCCTGTGGGTGACGTAAGAGTCGTACTAAGGGAACAGGGTTGAAGTGTGTTGTGGGCGATGGGCTAGCAATATATCACTGCGATATTCCGCAGTGTTTCAAGACAAGTGTCTTCTATCAGTGTGTGTAGCGGCCGGTGATAACATAATATGGCACTACACGCTTACTATACCATTCACCAAGAAGGGAATTCAGAGGGCTATGTTGGGAGTTTCTCTGCGTGATCGCATCACAAATGAGGCTATCCATAGCAGACCCAAAGTGACCGATACAGCCCTCCGAATCGCTAAACTTAAAAAGCGGCCAAGTGCGTGTCGGGCCACGCGCAAGGTAGGGTTCCGTAGTTGCCCGTCTGTCATGAATGCGGACGCAAAAAGGGGCTTTTGGGGTTGCATAGGGTCGTTTTGCCGGTTACGCGATCACCTTCGGTTAGCGACCACCTGAAGGACAAGGTTTTTTCTATTGAAGATAACGTGCCGTAAAAAAGCAACTCTACCGTCCACGGTAAAAGGTTCAAATTCCAATGACACAATGTATATGCACCCGAAATTAAGTGCATTTCTTACCAGTTAAATAGTTATGTCTACTACTCGTTAACTATCTTTGTCTACTTAATTGTGATAGTTTTCCTTTTAAATTAATTATATATGTACTACTGCCACGATTTTTTTCACGTCCCCAGTAGTTGCCATTTAGCCAGCAGGGGGGGGGGGACACATCGAACAAAAATAAATATAATATAAATCCCATTATCTCGCAAACGCATAACTAAGTTGAAAAATAGTTTTAGAAAACCCATAATATTTCTGAACAAGCTATCCAACGATAACCCACACTAAAGGTTTAACGAGAAAATAAAATACATCACCAATTTACATGTAGGGGAGGTACCCTAAAACATTTTTTATTTTACTGTTTTGTCGGCGTGATGCCGCCACGCCGAATTGCAGTTTTCTAGTTGTAAGGGTTACTGAGCTAAGTCGAAGACGGACAGACAGACAGACGGACGGACATGGCGAAACTATAAGGGTTCCTTGTTGACTACGGAATCTAAAAAGCAGTGGACATTGGAAAGGTCCTCGAGTGGCGACCACGTACCGGAACGCGTGGCGTAGGTAAGCGGACTGATGACCTGGTAAAGGTCGCGGGAGTCCACTGGATGCAGGTGGCGTAGAACCGGTCACTCCTTGGGAGAGGCCTATATCCAGCAGTGTACGTCTATGGGCTGATATGATGATGATGATCTAACATATAATAGCTAATGTAATGAAAATGATTGACTTAAATACAATGCACTACAGGCGACAAAAAAAATTAAAAACACTGTTTTCATCTCGACCACATGCTGCAAACGAACGTAGTGTCCAACGTGAATCGTATATAATATTCAGTGGGCGGAAATTGCAAAAACCAGGCGCAGCTTCCGGACACGTGTAACAATTAATGTTTTATGAGTGTGTGAAGAACGTAAGTATCCCTGTTTAATTCAGGTGTATAATGTAGTTCATTACATAACAGTACAGCCGCGGTACGGTAATGATATCTAGGACAGCAGCAGCGCAACAATTTGTCACTTGGACAAAGTAAATCAATCCTGAAATTGCAAATTATTTTTACATTTGCCAGTCGATTTCAAAGATGTTTAGCGCCTTGTTCCACTATAATAGGGAGAAAAATGTAAACAAATTTTTACATAGATTAGACAAAAGTAAAAAGGTAATATGCAATTTAGGGATTGATTCACTCTGTCACACCACAGCACCAAGCAGGTAACCATAGTAGATTGTGTCTTAAGGGAGCAAAATGATATATTTACGGCAAGGGTTGGATATTGAATCCTGAACGAATGGAAAGATTCAACAATGCAATTCTGAGTGTAGTGAGGGATTCTAAAGCAGAATATTTAGCGATACAAGGAATTTAAATGTTTACGACCAAGATGGAAATAATTCTGATACCGAGTGACACATACTGCTTTTCGCACCTTCTACAAGGAAATTTTAAATCCCTCATTTGAGTATAACAATCAGCCAGGAAAAGTACAATTTCCCTTTTCTGGATAGCAGGTGTGAAAAGGCTTTTTATAGTCGATAGCCGCATTTAGTGACCGTGTTAATTATTCTTACGCATTTCAAATAGGGTCGGGTTCAGACATTTTTGAGAACTACGTATGTTTCGATATATATAAAAAGTGGTACATTACGACATCGGAGTAAGTTGCCAGCTGTTACAATTTATAGTGAATCATCGAAATGAACGGTCAGGTCCTTTTTCGACCGTTTTGCCGCATTGCCGGATCCGATTCGGCCAGCTCAGTCGTAATGGAGGCATAAATAATGCAGCCACTTATTCAGAACTGTCATTATTATAGGAACCGAATTAACCCCAACCAGAAACGTTCAAGCTGCATATATCGATAATATCAGCTTTATTCCTTTGTCTTTTTTTCAAACGGATGGGTATATTAGATATTTAGGTAAGCATTCTGAAATATTGTGTAGGTATCCTATTAGCGTGATCTTTTTAACAAAAAATAACACCCTGTCAGTTTTGTGACGACAATACACCACAATTATGCTTTTCAAATTATGAATGATATGCATAAACACGTTATTTAAATGCGAAACCAGTTAATTTTCACATATATTGTATGCTTAATTTTCGTTACAAAACTGATACTGAGCAATTTTTGTCCCCTACATTTTTTGCAGAGTATGTTTGTTTTTTTCACAGTTAAGCATTTTTTTCTATATCGATTTTAGCGCGTTTAACAGTGCAAACCAGACTAAGACAACGATATTTTTTTGCGAAGTTAACTTGTTCTATAATCGAGGCATTATCCTAAAAATTTCACTAACGTCTCTGTCAATTAGTCGATACTCTTGTAGTAACTAGTTTAAATCAATAAAAAAAGGGTATCGTTTAATGGATATCTCAATCTTATATTCTTTTCGGCCTTATACTTTTGTAACTCCTCTAAGTTTAGTATCTGCTCGTCTATCTTAAGACGGCGGATATCATTTCCCGAAATATCCATCTCTTTCTTATAAGAACACTCAGAAGAAGAGGTATAGTGCGAGAAAAATTGAGAGTATGTCGCGGCCTTCCCATGACAGACGTGATGGAGCGTAAAAAAGGGTGAAAATTTTGATCAAAAACTTTGTTGATTAGTGCTCAATATCTTGCTTAGCTAGTTGAAAAATAAGAGGGAGCTAGCGATGCCAAAATAACCTTGTAATGATGATGATGCTTTCGGTGTGTGTTTGTCATGTCTGGAAGAATGGCGTACGGATGGTATCTCGATTCGTAGAATCATTAGTAACCTTCATAATCACAACATCTCGTTTGCAATAGACTTGTGCTTTCGTCATTCGTCATGGCGGTGGAGATTGATGAAGGTTGGTATAGATGAGGCAGGTGCAGATGGGATTGTTAAGGTTATTTCATTGCGAAACTTTTTTAGGATATTTGGGATGTTTGTTGGGTGGGATTGGATTTCTTTTTAAATTATTGCTTAGTATACAGCAACCTGGTAAGTAAGTAGTAAAAAAAAGGTGCTTATAATATCTGAACGCAATCTCATTGTCATTTATTACAGAATAACAAGTAGTATGTTGAGCTACGGTAGCCTAGTGGTTCAGGCATGTGGCTGTCAAGCGGCAGTCGTGGGTTCGAAACCCGGCTCGTACCAATTTCGGAACTTATGTACGGAATATTTACCGTTAGCTTTTCGGTGAAGGAAAACATCGTGAGGAAACCGGTCTAATCCCAATAAGGTCTAGATTTCCCTCCGGGTTGGAAGTTCAGATGGCAGTCGCTTAAGTAAAACTAGGCACCTATGCTAAATCTTGGGATTAGGTGTCAAAGCGGACCGGGAATGATGCTAGGAGGGAGATGAAAAAGACGAAGGAGATATGTTATATCAGGTTTTAAATGCGCTCAGGCTTGCAAAAATGCAGTGGAATAAATAATAAAACTCGAAGAAATTAATCTTTTATTTTCATGGCTGAATGCCATGATGTCAAAAAATATTGAAAAAAAAAACACTTCCCGACCAAGGCCTTCAATTTTGTATGAAATTCCTTTACATTTCTCTCGAGTTGTTCCGCCCGAAACGTGATAATTTGAAGTCTGTTATAACGCACGTAATGACGACATTTCATTGCGTGTTTGAGAATAGACTGCTATATTAAAATCTTGGATCTGTTGAAGACGAGACTGAATATGCACTTTCTATGTATGCATGTAACACATTCAACCTCATCATCACTTTCCATTAGGTGAGATAGTGAAATGCGTACCTCTAAGTTATAAAAAACGGCCTAGAAAACTAACAACGTACTTCCAACTATGGGACTGGCTTTGAATGTGACAATCTATTTTGCTTTCCTAACAACTTAAACTAAAAGTTATTAGAACTTTAACATGCTGAAAGCTAGTGGCATCATTTCATTTTCAGCAACATGTTTTTATTATTGTCCTTGTAATCGTTCAGTAATCAGTCAACAGTATCTTTATTGCTCATAGAGTACATCAGAATGTGTGCTAATTAAGACCAGCTTGACAGGAACGGCTTCCCACGAGGCAGCTTATCCCAGCATTTGTAGAGGTACGTCATTCGTCGAATGGTTAGGTAATATGAACACTTGCAGATAAACGAGTAGTTTTTTACACTAATAGTACATTACGTCCCTAGGGCGGTGAAACAAAGAATGTCTATGATTGCAGCTATTTGACGCCCGAAACGAGCTGGGGCGATAAACAGGGCCCGTACTTTCGTACCGATGACGTCACACCACACATAGGTTACAATGGTACATTACTGCAGAGGCCGTGAAGTAAGGGATTGCTGGATGAGCTTGGGGTAGACATTGGGATACAACGAGTCCAGCAATCCCTGTTCCGGCCGAGGATTGTAATAGTACTGTTCTCAAACGAGGTAAGGAAATATTAAAATTAAAATAAATACAAGGTTATCAATTAAATAATAGTCTGTTCAAATTACAATCGCAACGAAAGATCAGAAAACAATTGTGTAATTTGCCGCCTATTTTATTTTTTAAACATGCCATTTTTACAAGTCGTTCGAGCAGCATGGATAACCGCACATAAGTGTTTATTTTTATTGCAAGTATGTTTTTTTTTGCAAGTATGCTCACAGAGTCTAGTGGTGGTTGGCAGAATGTAATTTTTCCTGTGTCAGTTTTAAATTTGTAAGCAAATTTAAAATTTAGAGTAGCCGGTAATAATGGTTTTACTTAGGGTTTCCAATACATTACTTCTTGGCGCAAGGCCAAGAAGGAATGTAGGGAGCCTTAAACAAGAAACTTCATGTCTTCATTTCGTGATATTAACGCGTACGTTTCCGAGTATGTTTGAGAAAATAGTATTTTCGTAACCATTGACGACTTATCAATCTCTTTAGTTAAACGATATTGGCACTTGGTCTTTGACTGACATTGTCACAAAGATAAACAATAAATTGACGTTGTAATTGTTTACTTATTGTATTTTAACAGTTATATGCAGGTAGTATTTATTTTACTATTGCATAAAAAGTTACTATACAATGTCATCTTTACAAGAATATTGTTACGATTTTCCAATGTTTGAGGATCGGCAACAAGCTTACTTTATGTAACAAAACATGTTGTGAGTATAATGACGTCATTTTTACGTCATTGGCACGAAAAGTACTAACCCTGGTGGTAAATATGCGATCTGAGCTTTCTCTATTACCACCGGTGGCGAGTAAAAAGTTTTACGTCTCATCCTGTCCAAAAAGTGCGATTATCCGCACGCGCAGTGTATACGAGTATGTGTATGACGTATGACGTAAATAGCATACCCTATATACAACCTTTCAGATAAACCATACTTACTTCAATTAAACCATGTCCCATCTATCTAAATTTACTCACCGGGTGATTCTGAAGATTGATGAAGACGACACGTCCCGCGTCAAGTAAACATATCCAGGGTCCACAATTAACGTTCCGTAAGATTACCCAAAAATCCCGCCAGGGACAAATGAACGGGGGAATTGAATGATAGCTCCTTCCACACAGCCTGATTTATTTAACCAATTTATGCGCCTCTGCTCTTTTCGTAGTCAATTAAACATATATTTTATTATTTGGGGTTCCTCAAAAGGAAAAAAAGGGAACCCTTATAGGATTAGTTTGTTGTCCGGCCGTCCGTCCATCTGTCAAGACCCTTTATCTCAGGAACGCGTGGAGGTATCAAGCTAAAATTTATACCAAATACTCAAGTCTACTGTCCCTTGAAGCTGTGAAAAAACCGAACATCTAAGCCAACGCTATCAAAAGATACAGCCGTTTATGCCACTTTCCGCAAATTTTCGAAACTCACAAGGGAATCAAAACCTATGACTTGAAGAATGTTGAAATTTGGTACGAAGCAACGTCTTATAGCACAGATAAAGGAAAAATTTGCGAAAACCGTCAAGTTTTGTACGGAACCCTCGGTGCGCGAGTCCGACTCGCACTTGGCCGGTATTTTTTTATCATGATGGTGGCACACAGGCGCATGGTATGCTTTATGGTAAGCAGACACCGTAGCCTAGGGACGCTTGTGATTTTAGAATAATCACTAGCGCGTTGTCGACCCTTTATTGATTTGAGGATTCATTCTGATAGAGACAAACGCGAATCGCTCACTCTCAATACAACACAACCTCGGCAGCTCTGGCGACCTTACTGACCGCCAGGAACACAACCCCACATACCTACAGAGCAAGTAATGGCTTCATTATAGCTGCGGTCTTCAGTAGGTATTGCTAATAAGTATTATTTCCAAACACTTTTTAACTCCCAGAAGCTCGATATGCTTTGCCGATTCAAAAGCCCGTTTTTAGCGTACTGAATGTGACGGAGACACTTAATTTGCCGCGAAGGCCGACAAATGAACTTCGACAATCCTATTTATCAGTCCTGAGTAGCTTTTACGAGTTTTCTAAGCTTTACAATTGCAATTAAGTACTCAAGGTTAGCGAACAGAATATCATATGTTAACGGGTATTACTTCGCCCTTCATAATATAACTGTATTGGTTTTTGTCATTTTTCTCCCAGGTGCCATTAAATCAGTTTTCTGAGTGGGTATAATGTTTGTATGGGACCAGCTGCAATTAGAGCACGAAACACAAAAAAAAGGGTCAAAGGCGGGCCCTCGCTGGTGACAGTCGAAATACATATTGACATAGTAGTATGACGTTATACATCACGTACATTGATGTTTTGATCGTACAACTTTGTTTTTAATGTTAGGATTCTATTGGTATCTATCGATCGATCTCTAAATTGGCTCGTTGTCGATCAAGAAATACATACTTTTTTAAAACTTTCAAGTCTCATTTCTTTATATAATTTAGTAATATATACCTACACTTTGTTGTACGTATAATTTGATGGTTCAATAAACCGACACTATGCTATAAATTTTAACATGAGCAAAGTAAGTATGAGCGGAAAATCTCACTTCCTGCGCTGAGGGAAACGCAAAATGTGTACTTACCCCAGGTGGTAATAAAGAAGGCCTCAGGTATATCCGTTGTTTTAACGCCTTAGGTAGCTGTTATACATTTCAAAAAAATCCCATTACTAATGGCTCTTGAGCTGTAGAAATCGCGTGCTTCTCGTTTTTTATTATTACAATTTCGATAAAGTGGCTCGAAAAAATATTTATTTAAATTATAATTAACGAAACTGCTAACAAGATTCCACGAAAATCGGTTCAGAAATGCGACCTGTCGAGGAGAACCGCGGGAAAGCGGGACATGCGGACATCTGGACATACAAACGATTTTCGGCTCAACCTGAAGCATAAAACTTCGTTCGCTTCGCTCCCTTGTTCTATTATGCGGTTTTTAAAGTGGTCTAAATTTTTGAATTCAGTTCCGAATGACATTCTGTTATTTTAAATGAGGGTTTCGCTTTTGTCGTACAATCACACATATTTAAACAAAGAAATGGATCATACACCATTTTAATCGAAAATTTTTGATCGATGTAATTACGATTGGGGTAGCAAAAAAGTAGTTTATTCAGTTACCTCTGGTTCTCTTGGAGTACTTACCGATCATCTCTGTCCTAAAGTGATACACCATCTCTCTATAATAGTTGACATAATGAACCCGATATTTTCCTAGAACTAGCAACCAATTTTAGTCCACCTGCATGTCAACATATCCTGCCTGTGCGATTAAAGCTTCTCTAATATCACACTTTCGACGTGGACTTTTAGTATTCCTAATTCGGTTTTGTATTTAAAATTCGAAGCACAAAAATGTAACGTTCTGAAGAAAAAACAAATGCCACGTCCTGAATATTGCACCCGGCTTGTTTAGATTTGATTTATACGAATGGTTGGCAATTTATGGAGTTTGCCCCCGGGCATAGTTAGTGTTTGACGAACGTGAAGGGTGAAGCCAGGGGTTTGTTACCCCTGTTAGCAGGATTCCCATTAATATTAACCACGCGCGTATCAGTGACATGCAGAACTAAACAATAGCGCGCTCGTTTGTGAAAAAACACTATGAATTATTTTGTTTTTTTTTAACCGTGATTGTTTTGTTGTCAAAAGCATCTCATAGTTTGATGTCAGTTGTATTAAATTATCGTACATACTGGCTTGAAAAGTAAGCACACACTATTGAGAAAAAAATGGGTCTGGTTTTCATTTGCCCAAAGTGGGAGCAGTATTATTTTTTACAGTATTCCGAAAACATTGGTCGAGTATGTCTTAAAAATTTGATACACAAAATACGAGTAAGAACTACTATTTACAAGCAAATCGCGAAAATGAATTTATAAATCTTGGTCGAAATAATTGTCGTTGAATATAAAACACGTGTCTCTGATTTTTTCTTTTTTTTCTATTACACGGTTCGAAAGTTAGAGCTTAGGTACAAGTTACGCGGCACGTTGACCTACAGTGTTTTTTTATGTATACCCATATTTACATAAAAAACACTTCAAATATATCTTGTTAATTTTGGATTACGAAACTATGTAACGGCTAACAAAATACACCTATAATCCAAATTTATTTCAAATACACCATATATAGTTTCTGAGTAAAAGTAACATACGGACAGCCGGACAGACAGATAGACGGACATACGAACAGACGGGCATGACGAAACTGTAAGGGTTCCGTTTTCTTCATGATCCGACACTTTGTAAACACGTTGTTACCTTGCATTTCATCATCATCTTTATCTGTAGGGTAATTCCGGGATAGGTAATATATCATGGAACCAGTGATCAGATGTCGCGAATGTTTCAGGTGTAATTAGGCAAAAAAGCAAAAAGTAAGTAAAATTCTATTACGAAGCAAACTATAATAATTAATACATAAAATTCATATTTAACAAAAGATAAAGCAATGCCAAAGAGTCGTAAAATCTGCATCCTTGGACATGCGCAGTAAATGGCTTTCAGACTTTAGCCCAAGCACTTTATTTTCATTAGTATGGAAAAAAATGGAAATTTGGAAATAATTCATAACAGCAGCATTTTTGTGTGTAACTGATATATTATCATTTTAGTTATTACGTAGACTCAAAATCCACCAAAATATTAGTCATCAAAAAATCGATATTTAACCAATTCCTGAAAAAAGAGGAAAAATATTAATAGATATTTTAATATTTTTTTCGGTTAATTTAGCTCTTCAAGAATAATAAATAAATCACACAAAAAACATAATGGATGTGTCATTTATTTTAATATATTTACTTCCCGATGGAAATTTTGGTGGATTCTTGGATAAGGCATCTTAGAATAACATTTGAAAATTAAGCAAACAGAAAAAACGCTGTTATAAATTAGTGTTTAAAAAAAACGTAATTATAGTGGGGTACTTATTTAATTATGAAATAATGGTTGTTTTGGACAAGTGGCTCTTCAGAATTGTATAGTTCCATTTTCGAGACCAATTTTTACTCACTTGCCTACTGGTGCTCGAACAGCACAACACTTTAAATGGTTTGATTTTGGATTATAATCGGAAATACAGACAAAAGCAAGAAATTCCCCATTGCTATCTACTATCTACTATTGAGGGAAAATTGCATACCTGAAATATGAAATGTGCTGTCGCATCGCGCCCAACAATCGTCAAAACAGCACGCCTTTATATTTCATTCATGGTTCGAAGGACTACAATGGATTGGGGACGGCGACATAGTTCAAGTTTTCCGATATTGTGATGTTATTTGTCACTATTTTTCAACGGCTTTCCCATCTTAAGAATGATTGTAAAGAAACTGCACATTTGAAAATAGAACATGTAAAGTACAGATTACTTACCCATGATTGAGACGGAGAATATGAACTCATTCGGCTTGTACAGTCACCAACATTAATATCTGCCATAAGAAAGCCAAAGTGACCGGTCCTGCGCCACCCACATCCAGCGGACTCCCGCAACCTTTACCAGGTCCACCTTGTGGGAAGCCTACCCACGCGGGTGGCCCATAACCGGTCACTTTGGCACTCTTTGGGGGAAGCCTATCGATCGTGGAGTAAACATAAATATTACTAATTTTGTAGAAAAATTTATGGACAAGCTTATGGATATAAATCCGAATTAATTATAATAGTTGTGATGACCAACTACGAAAAAAACGACGTTTTCTTAAATCAACTATTTTATATCTCTTTGTTTACTTTAACACCCTGTAGCTCCCAAAGTATTGATCGTAGATTAAAAATAATTATGACCAATTTTGTAGGAAATTTTATGCAGAAACTTTTGTCTGAAGTCATTATAACGCTATTCGTACAGATATTCGAGATAGGTAAGAAAATCTAAAAAAGGTACCTTCAATCCTCCTCCCCCCTCCCCCCCTACACCCCCAGAACAGCCCCCACCCTCGAGGACTTTTAGTATGTTTATCTGGACACCACAAGGCATAATTGTACCAATTTACAAAACTATACGAATTATTTCCCCTGATTGCTCATATTCGGCTTAATTTTCTTAGATTATGGTCGAGCCAATTATCGTTTTTAGGGTTCCGTAGTCGACTAGGAACCCTTATAGTTTCACCATGTCTGTCCGTCCGTCCGCGGATAATCTCAGTAACCGATAACACTAGAAAGCTGAAATTTGGTAATAATATATATATCAATCACGCCGACAAAGTGGTAAAATAAAAAGTGGATAAAAATGTTTTATTAGGGTACCTCCCCTATACGTAAAGTGGGGTGTGATTTTTATTTCACAACCCTAACGTGTGATATATTTTTGGATAGGTATTTAAAAATGAATAGGGGTTTAGCAAATCATTTTTTGATAATGTAAATATTAAAATATTTTGAACTTGATAGGTTGAACAGTTTTTGAAAGAATTACAAAATAATTTCTGAACTAAGTTTGTAATTTAACCGTATAAGCAGGTGTTTATTGTACTTCATAATTTCTACAAAATCACAATGAAATGACATGCTTTCAAATAAATGTCCCATAAAAATAATCTTCCATACTTTAAGCTCGCGCGCAATAGTTTACTTAATTTGCCGATAGATGGCGCTGTACGCGGAATGCTCATATCGTACATGGCGGAGTTTAGATTTTCCTGATTTAATGGGGTCGGAGCAGGTGCGCCCATACATT
Source organism: Epinotia demarniana (assembly GCA_945867215.1). Taxonomy (NCBI): domain Eukaryota; kingdom Metazoa; phylum Arthropoda; class Insecta; order Lepidoptera; family Tortricidae; genus Epinotia; species Epinotia demarniana. The sequence continues at coordinate 5,051,679 of OX244273.1, read as the reverse complement.
AGGTCGAAAATTTGTCGAGCTCGAATTGTCTTAGTTTTCTTTGGTCGTTCGTTGTCTAATAATAAAATTGTTCGCTAAGTACCTATTGCTTGTAGGGTTTTAGGGTTCTGTACTTAATATGTCAACTCAATGTAACATATAGCCCATTTTTTTAACGCTTAAGTGGGGACACTTACTGTGACGGACGGAAAACTACGGAATCCTACACTGAGCGTGGCCCGACACGCTCTGGGCCGGTCTTTTTTAATAGCTTTGGGAGTTTTTACAGCTCACAGAGCCACTAGTAGTAATTGCGGTCGTTTTTTATATCCTACTAAGAAATTCATGAAGTTGTAATAAGCTCTTGTGAGTTAGTGCTATATTGAGTGCTGATAGCCTGACGAGGCATCACAATTTCTGAAGTTTAGCCGAGGTGCAAACTCAGATAGAAATTCTATGCCTAATCGTGACGTACTCGCTCTAGATTTTCCAACTTAATAATAAATAATCAATCATACGTCCCAAGGTAACCGATATTAGCCCTCCGAACCGCTAAACTTAAGAGGCAGTGGGCAGGGCACATAGCACGTAAAACCGATGGCCGTTGGGGCGGAAAGGTTCTCGAGTGGTGACCGCTTACCGGAAGGCGCGGCGAAGGTAGGTCCCTCACAAGGTGGACTGATGACCTGGTAAAGGTTGCGGGAGTTCACTGGATGCGGGTTGCGCAGGACCGGTCACTTTGGCACACTTTAGGGGAGGCCTATATCCAGAAGTGGACGTCTTTCAACTGAAATGATGATGATATACGTCCCAATGCTGGGCGCAGGCCTACTCTCATGGATGAGACAACTTCCAACTTACAGCACAGTAATTCCCAATCGGAAACAGTTTAATACAATTGTGAGGCACAAAAACGAAAATGGAGCAATACTCCCAACAATAACTTGAGTCCGGTCGCAGGTGCACTCTCCTGCAGTGCCGGTGGGGCGAAACAAAAACGCTGCAAGTGAATTTTTTATCAAATAAATTTCACTTCCTTTCTTTTGCGACGGTTGTCGGAAAACACTGAATTATTTGAATGCATGTGCAATTTCGTGCGGAACGTCGAGCAATACGAAAGCAGGGCGGCGTGAAATGAATAGGCACTTATGTTGTGACACATTTTGTAAGTCGATTGGATACTTCCAACTTGCATTCCTATTTTGAATATTAGTTTGTGTGTGTTTTGCGCTTCTAACGCGATTGCTTGGTGTGCCTGGAACACAACGTACGAGTATTTTTTTTGTCGCGTCGATAGGTAATTAAACTGCAACCATGATCAAAGCGTATGGACCGAGCTCTCTGACAGCATTCTTAGTTGTTAAGAGTACAGTATATATGAAATACAGCTTTAGGAAAATATTGCCAGTTCAGGCAAGGGTGAGAATTATTGTAACGGAAATTTACTGGGAACCTCTTGTTTTTGCCACTTATACTTTTTCGAGTTAGATTATTGGTTATTATTTGTATATTAAACAAATAAATGCCATTATTCCCTTACATATTTTTCATTTAGCCAGCGACGTTTTTTTCTTAAAATATCTACAGGGTGTGTACAAAAGAATAAATGATACAATACGTTTTAGATATTTTGACATTATTTAATTGTTGTAAACAGTCTTATTATCGAGCGATGATTTACAGATTCAGGTTTTACAAACACTATTGTAAAATTTCACAATAATTCCACACGTACGCGTAATGTTCAGCTATTTTATGTAACATCGTTATATCGAGCACGAATGCCTCAAATCATTATTTTATTAAAAAAACTGGTTGCTATCTATACATTTCTAAAATCATAATCTTTATACTTATACTTTTTCAGTACCTATTTACCTTGGTACAGTTACCAGCATTATAGTCTGGTTCAAGAAAGCGCCAATAAATACCTGACACGACTCTATTTTCTAAGATGGTTAGGACAAATCAGATGTTCTTGCCTGCTATGTTATTGAACATATTAATGCCGGTAACTGTACTGCACACAATGTCATAGTATTTTTCTTAAAAACAATTGAAGTCAATGCTACTATTGAGATAGCACACTGTTTGTTTTGACATAAAAAATAACCATAGCATTGGAAAAAAAAATGTGTCACAACGGAACTTTTTTACTGTTAACGATTAACCAGGCTAAGCACTGGCCAAGAATTTGGCCCTCACCAAATACGGCACCAGCATGTCGATCACGTAATGCATTGTACGTACGTTAGGTAGATCTAAATATCAATTTTTATATGGAAAAATGACAGGACCTACCTCACGTGCATTCAAAAGGTTACGTGACTACCCCTCAGGTTTTCGCTGTGAAATGTTTATAGAAATCGTGACGCATACGGCGCGTCGCTGCGCCTATAGTGCATATGCAAGCTTCGGTGTGGTCGGTCTTCAGACTGACTTACTGTATTGTGTGAACATATTAATTGAAAATTATTTAAAAGAGTTACATATATTTACTTAAATATTTAAGAAACTTTCATTTTAGACATAATATACACTAATTTCGGTGTAGATTATGCCTAAAAGTATCATAGTGATAACGAAAACTAATAAGTAATAACGCATGTTACGTAGCATTATAATAAGCTAAAACGAATTGAAATCCATGAATACAATAGTGTAAGTTAAACCCTTGAAAATAGAAATAATAATACTTTATTTTGGCGGTTCTAAGCAAAGTCGGTTACACAAACTACAATTGATACTTGAATCGTTGTCATCATAATTACATCTTACATTTACTATTTACAAAAATTGAAACCATGTAATTGAATTACGTTTTTTTAAAGCATACATTAACTTACGTGCCGTTGCAGGGAGAACATTCTGCCGCATACATCTCCGTCTCTATCACACTTATTCTATTCAAGTGATAATGGAGACATAAGAACTTTGAGATTCAATTTTGTCAGTAGCGCAGGAGTACCCTGCTGTTTGAAATACGTACATAGGTACGTACTAACCGACGAAGTCAAGTAAGTCAACCAAGTATATGACTTTCCTTCCTAGCCAGGTATCTTCTTCATTTGGTATATTCGCATTCCCCCCATCACTGACGTGTAATACTTTATTTCTGGCACATGCCACCGTGGGTATTTAATTATTTACAAGTGTCCTCAGATCAACAAAGATCATCTTATACTTATGGACCGATAAATAATATTTTTTGATTGAAAATTGTATTCCAAGATTCGCAATATGTGACTCACATCTAATTTTGACTGAAAAAAAGCATTTAATTCTTTTTTTGATTATTGTATTTCAATGCGAATGTTATAACAAAAAAACAACTAACCTTAAAGATTAACCATCAAAAATATTTTACTTTACTAACTTAATTTTAGTTAAGAGTGCAAAATAATGTCAATAAACGAAATTTTCTAAAATAATTATGTCATATTGTCTGTTAAATAAGTTAGGTATTTGATAATTTATAATCCTTTCCATACCACCCACGCGTCATGATACCAATATGCTTTTATATGGCCCATTATCGCCCGCACAAACGGCATTTAACACCTATTTACATATATAACGACTACGTGAACATGTAAACATTTGTGAGATAACAAAACAGTATGGTTAACAAAGTCCTTTTGAACAGTAATTTATTCGTGGAGTTTCCTTTGGCTGCCTCTGTGAGACCTGTGGGAGAAAACACAAGTTAATAGCCATGACATAAATAAATACAACTTAGAAAAGTCGAAAAACCCCTGACATTTTCATTTCTAATTCCAATATCTCAAAAACGCCTAAACAGATCTTCGTAAAACATGGCTAAGAACACTCAGGATAAAATTATCTATGACTCAAAATAAACCGCATTCAAATCGATCCATCTGTTTGGGAGCTACGATACCATAGTCAGATACACAGTAGACACGTTAAAACTTATAACACCTCTCTCTTTGCGTCGGGGTTAAAAATCATTTCTTTTTCCATTCGAAAGGTAGCCTAAGTCACCCGGAGCGGAGCATAAAATATCGATTGACACCTTTATCGGCCCACCTAAAATCTGTTCAGTATCTTAAATGTTATGGTGGAACATTACACACGTAAAAACAAACATAGTTTTCATTGTAAATACATCTTTACAACACTCCAAATATTGTTCAGTTAATAATAGCTTAAAAAAACGAAAAATATGTTTCAGTCATCGGGCTGGAGAAATTAATTTCAGTGTGCTCAATATTGACAAAGAATAGCTAGAAAAAGTCCAATATTGCATTGCATTCACGTTTCACGTAGCATTTCATTAAATATGTTGTGCACCAGAGTGATTTTCTTACTTTCTTTGAAAGCGGGTAAATGGTAACGGAGATTACCCATTACAAAATGTGCCTTATACAAAGCAAAAATCTGAGTCTTTTCTTTTTAATAACATTAGTACTTAGTAGTGAGACCCTTATAGAATTACGCCTTGAGATGGGTAATGCTTGTTTGTATCAATGTGTTAACCGAAATCTCTGTACACTGTCACGTTCGAGAGCGAAAAAGTCAGCGTGACGTGGGAATAAAAATCCTGAATAGAGACGTATAATTTTGCTATCCTATATCGAAATATTGATTTTTACACACAAATATCACACAATAGCCTATTTTCATACATTAGCCTATACAACGTGTCCCAAAACTCAACGATAAGCCGGCACCAGAGGATGGAGCTGCTTATGATTAGTCGAGAAAAAATAAGGAAAAAAATATATCTCAATTATTTTAGAAATTACAGAAAAAAAATGAAATTCATCGAAAATCGACATCCCTAATGGTATTTTTAACGACCATGTCTAAATATTCAAATATTACTGTTTTTTTTTGTTTTTGGAAACTTAAGTAGCCCTGCTATCTAACACAGTTCTTAAAAATACCATAATACATGTAGTTTTTACACAAAAAATAATCAAAATTCATTTTGTCCCTACAATTTTGAAAGATTTTTTCTTACACACTACACTTTCAATCATCATGGTGTAAAAAAATAGTATTGACACCACTATGGCAATTATTTTCAAAAGACATTTTTTTTTTTGAGATATATTTTTTTCCTTATTTTTTCTCGACTTTATCATAAGCAGCTCCATCCTCTGGTGCCGGCTTATCGTTGAGTTTTGGGACACGTTGTATACAGTAACTCTATTGTCAATGTCAAAAAGGCGTGTGCAGATATTTATGTGCCTATATTAAAACCCCTGACGGTACATAACTCTAACAGCTAAGGATTATGAATATTATAATTCTTACGTTACACGGAGAAGAAATATTAACTGACTAGGTAAGACACTGCTGCAACTATTTGCGGAAATATAATACATTCCGCTTCGTAATGAAACGTAGTCTAAGCCAAGACACGCACAAAGTTGGGCTTCTGTCTTCGCGAAGGCTTCACAGAATACAAGAGTTATAGAGGTATCACTCGCAGTATAGATTTTGTGATTGTTTTACACGAATATACTATTGTTTTTAGGGTTCCGTACCTCAAAAGATTTCTTTTTACTTTAAACCATATAATCAGGTCTACAGACTCATAAAGCTAACAAAAAAATCAACTATCCAATCAAACTTTTAAATTAACATTTAAAAAAATACGGCTGTTTCAACATTGATAAGGTTTTTTTTCCGTTGACCTAAAACTATGAAATTGAGCAAGTACCTAATATCGTCCTATACTACAAGTAGGTACCTACAGGGAAAAATCTGAAAACTTTCATTTGTATTTTGTACGGTACACTTCCAAATTTTAAACCATATTATACACCAAACAAATATAATGGAAAAATAAAGTTTCTTAATAAAGAAGTTTAGACATGCGGCTGTCAAGAGGCGGTCGTGGGTTCTAATCCCGGCTCGTACCAATGATTTTTTCGGAACTTAAAGCTAGGGTAACATACACGCTAGGGTACGCCTGCGCACGTTTGCCTGTACATTTCAACCGCACAGGTAAAACTGAGCGTATGTGGCATTCGACTGTGCAGTTTTCTACGACTGCAGTACATGTTACCTGCGCAAATATGAAAATACATATTTTTTACCTGTGTATAATTGAACTGTGCAGGCAAAACTGAGCGTGTGTGGCGTTCGCCTGCGCAGGGGGCCTAGACAAGGTTACAATCGACAAGCGCTAACGCCAATAGAAAACAAATAAAATGGATAGGAATTTATTATTTTCTATTGGCGTTAGCGCTTGTCGATTGTAACCTTGTCTACGGCCCCAGGTCTTAGTTGTCCAGTGATCGCGGAAGGGGGTAGATTGTGTTTACTCGTAAAACATTTCTCGTAAACGAAACGAAATCTTAGTTGATTCGATTGAATTATATAAATCAGAGCCTTGCCTCTGGAGAATCAAAAGTACAGAACTACCACGACACAAATAAAAAAGCAGCTTATACATGTATACCTGAGTATTTATGTTTTGGTTGCTAAACATTACAGAACGTCGATTTTTTAAAAATAAAGTTTCACTCAATTTGTGCACAATATATACAAGTGAATTGGGGTAAATATTATAACGGTGTGGATTTAAATAGCCTAAAAAGTTATATCGGTAATACTTAAACTGATGCTCAAAATTAATAAATGTAAAAAATACATTTATCTTCATTTAAATGAAAAAATACATTTGTACATTACGAAATAGTCATTCATTACATACAAACAAATTAGTTTAGTGCATAGCATCAGATCGATTGAGTTCAAATTAAATGATTTCAAGTGAAACCGCTGCGCTGCTTTATAAGCTGTCATAATTAATGATAGCCTCGAAGCGTGATAAAATTATATGAATAACCGTCATACCTGCAGCGTATTATTGTGTTTTATCATAATAATATCGTGTTATTAAGTAGGGTAAATTAAATAATAAATAATTGGGCGTCGGCAGTACTACGATCAATGTACTTCGGGTATTAATGTAAAGGTGTAAATAAAATTACCCAATTACCTAGGCATTAAAAATAAACGTGTTCTCAATTAGTGTAAGTTTAACAACTCACGCTAACTAAGTGTCCGTTTTGTGACGACAATTAAGTAGGTACATATTTAGTTTTTATGAACGCTAAGTTTTTCGTTCCTATTTATAAACGATATGCATGAACAAGTTATTTAAATGTGAAACCAGTTAATTTTCACATATTTTGATTCCCTAATTTTCGTCACAAAACTGACACATGACATCAACACAAATTAACTATTTTTGTTTAACAACTCGAATTAATTGGGTACACAAATTATTGATAATGCTGACCTGCGCATTTTACAGGAATAACCTATGTACCTATATAATAATATTCCGTAATAACAACACACCTTCAAGGGCACTTTGTTACATCGGTCGATGAAAATCTATTAATTAGAACTATGAGTGATTGTGAATATGAAAAGGCAATCATAATTTATTTTATGTAAGTAACTGAACTTCGATTATAGCGGGGCCGAATCTGTATTCGCCAAATCTAGACGTGGCCTTATTTTCAGCTTGTAACTCTTATGCTATACGTAATGCTCTAGTTTTAATCCGTGGCACGTAACCAGAATATGAGCAAGGCTATTGTTTGGAATGCACTCATGCGCCTCAGCGCTCCCGTCACGCCTCACGAATCCAAACCTCAGAGCCGGTTCGCACGAGTGCTTTTTCAACTGGCGTTAAAAAAACGTTTTAATAACACAAATTGATAACCGGGCATTAACAAAAATTTGTGTACCCAATTAGCGTGAGTTGTTAAATAAAAATTAACTCGGTGTCAGTTTGGTCACGAAAATTAAGCATACTTACATATTATGTGAAATTGAACTTGTTTCACATTAAAATAACGTGTATATGCATAACATATATAAATTGAAGAAAAGTTAAATAAATTAAAAATAAAATTAAAAAAGAAAAAGTATTTTTTTATACAAACTGTATATCTGAGTTAATTTTTACTTAACAACTCTCGCTAGTCGGGTACACGAATTTTTAAAAATGCCCACCCATGTATTTATTCACATGAAGGCGGTTATATAGAGCGGCGCGTTTTTTATCAAACACTGTTTGATTTTCGACGTTGGGCGTTGGACGTGAGGCCTGTATCTTTCCCGCTACGAATCGCTGCGTCAAGATTATTTGTGGACGAACGGTGTCTAGAGGTTAAAACAAGTAACAGAATAAAAGAGTTGTAGTCGACTTCCGGCGACTGTTATAAATGTATTGTCACCGTTATATTGTAAACATCGTCACCTAATAATGTTACTTGCGATATTATAAACCGTCGAAAAATTGAGGAACTGTCAAAACCGTTTAAAATTTAACGCATTATTTTTCGTTACCGTTCGTTATACTCTATCAATGTCCAGTTTTATTGTGAACTGAGATCACACTAGCAAGTTACGGAACGCATGTACAAAGGTAGCTTCAGTTCAGTTGCCCGAAGGGTCAATCGACCGGTTTCGGGAGCCCCACGCAGCGGGGCTCCGTCAACACTGCCGTTAGACAAATTAAATGGAATAAAATGTTCAATGTTCAATTATTTGACGACCGCTTTAGCCTAGTTGGTAGTGACCCTGCCTACTACGAAGCAAGAGGTCCTAGGTTCGAATCCCGGTAAGGGCTAAAATTTATGTGATGAGCATGAATATTTGTTTCCGAGTCATGGATATTTTCTATGTATTTAAGTATTTATATGTATTAAATATATCGTCGTCTAGTTATTTATTTATCGTATGGCAAATCAGTATTTAGAACCGTGAGATCTTGGAAAAGACAGTACGGTTGCCAGGTTGTTGCACTTTTAGCACCACCCAGGGGTCACGTGTAGGGTAGCGATAGGTAATTCCTACGGACGTGGTGCAACTTCGACCGCAAAGTCGTCTAGTAGCCATAACACAAGCCTTACTGACTTACTATGGGACTAGGTCGATTTGTGGAATTTTTCCCCTTATATCATTATTATATTATATTATTAATTATAAAAAAAAAACACAAACATCACAAATGATCTCAGTTCACAATTTGAGTAGTTGACATTGATTTTGAAACTAACCTTAAATAATGTGTAAATTTGTGAAGGGATTTGGCATTTCACAAGCGAGTAAGATTATAAACTAACGGTGTTCATAAATTGACGATAACATGTTTATGATGCTCAAACAGATTTGTTTATCAGTCATTACGTACATTGATTAGAAGCAGAATAATGGAAATACATACCTCCAGCTACGCTGATTTGGTTGCTGAAGTCTTCGTTGTACGAGTTTAATTTGATTTCTGTGAAAAAAAAAAACTTTTAAAGTCTGTACCTATTGATGGACTGCGCTCGACCTTCATTCGACTAAGATCAGGCACCTGCACGATTAACACACGACTGCACGTGAGCTTTGTCGCGGCGAGATAGACTAACAGTCTCTTTGTAAGTGTTCTAATTAGAAGGAGACGTAGGTATAGTCTCTCTTACCGCGACACAGCTCGCACGCTGTCTGGTTTTAACCGTGCTCAGAGAGTAAATATGGCTATAGGCCCGCGCATTGAGCGATGCGGTCTAAAGTCACTTCTTAAGTCGTCGTGAGTTTTTCAAAACTTACGTATGTACGGAATATATACCGTTCGCTTTTCGGTTAGGGAAAACGTCGTGAAGAAAAATAAGGTTTAGTTTTCCCTCTGGGTTGGAAGGTCAGATGGCAGTCGCTTTCGTAAAAACTAGTACTTCTGGCAAATCTTGGGATTTGGTGTCAAAGCGGACCTCGGTCGTTAGGGCACAACTTTCCAGCGTACAAACTTCCCCGCGTGGACGTGCCGGAGGCTCCCCCTGGATTTTCCCCAGGCCACCCTCCAACCACGCAGTTCGACTGCTGTATTGGGTCCGTCTTATTATAGCAACAGTCAGGTAAAAAAAAACGTCACAACTGGGAATAACGCTACGAGAATGATGAACATTGTAAAACCAGTAAGATAATTTGAACATTTCAGGATGCTGTTTGACACAGTGAACGTGATGTCTCCTGGTGCGTCAGGAGTCAGTGTGCATCAAAGAGCATCATCGACACATAAGTGTCAATCCGGCTAGAGGTAGCTTTTACAGTGGCATTTACGTTTATACTATTATCAAACGATCGCTGCACGCGAGGCCATAAAGCGTGGAAACCAAACTCTTCTGTCGCGCATTCTGTTGCACTAATCCACCATAATTGGTTCGACCGAGACCGCAAAATCCATGCCCGTTCTAAAGTTTGTACATTTATAACCCGACTAAATAAGGTCGCTATACGCCACCGCACGAACTCGACGCAGCCAGCACACTTGAAATTACTAGGAACTCTGTGACCGAGTGGAGTCACCACCAGTGTGACCCGAGCCTGTCTCAGAACGATGAACTGTGAATCCTTTGTCTTGCTGTCTATGTCCACTTACCGTAGAGCCTTAGCGTGCCCTCACTCTTGCCCAGCGAATTGGTGCTGACGCAGTTATAGGTGCCAATGTCGCTTCGAGAAAATTGCCGGATAGTCAGCCACATCGACACTTTGTATGAAGACTTCTCTTCCCTTATCGTGTATTTTGGCCTGTTAAAAGGAGTATAAAGTCAATAATTTTGTACTATCTCAGCACCAGCGAAATATCAGCGATCTCTGTTTGAATTGTATCACTATTTAAACAGAGATTTCTGATGAGTCTATTGTGTTTGTCAGACTTTGGCCGTAAACGCTAATTCAGGATTACGGATTGATTCTAAACATATCGAAAAATCATGAGTGCGTTTATACTCCGATAGAAAATTCTAGGTATCCCTATATAGACACGAACTGTTTTAAACCTGGTTACAAATAATTTAAAAGGTCAGCGATGACGACAATGCGTTTTTTATACATTTAATTATGGATCTCACGGAATACGTAATTAAAGTTAATTACTTCCGTTTAAGTCCTGAGACTAATTAGTTTGAAGCCCACTTCGTCGTCATAAATTCCAATTTAAATTTACTTTATTAATTTGACATAAAAAATATATGAATTCTACTACATTCTTAGCAGAAGTTCAACACGAGCGGAAAATACCACGATATGGCACTGTGTATTGAGTAATTGGCAGGATTTCTGATTTGAAATTTCAAAATATGGTCCGACATATATATGCCCTCAAAAGCATACATGTGAACTGAGAGCCAAGTTTAATGTGATGTTATGATACATGCCTTGTTTGTTAACTTCAACGACAAAAGAAGTGAGATCTAAAACTAAATGGGTGCCAAGTTCAATTGTAAGCCCTGAAATTTATTTATAACAACATAAAATAATGTATAACAACTTAAAATAAAAGCCTAAGCTCTGAGTTGGCTAGTTTTCATACACACAGTTTGCCAAAACGCCAAAAAATTCAGAAGAAGAAGAAGTAAATTCTCGCTTCCGCCGCTTCCGCACGCACTGAGTACCCGAGAGCATAGAGCATTGGCGATTTGGTGCGTAATATTTGCCATACAAACACCGCTTACTATCAAGGTAAAAGTCAAAGTAATTTATACTTCAATTTAGTCATATTACATGCACCAATGAATGTTGATAAACTAAGTAAAAAACTCGGAGAGGTATATTTTTTAAAATAGTATATATGTATATATATATATATAACTAAAATTTCAGTATCAGAATATTATGAAATTACATTGGTACATTAGACAACCTATTTATTTGTTTTGCGATAGATTTCTAGTGCAAAACTTTATCACTGCCAAATATGATGATGATGATGATCACTGATTTTACCGTTAATCTTATAATATGCTAATGATTAAGAACCGCGGATGCATTCGAATCATGTCGTTCGTCAGTGACCCATTTCAATTTATTCTAGTATGTTAGGGACATACTGAGACGCAGGGGACCTTCGTAATTAATACTTTTTTCTACTCCTGTACCGTTATCTGTCATTTATATAGGCTTTAGCTCAAACACAATGACACTGATAATAAGTAGTCGAAAAACTCTATGCTCTATGACCCATAAACGCACTCTTAGTGTACTTTTATGGTTCATACATTTTCCATAAAAGCACTGTTTACCACGATGTCAAATCATCTAACTTTTTTTAAATCAGCCACTATATTGCAGTGGTATGTACCAACTTCATTAGCAAATTTTTCGAAATAAAGAGTTTTTATTTACTATCAAATATTTGTAAAACACAAATTATTTACTAAAATAAAAATAAATTGTCACGCACTGTGTGTTAATATACATATTTTACTAATTATTGGTATTATTTATAACTATAAACCGATCCGATTCGGTTCGGATCCGGATTCAGTTTGGTTCGGATGGCAAGTGCAAGGAAATTAAAAACAAAACAGACCATAAACAAGAGGTGTCAATGTGTCATATTTCCAATTTCCCACCAAAGTTCCAGTTCAAAATTAAAAGACGAAATAGATAACTATTCGTTATTAATAACTTCTTAAGATTTGATTCGTATTTGTGAAGTGAAGAAAAATGTGTGCGTTCCTTTTAAAATGGACGGAGAAGAAAATAACTGCACCGCTGAAGAAATTGCGTGAGTAGTAATAGAACTAACGAAAAACTTACTGCCTGAAAATTCAAATGCTATTTATTTAAAATAAGTCGTAGAAAAAGTATTGTATGCAACGGTGTATAACTTGGTCTTAAAACGCTATTGGCGTCATTAAGACCCTACTTATAAAACAGTTGCATAAAATACTATTAATAGCCTAGGTTCTGACAAAACAACATATTATTTTAGGATATATTTTGGTATACTTACACACACACACAAATTGTACGTCTTAATCATCAATACCATCATCAACAAATACTCAACTCAAAATTTTACTGCGAATATTAAAAGCATATATGTGTATCTCATTACACATCATAATAAAGTAACAAGATTTAACTTATATGTAACCGTAACATTAAGATCTGTTCATCCTAGGAGAGTTGTATCAGAAAAGGCAAACTTTCCCCTTTTTACGAATCATTATGACTCCTCGTGTTTATCCGGGACATTACATCTCGTATATAAGACCCAGAATTGTGTGCACGCTCCTACTATTTGTTGTTGATATTAGGACTTTGTTTAGAGTTTTTGTACGAGGAAACCTGAGCTTTGCTGCCTGAGCTGAACTGTATCACTAATTACATACCTACATCATTATAACTATACGGTTCACTCAAACACCAATTAAAAATACCTCGGATCTAGTTTGCTTATTACCTCCTAAAATAAACATCTAGGATAAGTTTTTGTCATCTTTTGTCGTCTTCTTAATACTTCAACTGGCGGTTCGGGTTTCAATGCGATTAAAGCCAACCCAATTTTGGTCTTAAATACTCTTTCTTAACGAAACCGTGTTTTCTCCCTTTACTACGCACACATGTCAAAGAGACAGACAAACGAATTTTAACTAAAATAGGTTGATGGTATTGCTTACCCATCAAGCAGCATCTCTCCCCTATTCTTTATCCAGTAGTTGATGGTGTTAGGGTACGCTTCCACGTAACACTTTAGTTTGACATCGGTGCCCAATGGCGCTCCCAGGAGTTGGTTTGGCACTTTCACTGTCGGTGCAACTGTGGAAAAACTTGTGTCAGTGGGTATGGCATCATGTAATGTTACAGGAAATCTTAGTTTGCTTTTCTGTTCGTGTATATTTAAAGGGGACTAATATCCATAATTTCCAGACCCAGATTGCACGCGGAACCAATGGCCGGTGGGGCGGAAAGGTTCTCGAGTGGCAACCGCGTACTGGAAGGCGCAGCTTGGGTAGACCGCCTTGTGGGTAGGGGACCCACAAGGCGGACTGATGACCTGGTATAGGTCGTGGTAGTCCGCTGGATGCGGGTGGCGCAGGACTGGTTATTGTGATACCCTCTGGGAGAGGCCTATGTACAGCTGTGGATGTATTTCGGCTGATATAATGAAGATCCATAAATTGTGAATGTTAACTGTGTGAGTCGGACTCGGCCACCGAGGGTTTCCGTAGAAAATTACAAATGTATAGTTTTCAGATTTTTCCCTGTACTTACTTGTAGTATTATAAGACGATAATTATTACTTGTCAAATTTCATATTTCTAGGTCTACGAAAAGTACCCTATAAATTTTGATTCCCTTGAGAGTGTCGACATATACGTTTTTTGCGGCCGTATTCGACTCTGGAATTTGAAATAAACACCGCTTACCAGTATCATACTTTTGCAAAAATTTTACATGTCAAATAGAGTGTAGTAGCTCCCAAAAAGAATAACCGATTTTAGTGCGTTCTCTTTTTACTCAAAAGCCATTACGGTTTTTAGCAATGTTGGATAGTCAGGGTTTTATGAAATATTAAGATCTTTTTTTTGTAAATCAATTGTCATAGCGTTTTTTGTTTTCAAAACCGAAATACTGAGACGACTTTTTACATAGGTACATCATAGTTAGGCAGCCATGAATACAGTTTCCGTTCGATCGCAATATCGAAAGAAAATGGCAAACCGTCAAACATGGAAAAGATAACCTTGTTTTATTTCACCTAGGGAACATATGATTGATGAAAACTGGGCTCCCTCTCACTGACCCCGTACGTTTAGGGGACTATTTCAAATGTTGAGTTTTTAGTATAAACTTTCTTCACAACTCACAGTCGGTTTCATTCGGTACATTTAGGGCTAACTTAGGCGAGAAACAAGCGCTGTACCGTTTTGTGTATTCCTCGCCTTATAACAAATTTATTTCAACCATCATAATGATTTGGTTTGATGATATTTTGGTTTTTATCGAATAAAGTAATTACGAAACAGAAAAATAAACGACCGCTAAGTGTTCTGTGCTATTAAAAATCGTTTTATGTTGATTTTGGGACGAGGAAAATAGCAAGATTACGTAATAGACCCAGTCAATTTTTTCCTTTTGGTTTGGATGGAACGAGGCGTTTGGTTTTCCTCATAATATTTTCCTTAAAATATTGAAACGTTGTAACTTTGAATTTACTCATTCTTATTGACGGTAGTAAGAAAACATACATACATACATTCACGCCTTTATTCCCAAAAGGGGTAGGCAGAGCACATGAACCGTATGTTCCAGCGCCACTTTTAGCATAAATGTGCGTATAAAATATCAACAAAATGTGATATTGCAGTGATAGTGCTATCCCATCGCCCACAACACACTTCAACCCTCGTCCCTTAGTCGACTTTTACGACACCCACGGGAAGAAAGGGGGTGGTGAAATTCTGACCCGACACCGCACGGGTAAACGGGTAGTAAGAATAAGTTTGATAAAATCTTTTGCTGCCGACAGTCCCTACTTTTTTTGGTAATTTTGACAGGTGATCCACGGCTAGTGTCGCGCGACAGTCGCGCGATTGTGTCGCTGCAAAGAGGCGTAGTGTGTAACCGCTTTAAGGCAAGTTAATATAAAATTTCATCATCATCATCATATCAGCCGAAAGATGTTCACTGCTGGACATAGACCTGTCCCAAAGGATGCCAAAGTGAACGGTCCTGCGCCACCCGCAGACTCCCGCGACCTTTACCAGGTCATCAGTCCACTTTGCCTCGGTCACGGCCATCGGTTCTACTTGCTATGTAAATATGTATATGTGTGCATAATATGTGAATATGTGTGTGTTAATATAAAACTTGTAATGTGAATACTGACGTAGCTAACGTAGCTCACGCAGCCGCCAAATTTAAGTGGGTCTGGGCTGGGCACATCTACCGTATCCCGGAAGACTTAAGGACTAAAATCAACAAGTGGGACACACAACCGAACACGGCGTCGCGGTACACCTCGTCGGAGATGGCGGGACAAGCTTGATGTCTTTGACCAAGACTGGGAGACTGCCCAGGCAGTGGGACATTTAAGACTGTTAAATAAATAGAATAAGAATACTTACAATTTACAAGTAAAATGATCCTTTTGCTGACCGCTGGCGGCACGTCATTGGAAGCGATGCAGAGAAACGCTCCCATCTGCTTGCGATCCACTCGCCAGAGCGGCAGGGAACTGCCCACGTAACTCTCAACTGTAGGACAAAAGAAATAAGGTCACAATTGGAATAACTAAATGGTCTTACTAAAAATCTACTAATACTTGGCACTTGTCGAGTGGTGTAAACACTTAATGACGAGTGCGTTTTGATTAGTGATTAGTTGATTACCTACTCAACTAATACCATTCTCTAACACCAATGTGTAGACGGTTACTTGCCACTTCTCACTGTGCATATAAGTCCCTAAGCACCTACACTAAAATGACAAGTACTAAGCCCATGTAAACCTAGCATAAGGCTTAGCGTTTGTGAAAAGTTTAAACTTTGTGGGTCTGTGAGCTGTAAAAACTGCGAGCGTGTCTTTAGTTTTTTTATGATTTTTTAAACTGAATCTAACTAAAAACTTCTGTATAATTATTGAGCCTCACAAAAGAGGAGAACGGCAGGACAGCGGGAAGGCATACTAACGAATTTCGGCCAAAGCTACAGAGGACTTCGTTCGCTACGCTCGCGCGTTCAATTAAAAGACGGCCTTTGAGAGTGACTTTGCCTACGTTTTTTCACCTACCGTTGTGGATAAGACATCTGTTACTCTTGCACTCGCTTACTTGTCAGAACGTGACAAAATGTCAACCACGCTTACCCGCTGCCTGGGTTCAAATCTCGATGAGGACAATTTATATGATGAGCATGAATATTTGATATATTTGTTAGTCAGTTGGATGTTTTCAGTGTTTAAGTACTCACCCATTAATGCCTTTAAATGATATCGTCGTCTACGAGTAGTACCCATAACAAAAACGCTATTAAAAAAAAAAAAAAAAAAAAATGCATTTATTTCGGACAATTAAAAAATCCATATCTTGTTAGTAACAATTTGGTACTTAAATAAATATATTAGTTCTATGCCTACAACTTAAATGATGAAAGGACCAGTGCTTAACTAAATTGCTGTCCCATCTATCGGCTACGACTGTCAGGAGACTGTGGCGGCTGCCGCGAACCCTACAGAGCGTCGCGGCGCAGCGCTTGCGCAGCGTCGCATGAAACCCGTCTACATGCGCGTCCGCAAACATGCCCGACGCGCTGCAGTACCGCGGCAGTCGCAACAGCACCCTGAACGCGTCATTATATTGTACACGCAAGGCATTCATGGCACGTTGCGTGTACTTCGACCACAAACTGCCGGTGTACAGCGATGTACAGTACGCACGAAACAGGGTTATTTTGACTTGCGCTGTACATCGACCGAACCTGCGAGCTATCATGTTGCCTCTAACGGCCAACGCCCTTCGCTCCCTCTCTATATCGGCGTCGTCCCGTAGGTCGTCAGTTACAATGTGACCAAGATATTTGAAAATGTGAACCCTATTTAGCTCTTCGCCGTTTAAACGAATGGGTGGTACGTGTGAAGGGCACTTATTACCACGTACCACCCATTCGTTATTACTTTGCCTTATTATTAAGCCTTATTACTTTGATTTTATTGAGCTTACTAAAGATCTAGTTCCACTTGAGTAAGATTCCCTCCTTTTATTTATTAAGAAAATGTTTTGTAATTAATCAATGTTATCCGAAAATCATTGGTACGACTACGACGTTCATGCTCAAGCTTCCTGTAAAATATTAATGATCAAAAAGGGTGTTCGTTCTAATTAAGGGTCTGTATTTATCAGGCCTTTTTAATTTTGTATCGATTTAATTAAAGCGTACCATATGTTGTTAATAGAATAGATTTTAATCGAAATATTCAATTCTGGTAAATATCATAATTTCAGCCGAAAGATGTCCACTGCTGGACATAGGCCTCCCCCGAAGAGTGTCACAATGACCGGTCCTGGACATCTGTCCAGTTATTATGTATATCCCGCCTGTTTACTTTATTAGTTAAATGCGAAATATTTCTTGTAGAAACTCAACCGATTAAACTGTAGCACCCGTGAAGCTATGCAAAAATTCAAATTGAGGTTGCGTGCTGACACTTTTTTAATAGGCTAGGTAATTGTTGCTATGCAAATTGGATATGGTTTATTTCCAATTTTTAAGAAGCCAAAAAATCTAATTAAATAAATCGGATACACGAATTGAGTTAAAATTCGAAATACAAAATATAGTAGGGGTATTTAGTGCCTATTTAGTGTTTTTTTTTTAATGCTCAAATATTATAATAAGTAACTACCGACCGCTTTCTGAATATCGCGGCCCTAACACAATTACTTACCTTATTCTATACTTATTTGTGTACATCGATAACGTAACGCAGGTAGATCTAAAGGCCTCCACCCACCGGACGCGTGTCGTGCGCGGCGCGTGTGCTGCGTGTGATAGAGATAACGAGATACATATTAAATGTGTTGGTGGTGAGAGTGATATGACGCGTGGGCCCGCGCTGCTGCTGCGCCGCAGCCGCGCAGCACACGCGCAGCACACGCGCAGCACACGCACAGCACACGCACAGCACACGCGCAGCACACGCGCGGCACACGCGCCGCGCACGTCACACGCCGCGCACGACACGCGTCCGGTGGGTGGAGGCCTTCAAGGCCTCCATACGCGGGTCGTGCGCGGCGCGGGTCGGGCGGTATCTCTATCTATTTCGCACAGTAGCGCGGTCTCTCTATCGCACAGTAGCGCGTACCCGCCGCGCGCCCGCGCAACTACCGACCCGCGCCGCGCCCGACCCGCGTTCGATGTGTGGAAGCCTTAAATGTCACCTTTTAAATGGGAAAACAATAGTTCATTTGTTTTAACGCACGTTCGAAAAGTTACATGATCACCTCTCTGGTGGTGTGTAAGGTCGAGGGAGGGGTGCGTCCCACGAGATATAACAACAATATATATAATTTCATATTAATAACGTTCACAAGATATAATGAACGTTAGCTATAACAACAATACCAATACTTTTATAAGGAATAACGGTCAAATGCCATAATAATCATATAATATAACGTTTTTTTCTATAACACTCAAATCGACTAATTTAATTTCGTATAACGATCATAACATATAATATATTTTCGTATAACATACATAACGTATAACGATCATAACGCATAGTATATTTTCGTATAGGGGTTATAATACAGAAAATTAGGTTAGGGCAGCCAGGAAGGGAGGGGGGACGAGGGGCGGAACCACCTACAAAGGGGGCTCGGTGGGCAAAGCCCCTCGTAGTAAAAAAACAACAAATACTCTTAACAATGGTATTACTTGTAGGTTAGGTTAGGGTTGCCCTGTGTCCCTTAGTGCGGAAATAGACACCCCGCGAAGCGGGGTGGCGTAGACACGCTGGTGGTTAGGTAAGTGTTTGATATCAAAATAAATTTAATTTCAATCTTACAAACGTTTAATGCAGTTGCAGTCTTCTCGCCGGCTTAACTCGCAAATCCAATAGAATTTGTTATTTACATGTCTATTTTTACAAAAACTGTAACCATTTTCGTGCAATTTAATTGCTCCTTTTGCACTTTTGAATACTTCACATTTGAACGCGTTATTTACGATTTAATACAGAACACATACAACAGTAAAAATCAATTGTGTCAACCGACTAAGATGACCACTAAATCATATTACGTTTATACCCCAACCCACAACGTTGTTTTAATAATAATTAATATTTACCCACAGGATATTAAAATAACTGAAGGCGATTATACCTACTATTCGAGCATTATACTGTTTCATGTTAGATAAATTGAATAATATATATTATAAACCTTAGCTGTTATGAATATTATACGCTTTAATCGATATATCAATTGATATTATATCTAAAGTATGTTATACTTTACGAAATTATATATATTGACATTATACCTTTCGTTCGTTATGTGCAATGAACGTTATACTAAACAAACTTATACACAGTGAGCGTATATATTATGACCGTTATATGATACGTTGTTATACCTCGTATTACTTACCCTCGAGGGAGAGCTGTGTTCAGAGTCAAGGACTTTAAATAGATGAATGGTTGTTCATGAGCTTGTTACAGTTGTGATATCACAGGAGAAAAAAACAGACTTAAATTCAACAAACTAAATTGAAAAGGCCAATTAAAATCAGAATTATTTCCGACCCAATAACTTTACCAAGTTAACAGCCAGAGTTACCACAACGCCCACTCAATTAATTAGGTATGTCTCGATTCTGGAACATGTCTTTGACGTATTGAAATCGTATAATGAAAAGCGTCGCAGTTCATACGATCAATATATTGCCAGCAGCGCTAACTGATGTGTGTGAAAGTGACATATATATATCATAATCATCATCATGTACCTACTTGTACAGCTTGTAATTTTCCAATGCTAAGCATAGGCTTAGTAATAAGAATATAATAAGAATACTTTATTTACCAAAATTTAAAATAACAATTGACTTCCACACTTCGGAAAATTGTCCTACAAAAAAAACCATCGGGTTTTTGCTTATCGTCATTATTAAAAATCTATTTGTGAAACCCGTTTACTACATTAGATGGGCTAAGTTCTCAAGATAGGTTAATAAATACGTTGGTTTAACCGCTGTCACTTTCCTGTCGCCATCATTTGCTAGATTTTGATTACCGTTTTCAGTTATACGGCTTTAGGTTTCACCGCTACAAAGTGACTTAAAATTCAAATCTAAATCTACAGGAAAATGGTAATTAATGCTGACAAGAAACAAAACGGGCATTGTGTGAATCTGGCAATCTGCGAATCTGGCATTCTGCGAATCTGGCAATCTGCGAATCTGGCATTCTGCGAATCTGGAGTTCTGCGAATCTGGCGTTCTGCGAATCTGACATTCTGCGAATCTGGCGTTACTGCGAATCTGGCGTTCTGACAAATTTAAATCTGGCATCGTGCGAATCTGGCGTTCTGCGAATCTGGCTTTCTGCGAATCTGGTGTTTTCCGAATCTGGCACAAAGCGTCAAAACCGTCCGATGCTACGTTAACAAACAAGAGACAATCAATCCGACACCAATCTGGTCTACCTGTCATCGCCCTGCTTGGCGAATTGTCCTACCCAGGAACTCGAAGTTGTAGACGATTATGTATAGGTATACATGGATAGTCTGTCCTAGGTAGGTACCTAGGACAGACTATCCAGTTAGGTAGGTCCAACTTCGAGAAAGAGGTCAAAGGTCGAATCCAACTCGGCTGGGCAGCCTTCGGGAAGCTACGGCACATCTTTTCGTCCAACATTCCGCAGTGTCTCAAGACGAGAGTCTTTAACCAGTGTGTGATGCCAGTGATGACATATGGCACTGAAACGTGGTCGCTTACTATGGGCCTGATAAGAAAGCTCAAAGTCACCCAAAGGGCAATGGAGAGGGCCATATTGGGAGTTTCCCTGCGTGATCCCATCAGAAATGAGGCTATCCGCAGCAGAACCAAGGTAAACGATAAAGCCCCCGAATCGCTAAACTTAAGTGGCAGTGGGCAGGGCACATAGCACGTAGAACCGATGGCCGTTGGGGCGGAAAGTTTCTCGAGTGGCGACCGCGTACCGGAAGGCGCGGCGTATGTAGGGCCCCCACAAGGTGGACTGATGACCTGGTAAAGGTTGCGGGAGTCCACTGGATGCTGGTGGCGCAGCACCGGTCACTTTGGCACTCTTTGGAGGAGGCCTATGTCCAGCAGTGGACGTCTCTCGGCTGATATGATGAATAATTGAAATCTACCGAACACATGGTATTTTTTATCAATAAACACTCGGTTGGCGTCTAGTTATTATTATTATTATGTATGTTTTTTCCATATCTCAGGACCATGGGGTCCTGGACTTTTGGAAGGCATGCGTGGGGCCCAAGCCAACAGCGCAGAGGCCCTTTAAAACAAATATAGTATAAAGCGAGGGATACACATGGCGGACACCATCTCCGACCGAGCGCACAACATGATACACCCAGTGATGGTCCCCGCAAGGTGCAAAGACTATTGCAGTGCAACACTGTGCTGCGATGGAAATTAAGGTCATGGGTTATTGGGTTGAATGGTGGCTGGTCTGGAAAATGGATTATGGGAGGACACTAGCGGACACCTGCCGTGACAATTAGCCTCTTAAGTTTTTGATGATGAATAGACCTATAATGACCTGATAAATGTCGCGGGAGTCCGCTGGATGCGGGTGGCAACCGGACCGGTCGTTATGGCACTCTTTGGGGGAGGCCTATGTCCAGCTGCGGACGTCTTTCCGCTGATATGATGATGATGAATTGCAATTAAATAGTGTTACTGGAATTATATATGGTGCTACAGTGCAGACGTCGAGATTTGAGGTAAGCTGACTGAGCCTGGCCTAAGAATTAGAGTATACCTTTAACAAACTCCCTGGAAAGTGTCTTCTTCAGCAGTATCGGCTCGTGGTCTTCCCGTCTCCATGTGATCTTTGGAGGCGGGTGTCCCGTGGCCTTGCATGTGAGAGTGGCGTTCTCCAACTCCTGGACGGAGACATCGCCTGATGTGTCGTCACTCACAATGTCGGGGGGTACTGCGGACAAAGTTAATATTGTTGTTTTATTATAAATTTTAAGGAGCTCCAGATTTTTTATTATGATGCTCATTAAAATCATTACACAAAAATTCAAAAAACAGTCATAAAAATATTTTATCTACGCACATATCATTAGTGCTCTAAATTAATGCGTTCAGAAACCGTAGGAAATGACCAGCTACTACAACCGATTTTACTATGAGAACTTTCTTGTCTGTGGTAGTAGGTAAAATCTGTACTGTAATGTCATTACAGTACAGATTTTTGATAAATTTGTATCGTTATGAGTTTAAATTTGGAACAGCTGTCAAAACTCAAGTGGGTCTCTATTCTAGTATCCATAGATATTAAAACAGTTATCGATACGAAACGTCAATTCAGTACGTTTTTTAATACAAACCGTACGACATTTGATCTCAAGTGATATGAGTATTGGGAGTTCATTCGTTTGTCTATGATTTAAAAAAAAACCATTCGTCATGACGGATGCTCGAATTGCCGCCATCATTGTCATTTTATTGTTGGTTTTTTGCTGTTACTTACTACCAGTTATGCTATGTGTGTAGATAAAGTAGTGTATGCATCTGTACATAATTAGGCCTTAAAACACTCGTATGATCCTATTATGAAACTCGCTGAAACTTGGTGAAGAATCATCTTTTAATGAGTAGAATCTATATTAAAAAAATCAGCCATGAACTTGATGACAACGATTCTAAAGCTGAGCCAATCCCTACAATTCTCAAATCCTGTCATTATGGATCAGTCGCATAAACTACTATTGTTTAATTCTCCAAGACTCATAGATGACGAGTATTGTGTATATATTTATTAAAAAAATCAGCCATGAACTTGATGACAACGATTCTAAAGCTGAGCCAATCCCTACAATTCTCAAATCCTGTCATTATGGATCAGTCGCATAAACTACTATTGTTTAATTCTCCAAGGCTCATAGATGACGAGTATTGATTCAATATAAATCGTGAACCTATGTTACGGGAACTTATTTATACAATTTCACTGCTTGTCATTAACACCATAAAATTACACCGGTAATTAAACATAAACGTTAACATTATGCAACCGACAGCACACAAAGACTACAGTATTATATACATGGTATATATACTAATCCAAAAACTCAACATTAGTAAAGGTCTCCTCGAAATTCGAATATTTATAAAAAAGTTCAAGAAGTTAAATATTTTTATAAGCATCACCATTTGTAGAATTACTTATGATGCCCAAGACTAGGAGGTTTTCGGATATTTCACTGCGAATAGAGCCACATCATTACCATTTCAAAAATTACCCCATTTCCCCTAGCGCAAACTTTTGCCCTACCAAAGAAATATGCAGCAGATTTTATTCATGCACAAAGCGGCAAACTCCAGCGTATTGAAAGAAAAACTCATAAAAGAACGGGACAAAACAGTTTAACCCCCCGCAAAGAGGCTGCCAATTTTTTAATGCACGAACTTTTACACGAAACACACGGGGAAAAGTAAATTTGGAGAAAAAAGTAAATTTCCACAATATTGTTGTGATTTATTGTACCCCAGGCCGGATAACATGGAAACTTTTTTACTTTAACTGTTTACGTTTGGCTGGGGCACCATTTGCATTCAAGACTGGGACCTAAACATTTCGCGTTCCGGCATTTTCTTGTTTAGTAGGTATTTTCTACGCTGCTTTCTATTCAAGATCAAAAATGAAAAATACGGTTTCCAAAGACCTCTAAGACCGGCATTATTTTTGTCTGTTTCAAAGTTAGTCAATTAAAATAGCGTTTAAACTTCATTTCAAACTCGACCCGTCTACGATAAATAACAGGACATGATGTCGCATTCGATAACCTTTAATTACCTAATATTTACCACTTTGATAATTTATTTAACATCAGATTACGTTGAGTTCGTGTAATTAATAATTATCAATGCCAGTAGGTACTATCGTGTTTCACTTACTCTGTTAATTAGGTACCTTCTTGGCAGGTCAGCAGCATCAATTATATAATAAAAATATGCTTCGGTTTTTTAACCAATAATAAGTCAATATGGGCACCTGTCATTACGGTTGGGCACATGTTATAATCTATGTTATAATCTACTAACGAAAAATATTAGACAACAACTTTACACAAATCGAACTAGCTCCATTGTAAGCTCAATATGGCTTGTGTTATGGGTACTTGACGACGATATATTTAATAGAAATACATTCTTAAATACATAGAAAACACCCAAGACTCAGAAACAAATATACTTATCACACAAATAAGTGCCCATAGAACCCAGCATCTTCAGCTTCATAAGCGATAAGAAAAAAGATTCTAAATAAATATGTATGTATGTATGTAAGCACTTTATTGTAACAATAATAAATATTTAGATTTTTGATTTGATTTTGACATACGAACATACGAGGCTAGAATCTCATAGACTTTTCTTCTTTAAAATACACAGTGTAGATATCATAGTCACTTTTTTTCGTATCAGAAACTACTACGGAGATTTTGGAACTAATACGTGTATATACTACTACTGGAGGACCTGTGAGCTATTTACACCGCAAGCTGTAAAAAAAAACTATTCTAATTTTCCAAATCGACAAAAAATCTATGTAATTATCGAAGTAAGAAACTTCATGTGAATCGGTTGGTAAAAACGACCTGACCCTGTATCATGGTCGGCCTTATCACACTATAAGTGACAAGATAGGAGCGTCATCTCGTTCTGTCGAACGGTGTCAGCCAGTGACGGACGCTCTATCCTGTCACTTATCGTGTGATAAGGCCGACCGTGATGCGGGGTCTGTACAGGTAAACAGTGGGACAGCCGGACATACGAACACATTTTTTCCCGAGCTGAAATAGAGAACTAAAGCGAATACGATGTAAGACATTATTTATGACAAGATTTTCTTTCTAAGAAAACCTAAGGAACGTACCTAAACGCCAGGCGCATTCTTATTTTAATTCTGAAACTTCTTTATTGCGCAGCGACTTGCCAGCAACTTATGGCAAAATCTCGGTCCGTTCGGAAACTAACTCCTCGGAGTTTAGTAATTTCGTAGTCCTGCCGATATTTGCATGGCACGGGCCGCGATTTCTTTTTCAATTTCGAACTTGTTCGATTCTTTATTGAGGCAGGGTGTCACTCGGTGCGAGAAGCGGGCTGTTAGAGGAGTTTGCAACGTTTTCGAACGGAAATCGTTTTATTGCAAAAGCGTGGGGATGTGGACGGCGTTTACCGATAGCATTTGTTTTTTTTTATTTTCTAAACGATTTGTCGAAAGTTACGACAAACTGTGCGAATGAAATGGAGATTTTCATCAAATCCAAATAATAGTAATATAGATACTAATCCATACTAATATTATAAATGCGAAAGTGTCTGTCTATCTGTCTGTCCCGGGGATGGATATTGACTACTTTTTGGTCCGGAGATCCTGCCCTAAGGGGGTGGAATGGAATGGTGGTGAAAGTTCATATGGAGGTATGTACTATATACCTAAACGAGTTCCACGTGGACGGAGTCGCGGGCAGAAGCTACTAATATTATAAATGTGAAAGTGTGTCTGTGGGGGTGAAAGTTTGTATATGCTGAAGGTATCGGACGGAGTCGCGGGCAAATGCCAGTAAAAAATAAAGCAGTTTTTTTTACTCCCTCGTAGTTAAAGATACAGGTAAGTCGAATTACATACAAAATAAAATGCTCTCTTTACTTCTCAGACCGTTTTGGTCGATAAGAAGAATAAAATAAAGTAATCGAGAAAGTTTCGGGAACCACAGGATAGTACAAGTTTTATCATATAATGTAGGTACTCCTTTACATTGGACATGAAAACTTTTACTGTTGTGGTTGTAGGGGAGAATTGTAACTAGGGTACACATGCAAGCTTTTTACAAGCTTTTATTTAACTTGACCTGAGTTTGTTAGTGTGGGACAAATCTTGGAACTGAATTTTGAACTTGGAATTTGGAATACACCTTAAGTTCCGATGATAATGAAATAATAGTCCCATATCCACCTTCTCTCAAATCTCCATCATCAAATCAGCTAGATGGTACCATAATATGATGGAGATTTGAGAGAAGGTGGATATGGGACTTAAAAAAATAATCGATGTAATCCCGTTAAGTTTGGGCTCATTAGAATCGTCTCAATGAGTAGTTGATGACGGTATACAGAAAAGTACAGTTGGCAATTAAAGCTTGTACCAAAACGATTTTTTTTATAGAAACTTATTATCTAGTATATTTTAAGAAATCTTTTTTACGTATGCTGCAACTTATGCTGGAACTTGATATTTTAATTTTAATTCGTTCTTAAATTAACGTTTGTATAACACAACGATTTAATTATTGTTATTTATAAAGGGTTTTTCTTGAAATCGCATAAGGAATATCGTACAATTCTTCTAATCTTATTCCTGTGATATAGGGTATAGTTTAGGGTATTAGCGTAGATACAATTTTTTTTTGGAAAGGTCACCACACCATTAGACCGTCCAACCTAAAAGAGGTATTTTTTAATTATCTTTACATTATCAAGTGAATTGGCAATTTGGCTGTTAATGCCACCAGAAAGCCTTTGACTTAGTTTAATAACTTATAATACCTCTAAAAACACGCAATCCTCTTGTTAGGTAATTTAAGCGGCGATCTTTGCTTTACTCACACAAGCACTGTGAATCATGCTGGTACCTACTACCTACTGCTAGGCTGTTATCATATCCATACTGATATTATTAATGCGAAAGTATGTCTGTCTGTCTGTTACTTCTTCACGCTTAAACCGCTAAAAGATTTCGATGAGTTTGGGTTTATATATCCTGGCAGTGAATCTATACTCATATAATAACTGCGAAAGTGTGTTCGTCTGTCTGTTTGTCCGTTATTTCTTCACACTTAAACCAATATACCGATTTGTAAATTTGGAATAGAGATAGTCTCGGGGAAAGACAAAGGATAGTTTTTATGAAAAACGATATAAAGTGTGTACCTAAATAAACGACGATATAAAGAGTCACGTGGAACTCGACGCGGACAGAGTCGCGGGCAGAAGCTAGTGTATTATAAACTCTCAGCTGGATGGTAAAAAAATTAAACATTACCCATTCAATTTTCTTTTAAATTATTCCAACGAGGCATTGATCTCTTTGATGCCTCGTGCCAGCATTATCCCCCATGCGTGCCAACTGCCAATCAAAAATGCCTGCGATCACCCCTTTGATCCTCGATCCATAGATCAACGTTTTATTTAGGTATTTGAAAACACGCCGCGTTGAGGATCAAAGTAAACGTCAATCCATCATGTGGGTTTTACAACGAGCTTCAAATTACCCTCTGTTGACACTTAAGTGTTGAAATGTGGATTGAAATCGTTTCAACCTGAGTGTTAATGGGGTGCGAAAAGGGGGTTATGCTTCATTTTTTTAAACTTCAATGTGGATTATGGTAAGAATGAATAGGCAAAAATATGAGACGCTTTAGCTAATACGAAAGCAGAGTTACTGTAGTAGCGTCGATTATACAAACTGCAATTAAGAATTTCTAATTATGAAACGCAGTTATGTTATACGAAGATAGCATAGAACAGCAACAGACCTGAGGTCTATTTTCCTTCACTTTGCATGTGTTTTACATTTGAATATGTTTTCGCTTGTAGAACGAACGTAAGTACAAATGTTTGTAACACAGTTAACTGACCATCCTGTATGTTGAATGCTTATTACAATGCGCATAAGCTCACAGAATGAGCGCACAAATCATATTATTATATGAAAACAAGTTAAATCAAAAGATAAAAAAAACCAACTGCGAAAATTGTTTTAAAGCCAACTTTAAATCGTTATAAATCCTACGAGTTTATCTTAACTAAACAATTAAGTAAGTATATTGACTTTAAAGTAAATCAATGCCCTTGCCGATAATTTTTTTATACAATATGGCGTCAGATGGCCGCCATTTTAATTGTCTCGCAAAACTAACACATTTTCGTTTTTTTTTATGTTATAGGAGGCAAACGAGCAGACGGATCACCTGATGGTAAGCGATTACCGCCGCCCATGGACACCTGCAACACCAGAGGCGTTGTGAGTGCGTTGCCGGCCTTTAAGGATGGAGCTCTGGGAACGTTACTCACTATCAGGAACACAACACTACAATACCTACGGAATAGGCAGCAGTGCTATTATGGCTGTGGTCTTCTGTAAGGCGGAGGCACTCCCCCGGTCGGGCTGCTCCAGATTCAAGCGTGATGACATTACGCTGTGCCATACCTCTCTAAAAAAAATAGATCCAAGCGTTTGATATTTAGAGTTCCACAAAGGAACAAACATACTTACATACATAGACTGGTTAACACATTACCTTCCATTGCATCGTGCAGTCAGGTAAAAATGCGAGCGCAATTAATATATAAGAAGCTTTTCAATATTTTCTGCAATGACGATTATATTCTACTCTTAAACATTGTCACAAAAGGGTAATCGCGTATCTTTTCAGTAGCGCGTTGGCACACGTAATTAGTAATTGCGAACACGACTTTCGAGAGGATTTGGTTGTCTTGACGCTCGTTCAAAAAAGTACGCCATTAATGGCGTTTTCAAGATGATTTTTTAATCAAAATTAATTTCATTAGGTTTCGATACTCAGAATCACTAATATTCTTTCTCTAAGAAAAACCAGTGTCCCATGCTTTCCAATTCAGATCCTGACATTTGTGTCTGCCTTTTCTATTATCTATATACCTACACTTTGGAAGAAACAAATGTTTGAATATCTTCAACTATTACAGTTAAATATTATAGCGACAACAGTGTTAAATACGTGTGGATACAAAATGGCTCTTATGTCGGTGATTTGAAGATTCAGTAAATATTTTCGAACGGGTCGAACGTGGGTTAAACAGATAAATACTTACATATATTTGCTTCTGACGGTTTTTTAAACCCTGCAGCACATGCTGGTTACGTAATTGTAATAACATCAATTTTCACTGCAATAGAAAAACGTGCAACGCTATAAAACGGCTCTGCAGCACCGCTACGTGCCGCAATTCTCATTGCGCTGACTGAGAATTTATTGCTACAGTTAAGATGAGTTCTAATGGATACGTTTCGCTCAATTGAGAGAGCTAGCTTTATTTAGGACATTTACTTAGCGCCGCTTATCGGTAGCTCAAATTACGGCATTAATTAGCTCTACGCTTACATCGTGTGAGTATGTATATTGTGTGTGTGAGTATGTGTAGTGTTGTATTCTGAGTATACAAGCATCTCCAATATAATGTTATTGATGCATAGCTCTGGCCCCGTATCATGGTCGGCCTTATCACGTAATAAGTGACACGATAGAGCGTCCGTCTCGTTCTATCGAACGGTGACAGCCGGTGACGGCCGCTCTGCCTTGTCACTTATCGTGGGATAATGATGCGGGGTCGGAGCGATACCGTGAAATATGACGACAGAAGTTCTCATACCTCCTTTCTATGACTTGAACGGAAGCGCATGATAAAGATTTCGACCTTTTGGCGCTCCGGCGAAAACTGAGGCACCAGCGTGCTGCTGTCCGCCCTTCATCGCCGTGCACAGCAATTACTTGTCAAACGTGCGGTCGTAACTGCCTTTATGTACATAAGTGCTGCCCCACATGGGTATCCAAGCAGTTTTCATTTAATATTCTTATCTACGCACATATCATTAGTGCTCTAAAATGCTTTCAGAAACCGTAGGAAATGATCAGCATTATTACAACCGATTTTACTTTGATAACTTTCTTATCTGTGGTAGTAGGTAAAACTCACGTGTATAGAAGATTCTTTACGTCAATCAGTATGTTTTTTTAATATTTACGCATGACATTTGATCTCGAGTGACATAAGTATAGGGACTTCATTCGTTTGTTAATGTTTAAAAAAAGCTTTTCGTGTTGACGGAGTGTAGAATTACCATTGCTGTTGTCATTTATTTGTTGGTTTTTGCTGTTATTAAAGAAGAATTGTGAACCGATCTTAGAGTACCTACTTATTTATCCTACCTATGTCCTATACCTACCTATTATGATATGTGTGTAGGTAGATTAAGTATTTAGTAGTGTATGCAACTGTACATAATTAGGCCTTAAATCACTCGTGTGATCCTATTATGGAATTCGCTGACGCTCGTTTCATAAACCCACACTCGTGTTTTAAGGCCGCTCATTTTGGATCAGTTGCATAAACTACTATTTCCGTCTCGTCACGTACATTGTTCTAATTGATGTCTTCTCTCAAACATTATATCAATCTTTGTCTTGGCTTATATTTTGGCTCCTAGGACATTATTTTAATACAGTAATCCTTGCGGGTTACCTATCTGAATCACTATTTTTTTTTGTCCTATTTTCATTTCGGCATTTAATATTCGACAAACTTCGTTTGCCTTTTTTTTCGTTTGTCCGACACTTTAGTTCGCGACGTTTACGGCTGGTCATTTTATGGTTTAGCTTTTGTAATGGTTTGACAAATCCATGATTCCCAATTATTGGTATACCCGCAATATCGTTATACCGACGTAACGATTCGGTTGATAATCTGTTCGTATTTTATCAAATCGACTTTATTATATTTGACATAATATTATTGTTTATACGGAGCACACATATGTTACTAATTAAAATGTTTGTTTATGAAAATGGTTGTTACCTTATGCATTTTCAATAGTAAAAACAGTAGCAAAAAGTTTAAAATTAAACTAAGGTTACCCTCCTAAAGCTGTATTTATGGTAAATAATGTATATATGTCGGCGGGCGATTGTAAAATTCGCCAGATCACGAAATTCCGAGGCATATCGATACGTAAATGAAAAAAAAAAGGAGTGCGGACTGACAATCTCCAGCGAGTCGACGCCACCCCGCTGCGAGGGGTGTCTATTTCTGGTCTGAGGGGCACAAGTGAACCCTAACCTAACCGAACTAAGACAGAGTTCGCTTATGTATGACAAGCCAGTTTTGTCCGCCCTGATTATTGGCTCCCAACAAACACGGCCGCCTTGAATTTCCCTCAAAATGAACATTTGGCTAAACGTATGAAATGCGGAAAGTAATGATGGTAATAAAAGTAATAAGTAAAAAATTAGCGTGAAACAAAAGTTGTAACAAGCCAAAGCCCAAATGACTGTAGCGGTAAAAGTTTTTCGGACAACTGAAACATTTGGATAACATCAAATGGTAAATGAAAAAGTAATGAATTGTATATTCGGAGAACTCATAATAATACGACAGGTTTTCGGACAAACGATATTCGGTCAATAAATTTTAGTGATTGCGATAGGTTACCATCTTTGCGTGACTGACAGATTAGACAGCCTTAAAAAACCAAATCAAATGATTATTTTAAGGCAATGGCGATTAGCAGGTACCTAAGCATTTAATGCTTATCGTAAAATTGTCCTTAATCCAAGTTTCCTAATCCTCCTTTACAGACATTTCTTAAGTAGGCCGCTGTCAAAGTAATCTCCGGTGTGGCTTCCTAAGACCTATGAGTATTACTTTTCTATGTTTATATCACGTGTAAGTTTCTTATGCGACCAATGAAGTACTTCCAGTACCTGTATGTTTGAAATCTGTTCTGCTTTTCTAACACATTTTTTTCCAAGAATCGCTAAGTGTAGATCTCTTGGATTTCCGTGTATGTAGCGAAACGCGAATGCGGCGTAGGCACCGGCTAGGCGGGGTCCTGGCAGTGAAAGTGATAAGTTGGAAACACCAATTAATCGTTCTATACCACAAAGGGTTTTATTCCTTTGAGATGTCATTGACTTAAGAACGAATTTCATCGGGTCTATAGAAAAGTCTGGTTCAGTAGGTACTACATGTACAAGTTTGTATACTGTACCTACGAGTAAACAACAATCAGTCAATGACAAATTATGATCACTATGTAAAACTTTTTGTTTTTAGGTCGGAACATATCTATTATCACCACACAACAAATTACTTAGGTACATAAATAAATAAATAAATTAGCCTATATACCATCCCACTGCTTCGCACAGGCCTCCTCTCATGGATACACAAAACAACATAAAAACAAGGTACATAAAAACTCTTCAAATAATTGTGTTTAACGTTCTATTATTTATTAGTTTTGCCTGATATCATTAACTTCAGAAATGTATGTGCCGATCTGTATTTCTCCCATAATTCCAAACTATTTTGTACCTACGGCAGAAATATGTTGTTAATATAATTGGATCGTTCTTTAACTTTTCTCCAATAAATATCGTTGGAAGAGGAATTTCCTTACATCGATTTTTCTTTTATAATGATCAACAAACTAACATTATGATTTTCCTGTTCATCGTAATATTTATGTTGAGTTTTCTTATGCATAACGAATAATAAATAGCTCCTTGCTTTTTAGTATATATAAACGTACTTATGTCTTATTTGAAATAAATTGTACGAGTAGGTAAATAATAAAAGGACTAGGTAACAACATTTTGATACTATTAAAGAACTACGAACTAGACTTGTAAACTAAATACAAAATACCCCACCCAGTTCATCACCCGCTTGAGGCATGGACCGTAAGACGCTGGCCGCGTTGCCTCTTTGCACCGCTAGGCTTAGACGCTGGGCAAAGAAGGAACCGGCTCTGTGGTCGCCTGAAACGCCAATTAGTCGGACCGACACCTCTTCCATATTTTTTTTGGTGTCGGACGACCAAGGACCCAAAGTCTCCACCGCAAGCGCCGCGAATTCATTATCATCGGTGAGAATGTACGAATAATGTACAATTATAAATCGCCAGGTTGTGGATGGTGGTTGATGATAATGAGGATAGTGTCCACCAGGCAATTATTTAGTTTTTATTGGGGGAGCAAATTGCAAGAGTGTGTAGTGCACCCCTAAGAGCTTTATGGAAATCTACAATACTAAGTGAGAGACTCTGTAGCACTTCTCAACTCAGACGGTTTATATATGAGTAGCTACATGTGTAATCATTCATATATCTCGCACGTACTTGTCTTTTTCCAACACGTTTTATATAATATCTTTATTTATTATATTAGTTTCCTTTATAATAAACACGACATATTCATATTATAATATCTAATCGCTGCTGCCGTGTTGGCACTGCGCTTAGCTATAGAGAAACAAATTATAAAGATAAACAAAAAACCCCGAAACGTCTGGTTGACGTAACTGGGGGCCTAGACAAAGTTATAATCGACAAGCGCTAACGCCAATAGAAAACTAATAAAATGTATGGAAATGACAGATGTTAACGAAAAGTGTTTCGTCGGCATGTGTCATTCCCATACATTTTATTATTTTCTATTGGCGTTAGCGCTTGTCGATTGTAACCTAGTCTACGGCCCTGGTGACCGAAGAGCTGGCGGCTTTCTCGCGCCACGCATCAGCATTGCAATTCAGCGAGGAAATACCGCCAGCATCCTTGGTACAATGCCTCGAGGGCCTTTCTTTAAATTTCACTTTGTTTTAATTTAATTTAGTAAATGTAAGTTATCAACTTATCATATTGTATAAACTTTAGAAATTTTTAAAAGATTAAAAAAATATATACAATTTATAAGAGAGCAGATCAAAAATTGTTGCTAGTTGGTGATTTATAGTATTTTATGCTACTGTTGTATACGAAGTCTTAAGTGGGTGCTTTGATTCGAGTTGACCACATCCCCTTGACAGAGATATGCTCCGGCCTTCCTCGCACGAGAAAGGGCCATGGGTCGCTCGCCAAGCGGACCTCGGATTAAGCGGACCCCGGGCTCCTTTAGGGGCACTACTGGGAATAACGCTAGCAGGATGATGATTAAATTACATCGTTACTTAATTTTTTAAGAGGTAGACCCAAGACAAAGGTGGATGTACTGTGTGAGAGACGATATGAATTGGAAGGAAGTGTGTGATGAGTTGACGGTCGATAGAGGTGTATGGAAGAAAAACACATGCTGCGTCGACCCCAAGTACAAATAGGATATCATACCATATTAATAAAATATTTATACAAATACAAATATCTTTATTTTGCTTCAATTGACAACATTTCATATTTTCATGTAGGCCATTTTATGATTTAGTTCGCTAGAAAATGTTTTTATAAGCGACACGTGTTTTTTTATTTCTCCCTTAATTGTAATTTTCATTCAAAACCTATCAAATTGAAAAGTAGCGAATTCCAGAAGGTTGTAAGTAAATTATGACGTCAATACTACGACTCTGTATGGCAGTTCGGACACCTTTCATATGGCAGCCATAATGCTGACGTCACACACGGTGAAAACCACTTTCATACGATTTCGCGATTTTCTTAAAAGCGAGCAGGAAAAAAACACAGAAAACTACTTTGTTACGTTCAGATAACATAATTACCGAAATGTTTTTCGATTTAGGCATCATTACATATTTTGAAATATTGTTAATTGTGGTTCATAAAAGTTGTTTAAATATAATGTATCAGGTTTTACACAATTTACCAGCATCTGGCATGCAAAATTTAAACCTAGAGTAGAGTGTCATGACCGATGAAATTTAGTATTACAATTGAATACTTACCATGCTTTGCCAAATTAAATTATACCATTAAATATTTCATAAACATGTCAGTGAATGTCAGCTAAAATAAAATTCAATAAAAATATAACTAAGCATAGCATTATGTCCGTCTAAATAAAAAAAAAAATATTTTTAAAAATAACGACAGTTATAGTGTCAGTGAATCTGAAAGTGAAATGGTACTTACAATAGTAATAATTTCATTTTGTTTAACACATTGACACCTCCTAAAAGATGTACCGTACTTTGACATTAAATGCATGACAGCATGGACTCCACAAATATTTATGACGGCGTTTCCCGACATTAAATGTGTTAAGCCAATATTTATCACAATACAAAAACTGTCAACAATAAACCGCTGAGTTGTGCCGCAGAGTAAACCACTGACGCTGCGCAATCAAATACTCATCAGGCCGGTCACAGCCAGTTTATATTGTCCTGGCTTTCCATTGTAGTTTAACCCTCTCGTGTATTAAGTAGAAGTTGCGAAACTGTAGCCTGACAACATTTATTTTTACCGACTTCAAACAAAAGGAGGAGGTTCTCAATTCAGTTGTATTTTTTTTTTAAGTTTTTTTTCTGTTTGTTACCTCAGAACTCCGTCATTTATGAGCCGATTCGAACATTTTTTTTTGTTTGTATGTAAGTATATGCTTCCCGGTGGGTCTATTTTTTTAAATTCTGTTAGATGATGGGATTCATGAGGAATTGTGGGAACTCCTCAATTTTATTAGACACGCGTGTAGTAATTTTGGTATTTTCTATTATAACTCGTGTATTTACATCCGAAAATCATAAATTTGGTGGCGAGGAAGTGATGATGAAGACCACAGATGACTTCTCGAATTCCTCAATTATGTACTTAAAAGTGCAAAAGTAAGTCACAGGTTCTGATAAGATTCCGTTGAAATAGGAACTAATGAAGTGCCATTGGTGATGATCTTGGGGAATTGACGGAAGTCCTCAAATATTATCGGCCCACATACAGCGATTTGGTTTTTTTCTATAGTGATCAACGCATTTGCTATCGGAAATCAGTTAATGTGGTAAATATTTTCGTGGCTTGGCGGAGTACTAAATTGAAGTCGATTAAAATTTTGTTTTAAAGTAAATTATAGTGTAAATTGCAGAATGCAGAAGCACGGGAGTGCACAAAAATGGTAAACTATTTTATGCATTTACTATCTGACGTTTGTAGTTGAGCTCAAGATGTGTGTGAGTGTGTGTGTGTGTGTGTGTGTGTGTGTGTGTGTGTGTGTGTGTGTGTGTGTGTGTGCGCGCGCGCGCGCGTGTGTGTGTGTGTGTGTGTGTGTGTGTGCGCGCGCGCGCGCGTGTGTGTGTGTGTGTGTGTGTGTGTGTGTGTGTGTGTGTGTGTGTGTGTGTGTGTGTGTGTGTGTGTGTGTGTGTGTGTGTGTGTGTGTGTGTGTGTGTGTGTGTGTGCATATGTGTGTGTGTGTGTGTGTGTGATGTGTGTGTATGTTACTCATTCCATTATCATCACCAACATATTTTTAGAATGAATGAATGAATATTATTTATTTCAGATATTACAATCCATAATTTGTTAGTAGGTACATTGAATGTCAATAGAATTTGTTAGTAAAACATTTAAATTTTAAATAAAACTAATACAACATTGACCTTATTATAACATAATTTTCGGAGTGAAGCAGCCCGACATCGTGTGCATTCTCACCCAGAAAATCAAAATGGGATTGTCCCACCGTTCGGCAATCACTTTCAGGAGGCTGTTGGTGCTGTCCCACACCCTGCGCATCAGGGCTGCGACTCGTTTACGGATGATCGAATAGAAGCAATCCGTTCGAGCCTCCGCAAACATGCCCGATGCTGAGCAATGCTTCCTCAGCCCCAGCAGCACCCTGAAAGCATTGTTGTACTGGACACGGAGAGCCCCGTACGATCTCTGCGTGTATCTGGTCCACAGGCCACACGTGTACATGGACTGGCAGTAAGCTCTGAACAACGTCACTTTGACCTCTCTGGTACACTGTGCGAACCTGCGAGCCAGCATATTGCAGCGGACGGCCAGGGCTCTCCGCTCCCTCTCCATGTCTAGGTCATCCGTGAGATCATCCGTGACCCAGTGACCCAAGTATTTAAATTTATTCACCCTAACAAGTGGCTTTCCGTTGAGTGTGACCGGCGGTACCGTTGGGTAAATTTTATTCCCGGCTTTGAATACCAGAAGCTCACTCTTAGTTGTATTATACTTAAGCCCATGAGTCACAGCATATCTTTCACAGATGCCTATCAGTTTTTGTAGGGCGCTCACCGATGGGCACAGCAGCACCATGTCGTCGGCGTAACTTATGTTGTTGACAAACCTACCGCCAATGGAACAACCGACTCCGGCACCGCTGAGCTCATCGATCAGCCCGTTCATGTACAGGTTGAAGAGCAGAGGCGATGACAACCCCCCCTGCCTCACCCCGCACTCCAACCTGTACATATCAGAAAGTTGCCCTGACCATCTCACAAAGTTCGTCTGGTTATCGTACCAGTACCTAAAAGTGGACACTAGATCAGAAGGCAAGTTAGTCTCGTGCCTCACCTTTTG
Source organism: Epinotia demarniana (assembly GCA_945867215.1). Taxonomy (NCBI): domain Eukaryota; kingdom Metazoa; phylum Arthropoda; class Insecta; order Lepidoptera; family Tortricidae; genus Epinotia; species Epinotia demarniana. The sequence goes on along the minus strand of OX244273.1, from coordinate 5,014,068 downwards.
CCACAGAACATCGTACGACACCAGATCGAAAGCTTTCGATAAATCCAGAAAGCAAGCGTAAACTGGTGTGTCTGCTTTAGCATAGTACTGGACAGTGTGCTTTAGGCACAATATAGCTGACTCCGTTGATAATCCCGGTCTGAATCCAAATTGTGCGTCACGTAACTCTGTGTGCCGTTCAAGGTGTTTGTTGAGTACACTATCCAGTACCTTAGCTATTATGGTGGCTAGTGAGATAGGTCTGTAGTTACTTCTGTTGGAGACATCACCGGTCCTGTTTTTTACTATTGGGGTCACTATAGTTTTCATTAAGTCTGGTGGTAGGTAGGTATGCCGAATACATAAGTTAAAAAAAAAGTTTAGAGCTTCGCTCTTGTCGGTGGAGTAGGCGTAAGTTCTCCCGGTCCATATTTTGACGACCACTTTAGCCTATTTGGGCTAAAGTAGTCGTCATTAGGGCATTTAGTCGTGTGATGAGCCCGAATATTTGTTTCTGAGTCATGGATGTTTAATATATATATAAGTATTTATTTATCTATATTTAAGCATAAATATCGTCATCCAGTACCCAAAGTACAAGCTTTGCTTAGTTTGGACTAGGTCGATAAGTAAATAATGTAAGATTGTCCTTTAATATATTATATAACATTAGATTTTTTAAGGACAAATTCGTCTGTTTCTTCAAAGTAAAATTCATATTGCACTATTTTACTTATTTTGATCATTAAGTGCTTCTCAAACATAAAAATACGAATTTAATTGCATTTAAATATGATTTTTCTTGAAATCGGATGAATAACGCGTGATTTTTCTCATCTTATATGCAAAAGGGTAAAAGTATACGTAAAGTGGACACATGACAACACTGAATACACTGATTCTGCATTGATATATACATGTACCTATATATATTTTGTAAGATGTTGCTTGGTGCAATAAAGAGTAGGTACTTGTCGTTATTATTATTTTTATCATTTATTTACTATTAAAAACAATACACAGTAAAGCAGCGGTCAAAGCCATGTTTAAATGCCGCTGTATCCTTAAACTAACTAATTGTATAGGTATAAAAATTGTACAGGGCTATTTCAGGCACGTGTTGATCGTTTAACCTTGGATGTATACTTACATACAAATATTATGCATACAAACGAAATGAAATGGAGTGGAAATAGCAACGATTTCATCATGTTCAGCCTACTATCGAGGGGCGGACACTCCGCGATTTACGTTCATCGCTACAAGTACATGCCGGTGCCCCAACGTTGAGGAAACGGCATGTACTTGTAGCGATGAACGTCGACGTCGTCGTCGACATAAATCTTGATTGTTTGGCTGAGAAAAAAAGCGCCTTTGGTAAAGATCAAAGGAGTGTCCATTCTGTACCTACTTATTAACTATTCTGTGTTACTATGTGTGTAAACAAACTCACAACCGCACTACTGAGGACACACAGAAACCAACTACGCAAGATAGTAGGAATAATAACAGGACACAACACTCTGAACAGACACCTCTACAACATAGGTATCACGGACAGCCCCATGTGCAGAGGCGGAAGAAACGACTAAACATATTCTACTGGACTGCAAGCAGGTAGAAGTATACAGGAAAAAGCACCTAGGGTCTCCGGACACACTACGGGACGCAGTCAAAAATACAAAGGCACTCACCAACTTCTTGCAGGAGCTGGGGTGGTTAGAGTAGCGCTACCCCATTTCACGCAAAATAGGCACACTGGATGTCAACTTGCGGAAAATAGCCCAGTAAACTAACTAACTAACTAACTATGTGTGTAAAAAACAGCGTCAAATACCAACTTCCATTCCCATATCTAAAAATTTTTTTTTTGTTGTTTGTAGGTATAGAATACACGTTACGTTAATATAGGTACGTGGTCTTAGAAAACAGTGTCTATAAGTCTCAAATACAAATCCAAGCATACAAATATAAAATTTAAAAAGCTCTAATACTATGTTAATTAGGTATAAATCAATATTGGATAATTTCGTACGACAAACAGTTTTATAATTTAAATATTCATTGGCGTGTAAGAACATTGTTCTAGTAACCTACTTAGTTAAAAAATACCTTTAAGAAGAACTCAGACAATTGCGTAATGTTTCACGTGAGCCTTCAGCAAAGGAAAAAAACCATAGAAGTCTAAGTAGCGCGTCAAAATGGCTCCAAAGTATGAGTGCCATTGCCATTATGCGGGATTGGGGGCAGGGTTGCAAAACGATGCCAGGCAACTGTTTAGTTCGAGCATGCGCATACCGGGTTTTAGGCCAGACACGTGTTTGGGTAGAAATTAGTAAGGAGCTCGCATTATATGATTTCTTCATTAGCTCTAAGCCTTCTCCAATAATAGAAAGAAGGAAAGAATAGTTATTTGTGTCACAAGGGAGCAAAATAGTATATTTACGGCGAGGGCGGTGTATTGAATCCTGAACGTAGCGAGGGATTCTACAATTGAATCCTGAGCGTAGCGAGGGATTCTAACGTAGGATCCTGAGCGTAGTGAGGGATACAAGTGTTTACGCCCGAGACGAAAATAATTTTGCTACCGAGTGACACATACTATTTTTCACACCGACTATGAGGAAATTTAAAAAAGCAATTGTTAAAATATCTAAATTATCTTAATTTTTATTACTAATTTTTAAATATTACGAAATATCCCTATATTATCGAATCCCTAACTACATCATATCACCTTTACGCAGATGACCTACAGATTTATGCAGCGGCTACTGTGGATGATGTCTCCGCATTAATTTCGGAAGTCAATCGAAACCTAGAATCTATACGCTGCTGGGCGTGTAAGTATGGTTTACAAATTAATGCGAAGAAATCGCAAGCGATTGTTATTGGTAGTCCTTACTATGTAGATAAGCTCTCAGAGGTGGTGGTGCCTGACATTATTTTTGATGGAATTTCTATTCCTCTTTCCTCTACTGTCAGGAATTTGGGTATCACCATGGACCAGACGCTTTCTTGGTCACCCCATATAGCTGAGGTGAGTCAGAGGATCTTTAGATCCCTTCACTCCCTAAGACGTCTCCAGAATTTCCTTCCTCTTCGTACCAAGTTGACCCTTACTCAATCTCTTTTGCTTCCTCTTCTGGACTATGGCGATATTGCGTTTCTGGACCTCAACGAGGAGCTACTTGATAAGCTGGAGCGTCTACAAAATGTATGTATCAGATATGTATTTGGTCTACGCAAGTATGATCATATCTCTGAATTCCGCTCTAAGCTTCGATGGTTACCGATTCGCCGGCGCAGGGATGTGCATATCCTGTCATTACTTTTCAATACACTGTTCAGCCCTACTTCCCCTCCTTACCTTTCTGAGCGGTTTAGTTATATGGCAGACGGCAGTGGCCACCGTTTGCGGTCGAGTACTAACCTTACTCTTGCTGTACCGTCTAGAAAGACGCGAACATACTCCAGATCTTTTACTGCGCGCGCTGTTAAATTGTGGAATGAGTTGCCTTTGTCGCTGAGACAGTCGCAGTCTGTTGCGTCACTTAAGATGAATTTGAAGAAGTTGTGGCTTTCCAATGACTTGTGAATTGGTTGAATATAGTATTTATTTATTTATTGTATATTTGCGATATATATGTAACATATGTTAGTGTGTATTATATTTTATATTGTATATTTATATATGTATTGGCATGTTTTTATTTGTCTAGAATTAATACTAATTAGGATTTGCTTTATTTTCTCTGTTTTTGTACACGGTATAAGTTTGCCTATCTCGTTCTACCTACCTTCCTCTCAATTGCTCAAAGGTTAGCTGGAAGAGATCCCTTATAGGGATAAGTTCGCCTTTGTACTTTGATCTATTGTGTGACATGTATATTCCTTGACCTGTTATTGTGTACAATAAAGTGCTTACATACATACATACATACAAATATTTATAAATTTTTATACAACATTGTTATAGTTAAAACTTGAAATATGTTCATTTTGAATCGACTACGATGAAATTACAATCGATTACTTTATTAAAATCTGTGTTCAATTGGCACATTGCATACAAATGTTCCAATGCCAATGTATAAATTAAAAAGGTAGCTTGAACAGAAAAGTAGCGTTTTGGTCCCTCTCGTCGTGGAGCAAAACTTACTTTTCCGAATGAAAGGTGTGAAAATAATATTATTTTTATTTAAAGACAACAGTCCGCACGTTGTTTGCCTGTACTTGTGCTTATTATGTTCTGTACAGTGTTATTTTATTGAGGTGTGCAATAAAATACAGCTACGGTAGCCTAGTTGGTTCAGGCATGCGGCTGCCGAGCGGCGGTCGTGGGTTCGAATCCCGGCTCGTAACAATGAGTTCGGATACGGAATATTTACCGTTAGCTTTTCGGTTAACGACAACATCGTGAAGAAACCGGTCTAATCCCAGTAAGGCCTAGTTTTCCCTCTGGGTTGGAAGGTCAGATGGCAGTCACTTTCGTAAAAGTAGTGCCTATGCCAAATCTTGGGATTAGGTGACAAAGCGGACCCCAGGCTCCTTTAGGGCACAAGCGGGAATGACGCTAAGAGGATGATGATGTACTGGGCAGTAAAATCATGGTTTTCACTGAACTGTTTGTCCTAATCGTAAGTGCCTGTGTTTACCCTATTATTATAGTTAAAACAGACTTTGTATAATTAAAATGACTCATCCTCATCATCATCATCATCATATCAGCCGAAAGACGTCCACTGCTGGACATAGACCTCCCCCAAAGAGTGCCAAAGCGACCGATCCCGCGCCACCTGCATCCAGCGGACTCCCGCAACCTTTACCAGGTTATGAGTCCACCTTGTCGGGGGCCTACCCACGCTGCGCCTTCCGGTACGTGGTCGCCACTCGATAACCTTTCCGCCCCAATGGCCATCGGTTCTACGTGCTATGTGCCCCGCCCTCTGCCACTTAAGTTTAGTGATCCGGAGGGCTTTATCGGTTACCTTGGTTCTGCTGCGGATAGCCTCATTTCTGATGCGATCACGCAGAGAAACTCCCAACATGGCCCTCTCCATTGCCCTTTGGGTGACTTTAAGCCTTCTTATGAGGCCCATAGTTAGCGACCACATTTCAACGCAACACACACAATTAAATGACTAAGAAATGAAAATAAAGGTGAGACAGACATACATAAATAGTTTATTTATAATATTGGTATTTGAAATACCTATGGATTAGATGGGAATTAAATAAAATGGAAGTTATAATAAGGAATTCCCAAAGCCTTACCCGCATTCATAAAACTTAAAATGCTTTTGTTAAATAAAATGTGCTTTTTCCCTTTCTAACAAATACAAATGTCAAAGTGACAGATAAAGATAAACGATTTTTAACGCCATTTTCGTTAAAATACGCTCGTAGAAAGTTTATGAATACGTCAGTAACAATATAAAAGACTTTGAAAGAGTCTTCAAGGTGGAGTGTAAAGGTATCGATCAGTGTCTTGCCCCAGAAACCATCATGGGTGTAAAAGGGTGCGGTGAGACATTGGGACCGACTGCGACTGTCTACGTATCATGCTGGTTGAGTTTGGATTTTTACCGATTCGGTATGCGAAAACGTTTTGCACATCAAACTTATTTTTGTAAGTAGCGAGGTTCCACCCGCGACTTCGTCTGCGTGGACTCAGGATAAAAAATTATATGTTATTTCAAGCTATAAAATTATCTTTGTGCAAAATTACATCCAAATCGTTTTTGCCGTTTAAGCTTGATTGAGTAACAAACATCCCAACTTTCGCATTTATGTTCACTACTACGCTACCCAAACGTGATACTGACGGTACCTAAGATACCGCAAGTTAGGTAATCTGGGCGACAATATTTACCTACCTATTAAAACTTTACTGCACAAAACCAAAATAATGAATACATGGCGGACTTAATGCCAAATGGCGGACTTAATGCCAAATGGCGGACTTAATGCCAAATGGCGGACCTAATGCCGAATGACGGACTGAAGTCCAAATTGTATCTTACATGTGTCTTGGCTGTGTGCTGTGTTTGCAACAGAAACATGACTTTAATGGAAACAAACCAACGGCGACTGAAGTAAACTTCTATTTAGAAAACCATGAATATTAAGCGCCATTCATTTGGGAATGGAATAGCTGTCAATTCATAAACACTTTGACGTATTTATATGCCACCTAGGAAGGCCGTGTTGCTCGAAGCACAACTGTCACGCCACCCCTAAACTTATCGCTTCATCCTCCTAGCATTATTCCCTTACTTGGGACCCTTGGATACAATTCGTTGGAAGTGAGACGCAACTTCTATCTTCTTACATTGTATTGTAGGGCGTTACGTGGTGAAGTGGATAGTCTGGACTTGGTTGGGAAACTGGTGCGACTGTTTGTACCAGATGTCCCTCGAATAACCCTAAGACCTCGTGCGCGTCCTTTATTGGCAGTGCCAGTGGTCCGGACATTGTCGCACAGGAACTCGCCACTTGTTCGGGCGATGAAGCTTCTCAATGCGCTTCTGATGTCAGTACCTGAGTGCGACTTTTTTGCATGGCGATGGGCACCGGTTTGTTGTGCATGTTTAAAGTTTTGCGAGATGATGGATAGCAGACAATCCAGTGTTCCAATATAATTTAGTGTTTCTTTATGTACCTATATTTACCAGTGCATTGGTTAAGTTACAGAAGTAATGCTGTGTAAATAAATATTATAATAATAAATAATTAAATAATAATTCCCGGTTGCGCCCTAAAGGAGCCCGGGGTCCGCTTTGACACCTAATCCCAAGATTTGGTATAGGCACTAGTTTTACGAAAGTGACCCTAAATTTATCGCTTATTATAAAAATAGCTAAATGGTCCAACGTTAGACACATTTATTCCAATCATTGACAACCTACCTTCATTGCTATGACTAAAAATGTAAAGTGTCAATTAACACGGTAGTGTGGTCTTTATGTCTTGTCATTTTCTGCGATAATATTACATACACATTATGTATTTTTAATTATCATGCGGCTATCACAGTTCAAGATAGGGAACAAAAAGAAGCGCTTTACCGTTTTGAAACGTAAAGTGTCATTGTATTTAAACAATAAAATAATAACAACCAATCGAGACATAGTCCTTAAAAGAGAATGAGAATAAGTATTCCTCACCAGGAAAATAGAACACTATAAACATTTAAACTGAATAGATACCCGTACAATAAATTACAGCTGGACACCGGCTGCGTCTAATTCAGGTTTAAATGAGAAACTTAAAAGTAGGTAACTAATGGAAAAACGCGCTTCTAGAGTTTTGCTTGTTTATTAAAAAAAGCGTAAGCACCTATTTATTTAAGGCTCATGTAGATATACTAGCAATTACACCGTTTATCTTACTACTAGCGGCCTACCCTGGCTTCACATCACATCATCAGCCTATATACGTCCCACTGCTGGGCACAGGCCTCCTCTCACGTATGAGAGGGAACGGGCAGTAGTCCCTACGCTGGCCCAGTGCGGATTGAGGGCTTCACATACACCATTGAATTTCTTCGCAGATGTATGCAGGTTTCCTCACGATGTTTTTCCTTCACCGAAAAGCTAACGGTAAATATGAAATCATATTCCGTACATAAGTTCCGAAAAACTCATTGGTACGAGCCGGGATTCGAACCCACGACCGCCGTTTGACAGCCGCATGCCTGAACCACTGGGCTACCGTAGCTTCTGGCTTCGCACGGGTACAATGTATACATATAAACCTTCCTCTTGAATCACTTTATCATCATCATCATGAAAATCCGTTGCGTAGTTTTATAGATCTGTCTTGCAGTTTGGCAGAAGAAGATTTTTGTGAAACAAGGGTTTTTTAAGTGAATAAAATTTTCTTATTCTTATTCTTCTTATTCTTACATAGGGACAGCGGAAAGCGACTTATTGATATTATGTAGTGATATAGTAAAGAAGATGAGATACATGACGTCAATTCATTTTATTCTAACAATTAACTGTTCTACTAAAGGATGAAAAGAATTAGGTCAATTATTAGAATTGGCGTATAAATCACCTTATATTATGACATAACTCCTTTAATTGATAAAACCTAACAAACCTCTGTTAACTAAAATGAATTGGATCTCTTTCTCCTTCACACAAGTATACATATATCAAACTGACAAATAAAGTCAAGCTATTTTAACGCCTTTTTAGCTAATCTAGATATGATGTACGTTTACGAGTAAATTTATTCACTTCGCCTATTCGTTCATAAATAATCTCTGAATCGCTACGCTACGCGGAAAGGTTCTCGGGTGGTGAGCACGTACCGGAAGGTACAGCGTGGGTAGGCTCTCCTCCACAAGGTGGACCTAATATGACCTGGTAAAGGTCGCGGGAGTCCGCTGGATACGGGTGGCTGAGGATCGTTCACTTTCGCACTCTTTGGGGGAGGCCTTTGTCCAGCAGTGGACGTCTTTCGGCTGATATGATGATGATTTATTCATAAGTAACCACGCTTAACCCTACGAAATCGCTAGAGTCAGGTATACATACGTGTAACAGGAAAGCATTTACACTTAAAGACCGTGGCGATCCCGGGTTAATCCAATAAGAAGTTCCGCCGTTACTACTCAAAATGAAAGACAAAGAGTGCAAGGAGAATTCCTTGAGGTAGTTGTAGTAAAGAAAATTATACAGTGGCAGCCAATTTACATTTGAGAGCACAATAAGTGCTCGAATCGATAGTTTTGCAGCATACTAAGTGACTAATGGATACGAATAATTTAAACTACAGTGCATAAAGTACGTATTTCACTGTTTATGTCGTAACAAAGTGTTATTTAATGTCGCCTAACTTATGGATGATATACTGGTATGCATAATATGAATGGTGCATGCTGATGCGCTATTAATCAGTGATCGTAACTTTTGTAGCATTTTTGGTGGAGCTTAGTGTTAACGGAATTGGTATAGACAATATCAATCAAAATTGTTAAGTACCTAAGGTTATAATATAACGTTATTAACGCTTATTAAGCATTAGGAATAAAATCTAGACACGCGGCAGCGTATCAAGCCAAGTTCAAGCAAAGGAACTGGCTAGCCAGCGCCGAGTGTAATATTACACGAACCACTTGGTGCCACTTTTGACCCTTCTACATATAACTCAAAACCTCTTTAACGTAAACACATGAAACTACGTGTGTTTAATTATATTCATAAGGACATCTAGAAGCCCAAATTTCATAAAGATAGCTTAAACGGTTATAAAGATATGAAGGTTAAAAGTCGTAAATTTTAGTACTGACTGACTGACTGACATAAAGTACCTAAAACCTAACCTACTTCCAGATGACCTAGAAGGATGAAATTTGAAAAAAAAATATTTATTTATTTGTAGCGTTGGAACCGTTACAAGCAGATATTCGAAACTATCCCAATATAAGTATTATTTGCTATATAACAGAAATATAAAAATAAAGTTGAGTCAAAAAATAAGTGGTGTCCCCATACAAAAAAATTGTAATACGCGCTAAACAACCGGCCAACGGTGTGTCGTCGGCGGCCCGGGGCACCACTAATTATATACTGGCTAGTTTTCTTTACAAAAAGTAATGATGTCCCGCCAAAAAATAAATGTAAAAAAGGAGAGCCAAGTTCAATACAAAAATTATGCTTGGCTGTGGGATTCGGCGCAAAAAGAATGGAGATCTAAATGAGTGCTAAGTTCTATGCAAAATGCAAATATGTATTTATAGGAACAAAATAACATTACGAGCAAGTATTAAACTCTTTTTATTTGCTTTATTGGATACTTACCTATAACACTTGCTGTTATTTAAAAATGTGAGATCTTAAAGTAGGTTAGATTTGACTTGGCCAGTTTTTATCAGAATTAAAATATTGAATAACTTTATAAAATGACTGATGCAATGAAAACTGGCTAAGATAAATGCGTTATTTGTTATTTTTTGCGGCATTCGGCGCTTGCGCTTGTCAAATGCAATGAATTTAGATACATCTTGAAAAGCGCGTGCAGCCTTATCAAATAAACTTACCAAACACATCAATGCACCCGATCTGCCACTTCATGCTAGGCTGCGTGTTGATCTGACACATGTAGCAGCCACGGTCCTCCGCTCTGAGTGGCCTTATCCGCAACTGCCAAGTCCGGGGAGAGTCCCGGCTGACGGAGTAGCGAGCTCCCAGGACTGTGCGATCATGCATTGTGAGGACTGTCTGGTCTTCAGCTCGGAGCCAGCCCACCTGAGAACAACATGTGAGGTTATAATAATAATGTATTATGCTTCGTGTATCACAGCAGTTGATGCGTAACTTCGGAACGAGTGTTATAACAAATCATATTTCTTATAGCATTCGTTCCAAAGTTACGCACCCACTTCCGACATCAACAACTTACACTCTGTAGAAGAGCGGTGTCTCTTGACACAGGTATCTCGATGCTAAAAGAGAGACACCAACCTGTATTTAGTTAAGTATCTTGTAAATTAATGAATAAACTATTTTTTTCATTTTCATTTTTCATATGGAGGTAAATGTTTACTAAGCAGAAGCGTTTATAAACGATATTCAAAATTTTGATCAATAACGAGCCTGCCTTAAGTGTAATTAGAAGAGCGGAGGCTTGAAAGTTTCGTCACCACGAGTAGAGCCAACGGTAGCTCGTTGGGTTAAAGCAATGGACGGATTCGGCAGAGGGGCAGGTTCGAAAGCCAAAGCATAATAAAATGTTTAATATTTTTTCCCCTTATAATAAATTGCAAAAAGATCTACCTAACTTGCTTACATACACCTGTTACATGACTATTATTAAATTATTCGATGTAAAATGTTTTTGGCAGATAAGATACCAATCTTGCCACCAGTCATTTCATAAGGTACATAAAATGTTACCGTTTCAGTTATATATATTTAAAATGATGTATGCCATTTCTAGTTTCAATGTATAATCTTATGCAAGCAATTTCGATGTGTAATAATATTTTTTTTTTATCGAATTAAAATTTTCGTGGTAGGTACAGTCGCCATCAGATATATCGGAGCGGGCGAAGTGATCTCAAATATCTATTGTCGAGGCATTAGAGAAGAGTTTAGATATTTATGAGCACTTTGACCGCTCCGATATATCTGATGGCGACAGTTTAAACTCTCGTAATAAATGTCACTACGGTCGACACCGTGCACCGCCGCGAAAAACTATATAAAAAGTTCCAAAAAATTGGAAGTCGTGTCTACTGGCCATATGGAATCATTATTAGAATCGTATTCTATTCTCGATTCTATTGAATAAGTTTATTTCTCCGAATATGGTACATTTGTTAGTATGTTTTAAACATATATCAGTTTCACATATCCTGCCGACATTGGCGTAGAAATATTATTTAATGTAAGTACATCACAAACATTCAAATTATAAAGACAACAATTACAAATACAACATATGACACGGCAAACGAATGATAAAAAATAGTAAGATATACAGTTAATAATTAAAAAAAAAATGTATCACTGAACTCTTCTGTAGTATTGATTTCTACACGATGTAATAAATTTAATTTAATTAGAAACATGTCGCCCGTAGCACATTTAATACGTGATTTTAACCGTGTGTTCGTATTAAGTTTTTTGTTTTTTCCTGATATAGCACCGTGCCTATAAAAGTTAAAACCCACTCACTCATTCGAAAATAATCCATTCCACTTGTTGCCAACATCATTCGAGCATTTTATTACTCAAATAAGAAATCAGTTTACGGGCATAAACTTCTCATTATTGACGCGAGTGGTTTCTATCACGTTTTTCATGTTCTGGCAAGGAGCCAATGTCGAGAAAAAATGGGTATTGGACTAAGCTTTCTGCAAATAGCGCTAAGAAAGAGTCCATTAACACGGTAATACGCTGATATAAAGATAGAATGAATTAGAGTATCTGAATTCCAGATATATAAGCTGGTATACTCTTGCTTGCCAGAATGTCATTTGCCCGAATTTTATCTGCCATTATATTAATCTGCCATAATGTTGTTTTCTATAATTTTGTATGTCATACTCATTGTTTACCATATTATTTTTATGCCAGAATCTTTGTTTTCCATAATATCAATATCAATAATCTCATTTTCCATAATCATTGTAATCCATAACTACCACATGCCAATGACATTTGCCATCAATCTCAACATCCATAATATTCATTATGTAATATAGTGAGTGCGTATACGAACCTTCGAACCTATCCGCGATCCGAGTCGGTTTTGCCACTTAGTAAAAATAAACTTTTCTCTGAGATTAACCAATGCCAAGATAGTGGTGTATCGTAGGCAGTAGGGAACAAGGGCTTCGTGGCAAAACCGACTCGGATCGCGGATAGGTTAGGAGGTTATTTTTTTTATAAAAAAGCGGAAAAACTAACAAATTCACAAAGATTAATCCGAATACATGTTCAGTATGGCGTTTAAATATTATACTAAATAATATTATTGCAAACAATAATCTGGAAAACAATACGTATGGCATTCGTATCATTATGACATCCAATATTCGGGTAAACAAGAGTATGTCAATTAACTATTATGGTAAACGAAACATTCGGGCAAATGAAATTCGGGCAAGCGAAGTTCGGGCAAATGATTATTATAGTATATGAATGTCGGGCAAACAATAGACAACCATATAAGCTAGCTTTGAATTCAGAAATTATATTCGAATACGAAAAAGGAGTAGGCACTTTGTGAGTATTATTATTATTAAGTTTTATATTTTGTCCGTTATCCTAATATACTATTAAACGAGCATTTGTATTTATATATACACATACATATATTTGCAATCACGCTATCGGAAGCGGCTATAACGATTTCGATGAAATTGGCAATGTAGGGGTTTACGGGGGCGCGAAATCGATCTAGCTAGGACTCGTGTCTGGGAAAAATCTTTTACTTCGTATTTTCATCCGCGCTGAGTTTGGTCCCCAAGACACTTGTATGTTATGACCGTTATTATATTACAAAATTTTAATCAACTCCTGGCCAAGCAACGCACGTTAAGTGGGCGTAGTAACGCTATAGCGTGTGGCAGCGCTATTTCTGCGTTGTAGCGGAAATCATCCGTAGAGGCTCGTATGTCGTGCGTATTGTAGTGAGCGTTAGGCCTAATGAATCGTCGTGGCGGACACTCGTTCTAAATAATGACTTTTCAAATCACTTTCTAATAATAATCTCCTTAGTCCTAAATAAGTTTACAGCGTCAGCGTCATCTACCCATAGTACAGGCTTTGCGTAGTTTGGGGCTGGGTCAACCTGTGTAAGATTGTTCCCAAATATTTATTCATATCAAACTTTTATTCTTCGTGGACTAATGAAGATTTTTTGGGGCACAAGCACATAAATAGTTTTGATTATATTCATTACGAAATTCTGTTAACGGATATACTTCAAAATAAACGAAGGTAGCAACCTTATTTAGGTCAGTGACCCGGCGCCAATCCATTACTGCCTGAGTTTAAGCACAACTATTTATAAATCGGACTGGAAAATCGGCTCTCAGTTCATTTAGTATCGAAATAAAACAAATTCGCATGACACGAGCGGCATCCAAAAATTAATTCTGCTTTTCTGATTTTATATATAGTATTTGCTATCTCTGTGACAGTTTTTTGAATTGTTTATTTGGACGTTACAGCATGCCAGTTGAAGGCATTTAGGCACGGCTCTAAGTGAAACAGGCAGCCACTTATGAAACACCTGACCCCTTGGTCGAATGGTCGGATGGTCGGATGGTTGGCCTTATAACGCAATAAGTCGCAAGATAGATGCGTCATCTCGTTCTACCGAACGGTGTCAGCCAGTGAAGGACGCTCTATCCTGTCACTTATCGTGTGATAAGGCCAACCATGATACGGGGTCTTTTTCACTTAGAGCTATGATAGCCTAAATGCCTTAACTCGCATGCCACTGAGTGCCACCAGGATTGCTTGGGACGGCCACTTTTCCTCTGGGATCATTCTAGAGCTTGTCTTAGAATGTGATCAGGATCACTTTAAGACTGACCAACCCAGGTCCTTTGCCCTTTTGAATCATTCCATACTTTGTTAATTCTAGACGTTTCCAATCGGGTGTTTTTTTGAACTTTTCTGTATCCGCTAGCTCCCCAATTTAAGAGTATTGCACTCCTCAATAAAAGAAAACTGCCCAGTACATAATAAACACAAGTAGAGGCAAAAAACATGTCTCAAAACTAGAGCAATCTCTTCCAGATAGATAACCTAAGGGAAAATCAAATCTTACCAGTACGATTCATAGTATATGCATAGGTAAATGCAAAGCAAAACATAGCAAATCGACGGTATTGTATCGCTACTTTTCATAGAATCCGACTTGAACTCAAATGAGATGGGTCGATGAGTTCAATTTATCAGTTCCCTGAAGATAAGGTAGCAGGATGATTTACAAACGGAAAGCGTGAATTACAATTCTGGCTCGTAGGTACAGTCACCAGCAATAAGATCTGCCACAACATAGCACGCATAAATATCTATCATGACTCTAAGTCTAATGCCATAAGGACGTGTCAGATATTTTTGCCGGCTTTGTTTCGGCAGATATTGATGCCGGTAACTGTACCAATAAGTTTTTCAGAACGTACGTATTATCGTTTGATAATACGATACGTAAGAATAATAATTGTACAGTCAGCGCCATATAGTTATTAGGAGCCAAGGTAGCCATATTTCGGTACACGTCTTTATTACTGTAAGAATAAGGGTGACTAAGAGTTATGACGCTGACTGTACTCATGAAATTGTATTGCATATAACCCGGAAAATCTGAAATAGCCTTAACAAACTAAATGAAAACAATTTGTTGTGCACAATGCTGTTTTACTTCCCTTCCACACAATAGTAAAAGAAAGTCTCAGTTAGAATTAAAGCCACAAAAATTCACACAGATTACCGTTAATTACAGGTTCGTTTTTAGAATTCTCTTGAAGCTCACGTTCTTTTGTGAGCTACAAAAACCCGGGCCCACTTGAATTGTGAAGGACATACGATCTTTTGACAATGTGAGCTGTTTTGGCTCCATGCCTACACGGTTACAACAATGCACAGAAATCAGCCTGCACCTTGCAAAAGCGTGGCATGAATTTTAATGTGTAGACGTGTCGGCAAAATACCTGGTATTTTTTTTGAGATATTTTATTAAGTATGCGGAATGGGGTTGAAGTACTTGAAGTATGCTGCTAAAAGCTTATCACTGTGATCATATAGTTTTTACAACTTTGAACCAAAAATTACTAAAATAAAATGCAATCGTCACCGTTAACTTATTTTACGTCACAACTGGCCATAATACAAGTTTTATTGCACGCTGCGCGTACGGGAAAACTCGCATTGTGGCCAGGTGAAGACGTAAAATTTTGTACTTAACACGGGCAGTAATTCGTTAAGCCCCAGAACGCATATTTATAGCCCTCACCTTCGGTTCGGGCCACAAACACCTGCGATCTGGGGCATTCACGAATTCACCGCCCTAGTTACGTAATGTACTAATTACGTCACACCTGGCCATAATGCAAGTTTTACTGCACGCTGCGCGTACGGGAAAACTCGCATTGTGCCCGGGTGAAGACGTAAAATTTTGTACTTACCACGGGCGGTATTCGTAAAGCCCCAGAGCGCATATTTATGGCCCTCACCTTCGGTTCGGGCCACAAACACCTGCGATCTGGGGCATTCACGAATTCACCGCCCTAGTTACGTAATGTACTAATTACGTCACACCTGGCCATAATGCAAGTTTTACTGCACGCTGCGCGTACGGGAAAACTCGCATTGTGCCCGGGTGAAGACGTAAAATTTTGTACTTACCACGGGCGGTATTCGTAAAGCCCCAGAGCGCATATTTATGGCCCTCACCTTTGGTTCGTGTCATAAACACCTGCGATCTGGGGCATTCACGTTTTCACCGCCCGTAATGTACTATTAACGTACAGGAAAACTAATAATATTGCTAAGTATTTGTAGTATTTACTAAACACAGATAGTTTAGTAAATACTCTAAATACTTAGCATCGCGCGTTTAGGTCGCGGGAGTTCGCTGGATGGGGGTGGCGCAGAACCGGTCACTGTGACACTCTTTGAGGGCAGCCTATGTCCAGCAGTGGATGTCATTCGGCAGATATGATGACGACCAAGCATCTTGTCATGTTGTTTTAGCAACCGTTATACAATGATACGATTTGTTTGGGTTTCTTGGTTTTTGGTTTTTTTATCTTGTCTATTGCATGCTTACACAATTTTTTTATGTCAGTAGATGTAAGAATCCAGTGTCAATAATGGTATAAAACATAAAATACTAGGAATACCTAGTACGAGTATATATACTAAGTTTTGTGCTACTTCCATTTGCCACACCCTCCTATTCCATTGTTTCCTTTTTCCAATTTCTTTACCGCTTTTACGATTATACGGCTTTGTTTTGTTTTCCTCCATTATTAAATCTAATTCGGCCAGACAAACTCGGATAACGTGTGATGTTCGTTTTAGAATTAACTACTCTATCCGGTTATTTGTGAATAAACAAAATGTTAACATAAATAACACAGGGAGTATTAAGAAAATCAATGATTTGCCGTTTGCGTAGGATTATATCGAAAATAATCCACTCATTATAGTTATTATAATGAATGATTAAACCAGAAATTGGTTTGTTGCTAATTCATTTAGAAAGGTGAATACTTAGAGGGTCAAATAAAGTTTAGTTTTGTTTTAGGCACAAGTTTTAGATGCTGATTGAGTTTATTGCACAATCATCAATGACTTGTTTAACAAGTTCCAGAATTAAAAAAAAATTACGAGTGTATCATGTACTGTTTTGGAGTTCCTATTCACCACCTTTCGTCTCCATAATCAGATCAGCCCGTTGGCGCTAAAATATTGTGTTGTAACGAAACTTACTTTGAAGCTTAATCGGAAGGACATCGTAAGTAGCTGAAAAATTATTTGCACATTTTGAAGGACAACGCTTTTATGTAGTGGTGAGATATTCAAATACACATTGCAACACAAACATGGCATACGAGTATGCCTATCCGAACAGGTCACCCCTACCAGCAAAGGGGACAAGACTTGAATTTTAATACCTATACTTACGTACAAATTAAAAAAAAAATGTAAAAAGATTTTGACGACCTAAATAAATTAGAAGGCTGTATTTAAGTTTATGCTAAGCTCTATAATCAAACACTTTCGGAGAACCCCTAATGCTAAAAACAATATGTGAGTATTTTATAAAACATCTGTGCCCTAGCTTTAGATTATCATATTTAAATCCTGTTGAATGTTTTAATGTATTTGAATAACAAAACATCCAACCGTATTCCTCATGAATCAATTAATTAATAAACTGAATACAACCGCCCGTAAAACAGAAAGGTTATGGACATAAAGTCTGTGTTAAATGAAAACGCCCTTTGCAGTTTGCTTAGGGCATTATGCAAAATGCACGAGAAGACAGTGTTCGCCACTTAAAAATTACTTAACTTGTCAGACTTTTAATAATTCAGCTTCTAGAGCGACGGGAGTTTCTTTTTCATAAAGAAATCTTTTGCCTGCCTCTACAGTTTAGAACTTAGCTAAACGAATTAGCTGTCGAAGATGTATCTAACATTGTCAATACAAAATCAATAAGTGTCTTTACGTAATAGGTGGCAGGGTTTTAATACATATTTAATATGCCTAGGGGGGCAATGAGACGAATTGAAAAAAAGCGAATTAAGTATTTACATAATATCAGTCAACTTGGATAACTTTTTTCCAGTAGAATATCTTGCGGGTACGGTTTTCTGCAGGATCCAGTTTTCTGTACTATCCGTGCAGAATTCCGCAAACAGAATGCTCGTATGAACATTGCTATATTAGTACTAAATCCTGCAGAAAACTGGACGTGAGTGGGAAAGAGCTCTAAGGTTCTCAATAGTTTTCAAATACGCAAGCTAGCAGTAATGATATACGCAATAATAATAAACGCAAGGTCGCTCGTGGCAGGATGCCCAGGATTCAGCGAACTTGGGTCTCAAAAAAGTATCAGGATGGTTGAACCAAAACCTCCTAACATTAAATGCAAAGAAAACAAAATTTCTTTGTTTTCACAGGACCGCTTTGTCGGAACCTCCTCCCTCTCTAACGAGTTTGAAAACGCATTCTGAATCGTGTCCTTCTAATCAGAGCTGTGATTGTGAAAACATTCAAAAGTGTGACTCTCTTAGATATCTGGGTTTAGAACTAGACAACAATCTCAATTTCAAAAAACATATTTCTCTTACAGCGGCTAGGATTCGTAAGCTCGTCTACATTATGAAGTTGTTACGAGAGGCTGCGAACGGACAACTTTTGAAAACTGTTTACCTCGCATTGTGCCAATCCATAACTAACTACTGCATTCTTGCATGGGGAGGCGTCGCAAAAACAACTCTCATAGCTCTTGAAAGAGCTCAAAGAGCAGTTTTAAAGGTGTCCTTGCGTAGGCCTCGCTGGTATTCTACTACTGACTTATATAGAGAAGCGGAGGTACTTAGCGTTCGTAGGTTATTCCTGCTGCGAGCTGCCGTGTACGTGCACAAGACAACATTGAACCTGCGATGCTACAGAGACTTGCTCAGTAAAAAAGTTTTTAAAGTACCCGTTCCGATGGTCAAGACCAAATTTGCAAAGCGATTCCCTAGGTTTCTGTTTCCGAATATTTATAACGAATTTGCAAAAGCAATTGAACTTAGACATTGCAGCGTCCAAGAAGCAAAAAAGAAAATACAAACGCTCTTATTATCTTGGAACTATGAACAGTCAGAAATCATACTTCAGGTTGTGTCATAATGCTCACTATCACCCACATACACACACATTCACCCGCACACACACACATTCACCCGCACACACTCACACTCACATCTTCACATACGCATACACACACACACACGCACACAGACACACACACAAACATGTATAAGTGTACACCCTCCACTTCATGTCTACTAGGAGTACCTCAAAATGGTTAATTTTAATATTTAGGTATTTAATCGTTATTATTATTTCTTGTTTGTATACTAAGTACCGTGTAAAAGTTCATACCTTGTCTTGCTTTTTGTTTAAGCCGCATATACCGTTTGGTTTCCACGGGACAGGCCCAGCCTTAGTGTGGAACCATAGCCACTATGTTTTTGAATTCTTTTTTCGTGATTAAATATATTTTCATTTTCATTTTCATTTTTTTTCAATTATCTCCTAAAGGGCAGGTTGAATCTCGAAATTACTTTTATTGTCGTAAAAAGAAAACAACATTTATCATCAAATATCAATAAAATCATATTTTTGTTCATCGTTTTCGCATTTCGTGAATTGAAATGCAATTTAGTGCTATCGCATGTTTTCAATATTTCCACTGAAAGTTCATTGAAATTAATTTCAAAGGTTCTTATTAACGAAAATCTTAGTAAATGTTGGCACCTGGCGAATAAATTGGCGTAAATTTTGCACTTGGACCAACTTAGGTCATCTTGGGAATTAGACGCGCTCGTATTTTACCCGAAGTGGCAAAGTTCGAGGCTCGCTGTAGCTCGGTTAGCGGGCGAGTTACTGGAACTTGACTGTAATTAGAGATGCCGAAGTTTACTTTAAATACCTGTTTAAATAAAATAAAATAGTGACGAGCCGTGATGAATGGATATTTCAGACTCGAAAATTGAGCTGTTTTCATCGTTTATGGAAACTTAAAAAAATAAAATACTACTTGATCGGTAAAGCATTATGCCAACAATGAGAACTTATAATATTGTTCGTAAGTAATACAAATAAACAATATGACCGTAAAAGATTTCATTGGTCATTAATCCGAATCACTTACTATCAAGTAATGGAATTCTGAGAACACAATAATCTCTCTATTCGAGATTTAATTAATTCAATTAATTAATTTAATAATTAAATTAGGTAAAAATTAATTTACGTGACAATGTGAAGTAGTTAAATAGTATAGAAACTAAACGATATGACACAAAGAACAACAATAACCCTCCTCTCCTTCGGGCAGTCGGCTCATAATAAACAATAATCGTCTTGTCGCCGTCATTAACACGAAACAAAGATTATAAAAAATAATTTGTTTCGTTAAGAGTTGTATAGATATTGTTCAGATTTATAAATATGTAAATATACGTAACAAAAAACACGGGTGTGGTCGCGGTGTTGCGGTTCAAACTTTACCAAGATAGTCGAGCAAATTAAACTGCCCAAACGCGCCTCTTGCTCTGAAAACTGAAATAGTTTTCTGATACCCCGTAATGGCGACTATTACGATATTGGTCATTAAGCAGAAATGTGAGTTTTAATGTTATTTTTGAATGCTAATGGTTATTGCCTTTAACATAAGTCACAAAGCTTCTTAATGACGCTATGAATGAGAACTACATAAAAAAGTAAATTACTTGTAGATTTATTTAATTACGAGTAATTTGCTACTTAAGTAGATGCCAAACGGAAAACAGTACCAAAGTGTGCTTTTAAAACGTTGATTTTATCGCCATCAAATTAGTATTGATGCCCATATCTACATATCGAATCATGATTCATACAATATAGTCTAGTCAATTAATAGACTTGTATGGAAAAATATACAATTTTGAAAATAATTTTTATCTGATTTTTTGTGTGTAACTGATATAATATCGATTAAATAATATAGGTAATTAAAGACAAAATGAAACAAAACTTAAATTATAAACCGATTAATGATTATTAATGTTTTCAACTTTATTTTGGATCATTACTTACATTTGTTCTACAATAATTGATATACATCATACAAAAAACGCCATAGCATGCTTCATGTAAATCTATATTAAAACTTCCGGATAGTAAAAGTTTGTTTGATTCTTGAATAAAGCATCTTAGAATAACATTTTCATATGAAATAAATAAAAAATGCTATTATAAATTAATGTTTTTCAAAACTGGAGTATCATGAAATGCTTATTTATATGTATGTTATGCAACCAAACTGGGTAGCGATTCCATCTGTTTAAATTTAAAAAATAAAACATCTCTAGCATATCGCTTTTGTTTCAAATCTCTGTCACCCTAATTTTAAAATAAAGATACGTAACAGTGCGGATATCGCTATGAAAAACCGGAAACACGGAATAGACATTCTAGTATGAGGTCGTGGTTTCTTCGTTCGTTAAACTGATAGTTAACCACATAATATTTAACCTGGAATTCAAAACAAACTTTAACAATCGGTGGCAGCCTTGTAACGACGCTTAACGTTTAGAAATCGTCACACTTTATACCCCGATTGGAGATAGCACTGTCTAACACGGCCTTGCTGTCATGTCGTGTAGTGGAACCGACTATAAATGGCTGATACTGTTACTCACAACACTCCAGAGTCAAACCAGTGTAAGTGAGACCTTTGATTACGAAATATTCTTTCTAATACCCGCGTCAAGATATACTAGTGAGCGGTGAGATGAGGTGAAACAAGATGTAAATTACATAGCAGTTGATGTGCAATAATAATGTTTAATTCAAAACTAACTGATATTTCTAGATACATCAACAAGGAATGTGACGTAAAACATGCTTCTCGTAGAAAGCTCAGTGAGTCAAGTCGGTAAATATTTATTTACTCTGGAGATAATTTTATGTTACAGCCACGTCTAATTGACTTAGCAGGGGCCACTGCCGCCGACGGCGACTCGGCAGATTTTCAGGCTGCTTACAAGTGATAATTTTCTTTGTTCACGACCACGACCGATTAGTAAGGGCGCAACTCAGCACTCCCGACTACCAAGAAAGCACAATAATTGCCGTTAACCATAGACTTCAATTATATGTTAAACTTACTTTATGCTTGGCCAGATTAGTAACAGCGCAACCTAGCACTGCCTCTCGGCCGAGGAAGAATGTGTGGTTGCCGATTGGTCTCTCAAACTCCGGATCATCAGGGAATTTCTTCGTGGTCGTTTGAGCATCTGAAATAACAACGAAATATCTTAAATTACCCAGGCATTCAAACTTAAAAACTGTTCTCCGGTGAGAACAGAGAAAATTTGGTGAAAATGTTTTTTTCCTGCCGTAAATCTCAATATTATAAATATCATTGAAATCGTTAATCGTTTTCGAGAACGTGATTACTAATATTGTATACAAAGATTACTAATGTAATAGTATAGGATTGATTGACTGATACATTCTTTGTCTTCCTAGCCTCAGGCATCACGACATATAATACTAATGTATAATAAGCTATTTATGACATTTTTTCCTGTTAAGTTGATTGCTGCAAGGAAAACAGGGTAAACAATATAAAGTTTTTCGGAAAACACGATGGGACGCGGAACGTTAACGTTGACGCGTTTGAAGCCGTTAACACAGTCATTGTTCTACGGTAGGGTAATAACTTGACCCCAGATTCACCCTAAATGTATTTTTATACTACATTGATGGCAAACATACAGCCAGCCTGATAGCAAACAGATACCTGTGTATTGCGAGAGCCTTACAAATCTGAAGACTGGATGCGTTCAGAGATCGAACACGATAAAGGCTTCCACTTACGGTGTAGCATATTTTTACTTGTAATGTGATTTCGTGGTTTCCTTTTTTTATAGTTTTAATTGTTATTTCCTTTTTGATATTTTTGTAATGGTCACTTTGGTTTTGTATTTTTACCTTAATTTTTGTTATTCATATCAACAATGTTATGTTTTATTTTTGTAATGTGTGTCACATACCGTGTATACTCACTGGATGGACCAAACGGCAGACCAGCGCTGGCTGCAAAGTCAGGATCATGCTGAGTTGGGCCCATATTTTATATTTCTTTAGTCTTTGTCTTGCAATATTGTGTGTTTGTGATGTTTGATAATCTGAGAATTAGTTGTGTGCCAGCCAGAGACAACTGCAGGTCCCTGGCTGTCAACACAGCGCACCCTCAGAAATTCCGGTGACAACCACTCAGATTAAGATTGTTTGTTGATGAAATTGGAAATTTTACTCGTCATAATTATAAGAATACTGTACAGTTCTCATGTTTAGTTAGTTGCTTGGTTGGTTAGTTGCCAGACGGTGGCCGTTGGGGCGGAAAGGTTCTCGAGTAGAGACTACGTACCGGAAGGCGTAGCGTGGGTAGAAAATCAGAAGGTTGACTAACGACCCATGTGATGATGATGATTATGAATTAGTCGGTACTTAAGAATGTTGTTCTTAAGCCATTAAAACCTCACTGACCATCAGAAACACGATACAACATTATATAAAAAGCAATTAGAGGCGTTATTATGGCTGCGGTCTTTCTGTAAGTTAGCTACTTTGCTCGTCAGGCTAGAAAATAATAGCATGCCCCAACTCTCAGAGAAAGCAACGGTAGCGGTTCAGGCATGCGGCTGTCAAACGGTGACCGTGAGTTTGAATCCCGGCTCGTACCAATGAGATTTTTGGAATTAATGTAAATGATTGATGATGTTTGATGATTGTTTTGACAATGTGATTTGATATTTACCGTTAGCTTTTCAGTGAAGGAAAAACATCGTGATGAAACATGCATGCATTTACGAAGAAATTCAAAGGTGTATGTTACTCCCCAACCTGCACTGAGCCAGAGCGTGGGGTTACTGCCCGTTCCCTATCATCCTTGAGAAAAAGCCTGTGCCCAGCAGTGTCCTTCTACCTCTCTGATGGTTTTAATCCAAAAGTAGAAAAGATGAATGTGTAGCTATCTGAATAGCTCGCGTATTTGAGAGAATCCAGTCATAGCCACGAGATGAAACAGTCTGTGGCCATCCCAAACGTCCGTTCAGAATACTAAGTAGTGAAAAATTTTCTTAAATCTGATGAGTAGATTATGCCCTACATACAAACTTAAAAAGCTTCAAACTTAAATCTCACAGACTTGCAGACACTTATTTATTAATGTAGATTTATCCTCCTACAATAGTAGGTAGTAAGTGCTTCTATAGTGGCAATATAATCAAATCACAAAATGGCCAACTTGCATGTCATGGACTTCCATGAAAATGTAATGAATGTCGTCCCCGCTATCTTCCAGAATATTTAGTATTTCTAGATTTCAACTAGCCTGCATTACGAGAAAAGAGAAGTCACCAACAAGATAAAAACATGTTAGCATGGTTATGCGAATAAAGCCTTTTACAGAGTATGTAGGTACTCTCTAATATTTCGCTAGAACTTTATTGTGCAAAAGCTCCAAGCTCCACGAGTATTCCCCGTTGGCAGCAAATGAACTTTTCTAAATAGTCTCATTCTAAAGCTGGGATGGCAGTCTCGTTTTCAGGCTGTATTAAAGTTACGTATTTAGACCCAAAAGTTGTTTTACTTGGACGCTAATTTAAGGACGAAAGTAGTGGAAGCACGATGAACAGAACACGACACTATTAGTTTAATGAACTCTGGTTTCTGAGGGTAGGTATTTATCTTACAACCTTGGCTTGACGTGGCACTCACACCAACTAG
The DNA here is from genome assembly GCA_945867215.1 of Epinotia demarniana. NCBI lineage: Eukaryota > Metazoa > Arthropoda > Insecta > Lepidoptera > Tortricidae > Epinotia > Epinotia demarniana. The sequence goes on along the minus strand of OX244273.1, from coordinate 4,989,550 downwards.
ATAGACAAACAGGTAATTCTAATTCATGTAATAGCGACGCCATAACAACGTTAAAACATTGTTGAATCTCTCGAGAGAGGGTCTCAATTAAAGTACAAAAAGTAAAAATGTATTGTTCTGTGATGGATTTCAACTAACCTTTTAACACACACGGCCCGTCACCCTAACCAACTGGGAACCAACGAATTTTTCAACCAGGTTCCTATTTAACAGACTCAGGGACATAGAAATCTAAAACGTTATCAACGTCTCGAATTATATAAGCAATTCGTAACGATAAAGGTATCCCATACAAAATGTATCCTACTATAATATTGTAAATGCGAAAGTTTAGATTTTTGTTACTCAATCACGCTTAAACCGCTCAACCGATTTGGATGAAATTATGCACGAAGATAGTTTATAGCCTGAAATAATACATGTATAGAATAGCTGACGAAGTCGCGGGTGGAAGCTAGTTTGAAATATAAGCAGTGGAATTTGCGTTATACTAAGTTCGTTAACAGAATGCTTAAAACATACGTAGTATGAGTGTACTGCGTACAGAGCAATGGCGCCGGGTTGTAAAGCTCGCCACTCACTGTCACAAACGAAGCCACTCACTGTAACGACGAAGTATTTCATCACGTCTTTTCAGGGTTGTTTAACATTATTGGTCAACGCACACCTAGTTTTACATACAAAGAAGCGTGCGACAGAAAATTACAAAACTTGTTATATACTATTCGAATCAAGCATAATAGAACCTTTGAATTTTAATACATCTAAGCAAACGCGTTTTTTGTCGTAAGTTACTTCCTATAAAAATGTAGAAAAAAATACATTAAGTAAGATTATGGTTGAAATTATTTAATGTAGCCGATTTTTGAAGTGAAAACTTCTTTAGCGGCGCTGTGCGTTTTTTGGGATGGGGGAAAATGTTTTTTTTTTGCACAACGTTAATATTCAAAAAGTTTTCACTTCTGCCGGCACTCCCGGAGTGCAATTCGGTGTTTTTTTTATACAGGGTAGCGTTTTGAATGGATTACTTTGATGGTATTCGACTTCATTAAAATAATCTCAAGTAGGGTAAATCGCCAATAACTGGCCACCTCATACTAAAAATGAACTCTATCCACATTATAATATAACTCATTTTTGGTATAAGGTGTTAATTAGCCACCCTTCAATAACTGACCCCGTTATACTAAATTTAATTCTGTTTATACGAGAAAAGAGTTAGTTTTTAGTTTGAGGCTATTTACCGTATATTTGAAACGTTGCTACGAATTACAGTAGACATAGGTTAGATATTTATTGATAATTTTCGATCAAAGTGGAAAGTTAGTACGAGAAAAAAGTTAGTTTTTAGTAATTACAGTAGACATAGGTTAGATATTAGTAGATAATTTTCGATCAAAGTGGAAAGTTTGTACGAGAAAAGAGTTAGTTTTTAGTTTGAGGCTATTTACCGTATATTTGAAACGTTGCTACGAATTACAGTAGACATAGGTTAGATATTTATAGATAATTTTCGATCAAAGTGGAAAGTTTGTACGAGAAAAGAGTAGTATAGTTTCATGTATAACATACCTACAAATTCGTCTTGGCCACGATTAACGCAATATTGAGGTCATACCCCATCAGCGTGTATTGTGTAGCGAAAGGTAATTAGCAAGTCAAATATGGCTTCCCTCTATCCGTCATAGCTGCTAACAATAACTCACCACCGGAACTAATGCAAATGTGGTTATTTTAGTAAATGCACGCATTGATAGAGTGCAGGTTGTGCGTGTCTTGTTAGGGTTATTGTCTAGACAGCTTACTGTCTATAGATTAATTAAGGAAATATCACCAAATTGACAATCGTAACCAGACAATATAAAAACCGTCCAAGTGCGAGTCGGACTCGCGCACGAAGGGTTCCGTACCATTATCTATAAAAACGGCAAAAAAACACGTTTTTTGTATATTTTTTAGTATTTATTTTTATAGCGGCAACAGAAATACGTCCTCTGTGAAAATGTAAACTGTCTAACTATCACGGTTCATGAGATACAGACGGACAGACAGACGGATAGACAGACGGCCGGACAACGGAGTCTTAGGAATAGGGTCCCGTTTTAGCCTATGAGAACCCTAAAAATTCGCTGTATATATGTCACCGTAAGGTGAACTGCCAAAACCCCTCACGATTTAATGAATGATTTTCCGTTAGTTTATAATCTATCACAGACATTGCGAACTGATCGAACTTAAACTCTAGTTAGACATGTTGATAATGCTTATAATTACACGGTTCAACACAACAAACATGCTCAAGAACTCACTCGCACATCCTGAAAAAGAACTCCCGAAGAGTTTGAAAAATGTCACCCATAGTGACATTTAATGTGCGAGTTGAACCGTGTGAAGCTATGGACCTAACAAATACCTGAAAAAAATTGGTGCTTTTGTCCAGCGTGGCCACATTACCACCTGAAACTGCCCTACTGGCATTATTATTGTGAACTAAGTTTACATGGCATGCTACGGGACGCATATTAAAACAACTAGGTAAGGTTTATGTTACGGGTAGGTTACTTAGCTTCAGATACCCGATAGGCAAACCGCCCATAAAAAGGTGACCTGCGTATTTGGGCTACTTTGGAACTAACAAATGACAAAAATGATTAGGTTATTACCCCGTGGTTATTTCCCAGTTCAAAATTTAACGATTTGACATTGGTAGATCATTAACTAGTCAGTTAATAATAAAAATATTGGACGCATATTTTTTTTGTTAATCGAACTAAAATGATGAAGTTACAGCCTGTTAAAGTGCGTGACATCACATTATGCTTAAAAGTGTACCATAATGTGACGTCACGTGGAACTTGATTGACAAAAGAAAAAAGATGTGTCCAATATTTTTAAGACAATTTCTTTTTTTTTTAAGGAAAGTTGCCGTTCGTCTCTTTTGAACGTTAGTCCGGCTGTAAAGCAGCAAAAACATAATTATTGCAGTATAGTTTATTTTTAACCGATTCGGGATGCTTATACTTAAGTCTCCAATCGACCTCAACATATTGACAAGGTTATCGGTTCCGCTATATCCAATTACCTCATATTTTGAAGCATCGCCTAGCCCGGTTAATATAATATTAATTACCTAATATTACACTATTAATTATGCAAGGTTTCCTCGTTTGGATGATCTGCGATTACATGAAATAGATTAATTATCAGGCCCGTAGCGTAGAATAAAATAATAATAATACTTAGGTACAGAAGGTCCACTGTCAAACGAACGTAATCTTTGACACGCAAAAAATCGTGCCTTTCCGTTCTACTGTAAAGCACGTGTTCTTGTTTCAAGGTAGGGTTGTCACCGTTTGCTTTACCCAGTAACTCTTAATGCGAGTCATTATGTGGCGCGAGAGTAACCACCTTCTTCTCTTGAGTCAGCTACTCGGTGCTGTGCGAGAGTTGAGCATACTCGAAGTGACAGGTGTTTACCAGCCTGTCCGCGTCCATAGTCGAAAGCTGATTTTTGTTTTGGGTGACAGGTATCCATGACAGGGGGCCTGTGTCCAACCGTGGGACGCGGATTGCCTGATGATCAGATATAATTACTGCTACGCTTGTAGAGTTCCACCATATTCCGTAGCAGCGCTCCATATGTAGCGAAAACGGCCCATAGAGCCTTAACGCAAATTTTTTTGTCATTGCCGCTTGATAGATTTGGAAGATAATAAGAGTTGAAATAAAACGTGAACGTAAAGCACAAACGTAGTCTTGTATTGAAGTAAACAAACATGTCACATATGGTTGCTAAGACAGTAACCTAATAAGAAGGTTGCGTTCTTAATGTCCAACACTCCCTACAGAACGCAAACCCATTTTACCAGAGCAGTACAAATGCTTCACTAGAGAAGTTCCCTTTGTTAAATTATCAGCCACCATATTGCACCCGTTCACAAATACAAAATTGACTTTAGATTTAACAACACACTCTCTGAGAAAATGCAGACGAATGTCTATATGCTTAGTCTTCGGTTTGTAACAGTCGGTAGTTGCCAATCGAATTGCACTCTGGTTGTCGCAATGGACAGTAAGTGCACCATCGTCACTTTGGCCTAATTCGGCCTGAAGTTGCTGCAGCCACAGAGCTTCCTGGGTGGCTGAAGCCATCGCCATGTATTCCGATTCCGCTGTGGAAAGTGCTACCGTCTGTTGCTTACAAGAGTTCCACGAAATACATCCATTCTGGAACAGAAAAACGTAACCTGTGCACGATCTTCTATCCAACGGATCACTGGCCCAGTCCGCATCGCAATAACCAATAATTCCCTTCGAGTCCTCTTTGACATAACATAGTTTTAGGTTCTTTGTTCCTTGAAGGTATCTCATGACCCTTTTTACTCCAAGCCAATGTTGATTTCCTGGACAATTGCAGTACTGACTCAACTTATGCACTGCAAAGCTGATATCCGGTCGCGTAACATGTGCCAGATAAATAAGACATCCAACCGCTTCCCTGTATGGAAAGGTATTATCTGTGTCTTCAGAATTCTTTTCAAATTTAGCATTCACTTCTATCGGAGTGCGAACTGGTTTGCAATCAGACATACCAAACCGTTCCAACATCAGGTTGATGTATTTCTCTTGGTCCATCATCATCACACCTGCTTCACGATTTCTATTTATATTTATACCTATGCAATGCTTCACCTCACCTAGGTCTTTCATGCAGAGCTCCTTCATCAATTTTTCTTTTATGTCTGAAGTAGTTTTCTTATTATTAGTGAATATTAGGAAATCATCCACCCACACTGCAATAAATATCATAATTGAATCATTCACCAAATAATAAACACATGGATCAATCTTAGATCTCGCCAGTCCAATTTTGAGCAAAGTGTCATTCAATTTCAGGTTCCATTGCCGGCTAGCCTGCTTGAGCCCATATATTGATTTATGCAAGTGACACACTTGAGCATTTTCTTTGTAGTGATCGGGTTGTGACATATATATCTCAGTGTCAATATCACCCTGAAGAAATGCACTTATAGCATCCATCTGGGATATTTCCAAATCATATTTAGCAGCTAGTGCAATCAAGTACCGGACTGACGTATGTCGTACCACAGGAGCGTATACCTCATCATAATCTGTACCCTTTTTCTGAGCATATCCTTTAATTACTAATCTGGCCTTAAAACGAACGACCTCTCCCTTCTCATTTGTTTTGGTTTTAAACACCCACTTGCATGGCAAAACCTTTTTACCTGCAGGCAAATCAACCAATGACCATGTTTCATTTTTAATCAGAGACTCGTATTCTTCTTGCATGGCATGCTTCCACTGGTCTGCCTGAGTAGATGAGAGGGCTTCATTCACAGTCAGAGGATCGTTTAGATCAAGTATCGGACAAAAGTAACTTGAATCATGATCATCCTTCTCTTCATACTGAACAGCTTTACGCGGACGTAAGTTTATACTACTCGCTGGTATATCAAGCGCGATCGGTTCATCTGGTATGTAGGAAGGGTCATCATTGTCACCAGAAAAGTAGTCATCACCTGAGGATTGTTCGACGTTGCTCTCTGTCTCTACTTCTTCCTTGCAGGGTTCTTCGGGAGGCTGTACTATTGTCGGACTGCTGTCGGATGCACACGGTATATAAATGTTATTGTCACATTTCTGAACATTTTCTAAAAATACCACATCCCTACTTTTAATAATTTTATTAGTTTTACGATCCAGTAATCGATAGCCTTTAGTTGATTCACAGTATCCGACAAATATCAGCTTTCTGGATTTTGAATCCCACTTTTGGCGTTTTTCTTTTGGTACCTGTACCATCACCTCGGAGCCAAAAATTCTAAGATTTGACAAATTGGGTTTCTTGCCCGACCACATTTCCATGGGAGTTTTACCGTCAATCGATTTCATAGGGGACCTGTTGACAATATAAGCAGCTGTTGCCAGAGATTCAGCCCAGAACTGTTTTGACATATCAGCATCATGCAACATACACCTAGCTCTTTCCACCAGGGTCCTGTTCATGCGCTCTGCGAGACCGTTCTGCTGGGGTGAGTAAGGAGTGCTCGTCTGATGTTCAATCCCATGTCTACGCATGAAACTCTCAAAGTCCTGATTACAGAACTCCGTTCCATTGTCTGTGCGAATTGCTTTTATTTTGCCTTCGAGTTCATTCTCAACTCTGCTTTTGTAATCTTTGAAAACATCAAGCACATTCAATTTGTTTTTCAAAAAATAAACATAGACTTTTCTTGTGTAGTCATCTACAAAAGTAATAAAATATTTCATACCTCCCAGAGATTCTTGTTCCATCGGTCCACATAAGTCGCTGTGGATAAGCTGCAGGGGTTGCGTTGCTCTCGTGCCTGTATTATTGAAGGGCAGTCTGGTCTGTTTCCCCGAGAGACAGGTGGTACATGTGATAGGACTCTTACTTTTCTCAGGAAATGGATCTACTCCTTCCGCACACTCCGGCAGCTTGCTAACATCTGTAAAATTTAGGTGTCCCATGCGTCGGTGCCACAGGACAGCATCATTTAAGTTAGCTGAACAAGTCAGGTTCGAAAAAACTTCTCGGTGGGTGTTCAACAGATACAAGTTGTTTACCAATGTGGCTGTACACAAGAGTTTCCCATCTCTGTTATAAATATCACAGCCCTTCTCTCTGAAAATTACTTTACAGCCATTTTTCACCATAGCACTGACAGATAAGAGATTGGCGGCAAGTTTAGGTACATACAGAACTTGTCTTACCTGGATTTTGCTGTCTTCATTACCATTCAACATTAAATTTACCTTTCCCATACTTTCAACTGATAGCGGTGACTTACTGGCGACAGTTATGGTTGGTATCGGTGAACTTGTGACGTCATACATCCAATCGTGCCGATTGGTCATGCTCATTGATGCACCAGAGTCTACATACCAAAGATCGGGTTGCATGGTCTGTGAAGAAGATGAAAATGCTGCAACAAAACCTTTACTATCTCCAACTTTTTCAGAGTTTTTATTCGGAGCACGGCAATTCTTCGCAAAATGCCCGTGCTTGTTACATTTAAAACATCGGGGTCCTTTATTGACCTTTGTTGTGTTATAACTTCCATGAACGGCCTTATTCCTCGTGAAGAACGCGGTGCTTTCTGAGCATTGAACTTCCTGCAGGAGTTTTATTTTGATGGAATCTGCGCTGATTTTGATGCCTGAACTCTCTAATCCCATGATCATCGGCTTATAATTTTCAGGTAAGCCGGCCAACATCAGCGTTCCAAGCCATTCATCGTCGATATTGAACTTAATGTTTCGGAGTTTGTGAGCGGTGGACATTATTTTATTTACATAGTCATCCACACTTCTAGAGGAATCCAAAGTAGTTGTTATGAGGTCTCTCAATAAAGCAACTCTTCTGTATAATCCGCTGTCATCAAATGCCTGCTCCAAATTATCCCATACTTCCTTGCATGTAGTTGCGCTCTGCACATGTACATAGTTGATCGGGTCTAATAGTAATATGAGCTTTGACTTAGCTTTTGTTTCCTTCTTCGTGTCAGTATTTTTACCAATGACGCAATCCCACAATTCTTCAAGCTCAAAAAATGCTTGCACGGCAAATTTCCAACTCGCATAGTTTTCTCTTCCGACAAGGCGATCAATATGAAAACTGTTGTGGCTTGAAGACATTTTTGCGTGGTAAAAATATTTCGATAAACATATGACAGAATACACCGTTCCAGAAAATTTATACGTCAAGTTCAAATCGTATTTATAACTGAACACAAATTTACGCCGGCCGAATTTTCTTGTTCTCACTGCGTTTATATTTCCGGACTCTATCGGTTATCAACCACGGTCTGCTACCATGATAGATTTGGAAGATAATAAGAGTTGAAATAAAACGTGAACGTAAAGCACAAACGTATTCTTGTATTGAAGTAAACAAACATGTCACATATGGTTGCTAAGACAGTAACCTAATAAGAAGGTTGCGTTCTTAATGTCCAAAGATGGGTTGAAATAAAAAAAAAATTGTCACCCTCTAATGAGGCACCAAAGTTGTACTTTTCTTTCCTGATCCCGCTATTCAGAAAAAAGCAATTATTGTCAAATGAGGGATTACAATTTTCCTCGTCGAAGATGTGAAAAGCAGTATGTGTCACTCTGTAGCAAAAATATATCCGTCTTGGTACACACTGGAATCCCTCGGTACGCTCTATTTTCTACTTTAGAATTCCTAGCTTCGCTCAAGATTCTATTGTAAAATCTTTCGCTTTCCTCAGGATTCAAAATACCACCCTTTCCGTAAATACTCTATTTCAGCCTATTATAGAAGTAAAAAAAAAACACAAAACAATGCGTCCGCTACATAGTCAACTTTCCAACATTGATAGCAATGTGACGTCACGTGCCGCTATAAAATATGCGTGGGGTACTAAAGTTCAGTTAGTGCATAGTTCCGTCTGTGAATTTTGATTGATCATGCATGCGGAATATGCCCGGACTGGTATCGTTATTCTTACTACCTATGTAATGGAATTTTAAACCACGGATTTAAAATATACATAAGGGATTTAAAAGCCGAGCACTGGGTTGCCGAAAGGTTTCAAAACTGACACCTTACCTTCGGCAATACCGTTGATGTTGATAATATAGTATTTGGTCTTTAAGTTGGCAGCTCCCGGGTGCGGGGGTATGACGATAACGGGGCGCGGGCGACGTGCGGGAATCAAAGCCTGGCGCCTGCCCACCGCGCGCGCCCTCTTTCGTCATAGCGCGCCGCGCAGGCGAGGACTGAGTTAAGCGATCTATAGTAATATATATTTTACGTATTTACTATATTAGACTGTTTGTATTTCGATAATTAAATGTTTTTTCAACTTGTTGAGAACAAACATCTGCTCAACACTCCGTGTGCGTTAACTTTCATAGAAATAAAAGAAAGAATGACAAAAATGAAGTTTGAATTCGTGACTAAAAATAAAAAATTGTGGACACAGAAAGTTACTTCAAAGTTACTTCTACTCCAAACTAAATCACCTTGGGAAATCATTTCCTTCGGCCAGAACTCCTCCTTAATGAAGGTCGGCAGCATGTCAGTTGACATTCCCACCACTAATTAATTGAAATTCAGTTTGTGGCGGGACTCCAACCGATCGACCCTCAGGGTGAAGTTGGTCTTCAAACACAACAAGTACTGTTATTATTGTGTAAGTATTGCCGCTCTCTGGTGATGATTAAGGATAACAGAGCTCCCAAGGATATGCTGAGTTAAGAGTGAAGAACCTGTGTTTGTGCTGAATATGAAGAACCTGTGTCTGTGTTTTATGTGAAGAACCTGTTTATATCTAGCTGTGTGGCACAACTAGTTGCAGCTTGTTGGTGACCCTGCCTACAAAGCTAGAGGTCCTGGAACCCAGAAATCCCGGTAAGGGTATGCATTTGCGTGATGAGCACGAGTATTTCTTCCTGAGTCATGGATGTTTTCTGTGTATTTATGTTTTTATTTATCTTTTAAAGTATGTTTAACGTCGTCGTGTACCCATAGTGCAAGCTTTGCTTTATAAATATAATAAAAATAAATCAGGCTATATACGTCACACTGGTGGGCATAGACTTCCTCTCATCTCATGGAATGGGAGACAGAATACTTATTAATATTTATGGTCATATTTAATAAATTATTTCAATAAAAGGTCGGATTGTGCTTTTGTTCCTCTGGTATCGCAAACGTCCATGGGCTGCGTAGTCAGGCCATCACGCAAGTAGTAGGTAGTATGCTTATTTGCCACCTTCATGTTATAAAAAGCCGGGTTTCAGTGAGTATTTAAGTAGCAGCTGCTTCAAATGGAAAGCAATTAATATTTTTCACCATGAACTAAAACGTGATAAAAGGTCAAGCCCGGGAAATGTGAAAGCTGTCAGCCTCACATGTCAGGCGACCATATTTTCACGTTAACTGCAATGAAATTTGAACTTTAAACACCGAAGCATAATGCGCATTTCCCACCATGTCAATAGCGTTTTTCACTTGGCATTCATTACCTATGCCGGCACGGTGGTTCTTAGTAACCTATATTTTAATTACATTAATTTATTTTAATTTGGCTTCTTTGAGACTGGTCTTGAAATAAACTCAATTAATTATTAAAGGCGTTGGAAGTATGTGAGCAATTAACATTGGGATACATTCTGGTGAACGTTAAGTTCTTTACGTAACTTTTTACATTTAGAACAATTACCTAATGTGATTACTAGTATTCGGAGTTTCGGTGGCAAATTTCACAGAGGTAAATGGAGTCCTATATTTTTTTTGATGAAACGAATAACGATTAAATAATTAATTTTGCATAGTACTCCTTATAAATTATCTTGCGAGCATTACCTACTTATACCACGATAACACAGGACTACTAATAACACAAGTATGTAGGTAAACATTGTTTAATAAATTTATTTATTTTAACTTATTACATACGTACAAACATGTCACCTAAACAGTCGGGACGAGTACCTACCTAAGTAATGTCATACTTAATACTTCAGTGTAGAAAGACTAAACTAGCCTCCTTTACATAAAATACTATTTATTAAGTTAACTGAAATACTGGCCATAAATAAAATACTTGTGATCGTCTAGTTCAAGAAGTACGAATAGGACCCTCTACGTTGTGTTAAAATCTCGTCGTAAAATTGAAATTGAAATATTGTTTATTCAGTTAAGAGCTTACAGTGTTTCTTATATCCAATACTTCTGCCAAACCACATAGTGGTTTGTTGGCAGACGACTAACACATTGTATAAAATAATAATGTCAAATCATGTTTCAAACGATACCGCAACAAACGCAACAAATAAACGTGAATAAATAACATTCATAATAAACAAAACGAATGTAAATAAAGCTTTGAAATGAACCATAACGCGAATGTAGTTTATCCGACGCATAAAATAATGCGTAAAAAATAAAATTAATGTCAAAAATCATACATAAATATACATATGATCAAAACCGCAAAAATCGAATTCAAAACACATGAAAGGTAATTTCAGTAATCGTAAACATTACTGCAAAAGAATAATCCGTCAAAAAATTTATAGCCCGCAAATCAAATCAAACAGTAATTAAAACTGTAAAATTACGCAATAAATAATTAAATCCGCGTTAAATTAAAATTTAAATTGCAATCAACAATAATAGTCTGTCTACATAAGGGAACATGCAACTCACCCCATCTGCAACAGCTCGAACAAGATAATTGATTTAATTAGTTAATTACTTTATGTGAATTATGACTATCTAATACTAATTACAAACATAGGTATTTCTAACTTAAGAACTAACTAAAATTATATTTACTATAAAAATGCTCCACCACGATGAACAACAACGATGACCTGTAAAAAAAACAGACTACAAGGGGACCTTGGGATTTTAGACCTTAGGTCTTGAAAATGAGACCTATACCTATTGTTATATCTTGATTTTTGAGGGAGCTCCCTTCACACATACACTCCCCGCCATTCCAGCAAATCCTTCTTGATCAGACCTATCAACCCTTACTATCTATTTGATTCAAACCATCTCACCTACACATTCATCATCTTACACGATTCTTAAGTACTTCAGTACTTTTTATTGAACTTTACGCAGATTGCCAAATAACTATTTTAAAAATTAATTTTAATAATTACGCAAAGCATGACGCGCAGCTGAATTTACGCATGCCCTAAACTTTCGTACAGCCGCGGTATTTGTAACAGAAATAGTGATTGTTGTCGATTATGTACAAGGTGCTCTGAATACTACATATATGCTATAACATACCCTGTACTGTAGACCCCTTAAATTGGACGGAGAGCTCTCTGCCTTCACACACGACATCAGACGTCAGGGGTCAGCTTTATCGAAAGGTTGCGCCCCAGGGAAAACAGAGAGTATGTTACAGACATATACATAACTCAGGCCTTGCTTGAATACCTAGCGTGTGGTGTAGAGTTCACAGCTTCTAAGAAATTGACACGTCAGATTCCTTAGGTGTAAACTCGAGTCGACTCCAGCTTTCCAGGATCTAGTATCAGCCAAAAAGCCTTGCATCGAGTGTACCTAAGTGCATGTATATCAAATGAAATCTAAGCTTGTGGTGTGTCAGCTAATGTATGTCGTGTAAGTGTGATATATATTTGAGTGTGTGTCCATTGTAATCAGGCTAAAGCCAAGAAATACAATGGGTGTGTGTAAGAGTGTTTTGGTGTAAGTTCACTATCTTGTCACAAATAATAGAATCAAAAAGCCAATAAATGCGTAACACTACAATGCCTTAGATATATTGAAAGAGCCTGGTATAAAATTGAGATATGTGTGCTCTTGTAAACTTTCAATCACATTGTAATGCTATCATTTTACCTATCCTTTCCATGCATTCTTATTCAATTTAGAGTTTCAATACAATAGTAATATTTTTTCAAAATCCACTTTCATACCAGAAATAGTACTTACAGAATATTAAAATGTAGAATATTATCTGGCCCTAATGGCCCCCTAAACTATTTTCTATGAAACTTCTCAGCGGACCCGTTGATTCGCAGAAAAGTGCTAACTAAATATATAATTTAGGACGCCTTGGAATACAACAGCAAATTTTAACACGCAGAACCATATATCCAGCTAATCTCCCGTAGTGACGACCTAAATATTACATACCGAACATAACAGACAATAAGCCATAAATTACATAAATTCGTTTACATAGAGATACTTTATATGAACACTGACTCTACTTATAATTATTAAATGCAGTTACACACTATTCGTATAAAATAAATCAAACACTTAATGTTTCACACTCACAGTACTGACAATTGTCTTAAAAATACGTGCCTACTCTAAATTCACTTATTCGTCTATAAAATGTCTTAAATGTTTCTTAAACATGTCACAAAGATTCTAGAAATGGAACACTATTTCAGGAAATATAAAACACTGAACGCGCGCGCAATCAAATATCAAATCAATTGATAATTAATTGTAAAGGAATCCGAATGGGATAATTCCAGCCTTTCGTTATGAGGTCCAATCCCGACTGCCCTTATTTTTAACACCCGGAGTCTTACATTGATTCTTGTGCAATATTCAAAAGGTGTAATTATTTTACATTCCGTGTTAACATACGTCATTTTGGTTTACAATAATTAATAATCCCACTATAGGTTAGTCAAAAGCCATATGTGTTATAGTATTGCAACTGATATAGGTTCTTACGTATTTAAGCTCATGAATTGTTTTTGCTATGGTCTCGACTCGCATTGCATTTTGAGTGGTCACCACTTGAAATCATGGAGTAGTAATAATTTAGACGACATTCGACACCAGCTCTTTAGACACAAAAATTGAAGCCAATAAATTAGTGGTTAATTACCCCAGTGCTGACATTAGTTCGATTTCAAGGAACGCTAGGCGTGAGAAACGTTTTTATAGAATTTGTCTAAAGTAGGTACCTATTTTTTATTAAAGAGAATCATCTAGTTATGTAACCTTGCAGTTACATCAGGTAAATTAATAATATATTTATTGAAATCTTAAAAAGTTAATCATAAAAACGACTCCATTATCCACTGTGTGAAATTTGCCACCTCCGAACACTAGTCATTACAATCGAATTAACCTTGTATGAGTATGTATGTATAAATGTAAGCACTTTATTGTACACAATAACAGGTTAAAGAATATACATGTCACACTTTGGATAAAAGTACAAAGGCGAACTTATCCTTATAAGGGATCTCTTCCAGCTAACACATACATAAATAGACAATAACAAAATATAATACACACTATCTATGTGAGTCATGTTTCAAGCTGTACAAATAATTATACGGTAAACCACATCAAATGTCACAACGGGCGACATGTTTCGAATTTTTCGGGACACAGAATGAGGCATGTGCGGTAAGCGATACCCCGCGGGACACTGAAGAAGAACTGCCGAAGAGTTCGAGACATGTCGCCCGTGGTGACATAACTTGTAAGCTAAACCATATAGTGTTATTATGGCAAGGTGATTAATTATTTTATGACAACAACGTTTCTGTAATAAAATAGTCAGTTGGATCCTTTTTGTTTGTGTTTATTACACAGGAGTGGAAGGAGGTTTTCCCGAAGGAATACAGTATGGGGTTTTTCAAAAAAGGAGTGTATAAATTCTTAAAGGGTCGGCAACGCTCATGTAACACCCCTGGAGTTGCAAGTGTCCATGGCCTACGGTAACCACTTACTGTATCATGGGTGGGCCGTTAGCTTGTTTGTCAGCAACGTGGTATAAAAAAAATATGTTGGTTTTTTTTCATTCAAAGAGAAAGACGTCATTTTTAATCCAGAAAAGTACTGGTGAGATATATGTATTTTAGAAGATGTAGTTCTACCTTGGAATACTACCCTGCATCGTCTCCAAGGGTAAATATTACTCTTTTAGTGTGTAGATTTAAGTGGTAGTAACATTTAATCTGGTTTCAAAACATCGAAAGAGCAGCGAGTGGGATACTTATCCGATTTAAATCCCACGAATAAAAAGTTCTGGGAAATCTTAGAGGCACTTTAAACACATAATATATATACGCAGAATGTAAGTATGGCTTTCAGAGTTTCAAGATCACTTAGAAGGAACCGCAGCTTTGTCACTAGCTTACGCCTTCGTTATTAAAATCAATTTGATGTGTAATTTACGTACAACTTTATGATTTATATTATGTACAGTTCTCGAGGTTACCTCTGCTCGTAAATAGTGTATATGTATAGTTCATGCATATGAGGGCTGCCATAGAGGAATGACTACCTGTGATTTTCCCATACAAACGCTCTCGACTGCTTCCTCTCTGGTTTTTTAACAAAGAGCATTGAATTTTTCAAATAATCATTCTGATATCATCAATATCTTTTCCGCTATGTTTTGCTTTTTCGGATATTTTTATTTTAAAGAAACTTACAGCGCCTTGAAAATCGCAAAAACGGCTTAATTGAATTGGCTGCCAAAAAAGGCGCAGTGTACAAATATGACAACAAATATCAAAAAAATCAAAACATAGCGGCGTACATTATTTTTTCTTCTTGCAGTTCCGAAAACTTTACAATGATTGGTTGCGTTTTAGAGGAGGAAACAGTCGAGAGTGAAACCTAGATTTTTGAGTTTTTTGCGTGAGATTTTTAGTCCGAGCTGCAGTTGTCCTTATCGCAAGAATTGGAGCTCCCGTCCACGGGTGCCGTTCAATTTTAATACAAAAATTTAACTACTTTTAAAACTCATAATAAACATAATGTACACAAACAAAATACATAATATTATTCGTCATAATAATTAAATTACAGAATGTTCTATAATCATAAAAACGTTGTTTATAATGATCATTAGGAATAATTTTACTTGTTATAACATACAGTTAGTATTATGATTAAAATGTAGAACTTTATTTTAACGAATGATCAGGTGACATTGATTATAAAACATGATATGACATTTATATTATATTTGACATTCATATTATTGTGTGACATGTATATTCCTTAACCTGTTATTGTGTACAATAAAGTGCTTACATACATACATACATGACATAAATTATACATAACTTACATATTCTACCGTAACGTCGCCGTTAGGTAAGACGACGAACGAAGCGAGGAGGAGTGTTAGGTAGAACTGCGACCCTACAACGCGCGGGACGAGCGGTGGCAAAACCGACTTGGAAGGCGGATAGGTTAGAAGACGGCGACGGGTATTTTTTTATAAAAGATCGGAAAAAACTTCTTGACGTCAAATATTTCGGCCTTTTTGATTTTACAAAAAAGTGCTTTCCTAAAAAACATGCTATACTTTTATATTCTTTGAACATTATAAACTTGGTTTTATTGGATAAATAATGCTATGAGCATTGAATAGTATACAAAGCGATTTTTATACTGATTGCCTGCTGTGCAAAAACATTAATATGCAACTTAATTATTATTATTTCTGAAATTATGCAATTTGTTCTTATTCATTTTGTTTTTAAACTAAATAATTATTTCTACTTTTCAAAGTTATGCAATTCGATTTATGAAAAATCGAAAATAGTTGTTATTGAAAACATTACACACCATGTTTGAAATGACAGAAACATTGCGTCAAAAATTCGAGATTTGAACAGCTCAGCTAGGCATTGCTCGTATGCCTGGTTATTCTTTAAACCTACTACTGACCGTTGCTCGACTGCTGCTTATACTTTCGTCTGCGCCGCTGTCTCCAAGCTACCTGAAGGTGTGCTCTAGACTTGCCCAGCCCAGCGGGACCTTCGACGACGCTATCTAAAATCTGCGGCTATCACTTTACGGACGTCTCAACTATTCAGGCTACCTTTAGCACAGATTATATTATAGTTCTATGAACAGATACTCAAGTCAGAATAAAAACGGGAATACCTACCGATTTGCATGCCTTCAAAATTTGACAATGGAGTGACCTTGAACGCTCGGGTAGAACAACGCTTAGAAATGATTTTATAATAAATAATTGCGCGAAATACAAAAACGGTTTATTTTGGGAACTAATCGTAATAAATCTACAGTTCCTTTACCTTAATGTAGTGTTAAATGAGTCGTGAAAGTCAAGATTGTTTTATTCGCAATGTTTTATCAACGTAATGTTGAACCAGCCTGTAATAAATTGTATACCTTAGGTTACATTTATTTAAGGGACTCTAGCGGCGGTCGTGGGTTTTCCCGGCTTTTACCAATGAGTTTTTCGGAACTTATGTACGGAATATATACCGTTAGCTTTTCGGAGAAGGAAAACATCCTGAGAAAAC
The DNA here is from genome assembly GCA_945867215.1 of Epinotia demarniana. NCBI lineage: Eukaryota > Metazoa > Arthropoda > Insecta > Lepidoptera > Tortricidae > Epinotia > Epinotia demarniana. Next base: position 4,972,717 of record OX244273.1, on the reverse strand, counting down.
CGGTGTTTGCCAATAAGGTCTAGTTTTCCCTCTGGGTTGGGAGGTCAGATGGCAGTCGCTTCCGTAAATTTAGTGCCTTTGCCAAATCTTGGGTTAAGGTGCCAACGCGGACCCCGGGCTCCTTTGGACCAAAACCGGGAATAACGCTAAGAGGATGAATTTGATACAATATATATTATATGTGACTAATCATTTGGTAAGTCTCAGTTTTAACTATCAGAACTACGAATTTTACAAATATATTAATATATTTGATGTTACATTGAGCATTATATTATTACAAAGTTTTTATAAAAAAGCTTTGTAAACCGTTTTCGTTTTAACCGCTACCAGAACCAGTAACATATTTGCACGGCGCCGAATGTTATTTCCAAAAAACATTCAAACCTAAACTAAAGCGTTACTCACAATGATGGCTCAGCAATTCCCGAATTGTGCAAACAGCGAGGCAAATAAATGGCTTATACCAATGGAATGGCTCAGCTAGAATGACGTTTTTAGGGTTCTGTAGTTTTTAATTTACATGGCTTTACAATTTGTTTTCAATCGTTTGAAGCTGGCTAACAAAATCACATATCCTACAAATTCACACACCTCATAGTTTTCGTGTCAAATGGCTGTGACATACGTACAGACGGACATGCAGACAGACTCTCAGACAGACAGATGGTCATGACGAAATTATAAGGGATCCCTTTTGGCTACTGAACCCCAAAAAGAGAAGATAGAATTAGGAATCGCCCGACAAACGAGTGGCAATTTATGAAATATACGCATCTATAAATAAACAAAAGTTTTGAAGACCTTCCGTTGAATAAACTATATTACGTTATAGCAGAATAGCTGGTTCTACTATAAGGACTCTATGTCTGAGTTTTGTTCGAGTTAATAGATACTGAAGTAGGAACTTGAATTTGTATTATTGTTTTGAGAGCACGGAACCTTTTGCCTCCAATGCGATTCAAACCATTTCTCATGGCACATAAAACCGTTCGAAAAGCGAAAGAAACGCCATTTTTGTGTGAGACGCATTAGCATTCGGTGACAGGTGCGAACGGTACGGTGCCGACCCTTATGCCATATTTCTGACTTCGCCAATACTGTGCCGGTTTAGTATTTTCATAACTGTTTTATTGCAGTTTTATATGGTTGGGGATTTGTCACGAATGTAGCTTAATTTGACGATTCCGACAATGAGGGTATTAACTCGCCACAAAAAAGTTAAAAATTATTAAGTAACGTTACACGGAATCGTTTTCGAGCTAATTGCGTTTTTTGGAAGGTGAATAGTAAAAGACATTCGTTGGGTAGAGTACTAATGTTTTTTATACAGCTTAGTTTCAAGTTTTTATACTGGTTAACAGTTTAAAGTTGTCAAGTCTGGTCCTTAGCCCTCATTATAGGACAGCATTAGGAGTTCCGGCCACGTTAATCACTACCAAGAACTCACCTACAAAACAGAATGGGATAAGAGAAAGGCCTCCACCCACCGGACGCGTGTGCTGCGCGTGTGCTTCGCGTGTGCTGCGCGTGTGCTTCGCGTGTGCTGCGCGTGTGCTGCGCTGCAGCTGCGCGGGTGCTGCGCGTGTGCCGCGTTCGATGTGTGTTTGAAGTGCAGTTTCAATGCTTTACAATTTGCGCGTGTGCTGCGCTGCAGCTGCGCGGGTGCTGCGCGTGTGCCGCGTTCGATGTGTGTTTGAAGTGTAGTTTCAATGCTTTACAACTTGCGCGTGTGCCGCGCAGCACACGCGCCGCGCAGCACACGCGTCCGGTGGGTGGAGGCCTTTAAACTGCAGGCTTCCACAATGTAAAGCGTCTTAGAGCGCGGTACACAATATTTAGGCGTCGTTTATTTTAGAACCCTTGCAAGTGTTATTACATACACTTTATAATTTATATTTAATTGAATAAATATAAAAAGGTAGAGATGCATAAGTCTCGCACACTAGTATAAAAAGAATTATGATATATTTTTCTGAGCCTCACAACCGAGAATAACGTTAGGAGAAGTATGACTGAGAAATACTATGAAGAAAGTTTCGGACTTCGTATCGCTGCACTCTGTGTTAATTTTGATAATTATTTAAAAAAATTAAACGCTTCGAAATAAACATTCATCATTATCACACAAAGTATCCCAGGAAGACCGATCGTATTGACATGGATAGTAATACTCTTATATACATACTTTTTGAACATAGTAGTGTAGTTACATTAAACCCGACAGTAAATTCTTGACTGTAAAGACCTGTGAGTAATGGATATTAGAAGTCGTACCCAAAAGAAGAATTTTGTGTATCAGTTCAAAAAACTGTCATTTGATGCAACAGATGCAGCTAAGTATAATACTTATTATTTAACTTTTACAAGGAAATTAATTCGAAAATTATTACTTTTTCAAGTTCTGGTAAAAAAAATGCACATTGTATTACCTATAGTTACGATTTTCCACATGACGTTTTACTTGATGCTATATGAATATTAACTTCAGAAATGTATGGATTAGAATTAAACCTCTCTGATCCACAGTTTAGTCACAAAGCATTAACTGTTGAACCAGTTTTAGTAGTAGAACTTTAACTGGTATCACTATTTTTAAATCTATTAGACCCTTTAGAAGTTAAAACCGGGTTCAATCATTCAACGGAAGTTGTTTAATCTTGAAAGGAATCTAGTTTAAGTAAATAAATGAATAAATATTTGGGGACAATCTTACACAAATCGACCAAACTAAGCAAAGCTTGTACTATGGGTAGGTACTCGACAACGACGATGAACATACTTACATAGATAAATAAATACTTAAATACATAGCACACATCCATGACTCAAGAACAAATATTCGTGCTCATCACTCATATAAATGCCCTTACCGGGATTCGAACCCGGGACCTCTGGCTTCGTAGGCAGGGTCACTACCAACTAGGCTACGGCGGTCGTTGCTAAGAAAAAAGTTTGCGTTAACCCTGTCTTGTCCAAACCAGGGTTTTCCTCCAGAGACGTGTTGTAACTTTGCGGATATTTATAACTATTACTTTTAGGTGACGGTGCCCTAAACTGGGTTCGAGGTATTGGATTTAGGAGAAAGAAGGTTGACGACATTGCTATATATTTAATAGGAAGAATCTTCAGAAGAAAAAACCAAATGAAATTCAAGTAACTAACCTAACCTAACTTCAGTTACTATTTGCTCTGTCGTAGTTTTATGTTCCTGGAGGTGAGCAAGGTCACCAGAGCTCCCGAGGATGCGTTGTGTTGAGAGCGAGGGAATTTGTTCCTTCAGCTGTCAACACGGCGAATCCTCAACGATATCTAGGGTCGGCAACGCACATAAGTATTTGAAACCTTCTTTTGGATTGTTTTTAGGATCACATCAAATGGTTGTTTTTTAACCATTTTGTAGTGTGCTTAGTTATTATATGCAAATAAACAATCTTCTGTTTTCGATTTCAATGTAGAGATAAGAGAAAAACATTATTGCATGTGAGAGAGACTACAGGTTTTAACCTATCTTTAAATTTTATGGACATACGGAGGGTTAAAAACATGTAACAGAAAGTTTAACTTTAGGTATCGTGGGTAGGTAGGAAACTGGAAAGTTGGAAGAGAAAAAACGAGCCAAGAATATTGAGAATAGACTGCGAAAGTGACGCCATGTATAGGGAGTCGTGAGTGGTGAGTTGAGAACTAGAGAGAAGTAAGAAAGACTTATAAATGGGAGAAGGGAAAGCGAATGGTACTTGATGGTGAATACATCAAATGATTGGTGGCTACTTTCAGGCTTGGGAAGCTACGGTCATCCTTCAGGGAACCGCTTAACTGATCATGATAAAATTTGGTATTGAGATTGTTTGAGTCCCAGGAAGGAAAGAATAATATAGCTATTATTCCCTAAAAGGGGTTAAATTCCACGCGGACGGAGTCAGGGACGAAAGCTAGTGTTATATAATGTTTTATTATATTACCATCTAGTTGAGACCCACCCAACAGTGTCTTTTGAGACTCTTACCTATTGCATTTCAATCGCCAATGTAATCTGGACCAATTCCTATTAATTCCTAATTGGATTTCATGCAAGCTATTACTAAGACCCCTCTAAGACTCTGTTTTACAACGATATGAAACTTTCAAATGTAAAAATACTCTGTCACTATTGGGATGTTTTTGAAATAGCAGACTTAAACGTAGCCTTAGCTTGTACATTACTACAAGCAGCTTTTGCTCATATTTGTTCGGCGTCTTTTCAAACAAGTGTGTTTTCGTTGTAAACTCACCTTTCAAAGCCATGGTCGGTAACAATGCCAGCGCTTGCAGCATGGACCAAAAACAAGTTCTCTCGATCCTCATTCCGGCAACTTTTCACTATTTCACGCAAAACAGTGCATTTTCCCTCATTAAAAGTCTCCGAGAAGAGTCATTTTCGCTCGCAACTCCGGCGACGCTCTTTTGTTTTTCCGTTTCACTTATTTTTCATCGCGCTTTTAATTTTGTGTACCTACATTTGTGATGTGCCAGTGTCTTTAATTTTCTAGGAAATGTTGCAAAAGGAGTCTATTATTGAAATGCCTATAATAATGATTTATTTTTCAAGAAATGTTAAAGTAACAATCCTTCTAAATGAAATTCCGGACCAGGCATTTTATGAATCAATTCGGAGGTCTACTTGAAATTCTATCTCTCTTATTAACGAGGCATTTGAAATTCCAATTAACTTAAAGTTAGTCATTGAGTAATTTTATTTGATTCAATTTCAGTATATAATTTGTTTTGCAATCAGAATATGATGGACTGTTAGTTTTAGCTTAGTAAATTGTTCATCAAAATAATTAAGTTGGAAATTCACCATAGCGTAAGTAACATAAGATTCTTTTAAAATAAGTCGCCATATCTTAATTACTACTTGTTAGTGATTACGCAAATAAACATTAATGATGCAATAAGCTACATAATCTGTTCTTATTCCATTGTTAAATGGAAAAGCAAGAAAACCAACCCACAAAATTACTCACGTATATAACCCCACTAAGAACAATTATTAGTCTAGGCTAAAATCTATTCCGAATAGGAGTTAACTTTCATATAACAATTTAGTTTATGTTATCAAATTCTACTTCGCAAATAAATCCATATACCTACACGCTATATTAAAACAAAAGAGCGCACTGACACATCCACGAAAATTTAAAATAGGAATTCACAGAAACAATTGAATTTCAAAAATCCCGACATCGGCAACAAGTCGTTAGCTCGCAGCGACGCACGACCGCTCCGTAGCAGGTCTACGAGCACACTGATCCGCTACGGGACCGTAGCACACATCTACGGCGTAGACACGTTACGTCATGAAAGGTTGCCACTCAAACGTTTAGAACCTTCGCCTTTTGCATGAATACGGATACGACTGTATTTTTGTTTCCTTTCCCCGGTGTTCCATTTTTGTGGAACAAAAGAACGTGTTTGGATTTCCGTTGATATGTCGACGGTGTTTATGGAACTTGGAACTGTGTGTGTGAAAGGCTCTTGTTACTGGTTTCTTTGATAAACCAGCTATCATTTTGTTTTTTAAATGCTAAAGAAGAAGATAGAGGGCCTTTGGGTTACTTCAATTTTTTTAATACTTTGATGCTGCAAACAATGATTATGGCCTGCCTACCAGACACCTCAGGCTATGGGAACTTGCGATTCCAGATGATTCATATAAGCGCGTTGCCGTTCTTTAATTGAATTGAGGATTGGACTTTCTCAACGCAGCGCATGTTTCTCGCACTCATCGGCTTATTAATATTATTCTGGACCAGCACTTGATTCTCAACTCCGGAGCCGAGATTCTGAGCCACACCCGGGCGCTACATGGAGGCCAGTGTGGCCCCAACCACCATTATGTACAGTCAAGTGCAAAAATATGTATCGATAACATCCTCTCATAAATAAGTACCAAAACCTTTATCCTCTGACATAAGAGTTATGGGACATATTTATGAGTAAGTTGTATGCACCCATATTTTTACATTTGACTGTAATGTATAACTATTTAATTGTAGTATTTATAGTTTTGTTAAGAACTAACTTAAATACACTATATTTGTTATTTCAATAGTCGTAGTTCCAAAGTATTTTAAAATATGTCATGTTTGGGTATGTTACTGTTAATGACATTATGTTGATAAATAAATATATCCTTAGAATAAAATTTAAACTAATAAAACTTAAAAGCACTACAGGGGGTTAATCAGACACACGTCGCCACAACGAATCGATTCCAATTATTAGGGTTTAGTGAAATATACTCATCGACGACTACTAGCATGTCTTAACATTTCACGACGGTTTAGCCAAGTAGGTAGTGACTCTACTTTCGTAGATATCGGTCCTGCATTCGAATCCGGTTAAAGACTATTTGTTCATGAGTCTTTGATGTTCTTAAGGAGTTCAAAAATTTGTATTTATTTAATCCTAGCGGATCACTCCGCGTGTTGCAATAAAACGCAGGCAAACCCGCGAGAAAAAAAAAGACCGGGTTACACTACGGGAGTGCCTGCAGAAGTAAACACTTGAATATTATCAGTTAACCCCCCCCCCTTTACGGTCACGTGACCTGTCGAAATCTGTGGTGAGTTTAACAATTTTTCCCCATCCCAAAAAGTGCACAGCGCCGCTAAAAAAGTTTTCACTTCAAAAATAAAATTCGAATTTCATCTTCCCATACAAGCGGAGTCTCGTTCTCATTTGAAAACTACGTGTTGGATTGTGACGAAACTTTGCGTAAACAATGACATGAGCTATATCCTCGTCTGTAATAAGTAATACGGTTCCAGTTCATAAAACAAAACAAAAGGTTCTTTGGATATGGAAGGTTTTGGATCTGAAGCTACATAAACTAATTACTGACCTAGATTTAACTCATGTCATTGTACATGCAAAGTTTCGCTACAATGTAACACGATGTTTTAAAATGAGAGCGTATAACTACGTTTGTATGGAGAATCGGGCTTAGGTTTTGCGGACTCTTAAACATCTTGTATATTAAAAGTGGAGAGTGCGCGGAAGCCAAGTGTACACACTCTTTCGCGTGTCCAAAGAACTTATCCCGTGCGTTACTAACTATAAGCTCATTTCGTTAATGAGAGCACGCTCTAGTTGTACTATTTTGACACGCGCAGCGCGTCATGCGGGGGAAAAAAAACAGATGCAAGCAAACATTATATGTGCGCGTAGATAATCAAATACGATTGAAACGGGTCGCCTGGTGTCACTGCAGTATGGATAAGAACAAACGTAGATAAAGATGTCATTACTAGTGCCCAAAGGTGCTCTGGCTACCCGTTCTGAGAATACAGGTGTAAGTTTACGTTCGATGTGTATGTATTTCGAGGAGCATTTCCAAGCAGAAGATTTGGCATGATGGATTATACACAATGTTTACATATATATCTGGTTACTCTTTTATCCATTAACCTTTTGCTGATATGTTTTAGCCATTACTTTACCTTAATGTACCCGATTAAATTACGCGACATAATAACATTAGGAGGTATTATGTGGCCAGTAATAACTTTTCGCAGACCAGCAAACTTCTAAGGTGGCATCATTTTCATCCGTTATTATTTAAAAAAATATTAGTTTGTGTATTTTTAAGTTTGTGTTTTAATTATATAATCACCATATCAGCTTAAAGACGTCCACTGCGTCACATCGGCCTCCCCCAAAGAGTGACACATTGAAGTGAGTGGAGTGAAGAAGTAAAGCTAGCAGCATACTCCAATAACGTGCGCTTCGATTGCTGGCTGGAGTAAAACCAGGCATCCATGTAAGGAGTTATTTAAAACCTACCGCATCATGAAGCACTACTCCCTACACATGTTTGAGGTACTAATGTTTGTGAGATCCAATCTACGAACGTTTAAACGGGTGAAAGTACCAGGTAAACAGCTCCGATCCACTGGAAGGTTAGGAACAGTACCGCGTCGCATGGCACTTTCAGTAAAAAATCCTAGGGTAATTGGCCCAACGTATTACGAGCGTCTACCCGCCAAATTGCGAACTGAACCATCTGACGAAGCATTCAAACGTCAGCTGAGAATTTTTTTATTGGAACATCCATTCTATTCTGTATGTGAGTATAATATGGACATATAATATATTTGACATGTTTAATTTAAATTAAATTGTTTTATAATTTGATAATGTTTCTAGTTATTATTTTGACGATCATTACGAGATATCAATATCAATATTTATATTCTTTATTTTTAACTTAATCATTTTGTATTATATTATGTCAATATTAATGTTGTATTGTACCTGTGACATTTCATTCGCTTAATATTCATCATTTGACGATCATTAAATAAATTCGTGTAAATTAGCTTAAGGTTAACTTATAATGTAAATTTATTTTATGAAATAAAGAAATCTAAATCTAAATCATGCTGAGCTGGATCCATTTCGTGGCAATTTTTTTCTAATATCTGTGTTAATTTTGTCAGGAATAAATTTGAGTTTGTTTTTCAAGAATGATTATTTACAGATGACCACAGCCATAATATACACTACTTGCTTACTTGGTGTTCTGGCCCTGAAGGGTAGTCACGTAACGTTCCAAACGCGCGTTGGGACAATTTAGCTATCATTTTCCCATATAAAAGTGACATTTAGATCTACCTAATGTCCATTCAATGCGTTACGTGATCGACCGGCTGCTCCTGAGGGGTAATCACGTAACATTTCCAACGCGCGTTAGCACAGTCCAACTGTCATTTTCCCATATAAAAAGTGACATTTAGATCTACCTAATGTCCATTCAATGCGTTACGTGATCGACTGGCTGCTCCTGAGGGGTAATCACGTAACATTTCCAACGCACGTTAGCACAGTCCAACTGTCATTTTCCCATATAAAAAGTGACATTTAGATCTACCTAATGTCCATTCAATGCGTTACGTGATCGACCGGCTGCTCCTGAGGGGTAATAACGTAACATTTCCAACGCGCGTTAGCACAGTCCAACTGTCATTTTCCCATATAAAAAGTGACATTTAGATCTACCTAATGTCCATTCAATGCGTTACGTGATCGACTGGCTGCTCCTGAGGGGTAATCACGTAACATTTCCAACGCGCGTTAGCAAAGTCCAACTGTCATTTTACCATATAAAAAGTGACATTTAAATCTACCTAATGTCCATTCAATGCGTTACGTGATCGACCGGCTGCTCCTGAGGGATAATCACGTAACATTTCCAACGCGCGTTAGCACAGTCCAACTGTCATTTTCCCATATAAAAAGTGACATTTAGATCTACCTAATGTCCATTCAATGCGTTACGTGATCGACTGGCTGCTCCTGAGGGGTAATCACGTAACATTTCCAACGCGCGTTAGCACAGTCCAACTGTCATTTTCCCATATAAAAAGTGACATTTAGATCTACCTAATGTCCATTCAATGCGTTACGTGATCGACGGGCTGCTCCTAAGGGGTAGTCACGTAACATTTCCAACGCGCGTTAGCAAAGTCCAACTGTCATTTTCCCATATAAAAAGTGACATTTAGATCTACCTAATGTCCATTCAATGCGTTACGTGATCGACTGGCTGCTGCTGAGGGGTAATCACGTAACATTTCCAACGCGCGTTAGCACAGTCCAACTGTCATTTTTCCATATAAAAAGTGACATTTAGATCTACTTAATGTCCATCCAATGCGTTACGTGATCGACCGGCTGCTCCTGAGGTGTAATCACGGAACATTTCCAACGCGCGTTAGCACAATCCAACTGTCATTTTCCGATATAAAAAGTGACATTTAGATTTAACTGACGCGCGTACATTGCGTTACGTATTTGACCTGCTGGTTGCAAGTGCGGTCGCCAGAGTTACCGAGAATGCATTCTTTTGAGAGTGTGGCACATTTATTTGTCCTTAAGTGTAAACAGAAGGAATTCTTAAATAAATAAAGTGTTCGTAATGCTTGTACTTTTTCTGGTATCTTAAGCGTCCATAGGCAATGGCGTTTCCGTGCCCGTGTCGTGAACTTAAAACCCTATTAAATGTTTGTTTTTTAATACTTGTAGTATCGTAAAGTATCGATACATACCCTATTCCAATTACTACACCTTCCATTTAACAACGATTTCTAAGCAACGAATTGCCATGGAACCAATTCTCCCAATTGTTTGTACCTAGTCAAAATGATTATTTTAAAGTAATTTATTGGAAGTTAATACAATCAAATCATCATTTCATTAACTAAAACTAGCTAAATTCGAAAAAATGTTGTAATTTGTTTCGTAGAAAGCAAAAAACCTCTTTGTACGTAACTAGTTTCGTAGCAAGAAAAGCAAACCTTCACACGTAACCGGTTACGTAGCATGGTTTCGTCGGCCGAAGGGGTAATCCATTAGATATATTTGACAGGAAATATATTCCTACTCTGATGTCTTTATCATCCATCCTCCTAGCGTTTTTCACGGTTGGCCAAAAGAGCATGGGGTCCGCTTTGACACCTAATCCCAAGATAAGTAGCACAAGTTTTACGAAACCTTCCAAAGAAAACTATACGTTATTAGGATTAGACGAGTGGTAATCTTGTAACGTTCCGAGCGCGCGTTAGAACTATTTAACTGTCATTTTTCCATATAAAAACTGACATTTGACTACCTGACGCACGTACAATGCGTTATGTGATCGACCTGCGGTTTTCTCACGATGTTTTCCTTCACAGAAAACTGTGTTTATCATTCTCATATTAAAAGTCAGAGACATGGAAGAGGGAACATTTATAACGTTATAAAATACTGTCCACGGACAATTAAATATTGGTATGTAAAATGTATTATTCGCAACAATATAAGTAATGATTTATCGCGATGTCATAATAGTACATTGTGCCACAATGTTCATATGTCGTGTTTTTATACGTACGAGAGTCTATTAGAAGCCTGACGTCGAAGGACTTTGATGGCTCAAGTTTGTAAAAAACTTACCATCCGTGTACACAATGATTTTCATCAGCGAGTAATTAAATGCATTTGAAGCAAATGAAAGTAATCAAAATGCCCATTTAGCTAAATATAATGTGAGGCGTGTGCGGTAAAGATCCAGCCTGCACCCACAGTTTAATAACATAGTACAATTTCACACAGACACTAAATTTCTATTAAAAACTTTAAATAATTGAGGAAACTTGTTTTATCAGTGTTTCTATTTTAACATTTATTCATAAATACGTATTCAAACATTGGATTTGATTGAACGCAGGAGTGACAGATATAATACAAAAAAACATGACGCCCATGGTAAGTGAGTAAATAAAAGCTGTTACAGCTTTGTATGCGTGTTATAAAGCCCTTTACGAGTAAGTGTGGGGAAAAACCTTGTATACATCTATGACATCCTTTTAAGGAACTGTATTCTTATTCTATATATATGTCGCAGGCATATAGAATAATCCGCTGTTAAACATTACAGCTAGCTATTTTACGAAACATCTGTTTTGTTTTGGTTGTCGATCACGCGGATTGCATACCAATGAATGAAAATCAGCTGGGTTGACAAAGCTCTCCGTTAGGTACTCGCTTTGCTCGCTCATCGTCATACACTCCTCCTGGAGTGATAGGCAGAACTGCGACTCTACAACGCGCGAGCCGAGCTAGCGAAGTGAGCGTGCGGCGGCGACGGTAGCAGCCGGCGAAGCGCCAGAACTGAGCATATTTCATGCGCACTGTAGGGTCGCAGTTCTCCCTAACACTCCTCCTGTTTTAGCTCATCGTTGTACCTAACTTGGCCTTGAAAATCTCGCTAATCATCGACGGTACTGTAAAACAGCTAGCTGTAATGTAATACAGCACATTGCCGCTATATTGCTGAACGTATCGTAATGACAATCCCGCTAATCGACAACGTGCCGTATTACAAAAGCTCGCTGCAATGTAATTTACATTACACACAGGCGGATTATACCATTCCACTGCGACATATATACTACAATAAATCTGATTTTTTGCAAGCCTGTGCACGCAAAAACAGCTGATTAAATGTAGATGCAGAGCCAGTATTAAAGGACCTGCATAGATAAGTCCATTCCAAAAATCGTCCCTATGTAGCGAGGAAGAGGAACACTCTTTTTTTGAGGTAGAATAAACTACATAGAGCAGCTCAAAAAAAGAGTTTATGTTCGGTCGTATCTAACGATGGGCGAGTCAACTCGTATACCTACTCGAATCAAGTTCCTGCGCGATTCAGATCAACTCGCCGCTGATTCGGTCCGTCGTTTAAGCCGGTTTGTTTCACTCGCACTCACAATACAATTGAATCGGATCATACAACTAAATGCGAATATTGCGAGTCACGAGTCTCTCCAACTCGTTTACGAATACGAGTTACGAGCGGATACGGTTAAGAAAGCCGCGAACCAAACGCCATGCGGCCGTGCCACGCCATCCCCATCCGAATGATGCGGATACGAGTCAACTCGCATTCTGATCCGGATCGGTGGGCGAGTTGATTTGAATCATCCGAGTTGGAAAAATTTCAACTCGTTATAAGCCAATACGATTGTGTGTGTTGCCAGTGATGACATATGGCACTGAAACGTGGTCGCTTACTATGGGCCTCATAAGAAGGCTCAAAGTCACCCAAAGGGCAATGGAGAGGGCCATGTTGGGAGTTTCTCTGCGTGACCGCATCAGAAATGAGGCTATCCGCAGCAGAACCAAGGTAACCGATATAGCCCTCTGGATCGCTAAACTTAAGTGGCAGTGGGCGGGGCACATAGCACGTAGAACCGATGGCCGTTGGGGCGGAAAGGTTCTCGAGTGGCGACCACGTACCGGAAGGCGCAGCGTGGGTAGGCCCCCGACAAGGTGGACTGATGACCTGGTAAAGGTTGCGGGAGTCCGCTGGATGCGGGTGGCGCGGGATCGGTCACTTTGGCACTCTTTGGGGGAGGCCTATGTCCAGCAGTGGACGTCTTTCGGCTGATATGATGATGATGATGATGATGACGATTTTAATTCAATTCTTCGACGTAAAATTCGCGTGACTCTTAAATAAGCAGAAGAAGATTGCTAAGGTACTCTCAATTGAAAATGAAAGTAATAATTCCATAATTCAGTCTGAGCCTACTTCACCTTAATTACATCACGCGAAGTTTACATCGAAGAATTGAATAAAAATCGTATTGGCTTTCTCACGCTCGTTTTAACTGAACGTGACACTGATAAACATTATTTAAACTAGACTAGCAGGTCGATCACGTAACGCCTTAAACGAGCGTTAGGTAGATCTAAATGTTATAAACATTTAGATCTCATCGCAGGCAAAGTGACAGTTGGACTGTCATTACGCGCGTTGGAAACATTACGTGACCCCTTCGAAGTAAAACAAAATTGGCATAGCGTAAAATACACTATCTATTTTTCTAAAATAGAAGCATGCTGGCTGATAAGGTACTTTTAAATCACACTATGAAATCACATCGTTAAAACTAGGTATTACGAGTACATTTGTTTTGTACGTTTAGCTCAGAAATGCACTGCTTTCCCTAAAGACCATCTCCTAATGAGGTATTGTAGAATTCAGGTCAGGTAATAATAACGAAAATCGCCGGAATTACCTGTGTATTAAACGTAATGCTTAGCTAATTTCCCAGGGCGCTTGGACAAATGGGTAGGATTTTCCGGACTTAGTGGCGCTATTGATAAAGCACCTTTAGGACAAATTCCGTAGGGTGATCCACCAGAGCCGTGCGATATGTTTTCATGCTTAAAAACTAGGTTGGAGGATGTTCACGAAACCTCTAGCCGCCATAGGACTTATAAAAAACACACGTAAACTTATTAACACACTATGGATGTTATAAGTGGCAAATAAAGTTTTTTTATTATTATTATTAAATGTGGGGGAACTTTGCCCAAAAAGCAAATTTTACACAAATCTGGTACCTAATAAACTAAAACAACCAACGTTGCTATTTTTAGTACAAACCAGATAATATTTACTACTTTGCATTAAGTCATACATGTCTTTAACTTCAGCCAGGAGCTTGCAGCAAATTGTGGAATGTGAGGTGTATGGACTTGTATGGCAAAGATTTAAAATACCCATGTAACATTGATCTGCCCCGCTAACACACTAGTTTTTATGTCCGACGTAATGCATTTGTCCCTCTTGCACTGGCATATTAGCCAGAATGGGACGAATGCTTTATGTCAGACATAAAACTTAGTGTGCTGGGGGGTTGTACAGTGTAAAACTTTTCATAGAAGTGTAAAATTGGAAAACAAACATGTCGCAGCCAAAATTTTGGACTGAGTCGGGTCTCAACATCATTAAAGCTATAGTTGCGTTGTTAATTTGACATGGGCGATGTTGGCAAAAGTCAGATAACTTTACCTGCAATCAAAATCGAAAAAAAAAATTGGAACAGACGTTGATTAAAAAAAACTCGTCCCGAACACATGCATTCCAAAAAAGCACGCAGAGTAGGCATGTTTGACGGTACGCCTGACAGTCCGCGCGCCTGCCCTTAAATTGAGCGATATGATGATGATGATGAGCCTATAATTAAGGATAGCTATCTCTTTCTGATACGTTAGCTCGGCGAGTGAAGAAGCAAGCGTGACAAAGCAAACACATTGAAATACGCATAATACAAATCATCCTAACTGTTGAGTGTTAGTAATAAAAAGAAAATTTCCCAAATGATCCATGCACCAGTGGCGAGGTGTCCATGGAACTCGATTCACACTGGCTTGCCTATTTAATGATACGAGTAAATCAGCATTTATTTTACGAACATCTTAAAGAACAGTAGGCCATTGCCTATGTATATTATGTTTGTCACCACGTCACTGTGCACTCTTTTCCCTTCTTCTTCATTTTGTGTTTTTCGCATAAAAGAGTAATTAATTTCATTTGCTTATTATTATTTAGTACATTATTTTTACATTATATATTTACCTCACTGAGGTGTTCCGACGTTTCGGATGTGTTGCAATATCCATGTTCACGGGGCAACTGACTTGAGCGGGTATTAACATCTTCTTGCTGCCCGGGTTTTCTGAAATACCCGCACCTAGCCTTCATTTACCACTTTCGTGATATAACGGACGATGTTAATTGACGCTGGCATTTACTTATGATTGGAATCCACGAAGATGAAATCTTAAAGGCCTCCACCCACCGGACGCGTGTGCTGCGCGTGTCGGGCGCGTTTAAAGCGGTATATTCACACCGGAAGCGGGCGGCGTGTAGCAACGCGTGTGCAGCGGGGGTGCTGCGCTTGTGCCGCGCGGGTGCTGCGCGTGTGCCGCGCGTGAAGGCGCGTTTGAAGCGGTATATTCACACCGGAAGCGGGCGGCGTGTAGCAACGCGTGACAGTGCGTCTGCCGCGCGGGTGCTGCGCTGCAGCTGCGCGGGTGCTGCGCGTGTGCCGCGCGGGTGCTGCGCGGGTGCTGTGCGGGTGCTGCACATGTGCCGCGCGGGTGCTGCGCGGGTGCCGCGCGTGTGCCGCGTTCGATGTGTGTTTGAAGTGTAGTTTCAATGCTTTACAACTTGCGCGTGTGCCGCGCAGCACACGTGCCGCACACAACACGCGTCCGGTGGGTGGAGGCCTTAAAACTGTTGTCCAGGTTGAAATAACGAAGTTTTCTGTAAAAAATAATGTGTGAGCGTCGTAAAGTTTGAATCAATATACTTTTTTAGCTGCTTGTTCTCAAAGTAACAGAAGTCAACGAATAATTTTGCCATTGTAGTAACGCCAATCATAATTTTTGCTTAAACATGTTAGTTTTTCTTTGGAAAGCGTTTTTTTATTCTGCTTCGCTTACGACTGAGCATTTTATTACTCATATTGTTTTTCTTTTAAGCGATACGGGTTTGTAGAGTTTGCATTTTTGTAGAACAATAACTAAAACTGGAAAAGGAATTAAATAATAATATCATCATCATTATCGTATCAGCCAAAATACGTCCACTGCTGGACATAGGCCTCCCCCAAAGAGTGCCACAATGACCGGTCCTGCGCCACCCGCATCCAGCGGACTCCCGCGATCTTTACCAGGTCATCAGTCCACCTTGTCTACCCACGCTGCACCTTCTGGTACGTGGCCATGGTCGCCACTCGAGAAACTTTCCGGCCCAACGGCCATCGGTTCCACATGCAATGTGTCCCAACCACTGCCACTTAAGTTTAGCGATTGGAATTTGATATAATATCATATACTCGTATTATAGCCATAAGACTAGCGCCAAATACAATCCCGGTCAAGTAATGCCGCATGTATTAAGTTGGCAACACTGTAAACTTTAGTCATTAGCATAGGGCTCTCTAAGTGCGGAGCACGTTACGGCCGCAAACGGGCAGGTGGGCCTAGGGAGTATGACGTGAATGTAAACTTAAGGCGTTTCCGGACTGACTCTTCTCGGAGTTTTATTACTTACTAGCTTGTGCCTGTAACTGACTTTGTGTAACTCGTTTGTATCGTAGCTCCATTCAAATTGTCACCCCCCATTTCATTTCTTCAGTTCTTGGCTTTCCGGGAGACAGACTATCCTTAGTGCTTTCTCGGGGATAAAGTTATCTTTATGAATGCCAGAAATAAATAGTTTATTTATTTATTAACTTATTTATACCAAATGTCATCTCTATCTTCTGTCTTTATCGATTAATACCAGTATAGATAATATTGGTATTTTATCAATAAATCGATTGTTTTGAATATCGGTTCAGCAGTTTAAGAGTGAAGAGGTGACAGACAGACAGACAGACAGACAGACAGACAGACAGACAGACAGACAGTCAGTCAGTCAGTCAGACAGACAGACAGACAGACAGACAGACAGACAGTAGTCTCGGAATGCAACTCTCCTTCTAATCACCCCGTTCATCATCATCGTCATATCAGCCGAAAGACGTCCACTGCTGGACATAGGCCTCCCCCAAAGAGTGCCAAAGTGACCGATCCCGCGCCACCCGCATCCAGCGGACTCCCGCAACCTTTACCAGGTCATCAGTCCACCTTGTCGGGGGCCTACCCTCTCTGCGCCTTCCGGTACGTGGTCGCCACTCGAGAACCTTTCCGCCCCAACGGCCATCGGTTATACGTGCTATGTGCCCCGCCCACTGCCACTTCAGTTACAAGCAACACCCCGTTACAATAAGTAATTCTTTATATATTTATGGCCGTTGGAGCGGGAAGGTTCTCGAGTGGCGACCACGTACCGGAAGGCGCGGCGTGGTTAGGCCCCCCATAAGGTGGACTTAAGACCTAATGACTAATGACGTAAACGGCGGTTGGCGCAGAATCCAGCAGTGGACATTTTTCGGCTGATGATGATGATATATAATTATATAATTAATCTACGTGCTTTGGTAAGAAATCCCTTATCTGGTGTACGGCATTTATCTAACTTAATATTCTACTGGCTTGAACTACACCTACGTGTAGATGAGCCCGTTTGCCTTTCACAACATCCTCGTCGAGTATTTCGGTGGGCGGTCCCCAGACATATGGCTGATGCCAGTGGTTCATGCCTGATGAAAATGTGTAGCGGCAGACTGTCCATGATGGCTTCCAGGGCTGCAGTCAGTGTCGTCCTCACTAGCCGCCATTGCAGGCCAGTCTCTGGAGGCGTTGTTGTTTAGCTACCACCGTAGTTAGTGTGGTTTAACCGTAGCTTATTAATTATTGATTGAATTATTGGCTGATATAGCCATGAGCCAGAGTGATCTGTGGGTCAAGTCCCCAAGTCCTACCTACTATTTAACGGCATAGGCAGAAGGCGTAGCTGGAGCATTTTGAATTATGTTGTCTAGGTGACTGCTGCAATTAAGCTTGGCATCGAGTGTTACGTACAATTACTTTACCTCTGTTGAGATTGGAGTTCTGTATTGAACAGTCTGGGTAGGCGATAGAACCCCAGATTCCGTTTGTTAGTGAACATTACCAGCTATATTCGCGTCTTCCCTGGTTTGACTGTTGGTTCATTGTCATTACACCAGCGTTCCACTATGGCGTGTGCTGAGCAGGTGACATCGCACACTGTACATGCGTGGGTGCCGCTGGTGAGTATCGCTATGTCATCAGCATACCCGATGGTCTGATGACTGTTGTTTGCTTGGTGAATAAGTTGTTAACCACCATGTTCCAGAGTAGTGGCAAGAGGACGCCTCCCTCGTGGCAACCCTTTGCTCCAGTGCTTGCTTTGTCTTGTCTTCCCCGAGCCTGATGACTTCACATGGTGTTTATCCATCTAGTCAGACTAAGGTTACCGATATAGCCCTCCAAATCGCTATAGTTTAGTGACAGAGGGCGGGGCATATTGCACGTAGAACCGATGGCCGTGGAATGGTTCCCGAATTGGTTCCACGTACCGCAGACAGAGCGTGAGTCATACCACGTGGTGAACAACAGATGACCTGGTAAAGGTTAAATTATGACTACGAAAACGCATTTCTCTTCTCACTTGTTCCTTAAACTTGGAAGGGCTTGTTACTCTTCCCGGAGGCATGCGACTGCCTGTTTACTGCATTGTAATACGTGCCTCATTTTTAAGACCACCATACCCTACACAAACGAAAAACGTCGTTTAAATTGTCAGTACCACGACGGTTAACCGACTTCTTGGCTTTGTGCAGCTGAACATTAGCCTTAGCTATGAATTCTGAATTTGTTTTATGAGTCATAATAATGTGAGGAATGTGGGCGACATAACAAGTATTATTACTTTGGGTTAAGGACACGTAATTAGCTGGAATATTCTAGATTTACGTTATTTTGCGTGGGTTCAATTTAGTGTTATGGCTAATTAGTAGAGTGGCCTTGGAGTCCTATGAATAATTAAATATTAAGCTTAACTTTATCTTAGTCGACTTTATAATCCATTATAAAATATAATACATACTAATACATATTATAAATACGAAAGTGTGTGTGTCTGTCTTTCTGTCTGCCTGCTGTTACTTCTTCACGTTTAAACCGCTGAACTGATGTTGATGAAAATGTGGATAAGAGTTTAGCGCCCGGGGTGAAATGGGGGTGGGGGATTTGTACGGAGCTACGATATAAACGTGTTCCCCGGGGCAAATATTTACAAGGACGCTTCCTTGGGGCATCTGAAGTAACCCCTTGTGTCCAATTTTTTTTTTTTTAGTTCGGAGTAATGTTGACCTAAAGTTATGACTTCCAAGTATCTTGGCACCACAAGATCATAGCACACCAGTCAATGCAGATTTTGAGGTGACATCATGTACTGAGTCATAATAGTTTTTGCACTTTGGTTTTTAAAAGATATTTTTGCGATTTTTTAACATTTCTTTTATCTTTTTAGTGTTTTTTAAATAAACAAAACTACCTGTGTCACCCCAGAAGGGTAAACAATACACGTGAACTTGCTTTACAGAAAAAAAAACTTTATAATTTTAAATTAAAATTATCTGGAAATAAGTGCTCACACGCCCAATAGTCTACCGTTTAATTTTTTGCCCCTGTTTCAGGCGACACCCTCTATATCTTATCTTACCTTATTATTAATCCCCCAAAATTGAACATTAATCATGCCCTCGAAATAAGGTTGCATTTTTTGTTAAGTAAAGAGGGTCAACTACAGATAATCAGTTAGTAAGCTAAAAATTTAAATACTCTTCGTTTGTAAGTATCGCACTTAATTTAAGCTTAGATCTATCAAGATTTATATAAACAATTTATCTATACTCTTCTCCTAGGCGAAATTTAAGCGCAACTTTACATTACACACTAGAAAACCATCACATACTGAGGAAATTCATATTCCGTGACAGTAATTAAATTACCATGGATCCCGCACATAGGAAAATCCTGGGTTAGATTTAACGACTTTATTTAGCCAAAGAAGCCGTCACCACGCCCTCTAGCGGGAGCCCATCGAATTAGAATATAAATTGAACTCTTTATAAACATTTATAATTTGCATTTAAGGGGCGACGAGCTGTTGAAATATCGGTGCTGAAAGTTCGCTTTGCGGTTGAAATTTAGTATCGTTAAATAAACTGTGTGGCAGATATTATGTAAATAGGAAGTAAAGAAAAATGGCCTTTATCGAAAAATATACTGGAAATATTTTATTGATGGTAGTATAAACGTGAGCAAAAGATTTTGAATTAATTAGGTCACGTTTTGTAAATATAATGTATGAATATCGTGATAGTTTAAATCAATAAAAAAATACAAATCAAATCAAATCATAATCAAATCAAAATGTTTATTGCTCAACAATGTTCAAGTATGATTCATTTGCTGTTGAATAACTTTGCAAGGCAGACATACTCAGTACAAGGTCAAGTTTGTTATCATACTAAACGCATGTTCATCATCATATCAGCCGAAATTCATCCACTGCTAGACATAGGCGTCCACCACAACGGCCATTGTGCCCACCGTCACTTAACACGTGTCCTTAGCGAAGCTTAATGGCCCACAACTGGACTAGAGGTTTTAGTCACTGATGGGCATCAAGTAATTCTGCACAACAAAATTATGAGGTAACATAGTAACTTACACTTGCATATGTTGTAATGTGCAACAACATATGAGGTAACATAGTAACTTACACTTGTATATGTTTTAATGTGCAACAAAATATGAGGTAACATAGTAACTTACACTTGTATAAGTTGTAATGTGACAACTTGTAAAAAATGGCTGGCCAGTCTATCTTATCAAGAGAAGAAAATATTGAAATTCGAAATAGTTGAGATTTTTTGTATAAGCATTAGATTTGTTAAAGATAAATAAAAGAATCGGGTAATTTACAATAAATGTACATATTTTTTATTGATTTATTTAGGTAAACAAACGGCCACTACAAGGGGTACTATCGACAACAGCTGACTGACCATCCGTGCACTTTATGTGTGTTGTAATAAGGTTCTATATAAATACAGGATGGTCAGATAACTGTGTTGGTGTTTGTACTTAATGAATACTTATATAACTAGTGATTACAATATGTGTGACCCACACCGTTTACCACATATTAGAAAGCATGTGTTTGTCATTCAGGGTCATTCCCAGCTCGTTTAGTCTTAAGGACTGCCGGTGTCAACAATAACTACATAAAAGGTGACTTAATCCTTTTATGGATCTATTTATTTTCAAAATCAAATCTAATTGTTTATATTAACCATTAGTAATAAGTGCTTAGATGTTAGTACGTCGATGATTCGTTTTATTAAACAAAAAATATTATTACAAAAATATATACATTTCTAGAATCTTTTGTTACACAGGGTGAAATTTTAATCAGTGTCCCAAATATTTGTAGGCATTTGGTATCACTAATAGACTCCATTTTTGAAAAAAAACTAGTAGGTATTTTTAAAATTATAATTTGTGTATTCCTAAAGAATCATCCGTACTGCGTGGTTACTGGGCATTCAGTACCGCGCGGAGCGGGGCGGGTCCGAGGGAGGGGAGGCGTGCCGTGCGCAAACCTTACTACCCGCTGAGGTGCCCGCGCGGTAAGGTTTTATTGGGATAACTTTAAGCAGCAATTACTATTTTTTTTGTACTGAATGGTATTAAACAAACAAAAACGTATTTTATAATTTTGCTGAAGAATCTTATACTTGAATTTGGACACTGATTAAAAGGTAATTTCCATTAAATAAAGCAAAGCAGGATTTACATGAGTGCAATCGGAACTCTTTATGATTTAGGGCTTGCCACACACTAGGCGATTCTCAGCATTCACGTTTTTGAACAACCTCTTTCGATTCAATGCGTAGTTGTTACTACTGATTAAATGCTTATTACTATGAAGTGTAAATATAAAATTATTCAAAACTCGAATACTAAGCTGAATTCAGCAAACATACTACATTTTATTTTCTAAACATACGCTGGTAAAGTTATGCGGGCCTTTGCCTTTACATACGTCAAGTTGATTCAATTCATGTGTAATATTACTTTGTGATATGTATAAAGAGTGTATGTTAATGTTACTGGTAGGGTTATTTTCAACAATATCGAAAGTGTCGGTGACGGTCGAAGGTTCGTAGACAGACTGAAAGAATGCTGAGAACAAGTTGCAAATTTCTACATTGCTACTGGACCTTTGATTTTAGTATGACATTGTGTGTGGTATCTCTGACGACTGGTTGCGATTAGTGAGATACGTCCAGAAATGGATGCATAGCAGAATGTGTAAGTCGCAAAATGTGCACTAGTGCAAATCGTAAAATGTGCAAATCTTATTTTATATTGTCACGTATTGTGTTTTCCACTCGATCTATATATTTCTTATGATGTTGTACCTGATCATGATGAAACATGTGACATTAGGTACAATAGTCTGTCAACCAGCCTAATCATACTTAGGGCCTGTTTCACAATCTCCAGTTAAAACATATCCGGCAGATAAATGTTGGCTGTCACTTTTCTTTTATATGACGGGAGAAAAGGATGGCAATAATTTTAACTGGCAGATAACTTTATCCGGCGATTGTGAAACAGGCCCTGACACACCACCTGTTATTGGTCCCCGTGATACAGGCACGCCTAGTGCGGATACCAACGTCAATCCACTGCTATTTTTTAGCCGTAATATACAATGCATGCTAGAGATAAGTAGGTATTTAAAAATAACTGTAGCTAAAGACACTGCATTAACTCGTAGATATTTATAAGCACTCCATGTGAATCATAGAATCTGTGTGCTCCACACTTTTTTTGCGTGAGTGTATCTTTACATAACTGGCTTTTATGCTCGATTGTCTACTTAAAATGTAAAAAAAAAATGGCATTAGCAGCCAGATCAGGCTTGTATTTTTTCAAAAATCTGAAGCGCCTTAACATTCACGGTGGCAACAGCGACGTTCTGCTAATACGTTATAAATATTCATGGTCATAAGTAGCTTCCAACCTATCGAACGTTTACTGCGTCCAGACTAATCGGACCCCTCGGCACCTACCCAACCTCTCTTAAAACCTCTTGCCATTGCATATCAGGAGGGACGAAGGAGCTCAAAGATAATTGGCCGGTTATACATGGTTGGGACGTTATTCCGATACACATTATACGGTATTTCAATACTGTATTTATATTTCCTTCGGGAGTGAAGGCGAATCTCTGTGCAGTTTCTGATGGATTGTTTTCGTTTTATCTGTTTCTGGTAACTTAGTAATGAATTATATTTCATTTTAGTGCGTGAGTGAGACAAATTACGGCTGGTTGAACATTACAGCAAAAAGTTAAGCATACTGCATTGTTTCTGTTACGGAAGTAGAAATCAACCATTGAAATATATAGTGCCTGACGTACCTGCCTATTTATAATAAGCTACTCTTCGCGTTTAACCATACTACTGAACAAATTTAAAATATTCATTTGATTTCCATAGATTATACGTGTAACAGTTCATATTCTGTTCCAATCAAAATAAACACCCCTATCAACTTTGTCGTTAATAATATTAAATTTTATTCATTTTGATCTTTATTGCAAACAAAGTATCTAATTGGTTTAAACAAAGTATCTCCCGTGTGGTGTCGGGTTAGAATTTACCACCACCCCCTTTCTTCCCGTGGGTCTCGTAAAAATCGACTGAGGAACCAGAGTTGAAGTGTGTTGTGGGCGATGGGCTAGCATTCTATCACTGCAATATCACATTTAGTCGATCTTTTATACCCACATTTATGCTAAAAGTGGCGCTGGAACATACGTTTCATGTGCTCTGCCTACCCCTTTTGGGAATAAAGGCGTGAATGTATGTATGTAAAGTATCTAATTGGGATTACCCTTGACAAACATTTCATAGAATTACTGTTTTGCCGAATTATAATTTCATCGAAAACATTTTTTTTTCCGGAATATTCAATATTTCAAGATTGTTATAAAACAAACCTAACCTATCCTAATGACGTGTTCTACATAGTTACCTTTTTTGCTTTCCCTAAAAAGTTAACGGTTTCGTCGCTATTCTTTATTAACTTCATTACGTTCAATTTTCATCTATTCCTAGTTTAAATAAAAAAGCCGTCAAATAATAAAGTCGTGAGTATACTTAAGTGGTATGAACAGTACCTAGGTGCTTTTATTAACAAGACAAAAAAGTGGGTGGTCTTAATTTATGAGTGCTGTGAATAACTAGGGACCGAAGAAAGTACGATTTCGTATTGACACTTTGGATCCTTTATATCATAGGTAATACATGTATTTCTAAGGCAGCTTTCTTAAGATAAGATACGCTTTGAAGTCTTGTTGTTACACTTATTTCATAAAAATGTGTTTTTTTTTATCGATATTACCACCTAATACAAAATATGAAGGTACTTTTAACAAAGTCATATCATAAATCTTATACACTGGAAGCATAGCGACTTAGAACAGTTTCGTCACTTGAATTTACATCCGCTGTCTGCTAATAAAAAACAAAAGCACCTGGGCCACGATTCGACATTCAACATGTATTGTGACGTGTCCCGGGATGCCATAGGAATAGCCATTATTAAATTGACTGTCTTTGATTTTTAAATATCATTGAATCTTACTCGAGGATATCACTTGTATGTCACCTACAACATATATCGACACTTAAATTATTGTCTGAGATTAACATTGTACTCAGAACACAGGTGACTACGTACATGAGCAATTTAAAAAGTACTGTAGATAAGGTATAATCTGCACAAAGTTAAAATACATGGTCACAGAAAACATAGCTTAAAAAAATCATAGCAGACAATTACTATCGATAAAAAAACGCACTGAAATATGAGGGACAGTCACGTAACATTTTGAACGCGCATCAGGACAATCCAACTGTATTTTTTCCACAAAAAAATTACATTCAGATCTACCTAACGTACATAGAACGCGTTACGTGATCGACCATCATTCCAAAGAAAGACGCAGGTGCACATGGTAAACGTATAACATTTCTCGTATAGTCTAAAGAATCCCCTTATTCATAAAACTTAAAAATCCTACCTTACTTGAATAGAATGTGTTTAGTGCCTTACTTACAGACACAAAATGTCAAATTGACAGAGGGATACAATGGAATTTTAACGGCATTTTAGCTAAATTAGGTTCGTTTAGCGTTTACAAAAAAGGCCATAAGCTGTTTTAAGTTGTACCACTACGTAGGAAGTCATCTCATCAAAGAGGCTATATAAAATGATATCGCTTCCTCCCAAATTCCACATGCCGCCCTTCGCCACGCTTCAATTTGTTACCAGAAAATTGATGAAATAAGAATGTCCCTGATATTTTGGAATCATCAGTTTCCCTGTTATCGAGTCTTGTCCCGGTTTCGTTAAAGATTATTATTTTTCGATATAAAATATATTTATTATTAATAACCAATGGGTCAATCTTCTTACACGAGTTTCAATGTGTTTTGCGCGCTGTCTGACACAAAATACGTTTAGTTAGATATACTTGCGTTAGGCATCGAATACTGTTTATATTTTCTTACCAAATTAATAATTTGCAACAGAATGATATCAAACTAGCGATATTTAAGTAGACTAGGAGAAAAGGCTGCTGGTTTGAATTCGGTTGAGTTTTTCCCTTCACTTTAAAACAAGCTGCGTGGCTTCGCTTGCCTATTGCAAAAATCAGGCAAATCCACAGGATAATAAATAGCCTATAACCACCCAGACAGTCTAATCTATACGCAGGTGAAAGAATTTTTGAAATTGGTTTTGTGTTTCCGGGTATTACCCGTTGTATGTTAGTAATAATAACAATGATAAACCATTTATTTCAGGCATCTAAGGACCATAGTTACAAATACCTTAGGGATAACATACATACAATTATAAAATTAAGACGAATTATTATTTAGGCGACGAAACTATTTGGCTCCGTTGCGTCACATCCGAAAGATATCTAATCCAAATCATAATCATCCGTTAAGAGTCCGTATACAGCCGTTTGCTAAATTTCCTATATTTTTGAGGTCATTAAACATGGGTTTTCCTACAGATTTAAATGTGTAATATGAAGGTCATTTCAATTCAAGTTGAATAAGTGGAAAAGTTGTTAACATTTCGCTCTCAATTTACCTTATATTTTGGCTCAGTCCAACAGCTGTTTTCTCAATTTTCGCTCGGAGACGTGTAAACGACTAAGATTAGAAGAACTACTTGATTTCAAACAGACATGACCACTTTTTAGTAAAAACACACGGAAAATTGCCAGTATTTTTAATCTCACAGAGTTTTCCTCTTTATAGTATTAGTTAACGATAGATTAACGCAACATAGCATCATTGTGGTAGACGGTTCAAACGTCACCTAAATTGACCAACGTGCGTTAGTTTTTTTACGTGATTAGGTGCATTGCAAGTCCAATTAACATATTAATTTTAATCATGGCTTTAAGTTGTTGCCTTACTTACGTTATAGAGAGAATGCAGTATAGAGATATTTTTTTAAAAGCTAATTGTTAAATAATATCTCTATACTAAGACGATCGGCGTAGCCTGGTCTGCAGTAATCCTGCCTACGGAGCTAGACGCCCGGGTTCGAATCCCGGTAAGGGCATTTATTTGTATGACGAGCACGAATACTTGCTTCTGAGTCATGGATTTTTGCTGTGTTTGTACTAATCGTTGTATAAAAAAAAAAAAAAAAAATTGTATAGTAAATTACTGTTTTGGTCTTAAAATACTGCGTTTAACACGTTCAATGCGGCCCTGAATAATAAAAACTATCCACAAATGCGGTACGTAATAAATTTGACTCATTACTGACTTGCCGGTCCTACGTTACGTATCACAATTAGACCTACCTTCACAGGTCGGTACTTCGTTGAAAAACTAACGTGGATAGGTATTATTGCTAAAATGGAATATTATTAAACCAAACTACACCCTGTTCTCATAGCACAAGGGTCTTAAGCATAGTTTGTGAGTTAATAGGTATCAAAGTTACGTATTAAATTTGATTCGTATAGCACAGGAGATCTATATTTGCCAATTTTACGAATCAAAATTGATTCGTACCGCACTCATTTAAATCCTCGATAAATGAATAGGAAAGTAAAAATAAATATATATCGACTGTCGATGGCAATTATTTATTGAAATAGAACAAAAGAAAGTTTATTTGGAAAAAATATATACGCAGAAGTATATAAAACATAATTAGGCGACATTAGCGTTTTGGTGAGAGATATTAAAACATCTAAGGCACATAGGTTTTTCACATTCGACACAAATTGTATTGTATGTTTCATATTGGTGGCAGCTCAAAGTAGCACACAACACGTCACAACTAATTATCACAAGATACTGCATTATTTTCCATTCGTCAAATGACGGTACGCATAAATTATCACAAGGTACTGCACTATTTCGTCAAAACAAATGAGGGTACGTATAATAATTAATACGTATAGCACTGAAGTATAACTATAAAAGCTGATACGTATAGCACTGAAGTGAAATTATTACGATACAGTGCGTTACTATCAAAAATGATATATTGTATTTGACAAATCATACCCAAACATATATTTGCCTCTTTCTAATTTTAAAATTTGTGGTTTTTATGGCTCCCGCAAGATGGGACAGACAGACGTTATCGCTTCCGCACCGACGCAAACTACGCGATCGCTGTATAGCACTAAACGTGTTAAGTGCATAGTTGTCTTACAATATTTTTTGTAAGCATCGTATTGGCAGAATTAAATTTACTCTTGGACTGTAAATAAGATACATATATTTTTTACACTTTCAAGTTCAATTATCTCTTTTATGATTTTGTTTATCGTTTATCACTTGCGTTTACTATCCTTATATATTTTATAAATTTAACATTAGGAAACTACCCTATTTTACGAAACGCTTTGTACGCGCGTCAGGTACCTAATGTCACTTTTATATGGAAAAATGATAGTTAATTTGTTTAAACGCGCGTTTGGAACATTTTGTAGTTACCCCTCTGAGCAGGTCATGATTAAATAAAAGATGTCATTTTATATATTTTTAATATAACTATATACCAGCGGACAATCGTACACAAATCGAACTAACCCTATAGTATGCTCAACAGGGCTTGTGTTATAGGTACGAGTACTAGACGACTATATATATTATAGATATAAATACTGAAAAACATAGAAAACATCCAAGACTCCGAAACAAATATTCATGCTCATCACACAAATACCAGGATTCGAACCCAGGACCTTCAGCTTTGTAGGCAGAACTACCTACTATGCTAACCATTACAAACATTATTTGGACGACCAAATATGTTATTATAACTTATTTTCATTTAATTGAAAATAACAATTCACATATGTTTTATCACTAAAATTGATTAACTACTTATACTATTCACTATTGTGCTGATATTAAGGATAGTAATTTACTGGATTCTACAATTTGTTTCAGTTCACCTGAAAGATTAGTCGGCACATTTTCTTCACTTGTTGATACTACTGTTTCAATTTTTGCGAGTACCGATCCGTTATCTGAAGAATCACCATCCTCGAGTGGTGGGGGAGGCGCCTCTGTAATAGGTGCCTCTGTAGTAGCATCCGTAGGTGCGTCCGTAGGTGCTTCCGTAGGTGCATCCGTAGGTGCATCCGTAGGTGCATCCGTAGGTGCATCCGTAGGTGCTTCTGTAGGTGTCTCCGTTACAGGTGCGGGCGTTACAGCCAACGCGGCATTGGCTTCCTTCAATTGGTCAGACAATCTGCCTTTCTGCCCAGATAGGGTTAAAGTCGAGACAAATAGGCAGAAACAAAGAAGACTGAGTAACACTATCACTTTGTTGTTCAACATCCACCCTAAGGATCGTTCCGTGTAGTATCGACAATTCATTTTCGCTTATATTTCTCCGGGATTCAAAAAACACTTCTCCGTTTGAGTGGTGTTTGCGCTCTGATATCGACTGATTTGCGTTATCGTATATTGGTTTTAATCTATTCAATAGATATCGGCTTATCAAGTGCTTTTATTTAGCTCACGGGAAATAGGACTCTACGACATGAGAGTTTAGGTTCCATTTTGAACAAATAATGAGTAGCCTAGGATGATAATATTGGAATTGGTGACCCAAGTATTATATTGTTTGAATCGTACCATCATCGATTTAATAATTATGCTTGTATTATTACTTAATTGGAAAGTATTGGCGCCCTGAACACATTCATCACTTTATGTAGTAAGCATATTTAAGCAGTATTCAACTTTATTGTATTTAAATAAAAACAACATTTTACACTAATGTTTCAGGGAGCGATGCTAACCAATCTCATGTGAGCGATCAACCTTTTTCCGATGTAAGACTTATAAGCGGTAAAAAGCATCGTTCTGTTGAATTTAAATTGCTATGTATACTAAATATTCTTTATTTCTTTCAAATACGACCGATATTCAAAATACCACGACTGACAAGTTATACTTGTTGCGTGATTTTCTAGGTCATTGCAACACTTCTTTTATATGAGACTGTATTTTTCTTATACACAATCGTAAATAACCAAGTGAACAATATCGTCAGTACCTACAGGACGATTGTGAGTCAGTAACATGAAAACACAACGACATTCATGAAATGATAAGGATAACGAGAGAAAAGATGCTATTTAATTTTAGGTTGGACGCTTAAGAAGGAATACTAAGATTTAACACACATTTGACAAAAAAATACTTGGGTATATTATGGTTATAAACGTCATCTTGTATTGTAATTGGCATAGCATGTTGCACAAAAAAATATTTGAATCAAGAAAATGAGTTAACAAGAGATCATTTCTTGCTTTAATTGTTTTTCCTAGACTTTTTTTTCGTATGATTTAATTTTACCCGCTAACATTAAAACGTTTACTCCTTCAAAAGTTTTATATGTATAATTTTATCCATCATCACATAATAATTAGTGTGCGGAGTTTCGGTGGCAAATTTCACAGAGGTAAATGGAGTCGCCTAACTATTTTTTTGATTAAACGAATAACGATTAAAAGATTAATTTTGCATAATACTCCTTATAAATTATCTTGTGAGCCGCTGAGTATACCCACTTATACCACGATAACACAGGACTACTAAATAACACAAGTATTTAGGTAAACATTGTTTAATAAATTTATTTATTTTTACTTATTACATACGGAGAAACATGTCACCTAAACAGTCGGGATGAGTACCTACCTAATTAATGTCATACTAAGAACTTCAGGTAAATTAATAATTTATTTATTCAAATCTTATAAAGTTAATCATAAAAACAATTCCATTATCCACTGTGTGAAATTTGCCACCGAAACTCCGCACACTAATAATAATATATCTCAGCGAACAAAGTACTAAAATTTCTGCGTGTGGGAAAACAGTCACCACAATAGAGCCATCGTTACCGAAAGAGCGATACAATATAAGGGTTACAGTCGCCCTAAGTGAGTTCCCCATTCACTTCAACTGTCACTCATCAACATCCCGAACTAAACCTTCCTTAACCCAGAGGCGGTGACCAAATTTTTCACATACCCACCCTTAGTTGAGGAGCAGGGGTGACAAACATCTGACTGTCCCGGCCCCGATGTAAGGGATGGGCCCGTTAGATAAGATATGGCGCGGCACCCCTGCGGAATTTGTAGCGAAACTGCTTCTTGGAATAGAAAAGTATTCGGATTCAGTCTAAGGGAATGTTAATTCCATTTGGTGTTTGACTCATTAAGTATGTTTTCTTCACTTGGAATTTAGTATACAGTGTGTTACCGTTATGCGGGCATTTATTAAAACTGATAATAATTATGTTCCATTAGGAATTGTTTGCATGTATTTGCAAATCATATTTATGTAAATTAACTGCGCAATTAATTTTCCAAAATACAAACCTTCAATAGACAAGGTGTATGACGCCGTACTAAACAAAGTATGAAGAGCTGTCATTTACACTTGCTTGTCAATTTACTTTGCTGTACATTGCTGGCAATTTAAATTTTGTTAGAAAATTTATGAAGTCGGAATTATAGTTAGTAATCTGTATTAAGGTCATGATTCAGTTAAAGAACTCCGTTAATTTACCCTACTTTAAAAAAAGCCCGCATGCCGGTAACACACGGTATTATGGATGAACTTTTCTTGTGATTTTAGTATTAAGTATCGTACAGTGGACGTCACAACGAAATCTTACAAGCAGTCAAATAGTTGCTGGTGACAGTTTGCTTTACGGTTGCATAATGCAGACGTAGTATAGTGAGATTAACATTTTAAATTATTGTTTATTTTTTGCCATCATCACAAACATAAAATTCAAGCAAAGAAGCTATATCTTATCTCCCGGCTTCGTCTGGGTTCCCTTTTATACGCGAGTGGAGACGCGCGGACAGCTAATATATCCGGTAACTTTATTTATCGACTAGCTGTACCTGCGACTTCGTTTGCATGGTAATGTGGTGGGAGTTAATTTCTTATTTTGGCCATAGGACACATGCAGTTCTAATTTAACCTATCAAGTAAAATGTTGAACAAACCTATTATAGCTAAAATACCGTTTAAATTCGTTTGACTTTGATATTTATATTAGTAAGAAAGGACAAGAAGAGAGGTATATATTTGGCCTGCGCAAATACGACCACATCTTTGAATCTCGTTCTCAGTTCGGCTGGTTACCGATCCGTCGGCGCAGAGACGTACACATCCTCCCCTTGTTTTTTAACGTACTCTTCAATCCTGCTTCTCCACATTATTTGTCTGAACGTTTTACTTATATGGCTGATGGCAGTAATAACCGCTTGCGGTCTAAAGGCCTCCACCCACCGGACGCGTGTGCCGCGCGTGTGCCGCGCGTGTGCTGCGCGTGTCGGGCGCGTATGAAGCGGTATATTCACACCGGAAGCGGGCGGCGTATAGCAACGCGTGTGCAGCGCGGCTGCTGCGCATGTGCCGCGCGGGTGCTGCGCGTGTGCCGCGCGGGCCGGCGCGGGCCCGCGCGGGTCCGCGCGTTATATCTCTCTCACTACCAACACATTTAATATGTATCTTACTATCTCCATCACGCGCGTGTGCAGCGCGGCTGCTGCGCGGGTGCTGCGCGGGTGCTGCGCGGGTGCTGCGCGGGTGCTGCGCGGGTGCTGCGCGGGTGCTGCGCGGGTGCTGCGCGGGTGCTGCGCGCGCTGCGCGGGTGCCGCGCGTCATATCTCTCTCACTACCAACACATTTAATATGTGTCTTACTATCTCTATCATACTTAGCAGCGCGGGCCCGCGCAGCTCACGCGACGCGCACGACACGCGGCCGCGCTGCCGAGTTGTATCTTTAGCGCCGCGCGGGCCTGCGCGGGCCCGCCTTCGAAACGCGTTCGATATGTGTTTGAATTGTAGTTTCAATGCTTTACAACTTGCGCGTGTGCCGCGCAGCCCACGCGCCGCGCACGACACGCGTCCGGTGGGTGAAGGCCTTAACGCTAACCTCACCCTTGCATTACCGTCTAATAAGACGCGCGCTTACTCTAAGTCTTTCACAGTGCGCGCTGTGAAATTGTGGAATGGCTTGTTGTTGTCTTTTATACAGTCCCAGTCTGTGGCATCACTCAAAGAAAAATTGAAAAAGTTGTGGTTCTGCAACGACTTGTGATTTAATAGGATACTGTTTGTATATTGTGTAAATATATTTAAGTATATATAGTTATAGTTTGTGTATACAAACTTTTACCCCCCCCCCCCATTTTTTCACCCCCTTAGGGGCTGATTTCGGGGATAAAGACTATCCTATGACACTCTCCATCCCTTCAACTATCTCCACTTAGAAAATCACGTCGATTCGTCGCTCTATTTTGCCGTGAAAGACGGACAAACAAATACACACATACACTTTTCCATTTATAATATTGGTATGGATCCTGCAGACTAGACATTTTTTAAATAACGATTCCGAGGGTTCCGTAAGTATGTATGTATAAAAAGACAGACATCTCTTCGCCTGGCTCAGTCAAATTAATGCAAAATTACAAGTCCTAATAAAATGTAGTACGTGAACTCATGTTAGAGCTACGGTAGCCTAGTGGTTCAGGCATGCGCCGGTCGTGGGTTTAAATCCCGGCTCGTACCAATGAGTTTCACGGAACTTATTTATGGAATATTTAGGCAGTCTTTCGTAAAACTAGTGCCAAAATCTTGGAACTAGGTGTCAAAGCGGACCCCGGGTTCCTTTAGGGGCACTACCGGGAATAACGCTAGGAGGATAATGTCGTGAACTCATTTTAATATGAAGCTAACTAATGCAAATATTTTTATACAATTTGTGGAAAAACCATGAAATCGGACGCTAATTTCCCTCCAAAATACAATCCATATACTACAACCCAAACATTCTTTATGGCTCACCAAAAATAGTACATCATATAAAACCAGAGGTACATTCAACATAAACAATGATAACAGGCGGTCTTATCACAAAAAAGCGATCTCTTTCAGACTACCTTTGAAAACACAAAAAAATCCAATACAAAGTGTACTGTTCTAAAATCCATGGCAAACCACGCTAACTTTAAAAGTTATTCATCTGTTACATTGAAAATAAGACTAGATGTATTAACCCTTGAAATATTACACAATAAATAAAAAGCGTCTTAAAAAGACAAAAAACAAAGCTAATACACTGGACCACGGAGCCCCGAGGGAAATTATCGTGGAGCACGCTTGACACCTGGTTTGACGTCGCTGCCAGATGCTTTATTGATCCTGTTTGATGTCTGTTTAATGATGATTAGGTTTCAATGGATACACACGGTTGAAGAGGTAGACGATGCTCACGTTTTCTTTTGTTAGTCGTGTAAATTATTACCTACTAAAATTTAACCACAGCATAGAAAAAGGGCTTAAACATGAAAGATCTCTTTTTGTCTGCGGAGATAAAAAACTATTGGAATTAATTGACACTAACAGAGTAACAAGTGCTATGACAGTATACAAAATGTCACGTTGATGAGGTGAAAATAACAGCTTCTGTAACGTGCGTAATAATATGATGGTATACGCGGCTTCAAAATCACTATCGTCTGATATCCTGATAATTTGTCTTCGCTGAAAAAGTGAAAACAGTAATGAAACTGGCATCGCACAGTTTAATCGTATGGCAAACATTTAAAATATGTATATAGTTTCACAAAAAGGCGCCCGACCCGCACCGCCTCGCCTCGTAAATGTACTAAGTACGGAATTGATGCAGTGAGCGCATGCCGGTACAAATCCATATAAAAAATACTAACCACTCGAGGCGAAGCGGTGCGGGTCGGGCGTCGGGTGGCTCTAATGATTCAGGGTGTTGCTGTTGAGCCATGCAGCTGCGTCGGGTGTAAGGTGCAGCAGGTCTTCCTTTGGTCCTGGATAAGAGTGCAAGCAAACGATTTGTTCCATCGTTTGGACCTCTTCACCGTATTCGCATCGCTAATGCTCCTGAGGTGTGAGGAGTACAGCAAGATGACGCCATTCATTAATGTAACGGATACGGACGTTTCACGCACGAGTGCATTTGCTTTATCTAATGAATAACTATCCTATTTCCGATCCTATTTCCTAGCATCCCTGAACCTGATACTACGTCTTACATTACCGAATCCAATTAACAAGTAACCTCATTTCAGTAACCTTCACTGTTAGAGTATGCCCCATAGAGTAACCCATGTATTTCCTAATAAAGCAATCATTCTATATCCGAGACTCGTCGTATTATTTACTCCTCTACGTACAACATCTCATGGCGACCTTGCCAGGATGGGAAGTGAAAATAGAGATAAGTAAGTTTCAAATGTTTTTCTACAAAAAGTATAATTTAAGGATATGCGCACATTTATAAAAATGAAATTTACATATTTAAAGATTGTTTTGTGGGAAATCTGGCGAGCTAATCTAAGTGTCTAAAGCAGGCCAAACAGAAAATAATCTGGAGTTGATGTGAAAACAAAACAGAAATAAATTAAGCGGACGAATTAAGGTTATGTTTTATGATTCCAATGAATGTAATATAAACAATAACATAATACATGGAATGTGCTGTGCCTGGACTTCAGATAATGATAGTTTATTTTCCCATTCTATTTGTTCTCTGTATTATATCGTTCAAAATTTGATCGTGGTAACTGCCACGTGAAATTGACACAAAAGATAAAATATTTAATGAAATAATTTCTTTCGCTAAGAGGTGAATGCAAATAATGCAATGTGACCACATTTATAATTAAATATTGCATAAATAACAGAATTTATTTTGGATCTCTTTTAACTTTTATTTAACATACAGTTGAGTTGTACCAGAATTCCGTAGACGCTGGCTGGCATATTTGAGCCGTTTTAGGGCCGAGACATCAAGGCCGTGGGGCCCCGGTGCCCGCAGCACCTTCAAGGAGCTGACGAAATGTCTTGTCGATGCAACGGGTAGCCAGAAGACGCGTGACTTTCTCTACGAATTGGAATTCTAATGGGAAGTCAAATTAAGCTTGAGATTCAGGGACTCTTGCAAGCGAGATGTGATCATTTTGGGATTAACAGAAGGCTGGGGAAAACGCGCCAACACTGGCGGGCAGATAAAGATTGGCTCATGAACCTCAAGCAGAAAATACTTCGCCGTGCTGTATCACCCCCTATAGATTCACAATTCGTTTTCAATCTATGTGGCAAAAAATGCCGCGCTGCAATATAACTATACAGCCACCAACGTAGATGCGGCAATTCATAGGCTCCTAAGCTCTGCAACAATCATCTGTCATAGATGCTGTGCCCAATAATGAAGACAATTAATAGGCTTGTCTGCTACTTCATTTTGAAATATATTTTGTTAACTTGTTGCTATCAAAATTCTAGCAATTCGTTTTCGGAAGTCATCATCTCGGAGTAATGTAATCTTTGCTATCCATTTTTAACCAACCAGCTATTATTTTTTCTGCAGGATATATTTAGCTAATTTTTTAAATGTAATCCTTTCTTTAGTCTCCTGTGTCCCCCCTTTCACATCCAATATTCGATAAACAAAATAACGGATGAATTACGATTACAAGTGTAAAATTGAAGTTTGATGTCGAACGCAATTTGCTGAGCTTATTTAATGTCTGCGATGTAGCTTGATTTATTTTGTAGGATTTTTAAAATAAAAGTTTTGATAACTATACGTTATATAATGCAAATCAATTTAATGTTTAATGATTTCAGGTCACACTATCACACAATTTAGACATCAGTAATTGGGATATATGTACACATGACCGTATAAATATCAGTCATAGTAACTTTTGTAGCATTTTTGGTGCAGCGTAGTGTTTTTAACGGAATTGGTATAAAAATTCTAATGCTTGATTAGCGTTCATACCGTTAATATTAGGGCTCCCACTACACGTGTAAACCCGCCCGCCCGAATACCCGTGTTCTTAAGCCCGCGGTGCTAAGCGTCCGTTCCACACGGACACGCCCGAACCCGCCCGGTCCGCGGGCGGGTACCCGGGTACCCGTGTACCCGTACACACGTACCCGCGGGTTCTAATTACACGCGGGTTCGGACCGTCCGCGGCCGTTTGAGTTGAGGCAAATATAATTTATTTATTTCATTTTACTCTATTTGCATTAGCAACTCTATGGGTTTGGTGTGTATGATATTGTTTTATATCAGGTATGTGGCAAAAGGAAATATCGTAAGAAGCCTACGTTTGCTCTATTGCGTCATAATATTGTATAAACCCAGTATTTTATTTAATGATTGACCGACGAAGGGCATGCAAACTGTATAACTTTTATTAATAGCCGCTTATAGATATGATAGCTAAACAAAAACAGTAAGTAAGTACAGTCAAGCACAAAAGTGGTCCACCACTTTTGTACTTTATTGCATGTAAAATAAGGTCCAAAAGTGGTAGCCCACTGTCATGGCTGACTGTACATGAGAAATTTTTAATATTAACCGAGCGCTTATTGTATTGTACAGTCGAGGAAATTTAATGTTTAGCACTTTTGATCCTTAACGTCATTCAAATAGAGTTGACATTTGCTAAGTCTTCATTATCCTCCACCGTCAGTATAGTTCTAAATAAGGGACTGAATGTGGTATACCTTTTTTTTTAAACCGTACTTTTACTCACGAGGTTGAATATGAGCACCGAATAAAGGCACTGAATCAAAACGATAGTTGCATCATTACTCTGCCTACCTATCTAAAGGATACAGTAATCATTTTAAAAGAAAGGTACTCGAACAAAACGATATTACGACTATTTTGCTACTGCTTCAATGTATACCGTTATCATTTTTAAATAAAGGTCTCAACAAACTCAACTAACTCAAACAAAACGATTTTACGTTACCGATTCAAAGTATACCATAATTATTTCGATATTGGATAACGGTACGATTTTATGCTCTCATGAAACAGTCGTTTTCTGCTTGCGTTTTTGACAGGATTTTATCTTACAGTTTCGGACGTACTAAAAATCGTTGATGTAGTTTAACGAGGTAAAAATAATTTGCAGTAACGAGATCATCATTTGTATAGGCGTTATCAGTGTCTTGCATTTTTTTTGGATAAACCCAAAAGTCTTAGCGACTAAACTATAGATAAAGAAGTGGTTGAATTCCAAAGCAATATTAAGTTTTATGCCTTTGCGATAAAGTCGAAATTTCAACAAAAAAATGGAAGCTAACTACTTACGTCTTAAGTTTACTTTGTTTGTTTTGTTCGTCACCTGCCGGCGAAACGGGTCTCCCAAGGTCGTTCATTTAAAATTAATACTCAGCCAGCAATTGCCTACTTCCCTTGCTTCGACAATAATGTACTTTTATCTGTTATCTTCGCCGACCCGAGCTGTGGTATTTTACCGCTGAACGGCTATATTAGGGAAGTGGAAGGGGCAGGTGGAAGGGGTCTTAAGGGACATAGGATATAAACGAGTTCCACGTGGACGGAGTCGTGGGCAGAAGCTAGTAAGTCTCATCCCATAAAAAACATTTCATGGAAAAAAGAGACTGTCTCAAAACTCTTCTTAAACTTAAAAAGTTGTTAGACATTTCGTAGAGCAAAGTCTCAGGCATTCATTAATCTTTATTTAATCATCGTCATCATCATCATATCAGCCGACAGACGTCCACTGCTGGACATAGGCC
Organism: Epinotia demarniana; assembly: GCA_945867215.1. Taxonomy (NCBI): domain Eukaryota; kingdom Metazoa; phylum Arthropoda; class Insecta; order Lepidoptera; family Tortricidae; genus Epinotia; species Epinotia demarniana. The sequence continues at coordinate 4,934,634 of OX244273.1, read as the reverse complement.
TCCCCCAAAGAGTGCCAAAGTGACCGGTCCTGCTCCACCCGCATCCAGCGGACTCCCGCAACCTTTACCAGGTCCTCAGTCCACCTTTTATTTACTTGCTTAATAAAATTTTACGTCACACATGGCCATAATACGAGTTTTACTGCACGCTGCGCACAAACACCTGCTATCTGGGGCATTCACGAATTCACCGCCCTAGTTACGTAATGTACTATTGTGACTTGGTAATCGCACAATACTACATAGTTTTAAGTATGCAAAATTTCATAAATGCAGTAAAGTCTCATCATTATTTCTAAATTGGGACCGGCCAATTTTAGACCACCAGCTTCGTTACTATTATGGTTCAAAACCAAAACTAGATTTATGTTACTACATTATTTTTCACATTTTAAGCTCAAATAAAAACTGGGGGCACGGCGGTGCCCCCGCCAAGTCGAGCAAAAAAGCGGCACTGCCGAACCATCTTTTTTCGAAGCAGTTCAGGCCGTTTTTGACCCCCCAATAACTTCGTTGTGAATAAAAATGGAAGCCTGAATTTGCAGTAACTAAGCAGGCATTGTTTAAACATGGTGTATTTCAAATTTCATTCAATTTGAAGCAGTAGTTTAAGAATTATAACTAGCCAAATTTTCTTAATTTTGTCACTCACATATTCACTGAACGATCAACAAAAACACTAATTTAGAACATAATTAGTGTTTAGTGTTAAAATCAAGATGAAAATAAAATATTTTGCAAATTTCGGTCCAGATGTCTAGATACGCATAAATAATTTGTAATCCCATATAAATATATAGGATTACAAAGTTACATTTGCAGCGAATGGGAGAAAAAATTCAAAAGCAAGAATGAGACTGCATTCGTAATTTGTATGTATTGATGACACAATAACCTACAAAAAAAAGTAAGATCCCATAAAAAAAACATTCCATGTAAAAAAGAGGCCCAGTCTCGAAACTCTTCCACCGTAAAAAGTTGTGAGATATTTCGTAGTACCAAGTCTCAGGCATTCTTATTATTCTTTATTTGCTAACTAAATATAATTTTGCGACTTGGCAATTACACAATACTTCATAGTTTAAGGTGTGCAAAAATCCATAAAAGCAGTAAAGTGGTGTGATTGCCAAGTGGCAGAATTCTATTTAGCTGGCAAATAAGGAATAATGAGAATGCCTGAGACTTGGTACTACGAAATATCTCACAGCTTTTCAAGGTGGAAGAGTTTCGAGACTTGGCCTCTTTTTTACATGGAATGTTTTTTTTATGGGATAAAACTTACTAGCTTCTGCCCGCGACTTCGTCTGCGTGGAACTCGTTTATATCCTATGTCCCTCCCCCAGGCTCAAATCTCTATACCAAATTTTATCTTAATCAACTCAGCTGTTAAAGCGTGAAGGGGTAACAGAAAGGCACAGGCAGACAGACCCACTTTCATATTTATAAAATTAGCATGGATTCGTACTTACTTTTTTAAAATATGAATTTGAGGAAGCGAACTCTACGTACTTTGTTATAATTTGTTACATTTATTCCTATGCTATTTTTATTCACAAATAACATGTTATAATTGCAATGCTACGAACACTCATTTAGTACTTGTATGTACATTCTTAGAACAACGGGATAGTTCCTAGCTTCACACCACAACTCAAGGACGGGTAGTACTACCGGGTACGACGGGTAGGACACGGGTACCCGTGCGCTAATTACACGGATCCGTTCGGACCGGTCGCTTAGACCCGCGGGCGGGTTACACGAACACGGGTACCCGACACGTGTACACGAAACCCGGACACGACCGCGAGCCCTAGTTTATATTAACCTTAATTAACATATTTGATTGATATTGTCTGTACCAATTCCGTTAACAACACTACACACACATAAATGCTACAAAAGTTACGATGACTGATAATTTATAAATCCTACACTATACTAGTAGTCTCATTCCTACTGTCAATGACGATACCAGTAGATCTTCCACTCTTCTACGCGTAGATCATATTATTATCACAGTGGTTTTTCTAGGAATACACTAAAGCTAGCTATTCATATCACTCACTAAGTCGAAATGAAAAGTAGCGCCACACCAAATTATCTCCATGAATGTTAGAACTGTATAAAAAGTAGCTGGCACGGCCCGTAAAATATCCAAATGGATGGAAATTCAACGCGTCACGCCTAAGTTCCACCCGAAAAACGATCATGAATGTCAAAACTCAACGTTTGAACACGTCAACACGCCATGGATGGTCGCAAGCCAATCGGAGTGGTTGTGAATATCTAGCATATTACGGCCATCCATTTCGATGCACCCTCTTGTCATAGAGACCAAAAAGGCAGGGTATGCCACGTCGGTAAATGGCTAGCTTTAGTTTCCAGAGGTAGATAGCTTCATCGAAGATAGTACTTAGTGCTTGCCTGATTAACTCTACATTATAATATATGTCAACATCAATAGGCTTAGTATGACATTATCCCTTAAGTCATTGGCATAAAGTGCACAATCAAATGACCTGGTATGCTCTAGATAAATGCCCATTTTTAGTTTCACCTTTTTGTTCAAAGTTCTGTTCATTTCACTTTCACTCAGGTATCAAGGTTTTTTTAGAATACGCGTGTTTTATGACTTATGTATGACAACCCGGGCAATGTGACCTAGCTTGCATTTTGAAGAAAACCATTCTTCAACACATTGTTACTAAGTAAACATTTCAATCACATCTAATTGATAGTTTCTAAAAAGAGTCGCAGGGGAAATCGGATGGAAACCTTTGAAAAATGGACGTACTAAAACAGGCTATTGGCCATTTGCTTTCCTAAATCCGATTTTAACAAACTGGTCGCCTCGGGGTACGAATGGGGTTCCGTGTGGCCGTCGAAAAGCCCTGCTAGCTTGAAGACTTAAGCCGACGTATATTCTTGACCACGCGACAATATGTCGATGGGACGTGTAATTCTAATATCTTTGACGTTCGTTAGCAGTGGAGGTCCCCTCTTTCGATCTCCATAACTATTCAATGTGATTCGCGCTTGCCTTGTCTTCCACACGCGACGGGATAACGCGTCAGAGCGAGCATGGGAAACATGACAAACAATTCAGATGTGAAAGATATGAGCTGTATTGAGGCTCTGCCACCATGACATTGCAGCAAACAAGCGGCCTAGCTCAACATATTGGTTGGTTATCAAAACATTTGTTGCGCGCACTCATTCTCGCATGTTTAGCTTGAAATGTGATGTTAGCGATGGCTGCAAGATCACAGTATGTTTTTAACAGCATGGTTAGTGTCAAAGACTTCAAGTTGCACAAATATCTGAATACGACCAATGGCAAGGAGTTAATGTTCTAATACATTTAAGCAGCCTTACGTGTTATGAGTGTATTTTTTATTGATTTTGTTCTTTACTCACGCCACCATTGAGCACTTAATTAAAACTGAATTGAGTGAAAGTAAAGCTAGATAAAAATCAATAAACTGACCTGAGTTGAGTGATCTCGATTTTTGTAAGTAGAGTGTGACTTATAGCAATAATAATTTGTTAAATTGATTTACTCTCGTCACAATTGGTTAACCCAAAAAGATGTACCACAATTATAACGTTTATTTCAACCTTGTTTTACCGACAAAGGCTTCATCGATCGATGTTTTGCCAATTTTTCATTTATAGAAAACATTTTTATTTGGAAACGGTTAACTTTTGACGATTGTTATTAAACCAACCTATGAGTTTAACACAACGACATTTTAGCTGTGCCTAAAAAAATACAGTAATTCGGCGAACACTCGATGAAATTTTAATGTTTATCGATAACATCAGGGGACACCTCGTTTATATGGAAACTGGTTTTTGACGAGGAAGATTTCGACTATCGAGTTTATTCAGATGTTTTAATCTTGACGTAAATAGAAGTATTTTTGGTTATATAGTCACGCACGCCTCGCAAGTATTTTAACTAATATATCGTGATTAGTAAGTAATCCTCTTTATATACTTAACATGTCCGTGTTAAATGTACAAAATTGGCTATCAAAAAACATTTGAATGGTCAGTATCGATCGATGTAAGAATAGCCCTCCTTCGCTATCTTCGCAGACAGACCAGTTCCTCGCTTGTTGGTTCAAGCGCTTAATTACCAGTGGCTCAAGCGAGCAATATCGCTACATCGAGTGCTGAAAAATTACTACTGATTTTTAAGAGGTTTACTCACTTGTTCAATTGGGACTGTTCGTGTGCGCCTGGATTCTAGTGCAGTTCGTTCAATTAAAGCGAGATTTGATTTCAAATTAAGCTGTTCTTTTTAATCTAAAGTATGTTTTCGAACTGTAATGAAATGTTATTCAGCGGAAACTCTGGAATAAATGCGCGGAGTATTCAATGTTTATCAGTTCCGGATGATGTTATAGCATTCGAGTATCAGTTTTCGACATGCTGTCAATTATACTGTTTCTTTTTTTTATATACCACAACAGTGGCAAACAACCAGACAACCTGCCTAGCACAGGCTGTAGCCTAGGGATGCTTTCGACACTAGAGGTGTGACAAGGGCGTTGTCGATCATTTATTTAATTTAAGTTTCGTCATGTCGATAACAACTACCTAACCTACCTACCTACCTACTACTACCTACCTAGGTACCTACTACTAACTTGTAGAAACAAATGCCCTCCCACCCCAGCGCAGTTTTGGGGGCCTCATTTCCCCGCTGAACCACAGAATAGATAATAGTACAGTTGAACTGCATTACCGATGTGTTGCAATACTTTTAAAATATAGTGTAGGTACCCATAAGTACACCATATTGCTTATTTAAATTATTGGTTTCACGGGTCTAACACGATGTTTATTTCTTTTATTTCTGGCGTTACGTCAAGGGAAAATATATCATTTAAATAATAAATGTCTACAAAGCGTGATATTTTAAAGTTATATTTTCGTTGTATTTAATATAAATTAATTGGACCATTTTTTACTTTCCCTAAAATAAACCGACGAAAAAAGATATTTTTATTTTGTTACGTCAATAACAAACTGACATGTACATTTTAAAAGTTCCAATATCAATTAAAAGATTATTTGACTTCCATGTTCTATCCAATACTGTAAATAAATAAAGCATCGTATTTTTAACTTTATCCCTTTATTAAATGACTAAAAATGGCATAGAATTTTTAAACCCATCAACGCCGAGCGATGCCGTATCTCACTTATTCGTGTTGTGTTTTCTACGTTCAGAGTCGCAATGAGCGCAATTGAATAGTTTGGCGACCAACTTTTCTCAGGAACAGGGGAGATAGTAACAATATTCACATACCTTTTTTTGATTGACTCGACGACCGCCGTAGCCTAGTTGGTAGTGACCCTGCCTATGAAGCCGGAGGTCCCGGGTTCGAATCCCGGTAAGGGCATTTATTTGTGTGATGAGCATGAATATTTGTTCCTGAGTCATGGATGTGTTCGATGTATTTAAGTAACTTATTTATCTCTATAAGTAGTATGTTTATCGTCGTCTAGTATTAGTACAAGCTTTGCTTAGTTTGGGACTAGGTCGATTTGTGTAAGATTGTCCAATATATTTATTATTTATTTATTTATAACTGTTCGCATAAGAAAGGAACTATATGAGTTTCTAACTTTCTTCCATTATTTTCGGTAGAGATTTGTTTAAATAATTTCATGAAATCTTATTTCACCTATTGAATTTGGCTTGTTTTTGCAAACAAATAATAGGTAAATATCACACTATTTAGCACTTGTATTTCCTAGCGTTATTATCAGTTGTGTCCATAAAATGCTGGGTCTGAAATGCTGCTCTAAGTCTAATACCAATAATTTTTATTTTTCACTTCTCAGTCAGAAAGCTAATATAATGATACCATCATACTCGTATTAGGGCAAATCTGGATGCACAAGATAACATTATCTTTTGTATCCAGCCAGTTTGATGTTACTGTCATATCATATTATATTGTGAGCAACATATCAACTTAAGTGTTCCAAAGGACTTGGTCGTATTTAATTCTGCAAATATCGGAACAGACAACTGGACGCGATTTAGCGATGCAGTTTTTATTATGACAACGTTATCATAAATATCATAAATCATAAATCGTTGTCATAAATATAAGTGAAACATAACTGATCCGTTGTCTACATGATTTGTACCTGCTATTCATCACTTTCGTATTACCAAAATTGCAAGTAAATAAAAGCTGCGGTTTATAAAAAAGCGTACGAAACTCCATATTAGAGTGTTAAGCAATTTTCAATTCTCATATCGTCTTTGTATTAAGCTCTAAAAGCGACTCTAACTTCGTTAAGCGTCTCGCCTGTCAAATTAAGATACGCTACAATTTAATCAGTTACCAAGGCTGAGTAAACAGATCGGGGTATCTGTGAATTTGGGATTCCTCTATTGATTTTCATTAACGTTTATGGAATTTTAAAATAATGGGTTACGGCTTATAAGCTCTTTTCCGCGCAACATGCGACATTTCATGTGTCATAATGCTAATACAGACCAGGTGACTCGAAAATTATGATGAATCCAAAAGAAAGAAGGCAAATAAATATGCCTAGTGAAGAAAATCACATTCTGATATTATGTCAAAGAATTACGAAGCTACAACCGTTTCAATATTGATTGTTAGAGAGAAAACTCTCGCAGATAGTGACGTAACAATCTGCGAGTGTCATATTAAATGACAATCGTCACTCATAACTATGTCATAACTTAACCTCTTGCGTTGGTTTTTTCTCCATTTGACTACATTTGTAATGGTTTTTCGGAAAACTACAACATTTTTAAATATTTTATTGAGTGCCTACAGCCATATTAGATCAAGCCTGGTAGTGAGTATGGTCGCCAGAGATCCCGAGGATGAGTTAAAATGTTGAGAGTGAGAGACACGTTCGTCTCTATTAGCTATCAACACTACTCTATGCACATTATCTGCTCCTGCGGAACACTCTTGCACAAAAGAAGTATCTGCCTAGGGCGACACATTGTGCACCCAGAAGAGGTACAACATATCACCGCCCAAAGAAACTGGAATTTCCTAGAGGCAACGGGCCTTAACGGTGAAATCTAAAAAAATAAAGGGGCTGCCACAATATATCACCTGCTGTTCGAAGCGGCATATAAAGGCCCACAAAACAACAATAATAATAATACTCTATGCAATAGACTGAGCTGTGCCTCTCTTTGCCTTAACAAAAACAAGTGTCTAACAATTCATTCAATTCCGTTTATTTTTCTCATTTCCATTCATTTATGTCATACGGTACAGAAATATTGAATTAATCATCTGACGAAGCATCCAAACGTCAACTTGACTTGATAATATTTTTATTGGAAAATTGTTTTTATTGAAGACCGCTTTAGCTTCGTTGGTAGTGACCCTGCCTACGAAGCAAGAGGTCCTGGGTTCGAATCCCGGTAAGGGCACTTATTTGTGTGATGAGCACGAATATTTGTTCCTGAGTCATGGATGTTTTTTATGTATTGAAGTTTTTATTTATCTATATAAATAAGGGCATTTCTTTGTGTGATGAGCATGAATATTTGTTCCTGAGTCATGGATGTGTTTTATATATTTAAGTAATTTATTTATCTATATAAGTTTGTTTATCGTCATCTAGTACCCATAGTACAAGCTTTGCTTAGTTTGGGACTAGATAGATTTGTGTAAGATTGTCCTCTAATATTTATGTTATTTTATTTATTTCATTAATTATGTATGTATGTAAGCACTTTATTGTACACAATAACAGGTTAAATATACATGTCACACAATAGATTAAAGTACAAATGCGAACTTATCCATATAAGGGATCTTTTCCAGCTAACCTTTGAGCAATTGAGAGGAAGGTAGGTAGAACGAGATAGGCAAACTTATACCGTGTACAAAAATAGAGAAAATGAAAGCAAATCCTAATAAGTATTAATTCTAGACAAATAAAAACATGCCAATACATATATAAATATACAATATAAAATATAATACACACTAACATATGTAACATATATATCGCAAATATACAATAAATAAATAAATACTATATTCAACCAATTCACAAGTCATTGGAAAGCCACAACTTCTTCAAATTCATCTTAAGTGACGCAACAGACTGCGACTGTCTCAGCAACAAAGGCAACTCATTCCACAATTTAACAGCGCGCGCAGTAAAAGATCTGGAGTATGTTCGCGTCTTTCTAGACCGTACAGCAAGAGTAAGGTTAGTACTCGACCGCAAGCGGTGGCCACTGCCGTCTGCCATATAACTAAACCGCTCAGAAAGGAAGAATTATGTTAATGTCTTTATGAAAATTTAATATGTTTGACATTCTATATTGATTTGTGTTTAGTGTCGGTTATAGTTTAATGTAAAGTGCATTCATCCTTACTTGTCTTATTTGGTAAAAAACATTCTAACCTCAAAATGTATATTTTTAGACTGTAGCAGCTAATTTATCGTAAAAAAAGCGAAGCTAGACAAAAAATCGTGAAGTGATGTCCGAAAAGTCGTCTCGGCATGATTTAATACTCACAAAATTGCTATTCTATCCTAAAAAGATGCATTTTGAGGTTAGAATGTTGTTTACCAAATAAGACAAGTAAGGATGAATGCACTGTAGTGTGATTGTTATGTAATTTTTTTATTGATTATTAGCCTTAATATTTCAGTTTTAATTAACTTCTGTATTGATATTTTTAATTTGTAACTTTTTTGTGTTATCGTAATTCGAGTTTTTATTTTAACTGATGATCATAATATCAAGTCGTGTTGACCTACGGTAATTTATATTGTATTTTCATATTATGAAATAAAGAAATCTAAATCAACGAATCCTCAAATCAATTAAGGTTTGGCAACGCATTTGTGATTCTTATGGAAGCGCAAGCGTCCATATGCTAAGGTGTCTACTTACCATCAATCAAACCGTATGCTAGCTTGCCACACTCGCAGTAAAAAAAAATTAGCTGACGCTTTAGCTGCTTCTTCTAAACTGAGCTCTCAAGCTTTCTCCCATCTCTCAGGCGGTTTACACAGTTGACCGTGAATACCGTGATACTTCATAATACTGTGGATAGCGTAAAGCCTGAAGTAAAAATAATGTATTGATAAAACATAACGTATATCAGTATTTACTATAGAGTAGGAGCTTACTATTAGAAGAAAATAGTTCATGCCTGAGCCAGACCTAAAATTACTTTTGTAATGGTCATTTCAGAAAAATATCTTTTTTTGAAATGGCATTGACTTTGCTCGTTACGCAAAGCTTTGGGTGTTGGGTGTTGGCAATGACCAATAACGGAAAGAGACCTCGCTATATTTTATAATAAATGCACAAGGCCCCAAAAACGACCGAAACTCGACTAATCGGTAGCAAAACTCGATTTTACTGGCTCCTGGCCGCACACGCACAGAATAAATCCTCGGCCCGGACAGCGAGAGGTAGTGACACAGTAAATTACGTTTACAACAGTAGCAAAGCATGTGCTCCAAATTCAGAATTGCGCGAGGTTTTGTGTGCAGGTTAGTTTTTGAATTGCTCAGTAGATGGCACTATAGCAAACGCATCAATTCGGGAACCGCACTATTCAGATGTTCCGTGCGATGATGGCCTCTGACCGCTACTAGATTTAGTTTTTTTTATATACTCGTAATTCTACGATAAATCAGTGTGTATATTTTAATCGACGCGAGTCGATTATGATCATTAATGTTTACACACGTAGTATAGACACACACATAAATACAATTTAGATTACTTATATATATCCCGGAGAAATTATAGCTATTAACTAATAAGCAACATGATTGACAACATGACATAAAAGCTAATTACAGGATCTCACATACAGTATAATCAATAATAATTAGGTATTTTACACTATCACTAGTCATATATTATTTTGACGGTCTGCTGATAAAGAGTAAGTAAATGATGATTAATAGTACATTGTGATACAAGTGAGGTAGGTTGATAATTACATCAGAGGCGAAATTGTTCACGCGAACCGCAGGTGAGCGTGATAAGGAAGCCGAGGATGTAATTATCAAAGCTCACGCGTATCATACGACGTTTTTCAACACATTTTGCGAGGAAAAAATCATTTTCATAAGATGAAAATGTTATAGGCCTGCCAAATTATTTACTTTACATTAACCAAATCATTAAGATGACAACAGGTTTTTACTCACAATTGCACATCGCCAAGAATTTCCAGTGGCGTCCATTCTATTTATCACTTTTCTAGTCACCACGAGTCAACATGTTTGATAATAACCAAACACGCATAAATAAATTTTACAAATATTTGTGAAATAAATAACCTATCCTATAAGGGCGCCCAACAGTGTTTTTTTTTTCGTGAAGTTTGCGCAGTGTGGGCACAGAAATCTCTAAACAGCCAATACAAAATGAAATTATATTTTAGTTTTAAAATGTTATCTGTATTTAATTCATGTAAAATGTTATGAAAAGTGAATAGTTTTACTAAATTAAACGTTTCCATATTATAAACATAAATAAATAGTCAATTAATTAACAAAAAGGATTTAATTTGATTAGTCGAGTAAGAATCCATTTGCAGAAAATTAAAAAAATAGCTGTACATTCTGTACAACCCGGTTAATTTAAGAATGCACCGTGTTCATGCATATATCTTCCTGCAAGGTGCCAACGTGACTTAATCGGGATATAACCATAACACACAAGTGTTGTAATGTTATAAAACACGCGTTTTTAATATCCAGGATTATGAGCCTAAAAGCGACACAATAAGAGGTACGTTACGAGCAATTGTGTTGAAAATTATTTTATCATTTGTTTACAAGATCAACACGGGTAGGTAAGAATCGATATGATAAAAAGGTGTTTACTTTTTTAAGTCTGATTGTGGCATGTTAAATTATTATCTTAGATTCTACTGTTTTACTCCTGATACTACGATCTCCCTCGTTTCGGCCCATAAAAAGCCTTGAAGGAGTTGTGACTAACACCGCCCCGTGGTTGTAGTGACGTGAAAAATTATCCTTTTAGATAAGGGGACGGGCCAATTGTTATGTATACTTAGACCAGTTTTACTAGACCTCCCATTCCCTGCTGTGGAAAAAGGGATTGTTATATTCAAAGGGGGTTTTGGTTGCTTTTGGAGGTCTAGTTGTGGTGGTTTCTGCAGAGCCCCAGGATGTCCCTTTGGGATAGACGTCCGTTCTTTAACGGAGGATTGTTTAAAATAATTTCCTAACGATGGTGTAAAAGGAAGAGTTTTAAGTGTTCTGCGACGATAAAGCTTATCAACGTTATTATTAATCTTCAGTGTAGCGTGAAATCCAAGAGGTGAAGTCTCTGATCTTTCTTTATCTTTAAGATATTACATTTAATAGAATACAGCTGAGAACAAAAACAAACACGACGGTAACCATTTTTGAACCCTGGATAGACATGTTAAACGCAGCATACGACGAGATATATACGAAAATATGTTACAAAAATCGTTGAAATTGCCATTAAAACACTCACTTCGCTCAGGACAGCCAAAACCGTATTTGAAAAAGATAGGGCGTAGATAACGAGAACGGGATGAGGACGGACAAAAATACAGTAGCACAGAAAAAATGATCTACACAAAGTGATATACATCGTTGTATTCAGACCCACCTGTTTCATCATCTACAACTTTACTATTCCTGCTCCAACACCATCTCTGACATAACAGGTTATAAAGTCAACGCTGCTCTAAGAACTATGAAATACTAGAAAAGCCCTGAGGAAGATGGTGTGAGAACGGAAGTTTTAAAAACAGGGAAAGATACGCTACCGCCCTACCTAACAATCCTTTTCATCTCTATTCTACGTACTGATCAATTTCCTCAAGACTTCTGGCACTTCAATATCATTATTCTGCACAAAAAAGTGACAAATGCTGTATTGGAAACTACAGACCAATTATTTGAAGTGCACACTCTTAGCCAAATCATTGAAATACCCAACGAGTTCAGTAAACCATTCTACGTTTTATTTGTGGACAACAGCAAGGCTTTTGACAGCGTCGAGCACTCTGCTGTATTCTGAGCCATGCGACAGCAACTGGTTGACAACACCTACGTTGCACTCGTTGGAACTATTTAGCAACAAACCTGCACAGCCTGCATCAAATTTCATATTTCCGGCCCTAAATTTCGCATCGAAGGAGGGAGATCCGCTTTCTCCGAAATTGGTCACCAGTTGCCTATAAGATTTTTTTCTGAAACTTGCAGCCAAATGGGAAGCAAAAAGCATCGACATTGGAGACACAAGGCTGACCAAAATCGATCCTTGTATAGAATAAAAGTAAAAAATATGGTAAAAAAGGTCTAAGCCATATACTCGTATTTCCGGCTTAAAATAAACGATCGAGTATCAGCACTAAACTTTGCAAGTAATCGTAATTCGATACCAAGAATCTCTCAGTTCAGCCTCAACTCGATTATTTACTGTTTTAGGGTGCCTTAGTCAACAACGAACCCACCAAGTCAAGTCCTGTCCGTCCGTCGGCGGCTTAGCTCAGTGACCCTTCGCACAAAAAAGCTGTAATTCGGCATGCATAATTACTACACCTAAATCAAAAGCAAAACAGTAGAATAAATACAATAAAAAAATACTTTAGCTCTCTGCGCATAAAGTGGGATTGGTTTTCTCGGTGAACTTACTTAGCCACGGAATGGCTTCCATAATATGGTTTCCGAGGTAGAGGCAGACCGAAAAGGAGATGGCGGGACGATCTTAATACGTTTTGTACAGATTGGCGAACACTAGCACAGAAACCGAGATCAGTGGCGGAAAAAAGGTGAGGCCGTTGTCCAGCAGTGGGACTAATCCCAAGATTTGGCATAGGTATTCGTTTTACGAAAGCGACTGCCATCTGACCTTCCAACCCAGAGGGAAAACTAGACCTTATTGGGATTAGACCGGTTTCCTCACGATGTTTTCCTTCACCGAAAAGCTAACGGTAAATATTCCATACATAAGTTCCGAATAGTGGGACACAATAAAGGCTAGTAAAAAAATAAGATATAAATTTTGGTGTGGAGTATCGTTGGATAGCTTAAGACATTTTTAAATTCAAGGATGATTTTGCGTGATATTGAGCTTTAAAGCCTTAATTATTATTTGAGTCATGTGTCCGGCCCTCTGACTCTGACGAAAAATCGTGACAGATGAACTTAATAAATGTACCTGTAAAAGCCAACTTTCGAACAAAATCGGGCGACGCAACTGTAACGTTTAGTTGGCGCGCGCGTGTCGACGTATCAACAGGCAACTACGGAACCCTGCACTGCGCGTGGTCCGACATACACTTGGCCGGTTTTTGTTATTTATCTCAAATCTTTTAATAAAATTGCCATAAACATAAAAAGACAAACTCACTGGGCAGGGGGAATTTAGTCGTAAATTTTCATAAAAAATTACGTGGCATTAGGAGATTGTCGAGTTGAAAAGTTAGAAATATTCCAAATCTGGGTTGTTGCATATTATAGTGTTTACCCAAAAAAACAGGCTAACGGGCTCAATGCTACCTAATCATCATCATCATCAACATCGTCGTCATTATGATTATATCAGCCGTTATTAGACGTCCACAGCAGGACATAGGCATCCCGCAAATACAACCGGTTCTGCGCCACCCGCATCTATGCTACCTGATGCTAAATTATATATATAACCAGCAATGAAAAAGGGATTACTTACTAAACTTAATTCAGTTACGCAAATATTAATAATAACTGAGAATTCGTCGCTATAGGTATAAAATAGTAGCAATATAAGTTCCAAGTTGATTGCAAAAACACATTTTTAAGTTTTATTGAGCACCTTGTGACTGATTCAGACGTACAAAATTGTGCAAGTAAAATTAACTAATTATTATACCATTTAAGATTCTACGATTTTTATTAAACATAATAAACAGCAGGTTGATCACATAACGCATTGTACGCGCGTCAGGTAAATTAAAATATCACTTTTTATATGGAAAAACGACTGTTAAAAGCTCCTAACGCGCGTTCGGTACGTTACCCCTCAGAGGGGAAATCCCGTAACGTGTCATCTTCCCATTTAGATATTCCTGACGCGCGTACAATGCGTTACGTGGCTAACCTGCTGTTTTTTTATGAAAAACTATAGATAAATACTGAACAACAAAAAGTTCGTAATCGGCTGCAGTAGTCATGGACTGAGTCGCAACCATGAGCTGGACAAAAAAAGGACTTAAGTTCTAAAAAAATCGTCTAGTTCTTCATGTCGATCACGTAACGCATTGTACGTATGTTAGGCAGATCTATTATTATAATTTTTATTGCCTTGTTCCTGCCTGCGTTCAGAACGTTACTTTTTTTTTATTTTGACAGGTTCTCCTGCAGCAGCCAGAAGGCTTTGGCTGCTCGTCTTTGCTGGCCTGTGGGCAGACTCCACTACGGGGCTGCCCGACTGCCGAAGAACAGAACGTTACGTGATTACCCCTCTGATATACAGTGTCTCGTAAACCGAAGGTAATCCGTGAACAGCTGATACGACTGCTAATTACCTCTTGCCTTGTGCTAAACGGCGCTCAGAACGTTACGTGATTACCCTTCTGATTTACAGAGTGTTCCGTAAACCGAAGATCAACCGTGGACAGCTACGAATGTTAAATTTTTAGGTTTAGTAAAAAATCCTCAGTGTGTATACATATTTAGACAATTATTACATGCTAATTTTACATTCTAGCTCACAGGTGTTCAGGTAGAACACAATGCATGAATAAATAGATTTAACAAAGAATTAATATTTATTAATATTCATTATTTCTTTATTTAATATTTCTCTTAAGTTAGGTTTTTACAATAATTATATAAAAAGTAAAATATAAAACAATACATATAAAACATAAAACCATTATAAAAACCTAACCTAGGGTACCGCCGGCAGCGAGGCGGGGCCTAAGCTACCGGTGGTCAGGGCGACAGAGACAGGAACCTCCTGACTATTCGCGCAGTGTCCAGGAGTACCGCCTTCTGTATCTGACCCTTGATCCAGCCATCTAGCGAGAGTCTCTTGAGGTGACGGTCGAGACTCTTCGCTATCAAACCGTTCGCCGAAACGACTATCGGGACGATGTTCGTCGAATCAACATCCCACATGGCGGTTACCTCGTGAGCCAGGTCTAGGTACTTGCTGGCTTTGTCCTTTTCGGCCTTCACGAGGTTCTCGTCATGGGGGATGGTCATGTCGACGAGCACTGCCTGGCGTTTTGATCGATCTATCAGCACGATATCAGGCCCATTGGCAAGAATAGTTCTGTCCGTGATGACAGATCGATCGCAATAGAGCGTGGCACGACCATTTTCGAGAACTGGCGCAGGTGTGTACTTATAGTAAGGCACTTCGGGGACCACAAGACCGTATAGCAGAGCAAGTTGCTGGTGAATAATTCTGGCTACAAGTTTATGTCTGTGCAAGTACTCGTCGTTAGCAAGATGACCACAACCGGAGATGATATGCCTGAGTGACTCCCCGGGATGGCGGCATGCCCGACAAATGTCGACCGTACCGTCCTTCAGGATATACCTCCGGTAGTTGTTCGTCATGATTACTTCGTCCGCAATTGCACAGACAAAACCTTCGGTTTCCCCGAAGAGATCCCCGAAACGTAGCCAGTTCACCGACGCGAGCAGATCTACATCGGGCCCTGTGAGGGCCTTGTAGAACCGCCCGTGTAGCTCCTTGCTCCTCCATACCGCCTTGCGGTCCTCGGCGCTCATTACTTTAAGTCTGCGCCAGTTCTCGTTTGCCAAGGAGAGCGGGGTGAAGTTTTCGTCTACTGCTACTACGTCGCGATGCATCCCACACTCGTTGTTTAGGAAATAATCCCTGAGACTGTACACCTCGCGGTTGTGGAGGTCTTTGGCATTTAAAAAACCGCGACCTCCACGCTTCCGCGAGATGTACAGCCTCATAACAGACAAGCGTGGGTGTAGCATGCGATGCGCAGTAAGCAGTACTCGGACTCTTCGATCCAGGGCATCCAGCTCAGTCCGAGTCCACCTTAGTACGCCAAAGGAGTAAGTAAGCAAGGGCATCACCCAGGCGTTGAAGGCGCGCACCTTGTTGCCGCCCGACAAAAGACTATTAAGTACTTTGGTCAGGCGACAAAAGAAGCGCTCCTTCACCGCCCGCTTTACGCCCTCACCCTCAAAACCCAATGACTGTGACATACCAAGATACTTATAGGTTTCTGCTTCGGAGATAGATTTGAGGGACATTGTCTCAGAAAGTTGCAAATTTGTTGAATTTACAACTTTCCCCCGCTGTACATGCATGACCGCACATTTATCGACACCAAATTCCATTTTGATGGCACTACTGAAGACTTCTGTTGTTTTCAGTAGTTCCAACAGGTCATGTTCATTTGCTGTAAATAGCTTGAGGTCATCCATATAGAGCAGATGAGAAATAACCTCATCCTCTCTCCGAAGCCGGCAACCTAGTCCTGAATCCTTCAGCAGGGTGCTAAGCGGATTCAGCGCTAGGCAGAACCACAAAGGACTCAGACTGTCGCCCTGGAAGATCCCACGTTCAATCCTTATAGAGTACTGCGGACCAGAAGAACAATCTTCTCCCCCCGGTTGACGAAGGACTGTGGTCCACTGCCCCATGCAAGTGCCTAAGAAGGATCTCAGAGCTCCATCAACTTTATACAACTCTAAGATCCTCCTCAGCCATGAATGAGGCACCGAATCATAGGCCTTCTTGTAGTCAATCCAGGCGGCCGAGAGGGCCCCTTTGTTCCGCCGGACTCGTTGGCAAATGGTCATGTCTATGAGGAGGAGCTCTTTAGTGACACGAGACCCAACCCTACATCCATTTTGAGCAGGAGCCAAAACATTGTTTGCAACGATGTGTGCGTTAATTTTTGATCTCAAAATGGATGTAAGGAGCTTGTACAGCGTAGGCAAGCACGTGATGGGTCTGTAGTTTTTCGCTTCCGTGGTACTACCGGACTTGTAGAGCAGGGAGGTGATACCAGTTGTAAAGAAAGATGGCAGGGAACCGAGCTCGAGGGCTTGCTGGAACTGTGTTGCCAAACGCAGGTGTGGGCATCGAAACCATTTCACCCAGAAGTTGTGCAATCCATCCGGCCCAGGACTTTTCCAGTTCGGCGCCAAACGGATGGCACAACTAACGTCTTCGCGGCTGATTGTAACAGTCCCCATGGGTTCAATGTCCTCACAATCACGTTCGACGACACTCATCCACTCGCCTTCGGTGTGTTCGACTGGCACCGACCAGATACTACGCCAGAAGTCAACCATGGCAGTAGAATCCGGCTGCTGTCCGTCGGTCACACGAACATCGGTTTCCTCCCACTTTCGGTATACCTTCCTTTGGTCGCTCTGGAAAAGGCGATTCTGCTGGTATCGGTCCACACGCTCTCTATAGCGGCGAATACGGGCTGCCCATGCATAGACTTTCTGCTTCAGAAAGTCAATGCGCTCTGTGACACAGGCCATGTAGTCGCGGGGCCTGGTACCAGTTCCCGCGAAGGCTTGGTTCACAAAGCGCATGACTCGGGGGCGGTTGTTGCCCCCCTTGAAGCAGATCAGCTTTGCAATGAGAGTCCTGAACGTATTGATACGCCGCTCAATCCGTACTTGCCATGCAGGGACACCCCCAGCGGTCCTAGGTGCACGATCAGCGTCCGGAAACTTGACGCGAGCAACACGGCATGCCGCGATGGCCCCGCAGTACATGATTGAGTGTGTATCAAGTAAGTCTTCACTAGTCCGTATATACGGGTCTAGCAGACCGTTCAGGGCTCCCATTAACGCTAGATTTCGTCTATTCACAGGCAGACGTGGTAATCGTGGCCTAGAGTTGTTTGTGGAACGATACCCCGTAATCGCATCTTCCAAAGCCCTCCTCAGTAGCTCATTAGTCTGGGTACTCACGCTCTGATTCGCACAGTCCTCCTCGTTGGCACTGGGATCAACCCGCGGTGCCCCCGGTGCCAGGTCGGGTACAGGCATCGGAGCCGGCAACAAGGCGGGCGGATCCCGCGCCGAGGTAGAGGTCGCACGATCAGAGAGTGCTTCCAGTCGTAGCCGATCAAGTGTGGCGTCATCCAACCGCTTGTGCCGCTGGATAACGCGCACCTGATCCGATAGACGTTGTGCGGATACGGTGATGGTCGGTTCAAGCGCCTGAAACAGAGGCAGCATCCGGACACGGTACGCGGACAGATTGGTTCGTCCCTCTGTCGCCCCATAGTAGGCGCGTGTTGGATTTATAATGATTTTGTTCAAATATTATAACAATTTTTTACGAATTATTAAACTATTTGATTGTTGTTAATAAATCGATTCAAAAATAAATATATTAAACTATTTGATTGTTATTAATAAATCGATTCGAAATTGAGGGTAAGACAACAAAAGTGGTTGACGTTACCGAGTGACAGAACAAGGTATAAAAGGGGCTGCTACTGGGTGAGCACGTCAGGTTCAAAAAAAAAAAAAAGTGAGCACACCACTTATTCTGTGACCAGCGCCACGAACGGAGTTAAGTAACCTGACTATTTATTTTACTTCAAATTTTAATTGCATGGTGTATTTATTGTAAGCTACAAGTTTAAGTGTGTTTTAAATGGCTTAATAATTATTGAACAAGGCTTAAGAATTAATCATCATTATAATAAAACGTGTTTGTGACTTAAAATAAATAGCACCTTTGTAGTGTATGAACAGTTTTATTTCTTATATTATAAATACATTACCCTTACCTTTTGCTTTAAGATGGTAAACGACAATTAGTCTTACAGTAGTATTTTATTGTTCATTATTGTGCTGGTGCATACCATTAATTCCCTTGAGTTAATGGTATTGTAAATAAATACTACCAATGACTGTTCACCGTGAGTACAATATATATATTCCATTTTCTCTTTTAAATTGCTCAAAAGCCTAGTAGTGTGGCAAATGGATCACTTACAGTTACATTAAATAGTATTCACTGTGCATATTTAATATTTGTTCTCCTTGTATATAATTGCGAAGCGGCTATTCTGATTAAATTTCGAGCCCGTTACGGTTTATAATACTACCGCCCTTGAGTTTTATAAAACTTACATTGAATTTAATGAATAAACCTAATATTTATTATAAAATCTAACTTCAGAAGTGGAGATTACCTAAACGACCCCCTTAAACGTATCAATTAATAATTTCAGAACATGGATACAAATCTGCTGAACAGTTTCCTGACTGCCATCCGGGATGCCATTACTTCGAATCGTCGGCAAGATGACGTTGCGCTGCCAACCTTCGACCCCTCCACCAGCGACAACGGAGCCGAGCCATGGTGCAGCAACGTTGAGACCCTCGGCAAGGAACTTGGATGGAATGGCGTCGTCATGGTTGCCAAAGCTGGTAAGGCCCTAAAGGGCTCTGCTTTGTTATGGTTCGACACTTGGGACCCTGAGGGTGGTAGGACGTGGGAAAACTTTTGTTCAGAATTAATGGACTTGTACCCACCAAAAAAAAATCTTGCTGAAAAACTAAGCAAAGCAGTCGCTTATAACTCTGACTCTGCAGACTCACATTGTGAATATGCAAGGGAAAAGATCAGGCTTTTACGAAATACCAAAATAAATTTTACGGAGGCGCAATTAATCGAGCTTGTTTGCGGTAGTATACGGGATGTAAATGTCAAAATGGCATCTTTTAACAGTAACGTAAGGACAACTGCCGAACTTATGATACTTTTTACTGCATACCTAAAGTCTAAAAAACGACCTCTAGAAACAAACGGCCTTGACAAGGACGACAACACTTCAAATTTCAAGCGTCCTAAGTTACAAAATGACAATACTCAGGAAAAGAAATGTTTTTTTTGTGGTAAAGCGGGGCATTTAAGATCGCAGTGCTATAAATTTCAATCATATTCAAAGAAAAATGGTAAAACTGAACAGATTGCCAACACTCCCCTAAAAAAACAATGCACCATTTGTAAAAAAATTGGGCAAGATGAAACAGTTTGCTGGTACAAAAATCGCAGTCCACAAAACACTTCTGATACCACCTTGCAAAACTCTCTGTCACCAAGAGTTAATTGTGTGAGACCAGAGTTATTTTCTGAACAAAGTATATGTTAATGATATACCTGTCGATTGTCTTATCGATACAGGAGCTAGTTGCAGTTTTGTTAAAGAATCAATAGCAAAGCGATTTAATTGCCCCTTTTCACCATGCTCAGTGAACCTTAATGGCATAGGGAATGGCAAAATGCATGTTTTCGCGACAATTACTGTTCCTGTTAAGTTTTTGGACATTTGTTTAGAGCTAGAATTCCACGTAGCCAAGGATGACGATTTTAGTTATGATATGCTTATAGGTAGAAACGTGGTTGATAAAAATGACTTGATTATAGTTACCGATTCGTTTGGTTTCACATTGAAACGCAAACTATCAACACCCAGTGCTGAAATTAACCATATTAATTCTTACACTGACGAAACTGTAACAACACAAATAAAGACTTCCATTCAACACCTAGACGCAAGTGTACAGGATAAAGTACTAAATATTTTCCAAAAATATCCCTCGGTTGTTCCCGTTACTGATTCAATAAGCACTGTTCAAACAGGAGAATTAAAACTTAGATTAAAGAAAGATGATATCGTATATTATCGTCCCTACCGTTTGGCCCCCGTTGAGAGAGAGAAGGTGAATGACATGATCAAAGATTTATTAAACAAAAACATTATTCGAGAAAGTGATTCCCCATTTGCGAGCCCCGTCCTTTTGGTGAAAAAGAAGGACGGAAGTGACCGAGTATGCGTTGACTACCGAGCGTTAAATAAATTAATTGATAAAGATAGGTACCCTCTCCCTCTCATCGAGGACCAAATCGACAAATTAGGAAAAGCCAAATATTATATATCCATAGATATGAAGAATGGCTTCTACCAAATCCTGGTAGCGGATGACTCTGTCAAATACACCGCATTTGTAACGCCTGACGGTCATTACGAATTTCTCAAAATGCCGTTTGGAATCTGTAACGGTCCGTCGGTGTTCCAGAGAGCGATTAACAGAGCCGTCCAACACCTGAAATTTTTACTGGTTTACATCGATGACTTGTTGATACCGTGTTCTATTGATGAAGGTCTGTCATTTTTAGAACAAACTCTAGAAGCATTAAGTAAAGCTGGATTTATGATCAACCCCATAAAGTGACAGTTTTTTACTGAAAGTATTGAGTACCTGGGAAGGCACATCTCAAAGGATGGTGTCCGACCTAGTAACTCAAAAGTTTCAGCACTGGTAAATTCCCCTGTTCCCGGTAACGTTAAACAAGTACGACAATTAATGGGCCTAGCCAGCTACTTTCGGAAATTCATACCAGAATTTGCTTGTCGCACAGCATGTATAACAAAATTAACAAAAAACAATCAAAAATGGGAATGGGGACCCGAACAGGATGCGGCTCGCAATTATATTATAGAACGATTAACAGACAAACCATTATTGGCCATTTATGACCCGACACTCCCTACAGAAGTACACACTGATGCTAGTACTATAGGGTACGGTGCTATTTTAATTCAAAAAGATAAAACTGTTACCAAAGTTATTGCATACTATAGTAAAAGGACGACACCCGCTGAATCTAAATACAGTTCTTACGATTTGGAAACATTAGCTGTTTACAATGCTCTTAAACATTATCGCGTATATTTATTAGGTATTGATTTCAAAATAATAACAGATTGCAACGCCATAAAGTCTACTGTTAGTAAAAGAGACCTGTCACCACGCGTTGCTCGTTGGTGGACCTTCTTACAGGATTTTCGTTTTGAAATTATTTATAAAAAAGGTAAATTTATTGCACATGTCGACTTTTTAAGCCGCAATCCTGTCGGGCTCTCGTCTCCCACTAATCAAAAGGTAAATGTCATTAACGAATCTCAATCATGGTTAGAAATTGCGCAACAAAATGATCAACAGACACAATATTTAATAGAGCAGCTGCAAAGAGGAGAACTAGACTCAAATCGTTACGTAATTTTAAATAATCTGTTACAATACAAAACTGAACCTAATGAAGAGCTAAAACTGTATTTACCAAAAGCAACCAGGTTTACAACTTTACAACTATATCATGATCAAAACTGTCATCTCGGTTACAACAAAGTCGTGTCCAAATTACGTGAAAATTTCTGGTTCCCCAAAATGGCTGCTTACGTAAGAAAATATCTGTCACATTGCCTCATTTGTATAGAGCGTAAAGGTCAATCAGGGCCTAAACAAGGATACTTGCATCCGATTATAAAAACAGCTGTACCGTTTCATACTGTGCATCTGGACTGTGCTGGCGCATTTCCAGTTTCAACTGATGGATTCAAACACATTTTAATATTGATTGATGGTTTCACAAAGTTTTGCATATTAAAGCCCCTAAAAAATCTTAACTCTCACGAGTTTACAGCTGCTATTCGAGAAACACTTACTTTGTTTGCACCGCAATTAGTAGTAACTGACCGTGGAACCAATTTCAGCTCTAATGAATCGAAATCACTGTTTAGAGAACTACACATAGAACACCACATGATTGCTACTGGTACACCGAGAGGCAATGGCCAAGTAGAACGTTATGTCTCAACTATAGTTAATATGCTTAGAACCACTTGTGACGATGGGTCAGACTGGCCGAGCTCCTTATGGAAGGTTCAGCAGTCACTTAATACCAGTGTCCAAAAATCTACTGGATTTTCACCAGAACATTTATTAATTGGTCGTGATGTAAATATTCCTTGCATACAGGCCCGATTAACAGACATCATAGGACACGCAAATGCCAATACTTCCAATATTAACTTACAAGCCGATCGGCAACTTGCATATCAACGATTGTGTTTGATAGCACAGAGGTCCAAGAAGCGTTTTGATTCTGTAAGACGTAACAACAAAGTCTATAACATTGGTGATATGGTTTATGTTAACCAAGACCACAGACGCAATCATAAATTAAGCCCTAAATTCAAAGGTCCATATCGAATTATTAGTATTTCTGACAATGACCGATTTGTTTTGAGAGGTACCGGTAATTTAAGGAGTATAACCGTAGCAAAAGACAAACTGCGATATTGGCCTGGTGAATGGAACGATCAAAACGCATCTTCAGACGACTCTGTGTAATCATAATCAAAAACGATTGTCTATCGTCATTCGTGATTAACCGTGTTGGATTGGTAGGTATAGATTCAGATTTAAGTTTGTTGTGATAAGTACATCACTGTATAGTAATTAATATGATTAATGTACAAAGATTTTTGAATTATTATTATGCATAAGTTCTCCATGAGCGATGGTCGATAATTGCTTGTGTAGTAGTACTTTCGTGTAAGTGTAACTACTCGATAACAGCGTTTGATGGGATGATAATAAAATATACTGATTAATACACGATTTCCGATTATTACGTTACGAGAGTACTTACTTCGTTTGGGGTATGTTTATGCCGGTGCACTACTACATACGCAATTTTAGATTCCTAAATGCTGAATAATAAAAAACAAAAAAAATGATTGTTACACCATCTTCAGCTGTTTTATATAATGGGTCATAAAAGGGTAACGACAAATTATTTATGGTTACAATTTTGCATGATAGTACTTAATCGACTATGTACATATATAATAGATGATTAGAAACAATATTATGTACAAAAGATAATTTTCTGCTGGTCGGTCATATGTCTGATGTTTGCTTAACTTCACATGCAGCAGGTGTTGGAGCATTCATGTCAGGGCATATGGCTATAAATTAATATGATGCTGGGCGGTCACTAGTCTGATGTATGCCTAGCTTCACGGGCAGCAGGTGTCGGGGCATACATGTCAGGGCTTTTGGCTATCTGTTGGGCGGTAATTTGTCTGATCTCTGCCCAGAACTTCACGTGCAACAGGTGAAGGGGCTTAGATGTCAGGACAATTGATCATTGACAATTATATGTATATAAATAAAATAAGTAATTTAAGACTATGTGTACTTAGGTTTAGGCAAACTTCTGTTAAGATCAATTCATACCGTTGTACTTCGAGATCGAAGTACTGGTCAGTATGGCCGTGTTGGATTTATAATGATTTTGTTCAAATATTATAACAATTTTTTACGAATTATTAAACTATTTGATTTTTGTTAATAAATCGATTCAAAAATAAATATATTAAACTATTTGATTGTTATTAATAAATCGATTCGAAATTGAGGGTAAGACAACAAAAGTGGTTGACGTTACCGAGTGACAGAACAAGGTATAAAAGGGGCTGCTACTGGGTGAGCACGTGTCGGTGTGTCGCATCTCGATGGAGGGGCACCCCCCGATATCGATTGCGTCAACCTACCTTTCACCTCAACGAGACTTACTTCTGACTGACCTCAACTCTTTAGCCTCCCTAGGTCCTTCGGTCATCGTGGCCGGGGACCTAAATAGTAAGCATATCAGCTGGGGATGCGTAGCATCCAATCCCAACGGCAATCGGCTTCATCACCTTTTGATCGATAGCCTCCCTTTCGATCTCCTCGCTCCCTTAGAGCCGACTCACTTCCCTCATAACGTAGACCACCGACCTGACATACTCGACATAGCACTACTAAAGAACGTAGCGTTAACTCTGCGTTCTATAGAAGTGCTACACGAACTAGACTCGGATCATAGGCCAGTCCTCTTGAGACTAGGCCCTCACCCCAATAGTACTCCTCGAACCAGGACACTCGTGGACTGGGACAAGGTACAATCAGGTCTCCTACAGACGGACTCCCCCCTGCTTAGAGATATCCCAGACAATATAACTACAACCGAACAGACAGACCAAGCGATCGATTCTTTCACCAACTACCTCAACGCTGTTCGAAGCGAAGCCTCAAGGGAGGTGTCGGCGGAGGACATCCAAAACCGACCTCTACCTACGGAACTGAGAGAGTTGGTGACAAGGAAAAATCGCGCCATATGTACCTATTCAAATAACCCTTCTGCCGAAAATCGGCAAATCCTGAGGGACTTGTCTAACGAGTCCAAACAGAGAATTGCCGAATTTCGGGAGAACTCGTTCAGGGATCTGATGGGGGAGATAACGCCTAGTCACCTGGCTTACTGGAAACTAGCGAGATCTCTCAAATCCGATGCCTGTTGGACCATCCCTCCCTTGGATCGACCGGATCACTCAACCCCCGCGTTCGAGGACAGTGAGAAAGCCGAATGCCTTGCGAGTAGTTTAGAGTCCCAATGTTCGCCCAACCTCCTCAACACCGACGAAGCCCACATTAGTAGGGTCGATTCCGAGGTGGACAGGAGATCGCGTCTCCCCGTAACTTCACCCATTTTACCGGTGTCGGTTAAGGAAGTCAGTGACCTTGTCAGGCGTCTCCGTATTAGGAAGGCTCCGGGTGCGGATGGTCTATCCAATCGCATCCTGAAACTTCTCCCCGAAACCCTCCTCCTCCTTTTGGTCGGCATTTTCAATGCCGCACTGACCAATGCTCACTTTCCAGCCGCGTGGAAATGTGCAACGGTCATAGGGATAGCGAAGCCCGGCAAACCCCGGACCTCGCCTGCCTCTTACAGGCCGATCAGCTTACTTAGCTCCCTTGGAAAGCTATATGAGCGGATCCTTCTCACGAGAATTCTCAGATTTACGGCTGAGAATAACCTCCTCATCGATGAGCAGTTCGGTTTTAGATCCGGACACTCATGCGTCCAACAGGTGCACCGCGTCACGGAGCACGTGTTGGATGGTTTCTCTCGATTCCAGGGGCTCAAGACCGGTGCGATCTTTCTCGACGTCGCGAAAGCCTTCGACAAGGTCTGGCATAACGGGCTTGTATACAAGTTATACCAGCTCGGAATGCCGGACAGACTCGTACTCACAATACGAGATTTTCTCAGTGACCGAAGCTTTCGATACCGACTGGAGGGAACGTATTCGGACCCACACCCCATCCGGGCCGGAGTCCCGCAAGGCTCCGTGCTCTCTCCCACTCTCTACTCGTTATTCACAAACGACATTCCCAGGCACCCTAAGGTGCAACTGGGGTTGTTTGCGGATGACACCGCGCTCTTTACGACTCATTGTAAGTACGCTACTATCCGGCGATACCTCCAAGAGGCAATCTCCGACCTAGGTCGTTGGTTTAATCTTTGGCGTATCGAAGTCAACCCAGAGAAAAGCACTGCAATAGTCTTTCATCCGTCGGACTGCATTAGTACAGAAAGGCGGGTGGCTCCGATCCAGATGTTTGACCGACCCATCCCCTGGGTCAACGAGGCCAAATATCTTGGAGTGACCCTCGACAGGAGACTGACTTTCCGTAGCCACATCCGTAGGGTACGCAACCGCGCGTTGTTCGTGCTAGGAAGGCTAGGGCCGATGATCAACAAGTTTAGTAAAATGTCACTTAGGAATAAGCTGACACTCTACAAGACTTGTGTTCGTCCAATCATGACATATGCAAGTGTAGCATTCGCTCACGTGCCTATGTCATCGCTCAAGCCGCTTCAGGTCATTCAGAATCGTTTTCTCCGAAGGGCGACTGGTGCCCCGTGGTACCAATCGAACCTCAGCCTGCACCACGACATGGAGATTAGCACCATGTATGGTTTCTTTAAGCAGGCTGCCAGACGTTATTTTGATAACGCTCCCCACCATAGGAATCCGTTAGTTAGGAAGGCTGCTGACTACGTCCCCATCCCTCCCCCCTCTGTCGTTACTCGGCGCTCACTGATTAGGGGCCGCACGGTCCGGCGTCCTAGGCACACACTCACGGACCCGGACGACGAAATCACAGCGTCCATCGAAAGATGGAACGCTGCGCTTTCGACGTCCAACACATCGCGTACACTTCAGCGTTCCCGCCGGCGGGGACGTCCACCGCGAGACAACACAGACACATACAGTCCGCTTTTGTCCCGGTACCGCCGCATACCGGGTAGAGTCAGTCCGACGCAAGTCGGGCCTAGCTGAGTTTCTTGCTGGACTCTTCTCAGCTAGGCTAGGTTTTAGCGAACCAGCGATAAAACTCCCAGTAGTTCGATACCACTCACACCCCAGATTCGGTTGATACCGTTCAACATTTCTAATTGTAATATAATGTGTTAAATAAAAATTAAATCCATATTTATATCATAATAGAAAAATATACAACCGAATTGAGAAACCAATCTCACTGGAGCGCAAACTCTTAGAGTATTCCAGTGTACAAACTTCCGCGCGTGGTCGTGCCGGAGGCTTCCCCTGGATTTTCCCCAGGCCACCCTCCAACCACGCAGTTCGACCGCTATATTGGGTCCGTCCTATTATAGCAACAGTCAGGTTAAAAAAAAAAAAAAAAAAAAAGTGAGCACACCACTTATTCTGTGACCAGCGCCACGAACGGAGTTAAGTAACCTGACTATTTATTTTACTTCAAATTTTAATTGCATGGTGTATTTATTGTAAGCTACAAGTTTAAGTGTGTTTTAAATGGCTTAATAATTATTGAACAAGGCTTAAGAAGTAATCATCATTATAATAAAACGTGTTTTTGACTTAAAATAAATAGCACCTTTGTAGTGTATGAACAGTTTTATTATTTATATTATAAATACATTACCCTTACCTTTTGCTTTAAGATGGTAAACGACAATTAGTCTTACAGTAGTATTTTATTGTTCATTATTGTGCTGGTGCATACCATTAATTCCCATGGTATTGTAAATAAATACTACCAATGACTGTTCACCGTGAGTACAATATATATATTCCATTTTCTCTTTTAAATTGCTCAAAAGCCTAGTAGTGTGGCAAATGGATCACTTACAGTTACATTAAATAGTATTCACTGTGCATATTTAATATTTGTTCTCCTTGTATATAATTGCGAAGCGGCTATTCTGATTAAATTTCGAGCCCGTTACGGTTTATAATACTACCGCCCTTGAGTTTTATAAAACTTACATTGAATTTAATGAATAAACCTAATATTTATTACCTATAAAATCTAACCCGCGCATGCAGTTTTCGTTAATGGATTGCGTCCACTGCATGCGGCGCACTATACCACCGGTAGCGGGAGCCGTGGGCGGAGCAGGATGCCCCACAGGCCCCAAGCGTGCCGGCAGCGGTGGTCGCCCGCGCCGCGCAGGTGGTCGTGGCGGCGGCGGCGGCGACCCGCACTCGTCATTCGAACTGCTGCTGCTAGTTTCGGGCGCGGTCGCAAATTCATCGCCCGATGATGACGTGCTGGACGATGGTGTGGACGACGAGGCGGGTGGGGGTGGAGGTTGTGCGTGTTCTTCCGCTAGTGCTTGACGTGTTTTTCGCTGTGATCTAGTTATCATCGCGTGCTGTCAGTGACATTTCAAAAATGGGAATTTCACCAAATTGCCGTTTTTCTAGACAATTTAAATATTTCCAGGGCTGTGGGATGTTTATATATAGTGGCGATACAAAATCGAACCATTTTAACCTGATAAAACACGAATACAACGAACACAAAATAAAATTGTAAAAAACACGTCTGACATGTGACAGCGGTCATTTTTTTTTATATTTATTATTATATTTCTTGCCGTGGGTGTCGTAAAAGTCGACTAAGGGACCAGGGTGGAAGTGTGTTGTGAGCGATGGGCTAGCAACCTATCACTGCAATATCACATTTGTCGATCTTCTAGACCCACATTTATGCTAAAAGTGGCGCTGGAATATACGTTTCATGTGCTCTGCCTATCCCTTTCGGGAATAAAGGAGTGAATGTATGTATGTATGTTAATTAATTGAACTACCGTCATCTTACCTTGTAACCACGAGCAGTTTAAGCGAGGAGCTAAGCAAAGCCAACTTTGTGAACACTGAACAGTAATAATTTATTAGCAAACGTAACATCAAAGTAATATCAACTTAACTTCATTATAGCTATTCTGGAAACATATTAAAGTCAAATTAGTGTGAAAGCCGCGACGGATATTTAATAGACATCCCTGAATACTGATTTCTGTACGTGTACGGTTTGGATTTATGAGATGTAGGTTTCGAATCAATACTCGAGTAAATTCTGTCAAAATATCTGAAGCGAAAAATCACCGTAAGTACCTAGTTTTCTCTAACATGTGTTCTACATAATAGGCTTCGAAGTGTCACGTTTCAGGAGCAGCGAGACGAGAGACCCGTAATGTCAAGATGGTCTTTTTTAATTTCCATTCGACTATTTGTGGCACAGGATCACGGCGTTCAGCCATGAAAATTTAAGTTTGATTTCTTGGAGTTTTTTAATTTATTTCATCGCATGTTCGGGAAAAGCAGTATACATACCTCGGCGTGAAAAGGGGTTGCCAGCCTCATAACTATACGACCTTGCTACGCTCGGCCGTCTATATGTACTCGGCCGGCAACTACTTACTTCCCGGCCTCTGTAGTAATGTACTGTTGTCGCTTCTGTCCGCGACTCCGTCCGCATGGAAATTTAAGAATAAAGAATGACTTCATGACTCCTTGCATAAATACTACAGATAAATATACTGTAAATAACTTCCTCTCTTTTTGTTTTCAAAAAACAACGTAGGAAATTAATTTGATACGAAGTAGCTTTGGTTAGGGTGTATTGTTTTAATACTGGTACGGTATCAACATACTCTCACCTGTGACTTAACCTAGCCAAGCTCTAGTATTCGAGACTTAACTTTACAACGAGCTGCTGCAAACAGTCGGATATGGTAAAACGGGTAATTGTTGCTATAAAACAATTTAATGATATAGTTTTTCTGATAAGGTAGGGCACAGCGAAATGTCATCCCACTCGAATGTGGAGCCGCCCAACTGTGGAAGTACCTTGCATAAGACCACAGCCATAATAACACTACTACTTGGTCTGTAGTAGTGTTGTGTTCCTTGAGGTGAGCAAGGTCACCAGAGCTCCCGAGGATGCGTTGTGTTGAGAGCGAGGGCATTTGTTACTTCAGCTGTCAACACGGTGAATCCTCAAACATATCAAGGGTCGGTAACGCTCATGTTACTCCTTTGGAGTTGCATGCGTCTGTAGGCCGCGGCGTCCGCTTACCATCAGGCGGTTCCGTACGGTTCTTTGCCACAGTCGTTGTAAAAAAAAAATCGTGAGAGAATCTGCATACTTTACTCGGCTTTTTAGTTATTTTCAAGCATGCAATGTATTATTTACGTAAAGTTCCTTAATTGGCAGTGAAGTATCACGTGTTGGTGCGGAGAGACGAGAGACATAATGAGATTTCATGCAAAGTTGGAGGCCATGGTATTTTTATTATATTCCATCCCACATTTATTTGTGACACAGCATCACAGCCTTCAGCAGCCATTAATAAAACTATAAGCATTATTTACTTTATGGTTCGCTGTGACACCACGATTATTAAAAAAAAAACAATAAATGATGTTGTGATATTTTTGAACATAACAAATAACTAATTATTAACAAATTCCGATAGTTTTCAATTGCAAATTGTACACTAAAAACACCTTTTGAAATATTTCATCTAAATAATAGCGGTGAAAATGCCTACTCAAGCCACGCGTTGGTATTCTTTTGAATGAATTTGCTGGCAACGTCTTTTTTTTGTTCTGTGATTCTATTTGATTGGATTTATTGTGCAATGTTGATTTTTTTATTGAATATGAGTTGCAACGAACAACGATGAAAGTTTGTTGTTTTTAATTGATTTAATTGCTTGTTTCAGAAAAACACTACACATACCTCGGCGTGGAAAGGGACTGCCTCATACCTATCCGGCCTCGCTACGCTTGGCCGTCTCTATGCCCTAGCCCGGCAGCCCGTTACTTTCCGGCGTCTAGTTTTTTACTATTGTGAAAGTCATAAATCAGAGGATCACAGACTCACGCGATTAATAATATAATTAGATATCCACGTGTTAAACACTTCTTGTATTGTGTACTCGTCCTGGCACGTTAAGGGGATGCCGCGATTATTGTAAATCAGGCGCCTTTGTAAAAGACACGTTTATGTTTTCTATGTATACGAGAAAACTAGACACAATTTTCTTCAGGAAGGATTTCATTAGATCTAAATGTAGATTTTTGTAATGAGGCAATTTTAAACAATAGTGATTCTGAAAAACAATAAAATAAACAGTCAATAATTCATTATAAGACCGCAATAAGTTAGGAAATGGTAATGGAATGCTATTTAGCATTCAGTTCATATAAACTTATGGCAAAATAGTCAACTCTGATCCCATTTTTATCGGGGTGGTATAATTAATGTGTCCGAAAATTTATAAATTTCGTTTCTTCACACTTCCTTCCTTCATTCCCTGCAAAAAATTGCTATGCGCTGCACTCGTAGCCGATCCCGTGGTTTTCAGGCCTCCACCCACCGAACGCGTGTCGTGCGCGGTGCGTGACGTGCGGGCGGCGTATAGCAACGTGGGGGTACCCGGGCCCGCGCGGGCCCGCCGCGTCAGCGACGCGTTAACAACGCGTGTGCAGCGCGAGCCCGCTGCGTTGGTGACGCGTCAGCAACGCGTTTGTAGCGCGGGCTCGCGCGGGCCCGCACTTCACACGCGACGCGCACGTCACGCGGCCGCGCTGCCGAGTTGTAACTTTAGCGCCGCGGGCCCGCGTTCGGACCACGTTCGATGTGTGTTTGAAGTGTATTTTCAATGCTTTACAACTTGCGCGGGTGCCGGCAGCACACGCGCCGCGCACGACACGCGTTCGGCGGGTGGAGGCCTTTAGCAGCGTGGGCCCGCGCGGGCCCGCGCTTTACACGCGACGCGCACGTCACGCGGCCGCGCTGCCGAGTTGTAACTTTAGCGCCGCGGGCCGAGTGGTTCGGTGGGTGGAGGGCTTTCCTTGTATGTAGCGGGAAACGACTACGGCGTAGGCAGGGTTCCTGGCAGTAAAAGTGTTAGGTGCTCACAATTTACCCAATTAAAAAAGTAAGGTATTCCCTCTCTTTAAATAGACATCAAAGTGTTTATATTAAAGAAAAATAATACAGCGAATTAAAGAAAAATAACGCATCCATTATTATATTATTGAAGGTTTATTATGTAGTGTATTAATGCGTGCACTGAGACAAAATGAAATTAAAATACGTTTTCTAAGACTAACTCGGTTATCAATAAATAATTAAAATAAACAGTAGGTTTAGTCTTTCACAAATCTACCTAGATACATATTTAAAAATATATCACAATCTTACACATACCGAACTAGGCATTGGAAGCTCAATAAGGCTTGTGTTTAGGGGAACTAGACGAAGGTATATGTATATATTTCACAGATATAAGTACTACTTATGTAACTTGTAAAACAGAATACGTCCGCGTACCAATGTTCCGCACACTAACTTTCATAGTAGGGCAGTTTCAGGCGATAATGTGGACACGCTGAACAAAAGCACCAATTTTTTATTCAGGTACTTGTTAAGTCCATAGCTTAAAGTTTTCATCTTTATTTAATGGCGGTCAATTCGAATAATACGTATATTATTAATATCTCGAGTTCTAAATAACGTAGAATCACAATCTTAGTGTCTAAATATACATAATTGGGGTCAAGGAAAACAAACTAGATATTTTTTAGAGTCGAGTTCCCAATATCAAACGGAACCCTGTTCCTTAGCTTCCGCTGTCCATCCGGCTGTCTGCGTATCAGCAATAGCTAGAATGTTCAAATTTCCACATAAGTTGTTTTTCTATTGCTGCTTTAACATACATTCATAAAAATAAAAATAATTTTAAAATTAAATAGTTCTCTCATACATGAAACGTAATTATACTGCCCGCCCATAACAATCGCTACTTATATCTCTAGAACCGTAATATGTAGAAACTTCAAATTCCCGCAGGTTATGTATTTAAGTATATAACTTCTATTAGAACAAGTAATAAAATTATAATAATGTAATTGTTTTTTTAACATAACTTGAACCAACTAAAAGAAAAAGATATTTTACATTTATATGCAGTGTTATATCGGTAAAATATTTATCTAGTTGAATTCCCTGATCCCCAATACGTATATTTAGACACCAACTTTGTGGGTCTAAGTGTCTTAGAACTCGGGATATTAATATTTAACCATTATTAACATGGCCGCCAAAAAAAATGTCCGACGGAGGAGTTGGTTCCTATCAAAAACTTAAAGCTATGGACCAGTGCCTGAAAAAAATGGTGCTTATGTCCAGCGTGTCCACATTTACGACCATTTGTTCGGGCACTCTGCCCCACTATCACGCGCGACGAATACGACTAAGTATGTCAAAGTGAGCGCGAACCGCATTGGTCGGTATTAGAAACAATCGTCGGCTAAATTCGCTAACCTCGTAACTCAATACGATCTTACTTTAAAGGAGGCCCAAAACCTTTATCACCAAAAAAGGCGGTTTGCAGTTGCGAGGCTTTCTTACTGCTATATATGTCAAAGTTTTTGTTGTTTAAAAAGGCGTTCAAGGCGGACTTGCGAGGTTTTCTATTTGCTAGTATTGAAGAGTTTGCTATACCTCTTCATAAAAATTGAGCACTATCCTTGAACATATAAGGTATTTAAGGAATACTTCATTTATGCTCGTGACCAGCAATTTGAAATAAGTTGTAAATCGCTGTTCACTTGATAAGTGCAAATTCCTTCCAAATTCGCGTCTTATCAAAGCCTTGACCTGTACCGAACCGTATTCTATTTCCGCAAATACCAGTTATCCGGGATACCGGCTTAATCCGGTAATGGGCAAATTACGTGGCGTAATCCGTATTCTGGGAAACCAATCAGTATTAAATACGGTATTGGAGCCCGTTTGATGAGCTGTGATATAATTTTGAATTGACAGCGTTAGTATATATTTTTATACAAATGTGAATGCTAAAAGCAAGGATGGAACTTTTAGGAAGTGAAGTCTGTGTCAGTAATTACGGTAATCTTTATATCGGGTTTTTATTGTGAACTGTTTAATAATGTTTTTCACTCATAGCATAGATTATTTTCAAAAATTTAATGTGTGTTTAGACGACCGCTTTAGCCTAGTTGGTAGTGACCCTGCCTACGAAACAAGAGGTCCTGGCTTCGAATCCCGGTAAGGGCAAACATTTATATGATGAGCATGAATATTTGTTTCTGAGTCATGGATGTTTTCTATGTATTTAAGTATTTATATCTATTATATATATCGTCGTCTAGTACCCATAACACAAGCCTTACTGAGCTTATTATGGGACTAGGTCGATTTGTGTAAGATTGTCCCCTTATATTTATTTATTTTATTTAAGAATATTTAGCCCAGGTTATATTGGATGAGCCTGTACTAATATTCAGTGGAGATTGGGGTATAGGATCATGAGTAAGATTTTAAAACACATTAAGAATAATAACGTTTGAAAATAAAGGTACTTAAATATTAAGGGACAATCTTACACAAATCTCATAGTATTATAGCTCAATAAGGTTTGTGATATTGAGGAGAGCGGGGCTAAAAGTGCCGATTTTCATAAAATAGAAAATTGAGCTATGATAATAGTGTAAATATTGTGTGGCTTATATTTAAAGAATGATTATTTATGTGTCTGAATAGTGATATCGTTTTGTGCATCGTTAAACAGTTTTCCTACTAAAACATTTTTTATGATATCGATCGGAACGGAACAACTAACCCCGTTATGGGGCTGGTTGTTCCGTCGTTACAAAAACAAAACTTATCCTTCAAACATTAAATCTTAGTTCACACAGGCTAAAAGAGTGTTTTGTAGTCCCTCAAAATATGTGATTATTTTTTATGTGCTATCAGCAGTTAAAGAAGAAAATGAAAGGTAAAAATACATTATTTCACGGGGTAAGTTGTTCCGTCGATTTCGTTTTTTCTTTCATAACTACTATTCTACTATAATGGTAGCAACTAAAACGGCTCTTAAACGACATAGCGCCATAACGTTTCACGACAAACATCACACAAATCGCTACGTATTTTACTTGCGTTTCTATTCTCATCGGAACAACTTACCTCCGGCACTTTTAACCCCGCTCTCCCCTACTATTTAATATTATACATCCAAAAGAATATGAAAATGAAACATTTTCTGCTGGTGGATTTAAGTAATGTGATTTACTATATGAACCATAATAATAATCCGAAAAAGGTTTTGTAGTAAAATCATTTTCCTGAAAGATATTTGGATAAAATTGCGCCGAAATGCTTCACCTTAGCAGATTTACGTTCCAATAATGACAACCGAACTAAGTCTCCGAAGATTTCTTCTTTTTTTTGCTGATTAAAAAAATGGCTCATGATATCCAAGATTTGCCAATGCTGCGGATGAGACTGATTTCCCGTGAGTTTTGATGTAGGTATACAGGGTGACTCCTAAGTGGTGAATAGAAATATTTTTTTCTTAATCTGTAGCTTTCATTTAAACACTTTTACTTAACAATATGTGAATATCTATTAATTTTTTTTCATAATAAACACAATAATTAGTTTACAACTTACCAAATCTTGTGGTCACCCTACTACAGTACTGCATACTAAGTTTTAGAAAATGAAATTAAGTAACGTTTATGTATTACAGTTCAATTGTTTGCTTTTAGACATAATGCACTGAACTTGCCTTGGAACGCTGCGTTAGAAACTATGGTTTTTGTTCACCACTTAGGAGTCACCCTGTATAAGAAAAAAAAGTGAATTGTGCATTTAGATCTACCTGGCGCGCGTACAATACGTTGCGTGATCGACCCGCTGAACTAAATATTTTCCAAAATACACCTGTAAATAAAAACGCAATTCTAGAAACTCGTCCTCCCAGCGCTTTTCTGGTTATACTCTTAAGGACCCCGAGGTCTACTTTGGCACGTAAAAATCTTGGAACGACTGAAATTTATAAGAGGGAAAGCAAGCGGTAGACAAGTTATTTACAATTACCACCACATTGAAAGTTGTTATTAATAACTCCCATCAAAAGGTAGGTATTTATCGTTTATAATATATGCTTTTTTCCAAATTATTTATTTTCTAAAGTATATACAAGATGATAACTATAACATTAACTAAATTAAATTAAAGCTAATTTAAATCTAAAAAAGGCCCTCGAGGCATTGTACCGAGGATGCTGGCGGCATTTCCTCGCTGAATTGCAATGCTGATGCGTTGCGCGAGAAAACCGCCAGCTCTTCGGTCACCAGTTACGTCAACCAGACGTTTCGCGATTTCCGCAAATAACTTTTGCACACTGGGACCCCATGGACCGAGGGTCTCGACGCCAAAAGGTACAAAGTTGTACTCTCTGCCGAGGCCTCTATATTTAATGCATTTTAGATTTTCGGCATTTTCCGCCGCTGCACCCGCTTTAGTAGTAGTCCGTTGGAGGTGGGATGGTGCCAGTGTGTCTACACAGGTAGCGTCCCACACAAGCACCCGTCCCAAACTCCACGGAACCAGAGACACTCCATCAGGTCTTTTGCCATCATCTCTGACAATGCCAGGTGGCTCAAGAAGCGCAGGCACATTGATGGTGGCAAGAGACCGGCGGATTTTGTCATTAAGAGTCGCATGTCTTGCAAAGCGCCCTGCACTTTTTTGACAACATAGTCCGTTGTGACCCAGTCGGTCCACGTCTGTGCCACAAGGGCATATGTGTGGAGTGCATACTGTGACCCCAAGCCGTAGACCAGTCGCCAGACGAAGAGAGGTCGGATCCAGAAAGGTACCGGTATTTGGTGAAGGATGGGCATGCAGCCAGTGCAGCAGTGACCAGCCTCTCTGGGTCGAACCGCCAAAAGCCTCGCGCGTTCTGGACCTGAACTGCGGCTCAGAATCGATTTGAACGTTAAATCGCAATAAATATCGTCCCAGCTCCTTTGAGATTTTGGGTTGCCTGGAAAATCTTTACCCGGGCAAGCAATTTTAAAAGCATTCTTGGCATCCTCCAAGCCCGCAGTCTCATAGTCTGTGGGCAAAGCCCTTAGGATATTACCTATGAGACGTGACGTGCTATGGGTGGACGACAAAAAAGCTGGGGAAGCAACACTCGAGATTTTGCGTATTCCTAAGCCGCCAAAACGAATTGGGAGGGATGCTTGTAACCAAGATGATTCATTGAGTTGAATATTTAAAATCATTTCTAAACTAATTTTGACTAAATCGTCTATTGGTGAAAGCAAATTTTGATGTTTCCAAAAGGGGCAGCAGCGGAGTACATACGTGAATTTGGGGACAAAAAGGCAAAACTTTAAAATTACCAGAGCATAATGAGGACTGATTTCGAGTAAACAATTTGCATGACTTTGGAATTTAGAAATTGTGTTATTAATATAGGAAAAGATTCTTCAAAAATGGGAGAACCTAGGAGGCAAAGTGACTTTCTGTCTACAATTTTTATACTGGGTGTCAGATCATTGAATTTGAATTTTAAATCATCCAAATCGTAAGAAATTTTACGAATAAAGAGTTCACATTTGCTAAAATTTAAATCTAAACCAATATTTTCAAAATTTGGTAATTTGGAAGGGTCTGCATAGCAAAGGAGAAGGTATTGATATAGTTCCGGAATTTTGTTTTTAACTTCTGTCAGCATGGTATCCCTGTTTACTGAATTGAAGGCATTTTTGACGTCAATTTTGACTACAATTTCGCAATCATCATGCGAAAGGTAGGTTTTTAAGGCATGGACGGCTGCCTCACAACCACCCTTCGTGCCAAAACCTAATTGCACAGGTTCGAAAACTGACTGTAATTTTGATTTGATGTGTCTCACCGCAATTTTGGATGCCAAACGTCTTAATTTTGACCCCACAGCAATGGGTCTCACCCCTCCGTCCTTTTTAGTGAGGGCGATCAAATTGGCACCAAATAAAAGAGGGGCAATATCAACATTGATTTTGCCTGAAAACATAAAATTTAATAATTTTGTAATAGAGCAAATAATTTGCTCACCTGCATCACCCATTAAAAATTATAAATATTTCGTAATATTCGTAATACAACGTTGTTATAGTTAAAACTTGAAATATGTTCGTTTTGAATCGACTACGATGAAATTACAACCGATTATTTTATTAACATCTGTGTTCAATTTGGCACATTGCGTACAAATGCTCCAATGCCAATGTATAAATTAAAAAAGTAGCTTGAACAGAAAAGTAGCGTTTTGGTCCCTCTCGTCGTCGCAAAACTTACTTTTCCGAATGAAAGGTGTGAAAATAACTATTAACATCAGCTGCTATTCGGATAAGGGCTTTTTCTTCCGTGCTAGGAGGGATCAAAGTGGCAATTTTCTGTTCGAGGACATATAAAAAAAAGCTAGAATAAAAAAATATATCTCAATGAATACATGAAAATGGTAGACCTACACATTATCGATTACTTATTTTTTTAAATCGATTACTTGCATATTTTTTTATCTTGACTACTATTGTTACTACTACTAACGTAATAAAATACAAGTAATTATATGTTATTCACAGTAGCACTATAATCAGTAGGTTTATAATAATTAATTAATACAGCTACTCACCTAATACATGTGTTTTATTACTGACATATTTCATTATCCTCTTAGGTGATGTGAAAAGCAGTATGAGTCACACGGAGGCAAAATTATTTCCAACTTTGGCGTGAACACTTGAATCTCTCATTACGCTCAGGATTCCACGTATGAATCCCTCACTACGTTCGGGATTCTATTCTAGGATCCTTCGCTTCATTCGGGATTCAAACTACGCCCTCGCCGTAAATATGCCAATTTGCTCCCATGTGACACAATATACTAATACACTTCTCATGCTCGAAAAGTGCCTCATATTAAGCGGGGAAAATATGTATATATATTAATGATTTGTAAAACATTTTAATTTGACCGATCAAAACAGTTCAACGTATTACATCCACCAATCCGGATACAGCTAGACATTAAAATCGATCAAACATTAGGTATTTTTTATTCCCTAATTCAGAATAATTTGAAAAAATGCCTCTAACCGACTATTGCCGCATACAAACGTTCAAGCGTGGTTGGCTGCATACATGACATAAGCTATGAAGATTGACCGGGATAGACTGCTGTCTATCTCGCCTTATCGTATGCCCCGCGTATGGTGTCCGCCGCGCTCGGCCGTTTAGACGCCGCCATTAGACGGTCAGAGGCGTTTATTCGTGGTGTGATTTTTTTTAATCTGTTGCAGGGCAGTTTATTAAAAATAATGGCGCCAAATTAAACAATCTTTTCGGCTTGGTAAAATTGTTGATTTTGGATGGATAGTCTTTGTTTTAACTATTTTCTCGCAGTCGAAGTGAAAATTAGATTGTACTCGTATAACTCTGGTCTAAAAGCTTCTTACTTTAAACCCTTGTCTTACAATCTACTATTCAACTTTTGATGTTGTCCTGTATTTAAAGTTACTAAAGACAAAAATCAGGGTTAACCATATTAATTATTTACTTACTTATAACTAATCGTTGGTCATTAATTACTTAAGATATTATTTCTCTTTTTTATTACCTTTGTTAATTGTGAGATTAATGTCAAGGCGGCTAAGGATGATAATAGAAACGACATTCAGCCGCTGTTTGCTGTTGTGTGTGTACGTCACAAGTAGGTACGGCAAACAAAACCTTTTACGTAGGTCAGTCGACATTCAATCTTATATCAAAACTAGCTTCTGCCCGCGACTCCGTCCGCGTGGAACTCGTTTATATCGCAGCTCTATACAAACTTTTACCCCCCCCATTTCACCCCCTTAGGGGATGATTTCGGCGATAAAAACTATGATCCTATGTCACTCTCCATCCCTTC
The DNA here is from genome assembly GCA_945867215.1 of Epinotia demarniana. NCBI lineage: Eukaryota > Metazoa > Arthropoda > Insecta > Lepidoptera > Tortricidae > Epinotia > Epinotia demarniana. The sequence goes on along the minus strand of OX244273.1, from coordinate 4,894,799 downwards.
AACTAATATCTCCACTTAAAAAATCACGTCAATTCGTCGCTCCGTTTTGCCGTGAAAGACGGACAAACAAACAAACACACACATATACTTTCTCATTTATAATATTAGTATAGATTATCAAGACTAGAAGAAAATCTCGCTTTACCAGTATACATTTTATTTATAGTTTAATAATGGCTGTTTTATACTTTGCAAAATCTAAGGTTTTAATTAATCCTACTTCGTAGTGGCGGCCGCGGTAACAGGACAAAGTGGCCGCGCATACTGTGAACCTCCACAATTTTTTTTATTTTTTTTATTATCAGACCGTCTGATCCATAATTTATTAGTAGAATTTATACTTACAGACTAGGGTTAGGGTAGTGAAAACTAAAAACACGTAGAAATTAAAATACAGAAAATACACAAATATTATATACACCATCCCTCGACACTGGTTAATTAATGGAGTTTGTTCCAATGCCTAGGTAATGGCGCATTAAGTTTATCAACGAATGTTTTCAGGATGGGTATCACTGCCACTCAATCTCCGCATCAGTGACGCCGACCGATTGCGTATGATCGCGTAAAAATCGTTCGTGCGCGCCTCCGCGAACATAGCGGACGCATTGCAATATCGTGGTAGCTTCAACAGCATCCTGAAAACGTTATTGTATTGTATGCGCAGGGCATTGTACGACCGCTGAGTGCAGCCGGTCCACAGGCTGCAAGTGTAAATTTTTTGACACAAAAGTGCTGTTTTTACGACATTATAACACCTCGTAAAAGTCGCAACCCTGCGGGCCAGCATGTTGCGTCTCAAAGTCAACGCCCTGCGCTCCCTCTTGACGTTCGGTTGAATCAAAATGAAAAAGTAATAGAGATACATTTACAAACACACATTAAACAATAAAATCAACGAAAACATATTTAAAACAAAAAGTTAAACATATTTAATACCTACTTCACTAACACGTTTCAAAATACATTTGAACGATTTCAAAGACTAATTAGAAGCGTCATTAAATACCTCATTAAGGCTCATCGATTGTTGCCACCAAATTGGTGGCACCAATTCATCGCTATTGCTAGTCTTTTGAAAGTGCTGTACTGTACCGTTTATTGTATCATAATCATGACAGTTTTAAAAGTTAGCGCCAATTAAACAAAACGTAATAAATAAGCATCAAACGCGTGCAATGATTTAATAAGATAAAATAAAGAATCAAAATAAATTGCATGTAAAAGTAAATATGAATGAAGTAGTTAGATTGAAAACTGATAATGCTCACTCGAGTTTTGAAAACTTCAACATAAAAAAGTACTCATCGCATAACTTTAAGAACGAACGTTAGGATAACTCGACTGTCATTTTTCACAATAAGTGTCAATAGATCTATCTGACGTAGTACGTGACCCACTATGGGCGAGTTGCACCAACTACTTACGATTACAGACCGATCAACGTTTGTTATGGCGCCCACAGTTCCACACATTCAAACTTTAACGAACAACTCTTCTACCTAAACAATAAAAGAAAAAAAAAGACCGGGTTGTACTCCGGGAGTACTGGCAGATGTGAAAAATTGAATATTTTAAAATTTCGAATGATTTTTGTGACGAATCGACGAATACTATAGCGACAGAAGTAAACTATTTCACTTGCAATTTGCGCGTGAAAACTTATTGTGTGTAGGCCGAACGAGTAAGCGCCGCGGATTGCATGGCGCTTGCGCCCTTTTTCTCGCTAACTCGAATAGCGCAGCCAGTCTCGTAATCTGTGGCGAGTTTAACAATTTTTCCCCATCCCAAAAAGTGCACAGCGCCGCTAAAAAAGTATTCACTTCAAATAAAGTAAATATGTGCCGTGTCGCGAAATTAGTTGACACACCACATCTGACAAAGTAGGTTCGACCCTGTTAAGATTAATGCGAGCTGTACAAAGTTCCCGCAAAATTTCCAACAACGATCTCCACCGCAAAGGGCAAGTCAAACAGGATCCGCAGAGTCAGTGGTGACGGTGTTTACAGTGCGCCCTCATTATACGCGCAAAGAACTTTTCGCCAGTTAGGACTTAAAATGTTCGCGAAATACCGGTCGGATTTTTAATTTATTACCACTTTTAAAGCGGTAACGCGTTTGTGTGGCTTACCGTTATCTTTTTAATAGTGCAAATTAAATTTGTTGCCGCGGAAGTGTGAATTTTATTAATGTTTTTTGTTAATGCAATTAATTCAGGTACGCTACACATTAGCAAAACAGGATATTATATTCTTTTGAAATACGTTTGGGGATTTTGCCCGTTCTCACTATCTAGGTTATTAAGAAATGTCGAATTTAATTTTACTTTGATAAAATCTCAACTACTTGGGGATATTTGCTTGTGTCCCTGTCTTAAAATTTTGTAGAAATAAGATTAAGAACTACTTTTCCTTGCTTTTTAGGGTTTCGTACCAAAAATGTAAAAAAAGGACCCTATATAATTGTCCGTCTGTTTAAGGCTAAAGGAGATGAAAACGATTAACTATAATTATTAAAACATCAAAACATAAGACAACACTTCTTTTAAAATTCTACTACTCGTACCTTCGAATGAATACATAAGTTCCTAGGTATAAAAATATGTTTGTTTTATCAGTAAATTATAAGGAGTTATGATCTTTTTGTCTAAGATGCAAAAGGTCTATGCATCATTTCGTCTAAATATCAACTGGCCAATCGTATCAATCCGTCTTAAAATTTGCTCGTCTAATTAGTGTTTCGTCCAAAACGCAACTGGTCTGTGGCATAGAAGTGGTTGAAATACTTACTTATTACTTTCGTACTTATTTTAGGACGTTATCATAATCATAATTATATTTCATTCATAATAATTCACATAACATGTCATAACTTGCTAATAAGCAAAAAACAAAAGCTTGAAAGCTAAGAAAAAAAGCTACGATGTGCTTGCTTAAATGTTGGCCTCAAGATCCATACTAAAAAGAAGTCCAACAATTATATTGCAACCTTTTTGTTCATGCATCATAATAAAAAAAGTATACAATTGTGTAATATTTACTTCAAACTAGTGTGATCTTTTATTAGACCTTTAGTAAATAATAACATACTGGCCACAATGTAGTATCGACAAAATTGATCCTGACCCACCATGGAACCTTGTTACAATTAACTGACATATTAACGTCATATGATTGTACGTATATATGTTCGTTAATTGTGGCAAGGTTCTATGGTGGGTCATGTTTCAGTTGGTTCGATGGTACCTACTAACACACTCTGAATTGTGCCGCCATCTGCTCCTCTTCGGTTTACCTCTACTCAGGTACCCATACCATTTATGATTTAGATTACGTGCTATTTAAACCATTTGGATTTTAGAACATTCGCAATTTAGACCATGCCCAATGTTAGACCCATTGCGATTCCGACCACGTGCAATTTAGACCACTTCCGATTTAGACGACAAGAGAATTACATGTTGAGACGAAATGCTTATGAGACCAGTTACTACATAGACCATTTGCATCTTAGACGAAATGGTTTTGCCCCATTATAAGCGGCATCGAATTTAAACTTTCGTGAGACATGTTCAAACAATACGAATAAATTGGACGTTTAAACCACGTATTGGAAGTAACATTTCATACGTGAGTTTAACCCTGTAATTATAAATGTCATTTGTGACATGCTTGTTTAGTAAACGTATTTATCCAAATTGGTATAATTGACAAAGACTGTGATAATAATTATTCATATCTCATACTGTAAGAACATACATAAATTACAATTCAAAACATCAAGCCAAAACAAAAAGCTTTTTTAAATCTTGCAACTTGGCGACGGCACAACGAAAGTAATTAAAAGGGAAAAGCAAAAACAAAAAGGGCAAGCTTAAGCAGCTAAGATAAATTACTAAGTTTCTTCTAAAAAGAGACATGACCACTTTCCTCGGTGTTTGTGATCCAAAGTCCGTTTTTTGCAAAGCGGTTTAGGGTCGTGAAAAAGATTTTATAACACAGAATAATAGCGTTTGAAAATAAGGGTACTTAAATACTAAGGGAAAATCTTACACAAATCTGACGATATATTTAATAGATATAAATACTGCTAAAATACATAGAAATCATCCAAAACACAGAAACGAATAAATATATTCATGCTCATCACACAAATATTTGCCCTTACCGGGATTCGAACCCAGAACCCTCAGCTTCATCGGCAGCACCCAATACGCTAACCAGTCGTACTAAAAAACCGTCGAGTTTGTACTCATTGTAAAACAATAATTCCTGCTAATAATTACATTATTAAGTTTCAAATCAGCCGTCCGTAGGAATATTATCATTCATCAACTTGATTTTCTTGAATCTGGAATTTCCTAGAGGCAACGGGCCTAAACGGTGAAATCTAAATGACTGACACTTAGAAAAATTTGAAAAACCTCCGACATTTTCATTTCAAAGTCAAATATCTCAAAACCGGCTTAGACCATTTTGATGAAACATGGTTAAAAACACTCGGGGTAAAATTATCTATGACACAATAAATCCGCATTCAAATCGGTCCATCTGTTTGGCAGCTACGATACCACAGACAGATACACAGGCAGACACGTTAAAGTTATAACACCTCTCTGTTTTCGTCGGGGGTTAAAAAGGGCTGCCACAATAGATCACTTGCTGGTCGAAGCGAAAGAATCTACAATAGAAGCATAAGCATAACAAGGAATTCTAACGTCGAATCTTGAGCGCAACCAAGGATTCTAGTATTTACACGAGAGACCGAGTGACACATACCTTCTACTTATAATCACACATTCTATTAGCCCACAAATCAACAATACCTAATAACTTGTGGCTCTGTGAGCTGTAGACCTCGCGGCTTTGTTTCAAACGGTGATTTTAATATACCTTTTTAACCCGAAGAAAGTAATTTTGAAATTATTTTCAAAATTACTTTCTTCGGGTTAGATATCAAGATATAACGGATCATTTGTGATACGTTATATCTTGATATCTAACCTATTTAGTTGGGTATATCGTATCTAAAAGAGTCCAACCTTGATATTTTGTGACAAAAACTAACCTAACTGTACCAACTGATGAAAAGGCGCAGTTAAAGGGTTAAAGAGGTATTTCCCGTTGGATATATGGATACTACGTATCATTTTATGATTAATATGTACCGTATCTGCAGTACAGTTCTATAAGTCACGTAAAATAGGTATTGAAGTAGAACTGTGTCACCTAGTAATATTGAAAAATTAAAAAAAAATACTTATAGCAATTATTTTCAAAATTTCTTTTTTGAGGTTAGTTATGAGGATATCACGTATCATTTGTGGTATATTAAATTTTAAAAAAATCAGCCATATCGTGTCTGGAGGAGCCCAAACTTGGTATGTTTCGAAAATTATTTTTGTTTTAATTAAAAAAATGTGGCTAAAATGTAATGATGTGGTATATTTTTAGAATCACCTCGAAAAGCCCTTTCATATGATACTACACACGATAGGATTCTGAAAAATCTTATTTTTCCATACAATAAGAAAAAATGTTTCGGCACTCCCCCCCTAAGGTTGAATTGAAATCGTAGCCATTATCAAAAAAAAATGTCGAAATGTCGAGGTAATTAAATAAACACCTTTATGAACGCAATTAAGTCCGATTTTGCTGTAATAATGTGTGAAAATCGTGGCCATTTGAAAAAAAAAAACTAAAATTGATGTGTCAAAAAGAATTAATTGTACCTATAAATTATTGAACCTGCTAACAAAATTTCACGAAAATCGGTCGAGAACTGCAGCCTGTAGACGAGAACTGCGGGATATTCGGACATCCAAACATACGAAAAATGGATTTTGGGCAAAGCTGGAACGGACCGGCTTCGGTCAATAGTCTCGATTGTTTTGTTCCGCAAATCTGCTCAGTCTCTTTTCCTCTTCAATTCGTAGAAAAAGAAGTTTCATGGCCCTGATTCTGATTAAACGATCAAAAATATCAAAAGTAAAGGGTTCCAGAATTAAGTCTGTCAGTCTTTGAACTGTGAAAGTGCAACATATGAGCAATCCACAGCTATTTCTCTAGACCCAAGGTCAACCACTACCCTTGGTATCAAGCCCTGCGACTTATGCATGGTGACTGCCCATGCTAATATAAGCGGAAACTGAGTACTAGAACATGTGAGCTCATTGGAACGCCAAGTTCTCGTCACAGCGGCGATAGGCACTGCCCCCATTATGGTTGGGCCATTGTAGTTGTCAACGCGGTTTTATACAAATATGCGGCCCCTGATTGGTAATCTATCAGCCGGTGATTTGCATACACAGAATGGGAATCGAAGAGAAAATACTCCCCGTCCCGTTTCCAGATGCCCACCGTCATCCTTGAGTGGTAAAAGTAAAACCACCTCCATCTGCGTCGGTAAAGGCCTCTCGTTAGGCCATCAAAGCCTCATTCTGTAATGTACCATCTCCATAGGTTTTGGTAATTTCATCCGCTAAATCACATTTTTTTACATTGAATACCTTGCCTAAGATATCAATGGGAGATAATAAATGGTCGAAACATAGCTGTTCATGTCCATTCGTGCCCTGCATCTTTAGTATAATAGGTGTCGCCGGATGTAAGTAAACCATCCATATCATAATTATCAAAATGAATGCCACGAGACGTATCGTAAATTTCCGCTGCTTCAGCCATCCCGAAACATTTTGCTGTTGGGGTTGGCAGAAAACGTTACAAATTTGACTAAGTTTCTCTCGTTTTGCTATGAAATTCATTTTCTTAAGCATATAATTAACCAAATCACGTATTACCCTGTTCCCTGAATATTTTAAATATTCCAACCAATGAGCACCAAAGTCCTTCTAGAAAAGCCAAAATCATTTACCTAGATAAAAATCCATTAGATGACCATAAATAGTCGCGTCGCGTACATTATTTGTATAAGAGAATTGACCTAGGATTTGTAAGCTTCAAATTAGTAAGTCTAGTAAGTTTGATATTCTACTAATTAGGAAAAATAGTCTTGGGAAATTGTCACTTCGACATTTTTAATCTTTGAAATAATTGCCGCCATCGGCGCGTATCTTTTAAATTACAGAAAAAAACATGTTATTTAAAATATCTGTGAATTTGCCGAAGAAAAGTGATTCTCGAACTTTTATTATTGTTCGAATTGTTGATAGTGCAAAAGAAGGCATTTTTTAAAGTTTTGAGTCAAAATTGCAGTCGAAACGCCCGCCACACTGCCCGCCACAGACTAAACCAACATACTCTAATACAATTTTTTTGCCGTTGAAATTTCAACCTCAGATTTTATTCACTTAGGTACTAATTGCAACGACTTTTTCCGAAAAGTTTGTCAACGCTGACGCCTTTATTGTAATTTTTTACGTTTTCAACCCATATCTCCGACATTTTTCAAAATTTAAAAAACTGCCTCGACAAAAAATTCTGTATACTTACAGAACCTACTCACAAAATTTCATGAGAATCGGTTGAGAAATGTGAGCTCTAGGCGAGAACAGGCGGAAATCCAAACATCCGGACATGAGCAAAAAAATGTTATTGCGTCCAAGCTGAAGCATAGACGCTTCGCTCGCTCGGTCGATAAAAAAAATGATTTTCAACGTGTTGTCTTTAGGAATTCCGTTGAAGGAATTTTGATTCCAGACTTTATGCTGCATACCCGAAATTAACATATCTAATGGCCGCTCCACACGATGGGCCACCCTGACCCATCATAAAGGACGCAACTATGCGTTAAAGGGAGAAAGACATATTTAAGTCTCGTTCTACCGCGTAGCCGCGTCCTGTATGATGGGTCAGGATGGCCCATCGTGTGGAGTGGCCATAATACTTATATCTGGGGGCACGGAAGTGCCGCCGCCAAGCCGAGCCAAGCGAAGCGCAAGGGCACTACCTACTGTTTTCTCTTCCCTCATATTAACTTAGTCTCGGTTCGTTTAATAAAATGTGTTATTTATAATATGTAGATATAGCTCGCACACAATACGAGTATACCTTAATAAAACATTCCTTATAATTATTTCGGACAAAACAAAAGGGACATTAAATTTATTTCCCAAATTCATGAAAAACAATACATAGTATCTAAAGCATAACGGCGCAGAAAACCATTTAAAAACAGATTGCCCCGGTATACAGTAACTTAATACATTACCCGGCTGTTTACCCACCCGGACAATAGAGGGTGGTCTTTACATCCGGGGTACGGATGCGGCCAAGGAAAGTGGCCAGTACGTTATACCTTTTATTATTCTCATTCTTGCACACCATATTTTTTAATATTTCAACTGTTTTACTTAAAGGGCATGATTATCATAAATCTGTTTATATTTCGTTATCGCTGGACAAAGAAAAACAAATAAGCATCCTGAAATATAAACAGAAACATAACAATTACTATATTTTACGTCTTTACTAGCTTCCGCCCGTGACTTCCTCTTCTTGGACCCGGGATAAAACTACTTAATTCCAGGCTGTATTGTATCATCATTTCATCCGAAAGACCTCCACTGCTGGACATAGACCTCCCGCAAAGGGTGACAAAGTGAGCGATCCCTCGCCACCCGCATCCAGCGGACTTCCAACCTTTACCAGGTCATCAGTCCACCTTGTGGGGGGCCTACCCACGCTGCGCCTTCCGGTGCGTGGTCACTCGAGAACCTTTCCGCTCCAACGCCCATCGGTTCTACGTGCAATGTGCCCCGCCCACTGTCACTTAAGTTTAGCGATTCGGAGGGCTATATCGGTCACCTTGGTTCTGCTGCGGATTGCCAGGTCATCAGTCCACTTTGTGGGGGTCTACCCACGCTGTGCGCCACTCGATAACCTTTCCGCCCCGACAACCGTCGGTTCTACGTGCAATGTGTCAAGAAGCGAATGCTACAGACTTATTTCTTTACCTGTTATGTTAGTTATATACCTTGGTTCTTGCCAAATGTCATGATTCTAAGTCAACCAAAAGTTCGTTATAGGTTATGATTTTATTGTGACTGACAGTCATTTGTCACTAATTGTGCATAAATGAACTTATTCTTTTTTTATAGCTTTAGAGGATTGCAGACTCGAGTATTTAATTGTCAGTTTCAACTGCATAACGTTCCTAAGAAAAATAGGTTTTGACAGACGGATGCGGGTTCCTCGTTTTGAGATACAGAACGATCACAACTCTCAAGTCAGGGATATTTGTAAATAAACACAAATTGGCGTAAATAACGGAATAATCGGAATATCCGGGTTCGGTGGGTCAACAAAGTGCTGATCAAGTGCTCGCCTCGGATTGAGTGAGGTTGGGCGAGATTGAACTATTGAAGGTCCACTGAAACTGTGGACATCCATGCTTTATTATAGAAGGGGTACAAAAGGATGGATTAAAACGAACATAGAATACAATACAAATATTCTTAATTGCTTACCAGACAATGTACAGTCAAGGAATTTGATTCGCGTAGGTACCATCTTAAGTGTAAATCGATAATACTAAGGGTTATCTTCCTTTGCAAACTAGTCATGTTAGCATGACTATTTCTTTTTTTTGCACGGCTTTTACAAAGAGATGAACGAAGATATTCAGACTCACCATCATCATCCTCCTAGCGTTATTCCCGGTAACGCCCCTAAAGGAGCCCAGGGTCCGCTTTGTCACCTAAACCCAAGAAGAAAGCGACTGCCATCTGACCTTCCAACCCAGAGGGAAAACTAGACCTTATTGGGATTAGACCGGTTTCCTCACGATGTTTTCCTTCACCGCTAAGGCTAGAAGCTAAAGGTAAATATTCCGTACATAAGTTCTGAAAAACTCATTGGTATGAACCGGGATTTGAACCCACGACCGCCGCTTGACAGCCGCATGCCTGAACCACTAGGCTACCGTCGCTCCCTATTCTACTCGCTATTCAGACTCACCGTTTCCTTATAATATTTTTGACCAATTTTTACAACATTATTAGACATTTAAATAATAGCGTATTTCACCCAGCTTATGTATGTATGTATATATGTAAGTTTGTAAATTCTGTATTGTTCATGGAACAGAACACAACAACAATACAATTATACTAATAAACTAATACTAATGTTATTTTTTTATTTTTTACGGTTACACTTTTTTTATTTATTGAGATTATTTCTTATGCATTGTCACGGGAGTTACAATGTCAAGATAATAGTTAATTAAGCGTTTCGATATCTATTTACCCAAGTTTCCCCGTAAATAGCAAGCATTAAGCTGCAGCTGAACCATTTACGACATCTGTTAAACAGTTACCTTAAGTCTTAAGAGCTGGGCCTTATTAAAAAAAAAAAATGTTGCCGAATTTAGTTCATAACGTAGCTTAATTAAGAGCAAATAAAACGGTACTCTTTTTGCAGAATTGCTATCAGAGGGTGTATCTTTTTTATGCTCGTGAGTGTTTCAGATTATATATCAGTGCATGAATTCAGGCTGTGTGAGCCCAGGCTCGAAATATAGGCCAGTACAGCCTTCTGGGCACCACTGGTGTCTATTAGGCGCACCGACACCTAATTATAAATATAAGTGAAATTATTAGTACTGTTTCCCATCGATGTCCTAAATTATCAAAGGAACTTGTCCGTTAAAAACCGACTGCTAATTATATGGAATCCTACTACCCTACTTATATAAAAAAATGCGAAATTTTGGATGTTTGGATGTTTGTTACAAATAACGCTTAAACGGCTTTACCGATTTGGATAAAATTTTGCATAGAGATAGTTTAAAGCGTGGATTAAAATGTAGAATACATTTTATCCCGAAGTAGACGAAGTCGCGGGTGGAAGCAAGTGAGCTATAGGTAAGCCCAAAGGCTACAACACAACTTATCGAATAATATGGATCTATAAAATTTACTTTAAAAACAAAGTTTTATCCGACTTCAGTTTAGTACTCCGCCAAGCCACGAGAACATTTCCACATTTTGTTTACAATTTACCACATGAACTGATTTCTGATAGCAAATGCGTTAATTACTATAGAAAAAAACCGAATCGCTGTATGTGGGCCGATAATATTTGAGGTCTTCCGTCGATTCCCCATGATCATCACCAATGGGCACTTCATTAGTTCCTATTTCAACGGAATAATATCAGAACCTGTGACGTACTTTTAAGTACATAATTGAAGAATTCTGTAAGTCATCTTTGGTCTTCATCATGAATACTTCGCCACCAAAATGATTCCGGATGTAAATACACGACTTATACTAGAAAATACCAAAATCACTACACGCGTGCCTAATAAAATCCCTCAGTTCCCTCAATTCCTCATGGATCCCAGCGAGTTCTGAGGTAACAAACATTGAAAAAAAAAATACAACCGAATTGAGAACCTCCTCCTTTTTTTTGAAGTCGGTTAAAAACATAAATGTTTGCCCACTGTTCTTGTTTTCGTAGGACCCCATCCTAAGACTCAGGTAAATCGTATTAAAATTTGCATGCGTTCCGCACAACATACCCGGAAACAAATGAATACGATGTGCGGTGCCCGTTGATCGTCGGATTGATGCTTTCCGTACGTTTCGAGGAGAATTTGGTTTGTTGTTTACTTCGGAGCCCACACCTGGGCCTTAATTCCGAGACACGCTTCCGAATTGCGAATAAATTGGAATAGTAGCTATCGATCATTTGTATCACTTGCGCCATTCGGCTATGCGCTAGTAACTGCGTCACACAACAATAGTAAATTGAACCCATCGAATGTATGAGTCAAAGAAGTTTGTGCTAAACGAGATATAATCGCGTGACATATTTCGAGATAAATAAATCGTTTCAGTCATATCTTATGAATGATTTTTATCCAATGCCTACTGGCAATAAGTCGGCACTTTGTAAGAAAGTACCTATTCATTTCAGTTTCAGTTATTTTTATAATCGCGACTCAATACACTCGTATAAGTAATATATAGTTGTTACGTCCTTCACAGAGTATTACATATGTATAACGTAAGTTTTTCTTGAGGGTAACTTAAAGAAGGCTTTTGCAAATACACATTATTTTGTTCTCTTTCGCTAGAAAAAAAACGTTACCTTCTAAGCGAATAAGTATTTTTCTTAGAAATTCACGCAGGTTATACAAGTAATTTAAGCTGTATGAGTGCGTGTGCTTGGATCTGCCGTTGTGTGGGTGAGTCTGAGTACGCCTGTACCGAGGACTACGGTGTCGAGAAAAACTAAAAAATCGAACCTGCATCGTTACAAAAGCACGCACACCTACAGCCGCGCCATAAGATGAATTTAACTATCTGTAGACATGGTCGCATTTAAAATCGCTCGCAGCACTTGGTAAGATCTTGCTGGCAACCGCGATGAGTGGAGGAACACTAAAGCAAAAGGCCGCGAAATCCACGATGATACCTGGTTCCAAGATCTAGCCAACAAACGTGCTCAGAGGCATAATTGTCAAGAAATTGACGATGATACGGTCCCTCAATTTGCGTGCCCCAAATGTGGACGCAAATGTCGATCCCGGATTGGCCTATATATTATAGTCACGAGAGGCGTTGTCCCTCGCGTACAGACGCTGCTTAAATCATATGTCAAGATGTATAAGGCCTTATGATAATGATGATGATGAGACATCAACATCATATATATTTAAGAGCTATGCTCTTGTCGCTGGAGCAATTTCCATACCTCTCTATTCTCAGCTTTCTTCTTGACATTGGCCCGTGAAAGATCTTCTCGATCTCCCTCTTTTCCTTTTTCACTCTCTTCCCTTCTTTTATGGTTTTTATTTAATCATCCTGTCGAAAAAATAGTGTCCAAACGTCTGGCCTCTTCTTTTCTGACATGGTTTTCACAACGTCCTATTTTCTTTCACCTTCTCAAGCACTTCTACGTTCGTCTTTTCATCCGTCCAACAACAGATCTGTAGACATAAATATACTGCTGTCAATTAATTAGAATTCCGACCAGAGCTATTTAACATACTAACTCACGTATTTAAATGCCGCCCGTAGTAACATTTAACGTGAGTTTCAACGTGTAATTATAAGTATTATTTTAAACAGAAAAGTTTAAATGAAATTTCAATTTATCGCTAGACAGGTCTAAAAGAGCCATATTGAATTAAGCGAGCATTCTATTTTAATTTTAATGTGTTTCGCGAGTTAAAACAAAAGCCGATAAAAACAAGTCATTGTGTTAGAGCGGCAACGTTTTGCAGTGATAAAAACACGCGTTTTGTGAAACGCGCCACAAATCACCTGATATAGGGGTATAGACAGTAAATGAAATAATCAATAACAATGTTTTTTCTTGAAAAATGATTTAGAATTTAGTCAAATGAAGAAGAAAGCAACGCAAGAGGTTAAATAATCACAAAGTTAAAAGTGTTATGTCCCTTATCCGCAAAACACACCTTCATATCAATCGATTGTCATTTACTGTGACGCTCGAGGATTGTGTCGTCACGATCTGCTAGCGTTTTCTCTCTCTAATAAGCAACATTAAAACGGTTGTAGCGTCGTATTTTTTAAAGATATTTGAATGGGATTTTCGTCATTAGGCATATTATTTTTCCTTCTTTCTATTAAAGTAATACCTAATACATTTTGAGTCTACACCCATATATATGAAATTTTCTACCCTTGCCTAATAGCATAAGCTAGTAGAATAAGGTTACTTCACCCAGGAGAGTTTAACGTGGCAAACGAGAAGGCTCCATCCTTTTGCAGGCGTTTTAGTTGTGGTTTCTTATAAACTCTTACTCCTGTACATACTGTACAAAGACACTCGTGAGCAACGCCATATGTTTGTCTTACTTCCAACTTGTGCCTAGCGCTGCAGCACCAAAGCTCCGCCAGTCCATTAACGTGGCCTAAGCAGATTAACTTATTATAAGCAATTCAATATGTACATGCGCTTCTCAGAAATCCGCATCCGATATGAGAACTTCATTAAAAATATGTTCACCATTATCCCGAAAAGCTTAGTTATATTACAGAATTAGCTTATTTATATTCATTCAACCACTCGTTAACTGAAAGACGGATGACATTAGTGTCATAATCCGGGCAGGTTGCACCGACTTACGATTACAGACCGATCAACGTTAATTATGGCGCTGACAGCTGTCAGTCCATAGAAACTTGTCAAACGTTCCACACATTCAGATTTTAATGAACACCGCTTCTGATTACAGACGTTTTGGTGCAACTCACCCTTAATCATAATCATAATCATTTATTCGCAATATTGATAATATCACATGTCAGTATAGTGCATAAGATAATACTAATAATATGATGTAAAATAGTAAAGTCAATAAGAAATTAAAAATAATAAAATAAATGTCAAACTACAAGCTACGGTTTGACATTCAAAAATTCCTCGAAGCTATAAAATGTGTGCTCGAGAAGCCAGTTTTTCAGCCTTGGTTTGAAGCAGTTTACCGAAGGGGGTGATGTGACTAGTTCCGGCAGCCTGCTGTATCACGCGTGTCAGCTTCTTCGATTTCGCTAGTCTCCGCTTCACCGGTAGAAGCGAATTAGGGTTCCGTAGTGGGCGCGCTAAGTCTGCGCGTTTTGTGTATCCGCTCCTATTGACGTACACGTAGACGGCGATTTGTTGTTTGACTATAGATGGAAGAGTCAGTACCCCCAGCTCGGCAAAACACGACTTTGCGGAGACGTCTTAGTGACTGATTATGACTGAAACCCGGCGCTCTGTTATGACTGATGCGCGATTGTTTAACGCGATAAACGCAGCGACAACGCAATGCATTTGCATGACGCAGGTGTACCATTTAATGAAAACCATCCACCCGGTGCGCTTTCTCTCGCATATTGCAGATTCCTTGTGTAAGTAATTGTCTAATTGGCTATATTTTGAAAGTACAGTTATCTTTATTATGAGATTTGAAAGGCATTCTAATTACTAGGTTGGTATATATATATATATATATATATATATATGGTTCTGAAGATTACCTATCCCAATAAACAACCTTGCAAAGCTACAGTCTCACCCTCCTTTTCCTCTTTATATAATTTATTACTAGTATAGATTATTACCTGGACAATTACTAAGATTTTTTAAAGTTGGTATTTCGAAACGCTGCGATTGTAAAAAATACGAGAAAATATTCTAAAAGAATATAAGTAGTTTTTTTTATATTTTGTTTTTCAACTTCGGTTTCTTGATCCAAAGACCCCGCGAGGAATAAGGGCGAACTTCGGTTCTTTTAACTATTATGAGACTATATTATATAACATGGAAATGTATTGTTACTATGAAATAAGCTTTACGTTAAGTGTAAGAACATAGTGGCGATGCAAAAAAATATCTTTAATCTACTGTCACAGTTTGGTAAAAAATACTCCCTATTCCCAGATTGATTGTATAAGGGTCTTGTGTCTGAAGGTAAGGAAGCCTAATAAATATAAATAAAATAATTTTCTTTCCCCCAAACAATCTCACATCCCCCAACCCTGACAACATAACCTAATCAACGGGGAATATTTTTCTTCCATTTACCTAGGTAATATTCTTAGCCTTGTTTAAAGCAAAATGTGTTTTGCGTCGTTACCTTTGAATGCCATCGCATATAAAATAAATACTTTTTGTAACTATTTCAAAGTTTTAACAGAAATGTCCCAATCGATCTTAATTATAATGAAAACTTACTCAAGGACACGCCTCATGTGTTGTGTAATTTTAGTTATACCCTGTACGTATAAAATGTAGTGTAAAATAAAGTTTGTGTAGCGAGAGCGTGAGCGAGCAAAGCGAACGAAGTTCTTTGTTTCAGCTTGGGCAAATAATATTTCGTTCTCTTCGCATTTGCCAGCCGATTCTGGTGAAATTTTGTGAGCAGCTTAATAAATTAAGTAAGTTTTTTTGTCCTATCAGTTCTTCGGTTATTATTATTATATTGAAAATATTGAAATAAAACAACCTCAAGAGCTCTACAGCTCACTAGTAAAGAAACAATAAAAACCCGGCCAAGTGCGAGTCAGACTCGCGCACGAAGAGTTACGTACCATACCAATACCAATTAAAATATGAAGTCGTTTTTTGTATGGAGCCCCCTATAAATATTGATTTTGTTAATTATAGTATTTACTATTAAAGTAAAAATACAACTGAGTATCCTGTGAATATTTCAAGTGCCTACCTGTTGCCATTATTGATATCGAGCAAAAAAGGGCAAAATAATCGTTTGTTGTATAGAAGCCCCCCCCCCCCCCCCCCGTCCCCCTTTAATATTTATTTTATTTTGCTTTTAGTATTTGTTGTTATACACTGACAGAAAAAACAACCAGATTTCACGTTGATTCAACCATCTTTCGGGTTAAAATAGCGCCTACGTGCTCTTTGGTTGAAACTACAAGTTTGATCTTGTAAAGTGTAACTTATTGATTGTACAAGCTATATATCATGTTCTTTCTACGTTACGTCAGGTTGAAGTTTTCCGATTGTTTTTACAACTTTAACATGTAGATTTAACATATTCAGCATGTTGTTGTGACATGACCAGCATGTTGATTCTATAAGCAGCTTGTTGGTTTATCTTGTTAATCTTACGTGTTGAGCATATAGTTCTGACATGCTCACCATGTTGTTTTAACATGTTTGACATGTTGGTGTGACATGACTAGCATGTTGAATTAACAAGCAGCTTGTTAGTTTATCTTGTTACTCTTACGTGTTGTGCATATAGTTCTGACATGCTCACCTTGTTGTTTTAACATGCTTGACATGTTGTTGTGACATGACAAGCATGTTGAATCAACAAGCAGCTTGTTATTTTATCTTGTTACTCTTAAATGTTGAGCATATAGTTCTGACATGCTCGCCTTGTTGTTTTAACATGCTTGACATGTTGTTGTGAGATGACTAGCTTGTTGAATCAACAAGCAGCTTGTTATTTTATCTTGTTACTCTTACGTGTTGAGAATGTAGTTCTGACATGCTCGCCTTGTTGTATTAACATGCTTGACATGTTGTGACATGACTAGCTTGTTAAATTAACAAGTAGCTTGTTATTTTATCTTGTTACTCTTACGTGTCAAGCATGTAGTTCCGACATGCTACCCTTGTTGTTTTAACATGCTTGATATGTTGTTGTGACATGACTAGCTTGTTGAATCAGCAAGCAGCTTGTTATTTTATCTTGTTGTAGTTACAGTTCGTGCTTGTTTTATCTACATGTAGCTTGTTATGTTACCTTGTTGAATTTGCATTATTGGCTTGTTCCATTTATAGTTATAGTCCGATCGCTTCACTCGGTCCTCGCCCGCGGGTATGACGATAAAGTGCGCAGGCGATGACTGAGCGAAGCGGTTGGACTAAAACTGTAAATATAACAAGCCAATAATGCAAATTCAACAAGGTAACGTAGCTACATGTTTGTTTTTATGTTTCGTTCAACTTTCATATAGAATCTTTCACAACAAAACATAAATGACTGACAGATATAATAACAAAATACATAATGCAAATCCATTTAAATTAATCTATATAGATAGAACAAAAAAGATAGAACAAGTACGAAATTTAACTTACAATGTATATACGACAAGAACGACATACTCAAAGAGAAATATAGTGTAAGTACACAAATTTAGTTAAACGCATTACAGCCTTTAACCGCATCTTATTTTGAGTTACGTCGTTGGTGTCGCAAAGGAATAATAGTTAAATAAATTTGTAAAGAAATAACAAGAATTTTAGATCATAATTAATCATTTATTTTAATTAATTAACAAATTACTTAAACGTCTAATTTTAAAGTATTCACGCACCAACACACCTAGCTTATTTTTTGCTAATTTCTAATTAATATTATTACGGAATACTACGGTAAAGCTACGAAAAAGCTACGGTAGCCCAGTGGTTCAGGCATGCGGCTGTCAAACGGCGGTCGTGGG
The DNA here is from genome assembly GCA_945867215.1 of Epinotia demarniana. Classification (NCBI taxonomy): domain Eukaryota; kingdom Metazoa; phylum Arthropoda; class Insecta; order Lepidoptera; family Tortricidae; genus Epinotia; species Epinotia demarniana. The sequence continues at coordinate 4,876,897 of OX244273.1, read as the reverse complement.
TTCGAATCCCGGCTCGTACCAATGAATTTTTCGGAACTTATGTACGGAATATGATTTCATATTTACCGTTAGCTTTTCGGTGAAGGAAAAATATCGTGAGGAAACCTGCATACATGTGCAAAGAAATTTAAAGGTGTATGTGAAGTCCCCAATCCGCACTGGGCCAGCGTGGGGACTACTGCCCGTTCCCTCTCATACATAAGAGGAGGCCTGTGCCCAGTGGGACGCATATAGGCTGATGATGTGTGATGGATACGGAATTATAATTATTTAGGAAGTTAAGGAAAAATTAAAAAGTTCCAGGCCGCGATTGCGCAATCCGGCATGCCATTTCCATTTCGTGAGTTCGTTCGGTTCTCGATGGTGTTTACAAATTTAGGTTAAATAGCGACTAGTGTGTGACTGCTACAAACATACAATTCAACGGTTACTACAGACATGACATAAGGTGAGTTGAGGAGGAGGCAAAAATTATATTGGTTGACTATGACCTAATTTATGTGTATAGGTATCTAGAATGACTAGCTGCAAAATGCAACGATTTGCTATACCAATCGGGTTTGGTGAAGTACACAGGCATCTTTATAAATAAATAAATAAGAATCACAATACGATTAGGTACGAAATCTTAACCTGAGTGGCTCCAAAACTACACCGAGGTACTCCCACAGCAGCACAGTCAAAGGAAATTGCAAGTGAGGTATACTGCCTAGTGCTTAAGAGGACGTCGGACTTCGGCGGCACGTTACGAATAATAAATAATATTCGCGGCGTGCATCCGGCCACAAAGAAGCCTAAACAAAACGGTCGTGGAAACATTCAATAACTACACCATTATGCAACCTATCTCGGACAGCTGGTATACATAAATAACAATTAGAAGTAACAATTACAAACATAAACATTAAAATCATAAACACTTATAATTATTATCATTATCAATTATCAATAACAAATTAAAATTAACTTGATATAATAAATCGTTAGCGTACGTAACGCCGCGTCTAATGTTAAAGTAGTCATGTACCAACTCACCTAGCTTATTTTTTGGCTAATTTCTAATTTACGGAATTATAATTATTTAGGTAGTTAAGGAAAAATTCAAAAGTTCCAGGTCGCGATAGCAGCGACAGAAATACATCATTTGTGAAAATTTCAACTGTCTAGCTATCGCGATTCTTGATATACAGGCTGGTGACAGACAGACGGACGGACGACAGACAGCGAAGTCTTAGTAATAGGGTGCCGTTTTACCCTTTGGGTATGGAACCCTAAACGCAATCTTGATTTTGTACATTTACGACGCAGTAGTTTTAACAAATGGAACCACCATGCGAACGCCGTCGAGTAAAACTGTTTAAATTGGCCGTCTTTATACGTACTCTATGACAGTAATTATTGTTTTACCCGACTACCTCGTCGATTAGTCTAACAAATACGCACATAGTGCTATGCTTGCGCTTGCAATAATAAATTTCCTTGATTGGACTATTCGTTCCGCGAGGGAGAGAAACAGTCTTTTGTTTATACGAATAATTTTATGACGCCATCAATAGAAAAATGACAGCTAATAACTACGTCTCGCGTCTTAGCGATACAGTTCATTATACAAAGTACCTATCCGGATTGGATGGGATAACCCATGTCATTCTTTTTAAACTTATACAGGGTGACTCCTAAGTGGTAAATAGAAATATTTTTTTCTTATTCTGTAGCTTTCATTTAATCACTTTTACTTAAAAATATGTGAATTTCTATTACTTTTTTTTTATAATAAAATCAATAATTAGTTTACAACTTACCAGATCTTGTGGTCACCCTACTACAGTACACCCTAAGTACAGTTAGCTGCAGAGGAATATGACACATCTGCATACTAAGTTTCTACGTTCACGCTTATCTGCGGCTGACTGTACTTTTAGTACTTGTCATGTAGAATAGGGTGACCACACGGTTGGATATTTTTAGAAAATGAAATTAATTAACGTTTATGTATAACAGTTCAATTGTTTGCTTTTAGACCTAATGCACTGAACTTGCCTTGGAACGCTGCGTTAGAAACTTTGGTTTTTGTGCACCACTTAGGAGTCACCCTGTATTTCTAATACTGAAAGAAGGGACCACTGAGTATAGTTGTCTACAGGCGGTACCTATAACTATTAGTCTGATGGCCACAGGTTTTCAATAGTTATTCATCATCGTCATATCAGCCAAAAGACGTCCACTGCTGGACATAGGCCTCCCTCGAAGAATGCCACAATGACCGGTCCTGCGCCAGCCGCATGCAGCGGACTCCCGCGACCTTTACCAGGTCATCAGTCCACCTTGTTTGGGGCCCTACCCACGCTGCGTCTTCCGGTACGTAATAATTATTAGCCAGAAAGTATCGTGTAACAATCTGTTACACGCATCGTTACAATAACATCACTTATTGTAGCTATGACCACTTTTTAATGTTCTTTTTTACTTGCATCTTCCTTTCCTTTTTGTTGGAGCAGCGTTAACTGATGATTTGATAAACTTCTTCTGCCTCGACCCGGGATAAAAACTATCCTATATTTTAAACCAGGCTATAAACTTAAGGACTTGCAAAATTGCATCTATATCGGTTGAGCTGTTAAAGTCTGGTTAAAGTGTGATTGAGTAACATACATCTAAACATCCAAACTATCGCATTTATAATTTATTTTTATTTATTTTTTTATTCAGGAAACCAACAGCAATACAAAGTATGTAACTTATGATATAATACACAGTAGTATGGCCAATTACAGGTTTACCTAGATAACTTGTTATGTAGTTGACAGTTGAACGGACTACCTACCATAATATAAGTAAGTAAGAGAATTAAATTAAACATACTTAAAGGCTTTTTTTTAGTTTTTAGGTTAATAGTTATGGCAAAAGACGAAAGCCTACTAAGCATGTCAATCCATATAGGTTACATTAAATGAGATTACCTTACTATAGTTTTTCCTATTTACAATATTATTCTATTAATCCCAGAGTAAAATCAATACAGAATTAGTTACTTAAGTAAAAATCTATAACATTTTCAGCTACCTTAATTTTGTTTGCGATGTTTACATGAGCTACATGAATAAGAAATGAATTTGTTAGACTTTGCTGCTACTTATTTGAAATACTATTTATGCTGCTTATTTTTAACACTATTTATGACTTGCTTTTTAAAGGATGCCTTTGAATATCTGAAGATATCTACATTACTGAAATCAGCGTTATAAGTTCGAGCAATGCTCGTGAGCACCAAGAATAACGGTGTAATTGGTACCATGTCTTGGCACGTGTAACATTGGAGTCTTATTATTAAACTTATTAATTAAACATTATATTTTGAGAGACCAATTCGGGACACTCTAAGCGATAGTTGAGAATGTCGTACAACAAACAGGAGATTCATTTATAAACACATCGTTTAGCATCGGACAACTATTCCAGATTTCATAATGTGTGTGGCAAAGAGTTTATTATTACCGTGGAATAAAGACAATCAAACTATACTTGTTTGAAATTCTTGGTCACCTTTTTTCACAACGAACGGAGGATCTGTACTTAACTAACTTGTTGCCGTTGATGCCGTTCCCTTGTAATGGGTTAATTGAAGTCTTTTGTTTATATTTCTTTATATTGAACTTATATGTCAGACAATACAAATTTCATTTTAATAAACCAAGTGAAATAAGTATTTATAAGCACCTTGATATTTTATAGATGACAAAATTCCAGTTTGAGTAGCTCAGCAGAGCAAGACTAACAGTAAAGTAGAGAGAACTACTGGACTGGTATAAAACGCTTTAACGACCCCTACTCTCCCTATTTTATACCATTTTATACGCTAGATGCTTCCCGACCAAATTAATGGTTCATTATTTGCGGAACATATTACAGTCGAGAGGTAAGCGTATCTTAAGGTAGGATTAGTATGATACTAATTTACCCAAGAAATACCTACCTAATATTTTACTTCAGTAGGGAAAACAAATACTCAGTGCAATGAAATTTAATTGGCCGAGTGCTACGAGAAAATGAAGGCTAATTTTATTTGCATTTTCAATTCTAAGAAGATTCTGAGCTCTTTGCGTAGGAAAAAAATAATGTTTACGTTGATGCTTACGTTGAAGTCCTTACAAAATTTCTTTGCTGGCAGAACTAAAAATAATCTATCTGATTTTTAAGTTTCATCTATATGTATGTGTATGTATGTATTAATAGGTATATATTGTTTTATCATATCATATTGTTATATTATATTGTATCGTATTCTACTATATTATTTATCACATCTTTTAACATGTTAAAGAGTTTTTGTTTTAAATTAAGTTGCACTGCCCACATTTTATCTGCTTTGCCTTAAGGTTGACTGGTAGAGAATGCTTTATAGCATTAAGTCCGCCTTTTGTACCATAAGATATTCTTTTGTGCAATAAAGATTAAATAAATAAATAAATAAATAAATGCTTGATTAAAGTTTACAGGGTATGAGGATAAAATACTGGCATAAATACTAATTTATCACTTCAGCATGTCTTCCAACGAAATGAAATAACAATCAAATGGCTTGGGAGGAAGGGAAATACGAAGTGAACATTTCAACAAATACTTAAATAATATCAGATAGGTAAGCATTGACATTTTTTATATCAGCACTATGAAGCCATCACGCCTCACACCTGACAGCTCAAAAGAAGACTGAAGGCTAACTTTGACGTTGATAATAATCCTACTAATATTATAAATGTGAAAGTTTGGATGTTTGGATATCCCTTCAGCTGTGGCATAAAAACATGGCCGCTTACCCACGACTGTGGCACCCTCTGAGGGGCGCTCCACTAACAAGGTTTGTGGAGTGAAGTGATTTGGTAAAATTAAATTTTCTTTTGTTTTTTACCTAATCACAGCCAGGATTTTGGATGTAACTCAATATTTATTAAATTTTCTAACTGCAACGATATATCATCGTTACATTAAAGTCGTATTAAGGCTATCTACCTGACCTCGTCACCACCTCACCGAAGTTTACGCCGTATTTTGGTTATTTTAAATATAATCAATTAGTTTTTTGGGGTGTAAAATGAGCTTAATTTGAAGAAATTTGTGTTATACTTATCCGAAAAACATAAAATGGCATGCTCGTGAGTATTTTTTTACATTAGACCATTTGAAATATTCTACCAAAATAATGCCTACACTCAGAAGTTGCTCGTGTAGGCTTCGATTTACATGCTTATATCTGAAGTGTTTTATACTGTATGTAATCAAATTCATGTCTGAACAATAAATATGGGTCATCAACTAGGTGTAACCGTAGCTTTTTTTATTGTAAGTGCAGCAGGTTTTATCTGAGAGTAAAATGAAAAAAGTATGTCTACTTTCATACAAAATAACCTCTTCCAAACGAGTGCAATTATCACAGCAACTCTATGTTTTGAACCAAACAAATTAGGTTTCTTAAAATTCCCATTAAGTATACTTTTAGTTAAAACTATAATATAACCATCAGTTAAACAAAAATCACATCAAAACATAGGTCATGATTAGTATAGAGTGCGGATCGTAGTGACGTCACGAGGTATCATGTGGGCATCCCTCGGAGGGAAATTCCCGGTCGGTTAGGTCCCCCTCTGAGGGGTTTGTTGTGATCGTTACCAACTTCAATCGATTTATTTACTTTCGGGCCATTGATAATCCATTTAAGTTCATTTTAAACAAATGTATGATAACTAACGGTAATTTTAATAGCTAATAGTAATATTAAATTATTAGAAAAGCGCTAAAAAACGTGTTACGAAATTTTGACCATGAGTAGGTATGTCATGTTAGTCACGGTTTTATTACAGTTACCCGTTGAAATAACACTTGTTTCTATGTAATTCTAAAGATTACTTACATGTCTACAAAAACTTTCCTTCTGGCACTACAATTCAGCACTAAACCCACTAATTTTCACTCGCGAACACCGACCGTGTCAAACGTGCCACTGACTATTTTAGACTAACGACTAAATTGATTTTTTCCACCATTGGCCATTGAAGTTTTCGCTTGCTAGCTGTCTCACTGAATTGGCTATACGTTTCAATGGATTAAAGCGAGATCGATACACGAATGCCGGTTTTATTTCTAAGAAAGTAAGCAAAGCCATTGCGCCCCTCCGAGGGCCGCTCCACCGACCTGCAGGAAAAAATATGAAGCCCACAGAGGGATGAACACAGCTGAAGGGATATTTGGATGTTTGGATGTTTGTTACTCAATCACGCTTAAACGGCTGAACCGATTTGAATGAAATTTTGCACGAATAAAGTTTATAGCCTGGTTTAAAATATAGGATAGTTTTTATCTCGAAACCATCCCTCAAAGGGATGAAATCGGGGGTAAAAATATGGTCCATAAGCCTGAGTGATACAAATGCAGGCATGCCATTCTAGGCTTTAAGATTCAGATTCATGATGTTTGTTTTTCCTAATTGTTTCTCGCCTAAGTGTTTTTTAATCTCAGAGACACAAAAAAAATGATACAGTTTAAAAATCAACATTTACTAACTAATAGTCGGTACCTACAATTGAGGTGAAATCAAATTGATTTGTTTCTCATAGATGATATGTTCAAATTTTGAATGTAATCAAAAAGAACCATCCATACTAATATTATAAATGTGAAAGTGTATGTGTTTGTTTGTTTGTTCGTCCGTCTTTCAAGGCAAAACGGAGCGACGATTTGAAGTATTTTTTTAAGTTGAGATAGTTGAAGGGATGGAGAGTGACATAGGGTACTTTTTATCTCTTTCTAACCCCCCACTTCCCTAAACTGGGGGGGTGGTAATTTATATGGAGCTTTCCGCAATTTTCAAGGTAGAACGCTAAAAATTGGTATGCGGACTCAAGGTAGGAAGCTAAAAATTTGTACACTGTCTCTCTGTTAACCAACGAAAAATACCTTCCTTATTTTATGTTGGAAATCTTCCTCCAGCCCCTAAAATAGGGGATGGAAATTTGTGTGAGACTCTCGGGAAAATTGGTCCAGGTTCTATGATAGAAACGTATAATGAGGTAATTTAATTAAAACAATCTGTAATTTTAGTAAAAATAGCGCACGGGGTGCTATGCTACGTCAGTGCAATCTCTAAGTGTGGGCTGAAAGTACTATGGCCCCCAAAAAAGCGGTAAAAGCACTAAATCGAACGCTCCAGGATTTGCGCAACGGTACCCATGTTATGGGAGGGATGGTGGTTTTATTGGCTGATGATTTCCGCCAAACGTTACCAGTCATTCAGAAGGGGACACCTGATGCAGACGAAATTAAGCATGTCTCAAGTCTTCCACTCTATGGGCCACCGTAAGAAAGTTCAGTTTGACTACAAATACGAGAGTGCAACTATATGATGACACAAATGCTGGCAACTATGCCGAAACACTATTGAAAATAGGAGATGGTCGGTTAGAAACTGATGCCGAGGGCTGTGTGACACTGACGGGAGATTTTTGTCCAGAGTTTACCCAGATTTACAAAACAATATACACCAAAATCAATATTTATGTGAAAGAGCAATTTTAGCACCAAAAAATGATGTTGTCAACAAAATAAATTCAGACATATTGAGTAAAGTACCAGGAGATACAGGAGGAGAACAGAGTATTTATCAGTAGACACAGTTATGGATACAGAACAGAGCACATCATATCCCATAGAGTTTCTGAATTCGGTTGAGCTGCCAGGTGTACCCTCACACAAGCTTCAATTAAAACTAGGCGTCCCAGTCATGCTAATGCGAAATTTGGATGCCCCGAGATTATGTAATGGGACGAGACTTCGTGTCACACAATTTGGCCGCAATATCATTAGCGCCACTAGCTTAACCGGCGTTGGAAAGGGTGAAAATGTAATGATCCCACGAATCCTAATAATTCCCACAGATCTCCCGTTCCAGTTTAAAAGGCTACAATTTCCTCTGAAGCTTACTTTTGCTATGACCATTAACAAAGCGCAAGGACAAACATTAAAGGTGGCTGGGGTGTACTTAGAATGTTCGCGTGTGTCCAATGCCCAGAATCTTTACATTCTATCCCCAAATGGAAAGACATATGATATCGTATACAACTTAGCGTATTAAAATAATATTCTGTTCCGAGTTCTCTTCTGTGTTCTAAATCAGGAAAGGGGAACCCGAACCGTGTTACCCCGAATTTAACGCGAGCAAAGCCGCGGGCAAAAGCTAGTATGGTTATAATAGAAACCTTTAGTTGCGGCACGTGACTTTCAATCTGCCATTCGTGGGTTTGAATCCCGGCTCGAACCACTGGGTCTTTTCAGAACTTATTCAACAGTGGCGTTTTGGTGATGAAAAAGATAATAGACAGAAACGGTCTAATCCCCCATAAAGTTTTGCTGTCCGTCTAGATTGAAAGGTCCGACGGCCGTCGCTTCGTAAAACTAGTGCTCATGCCAAGTCTTGGGATTTGGTGCTAAAGCGGAAGCCAGGCTCTCTTAGAGCGCAACCGGGAGTAACGCTAGACAATTGAATAGGTACCATAAGTTAGCTCGGCCGAGAACCAATTTGCTGTACCGTCACAGTACCCGGCCTGTGTAATCTGAACATACATACCTACATAGAGTACGTATGTGTTCCAGTGCCACTGTTAGCATATATATATATATACGTATATATATATATATATTTGGTTTTTAGGGTTCCGTACCTCAAAAGGAAAAAACGGAACCCTTATAGGATCACTTTGTTGTCCGTCTGTCTGTCTGTCAAGACCATTTTTCTCAGAAATGCGTGGAGGTATCAAGCTGAAATTTATATCAGATACTCAGGTCTATTGTCTCTTGGAGCTGTAAAAAAATCAAAATTAAAAGCCAACGCAATCAAAAGATACAGTCGTTTATGCTGCAAACTTTAGAGTTTTTCGACACTCGCAAAACCTACGGGGTACTTCCCGTGAACTCAGAAACTTGAAATTTGGCACGAAGCATTGTCATATAGCACAGACAGAGGAAAAATTACGAAAAGTAGACATTTTTAGTTAAATCATACAATAAAACACTTTTTAAATTTTAAACTTAATACCTTTTTCCTCATAAACGTGTGGTGGTATTAAATTGAAATTCATGTCAAATACTTAGGGCTATATGACCCATCAGATGTAGCAAAACCAAACTTTTGTGTCAACGCAATCAAAAGAAATGGCAATTTAAGTCGCATATTTTGAAATTGAGTACTCGCAACAAACTCAAAACCTAAAGGGTACTTCCCGTTAACACAGAAACTTGAAACTTGACACGAAGAAACATCATATAGCACAGACAAAGGAAAAATTACGAAAAGTAGACATTTTTAGTTAAATCATACAAAAAAATACTTTTTAAATTTTAAACTTAATACCTTTTTCCTCGTAAACGTGTGGTGGTATTAAATTAAAATTCATGTCAAATACTTAGAGCTATATGACCCACCAGATGTAGCAAAACCAAACTTTTATGTCAACGCAATCAAAAGAAATGGCAATTTAAGTCGCATATTTTGAAATTGAGTACTCATACAAAAAAATACTTTTTAAATTTTAAACTTAATACCTTTTTCCTCGTAAACGTGTGGTGGTATTAAATTAAAATTCATGTCAAATACTTAGAGCTATATGACCCACCAGATGTAGCAAAACCAAACTTTTATGTCAACGCAATCAAAAGAAATGGCAATTTAAGTCGCATATTTTGAAATTGAGTACTCGCAACAAACTCAAAACCTATAGGGTACTTCCCGTTAACACAGAAACTTAAAACTTGGCACGAAGAAACTTCATATAGCACAGACAAAGGAAAAATTACGAAAAGTAGACATTTTTAGTAAAATCATACAAAAATCATTTTTTTAAATTTTAATCTTACTACCTTTTTTCTCGTAAATGTGTAGAGGTATTAAATGGAATAAAAGTATCTTTAATTAGTTTAAAATAACAATATGGACATTATCATAATATGAATTACAAATCAAGTCGGAATACAATGGTGTAAAGAATGATAAAATTAAAATACGTAAAAATAAATAAAAGTAATACTACGAGTACATCCCGCTCTGCGTCAAGCCCGAACCAAAGGTCCCCAAAATGCTAGCGGCATTGCCTCGCTGAACAGCAATGGAGACCTGTTGGACGAGCCATGACCCAGAGCGGGGGTCAAGGCCAAATACTCATGTCTATAATACCTTTCAGCTGTAGCAAAACGAAAGTTTTATGTCCACGCAATCATAAGAAATAGCAATATAAGCCGCATAATTTAAAACTGAAAAAGGTGTATGTGAAGTCCCCAACCCGCACTCGGCCAGCGTGGAGACTACTGCCCGTTCCCTCTAATCCATGGGAGGAGGCCTGTGCCCAGCAGTGGGACGTATATAGGCTGGTTTATATTATTATACATTATAGGTAATCTCAAGGGTATCAAAACCTAAAGTTACTTTCCCGTGAACTCAGCTTTCAAAAGAAACAGCAATTTAAGTAATCCGCTTATTTTGCCGTTCGCAACTTTGATTTCCTTGCGAGTAGTTCTACTCGTAAGGAAATCAAAGCCTAAAGAATGATTACTAAATTGATAAAGTGACCCTGTTTAAATTTATGCTCCCCCAGCTTTCCACATTGTAATGTTACGGATTCCATTTTCATTTATCATTTAGTAATAAACATACTAAGTACAACTTTTGCTTGTTATAGGTTTGTACGGAACCCTCGGTGCGCGAGTCCGACTCGCACTTGGCCGGTTTTTTTTAGGTAGTTCTGGATCTCAACTCCATTGACTACGCATGGACACTGGGGCGTCCGAGAGGGGACGCCCCGTGGAATCTTTTACCATGAATGTGATAAACAAAAATTGGAAGTAGGTATAATCTCCGTAGGTCAGTGGTCGAATCTCGAGCAAAAGCAAGTTTACGTAGCAATTTCGAGACTGTATGTTCTCTGTTTAGTAATCTAAATGGTTTCGGTTTATGCTGAACAGCTTAGTCCTGACAGTGTTACCTCTAATTACGGCTGGCACCGCGTGGATTTAGTGCAAATGCACCCAGGAACGGAGAAAGCTTGGAACTATAATTACATGTATGTAAATCAGAGAACCTAACCTACGGAGTGGTTTAGAAAAATTGTAGTAGCTGACCTATATTATTTCTGTCTTTATTATAAACAGTATATCTGATATGTAATATCAGCATCATATGAATGATAATATGAATAATATTTGGTGGTAGATTAGTAAGGTCCGAGCTGCCGAGGATAATGCTGTGTTAAAAGTGAGGAACCAACATTCTTCCAAACAATAAAGGGTTGGCTGCATCCAAAGGCTTATAGGATGACAATTAGTCACAACATATTTTATTTATTTATTTGAGTCAGGCAACGAGGTTCGTATTTACAAATACCTTAAATGCGTTGTGTTGTAAAAATCACAAAGCAAAATACTGCGAATATCTGGGACTCTTCTGGAGTTGCAAGCGTCCATTTGCTATGTGGAACGCTTACCATCAAGCGATTTGTTACCGTACGCTTGTTTTTTAACAACATGTTATAAACATAAATAAACAATGAAAATGCATTCGCATGTAAACTAATTGACATTGAGTACAATGCCGGCTATACACTCTCCGGCGAGGCCTCTCGCCGAGAGTCTCGGGGGAGAAGTTCGCGACGAGAGCACACCATGTACACTCTTGTTGGGTCATTTGAACCGCGGAACAACCCTTTGAGTCGGGCGCAAAAACCGACACGCGACCGAGACGTACCGAGGCGAGACCCGAGTGGGCGAGACAAGGCGAGAGCATTATTTAGACTCTCGTTCTCGGTCTGTCTCGGGGTGTCACGCCGAGAGTGGACAGCCGGCATAACAATAATGTCATTTAAGTTTAGTTTAGTACGCGTATAAATTAGGGTTTACATGATATTCTTATAAGTTTAACCATGCTACTGACATTTTTTTTTTTTTTAATTTATTTAGGAAACAAACGGTTGTTAACAGAATCATGTTAGCTTATGAGATATACGATTGAACCTATAGTTCCATTAAGTATAGGTACAGACAAAGAGTATTACAAGTGTCGAAAAAGAGTGGGTAAGACCATGCAAGTCTATTTCGCAGAATGATGTAAGTTGTTTCATATTGCAATATAATGAAATGCTACATTTACCTTGGTTTACAAATGAAAAAGAAAACAGTTACTAATTAACTAATTAAATTAAGCGTTTCTAACTCATGCATACAATCCGGAGTTATCATTATTCAATTATTCGGTGTAGATCAGGCTACGAAGACCGCTGCGATATTGAACAAATGAGAGAGAAAAAATATCTAAACTAATAAAGTTGGCGTTATAATTTTGACATGCTCGTCTGAAGAATGTGTTTTTGGCAAACTTGGTACGGCAAAGTCTGACGAGGAATGTTAAGGGGTGGCGACAAGGAATGCAGCTAGGCAATTTAAAAGTAATACTTCTAAGAAGAATGGGTGAGTCAATGTAGTTGTTTAATAGCTTATAAAGAAAGATTTGATCAATGAATACTCGACGTTTGTCTAGAGAAGCTAGACCGTGACGTTTAGCGGTATTGTCTGTGGTATTCAAGCCCTGGCGGTAGTCAAGCGACTTCAATAATTTATTTTGAATTCTTTCAATTCTTGTTTTGTGGAAATTATATTAAGGGGTCCAGATAATACATCCAAATTCTAATATGCTACGAACATAGGAAAAATATAGTATTTTTAAGGTTTTAGGGTCCTTAAAGGGCTTTGAGAGTCTAAGAATTAATCCCAATTGTTTATATGCTCTCGAGATAATGTCATCAATGTGTGGGATGAAAGTAAGCTTATGATCTAAAATAATACCCAGGTCCCGAACTTGATAAACCCTGTTTATGGTATTACCTAAAAAGTTATAGTTAAAAGTTATAGGTTCTTGCTTGCGTGAGAAGCTAATGCAATTACACTTATCGGGATTAAGAAGTAATTGATTCGAGATGCAATAGTTGGTAAACCTCTCAAGATCCCTTTGTAAGTCAAGGCAGTCGTTATTTGTTTTCACTATTTTGAATATTTTCGTGTCATCAGCGTAAACGAGATGTTTAGACTTAGTAAACGAGGACCCTATATCGTTGATATATAACCCTTCAGCTGTGTTCATCCCTCTGTGGGCTTCATATTTTTTCCTGCAGGTCGGTGGAGCGGCCCTCGGAGGGGCGCAATGGCTTTGCTTACTTTCTTAGAAATAAAACCGGCATTCGTGTATCGATCTCGCTTTAATCCATTGAAACGTATAGCCAATTCAGTGAGACAGCTAGCAAGCGAAAACTTCAATGGCCAATGGAGGAAAAAATCAATTTAGTCGTTAGTCTAAACTAGTCGGTGGCACGTTTGACACGGTTGGTGTTCGCAAATAAAAAATAGTGGGTTTAGTGCTGAATTGTAGTGCCAGAAGGACAGTTTTTGTAGACATGTAAGTAATCTTTAGAAATACATAGAAACGATGTTATTTCAACGGGTTAGCTGTAATAAAACCGTGACTAACATGACATACCTACTCATGGTCAAAATTTGGCAACACGTTTTTTAGCGCTTTTCTAATAATTTAATATTACTATTAGCTATTAAAATTACCGTTAGTTATCATACATTTGTTTAAAATGAACTTAAATGGATTATCAATGGCCCGAAAGTAAATAAATCGATTGAAGTTGGTAACGATCACAACAAACCCCTCAGAGGGGGACCTAACCGACCGGGAATTTCCCTCCGAGGGATGCCCACATGATACCTCGTGACGTCACTACGATCCGCACTCTATACTAATCATGACCTTGATTTATACCGTTTTCAAATCATGTTTTGATGTGACTTTTGTTTAACTGATGGTTATATTACAGTTTTAACTAAAAGTATACTTAATGGGAATTTTAAGAAACCTAATTTGTTTGGTTCAAAACATATAGTTGCTGTGATAATTGCACTCGTTTGGAAGAGGTTATTTTGTATGAAAGTAGACATACTTTTTTCATTTTACTCTCAGATAAAACCTGCTGCACTTACAATAAAAAAAGCTACTGTTACACCTAGTTGATGACCCATATTTATTGTTCAGGCATAAATTTGATTACATACAGTATAAAACACTTCAGATATAAGCATGTAAATCGAAGCCTACACGAGCAACTTCTGAGTGTAGGCATTATTTTGGTAGAATATTTCAAATGGTCTAGTGTAAAAAAAATACTCACGAGCCTGCCATTTTATGTTTTTCGAATAAGTATAAGACAAATTTCTACAAATTAAGCTCATTTAACACCCCAAAAAACTAATTGATTATATTTAAAATAACCAAAATACGTCGTAAACTTCGGTGAGGTGGTGACGAGGTCAGGTAGATAGCCTTAATACGACTTTAATGTAACGATGATATATCGTTGCAGTTAGATAATTTAATAAATATTGAGTTTCATCCAAAATCCTGGCTGTGATTATGTAAAAAAGTAAAGAAAATTTAATTTTACCAAATCACTTCACACCACAAACCTTGTTAGTGGAGCGCCCCTCAGAGGGTGCCACAGTCGTGGGTAAGCGGCCATGTTTTTTCGCCACAGCTGAAGGGATAAGATAAATTTGAAAATAAAAATTTTATTTCCATAGACTGTGCGAGTAGCAGTTTAAATTCTCTTCGAATCTAAACAAACAATCTCATAATCTTGGTCTACAATAATATTATATAGCCAATATAATATACAATAATATAATATTATATGCCCAAAGTGTATCCTTTTCGAGAGCGCTCCCTTTGCGAGCCCCAGGTCCGAAGGCCCTAGCTCGAGCCCAACGGACACTAACTATCCTCAGGTAGACACCTGATATATAAGACTAAAAGCGAGACCTGAGGCCATAGCGCCGATGGTGAGTGGCGAGGCACGCGAGGCCAAAGTCCGAGCTCTTCGTTGGAATTAAAGGCCTAAAGCAATCCTTCAGAGAGCGATCTCAATGCGAGCCCGAGGGCCTAAGGCCCGAGACCGAGCCCTCATGGATACTCATTATCTCCGAGTAACTTACTGGCGAAACCAGTTGTGTGAGTGAAAGCCGAAGTCCTGAAGGTAAACGGGGAGGCAACGGAGCCGAGGGCTGAGCTTCTCGTATGAATGAGAGCATGCTTTTAGAGAGCGGTCGCTATGTAAGCTCGAGGGCCGAAGTCCCCAAGGCAAGCCTCCACGGACACTTACAATCCCTAGGTGTCTTTGCAAGCAAAACCTGTGGCCAAAGTACCAAAGATGAGTGGCAAGGCAAGCGAGCCCTCACGGACAATTACTATCCCGTAGATGAGAGGGAAAAGCCGAAGGAAGTTCTGTAGGTGACTGACGAGGCAAGCGAGGCGAAAGAACGTGCTTTTCGTTGGAATGAAAGACTATATTTTCAGATTCATCCAGATCATTCCTCCAGAAAGCGCTCTAAATGCGCCCAATGGACGGACACTCATTATCTCCCTACGTGTACACTTACTATCCCCAGGTGTCTTGCAAGCGAAATCCCAAGCCAAAGTTCCGAAGGTGAGCGGCGAGGGAAGCAAGGTCTTTTCGTTGGAATGAAAGGCCCAAAGCAACTCTTCTGAGAGCGGTCTCCATTTGAGCAATGACCCCTAAGGACAATCATTATCTTCTGGTGTCTTGCAATCAAAACTTGAGGCCCAAAATCCTAAAGTTAAACGGGGAGGCAAGCGAAAAAGAAGCGAAGCGAAGGCTGAGGTTTTCGTAGAAAGAAAAGGCCCAAAATATCCCTTTAGCGAGCGCTCCTTATGCGCTGCCAATAATATTTCAGAAAGTCACAGGAGTTTTGTACATAAAAAAATTGGTACCTATACAGGGTGTGGCCTACAACAGGGGCAAAAAATTAAACGGTAGACTAATGGGCGTGTAAGCACTTATTTCCGGGTAATTTTATTTAAATAAATAAATAAATAAAAATAAATATAAGGGGACAATCTTACACAAATCGACCTAGTCCCATAGTAAGCTCAGTATGGCTTGTGTTATGGGTACTAGACGACGATAAATATAATAGATATAAATAAATAAATAAATATAAGGGGACAATCTTACGCAAATCAACCTAGTAGTCCCATAGTAAGCTCAGTAAGGCTTGTGTTATGGGTACTAGACGACGATATATATAATAGATATAAATACTTAAATACATAGAAAATATCCATGACTCAGAAACAAATATTCATGCTCATCACATAAATGTTTGCCCTTACCGGGATTACAAATACAAATACAAATGCAAATACAAATTATTTATTCTGCAAATAAGCCACAAGGGCACTTTTACATGTCAAACGGTAGTTTACAATAAAAATAATAATCTTACAATAAAAGATTATAATCTAACACAATAATAATTTAAAATTTGCACATTAACGACTGATATAACAACACACTAAATGTCACAAAGTAAATGAAAACAAAACAAAATACGACCATTAAATTCGATTACAATAATGTCTGTGCATTAACAGAAAGTTAATGATATTAATTCAGTATTCCAGAGATGTATAAGGTCTCTGAGCGTCCAAATACAATCAATAATTATTCAATGTTCGTAGAGATGTATACGGTCTCTAAGCGTCAAAACAAAACAATAAAAAAAAGGAATATTAATGTAATATTGTCAGTGATGTACATGGTCAATAACAATAAAACGTGTCAAGATCGGAATGATGTCTCTCGTCAATACGATAATAATAAAATAACACTAGTATTTAAGAAGTTGGGTACTATGCCCTTGCAAGCATGAACAGTCCGGACTCCACAAACAGCACCCGATCACGAGTATGACGCATATCTCAGCCATCGCTTCCCTCAACCATATGTTAGGGAAGGTGGCGACCCGATCAACGACGCCACCGTAAGCAAAGCCCTTTAAGCGAGCATGACATATTCAAGCCACCGGACAATGTTAAAAAGCAAAGATTAATAAGCGACTTGCTCGGCGAGAAACAGCATTACGTGCTCTCTTCTTACATAAAATGGAACAATTATTTCAGGTAGATACTTATAATGTGTATTTAGGTATATTCCTAATAGAATTAGCCTACTACTGGCTTAAAGGCATTTTTGTCGTTTAAGAAATCGTTGACAGTATAATACGCCTTGCTTAGCAAATTACTTTTAACATGAGACTTAAATAGACTGAACGGTAAATTAACAATTTCGGTGGGTATTTTATTATGAAAACGTATGCAGTTCCCCACGAACGACGTGCTAACCTTGCGGAGACGACTGGCCTTCACTGCGATCTTGTTTTTACTTCTGGTGTTGTAGTCGTGGATATCGCTGTTGAGTTTGAACTCGTGAAGGTTTTTTCGCACATACATGATATTCTCAAGAATGTATTGGCATGCTACAGTAAGAATGTTTGCCTCCTTAAATTTGTCCCTGAGAGATTCTAGAGCTTTTAGTTCGTATATGGAGCGTACAGCGCGTTTCTGTAGCACGAATATGGTCTGGATATCAGCTGCTTTCCCCCACAACAGGATTCCGTAGGACATAACACTGTGGAAGTAACTGTAGTACACCAGCCTGGCGGTCTCAACGTTTGTTAACTGTCTTATGCGTCTTACTGCATAGGCTGCCGAACTAAGTTTTCCGGCTAGGGCGGTGATATGTGCCTGCCATTGTAGTTTTGAGTCCAAGGTGATACCTAAAAACACTGTTCTATCTTCAATTTCCAGTTCATCACCCTTTAATTTGATCTTGGTATTGTTTACCTGCTTGACATTAGGTAAAGTGAATCTGATACACTTTGTTTTCTTGGAATTTAGCAGTAAATTATTTGCTGTAAACCATTTCACAACAGTGTTGAGTGCATCATTAATATCATCGAAGTTTTCCTCTTTCCTGTCTACCTTGAAGACAAGCGACGTGTCGTCTGCGAATAACACTATATCATGTTTATCTTGCAACATATTTGGTAGGTCATTGATGTAAATCAGAAACAGAAACGGACCCAGAATCGAGCCTTGGGGAACACCAAGAGCAACAGTTGTCCCTGCTGATTGGGTCCCATTGATGACTACTCGTTGTGTTCTCTCCGAGAGATACGATGTCACAAGATCAAGAGCACCGTTTTTAATTCCATAATGTTTCAACTTTCTGATTAAGTTCTCGTGATCAATGCAATCAAATGCCTTTGATAAATCACAGAACACTCCAATAGCATCTTGAGCCTCTTCCCAGGCATCAAAAATATGTTTAATTAGTACCACACCGGCATCAGTGGTAGAGCGACCCTTAGTGAATCCGAACTGGTTGGTATTGAGCAGTTTATTGCAACTAAACCCAGGACCCAGGATTCGAACCCAGGACCTCTTGCTTCGTAGGTATTAAAAATAAATAACTTTTTTTTTCTTTTTTTTTTAAAGTAAGTTCACGTGTATTTTTTACCCTTCTGGGGTGACACAGGGACACAAAAAAACTCAAAAGATAAAAAAATACCAACAAAATCACAAAAATATCTTTTAAAAACAAAAATGCAAAAACTATAATGACTCAGTACATGATGTTACCTCAAAACCTGCATTGACTGCTGTGCTATGATCTCACGTGATGCGCATACACGTGTGAACAGACAAACAGATAAACAGACAAAAACACTAAAAACTGTTGGAATGTGTTCTGTTATCTATTCTAAGTATCCCCACTTCCAACTTTTTATCGAATATCTTTTATGTACAGACTTTCGACCCTCTTCAGCTTTATTATATGTATAGATTTCATATGATAATTAATAGCAGTTTTTGTAAAAAAAAAATATTTTTTAACTTGTTTTTATAATAAACTGATACATTTTTCATTTAATCGCTGTTACAATTGATCAAATAAGCAAGTTAATGTCATAGCAGTATTTATTTATGTTCATGAAGATATTTTTAAGGGCTGCAAGTATAAGCCGTAATAAACGTAAATTGGTATCTATAGTTTAAAAAAAAGGATTTTTTATTTCAGGGTAATTAATTTGGCACGCAATACCGGTACATTCACAGACAGAAGGTGGCCATAGCAACTCCTAAACTACCCAAGATCAAATATGGGCCTCGGCAACCAATACAACATTGTAGCCTTTGGTCCTAGGGCATATTAGTACATTGTTGTAAAGGCTAGAAAGTAGGCAATAGATGGACGAGTGGGTTCGAGTTCCGAGCCGCTAGGTGAGGACCTCGAAGGAAACGAGTCCATCTATTGCACTTTTAGCTAATGCATTACATAGTGCGTTTCACGCCTACTGCGAGGAAATTGCAAATAATTGTAATTATAAGTCAAAATTCAGTACCTCATGAAAGATCATAATATGATACACTTTAGCGGGGCCGCTCGCATGTCGGGGGGCACCGCGCCAGGCCGCCCCGCGCGGTGCCCCCCGACACGCGAGCGGGGCGGGGGGAGCTGTGATTGAGCGAGTCGCTCTTCAAACTGTCCAACAATAGCATTGTTGGACAGTTTGAACTCCTAGCTGGCCTGTTCGTGCGACGTCCAACTTCTGTTGTACGTTTTCTGACCATCTTTTGCCACATTTCCGAGCAGTGGCGTGAAAAAGTAAAATGGGGAAATTCCGAAATATCTGGTTGATGTCACCTATGACCAAAGAACTGGCGGCTTATTGCGCAACGCATCAGCATTGCAATTCAGCGAAAAAATGCCGTAAACATCCTAAACTTAGTTTTAATTTAGGTAATGTTAATTATCATCTCGAAGCAATATTGGAACTTAAAAGAAGTTATGAAAAATAAAGAAATGACTATGACCATAAAAAGAAAATTGTTCGATACCTACAAACTTCCTGTTCTAACGTATGGCTGCCAAACATGGGCACTAAACAAATCCCACTACAAAAAGCTTGAAATCTGGTAAAGTTAGAAATATAGATATATGTACTAAAACAAAAGATATTACTACAACAATTAAGAAGTTAAAATGGAAAAGGGCAGGTCACACAATTAGAGGGAGAGAAAAGTGGTCTAAAGCAATAATATACTGGTTTACTGGAGACAAAAAGAGGAAGCGTGGCAGGCCAACAAGAAGATGGGAGGATGATATTAAGAGTGCAGCAGGATGTTGCTGGAGTTTATTAGCAAAGGATAGGGATTAGAAATGGAAAGAGTTAGGAGAGGCCTATGCCTACAAAAGACATGCAGATAGAAATCAATTATAAGTTAACACTCACAAAATACTTGTCTGAAATACAGGCTATTTTTATATATATATATACCCGTACTTATAAAATAAATACGAGTATATAGGTACTAAACATTTGGGCCATACAACAAACGCGATTTATTTTGCCGTTTTTATAGATACGGAACCCATAGTGCCCGAGTCCGACTCGCACTTGGCCCGTTTTTCAGTTTATTTCCGTATTGGGGATCTTTTTTTCAATTTTGTTGTTGTACTGTTAATTGTATATTTAACATATACCTCATTTAGTTTTTCAGGTTCTCGTGATCGTAAGCAGTAAAAAGATAGAGCGTGAAGGCCTGAAACCAATAGGTAAACTAGTAATACTTCATCATAGGTCTCATCATCTAAGCTATAAAGACAAAAATTAATGCGAAAAATAAACTCTAGGTAATCAGTTCAATTTGAAACACCCATTAATGACTTTAACTGTTTGAATGGCATGTTACCCATGTTACTTAGTTTTCAAGATTCGAAATGAATGTGATCACTTACTTATGATACATCACATCACATCATCAGCCTATATACGTCCCACTGCTGGGCACAGGCCTCCTCTCATGTATGAGAGGGAACGAGCAGTAGTCCCCACACTGGCCCAGTGCGGATTGGGGACTTCACATACACCTTTGAATTTCTTCGCAGATGTATGCAAGTTTCCTCACGATGTTTTTCCTTCACCGAAATGCTAACGGTAAATATGAAATCATATTCCGTACATAAGTTCCGAAAAACTCATTGGTACGAGCAGGATTCGAACCCACGACCGCCGTTTGACAGCCGCATGCCTGAACCACTGAGCTACCGTAGCTAATGATACATTTCGAGTTAATTTACTTCATCAGGTCGATCACGTAATGGTCGCACTACACTTGGCGGTATTTGCCCAAATATTCGTGTTGCATCTTTTTTCTTCCTACGGCAAATGAAAGAGAGGCAACGACGCAACGCGAACACCCACTCCCGAGTGTAGTGCGACCATAACGCATTGGACGCGCGTCAGGTAGATCTAAATGTCACACTATTTTTATTTAACGATAAAATTCAAGATGCTACGGTAGCCTAGTGGTTCCGGCATGCGGCTGTCAAGAGGCGGTCGTGGGTTTGAATCCCGGCTAAGACCAATGACTTATTATTTACCGCTCCAGTCCAATTCCAGTAAAGTCTAGTTTTACCTCCAGGTCGGAAGATCAGGTGACAGTCGCTTTCGTAAAACCTATGCAAAATCAAATTAGGCGTCAAAGCGGATTTTAGCACAGAGAATAACGCTAGGAGGATGATGATGAAAATTGTAAAACACGTCTAACTTATAGCCCGCAAGCTGCCAACTATTTTGCATGACCAATGTACCTCCGTGTGACAACTTGCGAGAAGCTTAGGAAAGTTGTATCATGAAGTCCCGTGCATGTCAGCTGCGGCTCCGTTGGTGGGTTGACGTGCGACAATGTCCCAAACACATCGAAAAAATATAAGAAAAAAAACTTTTTAACAAAAAAATTAAACCGCCGAAAAAAAACAGAAAAGATAAAAATTATGAACCTTTCTTATCGCTGAGTATGTGCCTTGTCGGCACATTAGTGTGTGATAAATGATTACATCCAGGAATAGGGGTGCTGGGCAGTGATAGCCATGCACCAGAAATATACGCAAAAAACCTTAACCTTGACAATCCGGAAAACCAGGCGAGCCAGTGGAACGAGGTGACACTGAATAACCAAGCCAGCACCAGGAAAACCGAAGACTACTAGTTAAAAAAAAGTTGATAAAAATGCTTGACCTAGTTTCGTTAAAAAAATATGTATAATTTAACATTGACATTACTTGTACTATTTACTCGTACACTATGAATATTTACTTAATGTATTCATTTGTTCAGAAAATTCAGGCCAAGGAGGAATTTTAGGCCTTTTAGACCTCACAAAAGCGTATGACAAAGTCTCACACAAGATTATGCTCAATAAATTATATGGATCGCGAATTAGGGGCATAGCATTAGATTGGTTTAGATCTTACTTAGAAAAGCGCATGCAGCTCGTTCAAATTGATTATCTGAACCCGAAGTCTAATAGTTTGGATATTGTGCGGTCTAATATCACTGAATTAAGGAGCTCTATTCCACACGGAAGTGTGCTGGGATGCCTACTTTTCTTACTATATATTAATGATCTTTCCAGAGAAATAGATGCCAGTTGTACTCTTTTTGCAGATGACGTGTCTATTCTTTTTGATTTTCATAATAATGAGGATTTTAACGAAGTATTATCAAACACCTTTCACCAAATCAATCACTGGATGAATGATCACAACCTTTCAATTAATATCAACAAAACTAACTTAGTTCAATTCTATCCTCATTAAAGAACACCACCGCCTCTGAAACTTGAGCTGAACAATAATGAAATAGTACAAGTAGGAAACTTTAAACTCTTAGGTATTACTTTAGACAGTCACATGAATTGGAAAACACACATCTCAATTACTAAAACAAAAATATACCAATTTCTATATGGGTTATTCACGCTCCGCAAAACAACAGACTTTGCTACAGCACTCTCTGCCTACTACGCCTATGCCCACTCGTGGCTGAAGTACTGTATTATTTTGTGGGGTAACAGTACAGATGCTCATGACCTATTTATAATGCAAAAAAAAAATGCATACGTGTACTGGTCGGCGTACGAAACTAGGATAGCTGCAGGCCCCATTTTACCAAACACGGAATATTAACGTTGCCATGTATGTATATATTGGAATTATGTATTTTTGTGAGAAAAAATATCCACCTGTTCAAGGAGCAACAAAACAAAAGACTCAAATATAAACTTATACTACCTGTCCCAAATCTCGAAATATTCCGAAACAGTCCTCATTTTATGCAGCAGTTAAATATTATAATCATCTTCTAAACTATTTCAAAGCAGAAGAAGAAGACTACATATGCAAAAAAGTTAAAATCATACCTGGTAAACAAAACCTACTACAAAGTAGAAGATTTTTTTTGTGATAGATAATAAGAGCTAGATTTATATTTTTAGTTTTGATTTTGTAGTATGTGTAATAATACTATATCCAACTTAATTTAGATATAGATAAGTAAGCTTAGCCTTGTATTCTCTTGTTGAATTTTCCTGTATACACTAGGTAATGCAGGAACAACCATTTAATAATATAATACACTCCATGTGAGTTGCTGTATTTAGTAATTAAGTTTTGCAATACCCGACTAGGGTCCATGCGACACTATTATAATACTGTAACAACTTTTATTTACCATGGTGCAATAAACGATTATGATTATGATTATTATGAAATCCAACAGAAAAAGGGCCCCAGCAGCCATGGCGACCAGGCAATTCAGGAAAGCCAGACCAACCAGGAAGCCCAAAAGGACCAGGGCCACTGAATGTAGATATAGACCTATGGAAATAATGAATGATTAAACTAAAGAAATAAAAATAATAATTAAATATTAATCAACATTTGGCCTGTTAGATCCTCTTGTGTAGCTACGTTATGGCCTGAGCAACCCAACTTCTTTTATTTGTATCAAAGTAGACTTTAATTCCCTACCTACCTGACCGTACTCGTACTATAGTCTTGGTTCAGGAAATTAAACATGTAATAAATATATTTTGTATTTGGTGACTTAAACCCCAAACAGATCCTAACTTCACCGGTCAACGTAAAGCTTTATCTTTATTTTCTCAACATATATTATTTTATTAACCCCCGACGCATAGAGAGGGGTGTTAATAAATTTAACGTGTCTGTCAGTGTATCGGTGTGTCCTGGTATCGTAGCTCCAAAATGGATGGACCGATTTGAATGAGGTTTTTTTTGTATCATAGATTATTTTAATTTATCCTGATTGTTCTTAGCCATGTTTCATTAAAATCTGTTCAGCCGTTCTGAGATATTGGACTTTGGAATGAAAATGTCGGGGGTTTTTATACGGGATGTGTAATTCAAACGGAGCAGTGAGGAAAAATCTAAAACTACAAGAGACACGGAAAAGTGCACTTAGCAGTCACGAGATCGGTTACGGAAGAAAATTAAACTGCATTCAAAGATTTCAAACAAACCCTCATACACGGCCGGAAACCGAACCCGGTCAAATCTGTCAAACAATCGGAGTTTGTATTTTTGCGTGAAGTGATAGTGCTAAACCATCATCCTCCTAGCGTTATTCCCGGTTGTGCCCCTAAAGGAGCCCGGAGTCCGCTTTGACATCTAATACTAAGATTTGGCATAGGCACTAGTTTTACCAAAGCGACTGCCATCCGTCAGAACTACCAACCTAGAGGGAAAACTAGACCTTATTGGAATTAGACCGGTTTCCTAACGATGTTTTACTTCACCTAAAAGCTAACGGTAAATATTCCGTACATAAGTTCCGAAAAAGTTATTGGTACGAGTCGGGATTCAAACCCACGACCGCCGCTTAGCAGCCACATGCCTGAACCACTAGGCTACCGTAGCTCCTTAGTTATAGTTCTGAATATAGTGAAGAATTATGACGACTGCTTTAGCCTATTTGGTTCTGATGCGTTTGGTTCTGCCTACGATGCAAGAGCTCTTTCGAATCCCGGTTAGGGCATTTATTCACGTATATGATGTTTGTTTGAAAATATTTTAAGTTGTGACTCCTAAGAGCAAATTTCGTAGTTTTCGTATTTCGTAGAATCTCTTGAAGTTTCGGATTGTCCGTCACTGCCCGGTTTCAATAATAAACCTTGTATACCATGACATTGCCTCAATGTATAATCATATTTTCAAATTAGATTACAACCCAACCTTGCTAGCTACTTGTTTATTATTAGTAAATGTTTACTAAGCAAATACGTCCGCAAAGGAAGTTTTAAATTTGGATCAAGCAGATAAATATAATTTCGCGGTAGAGCTCGCTACGAGCATCCTTAAGGTGTTATTAGAAGCGTGGTGGAAGGGATTAAAAGATTTGTCGCCACTAGCGGAACCCGTTGCTGATTTAGATAAAAGCGATGGACGGTTTCCAGTGGTTGCCAGGTTAAATTATATGCACGTAAAAGATTTTCTTACATCTTTACGATGCTTATCTTTCCGTCTGGATGCGGGTCTGGACATTAATACCAATATTATTATATTTTGTTTCTAATAGGTATTCTTAACAGATTTAACACTACCCGCACTACGTACGTAATTTTTGATGAGAAGAAGCACGAACAAAGTCATCTGAACCATCAATTGGTTATTCAAAATTAAAATATTTATTTTGTAAATAGACACAAGCTCGCTCTTTTACACGTCATGTTTTAATTTAACAATGTTTTTTTTAGGTGATTGATAGATAGATGATAGATGACTCATTGACAGTATTTATTTACTTAATGGAAAAGTATGTATGAAGGTATTATTCCATATATAGACTAAAGTATCCATTAGATTCCTTTGAACCTACTATAGTGAAGATATTTGTAATACTGAGGTATGCCCTCCAAAATATTGAACTTGAAGTTTACCCGAAATAATGAGCATATTTTCACTCAGGGCAATTAGATAATTAACTAAATATTAGGTCCATATCTATGAACTTGGCGTTTTTTCACACATATTATTTTGTACGTAATTTATTCATTTCTATTGCAACTTCCAAATTATATTTTAATTTCAATATTAACAAAATAATATATGTATGTCGGAGAAATGGTGGTGTTGGGGTGGTGGTTATTTATTTATCGTATGGCAAATCAGTATTTAGAACCGTGAGATCTTGGAAAAGACAGTACGGTTGCCAGGTGGTACATGATACAGTTCAGGAATGGGCGTTGCTGTCGGGTATCGTTGGGAGATCGAGTATTGAGACTAAGACTTTGAATCAAATCAATACTTTATTTAATTATTGGGTATACTCGTAGTAGATTGCACTTCACTTCAATGATACTGAATTGTAGCGTGGACAGTTCCGAGGTGGTTCCAATACGTCCGATCACTCGCGTGTTCAGCCAGAGAATGTCCGGAGCTCGGCCCGCCCGGCTCCATTCTAGCGCAAGGAGTGGGGCTAGATGGTTCGATGTGACGTCAACCACAAACCAACCAATCGAAGCCATTCCCACGCTGCGCTACAATTTAGCGTCCGTACTAATGACCATCCTGTCTCCGACATGTATATATTTATTTATTTGTAAGTTAAGACATAATACAAAGAGTATGAATATAAAACTATTTACAATAACAAAAATAGAGGAACCTAAAGCTAACTTAAAAATTTAAACTATTTTTAAAAAGGGCCCCCGTGGCATCGTACCAAAGATGCTGGCAGCATTGCCTCGCTGAATAGCAATGCTAATCCGCTGTGCGAGGAAGCTGCCAGCTCTTTGTCCGCCTATAGTGTCGATAAGCCTTTTGCTAAGCTCGTTGTACAGTTGTCGAGCACTTGGACCCCAAGGCCCAAGGGTCTCGACTCCGAATGCCATAAAATGGTATTGAGAGCCGAGACCCCTGTAGTTTGTGGCCTTTTTTGTTTCAGCCGCTTCTGCTGCGCTGACGGCCCTGGAAGTAGTTCGTGGAAGATGGGACGGTACCAGCGTGTCAACACATGTAGCGTCCCACACTAACACTCGCCCCATCTTCCACGGAATCAGGGTCATCCCGTCCAGCCTCTTACCATCGTCTCTTGAGACACCGTTTGGTTCAAGTATAGATGGTGTGTTGACAATGGCAAGAGTACTACTCGAGAGGCGGCCTCATGTGGCACGACAAGCCGTGGTGTCGCAACTCGTCGACGAAAGTGCCACAGGGGCACTTGTAGGGGGTACATACCCTCACACCTAGTCTCAAGCTTACGGCCAGTCTTAAGGTGTCAGGGTCCAGAAAAGTACCGGTGGGAGGGGAGGGAAAAGCGTGTAACCACTGCTTGAATACCACTATTTTCATGTGCAGCTACGACCGATTTTGGGTCATTCTTGAGAAATGCATTATTCGTCTCATTCCCGTGGCGTTTTTTATATTAAGATTTTTTACTTAGTTACAATAAAATCCAATTAAATATTTAATAATAAACATATTTATCGAATAGGCATCACTTTGGGTCAATTAGGTTCGAAAATATACCAATTCAAAGTTCAGCTGTCAGGGGAATGAGAAAAAATGTCAGGGGAATCATAAAAAGTACAAGGGAATCAGAGAAATGACAGGGGGAATCATACAAACTACAAGGGAATCATAAAATTGTCAAGGGAATGATAAACTTTGGTATTATACACTCGTTCCGAAACTCGAGATGCACCATCGTAAAGCAAGACGAATTTATATGATAAAATATTTATTTTCAAGAAAACTTCAGAAGTCTATCATTACCCCGTTCAAAAAACCGGGGGATGACAATCAGGGGAATCAGAACCCGAGGGAATCAGAGCCAGGGGAATAAGAAAAAGTATGTTTTTTGTCGATTATGCCGAAACTATTATTAATATAAGAGTAACTATTAAATCAAAACACGCATTCATTCATGTGTTATTCTCTACACTAAACATTGTATGCCAATTGCAGGAAATAGATTTTATATGAAAATACAGAGTAATCATAGTCATAGTGAACCAAAGTCAGGGGAATTAGATATATACCTTCATTGCTCAGAGCTCCAGTGACCGACGCGTCCTCTCTCCGCGGCGTTGCTAGCGCTAACTGACAAGGGTGAGGCACGGCAGAGATTGCGAGTCACAAGACATTGCAGTAGGGATGTGCGTGTTGTTTAGTCAGGCATCAGGGGAATCACAGGTTAGCTCTGGACAAACCTTTGTTATAGATTCCTATAAAAACTGTGATAAATAGGGGAACCATATTTTTTTTCTTAAATCATTAACTTATATTCTAGCGATTTACCTCGATACAATATTTGATTTCAATCCATAACTAGTTCTTTTCAGAGTAGATTGCTTACAAAATGGGTGATGGACGCACCAGGGGATTCATGTTTTAGGTGTTTGATATTTTTTTATGGCAGATTCTACTTACCTTAAAACAAAAAATAATCCTGCCCCAGTTAGATTAAGTGTTGAACTACTAAAAAAAATGTGTTAGGTTAATTATTTTATTTTTTCGGGTACTTTTGCCCTCTGGACGCTGAAAATTGACCCACTCAAGAATCACCCTTTTACTATGACAACTTTATTGTCTGTGGTAGTAGGTGAAATCTGTACTGTAATGTCATTACGGTACAGATTTTTGATAAATTTGTAGCGTGATGAGTTTAAATTTGGAACAGCTATCAAAACTCAAGTGGGTCTCTATTCAAGTATCCATAGAACACTCGTGTGATCCATAAAACCACACTCGTGTTTTATGGCCTCTCATTATGGATCAGTCGCATAAACTACTATTGCCGTATCTACATAACTGCTTATTGCAACTTGGAAGGCGACACAATAATAAGATTTACGTTGGCACTGAATACTACCTTTACAAAAAAAAACTTGATTCAAAAACATAAAAAATATTTCTTGAACTCAGAAATTAATTAAGAAGATGCAAAATATTTCGAATTAAGCACATTATTTTAAGTCAAGTTCTCTTTATAGCAAAATATTTCGAATGAAGCACAGTATCTTTAGCCAAGTTCTGTTTATATTCAATAAATTGGCAAAAGTTTTTTTTTCTGTGTAGCATGAATTCACAGCTTACTCCTTTATCAGCTTTTATAATTAAGTTTAGTGAGTGTGAGTGAACGTCTCAATTTTAAGTCCAATTACAACCGGCCTCGGGCGGGCTTAAGTGCAATTGCAGCGAGACTAGGAAACGGTTAGAAGGCTAGGCAATCCAATTTGCACAAAAGGCCATTGAACCCACCTGTCGCTTGCTTGAGGTATTGGCAGGACGTAAGACCGGAATGAGAAGCATTGGATCAGGGGTCGATCAGTTACTTGTGTTTCATATTCTAATTTAATGTTTTAGAGTCGACACGCGTTTCTACGCGTGAGCTTCCGCTGACGCATGCATATTGCAATGTGATTTGGATCGGAAGCAACTCATGAGAGTTGACCTCAAGGTAGATGCAATTGGATAACCTGACTGGAAGGATAAACCTAGATATTCTGAGATATTGCATTGTAATATAACACAACCTCCCTGACTAGTAGGCTGTAGAGGCATGCCTCATATGTGTCACACTGGTGAACTGCCGTTTGGGGAATATATTTTTCGTCAAATTTTACTTCCCAAAAAACTTATTGCAGTAGTTTCATTTCCCGAGCAAGTATGTAGAAGGTTTACGCATTTTATTAATTTGGTCAAAATATCATGTTATCATTTTACTTTTGTCAAGTTTATTAAGGTAGTTGGTTGCTCAGTAAGCAAACGTTTTCCTTCGGCAAAAATTATATTCCAAAGAAATGTTCGTTCAAATAGCTACTTCGCACTTTTAACACATACCATAATCTACCTTAAGAAAGGTTTCAGTAAGGTGCGACGACAAGCGAAGCGAGGAGGAGTGGTAGGTAGAACTGCGACCGTACAGTGCGCAAGCCGAGCGAGCGAAGCGAGCATGCCGCGGCAGCGTCTTCAGCGACAGCGATATTCTATATACAGAGTCCATTTTTTTATGATGCCATTTAATATTTTGGGAAGAGTATGTTCTGGAAAACGATACTTTTGACTAAATGCACGCTTTTGTCATAGACTTTTCCTTTTTTATAATATTAGTACATATAGATAGTATACATACAGATTGAGTTTCATGAAAATTTACTATTTCAAAAATTTAATTTTTCGTAAGTTTATGTGAGTAATATAATAAAAGTAAGATCAGCGGTATTAGGTCCGAAATTGAAATAGTTAAAGTGAAAATAAATTAATTATTAGCAAACTTTCACTCTTATCAAATTAAACTTTTCTAATAAATACATTTTGGCGCTGTTATGAACTTGCAGCAAAAGTTATTTATGAGGAATTCTATTAAGTTGTTGGGCTCCAAAAATTCCGAAATTTCGTCAAGAAGCAAATATTATCGAAGCTTAGCAAATATTACGTTCGTACGAACGTAATATTACGTTATTTGGTTTATATAGCCAACTCGTCCGATCTAATACTTAATTGATTCCACTAGGGGGTGGATATGGGGCACAAACCTACCTACTCTTCAGAACTTATTTCACGAGGTTCTAAAATATACTTGAAACTGTATATTTTAATAGGACGCAAAAATAAGCCTATTATCCAAATCCATCAACAAAAAGGCCTACAATCAAAACAGTTCAACATTAGGTACATATTGCCTTCCTATTCAGTTTCCAAAATACATAGGCTTAAAATGTTTAATTCGTTGTCATTATTAAATATTCATTGCGGAAGCCGAAGAAAATATTATCAAGAAAAAGCTTGAGTTTATTGGTTGAAAGTGGAACATACTGGCGATACTATCCCGAGGCGATGCCGAATTCGTAACCGAAATATTAAACGGCAAAACTTATTATTACCCGGTAATACTTGAACTGCTGCCATATTTACTTTCAGTTTCTGCTTGACAACGTTTAAATACGCTTGGAATCCAAGCCGTGGTCCGCTTTGAGGAGTTTTGCCGGAATGATGGGGTCTTGAGTACAGGGTGTCCTGGTAACCTGGCAGATTGAACATAATTATGATATTTAATAAAATACTAAGGAATATACGAGTCCAACATTATTTATGATTAAACGAAGACAAAAGCGAATTCAAATTTTTAATAATAACTACATATTTCTAAAATGTTGAACACATTTTTGTAAACAAGCCTGAAACCTTACATAAGTTATTTGTAAAGCGCTGAGTTGAAAATCACGTTAACTTGACATCGGTTATCTTCCTTAATCTGTCAAAGTGCATTCAGATGAAGACATTTCTTGAGGACTAGGGTTTGGGATTTTTCAGAAATACCCTAACTGTAATCAATGACGACTTCACTGTGTCATCATCATCATAAATTTAAGAGCCGGGCTCTTGTCGGTGGAGTAATCGACACTCTGTTCTTTTCTCAGCCAATGTTTTAAGCTCTTGATACGACATTACATTAACTTTCTCTTTAGCTTGGTCCATAAACGCACGTCTTGGTCTTCTCCTGCCTCTCCTTCCTTCTATCTTTCCTTCAATTATAGTTTTTATGTAATTGTCATGTCGCATTAGGTGCTCCAACATATTTCGTCTTCTGCTTTCAATCGTTTTTAGTAGACATCTTCTTTCTCCTATCAAATTTAGAACCTCTTTTTTGTTCTTCTTTCTATACTAGTAATACCTTCCATCCTTATCCATGCCCACATTTCAAATGCTTTCAGTCTCTCTCTATCACGCTGGGTTAGAGTCCACGTCTCGCTTCCGTACAGTGCTATGCTCCAGATGTAGGTTTAATAAATCGTTTTCTGATATTTCGAGATATTTTTGCCTTTAATATTTGCTTTTAAGCATTGAAGGCTTTTTTAGCCATGGCTAAGATACGTGCGATGATATCCGATGTGCATCTGGAGTCTGGGTTATAATGCTGCCTAAGTATTTAAATGTTTTGACTTGTTCAATGGCGGAACCTCTAATTTTTACAGGGTCTATTATTTGGTTTGTCTTAGATGCAATGAATGTTTTGGTCTTTTTTATATTTATTTTTAGTCCAAATTCTGTGATTATTAGGTTCATTTCTGTTATGAGCTGTTCAAGTTCTGCAGTCGGCTACCACTGCGATGTCATCAGCAAATCTTACAAAGTGAAACTTTTCTCCATTACAAATACAAATACAAATTATTTATCCTGCAAATAGGCCACAAGGGCACTTTTACATGTCAAACGGTAATTAACAATAAAAATAATAATCTTACAATAAAATAATAATAATATAACACAATAATAATTTAAAATTTGCGGATTAAGGAGTGATTTATCAACACACTAAATGTCACAAAGTTAATGAAAACAAAACTAAATATGACCATTACGTAAGTATAAGGTCTGTGCATTAACAGAAAGTTAATGATATTAATTCAGTATTCCAGAGATGTATAAGGTCTCTGAGCATCCAAATACAATTAATAATTATTCAAATGTTTGTAGAGATGTATACGGTCTCTAAACTTCAAAACAAAACAATAAAAAAGGAATATTAATGTAATATTGTCAGTGATGTACAGGGTCAATGATGTCTCTCGTCAATACGATAATGTTACAATAACACTAGTATTTAAGTAGGACTTCGGACTCCACAAACACAAAACGTTAATTTTAACACCACCTTTTTCTGATCTCAAACTTTCTCGAAAAAATAAAAAAAAATCTTAAAAATATTGAAAATCAAAAGCGAGAGTGGACAACCCTGCCTAACACCCTGTTTTATTTTGGCTTTTCCCTACTCCTGTCCTATTTCTACTATGATTTCCTGATCTTTATATAGTGCATGTATAATTTCACTGTGTGGAAAAGGAAAATTATATAATATTATGAATAAATGAGTATGAGTATGAGTGTTCTGCAAATGTCAAGATTTCAGTAACGACTTATTTGGATTGGTTGGATTTGGTTTATTTGGATGGAAACAAAAAAGGACTTAATTATTTTAATGAGTTGATTCCATTTACAAAACTCCAATAGATCACTTTAATCATTAAAATCGTAAGATCTTGATAGTACTGAAAAAAAACCGCTATGTTCAATCCATGACTCTCGCATTTCCCAACAAATATACTACGCGCCTACATTTCAGTGAGTGCTTCCTGATTGGCCCGTTATATGTCTGATATACTGACATTATTATTTTGCGCCAATAAAATACTATCAGTTTACATTTTACTCCGGTAAAGTATAAAATACCGCATGCAGAATCTCTGCCCCGACACATGCAGAAATGGCCGAACACAGAATGTGCATTAAAGTCACAGATCATCTTGACCTATTTTAACATCCTGCGTGATTTGATCATGTCCCTTAGAGATTTGATCAAATCTCTGTTTTGACCATAACATAATATACACAGTATAATAGTTCACACTAGCACAAGCAAGTATACTTACAAGTACGATTCGTATCGAATTTCATTTATCAAAAAGAAAATAACCGTTTAGCTTAAGCCTTCCCTTACAAAATAAAATATACCAACATGCATTTTATGCTCCACATCAATTTTATTCTATGAACCCCAAAATACATCCTTAAATATTTAAGAGGATTCGAACATCGAGTGATTGAAATAAAGGAGCATATACAGTGGCTAAACATAGTAGTCCCAAGGGAAATCAAAAGGGCACGACAAATCTTCGCTCTGATCGCATAAAAATACCTGGGACCCATAATAAATTCCATTTATTGCGACCTACCACTGTGATTCAGGTATTGTGAAAACTACAAAGTGTCCAGTCTCGAATGGTAAATGGACAAAATTTCAATTAGATTTTTTAGAAAACCGCATCAGACAGCCCAAAAATTGAATCGTCGGGATCATCGAATTGAACGATGACTGTGTTTTTTATCGACTAGTTCTGAGTATTTGACCATGATCCTTAACTGAATTATTTGATCAAATGACTGATTTGTATTAGGTAAATGATAAAATGGATTCGTCATTTTAACATCCTGTGTGATTTGATCATATCCCTTAGGGATTAGTTCAAATATCTGTTTTGGCCATTTCACTGCGACATATATAACTAAATGGTAATTTCCTTATTTTTAAAGATATTATTATACTAATAATTTTATTTAATAATCTTATGGATTACTTAAGCTGTTGCTGAATGTGGCCTGTCACCACCAATATTTTAAAAAGGGATACAGTTCTGAAGTATGGATAGATCTGGCCTAGCCTCTGGGATGATGAGCGTGTGTCCTATCATTAAATAAGGTTTTCATAATATTACATATCTGGTATCTGGTATTGTGGATGTCGCGACCATAGTTTTGAAGGATATGTGCAAATTTAAACATTTTAATTCAATTTACTAGAAGAAGTAAGTCACGTTTGACGACCGCTTTTTCCTAGTTGGTAGTGACCCTGCCTACGAAGCAAGAGGTCCTGGGTTCGAATCCCGGTAAGGGCAAAAATTTATGTAATGAGCATGAATATTTGTTTCTGAGTCATGGATATTTTCTATGTATTTAAGTATTTATATCTATTATATATATCGTCGTCTAGTTCCCATAACACAAGCCTTACTGAGCTTACTATGGGACTAGGACGATTTGTGTAAGATTGTCAAAAAAAAAAAAGTCAAAATCCCAATTTTTTAATGTTTTTTGTCGTGACGAAATGATGTCTGAATCATCTTATTGCATGCACTCTTGTAGCTGAATATTTTTACAGAAACACGAATTAGAATAAAAATTAATATTTGTTCCAAAACTGACGTCTTCGAGCCTCGTAGTAAAATGAGCCATTACTTCTCTACTCGTATTACGCCGCAAACTACTCGTTGTAGATAGCGGTACGTGAAGCGGTATTTACATTCATTGCTTCAGGCTTATGCTGCAGTGTCTAAGGCGATGAAACAATCTGCTTAGGGTTGTCACCCGTGAGGCAATCCTTGCCGACAGGGTTGGCATTGAATCGAGACCGATGTTCGTCAAAAATCTGAATGTATGGAAAGTTTGAAAAGTTTCCATTGAATGACAGATTCCGGCGCCATATTTTTCCTTGTTCGGTCTTTAATGTCACACTGAGCTGATATGATTTGAATGTGAACTAAACATAGATTTGTTTGAACAGTACAAGATTCGTTCTCATATATATGCAAAATTTTACTTAGGTACTTGCCTAATTCTAGAATTTAAACGAACGTTACTCTGTACAAAAACGAATCGTTTTAAAACAGTTTATCATTTATATAACATTTTATCCAATGCCTCCTTGTGCTTCTTTGTACCATTTATTAATTTATAAGTAATAAGTTTTAACTGTATTGTGACATTTTATATAGTTTTTCTTTTTAATAACAAACGCCTGCATCTGGATACATTGAACTGGAAAATGTTTTACACCAGCTATAAACTGTATTCAGCAAATAAACGATTTGTATTTATATAGTATTTGTATTTGTATGTTATAGTATTTGTAACGAGCCGCTTCGAAATGCTTGTAGCTCGTTTTGATGCGTGGGCCAAAGTAAGTGTGTGAAAATCAAAGTCAATAAGACTGCCAACCCTAATCTGCCAATCCCACGACTGGATCCGAATGCCGACGAACTCTAAAATAAATAAGGGCGCTTGCCGTTTGTCGCGAACACAAACACAACAGTGCAAAGGTCTTTAAACAATGTTATAGTTTCGAGAATCTCGATTGTCTTGTCTGTAGATGGTGAACGCTTTCCTTGAGAATATGTACTGTACATACTAACGGGCCTTAACAACACCAGGAAGTAAATAGGTATAAACATAGTTACGTGATTAATAACAATGACAATAAGTTTTTTTTTTCAAGATTTTATTATATAGTTTCTAATAGTAATGGTTACTGAGCTAAGCCGAATAGCGGGAAGACGGACTGACGGACATGGCGAAACTATAAGGGTTTCTTGTGGACTACGGAACCCTAAAAATGTCAGTTGGACTGTCCTAACGAGCGTTGGAAACGTCACGTGAATACCCCGCTGGGGACCGATTTTTGACTTGAGCGCTCAAATCTTTCACTCGAAAACTAACAAAAATTATGAAATACTATTTCAAAATAGTGATAGAAAATTCAAAAACGAGTGGTATTGACCACTCGTATTCAATTCTATTGATGGAAAGTAAGTGCCGGCTATTTTGACACTACAAACGTATTGACTTTTATTTGATTTTCGAGCGCTCGAAAGTCAAAAATCGGTCCCCTGATCTGAAAAACATTCCATGTATTATATGTTGTCGGTGTTTACGCATTGAAAAGAATAAGTCTGTTTATTCCATTGCTCATAATTATCCTACTGTAATAATTATAAATGCGTAAAGGGTGATATTGCATATTTGGATGTTTGTTACTCAATGACGCTTAAACGGCAGAAGCGAATTGAATGAAATTTTGATCGAAAACAGTTTAAATAGTCCAGATTAGAAATAAAGGATAGTTTTTTATCCCGAGTCAACGCAGACGAAGTCGCGGGCGGAAGCTAGTTTGGAATAATTTTGATTTCACTTCAAAATATTTCCGATTTCAATATAGGTTGGGTTCCACATTACGATTATTATAAAAGCGCTGACGTATAAAAATATCAAAATGGCTATAAATGATTAGCTAGTTAAATAAATGTTTGTGTACCTGATAGGAAAGCGGAAATGCACTGAAAGTTATATTCATATGCCATGTTTAATAAATCAGGTTTAGTAGCATTAAAATAAACTATGATTGAGAATTATAAACGAAATGTTGTGCTGTCAATAGCAAGCACAATTAAGCCCCACAAAATAGAAATCCGACTGGGCTTCGTACCTCGTACCGAAGAGAGTAAGAATTTTAACCATAATGCACGCATTATGGTTAAAATTCATGCCTGCCCCAGATTATATTGTTCCAAGCATTTACCCAAATGACGATAACAGATTTGTTGCTTTCAGAACGAAAATTTACCCCGAAAACAAAAGACAGATACCTACCAGTTTCGAGTGCACTTAGGTCTTTTCGTTCGTGGATAGCACACCAGGAAACAGCTGCACATCGCGCTCCGCGGCCCGTCAATTCACAGCGAGCTGATTTATTGTACCCGACCATTACCAGCGCCGGAGCTGCGTGATATGTGGCTAAGCTGGCTTGCGTTTTCAGCTGTAAAGTGCATGAGACTATAGTCCATTATATCATCTATAAAGGCACTATTAGGTAAAGACGAATGACCCATAAAATATATATAAAAGGATCGTTTTGACGACCAGTTTAGCCTAGCGGGTAGTGGCCTTACCTACGAAGCTTAGGGTCTCGCGTTCAAATCCCGGGAAGGGCAATAATTTGTGTGATGAGCATAAATATACAACTTGTTACATAATTCCTCATAAAAAAGAAAATATTTATTTAAGTAACCGAATAAAAGTGGAAACCCTAATAACGTGTCATGACAATCAAACTGAATGTTCATAGATTATGATAACAGAAGACTAACGTTTATCATTTGTCACTAGTTTAATTATAATTTAACCATTTTCATCTAAAAAGGTTTATAATCTCAATAAAAAGATATCAAATCGCTTTAAAGTACTTAAAAAATCAGAAGAAAAAATATGGTGCCAATTCCCGGTATCTCAATAAATCTTTATCAACATAATATATTATGTACATTTCACAACTAAAATACTATTTCGTGTTCTTGTTTCTAATTCGTCATTCATTGAGAAATGGGAGCATGTCTGTCTGTACTGTACTCGGTTATGGAGGTTGTCATTTATATCTCAGCGGAAATTAGGTAAAAATGTACTTAACTTTCTGGGACTGGTCTAGTTTTTAGTTTTACGTTTTCAGGGTTGCGTTTCAATGATGATTATTTTATATAAATTCTTTTTCGGGTTGCTTCGTTTTGTGGACTACGGTTTTCAAATATTGCCCATAGACTCTTTACAAGGGACCTTCTAACCCCCTTTCGGCTTTAGGGGTATTTTTGTAATAGAAAACTTCTCTGAAATATAAATATTTCAGAGTCATGGTAGTTTTCTATTTGTTGTTATGTGTTTATATATGTATATTCGAAGAAAGAAAGGGAAAGAAAACATTTATTCGTGACAACAACGCAATAACAAATTATAGACACATACGCATTACATGTGTACATCGACGATATTTCATATAATCGTCGTCTAGTATCTATAACACAAGCCTTATTGATCTCAAAAACTATGAAGGTAGCTCAATTTTTGTAAGATTGTTACAAAAGACCGCAACCATATTGAAACTACTGCTTGTTCTGTGTAGGTGTCTTTCTGGTTGTGAGTAGGGGTGCCAGAACTCCAAATGCGCTGTGTTGAGTTGAGACCTCTACTTAAATATATCTTAGCACGATCAATTTTTAAATCAATAAAAACGTTGGAAACGTGCTAGTGACTGCCACGGAGTCACAAGCGTCAATCACGCAATATAAACAAATGCCCAAACAAATAAACATTATTGTATAATTTTCGCTAAGATAATTTGACAAATAATTTCAAAATGAGTTAGGTGTGCATTGGCTTGCAGAGTAAATCGTAAAAACACGAGAAAACTACTCAATTGCGTCGCCCTCATTATTCAAGCTTGCTTGTTTGTCGACAGACGAATCACGTAGAATTGATTTCCTGGATATACCGTAGCCGATGTACACTACGTACACTTATACTTTGTTATGCATTCATTCTTAATTGAAATGGCATCGATTTCCCGTAAAGCCGCAAAGCTGAATGCACTCGTGCTCAATTCAGTCACTCAGCTACTTTATCATTTAAAATCCGTAATTGGTTGAATTCTAGGGATTCACTATAAATAAAATATACGCGTCTTCATTTGACTTGCGCTCTGTTTTATTTTATAGGGTTCACATTTCGTGTTGAATATTCTGCTCATCATTGGTATTAAAGATTTAAGGGTCATCATATTTTCAATTACTTATCGCAACTTGAAATCTGAATACACGGTAGAATTTCAGTGGAATTTTCTATTTTTTTAAATAATTTAGATACCTCCTGAAGGTCATATTGAAAAGGTAGGTTACGTTTTTTATTACAATTAAAGATTTAAATTTATATAAGGTACTTACACTTACATTTACAATAAATATTAATGCACTACTACAGTCTATATGCTTACAGATTAAACTACCTAAAATATAAATAAATTGTTGATATTTGTTGCGCAATTTGCAAAAAAGTTGCAAAGCTGCGCTTCAACTAAACGTTGCGGTTGCTAAGGCCGAATTTGTACAAAAGTTGGCCTTTTCTAGGACATTTATTAAATTGGTTATGCCTCCTTATCGGGTATAGTTTGCGAAGTAAATTCAATAATATATTTACTAATGCCATACTCATGCCGAATCTCAGTTTTCTAGTAGTAATGGTTACTGAGCTAAACCGAAGACGGACGGACGGACAGACGGACAGACGGACATGGCGAAACTATAAGGGTTCCTTGTTGACTACGGAACCCAAAAAATGGTTTTAAAGACAAATCTTATTTTTAAACAAACTCAACAACGATAGGTACCTCACACCATACCTATAGGTTACCAAGAAGTAAAAACATCGCGGTGTTTATTTATACAGATAGTTACTCATGATGAAATACAACTTTCTAGTAGTAAATTTCGCTGGTTCACCGCGTACCTACTCTAACATTGACAGCACAAAAAGCAAAACTTATGATTATATTTCTCATAAATCTCTTAAAAAACTCGAGGCTGCCACGGCTTAGTCACGCTCTGTTTAACAAAGATTCGGGGTGGCCAGCACTGATGAAATTTAATAACACGGGTGAAGGATTCTGTTTGCGGCTATAATTTTTGCTCCAGCGACTCGCACGCTTAATAAATGTTATTGGTATTTTGTTTGTGGTCCTTATGAAATTTTGGCATTAAAAGGGGTCAGTGGCTCGTTTCAAAGGGATGTAATCTAATAACATTATGGTTACCATATTTGTTTTCCATATCTTAAAGAAGAACATGCTACCCGCGAAAGGCATGCAAACTATTGAAGGACAATGAAAAACTTAAACATTTAGATTTATATAACTAATGCATAACGTTCCTTAAAAGTGTTTTGAGACAACTTAATAGTGATAATTGTATATCGTTAGATGTACCTCAGATTTATTGTTCTTTCGAAAAGCTAGTTAAACTCTTCTCTTTAAATAATGAAACTCTAGTACGCGATGAGACGATGAGACTCTATTAATGACGCCCTGTGCCACCCAAACTGAGCCAACTTAGACTGGGGCGGAAACAGAATTTAAAAAAAAATTGTCGCGAGCCATCCTTTTCCACAGCGGTTGCCTGAAAGTATGTGTTGTTTATACCATGAAAAGCTGTTTCAATCGAATAACTAGCGGCAATTTTTATTCCCCCCCTCCTGTTTCCACCCCAGTCCAAGTTGGCCCTGGTAATTGCCTTAACTACTAGTACACATAGTGATCTCCTTGTTTATTGTATACAATTTAGACATCTGATGGTTATATAGGAACAGAAAAAGACTTTGAAAATACCTTTTGTTTAATATCAATGCTGAAACTGTACTGACATTGCTACGAGTATACGAGTTGTCAACGCATTTTCAACAACTTCGCATGTTTACGACTTCTTTTGGTAACTCACGAGAACTTGTTTCTTTACATTGAGTATTTTCTTGTGATGTGTCTTCATGCTCTTTGCAATAACAATTCCATCTATGTGCACAAGATTGGCGTACGATTCAAAGAACACAGCTTGCTTGTTGACTTAACAGGTAGAAGAAACCCTTGTGTATCCGTCGCTTCAAAGTTCATACGCCATTTGATGTGAATGTGACAATACCGCGAGTGGAGCGATCCAAAGTGAACCAACACTCCAAACAGCGGCTTAGCTAGCTGTTCTTCACAATGCTTCACCTCAACTTACCGCAGTTGAGCCAGTGCAAATCAGAACTCCGATTACGCTATGTAATTACGAATCATTTCATCATGATACACTTGGGGTGGGCCGTCAGATGAGGCGGAACCCGTTGTGAATAGCAAAGCTGATATTTGCGGCGTGATTGCTAGATTTACTCGCCTTCACTGCGCATTTAGGCTGGATTTCCATTGGGAACATGTTGAGGCTTTAACCATAGGGGGGATATTGTTTTAAGTAGGTTTCTGAGTGAGAGGGATTGACAGGTGGTGACAATGTTTGTTGAAATCGCTGACACATTACACGTTTGATAATATACCTACACACGGTTGTGTGTATTTAAGTAGCTTATTTCCCTCTTATCCATGAGAGAGGAGGCCTGTGCCCAGCAGTGGGACGTATATAGGCTGATGATGTGATGTGAAGTAGCTTATTCCTACTGAATACGTGTTTGGTGTACTTATTTAATTGAAAAATATACCATATCGGGTAAAATATCATGTATTTTATTTCATATGCGCTTATTATCATGCTTAGGCTACATACATCGCGATAGAATTATCGCGATAAAACTACGGCGAATGTGCATGGCCACACTGAAATGCCGCAGAGTTTATCGCGAAAATGGACGAAGCTGTCACTCTGTATTTTATGGCGCTCAACAATTATTTTTTGGCTTAGTGCAAAATAAAAAATAGAAAAAAAGTGAAGAAAAGGCGGCAATTGATGATTACTATTCATCGAGCAAGAACAATTGATAGTACGTCCGCTACGCGCGATGAAGTCGAGCCGACTGAAGTGTGGCCGCGCAAGCGAAGTTCATCGCAATAAAAGCCTTTGATGTGCGCAAATTTACCGACAGCGGGGCGGAGGGTCTGCGGCTTCAGGCGAAGTGCCGAAGTATTCGCGAATATTCGGCTACATACATCGCGCTAATGCGAATATTCGCGTTATCGTGTTGTATGTAGCCTAAGCATCACAATGTAACTCTTCCAACATACATGTGCCCGCCCGCAAGAAACTTTATGAACACAGGTCAGGGGTATTAATATACGAACATAAATAAGGAAATAAATATGCAGGACTCTGAAGTCAATGTCATAAAGGCGTGTACAGATATTTTTGTCCTTACTTATGAACGTATCTTAATACCCCTGACTGTACCTAATGCATTTCTAATTAGTGAAGGGAAAATTAAGTCAACAAAAACAGACGATGCAAGCAAATTATGGTATAGATTAAACTTATTTGAACAATAAATTACAAGAATTAGTGAGTAGACAGTCAATGTATATGTCAGCAAAGGGTCAAAGCATTTCCTAGATTGATCGGGTAACAAGCGATAATAACAGCCACTGATATGTTAATAGGATCTCTAATGTAATTAGATTTATCATAAAAACTTGCCCTGAAATAAAATATTTCATTAATGAATTCTTAATGTTTTGGTTATGCTGGGGTAGCGTTCTGTATATTAAGCAATATATTCGTACTTGTGGCTTGATGGGACTTGAATACTGTGTCTTTGAAATTGAAGTCTGTGCATTATGTTGAAAGCATTTCAATTATTTTTAAACTTGGAGGTCGATCACAAACGCATTGTACGCACGTCAGGTAGATCTAAATATCACTTTTTGTAAATAAATGATAGTTGATGTCCTAACATCATCATTCGCTTGT
This sequence comes from Epinotia demarniana, assembly GCA_945867215.1. Classification (NCBI taxonomy): domain Eukaryota; kingdom Metazoa; phylum Arthropoda; class Insecta; order Lepidoptera; family Tortricidae; genus Epinotia; species Epinotia demarniana. Next base: position 4,834,482 of record OX244273.1, on the reverse strand, counting down.
CCTTATCCCATTTACTTGGGGTCGGCGCAGCATGTTTTTTTCTTCCATACCTCTCTGTCGCCCGTCAAGTCATCACACACATCTTTCCTGTTCATATCGTCTCTCACGCAGTCCATCCACCTTTTCCTTGGCCTACCTCTTCTCTTACATAGGGATGTAAGAGAAGAGGTCGGTAAATTTGTGGAGGGCCACATTCATACTTAATGCCCTTCTAGTAACATGACTATCATCCCTCCGCATAACATGTCCATACCACCGTAAACGATTTGCTCTCAGCTTTTCAGTTATCGGTGCTACTTTCAGGCTTCCTCTTATATACTCATTCCTTACACGATCCAATCTCGTCACGCCACACATCCATCTCAACATTCTCATCTCCGCAACATGCAATCTCGTTTCATCCGTCATCTTTGCGGCCCAACATTCCGCTCCATACATGACGACAGGTCTTATAATGGTCTTGTATATTTTGCCCTTCAGTCGAAGGGGCATTCGGTTGTCGCAGATTGTTCCCGTAACCTGTCGCCATTTCATCCATCCTGCGCTGATTCGGTTTCTAACGTCACGGTCAATATCGCCATTACATTGTATAAGTGACCCGAGGTATCGAAAATCGGAGCAGGCCGGCAGCGTTACGCCATTGAGCTCTATGGGCGTAAAATTGGAGAGACCGCCGAAATCGCAAAACATGTGTTCAGTTTTTGATCTGCTGATTTTCAAGCCCACATTCTCCAATTTTTGCCGCCACTGCTCTAGTCTGCTCTCAACCCCGAGTCCATCTTCACCAACGAGGACAATATCATCAGCGAAGAGCATACACCCGGGCGCCTCCTCCTGGATGCCCGACGACAGAGCGTCCATTATAAGCAGGAAGAGGTAAGGGCTTAAAGCCGAGCCCTGGTGTAAGCCCACCGCGACGCTGAACCTGTCGGTGATGCCAGCCGCCGACCGGACGCGAGTACAACACCTGTCATACATAGACCGAATCAGCCTTACATACTTCCCTGGCACACTTTTCTCTTTCAAGGCCCACCACAAAACCTCACGAGGAACTCGGTCATAAGCCTTCTCAAGGTCAACAAACACCATATGTAGGTTTTTTTGCGCATGTCTGTATTTCTCGCATAGTTGCCGAAGAGCGAATATGGCGTCTGTTGTACCCCTGCCCGGCATAAATCCGAATTGGTTTTGTTTTATTTCACTCTCATCTCTCATTCGTCTCTATCACTTTCTCCCACACTTTCATACTATGTGACATGAGCTTTATTCCTCTATAGTTGTTACATTCTTGTACACCCCCCTTGTTTTTAAAAATGGGCACAAGTAAACTGTCGCACCATTCCTCGGGAATACTCTCTTCCTGCAACAACTTATTGAAGAACAAGGTCAGCCACCTAAATCCATCCTCACTCAACAACTTCCACACCTCTCCTGGTATTCCATCTGGTCCGACAGCTTTCCCATTCTTCATACTTTTCACAGCCTTCCTTACTTCATCTATATTAATTTCTCTAACAACACCCATACTCACCGGTTGGTTTTGTAGCACCCTGCTCCAAGCATTCTCTTCATTCATAAGTTTTTAAAGTAACTTTTCCACCGATCTTTTATACATTCGTCTTCTGTCAACACCTTTCCAGCATCATCTTTCACACATTTTACGTGGCATATATCTCTTGCATTTCTTTCCCTTGTTTTTGTTAAACGATACAGTTGTTTCTCACCTTTAGGAATGTCTAAAGCGTCATACAATTGGTCCTGCGCTGCTGACCTGGCAATGGCAACTGCTCGCTTAGCTACCTTCTTACACTCTTTGTACTGAATCTTTTTAGCCTCCTTTTCACTTTCATTTCCACTTTCAACACTTTGCCACTCTTTAAATGCTTGCTTCTTTTTTTTCAATATTTCTTGAACCTCATCATTCCACCACCATGTTTCCTTGTCTATCACACATTTCCCTTTCGATTCTCCTAATACGTCTTTTGCTACTGTCCTTATACAATTTGCCATCGTTTTCCAACATTCGTTTGCATTTAATCCTTCCATATCCTTCATTTCTATCATTTTATCTACCACTCTTTCTTTAAAATTATTTGCATACTCATTCTTCTCTAGCATATGCCATTTTGTTTGAACAGGGGGCCGTTCTTTTTTTGTTTGTGGCTGGATTTTAATGATCACTTCTATAACTAGCAGCCTATGTTGTGATACTAGATGTTCGCCCGGTATTATTTTGCAGTCCTTGACACAGTTGATTTTCTTCCTTTTTACCAGGAAGTAGTCAAGCTGTGTCGCATGCTGGCCACTTTTATAGGTGATCAGATGTTCATCTCGCTTTTTAAACCATGTATTGGCAATGCCTAGATCATATGCGGAAGCAGTTTGCAGCAAGGCTTCCCCTTCTTTGTTGCGGTTTCCAAAGCCAAACCCCCCATGTACTCTTTCATAGTCTACATTCGTTCTTCCCACATGTCCATTAAAGTCTCCACCTACATATATTTCTTCACTGTCTGGAATATCCATCATCACTGTATCAAAATCTTCCCAAAACTTCTCTTTCGCTACATCATCACATCCACACTGAGGAGCATACACACTCACAAAATTTAGTACCGCGTTCGCCAGAATAACTTTCACAGCCATTATTCTGTCACTCTTCCTATTAATATTCGTCACACCCTGTTTTAAGTAACGGTCCAGTACTATACCGATACCATTGCGCTTGCCATCATTCCCACAATAATAAAACTTATACCCTTCCCCTATCTCTCTAGCTCTCTCGCCCTTCCACTTCGTCTCTTGCAAAAAAGCTACATTTATTCGTCGTCTTTTCATCACATCCGCTAGCTCTCTCCCCCTACCCGTCATCGTTCCTACATTCCAGCTCGCATACCTCAGTCTCACATATCTTGGTTCCCGGGCTCGCTTCTTAGGTCGCCCCCACCCGGGCTGGTGCGACAACCCTAGTCCATTTCCCACAGGAGCCGGGTGCTGCCCCTGCGCGTCGCCTGTGGGGTACGCCCTAACCCTGTCACTAATCTCATTCGTTGCTGTATTCATGCTGCAAAGGATTTGGCATTTTTTTTACGACCGGCCGCCAACTTGACGTCAACCCTCCTTGGGAATTCTTAGTTGACTTGGATGGTTGTCATTTTGGTCCTTTAGTCGCCTTCTACGACATCCACGGATAAGCACGGAGTGGGCTATTCTCCAACCGGCAACCACACGGTCGCCGGTCAACCAGTTGATGTCCTAACGTGCGTTAAAAAAGTAACGTGATCATGATCACGCCTCTGGTGATCAGCGCGCTTGCTTTCAGAGATTTTGTTTTGGCGTGAGTGTAAGCAAATGCGACATCGCTAATGTGTTACTTATTAAATATTCGTTTCTATGCGTGCACATGTATTAATCTGCTGTTTAGAAGATTTTAATTTATTACCAAACAGATTTCCTAGGGCATACCATGTTTTGATATTATTAACCCCTCGTATGCTTAAACACATATTCGTACCAAGCATTTGGACCTCTATAGTTTTCAATCTCAAGTCCATAGATTAATTAGCCGCATACGAGGGTTAAGTCTGGTGTTGTTTGAGTAAGCTAACATGTTTATTTTAACCCGCCGCATGTGATCTCAATCATATTATATTAATAGTTTTGATCACGCATTCGACGCGTGCCGTGCTAACAATTAAGACGTGAAAAAGACGAGGTCTGGCTCTCTCTTTCTAACGTCACACACTTTACACAGCTCCTTATCAATCCAGTCACGGCATATCGGCGTAATTGTGATCGATCACCCTTCCACGACAGAGGGTGTATCAATCAAGCTTTTTGTCAATAACCCTATATCAACACCCTTTGAACTGATGGTTTCCTTCGTTGAGGACGGGAGACAAAATGGACAGCGTGAGACGTCTCTGAACACGAATATTAGCGTTAAATTTCATATTATTTTTAGTACCTAGGACATAATAGGTATACAGGGTGTTTTTTTAACCGTCTTAGAGCCGAAACCCAGTAAATTTATAAGTTACAAAGAACTTAAAAACGTTTATTTGTTTTTGTTTTTTTTTAATTGTGTTATAATATCGTTTTTTTGAATGAGTATTAATTTTAATCATCCAGCCGAGTGACTGCAGTCACTAGCCGCCATATTGTGTTGATAGGTACGAACTCTAACCGGATGAATGAACTTCGTACCGCGCGCCATACAGAATTTTTCAAACTTAATTACCTTTTATTACTAAAAATTTTTTTTCACGAATAATTAGTAAGTTTTGGATACTTTAAGTGGGCTGCGGCTCTAAGACGGTTAAAAAACACGTTGTATAACAAATGTCACGACAGAAATATTTATGGCTGTTTGTTCTGTTTCGTCTCTTCATGTCTTGAAAGTAACTAAATTAATACTTAATCATTTTTCTAGTCCATGATGATATCCCGGAAAGTTTATATCCTTCTTCGATGTCCAAAATATCATTAAAATGGATTCATCAGCGAAAACATTGTAATATTTTCTAAAACAACAATCATTTTTAGTACAGTCCCGTCTATAAACAAGTATAAGTACGGTATCGAACTTGCGTCTGGGAAACAGGACTGACAATTGTTTACATACTTTGAAACTTTACCGTGCCAGTTTTAAAACGAAAGCTGACGGATGTCAGCTGACATGTTAGTCACTGGAAGTCGTTGAAAAGTTTCACTATCAGATCAACTAGTTGGTACATGATTAATTATTTTATACCAACCTACATAAGTTCAAACTTTGAACTCGATATAACTAAACGGAAATGGACTAACAATACTTGATTACATTATTACGGTTGTCTAAGGTTGTAACCGTAAACAACCTTAGACACAAAACGCCAATTTGCACACCTTCATACGTGCACACCTATGACACGACTGGCCAACTCTACTGTTCCCCCTGTAAAAGAGATTTTAAGAATAAGTTTGGCCTAGCCAGCCATAACAGAGCTCACAATAGGGCAAATCCGTAATTGCTAGGGTCGCTGTCATCGAAATCGATGAGGAGGACTATGGGTTACCTTTGTTTTACCAAAAAGAAATTGACAAATTATCACTTCCCAAATCATTTTTCGTAGAATTTTATTTGCCAAATAATCGTTTGCCAAATTAACACTCGACAAATAATTCTTACGCAAACCTTATGTTTGGCATGTTCATGTTTAGGCAATATCTCGTTTACCTACTAGTACTCTGACCAAATTTCATTCAGTCAAATATGTTAGTTGGCATAATATGTTTTAACCAAAACAAAATAAGGCAAATGATTTGTATCGTCAATATTTAATTGACCATTTCTATTCCGTCGGTTAATCAGCAGAGGAACTCTTCAATGACAAATCATTTGCATCTTTATTTCAATGGTGTACTTACACAATAAAATAACAACTTTTTTGTTATGTGGGTAGGGAAAATTTATTTGTGTAGAGGTCGCAATTCTAACCTAAACGCCAGCGTGTCGACGTCACCCCGCTTCGCGGGGTGCCTATTTCCGCTCTAAGGGACACAAGCTAACCCTAACCTAACCTACCAAATAAATTGTTACGATTGTTTGTTTTTTTACTGCTAGGAGGCTTCGCCCCCGATCCCCCCTTTTTTGGCTGCCCTAACCTAATTTAACGCCTTTGCCTACCGACCTACCTAACCGTGCATTTTTATTTAAGGGACCGTGCCGTTTTGTTATTAGTGTTTTGGTAAAATGTCATAACCCAAACAATTGTAATTTTTGTCTATTTATAGTTTGCCATAACATTAACTTGACGAAATGTTAATTGTTTAATGATTTTTTGCCTTATTAAAGCATTTGCTAAAAGACCACATGCCGTAATGTAATTTTTCGTAATAATATTTTGCTGAATGAAAATTTGACGTAATGAAAATATTCGTATTAAAATTGTGTCAAAGTTTGCATTGGCAAACAAAATACTTGGTAAAATTTGTTTGAGAAATGAAATTTGACCAAAATAAATTTGGTAAAACAACAGGATCCCGCAGGACTATATATACATTATTACAAACCTACATTACAATACACTCAAAACAGGAAAGTTAAGCCTCAATAAATGGACATATAACAAATAAATAATTGGTTTTAGCGATATAACAAAAGACCAACTGTTACTGTTTCATTGTTGCATTTATAACATCGCCATGGAAGTATACCTACATGTTAATTGATGTCAAACACTGTAGATTGTATTCTAGGTTCATCTTGCGCTCTCGTTGGATTCACTCCGCAATGCGGTGTCGCATTACATCGGTGAGGGTAATTAGTACCTTGCTAGCCGTACCTACGTTGAGAACGCTACTAGAGTTTATTCCAGTTGCTTTTGCCCCGGTTTTCTTCGCGTGAATACATTGACTTCCATCACCTATTGGGATATACATCGTTATAAAATTATAGGAACACGCACAAATTCCGAAGAGTCTTTTGTGTGAACATATTCTTATTCCGACATAATTCTGAACGCCTTTTCCGATAAACGTTAATTTGGACAATCATACAAATCTTAAGTTGCAGAGGCCTAACCGCTCACAAAACAAGGCCTTAACTTTGGATTTGTCTAAAAGAGGATGGATGGAATGATGACCTTAATAAGTCAAAAAACATAGTACATACAAATAATTAAATAGCGCACAAACAGCCAGTCTCAAAGGACTTGAGCAGTGAGCACACATGTCCACGCGTGTGTATACCCACTCAGTGTATTGATGCATGTTACAATACGACTGCAGCCTTTGGGGAGCACACATGTACCGAATTCATGAGCGCAAATAAACCTGTAATACACGTCACACACGGAGTGAAAATAGAAAAGTAGATTGATAATGACTTTGATATTTATTTGTCTCATAATACATTGCACTATAAACAACATTAATTTCAATCTATAAGAATTAATACTATGATCGTCAAGGGTACAATAATTGTTAAAAAAGCGTTATATTACAAAACACACCGCATGACCTCAGTCTCAGTCTCAGTCTATGTATTTTGTAGAGGTTCCCAATTAGAAGGCTCCATGAATGGGATGCTATCCCCATTGTCTTTCTCGGTTCCTTAAATCTCCTCTTGCCCGACTACGAGTACACAAACTTTTAACAAGTATAATTAAGTGGCTTTATTAGTTTCCTTGTGGTTGTAGCATGCTGATATATATATTACTTGGGTTTTGACTACTTGTCGGTCTTTAGTATGAGATCCCTAAAGAAGCCTATTTATGTCTGTAAGTTTCACTGCACATCAGAAATACCTCAATAAGGATATTACAAATGATGAGCATTGGTTTAATTATCTTTCAAACGAGTGCGTTATTCCAATGTTGGGTCAAGTTGCCTCTTGGGACGCCAGTCCTGGCAAGCTGGTCTTAATTGACCGATATAAAGATGTAAGTAATCTACTTATGAGTAATATTTACATAAAAGGCCGATATATGTAACTTAAACCGGTTTAAATGATTTAAAAATAAGCGTGCACCGGTTGGAAAGTAATTGTGTACGTCATAAAATTAGAAATCATCCGTGTTATAAGTTTTTGGATGGACTTAATGGTGTTCTTGGTAATTTAGGAGAGAAAACATGTTTTCATTAACGGGTCTGTACATTTTACGTACACTTACTTGTTGTTACTTACCACAACCCTGCACGTGTCCCTTTAATATTGTCCACTTATAATATTATTATGGAGTTATCAAAGCCGAGCCGAATGAATTGGGACCAAGTAACTCGACACAAGTTGGTGCCCCATACAACCGTAACGCTCTCATTTTAAAACGGCGTTACGGTACGGTATCAGAGTAATAACATGAAACTTTCTATAAACAATGGGATCCGCAGTATTTAGGGTTGACTTTACGAGTAGTTTCTGATGCAAAGTTTCAAATTGGTCCGGCATGTCGTTTCAAGGCGGTGCATTGGAAATTATCGCGTACTTTGAAACGCCGTTCTGAATTAAGAAACAATAAGGTCTGTTTGAGATTTGATTCTTGACTAAATTATTGTTTATCCGATTTATTCGATAATATTGATTGTCTAAAGTACCCTCTATAGAAAAAAAATCACTTGCTTGTGTCGTAAAATAATGTATTGTTTGAGTAAGCTGAGTTAAAAGGGAAAATAAAGACCCAATGTGGTTTTTTTTTCGATGGAGGATATTTTAGGCAATCATGTAACGATTAAATCAGATCTGCGCGACGAATAAATGTGTTGTCTTTCTTTTTCTTATGGACGCTAAGTTGATCAATACAGAGCGTAGTCGGGCCAGATAGATACGAGGCTGGCAATTGATTTACACGCAGAAATATGTAGGTGAAGAGAGCTTTTCTCAAACAAGCAAAACAAAAAAAATATTCTGTTATGGACCTCGTCTTGCCTTCGCAATATTATGAAAAATATGTTTGATGTCAACACGTTTTTGAATAACACATCGTTTTGTTTCATTATAAATATAATGAAACTGGATAAAATATCCAGCTGTTATGAATTTTAATGAATGTAAATTACTTAATGATAGTTGTGACAAAGGAACGCTGATGGTATAAAAGGCGGTCGATAACCTTGACCTTATTAGTTGATCGTTTTACGACAGACACCACCACACCATGTATCTTTCCTGTGTTTACGCATTCCTGTGTTTAGTTTTTGGTGGCTTGCATATTTGCGAGGCTGATATAAATTCTGATTCACCGTCAACTTTTGACGAATTCTCGGAAGTGACGCTCTCGGAAGACGGAAAGCTTAATTTTACGCAATTAGTGACCAAATATGGTCAAACTGTTGAGCAGTTCGACGTAGTGACTGAAGATGGATACATCCTCACGCTCTTTCATGTACCAGGTGACCGTCAAGCCAGCAAGAAACCTCCTATACTATTGTTCCATGGAATCATTGATTCGTGTGATACCTTTCTAATTAGAGGCAACAGCTCAATGGTGATCACTTTGGCCACAGCAGGCTACGACGTTTGGATCGGAAACAACAGGGGAGCCTTGTACGGGCGTCGCCACGTTAGTTTAAGTCCTGACACGGACACGAGATTCTGGGATTTCAGCTTTCACGAGATCGGTTATTATGACCTCGCTGCCATTATAGATTTCGTTCGGAAAAAAACGAACAGTGAGAGTGTTTACACTGTGGGCCATTCGCAGGGAACTACTGCGCATTTTGTGCTTACCTCATTGAGACCAGAATACAACGAGAGGATTAAGTTGTTTATCGCTTTAGCACCGGTAGCTTTCCTGAACAATCTAGAACCACCGGTATCTGTCGCAGCAGCTGCAGGACCGGCCATCGCAGCGGTTTTAAAAGTGGCGAATGTTCATGAACTACTTCGGAATCATTCGGCCACGTCAGATCTTATAACTTTTGTATGTAGCAAAGGTGTAGTCAGTTATGTGACATGCGGGTTTGGAGTGTTATTCCCTAGTTCGGGATTTGATCCAAAAGGAGTTGAAGATGGATTTCTGACAGGAGTCGTCTTTGGGCACTACCCTAGAGCGACGTCGAGGAAAAGCTTGGAGCACTTCGATCAGCTCTTTTTACGAAAACGTTTTGCACAGTACGATTATGGAATACCTAAGAATCTGGTTAAGTATGGGAGCGCAAGTCCACCAGATTATGATTTGGCAAAAGTGACGGCGAAAGTTGCGTTATTTAATGGTGGCGCCGATCCAGTCGCTAACTTGAAGGATGTTGAATACCTGAGTGACATTCTGCCTAACGTGATACACCATGAGGTGATGAAGCCTGAGCAATGGGGCCATGTTGACTTTGTCTGGGGAAAAGATATTTTGTCAGAATATCTGTATCCAGCTATGTTTAAGCTGTTGGAGAACTAACGAACTCAGTATGAATTAACTAATATTTATGTTATGAGGCTAAGTTATTGTAATGTTGTTTAAATGTTTATTCTGGTGCACTATTCTGTATTAGCAGTGTACATAGTGCGATAATGTGTGCTAAGTTTATTGAACATTTTTTACACCATTTCAATCGGTGAGTTCATTTAATTAATTGGCATTGTATTAATATGTAACACTTATAATTATCACGTTTTCGCAGTTGTTGATACTTCTTAAGTATAAATAAATATTTTGACACCAATTACTTCTACATAATTATATTCCTACATTTCTAAAAGTAGTTTATTTAAATGAGCCCTTATGAGGACTCGTATCGGCATTGTACTATTGATGAATCACAGGCAAATAAAAAATCTATAGGTATAATTTAAATAAGTTTATTTCATTTAACTATCTACCTAATTAACCTTCATTAAGATTCATGCCTCGCTGTCGCCGTATGCGTACTGGCCGAAAACAATCCCATTTTTATTCCCATTACCAATCATTAACCGTTCGAGGCAATAAAGCAATTGAATCTGTATATATTTATTTACCAACGCGTCAGCCGGAATGACTGATGGAATGACTCGTTACCTGGTCCCTTGTGATTCTATTTTTGAGTAAAATTGACGGCAATTTGGGAGGGACAGTCAATAATTACTGAAATCAAGTCGAGTGTATGGGACGATTTGACGAAGTTGTACGTAGATAATGATTTATGAGTTTAACGAATAATCGAAATTGAGATTGAAGTGAAAACTGACGATTCTTCGGTTTTTAATTAATATTTATTGTATTTGTTACATAGGTTTAATAATTCCTTGTTTACGCGCTAATCTTTCGAAAGACGGAGTTAACACGTCTAAATTGCACGTATTCTACCAAAATCTAGAAATAACTGTTATAATTTTCACCAAAACATGATGACATTGACAGTTAGACACAAGAATTTGAAAAATATTTAAAAAATATTGTCAATTTGACTGAGGCGGGAAGCGTTCAAACCTCTCATCAAAATACTATAGAATCCTGAGATTTTAATTGCCGTACATTTTTAATAAACGATTATTGGTAAAATTATATTTTTTAGTGTATTCTACATTAGATAACAACTATATACATTTAACTCTAAACTTATTTTCGGAATCGCTAAACCGGTAAATTTCATAAAAATCCACAGGTAACTTTCAGAACGCCACTACCACAGACGTTTAATAAAATATAGCCGCCCAGTCAAGGTCAGCCGTTACAAGTCGACACACGTAAAAAGAGCTCTGCGCGCCATATTAAATGTATGGTCGCCAGAGCTCTTTTTACGTGTGTCGACTGTACCAGACAATGTATTTCACGCCCGTTCCCGTGGCAATTATCAGGTGCATTGCGCATCTCATGGTAGCTTTCAATTCCCGCCAGGTACATAACGGTTACAGAATTGCAAGGTAATTGACTCGCCGGATATAACGATGGGAGTAGGCATACTGTTCAAAAGAAAATAGGGGCCGCAACAAGTATGATGATCGTTATGTCAAAATTATGTTAAATAGTCATTAGCTTTCTCGCGCAAAGACTTGCAATCGCAATTCAATGCGGGAAAACTGCCTGCGTGATGGGCACCCTACCAAATTCCGGTCCAAATTTAGAAATCATTTTTTAGTTTTTGGTAGGTTAGTTTTAGTTTTTATTTTAAATCTAGTTTAAAGGTGCCGTACGTATTTATATATTTTGATGTATTTTAATAATAAACCTTTATTCTAAAATATATTTTTTGCAGCTATTAGACTTAAACATCAGCATGAAAGAGATTGGGTTCTGAAGATGTGGAAACATCATTAATTAGCCACTCATCAGTTCGTTTATGACCCTTTAATAATAAAACAGAAACATTAAGTGGCCCTTATTTTGTTTTTAGCAGTAGTTTCGCTTAACTATCCGGAAAATTATCTACTGAGCTCGTTTCCGATGTTCGATACCTAATAAGATCTAAATTGAGCGCCTTATCGGATAAAGTCTATCAATATGTAACGTCATGCGATATAATAGCGACTTATAGAAATACCTTTCAGTATTTATATAGGTATCGACGTGGCACCTATAATTGTGTATCGCGCACGCTCGTTACTAAACATGAGAAAACGATTAGCAAAATTTTAATAACCAGAATCTGTTGATTCTTTCTAAGAATAAATAATCGAGTAGCTACGATGAAAAACGAATATAGAAACATCTTGGCTGTAAGTACTATGTATAACCGTCTTGGGCTCTTTCCCGATTTGTCACTGCATAGGCAGTAGGACGGACGAGTGAGGATTTCTGCATGACATCAGTGAGCTCACGTCAAAGTACGAAATATCACATACATCCCGCAATAAATTCCTTCCCAGTCATCACTTGAGTCTCACTACAAGTGCACCCGACTAACAGACGTTAGGCAATGCTGTCAACGCGTGGAATGACGTTTTCGGCCGGCTGAGTGTAAATGATGGGCCGAATAAACGTCACTTGTTCGAGATGCTGCTGGCATACGGGAGCTACGAAAGAAAGACAAAATATTATATTTTTGTACTCGTCGACTTCAATGTTTGAATTAGCTAAAAGCTATGGACCTAACAAGTGGTTGAATAAAAAGCGTTTGCTTTTTTCCAGCGTGTCCACATTTACGACAATTTGTTTGAGCACTTTGCCCAACTAAAAGCTGTTTAAAAAAAATAGGTAGTTTATAAAACGTAAGTACCCACTAACTAACTAAAAAGGGATACTAACGAAGAAGGGATTTTTTAAATTCTTCCTTCAAGGAGGTAAAACTTGAATGAACTTACTTTACTTTTTAACTTGAAGTGACTAGTTAGTGTACAAAACTTAATCAATTTAGTTACGCTTTGTATAATTTAAGGAAAATTGTAAACCATAGTCAGCCGTCTTGACTGTATTCCACGCACATGTAACGGCTACTTTAAGATACGGTGTAATATGTTGGGGTAATGCTTCAGATCGTGAAATGGTGTTCAAGAGTCAGAAGAAATGTGTAAGATCTGTATTAACTAAACCGATCGATTCATGCAAACCCCACTTCATACAACTTAAAATATTGACTCAACCTTGCCTGTATGTGTACAAAATATAATTGTATGTCAAATATAACATAGACCAATATACTAGATTTAAGAGCTTGCGGCATCAAGAGAAAATTAATTATATTGCATCAAAAACAGCTTTACTATCTAAAAGCATATGAGGTATGTCACCCAGAATATATAATAAACTGCCAGCAAATATTTTGAAACTAGAAAGCGATAAAGAATTTAAGTCTGCGTTGTATAACTTTTTAGCATCCAAAGCCTATTACTCCGTTCAAGATTACCTTAATGACCTGAATTCTTAGTATTAGCAATTTATGCATGCGATACACATGCCATTCTTATATATATTTGCATATCCTTGTGACCAAACATGTAGCTTTACCTTATTGAACCACCTATTTGTTAGTACAAGCGAATAAATGACTGCTTACTGATTACTAACTTGAGTGAACTTGGAACTTTGTGTATGGACTCCTTATTACAATACACGAAAATTATTTTTTGGGAAACCCCAACCCTATGCGGGTTAAATAGGGGTGCATAGTTTGTACTGGTGTTCAGTATAGATATAGTCTGTTAAGGCCATAGAATAGTTTTTTTTTGTTCATTTATTATATTTGCGCAACTGTTTGTAGCAAGAAGATACGATACCCTAGTGGTTAGGCAAGCGGCTGTCAAGCAGCGGTCCTGAGATCGGATCCCAGCTCATACCAATAAGTTTTTTGGAACTTACGTATATGTACGGAAGATTTACCATTACCTTTTCGGGGAAGGAAATCAACGTGAGAGACCAGTCTTATGCCAAAAAAGTCTAGTTTTCCCCTCTGGGTTGGAAGAGGTCAGATCAGATGGTAGTCGCTTTCGTAAAACTAGTGTCTATGCCAAAACTTGGGTTGCCTATCGTAAGCTCGAAAATCGTTATTCCGAATATTAAAATCCCGAAAAAGTTTCCCTTTTTATTAGTTGGCCGAAGTTTTGTTTGCCCGAAATTACATTTCCCATATTATTATTTTCCCAAGTCTCAGTTCGTTGCAATTTTATTTCGCTTATGATTCGAATAGACACTTATTAAAATTCCGAAGGATCATTTTGCCAACTAGTTTTTGGTTCCGAAAAGTATTAAGTCCGAAATATTAATATCCCGCTATATCAAAAGATCTGAATTGTGGCATGTAACCTAACCTAACCGCCAGCGTGTAGACGTCACCCCGCTTCGCGGGGTGCCTATTTCAGATCTAAGGGACACAAGCTAACCCTAACCTAACCTACAAATAATACCATTGTTACAATCATTTATTATATTTTTAGTGCGGGGGGGGGGCTTGCCCCCCGAGCCCTATTTTTTGGGCTTTTTAAATGTTTTGGCCTAATCTAATCCCCTTTTTCTATCAATTGTTTATTTCCTAGAACCTAACCAACTTATTAGCGAAATTTTTTTTTCGCATCGCAATTTTAAAGTGCACTTCTGTAGGATTTTTAGCATAAGTATATAAATGTTTTCTTTAATCGTGGCGGTAATAGTACATTACGTAACTAGGGCGGTGAATTCGTGAATGCCCCAGACCGCAGGTGTTTGTAGCCCGAACCGAAGGTGAGAGCCATAAATATGCGCTCTGGGGCTTTACGAATTACCGCCCGTGTTGAGTACAAAATTTTACGTCTTAATCTGGCCACAATGCGAGTTTTTCCGTACGCGCAGCGTGCAGTAAAACTCGCATTATGGCCAGGTGTGACGTAAAATGATATTAAGGAAAATTAGATTTAGATTTCATGCAGCATCTGAATTATGAAAAGGAGGTTAACAAATCGGTTGTCAAATAATAAAGTTGTCAATCGTTCTTCTGGTTATTGACTTTCGAGAAAACGATAATGTGGGAAAACAAACCAGCGACATTTCAAAAGTATGGTAAGCAAAGTACATGGATTATGAGAATTCGGTTTACCGTTTTCGGACAAGTGAAAATCGGGCAAGTGTTTTTCGAAAATTCGATAGGTTACCCAAAACTTGGGAATAGACGTCAAAGCGGACCCCAAGTTTCTTTAGCGCACAACCGGGAACAACGCTAGGAGTATAAGGATATAATATGGTTTGCCCAATTAGCTCAGCGAGTGTGAAAGCGGATAAATAATACCTACGAAGGGTGCCATTCATAAAATAAAGTACGAAATACGAATGACGCACCACATGTATTTGTAATGAAACATTGTTTATTTAGCAATACATACGGTGGCGATGTTAAGTCAATGTTTGATCATATAATTCTAAAGACTTCCGTGTTGTCCGGGACAACCCCCTATTAGCATTGTTCCAGTTTGCCAACGATATTCCATTAATTAACAATTTCCTCCATATAATTCTGATTCGAAAACTTTGACGCCTTCTGCTGCAAAACAGCTGGTTTCAAGATCCGAGTATAAAAGTACTTTAAAAAAAATTGTCCGGCCGTTAAAAAATAAAAAAAGATCGGGGTGGCACTCCGGGAGTGCCGGTAGAAGTGAAAACTTGCGAATTGCTTAAAAAAAAAAGAACTTCTTTGGAAAACAAAAACGCCCGCTCTCCCCCCTCCGTTCCGTTGCCAAGTCCGGACTAGAACGGTAAGTTGTCCCGGAACCTTCGGCCAGAAATGGCACGATGGTCTTATGTAGCGGCCGCGGCACGCGCACCACAAACGAGCTAAAAAGTACACGCCACTACGTGCACGTAACTGGAAAACCGTCTGCAAGTATAGCCAGTCTCCTGGTCAATATTACTCCACCATGTCATCAGCCGTGGCGGAGTAATCCAGGCGCAATATGCGTATTGCGCCTGGATTACTCCGCCACGGCTTTACTCGGTGTGGCAACCCGCAGGCTAAAACCAACTCGGCTCTGCTGTACCACATCTGATGCATTGGCATCGGCTCTTTCGAGGCTTGCGCTTACTAGACACCAATGCGAAACCCTCCTTATCCACATCAGTGCGAGGGGGGATTCTCTTTTGAAAGAACCCTATCTTCACCCACTATTGAAGGTGCGACAAGCTGACCGGCAATGACGTCAGCATAGCGATGACGTGACTTCGAGGAGGCGGGGGGAGACCGCACGGGTGGAGAGCATGCGGGCGGCCTTCATTATGGTGATGATGATGATGAAAGAGAGACAAAGCAAATGGTCGCAGCTCAAAATACGCTGACCCATCCTAATGCACCTATATGAGCAAGGAGCAATGCTCTGGTGGATACTAGATACCCAACTTACGCGTGACGTGACTCATACGTCGCGTTTTTAACCCATTGACTGTCGAAAAGCGGACACGCCCAGCAGGCCACCGCAAGGGGACCGGCTGGCGCAGGTGCCGGAGGGGAGGTCAGCAGAACTGTGGCCATCTGAAACCGGCCGGCTGGTCCTCTTCTGAACCTTGCTGACGAGCCGGGCGCCGTCGATAGCGTGTCCGTACCCGAGGGTGCAGATACGTGGTCCGGTGGAGGAGTCGTCGGAAGCAGGAGGCAGAAGAGGCGAGACAACGCCAAGGCAAGGGCTCATACACTGAGCGAGAGCACCCCCGAGGATGCACCCACATCTTCCAGGCGGAGACATACGCCATAATTGCCTGTGCACAGGAGAATATAGACAGGCAAACCAGAGGGCAGACCATCTATATACTCAGCGACAGTCAAGCGGCTCTTAAAGCGCTTACAGCGCCGAAAGTGGCATCTAGACTTGTCTATAATGGCGTCCAGGCACTGAACAAGCTTGGAAAGCACAATAAGGTGCAACTGGTTTGGATTCCAGGGCACGAGGGCTTCATTGGCAACGAAAGAGCGGATGAGCTTGCAAGAGGGGGGTCAACAAACCACTTTGTAGGCCCAGAACCATTTGTGGGACTCTCACAGGGAACCATAATCTCGGCCTTTAAAGCCCACGCCAAAACCAAACACCAACACGAGTGGAGGAATGAGGCGGGCTTAAGGCACTCTAAGTTCTTCATAGAAGGAGTGGACTCGGGCTGGACTAACAAACTCTGGAAATTCAGCAGGAAGCAGCTCAGAACCATATCTGGGGTGTTCACAGGTCACTTCGGGGTCATGGATCTCTTGGCCAAGATGGGACTATCGGACAGCTTAGACTGTAGAATGTGTGGCGAGGAGGATGAGACTATGGAACACTTATTGTGTGAATGTCATGCCCTTGCCAGACAAAGAATGAATTACTTTGGTAACGGCTATCCGCAACCAAAGGAATTCAAGGTACTCCCGCTCAGCTGCATCATACGCTTTGTGGAAATGATGGAGCGAAGTTGAGAGTAGACATTAGGAGAGGGCAAATGCACAAAAGAGACCACTGGGTCGAAGTGCATCCGAAGGGGCCCTCATCTAGATAAGATAAGATAAGATAAGATAAGATAACCCATTGACTGCCAACTACGCATTACTAAGGAGATCCCTGAAGGTACACTACGTAAAATTGCATAGTTAGCAGTGAGTGGGTTAACGCGGTCTCTCAACACCATCTCCGTAGCTAGTAAAATCGCAGAATAATCGGATTTAATTGTACCTCGATGTGATCGCAGTCGTACTTCACAAATCGTCACGAAAAGACGTGGAGGCTACTTAATATAAAACAAGATTTATTTTTGGCAAAAATTACTGCCTGTTGAGTTAGTTTCAGCGTTTCTTCTTAACAGTGGTCTTCTTTTTAAGAAACGCTGGTAAAATATTGACTTGTTAACTTGCCATTACGGCCTACTTGCAGAATAAAATTCATTTAACTATTTCTTTTATTTATTTCAAAAGCGACCAGTCGTTTTATGATTTCCATACAATCAGTGGCAAATTTAGTTAAAATTTTGCAGCTGTGTTATTCTCCTGGTTAATCGCATTTTTTTCTTGGATTTAAAATAAAGTAATGTTTTAACAGAATCCATCCCATCAAGATTTCAATCAGCCGGACCTCGCTTAGCCCGCACAGGACAGCTCTCAGCAATAACGGCAGAACGGCAGGTTGTCTAGCCTTGCACTATTATTAGCGGCAGTGTTTTGTGAGATGTACTTACTAGTTTAATTCAAATTTCGAACTAAAGTTCAAATACGCTTCTAGGGCACCGACGGACTCGAGTTACAGAGTAGTTTATGGGTCTATATTCGATCGCTCCCGTGTTTGTTGTGAAATCTCTTGTCGTGTTCCCGAGTCGGCCGGTAAGATATGAATTAAAATCAGGATCACTGGATATGAGCGGATTGGACTAATATACATAATTATAATCTAAGACGAAAAATTCAATACAGTTCATTTTTCCGGAAAATCTGTCAATCTGTTTTATGACAATTGCATCACGTTGAGATGATAAAAGCAAATACTAAACCAAAGTTATTTGGCTACTGGATTGTAGCCCACATGTATTGTAGCTGTGAAGTATGCACGCATGTATAGGTATAGGTTAAGTACGGTGGCTGCGCCCGCCGCGGTTATGATATTAAAGGGAGTTCGTTAACAGCTACGTTGCGTGTTACTTAGTGTCCCTGCCCGCTCCGATATCTATCAGTGGCGACGAATCGGTTAATTCACGCGTTAAATTGCCGTGCATCATGGCATCCTCTACTACAGTCGGCTTATTTTCAAATTTTAATCACAAGCAACAAAGCTGGTGCACGTACAGGAATAGGCTCAACCAGTGGTTCATTGCAAATGGCATCGATAACACGAACGACAAAGCGGGCATAAGGCGGCGCGCCATCTTGTTAAGTGCGTTAAGTGAGAACACCTGTCAACTAGCAAGTAATCTTGCTATACCCAGTGTACTTGAAGAAAAAAGTTATGATGACGTGGTGAAGTTATTGGATGGTCATTTCACGCCGAAGCGCTGCGTATTTGCGGAGCGGCATCATTTTTATGCCGCAATGCAGCAGGTAGGTGAGACTTCGGCGCAGTGGGCCGCGCGGTTGCGCGGGCTCGCGGCGCATTGCCAGTTCAAGAACATTGAGGAGGCGCTCTTGGATAAATTCGTCATGGGCCTACAGGCTGGTCCAGAGCGCGAGAAGTTGTTCTCAAAAAATGTTGACGAGCTCACCCTGGCGAAGGCGATTGACACGGCTGAGAGTGTGCGGTGCGCCCGCACCGCAGCCAGCGCGACCTTGGCGCCGAATGCTTCGGCAGCGGCGCTCGGCGCTGAGAACGTGTTCAAGATCGGCGGGACTACGACGGATCGCGGGAATAAGTGTTCTGTATGCGGTTTAGGTAGTCATAAAGCTGAGAAGTGTCGTTTCGTAAATTACAAGTGCAAAAAATGTAACAAAAAAGGACATTTACGTAAGATGTGTAACCTAAAATTCATGGAGGCAGGAGAGGTGAGCGAGGACGATGATGGTAAGTGTTTTAACATTCGTTCGCTTAAAGGTGCGCCGATGACTGAAATCGTTTTGGTTAACGGGTTATCGTTACAATTTGAGATAGACAGTGGTTCCGCCGTGTCAGCTATGTCGGAAAAAATTTACGAGTTAAATTTCAAAGAAGTGCCACTATCCCTTAGTAATAAAAGGCTAATCGGTTATACGGGAAGTGTTATCCAAAGTAAGGGTGTTGCTAAATTACCAGTTTCGTATGAGGGCCGTACTGTTGTTCTCGACATACACGTAATACCTAATGGCGGACCGGCGATCCTTGGGAGGGACTTTATTTCCGAATTCAGTTTGGAACTTAGGCCTGTATACTATTGCGGAAAATCGAAACCGCAAAACGATGATGTAAGTACCTTAATGGCTGAGTATCCACAACTGTTTTCGGAAACATTGGGTCGATTTAATAAGTATAAAATAAAGTTAACCCTCAGATCCAACGCAAGTCCAGTATTCTTCAAATCCCGTCCCGTTGCTTTTGCGTTAAAAGATAAAGTCGATAGTGAGATTAATAGGCTAGTGCAGCTAGGCATTCTAGAACAGATCGAACATTCAGACTACGCGTCGCCAATAGTGCCAGTGCTAAAACGCGACGGATCAGTCAGGATCTGTGCGGACTATTCTCAAACAATAAATAAACAACTATTAGTTGAGAAATATCCACTGCCGACTATCGATGAACTGTTTTCACAACTACATGGAGGTATTCAGTTCACGAAGCTGGATATGTCCACGGCTTATAATCAATTCGAAATTGATGACCCCGATAATATCACGTGTATAAACACAAATCGGGGCCTTTTCAAATATAGGCGCTTAATTTTTGGCCTGTCCAGTTCTCCAGCTGTGTTTCAGCGTGCACTGAACAATATCCTTGCCGGTCTAGAGGGCGTATTGTGCTTCCTAGATGACGTGCTCATCACGGGCCGGGACAGGGAGGAACACGTCGCGCGCCTGCACCAAGTGCTGCAGCGGTTCAGCGACGCAGGCCTTACGCTGCAAAAGGAAAAGTGCTCTTTTTTCCAGAACGAAATAACGTATCTGGGTCACGTTATCAATAAAGATGGTATAAGTAAATGTAAGTCAAAAGTAAAAGCAATAGTGGAGGCTCCTGTCCCGAAGAATATAAGACAATTGCAATCATTCCTCGGGCTAATTAACTATTACAGGAACTTTGTTCCATGCGCTTCTACCATCTTAAATCCCTTTTACCAACTTTTAAAAAAAGGAGTGAAGTGGGAGTGGAACTCAGAGCACGACAAGGCGTTCACTGAAATAAAAAATATGTTAGCATCGGAGCAGGTGCTCGCGCATTATAACCCCAATGCTAAGCTGATTCTGACAGTGGACGCTTCACCGCAAGGACTTGGAGCAGTTCTATCTCAGATCCAGTTGGATGGTACCGAGCGGCCCATCTCGTTTGCTTCCCGAACCTTAAATGCCGCAGAGAAAAAATACGCACAAATACAAAAAGAAGCCACGGCTATAATTTATGGCGTAAAAAAGTATCATCAGTATTTGTATGCGCGCGCGGAACCATTCATTTTACGCACCGATCACAAACCCCTGCTGTCTATCTTCGGGCCGCACCGGGGCACACCGGAGATAACAGCAAACCGACTGCAGAGGTATGCAATATTTTTATCTGCATACAACTACATAATTGAATTTGTACGTAGTGCTAATAACAGCGCAGATTTCTTATCTCGTGCTTCGCTGCCGGAGCCGGATCAGCCGGCAGTGGGCGGGGGGGCCGCGGGGGGCGCCGGCGCGGGCGCCGAGGACAGCGCAGCATACGTACATTTTGTTTTTGAGGGCAATTGTTTACCAATTACGCTCGAACGGTTACAACGAGAAACGCATAACGATGCGATTCTAAACAAAGTTGTAAATTACGTCATTAATGGTTGGCCTCGTAAAACTAATGATAACGGATTAAAGCCATATCACCAATGCAGGCTACAGCTGTCGTTTGAAAATGGCCCTCATTTGAAAAACCCTCGCGTTCCACTGTCGCCATGGAAGCGACCAGAACACGTGTTCCAAAGGGTACATTTAGATTTTTTGGGACCCATAAACGAACACTGGTATTTAGTAATAGTCGACGCTTTCAGTAAATGGGTGGAATGCTACGACATGAAAACAAATACGACGTCAATTAACGTGGTTGACAAATTATACGAGTTCATGTCCAGGTACGGTATTCCTTGTACTATCGTAAGTGATAATGGCACTTCTCTGTGTAGTGAATACTTCGAACAGTTTTGCATTTTAAATGGCATACAACATTTAACGTCACCGGTATATCGTCCGGTTACCGGTACTGGTAACGTCACCCCTGCAGTAATGGCATGGCGGAGTCGTATGTGAAAATTATCAAAAAAGGGCTCAAAACGGCAATATTATCAAAAAAAAATGGTAGATGTATGAATAATCACCTGCTTAAATATTTATTTCACTATAGAAATTCAAAACACACTACTACGGGCGAATCGCCAGCACAGTTGGTGTTCGGTAGACAGTTAAGATCTCGATTAGATTTATTATGGGTTCAGTCATCGAGGTCATCGCCCCCGCTCACCGCAATCGACTCCTTTGTTAAAAACAAACAGTCCTCGCAGATTAAACACTACGGCGGTAGTAGGTGATTATTGGGAGTTTTGAATCAAGATTCAAAACAGTCCCAAGAAATCACGGTAATTATAATTTTAAAATCTCAATCGGCTTTTTGATATATCAATTGGGTTTTCTGATTCCAGCGTTGAATCAGGTGTTTTCTTACCTATGGTTATGATTTTAAACGCTCAATTGGGGTCTGAGATATTGATACTCTGCACCGCGTTTTGATTTAATTTTGAAATTGTATTTGTCAGTTATATAGAAGTGTAAAATAATACCATCTTCAGTATGTTGAAAATCTTTGTTTTGCTTACACGTAACTAGTTAAATATGAAGTTTATTAAACAAGCACAATCACTAGATTTAAAAAATATATACACAGATTCTAAAACAATTTATTCTCGACATGGAAAACTTTTACCAAGTACCATCCGATGTCTTATTTGCGGTCCATCTAATAGTGGGAAAACTAATTTAATGATAGGACTTCTTCTGCACAAAAATGGTCTAATATTTGAAAATAAAACTTATTTCAACCCAAATACATATTTTTAGAAAAAGTGCTTCAACGAGTACCGATGGTATGTTTTTTTAAATACAAAGAAAACGAGCAAGTGTTAAATCCTAACCATGCTAAACCAAATTCTGTGATTATATTTGATGACATTGCATGCGAAACACAAAATAACGTTCGAGATTACTTTTCTATGGGTCGCCATAGCAAAATAGATTGTTTTTATCTAAACCAAACATATAGTAAAATTCCCAAACAATTAATAAGGGACAATGCCAATCTCATTATACTTTTTAAACAGGATGAACCTAATTTGCGTCACATTTATAACGAACATGTAAGTACTGATATGTCTTGGTTGCAATTTAGAGAAATGTGCGCAAAAATTTGGTGCACACCTTATGATTATTTAGTTATAAATAAAGACTGTGAAAAAAATAATGGATGTTATAGAAAAAACTTTGACACGTTTATAATTTTCGATTAAGGATTGCATAGTATAAAAGTAATAATTTGTTACTAAGTCATCATTTTAAATTACGACGTCTGCAAAGACATAACAATATTTAAGATGAATATGGAAAAGGTAACTAAACAAGAAATCGTTAAATCAGCCGAAGCAGTTAAACGGAAACTCAAAATGATGCGGGATATGACATGTGAAAATGAACAATTTCTCGAGACAGTACTTAAGCCGCTTACAAATCCCCTTAATCAAATGGCTGGTCAAAGTGGAATAAATGTGAAAATTCAAAATGAGAGTGATATTAGTCCTCAATACCATAGTACACCTAAAAAAAATAAGTTGAGACCAAATTACACTAAACTCACTTCGTCCCACGATGACACGGTTTTAGAATGTAATCGGCTCTATCAAAACGAAGATAAAAAAGAATTAGAAAAAAAAGACGATGAAGAATTAGAAAAAGACGAAGAACACAAATCAGATTTGAGTGTCAAAAATGAAGAAGATATAAATGAATCTTATAGTGACATGTCAGATGATGAAACTTTTAAGAGTGTTTCTAGTTTAGAAAACAATTTTGCTTCTCCGCTTTCATTTTCAGCAAAGGAATTTGAAGATGTGCCTTATGGCGTAAGACAAGAAAGAGGAAAACTAATGTTAGGAAAACATCGAGTTTTTGTAGCAGAAAAAACGATTACTATTAACGCAAGTACTTATGAAAACACTAAAGGGCTAAAGCAATTGTTATTTGAGAAATTACCAAATATGAATTTAATAACAGAAAAAGATAAAGAGAATTATAAATTAATATTAAATCAAACTAATGCACACCGGAGGGATTTTGACCCCAAAAAGCCCATCAAAAGTAATAGAGGTAGCAAGTATTTACAAATTATAAAACCATTATTTAAACTTGACAGAAACCATGACAGTACAGAAAACCTTGCCGTTGGTAAAGGTTTGAGTTTATTAAAGAAGGTCAAACCTAATATCGATTATGTGTACTGGGATGATCCAAACGAGTTAGTTGATCGGTTGAAATTACTAATCGCTTCACGAGAAGCTAGTAACACTGGTTTAGATAATGAAATTATATCGATAATTGAAGAATTACAAGAAAATGGCATCATCTCTTAAATAAAACCTTCTGTCTCCCTATGTTTAAATCAGTTTAAATGATGACATAAACAAAAGCGGACGGATAATGAACATTGATAAATTTGGTCACCACGTTCACAAACGTTTTCGTTTTGCTCGAAATTACGACGAAACATTACAAAAATCGGAAAACGGTGATTTCGACTTACGATCGTCAAGACTTAAAGGTTTAAAATTACCACTTTCCAACGATGAGGCTGTTAATAAGGAGTATGTTGATCATATAAATAAAATTACTCAGACTAATTTGGCTAACATTATACTCAGCCTTAAACGCATTAACTCGATCTTAGAAGAAATTGATAAAAAGTTTTGCACCAAAGAGGATGTTATTGGAATTATAAAAGAGGAGTCTAAATGAGTATAATGAGTAAACAGGAAATTGTAAATGAAATCCAAAGGAATGCTAGAAAAAATTTCAGACGCTGTCCGGTCATATTAAAGGGAATAAATGATTTGTGGCAAGCTGATTTAATAGATATGCAAAAATTTGGTTCAGTAAATAACGGGTACAAGTATAATTTAGTTGTAATAGATTGTTTTACAAAATATGCCTGGGTGGTAGCAGTAAAAACAAAAAAGAAAATGGAAATAATGCAGGCATTTGAAAAAATTATAACGTTTGGTTACATTCCAGTTAATTTGCAGACAGACATGGGAAAAGAGTTTTATAACGATGTATTTCTACAGCTAACGAAAGCAAAACATATAAATCACTACTCAACGTATTCCACGAAAAAAGCTTCAATAGTGGAACGATTAATAAGAACACTAAAAGGAAAATTGTACAAACAGTTTAGTTTACTGGGAAACTATAAATGGATTGGGAAACCGCTTAATAACATTGTTAAAACATATAATGAAACTGTTCATCGAACAACTAAATTTAAACCATCCGATATTGCACAAATGAGCATATAGTGAGAGGAAATATATTAAAAATAATAAATAAACCAATTATGAAGAAAATTAAGCTTAAGATAGGAGATTGTGTACGAATCAGTAAGCATAAGTCAGCTTTCAAGAAAGGCTTTACTCCAAATTGGTCTACAGAGTTATTTAATATTGTGAAAGTAAAAAACACCAGTCCTGTGACATATCACATTGAAGATTCTTTTGGAAATATTATACTTGGCTCGTTTTACGAACAAGAACTACAAAAAGCGAATCATCCTGACGTATAACTGATTGAAAAGATTATTAGAAGGAAAGGAAATAAATTATTCGTGAAATGGCTGGGACTCAGCGAAACAGAAAATAGTTGGATAAACCAAAATGCCTTAGTTTAACTATAAAATAAAAGTATTACCTAATTTTCATCATTAAATTACTAGTAATGTCAGGAAGCGGACTAGTTAATAATTTAATAAATAACTTACCTTTCGAATTGCATTTGCCTGGATATAATTATTGTGGACCGGGTACAAAACTAAAGGAAAGATTGTTAAGAGGTGACCGTGGTATAAATAAATTAGACGAAGCTTGTATGCAACACGATATCGCGTACAGTAAATACTTGGACCTGGCTCAACGTCATAAAGCTGACATAGAGTTAATAAACATGGCAAAACAAAGATTAAAGTCTGCAAATGCCAGCAAAGGAGAAAAGTTGGCATCATGGTTAGTAAACAAAATAATGAAAACTAAATTGCGAGCTGGGGCTGGAATTAAATCATTTAAAAACATCGTTTCGAAAATTCGTACACAAATTAAAAAACAAAAACCTAAATGTGATACGTCAACAATTAAGTGTGCATATAAAGCAGCAAAAAAGTTACTTTCTAAAAATTCGCGTATTCGTTTACCACGCATAATTCCTATCCCAAAAACTGGTGGAATCTTACCTCTGATTCCTATTTTTGCTGGGTTGTCAGCTCTTGGTTCATTGGCTGGTGGGGCTGCCGGCATTGCAAAGGCTGTAAATGACTATAAATCAGCTCAAAAGAATCTACATGAGTCAGAACGACACAATAAAATGATGGAGTCAATCGCCATTGGCAAAGGCTTGTACATAAAACCTTATAAGAAAGGTAGTGGTTTGTTTTTAAGCACTCCAAAAAACTGAGCAGACGGCTACCAAAGAGAGCTCTAACTAACTTAGATCTACTAGAATATGGAAGTGACATCCCGCATTTCAGGGGCGTTTTCATGCGTGATAGTTTACCAAAACGACCTCATCGTATGGAATGTGCAATTGTTAATTTAGATAGCTCTAAGAACATAGGGACTCACTGGGTAGCATATGTAAAATTAAACACGTATTGCGAATATTTCAATAGTTATGGAGATATAAAACCTCCTGTAGAACTTATTACATATTTAAGGAAATATGAAATTTTTTATAACTATTGTACTTATCAAAAATTTGATACTGTTAATTGTGGACATTTGTGTTTAAAATATTTATGCAACTTTTGGCGAAAACAGTATAAATATAGCACAATAAGCAAATAAGATCACTTCTAAAATGTCGTTCACCCTATCTGTAACTGGTTTAACTTCAACGCTTATTACAAATTATTCCCCATCTCTGCAGTTGGAAGGGGATTATGAGTGTGGACTTTTATATTTTTCAACCTTTAATTCGATACCCAATATCGATAGTAGAAATAACCGATTCTACTATGGTAATAATGAATTCCTAGAAATACCAGAAGGATCGTACGAACTTGAAGATATTGGTGATTATATAAAAGATAATGTCAAAGACTGCACTTTTAAGTTAATTTGCAATAATAATACACTGAAAACTAAAATATTGTGTTCAAAGGATATCCATTTTGAAAAGAACAACTCTATTGGGAAAATTTTAGGTTTCGGAAACGAAATACTCAAACCCAATATAATAAACTGTTCGCAATTCCCAGTTAGCATTTTATCAACGACCGTTATCAGGATTGAATGTGATATTGTGAGCGGATCATTTGTTAACGGAAAACCTAGCCATATAATACATGAGTTTGTTCCTAATGTGCCACCTGGGTATCGAATCATAGAAGTTCCGAGAAACTTAATTTATTTTCCAGTAAATCAAGACACAATAAGTTCAATTAACGTGCGCATTCTCGACTCGGATAATCAACTTATAAATTTAAGAGGAGAAGATATTCAGTTATATTTACATCTTAGAAGGAAAGCAAGATGATAGATTTCAATAAAAAGTCTCTGTGTCGACCTAGACATTACAGTTTAGAAACTATTGTCAAAAGGAGAACACCTATCAAATTAACGAAAGAAAACATATTTTTTTTAAAATCAATTGGATTATTAAAATGACTGATATACTTAATGTTGCAGAGTCTTTTGCAGAAGACAATGCTATTGAAAGCTTTGAGGTTCATTCCTATAGACCATATGTAACAACATTAATAAAAATGATGAAATTCGAATACCCATTAATCAATTGTATGTTTTACCTTCTTCGAGTACTTTGTATTTAGAAGGTACTGTTAAGGTTATAAACAGAGAATCGAATGCGGAAGTGAACAGTATTCAATTCACAAACAATCCTTTTCTTTTCCTGTTTCAAGATATCCGATATGAATTGAATGGGGTTGAAATTGATAAAGTGAAGAATGTTGGTGTCACCACCACTATAAAATCTTTGCTTTCTATGAATAGTAATGAATCGTCTATGTCAAAGGCGTGGGGATGGGACTTTAATGGTACAAAAAATATTCATGGTGGACATTTCGCTGTATCTTTGCCACTGAATAAAATTTTAGGGTTCGCTGAAGATTATAATAAAATAATAATAAATTGTAAACATGAGCTGATTTTGCTGCGAAGTAATTCAAATTTGAATGCGGTAAAACTTAATACTAATGAAGTGTTGGAAGATATTATTATCGATAAAATCGTATGGAGAGTCCCTCATATTAAAGTATCGGATCGTCAAAGAATTCAAATGTTAAAATTAATGGAATAGGATCGGTCGTTAAACATTGTTTTTAGAAACTGGGACTTATATGAGTATCCTCTCTTACCAAAAACCACTAAACATACATGGGCAATCAAAACATCATCTCAGTTAGAAAAGCCGCGTTTTATGGTGTTAGCCTTGTCAACCGACAGAAAACAAAAGTCTGGGGAGGATTTCTCGCGTTTCGATCATTGTAATTTACGTGAAGTCCGTGTATTTTTAAACTCTACTTACTTTCCTTATGAAAATTTAAACGTGAAGTTCGAGCAAGACAATTATGCATTGTTATATGAGCAGTATACAAGGTTTCAACAGTCGTATCACGGACGCCGTGCTGAACCGCTTTTAAATATACAGGACTTTAAAAGTTGTGCTTTATTTGTTTTGGACACTTCAAGACAAAATGATCGTTTGAAGACAGGTCCTATAGATGTTAGAATAGAAATTGAGAGTGATACACAAATTCCTGACAACACATCTGCATTTTGTCTAATATTTAACGATTGTATAGTAGAATACAAGCCTTTAAGCGGCATTGTGAAGAAAATATCATGAAATCGGATCATTATATTGTGGACATACAAGGCTTCAAAGATGATCAAAATAAATTCATTATTAAAGAGTTGGCAGTGGCTACTGAAGAATTTACATTAGTGTTCTCAATTAAACCACCATTCCCATATTCTCGTTTATCGAATGAAGAGCGTAGAAATGTGTCCTGGATTGAAAAGACTTTTGGTTTTCGATGGAGTGAAGGCCATATTAACTTTAGAGAATTTAAAAGAATAATCGTTCCTTATCTTGAAAATAAGACAATATTTGTGAAAGGTCAAGAAAAAATAAAATGGGTTCAAGAATTGTGTGATACTTGTAATATTTTCGATATTGGACAAAAAGGATGTCCAAACTTTTTAGTTTTGTATAATACGTTCCTTAAGGGAGTAAATAAAATAACTTTAAACCATGCTATAGATAAGCATTGTTCATTAAGAAATGTAATTTGTATTAAAAAATGGTATTTTCAAAATCAAGATTTTTTTTATAAATAAAAATGTTGTGATATATGAATGTATTTTATTTCAGTTACCTACCTTTTTTTATTTTCTACCCACAGTATAGGCGAAAAAGTTAAGAAAATAACCTGTTGCATGAATTAGTGTCGTATTCGAATATATAAATAGATGTTTAAAATTAGAACACAAACAAAACAAATGCCTATTCATAGACATTACTCACACACTCGTAGGTAACAGTTTTTCTTGTGTTTTAATGCAGTATAATTTCGATCTAAGATTAACTCGCCTCCTAGCTCATCTTTAAATAACCCGGGTACCTTTTTATTTTTTTGACATATGTTGTATATATTATCCACGGGGTAGTTACTTGTATCTAAGTGATGCTGAAAATTCAATTTTAAATCTCTATACAAATCGTCTGTTTTTATAAAATACAGATAAGAATCGGTATCTGAATAACACATAGTAAGGTTTTTTCCATAAAAAGGTTTCATTCGAGAATAATGAAAGTCGTACATGTGAGATTTGGATATTTCTAAAACAGTAAATCCAATGTAAATTGGTTTATCGAGCATAATAATTTCGGGGTTCATTTGAATAGCTACTAAGTTGTCAGTAAAGACACTTGCACTATGAAAATTCGGACGTGCTATCAACACTTCTGCACTAGTTTTTTTCTTCGTTTTGTTCTGAGTATCAGTCCATTGATTAACTAACAAAATATTTGTCCTATTTTCTGTTGCTTCTAAAGTTTTTCCGAAGAGACTGTTATTTAGTAACTTATAGAAGTTCATCTGAAGTTCAGATTTTGATTTTTTTCTCAACTGTGTGTTTAAGTCAATATACTGCTGTATGAATGGACTTTGTTTGAACTTTATAACTCTATGTATTTTTTTGAGTTTTAAACCATGTTTCAAGCAAGTTTTCAAATGTATGTAATGAATAACGTATTCATATTTGTCATACAAGTTTGGAATAAGTTTAAAATTCTTTGATCCGGGCGGTATATATTTTTGTGGACAAAATGGAATGTCATTATGTAAATCGTGTAGGTATTCTGGATATTGTAAATCTACCTCTAATATGTAAAACCATAGAGACTATCAGCTGGAACTTCGAGGAAATTAGTTTTTTCAATCTCATCCCTACATAATAGCTTGAAATCCGCATAAGGTAAATAACTGCACATTGCGAAACCATAAAGATTGTTACAGTCAATATAAAACAAAAAAGAATCTGGAACGGATGGGTCATAATCCTGTAAGTATTTATTATTGGCACGAGCATATCTAGTAGAACAAAGGCATACACCTCCACGAATTCCTTTTTGAATCATTCGAATTATTTCTAAATCGTTTATGAGTTCTAATTTCACATCAATAATAAGTAACATTGCGTCAAAGCTTAAACTCGGAGCCGTCATGTAAAAAGCAGGATCTAGTTTGTAGTTTAACATGGAGGTACGCCGAAAGTTTTCAAATATATCGGCCAACATTAACACATCCGACTTAAGGTAAAGATCTGTGTACTCTCCTAAGGTCTTTAAATTAAATACGTTCCAAACATGCTTAGCTCGGTTATAGTTAGAATCAGAAATATTGCTATCGGTTATCGAACTGTAAAAACAACGCTGTGATGGTAGTGTTTCCTCTTCATACACTTTCCAACAAGTAATGTATTCGTATGGGTATATACCCTTGCCTCTGAGTAATGCAAATTGGTCTTGAACAGGAAAAAAGCTACTTAAATGAACAAAGTCTTCATCATTGAAATCAGCTGATAGTTTTTCTAAACTGGTTCCTAAAAATTTGAAAGAATCAACGAAACGCACAGGGACAAACTCCTCATTACCTATTTGGAAAAACTTTGTAAACGAAATATAATTTTCTTTATTTTTTGCAATGACTTTTAACCTACCAGTCATTTCTCCTAACTGCCGAATGAACAAATGGGAATCGTAGCCAGATAAATTATGAAAAAATACAGGTATAAACTTTGGTAAGCGAAATTGAATATTACAATACGAATGTGCAGCGCCTCTGAAACGACCTGTTAAGTGGCAATGATCTCTAACTGCATCGTCCAGCAACAATTTATTGCAAAGAAAACAATGTTTCGCTTTTAAAAATTGCATTTCATCCTCGTCCGTCTGTTTTAAAGGTACAGGGGTGCTATAGATTTCTTTAATCTTAGTTACATCACTTTTTAAATAGTCGAGAATTTTTTTAACACAATCTCGCCCTCGATAACTAACATATTTGTTGAGAGAACTATCATATGAACAAAC
Organism: Epinotia demarniana; assembly: GCA_945867215.1. NCBI lineage: Eukaryota > Metazoa > Arthropoda > Insecta > Lepidoptera > Tortricidae > Epinotia > Epinotia demarniana. Next base: position 4,803,177 of record OX244273.1, on the reverse strand, counting down.
AATATAATACGCAAATGCAGCTGGAATGTGTTTTTGTAACGTAGTAGTACATTTAGATTCAAATTCGTTACTTGTGTTTGGTTGTAATATACATTCAAAATCCGCATACAGCACAAAAGGCATCGCTTGCATTCTTTCATAGTTCTTAAATTGAATATGTGTTCCACAATCAGGTAATACCGTCGCAACACCCCCGCACACATGATTACTCAAATTATCTAGGCTGTTAAAAAATATCAAGCATTCATCACAAAAAAATATTTTTCCGTTGTGTTTCGTTAACTGACGTTTTAAAAGGCGACCCAAATCTTTTATCAAGCAATAATGCGATTGATCACCATTTTCTAGGATCAGCAAATTAACATGATGTTTCCTTTTCTTATCAGTTTTATATAATGGCCCAACAACTTCATTTTTTCTTAAACCATAGACATTAACACTTATTTTTTGGTTATTTTTTTTAAATATTTTGATGTCGGACAGACCGGCAGGAAACGTCATGTTTTTTGTGTTGAGAATGTTTTCAAAGTGTGGATAAGAGGATATTCGGTCCTGATTGTTTTTCACTGGAAATAATGCAGCTATTATACACCATAAAAAACAGAAATTGTCTTTATTTTTAATATTAACGCAAGCCCTTCTGTGTTTAATTATTTTAGGCAATTCTATAAACCTAGACGCTCTCAGCGGATTGTATTTATTAATATTTATTTCCAAATAAAGGTTTTGTAAAAAACTCCATCCACTGTCCCTTTCTTGGAATTCGTCAATTTTTGAGCTTATAGTTTTCAAAATTATTGAAAAAAATTCTTTGAATTCATAACTTTGATGTAAAATTAAGTTTTGCGTAGCGAATGATTTAATTTCACTTGTATTATTTTTCGGTAAACAAAATTCGGCAAATAATTCGAAGTTAACCTTAATAGATCCAAAAGCAGCTCTTCTTGCTTCTAGAATTTGCCTAACATGTTCACGAAGAGCGCTCAAAAACTTTGCAGGTGTGTCATGGCTACTACTTTCCTCGCCTCTTACTCTATATGATGCTATCCTACTGCGGAAAGCACTGCTAATTTTAGGAGTTAATTGAACAGAATTATTGTTTTTATGTAAATTAGTACGTAAGTGAGCAGAAAAGGATCTGCTTGGGATACTTATGTCACACACAGAACAAAATATCGAACTTTGACGCATTTTACTATTTGGCACGAGAATATACTGGGTTAGTTAATTTATATATTACAACCTTATAGAATTACACACTTTTTTTGTCTGGGAAGAAGGTTCCTTCGTCTGAAAAGTCTCCCTTACAACGGTTCAGAATCTTATTTATCCCTTCAACTACAGCTGAATCTGAATCTACTCGATACTTTAAATTAACCAAGGCCTTCTCCCATCGGTTTTGAGAAGGAACATTTTTCAAATCATCTACGTTATACAGTTTTAAATCAATAAAAAGATCACCCGTTAACGAAGCTGAACGTCGCACGTAGCCACCTGCAACGCGACGTGTTAGAACCGACGCTAGATAATTATCCGCTGATGCACGACGTTGGGCTTCGATTTCTTCCTCATCACCCCAGTTCGAAAACCAACCAGGTTTTGATTCAGGTCTCGCTTGTAGAGGTTTCTTGTTACTGGAAATATTGAAAACTTGGTATTAACTTAAATATAATCGAAATTGAAACGGATTTTTAAATCATACTCACTATATAATTAATTAAACTAAGTGAATTTACGCACTACATAAATGTATTATGTAGTGCGTAAATTAGCAAATGCCAAAAAAAAAATATTAAAAATTAATATTTTGTTTTATTACGGGTCGGTAGAAGTAATATAATTAGATAGGTACCTTTTGCTTGAGCGTCCTTCCTCGGTTTCAACTTCACTGGCCTGTGAGCGTTGTTTTTTTGTTACTTTTTTAGGCTTCTTCTGACTGGAAAATAGAAAACTTAGTGTTACTAACTTTAAATTTACTGGATAATATAGGGATGTAAAAATCTTGCTTAACTTTGAATCTATTAACATGAGTTTATTTGTATAGTTCGTAAAACTCAATACGAATGAAACATGAGATAAGTAGTAGTTAAGTATGAAGCAAATTTAATTAAATACCTTTTACTCGCATGTTGTTCCTCGTCGTCACTGTCCAGCGACCAGCCAGAGTTCGCACTTCGTTTCGGATGAGGAGAAGCGCCTTTCCTTTTCACCGTTTTTTTAGCAGCCCTTCAAATAAATAATGAATATCAATTAGACAACTTGTTTCTCATCATTCGATTAAGTATAAATTAATAACTTTAATTACGTAAAAAATACTAACTTGTACGTTTCAAATTCGTCTTCAGACTCATGGATTTTTTTAGACTGAATCACGTTGAATTCAATGTCCGACCTGAAAATAAACACGCATAATTTAATGAATATTCCTTAATCTTAAGTAAGAAGCTTACCTCGTTTCAAAACATAACCGGGAGAGATTTAAATTGCGCATATAATTGTACTCCAATATTTCACTCTCTGTTTTATTTCAGATTGTTTAAATTTGAGGGCCAACACTGATAAAACAAACAAATATAGCATCCGTGATCGATTAAATTCACAAACTTGTAAACAATTAACTCTAAATAATTAAAACCAAACTTACGAACATTATTTCAAGGTGAGTAATTTCTCCTGGGATGTATTACACGCTCTGTGACACAAGCACTTCCTACAAAATATTACTGGAAATAAATAAATCCAAGGTTTTATTGCATAAGCAAAACTCATGCAAGTCAGACATTATCAACCTTTAAAGCAAATAATACTAAACTTGTCTAACCAGAATTATAAAATATAGTAAGAAACTAGCATATTATAAAGGTTGCACTTCAATGTAAGTTATGTTCAATTCATCAGCTAAATTTTACTTGAAAAACAAAAATATCATATTAAGTCGGAAACAGGATATCACAAAGCGACCGCCGCACATCAGACGACCGACACCGCCTTTAGGCTGAATTCATAGTAGAAGCTATAATATAAACATTATCTTTGTCCTCGCTATATTGTAGCAAAACAAGTTTTAATTTGGCAATGAGTTTTCCTCGCCACATGCATATCGTCTTTAATAAAAATGGTTTTCGTGTTTATTTAATGATTGATCACAAACTTGTTAATACATGTTGTAGAATATAACAATAGAGTGACTAGTTCATACCTGAATCATACTGAGTTTAGGTAGTTATTATTATTGCACATTAAGCTCAATAGAAGTATAAAACACGACTTATAGGAATACTAAAATACTTCTATTGGAGATTTCAAGAAGGACGCATTATCACTCCCAATCTGATTTTATCAAAATGGTAAGCATCATTTAAATTAACATTTGAGTATCTCATTTCTGTTTATAGATATTATGTGTACATATATAGTTTAAAATTACTTATTCAAATCAAAATTTCTTTTTACAGAGCTCACAACCCATCGAGTCCGCCTCCAAAATTAAGCCAACCACTCCATTTTACTCTCAACTTTGTGATCAGATGAATGATCCATTTAATTACTCACAAGACATGGATGTGTATTTAAAATATCAAGATGCACTCTTGAATCCATCACAAGAAATTCCTCTGTCGCAGTCGAAAAAAGAAAGGAAAACCTCAAAAAAAGGAAACAAGGCCAAAGAAATGGACTTAAATTCCCATGTTATCAAAAAAGTAGCCAAAGGAAAGCGTCTTATAAAAATTAGCATTTCCGATATTGTTGAATCGAAGCTGGAATCTAATAGCGTCACGGTGCAGTACGTTGTACAAGAAGATTATGACGAGCTATTAAATGCAACCGAGGGCCTTGTGGAAAAAATTGTTAAAAAGTTGAGTGCAGTGACTAATTACTAGATATTTTAATGTTAAGATGCCCTAATTATTTAAGTTTAAATAACTCGTATATTGTTATTTATAATCTGAAATTTTTATTTTATTTTTATTCAAGTTTTTATTTAACGATCATGATAATTAAGTCATGTAAATTGTTCTAGGCTAATTTTTATTTTTATTTTAGTATCTTGCGTTATTGAGAAACTTAACTAATAAATCGTATCTATACTTTGGATTTGTTTTTTTTTTTTTTTTGCTTTCTAATCTGCTTAGAAAACGAATACCCAATTATAGTACGTCCAAAATTGTAAGATACATCCCATCAAAAAACGCACGCAGAAAACGAGTTTACTATGAGAGCATAAAGTCATTTTTTGCTTGCGTTCGTTTGACAGAATGTTATTCATATGTTCAAAATGCTCCTTTAACCAACGAGGACAATGAGCGGACAGGCAGAATGACTCGAGTTACATGAAAATGCACGATGACAAGTTAGTTACGTCGATCAACTTTGTTATGTAGTTAAAAGCAATATGAGCCAAGTGTTCAATTCTAATATAAATCTAACAGCTTCGTTATAGCCTCTATTTTGCAATAAATTGATCTAGAATATAGGTCATCAAACAGTTTACAATTGAAAGCAAAGAAATATAATATTTAATTTGCCTTAATTTAAAGTCTAGATTACTAACAGCTTTGTTAAACATGAGGCACGAGCACGTCATGAGTTATAGCCAATGGAAAACCATGGCCTGAAACACGCTATCAAAGTTTTATACATTTGTTCATATAAATAAAAAATCAATCCTAAGTCTGTCGGGAAGTTGCGACCGGACGACCCCAGCACGTAATTCGGATGCACTGGACTTGGCCACCCAGTGTGTTAGTTGTGCTGAATACAGAACCTTGAATACAGGGGTTTTCTATACCTAGGCGGTCGATAGGTATGGATACCCACACCCGGAGGGGGTTAAACTCAAAGCATGTAATCATGTCTTACGAGCCTGATCAACTTGTTCGATATGTTAACGTGCAAACACCATAGTCGCTCTGCGCTATGAGGGTTTCTGCCAGGAATCAGCTTCCTGGGACCCTTGCATGCAACTGAGGGTTGGCCGCCTTTAGAGTTAAGCTTTTGCTATTTGAAAGGACTGATTTTATTTATATGAACAAATGCATAAAACTTTGATAGCGTGTTTCAGGCCATGGTTTTCCATTGGCTTATAACTCATGACGTACCTACTCATGAATCATGTTTTACAAAGGTGTTAGTAATCTAGACAAATAAGGTAAATAGACTGTGTATTATGCTTTTACTACTGTATGTTATGCTTGAACCCAATTGAGCGTTTAAAATCATAACCATAGGTAAGAAAACACCTGATTCAACGCTGGAATCAGAAAACCCAATTGATATTTCAAAAGCCGATTGAGATTTTAAAATTATAATTACCATGATTTCTTGGGTCTGAACGCAGAACAGATTATGAATATCTCAGAACCCAATTGAGCGTTTAAAATCATAACCATAGGTAAGAAAACACCTGATTCAACGCTGAAATCAGAAAACCCAATTGATATTTCAAAAAGCCGATTGTGATTTTAAAATTATAATTACCGTGATTTCTTGGGACTGTTTTGAATCTTGATTCAAAACTCCCAATAATCACCTACTGGCGGTGTTGAAAGATGCGGATTTAGCGCCGATGAGTTAGTTTTATATAAACGGTTTATAAACAAATCGCAATTTACGTGGACTTTAGGCCAAATAGTAAAAAAACTCGGAAATGTGCTTTATCAGATCAAAGATCATAAAACGAACAAAACATTGAAAAGACACATTAACCAGTTGGTGAAGTATAAAGGGAACAGTCCAGATCCCGTATCCATTGACCGGCCAGCGGCTTCCAGTACATCGGCTCCAGCTCCAGTGGACATACCTCCCGTCTTTGAACTCGAGCCACTCGAGATGCAGTCCAGTACCGCAGCGAGTTCTTCCGGGGTACCAGATACGGACAGCGGACCGGAAGTAATCCGGGCCCAGTCACGCGAGATAATAGGCTTAGAGCCAATAGTGGGGGAGGAGAGAGGGGTCAGACCCCCCGAGATAGCGGTGGAGTACGCGGTGACCGCCGCGCCGGCCCCAGCGGCTGCGCCTGCGCCTGCGCCGCTGCCGCCGCCGGCCGCCGGCCGCGCGCCGCTCCCCGGCGCTGCAGCGGACGACGCGCCCCCCGCAAGTGACGACGCCCCGGACTCACTAGCCTGCCCTTCAAAGCCTAAACGGGCTCGCCCGCTCATTAATTATAAACAATACTTTTAGCTACTTAATTAGGATAAGAAACTATGGGGGAGGGATTGTGAAGTATGTACGAATGTATAGGTATAGGTTAAGAACGGTGGCTGCGCCCGCCGCGGTTATGATATTAAAGGGAGTTCGTTAACAGCTACGTTGCGTGTTACTTGTGTCCCTGCCCGCTCCGATATCTATCAGTAGCTTTGCCGCTAAATTACACACACACGTATATATACATACTAGCTGCCGCCCGCGACTTCGTCTGCGTGGACCCGGAATAAAAACTATCCTATATTTTAATCCAGGCTATAAACTATTATAGGAGTCTACTTATGGATGTCAAGGGAAACACCGAAATGTCACTATATATTATTTATTTACCATGGCGTCTACATTCGCCTATGGGTAAGGGACTACTGACGAGCCCGCCTGCCTAACATATATAGGTAACCTATATGTTAGCTATGCATAAATGTGTCGCTACAGTAGCTCCCCCTTACAAAAACTATTTTTTTTAATGCACTTAAAAATAAAAAATCTTAACACAAACACTTGTTTCACTATACGTAACCGGTCGCGGCCGCGTGCACTGGCTGCGCAGCGAGCCCACGCGCCACGGCGCTTGGCTGTGTTGCCGCCCGATTCTTAATCCATCCCTTCAACCTCCTATTACAGGATCTCCACAAAGTATACAATATTACGATGGAAATGAGCACTACTAGTGCTATAATTAGAACGCCGTAGTTGGCAATTCGACTTTCAAACTATATTTCCGTATGCCTCGCGCCGATACTGGCCTCAAACTCGTCTTGCTTATTTTTGCTCTGTCCAAAACCCATGATGAAAACTTGTCGTAGCGAGCAGTCGAATGGCCAAAAACAAGCTCACAAACTAACTTTATAATCCCCGTTTCAGGGCAAGCTAAGCAATAAAAATTAAACATAACAATTTGCACGCCATACCTACAGTATAAGTGCAAGGTGGTCACCTAATTTCAACATGAAAAAAAATACTTAAATAATCAACTAATGTTATTAACGCTCATGTCTGAATAAAAACATTGTTACTGCTGATACCGCATTAGCTTCCTAACCGTAAGGCCTTTACGTGTGGTCCAAGTAATATGCGCCGGGTCGGTAACAACCGCTGTGGGCGCATTGCGCTTATCACTAGTACGGGGTGGCTCAGCAGTAACCTTGTTGTTAGTAGATTCCTTAGCACAATAACTCATATTCGGTTCGACTAAACGAGACATTTCCTCGTTTAGTGAATATGCCGGTTTTAATCGATCGATGGAAATCAGTGATTGTCTCTCGGGTAACTGTATCTTGAATTGCTTGTCCCCTCTCTTAATGACCTCGAACGGGCCTTGGTAGGGGGGTTGCAAGGGTTTCCTAACCGCGTCGACTCGCACAAATACTACGTCTACATTCGCCTATGGGTAAGGGACTACTGACGAGCCCGCCTGCCTAACTAACATATATAGGTAACCTATATGTTAGCTATGCATAAATGTGTCGCTACACTATCTTCGTGCAAAATTTCATTCAAATCGGTTCAGCCGTTTAAGCGTGATTGAGTAACAAACATCCAAACATCTAAACATCCAAACATCTAAACTTTCGCATTTATAATATTAGTAGGATAATGACGCCTATTTCCGGAAGGGTAGGCAGAGATCACGGATTTCCACATGATTTATAATTTTTCGTTTAACTTTAAATTCCTTATTGACTTATTCCAATGAAATCCCTCTAACGAATCCTTCGAAAACCACTTATTTGTTTTGCCAAAGTGGTATTTAATGGAGACGCATTTTCCGGGCTTCAAATATGAACTTTTAGTACTAGTGTAGGTAGTTAAGTCATGAAACGAAAGTAAAAATAAAACTATGTATTTAAACGCTTCACAAGTCACAAACGGCACATAAACTCGCTTTTGCAGCGCGGAATCGCTCACCACTTCAATGGAGAAACGCAGTATGTCCATGGAGTGTATTAGTAACATGTGTCATTTCCGTTCCATTTGTGCTCACATGTAACGAATCAGGTAACTGCAGAGTGCAGCGGTTACCACGGCACGTGAGAGGGAAGCGCCTGGTTACGCTCTCAAGCTAGCCATTCACGAACGTTCCACCCAGCCGATTGGAGTATCGGCCAAAATATGTTAATGGATGTCAAAACTGTAGAGTTGGCGTTGACGCGCCCTGCACGGCTATCTCAGGACGGCGAGCAAGCTCTCTCCATTTTTCTCGGACTATCCATCTCTCTCTTATTATAACACGTAGAACAAGAGGTACCAATAGTGCGAGAAAATCAAGAGTATGTCGCGGCCGTGCTGTTGGATAAACGTATGGAAAGCCATCGTGATGGGACTAAGCGCCTTCCGAATGAACCAGTCGTAACTGACAGACGTACATCAATTTGCCGGCGTGCCAGTAAATTTGACGCACAGTCACTACCGATTGACAGCTATGTAGCGCCGCCTGTGATGTGTTCAAAATATTACATCAATTTGTATGCATCGAGTTGTCGCAGAGACAAAATGGCGCGCCAGTAAATGTCAAAGCAAAACACACAGCCATCGCCGACTGATAGCTTCGTAGGTGTCCTGTGCTGTGGTCAAAATATTACGTCATTTGTATGCATCAAGCTGTCGCAATGACAAAAAGGCACACGTGTGTAGCGCTGTAATGTGATCAAAATTGCGTCGACTTGGATGTAGCTAATTTTGCCGCAGACTTAAGGCGCAGGGAAGCGCTTAGGTGAATGCCCAGCTTAATAACTACGTCTTGGGGAAACTTTGAATAAGTTCCGCGCCACGTGTATGTTGTGTTAACATTATTGGTATTTTGACGGGAGTGTGCATAATGAAACTAGTAACATGGAATTAGAAATTAATAAATATTCACACCAAGCTCAGCGATAACGGGGATTAACTTAACTATAATAATGAAAAAGGTAGATTTTTGGATACGCGAGCGAAGTGTATTTTTCAACCAATTTTCCTGAAGTTTTGTGACCAGGCTCAATAATTATATAGAATTATAAATTATAATCCACTAAGCTTGTACTTTGGGTACTAGACGACGATTATCATACTTATATAGATACATAAATACATAGAAAACATACATGACTCAGAAACAAATATTGGTGCTTATCTCATAAATAATCCCATTGCAGGAATTCGAACCAAGGTTCTCTTGCTTTGTAGGCAGGGTCACTAGCAACTAGAGGTTCAAGCGGTCGGCAACAATACTAGATTAGGTACTAGGTATACTACTAGATATATGTACTAATAATACTAGATTTTATTTTGAGATATTTCACACAACATAGTTTAACCTCCTGGATCCTGGAGATATCGATTGTGCCAAAACAAATCAGTGCAAAATCTAAGTGCAAATTTAATGTCGACCAAATTAGTAAAGGAAATCATGGAGCTTTCCCCTCGCAAAACTGATCGCTAATTGGCCATTTGTGACTCGGTGTTTATTCTTCAGGTTGACAGTTTCGTTTGGAAACGTTCTGACTGCATTTTTTTTTAAATGTTATGTCCTCAATTGAGGACCGGGGGATCCAGGATGATGGAAATGACTATTGTCGAAATTCTGGGTGGAAACGTATTGTTATGCAGAAACAGTAAACGTTTGAGGATTGTTATAAAACTAACCGTTGAACGTTCCCACCCTAACGGGCTCTAATTAAACAATGGTGTTTAGCCGTAACTATTTCTGTGATTTATTATTTATTGTAAGGAAAATCAGTGTATTTAGAACCGTGAGATCTTCGAAAACGCTGTACGGTTGCCAGGATGCTTAACCTATTTCTGTAAAACATTTGTATGAAATGAAAACTGCGAAGCAATACCCACATTTGATGAAACTTTTGTCGATGAAACAAGAACAGAATATATAGGGTTATACGCGGATTACCTAGAACGCAAAATGACTATACTCGTATAGTGTGTTGTTTTGCCCACATTGCAGTTTGACCACCGAGCATTATGCCTAAAACGCTAAATGCCTACATCCTTTTTGTCGTTTTATCTTTACGCTAGCGATGTCGATGAAGCCCCGCGGAGCGGGGCTCCTTTTCCTGGTATGTTTGCCCTTCGGGCATCTGAAGAAACCTAACTTACCTAACTTACCTATGAGTGGTCATTTTGCGTTTTAGGCACAATGCTCGGTGTTAAAACTGCAGTGTAGGCAAAACAACACACTGGTGTCATTTTGCGTTCTAGGCAATCCGCGATGCTACCAGAATAGGGTTAGTGGTCTCGGCGCCGAATACAACTTCGTGCCTTTTGGCGTCGAGACCCTGGGTCCATGGGGCACTGGACCCCTAAGCCTCTTCAAAGAAATGTCGAAGAGGCTCACAGATGCCACCGGTGGGTGACCGAAGGGCTGGCAGTTATCTCGCACAAAGAATAAGCTTATCGATTCAGCGAGGTAATGCTGCCAGCATCTTTGGCACCCTGCTGCAGGGGCCATTTTTAGTTACAGTTTGGTTCTATTTTATTACTAATTTAGTCTTTAATAATATGTTTAGTTATTGCTTTTGATATCTTATTGTTTGTATCACAATAAATATACATCTATGAAACGGTGAATGAACTCAGTAAGACACAATAATTTGGTAGGTATCATTATTATAGTTGATCTGACTGAGGGGTAACCACATAAAATAGCGAACGCGCGTTATAATATATTATATTAAATGTAATTTTTCCATATAAAATCCATTTAGACCTGCTTAACGCATTGTACGGGCGGCAGGTAGATCTAAATGTCACTTTCTGTATGGGAAAATGACAGTTGAGTCGTCCTAACGTGCGTTCGAAAAGTTACGATATCACCCCTCTGGGATACTTGCGAGATTGAACAGTGGCACTAATGTACAACGTTGTTATAATATGGTGTCATGTGTAAAAACGAACCTGTATGTTTTTTTATCTCTCAATAGTTACAATGCATGTCTTGGGTCGCTTTTTAATACTCCGATTTCGTCCGTTTAGATTCATCAAATGTGGATGTGTATGCCTTGTTCAACCCCTTTTAGTATGGACCATCTTGTTGGAATGTCCGTGTTGTAACATGTTTCGTAAGTAATCCTGTAATTTTGTCTAACAGAATAATAACAAGAAATAGTTGATTGACCCACCTACGTACTTCATGAAATAACCTAATACTAGCTACTGTCTCATAAGATCCCTCTGCGCTGTCAAAATAACATCAGCTTCGTTCAATTTCCATTAATGAATTCAGCTAACGTAAAATTAAATCCCTCATGGAGAAAAGAGTAATTAAAATATGCATCTAGGTTAACTATTTTGGAGTTGAACATCAAATATACGCTCATCTCTCTCACCCTGGTGGGCAAAACCCCAGCGGTTCTCTCTGTCGCACAAATCGCATTTAAATTTGCCTTTTTTAAAAGGACTGGCGATATCCTCTTATTAGTATGCAGTTCCTATTTTAAACGGCTGGATGTATTCTAACGGTCGCCGCTACCATTTATTGGAAAAAGAATAATAATAAGGAATAGTAGAATAAGAATAGTAATTATAGCCACAAGTAAGCTAATAGATGTGTTGCAAAATTATTAGCATACGTGTCGCATACAATGTGTTTCTACACTTTTACGAGGAAACAAATACATTGTTTCAAAATAATATTAATCGCAATAAAAAACACAAAATGTCAATCATCCATTTTACAGAGACACCAAATCATTACATTAAAGTTTTTAGATCTTTGAACAATTCAGTTAAACATGTTTCATCATTAGTTTCTATACGACTTTTTTTTTATAAATAGGTTTTCAAGCATCGTATTTGAGTTAAAACCTCTTTGCCTAATATCTGACGCATTGAGTGTCAAATACAATTTAAATATCATTACGCCCGTGGGTGTAATTTTGGTGATTGCAGCTCATTATGCCTGCGCATTATGAGGCCCTTTACGAGCAAGTGTTATAATCGTACGAATTGTGAATACGTGAATGCCTCAGATCGCAAGTGTTTGTGGCCCGATGCTTAATAGTTTATTATTGAACGCCACCTCTGACCGCGTCAGTGTGATTCAGGCCTTATAAAGCCTCTGACAGACTGGCGAGGCCTGCGGCGGTCAATAGTAAACTATACAATTATTTTACAATCTTTTGATGTGTCACACGAAAATCATCTTAATAGATAGTAGAACCAAAGTAAGACAGTAAGTAATAACATTATTTTTTTCTAACAAAAAGATATACGTCTCTTATAACCTACCTACTTGCTACTTATCTTATCTTATCTAGATGAGGGCCCCTTCGGATGCACTTCGACCCAGTGGGATCTTTTGTGCATTTGCCCTCTCCTTATGTCTACTCCCAACTTCGCTCCATCATTTCCACAAAGCGGATGATGCAGCTCAGCGGGAGTACCTTGAATTCCTTTGGTTGCGGATAGCCGTTACCAAAGTAATTCATTCTTTGTCAGGCAAGGGCATGACATTCACACAATATACTTGCTACTTACTTCAATACCTACTTACCTACAACATTCATAAGATTCAGTTTTTATTCACGGTTCACTCTGTATATGCGCAACGTCACTTTCCAATTACAACATTAGTATTTTTAATACCAATATGGCAGCCCTCATCAGCTGACGTGATTTCCCCCGAGAGATGGACCCGCGAAATATTTAATCCAACGTGACGCTTATTGTTCACGCTACGATTTACAGTACGCTCTAGTGATTAGACTTTCGTTCAATTGAAACTTTGACGTACAATGTTTGCCGTAGACTGGTGAGACAAATAGCCTAATTTAGAAACAATTGAGACTTTCATTGTAGGTTCGAACATTACGCCTCAACATGTATGTATGTTAATACCTTAGTGTACACAAGGCACAGGTAAAAATACAGACAATGTCATCATCATCATCATATCAGCCGAAAGACGTCCACTGCTGGACATAGGCCTCCCCGAAAGAGTGCCAAAGTGACCGGTCCTGTGCCACCCGCATCCAGCGGACTCCCGCAACCTTTACCAGGGCATCAGTCCACCTTGTCGGGGGCCTACCCACGCCGCGCCTTCCGGTACGTGGTCGCCACTCGAGATCCTTTCCGCCCCAAGGGCCATCGGTCCTACGTGCTACGTGCCCCGCCCACTGCCACTTAAGTTTAGCGATCCGGAGGGCTATATAGGTTACCTTGGTTCTGCTGCCGATAGCCTCATTTCTGATGCAATCACGCAGATAAACTCCCAACATGGCCCTCTCCATTGCTCTTTGGGTGACTTTGAGCCTTTTTATGAGGCCCATAGTAAGCGACCACGTTTCAGTGCCATAATCATGTCATCACTGGCAACACACACTGGTCAAAGACTCTCGTCAATGAAATCAATCAGACAATGTAAGTCGGTACAAAGGCGAACTTATCCCTGTAAGGGATCTCTTCCAGGCAACTTTTGAGCAATTGAAGCGAGATCAGGATCTCAAAGATACTAAGGCAAACTAACCACGTTTATAGGGATGTTTTTACCTTTTCCCCACAGTAAAATACAGTCATTTAGCCGAAAGCATTTTTTCAGATTTTCATAATTTCGATAACCATGTTCTGCCAACCTAACTTAACCTATTTATGTATATATCCATTAAATCACCTGCGTACAAATTTATCAAATTTTTGGAATTTCAGAATAATCATGCTTTCGCACAGAACATTTCAGTGCAAAACCTACTTAGTTATCAATTCTAATCTTCAGAAGGAGTGGGTAAAGTTGTCAGCACGTCGAATCCTTGTGTTATTTGCCTCGCATAGTCGTGTCGAAAGCGTCTGGATCCTAACAACATAAAACATTTCGGTACAACGTGTTTCGCCACACGTTAGTTAAAGCACGCACTGTTATTGCAAGCGTTTATATTGCGTATTCCGCGCGAGTCAATGCTCAATTTTCCATATCAAACTGCACGTGGGATGTTTTTTTACTAATACTCTGATTACGTCTTACAGTCCCGACCTACACGAACTACGTAGGGCTGGATGTAACAGACTTAAAGCGGGTTGCAAACAAACTTTACAAACCAATCAACGTTATTATTTGGCGCCGGCAGCTGTTATTACATAGAAACCTGTCAAAGTTTTCATACATTTAACCCATTCAATGCCGAAGACGCGAATTCGCGTCCCATGTATGTGTAATCGTAATGCCGAGGACGCGATTTCGCGTCCTCGAATTATTTGTTTTTTTTTTGCTAGAAAACAACTGTACTTAAATCATCATCATCAGCCTATATACGTCCCACTGCTGGGCACAGGCCTCCTCTCATGTATGAGACTGTACTTAAATGCTGATACCAAAATGTTACTTTATTTATGAAGGATAATATTATACTGTTGCTGGTTTTTGGATTCAGTGCATTTGTAATTTTCATAATGCTTATCTCGGATGCCGAAGATGCGAATTCGCGTCATATGTATGTGTAATCGTAATGCCGAGGACGCGATTTCGCGTCCTTGAAATGGGTTAACCTAATGCCGCGGACGCGAACTCGCGTCCATGAAATGTTTACGGAATGCCGTGGACGCGAATTCGCGTCCATGAAATATTAACGTAATGCCGCGGACGCGAATTCGCGTCCTTGAAATGGGTTAACCTAATGCCACGGACGCGAACTCGCGTCCATGAAATGTAAACGTAATGCCGCGGACGCGAATTCGCGTCGTCGCGTGGAAGGCGGCGGCACTGCGTGATGAGTAAAAATATGAGGCTTCGGCAATGAATGGGTTAAATTGTACCGAAGAGCGCTTACAATAACAGACGGGTTGGTGCAATCCACCCTTAGGCTCGATTGTCTGAAGCAGTCAGTAATTGACAACATTTCAAAATATGTAATGATGCGTCAATCGAAAACCATTTCGGTAACTATCTTATCTAAACGTAATAAAGTGGTTTTCCCATTTTAACTCTTACTCGTTTCGGAGAAAATCACTAAAATGTGTAA
This sequence comes from Epinotia demarniana, assembly GCA_945867215.1. NCBI lineage: Eukaryota > Metazoa > Arthropoda > Insecta > Lepidoptera > Tortricidae > Epinotia > Epinotia demarniana. Next base: position 4,788,028 of record OX244273.1, on the reverse strand, counting down.
AACGCGGTATACCCCGTGCGTGACGTCATTCCTACGTCTGTTAGTGAAAGATGTGGACAGGTGCCATAGAGAGACATAATAATGACGTCATATTTTACTTACGACCTATTGGAATTCGCTACTTTTAATTTTGATATTTTTGAATGAAAATAAACATTTAGGGAGAAATAAAAAAACACGTATACCTTTAAATTTCATTTTCTATCGAACTAAATCATAAAATGGGCCACTTAAAAAAATTAAATGTTGTCAATTACCCCAGGAAAATTACGTTTTTTTTAAAAAAAAAATTATGACAGCTTTTGTTTGTTTAATTTTCAAATGTTATTCTAAGATGCCTTATTCACGAATCCACCAAAATTTCCATCGGGAAGTAAATATATAGAAATAAAGGACACATCCGCTATGTTTCTTGTGTGATTTATTTATTATTCTTGAAGAGCTCCTGTAAATTAACCTTAACAACAATAAAAATATCTATTAATATTTTTCCTCTTTCTTCAGGATTTGGTTAAATATGGATTTTTTTGATGACTAATTTTGGTGGATTTTGAGTCTACGTAATTACTAAAATGATAATATATCAGGTTCACACAAAAAAAGCTGCGTTATGATTTATTTCCGAATTTCCATTTTTTTCCATACTAATGAAAATAAAGTGCTTGGGCTAAATTATAAGTTACGTCAATTAACTGTCATTAAATTTAACTTCAAAAGTAGTCGTCCATCTGTATTTATGTTGCAGGGAAATGGCAAAAATAGAGATTTGAACAAATCTCTAAGGGATGTGAAGGGAAGGGACGTCCTGATGGACGACTACCATTGATTTTTTTAATTTTAATAAAGTTTTTTTAAAGCATCCTTGCACATTGGATTTCAATATAACAACAAAATAAAAAAAAAACTGACTATGACGGACCGGAGTTATCGTATGAATGTTCCTTGGCCAATTTTTTTATTACATTGTCTTACGATTTTCGTAGATCCGTTATGTTTTTTTAACCACTTCGATAGCTCACAAAACCACCATGCAACCTGCCTGTTGGTAAGCAGACATCATAGCCTATGGACGCTTACTACTACTTAATAGAAACAAACGCGTTGCCGACTCCTTATTGATTTGAGGATACGTTGTATCGACAGCAAGAAACAACTACCGGTCCATCACTCCCAACCCAACCTGCACGTCTAGAATCGACTCAATTAAATACACAGGATGGATGTTTTCCACAATCGCATGAATCATTGAACCCCACTGCATAGATCTGATAGACTGCATGATCGAGTAAAAAATAAATAATACGTTTTAATGATATCGCGCCAACCCTAATTCATCTTTGTAACTGTTTATTATTACCATGGTAGATTAAAAAAATAAATAACAATAAATCAGCTTATATACGTCCCATTGCTGGGCACAGGCCTCCTCACATGGATGAGAGCGAATGGGCAGTATTCCCCACGCTTGCCCAGTGCGGTCAGACTTTGCTTCTCGATAATTTGACAATTTCACTGTTACTTAATGAGGGTTCAAGCAAAATTCTACTTTCCGGTGACAGCAATTCCGTTCATTCCCTAAAACATTGTTTACCAGTGGTAGCAATGATCTTATTTTTCGTTAAATAATTGTACGAGTAAGCACTATTTCTAAACTATTTTCCTGTTGCGAGAAATTCCATCGTTCCGTTCCACGGTGTACAATTTCTTGTATAAATTGATTGATTCGTTACTCAAAGGCCAAAGATCGAATAAAAAAGCACTTGTAATTTTTAAACTTATTGAAAACAACTGACAATAATAGCGACAAAGCATCTTTGCTCCAATTAAACGGCCTATCAGCAAAATTCAATAGTAATCACTAAACCGCAGCGATATTAAAAGAAAGTAACTTAAGTCGGCCGAATGTTTGGCGTTCTATTTTATAAATAACTGACTTGAACAGATAAAGTTTGAACGCTTCGCAATTTCCCGGACTTGGAATTGAGTTTCTGAAACGTTTGAGTTTTAATACTTAATGAGTAACCCTCATTAAATAACTTCGGGACAAATTTATCAACTCTTTATTTGATGTACTGTACTGCCAGGAAGTTTCGTCCCTTTCGAAATAATATCGTTTTTATTCCTCGGGATTGTTTCTTGACTTTCGAAGGACTGTTGAGTTACAAATGAGTGTTCCGAGTAGGCAATTTGATTTGTTTCTGTATATTTTCTTCAAACACTCGTCAAAGACTTAAATTGGAAAAAGAACGATTACTTCTTTATTTAATTGAGTGTTCCCAAGATGCTTGATTTCCATGAAAACGAAGATTGGTTCTCATTTTAACTCACAAAAGCAGGTTTGTATGCACATTATGATCCGCCTTATTTAGGTCGGAAACTAGTATGTTGCTAGAAATTACAATTATTAAAAAAAATGAGGCATAGGAAGTTTTTCATAATAAACGCGATTGCTCTCTATTTTTTATTCTGTTACCATTTCTACCAAAAAAAACTACTTTCTGACCTAGATATGGCAGCTCTCATACGCCGTTTTACAATAAGAGCCAAACTAAGATGTATTATTGTATGGGGAGCCAACACGTGTCGAGCGTCGTTGAGACTCTTAAGAGTCCCTAAGACGCTCGAGACATGTTGGCTATTTCCAAATGTTTTTGTTAACTTTACCAGACTAAATAAGGTGAAGTTTGGAAAAAAATGTAGATTTTATTGAACGATTGATTGATTTATTTAATGAACGCTCTTCAGCTGACCGATTGCGTAACGCTTTGTACGTACGGTATATCTCAATTTATATTTCGTATGGAACAATGATAGTTGATTTGTATTAACGTACATAAGAAAAGTAACGTAATCATCACCCCTATACTTAAAGAATAAATAAATAAAGTATGCATTACGTTTATTATGTCCATCGCCCTTTGAATTCAGAGCGTGTAACATCACAATGCCGTGCAAATCAAACACATCGTACATTACATACACGATACAATGCTCAATTTAGTCTACATAGGTGCAAATTTTTACTTCCAGCTAAACGACATATTGCATTGGAATTGCGGGGTAAGCGCTCCTGTGCACAATTGTGGCAAATGAAATTTTCACCAGCACCTATTCCGGATTTCAGCTGCATTTGAATTTTTTCGTACGTATGTTTGATTTAGATTTTCCTGTACGGAAAAGAGTTTCATTTCGGCAGAGCAGGTATGATAGGGAAAAAGGAACAGAAGTGCGCCTTCGTGTTAAGTAAACTTGCAAACATGGCAGATTTAGAAACATGTTTGTTTTTGTATGATTCGTATAAGTACTATGACAGCGGAAAAAAATATTACGACATGCAAGTTCCTCACTCTCAATATAGCCCACATGAGCTCTGGCGACCTTACTCACATCACTACAATTTAAGCAAACTAATCGAACAAGTAAAAGTCCTATTATTGTTGCTTGCATTTGTAAGGCGTAACTATTCCATCACCGGAGTGTTCGCGGGATGAAGATCCGCTGGACCAGTACCAAGCGTTCACAAGCATACCAATGTATAAATAGGTTCCAATGCGACTTGATACAAGTGGCTTACGAACGACATTCAGCTCAAAAGGACACTTCAACACCTCACAGTCTTACACTACCACCTGAGATCAGTAAACCTCATTTCATTCGGATAAACTTGGTCGATGCTCAAGATCACGCCCCGCCTGGCGAAACACGAACTTCGTGAATGAATTTAGATTAGCAACGGTATGCGTTCTCACCGCCAAACCCCGATAGCTATTGCTTAGATGGTAATTAACTGTGCACTGCGCTAAAAAAAATACTAAAGTATCGTAGAATTACTCGTGTGACTATACTCAATTGGAATATTTAATGCACAATTTTACCAGGCCGTAATATTACTGCAACTACAATAAACGGTATAATTAGAACTAATAACAAATTTAAGACGTAACCATTTGAGTACAGGTCGACACACGTAAAAAGAGCCCTGGCAGCCATATAAAATGTATGGCCGCCAGGGTTCTTTTTACATATGTCGACCTGTAATCAGTCATGAAAATTACCCACCCTACTATAAAATATTATAAATGTGAATGTTTGGATGTTTGTTACTCAATCACGCTGAAACGACTTGGATGGACCGAGTTGGATGAAATTTTATACGAAGATAATTTATAGCCAGGATTAAAATGTAGGATAGTTATTATAACGGGTCCATGCAGACAAAGTCGCAGGCGCAAGCTTGCTAAATAAATGTAATATTATAATAGTAGTTTATGCGACTGATCCATAATGAGAGGCCTTAAAATACGAGTGTGGTTTTATGAAACGAGCGTCAGCGAGTGTTTTAAGGCATAATTTAGGCACACGAGTGTTTTAAGACCTAATTATGTACAGTTGCATACACTACTTTATCTACACACATATCATAAGTAGTAGTAAGTAACAGCAAAAAACCAACAATAAAATGACAACAGCAATAGCGGCAATTCGATCATCCGTCATGGCGAATGGTTTTTTTTTTATTCATAGACAAACGAATGAAGTCCCTATACTCATATCACTCGAGATCAAATGTCGTGCGGTTTGTATTAAAAAGCGTACTGAATTGACGTTTCGTATCGATAACTGTTTTAATATCTATGGATACGAGAATAGAGACCCACTTGAGTTTTGACAGCTGTTCCAAATTTAAACTTATAACGATACAAATTTATCAAAAATCTCTACTGTAATGACATTACAGTACAGATTTTACCTACTACCATAGACAAGAAAGTTCTCATAGTAAAATCGGTTGTAGTAATGCTGGTCATTTCCTACGATTTCTGAACGCATTTTAGAGCACTAATGATATGTGCGTAGATAAATTATATTTCGAAGCTTCATTCTTCAGATATAACACACATGTAGTCCTTTAATCTACCAGGCAACATTTCGCAAGTTTAAAGTACGCAGTAAAAACCATAGCTCAAACAGTTTTATCCCCACCTTTACCCCTACCCTACTTAGGGACCTCGGCTTGCCACCATTTCTCATTCTTTATTCTTGCGAGGCAACGAACGCACGAACTAATTCTATTAAAAAATAATTCAAAATATTTAATCATGCCTAAACGCAGTGCACAGGAAAAAATAGAGTATTATTCTGCTAATATACGGAAATTGCAACAAAAAACTAAAAAAGAGTTATGACAGTGCGGTGCTATCTGATTCATCAGGTTCCGAAGATAAATCAGGTAAGTGCAATTAGTTTCAATAAATAGTTCTACATTGTGGTGCCTCTAATAAATGCATTTAATACCGCACGGGCCGTGAGCCCACGCCTTGTAATTCTAAACCTGGGGGGCGACCGAGAGTCGTCACGAAGGTATCTCATGCTTGGGGGTTGTCCGTGAGTCAACACGATAGCAATTTCTAACAATATTAATCGCTAAGAAATGCATTTCATACCGCGCGGGCCGTGAGCCCACGCCTGGTAATTCTAAACCTGGGGGGCGACCGAGAGTCGTCACGAAGGTATCTCATGCTTGGGGGTTGACCGTGAGTCAACACGATAGCAATTTCTAACAATATTAATCGCAAGCCCATGCCTTGTAACTAAACCTGGGGGGCGACCGAGAGTCGTGACGAAAGTATCTCATGCTTGAAGGTTGACCGTGAGTCAACACGATAGCAATTTCTAACAATATTAATCGCTAATAAATACATTTAATACCGCGCGGGCCGTGAGCCCACGTCTTGTAACTAAACCTGGGAGGCGACCGAGAGTCGTCACGAAGGTATCTCGTGCTTGGCGGTTGACCGTGAGTCAACACGATAGCAATTTCTACAACCATTAATCGAGATTAGTATATCCCGTGTTCGCGATGCGGGGCACTAGATACATATATGCATTAAAATTCCTGACGAGTGGTTTTACAATGCATTTGATATCTACCCTCAATTAGAAAAATCAAAATATTATATTTTAATTTATAAACCACGAACAAGTGTATGAGGCAGTGGAAACTTCACTCCCACGTTCAAATGAAGAAAATGCACCTCCCGTGGAGGCCTGTGATGACAAAACGACCCCTGTAATAGATGCCGAGTTACTAACCGCTCTAGGGGACGCCACTGATGATGTCCCAAAATATGGGGAGAAAATTCATCCCAATTAAGCGCAAAGGTGGCTACCTATATTACACAAAGGTATTGATAAAAAGAGTTAAGATAAACTCTTATAAGAGTACCTGTAAATTGCAAATTATTATGGGCGCCGTCCTTAAACGCCGTAATTTCGGCGGCAGTTACAGACATCCAAAGAGGCCGTGACAAGAAAATCGAATCATCTCAACAGCAATTGGGAGTCGGTATAGGTACTAACGATAAAAATCCTATCTAATTGAAGTCGGATTTTAAATAAAACTAGTCATTCCTGGACTAGACGAAGTATTCCTTAAGTCATACAATACGTTGAGAGAGATGATACTCTCTTTGGAAGCAAACTCTCAGAGAAAATTAAAGCTTCCAAATCTACTGAAAAGTAGGCCGACAGCGTCGACCATCATACGGCCGCGAGCAGCCTACAACAAGCCACTTGCGACGCCGCGGCAGTAACGCAGGTACATGCCGGTCGCCTTAAAACTTTTTATAAGTGTTGGCTTAATGTAACGAATAATCGTACTTTATTTATTAGACTGTAAACAGAATGGCTTTCCAATTCCTTTTTAGGACATGTTACGCAATCTGTCAAACCTGTAAATACTTTCACATGCCAAGAGCATGATGAAACGAGCTTAGCTGTACAGAACTTAATTAACCTAGGCATTCAGTGAAAGCATCACTGGATGCCAACAGACTAATGATCAGTTTCTATCAAAGATTTTCTGACTCCTAAATCGAATGGTGGCTATAGATTCATACTGAATCTGAAAGGGCTCAATAAATTTGTAACTAAGTCCCATTTTAAAATGGAAGACTAGAACTGCTTCTAAATTAATCCCTAAAAACGGGTTTATGGCTACCATTGACAAGATTCGAGCATAACAATGTTACTGACGAGTTTTGTTCCCTATTAGTCTATGGACTTTCCGTGGCGCCTAGAACCTTCACCAAAATTATGAAAGAAGTCGTAACTTACCTAAAAACAAGGCCTAACTTCTATTATATACCGGGGTGGCATTTTGTGTATTGGAAGGGACCTTAACGAATGTAAACATAATGGGAGGGAGACTCTCCGGTTTCTCGAGTGCCTACGATTTGTGGTAAACTATACCAAAAGCTCGATACAATCCCAAAATTACCAACAATGCTGTAAATTCTTAGGTTTTGTTTACAATTCAATTATCATGTCTATATCCCTTCTTATGCAGGGTATGCGCACTTTTTAAGAGTTCTTACCACTGCATGCCCGACAGCTAGATACAGCTGGTTGTACACGAAGTTGTTAGAAAAATATAAATTCCGAGCTATTCAGTAATACGATGTCTATGATCAAAAGTAAAACTTCCTCGCGAAATTTTACCTGACTTATTTTGGTGGACTAATAATATTATTTGTAACGTCTTGTCATTTTGGAATCACGAAATTCGATGCAGAAATATCTATAGATCCGTCCCGATCAGGATGAGGTACAGTTTGTGACGGAGTGTGTGCAAACGAAGCATGGGAAGAGCAAGAATTAGCATTCCATATTAATTACTTAGAGCTTGCTCGCTCTTAGGATTAAAATGTTTTGCGCGAAATAAATCAAACTGTGCTCTGTTGTTCCGCAACGACAACACTACCGCGATAAGCTATATTAATCGAATGGGAGACATCCAGTTTCCCCACTTAAATAGCTTACCTAGACCTATTTGGCAGTGGTGTGAAGAACGAGACATATGGTTATTCGATTCGTACATTAACACTAAGAATAATGTAGAAGCAGACAGAGAATCCAGAAGGCTAAATCCTGATATTTAATGAAATTTAAGTATTGCAGCCTTTGAAAGAATAAGTAAACACTTTGGTGTGCCCGAAATTGACCTCTTTACTTCTCGTACCTCTGCCAAATGTGAAATATATATTTCGTGGAAGCCAGACTCGGACGCTCTTACCGTCGTCGCATTCACTATTAGCTGGTATTTATAATAAATATTTTTAAGCGTTTCCACCACTCGCACTAGTACTAAAGTGTTTACATAAGATTATAAATGACAACGCCACAGGAATAGTAGTATTTCCCTAATGGCCATCCCAACCGTGGTTTCCGCTTTTGTTGAGATTAGTAAAAGTATCTAATCTCATGTTAGCGTCAATTTCAAACAACACTTTACAACAGTACAACGTGTGTTAAATACAAGTTGTGCTGGAAATTTAGCATAGATAATATAGATATTCAATTTCTATAAGGGCTTCATTTCTGCTGTTATTTTATTTCTAACGCACGAATTTAATAAAGGATCGTCGTATGGCTCATTAAATAATCATAGGTCAGCACCCTCGCTCCTACGGGGGAGTAGTATCAGCTCAGATGACCAAAGTAAAGGATTACCGAAAGGTGTTTACAAATTAAAGCCCGTAACTCCTAAATATAGCCATACCTGGGATCCTCAAGTGGTATTAAATCATATAACAACATGGTACCCTAATAGAGAAATTTCATGGGAAAAACTAACAAAGAATCTGGCGATTTTGTTAGCAATATGTCCTGCCCACAGGGTACAAACACTGTCACTTATTAAGTGGAATAATATTAAGTCATGCCCAAATTGGATTAAAGTAATTTTTGATGATATAGTTAAGACTTCAGGTGTAGGTCGTCTACAACCGATTTTGTGCCTTCCATATTTTGAAGATACCTAATAGAAATATTTGCCCGGTGACTGTTATAATGATGTTTTAGGACTGAAAAAGCTCACAACATATTTTGTTGACTTTCAAAAGTCCCCATAAAAATGCATCTGCTCAATCCATTAGCCGGGGTGCATTACGCGAGTGCTTGGCGAAAGCGGTAAAGACATGGCGGCGTTCAGCGCTCACAGCACGCGCCACGCCGCCACGTCAGCTGCACACCGGTCAGGCATTTCTTTAGATGCTATCCGGAAGGCAGCAGGCTGGTCGAGAACATCGAAAACTTTGGCTCGTTTCTACCATCGTCAATTAATCGACGAAGGTCATTGTGCCAGATCAATCTGCCTTTTGTATAGGTAGAATTATGTGAAGTTACAATTGTACTCTTTGATTAATAATTGGGAGTATCTAAGATTGTTGTCAAAACATAATTATTGCATTTCATGATTATGATGTTTTACAATTACAAAGGGCAGCAAAACTTTCAACTCTAAACATCTACATGTGTGTTATATCTGAAGAATGAAGCTTCGAAATATAATAGAAGATCAAACGAGCTTCGCAAGCGAAGTTCGATCGATATTATATGAGTAAGCTTCATTCGAAGATATAACTTCCCGCCCGCCCCTATACCCCTAGGAAAGTTTTGTCTCTAAAAAGAATGAGAAATGGTGGCAAGCCGAGGTCCCTAAGTAGGGTAGGGGTAAAGGTGGGGATAAAACTGTTTGAGCTATGGTTTTTACTGCTTACTTTAAACTTGCGAAATGTTGCCTGGTAGATTAAAGGACTACATGTGTGTTATATCTTCGAATGAAGCTTACTCATATAATATCGATCGAACTTCGCTTGCGAAGCTCGTTTGATCTTCTATAAATAAACAACATGACCTTTTCTTGGTAAAAGCTCTAAACTGGTTTGTAAATCAATATGCTTACCTTTACTCGAAATCATGTTTCCTCAAAACCATTGCGTAGTATACTGCCCTCGTCATTGAAGTTCTATGTATTATAATCCATCAATTTTAATAAAATAAACGGGACCAACTGATTTACCAGCTTATCTGTTTACTTAAATATCTTTCGTCCCTTTTCCTTACAAACATATTATGTCAAAGAGAGAGATAAAACCAACGAATTTTCACGGCATTTTATTTAAATTGGGTTCGATGGGCGTTTATGAATAACATCGACTTTATTTTGCTCGGAATTATTTAGAATACCATTAATTTATAAGTAGGTATATAAGAAACAACATTCGGGATTAAGTACGTGCAGATGTTTTTGTGAAAAGCCTGAAGCCTGAAATTCTCCCCTCTAGTGAGTAAATACTCTGAATGATTAGTCAAATGACCGTCCTTTAAACTTTACATTTGCAGTCGAGCCGAACGAATTCAAAAACAAATACAAACTGAAATGCGCACAACTCTGTCCCGTACTGAATAACGTTTCAGAATCTAACAACGGGTATTAAGCCCGGCTTCGCAGTTCATTAGTGAAGAGATGCTGCCAACTCTCTAGAAACTATTTGACAGCCCGCGTAGCCATACTTTCATGTTATTTTACTTACAACCGCGCTCCACGTCCCTTTATACACATTACACATACATGTATGTCGAACGCGTTAATGCGTCTTACCTCACTCTTCACTCTTTAGCTGTCTAGACCTTTACGCTTAGTTACTACACAGCGCGGCGTCAACATATATTTGTAGGTGACGGGTGAGGTTTAAACAAGTTTCAGAATAGCAAGGCTGGAAGCTGTGACGTTTCAGTCACGACTTACGAGCGATGGCGGCGGCGGACGTGTTGCGCCATAAGTAAGAGAGAGAGATCGGAGTTGACGTCGTGGCCGAGCCCTGAGATTTTGATACATTCTTTTCGCGCTCAATTTGACATATTGTTATCAACTTATCACGGGCATCACGGCGCTCGCACGGATGCTAGCGCGCGAAACACATTGAAATCAAACAGGAATGCAATAAATATGTCTTAAATAGTAGTAGAGCGGCAAAATGGGCGAAATAATGTATGAACTTCGCCGTCGCGTCGCTTATCGCTCTACCAGTGCGGCATCGGTCTTAGAATACCTAAAAAAAAAGTAATGCTTGTAAAATGCTACCAAAAAATGCAGCTGCAAATAGATGTAGTACTGTTGTAAGCCAGCCGTCAATGTAATGTTCCGAACAACTATGAAGTGTAGCAAACTTTGTGAATGTAACTTCAGTGCTCTCATTGGAGATTTGGATTTAAGATTCCTTCCTAATTTCAGATTAACATCGAAACATTGTAGAGCATTCTTTGTAATAAATATTTTCTTGGCATTTTTAGGGTTTCGTAGCAAAATGGCAAATAATGGTTCCTTTATACATTCGTCATGTCTGTCTGTCTGTCTGTCCGTCCGTATGTCACAGGCATTTTACTCGAAAACTATAGGGTGTATTTAAATAAAATATTGAGGATAGGTGTATTGTGTGAACCACTACATAGTTATGTAATGACATTACATTAAAAAAAAAATTTTTAGGGGTGCACTCATACATAAAACTAACAGTCAAAAAAATTTTTTTCATTGCGTGCACAACAATCTATAGGCCATCTAAAATAAATATAAGGTTTTTAAGCAATTTTTTTGATTAAGTGAATAGAGTCGGAGATAATCGCCCCGAAAGTCACTAAAATTGTGTCCCCCCTCTCTAATTTTTGAACCGTGTATTTTAAAAATAAAAAAAATAATGCCAATAGGGCTTATTAAATTCTATCAGCGTAAATGGTTTTGAACAAGATCGGTTCAAAGGTTTTCGAGATATTTCTAAAGAGATCTTGGAAAAGACAGTACGGTTGCCAGGTTGGCCAACCGTAGGTAAGTGCCATAAGATTTCAGTAACGATACGACCTTTTTAATAGGCACGGAACCCTTGTTGTGCATGGTCCGACACGCACTTGGCCGCTTTTTTTGGTTTCAAGGCCTGTGTTTTACGGAATTGTTGTAGAATTCCTTACTCCTGGGCATATTGGTATTCAATATATTACAAATATTTTTGGAGCGGTATGCCTGCGTCGTCCGCCAAATTTGTACCTACATACTACTACTACTAAATACAAAGGAACACATGAACACTTTTTTTTTATTGCCTAGTGCGACCCACGCGCCTAAAAACGGTAAAACATTTCAGTGACACTTTCAATCTTATGTTAAAACTATAGGTGTCAACTTTAAGGAATTAAGGTGTCGAGCATTGGGACAAGTACCTTACCTGGAAAACTGAGCTGTGCTAGCCGTGTTGAAAAGTCTGAATTTAACACCCATTTACAAACAGAATCATAAACAAATGTTCGCTTATTAGTTCCTATAGGAAACTTAATCAATTAATAATCATTCTTCTGGCATTGTTACCGATTGTGCCCTAAAGCAATCTGGGGACGCTTCACTTATACATATATGTATGTATATATATAAATGTAATTATATCCTGGTCAACATACTCTGTTTATTGTCTTTACCTCCGCAGTATTTGGATTGTTCTATCTAACGAAATATTACGCTATTAAAACGTTGAAAATCGGTGAGCTGCCCCCAAATTACAAAAGAAAATAATAATCGTAACGCAAAGAATTTATATGTCTAAATACAACGTTAAATCGTACTAGAGAACATCGTCCAGTAGGTCACATGTACAGTGAATAGATGATCATCTAGTTTTGCTGTTGACTATTATATAAGAGTACCTATAAGATTATTATTCCCTTATAATGCCACTGCTAAATAAAATGTGCTTTGTCCCTTTCTTACGAACACAAATGTCAAAGTGACAGATAAAGACAATCGAATTTTAACGCAATTTAATTTAAAATAGGCTTAAAGAACGTTTATAAATGAATACGGCCGTTAAGCTCTGGTTAGCGTCTCACAGACTGGTCCGGCCTGGCCGCGGCGGTCAATAGTAAACTTGGCATTTAATTAGCTGTCAAATTTATTAATGACCGCCACCGCAGGCCGCGCCAGTGTGATTCAGATTTTACGGGCCCGTGAACATTCAATTTGGGGCTGGGAGCCGTCATCTCATAGAGAACTGTTAAACTTCTACAAACAGATTTTAACAAACGTAAATTTCGAATTCCGACACGGTGACTCGAAAAAAACCCGCATGAATTTTAGATAACAGCTGATTGCATTCGAAAACACCCCACAGCCCGCGGTACGCTTTTACACCTAAACCCAAGACGGCATAGGCACTAGTTTTTACGAAAGCGAATGTCATCTGAAATTCCAACCCAGAGGGAAAACTAGACCTTATTGGGATCAAACCGGTTTCCCCACGATGTTTTCCTTCACCGAAACGCTAACGGTAAATTTTCCGTACATTAGTTCCGATCCGAAAAACTCATTGCTACGAGCCAGAATTCAAAATGAATTCAAACCCACGACCGCTGCATGCCTGAGCCACTTTTTTCCACGTGCAGTCGCAGATATATACGATTTTGACTTTCTCACAATAAGCCTAAAACAAATTGTATAGGTAACTTGTATTACAAGTACAAACCTCTTTTAAACTCCTTTCAAAATATGGAGACTTCCACTTATAAGTTGTAAATTGTTATGCAATGGCAACATAAATGTGCGCTGGTATTTTTACTTTTGTACCAGAATGTATCGCTTAGCGGCCCGGGCAATAATAATGTCCAATATCGCCCATGATTTAAGGATCCGTAAACACACGAATAAAACAGTTATGAATGTGGTTCCGTTATTGCTCTGTACGTGAAACTGGCTCAATTAAAATCATGGATTCATTTATCGACTCTCTCTTTATTACCTGAAAGAATGACGACGTGGCACTTGTGTTCAGAAACAGTATAAAGTCTAAATCTTTGTATTTTCATTTGACTGCGTGTTCTTGGGATATAACTTGAAAAGTAAAAACTATTTCAATAAAATTTCTAATTAAGAAGAAATACACGTTTTTTAAGCCACACCATGCCTATCATGACACGCGTGCGTCAGAGCGCTACTTAAGACAGTATGTATGTATTAAGTTCCTACGAGCCATGGTGTAGGTGAAGCTACCAGTGAAGAAAAAGCAAGGTAAAAAAATATATGACTGACCCTAGTCTCACCTGATGGTAAGGGACGACAGAGCCTAAGATGAAGCTCACTGGTTCAGTAATTAGCCGATTCAATCTTGTTCAAAAGGCACCGATATCGTAATTCTCCGGAAATACAGATGAAGAGAGTGAATTCCATTCCAGCAGTTTGCATTGAGAAAGATGAGGCTAATCGCTTCGTGCGTAAGTGGTACGTTGACAACCAATTATTCATGTAGAAACATGAATGAAAAACATAGCCTGATGTAAAATAGTATATATAATAATGCTTTTGCACAATCTCTTGACAGACTTCAATATGAATAAGGATGCATTCGCTCCCCACGCCGGCTCCCCTATTCTGTAACTTGTTTTAAGCTGACCTCAACGACTTAACTTGGACTTAATAGTGGAGTGGTTACCAAAGAGTCTGTGAGCTCGGCGCTCCACTGAGCCTGTATATTACCTTCTCTTTAGCATCACACGTTGCTGTGTCTCGTACGGTGTCCTGATGTTAGTTTTTAAATGTCACCTTAAGTTTTACTTGTACACTGCATTACTGTACAAAACGAAGAATTAAAAGGTTCTTTGTCTACGTCTATGAGACCTACCCTCGGGGAGAATGAGGACGTTTCTATATATTCTAACCTGACACCACTTATTATTTTTACACGTCAAAATTGCCTTTCGAAATTGGGTAAAACCCTCCGGTATTTAAACTACTTCTCTTTTTCAAAGGCACCCTGAGGGTACTGAATCCAGTAACAATGTAATCATATTTACCTTTATTCCAACAAAAACCACGTCAAAGTATCGCGATATGGAATAAAAATTATGTTACAGTAAAATTATTCTCACTAGGGAATAAATAAATTTGGGATCAACTCTTAATAGAGTTTTTGTCTAGACTAGCTCCATTCTATTTATGAATATTATTTTGGTACAGTCCGTTTTTAATGCGTTTCGTCTGGTTAATCACGTTTTTTGTGGTTCTGGATTACTTAGTAATTTTTTTGTCTGATTCTGTAGTTGTCAGTCCCTATTGTACAAATATAACAGCAGACTAGTTAGCGTTTTATTGAACTTTAATGGCATATTAATTATTAATGTTGGAACCATGATGTTAAGGCTTAATACATTTATTTCAAAAGCACTTAGGCTTTAGAAAATGCCAACCACACTTTGATGATGATGATGTATGATATGATGTCAGCACTTCGTTTCGATTTTTCTTTTACAAAAATCTGAATCAAGAGTTATCCAAAAATAGCAACGGAAGCCTTGGGGTTCAGGCATGCGGCTATCAACCGGCAGTCGTGGGTCGCCCAGGTCGTGTTTATGAGTTTTTCGGAACTTGTGCACTTATTTACTGTAAGCCTTTCGGTGAAGAATAAACATCTTGAGAAACCCGGTGTAATACCAAAGTTTTCCCTTTATTTTAAACTAGTGCCTATGCCCAAAATCTTGGGATTAAAGTCAAAGCAAGTCAAAAGACCACCAGACCCTCTAGGGTATAACCGGGAATGACCCTAGGAGGAAGAAGAATTAGGACTCTTACTGCTAAGTTACGCTCATAGCACTATTGATTTCGGTTTTTTTTTATCAAGGCACAATCAGATTAGGGTTGCACCAAGTTAGCAACTGTGGTTGCCAAAAGCAAGTGAGTAGGTCCCTAGATAGCAGCTTAATCTATGCAGTGAAAATCGCACGTAGTGCTCTGACGAAGGTACGATCACAGATATAGGAAATAAAGATCATACTTGCCGCGCGTTTTGTACTGAGTAAGTCGCAACTTCTTGAATTCATGGTTGTATTTGAAATAAATAGTATTTATAGTATTTACCTCTGAAAAGTGATCCATTGGTGTGGAAATTAATCAAATCACTGCGATGTTTGCAAGTAATTATTGGACAACTCGGCATTTTGGCAAAAAACTGAACTTTCTCGGTGGACAGCGGACTATAGACCGGACAGCCGCCGGCGGCTTGTCCGGTCTACAGTATTTTATGCTCTGAGGTACGATACACTGGTGATTAGCACTGAATGGATAGCAAAAATTTTTTTATTTTATTAAAGAAAAAATAATAATCACACTTTTGTATTTCAATAACTTAGAAGAATTGTCTATGTCATGTTGTGAAATGTCATGTTTTAGTAATACTTTATTGAGGAAATGAAGAGTCTAAGAGGCTATATTAATATTATTTTGCTTATTACAAGCAATTCCTGTGCAGTGACAAATTATTTTAGAATTGAAAGATTAAAAGTCAACCAAACCATAGCCACAGATTCAACCTTGGTTGTTGACGCTGTAGCAAAACGTGCTGTTGTCCACTAGAATCCCCTAGCCTGAACCCGCCAGGGAAAAATATATATATTTTTTTTTTTCATTTTAATTATTTTATATTTTTCGTAGACTCTAAGGCAGGTCGGTGTAGGAATGACGACGAGCGAAGTGAGGACCCTACAGCGCGCGAGCGTGACGCGGCAGCGTCCGGCGAAGCGCTATAACCGAACATTATATTTTTTTCCTTGTAGAATATAAAATAATTGCCGCTAGGTTCCTCTGGGTGATCGGGGTCAGGTGATTAACGTGGATAACATGTGAATCGTGCATCAATTAGCAAGTAACCATTGAATCCCATTTGAATTCCAATTCTATCTTCAATAGCTCTTTTAATGCGTCTTGCTTACACATATGCCTTTTTTATAATGTTAGTGTAATGGGAGTGCGTAAAAGAACCCGATTCAAATATCATTTCTATACTTAATATGTCATAAACGCGTTCCGGATTTCGGTTAGTTTTCAGCGTTTTAGTCATCGTTCGATTTTGTCACGAGGCTTTGTAAAATTGCACACGTACGCATGACTAATTTGTTTCAGCCATGGGGTCACTTGGTCACTTAAATTTTGTATTCCAATCAGATCAATGCGGCTTGTGTGCTCGCTCCGATGTACGCCGAGCTAATAAATAAATAAATATTTGCGGACAATCGTACACACATCGACCTAGTCCCAAACTAAGCAAAGCTTGTACAATGGGTACTTGACGACGATACACATACTTATATAGATAAATAAATACTTAAATACATAGAAAACATCCACGACTCAGGAACAAGTATTCGTGCTCATCACACAAGTAAATGCCATTACCGGATTTGAACCCAGGACCTCTTGCTTCGTAGGCAGGGTCACTACCAACTAGGCTACAGAGGTCGTCAATGTGTATTGACAGCGCATAATACATTGAAATAAAATCAGAATATAAAATGTATGTCCCAGATCGAACCCCTAACGTGGCAGGCCACTGCCATGTATTTTCAGAAATTTAGTACGTGATATAAAGTGATATTGTTAGTTCCAAGTTTAACTACGAGTAGCAGTATACGTAAATTGTTATACGTATCTGTGACTGAACAGATGCAAAGATTAATTTACTGTAGCATATTGGTAAATACGTCTGTGCACACGTGTTAGTTTTGTCTCTTATCTTTTAGTTCCTGATCTCGCCTCAATTGGTCAAAGGTTAACTGGAAGAGATCTCTTACAGGGATAAGTTCGCCTTTGTACCTACGTAACCTACTTCGTCTGTATTTTTACGAATGGCATGTGTATAATTAACTTTATACATACATACAAAAAAAGAACAACTATTGAATATCATAAGCGATATCAAGTTCATGCCTCATTTTTATTTTTCTCCTAGATAAAAAATTTACAAAAAGAAATAAGACTTAAATTTGCTTGGTAAAAAATATGTATCCTATGCGCTGAACAGTGCTCGAAAAATCGTTCTAGGAAACAATGCAAAAACGTGACGAAAAAAATGTGTGCATTTCAGAGGCTGCTGGTAAAAGGGTTAAAAAACTAGACTGCTTCTTTTTTAATATTCTTCGTATGAAAAAAAAGAAAAAACGCCGATAAGGTTTAACTATTTAGTTTAAAACGCTGCTTGGATGATCACAGTAAAAAAATATCAGTTAAAACTATCGCCGAATCTTAATCATACGAAAGCGTTACACTATAAAGGGCTTCACACAGCTTAATATCAAGATAGCTTGTAAATGTGAGTATCCTGCAGCCTAGTCTTCCGTTGATGGACCGGAAGGCAAGAAAAACAAACTCAGCTACTTTTAACTTTCTATTTAAATGGCTTTAGGATTTAGACCTTGTAGAACCTGACGACGCAATCGACGCTCAAACAACTACATACATAAAGGCCAACATTTTGCTAAGGCAGAATCTCGATTTAAACGCGTGTTTTTTGTATTTGTGATGACATCCTCATACTATAAATACTGAATCTATTTCATCATCATCATCATATCAGCCGAAAGACGTCCACTGCTGGACATAGGCCTCCCCCAAAGAGTGCCAAAGTGACCGGTTCTGCGCCACCCGCATCCAGTGGACTCCCGCAACCTTTACCAGGTCATCAGTCCACCTTGTGGGGGGCCTACCTACGCCGCGCCTTCCGGTACGCGGTCGCCACTCGACGACGATAGCCTCATTTCTGATGCGATCACGCAGAGAAACTCCCAACATGGCCCTCTCCATTGCCCTTTGAGTGACTTTGAGCTTTCTTATCAGGCCCATAGTAAGCGACCACGTTTCATTGCCATATGTCTCCATCTATTTACATCTATTTACATTGAAATTACTACATGTATTGTAAGGTAGACGTCCCAATGCTCGACACTGACCTACTACTCGCCACTTTGAATCTTAATATGTGTATTACAATAGATGCCAACAATGGGTGTGTTTCTCATCTCTTTTTCAATTGTTTGTGTTCAAAGTTATGTGCACGATATAGAAGGTACCAGTACTTAGTACATTAAGAAGTACAATCCATTAAATGCGATTTGTCTAAGACCCATTCCCTTGTTCCTTTAATATGCCCAAATCTTCAAATTACCTAATCACTTACCGACAGAATTCACCAGAAAAACAAATCGCCTTCTAAAAAGTTAATTCAGGCTCTTATCGGATTATAGCCGATATCCGAGCAATTACAGAAAGAGGGTTCCGTTAGAGGGTGCCGTAAGGGGGGTCCGTTAAGGTTCCATCCCAGGGATTTGTAAATAGCTTCCGTTTCAACCGTAATTCTTTAAATTCCATCGTTAATTTAAAACTAAACGCTTCGGTTCTCCTGCAAAATAGGTTGAGAGACGTCGGTTATTCCTGGGTAGCTCGTTCGATGTAGTTAACGGTTTTCGAAATGTGTTCTGTGGAACCCTGAGATTTTGTAAGACAACTTAGGGATCTGCAAGGTTTCCGTCAAAATATCAAAGATCTTTGAAAAAGAGGTTTTGAGACGCTGATATTTCGGTATAATCTTATAGTTAATGCCAAAGCTTAATGATTTAATATTGTTATTGCTTTTAATTGTAAGTACCTAATAATTATATAATATGTCGTTTGTAGGAAAGGAATTCAATAAGCAAACAAATAAGTCACCCGCATCATCATTATCATCATCAATATAATTTCAGCGGAAAGACGTCCACAGTCACTTTGTTTATAACTTTATCCTGGCACTAGAAATGAGGATCTGCCGAGTCCTACCAAAATTTTACGGTCCCCGTATGGGCCGGCGGGAAATTAAAATAAAATGCAGTTTTACAAACTAGGCAGGTAAAGTATCGTTTTCTATGTATTTTTTTTGCGCTAAATCGAATGACCAAGGATAGGTTCATACAATTAGTATTTTGAGAGATATTTTAAGATTCTGTTGAAAAAAAAGAGAGATTTCGGCAGGACTTGGCAGATCCTCATTTCTATTCCCAAGGAAAGTAATAAACAAAGTTTCATTGATATAAGAAAACTGCCGCCAAACTGTCATATTTACATGTGCATAAGAAACAAATCATACTTTTACACAATTTAAACTATGCAATGCTTGAAAGAGATAAGAATTTATATAATAGCCAGTGAATTGTAGGGTTATTTTTAACATTGTGTTATTAAATCATCATCATCATATCAACCGAAAGTCGTCCACTGCTGGACACAGGCCTCCCCCAAAGAGTGCCAAAGTGACCGATCCCGCGCCACCCGCATCCAGCGGACTCCCGCAACCTTTACCAGGTCATCAGTCCACCTTGTCGGGGGCCTACCCACGATGCGCCTTCCGGTACGTGGTCGCCACTCGAGAACCTTTTCGCCCCAACGGCCATCAGTTCTACGTGCTATGTGCCCCGCCCACTGTCACTCAAGTTTAGCGATCCGGAGGGCTATATCGGTTAACTTGGTTCTGCTGCGGATAGCCTTATTTCTGATGCGATCACGCAGATAACCTCCCAACATGGCCCTCTCCATTGCCCTTTGGGTGACTTTGAGCCTTCTTATGAGGCCCATAGTAAGCGACCACGTTTCAGTGCCATATGTCATCACTGGCAACACACACTGATCAAAGACTTTCGTCTTGAGACACTGCGGAATATTGGACGAAAAGATTTGCCGTAGCTTCCCGAACGCTGCCCAGCCGAGTCCAAGCCGAGTTATTAAATTGCTATGCTGTAAACAAATTGTTGTAATTCACTGGCAATTTAATGACTTTGGTCCGAAATCAAAAGTTAAAAACATTTTAACAACCCTTTTTTGCCTTTCGCGTAATTAAAAGATTAACGGGTCTCATTTTCTCATTATTTTGCACAAAGAAGACTTTGTAGGTTGTTGTATTGTATCTCAACACTACACGACAACCTAATGCGGTGAATTTTATCAAAAATAAGAACCTTAAGGCCATTTCCGCATATGGTTGGGAGGGAATCTTACTGTCTGTGTGCGGTTTACTGTCGGTATGCGGTATGCTGTACTGTATTGTACCCAAAGCACTGATTTCGTTACTTATCAGTATAATGTCAGTTTTACATTCGCGCAGTTATGTAAGATTCCCACCAATCGGGCCGGACCGGAGCACGCTTGAGCTCATTTTACAAGTTGCCATAGGAATTTGAAGCTGCAATATAGACGTACATCTGATTTTTGAATGGGTTTGTGGCCAGTTGGCTCCTCGCGGACGAGGAGGGCTACGCTCGGCTTTCGTCGGATCTGGCCAGCTCCGTCCGGCTTTTGACTAATGTATTATAACGCGATCGGCTGCTACCTGGTGCTCTCGCATCCGCTGCTATGCTGCGTTACATGTCACGGGCCTAACAGCTTCGGCGCTACCCACGTCAATCAAGAATCAGTCAGTCAGCCTATGCAGTAAGACGCATAAGACAGTTGACAAACGTTGAGACCGCCAGGCTGGTGTACTGCAGTTACTTCCACAGTGTTATGTCCTACGGAATCCTGTTGTGGGGGAAAGCAGCTGATATCCGGACCATATTCGTGCTACAGAAACGCGCTGTACGCTCCATATACGAACTAAAAGCTCGAGAATCTCTCAGGGACAAATTTAAGGAGGCAAACATTCTTACTGTAGCATGCCAATACATTCTTGAGAATATCATGTATGTGCGGAAAAACCTTCACGAGTTCAAACTCAACAGCGATATCCATGACTTCAACTCCAGAAGTAAAAATAAGATCGCAGTGAAGGCCAGTCGTCTCCGCAAGGTTAGCACGTCGTTCGTAGGGAACAGCATACGTTTTTATAATAAAATACCCACCGATATTGTTAATTTACCGTTCAGTCAATTTAAGTCTCATGTTAAAAGTAATTTGCTAAGCAAGGCGTATACTGTCAACGATTTCTTAAACGACAAAAATGCCTTTAAGCCAGTAGTGGGCTAATTCTATTAGGAATATACCTAAATACACATTATAAGTACCTACCTACATGAAATAATTGTTCCATTTTATGTAAGTACGTAATGCTGTTTCTCGCCGAGCAAGTCGCTTATTAATTTTTGTTTTTAACACTGTCCGGTGGCTTGAATATGTCATGCCCGCTTAAAGGGCTTTGCTTACGGTGGCGTGGTTGATCGGGTCGCCACCTTCCCTAACATATGGTTGAAGGAGGCAATGGCTGAGATTTGCGTCATACTCGTGAACGGGTGCTGTTTGTGGAGTCCGGAATGTTCATGCTTGCAAGGGCCTACCTAACTTCTTAAATACTAGTGTTATTTTATAATTATCCTATTGACGAGAGACATCATTCCGATCTTGACACGTTTTATTGTTATTGACCATGTACATCACTGAAAATATTACATTAATATTCCTTTTTTTTATTGTTTTGTTTTGACGCTTAGAGACAGTATACATCTCTGGAATACTGAATTAATATCATTAACTTTCTGTTAATGCACAGACCTTATTCTTATCGAATGTAATGGTCATATTTTGTTTTGTTTTCATTAACTTTGTGACATTTAGTGTGTCGTTATATCAGTCCTTAACCCTTTATTTGACGTTGTCTATTGTGATATACACTGGCAAATAAAAATTCTACGCAAGTTGTTTACTTCTTTAAAGATATTTTTTTTTCGAATACTGGTAACTTAATCTATGAGTAACTGGTATAAAATTATTTCGTCGTCATGGCAACACTTTTAGCCGTCGATCTAAAGCCAAAATGGCCGAACGCCGCAAGCAGCCGCTGCTTCGCAAGGTATTTAGCGTTATTTTTAATATTTACAACAGTGTATATGTATAAAAATGGATAAAACATGGTAATATTCATATTCATATTCATATTCATTTATTGCATTTATGGGTTTTACAAGGTTTTATAAATAGTTAAATGTTCCAGCATAAACCCCGTTAGGGCACAGCAATATTATAAGTACTCAGGTACTCTAGGACTTAAAACTAACACACACTAACAATATTAAACCTTATAACTTAGATATTCCTTCATGTTGTAAAACGAGTTTTCTACCAGGAATTTTTTTATTTGCTTGTAGAATAATGATTCTTTCTCTATATTTTTAAGCTCTAACGGTATGTTGTTATAGACTGTCACGGCCATATGGTAAGTACCGGAGTTAACTATTTTCAAATTTGTAAAGGTGCTGACTAATTTGTTTCTTTTCCTCAAGTTTTGATTTCTAGGACAGTTATCTCTTGTTCGTTCAAACAAATGTTTTTGTTTCTTAACAAATTTACATAATTCAAAAATGTATAGTGAAGTTAAAGTTAATATTTTCATTTCTTTGAAATAGGGGCGGCAACTCTCCCTTTCATTTATATTTGCCATTATTCTTATACACTTTTTTTGTAGCCTGAACACTGATTCTACGTTAGTGCTATTTCCCCATAAAATAATACCATAAGCCAGCCAAGAATGCGCATAGGCATAGTAGGCATTAGTGGCAGCTTTTAAATCTGTGCACTTCTTCAACTGGTAGAGGGCATATGTGAATTTTGATAGTTTTAACGAGATTTTATCAATATGTGCCTTCCAATTCACGCAGGAGTCTATTTCCACGCCCAATAAAGAACACGACTCAACAACCAATAATGGTTCATTATTGTAGGACAGATTCATATCAATTGGGGGTTTCTGGCAAGGTTTAATCTGCATAACTTTAGTTTTTGAAATATTAATTTGAAGATTGTGGTCTTTTAGCCAGTCTAATATTAATTCAAAATTAGTATACAACTTATTGTTTAGGTCTTGACTATCATTGCATTGGAATATTAAAGAAATGTCGTCTGCGTATAGCACGGCCTTGGTACTTAAGATTTTTGGCAAATCATTTATATAGATTATGAACAGGATGCACCCCAATACACTGCCTTGTGGGATAGAGTTTTGCACATTCATTTTCTCAGACCTAAAATTAATCTTGCAGTTATTTTCAAAATCATTATGTTCAATATTTACGTATTGTACTCGATTTTTCAAATAAGAGGCAAGCCAATTAAGAGCTATTCCACGAACACCTATTCCATAAAGCTTCTGTATGAGGATCTCGTGTGATACTCTATCGTACGCTTTACTCATATCTAAAAACATGGTTATTGCATATTTTCGGTTATTAATCGCTTCGAGAACTTCGCTCGTAAAGTCATAAAGAGCCGTGACAGTTGACCTTTTCTTTCTAAAACCATTCTGATTGTTATTATATATTTTGAATTTCTCACAAAATGAAGTTAAACGCTGAGCCATGGCTTGTTCAAAAATTTTAGAAAATGTAGACAATAATGAAATTGGTCGATATTGCTGAGGATCAGTAGCATTTTTTATTTTTGGTAAAGGTTTTATTATTGATATCTTTAACAAATCTGGAAATGTGCCCTCTGTGAAAGACTGGTTAATTAAATTTGATAGAGGCCGTGTAAATTCATTTTTACAGTATTTTACTAGGGTAGGGGGTATCTCATCGAAGCCAAAACTAGTTTTGTTTTTAAGTTTCGTAATTATTTTGGCAATTTCCTGCTCAGTTGTTGGGTATAAATACATTGAATTATTCAAAGGTGAAATGACTGGGCAACCTTTGGGTATATTATTTAATTGTATTTTTCCTATGGATATAAAGAAATCGTTAAATATGTTTGCAATTTCTTGAGGTTCGTTTATACTTTTATCATTAATCTTCAATTTTATATTATTTTCAACTTTATGAATTTCTTTGTTTGTATGTTCTTTAATAACTTGCCACATTGTTCGAGTAATATTTTTTGACGAAATAATTATTTTTATATATTGGTTTCTGTTTGAGGCTTTGATTGCTTTTTTTAAATATTTTTTCATAGTTTTTATAATAGTCATACAACACTTTACTTTCTTTTTGTGATATTAAAATTTTTAGCAAACGTTTATTTTTACAAGATATTTTTAATCCCTTTGTGAGCCAAGTTTTTTTATTGTTTCTCCCTATTTTTATTGATTTTTTAGGTATGCAGGTGTTGAGAAATGTTACTACTTGTCCGTGAAAGGCGTTAAAATTCTGATTTATGTTTTGGTCTGACTTGTTAAAAATATTCCAATCTATTGCTTGTAGTTGGGCTCGGAATAGTTCATTATTTGTGCGGTTAAAAATTCTTTTTTCAGTGCGCATTACCTGATTTTTAGTTTGATTCATAGTTGTAAGAGTCACAGTGATTGCTTTGTGGTCTGAAAGGCCAAAGTCCTCAACTTTATGAGAAAAAAGTTCTTGGTTAAAATTGGTGAAAAATATATCTATACAGGTAGAACTAGTATTGGTGACTCTTGTTGCTTCTTTCACATATTGTACAAAATTATAGCAGTTAAACAATTCGATCATATGTTTACTTTGACTGGAATTAATTAGAAAGTTTACATTCAAATCACCACCAATTACAATATTTTTATTACAGTATTTGATACATATTATTTTTAATAACTTTTCTAATTGTGCTGATACCATGTTCATTTCTCTACTACTATTTGGCCAATACAAAACTATGATCACCAAATTCGTGGAAGGAATTTCTACTGCACAGATTTCAATTATACATTCTATTGATAATTTATTTAAACTTTCACATTCTATATATTCTATGCCTTTCTTTAATAATATGCATACTCCACCTCCCTCATGTTCATTTCTGCAAAACATGCTTCCAAGATTATAGTCTTCGAGATGTAATATGTCACTTTTTTGTACAGTGATCCATGTTTCCGTTAAACATATTACAGAAAAGTTAATTTCTTCAGTTAGCGCTTCAACTTCCGGCAACTTGTTTTTAATACTTCGTATATTTTGGTATAAAATTTTAAAGCTTTTGGCTTTATTTAGTGATGACGATGATGATTGGAAAGACGTGAGATTGCGTATTTCTTCTTTCCTAGCTGTAGGCAGTTTTATTGACATATTAGGAGAAGGTAGAATTACGAAAGGACTGGTGTTGAGTTACGTTGTCTATGTTTGTAGTATTGGGAGTCAGATAAGTGTCTGAAGTGACTTGCTGGTTGGTCGATAGGTGGTTAGACACTCTATGCTCTAGTTGTGTGTCTAGTGGGAGTTGTGGTTGGTTATACTCCTTGCCATTAACAATTAATCTATTGTCACGGATAGACGCACGGTTTCCTTTTTTCCTTTCTTCGGCTAGTATTCTCCTAAGATTCCTTCGATGTTCTATTTGCTTCGTATCCAAATAAGGAGCAATTGCTAAGCCCGAGTCTTTGAGATAGCCCGAATTCTCGAGAATATATTTTGTCATTCTTTTACTTATTAGCTCTATCATAATCGGCCTGCGATAGCCCCGCTTTCCTATCCGAAGGTTTTCTTCAATATATCCTTGCAGGTTTATATTTAGCAGGTCAGAGAAGATGTTTATTATACGATGTTCTAGCTCGTTGTGGTTTTCCCATCTGGACTCGTTTACGCCGTACAGAACTATTTTTTTGTCGGTTTCTCCTTCGCACTTTATTGGTACAGGGGAAGTATTATTATCTTGGCTTAATGGGATTTGAGGTTTATTTTTTATCATTGAGTATTTTGCTTCAAGACAATTTATTTTTGAAGATAGAGCTTCTATTTTTGTCTGCAGTACATTTTGGTCTGAGGCTAAGGTGTTTATATTTCGATCTATATCAACTTTAAAGTGCTTGAGGGAGTTTTGGATCTCGTGTTGCATTAACTTTTTTATTTCCTCCTTTAGTTTGGCATTAATATCAGAAATAATACATTGTTTTTGTATTTCCAACTTTCTATCCAGTAATTCGCTTATTTGCTCTAGTGTTACACCCCCGCCGTGAGTTTGTGTTTGGTGTATTGGCTCGGGAGGCCTTGATGACGATGTCCTACATATGGGAGCCAACGTATCCCCAAGGAAGCTGCTGTTGTTTAGTGTTTCGTCACATGACATGCTCGTAGCATCCATCGCCTGTACTGTATTTCTACTCAATCCTGCAGGTGACGCGGGTGTGTCATCATTCCGACGTCGTCGTGTAGTAGCCTCGCACGAAGGGCAGACCCACTGTTTTGTTAAATATTCGTGGTTCTCCCTAAAAAAGGCCGAGGTCATGTTTAAGCATAGGAAATGATAACTTCCTAAGCAGCCGGTACAATTGATCATTTCGCCTCTTTCTATCTTTTTGTTACAGGCTAAGCAGTTCATATTTGCAATCGGTGATGTTATCAATTCGGTTTTGTATAGTTTTAGTTTTATATAGTAACGTTTAATTCGTAGAGTAAATAGTTGCACGTTAATAAATACTCCTTGCCTATTGAAGCGCACACTTATAAATGCTCCTTCGCTTCTGTGCTGCGGCCGTATCGTATTTATTGCGATTTATTGCGGTGTATTGCCGCTGTGTGTTGTTTTAATGTTTCGATGCATATATTCAGTCGTAAAATCAATATTTAGGTAGGTACACACAGGCCGGTAGCAAAGTAGCTAAATAGTTTGTATTTCCAATTTCGTGATAAGCGATTACGAACTTTACGCACCAGTTAGTAGGGTCCTAACGCACCATCGTTGTTCGGTGCAGCGTTCGCGAGCAGGTTGATGAGTCACGGCCTCCGAGTCGCCGATGCAACAACTAACACTGCTAATGTGTCGTAGGTCAGTTAGGTAGATTTAAATAAATCTCGTATGGTGTAGATTCACTTGTAACTTCCAAAGTCCTTGATGGATTCTCACGAAGTAAAAAGTTTTCGATTAAGCACTCCACTAGGTTTCATTGTTATTGTTTTAGTCACTAGTAGGTCACTGTTTACTATTTTTAATGTAATTATTTATCAGAGCGAACACGAACGTACGTGTTGTTAGTTATACGCGCGCGGTAGTGTAATAGACATATACTGTGACCAATTCCATGGTTTATACATTGTTTTGTCTGCTTTTGCATCTTCTGTGGCCGTCTTATCTTGTTTGTATATCACAGTATACAATGCCAAGTATGCACGAAATTACCTCAACATTTGTGTGTATACTGTGATATACATTACCAATTCCACGATAAAGTAACATTTTATTTCTGTTCCACATATTGCGGGAAAATTATGGTGTCTTTGCCCTGGGCACTATACGAAACAATCGTATCAGAGGTGCTGAAAAATTACTACCAACTGAAAAAGTTATGAAAAAGAAGGAAAGGGGTCATTACATCCAAGTAGTGTGCATCAAAAAAAAATTCGCTGCCGTTCGTTGGAACGACAACAAGCCTTTTACTTTAATAAGTAATTTTGTTGGTGCCGAACTTCATCAAAAAATAAAGAAATTATGTAAAGAAAAAGATTACAATAGACGCATGGGAGGAGTAGACCTGGCTGACGTGCTGACATCTCTATATAAATCGCCGCTCAGGACAAAAAGATGGTACATGGGCATATTTGCTCAACTGGCAGATATTTTTATAAATAATGCCTGGAAATAACTGTTCAAAAAAACAGCTGAACTCTAGTAAACCCCTAAAAGTGTTCCGATATGACATTTATGAAATTTTGACTGTGCTAGGCAGTACCAAAAAAACGGATTGAAAGCATGAGAATTTACAATAAAAAAACCAAGGGCAGTCGAGTCCCGTAAGATATGACAATGTTGGACACTTTATTATCCACTCGAAACGACATGGGGCGATGCAAATTTTGTCAAAAATTGACAACTGTTTTTTGCATAAAATGTGATTTCAAGGTGTTTTTCATGACTGGGAACTTCAGAAAGTGTTTCCTT
This sequence comes from Epinotia demarniana, assembly GCA_945867215.1. Lineage (NCBI taxonomy): Eukaryota > Metazoa > Arthropoda > Insecta > Lepidoptera > Tortricidae > Epinotia > Epinotia demarniana. Next base: position 4,759,593 of record OX244273.1, on the reverse strand, counting down.
AATTTCCATACATAATAGCACAAATTGTGAACTATGTTCCTTGTTTTGTGTATGTTTTGATGTTTAATAATAAATAATTGGACATATTTTTGTTAATTTTTATTCATAAACTTTTGGCTAAATTTGACGTTGTTTATCTCAGTATACAATACCAAATAGGCTTAACACTTCGCTTACTTGGCATTGTATACTGTGATATACATTGGTTTTCAGGATAAATGAAAACATTAGATTTTTTTAAATAATTTTTCCTAGTTTGTTTATCACCTTAAATCTTAGAACAATTGTCAGATTATAAAATTTACACAATTTGTATTCATGCCAAATAAAGGGTCAATGTGCAAATTCTAAATTATTATTATGTTAGATTATTATTCTTTTATTGTAAGATTATTATTTTTATTGTAAATTACCGTTTGACATGTAAAAATGCCCTTGTGGCCTATTTGCAGAATAAATAATTTGTATTTGTATCAATGTAGGCGAGCTGTTGAATAATTTAAATGCCATTGACAACTTACTAATACTGCAACAGTGCACAACGATGAACGCGGATGTGACCTATTTTAATAATTTAAGAGACGGTCCAAAAAATGATACTTCCCAGAGAAAAAATACCTAAGTAACTCATGGATCAAATATCCTCGAACGTTTAGGCCGCACATGCGTATTTAGAAGTCACTAGACGCAGGCAACATGTTGTGCGAAATTACACCTGTACGTAAACGCCTGAAATCATCCCATCTTATGCCTTTTTTACATTTGCCGTAATAAAGGAAAACGATGCAACACGAATATTTAATCAAATACAAAGTGAAGCGGCAGCATTATACGAGCCATGTAAATAAATGGGTAAGGAAAACTATTTTATCAAACAAACTAGACAATATTTCGACTGGCACTCAACCTAAAACTGTGTCACATAAATAACAGAAGTAAAAAACTCTAGGAATTTATGTTTAAGTCAGTTTACTTGTTCCGTTACAGCGAGTTTCGATTAATCGAGTAAATAGGCTGTTTAAATTTGTTTTATCCCATTTATTTGAACAACTGTTTAATCAATGTTCAGATATTAGGCGAGTTCCAGGTTGTTTGATTGGTGCTTAGTTTAATAAGCAAAGTTTGTAATTTGTTCGAGACATCAAAATTATCGAGGATATCCCGGAGATTTTAAAGCTAATCTTACACGTGAGTGAAATATTTTGCATTTTTTCAGGACCCCTTTATTGTGTGCGACTTAACTGCTGTCCGACTGTTTCGTAGCAATATCAGAATAGGTACTCTTAGAGTAAAATCACCCAATGCTTTGAAATTCGGTTTTGACCTGATTTTTTAAGTGGATATAGTTGAAGGGATGGAGAGTGACATAGGATAGTTCTTATCCCCGAAATCATTCCATAAGGGGGTGAAATGGGGGGGTACAAGTTTGTATGGAGCTGCGATATTAACGAGTCCCACGCGGACGGAGTCGCGGGCAGAAGCTAGTTTAATTTATAAAAGAAAGTGCGGATATTCTTCAAGTTAAATTTTGAATGTCGAATAGCGCTTCTGATGTACACAGTCAGCAGCAAAAGTATCTAAGCGGGTCAAGTGCTCAAAATGACCTGCACACGGCTCTATAATCTCAAGAGGATAAAGAATGACTAAATCATTTTGAGCGTGTTAATTTGCGTAGCGTAGAATGATAGCACTGGTTTACTATGATACAGGGTGACATTTTAATCAGTGTCCACATTCAAGTATAAGATTCTTCAACAAAATCATGAAATACATTTTTTTGTTTCATATCATTCAGTACAAAAAATAGTAATTGCTGCCTAAAGTTATCCCTAAATAACCTTACCGCGCGCGCACCTCAGCGGGTAGTAAGGTTTGCGCACGGCACGCCTCCCCTCCCTCGACTCCGCCCCGCTCCGCGCGGTACTGAATGCCCAGTAACCACGCTGTACGAATAATTCTTTTGGGATAGATAAGTAATTTATAATTTAAAAATACCTACCAGTTTTTTTTTCAAAAATGGAGTCTAATAGTGATACCAAATGCCTACAAAAAATTTGGACACTTATTAAAATGTCACCCTGTATATTCAACATTAAAATCACAACCGGACCAAAAAATCGACTCTCAAATATTCTCTCGCGGCAAACAGCCATCTTGACAGCGCTCAGGAAGCGCGTTCGGAAACACCTCTACACCACATAATATACACCATGTACAAATCCTGACTGTTTTGAACACTGCTCCATATTGGATTAGACCCTACGACCTTCAATTCAAATTCTCGCGACGCAACCCTTGAACCGTCGTTGTTTATCTACACACCCAATATATTGGCTAAGCCTCTTAAAGTATTAAAATCAACGACTATTGTCTCAATACTGATCGCATCCCTAACCTAAAACAATACATACGTATGAGAGACAGTATTACCTACGAGTAGCACTAAGCACGTAATAGGTATTTATGAGCACAATAACCCATTAGTGCGGTCGCCTTGTGTTTTGTTTGGTGTTCCTGTAAGGGATAGGGGAAACAGTGGATTTCAAAAGACTCTATTGAAAAAAAACCTGGGTTATAGAACCTCTTTTCTAAGGCCAACCAAAGTGTATTGATTTAAACTTTAACAACTCTCACACATTATTTTTACTAGACGGGTCTTAACACATTCATTGCCCAGAATCGCTACGCGCTACGCTCGTAGCCGATCCCGTGGTTTTCCTCGTATGTAGCGGAAAGCGACTACGGCGGTCTGACGCATATGTGTCGTCATGGGCCCTGAATGGGTTAAGGCCCGTTTAGTTCACGTATAATTAACTGATTTATTTTCCTAACTATAATCGAGGTAAATAAAATCTGTTACCAAAAATAAATAAATGAGATCTCCCGATGTACATCTTCATCTTTAAAAAAAATGCCTCAATAGATAAGAGCCCTCCTTGCTCACAGCACAGTCTCGTTTAGAAACATCATTGCCATATAAAATAAAAATGGCCGACGGAGTTGGTTCCTATCAGAAACATAAAGCTATATTATTTTATTTATTTATTTATTTATCATTCGGAGAACCATACAATATGGTTAACTTAATTTGGTTACAAAAAGCCAATTACAGGTTCCCACCAATAGTAACAAAGTAGGAATTATTAGGTGTTTCACACTACCACATTGTAACACTAACTACTTAATCTTATTTGAACTTAAAACAGTAACAAAAGTAACAATATACTTAAATCACACACACACATTACTAAATCTACAGTCATCGAATAGGACAAGCTCACTCAAAACTGTTGTTCACCAGGTTACGCCTCACAGATTGGGTATTACTGTTAAAAATGTCTATGTCTAAGTATTTCGTTATATCATTCAAACGCCCACTCGCACGGATTAAAAAACTGTTCCGCCGGTAATTACTCGAAGAGAGGGGAATAGAAAGGGGAGGAAAGTGTCTCTTGGATCTGGACAGTCCACATTGCCATTGGTTATGTTTAAAATATAAATTATATCTGCGATTTCACGACGCTTACTCAGAGGAATGAGATGGTGTTTTCTACATGTGTTAATATAGTTCTTGGAACTATATGGAGTATTCAATTTAAAACAAAGGAACTTAATAAATTTTCTCTGAACGCGTTCTATCCTGTCGATATACGTATGATAACGAGGGTTCCAAATTTGTGATGCGTATTCGAGTTTGCTTCTTACATATGTACAGTAAAGAATTTTAAGAGTTTTAGCTTGGGTGAAGTGTGCAGAACTCCTAATGCCTAATCCTAATGTTTTTGAAGCGTTAGATATAATACTTTCAATATGTCTGTCAAATAAAAGTTTAGAGTCATGGGTGACACCCAAGTCTCTAATGAAATATGAACCTAACAAGTACCTGAAAAAAAATGGTGGTTTTGTCCAGCGTGCCCACATTAACGACAATTTGTTCGAGCACTCTGCCCCACTAGCATGGTTATCACAAGACGGCGCGTGAGCTCTCTCGATTTTTCTCGCACTATCCGTCTCTTTCCAGTTGGAAAGGTACGTATAGTGCGAGAAAAATAGAGAGAGCTCGCGCGCCGTCTAGTGATAGCCGAGCAGGGGCACTCCACTTTAATGGTAGCCCACAAGCAACGACCAGACTCCTATTTCTTGATCTGCAAGCACAGGTGGTCACTGTCTCACTCGTAGAACCGGCTATGTAAACTGAATTGTTATTGTCAGATGACAACTACTTTCAAGGTGGTAAAATAAGGTCAGAGTCGTCGAGCAGTTGACGTCAATGCAGCGCGTCAATGACAGACTTTTCATGCGAATCGCGACGGACTCACAGTTATCTAGTGATGTGCCGGGGAATATTGAAATACAAATTAGGAAAATTTAAGTTGTAATAAAAGTAATTAAAATTAATAGTGCCCCGACAAATGAAGTGCCATTCGCCAAAAACTTCATTATTGCACTAATTCTGCCTTTTTATCTCAATTACCATTAAATATGTGAATATTTTCATATTTTGTGTTCGTACACATTTTATTGTACGTTGTTTCGTTAACTTGTATCGTTTTTGTTACTTGCAGAAGTACTTTTGTAAAATTTGTTTTTTTCGACTCTTCAATTTTTGACTTCCCAATAACTGAGAATATTCCCATTGTTCCCGGGAATATTCCCATTGTTCCGGGGAATATTTCCAAGAACATTAAGAATTTACTTTTGCGGATAAATTACACTGGTTAATGTATTGGTAAAAAAATCAAGGGCCCAAGTTATCGTAGAATCCCTGATAGCAAGATGTATAAACAAACACAATTTCAATATTCCCGTATATTCCCTTGTATGGGAATATTCCCGCGTATGTTCCCGGGAATTTTCTCGCCTGTGGAATATTCCTGGGAACGGCACATCACGTGACATCACTACCACTGTGCAGCGATGTAGGTGCATGTCATGTCAGACTGCCTTTGTGTGTATGATCTCCAGACCCCGTATCATGGTCGGCCATATCACGCGATAAGTGACAAGATGGAGCGTCCGTCACTGGCTGACACCGTTCGATATAGCGAGACGACGCTCCTATCTTGTCACGTATCGCGTGATAAGACCGACCATGATACGGGGTCAGAGCTGTGCAAGATAGCGGAGCAGCGTGTACGGAAAAATGCACCAAGACGCGAGATACCTATACACGGTGATTTTTAATCCGTGATCAGAGGGGAAATCATGTAACGTTTTACTCCAGGCAAAATACTGTTTTGAAAAACATTAATTTATAATAGCGTTTTTTTTGTTGATTTCATTATAAAATGTTGTTCTAAGATGCTTTATTCAAGAATCCGGCAAACTTTCCACCCGGAAGTAATTAAGTAGATTTAAATTAAACATGCGTTGTCTTTTTCTGTATGATTTATCTTGAATATTATAAAGCAAATGTAAATGAACCAAAATAAAGACAAAAATAATGATTAATATTTTTTCTGACTTTTCTGTAGCTACTTAATTTATCATTTTTTTGATGTCTGAAATTTTGTCGGATTCTGTCGCTGGGTGACTATTTAATTGATAATAAATCCTTTACACAGAAAAATAAGCTATTATTAATTATTTCCAAAATTGTCATTTTTTCCATACAAGTTGTCAGTTCATTGCCTGGACTATTTCGTACGGGCGTTTTTCAATTTTCCATATAAAATTTGACATTAAGATGTAACTGACGTGCGTACAATGGGTTACGTGATTGACTTGCAGGAGTCGAAAAATATGAATAACCAGCCACAGCAGGTTGCAATTTAATTTCGTCACTGTTAAGGTCATTAAAATTCCAAACCCACTAAATGTATGGCCACCCAATATTTCGTTTATTAAGTGAAACTTCGGCGATTCGGCGGGAAATTATGTCTCATTTCAATAAATAATTATATCTACTTGTCACGCGCGTGACAATTGAGGGATAATTTTATTACTCTTAATTTAATAATTGGACACAAGGGTTTTTAGGTTGTTATACGAAATTTACAGAACCGTTAGGGTGACAATGATTTTCAATTAAAACGTAATTCAGTTTTATGCAGAAATAAAGAACGTTTGTTTTGAGTAACTACGAGTTAAATTGGCATCAAGGCCTGAATTAGAAAAATTGGTTCCTGATCATGAATTTAAAATCACTGTGTATCTATACAGGCTGATTTTTAATTCATGATTGCCTGTTGTCGTTTCGTTTACCCACTGTTAGGGTTTTTCATCTGTGGACCGGTAGCCGTAAAAGGTCATTACGTCTCGCACGTAATACGACGCGATCGTCTATATTGGGTCGCCGCCGCTGTTTTATGTGGCGAAGCGGATTGAATGAAACACGAATAGTGGCTTGTAATGACAGGAATGTAATACTGTTAATATATTATGAAGGCGATTAATGTGAAAATGTGTGCAGTAAATACAGTATTGAAATATGGGAAAGTTAATTTAATGACGTAACATCCGTCACTAGCGTTTAGTCGTAATATGAAGAAGTAATTATTTTGTCTAGTTATATAAATTGAACACGATAGGTAGATATTTTTTTCTTAAGTTTCTAAAAATAACTGGATCAAACCGAAACATACATATTAATCAAATTTTTTTGTAGGCATTGGGTGTCACTAATAGACTCCATTTTTGAAAAAAACTGGTAAGTATTTTTTAAATTATAAATAGTCTATCCCAAAAGAATTATCCATACAGCGTGGTTACAGGGCATTCAGTACCGCGTGGATCTCGGCGGGAGCGGGGGAGGGGAGGCGTGCTGTGCGCAAACCTTACTACCCGCTGAGGTGCCCGCGCGGTAAGGTTTTTTTGAGATAACTTTAAACAGCAATTACTAAAAAAAATTGTACTGAATGATATGAAACAAAAAAACACGTATCTTATAATTTTTGCTGACTAATCTTATACTTGAATTTGGACATTGATTAAAATGTCACCCTGTATAGTCTTGGTCTATTATGTTACACAAGTTGCATTTTTTAACAATGTTAAAGTGGTATGGGCAAAATGTTGATGCCCATTACAGTACTACTCTGATTAACTTTTACTATGTAACACAAACAAAATAACCGTTCTATTTATACATTTTGTTTCTTAAGAAACTATAGCAAAAATGCACCATGCATGTACAATTGTACAGTTATAGAGGAGGCTCATTAACATAACTGAAATTTCCCTTACGTAAGTAAACAAAAATAACTGCATAATTTTCGGTATAATAGTATAGTAATAGATATGCCTAAACCTTAATATTCTAAATAGGCAAACAATTCTGGCCCTAAATTCAAAAAAAGAAACGTTTACGGAACAAAACTGGAACACATCAGAAAAGGCGAGAGACAATCGCTCACCCATTCCTTTAAAACAAAAGCCGTTCTGCCTCGAGGCGTCACCAGACAGTACATCGCGCCAGTGTAAGTTGAACCACGATTTTGTCATGACAGTTTAAAAGGTACCACATACTTGCATGCAAAGAGGTCACACTAAATGGTGACATGCGTTGATGGCAAAAAAGGTTACACTCCGCCTTTTGACGGTTGATCTTTTTTGGATTACATTTTTAACGAAAACGCTTTCTAGGCACAGCGGTTTCAATGTCTGAAGTTCGTATTTATTTTGAAACAAGCCGTACTTAGATGATAATGACTATGGAGTGTAGGTATACACTCCATAGTATAGGTGTAGTGTAGGTGGAGTGTAGGTATATGGTGTTTAAGCCATAAGTAACAACTGAAATCTGAAAGTACTCACAGGATGTAAATAAAGTGAAAAGTATCACTATTCTATTCAAATAACAGCTTGAACATATTCCCTTTTCATCCAAACCGACTTAGTAAAAAGAAAATAGGAGGTCCATAGAGATGCCTCAGAAGTTACTTAACGGAAAATTGCAAAATCCATAATAATATTAAAAATGCGTGGACCTCTGTCAGTCTGTCTGTCTGTTGCCTCTTCACGCTTCAGCCGCAGAACAGATTAAGATAACATTTGGCATAGAAATAGTTTGAATCCTGGAAAAGGAAATAAGCTAGTTTTTGAGCTGAAAATCATCTCCGAAGAGGGTTAAATGAGTTCCACGGAGTAAAAGTCGCAGAGGAAAAGTCAGGGCCGCAGGTTTTCCGTGTGGTGGTGGCCACGGTACTCGCCTAGAAAATCCAGGGAAAGCAACGAAGACCGTTTTTCCCTAGGACGACGGGGCCGCAGTGGATTTGTCTTACAAAATATGACATACCTGACTTCATCTCTGAACAATGCCTCGAAGGACGTTTTTAGATTTAACTTAGTTTTGATTTTATTTATTTAATGTTAGTCATCTTTGAATAATCACACATGAAGTCAGACATGTCCTATTATGTAAGACGAAAAATCGATTCGAATCGAATGATTCATGTCAATGTTGTTTCGTTTTCATTTCATTCGAATATTGGCCCCAATGGCTTAGTTACCCAAGTATTAAGTATTATAACGATTTACCTATGAAAAATGCAAGTCTCAACTCTCGCAAAAGACGCATTAATGAAAATTAAACGTCAAAAGTTGTGAAATCCCCATGTTTCTACTAAAATTCCTCTGCAAGCCAAGAAACTCATACACAACGAGCACTCGCCTTGTAAAGCCAGCGTTTCTCAAATACTTTGAACCGACAATAATGGTAAAAGTTAAAAACCCGCCCGGTTAAGACCACCATCAGAACTTGCGCCATCTGTTGTCGCGCCCGGGAACCATTTCTCTCGTTTGATTTATAAACGCTGGTAGGTACACTTTCAAGCGCAACCGTTGGTGCAAGTCTCCTGTGGTTCCCCTTTCTGTTTTCAACATTATTGTTTATTTATCCGTCATAGCCAAAGAGAAGAAATTGATTTTAGTACTTAGTCTTTGTACCTGTGTTTGCACCGTAGCGCTTGCTTGCTCAACATTTTGCTTGTTTTCATATATTTATGTTGATATTCGTATTCATCAACTCTGGCATTTTTGGAGTTTTAGGGATATAGGTAGTTATTTTTATTTTGTCAGTAATTTTTCTTGCATGCACTGTTTGGAAGTCTCTGTTTGACCCTATGGCTGATTGGTAGAGAATGCCTTGACGCGTTAAATCCGCCTTTTGCACGTTTTTTGTTTTATGCAATAAAGTTTAAATAAATAAATTGTAAGTGTTCATAATTTGTTTCTAAGTAGTGTATATTTTTAATTGATATCTAATAAATATCGTCGTCTAGCACAAGGCTTATTGAGCTTATTATGGTGTTCGATCGATTAGTAAAGATTGACCTCTTGGATAAATCGCTTTCAACTTAAGCCATGCCTTAACTCCAGAACTTAGCTAGACCAGCGAGAATTGATCTCTAGCACTAAGCTCCAGGGACCAACAGCGGACAAAAAGAAAATATAACGAATGGAATACATTTCCTTCAACGTCAATAATATTAATGGCTATCGACGATCCGGCGTTTTGTGTCAGCTGCAAAATGTTGATAGTCGCAATAACGACAATCGTTAAAAGTCTACATCTTAAAGCTTCTTCGTGCTAATATTAAATCAGGAATCTGAACTTTTACCTATAATAGCTACGTATCGTGGTAATATGGCGAACCGGAATGCTACCTGCGTACCTAAGATGGTTGCTATTTTATCACTTATCACTGTTGATAAGACATATTTCACTCTCACACACGCATACTTGTCAGAACGTAACGGATGTCTTATCAGCACTGGTTTAAGTAAAATAATGTCAACTATGCTGAGCCCACTGTGCTGCGTTACTTTGCTTATGTCACTTCCTTATCACCACGACATGTCATAGACAAATATTTTTTATATATAAATACTTAATTACTATAAAGACATGAGATAAAAAAGAACAGAATAATATAACGCGACGCTGATGTACACATTACCAGCAAAGTAATAAAGAATGAGGAAATATGAAAAACATGAGTTTTAATCAACTACTGCATACAGGGTGACATTTTAATCAGTGTCCAAATTCTAATATAAGATTCTTCAGTAAAATTATAAAATGCGTATTTTTTTGTTTCATATCATTCGGTACAAAAATTTTTAGTAATTGCTGCTTAAAGGTATCCCAAAAAAACCTTACCGCACGGGCACCTCAGCGGGTAGTAAGGTTTGCGCACGGCACGCCTCCCCTCCCTCGGCCCCACCCCGCTCCGCGCGGTACTGAATGCCCAGTAACCACGCTGTATGGATAATTCTTTTGGGATAGACAATTTTTTTTTTTTATAAAATATCTACCAGTTTTCTTTTTCTAAAATGGAGTCTATTAATGATACAAAATGCCTACAAAAAATTTGGACACTGATTAAAATGTCACCCTATATATCATGTATAAAAATGCATCATTAATTAAGACACTATATTTCATAAAACATTATTAGAAGATATAGAGGTTAAGAATTTACTCTATTATCAAATGTATAAAACATTTTGAAATTAAAAGTTAACTCAATTTTATTCTTTTTTTTAAGTAAAAACAAACAGATTATAAAGTAAAATAAAGTTCGGACACCTCAAACAATTTTAACTGTCAGGGTAAAATTATAAAACCAATATACATATGTGGATGTTATTAAAGTTTCCGAATGCAATTACTTGTTGTGCTGAAAAATGTTCCCTTTATTCAACAATTGCTCCTATTTTTCCGAACTCCGAATTCCCACTGTAAAATCCGAGCAATAATTACCAAAAGCAAGCCCCCTCCTCAATTTAGTAAGGTAATAAATAAAACTACCCGCAATAAACACGGCTTGAGGGTAAAACTTTCCCCTTTGCATTTCAAAGCCACGTTTTTAATTTCCGAGCCGCTGAACACGTGTCGGCGTAAGGTTCCTTTTCTAACGTTTCGTACACACGGATGTGGTGGAACCGGAACAACCCGAGCGCCCATTAATATCTTATCTTATCTTATGCCAATAATTATATTGGAGCAGGCTAAATCGGCAGATGTGGCAAATACTAATAAGTGCTAGTGCTATAAGTACGTCGCTATCTAATGTGCAGATTTTATAATATATATTAAATATTATAACATGTTGGTTTTATAAATATACATATATATAGGTAATGTTTAGGAATGTCCCCTTACTTTACCGACAAACGTTTCACAGAATGCACGCAGAATTTTTGTTTCATCGAATTTCTGTTACTCTGAAACCGTTAACTTTTAAGGTGCAGGTAAAACGTAATTCTGTAGAGCCGGTTAGGTTAGGTCTGTTTACGACATTCCTGAAAATTTGATTCTGAATATGGTTTCCTATGAAATAAAAATTCTGCGAAACATACATTCGATGGAACAATTGCCGGCAAAATAAGGTACATAACCATGTTTAGGTATATACAACATGATAATGATAACGAATATTGAATGAATGAATGAAAACATTTATTTCAGAACGAGTTCCATATCGGTTAGTAATGTCACACATTAAATAAATTAAATTACAACTAAGTTAAATCTAAAAAAGGCCATCGAGGCATTGTACGGATGATGCCGGCGGCATTTCCTATGTTTGGGTTAGTTTATTAATATGTAGCTCCACCCTATTGGCTTTTATGTGTCCTACTGTGTTTTTTCATTGGTTGAAAGTAAACAGCATTTGTATTGTAAGTTGTTGTGCTGAATAAAAACTGTTGTAGGAAATACTCGCTAGTATTACCCGCGGTACAAGTTCCCCCTGTTCTATTAGTGCGGCGTATATTAAAACTTTCTAACGTCCATTAACTGAACCTTTCGCTTGCTGTCTTGTTTCAGCTGAAGTTTCAGAACGGGGAAAAATACATAGGGGATTTAAAGTGCTTCGGGTTACCTAACTCGACGTCTTCAGAAGAATTTATGGGTTCGGGGGAAAGTTTGAAATCATTCAAATTTTTGCGCAAGCTACTGATAGTTGAAAATAAGTATTTCGGTATAAGTTTTTGTCAAATATGTGTTTGCGAAAAAAGTTTGAGAACCATTCAAAAGTATTTCTGGTAAGAGAATAAAATATGAAAGAAGTACACTTACTTCAACTTTCTTGTACATAAATATATAACTATGCAGGCATTCAATCTTGGCCCGTATTCCACATTATATACGCAATATCCAAGATAGACATGTTATTCAAAGTCAGAATGGCAAAGACATGGGTAACTCTCAAAACCTCGTATCGCTGGTGTAGTCCAGTCAGTAGGTATTTATGCTCTACAAAAGGTGGCGTAGAAAATGTTTTGAAACAATATTGTTTAGGTATGACAGGTTAAGGCTTTTCTATTCGAGTAAAGCTACATACGCGACACAATATATCCGCTAGGCGGCGCAACGTTATCGTAATTCTCCCCAGTAACGCACACCATTACATTTCACGCACACTATCTCACTTTAATGAGACAGGTCACTGACCTAGGATTGATTATTTTTTTGGTAACATTAAGAATAAAAACCAGTCACCAACCTCCTTAGAGAAACTGAAATTGTCAAAACATATTACTGGAAAATGACAGACCTGTTGACATTTCGTATTTTATTCCAAGTATGTTTCCTAGATACATTTCGGTGATTTCGGTAGGTGATATACAATTAAAAAGGTAATGGTACCTACGTTAGATTGACAACGTTATGCGTGTTCCACTAAGGTGCAAAATCGCACGAATATAAGCAGGAGAACATTGATGAAATTTTCCTATGATTTTGCCAACTTCTACCGACAATATGGATCTTCCTATCGTATAACTTAATTTCAAGAGAATCCAAGAAAAATGCAACTGATTTCAATAAATCATAGTCCACAAATAAAAATGTTAATGACTTTAGAATTTATCTTGCACAAGTGTGCGCTGTCTTTTACAACCCGAATATCCACGGTCCTACAAAATTAATTGCTACACCACATCATCATCATCACATCACCACCACCACGCATGTGCATAAAACTGACCCCATATCACAGTATGCTACCTTCATTAGAAAATTCTAATTTATTACGGAATCTAAAGAAGTGTCATAAAATCGTTTCGTTTAATTTTACGAAGGCTTCAAGTGATATCAAAGACGAGTGAAGAGGCGAGTCGAACCAATTTGTAATTCGTACTGCTGGGGAGGAATCCACAAAGCTCTCAGACTAGTAGCTGCATTTATAGATGGACTAGTATAAGTTGCACCACCGAATGCTCACATATGTGCTACAATTCTAGGGGTCAAATAACATTAGGGACTAGCTGTCAATCAATTCAACGGCTCCTTATGAATATAAGGCTCAGAAACGCAATATTAGGCCCATCTGACAATTTTGACTTATTAGCAATTCTGTCAAATTCACGTTTTAAATCGTGAGACGGCGATATCCAATGACAAGTTAATACTCTTTTCAAGAAGCGTCAAATAGCTTTGTTCAAATTACGACCGTATGTCAAAGCTGATAAAGTTCATTTTTGCAGAATTTAGAGATATTTTTTACTGCCAATCGTATCAGATATTTATGCTGTCGTTACGTGATCCGATGTTTATGCTTCTACAGCGGATAGATGATTACGCTCGTCATATGTCACATCATTTTGATTTCGTGGAGTATCAGATATTTTTACGTGGTCTGATCTGATATTTATGCTGTTACAGGAAAATGATTTATATGCCGGCTGTAAATCATCACATATTTTTACCGCCTTTGTATCGTCATATAACTATACCTTAAATTGATGATCAGATATTTTAGCAGCGTTGCCCATAGTCATATATTTATGCTGGTGACTGTACCTAAAGGAGAGTCATTAACCACTTAAAACATACAAAATCATGTGGCAATCTTGAAGCTATGTAAATTCTAACAGTTATACGAAGATACGAAGATACCACGCCGTGCTTCCGACACATACATAAAATAGTCCATCCACAGTATATAACCAGCATATGTTATAATGTTCTAGAATTAAGAGAAAACTGTAAGAAAGTTATATATCCTAAATTGTATTCTGAAAATTCATAAAAAAATAAAACGAGATCAAAGTATAATACAAAAACGTAATCCATATGAAGTAATAAAGCAATTATCACGAACTAGGACTAATTTTGCTAAACGACAATTTAAAGTTGCATCAGTAATTCTTTATAACAAAATAAATAGAAAAACTAAAATTTACAGCACAACCTATAGAGAATGTAAAAAACTTATTTATAACTGGCTTAAAAGCCAAAATTACGACGATATCGAATTACTTATGACTAACAGTTAGCCATAAGTGATTCGATATCGTTCGAGGTAATCACTAATTTCGTAAAATGTTATCATATTTGCACGTTTCTTTCAATCATTTCACTCGTTTAGATTAAGTAAATTTAAATTTAAGTTCTCTTAACTCATGTGTAACCTGAAAAACAATTGAGCACCTCTCCAATCTGAGTATAATAATAAGACAGTAGATAGATAAAACCTGTTATTTAGTAGTAAGCTTAAAACAAACTATGTTTAGTTTTATTTTTAACATACAGTTACCACCTGTATGAAAGAGCGTTTCCTCCTAATACAAGTGTTTAACTTAAAAGGGGAAACGAACACATGTGAAAAACCTTTGTTAAAAATAAATAATTTTGAATTTTTTTTTTTTTTTTTAAGAGAATCCCTTAGCCTCAGAGTAAATAAAATGAAACAATTACTTGCCTTATCATATTATACTTTTATACGAAAAGTATACACAGTATATAGGTACCTACGTAACTGCCTTCAAGTAAATTACACCTTATAATGACACAATTAAATTCGAGAATAAAATAGCTTTATTTTTTGGCTAATGAGTTAGGTAACAAAATATTAAACAGATGTATGCGCCATACTGTTTTAAGTGATTGTTGAGGTCTTCATTTCACTTTCAGTTTAAAAAACATCCAGAGGTTGAAGTGTGCTGAAGCTAGATTAGTATTTTGAAGATTGGTATCTAATAGTGGTCGCGTTGTTCACAATTTGTTCAATAGCACCATGACGGGGCCTGCTATACTATGTCGCATCGATAGTTATTGCAGCAGCAGAAGTATTAGCGGGAGACCAGTGGAACGTCCAACTGTAGAGGATTACGAGTTGATCTAATTGTTGTGACTATGACTTTCTCGATTAGGATCCAAGTCGTTGGCACTGCAGCACTGCACATCACTGGGTGGCGTAAACATAATGGCTGGATGATAATTACAGCATCATAAATGGCAAAATCTGCATTTCTCGTAGGTACACGTAACGGTGCTCCTTGTACTTCCTAATATTTATTTAGAATATTAGCTTTGCAAAATCAATAATTGCGTAAGACAACATGACATATATGTCAAATGTCAGACGTACTAAAATATGTCACAATCACGTCACAATAAATCTATCACAAATACACACACATACGCCTATACGGCGTAAAAGACAATGTGGCCTGTGTAATAAAAAAATACTCCTCATACTAAAGAAACTAATTGAAACTTTTTACACTAAGAAAGGGCTCGAAGAAGAAAAATATGGAAATATGCGTTGTAATGGCATGCTTTTTGAACTTTTATATTAGTGCGTTTGTAAAAATATCATATTATCTAGTTTGAGTGCTTATCCAACCACATCACATCTCATATTTTTTCCCTAAAATCATATTGTTATCTGGTTGCTGGTATTACATTTTCGAAAATCACGGTTGTCAAAATGAAAAAATCGCTACAGACGTCCGTCCAGCCTGAGGCCGCGCGGCCATCTGCCTACTAAAACGAGACGCGCAGGTCACTTTCCCAGATAAATTGTGTATAGAAAAATTTAAAGCCATTTTTAAAGAAAGTGTCCGTAAAAAGATCTTCTTTACATCATTGTCTATTTTTTGACATTATTCACTTGAGTCAATTTTGCGCCCACTTTATGTATGACTAGAAATAAGATCATAATATTCCCTTTTTTCTTGGCATGATATGATCGAGCGAAGTTTAAAATTTCGTATTTTGGTCCGTAAAAGTGACAAGGGCGATTATTAAACTATAACATATCTCAATATCCCATCATTAAACTCAAGATTTCAGTGTTTTTTATTGAATGTAAAATAGCTCGATTTCGGATAACGTGCCCTTAATAAAAATCCAAGTTCTCGACCTTGAAGGACCCAGGCGTTAGCTGCCATCTTGAATTAAAGGTGCCAAAATTAGGTATATTTTAAATAACTTCTCAATTGTTTACTAAATTACAAAAGTGTCTATGAGAGGTATAAAGAAGACAAAATTGTTTACATTTTTTGCATACACGTTTATTCTGTAAGTCTTAAAGGTAAGAAGTTTACAAGCGACGGAAATAATAATATTTACAAAAATCATAAATATCATTTTAATTTTGTTTAAAAATTGTATAGCTATCATTTTTTAATTCTTTTTGATGGCACGGGCTGGTTAATGGTGCCTTCTTCATTATCGTCGCTGAAATTTTCTGTTTCATTGTCTGTATTTTTAGTTTCCAACCATGAAATATCGTCATCACAGTCTTCCTTATCTATCTGAACCTCTACTGCATTTTCACACAGCTGACCACTACAGAATCCACAAACAATAGAGCATTTTAATCCAGCTTTTCTGCAACTACATGTTTTGCTGCATCCTTTTTTACAGTGGCAAGAAATTACATTTAAAAGCGTCTGGGGTGCTGCTTTCTCTGTCGTTGTTATTGGAGTGAGCCTATTGGTGTCATATCGCCAGCCCCAGTCTTCTGTTTTTTTTATTCCGTACCATTTTTGGATTTGGTGGTATGTCCTAAACGCATGATACCGTGCAGCGTCCTTCGTCGGCGGCAAAGAAGCAAGATTCAATTTACTTTTTATTGATGACTTTACGAATCGTTTATATCGGATATCTTCTAAGGATTCCTTATCCCTGTCCCCTCCGTACCGTCTTCGATTTCTTCTGGTCTTGCTTCTTTATCTTTGTAGACGCCAATGATGGCATCCAGAATTTTACGCGCCGTTTAATTGATACAAAAACTTTAGTATAATTAAATTATTTTTCGTAAATATTATTGTATCTGTCGCTTGTAACTTTTTACCTATAAGACTTACAGAATAATCATGTATGCAAAAATTGTAGGCAATTTTGTCTTCTTTGAACCCTTCATAGACTCTTTTGTGATTTAGTAAACAATTGAGAAGTTAATTAAAATACACCTAATTTTGGCACCTTTAATTCAAGATGGCGGCTATCGCCTGGGTCCTTCAAGGTCGAGAACTTGGATTTTTATTAACCTGCCATACCTTAACAATATTGTGTCAAAACATTTTCTACGCCACCTTTTACAGTTCCCCACAGACTGACCTAGTGGAATACGGGCCCTGTTTTATTGAATTTCCACTAAGTACGTGTATTTTACACTATGACTAGTCGGTGCACTATACCTAATACTTTAGACATGAAACAATCCTACACATTTAACCCCCAAAATCAGTGAAACCTCAAACTCAACTAACAATTAATACTATTGTATATACCATAAAACTAAATACCCAGTAGGATAGCAAAATGGTGGTCAAATACCGCCCTAAGGAATTGTTTCGACAAATTAGGACTTAGGAATTTAATATAAATCCGGGGTGAAAAGGGGTTGGCCCAGACCCCACGATTATTAGTCTTGGATGCCTAAAATTCCACTTGTCGGACTTTGAAGTCCCCCTATTGAATCAGGTGCTGCTGCGATATTCACAACCAGATTAAATTCAATGCTTCACTAATATAGTGGGCACATTCCGATGTTTTGTTTGACAAATTTGGGCAATTCTACTAGGACTGAAATATATGTTTATATGTATGTCACGCGGAGCATAATATCGAATCGATTGACACCTCTAATATCAAAAGCACTTCACTATCATAAAAACTACGATGGAGCACACGTAAAAACAAACAGACTGGTAAAACATATTTGCCGTCCTTACTACTTTGCCGTAGTTGGGCTAAAACACAAAAGACGCCAAGAAAAGAATGGTCTTCAAGGTCAATCAGTATGTAATAAACGAACAATTCCTTAATGTATTCAGTTCATGATATCTTCTCAAAAATGCCTCTAATGATTTAATTAATACCAAGTTAATTTATTTTACGTCACACCTGGCCATAATGCGAGTTTTACTGCACCCTGCGCGTACGGGAAAACTCGCATTGTGGCCAGGTGAAGACGTAAAATTTTGTACTCAACACGGGCGGTAATTCGTAAACCCCAGAGCGCATATTTATGGCCCTCACCTTCGGTTCGGGCCACAAACACCTGCGATCTGGGGCATTCACGAATTCACCGCCTTAGTTATACGTAATGTACTATTACGAAGTAATGCAAAGCATTATGTTGCACTATCGCTTAAATGCTAAGGCATCTTCCGTTTTCAAAGTACAACTAACACGTACAATTTAACAATTCGCGTTTCTTTCCTTCCATTGCAATTGGTCGGTACAAATTCAATTTGAAACCAGTATTAAAATGCAGGCAGCATTTTAGCGGCGGCGGTGGCAGATTCCTATCTACTAAGCGTAGAAAATTACACTTTCTTCGCAGATCTTAGCTGTAATTTGTTTTATTTTACGTATTAAATATAAGGCTTTTACGATTTATGCATACAAATTTGTTCGTGATCAAACTTTACCAGTATTTTCAATGAGTTCGGCTTGGGAAAGAAGTAAGAAAGGTAATCTTGTAAAATCCCCCGGTCCCTACGCAGATAAAATCAAAAGTTAAATCTTGTCTGCTTATTTTTTAAAACAAAAATAACATTTGAAAATGTGTATAAATCAAAGTACTCTAGGGCTAAGCATTATTATGTTATGTACTTAATTATTTTAAATAGGTACTGATCTGAGGGCACTAGCGAGTTGCTTATGTTACCTGTCTATGGCTTAATGGATCCCTCATTTCAACAGGATAACGCTATGTGCGTGCGAATCTATACTCGGAAACCTAATTCAAGACCAAAAAAAGTGCGACAGATATGTCACTGTCATTAAGTGTCATTGTCAATCGAACATGTCAGATGTAGCCAACCTTTTTGCATTTATCATCAATTCATAGTAAATATTCGTGGATGTGGCCAACATTCAATATCAAAAAAGTTACATTCAACAATACGCATTATTAAAAAGTAATCGTTTTTTTATATCTGATATCGTTCAAAAACAATTACAATATCCCAAAACAAAAATTACTTGTTAAACATTTCATAAATCTATTTAGATATAAAATGACAGATTGACAATAACTAATCTATGGGGTCATGGCTGGTGGGGTCTAAAGATTATATGATTTCAACACAGTTTGTCAGTAGAACATGTCGAAGTCATAATTGGGTGTGTCGTATAGATGTAACAATCCAACCACATGTGCATCGAATAGCTAAACGCATGGTATAATATTTAAATTACATCTAACGTTGTTGACCATTTTTTATAAATCGTACCAAATGTTATGAATACCTGAAGTATTACAAGTGCAATAACAGTTTTTTACCAAAAATCTTCTATGGTTAAATATTTAACAGGGCATCTTGTATTTAGGTAAATAAGTTGAATTAACTTGTTTATTTAAATCGTAGGTTTAAAACTACCAATAAATAAATTTTCTTGATGCGGCCTTTTAAAAAGTGAAAATATACCACCGTAAACATATTTTTTTTTGTAGCAACCCACGTTGGTCTTGAATTAGGTTTTCGAGTATATGTAACGTGTACGCCTACAATAAAGTATTCAGTTTAGATCAGAAGGGTAATCAGGTAACGATTTGAACGCGCGTTAGGTAGATCCAACTGTCCAGATAAAATTGACATTTATATCTGCCTAACGTGCGTGATCGACTTGCTGAAGTAAATTTTAAAACTTTTAAACCTATGCAAATTATTCCCGGAAACAAAGTTGATTCTATGTAACACATAATACATCGCTCACACACAATTAGTTTCGATAGTTTAGCTTACACTCGTTCCCGCGAAAAACAACTGTTTCCCGGGAACATCACATAATAATTCCAGACCGTAGTTTAGAAATCACGTGACGCGTCCCCACAGGCCCAATTTTTCTTTATTCCTACTTCCACCCCTATAATACGACAAAATGTGCGTAACACGCAGCATAACCACCGCAACCTTAATACAATATTCGCTCGCCACCGCCCTTAACTAACAAAAATGTCGCCCTTACAACTAGAACTGACGTTGTGGCAAGTGGTGGCTCGTAAAAACAGGGGCTGGATGTGGTTCGCCGCCTTTTACGTCCTGGCAAATATAGGAGAAAGTTTTTAGAGTACCGCATGCCCACTACCCCTACTAAAATCGTATGTTTTTTGACTAGAAATCGGAAAAACAACCGTGGTGGCCGGTCATAAGGTTTAAAATAGGAACTCTTGGCTGGTTGGATGGGATGTATTAAAAGTTATCTGTGTGGAAGTTTAAAGGGAGAAATATTTTGACCAGGTTTTAGATAGAGCATGTGCGGGTACTCGATTCGGTGTAGTCGTTTTTTTTTCAAAATGCATGTGTTGAAGCAAGGCATAGTCAGTGCTATTGCAAAATAGCATATGCACGCAATCAAATATAAAATAAATATTTAGGTGGATCTTTGTTTGGGCTCTGGAGAATTATTAATAATCCAAGTAAAATTAAATACTCTTGTTAAAAAAAAACATTAACTAAATCACAATTAACCTTTAAGAAAACTACAGATGACCATAACATTGTAGGCTATCAATTAAAAATCCCTAGTAAATTATTGATTGAAATACCAAGCATTGTGCATTGCAATTGTCGGTAAGGTGTGATATAGTAATGTACTCCAATTTTGGTACTTTGCTACTGACATGGCCCAGATAATTAAATTAAATTTGAATATAGTTAAATTGGCGTTCGCTGAATGCAAAACCTTTCGGGTCTTCAATGTATACTTTGACACACCTCAAACAAACAGCCATGAAAGGGTGGTGATGAACAAGACAAGCTACAATCATTAGTGCTTAAACTCAAACTCTTTAGGCCCAGTAACAAGCACTTTCAAATCGTCACTTATATTTCATTATCACATTATGGACCTCGAATATCGGCGTAAACAAAGTTTTTCCTATTATTCTTACTCGGATCAGGGGGCCGAACAAAAACCTGTTTTGCATTCCAATTTTATGTATCTTACACGCTCGTGCTTAAACATTAGCTTAGCGCGCGTGGCAGTGCGCGTTTTCCCTGAGAAGATTTAGTACACTGACATCCGACATAGTACTGCATTATTCTTGGTGGGTCTGTTCGACTGACTCCTTGGTGACACTACCAAGTTCTAAAAAGAATACAAATATTATAACCAGCGTATTTATGAGGTCTGTGCATAAATTGCCATAATAAAGAACGCTGAATTTAGTTTCCCTTTTTTGTTAGATTTAGCAGGATGACGACTTTTTTCAAACATAGTTCCTAATTGCTTACTTGACTAGTAATGTGTGAAAAAAAAACCGACTCGGTTTTTTGATAAGTTTTTTTAGCACCTACTAAGTTATACTTTGTTTACTTAAGTGAGCAGAACATTTACATCTGGGCAATCCCTTTTTAATGGAATGTTTGTTTTCTCAGTTATTTCTATAAATTATTAATAGTACCTACACAAATATTATTTTGTTTTTGTTCTTTATATATCATGAATCGTATAGGTAACTTTTAAAACCGTGAGCCCTCCGCACAAACAACAATCCGTGGTGGCTAACGGGTTTTAGACCCAACGCAGTTTTCCGTGTAATTCCATTTTCAATTACTACATCCAGCGGACGCAGATGCTAATACCAGTGTCTGGTATTTTCATCAAAATCGTTTGCATAGATGTCTTTATCCGATACTTAAGCCTGGATGTATTTACATAGTCTTCAAAACGTTGTGGAACCCTTAAATTTGCATTGGAATGAGCCTAAAATGACCGGGACCCGCATTAAGGCAGCGAGATGAGATCGGACCTTTATTCTTTTGTCTACGTGTGGCGGCCATTTTGCTGTAACCGCCATCTTGTTTCGTGATATTATGAAGCAAGGTTTTTGTGATTGTAATGTAATGTGCCATGTATAGCTTAGAATTAACATAATCATTTTTAGAAAGTTCTGGGTTTATTCTTTATGCTCTATTGTATAATAGGAAATGGATGTACATAATATAAAAAAAATATTAATACAGAATGATTCTAGAGACGTACGCAAAGAAAAAGCATTGCTGGCATAATATCTATGTTAGTATCTTATGTGGATTTCTATTAATTTTCTATATCTTGACGAGCTTTCTAAGTTACATGAACTTAGAAATCTACATAACGGTATTGTTATCGAACTCTCGTATTCCTACTTTGCGGAGTTAACGCTGAACCAAACGTCTTACGATACTTTAGAAATTCGTTGTTAATGAGTTTAATGATGATTGAATTGAAACATTATGAGTACAAGCACAGGCACCAGGATTAATATCTGTCACAACAAAGCATGATTTGTCACGAGCTCAAGGCTGTATTTCTAGTGTCCTTGGGATGTGTCGAATGTTTTGCCAGCTTTGTTAACGTACCGATATGGTAGACTTGAGTCATCATCCTCCTAGCGTTATTCCTGGTTGTGCCCCGAAAGGAGCCCGGGGTCCGCTTTGACACCTAACCCCCAAGATTTGGCTAAGGCACTAGTTTTACGAAAGCAACTGCCATCTGACCTTCCGAACCAGAGGTTAAACTAGAGCTTATTGAGAATTAGACCAGTTTCCTCACGATGTTTTGAAACACTTGAGCATTCATATGAAACACAACATCGAGCTTTCGCCGTTTTGTTGTTGAACTGATTAAGGAACAGAGAAACTATTAGGGTAAACTGTATAACGAGAATCTCCGCATCTTTACTACTTCATCCCAGAATTCTGTATACCCTAAAGCAGGATAAAGAAGAACGGTTGATAAAATATAGTCGACGCACACTACGTTAGTAGTGAAGTGAACTCGGGGGACATTGGAATGCGTCCGTTGTCTCTCCTTGTGCTTTATTGCATTACCCAGTTAAGCCATAAGGTTTATGCGTTTTCCTATGAGTTTTCTTAAGGTCTTTACTTTAGTGGCAGTTGGCGGGGCACATAGCACGTAGAACCGATGACCGTTGGGGTGAAAAGTTTCTCAAGTGGCGACCACATAGCGGAAGGCGCGGCGTGAGAAAGAAAAATGTACCTACCTGTATTATTATGTTTGGGAATTTAACCCTTTGTAACACTTGAAGCGCAGAACAGGATGAACTAAAATATGGTCATTTTTGGAGTGCACTGCAGACGAAAGCGACTTATTGTTGAAGAATCGTTCCTTCATAGCTATTCAACCAATTTTCTAGTACAGATAGTATACTTCATAGTGAACTCTATTTTATATCCACAAAAACTATCTTACAGGCATGAAGGTATGACGTTAAGTTTCTAACATATGGTATAACTCTTTTGACTTACACCACGCTAAGCTTTACATGGCCCAGTTACTCTTATAAAAGTCAATTTTGAAACTGCTCTGCATCGTTATAAGCTGCCCGCTGTGTTGTGTGACACGGGCAAAAGTTGCATAATAAAGACAGCACTTGCATTTCATGATATACAGTTAACGTACTAGCAATACAGCAGTTTAACCGATTGTTATATTGTTATTAAGGGCGGGGCCGCACTGGTGTAGCGATTGCCAACGTGACAGCGAATTCTATACGTACAACTTAGGCGACTTAAGGCCTCCACACATGGAACGCGGGTCGTGCGCAGCGCGGGGCGGACGCGGCGCGGGTCGGGCGCAGCGCGGGTCGGGCGCGGCGCGGGTCGGTATATCTCTTTCAGTACCAATGTATTTAATATATCTATAGCACAGGGGCGCGGTTGCTACCGCGGCGGGCTCGTGCTACTGTGCGATAGAGACGCCGCGCTACTTTGCGAAAGAGATAGAGATATACCGACCGACCCGCGCCGCGCACGACCCGCGCTCGATGTGTGGAGGCCTTAAATATCGCGCCCTGCCAGTGTGTTTTGCCTATTTCCCGCCTTGCCTATGCCCCCAGTGCCTATTTCTGTTCTACAGGATGTCAAATGCGGTTAACCGATGCTCATCCTAAGCGAATTTGTTATGTTAGCAAGTTAAGAATCAAATACAAGTCCTTCGCTTGTTTACAGATGCATTCTCAGGGTCTTTGGCAATGTTATTCACCATGCAATAACGGTTTCTAATATTAAACGCCTAAAGAAACGTAACATTCACTGTCGGTCGCGTGCTAGGAAATTCATCATGAAGACTCCATTCAGAGGAGAGAACTCCCAATGGATTCAAAATATGTCCCTCGTAGTGACGTTAAATATGAAAGTTGAACCGTTATTATAAGTATAATTTTAAACATGAGTCACGAAAGTTAAAATTCAGATATTTACAATATTTTACTCTACATAATATGTTGCCGTTTTCAACAGAGCAGAGTTGTACTACGATATTTAAATCGCCGTAACTAAGCTCCGAAGCTATTTGCCACATGTATAACATCGTAGTTTAGCTTAGCCGTCGTAAATAGCAACATAATATCCCAACGTTGGTAATTGGTTTACTATCTTCATAAAAATGGCTGATTTCGAAACTGAAACGGATGTTTAACAGTTAAGATTACTCAAATTCAATTTCAACAACATTTATTGTCAGTCACTCGCAGTATAACGTGCCGAATCCGACCCAAGCATCTCGGTTACTGAGTCACCTAACTATTCAAACGATCATACTCTACAAAATGGCGTGGCAAACAGAATTTTAATGATAAAGCAGTGACATAGACGTGACTGAAAAAAAAAATCTTTAGCCGGGTGATATGTTCTGGCTTCGGTCCGGGCACTGCACGGGCTTGGTACTGTAGGGGTGATTAACTCTGAGGTAAAGACTTATTTAGAATATGTTGATCTTTTATTTATTTTATTTTATAACTTGCAAGATGAAAGCTTCGGGGTCAATCCTTGACATCTTCGGTTCCTCTGTTATTAATAGACTTCCAGACCGCTTGATTTGAACTCCGAACGTCTGCACAGACGTCCAGCCAGCACTGTAGAGGTTGCGTAGACGA
The DNA here is from genome assembly GCA_945867215.1 of Epinotia demarniana. Classification (NCBI taxonomy): domain Eukaryota; kingdom Metazoa; phylum Arthropoda; class Insecta; order Lepidoptera; family Tortricidae; genus Epinotia; species Epinotia demarniana. The sequence goes on along the minus strand of OX244273.1, from coordinate 4,734,517 downwards.
CCTCTACAGTACGATGCGCTGTGAGTCATTCTTTATTCGCATTATGTTAAGATTCAGTGAATCGAAGAGCCATCGCTGCCTGCCTGGAGACGGATTGATGACGATACGCTCATTGGAACTAAATTCCAGAGTTTCATCGCATAAACTACTTTCAATGTCTTTTCTATTCCAAAACTATCAATATTTATGATACGAGGCTACGCAAAGCGTTCCCTCAATTTGAGTAAAACTTCCAAAAGCCCTCTCCGTTTTTCGCGTAATCATCAATATTCTTTAAGAGTCATATAAATCTGTTATATCCGATGATCTTCGGCTCTAACATAAATCGCCGATTAACTTCTCTTATATACCTCCTGTGGCACAGCTAGGTTGGTTACAGAACCCTGACTATTAAGTCCTCTGAATTATTGTTTCCCCAAATTGAAAGTTTAGTTAGCCGTTATTAAGTAAAGCCGTTAACTATTGAGGATAGTTACAAAATAAATATCGTCACAGCAAGTTGCAGCGGATAGCTCATGGAATTGGTAAATTTTGCCTTGCATCAAATCGGGTAGTTCTGAATTTTGTATATGTTCTATGTGATGAAGTGGTCATGGCAAATCCAAGTTTTCCAATTCGGAAACCCTCCGGATTATTGTAATTTTTTTGTAAAACCATAACATTTTCAGACTTTTTTCAGTTTTTACCAATTTTTACCAACAGGGACCTATTTTACGGCAAATATCTTTATGTACACTTTAAAGAAGACAAAATTTGCAACAAAATAGGTAAAAGTGAGAAGGTAATAAACTATACAGTTTGAAATATACAGTTGTTCAAAAATTTGCAAAATTTACAAATAATAATAATTTTATACGTATTTTTAAGTTTTCGTCAATGTGGTGAACTATGGACCCATTTTACGTCATTAGTCCAAACACGTTATTCAAGTAGTACACCATTCGCGACAAAACGAGACCAATTTGGTCTATAAAGACCTGATAGTTCTTTAGATACAGCTGTTGCTGAGGTGAGTAAACAAAATAATAGAAGGGTTTGTAAAATGAACCGCGACATAAAAAATAAGCATTATAATTTACAAAAAACATAGTAATAATCATCATATCAGCCGAAAGACGTCCACTGCTGGACTTAGGCCTCCCCCAAAGAGTGCCAAAGTGACCGGTCCCGCGCCACCCGCATCCAGCGGACTCCCGCAACCTTTACCAGGTCATCAGTCCACCTTGTGGGGGGCCTACCCACGCCGCATCTTCCGGTACGTGGTCGCCACTCGAGAACCTTTCCGCCCCAACGGCCATCGGTTCTACGAGCTATGTGCCCTGCCCACTGCCACTAAGTTTAGCGATTCGGTGGGCTATATCGGTTACCTTGGTTCTGCTGCGGATAACCTCATTTCTGATGCAATCACGCAGAGAAACTCCCAACATGGCCCTCTCCATTGCCCTTTGGGTGACCTTCTTATGAGGCCCATAGTAAGCGACCACGTTTCAGTGCCATAGGTCATCAACTCATCACTGGCAACACACACTGGTCAAAGACTCTCGCCTTGAGAAACTGCGGAACATTGGACGAAAAGATGTGCCGTAGCTTCCCGAACGCTGCCCAGCCGAGTCAGAATCGACGATAGTAATAATAACCTCATGGTATGCAGTACTGGACTACTGTTTTGGTGGCCTGCTCCGGTGTGGCATTGAAAATGAAAATGAAAATAATTTAATCGTAACGAACAAATACAAATACATACGTTCAATACAATACTATTTAACTACTTAAAACTATTTATTTGTTACGAAATGGTCCCGCCTCAGCATAATGCTGGCTCACGAGCCAGCGCTGGTCTTCCGGCGGGACCATTTTGAGTAGATAAAATAAATGAATAAACGTACGTGCGAGACGGCCTTAAATTAAAAATGAAAGCAGCCGCTGCGCTTGCGTTAAACAGCGACTGGTTGCGAACAGGTGCGCATTGGGGCTTAGGAAAACCGCAACGTTTTGTTTGAGGCTTGGCGCGGCTTTCTGTTCAGTGTCGAGAGAAATTTCATTTTTCCCACATCACACACATCACAACTACGGAATCCGTCGAGTAAGTGATATCTGGGATTTTTCCTCTCCCACATTTTTTTAATAAAAGGGTGTGATCTCCTCCACGTGACAAACCACAAAACATGACCAACAAATCTATGTGCTCGCCGGCGATCTTCACTACGTCAGAGAGACGTCAGAGTCGAGGACATCAGCATGTTGATGCAAGTCTGACCTTGTTCCTGACATTCGATAGGAACTTATCCTGAGCAACTAGAGAAATGGTTGTCTCGTCGAAAATAACATCAGGTGTGCGGACTTTGTTCCAACTCTTGGTGATTTTTTTTGAAGCGTCAGATGGATACCCATCGAAAACAACAGTTATATTGGAGCCGTAGTGACTTTGCAAGTATTGGACATACACCTAGCACCAATTTCCTCAAAATACACATTCCGAGGCCACACAACTTTGCGGAGCAGATGTCCACCGTCTACAACTACGTACATATCATTCCCCTGCTCCAGACTCACGGGTTTGACGGCTTTGTAGAATGATGCCGTTGTACCCTTCCTGATTCCATCTTCAGTAAAAAGTGCCATGGGAAATAGTGACTATTCACGTATGAAAAAATCCTTCAATTCTTAGTTCAACGTTCAACAACTCACATTATGGCCAGGTGTGACATAAAAAAATGTTGAACACACTAAATTCAAAAAAGTTTTTTTTTGGAAATTTTGCTAACATTAGCTGTATTTTAGAAACTATTTGGTCCAACTTAACCATCTTACTTTTAATTTTGTTTCAAATTAGGTTTTCTTTAAAAAGTACATAGTGAAATTTGCCGTAAAATAGGTCCCCGTTGATGAAAATTGGTAGAAACTGAAAAAAGTCTGAAAATTTTATGGTTTTGGGAAATTTTGGTAACATTTGAAAAGCTGTATTTTATAAACTATTTGGTCTAACGAACGTGACCATACTACTTTAAATTTGTTGCAAATTTAGTGTTCTTAAAAGTGTATATAGTGACATTTGCCGTAAAATAGGTCCCTGTAGGTAAAAATTAGTAGAAACTGAAAAAAGTCTGAAAATTTTATGGTTTTGCGAAATTTTGGTAACATTTGAAAAGCTGTATTTTATAAACTAGTTGGTGTTACGTGACCAAATTACTTTTATTATGTTGCAAATTTAGTCTTCTTTAAAAAGTACATAGAGACATTTTGCCGTAAAATAGGTCCCTGTTGGTAAAAATTGGTAGAAACTGAAAAAAGTCTGAAAATTTTATGGTTTATCTAAAATTTGACAATGATCCAGAGGGTTTTCAAATTGGAAAACTTGGATTTGACATGACCACTTCATCACATAGAACATATACAAAAATCAGAACTACCCGATTTGATGCAAGGCAACCGCCCTTTTAGAGCACGATTTCCATGGACTAGGAGATATGAGTGCAATATATTTCACTACCGTATCCAAAAGTTAGAAACAAAGGATCCGAAGGATTAAAACCGACACCTTCAACATCTACCTTTTTGGGGGTCTCTGACCTGGGAGTAACTCATTTAATTTATTTCAAAATTCGTAGTACTTGACCGTGCTCTACCGCCAAAGTCAACGTCATTTGCGACTCGACAACTTCAAAATTCTGTCTATTAAGTTTTCTGTGTTCATAACCTTGAGTGACGCTTATAACGTGAGTTATCCTGAATATTGAATAAGATTATTCGAATGCCTACTTGGGGACGGGGGGTATAAAAAGCCTAGTATAATGTCGGAATAAACCTCTATCATGCTTAGGGAATAAAGTTTATATTAGGAACAGAGGGACATTAATTTTAACCCGGTATGTAGAAATTTCTTCCTATTTTTGCATTTAAGCCAATCTCATAAAGCTTTGTGTTGAGAGTACAATAAATGTATTTGTCTCTAACTGTTATTACAACAAATCGGGAAGTGGAGGTGCAGCTGGAGAGTTACTTAGAGCAATCGCCGACAACAGAAGAGGACCCGGTCATCTTCTCACCGGTCAAGTTCGAAATATCACCAGAAGAGTGAACCCTAAGAACGCCCCGGGCGCCGAAAGCATCCCAAACACAGCGCTCCATCTCCCGCCACAGCACACCATTGTGGCGGTGACGCAGCTGTTTAACGGGATAATGCGCTCGGGTCACCTCCCATCGGCCTGGAAACTTGGCCGAGTAATACTGCTACCCAAACCTGGATAGGACAGGAGAAGACCGGACAGCTACATGCCCATTACGCTGCTCAGTGTCCTCTTCAAAACCTTCAAGAAACTGCTGCTACGAAAGGCTCCTCCCTCACATCGAGCCGCGTTCAGAGCAGTTTGGATTCGGCTCGGAGCACTCAGCCACGCTGCAGCTCACTCGCGTCCTCGGCTTCATGGCGGAGAAGATGGACAAGAAGCAGCACGTCGTCGCGGTTTTCCTCGACATGGAGAAGGCCTTCGACAGAGTCTGGCACGAGGGCCTATTGGCCAGGATGTCGACCTCCTTCGCGCCGCGACGCATCATCAGAGCTCCTTGTCGGGGCGACGGTTCCATGTGGCCAAAGAGGACGCCACATCATCAGGACGCCCGATCCTCACGGGAGTTCCTAAAGGGAGCTGCCGGTCTCCGGTCTGCTACGCCCGCTTCACGGATGACATCCCGGTGGTCGGCGACGTCAAGCGCCATCCGTTGCTCCTGCACATGCCGCAAGCATGATCCAGCGCCAGCTTGACGTCGTACCGGACTGGCTGACCAAATGGCGGCTCACATTGAATCAACTCAGGCCATCTTGACAGGCTCAAAAATGCCGCCGCAGTCGCTGAAGCTCCTTCAGGAGATCGAGTCGCAGCATGCAGCGAAGTACCTGGAGGTCACTATTGACAGAGGGGCTCACTGTGAAGCAGTACACCGGGGAAGTGGGCAAAACTACGTCCAGTGCTCGTAAGCAACCTTCCGCTCCGCATGAAATTGGGGATTTATAAGGCCTACGTCAGGTCCCGTCTGACTTACGCGGCTCCCGCGTGGTTTGAGCGAAACAAAATATAACAAAATAGGTATTTATTTAGCTAATTATCTAGACCCACATCCAGAAGGAAAAAGAAGCATAACCGGCAACCACTGGAAACCGCCAAACGCTCTTATCCAAATCAGCTAATTTGGTCCCTTCCGCGCTTCTAATTACACCTTAAGGTTGCTCGTAGCGAGCTCTACCGCGAAGTTATATTTATCCACTTTGATCGAAATTTAAAACTTCGTTTGCGGTTTGTTTCTGGCTTAGTAAACATTAACTTAATAATAAATAATTAGCTAGCAAAGTAGGTTATTATGATTAGGTTTAATGTCATGGTATACATGGTGTATTATTCAAAAGGGGCAGTGACGGAAAATCTGACACTACAAGAGATAACTCAATTTGCTCTTACCAAACACGAGACCGATTTTAGAAAAGAATTAAACTGCATTCGAAGATTTTCAAATGAACCTCATTTACAGCCTACACACAAGTAAATGCCCTAACCGGGATTCGAACCCAGGACTTCTTGCGTCGCAGGCAGGGTCAGAAGCAAATAAGCTAAAGCGGTCGTCATACGTCTTCTTTAAGTACATTCAGCACTATAACTAATGAGCTACGGTAGCCAAGTGGTTCAGGCATGTGGCTGTTACGCGGCGGTCGTGGGTTTGACTACCGGCTCGTACCAATGACTTTTTCGGAACGTAGGTATGTACTGAATATTTACCGTTAGCTTTTCGGTGGAGCAAAACATCGTTAGGAAACCGGTCCAAGTCCAATAAGGTCTAGTTTTCCCTCTAGGTTGGTAGTTCAGACAGATGGCAGTCGCTTTAGTAAAACAAGTGCCTATGCCAAATCTTGGGATTAGGTGTCAAAGTGGACCCCAGGCTCCTTCAGGGGCACAACCGGGAATAACGCTAGGAAGATGATGATTCAGAACTATCACTTTACGCATAAAAACTAACTCCGAATTATTTGACAGCTTTGACCGGGTTCGATTCCTGGCCGTGTATAAAGGTTTTTTTTAAATCATTGAATGCAGTTAAATTTTCTTCCAAAATCGATCTTGTGACTGCTAAGTGCACTTTGCCGTGTCTTTTGTAGTTTCAGATTTTCCCTCACTGCTCCGTTTGTTACGTACTAGGGAAAATATGTATACGTATTTATGATTTATAAAACATTTTAATTCGACCAATCACAACAGTTCAATATTACATCCACCAATCACAACTCTTTAAAAAACATTAGTATTTGGTGCAGGAAACAGAATTCAATCCAAGTTTTAGGTGTTTTTTATTTCCTAATTCACAATAATTAAAAATTTAAACGTCTCTGACCGACTATAGCTCCGTCTAAACGTTCAAGCGTCTATATGCATACGTTCAAGCGTGTGCATAAGCTATGAAGATTGAGCGGGATAGACTGGTGTCTATCTCGCCTTATCGTATGCCCCGCGTATGCTGTCCGCCGCGCTCGGCCGTTTAGACGCGGCTATAAGACGGTCAGAGGCGTTTATTCGTGGTGTGAATATTTTGTATTTGTGTCAAAGCAGTTTATTAAAAAGAATGGCGCCAAATTGAACAATCTTTTCGCCTTGGTATAATTGTTGATGAATAATCTTTGTTTTTACTATTTTCTCGCAGTCGAAGTGAAAAGTAGAGTGTATTACTCTGGTCTAAAAGCCACATTACCCCTCGAACTATTTCCCCTCACTTTCCGGATAATATCCATCTTGTGGTAATATGGCTTACTTTAGACCCTTGTCATACAATCTACTATTAGAAAACCAGTAATATTTTTGAGCAAGGTATTTAACGATACCCCACACTATAGGTTTAACGAGAAAAAAAAAATCATCACCAATTTACATGTAGGGGAGGTACCCTAAATAAAAAAAACCAGGATTTTATTCTACTGTTTTGTCGGCGTGATTGGTTTATATACCCACGCCGAATTACAGTTTTCTAGTTGTAAGGGTTACTGAGCTAAGCCGAAGATGGACAGACAGACAGACGGACGGACATGGCGAAACTATAAGGGTTCCTTGTTGACTACGGAACCCTAAAAAAATAAGGAGGTTTTCAATTCAGTTGTATTTTTTTTTTTCAATGTTTGTTACTTCAGAACTCCGTCATAGATGAGCCGTTCTATAATATCTCGTTTTTTTTCAGGTGTACCCTTGCTTTGTCGACAACCTTTTCATCGAATATTATTTCATCGACAAAGATTCGATTACTACGTAGAAATACTATTCAACGAATGTTACTTAATCGCTGATTTGTTTCAAGTTATCTTAATAATTGGCACAACTACAAAACATTGTTTTTTATTAACATTATATTTTTCATTTGTTTGTAAACTATCCATTTCGAATTGTCAAATTAAATGTCAAGTCGAACGTCCCAGCCATTGAGACTATAAACTGACGCTGTTCATAATCTGACGGTAACAAACATACGAACATATGTTAATAATTCATCACAAACTTTGTCCTAGCATTCCGCAGCAAGCAATTAAAACACTTAATTAAATACAGTCACAGCTCTCTTTGCAATACGCTGGCTTCATCAGGATTCCTCGTTTGTTAACTTTTCACGGTACAATCACAATTCTACTTCAAGTGCCGAGTTATTCCTGTTACGTATGATGTGTTTAATGCTTCTCTTTAACCCCCATCGCAAAAAGAGGGGTGTTACAAGTTCGACGTGTCTGTGTATCTGTGTCTGTGACATCTTAGCTCCTAAACGAATAGACCGATTTTAATGTGGTTTTTTTGTCCGAGAACTGACGTGATCGAGATTATTCTTAGCTACGTTTCAACCAAATCGGTTGCCGGTTTTGAGATATTGAAATGAAAATGTCGCGGGTCATCTACTTTTCTAAGCTGTTAATTATTCTCTTTAGGTTGATGATCATGGCTACTGCCTTTGAGATGGCAACCCCGTCTTAACAGTACCCATTAAACAAAACTAATCGTACAGTGAGCATCAGAAGTAACTGCGCAATCGAAGACGTCAAGAGCTCTTATTCCCTTATAATAAAGACTTTTGACGTCTACGCTTGCGCAGTTACTTTTGACGCTGACTGTACACCGTTCCATGTCCAAGAGGGCCACCTCCAATCTAATGTCTCGCTTGCACTGTGTAAATTAGAAAGAGGACGGTAGATTTTTGTCGTTTAGCCCCGCTGACCGACGCCAGGTGGCGCTCAGTCACCTTCCATACGTTGACCCTCGCACAGGCCACCCTTGAAAAGAAAGTCGATAGCTTAGCGGCGAAATATGTGACTGTGACGAACACGTATATAGCCCGGTTATATGTTTCGGCGTCGGCCTGGGCACAGCACGACGGGCACAGAACAGTGTATTGATAATCATCGTACATCCTATCAGCGGAAAAAAGTTTATTGCCGAATAAGCGACTCTTGAATGGATCAACAATCTACCTTTTGGAATCTCTGTTTTCTTAGAATGCCTTGTCTTTTATTAGACTGATTTTCTATCTCTCCCAGTCTCATCGTCGTTTCATCTTTCTATTTCTCTCATTGTCTCTTTCCTATCAATTTGAGTTATTATATTCTTGTGTTGAAATTGTTGTCATAAATGCGAGTAAAACCACAAACGTTGAGATTTCGTACATTAACAAAGGCGTGAGTTGAGTCTGTACTTTACGAAGCGTTAAGAAGTCGCAAGCAGCTCATTGTTTTACACATGTAGACATCTTTGTACGGACTGCGCGTTTCACTACAGAACGCGTGACCTGGGAGCTATTTAATGAAATGTATTGAATTGGAATAATGATTAAAGTTGGAGGAGGGCCTAAGCACTCAATTCCTGAAACGACTACGCGATGACACATAGGATTTGTAGTGATATTTAAATTTAGAATCAGCACGTAAAGACATATGAATTACCAATCTGTGAAAGTGGAAATGACAACTAGCAGTCTTAACGCTCGTTTGAAAAGTTACTCATTTACCTTGTATGAGGAAAATAGGCCGAATGCCAGTTTTTAACGTTATAACACAAACACAAAATACAAATAATTTATTGATAAGACATAATGTACAATCAGTTTTACTATAGACTAGGAGCTTACTACTAAAGGCAAAAAACACGTACATACAGGAATCAATACAAAGATTATATAATAACAATGAACCACAGTGTTATAACAAAAAACCCCCAAAACCATTCAAGAACTTTTCCAATGCAAATGCGTTCTTATTCGACAACAAATTGAAACGTCCGCGTCGCCAGTTAAAATATGCAAATGTCTCTCGTAACGAGAGCGTTTTCTGTATTTGTTTAGCTTTGAGTATTCCTGAGGAGATGCCGTTATTGATTTGAGACGGAACAAAAAAATGTTTCATTAATGAGTGATGACGCTTGCGCGATTGTGGCTGCTAATAAATCAATTCAAATCCGTTTTACCGTTTTGTACTTTTTCACAATAAGAAATAATAGGATAGTTTCCTTGTGTTGAAATTGAGAACGTAGTATTGCTATATGGATAGTAAACATCAAATTATTGCAATAAATTGTAAATTAGAAAATAAAATCATAACCGATATGGTTCGTGGATTTAAACCTTTTTTAAAATCATAACACGAAAATCACGTCGAGTGAGCTCTTTTGTTGCGGCAACTTCTCCCCAAATTTAACCAGAAACAAATATTTAAAAAAATAATACTAAGATTTTCCGAACGTTCCATTTTTGAATTTATAAGCATAAACCAGCCTTTACAATCTAGTAATAACTTGCCAGTATCAATCAAATGACCTTGGAGTACTTAACTTCTTCTGGCATGACCCTCGTATGGCACATACTGAAATCCCTCATCTATTCTAGAACAAATCTAGCATATCAATCCAGGACAGGCCTGACTGAGCAAAACCAAGTTATAACGAGACCCCAAACTTTGTGCAATTAGTGAGGCATAATTATAACCAACGCAAGACTTTTCAATGCGACGCGTCGGACGACAGTTAGCGAGGTGATTTGGCTTTCGGTCCTAGTACTTTAAAGGACTTTGTCAGCGCAAACTTGTTTGTCTACGTGTTTTCATTTAAAGTTTTAAATGTATTATCAGCCAATATCCTCGTTGTTTGCGATTAATACAATTGATGTGTTCTTTTGTTTTTTATGACGTCTATAGATCCGATTTGTAGATCTATTTTCTATTTGAATCATCTCCATGAATTGGTAGGTCTAATTAAATACCTGTTTATAAATGTATATTTAAAAAGCAACGACATTTAAATAAGTACCTCCAAAAGAGTTTCCAATTTGCTAATGAGTAAAGAGAGCCGTTGCATTGGAAGAGTTTTAAACTATCTGGAAGGTTTTTGTCGAAATACTAGTTTCCGCCCACGACTTTGCTTACGTGGACCCGGGAAAGAAACTATTGTATATTTTAAATCAGGCTATAAATTATCTGCTTACAAAGTTTCATCCAAATCGCATTGAGCCGTTTCAGCGTGATTGAGTTATAAACTTCCAAATTCTTTCTGATATATATTCTATCCTGGAAATCCAATAGTATTGGATATTTATCAGAAAACCGACGAAAATGTCCCAAAAAAAGATTCAGTGTCAGTCAATCGGTAAGCATCGGTAAGTCCGTAGTATTATTAGAGAAGAAGTTTCAGTAACCCACCGATTCGGGCTTGTCAACGAGTTTTTCGAAACTTATGTAAGCAATATTTACAGTTGGCTTTTCGGTGAAGGAAAACGTCTAGATGAAACCGGTCTTATCCCAATAGTTTTTCCTCTGATTTTGAAAGATGGCAGCCGCTTTCGTGAAACTAGTGCCTATGCCAAATCTTAAGATTAGGTGTCAAAGCGGACGCTAGAGGAAGATGACTAGTATTGTAAGATAGAAAATGTTTGGTAGTTTGCTTGTCGGTGGTATTTGTAATAATCGGGTAACGCGGGTAACTAGGGGTCGTTCATAAATTACGACGACTTTTGACCCCCCCCTCGCATCATCCTGTTACTCCTTGAAATGGCTTAATAAAATGACTATCGTCATCCAATATTTTGAAATGACGTAATTTACGAATGGCCTCCTAGTAGGTACGTAAACAAAACCGGACAAGCTCGAGTCGGACTCGCCCAGCGAGGGTTCCGTACAACAGTAGAAACGTATAGTTTTCTGATGTTTCCCTGTATTTGTTGTCGATATTACTTGCTAAATTTCATGCTCGTAGTTCTAGGTCAAAGGAAAGTACCCTATACATTTTTTTTTGTTAAAAGAAAATGATTAATTCATTTACAAAAATTCAGGTTGGCATCTCTTTTTAAGTATACAAAATACCTGTATTAAGAGACACCGCAAATGTCGAAATATATGTGGGCGGTAATCCATGATGATTGTTTATTTACTTCTCGCATAAGTTCTTTGCAGACTTAATAATCATTTTAGTTAAGTTTTACTGTGATTAGTTCACTACCAAGTATGAAATGATTACTTGCTACCGTATTATTATTTTGTAATGTGATGAAACAACTACCCTCTTGTGATAATATTCGAAAAGTTCAATACAATGTTTATTCATTTTGATTTGTCAATTTGTAAGCTTTTTAAAATATAGATCAGATAGTTCAGATTTTAGATATAGTACAGAGTTCAGTTCCGCGAGTATAATTGTAATTAAACATTGGCATTGATATTTTAGGTTACTAAATAATTAAATCATTTAATAAGGTATTGTTTTCCAATCACAGCACGCCATTACGCAGGCAAAAGGTGGTGTGAGGTACTGGAGTGGGGTAGGTTGGAATAGTTATTTGTGTCACAAGGGAGCAAAATAGTATATTTATGGCGCGGGCGGTGTATTGAATCCTGAACGTAGCGAGGGATCCTACAATAGAATCCTGAGCGTAGCGAGGGATTCTAACTTAGGATCCTGAGCGTAGTGAGGGATACAAGTGTTTACACCCGAGACGAAAATAATTTTGCTACCGAGTGACACATACTATTTTTCACACCGACTGTGAGGAAATTTTAAAAAAGCTATTGTTAAAATATATCTAAATTATCTTAATTTTTATTACTAATTTTGAAATATTACGAAATATTAAAAAAAAAAAATACAACATTGTTATAGTTAAAACTTGAAATATGTTCGTTTTGAATCGACTACGATGAAATTACAATCGATTAATTTATTAATATCTGTGTTCAATTGGCACATTGCGTACAAATGTTCCAATGCCAATGTATAAATTAAAAAAGTAGCTTGAACAGAAAAGTAGCGTTTTGGTCCCTCTCGTCGTGGAGCAAAACTTACTTTTCCGAATGAAGGGTGTGAAAAGGTTATTTAAGTCGTTGCATGACATTTTTCGGGGCTTCTCTGTTGAACTTAGATTGTGTAAGCATACTATGCCAGTTTATTAATAAAAGTGAATTGACTAAACTTATAAATCTATTTATTCAACTTGTGCCCTCTGTCCACTACTACGAGTATGGACGTAGCCAGCAATATGTTGCCATCTGATGGCAAATAATAAGGCGACTAGTGGGATATCGCCGACATATACGTATTTTGCGGCATAAGCGGCCGTATCTTTTTTCTACGTTACAAAGTGATCCTTTTTCCTTCGGAAAGGCTTCAATTTTTTCCTTTATGGTACGGAAACCTAAGAACAAGAATATAATTTTGAAACGTCGTCCTTCAAACGAGTACAATAATCTATTATCAGAACCAAATAAGAACGATTACAAATTATTGAAACAGACTATTAGCATGATCGAATGCCTAAAAGTTGGTTAGACTTTCTAATCAGAAAAGTTATGTCTATAGCCACTTAGCTAAAAAGGAAATAATTAAATGTCTGCTTATTGCAATAGCAATTTATTTATCTTCGCAATATAATCTCAAAAAGTACTCAGTTTTTTATTCCTATGTAGTTAAAGTACCTATTTTTTTCAAGAAGAAGTCAATCCTTAATTTATGTGATCGCCATAGCCATTAAAATTTTCACAGCGCCGCTGGATAGTCAATGGGGAATTCTTCCGTTGTCCGGACGCGAGCAATAAATGCAGTGTCGACATCAACTTTACGATAAACAAGGAATAAGAACATATCTGGAATGTATATTAAAATAAAATTGCTTAAAAATAGAGAACAACCCACGTACAATTTTGCAAGTGACTATTTACACGGCTATTACAGGGCGTCCTTTGCTGTGACGGGGCGACATAGACTAGCCGTCTCTTTCTAAACATTCCAAATAGAAAGAGGCGAATAGTCTTTCTCGCCGCGACAGTTCGCGGGCCATCCCGTGATGGGTAAGTTGCTGTGTAGAAGAAAAACATGGTTTCGTTTCGTTCGAAAACGGTCTGGGATGAGATTGAATGCATTAACTGGTTAATTAACCAATCGATGTAATAGCCACCCAATGACAAGATTAGATACTAATGGCTCTGTGAGCTGAAGCACTGGCCAGTCTGTGTTTACTAAGTTTTTGAAGTGAAAACTTCTTTAGCGGCTCTGAGCACTTTTTGGGATGGGGAAAAACTGTTAAACTCGCGACAGATTTTTTGACGTCACGTGACCGTAGAATTGGGAGAGATTCGAGACGAGGCTTGGGGGCGGGGGAGAAAACGGGGGTTTGACTAGGGGCACTTAGTTATAATTTGTATTTTATTGCCCTTTATTTGACAAAAAATAGCGAAAGTCCATAGTTCAAGTCTCGGTGACGCAGGGCAGTCCCAACGATTTCGGTCAGGAAAAAAATACAAAAAGAGGGCCAAAGACTTTGTATAGCCTGTCATACACTGTCAAATAAAGGGTTCAGTATAAGGTCGTAACACATTTTCCGTAAATGCAAATTCCATTTTGTTTTATCAAACTTTTATATTTTGCTGTTAGTCGATTAGCCTTCATTCAAAACTGAACAATATTCGTAAGAGTATAACTCCGTTAAACATTTTTTGCAATTGCTTATTCTGCAAATGTAATTTTGTCCACGCGTCCTTTACCGTTTTGCTACTGAGAAAAAATTCGAATAGTTCGAATTTGGACGTTATTCCTAAAGAAATAGAGCTTTGAAAAATATTTGGCAATGGCAAAAACAAATTGGTATTTTATTTCATCGTCTCCTTCATCAATTTCGCTGAGTTAAGTTGAACTATTTATAGCGTACTACTAATAAGGTGGTTATTAGACATATTGGCACGCAGGAAGAGGGAGCGGGATGAACCCATGACCGCCGCTTGACAGCCACATGCTTGAACTACTCGGCTACCGTAGCTAGCTGGACATGCGGACATACGAAATAATTTGGTCTCAAGCTGAAGTTGAAGTTTCCAAAGTGTTCCAACCCCACCCTTTATAAATTGTGCCAAGGAGATCGGACATGCCGCGCGATTTGTATTGAATATGCCTGTCGCAACTTCTTGAATGCGTGTTTTTATTTGAAATAAATAGTATTTATAGTATTTACCTGTGAAAAATGATCCATTTTTGTGGAAATTAATCAAATCACTGCGATGTTTGCAAGTAATTTTGCACAACTCGGCATTTTGGCAAAAAACTGAACTTTCTCGGTAGACAACGGATGGTAAATGTATGGCGGAGTATGCCCAATGAGCTGACATGTGCGACGCAGCCGCCGGCGGCTTGTCCGCTCTATAGTATTTTGTGCTCTGAGGTTGTACCAGTTATAGTTACTGTAATGATTTTTTCCTCTAGGTGAAAGTAATGAGACAGTATAGCTTCAACAAACATTTATTCACAATTTGGTTTACCGCATCTTATACTAAAAGTATCCACTATCGAGAGGGTTTGGTGTGTGCAATTGGTCTGTGCTGGCGTTGACAATCATCAGGGAGTTACAAAACGTCCGGTACCTGCTTGTACAGCCAACCTGTACCCTGACGACGGGAGCACCCGTGCTGTCGTATCACCGCATTACGCGCTATAGTGGTCCGACGCGCAGGGCGTAGCCGCTGCCCTCGAACAACCGTCTCCAAACATGCCGGAGTACAACCGCAACAAAACTGAAGCCTCAAAAGACGCCTCCTAAAAGCAAGACCCTTCGTTAGTAAAATTACAGTGGCTGCGCACAATGAGTCAAAGGCGTCTTCCACGCTTACGTGACAATTCCCCAACATTGACATACCCGGAGAGAATGTTGGCCCGCTAAAAGACCGCTCGTAGCCGCACTGACAATCTCCAAAGAGGCGTCTTGAAGCCGAGCCACGAGCTCACATCAGCTTACCACCAGGAGCCCGTGACGACACGTCACACTCCTACACCAAGAGCTGAAACAATTCAAGAGTCCGCTATAATACGCCGCATTAGACGAGGACGCAGAACATTTTAAACCATTGCAATATAAGTCCAAGCAACCTTTACTCACCAAATTAATAAAGGAAATTCAACAATAGAACATGACTCCGTAGTATTGAATCCAAATGACACAGACAAGACCATCTCCTGTATTTCTTTTTTTTTAACGTTCCGAAATGCACTCTCAAGTACGTCATCGACCAATTCCTGTACGAAGGCAATTCTTTTAATATTGTGATTCTAAAACTCCTCTACGTTAAAGACACTCGGTTTTGTGGATATAAATCTAAATTGGTAAAAAAAGAAAACACAGCATAAGTTATCTATTAAGTAGTTATCTTTTTAATTACCTTGAACACCATAGAACACTTACAGTAGGAAATATTTTTATCATAATCAACGAATAGGTAGGTACTTATACGCTAAAGAACGCCTCCAGAATAAACAGGTAATATTGCTTGAGTATTTTTCAATGGAAATGAGAATCGTGTATTTTTTTTTAATTACATGTACATAAACAAATGCCTCTACGCGGCGCAGAAACTACTAACTCGAACAGCCGCGCTTGACACTTGACGTTGACATTGACAGTCAACCAAAACAACCCTTACATTACATAGAGAGACAGTTGCTAATTAAGAGGAAGAATAAAAACCCTGAGATCATAATAATATAATTAATAAGTTTGTTCGAATTGTGTAAGATAGTCCCTATATATTTATTTATTAATATTTATATATACTTAAAAAATGAAGAGATATTTTCCTATCCAGTGTCTCTAAATGCGCAACCACTCGCAAGCCGTATCGGACATTGTAGTTTTACACCGTTCATTTTAGTTTTTATCACAGTTTAAAGTTGAGCCACAAAACGTATACTCTTTTAAATAAAAAGTTGTGCTGCAATATTGCCAATGTTCTCTGGACAATATTACTTAGAGTTAAAAGTTTATAAACACACACATTATGTTTATGAACACTGGTATTTTTTTTATTGACTAATAAAATCTTAAATAAATAGGACAGAATAAAAATTACTAGACTGGATGATAGAAAAGAAATGATATTAGTCCATAAAAGGTAACATGGAGCTAATACGATAAATGCGAACTTGTAGGTATCTGTTTTCGACCGGTTAGCCTAGTGGGTAGTGACGCTGCCTACGAAGCTGAAGGTCCTGGGTTCGAATCCCGGTAAGGACAAATATTTGTGTGATGAGCATGAATATTTGTTTCTGAGTCATGGATGTTTTCTATGTATTTAAGTATTTATATCTATTATATATATCGTCGTCTAGTACCCATAACACAAGCCTTATTGAGCTTACTATGGGACTAGGTCGGTTTGTGTAACATTGTCCCCTTATATTTATTTATTTATTTATTTATTATTTATTATTTATTTATCTGTTTGTCTAGTTGCCGGCTGAACCGATTGAGATTAAAGGTATAGTTTGAATCCCAGAGAATTAAATATATATATTTTTTTAATTAAAATTTCTTTATTTCTTTAACAACTGGTTACAATCCAAAACAGTGACCAGCGTCTCCTTGTAAGTTATTTGTAAAATAACCTGTGTCAGGAGGCACCGCTCTTCCATAACTACCAATTTACTACTTACTAGAAACTACTTCTTAGGACTATAATCAGATTTTTTTTATTGAGCATGTTGTACGTTTGTGAGTGGGTGAGCACGTGCAAGTGTGTGTGTGTGTGTGTGTGTGTGTGTGTGTGTGTGTGTGTGTGTGTGTGTGTGTGAGTGTGTGTGTGTGTGAGTGTGTGTGTGTGCGCGCGCGCGTGTGTGTGTGTTAATTTGGCTATTAGGTTATGTATTCTAGCAGGTCTTCCACCTGATCGTAGTTTTTATCTTCCAACCAATTTGTTATTTTATTTTTTATATCGTATTGTAGCTTTGGGTATATATCTAGTTCTTTATTTAAGGTATTATATAAATGAGCTAAACTTTTCGTATAATAATATTGTCTACTAGCAAAAGTGGTGTTGGTTTTTGGTAAATGCATGACAATGTCTTTCCTTCGCTTTGAAAGAAGGTTGCGGTCATAAAATGTGGTATTATGTTTTCTGAGAACTAAGGTTAAGAAAAAGAGTTTAGAGACAGAAGGACAAAGAATAGCTTGTTCCTGGAAATCATCCCCTAAGGAGATGAAATGGGAGGTGAAATTTTGTATGTAGCTACGATATAAACGAATTCCATGTGAACGGAGTCGCGGGCAGAAGCTAGTTTACAATAAAAATTACCATGGAATTTCTATTTCTGGTAACTGACTTACATTTGCCATCTATTTTTAACCACCAACGCAAAAAGAGGGGTATTATAAATTCGATATGTGTGTGTATCTGTGTGTCTGTCTGTGCCATCGTAGCTCCTAAACGAATGGACCAATTATAATGCGCCTTATTTGTTGTAAAACTGACGTGATTGAGATGGTTCTTAGCTACGGTTTAACAAAATCGGTTCAGCCGGTATCGAGATATAGATCTTTGAAAAAAGAATCTCGCGGATTTTTCAACTTTTCTCTGTTATAATATTTGTTATGCAACTGGTCAATCGCGTTTTTGAAGTTAAAAACGCTCGACATGTTGCGAAACGATTTGCGGTTCCTATTCATGAGCACACACGTTGCCGGCGCGTTTAGCACTGTGGGCCAGCGCCCTGCTCGGTCGGCTGGATGCGCGGGCGCAGGACGTAGCGACGGAGGTGAAAATCTACCCTCGTTTTCTTCAGCATTGTTCAGTGTCGGCTTACACACAACACTCACTATGTCACATCTTACTTTAGGCACTGGTCCCACCGCAAGCTAGTAAGCTATGAGCTATCGGCTATAAACACGAACAAAAGTTAAGCAATCCCGTGTATATAAAGAGACACGGCGATATTTATAGCTCACCGCTGGGCGAGTAACTATAAATATCGCCGTGTCTCTTTTATTTACACGGGAGTGCTTATCTTTTGTTCGTGTTTATAGCCGATAGCTCATAGCTTACTAGCTCGTGGTGGGACCAGTGCCTTATGATCTTTTATTTTATTTTCTAAGATAACAACTTCATAGGCGCATTGTACATTGTGCCCCTGAAAACATTTCGTGTCATGGAAAATCAGATATGACTAGTTATTATTTAAAATGCCAAAATTATATACTTTTTAATGAATTCCCTTAAGATTTCCTGTCATACCGTTGCACCCTAATCCAAAGCCACTCACCCGCCATTCTAGCAGCTCCATCTGAAAGGCAATACCAAAAAAATCGCCAGTTTTAGTAGAACGCGACTGAAATCCTACCGAACTCGCTTTTAACTGCCGCTATACATTTTATATTGTCAGCCTCGGACTCTATAAGTATAGAATTGTAATTTAGTCGGTATTTCTTGCGCATGTTCTGATTCATTAGGTTAGGTTTATAAGTCGTTCTATTAATAAAGTCCCAAGTGTGTTATTAATAAACAAATTGAATTGAATTGAATTGTGGGTAGTTCGAAAATCCCGTGCAGTAAGATGATGTTGATACCCGCTTAAGACAGTACCTACGTCCCGTGACCAAGGATACTGTGACAAATCCAAAGACAACAGAAAACCTCAAAGAGGTACTTACATAAATAAGTAATATTCGCGATTAAGTCCACATTATTAAAAATAATCAACAACTACGAAATATAACCTAGCTAAATACGATTGCCTCATTTTCTTTTCAGGACCTGAAAATATTAAGACGAATTAACATTATGAATATCCTAATTACATCCTGCCACGGAATTTTAAGAAATTTCCATAACAAATTAATTCATTATCTGATAACAAGGTTCATCAAGCGCAAACAAAAACGAAAAATAATTAAATTAACATTATATTAAACACACTTTCGTTACATTAGTAAACTTGGCTTATTATTCTGTGCCGATAAAATGTGAAACTTTATCAGTCTTTACTAATTAGTTTCCTATCGTTATTCCCGAGTTGTGCTCTAAACGAGCCCTGGGTCCGCTTTGACACCTAATCCCAAGATCTAGGGTAGATAGGCACTAGTTATACGTAAGCGACTGCCATCTCTGACCTTGTAACTAGAACTATGCCTATGGCTTTATTATGGTCTTTAATGAATGCTAAATGAAGGAATAATACAATAAAATAGGGATTAATAGATTAATCGTCATCATCATTGGATATGAATCGAAATTATACTTACATCTGAATATAATATAATGGTGCATACTTAAATCAACGTTTTGTTCGTAACAAAACGTAATATTTTCATGTTTCTCAGTAAACTAGGTACGTGTTGTCGCTACGATGCTGGCGCAGACACTGCGCGATGAATAGGGTTGATTCCAATAGGGAGTAAGCACGTACGAGCACGATTGAAAACAAACCTTAACTTAATAATGGTAAGGTATTATTTCGTTTACGTCAAGCAAATCAAGCGAACAATGCGATTCGAGCGAATTATGCAGATCAAGTAATTCATACCTTTTAGTGTATATAAAAACGGCGCACCGGGTAGACGTATTCATTCATTCTCTAGCGAGCTGTCGGATTGTCATTGACTCTGGGTCGAGCTTAAATTCGGAACGTAAACAATCGTAGATACACTATTTTGTTGTGGCGGGAAGGTTCAATATTGTGCGATTGCTTTGCGTAGTATTGAACTATTCCACTATTTATTAAATTCTGAGTTAATTCTAAGGTTCAGTATTGCGCAATTATGTTGCATAGTAATGAACTATTTCACTTAGTTTTCTATTACAGTTCGGGTTTATTTTAGATGATTTTATTATCATTTCGAACCAGATCAATGTCCTAGTTGCATGGTCAACTTAACGAAGTACATTTCACTTAAGGGTGCCAACGAAGTGTAATTCGGGATCCTGTTAGTAGTACGTCCAGGTTTAAGAGAAGCCTGGCACCATCTTTTTACCTGCACAGATGGTGTAGCCTATCTTTGATAGGCCTCTTACTGGTCTTAAGGTTGGCCACAGACTGAAGCGAGAAGATCGCCATTTCCCATAAGTCGATCGCTAGGATTGTTGTCCACTCGTTGATGTCTCGTGTGTGCTTAAGGCTTGGTCTTTTATTGGGTATATATTTATATGTTATAAAATAGGGCGTACATTTCACAGAACCTTTTAGTCCACGGACACGTTGTGAAATGTACATTACACAGGCTTTAGGTTGCATTCTCGGACTAGCCTTCCGAACGTTGTATAGCTTAGGTCCCTAGCTTAGAACATACACTACACAACACATAACATTAATAAAAGTAATGATTGGAGTTTTGCCTACAGCAGTTCAGGGTTAGTGGTAGGTAGGCTTAGGTATAGAGTCAAACACAGTAATAGAATAATAGGAATACTATTCTTAGGGATGGACAGTTAGAAGGTTTACAAATCAAATAGCGTTTATTTGAAGGTTTAATAGCAATTATGAGCAACTGAATAGGAATTAGT
The DNA here is from genome assembly GCA_945867215.1 of Epinotia demarniana. Lineage (NCBI taxonomy): Eukaryota > Metazoa > Arthropoda > Insecta > Lepidoptera > Tortricidae > Epinotia > Epinotia demarniana. The sequence continues at coordinate 4,713,717 of OX244273.1, read as the reverse complement.
CAGTGTGTGAGGATCAGTAGTATTGGGTTCCGTATATTATTACATATGAAATATTAAAGGTGTAACTATTATATATTGATTATCGTCATAAAGGTTCCAGTTATGATTAGGATATCAGAATTGTTTCTAAAAGATGAAATGATTCTAGGCTAATGACAAGCGGAGCAGTCCATTATGGCTAATTTTAAGGTATCAAATTATCATGAGTGGAATATACTCATTACTTAGGGTAAACTTCAGGTTCAATATTTCATATTTAATGGACGGCTAACCTCAGTATTATAAATATCTTCACTATAACAGGGTTTACAGGTATCTAATGGACACATTAGTATATATGTAAAGAGTGGAATAATGCCTTAATACATAATTTTGAATGAAATAATATTCAATTGTTAGGTCTGATGAGTTTGTTGAGTGCTTCTTCTCATCAGAAAATAGGTACGAAGCACAGGTAAATTCAATAAGTTAGAAATACCTATTAGAAACAAAATTTAATCAAATAGGTATTTAATTAGCTAGTTGGCCAGACCCACATCCAGACGGAAATGGTAGCATAGTATGGATGAAAGAGAATCTTCCATACGATAATAATAATAAACAATTAGCTAGCTAGGTTGGTCTGTTATCTAATTTGGTGATATGATTATAAATCGAGGCAATGTTTTGGTATGTTAAGAATCCAAGGCTTTGATTAAAAACAATATTACATACTGAGATAATAATGATAAAGCTAGCTACCATTACGTTAACCGGCCACGGTAGGAACTGGTTGGGGTTCATATTAACCAAAAACAAATTTTATTTATTACTTGATTATTATTTTGAACTAGGATGTAGTAGGAGAACGTAGGGTTAAGTAGGTAGGGATGAGTCAAAGTCTAACTTGCTACACATAAAAGAATTTGGGTTGCTAGGAACACAACGTAGACACTAGACGATCTTATTGGCCAAATCAAGTTAATTTTAATATTTAATTTTTTTAGGTTAGCTACATTTAGTCTACATGACATCTGGGTAGGTTGACAGTGATGTTAAAAAGAACATATTATCCATTACCTCAAATGCCGTTGGTGTCGATAGCATAAGCCGTAACATGATCCTTCCCCTCCTTGACCTCCTTACTCCTATAATTACCAGCATCCTCAATGCCTCTATTACGTCAAGTATATTTCCTTCAACATGGAAGGATGCTGATGTTATTCCTCTACCAAAGAAGTCCAATCCTTCCACTTTCTCAGAGTATCGACCTATTTCCATTCTTCCTTTCCTTTCTAAAGTCCTTGAACGCCTAGTTTTCCAGAAACTTACATCTTTCCTAAATAGAAATGATCTCCTTAATCCTTTTCAGTCTGGCTTCCGCTCTGGTCATAGTACGGCTTCTGCTCTCGTTAAAATTACGGATGACATACGATCAGGTATGAATGATCGGAAGTTGACAGTGTTGACGTTGCTTGACTTTAGTAACGCGTTCAACACTGTTGATTTTGATCTCATGTTGGCGATACTACGTTCTTATAACATATCTCCTGCGGTAATTGATTGGTTTCATAGCTATTTAACTGGTCGTCGGCAGCGTATAAAGGTGGATACTTCTCGCTCCGCATGGTGTAGCACGTTAGCCGGCGTTCCGCAGGGCGGCGTGTTATCTCCACTTTTATTTTCCGTTTTCATAAATTCCATTACTCGTAATCTATCATCATCATATCACCTTTATGCCGATGACCTTCAAATTTATTCCCAGGCTCAGGTCAGCGATCTGCCATTAGTCATCTCAGCTACGAATTCCGACCTAGTACGCATTTCAGATTGGAGTAGTAGTTATGGTCTCAATGTTAACCCAGCAAAGACCCAGGCTATCATCATTGGTAGTGCTAAGATGATTTCTGAAGTTGACTATGCTAATCTCCCACCGATTTTGTTTGATGGCGTTTTGATCCCGTACTCTCTGCAAGTTAAGAACCTTGGCGTTATCTTGGACCGCACTCTTTCGTGGGTGCCACAGATGAATGAGGTTAGCAGGAAGATGTTTGCAGCCGTGGGTTCTTTGAGAAGGCTTCGTAATTTCCTTCCCATTGCTACCAAAGTTGCGCTTGCTCAATCGCTTCTCCTCCCTATTTTGGATTATGCCGACGTGTCCTATATTGATCTCTCTGAGGAGCAACTTAACAAGCTTGAGCTAATCAAAACTTATGTATCAGGTTCATATTTGGGTTACGCAAATATGACCACGTATCCAGTTTCCGTTCTCAACTCAAGTGGCTTCCTATCCGATTCAGACGTAACTCTCACATTCTCGCCCACCTTTATGGAATTCTTTTTAACCCTGCAACCCCCCGCTACCTAAAGGAACGCTTTAAATTTCTTTCTTCTGCAAGGTGTACTCAGATGTTGCTTCTGAGGGTTCCTCAATCAAACTCTAAATTTTACAACAATTCTTTTACTTTTCGAGCTGTTCGATTGTGGAATTCTTTGCCTATTGAGATTAAACGTGCTAAGTCTCTTCCCATTTTTAAAACTCGACTTAAGGATTACTATTTATCTCTTCCGTAACTAGTCATTCCTACTTGGTGTGTGCTGTTTGTTTTCGGCTGTAAGTGATATTGTTTCTATGACATTTAGTTATTGTATGTGTATGTAGGTTTATATATATATGTATTTATGTAAGTGTATAGTCTTTCTTATAGTTAAGTTGTTCTTATTTTCTGTTTTCACCTACTCAAATCTTATCTTTTCTTGCATCGTCTCCACCACCCAAAGGTTGTCTGGAAGAGATCGCTTTTTAGCGATAAGACCGCCTGTTGTCTACCATTGTTTATGTTTAACTTACCTCTTTTTTTATTTTTTTACTATGTCTGGTGAGCAATAAAGAATATTTGTATTGTATTGTATTGTATTGTAGGTTAGATATATATTATATACGTGACGCTAGATAGAGTTTTAGGTACATTTTAGTGTCCTTTGACGCTGGATTGTTTTATTTAGGTTTTATTTAGTTACATTGCGGTGCCGTGACGCAGGATCTAGATTCAGTTAGGTATATTTTGTTGACGTGACGCAGGAGATAGTTTTAGTTAGTTACAACCTTCAAACCCAGAGGGAAACTATACCTTGTTGGGATTAGATCGGTTTCCTTCACCGAAAAGCTAAAGTTAAATATTTCGTACATAAGTTCAAAAACCTTATTGTTACGAGCCGCTTGACAGCTGCATGCCTGAACCACTAGGCTGCCGTAGCTCCAGTTATCAGTTCATTAATCCTCTGCGACTGATGTGCGGTCTCTAAGGACCCGCTAAATAAATTTGGTATTGCCATTTTGCCGTATGGCGTGATATAGCTCTGTCTCGCTCAGTACCTTCTTGAAACGGCTCGCGGCGTCGGTCAGTGTCGCCCGAGCTGCGACGCGGTGCACACGCGAGGAGGTACGAGCTTCCGGGGTCCCACAGACGTGAGTACAGCAACAAATACTGAGTCTGGTAGACCGCACATACTAAAAATATTAATATTTCTAGTGTCTGTCAGACCTCACCACATAAAAATATTAATATTTCTGTAGTGCCTATCAGACTTCACATCATAAAAATATTAATGTTTCTAGTCTGTCAGACCTCACCACATAAAAATATAAATATTTCTGTAGTGCCTATCAGACTTCACATCATAAAAATATTAATGTTTCTATAGTGTGATCTCATTGAAGTTGATTATTATGCCTTATCTTTGAGACTGATTTGTGCCTAAGTCTATCTTTAGAAGTTGTTAATTATTTTTTAAAGTAATAATAATGTTACCAAGAAGAAGAAAAATATAAGTTTATTCAAGATGGATACTGTTAAGTTTTTTTTTTAATTTCTTTGTGAACCTTAGTACAAAATATGTAAAAAAAGGATCTCATTAAAAATTATTACATAAATCATGTATATTTATTTCAAAACCTTTGATATATTATTTATTCGATCAAATATAAATATAATAATAATATTAAAAAGTAATTTTTACTATGTGTGCCTTAAAATTTTTTAAATGCATTATTAAAAACGAGGTCTGACAGACTTCACGTCAGTCCAATCTTCCTAAAATTTTCACCACAGTTGCAGAGGGTATTATAAATTCGAAAGTAACTTTGTCTATCTACAAAGTTACTTTATCGTGTTTTTGTCATAGTACAAGCTTTGCTTAGTTTGGGGCTAGGTCGATTTGTGTAAGATTTTCCGCAAATATTTATTTATTTTATTTTATTTTTTATACCTTTTCACGTATAACCGCTAAACCTGATGAGGTGTGGTATGAAGATAGATTGAGACATTGGTATGAACAAAGGATAGTTTTTATCCATAAATCATCGCTTTTAAAGGATAGTGGAAGTTTATATGGGAATGCGTTAATTTGGACACGGATTGTTTTAGTTTGCATGCATTTTTATCGAAATCGTAACCTGCCATACGCGTGCTTCAGCCTTCTTTAATAATATGTATTTTGTTATGTCCCACTGCTGAGCAAAGGCCTCCCCCCTCTTTTCCAATCACCGCGGCCTTGAGCAATATCTGGCCAGTCTTTTAAAAAGGAGTCCAAGTTATCCCGCCATCGCTGACGAGGTCTACCGGATCTCCGTTTCGAGTTTTAGAGCTTCCTCTCCGTAGTCCCTTTGACCCACAACTCATTCAGCATGCTGTAGACGTGACCAGCCCAGTTCCGCTTTAACTTGGCCACCTTCCGAGCTACATCTTCTATTTGGGTCTTGGAGCTCAGTGTGGTGTACAGGAGGCGATCCATTAGCTTTACACCGAATATGCTGCGCTCGATAGCTCGCTGGCAAACCCCAAGTTTGAACTTCTGCGCTTCCGTCGAAGACCAAGTCTGTGCAACGTGGGTGAGAAATGAAAGTATGCACATGTCCATTAGCCTACGTTTAAGTGACAGAGGTAGGTCGCCCTTCATTAGGTCTTCCAATATTTGTGAGAATTGTTAGCATTTTGCAAATGTATTGGAAGCGCGTGCTGTCTAAGTGGTTGGTATTAACTTAATATGCCCTATACAAAGCGCTCAATAATACGGTTCTTATCAGATAAATATTTGGAACGAAATGCAGAGTCAGATTTTACTGCAGTTGACACAAAGATAAGAGTTTACAATTTTACGCCTTCATCCTTTGTTATTTTTTTTGCTGAAATCATGAACGTCGATCCTACAAACCAAAAGTGATAATGCTTAATTACCTGAATATTTTGTTAAAATAACACTCGCTCAACTAACCCCGATCCGAACTTACCCCCTTAGTGACGTCATCAATCACCTCAAGCTCTCTTTTTACCGCGACTCCTGATCCGTACATCAACATAAACGCGAAATACATTGGATTTCGCTTAAACTCTGAAAGGCGTTGCTTTATTTATTAGTTTGGTTTTTGGGTAACGTATAAATACGGCCTTGAGTAGGTAAGTAGTGTAAATACCTACTAACCCGTGTGACGTAATTCTTGTTAACACTCCTCACCACTCTGTGCTGTTTTTTTGGTGAAACCCGCGCTGTGGATATTTGACTTCTTTGATTGTTTTGCTTGACTTTCATTTCACTAATACAGGTAAAGGTATTTAAAACTTGGACATATATCAATTTGCAAACAACTGGAAGATAACAAAGTAAACAAACATACCTACCTACAGATTGTTACATCTATAGTTACAGGTACGTAAAACATTCCGTCCCACGCAAAATTTTCACCTTTGCCTTATCATGACATCAGTTACGAATAATCTTCAATATAATTAAGCTTAAAAGCACTTAAATTAACTTGTAAATCTTGAGACTTGGAAAGTAACAAAGTTCGATATTCGATAAAAGACTTAAACCATTTATGCCTTATAAAGTTTTGGCAGCCATTTTGAATTCAGTGCAGTTTTAATTTAACTTCTCACGTAGGGCGAGCTTTTGAAATGTTAATCGACTTTTGTGTATTTAATGCGGTATTTGACTGATAGTCAAAACTGAAACTTTAATGAACCGTCAAAACGCTGGTGACGTCACAATGTTTATTTACAGTTTTTGGGGTTCCATAGTCAACAAGGAACCCTTATAGTTTCGCCATGGCCGTCTGTCCGGATGTCCGTCTTCTGCTTAGCTCAGTAACCCATACTACAAAAAAACTGTAATTCCGTATATATACCCATTACAATCAATCACGCCGACAAAACAGAAGAATAAAATTTTTATAATATTTTTTTTAGAAACCTCTCTTACACGTGAAGTAGGCTGATTTTTCTTTCTCGATAAACCGATAGTGCGGGGTATCATTGAATAGCTTGTTTAAAATTTGGATTCTTCAACCATTTAATGGTTGTGGAATGCTTTGCCGTTGCATATAAGGTGTGCAAAATCTCTTCCTATTTTCAAAAATCTGTTGAAACAATATTAACTGTCTCTCCCTTAAGTTGCCTTTTATGTATTGTATGTATGTATGTATGTATGTATGGTTGTATATATGTCTGTGTATTTATTAATTTATTAGGTATGTATTTTTTTTTCAAGTGTCCTGTTTAGAAATATTTGAAAGATTGATGTGTTAGTTTACTCTTCATGATGAAGTCCTGCACTACCTGTTAAAAATTCTAGTTAAATGTTTCCTGCTGTACAAAGGTTGTCTGGAAGAGATCGCTTTAAAGCGATAAGACCGCCTGTTGTGTCCATTATTTATTAAGCAATTTTTTTGTAACCTGTTTGTCTCTCTTGTTGTGGTGCAATAAAGAGTATTTATTATTATTATTATTATTATTATTTAAAAAAATTATAATCTGTATTCGAGACACTGAGCTTTAAAGCCATAGTTTTTGTTCGACTCTAAGTGTCTCCTCGCCTCTTCCGGCTAAATGGGTAGCCATTAGTACTGGGAATATGAAAAAAATCGTGGCATTAGTCCATATAAATAATTTAAAAAGAAAAATATCACGGCTATGTAGGCATAACTAGTTACCGAGTAATAGTCGACCAAGTTCAAATGTACTCAGAATGGCCAACTTTCGTACAAAGGCCGACGCAAATCGCACCATTTAGTTGGCACACGCGTGTCGATGTAACAAAGGCAGACACGCAATTGGCCGGTTTTTATGTTATCACAAACCTTTAACTAGCTAATAATGATAGATTTTAGATTAAATTTTATCTAAATAAAGATGAAGCTTAATATTATGTGAGCATATTCGAAAGATTGTTTGTTGGTAATGTATACATAATTTATTTTTAAAATTTTCGCGAAATCATAATTTTTCCTATTCAACATCGATATGGGCTGTAGATCCCAAATTGACACAGTGCGAGTTGGGGACTTCACACGTAAGGGCAAAATTTGATGATGAATAACTACAACTTGGAAAAGTTGAAAAACCCCCGACATTTTCATTTCAAAGTCCAATATCTCAAAAACGGCTTAACAGATTTTCATGAAATATGACTAAGAACACTCGGGATTAAAACCACTTTGAAATCGGTCCATTCGTTAGGGAGCTACGATACCAAAGATAGATACACAGATACACAGACAGACATGTTAAACTTATAACACCCCTCTTTTTGCGTCGGGGGTTAAAAATACTTGTGATTTAATCTTGTTAGTTTTCTATCCGTTTTATATGTTTAGGGCCACCCCACACCTGGCGTCTTTCGAGCGTCGTCTCATAGTAAACCGTCCCCCCAACCCACCTCGCCTCGCCCCTCGCTCGCCCGCTTACTATGGGACGACGCTCGAAAGACGCTCGAAAGACGCCAGGTGTGGGGTGGCCTTGATTGTTCTGTATAAATAAGTAGTCATAACACAAGCCTACTTAAGCTTATCGAGGAAGTATTCTGTATAATTGTTTCTTATATTTATTGACTTATACATCCCCTCAATGTGTCGTTATCCTCAAATCTAAGGGTCGTGACATATCATCATTTTCTCTCTAATGATGTTACGTCAAATCTGTTTGTTTTCTGCGACATGCACGGCTTCATAGAGTTTTTTGATTGTTTGTTCTTTCTTTCCTATGTTCTTACCAGGGTCTCAAACCATCTCCATACCACACCTGATGAGTATTAGCGGTTTAATCGCAAAAAGGTAATAGACAGACAAAGTTACTTACTTACTGAAGAAGGAAATTTAGTGTTCATATGTATAACTTATTATTTTGTAAACGTATCGATGTTGTATCGAGGATTGTGTGGATTCGATCGGTCCATTGAATTGGACTGCGTCCTCTCGGTCTTTTCTCCTCCTCCTTGCCAGTTACAACAAGCCGCTGAAGGTTGTCTCCACTTAAGAATTTGAAAATATTTCGGAGACACGTATACGATGACCTGGTCTTTGTATACGTGTCTCTGGAGTTCCTGGACTCGTTAGTCCGGTGCGCGGTCTAGGGAATACGTAGCATTTTCTATCAATGCGTACGCAGTCAGGTTTTCTGAGGGTCTTGGTTTCTTAACCACCATCAACATTGCCCAAAAATATTTAAACTACAACACACGATCGATTCCATAAAATAGTAAAACAACATTGATAGGTACCTTGGGATTTTAATTAATTATCTTTCGAATTGATTTAATGATAATAAATTAATAAACATTCAACAGTCAATCATTGATAACCCACCATATTTGATAATGCAATTGGACCAATCTATTTTGAATTACATACCATGACATCGGCAGATAGTAAACATACCTTAATTTAATTAGTATGAGCAACGCAGGTAATTGGATTGACTTTGTTCCGGCCCGCTATCCACTGCCAGTACGCGCAATGATAATGAAATTGCGTTCATTTCATCATCATCAGTCGTTCCCTCAATGCTGTGGACCGTGATATCATGTTCTGCTCTTGATGACCAGATTTTTCCACAGGCACCTATCACCCGCTTTACGTATGGCTTCGTGCAGATGTAGTTGCAAGAGTGCAGTGATTTGTGTGCTCCAGCTAGCGGGTGGTCTGCCCCGAGACAACTTTGCCCGTCATAATACTCTCCAAGCTATCCGGAGAGAATCTGGAACTGGAAGATAAGGTGTCCGAGCCCAACATCATAAGAGAAATCAAATTTGAAATCCCCTCCTGGCTTGGACACCTTGAGAGAATGCCAGTAGACAGGGCGTTGAAGAGACCCTACCTAGGACGGCTGAGAGGTTGAAGACGGTTGGTTGGCCTAGATATCGCTGTAAGTACGAGGAAGAGAAAGACCTTAACGCCCTGCACGCAGAAAACTGGGAGGAGATTGCACAGAATGGGCCTCGCTGGCGCCAAATCGTATCGGAGGCCAAGGTCGACTTCAGGTGGCTGAGCCGGCGGAGTAAGTAAGTATCCGAGTCTTGAGAGTTGTCGAAAGTAGAGTGAGAATATGATCTTGGCATTTTGTGGATAGTCGACGAGGTGTGTAATAGCTCTTTCAGGCTGGATTGAGGTACGTAAAGTGGGCAAGTAATTCTTTTTCTCTTGAAACCCATGTGGTGGGATATCGTTGGATAGATTGTTTGGAAATATATAAATATAGGTTTAAAAAACAGGCTTTAAAGCTTTTGTTGGATTCAAATGTTTTTTTAAATATACTTTGTTGCCTTGTCATTTTATTGTGTCCTTGTTTTGTAATAAGTACTGTGTGTTTTGTCACAAATAAATAAATTCATTGATACATTCATTAAAATATCAAATAAATAAATTCATTGATATATTATATTCTTTATTTCAAAAGCAGCTTTCAAGTAAAAATAATTCAAGCCCACACGTCTGCTGCACTGGGAAATAAAAATGCCTTTAAAATCTAATATTTCTACGACATCCAGTACAGGTGGCGTGAACTAATGTGCCAGCGTGAATAAAATATTGAAGGCGACGACGGAATTTAATCGGAATGAAATTGGAGAAAACCGATTGCATTCTGATGCGTTCTGTGATTGAGTAGATTTCTCATTCGGTCAATAAACTTTTGCATCCATGTTTTTAATTCCCCGCAAGTTATTAGGGCTTCCTACCCAGGAAAACAATAAAATAATCGGCCAGAGTCTAGAGAGAATTCGAGAAAGAATAATCACAATATCGGTACGGTCACGGACTTTAATTGTGCCATTACTATTGTACTTCTTACTGGACACTTCTAAGTTTGAACCAATGTGACTTGACTGTACACCATCATCATCCTGCTAGCTTTATTCCCGGTCCCCCCTCACCCCACTAAAGGAGCCCGGGAACCGCTTTGAAATCTTATTAGAAGATTTGGCATAGACACTAGTTTTTAATCGAAAGCGACTGCCATCTGATCTTCTGACTGGAGCGGCCTGCGGTGGCGGTCAATAGTAAATTTGACAGCTGATGTCAAATTTACTATTGTCCGCGCGGCCAGGCCGCGCCAGTGTGATGCAGGCTTAGAGATGGGTAGTGGGTAAAAACCCATGGGTAAATACCGGGTATTTACCCGGTATTTACCCAATCTACCCGTATTTACCCGTTTCTTCCCAAAAAGGTGGGTATAAACTCTTTTGATGCGTTTTTTAAGTCAAATATTATAATGAAAATGTTTTCAAGTTATGCAGGAATGCATAAACGTTGTTCTCATGGACATTATGCATGCTGTTAATAAAATAAATAAAAATTAAATTAAATGTTTGTATTTACAATCATCCGAGCTCAGAGAGAAGTGTATTAATTACTTAGTGAGTTTATATATAACTTTAGGATGGAAAAATGAAAGTTGTAGGTAAGTATATTATATTAGTTTTGTACCGCCAATCCAAACAAAATTTAATAACGTGAGCTTTTACCTCAACCAAAACAAAATCGATATTTAAAGCATGGATCAAATATCCAGACGTGGCACTGGCGTTGCGTTCAATGTTAATAGGAATAAGTTTACTTCGTGAATAAATAAATTATTAAATTATTATTATTAATTATTAACGCACAATAGCCGTCTCAACCAGGTAACTGATAAACATTAATTGGCCGGGTCGGACGCGGTGTAATATTCGCGCGTCGCAGATAGCACGATCGCGACGTCGCTACCTGCCAGTTAGGGCTGATCTTATTGTTTGTTGAATTGCCCAAACCTGTTAAGTGCAGCAACAAGCAGATACCTAAAATTAAGTTAAAATCCCTGAAAACCGCCGCGGGATCAAGATTCGTGCAAAACATAGAAACGTACTTTGGCACAAAAGACACTTCAAAGGTAGAAACCGAAAACGATATGTGGAACGATTTGGAAACATTATGTAGAAAATCCGCAGAAACACATTTAGGGAGAACCAGGAGTAAGATAACCCCCTTCACGCTGTTTGCTGCTTTTGTGACAAGCAGTGTTCGTCCTATTTTTTGTATTTCTCTGTTGTTATATGTGTTTGTCATAAATCAATGTTTTTCTTTCTTTCTTTCTTTCTTTCTTTAAAGAGACTAAATGGTGGCAACAATCTGACAAGGATGTTGTGCAGGCTAAGTGCATTTAAGAAAACACAAAGAAACCGGTAATGATGCGGATAAAGCAGACTACAACAGAGAGAAATCCAACGCAAAACGTGAAGTGGCAAGCGCACGAGCTAAAGCCGATGCCAACTTTTACAAAGAATTAGAATCTTCCACTACAGAAATCAATATCCATCAAGTCGCAAAAGCTCGAAATAATAACAGCAAAGATATAACTTCAGCCAAATATATCACAAATAAAAACAATAAACTATTAACAGAAGACAATGATATAAGAAAAAGATGGGCACAGTACTACCGCCATTTGCTTAATGTTACGAATCCCCGAAAGTTAAACCAAGCAATAACAGCAGTTACAACGGAGGAAATCATCAAAGAGATCAGAAAGATGAAAAACAACAAAGCCCAAGATCCAGGCGAGATTCCAATAGATCTGGAAACATAATAGAGCACTCTGGCATCGGCTGGCTAAGCGAGTTGTTTAACAGACTTATGGCAGGACAGAAATTACCAGATGCTTGGAAAAGAAGTCATTTAATACCGTTTTACAAAGGAAAAGGCGACGTACGTGACTGTGGGAATTACCGAGCAATAAAGCTTATGGATCATACCTTTAAACTATGGGAGAGGATAATCAACAGCAGACTTTATGGTATCGTGAAGCTCACACCCAATCAGTGAGGGTTTGTGAATGGAAAGGGCACCTCTGACGCTACTCAGGCTATAAGAATCCTGATTGAGAAAGCCAAAGTCAACAACACAAACCTGCATATGATATTCATCGACCTTGAGAAGGCGTTTGACCATGTACCGCTCCACCTTATATGGGAGGCTCTTCGCGCCCAGCTTATCCCAGAGTCGTATATAGATCTTATTATGGTCATGTACACAGACGTCTCTACACAGGTGATTTGCTCAGCAGGTGCGAGTGACAGCTTCAAGCTCAAGGTCGGTGTACATCAGGGTTCCACACTTAGTCCACTTCTATTTAATGTCACGATGGATTACCTCACACGAAAATGCCAACGGGCTGTACCCTGGCACCTTCTATATGCCGATAATGTGGCCTTAATAGCAGAGACTGAGACTGACCTTCAACGCGCTTTGAATAGCTGGATGGAAGCGCTAGAAGGACGGCCTCAAAATCAGTCGGAAGAAGACCGAACACATGTCCTTTCTGTTCGACAAAACGGCTAATAACCCATAAAATGACAAATTCTATATAGGTAATGATCGCCTGCCAACTGTTACAAAGTTTAAGCTCCGTACTCAGCAACGACGGAAAGATTGACAGCGATGTAGTCCATAGAACTCAGACAGACTGGATGAAATGGCAAGAACTCACAGGCATCCTTTGCGATAGAAAAATTTCTCTAAAGGTAAAGGGTCATATATATACATATATATGACAGTAGTAAGACCAGCGATGTTGTACGGATCCGAGTACTGGGCTACAAATAAACCCCACCTGAACAAGCTCCACACCACTGAGATGCGCATGTTACGCTGGTCAGCGGGTGTCACCATGATGGACAAGATAAGAAACATGTATATCCGGGGTAGTTTTAAAGCAGCGTCAATAACAGAAAAGCTGACGGAAAAACGTCTGAGGTGGTACGGTCATGTACAGGGGCGCCCTGTAAACTACATGGTTAAGGTAGCGCTCGATATTCCAACGACGAAGCTAGGACGCGGAAGACCACCTGCAACCTGGCTGACGACGGTTCAGCGAGACCTGAAAGATCTTAATAATATATAGACGCCAACCTAGCACTCAATCGTGCAGAAAAGAGAAAAAGAACAGGGAAGGCCGACCCCAAGTAAATGGGAAAAAGGCCTAGCAAGATGATGATTTCTTGTCCAATAAGTAGAAGGCAATACTATTTCAATATTTTTCTTACATTTTGTTAAGGCTTATAGTTACTATTCTGGTAGTGGCTCCCGTTTTAACTTGATCTTATTTCGAAAAATAATACGTGTTATTTTTAATAACAAACATTTTTTTTCTCATAAACTATGCATCATAATGGATATTTTGCGATAGCAAAAGTTGTTCAGAAGGCTTTACACATTTCATTAAAAAAAAATCGGCCCTAAAATCTCACTTTTTGAAAAAATCCATTCGAAATAGTTTATACCCACCAATTTGGGTAGATACGGGTATTTACCGGGTGCATTGGGTAAATACCGGGTATTTACCCGGTATTTACCCACCCCTACCCATCTCTATGCAGGCTATAAGTCTGCAGAGTTATAAGAAATCGGGTAGGCACATATTTACGTCGGAATACAAAACGGGTCTTAGACCTTCCCTCGTTTTGCAAATAGTTGGCATAAGTTGTGTCTCTAAAAATATTTTAGAATTACTATTTATAAAGATTTGGCCTACATTTAGGTTTCTAAGTTATGTAAGAGGCTTAAGCCCAGGAAAACATAAACGAACCACCGAAGCGAGTGTTTAAGGCAATAACGAAAAGCCGTGCCTAAACAAAAATATTTTTGTTTGCTGCAAATGTTTTCCTTTCATTATCTTTGTTTCTTGCAAACATCTTATTCTTTTGTTGACAATTTTTTCGCGACTCTGAAATTTTCTCGAATCGTTGCGAAATGAGTTGTGGGGTTCGAATTATAATTTAAATGAAGGAATATTTTAAGGAAACTGTGTCAAGAAGAATACAACGTCAGGAAACGGTGTTGTGGCAGCATTCATAATGTTCAATGAAAGAATGTTATTGAAATAAAAAATGAGGTGTAGACAACGTCGATTGTCATACAAGAAAGTACTTTTATTCAAAGCATGCAAAACAAATATACAAAGTCAACAAATATTATGAATGCCGGTACCTACCTCCTACGATGTCAAATACGTAAACCATCATAATGATGATGAACGTTATTAAAACAGTGGAAGAGATTGAAAGGTTCTTCGCCACCAGCACAGTTGGCAAGATTGATGGATGGATTTTAGAGGTAGCGGGTTGAAATCCCGCTCGTGGCAAATAATTTTAAAATTTTCCATTTTGCTCGAAATAAACCATCACGAATGCAGATTAGAACATGAATAACTTCATTACCTATGATGGCTATGATACAAAAGGTCACGCTTACATCATATAAGTTATTTATGTTAAAAATTTTAATGAAAGTGTTCAACTGGTCATTCCATTGGATTTAAGTATGTTCTTTGCCAAAGATGAGACGACCGACCGGTTAGCCTAGTCAAGTGGGTAGTGACGCTGCCTACGAAGCTGAAGGTCCTGGGTTCAAATCCCGGTAAGGGCAAATATTTGAATGATGAGCATCAATATTTGTTTCTGAGTCTTGGATGTTTTCAATGTATTTATCGTGATGTATCGTCATGTACTACTCATTACACAAGCCTTATTGTGCTTACTATGGGACTAAATCCATTTAAGTAATATTAGGAGAACAATATTTCTTTGCTATTCCGCTAAAAAAGCGGAATAGCAAAGAAATATTGTTCTCCTAATATATCATGGACTTCCGCAAAGTAACGCCTGATTCAATAAACCATTTAAGTAAGATTATCCCTTAATATTTTTTATCTCTAAAGATTTTAATGTGGTGCAAACACTATATTCACTAGTAATGATATCGGTAGCGTAGGCCTGCCCGGTTCGACTAGCACTTCGGCAAGGTTTTAATAGTGATTTCATGTTGTGCATGTGCGTACAGTTTTACAATTCACTTTTTATATGATCATTGTAAAAACGTAATAGTTACGCTATATCCTTTTACCTACTTTAACTTCTCGCACGGATAACTTACTGCCTGGCAAGAAGACTGACGCAGTCACGAATGTTGGAAAATTTGAATACGCAGACGTACACAACTAATATTTAACTAAAATACCCAGTTAAATTAAACAGAAACAATAAAACACTGTTCGCATAAATCGATCGCTGCCTCAGTTTTCCTCAGACAAACCCAACGACGAACACCCAAGGAGGCGTGGACCAGGTATTAAAATTGAAAAGGATGTAAATGAATAAAGGAGATGTAAAATATTACTTCTTAGTTCTGTAACTACTCTTGACAATGTAATGGTTAAAGTCGATAATCATTGCCTAACGTAGAAATAACTAAATGCCTGTAATGGCTCAGTGACCCAAAGGTATTATTGGCCTGCGACACGAGTGGCCGCTATTTGTCGAGATCTTGTGCTATTTCTCGCCGGTACATGGCTTTAAGATCGCGCAGGTCTGTGACGACGTCGTTCCAACGATACCTGCACCCCTACTCTGTAACTTGTTTAAAGCTCACCTCAACGCTCATCAGGTCTAGTTTCGTGACGGGTGACAAGTGGGGTGAGCCGCATTAGCGCGTAGCGAATAACTGCCCTGGAACGTCCAACCGGTTGCCGCCCGGGTAGATCGCCCAGATATGCCTGCTAGGCGCCCCGATCTTCCTCCATCCTTTCGTTTCTCCAATCTTCGATTACGGCGTTCTTCCAGACTTTAAGGCATAACGTAGAAATTATATTATCAGTAGAGCGACTTATTTCTGCAGCGACTGACGCGCACCACGAGCATATATCCTCCTCCTCCTCGATTTCAGCTTGGGCAATTATTAATTCATATGCCCGGCGTCTGCCCGGCTGTTCTCCTCTAACGGTCGCATTTCTCAACCATTCTTTTGTTTATTCATATTTTAGTTCTTTTTTTGTTATTCATATTTTAGTTCTTTTTTTTGTTATTCATATTATGGTTCTTTTTTTGTTATTCATATTATGGTTCTTTTTTAAGGCATGCTCGTGAGTTCCACAGCTCACAGACCTTTAGTTGTAGTTGGACCCATACATATGTTTTATCCAATCCAAAACCTGATTAACGTTGAATTAATCGATATGATGATTGGTAGTGACCCTGCCTACGAAGCAAGAGGTCCTGGTTTTATTTATTTATTCATAGACATCGTGAACAAAATGGGACACTAGTCGACACAGTGCTATTGCTGTTATCATTTCACAAAACCAGTATACCGTTAAACATAAAACTGTCTAAACATTCTGATTGGATAGCAAAGCCCCCGAATTTACCTATCGCTCCGATAACGCCCCAATCCTGCTTTATTGCAACCGTAAATACGTTTTATCTATTGACATTTGAAATGAATGACAGAAATGTATGGGCGATGCGTTAGGCTAAAATTACCGCTGTGGTTTATGTTCGCTTTTCGATTAACTTAAAACGAAGTTATTAGAGTTGTGAATGACGTTTGAACAGAACAGAACTGAAAGCGAAATTTAGACTGGAAATGCCATGGGCATTAGGTGTTGGTGCGTTCCAACAACCTGTTTGAGATTTATATGTGGCGCGTAAGTTTTGCTGCGCCCATAATATTAACGAGCGAGGGGGCGAAGCAAACGAAGTTTTGTGCTTCAGCTTGGGCCGAAAATCAGTCGTATTTTTGGCGAGCGTCCGGCATCTGTCCCAATGTTCCCCTCTACAGGTCGCATTTCACTCACCTCGTCGTTCACCCCTCACGAAACTAGACCTCTGCCTTCGTTTAAATACTGCGCATCGCGGTGTCAAGAGTTATTTGTGGGTGGACGTTGAGGTGAGCTTAAAATAAGTTACAGAATAGGGGGGTTGGACCCTCCCTCTGAACACAACGCATCGAAGGAAGCTCCGACTACCGCACTCGCAATCAAGAAGACAACAACACATACCTACAGAGCAAGTAGTGGCTTTATTATCAACTAGCTTCCGCCTGCGACTTCGTCTGCGTGGACCCAGGATAAAAGCTATCCTATATTTTAGTCTAAGCATAAACCATCTCCGTGCAAAATTTCATCCAAGTCGGTCGATCCGTTTATGCATGATTGTGTAACAAAGATCTAAATATCCAAACTTTCGCATTTATAATATTCGTAGTATTGCGGTGGTTAACTGGAAAGTTTTTTAACAGTCGGGATTCTCACGCGAGATGACAATCCGTTGAATCCTCTCCAAATAGATCAAAATAGAAAGGTCTTTTAGTAATTTCAAAAATACAAGGTTTACGCGAAGAAAAGCCTAATATCGACCAAACATACTAAGTCCTGAGTACACTAAATCAAAGACTTAGTTCGCTTAGCGCTTGGGATAAGCCTTCAATATATTGCGTTAGCTACAAGAAGACTTTGTTGCGGAGCCATGCCAATGTTTATTAATATTGAAGGGCTAAGCTACGTTCAACTCTTTCGACTGACAATAAAGGAAATAATCATTCTTAGACTTATTGCTATGGATATCTTCAGTGTTTATAGAATGAATTGATCACTGATGGATGTAAAAATATATATTTTTAACCGACTTCAAAAAAAAGGAGCAGGTTCTAAATTCGGTTGTATTTTTTTTTTTTAGTGTTTGTTACCTCAGAACTCCGTCATTGATAAGCCGATTCGATTTGTTTTTGTTTGTATGTATATGCTTCCAGGTGGGTCCCATTTTTTCAGAATTCAGTTAGATGATGGGATCCATGAGGAATTAAGGGAACTCCTCAATTTTTTTTTTTTTTTTTTTAATTTTTTTTTCAAAAAAAAGTATGGTACATTTAAGCTTAAATTATTTTCGCCAAACTTACGTTTAACGGCGAAATGAGGCACTCATTTTCAACATTAGTACCTTTATTAACAATACATGATTGACTTATATTAAAATATTTACCCAACCTATTTATTCAGTCGGAATGCGTGTAAGTACCTATTGGCAACTTCTTAATTTTTGATTTAAAGATGTTTTTACTACCACATTCGTCTTCTATTAAAAAAGTATTAAATATTCGCGGTGTGATATAACCGCGCGTCCTATTACCATAGTAGTTGCTAGCGGTCGGTTCCACGTATTTACGACGTTTTAACCCTCTTGGCGCTCGGGTATATACTCGCGGAGTTTTAAATTCGGGATTATTAAATTGCTCAGTTGCTATTAAGTACTTAACTTTATCATGCACTGGTAGGATGTTCAATTTCTTAAATAAGACCGTGTAATCGTTACTACAGTTTGCTCTCGTGTTTTTATCTATTATATTTTTTAATAATCGCAGTTGTAAGTTTAATATTTTGTCCAAATAAGTTTTAAACGTTCGTCCATATGCTATTAGACCGTATCCGATTACAGCCTCAGCCAGTGCATGATATAACATTCTTAATGTTTTATTATTAACTATATTTTTTAAACTAATAATTTTACACAATATAGACCTTAATCTATTACATACTGTATCTACGTGTATTTTCCAGTTAATGTGTTTATCTATAGTTAGGCCTAAGTATTTAAATTTATCAACTACTTCTATAAGTTTACATTTACAGTCACGCTTCTCGATATGTAAACATCCGTATGTGTGACCAATAATTTTAATAGGCTCCTGACTTGGTTTAATATGTGGTGATTGTATGAGCAGAAATTTCGTTTTTTCGGTGTTTAATATTATACCGTTATCGTGAGACCATTTGAGAATATTTTCGAAGTCTTGCTGGATATAAGTCTGTACGTTATTAATGTCTTTGTCAGCATATAGTAAGCAAGTATCATCCGCATACATGTATGTAGAACAGTTCCGCACAACATTAGCTACACTGTTTACATGCATTATGTACCCGAGCGGGCCATACACCGAGCCGGCGTATGGCCCGCACGCGTATCGTGATTTTGCTATATTCTATTTATACTTAATAGAAACTCGTGTATTTACACCCGGAAACCATAAATTTGGTGGCGAGGAATTGATGATGAAGACGACAGATGACTTATCAAATTCCTCAATTATGTACCTACTTAAAAGTACAAAAGTACGTCTCAGGTTCTAATAAGATTCCGTTGAAACAGGAAGTCCTCAAATATTATCGGCCCACATACAGCGATTTGGTTTTTTTCTATAGTAATCAACGCATTTGCCATCGGAAATCAGTTCACGTGGTAAATTGTGAAAAAAATGTGGAAATGTTCGCGTGGCTTGGCGGAGTACTAAACTGAAATCGGTTACTTTGTTTTTAAAGTAAATTATATTATTATTAATCCTAATTCTTCATCGGCACACTTGTCTCGATTTCATTTCTTCATTATAGAAAATTTATGAACGTATTTATCACAATCATTAGTAGTAGGTACCTACCTAGGTCCTAGGTACTTAATAATTATCGTGCTAGTCACCGAAATCGAAATTGTTTAAGTTCTAGGGAAAAATAAAAGGTAGAATCCGATAAGAAAAAGAGGTTCGGGTAAAAGTGTTGTATTTTTTTTAGGTGAGCGGCCACTCGTAAAAGTGATATTTTATGTCAGATCTTTCAAAGCAAACATATTTTGTTATGAAATGCAATACTCTAAAATGCATTGGAGCCGAGATATTTAAAATATATGTATCTTTCCAATTTGAATACTTATAAACAAAACTTGAATTTGAAATATCTCGGTCCTATTTTTTAACTCGTTTAATTTTATACAACTGTGTGTATTAAGAGGTCCTCTAAACGATTATTAAAAATTGTCCTTGGCCGCTGCAAAAAACACGCCATATTTTAGGGTTCCGTAGTCAACAAAGAATCCTTATAGTTTCGCCATGTCCGTCTAGTTGTCCGTCCGTCCACCAACACCCACCATTACTACTAGAAAACTGTAATTCGGCATGGGTATATAAATCAGTCACGCCGACAAAACAAAATAATAAAATCTTGAATATATTTTTTTTGCGGTAAGTACCTCCACTACATCTAAAGTGGGGATGTAATTTTTTCTCGTTAGTAGTGTGTGGATAGCATGTTCAAAAATATAATGGGTTTTATCAAATATTATGTCCTAAAGTCTCATATGTCTAAAATGGGTTACCTTTGTTTTACCAAAAAAATTTTGGCAAATTATCACTTCCCAAAACATTTTTCGTAGAATTTCATTTGCCAAATAATCGTTTGCCAAATTAACACTCGACAAATAATTCTTACGCGAACCTTATGTTTGGCATATTCATGTTTAGGCAATATCTCGTTTACCAACTGGTACTTTGACCAAATTTCATTCAGTCAAATATATTAGTTGGCATAATATGTTTTAACCAAAACAAAATTAGGCAAATGATGTGTATCGTCAATATTTAGTTGACCATTTCTATTCCGTCGGTTAATCAGCAGGGGAACTCTTCAATGACAAATCATTGGCATCTTTATTTCAATGGTGTCTAGATACACAATAAAATAACAACTTTTTTTGTTATGTGGGTAGGGAAAATTAATTTGTGTAGAAGTCGCAATTCTAACCTAACCGCCAGCGTGTCGACGTCACCCCGCTTCGCGGGGTGCCTATTTCCGCTCTAAGGGACACAAGCTAACCCTAACTTAACCTACCAAATAATACCATTGTTACGATTGTTTGTTTTTTTTTACTGCTAGGAGGCTTCGCCCCCCGAGCCCCCCCCTTTTTGGCTGCACTAACCTAATTTTACGCCTTTGCCTACCGACCTACTTAACCGTGCATTTTTTATTAAAGGGACCGAGCCGTTTAATTAATAGTATTTTGGTAAAATGTCATAACCCAAACAATTGTGATTTTTGTCTTTTTATAGTTTGCCATAACATTAACTTGACGAAATGTTTATTGACTAATATTTTTTTGCCTTATTAAAGCATTTGCTAAAAGACCACATGCCATAATGTAATTTTTCGTAATAATATTTTGCTGAATGAAAATTTGACCTAATGAAAATATTCGTATTAAAATTGTGCCAAAATTTGCATTGGCAAACAAAACAGTTGCTAAAATTTGTTTGGGAAATGAAATTTGACCAAAATAAATTTGGTAAAACAACAGGATCCCGTCAAAAATCCATGAAGCAGTTTGGACTGTGCCCGTAAAATATAATTTTCTTGTCCAAGTACATGTAAGTAACTTATAAGCGCGGTGTAAGGAAGATATGGCCAGATGGGGACTGCATCGTGGCCAATCAACCCAAAGTGTTTGCGGTACAGCACCGCAAACCATGGTGCACCTGTTGGCGTACCCCACATGCCCACACTCCTGCTCGGAACACGACCTGAGAGACGCGACTGCCAGAGCTGTCCACACCGCTGCCCATTGGGCATCTCTTATTTGAGGAACCTCGACACGAAGAAGGAGAAGAAGTAACATATAATCCAGTCTGGTATTGACATAACGTTTTTTTTTAATCACTTTGTTTTACCGGAAAACAGTCTCCGCGAACGAGACGGGCGACTGAATCCGCATTTTTCATGGTAAATGATTTCTAATGCAATTAGTAGTTCTGTGTATGAATTATGACAATGAGTGATGGTTGTAATGGATGATGGGTGAAATGAAGAATTGAACCATGTGCCATGGAAGTTTATCAGGTTACCAAACAATAAAAAAATCGATGAATCAGTGCTTTTCCTAAAGGTTGTTCGATTTCCTTACAAAACGTCATTTGACATTCGCAGACTAACGGCGTGATATTTTAAGAAACTATCTAACAAACTTTCATAAATTGGTGTTTCATTTGCGCGAAATCTAGGAAAGGGCTTCAATAAACTTGCATTTACTTACTTGAATAATTTCAGAAATATGTTTTGTAACGTGAAACTTTGGGAGAACGTTAACCTGCGAATGTCAAAAGACGTTTTGTATGTAAATCGAACCACCTTAATGTTCGATAATTCGCTGCCATATTCAAATACTAAGTCCTCGGTACCTAGGTAACTCCGTTAAATTTCCTTAATTATATAACGGTACCAAGTGCCCCTGCCTCGAGCTCTAATAGGGGCTTTATCGATTTATCTTTCAAGGAGGGCAATGGAAATTACTACAGAACGAACTTCTCTAAAATCTTGGGTCGAGTGTCGTAAAAACTTTAACCGAGGTTTAATTAATATTCATTACACTTTTTTTATTCACTTCAAAATGTAATCAAATAAAATAATAACAATAAACTTAAGCCTAGTCAAAAAGTCCTCCTCGAGTAGTCTTTGGCGCAAAGGTACCCAACACACTAGCAGCGTTACCACGTGGAATTGCAGCGGACAACCTTTGCACCAGGTACGACCCCACGTTGACTTCAGATGTCCTCTCCCTGAATATGTACAGATATGATTATAAAAATACAGATCCCACCTTCATTATTAACAAGCTGCCCGCGCGGCATCGCACGCGTATTGCAAAAAACGCAGGAAAACCCGCGTAATAATAAATGGGTTATAACCATCCAGAAAGTTTATTCTGCACGCAGGTGAAATAATTATTTAAATTGTATAAGCTGCTCCGGTGATTACCATACAAATTAAAACATACAAACTTACATATTACAAAGCTACCATCTCACATTAGGATAGATTTAGTATAGCATAGAGAAGGTTATGATTTTACTTTAGTAATTCAACGCTTTGACCGTGTGTAAGAAAGAGCCAAAGTTTGTAAGTACGTATGTTTACTTGTTATCATAATAAAACTACCCGAACGACTATGATTTGCATCACAAATCACCTTTACAGAAGGTAATAAATTAATAGCATCGTTTCAGTTATTTCAGAATAACATTTATCGAATATACATAAATTGTTTTGTTTCTTTGGCAAACTGCATTGTCAAAATTTGGAATATGTTAAACAGCGCTTCTCTCAATTTGAACAATTTTAATAAATGGCAAAATTCAATTTTTTTTACACAAAACACAAATTTATGAGTTGTCTTCTTGTCGGTAGTGTATTTTCCATTTCTCTCTGTCATATGCCAGCTCTTTGATTTGCTGCAATACGAAACGACACCAGCTTTAATCCTTGAGTTTTTTTATCATTATTAATATTGAATGGTAATTCCAAATTGTCCGTTAGGTGGTTGGTTCTTTCTACAAAGCGGAAAAACTACCAGCGAATGTGTCTGTTTAGTTATTTAAACCTTCGTCGACACATCTGTAATACCGGTCCAGCTTCAAATAATTCCAAAATGAAAGTTAATTGGACTAAACAAGAGTATTTCAGATTGAAATCTAATTTGAAGTATCATAAAGAAAATCATTTGAAAATTTTAAGAGTGATCTCATATTAAATTTCGAAGTGCCCTTCATTTAATATTTGGAACATTGATGTAGCTTGTAAATAGGTTACAATATTATATTTGGCAAGTGAAATAATGTAATTAGTTGACTGAGCGAAGCGAACGAAGGTCTACGTTACAGCTTGGGCAGTAATATTTCGTATGTCCGGTTTTCTAGCTGTTCTCGTCTACATTTCGCAGTCTCGTGATAATGTGAGATTCGTTAATTACCTATAGGTATAGATTGTTTTTGTAGACACTGAATGATAAAACAACAAAAACTTTGTTTTCTTTTCAATTCAGTGTTTCAAGGTTCACAGAGCCTAGTAGTACACTCAGCATCGTACAGCTAGTAGCTGCCCCAGTAGCCAAATATTTCTGCACACGTCTTTATAACGGCTAGAGTAAGTATTTATGTGACACGATATTATATTACACGATTCTGACTGTACTAGCACGATTACATGGGAACATGTTAGGCCATGTTTACACGGGATCAAGAAGAGAATTCGACAGACAAACCAAAATAAGGACATAAACATACAGGTTTGTATTTAACGACGTTAGGAAAAAAAAAATGTTTTAATAAAATTCTTCTACCTTTATTGCCATAAAATACGTTCCTTTATCGTGTGACCGTAAACGTGTAATGACTTCTTAAATTAAACATCTATAAAAGTAAAAAAAAAAACAAAGACAGTTAAGGATGACTACCCTTCAACCGATTATATTTTTTTTAAACTCATCAGTATCTTATTTGGATACTGACACACCTTTTTTAAATTTATAACACCTCTCGTTTATATCGGGGGTTAAAAACAATAACGATCTCCATCCTTAATATTAGAAAAATGTAATCACCCGAAACGAAATCCAAACAAAACCCACATATATCAAATACATTGGTCAGTTATTAAATCACGTTGTAATGTTACAATGAACGGGACAATACGCAAAATGGCTAAATCGGCTGTGGACATAGTGACGTCACACACCCATACTCGAGCGTAAAGGAACCCTTGTGTGCACACGGCAATAGAGAGATTTCTGAACGAAAATGAGAGTTGTTTAGATGTTATATTTTATGCAACTGATTTAAGAAACTTCGATAGCGCGATGCAAAACACTTCAGATTTGACAGGAGTGACGCCAGCTCCCATTTGAGACGGAGGATCAGTGACGGGATATGAATAGCGCAGCTCGCCAGTGCTCAGAGCCAGCGTGGGGAGCTAGTGCTCAGAGCCAGGGTGGCGACAGGGTAGGGCGGTAGAGGGAAAGATTCTGGCTAGCTGAGAGTCAGGCGTCAGTCAGGATCTTGTCGGAGGTCACCAATGTAGAAGACAGGCCAATAGAGATATCTCTTGGGAGTTAGGGTTCGAAATCCAATGAGAGTTGTTTAGAGTTTATATTTATATGCAACGATTTAAGAAACTTCGATAGGGCAATGCAAAACACGTCAGATTTCAGGAGTGACGCCATATCAGCTCCCATTTGAGACGGAGGGGTTAGCGACGGGGTATGAATAGCGCAGCCTGCCTGTGCTCAGAGCCAGCGTGGCAAGCTAGTGCTCAGAGCCAGGGTGTCGACCGGGTAGAGCGGTAGAGGGAAATATTCTGGCTAGCTGAGAGTCAGGCGTCAGTCAGGATCTTGTCGGAGGTCACCAATTTAGAAGACACGCCAATAGAGAGATCTCTTGGGAGTTAGGGACCGCAATTCAATGAGAGTTGTTTAGAGTTTATATTTATATGACACGATTTAGGAAACTTTGATAGGGCAATGCAAAACACGTCAGATTTCAGGAGTGACGCCACATCAGCTCCCATTTGAGACGGAGGGGTCAGCGACGGAATATGTTTAGCGCAGCTTGCCAGTGCTTTAAGCCACCGTGGCGAGCTAGTGCTCAGAGCTAGGGTGGCGACCGGGTAGGGAGAGAGAGCGAAACATTTTGGCTTGCTGAGAGTCAGGCGTCACTCAGAAACCCAATGAGACTGGTTTAGATGTAATATTTATGCAACTGATTTAAGAAACTTCGATAGGACAATGCAAAACCCGTCAGATTTGTCAGGAGTGACGCCACATTAGCCCCCATTTGAGACGGAGGGGACAGCGACGGGGTATAAATAGCGCTAGGTGGCGACCGGGAAGGGAGAGAAAGGGAAAGATTCTAGCTGGCGAGAGTCAGGTGTCAGTCAAGATCTTGTCGGAAGTCACCAATGTAGAAGACACGCCAATAGAGAGATCTCTTAGGGACCGAAATGCATGAGAGTTGTTTTGATGTTACAGTTATGCAGCTGATTTATTAAACTTCGATTGCGCGATGCAGTACACGTCAGATTGGATAAGCGTGACGCCACATCCTCGTGATTTCGCCATCTTGCCACTAATGCCTTGATTACACGTCCCGAGCAAACGGGCGAGAGAGTACTCGGTCTAGTATATATAGAAAGGGAGTCGAGGTACTGTCTTGCCGCTTTTACGCCGAGTAACACTGTCTCGCCCGTTTTGCTCAGCACGTATGATCAAGGCATAAGCGCGAACTAGGATCCAGCGGGATAGCAACACTGATGCCGCGCGCCGCTTCTAATCTGCAGGGTGCGAGGGAGACAGAGAACGGTCAGTCGCGCGCGAAGCAACTGAGCAGCAGGCTCTGCTAGAAGTACAGGTAAAGAGCTCAAGCAATCGAGGGCCGACCATTGCTACCTAATTCTTAACAAGCGATAGTTATATAAAATTATAATTTGCCTGCCAATTCAGTTTTTCGAAATAAAATAAATAAAGACAGACACGCGAGTTTTACAGTTTACAGAGGCTAGAGTATTAGAAAGAGAGGTGTATGAACAGCAGTTGAAACACAAAAATACATTCCAAGAAACTCCACATTTCGGGTTGATTGCAATTAAAACGATGAGGTTTACATTTCGTCTTCAGATTATAGATTTTTTATGCACATGAGTGTATAATAGTCGCGATTTAATTAAACCTAAATTTTATCATTTCTAGTATAAAGTACAATACAATACAATACAATACAAATACTCTTTATTGCACACCTCAAAACATGAATCAAATAAACATAATAACTTATTAAAAAAATAGATGTTGACAACAGGCGGTCTTATCGCTAAAGAGCGATCTCTTCCAGAAGTACTTTATATAAGTGTAAATAAATAATTATTAACGATTATCTCAATTTTGTACTATTTAAAAATAACATTAGCGGGATGATTATTTTTGCTTTATTCTTTTTCTTGTTTGGTTATTTTGGATTGTATTTTTACTAACCTCTGGCCTATGTATTTGACACTTAAATGGGGACAGAGTGTAAAATAAAGAAATAAATCATTTTACACTAATATTTGTTGTTTTTTGTTGATAGCCGTGAGATAATAATTATAATTATACTATACACTATATATAGATACGTTTTTTTTTTGGGTGCAGATTCGTTGTATATAATTTGTATATTGTGATTGTGACCCATATTCCTTTCTCCATCTCAGTCGATATTTCCCCACCCTAGCCACGATATTGTGACGATATTGGTGCGATAAAACAATTTTATTGCTCTGTAAGCAATAATACGGCATGTAACAACGGGTGGGAATTAAGGGCACAACTCGGCGGTGATTGTTGTGTTTTATTTAAGGGCCTTTTTATATCGATGAGGTAATGGCCAAGTCCACAATACGATAATAGGTATTGCATTTCACAAGGTTAATCGAAATTAGACTTTATCGGTATAATAATAAGGATGACATAGGGAATTCGATGGAAATGTCTGCCTTAGTTAGGATTAACTAAGCCACACTAATTCTCAGATATGGTTTCCATGCCGATGATCTTCACGGCCGTTAATTCTTTGACATATAGGCACATTGCCACTGTAACTCATTAAAAGCGTCATCTTCACATAAATTTACGTCAAGGATGCCGTAACAGGCATGTGAAATGCATCTGTAACATAAGGGATCTTATTTTTTGATTGGCCAGAAACCGCTGCATTTGGGGAGTGGAAGTCAAGGAGGAGGCTTTTGCCTTTGGCACTTGACGGTAAAAAATTGTGTTGAGTCTCGTCATGTTAAAATAAATTTACAGCTTCTGAATTTTCAGGGTTTCGGCTCAAATTACAAAATACCGTCATATTGAAATCTAAGTACCATAATAATAAGGAAGCAATATCGTTCGCATTTTAATATTTGATAACTGGGTAAACACCACCGTCTCGGCACATTTATTAAATATTTAATATACGTTGAGCTATAAATTACAACGGAGTGTGTATTTTCGAATGGAATTTTTAATTCCAGTGCAACAAAACTTTCTAACTTTAGGAGATTCCATGTGATTCAAAAAAGCGGACCGAATGATATGTCAACGGTAAGGCTTAATTTGTTAAAAATACCATCAATTTTTTCAGGTACATTCGTATCAAGAACAAGTGGAAATATCGGTTAGATATAGCTTTTATTTTTATTGAAGTCTCTGTTATTCTACTTTTTAAAGACAGACATGAAAGTAGACCCTTGACATTCCCGGATACATTTAGCAAGTTGAATCCCGGACCTAAAACCTACTTCTGCGCAGAAACCAGGCGCAAATAAAAACAAATGCGGGTTGGTTAACGGGTTCAAAAAAAAATTCATTGTTTGTAAGTTGTAATGTGTATCTTAAATTTAACGGTAAATATCTGTAACAAGAAAACAATTATAATGACTTAGTACAGGTAGTTGAGATTAAAGTCCCAAAAATCACACAAAGCCGTAGTGCTACGCTACATAACGCAATAAAATAATAATGATACTAGAATAAACATTTTTCTTCAATGCAACTGATCAAGCAGAAAGTAGTAAAGTTATAATTATGAAACAAAACTCTTTCACTTCATTCTACTTTATATTTAAGAAGAATAATAAAAACCACTCTCTAAAATTACAATCCAAGGTAATGATTGAACTTTTTATGATATTATCAATGTGAATAATATGAGCAGTAAGTCACCCTTTAACTCTTAAAAAACAAAAATAGAACAATTGATTATAAAACCGTTACTTTTTAGTTACCAGATCAAGTATCAAGATATTAGGACATCATACTAATTTAAGACGTTTGACATATTTGTCAATGATATTACTGTTGGCATATAAAAAAAAGTTCATCTTACCCTGGCCAAACTCTATTTAATGTGACCGACTTTTTTATAAAACAGTCATTGGAATTTGAATATTTTCCATTAAACGGTAGAATCGTTTTTTAATGGACTATACTTTGATGCAATTCAGTCAGTTTGACGAGTAGAATCTAACCTTAAACTTAAAGCCCCGAGGTCATAGGCTCTGTATCTACACTCCAACCAACCCCAATGCACAATCCCGAAATGAGTTCTAACGTAATATATATACGTCAACAATGTCGACTATTAGGTTCAACGAAAGAGTGCATTACTACATGACTTGTATCCTTTTTTTGCCAAAATTCACCTTTAAAATTAAACTTTTGAACTTAAAACATCAACTTATCAACGCACACTTTTCGTACATTCAGAAAATTCGTAAGAAATTTTCATACGCAAACATTCCGGTCACCGAGTGATTTGTGTTGACACACGTGCCACGTACTGCTTCACGATATATCTTGTATCTTTTATGAGAAATGGAAATTAATAAATGTCTGCGAAGCCGGTCTCGTTCCCCACAAAAATATGATGTGGAATTCTACGTCATCGTCAAGGTGAAACCATATTTTATATTGCGAAATTGCAAAACGACTAATAGGTGTAAATAATGTATTAATGTATCACATGTATCAATGAAAATAATATATCCGCTCACATTAATCACGAATCATCATCTTCCTACCGTTAGTACCGGCTGTGCCCTTATGGAGCCCAGGGTCTGCTTTGACACCTAATGCAAAGACTTGGAGTAGGCACTAGTATTACGAAAGCGACTGCCATTCTGAACTTCCAATTCAGAGGGAAAACTAGACTTTATTGGGATTAAACCGGTTTCCTCACGATGTTTTCCTTCACCGAATAGCTTATTTCCTATACACTTTCGTTGTATATTTTCGACATACACAAGATAAACTAAAATATAATAATACAATTTTCCAATGAATCCCTTATCAACATTAAATTCCTGTTAGTAACGTAATAAGCGATAACAGAAAGGGACCAGAGCAATAACAGCTTTAATTGCGTTAAAAATAACCTAGAAACTTGTTCGTATCTTGCCAGTCCATTCCGCCTTTACTGTTATGATTATAACACTACAAACTTTTATTTGCCGATGTCGAAATACAGAAACTAATATCTTCTCCAACTGAATACTCGGCTTCCGTCGATGTGAACGGTACGCCCAACCGCATTGATAACTTTGTAATGATATATTCCTTTAGGAGCGTAGGCCATTTTTTGTCCGATGTGCTTTTGTTTTCATTGCGTTTTGTAATAAGTAGTTAATTAATAAGTATTCGATTTGCAGTTAACTGTCACAGTGTATTTTTAGTATTGTGAATCATTTTATAGGCGCTACGTGGATATTTCATGAAAGCACCAAAGAATTTATTCAGGATCGTTCCCATACGTTAGTCATTCAATTGAGTACAATAGCTAATTATTTATTTATAGGAAATAACATTAGAATAATAATAACAAACATAACAAAACTAAACCTACAGGTAAAAAATTTGGCATAAATCGCCGTCAACGGGCAAGGTGCCCAGAAGGCTGGCCGTATTTCCTCGCTGTATAGCGATACTAATACGCTGTGCGAAATAGTGGGCAGCCCTCTGGTCGCCCGAGGCTTCTATTAAGCGCGTCGCCAATTCTTTGTACAGCCGATGCGCACTTGGGCCCCACGGCCCCAAGGTTTCAACCCCAAACGCCGCAAACATGTAGCTATTTCCTAAGAGGGCATATTTGCGGCGCTTGAGGCTTTCGGCCGAGGATGCTGCAGCGCCAGCGGCGGCGCTGGTGCTTGGAACATGGGACGGTGCCAGGGTATCAACGCAAGTAGCGTCCCAAACTAGCGGCTGACCCATGCTCCAAGGCACCAGCGTCATTCCGTCAGGTCTCTTGCCGTCGTCCCTAGCCAGCCCGCTGGGCTCGAGGACTGCCGGCACTCTCGCACTGACAAGGGCCCGGCGGATGACATCATTGATACAGGCGTGGCGGGATATCCTACCAGCGCTCCGGACACAAGAGAGGCCATGGTGGCCCAGTATGTCTACCATGGCGCCGCATTGACAGCGATGTGGCTGATTTGTTGAGGCCCCCAAACGCAAGCTATATTTGGAGAGGGTAGCGCCTGCAGCCACAGACCCGACTCCCACTCCGCAGTTGCAAGGAGGCGAGCACGGTCTGCCGAACTAGTTGACGTATTTAAAAGGTTTTTCCGTACTAGCTGACAGAGCGGCTCGTCCCATTGCCTCTGCGAGCAGGGATTGGCAGGCGGGTCCGCGTCGGGACAGGTTATGGACCAAACGTTCTTGGCCTCGGAGCAGTGCGTGGCCTCCATAGAACCAATGGAAGCATCTAATATTTTATCTATAAGGCTTTGAGCACCATGCACCGACGACAAGAAAGCAGGTAGAGCAACACAAGAAATTTTGCGGATACCCAGGCCGCCGAACCTAATGGGTAGGCTTGCCTGGGTCCAAGATCTATCGTCAAAAGGAATATTGAGTATGGATGTGAGTGTTTCTAAGACTAGTGAATCTAATTTTGAAACCAAAGTGGGGTATTTCCAAAAATGCGTTCCGCGAAGTATATATGTAAATTTTGGGACGAAAAGGATTATATGTGTTATGTTATGGCACGTTCTTCAAGCAAACTACTGAAAATACAACCAGAAACTTCTAAATTACTTAATTAATAAAACGTTGAATATAACTTAATATTTCAACGAAGGTTCTTCAATAAACCAGAATATCAGGCAGATCATTAAAGTGAGATAACATCTAGTAGCTGGTATCTTGAAGCACGTACAAACTTGGTGCCAAGTTTTTAACTCAATTTCCTTACCGCAATGATCTTGGCAAGGAACAGTAAGCTATTTATATGAACCTAATACTATTGAACAGGTTTGTATTTTTTTCTAATGATATGACGAACACCGACCCTGCGAAGGAACCTGGCCGCACAAGTAATGCATTAAAGATAATAAGTTTTTTCTGGTTTACTTTTGATAACCTCCGTTAATACTTTGCAGATTTCAATAGGAACATTTATATATTTAATCTTTATTGCATTAAAGAACTTATCATACAAAACCTCACCTAATCATTCTTAGTGTGTTACTATTGGTGGGAACCTGTCATTGGCTTATTATAACCTAATTAAGTTAAACATGTTGTTTTAATAGCCGTTGGATCTCCGATTAATAAATAAATAAAAGTCGAACTGAATGCCGCAGGCATTCTCTGCCAGACAACATTGAGGCAAAGCAGAAAGATTTATGAACAAGGACTTAACTCTATACTAATTAAATATGTGATAGATTGTGAGGATGGACGTAATTAAACAACTGTTCACGTTGGGATTAAGATATATTGTGTCTAATATTACATAGGGTGGTTACTTATATAGAGTTAGGGTGTGTCAGTGTGAGTGTTACACTACACCTCCCTCCTTGGCAAAAAAAAATGATTAATATTGTAATCGATATTAATATTTTTTTTACAAATGAAATAATTTTGAAAAAAAAAAAAAAAACTTGTAAATTAAGTCAGTAAGTAGGTATAAGTACATTTTTTTGTATAAAGTCATTTAAAGTTTACAGTTAACAGTTTTTTTGGCTATTCATAATTCCAGACACTTTTTAACTAAGTTCCCTTAAGTCGTTGAACAAGCATAAGAATTTAATTTTACAAAAAAAAACTATTAACAGATTAAAAATAAGGACATAAAGAAAGTTTGGAATTCATTTTTTTTAAAAGAAAATCTATTGTTACACGTGACAATCATTTCCATTTTTCAATTAAACTTTTCGACTTTAAATAGTATGAGCAGACACAATAATAAAACAATATGGAAATTAAATGAGTAATAAACACATTGCACGCTTCGATGACAACACAAGATTAAGTATTAACTAATTTATTACCTAGACGTAACACGATAAAAAAAAATCATAAAAATAAACACGTCATACAAATTATTCGTTATTGAAGGTCCTCGTCCATGAAATATCCTACTTACGTTTACATCGTAATCGTAACGTAGATAAAAGTCAGTCCAATGTTTGACAATTGTCTTCTATATGTATATATATATCAGAGATTTGCAAGTCTTCATTTTTTATGCATATTTCATAGTATACTTTTTTTCTCTTTAACTTAATAACCTTTTCATTACAACTTTTAACTTAAAGTGTACATCTTAATAATATGCTTCACTTGTGGCAAAGGTACACAACGCATTAACACTTGGTCGGCCGACCTTACATATATATATTTATTTTGCTCACGATACAAGGTAATTACTATTTATTAACGCGCACTTACTATTTATTATTATTATTCAGGCAGTTCTTTTAACACTTCTTTCATTTACACATACCATGTGTCCAAGGAACTTCACGATTGATACTCGACCGAATCATGATCAGGTTTCAAGGATTCCCTGCCTGCCTTGTATCATGGTGTACCTCTTGCTATTTATGTATGTACTCGCTTAACGGCGCCTCTCGGGCTACCGAAGATAACGAGAGACATATATTCCTATGATATCATTTTATTTTATTTTTAATCCTTCTCAATAAAATACCATCCAAAATGCCTCTCAAATCACTCGTACCTTATGAAAAAGTAAACATATAAGAATTTCATCAGCTCTTAGGTGATCAGGCTAATCGCTTAGTGAAACACTTATTTGTTTAGTTTTCCCATACACTATGCTTAAAGCACTTTCAAATAATCGAAACATTCCTACCTCAAAAAAACAATATTATTCAACACAGAGCTATCCCAAAATTATTCATCTAAAACCATTTTCTTTACAAAATACATTCCTTCACATCCAACTCCCAATTTTACGAAACTTCTGACCTTTAGAACCCAACGTTAATCTAACCCAATCTTTCCTATTCTTACCGCAAAAACTGTTTATATTCTAACAAAGCCGATTCCACGAAATAAGTACCACTCTTATATTAAATATAACATTTTCTTTGTCATTGATATTTGTCATTCATTTATGTATTTACTTATGTATCATCCTGCGTATTTATTATAATTGTTAACTCCATGTAGAAAAAAGTATCAGTACGTGTGTACTGGACACATAATCAACTTTAATAAAAATAAATCTTTAGTGCCTATAATAGATCTTAAATCTTATTAAAAAAAATCTTAAATCTTAATATTTATTCAGAAAAATATAATATTAATCTAAGATATGGTTTATAACTTTTATAAGCAACTTTGTCAATCTTCAAAAAGTTTTAATGACAATTTAATTGGAATGATCTAAATTGATGCACAAGCTTCAAGGTTACTGCGAAATTTGAGATGTAATAACAGACGAACTGCATGCCAATCCTTTTATGCTGACACGCGCGTTCGCGTCCTGCCTTATTTGTATAGTATGATGAAATCCTCTCTATAATATATCGGTATTCAAAAATATAGTCTTATGATAAGCTAAATTAATTTTTGAAGAATTGATTATAATTAACACTGAAAATTTAGTCACAAATAATGTTTGTTTTCCTGAGAATGCAAAGTAGTTATGTCATGAATATTGTATTTTTCTTTTTCATTTTCATAATCCAATGCAAAAAGGTTTTTTGATCCTCTTTTTTTTATTTTTTCCTCACTTTTAACCATAATTGTGTGTCGTCATCAAGCGGCAAAAAGCTTCTTAATATTATTTATATCACTTAAATATAGTACAGTCATCTAGTTTAATTAATTAATCAAAACAAAACAACTGTGGTAATCATACATTTCAATTTTAATTTTATATTTAACAAATGACACAATTTCATAGTTACCTACTTTTTTAACGAGTAACCATGTAGGTTATATTATAAATGATACCTGACTATATAATAGTAAAAAAGTTTAAAAGGTATCTTAATTATTATAAAAAATGCATTTCTTTGTATATATGTTCTTCTGAACCATTCAGCCGATTCATGGATTCATGATTCTGGAACGTTACCGCATGCGCTGGACATCCTGACATTCGTGATCAGCCACGCCATCCTCGACACCATCTACTCCCGGCGGCATACAACGATCATTCCCAGCTCCCGGCACCGATTCCATTAAAATTGTTGTTTAGCACTGTTTCATATTCTGGTTCTTTTATTTGTATTTAAATATTAAATTTCTCGTTCAGTTTAGAAAGTTTTTTTTACTATTTTTACTATTTGTGGAATTTATACAATATCTTGCGCACTAATAGCTTGGTTCATTGTAATTGTTCACTGTTCACTTTTTAGTCACAGAAAAATGTTCAAATAAAGTTCACTTATTTCGTTCGTTACTGGCTAGCGCAGCGCGCCGCCAGCACGGCACAAGGCCGCACTGGCAGGTCGCCATGTGAGGATGGACGTAATTAAACAACTGTTCACGTTGGGATTAAGATATATTGTGTCTAATATTACATAGGGTGGTTACTTATATAGAGTTAGGGTGTGTCAGTGAGTGTTACACTACAAGATATCTGATAAAAACTTATTTTTGAACTACATCACATCATCAGCCTATATCCTTTAGGTGGGCCAGGACACGTCCCACTGCTGGGCACAGGCCTCCTCTCATGTATGAACTACTACTATTTTTGAACTAAATACTGACTTATTAGTTCTTTAATTGAATGTTATATATATTACTGATTTATTTTATTGTTATAATGATTACTAAAATTAGCTTATGTACTTACTAACAACAATTGATTCAAGTTGGTCCTTGAAACCCGTTTACGTGAGGTACCTCAATCAAGTCGTAGTAAAGCCTTATGTCGCGACGTCTATAGAAGTTATGCACGTGAACGAGATGAATTTATGTTTTATATAATTATTTGCGTCACACCTGGCCATAATGCGAGTTTTACTGCACGCGGCGCTTACGGGAAAACTCGCATTGTGGCCAGGTGAAGACGTAAAAGATTGTACTCAACACGGGCGGTAATTCGTAAAGCCCCAGAGCGCATATTTATGGCCACAAACACCTGCGATCTGCGGCATTCACGAATTCACCGTCCTAGTTACGTAATGAACTATTGATAGGACCACATCGTAAGTAAGTCGATATTATGAACTTGTACAATAATGAACTACTTAGTCTTATCACTAAGCGCGCTCACGAATGTCGGTCCAATTTCGTCCTTAGATGTAAGTAGTATAAAACGAAACGGACCAACGTCGTTGAACATGTTTCACAATAAAGCTGTTCACGGACGCCTTACCGGTAGTGGTCAGGGTAATATTTCCCTAGTCTTCATTAGTTTAGCTGAAGCGATCGAAGCAGATAAGAAAGCTGGCATGCGACCAAGTAGACAAGGCAGTAACTTCGTTTGAACCGCATCGTTTTATTTCACCTAATAATATTGTGGAAGTTCTAATGTTAATGGGTAAACCTTTGATTTTATTCTAGTAAAATTGCTTAAACGTTTCATAAAATTGTTAATTCAGTAAGTTTAATGTTAAAACTGAGTCAATTGCAACACCTTGCCTCCGTTTCATGTCGTCATTGGAAACGTTTATACGTGTCTCAGCTCTCAGATTTGGTGGCCATTTTTGAACACGGAATTTTGTATAGAGAACGTATCTACCTCTTTTCCATTACATCATAGGAATGAAAAAACAATATACTAGCTTCTGCCCGCGATTCCATGCGCGTGGATCTCGTGTATATCGCAGCTCCATACAAACATTTACCCCCCTTAGGGGATGATTTCGGAGATAAAAACTATCCTATGTCACTCTCCATCCCTTCAACTATCTCCACTTAAAAAATAACATCAATTCGTCGCTCCGTTTTGCCGTGAAAGACGGACAAACAAACAAACACACACATACACTTTCCTATTTATAATATTATTATTAGTATGGATTTTGAATTATCAATGTGTAGCAATGGCACACATACCTACTCAAACTTGGCTAAGCCCTAACTTAATTAAAGCAAAGGCAATTTAAAAATGCCCAATTTAATCCCGTAGTGTCTGTAGGAGGAAGTAGTGGTATAATTATTTATTGTAAAAATTAAACATTATGAAGAAAAGAACTAACAAGAAAATAACCTGAGTTCAAACATCGATTTAAAATTAAAATATTTCTCCTGATAATAGGCCACTAAGGCTCTTTTATATGTCCGCATTAACAATAGTACATTACGTACCTAGGGCGGTGAATTCGTGAACGCCCCAGATCGCAGGTGTTTGTATATGCGCTCTGGGGCTTTACGAATTACCGCCCGTGGTGAGTACACAAATTGACGTCTTCACCTGGCCACAATGCGAGTTTTACCGTACGTGCAGCGTGCAGTAAAACACGCATTATGGCCAGGTGTGAAGCAATAGTACATTACGTAAAGTTACGTAAATAAAGTAACAAATAATTTTCTAGAAATAGTTTTACAAGAGCCATGTCAAATGGACGACAATCTGTATAATAGATTGTGATGAAGCGCATATTTATGGCCCTCACATTCGGTTCGGGCCACAAACACCTGCGATCTGGGGCTTTACGAATTACCGCCCGTGTTGAGTTTACAATATCATTTACGACATGAATACATACATAGCTGCAACGAAACATTTTGCCTTCATCACAATCTATTATAAAGATTGTCATCCATGTGACATGGCTCATGTGAAACTATTTCTAGAAACTAATTTTAATTATTAAGGAACAAACCTTCTTCATATGCAATTATTCAAGTCTCAGTTATTGGGAAATGGCACTCGTTCATTGTGGAAGCAAGGTAAAGTTGTATAAATTAGGTTGCCAACTTAAATTGACTCCACTATCAGTCGGTGTAAAGGTTGGCTGAAATCTGCTAGTTATATAATAATAACATTATTAAGACGATTTGTTTATAGGTATTACATTGCAATTAGGTATCTATTGAATTTTGGTGGAATCAGACATTTCCAAAATTGATAAGTAAGACCTAAGATTTTTAAATGTACTAGGTATCTAAATTCTATCAATAATAGCCAGTTGCTCAATATACACAAAATATGTTCATAGATATTGTTTTGACACGGCCCCTGCAGAAGATATGGTGATTTTGCGTTTCACGCTAAATTTTTGGAATGTAAAGGTATAAGGGAGTAATATGGCTTTGCCACGCTCTGACTATCGCTAGACGGACCAAAAAAAGTAAAAATGGAACCCTTATGGTGCGACTCCGTCCGTCTGTCACTATAAGTTGAATATCTCAGGAAAGACTTTTCCTATCAATTTGAAATTTGGTACAGTTGTAAATATATTTTTAATTTCTTTAAAAAGGACGGATGTACTAGTTAGTACGCAGAATGTGGTATCTTCTGAACGGGTTTGAATTGTACAAACTTTTTTTTTACAGTGGTAAAATTTTGTTTTATAAAAGAAAATGTTGTGAAAAGGTCTTCTCTCAAATTCTATGGTATTTAGGCGACGGTGTCTGCTTACCATCAGGCAGTAAGCTTGTTTGCCACCGTCGAAGTATAAAGAAAAATAGTTCGTCAATGGGACACCAACTGTTCTGCGCACCTTAGTCAAAGTTGTACATTGTGCGCAAACATGGCGGAGGCGTAATTTGTTGCGGCTTGTTTGCCTAGCGAACTCGATCAAGGACAGTCGAAGTCGACCCCTAACGTCGACGGGACCGTTAAGTGGACAATTTCTGTCGAGGATCTACTAACCCAAACTGAGAATACGGTGACGCCGCGTTTACGCAGCGACGCGTCTTACGCGTCACGACTTTGTTACATTCTTAATTTTAAAGCTGCGTTTTAGTTACAATTGTTAGAATTTGTGTGATGAGCATGAATATTTGTATTAGAGTCTTGGATTATTTCTATGTATTTAAGTATTTCTATCCATTACATATATCGTCGTCTACTACCCTGAACACAAGTGTTATTAAGTTAACTATGTAGTTCGGTTTGCGTAAGATTATGCTTTTATATCCTATATTATTGAACGAGCAATATTAATATTTACATTTATATATTTGTCTTCCAGTTCTCAAAAACGACTAACGATTTCGATGTGGCGCTACTTAAGATTTCTATGGTTTTTTTCGTTCAATTCTACTGCTATGTCAAGCAATAAATATCACCGTCAAGCCGTGTGACATTTGCTATCACAAGCCAAAGCCAAAACAAAAACATTTTTTTGCCGTGGCGGCAGTTCGGTTGCCGGTGGCTTTTTTGAGGGAGCTCGTCTTTCACCGTATTGTTCGGCTATAGGAGAAATAAATATAAAAAGTTCATGATCATCAGCAAGGAAGTGGACCCCAGGCTCCTATAAGGCACAACCGGGAATAACGCAAGGATGATGATGATCACTTCATGATCATCAGCACTATCAGTAGCCTATACATCACACTGCGGAGCATAGATTTTCTCTCGTAGTAGAGCCAGTAGTTCTCATGCTATTTAGGTGCGGGTCGGGAACTATTTCACAACGTAATATAAATAAATAATATTAGGGGATAATCATACACAAATCAACCTATTCCCAAACTAAGCAAAGTTTGAACTATGGGTAATAGACGACGATAAACATACTTGTATAGATAAATAAACACTTAAAACATACATAGAAAACAACCATGACTCAGTAACAATTATTCGTGGTCATCTCATCACACAAATAAATGCCTTTACCGGGATTCGAACATAGGACCTCTTGCTTCATAGGCAGGGTCACTGCCAACTACGCTTAAGCGGTCGTCAAATATATGCATTATCAATAAACAGGTTATCAAACATGGTGTGTGAATTAACCAATCAAAGACATGTTCGGTAGCGTATTGCGAATCCAAAAATGCATTAGTTTTTTTTTAAATCTTGGTTTGTTTTTGTTGGCATTGTGTATGACATCATAAACGTAAAATCTGTCCCCTGCGTGTCAAATAAAAAACCGGCCAAGTGCGATTCGTACTCGCGCACGGAGGTTTCCGTGTCTATAAAAAAGGCAAAAAACCACGCTTGTTGTATGAGAAATATTTATTTTATTTTGTTTTTAGTATTTGCTGTTATAGCGGCAACAGGAATACATCACCTGTGAAAATGTCAATTGACTAGCTATCGCGGTTCTTGAGATATACAGCCTGGTGACAGGGTAGTGAAAGTAACAGGGTCCCGTTTTTTACCTTTTGGGCACGGAACCCTAAAAAAGATACACAAAACATTTGATTTTATAAATAACACAGCCCTGCGCACAGTAGTTGAAAATGAAATAAACCCTCTCACCCTTCACCCTCTCGGAGGAACGTTATCAATGTATCATACACAAGCAATGTCAACAAAAACTAAGACTTTAATGTAAACAAAACCAAAATATCAATGTAAACATAAATAAACAAAAAATCACAAAACAAATGCATATTTAGAATCGCTATGCGCTACCGAATGTGTCCGTGCTCGGTTCACACCCCATTTTCCTGTAGAAAAGGAATATAGAAAGGAACGGAACGACGGAGGTAGCAATAAAATGTACATTTTAGCGCTAGTAGTCGAGTAACTTTATACATCTAGAGGGGTAATCCTGTTACGTATAAACGCGCGTTATGTACATCCAACTGTCACTTTTCCATATAAAAATTAACGTTCGTACAATGCGTTACGTGATCGACCTAGAGCTTTTATCAAATCCGATAGTTCTGATTTTTTTGCAGACTTGTTTATGATTTGTAATTTTCTATATTTCTCCTCGTATTTTAAATAGAACACCTCGCATTGTACGGTGTGAGACGCGGTCATAGTATCGGATCTGTCTGTCACGTGCTATCGGACCAAAACACCTTTTTCTCTTTTCGACTGCGTTCGTACTGTAGCAATGATAAAAATCATATTTCAGCTTACCCGTATTTCACCAATTTGTCAATGAAGTAAGTAATATGTATAAGTTTGCCCGAGCCCTCCTGAAAATTTTTGATTGGTTGCAAGGTACCATTATAAACCCACAAAAAAAAGTTTGGCTGCCATTTCGTCGCGGGGACAACTAATAACCACAATCGTTATTTATCGATAAGTACAAAAATATAAAATCAAAAACTAACACAACATATTCCTATTTACAGTCATAGTGTTACGTGACGGATAAGTTTGTATAGTCTAACCTAGCACATTACTGGGCATGACAGGACAACAATACGTGTAGCAGCGCCATCTTTGCAAACGTGTAGCAGCGCCATCTTTGCAAACGTGTAGCAGCGCCATCTTTACGTAAAGACTAGTACTCCTTACACACGTACTCACTTAAAACCAAGCTGTGGGCTGTATCTGTAAGTCTATTTGTCAGACACGTTTTATTTGGCAAGTAACGACATATTCAACCATTAAGAACTCATTTAAGAATTGTGATATAATGCTTATTTCAAGGTAAAAGAATAGTATACCTACCACATTACTGGGCTTTTAGGCTGCTGACAGGACAACAAATCGTGTAACAACGCCATCTGTGCGAAAAGACTGGCACTCCTCGGCGATGTACACACTTGAAACCAAGCTGTAGGCTGCAGTTTCATTTCTCAAACACTATGAACACGTTTAGGAATTGTGCCAAATCCTCATTTTAAGATAATAGAACAAAGCTATTATTTATATTATGAGCAACTTCTGGTACTTGAACCAAATCTTATTGAGGTGCAGTCAGAAGTAACCGCTGAACACATATATTTGTATGTAACCGTAGCAAGGAACCGTAGGAAGCAGTAAATTGATTACTTCCAGCTTTAACTACAAATATAGGTACGGGTATAGGATTCTCTTTTAATTATCTTTTGTTTAGATTGAATAATGGCAATGGCATGTTTCATGGAAACATTTCATTATTATTTACTTTTTTCAAACATAATATTTAGTACTATTTTTTTTACGTTTCACAAAGGTATTCCGTGGAAGTGCATGACGATAAAACGCCCACTTTTTTTTAACCTTATATGGAATAGGGTGCCTACTGTTTTGACACTAATTTATTTACACGATAAGAGCCTTTCTTTAATTAATTGCTAATGAGTCAAGACCGTTAGCTAAATGCGGGTGAGTTCAAAAGGTTCACACAGACCGGAATAACTTTAAAATTCATTTAACAAAAAGAACTGGTCCAATACACACATAATACTCGTATATAACAATGATCATCCTTTCAGTTATAATACTATTAAAAATGTGGGCATTTAAATGTGTAGCAGTAACATCCAATCAGTTAGAAAAAGTGATACCAGAAGATGCCTTACTAAACTTTACCGATCTTGCCAAGAAATATGGTCACCCGGCTGAAGAATACGACATTGTCACAGAAG
The DNA here is from genome assembly GCA_945867215.1 of Epinotia demarniana. Classification (NCBI taxonomy): domain Eukaryota; kingdom Metazoa; phylum Arthropoda; class Insecta; order Lepidoptera; family Tortricidae; genus Epinotia; species Epinotia demarniana. The sequence goes on along the minus strand of OX244273.1, from coordinate 4,671,798 downwards.
ATGGATACATTTTAAAACTCTTCCGTATTCCTGGTGAGATTAAACGGCCACTATTCATTATGCACGGACTAGGAGACTCTTCTGATTCGTACGTGTTGAGAGGCTATAAGTCTTTAGCCATAACCTTAGCTAACCACGGACATGATGTCTGGCTAGGAAACAACAGAGGCAACAAATATTGCCGCAGGCATTTACATTTCAATCCTAATGAAGACAAAGAGTTCTGGCAATACAGCTTTCATGAAATAGGCATTTATGATCTACCAGCTATGATGAATTTCATTCGCAATGAAACAAAATCGGATAAAATCAACGTAATTGCACATTCTCAAGGAACGACTGCCTTTTTTGCTTTGCTGGCGACAAAGCCCGAGTACAATGAAAAGATAAATGTCTTAGCTGCATTGGGACCTGTTGCATTCCTGGCTAATTTATCACCATCTGTTTCTACCATAGCAATAACAGGTCCTGTAATCAACCATATTTTGATTCAAATGAATGTAGAGGAGATTGCTGCCAACGAAACGGCCGCTCGAGACTTGAAAATCAGAATTTGTTCTGTGGGAATTGTAGGAGGGAATTTCTGCCGCTTTGGTATGATATTTCCTCTATTTGGATTCGACCCAGCCACTCTTGAAGCAGAATTTGCACCTATTAGTCTGGGTCATTTCCCAGCCGGCCTCTCGAGGAAGTCCTTGGTGCATTATGATCAGTTATTTTACAGTAAAAGGTTCGCTTGTTATGACTATGGACCTTCGAGGAACCTTCAGCTGTATAAGTCATTAAGCCCTCCAGATTATAACTTAGAAAAGGTTACATCAAGAGTAGCTTTGTTCTTGGGGAAGAACGATCCATTTTCGAAGATTAAAGATGCTGATCATTTAGAGAAGCTACTACCTAACTTAGTTCAGTATACTGTTATGGAGCCAATTCTATGGAATCATGTGGACTTTGTATGGGCTAATGATATGGACAAATATCTTTTTCCTAAGATTTTTAATCTTCTTAATAAATACAAATAACATGCAAATGCCGATGACATTGCACAAATATATAAGTAAAAATGTTTAAAATAACCATGTCAAGCATTCTTTTTCTGTAAAAACACACTTCACATTAGATTTTTGATAGGATTTTGCCATTGAAGAGCTTTATCCCGCTCCATCATCACCTCAACTTGATAATAATATCTTCTACAGGTATTATGCCAAAACTGGTTGTCAAGTGTAGAAATATGGGTGCAGTGCATACAACTTACTCATAAATATGTCCCATAACTCTTATGACAGTGGATTAAGGTTCTGGTACTTATTATTATTATTATTATTAATCATTTATTCATGAAAGACACATTTATGTTTACAAACTATAGTATACTGCCAAACTGCATGACAGTTTGTTGGCAGTGAAATTTTTTTTTTATGAGAGTATGTTATCTTTTTCATTTATGGAAGAAATTACTCATTTATGAGAGGATGATATCGATACATATTTTTGCACTTTTATTTTGTAACTATCCAAGTACAGTCATGTACTTGGAAAGTTACAAAATCGATGCTACTAATGGAAGTGGGTACACATCAACTAGCAAGTTTATGTAACATTGTTACATACTTAGTCTGTAGGTAAGTACATAATTTGTGTTTGCGATTTGTGTAAGATTGTCCTCTTATATTTATTTATTTATTATTATATTATTATTTATAATTAGTTACAGCTGAAGTTAATCTTATATAATGCTTGTAATAAAATAATAAGATCAGACGTTATGTCTTCTTTCATAAGATATCACTGAAATGTTTACAAGTGATTATAAACTGGATTAAATCCGCCTTTGTTTCAACACTATTGAGTGTTTAATTTTGTCATGTTACAAAAAAAAATTAGGAGTCGTAAAAAAACAACATTGTAATATTTTTCTTCATCAAAACACTATGAATAAAAACATTAAAGACTCGTTTTGTAGTATAACTTTTTTCTTGGAAAATAAAACAGCACACTGGCGTGGCCTGGACGCAGCGGTCTATGGTAAAGTTGTCATTAGCTGTCTAATCTACTATTGACCGCCACCGCAGGCCGCGCCAGTTTTTTTAGAGGGTTTAAGCCTTCATCACACTGGCGCGGCCTGGCCGCGGCGGACAAAAGTAAACTTGTCCGCCGCTGTCTTTACTATTGTCCGCCACCGCAGGCCGCGCCAGTGTGTGGCAGGCCTTAAGCATAAATAAAAATGTCGTAGTGAAGTTTCTCTCCCCTCTCGCTCTTCATTCGGATATTGATGAAGTCGTATCCCAAGCCTCCGTCCGTTACATTGGCAGACGCGGTTGTGTGAGTCTTATCGTAGGCCATCACACCCTAGATATAAAAAAACATCATTAAGGTATACATATTTGAATACGCAGCGTGGGTAGACTTATGACCTGGTAAATGTCGCGGGAGTCCGCTGGATGCAGGTGGCGCAGGACCGGTCACTTTAGTACTCTTTTGGGGAGGCCTATATCCAGTAGTGGACGTTTTTCGGCTGATAAGATGATGATGATGATGAGTCTGGTAAACGCGAATTGAACGCACTAGATTAAGATTTCAGGTATTTTTTTCTGACCAACAGTGTTGCTGTGTAACTCAACGTAAAAATGGAAAGTTAAATAAAGTAGTAAATCTTCTTATCTTTAAATTCAAAAGACTTAAAGTTATATATTATTACGTAAGACTTGAGGTGCTATTTTAAAACACCAGCAGGTTGGTCACGTATCGCACTGTATGCTCCTAAGGTAGATCTAAACGTCACTTTTAGCTGGGGAAAATGAGAGTTATGTGTTTGTCGCCTTCCTTCTACCGTCTGGAATAAAAAAAAAATGACCGGTAGCACTCCGGGAGTGTCGGCAGTAGTGAAGTCGCAATCCCCCCCCCCCCCCTCCCTCCACACACCCTCTGCCTCCACCCCCGAGCCCCGTACGTCTTATAAAAAAAAACCTAGGAACGTATTCCGCAAATCCGCATTTTTATTCAAAAATCCGCGTTTTGAAGCACAACTCTCGCTTTTTGTATTCCGGCAACTAGCAACAATAAATCCTACAGTCACGTTGACCTACACCTGTCCCGAGTTTAACAAATTTTCCGCATCCCAAAAAGTGCATAGCGCCGCTAAAGAAGTTTTCACTTCAAAAATGTCTAAATACCTACAGAAAGTCCATTCTATAAACGTATGAGTGGTTCCAGAGACTATCCACCCATTACATACAAACAAACTAACTTACACAGCTACAATCTCACAGATCCTCTTTGTAATTGAATGAGCGAGCGAAGCGAACGAATTTTTATGCTTCAGCTTGGCCCGAAATCTGTTTTTTAAAGATTGCCAAGTTGCAGAATTTTATTTGGCAAGCAAATAAAGATTAATGAGAATGCCTGAGACTTGGCTCTACGAAATATCTCACAACTTTTAACGGTGAAATTGGCTTCCTTTTTACATGGAATGTTTTTTTGTGGGATTAGTATAGAATGAATAAATGATATTATTTATTTGCTTTTAACATGATTACAAGAAAGTACTCGATATGTATAGCGAACATAATACCTTAACACATTCGCCATTGTAGTGCGTAAGCCCACTCTCAATACACGCACGTCTCATGACAACACGATAAAATGCTTTTAAGCAGGTCGAGAAAGGAAGTACTTGGCAGGCGGTGTAAACATAGCCAACTTTGCCACAGTCTGCCAAGTAGGTAAGTCCAGCCATTTCGGGACTGACAGACTTAGGTTCAGGCTAAATAATGCCACATGTCTTAGGCACTAGTCCCATTGCGATCGATTAAACGATGAGCTATCGGCTATAAAAACGTACAAAAGATAAGCACTCCCGTGTAAATAAAAGAGACACGGCGATGTTTATTGTTACTCGCCCAGCGGTGAACTATCAATATCGCCGTGTCTCTTTTATTTGCCCGGGAGTGCTTATCTTTTATAGCCGATAGCTCATAGCTTACTCACTGGCGGTGGCACTAGTGCCTTATGCTATTGTCAACTTGTCACATGACGTACGATATTGGATACAAATTTAAACCAGAAGTGAAGGATTTTCAAACATTCAGCCAATTTTAGGTGCGATATTCTTCTGATTTTAGCTCAGCACAGCTTTCTCGGCCTGCTGCCATGTATTTTGTCGTGTTGTCATGACACTTAGACCAGGCCCCGTATTATGGTCGGCCGTATCACGCAATAAGTGACAGTTTACTTTACTTTACTTTACTTTACTTTACTTATCGTATAATAAGGCCGACCATTATACGGGTTCAGGTGTATTGGGAGTGGGCTTACGGACTATAGGGTCGTGCGAGGTAAATTACTCGATGTAAATAAATTGCAACATTCAGGAGGCTTTTACGGACCAGGGGTGTTGTAACACGTCCGAAACATCGAGGTAAACAATGAGATCCGGTTTTCTAAAGATCGGGTAGGCCGTTTGATAAGTAATGTTTAGTTAGGGGAGTGTACCGAGATACTTAATTTGATCTAGTAAAGTTTAACTTATCGTTTTAAAACCTGGCTTGATAAAGTCAAATTAAATGTATGCAATAAGTACAAACGTTTTTATTGCACTACTCACACAGATAAATCAGTTAGTTACAAAAGCAAACACAGAGATATAAGGAGACAGTATAATTAAAACAACAGACAGTCTTATAGCTAAAGAGCGATCACTTTCAGACATTACACGTTGTTGGGGCTGTGCAGAATTTAATAGAAATTACAAACAATACAAATAATTTCATTATTAATAATGACGCCTGATTTAATGCAAAAGCAAATCGTTCGAACTTTATAACCTTCCAGAAGACAGTAAAGTGATAGGCTTTTTAAGATCGATAAGATTAAGGTCGTAAACCGAAAAAATTCAATATTTCTAAAAACATTTAACACAGAGCGGTAATTGCGTAACATTTCCAACGAGCTTTAGGAGAACTCATCTGTCATTTTACCCATGCCAAAAATTACATTTGATATAATAAAATATATAGTTATAGCAAGTAATCATACACCTACATAAAGAAAGAACAAGCTCAAACTCATCATAGGTGTGGTTACGTGTTCAAGTTGTCTAAATACGGCATTTGCCAAAAATAAAAAAAAAACATAAAATACAGATTTTGGGGAATCCTAATAGTACTACCTACCGTACTTATATGTATTAGATTACGCGGCAATATGACCTGGTGGAAGCCCGATAAAACAGCTCTAAGTAGTAGACGTCTTAGGGTCAAAGATGTATAATGAAATGCTATTACCAGCAGCTAGTATGAAATTGCGAACAAAAAAAAAAGTCCGTGAGAGGAAGGATTGGATACGAGGATGAGTCTGGGCTCTATAACTGTTATCGCAGTTGCTTGCTGCTAATCCAAAATCCGACTATTCCGTTACTGAATTTATGACAGAAGACACAAACAAATTATAATTTATATTTATCTGACATTGATTTAAATACCTTCGGTAGCCTAGTGTTCCGGCATGCGGCTGTCAAGCGGCGGTCGTTGGTTCGAATCCCAGCTGCCAATGAGTTTATCGGAACTTATGTACGGAATATATGTTTATTTATCAAGATCACATTAACAGTTACATGCATGGCAATCATGACATAGAAATAATACATTGGAACTCCAACTATTGGAAAAACAAATAGTGTACTTAAGTCACTTTGAAACAAAACTATAAATATTTCTCGTTAGCTTTTCGATGAAGGAAAGATTGTGAGGAAACTGGTCTAATCTCAAGAAAGTAGTTTTCCCTCTGGGTTGGAAGGGCAGATGGTAGTTGCTTTCGTAAACCTAGTGACTATGCCAAATCTTGGGGTTAGGTATCAAAGCGGACCGCGCAGGCTCCTTTAGGGCTCAACCGGGAATAACACTAGGAAGATAATGATTGTTTAAATGAGCAATTTTTCCTTGTTCTCTTCATTTATATTTATGTTATATGGCATGTAACTTCATTGTTTAGTTGTTACATGCCAGTGTATGATCATGATAATACCAAATAAATTAATATCATCATCCTCCTAGCGTTATTCCCGGTAATGCCCCTAAAGGAGCCCGGGGTCCGCTTTGACACTTAATCCCAAGATATGATTTAGAAAATGTATACTTTTGCCGTTACCATTTATTTTGCCTGATCTTGTGAAAATCTCTGTTAATCGTCGGGCAATAAAGATTGTTAGTATTATTCTCTTCATTTATACACGGTGTAATATGAGAATCCGAATTCACAAACACGGCACTGTCCTGTCAAGGCCCAGTCGAGTAAAACAGCGGCACAGCCGTATCATCCCTTTCTTGAAGTAGTTCAGGCATTTTCGACCCCTATAACTTCGTTGTGGATATAACTACAAACCTACACTTTATGTAACGAAGCAGGTATTGTATAAACACGATATATTTTAAATTTCATTCAAATTTAACCAGTACTTTAAGAATTATTACTGGTCAAAATTTCTTAATTTTGTCCTTCAGTTTTTTAGTTTGGACCGATTATCAAAACTTTATGGCACTTCTAGCAGACAGAAGCTCCAAATTTAAAGTACAATTATTATTTAGTGTCTAAATCAAGGAAAAGTATTTTACAATTTCGGTCCAGTTTTCAAGATACACCAACTGCATTAATGAATATATAGGATTACAAAGTAACATTTGCAGTGAATAGGACAAAGAATTAAAAAGCATGGATTTATAATTATGTATGGATAACACTATAATCTACAAAAAGAAGTGAGATCCCATAAAACACCGTCCATGTAAAAAGAAGCAAAGTCTCGAAACTCTTCCACCTTAAAAAGTTGTGAGATATTTCGTAGATCCATGGCTCACTTTTGCCGAATGCCTGAAACTTGTCTCAGGCATTCTTATTAGTATTTATTTTCTCGCTAAATAATATTTTTTTTAAAGTTGTATGATTGCCAAGTAAAGATTAATCCCATCAAAAACATTCTGTAAAAAACTAGCCATGTCTCGATGGAGCTGCTTGTTTATCTCTAAAAAGTAATGAAATCTAGACAAAGTCGTACCAAGTCTCAGGCATTCTTATTACTCTTTATTTGCTAACTAAATAAAATTCTGCAACTTGGCAATCACACAGCTTTATTGCATTTAATAATTATTCTTATTATTGCATTTATGGATACCTTAAACTATGTAGTATTGTGTAATTGCCAAGTCACAAAATTTTATTTAGTTAGCAAATAAAGAGTAATAAGAATGCCTGTGACTTGGTACGACTTTGTCTAGATTTCATTACTTTTTAGAGATAAACAAGCAGCTCCATCGAGACTTGGCTAGTTTTTTACAGAATGTTTTTGATGGGATTTCACTTCTTTTTGTAGAAACGTGGGCTTATTGAAGAATAATAAGAATAACTGAGACTTGGCACGACTTTGTCTAGATTTCATTACTTTTTAGAGCCCCCAGATATTTTCTTGCAGTTTTCCGCGCATAGAAACATCTACAGACATCGAGTAAATTTGCGCAGTAGTTTGGAGGCTCAATACTTCGAAAATGTTTTTCAATTTTAGTAAGATTCCATCATTTAATACGCACAATGAATCCGAACAAGACCATGACAGACTTTTGGACATTTCCTTAACATTTGTAAAGGTTTTTGCTTTGCCAGTATCATCAATCTCAATAGATTTTACTTTATCTTCTTAAAGCTTATTTAAGCTTGTTCAGAATAAAATGGCTTCTGATTACTACGATGTTCTGATTTACCAAGAAATGCTTTAAATTTGTATGTATTTATGTATGCACTTTATTTTACACAATAACAGGTTAAAGAATATACATGTCACACAATAAATCAAAGTATAAAGGCGACCTTATCCCTATAAGGGATCTCTTCCAGCTAACCTTTGAGCAATTGAGAGGAAAGTAGGTAGAACGAGATAGGCAAACTTGTACCGTGTGCAAAAACACAGAGAAAATGAAAACAAACCTAATAAGTACTAATTCTAGACCAATAAAAACATGCCAATTGACCTGTAACTTATGTTATCAATAAATAATTGTATTGTATTGTATTGTATATAAATATAAAATATTATACACAGTATCATAAGTAATATACATATCGCAAATATACAATAAATAAATAAATACTATATTCAACTAATTCACAAGTCATTGGAAAGCCACAACTTCTTCAAATTCGTCTTAAATGACGCAACTGAGTGCGACTGTCTCAGCGACAAAGGCAACTCATTCCACAACTTAACAGCGCGTGCGGTAAAAGATCTAGAGATATTCGCGTCATTTACTCGGTACAGCAAGTGTAAGGTTAGAACTCGACCTCAAGCGGTGGCCACTGCCCTCTGCCATATAACTAAACCAGAAAGATAAGGACGGGAAGTAGGGCTGAACAGTGTGTTGAAAAGTAATGACAGGATATGCACATCCCTGCGCCTGCAAATCGGTAACCATCGAAGCTTATAGAACGGAATTCAGAGATATGATCATACTTGCGTAGACCAAATATATATCTGATACATACATTTGGTAGGCGCTCCAGCTTGTCAAGTAGCTCCTCGTGCTTCAAATTTGTCTTTAACATCCGTGCTTTCAGGACATATATTTTATCTTATCTAATGCCGCTATTATTTTTTCTTTTAATTTATTTGCAGTCTTGTTCAAATCTTCTAAAGTTCTTTGCCTATTATGGAGAGTCCACTTAACTATTTTTTCTGATTCTTATCTATCTTTAAGTTTAATTGTACGAACTCTAGTGATTGTTTCTGTGTTTCCCTTAAACTTTAGTTTGTCAGTAGATCTCTTTCGCGCTAAGTTTTGTCTTCCGGATGTGAAGCACGGTAGCGAAATACAGCAGCCTGATTGACTTCAGAATTTGAAGCACTGTAGCGTGCTACAGCTGCCCGGTTTACTTCAGAATGTGAAGCACTGTAGCGTACTACAGCTGCCCGGTTTACTTCAGGATGTGAAGCACTGTAGCGTGCTACAGCTGCCCGGTTTACTTCAGGATGTGAAGAACTGTAGCGTGCTACAGCTGCCCGGTTTACTTCAGAATGTGAAGCACTGTAGCGTGCTACAGCTTCCCGATTTACTTCAGGATGTGAAGCACTGTAGCGTGCTACAGCTGCCCGGTTGATTTCAGAATGTGAAGCACTGTAGCGTGCTACAGCTGCCTGGTTTACTTTAGGATGTGAAGCACTGTAGCGTGCTACAGCTGCCCAGTTTACTTCAGGATGTGAAGCACTAAAGCGTGCTACAGCTGCCCGGTTTACTTCAGGATGTGAAGCACTGTAGGGTGCTGCAGCTGCCCAGTTTACTTCAGGGTGTAAAGCACTGTACTGTACTACAGATGCCCGGTTGGCGTCTGGATGTGAAGAATTATAAAGTTCTACGGTTTCTCGGTGTGTTCAGGGTGTTTTTGTCGGTAACGAGCCGCAGCTTCTCGAAGTTGTTCAGATCGTGACAGTTCGGATACCTTAGGTCTTCCTTTTTTAGTTTTAGTCGGTCTACCGCCTTTTCCCTTATGCTTCATGTTCAATTCACTTTGCGTAGAGTTTAAGTCATATAGTGTACATATAACAGTATCTGATGTTACAGAATTTAATGTTATGGGATCAAAGGGGGAATAAGATGGCTCTCCATCTCGCCTCTGCATCTCGTATAGGAATGAGTAGGTACATCGTGGTGGCCGCATAAGTATCTACCGGTAAAACGTAAACACTTTTTTTGGCCCGCATCGCCAAAGGAACCTCTTAGTATACCGTTCTCATACACTTCAAAAGTGAAGGGATAGATTTTTCCAGCAGCTATAAGCTCAGAAGCTGAGCCGTAAGTAGTGGGTTTCATCATATCGCGCGCATAGGATTGCGCGCTCGTGTATACGTCGCCATCAGCATCATACATGTACACTTGCATTTCGTCCCAATGTTCAGCAACGTATGCAACTATAGCAGATCTGACACTGCAAGTTGAGTCAGTTCTACCATAAACCAAGAAAGATATAGAATGGAAGAGACAAGACCCGCCTTTGGCCATACCAACTACTTGGTAGTCACTAAGTTCATCGTCGTCTTTTAATATTATCGTCATTTTTTACGATATTATCTTGCGAAATCAAACACAACTAAAAACGACCTTTAGTATATGGACAACAAATCAGAAATACCGATAATATTTAGACTAAAACAATAATAACCTATATCTTTAAAAGACTTCCCAAATCTTTAAAATATTTCTCGGCCTACTCAATCTATACAAACTATAAACAAAACGTTAACTCTTAATTATAAGACAAGTGTTAATATAATAATTAATTATCAATGAACTTTCTACCAAAGGTACCTAGTACTGAAATACCTACAGCTAAACTAATGATATTTTTAAACGAAACAATGTAATGTCTAACTAAATAAACTAAAGCTAAAATACTATAAAAGTACTTATAAATAACAATATTACCTATCTACTCGTAGCACTAATTGTTATAATAACAACCTGCTAATTAACCTTGACAAACCTCACGAAATAATAAGCGAAATCAACGAAATGCAAATAATCCCCCTAATCCCTTTACCTATATAAATAAAGTTAATCGTTCGACTATTTCTTCTTGTGAACTTGTAAGTATAAGTATAAAAGCCAGTCTAGTCTTATCCAGAGTTTTCCTTTAATTTTATGCATATGCGTATTAAAAGCAGTAGGGGAGGCATGCATCGCCCAGCGGTGGGACGCTATAGGCTAGATTAAATTTAAATTAGAAGATGTGTCCCACTACGCTTTATTTTTGCAATGACAATCGATTTTTTTATGTACCAATAGTAGAAGGGGGCATTACCATATCTCTAATACAGCTGAGACCAGCTGAGGGTTCTTCATCAGATACTTCAGACCTTCGATTTTTGACATCAAATGAAGCGGCCCACCAAGTTGAATATTTTTTGTAAAGGCTGTATAGATATATGTCTAATAGTTTGGTTGGGCTCTTGTGTTTTCTAATCAGGGTCACCAGGTACTCGAGATCTTCGATTATCCTAGTTTTTATCGTTTTCCCTTTATGTGGCCATTAAATCCTAACTCTGTACCAAATTTTAGCTTTCTGAGTTTATGGGAAGTACTAGTTCTATTTGATGATCATGAGTGAGTGAGTGAGTGAGTGTCATAAATGCGAAACTTTGCTTTCGCTTAACTTCGGAACTAAATGAAACATACTTGAAATTTTGGATTTTAAGTATGTGATTATAGCTTATTGGATGACGAAAATTTCTGCGGTCTGGTCTTATCCAGAGGTTCTCAAATAGGGGCCTGAAAATGCGGCGAAATGGTTCTAGTAAAGGATGGTACGGCAGTATTTGCTTCGCGCTCGACTTGGCGGGGGCACTGCCGTGCCCCCAGATAAGAATGCCTGAGAAAAGTTTGGGATTATAATTGAAAGATATTACCTGAATCGTGCGTGGTATAGAATTCGGTAGTGACGGCAACTTGTAATACATATTTTCCACCCTTTTCTGAAGTAGTTTAGAACTGTACTCGGCATCTGTATGGTACACCATAGGCCTTAGGACACTAGTGCCGAAAAACATATTGTCGCTCTCCACGAATACAGCAATTGTGGTTACTAACAGAAATAGTTCGAAATTATTCATTGTAAGAGAGAAGTGTTCAGAATGAGTAAAGAGTAATGAGTGTAGTGTGGTCAGAATATTACTTGTAAAAATAATATCAGATAATTCAGTGTTTGCTCATGACTGATAAAGATGACCCGTTAAGCGATATTTGGGTTGCTAATAGTAAATATTTTAGTGTTTTAACTTTAACCCTTTTAGTGCGCATGGGTGTAATTTATGACCTTAGCCATATAATGTTATCTTAACACTCATGGGAGACGATACTTTATTCGATAAAGTTCACATGTGTTTTGCTAAATAAATCTGAGCTGGGCCATCGAAACTTATTTAGTTTTTGAAACCAGATGTCGCCAGTTTTTTATAGAGCTTATACTTTAATTACTTGAATTTTCTTTATACAACAATGACATTTTCAGATTCATATTGACTAAATCTTGATGCCGTTGAAGTGCAAAAAGTTTCTTCAATCGATTTTTAATGCTCAAACGGCATAATTCTCTCATATCTTATAATCCCGGGAAGAGTATACATATCATCCAACTACGTGCTTAATATTAGATGCGGCAATGAATGGGTTACTTATTTTGTGTAAACATATAGATATACAAATTAACCTTTTAAGTCTAGAGGAGTAAGATAAGGCTAAGAGATAGTCGCAACTATCATTGCTGTCTTCGAAGGCGTTTTTTTGCACGTATTTCGACGAATTTTATACGTAGGTTATCATAACGGCATTTTAGATAAATAATTTACTTTAAAAACAAAGTTTTAACTTACTTCAATTTAGTACTCCGCCAAGCCACGAGCACATTTCCTATTTTTTACAATTTACCACATGAACTGATTTCCGATAGCAAATGCGTTGATTACTATAGAAAAAAACCGAATCGCTGTATGTGGGCCGATAATATTTGAGGACTTCCATCGATTCCCCAAGATCATCACCAATGGCACTTCATTAGTTCCTGTTTCAACGGAATCTTATCAGAACCTGTGACGTACTTTTGCACTTTTAAGTACATAATTGAGGAATTCGATAAGTCATCTGTGGTCTTCATCATCAATTCCTCGCCACCAAATTTATGATTCCGGATGTAAATACACGAGTTATAAGAGAAAATACCAAAATCACTACACGCGTGCCTTATAAAATTGAGGAGTCCCCTCAATTCCTCATGGATCCCATCATCTAACTGAATTTTGAAAAAAATGGGACCCACCTGGAAGTATATACATACGAACAAAAAAAAAATTTTCCGAATCGGTTCATCAATGACGGAGTTCTGAGGTAACAAACATTGAAAAAAAAAATAAAAAAAAAAAAAAATACAACCGAATTGAGAACCTCCTCCTTTTTTTTGAAGTCGGTTAAAAAATACCGGACATTTGCAATTCGGAATCGCCCACCGAGCGTTTCGTACTTAATTATGCGTGGTCTTATATAAAAAAACGCGTCGCTGGAGAACCTCCTCCGTTTATTTCGTCGGTTAGCTTAAGCTTGTATATGTATCTTCGGATATGTTAATTTAACATTTTGGGTCGAACTCGTAACATCATTCGATTTTTCTTCTTCATTTGCAAGGGCCACAATATTTGAAAAAATCCTCGTGGGTTGCAATAGCTCCAGCCCGTTTTTCCATGGGTATCGTTGGAGTCTTCTGCTAAGTAATGGAATTCACTCCCTTTATGTGTATTGCCTGAACCAGTGAGCTTCATCTTTGGCTTTGTCGTCGCTTAATATCAGATGAGAGTAGAGTCAATCACTGGACAGTATTAGATGTATAAAAACCGGCCAAGAGCGTGTTGGGCCACGCTCAGTGTAGGGTTCCGTAGTTTTCCATCCGTCACAGTAAGTGTCCCCACTTAAACGTTAAAAATATGGGCTTTTTGTTACATTGAGTTGATATACTACGTACAGAACCCTAAAACCCTACAAGCAATACTTAGCGCACCTGCTCCGACCCCACCGCCACGTACGATATGAGCGTTCCGCGTACAGCAACATCTATCGCCAAATTACGTAAACTATTGCACGCGAGCTTAAAGTATGGAAGATGATTTTTATGTGATAATTCTTTATTGCGTGAACCGATTTTCACCGATTATACTTTATTTGAAAGTACGTCATTTCATTGTGATTTTGTAGAAATTGCAGGAACAATAAACACCTGCTTATACAGTTAAATTACAAACTTACTTCAGAAATTATTTTGTCATTTTTCAAAAACTATTCAACCTATCAAGTTCAAAATAGTTTTCCTAGTAAGTTTTTATAAAGTTCTACTTTTGAGATTTTTGACATATTTTTAAAAGTTATGGTTCAAAAGTTAGAGGAGGGGGGGACACATTTTTTTTTACTTCTGGAGCGATTATCTCCGAAAATATTAACATTATCAAAAAATGATTCAAGCAAACCCCTTTTAATTTTTAAATACCTATCCAACAATATATCACACGTTAGGGTTGAAATGAAAAAAAAATACGCCACGTTACGTATAGGGGAGGTACCCTAATAAAAAAAGTACTTTTATTTTACCACTTTGTCGGCGTGATTGATGTACATATTAGTACCAAATTTCAGCTTTCTAGTGCTAACGGTTACTGAGATTATCCGCGGACGGACGGACAGACAAAGCGAAACTATAAGAGTTCCTAGTCGACTACGGTACCCTAAAAAAGAGTGCATATGGACACTCGTGTGTATTATTGCGGTAGGATTTTTACAGATCATCATATCAGCCGAAAGACGTCCACTGCTGGACATAGGTCTCTCCCGAAAATCACCGCAATGACTTCCGCAACCTTTACCAGGACATTAGTCCAACTTGACTTGTACAGATCGTTTAACGTGGCTTTTGGCATCTCGTAAAAATCCGTCAAAATTCGCATACAAATACATTGTCAACCGTTTGAAATAACCGATCGTTAAAAGATTTTTTTTTTTTTTAATATAAGGGGAGAATCTTACACAAATCGAGCTAGTCCCATAGTAAGCTCAATAAGGCTTGTGTTATGGGTACTAGACGACGATATATATAATAGATAGAAATACTTAAATACGTAGAAAACATCCATGACTCAGAAACAAATATTCATGCTCATCACACAAACATTTGCCCTTACCGGGATTCGAACCCAGGACCTTCAGCTTTGTAGGCAGCGTCACTACCCACTAGGCTAACCGGTCGATCAAAGGTTATTGAGAGCCACTTGATGCTTGTGATTCTGTCTCGATTACCACTTATATTAACCAGTGTACCTACTGATGCGAGGCTGGGTTCATCAACTCCCGGCCTCAGATGTAATTTGTTTTAACCGAGGGCATGCATAAATATGCATATAAAGTATTATTAATCATCAATGCAGGGTCCCACCAAGGTTATTCACTATCATGTTTATCGTTTCAAGTCCTCATCCTAGCCTAATAAACTTTATAGTTCGTGACTTGTGCCTAACTGATTACTTTGTCAACTGTATGGATTGACGTACTTATGTAATTTTAGCACAGACTAAAATCCACTTACGGAAGGTTAACCGGATTGTTACTACTAAAGGATAGGCATTTTGATTTTATGTTTTTAACATAATTATTCTAAGCCCTGAGCTTTTCAACTGCGCACTGAAACTGTCAGAATTTTGCCTCATTTCAATTTCTTTGTTGTAAGGCATTTTTTTATATTCCTTCATCATCGGCATATCAACCGAAATACCGCCGCGGCTGGATTTATGTATAATTCTGACCCACCGGGCCGGGCCGGAGCGCGCCTGTGCGTTTTTTGCAAGTTGCCAAAGGGATTTGAAGCTTTAATATAGACGTTAAACATATTGTATGTCCTTGCGGCCGGTCGGCTGTGGTCAGCTGTCGTCGCATGTGACCGGCTCCGTCCGGCTTTTGCCTACTTCACTCTAATAAAACGCGGTCGGCTGCTGCCGGGTGCTCGCGCACCCGTTACCACGCGGCGCCAGGCGACCCGGCCCGGGCCGTTCGGTGGGAATCGTACATTAGGCCTCTCCAAGGGGCGCCACAATGGCCGATTCTGCGCCACCCGCATACTGCAGCGGACTTCCGTGATCTTTAATTTTCACCTTGACTCCACCATTATGTTCATTAAATTGATAAACATCTTAACAATAGTGCTCGTCATAATAATCCAAATCAAGTGTTAAACTTCGAATTTTCGAGTTAGATTTAGGTACGGCAAACATGTTGGGAAAGACATTCTTTAGTAGACAGTATAATAAGTGTTAAAAATAATCGCCAAAATAAACGATAATTAACCAAAAATAAGGTGAACATTGGTCGTTAGCTACAAGCCACCGTCAATGTGAAGTGCTCGTAAAAAAACGCCTTAACTGCTTGGAGATCGTTGGCGCTTAGGATCTTTTGAGCCCCGAACTCGCTGCGCGCTGATAACAAACACAGATACTAAGTGAGCATTGTGTGCGAGCTAAACTGGACCTTATATGCATAACGCTATATTTCATTTCCGTCTAAACAGCAACTATCAGCTGTTTCGTCGCAGTTTACTGCATAATTATTACCTACAATCCAATCTTTAGGGTGTTGCTCAAACGTGAATCTCGATGACCAACACAGTTCTAGCCTAACTTATCATTTAGGATGTCTGGCAGCCACAGGCCTGAAAAATACCTCGAATCTCCCATCTAACTGGAAGTGTCCCGCCTGCATGACTAATTACTTGTAACAGTAAGCAGTCTAAACAAGACTCCACTCCTATTCGAACACCCTACATGAGCAGGCCACGTATCATGGTCGGCCTTATTACGCAATAAGTGACAAGATAGAGCGTCCGTCACTGGCTGACACGGTTCGATAGAACGAGACTGACGCTTTATCAGGTCACTTATCGCGTGATAAGGCCGACCATGATACGGGGCCAGAGTAAACAAGCAGCCGGCGCTTGCCTCCCCCGTAGTTATCTTTCGTAGTGAAAACTATTGACATGTTAATACCTTGGCCTCAACAACGGTCACAATTATATATATCACTTTTAGACCTCTCAAAGGTTAAGGGCATGAGCTCGAAAATTTTCCAATTTAATCAGGTTAACCGTGAGAGTTCTTTGACTCGGGTTATCTTCCTGCCGAAACCAGATGCTACATAAAGGCAGTTATTGTTTCATATACAAGTAAGCACATACAAAATTTAAAAAAAGTTGCGAATTTAGAAAACTGATTATTAAGGAAATTATATTCAGTTTTCTAAGTTCGCAACTTTGTTCATATGAGATTTTATAGCTGAAGTTGGTTTAACTCATTAGATATTTAGATTAATTAGTGATCCTAGTTCGCACTACCTTTAAATCCTACTAATATCATATGTTTGGATGTTAGATGCGCACATCACGCTTAAACCTAAGACCCCATTTGTGTACCCGTTACAAATAAAAATAAATTGATTTTTTTATTTAAACTGCTCAATTGATTCGGATGAAATTTTGCACGAGTATAGTTTATAGCCTTAAAATTAGGATAGGTTTTAGTCCGATTACACCATAAATTCATCTCGGTCACAATCACTTCACCCGAAATTATAGTTTACCTACATTTAATAATACATTTATACTGTCCCAGGACTTATAAAACAACAAGCAAAAATAAGCCAGCAAATTTCGCCGGCCGAAGGTGCGTTGCAGTGTGTCGTACCATACCGGCTTTTATATACAAACTGAGTTACTTGCATACAACGAGAAAATAGTCACTCTGCACCGTCATCTGAAGATGCGGTGCTGCTGCAGTGTGACATCCGCCTTATACGGAAGTCGAATGAATACTATAGTGACGCACATGCACGTCGTTTCGACTCCTTGACATTATCACCTTGTCTACTCCACTGTATGGCTAGGTCGATTATCACTAATTATCATATTTATCTACGTAATATATATGAACTAACTAAACTAGTCCCGCAAGGTCAACCGGGTTACTGATACTATAAAATAACTGCGTTAGTACGACCGTGTCTCTGCCCCATATCGTAGTGTATAATAAAATACCCGTTACGATTCGACAACTGTACAGGGGGTGCGTAACGATGCGTATATTTCTGAAGTGAAAACTTCTTTAGCGGGGCACTTGTTGGGATGGGGAAAAATTGTTAAACTCGCGACAGGTGTAGGAGCGTAGGAGGTCACATAACCGTTAAATACATACATATATATTGTCGTTAAAATACACACAGAATGGATTGCATTGCATGTAAGACTCATATAACTACTGCAACCCGGTCTTTTTTCTGATATAATATTAGTCGCAATAAGGCTCATTTGATATAATTATTGAGTCATATAACAACACTAAATATATTTACATATATGATATAATTATCGTTTTATATAATGGTCATTTGATGTAATAACATTTACGTCACACCTGGCCATAATGCGAGTTTAACTGCACGCTGCGCGTACGGGAAATATCGCATTGTGGCCAGGTGAAGACGTAAAATTTTGTACTCAACACGGGCGGTAATTCGTAAAGCCCCAGAGCGCATATTTATGGCCCTCACCTTCGGTTCGGGCCACAAACACCTGCGATCTGGGGCCTTCCCGAATTCACCGCCCTAGTTACGTAATGTACTATTAATAAAACATACTTTAAGTCTAATGCATATTTCCTGTACTTAACGTATGATATAATGTTAATTTAACTTAATGTTAACGGGCTATCCTGTTCAAGTAAGTGACGTCACATTATGCTGAAAGGTGTACCATTTAATGTGACGTCATGCGGAACTTTAACGGGCTATAATATCTTCATAATTGTTTGTTTGATTGACAAAATAAAAAACAGATGTCAAATATTTTTGATAGGTAACTTAACTGACGGATTAAATATAATCATGTTTTGTTTACCCAGGAAAGTACTCAATTGCAGCAGAACGTACCGATATTTCACTGTATCTGAAAGTCGGACCGGTGCCAAATCCATACAAACTATCGTAACAAAAGAAACGACGAGTTATCGTTGTCGTTCTGGTTTCTACACCTCGCGTATCTAAGTCTAGTTAATCTGGTTTTTGGTGACAAATATACTGTCCGATATAAACATAAAGAGCGAAGTGTGATAGCAATAGCACAACGAGGCATCAACCACACTTTGCATACAATCAGATTTTGACAGGCGCCTCTTAAGTCTACCGATAGTTCGAAACAACCAATCCTACGAAAAAAGACACACTATACCGTGTTGAAAATTGAAATGTGTGCGGAAATCCTGTAAGTATAAGTTTGGATGTTTGGATAGGTGTGTCATGATGGGTATAAAAATAAATGTTATAATTTATTAAATACAATAACATTTGTAAATATCAAAGTATAAACTTAATCATCTTTTTATATAATAAACGTTTGGTATAATTTCAATATATATATCGACGCTGGAAAGGAGAAATGGGATAAGCGACATTTTTGGAGATATTGAGTTATATATATCGTTGGAATCGGCAGATTTTTCTGCATCGAATGGGCTGGGTCTCGTGTCCGTCGGACGACTTTGGTGTCGCTTATCCCATCGGTGATTTAGAGGATTATTGTCATGTTTTTCTCACTAAACGACTGGATATTTGATCACTTTGTGGAAAATGGAGATTAGATAAAATGGTATATTGCGAAATGAGACTTAGATTTTTTTACTTATTTGTCAGATCAGATTAAACTTAACTTGGATAGTTTTACTTCATTACAACTTACCTTTCACTTGTTGGTTATCTTTTTTTACCTGCCCGCATAAAATATTTTAATGTCATTTGAGACATTTTACCTAAATCTTCATATAAAAATATATATGGTTAGATAAAATTACTTGGTTGTCATATCTATTCTATTGGCGTTTAGCCACATTTACTTAGTTGCAGATAAAAAACTTTTGTCGCTTATCCACTTTTACTTGAAACTACATTGAAATACGACTGTCGTTTACCACAAATTGCATAAATGAAATTCCAATCAATTTGTCATTTATCCCGAATTGCTTTTACACCAATTTGTCGTTTAGAATGTACTAAAAATACAGATTTGTTTTACAATTTGTTTGTTAGATAACTTTACCTTATATGCTTTTTGAAATATAGCGCATTTAGTACTAACTTTTTATAGTTATGAAGGTGGTTATTACCACACACAGTATAAAAAAGTGTCGCTAACGCATTATCTTATCTTATCTTATCTAGATGAGGGCCCTTTCGGATGCACTTCGACCCAGTGGGATCTTTTGTGCATTTGCCCTCTCCTTACGTCTACTCCCAACTTCGCTCCATCATTTCCACATAGCGGATGATGCAGCTCAGCGGAAGTGCCTTGAATTCCTTTGGTTGCGTATAGCCGTTACCAAAGTAATTCATTCTTTGTCTGGCAAGGGCATGACATTCACACAGTAAGTGTTCCATAGTCTCATCCTCCTCGCCACACATTCTACAGTCTAAGCTGTCTGAAGTCCCATCTTGGCCAAGAGATCCTTGACCCCGAAGTGACCTGTGAACACCCCAGATATGATTCTGAGATGCTTCCTACTGGATTTCCAGAGTTTGTTAGTCCAGCCCGAGTCCACTCCTTCTATGAAGAGCTTTGAGTGCCTTAAGCCCGCCTCATTCCTCCACTCGTATTGGTGTTTGGTTTTGGCGTAGGCTTTAAAGGCCGAAATTATGGTTCCCTGCGAGAGTCCCACACATGGTTCTGGACCTACAAAGTGGTTTGTAGACCCCCCTCTAGCAAGCTCATCCGCTCTTTCGTTGCCAATGAAGCCCTCGTGCCCTGGAATCCAAACCAGTTGCACCTTATTGTGCTTTCCAAGCTTGTTCAGTGCCTGGACGCCATTATAGACTAGTCTAGATTCCACTTTCGGCGCCGTAAGTGCTTTAAGGGCCGCTTGACTGTCACTGAGTATATAGATGGTCTGCCCTCTGGTTTGTCTGTCTATATTCTCCTGTGCACAGGCAATTATGGCGTATGTCTCCGCCTGGAAGACGGTTGCCAAGTTACCCATGCTTACACTACTACTGTAGTCATTCGCATAAATGCCTGCTCCCGTACCGGATCCCATTTTTGATCCGTCCGTGTACCATATACTGTCTTCGATACCAGACCTCGGTGGTTCTAGACCTTCGGCCCATTCAGCCCTGGATGGAACTTTTGTTGTGTAGTTCCTATGGAATACAAACTTGGGTAGCATTTTGTCGCTTCCCATGCTTGTTATTCTGTCTAAGAAACCATCAGTCTCCATGTTTGTGTGCTTAGTCTTTGGCTTACTGTCGCTCCACAGTTCAAGGGTTCTTAATCTGTAGAGCGATTTGCGTGCCTCTGACTTAATCACCAAGTGAAGTGGCGGTAGGTCCAGTAGGACTTCTAGCGCCGCTGTGGGCGTGGTGCGAAACGCCCCTGTTATAGCCATGCATGCCGATCTCTGTACCTTCATCAGAGCATCTCTGCATGTGCTCTTTAAAGTCCTTGGCCACCATACCAGGCTACCGTACAATAATATGGGCCTCACCATCATAGTGTAGATCCATCTAAGTACCTTTGGGTTCAAACCCCATGCTTGTCCATACGCTGATCTACACATTCCAAATACCCTCAGTGCCTTTGTAATGGTAAGATCTGTATGCTTCTTCCAATTCAGTTCTTTATCTAGTGTGACACCTAGATATTTCACATCATTAGACAGTTCTAGTACCCTCCCGTACAGTTTTAGCTGCTGTACGCCTCGAAGGGTCCTTTTCCTAGTAAAGGGTATTACTACAGTTTTGCCTGGATTAATGGATAATTGGTGTCGGTCGCACCATCTCTCCACTGTCTGCAGTGCCTTGTTCATGATTCCCGATACCGTGCCTGGAAACTTCCCATTAACCAGTATCACTAAATCATCAGCATATCCTACCGTGTGGATGGGACCTTTATTGAGTTCTACCAGGAGTGAGTTCACCACCAGACTCCAAAGAGTTGGTGAGAGAACCCCACCCTGTGGACATCCCTTTGTGGCCGTGGCCATTATCTCATCCCCCAAGAGTGATGACTTTATTAGTCTGCCATTTAGCATATTGCCTATCCATTTACATATGGTGGGCTCTACACCATGATTAACAGCTGCTTCGCTGATAGCTTTATACGTGGTACGATCGAACGCTCCTTCCACGTCTAAGAAAGCTGCAAGACATAGTTCTTTATTCTCTATAGCCTGTTCAGCCCTGGTTGTCACCAGGTGAAGTGCGGTTTCCGTTGACTTCCCTGGCTGGTATGCACATTGTAGTTCGTGCAAGCGGATGCCTTCTTAATGGGCCATCCCTTATGTGTCTATCTACCAGTTTCTCCAGTGTTTTGAAGAAAAACGACGATAAACTTATCGGCCTATACGATTTGGCTTCACTGTAATCCGCCTTACCCGGTTTGGGTAGATAGGTTACTTTTACCATCCTCCACACACGCGGTACGTGTGCGAAGGCCAGGCACGCCCTGTACAATCTGCTAAGATGTGGGATTAGTACATTAGCGCCTTCTTGTAGTAGAATGGGGTAGATGCCGTCTGGCCCCGGGGCTTTGTATGGTTGGAATGTTCGTGCCGAGACTTCGCTGTTCATATTCAAAGCCTGCAGGGCATCTCGTTTTTTTCTCCTCCTTTTTTGATTTGGGAAACATTGATGTATTCGGAAATCATGAAAAAAAGCGATTGCTGTTTGCAAAATAATAAAAATAAAACACAAAAAGAAAATCATCGGTGCGGTTCGAACACTAGACCACTCGTGGACATGAAGCAACATTCGCCCAACATTGATACACAGCGCCATTTCGTCTGTGACAAGTAAGTGTGAAATATTGTATTACATTGTGGTTAGGTCAGTTTCAAAACAGAGCAAAACGTGGAAAGAAACTTACCTTTCATGAAGTGTCAACATCCCAAATAAACATCAAGTTGACATTGTTGACAACCGCCAATAAAGCCAGCTGAGCGCAGTGAAAATTTGGCACACGTCCTACGTGTGTAAGAGTCGAAACGACACTGACGAGCCCCCGCCCGTCGCCCGCGTAGGCACCCGCTACATTCTTAGATTGCGGTTTTTAGGTTTTGTCCATTTTTATGAATTACAAACACAAAAAAATATAAAACTCACATCAAAATTATACCTTACTTCAGGATGTATGAGTAGGTATGAGTTTCGGGTGTATAAACGTTTTAATGAGGATGAGGTGTCGGGTTTAGTATTTTTACAGACCTTTCTTTAAGAGTCTATGTATTAACATTTTTCAAGCTATTCAACATCAAAAATGTTAAACAGGAATCAAACTTTCCCATATCTACAGCTGGAAAGCTAGCTTCTATAAACCGAGGACGAGTGAGGAAATGAAAACTACTAAATTTCGTTGATTTTTGACGGGAGCCCCTTAACTGATTTGGATGATATTCGTGCAGCCTTGATTCAAATAATAGTACATTATTGTCGAAGCAAGGGAAGTAGGCAATTGCTGGCTGAGTATTCTTTTTAAACGGACGACCTTGGGAGTCCGTTTAATTTAATACGAAGCCAGCAATTGCCCTTCTGGCTAAGACTAATATAGTGCTTTTCTCAAAAAATGTGCAAGAAAACAAAAATGTACTTTCTGAAAATGATAAGGCATGCATTTCTTCTCGCCGCTTTATGGAATTGTAGTACGCCTTTCGATATTTGTCTTTTGGCTTTGCAACTTACACTTAACAAATAATCAATAACTGACCTTGCAGCTTCTTTTAGATCTCGAATGATTTTCACGTCAATTTTCTATATTTTCCGTAAAAACAATTAGCCACTGTATGTCAAAACGGAATATGTTTTGCATTTGCATTGCCGCCTTTTATTTTTTTCAATAATAAGTTGGAAGTGTATTTTTCTTCCGAAAACGCCATAAGTTATTTGAGACAACTTAAAAGTCGCGATAAGTCACAGCTACTGATCTTCTGTTGTGGCTGTTTAGGACCTATGCCTTTTATTTATATGGCCGTTTTAACATTTTAAAAAGTTTGTACCACGACAAATAATGGAATTTGTATGCAACATTGTAGTCGAGCAAAATCGAGCCGGCAAGGTTTTTATTTTTAAAATTTTGACTAACCATAAACTATGCACTTCACGTCCTGACTTTTTACCAATAAATCAACTTTGCCGATGATTTTTGAGAAAAGGATATTTTTTATCTTCTTGATTCTATCTTGATTCATATAAAGAATAGTTGCGATCCCAGGTCCACTAAAACGAAGGGCGGAAGCTAGATTTAAATTTAAATGTAATGTT
Source organism: Epinotia demarniana (assembly GCA_945867215.1). Lineage (NCBI taxonomy): Eukaryota > Metazoa > Arthropoda > Insecta > Lepidoptera > Tortricidae > Epinotia > Epinotia demarniana. Next base: position 4,647,892 of record OX244273.1, on the reverse strand, counting down.
TGTATGTAATGTGCCATTATTCTGCCAAATAATCATTTTGACTTTTGACTTTGACTTGAAAAAAGTTTGTTCCAATTCAAGTAAATATAAAGGGTCATCATCATTCGCTTGTCGTTATCCAATTTACTTGGGGTCGGCGCAGCATGTTTTTTCCTTCCATACCTCTTTATCGCCCGTCAACTCATCACACACATATTTCCTGTTCATATCGTCTCTCACGCAGTCCATCCACCTTTTCCTTGGTCTACCTCTTCTCTTACATCCCTCCACATTCATTCTTAATGCCCTAGTAGTAACATGACTATCATCCCTCCGCATAAATAAATATAAAGAGTAACAAGAAAAATACTGCGTTGGACTGTACTTGGACTTGAAATATAAAAGTTAATTGCAGCATTCTGGTTTCGTGCCGAAGATAACCCGAGTCGAAGAACTCTCACGGTTAACCCCATTAAACAGGAAGATAACTTTTGAATAATGCCCTTAACCTTTGAGAGGTCAGTACAAAAACGTGCTACAATTATGGCCGTAGTTGGAACCGATAATGAGGAAAATAATATTATGTACAAACCTATTTGCCTGAGGCTGTGTGTTTCATGGTTAGATACATCATTGTCAATTGATTAGTATGCGAAAAAAAAAACCAAAATTTAAACCCGAAAGACAATGTAAAAAACACATTAAATACCTATGATTTCAGAATTGTAAGTATTATCATTTTCTTCATCGTATCAGCCGAAAGACGTCCATTGCTGGACTTTGGCCTTCCCCAAAGTGTGCCACAAGAGTGTAAGTACACCGTATTATCAGAGAGCAAGTTGTTAAAAGCGGTAAGCTGTATGTGTATTGTAAGTGGATTAATGATGATTGTATTATTTTAGTGAAGTTTTAGTTAGAACTAAATCTGACCGTTGCGTAATGCCGTTATAAGTGTATTTAGTCTAAGATTTGATTTACTGACTTAAATAACCTTTGTTGCGTCCTCTTAGGTAAGTCTAACTTGTCTGAATATTTTCATCAATCATGCTATGGAGATTCTTACAAACTATTCTTAATAATTTGATATTCAAGTGTAAAACAATTTCCAATTGTAATATTTGTTGGTAGATAAGTACATAAACGCTTGCTGAATGACGAGTTTTCAAGGCATTATTACTACACGCCGTGGCCATGGCCGAAGATCCTGAGCATAATGTTTAACGTAAATCAAGTATTTATAGAACATTTAAACTAAATCTATCTCATTCAGAGGGCACATAACTAAAGCAGCACAACTCATAGACACTACAAATTATCTTAATCTTTGTATATAACAACAACCCACCAGCACAAAAACCACAAAAAAGATATGCTTCTCAACCTGATATCTTTAGTTATTACCGAATGTGTATTATCAAGTTCGCTTTTCGCACCGAAACCGTTGCCAGAAGATGGACGTTTAAACTAGCTGAAAAATATGGCCACAGATCCGAAGAGCATACTCTAGTTACAGAAGACGAATACATGCTGACAGTTTTTCGTTTACCAGGCAAGAGGAGACCTCCAGTTTTACTACTCCACGGCTTACTGGAGTCATATATTATAAGAGGCAATTAATCTTTGGCGATTACATTAGCTAACAGAGGCTATGATGTATGGGCGGGCAACACCAGAGGAAACAGATATGCTCGGCAGCATACCAGGCTGAATCTTGACACAGACCCTTCATTTTGGGACTACAGCTTCCACGAACATGTATATTACGATCTAGCCGCTATAACAAACTATGTTTTAAATACAACGGGAGAACAGAGCATACAAATTAGACATGGGCGAAATGTGTCACTTTAAAGAAAAGATTGAAATATATCTTTTGCTCCCTGGGATATGAATCACTCTTTTATATCATTATATCCGTATATATCCGTCGCTCCGGCTAGTATCAGCTCTCGTCTTTCATGCGATGAATTGCAATGCGTTCACGGACTGACTGATATAGTGATATATGAATTGGATTCATTCGATTGATTGAATGAATCAAGTACACATCGATGACAGAACCATTGAGTGAGCGAGACGGTGAGTTGCATTTGGCGTCAGCGCGACCGCGAATGCGATGCTAGGAGTGAGTGAACGGAGTGAGTTGTACGGATATACAGATATACGCCGATTCAGTCGGATATAAAGAGTGATTCGTTCGTCCGCACGGATATATATCTTTTTTATCAATCACTCCTGAGTTACCCATCACTAATACAAATTATTGGACATTCTGAAGGAACAACGGACCACTTCGTATTAGGATCCCTTAGACCTGAATACAACGATAAATTTAAACTTTATAGCATTTGCTCCATCGGCTTTTCTTAGTAATTTGGAACCTCCTTTAAGACTCATAACTGAATTGGGTCCATTGGGAGACAAAATTTTAACTGCTTTGAAAATTGAAGAACTGTTTAAAGATAAAAGTGTTCAAAGAACCGTTTTTGAATTGACCTGCAACCAAAGAGCCATTACTTGGCAAGTACAAGTAGCCGATTTGTCAGAGACCTTGTTCCCTCACATAGGTACTTCTGTTGTTAGAGAAATACAACTAAGTCAATTAAATTAAAATTAAATACTTTATTTATTAATACTGTGTACTAGGTAACTTAATTCATCACATCACATGTTTCCAAAGCTATTATAGCTAGGGCTATTTTTAAAGTCATCATCAAACCGGCTAACTTTGCCATACCTACTGATTGAATAGTATAATATAAGGATAAAACGAGATATTTCAAACCGTTATTAAACTGTAACTAAATTAGTATTCTGAGACAGCCTTATTTTTATCATAAAAGGACTGAAACCATATTTTTTCGTGAGCAAACTCATGATCAAATATACTCCAGATTGCAGGGCTGTGTTAGATTGATAGTTAAAGTGTAAGGCTGGGGACTGGACACCAGATAGGAGCGGGGCGACGAGCAGCAGTTCATACATAGCGACTTCAATGTATGGGCAGCCGCTGGTTGCCCCGCTGCCCGCTGGCGCTGCACCGCACTCCATCCAAATAGGAAAGGCCGAAAACGGACTAGCGAGAGAGTCTACCCACGGGACAGCCAAGACAAGCAGCTGCAGCCTGTCAGGCTGCTGCACGCGAACCATGCTCATAAAAAAAGGACAAGCGAGGGATCGGCGGTACGAACGCAATCTTGACACCACCTAGAAATGTTTCTGTATAGGCGTAGGCGTTTTCTTTTTCTTAATATTAGCGTAACAGCCCACGGTTTGCTCCGCCGAAAGCCCGATTTGTCTAAATATTTGAATGGAATTGACAGCTTTAAGATAAAAATATACGTGATGAGGAAAACCTTTTTTCGCAATCTGTTGATAATTAATGCTCTATTATACCGCAAGTTGCAAAACATAGTGGCGATGGCGGCCGGAAGGTAAACTCTTAATTCAATTCTTTTCTATTATTGAGGGTGAAAAATTCTCATAGAATTGGCCTCGTAATTTATTTGTTAAGCAATATTTTAAGCTGGCTGTCTCTGTAGCTCAAATATTTCTTCTTACACGACACTACTTCCGGCCCGGCTTACTGTAGCTTATACGGTATAAATTAACGTCGTATACAATTATAACACACCCACACGCATAATTATAAGCGTCTTTTCAACACATAGATAAGGTGTAAAGTGTTTAGAACTGCATAAGGAAGACAAATAATTGGATGATTTTGATTCATTATTATTGATTTGTAATGTAAATTGGTATTTTTTGTTCCAACGCCATCAAGGTCTTATTACTGTATCATAACAAGACGTATAAATGAGAATGGGGAAGTAGAACAAGTTTCATTGTGCTCAGTGACACATCGGACGTAGTACGAATCAGTTTAATAAATATAATGTACAAAATAAACCCTTATCACACAGACAGTCTTTAGATATGACACTCGCCGTCATATTCTTAGTGATCACAGTGAATAGTGTACTTACAAATGCGCTTTTTATACCAAGACCGCTGCCTGAAGACGCACTCCTGAACTTTACTGAACTGAGCACGAAGTACGGACACAGAGCCAAAGAACATAGTGTCGTCACAGAAGATGGTTACATACTGACACTGTTTCATCTGCCTGGCAAGAGAAAACCTCCTGTTCTACTGTCACATGGAATACATGATACAGCAGATACGTTTATTATTCGAGGAAATAGATCATTAGCTATAACATTAGCGAACAGTGGATACGATGTATGGGCAGGGAATTCTAGAGGGACTAGATATGCCCGGCAGCATACCAGACTGAACCCTGACGCGGACCCGTCGTTCTGGGACTACAGTTTTCACGAACATGGATTGTACGATCTCGCTGCTATAACGGACTATATTCTAAATGCAACGGGAGAACCAAGTTTACAAAGTATAGCGCACTCTGAAGGAACAACAAATCATTTTGTATTGGGATCTCTAAGACCTGAATATAACGATAAATTTAAAGTGTTAATAGCGCTGGCACCTATTGCTTTCCTTAGCAATCTAATACCACCTGTGTCTACCATAACAGAAATTGGTCCTTTGATAAATAAAATTTTACTGGCTTTGAAAATTGAAGAATTATACCGCCATAAAGGACTTGAATCAAATCTTTCAGAATTGATCTGTAGCCAAGAAGGCATTGGTTACGAGTTATGTTTTAAAGGAGTTGTGTTACAAGGTGCGGGGTATGATCCGAAACGCATCGAGTCCAAGTTTTTTCCGACTATTATTGGGCATTACCCCGCAGCGGGCTCGAGGAAAAGTTTACTGCATTACGATCAAATAGCATTAAGCAAACGATTCGCCCTCTTTGACTATGGTCCGGAAGAAAATTCCAAACGTTATGGATTCGATGTGGCACCTGATTATAATCTGAGAGAGTTTACCATTAAAACAGCTCTCTTTTTGGGCAGAAATGACAATTTGTCTAGAATTCGTGACGTGGAATACTTGAGATTTCTACTCCCAAATATCGTTTATTATCATCTGATGGAGCCGAAAAGATGGAACCATCTAGACTTCGTGTGGGCCAATGATATGCCAGAGACCTTGTTCCCTCACATATTTAAATTGTTAGAGAAGTATACCTGACGCAACTGTCAGATTTAAGTGATAAAACTTTGGGATAAGATGAATCAGTAAAGATGATGTATGATCTAATAAGTATTAATTTTAGAAGTGATAAAAGTTTTGTGATAATAAAACTGTTACCTATTAAATTTTATGAGAAAATAATTTAAAAGAACATAACCTACGACGAGAAAACGTGGAATCATTTCTAAATGGAAGTGAAACCTTTGACATACTGCCTTATTGAAGTTTGTTCGTGTGGGGTAATATTATTTACGTCACACCTGGCCATAATGCGAGTTTTACTGCACGCTGCGCGTACGGGTAAACTCGCATTGTGGCCAGATGAAGACGTAAAATTTTGTACTCAACACGGGCGGTAATTCGTAAAGCCCCAAAGCGCATATTTATGGCCCTCACCTTCGGTTCGGGCCACAAACACCTACCATCTGGGGCATTCACGAACTCACCGCCCTAGTTACGTAATGTACTATTATTAGATCTATTATATATATAACGTAGCTATGCTACCTAAAACTATTAGAACCAAATTTGCTAGCTCACAATACCAGATACAAGCCTCACATCTCTATAATAAAATAAATAAACTACTTCATATTCATTCAAAGTCACATCATGAGTGTAAAAAGCTCATAATAAACTGGCTAAAAACAAAAACATACGATGAGACAGAGAATGTAATACGGTAATCCCGCACGCACACACGCACGCACGCACGCACGCACGCACGCACGCAAGCACGCACGCACGCACGCACGCACGCACGCACGCACGCACGCAAGCACGCACGCACGCACGCACGCACGCACGCACGCACGCAAGCACGCACGCACGCTCGCACGCACGCACGCACGCACGCACGCACGCACGCACGCTCGCACGCTCGCACGCACGCACGCACGCACGCACGCACGCACGCACGCACGCATAAGATGTTTTGTTGTTAGTGCAGTGGGAACTTAATTTGTATTCTGAAATTGTATTACCGCTTACTTTAGTTAGTTTAGTTGAATAGTTTATATAGACTGTAAAATTTTCTTTTAGTGGTTAGAGAAAGAGCGGTGTCTCCCAACACAAGCATCTTTTGCTTAAAGGGAGGCTCCACCCCTTTGATCATTATTTACGTGTTTTTTGATAAATAAAGAATTTTATAATTTGTTATATATCAAACAAGTTTTTTTATTAGCAACAAGAAAAGTCGACTGCACTTTTATATTCCTCAGTTATTAATTTACTGAAGAAGGAATACACGATAGAGTTGTGCTTAATATTTTACCAAGTTCCTAGGGCCAATATTGAGCATAATGAAACAATACTAGATAATTATACAATTAATTCGATGTCACATTTAGTCGATCTTTTATACCCACATTTATGCTAAAAGTGGCGTTGGACAACATACGTTTCTTGTGCTCTGCCTACCCCTTTTGCGGAAAAGAGCACTTTTTGTGCATATGTCGACACTTTAAAGAGCCATATGTACAACAGTAAAACGTTGTACGATACACGTGCGAATAGGTAATTCGCAAATCGTGTCGATTTAAAACACTCCCTTCGGTCGTGTTTTAATTTATCACCGCTCGTTGCGAATTTCCTATTTTCGGCACTTGTATCGTAAATAACTATTTCACCTCACCGGCTCGAAAAGGCTTGCTTTATCGCTCAAAATCTGCGCCCAAAAGTCAATTTTATCCGCTAGCGTGGAAAGAGTTTTTGAATTTGGAACGTGACGGTCGATCGCGAGACCCAACTTTTTTCTATACAAAATGAGAGGTGCGTTCAGAAACTGATGGTGTTATAAATTGTTATTATTTTGATAAAAAAAAATTAATAATACTTATTCTCTCTTAATTAAGTAGGTACATACGAAATATTAACATTTAGACTGACTTGTAAGGATAAAATACGAATAAATAATTTTAAAATGTTGTTTTATTTTTCTAAAAATTTCGCGTTTTCTAAATTTGGAACGCACCGTCTGAAAAGTTAATTTAAGAAAAAACTCAAATACATTTAATTTTGTTTTGTTCTAAAGCCACAGACAGTAAAACCAAAATAAACATACATACATACATACATACATTCACGCCTTTATTCCCAAAAGGGGTAGGCAGAGCACATGAAACGTATGTTCCAGCGCCACTTTTAGCATAAATGTGGGTATAAAGGATCGACAAAATGTGATATTGCAGTGATAGGTTGCTAGCCCATCGCCCACAACACACTTCAACCCTGGTCCCTTAGTCGACTTTTACGACACCCACGGGAAGAAATAGGGTGGTGAAATTCTAACCCGACACCACACGGGCAAAATAAAGGTGGTTATTTATAGATTTTAGTGCAGAAGATATACATATAGGAATTTTGATGCCTGATAAGTAAGCGGAAAAAGTGAAATAAGCGTATTTGAGTCTTAGTTTAAACCGTGATTACCCAACAATACTTTGACGTTTTCTGTGTAGGTAAGCGTGAGGTTATTTAATGAAGCAAAAATATTTATGTTACATTTTAATAATTATAAAATGCTAGATCTTCATGAGATGTAAACAAACCTTTATTGAAAATGAGTATAAGGTCCAAATTACTTCTATTACATTTACTTACCTACAATTTTCCTGTCGGTGGTGAGGTGAAAAATTGTGTGTTTCGCTCGGCAGCAAAATTGTTTGGCGTCTCGTGCCTTGAAAGCCTCGCTATGCTCAGGATTGTACTTTTGAACCATTGGCTTCGCTCATGGTTCAATTTTACAATCCTTCGCTTAGCTCGGCTTTCAATACTAAGCACTTGCGCCAAAAAACAACTTTGCAGCCTTGCATAACAAATAACTATTACTGTACATATGGTGCTACTTTCCCGCACTAGTGCGGAAAAGAGCACTTTCCGTGCATATGTCACAACTTACAGGCGCCGTAGGTTCATGGTCTTCTCTCCCTCTCACTGAGCATCAGCGTGAGCGAGATGGAAGTGCGTGCTCGGAAGCGCGGATATCATGTTTTTTAATTTTAATTTTTTGGCCGTTTAAATAAAAAAAGTAATTACTGAGTTCTCTCAAACATGATATTGCCAATTTTTAGAAGCCTTTTAATATTTTTAGCTTTTGTGCATAACTTGATACGAATAATTTAAGTGTATTTTAGACCCTTTGGTCTCAATGTTCGTGATTTTTTTCTGTAGAGCGAAAATTGCTTAATCAGGTTTCGATTCACATTCGTATTTTTTTGAAACCATATAATTATAAACAGACGCATTATATTGTTTCAAAAACTCTATTCGCTTCACTTCGCTGAACCTACGGCGCCTTAAAGAGCCATATTTACAGTAAAACGTTGTACGATACACGTGCGAATTGGTAATCCGCAACTCGTGTCGATTTAAAACACTCCCTTCGGTCGTGTTTTAATTTATCACCACTCGATGTGAGTTTCCTATTTTCGGCACTTGTACCGTAAATAACTATTAACTTTGCGTTTCACAGTAAGTATCATGGAACTTTACGCACTATTTTTGCTACAGTATGATTGGAGAGTAATATTGGAGAAAAAGTTATAAAAGTAGATAGTTAAAGGTGCGAGCGAAGCGAACGAAAAAGTTGTCTGTTTTAGCTTAGGAAAAAAATGTTTGTATGTTTGGCGTCTCATTTTTCAACCAACTCTAGCGAAATTTTGAGTAGGTTTAATTTTTTTTGGCGTTTGGGACTTCCGAAATTAAAACAAAGTATTGAAAAGACAGGTTCATCATTTCTACATCTCAAAGTAATTAGTTACCATATTTTGAAAAAATAATATTAAAATGAGTATATACTAAATTAACAATATTGTTTGTATAATTTATTTTAATTTGATATTCTTATTTTACGGCAATAGCAATGAATATTTACGGAAAATAAATTATACATTCCAAAGTTACTAATAGTTCAAGTTCATAATAGACGTTCACGTCCCTAATCATTACAATAGAATGCCAATGTTAATTTCAGCACACAATACCGATAATATGCAAATTATGTGTGTCTGCTTAAAATTTGTCGTTTAAGACAAGACGGTTATCAAGATTCTAAATGGAGGCCATAATATTGTAAAAAAAAATTGGTTGACGTACCACGTCATGTGGGGTATCGTTGAGTCGATATCTCAAAATCATTACTAGGTTTTTAACCGACGAAAAAAACGGAGGAGGTTCTCAAGTCAACGCGTATATTTTTTTTTTTATGTATGATCACGCATAACTTTTTACAGAGTAGTCCGATTTTGATAATTCTTTTTTTATTAGAAAGGGTATACCTCGAAGTTGGTCCCATATAAATTTTAAATAAAAATTTCAACCCTAAGGGTAGGAAAACAGGGGATGATTGTTTGTTCACTTACTGATTGATATGTATGACCACGCATGTGTGTGTGTGTGTGTGTGTGTGTGTGTGTGTGTGTGTGTGTGTGTGTGTGTGTGTGTGTGTGTGTGTGTGTGTGTGTGTGTGTGTGTGTGTGTGTGTGTGTGTGTGTGTGTGTATGTGTGTGTTGAATGAGCTTTACACCTGTCAGTCTCTTGTGTGTAGACCTCTCAGTCTCTGCATTTCTGCTAAAGCTCGTTTATCGTGAGGTTTGTGTAATACCTTATTCGGCTCTAGGTCAGATAAAGCAATACCATCAAGTGTATTTACTCTACTCAGCGCCACATATGCCTGCCGCGGCTTCTGGCAACAATCACTGGATATTTTTGCACCAATTTTAGTCGTTCAGGGAATGGTATGCTGTCTCTATCATTTACATTGCGGCCATCCGCAATGAGTAAAGCTTTTATCATATCCGGCCAATTTAGATCATTGCACGAAAAGGTCATAAACCAGGTAGGAGGCCCTAGACTTCTTACCATAGCAATCAACTCCGAACAGCATCGTCTCCAGTAAGAAGCAGACCCTCGCACATTTCTCATAGTCGAAAATCGGTTGAAATTTGAGGTCTGGTTGTGGCATGCTAAGCCGAAAGCAGGACCAGTGTTTAATGAAATGCGATAAAGCAAAAAGATCTTTAGATCTCGTTTAAAGTGGTGTCAGAAGAACGAAGAACAAATTAAATTAGATATTATCGCGAAGCATCACTCTAAACGAGATTTTAAGGGTTTGTAGAAGGCATTAATGATAACAAATGTATGTATGTATGTATGTATGTAAGCACTTTATTGTACACAATAACAGGTTAAGGAATATACATGTCACACAATAGATCAAAGTACAAAGGCGAACTTATCCCTATAAGGGATCTCTTCCAGCTAACCTTTGAGCAATTGAGAGGAAGGTAGGTAGAACGAGATAGGCAAACTTATACCGTGTACAAAAACAGAGAAAATAAAGCAAATCCTAATTAGTATTAATTCTAGACAAATAAAAACATGCCAATACATATATAAATATACAATATAAAATATAATACACACTAACATATGTTACATATATATCGCAAATATACAATAAATAAATAAATACTATATTCAACCAATTCACAAGTCATTGGAAAGCCACAACTTCTTCAAATTCATCTTAAGTGACGCAACAGACTGCGACTGTCTCAGCGACAAAGGCAACTCATTCCACAATTTAACAGCGCGCGCAGTAAAAGATCTGGAGTATGTTCGCGTCTTTCTAGACGGTACAGCAAGAGTAAGGTTAGTACTCGACCGCAAGCGGTGGCCACTGCCGTCTGCCATATAACTAAACCGCTCAGAAAGGTAAGGAGGGGAAGTAGGGCTGAACAGTGTATTGAAAAGTAATGACAGGATATGCACATCCCTGCGCCGGCGAATCGGTAACCATCGAAGCTTAGAGCGGAATTCAGAGATATGATCATACTTGCGTAGACCAAATACATATCTGATACATACATTTTGTAGACGCTCCAGCTTATCAAGTAGCTCCTCGTTGAGGTCCAGAAACGCAATATCGCCATAGTCCAGAAGAGGAAGCAAAAGAGATTGAGTAAGGGTCAACTTGGTACGAAGAGGAAGGAAATTCTGGAGACGTCTTAGGGAGTGAAGGGATCTAAAGATCCTCTGACTCACCTCAGCTATATGGGGTGACCAAGAAAGCGTCTGGTCCATGGTGATACCCAAATTCCTGACAGTAGAGGAAAGAGGAATAGAAATTCCATCAAAAATAATGTCAGGCACCACCACCTTTGAGAGCTTATCTACATAGTAAGGACTACCAATAACAATCGCTTGCGATTTCTTCGCATTAATTTGTAAACCATACTTACACGCCCAGCAGCGTATAGATTCTAGGTTTCGATTGACTTCCGAAATTAATGCGGAGACATCATCCACAGTAGCCGCTGCATAAATCTGTAGGTCATCTGCGTAAAGGTGATATGATGTAGTTAGGGATTCGGTGATACTATTTATAAAAACAGAGAACAATAATGGAGAAAGCACCCCGCCCTGTGGAACGCCAGCGGAGAGTTCGCACCACTCGGACATCTTGTCATCGAACGTAACGCGCTGGCGCCTGCCAAAGAGGTAGCTGCGAAACCAGGATAAGGGAGTTTCATAAATGTTAAGAGAGCGGAGAATACCTAGCAGAATATCAAAATCTACCGTATTAAAAGCACTGCTAAAATCAAGAAGAACAAGGACAGTGAGCTTTTTGGACTCGATATTGAGACGAATGTCATCGGTGACGTTAACTAAAGCGGTGACCGTGCTATGCCCGGGGCGGAATCCGGATTGGAAAGGATTAAACAAAGAATTTCTGTTAAGATGAGAAAGGAGACGACGATTAACATAATGTTCAATGATCTTTGACAAAACTGGGAGAATAGAAATAGGGCGGTATTGAGTGAAAGATACAGCATTAGGGATTTTGGGGAGAGGAATTACGTGAGCATACTTCCACGATGCCGGAAAGGTTCCAGTGGACAAGGAGAAATTTATAATATCCGAAAGGGTAGGAACAATAAAATCCGCCACGAGCATAAGCATATCCACACTGAGGCCATCGTCACCGATTGCCTTCGTCTTAATAGATTTGAGAAGGGCAAGCGTCTCCTGCGGTGAAATCAAACCAAATTCAAAGGGAGATAGGTCGGGGTGTGTAATATTGGCAAGAAGTGAAAGAGTGGATTGCTTAATGGATGGGTCAAGAGTAACCGGCGACTTGCTGAAATGTTTGTTAATAGCGTCAATGTCAAGAGTATTGGAAGAACATTGCTGAGTTTTGCCGACCCCAAGAGACTTTAAAAATTTCCACAACTTAGAAGGGGGACACTCCTCTATTGATTTGTGGATATGGAGGCGTTTTGCTTCCCTACAGACTTTGTTGCAGCAGTTACGTATGGAAATATACCTCTGGCGATTTTCGTCCGAAGGAACCAGCCGGAACTTAATACGAGCTCGATCGCGCTTGGCCATGTACTGTTTGATCTCCGGCGTGAGCCACGGTGCAGGAAAGTGTTTAACTCGCGTTGGTTTCAAAGGAGCATGCTTATCAAAAATCGCAAGCAATATGGCATTGAAAGCCCCTACTTTCATGTTAACATCGTCATGACGACCTACACTGCTCCAATCAGCATGTGAAACATCATCCCAGAGCGCTTCCAGATTTACATCGCGGAGATTTCTACGCATGATTATCTTCTGTCTCTTCTTCGGGGGACGAATGTTAAAAGAGGCGTAAATTAAATCATGATTGGAGAAACCTGCAGCATTGAATTGCCCGTGGAGGGATACCAGATTTGGAGAAGTAGTAAGAATGAGATCTAAAAGAGAAGGAGGGCCGTTATGAGGAAAATGCGTAGCATCAAGTGGCAACACGCTTAGATTTATAGAAGTTGCAAGAGAACGGAGCTTAGCGGAGCGATGGTCATTTTTAAGGAGACAGGTGTTAAAGTCACCCATAATAATGCTGTGATCAAACTGAGGGCTAATATTGACTAAAACATTTTCGAGGGAATCAAAATAATTAATTTGAGATGAAGGGCTATAAAAAACGCCAAGAAGAACTTTGGAGTGATGTAAAGTCACGTCTAAGAAAAGATACTCGGAAGAGTTCGAGTAGACTGATGGCGACTGAGCAACTACTTGGTAAGCGAAATTACTTTTTATATATATGGCAACACCGCCGCCCCGCACAGTTCCCGAACCGCCATCGCTAGGGCCAATCCTGTCATTACGAATCAGAATATACCCAGACAAGGGATATAAAGTTGAAGGAAGAGAGGGCTTTAGCCATGACTCGGAGATAAGAATTGCATGTATATTGTTATTGGAGCTGAACGATGCAAGCAATTCAGTGTAATGAGCCGGCACACTCTGCGCATTTATATGAACGACATTGAAGTTTTTAGTAGAAGTTTTAAAAGTACAGTGCAAGCGTTCACTAAGATCAGGCATATCTGATGCGTCACTCAAGGAATCGTAAAAACTTGAAGAAGAGAGTGAAAAAAACTCGCTGTCCAAACTAGCATTAAACACGTCCGACATTGTAAATACGGTTGAATACAAATATATAGATATATATATACAGAAATATAAATAATTAATAAAAGAACCTAAGCTACTAGCTAAATCAACAAACTACTAATTACACTAAAGAGCAATCTGCCTCAATCGCTCGCCAGCTAAAATAAGAGTTACATCAACAAATGGCAAAAAAAAACAAAAGTAACGCAAAGAAAACTGAAATTACGGACACACCATCAGTATAAACATATGCACCTAGAAAAATACACCAATATAATTTTACTGCGCAATAACGAAACGCACAAAACGTCAAACAAATCTTAACCTACTAGTGACATTGACAAGAATGACAAGTGATGCACGACATTTCGAACAAATATTTTGAGGTGTACCGCGTACAAAAAAATAAAATAAAAATGATCTATATTGGAATTTGGAATAAGAACAGCACATAAGAGGATACTAAGTATGGGCACCACGCCGTGCCGCTACGCTAGCGCCAACTCGGGAAGGGTTTTTGGGTCGACGCGGCTGCGTAGGAGGCACTCCAGCACCTGGCACCCTCGGAGCACCCGCTGACCCCGCACTTGCCCCCGCCGCAGGACCGTCCTCCTCCGTAGCCGCAGGCGCAGGCAACGACCGCAGTTCTTCCATCGACGTTATTTTCCGTCGCACTCCATCGCTGCACTGTACCACAATACGCCCGTCGCTTGTCCAGCTGTCTCTGACGCCATACAGCCTGCGAGCCTCCACGAACACAGCATGCCGGGTAGAAGTGAGGAACTCAGAGAGAGTTCTACCAGAGCCCTTGAGCAGTTTCTTCGAGGTCCAAACTGCGTTCCGAGCCCTGTGACAGCTGAACTTAAGTAGCACAGCCCGTGGTTTTGAAGGCATAGGGGTCTTACCAAGGCGGTAGCAGGCCATCATGGAATGCGCCGAGACCCCATCCACTTTGAGGTCCTGCTTGATGATGTCCATCGCTGTGTCTGTGATGTGGTCTGCCTTAAATGTATTGCCGACATGTTTCAACACCATTTCCAAGTCGAATTACCACTGGGGCTACCACAGTCAACGGGGGTGTCAGATGCTGGGTCTCGTGGTCAGGGGATGATCACCAGGTCTACGGCAAAAGATGTTATCAAAGCTATTAAAGGTATGACACGGGGTGAGTCTCCTGGGCACGATGGTCTTAGCATTGAGCACCTCCAGCATGCTGGCCCGCATCTGCCAAGAGTTCTGGCTATGTTGTACACATTCTGTGTAGGGCACTCGTACCTGCCGTCTCGGACGCGATGAAGACTGTGGTGGTGCCCATCGTGAAAAACAAAACAGGTGACAGTAGCGACAAAACCAACTACAGACCTATTTCACTAGCTACCATTATAGCCAAGGAGTTTGATAGTGTGCTTAACTCCCACATTGATAAATATCTGAAATTACACCATAATCAATTTGGATTTAAGCCGGGATTATCCACAGAAACTGCAATTGTGGCTCTTAAAATACTGTCAAGTACTACATGGACCGACAGACAAATGTATACGCATGCTACCTTGACCTATCTAAGGCGTTCGATATGATTAATTAGGACATCCTCTGGCAGAAATTGAATGACTCTGGCGTGCCAGCTGACCTGACTAGCTCTCTCAAATTCTGGTACCTTAACCAATCCAATGTCGTAAGATGGGCGGGGGCGTTTTCGGATGCATACAGGTTGAAGAGTGGAGTAAGACAAGGAGGACTAACCTCTCCTAAGCTCTTCAACCTGTATGTAAACGAACTTATAGAGGAGCTCAGCAGCGCCCGCATCGGTTGCCATATTGACAGAGGGTGCCTGTCGTATCGCATAATGTTGATCGTCCTAAAATTTTTTGGCCGAGAATGTTTGGCATAATGTTGAGTGGCATACTACTTATTTAGCCTATTCATTTTTACGCATACACATTTAAAAGTCCTAAAGTATGTTTATCCTAATATTGATTACTCGAACATTGAATTACCTAAAAAGTAATAGTCCTAATTTTCATTGTCATAGTAATTATTTTGCCTTAAATGTATTGCCGATCTAGATAAATAAAATAGGTTCGTTAGTTGCCTTTTGCCCCTCAGAGCAGAAATAGGGGCCCCGCGAAGCGGGGCTCCGTCGACACGAAGGCGGGTCATAGGTTATTCAAGTATTAGGCAATTCTTAGCTGAGGCAACCTTCATTTAGATCAATTAGATAGGTTCGTTAGTTGCCTTTTGTCCCTCAGAGCAGAAATAGGGGCCCCGCGAAGCGGGGCTCCGTCGACATGAGGGCGGGTCATAAGTTCTTAAAGTACGTACCTAAATAGGAAAGATTAGGTAACCACAAATAAAACATTTATTTTTACTATTTGTAAACTCTGAGCAGACCCGACCTACATCTCGATAAATAAAATAGGTTCGTTAGTTGCCTTTTGCCCCTCAGAGCAGAAAGAGGGGCCCCGCGAAGCGGGGCTCCGTCGACATGAGGGCTGGTCATAAGTAATTCAAGTATTAGGCAATTCTCAGCAGAGCCAACCTTCATTTAGATAAATTAGATAGGTTCGTTAGTTGCCTTTTGTCCCTCAGAGCAGAAATAGGGGCCCCGCGAAGCGGGGCTCCGTCGACATGAGGGCGGGTCATATGTTATTCAAGTAATAGGCAATTCTAATAGATATGTATGCGTAGCAAAATGTATGCACAACATTTTTAGTACATTAAATATTAGTAACATCAAAGTTATGCACATCAATAATTCTAAAAAAAAACCTTCGACACAATAAACATTCGGGCAATAAATATTTAGGACAATCGATATTAGGAACAACAATTTCGGCAAATAAAACATATGCACAACAATGTTTATGCAATTCGATATTCGGCACAAAGTTGGTATGCGACAAAATATTAGGATCAACAATTTTATGCCACCCGATATAGACCCATTGACAGAGTGTGCGTAAATAATATCAGTTACGCAGATGATATGGTGCTGCTGAGTGCCTCTCCATGCGGACTTACGAAACTGATAGGCATCTGTGAACGGTACGCAATGAGTCACGGTCTGCAATACAATGTGTTGAAAAGCGAATGTATGGTCTTTAGGGTTAGGAATAAAAGTCCACAGGATGTTCCGCCGATAAAACTAAATGGGAAGGTACTGACTGTGGTATCACAGTTTAAGTATCTGGGGCATATTATGACGTCTGACCTTAAAGACGGTACTGACATTGAGCGGGAACGAAGAGCATTGTCTGTGAGAGCTAACATGATCGCTCGCAGGTTTGCTGGATGCTCGAGAAGGGTCAAGTTAACCCTATTCAGGGCCTACTGCACGTCCTTATATACCAGCGGCCTGTGGGCGAACTATACTCAGGCACAATACAGTGCTCTTCGTGTTCAATTTAATAACGCATTCAGGATGCTGATGGGGCTGCCCCGATATAATTGCAGCGCGTCAGGGATGTTTGCAGAAGCGAGGGTGGACTGTTTCCACACTACTATGCGCAAGCGATGTACATCCCTGGTGCGTAGTGTACGGGCCAGTGCCAACAGCATCCTGAAAATGGTCGCTGAACGTAAATATGGACTGTGTGTATATAAACCACTGCTGTATGGTGCACGCAAACACACATGTTAATTATGAGGTCACATGACATTTGACATTTTGAGATTTAAATGAATTATTAATGTAACTTGACATCCAGTGAATAATTATTATTTTTAAATTAGATTACTTCAGAAATATTTACAAATTTTTATTATTAGTTGACTGTAATGTGAATTTCAAACCGGCCTAAATCGTATTATAATTTATTACTATGTATTATCTCTTTAAATTAACTTTATGTGTGCTAACTATGAACTTTGTAATTACTAATATTAAGCTAAGTTTTACTAACAATAGTGATCCATGTTGGTCTTTGAATAAATGAATTGCATTGATAGTCAGATAGCATATTGTCAATCAGTCCTTGGGGTGTGAGTTCTTAAATGTATTTTTCTCATTCGAGCAGCATTTCTTGTAGGCCTACCCATGTTGGTATATAAAACCTCTTCTTTTAAAGAATTTATATTATACAACAAGCAATATAATTACATTAGGATTATAAAGCAATTAACAGTTTCAGTAAGGTAGGAAGCTATTTTAAAAGTAATCAAAAATATTGCATGTAACTAGAAATTAAGTTAGTAATTAACTAAAGTAAGCCACAGAAAATTGAAAAATAAAAACTTTTTAACAAAAAATTAAACCGCCGAAAAGGAACTGAAAAGCAAAAAATAATAAAACTTTTTTATTTAGTTTAATAACTAAATTCTTAAACTATTGTAAGTACTTATACCTAAGTAAGTATATAATTTTGTAATTATTTTGACTTTTTAATTACCTAACCTTAATAACTAAGTTCTTAAATTAATCTAAGTGTACCGAAGTAATTTTGAGTGGACATGCAATGAAAAAGTTTTTTTTGACTTTCAGTTTTAATTTGTTTTTGTCATTTCATTACATAACTATGTAGCGTTTAACAAAATACACCTATCCTCATAATTTTATTTAAATACACCATATAGTTTTCGAGTAAAATGCCTGTGACATACGGACGGACAGACAGACAGACATGAAGAATCTATAAGGGTTCCGTTTTTTGCCAATTGGCTACGGAACTGTGATTATGATGTGAAGGAAAACAGATTGGTTGGCACTGGTAAGTGTTTCGCTGTAGGGAAAAGAAGCATTGGTCGTCCACCAACCCGATAGGTTGACGACGTCGATGAGAATAGCACGGGACCAAGATAAGTGGCGTACTCAAAAGGAAACCTAAGGCTCAGCAGTAGGAGAATACAGTCTAATAATGATTAAATTAAATTAAATTACATATTTTTTTATTTCAGATTTTTCGATATCCATATAATGTTATTAAGTCTTAATCTAAGTTGGTTAGTATGTGCATAGACATGTACTAATATCTACTTAACTCTAAATTGAGCAACCGCTTTTATTTGGCTGACCCAGTAAAGTAAAATAGGGCAGTCGTACTTGTCAGCAAGGACACCCAGGATGCCGTTGGAGCTTCCCCTGAGCCTGTTCAGCAGCGAGGCGATCTTCTTCCGCATAATTGCCTGAAAACTGTCCATGCGGGCCTCCATTATGATGATGTGATGGACATAAGCCGAATTGAAATCCAGCACATTAGCACTTATAAAAGTTATTATGCCATTAACTTCCACTGGATTGAAGCATCTTGTCTAATCATTTGATCATAGGTGTTAAAGGTCGTCGTGATATATTTTTACAGAAATAAGACTGTCTTGCTTAGAATGAATACCCCAGGAAAATTACGTTTTTTTTTCAAACATTAATTTATAACAGCGTTTTTTTTGTTTGTTTAATTTTAAAATGTTATTCTAAGATGCCGGATATCCAAGAATCCACCAAAATTTCCATCGGGAAGTAAATATATAAAAATAAATGACACATCCATTATGTTTTTTGTGTGATTTATTTATTATTCTTGAAGAGCTCCTGTAAATTAACCAAAACAAAAATTAAAATATCTATTAATATTTTTCCTCTTTTTTCAGGAGTTGGTTAAATACCGATTTTTTTGATGACTAATATTTTGATGGATTTTGAGTCTACGTAATTACTAAAGTGATAATATATCAGCTACACGCAAAAAAGCTGCTGTTATGAATTATTTCCAAATTTGCATTTTTTTCCATACTAATGAAAATAAAGTGCTTGGGCTAGAAGTTCATTTTCAAATATTAAATAATATGTAATGATGTATAATTATGTGTCTCTTTGAACGCGTAATTGAATTGACTTGATGAATGGTTCCGCGACAGTTATGACTTGCTTCTAACAAACTAGTAACCTATCTAATTCGTATTAGTATGAATAAATTGTTTGCATTCTAATTATTATAACCTTAGCCAAATAACTTGCAGTCATGGTAAACAGGAACAGATTTGACGAATAATATAGACAACATTAACATCTGAACTCGGCCTTAGGCTGCGTTTACGTTTACTGTGGAGGCTTTCATGCTTCTACGAGCTCACAATATGCTTAGGGGATATTCTAGGCCTTCAGCCATCAGCGTAGGTCTTATGCCTAGTTTACACGACCTTACTTTAATCGCTGACCTCAATCAAGTAACATTTCCTTGAGTAAACAGGTATTTACCTGCTTCCTTTGAAAAATAGTTTTTTTTTATTTATCAAGAATGATTATGTTTCCACAGGTATTATTTATTATTCATAACATATGCAAAGTTAGCCCGTTGTTAATTTTTTTGACTAAAGTCACTTTGAAAGAATGAAACAAATATAGTGTCAGGGTATTAGGTACAGGATTGTTCATGCAAAAACGAGTAATCTGAAATTGTAAGTAGGTAAAAAGTTTTTACCTGCTCCAGCCGACGCCAAAGATCACGGTCACCTTATTGCAAAATAATAAGGTGCTAGATTGTAAATATATCTTCGAAATCGACCGAACTTATAATTTTGTGTGCTGTGATGTGATTTGAACTTACTGAAGTTTTCAGTGCATTCCGTAAATCTATATTCATTTAAAACTTTTACTATAACGCCCCCTGGCGAGTAAACATCGTTACTCTTATCTAAGAACCACCCCTGATTAACCACAGATCTATTTCTGAAACTGCATTTAAATCGGTCAAGCCCTTTTGGAGATAAATGGAAACATTGGTGTACACAAACAAACAAACAGCCTCTCACTCTAAACGCAAATACCTTCTTCGATCCGTCGTGGGTAATAATAATAAATAAAAATCAAGTATCGTCGAAAAACATTTTCGACTGTACCTACAGAGGTCAAGAAGAACTGAAGGTTTTACATACACTTGTCTTTAAAATTTACGTGCTTAGGTATTTCGGGTATCATAAGTGTTTATGTTATTCATTACAACACACTTCAGATGTTCTGTAGAAAATCATGCATCATAAATTTTGTGATAAAAAATGAAATCTATATTAGTGAGCACAATAATATTAGTGAATATAATATTTCCATCGAATTGTATATTGCGCACATCTTTACCTGTCGATGGACGACTTAATTTTACAGAACTTTGTGTAAAATATGGACATCCAGTTGAAGAGCATGAAGTGGTTACTGAGGATGGATATATTTTAACTATATTCCACATTCGAGGAATAAGAAAGACTCCAGTTCTTCTTCTACATGGAGTAGCAGACAGTGCTGATTGTTTCGTTATAAGGGGTAATAAATCATTGGTCATATCAATGGCCAATGCGGGTTACGACGTGTGGGCAGGCAATGTTAGAGGCAACAAGTATGGCCGGCGACATCGCAAACTAAATCCAGATAAAGACCGTGAATTCTGGGACTTCACGTTTCATGAAACTGGTATCTATGATGTCCCTGCTATGATTGACTACATTCTACAAGCCACTGGAGAAAATATGTTGCAGACAATCGGACATTCGCAAGGAACAACTACGCAATTCGTGCTTTTGTCTAAGAGACCGGAATATAATGAAAAAATCAAATTGTATATCGGAATGGCACCGGTAGCATTCCTAACGGACTTGATACAACCATTGTCGACTATTGCTTTAATAGCACCAATGCTTCGCGATGTGATACGATCTACGGGTATTGAGGAAACATTTTCTGATAAATCACTCGTGACCTACTTGTTGAGGCTCATGTGTAGCCAAGACTTCCTGAGCTACGAACTGTGCTTTATGTGGTCGAGCTTTTACATCACTGGGTTTGATACCAAGCGGTTAGAACCGGAATTCATTAAAGTCGTCATCGGACACTATCCAGGACATACTTCTAGAAAAAATCTAGAACATTCCAACCAACTGATTCAGAGCAAAAGATTCTGTGCATATGATTACGGACCTGTGGAGAATTTGAAACGCTACGGATACATAGTGCCCCCAGACTATGATTTGCGTCAAGTAAAAACAAAAATCGCGCTTCTAGTAGGTGAAAACGATCCATTATCTAGGATAAAAGATGTTGCAATACTTAGAACGCTTTTGCCGAATGTAGTCAATTACCACGTAATGGAAGACAGAATTTGGAACCACATAGACTTCACTTGGGGTAATGACATGCCTGTGACTTTGTTCCCAATCTTATTTAAATTGTTGGACAAATACAATTAAGAACCTATCCCTGCCAATCACAGAGTTGGTAACAGTGTTAGTCAGATAAGGCGATTTTGGTTTTTTACGGCGTCGAAGGTGGTTACATAATTTTTTTAACCCTACTCGATAGTTTCGAAAAAAATATGTTTTGCGTGTGTGTCTGCATGTGTGGTTTTCTAGATATCATTAAAGTTTGTGAAACTGGGCAGTTTTTCATTGCAGTCGTCATAAAGTAGCATTTTATAATCGGTCAATATCATGTTATTTAATAGTTGGTGATACTGGTTTGGGCGATAGGGCCAAGGTTGAACACACTTTATCTATAAAAAGAAGTGTTAACAAGTTATATAAACATTCAATACAATGTCATGTATCAGAGTTAGCGACTAGAGAAATTAGTAATATTTTAAAGTCTCCTTTAGAGGGAAAGTAGAACATTATATTACAAAACAATTTAGTTAATGGGTGGAAAATACTATAATAGTCATTTAAGCGACAACAACTACAGTTGACTACGTAAAAGAGTAAACATCAAAAGACCAAGAATTGAGAGCAAAAAAAACACAAGTAATAATGAGAACATGGCTATGCATCTTAATAAATGTTGGTATAGTATCAAAAGCAACAAGCGCTCTGTCTTCAATACTTGATGATGCGAATTTGAATTTCACCGGTCTGGCAATAAAATATAGACACCATGCTGAAGAATACGAAGTTATCACTAAAGATGGTTATATCTTGTCTTTGTTCCATATACTAGGTGGGAGCAGAACTCCAATACTCCTAATGCACGGCACAGGAGATTACGCTGACAGTTTCCTATTAAGGGGAAAAAGATCTTTAGGAATAACTTTGGCAGATGCTAAATATGACGTCTGGGTAGGAAATCTAAGAGGAAACAAATACGCTCGAAGACATCTCAAACTGAACCCAGATACGGACCCTGAGTTTTGGGACTTCAGTTTCCACGAAGCCGGATATTATGACCTGCCAGCGACTATCGATTATGTTTTAAACGCAACTGGAGAAAAAAACTTAAACGTTATACATGAGCCGGGCCACTCGCAAGGAAATACGGCTCATTTAGTCCTTTTATCTTTAAAACCGGAATATAATCAGAAGTTAAAACTATTTATCGCATTGGCTCCAGCTGCTTTTTTGAATAACGTACCACCTCCTATTTCAACGATTTGCAAGATAGGACCTTTCATTAATGATTTCCTGAAAAGCAACGGCATAGATGAACTACCAGGTAAAATACCCATACCAAAGTTTGATAAGTTAAAATGTGGAAAAGACATGAATGATGAAATTATGTGCACAATGGTAGCTGCATTTTATTCGATTTTCTTTGATTCTAGAACAACAGAGCCAGATTTTTTCCAAGTTATTCTAGGATATTATACAGTTATAACTTCTAGAAAAACCTTGGTTCATTACAACCAATTATGTTTGAACAAGACTTTTTCAAGCTACGATTATGGTGGCGAAGAGAACCTTAAACGATATGGTAACATAATACCAGCCGAATATGATTTGCAGAAAGTAACTGTGAAGATTGCCTTATTTGTTGGAAAACAAGACCTGCTAGCAACAGTCAAAGATGCTGAGTTACTAAGAAACTTTTTACCTAATGTTGTTTTGTATCACATCATGGAGCCCAAAATGTGGAATCATGTTGATTTCCTTTGGAGAAACGACTTAGATGTATATATGTTTCCAATTATAATGAAGCTTTTGCAAACATATGATTGAGCCGCTCTCTTTGTCTAACCGCCTAGATGTTTTGAAAAAAATGTTAACATTAGGTTCTTTCAATTAAAACTTTAAACTGGTTAATATCGGCTAAAATGAAGCTATGTTTTTTAAAATGTTGGAATAAATATTCATTCATCATGATATGATATAATAGAGACGTTAAATATCCTTAATTTTTGAAGTGTGGAGATATTTCTGCTGCTGCGCTGCTTATATAAGCCTAGTGCAAAATGTTAAATCACCACTAGTCACGGTGTTGGCTGAAAATCAGCGCTGTCTGAAACTTCAGCATAATGCTGAGCCAGTGTCCGGTTCACTGCCATACATAAATTTTTTACTTATTGTTTATTTATTTATATATACCACCATACAAATAATATTTACAATAAATTGGCGGACTTACCGCTCGGCCACGACTTTGGTCTTAAGCGACCTGCGACCAGCGTTTTATCTGTTCATTGCGCGGTCGAGATGCGCAACGCACTGTGGTTATTTGGGATCACGCGCAATGAATAGATAAAACGCTGGTCGCTGGTCGCTTAAGACCAAAGTCGTGGCCGAGCGGTTAATGCCATAGGTAAGACTTTCTCTGCCAGTCAATCAGTCATGTCATTTTGTTAATGTTTTTTGTTTATTTAATTGTTTAATATGGATATCCTGTGTGTTTGTGAATAAATGGATCTTTCTTTCTTCCTTTAAGTCTGCTCGTTCAAAACACTTGATAATGTCTTCCAGTGTACGCCATACGTGTGAAAGAGAGCGGAGCACGGCTATTGTAAAATAAAATATGTTTGTTATTAAATAATATTGAATCGATATTTTTATAGTATGATTCGGTGAATTAATCAAATTGACCTTTTCCTCTCCGGGCTACAATTTTTTGTTCGCCTATCCATACTTAATGCTGAACCACATATGGGTCGGCGGGAGAGGAGCGAGCGGTTTCAGACGTCATCAAATTTTCCCTATAAACTAATTAATAAATTTTCGGGCCACCAATTGGTTGACCCATGGTTGATCAAGTAACTGAGGCCTGTCCGTGGACGGCAGGTATATGAGTTGTCACGTTATATGCGAGAACTTTTATTCGCATATATTTAATTTCGTATAACTTTACTTTCTCAAATAATAGAACCGTAAAAAAAATATGTATGTATAGAGCCAAAAAGCTTAGTTTTATAATAGTGTGTGTGTGTGGAGAGGGAAACGAGGGCGATGGCGGTTCGCTGTAACATGCTGGCCCGCAGGTTTGCACGATCTAGCATTGAAGTAAAGATTACTCTCTTTAAAGCCTTCTGCCAAACTTTATATACGTGCAATCTGTGGGTCAATTACACTCAGCGAGCCTTCAACGCCCTCCGAATACAATACAATAATGCTTTCAGGGTGTTGTTGGGGCTCCCACGCTACTGCAGCGCTTCAGCAATGTTTGTGTACGCGCGCACGGAGGGGTACAGCGCGGTGATTCGTCACCGTGTTGCATCACTCATGCGCAGGGTGCGGGGGAGTCACAACACCATCCTGAGGGTCATCACCGAGAGGATGGACTGCCCCATTCTGAGACACTGGGTACGAACGCATGCGCACGTACCGGGTGTTCCTGAGGGTGGCAGGTACTTAAATTGAATTGTATTAGCACTAAAGAACAGCATTAACCTAACCTTACTAACATAGTTTTAAGTGTTATGTACCTACCTAATTAAATAACTAAAACTATTACTGTATGAATTTTGTCCGAAATAAACACATTTTTATTTGTTTTTTTATAGTGATGAAAAATATGTTTGTGTCACACCCGCACGGCTATCGCAGGACGCGCCCCGCGAGCTGTATCGCGGCGACATAGACTATCCGTTTATTTCGAAGTTTTCTAATTAGAAAGAGACGGATAGTCTATGTCGCCGCGACACAGCTCTCGGGCCGTGCTGGCCATAAAGCGGCAATCGCTACGCGTGCGAGAATTCCTACTTCCTGTTCGGGAATGACGGGCAGTAATAAAGAAAATATCATATCACATATTTATTGCTCTAACCCTCGGTTCTGGTGTCAAATAGGGAGTTTCAAAAAAAGCAGGTAAAGGTTAAAAGGTTAAAGAGATGTTTAAGTCACGTTTAACCTGTCGGTTACGTAGGCGATTGACATTGAATGTCGGTTTTGTTACTAAGTATTCGTAACTATCTGTTTCTTCCTCTTTTTATTTAAGAGCTAATAAGCTCTTATCGGTGTAGTTCAAAGTAGGCGCTTCATCTTTTTCGATCCCAGGTAACCTCTTTGACAACTCAATACCACCTAACAATAACTTTTTTTTTTGAGCTGCTCTATGTTATTTTTCTGGGTCTCTGCTTCCTCGCTTCCGCTCTAAGTTTCCTTTAATTATATTCAGTATGAAGTTGTCATGTCGTCTGAGGTGCCCTGTCATCTTCCCTCTCCTATTTTCTAAGTTTCTCATTAACTGCCTGGTTAACCTCACTCTATTCAGCACTTCTTAATTGGTTACCCTTTCTCTCCAGCTAATTTTTGTCCATTCGCCTCCAACACCACATCTGACTCTAATACCTCCGCATCTTTCTCGGTCAAGGTCCATGTTTCACTTCCGTACAATATGCTCATTGATTTATTAATTTTATCTTCGTTTCTTTCGATATTTTTTAAGTTAATATATGTTTTGCTTTGGAAAACTAGTTTTGCCATTGCTATTCTGGACTTTATATTCTGGTGTGCAGATTGGAGACTGCGGTGATAAGGCCTCCTACATATATGAAATATTTTACTTTTTCGATTTTGGATCCGTTTAGAGAGATTGTTGTGAAGGGTGGAACTTCCCAAATACCTACGAGACATTAATTGTGCTACCACCCTAGATGAATAACGTCGATGAATAACGTATGTGAATAACTACTTCAGCATACTTGCTAGTAAAGTATAATATTTATTCAAAAACTGATAACGCAGTTAATTAATCATTTTTTTTTAAATTAAGGGCTTAATTTCATTTTCGTTTCTTAAAAAGTAAATGAGTTTTCTTGGGAGTCTTTTTCAAATTTTGCAGTAAGAAGTGTCGTTTTGGTTCTCAATTTGTAGTACACAAGAATGATTTGTTACATGAACGATTACAATTTAATTTGCTATATCATGCAAGAGGGATTGCTGGACAAAGGCCTCCCCCAAAGAGTGCCACAATGGCCGGTCCTGCTCCACCCGCATCCAAGGGACTCCCGCGACCCTTATTAGGACATCAGCCCACCTTGTGGCGGGCCTATCCACGCTGTGCCTACCGGATGTGGTATATTTCTGCAAATAAATAAACAAATATTGCTTACATACTAATATTCCCGTAATCAATTGATCGGGGAATTCAGCACGAGCTAGTCTCGTTGAGTAGTTTCAAACTTCCTTATTAAAATACAAGTAAATGTTTGACTCATATAGTACTTTGGCCCCGATGGATCAGGATCTTAAAAATAATAACCTAACCTAAAAAGACTCAGATTATCGAGTTTTAAAGTACGTAAACATATTTTTTCGTTGCTATCATATAAAGCGTGTAAGTTGCGAGTTACGACCATGTTATATAATATTTTTGTGTTAGCAAGAGCCATAAAGACAATGTAATCAAGGTTACTAAACATATATATGTGTACGTGCTCAGCCTGAACCTGTTTATTTTATATATTGTTTTTTCATCAGTGGTTCTATACTAACGGAAAATAAACGAAATAAACTTAACAATGAAGACAAGCCTGACATGTGGCCTCATCTTGATGAGCATTTGCATTCCAACGGACTCTATATTGCGGAAATCTTTACCTGAAGACGGAAAACTCAACTTTACGGGACTCGGTATAAAATATGGATATTCTGTTGAAGAACACGTAGTCACCACTGAAGACGGATACATCTTAACATTGTTTCACATCAAGGGGAAAAGAAAGCCGCCAGTTTTTCTACAGCATGGGCTTGCAGCTTCCGCTGATACGTTTATTATAAGAGGGAAGGCATCATTGGTCATAGCTTTAGCAGATGCCGGATACGATGTCTGGGCAGGTAACATGAGGGGTAACAAATATGGCCGACGACATCAACGGCTAAACCCTGATAAAGACCTCAAATTTTGGGATTTCAGTTTCCACGATGTCGGCTATTACGACCTTCCTGCTATGATTGATTATATTTTGCAACACACGGGAGAAAAAAAGCTGCAGACGATCGGGCATTCCCAAGGAACCACCACGCATTACGTCATGCTTTCCAAAAGACCGGAGTATAACAAAAAAATTGAGTTATTTATTAATTTAGCTCCAGTGGTTTTTTTGAGCGACATACAGCCACCAGTGTCCGTTATTGCTTATTTTGGACCCCTGCTAGGTGAACTATTCAAATATATAGGTACACAAGAAACTTTTTCTGAAAATTCACCCGTTACCTCGTTAGTGAGACTTGTTTGCAGCCAAGACGTATTTAGTTATGAAATATGCTTTCTGTTGGTGGGTTTTCATCTCACTGGTTTTGACACGAAGCGTTTTGAACCAGAATTCTTGAAGGTTGCTATAGGCCACTATCCAGGAGCAACGTCAATAAAGAATCTTATACACGTCAATCAACTTGTGCTGAATAAACGATTTTGTGAATTTGACTATGGACCTAAAGTTAACTTAGATCATTACGGTTACATAGTTCCTCCAGACTACAATTTGCGTGAAGTAACTACAAAAGTTGCTATGCTTGTTGGTGAAAACGATGTGTTAGCTAAGGTAAAGGATGCAGAAATATTAAGAACAATTTTGCCTAACATAGTCTATCATCACATCATGGAAGATAAAGATTGGAATCATATAGATTTTACTTGGGGTAATGATATGAATGTCACGCTGTTTCCTTTAATATTTAAGTTGTTAGACAAATACAAGTAAATCATTAATATAACATTTTAAACTTTATCACGTCTCGTCCGGTGATGAATAAGTTACATATTTTTTTGCAATAATGTTTTTTTTACGCGTAACAATCTCGACGATTAAAAAAAACAGCGTGTGGCAACATTGTGTTTAACGCAATAAAATATACGTGATGCTCGAACAATTTTTTTTTCTTCAATTCCCACCATGCAACTGATCAAACAGAAGAAAGTAAAGTATAGTGAAATAAAACTCCTTAACTTTTAATTTAAGAAGAATAATCAAAACCACATTTCAAAATTTATCTGGACGAGACGTAATAAATGCAAATGAGTTTCGTATGACATCCTTCATTGTGAATTATTTGTGAAATATTAACTGTAAGGCACTCTTTAATTTTCTTATAAAGTATTTATTACTTTTTCTAATTTCAGAGCTTTGAAAATAATGATAGTCTGGACAGGAACGCTAAATGTCACTCTGTACAATGTTCTTTACTAAAGCACGGTGACACTAGTTTATACAAAGTATTTATTAAATCTCAGGCTCTTCATTTTATTAATTAGGCGAGGAAAATTTTATTAAAAACCAGAACCATGACTTTAAAAAACATAATTAAACAAAAAGTTTACTTCTATTTTAGAACAAGTTTTAGTCTAGTTTTAATTCCACACTCGGGGGTAAAATGCGACTTTGCACCCTTGTATAACAAATAACTATTAATAGGAAAATTTTGTTCACTAGATAGGTACATATAAAAAACGTATTTTCCTGTTTACGACTGACTTTATTTCAAATGTAAACAATTATTTAAAGTCACTAGAGGTCACTTTACATCTTAAGAACCTACCAAGTGTACTCATCAAGGTTAAAGGCCAAGTTTTTGTATAAAACTAACACGTTCGCATATACAGAGTTTATTAGTACTTAGAACGATTCATAACGTAACAACGTCTTCTGACGTCACAGAATGGATCGTGTCTAGTCAGACCAAGCCACATTTTGAAGTTATGACAACTATTAAAATATCTCTATTGTTTTTAAATTTAGCCACATTAACGTACGGCATAAATATTCTTCCCTCTGAAGTCCCTGAAGATGCGAAGTTAAATTTCATCAGTTTGGGCAAGAAATACGGACATCTCGTTGAAGAACACGAAGTGATTACTGAAGATGGGTTTATCCTGACCTTGTTCCGTATGTCTGGCAGTAATAAAACTCCTGTTCTTATAATACACGGCACTGGAGACCACGCAGAGACCTTCATGTTGCGAGGAAATAAATCCCTGGGAATCACTCTAGCAAACGCCAATTACGACGTATGGATTGCAAATTTGAGAGGAAGTAAATATTCTCGGCGACATATCACACTGAATCCAGATATTGATCCTGAATTTTGGGATTACAGTTTTCATGAACGAGGATACTATGACCTGGCTGCAACTATCGATTACGTGTTAAATGCAACCGGGGCATCAAGTTTAAATACTATAGGGCAATCACAAGGAACAACAAATCATTTTGCTCTTTTATCCACAAGACCCGAATACAATGAGAAGATAAAACTATACATAGCCCTTGCTCCAGTTGCTTTCTTAAATAACGTATCACCCCGAGTGGCAATCCTTTTCACTTTAGGTCCTTTAATTAACGAATTGGCGAAAAAAAGAGGCATAGAACATATTCCTTATGAAAAAGTAAAATTGCCAAATGTAAATGACTTGAAATGCGGGCTGGAATCAGAAGACTTGCTGATGTGTACGTTGCTATCTGTTTTTTATCTATTTTTATTCGACCCTAAGACGTATGAGCCGGAATTCTTTCAAGTTCTGTTGGGACATTACCCAGAAACAACAACCAGGAAAAATCTTTTTCATTATAATCAGATTGCTTTAAACAAGAACTTTTCGTATTACGATTACGGCCTTGAAGAGAATTATCAGCGGTATGGCAACCGAGTGCCTCCTGAATACGATTTTAGTAAAGTAACAGTGAAAACAGCATTGCTGGTGGGAAGACAGGACGAACTGGCAACAGTAAAAGACGCAGACATGTTGAGAACGCTTCTACCTAATGTAATTTTACATCACATTATGAAACCAAAAGACTGGGGTCACGTCGATTTTCTGTGGAGAAACAATATGGATGTTTATCTGTTTCCCATTATACTCAAGTTACTGGAAAAATATAACTAAATTGTAAATCAGATAATTTATACCATTTAGTATCGATATTTTCACATAAAGGCTTATGGACACTATGTGTATACATGTGATATGTGAAATGTGGTAGACTACTGTAGTCGTACACATTAGTAGGTACTAGCTTAGACCAAATGAAGAAATGAATGAATAATCAATACGAAACACGTTCTTTTACTACCAGGCCTATCTCAGTTTTGTTTACCATGAAATTACGTTTGTCTTAAGTAACCTCACTGAGTGGGTCTAAACAATTAGGATTATTGCCGCACCGAATAGCCCATACCATCGTACTTTGATATCGTAATACGTAAATAATTGTCATTGTTTGTTTTTTGTTTCGTACTAATTGTTAGTTGTTAAATGTCAATCCGTAATGGAAGATATTCTTTTCACTTTCTGTAGGTATTGACATTTTGAATATTATGCTGTTAGTTATTATTGACGATCGTTATACGGGTACTTATAATTTAGTCATTACCTATATGAAAATCTTTATTATTATTTTTATCTCTTAATAAATAAATCTATGATGTGTTTGTCACTCGATTAGTTTTGATGCATGTGTTATGCAAGTATCTTACTTCGATTGCTTTATTATTGCTCTACAATTTCCGATTATCTATTCGCCATTTCCTGCTACCCAAAGGTTGTCTGGAAGAGATCTCTTTATAGCAATAAGATTGCCCATTGCTACTTAATTTAGTTCAAGCGCCGCAAATACGCTTTCTTAAGGGATAATTACGTATTTGCGGCACTTGCAGTAGAGACCCTTGGACCACAGTCTTCCGACACCAAGGATTTTGTCAAAAAAATGTCCCAAAAATTGATCGGGGTCACAGGCGATCTCAGGGCGGGCTCATACTTCGCCCAAAGGCTGAGCCTGGCCCATCCAACTGGGAAACACGGCGAGCGTCTTGGGCACGATGCCCCGGGCAACATGGGGGTGTGTCGCGGGCGGGCAATTTTGTTTCTAGATTATAAGTTTTGTTTTGTTTGTTATTAATAAAATTATTACTTGTTTCTTGTATTAAATAAATATTATTTTGTGTATTTGTGAAAACGGAATAGATTTAGTTATAAGTAATTGTTTTCCAATCATTATTAATTTTATTCAAGAGCAATTCTTTGGAAACTCATATTCTTGCCAATCAATTAAGTCCTCACCCATTTATAAAGATAGCCGTTTAAATAATCTAGATAAAATATTCCGGTGATTTGTAAATCTCGAAACGTAGAAAGTGTCTGAGACTATTGCTAGGTCTCGCAGTGGTCTAAAAAGATTACTAGGCGTTTGCATTGGGACGTGTTGTGTTTTGTGTTATGGGCTGAGATTTCATAAGTATACATAACCTAGTAAGTAGTGAGAGGGTCAGAAGTTAGGTAAGCGGGGTACATTTTTACGTAATTATACACATCATTATATTTCTAGGTGGCTCTGTAAGCTGTTGAACTTGCCTATCTTTTAAGTATTTGAATGTTGAAAAAGTGGATAGAGAAAAAAACCTATATAAGTATTTGCCCACTAACTTTCAACAGAATCTGTTGAGAAATGCAACCTGTATAGCAGAACAGCCGAACATCGGGATAGCGGGACATCGGACACCGGACAACCGATTTTCGACCCAAGCTGAAGTATGGAATTCGTTTAAATCACTCAGTCGTTCGATAATATTGGCCTTAATCCTCCTACATAAGAGCCATGGGCCATATTTCCTTACATGGACATCTCCAAAATCAACATTTTACAGAGCAGCACTTTCAATGTTTGACTTTTTCTCCTAAATCCATTTTTTTTCGTTGAAACTTCAGTTTGTTTTTGTTCCTGATTTTATCATAATTTAATGCGATCGTTCAGATTATTATAAGAAAAGTGTAAATATCATCATAGTTTTTATTATAACATACTTATAAACTAGTGAACCAAATACATACAAAAAAAACAAATAAAAAGTTTGAATTTATTTCAAAAATACACTTTTTGGCGGAAGTTCGGTTTAAAACATGATCAAAATATATCAAAAGTAGTTTTCGAATGCAAGTAGCAATGAAAAACATTTATTCTTATCTTATAAGATATTACACCCATCAACTTGTTCACCAATGACATATCTATTTATGAACCTTAAGTATAATAATATAACAATAAAAACAGTATTCAGATAAAATTTTATTGCATTGCTCACTGCTTCACTGGTCGTGGAAACGATTATAACTACATTAACTACCTACCCTAAACTCAATCGGTTTGCGTTATATTATCACTAAAAAGTTTCTAGGGCTGCTTTCTCTGGTATAGAACCAGCTTAATGATAAACTATAATAGAGCCGTTAGCATCTGAGCGTTAGGGTAATAAAACTCTGCTACAGGCGTCTCACTCGCACTCATCCTTTGCTGCCGCCGGGTTTTATTACCCTAACGCTCTGATGCTAACGGCCCAGGTATTATAGCATCGACGGCCTACTGCAGACTATAAAAAGTTTCATTTCGATTGCTAGTTTTTTTTTCGATTAATATATCAGCTGTTCCCTCTCATACGTGAGAGGAGGCCTCTGCCCAGCAGTGGGACGTATATAGGCTGATGATGTGTGTGTTGTGATATCAGCTGTAGCTATTAATTTAACGTTCGTCCGACAACAAACATTAACAGCGTCAGAAGTTGAGATGTAAATACCTCGCCTTTATCTTGACAAGGTCATTGCTTTACAGTTGAAGAGTAGTTAACTAAAGTCATTATTTCCCTAAAGAGTGTCAAGGTTAAAGGGCCTACCTTATTTCTGTGGAAATTCTTAAAAAATAATTATCCACTGTTGTTCATCCTATGGAATATAGTATAATATAATGTAAGAAAATAGATAGCCGGATTCAGTGCATGTATCCTGTAGGATTTATTAAAATCCTAGACAAGCAATTCAAGGCTCTTAGGACTAGCTCATTGCCGGGTTCCATGTCTAGTCTAGAGGTGAACATTTTTTTTCGATCAGCAAAGTAAAATTTGGAGCTAATGTCGATAATTCATATTATGTGTAAGTTGAGACTCTGTATCGCATCTAGCGATCGAAAGAACATAGTAAAGTCTAGCCAGTTATAAAGATTCAATTTAATGACTTGATTATTGATACACATCTACTTCGGACTATAATGTTTGTCTACTGTATACTGTAAGTATATTTAAGTTTATTTTTCTATAGATGTCGTACAAAAGAGTTTTTAAAAAAAAATTTTTTAAATTATAATTTTTATTAAAAAAAAAAAAATATGTCACCACACGTCGAATATTACATAAATTGTACTGTCATGGCAGTGTCACCGGAATCTTTCAATCTAAAATAAGGTCCGCATTTAATTGTACTATTTTTTTCATAAAAATAAAATTTTAACGGAAAGAGCGTTCTTTTTATATATTTTATTCCGTCAAAACGCTGTTTTTTTAAAATAAAAAGCGAACATGTTTTTTTTTTAATAATTGATAGTTATTATTTTTATCTTATCGTACCTATTTAAAGGTAATCACTGTCAACTGTCACTTCCGTCACCGACGACCGTTGAGTTTGACATAGACGGGCAGGAGTGATAGTCAACATTGCTTTTTTTTTTCTTTGAGGCATAAAGTTATTCTGCTGTGGAATTTCTCAAATCGTCTCTATCATTAAAAATAAAACCAGCATAAGTATCACATAAATATAAAAGACCCGCCCACAATGGCTTATAAACTAAAGCATAAGTAATTTATTAGTACGAGCAAGAAAATTATACCTACTTCGTAGATTAATAACTTGAACACTCAGGATTTTCCAAAAACAGTACCAAGTACTTCTAAGGTTCTTGTTGCCGATAAAAGGTTTCAATCACATGATAGCTAGAGATGCTCAATTAGGTTTTCATGTAGAACAGAAGTATGTTAATTATATATATTTACTTATGAAAACAAAGAAGAAATATTCTTCCATTGCAACTGGTTGCGAAACGTAGTTGCCATGACGGCCGAAAGGTGAAATAAAAACATATTATTAAAATAACAAAGGAAAATAATATTAAAATAAAGCAACGAATACAATACCTATATATTAAGACCCAACTATAAGGGAAAACACCATACAAATGATCCGCCTCGCCTGCGCCATGGTCCCTGTTATGTGGGGCCATAGATTAGTAGTACCACAGAGTTGTAGGGAACGAATTTTGGCGATGATTCATTAGCCCCATATGGGAATAGTTAAGTCCAAGGCGTTAGCCCGGAGTTACGTGTGGTGGGCGGGCATGGACGAAGCGGTGGAGGCGGCGTGCCGCGCATGCGCAACGTGCGCGGCGCAGGCGGACGCGCCGCCGCGCCAGGCGCCGCGGCTATGGCCGTGGCCCGCCCGGCCATGGTCGCGCCTCCATTTGGACTTCATGGGGCCAATAGCCGGGAAAACATATTTAGTAGTGGTTGACGCCATGTCGAAATGGATAGAGGTTTTCAACATGACCAGCATATCAGCCAACTGTTTAATTGATAGGTTGAACGAGCTATTCAGTCGGTGGGGGTTTCCGCGTCAGATTGTTACAGATAACGGGACACAGTTTGCATCGAAAAAATTTGAATTTTTCAACCGGCACAACGGGATAGAACATGTGTTCACGGCCCCTTATCACTCGGCTTCGAATGGGTTGGCCGAAAATGCTGTCAGAACTTTGAAACGGGTAATTAAAAAGGCGATCCAAGAGCGAAGCAATGTGGATACGGCTTTATGGGCATTCTTAAATTGTTTTATAAATTGTTTTTATAAAACAATTTATTATTTGCATCTAACATTTAACAATAAACTATTTTCATTAAAGTATATAAATCGTTAGTAACTAAATAAATCCTGTTTAGGATTTTAATTTCGAAGCTTCTATAAACAGCGCCATCTATCGAACTTAGCCTGAACATTTGGAACTCTCGGATAGCCCCTGCTCAGCGATCGATAAAATGAACAAGTGTGTGGCTTGCAAAAAGTTCCTCTCGCCGGCAGGTGCCGCCTCTTGCAACAAATGCCGCCGGTATTACCACAAGGAGTGTGTTGGCATCGCCGGCGTCGTCCCTGATGACTGGGCCTGTCCCGAATGTAAGGCGAAACAGCGGAAGACGGACAACAGTTCGACCCCGGTTAAAGGCCTGGGTGAGTGAATGGCCCCAGTGGCGCCTGTCCTGGCCCTACGTCGTGATCTCAATATGTACATGGCGGAGCAGCGACAATTCCGAGAAGAAATCCGGGCCTCCATGACGATGCTGACCGCGCGCATTGATAGTATCGAACAGAGACTGGATGCGGTTGAGAGGAAGGCGGCGGAGACAGTCGCAGCGCCTCAGGGCAGACAGTGGAGCGGCTGCAACTCGAACTAAATGACCGCGACCAGGACGCGTTACTCTCCGACCTAGACTTAGGGTATGTTCCTGAGGCTAAAGGGGAGAACGTCGTCCATACTGTCGTGGTCCTCGCTGCCAAGCTAGGTGTGACCCTGGAGCAGCGTGACGTCGTGTTCGCCGAGCGTGTCGGCGCGTTCGACCGGGGCGGGGCGGGTGCGAGGTTGATGGGGCTGCGAGCCGTCTGCGCCGCATCGTCGTGAGGCTGGCGCGGCGCCAGCTGCGGGACGAGCTGCTGCGGGCGGCCCGGGTGCGCCGCTCCTTCACATCTGCTGACGCCGATTTGCCGGGTACGCCGCGACGTATTTACGTCAACGAACGGCTCACGCGCATGAACCGCCTCTTATTCCACCGCCTGCGCGAGGAATGCCGCAAGGCGCAGTGGAAGTACTCGTGGACCAGGAGAGGCCGTGTGCATGCGCGGCAGACCGACGGCAAGCAAGTGTTTTACTTCCGGTCGGAAGCAGACATTTCGCGGGTTTTTGGAGCCGGCTCGGTTTAAGGTCGTAGCACTCGTAGCACTCGTCACTCCTCTTCACTCTCATTCACTTCTATTTTTAGTGTTAGTCTTAAGTTCTGCGCATGCTTTATTTACCGATTTCGTACATCTTGGCGGCCTGTTAATTTTAAATTTATGTCACCTTTATTTCTTATTAAATTTTATTTACTTGGCGGACAGAAATTATAAATTATTAAAACAACATGGGACAATTAATTATTCATTTAGATATTTACACGTACACACTTCTACAAACAGCTTTTTTATCGGCAATTTTAGTTTTAAACCATTTTAATGGCTACGAAGTCACTGAAGGTTGGATTGTTTAATGCAGGGTCCCTAGGCACACAGCACGATGACCTAATAGCGGCTGTCACTCGGCATGATGTTGAGGTCCTGGCCATCAACGAAACCTGGCTAAGAGAGGGGGAGGAGGGTCGAGCACCGGCACTTGCGGGTTACAGGTTACGCCATACACCTAGGCCACAAGGCAAACGTGGGGGTGGCGTTGGGTTTTATGTAAAACGCGGTGTCGGTGCTCGAACTTGGTCTCACCCGGTCGACCCGTTGCACAGTTCCATTGAACAGATGTGGATCACCCTGACCCTCAATAATAAAAAGTTGGTCATTGGCACGGCTTACCGTCCCCCACGGGCAGACACGGACCTATTTTTCGATGCTATCTCTGACACCATTAGTTCAATTCCTGATTTTGATCATTTAATTCTGCTTGGCGATTTTAACATTAATTTACTTAATAGCACTGACATTAAAATTACAAAATTACACACTTTTTTGACTAGTTTTCACTTGACGCAGTTAGTTTCTCTTCCAACCCACTTCACTGCCACCAGCCAGACGTTGCTTGACGTAGTATGTACAGACTTACAAGCAAAGAATATAAATGTAGATCATGTGAGTTCACTCTATGGCCACTGCCTTGTAGCCTGCGAGTTCCAGTTCAAGCTGATCAAACCTAAGCCCTTCCGTCTCACTTACAGGCCTTTAAGAAATGTAAACCATGATGATCTTGATGTGGACTTGCAGTGTGTGAGATGGGATGTAATGTCGAAATTGGGGGACGTAAATTCCATGGCTGCAGCATTCGAACAACAAGTACTTTCCATATTTGACTCTCATGCGCCCCTCAAAACAGTTGTTATCAGGAGGTCCACGTACCCGTGGATCACTGACACTGTCAAGACTATGATGCGGCTGCGAGACATGGCAGCGGCGGAGTACCATAAGTGCCAGACTGAAAGCAAAAAAAACTATTATAAACAGCTAAAATCAACAGTAACTAAAGCTATTTACAGTGAAAAATCAGCCTACTTTAGTCATAACATTAATAATAAAATTCACGATTCTAAATCACTCTGGAAAAATCTTAAATCTACTATACTGCCTAAAAACAACTCCGAACTGCCTACTTCCTTTAATGATCCATCTTTAATAAATAAACACTTCCTTAGCTTGCCTGGCAGTAACGAAGTCAAAATATCACATCTAACTTACTTTGAGCACCATAGGCATTGCAAGTCTGTTTTCAGTTTAGTACCCATTAGTTCAGACCACATGTTAAAAATTATTAGAAATTTAAAATCCAGTGCAGAGGGAAGTGATGGTATTAATTTGAACATGCTTATTATGACATTCCCACATACAATTGACTTACTCAAAGACATAATTAATATCTCTATCTTAACATCCACTTTTCCAGATAAATGGAAGATGGCCATAGTTCATCCCTTACCAAAAAACTCTAACCCAACTGAGCTTAAGGACTTAAGACCTATCAGAATTTTACCATGCATCTCTAAGATAATTGAAAAAGCAGTATGCTTCCAACTTACAAATTATCTTGAGAAGAGTGGGATTTTGCCGGATGTGCAGTCAGGCTTCAGAAAAGGAAGAGGCACTGCAACTGCCCTGCTCGATGTCACCGACAACATCTTGCAGTCTCAAGATAATGGTATGTGCACCTTGTTAGTG
Source organism: Epinotia demarniana (assembly GCA_945867215.1). Classification (NCBI taxonomy): domain Eukaryota; kingdom Metazoa; phylum Arthropoda; class Insecta; order Lepidoptera; family Tortricidae; genus Epinotia; species Epinotia demarniana. The sequence goes on along the minus strand of OX244273.1, from coordinate 4,609,461 downwards.
CTCCTAAATTTTTCTAGGCCTTTCGATTGCCTAAATATTAACCTCCTAATTTCTAAGTTAGCTTTCTATGGATTTGACAGCAATACTCAAAAATGGTTTGACAGTTACCTTAATTACCGAAGTCAGTACGTAAAGATCGGCCTCAGTGATGGTTCCTATTGCTGCTCAGAGCCAATTAGCCTATCCAGAGGTGTACCACAGGGATCAGTTATTGGTCCAATTCTGTTCATCCTTTACACTGCTGACATTGGGTTACGCATCACCCATTGCAAGTACCACATCTATGCGGACGATCTACAGGTTTACATTTCATGTAAACCATGTGAGATTGACGATGCTATAATAAAACTTAATGCAGATCTTCATAGCATAGCTTCCTGGGCCGCAGAAAACTGCCTTTTGCTTAACCCAAGTAAATCCAAATATCTCATTTTTGGTAGCAAACAACGTCTGGGTAGTATTAGTCCCTCCATTAAGGTTACACTAGCAGATGAGCCCATAGAACAGGTGTCAGAGGCACGGAACTTAGGTCTCATAATGGATGTTGGGCTCCGCTTTGAGAAGCATGTTGCCAATGCTGTTCGGGGTTGTTTCTACAAGCTTAAGGTGCTGTATAGAATTAGGCCATTCATTAATGAGACTTTACGAACTAGATTAGTGGAGGCGCTGGTATTGTCCAAGCTAAATTATGTTGATGTAGTGTATGGGCCTCGTATCCTTGCTAAAACTAAAAAACTTATTCAGCGTGTTCAGAATGCGTGTGCACGTTTTTGTTTTAATGTACCCCTGCGTGCTCATGTGACCCCATTCCTTAATAAGCACAGCATTCTGAAGATACACCACAGACGTAAACTTCACTTAGCTTCATTACTCTTTGGAGTAATTAACCATAAGGCTCCAGCATATCTCTTTGAGAAGTTGTCTGTCAGCAGATCCCGTGGTGGTCGGCGGTGTGCGACTCAATTGTTAACACCAAGGCATGCTAGTGCAGCATTTAGGGGTAGCTTCCGTTATGTCGCCTCTAAATGCTGGAATAACATTCCCCCTCCTGTCAGGAACCTGCAAAACATTTATAGTTTCAAATTTCAGCTCAAAATGTTCATGCTGAAACATCAAAAAAGTGAGGAAGCTCTGATACTAGAAACCAGTTATATTTAAGACCGCGGATTAACTGTTTGTATGCTTAAGAATAAGAATAAGAATATTTATTTGCAAAAATGTAGTGGGGTCATTTTGCTTGAAGAAGCATGCAATTTTTACTCATTTACTTACTTACTTATTGGCTACAGGTTATTACCTAATTATACATGTAAAGTGAAGCTGTGTAGTCACACTTCATTTCAATGTGCTGCGCAATAGTTTTAAGATGCCGTTTGGACCGCTCGCTCTAATCTGTGCCGAACATTGACAGTGACAGTTGGGAGCGGTCACTTGTTTTATTGGAAATTGCAATGTAACGAAAGTGCATGTAATAATTAAATAGAATTGATAATATTAAGGAATTGGAGGAATAATAGCTTCAAATGTTGTTTCTCTTTACAGGTAAGTATTGTACTTAGCATAGTTTAAGATAAACTGTAGTTACAAACTCGGAATTAATAAACATGTTTCTCTTTACAGAGCAACACAATTTAGTTTTTATTTCATCGTTCCTGTCGAAAACAACACATTATAAAACAACATTTATCAGCTGTTATAAAGAAGATGGAAAGATTAAGGTTTGAATTTGTAGTAAAACCGGCGGAGGATCCGAAGTCGAATTTAATTTGTGTGACTTCTATTACGGACGCAGATAACAATATCTTCTTGTTCCCCGAACATCTTCAACCAGTGAAACTGCATGATACAATAGTAAAAACACAGGCTTTTCAAAAAGTTAAAGCTACATTACAAAAGAGGCATGATAAAAGGAAGGTTTGGATTTCAATAACTCCCGAGATAAAAAACATTTATAGAGATGAAGATGGTAACATTCAGTTTAGGGGATTTTTACTGGAAGAGATAGCACCAACAACACAGGGACAGGCTCCAGCTGCTGGAATTTCAGAAGAAGCGCTGACAAGGATCTTGGAAAGTTTCGCTGAGAGGAAGAAGGATGTGCCTAAGAGTTTGGGAAACTTAACTGAAAAGTTTATGATAGAAAAATTCACTAGGAAAACGTCAAATGCAGCACAATGGATGGCCGCTTTTGAAACAGAATGTACGCGTTTTGGGATATATGACGACAAGTAACGTATTGAAGTTCTGAAGTTATTTCTGGAAGATTCATGTTGTGACTGGTACAGTTCGATGTTGATAAAACACACTGTCAACTCGGAGTGGTTGATGTGGAAAAGGATCTTCTGTGAAACATATGCAGACAAAGGGTGGACACCGGTCAGGTATGCATTATTGTTCAAATATAGGCAAGGCTCGTTGTTGGAATATGCTATAAAGAAAGAAAGACTTCTGTTGGATATAAACAAGAGCATGGATAAGTCTACTTTGATTGATCTTATCGCTACAGGGTTGCCTCATTTTGTCGTCGATAGAATTGACCGGAATACCTTAAAGGAGACTGAGGATTTATTTAACAGTATTAGAGGTTTAGAACATATGGTGGAAAAGAAAATATGGGAGAAGAGGACACTTGTATTTGATAACAAGGCTAAGGAAAAGATTGGAGGGGACCGACCATGCAGAATCTGTGAAAAAGAAAATAAGGGCAACCGCTATCACCCTGAATCGTTATGTTGGTTCAAAAACAAAAATACTGATAGGCAAAGACGGGATCAAATAAGGACGGTTAATAATTCTCAGCTAAAAAGCGAATTAAACGATTTAGACCCAAAAAACTAGTGATCCCGCCATTAATTAAGCTTAAATTGTTAATAAATGATACCTTAGAGGTTTCAGGTGTTTACGATTCAGGATCAAATGTTTCTTTGATAAGTTCGAGATTCTTGTCCTTGAAAAATAATCTGGTAAAACCTAATATTAAAACAACAGGGTTAAAAACAATTAATGGCGTAAAATCAACGTTAGGCATTCCTAACTCTAAAACTCTAAAATTGAAAATTTTAAATATTGAAAGAGATATAAATGTTTTTGTAATAGACAAAGAAAAATTTGACTACGAATTTTTAATCGGACTGGATTGCATAGAACAATTTCATCTTGTTCAAAACGATAGATTAGAAATTTCACAGAATATTGAAAAAGAAAAACATCACATAAAAAAGGTTCAAGAGAAAAGAAATGAAGAAATAATTTCTGATACAAATAATAAGGTAGATGAAGCGAAAATTTTGTGTCATAAAAATAAAAACCTAGGTGTTACTGATAACACTAAAATACAAGAGAAAAATGAATATAAAATAAACTTTAATGAGAATATCGAAGTGGAAAACTTTGACAGTTCAGTAACCACCTAAATCATCAGCAACAGGAAGAGACAAATACATTAATTTCCAAATATAGTTCGCTATTTGCAAAAGACAAATATGATGTGGGGACGGTGAAGGACTATGAAGCCCACATAGATTTAATAATGGATAAATATTGTAGTAAGAGGCCATATCGGTGCTCTATAGAAGATAGGAAGGAAATAGAGCAACAGGTATCAAAGCTATTACAAAAGAACTTAATTGAACAGTCTTACAGTCCTTTTGCTGCTCCGGTAACATTGGCGTACAAAAAAGAAGAAGGTAAGAAAACGAGACTGTGTGTCGATTTTCGTGATCTGAATAAAATTGTAGTGCCTCAATCACAGCCCTTTCCCCTGATTGAGGATTTGATGGTAAAGACTAGAAACTGTAGATTCTTCTCAACTCTTGACATTAGCTCAGCATTCTGGTCGATTCCTTTAAAAATTGAAGACCGGAAAAAGGCTGCCTTTGTAACTCAGGAAGGACACTTCCAATGGACTTGTCTCCCATATGGCTTAAAAACTTCGCCTGCAATATTTCAGAGAATATTAAGTAGTATAATAAGAAAACATGGGTTGTCTGATTTTACTGTGAATTACATAGATGACATACTAATATTTTCTGAAACCTTTGCAGAACATATAAGACACTTATCATTGTTACTGGAAGCAATTTCAAAGGAAGGTTTTAGGTTGAAATTCTCGAAATGTAATTTCGCTCAAGATTCCGTGAAGTACTTGGGCCATATTATAAAAAACAATACAATTACACCCTTAAAAGATAATTTAATAGCCATAAAAGAATTCCCGGTACCTCAAACTCAAAAAAATGTACGACAATTTCTGGGTAAAATTAACTTTTATGGAAAATATGTGCCTAACATATCAATTTTATTGGACCCGTTGCATAATTTACTAAGAAAAGGTCAACCATTCAGTTGGTCCGAAAAATGTCAGGAGTCCTTTGAAACGATTAAGAAACTGCTATGTTTAAAACCAATTTTGGCAATCTTTGATCCCGATTTACCAATACAAATTTATACTGACGCTAGTATACAAGGCATAGGCGCGATATTAAAACAAAAACAACACAATGGAGAGGAAAAGCCTTGCGCTTATTTTTCTAGAAAATTGAATGACTCGCAAAAGAAAAAAAAAGCCATTTACCTAGAGTGCTTAGCAATAAAGGAAGCAGTAAAATACTGGCAGCACTGGCTAGTAGGTAAAACATTCACAGTTTTCTCAGACCATAAGCCACTGGAAAAAATGAATATTAAAGCAAGGACAGACGAGGAATTAGGAGATCTCGCATATTACTTATCCCAGTTCGATTTTGATGTAATATATTCCCCGGGCAAATACAACTTAGAGGCGGACTGTTTAAGTAGAAACCCTGTGTTAGAACCAGGGGATGATACTGAAAATGGAGATCAATTCTTAAAAATTATTAACTTCATACAACTAAAAGATATTCAAGATGACCAAGAAAATAATGAACATATAAAACAAAATGAAAATAAACTAACATTAAAAGACAAAATATGCTATAAAAAAGTCGGAAAAAGGGAAAAAATTATATTAACAGAAGACTTTAGTAAAAAGCTTATAGAGAAAACACACTATTATTATTGCCATATAGGAATGCAACAAATGATGAACAAGCTAAAACCATTTTACATAGCTAAAAATATGACTAATAATATCAGGAAAATTTGTCAGAACTGTGAAATATGTATTAAGAACAAATCTAGAAGGAAATTTGAATTCGGATTAATGTCCCACTTGGGCCCTGCTACTTACCCTTTCGAAATAGTATCTATTGATACTATTGGTGGGTTTGGTGGCTCCCGCTCCACAAAAACGTACTTACACTTACTGGTAGATCACTTTACAAGATATGCTTTCATTTTAACTTCCAAAACTCAAAGCTCTAGTGATTTTATAAAACTTATACAGAAAGTACCACAAGGAAGTAAAATTGGATTGATCTTATCTGACCAGTATCCAGGAATAAACTCAAAAGAATTTAAAAACTTTTTGAATGGAGAAAAAATATCAATTATCTTCACTGCGGTAAATGCACCATTTTCGAACGGTTTGAATGAAAGGTTAAACCAAACCTTGGTAAACAAAATTAGGTGTAAGATAAATGAAAGGAAGGATAAAATAGCCTGGACAACTGTAGCACATGAATGCACCAAAAGATATAATGAGACAGAACATACTGTGACAAGATTTTCACCAAAATATTTGTTAGAAGGTATAAGTGATAATATTCTACCGGAGGATATAAAACAAAAAATAGCATTTAATGATTTATCGCAAGATAGGAAAATTGCAGTGGAAAATACACTAAAATCACATAATTATAATAAAAAACAATTTGATAAAAATAGAAAAAATTTGCCAAATAATAGTAGGAGATACAGTATTTGTTGAGAATGGAAATCGATTAAACAGAAAAAAATTAGACGAATTAAAGATAGGACCATATACAGTTATAGAAAAAGTATCAGATTCAATTTATAAGATAAATACCGGACATAAAAAAACGGAATCAAATCTGTTTCACATAACCAAACTAATTCCAGTACCGAAATAAACATAAAAAAAACGTAAAAAAATAAAATAAAATAAAAATGTTGGAGGGGGGAGATGTAAAGTGAAGCTGTGTAGTCACACTTCAGCAAGATCGACCGAGATGACAGCACGGGACATTGGAGGCGCGGACGAAAAAAAGATCTATCTCCGTGAGGCGCTCACACCAACAACGTCATACCTACTCTGGAAGGCTAAAACTAGTCTGAAGGGTAAATTGTGCAAGTACGTATGGTGCAGGAACGATCAGATTATGGTACGCAAAACAGATGGTGATAAAAAGGTATATTATATAAGAGCAGAAAAAGATATCGAGCGAGTGGGCAAGGAGCTACAAAAAACATAGGTATGTACAACACCCTATCATAGTGTTTACCATAATAACTAGTTACATAAGGTGAGAGTCAACTTGCCAAAAAAAAATCTCCAATACATCTCATGGACCTATACAGCTCAAACATACAAGAGACAATCCACGATACATGGAATGACTTCAAGAATGATGTATCCGATGAGCAATATAAACTTAATTTGCTACACGTCAACATCCGCTCAATGATCAAAAACCACTCACAATTAGAATATATTATAGCTGGCAGCCCAATAACAATACACCTGATAATCATCACAGAAGCGAACATCTCCGACGAAGTCGCTAATTTATTCGAAATAAAGAATTACGTTATGTACACAGAACTACGAAAACAAAGAAGAGGAGGTGGTATTATTATCTACGCTCATAAAAATACTACGTTCATAAAGGTACCTGTGACTACAGTGAACTTTGAGTGTCTGTATGGTGAAGTGGAATTCGCTAACAGCAATAAAATTAATTTGTGTTGTATTTACAGACCGCCGATCTTAAATAAGTATTATTTTGTTAACGAACTGTCACAGTTATTATCCGCATATCCCATGAATTCAAATTGCATTCTTGTAGGTGACATTAATATTGACATTTCGTGCACAAACAACATAGTAAGATCGTATTTAGACAGCCTAAATGAACTAGGTTTTGAATGTTGTATAACTAACTACACAAGAGTGGACTCAAACGTAAATGGCATATCTAAATCTTGTATCGATCACCTATTCATCCGTGACGCTTGCAGACGAAGTGCGACTGGGTATTCCGTGCGCTCGGCTGTTGTGCGCGATGCGCCGGCCGACCATTATATAACAGGGCTCGCTCTTATCAGAGCGTCCCATGTAGATACTTATAAGGTTGTAAACAAGTTGGATAACAACAAAGTCAAAATAGAATTAAATCAAATAGATTGGAGCCCGGCGCTTAGCCTCAGCGACCCGAATGAGATTATTGATTACATCATTGATAAATACCAGTCAGTCTATAACAAATGTACCTTTAAGTCAAAAATATACACAAATAATAAACCGGAAAGTAATTGGATAACTGAAAAATTAATAAAGATGTCTAACAAAAAGAAAGATCTCTTAAATATATATTTAAAAGACACATACAACAAGCAGAACGAATTAATATATAAAAGACATAGAAATAGGACTAACAAAAAAATTAATAATGCTAGAAATAACTTCACAAAAAGGGAAATATTTAATAACTTCAAAAACCCTAAAAAAATGTGGGAAATTATAAATAGACTGACTGGAAGAATTGTTAAAGCGGTGGACGATGTGTTAATTAAATTCTTCAGGCTAAAAGCAAAACAATTATCGAATAAATTTGCGATTGACTTTGATAATAACGTTAAAAAGGTACTGACATCGTGCGATGAGCCATTACTTGACGAAAAAAAGTACAGTAATACTCCTAGTCTGTCAATTCGAATCAAAAAAATTGATGAAGAGAGCTTACATAAAATTATACTACAAATCGACGACAAGAAAAGCCCAGGATACGACAAAATAAGGGCGAAAGATATAAAATACATCTCGGAACAAATGACTCCGGTTCTCGTACACCTTATCAAACAATGTATCTCACAATCTAGATATCCTAATAAATTAAAAATAGGCCTCGTAAGACCCATACATAAAAAAGGCTGCTACGCAGACACAAATAACTACAGACCGATTACAATTCTGTCATGCATAGATAAAATTATAGAAAAATACATTGGAAACACAATAAATAGATTCCTATCAAATAATGGCATCATCCACGAAAAACAGTTTGGTTTTCAGAGAGGGAAAAGCGCATCGCAACTTTTATCACAATTCACAGATGTAATAAATAATCATCTAGATAAAAAACACCATGTACTTGCTGTGATGATAGATTTTAGTAAAGCATTTGACACCTTGAATCACAACACATTATATAGAAAATTGAAGCAAAATGGTATACAGGGTCCTGTGCTGGAACTCATTAAAGACTATCATACGCACAGATTTAATGCAGTCAGCATAGCGGGCGAACAAAGTGACCTAACTCCGGCACTGTGCGGTACAGCACAGGGATCTATACTGGCGCCAACGGAGTACTTACTGTACGTTAATGATATGCACAAGATATTCCGGCATGGCTCTGTGTACCAATTTGCAGACGATACCTGTATAATAACAGCCCATAAGGACTTAGAGAACGCTCAAGATATGATGCAGATTGAGTTCGACCTTTTGTGCAAATGGGCGCACGATCTGGGTTTATCGTTAAACTACTCTAAAACGAAACTAATGCACATACACTCGCCATATAAAAAAGTGAACGCTACGCCTAAGATCGTGGCCCACGAACACAAGTGTCTACACTTATCTAAAGCGCTATGTAACTGTACCCAGCTTGAAATTGTAAAGGAACACACTTACCTTGGATTAAAAATTGACGACAAGTTTAACTGGGGACCACATGTAGATCAAGTATGTAAAAAACTTAGGTCTATATTGTCAAAACTATGTATTCTTAAACATAAAGTTCCTTACAACACGCTTAGACTTCTATACATGTCCCTGGCTGATTCTGTCATAGGTTATGGTATAGAAAGCTATGGAAGAACCTACAAAACCTACCTAAATAATATATACAACCTACAGATACGTCTACTGAAAACAATTGTACCAACTAAAATTAAATATATAAATAGGAAAAATTACGAAAATCTATTTAATCATTGTAAGGTGTTAAATGTATTCGACAAGGTGGAACTGGCAATTATAACGCAGTACAATAACAATATAACCAATTTAAAGAAAATAACAAGACCGAGCCGTCTTCGTAGCTTATCTAACCACCCACACACCACATTTGAGGTGGGAAAAAGTAATAATGAATACGGGAATAGGGATTGGAGTTGTATCCTACCTGCAATATTAAATAGATTTCCGGACGAGTTAATACGTAACATTGAGGGTAAAACGTGTAGTAAAACACGTTTGATAGTCAAAAGGCATCTGTTAAAATTAAGTCGTAAACAGTAAAGATAAGTACTTATATTACTCCTTAACTCAAAAAATCTTTTAAAATTAAGATTAGTAGTTAAGAATGTAATTAAACCCCTATCTTTTATTGAAATAAACAGTTCAAATTTTAAATTTTAATTTTTTTTTTTTTTATTTCAATGTGCTGCGCAATAGTTTTAAGATGCCGTTTGGACCGCTCGCTCTAATCTGTGCCGAACATTGACAGTGACAGTTGGGAGCGGTCACTTGTTTTATTGGAAATTGCAATGTAACGAAAGTGCATGTAATAATTAAATAGAATTGATAATATTAAGAAATTGGAGGAATAATAGCTTCAAATGTTGTTTCTCTTTACAGGTAAGTATTGTACTTAGCATAGTTTAAGATAAACTGTAGTTACAAACTCGGAATTAATAAACATGTTTCTCTTTACAGAGCAACACAATTTAGTTTTTATTTCATCGTTCCTGTCGAAAACAACACATTATATACATTCCTAAATTTTGAATACAATATAATTTAATTAGACTACTACATTATAATTACCTAATTTTACAATTGCTTATTTCTGTACAAACTCATATTTAGTCTTAACAAACTTACTGTCGTGTTGTTCGTCCCTTCCGCATTGCCATGCATATTTGCATAGTATATATAATAACACTTATATATATTGTTCATCTGTGCTCGTTTTTCTATTGTATTATGTTATAGTGTGTATGTCATAAAATTGTCCACCGCGTCAGGAACCTGTAAGGGAGTAATTAATTATTACATTATTTCTAGTGTAAAGGCTTAAAAACACTCGCCAATGCTACTCAAGAAATGTTAGTAGCCTGAGAAATTAACTCACCATCATGTAATGTCCCATCCGCTGTGCTTGTTGCCGTATAGTTTAACGCCATAATGTATTAGTTTTAAGCTTGTATTTGATTCCATTTGTATGTTACTATGATCAAACTCACAAACTGTGCATTCGGTTGACATTGCTGTTCCTGGCGTCGCCCGGCTCGCGCTGTCTATGGCTGTGACATTGACAGAGCGAGTTATGGTCGCGTTCACAGCTGATGTCGCGCAACTGTCAACCGATCGTCTTTTTGATTCTATGTTTATATTTTTTTGTTTTTTATATATATATATATATATATATATTTTATTTCCGTTTTCATGTTTGCGATGTATACTGTTTGTGTTGCCCTCCCACCCACTCACTTAAAGGCTTCGACGACCAGCGAGGAAGACCAGCGCTGGCCAACAGGCCTGCACCATGCTGAGTCGGGGCCTTTTCGTGGCATACCTGTTGTTTTTGTTTCTGTGTTCACTTTTGTTATTGTTTTGTATGTGTCACGAATAAACGTTTTCTATTTCTATTTTCTATTTCTTAATCTATTACAGAAATGTAGAACATTCAACGACGGGTCAGAGCCCGGCAATGCTGCTCCTAGGCAGGCACATTAGGACTCGTTTGGATATCGTTAAACCGGATAGAGAAAGTCATGTGAGAAGAGCCCAACTGCGCCAGCAAGAGGCATCTGCGGGGGGGAACAGGCATCTGGACAGGGAAGAACAAGTTTGGTATAGACAATTTCTTAAAGGGGAGAAATGGATACCGGGCCGTATCGCAGATGTCCTAGGTCCTAGTAATTTTAGGGTAGCAGGCAAAAATGGAGAAATAGTGCATAGACACGTCGACCAACTACGGAAACGATCAAGTAACGGGAGGTTATCATTAGTTTCGGCCCCAACGGACTTAAGTCAGAAACAGAAATCAGACACAGACTTTTCAGAGAACCAGTCGGGTTTGGAACAAGTCGGGGGCGAGGCCGAGTCGAGGCGGTCGGAAGGGCTCGCTGACTCAGTTCACGAGACTGAGGGAAACCGGGTGCCAGCGGAGCCTGACCCGGACTCACCGGAAAGGATTTATTCTCCGCAACAAGCCAGTACGCCCCGAGCCCGCCCTGTCCGACAGTGTAGATTAAATAAACCTAATTATAAGATTTGAGTTGTTGTAACTAGTTATAAGAGTATTGCATTCATTTAGCGTAGAGGAGTGTAATGTGGGTATCGGCCACTGGCGGCCAGTGTCGCAATAAACCTGTATACGAACGGACGTTGTTTCTCTTTCCCGCACATATACCACAGTCCCCAATACGCTGGCCGTGCTACCTCATTGTATAGCCAGTGAAATAAAATTCTGTGCACGAGGTAAGCGCCAGCTCTGGGGTACCCTGAGGTGCCTGAGGTTTCGATTCGACCAGCCGCGAAAACAGAGCCCTGATCATCAGCCTCCTAGCGTTATTCCCGGTAATGCCCCTAAAGGAGCCCAGGGTCCGCTTTGACACCTAATCCCAGGATTTGGCATAGGCACTAGTTTTACGAAAGCGACTGCCATCTGACCTTTCGACCCAGAGGGAACACTAGATCTTATTGGGATTAGACCGGTTTCCTCACGATGTTTTCCTTCACCGAAAAGCTAACGGTAAATATTCCGTAAATAAGTTCCGAAAAACTCATTGGTACGAGCCGGGATTCGAACCCACGACCGCCGCTTGACAGCCGCATGCCTGAACCACTAGGCTACCGTCGCTCACACAGACGACAGAGCCCTGATAAATGCCTTAATGTCAGCAGAAGATAATATAGAACCGAAGTAAATATTACATTTGGTTCTCAATAATTTGGTAACTGAAAATATTCAATTACGATTTTTAATTATTATTGATATCTTATCTACACCTGATCGATAGGTACGTTTTCATTTTCCTTTGTCTGCATAAATATGTTGATAAGTAGAGATGAGATATATATAAAAACATTGGTATTACTTCGTGTAGAAAAATGTCTGAAATAGTTTTCTTATTAGTTTATTCATGAGAAATGTATAAAAAACATTACCAAACGATTATTTCACCAATGCAGTCAAAGTGTATTGTAAAGTACATATAATTTGAATTTTATCGAGTTTTACCCACGATCGTTTATAATATAGCGTGTTTTATAGTATTGTTAAAACTAAATAAAGATAGAGATTTTCATAGCAACAAATAATAAAAATAAATTAAATGGGGATTGTTTCGGTAAGCTGTACCTATGTGGTTTTACTGAGGCCCAGTTCCAAAGTATTAAGACAGGGTATGTTACCTTTGTCCCTTTTCTGCAGATTGAGATGACACTATACTCGACACCGTATTTAGATTCCAAAAAAGTTACCAAAGATGGCCGAATGTCACTGTCACAAATGTCATTGTCATTGTGACGTTCCAGATGTAACCAACCCATGCATAATAATATATTATTTCGTTGTTACTTAGATTTGAATATTATCGCTGTTACTTAGATGTGAATATCGCCTAACACATCTGGGCTTGGTACATAAATCTGTCTATGTACAGTCGCCATCAAATATATCGGAGCGGCCAAAGTGCTCACAAAAATATCTGAACACGCCTCTAATGCCTCGACATTACAGACTTGTTCAGATATTTGTGAGCACTTTGGCCGCTCCAATATATTTGATGGCGACTGTACAAAACACTACCCCCAAGTACTTAATTACGTACCTACTGGCTTTTTCCAGCGAAGACATGTTAATCCTTTGGGAATTACTTCAGATGTAAAAGTATTCTACACATTATGGTTTAGCCAAACCATGAAACATAATTAAACTATCCATGTACCAAAATTCATCACAGTCAATTGATCCGTTTCTACGATATTAACTGACAAACATTCAGACATTCATACAGACTACTTTTTTACACTGGGACTTAGGAGCTACTAGTTATGAAATATGTATTAGTAATAAAAAACAACAACCTGGTGATATGTCAATATTATTATGTCCATATCAAAAAGATTTACGCACATTATGAGAATATTAACAGTTACCAATTGTTGTCAAAACCTGAAGTATTACCACAGTAATATGAACTTTTCTTCTACAAAACAGTTTCAATCAAATATCTATTTTCTTAATTAATATTTCGATAAGATTATTTATTTAGGCGGTAGCATTTAATTTTAACTTTACAATGATGTATAAATAAATAATAATCGTACATACGTAATTTAGAAAATTAAAAACTTACCGATTGAAAAATATTTCATTTTAATGGCAACCCATGGGTAGTTTTTTTGGAATCTATATACGGCGTCGAGTTTAATAGTCGGCAACGTGCCGAGCCCCATCGTGTTCGCGTGCGTCTCGCCCTGCGGCATGTATTTTGTATAGTTGTTAACACTGTACGGTTAGATTTAGTTTTAACTTTGAAGTTTCCTCATGTAAGTGGATTCTGTAATTATTTATGAGAAATAATATAACATCATTGTCGAAGCAAAGGGAAGGAGGCAATTGATAGTGCTTTTCTCAAAAATTGTGCAAGAAAACAAAAATGTACGTTCTAAAAATGATAAAGCATGCATTTCTTCTCGCCGCTTCATGAAATTGTCGTACACCTTTCGATATGTGTGTTTTGGCTTTGCAACTTACACTTAACAAATAATCAATAACAGCTGACCTTGTAACTTCTTTTAAATCTGGAATAATTTTCACGACCATTTTCTATATTTTCCGTAAAAACAATAAGCCACTGTATAAGAATATTTTTTTTTTCATTCTCGCTCGGAACTGAGTCGGTGCGGTCGCCTGCATTGTTCCTTATCGCAGTCATAAATACCGCCCAAGTAGCATTTAAGTGTCGGTAAAATCAATATACCAGCCAATTTAGAACTTAGAGTGTTTTAAGGGACTTATAAGAGTGTCAGAGAAAACTAACCTGAGCTCTAGCTGTATAAAATCATTATAAAGGAATCTGCGTACGCATGGGGTGTTATATCAGAATATAAAAAATCCACTATAAAACTTTAAGTGTTGCGTGACACTTCGACCTAATTCTATCGTTAAAGCTGTATACAGGCTGTATTGTAGTATCAATTGGCACTTGTTGCTGTAAAAAAGTATCTGTAAACTCCGTTATAAAACTTTAAGTGTTGTGTGACGCTACAAGCTTATTCTATCATTAAAGCTGTATAGAGGCTGTAGTGTAGGATTGACCTGACCTGGCACTTGTTGCTGTACAAAAGTATTTGTCAACTCCGATTTAAAACTAATTCTTATGGCGTAATTTTACACTATTATAAGTATAATAGTGTTATAACTTCTGTCTGTAAGGTTATTATAGAACTAAAAGAATAAATGACAGCTGTAGTACAGTTTTTGTCTGTATTTCTGACCAAAGTCGCTTAAAGTAATTTTTTGGCGTAATTTTGCACACATATAAGTATAGTAGTCTATTACAAAGCTGATTTAAATCCAAAAGCTGTAGAAGTGACTCCATTAATTACATAGTACAGCTACTAAGATTATAATGCTCTCTAACTATCCTATAGGCTGTTTAAAAACTGTCGCCATTTTACTATGAATAAAAACATATTTGAAAATATAATTAAAGATACACTTGCAAATATTTAACAAAAACTTGTCATATTATGATCACCAGCTAAAATAAATTGACTTTAGCCTTAGAATTAACATTAAAAGAAAAAAAACCTTAACCTTAAAAACAAAAACTAAACTTATGTACGACTTTTATATATTTTTGTTATGTTTCTCTTGATTATTAAGCAGGGGCGTGAATATTTTGCCAGAAAAGATACACATGTTCACAATAAATAATAATCGGCACTTACCAATAGTAATATAACTTCTCTCAAGATCCTGTATCTTAACTGCACTTTATTACTTTCCACTTATATTTGTCATTTGTCGCCATTACAAATATAACGAATGAACAAAAGACATTTTTAGACTTAAATATTTTTTATTCTATTGTAATTCTTCTTAAAAACCTATTTAAAACTTATATTCTTAAATCATATTTATAAGAGATAATCTGTAGTGCTAAGGTTTCCATTTACACCGAATTACAGCTATTATACAGCTTATCTATTGCTTGTACAGCTACTGTACAGCTACTGTACAGCTCTAATAACGCGAAAAGCTGTATAATTGGGGCCCTTTTTTAACTTATAAGGGCTGTATAAGCGCTTATACAGCTGTAGTACAGCCTAAATGTACAGCTTATAGTATTCAAATAAACTGATATACAGCTCTTATACAGCTTGCAATGCTACTTGGGCGGGACTTGTTTACTAGTTAACCTCAACTCAACTACAGTCGAATTGCATCCTTGTGCGTGTAAGAATAAAGTGCATAATTGTGTGGTAACTATTTCGCGACTTACCCAAGTCAAAATGAGTTGCTCAAAATGCAGTGATGAAATGACGGATTTCGCTGAATGTGGATACTGCCATGAACGTTTTCATTTTGGATGTGCAGGAGTTAGTGAGTCGACCCATCGCAGAAAAGGACCGGCTGCAAAGGCGGCGTGGCGATGTGTAAAATGCAAAAATATACCACCGACTGACACCGGCACCACCGCTGATGTATTAAACGAAATTAAATCGTTTCGGAACGACTTTAACTCAATGAAGTCGGATGTCAACACAATAAAAAGCGACGTTAAGGCTACTTCTAGGGGTCTGCAGGAACTGAGCGCGAAATGGAATGAACTAGAAGCTTCGTTGTCAAACGTGGATGGGCGTTTATCTCAGGTAGAAGATAAAGTATCTTCTTTTAATTCGCTGCAGAAGAGTTTTGACGAGGCCTGTGGAACCATAGAATCTCTTAAATGTGACCTGAATTCCCGCGACCAATTTTCTCGGCTAAACAATCTAGAGATATCAGGGCTACCTCATAAAGGCGGCGAAAATCTCATGTCTCTTTTGAGCGATATTTCAACGAAACTAGGCGTCAGTGGGTTGGAATCGGACATCGACTCGATTCACCGTGTGCGCCGGTACGGTACCATCACCGCCGCGACCAGCAGCGGAGCCGCGCGCGCTGGCGCCGACCGCGAGCCAGCTGTCATTGTTCGCTTCGTGCAGCGACGCCGCAAGGACGAGCTGCTGGCGGCCATGCGCATGCGCAGGACTCTCACCACGGTCGACATCGGGATGTCGGGGCCCCCAAAGAACCTATATATAAACGATCACCTAACCCGCGAAAATAAACTATTGTTAAAGCGAGCCCGTGAAGTAAAATCTAATTTAAACTATGCCTATTTGTGGGTTAGGGATTGTAGGATTTTAATGCGTAAAAACGACAGCTCTAAAATTGTGAACATCTCGAAAGAATCAGACCTCTTAAAATTAAAATGACTAGTTATTCTTGTTACCTTATCGCTGCGTTTGTATTTCAACCGGTTTCCTCATGTTAACATATACACTTTTCTTGCATTCGAATTTCTGTTAAACGATATAGCATTTATAAGAGAATACTTTACTGTTTTTGCTTACTGTTTACGGCTAAGTTTTGTTCGGCGTGTAAATGTGTTGGGAAATATTTCTGATAACGTTAAATCTAAATTGAACATGCCTCCACATGTGTTCATACCTGTTATACCTACTTATATCATATTCCTATGGCGCCTGTACCTAATTTAAACATTTATTATCAGAATGTTAGGGGGTTGCGAACTAAATCTCACAGTTTTTTAGCAAACGTTTTAACAGCCGACTTTGACGTAATCTGCCTTACCGAGACATGGTTGACAAGCGACTTCAATGATGCTGAATACTTCTGGAATGATTACGCGGTTTATAGGCACGATCGTTGCGCGGCGCGCGGCGCGGACGCGGGGCGTAGGGGCGGCGTGCTGGTGGCGGTGCGGCGCGGGCGCGGACTCGCTGTGTGCCCCCGCCCCGACCTCCGCTCGAACCCGCGCTCTGAGGAGCTGTGGCTGAGCATCGAGTGCGCCGGCGCCGCTGCGCTGCGCCCGCGCCCGGGTGCCGGTCGGCAGCGCTCTCGACTTTTTATTGCCTGTTGTTATTTTCCTCACGGCGGCGATCATTACACGGCCTTACAGACCTTTTTCGATACCGCGTCTGACCTTATAACAAACAACCCAAATGATAGTTACATTATTCTAGGAGATTTTAATGTTAGTCACGCCATGTGGTCTTTTGTTAACCAAAGTTTAGTCATCAACACGAATAACGATGCGACCGCGACCTTACTCTCAGACTTCCTAAATTTCTCTGGCTTAAAACAATTAGGAAACTAGAAACTAGGTGTCTTTAGGTCATTTGCTTACATACCACAGATAGATGCGCAGTCCAGGGTTCAGGAGTCACAGCCAGTCACAGGCACACACACGAGCTCACACGCGAGATAGACTTGGTATGTGACGTCACAGGTGGAGCGACATACGCCTTATTTTAATGCAAGCAAAGGGTCATCTGTCGGTCATTGTCAATAGGTAAGCGCGGTGCGCCCGGGATATGGAGGGGATGCAAGATTGTTTATTGAACATACCCCCGCCCTAAACATGACAATGTTTACGAAAAAAAAAAAGGAAAATAAAAAAATAAAAAACAAATAAAAAACAAATAAAAAAAAAATAAAAAAAACAAAGTTACTTTAAGGGATTCTTAGGGTAATCTAATAATCCGATTGGTAGGTCTTGTCAGAACACCCGTAGCCGTCCTAACTTGTACTACACGCACGACGCCATCTTTCCCGGGAACCACTGATATGATGCGAGCGCGTCGCCATTCCAATGGAGGGACATTATCCTCTCTCAAGAGGACCAAATCACCCACTGAGGGAGGCTCAGTATAGGCTGCCCATTTAGGCCTTGTTTGCAACGTCGATAAATATTGAGTTTGCCATCGTGACCAAAAGTGTTGTAGCATCTGTTGTACAAGTTGAAATCGAGTGAGTTTATTCGTTTTAATATCGTGCAACGGGTATTCGGGAATCGCAGTTAAAGGCTCTCCAATAATGAGATGGCCTGGTGTCAGGACTTCAAGGTCGTTAGGATCCGATGATAAGGGGCACAACGGACGCGAGTTGAG
Organism: Epinotia demarniana; assembly: GCA_945867215.1. Classification (NCBI taxonomy): domain Eukaryota; kingdom Metazoa; phylum Arthropoda; class Insecta; order Lepidoptera; family Tortricidae; genus Epinotia; species Epinotia demarniana. The sequence goes on along the minus strand of OX244273.1, from coordinate 4,591,160 downwards.
GACTGCCTCAATTTTAGTAAAGACTGTCGTCAATTCTTCAAGGTGAGGGGAGTGTCTCCGATAACACGTTTTAGGTGAGTCTTGGCTGACTTTACAGCCGCCTCGAAAAGACCGCCCCAGTGTGGGGTAGTAGGAGGATCAAAAATCCAAGTGATATTTCGCTTTGCCATTTCCGAGCCTAGAGTATACTTATTTAAGTTAAGGAAATTATGGACTTCTAAAAGGTGGTTATACGCACCCACGTAATTACGTCCACAGTCCGACCGAATAAGCGAAGGGGTGCCACGACGAGAGGCAAAACGAGTAAGGGCGGCGAGGAAAGCTTCTGTAGTGAGGTCTGACACTACCTCCAGGTGGACCGCCTTGGTCGCCAGGCACACAAAGACGCAGAGGTAGGTTTTAACTAGTTTCCGGTTTCGAACAGCTTGAATTTTTGTGTAGAATGGTCCCGCAAAATCTGTTCCTACTCCTTTAAATGCACGTGTAGCTGTGATTTGGTCTTTTGGAAGGTCGCCCATAAAGGGTTGCCTTGCAACAGCATTTAAACGATAGCAGGGTAGGCATTTAAATAAAACGTTATTAATTAACCTGCGCACGGATAGGATCCAAAATTCACGGGATAATATGGCGTGTAAGGCACCAGGTGAGGCATGGGAGTTGACCTCATGGTAATGGGTTATTAATAATTTCACGAAATTGCCATGTTTCGGTAAGAGTATAGGGTGGCGGGCATCAAAGGGCAAATCCGAATGTCTTATACGACCCCCAACTCTCGTGAAACCGGTAGTGTCAAGGAATGGGTTCAGTTTTCGAATGGAAGACCGCACTGCTAGTCCACGTTTAAGGTTGTCAATATCCTCAGAGAACGAAAGCTTCTGAACCAGTTTGATAAGGAAGTTAAGGGCGGTTTTCCGTTCAGTCACGGAAAGAAAGGGAGATATCTCACGTTGATTGCGCGAACGGCCATTATTAATGAATCGTAAAATGAAGCCGGTGACGCCAATAAGTTTTTGGAAGGAGCTAAACCGATTTAAGAGGAACTCAGGACTTGAAACGCAACTTGCACTGGTGACTAAGAGGCAACGTAGTCCAGGAAGTTGTGCAACCTGTGATGATTTGTCGGATGGCCAACTAGATGGAGGCTGCAACAGCCACTTTGGGCACAACCAGAGTTGGTGGTTGAGAAGCGCCCGAGGGGATAAACCGCGGGACGCGCAGTCGGCAGGATTCAGATTGCCAGGAACATGTCGCCAAATAGAGAATATCTCTGCATTTTTAATTAGGGAGACCCGATTGGCTTCAAAGGTTTGAAGTTCGTGTGGTGAAGTATTGAGCCAGGAGAGAACGATTTGGCTATCCGTCCAAGTATAGATGGCGTCCAACACTATTGACTTCTGCAGACAGGAGACAACGTGTTGCACTAATTTCGAAAGGAGCGCAGCTCCCTGTAGTTCCAATTTTGGAATTGTCAAACGGGTCCGGACTGGGGCAACCTTAGTTTTGGACATTAACAAATGGACGGAGCAATTATTCAACTGGTCTACAGCACGGAGATAGAGTACTGCAGCGAATCCACCTTCTGAGGCGTCACTGAAACCATGTAAAGTATAAGACTGGGGTGTGGGGGGAAGAATACGTCTGGATATATGAATCTTATGCATAGTGTTTGCCAGTTCACTGGTGAAGGTCAACCACTCGGCAGCTAGTTCTGGGGTAAGTGGTTCATCCCACTGAAGGCCCGAAAGCCACAGGCGCTGTATAAAGACCTTAGCCTGGAATACAATAGGTGAGATCCAACCACTGGGGTCAAACGTACGGGCTATAAGGGACAGAACTTTTCGTTTGGTTGGGGACTTGTCAGAGTCTACACAGGTCGTATAGGTAAAGGCATCCGTCACAGGGTTAAACTGAACTCCGAGGACCGCTACTGTTTGAAGGTTTTCGATGTCCTGTATGGTGTGAAGGGGTTGAAGGTGATTAGGGGGGAGATCTTCTAATAGCTCTGGCTTGTTCGAGATCCATTTTCGTAATTCGTAACCACCTGCTCGCATTAGGGATTCTAGCTCTGATTTAAGAAGGCGAGCTTCTTCGAGGCTGGAAGCACCGGTCAGGCAATCGTCAACATATACATCGGACTCAATGACTGCGGCCGCCTTAGGGTATCTAGAACGTTCCTGATCAGCCAATTCAAGTAGCACGCGGATTGCAATATAGGGGCTAGACCGTAGACCGTAAGTATTAGTATTAAGCTCATACGTAATGAGAGATTCTGCAGGAGACTCACGCCACAAAATTAACTGATACCGTCTGTCCTCTGGATGTACCCACGACATCCGGAACATCATACGGATATCAGCAACAAACACAATAGCATGTCTACGAAAGTTGAGAAGGATGTGCGTGATGTCACGCTGGAGCTTAGGACCCGTGTGTAGACACTGATTAAGGGATATTCCATTCGAGGTCGTACTACTACCATCAAAAACGACTCGAATCTTTTCATTATCACCGGTTTTAAAAACGCAGTGGTGGGGGATAAAATAATGTTCCATGGATTGTAAGTTCAAAGAAGACACCGACATGTGATTTAAGTTGTAGTATTCACGCATAAAGTCGATATATTGCGCCTTTAGGCGGGGATATTTTTGTAGTCGCCGTTCTAAGTTAATGAATCTCTTTTCCGCTATAGATCGGGACTCACCAAGGGAAGGACGATCACATAAAAAGGGTAATTTTGTCACGAAAGTACCATCAAGGTTTCTCCTAGTAGACGATTTAAAGAATGTCTCACACTCAACATCCAACGGGTTTGTTTGAGGTGTCTCTGGAAATTCTTCTATTTTCCAAAATCGCTCAACTATTTGGGATAAAGAAACACCAGTCATAGGGAGCTCGGAACTGGGTAGATCCTTGACTGGCCCGGACAAGGCATAGCCAAAGACTGTTGATATAGCAGTCAACCCGCAGGGTTTCAGATTAATTAAATCTGGGCGTAGGAGTGAGCCTAGGACGTCGGCTCCCAAAAGCACTTCAACCAAATCAGGCTTGTAAAATAAGGCATCAGCCAGAGGTAAGGATTCCGCAATGGATCGAACAGACATGGGTAACTCTACGTCGGAATGAACACCGGCGATGTTATCTACCACTACAGCTGAGGTTGTAATAACCGGGTAAGGGCAATGCACAGGCTTGAATGTAAGGGGAATACAACCACGAGCTGGCAGAGAAGGAATGTTTCCAATGCCTCTTAGTAACACTGGGGACAAAGGGGGTGACAAACGCATATTTAATTTGGTAACCGCAAGATCACAAGTAACTAGGCAACCTTGAGCACCAGTATCGCACAACGCCCGAGCTTCAACATAATATCCGCTAGATGTTTTAACCTGAATGACGGCGGTAGGGAGTAAAACCAAGTCTGAATTTATAACGGTTGGAGCACGGGTAGGGTCAGAAATAGGGGGGCAGTCTAGTTATTGTGGGCTGTCATGATGGGAGCAACGCGAGGAATATGGTGACAAGTCTCGTTTATCTCTACTGGTGGAGGGAGTAGGGGGGCGCTCGTGGCGCTCACTGCGACGAGGAGGCGGGGAAGGGTACCGGTTGGGTGAGCGATTCGAAGCACGGTGCCATGTCCGAGATGAAGACGGCGGGGGAGATCCTCGGGGTGAGGCTGGCGGACTGGATCGAGGTGAGGACCGGTTCACATTATAATAGCGGGAGCGGGAACCCCCGCCCGTGCGAGAATGCGGGGAGGTCGGCCGAGCTGGTTCCGGAGAGCTTCGAAAAGACACTGATCGAGTCTCTGGTTTAACACGAGAGGAGTAAACCGGGTTCCGCGGGTCATTGAAACATAGGAGGGTATGATGCGTCGGGCGCCTACAGGTTCCACAGCGATAATCGCGCATGCAAGATGCAATGGTGTGTTTATCTAAACATCTATAACACAGGCCATTCATTTTCACAAAGATTGAACGATCGCGTGGGTTCATATCTAGGAAATCTTTGCACTCGCGTAGATAATGGGACTGGCTAGAACACATAGGACATTTTTGTTCACGCATGTCGGTCTCAGCAACTAAGAACTGACGTGGGGTTCTGACTACTGGTGGTGGGGGCTTTTAAAGAGGTATTTCCGACATTGTCGTGATGACGACATTCCTCTTCGAGGAAATCAATCAGCTTATCAAAAGTAGGGAGGTCCCTAAGACCATCGCCGTGACGACGCTCAAATCGCGATCGTAAATCCGTGGGAAGTTTCGCGAAACAAATGTGTACAAGGATATATGACCAATGTTTTACCGGTAATTCAAGTCGCTCTAAACAACGATATGCAGTAAGGAGGGGGTTAAGAAAAGAAACTAGTAGACCAGTCAACCGGGGACTGATATCAGGCAGGGACATAATCTGTGCGATGTATGTATCGGCAAGTACTCGCGTATTGTGGTATCTCCGTTTGAGAAGATCACGAGCTACACTATAATTGCCGGCTTCAACTTTTAAATGTTGTACTAAACGTTTCGGTTCGTCAGACAACGCACTCATTAAATAGTGCATTTTATGGGTGGAAAGCAAATCACTTCGGGCATCAACAACACTGTCAAATTGGTCTATAAAACTAATCCAAGCGTCCGGACGTCCGTTAAAGCGCGGAATCGGAAGATCTGGCAACCGTTGGGAACGAGGGAGGTCAAGGTCACCCACTGCTGTTGCGCGGTCGGGCACTGAACGCATTGGGGTACTGGCAGAGATAGGTGCGACTATTTCATTGCGCCTAACTTTAATATCTAAGATCTGATCGCGCACCGACTTAATAATATCTTGCACATAGGCATATTCCTCCACATCTATAGCCCAATCCAAGCCGCCCAAGAGAATGGCACTAGCATCACGACATTCCTTATACTGATCCTCGACTTCGCTAAATAAAACTATCAGCCGGGCACGGTCTGTCGAGTTAAGCCGTTGATAGGCGTTCGAAATCCATTCACTGGTCAGTCTTAAAGTGCCGATTGATTTTCTATACTCCGCGGTTTCCGTAAATAAGGTTGCCCGCATAGTATCATTATCTCCGTTCTCACTCATTTCAACTTGTATAGGCAACCGTTAGCAACAAGGAAAACAAGAAAAATATATATGAACAGTAATATCTACACTCAATTTCAATCGTATACGCTTACAAACAAGGCCCAATTTGGAAGCACGTTCGTTTAGTACACCACGAGGTGCAGAGGTACTTACGCAGAACTATGCAAAAGGGTTTAGGAAACACAATTAGAACAAATAAATTCTTTTCCAAACTACAAATTAATGGTTATGTGATATTTAATACGTAATGCGTTATTTCGGCCCTTCAAGCTAATTTAGACCGTCCAGGTAAATAGATAAAGCACAAATTACGATAAACCGGCTCGGATGTCTGTCACCTGGTAAACAACTTTAATTTTTAATGGTTAAATCTTTAGGTAATAAAACTATGAGGGTTTAATTAAACTACGGCGCAAATACAATTGGGGGATGCTTAAGTCTTGTTTACGAGAAGGTTAAACTTAAAATAGTTATTTCAACAGAGGCTATGAAACCACGCTCTGCTACCAAATGTATAAAATGGGAATTAACACTGAGAAACTAGGTGTCTTTAGGTCATTTGCTTACATAACACAGATAGATGCGCAGTCCAGGGTTCAGGAGTCACAGCCAGTCACAGGCACACACACGAGCTCACACGCGAGATAGACTTGGTATGTGACGTCACAGGTGGAGCGACATACACCTTATTTTAATGCAAGCAAAGGGTCATCTGTCGGTCATTGTCAATAGGTAAGCGCGGTGCGCCCGGGATATGGAGGGGATGCAAGATTGTTTATTGAACAAAATGGATGCTCAAACATTAACAACCGGATTCTAGATCTTGTGTTCAGTGATTTAACGGGCGCTGTAGCACACTGCACGTCGCCTCTAACTCCCGAGGACTGCCATCATAAGTCACTAGATATACATTTTAGACTCCCTTTTTTATCAGTCACACGGGACCTTCCTAGGGATAAACCGCTTTTTTATGCTGCAGATTATGAAAAGATTATAGGGAAGGTCTGTCTTCCATTAACTGGACTATTATGTACAAAATGAGTACTGAACAGGCCGTCACTTATTTTTACTCAGTTTTAAATAATTTAATAAAGAATTTCGTCCCCATTAGTAAATCCAATACCGTTAGTGATCGTCCCCCGTGGTACACCCGGGCTTTAGTCAAACTTTGTCGCGAAAAACGTAAAATACACACTAGATGGAAATCTTACAAAAATCCCTTAGATTATCTCTCTTTTTTTTTTTTTACTTGTATTTATTCAAAATATAAACTTATTCTAATACATTTATTGCTGTATTCTTACTGAAGCCTCATGTAGGCTTATTTGCAAGGATCAGTTGCGACTTAATTATGTATATTATCCTAGTTAGTATGTTTCGTGTTTACTAATATTATTTTTCAGTACTGGTGTTATGAAATTCTATGTAATATTTTTTAAGTATTTTTTTACATGCGTTTGGATTCTCTGCTCCCTGTATTTTTATTAATATATCTAATGGTAGTTGGTTAAGTATATGAGGTAACATGAAATCTGAGGTACATTTGCCATATGTATTCTTGTAGTTTGGTAAAATGTATGGTGATAAGTATGCCAGTTCTCTTAGATTTTTACTAAGAGTTCTAATTTTTAGATTTTTAAGTTGGCTAAATTTATCATTTATGATCTGAATGTTCATTTTTTCATATATACTTTGCACCTTACAATAACCAAATAATTTGTTATAATTATTTTTACATTGTAGTTTAATTTTTTTAGGCACTATACTTTTAAGAATGGATAGTTGTAGTGTATATATCTTATCTAGGTATGTTTTATATGGGCACCCATATGTGCTAATACTGTAGTTAATTATAGAGTCAGCAAGTGATAAGTACATCATTCTCAAGGTGTAGTACGGAATTTTAAATTTTAGAATTGAAAATCTTGCTAGTATGGCTCTTAATTTCTTACATATTCCTTCAATGTGGTTTTTCCAATTAAATCTACTGTCAATGATCATTCCAAGGTAGGTGTGTTCAGGAACTAGGTCGAGTTTTGAGCAGCTACAGGCCCCAAAAGTACTCCCCAGATGCATACAATCTTGGTCGTGAGTTATCAGAAATGGTGTTACTGGCCTCTTTTTATGTGCAGATGTTATATGCATTAGCTTGGTCTTTTTGGCGTTGATGACTAGCCCAACATCATGAGCCCATTTGCTCAATTTGTCGAAATTATTCTGCAAGATGCCTTGAGCAGTTATAATGTCTGTGTTTGCTGTCAATATGCAAGTGTCATCAGCAAATTGGAAAACTGAGCAGTCGGAGAGTATATTACACATGTCGTTAACATATAATAGGTACTCAGTCGGACCGATTATAGATCCCTGAGCCGTGCCTTCTTCTGTCAGGAATCTGTCACTAAGCACAGCATCAATGTCAACTGTTGTGTAGCGGTTTTCATGGTAGTCTCTGAACCATTTCAGCAAGGGCCCCTGGATCCCATTTTGTTCTAGTTTAGAAAAAAGCGTTTTATAAGACAGACATTTTAAGTTACTAAGAACAAGAGTTCATAAAATGGAAATAGATTGTTATAACATGTATATTAGTTATGCCGAAGGTAATATTCTTAAGTGTCCTAAATATTTTTGGTCTTTCATCAAATCAAAATTTTCAGCAAATAAAACCCCAGACTGTATGTCCTATAGTGGTAATTCTTCAACCGATTATGAGACAGTAGTTAATTATTTCAACGATTACTTCCACTCTGTTTTTATTAAAGGTAATTTAGTCTCTCCTGTAACTGATTCCCTTGCAAACGGCACACCCGTATCTATCTCCTCAATTAACATAAATAATACTCTTGTTCATAAACATCTAAAAGAAATCAACGTAAATAAAGGCGCAGGGTTTGATCGAATTCACCCCATCTTAATCTCTAGTTGTAGCAAAGAGTTGTCACTACCCCTTACCATCATCTATCATAAATCTCTGTCAGAGGGCTGTTTTCCATCAGTATCTCGCTCTAATAACACCTATTCATAAAAGCGGTGATAAACATGACGTAACACATTATAGGCCTATATCTAAATTGTGCATCTTTGCCAAGATCTTTGAGAAAATAGTTACCGCTATATTGGCTAATTGTGTTATTCGCATAATTTCCCCAGACCAACACGGTTTTCTTCCTGGTAGAAGTGTGGACACTAACCTCATTACTTTCACTGATTTTGTTTTGAATGCCCTCGACAATGGCTATCAGGTGGATGTCGTGTATACCGATTTCTCAAAAGCATTCGATAAAATTGATCATTCCCTGTTATTATATAAGCTACACGGGATCGGTATACACGGTGACCTCCTTAGGTGGCTGGAGTCATACATAAAAAATCGAAGCCAGGCAGTATCACCAAGAGGTTACACCTCTCGATTCTTGACTATTGACTCGGGGGTACCTCAAGGCTCACACCTGGGACCGCTTTTATTTATCTTATATATCAACGACATAGGGTCCTCGTTTGCTAAGTCTAAACATCTCGTTTACGCTGATGACACGAAAATATTCAAAATAGTGAAAACAAATAACGACTGCCTTGACTTACAAAGGGATCTTGAGAGGTTTACCAACTATTGCATCTCGAATCAATTACTTCTTAATCCCGATAAGTGTAATTGCATTAGCTTCTCACGCAAGCAAGAACCTATAACTTTTAACTATAACTTTTTAGGTAATACCATAAACAGGGTTTATCAAGTTCGGGACCTGGGTATTATTTTAGATCATAAGCTTACTTTCATCCCACACATTGATGACATTATCTCGAGAGCATATAAACAATCGGGATTAATTCTTAGACTCTCAAAGCCCTTTAAGGACCCTAAAACCTTAAAAATACTATATTTTTCCTATGTTCGTAGCATATTAGAATTTGGATGTATTATCTGGAACCCTCAATATAACTTCCACAAAACAAGAATTGAAAGAATTCAAAATAAATTATTGAAGTCGCTTGACTACCGCCAGGGCTTGAATACCACAGACAATACCGCTAAACGTCACGGTCTCGCTTCTCTAGACAAACGTCGAGTATTCATTGATCAAATCTTTCTTTATAAGCTATTAAACAACTACATTGACTCACCCATTCTTCTTAGAAGTATTACTTTTAATTTGCCTCGCTGCATTCCTTGTCGCCACCCCTTAACATTCCTCGTCAGACCTTGCCGTACCAAGTTTGCCAAAAACACATTCTTCAGACGAGCATGTCAAAATTATAACGCCAACTTTATTAGTTTAGATATTTTTTCTCTCTCATTTGTTCAATATCGCAGCGCTCTGCGTAGCCTGATCTACACCGAATAATTGAATAATGATAACTCCGGATTGTATGCATGAGTTAGAAACGCTTAATTTAGTTAGTTAATTAGTAACTGTTTTCTTCTTCATTTGTAAACCAAGGTAAATGTAGCATTTCATTATATTACAATATGAAACAACTTACATCATTCTGCGAAATAGACTTGCATGGTCTTACCCACTCTTTTTCGACACTTGTAATACTTTTTGTCTGTACCTATACTTAATGGAACTATAGTTTCATTCGTATATCTCATAAGCTAACATGATTCTGTTAACAACCGTTTGTTTCCTAAATAAATTTAAAAAAAAAATAATAATCAATAACAGCTGACCTTGCAACTTCTTTTAAATCTGGAATAATTTTCACGACCATTTTCTATATTTTCCGTAAAAACAATAAGCCACTGTATAAGAATAATTTTTGCATTGCCGCCTTTGTATTTTTTTTAATAATAAGTTGGAAGTGTTTAGTGTCTTCCGAAAACGCCATAAGTTATTTGAGACAACTGAAAAGTCGCGATAAGTCACAGCACTCACAGCTACTGATCTTCCGTTTTGGGTGTTTAGGACCTATGCCTTTTATTTACATGGCCGTTTTAACTTTTTGAAAAGATTGTACCACGACAAATAATGGAATTTATATGGAACATTGTAGTTGAGCAAAATCGAGTCGGCAAGGTTTTTTTATTTTTTAAATCTTGACTAACTTTTTCCAACGGTCCCGATTTTTTACCGATACGGTCCGCTTTGACACCTAATCCCAGGATTTGGCACAGGCACTAGTTTTACGAAAGCGACTGCCATCTGACCTTCCAACCCAGAGGGAAAACTAGACCTTATTGGGATTAGACCGGTTTCCTTCACCGAAAAGCTAACGGTAAATATTCCGTACTTAAGTTCCGAAAAACTCATTGGTACGAGCCGGGATTCGAACCCACGACCGCCGCTTGACAGCCGCATGCCTGAACCACTAGGCTACCGTAGCTCTCACCAACAATACACCTATAATAATAATAAATCATCTATTCAGTCGCAAAGTGGTTTACAATTGTTATTTGATGGTACCTCTTTTTAATTATACAATACGCTGTTCTTAGTGGCACCGCTCTTCCTTGGTTTGCAATGGACATGTAAAGAATAACTAAGTATTGAAATTGCTCACAAAATGACTCTCGAATCGGTTGCGAAAAGCGTCCCGCGGGCGTAGCATAATTGCCATTTAATCGTTTATCCTTTCCGATAAGACATCCGTCACACTCCCATTCGCAAACTTCTCAGAATACGACGGATGTGGTATCCACAGCGATAAGTGGTAAAATAGCAACCACGCCACGCCCGCGGGATGATTTTCTCAAGCGATTCTAGAGTCATTTCGTGAACGGTGAATCTTCGCTAATAATATTTTAAAGAGGAAAGATTAGATTCTTTGTTTGTTTGTTTGTATTGAAACTACTTTTACCATTAGAAGCCGACATTATCCCTGATGAACATAGGCTACTTTTGACCGCGAGAAAATGCTTCATTCCTACGGAAAAACGGGTACAAGGACAACGGGTAGTAAATGAGTACACTAACCGTGCGAACAGCTAGTAATTATATACATAATAACCTAGATTTGTCGCTTTCTATAGCTGACAGAGCCAGTGAGTGTATTAAGTTTGCCACGAAATGTTTGAATCTGACGACGAGCAGTGCAGGGACATACTTCATACGTTTAGAAATATGTGGCTTATGTGCGCCGAAATGACGATGTAAATTTTGGTGCGGTAAAGTTTTAGTACCAAATAGTTTTGTGTCTGGATATACTTCGTTATGCATTACATGCATGTGATTCTATGCAAGTAAATTCACGAAATGTAGGGAGTGAACGAAACGAATAAATTTCAGCATTGTGTGGTGTCGCTCTTAGTTGGAGTTGTTTAATCTATACTAATATTATAATGTAAGTCGCGGTAACCTAGTGGTCCAGACATCTCCTATCAAACGGCGGCCGTAGGTTTGAATCCGTGAGTACGTACCAATGATTTTTTCAGAACTTATATACCTACGGAATATCGTACTAGTATTATAAATGCGAATGTTTGGATGTTTAAATATTTGTATGTTTGTTACTCAATCACGCTTAACACTTGCACGGAACCCGCCTAGTGGGTGCCTACGCCGTAGTCGCTTTCCGCTACATACGAGAAAAACCACGGGATCGGCTACGAGCGAAGTGCGTAGCGATTCCTGGCAGTGAATGTGTTAAGTTAAGGGGCTCAACCACTAGCTAGTAAGGTTATATTTACCGTTAGCTACGCTATTCTGCCACCATCTTTGTTGTATAAAAAGAAACAAAAGCAGCCTTTACCATTTTTTATATAATAATACCCACTTACTCATATCATGCCAACAAAGGCAAGAAGGATGCTCACACTTAGCGTCTAAGATGTCAGAAGATTTAAGGGCCCTTCAAGGAGACGCGTCAAAGTACCCGGATGTGTCAATTTGGCGGCGACTTGAAATCGGAACTTGTGTGGTCCCTTTTTGTAGGTAACTTGACCTAAATTAGATATTTTTTTACTATCACAACTATAATAAGTGTACGGCCTGCCTGATGGTAATCAGTCATCAAAGCCTTGAATGCTTGCATCGCCAGAGAAGTTATAAGCGCGTTACCGACCATTTATTAGTTTGAAGACTCGTGGTGTCAGACATGCATGTCCTTCACTCTCGACTCATTTAGAGCTTTGGGGACCTACGTCACCACATACATCAATTATATCCAAGCAATCAAGAAAAGTTCTGCTGCAGAACTAAAGTAACCGCTATAGCCCTCCGAATCGCTAAACTTGGACAAGGTGGACTGATGACCTAGTCATGGTCACGGGAGTCCGCTGGATGCGGGTGGCGCAAGAAAGGTCATTGTGGCACTCTTTCGTCTATGTCCAGCAGTGGACGTATTTCGAGTGATATGATAATGATCATGATGTGTTAATAAAAACCAAAGGCCCGATCAATACTCAAGTTCCTGACCATAATTACTTTACAAATTGTCGTTGGTCAATTTTGCTTTTATTATTCATCAGGCGTATCGAAGCCTAGTTAACGTATTACTTGATTATAAGAACCAACACGGCTATCACAAATGGCCCGCGAGCTTTGTCACGGCGATATTAATTATCCGTCGCTTTCTAATCAGGACGCTTTGAAAGAGACGGGTATTTAGTCTACATATGTCGCCGCGCCGCAGCACGTGGGCTGTCCTGTAATCGCTGTGCTCGTTATTATCAATAAATACGTTAGCTAGTTGAAAACACGTTGAAAGTACAGTAAATGGTTCTCAAAAAAGTACAACCCAGAACCTACTCAGAACATTAACCATTCTTCATTCTTAATCTGTCGCCATTTGCAATTATCAAATATGGCCGATAAAGAACAGAGATCTAATAAAAGTTAATCATTATTACAAATTTCCAATTACCATAAAAGCATTTTAGGAAGCCTGTGTTCTTTCTTCATTAATTTCATCTAATTATCATTAGTAAATCCGCCATCAGCTTTTCGAATGTGTTTTCATCTTGACAGATAGAAGTTCAAGCTTGATGATGAAGCTTGAACTTCTATCTGTCATTAAAGAGCTAGGCTCATGTAGATGGAGTAATTTCTAGCTTAATTGACTGTTTCGTTAAAGCCTATATTATTATCTACACTAGCTATATCAAGGTTATTGATTTTGAATGAATGTAGGTTAGAAATTAACGGCTTTTTCGGATTTTGAAGGGCCACTCTAACCGATTTTACAGGATTTTACGCTTACCATAACTTTTCAAATTGCAATCACTATTAACTTTAATTGACTAAACATCTGCAGAATAATAGATATCAGTTGGATTATTAATTAAGACAATACAAGCCATTAATTATTGGCCTTCATACCCTCGTCACTGTTCCACTTCATTTACTAAACGACATATACTACAGTATATATTAACAACACCCAATTTAAGGGAATGTTTATACTTAGTATGGAAAAGGCTAAATCTGTATTTCCACCAGGGTGTCGCTGCTAAATGTATTTGACTTTCCAATAAATAAATGTAACCAACTAGACGTCTAGTCTACATTTATTAATTGTAACGAGATTTATTTATTTATTTATTTAATGCAGAAACCATGGTTACAAAGGTGTTACAAATAAGATAAGTTCATACGTGGTAGCCCTGTAAGAGCGTAGCATAATTTATAATTCACAAAATTATACTATAAACCTACGTATCCTAATTTTATAATTCTATTATTATTATAAATGCATGCACGAAGCGTCAGAAAACGTTCTATAATATTTCAAAAGCCGAGAATAATGCAAAACTGGTAGTCTAAAATACAATATACGAATTTATCATCGAAGTATTCCGCGACTGTATAGTAGCATTTAGAGACCAGCAGTTTTTTTAAACGGTTTACGAAAGCTACATCCAACATTCATCCAAGCTTCAGAACAAGTGGACTGAACACATTGATATTAAATATGAATGCGAATTTGTGATAATGGTTCTTACCGTTTGTAAATCAGTACGTAATCACAAATAATGCCCACAATTTTTTTACATCGGTTTTAGAAAACCGATACCAGACTGTTGAGGTCAAAATTAAGGGTAAAACCATCGGATCTAATGCAGGTAGGCTCGGAATTCCACAAGGTTCTGAGCTTGGAAATACACTATTTCTTGCCTTTATAAATGACGTCCCTACTGTTACTGAAGGTATGATGGGGTTCACTGATGATACCACCGTGGTAGTAAAAGCCGATACGTACTCACAGCTTGAACAAAGAGTAATGATATGTGCTACCAACTTCACGAATGGTTCTCGGCAAACGGCCTCATCGTCAATGTCACGAAGTCAAATGTTTTGGTGTTTTCAGCTGGATACACAATAAACATCCCACCAGTACAAAGTTGTGCAAGTTTCTCGGGTTTACCATTGAAACCACGCTTTAGTGGAAAGAGCACGTAAACAACCTGTGCGATAGACTCAGCAGCGCTCCATTTGCGCTACGTAAATTCAAGCCAGTTGTGATGTGTTCCGGTTCACTGCCGCAGAGACACACTGGTTTCATGTCTTATCTGTTTTTTTTCATTCTATTGTTTAATATGTGTGTCCTGTGTGTTTGTGAATAAATCTTTCTTTCTTTCTTTCTTTCTTTCTATGTGAGTGATTCATTGCTCCTATTATTCGTATTTATTTTCTCTGATGTCATACGGTGACATCTTATACGGAATCTCTTTCTTCAGTTGACAGAAACGAGGGTAGCGTATACTTACTGGCAGGTGTAACTCCGAGGCACTCATGTAAACAGCTTTTTAAACAATATAATCTGTTGACCCATTATTCACTTTACGTACATGAAGTAATACTGTTCACAAGTAAAAATATACACTTACTGCCCACGACTCCGTCCGCGTGGAACTCGTTTATATCGCAGCTCCATACAAACTTTTACACCCCATTTCACCCCCTTAGGGGATGATTTCGGCGATAAAAACTATCCTATGTGCCTTCAACTATCTCCACCTAAAAAATCACGTTAATTAGTCGCTCCGTATTGCCGCGAAAGACGGACAAACAAACAAACAAACACACACATACACTTTCGCATCTATCTATACTATAACATATAATAAAGCTGAAGACGGTCGAAAGTCTGTACATGGAAGATATTCAAAAAAAAGTTTGCTGGGGATACTTAGAATTGATAACAGAACATGATCCAAAAGTTTTTAGAATTTTTGTCTGTTTGTCTGTTTATTTGTACGCGCATCACGTGAAAATAGCTGAACGAATTTTGATGCAAACTTTACTAATCTGTCAAGAAAATTCCTGGTCAACATATGGGCTATAGAAATTATACAGATATTGGTGTTTAAAAAATGGAGGTTAACTTTTTAAATCTATGAGTAAAAGATTTGAAAATAGACATCAGGCACATACTTGACTAGAAAGTAAAAAGAACCCCGTTCGAACTTTTAGCAAAATATAGCTAAAACGTAAAAAAACTCGGGTTGTAAAATATGTACTTAGTGGTAGGCGGCTACATATTAATCAAAACTGGTGATACCTCCACCGATAGTAACTGTCAGACATAAGAGACTTAAGTATATTGGAACTTCAGTCACTGACGACGTCGATGTTTATATTGAAAAACCACCAACCTTATCTTATCTTATCTTATCTTATCTAGATGACGGCCCTTTCGGATGCACTTCGACCCAGTGGGATCTTTTGTGCATTTGCCCTCTCCTTATGACTACTCCCAACTTCGCTCCATCATTTCCACATAGCGGATGATGCAGCTCAGCGGAAGTACCTTGAATTCCTTTGGTTGCGGATAACCGTTACCGAAGTAATTCATTCTTTGTCTGGCCAGGGCATGACATTCACACAATAAGTGTTCCATAGTCTCATCCTCCTCGCCACACATTCTACAGTCTAAACTGTCCGATAGTCCCATCTTGGCCAAGAGGTCCTTGACCCCGAAGTGACCTGTGAACACCCCAGATATGATTCTGAGCTGCTTCCTACTGGATTTCCAGAGTTTGTTAGTCCAGCCCGAGTCCACTCCTTCTATGAAGAGCTTAGAGTGCCTTAAGCCCGCCTCATTCCTCCACTCGTGTTGGTGTTTGGTTTTGGCGTGGGCTTTAAAGGCCGAAGTTATGGTTCCCTGCGAGAGTCCCACACATGGTTCTGGACCTACAAAGTGATTTGTAGACCCCCCTCTTGCAAGCTCATCCGCTCTTTCGTTGCCGATGAAGCCCTCGTGCCCTGGTATCCAAACTAGTTGCACCTTATTATGCTTTCCAAGCATGTTCAGTGCCTGGACGCCGTTATAGACTAGTCTAGATTCCACTTTCGGCGCCGTAAGTGCTTTAAGGGCCGCTTGACTGTCACTGAGTATATAAATGGTCTGCCCTCTGGTTTGCCTGTCTATATTCTCCTGTGCACAGGCAATTATAGCGTATGTCTCCGCCTGGAAGACGGTTGCCAAACTACCCATGCTTACACTACTACTGTAGTCATTCGCATAAATGCCTGCTCCCGTACCGGATCCCATTTTTGATCCGTCCGTGTACCATATACTGTCCTCGATACCAGACCTAGGCGGTTCTAGACCTTCGGCCCATTCAGCCCTGGATGGAACTTTTGTTGTGTAGTTCCTATGGAATACAAACTTGGGTAGCATTTTGTCACTTCCCATGCTTGTTATTCTGTCTAAGAAACCATCAGTCTCCATGTTTGTGTGTTTAGTCTTTGGTTTGTTGTCGCTCCACAGTCCAAGAGTTCTTAATCTGTAGAGCGATTTCCGCGCCTCTGACTTAATCACCAAGTGAAGTGGCGGTAGGTCCAGTAGGACTTCTAGCGCCGCTGTAGGCGTGGTACGAAACGCCCCTGTTATAGCCATGCAAGCCGATCTCTGCACCTTCATCAGAGCCTCTCTGCATGTGCTCATTAAAGTCCTTGGCCACCATACCAGGCTGCCGTACAATAATATGGGCCTCACCATCATAGTGTAGATCCACTTAAGTACCTTTGGGTTCAATCCCCATGTTTTGCCATACGCTGATCTACACATTCCAAATACCCTCAGTGCCTTTGTGATGGTAAGATCTGTATGCTTCTTCCAATTCAGTTCCTTATCCAGTGTAACACCTAGATATTTCACATCATCGGACAGTTCTAGTACCCTCCCGTACAGTTTTAACTGCTGTACGCCTGGAAGGGTCCTTTTCCTAGTAAAGGGTATTACCACACTTTTGCCTGGATTAATGTATAGTTGGTGCAGGTCGCACCATTTCTCCACTATCCGCAGTGCCTTGTTCATGATTTCTGATACCGTGCCTGGGAACTTCCCATTAACCAGTATCACTAGATCATCAGCATATCCCACCGTGTGGATGGGACCCTTATTGAGTTCTACCAGGAGTGAGTTCACCACCAGACTCCAGAGAGTTGGTGAGAGTACCCACCCCTGTGGACATCCCTTTGTGGCCGTGGCCAGTATCTCATCCCCTAAGAGAGATGACTTTATTAGTCTGCCATTTAGCATATTGCCTATCCATTTACATAGGGTGGGCTCTACACCATGTTTTGCAGCTGCTTCGCTGATAGCTTTATACGTGGTACGATCGAACGCTCCCTCCACGTCCAAGAAAGCTGCCAGACATAGTTCCTTATTCTCTATAGCCTGTTCAGCCCTGGTTGTTACCAGGTGAAGTGCGGTTTCCGTTGACTTCCCTGGCTGGTATGCACATTGTAGTTCGTGCAGCGGATGTCTCCTTAATGGGCCATCCCTTATGTGTCTATCTACCAATTTCTCCAGTGTTTTTAGGAAAAACGACGATAAACTTATCGGCCTATACGATTTGGCTTTACTGTAATCCGCCTTACCCGGTTTGGGCAGATAGGTTACTTTTACCATCCTCCACACCCGTGGCACGTGTGCGAAGGCCAAGCACGCCCTGTACAATCTGCTAAGATGCGGGATTAGTACATTAGCGCCTTCTTGTAGTAGAATGGGGTAGATGCCATCTGGCCCCGGGGCTTTGTAAGGTTGAAATGTTGAAAGTGCCCACTTTATCTTGTTATGATCTACTACCTTTTTGGACGTGTCCCAATTGTGTCTCGTTGTACTTGTGGTCTGTTCCAACGCACTAATTGCACCATCGTCTGTTACGCTGTCGTGTATTACTGAGCCTGGGAAGTGCGTGTTACACATTACCTTAAGGGTTTCCAGCCCCGTTTTCGTCATTCTACCGTCATTGTCCCTAATGGATGTGAGCGGGGCCGACTTTGTGGTCGCTAGTGCCTTTGTTAGTCTCATTCCTTCTGGTATTGACTCAATTTGATCGCAGTGGTTCCTCCACGCTCTCTTTTTGGCTTTCCTCACAGCCTTGCTGAGTTCTGTGAGTTTTTGTGCATAGTACCCAAAGTCATTAGATGCCTTTGCGTCATTGAATATTGCCCTAGTTTCCCTCCTGAGTTTAACTATCTCTGGGGTCCACCATGGTAACTTTTTAGCCAGGGTTTTCTTCTCCGGGCAGTTATTAGTGAAGGCCGTGTATACGGCTTGTACTATTTTGTCCGCTTCGAATTCTATGTCTATAATAGAGTTGAGCTTGCCTTTTGGGTCTCCTAGGT
The DNA here is from genome assembly GCA_945867215.1 of Epinotia demarniana. Taxonomy (NCBI): domain Eukaryota; kingdom Metazoa; phylum Arthropoda; class Insecta; order Lepidoptera; family Tortricidae; genus Epinotia; species Epinotia demarniana. The sequence goes on along the minus strand of OX244273.1, from coordinate 4,572,558 downwards.
CCACCTTTAGATCCCTTCTAAACGCCGCCCAGTCCGTGTGCCTAGGATTCCGTTTTCGTACCGTGTTTATTTCTATTTTAGTTCGGTACCTAAAGCAGATGACCACCAACCTTGATCTCTGCCTTCCTATATTTGCTATAAAATTAGAAATCATCTAAAGTTGTTTGAAGGGTGAGTTGAAAACTTATCTCGAATTATCATACTTCACCAACGTCAGGGGAAATCGGTATATAATTTGGACCTTTTGGTAAACCGTTCGGATTCAGTTTTGTTCGGATGGCAAGTGCAAACAAATTAAAAACAAAACAAACCATAAACAAGATATATCATATTTCTGATTTCCCATCAAAATACAGTTCAAAATGAAAAGACGAAAGATGATTAACTATCAACTCCTAAACTATTAAGATTTTATTCCTGTTTGTGACGACAAAAGTGTACGTTCCTTTCGAAATGGTCAAATGACTGACTAATTGTACGGCTACCATGAGTTTGACAATGACACACTCGTTACGTGCCATCGACTTAACGCGCTTCGAATAGAGCTGTCGATTTCGTAATTCACGATGCCGTTGTACTACGAAAACAACTTCAAAATGTTACAGGTCGACACACGTAAAAAGAGCCCTGGCGGCCATATAAAAAGTATGGCCGCCAGGGTTCTTTTTACATGAGTCGACCTGTACTCGCACGCGCTTAGTTTTCGATGCGTAATTTCAACTTTCGATCGCACGACCAATCGGTACCGTGGGACACAAATTTGACGTTTCGAATCGACAAATACCGTCACGTCTGTAGTTTACTATTTCACTTGCGAGCTCACTCACTCACTGCGAGCCCTTAGACTTAGTAAAACAACAGACATACCTTGGTTTAATAATAGATGATAAATTTAATTGGAGCCCACACATTGACCATGTATGTAAAAAACTAAGAGGGATACTAAGTAACCTAAAGATACTTAAAAATAAAATGCCATATAGCACTTCGCCTAATATACCTGGCCATGGCTGACTCAGTGATAAATTATGGCATATCTAGTTATGGAAGAACATACAACACATACCTACAGCGTATATACAATTTACAATTAAGGCTTATTAAAACAATTGTACCACTAAAAGTTAAATATAAGCACAAAAGCAACTATGATAACCTATTCCAATACTGTAGACTCCTTAATGTATATGACAAAGTTAAAATGGCAGTGATTCTAGAATATAGACAATACCTAGGAAAGCTGAATAGGTATAGCAGACCACAGAACCTCCGGACACTAACAACCAGTAAAACATTTACAGTACCAAGAAGCAACAACTTTTATGGGCGAAGGGTCTGGTCCAGTTATGTGCCTGCTGTCCTAAACAGTCTCCCTACAAATATGATTGAAAATGTAATAGATAGTATAGGAGATAAACCGCATAAGGCCAAATGTGCAACTAAGAAAGCCATACTAAGTGTGAAGAAAAAATCTTAATCTTAATTAAATAACAATATATAAAGGTCAAATCTATAATATATAACTAAAATATGCTTAGCAAATAATCTTTAAAAGTCAAGATTGTGCTAAGTAATTAAGAAAAAACTGTGTGTAAAACTATTATTGCAATAAACAGTTCAAATTTTAATTTTTTTTTTTTAAACTTGCAAATTAGCGCGTGATATCGTATTTAGCCGTCAAGAGGTATCGTGGATCCAATCGAGACCTATGTCATATTAAAGAACGGAAAATTATAACAATTTTGAATTGACAACATACATCCGCAAAATTCGGATTGTCGCGTATTTTGTATTTAAAAATGCAAATGAATGACACAAAGTCCGCCATATTTGGCATAGGTATTTGTTTGGTATTTTATCCACGTTACGAGTTACGAGTGCCAAAATTGCGAGTTTATATTCTTTTTCATAGTGATAATAATGCTAGTTGCAGTGATATACTCATTTATTTCAATAAATGCGTGATGTGAAAATCACCGACGAAAGAAGTCGTGAAATTTTATCACGAAGAGTCCTCCCACGCAGTCGGCCCTTGGAGCTCCGAAACTAGATTTTTCAATGCAAATCATTAGTTCGCGAGGAGGGGACTCCACTCTTATCGAAGTGGTGCCTACTGCTAGTCGTATTTGGATAAATTGTAAGTACCTTATGGAAAATATAATATGTAAACTTGCATGAACTTGAAGCCCGAGGTTATTTTGTTGTAGTCTTGTAGTTAAATACTTAGTTACTCCAATCGCTACTAAACTGGGGAATTTAAGACCCATTCCGTAACATATAGATCTACTATAAATATAGGTATTGTATTGTGTATAATTCTTATTGGTAACTTGATTATCTATCTGTCTCCTAATTCGGTGACCTAGACACTGTCACAATGGGTTGTCTAATGTTTGGCCGAAATTTATATCCAAGAATATTAATTTGCCTAAATCACGTTGGCCCGATTTTCGTTTGCCCGAATGATTCATTTACTAGAGTAGTTAATTGACACACTCTTGTTTTCCCGAACATTAGATGCCAGAATGATACGAATGCCATACATATTGTTGTCCATTTTATTAAGTGAAAGAATATAATTTGTTAGAATATTTAATCGCCATACTAAATACTGTTTTTTTTAGGGTTCCATACCCAAAGGGTGAAAACGGGACCCTATTACTAAGACTTCGCTGTCCGTCTGTCTGTCAGTCACCTGGCTGTATCTCAAGAACCGCGATAGCTAGACAGTTGAGGTGTTCACAGTCGATTTATTTCTATTGGCGCTATAACAACAAATACTAAAAACAAAATAATAACTAATGAATTGACTACAGTGGTATATGAAATTCAGGCAAATGAAATTCTGGCAAGTAAGGGCATACCGTCACAATGATTGATTGATTTTTTTTGGATATTACCCCCTATATACAAACAGTACGAGCGGGATGCACAGATAGAAAACTCGATACTCGTTAGCGTAAGTCGTCATTGTCAAACTCATGGTAAACGTACAGCACTTCTGAAGAAATTGAGTGGGAACTTGCTGCCTTAAAAGTCTAAATAATGCAATTTATTTGTCGTAGACAAAGTATTGTATACAACGGTGGTCTAAAAACTCTCGTGGCAACCCACGACACTCGCGTTTTAAGACCCTTCTTATATAACAGTTGTATAAAATATTATAAAATAGCATATTTGGGCATATTCATTATTTTAGGGCCCTTAAACGGATAGTTACGGATAGTAACAAAACCGACAGTCAATGTCAATTGCATACATTTAGTAACAAAACCGACAGGTTAGATGTGACTTAAGCATCACTTTAGTTAACCTTAATCTGCCATTTTTTTTGAAACTCCCCATTTCCGAAGTATTTTCGTGTAATTTGTTTATTTTAGTGTTTATTTTTACGGTTCAGACAGACAATGTCAAACAATGGAAAAATTCTTAAGAATACAATAGAATTTTTCTAAGTACAAATAATTACTACTAAGCCGCAGTCTGATACCTATAGTTAAAACATGTCTAAAGTCAAAGTTCGAAACTATCATTTATGTTAGGTAGGTTCGGATGATCGGAAGAAGCTTTGCAAGACTTTATATACTTACCTATATTTACTTAATGGAACATGTTTCAAAATAGTTATTTACGATACAAGTGCCGAAAATAGGAAATTCGGCAACGAGTGGTGATAAATTAAAACACGACAGAAGGGAGTGTTTAAAATCGACACGAGTTGCGAATTACCTATTCGCACGTGTATCGTACAATGTTTTACTCTACATAATTATGGCTCTTCAAAGTTTTGACATATGCACGGAAAGTGCACTTTTCCGCACTAGTGCGGGATATACCATATGTACTGTTATAGTACATTACGTAACTAGGGCGGTGAATTCGTAAATGCCCCAGATCGCAGGTCATTAATATGCGCTCTGGGGCTTTACGAATTACCGCTCGTGTTGCGTACAAAATTTTACGTCTTTACTCGTCCCGTACGCGCAGCGTGCAGTAAAACTTGCATTATGGCCAGGTGTGACGTAAAGATTATTATGCACGATGCACCGCCCGCTGCGACGCGTATCGTCGTACCGCGCTAGGCCTCTATAAGATAAGATAAGATAGATAACATAATTTATTTTCATTCACACAAAAGTTTACACTATAACAACAAATCACTTAAGTGGTACTATACTAATTACATAGAAACAGTTACATACACTTTATACGAAACTAATATTTCATAAAACATTAAAAAAACAAGAAACAAAGAAAAGTAAACAAACTAAAATAAACTCGTAAATAACGTCAACGACTAGGTACCTACAATGACACAGTTTAAATATTTAATGTCCAATCAGCTGTCCAACACTACCTCTTCCTGCGATATGAATGCTAAACTTTTCTACAGAACACACCTGCGCCTCGAGTGGTTAGGTATTCTTTATATGGATGTGTACGGGCATGCGCTCACTGCATCAACTCCGTATCAACTCCGTAGTTAGTACATTTACGAGGCGCGGCGGCGCGGGTCGGGCGATGGGTGGCTTTTTTTTTTTTTTTGAACCTGACTGTTGCTATAATAGGACGGACCCAATATAGCGGTCGAACTGCGTGGTTGGAGGGTGGCCTGGGGAAAATCCAGGGGAAGCCTCCGGCACGACCACGCGGGGAAGTTTGTACACTGGAATACTCTAAGAGTTTGCGCTCCAGTGAGATTGGTTGAACGGTATCAACCGAATCTGGGGTGTGAGTGGTATCGAACTACTGGGAGTTTTATCGCTGGTACGCTAAAACCTAGCCTAGCTGAGAAGAGTCCAGCAAGAAACTCAGCTAGGCCCGACTTGCGTCGGACTGACTCTACCCGGTATGCGGCGGCACCGGGACGAAAGCGGACTGTATGTGTCTGTGTTGTCTCGCGGTGGACGTCCCCGCCGGCGGGAACGCTGAAGTGTACGCGATGTGTTGGACGCCGAAAGCGCAGCGTTCCATCTTTCGATGGACGCTGTGATTTCGCCGTCCGGGTCCGTGAGTGTGTGCCTAGGACGCCGGACCGTGCGGCCCCTAATCAGTGAGCGCCGAGTAACGACAGAGGGGGGAGAAATGGGGACGTAGTCAGCAGCCTTCCTAACTAACGGATTCCTATGGTGGGGAGCGTTATCAAAATAACGTCTGGCAGCCTGCTTAAAGGAACCATACATGGTGCTAATCTCCATGTCGGGGTGCAGGCTGAGGTTCGATTGGTACCACGGGGCACCAGTCGCCCTTCGGAGAAAACGATTCTGAATGACCTGAAGCAGCTTGAGCGATGACATAGGCACGTGAGCGAATGCTACACTTGCATATGTCATGATTGGACGAACACAAGTCTTGTAGAGTGTCAGCTTATTCCTAAGTGACATTTTACTAAACTTGTTGATCATCGGCCCTAGCCTTCCTAGCACGAACAACGCGCGGTTGCGTACCCTACGGATGTGGCTACGGAAAGTCAGTCTCCTGTCGAGGGTCACTCCAAGATATTTGGCCTCGTTGACCCAGGGGATGGGTCGGTCAAACATCTGGATCGGAGCCACCCGCCTTTCTGTACTAATGCAGTCCGACGGATGAAAGACTATTGCAGTGCTTTTCTCCGGGTTGACTTCGATACGCCAAAGATTAAACCAACGACCTAGGTCGGAGATTGCCTCTTGGAGGTATCGCCGGATAGTAGCGTACTTACAATGAGTCGTAAAGAGCGCGGTGTCATCCGCAAACAACCCCAGTTGCACCTTAGGGTGCCTGGGAATGTCGTTCGTGAATAACGAGTAGAGAGTGGGAGAGAGCACGGAGCCTTGCGGGACTCCGGCCCGGATGGGGTGTGGGTCCGAATACGTTCCCTCCAGTCGGTATCGAAAGCTTCGGTCACTGAGAAAATCTCGTATTGTGAGTACGAGTCTGTCCGGCATTCCGAGCTGGTATAACTTGTATACAAGCCCGTTATGCCAGACCTTGTCGAAGGCTTTCGCTACGTCGAGAAAGATCGCACCGGTCTTGAGCCCCTGGAATCGAGAGAAACCATCCAACACGTGCTCCGTGGCGCGGTGCACCTGTTGGACGCATGAGTGTCCGGATCTAAAGCCGAACTGCTCATCGATGAGGAGGTTATTCTCAGCCGTAAATCTGAGAATTCTCGTGAGAAGGATCCGCTCATATAGCTTTCCAAGGGAGCTAAGTAAGCTGATCGGCCTGTAAGAGGCAGGCGAGGTCCGGGGTTTGCCGGGCTTCGCTATCCCTATGACCGTTGCACATTTCCACGCGGCTGGAAAGTGAGCATTGGTCAGTGCGGCATTGAAGATGCCGACCAAAAGGAGGAGGAGGGTTTCGGGGAGAAGTTTCAGGATGCGATTGGATAGACCATCCGCACCCGGAGCCTTCCTAATACGGAGACGCCTGACAAGGTGACTTCCTTAACCGACACCGGTAAAATGGGTGAAGTTACGGGGAGACGCGATCTCCTGTCCACCTCGGAATCGACCCTACTGATGTGGGCTTCGTCGGTGTTGAGCGAACATTGGGACTCTAAACTACTCGCAAGGCATTCGGCTTTCTCACTGTCCTCGAACGCGGGGGTTGAGTGATCCGGTCGATCCAAGGGAGGGATGGTCCAACAGGCATCGGATTTGAGAGATCTCGCTAGTTTCCAGTAAGCCAGGTGACTAGGCGTTATCTCCCCCATCAGATCCCTGAACGAGTTCTCCCGAAATTCGGCAATTCTCTGTTTGGACTCGTTAGACAAGTCCCTCAGGATTTGCCGATTTTCGGCAGAAGGGTGATTTGAATAGGTACGTATGGCGCGAGTTTTCCTTGTCACCAACTCTCTCAGTTCCGTAGGTAGAGGTCGGTTTTGGATGTCCTCCGCCGACACCTCCCTTGAGGCTTCGCTTCGAACAGCGTTGAGGTAGTTGGTGAAAGAATCGATCGCTTGGTCTGTCTGTTCGGTTGTAGTTATATTGTCTGGGATATCTCTAAGCAGGGGGGAGTCCGTCTGTAGGAGACCTGATTGTACCTTGTCCCAGTCCACGAGTGTCCTGGTTCGAGGAGTACTATTGGGGTGAGGGCCTAGTCTCAAGAGGACTGGCCTATGATCCGAGTCTAGTTCGTGTAGCACTTCTATAGAACGCAGAGTTAACGCTACGTTCTTTAGTAGTGCTATGTCGAGTATGTCAGGTCGGTGGTCTACGTTATGAGGGAAGTGAGTCGGCTCTAAGGGAGCGAGGAGATCGAAAGGGAGGCTATCGATCAAAAGGTGATGAAGCCGATTGCCGTTGGGATTGGATGCTACGCATCCCCAGCTGGTATGCTTACTATTTAGGTCCCCGGCCACGATGACCGAAGGACCTAGGGAGGCTAAAGAGTTGAGGTCAGTCAGAAGTAAGAGTTGAGTGTAGTAGGAGTTGAGGTAAGTCTCGTTGAGGTGAAAGGTAGGTTGACGCAATCGATATCGGGGGGTGCCCCTCCATCGAGATGCGACAGACCGACACTTCCATATTAGTCAGGGGCGGTGGATTGAGACTTATGCAATGTAAGTTACGTTTGTAGAAAATGAGCGTGCCCCCGAATGGCCTACCATCTTGCCTATCATCTCTAATCTGAACGTATCCAGGGACGCGAAAGGCTCTAATGCCGGGACGATAAAAGGTCTCTTGGACCAGAAGTAAATCTACTGAGTGATTGCGAAGGAAGTTCATCACCTGGTCCTTCATACCCCTTAGACCATTGGCATTATAAATGCCAATGGTAATCGAAGCAGGTTTAAGCTTCTGGGATGTACTATCCATACTAATAGGCACCGTTAACCTGGCTGCCGCTTGGTGCGGCGAGATAGCGAGTAGCTGATGCGAATATGTGGGTAGACAGGCCGCTCGCCACCTCCGGTGGGAGTACCTGTACTAACTGCATAAACGCATAGAGTGGGTCCATAGCGGGCCGGCCCGCTTGACTGGCGGCGGGTCCCCATACAGAGGGGCCCGCCTGGGATTGGGGTGCAGAAGGCACCGGGCGGGGACCTACGGCCGCTGAAGGCGGCGGGTTCCTAGGGGCTCCTAACCCTAAGGCCGGAAGGGCGGGGAAGTTTTGCGGAGTGCTATGGGGAGCACCCCGGCCCGCGCTTTGCTTGCGCCCCGAGGGAGGCGAGGACTTCGACTTTGCCCCGGTGTCGCGACTCTTTGGGCGGCAAGGGCATCCCCCATAATTGGCAGTATGCCCATGGGGGAGCTTGCGACCCAAACAGTTGCAGCACCGTATGCCGTTCGGGTCCTTGCATCCTTTTGGGCGCTCGCAATCGCGAGTCGCGTGATCCCCAGCGCACTTGACGCAACGGGGGGGAGAGTGGCAGCCACGGGCGCCGTGGCCAAACCGCTGGCAGTTGTGGCACTGTGAGAGGTGGGTCCTCTTTTTGGGAGTCTCCACTCTCACCGCCATTTTGAGGACCTCCTTAAGGGAGTGGACGGCTTTGCGCTGGTTCGGGTCGGTGACTATTAGTACGATATCGTACTTCCCTACTTGCTTATTGTAGAGGCGATGAACCTCCCTGACGGCGATCCCCTTGCGTTTGAGGTCCGCGGCTACCTTGTCCTCCGGGATATCCTTGTGGATTCCCCGGAGGACGGCCCTATAACCTTTCTCCTCGACGGTCAGCCTCCGGTTGTAGGCCATCGACAGCTCGTCGAAGAGACGGGTCAGAGCACGGTAGTCCTCGGGTCCCTGGACCGTGATGCGCATCCCTTCCAAGGGCGGTTTCAAAATCTCCGAACCGACCACCCGGATGCCACGCTGACTGGCTATGGCCATGGCAGTGTGGTATCTATGTGTGTCGATCAGGACACATGAATCCGGCTTGTCCGGGTTGCCTACCGGAGTTGGCTTGCTGGGGGCCGAAGACCCGCCGTCCGTTGCCAGAATGGCACTAATGGCCTGAGGGGCCTGCGCAGAGGGCGCCTGGACGGCGGGAGTCCGAAGGGCTTTCTTCGCCGGCGAATCAGCCCTAGGAGACTTCGGCAGCGCACGTTTGCCCTTGCGGCTGCTGCCTACTGTGGTCCAGTCTGTCATGTCCATGGTCATTTCCTCGTTCGAGTAGAGGAGGTCCCGAGTCTGTTCGTCGGTCAGTCTGGTTGTGGAGAGACAACGAAGGAGGGGGTGGGGGGGAGAGCTGGAGCGTGGGACAGTGCGTTCCTCTCGCAAGGAGGGTCGCCCCTGGAGGGAGCGAGAACGCGATTGTCTCACGCTTAAATCCGCTTCGGGGGGGGCCTGAAGGGCCGGAGGGTTGGCTGGGGCAGACGCGGCTGCCTTGGCGAGTTTTCTTTTGCCCTTAATGGGCGTTTTGGCCTTAGGGGCCTGGGTCGGGGGCGAAGGGGTCGCTGCTGCCGCCGACGGCGGTGGCGGCGGCGGTCCCATGGTGGCCTTAGGGGCTTGGGCGGCCAGAGTGGCCGTCGGAGTGGCCGGACGGGCCTGGAGTTGCAAGTCGAGACTTGTCGGGGGGGGGGAGGTTGTATGGGAGCCGCCTGGGCAGAGTCAAAGACCTCGCCGCTGAGAGCCAGCTTGAGCTGTCGGTTCTCAGCAGCGAGGCGATCGTTTTCGGCTTGCATTGCCCGCATGACTTCCTCCATCCTCGCGATCCTTTCTTGCAGCTCCATCCTACTTGGTTGGTCGGTCGCCGCTAAGCTTTTCCTACGCCTAATATGTCGGTTGCACATGTCGGTTGTCATATAGGCGATGTGTGTTTTAATAATATAAGTTACGCGGACGACATGGCGCTGTTGGGGCCCTCGGTTGACTCGGTGCGGCAACTGGTCAAGATCTGTGAGGGGTATGCCGAGCAGCATGGTCTAAAATACAACACAGCTAAAAGTGAACTGCTAATTTTTAAAGCATGAAAGTACAACTCGACTACGGAGCCTAAGATCATGCTGTGCGGTGTACCACTTAAGGTTGTTGATCGCTTCAAGTATCTGGGGCATATGCTCACAGAGAACTTGAATGACGACCTGGACTTGGAAAGGGAGAGAAGGGCGATGGCCATAAGGGGTAATATGCTCGCCCGCAGGTTTGCACGTTGTAGCGAATCAGTTAAAGTGACGCTCTTCAGAGCCTACTGCCAGACATTCTACAGGTGCAGCCTGTGGGTAAGATTTACGCAGAGGGCATATAATACACTACGCGTGCAGTACAACAACATCCTGAGAATGCTGTTGGGGCTGCCGAAGTACTGTAGTGCTTCCAGCATGTTCGCGGAAGCGCGGCTGGATGACTTTTTTGCCATAAGGCGAAAAAGAGTCGCGTCCATGCTGAGACGAGTGCGCGGCAGTACCAACGGTCTTCTCAGGGTGGTGGCCGAAAGGTTGGACTGCCCTATTACCAAGTCTTGGGTTAAGGTGGCTATTGGGAGAGCGAAATAGACAGGATCAACTTTCTTCGCTTTCTCAAATACGAGTAGCACACATCTTGCCTTATTTTATACGTGCCTCATTTAATTTTATACTTATTTATTTTTCTTAATCACCTAACTTAGTTCGTAAGATTTAATACTAACAAAAATGTATGTACCTATATGGACCACATAAGGTCTGAAATAAACGATTTTTATTTTTATTTATATGAACCGAAATGCTATCCTGATGTCGGTGTCGAGTCTTGTCCACTTGTCCGCCGTGTCAGTGTCAGCTATGTGTCCTAACACGAAGGGAAGAGTCGGACTGTACGAATTACTGGGCTTCGTGGTGGTATCCACCCCACACTGTGACTTAGTTGGCACCGTTAGGATCCGTCACTGTGTAGCCACTGCGAGCGTGGTCTTTCTAAGGGACAGAGACCCGGGTCTGACTTGAGAAAGTCTTAACTAACGGGTAGCCACTGACGTGTCTAGCCCACAGCCCCGAAAGACTGCGACCACTACGAGCGTGGATTTCCAGAGGGGCAGGGACACGCGGGTCGACTGGAGACTTATGAAAGTCTTAACTAACACACCCGATGCTTCCACGTGGTAATTGCGATAATCACCGCGCGGGGGAGCGATAAGAGTGAGCAGGTAGTCGGAGAGGATATTCGGGTTACAACAACAATAGGGCAAGAGCGCACCGCTAAGCACGACCTCACTCGACCGCTGCCGTAACCGGAATGATGGGTGGCTTTTTTTTTTTTTTTGAACCTGACTGTTGCTATAATAGGACGGACCCAATATAGCGGTCGAACTGCGTGGTTGGAGGGTGGCCTGGGGAAAATCCAGGGGAAGCCTCCGGCACGACCACGCGGGGAAGTTTGTACACTGGAATACTCTCAGAGTTTGCGCTCCAGTGAGATTGGTTGAACGGTATCAACCGAATCTGGGGTGTAAGTGGTATCGAACTACTGGGAGTCGATGGGTGGCTCTAGTGAGCTGTGACCTTTATACGGTTTAGGGCTGCTCGTGCCCTAGCAGTGGGAGCGTTCGATACGCGCCTCGCGCGCTCGCCGGCCACTGCGAACAGGCGCCGCGGGCGCCGCGCTGCCACCGCGCCGCCCGCGCCACCCGCGCCGCCCACCGCGCCGATCGCCAGACCACACGCACGTGTCACTACCACATGAGCTAGAGTACCACATGACCGGTCCTGCGCCACCCGCATCCAGCGGACTCCCGCGACCTTCACCAGATCATCAGTCCACCTTGTGGGGGCCTACCCACGCTACACCTTCCGATACATGGTCGCCACTCGAGAACCTTTCCGCCCCAGCGGCCATTGGTTCCACGTGCAATGTGCCCCGCCCACTGCCACTTATGTAAGTTTAGCGATTCGGAAGGCTATATAAGTTACCTTGGTTCTGCTGCGGGTAGCCTCTTTTCTGATGCGATCGCGCAGAGAAATTCCCAACACAGCCCTCTCCATGGCCCTTTGGGTAACTTTGAGCCTTCTTGTGAGGCCCATAGTGCGCGACCACGATTCCGTGCCATACATCATCTTTGGCAACACACACTGGTGGTCAAAGGCTCTCGTCTTGAGACACTGCGGAATTCGACGATTGACCTCTTTCTCAAAGTTGGACCTACCTAACTGGACAGTCTGTCCTAGGTATATATAATAGTCTACAACTTCGAGCGTAAAAGTGTCCGATTGAAATGGGAGTTGGTCCTACATGTAGGTTTGTTATGAGATAGTTGTGGCACCCATATTTTTACACTTAACTGTACATTTATGTCGTGTGGGTATGGTACACCGCAGGCCGCGCCAGTGTGTGGCAGGCCTAAGACAGGTTTATCTAACACCGTTCCTAGGCTTATCTTAAAATAAGTGCACCTTGTTGTGTTCAGATCGGTAAGCGGGCAGAGCCGCGGGGCAGAATAGTTATATGTATTACGAAATCAGTGTTTTTAAGAGTGCAGTGGACTGCAAGATTCATAAAAGAACGAGGTGGGGATATAAATATTTTTTTATACTCGTCGACCTTAATGTTTGAATTAAGACATTGTACACCAAACTTAAATCACATACTTTTTACTATGGAGTTCCCAACTCAACATTTCATAACTGTTGAGACAACTAAAATGAAATTGACCAATCACGTGGCGCCTTTACTGAACTATAATGTATTTGACCAATAGGACGCCGTCATGAGAAAGTCAAAAGGTAAATAGACATCAACGCACAAAAATGAATAAGCCGTTGGTTGCACTTCGTTTTCAATAGATACCAAGTTTGTTTAATTTGTTCAGTTGACTCGTAGAAAAAGTATTGTTCACAATAGTGTCATAATCAAGCTTTTTAATCTCGTACCTTACTTAAGCCACTCAGCAAGCTTCGTGGCCTAAACACGGTACTCGACTAAAATGCTCTGTATTAACACGATTGTGAAAAATACTATTATAATATAGAATTTTATTTTATTTTATTAATATGGAATATTATATTTTTAGGATATAGATTTTATTTATTACATTACATTTTCCCCAAATTTTGCTGCTTGCTTTGTACTACTTTCAGGCTGGCTTTGTTTGTACCAATTTGCTTGAATATTTGTTTGGTTTCTTCTTCATTATAATGGCCTGTCCTGTCAAATTGGTTTTGCGCCCGCGTCACATGTCTGTCTTGTTTGACGTTTTAGTTGCTGGGAGCAGCTGTCATAATGGCGCTAGTTGGTCGGTGGGCGCAGTTATGTTGCGTTCGGAAATTTTATTACTTGTCTTGCTGTATTGTTTTGTTCTATGTATTACTATTATTATTTTGTGCGAGTGTAAAATGTGTGTTACGCCGTGGAATCACCAGATGGTTCCATCGGAAGACCAGCGCTGGCCACCAGGCCAGCATAACGCTGAGATGGAACCGTTTCGTGGCAATGTTGTTTTCTATTATGTTTTTTTGATTTATGTATGTGTTATTGTCATGAATAAATGTTATTCTATTGTATTCTAATCTAAATTGTCCAGCCATTTTATGGACTGGACAACTAGTAGCTATCAAAAAAAAAACTGGAAATCATATTAAACAAAATATAATGTTTTTCTGTGTAACTGAAACATCATTTAAATAATTACCTATAGACACAAAATCCAACAAAATATGAAATATTAGAAAATTCTACCTTAGTTCGCTCCTTATGGTTGGTAAAAACAAAAACTACAATCGTTTATTATTTCCTTTTTATTTTTAGAATACCTACTATGTTGCACGGTGCACATTGCAAACTCACATTAACCTCTAGACGTCTTCCGAATTTCCGATATTTAAATATTTTTGGGGTTTCTTAGTCTAGCCGAAATGACGCACCAATAGACAACCATTCCATAGTTTTGCCAGTGTACAAAGCAAGCGGAACCGCGCGAGCAGCTAGAACTCCGCGCGGGTAAGTTGTACCTAATAGTTGTATATGTTGCAGGGAAACGGTCAAAAAAGAGATTTGCTCAAATCTCTAAGGAATATGATCAAATCACGCAGGATGTTAAAATGGCGAATCTATTTTATCATTTACCTAATACAAATTAGTAATTTGATCAAATATCTGAATCTGTTTAGTGAAATGACGAAATAGGACAAAAAACGCAACTCGTTTTTTCATTTCACTAGACTTGTTTAGTGATTTGATAAAATCCCTGAAACGCGTCAGTGAGTTGAAGAAACTAACCCCAATTTAATAAACGCTTAAATGTTTGATTAAGTGTCTGTCTTGACAGAAAATTACTTTGAAAATCGTGAAAATTTTGCAAACCGCGCGCCTGATATAATTCTAAGAAACAGTGCTACGTGGTGCTACATCGCTAGTCTTGTCAGTTTACGCCCGAACAAAGTTCTATGCGTTTCGAATGAAGATACTTTTTTCTATGCCGTTAAATACGAGTTTTGATAATAAAATTGGTATACAACCCTTCTATGTGCGAGACTCAACTCAAACTTGGCCGGTTGACACTCAAAATAATAAAATAAAACGTCGCCAAATTACTGCACCTACCACTTTGCTTGTCACCGCCGTAAAAACAAGCTGATTTTTAACGTATCATTTATTTAAATAACACTGATCTCTGACAGGGTCTCTACACTTCCAGTCCTTTCATTACCAACTTTAAATATATAAAACATATATTTTAGTGTATTGAGTGGTGAGGATGTTATGGCAGCTGGTGGTGACGGCGGCGGCGGCCGTGGCGTGCGTCGCGTGGTGCTGGTCACGCCGGCGGCTGTACCGCCTCGCAGGCTGTTCATCGGGACCAGTGGAGGTAAATGTTTTCATACTCAAATATTTGACTAGAAGCGGAAGCCCCCGTCAAATAAAAATAAAAATATTTATTCTTCAAATAGGCCACAAGGGCACTTTTACTGCTCGAAATGTACATCTATATACTCTCATCATAAAATTAATTGCATCAAAATGTGCACTTCAAAAATAACAGTTGTATAGTTAGTCATTAACAATGGAAGCACCTTTGGAACAAGGGAAGCGAACAATAACCTAGTAACCACGTATGATTTACACTTGACATCTAGCTGTCAATCATGTAAGTGAGGCGTAGAATATATGAAAATATATCTTTGCATATCCCTGGTGGCGGATATTTACCAGGGATAATCAGTTTTCACCCTCGAAAGATTACAGTATTTCTTCTTTCATTTTAGATCGAATGATGGCTATTCAAAAAATGGGTGGAGCATCGAACCAACAAGTCTTTGCAGTATATGGCTGGGTCATAAGTTGTGCATCTGTAAGTATAATCATTAATCACCAGCTTCAGTCGATCGTAATAAATTTATATACAATTTTCATAGCTGCGCAGTCCAAAAAGTACTACCCCGTTGGTGTCTTTTGAGCCGATAATTCGCATTACGAATACTCTCTGCCTCGCTTATTCTGGGACTTGTCTCAACGAACACGACAATACGATAGATTTAATTTCATTTTTCATTTCATTTCATTTATTTATTTACTTGACAATATGGTAGATTTTGACCATGAGTAAAATCTGGTGTGTTCAGACCAGTATCGATTTTTTCTAGCCTTACATCCCAATATAATTATATTTAAGTAGATTTATTTATTTCATGAAATAGAACATAAGAAAAAAAAAACAGTTGAAATAAAATTAACCATGTCAAATAAATTATACGTATGGATGTTCTATTAAAAATATTCTCAGATGGTTCAGTTCGCAATTTGGCGGGTAGACGCTTCGTAATATGTTTGGCCAATTACCACAGGGTTTTTTGCTGAAAGAGCCATGCGACTCGGGACTGTTCTTAGCATTCCATTGTTGAGCTGTTTTCTTGGTTCTTCATCCCGTTTAAACATTTGTTGATGGGTTCTCACTAAAATAAGTACCTCAATCATAATATAGGGAGTAGTGCCTCATGATGAGGTAGGTTTTAAATAATTCCTTACATGGGTGTTTGGGGTTTACTTTCAGCCAGCAATCGAACCGCACGTTTTTGGGAACACTCGCTTAGCATCGGTTTAATTATCCCAAACGACTGTACCGTATGACATCAACAAGTGAAAATGAGAAAATAAACGGATTTTAAAGAATCTCGTGAAATCAAATTTCTACTTCTTCAGGCCAAATACAGCACCACTCAGTCTGTTACATAGGTAGTTAGTCAACATGGCACTTCCTGTTTAGGTTCGAGTCTAGCGTAAAGCCGATAAATTTGGACTCGTTGCATATTGGCATGTCCATCATTCTTTCTTTGTACCTACACTATTCTTACTACTACCGTCATCCAATAATATTGATTTCGCCATCCAGGTATGACAGATCCCGCAGCTATCGAAGTGCTGACTAAAAACTGCCTGGATAAGGATGAATTGCTTATGAAGTTCACACGGACGCTGATAGGCAACGGTTCTATAATGGCCCCAGGTAAAAAAGATCTTATTAATCCTATCCTATACAATTAAACGAGCAACCTATGTATCACCTTTTCGATAATAATTTCGATGACATTTGCACAATAGGGGTTTGCGAGGGCGAGAAATAGCTTCAAGGGCTGCTTTTTATGAATCCGGAATTGGAAGAACTAGCGCTTTTGAACTGACCTAAACTTTGTTCAGTACAGGAACGCTTCGTCGACGAGCATTTTGTAGAAAGAACTTAATTTCATAAAGTCATTTCTGGCGCTTCGCCGGCCGCTGCTGCTTCACGCCCGCTTCGCTGACTCGCAGTACATCTTAAAACTCTTCGTGGCTTCGCTCATTGTCGTACCTACACCGACCTGCCTGAGAGTATAAGACCTGTAGACGAGACCTATAGACGTCTTAAGTTACTTGCTAGACCTTGGCGGCTACCTGCTTCACATGGCTTAGCGCGACGTTTACCTGACATTTGGTGCAATCTTGGGTATAGTTTATATGACAATTCAATATTATGATACCATCGAGCTGATCTGATGATAGATACAGAATAGTTATAAAATGAGAAGGTGGCCTGCTCGGCTCCTCCTTCCTTCAACACGACCAGTAATTATGCGCCTTTCTAGCGTATCCGCTTTTGATCGTGTGTCCCAAAAATTTGACTACAAATGGTGGACAGCCTTGTTGCCCAGACTCGGTTGTGCGACGTTCAGTCTAAGATATTCGGAGCATTCTGCGCCAGCGCCCCATCATGAACGCGTCTGTCCTTTTAAGGATCCGGAAGTTAAGTGCTTGCGTGCTAAAAAATAATGATATTATTGCATAATAATATAAAAGAAGAGACTTTGTTAATGCGGATTAAGAGCAATGCCAAAAAATATGCTTTGAAGCTCTTAAGGCTTAAACAAAGTCTGTTCTTATACACTGTGGACGTGAATAACCCGAAAGATTTTAACCACGCATTCCTGAGGTCATTAGGAGTAAGAAATGTTATATGAACCCCAACAAAAATTCAGCAAAAAAAAAATTTTTTTTTGCTTGTTTTGTCGGTTTTTGTAAATAAAACTTGGATAACTATTGCTTTTTTATGGAAATTATCCCTTTTAATAAAACGGTAACGATTATTTTTTCAAAAAAGGTTAAATTTAGTGAGTGGTAGCTGGCACTTTGATATCTGTCAATAGCGACGCAAAACTGGCCAACATCGGTAGCAACGTCGCAATCAAAAGAGCTAAATGCACGTTAGTAATCAAAATAAAAAGTTTACATGCAAATTGATAGTATCTTCAAAACTAAGCCAGCAGTGACTGGGTCACATAACATTTTTTGCTCCTAATGACCTAAGGAATGCGTGGTTAAAATCTTTCGGGTTATTCACGTCCACGGTGTATATATGTTGCAGGGAAATGGTCAAAATAGAGATTTGATCAAATCTCTAAGGGATATGATCAAATCACGCAGGATGTTAAAATGGCCAATCCATTTTATCATTTGCCTAATACAAATCAGTAATTTGATCAAATCTCTGAATCTGTTTAGTGAAATGACGAAATCGAA
Source organism: Epinotia demarniana (assembly GCA_945867215.1). NCBI lineage: Eukaryota > Metazoa > Arthropoda > Insecta > Lepidoptera > Tortricidae > Epinotia > Epinotia demarniana. The sequence goes on along the minus strand of OX244273.1, from coordinate 4,554,678 downwards.
CAAAAAAGTCAACTCGTTTTTTCATTTCACTAGACTTGTTTACTGATTTGCTAAAATCCCTCAAACGCGTCAGTGAGTTGACGAAACTAACGCGATAAAGATTTTTCCGCTCTTTTATAAAAAAAATAACCACGAAGACGGTGGCGGGAGCAGTCTTCTACTTAACCTATCCGCCATCCGAGTCTAAGTCCCAGAACCGTTTAAATGACTAATGATTTAGGAGCCAATATCTGCGAGTTAGTTTCGTCAATTCACTGACGCGTTTCAGGGATTTATCAAATCACTAAACAAATCTAGTGAAATGAAAAAACGAGTTGCCTTTTTTGTCCGATTTCGTCATTTCACTAAACAGATTCAGAGATTTGATCAAATTACTGATTTGTATTAGGTAAATGATAAAATGGATTCGCCATTTTAACATCCTGCGTTATTTGATCATATCCCTTAGGGATTTGTTCAAATCTCTGTTTTGGCCATTTCACTGCGACATATATATTCTTATGCAATACAATTTTTTTTGACACAGGAAAAACGCGAATATGAATCTGTGTATGACCCAACTTACAGTTTAACTTATTTTATTTATCAGTTAAACTAACTAAACCAAAACGTCTGCAAGTAACTATACCTACCACATTACATCATTGCAGAATTTTAACAGTTTGCGAATTTATTTGCATAGAAATATAATTTAAGTAAAGAACAATGTAAATTGCGTTCGTTTATATTTAACTGCGTATGTTTTGTATATTCTGAGTATTGTTTGATATATTGCTATTTCTCACAAACGGCGCTTTTTGCAGTAAACATTTGGCGCCCGCGTCGCAAGATAATGGCGCCGTTCTTCAGCCTGAAGAACCTCAACCAAATAGTGGCGGTGTTCGACAAGAAGAGCGACGTCATGGTGGAGCTCATGCGGTCTAAGGCCGGGGGCGGCGACTTTTCCGTCTGGAAATACTTCAACACATACACTTTTGATTCAGTTTGCGGTAAAATGTTATCAAACTTCAAAATGCCTATGACATCAAGACTTTTCCAACCTCCGAAACGATATCTGTCCACGTCCAATAAAATGTTTAATGATTTCCCGTGTAAGTTCAGCTTCATCTACATAGACACCACTCAATTATATAAGTGGATTTGGAGTGGAGTTGGGAGTATCGTGAATACTCATAGTGAGCAGTCAATCACTACAAAATATATTTGAAGCGTTTGTTTAAGTGAGTGTCATGGGCAGGTAATTTTTATTATATGTATGCGGTTCCGCAGTAAGTTATCACTAAATATCTGTAAATTTTTAGAGACGGCCCTGGGCATCGTAATCAATTCCCAAGAAAATTCTGACCACCACTTTGTACTTCGTGCGATTAACGAACTAACAGAAATGGTGGGCTCCCGTTTGCTTCAGCCCTGGCTGCATCCTGACTTCGTCTACGAGAGAATGCCTGTGTACAAACAGTTTCAGCATCATCAGCAACGCACTCGTAAATTTGTAGATGAGGTACGACTAAATTTCTTCTAGAATTTATAACATAGACAATATGGTTATGTAGGGTTAGAATGATGTACTTGACTTGACAATATATATTTTTCAAGGGAACATCCAAATACTCCGAAATATTTTATTCCGGATTTGCTAACTCCGGTTTTCAAAACTCCGTATTTCATTCATAATTCCTATGACTTACAATTTCGATTACTGAAACACACGAATTTTATTTTACCGAATTTCAGAATCTCGATTGAAAAACCGATTTGTTTAACTCCGAAGAATGAAAAGCAGGAAGTGTTATTGGCCCGAAAAACAACATCCCGATTATCAATTTTCCGAAATTTCATCGCTAATTCGAAAATTTGATATTCGGTGAAATGAAATTCGTGTTTTTTAATAATCGGAATTTTATTATGAAATTCGGATTTTGGAACCCCGGTGTTATATGTATTACGATTCCTATTTCCCGTAAAGAATACCTACTTATGTAGAAAGGCACAAAGTAGTTTCAGAGAGACTCTAAGGCAGGTCGGTGTAACTACGAAGACGAGCGAAGCGAGGAGGAGTGTTAGTTACGACCGCGGCCCTACAGCCAGAACCGAATCTTCTTTTAGTACCTAATATTGAAATATGATATAAGTACGTTAAGTTTTCTATATTTTCTTTTGTTGTATGTTTTTAATCAGTACTTTTGTGTAGTCGGACATATTATTGGTCGATGTAATAATATTCAAAATTTTGCAAATCGGTATTTTAGTAATCGGAATTCATATTTTTGATATCTCGAATTATTATTCAATCTAAATTTTTATTGTTCGGTACATAGAAATTCGGAATTTTTATCATCAAAATTGTAACCGTTAGACATTGTATCCTTTCGGGTTCACAAGAATCGGATTTATGAAGAATCGGAATAGTCATATTTCATATTAGAAGTTTTAAAACATTCGGAATTATAAAAATCGGTATTTTGAAATTCGTGATTCCGACTTTCAGAATTTAGTTTTACGTATTTATGTAATGTACCCATTTTTCAATCAAATTCGTAGTGTGACAGTATGGGAACCTGGAAATATCCTGCATAGATTTCTCCCCTTGGACTGAATGTGCGGCTTAGAGCAGGTTATGTTAGGCATCAGCTTACGATTACAGACCGTTAAGTATGGCTCCAGCAGCTTCCATACCGTAAAAACTTGTCAAATCCATACATACAGGTTTGGTACAACCCACTCTAAGTTGTATGCGGCCGCTCGCTAGCCTGTGTGCCACCCTCTGGGACGCGCGCGTTTATAAGGGTTCCTAGGGCGTTCCTCATCACTGCGAAGCCAGCACTCGTTGGGGTTTAAGATGGTAGTCCTCACTGGTCCTCCGACCCAGAAATAAAACAATACACTCTATGGAGCGATACGAAGGCCTTCACTTCCAAGAGGAAAAAAAAGGCAGAGAATACGCCTCTGCATTTCCTGCACCCAGTTGCAGAAGTTCCCCTTGTGATTAACTGCTAGATATAAATATCAAAAAGAGTCCCGGACACCTATATTGATATCATTCGTGACATGCACCCGGAATTCAATCAGTGTAGCCAGAGTATCTTATTATTTTAACAGATAATACAAATCAAACGGAAGGAAATGGCAGCAGTCAGATCCAGTGACACTAGTAAGTATTATGTATAATTTAGGAGCCACTTATTAACAACTCGACCGTTTACCATACTAAAGGGAAAGCCACGACTCTTGTGAACCACGCTCCGAGACATGTTTATGTCTCGAGAAAATTTAAAGCAATCGGGTTTTGGCATGACACACACCGAATGATGAAGTGAAAATATAAACAAACTTAAATAAGCTGGGCTGCCACGACCACCCAAAGAGTCTTAACTGAGGTCATCACAGCATCGTACAGTTCAAGTTGGCCGTGATCTCAGCCAAGACTACTATATCGTCACCGTTGATATTGATGCCTAGCCTTCTTCAGTCTGGAGTCTTGAAAACATCCTCCAGAGCAGCAGTGAACAGTTTTGAAGAAATAACATCATCATGATCAGACAATATTGCAGTGAACAATTCCAGATTATGTTTATACGTTTCATTTTAAAAGCATTTTCTTTAGCACTTACTAAGTGGGGTTTTTTTATGACCAGCTAATCGTGAAAGGATCTCAGCCAATATAGCAAAAATCTAAATTTTTCTATCACGTTTAGTTTTATTAGCATTTTGTATAGCACTCAATAAAAAAGCGTCTGACTAAGACAAGCTAGCTAGTTGAACAAATTGACAGGAAAGATACCTTCCAACAATAAAGCCTTATAAATGAACTAAATAAAATAAAAATATTTCATAAGAAAATAAAATAAGTAGGTGAAAATAATACTTTGAAGTTCAACCGTTTTATTGCAAAATAGTATAATGACCAAGATAATGTGCTAAACGCTAAAAAATTGGTGCTAGGTATTAGTCATCACGCCAATCTCGTCATCAGTCTAGCTAGGGCATAGATCAGGGGTAGGGGCGGGTTGCATAAAGTTTTAAGTGATAATTTGATAGACATACGTGGATTCGTCATACTCATCATTACGCGTAACCGTAAATAGTCATACATTTATGCGCATAACGTTTTTAATCATAACATTTAAGAACATATTGTGTTTTGCGGATAAATTTGATGCGTATACAATTATTTAAGCATACTTTATAATGGACATAAATTGGTTGCTCATAAAACAATTTAACTATACTGTATCAACGCATAAACTGCAAACGCATAAGCCTATGTTTTTGTTAGTAGTAAATGAAGATCTCGAATCAGAAGCAAGTATGTTGTCTTTAATGTTGGGTCCCAGTAGCAAAGGGCGATCAGTATAAAAGTTGAAGTACAAACAAGTTTTGGATGGGATTAAATAAAGAAAGCAGTTTTTATAAGGATAATTACTTTTAATCTAAAAGAATTCACCGCAACACGACCATGACAGTAGTACCATGACAGGAAGTAGTTTTTACATCAATGTTGCCACTACATAAGAAAGTAAGTGTAATAACATTGCCATCTTCAACACCCCCACTCAATGTGACTACACTTACATAAAAAAAAAACTTAAACACAACATGCAATCAGACAGTTTTCTAACAAAGTGCAATTTTATAAATTGCCCACACTACATTTCTTAAGAAAACGTGTTATTAGTTCCCTGTTTAGGGCTTTAGTAAACATGTCTGCTGGCTGGTCACTAGTGCTAATGTACTTCAAACACAACCTTTTATTTTTAATTAATTCCTTTACAAAATGATAACGGATATCAATGTGTTTTAAACGCTTTACAGTACCAGTGGAGGCAACTGATATTGCAGATTGATTATCACAGTAAATATGTACTGGACAAACATTATTAATTTTGAAGTCATTCAGCAAATTAATCAACCAGCAGGCTTCACTAGCAGCTACACTAATAGCAACATACTCGGATTCTGTTGAAGACAAACTGACAGACATTTGTTTCTTTGAGCTCCATGAAATTAAGCAATTGGAGAATTTAAACAAGTATCCTGTGGTAGACTTTCTATCTGTCAGATCTCCTCCCCAGTCCGCATCACAATATCCCTCTAAAGCATCATTTTGGCACTTATATATTAACTTATAATCTAGAGTATATTTGACATATCTCAGCACTCTTTTTAATGCTGCTAATAGCATCTCATTTGCACATACTTGGTACCTACTCAACAAGGAGACAGCAAAGCACAAGTCAGGTCTGGTACCAGACACAGCATACATAAGACAGCCGATAATTTGTCGACAAGTCTTTTCAATGTTTTTATCTACAGGGTGGCCACTATTATTTTCAAATATTTTACCATTAAAATTCAGATCTATTGGCGTCAACATGGGCTTACAGTTTTCCATTTTAAATCTTTTGAGCACACTTTCCAAATAATTTCTTTGGCTCAGTTCAGTGACACCTGTTTCTATATTTTGCATTATATTTATACCTAAATAATCTGTTACCAATCCAAGGTCCTTCATATTAAATTCTTTATTTAACCTGTTTTTCAGTTCCATTACAACATTTTCATTTGACCCAAAAATCAATAGATCATCCACATATAGCAACAAATACGTTTGGTCATTTTCATTGCACTTTGTATAGAGACAAGAGTCACAGCTTGATCGAATATAACCTTCTTTAACCATAACAGAACTAAATTTTTCATTCCAGCACTTTGGTGAGCTTTTGAGCCCATATAGGGACTTGTTTAACTTTACAACATTTTTATTATCTGAATAAGCTCCTTCTGGCAGGCTTATGAAAACATTTTCTTCTATATCACCATAAAGGAATGCCCCGGTGACATCCATTTGGAGAATAGGTAAGCGCAGTTTAGTTGCAATGACTATAAACAGCCTCAGAGTAGACAATTTGGCAACTGGGGCATAAATGTCATTTAAGTCCATAATATCACTCTGCTCAAACCCCCTCGCAACTAATCTGGCTTTGTATTGTAAAATGTTGTTGTTACCTCTTTTAATTTTAAACACCCACTTACTACTTATAACCTTTTCACTCACTGGTTCATTGGTTGTTTCCCAAGTATTGTTGTCTTCCAGCGTCTTCAGCTCTCGCTGTATGGCTTCAGTCCACTTGTCAGCATCATGTCGGCCCATGGCCTCTTTGTATGTTGCAGGGTCATGTTCTGCGATGTGAACGTTCTGACATTGATAATTTTCATAATAACCAGGTGGTTTCCTCACACGCTTGCTACGTCTCAGAGGTATATTGGATGTATCAGTGGACTCTAGAGAACTATCATCCTCATCACCACTAGGGTGATATTCACTCCCAGAGTCCTCTGCATCCAAGGAGACTGCACTTTCATTGTTCACTGGCAATTTTACATTGCAGGGTTCTTCAGTTTTCTTTTCAATATCTTCTGACTGTTCTGAGCAGGTTAATTCAATATTATATTGACTGTCATCAATAGCTTGTATGTTGTCCAAGAAAACTACATCTCGCTTCATTTCCACACTCTTCGTATGAGGAAAATATATTCTGTAGCCTTTTACAGTCTCTCCATATCCCACCATCAGTCCTTGTTCACCCTTTTTATCCCACTTCTTCCTCTTCTCTTTTGGAATATGTGTGTACACAAGGGTACGGATCTCACGTTCTGCTTTTCCGTTCTGCGGAGGCGTGTATGGGACAGTTGTCTGATGTACTATGCCACGTCTCGAGAACATGTCCGTGATACCTTTATTTACTAGTTCCAGGCCATTGTCACTGCGAAAATACCGAACTCTATGTCCAGTCACATTTTCTGCCTTGTTTATAAAGTCTTCCACGCAGTCCTTCACTTCGTGTTTGTTCTTAACAAAATAAACCGTTCTGTAGTTTGAAAAATCATCTTTTAGTACCACAAAGTACTTTGAAACGCTGACTGATGCTACTTCCATCGGGCCGCAAGTATCCGCATGTATCAGTTCACACGTTTTTGTTGTAACACTTTCGCTATTGCTAAATGGCAACCGATGTATTTTTCCTTCCAAACAACTGACGCACTTAGGGACAACAGTTTCTTTCACAACAATGTTTTCTTTCGAAAGCACTTTTCTGACATGAGCAAAGTTCTGATGCGCTAGTCTTTCATGCCACGCAGTCAATGTACTGTCCGAGGTTTTAGCAACATTAGCGACTTTGTTTTTATAACGAAACTCTAAATAATATGAGCTTCCAACCCGTTTTGCGATCGCACGAACGTCGTTGTCTTTATAAAATTTGCACGAAGTGTCATCTGTCACAATGACATAACTTTTATCTGACGCACAGTTCACTGAGAAAAGATTTGTTCTCAATTCAGGAACGAACCAAACTTTGTCTATGGTTGTTTCAATCCATTCACTCCCGTTATGCACTTCTACCGCCATCTGTCCATATCCTAACACACTAATCTCAGCACCATTACCTACAATCACTTTGGAGTCTTGTTTAGCGCTTGTAAATGAGGAAAATAGATCACGATCGCAGCAAAAATGCTCGCTGGCACCCGAATCGACCAGCCAATGAGATTGTTTATATTGTTCTAGTGAATTAGACACCACAAACGCATTACTTTTATTTTGTTCCTTGTTCTTCCTGAACCAACACTGTGCTTTACTATGTCCAGTCTTACCACAATAGAAACACTTGTTATTTTGACCTTCTCTCTTGTTGTTACCAGTGTTACTTTTACACTCACTGATGAAATGTCCAAGTTTATTACACTTGAAGCACTTTATGTTCTTTTTATTCTTCGTTACAAATGCAGACGAGTCTGGAGTTTGCTGGTGTGCTTCACCTTTCTCTCTTAACCTTTCTTCTTCCACCAGCAATCTCGCCACCAAGTTATCAATAGTTTGCTTATCATCAGGGGCAGACTCCCAAGCCGATATAAAGTGTTTGTATTCATCGGGCAGGGACATCAATACTTTTGTTATTACAAACTTATCCGATACTTCTTCACCCATCTGTTTGAGCTGGTTCTGCATCTCCTGGATTTTTGACAATAATGTGGACATTTCAGTCCCTGGTTCATATTTATATTGAAAAAACCGCTGCTGTACTATGTGAATACTTGTTTCTGTCTTTTGCTCATACACACTTTGTAATTTTCTCCACATTTCAGCTGAGGTTGAACAGGAAATAATATGCAGCATAACACTTTCTGCCATCCGTGTGACCAACAGGGTTTGGGCTCTCGCATCTCTCGACTCCCAAGTAGATCGAGCAGTAGCATCTTGGGGTTTTACACTCCTGCCCTCGACAATGTCTAACGAGCCTTGCCCTCGTAGCAACACTGTGGTTTGAAACTTCCATATGTTCCAGTTACTTGATCCTTCCAGCTTTAACATGCTGTTATTCGAGTTGTGGTCCATGTTGCTGTCTTCGCTTGTTCCACCAGTAGAACAAGTATTATTCGCCTATTACGGCGGCGGCGTGTCGTTTGCAGACCTAACCTCACTTTTTGTTTCGTTGTGATTTTTAAGTTGAACTTCCTGATTCTTTATCCAATCTTTAACAGGAAATAGGTGTCTGGGCCCATAACCTGATGGGATTAAATAAAGAAAGCAGTTTTTATAAGGATAATTACTTTTAATCTAAAAGAATTCACCGCAACACGACCATGACAGTAGTACCATGACAGGAAGTAGTTTTTACATCAATGTTGCAACTACATAAGAAAGTAAGTGTAATAATAACATTGCCATCTTCAACAATCTAATAACATTTTTTTTTTTGAGCCTGGTTCATGCACCGAAGCCCGAAGGCTGTATCGGCTAGCCCTGTGTGGCTTGTGGATAGACGCCGTTATTGGGCTATCTGATGAAAATATGGACGCCTGATGTTTTACTCATGGCAAAGTACACCACCGCGGTATTTGTGCCTGTCGAGGACGCAAGGACTCTCGCCCGTATTGTACGGGTTACATAGTATAACTGTCATACCGTTTGTTTATAATAAATTAGTTAAAACTTAAAGACTATTGCCTTGCTTCATTTCATCAGGTTATGGGCCCAGCACGCTTCCACTGCGCCACTCTGCTCGAACTCGAAAAGTTGGCCTATTAAAAGAGCTTATTAATACAAATTTGGAAAGTAGTTCAACAGTAGAAGACTACATAAACAAAATAATGACAGCCGCACACAAATTGAGAAATATAAAATTCAATGTGGACGATGAGTGGTTAGGCACCTTAATGCTGGCAGGGTTGCCAGAAATGTATGGGCCAATGATTATGGGATTGGAAAGTTCCGGTATGAAGATTAGTGCAGACTTGGTTAAAAATAAATTACTACAAGAAATAAAGACATCAGACACTACCGCACTTTATACAAACACAAAAAATCAGCAACCCAAATATGAACAGAAAATGTTTAAAAAAGGCCCAAGGTGCTTTAATTGTAATAAACATGGCCACCTCAGTAAAAATTGTTGGCATAAAAAATCAAATCATGAGAAATCTGAAAAAAAGGATATGTAGCAGCATTTTCAGCGTCTACAACAAATGACTCCGAGAACTGGTATGTGGACTCCGGAGCCTCCATGCATATGACTATGCACCGGGATTGGCTCACAGATGTCACTCCTTCACCTGTGCCATGCATCACAATCGCAGACAATAAAGTATTGAAGGTGGAATGCTGTGGAAATGTATGTATTAAAGTAAATGCAAAAGATGGTAGTACCGAGGCAATACAGGTAAGGAATGTATTATTTGTACCAGAATTGAAAACGAATTTGCTGTCTGTGAGCAAAATAATCAAAAGTGGATGCAAAGTAACGTTTGATGAAGCGGGCTGCCTAATTTACAATTCAAGTAATAAATTAGTCGCAAAGGCTAACCTTTCAAATGAAACCTATAAATTAAATATTTACCGTGGTAATGAAATCCAACTTATGCTGGCAGCTAAGACTGATGATAATGCGTACTTGTGGCATCAAAGAATGGGTCACTTAAATTTTACAAGCGTAAATAAAATACCCAACTGTTCAGAAGGTGTGAAATTATCATCGAAAAAGGAAAATTATACCTGCATAACTTGTCTTGAGGGCAAGCAAACGAGACGACCATTCCCCACCGAAGGCTCCCGTGCAACAGGTTTGCTAGAGCTTATCCACAGTGATGTATGTGGACCGATGAAACATGTTTCAATAGGAGGGGCAAGGTTTTTTGTAACTTTTATTGATGATTTCTCCAGACGAGTTCATGTCTACCTTATGAAACATAAAAGTGAAGTATTTGAGAAATTTGTTGAATTCAAGAACAGAGTAGAGAACGAACTAGATAAAAAAATAAAATTTTTAAGAAGCGACAATGGTTCTGAGTACAAAAATAAAAACTTTGAGGCTTACTTAAAAAGACATGGAATATTGCACCAAACATCAAATACATATACACCAGAGCAAAATGGCCTCAGCGAGCGCATGAATAGGACTTTGATAGAGCGCGCTAAGTGCATGATCTTAAATGCTGAGTTACATGTCACTTTCTGGGGAGAAGCGGTGTCCACAGCTGCGTACATCGTAAATCGCTCACCCACAAGTGCTTTGTCCGACGTGACGCCCTATGAAGTGTGGACAGGAAAGAAGCCGGAGCTGAGCCATATGAGAATTTTTGGATGTTCTGCCATGGTGCACATACCTAAAGAAAATAGAACCAAGCTTGATGTCAAATCACGTAACTTAATATTTGTTGGTTACAGTGATTGCACGAAAGGATACCGATTCATAGACCCTGAAACAAAAAGAGGCATTATAAGTAGAGATGTTGTATTCTTAGAAGCTTCAATTAAGAGAAACAAAGTTGATGATGCACCTGAAAAAAAATGAAAATATAATTAAAAAGGTAAACAATATAAACACAGAAGAAATTGCTACGAAAAATGAAGATAATAATGGAATTTGTACTCAATCAATGAAAAAGAGAACCGTTGATTTACTATTTGAAGAACATATTGAAACTGAAGAAAGAAACATAAATGATGAGTTAAATGAAACAAGAGAAACACAGGATGTATCTCAAAGTATTTCTATTTCAGATGATTCCGATCACTTTGAAGATGTTCATGATGAAACATACTCACCTGATGAAACATGTGATTCACCACCAGTGGATAATATAACTTTGAGGCCACTTCAGGATCGTATAGAACGACATGCAGAGAATAATCAGGAAAGCCCATCATCATTCATGTGTATGAGTGGTGAATCAACAATGAGTTTACTAAACTGTGATCCACAAAGCTTTGAAGAAGCTCTGAATAGTGTTAATGCTGAAAAGTGGAAGATAGCTATGAGTGAAGAACACGAGTCATTGATAAAAAATAATACATGGACACTTGTTACCTTACCAGAGGGGAAATCAGCCATTCATTGCAAATGGGTATACAAAACTAAGCTGGATGGAAATGGCAGTGTTACACGCTATAAAGCTAGACTTGTAATCAAAGGCTATAAACAAGTTAAAGGCATTGATTACCATGAAGTATATGCACCTGTAGTCCGTTACAGTTCTATAAGATACCTAATTGGCCTGGCTGCAAAATATAGACTCAATATACACCAAATGGACGCTGTCACAGCATTCTTACAGGGTGAAATTGATGAAGAAATTTATATGTCTCTACCACCTGGCTATAAAGAAGAAAATAAGGTCTGTAAATTAAATAAATCAATATATGGATTATAGCAAGCAAGCAGACAATGGAACAAGAAATTAAACACTGCACTAATAAATATTGGAATGACTAGGTCAAACATAGATCCATGTGTTTACTATCGAATTATAAACGAAAATGACATATTGTTCATAGCAGTATATGTAGATGATCTGCTGTATTTCTATAACAATGAAAAAACGTCACAAATGATGAAAGATAAGATAAAAGAGAAATTTAGTATGAAAGATTTAGGAAAAGCAGAGAACTGCATTGGTTTCAAAATTACTCAAAATCAAAATGAAGGAGAGATATCAATTGATCAATCTTTATACATAAAAATGATACTCAACCGTTTTGGTATGTAGAACTGCAAGCCGGTATGGACACCTACTGATGCAAATATTAAGTTAAAAAAGGCTGCTAGCCAACGAGAAGTTTTGAAGGACATTCCATACCAAGAGATTATTGGCTGCTTGTTGTACCTGTCACAGGGAACTCGACCAGACATAACCTATATAGTTCATGCACTGAGCAGGTATAACAATGAACCTACTGCTGAACATTGGGCGGCTTTGAAACGTCTTTTGAGATACATGAAAGCAACAATTAACTTGAAATTAACTTATAAAAGTAATGCGAATAAGATGATTACTGGCTATTGTGATTCAGACTGGGCAAATGATGTAGAAGATCGTAGGTCTTGCACGGGCTATATATTTTTATTTCAGGGTACCGCAGTCAGCTGGAATTCAAAAAAACAACAGACCATAGCCTTGTCAAGCACCGAGGCTGAATATATGTCATTGGCCTCCGCTGTACAGGAAGCGCTTTGGTTAAAACAGCTGGAAGAAGAATTTCAACCTGAACTTAAAGGTACCCCTATTACACTTTATTGTGATAATCAGAGTGCGATTAGTCTTTCAGGAAATGCTGTATACCACGCACGCAGTAAGCACATCGACGTCCGCTACCATTTCGTACGTGAGAAGATTGCAGCTAACCTAGTCAAAGTTCGATATAGATGCACTCAAGACATGGTTGCCGATGTCTTGACAAAAGGACTACATCGACCGAAGCACGATAGTTTCACCACAGCCATGGGGTTAATTGTAAACCGTCTGCGTCCAGGAGAGGATGATGAAAATATGGACGCCTGATGTTTTACTCATGGCAAAGTACACCACCGCGGTATTTGTGCCTGTCGAGGACGCAAGGACTCTCGCTCGTATTGTATGTGTTACATAGTATAACTGTCATACCGTTTGTTTATAATAAATTAGTTAAAACTTAAAGACTATTGCCTTGCTTCATTTCATCACTATCCGACAGCCAAGAAAATATTTAATAACAAGTTTACCCCGCTCTTTTATAAAAAAAATAACCTCGAAGACGAAAGCGGGAGCTGCTCCCGCTTTCGTTTTTTGATAAAATCTCAAATTTTATTATCATCAATATTATGGCTTGATAAATGTATGACATTTTACAATTATTACTAAAAATTATTATAATCATCGATATTATGACTAAATAAATGTTTGACATTCTATATTATGGTTTAACAAATTATGACTCCATATAATTATGACAGGGAACAATTATAGGATTAACTTTATGCGTAATGTTGTATGACAATCGATATTATGACAGTAGTTGTTATGCCACTAGACGGCCGAGCCACGCGCTGACTTCTGGCCGAAGGGTGTTGTGTTTCGGCGGTACCGAGGCAACCTACCGAACTCTACACCGGACTTGACGACGCAACGGAGCCACACTGTTTCGTCACCTAAACAATAATTAGTGTTTTAATATTATATTGTTTGTATGTTAGTCTGTAAGGTATTTGTAACTAAAGGCCTTAGTTGCCTGAAATAAATGTTTTATTTTTATATTTATTATTATAACAATGACTCCGGTAGTTTTCGAGTTTGTCAATAACATACATACAGAAAGAGAAACACGGCGACTTCGTTTTATAATATGTTTATGAAGCATTTGAAAAATCTCATAATTTCCGAATTCATGCCTTTAAACCATTAACGTGAGATATGTCAATTTAGCGCATTAAAGTCATATATTTTTTTTAGTATTCAGGCAAATAAACCTGTTCTATTCTAAGCCGTCTAAAGTCTCGGCACGAAGTGCACGAGAAGTATTGTTTAAATACTTAAACTGTTCTTTTTTTAGACAACAACAACTATTACAAAACTTTTGTTGAGACCGCAGTACAATCTTCTGAGGGAATATTAAATGGCTATTCCGACATTGAACTTCGCGAGGAGATATTGGTGATCGGTTTGGCTGGGGCCGACACATCTGCCGTGGGCGCTTCTTTCATGGCCGTCCTGCTCTCCCGCTACCCCGTCGTGCAGGACAGAGTATACCAAGAGTAAGCAGGCACTTGCAAAGGCTGACTTTTCGGTAAAAACGCACCCGTTACGAAATTTACTGGCAAATTGTTACCATTTTCAGACTGAAAGAGGTGTTCGGTGACTCGGACCGCGCCATCACCCCGGAAGACTTGCCCCGGCTCCAGTATCTGGAAGCTGTCATCAAGGAGAGCCTACGCATGTATCCACCAGCTCCCATGGTAGTGAGGGAGGTTCACGAGGATATGTTGTTACGTAAGATATACTATCCATGGACTCAATTTTCAATGAGATCCTTTTCAAAATAAGTATAAGTAAGACTTAAATCCTCACGGCTTTTTAAATTCAACACTTTAAATTTATATTTATTTTGAATTATTGTTACGTACAAAACACATCAAAATAAGCATATTTTACTTGAAAAACTCTTTTCTATAAGAAGTTTTATGCTATCCGTCATCCGAGTCGGACTGTCCTTTGAACCCAAATATCTCGGTAAACATCGATCTGAGCGAAAAATGTTAAAGTATAAAACATGCTTATTTTTAAGCATTTTCTGCTGCTGATTCAATTTTTGGTAGCTATTTATCACAATTTCACCCATTTCACACAGTAATTAGTTATTTTACATATAGTAGGAGGCAGGAACTACAATTCAAGAAGTCAATAATATTCGCTTTCTAGGTGTTACTATTGACACTTTCTTGAATTGGAAGGAACATATTGCTCAAATCAACAAAACGCTATCAAGTCAGTGCTATGCTTTATCCATTCTATCGGGAACCTGTTCGGAAAGCGTTGTTAGAAATTCGTACTTTGGGAACGTTTATTCTATATTAAACTACGGAATAATTTTTTGGGGGAACTCTGTTGATGTGCAAAGTACATTTATCCTGCAAAAGAGGTGTTTACGAATAGTATACCGTATGAGTGCTGAACAATCACTTCGGAATGTATTTAAAGAAAAACAATTACTTACTCTTACTGGAATATATATTCTCGAATTGTGCGTTTTTGTTAAAAATAATATGGACTACTTTGTTAGGAAGTCTTCATTAAAAGAAAATCTGCGTGAAAAATATAAGTACAACCTGTCGCGACCTAAGGCCAGTAATTCCCTTTACTTTAAAAGCGCGTTCATTACTGCGATACGTGTATTTAATGTCCTACCTAATAGTATTAAGATGCTAGAGGGTAATAAATTCAAATCGAAGTTGAAATCTTTCCTCATGGATAATGTATTTTATAGTTTAAACGAATTTTTTGAGTACCAGCAGCGCATGAATTAGAATAGCTATATATTAAGTCAGTGCACAGTATCACTACTAACTCTTAGTTTTAAGATTGAACATTGTACGCTCGAAATGAGCAACTGTTGTTACCTCCTATATTTTTTTTAACACCTGTATGTACACAGTTTACAATGAATAAATACTTTACTTTACTTTACTTTACTTTAGTATGGCTTTTAGAAGATATGGAAATGATTTAATTGCACGTGAAAATTATCGATTATAAAGTTTCTGGCTAGAAATATTAAAGCATATGATATTATGCAAAATAACAGTACTGTCTTAAGAATATTATGGTGAATAACAGTTCTGGCACATGAAATTATGGTAAACAAAATTATGGCCCGTGACACTGTTCCAAAGAGACACAGAGAGATTGAAGGCCTTCGTGTTAGCAGAGAATGGAGGGGAGGGTATTCAATAAAAAGAGAACCATTGTTACCGGATAAATGGACATAGAAAACCGAAGAGGAGTCATGTTAGGATATCTGCTAAGACACGACCTTTTCTTAAAGACTATTATGGAAGGGAAAATTTAAGGAATGAAGGGCAGGGTAAAGCCAAAAAGAAACTACTCCGAACAAATAAAGGAATGGCTATTGCTCCACCGACAAGAGTGCTACTCTTAACTTAAAGATGAAAACGGGCTACTATATTGTACAATTCTAATATATGTACAACCTCCCCATTTATACTAAGTTTAAGTAATAAGTATTTATTTTTATCAAAAGTGTTATCAAAAGTGAGCTTGCTCAAAATCTCTTAAAATTATGATTGTTTAAAAAAAAATGAATTTTTGAGACAATTGCTACTTGTGTTGATACGTATATGGGCCTGATTAACACCGGTTAAGAATTACTCAATTTATTACGTGCAATCGATAAAAAGAAATACTAAAACTAGTTGCTCACCACCACTCACTAATCTTATTGCAGTCGTGAGATCCGAATCAAATGACTGTTTATTACTTTTTCTTTGCAGCGTCGGGCACGACCCTGGTGGATGGAACTATAATAATGATCAATATCTGGGGCACGCATCGTAACCCCTCGTACTGGGGAAAGGACGCGGAACTGTTCCGCCCGGAGCGGTTCCTCCAGGGTGCGCTACCGCACCCCGCGATGTTCATTCCGTTCAGCTACTCGCTCAGAGGCTGCATAGGTGAGTATCTTTAATGTTTATAAGCGCGGATTATTACCTGTGCCATTTCATTACGGGAACATAAGGAGAAGGAGAAATCGAAAAAGTATGCAGTACCAGCCTAACTTTTTAGTAAGTACCTGCATCTAAGTGACTTTCTAAGTGCTTGCATTTTGCCCACGACTCGCTTGAAATATACAACTAGACGTGCCCGCGGCTCCACCCGCGTGAATTAATTATATTAATGAGTTTGTCACAATTGTATTATGTTCATGAGCCCTGCTTAGCAATATACCATCGTATACAGGTATTTTTATATACATTTATTAAAATGTCAACATGAAACTCAGTAATACACACAGGCCTCTTCTCATGGATGAGAGGGAACGGGCAGTAGTCCCCACGCTGGCCCAGTGCGGGTTGGGGACATTTGTGAGGAAACCTGCATACATTCACGAAGAAATTCAAGAAGTCCCCAACCCGCACTGGGCCAGCGTGAGGACTACTGCCCGTTCCCTCTTATCCATGAGAGGAGGCCTGTGCCCAGCAGTGGGATGTATATATGCTGATTTATTTATTATTATTTGAAAAAATGGCTGAAGTACCTATAGCGACACAAAGTTTCATAATTTTCAGCACTTAGTAAATTTGTACCCAAAAAGGTGTCACTAAAACACCTATTTTAAATGATTATAACGAATAGAACACATCAAAAATTTTCTCTAAAGAAGTTATTTTCTGCCCTTTTATAAAAAAAATAACCATGAAGACACCGTCGGGAGCGGAGAGTTAGGGGGTCAGGTCCAACTGATCAGAGCACTTGTTTTGTTCCACGCACAATATAACAAACGATAATGAAATAAATAAATAAAAATAAAAAATCCTTTATTTCTACTACCACTAATAATTACACTAATACTATAAACTATTATACTTAAAAACAAATACTCTAGGTAGAAGTCGCCTCTGCGGCGTAGGCCTCCCCCATTTCCTTTCTCTGGCCTTCCGCATCCTGTCTGAGCCGATCCATGTTTCCTCTTTTCGCCTCTCGGTATCCACTCGGTTAGTCTCTCCGTCTACCTACTTTGTTCCATTCTACAAATATGTCCTGCCCAGTTCCATTTGCATGATCGTATCCGGTATACAATATCATTCAGTTTTGTTGTTTCCTAATGGTTGTGTTGTTTACTCTGTCAGAAAGTTTAATGCCCAGCATACTTCGCTCCATTTTCCGCTGGCAAATTGCCAATGCTTCTTCTTTTCTCTTGAGGGCCCAAGTTTGGCACCCGTAGGTGGGCGATTCTCCGAGCGTTTGAACCGCTCGGTTTTAACGTCATTGTCGTCTCAAGATTATTTCATCAGAGGTTAAACGTACCGCAGAACCTTTAATCAAAAAAGATTCAGTACTGGTATTAGCTAACATCTTCATCAAAAGTAGACTCTGATACTCTACGCTTTAATAGTATTTGCTGTCTCCGACAATGACGAAAAAAAAACGCCTTAACAACGCTGAATATTCGCCCAGGTGATACATGGAAGGATTCATTTAAAATAAACAATCTATAAGGATTGCTTAACTGTAGATAGAAATAAGCCAAATACACTAACATAATTAAAATAGAATATAAGTAATATATATAAAAAAGATACATATAGATAGTTACATAAAGTAGAATCTCATATATATATGTATATTAATAAGCGCAAAATGATATGTCTAAAATAGTATCATTACGGTAACCAACCATTAACTTATGTTTCAAAGTTTCGTTTAACTGGCCCTATAAACAAGCGAAGTAGTTACGAGTTACGAGTTGCACTCGCACAATCAAAGATACCCTCGTAGGACCCTCTTACTAATCACTGAAATCTAAACCTTATGTTAAAACTATAGGGTCTATTCCTAATTTTATATTTCTTTCTGAACCCTAAGTTAAATATAAATATGATTGTTTGTTGAACACTGTCATAAAATGCTTGCTTATTGCGTAAAATTGTAATAGTTTTAGATAAGTTAACTATTTATAAGTTGTCTTGTAAGTGAAATATTTAATTTCTTTAGACAATAAAGTTCTTTAAACCGAAGGATGGCTACTTTAAAGAGCTTACTTTTAATACTTATATTTATCTCTTTGTTTTTCATGATCGCTTTATAGCCCCAATACTTTTTCCATCTTTTCGCCTTACCTCCTTTCCGGTGTAGCCATCAAAAGAGACAGACTGCCCCAAGTATAGGTATTCGTCCACGTATTTTAGTTTTCCGCCCTGTATGATTATGTCGTGAGGAGGTCCGTTGGTCATAATTTGTGATTTTGAGGTATTCATGTATAGTCCTACTTTTTGGCTCTCCTTAGTTTAGTCGTTTACCATTTTCTCTAGGTCGTATGCGTTGTGGGAGAATACTACAATATCATCCACAAAGCGTAGGTGGCTTAGGTATTCGCCGTCTGTTTTAACTCTCTTTCTAGCCTTATTTTTGCCCGGCTTTTTGAGTACAAATCAGAAAGCAAGCTAACATAATAACAAACGATAAATAATAATCAAAGTAGTTAGTTAGTTAAGTAACAGTAGGTAACAGTGACATGACACATGACAGCTGTTGCAGAGGGGCTACCGCGAAACGAAAACGAACTTCGTTCGTGTATCGCCCTCTCTGTCGCACCTGCTTGTTCGAGCGACAAAGACGGAGATATACGAACGAAGTTCGTTTTCGTTTCCCGGTAGCCCCTCTGGGTTGTGAGTTTCAATTTTTTTTTCGGAATTTCAAAGTTTAGTTTTAATAATTATTATTTATAAACAGTATGTTTTTTTAGCTGAATCAATTGTATAACAATTATACTAACGTGTAAATGTAGTCTTAGATATTATCAAATTACGTAAAATGGAGAGACCGATCGCGATCCGACCACAGATTACAGAGAAAAGCAGATAGGCCCTAATAAATTGAACGTTTTCTATACATCCGACCTCTTCTCACTTACGTACTGAACGCCGAGTAAGAAAGGGATAGAACCATGTTATCTGACAGGTCTTCATACGTCATTGTCTCCGCTTTCTCGCTCGCACAATGTAATTCGCTCTCTCGCTCGCTCGAGATTTAGTGCACAGAAAGATATTTTCTTACAAGTTATCGATATCAATATTTACTGTTAATAAATTCGTAATATGCGATACTCGTAAGTAAATTGTATCTCTATCCATACTATGCAAAAATTAATATGGTACTTACCAAATAGGAAACAAAAACCATTACACGACTACGAATATAATAAACTGCATTCATGTTTCATATGTTCGCTACAAATTAAATTATGCAAATACATAGGTAGTCAGACGAGTTACTTTTTAAGTCTCACTATTTTGTGGATCTTTAGTGGAACACATTTATTTTTAACCGACTTCTGAAACTTATCAATTCTGCTGGCTCTTTATTTTTTTCTGTATGTTCCTCGATTACTCTTAGACGCCTGGACCGATAAGAATGGTGTTTTGTTAGAAAAGGTGGTCCTAGGCAGGTCAGGATCTGAAGATGGGATCCTGGAGAAATCCAGGGCAATCTTCAAATCTTATTTTGAAACGATTTGGGTACTTTGAAATCGTGCATTTGCTTTCAGAAAGCAGTTCATGCGGTAATATGGAATGTGGCTTCGTGAAGTATTGATTTGAAGTCGATTAAAACTTTGTTTTTAAAGTAAGCTAACACAAAATAACGACGCAATTATATTCCTGAAAATATCTCATTTTAATAAGAAACTTACATCTAATACTTTAAATAATAAATATCCAATTATATAGAACTTTTTGCAATCAGAAAACTTGCATCACCTGAAGAGGCAATGCAGATGTCTTAGGTATTGTATCTGGTAGCCTTTCATTACTGCTCAGCATCATTTTGTTGTAGTTGCCTTCTAATTGTTGATCCTGGTGAGATCCCTGCATTAAATACAGTAACGAAAACATTATTATACAATATCTATCAGTTGAGCTGCTTAAGTATGAACAGGTAAACAACAAACCGACACAGAGTTAATTTCGCATGTATAATACATATTATAGTAGTTATGGATATATAAAGAAAATCAATGTACTAATACAAATTCTTTGCATATACAAAACTTAAATGAAACGAACTCATCTTGAGGGACCTCAGAAATGTCAAGTAATAAAATAAATAAAACTCACTATACCGACTTACCTCAAGCGGCCTCTGAAAAACTGTAGGTATCGCATCTGGCAGCAAGTGTTTTATATTTTTAATAATAACGAAACAGTTAGTTTCGAAATGTTTCGAACATATTCTATGGTGTTTTTTCGGCGTCCAATTATTGCGCCTTACTGCGTGAATCCATTTTTTTCGAAGATTATTATTTACCGGAAACCTGAAGTTAACAGTTAAGACATGTAACATTAAAATATTTTGTCTAAACGCCTACATGAATAATTCATGTCGACGAAATATCGATATATACATGGTAACAACACTACCCCTGTTTACGACAATTGTATTTTTACTAAAAATCCCAAAAATATCAAGTTTGATCCATGTAAAAAGTACTCATCCGATAGTATCAAGCATCTGCTGTAATCCCAGACCATTATATTGCGTAATGTACATAAAATATTTGAAAAATAACCAAATGATTCTTACCGATGAAATCCGATTGTTTCTCCGGACTTTTTTAACAATCTAGCGTAACTTCGGCAGTACGGAACTGCACAAGCCATTGTGCCACTTCTTACAACTTAAATCATTAACTTATTACCGAAATATTTAGTTTTTCAACACAATATTCTTGAAATAACCAACTTTCCTCAAGATTCACAAGAGATTTGACGTTGATTTGACTTTGACAGATTGTTTAGCATTTAACACCGTGGTTAACAGTTTTTGGAGACAAGTCGTCAATTGACTCAAAATACTATTCGTCTCATTCTAACTCACATCAGCTGACCATAAGCAGTGACAGAGACAACTATATGAAACATCGTCTTGCTTTATACTGCGCGTCTGTATTCTTATTAGTCTGTGGATCCGACCGAAGTCGAACGCCACAGCCGAACATTTCCGAACCATTCCGAACAATATGGCGACGCTTCAAATTGAGAATATTATCGAGATTTAATTACGTGATTGTAGAAAAAATATCCAACAGAACCGGAAGCCTTTATGCTCTTGTTCTAAGTTAATATCTAGAGAATTGATTCCTAAATTTATTTCTCATGTTCGTTGGGTTGTTTTTAAGTAACGTGACGCCAAACATCGTGTTTTTTGTAAGGCGCTATCTCGCTCGTTCCTTCGTGTTTTATCCCGTTCTGATTTTCCGATTTTATATAATAGATTCGTCGCGTTCATTGAGAGACACATATTTCCCTAATCCGAAACAGTCGCGACCTAACAACTTCCTCATCTTCCACGATGGATAGGTATTATACAAGTGATTTACTAACACGCATTTCATTTCAGGGTCTACTTATGCGATGAGATCTTTGAAAACGGTACTGGCGAACCTGGTCCGGCGGTACCGGCTGCTGCCGCCGGCCGGCGCGCGCGCCGCCGACTTGACACGACCGCTGCCTGTCAATTACAGCATCATGATGAGAGCCACGGACGATTTCATCTTGAGAGTCGAGGAGAGGAAATAAAACATGGTACTGCCATTACGGCAAAGTATTTTTGTCTAATTTCACTTCCCAAAACTGCTTAAAAGTAGCTGAATACAACTGTAGTCTACTTACAAACTGGGTTGCAGAAACCGTTAGAAGTAAAGTTGGTCAGGCGCAAAGCTCAAACTGCGACCTAATCACAAGCGAACTCGGTAGTGAGGTGTGTCAGTTTAAAACTGCGACAATAATAATAATAATAATAAAAAAAAAAACCTCTGTCACGACAGACGTGTCAATTCTTGTTCATATTTTATAAATTCGTTTTTAATGTTTTCTGTGCCTTTGTAAACATTTTACACCTGTGCGAATGCACCTAATAGTTTCCCACAATGTGCAATATATTTAAAATACGGCACCACGTTTGCTCACCATCGAGGGAAACTGACAAGCAGCTGTCAAAGGCATGACGGGGAAAACTAAAACGATACGAGTACGAGTATGATAACAAGGACACGCTCAAGAGCGGCACAACGCGCACGCCCACCACCTCCGCCCGCGCCGTCCAGCTCCTCGCCATCGCCGTCGTCGTCGGGTGATGACTTTGCAACAGCGGCCGACACCAGCGAGTCGAGCGACGAGCGCGGGCCGCCGTCCCCGCCGCCGCGACTACCTGTACGACGAGGACGACCACCACTGCCGCACGCTTGGGGCCTGCGGGGCATCCTGCTCCGCCCACGGCTCCCGCTGCCGGTGGTATAGTGCGTCGCATGCAGTGGACGCAATCCATTAACGAAAACTGCATGCGCGCCTATTATGGGGCGACAGAGGGAGGGACTAACCTATCCGCGTACCGTGTCCGGATGCTGCCTCTATTTCAGGCCCTTGAACCGACCATCACTGTATCTGCACAACGCCTATCGGATCAGGTGCGCGTCATCCAGCGGCACAAGCGGTTGGATGACGCCACACTTGATCGGCTACGACTGGAAGCACTCTCTGCTCGTGCGGCCTCTACCTCGGCACGGGATCTGCCCGCCTTGTTGCCGGCTCCGATGTCTGTACCCGATCTGGCACCGGGGGCACCGCGGGTTGATCCCAGTGCCGACGAGGAGGACTGTGCGAATCAGAGCGTGAGTACCCAGACCAATGAGCAACTGAGGAGGGCTTTGGAAGATGCGATTACGGGGTATCGTTCCACAAACAACTCTAGGCCACGATTACCACGCCTGCCCGTGAATAGACGAAATCTAGCGTTAATGGGAGCCTTGAACGGTCTGCTAGATCCGTATATACGGACTAGTGAAGACTTACTTGATACACACTCAATCATGTACTGCGGGGCCATCGCGGCGTGCCGTGTTGCTCGCGTCAAGTTTCCGGACGCTGACCGTGCACCTAGGACTGCTGGGGATGTCCCTGCATGGCAAGTACGGATTGAGCGGCGTATCAATACGTTCAGGACTCTCATTGCAAAGCTGATCTGCTTCAGGGGGGGCAACAACCGCCCCCGAGTCATGCGCTTTGTGAACCAGGCCTTCGCGGGAACTGGTACCAGGCCCCGCGACTACATAGCCTGTGTCACGGAGCGCATTGACTTTCTGAAGCAGAAAGTCTATGCATGGGCAGCCCGTATTCGCCGCTACAGAGAGCGCGTGGACCGATACCAGCAGAATCGCTTATTCCAGAGTGACCAAAGGAAGGTATACCGAAAGTGGGAGGAAACCGATCGTCGTGTGTCCGACGAACAGCAGCCTGATGCTACTGCCATGGTTGACTTCTGGCGTAGTATCTGGTCAGTGCCAGTCGAACACACCGAAGGCGAGTGGATGAGTGTTCTCGAACGTGAGTGTGAGGACATCGAACCCATGGGGACTGTTACTATCAGCCCCGAAGACGTTAGTTGTGCCATCCGTTTGGCCCCGAACTGGAAAAGTCCTGGGCCGGATGGATTGCACAACTTCTGGGTGAAATGGTTTCGATGCTCACACCTGCGTTTGGCAACACAGTTCCAGCAAGCCCTTGAGCTCGGTTCCCTACCATCTTTCTTTACAACTGGTATTACCTCCCTGCTCTACAAGTCCGGTAGTACCACGGAAGCGAAAAACTACAGACCCATCACGTGCTTGCCTACGCTGTACAAGCTCCTTACATCCATTTTGAGAGCAAAAATTAACGCACATACCGTTGCGAACAATGTTTTGGCCCCTGCTCAAAATGGATGTAGGGTTGGGTCTCGTGGTACTAAAGAGCTCCTCCTCATAGACATGACCATTTGCCAACGAGTCCGGCGGAACAAAGGGACCCTCTCGGCCGCCTGGATTGACTACAAGAAGGCCTATGATTCGGTGCCTCATTCATGGCTGAGGAGGATCTTAGAATTGTATAAAGTTGATGCAACTCTAAGATCCTTCTTAGGCGCTTGCATGGGGCAGTGGACCACAGTCCTTCGTCAACCGGGGGGAGGAGATGGCCCCTTTAGTCTGCAGGACTCTATAAGGATTGAACGTGGGATCTTCCAGGGTGACAGCCTGAGTCCTTTGTGGTTCTGCTTAGCGCTGAATCCGCTCAGCACCCTGCTGAAGGATTCAGGGCTAGGTTGCCGGCTTCGGAGAGGGGGTGAAGTCATTTCCCACCTGCTCTATATGGATGACCTTAAGCTGTTTGCACCGAATAGACATGACCTGTTGGAACTACTGAAGACAACAGAAGTCTTCAGTAGCGCCATCAAAATGGAATTTGGTGTCGATAAGTGTGCGGTCATGCATGTACAGCGGGGGAAAGTTGTAAATTCAACAAATTTGCAATTTTCTGAGACAATGTCCCTCAAATCTATCTCCGAAGTAGAAACCTATAAGTATCTTGGTATGTCACAGTCATTGGGTATTGAGAGTGAGGGCGTAAAGCGGGCGGTGAAGGAGCGCTTCTTTTGTCGCTTGACAAAAGTACTTAATAGTCTTTTGTCGGGCGGCAACAAGGTTCGCGCCTTCAACGCCTGGGTGATGCCCTTGCTTATTTACTCCTTTGGCGTACTAAGGTGGACTCAGACTGAGCTGGATGCCCTGGACCGAAGAGTCCGAGTACTGCTTACTGCGCATCGCATGCTACACCCACGCTCGTCTGTTATGAGACTGTACATCTCGCGGAAGTGTGGAGGTCGCGGTTTTTTAAATGCCAAAGACCTCCACAACCGCGAGGTGTACAGTCTCAGGGATTATTTCCTAAACAACGAGTGTGGGATGCATCGCGACGTAGTAGCAGTAGACGGAAACTTCACCCCGCTCTCCTTGGCAAACGAGAACTGGCGCAGATTTAAAGTAATGAGCGCTGAGGACCGCAAGGCGGTATGGAGGAGCAAGGAGCTACACGGGCGGTTCTACAAGGCCCTCACAGGGCCCGATGTAGATCTGCTCGCGTCGGTGAACTGGCTACGTTTCGGGGATCTCTTCGGGGAAACCGAAGGTTTTGTCTGTGCAATTGCGGACGAAGTTATCATGACGAACAACTACCGGAGGTATATCCTGAAGGACGGTACGGTCGACATTTGTCGGGCATGCCGCCGTCCCGGGGAGTCACTCAGGCATATCATCTCCGGTTGTGGTCATCTTGCTAACGGCGAGTACTTGCACAGACATAACCTTGTAGCCAGAATTATTCACCAGCAACTTGCTCTGCTATACGGTCTTGTGGTCTCCGAAGTGCCTTACTATAAGTACACACCTGCGCCAGTTCTCGAAAATGGTCGTGCCACGCTCTATTGGGATCGATCTGTCATCACGGACAGAACTATTCTTGCCAATAGGCCTGATATCGTGCTGATAGATCGATCAAAACGCCAGGCAGTGCTCGTCGACATCACCATCCCCCATGACGAGAACCTCGTGAAGGCCGAAAAGGACAAAGCCAGCAAGTACCTAGACCTGGCTCACGAGGTAACCGCCATGTGGGATGTTGATTCGACGAACATCGTCCCGATAGTCGTTTCGGCGAACGGTTTGATAGCGAAGAGTCTCGACCGTCACCTCAAGAGACTCTCGCTAGATGGCTGGATCAAGGGTCAGATACAGAAGGCGGTACTCTTGGATACTGCGCGAATAGTCAGGAGGTTCCTGTCTCTGTCGCCCTGACCACCGGCAGCTTAGGCCCCGCCTCGCTGCCGGCGGTACCCTAGGTTAGGTTTTTATAATGGTTTTATGTTTTATATGTATACTTTTATATTTTACTTTTTATATCATTATTGTAAAAACCTAACTTAAGATAAATATTAAATAAAGAGATAATAATAATATATTCTTTATTGCACCACAACATAAGAAAAACATGTTACAAGAGTACATAAATTTAAATAGAGGTAACAACAGGCGGTCTTATCGCTTTAGAGCGATCTCTTCCAGACAACCTTTGGGTAGCAGGAAATTTTCAAGAAGAGTTGTAAACCGGTAGTGCAGGAATAAATCAAAAAAACTTACTATCGCATACATCTCATTATATGACAATTTCAGAAAACATAAAATCATAAATAAGTATTGTATAAAATACATAGATACATACATACAAACTATAACACAATTATATAAATATATTACAGGACAACAAGGCAACTTAAGGCAGCGACAAGTAATATTGTTTCAACAGATTTTTGAAAATTTGAAGAGATTTTGCACATCTTATATGCAACGGCAAAGCATTCCACAGCCGAACAGCCTGGAAGGTGAATGAGTTGTTATAGAACTTGGTGGATGAAGGCGGTGGAGCGAGAAGATGATTATGTGAAGATCTGATGGAAGTGAGGTGGTTAAAATGCTCTTTGAGATACGGAGGAGTTGAGGGAACAAAAAGTATACTGTAAAGCAAAGATAAAATGTGAGAATTCCGACGGAGACGAATTGGAAGCCACTTGAGCTGAGAACGAAAGGAGGATACGTGGTCATATTTGCGCAAGCCAAATATGAACCTAATAGAAAGATTTTGGAGGCGCTCAAGCTTATTCAGCTGGTCCTCAGTAAGGTCGAGATAGCAAATATCAGCATAGTCTAGAATGGCGAGAAGGAGAGATTGAGCTAGCGCAATTTTAGTGGCGAATGGCAAAAAGTTACGAAGTCGACGAAGGGAACCCATCGAAGCAAACATCCTCCTGCTGACCTCGCTCACCTGAGGTACCCAAGATAACGAGCGATCAATTATAACACCAAGGTTCCTGACCTGGTGTGAAAACGGAATCTGGACTCCATTAAAAATTACAGCCGGCAAGTTAGGAAAATCTACCCTAGGAATGAGCTTCGGACTGCCCACGAGTATGGCCTGCGTCTTAGCAGGGTTAACCTTCAGCCCAAAACGTTCACTCCAAATCGAAATACTGTTCAAGTCCTTATTTATGGTATTAATAACCTGAGGTAAATCAGCAACAGTCCCTTGAGAGTAAATTTGAAGATCATCGGCATAAAGGTGATAAGATGAGAAAATGTTACTTGCAATGGAATTAATGAAAATGAAAAAAAAGAAGAGGAGACAACACACCACCCTGCGGGACGCCAGCTAGCGTGTTGCACCACGAAGAACGAAAAGAATCCACCTTTATACGCTGCCGACGACCAAGTAAATAACTATGAAACCAATCAATCGCCGCAGGAGATATGTTAAGAGAACGCAATATACTAATCAAAATTTGAAAGTCGACAGTGTTAAAAGCGTTGCTGAAATCTAACAACGATAACACAGTGACTTTCCTGTTGTCCATGCCTGCACGGATATCATCGGTTATCTTCACGAGAGCGGTAACCGTACTATGACCAGATCGGAAGCCGGACTGGAAAGGATTCATAAGGTTAGATCTATTCAAAAAGGATGTGAGCTGCTGATGAACAAGGCGTTCCAGGACTTTAGACAAGAAAGGGAGAATTGAAATTGGTCTATAATCGGAGTAAGCGGAAGGATTGGCTTTCTTAGGGAGAGGAATAACATCGGCATCTTTCCACAGTGTGGGAAAGACACCAGATGATATGGAGCAATTAAGGATATGCGTAATGACAGGAGCAAGGAGATCAAGGAGAGGATGGATCATCTTACGGCTAACGCTGTCGACACCAACGGCATTGGAGGAAATAGCTAATACGTTCTTCTTAACATCACTGACAGCGAATTGAGCAAGAGAGAAAGGAGGAAAGTCAGGAGTTGGGATACTCGAAAGAAAGTTAAGAGTATCAGTCTTAACTGTCCCACTAAAAGCGGTAGAAGAAGAGAAATGCTGGTTAAGCTTGTCAAAGTCGACATCATTGGGAATCGAAGTTTGTGTAGATTTCCCAACTCCCAAAGACTTGAGAAACTTCCAAATTTTAAAGGGTTCTCCATTTTCCACAGCCGAGTGAATGTGACGTCTCTGAGCATCACGGCAAATTGTGCTGCAGCGATTACGCATCGCATGGTACCTAGCTTTATTCTTCTCGGAAGAATTCCCCTTGTATCGCGATTTTGCTAAGTTTTTCTTCATTATAAGAGACCTAATTTCATCAGTAAGCCAGGGAGCAGGAAGATGCTTAACTTTAACTGGTCGAACAGGAGCGTGAACATCGTACAGATGAGTCAGAGCGGCATTAAAAAGAGATACTTTCTCATCTACAGCTTGCACTTTAAAAATTGCATCCCAGTCTACATAAATAATAAATACAATAATTTAAAAAAAACATTTATTCCTCAAATAAGCCTCAAACGGTACCTAAATATATAATTTACT
This sequence comes from Epinotia demarniana, assembly GCA_945867215.1. Classification (NCBI taxonomy): domain Eukaryota; kingdom Metazoa; phylum Arthropoda; class Insecta; order Lepidoptera; family Tortricidae; genus Epinotia; species Epinotia demarniana. Next base: position 4,525,869 of record OX244273.1, on the reverse strand, counting down.
TTAAAAACAAAGTTTTAACCGACTTCAATTTAGTACTCCGCAAGCCACGAGAACATTTCCTATTTTTTTTAACAATTTACCACATGAACTGATTTCCGATAGCAAATGCGTTGATTACTATATTTACTATAGAAAAAAACCGAATCGCTGTATGTGGGCCGATAATATTTGAGGACTTCCATCGATTCCCCAAGATCATTCACCAATGGCACTTCATTAGTTCCTATTTCAACGGAATCTTATCAGAACCTGTGACGTACTTTTGCACTTTTAAGTACATAATTGAGGAATTCGATAAGTCATCTGTGGTCTTCATAATTGATGATGAAGACCACAGATGACGCCAATCCTCGCCACCAAATTTATGATCCCGGATGTAAATACACGAGTTATAACAGAAAATACCAAAATCACTACACGCGTGCCTAATAAAATTGAGGAGTTCCCTAAATTCCTCATGGATCCCATCATCCAACTGAATTTTTGAAAAAATGGAACCCACCTGGAAGCATATACTTACAAACAAAAAAAATTTTCCGAATCGGTTCATCAATGACGGAGTTCTGAGGTAACAAACATTGAAAAAAAAAAAAAAAAAAATACAACCGAATTGAGAACCTCCTCCTTTTTTTTGAAGTCGGTTAAAAAGAAATACATAATGTAAGAGTGCCCTACATGCACAGTGGCATAATTATCTTCTCGCGCATATTTGGAGCTTCCCCTTGGAAAAGTACCGTACAGAAAACCGAGACCAAAATAATAACCGCTTTGTGGGTCTTTGGTGTTGTTGGTGGTGCGTTTGATCTTCAGAGCTCTAGAGAATGGACTGTCAACACAACGGTACTTACTAGCGTTATAATAAGGCTCCATATCTTCGCTGTATTTTCATGAAGTCGACGGTTGGACGATCAGCAGTATGTGAATCATTCTATCGGGAACTCTCTGCTCTAGTCTGAAGCCGTTCGGAAGGTATGAGGATGTCAAAGTTAGTCTTGTAGACTTGGTTCCTTAGATCTCCATGACCTCTTCCTGCATTTCTCTCTTCTGTCCACAGCACTGTTACCCTCATCAGTCGAATTCTAAATGGTTCCGATCTCGCTGATGTGGTAGGTTAGGTTAGGTTAGGCTTGGCTGACGCAGAATCAATTTGGAGAGCCGGTATCCTACCGAATGCCCACTTACTGAAAAAGCTAGCCAAGCTGCCTGGGATCATTTAAACTTCAAATCCATCCACAACATACTTCTACAAAAAAGCCTTAACATAATGTTTATCGCACTCAACTACTGGCAGTGTCTGAGTATCGGGGCACTGGCTACATTCTCTTACGTCGCGGAACATTGGCTCACTTGGACTTTGGACCCGGGAGCATTGCGTGCAGCTATGTGCCGTAGTCTAGGGCTTAAGACCTGACCCCGAACTGCAAGTGACAAGATGGAGCGTCCGTCACTGGCGAGACGAGACGACGCTCCTATCTTGTCACTTATCGCGTGATAAGGCCGACCATGATACTGGCTCTGTAAACCGCTCCTACTGCAGCTACTGCGGAGCTACGTTGGCCGCATGCTGCCAATAAGCCGGGCTCGGCCTTTAATGACGCCCAAACTGGTAAGTACCGTAAATACGCATTCTTAATGGATAATTACGTATTTGTGGCACTTGCAGTAGAGACCTTCGGACATTGGTATTCCGACCCTAAGGAGTTAGTAAAAACAGTGTCCTAGAAATTGATCTAGAGCTCAGGCGATCTCAGGGCAGACTCATACTTTGCCTAAAGGCTGAGCCCGGCCATCCCAAATGGAAACGCGGCGTGCCTTTGGAAACGATACCCTAGCAAACATTAGAGTGTGTCGAGGTCGGGCAATTCTGATTGTTATAAGTTTTGTTTTGTTTATTTTAAGAACCTTTTAGTATTTATATATCTATTAAATAAAGCATAGATGACCATTATAAAAAAATACTTTATTGTACACCAAACACAGATAAAAAACAAATACAGTAGTTTTTTTTGACAAGCATAAACAAAACATGTATTTCAAGTCCCATTCAGAGACAAGTTTTATATAGTCTGACCTTGACTTTACTTCTAACATTTATGTTCGTAACCTATTGGTTACCTTTATGAGCAAGTAGGATAAATAAATACAGAGTGCAAGTGGCAGTGTATCGACAACTGAGAATATCAGACGGTGACAAAGCATGTTCACGACAATTTTTTTCCAGTTTCTAACAAATTTCCAATAGTTATCTCGTCTCACGTTTTCATTTTAGGTCTAGAAATATAAATTTCTTAAATTTTTGTTACATCGTTACTTACAACCTGTAGATTGCAAAAATCCATACCTACGGAAGATCGCGGCGACTTTTTGCTACGATTCAGTAGCGATTCAGTCGCAAAAAGTCGCGATAGAGCATCAATGCAGCCGCGATACAGTATCGATACAGTCGCAATGCAGCATCGATGCAGTCGTGGGCTCCCCCCACTCTTCCTATATCGCGCCTAGTCGCGCGAAGCAGCCGCGCGTTAGCAGCAATACTGAATCAATACAGCCGCGCTGAAGCGATGTTGAATTAAAACAGCGCGAATGCTTTGCAACAGTCACTTGTTTGTATCGCTACTGCATCTTTTCTGTCCACGTAGTCCACGTTAATCACCTGACCCCGATCACCCAGGGGAACCTAGCGGCACTTATTTTATATTCAACTAGGAAAAAAATATAATGTTCGGTAATAGCACTTCGCCGGACTACCGCGTCACGCTCGCTTCGCTCGCTCGTCTCGCGCCTGTCGCAGTTCACCTAACAACCTAACCATTTTATTTCGCTGGGGGATTAGGCTAGTGGATTAGCGTGGACAACAGCCTTCTGTCGCGCGTCTGAATCGCTACAAAAAGTCGCCCTGGGCGACCTCCATAAATTCTCACAGTTACTTACTAAATAAAATGAGATCTTATTATACTATCACAAGTACAGGTACCGAAAGAGATCGGTCAATATGTAACACATTCATCACGGCTCGGCCAAGACTTCGAGTGGCGGCGTCAGCAGCAGCGGTGCGTCATACGTGGGAACGAGAGATCGATGTCGTGCCTGACATTTGGTCTCACGCATCTTTATAAAACCCCAAGCCAATTCCAGTATAGCCTTCAATATTTCTAAACGCTCGACTACTGTTTGAACGCTGCAGAAGCGTTGTTGTCACTCTTTTATCAGGTATCCAGATTTTTTCATCTCCCTATCAAACGCCTCGTCTCTGTACTTTCTAATCTTGGCGAACCAAACGCCAATATTGGAGTGGAGCCGACAGGTCCCTCCGTATCGCTGTGGCAGGCACTCGGGGGGGATTTGTTGACGGAGAGACTCCAGATCGCAGCCGTGGAAGTGGATTTGCTTCCACGTCTTCTTTGGGATGAAGCGTTTGAAGAGGAAGAAGAATGTGTTGAGGAGCCAGTTGTAGTTGATCATGTGACAGGACTGCATGACACAGGGAATCGCCAACTGAAAAGGAAATCGTATACTTCTAGGTTACCGATGCAACCTACTCCACTTAAGTATGTCCCTTGCTTCTTAGTATCTTTAACACATTTTTAATTTATACCCATATTTCTCCTGTTAATGCTGTGTTATATGTATTTATATTTGTCCTTTTGTGTGTTTGTTGGTTTTTATATCTTTTGTTTTCTAGTACCTTTGTACCTAAATACAGGTAGCTTAATTTATTTGCCTCTGTAAATTTTTCCTCTCATATACCTACTCAAAGTATTCTCGAGAGATCTGTCTATAGGGCAGAGCCAGCTCGCGAAGTTAAAAACTGAAGATGGTAGAATCGTTTCCTCTAAACCTGAGATTCTGGGTGAGATAGAGCGCTTTTACGGACACCCATACACATCAACGCGCAGACCCGAAGTTAGTCAGGCGGAAGACCCTAGAGCTAGACTAACCCGACACTATACCGACGACATCCCGGACATCAGCCTGTACGAGATTGTAATGGCTCTTTAACAGCTCGAGAACAACAGAGCACCCGGTGAAGACGGAATAACAGCCGAACTTCTGAAGGCGGGTGGAAAACCGGTCCTTACGGCCCTTCAGAAGTTGTTCGGTTCCGTCTTACTGGAAGGGAGAACTCCAAAGGCATGGAACAGAGGTGTGGTGGTGCTGTTCTTCAAAAAGGGTGACAACACTCTGCTGAAGAACTACAGACCCATCTCACTTCTGAGCCATGTCTATAAGCTGTTTTCGAGGGTCATTACAAACCGTCTCGTACGCAGGCTAGATGACTTCCAGCCTCCCGAACAAGCCGGTTTCCGAAGAGGCTTTAGTACCGTAGACCATGCACATCCACACGCTTCGTCAGGTTATACAGAAGACCGAGGAGTATAACCTGCCTCTCTGCTTAGCGTTCGTGGACTACGAAAAAGCCTTCGATTCGATTGAAACCTGGGCTGTACTACAGTCTCTCCAGCGGTGCCAAGTTGACTATCGCTATATCGAAGTGCTGAAGTGTTTGTACGAGAGCGCCACTATGTCAGTCCGACTCCAGGACCGGAACTCAAAACCTATTCCGCTGCAGCGGGGAGTCAGGCAAGGAGATGTTATTTCTCCAAAACTGTTCACCGCTGCACTGGAGGACGTTTTCAAGACTCTGGACTGGAGAAGGCTAGGCATCAGCATCAACGGCGAGTACATCACTCACCTTCGGTTTGCTGACGATATAGTAGTCTTGGCTGAGACCATGGAGGACTTAAGTACGATGCTCGATGACCTCAGTAAAGCATCCGAGCGAGTTGGTCTAAGAATGAACATGGATAAGACGAAGATCATGTCAAATGCCCATGTAGTACCAACTCCCATTACAATCGGACACTTTACGCTCGAAGTTGTAGACGATTATGTATACCTAGGACAGACGATCCAGTTAGGTAGGTCCAACTTCGAGAAAGAGGTCAATCGTCGAATCCGACTCGGCTGGGCAGCGTTCGGGAAGCTACGGCAAATCTTTTCGTCCAATATTCCGCAGTGTCTCAAGACGAAAGTCTTTGACCAGTGTGTGTTGCCAGTGATGACATATGGCACTGAAACGTGGTCGCTTACTATGGGCCTCATAAGAAGGCTCAAAGTCACCCAAAGGGCAATGGAGAGGGCCATGTTGGGAGTTTCTCTGCGTGACCGCATCAGAAATGAGGCTATCCGCAGCAGAACCAAGGTAACCGATATAGCCCTCCGGATCGCGATTAAGTGGCAGTGGGTGGGGCACATAGCACGTAGAACCGATGGCCGTTGGGGCGGAAAGGTTCTCGAGTGGCGACCACGTACCGGAAGGCGCAGCGTGGGTAGGCCCCCGACAAGGTGGACTGATGACCTGGTAAAGGTTGCGGGAGTCCGCTGGATGCGGGTGGCGCGGGATCGGTCACTTTGGCACTCTTTGGGGGAGGCCTATGTCCAGCAGTGGACGTCTTTCGGCTGATATGATGATGATGATGATGATACCTACTCAAAAGTTAACTGGATGAGATCCCTTTAAGAATCGGATGATTTCAAGTACTGTCGTATTTACAGCTTGTGCCCTTACCTTCAAATCCACGTTGCTAGACCTAATTTGAACAAAAGTATTTATACAGAATATATTTAAATTCAAACGGGTATTTAAGGTCCAATTATCATCGAGTAAAATGTCTCAAGCAACTGAATGTCTAAATTACATTTTAAATGAGCATCAGAATGTTGCTCCCGATTAGACATAGGAGAGACGGATAGATTATGATGGACTACATTGATGATGAGCACATGGTGTTGAAGAATGCCATGAATAATAAATATAGTTCCTGACACTATCTTCAAAGCAACGCATCTAATATACGTAGTTTTATGTGTGATATAATATCATAGGATTAAGTTTTTAAGCGCTTATAAGCTTTGTACCGAGGAGCAATAAATGTGATGTCTCGTAATATAAAATTACGCTGTTTTTAATATATACAGACGAAATTAAACTAATTAAACACAGAATCAGATACGGTAAAAGAAACATCATGTCCAAGGGAGCTATACAATAACTTACCTACTGAAGTGAAAGAGTGCCAATCATTAAAAATGGTTAAAACTTCTGCTCTTGATCGGTTAACACCCCATTTTCGTTCCAACCTGTATTCCGCAGCGCCTCTATGTTTATTTACCTACATAGGCGAGAAACAAACGGAGAGTGCGGCTCAGCGGCTCCGGTACCTACAACGTGATATTCGTGAAACAAAATTTAAATCCGCTCGACCACGTAGAGTCGCGTCGCTGCACTACTCCGTGTTTTCCTCGGTATAGAGGATCTTGATATAGTAGGGCAGTTTCAGGTGATAATGTGGACACGTTTGACAAAAGCACCAATTTTTTTTCAGGTTATTGTTAGGTCCATAGCTTTAAGTTTTTGATAGGAACCAACTCCTCCGTCGGCCATCTTTAATTATACAATAGGTACAATACAATACAAATACTCTTTATTGCACACCTTGCACAAACAAAGCAGTTATAAAGAGAAAGAATACAATAACATGTAGTTAGAGGTAGAGAACAGGCGGTCTTATCGCTAAAGAGCGATCTCTTCCAGACAACCTTTGGGTATTTGTTTGGGTAATTATCGTTAATTAATTAGTTAATTAATAACTCGAGTTCTAAGACACTTTTAGAGTCACATACTTGGTGTCTAAATATACATATTTGGGGTCAAAAAATTCAACTAGATGAGTATTTTACTTATATAACACTGCAGTGCCTGAGAAAAAATTGGTGCTTTTGTCCAGCGTGTCCACTGTTTACGACAATTTGTTCGAGCCCTCTGTGTGACTGTCTTACCCCCATGAGACAGACGATCTGGTAGGCTATGGTGGGGGTGAGTGTGGCGATATGCTTCATGGTTATCCCTTCCATATCGACGATGACCGTACCGCCGAGCACTTGAATCTTTGGTGAGCGCAGCCCGATCTCCATCATGGCCATCCCGACCTTGACTAAGTCCCCGACGGGGTAGTCGTCAGGGTCCCAAGTTCCTGGAACAATGGAATAAGCGTTAGGAACGGGCTGTGAGGTTGTCGAGAGGTGAGTCTGCGGTGCGCCAGATCCCGGTAATCCGTTCATGGGACGCCAGCGTTATAACATTTTACACTTCCAACCTGGAGCATAGGTCTCTTGCGACTCTACTCTGGCCGGCCGGTTAAGGCAAGCACAGAGGCGAGGGCCAGATCACTCGGGCCTTCTGGAGGTTAGGGGTCGGCGGTGTCACCACTCGCCGTCAGCTTGCCAGAAGCTTTATGAAACAAGCTTTCTGGGCTCCTCACCATCCGACCCAGAGACATTCGATTCATTCGAGCGTGAAGGTGTGTACCCAGCTTAAGAGTCTTCAAGACGCTCGACTGTTCATATAAACGTAGTTTGGTTCTCATTTTAAAATGACATGATAGAATAACATGAACCTTGGTATATCCAATGGGATTTGCGATAACTTTAGGTCGAAAACTAGTCGGAAAAAGCAAGTAGAACGTTTTAAATTCAAAGTATTTAATCGCTTAATTTTTTTCGATTACTTTTAACATAAATTATAGGAACAGAAATATATAAGCTTCCGACCTCGTTATGGTGGATCCCATTGTGTCTAAAAAGTTTTGTGTGTTGAAAGTACGCCGTTTTAAAATAGGAGCAAACTATGTTTGTATGGAGGTTGACCGTCCTGACGACCCTTAATAGTAAATACAGGCTGTATTTACTGTAGTGCCCGCCCAGCGACCGAAAACACCATATTTTTTAAATCAAAGAAAAAATTGAAAAATTTAATGCTCCGAGCCGGATTCAAACCGGCGACCACAGGCATTCATGGCCCGTCACCACTAACCAACTGAGCTATCGGAACAATCCGGCTCGGGTACCAAATCCTTCAATCAGTCAGTTCCTTCATACAACGCCTTAGGGAGGCGTGTAGCGATATCTACCAGAAGACTTAGGCTTCTTAACGGCAATTTTTCCTTTGATTTAAAATTTCTAATTTTCGTTAGCAGCGTTACAGTTCGGTTCGCGACAGCGTCGCAGTAAGCTGTGTGCTAAAATTTATTAAATCATTTGTTACCTTTGTGCGAAACGAAACCTTATCTGCTTACTCTAAAGCTCATTTCTAATTGAATAGTACCAGTGCAGTGCAGTGGGTATCTTATCTCCTCGCTACGAACGGTGTAAACAAGTCGGCTGCTACTTCGCTTACCTATTATTGTTGCCATGCACGGCATTATGAGAACTCCTCCTCCGGGTACACTGATGAAAGCTGATTCTCAACCAGAACTTTCAAGACAGAGCCCTACAGATGACGACTATCCCAAAAAAACTATGCGCAAAAGGAAGCAACCCGACTTCGAATCGGAAATAACGAAAGAACTTCATAATTTTCGAATGGAGATCATGTCCCTAATCAAGACGTCTAGCACTGAAGTAAAAGAAGAAATTAGGTCTGTATTATCTCAAACGCAAACCCTGATCGACGAGCAAACACAAATGAAAGCCGAGTTATCCGAACTTAAATCAAGGGTTTCCTCCGTTGAGGATAAAAGTGAGACGCTTCCCAACCTTCAGAAGGATCTCACCGCGGCGAATGAAAAAATTGCGGACCTAATTACCGAAAATAACAATAATAAGCAGTTCTCCATGATTAATAATCTCGAAATCTCCGGGATCCCGTTTCAGAAGGGAGAAAATTTGAACACAATCCTGCATAACATATGTAATTTGGTGGGACACAAGGTCTCGGACAGTGATGTGGACACTATTTATCGCGTACGACGATTTGTCTCGGAGCAACAATAGGGCACAAGTAATATTCGGCCGCCTGCAATCATCGTGCGTTTCACTCAGCGCCGGCGCAAGGACGAGTTACTAGGCGCCGCGCGTGCTCGCCGTGGCCTCACCACCGCCGACATCAACCTGCCTGGGCCCGCGGCCACCATATACATCGGGGACCACCTAACCCCGGCAAATAAGCTATTGCTTATTTGCCGGGGTTAGGTGGTCCCAGGCAGGTCAGGCAGCTTAAGGTTGAGCTCAATTACTCTTACGTCTGGACAAGGGACTGCAAAATATTTATGAGGAAAACTGAAAGCAGCAAGGTCATACACATTCAGAATAATAACACTTTGAGCAGTGAGTGTTGTTATAGTAATAAAAAAAAAAAAAAATGACGATGCGACTGCAATTCGCTGGTTAATGCATTTAACTTAATACTGGTTGTAATTCTAACTGTTTACATCGTGTGCGGCAATAATAAAAAACTACTGTGTATTTTCCTTTTATGGTCTGTTGCTATGCACCGAACAATATCGTTAATTAGTTTATTTCAAGTGTGTATTTGCCGTTTTGATATTATATTTATATTGTATGCAAGCATGATTAAAGTAATTACTTTATACATCATCTTAATAGATTTATACTTTTTTCTTGTAATTGAGCGAGATTCCTTTTTAGCGACATATATGACACTATTATTAACTATTAAAAATGGTACTTGAGACTTTAACCGCCTATTATCAGAATGTGGGGGGTTTACGTACTAAGGCAACAGAGTTTTTTGCACAAGTTACATTATCGCATTATGATTTTATATGCTTGACCGAGACATGGCTCTCAGTAGATTTTTATGACCGTGAATATTTTGATGGTAGATACTGTGTTTTTCGTTGCGATCGGTCTGTAGCGGAAAGTGGTGCGGTGCGCGGCGGAGGGGTGGCAGTTGCTGTCCGGGCCGAGTGCCGGCCCATCGCCCGCGACTGGCCGGTACCTGCGCGTGCGCACAGCGATTGTGTATGGGTTTCTGTTCCGATAGGGTCGGAGCGCGCAAGTACCTACGTGGAGTCTGGCGGTGTAAACAAACAGCGTTATTTGAACATTGCTTGTATTTATATACCTCAGGGTTCGGGTCATAAAGAAACGCTTACATCCTTCCTAGATACGTGTAGTGAAATAATCACTGATCGACCCGAGGATATTTACTTAATTATCGGAGATTTTAATATTCCAGAAGCTGACTGGGTATCCGCTACGTCATTACAGATGCACTTACGTTCGGGCGGTTCCTACGCAACGCAAATAATGCAAGATTTTTTATATTTTACTGACCTGAAACAATTCAATAGTATCTTAAATAAAAATAATCGTATTCTAGACCTAATAATAAGTAATCGCGATTGCGTAGTTACCGCCTGCGAACATCCTTTACACCTGAAGACGACCATCATAGGTCGCTTAATTTTTACTTTACCCTAAACTGTGTAGGAAGTCCGATTAAGCCGGTACCTGGTTTCGTTTATAACTTTCATTTGGCCGATTTCAAAAAAATTAACATAGAATTATCGAAAGTTGATTGGTTGGGCCTATTTAATAATATAAATCTAGATAAATGCATCGAAATATTTTATAACATCATTAACGAACTATTCGCTAAATTTGTACCTCGTCGAAAATTACGCGCATCCACCACAGTGCCCGTCTGGCATAGCAATTCACTCAGAAAAATTTTGAATGAAAAACGTAAGTACCATAAGCTATGGAAAACTTTTTCCAACCCTCTCGACTACCATAATTTCAAATTGCTACGAAAAAAAGCTGAAAAAATGGAGTCACAATGCTATAGAGATTATATATCATATTCCGAACAAAAAATAAAAACTCACCCTTCTTTCTTCTGGTCCTATGTTAAATCATTATTTTCTGCAAACAGACTTCCCCAAACAATGTCATACAGAGGATTGGAGTCCTCAGATGGACAGGTAATTTGTAATTTCTTTAATGATCATTTCCATTCTGTTTTTGAAAACGTTTACATTGATGTGTCCTCTAATAATTTAGAGCCGATTATAAACCCTCTTATAGATATTGTCCCGTCTTGAGCGTTCTGCCTCCTAATAGTTTTAAAATTACGGAAAGGTTTTAAATGAGGAGTCAGAAAAACGGTCAAAAAGAAATTATATTTAAAATTGTGCAGACTAGCTCGGTTTTAAAATTAAAAGTACGTGGGTACGGGCTAATACACTTAAAATCGGATTCCGTTATTCTCCTGCAGCCGAAGTACTCCCCTGAGTGCGCCGTGTAGGTTGGCGGCGGAATTTCTCATCGGCGCTGAGTTCAGCGCCGGCCGGAAAACTGCTCCGCGGTCTGGTACAAATGGCCGGAAGTAAAGCGCAAGCAGGCGGCAAGCAGTCAGCCAATTATTTGTCACTCTGGACTTTGGACCCTGGAACGCGCCATAGAACAAAGGCGTTAGAAACGGTCCATCCATTCCTGTGAACGCCAACGGCATGTGGGAAAGCACTTAGGTAGTTGTGATGCCGTGGATGTTCACAAATCAGATACGGAGATTACAATAAAATGAAGTTGATTTGATAAATAAAGGAGCTAAATGATTTTATGTCTTTTATTTCTAATTTGCGGGTGGATTAAAAGTGACAACGATGAATAGCAACTTTTAATAAGTGCTAGTTATGATCAAAGCTATTATGTAGATGCGATATTTATGTTCTGCAGTTAAAATAATTGTGAACTAGCATTGAGTTCGATTGGCAAGATAAAATAATTAAGCAATTAATCAGCACTAAGGGTTCTAAGCTACTTGCAAGCAAAATATAACCACTTACCCAATTTGGGGTACACTATTTACACTTATTTAACACCACAGTGATTTTTACATTGGTCGAGGAACACGTAGGGACGAACACAAGAACATCGATTACGGTTCCGTGCAGCGGACCGTAGCAGAGATCGATTTCCAGCGACGTGCGTTCTTGATAATGACCTTTGGCTAATGAATCAGCGGCCACGCCCGGTGACAAGCGCTCGCGCAGATCACCTACGTCACACATGCGTTCGTTCATGTGCGAGTGAAACTAGGAACGATTGAACGTTAATCGGTGCCGCGACATATTCAAACAGTTAGCGTGTTGATGATTTTATACATGTAAATAATTTAAATTTAGGATAGTTTAATCATGTGTTGTAGTGCGTAGTGTAGTAAAAAGGTGTATATGTTATTTTTAATTACTTAGATAGCTAGGTTTAAGGTTTCTTTATAAAAATATGTACGCGTAACGTTACATTACCCCCCGCTCCAGTGAAAGGGTTTTGTTCTTAAAGAAAACCCGTTTGGATTGTCATTAGTATTACACTTTCATTCAATCATCTATTACTTCACACATACTTCATCTGGGAAACATACAAGCAAACGTCACTTTGAAAAGTGGACGACGCGTCCTTACATACAAAAGGCATCTGTGATAAATTGCACATTTGACTAAATACTGACAACAAGATCTTAATGAGACTACAGCGTACAACTTAATTAAGACTTTTGACTAGCTTCAGGTCTTTAATATGCCAGACTCCCAAATTTTTACCAGTCATATCTTCTAAGACGTACACTAGAGGAGATCGTTTTTCGGTTATACGGCATTTTATAAATTTGGGCGCTAACTTTTTACTAAAGTATTTGTCTTTATCGCTTAGTATGTAAGTGCGTTTAAAGACTAAATCGCCAACATTAAAATCTGCGTGTTTGCGTCTTAGATTATACTGGGCAGTGTTTTTTACATGTGCCTGCCACAATGAAGCTTGCACATCGTCAAACACAGAAGACAGACACCCTCGGTTTTCAGCGTAAACATCACGCGGTAGGAATAATACCTCGCCGCCTAGGTCAGAATCCGTATAATGCGATCCACACAAAACGAGCTCACGGCCAAACACTAAAAAAGACGGTGAGTAACCTGTAGCTTCATTGATGGAGTTGTTCATGGCAAACTTAATTTTGGGGATAAAAATGTCCCAAGTGCGGTGGTCGTTTTGGACAAATGTTGACAAACAAGAGACAAGGGTCTTGTTATAACGTTCAACACTGTTAATCTGCGGGCTATATCTAGGCGTGAAGAACACGTTCGGGATCTTATACTTCTTAAAAAGAGCCTCTGTTGTCGAACTAATGAACTGGCTTCCATTGTCAAGAAATATGGTTTGAGGAATGCCATGTACTAGAAATATATTCTCCTCTAAAATCTTGACCACTGCGTCTGAAGTCGCTCGACGTAAAGGAAAGAAATCACAATACTTAGAGAAACAACACGATATGACCAGGATGTAGGCATTCTGTTTGCGAGTAACAGGTAATGGGCCGATAAAATCGATGGAAATCATCTGAAATGGACGTGAACACTGTTTAGGACGTCCCATTTCTCCTAACGTGGTATGATTTTGCGCTTTATATGATAAACAGACATAACAAGAGCCCACGAAATTCACAACATCTTGGTGCATCCCAGGCCAATAATAGTTTAAAGCTAAGCGCCTATAGGTTTTAAAAATACCAAGATGTCCGGCTGTTGGTTCGGAATGATTTTGTGCAATTATTTCATCACGAAAGTCAGAAGGCACTATTTCTTTCCAGTCGAATTCAGAAGTAAGTTGTGAGTGTTTGGATTTTGATAGTCGAAACAGAGAGTTATTTTTGATAATGAAGTTAGGAAAGTTACTTGGAGCATTAAGACAACCATTATACATTTTCTTATACCAGTCATCAGTCGTATTTACCACTGCATTAGAAAGAGAGATGGCATTTACAGGAACAGCACGGGAGAGAGCGTCTGGTATAACATTATCTACTCCACGGCGATGCTTCATTTCAAAATTAAAGGATGACAGACGAACTCCCCATCGTGCTAATCGTCCTGTTGGGTTGTCTAATGATAGGAACCATTTTAACGCAGAATGGTCAGTGTACACTGTAAAGGTTTGCCCATTCTCCAGATAACAGCGCCAGTGCTCGACAGCAGTCAATACAGCAAGGGTCTCCCGTTCTGTAATGCTGAAGTTCCTCTCGGCACCGGTAAGAGATCTACTCATGTAGGCGATGGGGTGTTCTTTACCATTCAGAGTCTGCGTCAACATGGCGCCAACACCATAATTGCTTGCATCAGTATGCACTTCAAATGGCAACGAGTAATCTGGACAGGAAAGGACTGGCGCGGAAACCAAGGACTCCTTTAAAGCATTAAAAGCCGCGTCAGCTTCCTGTGACCATACAAAAGGTGGAGACTTCTTGCCATTTGAAGTGAGCTTGTTCAAGGGACCAGCTACAGTACTGAAATTTGGTACGAAGCGTCGGTACCAAGTGGCAGTACCAAGGAAACGCTTAAGTTCCTTCCTGTTGGTAGGCGTGGGAAAGTTAATAATGGCCTCGACTTTTTCGGGGTCTGTGCGTAAACCGCGAGCATCAACCAGGTATCCTAAATATCTAAGCTCACTCCTAAAGAACTTGCATTTTTCGAAGTTAACAGTGAGGTTAGCCTTTTTTAATTTGTCCAAAACGCGCAACAGACGTGAAACATGTTCTTCAAACGTTGAGCTGATGATTATAATATCGTCAAGATATGCGAACGTTTTAAACTCCATATCCCCAAATAGCTGGTCTACCAGGCGTTGCTGCGTGGCAGGTGCATTGGTTAAACCGAATGCAGTGGTTTTAAAACGCAGGGTACCTCTATTAGGCACGTAAAAAGCCGTTTTATCGCGATCCTCGGGCACTATAGGGATTTGCCAGAAAGCCTTAGATAAGTCTATGCTCGAAAGGTACTTAGCATCACGGAGATTATCTAAGATTTCTGACACATATGGCAAATTGTATGCGTCGCGTTTGGTGATAGCGTTCAGTTTGCGGCTATCGAGGCAAAACCGAGGCTGTCCGTTCTTCTTATTAACGATGAGTACTGGGGAAGACCAAGCACTCTCACAATACTCGACCACATCCAAAGCCAGCATTTCGTCGACTTGCTCTGTTAAAATACGCTGCTTTTCGGGGGACATACGATAATATCGCTGCCTGATCGGTTGAGCGTCACCGGTATCTATACGATGCGATATAAAATCTGTACGGCCCAAGCCTTTCTCCTCAGTCGATATTGACTTAAACTGAGTAATTATGGTGTCTCCTATTACTTTTTGTGGTGCCGTCAAATTATCGTACGAGTGAATAAAAGTGTCACTAGTGTTTACTTTAATCTCTGATAAGGAGCTTTCCGATAATTTGACGCTACCTATATATTTGGGACAAATTTGGAATGCCCGCCAAAAATCCACGCCCAGAATAATGGAAGTGTCAACTTCGGGAACAACATAAGCTTTAATTAAATGATATTGCCCTTCAAATGTAATGGGTAAGTTTATGTAACCAATACTTTTTAAATCTTGACCGCCGGCTGCTACCATGTTAATGATGTGATTCTGGTGCAAGGTGCAGTCAATTAAATGCTTATGGCAATTATTTCCTAGAATTGTCACTGCAGCTCCAGAATCCAACAAGGCACACGCGTCAATATCATTAATTTTTATGTTAATATAAGGTCTTGCATCATGTTCTGGTTTAACTTGCAGAATTGTAGAAACTTTGTAAGAAGAGGTAAATGTTTTAATAAAATTCAACCAAGTTTCCCAATCTTCTTTGTTAAAATGACTACAACTCTGCTTTACTAGTTTTTTGAGTTACTGTTAACTTTAGAACAAACAGGGCAGTCTGGTGTTTTCACATCCTTCATTCCGCACTTGAAGCAAAAAATATCACGTTTAGCTTGACACTGACGGATGTGATGTGAATTGTTACGACACCTGGGGCAGTACGGTTGATTTTTAACTGCTTCCACTGAGTGTATATAGTTGTGTTCCTGTTTTGTACCTTGTGTGTGCTGATTATAATTTGGGTGTTTGTAGTTGTAATTTTTGTTGTAGTTACTTGTGTTTGGAAAATTGTGTTTATTGTAGTTGTTGTTATATTTGTTATTACTTTTATTAGAATCCTTAGTATATGCAAATTCAGGTGCAACGGTATCTGAGGTTAATTTAGGCGGTTCTTGAAATTGAGACAGGCGCGCCTGTATGGTCTCATAGTTACGACACAATGTACGCAAAGAATCTATATCAGATATGGATGCTGCCGAAGCCAGGGTGCTTGCATAGCAGGGCCTAATATTGTGAAGAAGGATCTCTAGCTGATCCGCCTCTGAAAGGGACTTGGACAAACGCGAGAACATCCCATCCATGATAGAGAGATAAATGGTGATGTTTTCGCGTTCACCCTGAGTACGAGAACGAATCTCCGAGATGAGCCGGTAGTCATAATCAGACTGGTCAAAGTCCTTCTTCAGTAAGGTTGCTAATTCAGACCAAGAACCAACCTTGTCCTTCACCGATCGATACCAATGTAAGGCATCTTCTTGGAAAATTTCTGTGGAAAAGCTTAATACCTTACTCGATGGGATATTACGAGCTTCTATAAACTCATCAACACGCTGTATAAAGGAGCGCACGCAAGTCTTGCCATTAAATTTCAATTTTCCTAAATCAGCTGAGCCACGATCGCAAGTCACCGAAATCACGTTCTGGAGCTCAGGCATTGAAGAGCCAAATTCACTACCGGTAACCAAACCCGAAGTGCTTGCAATAGGTTTAGCTGCCTGAAGGGTCTTGAATTTCTTTGAGACGATGTTATATTCCTTAACTATTTCATCATATTCTTTCTTGATGTCCTCGCTACGTGTTATCCTTGCAATACGATTGTATAAATGGTTCAGCATGTTTTGAATTCTGAGGAGTACTGGGGCAGAAGGGTCAGCAACGTCTAGGTTAGACTGAATTTTAGTGAGTACCTCACAACAGCCCTGAATATCTTGTCTACTGTCAATTGGAGACTCTAAAATGTGCTCTGATGGATAGTCTTTGGCTAACTTTACAATTTGCTTGCGTAAGTCCTCTACGGATGACGCAGGCGTAGCACCTCTAATCCTAACCTCATACTCCAACTCTGACTTTTGAAGTGACAAGTACTTCACGGACAGCATGGTGAACCAAATATATGTTTTCGGTAAGTGGTGGAAAGCAAAAGCAACTACTTACAACTATAATCAACTCCCGTTCTCCGATCTGTTACAATTCAGATTGATAATGATGAACGTCTGGTTTTTTTTGATTGAAATTAGTAAAAATAAAAAATAAAATTGTTAGCAGCAACAAAAAAAACGGCTACTAAAGTGTACTTTGTTCCTTTACAGTAACATTAGCAATAAACCTTTTTTTTATAGTAATTTAAGAGAAACAATAACAGTTAACAATAGAACTTCAAATGTTCTTTACAATAATTGTATATAAAAACTTACAAATGTATATAATATGTGTGTATCGTTTAACAAAATTTACTCAGTACACGTTAGCAGCAGGAAAAACCAAAAATAAAACAAAGCAAAAGAAAAGAAAAAACGTTTCACAAAAAAACCACAAACAAACACTAACTACTACTACCACAAGAAAAAAACAGAATCCGATGTGTATTACAACCACGTGTAAGGGCGCCAGTGTCCCGTCTTGAGCGTTCTGCCTCCTAATAGTTTTAAAATTACGGAAAGGTTTTAAATGAGGAGTCAGAAAAACGGTCAAAAAGAAATTATATTTAAAATTGTGCAGACTAGCTCGGTTTTAAAATTAAAAGTACGTGGGTACGGGCTAATACACTTAAAATCGGATTCCGTTATTCTCCTGCAGCCGAAGTACTCCCCTGAGTGCGCCGTGTAGGTTGGCGGCGGAATTTCTCATCGGCGCTGAGTTCAGCGCCGGCCGGAAAACTGCTCCGCGGTCTGGTACAAATGGCCGGAAGTAAAGCGCAAGCAGGCGGCAAGCAGTCAGCCAATTATTTGTCACTCTGGACTTTGGACCCTGGAACGCGCCATAGAACAAAGGCGTTAGAAACGGTCCATCCATTCCTGTGAACGCCAACGGCATGTGGGAAAGCACTTAGGTAGTTGTGATGCCGTGGATGTTCACAAATCAGATACGGAGATTACAATAAAATGAAGTTGATTTGATAAATAAAGGAGCTAAATGATTTTATGTCTTTTATTTCTAATTTGCGGGTGGATTAAAAGTGACAACGATGAATAGCAACTTTTAATAAGTGCTAGTTATGATCAAAGCTATTATGTAGATGCGATATTTATGTTCTGCAGTTAAAATAATTGTGAACTAGCATTGAGTTCGATTGGCAAGATAAAATAATTAAGCAATTAATCAGCACTAAGGGTTCTAAGCTACTTGCAAGCAAAATATAACCACTTACCCAATTTGGGGTACACTATTTACACTTATTTAACACCACAGTGATTTTTACATTGGTCGAGGAACACGTAGGGACGAACACAAGAACATCGATTACGGTTCCGTGCAGCGGACCGTAGCAGAGATCGATTTCCAGCGACGTGCGTTCTTGATAATGACCTTTGGCTAATGAATCAGCGGCCACGCCCGGTGACAAGCGCTCGCGCAGATCACCTACGTCACACATGCGTTCGTTCATGTGCGAGTGAAACTAGGAACGATTGAACGTTAATCGGTGCCGCGACATATTCAAACAGTTAGCGTGTTGATGATTTTATACATGTAAATAATTTAAATTTAGGATAGTTTAATCATGTGTTGTAGTGCGTAGTGTAGTAAAAAGGTGTATATGTTATTTTTAATTACTTAGATAGCTAGGTTTAAGGTTTCTTTATAAAAATATGTACGCGTAACGTTACAATATTAACACTATAGAAATTAATATGAATATTGTACTTAAACATTTAAATTCTATTAATATTCACAAAAGCTCTGGCCCTGATGGCATTCATCCTGTATTTATTAGGAACTGTTCTAATTGTTTGGCAAAACCGCTATGTATTCTTTTTACCAAATCTTTAAGGGAAGGCTGTGTTCCTAAAATCTGGAAGAAAGCTTGGATTACCCCAATACCCAAAGGAACAGTCACTAAAGAAGTAGAAAAGTACCGACCTATTTCCAAACTCTGTCATTTTAGTAAAATTCTCGAGAAAATTATTAAAGAACAACTTTTTGAAGCAGTCAAACATCATATCACCCCATGTCAGCGTGGTTTTTTCAAAGGGCGGTCTGTGGAGACTAATTTATTGACATTTACGGGAGAAGTGCTGAGCGCCATGGATGATGGACATACTGTAGATGCCGTGTATACCGATTTTGCCAAAGCAATTGATAAAATATGTCACAACACATTATTAAACAAGCTTTGGCGACTCGGTATACATGGCGATCTATTTCGCTGGGTAAAATCCTACGTGGAAAATAGGACCCAGGCTGTTGTCTTGTATGGATACACATCACATTATAAGTCTATAACTTCCGGAGTACCGCAGGGGTCTCATTTGGGCCCATTACTTTTTATGTTATATATAAATGATATCACAGACTATATAAAATTTTCGAACATATTACTTTATGCGGATGACACTAAAATATTTAGACTAATCAAGAATCCTTCCGACTGCGACCGATTGCAACAGGATTTACTAAATCTTGAAAGATACTGCCATGATAATAATCTTTTCCTAAATAATGATAAATGTAATATTATAACTTTCTCAAGAAAAAAGAAAAATATAGATTATTGTTACACACTTGGCAATGCAATTCTAAACCGAGTATCTGAAATCAGGGATCTTGGTGTAACAATGGATGCTAAAGTCTTATTCATTCCTCATATAGAAAATATGCTAAAAAAGGCTTTTAAGCAGTTGGGTTTTATTTTGCGTGTCGGAAACCCTTCAAAACCCCATCAACTTATAAAATATTATACAACAGCTATGTCCGTAGTCGTCTTGAATTCGCTTGTGCTGTTTGGAAGCCTTTTCATTCTATTCATATCGATAGAATTGAAAGGCCCCAAAAGAAATTTATGAAGTCGCTTGATTTTAGAACTTGTCATAATTATGTTAACTATGTCGACTCTTTACAACGCCATAAAATGCAGTCACTGAGCGATCGGCGTGACTGTGTAGACTCTGTTTTACTCTATAAAATACTAAATTCAAAATTAGAAATCCCTTCCTTACTTCAAATGGTTTATCTCAAAGTCCCTCGTGCCCGTATTCGTCAATGTCGCAGAAAGGAATTGTTCTCTATCCCTACTAGCAGAACATGCTACGCTCGTAATATGTTTATCAGACGTGCTTGCAGACATTTTAATGAAAATTTAAAATTAATAGATTTTGATATTTTTAATAGTAGTATAATATCTTTGAAGAAATTGTTCCAATGATCAGCAACGTAATTCAACACTGTTTCTAAGCTTATACCTAACTGTACTGTAGCTATACCTACTTAGTTTGTAACATACTGTGTAATGTAGATACCATTCAAAAATGTAACTATGTGTCATTGAATGTATGCTTCTTGGTGTATATACAGGGTGTAACAAAAAACCCTGGCAATCCCGTTAAGGGTAGATAGATACCTGTAAATAGAATCTGAGAAAAATAGTACGAAAAAAAAATCGCATCAAATAAAAAAGTTATGAGAGTTTTCATTTCGTAGGTAATAACATTAAAATCACGAAAAGAGGGTCGGGGGGGGGGGGGGGGGGGGAGTGGCGGGGCTGCGAGGGGCATGGATGGGACGTGCTTTCTACGTGCGCGTGCGACGTTGCCATTCATAACATCAGGGGTAAGCAACATTTAAAAAATAAGACTTCTGTTTTTTTTTGTCTTAAAAATAAAAAGGAAGTGATTTTCGGAATCGCGATTCGATACCGGTTACTGCCTTTTTTTATTTGCCAGGGTTTTATGTTACGCCCTGTGTGTATATATATATATATATATATATATATATATATATATATATATATATATATATATATATATATATATATATATGTACACAACTACGTATAAGTATACTTACGTATAAATGTAAACTTTATTTTTTTCAACATTGTTTTTAGCACAACTACAATTTAAGGAAACTGTAGGTCTTATGTTAACATCAAGCATCTTTGTACACATTTATGAATATGACCGTTTGTTTCTATCAATAAATAAATAAAAAATAAAATAAGTTACTGCTTAAAAACAAAAATTTAAAACATCATATATTGCGAGCTCCTTACATTCTACCCAAGAATTACAAAATGTGTTTATTAATTACGTCTTTAGTAGTACATAACACAAGCCTTATTGAGCTAACTATGATGCTAGTACGTTTTGTATACGATTGTCCGCTAACTATATTCACTTACTATGGCTTTAAAGATTACAAATGCATCGAGAACGACATTCGCGGAAACCGAACGCTTGACCTCTGGGTTCGGTCGCCCACTCGCACTAGGCCAACCGGTTCGTTACGTTACATCACGGTATGCATAACCGACCGATATACGTTCTTGGCTTGATCGAGCATAATGCATTATATGCTCGGTGCGCGCGGGCACCTTAAATGTATGATTGGTACATTTTGATGGTTTCGTTTGTTGCTGGCTGTCAGATGATGAATAAGTTACGATCGAATGTAAGTAAGTACCTACCTAGTTCAAGAAAAGTCGGAGTAACTGTTTTACCCCCATATATAAAACTTAAAACACCTCTGCTAAATAAAATGTGCTTTGTGTTTTTTTGTGTTTGTGTTTGTTCTTACGAACACAAATTTCAAAGTGACAGATAAGGACAAACGAATATTAACGCCATTTTAGTTAAAACAGGCTTCTAGGACGTTTATGAATCTTTATTTCGTTTAAATTAACTTTAAAAAAAACGACTACAATTCGGTACCTCGCCAAGCTACATAACATAATAAAATCATATTTTCCTGGGGTATTTGGAGCCTACGTTTGAATGTCAGTGGTAGGTTTCCTTCCATGAGCGGTAAACTAGGTAATAGTCCCTCCAGGCGTTTCAACCCGTCTAACATCTACCGAACTCGAATTTCTGTCTTTGCTACAGGTTAATAATGTCAGAAAAATACCGTTCGACTCACATTTGATCAGACAGCAACATTTTTTGAAACCGAGCCCTGGAACAATTCTTTAAAACGATCTCACAACACCAGGGTATCATAAGAAGCTAGTACACACCAAACCTGAGTATGGTCAGGCGGCCCACTCCGGGCCGGTCATCCATGCATCCTTCGTACGCAGTGCCAACCTTCGCCAGCCCCCAGAGGTCAACGCCCTGGTACAGGTCAGGGTATTGCTCTCGGAACCTGCAGTATCGCACCAACTGAGAACAAATATAGAATATTAATTGTTAGGCTCTAGTGGACCGACTCGGCCACCATGGCCTCTCCTCGACGGCGAAGTGCCATGAACTCCTATATACCAAAACCTAATTTTACAGAACGACTAATTAGACGACGTAATTAGACACTACTTACGTCTACTGTAAAATTAGGATTTCGTGTATATTTGGGAGTTAATGGCACTTCGCCGTCGTACCTGCTCCTCGGGCGCCGGCCCCCTGTCCCGCCACGCTGCTCTCAAAGACATTCTCAGAAGGGCGCTCGTCAGTGGCAACGTTCCCCTGACCGCGTCCTTCCTACCAGCAACTACCAAACGTGCGGTGGCGGTGGCATTACTTTCATTTTTCATGATCATTCTTGGGAAAGACTAGAATAGGACGCCTGTGCTGGGACCATATCCTGATTGGATAGGATCGCAGCATAGGCCAAGGGTTAAGACCAACAGAAGACCAGGCGCTGGCTGTAAAACTGGGTCCATCCGTTACTCGGCATAGAGTTAGGTTCTCCCCAAACGTATCGACGTGGAATCTGCTTTCGCCGTGTGGTTTGTACTACATTCCTCGTGTTTTGTTCGTTATCCCGTCGATGAACGTCGCTTCGCGTCGGCCGAGCCGATCGACGTCTTTTTCGCTCTTATTGCGTGGACATAAAGAGTTTTGTGATCGGCTAACGCCGATTCCGCGTCGATAGGTGAGGGAGACCCTAATTGACGACCTCTGTAGCCTAGTTGGTATATAGAGAATGTTTACGACGCCGGAGATCCAGGGTTTGAATCCCGGTAAGGGTATGAGTACGAATGTTTATCCTGAGTCACGGATGTTTTCTATGTATTTAAGTATTTATTTATATACGTATGTATATCGTCGTCTAGTATCCCTAATACGAGCATTGCTTAGTTTGGGATTACAAATTCGAATAGAAATTGTAATTATTTTGCTCGCGAGTGTATATCTAGTATATGTACTGTGTTTCAGTCATACCTGTTTGTGCGCGCGCGGCACTACGAACCTGCGTGCGCGCAGGAACCGCAGCAGAAACTCGTCGTCAAGTCGCCAGGGGGTGCACTCGCCGCGCTCTGGAATTAAAATATTCTTTTTTATTTTAAAAAATATACTCTTCCGAAACAATACGAGCCTGACAGAAAAACGCAAGCAAAAAATACCTCGTGCACAGGATGCACAGAGCATAAATTTACTTCAAAAAAAAGGAGGAGTTTCTTGACTCGTATTCGTACATTTTTTTGTTCGTAAGTATAATGCTTCTAGGTTAATTAGTCACATTATTTTCAAAAATCCAGTTGGATCAGTCTCCGAGGAATTGAAGGGATATTACGCACGCATGTAGTAATTTCAGTATTTTCAATTATAACTCGTGTAAGTATCTACACCCGGAAATCACAAATGTGCTGAAAGTGTAATTGATGATGAAGACCACAGATATCTCCTGGGACTCCCCAATGATTTACTTAAATCTATAAAAGTACGTCACAGATTCTGATATGATTGCGTTGAAATGGCGACTAATGAAGTGTCAAAAGTGTGAGAATCACTTTATGAATCGCCAGGATTCTTCAAATATTATCGTCCCACATCCCACATATACAGCGATTTGGTTTTGTTCTGTAATAATCAATGCTCATGTGCCTTGGCGGAGTACTAAATTGAAGTCGGTTAAAAGTTTGGTTTTAAAGTAAATTATGTTCTTTGAGTCATGGATGTTTTCTGTGTATTTGAGTATATACATGACTGTGGCCGACGCGTCGCCTTACGTCGCGTCGCGAGCGACTCTTGTCGCAGAGGGGCGACCCTTGTCGCGGGGCGACAGGCGACTTTATCGCGTCGGCTGAGTGGGTTCGTACGCCTAGAGGCTTCAGGCGTACGCCACTCGCCAGACACCTAACAGACCGTGCGTATATATGGGGCGACCCTGCAACGGCCTTCGATAGCCCGAAGGCCAAGACTCCCTAGCCAAGGGTAGAAGAAAAGAAAACAAGAACTCTGATAATAAAATGAATGTATATTATTGATTGACTTATTAATTAAACTTTCCCTACCACTGCCCTATGTGACTTGTTTACAAGTCCCTGCTTGCCCTATCACTTTCCTACTGATTGCTGATTACTTAGTTGTTGCTTTCTCCAGAGAGCCGACTGAACACAATTTGAACTGAGAACTGACTCGTTCTTATACCAAAATTAGGTTTACAACTCGTCACGATATCCTCGAGCATATTTTCAGCTTCTAATTTTATTATTGACCCAAATCTTACATAATTGATTGGCTATTACGTAATGCCACGCCTATTTTAACTATAATTTTTCGTTATCACAAAATATTTTAAACAAGGTTCCTTCTAATGCACTAATCTTTGTTTGCCTATGATATCGTGACTCTAACAAATATTTACAAACAATAATAAACCTCGTAAGGTGATTTTCAGGAAAGTTACAGCAAGTGGAAAATGGTAATATTTATTTTCAAATCCTTTTTTAATAGGTTTTCTTGCTTTTTATAATATAAAACGTTAATAATACTGATATAAAGTCTCCCTAACAGTTGGAGCTTTTTATGACCTACCTAACGACATATAAATCTAGATTCTACTGTAACAGGTTGCAAAATGGTCGCTTTGATTAACCAGAATGATAAGCCGAAATTACGTAATAAAGTTCTTAATCAAAAATTAGTATGGAATAATAACGACCAATCAGCGCCCGGCGGGCGGAGCTTGACGTATGCTCTCTCTACGGTCAGACACTCGGATATACACGATTTCTTAGTGGCTTTCATTATGGTAATGCTTTCTTAATACAGTCTCAAAATGTGATCTTTAAAACATGTTTTGGCCTATATGCCTTAGGTATATACTCGTTATATTCTTTTGGGTGGTAACTAAGACTTTTATTTATTCATTTACATTATATTTATTAACCTTTGCCTATTAATTCCTTTGTTATTGGTTAACATGTTATTATGTACTCAAGGCTATGTAAAATGGGGTAAATAGTGGGATTTCTTTATTTACTTATACAATCTAGGTCATTACAGTCTAGACATTGATTCTGTTACCTCTA
Source organism: Epinotia demarniana (assembly GCA_945867215.1). Classification (NCBI taxonomy): domain Eukaryota; kingdom Metazoa; phylum Arthropoda; class Insecta; order Lepidoptera; family Tortricidae; genus Epinotia; species Epinotia demarniana. The sequence continues at coordinate 4,500,674 of OX244273.1, read as the reverse complement.
AACGTGATCTTGCGGTCCCATCGTTCACAATACCCCCCCTTTAGTATGAGACAAAGTCTCATGCTATAATTGTTGCAATGTTATTTATCACTTTACGTTATTGTTCACTGAATCACTTTCACTTGTAGTTAGCACTATTAATCTTGATGTAGGTGAATTGGCTTATAGCCACCACTCTCCGGGTTTATATGGTTCTGGTGCTTCCGTTTCCGGTGGTATGGTTTTTATATAGATATTTTCTTTATCTTCATCTACCCTTCTAATAGGGACTGAAATTTTCAGACTCATTTTTTCCTTTTTCTTCTGTTTGGCTTTCTCGCATGCTGCTTCGACGAGTGCAGTAGGAGGTCGAGCGATATAAACTTTGTTGCTTGGTGGCGGGTGTTGGAGACGTTTCTTACGCCATTCCGCCCATGACTGGCTCGTGGTTTTCTTTGATGCTGCTGTAGTGACGTCTTTTGCCTCGACGTGGTACGTCCAGGCGTTTGTGAACACGGTGGAGTTGCTGTTTGTAGGTGCCTTCGTGGCGCGGGAGTTTTCTTTGTTGCTGACTGCTGCTGCATATTTTGGAACTGGTCCCCGGAATGGGACCCTTGGTATTTCTTTTGGCTTTGGACCCCGCGGGTCTATAGATCTCTCTTCTTCATTAATTTTTCTTTGTAATTCTTGTAACCTTTTCCTCCAATTTTCTTTCATCTTTTCCACCGTTCTTTCCATATCTTCTCTTTCTTGCGCTATCTTCTCAATTTCCCGCTGCAATTTCTCCACCGTGCCCTCCTCCAGGTCCCTTCGTGGTGCTCGCTCTTGTGGCGAGGCCCGGCAGTGGGCCCCGTAGAAGTGAATGGACCCGGAGGAGGTGTTGCTAACGTTGACTTCAGTGCTGTCGCCGCTCTTAAATTGGACCTCCGTGAGAGGTGCTGATGTTTGGGCGCTGCCGGTGGGCTGCACCTGCACGCGCCCTCGCCTCGGGCGCCTTCCGGATCTGTTTTCCATTGCTACTCGCGCCTGCAACCGCCGAACAGGGCCCCGATGTAGCCTTTCGACGTCCCGTACTTCCGCGCTCCTGACGGTGACGGACTAACGCCGAGAAATAATCAACTTTTTGACGACCTATTCATTAGTGATCCGGATTGAAGGACCCTTACGGCGAAACCGACTGTTTTTTGTGTAGGCGGACTGACACTGAAGTTAAACTTGAAATAAAACTGACTTTAAAAACAAATTAAAATACTGCACAAAACTGGATTTTAAAACGAACTGGAGAACTAACACTGAACTGGAACTGGATACTGGAACTGGATACTGAAGACTGCTGATTACTAGTAGATTTCGAGACTTGAGCCGAGCGAACACAATTTGAACTGAGAACTGACTCGTTCTTATACCAAAATTAGGTTTACAACTCGTCACGATATCCTCGAGCATATTTTCAGCTTCTAATTTTATTATTGACCCAAATCTTACATAATTGATTGGCTATTACGTAATGCCACGCCTATTTTAACTATAATTTTTCGTTATCACAAAATATTTTAAACAAGGTTCCTTCTAATGCACTAATCTTTGTTTGCCTATGATATCGTGACTCTAACATATGTTTACAAACAATAATAAACCTCGTAAGGTGATTTTCAGGAAAGTTACAGCAAGTGGAAAATGGTAATATTTATTTTCAAATCCTTTTTTACTAGGTTTTCTTGCTTTTTATAATATAAAACGTTAATAATACTGATATAAAGTCTCCCTAAAAGTTGGAGCTTTTTATGACCTACCTAACGACATATAAATCTAGATTCTACTGTAACAGGTTGCAAAATGGTCGCTTTGATTAACCAGAATGATAAGCCGAAATTACGTAATAAAGTTCTTAATCAAAAATTAGTATGGAATAATAACGACCAATCAGCGCCCGGCGGGCGGAGCTTGACGTATGCTCTCTCTACGGTCAGACACTCGGATATACACGATTTCTTAGTGGCTTTCATTATGGTAATGCTTTCTTAATACAGTCTCAAAATGTGATCTTTAAAACATGTTTTGGCCTATATGCCTTAGGTATATACTCGTTATATTCTTTTGGGTGGTAACTAAGACTTTTATTTATTCATTTACATTATATTTATTAACCTTTGCCTATTAATTCCTTTCTTATTGGTTAACATGTTATTATGTACTCAAGGCTATGTAAAATGGGGTAAATAGTGGGATTTCTTTATTTACTTATACAATCTAGGTCATTACAGTCTAGACATTGATTCTGTTACCTCTAAACGTGATCTTGCGGTCCCATCGTTCACAATAACTATTTGTGTATCTATACAAGTAGAGTCTGGCAAACGAAAGCGTGACCTGGGAAAACGCGGCAAATTCAAAAAAATTACATATGGTATTACTATTTTTTTGTTTTTTACGGATTCCTTGAATATTTCCAAGATTATCTGTAAACATAAGAAACGCCTCATCATTATCGTCAATATTATTATAGCAAATAATCAGCCGACAAGGATTAAGATTACAAAGTCAAAGTCAAAAGTCAAAATCATTTATTTGTAAACATAGGTAAAAGGATGGTCTAAGAACAAAAACTTAAAATTATGTAACACTATGTTTTGCCATTAAGGCATACAAATATTTTATGACAAGATGGAGCATGCTTCTAATTTACAGTAATAGATACCTAGTTCATACGCTCGCGGAATCACTTTTATCAAGCAAGTATATTTTATTTTGCGCTATGCCAAATATATATACAAGTACATATTTATAATATAAATGAATGATTATTTTAATGCGTTCTGTAATTTTTAGAGATCACAATCCGTTAAATATTCATTGAGTGAGTAGTAGGCTTTTTTCATTAAAAGTGTAAACAGACTTTTTTTGAATTCTACCAAGTTTTCCACTTTGCATAGATTTTTAGGCAATTTATTATAGATTTTAGGTGCCATCCCAAAAATACTTTTTGCAAGAAAAGCCGTTTTTATTGATCTAGTGTATACACCGTGGCCCAATAAAACGTTGACAAAATTAAACGGTAAAAAAAATTCAAATGGAACGCGGTTCGAATTCATTTGTTTTTATATTGCGATTTGACACGTTTTTGCCGCCATTTAAAATAGACAGCGTGATTAAAACTATTGGTTATTAAATATTTTTGCCATGTCTTCGCAACGTGGAGCAATAATTTCCCTACACGAGGCTGGAAAACGACAGTGTGAGATAGTTAGATCACTCGGTGTCAGTCGTCAACTTGTGTCTAAGACTATTAAGCGATTTAATGAGCTCGGCCATATTGGAGACCACCCAGGAAGAGGAAAGAAGAGGACTGTGAGGACTCCCAGGCTCCGAAATGTTATCAAAAAACGACTTGATCGTAATCCACGGACCAAAGTCCGAAAAATGGCTCGAGACCTGGGTATAAGCCGTTCGACGGTGCAACGTATTGTCGCACATGACCTCAATTTGAAGGCGTACAAACTGCGTAAGGCACAACTTCTTGAAGATAAAGATAAAAAAGTTCGCCTCGAGAGATTTCGTCTAATTAAGAGGCGTGCCGCGGCTGGGAAATGGAATCACATCTTTTTTTCAAATGAAAAACTGTTTTCTATTGAACAGGCTCATAATCACCAAAATGATACAATGTATTATCCTAGTCGTCCTGGAGCAATTGCAGTGATTCCTCACCGACAAAAGCCGGAATCCGTTATGGTTTGGGGTGGGATTTGCTCTACAGGCAAAACACCCCTTATTTTTATAGAAAAAGGTGTCAAAATAAATCTAGAAATATATAAAAGAGATATTCTTGAAGCCGTAGTTCTTCCTTGGAGTCAACAACATTTTGGTAACCAACCGTGGATATTCCAGCAAGACTCTGCCCCATCCCATAGGGCTCGTAGTGTGCAGCAGTGGTGTAGGGACTATTTTCCCGGATTTATAAGCTCCAAAGAATGGCCACCCTACTCGCCTGACCTAAACCCAATGGATTATAGTTTATGGTCAATCCTAGAGTCAAGAGCCTGTGCGTCCAAGCACAAAAATATAGATGCTCTAAAAGCAACACTTACGAAGGAGTGGGAAAAAATTACCTCGGAAGAGCTGCGGCATATCGTCGATAATTTTACCAAACGTTTGCGTCTGTGTATCAGTGCAAAAGGAGGATATTTTGAAGACAGTAATTTTTTATTTTATTTCAAGCTATTGAATTTTACTATTTAATGTTATTTTATGAATTTGGTGTAAGTAATAAAATAATATTCTTATAATTCTATGTCAACGTTTTTCTGGGCCACCCTGTATTTTGTGACATCGGCGAGCACTGTTAAAAACAGAAAACTGATGCATATTATTTTTAACGTAAACTGCGGTTTCAAATACATAGAGGCACGGTAATGTAAGTATACTTAGTCTAACAAAATGCGTTTTACATGATTCCGTTGATGGTATTTTACATACTGATCGTAAACATCGTTTCTGTGCTTTGAAAGTCATCTCTCTGTCTGTGGAACTGCCCCAGAACATGACACCGTATCTCAAAGTTGAAGTTACATACGCGTGATAGGCGGTTAGAACAGCTGGTTGACCTACTATTTTTCTAAGATTATATAATGCATATGAGAATTTGTTAAGTTTTTTACATATAATGTCAATCTGATCTTTCCATGCCAACTTATTATCTAAACTTAATCCTAAAAACTTGGTAAGGTCTGATTCGTCAATTTGATGGTTTTTATATGTCACAACGAGATTTGGTATTCTATCAACTCTTTGCTTGAAATTCATGATTTTAGTTTTATTTAAATTTATGCACAAATTATTCATATTCAACCATGTAATTACTGTATCAACTGCTTTGTTGATTTCATTTTGTAATGTTTGTGTATCATTTCCAGTAAATATTATTGTACTATCGTCGGCGAAAAGGATCATTGAGTGTTCAGTAATAGTTAATGGCAAATCATTAATATAGATCAGGAAAAGCAAAGGCCCTAATACACTGCCTTGGGGCACTCCGTATTTTATTTCTTTCAAATCAAATGATACGGATATTTCTTTTTTAGATTTAGTACAAATTTTATTGATTGTAACCATTTGCTTTCGTCCGGTTAGATAAGATCTTATTAAATCGTGAACGTTACCGCGTACGCCATAGTCATATAATTTATTTAACAATATGTTATTCGTTTCGACATGTCCATGTACAGAGCAACAGCAGGTTTTTTTTCGTCTAACTCCTTCATAACTTTTTGTAATAGGTCAAACATTGCCATATTAATAGACTTGTTTTTTCTGAAGCCTTTTTGTTCTGCTGCAAATAAGTCGCGAGTCTCAAAGTATTGGTAAAGGCTATTGTAAATAATTACAAAGTCATACTAACCTAAAAAATCTGACATCGCATCTAAACATTGTTGTTTCTCTTGGAAAACAACTTCTTTCTCCTCTTGTTTTTGCTTGAACTTACTGATCATAGTATGTCGCAGCTTTCGCACATTACTTTTTATTGTTTTACCCATATTACGTCAATTATTAATGCAAAATAATAACCATAGAATATGACGTGCCTTTGACAGATTATAATGTTGCCACTTTAAAAAAAGTCCAGGTCACGCTTTCGTTTGCCAGACTCTATGGTTATCATCGTCTAGTAACCTACAAGCTATGCTTAGCTTGGGACTATTAATAAATAATTTATTTATTCTACCCTGGTCAGAATGAACTTTGCCTAAAATGTCTAAATTTTAACAGTATCTAATTAAGGCTCATTGTCTTGCTTCCCTTTGTATGCAAAGTACCTACTCATACTGATTAAGTCTGTTTTGGCCTGCATTCGAGGTAGCCTTAAGTTAACACGTACTTATAGCACGTGTTGCCAAAATGAGGGACGGAAAGGCTCTTATGCAGCTTAAAATGGCTGATGGTTTACCGTAAACAACTCATTCAATTTGGGCGGGTTTATTTTTCACAAATTCATAATATAAATAATAATAAAAAAAAGTGGTACCACGACAAGGACAACGAATTATAACTCCCTTTTCTGTCAGGACTGTCGAGATTTGTATGCAACCATCTTTACAGACGTGGTATTATTATTACCGTTGCTGGTCCTGAGTATTATAGATCTATGATTACGTCCAGCTATACAACACTATACATAAAGTTCACCGCTGTCTTAATACGGCCCGTATTAGCATTACACGGAACTTAAGTTATGCAATCCTGTTAGCCACGGATTCTCAGTGGACCACAGAATAATACACTTGAACATTCACTTGTTATGAGCAATCTAGCGAATGTTACAATACAGATAAAAACTCACAAAATGGACAGGAGCGTTCTAGCGAGCATTCTAGTAAAACAACAGTAAAGCTTAAGAGTAAGGCCTGAGTGGACGCCCCGCTCTGAGCGGGGCGTCCACTCAGGCCTTGCACTCAGGCTTTTTGCCGTTCCTAACAATTTAGTTACTCTTCTGCCGCCGTTCTCCTCTCCGTCCACACTCATGTACTACTATAGTATCCGCAAAACCAAGTGGCGAGTCAGGTCATAAATCTTTGCGTCATGCTATCTCGTTCGCACCTGCACTGCGTTATGGAGCGGGCCGTGCAACAATAGTACTGACTTTTATTGCCTGACTCGGCACTTGGTTTTGCGGATACTAGGTACAGTAAGTGCAAGGCCTGAGTGGACGCCCCGCTCAGAGCGGGGCGTGCAGCGTTCATATAAAACAAATGCAATTTATATGGACGCTCGACGCCCCGCTCTGAGCGGGGCGTCCACTCAGGCTTTACACCAATACAGTCTAGATAATCTAACCTCGAAATCCCGGGGAGTTCGATGAAAGGTACGAATGTTGGAAGACTTGGAAGCCCTGTTTTCGCCTCCCAAAAGTCGCCGGGTTAGCATAACTAATGTGTGAACTATGTGTTTTTCAGTTTCGATTTAAGGTAGGGAGGATGGATGTTTTAAAGTCAGCATCATACAGTTATAGCAACCGAAGTAGCCAAATATATCCAAACACATCCTACTTCTATAGTAATAAACACGTGTTGCGATATATTTGACTAATTTGGCTTCTACCAACTATATGACGCTGACTTTATTTGTAGCGGCGCGACCAAATCACAGAGTTTCAAAGTAAGAGACATCCGTACCATATAAATACAAAATGACAGAGACATGAAAGTAGGGATTTTCTGTAAAAGGCCTTCTAAATCAAAAACCGGACACGGCGGCGTGGGCTATGTCGTTTGCGAGGAGCGGCTATCCGTCTGTTTCTTATTAGAACACTTAGAAAGAGACGGAGAGTTTATCGGGCGAGGCCTGTATTAAGGCGCGAACTAATTTCGATTATTAGTATTTATTGGTATTATTTAGCTCCTTACCTATGGACTCTACTGGTATGTAGAATATGATATCTTACGTATACAAGCAAATCATACCCAAGAGCAATGAAAATAAAAATATTAGGGGACAATAAATAAAAATATTACGGGACAGTCTTACACAAATCGTCCTAGTCCCAAACTAAGCAAAGCCTGTACTATGAGTACTAGATGATGACGATAAACATACTTACTTATGTAGATAAATACCTAAATTCTTAAATACATAGAAAACATCCATGACTCACGTACAAATATTCTTGCTAATCACACAAATAAATGCTCTTATCGTGATTCGACCCCAGGACCTCTTGCTACGTAGGCAGTGTCACTACCAACTAGGCTATTGTTGTTTTCTATTTCCCCTTCGTCCTTGTCTTCAACTTATTGAAATCTCCATAAAAGCTGCAGAAATAGGGCGCCTAATAGTAGATTGTATGACAAGGGTCTAAAGTAAGCCATATATTACCACGAGATGGATATTTTCCCGAACGAAGTGAGGGGAAATAGTTTGAGGGGTAATATGACTATTAGACCAGTGTTATACACTCTACTTTTCACTTCGATTGCGAGAAAATAGAAAAAACAAAGATTATCCATCCACAATCAACAATTATACCAAAGCGAAAAGATTGTTCAATTTATTTGGCGCCATTCTTTTTATTAACTGCTTTGACACAGACACAAAATATTCTGACATAAAACGCTTCTGGCCGTCTAATAGCGGCGTCTAAACGGCCGAGCGTGGCGGACAGCATACGAGGGGCATACGATAAGGCGAGATAGACACCAGTCTATCCCGCTCAATCTTCATAGCTTATGTCATGTATGCAGTTAACCACGCTTGAACGTTTATATAGTCGGTCAAAGGCGTTTCAATTTTAAATTATTGTGAATTAGGGAATAAAAAAAGTAATGTTTGAATTGAATTCTGTTTCCTGATTGGTCGATTTTAATGTCTAGCTGTATTCTGGTTAGTAGACAGCAATTACTAATATTTTTTTAAAGAATTGTGTTTGGTGAATGTAATATTGAACTGTTGTGATTGGTCAAATTAAAATGTTTTGTAAATCATAAATATGTATACATATTTACCCTAGGGGCTAAATGTACTACTTTAGCCCCGCTTGCTAAGTCTAATAAGTATGACGCACTTTTTGAGCATGGGAAGTGAAAAATTAAAACCCTTAGCTCACCGAATATCATATCCCTGAGCTCCTGGATGGCGGCGGCCCTGGTATCTATATCCTCGTTGCACAGCTCTCGCGACAGCGCCAGGAGTTCCGGGTGTTCGTCTGTGCTCACTTCGGCCTCGAAGCCTATTTCTAGGAAGCGGTCGAACATCATGCTGCCTTGGTAGCTCCAATCCTGGAAATGGGATGAAATGTGGGGTTAGACTCGAAAAAAACCATGCGTCAAATGTATTTCACACTATAAATGCGAAAGTCTGTCTATTACGTCTTCACGCTAAAACCATTGAACCGATTTGGATGAAATTTGGTTTAAAGATAGTTTAAATGTGGGGTTAGACTCGAAAAAAACCAGGCGTCAAATGTATTTCACACTATAAATGCGAAAGTCTGTCTATTACGTATTCACGCTAAAACCATTGAACCGATTTGGATGAAATTTGGTTTAAAGATAGTTTAAATTTCAGCAAAGGACAAAGGATAGTTTTTATCCTGTAAATCATTCCTAAAGGGGGTGAAATGGGGGTTAACGTTTATATGGAGCTACGATATTTACGAGTTCCACGCGGAGTCTCGGACAAAAGCTAATATTTAATAAATTAACTAGGTGTGCCCGTGGCTCTGCCTGCATGAGACATAGTCTGTGTTTATTCCACTTTCTCCCTCAAGGGGTGGATTTCTGAATATAAAGTAGCCAATGTCCATCTATCTCTACTTAATGTGTACTTGGAAAGGCCAATTTACGTACAAATTCGGACGACGCAACCGCACCGCACGTCGATGTAACTAAGACAGACAGGCAACTACGGAACTAGGGCATGCAAATACCGGACGATTCTCAATACCGGTATTGAATTCGGTATCGGGTCTCAATACCAAAATTCCGGTATTGATACCGGTATTGGGGTATTTTGTAAATTAATTAAAAATAAAACAGAATTCGGTAAAATCTCAGTTCAGTCTCAGTTCTTCAATTAAATTAACATAAAATATTAATATGGCATCTATGTATATATTAATGATAATTGTGATGTAGAGAGGGAACGCAGGTCGCTGGCCGTCCGGCGCAATATAGATCATATAGATTAAGATTTTATTGTATATTACTAACACTTATGGGTGCAAGCATGAAATAAATTATTTGAATTTGAATTAAAGTACAATCAGACCAAAATAAGTAATAACCACTACCTTTTATACATAAAACATGTGATCGTCCGTCCAACAATGCAATAAATTATTCATTTAAAATCATCATCATCATCATCATCATCATTAACTTAAGAGCCGGGCTCTCGTCAGTGGAGTAATCCTCTCTTCTTCTCTCTGCCACTGTTTTGAGCTCTTGGTACTAACAATATAGACTCTAAAATTAACAACTCAAAACAAACAAAATTTAAAGATTAGTAGCAATTACAAACAGAATATTCAGTCTACTGTGGACTGAAGAAATATAAACTATTTAATTGGACAAACTTATTCTTAGCATCCTAAGCTTATGTCCTAGGATGAAGTTCAAACAGTACCAAAAACCTTGATTAAAAACACCGTCAAAATGTAATTGAAAATATCTTCATAAGACACATAAAAAACATATATGCTATTTACATGTTTCTTGATTTCTTCCCACATTCACGACAAATCGCAATCACTTCACACACATCACAACACAACAGCTGAAACACACAAAACAGAAGGTATCCAAAAGAACCGCACAATACAAGACCGCTTACTTTGATAACTTTAGACATCTGTGCCTAGTTTGCGATATTTGTCATCATGGTGTTTTTACTTCCCACCCTGAATGCCAAAGTAAATGAGATAACGACAAACCCCTTCCTTTGACCGTATACTTGGTATTGACCTTGATCTGCCTGATAATCTGTGAAGGAAGAATACCAAGCGCTGACCGATACGGGTGCTTGCCGTTCTAAACATATTTTATTATAATTGGACGCTCAGAGACCTTATACATCTCTGGAATACTGAATTAATATCATTAACTTTCTGTTAATGCACAGACCTTATTCTAATCGAATGTAATGGTCGTATTTTGTTTTGTTTTCATTTACTTTGTGACATTTAGTGTGTTGTTATATCAGTCGTTAATGTGCAAATTTTAAATTATTATTGTGTTAGATTATAATCTTTTATTGTATGATTATTATTTTTATTGTAAACTACATTTGACATGTAAAAGTGCCCTTGTGGCCTATTTGCAGAATAAATAATTTGTATTTGTATTTGTATTTGTATTATTATTGGAAGCCTGTAGTGTTTCACTGCTGGGCAAAGGCCTCCCCCCTCCGTTTTCAGTGTTCCCGATCCAGAAATTCTTGTGGCCAATATTTTGAGAACGAATTTAGCTCGTCCTGCCATCGCCGGTGAAGCCTGCCGAGTCTCCATTTTGAACAATCAAACAATCAATCAATCAATCAACATGCCCAGCCCACTTCCACTTCAACTTAGCCGCTTTTCGAGCAACGTCTACTGTTTGAGTCTTGGAGCGCAGCGTGGTGTTCCGGATACGATCTATTAAATCGACACCTAATATGCTGCGCCCCATGGCTCGCTGGCAAACCCTGAGTTTGGACTTTTGAGATGTTGTCAACGACCAAGTCTGTGCACCGTAAGTGAGAACTTGAAGAATGCACATGTCCAAGAGGTTAAATATTAGTGGCGGGTCCTTTCATAAGGACATATATTAAGCTGTCATAATCACCCTACATTATATAATTAACACAGCATTATAATGGCAATAATAAAATATTTACAAGGTATGGTTATGAGTTTACTAGCTAAAACAACCTATACTTGAATCAAGAATTGCAACTCAAAAATGAATACCGGAATTCCGATATTTCGGTATTAGTGTCGTTCAATACCGGTATCGAAATATCGGAAAAATCAAGGCGAGATTCCGGTATTTCAAGATTCCGGAATTCCGGTATTCATGCCCTATACGGAACCCTACACTTTGAGCGGCCCGACTCGCACTTGGCCGGTTTTAACGTATTTATACCTGCTTTAAATTTTACTTGTTTACAATAAACATTTTCAAGTAATTAGTAATTAATGTAATTATACAAATTACAGTTATATGAATATTTGTTCAGTAATTAAGGCCTCAAAAGGTAACAGACATACATCAAGGGTTAAAGACAGACCGAGGTACATACATTCGCATGTAAAAGAAAAAAGAATAATAAAGTAGTATGGAAGTATGGATAGGAACTAATGGGTCAGTATTATTTTTCGTCGTTTGATCTACGTCATGTGCATTAACAGTACATTACGTAACTAGGGCGGTGAATTCGTGAATGCCCCAGATCGCAGGTGTTTGTGGCCCGAACCGAAGGTGAGGGCCATAAATATGCGCTCTGGGGCTTTACGAATTACCGCCCGTGTTGCGTACAACATTTTACGTCTTCACCTGGCCACAATGCGAGTTTTCCCGTACGCGCAGCGTGCAGTAAAACTCGCATTATGGCCAGGTGTGACGTAAATATTATATGCAACAGTGATGGCAGGAGCTTGTGAATTCCTTTTTAATAATTTATGTTAATGTGTCCATAAAAATACAAAATATTAAAGGCAATTTCTAGCGCTAATACGCTATAGCTAATCACGCAATGATCACGTAACGTTTCAAACGCACGGTGGGCCAACTCTACTGTCAATTTTCCATACAAAATCGATCTAATGAGTATAGTGTCATGTTTGGGAAAATTCGGTTTTTTCGTACTTTCTCTACTTTCATCCGAACAGAGCTTGGTCACCCAGGGACTAATAAGATAATGATATATGAGAAGAAAATAATAAATATAATAAATAATAATACTAAATGTATCTACTCATATTAAATGGGTCAACATGTTAAGGGGCTCCCATAATTGATTGGCGTATGGGATCGTACCTTCGATCTGAATCTCTCAGTTTTCTTAGGTTTTTTGAAGCTTATTATGTTAACAACAACGGCTTTAAGCAATATAGTATTCCATATTTACTTCAAAGTTCATTGTTTTTGAGATATTTGGCATCAAAGTTCAACAATTTAAGGCCAAAAAACCGGTTTCTGGCCATAACTTTAGTGTTAATTGGTTTAAAATAAAAACCCTGGACCAGTTTTTAGGGACGTCACAGATGAACCCAAATATGTAGATTTCGTATGTGTTAGATCTTTCACGTAAATAGAGATACAAAATAAGTGTTATTTTAGACAATGTTTAAAAATATCATACAAAATTAAGGATTCATTTGTTTCAAAATCCGGTAGACCAAAATGGAGATAAAAGATTGAAGAACCGATAATCGTTTGATTTATACTTCTATCTGTAGTGCAAAAGTAGTAGATACGATTCAAAACTTGTCAGAAATCGATGGAAACCTCGGGTAGCCCCTTAAGAGTCGAGGACATGCTATTCTAGCTTATGGTTTTAAAAAGATAACCAAACTAACAATGAGTTTGTATCCATCCTTTGATCCCCTCAGGGGATGATTTCCGGGGTAAAAACGCCCCCGTTGTCCAGTATGTCCTTCCCCTTGATTTATACTATCTCTGTACCAAATTTCATCTAAGTCGGTACACCAGTTTAAGCGTGATTAGATAACAGACGGACAGACAGACGCACTTTCGCTTTATAATATTAATATGAATGAATTAAAACTTGCGTCATTACAGAAGCTCGATAAAAAATATAATTAATAAGTTTGAATCATGTCTGTGTGTTGTGACGCAAATTGCCATTCGAGAACGGGTAATGTTAAGATTTAACCTTCTCCGCGTTTTAAAATGTTACATTATGATACTTAACATGTGGCAACCTTGCATACGGATACATACATGTATAACTAGCAATATGTCATGTATAGACAGCGTTTGAATTGAACATACAATGTGTTGTTTAGCTCGAACAAAATATATGCAAAGACTGTGGTCAAAGAATTTAAAAACTTCATCTTGTTTCAAGTCAATTAAGAGGGCATGCAAGTGGGCCCAAAACGGTTGCTATTTTATCACTTATCGTTCTGGATACGAAATACATCTTTCTTGTATTCGCACACTTGTCAAAACGTGATTCTTATCCACAGCGATAAATGATAAAATAGCAACCCTAGCAGACCAAGTGGCCACGACTAAACTAGGCTTATTCGCTCCCTTCATTTCAATGATATATATATTACTTCGTAAAGATAGGCCCAACGCCCAGGAGTAATTCGTCCAATGCGGTGGCCACGCCACGGGCAATCGCGGGCCACCGTGCCTTAGTCTTCAGCTGTCACAGTGTGTCACAGTATCTCAAGCGAATATTGTTCGGACAGGCGTATCTTTACTTTCGATATCATTTCTTCATCTGATGTATTTCCTGAGAACTTCATCATCATCCTGGACCTTTATCCCTATTTGGGGTCGGCCTTCCTTGTCCTAAGCCTCTAGGTGGCACGGTTCCTGGTTAGGTTCTTGTCAATGTTTTGTTTTTTAAGGTCTTTTTGGACCGTCGTCCACCAAGTGGCGGGGGTCTTCCGCTTCCACGCTTCGTCGTCGGCAGGTGCAAGGCTGTTTTGACGATATGGTCTTCGGGTCGACTTTGTATATGACCGTACCATCTAAGGCGTTTTTCGACAACTTTCTCGTTAATAGGAGCGACTTTAAAGCTGCCTCTGACATATTCGTTTCTGACTTTATCCATGAGAGTGACGCCAGCCGACCATCTTAACATGCGCATTTCTGCAGAATGGAGTTTATTTGAGTGTTGTTTAGTCGTGGCCCAGCATTCGGAACCATGGAGTATGGCGGGTCTGATCGCGATATATTTCCTGAGAACTACGAGTACGATCTAGACCTGCCTTCAAAACAAGTGAATAGGCCTATATTGCTGAACCAGTGAGCTTCATCTTAGGCTGTGTCGTTGCTTACCATCAAGTGTGACTCGGGACAATCTTTGGACAGTCTTTTATAAAAAAAGGTGGCAATTCATCTTATTACGTTAGCATAACTAGACGCAAGTGCTGTGCGGTAGAGCGGGACGCCATTATTGCGTTTTCTAAAGTTGTCTTGCTCTGCTATATCAGCTGTATCGTACTTAAAGGTCGATTTTGTTGCGTTGGTTCAAATAATTGTGCGACCTTACTATATAGGCAAAAGTACAGTGAGCAGCAGAAGTGAGTTAACACTTTTGTACCATTTTCCGTTGTAATAAGATGAAAAACTGTTAAGTTCTGCTCTTGACTGTACAATCAACCGGGACAATGACTCTACTTACCCAAGGTAATTATCGATTGACTTTTCAGTTAGAATGCTTATTTAGCTCATTTCAGGTTGTTTTAAAATAATGACTAATCAATAATCATGATTGATACAGGCCTAAGGCTACTCTTAAACAAGCGTGGCCTGGGGTGTATTATAATATTAGTATGGATGAAACATTGAGAAATAAAATGCTTTTTTGACAGATTTTTCGTCAGCTCCGAGTTGTTCAAAGCGAGCTTCATAAACCAACATTTTGCATAGCCACTGGCCCTAAAAGTGCTGCCCTGAATCATTCCAAACAGAAACATTTTTAACCGACTTAAAAAAAGGAGGTGTTTCTCAATTCGATTGTATTTTTTCTATTTTTTTTTCAATGTTTGTTACCTCAGAACTCCGTCATTGATAAACCGATTCGAATTTTTTGTTTTGTTTGTATGAATATGCTTCCAGGTGGGTCCCATTTTTTTAAAAATTCACTGAGATGATGGGATCCATGAGGAATTGAGGGAACTCTTCAATTTTATTAGGCACGCGTGTAGTTTTTTGAATTTTCTATTATGTAACTCGTGTATTTACATCCGGAAATCATAAGTGCAAAAGTACGTCACAGGTTCTGATAAGATTCCGTTGAAATTGGAACTAATGAAGTGCCATTGGTGATAATCTTGGGAATCGACGGAAGTCCTCAAATTTTATCGACCCACATTCAGCGATTCGGTTTTTTTCTAAAGTAATCAACGCATTTGCTCTCGGCAATCAGTTCATGTGGTAAATTGTAAAAAAAAATGTGGAAATATTCTAGTGGCTTGGCGTACTAAATTAAAGTCGTTTAAAGTTTTGTTTTTGAAGTAAATTATTAATACGAAGATATGCCAAAGCTGATGGTACGTAAATACTCAAATCCAGCGACAACTACATGCGAGTTGACGAGGTTGGAGATCACCTGCTTACTTCCACGTTTCCACGTCACTACGACGACAACTTGAATCGACCAGTACTCTAACTTAACCATCTCAATGTAGCCAGCGTGCTAGCAACAGACTATCCTGAACAATCTCCCCCCGAGAGAAGCTTCAGTAAATTGAGTCACGAAGCCTAGTGGACGTCAGCTGCGGTTCCGTTGGTTGGTTATCAATGTGACTTTATGATAATATACTATCACTTTTAATCCTCGCAGTGCTCTAGGTACACCCACGATTTAAAATTTTGCGTTTTTTTTTCTCGAATAAACGGATTCTTATTGTATTGAACTAACGAGCAATGCGAACGAAGTTTTCCGTTTCACGTTCAACGAAAATTCTTTCGGTTGTCTGTCCGGATGTCCGGCGGATTTCTCTGTTCTCCTCTAGAAATGTGTGTATCAATTTTGAAGCCGCTTTTCGTGAAATTATTAAGGTGGGTAGGTTCACTACTTTATTTATTTTTCTTCAATTCAGATTTTCGAAACTAAAAAAATATATTCTACAGCTCGCAGAGCCACCATAGTATAGTTAAAGTGACCCCGAGCTCGCGTAGGGCACTACAGAGAAAAAAACGTTACGTGGATTCTTATAATATTTCAAGTTATAAAACGGGTTATAATATAGTAACTGCGCAGCGTGCGAGTTCACTCCATTGTGAGGCAATCATCTCGCATGACATCGTCGTTTTTTGCCTCCGAGCGATTAAAAGAAATTAGCTTATTTCTTGGTAATTCCCTTCCTGAAGATTAATGTAATTAACGTGTTCGTAACTAATAAAACATTGGCATGAGGTTAAAGAGCTTCCTATGTAGCTTGTCGTCTTGTGTTTTGTTAAAATTGTGTATTGCTGGGTTTTATGTATACTTCTGTAGGTATCTATGTATACTAATGACCTTAAGAGGAAAACTTAGTGAGATTGTATGTAGGTGGGGGGTAATCTCCGGAATCACTGATACGATTATTAAAATGATTTCTGTATTTTTAATGGAGTGTATGAATGAACAAATACTATATTTTATCCCGCAAGTTTGCCTGCGTCCTTTATCACGGGTGGCTAGTAGTTTAGGGCGTAAGTTGTAAGTATATTGCCGGTGTTTAGACATAAATCAAGATTAGATAAATAAATAAGTCTCACAGAAAGTGTTTGCAAAAAAATGTATTTAACAAGTGAGACTTATTGTGAGATATGTAAATTGAGTAGGTATTATTATGTTAATGAAAAATCCTTGGTACCAAACGATTTTTTTATCATACTTAATTAACATTTTGTGACCTTGGCTGATAAAAAAAATAAACAAAGAATACATTATTTATCTGTAGACACTCTCCATGTTCATTCTTAGACCAACTCGCTCGGATGCTTTACTGAGGTCATCGAGCATCGTACTTAAGTCCTCCATGGTCTCAGCCAAGACTACTATATCGTCAGCAAACCGAAGGTGAGTGATGTACTCGCCGTCACGAGACTCGACGAAGATCATGTCAAATGCCCATGTACTATCAACTCCCATTACAATCGGACACTTTACGCTCGAAGTTGTAGACGATTATGTATACCTAGGACAGACGATCCAGTTAGGTAGGTCCAACTTTGAGAAAGAGGTCAATCGTCGAATCCGACTCGGCTGGGCAGCGTTCGGGAAGCTACGGCAAATCTTTTCGTCCAATATTCCGCAGTGTCTCAAGACGAAAGGCTTTGACCAGTGTGTGTTGCCAGTGATGACATATGGCACTGAAACGTGGTCGCTTACTATGGGCCTCATAAGAAGGCTCAAAGTCACCCAAAGGGCAATGGAGAGGGCCATGTTGGGAGTTTCTCTGCGTGACCGCATCAGAAATGAGGCTATCCGCAGCAGAACCAAGGTAACCGATATAGCCCTCCGGATCGCTAAACTTAAGTGGCAGTGGGTGGGGCACATAGCACGTAGAACCGATGGCCGTTGGGGCGGAAAGGTTCTTGAGTGGCGACCACGTACCGGAAGGCGCAGCGTGGGTAGGCCCCCGACAAGGTGGACTGATGACCTGGTAAAGGTTGCGGGAGTCCGCTGGATGCGGGTGGCGCGGGATCGGTCACTTTGGCACTCTTTGGGGGAGGCCTATGTCCAGCAGTGGACGTCTATCGGCTGATATGATGATGATGATGACTCTCCATGTGTCCTAGGCCTAGGTTCCTATAGATAGACACTATAAAATAGTTCACGGGAATGTTAGTCTAATTTTAAAGTAGGAGAGTTGCATTTGTTTGCTTAGTTGATTTTAGATCAAATAACATTCGAAAAATTTAATTGAACTATAACGAATTTGACCAATATAACGCCACCTGCGAAACAAGACATCAACAAAACGCTGAGCGGATGGGCTGCGCTTCGTTTGAGCAGTGCTTAGAATTTCAATAGTTTACTTAATTATCTCAGTTTATTTTCAATACACAGTTGTCTTAGAAAACATATTTTTTGTGAGCAGTTTTTCTTGTCTCCATATTTTATTATGTCGTCTCACAAGGTTATAATAAATGTCGGAATGTCCAATTGTGAAGTGACTCTATAAAACGCCGGATCTCACAAATATTACGTAAAATAAAACCTCAACATTTTGGGCAGCATCAACCGAAAGGTACCTTTCACTGTTACTCATACCTGCGCTAAACTCTATCTTATTCCTTTTATACAAGATTGAAAATTGGCCTGGCATAAGTCAAGGCGATTGCCAAATATGTTTCAATTGTTTCGTGAAGGTATCTTGAATGTTCATGTTGTGCAGTCGACATAAGGTAATGATAATGACCATTCTAAAATAGTAGTTCTTTTAGGAACCACTTGCTTTTATTCTTTCCGCAGAGGCCCAGTATGATTTAACATGTGCTCTTATGTTTTCTTATGTCCTGGTGCCTTGCAGTAATCAAATCTTGCAAGCCTTCGACCCGCTTCTCGAAGTCCAATCGAGTTAAAATTGTAAACTCATCATATTATGTTTTGCATATTGGCGATGAAGGACCTAAACTACTTTTTTTAGCAACAGACAGTCAAATATAAAAATAAAGTTGTACATAATGTGGTATTTAACATTAACAACTTGAGTGCCATATACTATAATTACTTAAACAAAACTTAATCTAGCTTAGGAGCGGTAAGATGCGAAACCCATTCGAAAATCGATGCATTTTTGGGTAAATATTTGTCGCAGAGGGAAAAGTTAAATGTGTTGGTGCATGTGTTCACCACACATATTCTTCAATTGATATACTGATTGATTGTTTTTTACCCAACTGCCCGAAGGAGAGGAGGGTTATTTCAATAAGTTGATTGTTGTGTGAGATTTCATATTTTTAAAGTAATGTGTGCGATACCCCCCGTGGTTTCACCAAGGGTTCCAGCTGAAGACCAGCGCTGGTAATGCCACACCATGCCGATTGGGAACCATCGTGACGAGTTTATTTGTATTTTTCTCAGACCAAGAAAATATACAAACGGAGCGTTACGAACAGTCTAGTGAAGCCAACCGGTTTTCAACCAAGCCCCGTAAGTTTAGCACACGCTAAACAAATTAAATCGCACAAAACTCGAAATAAATGATCTTGACAGCATTGCGACACGCGCTGAAGAGTTTTGTGCAATTTTGTTTGTATATGTGTGCGTGAGCGTGTGCTAAACTTGAAGTAGCTTCGTTTTGTTTATATGTGGTTTGGCTTCACTTGACTGTTCGTAACGCTCCGTCTGTCTCTTTTTCTTGGTCTGAGGTATTTTTATGAAATGTTTGTCGTTTTGTGTGTGTCACGAATAAATGTTTTTCTTTTTCTTCTTCTTCATATGACAAAACGGTGACACTATGACTAATAATTACTTCACTTTTAAACAATGACATTACGATTGGCAGTTTTACGATTCTAATGATTGAAAATAATTACCGGACGAATCTATGTCATTATTACAGACAGTCTCTGTGTTCCTTATAATTTAGGTATTCTGTATTTCGTGTGTTCACTCAGTTATTATCACAAAAGCATATCTTTGGACCCCAGTGAAAGACATCAGGCATAACATATTGCCGGTCCTCTTCAACACGCCGTCACACTTTAAGAACCAACAATCACACACAAGTATGGAAATACGCCAAGTATGGTAGGTAAAAAAAAATACGTCATTAACGGAACTGCCGCTTAAAAGGCTTAAGGTTAAAAAAAATAAGATTGCTACTCAAGTACTCAGTCGTAACCGTAGCTGATACGACTGTTCCGGCAACAACGACCATATTTCCATGACGTTACGGTGTTAAGTAGATTGAATTATAAAGGTTGGAAAGGCAATGCATTTTATGCCAAAAAGAGCGCTTTGTCACTTAGTGTCAATGCACTCTGAATTTGCCTTTTACTCTGACAAGTCGGATTCCTCTCTCTAGCTTTGATCAAAATCAGCTTCTGATGCGGCAACTTCAAGCGAATCGAGCAATACTCCTCTTAATAAATGAATAACGAGTGAAACAGAAGATACTAAGCCACGCGCTGATTGGCAGCAAGTCAGGCGTCGGGCTAGACCCCCTGGAATCGTCAGCGTCCATAGGCTAATGTCTGCTGCTATCAGGCAGGCAGTATGCTTGCTTACCACCGATATGATGTAAGAACAATAAGTACCCGCATGCTTTGCAAATAAAAATAATCTCGTCACCATAGACCCAGTTATCTATTAATTTGACCCAAAATAGCCCCAACGCATGTTGCAACAGGTTCACTGGTATCCATATCTACCGATGTACCCGTGAATGGGTTCTAGCCGATGTACCTACTATATATCATATTAAATTTCGTCTCCAAAGGGCATCTACATATTGGATTTGATCCCCACGCACGTCTTTCAAATGGTCGGGCTTTGTCCCCTAAATTTAATACGGAGTTAGATAATAATAATCATCCTCCTAGCGTTATTCCCGGTTGTGCCCCTAAAGGAGCCCGGGGTCCGCTTTGACACCGAATCCTAAGATTTGGCATAGGCACTAGTTTAACGAAAGCGACTGTCATCTGACCTTCCAACCCAGAGGGAAACTAGACCTTATTGGGATTAGATCGGTTTACTCACGATGTTTTCCTTCACCGAAAAGCTAACGGTAAATATTCCGTACATAATTTCCGAGAAACTCGTTAATACGAGCCGGGATTCGAATCCACGCCGCATGGCTGTTCAGGCTCCCGTAGCTTTAGATAAATAATAATAATAATAGTTTTATTTACCCGTGTGGTGTCGGGTTAGAATTTCTACACCCCCTTTCTTCCCGTGGGTGTCGTAAAAGTCGACTAAGGGACCAGGGTTGAAGTGTGTTGTGGGCGATGGGCTAGCAACCTATTACTGAAATATCACATTTTGTCGATATTTTATACCCACATTTATGCTAAAAGTGGCGCTGGAACTTACGTTTCATGTGTTCTGCCTACCCCTTTTGGGAATAAAGGCGTGAATGTATGTATGTATGTGATTTATTTTACTAAACACTAGTTACATGACATGGGGTTTATCCATCAGAATCATCCAAAATGTATCTTGACAGTGATTGTCTCGGCAAGTGCGAATAAACAAGATTTAAACAAAAGCATTGTTAACTAAATATATATTTATCTTGTGGCAAAACGTGGAAAAACCATACCTCATGTTAACGGGTCATCATTAATAATTCATTCGTATGTCACGTTGGGTTAAAAATGTTAAAATTAACCAAGCAAAAACTTTGCGAAAAAAATATGTCAAAACGTGTAATTGTTAATGTCATAGTTTGACATTTTCAAATATTTATACATAGGAGCCTACTATGTCGATTAGAATAAAATAGAAAGACGTTTATTCGGATAGCACATCATTACACATATTATGTACATTCTCGTAAGACACCATAAGAACTAACAAAAATGTCGTACCGAAATGGTATCCACTCAGGCACCAACGCATCAAGTTACATTAAGAATCGTTAGTCGTCGTATATAATCGTGCACACGATTATATTTTGACAGAAAATGTTTACTTAGCAGAAACGTCGGCTAGCGAAATTTCAAATATCGATCAGAGTGGAAAATTGCAAAAATATTCGCCACAACCGCTTTTGTTTTTATCCGCGACCTCTGGAATCCGTCCATCGATCGGTCTGATCCATTTAATATTTGAGGAGTTCCATCGATTCCTCAAGGATCTCACAATTGATAATTAGTTGCTACTTCTTCAATCACGTCGGAAACTTTGACATGCTTTACATCCTTAAGGCGTTCCATAGACTTCTTATTCATCATCAGTTCCACTTCACCAAAATTGCGATTGCCGAGGGTTAATACACTGAATTATAATAGAAAATACTGAAATCACTACACGCGTCCCTTTAAAATATGAGGGTTGCGCTCAATTTCCCTGGGATCCCGTCATCAGATCCTGACTTGGTGACATTGGGACCACCTTGGGAGTATACAATTATAGTATTTCGAATAAAAAATATATGTTAAGATCGCTGTACAATTGACAGAGCAATCGGTTATAAAAACACACATTGGATCATAAAACCTCCTCCTTTTTTGAAGCCGCGGAGCGGAAGCGCAGGGTTGCGGTAGCGGCTCGCCGGCGGGCGCTGAGTCCCAGTCGTAGTTTGAATCCTAAATAGGGAATAAGTATCTATGGGACTTCAATTTTTAACAAATCATATTTTTTCCCCATGGAAGTGCGAATAGAACCACATTTAAAAGTCTAGAGATGGCCCAAAATAGTAAAAACACTTTTGCGATAGTGACTATCTGACACCCAGTGCTAAAAATTATTCAAGAAGTTTGATTATAATTTGTAATATTTAAAATCACCCAAAGGGCAATGGAGAGGGCTATGTTGGGAATTTTTCTGCGCGATCGCATCAGAAATGAGGCTATCCGCAGCAGAACCAAGGTAACCGGTTTCCGCCCTGGGGCGGAAAGGTTCTCGAGTGGCGACCACGTACCGGAAGGCACAGCGTGGGTAACTGCCCCTCCCCCCCACCCACAAGGTGGACTGATGACCTGGTTTACCAGGGTTGGATGATTCATCAATCGAGGATGAAATAACTGTGCTACGGAAACAATAAAGTCGGGCATAATTTCTCGCAATTCAAGTGGTGTCGGTTCGTTGTGGGTGCGGCTGCCCATTAGCGGCAGCTAAAAAGGTGGTGAAAGCAGGTCGACTCAAGGTTGGGTGGGTCTCGGCTCCAGTGGTGCTGCTTGAAGCTAAACCCTTGCGGTGTTTCCGATGCCTAGAGCCAGGCCACTTAGGCGCTAAATGTTATAGGGATGTGGACCGCAGCAAAATCTGCTATCGCTGCTGAAACCTATGTCACAAAAGAGTAGAGCGCAACGCTGAAGCAAGTTGCGCCGTGCGCACACTTCATTGGTGCGAAAGGGTGTCGGAGCGCAGAGGCCCGAAGAAATAGAAAAGGAGATATAGGAAGACAATAGGTCGCGGGAGTTCGCTCGGTCGTTGTGGCACTCTGAGGAAGGCATATGTCCAGCAGTGGACGTCTTTCGGCTGATATGATGATAATGATGATGATGTGTATTTGAAACGCCCTTAACGGATCTTTAACGCTTCACGACACTTACAACTAAGCTTAAAATCTAATGAAATCTAACGAATGTGCCGGCGAAATCGCTCCAAAACGGGCAGTTCAGTCAATCAGTCAAGTCAAGTTCTGTCCCGATATCGTGGCGGCCTATCTATCTATCTTCAGACATTTTGTGTTAATTAGCCGGTTCTAATCCTTAACAAAATCATGAGTCACATATATTATATCTGTTGCTAGTTGTGTAGGGCAAACATATGTTTTTATTTATTGAATGCATTTCAAAATATTGACTTAAGATATACCTACATATTCAGAGCAAAAACGCGTTTGGCTGGGCTACATCGAATACCAGGTGGCAATATATTTTCCACACCAGTCCAAGTCGGCTTCACAAGTTGTGGAGCCAATTTACACAACGCTTCAGGACCCCAAATACCGCTAGCCATGTACCTCTCGGTCACTCAAACTACGGGTCATTTGCTTTAGCTAATACTTTAACTGTAATTAATAGTTCTTATAATCTATTTCAGATTGGAAGAGTCCGGTGGCAGCTGTCATATTAGTACAGTTTACGCCATATTTGACGTTTGATGACAAAAACTGTACTGAGATGACTGCCGTTACCGGATTCTTCCAATCTGAAATGGATTATTATCTATGGATTATTAGCTTCCACCTTCGACTTTGTCTGCGTGGACCCGGCATAAGAACTATTTTTTATTTTAATCAAGACTATAAACAATCTTAGTGCAAAATTTCATCCAAATCGGTTAAGCCGTTTAAGCGTGGTTGAGGAACAAACATCCAAGCATCAAAACTTTCGCATGTATAATATAAGTAGCACATAATTACGCCTTAATTCTATTTAAGTATTATCAGTGCTTTGTTTACATCCCCCAGCACGGCTATCACGCGACGGCGCGCGAGCTCTCTCGATTGTTCTCGCATTATGATAAAACTAATGTCATAATATCGTGTATTATACGTCCTAAGACGTAATTGGGTTCATGTCACCAGCCAAATGATAAGATTGAGTTATCCTATTGTAATCAAATGCAGGTATGTACTTTTGCGTTTCTGTTTAGTTTAGTTTATTTCATTTCGTTGTACAATTTTCACATGATACAGGACATTTGACTCAAATAATATAACTTATCGTACAGCAATCGTCGAGGAATGCAATAATAATGAAAATAAAATATATACCGGGTGGAAAGGCACGACGATCCCTTCCGCAAAAGGGGGATTGTTTAGACTGAGTACAGTATTTCCTCTAAAGAAACTAGGCTCATATTCATAACCGTTTTGAAGTTATAGGCAGTTAACTTTTAATGCAAAATACTGCAAGTGACCCTAATGAGGGTTAGGGTCAGTAACCTTTTAACAATTACACAAGATTCAGTGACCTTTATCAATACGTATAAACGATAATTAGTACGTATAGTAATAGTAGGGTTGTCACAGAAGAACATTAGTTAATTTTATTATTTTTAATAATTGATCGTAAAAAACCCCCCTTTGCGGGAAGGATCGTCGTGCCTTTCCACCCGGTATATAATAAGGTATATACAATAAATGTATATACCTACAACATCATCATTCGCTTGTCTTTATCAAAACATGCTGCCCCGACCCCAAGTAAATGGTTACTTGGGGTCGGGGCAGCATGTTTTTTCCTTCCATACCTCTCTATCGCCCGTCAACTCATCACACACATCTTTCCTGTTCATATCGTCTCTCACGCAGTCCATCCACCTTTTCCATGGTCTACCTCTTCTCTCACATCCCTCCACATTCATACTTAATACCCTTCTAGTAACATGACTATCATCCCTCCGCATAACATGTCCATACCACCGTAAACGAACTTTTCAGTTATCGGTGCTACTTTCAGGCTTCCTCTTATATTCTCATTCCTTATAAGATCCAATCTCGTCACGCCACACATCCATCTCAACATTCTCATCTCCGCAACAACAATTCACACACATACATCATCAGCCTATATACTCGTACGTCCCACTACTGGGTACAGGCCTCCTCTCATGTATGAGAGGGAACGGGCAGTAGTCCCTACGCTGCTTCAACACAAAAATTCAAATTAAATTAATGTAAAATAAAACATAATTTCAAATACAAATTCATATAGTAGGTATACAAAAATCTGTCAGGTTATTTCTGTGTATAATCAAATCACAATGTCAAAAGAAGTCAATTATCTACAGTATAAAATACAATAGAAATAAAGTGCCAAAGAGTACAAATAAAATAATAACAGAAAAATAAACCAATGTCAAAATTTTAATACTAATGTTTAGCGGGTCCCCAACGAATACACATCTTAAATCTAAGAATATAGACCTACAAAGGCCTTCATAATAAATACGCTATAATGTGGACTAAAATATGTACGTAAACGATGTGTCTAGTTACTTACAACTGTCAAGATCACTGCAGTATTAACTAGTATAAGGATGTCCTCGTATTTACACATCATATGACCATTATTACATTTATTACTAGCAATAAGTATGGCCTCGTTTAGAATATTACGTATAAGGTAAATAACGCCAATATCCTTTTCCCGGGATGTCTACATTCATAATATGACAATTATTTGAGCTGTAATACACATTAAAAATACAAATGGCAGATTTAATGCCCCAATTCATCTTCAACCAGTTAATCGTAGCCCTAAACGCGGTACCCCTGCTAAAGTTTGAAAAGTTATTAAGGAATAAATTTCGACATCACAAGGAAGGAAGGAAATCGCGCTGCACGATAAAAAATTGAAGCCTATTTCCAAAAATGCCATCCCGACCATGTTAACCCTTTACTTGACATTGTATCTTATAAGATACACAATTTTTGGTGTTCTTTTTGTATTTTTGTAACAGACAATTTTTTTGGCTCTGCAAGGCGCAAACGAACTCACATTTTTTTTGTTAATTGCCAAGAAAAGGGTTAACTCGCATTTTTTGCGTGTTGCATCAAATTTAAATATAGGGATGAACGAGGAACTGGCTATGCAATACCTGACTGCCCACTTACAAACTGTTGACTACCCATTGTCGCACGGACCAACCTTGATCGCATCCCTATATCTCTGTTGAAAAGCCGGATCACTTTTGATATTTATAACATTATCGGTCAATATAGAATCAATCAATGGTAAATGAAGAACTGGTTCTCGGCAAATGGCCTAGTCCTCAACGCAAACAAAACCAGTGTTATGTTCTTTTCTGGAAGGTGCGTTCCGAAGTCGAATACTTGTAAGTTTTTAGGATTCACGCTGGACCCCACATTGGATTGGAAGAAACACGTTGACTCGCTGTGTGATAGGCTGGCCGGAGCGGTGTTTGCCTTGCGCAAACTTAAGCCGTTGGTTGCCTGTGACACGCTAAGGCAGGCTTAGGGGCACTTTTCCACTCGATTATGACTTACGGTGCAATCCTATGGGAAGGGTAATGCGAATACAAAAACGGGCGCTTCGAACCATGCTAGGTCTAAATCAGAGACAGTCTGCAAAGAGTAATTTGTTCAGCACCGGATTATGACTCACTACTCGCATTTCCTCTTCGAGATCATCATGTATATGTCGCAGTGAAATGGCCAAAACAGAGATTTGAACAAATCCCTAAGGGATATGATCAAATCACGCAGAATGTTAAAATGGCGAATCCATTTCATCATTTACCTAATACAAATCAGTCATTTGATCAAATCTCTGAATCTGTTTAGTGAAATGACGAAGTCGGACAAAAAAGGCAACTCGTTTTTTCATTTCACTAGATTTGTTTAGTGATTTGATAAATCCTTGACGGTAAGGACAATTATTTGTGTGATGAGCATGAATATTTGTTTCTGAGTCTTGGATGTTTTCTATGTGTTTAAGTATTTATATCTATTAAATATATCGTCGTCTAGTACCCGTAACACAAGCCTTATTGAGCTTACTATGGGGCTAGTGCGATTTGTGTTAGATTGTCCCCTAATATTTATTTATTATTTATTAATCAGTATTAGGATTTTGACATTGGTTTATTTCTCTGTTATTATTTTATTGGTATTCTTTGGTCCTTTATTTCTATTGTATTTTATACTGTCGATAATTGACTTTTTTTGACATTGTGATTTGATTATACATAGAACTAACTAGACAGATTTTTGTATACCTACTACATAAAAATTGTATTTTATTTTATATTGACGACCGCTTTAGCCTAGTTGGTAGTGACCCTGCCTACGAAGCAAGAGGTCCTGGGTTCGAATCCCGGTAAGGGCAAACATTTATGTGATGAGCATGAATATTTGTTTCTGAGTCATGGATATTTTCTATATATCGTCGTCTAGTACCCATAACACAAGCCTTACTGAGCTTACTATGGGACTAGGTCGATTTGTGTAAGATTGTCCCCGTATATTTATTTATTTATTATTTATTATTATTATTTATTCATTTAATTTGAATTGTTGTTGCGGAGATGAGAATGTTGAGATGGATGTGTGGCGTGACGAGATTGGATCTTATAAGGAATGAGAATATAAGAGGAAGCCTGAAAATAGCACCGATAACTGAAAAGCTGAGAGCAAATCGTTTACGGTGGTATGGACATGTTATGCGGAGGGATGATAATCATGTTACTAGAAGGGCATTAAGTATGAATGTGGAGGGGTAAGAGAAGAGGTAGACCAAGGAAAAGGTGGATGGACTGCATGAGAGACGATATGAACAGGAAAGATGTGTGTGATGAGTTGACGGTGAGTTGAGCTATGGAAGAAAAAAACATGCTGCGCCGACCCCAAGTAAATGGGATAAGGACAAGCGAATGATGATGATGTAGGTATATATGTCACCCTAACATTGTGAACACCGTCAGTTCATAATCTCACTGGCGATATTATAAACTGTCGAAAAATTGTGAACTTCCAATACCATTTACAATTTAACGCATTATTTTTCGTAAGATTATAATCTGTCGAGTAGAAACCGTCAAATTGTCAAATGGCTATCTGATGGTGTATCGTAGGCAGTAGGGAACAGGGGCCCAGTGGCGAAACCGACTCGGATCAGGGATAGGTTAGATGACGGAAGCGGGAGCTTTGCTGCCGCTTTCGTCTTCGAGGTTATTTTTTTTACAAAAGAGCGTAAAACTAACAATTTGAGCCCTCATTTACAATTTGACGGTTTCACGTTGACGGATTATAATTTGCCGAAAATCAATGCTTTAAACTGTAATTAGTACGTTACGGATCGCAATCTTTCGATAGTTTATAATCTCGCGAGTTATATTGTAATCTAAAGGCATTTATAATATATCGGTGACATATACATTTATTGTATATACCTTATTATATATATTTTTTATTTTCATTATTATTGCCTTCCTCGACGATTGCTGTACGATAAGTTATATTATTTCAATCAAATGTCCTGTATCATGTGAATATTGTACAACGAAATGAAATAAACTAAACTAAACAGAAACGCAGAAGTACATACCTGCATTTGATTACAATAGGATAACTCAATCTTATCATTTGGCTGGTGACATGAACCCAATTACGTCTTAGGACGTATAATACACGATATTATGACATTAGTTTTATCATAATGCGAGAACAATCGAGAGAGCTCGCGCGCCGTCGCGTGATAGCCGTGCTGGGGGATGTAAACAAAGCACTGATAATACTTAAGGGGCTCCCATACGCCAATGACCTTCGATCTGAATCTCTTAGTTTTCTTATGTTTTTTTTAGCTTACTATTTTAACAACAACGGCTTTAAGCAATATAGTATCCCATATTTACTTCAAAGTTCATCGTTTTCGAGATATTTGGCATCAAAGTTGAACCATTTGAGGCCAAAAAAACCGTTTTCTGGCCATAACTTTTGTGTTAATTGGTTTATAATGAAAACCCTAGACCAGTTTTTAGAGACGTCACAGACGAACCCAAATATGTAGATTTCGTATATGTTAGATCTTTCACGTCAATAGAGATACGAAATTAGTGTTTTTTTAGACAATCTTTAAAAAAATCATACAACATTAAGTATTCATTTGTTTCAAAATCCGGTAGACCAAAATGGAGATAAAAGATTGAAGAACCGATAACCGTTTGATTCATATTTCTATCTGTAGTGCAAAAGAAGGAAATACGATTCAAAACTTGTCAAAAATCGATGGAAATCCCGGGTAGCCCCTTAAATAGAATTAAGGCGTAATTATGTGTAGATATCCTACTTATATTATACATGCGAAAGTTTTGATGCTTGGATGTTTGTTCCTCAACCACGCTTAATTGGCTTTACCGATTTGGATGAAATTTTGCACTAAGATTGTTTATAGCCTGGATTAAAATAAAAAATAGTTTTTATGCCGGGTCCATGCAGACGAAGTCGCGGGCGGAAGCTAGTAATCCATATATTAGATACCTGTAATCCATTCCAGATTGAAAGAATCCGATAACGGCAGTCATTTTAGTACAGTTTTTGTCATCAAACGTCAAATATGGCGTAAACTGTACTAATATGACAGCTACCACCGGACTCTTCCAATCTGAAATAGATAATAAGAACTATTAATTACAGTTAGAGTATTAGTTAAAGCAAACGACCCGTAGTTTGAGTGACCGAGAGGTACATGGCTAGCAGTATTTGGGGTCCTGAAGCGTTGTGTAAGTTGGCTCCACAACTTGTGAAGCGAACTTGGACTGGTGTGGAAAATGGGAATCCATCATTTTACCGAAAATAGTTTCATCGATTATCGTTTCCCATAACACTATTCGCAGAATTTCATCATCACACAGGAATCATTCATCGAACTTCGTTAGATCGCTCATACATTTGCTCGAATTACCATTGACACAAAAATGAACTCATCGAATTTCACTTCAATATTTTATTTGTTCATCGACATACTCGTTCATCGAATCACCGTTACTATAATTTTGTTTTAACATAAGTTTCAGTTCCCAAAATTCTTATTACATAGAAAATCGTTTCTTCGTTTCATCAGTGTTTGTCACTTGGTAATATTTACCTTTCAACGAACTGAGTAGGAACATTTCACAGAGACTTTGGACGTATACGAGAGAAGCCTACCCACCTCTCCCTCTGGATATCGGATTACCTTCCTATTCTACTTTAAGGCAGGCCAGTGTAGGTGCGACGACGAGCGAAGCGAGGAGTGTTAGGTGAACTGTGATCCTATAGCGCGCGAGCCGAGCGAGCGTGCCGCGGCAGCGGCCGGCGAAGCGCCAGAACCGTTTTTTTAATATTACTTACTTAGGCTTAATATTACGTCTACATCGTATATGAAGGGTATATGAGTCAATGTCGACCCATTTTATCCATTAGGTATTATATAGTTAGACGAAATGACCTATTAGGTAAACACCTTGGTAGAAAAAAGTAATATTGATCGTGGCAACAAAAATATATGGAACGTACTAACATTGAACCGTGTTTCGATAAATTAATATTATACACAACTGACTATTCTATGAAAAGTAAATGCGATGAATCGTTACGCTACGATTTGAGACAAATTCGAAACGATTAACGATAAAAAGTTGTTCGATGAAATAAAAAACTATGAATTGATGATTATGTGAACAAGAAATACAACGAAATGAAATTCGTGGAATAGTTTTCGGCGAAATGTAAATCGACGTAATGCGTTTCGATAAAATGATAGACACCCGTGGAAAATATATTGCCACCTGGTATTCGATGTAGGCCAGCCAAACGCGTTTTTGCTCTGAATATGTAGGTATATCTTAAGTCACTATTTTGAAATGCATTCAATAAACAAAAAGCATAAGTTTGCCCTACACAACTAGCAAGAGATGCATGTGACTCATGATTTTGTCAAGGATTAGAACCGGCTAATTGACACAAAATGTCTGAAGATAGCTGAATAAATAAAACGTTTATTTGTTTGCTGCAATCACACAGAAACGGAAACGACATCGTACAAAAACAAAATAATAACATATATTCATAGTAGACATACAATTACATACCAAAAAAAACAACATACAATAATTGCTGTGTGCGTTGCAGCAAAACAAAATCATCTTAACCACGTTACTGAAATCATCTTAACCACATTCATTATAATTATAACGATACAAACCGTGAAATAAACAGCGAAACACTATTTAACATACACAACACACTAAACACACCTACTTTATTCACAATTCACTTGCTTCCTAGAAAAAAGTACCAGGCTCCCATAACACGTACGGCAGTGTCACTTCATTGCATGCGCATACGACTCGACAAGCGACCGGTCACGGCACAAATGTTATAAAACACTGCTTTAATCATATCACCTCCCCGCCAAACAGTTCACGGTTCTTTCCGCTTCTCCGATTTTCGTTTCGTCGGCAACTTTAAATGTTTAGTTGTTTTCTACTGGCAATTATGGGGTTTCGGTTTGTTAAAATGAATTTGTAGCGTAAAGTTTGAGGCACAAAGATCACAATTAACTAACCGAATCGAGGTAAACCATAATGTCTAAGATTATAATAGTTACTTAACTTTTTTTTTACAGTTATTGATAGTGTTTACAGTTTTTAACTTTTTTCTGCATTAAAAAATAGTGGAGTAAAATACTATAAACTTTAAGACATGTTTGACTTTGCTTTACACTTTTTATAAATACACTTCGAATACTGACAGGATTTTAACATTAATACACAACTATTCTGAACTGTCATGCACGGACAATTTTTTCCTTTTAGGCCAGAGTACAACATTTACTCTCGTAATCATTATTTTGTGTTGTAACTATTTAATTATATAACTTCCAGACACTTACCTTACTTAGCGCCACAGCATCTACTAAGACTACTATGGTTCTTAGTATGTAATTGTTTTTTTTACTAACATATTATGAATATAAACTAGCAATTTGCCCGTGGCGGGCCACCGCATTGGACGAATTACTCGTGGACGTTGGGCCTATCTTTACAAAGTAATATATATATCTATGCTACCAAACCAATAAAACGTAAAAGAACTAACCTGCTCATTAGAGTAATCTCGAAAAATTGTGTAACAGGTAGGTATAATAAATGTAACGAACGTAAGAGCTGTTGTGCGGTGTCCGAGGCTGAGGCCTTGACCGCAGTCGCTAACCAGTTCCGAGTCATGGCAGCCTGGTACATTTACTTATCCATGCATGGTTATTTTCTTTGAAATTGCAAGTTAGCGTCAACCTGTGGCTAGCGTAAAGAGATCCTGACAATTAATGTGCTTCATTTACTTTTATTAAAAATATGTATATCTCGGTAGGTACTGACAAGAAATAACTTGAATCAACAAGATATATAATTTACTTTAAAAACAAAGTTTTAACCGACTTCAGTTTAGTACTCCGCCAAGCCACGAGAATATTTCCACATTTTTTTACAATTTACCACATGAACTGATTTCCGATAGCAAATGCGTTGATTACTATAGAAAATAACCGAATCGCTGTATGTGGGCCGATAATATTTGAGGACTTCCGTCGATTCCCCAAGATCATCACCAATGGCAATTCATTAGTTCCTATTTCAACGGAATCTTATCAGAACCTGTGACATACTTTTGCACTTTTAAGTACATAATTGAGGAATTTGATAAGTCATCTGTGGTCTTCATCATCAATTCCTCGCCACCAAATTTAAGATTTTCGGATGTACATACACGAGTTATTATAATAGAAAATACCAAAATTACTACACGCGTGCCTAATAAAATTCAGGAGTTCCCTCAATTCCTCATGGATCTCATCATCTAACTGATTTTTTTTTAAAAGTGACCCACCTGGAAGCATATACATACAGACCAAAAAAAAATTCGAATGAGGTAACAAACAGAAAAAAAAATACAACCGAATTGAGAACCTCCTCCTTATGTTTGAAGTCGGTTAAAAAGTGAACCTGCTCACTATCACGAGAATCGGGTAAGAAATGCGACCTGCACGGCTATCATGCGACGGCGCGCGAGCTGTCTCGATTTTTCTCGCAATATCCGTCTCATTCTTATTAGAACACTTAGAACAAGAGGTATAGTGCGAGAAAAATCGAGAGTATGTCGCGGCCGTCCCATGATAGACGTGTAGGGAGAACAGCCGGAACATTCAAACCTACGAGCGCTATTTTGCCTTAGCACGAGCGAGCGTAGCATTTTTATGTGGAAAAACTCCACGTTCGGATTTTCTACAGCTCGCAGTAGTGGCTCTGCGATTCTGCTCTTCTAGTATTTATTTTAGTAGGTAATATGTATACATAGAAAATATTCGAATACAACACTCGGAAACAAATATTCATGCTTATCTTTTACTTTTACCGGGATTCGAAACGGACCGCCAGCTTAGTAGGCAGATTCACTCGGGTAATCGGCTAATTTGATCGTATGATAAGATTAACCTTCCTTTTGGCTTTTTAACTACTTCTTGCTAGCTTGGGTAAAAAAACCGGCGTCTGTTCAGCTGTTCTTCTCTACCGGTCGCATTTCTCAACCGAAATTATACGAGCAAGATCGTTACCTACTCCTTTAAATTTTTTTGGGGATTCAGTGTTCCTAAATAGTAAAATATCATAAAAAGACAGGTTGGCGAATTCTACTGCGCCACTACGAGTAGTTCAATAATTTGTTAATTTTACATTAAAAATAAAACTTCTAGAAAACCTCAACATTTACTTAGTTGAAGGCGATCTCCTTATAGTGACATTTAGAAAGCTTCAAGAACATGTTATACTTATGTAGGTATATATTTATGTGTTATAATTAGGTACATATAACCTCGTCCGTATTCCAATTTGCTTCAGGCCGAAGACATTGTCTAGGTATACTCGTAATAAATCTGTCAGACACGGAACTCACGGAAGTCTGTTTTTTTTCAAGTAGATTTGAACAGCCGGACAGCCAGACGGTTCGAAAGCCGGACATCGGGACATACTAAAGATTGATTGCCGAAGCTGTAACGGAAAAGTTTGTGAGATTGGCCTTCGTAGCAATTTGTATGTTGGAGGTAATGTCCGGAACTGATTATCCCATTACAAAAAATCTTGTCTTGTACATAATGGACCGTCGTTTCTTACAAGCCTTTATTTTAACTTCACCTGTTCGTTTTTTAATTTATTAGTGAGGGACTAATCTAGGAACTGAATTTTGAACCAGTAAAGTTAACCTGAACCGTTTAGGCTGAAATTTTGGGTATTAGTATAATTTGGATGACAATTCAATATTATGGTACCATCGAGGTGATCTGATGATGGAGATAGAAGGTAGGCATGGGAATTCTCAACCGACATAACCTCGTGGAGTTTGGGCTCTTTAGAATCGTTTCAATGTGTAGTTGATGCCGGTATACAGGAAAGGACAGTCGGCAATAAAAGCTTCTCCCAAAAAAAACAATTTTGACAATTACTTATTATCCCGCTGCTTTGTTTGCATTATTTTCTAAAGCGCTTTGTTTGAGGATTTGTTGTGTAATAATGTGAGTAAAAAAATAACTACTATTTCCTGTTTCCTACAATTCAACTGTCATTTTCCCATTCAAAAACTAACATTTAGATCTACCTGACGCATGTACAATGCGTTACGTAATCGACATGTTGGTTATTTATACAAGCATGATTTCTTCTGCAAAGTGCGAAGTATTAATCTTCGTTGTGGATCACAATGCCTGCTCCACACAATGGCCCATTTTGGGCCATCGTACAGGACGCAACTATGCGTTAAAGGGAGTGAGACATATTCACGTCTCGTTCTACCGCATATCAGTGTCCTATATGATGGGCCATGATGGCCCATTGTGTGGAGCAGGCTTTAGAAGTATTCGAAGTGACGAGAGCTTGCACATCATGATGACGAAGGCGCGGGCGGAAGCTAATTATAGCGTTCTATACACCTATCAATTTGTCACAACAAGATCGCCAAATACGGCCAGAGTGGATAAATTTAATGTTGTGTCCCTTTCCATGTTATAAATGCGTCGCTAAGTTGTTGTGATCAATTGCTCAGTGCCGCTTCGTAACTCTACGCTGTGGCTGTGTCTAGACAAGAGGCCTCGAGGCAGCATTGACCTCACGTTCACTCACAGACAAAAAGGTTGTCTAATTGTCTATCTTAAATGCAGATGCATTCGTATAAGTATTATAATCGTAGTAACTGGTTACTGTTTGTGGAATCTTTAAACTTATGGCCGTTCCATTTTCGCTCCCACGTATGAAGGTCACAGCTCATTAGAACCACCCGGCGCCCGACCCGCACCGACTCGCCTTGTAAATGTGCTAACTACGGAGTTGATGCAGTGAGCGCATGCCCGTATAAATCCATATAAAGAATACTTACCGCTCGAGGCGAGGCAGTGCGGGTCGGGCGCCGGGTGGCTCTAATTAGCTGTGACTTTGATACACCTTTATGGCTTTCGAGGCGTTCCTAGCTATGAGAGAATATCGATACCTATACAGTGTGTATATATTACCACAAATTGTAACCAGAGGTACGTGTTAGGGCTATGAACCGATATTGCAAGAAAAAAAAAAGTTAGTCTTAACTACTGCTACTAGTACTACTAACTTAAGCGTAATTAATTTTTGAAAATTTATCAAGCGGATATGTATTACGTACACTGTGACATGATGACACACGGAAGAATCGGGTGACATGTGACAATTTATTGTGACGTCACGTCAGTAAGACAAAGTAGTGATCCATTGCGTGCTGAATTATTTTATATGGAAAAAATAAAGATGGTGTTTAAGAAAAAAAATTGCAATATCGGTTCTTAGCCTTAACACCAACCTCTGGTTACAATTTGTGGTAATATTAAATATATTACCACAAATTGTAACATACTGTGTATACACACTGTATACCTAAAAAGTAGTAGTTGTTTTCAAAGCTTCTTGGAATCTTAGGATGAGGAAAAATACCACGTCATTAAAATTTATACTTAATCATCCTTTTATACCGTCCAAATATTAAAAACAGGAACACAGAAAAAATCCGTGAAGTATTTTGTCTATACCACTTTTACCTATTCGGAAATTACAATATTCCGAAACGCCCTTTTCTTCTGAACGATATCTTGGACGCAGACAATCAAATGGTAAATATAAATAAATAGGTTAGGTTAGTAATATATCCCAAAGAATCTTAAACTCCTTCACGGGAACATGATTTTCGAAAATACTCTCGGACTATATTCAGATTAAATAAATGAATCCTACTAATATTATATTATACCTACATGCGAAAGTTTTGATGTTTGGATGTATGATTTAATAAATAGTGCAAAAACGGCTGAACGAATTTAGATGAATTTTAGAATACAAATAGATTAAAGCGTAGATTAACATATAGAATACTTATTATCCTGGGATAATTAGTATAATTACTGGTAAAGTCCAACAAAAGGAAGTCAACGTGAACGAAGTCACAGGCAAAATCTACTAATCAATAATTTTACGAAAGTAATTAAGTAGTACCTAAATGTTATGTTGATAACTACAACTTTTAAAGACCAATATTTATCTCAAAAACGGCTGAACAGATTTTCACAAAACATAGATTTGAACACTCAAGATAAAATTATCTATGAAACAAAAGAAACCGCAATCAAACCAGTCCATCCGTTAGGGAGCTACGCTACCACAGACAGATACACAGATGCACAAATAGACACGTTAAACTTATAACACCCCTCTTTTTGCGTCGGGGGTTAAAAATAGCCTCTTTTGGAACATTATTTTGACTTAGTGTTACATAATGTCTGACTAGTTCGAATTGTTTAAAGTAATAACGAAAAATAAAAGTTTTTTTTTTCAAAAAACCTTCTTTTTGCATATACTCACTTCAGACGGTTGCGTCTTATGTAGATCTATTCAAGTTTTGCAAAATTGAGTCTTCTTAATCACCTATTAATTGAAGGCTACCGATTAAAAGCTAAATGCCAGATATTACGTAAATTGACCTTGCACCTATAAGAATTTCATAGTTTCATTAGTTTTAGGGGAAAGCTAATTTGGCCTTGCAATTTTATACACTCTTGGGTAACTATGCACTTTAAGATTATATTCATTTACTGCCGCGATAGCACGTAGAACCGATGGCCGTTGGGGCGGAAAGGTTCTCAAGTGGCGACCATGTACCGGAAGGCGCAGCGTGGGTAGGCCCCCGACAAGGTGGACTGATGACCTGGTAAAGGTTGCGGGAGTCCGCTGGATGCGGGTGGCGCGGGATCGGTCGCTTTGGCACTCTTTGAGGGAGCCCTATGTCCAGCAGTGGACGTCTTTCGACTGATATGATGATGATGATGACTGCCGCAATTTCCTCTCAAATCAACGGGATGTCCGCGATATGGTCTTTCTCAATTTGGCTACCTATTTGGATTTTTGTAAAGCAAGCCCCGAGTTAGAGACAGGTTTATGTTTTCCGCGCAAGAGAAAAAGAGATCAGCGCTCCACGAGAATGGGTTTTGTAGACAAATATACATATGCATTAACCTAGTTGGTAGTGACCCTGACTACGAAGCTAGTAAGAGGTCCTGTGTTCGAATCCCGGTAATGGTGTGATGATCACTAATATTTGTTCCCGAGTCATGGATGTTTTCTATTTATTTATATAAAGTATGTTTATCGTCGTCTAGTAGGTACCCATAGTATAAGCGTTTCTTAGTTTGAGACTAGGGCGATATGTGTAATATTGTCCGCAAATATTATTATTATATTTAAATATAGACGTGATATTCATATTTCGGAGATGTAAGATGAGTGCCCCGTCATTTTAACTTGGTCATGTCTGTTAATAATGTACCTATTGTTTGATTTGGCTGATGTAAAAACAGATAATAACACAACTAATTTTTTTTCTTTCTATGGACATTTAGCAATCGTCTTCTATATAACAAACAACAAAAATATTGTCAAGACATCAGTTATATCAGAAAATTTATTCATCTAACTCAGGCAGTATTCTGCCTCTGACAGTTTTCATTTCTTTTCAAAACATGCACTGAACGGAAGCCGAGCCGCGATTAGGTCTGCCTTGTTGACAGAAGATGATGTCTCTAGGATATCGCTTTGGTTCTATGTTTCTGTCATCTTGTTTGTCTGTCTGTTAAAAATCAGAGACATAAAAGTGGGGACATGCCCGAATCGATCCCCGAAGCGCCTACGCGAATATGAATGGCAAAGTGCTACTTCGTACCAGTGTCGACTAGTTTCTATAATATCTTTGACAATGGATGTCATTACCATCCTCCTAAGCGAAACTATGCATACAATTTAGTTACAGCTTAATATTATGGCAGGCCTACTGCCATACTGCCAACTTACTGGAAGGCGCGGCGTGCTTAGCCCCCCCCCCCACAAGGTGGTCTGATGACCTGGTAAAGATCGCGGGAGTCGGCTGCACGGCTATCAAGCGACGGCGCGCGAGCTCTCTCGATTTTTGTAGCACTTTCCGTCTCTCTCTTATTAGAATACTTAGAACAAGAGGTATAGTGCGAGAAAAATCGAGAGTATGTCGCGGCCGTCCCATAGACGTGCTGGCTGCGGATGAGGACCGGTCATTATGGCGCTCTTCGAGGGAGGCCTATGTCCAGCAGTGGACGTCTTTCGGCTGATATGATGATGATAATGATGATTATGGCAGGCTGGTTTGATGATGGAGTAAGAGAGTCACCATGGGAACTAAGTGAAAATACAACGCAACCTGATCGACTTCGGGTTTGTTATACCCGTCTCAATGAGCAGTAGATATGACTATAGTATCCACTGGGCCGGTGTGGGGACTATTGCCCGTTCCCTCTCATCCATGAGAGAATGTGCTCAGCAATGGGACGTGTATATGTAGGCTGGTTTATTATCATTATTTATTTACACTTTTTTTAAGGAATACCTGATTTTCGGTCCTTAACTTGATATGTCATCGCAGAACAAGTTGACAAGTCTAATTTCTTTAAAAATATGAATCCTTTTCACATTTCTTATCAAATTCTGAATTCTCACTCAAAATATATTTGGATTATGCTTCATCCCAGATTTCAGCATAAAATATTCTATTGACACTATCACCTATCTAAAAAAACCCATTAGGAATAGAGTTTTTCCCTTTTGTATGGAGAATAAGCTGAAAAGTCCTTGGTACACAAGTTGATAAATACATCATAAAAACTAGGTATTTTATCGTAGTATTTTTTTAACATACACTGAAAGATC
This sequence comes from Epinotia demarniana, assembly GCA_945867215.1. Taxonomy (NCBI): domain Eukaryota; kingdom Metazoa; phylum Arthropoda; class Insecta; order Lepidoptera; family Tortricidae; genus Epinotia; species Epinotia demarniana. The sequence goes on along the minus strand of OX244273.1, from coordinate 4,461,116 downwards.
TCATAAAATTATACTAAAATCAAATCATTTACTTCATCATCATCATATCAGCCGAAACACGTCCACTGCTGGACATAGGCCTCCCCCAAAGAGTGCCAAAGTGACCGATCCCGCGCCACCCGCATCCAGCGGACTCCCGCAACCTTTACCAGGTCATCAGTCCACCTTGTCGGAGGCTTACCCACGCTGCGGCTTCCGGTACGTGGTCGCCACTCGAGAACCTTTCCGCCCCAATAAATCAAATCATTTACTCAAGTTGAAGGAAAAAATGGATTAAGGAGAAAATGTGGAACTTTAAAATGGCTGTCTTGTAAAACGATGATTTTGCAGTTGTCAACTTATACCCGTCTCATGTACGGATATGAACTTTGTATGTTTTTGGTTATTTGAGCAAGGTTTGAACCCCGAATAGCATCCGCTACATACCTGTTCTGTACGTAGACGCTTACCACAGAATATTTGAAGGACTACTTAAAGGTACAAAAGGTCCACTGCGTAAGTGATGACGTTAGCCTGTAATCGTTTGGCAATAGACAATTACAGAGTGGGATAGGGTTGTCCACGAACCACATATCGGCACATGTTCCAAAATTATAATTGTTTTAGATTCTACGAGTACCTATGTTTGTTATCGAAATAAAAATCCATTTCGTAAATAATAATATGATATGGTGCTAAAATAGTACAATAGCCAGGAAGTCAGGATTAAGGCAGCGTGGGTTCAGCGAAGTCGAGCGAACAGTGTTTTTGAAACAATATAATATAATGCGTCTGTTTATAATAATATGGTTTTAAAAAAATACGAATAGTAATCTTGAGGCTTTTCTGCAGGGAAATAAGTATTTAGAAACATGATTAAGCAATTTTCGCTAGATATAAAAAAATCACGAACATAGGTCTAAAAGGGTCTGAAATACACTTAAAATATTTGTTACAAATTATGCACCAAAGCTAAAAATATTAAAATGGCTTTCAAAAATCGGCAATAACATCTTTGAGAGCAATCAGTGATTACATTTTTATTTATTTGAACGGCCAGAAAATTAAAATTAAAAAACATGATATCCGCGCTTCCGAGCACGCACTGCCATCTCGCTCACGCTTATGCTTAATGAGAGGGAGAGAAGACCATGAACCTACGGCGCCTTAAGTAAAAAACACTTAAAAAACTACGTGAATACAGGTGTAAGGACCAAATTCTTGGCCAGCTTAAACTCTATCAATTAAATTTTCTATAAAAGTTTTCCGTTGCGACACGAAACATAATCATAATTCTATGGTTATTTCTTGTGTCACAACGCAACTTTTCTCACTTTTTCAGTTTGCATGGCTAACTACCGACTAACCAGGCTAACTACTGGCCAAGAATTTGGTCCTCACTCTTTACAAAACAATTCATAATTATTTTGCAATGGGATTACTTTATTCGTCATGTTAGAAAAACGTTGTAAAATTTAAATTCGTATAATGACGTGCGATCAATGAAATTACGTTGTTACACAAACAAACAACGGAACCTCTATATAACACGTCATTGTATGCGATACGCTGCACAGCCCTAGCATCGTTTACAATTCATACGCAAGCCCTTCTGGCGTTCATCCCTTGGTAGCTGACTAGCGCAGTCAGTCAGCGTGGATCATTGTAAGATGGTGCGCGCCTGGATCCTGTTCGCGGGCGCAATCTTTCTGACGCACGCGGCGCCGGCGCCGCCTATCCCAACACACGTCAAAGGTAAAACAAAACCAATATTTTTTTATTAACGACCGCTTTAGCTTAGTTGGTAGTGACCCTGCCTATGATGCAAGAGGTCCTGGGTTCGAATCCCGGTATGGGCATTTATTTGTGTGATGAGCACGGATTTTATTTTTTTCCTGAATCATGGATATTTTCGATGTATGTATTTCTCTAAACTTGTATGTTTACCGTTGACCAGTTGTTTCGGACTAGGTCAATTTGTGTAGGACGGTCGGCAAATTATATCATTATATCATATTATTGCATGAGCTGTATTATACGAAACAAATACAGAACAATTAACGTCAAAACTTTCACATAAGTAGATATAATTGAATTTATACCTAGGTAAATAAAGTCATTCAGAACTGAAGACTGATTACAATCAATATACTTCAACTACAACTTTTAACGATAAATTGAATGCAGAAAATATGAACTTAAAACAGGAGGTGGTATCGCTAAAGAACGATCTCTTCAGAGAACTTAAAAAGTGAGTCATATCCTAACTAATAATAATTTCATGCCAAGTTGTGACGTTTCGGGTTTTTCAGGTGTTATCTATTTTATTCCCTTTAGTAATTTCCCGTCCTATGACAATATTTAATTATTTTTCTTATTTTTGAGACAAGTATAATATTTACCGCTGCGTTTTATTTTTTAACAGTATACGTCATATGAGACAGTTCTAACGAGCTTTTAAATTGTTTACCGTCATAGATAGATCTTGCAAGAGTTCCTATCTCCCCCAATCCCCATACATGAGAAGAGGCATAAGCCCAGCAGCAGCCAGCAGTGGGAGTGGGACGCATATATAGGCTGATGATATGGGTATATTCAACTGAATTTAGGTACTTGAAACGTTTTGACGACTGGTTAGCTTAGTGTTTAGTGACGCTGCATACGAAGCTGAAGGCAGGACCTAGGCATCGAATCTCGGTAAAGGCAAATATTTGTGTGATGAGTAAGAATATTTATTTCTGAGTCTTTGATCTCTTCTATATGAATCTTTTAAATATGACGTGCATTTAAAAACCGAATCAGCACAGTATGGATGAAATGGCAACAGGTTACCGGAACAATCTGCGACGACCAAATGCCCCTTCGACTGAAAATTTACAAGACCATTATACGACCTGTCGTCATGAATGCATCGGAATGTTGGGCAACAAAGATGACGAATGAAACGAGATTGCACGTTACGGAGATGAGAATATTAAATATGGATGTGAGGCGTGACGAGAATGGATCGAATTAAATGAGTATATAAGAGGACGCCTGAAAGTAGCACCTATAAGTGAAAAGCTGAGAGCAAATCGCCTACGGTGGTATGGATATGTTATGCGTAGGAATAATAGTCATGTTACTAGAAAGGCATTTAGTATGAATGTGGAAGATTGTAAGAGAAGAGGTAGATCAAGAAAAAGGTGGATGGTCTGCGTAAGAGACGATATGAATAGGAAAGATGTGTGTGATGTGCTGACGGGTGATAGAGAGGTATAGAAGAAAAAAAAATGCTGCCACGACCCCAAGTAAATAGAATAAAGACAAGCGGATGACGAATTAAATATATCTTCGCCTAGTACCCATAATTTGTGTTGTGGGTAGCCTTATTGAGCTTACTATGTGGTTAGTTAAATTTGTGTAAGATTGTCCCCTTTGTTATTTCACTTATTTAATGTATTGAATGTAACTTCTGGTGTTTCTAGTTATATTAACGTCAACCTTGCAAATCAATTATTACAATAACTTCCAGGGATCCCTAGTGAGTCATGAGTTAGGTACGGTCGACATCTAAGATATATATATGTATATACATTTTTGCGCCATATAACAATGGAATTAAGAGCACTTTTCTAACACATTTTTGTCGTTGACTGTACCATGAAGGTCGTCTGATGATGGAGATGGAAGGATAAGCTCTCTGAAACTATGCGAGATAAACTTGGATTGTTAGGACATATGAGATTTGTCTCTACAGCTGGGCGAAAGTGAAAAGGTACAATCGGCAATTAAAAAAAAAATTGTTCAAGAACTTACAAGTATTATACGTGTAGGTATATAATCTATAGAAGCCGGGAAAATAGTCTTCTTACAGCCAACAATTATATTTAAAGCCAACTAATTACCCTTAATTGGAAGAAGGGGGTTTAGGTATGATCTTTCGGTTCCATGGCATGCTCTCGTTAAGGGGTCGGCTTAATGGAACTTAACACAGTCATGTTAGGTGTCATTAGATTAGATTCATGTTTGTTATTAACTTCACATGTTTTATTTGATTTTGTTTTTGTGTATAGGGTTTATATACAAAAAGTGCAGTGGACAAGAAATAGAAAAAAAACCATTTGAAATAGGAATTAAGAATATAGTGGGTTCTTCTTTAACTCCTGTTACTCCATAAAATTCGAACTGATCATACTAATATTATTCGAACCGTAATCTTGTATTTGCCCTAATCACACTTCTACCTTTAACCATAAACGCATTGAACATATAAATATTTATTAAAATTTGAGCATAAAATTGGCTCAAATTTGCTCCCATACTTGTCTCCAAAACCCATCGCTTGGTTGGACTGCGGTAGACACATGTATGCATTAGTCCACACTCTCCAAAAAAAACCGATACATTTATCAGTTACCTACTTGCTCGTAGTCTCGTACTATCTTCCTTAAGATCCACTTAATCCCCGAATGAGCACAGCCACGAGGTAGGCCATTGGGTCCGAGCGATTGACCGCTATCCCGCGACTATTGAGATCATTGCCACGAATGCCGTATCCATGCGCACTCGCTGCCTACTGACAACACTCCTTACCCTCTACATCAACCATCCTTCACCCACATGTAGTAAACGATAAAGGCAACACCAGCCGAAACTCGCAACCATCCGTTTCTCAATCAGTAATAACCCAGTTCCGCAGATCCTCATGACTATTCATCTCATGAGACCTTTCGATTCGACAGCGTCCATCCTTCACTAACTGCTCCAGGCTAATAGGGACAGTAATACCGGAACGTTGGGCGTGAGGTGTCGAATTGGCAGGATTAGCTCTCATGTCAACGGTCGTTCGGCGGTGTCTTTGGTCTGTCAACTGACCTAAATAGTACTGCACTTGGGCAGGATGTTGTCAACTAAATAATTTACCCTATTTTTGGAGCCGTGCTCTGATTGATTGATGTAACAGGGAAGGGTCGATGGAGCAAGAGTCACAACCGATCATCATCGTATCGATTTTTTAAATGTTTTTTAGCTTGTCAATGTTAAAGTTGCCGAACGTTACTTATTTGTGATTAAGAATGTTCATAGATATTTACGATTTAACTTAGACGAGAGCCTAAGGCATGTTTCTAAGTAAAGAATCCCCTTAGTTTATTTATAAAATTATACAGAACTCGCCACTATTTATGATTTGTGGCTTTCTTCAAGAAAAGAAGCATGCTGCTTAGATGATTGATTGGAAAATAAATAATTGTATCCTTAAATACATCTTTATTGAACAGAAGTTCTATGTGTTTAATAATATTAAAAATAATATTAACCAGTATCTTGTATACTGATCAATTTATAGAAGGAGAGAAAAAAATCTTTATAATATAGATTAAACACAATAAGTACCTAAGTATTAAAGATTCTAAAAAATATCTCCGCAGCATAACAGGCACCGCAAGCCATAGTGCCGATCTTCAGTAGGGATCTCTATTAAAACTGACATAAGTAATTATCACCTACTACATGCTGACAAAATTGTAGTTTTAGCCCTAGATCAACCCCGCCTTCTTCTTATTCTGCTTATTTAAGAGCTAAGATCTTGTCGGTGTAGCTCAAAGTAGGTCCTCCATCTACTCCGATCTCAGGCAACCTCTTTGTGATCTCGATACGACCTAACATCAACTCTTTTTTTGAGCTACTCTATGTAGTTTATTCTAGGTCTTCCTCTTCTTCCCTTCCCTTCTCGCCTCGCCTACTTTCTAATAATTCGCAAACAACGTTTTATCATTTGCGGTCACGTTCCGATCCATAATTGGCAAATTGTGGACACTTCCTTGTGACGCAAGTGGCTGACGCCGCCAGTGGAAAAGGGCGTCGATTCGCAGCAACCATGCTATCAATCTGTCTCGTGCCCCCAGTGTATCTTAACTGCGATTCTTAATAGCAACAACTGCGAGTGATTGGGGATCAGACTGGTTCATCTCAGGTGAGTTGTCAGGAATAGTTGGTGAATGAATACCAGCCAGATCGCGGTGCGCGTACCGTAAGCAGGTACGTGGGTATGTAGTTACATCGTAGGTGCGTACGCAAATTTTATGGCATCCTCAGTCGGGGCAGATCGCGAAATATTGACGCGAGTACCTTGACGGTGGAAACGCTAGGCCACTGTCTAGGTCTTATTGATGAAATAGCATCTCGTCGACTAGTGCAAAATCTACTGTGGGAATACCACATTTGACCTTTTATTATTCTTTTCTTTCTTCTTATATTTGAATTAATAAATAATAGTGGCAGAGTGGCGCCCATACAAGTTGATTCCCATCGGCTTGCCTAAAATTATTTTTTAGGCATTACTATGGTTATAAATATAAACTGTTTGATATCTTTTTTTATTCCGGGCTGCATGTCGAAAAATTTCACGCACCGCCACTGATACTCTATTTGGAGTTTTCTCGTATCTATAAGTGTAAGTAAGTAAGTATTGATAAGTGATAACAAAAGCTATCGGTGCAGTAACTAAAATGTTTAAAATGGCGAATACTCATCCTTTTTCAAAACGTTTAAAATTAAGCGTTTAAGATTCCGCGTTTTGTTAGCATCAAATATCCTTTGGCAACTTATGAAATGCGCTCAGGTGCGCTCCGGCCCGGCCTGTTCGGTGAGAATCTTAAATTATCCTTGTGTTTCGCTCTGTTGCTTTCACGCGCACCGAAATAATGTGTAAAATAAACAGAGTCCGAGCACGTTGAAATAAAATCGGAATGCGAGAGATGTGCACCAGGATGTTTACGAAACAAACTGAAAACTGTTTTGCTAGTCACAAGACGGAAATGTACCGCTTGAGATGGTCCACAATCCTAGCACGCTCGTATATCACTTAGTGTCCTTCCGTCATTTACTGCAGCGGGGGTCGGGTCGGGGGGCGAAGACGGGTTTGCAGACATGCGGGGTACACTATTTGTAAGTGGTGTGTTAGTACGTCAAGCTCTACCTTAGACTAGCTAATACTAGACCATTACTCTTATAGATCACAACGTACCATCACCCCCAACAGTGATCTTGTGATGTACTTCTGGATCCTATATATGGATATAATAATAAACAAATAATAAATCAGCCTATATACGTCCCACTGCTGAGCACAGGCCTCCTCTCATGGATGACAGGGAACGGGCTGTGTTCCCACGCTGGCCCAGTGCGGATTTGGGACTTCCCATACACCTTTGAATTTCTTCGCAGATGTATGCAAGTTTCCTCACGATGTTTTTCCTTGGGAGCCAATAATGCACGGCCCAATAACGTACAGCCTGATAATCCGCGTCCACTTTTTGTGGACTCGGGTTAAAGGGTCGTGTATTATTGCCCCGGACCAAGTTTGCTCAGGGTGATAATGCACGGCGCAATAATTGTACAGCCTGATAATCCATGTACTGTATAGACGCGGATTATCAGGCTGTACATTATTGGGCCGTGCATTATCATGGCTGTACATTAACCAGCATCTTTTTCCTTCACCGAAAAGCTAACGGTAAATATCAAATCATGTTCCGTACATCATAAGTTCGAACCCACGACCGCTGACTGACAGCCGCATGCCTAAACCATATCACTGGGCTTCCGTAGCTTTTCAGATACACCATCAAACTTTGACGCCCTTGCACTCACGTATTATAAAGATTTTGTCAGTATTTTCGCCTGTAGGCACTCGGAACCTTGTAATGGTAGACGCTACATAACCTTATTTCTTTCTACCAAAAATCCAATAGGTCGAAATCCACTTTTAGCATCGTGGGCACCCATCGTACATACATCTTTAACAATGGACATGACCTATCGTACCAAGAAGATCGTAAAACTACAATTTAACCGCTTTATTGTCGGGATATTGCAATGTACAAGCACTAAATCAACGGTAGTAGTCATTTTTAGGGTTCCGTAGTCAACAAGGAACCCTTATAGTTTCGCCATGTCGGTCCGCCTGTGTGTCTGTCTGTCTTCGTCTTAGCTCAGTAGTAACCCTTACATCTAGAAAACTGCAATTCGGCGTGGGTATATAAACCAATCACGCCGACAAAACAGTAGAATCTCTACATGTAAATTGGCGATGTATTTTTTTTCTCGTTAAACCTGTGTGGGGTATCGTTCAAAAATATATTGGGATTTTTCTACTCAGTTATGCGTTTGCGAGATAATGGGATTTAAAGCCCTAATTTTTGTTCGAGTCATGTGTGCCCCCTGCCGGCTAAATGGCTACTACTGGGGACGTGAAAAAATTCGTGGCAGTAGTACATATAATGAATTTAAAAGGAAAACTATCACAGTTAATTAGACATAACTAGTTAACGAGCAGTAGACATAACTAGTTAACTGGTAAGAAATGCACTTAATTTCGGGTGCATATACATTGTCATTGGAATTTGAACCTATTACCGTGGACGGTAGAGTTGCTTTTTCACGGCACTTTATCTTCAACAGAAAAAACCTTGTCCTTCAGGTGGTCGCCAGATTACCGCGGATATTTTTGGTCCGATTTCGAATTCAGCTGTTTAACCTGTTCATGAACACAGACGCCATATTTAGTTAAGAATTAAAAAAATACTTCCCGACCTAGGCCTTCAAATTTGTATGAAATTCCTTTACAGTTCTCTCGCATTGCTCCGCCCGAAATGTGATACTTCGAAGCCTGATATGACGCACGTAACGACGAGATTTCATTGCATGTTTAAGAAAAAATAAATTGTACTTCGCGGCCCAGGCACAACTTCGAGTGACTGTGACCTCGAAAAAAATGTCGTACATTTCTGCCCCATTTCATCCCCTTAGGTCATTTCCCGGACGAAAAATATCCTGTGTTGTGTTGTGTCTCAGACTATCTCTACAGGTCTTCACCATAGGCCCTCCATATTAGTAATAACCCGACAGATTTAAGAGATCATAAGAGTAAAAGTGTCCACTTAAAGGAAAAAAAGTCCAAGGAAAAAAATACATTTTCGTTTAAGGTCAAGCTTTTTCGAATAATGAGGTATTTTGATATTTGTGGTAAGAAAAAGATAATGAAAAAAAAACCTCGGGAATACGGTCTAAACATCGGAGCTCGTTTTTAGGATTCCGCAGTCAACAAGGAACCCTTATTTATTTATTTATTGATACATGGAAAACCAACAGCGCAACATATTTATAGACAAATAATAAAACCATATAGCCAATTACAGGTTCTCACTTATAGAAATAAACTAACACAAAGAAATCTATAGCCAAACTTAAACTTAGCGTACATTAACCAATCGCGCACTACCTAATACGCTGAATATACAAGAACAAGGTAGTTAATGAATTAGGCTACTTTAAACTCTAATAACCCGAGCTTACACCTGAGTATCACACATGAAGAAACTTATCAGTTTAGATTTTATTGCTTGTATGCTCACAGAATATTCTATATCTAAATGAATGTATGTATATGTATCATAGTTTCGCAATGTCCGTCCTCGGCTTAGTTCATGAACCCTTACAACTAGAATACTGTAATTCGGCATGGGTACAAATCAATCACGGCGACATACAAGTGCAATAAATCTTGAAAAAAAAAAATTTTTAGGACAAAACACCTAAATTGGGGTTGATTTTTCTTTCTCGTTAAATCCATGGTCCGGTGTATCGTTGGATAGCTTGTAAAAAAATAATGGGATCTAAAATAGTATTTTTCACAATCGTGTTATAATAGAGAGCTTTTTAGTAGAGTACCGTGTTTAGGCCACGAAGCTTGCTGAGTGGCCTAAGTAAGGTACGAGATTAAAAAGCTTGATTAGGTATGACACTATTGTGAACAATGCTTTTTGTACGAATTCATTAAAATAATAATTTAAGTCATTAATCCGAGTACAATAAGAAAACTAAATATCGTAAGTACTATATAGTGTAGTTCTACTATCCGACTTCTTTTACATAAGATAATCCATATTTAATTACACCACCGTCGTTCGTAATGTTGCAGTACTGTGCTGTGATTGGCTAAATACTAGGCAAACACACAAAGCGTAGTTTTTTATTTTTATAAACGTCATAGATAGACAAGGACACATATTATTGAAATATGAAGTTCTATTTTCAATTTTTTTTCAGTTGCGTAGAGAGTATCGAAATATAGTTATTTCGGTTGTTTTGCGAAGTAACAGTAAGTGTGTGTGTTTTTTGTGAAACTTAATGGTGTGGTACGATCTGCGGTACTTTGTACTTCGACGTGACCTTACTGATTGCAGGTTTCATTTGTCGACATATTGTCAGTATTTGCGCAGCAGTAATGTACTGCGCGGAAGCGGGGCGGTGCGTTTGCAGTACTGCTTTCGTACCGGAGTTCCGCACATCCGCGCTAGTCAGGAAGCACTCTTTTAAATCCATTAAAGAATCTCTGATGCATCAACTCAGAGTGGATCGTACCGCCTCCACACCGAATCAGGAAAAGTCACCTAAGTAATCAATTGTTATATCTGGAATCTTCCCCGGTCTCTCCCCTTTACGGAATACCGACGTAGGTAAACGGTTTGGCATTGGTGTTTCTTCCTAGTAACATCACAGCTCGTCGCTTCCTAGTTCCATTGCGGAATGTTTGATTCTTGAAGGATCATTACTTCATTAGAACCCCGTTACGGGTCAGGGATTTCTTAACGTAGAGGGACAATGCAGCTAACTTTTTGGCACTTAGGTCTTGTTTCAGTCCCTAGGCGACAGGTGCCGTGATCAGATCAGCCAACGTCAATCCATTTGTCGCAGCGACAAATGTCGCGCTAGTGAATGTCGAAACAAAACACGACCACGAGAATTGACAGCACGTGGTGCGCCTATAAATATAGTTAAAATATTACGCCTACGTGAACGCCAACATGTTTTTTTTATGCTACGACGTTGGCAAACAAGCATACGATCTGCCTGATGGCAAGCAGACACCGTAGGACACTTGCGATTCCAGAACAATTACAAGCGCGTTGCCGGCCTTTATTGGTTTCAGGACTCGTTGTGTTGAAAAATAGAAACGAATGCGGATCATTCACTCACACAACACATCCTCACGAGCTCTGGCGACTTTACTCACCATACCAAAACAACACCACATTCCTACAGAGCGTAGTGGCGTTAGTGGCTGAGGTCTACTGTGAGGAGGTATTTCCGCAGTTGTTCTGCTGAAAATATGAGCGAGATGGCATTCCGCTGTGCCCTTTCTCCCTTACGGCCTAGATACGGCATTGCGCGAATTGCGGCACGGCAAGCGTTTTATCTGTTCATTGCGCGGTTGAGAAGCGCAACGCACTGTGGTTAGTTGGGATCACACGCATTGAATCAGAAAAACCGCTGCCGCTGCCGCCGCCGCCGCAAATAGTGGCCAGGCCTTTAATGCAATGACTGCTTCGCTTCTGCTGCTCACTGTGCATATAAATAAATTTAGTATTTGTTGCAGATTCAAAGGCTCAAGAGAAGACGATAATAGTGAGGAGATTGCCGACCGCCTTTTTCTTCCCGTACAATTTGTGGCCCATGCCCAAGTTTCCTAACAAAGGTAAAATACGTTTAATTGATATTTTTGTCTATTTTCACATTCTAATCGCAATGGCAAGTACTCCTTTAGATTACACACTAAGGGTGTTTATAAAAACCTCGGGTGATATCCTCCGAATAGAGACTAGACCCATTAGAACTATCAACTAACTATAGAGGTAGTCATCAGTATCTCAACCATCATCTCAATACTGAGAGTCGAGACATCATGATCACCATGATCAATTCTTGATCACAAGACTTCTCCATAGGCACTTGGCCCACCGCCGGCGAGTAGCGAATACTCTCATAGTAATTCTTACTCGCTTTTACTACTCGCGCGACTTACATGAGAGTACTCGCTACTCGGCGGAGGGACAAGTGCCATAAGCTTCTATCACCCATATGTAAGGCCTCGTGCAGATGTAGTTTAAGGGGTGCAGTTGTGTCCTCCATCTAGCGAGTGGTCTGCCGCGAGACCTTTGGCCTTCAAGACCCCGTCATAATAATCCTCTCCAAACCCCGTATCATGGTCGGCCTTATCACACGATATGTGACAAGATAGAGCGTCCGTCACTGGCTGACACCGTTCGATGGAACGAGACGGATACGCTGTCTTGTCACTTATCGTGTGATAAAGCCCACCATGATACGGGCTCAGGGCTGTTATTCTATACGCGGTCATACGTTTCACGGGTGGCGACCCGTCACGCCTAACGAAACTAGACATCCACCTATGCTTACTAACTACAAATCACGGCAGCAAGATTTATTTATGGGTGAGAGTTGAGGTGAGGTGACAAGTTACAGAATAGCGGGACAGGCTTAATTTCTATGTATCTTTTATTCCAGACAGGGAGATATCCTATCCGTTCGACGATTCCCGTTTCAAGAGAGACACAGAACACGGTTTCCAGCACAAGAGAAGTACAATTTTACGATCGAGGCATAATCAGAGATAGCCAAGGCAACAACAGACCCATTGATACCCGAGACGACATAATGGGTGTACGGATGAATTTCGCAACGAAGCGGAAATATGCTGCTGTGAGCTATGACAGCGCAAGGCGGCGCGTTACTGGGCGTCATTTGGGTTAAGTTAAATAAGTAATAATAATAAACAATATTGTACACCATCAGAGGGTACAGTCAGGGAAACGGGACCCCTGCGTATAAAACTACAAACGTGTATGCAGAGGGATCACGTTTCTCTGGGATGACTGTACTTTTCGCATTCCATTTTTGTTTCCTGTGTTTCTGACACGATACGGTCGCATAAAACGGCGCAGACACATTAAAATTCGAATGTAAGATCTAAATCAATGGAATTTGCTGACTATGCAAACAAACAATGTATTGAAATTGACATTTAATGTCAATTTTAGTATGACGGTTTGTTTACATAGTTAGCAAATTCCATTGATTTAGATCTTATATGTATGTCAGGCTTAAGTACTCAGATTAATTCCCAGCTTTCTAGCTGGGAATTAATCTGGCCCATTACGATAATATCTACGTGTACAACTTACAAAAGTTGAAAACTCCCGACATTTTCATTTCAAAGTCCAATATCTCAAAAACGGCTAAACGTATTTCAAGGAAACATGGCTAAGAACACTCGGGATAAAATTATCTATCACACAAAAAACCACATTCAAATAGGTTCATCCGTTTGGGAGTTACGATACCACAGACAGATACACAGACACACAGATACACAGACAAACAGACACACAGTTATACAGACACGTTAAACTTGGACCGTCGTTAGCTCTCCAATGCTCCCTAAAGTTATGATTTTCTGACAGAAATTCCTTGTGATAGCCAGCCAGATTAGGTTCGTTAGACACCTTCAGGTGCCTGAAAAGCAAAACACCTAGAAATAGGCATAGCGGGGCTCCGTCGAACCTTCACACTAAACTTTGAAATTTCTCGTCGGGAAAGCATGCGGTGATATGACTATAATGAGACTTTTAGGACAAAAAATAAGTGCCACTTGTAAGTTCGTTCTAAATAACATTGACACATCGGCAGTTTTCTCGATGATCGTACTTCTGCCCTAACCCGAATCTACCGTAATAAGAATTGCAAAAAGAATGGAGATCTAAATGAGTGCCAAGTTATATGCAAAATTCAAATATTATTTGCGTTATTGGATACTTATAACAATTGCTGTCATTTAAAAATGTGAGATCTAACTGGAGACATATAACTTGGCACTCATTTAGATCTCCATTCTTTTTGCAACGAAGCCCACAGCCAAGCATAATTTTTGTATTGAACTTGGCTCTCCTTTTTTACATTTATGTTTTTGGTGGGATATCATTACTTTTTGTAAAGAAAACTAGGCAGTGTAATTATAATTAGTGGTGCCCCGTGCCGCCGACGACACGCCGTTGGCCGGTTGTTTAGCGCTTATTACAAGCTTTTTGTATGGGGACACCACTTATTTTTGACTCTTCTTTATTTTTATATTTCTGTTATATAGCAAATATAATAATACTAATATTGGAATAGTTTCAAATATCTGCTTGTAACGGTTCCAACGTTACAAATAAAAAATAAAAAATTGTATGGGGACCCCCCCCCTATTTTTTAACTTTTATTTTATGTTTAGATATTTTTCTACGCTTACACACAATTACAGAGCTTGATTCCAAATTTCATCCTTCTAGGTCATCTGGAAGTAGGTTAGGTTTTAAGTACTATGTCAGTCAGTCAGTCAGTGCTAAAATTTACGACTTTTTGACCTTCATATCTTTATAACCGTTTGAGCTAGCTTCATGAAATTTGGTCTTCTAGATGTCCTTATGCATATAATTAAACACACGTAGTTTTATGTGTTTACGTTAAAGAGGTTTTGAGTTATAGAAGGGTCAAAAGTGGCACCAAGTGGTTCGTGTAATATTACCGGCGCTGGCTAGCCAGTTCCTTTGCTTGAACTTGGCTTGACACGCTGCCGCGTGTTTAGATCTGCCGTAACCAGAATCTGCCCTTAATTGAACAAAGGTACTTCCTTGCCAGTCTCGCGCTCTCTTTCTCACACATTATTATGACCGGGATCGATTTTTGAATCTCACCAAGTGACTAATTCTCACCGATGTGAGTGATTTCCGAAAGTTCGTATTTTTGAAACTCATCGGTGACTTACATTTGTCATACTTATGATATCGGTTTACGAGTGCCCCTACCCACTCTTAATGGAAATCACCATGCGATTGTTTTTGACAGTTGACGTATGTGACATCTGCCAAGAGTTTTTCAAAACTTTAATTTTCGTTTACATGACACTGACAGATACGCTACGTTTTACGTTTGAATCTGTTTTAAGTTATAGTATGAGAAAATAAAAACTGGTATCAAGGACAACATCTGCGTAAAAAGGAACGTAACGGGAAGATTGTCTCTGACTGGCATTGTAAAATTTCTGCATGTTGGTAAACAGCGTGTGACTTTGAAAAATACGGCTTTTGGTAAATGGTGACATTAAAGTCATCGGTGATAATTTTAGTCACCGGTGACTTTGATATCACCAGTGAGATTCAAAAATCGCACTCATGCCTCGTGGAAGCAAGCACGCATGATAGTTATAGAATCCGAATCAAATACAATTATGAATTACTTATGTTACGTTTTGATTTATACTTAGTTTGTGATATACGCATACACGCATAAACCTTATATAGGTTTCTGTACGCGTCTATTAATTTTGTATTGTTTTTCTCTTTTAATATAAATAAATTAAAAAAAAATATATATATAAGTAGGTATGTTGTGTATTAAATTATTAGTGTTGTAAAACAATGTTGTTTAATTCGTTATTTTACCGACACAAATGAGGGTTGCCTTTTATTAAGTTATGATTATTTGTTAGCCAAAAGGGTCCACTGTCCACGTTTATGGAATCAATTGGGAACAATTATTTTATTGCGATTTTTTATCTGGCTGCTGTAGCCGCGTATACTTCCGAGCGCGGCTGACTGCCGAGGAAGGAATCTACTGAAATGAAATGAAATGAAATGATTTATTTGCGTAAACATGGTTGTTACAGTTGGTGTAATTATATAATTAATTTATGAAGTATCACATGTTTAGCCAATATGGCATGCAAAACTTATTACATGTAGTTGATGTCAATAAATAATGTCTAGTATGATAATGTATCTAATAAAATGTCAATGTTTAATGTAATATCTAATAAAATTAATTTAATTTAACTATAATCTAAAATATATGTATGTCTATTCCTTATTGTTTACAAATTCACACAGAGGATAAAAACATTTGTCTCATAACCATTTCTTTAATTTTGCTTCAAACATTTTGTTAATTATCTTATTTCATATGGTATCTTATTGTAAACTTGAATAATCACAAATTTTTCCTGAAAAGTGATTTCTTACATGTGGCATGGAGTGCGTAGTGACCTTGATCCTGCACTTAAGGGCTCCACCCACCTGACCCACCGGACGCGTGTCGTGCGCGGCGCGTGTGCTGCGCGGCACACGCGCAAGTTGTAAAGCATTGAAACTACAATTCAAACACACATCGAACGCGTTTCGAAGGCGGGCCCGCGCGGCGCTAAAGATACAACTCGGCAGCGCGGCCGCGTGTCGTGCGCGTCGCGTGAGCCGCGCGGGCCCGCGCTGCTGAGTATGATAGAGATAGTAAGATACATATTAAATGTGTTGGTAGTGAGAGAGATATGACGTGCGGGCCCGCGCGGCACACGCGCAGCACACACTTAGCTAAGTATGATAGAGATAGTAAGATACATATTAAATGTGTTGGTAGTGAGAGAGATATGACGCGCGGGCCCGCGCGGGCCCGCACGGCACACGCGCAGCACACGCGCGGCTCACGCGCAGCACCCGCGCGGCACACGCGCAGCAGCCGCGCTGCGCACGCGTTGCTATACGCCGCCCGCTTCCGGTGTGAATATACCGCTTCATACGCGCCCGACACGCGCAGCACACGCGCGGCACACGCGCGGCACACGCGTCCGGTGGGTGGAGGCCTTTAGCCAGACAGGCCCAAAACCGTAGAAGTGTAGACCGCGGCGCTCGCTTGCTCAGAGTCAGAGGGGCTACCGGGAAGTGAAAACGAACTTCGTTCGGGTGTCTCCGTCTCTGTCACTCGAACTAGCAAGTGCAACAGAGAGGGAGATACAAGGACGAATTTCGTGTTCGTTTCGCGGTAGGGCCTCTGGAAAAGCCTTATGTTCCTGCAATATTGTATGAATGCTGTACCACTCGCGCCTAAATATCTCGATAAGTAATTTTTTTTAGTGGCTCTATGAGTAAAACTGGTCAGTTTTTTTTACAAATTACAGAAACAGAATTTACCAATAAATTTAAATAGGTACCAAAAAATAACATAATAATAAGTTTTCCTAAACCTTTTACTCTAATGACCATTATGAATAAAAACTAGTTCATTTACCTCCTTGCTCCTTGAGGATGAGATCGAAATATGTAATTTAAGGGTGAGTATCCATCAGGGCTGTGCGAAGTTAGCGGAGCGATGTTGTATTAATGTGGATCATCCACATCAATACAATAGAACTACGTGAGCGGGGCTAGCAATGTTAACGTTTGAAGCCGTCATTTCGCCGGTTAGCGACCACCTAATTTCATGTGCCGGTTGGCGACCAAATAGCTGAGTTGGTGAACTGAAAGGATATTTTCTCGGTTTTTTAGTAGATTTCTATTCTAAAACAACAAGAAAATGCACGTACAAATAACTGTCTCAATAGGGCCTGTAGAATTGATATTATCTTCGATAGAAAAAACCTTCTCCTTCAGGTGGTCGCTAACGAAGGTGGTCGCGTAACCAGCGAAATGACCCTACCTAGTTTAATAGCTTGCGGCCATGATACAGGAGGCTCGTTCTCAAGCCAGGGAAGCAGGTACCTATAGTAAAGTATTTAATTTAGCTTGCTATCCTACCTTAAAAAAACTAGCCTCATATATCCCGGCCATAACGCTAAAAGGCTAATTAATGAGTAGCACTACACAAAACAGCTTCAAAGTATAGTTTGTGCTTAAGAAAATTTAGTAAGACAACGTAGGTACTAGCGCCATCTATTTACCCCTACATTCACTGCCGTAACTTACTGCGAAAACAGTTACTGTGCTCCGCGTAACTCCTTAACTCCTACCATAGCTCCGTCCTAGTTCCCCGACAATCCACTAGGTAGCGCTAAAAGCAAAATCCATAATGGCGTCCTGTTTTGGATATCTTTTGGTACAATTCAATTTTCGTCTTTGCTTTGTTAACAAATAGGGTAAGTATTCGCTTGGGTTCATCTAACGTGTTCTGAATGAGCAGCAGTGGCGCCCTCGTTCCCTATTGATCACGTTTGCGCAGTTCAAAAGGAATGCCTAGGTGAAGGGATTCCGTAAACATGTTCCATTGAAAATTAAATAGTGTAATTGTAAATCAAGATGAAACTTCAGCTTGTTTGGTTCTTTGTTGCTGTTGCCAGAACTTGTATGGGTAAGTTTCACTTTCTCCGCATTTTTTAAATCTACATCGTTATATGAATAATCTCGCGTTGATAACACATTGAATGATAAGACTGAAACCTACTGGAAAAAGTTCAGGCGAACTTAAGCTTTATTAACAAAATGTCATATATCTAGAGAGAAAACGTATTGTCCCTCATGTACTTTAATTTATTATCATATATTATTTGAAAGTAACCAAAATTAATTCAGCTCTCAGGAATCACACGAGTTATCAGAATCATACTACTATCCTACTAAGGTTATAAATATGCGAAAGTTTCGATGTTTGGGTGTTTGTTACTCAATCACTCAGTCACAAAGGGCTGAATGGATCGAGATTAATTTTCGCATGGAGATAGTTTATAACCTGGGTTAAAATATAGAATACTTTTTATCCCCACAATCATCTGAAGGGATAC
The DNA here is from genome assembly GCA_945867215.1 of Epinotia demarniana. Classification (NCBI taxonomy): domain Eukaryota; kingdom Metazoa; phylum Arthropoda; class Insecta; order Lepidoptera; family Tortricidae; genus Epinotia; species Epinotia demarniana. The sequence continues at coordinate 4,442,710 of OX244273.1, read as the reverse complement.
AATTGGGGATGCTTGTTGATGCTGATTCAAGCGGACGAAGTCGAGGGCAAATATTAGTATGAAACATAACCAGTTTTTATAAATAATATGAATTTAAAACGCCGGAGTCGTTATGAAATCTCTGATTTCCAAACATTCTGTACGTAAACAATATATTTTTAATAGTGTACATATTATAGTGTTAGAAGTACAAAATAACATTTGTATGTGAATTTTCCCTTCAACAAAAATATACTTAACATCTGTTTACTATATTTTATTTATAGGATAGTTTTCATTCCGCAAACGAATTCGTGGGCGGAAGCTATTATTCAAACATAATTATATGCACGCCTTTGTCCCGCAGTGGAAGTCTTTCGGCTGATATGATGATGAAGAAGATATGCACGCGCACGCTTTCAGGCACGGTTAATTGTAGGTACTTCTCAAAAAATAACAATATGTGCTAGGAGCGGGTCCAGGACAAATATATGTTTGTTATAAGTTTGACGTGTCTGTGTGTATGTCTGTGGCATCGTAGCTCCTAAATGAGTGGACCCATTTTAATGCGGCTTTTTGTCCGACAGCTGACGCCATTAAGATGGTTATTAGCTACGTTTTAACAAAATCGGTTCAGCCGGTTTTGAGATATTGAACTTTGAAATGAATAATGTCGGGGATTTTTCCAAGTTGATACACTTAGATATAAATAATATTATGTCACCGTTAGATTGTGTGGTAGGGCTGAGCTGTAGGCGGATAGTGGAATGGCCATCAGATATGATGGTTAGCTGCGAATATACTGAATAAGCAGTCCCCGACCACGCAGCGGCAGGGTTATCAGGATGTAGTGGGTAGGCTTGTAGGAGGGGCTACTTACTCTATAAAAAGCTACAATATCCGACGACGATTCTGTGACGTGGCGATTAGTTGCCGCCATTAAATAAGCAATCCTCTAGTGTCAGGCAGCAGTAGCACTAGTACCGACTGGAGAACGAAGATAGGAATCTGGAAGGGCTCTTGTTTGGACATCACGGAGCGGGTGAACCTCGGTTCGTGTACTGCGGTGTGGAAGGCAAGGGGGAAACCACCACACTATGCTTCCTCAAAAAAAGGAGTAATGGATTACTCCACCGACAAGAGCCAAGCTCTTAAATAAATGATGATGAGATTGTGAACACGTCAGTTTATTTTTAATAGAATTCACAATTTTATAAGCTGACGAAAAATTGTGAACTGTCAAAACAGTTCAAGGCCGGCTATTTGGCATCCAGAACTTGCCCCGCGCCTCCGTCTACGTCTTATGTACAATTCCCACCGAACGGGTCGGGCCGGCGCGCATTCTATTATTACATGCAAAAGAATTTGAACCGTCTATACAGTAGTTACATTTCATATTCGAATGAATCATGCATCTTTGGATGTAATTGCGCGCCGGCCCGACCCGTTCGGTGGGAAACGTACATTAAACGTGTTTTTGTGTTAGATATTGGTAAATATGGGCCTTGTTGCCTGACTCAAATAAATAAATAAAATAAATACCTACATTAGGATGTAGGTGGGTAATTAAACTGTGTTACTTATTAAATTTCAATTGTTTGTACCAGTAGGGTTAATCATTTTGACTAAAGTTAGTGTGATTTTGGGCCTCGATAGCCTTTAGTTTATGGCATATGTGTAGCTATTTCACTAGATTAGTCTAGGGAGAAAGTTATAATACTAGATTGTGCTTATATCATAGCTTTTTCCTAGTAAGATAGTTAATCGTAGCAAAGTACTGTCATTGAACAATTATTTAGGGACCTGAGGATAGGAATTTAATAAAAATATTTTTTTATAAACAGACTTTAATTTTACAATGAAAAATTTTGACCAATTAATTACCTACAAAAACAATTACACAATTTAATTAACATTGTTTTAACTGGTCTAGTGAACAAATAAATCAAAAAACATCAGTCAAACAACTCCGGGTAGAAATTGTCTCTGTTGCACTTGTGCTCAAGACTTACACACACTTTGTGGGTTCCTTCGTAACTGTCGGTCGTATATTTAGTAACGCGAGCCGTCTTTATTTCCTGGATCAGTTCGAGAAGGCAGCTACAGTGCCACGAGTTTCTTTCGAATCTAAACCATTGTAACGAGCCTTTGGTAAATTGCGATAAAAACGTATCTTGCAGGTGCGCTATCCTGTTTCTCTGCAATGCCAGTTTTTTAATGCTACTTCCAAAAAATGAATCTTCGGGAATGTACTCTATTAAGTTGTCGTGCAGAGCTAAATCATCTAAATTCAACAGCTGAAACAACTTCTGAGGGATGTATCGTAGCTTGTTATGCATCAAATATATATCTCTTAAGTTGGGTGAATTTTTGAACATGTCTTCATGAATATAATAAATTTGATTAGAACTAACATCAAAAAGGTGTAATTTTACTAATGTTGATAAAGCTTTGGGATTATCAAGTTCCTTTATCTGATTACCATTCAACTGGATCATTACTAATTCAGGAAGATATGAATATTTATGAAAGGCCGGTACTTCGGTGAGACGGTTGTAGTGCAGAAATAGATAAGTGAGTTTTGTTAGTTTCTTGAAAACGATGGGGTCAACGTAGCTGATGTTGTTGTTTTCTAGTGCCAACCATTTCAAATTAGGCAAGCCTTCAAAGTCACTAGGATGTAGCTCGCTGATTTGGCAGTATCGTAAAAGCAAATGGTGTTCACCATTTTCTGGGAGTTTTCCAATGACTCGGCCCTTATTTTTGGACTTGCATTTTTGCCAAGTGACGTCCGTGTCCTTTTCAGCTAGGACAGTTCCTATTAGCAGTACGACCAGCATAAACGCCACCGCTGCAAAAAAAAAACAGACTTGTGATTGGTGGTCAGGCACCGAGATGTCCTTAATGTGCCACCCTCATTACTTTAAAAACATGCCTACACATGAAAATAATTGAATCAAGAAATTCATTACGAAGACCGCCATTGAATAACTCAGGATTCATCTCGAAATAACACTACACCTTGAGCTAAGAAAAACAAAAAAGTGGTTCCTGGTAATTTTGCGTAATTCGAGATGATATTAACATCTTCCTAGTGAATCACTATAATACTCTTCGATAATGAAAATTAGAAATCATACGTTTGTAAATAACAATCCGATTGTATACAAATGTTTTAAAATAAAGCATCGAAGAAACGAATATCGATGTGTAGTTACATGTCACCTTGAAAGTCTTATAAAATAATTAAGTAATTAAATAATATTCAACGGACAGTTTTTCTAATAAGTATGTAATAATGAAATTAATAGTCGATGAAGTCAAATTACTATAAATGATACAATTAAAACTTATTATTAGAACTTATTCTATGAATTGTTTTCAATATAAAAATCGATAAAAGTTTGTCCTTAAAACAATAGCATATAAAAACTTGATACAGTTGAGAACCTCTTCTGTGTTTTTGAAGTCGATTTAAAATGCACTTTGCGTAACCAAGCGTACATTTAGAAACAGTGAAGGGACATAAACTCTCCATGTACAGTCCCCGACAAAAAAAATCTGCAAAAATATACTTCGATTTACTACGACTACGGCGTACCCTACAAGCGAAGTTTAGAATTAAAGGAGTAAAAACTCCATTCATTTTTGCTAGGTAATTTTGCGAAGTACTGACTTTTAAACTGTAAGGCATATTCGATAGGTTATTTATGTATAAAACTCGGGCGTACAAAATCCTACCTAGATACGTCTTTATGCCGATGTCGTGGAAATTAATCTACCCATTGATATATAGGTCAAATAACAAATAAATAATTGAACGGGCACACCAGTGCATTCTTTGCAACTAGAGATTTATTTGTATTAATTAGCTCCTATGATTCAGCAATTCAATATAACATTATTATTAGCTTAGGAAAAGACTGGGACTTCCTTACTCGTCTTTTGTCAGGCAATTCCTTTGTTTCTACTCCACGTCTTCTACACAATAATGTACCTACTTCCGTGTACTGAGTATTATACAATTAAAACCTGACCAATTTTATATTAGCCCTACGTAGAGCCTTGCCGTAACAAGCCGACGTATTTAAGACACTATATGATCGAATTCATATGTCATTATGACAAGGTTCAACGTAGGGCTAATATAAAATTCGTCAGGGCTTACACAACAAACCCACAATAAAAATTGAGAATAGGTACAGTAACTTATACAGAAGGCGTAGCACGGTTGCCATTTTATCATTTATCGTTGTGGATAAGGCATCCGTCACTCTCGCACTCGCACACTTGTCAGAACGTGACGGATGTCTTATCCAAAGCGATAAAGTGATAAAATGGCAACCGTGCAGAACCGCAGGTTATAAGAAATATTACAAAATTAACAGTGTTCTAAAAATCGGTAATTTATACGTACCTGGGGTAGCTCTGCCCACAAAAATCATTGTAATGGTACAAATTATTTTAAATTTGTATTTTTAAATGCGGGCATTCATTATCCAAGTTCAGTGTAAAGTAAAATAGAGTGAATGTAATGACACTATCAAATATTTAGCCAAAAGTATGAACATACAAAGTCATAGGTCGTAAGCAACGTGACTGATAAGTTATTGATAGTGAAAATAATGACGCAAGATTTTTTTTCCTTTTTTATCTGCAATCATTCGGACTATAGGCACTGGTCCTACCTAAGGTTGGCAATATTCGTCCATTTTTAGTATTCGAATAATATGAATATTACATTTTCCATTATTCGAATAATTGAATATTTCGAATAATTTCGAATACTTGCCATATTGAACCAAAATAATAAATAACACTGTGTTAAAATATTTAAAAAAACTGAAAATCATTATAAACACCATTTCTTAAATTTAACAGTACCAAATAGTGTAAAATAATCTACATCTGTATTTATTGAAGTACCGGTAGCGTAGTGTAGTGTCACTCAGGCGCGCGATTATTAAACAAAAGGTCGCTGTCGTATTTCACAAATTTTACCAATCACTGCCACAATTCCTAAAGACCAAGGTGTTCAATCAATGCTTCCTACCAGTCTTGACGTACGAAGCTGACCCGTGATGGAACCTAACGGTGGAGCTAGCCATGTCCCTCAGAGAGCTTTGGAAAGGTCTACGCTCGGGCTCTTGCTGATGGACAAAGTCCCAAACGAGATTATCCGACAGAAAACCAAAGTGACTGACATAGCTCAAAAGTGTAACAAACTGAAGTGGCAGTGGGCTGGTTACATCTGTCGCATAACCGATGTACGGTGGAGTGGAGTAAGCAAGCAGGTTCTCGAATGGAGGCCGCGGCTTGGCAAACGTAGTGTTGGGCGCCCTCCGGCCAGGTGGACATATGACTTGAGGAGAGCGGCTCTTTCATGCTGAACGAATGAACGTAGGCTGATGTGATCCACTACAGCTGTGCGAAGCAGCGTAGAGGTTTGCAAGGAAAAAATACACAAATAGGAAGAGCTGAAGAACAGAATAAGAATGCTATATTGGTGACTGATTTCCTCAAACCGCTCCGCCGCCTCACACAACATTGGTGGATACTCATCCGGAAGATAAATAAATAAATATTAGGGGACAAATTTACTCAAATCGAACTAGCCTTTCCCAAGATAGACTTGCTGCTGCGAAATTGTTTTACCATTTTATTTGTCAAGAGTCTGTACCCTCGAAAACATGTGAGTCATATATTCTTTTGTCGTATTGAACCTAGGATTGAGAGGACAATCACTTCCAGAAAGTTCTTGGGACCCGTTTAATCATGGCTGGCAATTGGTGTAACGCCACCAGTGTTCAATCTTATTCACTGTTTTTGTTATGTAGCCGCCTACATAAGTGATTTTTATTGAATGTTCTATACTATTCGAAATATTCATTTTATTCGAATAGTAAACCTTGTGGTATTCGAATAATTTTCATGGCGAATATTCGAATAATATGAATATTCGAATTGCAAACGTCCTACCGCCGGCGAGTAAGCGATGAGCTATCGGCCATTTTCTCGCCCAAGAAACGAACAAAAGATAATCGCTGGCGTATGAATAAACGAGAGAAATATATATTTATTTTCGGTGAAGGAAAAACATCGTGAGGAAACCTGCATACATCTGCGAAGAAATTCAAAGGTGTATGTGAAGTCCCCAATCCGCACTGGGCCAGCGTGGGGACTACTGCCCATTCCCTCTCATACATGAGAGGAGGCCTGTGCCCAGCAGTGGGACGTATATAGGATGATGATGATGATGATGGTTGTCTATTGTTTGCCCGACATTCACATACTATAATAATCATTTGCCCGAACTTCGCTTGCCCGAATTTCATTTGCCCGAATGTTTCGTTTACCATAATAGTTAATTGACATACTCTTGTTTACCCGAATATTGGATGTCATAATGATACGAATGCCATACGTATTGTTTGCAATAATATTATTTAATAGAATATTTAAACGCCATACTAAACATGCATTCGGATTCATCTTTGTTAATTTGTTAGTTTTTCCGTTATTTTATAAAAAAAACAACCTCGAAGACGAAAGCGGGAGCAAAGCTCCCACTTCCGTCTTCTAACCTATCCGCGATCCGAGTCGGTTTTGCCACTAAGCCCCTGTTCCCTAATGCCTATGATACACCACTATCTTGGCATTGGGTAATCTCAGAGAAAAGTTTATTTTTACTTAGTGGCAAAACCGACCCGGATCGCAGATAGGTTCGAGGTATTTTTTTTTTCATTTTAGACACTGCAATACGTACCCACATTATTACATATGAATATTATGGATGTTGAGATGGATGGCAAATGACATTATGGCATGTGATAGTTATGGATTGCAATGATTATGGAAAATGAGATTATTGTTATTGATATTATGGAAAACAAAGGTTCTGGCATATAATTAATATGGTAAACAATGAGTATGGCATACAAAATTATAGAAAACAATCTGGCAGTTGAATATTATGGCAGATAAAATTCGGGCAAATGAAATTCCGGAAAGCAAGAGTATACCGATGATGATATATATTTATAGTTCACCGCTGGTTGTTCACACTGCCGGTGAGGACTCTCTCTTCACTAGTTGATCGAAGCAATAAAAGCTATCAACGATAAAACTCGATCAACGGTACTCGGCGAAGATCGCTTGGCGATCAGAGCGATCATTCTACCGCACAACTGAGCGAGTGGTGCGAATTCCCGTCGCACTCGAACACTCGCTTATAGCCGAGCGACAAAACTGTCATAACTACACACTCGCTTCTCGCCGTTCGCCCACTCGTTTCTAGTTTCTAGTTCTACTCGTTTATCGCTCGTCGCCGGCGGTGGGACCAGTGCCCATTCAGGTTTGATAGAGTTTTGCTGATGGCGTTTGGACGGAGTCTCCTTTGACACGTTCCTATTGCACTCGTAGAAACCGCGTCTCCACAGTGCTGTGTTCAAATGTATCACGTCGTTTTAGTCTTTTATTTATAATCTAGGACAGCCAGGTTCACTGCGAGTTGGTTTGAGTGGCTTAACAGGCGATTTTTGTACTTTTTGATGCTTTGTTCAAATTCCTCTTTTACAGTGGTTATGTTCAGATACTTGTAGACTTCTGCATTCGTGATGAACCAGGGTTCATTCGATAAGCTTTTCAGTATGCAACTCTGCAGGCGCTGGAATAATAAGTCGAAATAGGTTTGATTAATGCATTATATTTCAGTAATTTGTTATCGGTTGATAGTTTTGAGTTTCTGCTGAGCAACCAGTACAGTCCTTTATATCTAAGGTTTGCCTCATTTCTCTTTGCTTGTATGTGCTTCCTCCATGTGAGTCTGCGGTGTAAAAGCTTGCCAAGTTATTTCACTTCATTGGTGTGTGGAAGCATACGGAGCATATAGAGGCCTTGTCGTAATGCAAATGTCACATACTGTGTTGATTTAATTGCACTAACTTTTAAACGCCATTTCTTTTACTATTTGCTAAACTCATCAAGCAAGACCTCTTCGGAGATTTTCGGATGCTTGCCGTATGTTTTTGCTGCTAGTGAGGATGGTGGTATCATCAGCGACAGTTGCTGTGATCACTCCAGCATACTCTGGAAGGCCGGATGTGTAGAGTACGTACAACACTGCTCCTAACACGGATCCCTGTGGTACACCTACTTTTACATCGAAGAAGGTAGAGGTACAGTCTCTCTCTTTAACTTGGAATATTCTTGCGAATAGATAAGATTTTAGGAGTATGTAGTAAGTGTGAGGGAGGAGAGTCTCTATTTTATACAACAATAACAACTCTTTATGCCACACCTTATCAAATGCCTGTTGCACGTCAAGGAAGGCCGATGAACAGTCTTTTGTTCCAAAGATTTTTTTATTGTGTTGCAGACTCTGTGGACTTTTGCAGTAGAAGCATGATGTGCTCTGAAGCCAAATTTTATGAGCATTTTGTTTAGCATTAAATAAATAAGCGACTAGTGAGGCGAGTGAAGTTGAGGAGTTAGATTGCAACAAACTGACAGGAACGATACCTTGCTACAATAAGGCGTTATAAACGAAGTAAATAGAATAATTAAAAACTAAAAACTAGAAATTTCAAAACATATTTTTTTAAGTAAACGGTTTTCTTCTACAAAATGAATGAAGTAAAAAATGTATTAATAACTAAAAACAATTGGTAGGTATCAGGTATCAGTCATCACGCCACTAATCTCCTCATCAGTCTAGGGCATAGATCAGATGTTTCACATAAATAATATACTTTAAAAACAAAGTTTTAAACGAATTTTTAAACATTATATAATATTTTTTATCCCGGGAATCATCCCCTAAGGGCAGTGGGAGGCGAAAGTTTGTATGGAGCTACTACATAAACGCTACAAAACGATCCAAGCGGACGAAGTCACGGGCAGCAGTTAGTTGTTAATAACGACGACTTGTTAATTGACGACTTCCTGTAGCCTGAGTTGGTAGTGACCCTGCCTACGAACCCGGAGGTCCTGGGTTCGAATCCCGGTAAGGGCATTTATTTATTTATTTACGTGATAAGTACGAATACGCGAAAAGGTTAGTCGACGCCACCGGGGACAAAAGAGCTGGCAGCTTCCTCGCTCAACGCGTCAGCATCGCGGTACAGCGAGGAAATGCTGCCAGCGTCCTCGGCACAATGCCACGGGGATCCTTTTTAGATATATTTTAGTTTTTATTTTAGTTTAGTGGTTTAGTTTTTAATTAATTTTTAAGGCTTTTATATTAAGTTTAGATGGTAATTGTTTAATGTTATTTTAGGTTTCTTTTTTCAATAAATACATAAGTATAATGTATATCGTCGTCTAATAGTAGCCATACAACAAGGTTTACTTAGTTTGGGACTAGTTAGGTCTATTTGTTTTAGACTATCCTCATATTTTTTTAATTCTTTAAATATCATTATCATCAGGCAGCCTATTCAATTAAATTCAATTAATTTTATTTCGAACATAGTCCATAACGTGTTCGTAACATTTTACTTAAATCTAGGGTCTATACCATACCAATTCAAATTATGAAAGGATTTATTACCCAAAAGTATTTCTTCCTATTTAGAATTGTGTGGACGGACACAGATCTTCACGATATGTATTTATTCCCTTAATTTTATTGGTAATTTTAAAAAATGCGCAATTTTTCGAAGGGAACATCGATATGTAGGTAGGTACACATTACTTACAAATATGTTATATACTTATACGTATGGGTGTTCCGTAATTTCATCGACAAACGTTTCATTAAATGAATTGTTTCGCAGAATTTTATTTTTTGTTTTATTTCCGAAACCCTTAAAAGGAACCCAATGTGTAGGGAAGGTTTGTTTACAAAACCTCAAAAGTTTAATGATTTTGAAAAAAAAAAGTTTTGAATTGAATAAAAAACTGCGAAATAATAATTCGAAATCTAATATGTCGGTAAAACCATTCTTATCATTATGCAAATAATAGGAATCATGCCTGAAACCATCAAATTATCGCAATAGAGAAAGAATATATAAAATTTAATTAAAATCACAAAAATATATAATATGAACCTGAAGTCTGAAAGTTCAGAAAATTATGCATTTTTTTACTGTCCAAGAGTAAATTTAAAGCTGCCAATAGAATCCTTACGCTTTTATACTAGCAAAATTACTGAAACTATGTACTTAAACGCAGTATTTCGCGACCGAAACAACAATGTACTTGATTTTCCATACAATCCCTATTAGAAGGTTCAACTCGCGTATTAAATATAAATGTCGCTATGTGCATCACGGGCCACACGGCGATCGGAACGGGCGGGGCAGTATATGAAGTCTGAAAGTTCAGAAAATTATGCATTTTTTTACTGTCCAAGAGTAAATTTAAAGCTGCCAATAGAATCCTTACGCTTTTATACTAGCAAAATTACTGAAACTATGTACTTAAACGCAGTATTTCGCGACCGAAACAACAATGTACTTGATTTTCCATACAATCCCTATTAGAAGGTTCAACTCGCGTATTAAATATAAATGTCGCTATGTGCATCACGGGCCACACGGCGATCGGAACGGGCGGGGCAGTGATTCAAGCGACACCGCCGCGAAAACACTCATACTAAAGAAGAACTCCCAAAGAGTTCGAAACATGTCCTGCGGTGATATTTAATGCGTGAGTTGAACCGTCTAATTATAAGTATTATTTCAACATGTCTCAAGTTTAAATTCGATCATTATTGCCTAGGTATTAGCGGCCAGAATCCCATTTCGCGTACAGGCATGAACTCTGAGACTGATGTGGGTGGCGAATTTGTTCCAGGTGTTAAGCTGCTGGAAGCGAACCCTAACGTCAAGCGGTTGTACGATGACCTGCTCAGCAACTACAACAGGCTGATCCGGCCAGTAACCAACGTGTCGGACATACTGACCGTGCGGCTAGGGCTGAAACTGTCGCAGTTGATGGAGGTGAACCTTAAGAATCAGGTCATGACCACCAACCTTTGGGTCGAACAGGTCAGTTGTCGCTTTACTTACAGATGAATTACTTCGCCTAAGTTTTATTTCCCATGTATATATTTTTTTCTGATAGTATTTCTTAGAAACTGCGGTAGCCTAGCGGTTCAGGCATGCAGTTGCACTGTCAAACTGCGGTCGTGGGTTCAAATCCCGGCTCGTACCAATGAGTTTTTCGGAACTTATGTACACACTATCATTTGACCTTTACCGTTAGTTTTTCGGTGAAGGAAAAACATCGAGAGGAAACCTGCATACATCCACGAAGAAATTCGAAGGTGTATGTGAAGTCCCCAACCCGCACTGGGAAAGCGTGGGGACTACTGCCCGTTCCCTCTTATCCATGTGAGGAGGCCTTTACCCAGCAGTGGGACGTATATAGGCTGATTTATTATTATTCTTAAGTATTCAAAATCCTGAAAGGTAACTGTGTCTTCGACTGGGAAATGAAACATATGCCAAGAGAAAAATATGCGTTCCAATTACGAACACTATAACACTATGCAATTTCAAGTTAATAAAGGTGTTGCCGACGAATGCCGAACGCGGCGCGGGGCGAGGGTCGCGGGGGGCGGGGACGGCCCACCGCGCGGGGAGAGCTAATTGCGAGTGGCACCGAACGGACGTTACCGCAGCTTAATATTTCTTTTCGTTAATATTTGCTGCTAATTGTACTGTGTACAGCTATAGTTTATATAATTAAAAGTATAGTGCATATTTTGACCATTTATTATTGGACCAAAAACCCACAACAGTTTACAAAGTGGTCTTCGAGCCGGATCTTCGGATGTACCATACACCAAAGATGGTCAACACACGCAGTACCGCAAAACGTGAGAAGGAAAGAAAAGACGAAGAACAAAAACAGCTTTTAAATCAACCGTTACAAACATCTGCAAAAGAAGAACAAACGAAAGAGATCGATAAGACTATTATTTTAGAAACGGGTAGTCAGATAAAATCCGAACAAAGGAAAGTGGTACAACCGCAAAGTCAGTGTTCTAATAAAAGCAGTAAACCTGGTTCAAAAAAGTCGATTTCGTCTTCTGTGATGGCACGACGGAAGAAGCTGGAGCTGGAAGCAGCTGAAGCAAAAGCTCGCATTCAAATGGACCTGATAGATAAAAAGCTACAGGCAGACCTCGCCGAGTTGGAAGATGAAGATTATAGTCCAAATACAGAAGAGGATCAACAAACTGTTAATAGTGATGTAGCCAGGTGGGTCGAGCGCAGCCAGCTGGAACTGGAGTCACAGCATGCCACCCAGAATGGAAATAATGAGGGCCCGCTGTGTCAGTCGGCAGCCGAAGCTGCCGGCACCGAGTTGCCAATTCAGCTGTTAGCCAGCGCACTGAAGGAACTAGCCACCGTCTCAACATCCAATAACAACCAAAACGCTACGCTGTTAAGCCGCATCAGCACGCCGAGAGAACTGCCTCTGTTCTTCGGTGAACCAATGGAATGGCTGCAGTTTAAGCAAGCTTTCGAAGAATCAACAAGAGTGTGTAGTTTCAGCGATATTGAAAATATGTGGCGATTAAGAAAGTGTCTCCGTGGACCCGCCAGAGATTCCGTCAACGCTCTGCTCATGAGTGGAACTTCACCTGAAACTCTGATGACAACGCTGGAGTTACAATATGGAAATCCAGAATTAATAATATCGCGTATGCTAATGGAAATAAAAAAACTACACCCTCTGCCACCGGAATACCACAGAAAAATAGTACCGTTTTCTGTCAAAATAAAAAACTACGTCGCAGCTGTTCGGGCGCTGGGTCGTGGAGAGTACCTGCAGGAAATGAACATAGTCGCTATTGTGTTGTCCAAATTACCTACTGTGTTGCTGCCTAAGTGGACAGACTACAGTTACACGCTAATAAAAGAGGGAACTAAACCTAAATTGGACATTATCGCCGATTTTCTTCACGAAGAAGCTGTAAAAATAATAACCTGTAGTGCTTCTCTTATGCAAACAGTGCGAATGGACTATAAACGTAGGAACTATGAAAACAGTGACTATAAACCGCAAACTATTTTAGTGCAAAGTGGACATACAAGTAGCAGTGATAAATGTCGTTTTTGTCGCATAGGAAAACATAATTTACCAGAGTGCAAAAAGTTCAAAAGATCGCTACGTAAAGACAGATGGCAATATGTGAAGCGATTCGGTTTATGTTACAAGTGTTTGTTATCGCATCATGATAGACAATCGTGCGCAGCCGCCGAGTGCGACGTGGAGGGGTGCGGACAATCTCATCACCGGCTATTGCATTATGTACCGGGGCAAAGTTCACGCCAAAATAACTGTGATGTAGTGGAAGTGACAGAAAATGGTGTTCAAACCGAAACTGTAACGCATATAAACAATAATAAGTGCGAAGTACTATTAAAAGTCGTGCCAATAACAATTCATGGACCTAACGGTAAAATTAGCACGACTTGCCTACTTGATGACGGGTCGAGTGTTTCGTTAATAAGTGCAAACCTCGCTGAGCGGGCCGGGCTGCGCGGGCGCCGGGGGTGTTTACGAGTGCGCGGCGCTTGGGACAGTACGGAACTGGTGTGCGAAACTCAACTTATCAATTGCACGTTATCTAATAATGATGGAACAATGTTTACATTAAATGCGCGCAGTGTGGACAATCTTAACTTACCTGCACAAAACCTCGGTGTTGTCAAATGCGAGAACTATAAGTACCTGGAACCTATAAAGAAAAACTTGTGCACTAAACAATTGAAACCTAAAATACTTATTGGACAAGATAACTACCACTTACTTGTACCTCTAGAAGTGGTACGGGGTGGAGAGCACGAGCCTTGTGCTACTCGCTCGCCGCTGGGCTGGTGTCTTCATGGGAGGGCGCCGGCATCTGTAATGACACTAAAGGGTATACATACGTCATTACACGTTCGTCATAGCGAAGAGCAAAATACAACAATGGAAAATAATCAACTGTTACGTGAAATTCATGAAGATATTCGTCAGTCTTTCTCCATCGATTCCATGGGTGTATCTGCTAAACCTAGGCAGAACTCGGAGGACGTACGGGCCCAGGAGTACCTGGAACAAACCTCTGAACTTATCGATGGCAAATGGCAAGTGGGCTTACCTTGGAGAGATCTTCATTGTGTCACCGTTGACTCCTTCCCAAACGCACTGACGAGACTAAAGGGAGTCGAGCTGAAGATGAAAAGGAGTGAAGAGTATGCACGAAGGTTTAAAGAACGCATACAACATTTGTTGGAGAACAATTACGCGGAGAAGCTGGAGAAGCCAGCCGTCACGTCTAAAACGTGGTACCTACCTAGCTTTGGAATAGATAATCCAAATAAGAAAGCCCTTCGATTGGTATTCGATGCAGCAGCTGCATCAAAAGGGTTATCTCTTAACGATTACCTATACAAAGGTCCTGACCTACTTATGACGCTAATTGGAATAATGTGGCGCTTCCGTGAAAATAAAATTGCAATCTCCGGGGATATAAAAGACATGTTTCTAAGAGTTAAAATTAAACCAGAAGATCAACACGCCTTCCGCTTCTTATACCGAGACAAGTCTGAAGATCCTATAGATACTTACCTGATGACGTCACTAATCTTTGGCGCGAACTGCTCACCATTCATCGCACAGTTTATCAAAAATAAAAACGTGCGACGCTTTGAAGCTACTATGCCAGAGGCAGCTAATGCTATATACACGCAACATTACGTAGATGACTATATCGATAGCTTACCTGATGAAGAAACCGCAATGAAGCTAGTCCGTGACGTCACATATATACATGCACAGGGAAATTTTCATATACGTAACTGGAATAGCAACAGCGAAGCAGTCATCAACAGTATTCCAAAAGAGACTCTCGGCAGTAGCAAAGTAAGGTTCAAAGTCGGGCAACAGTGCGAGGGCGAACGCACACTTGGTTTGTTATGGAATCCCAATGAAGACACGCTCGGATTCGATGTTTCGCTAAAGAAGCTATCTGAAAATATAGTTAATGGGAAGGAAAGGCCCTCAAAAAGAGACATACTCCGAGTCATTATGTCGATTTTTGACGTTTATGGATTTTTATCGCCTTTCACAATAAATGGAAAATTAATCATTCAGCAAGCTTGGCAACTTCAGATAAATTGGGATGAACCTGTACCGGACCTTATTTATGAAAAATGGTTAAAATGGATTGGACAATTAAAATCAATGCGCGAAGTACGTCTGCCTAGATATTATTACCACGCCGCTGCACGTGCGAGCGAAACAGGCACGACAACCGCGAGGGCGAGCGGGACGCGGCTAGATGTTGTTATCAGTACTCCGGGCGGGGATGATGCGCTCCCGCATGTGCCGAAACCAGTTCTAACTACGAATTGTTATACAAATCTGCAACTACATTTATTTTGCGACGCGTCCACGAAAGTTATTTGTGCAGTAGCATATTGGCGTTGGCAACAAAACAACACAGTGCATCAAGCGTTTATCGCAAGCAAATGTCGCGTCGCTACGCTAAAAACAACTACGGTTCCTCGTCTTGAACTGGGTTCTGCAGTCTTAGCCGCTAGATTAGCTGAAACAATAACTAAGGAACACAGAATAAAACCAGAACGTCGTATCTTTTGGAGTGATTCCACGACAGTGCTACACTGGGTAAGGAACAGCGCGCGTACATATAAAACTTATGTCGCGCACCGGCTGGGCGAAATAGACGAACTTACCAACATGAACGAATGGAGATACATACCTACACACCTAAATGTAGCCGATATAGCCACTAGAGAAACATATGATCGTTCTGTTTTGCCTACTGAGTAGACCCGGGGACCTGCGTTTCTACAAAAAAGCGAGGACGACTGGCCGCAAGATATATTGAACGCTGAAGTAAACAAAGACGACTTGGAATGTGTAATGACAATTACGCCATGCAATAACGGTAACTTACCTATTCCTGAGCCGACAAGATTCTCCTCGTGGTTACGACTGCTCAGGGCTGCATTTATAATGCTGAAATTTATAAATAAATGTAAACATATGTGCGAAGATGACGGCATTGTCATGGAGAGAGCTGAAAGGTTACTTATTAAATACTCTCAAGCACAATCATTTCCGGACGAAATAATAAAACTAAAAAATGGATTATACCTACCTAAAACGAGTAAATTACTTACCTTATCGCCGTACCTCGATGGACACGAAGTTTTACGCCTCGGGGGCCGCATCGACGCCGCTGCTGATGTTGGACCTGAAATAAAAAGACCTTCAATTTTGGACGGGCGAGAGTACGTAGTACGTACGCTCCTGGTGAAGCATTACCACGTTCTCGCAGCGCACGGGAACCAGGAAACGGTCGTTAACAATCTGAAACAAAGGTATTGGATAATTAGATTACGACCTACAGTTAAAAATGTAACTTCAAAGTGCATGATATGTAGAATAAGAAAATGTAAACAAGAAATTCCACGCATGGGAGACTTACCTCAAGCCCGAGTGGCCCATCATCAGCGCGCCTTTACCTATACTGGAGCTGATCTATTTGGCCCTGTGGAAGTCACTGTGGGAAGAGGAAGACAGAAGAGATATGGAGTTCTTTTTACATGCTTAACCGTGAGGGCAGTGCACATAGAAGTTGTAAATTCACTTACCTCCGATTCACTCATAATGGCACCCCGGCGAATGGGGGCACGACGTGGTTGGCCTCAATATCTTTATTCGGACAATGGTACAAATCTACGCGGTGCTGATGCTGAGCTGAAGAAGTCAATCGAGGAATTGGACCAGGAGTACCTAAAGCGGGAGTCCTTAAATTATAGAACGAAATGGATATTTATCCCTCCTGGAAGTCCCCACTGGGGTGGCGCATGGGAAAGACTAATCAGAACTGTCAAAGGATGCCTGAAGGTCGTGCTGAAAGAACGCGCACTGCGAGAGGAGACACTGTACACACTATTGGCTGAAGTCGAGAGTATAGTGAACAGCAGGCCGCTGACGCATGTCTCCGTAGAACCCGGCAGCACTGAAGCTTTGACCCCAAATCATTTTCTCCTGGGATCCTCATCAGTCTTACCCCACCTCGGCGCTTACAATGACACCGACTTTTACTTGAAAAAGCAGTGGAGAATCGCCCAGCGACTAGCCGACTTATACTGGAAAAGGTGGGTGAAAGAAATCCTTCCCGACTTGTTACCACGTAAAAAATGGACTCAAGAAGAGAGGACCCTGCAAGTGGGAGACCTTGTCCTAATTGTGGACCCAGACGGACCTCGATGCACTTGGCCAAAAGGTTTGGTAGAACAAGTGTTGCCAGGCAAGGACGGTCGAGTCAGAGCCGTCAGAGTGAAAACCAAGAGTGGTGTACTCATGCGCTCAGCCGCACGCATCGCCCGAATACCCGTTGATGGTGAGTGCTGCTAGGCAGCACTGGGGTGGAGGATGTTGCCGACGAATGCCGAACGCGGCGCGGGGCGAGGGTCGCGGGGGGCGGGGACGGCCCACCGCGCGGGGAGAGCTAATTGCGAGTGGCACCGAACGGACGTTACCGCTGCTTAATATTTCTTTTCGTTAATATTTGCTGCTAATTGTACTGTGTACAGCTATAGTTTATATAATTAAAAGTATAGTGCATATTTTGACCATTTATTATTGGACCAAAAACCCACAACAGTTTACAAAAGGTATTGCAAATGTACACATAATGCGGTTGTCAACAGGCATGCCTCCAACTTTCATACCTTTGCCTTATATAGATTAAATTAAGGCCTTAACTATGTAGCATATTTTTTGATCTTCACCCCTGTAACAACTTTTATTTTACCACTGTGCAATAAATGAAGATTTTGATGATTATGATGATGATTAAAGGTTGTGGGAGTCCGCTGGATGAGGGTGACACAAGACCGGTTACTTTGGCACTCTTTAGGGGAGGCCTATGTCCAGCAGTTGACGTATTTTGGCTGATATGATGATGATGTTATGTTCCCTAATTTTATCGACAACATACGGGGATACGCAGCGTGGGTAGACAAGGTGGACCGGTAAAGGTTGCGGGAGTCCGCTGGATGCGGGTGGCGCAGGACTGGTCATAGTATCACTCTTTGGGGGAGGCCTATGTCCAGCAGTGGACCTCTTTCAGCTGATATGATGATGTCTCCTTTGTGTTCGACGTTTTGCCCAGTGTCCTTTCCGAATGAATTCTCCATGAATATCCTCACGTTGCAGAAATGGTTCGACTATAAACTGCAATGGAACCCGGACGACTACGGCGGCGTGGAGATGCTGTACGTGCCGTCTGAACATATATGGCTGCCGGATATCGTGCTCTATAACAACTGGGACGGAAACTACGAAGTAAGCTTCAACAATACCACGATTATCAATATTAATATCTGCTACTAATTATAATTGTTACGAGTACTATATCATTATCATCAGCAGCCTGTATAAGTTTTGATTAAGATTGGCTTAAATCAGAAGCAGTATCTTCACCAACGCAATGCTTAACAACTGAAAGGGTATTGGGTACCTTTGGGTACCTTTTTTTTTTTTTTGACGCTGGAGAAATTTATTTATTTATTTAGTAACATTTATACCTTAACAGCAAGGCCAAAGCGGTACAAACTTATGAATATGTAACATTAAGAAAAAGAAAAACATAAACAACAACGACTCTTAAGTGTATTAAACTATAGTACTCGTAGGCATCTCGCATTCTGCCACCTTCCTGCATCCAATCATCAGTCGCGCGGTCGAACTCGCAAACAGATCACACTGTGGGTGCGCTTGGAGCACGGAGTTGAGGAACGCTAACGCGCGCGCACTGGGATCGTGCGCGTGCGCCCGCGTGCACGCGCCTGGCACGGCCAGCAAGGGGTGACTTCGCGCGCGACCGTACCGATCAGGGACAAAGAGACGCACGAATGCAACGATGAGACCCACACAATCGACCTTTCCTCGCACTAGATCGATGCTAAATTTAGCTAAGGAGAGTAAGCGACGCAATTGTAGTGAGTCATAGCCTAAATGCCCTTGCAAAAATAAGGTAGGGTACATGTATGGGTAATAAAAATGAATCCTCTTGTACAGCGCCCTTAAGAACATTTTCAGGGCCTGTTCTAATATAAGAGTGTATTTGCTCTCATGTGGACTCCAGACCACAGCATTCGACTCCAGCACGCTGCGCACGAGCGCCGCATACAACACGCGGGCAGCGTGGACGGTCAGAGGTGCAGAATTGCGCAAGACGAAACCGAGTCTCCCCGATGCGGTTTTGGCCACAGCTTGAATGTGATCATTGAACGTGAGCCCCGGATCGAAAAGGACACCTAAATCCCGCACACTTTCCGCACGCGCTATTGGAACGCCACCAATTGTGTACTGAAAGTCGTCGGGAGTTTTCGACCGCGTAAATGTCAGCATTTCGCATTTTTCCGCGTTAAAATAAAGTTTGTTACGGAGACTCCACCGATACACCGCATCAATGTCCCTCTGTAACTCCACTCGGTCACTCTGGCTTTGAATCGACTTCACCTCTGAAATGCATTAACCTAACTAAATCGAATCGGCCAAAGATGTTTTTTTAATAACCGTTTAGAGGACCTCTTAATACGCAAAAATATATATAAAATTAAACGCGTTAAACAATATCGGAGCCGAGATGTTTAAGTTTGAAGTTTTGTTTATAACTTCAGTTTGACCTGTGAAAATATATATTTTAGTTTATGACATTTTCTAACAAAATATGAGTATTTTACGAATTTAATACAGTTTACGAATGGCCACTCATTTAAAAAAATTACAACTTTTTTACCCAAACCCCTTTACCACTCAACACTATCATTCGTTATTCAGAAAGTTAATAAGTACGGGAGTTAAATAGAGCATGGTAAAATGAGCTTTTTGGTTTGGCTTTTTGGTGGTCCTTACATACGTGCTTCATACAAAGTTTAACCTCAACTTGTTGCATCAAAATAGTAATCAAGAGCCAAAATAGTAATCTGCTTGTCGATTGCGTAAAGCTTTGTACGTACCTAAGGTGGATGTAAATGTCATTTTATGTATCGGAAAATGACAGTTCATTCTTCCCAAAAGCTCGTTCTTAAAGTAACGTAAAACGTAATCACCCTCGAGGAGAAAGTGAGGAACCCGCGTTCGTCACAAGCTATCAAACTCAACGAATCCTCAAATCAAAAAGGTTCGGCAACGCGCTTGTGACATTTTGGAATCTTAAGCCTCCA
Source organism: Epinotia demarniana (assembly GCA_945867215.1). NCBI lineage: Eukaryota > Metazoa > Arthropoda > Insecta > Lepidoptera > Tortricidae > Epinotia > Epinotia demarniana. The sequence continues at coordinate 4,422,518 of OX244273.1, read as the reverse complement.
TAGGCTACGGTGTCTGCTTATCATCAGACCGTATGCTTGTTTACCTCCGTCGTAGTGTAAAGATGTGATTTCCTGTGGCACAGGTGACACTGATGACAAAAGCGACACTGAAGTACACCGGCGAGGTAAACTGGAAGCCACCTGCTATCTACAAGTCCTCTTGTGAGATCAACGTTGAGTACTTCCCCTTCGATGAGCAGACTTGCTTCATGAAATTCGGATCCTGGACTTACAGTGGGGCTCAGGTCAGTTTTTTTTATGTCGTAAATAAATAGGTAGGTAGGTACGATGTACGAAGAATCATAACAGGGAATATGCATGGGACTTTTGAACAAACGTAGAAAAATCATACAACGAAAATATGAAAAAAAAACTGTATTACTCGTAGTTTAATCTCACGTTAAAATCGCATTTTTTTCGTAAAACTACTTATAAAACAGTTAGACAGAGTATTCAATTAAAAATGATATATTGTATAACAAGTATAGACTTAAACGCAAATTGTAAGAAGATAATTGCAATTTAATATAGTAAACGCGCCGAGAATTAGATTGGATTGTGACGTCACAGTCTATGTCCTTTTAATATTCAGCGTTTTTTTTGGGTGCCGACGCGTGCAGATTTCAAATGCTTATAACATTAGAAAAAAAAAACACAAGTAAGTTTTAATGCTATAATAGATATTTTTCTGAAGTCTGCATTATACTTACTTAGGAATTTGTAATAAAACAAAAACCGGCGTATTTAAATAAAACGAGTTTTAAGGCGTCAACGACAGACAATAGAGGCTAGTATTGAAAGTAAGTCGTATTTGGATGTGAGTTGAGACAGCATTACATTTAATTTGCTTTAATAGTAATGGGTGGCAATGACAAGTTGGCAAATTATATATTGATTTAAACTTTCACGATTCTCACACATTATTTATACTAAACGGGACTTAATCGCGTATTAACTTATTTATTTACCTCACTGAGGTCTCCCGACGTTTCGGATGTGTTGCAACATCCATGGTCACGGGACAACTGGCTTGTGCGGGTATCAACATCTTCTTGCTGCGCGGGTTTTCCAAACTACCCGCATTTGGTCTTTTTGAACCACTTGTACACTAGGGTTGTCACCCGGCCGACACACGACACTAACAATGTCCGGTGATATAACGGACGATGTTCTCTGACGCTGGCATTTACTTATGATAGGATTCCACGAAGATGAAATCTTAAAACCGTCATCCCGATTGAAATTACGATGTTTCCTGATTTCAACGGCTTCACGTATTTTTCTACTATAGAAATGACGTTCCGTAGACAGGACTTTCGGTTTATGGAGCTCAATCCAGTGGTTTGGTCCTGACTCCAACAAATGCTCGGCTATCGCAGACTTATTCACCTGCCGATTTTTTACAGCCGCAATATGTTCCTTGACCCTTTCCGCGATGGTTCGCTTGGTCTCACCAATGTAGGAACTTCCACAACTGCAGTCAATCTTATAAACTCCTGGTGATTGAAAGGGGATAACATCCTTCGGTGATCTTAGATGTCCCACGACCTTGGATAACGGCATGTATATGGTTTTAATGGAATACCTTCGCAGTATTGTACCAACTTTGTCCGTTACCCCCTTAACGTAGGGCATAAAAGCTGGATGCCTTGGAACATCAGGATGTTTTCCTCTAGACTTCCGTCTGGGTTGCCGTCCGTCTAACTTATACCCATTCCACCTAAGGACCTTCTCAATGTGCAACATCTCGCTCTCTAAAAACACTTACTGGATGACGCGAGCGTATACAAGCCTGTCTCATATAACCCTACTGCCAGGGTAACGCGCCGTATTAGGGCTGTCATCAGAGACTTAGAGGGGTCATTTGAGGAGGACTTTTTTTTTTTTTTTTTTTTTTTTTTTTTTTTTTTTTTTTTTTTTTTTTTTTTTTTTTTGAACCTGGCTGTTGCTATAATAGGACGGACCCAATATAGCGGTCGAACTGCGTGGTTGGAGGGTGGCCTGGGGAAAATCCAGGGGAAGCCTCCGGCACGACCACGCGGGGAAGTTTGTACACTGGAATACTCTAAGAGTTTGCGCTCCAGTGAGATTGGTTGAACGGTATCAACCGAATCTGGGGTGTGAGTGGTATCGAACTACTGAACTACGGGAACGCTGAAGTGTACGCGATGTGTTGGACGCCGAAAGCGCAGCGTTCCATCTTTCGATGGACGCTGTGATTTCGTCGTCCGGGTCCGTGAGTGTTTGAGGAGGACGTTTTTAACCGGCTATATAGGCCTAAAATAGTGCAACCACCGAAATTGTACGGATTGCCGAAAGTACACAAGGCGAACGTGCCGTTGCGGCCGATTGTAAGTCAAATCGCTTCTCCAACTTACGATCTTGCAAAGCATGTTGCATCGGTGTTGCAACCGCTTGTGGGTGGAACGTCGTCTTTTGTGAAGGACTCCCGTCATTTTGTAGATATTCTCAAGGGCATAACGTTGGAACCAGATGACATAATGGTGAGCTTTGATGTTGAGTCATTGTTTACTAAAGTTCCCGTTAAAGAATGTCTGGAAGTCGTCAGAAAGAGACTGGCTGACAACGGGATGCCGGAGTCAGTCATGGTATTGCTGAGGAACTGTTTGGAAGGTAGTTACTTTTTATATGGCGGAAAGCATTACCTTCAGATTGATGGTGTTGCTATGGGCAGCCCGGTGGCTCCGGTAATGGCAAATATCTGGATGGAGCACTTCGAATCCAATATAGATCTGCAACCATGGGCAGTGAAGTTATGGAAGCGATACGTCGATGATGTGTTTTGCATTATAAAAGGTGGCAAGCAGGAAGTTGAGCAATTACTCCAGCATCTGAATTCCGTTCACGCAAAAATAAAGTTCACATATGAATTGGAATCAGAACGCAGTCTGCCTTTTCTGGATATTAAAGTGATAGGTCGGATGGATGGGTCCTTAACGCACACTGTTTACAGAAAACCGACACACACAGACAAGTATCTCAACGCTCTGTCTCATCATCACCCCCGCCACCTACAGTCTGTGGTTAACTCTCTGCGGAACAGGGCACAGGACCTTTGTGATCCTGAATTTTTAGAGAGCGAGTTTTGCACATTGAGAACCTCCTTAGGTGGAATGAGTATAAGTTAGACGGACGGCAACCCAGACGGAAGTCTAGAGGAAAACATCCTGATGTTCCAAGGCATCCAGCTTTTATGCCCTACGTTAAGGGGGTAACGGACAAAGTTGGTACAATACTGCGAAGGTATTCCATTAAAACCATATACATGCCGTTATCCAAGGTCGTGGGACATCTAAGATCACCGAAGGATGTTATCCCCTTTCAATCACCAGGAGTTTATAAGATTGACTGCAGTTGTGGAAGTTCCTACATTGGTGAGACCAAGCGAACCATCGCGGAAAGGGTCAAGGAACATATTGCGGCTGTAAAAAATCGGCAGGTGAATAAGTCTGCGATAGCCGAGCATTTGTTGGAGTCAGGACCAAACCACTGGATTGAGCTCCATAAACCGAAATTCCTGTCTACGGAACGTCATTTCTATAGTAGAAAAATACGTGAAGCCGTTGAAATCAGGAAACATCGTAATTTCAATCGGGATGACGGTTTTAAGATTTCATCTTCGTGGAATCCTATCATAAGTAAATGCCAGCGTCAGAGAACATCGTCCGTTATATCACCGGACATTGTTAGTGTCGTGTGTCGGCCGGGTAACAACCCTAGTGTACAAGTGGTTCAAAAAGACCAAATGCGGGTAGTTCGGAAAACCCGCGCAGCAAGAAGATGTTGATACCCGCACAAGCCAGTTGTCCCGTGACCATGGATGTTGCAACACATCCGAAACGTCGGGAGACCTCAGTGAGGTAAATAAATAAGTTAATACGCGATTAAGTCCCGTTTAGTATAAATAAGTTGGCAAATTATATTTGGTACACCAGGCAGTGGACCATTTCACAGAGCTATAGGTAAGTTAATTACGATGTCACACGTCTTACACTGGCATGTCGACTTTTAATTGTATTTTTTAGCTTGGTGAAATGGATTCTCTTTAATTAATTCAAACCGAAACCTGTCAAACGTTTTCTTCAACATTTTAAAGATAAGAATCAATCAAATCGTTTAAAACACCACCAGATTTTCAGGCTATGTTCAAACTTCATACATAATTGTTTGTTTTAGTACATACAAGATGATAACTAACATTAACTAAATTAAATTAAAAATAAGTCAAATCTAAAAAGGCCCTCCAGGCGTTGTACCGAGGATGCTCGCGGCATTTCCTCGTTGAATTGCAATGCTGATGCGTTGCGCGAGAAAGCCGCCAGCTCTTCGGTCACCAGGGGCCGTAGACAAGGTTACAATGGACAAGCGCTAACGCCAATAGAAAATAATAAAATGTATGGGAATGACAAGAGTCGACGAAACACTTTTCGTTAACATCTGTCATTCCCATACATTTTATTAGTTTTCTATTGGCGTTAGCGCTTATCGATTGTAACCTTGTCTTGGCCCCCAGTTACATCAACCAGACGTTTCGCGATTTCCGCAAATTACGTTTGCGCATAGTTTGTTATTATCCTACTGCCTTTGTAGGTCGACCTGAAGCATATGGACCAGCCATCAGGTAGCAGCTTGGTGCACGTCGGCATCGACTTGAGCGAGTTTTACCTCTCTGTGGAATGGGATATCCTGGAGGTCCCCGCCACGAGGAACGAAGAGTACTACCCGTGCTGCCCCAACGAGCCTTTCTCTGGTATGATTCTGATGTTAGCAAGTACTGTCAAGTGGGGTTGTGGGTAATGTCCACTTAGAACAGTCAGGATCAAAAGTAACTACGCAATCGAAGGCGTCAAAAGTTCTTATTCCCTTTTAATAAAGACTTTTGACGTCTTCGTTTGCGTAGCTACTTTTGATGGTAACTGTACTTAGTACTAGCTATTTATAGGACATTACTCTATTACGCGACAGCACGTCTATCATGGGAAGGCCGCGACATACCCTCGATTTTTCTAGCTTCTACGTGTTCTAATAAGAGGGAGATGGATCGTGCGAGAAAAGTCGAGATAGCTCGCGTGCTGTCGCGTGACGTGCTGAAACCGGGAAAATAGGAATTGCTGGTCAAGTATATTGAGATGGCCGATATGGATATACGAGGCTGGCAATTCCTTTCTACGCCGAGGTATGTAAGTACAGTGTTCTTCTCAAACATGCAATGAAATTCAAAGGGAATTCCTAACTTCTTTAATGGCTGAACGCTGTGACGTCGTGTCTCGAATTGGCCTCCAATTTCGTGTGAGCTACTGATCCCTCGTGACGCCGCGCCCGAAGGCGTGATACCTGAGGTCCTAATGAAGAACACAACGTCAATATTTTTTGATTGCATGTTCGGGAAAAAAAATGCACGTATAACGTAGAACCTCACCGCTGCCCCTGTGGAGTAGAGGTCGACCGGTTCGTCTACCAGGACCTCTCTATTCCAATTCGCCTGAATGAATGTCGTCATACGTTGCAGTCCTGGAACCTTTTCTTTTTTGGAGCTTTTCTTGGTTTATTCCTGCACTACCTGTTTACAACTCTTATTGAAAATTTCCTGCTACGCAAATGTTGTCTAGAAGAGATTGCTCTAAAGCGAAAAGACCGCCCGTTGTTACTTATTGATTGTACTCTTGTAACATGTTTTTCTTATGTTGTGGTGCAACAATAGTACATTGCGTACCTAGGGCGGTGAATTCGTGAATGGCCCAGATCGCAGCATAAATATGCGATCTGGGGCTTTACTAAGTGTAAAGTAGTGAGTACACAATTTTACGTCATCACAAATAAATATTATTATTATTATTAACCTCCTGGCCTGATCCGTGACGACTGTAAGAGATGCGATGGAATTATTTCATACTATTCATATATACGACTTTCATACATACAATACTTGGGAGATGAGGCAGCATTTTTTCACAGCTTTAAGGGACTGTATTAGACTTGAGTCAGGACAACACTTTTGACGTTAAGTTTATCATTTCGTTCACGGATAATCCCCCTAATTAATGGAACTGAAGGCCTCCACCCACCGGACGCGTCTGCTGCGCGTGTGCTGCGCTGCAGCTGCGCGGGTGCTGCGCGTGTGCCGCGTTCGATGTGTGTTTGAAGTGTAGTTTCAATGCTTTACAACTTGCGCGTGTGCTGCGCTGCAGCTGCGCGGGTGCTGCGCGTGTGCCGCGTTCGATGTGTGTTTGAAGTGTAGTTTCAATGCTTTACAACTTGCGCGTGTGCCGCGCAGCACACGCGGCGCGCAGCACACGCGTCCGGTGGGTGGAGGCCTTTAGAGTGGCAGTTGAGCGGGGTAATGCCGCCAGTATTTATGACAACCTTGGACTGGATGGCAGCCGGACATAGCAAATATAATTTATATAGAATTTTCTTTCTTCCTCTTTGGTCTTATTTTCCAGTTGTAGTTATTGTTATATAGAGCCCTTTATGTCCCACTGCTGAGCAAAAGCCTCCCTACTCTTTTTCCAATCATCGTGGTCTAGAGCAATGTCTGGCCAGTCTTTTCAACTTAAATGTAGTTGAAATTCGTTGTTTAAATTGACAGATACCTATTAGTTAAGGCCTCCACCCACCGGACGCGTGTGCTGCGCGGCGTGTGTGCTGCGCGGCACTCGCGCAAGTTGTAAAGCATTGAAACTACACTTCAAACACACATCGAACGCGGCACACGCGCAGCACCCGCGCAGCTGCAGCGCAGCACATGCGCAAGTTGTAAAGCATTGAAACTACACTTCAAACACACATCGAACGCGGCACACGCGCAGCACCCGCGCAGATGCAGCGCAGCACACGCGCAGCACACGAGTCCGATGCGTGGAGCCCTTAAAATAGGCTTCCAGATCGTTTATGAGTACGGCCGATAGTGTTTTTATCAGTATTTAATCGTTTAGTTTTTTAGCATTAAATCTTTATGAAACATGTTATGTAAGTACGTATGTTATAGGAAGTCCCTGGCCGACCTGGCTCTGCTCGGGTGAAAATCTAAACGGAGAAAACGAATTTTCTCAGACATGATCCCAGCTATATAGTGTTTCGCCCCCGTTAAACCCCACATTCCGAATTTCATTGAAATCTTTAGAGCCGTTTTCGAGAACGTCATTTCAAATATAGTACAGTATAGGATAAAAATGCGTTTTTAATTGAGGTTAAAGTATGTTTATACAAAACTTTGTTTCAGATATCACATTTAAACTAACAATGAGACGCAAAACATTGTTCTACACCGTCAACCTCATCATTCCCTGCGTCGGGCTGACATTTCTGACTGTGCTCGTGTTTTACTTGCCCTCGGATTCCGGAGAGAAGGTGGGTCCTAGCACAGTAGATACATCTAGTTACTGTTTAGTTTAGAGTTTTAGAAATAAACATATTTGCCATTAAATGTGGTGTACATATTTCGACTTAAATAACTTCAACTTAGAAAGGTTTAAAAACTCCCGACATTTTCATTTAAAAGTCTAATATCTCAAAAATGGCTTAACAGGTGTTGATGAAACATGGCTAAAAACACTCGGGATAAAATTATCTGTGACACGAATAAAACCGCATTCAAATCGGTAAATCTGTTTGGGAGCTACGATACCACAGACAGATACACAGAGACACGTTAAACTTATAACACCCCTCTTTTTTAGTCGGGGGTTAAAAGCCATGCAAATTGATATCTGAAAATTTACATTGATTAACTTTTCCTTTTTAACCAACTTTCACTACACAAAAGTATTACTATCTCTACAATGCATCAGACCGTACTGACTTTTCCAAGATTTCACGGTTCTGAATACTGTTTTGCCATACATAAATTAGCAAGGAATAACAACAGACGTTAGCCTTGTTTTCAAGTGACAAGAAACTTTTACTTTACATGTCAGCAGAAGTAAAAGGTAATCCCATCAAAAACATTCTGTAAAAAACTAGCCAAGTCTCGATGGAGCTGCTTGTTTATCTCTAAAAAGTAATGAAATCTAGACAAAGTCGTACCAAGTCTCAGGCATTCTTATTATTCTTTATTTGCTAACTAAATAAAATTTTGTGATTTGGCAATTACACAATACTACATAGTTTTAGGTATCCATAAATGCAATAATAATTATTATTATTATTATTAAATGCAAGCCAAAAAAATAATAACGAGACCTACTTGTACAAGTATTATTTTACAAGATCAAGCAAAAAGACGTAAAGATAATTATGTGCAATAAAACTCTATAACTTCATTCTACTTTATATTTAAGATAATCACCAAAACCACTTAAAAATAAATTTTCGATGAAAATTTTATGATATTCTTTATTGTGAATAGTATAGGCTGTAAGCCATCCTTTAATTCCATTAAAAAGCAAAAACAGTCCAATTTAATATGAAACAGCATATCAAAGTAAGTTTGTATCAAGATTAGGAAACCGTACTAATTTAAGACGTTTTCATGACTGATTTGACAATATTATTACTGTTGCCATATAAATCTCAGGCTCATTTTTCCCTGGCAAAGACCTAGTGATTGTAATGTGCACCCACTCTAACTCAAAAAGGATTTGTCCCCAGATCTCACTCTGCATCTCCATCCTTGTCTCTCTCACCGTGTTCTTCCTCGGCCTGGCAGAGATCATCCCGCCTACCTCCCTGGCGATTCCGCTGCTCGGGAAATATCTACTTTTCACCATGATACTCGTCTCACTCAGCGTATGGGTGACAGTGTGCATTCTAAACGTGCATTTCAGGTAATGCTTTTAACATGACGTCCGTTGGAATATAAAACCTTGATTCTACTTGATCAGAGTATCTAAAACTTGTAACTTGGACTTTTTGACGAGAAGGCGTTTTTTAATGGCACGGTACTAGAGGCAATAGTACATTACTGCAGAGGCCTTGAAGTAAGGGGTTGCTGGACGAGCTTGGGGTAGACGGCCGAGTCGTAGACGAGGCTGGATGCAATGAGTCCAGCAATCCCTGTTCCGGCCGAGGATTGTATAGTGCTTTTCTCAAACGATGTGAGGAAATATTAAAATTAAAATAAATACAAGGTAGTCAACTAATTAATAGTTTGTTGTTATTACAATCGGAACGATAGTTCAGAAAAAAATGGTGTAATTTGCTGCCTTTTTCGTTTTTTAAACATGCCATTTCAACAAGCCGTTCGAGCATCATGTTTAACCGCACATATGTATAGTACCATAGATTTTGTTTTTTTTTTTATGTCGCAAGTATGCTTACTCTAGTGGTGGTTGGCAGTATGTAATTTTTCCTCTGTCAGTTAAATATTAGTAAGCAAATTTAAAAAGTTAGAGTAGCGTACAATAATGTTTTTAGTTAGGGTTTTCATACATTACTTCTTGGCGTAAGGCCAAGAAATAATGTAGGGAGCCATAAACAAGAAACTTCTTGTCTTCATATCGTGATATTAACGCATACATTTCAGAGCATGTTTGAGAAAATACATTTAAAATTAGATTATTTCAAACACGCGGGTACAATCATTATATTCGCAATTATACATTCTTTATAATTGCCAATAAGTAGTAATTTCTCAAAAACTTTTCGTTCTTTCGGAATTTATAGCGTTTTACTTACCTAATCAGATAATTTATTATGTTCTACGCCGTTTGAGATTTTGAAATAAGTATCTTTGATTAATATTAACTTCCGCATTTATTCCGCAATCATTAAAAATCTGGAGAGACAACCAGACTTTTCAGAATTATTGAGCGCGAATGCACACTTTCGCACCTTTATTTCTTGAACGCATGAGTAAACGTGAAAATTTGAGTAAATATCAAATTCTCAATCAGCTTGCTATACGAGGTCATTAATTTCCAAAGGGTGTCTTGCGGCCATTCTTTCTAGATATCGTTAAGTTCCGGTGAATACGGGTGGCACAGGGCCGGTCACTTTGGCACTCTTTACGTCTTTCGGCTGATATGATGATGATCGTTAAGTACGTCGTGGGCAGTATTTATCCTGCTGCTGGGTTAAATCACCCCGCCGACGTCACTGGCAATTCCACTAATGGGCAAATACGTTTACGATGATACTAGTGCCGGTCTTTGGCTGGTCTGTGTGCTTGCTCAATGTGCATTTTAGGTGAGCCTTGTTTTAAATTTTATTATAAGGTTTGCAATGCATGCATATGATACCAGTTTCAAGCCTTAACACAGATATCTCTTTCTCTTGATTTAAGTGTCACAATATCCAATGATGAAACATTTAATGACCCGGTACGTTTTGATGATAATATTCTAAATATATGTACTCGTTAAGTTCACTAAGTGGTAACACTTCTCTGTAAGTAAAACTCGACCAAACAAGTTTACGGTCTACTTGATCGTGAAAGCACGTCTAATCTAAGCTTATGAACGCTTGAAACTCCTTAGTAATCTTATGTGCGTTGCTACGTTTTATTGACTTTATGACTCGCGGTTCTGACAGAAAGAGACATAAATATAAGTCCGTCAGTAAGACAGCGTATCCTGGGGAGCTCCGACTTCCATACATGGGTACCTGGAACATAACACTATAGAGTAAGTAATATTTTAATTCTGGCTACGGTCTTCTGTAAAGATTTGAATGATCAACTCTTGTATGATTTTTGGAACACCCGGCTTTGGAATAGCAAAAAACAAAAAAATCGGTAAAGATGTTATTTTAACATAAAAGAGCCCTTTTTTCCGAATTTTTGTGTTTTACTATTGGACCGTAATGGTCGTACAATTAATCCAGAAGCTTGTATGCATAATGGTCGTGAATAACCCCAACAAAAGAGTGCATACGTCCCAGAAAAGCCGAGGAAGCCGTTTTCCCCATGTACTACTCCATACATTTTTATCCTAATATTATGCACTAAGTAAATTATTCAACAAAAAACTAAAACAGAAAAAACTATGTTATATTTCTACGTGACTTTTGTAACAAACAACCTTTATGAGTGAGGTGTCATTTCGCTATTCCCTATTTATTCTATAGGTACCGAAAATATACAGGGTGTACAGGAGCAATGTATCCAAAAAACAAAAACTTTGATGTAAATATAATCAAAAATTGCAACGTCAACAGACACATAACAAAAATTATAAAAAAACATAACAAATGCATTTTTGGAATCGTAATACGCTATTAAACATGGCCTTGATCGGTTCACATCCCTTATTTGTAAAGAGCGTAAAAAAAACAGAGAAAACGAACTTTCTTTATAACTTAAATTCTGCGTGACTTTTGTGGTGACTCACATGAGTGAGATGACATTTCTGACTTATTCTATACTGAAAATATATGCAAAACTCTTGCACACAAAGCATTCTCCCTTGTCATGGTAGCTGCAGCTCGCAACGAGCCAACAATGGGAAAATTTATGTGCTCCTTGCATCCACATTCATTATGAACTCTACTGCATCGGCATGGTGGTGATATTTGATAGTATAATATTTCAATACTGCAGTTTACGGCTTACAGCTTTATGAGACACCGAGTTAATGAAAACGCCAAATTGAAAGGTCAGCTTTTATCAAGTTGTGTCCTGGATATCGTAACATGATCGCTCTTTAGCGATAAGACATAAAAACATAAAAGAAGCGGTTAACGATCCATGTTTTGAGTTGTGCAATAAAGAGGTGTACACATTGTATTGTATTGTAAAGTTCCTTTATCTACGCACATATCATTAGTGCTCTAAAATGTGTTCAGAAACCGTAGGAAATGACCAGCATTACTACAACCGATTTTACTATGAGAACTTTTTTGTGTGTGGTAGTAGGCAAAATTTGTACTGTAATGTTATTACAGTACAGATTTTTGTATCGCTATGAGTATAAATTTGGAACAGCTGTCAAAACTCAAGTGGGTCTCTATTCTAGTATCCATGCATAGATATTAAAACAGTTATCGATACGAAACGTCAATTCAGTACGTTTTTTAATACAAACCGCACCACATTTGATCTCGAGTGATATGAGTATAGAGATTCGTTTGTCTATGATTTAAAAAAAAACATTCGTCATGACGTATGATCGAATTGCCACCATTGCTGTTGTCATTTATTTGTTGGTTTTTTGCTGTAACTTACTTTTACTTATGACATGCGTGTAGATAAAGTCACTACTTTGCAACTGTACATAATTAGGCCTTATTAAAACACTCGCTGACACTCGTTTCATAAAATATTCACATTATGGATCAGTCGCATAAACTGCTATTTAAGTATGATGATGAGTATGCATTTCAATTAATGTTAATTTCAAATAATTCATATTTAATGTGTAATTTTAATTTCTTAACTTTTTATTTAACTATGACATGTAAATTGGCTTTATGAATAAATTGAATATGAATATTGAATATGTGTATGACACAACATGAGTGGAGTGGGGCAATAACCTCAATTCCTATCTATATTAATTATACGAGTACAATACTAGATGTTTACGCACGAGTAACCACAAAATCGTTTCCAAATCCCATTTTCGTTAAAACCCACTGGAAGCGCGCACTCACAAAGGAACACTGAGGCTTAAAAAACCATGTTGTACTAGAATACACGTGCATTCATATCCCGGCTGCCGTCTATATTATTTACCACGAACATACTTCACTTTAAGTAGAACAGCAACCGGGGCCGGACCATAAAAACGTTAGGTACTTACGTTCGAGGTTAGGCTCCCTACTGTATCCTCCTGAAAAAATCGCACATAAACAACGGAGCGAATTGTGATCCAATTTGGCATTAAGAAAACTTAAGTACGTAGGATGTGCGTAGGCCTCTTTTTTGCAATCACACCGTTTGATAGAGGAAGAGGAATTGATACAGGCCGAATGGATGTAACAGACTAGCTCTGTGTGTAGTACAGAATATTTATAATGAAGAATGTCGGCGGCACGAGTGACGAGGAACACGCAAACACACTAGAGTAAAGGAGTGTTTTATACTAACAGTTGGAGGTGCAGTCATCTCCAGAAAAATATCAAACAAATTTAATACTCTGTAAGTTTACATGTTATACTATCTATGTCTATAATCGTCTATTCTCAAATTTTGTGTCTGCGGTTGTGTCTAATTACCACGACCATTTACGAACATTTTATATAGAGTCATGGTAATTAGACGCAGACACGAAATTTGAGAATAACCGTAATCCATTTCCATACTATATTATGAATGGCAAAGTGTGTGTGTTTGTTTTGTCCGTCTTTCAAGCAAAACGGAGCGACGAATTGACGTGATTTTTTAAGTGGAAATATTCGAAGGGATGGAGAGTGTCATAGGCTACTTTTTGTCTCTTTCTATCCCCCCACTTCCCTAAAATTGGGGGAGGAAGTTAGTATGGAGCTGCGATATAAACGAGTTCCAGGTGGACGGAGTCGTGGGCAGAAGCCAGTTTACAATAAAAAAAAAATCAATCTTAGATCAATTGCAGTTTAAGAGAACTACTTGTCACCAAATCAAAACAATATTACAAACTATGATCTACTACATTAGGCAACACAAATTGTAGACAGTGCATTAGGCAAACCATATGAACTCATCATGATCACACCAGGTAAAAGTTACACACAAAATATTCATACGCTATCGATAGCGTTAAAAAGTTATCATAGTAACATTGCCGGGCCGTAAACGTACGAGACATAAATCTCGCTCATTGTTGCATTGTCGTCGATAACGGCACAGTGTGGCGTGAAATAGGCGGGACTCTAAATTGGGGAATGCTCTTCATTGAATGCATGCGTTTAGGTAGGTGGACCGAAAAATGGCGGCCATTTTGTGCACACGATAAGTGTTCCTATTTCAAATTACAAAGGGAAACAATCATTATTTTATTTGGACAGCAACATAAGTAACGGCGCAAACGAAGACGACGAAAGTATTTATTATAAGGGAATAGTAGCTTTTGACGTATTCAATTGCGAAGTTCCTTTTGATGCTGACTCTAATAAAAGTTGCTTAGTGATTATATTCAAACTCATACTCGTATCATAATAAGTGTCCGCGCTTATCAATACCTACTGCTCGCGAATGACTGCCTTCTGAGTAAAAAAAACATCCAAATATCAAGCTCACTAAGGCTTGTGTTATGGGAACTACACGACAATATAATTTAATGGATATAAATATACAAGTAAATCCAGTGAAGGATGGTACGGCAGTGTTTGCTTCGCGCTCGACTTGGCGGGGGCACTGCCGTGCCCCCAGATACATGTACATCCAAGACTCAGAAACAAAAATAAATTCATATTGATCACCATACCTCGAACAAATCATGCGGATGACGTCAAACCACTCATAGGATGATTTGAAAAAGTATTTTCATAAACAATTACTACTTATCAATTATCAACCTCTTTAATAAAACGATATCGCCACTTGACATGAGCCGAGTAGGTACATAACATCTTTGACTGACATTTCATTCAGTTGAACAATAAAGTTACTTCGTAATTATTTAGATTTATCTTTACAATTTTTTCAAAAGACGGAAAAGAATGTCGCGTTTACAAGAATATTGTTGTAATTTTCCGTTTTTGGAGATACGTGATAAAAACGTATTGCTCGTGCTGTGATCAAAACATAGCACCGAAAATAATGTTGTTGTTGCAATACAGACATCATCCTGTGTGCAAAATTAGGTACGTCATTTTTACGTCATCCGCATGATTTGTTCGAGGTATGTTGATCACACTACCGGGATTCGAAACCTGCTGGTCGAGATCGTAGCATTTCGTACGTTATTTAGTAGATCGGTTTCGGTAGATCCAAATGGAATCTTTTGTATGGGGAAATGAACGCTCGTTCGAAAAGTTATGCAATCATCCGTCTAAACGGTACATAGGTTTAGTACTCACTAAGCTAAATTATAAATATTTTAGATCTAGTTTATTAAAAGGGAGGTTTCCAACACGGTGTCTTTTAATGAAATTGGTTTCCAATATTCCACTCAAATCACAAAAGGAACAGGAAACATATTGTGTTACATTTCCACCCCAATGTATTTAAAACAAAAAAAATTGACCTTTTATTACACTGGTAACACAGAAAATTCGCATTTCCTAACTACGAAAACGATGAAAGTTATTACTGCTAAAACATGTGCTCAATTTTAAGCCCTAATCACTGCACATAAGATCGTATATGTGTACATGTTTATTACCCCGAGCGGTCCGAACGACGCGTCGTAAATTACGTCTCACATTGTTATTTTGTCATTACAATAATAGAAGTCGTGATTTATGCCGCCGATCGTGTGATAAAAGCTATTAGTTGGCACAATTTGTCGCGCTAACTAGCTGGCACGGTGCGTCATTGTTTAATTACTAGCTTCCAGAGTCGACACTTGAACCGTGTCGGCTTTCCTGTGATATGTGTCTGTGGTTAGCTATTGGAAACATTAAAGCGGCTTGTCCGTTTGTCTAATATTAAAATAAGTATATCGTAATCATTCATAGGGTAAGACAAAAATCCCAGAAAGTGAAAAGGCTAAAACTTTAGTTGTTTCTATATCTACGTGAGTTCCACGTTTTTGAATCGATGACCTTCTGTTACACTAGGGTAGTGGTTTATACAAGCTTTTATTTAATTTGACCTGTTCGTTTGTTAGTGAGGGACAGATCTTGAGTTTAGGCTCGTTGGAATCGTCTTAATGAGTAATTGATGACGATGTATAGAAAAGTACAGTCGGCAATAAAAGCTTGTACCAAAAATTAATTTTTTGTCACAAACTTATTCTTAGCCGACTGAGCTATCGAAGCGATAGCGTTGCTGGAGATAAATCCTCAATAACTGTCTTTATTGATCACTTGCCGACGAAATTATAATTCCATCGGTTACAGTGGTTAGACCTGGCGACTTTTTGCAGTACTAGGTATATCTCGACACTAGCCATATCACACGTCATTTTCACCTGTATCATTATTGTATCGCTGCAAAAAAATCGCCAAGTGTAACTGTCAAAAGTACCCAACTCACGTCAAACGGCGCGTGTAGACTGTAGACGGAATAGTAATTCCGCATTTTGTGATGTCCAAGATTTACTTACTGCGGTCTTATGTAATGTACACGTGAGCATTGAGCGATAGCCGATAATTAGCAACTTAGAAATGTAGCGAAACCGCGATCATTTTAAAGTTCAATATTTCAAAACTAGCTAAACCGATTTTGTTAAACAACTAGCTAAAATTTTAATCTAGTCACCTTTCGGACAATAAAAACCGAATTGAAATTTTTCCATTCGTTAAGGAGGTACGATACCGCAGACAGACACACATATACACAGACACGTTGCATCTGGGGTTGAAAATACGATAGTTGGGAAGAGATCTCTTTATCCTGACACATTTGTGTCTTCATATTGTCTATTCCTTCGGTATTTAAAAAATGAAATAAAAATGTATAAGACCGCTCAATCAAGCGCGTATCAAGAGTTTAAAACAATGACAGAGAGAAGAACAGAGTGGCGATTTCTCCACTGACTGGAGCCCGGCTCTTAAGGTTATGATAATGACTAATAACCGTCATTACTGCAGGTCTCCGTCAACCCACACCATGTCGCCGTGGATGAAAAAGCTGTTCCTCCAACTGATGCCCAAGCTGCTGATGATGAGGAGGACCAAGTACTCCTTGCCAGACTACGATGATACCTTCGTCTCCAACGGATACACTAACGAGCTTGATATGAGGTAAGTCATCATTAAAATCACAATGGAATCCATCGTTGAATCTTGCTACTAATAATAGAACTTTGATAGAATGGGACTTTGTTGATGATGTGAAGGGACGCTTGGCAGAAAACAGACTCAGATGCTCGTTTGTTGCGTTAATTCAGCCCTTTTCACTGAGGTTGGAGCTTAAGGTTACTATCCCGGCAGCGTTCTTACATCAAATTCTTCTCATTTGCCTGCAGAACAGAAGGACATCTTTAAGTTTGAAAATCTTCCCTTCGCCTTATAGGCCTCTCATGATGTTGATGTTGTGAAGGGACGCCTGGCAGCAAACAGGCTCAGATGCTCGATTGTTGCGTTAATTCAGCCTTTCCCGGAGGTTGGAGCTTAAGGTTACTGTCCCGGCAGCGTTCCCACATCAAATTCCTCTCATTTTCCCGCAGAACAGAAGGACACCTTTGAATTCAACGTTCTTCCATTCGACCTCCTTTAACACATCTTTGCCGATTGTATTAAAACGTGTTACCGCGTACATAATACATTCAGCTAATACATGCTTGCTGCAATCTTTGCGTGACATCTGGTCACTTCTGCTTGATATGTTGAACATTAAGCTGGGAATTCCCCTAAGCGTCGCGCCGTGCCCTTTGTTTCCACGTCAAATGGATGTATCCACACACATTACTTTCTACAAGATGATAATGAACATTACCTAAATTAAGTTAAAACTAAGTAAAATCTAAAAAAGACCCTCGAGGCATTGTACTACCGAGGATGCTGGCCGAATTTCCATGTTGATGCGTTTCGTGAGAAAATTAACTTTCTTTTAAACTTATTTGACACCCAGAACTTCCGGATTAAGTAAGTTTATATCTACGTTGTTAGTCTGTAAAGAATTTGTAAATATGGAAATCAATGGCTGACTCAAGTAAATAAAATAAAATAATTCACTCAAAGGGCAATGGAGAGGGCTATGTTGGAAGTATCGTATCTGCGTAAACGTATCAGAGCTGAGGCTATCCGCAGCACAACCAAGGTAACTGATATAGCCCTCCGAATCGCTAAACTTAAGTGGCAGTGGGCGGGGCATATAGCACGTAGAACTGATGGCCGTTGGGGCGAAAAGGTTCTCGAGTGGCGACCACGTACCGGAAGGCGCGGCGTGGGTAGGTCCAGTACGTGGTTGCCCGACAAGGTGGACTGATGACCTGGTGAAGGTCGCGGGAGTCCGCTGGATGCGGGTGGCGCAGGACTGGTCAATTTGGCACTCTTTGCAGCAGTGGACGTCTTTTGGCTGATTTGATGATGATGATGATGACAAAATAAAATTAACCACTTAGTGACTTTAAAATCTTATAATTAAATGCCTACACGTTACTATATATATTCATAATAAAAAGCATCTCACCGATGCTACGGAGCGTTCAAATTCAAATCAAAAATTAAAAGCTCTAAGAGAGTTTTCATGCGCCGTGGGTATTTGCACGGAGCAGTGCGCTGTCTGAAGCCGTGTCTAGCAGTAATTGGTAAAGGATTCCAATACTCGCTTACATTCTGTAGATATGCTCGGAGAGAGACTGTGCCAGTAATATAGGTACTCGTACCTTAGTGGAACTCAGCCCGGACGAATGAAACAATTTATCGAAACTAATTCACATCTATTTCTGGATTAAGTACGCCCAGTTGGGTGGAGTAGGTTCTTTACTTGGCTCGCAGGATTTCTCCACGAAAAAAAAAGCTTTTTCTACTGGTTTCTTATCTTCTAGTTATTGTCCACTGTCGCTACTTTGCCTTCTTCATGTGTGTAACTGCCGCAATAAATTAGTGTTATTTTGAAGTTGGGATGGGATAGCTTTATTTGTATGTTCTTTTTATTTTTATATAAAAAAAACAATATTTGACACTATGATCTCGTGAGTACCGGCTAAGTCCCGACTTTAATTATCTTTTGATAACTTTGAAATGTATTGGTACTTATGTTTTTTCTTTAATGTAGTATTTAAGTCATTGTGACGGTGATGTTGTCACAGGTAGGCAAAGTTGCAAATTAGTATATAGTAAGGTTTTATCGACATTACAATACCTATGCTCAAAATGTGTGATATTTTGAATCTTATATAATACATATTGATATATTTTAACAATCAAGCAGGCACCTCAATTAGAACAATATGTTATACACTATTTGAAGGGGGTTTCTAATTACAGACCGCGATTGGGGTATGAATTCGGGATCAAGGTCCAAGGTCGCGTCACGTCGTAAGAGGCTTTGTTATTCAAAGTCAGGTAACAACCAATATTCGTAATGTATACATTGTTGTCACCAGAAACCTATTAGTTGTTACACCAACCAGACATGCCAACTTCGCCTACCCCAAAATCTATAGAGGCAACTGTGGCCAAACCAAGTCAATGGTGGTTCTAAAAATAATTTACGTAATCAAGTGAGCGGTTATAGGTGTTCCAGAATTACCACGCCGGGACGTACGCAGTTGAATGCCAATACATTGAAAATTCGTAAGACGGACACGTGACCTGATTTACAATGTCATTGAGTTTTCACTTCAGCCGGCAGTCCCGGAGTGCAACACGGTCTTTTTTTCTATTGAAATTTCAACTGCAAGTGCATGGACGCTCGTCAGTTCATTTGATCAATAATTTGAATGTGTTTTTAGTCAAGAAGGAAGAAAAGAAAATGTTTTAAGATTGCTGCTTTAGGAAACGTCCACCTTAGTCTCGGCTCAATATACGTTTTGACTGCTTACCATTTCTGTCATGACGAGCACATTGTCCCCAGTCGTGACAGTTTGACGGATGCCTTCGGCGACTCCAAGAACAGTGACAATGGGGACTACAGGAAGTCTCCCAACCCTGAAGATGACATGCTTGCTGCTGGCGCTCATCAGAGACCTTCGGGTGAGAAATTGCTTATTTCCCAACCGTTGTTGTTGTTGGTCTGGTGTTGGTCTAATAATAAAGTAATGACATCGACTGATTTTAGGAGAAAATGAGATACTTATTTATTAGATAATTGTTTCAGTAGCGTTAAGTAATTTAACGAAAAAAATTAAGAGCAAAGACATTTTTAAAAGAGAGGATATTTAGATTAAATTTTAATTGATTAATTGCATGCGCATGCTACGATTTATTTTAATATTTGCATGTCGTTTAAATACGATATAATACTGTACTACTATGCACAAGAACACCCTGTAACTAGAAATAAGTATTCTTGCAAATAAACATATTCTATTATATTACATTATATTATGTATTCTCTCGACTGTTCGCCGCCATGTGTGCACAGGACGTCCACGAATTCGCCTTCCGTCCGGCGGATTCCACTCAAAAGCGATGTTTGCATTATTAAGTTCCCCTCTTCGAATCGTATGACCTAACCATCCCCATTTGCGCATTTCCCAACCGTAGTGTCTAATAAATAAACTAATATTGAATCCTACTATTAAAATTCGCAAGTTTTGATGTTTGTTACTCAATCACGCTTAAACGGCTCATCCGATGTGGATGAAATTTTGCACGAAGATAGTTTACAGCCTGGATTAAAATACCTACAGTATAGTTTTTACCCCAAATCCACGCAGACGAAGTCACGTATGGAAGCTCGGTAAAAAATTATTAAACAATAAGCAGTAGGTAAATAAGTACAAAAATATTAGGCTTTTAAGGGGGTATGACGACATATATTCAAGCAATAAATCTCAACATTAAAAAAAAAAATTAAAGGCACTTCATAGTTGACAAGCAACTACATATTTATTATGTGAAGAAGAAGAATATTGTATAAACTGTTTAAAAGCCAACAAAATGAATGATCTTCTAAAATGAAATAATTTCTTAAATTATTTCAAACCCTTCCTCTCCCGCTGACCCATATGTGGGTAAGCATTTAGTATGGACTAGCGAACAAAAAATTTTAGCCCGCGAGAGGAGGGATAGTATATACATAGAAAGGTTAATTTGGAAAAATACATGTTATTTTTAAATATTTAATAGCATAAATTCACTAAACCATCGTTAGAATGTAGAAGAATAACAATAATATAAATGAAAGCCAAATCAATATACATTGCAAAATGAAAACCAAATAATATTAACGAGGTACAAATGTCAAAGAAGTAAAATGTCAAATTATGAATAAAATTTAGGGCATCCTAGATGTAAAATCCAAAAAAAAACTTTTTCATAAAAACATAGTACTTACAAAAGAAAACCAATCTTAAATTATATTTGCATTATGTTGAGGGCAATCGGAGTATACCTGCGAACTAAATACTTACGCCTTCTTTAACGAACGCCCTACAATGCTATTTTTGACAATAAAATAATGATCACGACCACACCGCCGATGCGTAACGCTGGTTATACGCGAGGATGTATCGTTTGCATCACGTCTTCGTCATACGTTTTACTGCGATAACGGTGCGTCGGAGTATTTCGGGCGACGATGTGGTCGTTCCCTCAATAATCAGTGACTAACACACTCTCATTTCTCCAGTGACGGAATCCGAAAACATGCTGCCGAGACACCTCTCCCCTGAAGTGGCCGCAGCTCTGCAGAGCGTGCGGTTTATCGCTCAACACATTAAGGACGCTGATAAGGACAATGAGGTATGTTTTTTTAATAATTAACTCTCAGGGTCATAGAGAGGCAGAAAAACAAAAGTGGACTTTCATCTGGTCAATAATGGGCTTGCGTGCATATACTCGTAGTAAAAAGTTTAAGGCATGGTATTATATAAGTGATAGGTATTATAAAGCAATGTTTAACCAAAAGTTTGGATTTGTAGCCTTTAGCTCCACAGGAAATCCGCGAACCTAAAGGTCTTTATGAGCCAACATAACTATCTTAGGCCATATTTGATCCTCTCATGGTTAAAACACATATCTGTTAAGACGTCTTGCATCAGCTGTTCTTAAGGTTAACGATATTCGCTAGAAGAAATCTGAAATCAGAAAATCTGTACACCTAAGATCTAAATCAATGGAATTTGCTATGTATTTAAATTGGCATTTAATGTCAATTTCAGTATGATGGTTTGTTTACATAGTTAGCACATTCCATTGATTTAGATCTTACCCTGGCGGTTACTCATAGAAACTTTTTTTTGTAACCATGACTCGTAATCGTTAACTAGATAGATCATATAGTCTACTCGATAGACTATATCCTACCTCGATGTCCAAGCCACACCGATACTACGTGTCAAATGTGTGCGTGTTCTAGACACACAAAAACACGTAATGCGATTAGTAACATTGCTTTTTTTTCAATATTCAGCCTTATCTCGAAAGCATTTATCGTTTTAATTTCAATACTAGCAATGTCGGTTATGCCATTGCAGAATACGCGAATTGCGTAGTGGAAAAATTTAAAGGAATCTACGCTTAAGTCCTTAAGCATAACTTAGATGCGTCGATTTCTCCACTGATACGAACTGAACTCAATAATATGGTGAATTTGTGCTATTTATTTGCAATTTTAAATACAAAATACGTGACAGTCCGAATTTTGCGGATATATGTTGTCAATTCAAACCCCTAACTTTTTATATACGTTCTTTAATTTGAGATAGCTCGATCGGATTTACCTCATCTCTTGACAGAATAATAAGATATCACGCGCTAATTTGCAAGTGAAATAGTTTACTACATTCTATATGGTATTTCTCGATATTGTCTGTCTACTTTGTGACACATGGCACCGATGCCGTAATACGAGACCAACGTTAAATTACGCATCAAAAACTAAACGCTAGCGCGTTTTGTAGCTGTCACTGGAGAACATCGGCACCATGAGATACGAATTTGACGGCTCGAATTTGTGACAGTCGAAATCTGTTCGAAGGGCGTTTATTCGCTGTCGAGAATAGTCTCGTAATGTGTATTTTCGATAGCCGCTCGTGTTAGCCCTAGTGAATGTAGGTTATTCGGATAGCTTGGAAAGGATATTTATGACGGGCAAAGTTAAGGGCCAGTCTCGGGGCAGACCATCTGTTAGATGGAGCACACAAACCACTGCACCTTTGCAACTACATCTTCACGAGGCCATTACGTAAATGGGTAATAGGAGCGTATAGAGGAGTCTGGTCACCAAGAATCGGTCATGATGTCACGATCCTCTGCATTGAGGGAACAACTGCTGATGATGATGAACGTAGGAAAAGGAGATTTCAACATCAATTCCATGATTTACTACTCTGCGTTTCAGTTGCTAAGACCGGCTACTTATTTTGACGATAAATCTAACATTTGAGAGCTAGGCTCTTTTCGCTGGATTTCTATTTATCTCTTTCCTGAACCTTTTCTTCAACAGCTAGATACAACACGACGAACATTAGGATCTGTACACAATTACTCCGTGATTTACGAAACTCGCAACGAAGTGCAGCGGAACAAAAAATCTTTAAAAATATTTCCCAAGCCCCGAACCAAAAGCCAAGTGAATTCTTAAGGACTGTTTTTAATCGTCTATTAAGGGCTTGCTTCGTTTGTGTTCTTCGACGGCCGGCTAACTTACATTTACTTTAACTGTAATATTAAGAATGTTTTAGCAGTGAAGAAACTGGAGCGTTCAGGAGAAAGATGATAATGATTTTGGGAATGATAGGAAGTTTATCGGTATACGGTTAAATACTCTGTCGTACACTACACGTCGTCACTTACTACACGGAAAACAACAGAAAGAGACGGGCTCTTTTGTAGTTCTTTAGAGGATCTAACTAGAATATCCGAACACTAATCGGAGCAAAATTTGTACTCTAACCAGAGAAACAACAAATTGTCTTAAAACCCTGCATAACACCACAATGCACAAACTAACATGAACACAAGTGAACCTGTAATATTTCATACGAAACCTTCAAGCTACTGTCTTCCACTAAAGATAGTATCCTACGGATCACCCGCAGTCACCTAAGTCAGTTAGTCCTCAGGGACGCGACGATGCGATGGGCACCGACTGCATACAAATGCGTGGCTTGCATGATAGCCATTTGTCTGGCTGCAACTGCATTCGCCGACGCTAGGACATGCATATGAGCTGTTTCATTTTATTTCGCAAGACGTGTTTTTGGAACAGGGTCTCGGTTAGCAATGTATACAGTATACAGAAAACCTTTAAAAATTATCTATACACAGTATCTATATTTACTGACATAGGTAAGACACGTGTGGAGGACGCATTGGAGAACGAAGTCAAGTTTCCGTTTAGGAAATTCACGAAAAGGAACATTAACATTACTAACGAGTTTCTTCATAGAAAGTTACGCAATCTCTGTTCATCTTTTCCCAATCGCATTATACGCTTAGAATGCTTGTTCTAACGCGTTGGCCCGGTGTGTGGCAAGGCTCGAAACAGGTTTAAAATTTTCCGGTAAATACCGGTTAATTTGATTTAGTTCCGAAATATGAACGCGAACATTTAAGAATATTGTATTGAACCAAAATGGACCGATTATTAATAACAATCCATGTTCGCTCGTGTAAAGTATCCAAAACGTACTAATAATTCGTTAAAATAACAATTATTTGTTAAGTTTTTAGTAACAAAAGGTAATTAAGTTTGAAAAATTCTGTATGGCGCGCGGTGCGCAGCTCATTAACCCGGTTAGAGGTCACATAAGATCGCGGCTAGCGGTCACTGCGGACCCTCGGCTAGACGGTTAAAATTAATATTAATACAAAAAAAAGCAATATTAATACATAAAATAAAAACATTTTTTAAGTTCTTTGTAATGTAAACATTAACTGGGCTTCGGCTCTAAGATTACACCATCACAAACACCGTGTATATAATAAGTGAAAGATCCACGGAAAGATCATGTCTAGTCACTTTGACAACATTTCGAGATATTGCGGTTTTTAAGTTTACAATGATTCAATGAACCATACTTTCTTCGCGATTACATGCTTTTGAAGTGCAAAAAAGTGGTTTTGTATTAATCTTTATAATCATAGCAAAAGGTGTAGGTAATAGTTCGTTGAGAGCTCTACATTTTAACATTAAAATCATATTTTTCGAAAAAAAATAATAGATATGTTTTTTCCGCGAACCCTTCAAGTGTTTTATTCGCTAACGGAGCGGAGATGTAAGGTTTGTGCGATGTAACAAAGTTATTGAAAAAAATATAAAAGATGTGTTAGGTACTATCGACAACACAGCTAACTGACCATCTGTGCACTTTATGTGCATTGTAATAAGGTTCAATATCAATACAGGCTGTTCAGTTTACTACCTACCTTGGCCTAGTAACTGATAACAAGTTTAACTGGGGCCCTCATATATAACGTATGTACAACACTGAGATCTATTCTAAGCAAGTCATTTTACTATTATTTTGGTTAACTGTGTTGGCGTTTGTACTAATACAGAAACCTCTAATCAAATCGTTAGTTTTAATCAAAAAAGAAAACGCAACACAATAATCAAAATTTTGTCGATTGAAGTTTCGTGGGAGTCCTTTATCCGTTTCTACAAGCATTGTTTTAGTGAATTTTCATGTTACTTATCGATATATTTGAGGTTTACAAGAATTCGAAAAATCATTGCGATGAAATGGAAAGGCCAAACATTCATTCGATCGAACGTTTGTCAGTAAAACAATGGTAAACTAAGTTACATAAAGCCCAACTCTAGTGCACACTGTTGATGTAGCTGTTGAAGTCATGTATTAAAGGTAGTAATCGGTAACCGAACCAATCACTCAGGTGATATTGCATGAGAATAAATGTATGAACGAGACCTAATGATAATCAATTAGATTCGAATTTAAGTAGTCATAAGCACGTTACAAACTTACTCAAAATATTAAAGAAAGTCTCACAAGTATATTCATACAATGTAGCATGTTACCGATAGAATATAACAAGAGTTTGTTTTTAAGTCTCACAAATTCGCTCGAATTTTCCGAACCTCAAACTTGGCAATCGGAACAAACCCGTTCAAGTGTAAAACGCGAACAACGGAAAACCTATAACTTTCTAGAGAGAGTATCTTGGTCAACGATGCTTTTTAAAACTGACCTTGCTCCGTTAAGTTAAGAGTTATACTTGAAATGAGCGGATGAGTGCGATAGGTGCTTGCATTGTTTCCAAATATTTGCGGTAAACAAAACATTGGCGTCAAAACGGTTACTGGACCAACGTTTGGCCAACGCTTTCTCGATTCTCGTCGAGTTTTGGGCCAGCGTTTGGCTACACTTTCCAGATTTTTTGTTGAGTTTGGGCCAAGGTTTGTGTGCTCCGCTGTTTATTTTTCATTAAACTATTAAATGTTTGTGTGTTGGTTCTGCAGGGGTTAATTAATGACGTAGACCCAACTTCGATGCCACAACGCTATCTATTTTGTTTCGGGAAACGTCTGAATGATTTAGTTAACGATGCCCATTTGTTTTTTATTACAGTCTTTTCTGTTGTTTGTCAATAGAGAGAATTTAATTGCTCCGGCATTAGTTTGACGTAACTAATTCTGGAACCTGCGTGTCATCTTGATATCTTATTGTGTTTGCGTTGGCAATGGTGACTTACCAAAGCCTCGAAGTCTGTAGGAAGGTTGCGTCTGTAAAATACGTCGTTAGATGTTAGTGACGAGTTCATGGTTACTTCATTTTGTGCATTTTATGGTACCAACGTATTTTGTCAGAAGACTCCTCGTCCCCGCATGAAACCGCTGTTTGTAATCCACAGTGACTCTTGTCACTATCCCTGCATATGGCACTGAATAATATTTTAATCATAATTCATTTTATTAAATGATCCCAACTTAGACATGTTCTCGCAGACGCAACCGATATTTTTAGCCTCAGCAGCACTATTGCAACCCACCAGTATTGTTGTACCTTAAGCACTGTAGTTTGTAGTAATATTATGAATTTATAAGTCTGTATATGTATAACCTATAACTTGCATATTTGGTTTAACTGTAAGTGTCCAATAAGATGATATGTGGATTTAAGTTCGGACAGTTCGAATATTTTTCCGGTGTCATTTTTCGCAAAATGCCACGTGATTACCAACGTCACAATCTTTCTTTGAGACGTGCTAAATACGTGAGCCTCTGAATACCATGAATCATCATTCGCTTGGCGTTATACCATTTACTTGGGGTAGGCGCAGCATGTTATTTTCTTCCATGGACACCTTTCTATGGCCCGTCAACTCATCACTTCCTTCCTATTCATATCATCTCTCACGCAGTTTATCCACCTTTTTAGGGTTCCGTACCTCAAAAGGAAAAAACGGAACCCTTATAGGGTCACTTTGTTGTCCGTCCGTCCGTCCGTCTGTCAAGACCCTTTTTCTCAGGAACGCGTGGAGGTATCAAGCTAAAATTTATACCAAATACTCAAGTCTACTGTCCCTTGGAGCTGTGAAAAAAATAAACTTTTTAGCTAACGCAATCAAAAGATACAGCCGTTTATGCCGCAAATTTCCGCAAATTTTTGAAACTCGCATGGAATCAAAACCTACAGGGTATTTTCCTTGAACTCAGAATCTTACAATTTGGTACGAAGCAACGTCTTATAGCACATATAAAGGAAAAATTGCGAAAACCGTAAAATGACTACATCATTTATTTACATCAAAGTTACTACCCCTTTATGGATTGCATTTTGCAATAAAAATGCCATAAACTAGGACTTTATTGTCGTGATGGGTCAACTTTTACTTATACAGGTTTGTACGGAACCCTCGGTGCGCGAGTCCGACTCGCACTTGGCCAGTTTTTTGTTTTTGGTCTAACTCTTCTCTTACAACCCTCCACATTCATACTAAATACCCTTCTAGTATCTAGTAACAGAAGTATGAATAACATTAATGACTGAATGTCACATTTAAGTCCAACTAATCTATGAATACCAAGTTCCATAATTACAAAATTCCTTGCACCTATACCAAGTTATACTTCAGTCTACTCGCGCCTATTCATTATAAGTTCGTAATTGACAAGCTTAACCCATCGCCTTACGGGCCATAATCAAACAACACATGTTACAAGAACTCAATTACGTAAGGACGTATGTTCACACAGTCATGGCTACGAATATGATTCCTATGGCGCTGTTCCAAGGCTAATAATTGTTATTTTAAAACCGTACATAGGACGTTTCGTAACGGCGGTGTGTACACCTGACTTATTCAGGCGTGATGTGCTTCATCCATCATCTTGACGCCTCCGTCATCATGATCCAATATTGAAATAGCTTTGCTAATAGTTTGTAAATAACACTTTCCTCATGTGTTAACGTTTTGTCGCATCTTATCTGGCAAAGTTTGTGTCTACCATAACTCTCTTGAGGACAAAGCTGGATGGGATTTGTCATTGAGCCTTTTAATTTTTTTGACTTATGGAGCAGCGACCTACAAAGAGTATGACCACAGATTATATAATAGTTCTACGGTATGACACTCTTTGTCGGTGTGGTAATTTCGGGAACACACACACATTATTTGTTGACACACATTAACACTTTAGTAGTAGTAGTCTCAGTCTTTATTTGACAATAGAACAGGATACGTTAGGTACAAAGGCAAACTTATCCTTTTGAGGGATCTCTTCCAGTTAAACTTTGAACGTAATAACAAGAAGAGAGATAAATGCATCGGGTACAAGAAAGGCTATAAAGTGGCCGTCAATAGAATTTGCTAACTATGTAAACAAACCGCTATAGTGAAAGACAATTTCAAAAACACATACGAGTATAATAATGGAAAACAACATAACTAATACACAGGAAAGAAGAGGAGGAACCGAAAGGAAAAGGAAATTAATTTTAAATAATAAAAAGAACATATTAAATAAAATAAGTATTACCTGGAGTAACATACTTAATGCTTATTAAGTTCATAACTATTCATAAGTATCGCGTGTACCTAAGTACTAATTTAAATTTCTTTAATATGAACATTTACTTCAAAAAAGAAGTGCAGTTTTCCGATGACTTTTCCACTGCCCAGACAGGCTCACACGCTGTAGGCACTTTCCGCTACTTAGCAGAAAAACCACGGGATCGACTACGGGCGTAGCATGTAGCCAATCTTGGCAGTGAATCTGTTAACTGGAAGAGATCTCTTTTAGATTTATATTGTTGTTTTGTTGTAAACATTTTCTTATGTGCTGTAAAATGTCATACATACCTACATACAAAAGTATATTTTCGGTACTTATGCGCGTAAAGTCCGCCTTAATGTTGTGTGTTGGTTGCATGACAGTCATGTTGATTTATGTTATGGTGCATAAAGTAAAATTTGGTACCTGGCCCACGCGTCTATTACCTGCGATCTGAGATATTCTTTGTTTACGCCCTAGGTGAGTAAAGTACAACTTTTACTTTTTTTATTTCTACAGTGACACTAGATTATCTACCCTACTACTCGTACACATTTAGTACGAGTAGATACTCGTACTAAATGTGTCAGTATGAATCCATAGCAGGATAGGTTTCTGAAATGCACTACATCAATAATTTAATAAAACGAGTACTTTATTTACAGTTTTTAATTCATACAAATGTAAATAATAATACTAAAATATTGTGTTTAGTTATTTGAAAAGTATCACCAATTTAAGAGCATAGATATAAACTCGATAAAACCCCATCAAAGTCCTATAGATCCCTTAAATATTACGAGGTAAAATCCCGTTCGAAAACAATATTCTAATCCCTTTCCAACGGCGAAATGTCGTTAGATTTCCAATTTAAATATTCAAAAGGTGTTAACAGATGAAGCATTAAAATGTCTCCTTGATTACAACGCAGATGTCATTTCCAGCGTTTTAGAATATTCTGGAATCCACTGCAACCTTCCAGACATTTCGGTGTTCGAAATGTATGATATAATTATTCTTTTATTTCTAAACGTAACTCGATAATCTATTGCCATTTTTATATTTCAAGTTTCATTTTCTGCTCGTGCAGAAAATGAAACTTGAGATTCGATTTCGTAGATTATTATATTTTGACGGCCGGTTAGCCCAGTGGGTAGTGACGCTGCCTACGAAGCTGAAGGTCCTGGATTCGAATCCCGGTCAGGACAAACATTTGTGTGCTGAGCGTGAGTATTTGTTTCTGAGTCTTGGGCGCTTTTTTGATTTTAAGTATTTATATATAATTAAATATATAGTCGTCTAGTACCCACAACACAAGCTTCATTGAGCTTACTCTGGGACTAGTTCGATTTGTGTAAGATTGTCCTCTAATATTTATTTATTTATTTTGTCGTTTTGGATTTGTAGTTTTGATGTACATTATTCTTCTTGCGGTGTTCGTTAAGGCGCCGTAGGTTCATGGTCTCTCCCTCTCTCCCTCTCATTGAGCATAAGTGTGAGCGAGATGGAAGTGCGTGCTCGGAAGCGCGGATATCATGCTTTTTAATTTTTAATGTTATCGCCGTTTAAATAAATAAAATGTAATCACTGAGTTCTCTCAAACATGATATTGGCGATTTTTAGAAGCCATTTTAATATTTTTAGCTTTTGTGTATAATTTGTTACGAACATTTTAAATGTATTTTAGACCCTTTTAGACCTATGTTCGTGATTCTTTTCTGTAGAGCGAAAATTGCTCAATCATGTTTCGAATCACTGATCTCGCTGCAGAAAACCCTCAAGATTACTATTCGTATTTTTTAAACCATTATTATAAACAGACGCATTATATTGTTTCAAAAACTCTGTTCGCTTAACTTGACTGAACCGATGGCGCCTTAGAATCGGGATGTTTGGAAGGTTTGACAAGTTTCTGTGGGATGACAGTTGCGGCCGCCATTTTCAACGTTGATTGGTCTGTGACGTAAGTTGGTGCAATTCGCTCTCATTAGTGTCCATCATGTATGACTGATGATCG
Organism: Epinotia demarniana; assembly: GCA_945867215.1. Lineage (NCBI taxonomy): Eukaryota > Metazoa > Arthropoda > Insecta > Lepidoptera > Tortricidae > Epinotia > Epinotia demarniana. The sequence goes on along the minus strand of OX244273.1, from coordinate 4,391,946 downwards.
TGGTTAGTGAATATAGTTCGAACACGGGTGCCTGTCCTATCGTATAATGTTGATCGTCCTAAAAAAATTTGGCCGAGAATGTTTGGCATAATGTTGAGTGGCATACTACATACTTATTTAGCCTATTCATTTTTGCACATACACATTTAAAAGTTCTAAAGTATGTTTATCCTAATATTGATTACTCGAACATCGAATTACCTAAAAAGTAACAGTCCTAATTTTCATTGTCATAGTTAATTATTTTGCCTATTATTAAATTAGCTAAAATTACACCACCTATACTATATTTTCCTAAATTTTATACTATTTTTAAACTCTGAGCAGACCCGACCTACATCTATATAAATAAGATAGGTTCGTTAGTTGCCTTTTGTCCCTCAGAGCAGAAATAGGGGCCCCGCGAAGCGGGGTTCCGTCGACATGAGGGCAAGTCATAGGTTATTCAAGTACTTATTAGGCAATTCTCAACAGAGACAACCTTCATTTAGATAAATTAGATAGGTTCATTAGTTGCCTTTTGTCCCTCAGATCAGAAAAAGGGGCCCCGCGGAGCGGGGCTCCGTCGACATGAGGGCGGGTCATAAGTTATAAAAGTAATAGACAATTCTCAGCCGAGCCAACCTGAATTTAAATTATTTAGATAGTTCGTTAGTTGCTTTTTGTCCCTCACAGCTGAAATAGGGGCCCCACGAAGCTGCGCTCCGTTGACATGAGGGCGGGTCATAAGTTATTCAAGTAATACTGAAGTCTCTGTACAGCCACCCTGCATTTAGATTAATTAGATTCGTTCGTTAGTTGCCTTTTGTCCATAATAATGATATTTAGGACAATCGATATATATGCGTAACAAAATGTATGCACAACATTAAATATTCGTAACATCAATCATTCTAAAAAAAACTCCGACACAGTAAATATTCGGACAATAAATATTTAGGACAATCGATATTAGGAACAACAATTTCGGTAAAAAAAAAAATATGCACAACAAATGTTTATGCCATATGTTATTCGGCATAAAGTTGTTCATCATCCTCCTATCGTTATTCCCGGTTATGCCCTTACAGGAGCCCGGGGTCCACTTTGACACCTAATCCCAAGATTTGGCAAAGGCACTAGTTTTACGAAAGCGACTGCCATCTGACCTTCCAACCCCGAGGGTAAACTAGACCTTATTGGGATTAAGGACCGGTTTCCTCACGATGTTTTCCTTCACCGAAAAGCTAACGGTAAATATTCCGTACATAAGTTCCGAAAAACTCATTGGTACGAGCTGGGATTCGAACCTGCGACCGCAGCTTAGCAGCCACATGCCTGAACCACTGGGCTACCGTAGCTCTCCACTAGGCTACCCTATTCGGCATAAAGTTGGTATGCGACAAAATAGTAGGAACAACAATTTTATGCCACCCGATATAGACCCTTCGAACACAAAATTTGTCTCCTCTATCGATATCGGGCCATCGCGTTCCTCAAACCATTGTAGAATTTTAGAAGTAGTCTCGTTTTCTTTTTTTGTTTGACTGAACGTCGAGCGAGGGAAGTGAATGAAGCCGTTTCTGCTTCAAATTCTTTCGTATTCTCTTAAATTTTTGTGGTTCGATAAATATACAGGGTGTTACAAAAACAGCCTTCCATAAAGCCGAAAAGGTCCGTTGTAAAGAGTATATATTGGCAATATTTGAAATCTGTAGTCCATGAAAAGAAGGAATTTGAATAAAATATAAAATAATCACCATTGAAACGTAACTATGAAAACGTAAAAGATTACCATTACCCAGAAATGTATTTACATTTTTGTCTCTGAGAGGTAATTGACAACAACCAAAACAAGAGTTAGGGAACATGCTTATGTTTCTCAATTTATGACGAATTGGAAACAAGAAATCGAAATAGTCTTTTGGTTGTGGAAAGTTATATATTATGTTGATGAAAATTTATCGAGATGGCTTGAAATTGACACAAAAATTAACGTCTGTTCTGTTAAGTACTTGATGCGGTTTGATTTCCTTTTATTGACATTGCAAACCTTTTTAGAGTCATTTAGTTTAATTATTTTTAAACTAGGTACAAGTGATAAACGGTTAGTCTTCTGTTAAAATGATCTATGAACATTCAATTTGATTGACGTGACGGGTTATTAGGGTTGACGCTTTTTTAGGTTATATAAATATTTCATTTCTGTTTCATTGGGTACTTTGTAACACGCCATATAGATTGCTAGGGTCGCCGTCATCGAAATCGATGAGAAGGAATATGTATATAGTTTTATTCTGTCGATTCAGTTTTTCGAAATAAATTAAGAGGTTTTCGAAAATAGGCAGCGACTACTTCATGTCACAGAGCAATCTAGTATATTAAGTGTAGTCCGGAGTATCGGTAGCAAATTTCACACGGAGGGAAATGGGGCCTTTTTGTGATTAACTTTTTAAAATTGAATGAATAAATTATTCATTTACCTAAAGTACTTAATTAGTATGACATTAATTAGGTACTCGTAAATTTCAAGTAGGTACTTAAAACTATTTATTTTCATAAAACGATTACAGGAACACCCAAACGTTATGTCGTAAATGTTTTGGGTTGTTATTCAATTTCTTATAATTATTTATGGCAGGTCTTAGTAGTTAGTTAGTCTAGTAATTTTATATGAATAAAATATGTGACTAATATTTTGATAAAAAACATATTACCATTTCATAAAGCTAGGAATTGGTAACGCTCGCAGCTATCGCAAGAAAATTTATACGAAGTATTATGCAAAATTAATCATTTGATTGAATTTAAACTCTCGTGATACATGTTAAAATAATACTTTACCTAACACTCATCCTGAAAAAGAACTCCCGAAGAGTTCGAAACATGTCACCCGGAGTTACATTGAATACGTATTCAATAACTCACGTGAGTTGAACCGTGTAATTAAAAGTATTAATCATTTGATCGTTATTTGTTTAATCATAAATATACTTTGGCAACTCCATTTCCCTCTGTGTGCCACCTCCGGACACCAATTATGTGGTAGATTTGCCGTAGTGCTGTGTCTTAGTCATTTGCCGTAGTTTTTCCAACATTCCATTGCACTGTTGACACTTTTACATTGTATACGTAGACTTAAACTTTATTAATTATTATTACCACAAAATAAAGAAGTGAATTAGTATGTTCGAGGTGAATAATATAGACAAGAGAACTCTTTAATATAGAAAACATGCCTTTTCATACAGTCTCTGTGCCGCTGTGTGAGTGGACACTTACAATGGTCTTAACGATAATGGGATTTGATAACGATGATGTGATAATCTAGCATTGTATTATTCCTATTATGAGATGATCACCTCTCAACTCATATTGCGTCATACACCTCAGAAGGGAAACAATATGCTTAATTAACAAAATCCCTTTTCATCACACTTGCTCGTCAATGGCGTTATTACTTGCGTGCGTACAGAGCAGTTATAGCCGTTTTACCTCCCACGGGCTGTTAAGTTTAGTTTTAAAATATAGAACCCACTCATACTTCACTTCTGTTCTGACTGAGGATGTTTCCAATCAGCCAAGGTGTATTTCATATCTTCAAAGGTTTGCTACAACCAACTTTTAATACGTATAAAACATGTCTTAATTTTAAATTTAACTGCAATTTAACGTTTAGTATTTATTACAAATGATTTTAAATGTTTTTAAACGTTTTCAAACTGTGGCTGTATACCGAAGGGTCTTTGCCATCCGCGCCTTACGTCAAACTCAACAAAATGGACGACTGACATGTTGCAGCTTTTATTACGATTTGTATTAATTTAATCTAAAATTTATTTGTTTCCTCGCAAATGTGATGAAAAACATTGTGTATAACACGGGCGTAAGAATATTGCAAACTCGAGTGATCAAAAGCCCTCCGCCTTCGGCGTCGGGCTTCTGATAGACTCTTGTTCGCAATCGCTCGCAAATCGCCCCTCGTTAAACAATGTACTATTAAAATATCTTATGAAATTAGATAGATGAAGATACAACCGTTCTAAAGTTGCATCTTAGAGAGAGAAAACGCTAGCAGATCGTGACGTCAGTGTCCTCGAACGTAATAGTAAATGTCAATCGTTTTATATGAAGGTGCGTTTCGCGGGACAGAACGAGGTAAGTTCTCTCTTAAAACTTTGGACACTTATTTATAACTTAGTGATTATTGAACCCCTTGCGTTGCTCTTTTTCTCCATTTGACAACATTCTAAACACTTTCGCTGCAAGGAACCTGCCTAGCTGGTGCGTACGCCATATTCGCTTTCCGTTACATACGAGGAAACCATGGGATCGGTTACGAGCGTAGCGATTCCTGGCAGTGTAAGTGTGTTCTAAAAATCTTCAATTTTCTACAAACCACCAGAACGGGTGTGCAACAGACGCAGGTCTCCGGGGGCCTTCTCGTACAACGGTTTATTACCAGGCGAAGACTCGAATATTGAAACGACCCGGGAAGTCATTTCGGCTATCAATGAAATTTTTATGAAACCATAAAGCTTATTCACATTATGACACTGCAGTAGCTACTCCTTGTTTATGTGCGATGTTTCTTTGAGTGGAATAAAAGTTTAGAAGTCAATTCTTGTATATGTATACAGGGGAATGTTTTACGAGCAAATTACCTGAGTACAATCTTTAAACCTACCTAACTTAAATTGTGAATTTTAATTTACTCCTTTGAATGATGATCTTAATAGAGTTATAAATTGAAATTGTGACATTCAGTGCCGGGAACCCGACTAGCGTAGTGCGTAGCGAATCTTGGCAGTGAATGTGTTATGGCCGCTCCACACGATGGGCCATCCTGACCCATAATACAGGACGCGGCTATGCGGTAGAACGAGACATAAATATGTCTTACTCCCTTTAACCCATCGTGTGGAGCGACCATTACACAATTCACTACAAAGAATCGCTCCGCCCTACTCTCGTAGTCGGTCCCATGTTTTCCTCGTATGTAGCGGAAAGCGATTACGGTTGTCTGACGCATATGTGGCGTCATGGGCCCTGGTCGATGGCAGCCTTTCACAATTCACTGGCAAGAATCGCTACGCGCTGCGCTCGTAGCCGATCCCATGATTTTCTCCGTATATAGCGCAGGCGCCCGCTATGTGGCAATCTTTCTATAACTGTTTCCTATATTAAGATTTTTTTAATTAAAAAGAACGAATAATAAAGGAAGTTGTTTGATTGTAATGTAACATCAAAAGCCAGTTATCCCTACACATACGAGTACTAACGGAGCGTTCTGGACGCCTCATAAAAAGAAGCTGATTTCAGTGTTGTCAAATACCATATTGCTTATTGGGTTTCTGTTTGTTTGTTTTGTTTTTTTTTTAAATTATATCAATGTTTTGGTCGATCATAATCCTCTGAAGACAGGGCCTTGTTAATTAAGCAGTAAATATGACAGGTCACGTTATGACAAAGTTACTTAGTGTTTTTTTACAGCCGATATTTGACAGCCGTCATCCCGGTACGATAAACGTTAACGATGACATCTGATGACGTAAATTGTACTGGCATGATAGCTGTCAAATATTAGTTGTAAGGACATATATTTTTCACTATATACTCGTACCACCATTGATTCTTGCTGAGGCCTAATAGACCTTCGAACCAATAATTGAGCAGAGGTTAGTTAAAATACCATTTCTAGAAAAAAAACTAGTCATTAAACTAGTTGCTCTGTGAGCTGTAGAACACGAGAGTTTGTCCAAAAAAAAACCAAATAGATCCAAAAAAAACTAACAAAAAATTTCATCAGAATCGGTTGAAAAATGGAAAATGTAGAGGAGAACAGCCGGACACTTAAAATTTTTCTTCATAAACCATCTTTTATGTGTACTTTTATACGACTTTTGTAATGCTTAGTTATAATTTCTTAAATCACTATGGATATTTTCGGATTATTCGATGCTTATGCCATTATTGTTTCTTCCTATTCGTAACTCTGCACAATATGGATGCCACACATTTTCAGTTGATCACATTCCTTATTCTTCGCAGTCATTCGTTTTATACAATCCGGTTTCTCCCTAGTCGCGATTCTGGAATGTGATCAAATGCATTGTGTGGAATCCATATTGTGCAGAATTACGAATAGGAAGTAACAAAAATGGCATGAGCGTCGAATAATCCGTATTTTCAAAATAATAACAGCTTTTGGCAACCCATGAAAAATTGCCTTGATAGATTCGTTGGTAGATATTATCTAGAAATGTTTAAAAGTCGTCTCTTAATCGCTCACAAAAATATACAAAACGTATAAAATGGTTGTCCCAAATCGATTGCAAAGAGGAAACATAAATTAAAATCGTTAAAAAGGTTACCAATTCTTGGCTCTCCGTACGCTTTTATGTCTCCACCGAAAGAGTTGGCGCTTTATGAGACGATACGTATCGCTTTACCATTCGCATAGAAAATATCGTATCTTTATACAAGTTACATAGTAACATACGTCGTTTAAAAGTTAAACAGACGCTGCTATCAGATCTGGCTGGGGAGACAAAAAACTGCCAGTAACTTGCATTTGTTCATATTACTTCCTCTACGCCATGCCAAAACGTTTTGCAGATGTTGTAAATGTTATAATGGAGAAATCGTTGTTATTTATGAATTTGTGTAGCCCTTCACGTAATTAGAGTCAAATTGCAAAATACGTGTACGGGGACAGTAACCAAAAAATGTGAACATGACTTGATTTTTAAAGGCAATTAGGTGGCAGAGCTATTTTATAAAAAATCACATTGTTGAAAACTTTCATTAATGAAATTTTATTGGTTACGGCACGAATTTTATGTTTAGAAAATTTTCGTGACGTAGTGGAATGTATTTCACAAAAAAAAGTTCTTAACAATGACATATGGAAAATGCTCTGCTCCGATACTTAACAACCTTTTAGAACGTGAAACATTAGTAGCTTCTGCCCGCGACTCCGTCCACGTAGAATTCATTTAAATCGTAGCTGCATACAAACTTTTATTCCCCATTTCACCTCCCTCGGGGATGACTTCGGGGATAAAAGTATAATTATAGTCCTTCTTCGGGGCTCAAACTATCTCCATACGAAATTAAGGTTTAAGCGTGAAGAGGTAACAGACAGATAGACAGACACGCTGTCGCATTCATAATATTAGTATGGATATCTATCTACTGTAACTACCGTGACACTACCTACTACATGTATTGTAGTTTGTAATACACTCAAATCCTTTGTTCGTGATGACGAAATGAAGTTCTAATTAGAAAATTGATGATAACGTCTATGTCACTTTCTTGTTAACAAGATAATAAACACTTACGACAAATCCGCTTTAACGAACCCAGAAAACACCTAAATACAATTTTGTAATTTTACAACCGCATCAGGGCATCGTAAATGTCGCCGTCAAAGTTAAGTGCATTCAGTTTATTGTTACACTCTGTTGCACGCTGAATATAAAACTTGGCATACACCGCCGTTCCAACAAGCCGATTGGATGAGGACCGCTCCAAAATCGGTCCATAACATTCCGCGTCCATATCAGCGCTATAGTTTTGACATCCAAACTGTAGCGCTGTTGTTGTATGGATGGAAAGCCATCGCGACGCGCTGACGCGCCTTCTGAATGGAACAGTCACGGTCGTGAATGTCAAAATTCAACGGTAGAATCCATCCATTTGGATGAATACGGTTGTCGCTGTGGATGTCGGAACAACGTTAACGACCGTGAGATTAGTGAATTTTAGTTACGGTAAAATACCTTCTGTCATTTAAATTATAGTACTAATATTGTAAATGGGAAAGTTTGGATGTTTAGATGTTCATGCGAAAGTTTGGATGTTTACATGTTTGTTACTCAAACACGCTTAAAAAACGGCTCGACCGATTTGAATGAAAATTTGCACGAATATAGTTTATTAGCCTGGATTAAAAAAATGTTTTTATTTTATCCCCAGTCCACGCAGACGATGTCGCGGCCGGAAGCTATTTCAATAATTGTACTGTTTGACTTGGCTACGATGAAAAAAGGAAATAACAGAATTTTAAGCTGTGTTTTGTTTTCTGGTAAATATATAGGCACTTGAAAAATAGGGTACTTACATCAAAAGCGCATTCCGAACTGTTCAATTCTACTAATCCTACTAAATTTATAAGTGCCAAAGTTAAGATGTTTAAATATTTGGATGTTTGACACTCATTTACGCATATTTGGAGATAGGAGAGAGAGGAGAAAAAGCGGACGAAGTCGCGGGCAAATATCAATATATTTCACTCTTAACAACAAATCCGAGGATATTTAAATATGTTTAGCCAGTGCAAGTAACTAACAACAAAAGTCAAATCCAGTTTCCAACTCCATTGACAAAGTCGAACTCAAAATTAATTACATTACCCACATAACATCGGAGCGAAATATTAATTTCTCTCTAGGACACCATAATTATAAGTCGTCAAGTGAATCGTGTTTAATTTGAATTTGAGAGTGACAATTTTAGTAGGAGCGAGTAATTTGGGAACATTAGCGGGATTAATGCCATAATGGAGTTCGACGTTGAACGGATCGGCCCGTGGGGACCGAGCCGAGGAATGGGAACGAATGGAAAAGCGGTTAGATGATTAACTTTAAAACTTGAGGCAGGTTGGAATTGTAGAGTACTAGCTTCTGCCCGCAACTCCGTCCGCTCGGAACTTTATAACTTTAACTTGCAAGGGCATAGTACCTACTTCAATACTAGTGTTATTTTATTATTATCGTATTGACGAGAGACATCATTCCGATCTTGACACGTTTTATTGTTATTGACCTCGTACATCACTGACAATATTACATTAATGTTCCTTTTTTTATTGTTTTGTTTTGACGCTTAGAGACCGTATACATCTCTACGAACATTTGAATAATTATATTAATTGTATTTGGACGCTCAGAGACCTTATACATCTCTGGAATACTGAATTAATATCATTAACTTTCTGTTAATGCACAGACCTTATACTTATCGAATGTAATTGGTCATATTTTGTTTTGTTTTCATACACTTTGTGACATTTAGTGTGTTTTAATCTGCAATGTTTAAATGATTATGGTGTTAGATTATTATTCTTTTATTCTAAGATTATTACCTTTCGACATGTAAAAGCGCCCTTGTGGCCTATTTGCAGAATAAATAATTTGTATTTGTATTGTATTATATCGTCGCTCCATATAAACTTTCACCCCTTTAGTGGTAATCCCCCCTCCCCCCCCCCGGAATTAATCTTCGGCGATAAAAACTATCCTATGTCCTTACATAGAATAGGTTTTATATTTAGGGGAAGGCTCCAAGACTCAACCCATATAGGGTTTAGCTACTACTAAATTTTACCTAAATTAGTTAAGAGGTTTAAACGTGTAGAGTCTGTAACATACACACAAACAGACAGACACACTTTCGCATTTATAAAAAATAAATATTAGAGGATAATCTTACACAAATTGACCTATAGACACAAACTAAGAAAAGCTTGTACTATGGAAACAAGTCGACTATAAACATATTTATTAGATAAATACATACATGACTCAACAACAAAATGTTCGTGCTCATACACACGAGTAAATGCCCTTACCGGGATTCGAACCCAGGATCTCTTGCTTCGTAGGCAGGGTCACTACCATCTAGGCTAAAGCGGTAATATTAGTATGGAAGTGTGGATAACGCCCTTTTAAATACAAAATAGAGACCCGGTATGTCCCAAAACAAGCCAGGTCACCGGGGCACGGGCAGGCAGCATCCCTTTTTTTTAATACATCGACTGATGGTAAGCGGTTGATATGTTTGAGGATTCACCGTGTTGACAGTTGAAGGAACAAATGCCCTCGCTCTCAACACAACGCATCTTCGGGAGCTCAGGCGACCTTCCTCACCTACAGGAACACAACACTACTACAGAGCAACTAGTAGTGTGATTATGGCTGTCCCATGAATACGGTGGAAATACTACAATTGCCAGCATGATTTGACCAACATGGACATGCTTGGCAAACATGACGATTATGGCATTAACCCTATGATAAGTGATTTGTTAGCCGGTCGTCTGGCTCGCATTTGGTCCAGGTCGCTGTTTGTCCAGTTAGCGTTTGGTCCAACACGCAATTTGCCCTAAAATCCGGACCAACAGCGAATTGACTTACGCAGCGTGAGTAGCAGTTGGTCCCAATCGTAGTTCGCCATAAATGCATTTTGACATACTCGCTGCTTGCCTCATAAGCGGTTCGCCCTATACGCAACTAACCCTTTTCCGTGAGGTTGAGATTTCTAGTTAACTACGGAACCCTAAAACATTGATTGCCTATTCTTAACTTGACAGTTTTGAAATACAGCCGACTTTTATGTGCGAAGAGAAAAGTGTTTTGCTCCTGTATAACGGTTCAAAATAATCCAGAGAGAAGTTAAAATGAAGATAACGTGTTATTTTGTGCAGTAATCTATCAAAGCACTCTGAGCCTGCTCAAAGCCAGAATAGCAGGCCATATTCGGAAGAGGCTTATAAAAGTGTACATCTGGAGCATAGCGTTATGTGGAAGCGAAACGTGGACAATGACACAGCGTGACAGAGAATGATTGGAGGCCTTCGAAATGTGGTGCTGTTGGCGAATGGAGAGGATTAGTTGGAAGGATAAGAAGACGAATGAGGAGGTGCTTGAGAGAGTGTAAGAGAAAAGAACGTTGTTGAAGACCATTGAGAACAGGAGAGGCAGGATGTTGGGCCACTTGTTACGACACGATGATTTTATGAAAACCATAGTAGAAGGGAAGATAGAGGGAAAGAGGAAGAGAGGGAGACCAAGAAGATCTTTTATGGACCAAATAAAAGAAAAAGTAAACGGCGCGTCGTATCAAGAGGTCAAAACAATAGCTGAGAACAGAGAGGAATGGAAATTGCTCCACCGACAAGATTTTGAATCTTAAATATAATGATGATGAATCTATCAAACAATATAAGGTTTAGCGAATCCACAAGTAGTAATAAATATATCAGTTTAATTTATTATATTTTATCGGTTAGATCGAAGAAGCACTTAGAACTCTTAGAAGGTTATCAATACATAGGTTATGTTAGATTTCAATATCATCCTGGCCGCTTATAAAATGACATGACGTATAATCAAGTTTTCAATGACATATTCATCAGATTTTTTTAATAAAACAATTCCAATTTTTGTTGAGGTTCTTGTTGAGATGGATATAACATTTATAACTAGTAAAAGGGGTCATCCCGTGTTACTGAGACAAGGATACCGGTACCACTTAAATACGAAAAATGATACTGGCAGTACTCTTCGGCGATGTCATAACAGAAGTGAGTGCAGTGCCTCTATAACCCTAAATCTTGACCGTGATTGTGTGATAAGACAAACTGAACATACTTGTGAGCCCGACCACGCCAAAAATATAATTGATATTACATTTGAAGAGTGTAAAAAGAAAGTGACTGTCGATTTTGGATCTGTCCAAGGAATATTTGAGGAATCATTTATACAGCTGGCAGAGAGCGGTTTAGTGGAACCGGAAGAAATTCCTTTATTTCATTCCAAGAGAGATACTCTATCGACATAAAAAGAAAGAGTTAAATTTAAAGAGCTTATCATTCCGCTCTTTGAAAGATGTCACGATTCCAAAAGCCATTGCTGAAAATTTTTTAGTTATTGAAGAAGGAGATGATAATAAAATGTTGGTATTTTGTACCAACTCATCCAGGCAATTGATCCGGAATAATGCATGTACGATTTATGGTGATGGTACAACATGGCAACATGGTACAAGATGGCAAAAGAGCGTCTAAACCTTTTCGTCAAATATACACATTGCACGCTGAAATAGGTTCCACCACTACTCGCCCAAATATTGTGCCAATCGTTTATTGTCTTTTACCAGATCAGACACAAGCGACTTACGAAAGGTTGTTTACCTCTTTAAAAGAGGAGCTGGGCTTAGACATTTGTCATTTCAAGTCAGACTTAAAGTACAGAAATTGCACAAATAAATGCTATAAAAACTGTTTATCGCGGCTTAAATTAGTGGCTGCTATTTCCACTACCAACAGGCGATAAGAAGAAAAATCAAGGAGTTGAATTTGAACAAGACGTCTGACGGCAGAAATATCAAAAGATACTGTTCGTCGCTTTTTAGCGGATACTTGGCTGGAGATAATGGGGACTGCTGGCTCCATTCAGAACAGTGGTGAGTTTATTGCTTTTCAGCAATACTTTTTAAAGCAATGGGTACCTTTGTTTCCCATTTTAAGTGTTCCTTATGAAAAACAAAGGACAACGAATCAGATCGAAGGGTGGCACAACAGGATTAACAAAAAGATACCAGTAAAGCCAAACTTACTGCTGTTAGTTCAACATTTAAAAAAGGAAGGGCGGCATTTTGACGCTGCAATAAGAAGAAAAAGTTCAATTAGCCGAAAAAGAAGGTTACAAGACTTAAAGTTCAACAAGATGCTAAAAAAAGCTTTAAGAAAGTTAGAGGGAAATGAGATTCAACCACGTCAATTCCTAAAAAAAATTATTCGGGCAAAAATGCTATTTTATAAACTTAAGAGAAGGGCTTAACTGTTAGGTATTTTTTGTTGATGTTAAGATAAGTTTTAAGTTGTTTCGTTAAATATATAAACTATTTTGCCAAAAAGAGAGTTTCCTTACAACAATACTGCTTTACGATTGTATGTTATCTGATTCTAACCATTCATCTCAAAGCGTGCAAAAACTTTTTACTGGATACGAATAGGTAGCTAACCTGAGTTTGTTACAAGCATCCTATATTATATCATAATGTGAAACGAGTATAAAGCAAATACAAATCCCATCAAAAACATTGCATGTAAAAAGACCCAAGTCTCGCTATCGCTACACACTCTAGGCAGTTTGTAAGACTACAATAAAGTTTTGAGATGTAGGTAATATTTAAACAAGTCGATTATCTTACTAAGTGTCGATGGGCGTCCATAGAACTCGAGTATCACCGACTTGCCTATTTTCAAATCGTAGAGGGACATAGACTTCAAGTGACGGACGAACCGCTTTTGAGGCAAGCTGCGAGTATGTCAAAATGCATTTATGGCGAACTACGATTGGGACCAACTGCTACAAAGTCAATTCGCTGTTGGTCCGGATTTTAGGGAAAATTGCGTATTGGGCCAAACGCTAATCAGGCAAACAGCGACCTGGACCAAATGCGAGCCAGACGAACGGCTAACAAATCTGATGACCTGGTAAAGGTCGCGGGAGTCCGCTGGATGCGGGTGGCGCAGGACCGGTCATTCTGGCACTCTTTACATGTGTTACGCCGTGGAATCACCGGATGGTTCCATCGGAAGACCAGCGCTGGCCACCAGGCCAGCACAACGCTGAGATGGAACCGTTTCGTGGCAATGTTGTCTATTTTGTTTTTTTTATGTGCATGTATGTGTTATTTTCATGAATAAATATTATTCTAGTCTATTCTATTCTATTCTTTAGGTAGGTCCATGTCCAGCAGTGTGCATAATTTTATAATGTTTTGCAGTTCTAGCGACATTTGCTACATCATCATCCTCCTAGGGTTATTCCCGGTTGTGCCTCGAAAGGAGCCCAGGGTCCACTTTGACACGTGACCCCCAAGATTTGGCTAAAGCACTAGTTTTACGAAAGCAACTGCCATCTGGCCTTCCAACCTAAACTAGACCTTATTGGGATTAGACCGCTTTCCTCGCGATGTTCATGTTTGTTCGATGTTTTAATCATATAGTAGCAACATCTGCTACAATATGATTTAATTAAAATTTCATTTTTGGTACAAGCTTTTATTGTCAACTGTAATTTTCTGTATACCATCATTGACTACGATTCTAACTAGCCCAAACTCATCGGGGTTATGTCTGTTATAGGCCTGAATTCCCGTGGCCACCTTCTGTCTCCATCATCAGATCATGATCATAACATTGAATTATAATACAAACTCGGTTGAAGATATCTGCATTAAAATTGAGTTCCAAGATTCCACGCTTTTTTTGTCAAAGCTTATAGAAACGAATGATAAACATAAAATTAGGCAATAAAACACAATTTAACTAACGCTAAATAATCATAAGGTATGCCGAACTCCCGATTTTAAATAAAAAAAACCATAGCTCTTTCCCTACTGCTTCATTAGCAGCTAATTTTCTCAAATCGTCTATTCTACCCTCCCCAAGACACGCCTGCATGCTAATGCTATTCGCTCTCGACTCACTTTCCGCTCAACTAATATATCTTGACCTTTTTACCGGTTCGGTTTTAAACAAGTATACTTATGAAGCCGTTACCGGAGCCTTCTGACGCTTGCAACTCCAAGGGACATTCATGTTCTCAATTCAATTTTTTAACAGTCGATTCAAGTCTATTTATGTTGTGGTCAACCCCCTTCTGTAGCGTTTTACTGGTTGTATACTACAGGAGCCCGGTGTCCAATTTAGTAAGTAAATTGTATTATCATCAATTCATCACACTCGCTTGTTAAGGACTTCATAACGCGCAGGTATATAGTACACAATACCCTTTATTATGTCCATGGGCGTAATGGCTTTTGTCTTAAATTGTATCTATCAGTCATGTGTCAGATTTAAGCAAGGAGGTGTTTAATTTAATACGATGTTTGAAAACGTGTAAAAAATCTTAACATAAGACATGTTTTACATACTAAATTATAAAAAAAAATTGTCTGAGTACAACGTTTTTATTATGTTTATTTTTATTTATAAATCACGGCTGCTAGTCGAAGGGTCTTTGCCTCACGTGACTCACGTCAAATCTAACAAAGTGAACGATTGACATATTAGGTATTTTTTAATGTGATTAGTATTAATGTTGGTTCAAATGCATTAATTCTCTCGCAAATGTGATGAAAAACATTGTGTGCGACACGGATAGTAAGAGGCACAATGCAGTCTAATGGGAAATGAAGATTATGTAAGTTTAAATTAATATAATTTTACGTCACACCTGGCCATAATGCGAGTTTTACTACACGCTGCCCGTACGGGAAAACTCGCATTGTGGCCAGGTGAAGACGTGAAATTTTGTACTCAACACGGGCGGTAATTCGTAAAGCTCCAGAGCGCATATTTATGGCCCTCACCTTCGGGTCGAGCCACAAACACCTGCGATCTGGGGCATTCACGAATTCACCGCCCTAGTTACGTAATGTACTATTGTCATTAGAGGTCAAAAATAAACCGGTTTTCCTAGACCACCTCAGACCAAGCGTTGTGAATCGGTCGAGTAGCGACTTCATCTCGGAACTAATTACGGCGCTCGTTACATTAAGTCTCGAAATCAGCACATTTAAATTGCTAGTCATCGATTCTGGTCTCTGAGGGGTTTCTTGGAGTCCGTTTGTGACGGGGCGGGGACTGAGCAATGGCTTACGCGGAGCATTTAGCGCCAGAATTTATTTCATTTTATTGAAGATGCTGCTTGTACTGAGACTTAAAAAAGATATATACGAATTTGTCCGTTGATATGCTAGTGATGTATGGAACGAGGTACCTGTACACAAAAAAACACACATACAGACATACACATACGCACACCACACACACCGCACACACATACTAAAATTCATCTTGATCAGATCAGCCTTTGGACAAAAAATCGTATGAAAATCGATCCATTAATTTAGGAGCTACGATGCCATAGACAGACAAACAGATTCAGTCATCATTTCCGTTGGGGGTTAAAAAAGAAAATAGCAGTCTTTACGTAAATAAAAAACAAATGCAATAATTTTCGTTTCTTTAACCTGTGTAATGAGCCCTTGAGCTTTGTTTTCGTCAACATCTAGATTTTTGCTATTGGCATTTGAGGATTGCACGCAGCCCCCGATACGACCTTCAAACCGTCAAGAAAAGAGCGTACTCGCATCTTAAAGGCCGGCAACGCACTCACAACACCTCTGGTGTTGCGGGTGTCCATGGGCGGCGGTAATCGCTTACCATCAGGTGATCAGTCTGCTCGTTTGCCTCCTATCGCATAAGAAAAGCCCCAACTCTTTTTTGTTTTCGTGACGATCAGAAGATTATTATTATTGACACTCAAAAGATTTGAAAAAGACACATTTCTGATTCATACCAATACTAGCTTCCGCCCGCGACTTCGTCTGCGTGGACCCGAGGCAAAAACCATCCTATCTTTTAATCCAGCCTATGAACTATCTTCGTGCAAAATTTAATCGAAATCGGTTGAGCCGTTGTATCGTGATTGAGTAACAAATATCCAAAGATCCAAATTTAAGCATACCTATATGATATTAGTAGGATTATACCACTTTAAAGTCTTGTAGTTTAAACTTAAATTTAAGGGTCTGAAGAAACGGTCGTACGGTAAATAATATCGCGTAATACCCGTGCAATGTTTTAATTAATATCATAGGCATTTAATCATGGGCAAAGTTCAAATTCATAAGTGATTGTCGTCGGTGGCCCTCACTTTGTGTCCAAACTATTAGAATTAGTAATACCCAACGTTGTTTTACACGGGACTTCTGTCTCACTCTCCTCCACAGTTAAGAACTTGGGTATCATCAAGAATCAAACATATTCCTGGGGACCGATTTTTGACTTTCGAGCGCTCGAAAATTAAATAAAAGTAAAAACGTTTGCAGTGTCAAAATGGGCGGCACTTACTTTCTACCAATAGAATTAAATACGAGTGGTCAGTACCACTCGTTTTTGAATTTCCTATCGCTACTTCAAAATAGCATTTCCTAATTTTTATCAGTTTTCGAGTGAAAGAGTCGAGCGTTGAAAGTCAAAAATCGGTCCCCTGGTCAGCTCATATTTCGGAGATGAGTAGAAAACCTTATACACTCTTTGAGGCGTCTGCAGAATGTCCTTCCACTAATAAATAAAATAACTGTCGCACACTCACTCTTACTTTTACAGGATTATGGTGATATTGCGTTTGTTGACCTTTTTTAGCACCTTTTATGTACAATAAAGCATAATACATACGTACAAATATCGCATCAGACACGTGTAATCTTTTAAATAATAATAAATATAGCACAGTAGAGGACGCCTCATCACTATCATCTTATCAGCCAAAAGACGTCCACTGCTAGATATAGGTCTCCCCCAAAGAGTTCCACAAATGACCGATGCTGCGACACTTGAACTGCGACACGAGTTAAGTATTTATTTATTTAACAAAGTACAATTTCCACAGCATTACATGGACATTATTTATTATGTGAGTGCAAAGTAGCAACTCCGCATTTCTCAATATCTTGAAGCAGATTTTTAAAAGCTTGTGTTCTGTTTGTGCGAACGCCCATCTGTCCGTGCAACCTCGTCCGTGACGGCGTAAACTAGACCAAATCAATCGCCCCCAAAGCGAATGAACCCCCGCAAAATAGATTGCTTGTTTAATCCTTGGCGGTTTAAAATTTATTCGCCTCGCGGGGCCCATTTATCGTCGTTCCAAAAATGAAGTGCGGTTATCTGCGAGACGTGGGAACGTGAGTCGCGTGCCCGATGATCGCTTCGGCTGTTTTCGCCTGTTCCAGTGCCTCCAGACCAGTGTGGGTTTTAGTGTTCGCTAATTTGAGCATTCGATGACGCGAATGCGGTTTTAATTATTATTTCATGTAGGCCTTTTTTCACTTGCATGTACCTACTACTTATATATTTGAGAAAGTGATTCGTCAAAAAAATAATATAATTAACGAACCTACTCCCAAATTTTCGGTCGGGATCGGTTAAGAAATGCGACCTGCACCTAGAGGATAACACAGCTGAAGAGCGGGACAGAAGTACAGATACTTGAAATCGGCCATGCGAACGAATATCGGGTCAAGCTGAAGCATGGAACTTCAGGCACGGGGAGGCGGGGTGCTTGTTGCTACGCATAGAAATCTTGCCGTTACGCCTCAGCCCACTTATCAATCCTCTGCCGAGGACCTGTGGATTACGATCTCCTTGAACAATGCCCGGACTCATGAAGTAACTAACCTCCACTTATGTACACTTTATTTATGTAGACAAAATCTAGGTAATTCTTTTTCTTTGCAGCTAACTAATTACCTTTCCAAGCTTAGCGATATTATGATGTTGAAACCTGATGACAAATATTTAATCTTAGGTGATTTCAACTTGAGTGCTATTTGCTGGGTACCTGAACAGTCTTACTTTGTACCTGTGGGGTTATACACATCTGACGAGAGCGTATTAATAGATGATTTAAATGTTTTGGGCTTGAGGCAATTTAACGGTGTATTAAATCATTATGGCAGAATCCTCGATTTAGTGTTATCGAATGATGACATTCTATTAGTATCAAACTGTGCGGACCCACTCGTGCCTATAGACTTGCATCATGGGGCGCTTCTCATAAGTGTTGAATCAATAAACATTGATATTTTAAAACCAGCTACTTTCACTAGATACCTATTTAATAAAGCTGACTATGAATCTATCAATAAGGAGATCTCAGAGGTGGACTGGGTAAGGGAATTCACTTCAAAAACATTGGATGAGTGTGTCGATTATTTTTACTCAGTGTTCGTCAATGTCCGAGACAAATATGTGCCTTCCCAAATATGTAAATCGGACTCATATCCTAAATGGTACTCGCCAGCCTTAAAACATACTATAAAAGAACAGTATAAGTTTTACCGTAAATTCAAGACATATCATAACCTTTGCGACGCCCAGTCCTTCAAATTGTTGCGTAGTAGGGTGAAAATGCTCGAGGACAAATGCTACCTTGCCTATGTCTCGTCTGTTGAATCCGCAATCGAAAAAAATTCTAAGCATTTTTGGGGTTTTATTAAAACGCGCTCGTCTTCGAATGTAATGCCTTGTAACTTAAACTACGATGGCGTTTCCGCCAATACTGGTAATGCTATTTGCGATCTTTTTTCTGATTATTTTCAGTCCACTTTCTTGTGTGCCGACCCTTGCAGTGCCGCTTGTAGTGCGGACACTCTGAACTGCCAACCACATGCTACTGAAACCAACCTAGTGTCTGATATATGTACAATTGAAATCGACCAGGACGTTGTATGTAGCATGCTGCTCAAACTCGACCCTGCGAAATCTGCGGGCCCAGACCACTTGCCGGCTGTATTTTTAACTGGCTGTGCTAAAACCTTAGCAATGCCGATATCGTTATTATTCAAGAAATCGTTGCGCGAGTGTAAAGTGCCCAGCCTGTGGAAATCAGCCTTTATCACACCTGTTTACAAGAAAGGGTCGAAAATTGAGGCAACTAATTATAGACCGATTTCCAAATTATGTATCATTTCAAAAGTGTTTGAAAAAATTATTCACACTCAGGTTTATGCAGCTGTTCGCCATTCCCTTGATGAATCTCAACACGGTTTTCTGCCAGCTAGATCAACCGTCTCCAACTTGGTTATTTTCAATGACTTTTTAACATCATCTATGGATAGCGGTCGGCAAGTTGACGTCATTTACACTGATTACAGCAAGGCATTTGATCGCATAAACCACAAGCGTCTTTTATACAAACTGGAGTGCATCGGCATTAGAGGAGATTTGCTCAGGTGGTTTTCGTCCTATATTGACAATCGTACTCAGGCTGTTGTCGTGAGTAATTACATCTCTAGCTGGGTTAGGGTCCCTAGCGGCGTGCCGCAAGGTTCTTTGCTTGGCCCGTTGCTTTTTGTTATTTACGTGAATGATATTACTAGTTGTTTTTCCACTTCAAGGCTGCTTTGCTTCGCAGATGACATGAAGATTTTTGCTTCTGTGTCGTCGCAGCGTGAAGCAGATGCACTCCAAAGTGACTTATCCAGACTGGATGATTACTGCTCACTCAATCACCTGGACCTTAATCCCTCTAAATGCTCGGTAGTTACTTTTACTCGTAAGATTAATACACTCTCGTTCGACTATCAACTCAAGGGTCAATCCTTGCAACGCGAGATTGCTGTACGGGACCTGGGCATCTTACATGATCCTAAACTTGTTTTTAATAACCATATTGATAATGTCATATCTAGAGCATCTAAATCACTAGGTTTTTTGTTTCGTTGTTCAAGGGATTTTAAACGGGCTAAAACTTTTAAGATTCTATATTGTACCCTTGTTAGGAGTACCTTGGAATATGCATCTCAGGTCTGGAATCCTCGTTACAAATGCTATGTTACGAGATTGGAAAATATCCAGAAGAAGTTTTTAAAGTTTCTTTGCTTCAAATTAGGTATTCGCTACGACTCAAATAAGTATTTGGACCTGTGCAGGAGATTCCATCTTCTCCCACTTGAGACCCGTCGAAATATAGCCGACATTACATACCTACTTAAAGTTGCATCGAACTTAATCGATAGCCCCACCTTACTTGGTAAATTGAACATCCGTATACCCAGTAGAGCTCGGCGTAAGCCGCCACTATCCGTGCCATTATCATCCACTAACTATAGGCAAAATAGTTTTATGATCAGAGCGAGCAACGGCTTGAATGAGGTGTTTCAGAGGTTTGACGACCTGGACCTATTCAGTGCATGTGTTCCTTTAGTAAGACGACGCTTATCTCGTCAATTTTTCGGTAGAGGTAGGGAAATGGTTTAAGTAGGTAACTCTTCTTTTTAGTCTATTTAGAAATAAGTACTTAAATTATGTAGCCGTGTCAAGACGCAAAAGCGCTGTGTTTTCGTTTGGTTTTTGCTCACTTATTTTTTACATATTCATCACGCTATCGGTGAGGATCTGTTATTAGCTCACTGTCACTACTGTTTTTAGCTACTGTGTAATATTTAAGCTGATGATCTTCCTATATAAATAAATAAATAAATAAATATAAACTTCGCTTCGCTCGGTCATTCGATTATAAAGCAGAAGTGTCTGAGATTGTAGGTTTGTAATTTTGTTTGTTTGTGTGTAACGGGTAATCTCCGGAACCACCTATTTTTTATTTCAAAACTTTCAGCTCTGTGTAGAATGGCTTTTTGCATGAGGCTATTTTTATGCTGTGGGTTTGCGTGTATTCTATGTTATATCTTGGGCAGTATATAGATGTATTTTAGTAGATATACCTTTTAAATATATCGTTGTCTAGTACCCATAACCCAAAATATATCTTGAGGACTCCGAATTTACGTAATAGCATTATACAAATGTAAGCTAGTAATATGTAGTTGTTGGCAATATAGGCTAACAATAATACTACTAGTACTTATTACTATAAGTAGGCGCATTTAAGAATCTATACTGACGTAACTGATAGTTGAAAGCTTAGGTACCTACTGATTCGGTACTGACCCCGCACGGCAAACTTTACACTTATGATGCGGCCCCATTCGAGCTTTATAATGTGACATCCTCGGTACATCTCTACTTTCTCTAACTTACGAAATCTGAATTGATATGTATTTATTTATTTCAGTAAGGGAGCAAAGGCCCATATTACAAATACCTATAAGACTAACATAGGTACATGTACATCATTATAAACGTATTTATAATTACAAAACACACTATTACTGCGATGCGATGTGTCGTGTGGTGTCGTAGTGTCAGGTAACCGACCACAAAAACGTCGAAACTTGGCTTCGGCCAAAATTTTACCTTAGTGAAGGTCGATAGACGGTCTGTGGGAACTCTCACCACAAAGGAATTGAAATGGCGAGACTAACCTAACTGAGAGTTAGTAAAACTTATCCAAATGTGTCGGAAAAAATCCGACGTTTTCAGAAGAATCGTGGCCGCTTCTAAATAGTCTAATCTATCCATGACGTCCCTATACAGCAGAAAAAAGAGAAAAAAGGGTCAGCATAACTCACTTTCGATGCACGATTGTCTGACTAATCTAGATCTATCTTTTCGACAATACGTAGTGGTGTGCTTGCGCCCGCAATATTGCCCGGGAACATTGCCGGCAATGACCATACGTTTGAGTTCGTCCACTACTCAAGATCAATTATATATTTTATTACAAGTTATAATACAAAGAAAGAAAGAAATATATTTATTAGATGTGACAACATGACATGTGTTTTTACAATTGAAATGCATCAAAATGGATGTCACTCAGCATATGCCACCAAGCAATACAGTCAAGGGTAAAAATATGGGTGCATTCAACTTACTCATACTTATGTCCCATAACTCTTATGTCAGCGGATTAAGGTTTATATACTTATTTATGAGAGGATGTTATCGATACATATTTTTGCACTTGACTGTACATGCTAAAGGCGCTGGTTTTCAGGGCACCCAAAAAAAACTGGAATAAAAAAGGACATTGGCGTTCTTAGGACAATGACGAAAATATCATAAAATGTAAAAAATAGAATGCTTAAAGGCCTACGGCGGTTAGAAGACTATTGACCGTTAATTTGTCTGAACATTTGGCCTGGTCTTTTTTCCTTCTCGACTGAAAATCATAGAGTAATTGCGTAATTTTTCGATCAAGCCTTAGGACATCCACTGTCATTGTTCTGTACTAAATGTATATCTACCTAACGTACGTACAAAACGTTACGCAATCAACCAGCAGATCTCGTAGTCGCTTCTGCACGCAAGAAATAAAGAAACAAAGAAGTGTTACACCAATAATTTGGAATAAGACAGCCGTCTACAATTGAAAACACGGGATTAAACTAGGATAAGGATTATGCCCAAATAGAACATGGCTTTGCTTGCTTACATTAAAATGTCAAAATTTTATTTTGTAAGCCGTAACTAACACTTCTTCACAGATGAATACTTGAATCAACAAACTCATTACTCGTATAATGTTAGATGTAAAATTAAATTAAATAAACATATTCTGTCTACTAAAAATATTAGAACTTAGAGTTTTCTCGAAAAACTCATGTTACCGGCAATATTTCGCAAATTGCGCATTTCCATTTATCTATTTAAGATTGGTAATTCATTTAATTTATGTTTCCATTCGAGTCTCAGGTATTAAGGATCCTGCACCACTAAAGTTTCTGACTAGCCCAAAGGTTGACTCGAAGAGAATGCCTTAAGGCATAAAGTCTGCCAATTATACTTTTATTTTAAATTAATTAAATTTGTGCATTAAAGTTTAAATAAATAAATAAATATTGCCGGCTTTGCACGGAAATATTGGCAACAGCAAATCACTATCAATAACTCGGCTTTCGACGCTCGGATCGCACACTATCAATACCGGACAGATTACGCGAAGAATTGACGTTTTAAAAATGATCCATTCAGTTTGTTTGCTTTTGTTATTAATGACGTGCCCCTATCTTGCCGAAGCCGAAATGCGAAGCAGCGAGATTTAATGCTGGCATTTTTCGGTGCTGGTGATTAAGTGACTAAGACGTTAAGTAAAGGGCGTATGAAAAACACTGAAATTCTAACTTCACAACGAAACATTTCGAAGATAGTGTAAAATGGATGAAGGAATGCTGGAAAGCGGATTCTTAACTTTAGAACACTAGCAGTGGGCGTAGCATTACATCGTTTCTTATCACTCTTATTGTCGCCATTTTTAGAATCAATCAAATCAATCAATCAAATATTTATTTGCATAAAATACAGTACAAGTGGATGTCATAGTATTACGAATAGTGTCATGTATTAAGCCGGTTCAGGCGTGCAAATATTCAATACACTCTAAAATTAATTTTACATAATTATTTACACTATACTTATATTATTATTTACATTTATATAACATGTCAAAAGGAAAAAATAATTCATATAATCACAGTTAATTAAATTTTAGGTCTATAATTAAACAATCTTATGTCTCCAAAAATAATCTTATACTATAAAAACATTTATCCAGCAGCCAGCTATTCAACTTAGATTTGAACAGGTTACCCTCTAACTTCTTTAATTCCTCGGGCAGACGGTTGAATATGGCAATACACATGTTAAATGAGTTCCGCTTGTAAATATCCTTGTGAGATTGTGGTTTCAGGTACAGGTTTTTCCCTTTAAGTCTTGTCTGCCTTTGCGAGTTTTCCCCACGTTTGCTAAAGTAGTATTGGTGTTTCTTTACAAATACGCATACTTCTCTGAGGTATAAACTAGGCAAAGGCAGAATGTGCAGTTTCTTAAACAATGGGACACAGCTATCATCGAATAGAATAGAATGAAATACATCCACAGCTATAAGTGACAAAATGGCAACCATGCTACGCTCGCAGCAGATGCAACCGAGACTAGACAACACTTGGCTTTTTACTACTTTTTCTATTTTTCTTCCTCTCAATTCTGTTCTGGTTCTCACTTCAATAGTTATTTGTACCAGGACTCGGTCCCCTTGATATATCCCTTTCCAAAGGTTCTACCCGATGTTTCCGATACATATTCATTTCATCATTCATTTGTTCCAAGTAGCATGCTATTCCAGATACTTGTGCTGCGTCGACGACACTTAAATATTCCTATACCATACATTTACCCGTTTCTTAAGCATCGAATTTTCCACTCATTTACTATTACTAGAACCTTCCATAATGCTACAACACTGCTTTTGAAAAATGATGATAAATAGTGCATGCCACTTACTACAGTCGAATCTTGGCACATTGGCTATAATGCATTGGGTTGGCTATACTCTTTGCATTGGGTGTATTATTCAAACAGGCAATGAGAGAAAATCTTGCACTACAAGAGATAAATAATTTTTATCTTAGGAGTCACGAGACCGAGTAAAGATAAAACAAAAAAAATGAAGCACAATAAAAAATAAGGAATCGAACCTAAACAAATCTGTCCAACAATTGGAGTTCGTTTTTTTGCATAACAGAATAGTGCTGGATGTAAGGAACTATTGTTGCTAAGAATCTACGATCTTAGGAAAATGCCATATTTCATAGTTTTATGTACGGAATGGATACATTGAATAATACGTAACGTCTGAATAGTACACAACTTTACAAAACGACAACATGGAGAAGACTATCCTAAACATCAAAAGGAAAGACAAGATTAGGCTAGATTATATCAGGGAAAAAAATTGTCATAGATATATCCCACAAAGTGGAAATCGACAGGTCACATCTTGAGAGACCCAAAAGACAAGTGGGTGAAAGACGTCACAGTCTGGTATCCCAGAAAAGGAAAGATAAGGAAGGGAAGACGCCACAAAAGATGGTAAGATGACTTAAGGGCCGTAGCAGGGCCTATATGGAGCTGCGAGAGACAGCGAGAAATCCTACTCATATGCTGCTGGGCAGACGAACTCGCAAGTATAAATGCAGAAACATACATACTATACCAAAACTGTAAAAGTTGGAATAAAGTTCATCTTTATCTTTACACACTAGACTGAACCACGGATAGGTAGACAACGTATTTACATATACCTTGCTGATGTGTTATCACCACGGTAACGAAACTGTTATAACCCCGTCGCAACAATATCTTTGAACGGTATCATTCCGTACAGGGCTGCACTGTTGTTCGCCTACAATGTTCGTAAATTCCCAGTTTATATTGTCTCACACGAGGCTCGTGGATCGGCGGCGAAAATGGCAACCAACACCGCGGGTTATTTAGAATATGCTTGCTATCACTCTGCTATCTCTGCACATACATTCTGCTCTACCGCAAAATTCTTCGTAAAATGGAGTTTCCTAGCTACTTACGAGTAAAACGGATACTTTATCGTGTATCTAACTAGTGGTTCTGTTAGCTTTAAAATTCAGGAAGCTATCCTTTTCTTTACACTTCTAAAAAATGGAGTGACAAAAAAGTCCAAGTAGTACACAGGCTGTTATTTAATTAGTGATACAAAATAGCAAAAT
This sequence comes from Epinotia demarniana, assembly GCA_945867215.1. Lineage (NCBI taxonomy): Eukaryota > Metazoa > Arthropoda > Insecta > Lepidoptera > Tortricidae > Epinotia > Epinotia demarniana. Next base: position 4,366,176 of record OX244273.1, on the reverse strand, counting down.
GTGAATGTATCCATGATTCTGAACAACTTTTACTATGGGACCAACTTTGTGTTATGCCAAAAAAACTATTTATTTCGTTAACTTTGCTCAGTTTAGACTGACGAAAATGTATGAAGAGGTGTTTTTTTTTGCAAAACAAAGTTGGTCCAATATTAAAGATTATCCAGAATCATCATACATTTACATTTTGCTATTTTGTATCACCAATTATGTAACATCCTGTATAAATATCAAACCTGTTCACCAAATGTCACAAGAGGTAGAGAAATGGAACCTGTAGATAAGATCAGCCGGACAGACACCGGACATACGAATGAATTTTTGCCCAAGCTGATACGGAGAAATTCGTTCGCTTCGGCAAGCGAAGCGAACTTGTTCTATTATTGTTTGTCCATAGGCCCAAAACGTCAGTTAACGATTTGGTCCTCTGGACAACAAAATTGACATTGATCTAGCTAGGCGTCATATCTAGGAAATCCAGAAACAATTTTGTTACGAAGATGTAAGTGTCTAAAGTTTTTGATGACGGTTTTATTGACGGCGATTTTGCAATTATTGTATTGACCCTACTAAACTTACCTGTACAATTTACCTGAAAAATTACATTAAAGTTACTATACTGCGTTTATACGAGAATTGCTAATTAACCTTCCTATTTGAAACATGCAGGTTTCGCCGTACTGTACGTAGGTACGTCCCTGGGGCACAGACCACTCCAGAAGGTTCGTTTCAGAGTAACTAACCACGGAGCGTTGGTCGGTGAATAAGGAATATTATGTGCTCGTACTGCTCGTGAATTTGTGTCAATTGATTTCGAATTTTATTTACAATTACCTTATTATTTATTTCTACAAGAATTTGAAATTAAGATTAATTTATTTGCTGGACCTCACACGTTTGATAAATTAAATACCGACGGCTGTATACGGACGAATATCAACCTAGTAGACGCAATCAACCAACTGACCAGGTTATATAAAAAAATATTACATTGTGGGTATTTGCATTTCTATAAAATGCATGGTAAATCCCTTGTAAGACAGACCGACAGACAGACATTTTTAGACCATGGTGTGTGGGACCAAATGCGTGTTGGACGAAATGCATCGTGGACATACTGCGTATTGGACAAACTGCGTATGGGATCAAATGGGTGTTGGACAAAAAGCGTGTTGGACATACTACGTATTGGACAAACTGCGTGTTGGACAAGCTGCGTGTTGGACAAAAAACGTGGACATACTGCGTATTGGACCAACTGCGTGTTGGAAAAAAGCGTGTAGGACGAAAAGCGTTTTGTACGAAATGAGAACTTGAATTATATTTGGACGAACTGCGTATTGGACGGCCAGCTAACAAATCGCCTGGCTATGTTTGAATCTTTAAAAATGAAAATATATTTTGACTACCAATTTAGCCTAGTTGGTAGTGACCCTGCCTTCGAAGCAACAGGTCCTGGTCCTTTGTTTGATGAGCACGAATATTTGTTCCTGAGTCATGGATTGTTGTCTATGTAAAATTCAATACAGCTTTACGGACGGAGGCGCGTTGATATATTGCGTAGTGTATATGCATAAATACATCATGGTATCTGATAGGCATACTACGTTTCGTTGTTTGTAGTCTTGACACCTTCAAACAAATCAATTACGATTTCGTCACAGCTGCCAGTATCTAAAGACGTGGGCGGCGCAGAACTTTCAGTGAGATACGTCCTTTTATTCAAAATCATATTCGGTAGGTTACTCGACTGTACTTCAAGTATAAATTGAAATTCGATATCCCGGGCCACCGAGGCTGAAGATACGATAACCTGAAAGCGATTGTGGTTTGGCACGACAAGGTTCTTTGCTAAGAGACTTGGCTATCTTAAACTGATTTCTAGGAGGTTTTCAATCTCTTTTACGTCACACCTGGGCATAACTCGTATTGTGGCCAGGTGAAGACGTAAAATTTTGTACTCAAACGGGCGGTAATTTCATAAAGCCCTAGAGCGCATATTTATGGCCCTCACCTTCGGTTCGGGCCTCAAGCACCTGCGATCTGGGGCATTCACGAATTCACCGCCCTAGTTACGTAATGTACTATTATGTGATTATTATTACGCGATTTTTACAAAGTTTCAGTTTTGCATGTTTATAACATACTTATTAAAATAAAAGTATAAAAAATAGATAAGCACATTTTCATTACCAGACTGATATTTTAATTTACTCACATTAAATGTTATTTTGAAAATATGAATAAATCAATTATTTCATCTTACAAAGTGATTAATAGTTATTCAATGTTTATTTGTAGAATATAAGCAAGCAAGATAACACTGTTATAAATATAATAATAACTTCTCAATGAACGTACACAAATGTATTCAATTACATAATAAAATTAAAATACCGTAAACTATATTTTTGTATTAGAAATGAGAAGTAAAAATTTTGCACTTATTATTTAGTATCAATAGCCAGATCAAAATGTGACGTAAAAAGAATTAATAATTCCGGATAAAATGTTACTTAAAACTTAATGTAAAGAATTCGTAATATTAGCAACTTTCTTGATTTGCCATCCAACGGTTAGTACGAAGATAATATTGTGACGTCATAACTCATAGTACTATGTCAATTTGTACGTTCGGTTATCGCCAGCGACATCTCCCCCTTTGACCCTCTTTTTGTCTTTCCTCGTAATATAATTGTAGTTAGTGCCATACAAACATTTGACCCACTCAGAAAACTGATTCGAATAGCACCGTGTTTTTTTGTCAAGTAGCCATTTGAAGGACTCATGAACCCGTGGAGTATTTTCCTACAAAGCTGACTCCTTTTACTCAAACAATCTATAAATTGATCGCCCAGCGGCGACCTGTGGCGCGCTCACCGTGAAATCACTTGGCGTTTGGTCTCGTAAAGGATTACGTCGGCTGGAATAACGTAGATCGAGACAGGCAGGCTAAGTTCTCCTTTTCACTAAATTAGATTAAGCTTTTTAATTGGAAAATTCTCGGAGAGCTACGGTAGCCCAGTGGTTCAAGCATACTGCTCTCCAGCGGCGGTCGTGGGCTCGGATAATGAGTTTTTTCGAATTTGTGTAGGTACGGAATATTTACCGTTAGCTTTCGGTGAAGGAAAACATCGTGTGAAACCGGTCTAAGGATTAGACATAAGGTATAGTTTTCCTCTGGGTTGGAAGATCAGATCAGGCTGTCGCTTTCGTAAAACTAGTGCGCAACCGGGAAGAACGCTAGGAGATTGATGAACTGTAGAATTCTTTGGAATAGGCCGCATTTCACAAGGTCCCGAAACAGCCCTGTATTGAGGCACCTGGACCCTATTTCACCTTCTTGACAATTGTCACCTGACAATGTCAATTCCACGTACATTGCTAGGTATTGTATTTGGAAATAAAAATAAATTAAATTAGAGGTCAATAAGCTGTCCAGCAACCACCTTAACATGTCGGTGCAGGCATGTAAGTCAAATTGTCGACGCGCTTCTTGGGTTCGCCTCAGACTTTATATTTCAACCTCGAAGTTATTTCATGTTCTGAGAAAAAGTATTTTTTCCAGAGCGGGTACAGGATTTTGGCATTCAAATTGAATTCAATTAAAAATAATGATACCGATAATCTCACTGGTATATTGTGAAGCCTTTAAGCGCAAAATTTTAAACAAAACCCATCTTTAATGGGTAATGTTCTCAACATATTACTTAGAAACTCCCGAATCTCAAGCGCCAAATTAATTGGAGCTAGTTAAATAATATTAACTCGAATCATAAAGCAGTCTTTGACTCTAATACATTTATTTCGTGAGTCTTTGAAACTTTTCTAAGAAAATATCCAATTATACTAAGAAGCCAATTTGACGTCGTTGGTTGTTTGCTTGTTTTCAAAGCTAGTTTAATTGAAGCTTCAAAGTTTTAAAGGGTTTTTTTTTTTCATTATATCCGGGCTCAAAGGCCTTTTAGTTAATGACGGGGGCAATTTCCGCCGCTAGATGGAGGCATGATTGTAGCTTTGATCACACGCGTGGCGCGGATGTGTAGGCGTAGGTGTCACGTAGATTGGCCGGGAATTGTTATGTATGGCGTAACCTTCATATTTAGTGGTACAAAGTATGTGGTTTTGACGACAATTCAACTTAATTCAATCCGAAATTTATTCATAAACAATACAACGCAATAAACAATACAATAAATACAACAACAATACAATAAATTTTTACATACACGTTGTAATAGAAGGAAGTTCTACAATTTTGACCGATATTTAGTAAAAACTAGTTTTTTAATCTTGTGCAAATATGCAATAGTATAGAAAAAAAAACAATCAAAAATGCCTGCAATTGTTTACTGAACGTGAGAGCGTTGCCGTTGGTAATAATTTTGAAGTTAATGTAAAGCTTATAAAAAAATACTGTCTGGTTTCTAGTGCAATGCGGGTCTAACTTGTGATAAGGAAAACAATTTGGCTTCCATTTTTGATCGCGTAAGTGCGAGTAAGCGCAACTTTTGTCACTCACTCGTCTCATATTTTGATACATTTATCACAAATACAGAGTCGTCCGACACACTGGTTTTATTACCAAGAAAGTTTCTCCAACGATTGCTTATTATATGATTTTAATTAAGACGTATTGTTGCGGATTCTATCACTGTAAGCTAAGTAAGTGCCCAGGGAGATATGTTTCTCTACGCAGTTGAGGAAGCCTGCATAGCGGATATTTTTATGTACTTAATCATGTATTCTTATGTCTTAAATAAATAATTATCAGATTAAGACACGTGTCGATTATACAAAGCTTAGTCAGCGTGTCTTGTAGTGGCAGAGCATCTACAAGAGGTAGTAGTCGTTTTGGTGACGAGAGACTGGCCATAATTTCGTTCATAGACGATTCTCTGAGCGAAATTATGGCCAGTCCTCTTGTAGCAGTTCTATTCAACGTGGCAATGCGGCTAGCCTTCTGCGTGCGTAGGATGTTTGACATGTTATCAGAGATCACTTAGATACCGATAAGAGATCACACAGATCACTTATCGATGTCGAGAAGACATCCGTCACGTTCTAACGAGTAGGTATATGCGAATGCGAAAGCGGTTTGAGACATTATTTTTATGTGCAAGTTTTATTCTGTGGTTTTGCTTAATTTTTCCTTACGGTTAGTTGATAAGATAACAATGTTTACATACATAATATTATTTAACCTTTATTGAACATAATTAAAATTGCATTTCAAATTACAATAGAAATCCACAACGCAGGCTTCGTCAAAAACACAGTAAGCATCAAAGCTGCAATACACTTCGTTAAAAATCCACACAAGCAATCAGCCACAAGCTTCGTCAGTAGCATACAAATAATATAAGCAGCATCAAGCTTTGTCAAAGTCAATCCTCTCAGGCAGGCGCATTTTACGTATCCCCGGGATGGCAGGTACCTGGCCCAAAAGTACCTAAAATGCTCGCGGCATTTCCCCGCTGCACAGCCAATGAAATGTGCTGGACCAGGTACGAGCCAGCCCTAGGATCGCATCCTCTCTCTCTCTCAAACGCTGACCTAACTTTTTAATAAAGAATTTCCCTTCAGAGCACCAAGGGCCACCTGTCTCCACCGCAAATGGGACGAAGTCGTAAACCGGTTCCAAGTTTGCATACTTGGTATGCTTGAGCTTCGCCGCACTCTCGGCAGCCCCACCAGCCCTACGCACCGTGTGGTTGAGATGCGACGGAGCGAACGTGCTTACGCACGTCGCATCCCAAATGAGACTACGGCCCTTCTCCCATGGAACCAGTGTTAACCCGTCCGGTCTCTTACCATCCGTCCTGCTCAAACCTTGAGGCTCTAACACGCAGGGCAGATTTGCGGACACCAATGCTCGACATATAATGTTATTTATCGAATGGTGTCTTGAAAACCTACCCGCACAGCGCCCGCAACTCAAACCATGGTGGCCGTTCGCCTCCACTGCAGCTCCACAAATGCACTGATGTGGTTCGCATACTGAACATCCCAGTCTTAGTGCAGCCCCAATCCTAAGGGAATCGTTGTCGAGAAGCGTACCTAAATGCGACGATGGCAACGCATGCAACCAAGCCCCTGATTCCGGCTCCCTCACTGCCTTCAGCCGGGCCAGATCAACTCCAACAGCTACTTCTAACAGACTATCAAAAGTCCTGTTGCATAAAAGGTCATCCCACGCTCTCTGATTTTTTATTTTAGTGGGTTGTGCATGATTAGGACACCTAACCCTCAATTCAACTACCGCTTCCTCCAAAAAAGGAATCTGAACATTACCACCGTTCAAACACAAAATGCGAGCGACAAGATCAGCAGAAGCAATAAAAGCCACAAGTCCAACATCATGCACTTGACGAATGCCGAGTCCACCGTACCGAATAGGCAGCGCAGCCTGAACCCATTGTGAATCATTAAGGCTTACATTCAAAATAACCTCAAGACCACGCCGCAAAATCCGGTCGAAATCTAGAACACACATATTATTTTCATGTTAAATGTTATTTTAGGGATACACTTCCTCCATTAAACTTAGTATTGCAATTCGTACCCATTTTACATGCAAGCGCTTAGCCAAGTTCCTAGAAGACCCAGATAATATATCTGTGGGCACGGCAGTGCCCGCGCTAAGACTAGCCAAAAAAAAAATGTTTTCGAAATGCGTCGTCGTTGTATATTAATTCTAAAAAAGTTTAACCACACTGTGAGGGTGCCAATTTTTTTTTGGCAGAAACTTAAAACATCAGGCGTTTAATTCTTTTAATAATGCATTGGTGAAATTGTAGTTCGATATCTTGCAATGATTACCATTTCCAACGATTATTCATTATATTATTATATCTGAATTAATCGTGTTGTTTAAAACAAGAAAGGAAAGGTATCTCGATCATCCAAAAGTCAGCCTAGACGTTGTGCCTAGATTTGAACTTTATGTCTCAGGTGACACGGTTAATTTTGCAAGAGCGTTGTGCTATTAACAGAGTAACGAGTTTGGAAAATAACGATTTATCAGGTCGTGTGTAGTCGGCATATGCCGGCTATTCCCTGGACCAAAACTGCAGGGCGTCGGGCATGTAAGCGGCTGTTTACGTAAATTGGTCGGGTATTGAAGTTATGGTGGTCATCAGGCTCAGTTTAATTGATACCAAACATAAGTACAGCGATAGAGACAAACTAATAATGACGTCCGCCTTCGACTGTTCGAATTAACTGAGATTTAATGATTCCATCCGTTATAATTTTAGTAACAGAGTAGGTAGGTACTACAGACATCCTTAATTTTCATGTCGCTGACTTTGAAAATCAGAATTACAGAATGATGAAAGTGTGAATATTTTTGTTAATTATAGGATATACAACGCTACTTTATTAAAAGCAATTTGCTAGTTCTATATACAAATTAATTTCCTTCTACGGATGACCTCTATCTACCATGGCTTATCTAATGAATGTCATCCGAATCGCTTAACCTATGTGCGAAGTGGCAGTAGGCGGGGCACATTGCACGTAGAACCGATGGCCATTAGGGCGGAAAGGTTCTAGAGTGGCGACCACGTTCCGGAAGGTGCATCGTGGGTAGACCCCCCTTCAAGGTGGACTGAGTCCGTTAGATGCGGGTGGCGCAGGACCGGTCTTTGTGGCACTCTTTGGTCGGGGGAGGGTGGTTGTTTGGGGGAGGCCTATATGTCCAGCTGTGGACGTCTTTTGGCTGATATGATGATAATATATCATCATTGTTCATAATGGTTGCATCATGTTTGCAAGTGTGTCATCGTAACTCCCAAACGGATTATTCCATTTGAGAGCGCTGTTTTTTATACAAAACTCATGATGTTTTCTTAGCAATAAGTCTTGCATCGAGAGCGATTGCCATGAAAAACCATTGGGTATTTTCATTTCAAAGTGCAATATCTCAAAAACGGCTGAAGAGATTGCCATGAAACATGGCTAAGAACACTCAGGATAAAATTATCTATGACACAAAATAACTAATCGAAAATCGGTTCATCCGTTTGGGAACTACGATACCACAGACTGATACACAGATTTACAGATACACAGGCAAACACGTTAAACTTATAAAACCCCTCTTTTTGCGTCGGGGGTTAAAAATAATCGATGTACATTGGACTAATAACCTTCTCTTGTCCTCAGGTGGTCGAAGACTGGAAGTTCATGTCCATGGTTCTGGACCGTTTCTTCCTCTGGCTGTTCACCATTGCCTGCTTCGTGGGGACCTTCGGCATCATCTTCCAATCCCCTTCGCTCTATGACACGAGGGTGCCCGTCGACCAGCAACTGTCTTCCATCCCTATGAGGAAGAGCAACTTCTTCTATCCGAAGGGTATTGAGACTATCGGGATTGTTAGTTAAGTCTTTGGATTCAGTAACAGGAGATACTAATGAACGATAAAAATGAGTGTGAAATTTCAGTTCGGATACTGACAAGAGTCTGGAAAAAGGAAAAAGGTTGCTTGGAAACAATATTCGACGACCGTTGTTTTGCAGTCCTTTGACCAACTTTCAATTGTCCTGTACTGCTTAGGGAGCAAAGGATCTTCCGTTACCTCATTATTTTACAAATCATCAGCTTTCTCTGTATTTAACCGTTTTCACTCAATCCTCTTTAATATTTTGAATTTAATTGTTGTGTCGTATAACATGGCGTAATACTTTACCTCTACTAAACTAAGATGCATCGATCCTGGAAGTAATGCAATTGTTAATTCAACCTTGTTCATTAAGATTTAAAGCAAGTTGGTTGCTTTAATATTTTTGCCCTAGTACTAACAAGTACCTACTCTACATTTACATTAAGTAATACATACTTACTTATATATTTTTTAAAGAACAATATCCAGTGATTGACACTAGTATGGTTTCTTTCGGTTAAAATGACGAAAACGTGGGATTATATAACTTCTTTTGTTTCTAAATATAAAAGGTAAAGAAAACAATGAAGCGTCATAAAAGTGACTGGAGTAGTATCTGTTTGTTGTATCGTTTACGAGTAATTGTGAGATAACAATTGAACAATAGAAGTTTGTAATGAGAGGTTTTTAGTATTAAACGTAATTTTAACTGAAACAAACTATAACAACTGATGGAAAGTGATGCCAGGGCCTAATATAATGAAGGTCACCTGTTTGGTAATGTAGGTAGCCTCTTCTTTCTTGTATCGAAGGCACCATAGCAGTCATTTGCTTAATTCTTCAGTTTTTTATGAGAATGTTAATGAAATAAATAAACTCTTTTAAATGTCATAAGCAAGTTATTTTAGAGCTAAGATAATAATATATTTACTTAAACAATAAAATGTTAATATTAGGGTACTAGAACCTATCGTTAACGTAATGTATTGATTTGTAATAGTAAAGATTTTTAAGAATTAATTTAATGGCTGTGAACTTACTTTGTTATAGTATTGTATATCTATTAGAGAATAATATAATAGCCGAATTTGATAGGCACGTATGTAGCCAATGTGTTTGTGAAGATGAAAAATAAACAATCTCTATAAATAAAATGCAGTGTTTTATTCTTCGCTAAACGTTAACAGATTCATTTTTCCATTCATTTTAACTAGGATTTTCTTCACTTAGATGTCGCCTACAAACAATTCATTTTTATTTGGTAACGTGTAATAATGACGATGAAATGAGACGGAGATCAAATCAATTCAACAAAATCAAAGGAGTTATTACGTCACGCTTCACATGCGGCTCAGGACAGTTTAACTGTAATTTATCCATAATTTGTTATTTATATACAATTTGACATTTAGGCCTTCCTAACGTACAAGCGTTACGTGATCGACCTGCATTATCTTGGATGATAATTGCAATGCAACGCTTAAAATAAGTCTCAGAGCATGATGCCATGGTGACGGACTTTAAAAATTCTGGGCCGTTCGGTACTCTGTCAGTGGCATAACTCCGCTAGCCTAGTGACTAGGCTGAACACGCTGAATTAGATCGAATTTGGTACTAGTAGGTCAGAGTGCAGTGTTCGCTACGCCACACATTCAATCTTATATGACCAAAATATAAAATAATGTACTAAGTACTAATGCAGAAAAAGACTTTACTGTTCTGCCATGAGGAGTGTGTGGTCGGAGCGTGGTCTTTATAAAAAATACTTAACACATTTTTTCTGTCGTATTTGCAACACAATTTATAACAAAAGAAACTAGTTTCCCATCTAGATTATGGCGGATCCTCTTGTTTATAAAAGAAATAATATTATGCCGGTTTAAAATGAGAACCATTCGACATTGATACAACCGTACTAGACTCGAAAGGTACGCATGGTCAGTGTTGGTACTCCACTAGTCTAGTAATCAAATCAAACACGCTGAAGGGACAGAGGTCGAGGTACTTGTCGCAGTCTCCGTGTTGTCCATCCAGCTCCGCTTGGTAGTAGTCGTCGGAGAGACCTTCTTCGCGGGACGTTGATGGGCTGGAACATGGTAAGTAGATTTTCAAATAAGAATATAAGTGGCCTAAATAGGCCAGAGGAGACATAGGCAAAGTACTTGGTATGACCAATGACGATTGCTAGTGAAAAATGGTCATAGTGGTTTCACAGGTTAGGCCATTCGTCAGTAAGAAGATTTGGCACTCGGCGGTAAAACCTTAAATCTTATTTACTCTAATTATTTGCCGTAAATGAATTTGGCTTAGTATTCTTGGAAACAGAAAGTTTGTCAGAAGCGAAAAATAAACCTTACTTAAAAGACTCTATGCAAAGTAATATAACTATTTAAATCTAGTGTCCTGTTATTATTCTAATTATTATTATTGTTCAACATCCGTGAGAAAGATTCCTGAAAAGAAGTACTACTAGGTACTAAACTTAGTAGTAAGTGTGTTTTTCCTTCAACATGATAAGTGTTCTTTATGATTGTTTTTATTGTATTGTGTTGTATTTTGTTTTTTGTGGTTTATGATGTTTTTTTTTTTGTTTAATGCGGTATGAGTGAAAAGGGGACAAACTGAAAACCAGCGCTGTACAGTATGCCACTGTAACAGCACATGCTGAGTTCGTTCCTTTTGTCACACAAATAATCTTGTTTGTTAAATTGTTGTACCTTTATTATCTATTTTGCTTATTTGTGTGTTAATAAACATTTTCTTTCTTTTTTTCTTTCTTTCAAAGTCCAACTGTCCCGAAAGTGTTACGGTTTGAGAGAAAATAACTTTTGTCATATGACGATTACGGAAAACACCATGTTATGCCAAATTAAATTCTAGATGTCAAAGATATTCAAATTGCCTGGTCATTCGAATACCTTTGACCGGTCCTGTCAGGAGCAAACATGAAGAAGGGTAGTGTATAGGTAAAAATATACGAGTACTTACGTGAAAATTATATGCATGATATGGCCAACCAGGCCGTTGTGGTGAAGAGGCGTTTCGGCAGCCTCGCAGATGTTACGAAGCATGCATTCTCTGCCTTTCATCCCGTGCCTGAAAAGAGTAAGGATATGTATGTATGTAATATTTGATATTGCATTTTTCAGGAGGAACGAGCAGCTTGACTAGGATGGGTCTACAAGCTGGACTGCTGACCTGGCCCCATCGCTGGTATCGTTGTCGGCCTTATCACGCGATAAGTGACACCGTCCTTCTCGTTCTATCAAACGATGTCAGCCAGTGACGAACTTTATCTTGTCACTATAGTGAGATAAGGCTGACCACTATACGGGGTCAGGTAAAGGTTGTGAAGTCCCGCTGAATGCGGGTGGCGCAGGACCAGTTATTGTGGCACTCTTTGGAGGCCTATGTCCAACAGTGTAGACCTCTTTCAGCTGATATGATGATGACGAGGAATAGCTATTTTTAATTTTGCTTAACAATATTAAATTGTAATTGGTTTCGATCTTTGGCTCGTTTCACGCCAACCAAAGTCTCAACTTTCTAACTGAGTTAAGCAGGGTATTGACGACAGCTCTAACATGATCAATGGAGTACGCCGCTAAATTCGGTCCGTAAATGTCAAAGCGGAAACTCTTAGAGTTATTTCTGCAGCCCATATGGACATACAGTGGATGAAAAGCCATTGCGACGCGCCAATGTTCCATTGGAATGCAACGTTCGTGAATGTCAATATTCCACTTTGCAGCAATATTGTGTCCATCCATTCCTCGCAGAGACAAGAGGCGCGCCAGTGAAAGTCAGAACAACCATCATGAATATAGGGAGCGTTCCGGATACTCATCATCGTCCTCCTAGCGTTATGCCCAGTTGTGGCCTTTACGACCACGGGGAATCCCAATCCGAAGATTTGGCATAGGCACTTGTTTTACGAAAGCGACTGTCATCTTTCAACCCAGAGGGCAAACTAGACCTATCCTATAGAAATATTCCGTATCCAAGTTCCGATAAAATCATTAGCACGATCCGGGATTCGAACCGACGACCGCCGCTTGACAGCCGCATGCCTGAACTACAGGGCTGCCGTAGCTCAGAGTGATACTACGCAGATTAAATACAAGTTAAAAAAAACTCACTCCTTAAATCTTGCTTCCAAGACCGTATACGCTAATTCTCTGGTGATACTTCTACTATGCCTGGAGCTGATTACCTGTAACATTTTTGTCAAGTATATGAAATGTTCGAGTTAGAGCACAGCAGAATGTGATCTCGCTCGTAATTGCTCTGGAGGGATTAGTGTTGTTGTGCCAGACTTACTTACTTATTAATGAGCAATCAGAGCTTCGGAAAATGTGCTGTGTTGAGACATTGGGAAACTAAAAAGGGGACCTGTATCTCTCTTGTTGGTAACACAGTGGATCTTCAAATCAATAGAGGGTAAGGTCACGTGACACGATAGATGCATACGTGTGTCCTGTGGAGTTATATTTATACTTATCCGTCAGGCAGACTGTACCTACGCTTTGATCTGATGATGTGTGACATCATCGTGACACAAAAAAGTATTCTACCGCCTGCTACACCTGGCCGGTGGACACGTAAAATATTGTAAAAAACCCAGCCTCCGATCGCATATATATCGCCGTTGTATTTGACTCGAGCATCAAATACCTGCGATCTGAGACAGTCGTTTGTTTTACTGCCCTTACTAAGTAATATACTACATACGAGGAAAGAACTCTCACTGGAAGATTAGGGAACATCACTTCGTCAATCTCTGTGATGTTGGTGACCACGCTGTAGTTGGATTCAAAGTTGTAGGAGACAAACACGTTCTTGTCCGGGATTTCGATGGGCACGGCGATCGCCAGGAAAGTCTGCAATCAGAATGTCATGTTTCTTCATCGGGTCCACATAATTCACGTCCACTATCTCTTTTTAACCCATGCACGAAGAAAGAGAGGAAGATAATATTTGGCTTTTTATTAGGCCTTCCGTTTTACGGACAGTCCTGATAATTTTCAACAAATTCTTTCAATATTGTTTGAGAAGAGAAGTACGAGTTAGATGCCGTCCGTGCTACCATTTTATATAAATTAAATGGAGTTTATTTATTTAGACCGTAAATCACGTACCGAGAGTTCCGTACAAATTCAATAGGAATTCGTAAATCACTTTTACCACATTGTTGAGGGACATCTTTACTTTAACGCTGGAAAACCACAGTAACCCCAAAAAAGGTCGTGGTCAGTAAAAGAAAAAGAAATTGATTACAAACGCAATAATACTTAACATCGTGCCAAATTTCATGATTCTAGTTCAATGGGAAGCAGGCTATAAGGTTTTGATTTCTTTATGAATATCAACATGTACGGTACTATGGTCTCATGTTTTGATTGTGAAATCAGATTTTTTCATAGCTTAAAGAGATTACATTTTATTTAAATCGCAACTTGATACTTTCATGCGCTCCTGAGAAAAACTGAAAGACAGAGAGTCAACCAGATAAGTGATCTAATAAGTTTATATTTTTCTCCGCGATTATACGACCCTTTAATAATAGGGGAGGCCTTTGTCCAGCAGTGGACATTTTTCGGCTGATATGATGATGATATAGATAACTCTAAAAAATAAAAAAACAACTTACCCCATAAAGACTTGTCGGCGGAAATATCAAAGCTCGTTTTTGAACATCTCCACGAGCACTGGAGCAAATAAGACAGCTAAAATAAAACAAAAAACTTCATTCATTGCACTAGAGAGTTGAAACGATTCAAAAAAGGCAAATTTGAACTACGAGTACTATAAATAAAATGAACTAACCAGAACAAGATTATCCTTAACCAACGCATATTTTCACGTATTTTATTTCAGAATCACAAAAGAACTAACTATAAACCAACGCAGCATATACGACACTAACAGGTTTTAGACGTTGTCCGTCCTAAATGTGTCACACCGGTGTACAATTACCTAGGATGTGTTAACTAGACGGCACACTTAGAATGTGGAGCGATAGAGTTTAATGCGTTGCCACGTTTGGATGGTTCAAATTGATAGGCACTCTACATCTAGTTCACAGTTAGACACGGTCAGACGGAATCTATGAAGCCTACAATTTTTAAAGCGTTTTTATGTCTTCTTACACTTGAAGTATTTAAATACAAAAGAAATAATTATAGGAAATACTTACTTATTCATAGAAAACCAAAATCACGGTTGGTATGTGTGATTTATGGAGTTCCATAATAATCATTACTGGCATAAAGAATAGATAATGTGGTCGATAATTATCGCTCAATACATTATTAGATCATGACGACGAAAAGAAAACCCACATTTTTATTCACCAATTAAATTACCAATTCAGAAGGAAGTATTCTGACCCTTGGCAGGACTGATATTTAATTAAAAGTCAAGACCCAAGTATTATTAATTGAAAATGAATAAAGTTCTCTCCGAAAATAGTCACTGTCCTAAAACTAGGACGAACAATAAAATTCCACCCATATCACTTTCCGCTCTAATGCTCCAAAACCAACATAACATTACAATTCTGAAACCTCTCTGCTCCCTATTCCAATCACAATCCCTTTCACACAAGAACCAGAGCGAAATTTATTTGACAAAACCGGCGGTAAATTGATGTTGGCTAAGGCTCACAAATTGGCTTTATGTCGTCTTGACAGATGTAATCTCTGAATTTACCTAATTTACGTGACAAAAGGTTCTTGGTGTCATTAGGCTGCATGTACATGTGCTTACATGACATAAGTGAGAGCGACGCGTTAATATGACGTGAAGCCGTTTAAATAAATAAACGATGGATTCAGCGCGTGGAGTGGCGTGAGATTTATTTTGGCTTGAAATGACTAAAACAATTATGTTTGGCATATATGTGAACCAAGTACGTAATTGAAGGTCCCCGAAAAGCTTGACACATTTGGCGCCCCATATAAACGTGGTTTAGTTCTTATTTCGGCATCATCCAACCCCCGTCCAGCCACGTGGTCCTCGTGCTTGAACTCTTTTTGAACCACATTTTTTTTCCTGATGCTCCGATTATTCGAACTACACGGAAATGTAATCCCACTTCCTCTGATCCTGTCTTCTTACTGATCGGAGTGATCGGACTACATGAACTTTGTTTGTCCTCGTGGTCCCATCAATTGGACTACAAGGAATTGTAATTCCGCGTAGTGCTACTGATCGGACGACATGAACTTTTTATTTCCTATTGGTTCGATTAACCAGACCACAAGGAATCGTTTTCTGATGCAGGATTTAAAGTAAGTACTTAAATAAGTGCCAAAACGACACTTTAAAAAAGAAGAATTAAGAATACCTTGTACTAACTCTCTCTTGATATGAGGATTCACTGTGTGGACAGCTACATACAATTCCACTTCAAGGATTTATATGTATACTAAAGGCGAGGGCACGAGGGCTTCATTGGCAACGAAAGAGCGGATGAGCTTGCTAGAGGGGGGTCTACAAACCACTTTGTAGGTCTGGACCTAAGGTTTAGGAAATTATGGTTCTCTGCGAGAGTCCCACAAATGGTTCTGGAACCATTTGTGGGACTCTCGCAGAGAACCATAATTTCGGCCTTTAAAGCCTACGCCAAAACCAAACACCAACACGAGTGGAGGAATGAGGCGGGCTTAAGGCACTCAAAGCTCTTCATAGAAGGAGTGGACTCGGGCTGGACTAACAAACTCTGGAAATTCAGTAGGAAGCAGCTCAGAATCATATCTGGGGTGTTCACAGGTCACTTCGGGGTCAAGGATCTCTTGGCCAAGATGGGACTATCAGATAACTTAGACTGTAGAATGTGTGGCGAGGAGGATGAGACTATGGAACACTTACTGTGTGAATGTCATGCCCTTGTCAGACAAAGAATGAATTACTTTGGTAACGGCTATCCGCAAACAAAAGAATTCAAGGTACTTCCGCTGAGCTGCATCATCCGCTATGTGGAAATGATGGAGTGAAGTTGGGAGTAGACATAAGGAGAGGGCAAATGCACAAAAGATCGAAGTGCATCCGAAAGGGCCCTCATCTAGATAAGATAAGAAATGAAAGGTGAAGAAAATTTGATATTGCAGAAGTAGGATGCAAGTTTCGCTCTGAATCGCAACTGAACACTTGAATCCAGGGACCCGCCCACCCCTTCCCAGAAAAAAGCCTTTGAACGGGTTAGTCGTTCGTTTAGTAGCACAAAAAACTTGCTGTCTTTCAACTCATTCATTTAACTTAGCCGTATGAAGGGGTTTCCCTTACGGGGCGCTGCCGCTACTGATAGAAAAACCCTTTCGAAAGGCTTTTTAAGCGCTTTTTAAAGGGTTGAAGCGCTTCCTCGTGTTGAATACCCATTCATTGTGCTTTAAAAGCCAAATGGGTATTGAGGAGCATCATCTTTGTTAAGCAAACCCTTTCAAAAACCCTTTGAAGGGGATACCGTATTGTAAATTAATGGGTTTTGAGGAGCACCGGCTTTGGTAAGCAAAGCATTATGACAAACCCTTTCAAAAACCCTCGAAGGGGATACCGGGCGGGTCCCTACCGATATCAACTAAAATATTTTTTTTAAATGGATTATTATTGAAGCAGGCTCACATCCTGCACTACGCCGTGACTCGGAACAGGTCAGTTTCAGTATGGAAAACAGTATGGGCCAAAACCCCGCATACTCGTAGTTTCGTGCAGCCGTGCTCGCGGAGAGCTAAGTTAGGGTGCGTAATGTTTCATATAATGTCAGAAAAACTAACATACACTTGATATACATTAATTTGGCATAAAGTTATTTATTATAATGTAACGTTTGATATAACGGTTTTTGCTATATTTTGCTTTACTCTTATTATCAATTGATATATTAGTCAAAATGATATAATTTTCAAGTGGCATAATTCTATTTTCGAATAACGCATTTTTGACATAAATATGTTTAACATATACATTATTTAAAATAATCACGTTTTTATATAAAGCAAATATAATTGCACTTTCATATAACAATGTCTGCCAAGAAGTAGACGGAACCCCACTTTCGTTTCTGGGACCGCCCTCCGCCGTAGACTTTTGTAAGTACGTAAGTACTTATGTAACTAATATGTAATGTATGTATTATATACAAAAAATGTTCGGTTCTGGCGCTTCGCCGGCACTCGCGCACTGTATGGTCGCAGTTTAACCTAACACTCCTCCTCGCTTCGCTCGTCGTCGTACCTACCTGTAACCTGTCTAGAGGTGGATTATGCTATATGTTGAAAGTGCAAAAGGTCTCGTTTATTTATTTTAGTATTCATTATAACATTCTTTTTAATGATTTGTTTATGTCTAAAGTAATTTGTTGTAAAATCCACTTATATCTTCTGAAATTTATAACTTTGACGAATTATGTCAAGTAAGTCATTATGATAAACAAGTTTTTAACCAAGTGACATTTATAGTAAATGTCTTTTATACTAATTGTAATTATAGCTATAAATTATTATATCTCTTTTTACATTATATCATTTGAAAATTATCTGAATCAATATTATACTATCCGTTACATTATAATAAGCAATGGTATATCAAACCAAAATAGATTAAGTGAAATTAAATAAAACGTCGTGCACCCCTTAAGTTATAACGGCGCGCTGGAACATCATGCCACTTCGTATATAACAAAGGATATGGTATGATGATGTCTTTATGTATATTAATCATACATTTTCAATTCTTCTTCTTCGTTGCATCCTCATGACTGAGGGTCGTGACTCCACGAGGTCGTTATTTTGCGCACTAATGCTCTCCAGGCCAATCGGTTTTCGGCCATCGGGATAGACGTCTGCAAGTTTAGTTTGCAGATTTCCTTAAATGCATCGGCCCGATGAGTTTTTCCAGGTTATCAGGTTCTCGTATGGCCACGTGTCTGGAATACTGGAGGAGTCGTTGCATGCATTATAGTGGATAGGTGGGACTTCATTTGCAATTCGGAAAGATTTGACGCATTGGTGCGACGTGCAGTTCAAGGTATACCTAACATTTTCCGCCAGCACCACATCTCGAATGCATCTATTCTGCTCCAAATCCGTGATTTCAGGCTCCAAGTTTCCGATACATACAGGAATATAGAGAAGATCAAGGTTCTCATCAGCTTGACTTTGGTCCTCTTGCTGACTTTGGTATCTGAGATCTTCTAACCCCCTCTTTTTCACAGTTGCCATCCGTGGTTATTAGAGACCCAAGGTAGACAAATTTATGCACCGTCTCCTATAGTCGGTGAACTATATTATCAATTAAATAATAGTTATTTACGTCACACCTGGCCATAATGCGAGTTTTACTGTACGGGAAAACTCGCATTGTGGCCAGGTGAAGACGTAAAATTTTGTACTCAACACGGGCGGTAATTCGTAAAGCCCCAGAGCGCATATTTATATATATACAAACACCTGCGATCTGGGGCATTCACGAATTTACCGCCCTAGGTACGTAATGTACTATTATGATACAAGTGCGGAAAGTAGGTAATTCCCAATGAGTGCCGATGGCCAAAAACACGACCGTTAGAGAAATATTTCAAACTTCAATATCTCAAAACTGGCCGAAGTAATTTTGTTAAAACATAGCTAAGGCCTATTTCGATTACGTCAACTTTTGAACAAAAAAACCGCATTCAAATCCACCCAGACAAGTCAAACTTATGAAACCCATCTTTTTGCGTTGGAGCGCGCGACAGCCAGTGACACAAAAATGATAATTTACCCATAGAAGTCCCGCATTTCATACAGTTATTTTATTTTGAATGTAGCCCAGTAAATCATCACACTCTGAATTCGCGTCAACACCCCTTTGTGGCTAAACCCCGCTACAACCTATCAAAAGGCCTTTTCAAACTGAAAGCCAATTTTTATTCTATTTCATCAACAAAACACTCAATAGAGTTTTGCAACTATTCAATTTACCACGAATGAAAGAGTTGCGCGAATATGCGAGTGAATTACGTACAGTTTGCAATTCAGATAAAGTAAGAAGCAGTCTAATACTGTTAACAAATAATGGTGTCTGGGTTAATTTGAGTTTTTGAATTAATATCTAACCTTAATTTTGTATAAGGAGCTACCTGAGGTTTTTTATCGATTTTTGACAATTTTGAATCGTTCTGAATACTTTTGCACACAAATACGTAAAATTAAAACGGCTATTGGTTCCTCAATCTTTTTATCTCCATTTTGTCTACCGGATTTTGAAAGAAATTAATATGTAATTTTGTATGTTTTTTTAACATAATTAATCTTTAAAAAAAACACTTATTTAATCATAATTAATTAACTTAAGATATAACATATACGAAATCTACATATTAGGGTTTGTCTATGATGTCTCTAAAAACGTGTCTAGTGTTTTCATTTTCAACTTATTAAGTAACACAAAAGTAGTGGCCAGAAAACCAGTTTTTTGGCTTAAAATTGTTCAACTTTGATGCCAAATATCTCGAAAACAATGAACTTTGAAGTAAACATGGGATACTACCTATATTGCTTAAAGCCGCTGTTGTTAATATAATTAGCTACAAAAAACATAAGAAAACTAAGGGATTCAGATCGAAGGTCATTGGCGTATGGGAGCCTCAGCAATAACGCTGCTAAAGAAATTATAAAATTCAAAGAAAAAATTTAAAAATTTGATTCGGTTCGAATCCGGCTTGGAGCAAGACATTTTAATTTTTTTCCTTGAATTTAAATTTATAATATTCAACCTATAGGCTGCAGTTTATATTCATCATTCGCTTGCCCTTTTTCCATTTCCTTGCCTATTTTATTGAACGAGTGAGCAAAGTGAACAAAGTTCATCATATCAGTTTGAGCCAAAATTCTATCGTATGTCCGGATGTTAAAATGCCCCGCTGTCCGGCTGTTCTCATCTACAGGAAGCATTTCTCAGACGATTCTCGTGAAATTTTGTGAACAGGTTGAATGTGTTCTCATAAGAATATATTTTTTAACTTTTGTACGGGGCGTTGGCCGACTGGGGCGACCTGGTCGATACAAATGTAAAAAAAACGCGTCCAAAAAATAGTTTTTCCTTATCAGAACACTATTCTCCTGGATCCCCGGGTCCTCACTTGAGGACATGACATTTAAAAAAATATGCAGTCGCCACAAGGTTTCCAAACGAAACTGTCAACCTGAAAAATAAACACCGAGTCACAAAGGGCCAATCAGCGATCTGTTTTGCGAGGGGAAAACTCCATGATTTTTGTTACTAATTTTCCGACATCAGGAGATGTACTTATCAGTTTTGGCACAATCGATATCTCCAGGGTCGAAGATGCTATACCTGTTATGCCCATGATCAGTTCACACCCCATTTATGTTACAACCTGTATAGATCTACAGGGTGGAATTTCATAAAGTGTACATAATAAAAGGAAAAAAAAAATATTGGTGAAACGGTGTATTTTTTTTTTCCGGTCGTTCGTTTTTTTTTACAGAATTTTTAACATTTTAGTAAACACCCGGGTAGCACACCTAATTCAGACGGTATAACTTTTGATCCAATGGTCCTAAAAAAAATGCAAAGTATTACCAAGGGGCAGGTAAATAATTATTAATAACAATTGAAAAACAACCAGAATTTTTTAGTTATTTGTGTGTTTTTGGTCATGAGACATTGACGTTTTCTACGCACGTATTTATGTACCTATGTATTTATCTGTATAAGTATATTTATCGTTGCCATTGAAGTTCGATCGTCCTTAAGTTTTTTTAAATGGCTGTATACATTATATACAATTTGTTTGGCTTGACGTCCAATAAATTTTGCCTATCGGCGGACTCTTCGTTGCGTACAATCTCGGGTGCGTTTTGTTACGACCGGCCGTGCTCATGTAGGTACACATATTACCGCCAACCGCGACGGCGGGCGACTGACGCTCCTGACTGACAGCCCCGCCGCCCGCACATGTCATACCACCCCTGCTGTCCTCCGTCCCCTGTAGCCCGCAAACCATGGGAGTGTCACGAACGAATTTCTCCGACCGCGCGTCAAACAGAACCCAGGCGTAACCGCGGGATGAACATATTTGCCATATTTTATACACTAGCGTCTCTGTGTGTATTTATTTATTCATCTGTTGGCCTCAGTATTCGTCTTTAGCTAAGTCCCACCTCGATCGGGTAGCCGAGAGCACAGTAGATATATGGTTTCAAGCAGTAATCTTTAAGCTGAATTCATACATACATAATGCTAATCCATAAAAACGTCCGATATGACGCACTCACACGGACAAGCATTGATACAGTAAACTTAAGCGCAAGTCGGGGCAGTCGGCGGTACATGAGTCGGCGTGCCACCCGTACGCCACATAGTCCTGTTTATAAAAGTAGCACTGCAAGTCTATCATGAGACGGCCGCGACATATTCTCGTTTTTTCTCTTACACCTCTTGTTATAAGTGAGAGAGATTGTGCGAGAAAAATCGAAAGAGCTCGCGCGCCGTAGCGTGGAAGCCGTGCTGATGTAGAAACGTATTATGCGACGCTAGTTCAGTTCAGATACCGCTGTACCTAATATAATCTTCTTCTACAATGAGACGCGACTACCAGAGCCTTCCACACCGTTGTCCATTGGGCATCTTTTATTCGAGAAACCACGATACGTGGAAGAAGATAATAAAACAGTGCCAAAAGTAAATGGTGCTTTAATTGACAACATTTCATATTTTAAGTGGTCCATTATATGATTGAGTTCGATAGAAAATGAAATTTTAAAGTATTCATGTTTTTTTAT
Organism: Epinotia demarniana; assembly: GCA_945867215.1. Classification (NCBI taxonomy): domain Eukaryota; kingdom Metazoa; phylum Arthropoda; class Insecta; order Lepidoptera; family Tortricidae; genus Epinotia; species Epinotia demarniana. The sequence goes on along the minus strand of OX244273.1, from coordinate 4,344,002 downwards.
TTCTCCCTGAATGTTTATTTTCATCCAAAAATATCCAAATTAAAAGTAGTGAATTTTGATAGGTCGTAAGTAAAATATGACGTCTTTTTATGCCTCTCTATGGCACCTGTCCACATTTTTCACTAACAGACGTAGGAATGACGTCACGCACGGGCTATACCGCGTTTTACAGATTTTAGTGATTTTCTCCGAAACGAGTAAGAATAAAAATGGGAAAACCAATTTATTACGTTCAGATAAGATAATTACCGAAATGGTTTTCGATTTAGGCATCATTACATATTTTGAAATATTGTCAATTTTCTGCTTCACTGGTGCAGGTAACTTAATACGGTATACACTGTAAAGCGGTTTGTGGATTACAGCAACCTGCTGACGTGACGACCTCAAAATATTTGCTATTCAATCGCTGGAACACTCACAGATGCCAGAACAGAGTAGCTGAAAACTTAGCTACACATAGAAACGTTGAATCAAGAAGTTAATTAAGACGTTATCTTAAATGAAACAGAACATGCCTAACTTGAATTAAAACTAGTGATTCTGTGAGCTTCTGTTTGTGTAACCTTAAATAATTTCTTAAACCTGAATCAACAAATAAATCTGGAACCGGCTCTCAAAATTTTACGAGAATCGGTTGACAAAATGCGACCTGTACACGATAACTGATCAGCTGGGCCAATGGACATGCGAAAGAATGTTGGACCAAGTTGAAGCAGAGAATTCCGTTCGCTTCGATCGCTCGTTCAATAATTTCCTGAACCAAGCTAAAAAGAATAACTCAAGATAATTTTTCAGCATTCAAGACACTTCAGACTCTTCCTTATCGAATTTTGAATCTGTTTTTTTTCATCTAAGGTAATAAAAGTCGTCGGCCAGGAGAGTGTATTTAACAAAAAAAAATTGACGTTCGTCTTTCGTACTCGTATTATCCTTCTGGAAATATTTATTAAGTGCCCAAGTACAAAATATTAACTGACTAGCTTACGCCCGCGACTTCGTTTGCGTGGACAACAATCTTTATTTTAATCCTGGCTATAAACTATCTTGAATTGGTTCACATTTATATTGTCGCATTTATAATATTAGTCGGATTGAAGTAGTAAGTAAGAACGGAATGCAAATTAAGTATTCAATTAACCGATTGAAACTTACGATTACCAACGGTTCTATATAACCGACCTAACAAATAATACATTTATAAAAAAAAACATCATGAGGAAACCTTGCAAAAATGCTACCGCTACATGATTATTTGGAACAGTTGCAAACGAACGACATCGCAAACAACGTTGAAATCACGAACACTCCCTGGACCATGCGTAGTTCTCTTCTTTCCAGTAGATTTTGAAAAGGATGGCAACAAGTCGATTTAAGGTTTTAAATAGCCAGGCTAGAGTCACGGCTAGAGTTGTATTACAATTTGATCATGCAGTTATAATAGCTTTATTGCATTGAACTTAAAGTATAATTCAGATGAATTCGCGTGTAACAGGTGCTGAAACAGAATTATTCCTCGGCGCCGAAGGGTACATAACGGCGCTGCACCTGACTTGCTGATGTTTATTTGTCCGGATTGGAAAATACGTACTGACCCAAACATTGCAGCTAAAGGTTCATCGTTAATTTTGCTTGTTGCAATATTTGCAGTCTGACCAAAACCACGGAAGCTTTATGAAATAACCGCTATTTATGATTTGAACAAGCGGGTATACGCAAGCAGTATAAAACCAATACCTAGGGCACCATAGTATGTTAGAATTATGAAATACCTATACCCTTCTACAGATTAGTTCGTGTTTTACTTCAAACAAAGTCTAATTAAATATAACTAAATTTAAAGTGGGATAATTCAAGAAACGACTAGTAACAATAAACTTCATGATTTTCTTGTATATTCTGGCACTTTAAACACGGTGATTCCGTACATGGATTTAGGTTTATTTAATAGTAAAAATCTCTTAATATTGGTCCATCTGTACTGAGATATAGTCAAGAGGGCTCGTTGGGCAGCCGCGATGGTAATTGGCGCAGTCGTGTAGGATGCCCCTGTACTCTGCTTCATAGAAACAATCTTCTAAGTCTATCTCTTCCAAAGATGTTGACGGCCTGAAAGGGACATTGATTTGATTACATTTTTTGATTTAATTTACGCCAAGTTAACAGCGTTTGCTGACGGTTATGTTCATTACATTAGTGTTAAAAAAAAAACGAAAATTTTAACATTACTTTAGACTGATATGACTAGGTCATTGAAATAAAGGTAGGTTTCTTCTTAATTAAGTACAATATATTTGGAACGTAAAAATGTGAATTTGGAAACAGTGTGGGCCTTACAGTAGTTTAAAAAAAAAAATTAACATTACATGACATTGATATAACTATGTCATTGAAATAAAGTTATAGGATGACCATTTTAATAGTTTTCCTCTTAATTAAGTACAATAGATTTGGAACAGAACAGTATACATTTGGAAACAATATGGCCTTTATCTCAATGAGTAGTTGAAATCACTTACGTAAGGGCCAGGTGCAGTAAGTCTCCCAAAACACCATTATGCGTTAAGTGTGCTGTGGCAGTCTCACAAATAGCCCGTAGCAGGCATCCACGGCCTGGATAGCTGTTCCTATGGACAACATGTTTAGTTAAAGGGTAATACTAAAATCATTGCACACAGCAGAATCATACTTCTTTGAAGCTAGATTATGTTCAAGATATGTTTGCCCATTAGACCTAAAAGAGGCAGAATGCATTTGTAGCCTTTTAATATAATAGGTTCGTCTTAGTTTATGCGCTCCTTTTCAGGTTAGCTAATTAGTCAAGTGTGTGAAATTACAACGCGCAACAAATGTCATTTTAAGTTTCAAAATAGGAGCGAAACATGATTTAACAAAGTCTTCCTTAGCCCTCGCAATCTTAGCAGTTTACGATATATTTATAACAGTAATAATGAACACCAAAATGATCCACCGTATATTCTAGCTACTCCTTTGATCGCCAGCCCATGTTACAATATTCTACGCTGAGGGGGAATCCCTACAACATTCCATAAATTACTCTGGATATCAAATAATGAGAATATTTTAATAAAGAACTACCCACACATACAAAACAAAAAAATATATATTTGTTACATACTTTTTGCATTTCAATTTTATTATACTGCCTGATAGTTAGTTGCCTGGTAGTTTTGACGACCGCTTTAGCCTAGTTGGTAACTTGGTAGTGACCCTGCCTACGAAGCAAGAGGTCCTGGGTTCGAATCCCGGTAAGGGCAAAAATTTGTGTAATGAGCATGAGTATTTGTTTCTGAGTCATGGATGTTTTCTATGTATTTAAGTATTTATATCTATTATATATATCGTCGTCTAGTACCCATAACACAAGCCTTACTGAGCTTACTATGGGACTAGGTCGATTTGTGTAAGATTGTCCCCTTATATTTATTATTATTATCATGTATGTCTTTCCCGTTCACGGGACAATGATGTCCCGGACCTTTGGGAGGCGTGCGTGGAGCTAGGTACCTACAAAGTACCAACTGAGCCAACACGTAGAGGCTCTTTTGACAATTTAATGAAATGCAAGGAGTACACCGAGCGGATGCCGTCCCTGCCTGTGTCATGGGACACACACAGAGACAGCACCCCCTGGGGTGTATAGGGACTATTGATGGTTGATGGAATCTATATAAAACGGGTTATTGGATTGAAATGATGGACTAGTGGCTGGGTTATTGGGTGAAACATCGGACGCCTGCCTAATAAAACTGTTTCTATCTTTATCTCTGGCAGACGGTGACTCGCTAACTGCTAGATGGGCCCCTATTAATAGCGACATTAAAAAATGGCCTAAGGGCAGCACCGGTCAGAGAGCTGGGGGGTAGAGAGGTGGCACTGGACTTTAAACATATAGCCAACTCGCCACTTAGGTGTCCACATCTACCCTCGAGCAACAGCTCTTGCGACTCCACTCTGGACGGCCAATAAAGGCAAGCCAGAGGCGGAGGGCCTGTCCAACCAACCACCCTATCGGCTCAGCGTGACCACAGGACACCCCCAGGAGCACTCAGGTACGTAGGGTCGCTACTCCCTAACAGCCCGCCACAAGCTGCCTTACGTTGACTGATTGCACCAGAAATCTGGTGGGTGATGGGGCCGTCACATCCCTATTGATATTATAGTAGGAGATAGAAAAATGTGTAACATTGACATCAAATTAAAATGCGTATTCATACTGACTACAGATTATAGACACAGAAACTTACGAGTTACGAGCGATAAGTGGAAATGGACGACTACCTAATTATTTTTCTTGGCAGTCTGCGAGCAGCACCACTTATTAGCTTCGTATTCCACATAAATACCATGTATTAGCAAGGAATTTGAAGCTTATCTCATATTTAATAAGGTTGCTTTTCGAGATATAAAGAGAAAAGTAAGCTAGAGGAAGAATGAGCTTAAGTATTTGTTTTTGCACCTTAGGCGTATTGATTGTCAATTGATTGTTTAGATTAAACGGTGACATTTTTATTGGTTTAGTTAAAATTCTGCTATTTATGCACCTATTGTTATATTACGTGTAAGTCGTTTCTTGTGAATATTTTGTGTCGTTACCTGTTTCATAGTTGTTTCTGTGTATTTTTGTACTGTACAAATACTATTATACGTGTTTTATTCTACCATCGGCGTCCCGGTTGCTTACAGGTCTTGTTTATTGACTGGCGACTCCTGTCGATGCCATAATATAATATTGAGTCATAATATTACATTTCCTACTTACTTGACTAACATGGCTTCAATAAAGGTGTACAGCATTTTTCTTGTTAGTACGTCATTATTGCCCCCTTCAGTGCTACGTTTATTTTGGCTTCGCCCCCACTGAAAAACAAAAACATAAGTACTTACAGATAATGTAGACAGTCAGTATTTGAAGGATTTTGCTTCTGAGATTACGTCAATTACGCATACGCACAATTACAATTACGGTTCTTTCAAATCGTTTAGATTACAAAAACAAAATACAATACTTTGTATTTGAGTAAATAACATGCAAAAAAAGAGAAATCTTTACGTACAATCACATGTCATACATTACAATAAATAATACATTTCATTATGCTGAAGCAAGAATACAGGGTCAAAAGGGCATATTTACGGGAAGGTGCAGCGTTGGTTGACTAACTCCTCAAAAGATGGACTGATGACCTGGTAAAGGTCGCGGAAGTCCGCTGGATACGGATAGCGCAAGACCGGTCATCGTGGGTTCTTTTGGCGGAGGACATTGTCCAGCAGTGTCTTTTGGTTGATATAAGATTATCATGATGATGATGACTTACCGGTATGTCCCCAAGCAAAGGTTGAAAATAGGTGGCGTTGTCCACGTTGTAGTAGTTGGCTTCGTAGAACCACGCGACGCTGGTAGTCGTCTCGGGGTGCAGTGGGATCGAAACTGTTGCGAACACCTGGAATAAAAAAATATGCATTTATTTGTTATTAGCTGACCTGCGCAGCTCTGTTAGCGTAGTATGTGGACGACCACTTTAGCCTAGTTGGTATTAAGCTTTATTGAAAATAAAACAGGTGTTGTGCAGGTACAAAAATACTTAATGAACAAAGGCGAACTAAGGCAAACTAAGCAAAGCTTGCTCGTGAGATTGATCCCAAATATTTATTTATTTACTATACCTATAAATATAACCTATGTCCACTCCTAAGGTTCAATGTATAAGACGAGTAGATTGGTCTGTAAAACATTTTTAGGAGTCGGATAAATTGTTCGGCGAATTGCTAACAAAGTGACACCCTCTTAAACTACCTATTTGTCATATTGGTTTAGACTTAAAAAATTCAAAAATATTTATATTATGTCAATAGTTTGCATCCCTATTTCAATTTACATAAACTTTTCTTCAATACTTATTCTGCTGTAAAAGCATTTGTAGGAATTATTGACACTGCTTTGGGCATCCAATTTAAACAGCATGTACCAAAGCGACGCGCTTACACTCACTTGGAATTATGCGCTAAATCCACAGAAGAGAGAGGGCCGAAATCAACACAATCAAATATGACGCAGCAAATTACGTCCCGAAATGGACGTTAGAGCATGTAAATTATGATATATATATATATATATACACGTGTCCCAAAACTCAACGATAAGCCGGCACCAGAGGATGGAGCTGCATAAGATTAGTCGAGAAAAAATAAGGAAAAAAATATATCTCAAAAAAAAAACAAAATATCTTTTGAAAATAATTGCCATAGTGGTGTCAATACTATTTTTTTACACCATGATGATTGAAAGTGGACCGTAAGAAAAAATCTTTAAAAATTGTAGGGACAAAATGAATTTTGATTATTTTTTGTGTAAAAACTACATGTATTATGGTATTTTTAAGAACTGTGTTAGATAGCAGGGCTACTTAAGTTTCCAAGAACAAAAAAAAACAGTAGTATTTGAATATTTGTCGATTCGATGAATTTCATTTTTTTTCTGTAATTTCTAAAATAATTGAGATAATTTTTTTTCCTTATTTTTTCTCGACTAATCATTGGCAGCTCCATCCTCTGGTGCCGGCTTATCGTTGAGTTTTGGGACACGTTGTATATATATATATATATATATATATATATATATATATAATGTTACAATTTACATACTCTAAAGACATGTACATGTACACCAAATACTCACTCCCCATTGTGTGTCCTTTGTGAACAGCAAATAGCGTCTCTGCCTGCTATTTATTTTTGCGAATCCTCCGTCCAAGATAAACAGTAGTAAATACCTGAAAACACACATTACATTAGTCACGATTACCTTCTGAGGTGTAATAAAACTGGCCATATTTTACCATAGCAGGCTATTGGGAATAAGACATAAGTACAGTATTTATTCATTATACAATACGTATTGATGGTGGCCAAATATATTTCACATGACCTTTAGATTCTAATAATAACATGAAATACGTACACCAATAAATGGCAATTAATCCACATCTTCCCCTCTTAATGTAACAGACTTATAGTAAATTGTGATTGACAGCGAATTACCATTCCAAAAACTGACAACGTTCAACGCTGGGCTTACTTAATTAACGCTTGACGTCTTATTTGTGTTAGCAATTTGTGATCATTCCCTGACCGTACACATTAAGCCTAAAAATACATTGTGAAAAAACCGTACATACGCCTTGGATGCCGCTTTTAAGAGGAGACATCATCTCGTTTAATCTTTAAGCTGTGGTGGCTTAGGTCAAATCTGCACGCACACAAGTTCTGGTAGTTTGTTAAGTAAGTGTAAATTGGTTGACGGTACTAAACAAGAACTCTTATTTGGTGTCGCGCCTAGAGGTTGGTTATCAGAGAAATGAGTGCCAACGTCTCCTATCGGCGTCGGGAGGCGGTTTATATGGACACAGCTGGCATTCGTAGTAAAGTGTGAGGTTTACTGGTCACGTTCTGTTGAGGACTTGTAATTTAGCCATCACGATTGTAACCTATCGTATGTAAGTCAGCGGCAGTGAATGCTAGTTGAATTTAAATTGGGGCGGAACTCTGTTCTTTATTTAAAGGAATTAATTAAAGAGAACGATTGCATCGGTGCTCAAAATGTAGCCGTACGTTAATAATAGGGGACAGTTTTAGTTAAAAATTGCAATTATCCAGCTGTTGCAGAAAGTCTTAACTTTATGAAAAACTATAATAACTACTTGAAGCGCCATTAGTAGGATATTCTACAGAGCCAAGCACTGTCTCAAAAATTCTTCGCCTTTCGGAAAAACAGGGCCAAGTTTTCTTTCAAAGGTAGATATTTGTTTTGGGTAATATTCTAAAATGACCAGATTTTCAGCTAAATCATGGTAAAATATTCCTTCCGCTCCGTTTATTACTATAGATAATTTGATATAATTCATACGTGCTAGCTTTTAAAAGTCAATGAAAGGCCGAGCGACTCGCAGCCGAGAGGGAATATTTGAAACGCGCCTGCAAATCCGATTCGACAACGATCTACGAAGCATTCAAACAGAAATAATTGATAATTGCACGAGAAGCAGACTTTAAAGCTTCATTTCGATGCCCCGGGGTGTAATTTCATGGACAATAGTTTCCACAAATGAATCGTCATATTCGGAAACCGTTAACTTTTTAGTAAAAGCTAAAAGGTAAGCGTGTGTTTCTTTAGGTTACTATGTGTTTGTTTTTCAACAATCATCCAAATTTACTGTTTCTGAAATCAAAAGTTTACATTCGATGAGTAATTTGTCGATAAAACCAAGTACAACCCTATATAATGTTATACTTCTATACTACTATTATAAAGAAGCAAGGTTTGTATTTTTGTGTGTGTGTACGTTTGTAATGAGTAAACTCAAAAACTACTGTGCCGATTTCAACACTTCTTTCACCATTGGAAAGCTACATTCACCCTGTGTGACATAGGCTACTTTTTACCGCGGGAATTTTACCGCATTCCTACGGGAAAACGGGTAATCCGTGCGAAGCCGGGCCGGGCAGCTTGTTTTACATAAGGCAAAAATGTTTGTGTGGATAACTTGGAGAATATTGCCTGCTTATTAATGCGCCTGACTGTAAAATAAATAATTAACTCACAAAAACAATGCATCTCAACGTTTTACGAGTGCCGTTCACCATTTTAGCACTCGTTCACTGAATGACGTTTGTAGGTGTAGTATTTAACTCCAGAGCACGAAGGAGTGGCATTGTTTTACAGAAACCCAGCATACCTCCTCCAGCCTTGTTGAGTTCCAACATCAGACCGGCGCACCGCATCAAAGGCGCTCTCTTTCCGTTCGCGGGCCAATTTATCGGAATGAAGGGCCATAATATAATGGAATACTGCGGTCGCTGCAATGCTTTACTAGCTCAATAAATGTGCTCGACATGCAAGCTTGTAATTTACAATTTATTTCGCTTTCCGATTCAAAACGGATGTTTATTGAACGAATGGCGAGTTCTTGCCAGAGGAAACGAATGTTTACACACTTAGTTTTTATGTTTACCTAATTGTTAACCTATTTCATTTTTTTATACGTTAGGTGAGTTGTTAACGTTGCATGAAAGGTAAATATTATAGTTTCTCCAGCAATGCGCTATTCAAAATGCTAATTAAAAAAACTTCAGTTACGTAAACGCTAATGAGAGCATGAGAAAATTAAAAGCCATGTTTGTAGATAAAGTGATATTGTATTTAGTTCAATCAATCAACTTTTTCTCGTACAGTAAACCAAAAAGTATCTAGCACTGTTGAACCTTAATATACATTAAGTAAATAAGTGATTATGAAGTAAACTAATTTCTAGGCCGCCTCTACTTGTTGACATGGTTACTATAACTCGGCATGACACTGATATTATATACTTAAAAAAACTGCAAACTATGGGGTATAAACCCTTACACGAGTATATAATTAACCTCATTATTGTGGGTTATCTAAACATGACAGTTTTACATACATAGATAACCATTTCTTAACAAACTCTATAAACAGCGGCGCTACCACGAACTTCGAAAGTCGAATTTCGGGTATTTCCATCTCTATCGCACTCCCTTACTCGAGTGACAGGGATGCATATATTACGAACTTCGACTTTCGAAGTTCGTGGTAGCCGCTCAGGACAGAATGAAAAATTGATCCACGCTTTTCCAATAACATTTAACTTTAATGTAACCTCATAACCAGTCAATAATTCCACTGAACATCAACACGGTTAGTTCAAAGGAATGGCTCGCAGACAGGCATGCGATCCTAATTGCTTCCGCAGGCCCGTTCAGGTAACGATAATGTAGCACATACCGACCAAATCACTGAGAAAACATAACGGTTCATTACTCACCGAGAAAAGTAAATACTACTACATTTATTTTATCCGACGCCGCGCTCGACGTTCGACGTACAACATGCTCCTCTCACTAATCCTCCTGAATGTTCTCTCGACTTTAGAAGCACACAGGCACAAAAGGTACCTTGTGTATCCCGATGGAGGCCCAGCTCGCGCCCAGGTATCTTCCTTATTCGAATTCGTTCAAGCAAATTTACATAACGTAGCTGATTTAACTCCGGCAAATGATGTTTTCTTTGCACACCGGATCGGGCTTAACGAAGCAGTGTTTTTTCTTGTTGGTGAATTTAAATGCAATTAAGTTGCTCGCTTTGGCCTGCTTTTTGAAGTGTTGCGAGGAATTTGTTTAGTCGAGGTTTTTTCTCGTTAGCTTCGTTTAATTCTTCTTCGTTTAGTTCTGGTGAGTGGGGGATTTTTCAATTAGATATTATTGGGTTTTAATATACCATTGAAAAATATTTTTAGTGTTAGACATACGTAAAAATGTTGTTAATTTTTATTCACGAGTGCATAAACATTTAATTTTTCATTGGTTTTGAATTACAATACATAATAACCATTTAATGTTTACTCTTTTTCATTGAGTTTCAATAAAAAGATTATCTAAACAATTATCAATTAGGCTAATTGTGCAATTAATTAGCTATATAAAAACGTCCCTTTAAGTAGCAATTTCCTCACGCACTTTGTCATCCATCCATCGCCGACAAATGTCTAGATATCATTAAGGCATGATCGAGTATATCTAATTTCACAAGTGTTCTTTTCTCAGGGGCCTTTCCCGAAACAATAGCGTTATGCCTTATGAAAGGTGCTCAAAACGGAGGGCCGATATTATAAGCCCTCATTTCTGCTTTAAGATTGTTTTCTTCGCCTTTGTATTTTTTAACATAATATCCTCTTTATATCCGTAAATATCTTTTTAGGGTGAGCGTCGCTGGTAACTTTAGCTGCTAAAGTAGTGTCCTAGTTCTCGTTTTATGGAATGCTAAAATGAACATTGTAACAGATATATGTAACAGCGTTACTTTTGTTTAATATTTCTTGCAGTCCTTAATTGCGTTTCTTTACTTAAAGTTCGTTTTTTTATTTAACTAATCTACCACTTGTCCACACTTCAGCTGAAATTATTTTGGTTGATTAATTTTTCTCTTTTCAGTTTATCATTGGCTTGGGTATTCCAGTAGACTTAAAAGAACAAGCAGTGACAGTCGGCACTGTCATAAAGTTCCAATACGACCTCCCTACAAACAGTACGGAATACACGAGCAGAATATACGGGTTTGCTGAAACCGTCTCAAGAGATATGGACGGAGATGTAACTAAAACTGAAGAGAAAGATGAAAATTCTGAATCCAGAACAAATAATGTTAAAAATGATGATGACGAAAGTAAAGAAGATTCCCAAGAAGATACTTTGGTTGATATTACTTTCAATGATAGAAGAACACGCTCTTTAATATACTCCGAAGGAGGAATAACACAAGATAAAAATGAGTTGACTTTAGACGAAGCAATTCGTAGACAGGAATTTATAGACAAAAAGGCAAGAGAAGAAGAGGAGGCACCACAAAGAATGAACAGATGGGATTTTTACAAAATAATTGAGCAGATGTCTTTAAGGTAACTATTTGGTTGCATGTTTCCTTACTGTGCAGTCACAAAATAACGGCATTCTTTTAACACAACGGGGCTTTATTTACTTTGTTGACAGCTATGTGCTAATCAGATGCATTTGAGGGCAGTCAGTTACCAAACCGTTTTATTGGTAAGGTAAAATATAGAGTTTGTACTGTTTTTGGAGTTAAAAATTATTAGGTTTCTACTTTCTGAAGTAAGAATAAGGTTTTCAAAAGTATATCAAGATTTTAAGCATCTTCAGTATAGATAGATTTTACGGGTTCAATTTATTAGGTAAAATAAAAATTATCTGTTGATTACATGATTTGTGATAAGATATGATTACCATAATGTGAAAAATTGTGTACTAAGAAGGGGTTTGTTTTGTCCCTGAAATTAAAAATGTACCATCGAAGTTTTATTACAAAACAAAAAAAGTTGTTTTCAAACGGTTTACTTAGAAAAATCCAAATCAAATTTCAATTTTTCATTGCTAATGAGTTTCAGCTTCGATATTTTTCTTATTGGTTTCCCTTACTTTGGTGTCTGTCAGCGCACAGTAGTAAAACAGGTACACTTTCTATTTTTTCCCGAGTCGCTTTCATTGCCTTACAGTGTAATACTGCCAGTATAATTTTAACAAACTATTGTTGGCAGGTACGGCTACTCCGGCCGACCTTGTTTGCTCCGCACAATCTGCGAGGCGGCTGAGATTCCGTTCACGCACGAAAATGGACTGCTGGGTGAAATAGCACACATACTGTTCACGTAAGAATTTTTTATCCGAGCCAGTTCCAAATTTCACCAACTTGACAATTGTCACCTGGCAATAAAAAAACGTATAATGCTAAGTCAAATATACTTGTAATTACATATGTGGCGAGGTGAAGAAGTCAAGTATCTCTGGAGCTGTCTTTATGTGTTGTTTAACTTATAATGAAGAAAACTACTTAAAGACCGTGGGCCAACTCCCAATATACCTACCTTGGCAGACGGCGTCAAAGTTGCCAACTTTGGCAACGTCAGCCAAGTGCTGCCATGCATTTTATCTTATTGTCATGTAAGGTGTATTGGGAGTGGGCTTACGGTCTATTAAAATCAAGCATTTACGACATATTTTGTTTAATTGTTATATTAAAGGAGGGTTGTAAAATAATTACGCATAAACAACGGAACAAACAGTAGACTTCTGAACAATTGCCACCCTTCGGGCATTTGATTGCCGTCTCTTTGTTATCTTTTCCTTTTTTGTTACTCCTTTGGAGTCGCATGCGTTCATAGCCTACAGTGTCTGCTTACCATCAGGCTGGCCGTATTCTTTATTACTACCGTAGTAGCATGTCACATGAAAGCTCTTAACGATAGTCGTTGTTCAGGCCCTCCTTGACGACGGACGAGTTGTCCCACCACAGCGACAACGAGTACCACGCGGCAGAGCGGCTCGGCCGCAGCGCGGACGCCAGCTGCGAGACGCTCTTCCCCGAGTGCGAGGGCTCCGTGCTGGAGACTTTCACAGAGATAGGCGTTGATACACTGCATAAGTTTGGCTTGTATTAAATAAAACAGATTTCAAAAGTTGTATAATTGTTTTTTTTTTCCGATATCAAAATCTTAATTGATGTCTGCTCATTTTGCCGCTGGGGAGGTCGCCGGCTCGCTTCGCTCGACACCTTCCCTCACTCGCTCCGCTTCGGCCTCGTGCACCTCCTTCAACTCAGGACCTCCTTCGCGTGCTTCTGGCTCCGCGAGCTTCTATATACACTCTAGGGGTAGGACAGACAAGATCACGTAGAAGTGGGGTGCGCTAATTCGGGTTTTACTTACTTTAGGGTAGCACTTGTAAATTTGGCATCATTATACTTTATTTGGTATGCATACATTTTATGGCAAGAATTGTAGGTTATTTAAGATTTGGTGGTCATTTACTTTTGGTCTTCGAATACAATTTTATGTGCAGTCGTTACTAAAACAGCTAAGTACTATTGTAGTCGTAATGGTAGATATTTTTTTTTGGTGTTCGATATACAGGTTGACATTTTAATCAGTGTCCAAATTCAAGTATAAGATTCTTCATGATTTGAAATGTAAAATAACTGACAATCACAATATAGATTCCTAATTTTCTATTTCTTTCTTTCTTTCTTTCTATTAAGAGTAATAGTTTTAAGTGAGATTGTATATTGTGAGATAAATAAAACATATCATATCATATCATATCCCTTCAGCTGTGTTCATCCCTCTGTGGGCTTCATATTTTTTCCTGCAGGTCGGTGGAGCGCCCCTCGGAGGGGCGCAATGGCTTTGCTTACTTTCTTAGAAATAAAACCGGCATTCGTGTATCGATCTCGCTTTAATCCATTGAAACGTATAGCTAATTCAGTGAGACAGCTAGCAAGCGAAAACTTCAATGGCCAATGGAGGAAAAAATCAATTTGGTCGTTAGTCTAAAATAGTCAGTGGCACGTTTGACACAATCGGTGTTCGCGAGTGAAAATTTGTGGGTTTAGTGCTGAATTTTAGTGCCAGAAGGACAGTTTTTGTAGACATGTAAGTAATCTTTATAATTACATAGAAACAAGTGTTATTTCAACCAGAGGCGGCTCGTGACTAAATTGTATGGGTGTTCACTTGAAATAAAACAATGAAAATATATGACGTTAGCAGATTCCAGGATTCCGAAGACTCATCCGTGCACCCTTAAAGCAATTTGAAATGCACCACATAATACTACACAACCTTCGTAAAATATGCCTGTTTTTGTGAACGCGGTCATTGAACTCGCGTATAGACTTTCGGTACTTACGTGGAATCTAGTGCCCTGCGAATACCCCGTAAAATAGTTTGTTACTCTCATCACAACCACACAACTACGGTGTTTTCACATATTGTTCGGATTTAAACACACGCGTAAATGTTTTGGTTCTCGTCGTTCATGTTTGCCTAAGGTCAAGGTCCCTTGTCCCTTAGCCTTCAATTCAAGCCGGATTTGTAACGTTTTTGCACACTTTTTAATGAACACCACATTATAATTATCTATTTTAACACTCACAAGTAGTAACTGATAAGTACAGGCTATTTCAACACGTATTAAATGATAAATAATTGGAAAATACCCGAATTTGCATTCGCGCGCATGCATTTAAGTTGACCAGTGTTTGTTTATATAGGAGTCGCAACGTCGCGCGCAATCACTTTCGCTGTCGCGCGGCAAAATTAACCGGCAACGTGGCGTGAGCGGCGCTCCGAATTTGGCTTATTTTTCATAGAAAATCTTCTGTTTCACGCGCAGGACTGTGGCGAACTATCTCTTTCACTCTTATTGGATTTCGTATTAAGAAATGTACTGAGTCTTTTTTCTTAGGAGCGCAATCGTGAGCGCTCCGCTTGGCGCGTTACCGATGAAATGATACGGTAGGATGATGGGTATAGCGCCTACCTATGATCTTGTAATGTGTAAAGGTAATTATTTTATTGGTATTGGTACAGTCGTATTTTAAGTGGATTTTAAATAGTAATATTAATAATGAGATTAATGAGTATAATTTAGTTATAATTATTTATGGGAGTTCACTGCACCAGCGCTCCTTAGGGCGAGCCGCCTCTGATTTCAACGGGTTAACTGTAATAAAACCGTGACTAACATGACATACCTACTCATGGTCAAAATTTGGCAACACGTTTTTTAGCGTTTTTCTAATAATTTGATATTACTATTAGCTATTAAAATTACCGTTAGTTATCATACATTTGTTTAAAATGAACTTAAATGGATTATCAATGGCCCGAAAGTAAATAAATCGATTGAAGTTGGTTACGATCACAACAAACCCCTCAGAGGGGGACCTAAACGACCGGGAATTTCCCTCCGAGGGATGCCCACATGATACCTCGTGACGTCAATACGATCCGCACTCTATACTAATCATGACCTTGATTTACACTGTTTTCAAACCATGTTATGATGTGATTTTTGTTTAACTGATGGTTATATTATAGTTTAAAGTAAAAGTATACTTAATGGGAATTTAAAGAAACTTAATTTGTTTGGTTCAAAACATATAGTTGCTGTGATAATTGCACTCGTTTGGAAGAGGTTATTTTGTATGAAAGTAGACATACTTTTTTCATTTTACTCTCAGATAAAACCTGCTGCACTTACAATAAAAAAAGCTACGGTTACACCTAGTTCATGACCCATAATTAGTGTTCAAGCATGAATTTGATAACATACATTATAAAACACTTCAGATATAAGCATGTAAATCGAAGCCTACACGAGCAACTTCTGAGTGTAGGCATTATTTTGGTAGAATATTTCAAATGGTCTAGTGAAAAAAAAATACTAACGAGCCTGCCATTTTATGTTTTTCGAATAAGTATAACACAAATTTCTTCAAATTAAGCTCATTTAACACCCCAAAAAACTAATTGATTATATTTAAAATAACCAAAATACGTCGTAAACTTCGGTGAGGTGGTGACGAGGTCAGGTAGATAGCCTTAATGCGACTTTAATGTAACGATGATACATCGTTGCAGTTAGATAATTTAATAAATATTGAGTTTTATCCAAAATCCTGGCTGTGATTATGTTAAAAACTCAAGAAAATTTAATTTTACCAAATCACTTCACTCCGCAAACCTTGTTAGTGGAGCGCCCCTCAGAGGGTGCCACAGACGTGGGTAAGCGGCCATGTTTTTTCGCCACAGCTGAAGGGTTAACATATCTTCAGCAAAATTATAAAATATATATTTTTTTGTTTCATATTTATCTTTCAATACAAAACATTTTAGTAATTTCTGCTTAAGGTTATCCCAAAAAAACCTTACCGCGCGGTCACCTCAGCGGGTAGAAAGGTTTGCGCATGGCACGCCTTCCCTCCCTCGGCCCCGCCACGCTCCAGGCGGTACTGAATGCCCAGTAACAGTGTATGGATAATTCTTTTGGGATAGACAATTTATAATTTAAAAAATTACCTATTGGTTTTTTTCAAAAATGGAGTCTATTAGTGATACTAAATGCCTACAAAAAATTCGGACACTGATTAAAACGTCACCCTGTATATTTTGTTGGTCAGTATATTTAACGCCCATTAATAATACACCGACAGTTTAATCCCATTATGGTCTAGTTTTCCCTCTGGGTTGGATAGTCAAATAACAGTGACCTACTCATCCGGTTTCTAACATTTTTCAGTTATCTACAGCATGAACTTTAGTTGACATACAAAGTAAATTAAAAAAAAACGACTTTCTGTTTTTAACCTTTTTATATAAAAGCATGAGCCACCATTATCAAAGGTCATTGACGACATAATTACGTGGTGTCGAACGTATTAGTGAAAAGATCTAGAAGCGATAGAGAAGTGCAGTGAAACATTTTGGAACAGTCTAGATGGTTCTGGCCGTGTTCGAACGCCTCTACATACGGGGACGCCTCGTGGCATGGATGCTCCGCGATGTCGTTTGAAGGACTGAAATGTAGAAATAAAATAAAATAAATATTTGGGGACAATCTTACACAAATCAACCTAGCCCCAAACAAAGTAAAGCTTGTACTATGGGTACTAGTCGAAGATACACATACTTATATTGATAAATAAATACTTAAATACATAGAAAACATCCACGACCCAGGAACAAATATTCTTGCTCATCAGAGAAAAAAAGGCCCTTACCGGGATTTGAATCCGGGACCTCCAGCTGGTTGTCAAATAACTACGCTTAAGTAAATAATTTCGCTTAAGTGATTACTCGGCCACGACTTGAAGTCAATATCAATGGCACCCACTCTGAGGAGCTATTTCACGGCTATTTAGATTTCTATGTTTTTTTCTTTTGCTGGCCACTGGGTAGGTCACAAAGCTTTAAGTAAATTTATACAAGTCTATACTGACAAAATTGAGACGCTTGACCAACGACGAGTGGGCATTTGACTACTTTTGCTGGTTAAGGGCGGGTTGAACCAACTTACATTACAGACCGATCAACGTTATTTATGGCGCCGGCATTCCATTGCCATTCAGGTTTTAACGAACACCGATTACGATTACAGACGGACTCCAAGTGAAACGGGCTACTGGCCGACTAAATTAAAAATAAGTAAGTCCATACCATATTTTAAAGTCGGGTTACTTTGGCCCACATGAAAACTTTTTTTTGACAACGCAAGAACTAAGAAGTTCGCCGAAGCTAGTAACATAGTGATTGGTGATTTGATCTATTCTTAGGAAATATACAAGCGGTGGACAATAATAGGGGTTAAGACACTAAATTAAATAACCAATGATGTTGAATATTCTCGAAAAATAATTAAAAATATTCTCAAATGGAGAAAGGAGTAAAGCAGGGGATGAAATAATCATAATTAAGTTATAAGTGTACAAAATTTTAAGAGGGA
The DNA here is from genome assembly GCA_945867215.1 of Epinotia demarniana. Lineage (NCBI taxonomy): Eukaryota > Metazoa > Arthropoda > Insecta > Lepidoptera > Tortricidae > Epinotia > Epinotia demarniana. The sequence continues at coordinate 4,326,110 of OX244273.1, read as the reverse complement.
GTATATTACGAGTACGACCCGTTTCCGCAAAACGCAGCTTCATATGCAACATTAGTCATTTACTATGACGTTGTGACGTCACGATATCTGAGCGTTTTCTCTCTCTAACAAGCAACATTAAAGCGGCTTTAAATGTTTATGAAGCAGAAACGTCCACTAACGAAATTCCAAATTTCGATCATAGTGGAAAATTGAAAAATTATTCGCCACGAGCGGGATTTGAACCCACAACCTCTGGAATCCGTCCATCGGTTTCCCAATTAAAGCGGCTGTAGCTTCGTAATTTTATGAGATATCTGAATCAGATTTACGTCACTAGGCAACATTTTTGTCTTCTTTATTATGGAGTAATAATACATTTTGAGTCTACGCCCCTAGTTCGCGTAGGTCAAAGTTACCCTCCAGGGCCAAAGTAGCCCACGTTCAGTGTAATTATCCACCAGAGCTGTGCAATGTTGCAAGGGGGTGAGTAAGAAAAAAAATGACAAATAGGAAGCGATGCGCAAGCGCAGCCAGCCACGCTATTGTTGGATTTTTACCTCGCCCGCGTCGCAACCTTGAACAGCTATGGTTGATCGCCCTTACGGTACTCACTTCAGTATGAACGTAGATATCTCGTGCAACAAGTCATCGTCATGTTCAGTGTGCAGGGGTTCGGCACCCAACTGGCACAATGTCTTCAACACACAAGCGGTTCCGTTGTGTCCAAAACTGAAAAAAATATGCAACCGTTATAAAATGCACTTTATGCTGGTTATTCGTCGGTAAAACGAGGTCAAGATTAAATCAGGTACAATCGACGATAATTTAAATGTAAATGTACTTACTGTATTTTCTGGAAATCGATTTGTCTAAGTTGCGATTTCTCCCATTTGCAATTTTCACCACTATATTTATTCTCAATAGCTCCCTTTCCCGAAAGCATTCCTATGTTTTTGATAGGTTTTTTTCCATTCGCATAGTTTTTTTCGGTATTATTTTTGACAAGGCCACACTGGCCATATTTAACTTGTTTTTCGAACACTAGGTAGGTTACTTTCGTGAGGTATCTTCAGACGCCCGAAGGGAAAAGAGACCAGACAAAAGAGTCTTCGCACAGCGGGGCTCCGTCATACATAACTGTCGCAATACCAGGAAACCATACATTCATAGGAGAACCTTGACTTTTTTCAATTTTCATAACCAGTACCACCTATAAATGTATGGTATCCTGACCCCGTATCATGGTCGGCCTAATCACGCGACAAGTGACAAGATAGGAGCGTTGTCTCGTTCTATCGAACGGTGTCAATTAGAGACGGACGCTCTATCTTGTGACTTATCATGTGATAAGGGCGACCATGATGCGGGTTCTGGTATTTCGATATTCTTAAAGGAGTGGAGATATAAATATTTGCAAATCCTGTTTACTCGAAGTTCCAAATTATGTGAGACGTTAAAAACCCGTCAGGAATATAAACTATAGAAAATAAAATAAGGAAATTATGCGAGTAGTTAGAAAACCCATCCGGAAAATAAACTATATTGAAGAATAAATAATATAAATACTTAAAGTGGAAAAACATGCGAGTGGTTAGAAATCCCTTCAGAAATATAAACGATTGAGAAAAAAAAGTGGTAATTATGCGAATGGCAACTTGGAAAAAACGATTTCCGGATAATATAGTACACACTCATTTAAGTGACTATGTCCATAGCTGATAGCATGAATAGCCGATATATAAGGCATATGAAAACTACAGAATGTCAAAACACTTCGATATTACATTTGGAAACAGGAATATTAAAACGACATGGACATCGGACATGGACATGGACATCGGACACCATAAATTACAGCGAAATTTGGTAATAGGGAACTGAGAAGTTGTGCGCACGAAAAGCGTTTCTTAATTTTAATAAAAAATGCAATCCGTCACAACAGGTTATTCGTCCCATTCGTTATTATTCAGTCCTTATTTTTACAAAATAGCGTTTGATCCTATTCAAAATTCTTCACAAACGGGTTTCTCCACTTCAATAAAAGTGTTATTTTAATTAAAAAGGGAGTACTGCAGGATTACCGATGATCGGATTACGAGTAAGAGGATGAGCTTAAATTTTGTGATCAAGCTTTTGCAATAATTAACTGGTATCCTTCTTGCAGGAGAAAATAACTGGTTGCGTAAGTTTGTACCGACGTATTTTTCATTATTATTTTTTATTTTATTGCAGGTATTGTGGCTAAGGGTGAATTTTAATATTGAAAGTAATAAGCGTTTCTTTTATGGTTTTTCTATACTACTACCAAACACATGGAAACACAATTTTAATGTGAAAAGGAATTGTAAGCGGTACGCGGGGTTGGGGCTAACAGCTGACGGTGCCTAAATAATCGTATCACAGTTCAGCCAAAAATTTAGTTTACAACCTCAACTAGCTTCTGCCCGCGACTTCGTCTACGTAGACCCGGGAAAAAAAATCATCCACATCGGTTCAGCCGTTTATTTATTGAGTAACAAACAACCAAACTTCTAAACATGCAAACACCCAAACTTTCGCATTTGTAATATAAGTAGAATAGTAGGATTTGAAGGTCGCACTGGGCCAGTGGGCAACCATATTGTTTAGAATAATAATACCATATTTTTACCGGTTATGTGGCGCTGTGTTCCTGATACCTGGTGAGTAAGGTCGTCAGAGCTTTGGAAAATACGCTGAGAGTGAAAGACTTACATTTATTTCCAACAAATCCTCATATCAATATAAGATCAGCAACCACTTGGAATGTTTCTAGAGTTGCAAGCGTTCATATGCTTCCCTGTATTCAACGTGTCAATCGTCACCGTCGTGGTATTAAATAACCGGTAGTATAACACATTGCAGGTTGTCAGTGTGTTATTGTTGTTTCAAAATAAGTCAATATCGATAAGTAAATATGGACCTTTGTGGTCTTAGTGAAATCACTATGAGCATCATCATTATACCAACCGAAAAATGTCCACTGCTTGACATAGGCCTCCACTAAGGCTTGATTTCCTCCTACGCTGACGTCGGTCGCTGACGTCGGTCGCTGACGCCGGTCGGGCGTACGAATATACGCCGTCGCTGCGTCGCTGACGCGTTAAGGTAGACGGTTAACTTTTCGTTTATTTTCTTGTTTCATTTTGCATCTTTCACTAAAAATGACCAGTCTGAACGAAAAGTGAAACAAAACATCATTGATAAATGAAGCAATCACTCAAGTGATCATTCATTTGTGAGTGAACCGTCTGATTCTACCTTTATACACCACTATCGCGCGCTCAGTGCGAAGCTGACCGGCGCAGGCGGTCCGTACAGCGATCGGTTTCGCAATGCGGAATTTTTCTATGTCATACGCGACCGACGGTACGCTCGACCGATGTCAGCGACCGACGTCAGCGTAGGAGGAACTGAAGCCCCTTAGTGGAGGCCTATGTCAAGCAGTGGACATTTTTCGGTTGGTATAATGATGATGCTCATAGTGATTTAACTAAGACCACAAAGGTCCATATTTACATATACCTTACAAACTAACATACAATCGATGTAAAGTGTGCCAAAGTGATCGGTCTTGTGCCGCCCGCATTCTTTGTGGATTCCAGATCATAAGTTTACCTTGTGATGCATCTTTCAGTATTAAATAAATTAGTTAAAAAGCTCACTGTTTTATGAATATTTACATGACAGTTACCTATTCAAAGCGTCTTCGACATATTTGTAAAAGTGATGCAATTTTGCGTCATTTTCGTAGTTTCCGTCATTTTCGTAGTGGCCGTCCTCTCTTTTTTTCCTGGACAATCCACCATAGCCACCATTCGCGTACAGTATGTCCACGGGGATCTGGCTACGGTTCCAGGGTAGTTGGAAGTTGGCTTGGATAGCCCAGTTCACGTTTATGGTCTTGATGGGGGTGGGAGTGCCGAAACCTATGTTTACCTGGAATGTATGGAGATATTCTTATGAATAGGGAAAATTAAACAATATATTTTGTGAAAGGAGAATGAAGATGTTTTCATAGGTATATTTATCACCTAGCATGCGAGGTGCTAAATATACGTATATGTACGCAATTTTAAGATCAAGTAGCAAAATTACAAAAATATTAAATATAACTCTTTGGATTATCAGACATTGCGGCAACACTTAAAAATACACACGAAAGTAATGTACAACACAAAAAATAACTAGTCAATTAGTCAGCTTTACATTCCAATTATATAAAAACTAGTTCTAATGAGAAATCCACGGTCATTAACTTCGCAAGCTTAGGATGCAAGCAATCCTACTGATGCAACTGTCATTTGTTTAATTCCGAAATAGAACTAAGTGCTCGGAGCAGTGGCCGGAATACTGGCGGGTTGGGAATCAAAATGGCCGCCAAGTGGCAGACGGTGAAATGGCGGAGCACTTTGGAACGAGTAGTGCGTTTAAGATAGTAATTAGAGTCGCTGATGAAATTGCAAACAGCAAAACAAAATCACGAAATTGATTACTTGTGTTAGGTGTACCTACAGTCGCCGTCATATACATCTTAACATAATATTATTATCATGGTGCATGAAACCATATAATAAATATTTGTATGGTAATGACTATACTAATATTCACCACGTATTTATTATTTGCAACGTAATTACGTTGGTTACGGGAGTACCTTCGGTAAGACCACATGGAAGAAAAGATTGTTTTCAATTAATGATAATAATAACATTTCAACAAACTCTAAACAAGCGTGAGCTATGTTCAATTTACTAGAAATTAAACAACGAGAAAATATCGTCTAGGTTCACCTATCACTGAAGTGGTCGCAAACCGACTATATTAGATGGTCGCTAACCGTCGAAATGACCCTACTCATTATGATACAAAAGGTTGCCTCGCTCTAACAAAATCGCCGTATGACAGCTAGATAATTCAAGTTATTGCATCCCGCTCGGACGCGCCCGCCGCATATGAAATGGCGCTAGGAGCGAAAGATACTGCAACTACACGGCATTGCTGTAAATAGAGTACAATCCCATTTTTTCACTGAATCAAGAAATGCCATTAGTGAGACAGTGCTAGAGAAGTTATCAAAATCTTAAGCCAAAATTATCCATATTCCTTTTTTTGTACATATATTCCGGTATACTTAACAGTCAAATTCGTAAATATTTCTCTCTAACTAACCTAAACAGTATAATTTTTGGAAACCAGAAACCTATTAATCACACTTACTTGAAACAATGAGCTGTTGAGATATAAAAGCTGCCTCCGGTGTCGGTGCAGCGTTTTTTCTGTTATCGTCGTCTCACTCCCTCGTACGACAATCACCAAGTAACATATTAAACTGATTATAACCAAATTACTCGTCATGATGCTACATGAAGGAAGACTGAATAATATGTGTAATGAATGACGGATACTGTTCGGGCTGTTATTACGTTTGATCCTGTCAGTGATAGCAATAGTGATGGAACTGAGACACTGCCATAAGTTATCCGAGTTAATCACAGAATGAGCATTAAATAAAGTCCTTCCTGCTGAAATTTAACGACACTGACGTCGCTTTTTTTAAACCTACATCCACACACGCAGAGTTTAATAAAATTATGGGATTCAAAGCCTTCCAGTGGCAATCACAGACAAGACAATTCCAACCCAATTGTTTGCATCACCCAGCACCTCCATCAAGTGACTGACAGCAACAAGCACACGTAATGACAGTGTACTTTGTGTCTCGTGACACGATCCTTGTTGGATAAACAAATTAGTGGCCGCTTGAGCATGTGACTGAATATTTGGATGGCGTTGGAAAGGGCTAGGTCACAATGTAAAGCGCGGTTTATCCGGCCAGGTGGTCGGTCTAATTTTTTACTAGCTTTGACTTTAGATTCGCCTATTTTTTCTTAAATAATCCATGTGCAGAAAGGTAGCTCTGGGGGTCATATATTATACGTTGTTATTATAAAAAAAAGTTAAACGATAGTTGCCAACTTGCGGATGCTACCGGGATATTGTTAAGACAGACTGACGAAGACGAGCACGGCTGCCAGTGCTGTGCTGTGGAATATTACAAAATTTACAATGGAGGTCTCGCCATCACTGGCTCAACAACATCAATATCAGTGTATCACGTTCACACGCATATACCTACTCAAGAGGAATCGCAAGATTTCCGAAATTGGGGACGATGTCCTGGGACTCCCGTAAATTAATCAAACAAACGCTATATATAAATCGCTATTCATATAAAGAGTCCGTAAAAAACAAGACAGTGTGAACACATCCTAACAGTTGCATTACGTATATCAGTAAGTTCATTGACGCTCTCATACCACTGGAGCCCTCAGTGAACAGCCAGCTTTAGAGGAAAAATGTGAAGCGCTTTAATCAATCACGAATGGGAGTTTTAATCTGAACCATGAGGTTAGTGATTATGAATTACTTAGTAAAAAAAAGTGAAGTGTAAGGCCATTGAGAACAGGATTTAATTACTCTAACACGGACAAGTTTGATACCACCATTAATTACCAAAGCTGTGTTTTTCCAGGAGTCAGATTTGGGTAGATTTTGCTGATGTTCGATTTTGGTAAGAAGGTCTTGACAAATCAAACAATAAGTAACAGCTGTTTCTTAATATATTTCACATTTATTCTGAGTGCAAGATAGGTTTTGGGAATTTTGTGCTTAAGCTGTTTAGTCAATTAGTAATTTTGATGCTGGGAGAACAGAACGTAGAACAAACGATAGGTATTAGCAATTTCATACATTAGCTAACCTTATTTTGAAAGTGTAACAACAGTTAAATAAACTTTTTCAATTTGTACCTTAATTCAACCGGTCAAGCAGATTAGATGATAACAGAGATAGCAGTCCGTTGGCAACGGGTTGTTTTAAACTATTGGTGATTGTAAGTTAAGTTGGAAAAAACGGTTCGTAAATCGAAGTTTCTCGAAAAGGTACGAAAGTTCCTTAGTATTAATGATACCGAAGAGTAGTGTGATAAGGTACATATTTCGACGAGCCTCCGTCTCTAATAGTTTCCCCCGGTTTAGGAAGGGAGTGAAATGGGCTTGACGAGGAATGGGGAAACAAAACCCCGCAGAAAGCTTCTACTCTTACTTGGGCACCGTCGTCCATTGGTATGTTGTTTTTAGTGAGCTCAATAATTCCATTAAATATATTCATGTATTTATTTTCAGAGCGTACTTTCTGCTGTTATGTCTACATTGGACTCTTCTTAACGCAACTAAGTCAGAAGAAGAGCTTAAGACGCTGGACTTTAGAGCAAAGAGGCAAGTCAACGCCCTGCCTTTAATTTATCCGTATGGAGGAACGTATAAGGTAAACAATAGTTTTTGTGCTAATGACACCATAGTCACAACAATGCAACCTAACTATACAAACAATCCAGATACCATAATAATAGTAACCAGAATACTTGTTGACCCAAAAATGAACAACGAATTGTCATTATTAAATGACAAACATCGAATTGATGAAACAGCAGTCTAACGCAAATTATATACTTATCAGGAGACTCAAGCCCAGAGGAGTTAGACGGCTGGACAGATAATCAACAGATGATAACCCTAAGCTGTCAATCACTGATTCTGATAAATATTGCCATCTGGAAAGTCATCGTCATCATCATCATATCAGCCGAAAGACGTTCACTGCTGGACATAGGCCTCCCCCAAAGACTGCCAAAGTGACCGGTCCTGCGCCACCCGCATCCATTGGACTCCCGCAACCTTTACCAGTTCATCAGTCTACTTTGTCGGGGGCCTACCTACGCCGCGCCTTCCGGTACGCGGTCGCCACTCGAGAACCTTTCCGCCCCAACGGCCAACGGTTCTACGTGCTATGTGCCCTGCCCCCTGCCACTTAAGTTTAGCGATTCGGAGGGCTATATCGGTTACCTTTGTTCTGCTGCGGATAGGCTCATTTCTGATGCGATCACGCAGAGAAACTCCCAACATGGCCCTCTTCATTTCCTTTTGGGTGACTTTGAGCCTAAAGTACAATGTAATATTGGCATATCAGAGAAACAATGCAGCAGCAGTCTGTCTCACTCCAGTTATATTATTTTTCTTATACCTACGTATGGCGGTATTTTACAATGTTTCAGTTGGTCGTCGGCTACACGGCCCCAATCAAGAATGACGACCAAGTTGGACTCTTCTTTTTATTCAATTTTCAATACCAGTATCTTCAGTTCACCAACATTACACAACTGTCTCAGTATTACGCCATCAATGAGGTAATTAGTAATACGTATTTTGTACAAATATACCCGATTATACGTCGGTAGAATTACTTTTTCAGTTTTAATTTTGGTACTCTCTTTTGTTCCATAAGAACTCATCTAGAATTTGTGTTGAGTTTCAGCACAAGGTTTCCAATGAGAATAGTAGCGCTACGAAAAACGTTTGCTATTTAGTTGATTTATATAATTTCATTGCAAGTTTTCATAAAAATAATTAATCACTTTCTTTATTCTTTACCAGTCCTCATTTTTATATTATAAATAGCATGTTTTCGAATTGGCAATTTTTCAATTTAAATAAAACGCGATTCATCGCTATTGCACATTTGTGTTACTTCAGTTTTCGTTTTTAAACCGACTTTAAAAAAACGGAGGAGGTTCTCAATTTGGCTGTATTTTTTAAATGTTTGTTACCTCAAACCTCCGTCATTGATGAGCCGATTCGAATTTTTTTTTGTTCGTATGTTCCAGGTGGGTCCCATTTTTTTCAAAATTCAGTTAAATGATGGGATCCATCAGGAATTGAGGGGACTCTTCAATTTTATTAGGCACGCGTGTAGTGATTTTGGTATTTTCTATTATAACTCACGTATTTACATCCGGAATCATAAATTTGGTGGCGAGGAATTGATGATGAAGACCACAAATGACTTATCGAATTCCCCAATTATGTACTTAAAAGTGCAAAAGTACGTCACAGGTTCCGATAAGATTCCGTTGAAATAGGAACTAGTTAATGAAGTGCCATTGGTGATGATTTGATGATCTTGGGGAATCGATGGAAGTCCTCAGTCCCACATACAGCGATTCGGTTTTTTTCGATAGTTATCAACGTATTTGCTATCGGAAATCAGTTCATGTGGTAAATTGTAAAAAAATAGGATTTTTTCTCGTGGCTTGGCGGAGTATTCATAATCATAATCATAATCATAATATTTTATTGCAACCATGGTATTAAAGATCTTACATAAGAGAATACAGTTCCACATGGGCCCTGTTAGGGCATGGCAAAGACAGTAATACTTATATTAAATTAAATTAATGTGATTCAATTAAGTTAAGTTATTATGTTTACCACTAAACTAACATATAACATGCAGTCATTTGTGTGCAAAAATATAAAAAAAATATCACGAGAGTGTAGGGTACAGTCGAATACATTTTCATAGTAATTATTTTTCTCTAATATTATGTTATTATACATTTTATATTTAATTATTATCAAGTTGAAGGGGTTGAAGTGTGTTGTGGGCGATAGGCTAGCAACCTATCACTGCAATATCACATTTTGTCGATATTTTATACCCACATTTATGCTAAAAGTGGCGCTGGAACATACGTTTCATGTGCTCTGCCTACCCCTTTTGGGAATAAAGGCGTGAATGTATGTATGTATTATCAAGTGAATTATCAATGTTATCTATTTATTAAAATATGATGCTTAGTTTAATTAATATTGAACATCAGTTATTTATAAGTATATGATTTACAATTTTATTAATTTTATTAAACCAGAAAAGCGAAGTTATAAAATTTTAGGTATTCAGATCATATGTCATAAATTCTTGGTGTGAATAAAATGTGTTGTCTATGAGCCAGTGTTTAAGTTTGCTTCGGAATATATTATACTTGTCCTCTTTTTTTATAGATTCCGGGATTTTATTATAAATTTTTATACATTGGTAATACGGTCCGTTTCTATATATGTTTAATTTATGTCCAGGGATAGCCAATTTGTTATTACGACGCTCGCTTTTGCAAAATTGAAACTGTGATATATGCTTCCTTACAAATAGACCTACTTCCAGTATATAAATGGATGGAGAAATGGAGTATTAAATTGAAGTCGGTTAAAACTTTGTTTATAAAGTCAATTATCATATCTGTCCACATTTATAACAAATATACTCAAAAATGTAATGAATGCGCTAAATTGTTATTAAGAATAATTGAGGTTGTGTACAATACAATAGGCATGATGACAGTAATTGAAAATCACTAAAATATGGTATTTTCTTAGTGAAATTTTAATCGTAGAATTCAAAAATTGCTCATATTTTTTATTTAGTAAGAGATTATTATTTATTTTGATAAAATTAAACTGAAAAATACGGACGCCCGCCATGATATGTTAAACACCAAATCAGAGCGCATGACGTCACATTTGTGGAAATACATACCCATAACGGCCATTACCACAGAGTACAGAGAAAACTTACGCACTGAACGAATAGTAAGACAGGGATAGAACCATGTTATCTGTCAGATCTTCATACGTCATTGTCCCGCTGTCTCGCTCGCACGGCCGCGCAACACTTGTGAACTTTTTAATTTATGTTCATTCAATGAGCAATTGATTGATCTAGGTAGCAAACAACAAAGGACTGCGTTCTTTTTATACAAACGTGACGTTACTCGGGACGCCATGACACTGACAAGCGTTTTAGCGCCAATTTAAAAATTAAAAACTATTATGCATTTTTTTCCTACTTAACTGTTAAATTCTCTTGAAAAATCTTATTCGTTGTACATAATAAATGTTTCTAAACATTATAGAACAGTTTTTCAAAATGTGTCATCATGCCTATTGCGAGTAGGAATATAAATAGCTTCTATGTAAAACAATATACGTTGAAGAATAGCGAATGAGAAGAATTGCGAATCGGAAGAAAACCTTTTGTGGAAAGCCTAGCATTAATTGATTTACCACGTGGCTGTAAATCAGCATATATCACTACAAATGGCATTCAAACAATACATTATATAGTATGAAAAAACGTGAACTTCCAGGTATCGAGGGAGCAGAGAGATGTGGATGTGGCTGCACGAAAGAACGAGCGACTTGTATTGTATAATGCAGTTGCAGAATTGATGGATTCGTAAGTAGCCACTTAACTATAGTTTACTCAGGTACTCGCTACTTGCAATGTTCAGTCAGTATCATACGGACAATATGTAAAAGTTGGAACCTTAATCCCCGAAAATGATCGCCTGGCTTGCTGTGTCATTCCGTGGCTTCGTACTGAGCGGAGATGAAAATCAAAATCAATTAAAATTGTACTACTAGATTTTATAAGAATATTTTCTTTCTTTCTTTCATTATTTCTTACTAGCTTCTGCCCTCGCCTCCTTCCGCGTGGAACTCGTTTATATCGCAGCTCCATACAAACTTTCACCCACCCCTCATTTTACCCCTTAGGGGATGATTTCGGGGATAAAAACTATCCTATGTCCTTCCCCGGGACTCAAACTGTCTCTATACCTCACCTAAATAGGTTTAGCGGTTTAATCGTGAAAAGGTAACAGACAGACACACTTTCGCATTTATAATATTCGTATGGAGTATGGATTTACAATGATACTGATTTACAAGATAGAACAAAGTTATTGGCGTTTTGACTATTATTTAATACTTGCACCCAATGATGTGATATAAAAGAGGTAGATAAGTCGTCTATAAGAAAATCCATGTTTAACAATGGCGACCAAAGCTGACAGCATCCCACTGACGACGCGAAACTGACGCAAATTGGTGCAATTGACTCAGTTTCAGTCTGCCATTTTTAGAAAGCTTATGTAGGTACCTCTTTATTATATTACATAATTGCTTGTAGCTATAAAACTTTCGTCGCAATATTTAATCGGTTCAGTATAAGGTTATTAATTTATATTGTAGGACGTAAGAGATGATGATTTATTTTTCAGAAAAGGCATGAATGGCCAAGAATGTCTGCTGCGAGCAATATGCGAGGTCGCGCAGTTTCCTGTCGAAGAAGAAGGCTTCGTTGGTGAAATACTGCATGTGCTACTAACGTTAGTAATAGCGACCTATACTTTATAGCGTACCAGTTAATATCGTAGCTCCATACAAACTTTCACCCCCTATTTGACCTGGGGACGATTTCCGGGCTAAAAACTGTTCTATTTGCTACCTCGGGACATCTATCTTTTTACCAAAACTTATCTAAATCGGTTAAGCGGTTGACACGTGAAGAGGTAACAGATAGACAGACACACTTTCGCATTTATATATTAGTATGGATAGTAATCCATACTCGCGCGGGAGTTATCGTAATAACACCCGCGCGAAACAGCCTATCCGTCTCTTTCTAATTCCAACAGACATCTTGACGTGCATGGTAAGACAGAAAATATCTCTACACCGAGAAAGGTATAAGGTATGAGAAACTAGCACAAACCAAGGTCAAGGTCCTCTCTTTAGTACGATTTATCTCACATCCCTGATTCGTTATGAAGCTAAACTAATCTCACATTAACTTATGGACATCTCAGAGTAGTTATTTAATTAGACTGCTCACGGAGGTTTACCTTCTCCAACAACGACCCTTTTTATATTTTTTTTTCGTGGAGAAAACTCGTAGTACCCGGAGTACCCAATCATCGGAGGATGACTTAGTTATGTGGTATTTCTATCCTCTTAAAAATCCACGGTGCCCTGCATCTGCGCTCTCATGCAGGGGACTCCAGGATCTCATTCTGAACGCACTGGAGTCACCCTCGCGCCTCACCACATTTGGGTCGTCCTAGGATAGAATAGATGTTGGTTGCCTTCCCTGAGGTTCTTAAGCAAGTGCCTCGGACCCCGCCAGAACTGCCACCCCATGACTCCCTTTAGTCGCCTTCAACAACGACTCTTGTGTCCTAGCTCTGCACAGATTCACTTAATATACTTTTTGCTTTATATGGACTAGTATGTTTCCGGAATAAATCATTATCATTTCAAATCATTTTATTAATCCATCGATTCATTACTTCCAGGCCAGACTATGGACAGTCTCCCTTCGAAGACCAAGATCAAGACTTGAAAGAAGCCTTGTCACCGTACACGGATGCGGCGGTGGCTGGCCGACAAATGTTCAGCTGCCCCTACATTTACAAGGGATGTCCTGAGGGCCAGGGCATTTTGGAGATTATCACTCAGCTGAGAAATGAGTAGAACGATATAGACTGTTCAACACTCATTTATAATTTTCCTTAATCATCCTATAAAGTCATATAAGAGAGAGATGTATCGTTTTTATCATCAGAAACAAACATTCTGGTTCATCAGAGAACTTAACAACATGGTGTTTGTTACACTTCTAAAGACAATCATGTTCTAAAATGTATTTTCTACGCCAGAAACTCACCAGAAAACACATTCTAAAATAGGTAGTGAAAAAGTGTTTTTTGAACGAGCGAATTCTCTGTTTCGGCTTGGCCAAGTATTCGTTCGTATTTTTGGCTGCCAGGCTGTTCTCCTCTATAGGTCGTATTTCTCAACCGATTGTCGTGAATTGTTGTGAGCAGTGTTTGCAGGTTCGATAATTATATAGAACTTGCTTCCGTTTGGACCCGGGATAAAACTATCCAACATTTCAATATATAAAATATATATATTAAATATTATTTGGGGACAATCTTACACAAATCGAGCTAGTCCCAAACTAAGCAAAGCTTGTACTATGGGTACTAGACGACGATATACATACTTAAATAGATAAATAAATACTTAATACATAGAAAACATCCATGACTCAGGAACAAAATATTCATGCACATCACACAAATAAATGCCCTTACCGGAATTCGAACCCGGGACCTCCGGCTTCGTAGGCAGGGTCACTACCAACTAGGCTACAGAGGTCGTCCAAACACTCTCCACTCCAAATCCAATAAACTATCTTCGTGCAAAAGTTCATCCAAATCGGTTGAGCCGTTTAAGCGTGATAAAGTAATAAACATACAAGCATCCAAACTTTCGCATTTAATAATATTAGTAGGCAATTTTTTGTCGATGAAGTGTATGAAAAACTATATAAAATATATGATTGATACAGAGTCGCAACGTCTCTGCTTCCAGAGCTTCTAGTATTAAATGAGTATACCGGGATTACTGGGTGAGTTCGGGGTTAAGATCCGGAATGACCAAAAGCGAATTAGATGATAAATAAAACAGCCAATCACGAGTAAACTCTGAATCAATCTCAATTACAGTTCATTTTCAATTAGCTGTTTTTTTGGCGATTTCTTAGCTGGTCCCATGGGAATATTTAGTCGTTCAGTACTATCACCTTACGCGCTTTTAATAATTCCGGATCACTACCCCAAAATCACCGAGTATAGATAAATGCTGAGCAAAAATGCCGTTAAAATTAGTGTATCCCGTCTGTCACTTTATTTGCGTTTGTGAGGAACTGATAACACAATTAAATTTTTATGAATAAAGTGGCTGGTTATAACAGGCAACATGGAATTTAAACATCTGTTTGAAAACGGCACGATATTACATTAGATTTGAAAACGAGCAATTTTAAAATTTGATTCTCGATTTCGACCGGGCGAAAAGTTGTCACGTCCGAACGATATCTTCGGCCACGCTACCGACATACCATTCACGAGACAAGTGTCTCCCCGCTGAACGGAGAAGGACAAAAAGATTATAGAATGTATTGGAAGATGAGTGTTCCGTTGGACTTGTTTTGGCACAGAAGCTTTTACTGCCTAAAATAGGAAATAATAATATCACATTTTCGGATTAGTGCATCTTGGTAATTTATCTACCAGTTGCAATCAACTGTATCGATACTATGTTGCGGTTGTACTGTGCAAAAAGTTGAAGTGAGTAAGCGCTTTAATAGTCAAGATCCGAAAATGTATTAAGGGCTATTTACATTATGCAACAACTCGTATACGATTTTTGTTACATCGCGGGGCTGCGGGCTAACGAAATACGTCTAATTCAATCTAATCCTGCAATGTAGCAAAATTCGCATGCGAGTTTTTGCACCATGTAAATGGACTTTTCTTATTGTTTTATCAAGTAATCTACGTCTACGTTGCGATACAATCGTGCGTTCGTCATCGGGTGTTTATGTTAATAATTTTTGAAACAGAGTCATTTATTGACATGTCTGTCAGCGCTCGTTTATAGTTCAAGAATTAATTGTAACTCATTTACGGTTGTACATTCTTACTGAATTACCGGATGAAGTCCATCTTGTTTTGAAGGCAGCTCATTAAATTATAGCATCCATACACATTTGTACACCTTTTAGGTATTCTAAATTATTTTGTCATCTTGTAACCTGTCTTTCGGCTGATATGATGATGAGGAATGAAATGAGAAATGTTTATCACAAATAAATATTTACTTACATACCGATAAAACTGAAAATTGTCAGAACATTGTACTTGAATACACCAAACAGACGGCATTTAAACGAATAAACTATCATTCATAATTCAAAATAAAATACCAGAATGCAGAATAATTGCATTATTCAGTAACAACTGCTGTAGCCGTTTCTGGAGTCCGTAAAATGGAATTCACAATTTGATCGAATTTAAAGGTAATTTACAATTCACTCCACTGATTGACATTTTTAATGATTTATCATGCAGCATGCTGGCGTTTGGTGAGTGTTTATTTTAATAATGTTGTAATACTATAATGAAGGGTCGCTAGTATCGATGGTTCAAGCTTTTCGTTGTTTTAATGTCATCTTAATTTCGTTGGGAGCAGTAGGGCACCGCGGAATGTAATCTTGTTCATTAAATTAACCCAACTCAAGTAGCTTACACTGCAGCGTATATGCAAAAACCCTAAACTTGACAGTGTATCTTTAAATGCCACATTTTTGTCACTTTTTTGCATGTTTTTGTCACTTTTTGCATCTTTTTGTGGAAGGATTTTTCACGCTCTATATAGCACAACTGGGGGGCCTGGACAATGGGAATGGGAATGACTGATGCCGACGAAACATTTTTCGTTAACATCTGTCATTCCTATACATTTTATTAGTTTTCTATTGGCGTTAGCGCTTGTCGATTGTAACCTTGTCTACGGCCCCTGAGGCTCAACACCCGATGTTTTTAATTTGTGCCAAGTTTAGTATTAAACGTTGCCTGGCGTCTATGACTGTAATACAAGCTAACTCCGAGTTTAAACTTCAAAATAATCTTGGAGGCTTCTTCTGTGGTCAAATGTAGACCTAACATACCTACAAAAAATAAAGTAAGTAGTCTCAGTTAATTCTGGGCTGTTATTCGCCAAGCGCTAATGCGGCTCACCCCGCCGGTCACCCGTCACGAAAATAGACCTTTAAATAACTATACACTTAGTTACTACGCATCGCGGTGTCAAGATATTATCAACTGTACCAATGTAATTATACTTATGTGTTTTCCTTTTTGTCTTTTTATATCTAGTTTTCATGACGCATTGGTTGTACTGTAATGTCATGTTTACATGTTTTTAATAAATAAATAAATAAATCAATTATATATGTGGATGAGCGTTGAGGTGAGCTTAAAACAAGTTACAGAATACGCTTTTTCCACTAGAATCCCCTAGCCTGATTTACCCAGGGGAAAAATCGGTTAGGTTGTTAGGTGAACTGCGACCCTACAGCGCGCGAGCCGAGCGAGCGAAGCGAGCGTGACGCGGTAGCGTCCGGCGAAGCGCCATAACCAAACATTATCATTTTTTCCTATTTCAATATAAAATAGTTGCCGCTAGGTTCCCCTGGGTGATCGGGATCAGGTGATTAAAGTGGATAACATGCAGAATAGGGGGGCTTTATCATAATTAGCGCAGCGGTGGCCGGTAGGACCGCAGGCACAATGGACTGGGAATGCAGAGTCCCCGAGTTCGATTCTTTCGCTTATATATGTATAGTAATAGTACACATTACTACAGAGGCCGGGAATTAATCGGATAGTAATGAGGCTGGCAACCCCTTTTGATGCCGACGTATACAGTTTTCTCAAACAAGCAATGAAATCAATTTAAAAAAAAACTCCAAGAAATCAAACTTTAATTTTCATGGCTAAACGCCGTGATCCTGTGCCACAAATTGTTGAATGGAAATTAAAAACGACCATCTTGCAGGCCTAGGCCTCTAATTTTGTATGATATGCCATTACGGGGCTCTCGTCTCGCTGCGCCCGAAACTTCGAAGCCCATTATGAAGAACACAACGTCAATATTTCATTACATGTTTGAGAAAATTAATATTATTTATTAATAAACAAGAGTACAAATACAAGAAAATATAAACTTAGACAATGACAAATCTCAACATTACTAGATGCAATAAAACAAATAATTAACGAGACACAGAATACAGAAAAGAAAAATAAAATGGTATAATAAAATTGGTGAGTATTCCACATTATAATAACATATCGCAATATTTCAATGAAGCTAATTCATCTAAGTTTTATTGATAATGATAGCCAAACACCCTAACCAGAAGAAATATATCCGCCCCGGTCTCGCGGTAGTAAATCGGTTGGATCGTTTGCAATTTCCCAGGTCCTCAGGGCGCCATTCATTCTCCACGAGACGTCTCTTACACTGTTATATTGCAAGACTACGTGGGTTAACGTGAATCGGATAATTGTTTTATCGCCCATAGGATATGCATAATGTAAACTATTACACCTATCAGACATAAATATACACCGTGGACGTTAATAACCCGAAAGATTTTAACCACGCATTCCTTAGGTCATTAGGAGCAAAAAATTTTATATGAACCCCAGTCACTGCCGGCTTAGTTTTGAAGATATTATCAATATTCATGTAAACTTTTTATTTTGATTACTAACGTGCATTTAGCTCTTTTGATTGCGACGTTGCTACCGATGTTGGCCAGTTTTGCGTCGCTATTGACAGATATCAAAGTGCCAGCTACCACTCACTAAATTTAACCTTTTTTGAAAAAATAATCGTTACCGTTTTATTAAAAGGGACAATTTCCATAGAAAAGCGATAGTTATCTAAGTTTTATTTACAAAAACCGACAAAACAAACAAAAAAAAATATTTTTTTTGCTGAATTTTTGTTGGGGTTCATCAATTCTTACTCCTAATGACCTCAGGAATGCGTGGTTAAAATCTTTCGGGTTATTAACGTCCACGGTGTATATATCCCAAACATGCAATTAACTATTGACGTTGTCTTCTTTATAATAGGCTGGAAAGTATCACGTTTCGTACGAGACGAGAGATCCGTAATGGAATTTCATACAAAAGTGGAGAAGGAGAGGAGGAGACATTACGTCATGGCGTTCAGCCTTTAAAAAAATGTTCGGATATTTTTTCATTGCATATTTCTGAATAGCATAGCACCTTGGTGTGAAAAAGGATTGCCAGTTTTTTGTCCCTATCCATCTTTGTCTACTTGGCCGGCAATCCCTATTTTCCCGGCCTCTGCAGTACTGTACACGAGAATAATTTTATGAAAAAAATAAGTTTATTTCAGACCGTTTGCATATTTTGCTCCTGTTAAAATTGTTCTCGTGTTCACACGTCGGTCGAGGCCAGCATATAAGACCAATTTATTAACGCTATTTTACTTCTAATCAGTTGAAAAGTTTATAATCCTATTAGCCCATTATATAATGGACTTGGATTATAGGTACCTATTTAAACATCATCATCATCTTCTCACTTCACACGCCAGTTCTCATCAGCCGACATCATAATTATTTTATTAGTGATCGCACTAATAAAAGAAAACCATACCATCGGGTCTCCCCTTCTGCCCTCCGTACCTACTTTTGCCGGCCGTTTTCCCTATAACAGGTACCTTGTTGCTTTCTAAATCTTTCCTCTCCATACATATTTTGCTTCTGCGACCATCTGCCAGTACCAGGGCTGTTGTCCAACGCTAGGGAAACGCCTGTTTGATGGCCGTATGATCTAATGTCAATGTCACAAATGGTTGTCGAAGGACCTTTAGTGGTAAGTAAAATTAAGTCAGGCCCCTTGAACCTCCCACTTCGTCCTGATAATCTAGTCGCTGCTGTTTGAGGACTGCTTATTAAAATCTATTCACTAGTAAATTAAACAACAAACACAAAAAGGTTTTTTAGTGCCTACTATACAATAGTCCAAAAAATATTGTATGACAATATCACACCAAGGTTCACCCTAAAGCCAACGTAATATAACTTCTGAAATCTATTATCTTCCTAAACGTTCAGAATAATTTCCTTCATCGAACAAATTAACAATTTTCTTGTAAATTAACAATAATTGGAAGTTAATTGGGTACAAGACCGAGAGCCGAGGGTCAGGGCAGTAAAATTTTGAGGGTCCTTGTATTGATTTTACATAAAAGACGGTATAGAAACGTTTACCATAGTTACCATTGCGTGTGAGATTGGGTGACACATAGCCTGGTTGTACCCGCACGATCGTCCCGATGATCGTGCGGGTTAAGCAACTATTCAGAGCAATGACGCGTAATCCAATTATATCGGAGAGGCAATCGGATGGCTCGCGGTATTTGAGCTCCCGAAGTGATGTGCAACTGCCCTGTGCAACCCGAAATGAGCCAACTGTGACTGGTTCGGAAATAGAAGGGGGTGGTTAAAAAAATAATGCTAGGCAACCGGATGAAACAGCGGTAGCCTGAAAGTGTGTACCCTGTTTATATAATGAACTTTTCTGCCATCCCTCCTAGTGTGACTAGGCGAGCAAAGAAAAAAAAAATAAAAAAAATGTTAGGCAACCGCTTGAAAATTGGCATGCTTGGTCTTCATCACATACAGACCCTGGAAAAAAATGCCATCCTTCCCGGCCGGGCGGTTATCGATCTGTCAGAGTTGGAAGCCGGAAAAAAATGGTGGTGGACGAGAACTTAGGATAAATGCACTTAAAATCATTAAAAGCGGATGGCATTTGTTTTTCGAGTCTTGTATGATGTGATAAATGATATGCACAAATGCCATCCCTCTGCCATGAAATTTCATCCCGCTGTGGCCACCCTTACAAACGCGAAATTTGTCAAATTGGGATATGCCCAATAAAACGTTTTGCAATCAATTGCCATCGACAATTTTCGCGTGGGAGGCACGGTGCGGGGTCTCTAGTTGCTGTACAATCAAAAGAAGTCTTCCAACTCTGATAGATCGATAACCGTATGTGATGAAGAACATGCATGCCAATTTTCAAGCGGTTGCCTAACATTTTTTTTTTTTCTTCGCTCGCCTACAGGGCTCATGTCACACTTGGAGGGATGGCATAAAAGTTTCATTATAAAAACAGCATACACACTTTCAGGCTACCGCTGTTTCATCCGATTGCCTCGCCATATTTTTTTTTACCACCCCCCCTCCTATTTCCGAAACAGTCACAGTTGGCTCATTTCGGGTAGCACAGGGCGGTTCCACATCACTTCGGGAGCTCAAATACCGCGAGCCATCCGGTTGTCTTTCCAACATTTAATTACGCGTCATTGCTTTAACTAAACACAGTTCGCTTTGAGTCAGTTAACGAGCGCTACCATGCATCAGAATCAGAAATTTTATTTGTGAAATATAGGTACAAACAAGCTGGTTATTATATAACAAAATCGTTCTCTGTTTTAGCCGATAGTGTAGGTGTACAAATATAAATAGGTTAGGTCTACTTGGAGTGATGGTCGAGACTCTTCGTTATTCAACCGTTCGCCGAAACGACTATTGGGACAATGATCGCCGAATCAACATCCCACATGGCGGTTACCTCATGAGCCAGGTCTAGGTACCTGCTGGCTTTGTCCTTCTCGGCCTTCAAGAGGTTCCTTTTATTATTAAGTTAATTATAGTTTCAATAAAGTACATAAACAGTCTTTCATTTTAACATATTTAATGAGATCAACGTGTTATAAATCCGTGTAAGTTGACACTTCCAGCATTGAGAATGGGCACCTGGAAATTGACAGTTGGCAGTCCTCTTCCGTCACGTTATGCCATCTGTCGGTCGCCGATGAATGTTTTCTGTAAAAAAATATTGAGATTATTGTTATTGTCAAACCTATGTTGGGTTGTTCCGCTGTTTAAATGACGCAACGAGTGTGTTGTGTACATGGTGTGCTCTCGTCGAGAGCCTCTCGCCCGAGACTCTCGGCGAGAAGCTCTTGGCGAGTGTGTACAGCTGGCATAAGGGTGGGTTGCACCGAAATGTCTGTAGTCTTGAGCAGAGTTCGTTAAAATCTGAACGTATGGAAAGTTTGTCAAGTTTCTATGGAATGACAGCTGCCGGCGCGATATTTAACGTTGATCAGCTTGTGATCGTAATCGTTTTCATATTCAAAGGCGGCAAGCCCGGCACCGCGCCCTGTTATAGGCCTAAACCCACACCCGTACGCCACGCACGCTAGGACTGAGGTAAGCAGTCTACCTATAGAATAGAATTGCATTTGCTTTGTTTTATTCGATTTAAATGGTCATGCATTTAAACTGTGGTTACCCTCTAGATTAAGCCAACACACGGCAATTTTTTTCAGCGCTACGAACGCTATTCTTTTATGACTTTTGATCAATGGCAAGTGCCGCGCGGCAGTTAGCGCGTTCAAGAAAAGCGCGTTTATATCGCAGCAAAAAACCGCCGTGTGTAACCACTCTTAAATCAAGGGTGTAACAAACTTACCGGAAAACCATTTTAAGTATCTTGTAGTACACCCCCTCAGGTTTCGGAATCATTTGCGTTTCGCAAATGGTTCGCCGGATGCAGTGGTAACCACTCAGGCCATTCCTGTTAATTACGTTACCATTAGATATATGTGCTGTATTAAGAATTATTCTTTACTAACATAAGGATGAAGTCTCAGTAACAAAATATGCATTTTATATTTGAAAAGAAGATTTATTGTTATAATTTGTATGTTTTCATTCCATATTTCAGGACCATGGGGTCCCGGACCTTTGGAAGGCATACGTGGGGCCAAAGCCAACTGCGCCGAGGCCATTTAAAACAAAAAAAAATCCAAAGCGACGGATACACATGGCGGATACCATCTCCGAGCTCTCAACATGATACAACCGGTGATGGTCCCCTCCAGGTGCAAAGACTAATGCTAGTGTTATTAGAATAAAATGTTAAGGTCCAACTGTATAGTCCACTCGCGAAAGTGTCGACATATGAACGAAAAAACAGTCCGTAGATGCGTTGTGAATGCGAACAGGGTGAAGTAGGAAGACGTGTTTTAATAAAAACCGTATGAAAAACGTTAAGGTAGAAGATGCGATGGATTAAATGAATTAGTCGGATGAATTCCAAATTTATTAAAATCGGTTCAAGTCGGACCTAGACAACACTAGAACATTTGGCTTTTTGCCCAATGATGAAATGATAAGTCATATAATTATGTACTTATTGGAATAAATCATATACATTGTAATAAATATGCAGTAAGGAAACATTACGTAAGGCTTTTATAAAAAACATATAGGTATTCCTTATTTATACAAAACGGGACTTAATCGCGTATTAAAAAATAAATCCCGTTTAGTATAAATAAAGTGTGAGAATCGTGAAAGTTTAAATCAATATAATAGGTATTCCTACACTCATTTAGCACCCCTAAAGATATCAAGTGGCTCTAAAAAGCAGGTAATTTTAATGAAATACAACTCAGCTAAAATTAATCAAGTTAACGAAGTACTCAGGTACTTGTTCAAAAACTAGACCTTGTTGGGATAAAACCGGTCTCCGCGCGATGTTTCCCTTCACCGAAAAGCTAACGGTCCAATATTCCGTACATAAGTTCCAAAAAACCTATTGGTACGAGCCGGGTTTGGAACCCACAACCGTCGCTTGACAGCCGCATGCCTGAACCATTAGGCTACCGTAGCTTACGTGGCGTATTTTTCTGTCAAAATAACAAAGCTAAGTAAGTTTATTAGATGCATGCCCTTAACCGCTTGAGTTATAGTTTTAATTATTTAAACTGAGCTCATGAATGACCATTGTATTGAGTTCATGAATAGCCTTTATTTGCGGTCGACACTTGCAAATACAATGAACATTTTATATGGCGCTAACCTTTTTCTTGCAAAAAATGGCACGCGTCCGACCACAGTCGTATTGTTAGACTTGAATGCTATTGTTTTGAAGATTAGAAGTCAATGATCTTCTGCCGCAAACAAAGGCTATTCATGAGCTTAGTACAATGGCCATTCATGAGCTCAGTTTAAATAATTAAAACTATACAGGTGATTCAACATATACATACAACATAATAGAATAATTGAGGACAAAAACAGTCCAAAATTTTGTGTAGTTTGTAAGAAAATGGTTGTTTTTGCTCTCCTGTAAAATAAACTTAAACCTAGTCACTTGTTTTTGATTTTTAGCAACCGTATTAGAATCAGAGCGGGTACCGAAAAACGTAAACCAGTACGATAAATATTCAAACGAAGTTGCGGTTACGCGGTAGCCACTCAAGTCGCAAGCGCACCACAGACTCCTAGATTCAACTAGGTTCCCCTCGATGAAAAGGGGTGTAACACCAGTGGTGTACAAACAGTACCTGTCCATCACAGTTTCCATGCCTTCGTACACCGTTCTCCTCTGCAAGTGGTGATAGGGATGAAAGGAGTCAGGCGGTTCATCCCAGGTCATACGGAATCCTAGTGCGTAGGCAAATATTTGGTTCCACGGCATCATGTTCGCTTTTACGTTGAGTCGGTACTGGAACAGATTTGGAACACCATTTAGTTAAAGAGGCAACGAACGTTGCTCACGTCCGTAGGAGATTGCCACGAATGCCCTACACTTGTCCCCTGGGGGGCGGGCGAATATTCAGCGTTTTTGAGGCGTGTTTTTTCGTCATTGTCGCAGACAGCAAATACTATTAAAAGATACGAGTATCAGAGTCTACTTTTGATGAAGATGTTAGCCAAGACCAGTACTGAATCATTTTTGACTCAAAGTTCTGCGGTACGTTTTACCTCTGATGAAATAATCTTGAGACGACAATGACTTTAAAACCGAGCGGTTCAAACGCTCGGAGAATCGCCCGGGCGCTAAAGGAGCAACCACCTTTTTGGCCGCTGTACCTGTCGCTATGTATGCGACCTCTTATTACCCTCCAAAATAAATGAATTATGCCTGGATGCCATACGATTCAATAAACAAATTAACAAGACCACTGACTCACATATGAGTCACGATTCTACAAGGATCAATTCTGCTACGCGCAACGGCGTGTCGTACGGAGCGTTGCTTGGTCTTGAATGGGTTTATCGGGCATCAGTCCACCTTGTGGGGGTCTATCCACGCTGCGCCTTCCGGTACGTGTTCGCCACTCGAGAACCTTTCAGCCCGCACGGCCATCGGTTCTACGTGCAATGTGCCCCACTGTCCCTGCAGTTTAGCGATTCGGAGGGCTATATCGGTTACCTTGGTTCTTTACGGAGAGCCTCATTACTGATGCAATCACGCAGAGAAACTCCCAGCATAGCCCTTTTCATTAAAGGTACCCTATGGGTGGCTTTGAGGCTTTGTATATGAGGCCCATAGTAAGCGACCACGTTTCGCCTTTAATGGGTTAATTACAAAAACATGTCCTCTGTAGATTACAGGCTCGAGTACATATGGATAATGCTTAAAAAATAGCAAGTTACTCCTTTACACCTCCGGGGTGCCCCAAGATAAAAACAACAACATGGTGCCCATTGTAATTTGAGGAGTGCCGTCATTACTCTGCCATTTATTTCCCCCGGGTTCTGGGACAATTGGGGGGTCCAATATTCAAACACAAAAAAGATGGAGAGATTAATCCTTAGAAACACTTAATCCCAATTCCGCCAAAACTGTATCAACTAAAGTAGTTGCAAGCGTCCATAGGCTACGATGACCGTTTACCACCAGGCGGCCCGTACACTTGTTTGCCACCGACGTGGTAGTATATAAAGTTACGTCGAAGAGACTAACCTACATTTATCTAACTTCTGTGAATACCTTATTATGTGGCTTGCCGATGGGAAGATCAGCTTGAACAAAATGATGACCAATTATTTAATTATTTCGTAACCTGTTGCTCGGTTTATCGGTTCGCGGCTATAATCTCTCGGAAGAAGGATCAAGTTAACTCCTTTATAATTTGTTTTGACATGATTGGGCATGAAATTCTATTAAAATTGTTTAGGCTCTCGGCTTTGTGACGAGAAGCAGGGGAGGTTCACTCTCTGATATCGTCGCGCTGCCACAAGTACATGCCAGTGGGCCGTCTTAGACGGTCTATTAGTGGTTGTCGCGCGCAATATAGGCCTAGCCCTCTGGTGACTGATGACTATTAAGCGCGCCAACAAATGCTTATAAAGTGAGCGCGCACTTGGTCCCCATGGTTCCAGTGTTTCGACCCCTCAAATAAATGTCCACTACATAGGGCGTCCATACTTGCGGCGCTTGAGGTCTTCGGCAGGGGATGCATCCGAACCGGCATTAATTCGGGTGCCTGGAAGATATGTGGGCGCCAAATGTCTTGGATAAAACCAAATAAAGTGATGATATGTTTTTATATTATAACAAAGTTCGATTATATGCAGACACCGTAGACTAAGAACGCTTGCAAATTCAGAAGAACCTCGAGGTTTTGAGTTTAGGATTTATTGATTCACTTTTACAATTATTTATTGCACACTTGGTGTACTCAGTGCTTTTTTTTATAGTCGGAAGAGCTTCTTGTTGCTCGCCTCCCAAAGGTCCGGGATACCATCGTCCCGTGACCGAGAAAGACATACAGGTTTATTACATTTACAATGGATTTGCTCTGAAAGTGCGTCATTATATGGGTCATCTTATGATGAAATGGCAAGTCCTCTATGCCCGCACGGCGTGGCGGGGCAGCGCGAGGCGAGGCCGTGCGGGAATGGATTTCGGGCCTATATTCCCATACACGTGAAGGAATGAGATTTCATGACAATCAAATTACACTTTTTATGTAAGTACTCATGTTTTTATTTACGAGTACTAGCATGATGCATTGTAATAGTAGTTTATCTACGCAGATATCATTAGTGCTCTAAAATGCGTTCTGAAACCGTAGGAAATAACCGATTTTACTATGAGAACTATCTTGTCTGTGGTAGTAGGTAAAATCTATCCACACACAGACCCATAGATTTACAGTTTTTTTTACTGACTTCACCTACTACTTACTACAGACAAGAAAGTCTCATAGTAAAATTCGTTGATATAATGCTACTCATTTCCTACGGTTTCCGCACGCATTTAAGAACACTAATGATATTTTCGTAAATAAAATGGTGTATGATACACGTGCAAATAGGGTAATCACAACTGTCCTAACTAGTTATTTACTTTTATTTTAAAACGTTTCTAATACAATAATGAACATGCTTTCTATTTATTGTTCAAACGACATTTATTTCTACATCTCGTAATATAAAATACTCACAAAGAAATGAGAAATATTCCGAAAACTCAGATACCTCTTCACTCTATAAGTCCTGTCACTGTTTGCGTCACCACCATCAATCAAAACAAAAGCTACCGACACAACGTACAACACTAAAACAATTTGATATATTCTATCCATGGTAACAATTTAACAGTCTTGTTCTGTTCTCTATACTTAATCGACTGGCTCAGTAGGTCACATCAGTCTCCGTTCCATACTTGATAAATCGTAAAGCAAACTGGCCCAAAATACATAACGGTCACATTTACTGGAATTGCAACGGGTATTTGGCCACTGTGCGCGTATCCGGCAAATTTACTAAGAAGTAATTTGCGCAAAATTTGAAATCTCTTATTGGTATATTATGTACTGCACCAAGCTTTATAGTATTTTTACTTCACACTCTCTGGTCGATCGTCTTCTCCATTTACAATAAAATACAATACAAATACTCTTTTCAACACAATTGCTCGTAACGTACCTCTTATTGTGTCGCTTTTAGGCTCATAATCCTGGATATTAAAAACGCGTGTTTTATAACATTACAACACTTGTGTGTTATGGTTATATCCCGATTAAGTCATGTTGGCACCTTGCAGCAAGATATATGCATGAACACGGTGCATTCTTAAATCAACCGGGTTGTACAGAATGTACAGCTATTTTTTTAATATTCGGCAAATGGATTCTTACTCGACTAAAGAAATTAAATTCTTTTTGTTAATTAATTGACTATTTCTTTTGTATATGATATGGAAACGTTTAATTTAGTAAAACTATTCACTTTTCATAACATTTTACATGAATTAAATACAGATAACATTTTAAAACGAAAATATAATTTTATTTTGTATTGGCTGTTTAGAGATTTCTGTGCCCACACTGCGCAAACATCACGAAAAAATAAACTGTTGGGCGCCCTTATAGGTAATTTATTTCACAAATATTTGTAAAATTTGTTTATGCGTGTTTGGTTATTATCAAAAATGTTGACTCGTGGTGACTAGAAAAGTGATAAATAGAATGGACGCCACTGGAAATTCTTGGCGATGTGCAATTGTGAGTAAAAACCTGTTGTCATCTTAATGATTTGCTTAATGTAAAGTAAATAATTTGGCAGGCCTATAACATTTTCATCTTATGAAAATGTTTTTTTCCTCGCAAAATGTGTTGAAAAACGTCGTATGATACGCGTGAGCTTTGATAATTACATACTCGGCTTCCTTATCACGCTCACCTGCGGTTCGCGTGAACAATTTCGCCTCTGATGTAATTATCAACCTACCTCACTTGTATCACAATGTACTATTACTACACACCTCTCACAGATAGAGCAGTTACAAAAGAAAACACAGAGATAGAGGGAGAGAGTAGATAACAATACAAAAACAACAGGCGGCCCTATCGCTAAAGAGCGATGTCTTTCAGACAACCTCTGGGTAGTGGAGAAAGAAACTAATGCGTTGTTGAGATACCACATCTCATCAATATATTTATATACATATAGGCACAATATGTTAAGAATCAACAGTTTCTGCCATAAAATTAAACTAAAAAGGAAACGCCAACTCAATTTATCTCAATTCTGACGTGGTGCTCATTGATGCATCAGCGCTCTGTTGTGTCAGATGTCAGAGCCTGAATTTAATACTGATCATGACCATCTGACGATATTTGTTAATTTAACATACATACATACATACATTCACGCCTTTATTCCCAAAAGGGGTAGGCAGAGTACATGAAACGTATGTTCCAGCGCCACTTTTAGCATAAATGTGGGTATAATATATCGACAAATGTGATATTGCAGTGATAGGTTGCTAGCCTATCGCCCACAACACACTTCAACACTGGTCCCTTAGTCGACTTTTACGACACCCGCGGGAAGAAAGGGGGTGGTGAAATTCTAACCCGACACCACACGGGTAATTTAAATTTAACAGATATATTAAATTTATGAAACCGATATATCCTTCTGTCGCGTCAAACAAGTATAATTTACTTTAAAAACAAAGTTTTAACCGACTTCAATTTAGTACTCCGCCAAGCCACGAGAACATTTCCTATTTTTTTTTTCAATTTACCACATGAACTGATTTCCGATAGGAAATGCGTTGATTACTATAGAAAAAAACCGAATCGCTGTATGTGGGCCGATAATATTTGAGGAATTCCATAGATTCCCCAAGATCATCACCAATGGCACTTCATTAGTTCCTATTTCAACGGAATCTTATCAGAACCTGTGACGTACTTTTGCACTTTTAAGTAGATAATTGAGGAATTCGATAAGTCATCTGTGGTCTTCACCATCAATTCCTCGCCAACAAATTTATGATTCCGGATGTAAATACACGAGTTATAATAGAAAATACCAAAATCACTACACGCGTGCCTAATAAAATTGAGGAGTTCCCTCAATTTTTCATGGATCCCATCATCTAACTGAATTTTTGAAAAAAAATGGGACCCATCTGGAAGTAAATGAATACGAACAAAAAAAAAATTTCGAATCGGCTCATCAATGGCGGAGTTCTGAGGTAACAAACATTGAACATAATGATAACAATAATAAAAATAAATACAGCCAAATTGAGAACCTCCTTCTTTTTTTTGAAGTCGATTAAAAAGTACGTACCAGTGACGGAGCGCCCATAAATCCGCGTCCCACCGGCTTGCCTAAAATTTATTTTTAGGCTTCCCTAAAAATATGGATATAAACTCTAAACTCATTCATAGCTTTTTGTTCCGGGTTGCCCATCAAACATTTTCACGCGCCGCCACTGGTACGTACGTCAGATAAGTATGAATCTCGCTGAACCGTACAACTAAATGATATTATATTATTACGTGAGTTGTCTTGGTCACCGACACGCTAGTGTCGAATTTAATTGCTATTTGCAAAATGGTCGCCCGAAAGAGTTCCGTTTTTCCAATTTCTGTACGGAACATTCATAATGTAATATTTGTACGCCCAATGTAATTTGGGCAGTTCATAGCGGTTCCGCAAAAGTAGGCCTTATTTACCGCGTGATTTAGCGGTCAAAATCGTGCCTACTTAATCCGCGAAGGGATTACAGGGAGCTTATGAAATCCCGCATTAATCCTGAAATCGCGTAATTTAAGATTTCTTACGGGACGAATAGAATTTGGCGGTTCACGGTTGGCATTATTCCGATACAGACACACACACACACACACACACACACACACACACACACACACACACACACACACACGTGTAAAATATTTTTGCTTACACGGCTTTAGTGGCCTGTTTGACAAAGTGTTCTTAGCCATGTTTTATGAAGAATCAGCATGTCGATTACGTAACGCATTGTACGCACGTTAGTTAGGTCTAAATGGCAAATTTTATATGGAAAAATGACAGCCAAACTGACCTAATGCGTACGAAACGTAACATGATTTACCCCTCTGAGACGTCTTCTTCCGTCAATCTTCGTGGATGATATCGCGGCCATAGAACAGGGGCCCAATTTTAAACAACAAAATGTGTCGTTTTTGCGATATCATAACTGCATTTGCATATTCCCGCAATTACAAATAGACAGCGACATTTTTTTAAATAGCTACATTCTATTGATTTCTTCTTCAGATTTTAGACCGAAACTTGGTGCAATTCTTCAGATTCCGAAACTTGGTGCAATGGAACACTTATGCGATTACTCGGTGTCCGTCTGTCGCGGGCAGTTTTTATAAATGAGCTAACCATCATTAAAAACATAGTCTCAAAGTTTATCAAGACAACAAGGAACTCAGTAGAAATTATAATAACTAACAAAAAGGAAAGCTGCACGACATTGACAAATTGTCTCGCTGAGCTTACCCAACATTACTCATCCGGCGTTCAGACGATCGCACGGTTCAACCAAGTGCTGCCTTGACAGATTTATTTGAAAATTATAGGAAAGTAACCTGAAATAATAGACATTAAGAGATACGAGGCATAGAGAGAGGAAGCATGTCCAAGCAGTGACGGTGATGGACCAAAGCTAAGTAATTTCGAAACTATTAGAGGCATACCCAGACCTGTTTCTCTTACGCTTTGGTTAACTCTGCTCTCGCACACTTTCTGTAAGTCGACGAGTACACCTGATCGCACTAGAATCGAAAGAGAGTGATGGATGCTATGATCGGAATTTTCTAGCTGTCAAACTTCGGCTTTGTGAGACTAAGGACATTTTTTTGTATGTACATTTCTATAACGGATTGCTTATAGAAAGAAGAGTCCAGGGCGATAGTTACCGGGCAGAGGCCCGGTAACTATCGCCCCACAAACAACTGTTTGCAGGCAGAGACCTGCAAACAGTTGTTTGTTCATCTTCAGGAGTTTTGGCGACCACAACTCAATACTAGAAATTCAACACTTCATCCAGAGTATTGACGGCAAGGTTTCCTAAAGGTAGGGCATAGCGGAACGCACTATTTGATTAGGATGACTGGTATATTGAGGGACTTGCATTTCTTTCTAATTGTAAACACAAGGAATCGTCGAATCAATAAAGGCTTGGCCATATACTTTTATTTCCTCTGGATTACCAAGAATTCATTGTCTAGTGTCAGCTCACCATCATGCCAGGTCCTATGCTTATTGCCACCACTGTGGTTATAAATAAACTATGTCTATTTGTCTACGGCGGCCTCCAGTGAAATGTAGGTTCTTTCATTGTTTTACTTCAAATTAGATCGACGGACCGCTGTCCTGTTCTTTAAGTTTTGCAAAAACAATAATTTAATGTTCAGAATACAATCAACCTGTATAAAAAGTGTAACGGGGCACCGATGTTTACCCATCGTGACTGCCACCTCACGAAAAGCCAAGATCACCTTAAGCCGCATTTCTGTAAGCCTCTCTTTATACTCGTTATAATGCTTTTGGAACTATAATACTTAACTGTAACTATGGCATTTATTAAATTTATTATATTAAGTATGTTTTCAACTATAGCTATGACTCAAAACTATAACGTAAGTGGTACTGAGGTGGACAATGAAAGTAATAGTGCATTAAAAGTACTGTCTAGGAGAAAAAGGTTCATAGTGTTCCCTGAAGGCAGCTCTTTTCAACTTGGTATGTCATTATTATTTAAAGTTTGTGGTCAAGTGATTAAGTGTTTCTTTGTGTGAGTTCTTTCTCTAAATTATTGAAACATGGATCGGGCAAACTTATGTTGGTTAAGTGATTTAGAACTGAAAAACCACTTCAATATTCAGTGTACTCCGAAAAGAAAATAACATAAGACCTTCAGATTAGCAAGAGAGAGAAGATAAAATTTGTGATCAGACGAATATTAATAATGTAAAGTGTTGTTTTATGAGACCACGATATGGAAACGTTAAATACGCAAAATTTCGTATAATAGGGTGGTTTTTGACTTCACATATCAAAAAATTATTGATTGAATTTAATCTGCTACCCAGTCCTCCTGTAATTTCTCGAGTGGTTTTCTTTATCTCGATCGCTTCTCGTGCCATCTGCGAATAATAGTGGCGGTCGGAAGAGAAGTAAATGAGACCTAATTCTTATATTATCATTCACAGTATTCTGCCTCACATTTCCCACCATCTTCACAATCTCAGACATCTTCCTGTTCGGTTACACGGCGGCGCTGGCCTATGAGCTACCTCAAGACCCATACTCACCTTATGACCACAAAGCTGACCCGTTGCACAGAAGGGCTGACACAAAGATGATCTATTTCACTGATGAAAAGGGCAAGGTGCTGTGGGGGAAGAAATATGAAAAGTAAGTTTGGGTAGAACCCAATTTCTTAATTTTAACTTTCGTGAGTCACGTGTAAAATTGTACTGATAACTCACTAGCTGGAAGCCACTGCTCTGTGAGCCTTTATTTTATTGCTTTTTTTTTAGTTTCAAAAGAAAAAAATCTGTATGAATATTGAACCAGCTAACAAAATTTCACGAGAGTCAGTTGAGAAATACGACCTGTGAGAACATCCGGACATATGAAAGAATTTTTGCCCAAGCTGAAATGGACAACCTTATTAGCTTCGCTCTTCAATAACGGTTAAATTCATGTACCTATCCATTTTCATTGTTGTACGGGGCGGTACGGCCGCGATAATTCTCATTCTGAAGATATTCCAAAGCGGTCTGAACATGAACACATCGCCCGCTGTGACGAGTGAGTTTAACCGTTATTATAAGTATAAACGAGTATCCACCTGCATATATACCTATTATGTAAATCATTGTTTTATAAATTTTCGGAACTCGTGAGAATACCGTTTGGACGATAAAAACACGGAGGTGTTTATATGTTTGGTGGTGCGGGCAGAAATGTTACTTAATTTTAAAAATACATGTAGCCAAATTATGCATATCATGAACTAACCCGGTAAAAGGTTGAGAAAAGGCGAGGGGAAGAGTTGGATGGTTTGGATATTTCATGTTAATCTTATAATATGACTGTCTTGATTTCAATTGCCAATTCTATGCGTGAAAACTGCATCATCGTATGAACCTTGGAGATCGATATACGATTAACAAAAAAATACATGACCGCTAGTCCTCTTTTTCATGTCTCTGTCATTCTCATTTTAAAGAAGAGATAAAATAATCATCTTTTTACGTTTGTTACGTAGATATACCAAGACTTTTTGAAGACCAGTTACTGTAGTAGGTAGTGACCATATACCTGAAGGTCCTGGGTTCTAATACCGGTCATGACAAATAGTTGTGTGATGAGCATTAAGATTTAAGAGTCTTGGATGTTTTGTATGTAAATAAGTATCATATATTTTAAATATATGGTCGTCTAAATATACTTAAAACAAGCCTTATCGAGCTTATCAAGGGCTAGTTCAATTCGTGTACAATTACTCGTATCCCTTAATACCTATTTCTTTATTTGTGGAGGATGTACCTACATGTCAATGAAACGAGAGGTGGTTGATTCTTTTTACCTACCGTAAAGTCTTCTAATTATTATCTAATAGACGAACTTTGGTCCAAAAGTAAACTCATTTATGGTGTAATGTTGCCGACTTAGAGTACCTATATTCCTAACTGGCTGCCCGGCCTTCCACGTATTGAAAAGTGGATCAATGCAGTGGTTTCGGAGACTTCCCCCTATATACAAACTTACAATCTCACAGACTTTTCCTCAATAATACGAAGTATAAAATTACCCCATACATACTTACTAAATTACTCTAAACACTCACTTACACTTTTTAGGGTTCCGTACCCAAAGGGTAAAAACGGGACCCTATTACTAAGACTTCGCTGACCGTCTGTCTCTCCGTCACCAGGCTGTAACTCAAGAACCGTGTTAGCTAGACAGTCTAAATTTTCACAGATTATATATTTTTGTTGCCGCTATAACAACAAATAATAAAAACAAAATAAAATAAATATTTAATGGGGGCTCTCATACACCAAACTTTTTTTTTACTGGTTTTATTGATAATGGTACGGAACCCTTCGTGCGCGAATCCGACTCGCACTTGGCCCTCTTAATATTGAAACTTAATTAAACTTTAACTTACAAAAATTGTCTGAAAGGGATCGCTCTTTAGCGATAAGGCCGCCTGTTTTTTGCTTCTGCTCTTATACTCGCTGTTTTACTGCACTGCACTGCAACAAAGAATATTTGTTTTGTTTTGTTATTTAGATAAATAACAGCTAAAGGAACAATATTACAGTTCACATGCTCCATCGATGATTCGAACTACGGTTGGAAGGTTTTACAATTACGAAACCCACTCCAAAACTATCGAGCCAACCACTTTTAGCTAATACCCTGTTGCAGGAAGCCTATCGTAAACCCGGCGATGGCGAAGCGCAGCGTCAGCAAAAATAAACTCAAAACAACCAGGAAGTTGATGCACGCTTCGCAACACAAACGGGGTTTTTTGAAAAGCGAGCACATGGACGGACAGAGCGTCGAGTTTCATAGGAGCGGACGAGCCGCTCTTTATCCAAAAATCGAGACGGTGTTAGAGGCGTAAGTTGATTTCTTGTTTTCGGATAACGTTTGGTGTGATGAATTTGGTGGAATTGGAACGGATAAGCGTTTTAAAATTGGATTTTGGGTCTATTTCTAGCTTTCAATTTTAACCTCGTAATGCTTACCTATTGATACCTATTGATCTTTCTTTTTGTATTAACATTTGACTCTATTTTGAGACACATTATTACATTTAGTCCTCAAAATAGGTTGCGCCTTACGAAGTTAAAGAGAAACATTGAAAAAAATATTGTACCGAACTGGATTCCAATTAGCGACATGCCTGCGCAGCCTATTGTTCTTATCAACTGAACCCACTGTGGTTCTGATAGCTCAGTTGGTTGGAGCGTATGCATATATGCCAGAAGGTCACTGGTTCGAATCAGGCTCGGAGCAAAACATGTTATAATTAAGTACCTATGCTTTAATTGTCAATTTATCATTTTCGCTAGCAGGCGCTACTATAGTACAAACATATTTATAGCTGTTCAGTATGTAAAGTAAACTTAGGTAAATCAGAGTTATTTTGGGTGTGTTGTAGTCTAATTAATACGACTGAATCTTCTAACTACGGTGACTTTAGCCTGCACTGCAAACCTGGGTATAAAGCGGCAATTACATCCCGAAAAATCCCTTATCCTGGCCAGGAAGATAATAAAGAAAGCCTCGGAAGGCAAATTCGTCGCGCTAACCATTGGGTCGTGCGCTAAATACTTGCGACTTGGGACATTCTTGAGTTTACTACAATATAAAGTTATGTAACAACCGTGCCCCGATCTGGCACCGTTCCCCGCCAGGCCAAAATTCGTTTTGGATTGGTGAGCGATTGCATGAAGTTATAGTTTTTGTTTTAGTGAGATGAGCAATTATTCTAAGTAATTAATTTATTTAAAAGTTTACATAATAGGCTTACGGTAGTGATACCAAAGCGTCTAAAATGTTAGGACTTAAAAATAACATAAATATATGACAGACCTTTGAGCAGCGCCGACGCACGAAGGCCAGGCGCGTTACTCGAATACTCGCGCGACGCGTGCGCGGACCCGAGAAGCAACCGGATGGCTCGCGATATTTGAGCTCCCGAAATGTTGTGGAACAGCCCTGTGCAACCCAAACTGAGCTAACTTGGACTGGGGAGAAATATAAATAAAATGTGCAAAACAAAAACTGTCGCGAGGCAGCCGATTGAAACGGTGGTAGCCTGAAAGTGTGTACGCTGGTCTAAATCCAATCTAGCGACAAATTCCCACCCCAGTCCAAGTTGGCTCAGTTTGGGTTGCACAGGGAGGTTCCACATCGCTTCGGGAGCTCAAATACCGCGAGCCATCCGGTTGCCTCTCGGACACATAAATTTTAATTTTTGTTTGCAAATGTACGTATAACCAGTGTGTTATACACAGCATTGCTTTAACTAAATGTACTGTTTATTGTGGTTTAGAATGGGCAGCAACGGCAAATACTGTTTATTGCGGACATTGTGCCACGTGGGACAGACTCAGCACCAACAGCAAGGGTCGTTCTTTGATGAAATCATGAGGGCTGTATACACGTAAGTACCACATACACTGAGCGATAAGTTTAGATGCAAAACTTACACTATTTACGCCCTTCTGGTTTCCGAATGTTCCACGCGTCACTGACATTTAATTGCTTTCACGGACGTATGTTCATGACGCGGTTAGTAAACGGATTTCGGCTGTTGTGTTGACCTGTGGAAATGGAAAATTACCTGTCCATACTAGAAATTACTCTGTCTGCTTCCGAATCATACAAAAAGAAAAAACCTGCCAAGTGCGAGTCGGAATCGCGCACTAAGGGTTACGTACCATTATCTATTAAAACGGCAAAAAAATCACGATTCTTGTATGGGGGCTCCCATACAAGAATCGTAATTTTTTTAAAATATTTATTGTATTCAGTTTTTTAATAGTTATTATAGCGGCAACAAAAATACATCATGTGTGAATATTTCAACTTGCTTACTATCAGGGTTCATGAGATATAGCCTTGTGACAGATGGAGAGACAGACAGACAGCGGAGTCTTAGTAATAGGGTCCCGTTTTACCCTTTTGGTGCGGAACCCTAAAAATATGTCGGAATAAAGGCTACTATTATTTAACATAGAAAGTTTCACAAGTTTGGAAATTTCTCGTCTATGCAGTGTCTATTAAACGTTGTTATGTATATTTACAGTTTACCAAAGGGCGAAGAATCGGAAGAGTTGAAGGAGTACGATGAAGCACATTCAACTACAAAGTCCTGCGCTACTCTGTATCCTGAATGCGACGAGGCTGCGCCGGCGCATATGTCTACTCTTAGTTAGGAGGAGGCTCGAAGGTGTATTGTTTAGTGTGATGCCACTACTGTCCGTATAGATCGCTACTAAGAAGAAGATCTACAACAGCACGTGACGTGACGCGCTCGTTACCTGGCGACGCTGTCTCCTTGTAATGTGTGCTGCGGACGGTCGCCTGCGCAGCTGCGACGTTTCAGCCGCGCACCTTCGACGGGCGCCCATACAAATCTTACGCGGTGTTAGTTATTGAAAAGCGTTTACTCGTTCGTTTAATTTAAATACATCACATTATTTCGATCAGTCAACCATTTGTTGTTATTTTGCCCCGTAAGCCAGGAGTCGTAATGATAGAGTTTCTTGGAAAAATTGACACAGCGTGGACTTCTAACTTGCATAGAAGATGGCCATATGTAAAAGTATTGTTTAAGTAATGTTAAAGTATATTAAGTATATACGTATAGACTAAGAAAAAAGTTGATCGTGTTGGCGAATTTGTAGAACTCTGATATGTAGCGTGAATATGCGGGTATCAACTTAGCAATCCCTAATTTCTAGATTATACCTCTGTCCAACAGTGGATGTCCTCCGACTGCCGACTGATATGATGATACATATCGGTCGAGAAGCAACAAAGTTATGTAATCGTTATAATGTCCACCGGATGCAACCGAATGATGATAATACCTACACAAGGTCAATTTGGGGTTGGGTGAAATACATTCGATGCCATGAAGTTGAGGCGCGGGAACACCTGGCGCAAATAATTTTTCTCTGTTACTCTCGTTAGTACCTATATAGCCATCAATAGTGGCCATCTTTTTGCGCCGTTTGGGCTTGACATTCTGGGACCGTGGGGGGGAAACACCTCAGAACTATTTAAGGAGTGTTCCAAAAGCATGGTAGAGTTGACGCGTGACTGGCAGGCTGGTAGGGGAGACCGGGTCTGGTTGTCTCACGGGTTGGTTGTCACAGCGGCCATAACAAAAAATTGAATGAATTAATAAGTTCATCGACCGGTGTCTGACGAGACGTGGGGAGGGCAGTATGGCCGCTGCGATCGTTTGACACCAGTCGATAAACTTATTCGTTCATTACGTCCGCTGTGACAACCAACCCGTGAGACAACCAGACCTCGTCTCCCCTACATATCTGGCACAGTGGATCCGCATTGCCATACAACGTGGCAAAGCTGCCTGCCTTCTGGGCATGCTGCCTGATGGTGTTTATTTTTCAACTATTAGTTATATTTTTTATGTTTTTACTCATACAAATCTCGTTTCAGTTAATACTCGTAAATATTTTTACACACTTGCGGACATCAAAAACTGAGCATTTTTAAAAAACTCTTTTTTTTACAAAACTCCAATAATCGGAATGGGGAAACATCGCGCCGCAATAGGTCCATGAATGTCAAAACTACTGAAGTGCCCACAGAAAGTTTGCCTCAGAAATTTCTAGAAACGTTCACAAGAATGTAAGGAAGTTATCATGTTAGGAAATACCCTACACAATTTCTTTTAAATTACCAAGTACTTTTCTGTGGAAAAGTTTCGCAATTCTGGTAGCTTTCCGTCAGCACATCAGGAGTCAAAACTATAGCGTTTGAAGATGGTTGGTGCTTACGCGCCGTCCGCATGGAACGGTTGTGAATGTGAAAATTCAACGTTGAAACCATATATCCTTTTCTCACAGAAGAAACGATGCGATGTATATACTTACATTAGTGACAAGTACTTACTAATTAGTAATACTACTTAAGTAGTAATTGACGATGGCATACCTTTGTCAATTACCATAGTCCCTTTGTCAATTACAAAACATTATTTTGTGGTGTTCTCTTCTTTTTAAAGATCAACGTCAACGAATTGGAACAAACACGCATGCTGCCATGAGCTAAGGGGTATTCAAGTTACGTCTTGAACGCGCGTTAAGTAGATTGAACTGTCATTTTTGCATATAAAAATTGATATTTAGACCTACCTAATTCACGTAAAATGTGTTACGTGATCGACCTGCAGTAAAACATGTCTTAAAAACATTAAAAGTTAATAGAAACTGTCACCCGACTTCGACCTGGCGGTTTACATGTTTCTTTTAGCCTAATGTCACTCATAGCATAAATTCAAATCAAACGACACCTCATTTAAAAAATCTGTTCAGTAGCTAAAACGCTACGATGGAATCAACGTTAATACAAACATAGGCTGGCAAAATCATATCCGAACTGCTCTGCCATAGTCCGGCAAATTAACCGTACCTACATCCTAAAACGTTCGTTGTTTGTCTGGTCTAAATCCTGACGCAGTAAGATTTTGTCAGTAAACGTCATAAAAAAGATGAATAAGATGTTATATGAATCTCGTTACCATGAAATATTGCTTTCCGATGTGCAACAAGTGAGGTTATGCTTCGTACTGGCGAGTTGTCCCAGCTAGACCCGTCTATACATGTACCTAAAACAGAAGCAACTACAAATAGATTCTATCAGACAGATATTTGTACCTACAATTAAATAAATGGATTTTTTGATGTAAGTGTGGTTGTGAGAAGTATCTCATTAATACGTACAAACATTCACGCCTTAGGTAGAACAAATGAAACTTTTGTTCCAGTACCAATTATAGCATAAACGTGGGTATAAAAGATCGACAAAATGTAATATCGCAGTGACATGTTGCTAGCCCATCACCCACAACACACTTCAACGCTGTTCCCTTAATCGACTCTTGCGACACCCACGGGAAGAAAGGGGGTGGTGCTATAACACGACGGGGTTATCTCATTAATATTAGGTAGTAATAGGTTGCGGATCAGAAACCATCAAAAATACATAAACTCTTGAAGTAGGTTTGGTTTAATCTCATGGAAATGCAAATAATACTTGGACCAGTAAAAAAGAGATGTAAACGCTCCACCTGTCAAGTATAAGAGTGCTTTTCCACAAGAAATGTGCTATGTTTGCTATGCTATGTATTATTTGAAACGTAGCTGTAGTTGGAGCTACGTTTCAAAAGTATGAAAACATAGCATAGCATGGCATAGCACATCTCGGGTGGAAAGGCACCCTTAGGTTGGGTTGCACCAAACCGTCTGTAATCGTAACCGGTCGTTAAAATTTTAATGTAAAGTTTGTCAAGATTCTATGGAATGACAGCCACCGGCGCCATATTAAACGTTGATCAGTCTGTAATTTGTAAGTTAGTGCAACCCACTCTTAAACAGAATTTTATTTAATAAGCCTTTTTCTAATGTTAAGTATATTATTATCATCATTCGCTTGTCCTTATCCCATATACTTGGGGTCGGCGCAGCATGTTTTTTCCTTCTATACCTCTCTGTCGCCCGTCAACTCATCACACACATCTTTCCTGTTCATATCGTCTCTCATGCAGTCCATCCACCTTTACCTTGGTCTATCTCTTCTCCTACATCCCTCCACATTCATACTTAATGCCCTTCTAGTAACATGACTATCATCCCTCCGCATAACATGAAGTATATTATTATGTAATAGATTATTTAAATTAGTAATCAGTACTGAATTTGACCTTAAAATAAAGTGATTTTAATTACAGGAGTACCTAATGTATTTTAAACCTGTGTCGAAGTAAATTATACACGATCGAACTTTCAAATCTTTCATTCCACGCATCGTACAGTCGCCATCCGATTATATCAGACCGATCAAAGTGCTCACAAATATCAGATGGCGACAGTACACGTGCCAGTTCCGTGATAATTGTACCTTTTTTGTTTCCAAACCTAAGTACAGTTCGAATTTCAACACGAAAATAACTGTGAATCGGTTGACACAAAACTTGTTAATTGGAGACTCATTTATACGCTTTGCTCAGCTCTGGAATAGAGGGACATTCTATGTCACATTTCACACCAAGCAACTTTGTTGTGAAATAAGAATTTAACTTGAATATATAACATTTCGGGGATGCGCTTACATTATGGACATAAAAGCAAAAGTTTTCGTGCTCATTGTGTTACTACAGTGTGTCAAATGTGTAATGAATGAGACTGGTTTTGGGGCTGAAGAATCGAGGGTGTTGTCAAGAAGGAAGAGATTTTTAGTGTTTCCTGACGGCAGTTCGTTCCAGCTGGGTAAGAATGGCGACATTATTTATAGTGGCCATTTATTTAACATACTTACGTCCGGTTCCCGCAGAACCGGTATGATATAAGTTTTATCTCAGTGGTGTTGAATGTTAATGGCCTCTCTATGTGAGAATTTTCAACAAGTTTTGAAATATTTAGTGGTAACTGCAGGAACGATCACGTGGACTAATGAATATAGAAGTAGTGGTAACTGACGGTGTAAAAGTTTTGCACAGCATTAGTCTTGCATTATGACCCACCACAGGTGTTTTTCAATTTGTTTTGAGAGCTCTACTGATCTACAAATGTAATTCTAACTGGTTTATAATAATAAAGATGGTAAGTATATTAAATTTTTGTTGAGGATCGTTTTACTAGTAACAAATTAATATGATTTTCAGTACTAACGGCCGATTCGTACTACTCACAATTAATCTTAGTCTTTTTTTTATGAAAAGTTTGGTTTCTCTGCAGTTCTTAAGTACTGAAGTTGTTAATTATATTGCTGCAATTACGGTCTGTTCATTCGCAGTCCAATCCTTAACATCTATATCGTATTAACATGTATAAAGTATTTCGTTATCTTTTCAGTATTCTGCGTTCAAACGTCTGCTTTAATTCCAATTGGCGACATATTTCTCTACGGGCAAACGGCAGCCATAGCATGGAGTCTACCAACGGCTCCGATGCTGTTCCACATGTTCAAGAATCAAGTGCGGCCAGCTCAGCGAAGGGGTGACCAGGAACCCCAGAAGAACATCTACTACTTGGACGAGCAGGGGAAAGTAATTGCTAAAGTGCCTTACAAGAGGTATGATTTAACTTTTGCGACTATATTTCAAACAACCTCATTAGCCAACGACAGTACTGTGTCGCTAGAGAGACCGATCAATACGTTAGTTAGATCCAATGATCTAACTATCACTATCATCTCTTTCAATCATGGCACGTAAGTTCAACGCAGAGCGCAAAAAAGGTGTCAAATTTCCACATTTTATGGCCGCATGTGGATCGAGTGTTGTTTAATAGTAAAGAAGATAATATTATTTGATGATAAGGTGCAAAAACATTGCACCGATCGCTATCGTACCGCCCCACTCCTCTCCTTGAAAGTGCTTCATCTGTTACGTAAATAGAAGAATATTAGAATTTTAAAAATATAAAATTCAAACGTAGGTTACCTAATAAACTTTCGGGTTCGCTTTTGAAAAGTTATTGGGAATAAATTTGTTCTTTTTACGGCAGCACTTATATTATATCTATCATTTTAATATAGTTAATCATTTAACTTGCTATCGCACGCGACTTCGTCTGCGTCGACCCGGGATGAAAACTATCCTTTTCAGTCCGGGCTATGAACTATCTTCGTGCAAAATAAAAAGTATTATATTATTTTTATTTTTTTAATTTATTTACCTCACTGACTTTTCGGATGTGAAGCCGTTGACATCAGAAAACATTGTAATTTTAACCGGGATGACGGTTTTAAGATTTCATCTTCGCGGAATCCAATCATAAGTAAATGCCAGCGTCAAAATACATCGTCCTTTATATAACCGGACATTATTAGTGTAATGTATCGGCCGGTTGACGACCCTAATAATGTACAAGCGGTTAATAAAGACCAAATGCGGATTTTCCCTCTCATCCATGAGAGGAGGCCTGTGCCCAGCAGTGGGACGTTTAAAGGCTGATTTATTAAGTGCAGGTCTTTCAGAAAAATACTTTGTGACATATCCGAAACGTCGGGAGACCTCGGGGAGGTAAATAAATAAGTTAATTACTTGAGATTACGTCCCGTTTAAGAAATATGTGTGAGAAACATGAAAGTTTAAATCGATATATTGATAAAATCTTGTTTCATCTTTTACAGGAAACCGATAATCAACCCAGTATTTGCAAAAAGAAGCGTCGAGGACAAACTGACATACAGAGAGAAATTAAAATTAATAAATATCGACCGAAACAAAATGCACGAGACACAATTGAAGGAAGACTTCCTAAAAAAGCAAGATATGGATAAAAACTCGGTAGAGTTTCATAGAAATAGTCGGCTGAGTTTGTTTGAGAAGTTAGAAACTTTCTTCAGTGCGTAAGTATAGAGAATAGATTTGAGACAGGACACTGAGAATAGTCTGCGGCTAAGGGTTTCAAAAGATTATTCGGGGATATTTTTCCACATGCTTTCTAATTTCACAATATTTTCTTACCATGAATTGCAAAATTATTAAATAAAAAAAACAACCATTGACTTTAAAGGAAATAGTACAAAATGATAAAGACACATAAGTATAGTTTTCAAAAACGGTTTTTTTGTTGCAAGTATGTTAAATTCCGAACATGGCCCGCAGCACACGTTAGGTTTTTATGGTTCCGTATTGTTTTTGGTTCCCGGATTTGCTTTCTGAACCACGGCACTCGAGAATGATAATTATCAATTAATCTGTCACGCTTTAGGGTGTCAAAATTATAAAACCGTATGATAAAACAGGCTGCGAAATCGATTAAGTTCGATAAAAAAAGTAAATAAAGATGAATTCCAGAATAACACCGTCATAGTTTGTGGAGTTTAGTTTAGTTTTGTTATGTTGTACAAACTATTTACAAGGAACAAGTTCAGCATTAAGGCTTTAGGAACTTGTTGAGTTCTATCACAAAGCATAACTGGCTATTATTTGAAATTATCTAGCATGGCTAGTTATACTTGAATGTAGCGTTTTTTCGACGTTACTAACGTTTAAAATATGACACACATGTCCAGACACACAAAGGACAGAAGACAACAATTTGGTTTATTATTAAAAGGGTGATTCAATAAAAACGCGCGTCGACTGTGCTATATACAAAAGGAATCGCAATACGCTACTGAACATACCCTTAATCGGTTCACACCCTGTATACTTATAAATATGAGAAGTTTTAAAAGAGAATTAACTATCTTGTAATTGTGGGATTTAGAGATGGACATTTTCGCGAGAAGAGATTTGCATCTCTCGTTAGTGACGTCACCGAGTAAAAGTTAAAAATGTTCCATTTTGGAACTTTTATTTGTCCTACAAATAGTAGTGTTAATTTTGGTTAGCAATCTCTTTTTGAGAAAGTACCCAGTTAGTGAAATAGTTTTTTTTGATATAGCAGCTTCTTAAATTATTTTTCTCGTGTTCAGCTTTCTCTATGATTTTTTTCGTTAACCGTGATGTTTTTGGCAGGCTGGGGCAGGAGGGCCGACAATGCGTTCTTCACAAACTATGCAAGGCAGGACAGACGTACACGCGCCAGGGCACATTCCTCCAGGAGATGCTCAGGGCAGTCTTCACGTAAGTTACAAACTGGATTTCGGAAGGTATTTAAGGATCTAAGTCAATAATCGAGATGAAGTTAAACACATGACAATTCGTCGGTATAGAACCAGATAACTGATAGATGTTTAATGCATCTGCATTTTTGGACACACTATTAGACACTTGGACAGACTATCAGAAGGTTTTACCAACTAATGTATAGGTCCAGTTGGAGGTAGGCTTGAAATTGATTGTGGGAGTTTAAGTCCCGCTGCGTTTTCGTGGAGTCGTGTTTTTTTTAAAATAAGTGTTGATCTTTGTTTCAATAGTGGAATGTAATAACAAATGCGGAATTAAGCTAAGCTTAACATAAAAAAAACTTCATTTTTGTGATTCTTCGCAACAGCAACCCACCAGTACATAGGACAGCAGATTTGCAGTAAAGTCATTATTTAGACTAGATGAAACTTGGAGAACGTTTTACGAGACGCCGTGTTTAAAATTGGTCAGAATAGGATAATGATGATAATTATGGTCGATAATTCCAGGCTACCCAAAGGTTCAGAAGATGGAGCATACGACAAAGCCCACGCGGCTGCTGAGAACTGCGACA
This sequence comes from Epinotia demarniana, assembly GCA_945867215.1. Classification (NCBI taxonomy): domain Eukaryota; kingdom Metazoa; phylum Arthropoda; class Insecta; order Lepidoptera; family Tortricidae; genus Epinotia; species Epinotia demarniana. The sequence goes on along the minus strand of OX244273.1, from coordinate 4,281,360 downwards.
AACAGTACCCTGGATGTGAAGATTTCTCGGACCCTGTGGAACTTAAAAACAATTAATAAACCTTGTGATCCTGATCTTGTTTTCTGTTTTAATCATCTAAAAACAGTAGTTGTAGTATCTGTATTGTACAAAATAAACAAAGTAAACAATTAACAAAAAGATGAGCTAAACAAAGAGAAATTTATCTCTTTGAGGATCTCTTCCAGTAAACCTTTGAGTAGATGAGAGTAGAAACGAGAAGAGGAAGACAAATGCAACATGTGCATTCACATACGAGTTTAATGAGAAACATTTTTTTCACAAAAAAGGAAAGAAGAAACCGTGTCGACAGGAAAAGAAAAGAAATTTTCAAACAAGAACGTATAAAAAAATAAATAACCGAGCGTCAGACAGCCTAAGTTTCTTTAAAGATGGCCTTGGAAGATGCAACTGCTACTGTATATTTAGAAACTCTTTGAGTTTGTAGCATAGCGAGAGAGACAAAGAACAATTTTATTTCTAAAACAACGAATTTTTAAAACCATAATTTTGATGACCTTTTAGCCTAGTGGACGTAATCCTACTTACGAAGTCCTGGGTTCCAATCCTGAATGTCAAATTATATTTGAATGATAAACATTGATACTAATTTTTAAGTATTATAATACGTTTAATGCATGCATTTTTAAATATTTATAACTTGTAAATATGCCTTCATCTCGTGATGGTTACTATCCTTATAGAGCTTACTTTCGGGGTAGTTTCATTGTCCCCTAATATGTATTTATTTTAATAAACTTAGCATCATATTATTATTATAAAGACACTATTTAAGGTTCATTCAAATGTGCGTTACGGAAATATGTCAAAATGTTCTTGAAAACAGTTAAAATACATACTTTATTTTCACACAAAAGATGTTCATATTATAAATGAAAAAGTAATTTGAATTGGACACTATTTTTGTCATTTAATTTGATGAACATAGGTTGGTTAGTCATTAAATCTCAAAATACAGTTTAAATCTGAAAAATAAAGAACTATTTTCGAATACTTAAATGTTCAAAACACATAATAATTATCTGCAACTAGCTAAATATCATCTCGCTAATATCCAGTTTAATAGCATCAGAACTTGGTCTTAAACTTTTTGTCATAACATGCAAAAACCCGCTACTCAATAATTGCAACCTCAATTGTTCTCCAACTAAGCCAATTTGAACGAAGGCTTTAACTGTGAGTCAACAAGTTGTAGTAAATTCTGTCGTCTTTGTGCTAAAACCCTATAATTTTTCCAGTCAGCCCCAGAGAGTGAAGCGCTTAACATTATTGTTCTAAATCCATTTCCAAAAATAAAAATGACACTAAAAACTGCAATTTTATTGCTAGCAATGTTAGTGACTGTTTTAGCTGAATTAGAATCACTTAATAGTTCTATATCAAACACAATGGATATTGGTGACTCAAAAGTATTATCAAGACGCAAAAGATATCTTATATTTCCTGACGGCAGTTCATTTCAACTTGGTAAGTATTTGTTTAACTAAGCTTATACAGTAATTACAATTTACAAAATGGTACCTTTGTGGGTGGTGATGAACAATATGTCTTTTTTCTGATTGTAAATCCATCGTTTGAAGCTTTTCAGTTCTGTTTACTAGTTTATTCAAATGTTTCTTTTGATCATATTTTTATATACGTTTTGTCCAAACATTTACATCCGTTTATATTTTAAAAAAAATACTTTAGTTATATTTATTTTCATTTTGTATTTTTTGTACTAAATCATAATGTTACTAATTATTCGTCACTTTTTGAACAATATCTTTTTTAATTTTCCAGTATTTTGTGCTCAAAACCAAGGCTATCTTCAACTTGGTGACATTGTCTGGTTTGGAACTACAGCTGCCTTGGCGTGGGAGTTGCCCGCAGACCCAGCTATATTCAGCTCGCTCAGGTCTGAGCTGAGAGACCCATTATTAAGGAGACAGGATACGAACAAACACATATACTTCTTAGACGAAGTCGGTAAAGTACTTGCGAAAGTGCCTTATAAAAGGTATAGTTAAATATAATAAACCCCGAACTGTACTGAGCTGCTCTGGAAAATTCTACTCATTCAGCGGTATGCCTTACATAGGCTGCTAATGATCATGATAAAAATAAACTCGGAAAAATACTACTTCAATCAAGAAATAAATTATGGTGACCGCCAATATCTTCCATGAAACAGACATGTTGATTTAAGCTGATTCTCTTGAACGAATGGTAAACATAAAATTGGCTTAAGATAATCTGGCGTCTTGTTATCTATCATCTTCACAATTAATTTATTGGTTTATGAATAATTTTCTCGATTGAAGTATGTTTTTTTTTCTGTGTAATTACTATATGTTATAGCGTAAGTTGCATACTCGGTCAGTAACATCGTCTTTTATTCATTTATTTTCATAAAAAGATATTTAAGTTATACGAATCCACCATATCAATCTAGTGGATCTGTGAGGTTGTAGAGCTCTCGAGCTTGCCAGTTTAATTTATTTTCAATATTAGTAATATTAGTTAATTGACAAAAAATTCTATAAAATTAACGAACCTTCTCTCGGTTGCGCGAAATGCGATCTGTAGAGGAGAACAACTAAACGGCGGGAATTCGTGACATAAACGAATGTGGAACCCAGATGCAGCATAGAACTTCGTTCGCTTCGCTCGCTCGTTCGATAATTGGGTTTACGGGTTATTTTTCTATTATTAACTTTCCTTTTAACTTATCGTTCCTCAACACTTTAAAACATCGATCTGTACCTTTTACATGTCGTAAGCAGTCAAAAGCAGAGTATGGTCAATTTAAAACTGGTAATTTTCAAAACGTTTATGACTACATTTTCAACGAAATACCTTTAACGACACTTGTAAATATTTTCCAGAAAGCCAATAGTGAATCCGGCGTTTGCGAAACGAAGTATTCAAAATAACGAGGATGGAGATATTAGCATAAAGAAGCAAGTTTTCATAAAGAAAATGCATGAATTGCAGAAGTCCAGAAGCTATCTCCACAACTTAGATGAGGCGAGCGCGCATTTCCATAGAACTGGCAGACATAGTCTGTATAAAAAGTTGGAGTCGTTACTGGGGGCGTGAGTGCAATGTACTGAATTATCATATACTAGCTAAGCCTGCGGCTTCGTGAACCCCTGTGTATTGAAAACACATATGTTACTGATCCCTAATGATGCCAAACAGTCAACTACGAATTGAAGTTTAAGAGTTTTGAAAAAGCGAGAAATATTTCACGAGAGGCTTACGCCATTTCGGGATTGAAATCAAGACAATACTCATACTTGTCAATTGTTTTTCTTTGGGCTTTGCTGAATACAGAAAACTAGATCTCAGAAGTTGGAATTTTAGCACAGTCAATGAAACGACAACTTGTATGGAAGAAATGACAATTTTGGAAATATTTTGCTTAGCGGCTTTTTTCTATGTAGTCTTTTTTCTGTGAAGTTGGGTACCTAGAATTCAACAAAATATCAGATATATATTTTTTTACTTAATTAGCTCTTGAAAAGCCTGGAGATATATTTATAAATGTTGTAATCTTTATTTTTTTGGTTTTATTTAGCTTTACAACATCCAAGATAAACCATACAACAAAAGAAAATGTATGCTTCATTTAAAGATATATATTTAATAACTTCCAGGTAGAAAGTTTATTGGATACTTGAATTAAGCATCGTAGAATAACGTTTTATAATGAAATAAACTGAAAGAAACACTATTATAAATTAATAAAAGCCTTATTTTTCCTGGATTAAATATTGAAACGGCACGTTGTTGGTGGATAAGTTTAATGGCTTAGGGCTTTATCCACCAAACTCATTTATTTCTGGAATAAAACCAATCTTAAAAACGCTCCTCCGCCAGACGATGTTTCTAATTATGTCAGAGAAAAAAAGTTTATGCAACGCTTTAAAGTTACATACACTTTATGAACAGTTGCAATAAATGTAAACACGTAGAAGGATCGGAACTTGTAAATTAAATACATTATTTCATTTACGAGAAAAAAGAAACACATGGATCAATCTAATTTCCTGGTCCATGGTCTCCGTCAGATGGGTTATACATATAATATATGTATATATAGCCCCATAGTGGAGACTACCCACAAGCCAGCCATGACCAGTTGCCAAAGCCACTCGGGCTCCTACGCGAGAACCAGGTCCAAAAAAAAAGTATTGGATAGCTGATTCTCTCACGCTATCTTCTGCCATACAAACTTTCAGCCACCGTTTGACACCCTTGGGGGCTGATTTCCGGGATAAAAAGTATCCTACCTGGGGATTTAAACTATTTCTATACCTTTCATCTAAATCGGTAAAGCGGTTTAAGCGTGAAGAGGTAACCGACAGACTGACAGACACTCAGATTTTCGCATTTATATTATTAGTACTTATGGATAAAGATATTTCATGCTTGTATAGTTGTTATGTTGGCGTCGTTTCTTGTTCTATTTTCCATGTGTGTGTATTTTTTACGTTCACAATTTTTGCATGGTACAATTTTTTTATAAGGCAAAAATAATGATCTGGAATCGAGGCCAATTTATAGAATATCCAGGTGAGTTAAAGCAGTGAATATTTTCAGGTTGGGATATTCCGGTCATGAATGCATCTTGAGAATGCTATGTGAAGTCGGTAAAGCCAAAGTGAGAGACGAGCAAGGGACCTTCTTGGAGGAAATATTCAGGGCGACGTTCACGTAAGTTGGTTTAAACTATTCGCCCGCAAAGTTTTAACCAGTTTAAGAAAAGGACGTTAAGCTGCGTCTTGAAGTCGAGCAACTTTAATTTCGCGAGTTTCGCTGTTGGGGATTTTTATTGGCTTTTCTTTTTGTTTAAGTATATAAAGCCAATTACCTATTATTTCATGTAGTATTTTGGACGTTAAATAACCAGCGTTAATACGGCATTAAGTAAGAAGTTTTTCCAAAGATTATGATTTTCATCATAACGATTGGGTTAAAGGATGTGCTAATGGTACAAAATATGATGGCATGAGATTGGTTTTTTTAACACTCTTTAAAACTTCTATACTTTAACACTTACGCCCGTATTTACAAACAGGTTAGGCAGAGTACATGAAACTTATTTTTCGTTGCCACTTCTAAGAAAATACATCCTCAGCACATAGTCCACAACACAGTTAAAATATATTTCCGTAATTGGCTTACGACACAATCTACAGGAAAGAGGTGGCGCCTATTCTAACTCAATTCCATACGGGGTTCTTCAAAACTACTACCTATGCTACAAAACTTCTATAGACGAAAGAAAAAAGTTACAGATTCATTTTCACTTAGTATGTTCCGGTTACGTAACTAATGTTAATTTCTGTTAATTCATGCGTCAAAAGAGGTTTCGAAAACTCAAAAGAAAATATGTGCGTAATATTTATGCAAGCGAAAGAAAATAGTTACAGATTAATTTTCACTGAGTATTATTCTGCTTGCGTAACTAATGTTAATTTCTGTTTATTTATGCGTCAAAAGAGGTTTCGAAAACTCAAAAGAAAATATGTGCACAATATTTATGAACGGCGAGCTAGAAACAGATTTTCGTGACCAATCGACCCCCGTGCGATAACTTGTGAAAAGCTTCAGAATGTTGTATCATGAAGCCCCGTGCACGTCATCTGGGGCTCCGTCGGGGGGTTGACCAGCAGCAGCCTTCCAAACACGAAAGAAAAATAAGAAAATTTTGCCATTTACCCTCGATTCATTTTATTATCAAATGATGGTTAATCCAATATTATTAATAAAAATAATCGTAAGCTGACTGTACAGTGGTGGAAAACCCGTCAGCTGGTCACAAGAACATGTTAAAACATATTCCTAATAAACGCGCGGTTAAAGCGTCGGCGCGAGACTTTGCTATTCACTTTTAAGCAGGTTAACGCCTGCTATAAAATGCATGGCAAGGTATCCGCCGTCGCTTCAACCGCTCGTTTATAGCAGGAATATACTTTAACATGTTCGTGTGACCAGCTGCTGGGTTTACCACCACTGTACAGCCAGCTGACGTTTATTTTTATTAATAATATTGGATTAACCATCATTTGATAATAAAATGAATCGACGGTAAATAGCAAATTTTTTTTTATGTGTTTGGGAGGCTGCTGCTGGTCAACCCTCCGACTGAGCCCCAGCTGACGTGCACGGGGCTTCATGATACAACATTCTGAACCTTCTCACAAGTTAATCCTCGGGGGTAAGTGACTGACAAAAAAAAAGCTAAAAACTCGCGGTCTATTATTCACACTAACTAATAGTTAAATCAGGTGTTTCATATGAAACGTCTAAAACGCTCCATTATTATGGAATGTGTAGGGATTACTTGCTTCTGATGTCACAATGAAACAACGTCCTTATTTTTGTGACTTTAAAAATCTTAAAATTACAAGCATAAAATGAGAGATTGATACATTCTAAGTACGAGTATGTTCGTAATGTTTAATCTGTTGCTAATGGAAAAACAATTTATTTTCAACAATTCATTTATTTGACAAATACCCATTTATTTCTGTATTTTCAGGTTACCAAAAGGAGCAGCGTCGGGAAACCATCAAGCATACGACAAGGCGCATAGTACTGACAATAACTGTGCAAAGCTGTACCCAGAATGCGACGATTTGAACACGTCGTAATATTAATAAAAACTTATCACTTTAAAAACTGTAATCAAGTCATTATTACCAAAATAATATAACATGTTTAACTTGTAATTTAATATTGTGTTTTTTTAAAGATTATTTATAAAAAAATTATACCCTAAACTTAATCTTTCCAAACCACAAAGAGATAATGTCTATGAAATAAAAATATTAAGCTTAAGTATATGAAACTATAACTACTCAACCGAATCCAAATTCATCAAGAAAATATTTACTAAATAGAACGCCTCCTAATGGTCAAAATTGTCAAGTGAAAATGAGACATTTAAATTTTAAGAAAGCTGTATTATTATTTTTCTCCGGCAGTATGAAAATTTTATAAAAAATAAGATATTCAAGAAACAATATAACTACTTATCCAAATGGACAAGCGTGTTTTTATTGCTCGCAACATAAATTCCGAATATCAAACGAATTATGTTCGCAATTTGTCAGTAGAAATCAACAATAAAAAGAAAGAAAGAAAGAAAATGTTTATTGTCACACAAACAGATACATAAGCAAAATATATATCCCTGGTCAAGGGAAAACCCCGGGATGTTGCACATGCAAAACGTGAGGAGACCTCAGAGAGGTAGATAAATAAATAAATTATACGTGATTCATTCCCGTTCAGTAAAATTTATATGTGAGAAATGAGAAAAAAAAAATTCCAAAAAAAAAACTTTACCGTGTAGCAAAATACATATTTCCTTCAAATTTAGATTCCAACTTGCAACTTATTCCCGTCGTGAACGGAATTAAGCAACGCAATCCTATTATTCAAAACGCAGCAAAATACCGTCAGCTTTTAAAAATCGACTCTAATCCGAGCCGTGTAAGAGTGAAAATGGAATACACTGAATAAAATGTAGACAAGAAATTCCAAGAAGGTGTTAAACGTGACAAGCTAATGAGCGGAGGCGGCAGTAGTGCTCTAATTCTTAGGGCAAACAGAGCGGGTCAACGGACAGGCTTAGCTCCTTGTGAATGTCACGCGTTTGGTTTGAGTGGATATTCTTTTTATTTTCGTATTTTTTAACTTCATATTTTTAAGTGAGTTAGGCAGTCTTAATTCTTTTCTTAGTCGTGTTCGTCATGACTGATAATTGACGTTACCTGTGTGATTTTCGTTCGAGCACGAATATGTTTGTCCTCCATTGACAATAAGTAAGAAAAAAAGAAAAGTAGGAGTTATACGCATCGCGGCAAATCTTGATCCGCATGAGAGCTGTCACTTCAGTCAAATTTTAGGTTTTAAGGTTATACACTGTAAGGAGATGACAGGTGTCATACCGATCATGATTCGACGCTATAACTCTAGGCGTGTAACATTTAACATTTTAGTTAGAAAACGATTATAATTAAAACTGTTTTAACATTTGTGTGTTGGAATTAAAAAATGGAATAAAAGTTTATACTTAAGTATATTTTAAAATACTAAAGATGCGGAAACACACATGAATGACTTCGTCTTTGTTTATCTACAATGTATTAAATGTATTGTACGAAACACCTCTTATGCGCAAATTACACATACAACGAATTGCATGCATTAATACACACTACACACTACATTGATGGGTTTGATAGATACAACTCAGTATAAGTACCTCAGTAACCCGCAATGGAATGAAACTTGCATGCCAATATCTTGCATGTATAAATTACGTTTTAACTAACTTACTTGTTCTAATTAACTCAGTATTTCTAATTAACCAGAAAGAAAAGTCATATATAGTAAATAATAAAAACAAATATTTGTGTAAGTATTAAAAAATTGGTTTTGTCATGACTTGGGGTAAGCTTATTATCGAAAGAAAATTCACCAAAAATGTCACAAGATGATCCATGATATTTCTAACGGCTGACAAAAATCATTCATACGCAAACGCACGACGAGTCAGTCGCATTACGTAAACTTACAACATTCGTTATTTCATGGCCCAAGAAATGTGGTGGAAACTGGTGGTAATATGTCTATTTGTGATTGAGGGTGAGAGCGACTGCCCTAATGTGAAAACGGAACTAAGTGGGATCCGAAAGAGACGGCACCTGACATTTCCAGAAGGCGCGAATTTTGTTGTGAGTAATTTATCTTTTTTATACTGCGAAAGTGGCTAACAAACTTACCTATTGGTAGAGCCTGTAGATGCTTGCGACTTCAGGATTCGTTGTGTTCATAGCTAGATACAGGTTTTTGGTCCCTAACTCTCAAAACAGCAGTGGTTTCTTGGGCATCTCCAAATATGAGCGCGTTGGCATTCCACTATGCCCTACCTCCCTCCCTCCCTTGTGTCGACTTTTATGGCACATGCTCCATGTGGCGACCATACTAACCTTAGGAATGATCACGTAACTTTTTGAACGTACCTACATTATTATTTATTACTCGCTTCGCGGGATAAAAACTATTCTATATTTTAATCCATTATTTATTTTATTTCCATCCATCCATTTTTTAATATTTTTATTTTTTTTATCCTATATTTTTTAGGCTATAAACTATTTTCATGCAAAATTTTATCCAAAGCGGTTGAGCCGTTTAAGCGTGATTGGTTAACAAACATCTAAACATCCAAACACACAAACTTTCGCTCTTATAACAGAGGTAGGAAGTAGGATTTATCTAACATTTTCTTTTACAAAAAGTAACATTTAGATCTAAGTCACGCGCGTAAATTCAGTGCGTGACGTCATCGACTAGTCTTCAAAGTTTTACGCCGGTTGGGCTGCTCCAAATATTTAATGTTATAGGTACCTTATCCATAAAACTTAAAATAAATGCATCTGGTAAATAAAACGTGCTTTGTCCCTAGTTTTACGGTTCAAATTGTTTTATCTCGCACCCATTAAATGTTTATCGTCACGTCTGGTTAGTAATAAATAAAACAACTACAAATTATAGTTAACAGATGAGGAAAAAGAATTTTAAGTGCATTTTTAACCGACTTCAAAAAAAAGGAAGAGGTTCTCAATTCGGCTGTATTTTTTTTTATTATTATTTTCAATGTGTGTTACCTCAGAACTCCGTCATTGATGAGCCGATTCGAAAAATTTTCTTTGTTCGTATGTATATACTTCCAGGTGGGTCCCATTTTTTTTTAAATTCCGTTAGATAATGGGATCCATGAGGAATAGAGGGGACTCCTCAATTTTATTAGGCACGCGTGTAGTGATTTGGTATTTTCTGATATAACTCGTGTATTTACATCCGTAATCATAAATTTGGTGGCGAGGAATTGATGATGAAGACCACAGATGACTTATCGAATTCCTCAATTATGTACTTAAAAGTGCAAAAGTACGTCACAGGTTCTGATAAGATTCCGTTGAAATAGGAACTAATGAAGTGCCATTGGTGATGATCTTGGAGAATCGATGGAAGAATCGAAGAAAATATTATAGGCCCACATACAGCGATTCGGTTTTTTTTCTATTTTCTATAGTAATCAAGGCATTTGCTATCGGAAATCAGTTCATATGGTAAATTGTTACAAAAAATAGGAAATGTTCTCGTGGCTTGGCGGAGTACTAAATTTAAGTCGGTTAAAACTTTGTTTTTAAAGTAAATTATAGTTTTGAACATTTATCGTATGAAACGATAAATATAGTATAGTATAGTAGTATGAATAGTATTATTTTTTGTTTTGGTTTCGTGACGCATTGGTTATTACTGTAATGTCACGTAAATGTATTTGTCAATAAATACATGAATCCGGCCGTTAATGTTTATTTGGGTACAAACGTCACAATCGTTTTTGAAATTAATTTCTAGTTACTTATTTCGTAAACCACAACAAAGTGGCCACCACAACTTAATACTACATACTCGACTACAATAGAAGCTTGATGTCGTTTTTACCTCCCAAGTTGTATTTTTCCAGATGACCATATCATTATTGAAGGCTTTCATGACGCATGTCCCGTCTGGCTGGAACCTGGCGTTGGAGATCGATACGCTGTTCCCGCTGCCTGATGCCAACTTCACGAACGCTGAATACAGGAGGAAGCTGCATCACAGGCAGAAGCGAGAGTTCTGGCAACGACTGGAGAATGCATTAGAGTAGTGAGTGATCATAATAGTACATTTCGATGCTAGTGGGGAAAGTATCTCATTACGTCACGAGTACCGCGATATCGGAACGACATCGTTGCAATACAGCTGAAAAATAATGAAGTGAATGTTTTTTTCAATACAGTTCTATCTTATTTATTATTTAATGTAATAATAATTAATGGTTTTATTTGTACAATTATTGAGCGGGAAAAGTAAAAAGCACTAGTTCGCGAAAGCCAACTTTCCGCACGCTAAACAGCTACGTAAAATAGCAGTTTTTGAGCAACTCTGTACCTATTAAAAAAATTGTTTCAGCAAAACATAAAATTGTTGGTATAATTGCACTCTACTTTTTTCCACAGTCATCAACCCGTTTTAAAGAGGGTTATAATGAGGGTCATAAGGATTTCCATTATCAGTCCAGCTCGGTGGTGATATAAAATTGCATTGTGATCAAATTTACATGACTGAGCCTAGTCGGATACCAGCACGTGGCTGAAAAATGGTCTACTAATTAAAAAAACAACCTAAGTACTACTAGCAATGCACATAGAAAAAACTAAACGCGGATACTTACGAATCAAGACGGCTTTCACAAGAAGGCCCGCGAGCGGTGTCGCGGTGACTTAGAAGGAGTCATGTAAACGTTCTAATTAGAAATATACGAATATAGTCGTGCTGACTGGAAATCGAATTCGGTGTCTCTGAATTCCCCGTGCATTGGGTATACTCGTACCTAATAATCCTTATACCCCGACACCACTGCGCTAATAGGGTATTTGACAACAGTGGAAATAAAAAGTTTTTTCATTAGCAACAGATAAACATTACGAAAATATACGGAAAGTATCAATCCCTCATTGTGTCTGCTATTTTAAGACTTCTGAATTCATAAAAACGAACAATATCCTTATTTGATTTGATTGTTTAATTGTGACAGTGCGTCACAAGCGAGTAATCCCTACAAAAGCGTTTTTGACGATTCATAAAAAGTAGCTGATTTGACTTTTGTCAAATACCGTAAACAGTGCTGCCGATTTGCCTGTCACACATGTGTAATGTGTATCCATCGCATTGACTCTCTACATTTACAAGGCTTATTGACTCCATCAAATTAGCACGATTACAAGGTGGTAACTTTTTAATGTTAAGTGCTGTATTTTTTTTCCAGCCACAATTTCAATGGGCAAGCTTGCATGTTAAGAAGCATTTGTGAGGCTCGACAATACTTGGCACCGCCCGGAAAATCTCTGGTCCATGATCTCCTACGAGTCGTATTTTCGTAAGTATATTTGAGTATAATATTAAATCGATAGGTTAGCCTCTTTGCGAAATGATTGTTGCATCTTGGGTTTAATGAACGCCTTAATAGGAACGAGCTCTAGAACAGGTTTCAAATCCTGCCAGCATTTGACTGACATAATTTTAGACAAAAAAAATAAGTGGCTTTGTGAGCGGACAGTCGGAGAGCGTAACATCCGGACATACAAAAGATAACCACCAAAGCTAAACTGAGTACACCCTTCGCTTAACTTCTCTATCCTAAAAGCGACCATGATGATGAGATGCACACCCGCGTACTTGAGATGCTCAATGGTGAGCCCATCGTGCCCGGAAGATTTCCCTCTCTGCATTTTATTTATTCTAAATGCGACTTCCTTTGCCGAAAATCTCACAGAGGGGGGTCCACCGCCTTCAACCCCAGCACTGAGCAACCCAGTCGATGAGAGTGGGGATTCGACCTTGAAATGCCGTTGAAAAACATTTGCGATGGCTATGGGTTCATGATTGCCAGCCACACTCACCGGGAGACTCGATCTGGGATTCAGCTTAGAAGTATTCTTCCAAAATTTGGCAAAGTTCTTTTTGGAATGGCTCTTAGCAATAATGTCCTTTTTTATTACTTGTTCACTCACTGACTCACTCACTGTCACTGACTCACTGATGTTGATCATCAAAACCTCTAGGGTACTTCCTGGAGTCCTAGAAAGCTGAAATTTGGTGTAAGCTAGTATTAGTACACAATAGTACACTTCTACCCCCCAACCCCTTAAAGTAGGAGGTGGAACTTTGTATGAAAATTTCGAAAATTTTGATGCTAGGGGTCTGAAAATTTATATAGGGACTGCTTGTTATAAATAATAAAGTACGTATTTCAGGATTTTTAGTAAATCACCCCCCACCCTTTGAATTAGGCGGTTGAAGTTTTAATATATTTAAGTTCTATATTTTTTAGCCAAGATATTTCTGTACAGTTCTTTAGAAATTACCTTACAAAAAGGAATGAGATCCCACCAAAAACATTACATGTAAAGTGATTGCCAAGACTCCCTAGCTCATATATAGCTTTCAGCGTTAAAAATATATCAGATCATAAGTAGCGTCAAGCTTCCTATCTTACACAGCCTTACCAGCCATGCTCTACAAATTCTATATCTTGGCTAAAAAGTATAGACACGCGTGAGAGTGTATGCGGCGACCGGGATGTGCCCAACAAAGCTATACTTTTTAGCCAAGATGTACAATTTGTAGAGCGTCGCTGGCAGTGGTAGGGTTACGCTGTGTAAGATTGGCGCTACTTATGATCTGATATCTTTTTAACGCTGGAAGCTATAATATATGAGCTAGGGAGTCTTGGCAAATACTTTACATGTAATGTTTTTGGTGGGATTTGGGTTTTCTCTATGAATTTTGACTGTCAAGACAATAAGAGCTTGCCTAGATTATTTTGAGCTTTGACTGTACTGTACCAAGGGATTCCTAAGTAGTATACAATACATTCTTTAAAACAGGGTATCTTAAACTGGGATCCATGGGTCCATGGCACTTAAGGGGTTTATAACTTGATTGCTAGCGACCCATCGACATTTTGTTCACTCTTAACGATTTTATTAGAAACTAGCTGCCCGTGAAATCTCCATACCAAATTTCAAGTGTGATGCAACAGGCAGACAAACAGACACATTTTCGCATTTTATAATATTAGTACGGATATCTGGATATATTCAGATATATTTTGGATCAAAATATATGGTAGTTTTTTTCCCAGGCTAGGGCCGGGGATAAAAGCAATATCGTATCCGTATCAGGATACGGACTGATAATTTATACTGAATTCATGACCTTACTCACCGACAAAGGCATAAAAATTCCTCAAACTACATTGTGGCTTCAAACATTCAACGGAACTGAAATTTAATACAATTTCCATAACGCAATTAAGCACAGAGCCGAATTAGCCCCGCGATTATTAATCGGCCTCGTAATCGCGGCGGTATCGTTGATCGCCTTATAATCCGCGGACGTGATGCGAATGGCCGGATGATTCGTGTTCCACTGTAAAGCCTATCTTAAACTGGCACTTGACTGGTACGGCTTGCGGCGGCGTTCAGTAGTAAATTTTACAATGTCAAGTTTACTATTGGCGCGGCGGCCAGGCCACGCCAGTATGTGTGAGGCTTAAAGCCTGTCACAAACTGCTCTGGCTTGCGTTGGCGGTCAATAGTAAACTTGACATTTTCAAATTGAGTACCGCCACCGCAGGCTGCTTCAAAGTAATTAAGGGTTTAACTAAAACAGCACAGCCTTTTATTTTCCTCTCTTGTATTTTAATGAAGCGGTAGTTGGTATTTATTCTCATTTGATGAATATGTTCGTTTATTATTTCACGCAAATATGAAGCAAACGGTCATACACGAATCATTGTTACATTTTTATTTTCGTAACTCCAGACTTATAGTGTCTATTATTAATTACAAAAACATTCACGAGAAAAACAACGCACTTACCTATCTAGGCTTATAGTCTAGAATCTGCATTTTTTAGCAGGTACAGAAAGGCTAGCGACCCGCCCCAGCTTCGCACGGGTACTATACCATACCTATGAACCTTGAATCACTCTATCTATTTTAAAAAAACGCATCGAAATCCGTTGCGTAGTCTTAAAGATCTAAGTATGCATAGGGACAGACAGCGGGAAGAGACTTGGTTTTAGACTATGTAGTGATAAAAAAAACTGTTTGACATAAATTACTGGGAACGGAAGGATAACATCAAGGAGATGATTCGAAAATAAGGACAGAAATTAAGTTTATCGCCTGAACACAAATCAATCAAAGAAAAAAACGCGCTTACTAGCGTAGCAAACCTGGGGAGCAGCAGCTAACACAACTGACGCCGCGCCGCGACGCGAGTCAAGAAAGATCTACCCTCCTCTTTCTAATTTGCATGGTGCGAGTGAGACAGGAGGCGCTCAGTTGCGCGCAAAGCGACTTATCAGCAAGTTGTGCTAGACGTACTGATGCGACCTTTTGGCAGATAGAGCCAGATCGCTCTCGGTCGTGTTATCGGAACATTTTTCAACTTCACTATTATTTAGATCACTTTATTTGCGTTTGTCTGCAAAACGTGTTAGCCCATCAACTAATTTAGTATTTAGCAGAAAATGATTGACGATACATTTGGTAATTTTAAGGAAAAAAAATCATATTGCTCATAATGTTCTGAGGGGCGATGTAACTTTACAGACTGCAGCGTTAACTCATCTGAACAACACTGTCGGTTAAACCGCTGAATTTTTAAATTACTGATTTTAGTTTCTGCGCCATCTAACGCATATTACTTGAACCTTTTTCCTTCAGGGTTCATGGTCACTTGTGTTTTCTGTTATCGTTGTCAGGTGTCTCTAGGACTTTTACGTCTTCCCGGTAGGTGGCGTGGCGTCCACAACTTAAGACGTCTTGTACGGCCTCGGTACATGCAGTACTCTTAGCGTATTTGTACTGGTGGAATTTAAAAAGGACAATTTGAATTTAAAAAAGGCAATTCGATTTTTCAAATATGATTGGTGAGAGGTTCTTTTCGAAGGTCAGAGAAGCAGTTGACATTGGTCAAGAAAACACCTACTCTCGGTGATTCGAGACTGTTGTTTTTATCCCAGCTTATAGAAGAACTAAGGGATAGTATTCTTCATTTTAAAAACTCAGTGGCGTTGGAGTGAATCTCAAGCAACGAAGATTCTGGCCGCCAGCACCAAGTGCTATTGTGTGAAGGAAAAGGAGGTTCCGAATTCACAAGCGTCGTCTT
The DNA here is from genome assembly GCA_945867215.1 of Epinotia demarniana. Taxonomy (NCBI): domain Eukaryota; kingdom Metazoa; phylum Arthropoda; class Insecta; order Lepidoptera; family Tortricidae; genus Epinotia; species Epinotia demarniana. Next base: position 4,265,526 of record OX244273.1, on the reverse strand, counting down.
ACATCGAGTTTGATTGTATTCAAAGGCCAGCCGTCGAGAACGTGCTAGCTTTCTGGTGCGGGTACTCAACCCAGCGCTTGCCCTATCGGGGTACGAGGACCCACTCCGTCAGGTCGTTACCCTGTTAAAGAAGCTTGTGCCCACGATTCCTGCGTGCTATCACTGCGGGTTTTTATACTCCCGGAATGCGGAGTTCATTCAAAGGAGCCTACCTGAAGTGGATCAACGGTTCGTCGCAGCGGCTCAACTAGCTCCTTTGGTGTCAGGGAAGTCTCCGGAAACCTAATAATCCTCTACCTTCTGTTAGTTCTAATTAGTTACCTATGTAACCGCGGTTTAGATCTAGTGACGCTATTGTGTACACCCACGCTTGCTGATCCTTGCACGAACTGAGCGCAGGGCGCTATCCTTAGTTCGGGATATCAACCATCCGGTTGCACATTCTCAAAATTCTCAAAGGCATCAGCACGCCAACGCGGTTCGTTTCTTCTTCTTTCGGCCATCGTTATCACGATCACCCATACACCCATCTCATATCATATCATCTGCAATCCGGTGTTGCATTACCCACCTTCGTATTTGAAGGTTTTTACCATCAGATGCGTTTCTTTGACATATCGTGTCCTGTGCCAGGGATCTGTACGGTTCGCGAAGCAGTTTGTGCTACTTGTACCTAATTGTAATAACCCATTAGGGATCGACTTGGTTACCGCGAGCACGTCGTCGGGATCTTATAACTTTATGTTTAAAATGTATAAATGTTTCGGTTAGAACTATTAAAATTACGATCGTGATCTTGCTAGTGATCTTTTATTTTATTTTTCACTACAAGACGCACGTTGACCACTCAAATCATTACATACAAAAAGTGACATTTAGACCTACCTGACGCATTACGTGATCGATTTGCTAGTTTTAAAACAGTTGAAGTCGTTGAGTCTTCATGGCAAGCTTTGGCTTAAATACTGAGAGGTGATCTCACCCCTCAGTATTATAGACATTTCAGTTTCTAAAAGCCGGTTTAGCTTTTTAAGCTTGACACAGTAGATGAAATCCGGACACCTACTCTCAAAATATTTTCTTTTTTTTTTGTTGTTTTTTTTAAAACGTAATTCGTTTGTTTATTTGTGCATATAGCCTTGTTGTTAGCTCAATATGGTTAAATGTACATACCTCACGTAGGTATAACATATCCTTATATGTTAGAGCTATTTAAGCTAAGTATTTTAAAGCTGTGGTAGCCTTAATTCTATTTCCTGAGTTAAAAGGACATGTCAGATATTTTCGCGTCCTTTGTCTAGTCAGATATTGATCATGACTGTACTATCAGCTGCAATAATAAATGGATACCTTACGGCAAAGTTTCAGTGATTCAGGCATGCAGCTATCAAACGGCGGTCGTGTGTTCGAATCCCGGCTCGTACCAATGAGTTTTCAGAACTTATTGTACGGAATGTCGTATCTTCCGTCACCCTTTCGGTGAAGGAAAAGCATCGTTAGGTTAGGTTAGGTAAAGAAACTTCCATATAAGGTGTCAACAAAGGTGTATGTGAAGTGGTTCTCTAAATCATCTCCGAAAATTTTATGTACGAATATCACATCGCAACCAATTTTTCGCCGAATGATCATGTGTCAACTTATCAAAAGGTAAAGTTTTATTCTCCAACCTCACGGTTACCAACTGTATGCTTGGTTTTTTTTTTCATAAAGTCCCTTTTCAAAAAGCCACCTTTCGAGTAGCAGAATGGGTCAGTTTGATTTTTATACATTTCGTGGTATAACATTTACCAGATATTTTATTTAGTAACTATGTAACGTATGTATAAAGTAAGGAAGCGCAACCACTCACTTGTTTTTTGACAATGATAGTACCTGAATTATCGCATCATTGGAGAAAAGTGTTTACATCATTACTTTTGGACTATTGCTTGGTGTATGGGTATGTATGTAGGTGCTTGGGTATGTATGTAGGTGTACATGTGTTTTTTTTTAACAAACATCTGCCAATTATTTTAACCTCACCTACACCTTACCTAACCGCCAGCGTGTCGACGTCACCCCGCGTAGCGGGGTGCCTATTTCCGCTCAAAGGGACACAAGCTAACCCTAACCTAACTGTTACGATTGTTTGCTGTTTTTTAATACGGGGGCTTCGCCCCCGAACCGCCTTTGTGGGTGACTTCGTCTCCCCATCCCCTCTTCCCTCCTTGTAACTTATATAAGAACACGTTGAATAAAAGTCTCACTATGTTATGCTGTCTTGTTCTTTGTAGTAAAAAGTTGGCTTATGTAAGAAAAGGGAACTGTTGCACTGACGAAACGTTATTCGGTTAGTAGTTGTTAGTCTAACTGAAAGATTTGCCAAATGATAGGTATGCCAAAATTTGTAATTCATTATATGTAATAATCGACTTAACAATAATTCTACCAAATGAAACGTTGTCATACAAAAAATTACTATTAGTTAGTTGTCAAGGTGAGTCATCGGCGAAAAGTTGGTTGGCAAGTGAAATTCGGACATAACAAATTCGGAGAAAAGGCAGAACCCCATGTGAAGTCCTCAGTCCGCACTGGGCCAGCGTGGGTACTACTGTTCATTTCCTCTCATCTATGAGAGGAGGCCTGTGCCCAGCACTGGGACGTAGATAGCCTTAAGGAATTTTGTATCGAAATAAAAAAAAATACAAAAAATGCACTTTATCGACTTAAAATTGTTTGAATTTATTAACTTACTAATATGTATATTAAAGTTTAAACCAACAATAAGCTTTATTTGTTGAAAATAGTTTAAGCCTAATTCCAATGACCTTCATTCTTTAACTCTACTGAACTACAATCAAAACTTACTAAATGTATATTAAAATTCGTGTACACTAACCCTTAATATACGAGGCTCAGAATTTTAATTACTCCAGAGTTAGAGAATCAATTTATATTCCCAGTACGCGTAAGCTATCAAGAGTTAATTTTCGCAAGAATACATACACGCTTAGCATTCTTTTAAAAGTAATCTCTGTCCAGTTCGAGTTAGGTCGCGTTTTCTTTGTTGAGGTCGGACGATTTGAGAGGTTGTGGAATTAACCTTGCTATCTCTTTCTGCCAAGTTCGTTCGAGTTACATCGGATCATTGTTTGGCTGGTGCTGGGTTACACTTAATTGATAAAATATCAATTAAGTCTGATGTTTGTACAGTTAGATCAATATCCAGTGTAATTTATCTGGCCTGTAGTCCATTATTCTTGGAAGTTGTATATTCTGTAACTTAAATTAAACATCAAAGTTACTCGTTAATTGATTTTGATATAAGTAACAGTTTTAAAACATTTTAAATGTACTTTTGCTCCGTTGTTTTATCTAGTTTCAAGTTTTACTTCTGAAATGCATATAATTGTCAAAGTTGTCTAGTATGATCCCTAATACAAATATAGTTTATCTATTAAATATATCCAAATCACTGTCCCGTCATATCCATATAACTAAAATAATTTTAAAGGGTCCTTCACCAGGGCCCACACACCGCATGAATAACTCTTAAGGGCCCGAACAATATTAAAATCATAGTTTCAGTCCTTTATCATATCAAACCGTTAAGTCACCGGCATCAATACGAGTATCTCCACAATATAGCTGGCATAAATATCTGACACGACTCTGTTTCTAAGACGCATCAGATATTTTTTCCCGTTTTATTATGATATTAGCTTCTGCCCGCGACCCGGGATAAAAACTATCCTATATTTTGGTCTGTGCTAAAATCTATCTAGATTGGTTGAGCCGTTTAAGCGTGATTGAGTGATAAACATTCAAACTTTCGCATTTATTATATTACTAGGAATAGGAATTAGTAAGAATAGTAATTAGGAGTACGATAATATTAATGCTGCCGATTGTACATAAAGTCCCAGTTTTCGTTTGAGCCAAAAAGTACGATACTGTTTATTTCTTAATGGCTATTATGCTGTCTATTATTATCACGTACCAGAAAGCGCAGCGTGGCTAGGGCTCCCACAAGGTGGACTGATGACCTGGTAAAGGTCGCGGGAGTCCGCTGGTTGCGGTTGGCACAGGACCGGTTATTGCGGCAATCTTTGGGAGAGGCCTATGACCAGTAGTTGACGTCTTTCGGCTGATATGATGAGATGCAAACAAGCTTACCCACCTGAAATTTCTTCAATAAATGAAAATAATTTTCTTAAAAACCGTTACTTATGTAACTGCATCACAGTCTTTAATAATCCGCTATCACCATTTATCAACCCGGCGCCGGCAAGACGCATAGCTCTGCGGGAGACGCCCGCTGCCTTGGCCGTCCGGTCTTAACGCGCGATATTTTATAACAAATATTTACCACATTTTCAAAACTTCTTATTGTAAGAAATATGCATAAAAATAATCTTAATCCAGATATTAATTTATTCATTATTATTAGAATTGTATGGTTAATTTTCGTGCCACAACAAACAAAAATCACAGAGATTTTAATTGTGTAAAGTTAAGCTGGCCAAGAATTTGGTCCTTACCCAAACACGCAATCATTACGCCGCTGATCATCCCATCACCTCCACCAACTCAAGTATAGGGTATCTGCATCTTATTGTTTTAAATCACGAAAACCAATAGTACTCGTATAAAGCAGAGGAATATCAACTGTAGCATTAAAATTTTATATGTTTTTTCGATGTTATAGGCATTTGAAACCAGCACGCGCCGGCACCCACCGAAAACGCTCTATATTAAACGGGCATAGACTATGACGTCACAATCCATATTCTCGGCGCGTTTACTATGGAGTTAGTCATTCGTCATTTGAAATTATCCTGTTAAAATTTGCGTTTAAGTCTAAACTCGTCATACAAAATATAAATTCTTATTCGATATTCTGTCTGTTATGTTGTTTTATCAAACAATGAAACAAAAAATCGTGAACGTGAGTTGTACATTTTTTTATTTTATTTCTGTTGTATGGTTTTTCTACGCATATCTGCATCGATTGAGTGCAATTTATTGAAAATTGAAGTACCATGCATATTCCCTATTGGCAAGCAGGGCAGTTAAATGCGCAGAAAAGTATTTCATATGGTGATAACTTCTTGCGATATAAAGTGTAGATACATCATATAATCGTAGGTACTTAGGTATACATATATTTTCATGTTAGTTCTGGCCATTTCGTCCACTCTATCGTTCCCACAGGAAACTAAGCAGTTGTAAACGGCCATATTTCATGAGTTATAGTCGTCTGATATTCACGTCGGGATCATTGGAGTTCTAGAAATATTTACAAGTGCTGTGTGAGATACAAAAAAAAAATTATATTATCTGGCCATGGATGAGCTACTGTAGCCTGTAGCGGTAAGGTACGCGACTTTCAGAGTGTGGGTCGTGGGTTCGCGCCCCAGCTCGCGCACCATTAGGTCTTATCAAAAACGACAAAAGCATACGATATATCATTTGATATTTAAAGTAGCTTTTCGGCGAAGCAAAACATCGTGAGGAAATCGGTCACTTAGGTCAAATCTTGGATATAGGTGCCAATGCGGAACCCGGGCTTCATATTTCCATAAATCACAATTTACAAGTTTTTCTTAAAACTATGTAGAACCTTACTTCCTAAAAATATTTAACCCTCTGTTATAGGATACAGTGCTGCAAACTCGAACTTGCAAGAAAAAAGGAGATTGTAATGATAAAATCCAGGATACAGTAAAAAAAACAAGGAGATGAAAAATTAATGCCTTTTATACTCGTAAGCACACGCGTGTTAGTGGCTAGACTAGACAAAATAAAACAATATTTAGTATTTTTACGCGAATGGAACCACAGAATAGAAAAATACTTACGTCCGATTCTCAACTGTCACTGTCTAAACGTTCCGTTACTCGACTCAAAGTTTGCTCGAAGTAAAGAAACGTAAAAATAGTCGATGTAAAACGTGTCACAATGCTATTAATACAAGTCAATGTTCCACTTTACGGACCTTTAAAGGTAATTTTATTATTTTTGCAAAAAACCAGGAGATTTCTTAGAATATAAAAAAAAACCAGTAGAGAAGGAGATTTGACAAAAAAACATGTAATCTCCTGGAAATCCAGGAGAGTTTGCAGCACTGATAGGATAAGCAGTGCTCCTCCCCTTAAACATGTTTGATGTGCACAAATTGTTTTTTAATATGTGTGTATACTTTAAAAAAAAAAACATGTTTGGATGTACGTATGTACATGTGTCAAAACAATTAAAGCAGTTTGGCCGGATAAAATCACGTTAACTACTTGATAGCTTAATCCAATACAATGCGATATTATTATATTTCAATGACTATTGTCTAGGTATTAAAAAATATATTTGTCAAACAATAACATTACGTAGATGAAAAGCACATATTTATTTCGGTGGTACCACCAACTATTGTAAAGGACATGATTATGAAACACATTTAATCTAATCTGAAAATTTACAAAGAGGAGAAAAAGTCTGATAATACGTAAGAATACTGGTTGCGTAGAATATATTTTGGAAAAGCAGTAACTATCCATATTACTTGAGCAACGTCTGCAAATATCTCATCCTAAATATGGGCCTCTTCAAAACAAATAAGCATCTCTACATGTCTTTCAAGTAGCTCCCCTTCAAGAGCAAATAGCCAAACATTTTCATAAAACCTTGGCTGTTACCGCCTTTATCAACAAATACATTTATATTGCTGAAAAGCAGAAGGAAATAACTATTTCTGAAACCTTTATACAGTTGTTGCGTTGTTGCTTAGGCTGTGTAAAGGCTGTTAGTCTCAGATGCAATGGGTTTAATAAATAATCTCTATCCACAGGGCGCCTCTTCACGAGAGGGGGTTTGTCGAGGAAGTGGGGGGGAGGTATGAGGACCTGCTTGACCCCCACCTCTGTAGCAAGGTCAACGACTGTCCGATTTCGCTGCTGCAAGTTGTGTTGGCGCTGAATAAGCAGAAATACTAGGTTTTTCGTATTGAAGTATAAGATTGGAATGTGTTTTTTGAGCTTATATTCTTATTGAACCATCTGGTGTTGCATGAAAAATACAGATGTTTTTTATAAACGAATTCAACAGCTGTTCTAGTGTTTTCGTTCTGTCTCGTTTTTCAATCTTGGTACTGGTACGTTCGTAAGTACTGAGTGGTGCATGTATACAAATTATATAGTTTTAATTTAATGTAGAGCTCAGTATACAGGGTGTTCGGAATAACGATATCGGAACTTAACGAGGTGATAGACTGGAGTATTAGGAAGAGTTACATGTCTTTGTCCAATGTGTGATGAATGATGATGATGAATGAACTTCGTCCTTATTTAAAATAAATCTAAAAACTATTTATGTAATTTTGAAATATCAGCGTAAAAATCATTTAATAATATGCTTGTTTTTTTCAATCACTCACAATACCTCAATTACTATCTTTAACTTTAATTACTATACTATTACTATCCTCAATTAAAATCTCGTAAACCGCTTATCATGCCGTTTTTATCGTTCTGCTTTATTCACAACATTCTGAGCGACATCAAATAACCCTTCGTTTAAAGTCTCAACTCCTTTCATCTCTTTCACACTCCTATCACCTTCAATACGTTAGGCGCACTCTTTCCCACACGTAGGCTCCCCGCATGTATAAGAGAGAGCAAAACACATTGAATTAAATTTGGAATCGAAAACGACACATAAACATAGACCTCAAGGTAGAAGGCGTGGTTTTCTGCACGCCTAGATTACCCGGTTTATTGAAACGATATATTCCATTAAATCGAGTAGAAAGTCACAGTGCCGCGTCGTTGGCTGTTACAGGAGAGAGCGTTGGTATAATTTGCCCCTTCAATCTGTCTGATACCAATCCGTTGTACATACTTCGGGTTTTAAACATAGCGCCATCTAGTGGGAAACTGTGAAGTTATTTAACTTGAAATTGCTTAACTTTCACGAGCTTTAGGACAAATCAAGTGTTATTATGCATTACAAAATGACATAGCTAGCAGGCGATTGGTTACGTAACGTGTCTAACGTACGTTATGATTATGACAACTCACCGGTTTTTTCCACACAAAATGTGAAATTTAGATTTAGATCTACCTGACGCACGTAAAATGGGTAAAGTGATTGATCGATCCCCTGTTTCACCAACTTGACAATTGTCATCTGACAACGACAATTCTCCGTACATTGCTGGTTCCACAAGTAACCTAAGTTCCAGCTCATAACTTTTTAAAGGCATGTTAGAACAACTCAACTGTCATTTTCCCATACAAAGAGTCACGTTTAGATCTGCCTGACGTACGTACAAATGCGTTACGTGATCGACCTGCGGATCTATCTGAGGGGTAATCACGTAACGTTCCAAACGCGCGTTAGGACATTTTAACTGTCATTGTGCCATATAAAATTTGACATGTTTAGTGTAACACCACGTATATGTTTTTCTAATAGATGGCTATAGGATTAGCAATTATTATTGCACTTCTATGGAAACCACCCCTAGAATGTAAACCCTTTAATTAGTTAATTCCTATGCCTACTTGCCAGTCTCGAACTAGGTATCATCATCATCATCATCATATCAGCCGAAAGACGTCCACTGCCGACATAGGCCTCCCCCAAAGAGTGCCAAAGTGACCGGTCCTGCGCCACCCGCATCCAGTGGACTCCCGCAACCTTTACCAGGTCATCACAGAACTAGGTATCAATCTAATTATATAACAAGAGGATCAACGATTATAGCCCAAAATGTATCCACTTACCTATAATTTATATTTTGCTACCCAAAGGTTAAAAAGAAATCGCTCTGTAGTAATAAGACCGCCTGTTGTCAAGGTCCTACTTTTTGTTTTTTTTTTGAAAATTATTCTCATGATTAAAAAAAAGTAGTCATGTAAAATAAAAATTCATGCATTTAAGGGTTAAATCGCTGTCGTTCGTGCCTTGCACCTCGCACCGCCAGTGTGATCAGCCCATCCATTAGAATCGATCATATGCTGAAACACGCAACTCTCATTTGCATTAAATGCGTAGCTCGAGACCTTAAAGGAACTTCAGCGGCGACAATGGATGATGGAGAGGCTGGCGCTTAAGGATTTCATTTGGAAAAGATTGGTTGAAGTCGTTTGGGAGAGTTAAAAAAAGGTATTTTTAAATCCCATGTAGCAAATGACATTCGGCCTGCACGGCTATTATCATCGCGAGCTTTCACGGTTTCTATCGCACTATCGGTCTCTCTACAACAAGACGTCTCTCTAGAACAAGAGGTATAGTGCGGGAAAAATCGAGAGTATGTCGCGGCCGTTGCCTTTTACGCTTAATCCCAGAACGGATTTAGATGAAATTTTACGTACAGATTATTCTAGACCCTTGGAAGGATATATGATTGTTTTTAACTCGGAAATCATCCCTTAAGATGGTAGAACTTTGTTTGGGTCGGCGATAATTAAAGTTCCGCCTACAATTATTTAATAGCAATCATTTTTCTACGACGGTAACAAGTACTTAGCGGACGACGGGCAACAGCTAGTGTAAAAGAAAGAAATTCGTAAATTATATTTGAAAAATGAAAAAGTTTATTTTGGTTTCTATACATTTTAAAAATAGCCAGGGTTGGAGCCTCCTATTAAGCAAGTTATTTTGTTTGTGTTAGGAGACACCACTCTTTCAACAGTAACAAGTGGTAAATTCACCATAACAAACGAATTATAACGAGTAAGTACAGATTTAACTTCATAAATATTTTCAATTTAGTTTTACATTTCTTATTTCTAATAGTCTAATAATCCATCATTTCGGATACTACCAGAGTAGAGGATCTGCACCAGACCTGCTCTGGTAGGATTTCGAAATGATGGATTCAAATTGTTTCTATCAATTCAAATTCTTCTCAAAATTATGGGCATGTGTTTAAAGGTGTTTTCATGTTTATAAGTGTATTTTATTCTTGTGACTAGATAGTGCTACTGACAATAATGTTGACTGACCACTCTATAATATATACTTATTTATATTGAATTTTCTCTGTGATAAACACTATTACGCTGGTATTTGCGTGATAGCGATACAATTATAGTCATTTGCTTGAATAGTCGGCACCTCAGCGTCACGGGAGAGCGATATTACCACTTTCCCAGGTAACACAGCGTTAGCCAGTTTCGTGCTGCGAACAAGAATGCTTAAATTGAAAAAAAACGGGCGGGAAAAAAAAAATTTGTGGCCAATTTGTGTAATTTTATTAAAAGATTTTTACTTGGTTTTTTTTTATGATTCTTGTCTTGTGCCATATTTCATTATGAGTAACCGAAAAACGTAATCGAGTTTACAGACTGCAAATGCAAATATGTAGCAAAAAATATTATATTATATATTTAATAATATCTGGAAATGTTGACGTCCTTCTTGAGGGGTCATCTAGGTAACTTTTCGAACGCACGATAGGACAAATTTAACTCCATGAAAAAATTGACATTATATTCTTTGTCTACCTAACGTACGTGCAATACATTACGTGATTGATCTGAGGAGTAATCACGTTATTTTCCGAGGGCACGCAAGGACAACTTAACTGTCATTTATCCATAAAAAAGTGAAAGATCTACCTACGTAAAACGCGTTACGTGATCGACGTACAACGGGATGTCATGTGTCAAAATGCTATTGTGCAAAACAACTCTGATATAGTTAATTAATGTAAACGTTATTAAAAATAATATTTAGTCGAATTTTGCGCCAGATCTACTCAGGTGTTTTTTTAATACTTTCGTATATACGTTCCAAATTGTAACTTACAGTATACCCCTTGAATCTTTCTTCGACTTTTCAGTTGAGCAGTTTTCATTATAATTAAATGTGTCGTGCATGTATAGAGAAATAATATCCTTGGAATTTTATCAAGGTATGTATTTTCCATAAAAAGCATGAATGTATTGTTAAAGTGTTTAACCCATTTAGGTAGTTTAATACCTTTAGGAAACCTGAGCCTTCGAGGTAGGATGTCGCAAGATTCCGAAAGGTGTCATAAGAGAAAAGTATTGGAAGATTCATCGAGTCATCATCAGTTGTTCTGAATCGACTGGGATAAACTCAAGTAAAAAACAGTTTTTGCCCGGATTTATCCCACGTCCAGATTTATTCAGGGATCAACGCAAAATTTATTGAGTAAAAATGAATTGTATCATAAAGAACGCAAAGTTTACGCCCAGCTAACACCCCTTGCCGTAAAGTAATCTCCTTGACGTTTCTGCTCGCCTGGTCCATTATTTTCAAAAAGGCTTTCGAGGATTTTCCGTTCGGCCTATGGAGCCTAATTACTTATGTCGGACGTCGATTGTCGAACCGACCCTTTGATATTTATGAAGCCTTTACAATTCAAATTTAATTAAAACAATATTATATATAAAAGCAATTGAATTTTCTCTATAACTTTTTAGAAAGCAGAGGGTGAGAATCGTTCCGTTCAATTTATATTTTGTAGAGTTTAAAGCGACATTGCGCTGTATTTTGTATTTTTTTCTTAAACATCAAAAAACCAAATTAAGCAAATCCTGTGCTTACAGACACACAAATAGTGACAAGGTTCTATGATAACATTTTACTTGATGATATAGCTTGGTACAAGATTAAAGTATACGTCTTTGGATAAATTAAGTTGGTTCAGATTATTTAGCAGCAGCGTGATAAATGCGCATCACAGTTAGAAAACAAATTGGCTCCAATATCGAAGAGAGACCTATCGCCCCATTACACGGTAACATGATGTGAGGCCTTATCACACAAAAAGCGTATTACAGTTCCCAATTCACGTCAGTTATTTCCTTCCGTGTAGGGAGCCGTTACTCTGAAACGGAACGCTTACTGACCTTGCCCGCAAATAGGAACACATCTAGGGTCGTTCGTCAAACGATATCACATTTTCTAAATCGTTTGCAGTCGTTACGCTGAATACAGGACACTCCAGAAAGTGGCAATGCATCGATAAGTAAATAAAAAAATGTATCCCGACTACGCAAAACTAGCTGAAAAAAACTTAATAGGACTCTTATTTAATTATTACTAACAAAGAAGGCAAGGAAAATTCTAATCAAATATCTCAAAAAATTACGAAGACAACCGTTTTAATATTGCTTGATAGAGAGAAAAAACTCTTGAGACCTGTGACGTCACGGGTCTCGGGCGAGGAAAATGTTTTTATTTTATTTCTGACTGCTGTAATAGGGCGACCCCAACACAGCAGTCGAATTGCGTGGTTCTAGAGTAGCCTGGAGAAACCTCCGGCACGACCACGCGGGGTCAGTTTAAACACTGTACGAGAGATTCTTAATCCGTTCGATCAGGAGTCGAACAATATTGATAAACAGCCGAAACGGATTTCAATGGATGATCATGCAATTAAATCACTGTTTAGTTAATTACATTTAATGATAATGTTAACACTAATATCCACTGAATGTTTGGTCACCCTACATTTCTTGAAGTTAAGTAGATACGTTATGTTTGCAAACTACCGTTTGGGTGACAATGATTTTGAATTATAAAGTGATTCCTTATTCAGTTTTATTCCGAAAAAAAGAACGTCTGTTTTAGATAACTTCGAGTTAATCGTGTTTGGTACCAATTACAGAATTAGAATAATGTATTACTTCCTGATCACGAATTAAAAATCATCGTGTATATGTCTGTGTTGTCTCGATCTCGCGGTGGACGTCCCCGCTTCATGTGAGTGTCCGTTTTATGGAAACCTTCGTGATTGATTATTTATTGTCGTGTGTTACTTTTTTCTCCATATATACATATTATGATATAGTCATATGGAGAAAAGACTTTTTCGAGAAAGTTCAACATCATTGATAACTTTATTTGGTGTCACCATCATTATTTCGAATCTAGGTTCGGTATCACACACGGTGTAAATACAAAAATAAACTGCTAAAAACATAACCCATCCTTTCGGCTTTGCCTTAGGCGAGCCAACAAGCGTCTAGACTACCTGATATAGAGATTAAATTTTATCAATTTTGTGATAAATAACGAGTTTTTTACATGTCAGTCTTATACATACAATGTTTGTTATGGAATGTCTTGCATGAGATAACTATACTTAAACTTTTTTTTTTGTAGTTAGCATAGGCATAGCAGGTTTTTTTTGAATGTAGGTATTTCGATTTGGGCAAGCGACCAGGCTTCATCTACTGTACGATTTTAAATATTAAATACAATATTCCTTAGACCCCATAAATAACTGCTTTGTGCATAACTTTTAGTAGTCATTGAATAATAATCTACTAAACAGTCGAAAAAATATTATTTGAGTTAACTCATGGTGGCCACAAACCGGTACATCATTTAGGTGGTCGCTTTCCGACGCAATGACCCTGTTAACTCGCCATTTTTTAACACTATTAATATCCAGACCTACTCCACATTCATATTTTAGCGGGACACGTTAACATGATTTTATTGTGTTAATAATCTCCCGTTATTCCTCACGACACGGCCCGCACTATCCGTTAACCATTTGACTGCAGCGTCTCATGCTTAATGGCAGTTTAAAGATAAACTTAAACACTGGCTGGAAATAATTTAAAAGTTCGGGAAGAGCATTGGCCGAGACTAGCCAGATTTCAATAAAAAAAACAACTGAATTCGAAATGAACATGATTCTAAATTCAAACTTGTTTGTTCTATTTGTGTGTGGGTTAATGGAATTGGGGTGGAGCGACGACGTTGGCGATTCTTCCACATCGAGGATTCTATCGAGAAAGAGGCGATACGTCACGTTTCCTGAAGGTTCCAGTTTCTCGGTGAGTAGATATATTGCTGGGCTTACATTTTAGTTTTGTCAGATTAGTTTGTAATATCAAACTTTTAATAAAGTTAATAAAAAAGTCATACTGGATTCGACTATAATATTACATCAAATATTTTAAAAACTATCTTGTCTGATGAAATAATATTATAAAAAACACAAACAATATCGAAATATTATAAATTAATTTATTTTGTTTTGTAATGGATACAGATTTTATATTACCCCCGACGCAAAGAGAGGGGTGGCATTTGTTTAACGTGTCTGTGTATCTGTGTATCTGTCTGTGGTATCGTAGCTCCCTAACGGATAAACCAATTTAAATGCAGTTTTTTGTTCGAAAGCTGACGTGATCCCGAGTGTTCTTAGCCATGTTTCATGAAAATCTGTTCAGCCGTTTTTAGATATATGACTTCGAAATAAAAATGTCGGGGGTTTTTCAACTTTTCTAAGGTGTTGTTATAATATTGCGCTCATTGCAATTTCAACCAGTTCTTCTTGCTCTTTATATTATTATGAATAATGTCTAGAATTTTGGTCAACTTTCTCAGATTCAGTCGTAATATATCAAGTCTGATAACAAGACAAAATAGGTCAAAGCGGTACAAACGTAAAAGGCCAGGTGACAGAGATTTAATAATTTATCAAACCACCAGTTTTCATTCCCAATTAAAGCCCCCTTAGAACCTGATATTTGGTAAAAAATACCTATCACCTCATTCCGTATTAAATTTGAAATTTAACGGATAAATTCATAGAGTTTTCTTCGTTATACGTCATAGGGAAATCGTTTATCAATCAATAATTATTGCATCCCAAATATAACCAAACTAGTGTTTTTGCGTTTCCCCTTTGTTGATATCCCTGCTGTTTTTAGGTAATATTGCTGTGTGCAGTGTGCAATAATTGTAATTCATGATTTCAGTGCGCCGGATGCATGACAGTAGGTCTCATAGGTCAGCCGGCCCCCACGTCAGCCCCCGGCACCTTCACCTTCGGAATGAACTGGGGCATCGCCTATGAACTGCCAAATGCGACAGAAACACTGGCTGTTTATCACAGGAAGTACAGGCTGAAAAAACCTATAGCCCAGAGAAGAAGCAGGCGAGAACTGTATGAGAAGATCGAGGCCATTTTGGATAAGTGCGTTTAAAAATAAACATTTTAGTCACGGGAAACGTTGGGTTAGGTTGTGTTAGATAAGGACTGGACTGGCTTGCTGTCATTTTCAAACTAATTTATCTTCCAAATAGTTCAAAAAGACGAGTTTCTTAACATACATACATACATTCACGCCTTTATCCCTAAAAGGGGTAGGCAGAGCACATGAAACCCAGTACCACTTTCAGCATCAATATGGGTATAAACAAGTGTCGACAAAATGTGATATCGCAGTGACAACTTGCTAGCCCATCGCCCACAACACACTTCAACCCTTAGTTGACTTTTATGACACCCACTGGAAGAAATTGGGTGGTGCTGTCCTACCCCGACACGACACGCAGAGTTTCTTAAGCGAGATAAAAAATAAGTTTTGTAATAAATTATTAATTGAAAGGTTAATTTATTAATGATTACTAAAGTTATAGAACCTATCGTGACGAAATCTGCTAAAAATTCTATTATAAAGAACTACAGATCTACAGTCCTTTACCTCCCACTGAATCTCCTATATGACGTATATTTTTCGTTAAAAATCATCATCATGAGGCATAATTTTACCAAAATTACCTACGAAAACAATATTCCTTTAATATTCCGCTAAAAATCCTACCGATCTAAGTGTACCGTTTGTACCTCCCACTGAATCTCCTATGAGGCGTATATTTATCGTTAACAATCATCATGATGAGCCATAGTTTTTCCGGAATTACCTAAGAGAACAATATTCCTTTGCTATTCCGCAAAAAAACCCTACTGGTCTTTTAGCAATAATGAGCCTCTTTGTGTATTTTTGCATGCGGTTAATATACCCTCCTTAAGTACGTGCAAACAATTGAAAACCATCACCACCACAACAGCAATAATGACAAAACCTCGACACGTGTTTGGCCTCCCTACAAGGCACCGTCAAGAGATGCTGGCAGGACATGTTGCTTGCGCCACGACCACTTGCCACTGAGCAAATGAGCCGAGGTGCATTTCATCATAGCTAATAGACCAATACGGTTTTTTTAGCGGAATACCTCGCAAAGGCGAGTATTCGTATCCGGAAGGCGCGGCGTGGGTAGGCCCCCCACAAGGTGGACTGATGACCTGGTAAAGGTTGCGGGAATCCCCGCGGGAGACCAGTCACCTTGGCACTTTTTTGGGGAGGCCTATGTCCAGCAGTAGAACTCTTTCGGTCGTCTTTAGCAAAGGAATATAATCTTGTAACTGATCGTTTCCTTCGGTAAAGTAACGTGTGATTCAATCAAACTTTACTGAAATTGTTATGGCAGTGTCCGTCAATATAGAACTAAAGAGACACGTTCTATGATTCAGTTTGATTTGTGCTTCAGCATGGGCTACAGCGGTCGCCAGTGTATCTTGAAGACCCTTTGCGAGACAACACAGCGCCTCGTACCGCACGGACAGAATATGGTGGAAGAAATGTTCAGAACCCTGTTCACGTAAGTTTCCTGACCAAATAGTAAGACCTCGCTACCAACGTGAAGATAATTGTCAGGATGATTGTGTAAAACTGTTGTGATAATTATCTCTATATGTCACAAAATTAGCAGAATAAGTACTTTTTCTGTCGCAATAATCAACGAAACAAAAGACTCCAGCAAAAAGCACCTGTCTCGAATAATACAGTCAAGATGAAACTAACCTTTACGTTATATTTTGTAAATACGATTGCGAAATACGCGTCTTACGTTAAAAAATACCCATTTTTTTCCTATTGTTTACCATTTCCCGTATATTTTATATTGCGGCGGTAAAAATAGGAAAATTCAACAATGTATGGAAACATGGTAAACTTTTTTCTCCTATTGGAATGGAAAGAGATTTATTCCGAGTAGAAATAACTTAGGTATAAGCTGCAGAAGATTTCTTAAGTAATATAAAGTGCCAATTTTTACGGAATGCTTAATTACATTTACTTGGGTGCTTTAACTTTTTTCGGGCGCTATTTGCGCGAGTTACCATTTATTTTCGTGGGTCACTTATTATCAACGATTTTGTGGATTTGAGTCCACTAAATGTTCTTATTTTTGTATGCGACTTCTTCTAAATCCATTTTGTGAGAAGCTCATCATCTCCTGATTATCGGGGCAAAGTGTCAACAAGGAATAGTTGATTCTCTGATTCATTCTCACTCACTCAATCTCGTTAGTCCTCCGAATCGCTAAACTTAAGTGGCAGTCGGCGGGGAATATTGCACGTAGAACCGATGGCCGATGGGGCGGAAAGGTTCTCGTGGGTAAACCAAGGTGGACCGATGATCTAGTAAAGGTCGCGGGAGTCCGCTGGATGCGGGTAGCGCAGGACTCTTTGAGGGAGGCATATGTCTAGCAATGGACGTCTTTCGGCTGATATGATGATGACGATGAATCTCGTTAGTGGCTTTAGCCATCATATTCTTCCCTACTAGTTAAAATTAACTCACTCCAACAATCTTACCTTACAGGTTACCAATGTCCAAGGTGCTTCCAGAAGAGCCGCTTGAACACACGATATATGACGCCGCCCACCGCCTGGGGTTGCTCTTGGAGAACTGTGACGTGTATAAATGTCCTCTGTCATTGGTGGACCTGGCCCAGGGCTATTATAATGCGCCGGCGCCGAAATTAGACCCGGCTAAGAGCCCATGGGCGTTGTTTAGTAGTAACTTCGGTTAATTGAAACTTTTACGATTCCCACAAATTGTTACTACGCGGGACTTAATCGCGTATAATTGACTTATTTCCTCCGTCGTCGTCGTTCCGTGACCATGGATGTTGTGACTTGTGACACATATTATGAAACGTCGGGAAATCTCAGAGAGGTAAATAAATTAAGTCCCGTTTAGTAACAAATAACTTTGGTTAAGTTCTCTTGTCCAGCGGTCGACGACAAGTGGCCTGCGTGCCTAGCTGGGTGCTATTAAGTAAAGGTACACTCAGCATCCTTACTCCTTTGCTATTAATGACGCGTGTTCCGATATTATTGGCTACTTAAGCTGCTCCCAACTATATGCTGCTGACTGTACCTTTTGCCTCATAAACTCACCAATTATTACCCGCGTTGGTGTTGTGTTGTGTGCGTGTCCCCGACCACACAGCGGCAGGGTTATCAGGATGTAGTGGGTAGGCTTGTAGGAGGGGCTACTCTATAAAAAGCTACAATATCCGACGACGATTCTGTGACATGGCGAGTTGCCGCCATTAAATAAGCAATCCTCTAGTGTCAGGCAGCAGTAGCACTAGTACCGACTGGAGAACGAAGATAGGAATCTGGAAGGGCTCTTGTTTGGACATCACGGAGCGGGTGAACCTCGGTTCGTGTACTGCGATGTGGATGGCAAGGGGGAAACCACCACACTATACTTCCTCAAAAAAGGAGTAATCAATTACTCCACCGACAAGAGCCAAACTCTTAAATAAATGATGATGACGGTGTTGTTAGCTAGTATAGAGTATGTTGATTTTTTTCTAGGCCAAATTCGCTTCTCCTTGTGCCTTGTAAACAAAGGGATTGTATTTCATTGTTAATAAGTGGTAAACGAAGCGATTGCCTTTCATTCGTTAGTGAAACCGCTAATTGATACTTAAATATTAATAAGTCAACGTAGGAAACATCGACACTTTTTCAACCAAAAGGCAGATTTATGTCTAAGAAAAGAAGACCACATTAAAAAATGCTACTTCGCAATGTTTACTATTTGTATTGAAAATAATAGTCTACTTTAACAACAGAGTCGCTATTCGAGTAAAGTACAATTACCTTACCTTACAATTACATTACCTTTTAATTTCGAAGCGTTTGGGTCCCATGGCTATAGTGACTAAACAATTGCTTTGTTGGAACAATGGGACTTAAGATCAACTCTAGAAAAATAATCCGCACTATCACACTCTAGCTGACCACCATATTAAAAGTGCGTGTCGGACCACGCACAACAAGGGTTCCGTGCCTATTAAAAAGGTCGTATGCTTACTGAAATCTTGTGGCACTTACGTCCTTTTTTAAGGAAGGTGATTTTTTAGAAATACCTCAAAAACCTTTGAATCGATCTTGTTCAAAACAATTTTCGCTGATAGAATTTAATAAGCCCTATTTTTTTCATATTTTTAAAATACACGGTTCAAAAATTAGATGGGGGGGACACACAGTTTTAGTGACTTTCGGGGCGATTATCTCCGACTCTATTCACTGAATCAAAAAAATTGCTGAAAAACCTTATATTTATTTTGAAAGGCCTATCGATTGATGTGCCACACGTGGGCATGCAATGAAAATTTTTTTTTGACTTTCAGTTTTATGTATGAAGTGCACCCCTAAAAATTTATTTATTTGTAATTTCATTACATAACTATGTAGCGGTTTATAAAATACACCTATCCTCAAAATTTTATTCAAATACACCTGATAGTTTTCGAGTAAAATGCCTGTGACATACGGACGGACAGACAGACAGACAGACAGACATGACGAATCTATAAGGGTTCCATAAAAATGGCAATGAATTTTGAATCAAATAATAAAGGAAGTTGAGCTAGGAGAGTTTTTATGTTTAAGTTGAACCTAGCAAAAGAATTGCAACTCAGTTAGCCATTTAGAGTGGTATAATAGTACATTACGTAACTAGGGCGGTGAATTCGTGAATGCCCCAGATCGCAGGTGTTTGTGGCCCGAACCGAAGGTGAGGGTCATAAAAATGCGCTCTGGGGCTTTATGAATTACCGCCCGTGTTGAGTACAAAACTTTACGTCTTCACCTGGCCACAATGCAAGTTTTCCCGTACGCGCAGCGTGGAGTAAAACTCGCATTATGGCCGTAAATTATATTGCAAAAGAAGATGTTTTAATGAGCATAATTCATAGCAATGACTCGTAGTTGCAGTGTGCAAGAGTCAACCGGATGGCTCGCGGTATTTGAGCTCCCTTAGGTCGTGGAACCGCCCTGTGCAACCTGAACTGAGCCAACTTTGCTGCTTCTCGGACACTGAAGCTACGGGTCATTGCTTTAACTACATGGGGTTTAAATTGTTCACTGCACTAGAAAGCATCTTTTGATTAATCATGAATTAAGAATGAAATTGGCAAGGCTAGATTAAAATGGCCACGGCTTGTTTTTCTTACAATTTATTCGCATTTTCAACACACAGTCATATTATTTGGATGAATGAAATGATTTACCTTTGTTATGAAATGTTGTACTTGGATTGTAATTATTTTTGATTCGCCATATTCAGATTGAATATACTGAATATGAATGATTTGGGACCTATTTAGGTAAAGACTCTAAATGAGTGCAACATAAGTTTTTTGAATTTGACACTTGCTTTACGTGCGGCCTATCAACACAATCAATTTTATTAATTAAAAAAAGCTTTAAACTTTTAAAATAGATATTTTGTATTATTTATATAATAATACCTAATAGTAGGGAGTAAATAACAGTAATATTTTATTAATTGTATAATAAAGTTTGCGAAGTTTGCTAAGCCACCAAGATACTAACAGAAATTTTAGTCTGTTCCGATTTCAAAGCAATTTCATGTTGAGTTGATAGAATAATAAATTAAAAACACGACAATTATTATTAACGCATAACATTTAATATTTATAGTTCATATTTATAATACATTTCAATATTAGCAAGAAGTTATGAGTGTATTCATAATAATAGGTGGTAGTGCTTGATTTAATTATTTTAACATTACAAAATGGGACTTATGTTAACGTTACACTAAATCATTATGTATATTATTTCGCGTTCCTTATATTTACTTTGCAATTAACTAAAGCTTAATAAATAGCTTAACTATATTTTATTATACAATTTCATAGAGTTCATTAAATTATTGAGCTATTATGACTTAGACATATAAACTATATTATGATGTTATAGCATAGTGCAGTAGCCCCCAGGTTGCCTCTAGTCTAAGCTAAGTGAACAGCAATGGGGGGCAAGACATTATTGTATTTTAATTACAGTACCCTAATATTAAATAAAATTAAGGAATTCACTTTCGTACTATCTATTACTATATTTGTATCAATATTATGGTGTTCGTTTGCAAATGTCATTTTCACTGGCTGGTTTGTGATTGGAGGACTAATAATGAGAATCGAATTTAAAACGGAATGAGAAATAAAATTGAAGTAGGAACGGTGAAAATAACGTAGCGACATATTTTTTATGTGAAAAAAAATCCATGGTTCCCATAAATATGGCAGTTTTTAATTAATATTCACTGAAATATATTGATGATGTGACAGGCACTTTGAGATAAACGGAGCTTTTTACGTGTCAAGTATAAATTATTCTCAACAAATCCTCCAAAACAGACCCCGTTACTTCTGACTAGAAAAGTGAAAAACAATTCAAAATTTAACAAAAACATTTACAAATATACGTCTACAATAGAGGACATTAATTATTTTAACATTAATAATATCAGATGTTAGAAACATACGTTGAACCCTAACTACAATATGCCGTTCCGACAATAACCCAATGTTCAATATTAATAATTATATAATTAGTAATTAATACAAAGTTTGACTTAATTATAAAAATGAGCTAAGATTGCTTTTAGTAACAGTTTGATTTGCGCATTGTCTTCATACAAGTTTGTTAAAAACTCATTTATAAGTCGAGAACATTAAAAATAACTGTAAACTTTGCCTACTCTGTTTTTTACACAATTTATAAGCGTCTTCGTTGATCTTGAATATTAATACTTGCCTTGACGTTTTAATCCTTACAACAAATTATCAGATATTTTACAAATTATACAATCACTTCAAAACGTCATTTATATACTTGGTATAATATTCCGCAGAGATACATGCGCAAAACCATCATCGCTAGCTTTTCTAATAATTTGGAGAAATGATTATTAGCGCATTCTAAAAATGTACGTTTCTCATAAGTATATTTCAGGCAGTGGTATTCATTTGATATTATTATGAGACTAACATCGATTACAACACAACCAGAAATCGTAAAATATTGGCATTTTTACTGAAACGTAGTAACGTTTAATATAAGCGATACTATCCTTAATTTAATCAATACGATTTCTGCCCATTCCCTCTCATCTCTGAGATGTATCCTGTGACCAGGAGTAGGACGTTAAATTGTTGGTGGTTGTTGACACTGATCCAAGATTAGTGGGAGTTCATACAATGCTGAAAGTGCGAGTAGCTTTTGTATGGACTCGCACTGATCATTTGTTAGCGAGTAAACACGCCCTTAGCGTCCTTTCTTAAAAATACTAGAAAAATAAAAGTTCTGATTAAATGACCCACATCAACTGAAGAAACCTGTATGAAAACATGGCGCTAAGTTAAAACATTATTTTCTTAACTTAAATACATTTGCCACGCAAACATCCACGAAAAATGATTCTTACAATCAAGAACGATATTTCAACTTAGTTTCAAAGACTATTAAAATAAGGCACACTGAAAGTTCTAAACAATAATGAACTCAAACGCTAGCTTTGAGAAACCTAAATTAACTTGAGTAGATTAATTTGAGATTAGTTTAAAAGCTTATATTTGACAAATATATAAGACACGACACCATCGCTTGCTCACAACGAAAACTTTAAAATTTTAATTCGGAACTTACTCAATAACAACAATAAATGAGAAGTGCTTGTTGGGGTAACATTCGACATTGTTTTAGTGCCCCTGTGACATGGCATTTATAACCAAGTGGCACGACAATAGTGAATGATTAGTTGATTGATGTCACCATTTGTGCTACCACGAATGACTGAAGATCAAAGTTCAAAAAATTCATTTACATCGCATGAATTGTAAATACAATTAAGTTTATTCCAAAAATTTATCTTCGAAGTATGTGGTTATAGTCCTATCCAAATTTGTAATTCGAAGTACATTCGGCCATAGCATGATCAAGTAGAAATGTGATTTCAACGCCACTACGTTGCTGCCACAAAACAAAGTCGAATGTTGCCCCTGAATCATCAGAATCGATCCACAAGTACCTAAAGGTACTCAAGGTGGCGTCACGGTTAGAAACTGTTTCACTATTGACAAGGATTTAATACTGTTTGCTTTTATTATTTAGTAACCCTATTTTCACCTGATGGTGTTATTAAAATGTATTTTTTTCATGAACCTTACGAAGCTTATTTAACAATCTTATACACTTACCAAAAGGACAGGTATTTAAGAATCACCTGGTTTTATTTTTGATTACAGTAAAAAAGAAAACACGCTTAAAATAAGTGAACACATAAAATTAGTGAAATTTAGGGTATGCAATGTACGTGTTGAAGAAAGGTATACTTTAGTGAAGGGTTTCATTATTCCTGTATATACATCTAATCGTGTTGGAAGCTCAACGCAAATTTCGTGTGTTTTACTACTTAATAGTTAGTACATACATTACATATCTATGTATATCGTAGGAGTAAGCTATAAAGATATATATTGGATTGCATGACAGCTTGTTTTCTACGGTGATTAACATCGCAAATTCAAATAAAACAGGTTAACATAACATATTTTCTAAAGTTACGGTTATAAAAAATAGTTTTTGTCGAGTGCTGATTTCTTGATTTACAAATTATAGGAATAAGATGTCCTTTGTCAGACTAATTGACATAGATTGCTTTCGTACAATGATAATATAATATGAAAAGTTTGCTTTAGGTTTGTAACAAACAACTATTGATTCAACATCCTGTGAGCAGTTATAGAGTCGTCAATGAAAAGACCATCGAGAGGAAATAAAATAAAGCTAAGCACAACATAGCTACAACAGTTGTGTTGAACTGAAACTGTAAGAATTAATTGTGACAAAAAACTGAAGCAATAACTCTTGTACTTAGAGCATACAGTACTTTTTTGCTGTCATTTGCTGGACAGAATTTACTCACAGATTTTCTATTTCACTATGCAACCATCGCATCGTAATTGTCAAGACTACAAACACAATTCTATTCAAACGATGTAGTATCATCATCATCATATCAGCCGAAAGACGTCCACTGCTGGACATAGGCCTCCCCCAAAGAGTGCCAAAGTGACCGATCCCGCGCCACCCGCATCCAGCGGACTCCCGCAACCGCCGGGTGGCCGTTGGGGACCGATGGCCGTTGGGGCGGAAAGGTTCTCGAGTGGCGACCACATACCGGAAGGCGCAGCGTGGGTATTAGGCCCCCGACAAGGTGAACGATGTAGTATGTTAGAAACAAAAGCTTGACTGCTCATTTGAATTTGCGATTCATGAATTAGAGCAGAACGAAAACGTAATATAGAATGTGGGAGCGAAAAAACGTTTATAGTTAGAATGAAACAAGATGCAGATATATATGCAATCATTACATGTATGAATTTAGCAGGTATTCTTTTTGAAGCAATATCCACTTCACTGCAGTGAGAAACTGTCTTATTTTTTCTGCAAGTTACATATTTTCATCGCATTCTATTTTAAAAAGTGTGGTCGGTCTACCCGACTTGATCACTGGCACTGTTTTGTTATTGAAATTGGAACTGTATCGTCGTCAACAAAATCCAAAATATAAACCATCATTTTTATGTTAGTACCTACAATGCACAATTTATGATAGCATATTTCATGAACTGTGAAAATAGATCTAAACACTAACCTTAGGATTTTCATTATGTACATAAAAAAATGAAAATGTCGAGGGGAGATATAAATAAAATATAAATAAATTTTAACGGCGTTATAGCTAAAATAAGTTTGATGAATGTTAAAGAATAAGGCTATAAAAGACGTTTGCAATTTACAAGACGACTTACTTCAGTTTCAGTTGTATTTCAAATTTTAATTTCACAAGATCGAACATTTACAAGCGATGCGACCAAATTACTTGTGATGTCTGACTCCCGATATTGTACCTCATTTCAAATAGATTCGCATCTCAAGATACCAAGTGATCAATGGAGTAAACTAGAAGTGAATAAAATATGTATGTCAACTCAAATTACATTCAACTTAACAGCATTATTCTCGTGAAATTCATCACTGTATCTTGGTTGCTGTCTAACACAATGTCTTGTGAACATTGTCGTATGAACGTTACATTATAAAATAATGTATAAAATGTTGTAAAGCGATACTCGTTCATTTATTTCATTGTATACTGCAGCATTTCTGATTACGACTTTATACATATGTAACTGATTGCATATAATATAATGATCATGAAATGACTTTACAAATTCAAGTAACATGGATGTCACACAAATATTGTGAATAAAGTAATCAAACCAACTAAAATAGATTCAGCGGAAAAACGACGATTATGTCCAAGAGCAAAAAATTATCTCCCAATAAAACACAAGGTCATGACATGATTCTGTTTCAGATTTATACATTCAAGTTGAGCTATGCAAAGGACTTACCTATCTATTTTTCCAAAAGTGGCGAACATTTTTTTGCGATTGTACCGTCGTTTTTCCCTGGAACCTCCGATTTATCTTACGTCACTTTGGAAGACGTTGATTAAACATGTAATACGCCTAACTTACATATTTTAAGTATGTCAATAATGTATGTTGTTGTTGTAAGGAAAAGTGAACGAAAATTTGTGAGAAAGCAAGTTTAATCCAGATAGCGTTACCGAAGGAACTATACAAAATTCTATCGAGATCTCGATGAACCTAATTATAAAGCGTTACGGATTATCTTCCGAGACAATTTTCATCAGAAATTAACGTTTAAATTTAGAAACTCTTAGAACCGATTAAATCAATGTTAAATGTTATTGCTGTTTATTTGTATGTCGTGCTTGGTATTTTATATTACGTTTCTACACCCTACTAGCTCTAATGTCTGAAAGGAACGTAGAAAAATAAGTTGTCAATATAATTATTTTAATTTCTATGTTGATCATCTATATGTACACGTCAACATTTCGGTTAGGTTGATTTCTTAAAATTACTGACAGCCATGTGATAGCTGACTATGAGTTCGCTGCTCGTCCCCGATGGAGATAAATTTGCCACTTTAACTTTTGCTGTACCAATTCTAATGTTTATAAAATGTCAGATCAAAATTATCTGTTATAATGCTTATGCAAATCTATTCTCATCATATTACGCTAATGATTCACTTTTTTTAAACGTACATCAAAAACGTAGGATCAAAGCTTCTTTTCTCAAAACTACATAATAAATAAAAAAGAACAATGAACAAATTTATCTGCCACCGCGTCCCGAACCGACTCATTCGTCGACTAACTCTAAAACACTGAGAAGCTAATTAAATACCACTTACAATTACACATACCCTTACAACTTCACGAGTAAATGTATCTAGTTTATCTGAGTTTTATTGTTAAATTTATTTCCTATCTACCATCGGAATCACGACATTCTACGCTGGCTTACCCGAGTATCACCCGCAACACCGCCGGAACGTCTGGTAATGAAAACGCGTCCAGTTAATGTACGGCCCAATAATCCACGACCACTTATCTTTTCCACTCTCTTTTTCCATAGGTTAAAAGAGACGTATACATAGTGGACGCTGATTACTAACCGGACCCACGAAAACTAGCTTGAACAAGCACAACGATAGACAGAACCGCCACAGTCCGTTAGCGATATTATAATTACTTATACCAATAATTAATTAAAGCAAAGCAAACTGGAAATGTTCGGTCAAAGTAAGGCTTTTTTAATGTACAATTCAACACAAATACTCTTTAAAGCATACCTCAATAGTACTACAAAACATTACAAAACGAATTGAAGCAAAGTTAGTATAGGCTTTTATATATGAAGTATGAAGGAGATACCAAAAATTTAGCATCGTTTTCGTAGAAGCACAGCACTTTTGATGGATTTAGCAGAGGTGATATAAGACTTGATTATCCATTGTCTATACCAATCTCATTCATTTTTCATTTTGTTTTTAATATATTAATTTAATGTTAGGTTGATGTAACTGGTGACCGTCAGCTGGTGGTTTTTTCGCGCAACGGATCATCATTGCAATTCAGCGAGCTAATGCCGCCAGCATTCGTGGTACAAGGCATCGAGGGCTTTTTTTAGATTTGACTTTGTTTGAATTTAGTTTAATTACTGTTTATTATCATATTTTATAAACTGTATCATATTTAACGTTTTAGTTCTGTTAAAACATCGGATCTTAAATCATGTATATAAAGAACGACGTCTAAGACTAAATTAATAATCAGAAAGTGTAGGATTACTTACGAATTGTGGTAATTTCTTTATTTATCACTGACTTTTTTAAATGTAGTAAGTCTCGAGTACATAGGCCAATTTTATCATAACATTTTATATTCTTGTGCAGATGCACTATAGAGTATAAAGAGCCATACTGGATAAAATAATGCCATCTGCTTTGTACTTCCTCTTTTTCTTAGCAATAAATGACAAAAGTATATTGACTTTTGTACCAAAATTAACCATTGAACTGCAGCGGTTGAAAGGATAAAAGATAACACCGACTATTCAGGTGTTAAAGACACCAACAACTACAACCGAAGGTACAAATCACAGGATAGGCTAACACAACCTTCCTCATAACACAACGTTGTCTTAGAATTTCAACATACGAACGTAGCTACTGAGCGAGAAGTAGGACTTTGGGAATCCAATATAATTACAATTTGAAACATCTATTCGAGTAACATTCATTCAAAATATAAGGGTCTTTTATCGTTGTATAGGCTCAGCTCATTCAGTTACGACATTCAATGGTCTAGGTTTGTTTCTCATCTGATACGAAAATGGGTACTTAAATTGTTTTTAAATTTATTTCTTACATCATTTTCAAAGAAGTGTTCAATATTTTTTTCCGTTTACGAGTCGATTTTTATCTGTATTGCATAACTCCAGATTTCATTTTGAATCGTTTGTGGCATTCACCTAGACAACATCATTAGTCCCATCTGTATCGTCACCATTACATAGCTGCACTTCATGACCAGTTTCCTCATTCAACACACTATTTACATTATTCAATGATCTTAGCCATGCCATCCAATGTACAAACACACGACACAGTCTTTAGCCTACGGTGTTTAGAAAATCTAACTAGGTTTTACTTATTTGCAGTCATATAAAAATAACAACAGACTGTCCTTTTTCTAGCAATTATCTACAATAAAAGTTTAGATGATCACGGAATAGTGGGAAGCCTGTGGTCTTAACTAATTATTCTTTATTGATAAATAGGTAGTAATGAATAATACTAAATTGGTGTGTTTCGGTGCGTGCAATAGCACATTCCTACTTTCAATATACCGACGTGTGAGTGGTGTCTTATAAGAAAATTATTTTATTACTCGTACGTTATCAGTAGACGAACAATTCCGTTTGAGAATTCCTTGGTGAGACCAGTTTGCTTGCCGGCGTCCCTGAGCCGGGATCCGTGTACCTGGGGCCCGTCCGCGTGTACACAGTACACGGGCCGTGTGCGTATGCACGCCTAGGCCAGCCCTAGCGTTCGCCCACACGAACAGCTATATATATTCAATAACACTTACAAATATGAAGACGAATCACAAAAACAATTTGAATAATTTTACTATAACCATCCCTGTTTTCCTAACTGCTCGCTGTGGATTCCATTATATCAATAACTCTGAGTTATCTAAGTATTTTATCTAATAAACCTTATTACTTTGACATATTAAATACGCGGCTCGAAGTTTTTTTTTTATTAAGATAGACTGCTACTATAACCCTACACGATGGGTCGAAGTGAGGTAAAACGCTTATTACGCGCAAGAGTGTTTCATTAGACGTATCACTACTAAAGTAACTAGGAATACGCCGACAGGCCACATCAAATTAACCGAAATAAAACACTCAACTAGTCTAGTACAAATAAATAGTAAGGACTACATACAGACTAATGTCACAAACCTCAACAATGACTATATCTAATAGTGTTAGTGGTAAAGTGCCGACAAGTGTACAAGATTACTATCGGTGAAGATCGTGAGACAAATCAAGGGAAGAAAATGGTGTACTAAGATTACCCTGTACTCTAGAATTATTAGTGAAAATACGGACCAAGTACGAAAACGCCGCGCTGGCGTCCGCAAACTATATGTTCAGTCGTTTAAAGGGCAAGCATCTGTTTTATAAATATCCGTTTAAACTATAATATTGTTAAAACAAACCTTCACGGAACGCGGAATCAACAGAAACGAACGTCCTTTGGAGGATGCTTGAGGATCACGCGATCCTCAAGCCCGCTGGCATAGCATTTGGCACTCTGTTAAAAATCTAATCAAATAAGTTATCGAACTATCTAAGAATACCGACTTTATAAAAATGTAATGTACAATTGGCAGTCAATTGTGTCTCAATATCTATTTAAATAATATCACCGTCGTCTATGCTAGATTGGCAGACGTGCAGCGCCGGGCGACGGTCCGGCTTCTAACATATCTACAACCTTAACCTAACAGATTCAATACATTCGTCATTTTATCGATATTGTCCTTATGATTTTTACGCGAGTACGTAGTTTATCAAATACATAATGTATAATTCAGTTTTATTACACAATCATTATTACATATACATGTGTCTACGTGTCCAGCTCTCTTTGAGGACGTTTGCATGAAAATGTATAATTACTCCAACTGCTAATCGACGTCATTGCGTAGCCCGTTACAATACTTAATTTTACGAAATTGAGCTCGATTTATTCGAAGTGAACCTTAATAGTAAGTAAGTGTCATAGAGCGTCGTTAAAGTACGTTCTGGTAAATAAACAAATCTATCGCGAGAACTTAAAGTAAAACCCTAAATATATTCTGTACAATGTTTGTGCGCTCGTATCAAATAATTCCTGGAAAAGAAACCTTCCGATGAAAACATACAAAAATTACACATCCACCTCAAGGTATATACGACCAATACAGCGATTATAATATAAAAATAGTTGTGGCGGATTCAGCGTCGACACACTCCGCGTACTCCGACGGACACAGTCTCGAGTTTATATAAAAAGACGGTTTCACTGCGAACGTCCGCACACACCTCACTAAGTCCTCGCCTCACAATTCCCGCTGGGAGCTTCACTGGGATCATCCATGCCACCACATCACTATCAGCTCCCAAAACGTCTTCGGCGGCGAATGACCGAAGACGTAGGACGAATTTCAGAGACCCGGGTCTCCTTCCGAGCCCATCCTTAGGAGCTCGAGTTTCTTCTTGGCGATCTTGGAGTAGAGAATGTCGATTGGCTTGGAGTTGTCGTAGAAGGTGGGGGCTCGGAAGATGATGAGCGCGGTGCCTAGCACGCACGCTATCGTGAATGCGAACAGGAAGATTCTGTCAAGCACCATCGCTACATATTTCCAGTCGTCCTCCACCTGTAAAAATCATCCGTTAGATACTGAACATAGTTGACGCAGTAAAAAAACGAACAATCAATCGAACATTTGCTTTTTCAGTGCGGTATTTCGTAGCAGTAGTCTATTCAAAGTCTTGGTCACTCATAAGACTTTTGTTGAGTATTAAATCTATTTAACGGAATGAAAAAAATGTTGTGTTAATTTTTCAACGTAAAGGTATCATAATATCACGGAAATAACAGTTCCCACAAGCAAGGCAAAGCAGGTTTATTTTATTTTTGGTATTTTAAAGCTGACTTGAGATTTTACAGATATACTAGTAAGTTACAAACTTCGGTATGTGAAGACGTTTGGCCAATTCGCAGAGCCCCTAATATTTTTGAATCTTCTTTTATACTTACACTCTCAAACTTATCCTTATTCTTGACATGCTGCGCGATAAACCTGGAGCCTTCTATAGTCTTTTCCATCTCTCTCACGTAGTGTTTCTCTAGAGAGGGACTGTCGGCGTCGAGGTCTAAGCGGCAGGGCGAGCCAGGAGGAGGGGAGAAGAGCTCGTCGTCCCCGCCAGGGGGCGGCGGGGGCGACGGAGGCATGCCAGGCAACTCGTAGTCTTGGCAGTCCCACTCTTTGTACTTGCCATCCAGGTCGTCTCCACCAAATACATCGGTGAGGACCTGAAATTAATATATAATGAAGATTTTGTCTCTAGGGCTTATTTGGTTCGGGATAACACGGTCGTGCAAGTAAAGCGCACTGTCACAATTCGTGAACATCAACAGTTACTTGTAATCGGCTGGTCGATTGCGTAATGCTTCGTACCTACGTACGTTGGGAAGATCTAAATGTATTTTTTTGTAAGTCAAATGACGGTTCATTTACGCTACGTTCATTCGAAAAGGTACGCAATTATTCCTTTAAAACGCACGAGCGTGCTACTAGGGGCGGAAGGGCTAAATCAATAATACTTTAGTTTTGTTTATAAATATTTGTATGTAGCTCATAGGTAAGATATGTTGGGGTACATCGGACTAATTTTCGACACTTTGTTAAGCCCTCAGGTTTTTTTTTATGACTAACTTACCTAACAATTCGTTAAATTGTTATCGTTTGTTATAAATAAGTATGAAATATATTTTCAATATATATATTTTTCCCTTATATATGCAACCGATTTATTTAATATAAGTCTAAAGTTAGTAATTGTATATTTTTTTCAACGTGTAACATCGGACGTACTCGGGGTAAGAACGGACTATGCTCAAAAAGGAACTCTGTGCAGTTACGCGTATGGTTCATAAAAATAAATATCCGTTCTTTTACTGTCAAAACTAACAGATCAAAATGTTTTTGAATACTTGAAAAACAAGCGAGAAATATTTTTAAAAAGGGCCACCACGTCCGATCTTTCCATGGCAAAATAAAAGTAAATTCACGTTTCTGAAACTTACTTACTTATATAGAATTTGAATAGTAAAGAATTTGACTGATGGACGTCCTAAGAGAAAGTAGGGACTGGGTGAAGAGTGATGGTGTTCGTCTCGATTCAGATGAACTTTTGCTGGGGCCATAAAATATTGAAATACGAAGAGATTAAGTCGTTGGCTGCTCCGCGGACCGCGGCAGTGTATCGACGGCTTAAGCCGGCACACAATTAGACCGAAGTGGGGCTTCGGTTTCGGCGTCTGCCGGTGTGTATATCTCGCGATCCGTCCGTACCCACCAGGGGGACATAAATAACAGAAGCTGCGCGCGCTCGTTAAGCCCGTCGGCGTTGAGTAATAAAAGAAAATCGAAATGGAATGAAATTGGGCTGGAAGCGATATTTTCGCGATACACACAGAACACAATGGATTTAGAATATTGTTGAAAGCGGGGTCTCCCAGAAGAGTCCCGCGGCTGAGGACAATTAAAATGGTTATTGTTGGGGGCGCCTTCGGATCTACAGTTCGTTCTGTTTGTATTGAATCCGTTCCGATGGAAAATGTTTTGAATGAAGGAAACTTGAGGAGAAAGGCGCCGTGTTGTTTTTTCGGTTTGAAAGGGATTCCCTCTGAAGAACTTCATTTGTGAGAGCTTTTAGTTTACAAATTTAATTAAACGGTTGGGGATGCGGAGTTTTATTTTGAGCGAGGTAAACGTCTCTTTTATGAGTGATGATTAATGCTTTTTGAAGCGAACCGGGTGTTTATGCGACCGCTTGAATAGCGGTTTGTAAGTCGCTGAATTAATATCTTACCTAATATATACCGGTGGAATAAAACGATAGCCTTTCCCGCCAATAGTCCCTTATTTTACCGACTCAATGCATGGTTTCTCAGGCACCGTTACCTTTATAGTTATAGCTTTAAGGTAAATTGTGTAGAATCCATTAGGTTACATTTTTATCATAACACTCTTGTAAAGTCTATTGTTTTAAAAAAAAATATGATGAAATGGCAATTCGGCGATACATACATTCGATTAAACGATTGTCGCTAAAACAAGCGTAAGCCCCCGAAAATATCATATTTAATGCTGGGCAATTTGTCTTCTTCGTAGTTCTAACTACAAACATATTGCTAAAAAACTACTTTAATTATTATGAACGAAAAAACAATCAATCTTCAGTTCGACATCAATCATTAATCTGGAAAAGGTTTTCCCTAAGATAGTCTAGTTTAACATTTTCTTGGAACTTGAAGTGTCAAAGCTAGATACAATCTTCAATTTACAGTAGAAAGAGAAAGAGTACCTCTTTCTGTTCCACTCAGAATATTATTATCGAGTAGATTCGGTATGCTACTCAAAAGTAATGAAAGCGTTTATAGTTTGTATAGGATTTCTATGCAAATGCATTATTCGATCGGAATAGGTTTCAGAATGGGAAAGCTGTCACATCAAACACATTTCTACGTAATTTTATAACAAAACTGACATCTCCATTTCCAAACTTATCACGTTCGAGTAATACCAGTTTCGTTGCTCACGAGTGTATGTTTCTTACCTCGATCGGCTTGTCGTTATCATCATCATCAGGCTTCTCCGGCCTTTGTATGCACAATATTTTCGGTAAAAAATCTATAAAGACCTTTCGGACCCAAGGTGCCATGTGATGGGTCACCGGTGACCTAAAATTAACATTCAGCACCACGATAGTGACGACTACTGATAACGTGACTAACATCATAGTGAACAATAAATATTTGCCTAATAGTGGGACAGTGAGTGACGTAGGTGGGATAATTTCTGCTAACAGCAAAAAGAACACAGTTAGAGAGAGAAGGATAGATATGCAGAGTGAGATCTTCTCCCCGGAGTCCGAGGGTAAGTAGAAGACGAGGACTGAGAGAAACGAGATCCCGACGCAGGGGATGATGAGATTGACCGTGTAGAAAAGAGTTTTTCTCCTCAAAGTTAGGTTGAATATGATGTCAGGGTACGGTTCTTCACAACATGAGTAGAACTTCTCGTTTCTTGTGGCCGGCACTTTCATGATGTCCCACTCCACCGATATATAGTATTCGGACAAATCGATGCCCATTCCTATCGCATCGGAGTCGGGCGCTTGCTTCAGATGCCTTAAGTCCACCTGAAACAGAAAAAGGAACGTTGAACGATTGAATGCCTGTTGAACATAATATTTGCGGTTGATCTTACACAAATCAACCTAGATCGAAATTAAGCGAAGCTTGAACTGTATGTACTAGACGACGACATACATACTATAAGTTTTTTTCGGTCCCATATATGTATGGCCCTCTCATACATGAGAGGAGGCCTGTGCCCAGCAGTGGGACGTATATAGGCTGATGATGTGATGTGATATGTATGGCCAAGCATTAAATTACATCGATTTTTAAGCCATCGGGTTAGTAAAGTAATTGAGTAAATAAATTAACAATTCACGTAATTGCAATTACGTTTCGTTCAGTTACAAGTAATTACAGAAGTAATCAATTATACTAAACACTGGTAACCGGGTTCAGTTGAGTTAAGGCCGCACGGCGCTTAAAATGTGAAATTGTTCCTACCTATGTCAAGCTTTGGTCTCCGATGGCCGCAAGTCGCGTACAGCGTCAAGTTGTATGGAAGTGCAAATGCATTTATATTATAAAGAACGTGACGTTGTGTGGCGTGCGGCGTTGACCAGAGACCATGAACTAAGTGCACAATTATATAGAACAATACACCGTACGCCGTTTATGGTGTCAACTGAAGACCAAAGCCTAAATCTTGCATTGCAATTCGATGTTTGTCGAGAGCATGAATTATCAGCTGTCGTGAGACTTGGCCCACATATTTGCTTTATCAATTTCAAATGTTTATTACAAAATTCCTTATGAATACGAATGTTGATGTCACATAGCTTAAATTACCGTATGGTCGCCTTTTCTACGTTGTCTTAACCTCGTAAGGCCCAAGCTATTTTAGGACATGTAATAACGGCCCAGTGTCCTGAAAACATGTCATAAAAATACTTTAATTATGAAATTTCGAGCCCCTTAAATAGAGTTTAAATTTTATTACCAAAAGCTAATGAGTTGGGCTGTTAAGCCTGAAATTCTTTGTCCTAAAATTAGGCCGATGTTAAAATGACAGCATTTTGAGACAACGAGTTTTCCGCGTATTATTATGATTTGCTATCATGACTTAACAATAACATTTATATACTAAACGCTTTAAGACTTTGCATAGTCAACTAGCAGGAATTAAACTTGAGTCTGTTTGATAATCAAGGGATGCGCTTTACCAACTAACCCAGATCTAAACATCTTTTAACCGAATAGGCATTTTTTTTCTTAGTGCCATTCGAACCAGTTTTCTTAGTGGATCAAATGTTTGTATGAGACTAGCGACAATTAGAGCACATAAAAAAACAAAAGAACATCAAAGGCGGACCCGCACTGGCGACAGCCGAAGTGGCTCATACAAAACACAGTATTATGACGTCACATCATTATCTGCGTACCCGTTGTATGGCGAATCACGTATATTGCTGTTTTGGTCGTGAAATACTGCGTTTCAATCGTCATTCAATATTATTCTATTCAAGTGTAGGGATTCTATTGGCCGGGTTAAGTTTGATCTTATAAGAAAACTACATATAAAAACTGGTCTCATATATCGTTTTAAGATTTCATTAATATTTTGTAATTGACACTTTAAAATCAGCAACACTGTGGTATTTTCAACGTGTTAAAGAATATTTTTAACAAGTGGAACATACCCAATTATAAAATTGCGCCGTAAATACTGTAAGTCGACC
Organism: Epinotia demarniana; assembly: GCA_945867215.1. Classification (NCBI taxonomy): domain Eukaryota; kingdom Metazoa; phylum Arthropoda; class Insecta; order Lepidoptera; family Tortricidae; genus Epinotia; species Epinotia demarniana. The sequence goes on along the minus strand of OX244273.1, from coordinate 4,229,985 downwards.
AATCACCAAGGTAAACCGGCCGAGTACTCAAACTTTCCAATGACTTCACTTCCTTTAAAGGCCCTGTAGGACGCGAGCGCTAATTTTCTTTCAGACATTTATTGCCGTCTCCAAAGTGTAACAGCGATCAGATACGCGCAGTGCTGATAAGATTGGACCAATCCCAGACTTTAACACACGCCAGAGCTCAGAGGCGCGAACGTACGACTGAGCCTTATTTATGAGAAAGTCGGAACCTCAGATTTATTGGCTCCCTACCCGATAGATGGCCGTCTTCAGCCTATCGCTGTAAACTCCATTGGAAACTTTTTATTACTTCCTCTCTCTCATCGAGAGGCATATCTCATTGTCCGTATTATTTATTGCACGATAAATATTATACTTGACAGAATATTGGAGCTCCGTACTTTATGAGACTCAATCTTGTTTTGCTACAAGTTTATTATGAACTTGTTTAGATATAAACCTTTTGTGGTGTTATTAAACTTTTAAATGACTTTCTCAAGTTCTACTGAGTGTGTCTCGGTTGAAATTTTTTCATTCAATTCGAGGACTGAAATATTTGTATTCTGTTTGAAACTTGTGCCATGACACTTTAGAATTGATAACGATTGTTTCGGTACTATATTAGTTCAGGTAAAATAGAAACATATAACAACATTCAATTATTTATTTATTTATTCAGTAGGATAACCAACAGCTATATTCACATAATAATAATTGACAGTGTATAAAGATTTATAGGAACTCACAGTTAGTAACATGGTATTTTATTTAATCAATTGTTTAAAGGGATTATTGACTTTCACTAATTTGTACGCGTAAACGATACAAACGAAACGAAGATAGATTAGCCTAGTGGATATGCAGCTGTGAAACGGCGGTTGTGTGTTCCAATCTGCGTAGAAATTCAAAGAAGTATGTGAAGTCCCCGACCTGCACTGGGCCAGCGTGGTTAGGACTACGACCCGTGTTCTCATCCATGAGTGGGCCTGTACTCAGCAGTGGATATAGGCTGATTAATATTTTATTATTTATTTTAATTGATGCTATGAAAAAATGGAGTTCTTGGTAGACGCGATAGAACAAAACCGTAACTAGGACTTGGAGAGGAAAAGTCACTCATATGAATATCACTCATTTATCTTTTTTGGAACTTAATCAAATCATCGGGATAATTGCGTTACATTTCCAATGGGACGAAAGGGCAACTCGACTGTCATTTTACCATACAAAAAATAACATTTAGATCTACCAACGGACAAATTGCATCAAAGCAGTCAACTCAAAAAACAACTCTACCATCGTAGGAAGAAGATTTCAATTACAATGACTGTTTAGTAAAAAGTCGGCTTCATTTAATAATCTAAACCATACAAAACGTTACTCAATTGACCAGCAGGCTCCTATTTCACCAAATTGACAATTGTCACCTGACACAGACAATTCGCCATAGATTGCTTGTTCTAGAAGTTTAGGTGGTCGCTAGGTTACTAGCGATCGGTGGATCCAGCTCAGCAATGTACGGAGAGTTGTCATTGTCAAGTGACAATTGTCAAGTTGGTGAAATAGGGGCCTGGACTTAAAGGTCGACCGCTTAACAGACTCCTGCAGGTCAATCACGTAACGCGACGTACGCGCGTCAGTTAGATCTAAATGTCACTTTTTATATGGGAAAATGACAGTTGGATCTACATAACGCGCGTTCAAAACGTTACGTGGTTACCTCGCTGGCTTGCGTGGCGCGTAGGGGTAGAACGATAAAGGTCATAGCTCACTAGAGCCACCCGTCGCCCGACCCACACCGCCTCGCCTCGTAAATGTAGTCTACGGAGTTGATGTAGTGAGCGCACGCCCGTACAAATCCATATAAAGAATACCTAACCGCGCGACGCGGCGTGGGTCGGGCGACGGGTGGCTCTAGTGAGCTATGACCTTAACGAAGCGCCCAAATGGTTAAACGGGAGACGAAGCCCGTCGCCCACACGCCGCCCGCGCCCCTTTATCGTGTTACCCCTGCACCCGCGCGCCCCGCAGGTTGGGACTGAGTGAACTGGCTTCTAGCTGCCAATGACCTTCGATCTGTATCCGTCCGTTTTCCCTCATTTTATGGCTTATCAAAGTAACAACAACGAGGTTCACCAAAATAGTATCCCCTATTTACTGGCACTCTCCGAGATATATGGCAGCAAACTTTGTCAATTTTAGACCAAAATCCAGCCAAAAGGGTTGTTGGAGACATTAATAAGGGTCAGTTAATGTATATTTCATATATAAAAGTGCATTCACAATATGCTTAAATCTAAAACAGGGCTTTTTGAACCACGTTTAAATAAATCATAAAATATAAATATAAATTTTCTTCTAAAAACGACCAGCGCAAAAGTTGATAAAGGATTGAAGAACCGATAAGCGTTTGTGGCACAAATATACCTATAGCTTTAAAGGAGGAATATTAACTCAAAACTCGTCGAGACTGGTCAAAAAGCGTGGGGGCCTTAGAGCGGTACCTAGTAGGTAAAACTCACCGTATAACCATCATAGCTCCAACTGCCGAATTTCATGAAGCAGGTCTGCTCGTCAAAGGGGAAGTACTCCACGTCGATCTCACAGAAGGACTTGTAGATGGCTGGAGGCTTCCATACAACTTTGCCGTCGTAGTGCAGAATGGCTTTCGTCATTATCGTCACCTCGTAGTTACCGTCCGCGCTGAGGACAAAGAAAAAAAGTCATTTATGAATAAGTTGCTACTGCCAGTGACTCCGTCCGCGTGGGACTCGCTTATATCGTAGCTCCGTACAAACTTTCACCCCCCATTGCACCCGCTTTGGGAATGATTTCCGGGATAAGAAATATCCTTAGTCCGTCCCTGGGACTTAAATTATATCTTTACCAAATTGGTACAACGTTTTAAGCGTGAAGAGGTACCAGCCAGACAGACATACACACTTTCGCATTGATAATATTTGTATAGGAGTATGGATATTATAAATATGATAAGTCATTATTCTTAAACTAAGTTAATTAAATTTGTTTACTTACTAGGTATGTGCAAATTCATTGTCATTGAACATTCATACTCATAATAGTTATTTGTGTCACAAGGGAGCAAAATAGTATATTTACGGCGAGGGCGGTGTATTGAATCCTGAACGTAGCGAGGGATCCTACAATAGAATCCTGAGCGTAGCGAGGGATTCTAACGTAGGATCCTGAGCGTAGTGAGGGATACAAGTGTTTACGCCCGAGACGAAAATAATTTTGCTACCGAGTGACACATACTATTTTTCACACCGACTATGAGGAAATTTAAAAAAAGCTATTGTTAAAATATACCTATCTAAATTATCTTAATTTTTATTACTATTTTTTAAATATTACGAAATATTTATAAATTTTTATACAACATGTTACCATTGTTACCTATAGTTAAAACTTGAAATATGTTCGTTTTGAATCGACTACGATGAAATTACAATCGATTATTTTATTAACATCTGCGTTCAATTGGCACATTGCGTACAAATGCTCCAATGCCAATGTATAAATTAAAAAAGTAGCTTGAACAGAAAAGTAGCGTTTTGGTCCCTCTCGTCGTGGAGCAAAACTTACTTTTCCGAATGAAAGGTGTGGAAAAATGTTTAATGTCATGAAATAAGTCGATGAAATGCCACGATATTTTTTTAAATTGAGTTACTACCCTCGAATTCTATAGTCACGGGGCCTTTGTTAAATACTTTTAGCCTCACTTGAGTAATAATTTTGTTCAAACAAAACAGGGGTCCGTGAATCTCACTCAAACCAGTCGACTGGCTGGTCGGTCAGTTGAGTAGTTTGTGTGAGGCGCTGGTTCATGGCAAGGGACTTGTGCTATTTATGTTTTTGTGAGGAAAATTTAATCTACGGATGACAAATATTATATACAAGCTTCCGCCCACGACTTCGTCTGCGTGGACTCAGGATAATAACAATCTTTTAATTTAAAACAGGCTATAAACTATCTTCGTCCAAAGTTCGGTTGAGCCGTTTAAGCGTGATTGAGTAACAAACATCCAAACATCTAAACATCCAAACTTTTGCATTTATAATATTAGTAAGATTGTTTAGTCGCAGTTTAATTCACATTGCAAGCAAAAACGACCCGTTTCCGTTAGGTCGCATTCTGCATAGACACACCGTAAGAGTGTAGATTTATTCATGAATATCATATGACCTTGTAGTCAACGACAGATCCAGCAGATAATTGAGCGGTTGAATGTTAGGCATTACTGAATGAACATCAGAAATGGGCGCATTCGAGATATTCAACGACTCTCGAAGCATCCAATTCCGTCATAAATAGCGAAACTAATTAAAAGTCTAGACGTTGTTAAATTAAACCGAAATACCTAAACCTTTCCTAACTGCTTTTTTAAATTGCAGGAGTCATTAATTGTAGCTCAACTGGAGGACGAGTGGTGTAAATTTTCTTCTCACAATTCTAAATTCGTATTTTTTTTTTCTAAGTTTACCTATGGGGCTGTTTTGCAACTACGCTACAACGCCATTAAATGCTGATACATGCTACGACGTAACACACGTAGCGTTTATTGCGTCTCTACATAGGCTTAATGGTGGATTACTACGTTACAGATACGCTACAAAGCGATTAAATGCTGCTACGCGCTACGGTGTGGCGCACGTAGCGTTTGCTGGGTCTCAAAATAGGCTGAGGGTTGATATTCAATAGAGCTGTGTCTGTGCGAATTAGCGAAGCAGAGCGACTATGCGTAGCGAAGCTGTGAAATGTGTCAAAGAGCCTTCTCCTTCTTTGCGGCTGGTGTAGTGAATGACGAATGAATGAGTGAGAGAGTCAGTCACAAAACAATATCAGCTGTGTTTATCACTTTCTTATATACTCTAGTCCTCAAATTAAAGCTTCACATTATCCCTTTGTTGCGTTGCGGGGGTTGATAGGCTGTGAAATATCCGCTCCGCTGACCCCATATCCACCTGTGCTGTGCTAAGCGAGGATAGGAACATGACGCATTTCTATTGCTGGATCAAAACCTCGCTCACTGACTCGACCTTACACAGCTCTGGTGGATTCTCCCTTAAAGCAGATTGTGGTTATGAACGGTTGTCTGGGATCGAACACAATGTCCAGTGCCAATGAATCAGGCTAAGCCGTATTCCCGTCACGGTGACGCTGATTTACAGACGCGGACGGACGTTAACTCTTGATTAACAATTTCGATTGAATGAGCACGCTAATTGATCGGGATTGGTTAAAAGACCGTATTATTGCGTGCATTTTGATGGGGCATATGACCTTTTTCTATAGGAAAATAATATAGAAGTATTTGAAATATTGGCTGCTACAAATTAAATCATGAAGACGCCAGAGGATCTACTTCACTTAACTCTTGTTTATACCAATTGGCGCTGCAGCTGCGGCTTACGGCAAGCTGCGACTCAAGGTTTTGCCGGTCCCACGACCTTAAACTTGCCACAAAAGTTAACGTCTACGCGGCTGTTGGGTTGCCTAATCTCTTATACTCTTCCGAAACATGGGTCCTCTACCGTAAACACATCCGCATACCCAACAGATTTCACCTCAAATGTCTCCGAGACATCATGAACGGACCGTGTCAGGAATACAAATGTTCTGAGGTGCGCCAATATCGGAGGCATTGAGGTGTATCTGATGAGGCGGCAGCTGCGGTGGTGTGGACACGTGTCGCGAATGTCGGACGACAGGGTGGCGAAGCGCATTCTCTTGTCAGAACTCCAAAATAGTAAGCGTAAATGTGGTGGCCAATACCTTCGCTATAAGGGTGTTCTGAAAAGACACATGAAAAAAATTAAGTTCGAGCCCTCTGAGTGGGAGGAGAAGGCAGCACGGTGGCCCGAATGGCGACGTCTACTCCATCAACAGGTTAATGCCTTCGAAATTGAGCGTCGTAACGAGCTCGATAAAAAGCGAGAAGAGCTGAAGGCTCGCCTACCGGCAACCACCCAGTACAACTTCGTGGGCGGGGTATTAACCTGCCCAAATTGCGCTCATACCTTTGCAAAAAAGATAGAATATGCAAACCACATACGAGCGCACCAGAGAGTAGAACAACAACACTCCAGTCATTTTGCTAATCGATAATATCAAGTCCAGAGCACACAGTCGCTGTGGCCGAAATCGGTCATGACAGTATCATCATCATCAATAATAATTCTGAGAATTGTGGGATTCTGAGATTGTATCCGCCATGACAAAGCCCTTTGGCCTCTCACAGCCTCTGCGCTGTTGTCTTTGGCTACGCGTGCCTTCCAAAGAACCGAGAGCCCATGTTCCCGAGATATAGAAAGGGTGTCCCTTATTTTACCGACAAACTATTCACCGAATGCGTTTTACCCAATTATTGTTTCATCGAATTTCTGTTACTCAGAAACCGTTAACTTTTCAGGTACCGCTAAAAGGTCATTTTGCAGAACCCATTAGGTTAGATTAGGTTTGTTTTATAACATTCCTGATAAGTTTACTAATTTTGATAAAAATGGATTTCGATGAAATTGATAATTCCGCGAAACCAAGGTACAACCATAGAAAAGACAATAATAATAATTGATTAAACCATAGAGTTTTGCAACGTACGAGTCTTAATCAAAACGTTACAGCGATATAAATATATTACCGATATAATTTTACTTCAACTTGATTGAATTATACTATTTAGGAGCACTATATAATATGAAGGATCCACGGAAAAAACATATCTAGTATTTTTTTTCGAAAAATGAGATTTTAATCTTAAAATGTAGAGCTCTCAACGAACTTTTACCTTCACCTTCTGCTATAATTGTAAACATTAATATAAAACCACTTTTTTGCACTTGTAAAGCATCTAATCTTCTTTTTCTTCTTCTTCTTTCCGTGGTCCCTTCATATATAGGAAGGCGGCCTGGTAGATTAATTGACCTACACTTAAGAGCAAATAGCACATTGCATTAAAACCGTTTAAAAACTGTAACACTGTCAGAAATCTAAAAACATAGAAGATGAATAACACAGTAAATTCAAAATGGAAATCGAATTTTGATCGCAGAAATTGCTACAGCGCTTTCCCTCCCCTAAAATCACCCGTTAGGCGCCACGCATAAAAAAGTACCACTTACATATAACTGGAGAATACATTATTTATTTGCAAGTCAAAATACTTGGAAGAATTCGTGCGGATTCCGTTTCGTCACTTGATCCAATATTGTATTCGCACATCTGTCACAAGTGGGCACATCGGTGTTGCCATTCAAATTCAAATTATTTTATTGGTGAGATGTGGGTAAAATAAAATATTGTTGTGTTAAAATCGTGTCACAGCTCGTTAGTCAAACTTGGGAGAAAATTGACCAGCACGTCTATCATTGGACGACCGCGACATACTCTCGATTTTTCTCGCACTATGCCTCTTGTTCTAAGTGTTCTAATAAGAGAGAGACGGATAGTGCGAGAAAAATCGACAGAGCTAGCGCGCCGTCGCGTGATAGCCGTGCTGTTTGATAACTCCAAGTATTTAATTGTATGCCGTAGGTTGCAATGGGTGTGTATAAATAAAATATAACTACTACGCTGGCTCTATGACCCAAATACATAGGATCTTGGCGTCTGACACAAGAGAACGCCAGGCTTCCCTATTCTGCGCACACGTCACGGAAGTTTTCTATTTTATAAAAAGGTGTATAAATTGGTAATTATGTTTTTTTTTGCATTATGTAAATTGGTTAATTGGTAAATATGTAACATATAGGTACATAAGGACAGGCCTGTGTGTGTGCACATCAGTGGGACGTATACAGTCTGATGATGACGTCTCTCTATGACCTACCAGGAGGGACAGGATTTTACATGCAGCATGCATAGGTACTTTAGTATTGAGTTCCAAGTTTTCGTACGCCGATTGGCAAAACATAGTGAAACTGTAAACAAGATCACCATTGTAACTACCTATGTTTACAAAGAAAGCACTTTCTTACTTACTTCCTCTACTACACGGTAATGTTCAAGTAATATTATGAATAAGTACCTTGTTACATTATTAATGTATTACTATTATGTCAAAGTTTAAACACGCAAACCTCGCTTCCTCCTAATTTACCAAATTTAGAGCAGCTAGTCTATTATAATTCCATTGTTTATAACAGATATATACCTTACACAAATTCTAAAGTCTCCAACATAACAGCTAACTCAAAATCACATACAATTTACGGAATTACAAATTATAATTATTGTCTAAGCCTTCTTCTGAAGATTTGCTATAAGCAGGCGCGAATACTTATTATTCATTTGAAGAGATTTCTCACATTTGCATTTTTGCCAGGCTGTAATTATGCAAGGCAGGATTTGCTTTAGTTTTATCAGGAGCGTTGTAAATGGACTTGGAAAGTGTAAAAGGATTGTACGAAGTGGGAGCAATTTGTTGCGCCTCATTAGTAAAAGCAATTTTACCACTTACTAAACCAGTCGTTAGGTAGATTCCATCAGTCTATTTGTCGAAACAAACATTTTTATTTTCGCGCGCGGCGTTTGCAAAATTAACTCATGACGGGTATAAAGACACTGCAATATTAAACAGTGATACAATTGAATACACAACCCTCTTTGAAACGAGTACATGCGGGGGAGCATTAAAGTCGCACCACTCTCCTTTAAACTCACAGAAAGTTGTGTTAGGTGGTGCGGACACATAAATGGGCGTGACAATGATTATTTAACCTAAGTCGCACTAGCTAAGCTAGAAATCAAGAAGGGGAGAGCCCCCTCGCCACCAACCTGGTGGTCAAACATGAAAAGAGACCTTAAAAACTCGCAGATGTCAAAAGAGACAACGTACGTAAAACAGTCTTTATCTTCAGTTGTTCACTCTTAACAGAGTGGTGGTGGTTTCATAATAATGTCCATACATTATTATGAATCCACGAGCGGCTGGGCTGCCTTATCAATATAAGGCAGCCCTTCCGATGCTCTTCTCCTGCTCGATGGTCTTTAGCATGACGGGAACACTGGACTATGGTAGATCATGTTGCAGCTTTTATCGAATCCGTCCAGCGCGTAGGAGAATGACCGCCTGATCGCTTTCCCTCTACCCGTCCCTGGACAACGAAACGTACCATAGAGTTTAGGTTTCGAGTATTGTGCCCGAAGTATTTCGGGATTCGTATTTGCACAGTCGACGGTAATGGCAATACAGATTAACTTGGCGCAAAAGAGTGAGGAGACCCGACCCCAAATAAAGGGAACGGAGACAGATGATGATGATAATACATTACCCTGTCATGAAGTGTATGTGCTATAGTTTGGTTAATTAAAATCAATGTGGCAGCCACGGTGAAACGGTTTCGTTTAAGGTTTTCAAAACTGTACGGTCTAACAAAAAAGTTTTACAATGGAAACAATTTAATAGTGTTTTGTAATTTTTACGTATTGCACAAGTCTAATAAAAGATGCAAAGGACGCATTATATATCCCCAGAGATGTTAAAAGAAGATGGGGCGTCCCATTCTCTTTACACGTAATACACCAGCCAAGTTCACTAGCTAATCTAAATAGAGATTATAAGGTCTCTAAACATCAATCACAATACAAACAATTAAAAACAGGATCATGTCTATCACGTCAACTCTAACAAATAATTTCGGAAATCAATTTACAGATCTGCTACTAATTAAATGCTAAATTATTGCCATTCCTACGTTGGACCATTAAATGGTCCTTTAAGATGATTAAAATAATTGCTTTTCAGCATTTTAATTAACAAATTCGTATGGAAAAAAATGGAGTAAAAGATACAGTCAGAAAATATCTTTCGTATGACTAGTGCCTACGCCAAATTTTGGGATTAGGTGCCCAAGCAAACCCCGGGCTCGTACGAGCACTTTCGGGAAAAACGGAATAGGCTGATCAGTATATTTTTTTCGTATAGCAGCCCCAAGAGTGGGAAAGGGCTATTTACATGATGCAACAACTCGTATGCGATTTTCATTACATTGCGGGGCTGTGGGTTACCGAAATAAGACGAATTCAAACCCTGATATTTATTAAAACTTAAATAAATAAATAAATAAAATAAATATAAGGGGACAATCTTACACAAATCGACCTAGTCCCATAGTAAGCTCAGTAAGGCTTGTGTTATGGGTACTAGACGACGATATATATAATAGATATAAATACTTAAATACATAGAAAACATCCATGACTCAGAAACAAATATTCATGCTCATCACACAAATATTTGCCCTTACCGGGATTCGAACCCAGGACCTCTTGCTTCGTAGGCAGGGTCACTACCAACTAGGCTTAAGTGGTCGTCATAAACTTGCATGCGAGTTCATCAGATTAGGTTAGGTTTGTTTTATAATAATCACGAAAAAATTGTGGTTTCAGAGAGTAACGGTTTTTTGCCGAAATGATACTTCGGAGAAAGAAAGTTGAGAAATACAATTTTTTGATTGCGATAGGTAATGCAAGTGATCACAGTCTTTTGTTGGACCAATCTTAGTATAGATCTCTAAAAACCATAGGAAGGGGTAGATCTGCTACTCCCACTAAATTGCAAAACTGTTAATGGTTCATTTCGATGCAATGATTTCTTATTTTTGTCTTTAGAAGAAAAGGTTCGAACGGGAACGGAACGATCATTTCCGTATAGATTTTTTTACGAACAATTCGTAAAAATATTTAAATTAATTAATGTTCTTCTTAGTGACAACCTTAATATTACTACGTACTAATCATTGTATATACGTATTGATAAAGGTCACTGACCCTTGGGTTATTGTTAAAATGTTGCTGAACCTAATGAGGGTTGTCACTTACAGTATTTTTCATTAAAAGTTAACTGCCTATAACTTCAAAAACGCTTACGAATATGAGCCTAGTTTCTTTAGAGGAAATACAGTACTAAATCTAAACAATATCCCCCTTTTGCGGAAAGGATCGTCGTGCTTTTCCACACCGTATATACTTAATTTACCAACTTCCCCCTTTTGCGGAAAGGATCGTCGTGCCTTTCCACACCGTATATACTTAATTTACCAACTTTTTCTTGCTGTCTTAATATTAATTTAACATTTTTCTGACGACCGCTTTAGCCTATTCGAATCCCGGGAGGGCATTTGTGAGAAGAGCACGAATAGTTGTTCCTGAATCATAAATGTTTTCTATGTATATAAGTATTTATTTATCTATAAAAGTATGTTTATCGTCGTCCAGTACCCAAAGCAAGCTTTGCTTAATACGGGAGTAGGTCGATTTGTATAAGATTGTGCCCAAATATTTATTTTTATTTTATTTTATTCAGGTTGAAAGAATATTTAGAACAGTTTATGTGTAGTAAGTAGGTAATGCCTACTCTATTTGGAGGTTTACTATCTGTTTTATCTTTTCGCATACCAGTTAAGGTCACGCAATATCCTTCGTCTGACTTTGCGGTGTTAAAAGAAACACAAAGCTCCATAAACAAAATGCTGTATAACGCTATGGACGTAACATTTTAGTAGTAAACAGCCTTAACAGCCACGCTTAATACGCGCTCGTAGTCATAAAATAGCTCTAAAATGTGGGAGATAAGGTAGAATGTCCTTTGAACGTATCCTGGAAAGCTGTGAACTATGCAGAATAGCTTCCTCCATAGTGGTAACCGCAACGAGTTTTATTTAGAGATACTGCGAAACGTTTTAATGCACCTGTGACATTGCTGAGAGCTCTTAGTTTTTAACTTTATATTTAATATGTAACTAGCTCGTTTGGATGAGGAATAGCATATAATGCTTTTAAAATTTTCAGTTACAGTACCACTGTTAACATTATGACATTTTGAACATTAATGTAAGATAAAATTATATAAAAGGCGATACATAAATGGCGGACGTACATTCGAAATCCGTAATTGAATTTGCCATAATACTTATAATTTTCATTTGCTATGAAAGTGAATTTATATGAAACTGAATATTTTTCCAAAACAATTTAAAAACTTTGTATATGGTGCTGTAGTAGGTTAGGTAAGGTTTGTATTTTTATAATCTTGAAATGTTTACAGTTAAACTTAAAAAACTTAAAAAGTCACATTTGTGGCAAATATAATTATGAACTTTATTTATTTATTTAATTGCATAGCATACATTATTTTGGCCTTAAGAGTTTGTCACTCTTTAGTATCACTACTCATGAATTTCATTAGAACCCCGACAATGACATCAGCACTGCACTTATAAATACACCAATACACATGTACTTATTGAAGACGTTAAGGCAGCGTTCGTGTTTCCTTCCCATTAACCCTTAAGCGTCTAAAAGCTAGACCAAACCTCTACACCTGCCCTTAAAAGCCCTGTACGTTTTTCACGAATATTAAGTTTATTTTTAATGCCACCTCATCTAATGGAAGACAACGTGACCCAAATTTCACGAGACAATTTTCGCTGTTTAATAATGTGGTGAACTTGAATGGCTTTTAAGAGCGGCGACGTCATAATTCGGGAGGAGTAAGTGACGTGGGGGATAAGCCTCGAACACTGTTCAGAATCAAGTTAGGTTAACTTTGTTTTGATAATGGTTCCAAGTTGCATGAATGGAAATTTGATGCAACTTGGAACCTTTTAAGCACTAACTTGATTTTTTTTGCTGGTCAAATCCTATCACTTATTCTTTTGCGTTAGGTACCTATATAATGTTCTCTATTAGATTATATATTTCAATTAGGAAAAAGTAAATGTTTCGAGGTTGACACCCCAATAGACATCGACAACTATTCATGACTCATTTTATGAATTAAGATTGAAAGTGTCAAGCATTCAAAGGGCATTGGGTAACTTTGTATTACATGTTTTTTTAATTATCTTTTAGACCACTTAATATGCATATATATAAAATTAAGCGCGTTAAAAGATATCGCAGCCGAGATATTTAAGTTTTATTTCAAAATTTTCAATACGACCTGTGGAATATATTGCAAATATCTCGGCTCTGACGCATTTTAGAGTATATCATGTCATAACAAAATATGTTTAATTTAATTTATCACAATATACATCTTTTAATAGTGGCCGATCACCTATAAAAATTACAACAGATTTACTCAAACCCATTTAGGCAGCTAATATGTATTTTCTTTTTCTGCATGTATAAACGGAACGGAAGACATGAATTGGATTGCTAAGCTTATGACGTGGCTCTTGAAAATCATTTCAAACAGCCACCTCGCGAACTCATAAAAAACACCTTAAGTTTAATAAAACCCTTGTTTTCAGACATGTTTAGCGCTGATGCTATTTAGATTACGCTATGCACTTATCACGCCTTCCGCTTCGGCAACCCGGGCGCATTCTCCTGGCTCAGCGAGACAGTTCGACGCCATACAACATTTGACCTTTTCACACCTCAAATAAAGTTCACTTTCCATCAGTCAGGGGTTAACGTTAATGCATAGAAATGTGGCCGTGCCTGATAATGGGTGACGTAGCGAAAATACGAAGTTTAAACGCAAGCTATCTTGGCATATTATAATGCTAAAAGCATTCAGTTCCGGTAAGCGAGAGGTATTTAGCGTTAGTGTGGTGGTTAAGGGTGTACAAGGCAGATAATTTTAGGGGACGGTTCTACACGCACCTTGTATTTGAAACGCGTTGAAATGAATAAGGGCCATGATCCTCGACGAGTGTACTGCAAAATCCTTGTTTCCGAGTAGGTAGCAACAAACGTCAATTGCCAGCGGCACCCTTGGTTAGGTTTTTATAATGAAATTACATTTCATGGAAAATTTATATTTTACTTTTTATATAATTATTGTAAAAACCTATCCTAAGAAAAAGCATCAATAAAGAGAACAATAATAATATTTATATATTTCAGGCTTAAGTCCGTAGAGTTAGGTAATACAATAATTTATATACCTTTATGATTCCAATTAAGAAAAGAGGGTATAATTTCAAAGTACACTTATAAAATACTGCAATAAATACGTTTCGTATTCTCTCTTTCCAATATAATGTGTGAGCTGCGGACCTTATACATGCATGGTAGATATTATGTGTGTATTGGCATTACGTTTTGGTCACAATAGGATTATCCGCTGACAATCATCAAATTAATTAAATAGACAAATTAAAGTAGGCACGTTCTGAATTGCTAGCAAATTGAAGAGATAACCATATGATTTCAAACCAAGGCCATAGTGAATTGTCATAAAACGAACTAGTCAAAGTGTGAAAACTGTATGACTGAGACTACCAATTGGTGTCATAACTGTGCCTGCTATATTCCAGTCTAACAGCATATAAAATTAAGCAGCTATCCAAGATCTTCCTAATCTTCAAGGAGTTGTAACTTTTAGCGTATCCTTAGCAAAGCCAATTTAATTCCTAGCGACAAAAACTATAACTCCCGGTTTCGGTTGCGGCGACCGATAACTTTTTGCCCAACTCAGGGTTAAACTTTACGAGATAAACTCATCGAGTTGTCAGGATAACGTAGAATAATGGGCCTCCCCAACAAGGAAATAAGACCAGACCCAATAAGGCCCCCAGTTTGCCGGTCTTTGAAACGAAAGTTAACAGTGATTGAAAAAAATGGAGTTAGAAACGCCTTAGGGCGCTAGTTGGCGAAGTTGGTCAAATAGATTCGTTGTCAACACGAACTTTTCACTATTAATTAAAGTTTGTTTACTTTTTTCCTTCAGTCGGTAGTTTACACGGGAATAGAGTCTTAAAAACTTTTTAAATATACATCTAAGTACCTAGTTGGAATGGAGTATTTTTCATTGTATGTATTACTAGGTTGTTGTTACGTGCACACTCTTATTAGTGAGGTTGTTAACACAGGTGTTGGTACATTTATGTTCGTGAAATAGATAGTTCTAGAAAGTGTCTGACATTCCACGTCGTCCATAAAGCGCCATATCCCAAAATACCTAGAGTGATAGAAGCTCAAATCAAAATACTTAACACCTGTCCAAATAATGGATACAGGCTCCTACTCTTACACCCCGGTGGAGCTACCTACATACCTGGCAATCGAACGTATCTCATCTCGCTCTATAGGGTTGTAAATAATATGTGAATTTCTAAACTAGCCGCCCGCTCAGCTCTGAAATTGGGTGAGCCATGTCGAAAACTACCCCTTGCGTACAAACTTACTCTAAGCTGTACATTTCATCATAAGGGAATAACGTTATGAGGATGATGACTGCAGATAAGTTATAAGTCGATGTTACAAACCACCAGGTACCAAACCGATAAAATTAACTATGCACTCGCTGGTGGCAGTACGGAGTTAGCACTATATATTTGTTTGTTAATGAGTACTCACTTGTTATAAAGCACGATATCTGGCAGCCATATGTGTTCAGAAGGCACGTGAAGAGTTTTGACATCGCCGTAGTCCTCAGGGTTCCACTTCAGTTTGTAATCATTCCACTCCTACAAACAAACAAAATAATTATTATCAGACATTGTAATATAATGATAATGGTATATTCTTTGGTTGGCTTCGGCTTCTTCCAAAGGTCTGGGTCCCCGCGGTCCCAAGATATCGCAAAGACGTACCTAATTAAAATACTTAAATATAATACTTTTTTCTGAAACATGCAATTAATTATTGACGGTTTGTTCTTGAAAATGGGCTTGGAAGTGTCACGTTTCGGACGCAGCGGGACGAGAGACCCGTTATAGCATTTCATACAAAATTGCTGTAATATGGTCGTTTTTAATTTCCATTCCACAATTTGGGGCACAGGATCACGGCGATCAGCCATGAAAATTATTTTTTGATTTCTTTGACTTTTTTTATATATGTAATTGCATGTTTGACCTATACCTCGACCGATACCTCGGCGTAAAAAGGGGTTGCCAGCCTCATAATTATCCAATGCTCGGCTGTCTTTTTTTTTTATAATAATAAATATTAGGGGACAATCTTACACAAACCGACCTCGTCCCATAGTAAGCTCAGTAAGGCTTGTGTTATGGGTACTAGACGACGATATATATAATAGATATAAATACTTAAATACTTAGAAAACATCCATGACTCAGAAAAAAATATTCATGCTCATTACACAAATATTTGTCCTTACCGGGATTCGAACCCAGGACCTTCAGCTTCGTAAGTGTCTATAATTATGTACTCGGCCCTTACTTCCCGGCCTCTGTAGTAATGTACTATTATTTCACCACGACATGAGAGAAACATGATACAGAACTTGACTAATTAAATAATGAAAATGTAACAATCCTCTATTATATATAACGATTAAATTTTCCTTTAGTGGTGGCAGCTCGCTTTAAAGTTACTAACTTGCATGTCATGCATATTGCTGACGTAAGCAATATCGACGCCAAATGCGTAAAGTGTCGATAAATGCTCCAAAATTATCTTTCCTTTCTCAATTCCTGCTTGCGTATAACTACAAATAACGGATATAACGTGATGAATTCCCCATGAAAAAGAAAATATTTATTTAAGTGTAAAAGTGTCAACCCATATAACCTGTCACATCGTTGAAACTGTTTTTTTATAGATTATTTTAAGAGATGATAATAATTATTTATCGTTTGTACCTAGTTTGTTGAGTACACTCAAACATTTAAACTTTATTCAGGTATTCCAAAAGTTTGAAAATAAAGCTGTTCTTATTATCTCTGTTAATAATCAAGTCGTCTTTAATGGTTATTGTTAATTACCTCTCTGAGGAAATAAGGTCAGAATGTAAATAACCTATTGAGTAATCTACTTTTTATCTTTTCAGGGTTGCATTTCAATAATGATTATTTTATGGTTTTCAAATATTAGGTATCTACCAATAGACTCTTTGCAAGGGGCCATTTAAGCCCCTTTCGACTTAAGGAGTGTTTTTGCAACACCCTTTATAGATTGTTTTCCCTTATAGGGATAAGTTCACCTTTGTAGTTCTACAATCCGTTTTGCTTGTATATTTACCTGTTTAGTGAGCATGACATGAGTATCTGGCCGTGGGTTAACATGTTTTTCTCAGCGGATCAAAGAAATAAAAGGTTAAGCGAAGAAATAGTCCACGCAAAGAGCCAAATAATTTTCATTCTGTATTATTTTTAAACACCGCTGTAACATTAATCCCGGGGATTTAAATTTGGGATTCCTTTTGATCGGCTGATAGATTAAATTCAGAGTAGAGAATATATTTTTTCTGTGAAAGAACAAATGAACTAGGAACGGGGCTTGAAGCCGTGGTCAGGCATCGGAAATTGCGGGGTCTTATTAAAGTTCCGGAGAGTCAATAGAAATACTGCGGCCGGAACGAAACGGACTGATCAGTGTGCACTTTGAGTTTATTCCTTGGAAGTGTTTCTAAGTTGGCAACAAATTGGCACCTTGGGTCAACATGTCCCATGCCAAGGGTGTGTTTGAAAATGTGAATTAAGAGGGAAGTCTAGCTAGCTCGCGACTGACAATAGGTACTTTTTACATGAAATTTCCATTTCGGGAGAAAAGGTTTTCCACTAAATAAACCTTAACAAATCACTTTGATTTTGATGTCGATTTGATTTGGGATTAAGTGCTAAAGCGGACCATGGGCTCCTTTAGGGCACAACCGGGAATAAAGCTGGGAGGATGACCTACGAATATTAAAATGGGTGAAACAAGAATTCCACTTGAAGAATCAATGCAGACTAAAATTTTAAATGCAATAATTTTGCTAGCTTCGGAGAGTATCGCGGTGATTTCCCGTAGGAATCTTGCTTCGTCCATTTGAAGGTGGAATTTGCAGTCGGGTCGACAAGGATGGATGCAATTGTAACTAACCTAGATTATCGTTCCTCGTTCACTTAACAGGGTGGGTTGCACAGAACCGTCTGTTATAAGCGATGTTCGTTAAAATGTGAATATTTGGAAAATTTGACAAGTTTCAATGGGACAGCTGCGGCGCCATATTTATCGTTGGTCGGTCTGTAATCTCAACTTGGTGCTGCCCGCTCTTAGTGATGTGTGGAAATGCGATGGTTCAAATTACACAATATGACTCTTAAAGCAATGAACACTAGAGATGCAACGGATAGTTGTTTGGCCGGATACTGGATACTGGATATTCGGCCTGACCAACGGCCGAATATCCGGTATCCGGCCGCCGAATATTCGGCCGGCCAAACAATACCCACATTCTAGTTTGGCGGCGGGCGCGTCGTGCAGGTTTCAACCTGTTACGTATTGTAGGTTCACGCGGACCGTTTTCTAGTCAAGAAACGAGTTTTATTACGTCAGTGTAAACGATTGGTTGAATGGATACTAATGCTGATCATAGGATTCCTTAAGTACCATAAATGAGGCTTTTTGATAAGTTTAAATTGTACGTTAAAGGTAATACTAATGAACGAATATTGATGATTTGTTGTTGTTTTCTTGTATACTAACAATTTTTCAAAGTTACACACTAAACAGAGTCACTATTTCTCTATTCGGAATCCGGCCGGATAGTGCGCAACTATCCAGTATTCGGCCGGATACTAAAATAATGGCCGGATAGGCCGGATACCGGATAGCAACTGGATATCTGTTGCATCTCTAATGAACACACGTTAAATAAAAAAAGAATACCTAGGTATTATTTTGTCTGGGAAACACAATTTTAGAACCCATGATTCAGAAATTATCGAAGTTAACGAAGTTCTTAGCTACAGTTTGGGCCAGCTGTTCTCCTCTACAGATCGCATTTCTCAAGAAGTCATTCAGGTTCGTGAATTATATATTTTTAATGATTTTGTTTTTTTTTACTTATATACTTTTTGGGCTTTTGAACTCAGGAGTTGTAAAGCCCACATAGCCACTTTTGAATAAACAGTGTACGACCATTAATTTCCAATGTCATCATAATCTAAAGAGGCAGGTTCTTGCCACTCTGTTCTCTCTGCCACTGTTTTGAGCTTCTGATACAGCATAACTTTGACTTGATCTTTAGCTTGATCCATAAACACCCTTCCCAATATAAAAAGTAATAATTTTCATAGTTTCAAATGGTCCTATTATCCAAATAATAAAATGCACGAGACTAAATTCAATAACCTCTTCCCTCATGTAGCGATCCCGTATAAAAGTTACCAGCCACTGCCACTGGCTCAACCGAATCACTCACAGCGAGCGTTCTAAATTATTATTTTGGCAAGCTTTGCCCACGTTAGACGAAATTACTGTTGCTAAAACTCAATTTAAATTTGTCTACGCAGTCTTAATTCGGAGCCGTCTTTGTAACGTATGTTCTTGATGAAGTAAGGAATTTAATTTAATTGTGTTATGGCCTGGGCGGGACCCATTTCCGTTTGTAAACGTTAGCTTTGCATTAACGGGCTTTTGTTTGGAGTAATACTTGGTACCTATGAATAGAATTCTTGGTACAATACTTTCTGCGGCTGTTGAAAGCCTGCTAACGACAACAATTTATCACAATTAGTCGTAATGTAAGTGAAATTGAATTTTACTAAAAATTATATGTTTATACATCTCTGAATTAAGTCAGTTAAATTATAATTCTCGTCAGTCTTGTGATCATAAATTAATAAGCAGGTGATACACTCGATAGGTATCCGGGCGTAGAAACAACCAAAAATTGAGCTTCTTCAAACGAGCTCTTTTTTTAATACTACAGGTTATTAAAATTCAGTGCTCGACGTCCATTGCGTCTGGCAATCGTCAACGTTCTCAATTGACCCCCTCCGAGCCACTCACAATTTCCTGGCCGCCCGATCTTTACGGTCATTTATGTATACGGGAAATAGAAAGTTTCAATATTAGGGTCGTCTTTATGTTTTTTTATAACATTGCCTTTCAGTTATGCAGACGGCGTTAAGCCAAGAGTAACTGTATCTTTTGGTGGAATGAGATTTTTTTATGCGCGTAGTGGGTGCATAGAGATGTTGCGTTATTTATGTTTTATTAATATTATATCGAACCCATTATGTCCCACTGCTGAGCAAAGGCCTCCTCCCTCTTTTTCCAATCATCGCGATCTTGAGCAATGTCTGGCCAGTATTTTAAAAAGGAGTCAAAGCTGCCATCGCCGACGAGGTCTACCGCGTCTCCGTTTTGCGTTTTGTGGATAAATAACCACACAAGTACATACTATTTTAGGAACTAGTTTACAAACATGCACTCCATTTTTATTGAAAACTCGACGGCATGGATGTTTAAAAAGAAATTTCAGCAATCCTGATAGAACATTAATATTATAATTGATTCCTTATAAAGTTCGCCTTTGCACAATGATCTATTGTGTGACATGTATATTTTTTAACCTGTTATTGCTTACAATGAAGCGCTTCCATACATACATACATTTATACAGCTAAAGATAATAATAAAAGCAAATGAAACCATTGTCCATAAAAACAATGTAAACTATGGTAAACTTTCGAAGCAAATATAAAGAAAAATATATTCAACAAAGCGAAGAACAGGAATACGGAGTATAGGAATACGGAGGATTGTTCGAGAAATATTTTAAAGTTCATCTGAGCAAGAATCCGTTAAAAAATGCGGACTAAAACAAAGGCTTTCCGACGAGGATTATACAATTTTTGAACAGTCCTCACTCGTGAGCGTTGGGTTACCTGTCTTTTTTACTTTCACATGTTGGGGAATAATCAGACATAACACCCGAAAACCCCTTTTAACAGAGATAATCTGAAAAACACGGAGGATAATGACGACAAAATTAACAGGTCAAACGAACAATTATATATATGTAAGTATAATATTACAAAAGCATTAGGATTTTGAAAAAACGTTGTCGGGGTCGCTGCCAAAATTTATTTGTAAAATCTAACTGTTGTTCAAAATTGAAACTGACATCTAAGAATTCCGGCGTATAGGCTTTAGACAGTAGCTAACCTGCCCTGTGAATTTTGGGCAAACAGGAAATATTGCATTTATTAATGCACTAGAGCGTGCACCCTGTTTAATGAACTTGAACTGTAAAATATCCTAAATTCATGTCTGTTTTTGTAAAATGACGATACAATACAAACATTATTTATTACTTACCAGAAATAGTAATAATAATAATAATATACTCTTTATTGCACCACAACATAAGAAAAACATGTTACAAGAGTATATAGTGTTAAATAAAGGTAATAACATGCGGTCTTATCGCTTTACAGCGATCTCTTCCAGACAACCTTTGGGTAGCAGGAAATTTTCAAGAAGAGTTGTAAACAGGTAGTGCAGGAATAAATCAAAAAAAGCTTACTATCGCATACATCACATTATATGACAATTTCAAATCATAAAATCATAAATAAGTATTGTATAAATACATAGACACATACATACAAACTATAACACAATTATATAAATATATTACAGGACCAACAAGGCAATTTAAGGCAGCGACAAGTAATATTGTTTCAACAGATTTTTGAAAATTTGAAGAGATTTTTCACATCTTATATGCAACGGCAAAGCATTCCACAGCCGAACAGCCTGGAAGGTGAACGAGTTGTTATAGAACTTGGTGGATGAAGGCGGTGGAGCGAGAAGATGATTATGTGAAGATCTGATGGAAATGAGGTGATTAAAACGCTCTTTGAGATACGGAGGAGTTTAGGGGACGAAAAGTATACTGTAAAGCAAAGATAAAATGTGAGAATTCCGACGGAGACGAATTGGAAGCCACTTGAGCTGTACATAATAGTACTGTACATACAGTACATAATAGAAAGAGGTAAATTAAACATAAACAATGGTACACAGCTGGCGATCTTATAGTTAAAAAGCGATCTCCTTCATACAACGTTTGAATGGTGGAGATAATGCAAATACTCATGTGATTTGAGTATGTGAAACAGAAAAACAGAATATAAACAACTTAACTATCAGAAAGACTCTACACTTACATAAATATACAGTTTTACATACACATACAATTACTAAGTATCAAAGAAACATTACTACCATAATGTAATCATAAATATCGAATACTGTCCCTGCCCGTCTGTGTATATTAAACAAATTAGGTACGAGAAAAATATTCCTTTTCTCAAACATGCAATGAATGACGGTGTGTTCTTCCCTCTCATACATGAGAGGAGGCCTGTGCCCAGCAGTGGGACGTATATAGGCTGATGATGTGTGTGTGTGATGTGTTCTTCATAATGGGCTTCGAAGTGTCACGCAGCGAGATGAGAGACCCGTTATAGCATTTCATACAAAATTGCAGGCCTAGGCCTGCAAGATGGCCTTTTTTAATTTCCATTCCACAATTTGTGGCACAGGATCACGGCGTTCAGCCACGAAAATTAAAGTTTGATTTATTTGAGTTTTTTTATTTATTTCATTGCATGTTTGAGCAAGCCAGCCGCCTCACAACTATCCGGCTAGTATATATCAACTCGGCTGGGAACCCCTTAATTTCCGGCATCTGCAGTAATGTACTAATTGCTATTCCGCTAAAAGGGGGGTTTTTAGGGAAATACCAAAGGAATATTGCTCTCGCTTATCGTGGTCATGGGCTTCCGAGTAGTGCCACCTGATTCAAATAATTACTTATTAAATAAATCTCTCCATTATTTAAACAAATCGCATAAAAAGTCAAATCAGTACCGTTCCTATAATTTAAACGACATTCAATTAATTTCAACAGTTAATTTGACATATTTTGTGTACGGTTTACTTCTTTCATAAAATACGTCTTGACTTCAAAGTGTTTTAAGACGTTCACATTCAATTAAGTACTACCCTATAAAAGCAGCCGTTACTCAATGTAACATCCATACAATAACTCCCTCACCGAGCCCCATAAATCACCCACGTTCACTCTCACATGTTTTTGAAACTGCCCTACACTTTATTAATATTAATAGACTGACCGAAAGGTAAGATTATGTTTTAAATGAATTTTATGGAATAAGTGATATATTTTCTCCTAATTCAGCCGCAAAAGCGTTTTTTATAAAAATGGTACACCATAAAGTGAAAAATCGATTATAGAAACCAGTGAATGAAGAATGAAGACCGTTGCTCCTGATTCCCCACTTCAAAATAAGGCAAGACACAACTTGTAAACACACGCGGAAGTGATACGTACGTACAGATCTCTTTCTAAATAAATCACTGAAGGTTGTCTATTGTTTGCCCGACATTCATATACTATAATAATCATTTGCCCGAACTTCGCTTGCTCGAATTTCATTTGCCCGAATGCTTCGTTTACCATAATAGTTAATTGACATACTCTTGTTGACCCGAATATTGGATGTCATAATGATACGAATGCCATACGTATTGTATTCCAGATTATTGTTTGCAATAATATTATTTAATAGAATATTTAAACGCCATAATAAACATGCATTCGGATTCATCTTTGTTAACTTGCTGGTTTTTCCGCTCTTTTATAAAAAAAATAACCTCGAAGACGAAAGCGGGAGCAAAGCTCCCGCTTCCGTCTTCTAACCTATCCGCGATCCGAGTCGGTTTTGCCACTAAGCCCCTGTTCCCTACTGCCTACGATACAACACTATCTTGGCATTAGGTAATCTCAGAGAAAAGTTCATTTTTACTTAGTGGCAAAACCGACTTGGATCGCGGATAGGTTCGAGGTATTTTTTTTAATATTAGACACTGCAATACGTACCCACTTTATCACTTAAGAATATTATGGATGTTGAGATGGATGGCAAATTATATTATGGCATGTGATAGTTACGGATTACAATGATTATGGAAAATGAGATTATTGATATTGATATTATGGGAAACAAAGATTCTGGCATATAATTATTATGGTAAACAATGAGTATGGCATACAAAATTATAGAAAACAACATTATGGCAGTTGTATATTATGGCAGATAAAATTCGGGCAAATGAAATTCTGGCAAGCCAGAGTATACCAACAGCGCCAACTACAAAGGCGCCTTGAAACTACATGGTAGCAACCGGAACGCAGCGCGCAAGAGTGTAACAGCTAGAAGAACAGCTAGAAGAAACGAGCGGGACAGCTATAAATCCGTCACGACAACGTTTAACAAAGTGCAGCTAATTTCGTTTGCCCCGCCCACCTAACATAAAAACGTTGCCGTAAAAATAGGCCTAGATTTGCACCATTCTAAGGAAACGGCTTTCCCCATTACAACTAAACCATTGAAATCATGAATTGCAGCGCCTGCCTTTCGCAAATTGAGAATAGCAACGAGGTATTAAAATGCGTTACATGTCCATCTATATACCATCATGGGTGTCTAAATATGACATCAGCCGTATTTAGAGTGTTAAAACAAGAACTTAGGAAGTCGTGGCGCTGTCCAGGTTGCCTCAATGTCACCATACGGCGAAGTAATGATGAAACTCCCGTTCGCAAAGAGTTTAACACAACATCGCTTGATATCTCAGTTATGTCAACTGATGACCTACATTCGATACAGAGTACCCAGCGAGTATTAGTCATCGCACCCCAGATCACACTCAGCAAAGTCAGCTGTTGATTCCGAATATCACGATCGACCAAATAGGAACCTTGATGGAATCCAAGCTCGAAAAAAATAATAAAAATATTTTACTTGATTTGATAAACCTCAGTCATGGACCAGCCTCTAAACTCAATGTTTCTCCGGCCTGTTAATCCCCAAGAGGTATGTAAAATTATGCGTAGTCTTAAAAATAAGCGAAGTTTTGGCGTAGACGAAATGCCCCCTGTACTCATTAAATTGTGTGCGGATGAGCTCAGCACACCTCTGAGCCACCTTATTAACCAGTCGTTTGCAGCAGGAATCGTCCCCAACCTCTTGGAAATTTCCATCATTAAACCTATTCATAAGAAAGGTGACCGGACGAATCTTAATAGACCGATAGCATTACTGTCGACATTTGCAAAAATATAAGAACTAGCAATCAGCAATACTCGTTTTGTGAGTCCAATAATATTTTCAGTGACTCGCAATGTGGTTTTAGGAGGAACCGATCAACTACACTCGCAGTCTTTAAATACGTCAAGGGAATACTGGATATAATCAACTCAAAAAAATATGCTGTGGGTGTCTTATTGGATATGAGCAAAGCATACGATAGAGTCGTTTATCGTATTCTACTAAACAAGCTCTATGGGATAGGTGTAAGAGGTGATGCCCATAAATGGTTCATTTCTTACCTAACAAACCGCATACAACGCGTAGAAATAGAATTCCATGACTATAAAACAAGTAACATAAAAAAAAAACAATCTAAAGATGGTAAAGTACTACAATCCATACCACAGGGCAGCGTGTTAGGATGCATTCTATTTTTAATTTACATTAATGACTTGCCTAAGATAATAAACAGTTGTTTCTCGCTTTATGCGGATGATATTTCTGTAATAATTCCTTGCCACAGCGAGGGAAATCTGGACGAAACTTTAGATACCACTCTTACAGACATAATAACTTGGTTAAGTGATCACAATCTACAAATCAACTTCACTAAAACGAAACTTATGCAGTTTAAGCCCAATCAAAAACGTAAGCTCGAAATCGATTAGAATGTACTGACACTTTCTGCCTGCTAGGTATAAATATTGACTCTGCTGTGAACTGGAAGGCACATATTAATATAATAAGAATGAAATTAAGTCAATTTACGTATGCTCTTTACGAATTAAAAAAAGTAACGGACATTAAGACTGCAATCTGCGCGTATTATGCTTATGCCCATTCTATACTCCAATACGGCATTGTACTGTGGGGTGCTGCATCGGACACCATTCAACTATTTAGAGCCCAAAAAAAATGTATCAGAATAATTGTCAATATAAGTCAAACAGACAGTTGTAAGCCTCACTTCATTAAGTATAAGATCCTGACACTGACTTGCATTTATATTTTAGAACTAAGCGCATTTGTAAAGAAAAATGCACATCATCTTTTCACTCAACAGTCCCGCGCCCAGAACTTGCGTCCCCATAACCGGCTAGGTCTGCCGGCCTCTAAGCTGAAAATGGTTAACTGTGGACCCTACGGTATGGCAGTTAAAATATATAATCATATTCCGCAAAAAATTAAAGACGTACAAGATTTTAACAAGTCCAAATCTTTATTGAACAAGGTACTCATAGAAAAAGCATACTACTGTCTAAATGATTTCCTAACTGATAAAAATATGTAAAATCCGCTACTTACTGACATGAATCGATTAATAATATTGTACCTATCCACCTAATTTAATTACGTAACCAATTCATTTAAACATGTTCATTTATAAACATATTAGTTTTTAGGTCAGCATTAACTTTACCAAATTATTTGCTAAAATTGTAATTAGTCTTTTATTCCTTATAATTTGTATATGTATATTTAAACGATGATAAATAAATAAATAATACACTTAAGCTTAAGCATGTTCATCTAAATTTAATGATTACCATGCCTGTGAATTAATTGGAATAATGTAATTTTTTAATTTCTGTATTTTAATGATATAATGTAATTGCCGCTAGGAATTAATAATTAATTTTGTATGCCACTAAATAATATTATATAAGTATCTAGTTTATAAGTTACAATTGCTGTGCCCTAGCAGGGTTCATGTTGTGAACTGTATTAACCTGTAAGATCTTTGTAAACCACATGAGGCAATAAACGAATATAATACAATACAATACAAAACTCTAACTAAATTATATCAGTGAGAACTGTTTATAAATGGGGTTTACACAATTCTTGTTTTGTATTGTTAGTTGTGAAATTAAAATAAATAGTTGCCGGCTACAGTTCATTAACATTAAATAAATTAGAAACTCATACTCACACACACTCATAACTCTTTTTTAACTCATCATTATCATCATATCAGCCGAAAGACGTCTACTGCTGGTCATAGGCCTCCCCAAAGAGTGCCAAAGTGATGGGGTCTGGGCCACTTGCATCCAGCGGACTCCCGCGATCTTTCATGATTCCCCCTTGGGCCTCCCCACGCCGCGCCTTCCGAAACATGGTGGAAATGTAACTAATGTAACAAAAATTGCTTTGATAATTCTTGCTTGACATTTCGGTGTTTTCTCTACATATCTATTCATCTCAAAAACAACTCATTCCTAATTTCTCCATGACTTAAATCCTACCCTCAGTTAATCTCCACTTAAGTTGGTTCCTAATTTACTGAATTTAAATCATCATTTATCTTCAAGGAGCTCCCAACATCATTATGCATTATCTCTACACGACGACACATAATCCTTCAAGAATATTAATCCAGTCCCAGTTTGTTATTCATAAGCACGCTTCGTTTACAAGTCCTTAACAACATATTGATTAACCCTGAAAACTTCATCTCATTCACCCTTGATAACATCATCTAGCTATCTTCTTCTAAGATCAACTTTTTTACTGTCCACACATACCTACTCGTAAAAGTTCCCGTAATAATAAAATTATGATCGACGAAGGGAAGTTTACGATTTATTTATTGGGTTGACGATAGTTGTAGAATGTTCTCGACTTTTGCTTGTAACAAAATAAATAGAACGTCTTCGCTTGTTTGTTTAGTACGATTTAGGTTGATTCTTTGTATATTCTTTGTGATAAATTCCAAAATATCTTGGAAAAAGTCGGTAAAGATATTTTCTTTGAATTGATAGAGCTTTTAATAATTGAAAATATCTGTCTCATTCGTATGATGAGTCGGATGCACGGTCGGCGAGGCCACATCATATTCTATGGACATTGTATCATTTACAAAATGTTTTTAATGTATTTGGGACACACTGCTACAAAATTACACGGATTTTTATGAATAATAGTATACTTTTAAACAATTATAGTTATAATGTATTATTAAATCACAAAAAACCCAGTTTAAAATATACAGTTTACTCTTTATTCGATTTCAATTTCAGTTTTAACCGCCAATTGAGTACGCCAAAATTCGCTGATACAATCATTTCCCAAGGTCTGCTCCCAATTCGAATTCAGTGTGAAGGTAGTAACATTGAATGCGTCCTTTGAGTCGTCTTGACTCGTGACAGACATTGTAGGCCCTTTGATGGTATCGGGGCCCTAAATGTGAACAAAACAGCCGACACCTATTAGTCAAGGAGTTGACGTTTGTAAGAAAGGCCCCCGTCCGGCCGGAGATGCTTCGCTGGACCTTGCTAACCATTTGTCAAAGGTTTAGGCAACGGGTTTATGAGAGATCCTGTTTTCTTGACGTCTTTTGTGAGTACCGTTTGAGTGAGTATAGATACATTAAAGTATAGCTTCTGGTATACATTTGGGGGTTGATACTTGAGGTCGTGAGTTTGCTTCTGATGGATGCTCTGGGTTAGTCACTAGTCAATGCTAGCAGTGACTGGGTGTTATTAAAATTAACTGGTTACAAAGTTACATAAAAGAGGAGTAATCAAGCAAAGTTAGTGTATTTGCTGGACATGTTCACTGGTTTTTTTCAGTTGGGGTAGGGCATAGGAATTCATAGATTAATCTTGAGTTTTATGGGCCTTACCAAACTAAATACGTTCTTATATATTACTGGTATTATGATTAAAGAAATTAATACACCGCCAATACGGCAAAACCTTGGCCAAATAAATAAAGATACTATATAGGTAGTGAACATAATTTAAGGACTCACCTGTTCCACCCAAACGTTCGTTGTCATGATTTGATTCTTAAGGTTCTGAAAAGAAAAAAAAAAGAATTACAAATTGAACATACCGCTTTCAATCTATTTCAGTAAGGGCTTTATTAAAATTACACGGGTTTACTAAGTTTTTCAGTGCTGGCGAAACTTTTACCTGCTTATTTGTTATTAAAATTGTTTCAGATACTGAAACAACAATATAAATAATCCTCAATTTGGAAAAAAACGGTTGGTAAGGCATACCCGATTACCCGTCAAGTGAAAATACTTGGAAAGTTTCCACTCCTGTAAACTTTTACAGGCTGCCGCGTTATTTTTATAAAGGACGACCCCTAATCAACTTTCGTACCTTAGATTGGACCCAAAGTAGCCTTACACTTTTGTACAACATATTCTGCACAGGGCTTTACTGGCCTCATTTTGAGTGATTCTTGAAACAGAACCGTGGACTGTAGCTTTGCCTTCTAAGGCCATGTAAATGCAGATGGTCAGATAGCTGTGTTGTCGATAGTACAGAATGCAAGACTCTAGAAATAGAACCAGGAAAAATAACAGTCACCGATACCCCCTTTTTAACGTTTTTTGTATGTGTCAGTAAAATGTTACTACAATACATTTTCAGACGGATCCAATTCTGTCGATATCAAACGAACAATTCGAACCTGCAATCCAGAGGTATTTTAAATATAAGGCACCACTGAAAGAATCCGTGATTCCCCAGAAACCGTGCAAAACTATCCGCGTGCCGAGGCACCGAGGCTACCGAGGGTAGAGAATGCAATTTGATCTGATCTGGGATGTCTAGGTAATTATAGAGTATGGAATCCGCTTCACAACGTGAAAGTTGTGCGAGTGGATTTAAGCCACGTATGCATTTAGAAATGTTTTCTTTGTGAACGATTTTGTTTCAATAAAAACCATTGTTTCAATGAGTACGAATGCTTATCTTCTCCCACTTAAGGCCAATATAGGATTAGGCGCTGCGACGTCGGTGTGGTACAGTAATCTCTCACTGATAACTATCAGTCAAGCCAGTGCAGATTATTGACGCATGCATTGAAGAGTGCAGATACAAATGCAGTACCGCAACGCTTCTGCTTAGTGTAATACTGTCAGTACAGAAATGTTCACTGCAGCTACTGTAAGCTGTCGGTAAAGTACAAAATAACACATACCGATGCCGCCCCGTCAAATATATGGTTGGATATGGTTTGAAATTTGGTTTGTGTCTTAATGTTTTTATAAATGCATCAATAGTTATTGAATTTTTTTTTAATTTTATTTAAGAGGATGTTGTTTCTTCATTAATATGTTACCATACATAAAATCATTCAGAAATTAGTCGTAGTGCATTACTTTTGCACTCAGCCTTTTTATTACATAATTTTATTGCGCTAAAAGTTGCTGGTGGGTACTGTTCATGCGAACTCTACTCGATTAGAAAGTCTTGAAGACCACCTTACATTGTTTACAACTAATTTTACTATACTCTCTTTGTTCTATATGTCTTTAGTATTTAATAGTTTAATTTCATATCAATCAAATTATTGAACGAACGAAGGAAGCCATGAAGTTTTTTGCGTTAGCTTGGACCAAGCCATATTTCTCAACCGATTCTCGTGAAATTTTGTGAGCAGGTATGATTATAGTCATTTCAATTCTTTTTTCATCATAGACTCCCGAGTTCTACACTTCACAAATTAGCTCAGAGGCATTAGTGTTGGTTTTTTTTTTGTTGTTGGTTGTGGTCCGGCGCTGAAATTCAGACTAAGTAGGTAGCATGCTTCTCAAATAAAGTACATAGCCAATATCGAATTAGACTACTAAGCGTAGGTACATAAATTGCTTAAGCGTCTAGGCCATAGCTCGATCCTTTAAGCGTATGTACCTAATTGTGTCTATACATCATCCGAATAACCGCAGTAATCGACTCACCTCGTTATCGGGATCCCCCGAGACACCCAGATTACGACACAAATAGATTGGTAGATAAATAATTTTATCGTCGCGCGATGGATATGGGATCTTAACGGATTAAAGGATAAACCAAATGACGATTTAAGTCGTAAATGACACGTAAAGCTATCTGTTAATGACGTTATTAGAATTGTAGGGCTTGTTAAGAGTATAAAACTTGGCACAATAGGGGTGTAGACGCCAACGTGTGTAAAAACACAGCGTTTATTGGCGAGTATTGCAGTCACTTTCTTGTATAGTTTAGACGACAACAAGTACTTAAAACCAACAATTCCCGACATCTATTACTTAAATGTTATCTTCAAGTAGGATTGTAAAACAACAACGCAGGTGGGTCGAAAGGCCTAAATCATACTATGAATAAAAATAGCGCAAACAGGAGCTACTTCAGAGGGGTAATCTCTTAACATTTTGAACGCGCATTAGGTAGATCCAACTGTCATTTATACATATAAATAGTGACATTTAGATCTACCTGACGCTCGTACAACGTGTTAAATGACCGACCTGCTGCAGTACACGTGCCGCACTTCGGCTTCATTCCCAAATGGGGTTTCATCAAAAAGTCATCTTTCAGTGCCATTTTGGCATAAATGTGGTTGTAAAAGATAGACCGAATGTGATATCGCAGTGATAGGTTGGTAGCCCATCGCCCACACCACACTTCAATCTTGTTCCCTTAGTACGACTCTAACGACACCCACAGGAAGGGTGGGTTTCTAACACGGGATCACTGGAGGCGGGGTAATTTGAAATCATTCCTTTTAAACCTACAGTTAGTATATTAAAAAAAAATGTTATTCATTAAATATGTGCCCATAATGTGCGTCTGACTAAAATTGTCGTAGTTTTATAAGTACTAAAATATAATAAAACGGTTCACTCACGGCTTTAAGTCGACACGTTTTGAATTAATACATCATGGTCAGTAGGTATTCGTGAGCACTCGCGATGCCGGCGCGCTTAGTTTTATAAGTCTCAGGATTTATAACATTACTGCAAAATCGAAACTTGAAAACCATTCGTTTTAAAGCCACAATGGGTAAAATGTTAATTCGTCTGCTTACGACCGGAGTGAAGCGCGTTCCTTGCCAATTGCAGTGTTCGCGACCTATGACTGATCACTTGGAGTAACGCCAGTGCGGGCGGATCCACGGGATCAGCCTATGCACTTTGAACCAGAACTCAATTGACGAGATCCTTTTGGCTCGTAAAAAAGTTTCTGTGATATAATTCTTGTGACCTGTTTATTGTGGGGTAGATGCGTGTCGCTTGCCGGTATGTGGTCGCCACTCGAGAACCTATATGCCCCAACGGCCAACGGTTCTACGTGCAAAGGTGGACTGATGACCTGGTATACTGACTGGTGGCGCACAACTGGTTATTGTGGCACTCTTTGGTCGGAGGCCTATGTCCAGCAGCGGACCTATTTCGGCTGATAAGATGATGAACTATTTTTTTTCCACAATCATCAAGTTCTCGTCAAGGCTTTTCTAAAGAGCCCTATAACTACAAGGTTTTGTCTTGTGTCCTACTGCTATCATTTTGTGTCCATCATCAGACTGTGAACTGGTGTTAGTCACCCGACTTAGGTATGAGTACAAAAAATCGTCTGGAATTTGGGAAGTTGTAAATTTTGGCTTACAAAACTGGTTTACACTGTTACAGGTGTCAGACACCGAAACTAAATAAAGGTTTGTTAATTAGCAGAGCCTAAAAATGATTTACCTACAACGATGAGTGTCGTTTGACTAGGACTCGAGATAGTGTCTCACAAGTAGTGACTTACAAAAAGTATACTCTAATGTGATGTCATACAGAACTTGAGCGTTGTATAATATCTTCATCATTTATTGTTTAATTGACAAAATTAAATACGTGTCTAATAGTTTTAGATAATCTAACTGACGGACTTAATATACTTTTTAGGAAAGTAGTCAATTGTAATGTAAAATTAACTTAAATAAAGATGTTCAAGTTTATTACCCAAACACCTACGATTTTATGCATTTATTGATGCTGGCTGAAGGCAGTGTCATAATATATCTCCCTCAATTTTGTTGCAACATCTCTTCAAAAAAAAATTGTACAATCACCCTGCTCAACTTTATCGCTATCTCTCTTTCTGGGTTGCCTTAACCGCCTGTAATCGTAAGTGGTGTTTGTTAAAATCTGAATAATAAATAATAAATATAAGGGGACAATCTTACACAAATCGACCTAGTCCCATAGTAAGCTCAGTAAGGCTTGTGTGAATGTATCGAAAATTTTACAAGTTTCTATAAAATCGTAATCGTAAGTGCAACCTGCCCTAATACTCGTCGAAATGTACGAGTGAATAGTCTGTTCATTGTTGTTTTACGGCTTTTAACTACAATGAAAAATCGTTCCATAGCGTTCGTGTATTGTACAAAGTCGGCCATGTTTTAAAGCTGTTTTATCTATCACTGCATTGCATGCAATTTGTTTAGTGGGCCATGCGATTTTCATTTTCGGAGTATTTATTGCTCCAATTCTGTTTTGCATTTCTGGTAATACTGTGGCATTTTCCTTTTCTCTAATCAGCACTTTTTCATCTTAAAGCTGTCAGGCTAAAAGTACAGATACAAGAAAGGAACGTAGAAGGAAAAATACATAAAACGGCTGGCAATGTGTTTTTCTGTTATTCCCCGATGGTAGAGATATAAAGACGGCGTAAATAATGTAACTTGTTTTTATCTACCTCACCGTTCACCCACAAATATATCTTTACGCCGCAATTCGTAGTAACTATGCGTAATCAGAGATCTAGTTTCGTTAGGCGTGATGTGTATAAGGTGAGACGCATGAGCGCCTTCCGAAGAATAGCCCAGAGGAGTCACAGATGCCTTGTCGACCCTTGTACTATCCTTGAAATTAATTACTGATAGTCTCCTAAAAGTAAGAGATCAGATCTGCCTTCTTTATAGCCGCCTGCGGTAAGAACCGTGGCCGGATGATATTAAACTTTTAACTTTATTTTCCGCACGTTTTGCGTCTTTTAGAATCCCTCGCTATGCTCAAGATTATGTGGTAGAATATTTCGCTTCATTCAGGATTCAATATACCGCCCTCGCCTTAAATATGCAATTTTGCCACCTTGAGACAGAATCGAATGTCAATAACACGTTTCAAAATATTTCCAAATTAAAAACGATCTATGTAATAAAAATAATTTATTTTGTCACACCCTGCGGTAAGCGGCCACAACCGACAATCAATTTATTGTGATAGCATTCGATATTGTCGGATAACCATACAATTTGATACATCAAAATTGTTATCGCAATATCATTCGATGACCAAATTTTGCGCTGATACAGAGAGAAAGGAAAACTGAAAGGTTGTTACATAAAACAATTACTTTCCTCCGTTGGGGCTCAAACGGCTCAAAGGGAAGTGTATTAATCTCGAAAAGAAAAAAAAACATTCAAGCGGTTTTTAGAGACTATTGGAATTTCGATATTACATGCAACAAACACTTTGTATAATACAATACTTTGAAATGATACCCGCATTTCAAAGTACCTATTTTATTATACAAATTGTTCCTTATTAGAAAATAATAATAAATCTGCAATTGGGCCGCAAAAGCTAACAAAAACAAGTCTGTATAGCGACAGTGCCAGTACCTCATAAACCAAGGTTACCAATGATGTAATATAGAATAGAGGTAGATACGTTGCCTATGCGAAATTCCGTATCTAAAAATTGCCACGAAATCTGACTCCATTGACGACACGAATATGAGGCAAGTTGGCAATTTACTCAAGTTTAGTGTGCCACTTTTAGAGCGCATTCAGATAATTATATAGATCAAATGTCGAAAGAAACTTTTTTGTGCTCGTTGATTAAAATCTGTGTATTTAGATTTCATAGAGAATACTGCAACGTCACTCTTTTCATCATTGAATAGTCTATCGTCGCTGCGCTTGTAAAATCCGACATGTGCTTATTTTTGAAATTCGGTTTTTGGCATAATTTCGAACTACTTCCGAAGACGCATCTTCCTCTATAATCAATTTATCAAAATTTTAACTGCTTCCCGAAAAATAAAAATCAGCTATGTGAAATAAGTATGAAAATGCCCTTCAAAATGCGCTATGTTAAACATCGCCACATAGGGCTTCTTGTGCCTGATACACCTGTGATTAAATTTTGCGCCTTGTACTGGCACTTAGCGGATTTTACGACAAGTACCTAGGTAGCCGTATAATTGAAGTTTACAATGAAATACCGTCAAATCATACAATTAAAGGAAGTTAATACGTGATATTTAGTGTAAGAACAGTAAAATCAGTTTTTTTACTGATCGAGTTCTTGCGATCAGCCCGGTTGGCTATAAGCAGATGTGATGAAGGTAGTTTTCGAGGCGGGTGCCTCGAAAAGCAGCCCCCCAGCGGGGTACATCCCATTTATCTGTGTAGTCAGTCTATGTGCTGACTATCCTGGTCAAGGATGTCTCGCTTCCTTTTAAGCCGACGAATGGTTTCTGGGATCGTTAGTTGCTCCGCAAGTTGGTTTAGATGCTTATGCAGTCTTGCTTTGTATTTGTTACCATAAGAAGTAATTTCTTGTTTAACTGTTGCCATATCGAGAATTTCGTGAAGCTTTGTTGTTTTGCACTCTTTGTACTAAAATTAGGTTAGTTGCACTGGCAGCGCCCCACAGTTGTATGACATTTATGTCCAAATAGGCTTTATCATGGTTTTGTAGATGAGAATTTTATTATAGATCGCGAGCTTTGAATTTCTGCCCATCAGCCGATAAAGACCTTTGTACCTTAGATTAATCTCATCTCTTTTAGTCTTGAATCTTGATATATTTCTTCCAGGTGAGCCTTCGGTGTAAATGCATGCCCAAGTATTTTACGGTGCCTTGATGTGGCAGTTGTACGCCATTTAGGGTGACAGGAGCACAGTCGTAGTGCGTGTCAATTTGGTCACGCTAGCAGCAATTCTCCACTTAGCTAGCCACTTCTTTACTTCATTAAGGCTGCTTTGTAGCATTCGTGATGCTTTAACTGGGCATTAATTCGAGGCCAGCAAGACAGTATTGTCAGCAAAGGTGGCGATCGTTGTGTCGGGGCTCTGGGGCAGGTCAGATGTGAACAGCTTGCACAGGACAGATCCAAGTATG
This sequence comes from Epinotia demarniana, assembly GCA_945867215.1. Taxonomy (NCBI): domain Eukaryota; kingdom Metazoa; phylum Arthropoda; class Insecta; order Lepidoptera; family Tortricidae; genus Epinotia; species Epinotia demarniana. Next base: position 4,194,242 of record OX244273.1, on the reverse strand, counting down.
GAGCCTTGAGGCACTCCTGCGGTTATTTCATGAAACCCTGATGTTGAAACGCTTTCTCTTACTTGGAATATTCTGTAAGATATGTACGACTTCAAGATTCCGTAAAATGTGTGGGGCAGTAAGAACTTTATCTTGCATAGCAGTCCTTTGTGCCAAACCTTATCGAAGGCTTGCTGTATGTCGGGAAATGCCGATGAACAGTATTCTTTCATCTCGAATGATTTTCTAATTCTCCTGCACACTCTGTGGACCTGTTCAATGGTAGAATGTTCACTCCGAAAGCCGAACTGGTGGTCTGGGATAATGGATTTTTCCCTTAAGGCACTGTTGAGTCTATAGAGCAGACATTTCTCAAAGAGTTTGGACATGATGGGGAGCAGGCTAATGGGTCTGTATGAAGTTACTTCGTTTATGGATCACACCAGGTTTATGGATCATTATTATCAGCGAAACTTTCCATAAATCAGGGAAGCATCCTACCCTCAGAATAGCGTTGAAGAGTATGGTATGGTACACGATGGCCCTTCATGGTAATTTTCCTAGTACTTTTTTGTTTATGAGGTCCAATCCTGGTGCCTTGTTGTTATCCATCGATTTGATATTTCTAACAACCTCGCTGGGCGTCACTGGTTTTAGAGGACGGTCGAGCTGGAAGTCTTGTTTGAGGATTGAGTCAATGTCCACTTCATCTGCGGTAACTATAGCGTTGTTCGGCTTGATGACGTGGCTCAGATGTTTGGCGAATTCTTCCGCCTTAGTTTGTCCGGATCTAGCCCATCCTCCATCCTGCGTCCGTAGTGGTGGCTTGTGATGTAATGGTCTGTCGGAGTTTTTGCATACTCGCCACAGTGAGTGGTTCATCGCTTTTGTTGCTATTTCTATTATTGTCAAAAACGCATACTTTTTATGCATAAATAAACATATTTACACAAAATACCAACTTTTTATTCTTTTCCTTGCGTACTAAAATCCGGTTTGTGCTATGTGAGACTGTTTGTAAAAGTATATCACAGGAGCAATAATCCGTTTAGTGCCACATAATTACATAGAGGGTTAAAATGACACATTTAAAAACCGCCATGTGCCAAAAATGCAAAATAAAAATTGTATCTCCTAGAAACATGAGTATTTTTTTAAAAACCTCAAATTATATAACGTCTCAGGTTTAAATTGAATTTTCGGCATACCTAATTTTGAAGTTTTGACCCTGGTAACAAAACAAACATGTTTTTTGTGGCTCCTGAAAAGTATGGTTTTTTTACATGTCGGATTTTACAAGCGCAGCGACGCTATGTTACTTCCGAAACAACCGAAATAACTGTTTCGATACGCTCTAGACAATCGAAAAAAATTTGAAAATAGAACTTCGTATTTCAATAATATGTGTCCTTGATCCGATACAAAATTGCCAATCTATGGCGTTTCGGTACGATGCAGCATCGCGTCTTCTGTCAAAAATCTACTTAAACTGGCTGCTGTATCCAGGGCATGAAAAAAATAAAAATAAACTACGCCTTGTGATTGGCCAATCACAGCACAGTACTGCAACATTACGGACGCCGGTGGTGTGATTATCTATGGATTATCTTGTGTAAAAGAAGTCGGATATTAGAACTAGACAGTATAGTACTTACGATATTTAGTTTTCGTATTAATGACTTAAATTAAAAATTTTAATGAACCAACTCGTACAAAAAGTATTGTTCACAATACTGTCATAATCAAGCTTTTTAATCTCGTACCTTACTTAGGCCACTCAGCAAGCTTCGTGGCCTAAACACGGTACTTGACTAAAAAGCTCTCTATTATAACACGATTGTGTAAAATACTATTGTGATCGTTCGATTAAAACAAGTTAATGATCCAAAATCATTGTAAAACACTTTACGACAAAACATCAAAATTATAATTAATCAATTAGCAGACTCAAAACTAAAAACATCGACAACAGCCCTAAACTAAGCCCAATGTTTTTAACCTATTCTCTCAATAACATCGTTACTCGAAAAGCTGACTTTGGATATAGCAGAACCACGTACCAAAATCGTCTCTTAAACCCCTTATGACATCGACAAAGAGTCTATTATCGTTTAGCTTACACGGCAGTTTTGCTGGGTTTTTCTATGCGTAGCGTCTTTTGTTTTAGGCGTCGACCAGCAAGCGTTGACCCCCATGTTTTACGGCCGGCCTGCCGTTCATTTCATGTTTTTATGTACTACAGCGACTGCTATATGTCTCGCTAGGCTGGTGAACGTAAACTATCGCGGTCACGTACGGAACAAAGGCGATATGACGAAGGTCCGGTTGTTATTAAAAACGTAAGACCTTTTTATTTATGCCCACCCTCGCACGGTCCGCTATAACTCAGCAGAGCTGCAAAGAGGGTACGAACGTGATATACTAGGGTAGTAGGCGAAAAGCAACGGCTTTTCACTATACAATTTTAAACTATTCAGAACCTTTAGAATGAAATAAAATGCAGTCTTTAAAACAGTCTTTAGTATTTGGCCGCTGGACAGTGGGTGCATTCCAGAGATCAAATTACTTCCAGACTCTAGCGATAAACAATATCCAAACTAAACCATAGTAATCAGCGATCCGTATTCTCTTTGTCCCTAATTCGCTATACACAAACATAGCCAACAATATACAGACGAGGCCGGACACCCCCGTTATTGGTCGTAATCGGACTATAATGTCAGCCACAATGGGATATTTGTACGCCTGCTGGAATAGGCTTAATTATATGCGAGGGAAGAAAATAACATAAATAATCTTGAGTTACATAAGAAGAACGGAATGGTGATATCTCACCCGACAAGAGCCTGGCTCTTAAGGTTATGATGATGACATAAGAATAAATATAAAGTTTATTATGTAAATTACAAAACCTAAAATGTGACCTTTATATCTAAAAAATCAAAGGCAATTTTAAGACGATAAGCCTCATAATATTTTTGAACATCGGTATTTTTATAAAGTTGCCATAGAATTAATGCCAACCGACATTCAAGTCGATGTATTTTTTTAATCACCTTACCATTATGGCCATTATTTATAAAACTTATCATGCTTCTTTTAACTCAATTGTGTCTTACCAACATAAACCAAATAAACAAAGTATTCATTCATAGTTTGTAACTGAAGGGAAGGAGAAACCACATATTCTAAAGAAGTAATTTTAATTCAATACAATTTTATTCAGTGTAGTGAGCTACGGTAGCCTAGCGGTCCAGACATGCGGCTGTCAAGCGGCGGTTGTGGGTTCGAATCCCGGCTCGTACCAATGAGTTTTTCGGAACTTATGTACGGAATATTTACCGTTATCTTTTCGATGAAGGAAAACATCGTGAGAACCCGTCTAATCCCAATAAGGTCTAGTTTTCCCTCTGGGTTGGAAGGTCAGATAGCAGTCACTTTCGTAAAACTAGTGCCTATGCCAAATCTTGGGATTAGGTGTCAAAGCGGACCCCGGGCTCCTTTAGGGGCAATACCGGGAATAACGCTAGGAGGATGATGACAATTTTATTCAGTATAATAAAATGTACAGCACAAGATTGGCCAAATGGCGACCCGTGTCGGAGGCCAAGAATCGCTTTAGGTTATTCAGCCAGTTAGTTTTATAACAAAATGTCGTTGGTAAAATATCAAGAAGATGCAGGTAACGTAACATGCTAAAAACTTTTTCCCAAATAAGTACCACTGCTGAAATTGACGATTTGTTAAACATGAATTCTGTAGTATCAAGATTCGACTTGAGCTTGCCTTGATGTAAATCAAGATTAATGTCGCTTGAGATCGCGCTTGGACAAAGTTTGCGAACTAGCAACCGATTTCCCGAACATACTGTATGATTCACCTCAACACTTACAATTAATTAACTAAATAATAATAAATAATAAGTTGAAATTATCAACTTACTTCAGCACTAAGGAATGAAATTATCGATGGCAAAAAGCGGAACTGCTGTAACCGCCAAAATGCAAACTTTACACCAGAGCCAAAAAACGTGTAGTTTTTTAGAAAAAAAATCATAACTTCAACGTTTTTAAACAGAAATACTTGAAAATTAGATCAAATACATAACTCATAGATTACTTTCAATTGACAGTCTCAAAATTAAATAAAAGTGCGTCGTTTCCATTTTAGTGACGCTTACAGCAATGTCACTTATATTTTCATAACGTATAAATGCTGTAAAGGAAAAAGGCAAATGTACTAAAATCGTTGGCCCAGTATAAATTCCATAAAGCATAAATGCTGTAACCTGAGGCATATTTATTTGAAGTAATCTTATATTTTGACGTATGTGCCATCAAATTTGTAATAGGATTAGCATCCATCGTTAAAAAAATACCGAAAAATTAAAACGATTTAGGTATCAATCGGCTTTTATTTAGTTACTTTTTAAAAATGTTAACCTAGTTCACATCTAGGTTTTCAATCAATAAAAAGTCAAAAAGGTCAATCAGAGCCATAAAAAATCTTCACCACTTGTTAGTCTTAATGTCTTTCCATATAAATATCAAGATACAGTCACTCTTAAATTGCTTAGTAAAATTTCAGAAGTCGTTAAAAGTTGGTGTTAAATATTGAACAATATTTATAACAGGTTAAGACTAATAAAAACGTTGTTATGACTAATCTCAAAATAACGTGAAGAGTAGTAGGTGCATAATTTTACGTCTTTACTTGGATAAAAGTACGCATTAAAATTGGGCTGTACAGCCAGGTATAAGGTTATACATAATACACATGGGTCATTCGATACGTTTAATTAATAATTATAGTAACAGGTGTAACAGGTTCTACAGTCGGTAATTTTTATTTACCTACCAAACTATCAGATGCAAATAAAAAAGCACGAGTAGGTTACTATCCATAATTAATAATTATGACTATAAATAGCGATTGTTTTAAATGTTTTTAACAGACAAGCTGTATTCTCAAATTAGTACTTCTCAAATACTATCCACATTATTTCGAATATCGGTTAGTTAAAAATATATAATAAGGAAGTAAAATGCAAAATTCGTAATTAATATACTTTCAAAAGTCTCGTAAAGTTACTAAAAATACATTGTATTATTTTTTCCCTACACTTTATTAAAATAACCTACTCGCTTAAAGAACACTTATAGCTTAGAAATTATGTGCTGTCTTATTTTTGAACAACACTTTCATATTTACCCCAAATCGATGGAAAAAAATGAGACACATAGTTTGTATTGAAATAATAACATTTTATAAATTCACAGTTAAATTATTAGTAGTATGCAAAAGATAGTCCAAGATTTTTAGAAGAGATTACCTAATTTTTAGAAGCATGTAAACCCAAAAGTTGTTATTTTTGTCCCATATTTTCCCCACTTGACCCTATATATCAAAAACCCTATCACTCTATACTGTGCTTTCACTATTCGTCACGTGTAACCCCATTGGTAGCGGCCCCAACTAATGTATAAATCAACCAAATGCATCAATTCAATTTGAATAAAAAACACTTTTAGACGTATTTTTCGCTTATCATCTATAAGCTAGCTTGTTTACGATAACCAGGGTCCCGTAACCGAAGGTTCTTTTGTTATTAAAAAAGACGTCAACTGGCTTGATTTATGGCGGCTTTTGTAGGGTAATAATGGAATTGTGTCGTGTAATGGCGGCTGAGCTCATTAAGGGGCAAGTGATAAATAACGCTAGTACGGATTGCAATTTTAAAACCAATACGACGTTTTTGGGGGGCTGCTACGTAAACTCAGCTGGCGTTAGGTTGCCATTTTATCACGAATCGCTGTGATACCATCCGTCAAATCTGACAAGTCTGCGAGTAAAAAAGTGGCGAATATCTTATCTAATAAAACGCCAACCATCTTACGCCCGCTGGAGGGTAATTATGAGACATCTAGTCTTATCCATAGTTTTTTTTTCTATTTGCAACCTGCTTTCTGGTTCTCGAGTGGCGACCACGTACCGGAAGGCGCAGCGTGGGTAGGCCCCCGACAAGGTGGACTGATGACCTGGTAAAGGTGGCGGGAGTCCGCTGGATGCGGGTGGCGCGGGATCGGTCACTTTGGCACTCTTTGGGGGAGGCCTATGTCCAGCAGTGGACTTCTTTCATCTGATATGATGATAATGATGATGAACCTGCTTTCCAGCTCCAGAAGCAAAGCACTGCGAGACATATTATGGGCGACTTGATAGACACACTTAGTCTAATTAAACGGTCATCAATTTCAGCTCATATGAAAATGCTCATAGCTAATATTGAAATAATTGGTCTTTGCCTAGCAGTGGGACACCACAGGCTTGTAATTAAAAAAAAAGCAAACAATTATAAAAATGATTTGTAACACAAAATGTAGTTTCATCACAGGTGATGTACTAAACGTTGCTCGCCGTGGTCAAGCGAAAGAACTATAAACACAAGTCTAACTTCACAAAAACATCTTCAACTACAGTTAACCATAGTAAAATAAACGAATTAACAGAAATTATGCAGCATAGTTCAGAATCAACACTTGACTCCTAACTTCTCACTCAAAATGCATCAGTACACTATCAGCCATTGTCATATGCTGCAGGAACATCTGGCCCCGAACCAGTAATTAAACTTTGTAATTGGATCGGGTCAGAGCGACCACTTTAATGAAACCCTCGGCAGGCAACTTATGGTGCATATTATGTACAAGATGTGAGTGGACAGTAAAATATGGCTGGCTGGAAAAATATTTCCAAGCTTCTCTGATAACGTGGAGGCTAGTTACAATAAGTAACATTTTTATGCATGCGTTTACAGTTTTTTTCTTCGCAACGTTCGGCGTTTTGGACTTGAGAGGATTTGTTAAGTTACTTAATTCTCTCACAGTAGCGTTGTGTTAATAAATTTTAAAGGAATATGGATTTTTGCAAGTTGGATGTGTTTACGTCTACGCCTTGTGACGTTATTAGAATTTTAGGTCTGATTATTAACTTAATAGCGTAAAAATAGGCTTCTATAAAAAACCTCATAAGACTTGAATACAAGAAGTGCCTATCAATAACGAATACTGATGTACCTACTACGAGTACGTACGTATATATGCAAATAAATTATATTCTATGCTATTCTATGAAAATCTATTGTTGACAAGAAACGGAATGATAATGAGTGTAGACGAAAGGACTTTAAAAAACAGAGAACCGAACTGAGAGGTGATCACGTAACAGGTCGGTTCAACAGATATAGTTAAAATATCTGTTGAACAGAAATTATGTTAAGCGAAATATTGTATTATTTCAATCAAAGTGGAAAATATAAAAAAAATGATACGCCACGGTATTGACGTTGCAATATTTCGTCGTAAATCTCTTCTCGCGAGCCTCCCAAGTTGTAAGTAGATGAGTGTAATATGGTTTTCCTCGTATGTAGCAGAACGTGACTAAGGCGTAGGCGTCCTCTAGGCGGGTTCCTCGAAATGAAAGTGTGAAATTGAACAATGAATAACATTGAATTATTTATAAAATCGGCATATGCCCGAGTGCTAATTGTATTTTTTATTTCCGTTCACCTACCCATTTGGTGCAATATACCTTTTGTTATTATTTATTTAATGTTTCATGTAAACGAGACTTTAATTGAAAACAATGAAATCGGAAAACCGCAAAACTTAGATACACTACGCGATACAAATTACATACCACCGTGTACGTACATAGCAGCCCCACTGTGTACTAATTAAACTTCGAGATTGTGCCCGTGGCTGAATGTAGGGCTGCCGCGGGTACGAAATTAGAGAATCGTCACCCCTCATTCATTCTTTTACAATTAGATTATTTTATTAGTGTAAAGGACAACATGAAAAGGTTCCAGATAATTATGTCACTCTACGAGGTGTCAAAATAATTTTAACTGTATAATTAGCTACATAAATACAACCATGTCACACCGTATTATAATAATATGATAATGATTGAAACAATATTTAGGTTTTTATTTTACACTTTGCCTGCAGCCCTGCAGAAATGTTATACAAAATGTAATTTTATTCTTATCGTCACTATGAACTATATTGCATTGCTATGAAATTGTGCAAATATATTCTCGTTCGCGTACAGTAGTCGAATCCACATTAAATTTGTAGAGTATATCATGAACATCATCATCATCATTATCAGTATTATCATCATCATCATATCAGCCAAAAGACGTCCACTGCTGGACATAGGCTTCCCCCGCCAAACAGTGCCAATGTGACCGGTCCTGCGCCACCCACATCCAGCGAACTCCCGGGACCTTTAACAGGCCATGTGGGAGGGCCTACGACAATGTGATATAATTAACACTTTTTACTGTTAGTAAAGCTGGTGTTATTAAAGATTGTCCTTGACCTAAATTTAAGTGCATTTAATTTTAAAAAGTTAACTGTGTGTTTCTGTAGACGTAAAGTCAGCAAATCTTTTGTTTTCTCTCAAGATATCCCACCAAAAGTGGCTAGTTTGGCAAGGAGGCGCGGCAGACAGTATATTTTGTTGTCAGCCACAGACTAGGGGCGGGGCCAACTATCTGCAGATTGCTTGTTCGGGCACTACGTTACGAGGTAGCGTTTTTAGTCGCGTTAAGAGAAGTACGTTGGAATTATGGTATCTATATTATCAGTAGTTGCACCGCCCACAATTTGTCTGCTTTGCCCAAAGGTAGAGAATGCTTTCGGGATTTTTGTACGATAAGTTGTTTTTTTGGGCAATAGTGATTAAATAAATATATCAGTCAAAATGTTTGCGCTAGTGTCTGCAAAAACTTTTTATGACAATTATACATGTTAATATGGTGGGTTTCTGAATAATTAGATTAATATTACAAATGGTTGTAAAATACGCGAGTCTTCGAATAGGGCGAAGCTGGTAAGAAAAGCTTCTTCAAAAAAGATTCCAAAAACTGATTCAACAGACAAAATATAATTATGGAACCGGCTCAATAAATTTCACGAGAAGCGGTTACGAACAGCGACCTGAAGAGAACATTCGGACATACGAAAGAATTTTGGGTCAAGCTGAACCAGATTTGCTTGTTCAGTCGAATGATAAGTACAAAACATCTCGTGTACAATTTGTAAATAGATTTAAGAGAAAACGGACGGTGACCCTTTTTCATTGGCGCAAATCACGTGTTTGCGAAGAAAACACGCCAATCAGCCTCCGAACATAAACGGACAGTTTTCCAATAATATTTGTTAAGTAAACAACGCATTCAGATATAACTCGGCAAACAGTGTGCAGTGGGGGAACAAATATTTAGTTATGGAAATAAGGTTTTTTTAACTAGCTTCGCCAAGATTATTACTACGCCTACAGATAGATAATTGGCAACTCGATATTATAGGTTGAATCAGAATAGTGTCAATTTGAAAATCCAATTTCAATTCAAAATTGTACAGAATAATGCTCAGGATTCACGTGAAATTTACTTACTTACTTGATATACGTACATATGAAATAACGCACGCACCAAAAAATGTCCAATCGGAAATACGTCGTATATGAATTTGGCAAAAACAATCGAATTTCATATTGAATTTATTTGATTATTAATATCAAACAACAATCACTGTGCACGTAAATAATTAATTGACTATGTACCTATTTCAAACTTGACCAAATTCCATTGCAGATACATTTTGAAAAAGAAAAAAAAATGGTCATAAAAAGCATAAAGAAGAGACCATAAAATATACACCAAATTAATTTCAGTCCATTTTCAAAATGGTCATTTTGTGTTGACGAATTTCCATTCGTGGTGAATCACACTAAATCATCAATTGCATTCCTATATAAACTTTTTCGCCCCACTTTTCACCCCCTTAACGAATGATACCGAGATTAAAATTACACTAGTATGGGGAAACCGTTTACGACCGTCGACTATACAGATTAGTATAGAAGTGAATTTCACCACCGACTTTCTTTCCGTGGGTGTCGTAAAAGTTGACAAAGGGAGCAGGGTTGAAGTGTGTTGTGGGCGATGGGCTAGCCACCTATCACTGCGATATCACATTTTGTCGATCTTTTATACCTGCATTAAAGCTAAAAGTGGCACTGGAACATAAGTATCGTGTGGTCTGCTTACCCCTTTTGGAGATAAAGGCGTGAATCCATGTACTCTGTACGTACAATTTTTTCCCCAAAAAAGGTTTTTTTTTTTTGGTTTTCAGCAGCATATATAGATAACGCCTGGTTAATAGGATCTCGAACGCAGCTGCTGCCTAATGGTAGGGCTGACGCGCCATATATTTCGCACCCATCCGCCATGTTCGTTTTGGATCTCACAACCGTGCGCCATGATAAATTACGAGAACGATCAGGGTCTCTATTTGGTCTCTTTCACACAACAATTGCATTTAAATATGCCTTACGCGCTCACGATACCTTTGCCGTGAAAGAAGACATTACGTACATTTGCCGAAGGGCAGACAGACACATAATTTAAAAAGTGCGAAGAACTCGAATACTAAGCTGAGTTCAGCAAACATTATACGACATTTTATTTTCTAAACATTGTCAGGAATAAGTACTCTGGTAAAGTTATGCGGGTTCCTCAGGAGCACGTTGTATATGTCCGGATGAAAATCCCACACTGTATTGTATACGACAAGGACCGTAACCTCTCTTCTAATCTTTTGAAGCAATAAAAATGGACTTGTAACAGTTTTTTTGCACATGCGAGTTCCCTAAAGTTTCAAGCGTCCACTACAGCTACGGTAACCGCTAACCGTTAGGCGGGACGTAAAGTGCATTCATCCTTACTTGTCTTATTTGGTAAACAACATTCTAACCTCAAAATGCATCTTTTTAGGATAGAATAGCAATTTAGTGGTTCCCCTCCGTTAGCCCTAATAATTTCATACCTAATTTTACTAGCCCTAATTTCATTAACCCTAAAATCACAAACCCGAATTTTCATTGTTCCTAATTATTCATTAGCCCTAATTTCAGTATCCCGAATTTCCATAATATCTAATTTCTCATAACCGAATTCTCACCAAGACTAATTTCATTTGACCGATTTCTTCCTAGGCCTAATATTGCAATGCCTAATAATGACTACACCTTATTATCAGTTTCTCTAAAATCACTAACCCGAATCTTCATTTTCCCTAAGTATTTTAGCCCTAATGTCATTATCCCGAATTGTCAGTAGTACTAATTTTATTTCACTGTTTTTTTTTCTTATAATGTCGGTTCTGGCGCTTCGCCGGCCGCTGCCGCGGCACGCTCGCTTCGCTCGCTCGCTGTAGGGTCGCAGTTCTACCTAACATTCCTCCTTGCTTCGCTCGTCGTCGTACCTACACTGACCTGCCTTAGGTTAGAATAGGTGGGTAATCCGATGTCTATCTAACTCACTCTTATTAGACAGATAATTAAGTATCATGCGAGAAAAAATGAGAGAGCTCGTGCGCCGTCTTGTGATAGCCGTACAGTAAGTCAACGCCACCCCGCTGCGCGGGGTGTCTATTTCTGGTCTGAGGGACACAAGTGAACCCTAACCTAACCGACCTAAGATAATATAGATAACCGAATAAGATAGAGTTCGCTTATGACATGGCATTTTCGTCCGCCCTGATAACGCACGATCCAATAATCCACGTCCACGAAAACCGGACACGGATTATCGAGCCGTGCATTGTTTGGCCGTGCATTATTGGCTCCCATTTTGACGGGATTAGGACGTCTATCATGGGACGGCCTCGACATACTCCGCTGTAAAAAGTAGCCTTAATGATGCGTTAATTAGTACTAGTCAAACAGAGCAAAAGTTAATAGGTCAAGTGATAGTTAGGTGTGACGAAATTAGGTGTAGTGAACATTAAACATAGTGATCATTGGGCACATTAATCATTAGGCTTAGTAGTCTTTAGGAAAAATTATTATTAGTTTCCAATATATTAGCACACTAGATGTTTAGTATTAGGATCATTCCTAATACTAAACATCTAGTGTGCTAATATGTGTGGTTTGAAATTAGGCGCAACAAATAATTATGCCATATAAAATTAGTTATCCGAATATTAGGGCTAATGAAAATTATATCGAACGTTGTTAGGTGTAATGAAATTAGCACTAACGATATTAGTTTAAGTGGGGGTGACCCCAATTTAGTGAGTATTAGATCATGCCAAGACGACTTTTCGGACATCACTTCACGATTTTTTGTCTAGAAACGCTTTTTTTACGATATAAAATAGCTGCTATAGTCTTAAAAGATAAATTTTGAGGTTAGAATGTTGTTTACCAAATACGACAAGTAAGGGTGAATGCACTTTACGCTTCTTACATGGTATAAAAGCTCAGACGCGATCGCAAATGTCCTTAATATTTTCAAGTTTTTAGTTGTCAAATCCGTTTAGCCAACTTGAATTTAAAAATGCAATTTGGGGGGGAGAGTGCTGGAACAAATTGTCGTAAATGTGGACACACTGGACAAAAGTATCAAATTTTTTTCAGGCGGCCATTTTACTTTTATTTAATTATCAATATCTCGAAATGTAAGACACTTAGTATGACAAGGTTGGTGTCTAAATATACATATTTGGGGTCCAGGAATTCAACTAGATAAGTATTTTACCGATATAACACTTCATATAAATGTAAATATCTTTTTCTTAGAGTTGGTTTAAGTTACGTTAAATAAAAACAAATATTAACATTATTATATTTTTATTACTCGTTAATTATAGAAGCTATAGTAATACATAATCTGTGGAAATTTCAAGTTCTACATATTACGGTTCTAGAGATATATTTGTAGGAGAAAGGTTGACCGGAGCGGGTAATTGGGCTTCTTCTGGGATATCGGGCATGGCGACGGACTTCCTATCACGTTTGCAAATAAAAATCAGACGAAATATACCACTTATGCTTTATTCGCATTCACATAGTTAAAAGATAGTTAATAGTAACACTAAACTAAATATCGAATCGGATTCACACAACTATTAACGGTAAGCTATTTATTTGCCATAGACCTTAACATTGCACTAGGGTACCTAGGTATGCACTAGATCGGAAACCGACAAGTCTCTTGGCGAGAACGTCTAATTCGTACAAGCGCTCAATACTGAATGTCCCGCAATGGCGGTTTATTCCCGCCAGCTAGATACCGATTCCCGCCAAGAGCCATGTCCAAGCGAGGGACAAAGTTGTTTAACCAATCAGCGCCAAGATATTAGCCCAACGCTTGCGTTTCCAGTGTACCAACATAAAATTACAATCGACAGCCAATCAGAATAAAGAACCACCGGACATTAGTCTACAGGTTGGCCAACATAACTCTAAACATAACATTGCCATTTAAATCACAATTTAATTGAAACAAGTAGGGTGTTACCAGCAAATAAAATCGAATGAATTACGTTAACTGTCAAATGGAGTCACTACCAGTTGACAGCGATCAAACAACAACCGATTGTTTACATAAGATTACCCACTTTAAAATTATAAACATCGTTGCTAACTGTTGGCGCCGCTATCACAATTCGACATATTCATATTCATTTATTCGCAATGTTCAATATTACATGTCAGAATGTTAATAGTTAAAAGAAAGAATCTAATAATATTAGTATTATTCAAAAAGTGCCTATAACAAGTTGGTAAATAATACAATAGTTAGGAGAACAATATTTCTTTGCTATTCCGCTAAAAAACGTGCAACATCTCCTGCCAGCATCTCCTGATGATGCCTCGTAGAGAGGCGAAACACGTGTCGAGGTTTTTGTCATTATTGGTGGTGGTTTGCTGTAATTTTTTGCATGTTTTTACGCAAATAGTTGCATCTTATCTTCACTAATAGACCAGCACGTTTTTTAGCGGAATAGCAAAGAAATATTGTTCTCCTAATATATCATGGACTTCCGCAAAGTAACGCCTGATTCAATAAATTAATACAATAGTTGGTAATAATTATTCTGTCATCAAAAATTCAAGAATTCGTCGTAGCTATAGAATGTATGCTTGAGAAGACATTTTGTTTGTTTTCTTTTGAAAATCATTAGGGACGGAGCTGACGTGATTGCCTCTGGCAGGCAGCTTGTTATAACGATTGTTATGGGCGGACAATTAAATTACGTTTTAGTTTATGTATGAGAGAACTGTTTAATTATAAATTTATTTTTATTTTTATGAATTTATGTTAGCAGCAATAGAAAAACAAGTTCTGTGGAAACTTGAACAGTCTAGCGATTGCTGATACGCAGATAGCCGGATGGACAGCGGAAGCTTAGGAACAGGGTTCGTTTGATATCCTTTGGGAACTCGACTCTAAAAAATATCTAGTTGTATTCCTTGACCCCAATTATGTATATTTATACACTAAGTTTGTGATTCTACGTTATTTAGAAGATATTAATGATACAGGTACGTATTATTCAAAATTACCGCCATAATTTAAAGATGGCCGTTGGAGGAGGTGGTTCCTATCAAAAACTTAAAGCTATGGACCTAACGAGTACCTGAAAAAATTTGGTGCTTTTGTCTAGCGTGTCCACGTTATCACCTGAAACTGCCCACTAATTGAAGAGTTATGATAGCTCAGGGCGCGAAGTTCTGTACTTCAGTCTGTGCCAAAATGCGTGTCCGGATGTCCCGCCGTCCGGCTATTCTCCTCTGCAAGTGTTCGATACGCATTTCTCAACCGTATCTTGTGAAATGTTGTAAGTTGATTCGGTTCGTTCATTATTATAAATAATTATTTTGACAATTTTTTTTTTCAAAACAAAAAAGACAGTAGTGGTGTTGTCATGGTCGGCCTTATCACAAAGCGTCCGTCACTGGCTGACCTCACCTTTCGATATCTTGTCACTTATTGCGTGATACGGCCGACCATGACATGGGGCCAGGTTGCATTTGTCGCACATTTCTCGTGAAATTACTGAGATTTGTGAGCAGGTTCAACAATTATTATGTAGTTAACAGGCTCCTGGCCGTGATAGCTGACAGGCTGGACAGTCAGCTTCTCATACATTGGACTAGCGTGCACTTGATTATGACCTCGTATACGTGAGTGTCCTGGTTTTGATATGACATAACTAACACTAAAAATTAAGCATATATACAATATTTTTTTTACCGCCGCGCTTTTAACTTTAGCGCCGCGGGCCCGCGTTTGGACCGCGTTCGATGTGCGTTTGAAGTGTAGTTTCAATGCTTTACAACTTGCGCGGGCCCGCGCTTCACACGCGACGCGCACGAGACGCGGCCGAGTTGTAACTTTAAAGCGCCGCGGGCCCGCGTTCGGACCGCGTTCGATGTGCGTTTGAAGTGCGGGCCCGCGCAGCACACGCGCCGCGTTCGGCACGCGTTCGTTGGGTGGGGGCCAAAAGCTGTGTTTTTTATACAACGACGGTGACAACGGCCCGCCGGATGGTAAGCGGCAACCGCAGCCTATAGACGCATGCAACTCCAAAGAAGTAACAAGGGCGTTACCGACGCTTGATATGTTTGAGGATTCACCGTGTTGACAGCTGAAGGAACAAATAGGTACCCTCGCTCTCAATACAACGCATCCTTCAGAGCTTTGGTGACCTTGGACGGGGTATTGTGGAGTTGGTTTGCACAAAGTGAATTGGGTACATTCCTCATATTGAAATGTGTAACGTAGTGGTATTGATAGTAAACCATCAAATTAATAACAATGATTTAACTTACCTACTTATTATTATGGGTTTGATTGCAAGCATGTCGTTACAAAAACAACAGAATGATGTAGGTACCGATACTATTCGTCGATCATGAAACACATTCAAATGTTCGCGCGCCATCGCGACTTCCTAAAGGCCCTTTCAGACGTTCCAAAACAGAAGACACCCATATAACACGCCTAATAGTTTCCGGTGTGCAGTATATCAACTGCGTCGCAATGTGAAAACGTTGGAATAGCAATGGCCGCCATTTTGGTTAGGGCGCGGGAAAAAGTTGGATATTTTCACGTAATGGCACCGAGATTTTGGATGTGAAGGGAATATTTTGCGCCGTGATTTGTATTTTCTGGAATCGTGGGGGCTGTAAATGAAACATGGTTTATTGAATGAAAAATTGGTGGTAATATGTTGCGGAATTCGTGCAATGTAATGTAGATATGTAGATATAAAATGTTAGGCGTTTTTACGTTAAAATATCCTTAAAGGAGAAAGTTAATCGAATACACTAACAAAATACTGCAATAATATAAGATACTAGCTTCTGCCAGCGACTCCGTCCGCGGGGAACTCGTTTATATCGCAGCACCATACAAACATTTACCCCCCCATTTCACCCCCTTAAAGGATGATTTCGGGGATAAAAACTATCCTTTGTCACTCTATATCCCTTCAATAATCTCCACTTAAAAAAATCACGTCAATTCGTAGCTCCATTTCGCCGTGAAAGACGGACAAACAAACAAACAAACACACACACATACACTTACCCTATATATAATATATTAGTATGGATTAGTATTAGTATGGATTTATGGAAAGTTCTGAACTATTCTGGCGTAATTAAGATACATATTATTAACTGATTTCTAAATAAAGGAAAAAGAACGCATATTTAAGTATGGCAACGTGTATGAGGGACCGTCATAATCATAATTCGTAACTATGGAACTGAAAAAAATGCTTGAATTAACTATGCCACCTAAAAATTGTTATATTCCATCTTTCACATCACAAAAGCTATCACAGGACACTGATCTACCAAACCTTATCAGCCTGAGAGTCAGATTTCTCCCCCGGAATTCCTCACCTAATTTCTGGAGCGTTTTTACAAAGAGCTTCATGTTAAATTCCATTAATTCAACCACATAAATTCGTGTTAGGCCCCAACCGCGACCACTGTTCTCTCAGTGCTAAAAAGTCACATTAAATAATAAAGTTCTGTGAACTTGTGACATTTTGGATTTGTGGGTTAGTATTATCGCTGGCTGGCATCAAGAACCCTCCCTTTCAGTATTTCTTCAAAGAGACGTATATGGCACTTTTTCTTTGAATATGAATTTTAGTCGGCAATTTGCATTAATTTCGTTTGTTTATTCATGGGTACAACATGCAACAAGATAAGGTTAATGCGTGGGAAAATTGCGCTTTGAAATATGTAACCCAATTTGCATACCTATATTAACTTAAGTTATTTAAAAAGCTATAATTAATCTATAAACATAACATTTTTCTATGTTCATAACATTGATTATCTTGGTTTTTTAAGTATTCAGTATTTACATAAAGAAGCAAAAACAGTAATATAGAAACTAAGCAATATATTATACGTGTATTTTTTAAAATTTAACTTATAAATGGTTATTCATGCCATTGCATGTGAACAATTTCTAATTACTATAGGTACATTTTTGCCGTTAACTAATATGTTATAAAACTTAATATAGGTATAATTTATTTTTATACTAGTTTCTGCCTGCGACTTTTTTCTCGTAGAACTCGTTTATCGTAGCTCCATTCAAACATTCAAATCCCATTTCACCCATTAAACATTTTAAAGGATTAATGATTTCCAGGATAAAAACTATCCTATATCCTTCCTCGGGGTTCAAACTATCTCCATTTCAAATTTCATGAAATCGGTTCAGCAGTTTAAGCGAGCAAAGGTAACAGACAGACACACTTTAGCATATATAGCATTAAGTACGGAGTAACAATAAAGTATCTGGAAATAAAATAGTGAAGTAAATGAGATGTGTTCCAGTCATAACTCGACCATCCTCATTTTTAATGATAGAGACGAGTGAGGAACATCCATAACAAGTACTTCGTCATCATCATCCTCCTATTGTTATTCCCGGTTGTGCCCCTAAAGGAGCCCAGGGTCCGCTTTGACACCTAATCCCAAGATTTGGCATAGGCACTAGTTTTACGAAAGCGACTGCCATCTGACCTTCCAACCCAGAGGGAAACCTAGACCTTATTGGGAACAAGTACGTCATATTTAAATTAATTGTTTTACACGGGTAGATATATTGTGCATACTATATTCACAAATTGCTGGAACAATAGTCATCTGCGACCATGACCGTTGTAACCCGTGACGAAACGACAGAAATAAATATGGGTAAAATAATAATTTATAAATGTGTACCTAATTTAAATATGTGTATAAAGCGTGATAGTTTAAAGTGTTAAATACGTATGTGGTTTAATCCGTGGGTCATAAAGATTGAGTAAAACAAACATCGTCAAAATAAGGGCTTCTGTACATATGAAAATGTTTCGATTGCTATGAATCATATAAGAGGAGACGCCATTTATGCGGATTACGAGTTCAACTCTATGTAAATCTCTGTATGACCTTAATATAAAAAAAACTGTTCATCATGAACTCAGTTTTAGTTCGATTTAGATACTAATAGACTAGGATTGTGTTATTACACAGTCTATTCTGGCAAATTGTCTATCCATTTATACCAACAAACATACCTATTTCCGTACATGTGCAAACCACTTAACGCGACGGAAATCAATGCGACAGCGGGTCTTCGCCGGTGGCCACGCTATCCGATCCTCGTGTGGTGACCCTAATTAAATTGGATAGGCCGTGAGTGGCAGCTAGATTTATTCGGCTGGTTCAAAAAGATAAAGATTGGGTTAGGGTTGACACATAAAAAAATATGCTGATGGCTCGACAGATTGATTATAAAAGGTGTTTTTATTATATACTTATTCAAAAAGGTTACAAGGTAAGGGTAGGGGGGGGGGACCAAAATGTTGGTGACCATAAATCGTTTGATATAAAAAATAAATTTTAGTAATAGTAATTTATTCAGGATTGATAAATAAAATAAACCTATAAATATAGATCTTATCGCTAAAGAAGCTAAGATGCAATGCCTAAAGTGTAAGAGTGATTTACCTGTCAAAAATTTGTTAATTGACTGTCGAATGTATAAACACAGAAAGATTAACTGTTAACCTACCAGAATGATTAAAAGATTTTTTTAATAATAAAGAAAACATTGTTAAATATCGAAAACTAATCGATTATTATAAGTTGATTTTAATGTTGTGTAGTATAGGTTAGGTTAGGTTAGGTTAGGTTAGCATATTATAGACATACGATGAAAAGTGTCTCACAAAGTCGTGTCAAGAGAAGGTCCAGAGATAAGGAGGAGTCAAAAGTTATCGAAATCTTTTTCATCTGGGTTCTTATTTTTCAATTCACCAAGATTACAAAGAAAATTTATGACGACCGCAATAAGTTTAGGAATAAAGATGTCATTTTTGCCATATAATAACATGAATAGGTGTATCAATCAGGGATGTTGCAGACATTCGCAACCGTATCCTCAACCGCGGAAGTTCCGCACAAATTTCAATATCAGCATCTGCATCCGTCAAAATCGATGCGGAGTTTTTACGAATGCAGATGTTGTGTAATTCTCGACAAGAGTAAACCCCAAACGGTGCTTAATGCGCGATAGATAGATATTTTCGCCATTAGTAAAAAAAACTTCCACACTGAAGGAACTCGGCATAAACGTAGTGCAGTCTCGCATCCTAACGTTTTTTGGGCACGTGTGTCGGCGAGGAGAGGTAGCTATCGAGCAACGCGTGATCCAGGGAAAGGTCGAGGGCACCAGACCACGAGGCAGGTCACCAATGAGATGGACAGACCAGATAAAAGCTGCAGTAGATGCGTCCTTACACGCAAGCAAAAGGAAGGCGACTGTCAGAGAGGAATGGCGGCGTGTTGTGAAGCTTGCTACCAACACCTGAAATGATGACCACGACCGCTCTGTCAAGAATGAAACGACGAAGAAGAAGAAAAAACACTTCTTGTCGTTTCTGTGACCAAGAGCAGACGCGTTTTTGATTTTTCACAACGATTGTAATTTAGCATCAACGTGTTTGATTTCCTGATATCATAAAATGGACGTTATGGATTTTCCTTTTTGAGTGTTCGACCACAAAATCCGCATCTGCGGATGTGGGCCCCCAAATATCCGCGGATGTAAAAAAAATCGCATCCGCCGCATTCCTGGTATCAATTAATTGCTACCACATTATCGAAACCTACGCCGGTCAAATAACAAATAGGTGCAGCGATTCAAGCGTGGAGAGGCAGACGTAATTACGATTGCACCTATAATATGAATAAGGATGTGTGAAGGCTGTCATACCAAGTAAGCTACGTTAATACCTCGATTATTAAGAGCCGTGTTACAGCGGCTGTGTCAACAGCAGCGAAATGAGGAATGCATTGCAGTCAGAGTAGGTACAGTCTTCGACAGAAGTAGGAACTATATGTATAAACGTTCATTTGTTTATCCGCGCAAACTTACACACGGTTACGTTTATGCATGTATCAGATAAATACATACACGTAACCGTCTGACAAACTGGTTAGGTTGGGCTGTGACCCTGCCTATGATGCTGGGGGATCGAATGCCCGTAAGGGCAAATATTTGTGTAAAGAGCATACAATTTTTTTCTGAGTATGTATTTTTTACTTATTATTGAGAAAAAAACAGTCTAAAAAAAGAACACATCAGTAACTTAGCTATGGTTATGTGAGTAATACAGTTATAGACCTATAGTTTCATACATGTTTATAAAGTTACAGGTTAAGAATATGAAAAAAGAATTTTACATATATTTAAAAAGTATTTAAGTATTTATTTATGTTTACCTTCATCTACAGAGAGCTACGGTAGCCTAGTGGTTCAGGCATGCGGCTGTCAAGCGGTGCCGGCGGTCGTGGGTTCGATTCCTGCGGCTCGTAAAAATGAGTTTTTCGGAACTTATGTACGGAATATTTACCGTTAACTTTCCGGTGAAGGAAAACATCGTGAGGAAACCGGTCTTATCCCAATAAGGTCTAGTTTTCCCTCTGGGTTGGAAGGTCAGATGGCAGTCGCTTTCGTAAAACTAGTACCTATGCCAAATCTTGGGATTAGGTGTCAAAGCGGACCTTGGGCTCCTTAGGGGTATTACCGGGAATAACGCTAGGAGGATGATGATGATGATCTTCAGCTAGTACCCTACAAGCTTGGCTTAGTTTGGAATTATGAAGGTCGATTTGTGTAATCTATCAATCATGAAACTTCGACTCTTCTTTTCAGCTCTTTAAGTGATGATTAACGGGAAAAAACTATATGTAATTCATGCTCTCTAACTATTTCCAGATCCATCTTCAACGACCTCTGCAGCCTAGTTGGCAGTGACCCCGCCTACGAAGCCGGAGGGGAACCCGAGAGGTTCCGAATCCCGGTAAGGGCATTTATTTGTGTGATAAATACTAATATTTGTTCCCGATTCATTGATGTTTTCTATGTAGTTAATAATTTGTTTATCTATACAACTATGTATATATATACAACTATGTATAACTATACAACTATGTATATCGTTCGTCTAGTACCCATAGCACAATATTTATTTATTTATTTTTCTAACTCGGTTCAGCTGTTTAAGCGTGAAAAGGCAACATTACTACAGAAAAACAGAGTTACTTTTATGTTTTACTTTATTATTAGGAACTAATCCCACTTATATTATAAATGAGAAAGTTTGGATGTTTAAGTGGAGGGATGTTTGTTACTGAATCACGCTTAAACGGCTTAACCGATTACGATGAAATTATGCACGAAGATAGTTTATAGCCTGGATTAAAATTTACCTAGGATAGTATTTATCCCAGGTCCATGCATACGAAATCGCGAGCGGAAGCTAGTGTATAATATTTAAGTATGGATCTACCATAGCACGATCATTAATTGAAGATATTTTTGCCCTGACCTTATTTTACAAGTACCTGAGTGATGTGCGCGGACTTGCATCATTTAGCAGATCAATTATCAATACCACTGGCTTTTAACCTGTCCATCAGGATGTGACAAGCATGCAGACCAGATCACTCAATAATTCAACACTTTAGCCATTCCATTTCGTGTGAAAACGTATGTAGGGTGGTTTATTTAGGGTTTAAACTGGGGTGAAAAACCGACACGAAATAATTTAACAGTGAAGAAGTTCATCTAAAACGTACATTCAATATTTAAAATCCGTATATCGTAAATCGTGTGTGTTTGGTCATATAACCAATGCTTTTCATATTTCATACTATACCTAGTTACTCTGATTCTAGGGGAAGTGTATTGTTTGTTTTAATCTATATTAAGGGCTGGGCCATTTATTTAATTGTGAAGATTCTTGCGATAAGCCTATATTTTCAGCTAAATCTTATCTCTTATTGATTTATTCATCTACGCTCGAATCAACTGGAGATGTTCCTCCACCTTACAGAATACCGCAGCCATTTTGTTCACTACTTTGCTCAAGCAGCTGGTCTGCTGTGTTCTAGCAGGTGAAGGCCCGATGAGAGGGACTTACATTTATCTGTAGCTTAGCTGTCAACACGTCGAACTACGAATAAATACGGGGCAGCGCGATTGTTATTCTTCTGGAACTGATTCATTAGGCATAGCCTCCATAGCCATCAGACGATATATATATATGTGTTTACAACATTATTGTTATGTTCATTCACTGTTATATCAATCCCCATCATTACGCGAATTTGCATAATTTTATTGCACATTTCCGACGCTTCCGTGCTCGCCTGTACGCGATCCTGGCAAGTTCAACGCCCCGACTATTTCGCCTTGTTTGGTTTTGAACGCGCCTGTACACTCCCAGTTGTATAGCTATTGTACAGCATCTGTATATTTGCGTCGTCCCAGCTACATTGCAGCAACAATGCTGACTCAGAATTTGGCAACTTGTGCGAGTTATGTATTCGCGTAGTTGTATTATTTATTGTGTCATGTTTATTTATAAGTTGCTGGCAGTACATGAATAAGATAAAAGGTACGCGATTTATGACTAGTATAGGTCAGATGATGGATATTCAGAAAAAAACTTGATGGAGAGACTTGACTAAAATGGTCGAAACACTTCAGAGGCAATAGCTAAATTTAATATTTTGCCATCGCCCATACTGGCCCCACTTGCCCCATGCCCACGTTCTGAAAGATGGGAACCTTTCAGACTGACTTTCTATTGTAGTTTATCTTTTGTAACTGTTAAGTTAACCCATGATGTATCAAACTTACAAATTAAATTTTAAATTATACTCTTAATCGAGTTATCTTGGTGTCCGAACCGTTCGAGGGATTAACTAAAATTTACTATTAAAAGTAAACTTAGAAAATAAAAATTTCTTAATTAAAAAAAAACAAAAACTCCAACTTCGAACTAAAACAATACCGCCTTGAATATTAAATCTCACTTACAACATTTTCGTTTCGTTAACTTAAAACTGTACAGAGTCGCCATTAAAAACTAGAGAAGTACTAGGAAAGCAAAGTTAGCGAGGAGGCGTATATTTTCTCATTAGTCCGGCAAGTAAAGGAAACTAGCGCAGTGCCGTACGTTGCGACGAGGAGACGGAGTCGCTGGAACTGGCCGCTGGGGGGCAATACAGACGTGGCCTGTTATGTTATGTTACCCTGGTACTTCGAGTGTAACGATGCTGAATGTGCTGCAGTAACTTCTAAATAACCTAATTTTGGGAGCTTTGCGACGCGAAACGAATGGAAAAACATGAGATTGCTGGATTGAGTGTAATGAAAAAATTTTGGAATGCGTTTTTGTCGTGGTGAAATTAATATGTGAATTGTCTTCATGCCTGCATGCTCTCTATCTTGCGTGAGCACGTTTCCAAGTGTCCCCACCAAAGGAAGTGAAAATGGTATAAAAATTTTATTAAAAGCGTAACTTTTCGAATGAGGGTTAATAAAACTGAACTGTCTTCTTCCGACTAAATAACTTGAAGAATGAGGAATGATGTACGGAACAATATACTACCAAATAAAAAATATCTAAGTATCTTTTTTATAAACTTTTTAGAAACCTTATATTGTTTCACAATTGTTATAAGCTGTCGTATCCAGTAAAACAATGCACATGCAAAGTAAATATACGTACATTTTCCACAGTTCAGCTAATTACCGTCGGTGAGGAAATAAAGTCTTTCCTGGCTTAGGGAGGACACGGTAAAACAAGATAAATATTTTCCTTGCAAAATGATTTTTCACCAAGATTTCCTTCTCACTATAATCATATTTCCTATGCTATTAGGTACAGAGGCAATTTTATAAGACGGGTGACTAGAATATTTTTATGGAAGATGAAATTATTTTGGAATCCTTTGGTTGAAGTTTATTTTGTCGGAGCCAATTTTTAAGACTAAATATCCATAATGGATCTGTCTTTTTATATAATATAACTATTAATAATTTAATGTTAAAATTAAAGGTTATCCAAGTGATATTTGCACTAATATTTTCTTGTTCTAGTGTTATTTTACGAAATAAAAACCTATTATATTAATTGCATGGAAAGGCACTTGCCCAACAATCGTAGGACAGTCACTTAGGCTAAAGTAAAAATAATTATTGCGAATCATCATTTTGAGGGTGCCTGACTTACATATAATAACTATGATTTCAGAATCGAACCCTTCATGAATCTGGAAGCTCAAAATCCCCGCTTACATAATAGAATATAATATAATAGAATATACCCAGCTTACACGTACGTATGGTCCACATGTGGAGCTCTGCGGCCTAGTTGTTGATCACCTTGCTCATAAAGCCGATGGTCCCCCTTTCGAATCCCGGCAAGGGCCTTTATTTGTGTGATGTGCAAAAATATGTGTTTCTGAGTCATGAGTGTTTTCTACGTAAGTATTTAAGTATTTATTTGTCAATAATATTAAGTGCGTATGTCGTCGTGTAGGATACATAGCACAAGCACACGCTTTGCTCAGTTTGGGACTAGTTCGATTTGTGTAAGTTTGTCCCAAAATATTTATTTATTTACTATTTATGTAGTCATCTACTTTTTTTTAAAATCTCTGCCTTTTAATGTGTAACACATTTCGGATATGTTTTCTTGCATACGAACGCATTATGTTTTTTTTCTTTGTATTCATGTTCAGTTTAACTTATTTTGAGTAGGTTAAGTACTTGCATTGTTATAAGCAGTTTTTTGGAAAAAAGGACAGACTGTTCCGGCGTTTCTTCTTAACTGGGGTCTTCTTTTTCAGAAACTAGTCAAACATTACATACATACATACATTCACGCCTTTATCCCTAAAAGGGGTAGGCAGAGCACATGAAACTTATGTTCCAGTCCAGCGCCACTTTTAGCATAAATGTGGGTATAAAAGATCGTCAAAATGTGATATTGCAGTGACAGGTTGCAAGCCCATCGCCCACAACACACTTTAACCCTGCTCCCTTCGTCGACTTTTACGACACCCACGGGACGAAAGGGGGTAGTGAAACTCTAACCCGACACCACACGGAGAGAATATTGACTTGTAAAAGTGCCATTATGGCTTACTAGCAGAATAAAATTCATTTATTTCATTTATTCGGCCACTAGTTATACTAAAATAACCAAATACAAGCGAACTCGTAAAGCAAAAATTTTATAAAACTTACATCGAAACGCTTTCAGTTCTCCCTTGTGTAAGCGACATTTAACCTCTTCGACTCCGTTCAAACGAAAAACGCCACAAGTCTCCATGAACCCCATACAATCTTACTCACTTTACTGCTTTAGTTTCAAAACTACTGCAGATCGCAAAGCGTTCATACATACTGCATGCGACGATATTGCCCCAGAGTAAACCGCGACTGTTTACTGTATTTTAGGCGCGATTCAAAGCCACGATTGAAACCGGAATTGAAAAGAGCTTAGCACCTTTATTTTGAAACAATACCTACACATTTCAGAAAGTAGCTAACCCTCGAATTGAAAATTGAAAATGTAGAATCGGAGTTAAACATTTATGGTTTTTCGTTTGTTTTATAAACAGCACCTCGTATAATTATTGTTGACGTTGTTTTAATTATTCGAAGGTAAATCAAATCAACTGCCGTTGATATTTGCGCCATTATTTTGAAAACTTTTGAAAGCTATGCTTGTTTCAGCACAGTTAGTTATTTCTTCTGTTATTTTTATGCTCAGGGTTGAAATAAGACTTTAAAACAGCTTGTTATTCGTTCCTCACAAACACTGAAATTAGAACAAGACCATGGCAAACGTATTTATATGAGAAAATCATTATTCTTCCGTATCCGGGGATTTAAATCGTCCTGAAGATGGATGGGGGCTTATCGTGGCGATCAATGGGGGCCCGGGGGCCTTATGATATTTAGCCTCTTGCCATTGGGGCCCTCGAGATCTGGATTATGGGTCTGTTTGTGCGCCTAAAGGTTTACACATCGCGAGGGCAATTCCGGCAAGAAAGGTTTTGAAGTACTCTATTTGGGTCATTGGATGATTTGAAATCCGTTCCAAAGAAAAACAGTAAGACTTTCTTAAATTAAATGAATTGGAAAAACAATATGAAATGTAATTAAATATTTTATTGATAACATAGTTACAGGTTATTGGTACAGGTGATAATATTAATCATAATTATTATAATTTTACTATTCTATGTCTTACTTTACTTACTGTGCATGTGATACAAGGTTACAGACCTTTTTTACTGGATTAAAAAAAAATGTTTGTAATTTTTGACACCTTTGAGTAAAAGTTGTTTTTCAGTAAGTCAAGTAATACGTTTTCCTAATTGAATCCATGTGGGACATGGGTATAAATAAATAAGTAAATCAGCCTATATATGTCCCACTGCTGGGCACAGGCCTCTTGTCATGGATGAGAGGGAACGGGCATTAGTCCCCACGCTGGCCCAGGGCGGGTTGGGGACTTCACTTACACCTTTGAATTTCTTCGTGGATGTATACAGGTTTCCTCACGATGTTTTTCCTTCACCGAAAAGCTAACGGTAATATCAAATGATATTCCGTACATAAGTTCCAAAAAACTCATTGGTACGAGCCGGGATTTGAACCCACGACCGCCGTTTGACAGCCGCATGCCTGAACCGCTAGGCTACCGTAGCTAGGAACATAGGTGTGTCAAAAAAAATATTAGTTTGATTTAGTGTTGCGGACTCTAGGTTATTATTCTTATTAATTTTGTATGGCCATTAGACCCCCACTTAAAAATCAAAGAGAAGGCTAATACATATGTTGGGAGTTTCGCTGCGTGATCGCATCAGAAATGAGGCTATCCGAAGCAGAACCAAATTAACCAATATAGCCCTCTAAATCGCTAAACTGAAGTGGTAGTGGGCGGGACACATTGTACGTAGAACCGATGGTCGGTGGAGCGGAAAGGTTGGCGACCATGTACCGAAGGCACAGCGTGGGAAGGCCCTCCACAAGGTTGACAGATGACCTGGTAGCGTGAGTCCGCTGGATGCGGGTGCCGCAGGACCGCTCACTTTGGCACTCTCCGGGGAATTAAAATTATTAATCATATAGATAATGGATGATTAAAAAAAATATTATAAAAGATGTAAATATTATTGATAAAGATAAAAATATTTTAATTTCAAAGGCCTTCGTCCAACAGTGGACGTCTTTTGGCTCATATGATGATTAGACCTCTGCTAAACTAACTATTATAGCAGCATATGAACTCAATAAAAAAACTCCCAATATTACGCCTATGTGATAATCTGTAGCTGAATTTAAGATCCCTGTACCCGAAACATAGTAAAGTGCATAATATGCACCCAATAGATCTAAGTGACGTGTATCTTCAGGGCAACACGGCCCGAGGGACAACGGCGCTACATGGCCGGGAGATATCTACTTGGTTAAGGGAATTTGGGCTTTGTTACTGGGCAGTAGGGAGTAAATTGGTTTACTCGTGGTACTAGGCCAGACTGAAGTGATTGCTACATTTCAAAGGCCTAAAGTGCTATAACCTGTATACTAAGTGTGTAAACAGAATAAAACGATCAACTCATACACTTTGGAGCAAAGAAATTCAGCCACCTTTACATTGAACGATGGAAAAAATCGTAACGATGACGTTTTTACTTGGCTGTAAAGCAAACATATTAAGAGGTATAAGTATACCTAGCAGCTCGCTAATAGGCACTTTTGATACGAAATTTTTATACGATTTATTGCAAATTTTGAAAAAATAAATACCTTAACCTAGTCTTTCATTGTGTCAATAACGTACTAAAATGTACATACTACTAAATCATTGAGATTGGAAAATAAGTATTTTGAAGTGGAAAACGTTTTCTTATTTTGTATGGACGAGTACGTACGTAGTATTCTAAAGTTATTGTTCCCAAATTGTTCTGAACTATACACAATATCTTACTTCCCCGAAAATTTTACAAAATAAATGATAAAGAAATTGTCATTCAAATCCCAATATGTTCATGAGCCCACTCACAGTTTTTGCGCATCGCAATAATCTGAAAATGGTGAGGGTCACTCGATTTTTTTGCTCCCAAGTATATAATATACAACAGTACCGGTAATCCTGAGGAATTATTGGCGAAAGGTGCTACTTATCACTAAAATGGCTGCCATCTGACCTTCCAACCCTTGAAACGAGACATCATTGTGTTGTTTGCTTGCTTTAAAGAAATTTAAATATGCATGACAGGACATTCAGTAAATTATTATTCCCATTCCAGTAATTGGATTTAATGCCATATGAAAATTTAATCGATAACCACTGAAACGACCGCAAATTCCGCCGCTATCAAATAAAGTGCAGTCGAATCATTTAGTAATCACCGTAATATTACTGATACAAATATGTAGCGTGCGCGTGGATCCTAATTAGCGTAAATATTGTTTGCTTGCGACAATAGTAACTAATGGCACTGGCAGGGTCGCGGTGAAATGTGGTGATAAATGATACGAAAAATTTAATAAGGGATACATTCCGTCAAGAAAAAAGATAGAATGGCCAACCAAGCTCATTACGAACAACCTATACAAAGTAAACGCACACATATAACATTACACATAACTCGAAATAAGTGATCTTGACAGCATTGCGACACGTGCCAGTTGTAGGAGATGTACTCGTATGATAAAATATTCTATGTGGAGATATTTAGATGTTAAAGTTCATCAGTTCATTTTGATAATATTATTGTTCATTTCACATTGTTGGGTGTATAACTGGTGAAAAAATTGGAACGGTTTCTAACGTGGAAGTATATTTAAAAAAAAAACAGTAAAGTTCAGTGAGTATTAATGTTAAACCCCCGACGCAAAAAGAGGGGTGTTATAAGTTTAACGTGGCTGTTGTGTATCTGTGTATCTATGTATCTGTCTGTGATAGCGTAGCTCCCTAACGGATGGACCGATTTGAATGCGGTTTTTTTATCATAGATAATTTTATCCCGAGTGTTCTGATAATTTGTTCAGCCGCTTTTGAGATATTGGACTTTGAAATGAAAATGTCGGGGGTTTTTCAACTTTTCTAAGTTCCAGTTATCTGACATATTGACAACGTAATTTATGTCCTATACCTTACGAAAAATGCGACTGGTTTTTGACAGTTCTCATTTATGTCGTAAAGAGTGATGTGGCTACAGCAAATCGATTGTCATAATATCCGATTACAATTGATGGTGGCTAAGAAAAGGTATCGATTGATAAATGCGCAATAATTGTTTTTAGGAAATCAATTAGGGAGCATATACACAGTCGTCTGCTAACAAAAGTGTCCTGTAAGGGCGTTACAAGTGCAAAGACCTCTAGATTCTTTAGAAAATGTGTTAGGTTAAGATCTACATGCAAAATTAATTTGATATATTCCTAAGGAAATTCAATTGATTCGTGGATCGACGTGATTTTGTTTCGTATTATCGTGACAGTAATTTATTATTTATTTAATAAGTACAATTTATTAATACTAAAGATTAAAACATAGCCCCACAAAACTGTAGTAACAGTTTGACTGTGGGAACGGCAGTCAATTAAATAATACATTCTTATTTTCCTTTTCACAATTATTTGATTCGTACCGATTTATTTCGAAATTGATAAACTCCAATCGATCGAAGCAGTGTAATACAAAAAAAAAGTCATAGGTCGTAATCGTTCGCATACCGAGTTTTCAATGATAATTTCTGCACAAATAAGCCGTAAATAGATATAAAAAAATAAGTGCTAAAAACAGATAAGCTATTGAAACTCTTTTTCATTATTTAGATGAGCAGTGCGTATGGGTGTGTCGATGTGTCAAAAGACTCTAAAACTCGAAATCTTATGCAGATAGTCTTTAGTAAACGAACAAAACATGTGAATTACTCAGGAATTCGTTTACTCGAAAAAAAAGAAAGGAAAATGGTTTTGAACTTTTGCTTACTTGTAAACCCGCCTGTTTTGGGCTCATTAAAATCCTGTTAACTAGTAGTTAATACATACGTGTATACACGCCTTTATTCCCAAAAGGGACTTAAGTTCCATTGGAACTTCAAGCGTAAATGTGTATACAAGATCGAAAAAATGTGATATCGCACTGAGAGGTTGCAAGCCCATCGCCCACTACACACCTCAACCCAGCTAGTAGTTAATAATTGTGGGAAAGTACTTGTACCAACTTTAACTTTTTGTAAGGAAATATATTTTTATTCTATAATTTCAATAAATTTAAAAGTGGAATTGACCTAGCTCTGGAACACTACTTAGGCTAAGAAAAAATAGGGGTTACCTTTGTTTTACCAAAAAAAAATTGACAAATTATCACTTCCCAAAACATTTTTCGTAGAGTTTCATTTGCCAAATAATCGTTTGCCAAATTAACACTCGACAAATAATTCTTACGCAAACCTTATGTTTGGCATATACATGTTTAGGCAATATCTCGTTTACCAACTGGTACTTTGACCAAATTTCATTCAGTCAAATATGTTAGTTGGCATAATATGTTTTAACCAAAACAAAATAAGGCAAATGATTTGTATCGGTGAAGGAAAACATAGTGAGGAAGCCGGTCTAATCTCAATTATGGTTAGTTTTCCCTCTTGGTTGGTAGGCCTGATGGCAGTAGCTTTCGTAAATCTTGGGATTAGGTGTCAACCCTGGGTTCCTTTAGGAGACAACCAGGAATAACGCTAGGAGAATAGAGTGAACAGAGTTGCTAAGTCTCAACTGGAAAATGAATCTTTTTAACATTTACAGTTAAGCACAGTTTAAGTGTGGTTATTATGACTTAGAATTTTACAAATGCGAAATAAAGTTAATGAGCATTTTAACTAAAACGTCGTTCAACAGTCCGTTAAGTTTTTTCCATGAATACAAACGTTAATAGCTTGTTTTATTAGTAACGGTTCGATCGTAGCCTTAAACTCTCGTACATTAAATACTTTGGCGGCTAATAGCAAAGTTTAGTTTCAGTTAGTTTAAATGTTAGTCAGAAACTAAATATTTCACCGTAAACCGCATTAAATTTTACCCAGATCAAACGTTTTAACGTAAGTGCGGTTTTGTTTGTATGAGAAATAATTTACTTAGGTACTTTCCCGTGGTAGTTATAGCTACGTATTTAATTTTTTTGGTGACAGTACATCTGAATTTTGACAAAGAGCGGAGACTAGGACCTATCTGGCGAAAACTCCGACATTTTTACAGCCGTGGATTGTCAGAATGTGTCAGGAGTACTATCAGCTCTAGAAGTATTCGTAGCTAAATTATAAGCCCTTTATTTATTCATGCCTGCTCACACAATTGACAACATTTCAATTTTTTCTGAGTGCCATTTTATGATTTTAAGGTATACGTGTTTTTTTTTATTCCTCCCTAAATGTTTATTTTCATTCAAAATTATCAAAATTAAAAGTAGTGAATTCCAATAGGTCGTAAGTAAAATATAACGTCATTATTATGTCTCTCTCTGGCGGTATCCACATCTTTCACTCAACAGACGTAGGAATGACGTCACGCACGGGGTATACCGCGTTTTACAGATTTTAGTGATTTTCTCGGAAACTAGTAAGAATAAAAATGTGAAAACCACTTTATTACGTTCAGATAAGATAAATTCCAAATTGGTTTTCGTTTTAGGCATCATTACATATTTTGAAATGTTGTCAATTACAAAAGTTTCGGTTGATAAATGCGACCTGTTGCGGATGACAGCCGGACATCCGCCGGAGAGATATACCAAAGCATTTTTTTCCAAAATGAAACTAATTATAATTCATCTTCAAATTCACCATCATATAATTATCAATTTCGTCAAAAACAGTTTTTTTCTAAACTTTCATCGCGAAAAATGTTTGCTCATCGGAGATATTCAACATACCTATTTCCATATTCAGGTACGCCATAACCGCTTCGGAGAACATGATCCGATAACCAAACATTTGGCCCGACTTAGGGTTACGCCAAGCCAACCTAAAGCTCAAGGCAAATGACCCTGTCGACGTAGCCATATTTGCATATCATTTCGTACCGCGCTTAACATTGATGAGACTCTTGGAAAATACCTATTCTGCAGATTTTTTTACCTCTCTTGAGAACGCGCTATCATTAAAATTAGGTCCGACATATGTACCTACAAAACTTACACTTTATTCCACCACTTGTATGTATTAATTTGGAACCTTCTGTGTACTTCTGTGTACCTTTAAAAAATATTTGAGTTCCTCTCCTGAAAACTAGCTATCTTCAATAATAGGTCCACCCGCCATCATAATATTACTTTAGACAACCTTTGGAATTAATTTAAGAAGTTTTTGAGAGTAGAACCAGATATTTTTATTTTTAACTTTAATTTTAAATGCTATGAATGCGTAAGTTTATTTGGGCCAAATCTTGCAAGTCAAATTTAACCAATTTACCGGCATCGAAGAGAGCTGTAATTAAGTACACTTGTGTAAGTTGGATTACAATGCAATATAACGGTATGTTAAATGTGGTCTGATGATGGGGTGAAGAAAAAGACACCTAAGGTAGCCAATGGAAATCCTAACCAACGCAAGATAAACCCGCCTGTTTTGGGCTCATTAAAATCCTGTTAACTAGTAGTTAATACATACGTGTATACACGCCTTTATTCCCAAAAGGGACTTAAGTTCCATTGGAACTTCAAGCGTAAATGTGTATACAAGATCGAAAAAATGTGATATCGCACTGAGAGGTTGCAAGCCCATCGCCCACTACACACCTCAACCCAGCTAGTAGTTAATAATTGTGGGAAAGTACTTGTACCAACTTTAACTTTTTGTAAGGAAATATATTTTTATTCTATAATTTCAATAAATTTAAAAGTGGAATTGACCTAGCTCTGGGACACTACTTAGGCTAAGAAAAAATAGGGGTTACCTTTGTTTTACCAAAAAAAAATTGACAAATTATCACTTCCCAAAACATTTTTCGTAGAGTTTCATTTGCCAAATAATCGTTTGCCAAATTAACACTCGACAAATAATTCTTACGCAAACCTTATGTTTGGCATATACATGTTTAGGCAATATCTCGTTTACCAACTGGTACTTTGACCAAATTTCATTCAGTCAAATATGTTAGTTGGCATAATATGTTTTAACCAAAACAAAATAAGGCAAATGATTTGTATCGTCAATACTTAATTGACCATTTCTATTCCGTCGGTTAATCAGCAGAGGAACTCTTCAATGACAAATCATTTGCATCTTTATTTCAATGGTGTATAAGATACCTACACAATAAAATTAACCACCTTTTTTGTTATGTGGGTAGGGTAAATTAATTTGTGTAGAGGTCGCAATTCTAACCTAACCGCCAGCGTGTCGACGTCACCCCGCTTCGCGGGGTGCCTACTTCCGCTCTAAGGGACACAAGCCAAACCCTCACCAAACCTACCAAATAATACAATTGTTACGATTGTTTGTTTTTTTACTGTTAGGAGGCTTCGCCCCCCGAGCCCCCCTTCTTTGGCTGCCATAACCTAATTTAACGCCTTTGCCTACCGACCTACTTAACCGTGCATTATTTTATTTACGTCACACCTGGCCATAATGCGAGTTTTACTGCACGCTGCGCGTACGGGAAAACTCGCATTGTGGCCAGGTGAAGACATAAAATTTTGTACTTAACACGGGCGGTAATTCGTAAAGCCCCAGAGCGCATATTTATGGCCCTCACCTTCACAAACACCTGCGATCTGGGGCATTCACGAATTCACCGCCCTAGTTATGTAATGTACTATTAAGGGACCGTGCCGTTTTATTAATAGTATTTTGGTAAAATGTCATAACCCAAACAATTGTGGTTTTTGTCTATTTATAGTTTGCCATAACATTAACTTGACGAAATGTTTATTGCCTAATGTTTTTTTGCCTTATTAAAGCATTTGCTAAAAGATCACATGCCATAATGTAATTTTTCGTAATAATATTTTGCTGAATGAAAATTTGACGTAATGAAAATATTCGTATTAAAATTGTGCCAAAGTTTGCACTGGCAAACAAAATAGTTGCTAAAATTTGTTTGGGAAATGAAATTTGACGAAAATAAATTTGGTAAAACAACAGGATCCCAAAAAATAGTTATTTGTGTCACAAGGGAGCAAAATAGTATATTTACGGCGAGGGCGGTGTATTGAATCCTGAACGTAGCGAGGGATCCTACAATAGAATGCTGAGCGTAGCGAGGGATTCTAACGTAGGATCCTGAGCGTAGTGAGGGATACAAGTGTTTACGCCCGAGACGAAAATAATTTTGTTACCGAGTGACACATACTATTTTTCACACCGACTATGAGGAAATTTAAAAAAAGCTATTGTTAAAATATATCTAAATTATCTTAATTTTTATTACTATTTTTTAAATATTAAGAAATATTTATTAATTTTTATACAACATTGTTACCTATAGTTAAAACTTGAAATATGTTCGTTTTGAATCGACTACGATGAAATTACAATCGATTATTTTATTAACATCTGTGATCAATTGGCACATTGCGTACAAATGTTCCAATGCCAATGTATAAATTAAAAAAGTAGCTTGAACAGAAAAGTAGCGTTTTGGTCGCTCCCGTCGTGGAGCAAAACTTACTTTTCCGAATGAAAGGTGTGAAAAATATTGTTCCAAGTGAAGACAATGATTAAAATTTGTTAGGTAGGTAGGGGAGACCGGCAAGGCTAGTATGGCTTGCATTTTATCACTTATCACGGCGTGATAAATGACAAGTCACGTGATTTGTCTACTTAATCACTCAAATTATCGATTCAAAATATGGCTGCACGTGTCAAAATGGAGTTATCCAACTTTGACAGCAGTTGTCCCCTACGTAAGTTTTGATTACACAGTCGTCACATTTTGTTGAGGTTTTCCGTTTTCTAAAAGTGCGCTTTGGAACAGTATAATAATAGGACTATTATTACAGGGTATACAGCCGCAAAAGTTCTATGTAAATAATGTTTTGTTCCTTTTGAAGACGAAACACAAGAACAAAGACAAACAAGAATCAAACGTTATTTTACAACCATTTGCAACGCTCAGTTAGAAACTCGCTAACTCTCTCAAAACACGTATAACAGCATAGCAGCCAGGATGCTTCTCACAGATGAATATTGTTGTTTCATGTCACAGAATAGTAATGTCAGCAAAACAGCTAGATATGGGAGCGTTTGTGTGCGTCGTAACAGGGAATGCAGACAATGATTTCACGATTATGTGTATGGATGTTTGCGTACGATACATATATTATATTTGCATACATACGGCTGTCGACTACATAGACGATATAAATAAGTAAATTCCGCTTTAAATCGAGGAAAAGTAAAATGCTTTGTAGAAGCAGGTACCATGGTTTTGAATTGATGTTTACGGTATAGTGTACGCGTAGTACAAATGCAAATGAATGTTCTCAGGGAAAATTGTGAAGACATCATATCTTAAAGTCAGTGATAACGCGATGAGATAGTTTTCTCTTCTCTTCTTCATCGTGACCACGGCAGGCGTATTCAAGGATTTACAAAGTCTTTTTTATAAAAAGGGTCTTATTTTATTCTGTATCTCTTTAATTATTACTCGGAGCACATAAACCACGCAACCCAAAACGTCAATAGGGCTGCCCCAAATTAACTTGAGTCA
The DNA here is from genome assembly GCA_945867215.1 of Epinotia demarniana. Lineage (NCBI taxonomy): Eukaryota > Metazoa > Arthropoda > Insecta > Lepidoptera > Tortricidae > Epinotia > Epinotia demarniana. Next base: position 4,158,286 of record OX244273.1, on the reverse strand, counting down.
TTAAGCGAGTATAGGCCGTGCGTTTGTCACGGCCAATTACTCGCGAAAGGGTAGGCTGGATTGATAGCACACCTGTCCGGGCTCGTTTAATCAATGCTTCGGTTCCGGTTTTATCTGCGTTTTATGCTTTTACTATCAGTATGTCAGTTCGGAATTAGTTGATGTATTGCATTATAGAGTATGCATAAGTTTCAGAGAATATTGACGCGGAAATGTTTTATTATTGTTCTGTTTCCATCATGCGAGGTCGTTTCGACTCGAGTTTTATCGCCGTTTTATGCATTTACTATAATGTTTCGATTTGGGAATAGACCAATTGGTGGCACTGTATACCGTAAGTATCTCAAAATATATAATTATACGTGTAGATTTATAATTTCCATTCGATTATCATCGAAAATGATATTTTTACGAAAAGTTACATAATTAAAAGTCGATAAGAAAAGAAATCTAACATTATTATTATAAAAAAAAAAATTATTCTACAAATGAAATTATTTTGGATTTCGAGCCATACATTTCTACATTAACAAATTTCGGGAAAACGATAAACATTCAAGGCAAATCCGTAACTAAAATTGTGGAATCCAAAGTACTTAACAGTTTACTTTAAAAAATGTCACCCGCAGGCGTCTGGCGACATTTTCACAGGCCAAAGGATATTAAAAACTGTACGGAAAATACCGTAAAGCGAAACGAATCAGCGAGGGCTCGATGCCATCGGAAATATTCGCGGCCCATAATCGATTTTCGCTCCATCGCCCACCGGTTGTCAGTCAATAAGGCTCCTTTGCCATTCGATTCGATTTCCAACGGAATTTAATCGGCGAGTGGATTAAAAAGGATAATCGAACCGTGTGTGATTTTATTCAGGTTCATGCAGATCATCAAGTGGATATGGTACAATGTACGGGTTTGGAACGATAGCTGATAAGTGATACCTAACTAAAATTCAGTTTGTAGCAACTTTAATAAAATAATTTAAATATAATTACTAAGCAATCATATGCTAAACTAACAAACACTGTAAAGAGGTAGCATAATATGGTAACAACATTTTTTTATTGTGACAACATTAATTTCCGATTAAGCTGATAAAACTAATTTTCTACATAAGTACTGTATCGTTTTATATATCGTAGGTAAGTAGTTTATTCCCAAGATAAATAAAAACCACACTAAGAAAATCCTTAGAACAATCGACAAGCAGGCCTCTTCTTATGATAACATTATTTCTCTGGAATTGAAGCCAACTACTAATCTCAACATCGAAATGATTTACAGAATCGTATCGTACACGTTGTGTCATTTCCAGGCAAAACTGACCTAACCTATTCATAGGATTACTTTGGCGAAGTTCGCGACTCGCTTACAAATTCCAGAGAACAGTCCCACCGAGGTCGTAAGACGGATACACCTGAATATCGGCGAGTGCTCTGGGCCCGCGGGTGCAACTGGAAGATGCAGTGTTGCATACATCTTATGCTTAGGTTCTATAGTTCAACGTAGGTATTGAAAGTGGATTGGGTTAAGTGGAATATTAGGGACTGAAAATTTGAGCCAATAATTCTGGGGTTCTTGTTTGGAAAACTGCTCAGACCAATGCAACTATTTGTGAAACGGTCTTCGGGATAAATTGTATAGGTCGTAAACTACCCAATTTTTAGGGTTCCTAGTCAACAAGGAACCCTTATAGTTTCGCCATGTATGTCTGTCCGTCTGTTCGGTTCGACTTAGCTCAGTAAACATTACTACTAGAAAACTATAAATCAATCACGCCTACAAAACAGTACAATTAAATCTTGAAAAAAACATTTTTTTAGGGTACCTCCCCTACACCTATAGCGGGTAAGTAAACCCATGGTGTGGAGTATCGTTGGATAGCTTGTTCAAAAATATTATCTGTTTCCTAAACCAATTTTCAATTCAGTGATTCGTTTGCGAGATATTGGGCTTTAAATCCCTAATTTTTGTTCGAGTCGCTAAATGGCTACTAAATGTAATGTGGTCTACAGTACATATAATGAATTTAAAAGGAAAACTATCACGGGCAAGAAGGCATAAGTAGTAACCGAGTAATAGTCGACCAACTTAATATGTACTTGGAAAGGCCCATTTTTGTACAAATTCGGCCGATGCAACCGCACCGCACGTCGATTTAACTAAGACAGACAGGCAACTACGGAACCCTACACTGCGCGTTGCCCGACACTCACTTGGCTGGGTTTTTTTTCTAAATCTTGTCAAATATATTTTTCGTAATTGAGTAAGTTTATCATCATACAGTGGGATAGTTTTTATCTAGGAACCCTTACATGTACGGTCAAAGGTAGAAAATAATACTTATTTAAATTACACATGCTAATCATACATTAATATTTAATAGCGCTGGTTTCATTTACATCATCAGCATCATCATATCGGCCGAAAGACGACCACTGCTTGACATACGCCTCCCCCAAAGAGTACCACAATGACCGGTACTGCGCCAGACAGTTGCATACGACAATCGTATATTTTCAAAAAATGCATACTAGTATGTTTTAGCTACACTCGCGGTCAATGAATACGGGTCACCCTTAATTAAATATCCGTAATAGGTTTTTTTTAATATTTAACAATAGTTTTATTTACATAATATACTATTATTTAAAATACCTAACTGTATTAGCAATATCCGGGATTCTATCATAAAAATATAAATATCCAAAAATTAAGATTTTTGCTTTATCTGTCTCCTTTAACCCTTCAGCTGTGGCGAAAAAACATGGCCGCTTACCCACGTCTGTGGCACCCTCTGAGGGGCGCTCCACTAACAAGGTTTGTGGAGTGAAGTGATTTGGTAAAATTAAATTTTCTTTAGTTTTTTACATGATCACAGCCAGGATTTTGGATGAAACTCATTATTTATTAAATTATCTAACTGCAACGATATATCATCGTTACATTAAGTCGTATTAAGGCTATCTACCTGACCTCGTCACCACCTCACCGAAGTTTACGACGTATTTTGGTTATTTTAAATATAATCAATTGGTTTTTTGGGGTGTTAAATGAGCTTAATTTGAAGAAATTTGTGTTATACTTATTCGAAAAACATAAAATGGCAGGCTCGTGAGTATTTTTTTTACACTAGACCATTTGAAATATTCTACCAAAATAATGCCTACACTCAGAAGTTGCTCGTGTAGGCTTCGATTTACAAGCTTATATCTGAAGTGTTTTATACTGTATGTAATCAAATTCATGCCTGAACAATAAATATGGGTCATCAACTAGGTGTAACCGTAGCTTTTTTTATTGTAAGTGCAGCAGGTTTTATCTGAGAGTAAAGTGAAAAAAGTATGTCTACTTTCATACAAAATAACCTCTTCCAAACGAGTGCAATTATCACAACAACTATATGTTTTGAACCAAACAAATTAGGTTTCTTAAAATTCCTATTAAGTATACTTTTAGTTAAAACTATAATATAACCATCAGTTAAACAAAAATCACATCAAAACATGATTTGAAAACGGTATAAATCAAGGTCATGATTAGTATAGAGTGCGGATCGTAGTGACGTCACGAGGTATCATGTGGGCATCCCTCGGAGGGAAATTCCCGGTCGGTTAGGTCCCCCTCTGAGGGGTTTGTTGTGATCGTTACCAACTTCAACTTCGAAATTTACTTTCGGGCCATTGATAATCCATTTAAGTTCATTTTAAACAAATGTATGATAACTAACGGTAATTTTAATAGCTATTAGTAATATTAAATTATTAGAAAAGCGCTAAAAAATGTGTTGCCAAATTTTGACCATGAGTAGGTATGTCATGTTAGTCACGGTTTTATTACAGTTAACCCGTTGAAATAACACTTGTTTCTGTGTAATGTAATTCTAAAGATTACTTACATGTCTACAAAAACTGTCCTTCTGGCACTACAATTCAGCACTAAACCCACTAATTTTCACTCGCGAACACCGACCGTGTCAAACGTGCCACTGACTATTTTAGACTAACGACTAAATTGATTTTTTCCTCCATTGGCCATTGAAGTTTTCGCTTGCTAGTTGTCTCACTGAATTGGCTATACGTTTCAATGGATTAAAGCGAGATCGATACACGAATGCCGGTTTTATTTCTAAGAAAGTAAGCAAAGCCATTGCGCCCCTCCGAGGGCCGCTCCACCGACCGGCAGGAAAAATATGAAGCCCACAGAGGGATGAACACAGCTGAAGGGTTAACGTTGTGTGTGTTTTTTACATGGGTTTCTGCGAGTCCGATTTAAGCCTGGTAACGTTGTACTTTTTTTGTAGTTAAGATGTAAAATTAAATAAAAATGATCATATTCATTGATTCATATTAATTAAAAGGTCTTTTTAGGAAATGTGACGATATTTTGCCGACTCGTGTTCATTGTCCGCGAGTGTATTTACAAATATAAGTAAAATAATAAAAACAGCAAACTATAATACAAAATAAGACAGCATATAATATTGGTAGCTTGATTCAATTGGCACTATTTATTAACAACAACAATATACAAACCTGCCTACGAAGCAAGAGTCCTGGGTTCGAAACCCGGTAAGGTCATTTACGAGTATTTGTGTGATGAGCACGAATATTTGTTCCCGAGTCATAAAAACATAACTAGAAAACATGAAAACAAACTTGGAAATCTATCGCTTGATACAAGTGCATATTTAGAATAAGCCGCGAAACTAAGAGTCATTTTTTAAATCCATTGAAAAGCTCATTATCCTCCGTTGAGAATACATGTTGAATAAATGATGTGATCCTCAAGGCAATGCAATCTTCTCAGAGACTCGCGTTCAGCCCAAGCCTTCCACGTAAGTGGCTCGGCAGTTCAAAAATGCATGGTTGATGGCACTCCACGATAATTGGCTGGCTAGTTTAATATGCGGATGTTATTAATAATTATTTACGTTTCATTTGCTCTTTTGGGATGATCGTCTTTGTAAGATAATTCCGAATTCAACCTTTTATAACCTCACGGTGCCGTTTGGCGCCCAATTAACTGTGTTCATATTACCAATTTGTGAAGCACTATTTGGGTGACTTTTAATTCTTTGGGAGACTTAACTAATAGGTATCTGAGGTTTGCTCATAAAAAAACTTATCCAGAAGCCTATTAGGAAGACCCATCCATAATCATGAATAAAAAATATCATCTTGGATTAAGAAGATTTTCCCAAAGCCAGAGAAGAAAGCGTGGATAATAAAAATAAAACAAATTCATCAAAATTTAATCAAGAACGGGACTCCGATTCTCACACTGCGGTGTACGAAGTAACAATGTTCCCAGTCTCGTAGTTTAAGTCTTACTCAGACAAGACAAAACAACTTTTAAAATTCATTCGAAATAAATTAAAAATAATATATGTCAGTAAACGTATAAAAATACACTTAACAATAACACTCAGGATCAATGTTACACGGCCACCCTCATCACAAATTCAAAACCCATTCCTGTTCTAAAATTAGAAGATGGTTCCATGCATTTTGCATGCCCGGCAATGGCTATTCGGCGCCCCTGGAACAGTTTGATACAAGTATGCGAATGTATATAACACGCCACAAGCACAAAGGGAGAAATTGAACATTGACCCTGGTTGAATGTAATTGTAAAAGTACGGTACCCTAGTGGTAGAGAAGCTGTCAAACGGTTGTAGGTTCGCAGCTTGGCTCGACCACATGAGTGTTATTTATTTATTAGCTTTTGGGTGAAGGGCGTGAGGAAACCAGCCTGCGAAGAAATACAAAGTTTGGAGAAAGGACTGCCGTCTATTCGCTGTCACCTGTGAGAGGCCCGTGTCCAGGGACGTTAGTTGGAACGCGCAAATTCGCTTCACCTCACCCGTCATGCCTAACGAAGTTAGACCACCTTAAGTGAGGTGAGGTTAACACAAGTTACAGAATAGCGCGGCATTAGGGGAACGTATAGGCTAATTAAGTGATCTCGTGATCGGGTGCTGTTTGTGGAGTCCGGACTGTTCATGGTTGCAAGGGCATAGTACCTAACTTCTTAAATACTAGTCTTATTTTATTATTATCGTATTGACGAGAGACATAATTCCGATCTTGACACGTTTTATTGTTATTGACCATGTACATCACTGACAATATTACATTAATATTCCTATTTTTTATTGTTTTGTTTTGACGCTTAGAGACCGTATACATCTCTACGAACATTGAATAATTATTAATTGTATTTGGACGCTCAGAGACCTTATACATCTCTGGAATACTGAATTAATGTCAATAACTTTCTGTTAATGAACAGACCTTATTCTTATCGAATGTAATGGTCATATTTTGTTTTGTTTTCATTAACTTTGTGAAATTTAGTGTGTTGTTATATCAGTCCTTAATGTGCAAATTTTAAATTATTATTGTGTTAGATTATTATTCTTTTATTGTAAGATTATTATTTTTATTGTAAATTACCGTTTGACATATAAAAGTGCCCTTGTGGCCTATTTGCAGAATAAATAATTTGTATTTGTATTTAAGGAAATTATTCAGATAATAAGTGCAAAAATAAAATTAATAGTAAGGGTACGTGACCGTGTGCCCGCGCATACCAATTGAAATGAACCATTCATAAGTTCCTCAAATCCAAAATAAACTCATTTAATGCAATAATTGCCACGGATATACAAACGTATTATCTTTGAAGCATTGGAGGTATTTGAAGGACAGGAGAAGAGTTGCCGAATAAACATTGTTACCCTACCGAACATCAAAAGCGTCATTAAACTACATCAATGCAATGAACATTCTCCTACGATGTAAATCGGGCGTAATCCCTCAAAGGCAACGCTCGTGCGACGAAGCGATTACTTCAGCTAACACGGGGTAGCCGATCGAGTAATAACGGCTTTGAACCGGAGATCTCATTAATTTTTATGGTGTTATGTTAACGGTATAACAACAATGACAAACAAATGAAACATGTAGGTAGTTTTGTATTTATTTTAAACCATCTATTTGTAACATGTTTCAGCAAATGAATGACTGATAGTTACTGATTACACACAAAATAAGTACATAGGTCTATAATTAGAAAATATATATTTGCTTATTCACAACTGGTTAGCCTAGTGGGTAGTGTGACGCTGCCTACGAAACTGAAGGCCCCGGGTTCAAATCCCGGTAAAGGCAATTATTTGTGTGATGAGCATGATATTGCAGATAAGATAGATGTAAGTGAAATAACTAAATTACAATAATTTATTTTCCTGTTAGCAGTAAGTCACTGTGCTCTAGCATCGAGACAAAACAAACGGTTTAACGATGCTTTTTAATTTATTTACAAAATGTTTGTATAAGTTTCTAAATAAAAAAAATAAAAAAAATGTTAAGAGTCTTGGGTGTTTTCTATGTATTTAAGTAGGATTTTCGGGCCTTCCGCCGTTCCAATAGCGACGACAAGAGTGAAAGCCTAAACAAATAAAATTGATACATTTGAATACTTAACTGATTATCATTAAAATCAATATTCATTAAATCTATGGTGTGACGTGTTGACTTCGGGATCAAAAAAGGTAGCCTAAATTGCTTTTCATATTTTTTATCAATGCAGCCCGCCTTGGCAACCGCAGTTGACACAATCACTCGGGTGCGCAAAATTGGCAACTGTGGTTGCCGCAAACCAATGAGTAGAGACTGGTTGTTTTTAAGTCTACCCGCTATATATTATATCATGTGTTCTCTTTATATCTTGTGTCGCCGAATCAGAAGAAAAGTTTTCTTATGTATGTCGATTTAAAAAAATCTTCATGGCCATCATATGCCACACAGCTTCAGAATAATTCTTAAATGCCAAAATGAGACATTTAATCAGCCGCGCCTAGACACCGCCATACGTCACACGGCCAACGTTCATCCGTCGTGTCATTACTCACTTAACTGACGCTAGTTTTTCACAGGAAACTCGCGAATTTCGATAAACGAGAGGCGGATGTTGAAAATGGGGCTACGAAATAAGCGGATGCTGGGTTTGTACCCTTACTAGGGTGGCCTGAAAGAAGTACTGTTTGGGAAAACGTCTCTGGAAAGCCTTATGGGGCCACCCATGGAGCTTGGCGGATGCGGCGTACTGTGTGTTTCGCTGGCATTGATATTATGATACTGGCCAATTGGTGTCCATACCATAGAGTATTTAAAAGCCAGATTAGCCTAGCCAGTCAATGCAGAGCTCAAAATCAACAAGGAAGATATTTTAATTGTGGGAAGATATTGTGGGCAGACGCGCGGCCGATATGAAAAACTTGCAGTTGTGGACTTTATTAGTGACACAATTAAAATTGATAACATAGTGTTGCTAAATAGAAAGTAAACGATCGAATTATTTAAATAAAGTATTAATTACAAATATTTAAAACCATACAAAGTTATGAACCATGAAAACTAACCTATAGGCTTTTCTGTTTAAACCCGTGGTTGACTGGTAGAGAATGCCTTAAGGCATTAAGTCCGCCATTTGTACTTCTCATTTGTGCAATAAAGTTTAAATAAATAAATTAAAAAAATAACCTTTTTTTTATTGGCCAAGAGTAAATTAGAAGTTACCAATAGAATCCTTACGCTTTTATAGAAACAAAATTGTAAAACAACTATGGACCAAAACGCACTTTTTTGCGACAAAACAGCAATTTACTTATTTTCCATACAACGATTAGTACAAATAGCAAAATGTGTGTGTCATACTTCTATTATGTCATTTAATATGGAGTGTTTCGGGTACCGCCACCGAGGTCCGCATTTGACTCAAGTTTTTGGGTGTCTATGTTATTTAATTATGGTTGCTAGCATACAAACATTCGTTCATCTTCAAAAACTTATTCGAATGGCATTGTAATAAAAAATTACCCTATTGTCTAATTTCGCTAACTTATCTATTGTGGTAAGGTCCTGTAATCGCTTTCCTCCGGGCCCTCAACTAAGCTAACACGGCATTGCTATTCGAGAACACGCGCTTCGAAGAAAGCTTTCGGTTGGCTCTCAGATGTGAACAGAATACGGATCCAGCGGTATTGTTTGCTATAAACGTATTTCTGGGCTTAATAGTTTTAAAGTGCTTCGCCATTTTGAGATTGGAATTAAGAAATCGTTTTCGTCTATTATTTATATATTTAGAAGCTTCCGCCCGCGACTTCGTGTAAGTGGGGGATAATAAATGTGTTTTATTTTAATACAGGCTATAAACTATCCTCGTGCAAAATTTCATACAAGTCGGTTGAGCCTCTTAAGCGTGATTGAGTAACAAACATTTAAACATCCAAATATCTTCACATCCAAACTTTCGCATTTTTTTACATTATATATATATATATTTATGCACTTTATTGTACATAATAACAGGTAAGTTAATATATGTACATATCACACAATAGATCAAAGTACATAGGCGAACTTATTCCTATAAGATATGCCTTCCAGCTAACCTTAGAGCAATTGAGAGGAAGGTAGATAGAACGAGATAGGCAAACTAACACCGTCACACAGAGAAAATAAAAGCAAAACCTAATAGGGTAATAGTAGGATTAGTACGATTAATCTTTATTGCACAAAATAACTTATTGTAGAACAGTTGAATTTAAAGCTATAAAGCATTATCTACCTACTACTAACCTTAAGAGAAAGCAGATAAATGTGGGCGGTGCTGCTACTTTACAAAACGGAAATGCGTGTAACTAAATACGAAATTATATGAAATACTCTAACATAACACTATATTATCTTTATATCTGCTTGGATTATCCGATACAATCCACCCGGGCACAACACTAGTCTTCAATTAAATTTGCATACTTTTAATCCGCGCCATGCCGCCAATTTAGTTTAGGATTAGGGCGCACGGCAGCGGAATCCGTTCTCCTTTTACACACACAGAAAATGTAATATAGTTGTGAGTGTACGGTGCGGCAGGTACAGATAATTGCATTTTCTTTGCAAAAGTGAGTCAATAATATCTGATCATATGTACATTATCAAATGTGTGTGTAGGAGTATTTGTGCTCAAAACCAGAAAATATACTGTCAGTAATTAGAGCAGAGGGGTGTTGTAACGTTCCCAACACGTGTTAGGACCATATATTTAACTGTTATTTTTCCATAAAAGTGTGCATTGCGTTACGTGATCGACCTGCTGGTTATGGACGATATAGTAAAAAAACTACATCTAGAATAATTTTGATTAAATACCTACTAAAATTCAGCATTTCGTTTATTTACGGAATCTATGATAAAACCAGAGACGCGCCCCCAAATATGTCTAGAGTTTCACAACTTGACACAAAACTATTAATCTCTTCTACATGCCTTGAAGAACCCGTCGTTCAGCCTTCAAGTATAAACTCTTAACACAGGCACTAAGGTACCATTTTGAAAGAATCCCGCCAAGCCAGATACCATTTTGTGAAATTCTTTGGTATGTGCACTTTTGCCTCCTGCATTACACGAACTTACATAGAATAGTAATGCATGCACTTGCAATATCTTATTCAGAGGAATTCGATGGTTGTTTATTACTTGTTTCCAACCGTTTGACTCGTGGAATAACTAGGTACTACATAGCTATATATATACTACAAAGATATACCTAGGAGCAGCGCCAAATGGATGGAAGTAATGTTTTGACTATATCCACGGGCGCATCCGTAGCTGTCACTTGCTCGTGGTCGAGTCATTCACTAGCGTACCATTTTTCTCCGCGGCAAATGGTTGCGTCCAATTGGACTGACGTGGAAGTTGATGTACCAAGGTTGAATTTTAACATGCACGCCCGTTGCATTCGGATGGCGCGTGGGCGCATCACGCTCTATTAGGATATCCAACGGGCCGCTCCAACTGCCTTTATTTTATATAGTTTTGACACTCATGGACCAATTTTGGCGCGGCGCTGCTCCATGTGGATTGATGAAGCAGTCGTAAATGGCCAGGTTAATAATGTTTGAAATTCATATAGGCGATTGGCGCGTTTCAGCCTCGTTTGGCTATCTATGTCCTCGTATGATATGTCTTGATAATCTAAACCCATCCATAATTCATTTCCAAACATTGGAGACAATGCTAACATCTCACAAGAAGTCGCGATAAGTCAGCATAGTTTTAGTTCTTATTGGCATTCGGTCCGTGGCAACTTGGCAAACTCCCGACAACTTCCAATGTAAATTAAGTTCCGATCCTGAACTCTAACTTAATGAAATGTCTCCGAATTAAAAATCTAATTTTGCAGCCCTTGCGCTATCTCAAAGACAAGTTGAAAGGTATTAAGATCTAGTAATTTCTTATCTACTTATTACTAAAATTCCGTTTGGTATTTGGCGGACACTTGATGCAATCTGAAACTGGTTTTGAGCAGTTTTAGGCAGATTTAGATCTCAAACAATTTGAATGGGAGGACTCGTTTCATATTTTAGCTCAAATGGTCGGAGCACAGTAGAAAAAATGATGCTGGAGGTTTAGAATCTAGAATAATCGATCGATCAAAAGACCCAATTGAGCTAAAATATGAAGGAATCTTGTATCGTAGCATTTGTAGCCAATATCTTCTTTGTGTTGAATGTAAGAAATAAGTAGTAATACGTATTGTATCTCAAGTAGAAAGAAACTTAATCATTTATATTGGCAAACGCATAAATTGTAGCTCCTGCCAAAAAACTTTTTACTGCGTTTTCGCATAAAACACGGAGTTGTGTATAAATCTGTAGGTATTTACTAGTTTTAAATATGATTCCTTTACATTTTGTGTTTCTGAATTCATTCAAGGAGTTGAATTCCCTGACCCCAAAATATGTATATTTAGACACCAAGTTTGTGATTGTAAGTGCCTTAGAACTTGACATATTAATAATTACTATGATTAAAGTTAGAAATGGCAGGCATAAAATTATTATGGCCGACGGAGGAGTTGGTTCCTATAAAAAAATTAAAGCTATGGACCTAACAAGTGCCTGAAAAAAATTGGTGCTTTTATCCAGCGTGTCCACATTTACGACAATTTGTTCGAGCACTCTGCCCCACTACTAATAGGTATTAAGTATTTTTAATGCGACTTCCAATACAAAAAGCTCAGTCAGTATGCTTTTACATTTTTGTGTTACATATAAAAGGTTTAGTAACCAATCGTATGCATTATATTTTTGCATCAATTACTCTTTGGGAGTGTTCAAAAACCATATATTTATGTAAACATGAAAACAAATAAAAATAAACAAATAAACACTTAACTATAATGAAATCAGTATCTCACTGTAGTAATCTCGAAATCTCATGCATATCAAACTTACAAAATTCATTAATATTTTAATTAAAATGGAATTCAACGTAAGGTTTAACTGATAACTAATTTACGTTATACCTTGGCTACGGATCGCTAGGAAGAAGCTTAACATGTAGGCTTTGCTGTGAATATACTATGACTAATGATGTTTACATTTATATAAAATTAAAAGCGCTCCCGACAAAAATCATAGCGAAAAACCTCATTGGAGGCACTGTCAGACCCTTACATTTGTAAAATCGGTATCAGTGAAATGACTTCAGAATTCTGTACCAGTGAATTGACAACAGTGTGTTCTCATTTTCCATCTGTGCCCAGTAATTCTGAAGAAAAAAGCATAATCACGCAATCTACTCGATTCAATGCGCGCCAGAAAAGCAATCACTGTATTCGGGACATTCAAAAAACGCAAAAACGACACACATAACACTATCAATGAACTACGAAGATAATCTACGATGGCTTCCAAAAGCGTACACGAAAATGACCTGAATATAATGGCGATAAAGTCTATTATTGGTTCAACGGAGATTTTTCGTTTCCAGTTTCAACGTAGCTTAAAGAAAGGATCATTTGTTAAAGGTCTTGCTCTTGTTTGTATTAAATCGTCAGTACACACGGAACGGATTGGCCCTTCATCGGGGTTTTCCAATTTTCCAGATATTATTTTCATCGGACATGGGTTATTTATTTTGTTGGCGGTAGTAATATGTGGGGCAATCTGGCACTTAAATCTCGTATTTTGAATTAGGAAGTACGTAAGCGCAAAGGCTTGCCTCACCACACTCAGGCTGAATCCGGTGGCTAAATTCCGCTGGGTTAATTCCGATATTATATGGCTCTACCACAGACAGGCGGATGAAATCCGCTGCGGAATTAATGCGCCTGTCTATGATAGGGCCAAAGATTTAAGGCCCCCATACACCGAACGCGGGTCGTGCGCGGCGCGGGTCGAGTGGTATCTCTTTCGCACAGTAGCGCGGCGTATCTATCGCAGAGACTGTGAGAGAGATATTAAATGCGTTGGTACTGAGAGAGATATGAGACCGACCCGCGCAGCGCAAGACCCGCGCCGCGCGTTCGGTGTGTGGAGGCCGTATTCATAAAAGTTCTACAATCCTATTTTAACTAAAATTGCGTTAAAAATCGTTTGTCCTTATCTTCCACTTTGATATTTGTGTTTGTAAGATAAGGACAAAGCACATTTTATTTAGCAGAGGCACTAAGTTTGATGAATAAAGGGGTTACTTAGTAGATATCAGTCGGGATCAGCCTAGCGGTATCCAGTCGCGGAATTCATTGTGTATTGTAGCAAGTGAGTGCGTCATACAGTCATATCGAAGTGTAAGCGAATTCAGAGTACCAATACAGACCTTTTAATAACTAATGTAATGTAACGTTTAGCAAAAAAGATGGAAGCAGCGTAGTCACACTTATAAGGAAAATATTTGTCGCACAAGTATGTACATAAAATAGCAAATGGGAATAAACATATAATATACAGTGTGTAAGTCTTATACGGGCGATACATTAAATAGGACATATTATTCATTAGTGTAATCATGAAGTAAAAGGTTTTTTTTTAAGTTGCAGGTCATTGCGACCCCATAATTATTATTTTTAAATTTCTCAACAGCAATGTACTGTGAACATAGTTGCGGTACCGAAATGTCAAATGTTCATTAGATTCGCCAGTATTAGACTTAAACACTGTATATTTAATGTCAACAGTTCGTTTTCAGCAAAACCTATTGCAATGTTTAAACAAATATAATTTTAAATGCAGCTTCAAGAGTTATTTCTTGCTAATTTAATTGATCCAATGATATTTTGGTGTCACTCATTAGGAGTTCACTTAATTTTTTTTTCTTTAGTTTTTGACTATACGGTTCTTACCAATTTCAAGGCTGTAGGAATAAAGTTACAATATTTGGATAAAGAAAATATGACAACGATCACCTTTTCACCCACTCCACCACAATACACTTCTGCTAAAAGTCTATTTAGGGAGCTTAAGATACTTTCCCTTCCCAGTGTTTACATATTAACCGCTTGCAAGTACATTAGGACCAACGTGGACCAATATGCTACCCATTCGTCGGCTCGTAGAAACAACCGCCTAATTATCCCGCCATGCAGGCACGCAAAGGCCCAGAAGTCACTCGGGGTCTTAGGCGCAAAATTGTATAACCTGCTACCAGAAGAGATAAAACTATCTGAAACTGATAAAATGTTCGACAACAAACTTAAAACTATGTTAACTGACATAGCATGCTACAGCGTTGATGAATTTTCGAGACGTGCACTGGCCCTAAGTATCACGTAGCACCTACATAACCTTAACTTTATGTATATCAAACAAATTCCTAACTAATATTTTAAATTGAAATTTCCTGTGATACTCAGACATACAAAGCTATACGCGACTTTAATAATACCCTGATATAATTGATTAATTATAATTGAATAATTGATTAATGATACTACGTACTGTGTAAGTAACTATTTAACTGACTTGTAAAACATTGACTTTTATGAATAAATATCTTGTACTCTATAAAAACTATGCAGATAACACTAGTTCTTCAAGTTATTTCATTAAAAAATATAGCAATTCCGACTCGCCCTCATGCCGGATGCTGCCCGAAGTTCCCGCACGCATCGAAGTTGCGCAGCGTTTATTTATCAATGCAACTCCGATATCGGCGTCCAATTCAGTCGAGCGGCTTAGTTAAATGAATTTCGTCCAAGCCTGCCGATAGTTATGAAGTTAACTGTTAAACTGCCTGATAATAGAACGACGCAAGCGTTATGTCTATATTGCACGGCTGGCGCAAGACGTGAAATTAAGCAAACCGTCTTAAATAACTGTAATAATATGAAAGATAGAAATTGAAATAAAAATCTTGCATGTGAACTGGTTTGAACGCGGTCTTGTGCTAGCCTTGCTGATATTGTAAAGGGTTTATGAGTGTGTAATAGCATCCTGAGTTTATTTGAGTTTGTTTTCCATGTATTTAAGTATTTATTTATAAGTATGTATATCGTCGTCTAGTACTAATAGTACAAGCTTTGAATAGTTTGGGTTGGGTTTGTGTAATATTGTGCGCAAGTATTTATTTATTTATACGTAACTTTAAACTCCCATTGCATCCCTTTAGAAAACGTCGCTCTCCAGAACTTACGTAGAGGTATAAAATATCATCAACATTTGTTCATACGTTCAAATATAACGCGCAGACTGACATAGTACAAATATAATATTAATACCTAGCTATTACTTAGACGATATTTTAACGTTTCATAGTAACGCAATGTGTACTTCCCATGAACATTATATTACGGAAAAGCCGCGACATGAAATAAAGCTTGTGTTCATTCAGAAAACAAAAGGTGAACGAATTTTCAATATCGTATGATTAACCCATACACACAAACTAACAAAGCTACAAACAAACATTTTCTTAATATGAATATATATCAATTTAGATAGAATATCGTTTTGGGTGTAGAGATACGGCTTTCAGGTTTGGCACGATAATTGATATTAGTTGGTTTTGTTACAGATCATCAGGGAGCACGGATTGCTCGATCGGCAAAACGCCGACGGAATACCAATTATGGTAATGTCGATGACAAATTAGAGGGTTGTGGGTGGTGTAGTGGGAATTATTGGATATGGGAATATGACAATTAGAATTTACCTATATGATGGCAATAAGCAGTGTTGTGAAAAACAAACCTTTTACGTTTTCGTTTTTCCTGACTACGGCAGAACAAAAAAGGTTGGATTATACATTTTTAAAAAAAATTTAATGCTCCGACTCGGATTCGAACCGGCGACCACAGGCATTCATGGCCCGTCACTACTAACCAACTAAGCTATCGAAACAATCTAGTTCGGCCACCAAATCTTTCAATCAGTTCCTTCCGACAACGCCTTAGGCTGCTTAATACAAAAATTAATTTAGTATGGGGTGGCGCATCGTTACTGAAGATTTATCAGTATAATTTGAGACGTTGGTGCCGTTAACAAGAAGTCTTCTGGTAGATGTCGCTACGTTGTAGGAAGCAACTGATTGAAAAATCTGGTGGCCAAACCGGATTGTTCCGATAGCTCAGTTGATTAGTAGCGACGGGCCATGAATGCCAGTGGTCGCCGGTTCAAATCCGGCTCGGAGCCTTAATATTTCCGTTAGGTACATTTTTAAATTTTGTCTCTAATTTGACATTTATATTTTCGTTAGCAGCGTTGCTGCATAATACAAAAATAATTTAAGATCGTATAAGTTATTATGATTATGTTTGTAATAAGGTGTTCAATCGTACAGGTTTAAGATACAAAACCGAATTTGATAAATGAGATGTCAATCGATTCGAAATTATACTTCGGGGGAATGCTACCTTTTTATAATTTTTAATTCAGTTTAATTCGATATGACGCCATACCGTTAAATAAAGGTACCTACCGGTATTTGTCGGTTATGCAGTCCCTGCTTCCAACCTACCCAACTTTATAGAATTCTGATGTAACAATGAAAAGGTTACTGCACTGTTAAGACTAGCTAAATTCATTACAACAAAAAAATATGTTCATTAATAAACTGCAAAAGTAACGAACTAAAACTCGTTAGCGCAATGCACAAAAGTTTTTAATAAGACCCCACGTTAGTTGAATCGTTTTAATGAAGGGTTTAAAGATATATGTGGGGTAATCCCGACGTTCAACTATTTCGGGTCGCACGTGAACAAATTATGAATGAAATCCAAACCTGGGGGTAAATAATTGGGGCTCACCTAAGTAATCCCGTAAATGGTATTTTGTGATTGGCTGGTTAGAGTTTAAATACCTACTGATACAATGTTATTTTAGCTAAGCGAAATTGTAGTATTATGAAACGATAGCTGGACGGGGACCTTACACGCATCGCTGGTAACGTATACCGTTTACTTACATTTTTGCTTTAACAACTTACCAGAAGCAGAGTTTAGTAAACAAGCCTCGAACGTATCTCGTTGTGTAGTGAAGCGTAATCCATACTAATATTATAAAAGCTAAAGTGTGTCTGTCTGCCTGTCCGTTACCTCTTCACGCTTAAACCGCTGAACCGATTCTGATGAAAGTTAGAAAAATAGTTTGAATCCCGGGGAAGGACCTAGGATAGTTTTTATTTTGAAGGTGAAATGGGGGGTGAACGTTTATTGAGCTGCGATATAAACGAGTTACACGCGGACGGAGTCGCGGGCAGGAACTAGTAATTAACTGTCATCTTCAATAGACAAACCAACTGTATATGTATATGACGTTGGTTGATGTATTAAACTCCTGAGTTTGAGCACTCCTGAGTCGTAGGGAAGCTTCGCGGGCCACTGCGCCACTGCGCCGCGCCTATCAACAGACTGTCATGACAAGTAGCTTAAGCCCTAGGGCTGCAGCAAGAGAACCTTTACAAAACCAAAAACGGGCACTCTCCGCGACCATTCAACAATGTTCGACATCTCGACCCGCCGCAGCCCACGTCGCCGCTTTGGCCGACTTCTAGTACCTACCGTGCGGAGATGTTGAATTATTTTAAAATGGAGTTTATTTTTAACGAAGTAGTTCCGAGAACTGGGAATTGCCACCAAACTTAAAGACCGAGGCAGAAGCCCCACGGAGAAATAAGTTGAAGACCGGTCGATGATGGCGTGTGCAGCTCTCCCAGCACCTGGATGCGACCTTGGGGAGCCCCCCCGCACCACCCCTACCAGCGCCTTCATTTACCACCTCGGGCCACCTGCCGTCTTCCACCGTCCAGCTACGTATCGTGAGGGGAGTGAGGGTATGCGGAAGGACCGACCACCTAAAAACAGGACCCGACCTAGGCGACCGAACGTCTTTTTTATGGCACATCGTGAATATTTTAACCTGCTTAAATTTTCTCCGTGCCTGCTAGGATATTTTATTTACATGACACGCTGTGGTATGGTGAAGTTGAGCCCGGAGAAGAAAATAATATTAAATCCAGACATCATAATTATATCTTCAAAGACGTAAAATGGGGAAACAAAGTTTGCATATTCGTGAGTTCAAAAGAGCTTTCGCTTGTGAAAGACATCACTACGCTGGCTAGTTAGAGTAGATACAACGTTGTTTACAATCCATCGAAGTGCCTATATCGGAAAGAAAGCGGTACTAGCAGCCAACTCTGGTTCATATGCGGTCTTTCTAGTTTTGAAAAACCCCACAACGGACGCCAATGTGACACGGGGAGCGCCATAAACTCCGTTACGTTATATTTACGCAGGCGGTCGCAAGCCGACATATTGAGCACGCAATCGCATAATGTGATTACACTGGTTACCATAGACACAGTAGATATATAGGTTGTACCTTGTTTGACCGACATATGTTCCATCGAATGTATGTTTCGCAGAAATTTTATTTCATCGAAAACCATTTATTCAGAATCAGTAAACTTTTCAGGTTTGTTATAAAACAAACCTAACCTAACCGAAAGGGTTCTGCAGTATGACCTTTTAGCTGTACCTAAAAATTAAGCTAACGGTTTCTGAGTAACAAAAATCCGATGAAATGAAAATTCGGCGAAACAATGCAGTCTGTGAAACCTTTGTCGGTGAAACAAGGGGACACCGGATATAATAGCTTAAAGGAGTAAAACAAATTCGTACAAACGTACGATGTAACGCACTTACACAGACACGCGTCGTTACAATAAAAAGTGCAACTCGAGTCGCCGGTACACTCAATACGCGTGCCGCGCATGTGACACGTAAAGCTGGTTTTAAGTCAAGCGGCTTTGACATGCTGGCTTCACTAATACATTTATGGTATCGACGAGAACCAGTACGCGTAAATTTTTTGTCGGGTCCCCCTGCTATACAAAGGAATATACGGACGCAGCTCGGCCCAGTGATCTGTTCAGATTGGCTTTCATGATGGACAAATGACTGTATTTTTGCATGTGTTATGTTCTAGCTTAAGATTTGTGAATACTGCTAGCAATAAACACGTTGCATAGCATTCCCAAATATTAGGAAACGGAAGCTATCACGATAATTTAAAATAAGTTTCCTATACTTAGGAAAATTCAGCCGGGGAATTTTCATGGATGATTAATTACACCTATACCCTTTTATTTTTGAGGCAGGCAAGTACAATAGCTGACAATGTATCTATCTGCAAAGTAGTTCTAGGCATATTTGGAAAATATAAGTCCCCAAAAGTTTCCATAGAAGAAATTTCGCAACTTCGGAAACTTCTCTTTTTCTAGCTGTCGCAGTCAGCAGTTATACTTTTGTTGTACCTAGATATACTTTTTCAACGCAACAATCAAAGAGTACTCACAACATCTATGAGCTGACTGAGTCGTAGCCCCATCTTGACGGTGAGTCGATCCGAGTTGTTCCCCACGGGCCGGATCAGCCGGTTGTAGTTGGACAGCAGATCGTCGTACAGCCGCTTCGCTTCAGGATTAGCGACGCTCAGGCGACCCCACACGCACAGGAGTCCAACCACCAGAGCCAACACCATCTTAGGCTAACACCACCCCTGGAACAACAAAACACAAAAGTATATCTTTCAATTCTATACATCAATGTACTAGGGACAAAGAAAAGACAATGCCATAGTCTTTAATTATTAAAAGTAACCGCTAATTGTTGCTAATGCTGCAACTAAGTATAAAAAGTACTTTGTTAATACCGATACCGAAACTTGCCACTTTAACAATAGTCACTATTCGAGTAAAGTATTTACTAAACGATGACTTTAAATTTCGAAGTGTGTCGTTTCTGGTGCGTGGCAAAACAATAGTATAAAGTTGGTATTGTTGTATTATAGTATTGTATTGTTGTACCGATGGGTCTTAAGAAAAGATGCGTTCCAGAAACGAGAATCGGACTATACACACATTCACTCCTGTGTTACCACAAGGTGTCAATTAATAAAGCATGAACTCATTAGTACGGACGATGTCCCATTGGTATATAATACGTCAAATACATAATTATGTGCAAAGAAAATTTACTTTATAACAAGACGGCTGGTGACTATATTTGCCAAGCGATCCACTTCGCAACTTATAACTTCCAATACTTATTTCATTTCAAATCGTTTCCAACGATCATCCATTCCAAAAAGTATTTCCATTCTTGTAAAATAAAATAATAGATAGAATTACTACATTCTACACATGTGATGTTACAGAAAGAGAAACAAAGGCCAAAACCAAAACACCTTATTGTGTGGTGTCAGAAGTTATTAGCAGAAAGCTTTATTATGTTCCATTCCATTATCATGGACGAGAATTTCGCAACCAAGATCACAAACTTTATTATTAACAACTATACAAAGCATAATTAATCTCACATCTTAATGTATCTGTTTACATATTGCTTTTTTGCTGCCAGCACAAAAGATAAGATACTAATTCAAGAAAACAATGGAGAGCTTCATTTCCAAAAGAAAATACCTCCATTACCTCGTCATTGAGACATAAACCCAATGTGATAGAAAATAAGGTTGATTTTTACGTGATTAGCGATAGTCATTGTGATGTTTTGGTGTTGGGCGATACAATTGTATGTATCTGGTCTGCTAGCCTTGCGCGGACACTAGCCGCTTGGATTACGTTCGAGTCGTACTTAATTAAGAGATAAGGTCCAGATAAGCCCCCTGTGGAACCCTCGTGAATCAATCTGGGGAAGCACAATAAAACTCTAGTGGTACCCCGTATGCGGTTACAAGCAGTGCGTTATTTAACGCAATTTGTTTAGGGAGAAATAATTTAAACGGAACTGAGCACAAACATCCGGTGGATGCGGGTGGCGCGAGATCGGTCATTGGGGGAAGCCTATGTCCAGCAGTGGACGTCTTTTGGCTGATATGATGATGATGTTGAACACAATAATTGGGTCGATCTACTATTTATTGCTGTCATTCTCCCGTTATACAGGAGATAGCATAACCTTGTTTTAGAACCATTGTTACCATTTTAAAGACCTCACGATTGATGCTGTAGACTATCTAAGAACATTTCAACACACACGAATAATTGTTCCCGAGTCATGGATGTTTTCTATGTATTTAAGTATTTATTTATCTATATAAGTATGTTTATCGTCGTCTAGTACCCATAGTACAAGCTTTGCTTAGTTTGGGACTAGGTCGATTTAAGTAAGATTGTCCCCTAATATTTATTATTATTTTTTATTATTTAAATTTCAGAGTAATAAGCAATAATCACAGTGTATAAAGTAGCTATGGCCATCAAAATTCAGGTTTTTTCGTGCCACATGTTGTATTGCTCGTAACACAAATTTTGTGGCATAACATCAAAGAAAGCGTAAATAACATCAAATAATCACAAAAATACCAAACACAAAACAAAAAGTAAAACAAAAGCTAACGTTGGTTTTACAAAAACCTTAATATTGACGGAGTTAGGCATATTTTGCCATTATGATACATAAATAAAGAACATGACGCATGACAATGGGGTTAAATGATAAACAGAACCTACATTTGATGGTTTCAAACCGAAACTTAACATACTTGAACTTGCAGTGGTTTTAGAATTTAGCCCCTCTGCCTTAATGAGGCCAGCACAATCTATACTTAATATTATAAATGCGAAATTAGTTCATCCTGTTTGCATGCCTCTCTGTTACCTTTTCACAAAACCTCTAGATCAATTAAGATGAAATTCTATATGAAGATAGATTACTTGCTTGAGAAGGCCATAAGTCATTTTTATCCCGGAAATCATTCTATACAGGGGTGTAAAAGGGAATTGGTAGTTACTACAGAACTGTATTGAAGATGTGTGGAGTCTCTGAGTATAATTGCCATTAGATTGCTTTGTTTAGGCGAAGTATAAAGCCTTTGAGCCAGTTCACGAGGATTTGCGGGCTTAGATGTTGACTGTCAAAAGTTATTAAGTTATCATCACTTACAAATTTAGGTACAATTTTTTCCGACTTCGTGACGTAGTCTTACACATATCTACTATTTTACTTTTACTACACACATATACATATCTATTACAGCCATCTAAACAAGTTTAGTTTTTGGGTACAGATTATGATTTTAACTAAAATACGGATAGGATACGTCAAAATTTTCCAATAAAAACATAAAAGCTTAACTCTTTCAAGATTTAATTTTTTCCAAGGCGAGCAGTCCCTCTGGGAAGTTGAACCCCTTTTATGCTAATGGAAAAAAGTACCTTGAGGTTTTTGACGTAGCCACGATATTTTCCACTACTGTTTTGGATTCCGAGACTTACTGAAAAATAAAAAGCATAATACCATGACTGCTTCGTGGAAATGTCTAGGTAAGCCGCTTTGCTGAGCACTGAGATAATTAGTTAGAACAAAATGTTCATACAGCGACCTCTAAAATTAGTTTGAAATATTATCATAAATGTGAAAGTTTGGATGTTTGGATATTTGCATGTTTGGATGTTTGTTACTCAATCACGCCCAAAAGGCTCGACCGACCTGCGTGAAATTTTGCACAAAGATAGTTCATAGACCGAACCAAAATAAAAAATTGTTCTCACTCCGGGTCCACGCAGACAAAGTTGCGGGCGGAAGCTAGTAATATTATAGTTGCGAAAAGTTAAATGTTTGTTACACAATCACGAAAAAACGGCTGGAAGAATTAAGAATAAGACGAATTGTACAGGTAGTGTAATGCCTACACTAAAATAAAGGACACTTATTTTTATTCCTGAAATTAGCTCTCTTAGGTACGAAATCGGGGGTAAAATACAATTTGTGTCAACGAACTGAAGTGATCCAAATTCATGTACGCTGTTCTAGTACTTAGGCCCTTGGACTTGGGCGGAGCAGATGAATGTATGCGCCACGCCTATTGAAAAATAGTGCAAGCAGTCAGCGCCCATACTATTTTTCAAGAGGCGCGCACCCACTCCTTGCATCGCTCAAGTCGACGAAGGGCCTTCAAGAAGGAAGCTTCAATCATCGTCATCATCATCATATTAACTTCAGCGTCTTCAGACGTCAAACTGCTGGACATAGGCCAAATAGTGCAATTGTGACCGGTCTTGCGACTCCCGCGACCTTTACCAGGTTAATAACCTTCGAAAACCTTTCCGCCCCAACGTCCATCGATTCTACGTGCAATGTACCCCGCCCACTACTACTTAAGTGCCCCAATCGCTAAACTTAAGCTTCAATTATGTCTCATAAATATAACCTTTTCATCAAATCCGTTTTGACTCGGTTATAAATGGCCAGAGTAAGCATGCAATTTAAATTTTCACTTTAATACGAATGGCGTTAGGTCTCATTTGCTATAACTAATATGTCTGCAGCCCAAAATACAAAGCATGTCGCACCAAACGAGTTTCACCTGTTTGTCAATAGGAATACGTTTGGTTTTCAAGTGTGCCTTAGCAGCAGCAACAGGGATAACTTGGATTTCTGATTTAAAAGATTCATTTTTACAGTGCAAACTAAACCCAATTCTATTTGGCTTGTGGTTCATAGCTCGAGTTTAATTTATTTTTCCTGTACGGGAAATATAAAAAGATTTTTACTGGTTTCGTAGATTTTCATGGGTTATTTTAAGAGCAGCTAACGATTCTTAGAGTTTGAAAATGAATATTATTGCTTAACAGCTAATTCAAGAGGTTGCTTGCGTCTGCTTAATTTATTCCCTGTGTTCTGTAATATTATACTGGTGTCCAATTAAGAATAATTTATTGCATCGTATTGTAAATAAATGTTTCAATTATAGTTACCTAATATTTTCACAGTTAAAATGGGATTGAATTGAATGGTTGTGAAGGAAACAATTATCCATTGTATTATCACGGTTGAAATGTTTTTATTAATGAATGGTTGATGAACACCTTTGTCTGTGCCTAAAAAGTTTAAATGTAGATTAGCATGTTCTTGGTCGGAATAGATAATTTATTCTAAACAAATAGAATGAATTTTTTATATTAATCATCCTACTACAATATTATAAATGCGAAAGTTTGTGTGTTTACATGTTTGGATGTTTGATACTCAACGCCTCAAACCGATTTTGCACGAATTGGATGAAATCTTGCACGAATGTAGGATAGTTTTTATCCGGGGTCCACGTCGACGAAGCCGCGGGTGGAAGCTAGTAACTGACATTTTGCGATTTAAACATGCATCTAAGTTACCTGACCAATTAAAAAAATGTTTTAACAAAACTGTTCCGTTTAAATTCATGTTTTTCCTAAAAGCAAATTAATGAACACCTAATTAACTGGGAAAATAAGCATCTCCTTGAAGGTTGAACGTTAATTATTGTTAATAACGACCTCTGTTGGCTCATGGAGTCGCTGGAATTTAGGGATTACTGATATGAAAATCGGCTTAGTTCAAGATTAAATACGAATCGCACCGCGGAATTATTTGCTGTGCAAGTTAATAGAATAAGCGGATATACGCATAACACCACAATAGTACATTATTGTCGAAGCAAGGGAAGTAGGCAATTGCTGGCTGAGTATTCTTTTTAAACGGACGACCTTGGGAGTCCGTTTAATTTAATACGAAGCCAGCAATGGCCCTTCCGGCTAAGACTAATATAGTGCTTTTCTCAAAAAATGTGCAAGAAAACAAAACTGTACTTTCTGAAAATGATAAGGCATGCCTTTCTTCTCGCCGCTTTACGAAATTGTAGTACGCCTTTCAATATTTTGTCTTTTGGCTTTGCAACTTACAGTTAAAAAATTATCAATAACTGACCTTGCAGCTTCTTTTAGATCTCGAATGATTTTTACGTCAATTTTCTATATTTTCCGTAAAAACAATTAGCCACTGTATGTCAAAACGGAATATGTTTTGCATTTGCATTGCCGCCTTTTATTTTTTTCAATAATAAGTTGGAAGTGTATTTTTCTTCCGAAAACGCCATAAGTTATTTGAGACAACTTAAAAGTCGCGATAAGTCACAGCTACTGATCTTCTGTTGTGGCTGTTTAGGACCTATGCCTTTTATTTATATGGCCGTTTTAACTTTTTAAAAAGTTTGTACCACGACAAATAATGGAATTTGTATGCAACATTGTAGTCGAGCAAAATCGAGCCGGCAAGGTTTTTTATTTTTAAAATTTTGACTAACCATAAACTATGCACTTCACGTCCTGACTTTTTACCAATAAAGTCAACTTTGCCGATGATTTTTGAGAAAAAATATTTGTGTTCTAGATAGAATAGAAACCCACCAAACTGTGACGTATTAATTTAAGTGAGATAGGGCACAGCGAAATGTCATCCCACACGAATTCGGAGCAGCCCATCTGGGGAAGACCTCAGCCAAAATAACACTTACTACTTGCTCTGTAGTATTGTTGTGTTCCTGGAGGACTCTGGTGAGCGAGGTCGCCAGAGCTCCCGAGGATGCGTTGTGTGAGAGCGAGGAAACTTGTTCCTTCAGCTGTCAACACTGTGAATCCTCAAATATTTCAAGAATCTGCAACGCCCATGTTACTCCTTTGGAGTTGCATGCGTCTATAGGCTGCAGTGTCCATAGTTTGGCGAGCATATATTTGTAATTTATTATGTTTGGAAAAAAACGCTTTTCATTCCTCACTCGTACCAGCGTCGCATCTCACGTAGGTAATTGAAGGCAATGTATCCCGAAACCCTTGATCTTTGTTTTGATTTAAAATTCACGATGGCTATGAGCCAATGCTCAATGCATACTAACAACGTGTTATTTGAATTAATGTTGTGTTAAATATAATAGCTTATTTAATAAAGCCTGGTAATTAATCAATTAAACCTAAGAATAGCCCATAAGCTACTATGTACATATAGTGGATCAAGCTTGCGGCTATCAATTGGTGGTGGTAGGTCATTGAGCATAGTTAGGTATATATTCTATTTATTTTAGGTTATTTTTTTAGTGAAACGGAAAATCTACCGCAAAGTTCTGGGTTCGACTTGTAGAGAAGAGGACACACCTGTGATGTTATTCGCTACGCGCCAATTCGCCGAACCCCACCGGTCACCCGTTACAAAACTAGACCTCTACCTACGCTTACCTACTACGCATCGCGGTGTCAATATATATTTGTGGGAGAGCGTTGAGGTCAGTTTAAAATATGTCGAATATGTACCTATTGTCTGAGCCAAACATTATGGGAGAAACGAATCCTCGAAACTCCCATGGCTCGGTCACATAGTCTGTATGGATGACGATCGTGCAGTAAGGAAAGCGTAGTCGGAACGTCCGACTGCTCGAAGACTGTGGGGCGTCCTAAATACTGGAGGGGTGGCGAAGGTTCAAAAAGATTTGAAGGAACTCTGGGCCGTCGACTGGACGGAAACGGAATTGAACTGGGAAGCCTGGCGATCTTTAGGTTGGAGGCCAATATCTTGGCGGATGGAGTAAGTAAATATAAAATAAATAAATATTACGGGACAAATCTTACACAAATCGACCTAGTCTCATAAATATTAAGCTCAGTAAGGAGGCTTGTGTTATGGGTACTAGACGACGATATATATAATCATGAACGTAGAATAATCTAGAAAGGCTATGGTAATAATAATACCACGTGCGAGCGAGCTGGTAGCATACAAATCTCGATAAGTATGACAGAAAGGGAAATATCATTCATTGTCCTTGTCATGGTTCCACTTTTTTTGTTGGGCACAACTGATTTAGTATGAAGTTGTGCCTAAAAAACCATTACCCGTCCAAAAGTAGGTTGTTTATGGCAAGTCATTAGCCATTTTAGGACAGGTTCTTCATTTAGCTGCATAAGAGCTTTTCCGTCCCTCACTGTGGCAACATGTACAGCCCGTCCATAGTATTCTAGGTTCATGTATATAATAGATATAAATACTCATGCTCAACACACAAATATTTGCCCTTACCGGGATTAGAACCCAGGATCTTCAGCTTCGTAGGCAGCGTCACTATCCACCTAGGCTAACCATTCATCAAGTAAGGAAGTTAATTTGGTGTTTTTGTCAATTGTCAATTAATGTACAGTTTTAAGTTCTGCCAATAGTTACATATTTAAATAAAATAAAATAAATATTAGGGGACAATCTTACACAAATCGACCTAGTCCCAAACTAAGCAAAGCTTGTACTATGGGTACTAGACGACGATAAACATACTTATATAGATAAATAAATACTTAAATACATAGAAAACATCCATGACTCAGGAAGAAATTTTCGTGCTCATCACACAAATAAATGCCCTTACCGGGATTCGAACCCAGGACCTCTTGCTTCGTAGGCAGGGTCACTACCAACTAGGCTAAAGCGGTCGTCAATTTGTTTAATAAGTTTTTCCTATATCTGTTGTCTAAAGTGATTATAAATAATTGCTCCTTCAAAACATTATATCGCATCTCAAAATTCTGTTCACAGCGTCCTCGTCTACACAAGTCTTTTTTCTTAAACCTTCGATTTTACAGCAAAACCTTTTCAATCTCCCGTCTTTTATTTATTACGTTTAATATTTCCATCTAGACAATGTCCACCGCAGCTAGTCCGAGACAGTTCGTAATTTATTACAAGCAAATTGAATTTGTGCCCATAAAGCCTACTATATTGACGAGCTAAGGAATTTTTGCTCCAATTGGATCTTATAAAGTCTCTAGAATGTTTATTTATAAAACTCGTATTTATGGTAGCTTATTGAGCATTTCCTCTATAGAAAGACCAAAGCAGTGTCAGACTACTGGATTTATTAGGAGATTCAGCCTTTCACCAACTCGATGGGTTTACAATATTAGGAAGATGGCGGGTCACTCCTGAATACAACTACCTCAGGCTCGAGACAAGTGGCGTACTCAAGAGAAGCATATGATTAGCAGAAAGCGATTACAGACTGAAAATGACGACGATGAAGATGAATGAGACGCAGAGAAAATTTGCTATTAAGTCCTTCAACCTTGTTAAAAGGAGAATAAACCTTGTACAGTGATATATGAATATGGAACCTTTAGCTTGTCTCAAGAACTCACCTTTGAGAAGATATCCGTAGTAGCTTGTTGATTTTGTTGAAGCATAAACATAATATAATTAAGAGGGAAGAATTGTACCATTGGAATACTACGTACCATTTTTTCAAAATTTGCAATAAATTCAAACATATAGGCACCTAAAAAGTTTTGTTTTTAAAGCGAAACCTGTACCTGAACCTAGAATATATTTTGCTGAACCGATCGACATCAAAATCATAGTGATTTGTTAATATATAGTTAGTGGAAACCGTTTTAATTCTCAAAATGAAAATTACATATAAATAGTACCTATTGTCAGCCGCGAGCTGCTAGCTAATCTTTGCTTTTAAGTCGCCAAAATTAACTTACTTTGAAAAGGAAAGATATAGATGAGATAAAGAGATTATAAATAAAACATAAGATTTTATTGTTTACTTCTTCATCATTTAACATCTTTTCATAATATTTTCTCGTGAATTGTGTAGGTTAAATTAATAAAAAAAATCGCACTGGCGGCCCCACATTTTTTGAACGCGCGTAAGGTATATCTAAGTGAAATTTTTCCATATGAAAATCGAAATGCTAGGTATAAATATGGCTTAAATTGACATGGTTTAAATTTCAACTCCAGTCATTCTCGAGATTAAGGGTCTAGACAGACAGACAGACGTACACCAAAAAGATCCTTTATGGGTTCCGTTTTTTTCCTTTTGAGGTACGGAGCCCTAAATATGCACTGCACTGGCAG
Organism: Epinotia demarniana; assembly: GCA_945867215.1. Taxonomy (NCBI): domain Eukaryota; kingdom Metazoa; phylum Arthropoda; class Insecta; order Lepidoptera; family Tortricidae; genus Epinotia; species Epinotia demarniana. The sequence goes on along the minus strand of OX244273.1, from coordinate 4,129,258 downwards.
AAGGCCAAGATACAGGCTCAGCCTAGTTGTTCTCTGATGGAACAAAGTCGATTGTATATTTTAGTTTTTGAAAATAAACCTTTTTGTATTTTTTTTGTAAATAAGTGAATACAGTAAAGTTCAGCGTACCAGTACGACACATAATGTGCTAAAGATTCCTTTTACGATAGTAGCACAATATAGTACCCGTACATTTCATATAAATAAGGTACATACGACATAAAAGTCTGAAAAAAATCCTAGCGACTATAGATTTGAACAATAGTCTCACAAAAGTATATCAAAACAGTGTGACTACTAAAAATATTACCAAGAATTCCGCATCGCAACTTCTAACGTCCAGCGCCTTAGTATAATCTCTCTACTGTGTTCACTGGCAATCCCCTAGAAGCGTAAAAATTCAATATAAGTTGTTGAACGGACGGTGATGTATTGAAAGGATTTAGTTTTATATATTAATGTTGATTGTGTGCGTGAAGGAAGCGTGAAGAATGAAACGTAAGCTGAATTTGCAGTCTCTTGGAGATAGGTTTATATTTATTTATTATCACACTTGCTTATATTCAGAGCAATGACGCGTAGTTACAGTGTCCAAGTGGCAACCGGATGGCTCGCGGTATTCGAGCTCCCGAAGTGTTGTGGCACCACCCTGTGCAACCCGAACTGAGCCGCCAAGCAGCACCCATTAAAACAGCGGTTGCCTGAAAGTGTATACGGCTGTTTCAATCGAATACCTGGCGACAAAATTTTTTTTCACCCCCTCTCCAATTCCCGCCCCAGTCCAAGTTGGCTCAGTTCGGGTTGCACCGGATGGATCCAAAACGCTTAGGAAGCTCAAATACCGCGAGCCATCCGGTTGGCTCTAGGGCATTGAAACAACGCTTCATTACTTTAACTAAATGTCTTCATAACGCGCAGACATAATAATATTACGCCCACGGGCGTAATGATTTTTATCTTAAGTCGTATCTGTCACCAACGTGTCAGTTATGAAACATAGAGGTTTTAACTCAAATACGATGCTTCGCGCTCTGTGAGACCATGGATGGATGGTGCTCAACAGAACCAATATAAGAATGTTGAAAATTGAACCCACCAAAAACGTTACATGTAAAGTGATTGCCAAGACTTCGTAGCTCATATATAGCTTTCAGCGTTAAAAAGATATCAGATCATAAGTAGCGCCAAGCTTCCTATCCTACACAGCGTAACTCTACCACTACCAGCCACGCTCTACAAATTCTACATCTTGGCTAAAAAGTATAGCTTTGTTGGGCACATCCCGGTCGCCGCATACACTCTCACGCGTGTCTATACTTTTTATACAAGATATAGAATTTGTAGAGCGTGGCTGGTAGTGGTAGGGTTACGCTGTGTAGGATTGGAAGCTTGGCGCTACTTATGATCTGATATCTTTTTAACGCTGAAAGCTATATATGAGCTAGGAAGTCTTGGCAATCACTTTACATGTAATGTTTTTGGTGGGATCTCATTCCTTTTTGTAAGGTAATTTCTATTTCTATTAATATCTTGGCTAAAAAAATATAAAACTTAAATGTATTAAAACTGCAACCCCCTAATTTAAAGTGTGGGGGGTGATTTACTAAAAATCCTGAAATACGTACTTTATTATTTATAACAAGGACTCCCTATATAAATTTTCAGACCCCTAGAGCATCAAAATTTACGGAAGTCTCATACAAAGTTCCACCCCCTACTTTAAGGGGTAGGGGGGTAGAAGTTCCAATTTTTTTAATTATTTTGTTGAGTGTGTACTAATACTACCTAACATACCAAATTTCAACTTTCTAGGACTCCAGGAAGTACCCTAGAGGTTTTGATGATCAACATCAGTGATTCAGTGACGAAATCGGCGTTTTTTAGATATCAATAAAATCTTAAGTATAAGAACTATGTTATTGAAACTCTATATTTTTAATAAGTCCACTATTGACATCATATCCCGAGAATTTTGTTTATCTGGTATAATCCAAACCCAAGTTACGAGGGTTCAAAAAAACGACGAACCGCTTCGAGAAAAGGTAGATAGTGCCCTTGCGTTGCGCTTCGCTTGGCTCGTTTTGGCGATCTCCTCAAAGTGCAATTATTAAGTCTCAGTTAATGTCATGTAAAGGTGTTTAAAAATGAATAAATTCGTGTTTGTTTTTCAAATCTTTCTCTCTTCACTTTTCGTAATATAACTTCCGATTTTGATCAATCATTATTATTATACGTATTAACTTGAAACTTCCTTAGTCCTTATCCTTAACAAGAGTTCACATGTCAAGAGTGTTATAGTTTTCGCAGACCATATTATTCCGTCCAATTATAAACATTAAACCCAACAAAAACACACTAAGAGTCACATCTCTTTCCAAACCACGATGTTACATTACCCGACTTCATTTATAAACTCTCAAGAAAAATTACCCGCTCGAAAAGTTACAGAGTCTCGTCAAACGTTTGACCAACTATCGAAACTTTGTACCAACAAGACGAAGCCGTTATTTTTCTCACGCGTTATAGAGATTGGTAGTTTTATCGACAGCAAAACTTTCGCCCTTAGGAGTTGCGACAATTTTTATCATCACTTTTTATGGTAACTGCAAGAAAGATTATTTTATAAACCGGAGAGACTGTAGTTTCATTTTAGGTGAGTTTTCGTTAGTTTTTATTTGTTCAGGTACTGAGCGGAATGAGACGATTGGCTCGGTTTGACTTTATGACTGTGCACAAGTCATTCATCCTCCTACCAAGTCCTAGCGTTATTCCACTGTCTTGCGATTTTTACAGCAGAGACACTGAGCTACACAAAGCCCGGGGTCCGCTTCGACACCTAACCCCAAGATTTGGCATAGGCACTAGTTTTACGAAAGCCATCTGACCCTCCAACCCAGAGGGAAAACTAGACCTTTTTTTGGTACGAGCCGGAATTCGAACCCACAACCGCCGCTTGACAGCCGCCTGCCTGAACCACTAGGCTAGCAAAGCTCTTTTATAAAATACGTAATAACGAATAAAAACCACGTTTTGTGAGTGATATATCACGGTTAATTATCTTAGCTTATCTTAGTTCTATCTATGTATAAGACTGCCCCTTTACCCTAACATAATTATCATATACAGTATCTGTAGATATTTGCAACCCATCAAGACGTTGAACCAGTAATCTATTCGTATTCCGTCTGCATCTCACGACGAAACGACATCAACTCGACTTCCGTTGGACAGGGATCGCGTCATTTGATTTCCGGTGTCTCTATCGTGTTCCTTTCGGCATGATGGGGTTGTATGTAAGCGCGTGTATATGCATGTGTATATATGTATGGCTTTTGTAGGGACGGAAACAGGAAGATTGGAGTTCAAAGGTGTTCTTTGGGTTTGTTTACGTTTAAATCGGATGTAGAGATAATTTTGACTAACGGCAAACTGGTTGCATTTAAGTCAAAGATAAACTTACATAATTTATATTTAGGAAGATAGATCTTAGGAATAAGTAACAAGCGAAAAATGATTTTTGATTCATAAAATTGCATTTGTAGTCGAAGTTATTTTTTTAAGAAATAAGTAGCTCTTAAAATTACCTATTGAAAACTTACAGCATAAGTTATGTTGTGTCGGAAAAGTGTTAAACATAAATATTAAAAAAACGTAAAAAGGATATTTTTTCTGAAGTCTCTTTCAATGTAGAACATGTTTGAAAACAGTTGAAATATTTTTAAGAAATTTCAGGAAAATTCCATGATAACTACCGTTTTGGAAGTGCCCTGCAGGTAACATTCAATTTCTTTAGGATAACCTAATTAAATTACCAAGAATGTTTCACTACTCTTAGATTTTTTTCGACGATGCGACGACTAAAGCGGCAATCACACTTCGTCGTTCGCCGCATGCTGCATGCGGCGACCGCAAAATTAGTCGGGCGCATTCGGCGATCGACAGCTGCCAAATCACCGTAGTACCTAGGTGGACAGACTAACGTGAAGACGACGTTTGTTGGCCTAAGAAGTTTAAAATGAATTCGGCGACCGCATTAGGTGAACGAGGCAGTGTAATTGCCGCTTAAGTGAAATCAATTTCAAAAGATGGTTAATGTAACTGCTGACCGAGGAGCTGGCAACTTTCTCGCGCAACGCATCAGCAATGCAATTCAGCGTACAATGCCTTTAAGGGCCGCTTTTAGATTTAACTTAATTTAGTTAATGTAAATTATCATCTTGCACCGACATAAAATATTATCTTTGTTTTCAGAGACCGATAACAGACAATACAACTATTTCAGTTATAACGCTTCGATTCCAATATACTCCGCAATGTATTACATAGTTCACATATATATGTTACTTACACCGTAGGTAATAATGACACGTTATTAAGTACATCTTGGGACCAAGGGGTCGAGCGTCGTCATTCGTCGCGGGTCAAACGAGACCTTTTCGACCTTGATATCGGTGACAAAATTGTCCTTTTCTGTTATTAATCTTGAAGATGAGTGGTATATTTCTGAAGAGACGGAAGTATCGGATTCAATCATAGCTAGGTCAAGATTTTTTATTTTGGGGTATTCTATTGTTTATCATACACTCATAGGTAAATAAATAAATCATCATCCTCCAGGGGTTATTCACGGTGTATCCCACAGGAGCCCGAGGTCTGCTTTGGCAACTAATCCCAAGATTTCCCATAGGCCCTAGTTTTACGAAAGCGCTGCCATCTGATCTTCAAACCCACAGAGAAAAGTAGACCTGAAAGGGATTAGGAGGAAAATAAAGAAAAAAGGGAAACTCTCACACAAATCGAACTAGACCTACAGGTCGATGCACAATAGCTGGCGCGTAATGTCTATGAAATTAGTGAAGTTTGCGAGTGTGTTGATTTGTATACATACAACTATATGGCCGTTTTCAAAATTAGGTCCCAAAACGAACCGCGGGCTCCATTTTTGTATAATGGAAAAAATAATAGGATGATGCGAGTAAAAAAATATTTGTTGTTGTAAGAGCTGGTTCCATCTATGTCGGATGTCGGCCAGATTTAAATCGGTTGTTCTAGTGTCAGAACATTTTATATGTAGCTGTTCACACTTGTCGGACACCAATTTGTGTACGTGGCGCCGACACCCGATAAAAAATCAGGCCCGACAGTCGACGAATGGGAACCGGGGGTAATTCTGTCCCGTAAGAAAGAAGATAATTGCAAACGTTTTAGGAAAACAAGGCCAAAAAACCCTTCATCTGGTTGATTACGGACAGATCAACGTTGAAAGGCACCGGCAGCTGTTCAGCAAACTTCTCGAACTCCCCATAAATTCAAGCCCCTATTTCACGAACTTGACAATTGTCACCTGACGACGACAATTCTCCGTACATTGCTGGATCCACAAGTAACCTAGCGACCACCCTAACTTCTAGAACAAGTAATGTGTGGCCAATTAACACTGTCAAGTGACTGTCACGTTGGTGGAATAGGGGCCTGATTTTAACTAACACCGTTTACGAATAAAAAATGAAACAGAAGAAAGAATTAAAATTAAAATTCAAATTACGTATATAAGTAGAGTAATAAAACTCATGATACATTTTTACAATTTTTTTTAAAATTAAAAATTTACACACTCAATACTATGTAAAAAAATTGATTTGTTATTCGATTGATTCAACCCTATCTAGATAAGTCAAGTGTAAAAATATGGGTGCATGCAACTTACTCCTAATTACGTCCCATCACTTTTATGTCAGCGGATTAAGGTTTCGTTACATCTTTATGAGAGGATTATATCAATACATATTTTGCATTTGACTGTTCATAACTTTTCCAACATCCTTCCCCACATTTAAGCCTGTGCTATTCATCCCAGGTCGGTACAGTGTATGTAGGGCAGTATCTGGTAGCAAGCTGCAACCTGATACCGTTCGAGGAATACGGGTCGTACTGGAAGCTGCGCATCGTGCCAGAATAACACTGTGAAAATCACAGCTTACAACAGAGTGGTCACTGACGATTAAAACGCTAGTCAAACGTACTGGTGAACCTGCAGATCTTACTTGAATTTTTCATTTTTGATTAACGATCAAGGAGGTTACGATTACTTCTTTATAGGCGTCATGATTATCAACCAATTTAGGTAAATCATATTGTATGGCACTCTTGTAAAGGTCAATAAAAACAGGTAAAGTAGTACTATAAATATTTCATAAAATGCAGTTTGCAGTGTACGTATATTAAGTTAGTTACGTGTGTGTGTATTTATGTACCTAGTTTAAGTGTGATGGCAAAATGTCACCATATTAAAAATATTAAAGAGAAGAAGAGCTATATAAATCCATTGCAATAGTTCAGAGCCTGGCTCTAGATCCTACACATATTTGATGTGATATTCCGTTCGGTGGGAAACGTACATGAGTGTTACCTCATTTCGCTAACTTAAAACTTAGACGCACTGAGAACTATCGCAATTCTTTCAATCGTTGTTGTAGCGGTTTCCAAAGATAAAAATAAACAGGCTCGTAAAAAAAACTAGTGTAATTAGAAGACTTGTACACATAAAAAGTTTTTTTTAAGTCAGTCGTAGATGTTTAGTAGACATTCTGTATAAATAGAATGTTACATAATGTAATGTTTAAACTAAAACATATGACTGAATCAAATGATCCATACTTCCGGTTCAAATTTGAAGGTAAATAACTGAGTAATTTCAGTGGTAACTAAAAAGCTTGAAGTAAGCGATATTAATATTAATAATATTGGTTTATATGATAAACATATTTTAAAACATGCATCTTAATACCCAGAAACAAAATATTCATGCTTATCACACAATTTTATCCCATAACTGTAATTTGCACCCAGGACCGCCAAGTTCGTAATCAGGGTCACTATCCCTCATAATATAAATGTTGGTTGCAAAATCCTAGTGGATCATTACCAAACCACCGATCATTTCATACTACTATGACACCTTTAAGTGGATTTCACTTGAAACGTAACAGTACAGTTCTGAATCATAAATGTTCAGAAATACGGAATAATATATTAGTACTGAAACCGTCACATCCGGTGCCATGCAGCTCTGAAATAACGATGAATGCTACGTTAGAATTTACATCTTATAACAAAGTTGTCACTCTGTGTTTGAACCCGCGCGTGACACAGTGTACTGTATTTGTAATACAGCTTTCGGATTTGAAAAATTGAATTTAGGTAGCAAAACCTCCATTCTGCTCTGAAATTGATTTTAGTATCAGTGTGTTTCGCTCACACTTAGCTTTACATGCAAGGTAAGCAAAAAATTACTAGAATTGACGTCATGACGTAATTTCAGTTTGTCAAGTTCAAGTTTGCAGAATGTATTTTTAGCAAAAAATATGTGACCTTGCCACTACAATAGGTATTGACTTCAAACTCTGAAATTTGCCAAAAAGTTACACAACAATTACCCATTTTTCTACTTATCCAAATACAAAAACCATGAATTCTCATAATATTCTTAAGTGCTATTCGTTCGAATTCTACGTGCCTTTTGTATTGACTGCAAACTCTGAAATGTGCCAAAAAGTTACACATCAGCGATTTTCTTATATAAGTATTTTTCTACTTATCCAAATACAAAAACGATGAATTCTCATAATATTCTTAACTGGTATTCGATCGAACTTACTTACTTAGATTAATCACAGGAGTTAATTATCAGTATGATCAAAACGGCTCTTAATCGTAAGGCGTTTTATTAGCTAAGTGCACTAGCTACCGCAAAGCCCGCTGCGTCCAGACGACAGTAGGAAGCATAAATCCGTACTGGAATAGCGCAGTTTATGCAAGTGCCTGGCTATCTTGATCCTGTCTAGGCTAGGAATTGCGAAACTGGCGTGTTATGCTAAAGAGTATCACGTTAACGTAGTGCTTGCATAAAAGGGCGTATATACTAGTGAGAAAATCGAGTAATTTGGAATAAAAATGAATGCACCATTGTTGTTTCGTAATTTTAATGCAATTTTTTTTTCCCCCTATGCAAAGAGAGGGGTGTTTGGTGGCTAGGTGTTTGTGTATCTGTGTGTGTATGTGTGTGTGTGTTTCTCTGTGACACCGATTGTATTGCGTTTTTTTGTCCGAAAGGTGACGTGATATATATGGTTTTAAGATACGTATTGTTAGCAAGGTATAGGTATGCCTTAATAATTGGGTATGTACAAACACGTCATATTTGATCTCAACCACTTATGGTTAGTGAAGTGTCTAAGTAATTAAATGTTTAGCCTTGTACAAGTAAAACCACACAAAAAAAAAGAATGAATTAAATTTTCTTAGGCTGGCATTATGTTCAAGATTTTGGTAGTTTGTAATTTTAGGCCTTAAGTAAGCTAACTACTAGACTACTAGACGTGCCTAAGACTAAAGGTACGGTGCTAAAAGTTAGTGTGGTTTATCCTAAGTCTAAAGGTGATCCTTGGCCTGAAATTACTTACAGGCAACAGTTTTTCTTCACATATTTACACAAACCTAAGATTAAAGGTGTGGTGATATGCGAGTTGAACTAAAACTTAGTAAATTATTTCAATAAAAATTACAATGATAAAATTGTAAACACATATTTATTGTATGTTACAGATATTTGTCGTGTCTGAGGGCAGGCACGATGCAGCATGGCCGTGTTAGCAACATGAGGCGCCCCCTAGCGACGATGACGGGAACCTGCCATAGAAACCAGTACGCTTACCATGAGTTTGACAGTGACGGCTTACGCTAACGAGTATCGAGTTTTCTATCTGTGCATCTCTATTGCACTTTGACAGTACGAGCGGGATGCACAGATAGTAAACTCGATACTCGTTAGCGTAAGCCGTCATTCTCAAACTCACGGTAAGCGTACTGTACCACCGCGCGACCCAGTCAATAAAAGAGGGGGAACCGACTGGCGCGGGCCATTATTTTCTGGAATTTGCTACAGTGAACATTAAAATTTAGTTAAGTTGTAATTTGTGTGGATTACAAGATATAAACCTATTTAAAAAGAGTTCTGTAGTCACTTTATTTAATAGTATCAATAAATCGGTTCACCCGGTTTTGAGATATTGAACTTTGAAATGAAAATGTCGAGGTTTTTTCAACTTTTCCAAGTCATTACTTGTTAATTATTGTTAATTGTTGATAGCGAAGCGTTAACAAAGAACCCAGAGACACCCCGTATTTTTTGTGCTTTGATCTTTGGGTCAATGGTATAATCCGCGAATTCCGCGAATACGCCGACCCGAACGGACGTGCGCTTATCTAACTCCCGCTTTGAGTATATTATTGAAGTCAAACATTCCATTCTCAACGTTGTGCGTGTGTGTTAAAGTGCATAATTGCATGTCAATAACATTACCTCCGATAGTGCACCAATAATGCCCCGGTCACCTTCCAAACAATTCGGATCTAATCCAGAAATTTATTCCAAACATGATGGACACGATCTGAGTCCGACCCACGGTGCTACTCAGAGGAAAAGAAAACATATGGACTGCTGTAATATGGACTTATCTGAATTAAAGGCAGATATCACCAGCATGTTCAGTGACATTAAATCAGATTTAAAATCCCTTCGCTCAGATAACTCAAGGATTCACACATCTATTTCGGAGCTAAAACACAGCAACAAGAAGTCCTGGCTGAGTTCAACGAGATGAAAACTACGATTGAATATGTAACCGACAAACAACGCGACCAGGAGAAGCAAGTAGCCGACCTAACCTCAAAGTTATCGGAATTAGAGAATAAACATACCGATTATGAGTCACTACAAAATAAATACGACACACTTCAATCTGAATTGGACAGACAACAACAATATGCTCGTATTTTGAACCTCGAGATTTCCGGCATGCCTGAGTCCAAATCCGAAAACCTTTCAATAATTGTCATAAACAAAGCCAAGCATGCAGGTGTTGAAATAACATACAATGATATCGACCATGTAAACAGAGTCCGACCGATGACACAGCGAGAGGGTCGTCCTAGGGCCATCATAGTAAAGTTAAAGACCCGTGCACACAAGAACAACATCCTCGCGGGCCTGAGGAGGACCCGCGGAGTGTCCACCACCGAAATCGGTTTGCAGGGTGAAACACGAAAACTATTTGTTAACGATCATCTGACACCGAACAGAAAACAAGTACTCATGAAATGTAAGGCAGCAGCAAACCTTCGAGGCTACGAGCATGTATGGGTTCGGGACTGTAACATATATGCCAGGAAATCCGACGGAGCCCCAGTCGTCCAGCTCGAGTCACTTAAGGATATCAAGAAATTATTATGAAGTTTGACTAATAACTATCGTGGTTTTTATAGCTTCGTCGTATCGCCTGTAATTTTTTTATTATATTTCTTTTCTTTCGTCACTTACATAAATTATGAAACCATTTTGTTGACACACAGATATACCAATCACACACACACACATCACACAATTACATGCACTAAACTCGAAAACATATTATCTTTATGCTTAAATTACTACACAAGATCATACAACATAACCTCTAAGATACCGATTGTACCTATTGTTGTTTTCGCGTTCACTTGCAACTTCCTCTGTTTTCCAGTCAGCGCAAATATACATACTAACAACATGAATGTTCACCTCTTATATTTTTACTCAAACAGTTATGTTTACCTTGCAAAACTCATGATAACTGTAGCGCAAAAAAAGTGGGAGTGTAGTACAGCGAATGTGCTCGGCATGCAACCTGCATTGCATCCGCTCTCGGGCACTTTCGCGGTATTAAAGTCCCAACGTTGTAAAAAAGTTGTTTACGTCTGTCTGCAGGCCGTGCAGGCGGAAACAATTCGAACGAATTTTACTTTAGGTATTGTATATTATGCATCATTTCATGAATCGCCTAACTTCACATTGATTATAATTAATAAAGGTAATTATTTTCTGCTACAAATACTATAGGTAAAATGGCGCTAAAAGTATATTACCAAAATGTGCGCGGTTTGCGTACGAAAACAACAGATTTTTATAGAAATATGTTACTGCACGACTTCGATCTTTTAATTATTACCGAAACTTGGTTACACGCAGGTATTTTGGACAGCGAATTATGTAACTCACAATACGAGATTTTTAGATTGGACCGAGACCTAATGCTTACAAATACTACCATGGGGGGCGGAGTCATGGTGTGCGCCCGGCGTCAACTTGGTGTGACGCTGCGCGTGGACCGGTCTACGCCGCCTACTGAACTCCTATGGGTGACTGTACCTTCCAACTCTATAGGATCATCTTTTAATAATCTTCATATTGCTACAGTATACTTACCCCCTAACTATTACACGCTACCCACCAATATTAAAAACGTATTAGAAACTGTCACAAATGTTTATCAACAAAACAGTAAAGATTATTTTATGATTATTGGGGACTTCAATCTGCCCTGTATACAATGGACTAGTGACGGCCCTACCTACATAAAAAGGTGTTCAACGGAAATTCAAATGGCAGGCATAGAATTAGTTGAAGAATTTTCCTGTTTAGGATTGGATCAGCATAACTTCACAAAAAACGCTAACAGTAACACTCTTGATCTAGTATTTAGTAACTTCCCGGTGAGCATAAACGGTATTAAAAATCCTATTATAAAAGAAGACAAAGCACATCCCAGTTTTTCTATTTTAACATACGATCTACATTTAGTACCATTACAAGAAAATAATGTCACAAAAGTTTTGTATCATAAGGGCGATTATACTAAAATAAACAATCACTTAAGCGAAGTCGACTGGTATCAGCTTTTTAAATGTTGTGACTCAATTAATTGCGCAGTGAACTGTTTTTATAAGAAAATACAAGAAAGTGTAGACTTATTTATACCCAGCATACAGATTAACAAAAACTCTAGACAGTATCCTTCATGGTACAGTAAAACTTTAATACGTTTAATACGCCGTAAATGGAAGGCCCATAGGAAATGGAAGCGTTACCAAAATAACCTTGACTACCAAGAGTACTCTTATCTTAGACGAAAAGTAAACATAATGGAAACTAATAATTATAATTCTTATCTAATATCTGCGCAAAAACAAATAAAAATTAACCCAAAAAAAATCTGGACTTACATAAAATCAATGCGTGGTGCCTCGGACTATCCGAAATCTATGACCTATAAAAACGAATCATTTAATGACGGTCCAAGTATCTGTAACGGTTTTAGTAAATTCTTTCAAAGCGTATACGTCGAACCTAATCTTCAATATGATATCAGCTGTCTTAATATGCCTAAAATAGGAGACGTACACGCGATTGGTAACGTCATAGTGTCAACTGAATCTATTGTAACCCTACTTAATAACGTAGATACCTCCAAATCGGCCGGCCCAGACAACATTCCCCCTTATTTTATTAAGCATACAGCTAAATCTCTCAGTACTCCGTTGACATTTATTATAAATCGGTCTTTGTCAGATGGCACATTTCCTAATCAATGGAAAGAAGCAAATATTGTCCCAGTACATAAAAAATCATCTAAAACTGTGATAGAAAATTACCGTCCAATTTCAATTCTTAATGTTTTTAGCAAAATTTTCGAAAAAATTGTTTACGATCACATATACCCAACTATAATTCATGGTATCAGTCCTAATCAACATGGTTTTCTCAAGCACCGATCTACAATTACAAACCTAGCGGAGTTCTCTAACTTTGTCCTCTCTAACATGGAATGCGGCGGTCAGGTTGACGTGGTGTACACTGACTTTGAGAAAGCCTTTGACAGAGGGGACCACGTCATCCTACTAGCAAAGTTAGAGCAATTAGGAATACATGGTAACTTATTGCGGTGGGTCAAATCATATCTTGATAATAGGTCACAATTTGTGACAATTGGAGGATTTAGATCCGATTTCATAAGGACTCCATCTGGCGTCCCACAAGGATCGCACCTAGGGCCCTTGCTGTATAATGCATACATTTTTGATATATACACATGTTTTACTTCTCCAGTTCAACACTTGTTATACGCAGACGATAAAAAAATATTTCTTAAAGTTAACAGCACATCTGATTGACGCCTTATGCAAGCGACCCTAGATTCTTTAGTAGACTATTACCGTAGAAATAAGATCACAGTTAATGCAGCTAAATGCCAAACTATAACTTTTACCAGAAAAACCACACCAATTTGTGCTAACTACACCATAAATAACATTAGTATAGAAAGAGTTCAATTAATAAGAGATTTGGGTGTTGTGTTAGACAGCAAAATGTTACTTTCTGACCACATAGACAATATAATAAACAAGGCCTATAAAAACCTCGGATTTGTAATGAGAATCTGTAAAGCATTCACAGATCCTAATTGCATAAAGGTGGTGTATTTCGCTTATGTGCGAAGCATTTTAGAGTACGCAAGTAATATATGGTCGCCGCAATACGCAATTTATAACTCTCGTATTGAGAAATTGCAAAAAAACGATTACGATATCTTAATTTTCGAACTAAAAATACAAACACAGACTATAATACAAGTTGTCAACGACATAATATGATGCATTTAGAAGATAGAAGAGTCATGCTCGACATGGGCCTGTTATTTGATATCATTAGGGGTAATATGGACTGCCCAAACCTGGTGGCTGAAATCAAATACTTTACACCTAAAACAAACACAAGGCACCCTCGTCTTTTTAGTGTGCCCCATAGTCGCACCAATTATTGCAAGAATTCCGTGATGCATAGATTAGTGAGAACATACAACGGTACTTTCAGTAATATAGATCCGTTTGTGCATAAGAACAAAAAATCATTTAAAAATGCAATTGCAAGTAAAATAAAGAGGCAATAATATTTAATGATCATAACAATAATAACTACACTCAAATGTTTACACTCACACCCACATACACACACACACACACAACGCACACACACACACACAACGCACACATACACACACACACACACACACACACACACACACACACACACACACACACACACACACACACACAACACACACACACACACGCAAAAAGGATAGATAGTTAGTTTGTAAAGGATAGTTAGTTATAAGTTAGCATCTCCGTTAATATTTTTGGGAGACCTATTATTGGCTAAACAGTTGTATCATAATTGTAAGAACATCATTATATGTTAAAGCTGTTTTCGCGGTAAGGTTAAGCGGTTTTCTAATAAAATAAATAAATAAATAAATAAATAATGATAATACTAGTAATAATTACTTATCTCACTAACATGGTGACACTAGGTAAATCCTAAGAAAAGTGAATAAAGATCATGTCTAGCGTTCTTTTACTGGATCTAAACCCAGGAAGAATACCAACTATATGCAAATCGCCTGCGGTGGTATAGACATGAATGAGGGATGATAATCATGTTACTAGAAAGGCATAAAGTATGAATGTGGAGGTAGTTAGATAAGAGAAAGACCAAGAAATGGATGGACTGCGTGAGAAACAATATGAATAGAATGGAAGCGTGTGACGAATCGACGGCTGATAGAAAGGAATGGAAGAAAGAAACCTGCTGCACCGATCCCAAGTAAATAAGATAAGGACAAGCGAATGATGCAACACAGGAAGAAAACTTTTCATGGACCCGTCATCATCATCGCACGCGACGCCGACGCGGCGACGACGCAACGCACAATTTTGTATGAGAACGTTCACAAGACGTCGGTAGTGTGGCGGGGCCCTTAAAGCTACTGACGCTTTGCCTGGAGTAAATGCCTTTTTTCTCGGTTCACTACCAACCTAACTACATCAGGCAATTTTTCTCTTGACTTGCCAACAATGTTTTCCTTCAAAATGTTTAGAATCACAAAACGCCGGTTGGTTTGTCATTTACTTTGTAATCTGTTTGTCTGTGTCATCATTCTCAAGATTCTAGTGGAACTTGTAACAATAGTGGTGACATTATCTTAACGATTAAAACCCTTTTTAACCGACTTCAAACAAAAGGAGGAGGTTCTCAATTCGGTTGTATTTTTTCTCAGAACTCCGTCATTGATGGGCCGATTCGAAAAATTATTTTCTGTTAGCATGTATATGCTTCCAGGTGGGTCCCATTTTTTTTTGTTCAGTTAGATGATGGGATCCACGAGGAATTGAGGGAACTCCTAAATTTTAATAGGCGCGCGTGTAGTATTTTCTTTTATAACTCGTGTATTTACATCCGAAAATCATAAATTTGGTGACGAGGAATTGATGATGAAGACCACAGATGAGTTCTCGAATTCCTCAATTATGTACTTAAAAGTGCAAAAGTACCTACGTCACAGGTTCTAATAAGATTCCGTTGAAATAGGAACTAATGAAGTGCCATTGTTGATGATCTTGGGGAATCGACGAAAGTCCTCAAATATTATAGGCCCACATACAGCGATTATGTTTTTTTTCTATAGTAATCAACGCATTTGCCATCGGAAATCAGTTCATATGGTAAATTGTAAAAAAATGTGTAAATATTCTCGTGGCTTGGCGGAGTAGTAAATTGAAGTCGGTTAAAACTTTGTTTTTAAAGCAAATTATATCATACAATAAAGATTCAAAAAGAAATCTCATTCTCCGTCTCTTATTCCTGACTGTGCCCTAAAGGGTCCGCTTTGGCACCAGTGTAACGAATAGGGGTTAGTTGCACCAAACCGTCTGTAGTTGTAAGCGGTGTTCGTAAAAACCTGAATGTATGGAACGCTTCACAAGTGTCTATGAAATGACAGCTGCCAGCAGTGCCATAGTTAACATTGACCGGCCTGTAATCGAAATTTGGTAATCCCTAAATCTTTGCTTTTGATTCTCTTGTGTCATGTCAGGTGACTAAACATTTTGCGTCACCTATTTCAAATTATTTTTACATCACAGACATTACATTTATTTGTTTATTCATCATCAGCCGAAAGACATCCACTCCTGCATAATGCTGAGCCAGTGTCCGGTTCACTGCCGCAGAGACACACTTGTTTCGTGTTTTATGTGTTTTTTATTTGTTTATTCTATTGTTGAATATGCGTGTCCTGGGTGTTTGTGAATAAATGTATCTTTCTTTCTTTCTTTCTTTCTTTCTTTCTTTCCTGGACATAGGCCAAAGGGTTCCAAAGTGACCGGTCACTCACTCACCGCCACCAGCATCCAGCGTACTCCCGCAACCTTTACCAGGTCATCAGTCCACCTTGTGGGGGGCCTACCCACGCCGCGCCTTCCGGTCCGTGGTCACTACTCGAGAACTTTTCCAATGGTTCAAATGAATCACAGATTTATTTGAACTAAATAAGCTTTGAAATGCTGGACTGTTTTAGCGAGCCTGCGACTGGCGTGGAGAGCAATTTGTCAAAAAGCTCTTGTGACTTAAATTAAACGTCGTTTTGTGGGGAGTTAATTAACCCTAGCCGATTCCACGCTATTGTGGAGTATTTAAAATTAGGTGTGAATTTGTACCACTGTGTACTTGAAACGTGGCCAAGAGCTTCCTAATACCCAAGGTAATATTTATATTAATAATAATAACGCCAGGCAGAGCTCGTCGACATCACCATCCCCCATGATGAGGACCTCGTAAAGGCTGAGGACAAAGTCAGCAAGTACGAGGTAAAAAAAGGCCATGTGGGATGGTGATTATTCCCGTTGTTGTCCCGTTGAAGTTGTTCTTATATTCTGTTTTTCTGTTTTCACCTACTCAATTCTTATCTTTTCTGGCATAGTCTCCACTACTCAAAGGTTGTCCGGAAGAGATCGCTCTTTAGCGATAAGACCGCCTGTTGTCTACCATTGTTTATGTTTAATTCACCTCTATTTTTCTATTTTATTTTTACTTTGTCTCGTGAACAATAAAGAACATTTGTATTGTATTGTCCCGATAGTCGTTTCTGCGAACTGTCTCATAGCGAAGAGTCTTGACCAACATCTCAAAACACTCGCTAGATGGCTGGATCAAGGGTCTACAATGTTAATAGTAGTAGTATTAGGGGTAAACAACAGACGATTTTATTACTGAAGAAAAGAGTGATATCTTAGAGATATTTTTAAATTATATTAGTTTTAGTACACTTTCGTATTTAAAATATTAGTATAGATTTTTAGTCACACAACGAATTTGGCAGTCAGATTCAGGTGTAAAACATAGGATTGTTGTTCTCCGGTAATTATTTCCTGGGGTGCTGTAATTAGATACTGCTAGACACTATCCTTCTTATTCATAAAACTTAAAATGCCTGTGCTAAATAAAATGTGCTTTGTCTCTTTCTGACGAACACAAATGTCAAAGTGACAGATAAGGACAAACGAATTTTAACGGCATTTTAGTTAAAACAGGCTTGTATTACGTTTATGAATACGGCCGTATATGTACTACGACAGGCTACTAGACAGTCCTACTTGAATACAGGTTATTTTTAGTTTGAGTGTGTGTGAGAGTTTAGGGTATCCGAGACCGCATGCCTATCACGTAACACATTATACTTACGTTAGGTAGATAAAAATGTCATTTTGTGTATGGAAATATGACAGTTAAACCGAGCTACCGCGCGTTCAAAACGTTACGGGTAATCACCTCAGGTATCCCATACAAAAAATCCTTGAACGGACTATATGGATGGATATTTGCCTGCGTTCGTTGGACGGAATGAGCCGCAATAGCAAATAAAAAAAATTTATTTGCATATAAACACACTAGTTCTTAAATTAATTAGTTTCCCCGTGTGGTGTCGGGTTAGAATTTCACCACCCCCTTTCTTCCCGTGGGTGTCGTAAAAGTCGACTAAGGGAGCAGGGTTAAAGTGTGTACTGGGCGATGGGCTAGCAACCTGTCAATGCTATATCACATTTCGTCAATCTTTTTAATACCCACATTTATGCTGAAAGTGGCACTGGAACATAAGTTTCATGTGCTCTGCCTTTTAGGGATAAAGGCGTGAATGTATGTATGTATGTAGTTCTTAAAATTCCTACCAACTTGTCTAACGGAAAACCTACCTGGCCATCAATAACCAATCCCATCAATGCTATTACGCCTAAACTTTCCGTGGACGTCACTTGGACAGTTTTCCAATTAATTGAAAGTCAAAACACGTCTTCTGGTAAACGGGGGTAAATTTTAAATTCAATTTTTGGGTGCTGTTGGAATGTTATCACGGAATTGTGTTATGAAACTCCACGTAGAGCCTGGAGGATGTCATTTGGCACCGCTTGTATTGGTAATAAAATTGCGAAAAAAGGCGGTTCAAGTTTGAGGCGTCGCTAATCGAGTAAAGCAATAATAATAATATAATTATTATATTGACTCCTTGTCACGAAAAACAAAGTGTTATTTAACAATAGGATAGGAATCTGGAAGAGACTGAAAGCGACGATTATTTAGACTAGTTGGAGTTGATGGTATGTTGCACATTATATTTTTAGACGGAATTAATTTATCTTTGTGCCTAGTAAACAAAGCGATTGTCTTTCATTGTTAAGTGGTAAACACAGCGATTGTATTTTATTGTTTAAGGTAACCGCTAATTAATACTGTAAAATGAACGTAGTAAACATCAACATTTTTTTCAACGAAGAGGCTGCTTTATTTGTAAGGAAAGGAGCAAATAAAAAATACTTACCAATTAATTTAAAAAAATAGACTTTTCACGATATAGTCAAAGCGGAACAATCTTTTGTACGCAACCAGGAATAAGGATAGGAGGATGATGACTTTACCAATAGAGTCGTTATTCGAGTAAAGTATTTAAGTATTAAAATTGGCTTTTAACAACAACATTTTATAAATACATGGAAGCCTTTAACGATTAAATACTTACAGGAAAGATTTTTCATTCAATCTGTCCGATCCTTTTACATGAAATACGTGGTTTACTCGTAAAACACAAACCGAGTACTGAACTGATATAGGGAACAGTAACCGAATATTTCGACGAAATTGGATAACATCTATTGGAATTCTTCTTTATAGATTCAGAAAGTTAGACGCATTGCCCGACGGCGCTCGTGGCTCCGGCGAGACTTGAAGTCCCATACTAACCGCGGCTTGGGGCGTTGGGGGGGTTAAGTTATGGAAATATCGTGCAGGCACTGGAATAACGTCCAATCAGGGAATTTAATGGAATAAAGTTTAACTCTATCCAGCGATATTTAAAGTTGAACTTCTAAATTTTGAATGAGTTTTGAATGGTTTTAAGGTTTTTCTGTGAATGTTCTTAAACGTTAATTAGATCTCAAGATGCATAGGAAATACGAAAATACTTTTTGAAACCTTTGGAGAATTTAATAAAAATATTGTCCGTGTGAGAAATCTAAACGTTTGATGAACTTAATCATAACAATCGTATTCTTCCACTTACTAAAATATCATGAAAGTAATTGAAGCAAGAAAAGTTGGTCAAGGTCGCAGCAAGTGGAAACCTATGATCTGGGCATACCCCTACAGGAGGCATGACTATATAAAGGATACACGAAAACTGATACTGTTGACATGTAAAATAGTTATTTACGATACACCACTCGTTGCGAATTACCTATTCGCACGTGTATCGTACAACGTTTTACTGTACATATGGCTCTTTCAAGTTTCGACATATGCATGAAAAGTGCTCTTTTCCGCACTAGTGCGGGAAAGTAGCACCATATGTACTGTAAACTATGTTTTATAAAGGATCAAATGAAAATGAAATGAAATGAAAAAAACATATCAATTACCTTTTTTAAATGAGACCCTAACGAGTTTTAAATATTGAGATATAAATCTCATTTTCAATAAAATGTGAGACACGTTCTTATCACAGGTTTCCGCTGGCTACGATCTTGACAAACTTTTCTTCCTTCAATCACTTACATGACTTTATTGTACACAAAACCTTTTTTTTGTAGTCAGCTTTTGAAGGGGCCCTCGGCTGCGTTAAAGTTTTGTAAGGCCAAAGATTCACGAACAAGACCTAATTAAAACCAGTGACTACATTCCCAAAACACCGTTTTACTAATAATTAATTTCCTAAACTTCACCATCACGCCTTGCAAACATTAGCTTATACTATAATGTTCATACGGAAATACCCGTCAAACATGACAAAGGCCTTAGGGCCGGGACGAGATTGTCGGTTGAGCCGTTTAAACGTGGTTAAGTAACGAACAACCAAACTTCCAAACTTTCGCATTTCTAATATTAGTAGGATGAATATGAGTACGAGCATATCATCTTGTAGGCGTTTACCCCTACACGCTCCGCTTGTAGGCCGCTCCCAAATCACAGCGAAGGCGCTCTTAAATAAAGGGAGGTGTTAATTAAACTTTGACTAATTAATCAGAGGGTTGGAAAGTTGTAATAGTTTTGAATTGTAGGGCGTCGAGGGCTCGTGGAAATATCGACTTTTGTTTTTGTATTGTGTTTTGCAATTTGAATAACAAATTTTCTAGTTTGCCCCTGACTAATTATAGAGGTGACTTTTGGTTTGATTTCTGGTGATGAATATAAACGTTCCAAATCAACACATTTATTGCACTCATCTAAGTGTAAAGTGCTTCAGTTCTACATAATTCCTGTAAATACATGCAGGACTGTAATAAATTAAACGTAAAACATAAGTAATATATAAGCTATCATATGTACAATATTCAATTGGTTTGGTAGCGAAAGTGGCGAAAAATATTTATAGCATAATACATCCATTAATATATACAAAAGTACAATGTGACAAATGTTTGTAGCAGTATAAGTACACAGACTACTCACTCAAATACCGCCGCACCATTGACGACCGCTTTAGTTTAGTTGGTAGTGACCCTGCCTGCGAAGCAAGAGGTCCTGGGTTCGAATCCCGGTAAGGGCATTTATTTGTGTGATGAGCACGAATATTTGTTCATGAGTCGTGGATGTTTTCTATGTATTTAAGTATTTATTTATTTATCTATTATATATATCGTCGTCTAGTACCCATAACACAAGCCTTACTGAGCTTACTATGGGACTAGGTCGATTTGTGTAAGATTGTCCCCTTATATTTATATATTTTTATATTTATATTATAAATAAGTTTATCATTACCTAATACGTAATAATAATAACTGATAATATTTCCACAATCTAAATAATAAGAGAAGCGCACAGTAATATCATATTTGTATACGTACAATGTGAACTTCTAGTATTTTTCTTTTCTATAACTAACTTTACTTACAGTCAATTGCAGTTACAAAAGATCAAAATCATCCAAATTAAGAAATAATAACGGACAATATTACACAAGTCGAACTGGCCCCATAGTAAGCTCAACATGGCTTGTGTTATGGATAATAGACGACTATGTATTAAATAGATAAATGCTTAAATACAAAGAAAGCATCCAAGACTCAGCAATTGAAACTGGCTCTTACCGCGATTCATACCTGGGACTATCAGCTTAATAGACAGGGTCACTATCCACTAGGTTAAACCGGACATCGAGTAAAATAATAAACCAATTTAAAAATGATAGACGGACTTCCCCGATGTAGTAATAGTTATTTACGATAAAAGTGCTGCAAAATAGGAAACTCGCAACGAGTGGTATTAAATTAAAACACGACCGAAGGGAGTGTTTTAAATCGACACGAGTTGCGAATTACTTATTCGCACGTGTATCGTACGTTTTACTGTACATATGGCTCTTTAAAGTTTTGACAATATGCACGGAAAGTGCTCTTTTGCGCACTAGTGCGGAAAAGTAACACCATATGTACTGTAAATAATATTATAGACACTAAATAGGTACTTAATATTAATACTAGGCGGGCAACTGGCACCAGGGTGGGCCATGCGGGCGCGTGGCTTAAACCGCCTATAGTAGAAAACACTGACAAACTACCTTAACATATTCAACAATAATTAACTTTCGGTGCAAACAGATTTGTTATAGCTATTATATAACTTGAAGCTTTGATAGTTTTTAAGTTAGTATTTAAATGAAATACTACAATTGGGATACCCTTGCAGGGCTCATGTCCATATTGTAATACTAACCACCTTTATTGTAACAACATGAATGCAATAAATTACTTGATTACAAACCCGCGGGATAAAATATAGCCTACTAGTTTCTGCCCGCGACTCCGTACGCGTGGATCTTGTTTATATCGTTGCTCCATTTTCACGCCCCATTTCACCCCCTTTTTTTCCCGGGACTTAAACTATCATATCAAAAACAAACTTTATTTAAATCGATTCAGTGGTTTAAGCGTGAAGAGGCAACTGATCAAACGCACTTCTATATTTATAATATTAAAGTAGGCATGGATTATCTACCATCCGGAAAGTCTGTGTTCTACACTCAGATGAATACGACGGATAAGTGGTTGAGGAGATATTCCATTACATACGAACTTATAAAGTAATAATCTCCTGGGCTTCTCCTCTTCAAAATATTGGTATATAATATTATATCCAATAACACTCGCTTTTGATGGACGAATTCCACCTCCTTTACAAAAGTTTGCCAGAATTATGCACGTTTTCTTAAAGAATTTGCATATTTCGGGCGATCTTTCCCCTTAGGGGATTCCTTCTCACACTTATCACGGCATTGAGATGTTAATTATTAATTAAGGAACACCGGTGCTACGTTACGAGTTCCACGACGTGGAAGCTCATCAAGCTGATTAATTATTATTCGATTAAAATGTTGAACCATGAGCAATAAGAGCTTATTTCAATAATTAGACCTCACTAAATGACATAAGTTGAAATATCTGGTAACAAGTGAAACATACAATAAAGATCAAAATTAGATCCGAAAACTAGGCGTTTTTCCTGTTGACAGTCTTTTTCTTCTTTCTCGTGTGAAGGGATCAAAAAAACTTAGACTAAATTTTGTTTTGCCAATATTTTGCCACCTCTATCGCTCGAGGTAGCTTTCATAAGGTCTTCCTCAGTGCACGAAGCCGGACACAGGGAGCACTGCGTCATGTGCTGAGTCGTTTGAACGGTGCCACATTCGCAGAGTACGTTGCTATTTCCTGGTCTGATTCCCCATTTCTGGAGGTTATCTTTAGAGAGACCAACTCCCGTCCTCAATCTGTTTAGAGCCTTCCACGTGATCCAATTTTCATTTGCTCCTGGGGGCAGGCTTTCTGCAGGTGCGATATGTGGTGAAACTTCGTTGAGTCGCGACTTCCATGCCTTTAGGCGAGCTTCCTGGGGCGTTTGGTGCAGGAGAGCTGCGTTAGTGGCGAAGCTCCTACGGGACTTTAGTCTGCTGGTTGCAGGAACGCGCGCATACATTAGATGTCGGGGGTCGTGCAGTTGTTTGTTGCGTTCCACGGCAGCTGCTACATCTCTGTGAATACATGGTGGTGCAATTCCGCTTATTTGGTACAAATGGTCGCATCTGGTGGGCTTCAGGCATCCGGTGATAAGGTGGCAGGTTTCTTTGATTTCATTCCTGACGACCGGTCCCGAGTTGCTTATTACGCAAGATATGATATGGCAATGTGTTAGAAAGATGAAACGTGGGAACTCGCCGGGTCACGACGGTTTAAGCATTGAACATATTTTGTACGGAGGCCCATTGTTACATATAAAAATGGCACGAGTTTATGACAACAAATGTGGTGCCGATTGTAAAAAACAGGACGGGCGATCTCAGTGACTCGTCTAACTACACTCGAGAGCAAAAGTTTCGGGTCACTAGCATTTACTTTAATATCTTGTAAATTGAACCTTATAGACAATTTAATGTTACTAAAATGAAATGCATTACATTTACTACTGACCATTTATTTTATTATGTTTAAAACGACAAATTAAAAATGGCGTCATTTTGCTTGCAAAACCAAAACTGAAAATATTGAACTTTTTATATTTACAAGTAGTTTAAAAACAGTTTAGTACTTGGTATTAACCCCACGTGCTGTCTGGACTGTTGCAATGCGATTTGGCATGCTGTACACCAAGTTTCTGAAACACTGTTGGGGAATGTTCTCCCATTCCTCTACCAGTGCATGTTTCAAGTCACGAAGTCCGAGTCTTACACGTCGTCCGAGCTCGTCCCAGGCGTGCTCCATCGGGTTGAGGTCGGGGCTACGTGCTGGCCACACCATGGGACGAATATTCACCTCATCAAGGTAGTCTTGCACTAAACGAGCAGTGGTGGGACGGGCGTTATCGTGCATAAAGATGGCATTCTCACCAAGTCTTGCCATAAATGGACCGACGTGCTCGTTGAGGATTTCATCCACGTATCTTACGCCATTAAGAGTACCGTTTTCGATCAGTACAAGCTCTGTTCGGCTTTCCGCAGAAATTCCAGCCCACACGAGTACCGAACCACCACCGTATGCCACCTTTTTTTCAATACAGGCTTGCATAAATCTTTCTCCTGGTCTTCTGTACACCTTTGCACTTCCGTCGTGTGTATACAGCATAAGTTTTGATTCGTCCGAGAACCCGACATTTGACCAATTTTCAATTGTCCAATGCGAGTGTTCGCGTGCATAAATTCGTCTTGCTATACGATGGTGCCTCTCGAGTTTCGGACAAATTGCGGGTCTAAATGTTTTTAAATTACCTTCAGCAAGTCGCCGTCTTACAGTCCAAGCAGAAGGGTTGCTTCTACCAAGCCCTAAAAAATGATGAGTCAGTGCTGTTCCCGTAAGAAACCGATTTCGCAGCATAGAGTTGACTAGATATCGATCTTCTCGTGCCGTCGTACACCTGGTTCTGCCTGTTGTTGGTCTGCGTAGGTTCGAACCAGTTTCTAGAAACCGCTAGCGAACACGCTGAACTGTAGACAATGATACACCGACTATTCTTGCTGTTTCTCGCTGACTGCTCCCATTTCCCAGGATCGTGAGGATTCTCGTACATTCCTCAGGTGTGAAAGACATAATTACTACTTTAACAATGACTATTGGATACCTGGAAGACTTCTTATAAATAGATTTTATGACAGAACAAAAACAAAAGCAAAAACAGTTGCGAAAATTAGAAGTTCTGATTTGAAAAAAAGGGATCATTATGTTTATAACTCTTTTAATGCCATTACTTCACGCCAACCAATAAGTTTTTATATGTGTAAAGAAGGATTATTAAATTATTTATAAGGTTCAATTTATTTCAATACGATAGCTTTATTCGTTTTCAAGATATTGAAGTAAATGCTAGTGACCCGAAACTTTTGCTCTCGAGTGTACAGGCCTATTTCGTTAGCCACAGTGTTTTCTAAGGTGCTTGAAAGGCTGACTAACCCGATACTAACCGAGCATATACAATTAAATGATGCACAGTTTGGGTTCCGTCCAGGTCTGTCGACAGATATGGCTATTTTTTGTCTCAAAAACACCGTAGGCCGGTATCTTAAAAAAAAGACGTCGGTTTACGCTTGCTTCCTAGATCTTAGCCGAGCTTTTGATACCATTAACTATAGTTTACTGTGGGAAAAGGTATCAAAAGCCCGTGTGCCGCGAAGAGTAGCCGGTCTGTTGGAATTCTGGTACGGAAACCAAACGAATAGCGTTAAATGGGGAAGTAGCAATTCGGACCCATATAAATTGAATTGTGGGGTTAGACAGGGTGGGCTGACATCGCCATTACTGTTTAATCTTTACATGAATGAACTGATAGAGGAGCTCAGCAGGGCCGCAGTCGGGTGTCACGTAGCAGGCGTATGCGTCAATAACATTAGCTACGCTGACGACATGGTTCTGCTGAGCCCCTCTATCATGGGACTGAGAATGCTGATATCTATATGCGAGCGTTATGCCGCACTACACGGACTTAAGTACAATGTGAAAAAGTCAGAGATAATGGTATTTAAATACGGCAGGGGACCTGAAGTTGTGCCGCCCGTCAGACTGAACGGGACAGAGCTAAAAATGTAACTAGTTTTAGGTATCTAGGACATATACTGACAGACAAACTAAAAGACGACGACGATCTCGAGAGACAAAGACGGGCCATTGCTATGCGAAGCAATATGTTGGCACGTCGGTTCGCTCACTGCTCTGACCAAGTCAAAATTACTCTGTTCGGGGCCTATTGCCAGGCGTTCTACACTAGTCACCTGTGGTATCATTACACGAAACGGTCGTTCAACAGACTCCGAGTACAGTACAACAACGCGTTTCGTGTGATGCTACGGCTGCCGTGGCGGTGTAGTGCGTCTGGGATGTTCGCCGTGAACGGAGTGGATGACTTTTACGCAATTATGCGTAAAAGACACTGATCCTTTGTCGGGAGAGTGAGCGAATCGACCAACAGTATTGTCAAGGTAGTGTACACGGCATGCTACCTTACGAGTAAGATGTCTACGCCTCGTCTATAAAACTGTTGCCTGTAATTTTATTTTTTTATTTTTATTTTTATTTTAACTTTTAACTTTGTATTTTAATTTGACATTGTCATTGGAAATTTAATGGGTTGATACCTAAATAATAAAGAACAATTTTATTCATTTATTTATTATTTATTGAGGGCTATGTCAACCTGGCCTGCGTGTGCAGAGTTCTTCCATACTGGACATGCATATTCCGCAGCTGACAAGCTGAGCGCCAGTGCCGTAGTGCGCAGTGTATGTGGAGTTGCACCCCATGCAGTCCCAGTAATGCGACTTTCTGTTTGGTGTTGAGGCAGTGCTTTTTAAACGTCAAGGATCTATCCAACGTTACGCCCAGGAATCGGGGAGCAAAAGTGTGGTCCAGTCGGCAGTCTTCCCATATATTGTTCAGCTCTCAACTGGCCTGTCTATTTTTAAAGTTAAAGGCACAAACTTGTGTTTTGGTTGGGTTTGGTCTGTTGACAGTACAACAGTTCAAAGTTTATGTACTTACATGTACATGTTTGTCGGCAAAACAAAACAAGCTCGTCCGTTGACTTATTTGAGGCCAAGGTAGCCATACAAATTGAGGGTAAAATGCAAACGCGATCGTAAAGTTTAGTTTCGGTAAAACTTATAAGTAGATACTAGGGGTCTATATCGGGTGGCATAAAATTGTTGATCCTAATATTTTGTCGCATACCAACTTTGTGCCGAATATCGAATTGCATAAACATTGTTGTGCATATTTTTTATTTGCCGAAATTGTTGTTCCTAATATCGATTGTCCTAAATATTTATTGTCCGAATGTTTATTGTGTCGAAGGTTTTTTTTTTAGAATGATTTCTGCTCTGAGGGACAAAAGGCAACTAACGAACCTATCTAATTTATCTAAATGAAGGTTGGCTCTGCTGAGAATTGCCTAATACTTGAATAACCTGTGACCCGCCTTCGTGTCGACGGAGCCCCGCTTCGCGGGGCCCCTATTTCTGCTCTGAGGGGCAAAAGGCAACTAACGAACCTATTTTATTCATCTAGATGTAGGTCGGGTCTGCTCAGAGTTTACAAATAGTATACAATTTAGGAAAAAAATAGTATAGGTGGTTTAATTTTAGCACGTTTAACAATAGGCAAAATAATTACTATGACAATGAAAATTAGGAATATTACTTTTTAGGTAATTCGATGTTCGAGTAATCAATATTAGGATAAACATACTTTAGGACTTTTAAATGTGTATGCGCAAAAATGAATAGGCTAAATAAGTAGTATGCCACTCTACATTATGCCAAACATTCTCGGCCAAAAAATTTTAGGACGATCAACATTATGCGATACGACAGGCACCCAGATACTAGAGCCTGAGCCTGAGCTAGATTTTAATGCTACCGTCTGTATGGGAAAATGACAGTTGAGTTGTTGTGAAACTTCGGAGCGGTGAGGCATAAAGTACAAGCACAGCATATCGTACAGCATCAATTAAATCATATCCCTGTATTTCGTGAAGCAGACAAACCCCTCGCGCAACAATAATTCAGTAGGAACGCTCCATATCTTGATGTAAATTCAACACATTGCGGTACATAAACTTTTTCAATTACACGGATCAATAGCATTAAAATTTAAACTTCATCTGAATGGAATTTTTAAGTGGGAACCGTACCCGTTGTTGGAAAGTTTTGCTAAAGATGTGAGTTTGACGTGTGCGTGTTTAGAAATTGAGAGATGCTTCAATTTGCTGTTTAAGAATGTATTGTTGGAGTTGCTTGATGTAAGAATGAAAAATAAAGACCCAACTTTAGAACGTTGCGTTGATGAAATTTTAAGAAATCATGTTATGCATTATTAGAAAAATAATCATATAGCCAAGATTGGAAGGGAAGAGTGAATAAAGATTCGTGACCTAAATTCTAGAACGTTGTTTCAAAGAAAGCAATATTTTCCAATTCACGCCCTTAAACTTCAGAACAATTAAAGGTCTTTCAGCGTACTAGACTTGACATATTTAACACATAAATATTTTAGTGTTTTGAATCAAGTTGTTAATATTAATTATACTATAATAAGAGAAATGGTATAAGAAAAAAGTCTGTGAGACTGTAGCTTTATATGCTTGTATGTTTTGTGTATACTCCGGAGCTGCATTTCCGATTTCATAACTTCTTTGATCTGCGTGTAGAATGGACGTTCTGAATGGTTAAAGGCTATATTTTATCCCATGGATTCGCCTGTATTCTTTGCAATACTCGGGCATAGTTAGTTATTAGCCAGTAAATTAGAAGTTCAATAATTGGAGATTTAAATAAATGTCATTAAGAAAGTGTTAAAATTAAATTACGCACAATAGCTATAATAAACAAGATTCCAATTTTTTAAATAAAAAGTTTCCTTAATTTATCAATCCTCAAATTTTTACTGGGCTACGACGGCAAGTATTTGATTTGTGTAAGATTGTCTATTAATACCTCAAAGAAGCACATTTTATGCAAATAAATCCCACCATGCATAAAAACAAATACTTTAATTGGTAATTAGGTACTTAAATTTAATTGTACTTACAACTACGAATAAAAACAAATTATTGCAACGAAAATAATGGAGTAATAAAATCAAGCTTATTAAGGTATCTCGTTCGTAATTCCGAGTAGATAATTAATAAACTTATTCTGCGAAATTTTCACTTGATAAATTAACAGTTGTTAAAATTAAGGAGCTACAATTTATGGGCTACTCTTTAAAGGGAGAAGCTATATTATTTGCCAATCGCAAGAAATCATTATAAAGCAACTTTGATAATTATATAATTACATTTTGTAAATAAAGTATATTTTTAGGGTTTGGTAAGCAATGAGCCATGCCCGTTTGTCCGTCTGTCCGTCTGCGGCTTACCCCAGTGACCATTGCTACTAGAAAGCTGTAATTAGGCATGGGTATAACTCTTAAATCAATCACGCCGATAATATGGTAGAATAAAACCTTGTTTTGAAAAAAAAAAATTAAGGTACCTAAAGCCCCGCCCGGGATGTATTTTTTTTCTCTTTAAACCCATGGGCTATAACGCGATTTTTAGACAGTTGAAATTTTCACAAATTATTTATTTCTGTTGCCGCTATAAGAACAAATTAATACTAAAAACAAAATATAATAAATATTATGGGAGCCCCCCATATAACAAACTATTTTTTACTGTTTTTATAGATACGTAACGCACTTGGCTGGTTTTTTATAATTCACGGATTAATTGGACGGAGTAATTATTATTACTGTCCCACTGCAGGGCAAAGGCCATTTTTTTCGTCGACATATCCCCTTTGTTTTTTTGGGCAGCCTCCCCCCAATTTTGGTCAAAGACCTCAAGCTCGTCTCGCCATCTTCTACTTGGTCTAACGCGACGCCGTATTCGGTTCTGTGGAACCCACTTGATGGTAATTGTAGCCCATAACGCTTCTGGCTATGCAGCAGACATGCCCGGGTCAGTCCCAAGTCCCAACCGAAGTTCGGTGGCTGTATGAGCTACGTCATCTTTCCGAGTTTTGGAACGCAGTATTGTATTTTTAATGAGATCCGTTAATTTCACGCTCAAAATAATGCGTTCCATGGCTCCACGGAATAGCAAACGGATAGATTTTTTTATGTTCTAGAAACTTAACATACCTAGATTACCGCAAAATACCGAATTCTATCATGTAGCCAATCGGATTTAAACTTTCGTGAGACATTTCTGAATACTAGTAACAGTGCCTGTCGCAACATTTTTTTATACTGAGAGTTTAACCGTGGATCAGCTAATCATTTGTTTTGAGCTGTCAAATTGAGCTTGAGTGTAACATTCTCGTACACCAATAGTTTAGTTAGTTATCAAGATGGCTCAGCGCAACCGGCACATCAAACGGCAAGCATCGTCAGTAAGACTACTAATTGAGCCTTAGTTACACTACCAACGTCTAGATGTTGTAATTAACTTGCGCATGTGAGGTGAAACGTCACAGTTACTTACTGGAACACTGCGTTGTATTTAAGTCCTCTGTGTGACATTTATTTGCAAAATTTGATTGCACAAAACAAATGAGAGTCACCTTTAAGCGCATGTTGCGCAAGCATATACTCGATATCTCTGGTTAATTAACGACGTAGTATGATACAAAGAGTACCTAAATTAATATATATGTATAGTATACGGTCGTAATAAAATTCATACTTAAAAGCGATTGCCGGATAGTTCAAAACATTGCGCCCGTGAGAGTAAATATGGAAGTTTAACAGTTATGAGTATAATTTTAAACATGACTTGAGAATTAAAACTTTTTAAAGAACGCAGGCAAACCCGCGCATTGAAAGCCTATAACCATCCAGAAACTGAATTTTACACGCAGGTGAAATACTGTTTTGGAATCGGATTAACTAGTTCTGAAGATTACCCAAGAACAAGACATACAAATTTACAAAGCTACACTTTCACAGAGTTTCCTCTTTATAAAATTAGTAATTATAGATAATGTGTAAGTATGTGTAAGTTGAGGGCCAGAGGTCTCAAGGCAGACCGCTTGCAGCACACAAATCACTGCACTTTTGCAACAACATCTGCACGATAGGAACCTTTGGAGAAGTCTGGTCTGGTCAACAAAAATAAGACGTCACGATTCTCAGCATTGAGGGAACGACAGATGATTATAGATAGATAATGTAAGCATAATTTAGCAGTAATTCTCATGTACAGTGGGGCATTACACTTTGGCTTCTGCGCTAAATCGCCTGTTACGGTATAATGCTATGATATCGCTCCTAAACGTATATTATATCGATTGTAGTCTACACATTCAACGGCCATGTTGCAACCGCAGTGCTTGTCGATAAACACAAACAATTGTGAAACGTGTCGGAAACATCTAGCTTATGATTGTTGCTGCAGCATGCCAATTCTTGACATAGGTTATAAAGGAGTATAAGGAGTGATACGATTACTTTGAAACCAAAAATTACATTGGGGAACATCTGTTTTAACTTTTTTTAAATAAATTGGATATATTTTAAATATTAATCCGTTTTACAAACAGTAAGCACGAATCTGTACTAAAACATAATTTCATTATTACGAACTATTGATGTCACCTAAAGGGTAATGGAGAGGGCTATGTTGGAAAGTTCTCTGCGCGATCGCATCAGAAATGAGGCTATGCGCTGGAGAACCAAGTAAAGGACCGATATAGCCAATCGATTCTTCGAGCGTTCGAACCGCTCGGTTTTAACGTCATTGTCACGCAATTATGCGTAAAAGACACTGATCCTTTGTCGGGAGAGTGAGCGAATCGACCAACAGTATTGTCAAGGTAGTGTACACGGCATGCTACCTTACGAGTAAGATGTCTACGCCTCGTCTATAAAACTGTTGCCTGTAATTTTATTTTTTTATTTTTATTTTTATTTTAACTTTTAACTTTGTATTTTAATTTGACATTGTCATTGGAAATTTAATGGGTTGATACCTAAATAATAAAGAACAATTTTATTCATTTATTTATTATTTATTGAGGGCTATGTCAACCTGGCCTGCGTGTGCAGAGTTCTTCCATACTGGACATGCATATTCCGCAGCTGACAAGCTGAGCGCCAGTGCCGTAGTGCGCAGTGTATGTGGAGTTGCACCCCATGCAGTCCCAGTAATGCGACTTTCTGTTTGGTGTTGAGGCAGTGCTTTTTAAACGTCAAGGATCTATCCAACGTTACGCCCAGGAATCGGGGAGCAAAAGTGTGGTCCAGTCGGCAGTCTTCCCATATATTGTTCAGCTCTCAACTGGCCTGTCTATTTTTAAAGTTAAAGGCACAAACTTGTGTTTTGGTTGGGTTTGGTCTGTTGACAGTACAACAGTTCAAAGTTTATGTACTTACATGTACATGTTTGTCGGCAAAACAAAACAAGCTCGTCCGTTGACTTATTTGAGGCCAAGGTAGCCATACAAATTGAGGGTAAAATGCAAACGCGATCGTAAAGTTTAGTTTCGGTAAAACTTATAAGTAGATACTAGGGGTCTATATCGGGTGGCATAAAATTGTTGATCCTAATATTTTGTCGCATACCAACTTTGTGCCGAATATCGAATTGCATAAACATTGTTGTGCATATTTTTTATTTGCCGAAATTGTTGTTCCTAATATCGATTGTCCTAAATATTTATTGTCCGAATGTTTATTGTGTCGAAGGTTTTTTTTTTAGAATGATTTCTGCTCTGAGGGACAAAAGGCAACTAACGAACCTATCTAATTTATCTAAATGAAGGTTGGCTCTGCTGAGAATTGCCTAATACTTGAATAACCTGTGACCCGCCTTCGTGTCGACGGAGCCCCGCTTCGCGGGGCCCCTATTTCTGCTCTGAGGGGCAAAAGGCAACTAACGAACCTATTTTATTCATCTAGATGTAGGTCGGGTCTGCTCAGAGTTTACAAATAGTATACAATTTAGGAAAAAAATAGTATAGGTGGTTTAATTTTAGCACGTTTAACAATAGGCAAAATAATTACTATGACAATGAAAATTAGGAATATTACTTTTTAGGTAATTCGATGTTCGAGTAATCAATATTAGGATAAACATACTTTAGGACTTTTAAATGTGTATGCGCAAAAATGAATAGGCTAAATAAGTAGTATGCCACTCTACATTATGCCAAACATTCTCGGCCAAAAAATTTTAGGACGATCAACATTATGCGATACGACAGGCACCCAGATACTAGAGCCTGAGCCTGAGCTAGATTTTAATGCTACCGTCTGTATGGGAAAATGACAGTTGAGTTGTTGTGAAACTTCGGAGCGGTGAGGCATAAAGTACAAGCACAGCATATCGTACAGCATCAATTAAATCATATCCCTGTATTTCGTGAAGCAGACAAACCCCTCGCGCAACAATAATTCAGTAGGAACGCTCCATATCTTGATGTAAATTCAACACATTGCGGTACATAAACTTTTTCAATTACACGGATCAATAGCATTAAAATTTAAACTTCATCTGAATGGAATTTTTAAGTGGGAACCGTACCCGTTGTTGGAAAGTTTTGCTAAAGATGTGAGTTTGACGTGTGCGTGTTTAGAAATTGAGAGATGCTTCAATTTGCTGTTTAAGAATGTATTGTTGGAGTTGCTTGATGTAAGAATGAAAAATAAAGACCCAACTTTAGAACGTTGCGTTGATGAAATTTTAAGAAATCATGTTATGCATTATTAGAAAAATAATCATATAGCCAAGATTGGAAGGGAAGAGTGAATAAAGATTCGTGACCTAAATTCTAGAACGTTGTTTCAAAGAAAGCAATATTTTCCAATTCACGCCCTTAAACTTCAGAACAATTAAAGGTCTTTCAGCGTACTAGACTTGACATATTTAACACATAAATATTTTAGTGTTTTGAATCAAGTTGTTAATATTAATTATACTATAATAAGAGAAATGGTATAAGAAAAAAGTCTGTGAGACTGTAGCTTTATATGCTTGTATGTTTTGTGTATACTCCGGAGCTGCATTTCCGATTTCATAACTTCTTTGATCTGCGTGTAGAATGGACGTTCTGAATGGTTAAAGGCTATATTTTATCCCATGGATTCGCCTGTATTCTTTGCAATACTCGGGCATAGTTAGTTATTAGCCAGTAAATTAGAAGTTCAATAATTGGAGATTTAAATAAATGTCATTAAGAAAGTGTTAAAATTAAATTACGCACAATAGCTATAATAAACAAGATTCCAATTTTTTAAATAAAAAGTTTCCTTAATTTATCAATCCTCAAATTTTTACTGGGCTACGACGGCAAGTATTTGATTTGTGTAAGATTGTCTATTAATACCTCAAAGAAGCACATTTTATGCAAATAAATCCCACCATGCATAAAAACAAATACTTTAATTGGTAATTAGGTACTTAAATTTAATTGTACTTACAACTACGAATAAAAACAAATTATTGCAACGAAAATAATGGAGTAATAAAATCAAGCTTATTAAGGTATCTCGTTCGTAATTCCGAGTAGATAATTAATAAACTTATTCTGCGAAATTTTCACTTGATAAATTAACAGTTGTTAAAATTAAGGAGCTACAATTTATGGGCTACTCTTTAAAGGGAGAAGCTATATTATTTGCCAATCGCAAGAAATCATTATAAAGCAACTTTGATAATTATATAATTACATTTTGTAAATAAAGTATATTTTTAGGGTTTGGTAAGCAATGAGCCATGCCCGTTTGTCCGTCTGTCCGTCTGCGGCTTACCCCAGTGACCATTGCTACTAGAAAGCTGTAATTAGGCATGGGTATAACTCTTAAATCAATCACGCCGATAATATGGTAGAATAAAACCTTGTTTTGAAAAAAAAAAATTAAGGTACCTAAAGCCCCGCCCGGGATGTATTTTTTTTCTCTTTAAACCCATGGGCTATAACGCGATTTTTAGACAGTTGAAATTTTCACAAATTATTTATTTCTGTTGCCGCTATAAGAACAAATTAATACTAAAAACAAAATATAATAAATATTATGGGAGCCCCCCATATAACAAACTATTTTTTACTGTTTTTATAGATACGTAACGCACTTGGCTGGTTTTTTATAATTCACGGATTAATTGGACGGAGTAATTATTATTACTGTCCCACTGCAGGGCAAAGGCCATTTTTTTCGTCGACATATCCCCTTTGTTTTTTTGGGCAGCCTCCCCCCAA
The DNA here is from genome assembly GCA_945867215.1 of Epinotia demarniana. Taxonomy (NCBI): domain Eukaryota; kingdom Metazoa; phylum Arthropoda; class Insecta; order Lepidoptera; family Tortricidae; genus Epinotia; species Epinotia demarniana. The sequence goes on along the minus strand of OX244273.1, from coordinate 4,094,285 downwards.
TTTTGGTCAAAGACCTCAAGCTCGTCTCGCCATCTTCTACTTGGTCTAACGCGACGCCGTATTCGGTTCTGTGGAACCCACTTGATGGTAATTGTAGCCCATAACGCTTCTGGCTATGCAGCAGACATGCCCGGGTCAGTCCCAAGTCCCAACCGAAGTTCGGTGGCTGTATGAGCTACGTCATCTTTCCGAGTTTTGGAACGCAGTATTGTATTTTTAATGAGATCCGTTAATTTCACGCTCAAAATAATGCGTTCCATGGCTCCACGGAATAGCAAACGGATAGATTTTTTTATGTTCTAGAAACTTAACATACCTAGATTACCGCAAAATACCGAATTCTATCATGTAGCCAATCGGATTTAAACTTTCGTGAGACATTTCTGAATACTAGTAACAGTGCCTGTCGCAACATTTTTTTATACTGAGAGTTTAACCGTGGATCAGCTAATCATTTGTTTTGAGCTGTCAAATTGAGCTTGAGTGTAACATTCTCGTACACCAATAGTTTAGTTAGTTATCAAGATGGCTCAGCGCAACCGGCACATCAAACGGCAAGCATCGTCAGTAAGACTACTAATTGAGCCTTAGTTACACTACCAACGTCTAGATGTTGTAATTAACTTGCGCATGTGAGGTGAAACGTCACAGTTACTTACTGGAACACTGCGTTGTATTTAAGTCCTCTGTGTGACATTTATTTGCAAAATTTGATTGCACAAAACAAATGAGAGTCACCTTTAAGCGCATGTTGCGCAAGCATATACTCGATATCTCTGGTTAATTAACGACGTAGTATGATACAAAGAGTACCTAAATTAATATATATGTATAGTATACGGTCGTAATAAAATTCATACTTAAAAGCGATTGCCGGATAGTTCAAAACATTGCGCCCGTGAGAGTAAATATGGAAGTTTAACAGTTATGAGTATAATTTTAAACATGACTTGAGAATTAAAACTTTTTAAAGAACGCAGGCAAACCCGCGCATTGAAAGCCTATAACCATCCAGAAACTGAATTTTACACGCAGGTGAAATACTGTTTTGGAATCGGATTAACTAGTTCTGAAGATTACCCAAGAACAAGACATACAAATTTACAAAGCTACACTTTCACAGAGTTTCCTCTTTATAAAATTAGTAATTATAGATAATGTGTAAGTATGTGTAAGTTGAGGGCCAGAGGTCTCAAGGCAGACCGCTTGCAGCACACAAATCACTGCACTTTTGCAACAACATCTGCACGATAGGAACCTTTGGAGAAGTCTGGTCTGGTCAACAAAAATAAGACGTCACGATTCTCAGCATTGAGGGAACGACAGATGATTATAGATAGATAATGTAAGCATAATTTAGCAGTAATTCTCATGTACAGTGGGGCATTACACTTTGGCTTCTGCGCTAAATCGCCTGTTACGGTATAATGCTATGATATCGCTCCTAAACGTATATTATATCGATTGTAGTCTACACATTCAACGGCCATGTTGCAACCGCAGTGCTTGTCGATAAACACAAACAATTGTGAAACGTGTCGGAAACATCTAGCTTATGATTGTTGCTGCAGCATGCCAATTCTTGACATAGGTTATAAAGGAGTATAAGGAGTGATACGATTACTTTGAAACCAAAAATTACATTGGGGAACATCTGTTTTAACTTTTTTTAAATAAATTGGATATATTTTAAATATTAATCCGTTTTACAAACAGTAAGCACGAATCTGTACTAAAACATAATTTCATTATTACGAACTATTGATGTCACCTAAAGGGTAATGGAGAGGGCTATGTTGGAAAGTTCTCTGCGCGATCGCATCAGAAATGAGGCTATGCGCTGGAGAACCAAGTAAAGGACCGATATAGCCAATCGATTCTTCGAGCGTTCGAACCGCTCGGTTTTAACGTCATTGTCGTCTCAAGATTATTTCATCAGAGGTAAAACGTATCGCAAAACCTTTAATCAAAAAAGATTCAGTACTGGTATTGGCTACCATCTTCATCAAAAGTAGACTCTGATACTTGTACCTTTTAAAAGTATTTTCTGTCTCCGACAATGACGAAAAAAAAAACGCCTTAAAAACGCTGAATATTCGCCCAGCCCTCCGAATCGCTAAACTTAAGTGGCAGTGGGCGGGGCACATAGCACGTTGAAAAGATGGTCGTTGGGGCGAAAAGGTTATCGAGTGGCGACCACGTACCGGAAGGCGCAGCGTGGGTAGCCGGGGCCCCCTACCCCACAAGGTGGACTGATGACCTGGTAAAGGCCGCGGGAGTCCGCTGGATGCGGGTGGCGCAGGACTGGTCATTGTGGCACTCTTCGTGGGAGGCATAGCTGTCCCCCACACAGTGCCGGCGTACCAGAAGGCGCAGTAGACTCCCCCCCACTAGTAGGACTGATGACCTTATAAAGGTCGCGGGAGTCCGCTGTGTCCGCACCCGATCATTGTGGCACTCTTTGGGCATGGCCTGTGTCCAGCAGTGGACGTATTTGGCTCATATACTTTGCTTTATACTGTTTATGCTTAGCAGTAGAATTGTTCATCCGTTTGTTCATCTCAAAACAAATGAAGACAAACAATGTTTACGAACCACCGCTTGCCAACAGAATCGTTCGAGCATTCTCTCTCATAAACGAATTAAATACAAGAAAGCAATTCATTTAGGTGCCACGGTACGGTAACCCACAATACGTATAAATAGCCGAGGAAGTGCAGGCGAGCCGTCGCCAATTGGGTTAAACATTGATCATGGTTGCAATTACACACGAACCAAGACCTTTCAGAACGATGGGTCCAAGTTACGAGCGGTTTCTAGGACGTTCCCGCTTGAAAAATACTATAAAGGCAGTCACGACTACGATACATCAAGTGGTGGCAGGGGCGGCTCACTCCGTGGTTACGGCGCGCGCGGGCACCGACTTGGTAGGTATCTTATGCTACGCAACGCACGCGTTCGCGCTTTACATCCGCTTATTCGCATTTCAATTTTTCAAGTAGTACTATAATTCATTTTGTGACTTGTTGTTGAGCTCTTCGGGATGGTCGGGGTTATAGTTGAGATTAGATAGATATGAGTTGACCGAATTGCATCAAAGTATTCATTAAAAAAGCAACTCTACCTTGCAATGTAAAACGCATCGATTCCAATGATGTGTTTTTTTTTCTTTAATTATTTAACAAATTAGGGACTTAAATCCTTAATGAGTATGTCCCCCCTCCTTAACCAATATTACATCCAATACTTATGGTATGGTCTTATGTCTACTTAAATCACAAATAAATAACTAACAAACTACGAGAAGGCAACAGCAAACTTAACTAACGATTCGAAATGGGCACCGTGGTACTTGCTGTGAAAAAAAAAACAACTTTATGCAGTTTTTTCCGGAAGCGCACAGGTATGTTGGATGAAAAATGAAACAATAAAATGTTGATAAAAATTAAGCAGTTTAAAATATAAGTATTTGGCATTAAACAGATTCAAAATTGTCTGGAAGCAGCAAGAGTTCACATTTTATAATAGCATGGTTTTCCCTTGTGTTTTAACGGACTTCAAAACGGAGGAGGTTCTATGTTTCACTATGTGTGTGGTTTTTTTGTGTATGTTCAGCGAACTTTCTCTCATTTGTGGACCAATTTTCACTAAAAAACGTGCTGGTTTATTATTGCGTGGTGGTTTATTATTAGCGGAATAGCAAAGAAATATTGTTCTCGTAATATAACTATCGATGGACACTTTACGCTCGAAGTTGTAGACGATTATGTATACTATCCAGTTAGGTAGGTCCAACTTCGAGAAAGAGGTCAATTGTCGAATCCGACTCGGCTGGGCAGCGTTCGGGAAGCTACGGCACATCTTTTCGTCCAATATTCCGCAGTGTCTCAAGACGAGAGTCTTTGACCAGTGTGTGTTGCCAGTGATGACATATGGCACTGAAACGTGGTCGCTTACTATGGGTCTGATAAGAAAGCTCAAAGTCACCCAAAGGGCAATGGAGAGGGCCATGTTGGGAGTTTCTCTGCGTGATCACATCAGAAATGAGGCTATCCGCAGCAGAACCAATGTAACCGATAAAGCCCTCCGAATCGCTAAACTTAAGTGGCAGTGGGCAGGGCACATAGCACGTAGAACCGATGGCCGTTGGAGCGGAAAGGTTCTCGAGTGGCGACCGCGTACCGGAAGGCGCGGCGTAGGTAGGCCCCCCACAAGGTGGACTGGTGACCTGGTAAAGGTTGCGGGAGTCCACTGGATGCGGGTGGCGCAGGACCAGTCACTTTGGCATTCTTTGGGGGAGGCCTCTGTCCAGCAGTGGACGTCTTTCGGCTGATATGATGATATGATGAATATAATTATAATGGACTTCCGCAAAGTAACGCCTGATTCAATAAATTATTTGAACAATTTTCAAGTTTCCGTTTCCGTTCAAGTAGCAACTAATGAATTGCCAAAGGGATTCTAAGATCCTTGAGGAATTGACGAAACTCCTCAAAAATCATCGGTCCACACATATCAACTTGGGTTTTTTCTGTAATAATCGACGCATTTTCTCTCGGAACGCAGTTCATGTCGTAAAATGGAAAGAAAATGTGAACATGCCCATGTATGTGGCTTGGCTAAGAATGTACGATTTAAAGTCGGTTTGAAGTTTGTTTTTAAAATACTTCATTATAGTCCCGTTAATTGTTTGCGTAAATATGTGATAGTTTCTTCAAAAAGAGATTTAATCTACAATGTCTGCTACAATAGTCATTAATATGATCCTTTAGATTTGAATATAACGATGTTTAAATTAGGTGTTTTTCAATAGTAACTCCGTTTCAAATATCAGCGTCGTTGAACGGAAATGTCAATTTTTCGCCCGCCACCGTCAGTTGGCTTTGCCGTATATGATAGTAGGCCCCCATTGCTCGGAACTATTAAGTTAGACACACCTAATTAAATAGCACTGGTGACGAGGGAGAAATGAGGGAAACACTTGAAGTTTTGACGACCGCTTTAGCCTAGTTGGTAGTGACCCTGCCTACGAAGCAAGAGGTCCTGGGTTCGAATCCCGGTAAGGGCAAACATTTATGTGATGAGCATGAATATTTGTTTCTGAGTCATGGATATTTTCTATATATTTAAGTATTTATATCTATTATATATATCGTCGTCTAGTATCCATAACACAAGCCTTACTGAGCTTACTATGGGACTAGGTCGATTTGTGTAAGATTGTCCCCTTATATTTATTTATTAATTAATTTGAAGTTATTGTGAGATGTCGTTTTTGAATGCTAAAGCGTTTCCACCTTCGTTCGTTTCGTCTTCTGTAAACATTATCGTAAGTCCTTCAGAGTTAGATACCATATTATAAGTACTTAATTTTTAAGTGGCCGCAGACTTTTTTCTTAATATTTGAAAATGCCATCTAAGTCTACAAGAACTTCGACAATAATGCGAAAAAGAACTGACGGCGGTTGAAACACTCAGATCTTTAATTAAACATTCCACCTCAACCTGTTGAAATATCGGAACAAAGGAGCCAAAGAGCTCTTGTTGAAATTTTAAATCATATAATTCCGAAATACTTTCCCATGATAAACTTAGCGATAATAAAATATCACAAACGCCACAAGCATTAATAACATCTCGGTTATTTCACCGAAAGCTTGAGAATCAAACCGATACAATACGGTTAAATACCTAGCACTCCGACAATAGGCCCGGGACTGTACATTCCCGGCATTAATGCAGTAATATCGGCACGATGCGGCTTAAACACGGACGTCTGACGGCCGGAGATACGTAGCCAGAAACGACTGCCAAAACCTCTTATCTCGTGTCTCATTCTCCTTCAAATTCAAACCTTATACCGATACATTAAAGTTTGTTTTGAAATAGCACGCCCAAGGAAAGTAGGAGGTGATTAAGATAGCTCAAATACGAATCAGATCGTTGACGCTATTCAGTAAATGTAATTGCCAACGCTATTGTGTTCCATGGCGAGGTTGTATTGGTTTTATAGATTTTTTCGAAGCTTTGTGTGTGTTTTTTTACGCGGTCCCTTTTTTAACATGCCAGTATGAACTCACGTTCTCATGTTAAAAAAACGAGTCGTGTACAATTCTTCTTTGTTGTAGTGGTACAATAAAGAATAATTTAAGTATAAAACCAACGTAACATTGGTTGACATTGTTGGACGGCTTCTTTGTTGACTAAATCGACTTAAATAAAAGAAAAAAGGTCGCAATTTGTTTCATTTATATCTGACGTGATTTCAGCGACATTCCGTACCACTCAGTGATATACATAAGATACAGGGTAGTTTTCTATACTAAATCTCATAATAAAGCTCAAAGTCTGATAAAGTAGGCACTTTGTGGGATCTTTAAGCATAGAAGTACAGTATATTTTAGCACCAAATAAGGTGTTTGACAAACAAAGCCTGACAAAAATAGAATAACATTTATTCATGACAACAACACATACATGCACATAAAAAAAAAATACAAAACAGAAGACAACATTGCCACGAAACGGTTCCATCTCAGCGTTGTGCTGGCCTGGTGGGCAGCGCTAGTCTTCCGATGGAACCATTTCTGTTTTATTCATGATTTTTCACAACATGATCTATCATTATTCTCCTCCATATCGAATGAAAACATATCTGCATCTACTATATAACTCACAGTTAACATCATTAACTTACTAGCAGCCAGAGTAGTCAAATAATTTGGTACACGCCTTTATTAATTTATTGTAAAAGTCATCAAAAGAAAAAACATACAATGCGAGTTCCTTACAAATTTCTACCCAAAGACGTACCTAAAACCCGGTATGCGCATGTTCGAACTAATCGGCTGCCTGGCATCGTTCTGACACCCCGCCCCCAACCCCGCATAATGGCAATGGCACCCATTCTGTGGGACCATTTTACGGCGCTACTTACTTCGATGCGGACTGTACATAATAAAGCCCCAGATAAGCCCACGTACCGATCTTAGTGTTGAGTCTCAGGAAGCCTCTAATCTCGCTGTCGTTCCAGGTATCTGTAATGGATTCTCAGATCTACAATTAGTTTACGATAGTGTGCTCAGAAGCCCGTACATATCGCATTTACTGTTAGTAAAGTACTTTTATTGTTGAGGATTAAATTTAGTATTTTAAAATGAGACATATTTTTAAAGCTGTAAAGGGCTTTTATCATATTTCAATGTAGGATTAGGTATATAGATCTTTATTTCTCTTAAGAATAAACATATTCACTAATAGATTGAACATGCTTTTACATATAGCTACTATTTTAATCGGTGAGCGTACACTTAATAATTCATCATGATCATCATCCTAATTATCATTGAAAGACGTCCACTGCTGGACTAGGCCTCTCCCAAAGAATGACAAAAGTGATCAGTAAAATTGACGCAACGTGGTGACAAGGTAGTCTGAAGTCCTGGTAAAGGTTGCGGGAGGCCGCTAGATGCGGGTGGCGCAGGGCCGGTCGCTTTTGGCACTATTTGGGGGAGGTCTATGGCCAGCAGTGAACGTATTTCGGTTGATGGGATGATGATTATGATAATTTAGAAATTAAATATGTCACTTTTTATTGGAGGAGGGCAAGAAGTTGATTCGTACTTCAGTCCTGCTTACTGTAGGTAATTTTATTATCATCATTCAATTAAACAATTCAATTTCTCCACCCGAAATTTCATTTAGAGTTAGTCTCTTTTGTCATGAATTTCATTTAGTCTAAAACTTCCCTGTTTAAACGTTAACAGGGTATAAGCCTCATTCGCCGCTACCGCTAAATATTACCGTTTTAGTGAATTTCACTTAATGGTTACAATAATGTTACATACATACATACATACATACAATCACGCCTCTTTCCCAGAGGGGTAGGCAGAGATCACGGATCTCCATTTGCTACGATCCTGGCAAACCACTTTCGCTTCACTCACTTTCATAATATTTCTCATAAATGCTCGTCGGTTTAGGGTACTTTTGACCTGGCCTTTTGTTAAGATTTCTCCGATTTGATCGGAGAAAGTTCGCCTAGGTCTTCCTTTTCCAAGTACAATAATGTTGTAAAGGTAAAAATATATACAATTTATATAAATATTGCGAGTCTCGTCTTTAATAGCGAACTTATTTTGTTTCTAATTTTAAATCGGTTTATTGGATGAGCTATCGTAGAAACCAATTTACCAATACCCATTTTTTGAGTTTATTAAGTCTTGAGGTTATGACTTTCATAGGTATACCATATATACTATTTTGTGATTTATTTTTAGTTAAAACCTTATGACATTCGCTCTGTTTTAAGCTTGTTATGATACTTACTTTTCATTTTAATTGGTATCTGTATCATCACCATCATAATCATCCGCGTATTTAGGTACGATCTACTGCCGGACCCGCCTATAAATTGAACGTTGGATACGAAAACTTGTATATCATTCCTCAGCTTTCTTGCGAATCTTACGTCGTGTGCAAAATATTTACCTTCAACAATAGTAACAAAATTTGTTCTCAAACACGTCCAAACAAAGAGGCGACATTGTAATGTAACATAAACCGAAGTGACATCGCCCTGTACTGAAACACAAGCAAATTTGACAGCCAAAGGAGTCCCCATTTCCTGCAAGCTCAGAACAAAAAGGCGTGTTTCAATATAACGTTGGGTGATTACGACCTTTTCTACAGAAATGGTGGTGAGCACGTATTGGTTTTCGATATGTCTACCTATTTCAGAAAGTGGCTTTCATTCTATTGTCAGGAGGCGCCCCGTAATGAAATATTTTGTTTTGTATTCAGTTTAATTTAGACACTTTGGAAAGGTTCAGGGTGGGTGCTACCTACTTAGCAACAGCGATGTGAAATGCTAAAGCAAATAAAGTTTATGATTATGATGATTATGATGATAAAGTGGGGTGTGTAATGATCGATATAAAAACAAATAATATAATTTCATTTGATATAACCATTTTTGATATAATTTCAAAGGGTAGAATCATTCATTGTACATGATAAACGTTTGGTATAATATCAAAATATATATTTTTATTTAGTATAACTCTCATTCGGTAAAACGCTTATTTCTTATAACCATCATAGAGGATAATTCTTATTTGACATACATCTCATATTGTATAATGAATGATCAAGAGGCATGATTTTATTAAAACTGTAACCTTAAGAAACCTTAGAATTAAATTATGTTCCGCATACCTATGTAAAAATAATTTATACTTTTATATGCAAATAGCATTTTATTTACCATAGCTAAACTATTTTTTTCCGTTCAAACCTAACGTAAACCTAACACAACCTCCAGCGTGTCAACGTCGCCCCGCTTCGCGGGGTGCCTATTTCCGCTCTAAGGGACACAATAGAACCCTAACCTAACCCACTTATGGTACAATTGTTACAAGTGTTTTTATTACTGCGGTGGGCTCCGCCCCCCCCGAGCCCCTCTTTTTCTGGCTGCCCTGGCTTGATTATATCAACCGTACATTAGACGGAATGAGCATTATATCCAATGTTCAATACAGCAAATTTGCATTATACTTAATGTATGTTATACTAAATATTATTATATCTAATGATCGTTATATAAAAAGATAATTATATCATATGAAAATATATTAAATGTTGTTATAGAACTTGAGAATTATATCAGATGAGCGTTATTGCGAGTAATATTATATCAAAAATATTTAAAGCCATCTTTACGCACCCGATAAAGTGTTATTATAAATTGAGAAAACCAGTAACCTTGTATTTGGTTTTGTTCTAACCTATCGACCGACACGAAAAGTATTAAATTGAAACAAATGAAAATGGTATTAAAAATACTAGTATTATACAAAATGTTTCAAATCTGGATCACTGTCCAGAATTGGCTGACATTTTGTCATAGATCTTCCAACACGGTTCTCATTTTAAACAGAACCCATATGTTCAGTTCGGAACGAATAAATCCGAGTTTTAGATCGCCAGAACTATTGCAGTAAAATACTGCTGCGCGTTGCAATAGAAATAGTAATACATTGAAACTGGGCGAAATATCCTGATTTGCGTTTTCGCCACCATTATTCTTGAAGTTTATTACAAGCTTTTATTAAACTTGACCTGTTCGTTTCTCAGTTTGTTATTGAGGGACAAATCATAAGCCGAAATTTTGGGTAAAACTATAGTTATGTCAATTCAATATTATGGTACCATCGAGATGATCTGATGATGGAGTCAGAAGGTGGCCATGGGAATTCAGTACATGGGGCCCGTTAGAATCATCTCAATGAGTAGTTGGTGACGGTATACGGAAAATTACAGTCGGCTTTAAGCTTGTACCGTACAAGCTTTGGTACAAGTTTTGGTACAAGTTGTACCAAAACTGAAATTTTTGACAAAAAAATATTTTTTATGCAATATTCAACAAGCTATAGCAGTCATCATTATCATCATCTTCCTTACCGGTTCACTATTTAATGCGGTCATTAGTGTGGGTCTAAGTCTACCAAACTTAGGGTTTTGTGGACGTTTTCAACCCCTTTTTAGGGTTTAGTTTTGCCATATTCTAGTTAGGCCCTTTTGTGACAAACAGTGTTCTTCTTATTTTTGTATTTCTCTGTTGTTATGTGTTTGTCATAAATAAATGTTTTTCTTTCTTTCCTTCTTTCCATATCCGTCTGTTCGTCTGCGGCTTAGCTCAGTTTTAATTAGTTTAGTTTTTTCTACTAGAAAACTGTGTTCGGCATGGGTATACAAAATCAATCACGCTGACGAAATTGTAGAACAAAATTTGGAAATCAATTTTTATTTAGGGTACCCATAGTAATGGAGTATCTTTAAAGAGCTTGTTCATGAATATTGTGAATTTCTTAAAAATATGGGGATGTGGAAATTCGTGGCAGTAGTACATATAATGAATCAAAAAGGGAAACCTAAATTACTCGGTAACTAGTTATGTCTAGCTATAGCTAGTCATAACTAGTTACCGAGTTATAGTCGACCAACTTAAAATATAGGTACTCAGAAAGGCCAACATACGTATAAATTCGGCCGACACAACCGCACCATTCAGTTGGCGCGCACGGGTCCATATAACTATAAGACAGACAACCTAACTACGGAACCCTACACGATCACACATATACAGTTCCGACAGTTTTGTGAGACCCTGTTAATCAATAGGTTTCTATATTCTGTTTATTAAATAATAAATAAATAAATACACCTGGCCGATTTTGATATGTTTCGGCCAGATGGCCAGATGGCCCAAACATAGGGTTCCAATTAGAAGATTCTAATAAGGTATGTATATAAGGTATGTATTTCAAAAGTAGAATATTAAGTATTGTCTCCAAGCTAGCGGGAAAGATGAAGAACAAGAAATTATTAATTGACCCACGCGCTATTTAAAACGAATCATATCTACCTATAATGAAAAAGCGTACACTAATAGATATAATATGTAAAATTAGTGTTATAAGTAGGTAGGTACTTAAGTAAGTGTTTGAGTTCAAGATGTCAATCGTTGTCGTCAACGCCAAACAGGACGCTTTTTTATAATTTCGTTTAAAAATACCACGACCATGTTTCGTTATGCAAAATGTCTACGCGCAAAAACAAACTTTACTTTTTAAATATACTACGGTTGTTCTAATACAATTTAAAATTCATCCTTAACTTCGGCCAGTACGTGGCAAAAGACGAGTAGAGGAGCGCTACGGAATTTAAATTTCGAACGAACGTGCCGAAACACGAGGCGTGTGTTCGAATATCAAATGTTTTTAGGTTTCGGATGTTAAACTATTTGCTAGAAAAATCTACTGGTTCGAGGTTTGAAATAGAACGTTTCTGAACGCTATTTTATTGGATGACTGGAAACTTTACCGAAATCCTGCTACGCCATGATACGTTATAAGCTTTAATTTAGGGAAGCAATGATAGAAGTATAAATAGAGGTATTTTCTTCAATAGTTAAGATGCCGACTGCCTAGATGCTAATGTTTGAGTTTGAAGGTAATCTTCGAAACTAATCATCTGATTTCTAATTCATCATCATCATTAACTTGTGTCAGCTGATTCTATATAATACTTATGTATATTGTTAAGTTAAGTTATCGTACATCTCGAACAACTTAGATTTCCAGAAATAAATAATGGAGTTTCAATTTTACGGGGACTCTTCCTCTATTGTTCTTGCATGTTATGGAGCGATAGAAATGACGAGGAAACTTTCTACATGAGTGCTCACCGAAAAGGAGTGTAATGTTTTGTATGGGACAGTTGAGCCCTGGCGGTCGTTCGTAAAGTTACTTACAAAATTAACTCCTCAGGTGACAATACTGGACCTAGTCCAGATATCGAAAATTTAAACTCTTTTGTTATTAAACTCAATACTCACACCTCTATAGTCTGGCTGGACATTTTGTATTCCGCTTGAGGTACTTACCTGAAATCAAAGAACAATCATGTTAACCATCGTTATTATGTTATTTAACATTTCTTTTAGTTTGGTTGTATCGGCCTTGTTATCTTTGGATTAACACTTTCAATGCCAGGAACCCTAAGCGGGCGCCTAATTTCAGCTACTCAGCGGGAAAACCACGGGATCAGCGCGCACGCGCAACACGCGAGCGTAGCGCGTAGCAATTCTTGGCAGTGAATGTGATATGAATGGTATCGCCAAAAGACCAAAGGCATTTTGTGTTTGCTGTTTTACTCTCAGTGGAGGTAAAATTGGGAAAAACGGTATAAAACATTTTTTTTAAAGACTTCTCTATTTTATCACATTATTGTATCACTCACCTATCCGCTCACACGATTTCGCATTACAAAAATGGCTGCCTAAATGCTGTTTTTTTATTTATATAAACTTAATTGCACAAAAGGTGGACTCGATGCCATATGGCATTCTCTACCAGTCGAACCTTAAGGCAAAGTGGAAAGGATTGTTGGCAGTGCAAATCACAAATTAAAAAATATAAACTTACGGTCATCTTCGCTTGGCAACCACACTTGCCACAATCAGTTTTTAGGGGTGCGCAAAATTGGCAATTGTGGTTGTTTTGTTGATGTGCTACTAAGCAAGTGAGTAGCTACACCTAGTTCAGAAGTAGTAGCGAATTTAAAGTTGATTCAAGCCAATTTTTTTGGACAGGACCTTTTCTTCAGGACATTACGGTGGGTAACCACGTAAGTACATACTGTGGCGTATCCGCCAGGACTGTGGAAGATAGCGGTGTGCATAAAAAACATCCACCACTTTGGAAAGATATGTAAGCGATGCAATGCTATATTAGGATCCTTTCCCTGCACATCGCTCCGATCTGATGGATACTTAGGGTGAAATCACATCTATCAGCATCGAATCGCATTCCGCAACACAAAAACGCAGCTCTGTATGAAGATGCGTCCGCATCAATTCACCCTTAGTGCAAGGCCTGAGTGCACGCCCCGCTCAGAGCGGGGCGTCCACTCAGGCCTTACACTTACGCATACTGACGCATCTCATACAAAATTACGTTTCTGTATTACGAAATGCGATTCGATGCTGATAGATGTGATTTCACCCTTAGCGTTCAGAACGTCGGGGTTTCCGCTACTGAAAATCAATTTAAGGTTTTTGTAAACGTATCCCTGATTCCTAACCTATATTGATTGTAAAGGTAAAACAATCAGCAATCAAACCACGAAAGCCACTCATTATTAACTCCAAAAAAGGTTTAAAAGCGGCCCTAACGCTTTTTTCACGTCAACAAAAACAATGTTTCTGATAGCGGGGTACATAGTACCTTTGTTACTTGCCGGTTAATTTAGCTTTTTTTTCAACAAAAGCCCAGAATTAGAATGAAGACATCTATCTTTTGTCTGAAACGTACAAAGGGTTTAAGGTCGTGACGTACAATGTTAGTCTGATAACGGACATGGGGGCCGTTGGGAGAACTTTTTGTTGGATTAAAAAAAATCTTTTTTTTGTTTCTTAAAGTAAACATAGGCGTAGCCATTTTTATCAATTTCTGAAATAAATTTCTTGTTTTCCTTCTAAGCCGCATGGTCTGTTAATCTGTTAATCTGTATTTGTCTGGGTTTCGACGGGACAGACCGAGCCTATAGTGGGACCATAGGATATATTTTTGAGTGTCTCTACATGTTGATAAACAAAAATATTTCATTTCAAATTAATAATAATAAATGCATGAACGTAATGATATTTTGATTGTTTTTTAATATGAATGTAACTATGGATTTTAATCTGAAATATATAATATGACTAAGTAAGAGTTCATTTTAGGGTATAATGGAAACTAATGAAAACCTGGCATCTGCTCCTCCAAAAAAAACCCAGTCTCTAAATAATGAGGAATAAAAAAATACCTAAAAATACAAACTATAAAACTAGTGAACCGAAGAACTTATGTGAACTTGTCTCTTTTACAAGCTTAAATTTAACTTACAATGTATGTAACTATGTTTGTTCGGGAGGAATCTTGCAACTTAACCTTGAACCAGATAACTTTAACCGATTGAGCAGAAATTTTGGGTTTAAGTGTAGTTTGGATGATTATTCAATATTATGGTCAAGCTGACCTGATGATGGAGACAGAAGGTGGCCATGGGAATTCCAGACTTAACAGACGTAACCCCGTTAAGTTTCGGCTCGTTAAGATCGTCTCAACAAGTAATTTATTTCAAAAATCATGCCCGAATGCTCAATATAGCGTTTGGCTGTAATACTTATGGTTGCTACGATGCCTACGAAAAGATATATCATCGTTACGAAGAGCTGCATTACTTTATTTCATTGCTGTTTCTCGTTGCTCATTCTTGTTCTTGGCTGGTATCCAAACTACATCTTGCGGACATGTAAGCCATTGAATGTTAAGCTTTAGATTGCATCACGAAACTTTCAAAAGAAATAAGTAAATCAAGCGGATGAAGACGCAAAAAAATTACAACCGAATTGAGAATTCATTTCTTTTTTAAGTCGATTATAAATGAAGTTTGACTGAAGACTTTTTCATCGTCTGCAATCTTAAGTTATGTCGAATGAATCGTTTGATTGTATGGAAAGTT
Organism: Epinotia demarniana; assembly: GCA_945867215.1. Lineage (NCBI taxonomy): Eukaryota > Metazoa > Arthropoda > Insecta > Lepidoptera > Tortricidae > Epinotia > Epinotia demarniana. Next base: position 4,079,213 of record OX244273.1, on the reverse strand, counting down.
TGACATTTCTGTACGTGTTAATAGGGGCAACTACGTAACTATTCGAACGAGCACAAATCAACTGCCATTATAAAATGACTAGTTAATTTGTCCTAATGCTCGTGAGAAAAGTTACGCAAATAATTACCGTCAAGTCGCCATATTTAAAGTTAAATGGTCTGAAAAATATATGGTTAATGTAGGTAACATACCCACAGCAGATTATTTTTGGACCAAAGGGAATTACTGCAGCTATCTACAATAATTCCTTTTAGTACAGCCTTTCGATTTGCTGATACGATGCGACACCAGCTTTTTCCTTTATTTGTTTCATAACTGTGCCGTAGTCCTCCCCTTCCTCTCCTACTTTCTCTCTTTCCTTGCATGATGGTTTAGATATGAGTAAAGATTGTACTAAATGTTGTCATAACAGATTATGCTCTATATGTCTTGATGTTCCTCGGATGTTACCGGAGCTAGTTTTAAGTTGTATACATCGCAAATGTATTACCTATCAGCACAATCTAAACAGAACATAGCCACTTGAAAACGAACAAAAGCGGATACATCTCGCGCCGTCCATATTGGATTCCGATCTCAACTAGATAATATATTGGAATTCTGCTTTTCGCTGGGTTAGTAACACTTACCGTTATAATTCGTAGTTCGGCTCTATTGCTTATGATCGGGTCTACGCTTTGGTTTAATCTCCATTGTTATTGCGTTACGTGCTCCGAAAATAGGTAAGCTGGAACAAAGCTGGGAGTCAATCTGGAACATGCAGTTCGCATGCTGATTGAGTTTCAATGGTCGCGTGCTTCTTATAATACACTAGGCAACATCCATACTATATAATAGTATAAATGCGAAAGTGTGTCTGTCTGCTACCTCTACACGCTTAAACCGCTGAAATGATGAAAAGATGAAATTTGGTATGGGCGTAGGTTGAATCCCAGAAAAGACATAGGGTAGTTTTTATCCCGAACATCATCTCTTAAAAAGGTGAATTGGGGGTAAAAGTTTTTATGGAGTTACGATATAGATAAACGTGTTCCACGCGGATGGAGTCGCGGGCAGAAGGTAGTATTCCTGCAGAAAAACTCCCGAAGTGTTCGAAACATGTCACTTGAAGTGACATTTAATTCGTGAGCATATAACCGTGGCTCGAGAAAGTTTAAACTATATCAAGCAACCTCCATATTCGGCGATGTGGCATCAGTGAGCAGTCAGCGTCATGTCAGTAAAGATTCTTTACTGCACGCCTACATTTGAAAAAGTGCTGCCAGCTGCTGGTCGATTGCATAATTGCATAACGTTTCATACGTTAATAAGATACCTAAATGCAATTTGTTGGATGGAATAAAGACAATTGAGTAGCTTACGCTCGTTGGAAAGGTTATGCTAAAACAATAAAAATTACGGCTTCTTTGGCCTAGTTAGTAGGTACCCTGCCTTCGAATCTGGAGAACGCCGTAAAGGGCTTTAATTTGTGTGATGAGCACGAAGTCATGACGTCACTGTCCATGAGTCATGGATGTTTTCTATGTATCTAAGTGTTTAGTTATCATAAGTATGTATATCGTCGTCTAGGTTTTATAGCCTCGTGGCACCCACGCGCCTTCTCAGTTTTGCCGTAAAAGGCCGTATCAGTTTTGAAAATTCAAATTAAGTTCATTTATGAGAGACTTCAAATTTCACTGTTCGTTTTTGCGTGCTCGGCGCCACGAGGACACAGCAAGCTTTGCTCATTTGGAGCTAGGTTTTGTGTAACATTGACCCCCTCAATGTTTATTTACTAAATAACAATGATTAGTATAGAAAATGTGGGATTTTTAACTAGAAAATACCGAATACAGACTTTGCTGGGACCCTGCCAAATGTTGAAGTGGCTTTAAATGTCAGGAAGTGAGCAAGTGAAACACGTTGTAATTAAATTAAAATGCCGAATGCGAAGTGTTTTCATCAGGTCTCTCTCACTATGTGAGGGTTAGGAAGACAAAATATAAATAAATTTGAGATTGGAGTTTGATACAACATTGACACGTTAAAAAGAAGGTATTCGATACTCAATACTCAATCACTTATTGCAATCAAGAGCGCAATGACCCACAAGCGTGCGAGACACGTTAGAATAGAATAGTAGTCTTGGAAATTGGCTTCTGTATACTAACTGACAGAGCTACAATCTAGTGGCACTGTGAAATATAAAAATGACAAAAAACACCAAAATTTTCATTGACAAAAAATCTATCTATGCATCTCGAACCTGCTCTCAAAATTTCACGAGAAAACAGCTGGACAACCGGACAAACGATTTTTTTGCACGGAGCTGAATTAGATAAACTCCAACTGCCACCCGTATTTAAAGTATTCGTACCTATAGTGCAAGAAAACCTAGGTACCTACAGTTGACAAATTGTCACTCAAAACTCGACAAATATGAAGCCATAGTTGGTAGTAAATTAAGCTAGCAACTTTATTATTTCCCTAGAGGTCTTTGGGGACAGAAGATTGCTGATTTTAATCAAGTTGCCATGGAATTCAGGCGAGTATCCGTATATGGGTCACTACAACAAGCTTGCCAAGTGAAAATTCTCCCTGGCTAAACTACAAAATGTTGAATAGAAGATACTTATCACTCCTATCAACGTATTCGTAGAAATACTTATTTTAATATCACTATGGGTAGAAAATCAATACTTCCATATCCATATCCATAGCCATCAATATAATATATTAAATGCGAAAGTGTGTCTGACTGTCTTTGTCTGTTTGTCTGTCTGTTACCTCTTCACGCTTAAACCGCTTAACTGTTTTGGATGAAATTTGATATGAAGATTGTTTGAACCTCGGGAAGAACGTAGGATAGTTTTTATAATGCTACAATTATCCCCAAAGTGGGTGTGGGTGAAAGGGGGGTGATAGTTTGTATGGATCTCCATATAAACGAGTTCTAGGCTACTAAATATATGCATATGTGTGGGACAACCTTACATCGGTCGATCTAGTCCTAAGCTCTTGAGAAAGTTTGTGTACTCGTATATAAGTGGGATACTAGACAATGTACGCCCCTCACGTCATAGTCAACACAATAGACAAGTCGTGACAATTCGTAGATTGTATGGAAAATAGTATGAATTTCATGATAGGTAATGTTTATATATTTATTTATTTGGACCTTCAACAATAAGTACACTCATACATGATAGTACATAATTACATTTTCAGTTAACAGTTAAGCGCCTTATCACTTACAGAAGATCACCGCATGCACAGATAAAGAAGTATTAACAAAGCTAAATTCAACTTGCTTAATTTTAATTCATTCTAAATCTAATCTATTAACATTTCTTGTTATAATAAGTCCCTAATCTCGCGGCTACAGCAGTGACTCGCAATGTTGGGAAGAAAGTTTTTGTTTATAAACTATTACTTAATTGAATTCTTAAATGTTACATTACAAGAGCTTCCTTACGTTTATAAGACGTAATCTGCACTTATATCCAAGCGTTATTCCCGTTTGTACCTACCCTAAACGAGCCCAGGGTCCGCTTTGACACCTAATTTGATTTGGCATAGACACAAGTCCTACGAAAGCGACTGCCATCTGACCTTCCAACCCAGAGGGGAAGCTAGACTTTATTGGGATAAGACCGGTTTCCTCGTAATGTTTTCCTTCACCGAGCTACCGGTAAATATTCCGTACATAAGTTCCGAAAAACTCATTGGTGCGAGCCGGGATTTGAACCCACGACCGGCGATTGACAGCCGCATACCTGAACCACTAGGCTATCGTAGCTTAAGAGTATAAAAGTACACGTTAAGGAATAAAATAAGTGGAATAAATCCTTTAAATCACCCTTTTTTCGGAAAAGTTTATTCGGAATGGCCCCAAAAAGGTATAACAAAGATTCGAAAGATATTATAGATATAGATATTACCTATTGCTGATTTCAAAAAATTGTTACTTATAATCATCGTAACGAAAGCCTTCTAGATTGTTATTAATGGAATTGAGCGAAGCAAGCCTGGCTCCAATAATAGCTTAAATTATAAGTCTAACGGCCCAACATGGTGATTCGACCCAATGTATATTTAGACCTTTGTAGGACCTACCTGTGTTGAACAAATAATTGCATTATTATTATGATTATTTATTAATATTGTTCATTTAAATTATATTCGATTCCGCGCAAATGTGATGACACAAATATTGCAAATTACACCGTAAAAGTTTGTAAATTTCTTTTACAGTACATATGGTGATACTATCCCGCACTAGTGAGGAAAAGAGCACTTTCTTTAAAGAGCCATATATTATGTACAGTAAAACGTTGTACGATACACGTGCGAATAGGTAATTTACAACTCGTGTCGATTTAAAACACTCCCTTTGGTCGTGTTTTAATTTATCACCACTCGTTGCGGATTTATTATTTTCGGCACTTGTATCGTAAATAACTATTACCGTACTTGTGGCGTAAAAGAAGATTGTAGGTACACTGCGTTCAAATAAATTCAAAATTCTTGGCACACGCAAATCTAACCATTTACGGCCAGAAAACAATCGATGTACGTATATAGCCTCAGAAATTCAACCTCGCCAGAATCACCACATTACCGCCCTGGCGATGAAGTTTTAACACACGCTTTATGGTTAAGTGAAATAAAGTCTCCGGGCAGCACCCGGCCGTTAACGGTCCGCCCTGCGGATCTCCGTTATACAAACGGATACAGACTGGACCTTATTACGTTGCAACAAGATTTACAATTGATCAGTTACATGTGGCTGATGATACTTGATACAGTGTCCTTTTAGAAGGACATACTGTTAAACGGCGCTTTTTATTCGATGTGACACTCGTTAATATTGCGAGATTGAAAAATTATTCGTTTCGTGTGCTGAGTATGTGGTATTTCTTTCAGTAAAGTATTTTAGTGTTGAAGATGCTTCTTAAACCTATAAGCTTTGTCAACGATGATACACTAAAGGGTAGCTAAAACCCTTAATTAAGATCATTCTGAATAAATACGATCACGCGGCTTATTAAGAAACCGTAAATAATGTTGTTGTAAGTAGGACATGTTTTATCGTACCTACATAATCACATCCCCTCGGGATTGAAGAGGATTACCAACTTTGAGATTTTGTCCTAAAAACGTAATAAAAACCTGTCACCGAGTAATCAGCGTATTTCCCCACAGGCTAACTTGAGTTAGCGAACGGGGCTTATACTTTGTTAGGAGTTTGGGACATACACCATGCAAAGTTAGTTTAAACGAATCGAGTTTTACTTCATTATCATACAATGATACTATTTTTATAAGGGAATGGCCTCCTCATGTGACGGTAGCCACGGCGACTGCGATGGCATTTTACAATATATTATATGAGCTTAACCGGGACTTCGAACGATGGCGGCAGGCATAGGTGTAAACGAGAGGCCGCGCTCCGATGTCCCACTCCTACGTACGGAGCGCCAAATAAAATAAACAATAATGTAGGATTTCCCGAAAAAGGTTTAAAATATTGTGTTTAAAATGGAGATGAAAAGTAAAGGAGGACATTAAATAATCACAAAGTTATGTTTTAAGCGGGGCTATTATTTGTCTCTTTTCCGGTAACGCATTTTCATTTACTATGACGCTCGCTCGTGACGTCACGATCTGCGAGCGCTTCCTCTCTATATCAAGCAAAATTCAAACGGTTTTTAGGTTTGTTATTCTTTGAGATATCTGAATAGGATTTTCGTCCGTAGGCATATTTTTTTGCCTTCTTTCTTTTGGAGTAATATTAATGTATGAGTATACACCCGTATTTATGGGGCTTGACCGGGACTTGGAATGACGGCGGCATTGGCAAAAATGACTGTCATACGTCAGAGCGAGAGGCCACAAGCCGCTCTCTCATTCCCACGCACGGCACACTACTGCAGGCAGTGACAGAGACGACGATACATTTAATTCATGTGAATAATTAAAAACGTATTCGTATGTCTTGGTATTAGGTGCCCGGAGACCGTACTCCTGGAGAAAAACCGAGAAATCGCTAGGAGGATGGATGATGAGTTAAGAAATAGTGTAAATAACATGCAAGACTCATAAATAGAGCCCTCGACGTAGGGGACTCTGCCTACGAGGCTAAACCTTTCTTCAAAGTAATAATATGAATTGTACCTACGGTTAAAGCAGCGAACGAAAACATGAAAAACAAATGCGAGCACCTTAGAAATTTCTAGCCTGCCTAAACCTGCCTGAAACCCGGTATGCGAATGTTCGATCTAAACGGCCGCCTAGCATCGTTTTGACACCCCGCCCCCATCCCCGCATAATGGCATGGCACCCATTCCGTGGGGCCATTTTGCCGCGCTACTTAGACTTCTAGGGTTTTTTCGTTCGTTTCTTCTTCTTCTTAGGGTGCCATATCCTAACGGATGTCGGCGATCATCAAGCGAAAGTCTTTCCTGTTCTTCGCCGTCCTGGCGAGAGTGGCAGCCTGCGTCAATAGTACCAGTCCAGTCCCTGATATTTTTGAACCACGTTGTTCTAGGTCTTCCTCTGCCTCTTCTACCGTCTACCTCTTCTATTTTTATCTCTTCTACCTTTATCTCTTCTAGCTTTTCGTTCGCTGGGGTAAAGTAAAATATGTTTAGAGTTTTGCACCCTGATACATACATACTCGTATATACAATCACGCCCAGTTTTCGGAGGGGTAGTCAGAGATCACGGATTTACACTTACTACGAATTTAACAAACCTTTCTTGTTTGATTCATTTTATTAACCATACATGGTCGTCTGTTTAGGGTGCGAGGTCATCCCCATCCAACTGTACCATCAATTTTTCCCTCATACTCTTTCTTTGTTAATCTTTTTTCAAACCGTCTTAGCATGCCATTCTCAATTTTCGTCACTTCAATACAGTCGTTCCACATCCATCAAATTTATACTTATATTATGGTACACAATAGCACTAGAATATTCTGAAATAGTGACCGATAAAAACCTATTCGTATAATCTAGGAAAAACATTCTAGACAGCTCATATCGGAGCGTCGCGCATCTGTAATTCAAAACGATGTCATGTTATGTTATTCAAAACAGCTCTTCGACTCCGTTGCATTTGAAGAAAACTCTAAGAAAAGTACAAAAGGATATTACGAGTTTATATGTAAATAAGACATAAATAGAATTCGCCTGCGACTTTGTTGTTTAATCTTAAAGCTTGACAAAGTTCAATACGTAACCGGGATTACCTACATTACATTTGAACGCGGAAAGAGCTATTGATTTGTGATACTTGATATTATTCGAGTTGGCTGAATGGCATGAAAGTATTCCATTTTATTTTAAAAGAATATTTCAATACCAATGAGAGTTTAATAAAAAATCTGTTATATTAATTAATCTCAACTTGCCCTTTTCACATTTAATTAATCTTGGTAATATTGAAGTAGTTAAAGTTTGCATTTTGTCGGTAGCTTATAATTATGTTTTTGCTTTTTGCCATAGATATAATAATATGACCACAAGTTGAACACAAAACGCATTGTACGGACGCTAGATAGATCTAAATGACAATTTAATATGGAAAAATTACAGTTAAATTGTACTACAACGCGCGTTCGGAACGATACGTGACCCCTCAGCTTGACGGTTTCAATTAACAGGACGGCTATAATGATCGAATCAGAAATCCGCATATTCCATCCCATAATAATTTGTATTCCCCACATTTCCATATTCAAACCAAGTCTATAAAAATATCAATCACTGTCCACATCCAATCTAAGGCTGTCCGCAAACGTGATCGCGTAGTACAAATTGAAAATGTCGAATCTATCCCAGTTTGTTTGTGGAGCACTCGCGGCCATATTTGAAAGAGGATGCTCCCAGAATTCAAATTCAGATATCGTCGCGATCTTGATGTGATTTCTGACCAGTTTACGTGAGTATAAAGGCGATCACGTATTATGTTTGAAATTAACATTTGATTTATGGAAGGTTTTCGGTGAAGGAAAATATCTGAGGAAACCGTAGACCGGTCCCTCAACCGATCTCAACAGATCTAGGTTTCACTCTGGGTGTGAAGGTCAGATGGCGTTTGCTTTCGTAAAACTAGAGCCTACGCCAAATCTTGAAATAAGGTGCCAAGGTGAACCCCAGGCTTGTCTAGGGTACAACCAGAAAAATCCGCTTCGGGTTTCAATTTGTTTGTACGATCGTTCTATTGTGTTATGACTTAGAAAGTGTATGGTGGGTTTGGTTAAATCACTTTGGGAGATTTCACAGTTATATATCACTGTCTTAATGTGGCTGTCATTTTGACCACAGACCACAGAGACCCTCATGAAGTACATGGGATTATCATGGGATTAAGATCGGACAGTGCCCCTGGGTGGGACGGTATCCCCACAAAATTTCTTTAACTGACGGTTAAACTGGTTTCTCCTGTAATTAGTCACTTAGCTAACCTATGTTTCAAAGACGGAACATTCCTAACACCGTTAAAACAATCCCTAGTAACACCGGTGCACAAGAGTGGTGAGATGGACGATGTAAACAACTACAGGCCTATATCGGTCTTACCAGCTATTTCTAAAGTTATAGAGAAATTGATCAACAATCGCTTGGTGTCATACCTAAACAAATTTAAAATTTTGTCAGATCAACAGTTCGGTTTTCGTAAATCTAAATCAACTGAAGATGCAATAATAGAACAGAACTGACTACATTAATAGCTGATAAGACTGATAAAGGTAACAAATGTCTTGCCGTTTTTCTAGATTTGAAGAAAGCGTTTGACACCGTCTGTCTGTCCACTCTTATTCGCAAAATGGAGAGGGTCGGAATTAGGGGAACGTCGCTAAATTTACTGAGCGACTAGCTGCAAGGGCGGACCCAAAAAATAAAGATCGGTGATTACGTGAGCAAGGATGTTGATGTTACTTTTGGCGTCCCCTAGGGTTCGGTCCTAGGGCCTACATTGTTCTTACTCTACATTAATGACCTGACAAACCTTAAAATACAATGTGGGCATACTTTGTCGTATGCTGATGACACTGTCATGATCTTTGATGGATCAACTTGGGAGTCTGTGTTTGAAAGAGCAGAAATTGGTCTTCGAAGAGTGTGCTCCTGGCTAAAACAAAATCTATTAACCCTTAATGTAAATAAAACTAATAATATATGCTTTGCCAAGTATATCAGCTCACAACCAAGAAATAATCTTAACCTAAAAATTCACACATGAATAACTTCAGACCAAACTTTATGTAACTGTATGGATATTACTAAAGTCAACTCCACAAAATATCTAGGTGTAATGCTGGATCAGCGCATGTCATGGTATACACACACAGAATATGTGAATACTAGAATTAGGAAACTAATCTGGATATTCAAAAAGCTTAGACATATTACAAGTAAAAAAACTATTAAATCAACTATATATCACCCTAGCACAATCCGTAATGACTTATTGTATATCGGTATGGGGTGGTTCAGCAAAAACCAATTTCTTGAAAGTTGAACGAGGGCAGCGTTGTCTTCTAAAGGTTATGTATTCAAAACCCTTCAGATTTCCTACAAAAGACATATATCACTTAAGTTATCTACTATCAATGAGGAAACTATACATACTCAGTGTAACAATGAGACTACACAAAAAACTAACCTTTGATCTTACACTTAACTCGTAGACGAAAACACAATGTTGCTCCCATCCCAACAACAAAGTGTACATTCGCCAAGCGACAATATGCACTTCAATCAGCCTATTTATATAATAAATTAAATAAAACGTTAAGTATCTATCCATTGCTACTTTACAAATGTAAAAGTACTTTAATAGAATGGCTCAAAACTCTTAGTTATGAAGAGACTGAGGACTTATTGTATCGAGTTGTATAATGCGTAACTTTCAGAGTTTTGGTAAGTACAAGAAGGTGTATTAAATGATAACATGTAAGGGTGAATATCAGATTCCGTCTTTTACACTTGTCCACCCATGTTAACTTTGAAGATATTTAACTACGAGGGTCATTTTTTTTTGGGAGGAGATCATTCTAAGAAACTACATTCCCGTCAATAAGAATGGCAGATTTTGTCACGGAACATATATTTAAATACTAGCTTTTGCCCGCAGCTTCGCCCGCGTAGTAAGTTTAATATTCCAATAATTGTTGAATTGCTAGGCCGGCAACGGCCTACTCCTACTAACATCCCCTATGAATAACCCTTCGTCATAACCCATTATGGTAAAATTATTTTTTATTTACTATTATTTTTATGCCCGTGTGGTGCCGGATTAGAATTTTACCACCCCCTTTCTTCCCGTGGGTGCCGTAAAAGTCGACTAAGGGAGCAGGGTTGACGTGTGTTGTGGGTGATGGGCTAACAACCTATGCAATATCACATTTTGTGGATCTTTTATACCCACATTTATGCTAAAAGTGACGCTGGAACATAAAGTTCATGTGCTCTGCCTGCCCCTTTTGGGAATAAATGCGTGAATGTATGTATGTATGTACGTATTTTTATTATTAAATTTACAATCATGATTAAATGAGAATATGTCCTCTGGAATAAAAACTAGTTTATGTTCATGATAATATTTAAATACCAAAATATCTCCACGAATTTCCGTCCCAAAAACCATAATAACAACGCCCATATTGATATTTAGACGCCACGTTGGAATGTAAAATAGTTGTTGTTTTCGTAATCAGCGACCCGATGCACCATAGAAACAATAGATGCCGATGTTGATTTTCAGATTTTGTCACCACATGTCTCCCTTTAGGGGTTGAATTCTCCAAAAACCGAAAACACTTGTTTAGGTACTCATTTATCGTTAGGAATTATCCTGTGAAGTTTCGAATAAATTTTTCTCCATAAAAACATTGGAACGTCTTTTTAACCCCTTTAGGCGTAATTATTTCCAAAACGCTTATTAGTACTTTATTTGTAAATGAATGAGTAATCTGTCCACAAAGTTTTAAGTACGCAGCTAAAAAAAGTTTCCCTCACAAAAACTTTGGACCCTTAGTTAACCCCCTTAGGGGTGGAGTTTTATAAAACGATGAAAGTACTTTTTTTGTATCAATAAGTAATCTTCCTACAAAGTTTCAAGTCTCTAGTTCAATAAATAATGTTTGCCCCACACAAACATTGCATCCATATTTAACCCCCTTAGGGGTAGAATTTTATAAAACGAACTTTTTTTGTATTTTAATATGTAACATGCCTACAAAGTTTCAAGTCTCTAGTACAAAAAATAATGTTTCTCCCATACAAACTTTGCACCCCTATTACACACACTGCGGGATAGAATTTCCGAAAATCCCGTCTTATCCCTTGCCTACGTCATAAAAGGAAGGTCTGGTGTAAATTTCAAGTTTGTAGTTCCAGTAGTTTTGAATACAAACTTTGCACCCCTATTTAACCCCTTTAGGGGTGGAATTTTGTATAACGCTGAAAGTGCTTTTTTTGTATCTTAATAAGTAATCTTCCTACAAAGTTTCAAGTCTCTAGTTCAAGAAATAATGCTTCCCCCATACAAACTTTGTACCCCCATTTTACCCCCTTAGGGGGTGAGTTTTGAAAAATCCTTTCTTAGTGCTCGCCTACACCTTGTAAGGAACCTACGTGCCAAATTTGGAATCTCTAGACCCAGCAGTTTGGGCTGTGCGTTGATATGTCAGTCAGTCAGTCAGTCCGTCAGTTTCTTCTTTTATATATTTAGAAATTGCCAAAGTCGAAAAATCTAAGCACTTTGGCGCGTCCACAACTGTTTTTCAATTTTGAAACTGCAAAATTTTTAATATTTATTTCAAAATTTGATAGTATTTCCCGTTTATATGAATGTTGAATTATGCGCCTGTTTAATCCGTATTTTTTCTAATCAAAAGTTATCATAAAATTAATTTTGTCCACCCAAAAAACACCTAATTTGCCGACTTGGACAGTCAAGCATAACGTTATCCTTTTACCTAGGCAATCCCCACCCCGTGTTCGCTCCCATTCGTTCCCAAGTAACGCCTGACGAGTGTGAAACTGTGCCAAGTTGAACGTGTTTCGCGAGACCATTTTTTATACCGCTCCTCAAGGATTTTTATCCGGTGAGTGGCTAATTTCTTCGTTAATCGAAATTATAGTCAAACATGAGTTGTAATTTTTTTATACTTTTTTAGTGCATGTTTAACTTATAACTTCTTGCTACAAATATATATGCCGATAATCACACCATCGGCATATATATTTGTAGCAAGAAGTTATAAGTTAAACATGAATGGAACGAAAAAATATTTTATGTGCTAATCTAACTTCCTTGGTGCTAATTTCTTTGGATTTCTTTGGCATATAGCTCCAAAGAAAAAAAAAAATCGTTGAGAATGTGCGAATTATATCTTAAAAAACTCTTGTTTTCATCCGATTTCATAATTTTTTGTTGTGTATTTTAGAATGTATTTCGTTCAGAATAGTTTCTACATCTAGTACCACGAAATTAGTAGGTTTTTGATACATCAACAATAAATTAAAACGAGTAGTTGCTCATTAAACTGCTGATCTGTAAGTATTAGTTATTTTTTGCAGTTTTAGTAATATATATGTATAGTTTTTTTTACTAGTTATTAATCTGAGCGCGTAAAATATAAATAAATTCAACATACTGTCCCAAATCCAAGACAAAAAATATTCTCATTACTAAAAAACTAATGAAATAAGTAATTGTTAGGAGAAGCATAGTCTAAATTTTGAAATAATTTTATTCGTGTGGTTTTGGATTAGAATAGCACCACCCCCTTTCTTTTCTTAGGTACAAAACAAGTAATCTGGCACTGTACTGTCACACTTTTGCCGTTTTAAACCCACAGTTGCTAGAAAGGGTACTGAATAATAAATTTAATATGCTCTGCCTACTTCGTCTGGGAGAGAGGGCGTGAATGTATGTACTTTTAAACAAAAAAACGATTAAATCGGATCAACGCAAAAGCTGCTGTGGCTTATAGATCGTGGCTTTTTAAAGTATTTTTGAGATGGTTTAACTGTTGGTTACATATAAATTGAGCAAAATGTCACGAAAAGAAAAAAAACTGCCTGCTGCCCGGAATGTCGAATTAAGATTTCATCAAATATTTTTAAGAGAACTAATTCGCTACATATTTAGCACCTGACCAAAACATGGTTACTTTTTAGGGTTCCGTATCCAAAGATTAAAAACGGGACTCTATTACTAAGACTTCGCTCTGTCCGTCTCCTCCGTCTGTTTGTCACCGGGCTATATCTCAAGAACCGCAATTGCTAGACAGTTGAAAATTTCACAAACTATGTATTTCTGTTGCCGCTATAACAACAAATACTAAAAACAAAATAAAATTTTATATTTAAGGAGGGCTCCCATATAAAACGTGTTTTTTTTGCCGTTTTTATAGATAATGGCTGAATCCTCCGAGCGCGAGTCTGACTCGCACATGGCCGGGTTTTTTATTTATTATTTAATTTGTTTACACGGCCTTACAGCGAGCCAATACGCCGAAAAACGAGACTTAATTATGTAGGAACAGTCGCCATCATCAGATATATTATAACAGACCGGCCAAAGTGCTCACAAATATCTGAGCGTCTCTAATGTCTCGACAATAGGGACGTGTTCAGATATTTTCGAGCACTTTGGTCTAACCTAACCGAACATTATCATTTTCTCATAGTTGAACATAGAATACTTAAGTGCCGTTAATTCCCCTGGGTGATCGGGGTCAGGTGATTAACGTGGAAATGACCTACGAAGATTAACCATATGTTAATATTTATTTTTATGCTAAACATGCAACAACACGATTATAGTTACATAATAATTCTTGTCAGTGGTAAAGGTCACATACATACCGTCACACCGTACCGCCACAATATGGCATGCAAAAAAATAGGCGTACCAGAACGGAACAACCAGGACCCTCCCTGTCAAGAATGTACGACTGAGGAAAGGAGAGAGATGTCCAGAAGTGGACGACTAAGTTCATGCTGAGGATAATGATGATGTATATTGGCTTATTATTAGTATTTTTGATTCTCATGTTTGTTTTAATTTAAAATTGGATTTATTGGATTTTTATTGACTATTATTTACTTTTATTGACTATTGTTATTTATTGTTATACACTCTGATGATCTTTTTGTGAATCCATGCTATTTTAATTTTATGAAATGACGTAAATTTTCAGAATGAAATAAAATAATCTAATCTAATCTATTAAACCATTATTAACAAAAACACAAAAAAGCGCTTTATGTCTAGCGGCGCGTGCGAGTCGGAAACGCAAAGATGGCAGCGGTCAGTCTTTGGATGGGTGACCGCCTGTTGTTTGAGTGGTTACTGTGAATGTGCGCTTCCTTGTTTTGGAAGGCACGCTAAGCAGTTGATCCCGGCTGCTGTCTATGACAGTTGTCGTTAAGACGAGTTAGAGGCCTTTGGGCGGCTTAATAAGAACTTCTAACAGTCAAACTGCCCACTTACTTGACAAAGGTCCCCCCTGTTGTTCGCGTGGAACTTTTACTCGCGTCCGCAGGAGCTACCTATACCACAAACCTGCATACACATGCCCCTGGGTGGTACCTACTAAAGAGTGAAAAACTATAAAGGACACTTTTTCACCTACACTATAGGTTTTTTGATATTTATAATATAATACCTACAGTCAATTTATATTCTGTCCAGATCTTCATCTCATTGGCATTCTAGTAATGGCCGCTTACTCGCTGAATCACAATCACCAACTGTATTTAACTTTGAGAAGGGACTTTATGAAGGGGTTCATGGTCGAAAAGTTGAATCAAATTATGTTATTTTACCAGTGGCTTGTTTAATAAAATGCTGGTATTTACGGAATAACACAATAAAAAGTAAAACCGGCCAAGTGCGAGTCGAACTCATGCACGAAGAGTTCCGTACCATTATCTATAAAAACGACAAAAAACCACGCTTGTTGTATGGGAGCCCCCTTTAAATATTTATTTTATTTACAGAAATACATCATCCGTGAAAATATCAACTGTCTAGCTGTCGCGGTTCTTCAGATACAGCCCGGTGACAGACAGACGGACAGACAGCGAAGTCTTAGTAATAGGGTTCCGTTTATACCCTTTGAGTACGGAACCCTAAAAAGCAACATTCCAGAGTGTTAAGTTAAAAATCTTTTTCTAATTGCGAGATAATTCATACTTGTAACTAATCACCGCAAAGCAAAATAAATATAACAGCAAGAAAAAACAGGTCAGTATCTTATATCTAAACTTGTACAACTTAAGTATAATTTTTTTTCCTCAAATTATGCAATAAATTGGTGTGAAAACGAAACCTATTGTTGATCATTTAATAATAGGTAAACAAACCACATCGTTTAATACCTTTAGTTAGGTATTTTTTGTTCACAAATCATTCACCTCGCCTAAGTTATATTCGCCATAACAAATTATTTCTCAATAGTAGTTAATCAGTATACAGTTATTAACGGCCTGACCATACAATACTAAAATAAAACCCGGACAAGTCAAGTTCGAGTCGGACTCACTCACTGAGGTTTCCGTACATAATTACAAATGCTACTTGCCCAAACATAGTAGGTCAACGGAAGGTACCCTATAAATTTTGATTCCCTTGAGAGTGTCGAAATATACGTTTCTTGCGGCATTACACCCCCTATCTTTTACCTAGACTTTTCACAGCTTCAATCAAAGGACTGTAAACTTGAGTTAATGGCTTTAATTTTAACTAGATATCCCCCCTTCACGCGTTGATAATGGATCTTGAAAGACAGACATACAGAGAGACAGACGGACAACACAGTGATCCTAAGGGTTTTCTTCGTTTTGAGGTACGGAACCCTAAAAATATTCCAAGATGAGATTAATATTTTCTACCTAGAATTACAGATTAAGTTTTTATTCAAATTGGTCAATTCGTATCTAAGTCTGATAAAAATTGTCTCTCATAAATTTTTCATTTTCTATTTATATAAGAACCAGCTCTAAGAATAGATAATGTAGATTGTGGCGCATATATTGTATGATAGTATATGTAAATGCTCATTTCTGAGCATTTCAGACATCTGATTAATGCATATCGAGCGTTAGTTCCAATTCGTGACGCTTAGAACTGTCCTTGTTATACTAAGTATGTATAATATCTTGATATATAAAACAACTGACGCATTTGCCAGGGGAATCGATATGCTGTATTTTTAACCGACTTCAAAAAAAGGAGGAGGTTCTCAATTCGGCTGTTTTTTTTAAATTTTTATTTTCAATGTTTGTTACCTCAGAACTCCGTCATTGATGAGCCGATTCGAAATTTTTTTTTGTTCGTATGTATATACTTCCAGGTGGGTCCAATTTTTGCAAAATTCAGTTAGATGATGGGATCCATGAGGAATTGAGGGGACTCCTCAATTTTATTAGGCACGCGTGTAGTGATTTGGGTATTTACTATTATAACTTTGGTGGCGAGGAATTGATGATGAAGACCACAGATGACTTATCGAATTCCTCAATTATGTACTTAAAAGTGCAAAAGCACGTCACAGGTTCTGATAAGATTCCGTTGAAATAGGAACTAATGAAGTGCCATTGGTGATGATCTTGGGAATCGATGGAAGTCCTCAAATTTAGGCTACCTTTATAAAAAATCGAAATCAAGTGAGTGGGTAGATAAATAGTACTTCTTTTCTAGCGAACGGAATGACATTTTACATGTAATTTTTTAATTTGGCAGACAAGCTTAAGTGCGGATGATATGTGAAAGGAGTTTGAAAGCGGATACTATGGATCATATGCGTGACAGTGACCGAAGCCGGGTGAAAGCGTATGCCTTCTCTTTATTTGATGGTAAGCGGTCATCTTTCGCTTGCAATTCCATGGATATAATGCGGAGCTCTTTTAAAATAAAGCTCCATTCTTCAAAAACCCCATACTGAGGTCCCTCGAGAAAACCTCGGCAGAGAGCTCATTGCACAGACGGAGAGTTCAAGGGAGAAAAGTCCTTTGAAACCGAGCGGTCAATTGCACCACTGCCCAGGATGTGGGATTTGCTACTTTATGTATGACGTAAAAAAACATTATTTTCAGAATAACTTAACCGTGCATAGATTGTTGTTAATAAACAACGAAACCTTTATGACCTTTGTAAATGATAATAACGAACAAATTAGTTGTATTTAATTTACATTTAAAATTCATCCTCGACTGGTTCACCGAGGTGAAAACGAAGTCGCCATCAGATATTTTGGAGCGGCCAAAGTGCTCACAAATATCTGAAAACGTCGCTAATGCCTCGACAATAGAGAGGTGTTTAGATATTTGTGAGCCTTTTGGCCGCTCCAATATATCTGATGGCGCCTGTACTTGGTGCGTCCAGCTCGTTGAACCTGCCGAGCTCGGCACTGTCCTGCCGCCTCGCCACTGCAGCAAACTCTAGCGGCTACCCCTCGCTGCCAGAAATAAAAATGAAAACCGGCCAAGTGCGAGTTGGACTCGCGCACCGAGGGTTCCGTACAAAAATTTGCGGTTAACGCATTTTCCCCTTTATCTGTGCTATAAGACGTTGCTTCGTACCAAAATTCAAGATTCTGAGTTCACAGGAAGTACCCTGCAGGTTTTGATTCCCTTGCGAGTTTCGAAAATTTGCGGCATAAACGGCTCTATCTTTTGATTGCGTTGGCTTAGATGTTTGATTTTTTCACAGCTCTAAAAAACAATAGACTTGAGTATATGGTATAAATTTTAGCTTGATACCTCCACGCGTTCCCGAGAAAAAGGGTCTTGACAGACGGACGGACGGAGAACAAAGCCCAACTAGCACACATTACAGCCTCGGCTCCATCAATAAACGCATTGTGGTTCTATATCCGGATATACAGCTCTTATTGCGCAAAAAAGGGCCCGCTATGCAGCCAATGCTCATACGCATACTCATTTAATAGTATAATTTTAGTTTTATGCATCAGCACGCGTTAGTTAGTTTTTACCTGTAGTAAATGTAGTAATCAAGTACCTAGTAATGAATGAATGTCTTTACCATAGATAAGCCATAGTTTTAATACCGTTTTTCTTTTTCTTTTTAAAATTAAGTAGCGTTCATTTTATTGTAATTTATAAGTGTCTTTTTGTGTTTGTACATATTCGTTTTTTGTTTTTAATGAGTTTGTGTTCTTCGTTATTTTTAATGTTTTTGTAATTTGTCCTTGTGTGTGATCGTAGCGTCATTGTTCCGTGCCTCACCAAATGGTCACAACGGAAGACCAGCGCTGGCGTTGCCAGCATTACGCTGAGTTGTGACTATTTCGTGGCAAATGTGTATGTGTGTATGTATCCACAATGTGTATTGTTGCCATTGCCACGAATAAATGTTTTCTTTCTTTCTTTCTTTCTAATAGCTCTGCAATTGGTCTACAGTGGTCGTAAGTAGTTATAATGGCTCTACAGAGTGGTACAAAAGCGATGGTTAGGGCTATGAGATTTCAAAAAGCTATTGTAGCGCCATTATATCATCTTCACCTTATTTTGGCGCTTTTGTATTGTTATATTAAATACCAACGCTTTAAATTAATAATTTAGTAGTTTTACTGTGGCGTAAACTAAATCCCATCAAAAACATTCTGTAAAAACTAGCCATGTCTTGGTGGAGCTGCTTGTTTATCGCTAAAAAGAAATGAAATCTAGACAAAGTCGTGCCAAGTCTTAGGTATCTTACTGCGATTTATTTATTATTTATAGTCAATGTTGTGTGACTTGGCCGTTGACTTGTACCCACTAACGTATAAAGAATGTTCAAAGTATATTCTCAACGAACATTCATAGTACGCAGTTGAATATTATGGCAGATAAAATTCGGGCAAATGAAATTCTGGCAAGCAAGAGTATACCCCCAGATATACTTATTTTAAACGAAGCACTCGCTCGTACAGTGACAAGTGATGAGGATTGGGGATACAAAACCTATTGCGAATTGTCGAAATAATTAAAAAGGTAAGTCTAACATTGCTTTATTTCTTTGTGTACGTGAAATGTCAGTGCGAGTACCAGTTAGCTGTCAATTTATATGTATGTTATCGTCAAAATTCTCACGTGCCCTCAAATTATACAGTTTTTAAGGCAAAAATTATATAGATGTTGGTTATAAAATTGTATTTTAACTTAAATAAGACTCTAAAAGATATAAATAGTTATTTAAGGGTCACGGGACTCACGTGTAAGAAATAGTGACTTCAATTACGCCAAAAGTTACGAATTATGCATAATTACGATTTTCAAAATATTGTAATAACTAAAAAGAAATACTTTTACCCTATTCTATAATGGCGTCTCGATCAAGCAGCTCTCAGAGTTGTTCACATCCGTTCTACAGGCTTGGGCCGTACAAAGGCTATAGTGTTTGCTGTTGTGGACTTCTAGATTATAAAGTTGTGGTATAGAAGTGCTATTCAACTGTTTTGGTCGCACACCAGCTTTTTGCGCGCGTAAATTCTATTAAAATAACAGTATTCTGCAACCCTCACGGCTGTATAAAATGTATAGTATCATTCCTTATACAACTATTTACCGTACATTAGCCATATAATTCTCACATATAGCGCTCAAGGCGCTATTCTGGATTACATATCTGTGAGTTCCTTTAATTGGCTTTGTTAAGACTTATATCATGTTTTTGTAGCTGTTGGTACTCCTTTAGTATAAATAAATAAAAATAAATAAATAATTATTCTACACAAATCTATTATAGATTAGTAATACAACAGCCGTAAAAAATCCGTTGAAGAACTTAAGGCTCTACAAAATGCCTCCTTACGCTGTTAAGCGCTATGGAAGCTACGTATAACCCCTTTAATAGTACATTACGTAACTAGGGCGGTGAATTCGTAAATGCCCCAGATCGCAGATGTTTGTGGCCCGAACCGAAGGTGAGGGCCATAAATATGCGCTCTGGGGCTTTACGAATTACCGCCCGTGTTGAGTACAAAATTTTACGTCTTGCAAATCTTGCATTATGGCCAGGTGTGATGTAAAACACCTTTACCTACTAAATTACTATTTTACATCTCACGGTTGTATAAGCGCCTCCATCAACTCATTATTCGTCTTGTGGCTGTATAACGACGCTATTGCATCTTTTATCACTATAGGTAACTTTTTTGCTACTAAACCGCAACGTACCACCTAGCTGTTAAAGGGTTTTTACGAGTAAATATGCTACTGTTCATCTTAAGGAAATAAAATATAGTACTGTATATCTTAAGGAAAAAAGTACAGCACTTGAACGACTCCTATATGCAACTCCCAGGCTGTACAATGCCTGTACAAGCAGCTTGTGTGCTAGTTGGAAGTGATCCTATAAGGGTTCCGTTTTTTTCCGTTTGAGGTACGGAACCCTAAAAATGCTTATATAATCCAAATGCTTGTTTTGTTAGCAAGTAGGTTTCACGCCATTCCATAGCTAAGTACCTACTATGAATATTTTGGAACTTTTCACGGAATCAAGTGTACCTGAAAAAGAATAACCTCTCATGTTTCTGAAATTACATTGCCCTGTTCGGCTGAGAAAGAATTCGGTTAATAACATACCAATTTCCTGACGAAACAACATCGAGATTGGATACGTGAACGAAAACAACCTATGAGTGGTATGCGAGAGTAATTTTTTACTTATAACGTGAAAAGCGCTTTTAATTTAAGCGAAACGATATTTGTTGTTTTTTTTCACGTACAGGTCCCGGAGTGCGCAAAACCTACATACATCATCATCATATCAACCGAAAAACGTCCACTGCTAGACATAGGCCCCGAAAGAGTGCCAAAGTGACCGGTCCTGCGCCACCTGCATCTAGCGGACTTCCGCAACCTATACCAATACATCAGTCCACCTTGGGGCCTACCCACGCCGCGCCTTCCGGTACGTAGTCGCCACTCCAGAACCTTTCCGCCCCAATGGTCGGTTCTACGTGCTAATAAAATTAATCCATACTAATATTATAAATGGGAAAATGTATGTTTGTGTTTATTTGTCCGTCTTTCACGGCAAAACGGAGCGACGAATTGACGTGATTTTTTAAGTGGAGATAGTTCAAGGGATGGAAGTTTATATGGAACTGCGATATAAACGAGTTCCATGCGGACGAAGTCGCCTGCAAAAGCGAGTAATTTAAATAAATTAATTTACATTATTATAAAATTACCTGTTAAAAACGATCTTCATTGACTGTAATACATGTGGGATTCTGACAGGCTTTTTAATTAAAAACGAGATTAATTGATCACTTCATAGTTAATTTTATAACCAAGCACCTTATTAATCTAATTGTTTCCCTTAAATTAATCACGCGCTGGCTCCTCGTTTAAATCTTTCTCCCCGACCCTTTCGCACCTCTCCTCGTCCTTCTCGCACACTTACGTTCCGTTTCACTGTATTCCCTTACGTTCCATTCCTACATGCATTTTATTCATTATATCACCATCATCACATCATCATATCTGCCGAAAGAGGTCCGCTGCTGGACATAGGCCTACCAAAGAATATCATCGATATATGAGTACAAAGGCGCGTCGGTTAGCCACCAGTTCGTTGGTGTAAAAAAAAGTCCGTGTGTCATTCTTGGATGGCACTAGCACGGGACCGGAATAAGTGGCGTACTCAAAGAGAGGCTTATGCTCAGATGTGGGCGATTACTAGTTGAAAATGGTGATGATGATATTGATGATACTGTACGGTGTGAGATAGGCATAATGAAACAGAGAGAGAAGATATAATGAAGAAGAGAGAAGCATGCAGTGACTGACGATGCAATGACAAAAAATAAGAAGGCCTGGTGAGATTGTTTGGTAACTAACAGGGGATTAATGAAAAAATATAACAATAAGAGTGAAAACATTTGGAAGCGGAAGACGTCGGCTAATTGCGACCAAATTGGAGAAATTAAAGAAATGCCAACTCAATAGAACCCAAAATCGGGTCTCTAGGTGCTGAACTAATGATTAAAATACTTAAGGGTCGACCACACGGTCGGGCTTTTGATCTAGCAATCGCTTGTTCCTGCTTACCTACTCTCAGATCCGTTAGCTACTTGGCCATTGTCGTGGTATTCAATAAAACATCCGAATTAATTGCTTTTCTGAAAAAAAAAGTTAAATACAACAACTTCTTCAGGAGTTTTAATGCGTGTGACACGCACTAGGGCCGTTTTTAAAGAATTAACGTCGCATCGCGCGAACCGAGCCTAATTGAAAAACTTTTTGGGCACAAAACTTGGTCTCGTCGTCGTAAATTGTTTTTGTTTGGTCCCACAGATACGAGACGATTTGTACCGATTCATGACGCAATACGAGTTCTGTACGTGACTAAAATTCGAGTGAAATTTTTATATGACTTATGACTAATAGTCCGTTAGTTGGACCAGCGAGCAAAGCGAACGAAGTTCTCCGAGTCTACGGGATCAACCCGGAGTTTGTATGTGTGTAAAAAAAATGGTTGTTCGCAGATAACTCGAGTACCTACCTATCTTCAATCAGAAAGTCTTAAAGTTTGGAATGCGAATGAAAAAAAAAACAAACAGGGATTTTTATGTTAGCACATAAGCCATATTGGTCACGGGATTGCCGAAATTACAACGCCTTGTTTTTTTTAATACGAGTAGGTACTTACATCGCGAGTTCACAGTTCAGGGCGAATCACAAGTAAGTATTTATTATTTATACGTTTATAGTCATTTCTGCTAAAGCAAAGTATCACAGTTTATGTATTCTTTAAATCTAACGTATCCAAAATGTCCATTATTAATATTTTCAAAACCACATTAACGCACACTGAATACTAACATTAAATACAAATCGCAAACGATACGCATTCACATCGAACAAGAGCGCCAATCAGCGATTTCCCGTAGCAATTTTATCCAATCACAAGCAAGTAAAATTATACTTGTTCGGTCCGATAACTCGGTACGGAGAGCTTCGCAAATACGGCCGTGATGGAAATCCAGCGGGGCGATGGCGGTGGGCGCCAACAAACACACACGTAAAGAGGTATATTTTTATTCGCCTCTTTCGTTAGATTTCAAGAATAAAGAATAAAACATTTATTCGTGACTAATATACGACAAAAACAAGCGAAAAAGTCAAGCTGTGCCGTATAGTTTTAAGAAAGGGACTGCCATCTGGCCTTCCAACCCAGTGGGAAAACTAGACCTTATTGGGATTAGATCGGTTTCCTCGCGATGTTTTCTTCCACAGAAAAGCTAACGGGTAAATATTCCGGACATAAGTTCCAAAAAACTTATGGGTACGAACCGGGATTTAAACCCACGACTGCCGCTTGACAGCCTGAACTACAACCTGTGACTACCGTAGATTTGCAATTAACACATTCAAACACAGCAATTGACAGTTGTCAACCCTGTAACATAAACGTCAATGATGACATATGATGACATCTTTTCTACTAAGATGACAGCTATCAAATGTTGGTGGTAAGTGCATTTTCACTATAAATGTAATAATGCAACATCCAACAAATAGTGTCATTCCCAAAAACTACCCACTTTTAAAATGAATTACCCGTTACAAACACTTTTCAATCATGCAATGTTTGTTTAAAAATGTGCCAAGTTAATTTAGCTGTGTGCTGACACAATTATGATGGCAGCTGTCTCCCATGATCGATTCAACGCGGACCAGCTGATGAATAAAAACTATACTATACTATCAGTGTACACAACCCCACACCCATGCCGAGCGGTAAGGCGCGCGACGTCTAATCCGGAAGTCGTGGGTTCAAACCCCGGCTCGTACAAAAAAACCGATGTAGGTACCTACGAAATATCATATTGAGATGTTGTACGTAGAAGAGTAAATAATACGAAGAGTCTCGCATATACAACGTGTCCCAAAACTCAACCATAAGCCGGCACCAGAGGATGGAGCTGCTTATGATTAGTCGAGAAAAAATAAGGAAAAAAATATATCTCAATTATTTTAGAAATTACAGAAAAAAAATTAAATTCATCGAAAATCGACATCCCTAATGGTATTTTTATTTTATTTTTGTTTTTGGAAACTTAAGTAGCCCTGCTATCTAACACAGTTCTTAAAAATACCATAATACATGTAGTTTTTACACAAAAAATTATCAAAAAAATCAATAATCAAAAAAAAAATTGAGATATAATTTTTTCCTTATTTTTTCTCGACTAATCATAAGCAGCTACATCCTCTGGTGCCGGCTTATCGTTGAGTTTTGGGACACGTTGTATAATGAATCCTTTATTAGGAAATACATGATTTTTAACAGTATAGTTTTTTGGTGAAGGAAAACATCGTGAGGAAACCGGTATCGCAAACAAGGTATATGTAGTTTTCCTGCTAGGAAGGATCAGACAGAAGTCGCTTTCATAAAACTTGTGGCTACGCCAAATCTTGAAATTGGGTAGCAATGCCGACCCCGGGCACCTTTGGGGTAGAACTAGTGTAACGGTAGGAATAACAATTTACGAGTAAATAATACTCACTTGAATTGATAAACATACCATATGTATGACGTTGTGTTCCTGCGGGGTGACCATGCACTTTTCGGACGCACGTCAGGAGAACTCAACTGTAATTTTTCCATTAAAAAAGTGACATTTAAATCTGCCTGACGCGCGTATTCATGATCAATCTGCTGGTATAACGATAGCCTCAGCTCCTTAGGAGTCGTTGTGTTGATATTGAGAGACCTGAATTCATATGTCGCTGTATCAACACATAGAATGTTTATACCTATAGGGGGATGGGGGCATGAATGCCGTAACGCGCTGAGGCCGCATAGTACTGCGCAAATGTAATACTGACAGTTTATATACCGACAAGTAAAGAAATGCGGATGACGTCAAGTAAACTCTCAACAAAGTGGAAAATACCGCATAGGTAATAGGTACCGATTTCATTCCCCGCCGAATGCGAAGTTATCTTACCCGCGCTTGTTTTGATGCGACCATTTACATGTCAAACGTAAGCGCCCGATCGAACCTCTATTGTATTGGATAAAATGCTTACATAAACGTGGTAAATTCACTTCAAAATAAACGTCAATTCGTACCAAAATCCCAACTCAATTCCACTGACCAACTAATCTGTAATCGGTGGGCTGAATGCTCCGCTTAGGACCCGAACCGCAGCGACAAATGGAGCGAGTTGATTGTTGTTCTTCAGCCAGTATGCATTCGACAGGCCAGTGTGGAGCGGACTTGCGGGGAATGCTCGATTGCAATCGGTTGTCCGTTTCATTTTGGAATGGTCGTTACAGTCACGTGTGAGCTTTGTGTGAGCATGTCTCAACTAGACTGTCGCGATTCGTTCAAAATGCTTCGCAAATGTGAGATTTTGCTAAGGAGTTCCTTATTTAACAGAATAAATGCTTAATTTGAATTTTACAGGAATAGTCTCAGTCTGGGATTCACGTAATTATTCAGCTTTCGCTTCTGACAATTAACAAAATTATGGTTAGGATATATATAACAAGATGCCCGGCCCGGCTTCGCACGGATTACCCGCTGTCCCGTAGGAAAGAAGCATTTTCCCGCGGTAAAAATTAGCCTATTTTCATCAGGGATAATGTGGCTTCTAACGGTAAAATATTTTTTTAAATCGTTCCAGTAGTTTTGGAGCCTATTCAATACAAACAAAAAATCAAATCTTTCCTCTTTATAATATTAGTGCAGAAGTGTTTATAGTCAGAAGTTCAGATGATTAGGTGGTGTCACAAGTCAACTTAGATTTATGCGACGTACTTACAAAAATAGTTATTAGATATTTAAAAATTAATCCGTAATTAGCTAATTTTATTGACATTGATACTTAATTGTTTTTCAGATCTTATGTAGTATGTACGGAATATTTACCTTTAGCTTTACGGTGAAGGAAAACCGGTCTTATCCCTATATCATGTGTTTGTAGCTGTTGGTACTCCTTGTATGAATAAATAAATAAATAAAATAAATAACTAAGGTCTGGGTTGCAAGGTCAGATGGCAGTCACTTTCATAAAACCAAATGTGCCTATGCCAAATCTTGGGATAAAGTGTCAAAGCGGACCCCGGGCTCCTTTAGGGGCACAACCGGGAACAACGGTAGGATGATGATGATTGGTAATGAATTGCGTTTTAAGGAATTTCAGATTATATCGACTTGGAATTGTATCTCTTATGGTTGTGAATGTTGCGAATAAATAAATAAATTATAAAGCTAGCGGGTTTTATAGCCTTTTAGAAACCTCATTATTTTCCAATTCTTCCAATTATTAAAGAATAATTATGATAGCGCGAGCAAGATCGTTCATTTACTATGTCAACTTCTCTCATCTAGCAAGGCAACTTTAATTAATTTTTTGTGTCCTAGATCATAATGATTTTTTAATTTATGTCCTTAAAAAATGTCATGCTAGCTAGCATGACCGTCCATTAATCACACATTTACTATGTCAACTCATCGCACGGCAACTTTCGACCGTTACGCGGGCAGACCGCACGACAATTATTCACTGTCTAACCGTTATTTTTCGCCAGTAATTTGGCAGCACTGTTTGGGACCATATTGCGACTCGCAATTTATCGCCGCATCTCCATTTATTGATAAACGAGAACGCGTGTCGTGACGTATGAACGGCCGGGCGTAAAGTCGGGCGATTTATTACGAGGTTTCAAGAATTGGGAGCCGATGATAGGGTTTTTAGCGGGGATGTTGGGTAAATTGGGGTGTGACGTCTGTGTTCATTCAACAGCATGTATACAGTTGAATTTTCCAAAAGATAAAAGAAGATAAGGGAATTTTATTCTTCTTTCTAGTTTTATTACTCGACTCGTGATGATTGGGAATGCAAGTGATAATTTTCCCATATAGTTACTTCAAAGTGTGTATGAATTGATAGCTTCCCCAGAAATCTTCCTATTCGGTTACAGATTTCTCGACATTTTAAAATTGTGCTTGGACATCTTATATTTAATTATTTTATTTACTTTTATTAATTTAGTACTCACTACTTAATTGAATTAATATTGTAAACTTGTTCGCCAAACGGCTAACGAAAGTGATACTATACCTACGTTTAACAAATAAACACTTTTTTTTGACTTCGAGATTCCCGACCCTAAATCGTGGTTGATCCTTACTAGTCACGTAATAGTACGTCTGCAATACATGCAATATTATATGCAAACAAACTTTTAAGTTCACATTACAGGAAAATATCGATAACTTATTTCTTCGAACTGGATTCGAACCGGCGACCTCCTAAAGCCCGGTATGCCTGAAGATCGCTGTATCTAGCACAAATTGCTGCTCAACCGCCTCGCGCGCGACTGTGCGTCTCCTGTCTCACTCGCTGTGCAAATTAAAAAGAGGAGGATAGATCTTTCTCGACTCGCGTCGCAGCGCGGTGTCTCTTGTGCTAGCCCCGCTGGTTCCAAATTAGCTCGATGCAATGATTAAATAATTCATTTTGTAGTTTCACTATTAAAGCATTTCTAGAAAAAGTAACTATTGTAGTATTTATGGAATAATTCATGCCAATTAAGTACACTAATAAGTATAAGTATGAAGGTACCTAGTGACTTAAATCAAGGTCATCATCAGCAACCTATGCGTGCTATAGCTGAGCACAAGACTCTCATTGATACTCAGAAATAGGTTAATGATAACACACACAGAAGGAACATACTTCTCAGATTTCCGTTCATAGCAACGAATGTACATCGTGCAAACAGTCTAATCATACAGGCACGCTTCTGCCCCGCGCTCCGTGTCGACGCGATGCCGTGTCCATACAAAATTAGTAACGTTGACGAAGTGTGTGCTGAGCAAACATGGCTCCTGCCAATTGTCTCTATTTGCGAATTAATTCCTCTGCCATGAGAATTGCTACGACTTGCTCGCTATTGGCTTGACTACGTTTTGTCACAGAATATATAATAGTACTACGACAAATTCCCTGCTAACAAAAGCCTTATTGTGGCCATCTCTTTCTATCGCATGCAACGCACTGCGATAGAATGCATGCGTATCGTACCAGCGCTAACATACCCCCTGGAGCCGGTAGGCATGTACTTGCGGCGCGACCAAATCACGGAGTGAGTCACCCCTGGTTTTGTTAACACATACATTGCCAGTCGCTACGTTCTTTGTTTCTAGCCGGTCCCGAGCTTTTCCTCGCGTGTAGTGGATAGCGAATGCCGCGTAGGCACCCGCTAGACGGGTTTCTGGTAGTGAAAGTGTTTCTAGATTCACATTAACAGCTAACAATGTCGTAGCGCTTCGATCGTAGCCGATAATATGCGAAAAACCGTAAGTTGAGGAATGCAAAAAAAAAACGAGCGTACGTAGCGTCCATCTAGCGAGTTCCCGGCGCTGAAAAGGTTAATTAACACGGACATAAGATTTGACAAAGGCCACCTTAGTTAAGCGATTCGGAGGAGGATATGAGTCTTGATTAGGTATATATTTTGGTTATTTATCAGAAGCTTAAACACGATTCCTTGCATAAATAATTCTTAATAGCACTTAACTGACAAATTCAACTGTAAGGTAAACATTTTATACCTATGTTGAATTTCTGAATGTCCCAGATCTCAGGTGTTTGTGACCCGAATCGAGTGTGAGGGCTATAAATATGCGATCTGGGGCTTTACAAATTACCGCCCGTGGTGCGTACACAATATTACGTCTTCTCTTTGGCGTGAAGTGATTTTTACCGCTGCGCCCGTGGGTGGTAAATTTTACTTACCGCCAAGAGTGATGTAAATATTATATTTGTTAACAATTTTACCTATTAATTTTCATTCTTGCCCTCTTCATTGTAATATTTCCAAAGACAATGTCATTTTAAGATAATTAAATTTTTTATGAACGTCAATACTCCATCATCAAGTATTCGTTCGGTATTCCGTAAGTTGATAAAAACCTACTTAAAATGCAGCCCCGCGCCATCCGGTGCCAAGAAACTGGCAAGAAAGAAAAAAAAACTAGCTGAGGAACTAAATAATATGTACTTTTGTTTAAACAAAACGATTCTAACGAATTATGTCTACTCGTCGAGAAAGAGTGCCTTAAACGCGACAAAATCCAATTAATCTTTATCTGTTTTTCCCTATATATGTTGATAGTTATTTTAATACAATACAGAATTAATATTATTTTCACCAAAAAATAATTTAAAACAACAACGACTTCTTATCGCCAATACGCGATTTCTTCCAGACAACCTTTACAAACATACATCTCGCACAAACAACTGCCACCTGTTCTCAAAACGAGGAGTCATATACACACAACACAACAACACAACTAAGAATTAATTATTTACCGGGTTGATTAAATAACGACCCATTTTCGAACTTACGTACACTGTAACTTAAGGTTGATTTTTCATTGAAACTGGTAGTACTTTAAGTTACTTTGTTGTTAATTTGTAACGTGTTGCTCTTGTTTTAAAGTTTAATTTCCTTCTTAGGTAATATATATTTTCAGTATTTACACATGGGATTTCGTTAATATTGTGTGTTCAGTGATGTTTGGATATGCATAGGTTAATCTGATGGAACAGTAATTAAATTAAGTTAATAAACTAACAATTATATTTGCTGAACAAATAGTTATACTGAAGAGATTGGTACTCTCCGGTGTCGATTAGGTAATGGCGGTCGGAGGTTACTTATTAAATCCATAATTGTATTTGCCATAGCGTATTCTCTTTAATCTTTATTTCTAAGTGGTTATTCTCAAAAACTGTATTTTCAGTGTTTATTTTAAATCAAACATACCGAACCCAGGGCTCCGAACCGAGGGCTTTATAAAAAGTTTATTATAGTCCTCAAATTGGTACCGTTTCAGAGAAAAACAAATGGACTGCTGTAGGAAACACTAGGAATTATGGCAGATTAAATTATGGATATCCCTAAAGTACTCGCTTTGAAGTATCTTCTTCTTCTTATTTAAGAGCTAAACTCTTGTCGGTGAAGCTCAAAGTAAGCTTTTCATCTACTCTGTTGCCTGGTAAGGCAACCTCTTTGACACGACCTTATCTTTTTGAGTTGCTCTATGTAGTTTTTAATAGGTCTTCCTCTTCGTCGCTTCCCCTATATCTTGAAGTATCTGAATGGCCTAAATATTTTTGACTGAAAAAAATATAATAAATATTTTTTAATATTTGTTTTTAAGCAGTAACGCTGCTAAAGAAAATTATAAATTTTTAAATGAAAGGAAAAATTGAAAAATTTAATGCTCCGAGCCGGATTCGAACCGGCGACCACAGGCATTCATGGCCCGTCGCTACTACCAACTGAGCTATCGGAACAATCTGGTTCGGGCACCAAATCCTTCAATCAGTTCCTTCATATAACGCCATTCCACGCGCATTTTTCCTGTCATTTAAAAATTTATAAATATTTTTTACTTTGATCTGATACTTGGGTCATTCTTGAGAATTGCATTATTCATCTCATTCCCTTGGCGTTTTTTATTTTTAGAAATTTTGACTTGGTTACAATAAAATCCAATAAAATATTTAATAATAAACATATTTATCGAATAGGCATCACTTTGGGACAATTAAATACGGAAATATACTAATACAAAGTTTAACTGCCAGGGGAATGATAAAAAATGTCAGGGGAATGATAAAAAAGTACAAGGGAATGAGAAAAATGACTAGGGGAATGATAACAATTACAAGGGAATTATATAACTGACAAGGAAATGATAATCTTTGGTAGTTCATTAAATCGATTGTTGAATAAGTCAGTCGATCATTATGTTTTGCGTTATATGATAAAATATTATAATTTCACTAAAAACTTCAGAATACTATCATTAGTATCATTACCCTGTTCAGAAAATCGGGGGAATGAGAGCCAGGGGAATAAGAAAAAGTATGTTTCTTGTCGATTATGCCGAAACTGTTGTTAATGTAAGAGTCAATTTTAAATCAACACATGCACTCATTCATGTGTTATTCTTTACACTAAACATTGTATGCCAATTGCGGGAAATAGTTTTTTTATGCAAGTACAGGGTAATGATAGTCCTAGTGAACCAAAGTCAGGGGAATGATATATCAATCTTCATTGCTCAGAGCCCCAGCGACGAGACGCGTCCTCTCTCCGCGGCGTTGGTAGCGCTACTGACGAGGGTGAGGCACGACAGAGATTACGCGTCACAAGACGTTGCAGTAGGGATGTGCGCGTTATTTAGTCAGGCATCAGGGGAATGATAGCTTAGCTCTGGACAAACCTTTAATATGTATTCCTATAAAAACTACGATAAATAGGGGAACCATTTTTTATTTTTAAATCACTAACTTATATTCTAACGATTTAACTTGATGTAATATTTGATTTCAATCCATAACTAGTTCTTTTCTGAGTAGATTGTTCACAAAATGGCTGAAGGACTCGCCAGGGGAATGATGTTTTAGGTGTTTGACATTTTTTAATGGCTAATTCTACTTACCTTACACAAAAAGTAAATCGTGCCCCAATTAGATTAAGTGTTGAACTACACAAAAAAAATGTGTACGGTCAATTATTTTATTTTCTCGGGTACTTTTTCCCTCTGGACGCCGAAAATTGACCCTCTCAAGAATGACCCACTTGGTATGTAGTTTTTTTTTGGCTAACACGTAATATTCGTATATATTATAACAAAATTATATTAGAATCATCATACACTGAAATTTTGAAGAAGAAAAGTCCGTGACATTGTCGCTCTATGAGTTTGTAATTTTGTATGTAATGGCCCCTTGAACCGCTTATCAGAGATCATCTGTTTAAATTAATTTGTGACACAAAATAGCAAATGTGAATCATATCTTTGATTTTAAAAAGTTTTAACTAACAAATTGTATTATGCCAAAAAAATGCTGCTGCTGTTCATAAATTTTCGACATCGTCAGTTAGCCGGTTTCGTTGGTCCCATAGACCTACTTTGTGTTATAAGCAGTGATCGTTACCAACGTGCACTTTTTGTAGCATAGGGTTGGCACTTGGCAGAAAAAACAAATACGTTTACTTTTGTTCTTAGCCATAAAAAAGTCCGGCTATTTCACACACTTTGCTCCTAAAAGTGTAACAGAATCATGGATAGATTTTCTATAACTTTGATAGGTATTTTTTGTGGGTGCCTGTCGTATCGCATAATGTTGATCGTCCTAAAATTTTTTGGCCGAGAATGTTTGGCATAATGTTGAGTGGCATACTACTTATTTAGCCTATTCATTTTTGCGCATACACATTTAAAAGTCCTAATGTATGTTTATCCTAATATTGATTACTCGAACATCGAATTACCTAAAAAGTAATAGTCCTAATTTTCAATGTCATAGTAATTATTTTGCCTATTGTTAAACGTGCTAAAATTAAACCACCTATACTATTCTTTTCCTAAATTTTATATTATTTGTAAACTCTGAGCAGACCCGACCTACATCTAGATAAATAAAATAGGTTCGTTAGTTGCCTTTTGCCCCTCAGAGCAGAAATAGGGACCCCGCGAAGCGGGGCTCCGTCGACAAGAAGGCGGGTCATAGGTTATTCAAGTATTAGGCAATTCTTAGCTGAGGCAACCTTCATTTAGATCAATTAGATAGGTTCGTTAGTTGCCTTTTGTCCCTCAGAGCAGAAATAGGGGCCCTGCGAAGCGGGGCTCCGTCGACATGAGGGCGGGTCATAAGTTCTTAAAGTACGTACCTAAATAGGAAAGATTAGGTAACCACAAATAAAACATTTATTTTTACTATTTATAAACTCTGAGCAGACCCGACCTACATCTAGATAAATAAAATAGGTTCGTTAGTTGCCTTTTGTCCCTCAGAGCAGAAATAGGGGCCCCGCGAAGCGAGGCTCCGTCGACATGAGGGCTGGTCATAAGTAATTCAAGTATTAGGCAATTCTCAGCAGAGCCAACCTTCATTTAGATAAATTAGATAGGTTCGTTAGTTGCCTTTTGTCCCTCAGAGCAAAAATAGGGGACCCGCGAAGCGGGGCTCCGTCGACATGAGGGCGGGTCATATGTTATTCAAGTAATAGGCAATTCTAATAGATATGTATGCGTAACAAAATGTATGCACAACATTTTTAGTACATTAAATATTAGTAACATCAAAGTTATGCACATCAATTATTCTAAAAAAAAACCTTCGACACAATAAACATTCGGACAATAAATATTTAGGACAATCGATATTAGGAACAACAATTTCAGCAAATAAAAAATATGCACAACAATGTTTATGCAATTCGATATTCGGCACAAAGTTGGTATGGGACAAAATATTAGGATCAACAATTTTATGCCACCCGATATAGACCCATTTTTTGTCCCAAGTGTTCGCCTGCGTTGCTGTGCGGGCAGCTAGCGTAAATAATAGTACATTACGGCGGTGTATTCGTGAATGCCCCAGATCGCAGGTGTTTGTGGCCCGAACCGAAGGTGAGGGCCATAAATATGCGCTCTGGGGCTTTACGAATTACCGCCCGTGTTGAGTACAAAATTTTACGTCTTCACCTAGCCACAATGCGAGTTTTCCCGTACGCGCAGCGTGCAGTAAAACTCGCATTACGGCTAGGTGTGACGTAAATATACTATGGCTTTTTGTCATTTACAATACTAATTATAATAAATCAGCCTTTATACGTCCCACTGCTGGGAACAGGCCTCCTCTCATAGATGAGAGAGAACGGTAGTGCCCACTCTTTACAATAACAACTAAAAAATCTAGAGTGGAAGTGCCCATTAATCACATTCGGATTGGAACCGTTTATACAAAAATTCAAATGAGCCGGAACGGTTCGATACAACTGAGATTGAATCCAGGCGAAATTAAAAGGGTATCGAATCGAGATCGTTTAATTAAAGTTGTGATTTAAAACTCCGTCTGTTCCCCGTTCTCAGTAACAAAATGATTTAACTCGCAGACATTTTGAACTAATTGTCGTCTTTTTAAAACGTTCCAAACGCGCTGAGTGAGACCGACCGATTGAGGAAACTGAAACTTACACTTCATTATTAAAGTTCAAATTCGCTCGCGGCCGATTGTTGGTATAGAATGGTGCAAAAGCATGCAAATTTGAGCTTTAAAAATCACGTGTTATAATTTATTTTTCAATTTGATTATTTGGTTGAGTTCAGGCGTCGAAGCGCCTTGTGAATCGTGTATAACGACAGTTGATGCTCAATTGCTTAACGATACGCGTTTAGAAGAATAAGTAGTGTTTTAGAACATTTCTATTATAGTTTGTACAAATTAAGTACGCCAATTAAGGCAAGTGTTTTATTTTCTATTTCATCATCATCATCATCAGCCTATATATGTCCCACTGCTGGGCACAGGCCTCCTCTCATGTATTTTCTATTTAATTTAAGGTAATTTCTCTATAACAATATGTTGTGATATTCTTTAGAATTAAGATTGTGAAAGTATAACAGAACTTTAAATATCAATAAACCGGCCAAGAGCTAGTTGAACTCGCGCACGGAGGTTTCCGTACCATTATCTATAAAGACGGAAAAAAATATCGCGTTTGTTGAATGGGAGCCTCCCTAAAATATTAATTTTACTTTTTTAGTATTTGTTGTTATAGCGACAACAGAAATACATCATCTGTGAAAATTGAAATGAAATAAAATTAAATTATTTATTCATGTATGTGGGAAATGGGTTACAATTTGCAGTTCTAGTTACAGTACATCTGGTGGACTCACTATATCCTACCTTTTCTGATGTACATGCGTCTAATTCTACTTAAGTATTATTAAAATAAATGTCATGAAAGAGATTACAATTAAAAAGGTAAAAGTTAATATCAATGTCAGGAAAAAGAATACAATAAAAAAAAAAACAAAACAGAATTATAAATGTCAGGAAAGAGATTACAATTAAAATAAATCATTCAGAAAGTCATTGATATTATAATAACATTTATATATGAGTAAATTCTTAACTAAATTCTTAAAT
This sequence comes from Epinotia demarniana, assembly GCA_945867215.1. Lineage (NCBI taxonomy): Eukaryota > Metazoa > Arthropoda > Insecta > Lepidoptera > Tortricidae > Epinotia > Epinotia demarniana. Next base: position 4,044,213 of record OX244273.1, on the reverse strand, counting down.
AAATTTAATTTCTTAAATTTATTGCAAATTGTGATACACATAATATAAGAGTTTTTTGAGGTAAGTCCTACTTTGGCAGCAGGTTTATGTAACCTATGTTTATAATTTCAACTGTCTAGCTATCGCGGTTCTTGAGATACAGCCTGGTGACAGACAGACGGAGGGACAGCGAAGTCTTAGCAATAGGGTTCCGTTTTTACCCTTTGGGTACGTTATCCTAAAAAAGGAATACACTTAAAGAAAACATGCTGAAGAATAGGTTGACGCACTTTACTTGGTTAAAACTATTTTAGAAATACTTTTACGTGTATCAAGAAATTGTGCTGTTAATATTTCAGTATTACCGAAGGCACTCGATGCCTACGCCCCACATGTCATATAATACAACTGCCGCAAGATGTCATGATAGTTTGTTTATTTCATTTTACTTTATTTTAATTGGAATGCTTACTGCCTCATCGTCCTAGAGTTATTCCCGATAATGTTATTCACGCGGGGTCTGCTTTGACACCTAATCCAATGCTTACTCATCATCATCATCATATCAGCCGAAAGACGTCCACTGCTGGACATAGGCCTCCCCCAAAGAGTGCCACAATGACCGATCCTGCGCCACCCGCATCCAGCGGACTCCCGCGACCTTTACCAGGTCATCAGTCCGCAGTCACAACCGCAGTCGCCACTCGAATGCTTACTGATTAGCATACATTAATTACTTAGGTAATTTATGGTATGTGTGTATGTGTGTGTTAAGTTAGCTTAATAACTAAAAGCAAATTACAAGCTTCCACGTATGCAATGCCCTATACAGGATGTATTATTCAAAGGGGCAGTGAGGGAAAATCTGAAACTACAAGAGATAGGTGAGGTTTGCTCAAAGCAGGGACTGCATAACCGAAAAATACCGGTATTATTCATAACCGATATGACGTCATATCGGTTTTGAAATAGCGGTTTCGGTAGCGGAACCTTTATATTTCGCTATCGAAATATAACGGTAACCTTTATTTTTTTCGGTACCTTAACCGATTTTTAAAGGTTACCGATATTTAGATTTTGGCGTCGTTGCCAAACCGCCGGCGCTGCCGTTTTGTCTTTCTTTCCGCGAAATCGTCGCAGCGTCAGTAGGAACATTACATTCAGTACATTGGCACAGCAACATAGCGTGAGGTGCGGATGTGCGGGCGGGGACTCGGAGAGTGCGGAGCTATGATGACAGATGTACAGCCGGATACCAAACAGGATGATGTTTTCGCTTCATTATCAAAAGAAAAGAAAGCATACACGGCGTTCTTTCCATAAGCCGCGCCCGCGTCGACGCCCCCCCCCCCCCCCGCACGCCTCTACTACCGCTCGCTTCCCGTCCCCCGTTCGTCACTGTGCGCCGCGGCCCGCGCCATTCCATTTATCATGCCGCAGACCCGCCCCCCCCCGCACGCCTCTACTACCACTCGCTTCCCGTCCCCCGTTCTCACTGTGCGCCGCAGCCCGCGCCATTCCGTTTATCATGCCAAGGACCCGCGCCCCCCTCCCCCCCCCCCCCCCTGCACGCCTCTACTACCGCTCGCTCCCCGTCCCCCGTTCCTCACTGTGCGCCGCAGCCCGCGCCATTCCATTTATCATGCCGGGACCTTAAAAGTTTCGAAAATTGTCCTAAAATCTAAAGTTCCTCCCAAGTTCCGCGGGGGTGTCCAAAGTTCCGAAAAACGGAACAAACGGAACCAAACGGCAACACTGCCCGCGCCATTGCATTTATCATGCCGCAGACCCCCCCCCCCCCCCCCCCGCACGCCTCTACTACCACTCGCTGCCCGTCCACCGTTCCTCACTGTGCGCCGCGGCCCGCGCCATTGCATTTATCATGCCGCGGAAGATTCTATTATCTTTTAAATTCTTTCATAGTTTATTTACACCTTGTGTTGGAAATTAGTTAGGTAATTACACATATCGGCCGACGGACAACATTTGATACCAAGCTCAATCAAAGTACGAATAATAGTACATTACGCGCGCACACCAGCGGAGCAGAACGAGAATCGAACCCGTAATCAATCAATTAATTTGCCATATGAAATTACGAAGTATAATAACGACTCCATTTTAAATTATCTTTATCACATGACGTGATTATCGCTAACAAAATACCTAACGCAGTACACAAGCACTGCGCAGTGAAGCACACGCAATGAATGAAACGGCGCGGCACGTCGTGACCTGACCTGACGGCGGCCGCGGCGGCATCGGCAGGCGATGCCAGCTCGCTTATTTTTTTCGGTAACCGTTATAATACCGGTTTCGAACCGGTATTATAAAGGTTTCGGTTACCTTTAAATCGAATAGCGGTAACCGATATTTCCAAACGGTTACGGTACCGTTATGTTGGCGCGGCGCGCGTAACCTTTACGCCATTACGGTACCGTAATAGAATACAGGTTTCATACCGGTAAAACCGTAACCGAAATCAGTCCCTGGCTCAAAGGAGTCACTGTCCGATTTTAGTAAAAAAATAAACTGCTTTCAAGGTTTTCATAAAAGCACACAACCTGAGGGGTGCATGAACACGTAACATTTCGAACGTGCGTTAGAACAACTCAACTGTCATTTTCCCATACAAAAAATGAAATTTAGATCTAACTGACGCGTGTACTATGCTTTAGGTACGTGATCAACCTACTGAGTTAAACTCTGTCGAATCTGTCTAAGAAACGGAGTCAATTTTTTTACGAAGTGACAGCGCTGGATGTAAGGAACAGATGTTGCTAAGGAAGTAGGAACCCTTTACCTGTGATCACGGGAAATGCCGTATTTCATGCGATACAAATGCGGTAAGGTATCCATACAGGTAATTTAATCAGATGCGCGACAGTCAGGATCGCTGCAAAAATTCGCCGTGTGAACGCTCTTAACGATTATCTATGCTCAGTTTCCTTTTCCCAATTACCTTAAAAGCCATCGTGGTAAACCGTCAAAGACTGTCGCCATATAAATACATCACCCCCTTAAAATTCACGGTGGATGAACATTATATTTCCGTACTACCCCGCGATTATTATGAACGACGGGCAATATTAAGGTTCCGTAGTCTTTGGGGCCTTTAATGGTACCTTTAAATTGTTGGAATTGTGAGCGGAATCGTAATAAGCTAAGCAGTGTCATAATAGCAAGTTTTACGTTAGGTATATCTACGCATATACCTTCATATGGGCGAACTTTTTTTCGCTTAACAACTTCACTTCCAAGATTCGCGACACGCTACGCTCATCGCCGATCCCGTGACTTTTCCTCTAAGTAGCGGAAAAACTACTCTTCCTGGCTATGAAAGTGTAAACTGATTTAAACTTTCACGATTCTAACACATTATTCATACTAAACGGGATTTAATACGTCATTTCTATAGCAGAAAAATACTTGAAGCCGTTGAAATCAGAAAACATCGTAATTTCAATCGGGATGACCGTTTTAAGATTTCATCTTCGTGGAATCCTATCATAAGTAAATGCCAGCGTCAAAAAACATCGTCCGTTATATCACCGGACATTGCTAGTGTTGTGTAGTGTTGTGGCCGAGTGTACAAGTGGTTAATAAAGACCAAATGCGGGTAGTTCGGAAAACCCGCGCAGCAAGAAGATGTTGATACCCGCACAAGCCAGTTGTCCCGTGACCATGGATGTTGCAACACATCCGAAACGTTGGGAGACCTCAGTGAGGTAAATAAATGAGTAAATAAGCGATTAAGTCCCGTTTAGTATAAATAAAAGTGAAAGAAAGAAAGAAAGAAAGAAAGAAAGAAAACATTTATTGTTAACCATGTACATTTAGGTCTTAATAGAACAAAAGTATGTGAGTAACAATGGCAACCCATTTCGGGCATACAATATTAAATATTTATTACAATATTAGAGTTACAATGGTACCTAAGTAGTCTGATCAAGGACTATGACATTATTTATTCTGAAAGTATTCTTTTAAATCATAAAATACATTGTGTGTCAACCATCGCTTTAGGTGGCGCTTATATTGATGTCCGCTCAACATTTTTAGGCTAATGGGTAAATGGTTAAATACTTTGATTGCGGTGATAAAGGTACTTTTGTAATAAGTTGAGTTTCTGATCGTCGGCAGTGATATGTTGTATGTATATTGTGATCGTAAATTGTCACGCTGATCTGAACAGAAATTAAAATTATATTTATGGTTGATAACAAATGAACATAGCTCTAAGATGTATAGTACAGTTAAGGTAAGAAAATTATTTTCCCTAAAAATATTTCTAACAGACTCTGTATTGTGTAAACGGTATATCATTTTTTTTGCAAAATGAAAGTCGTTTTGACATTTACAGAGTTACCCCAATAAATTAGACCATAAGTAAACAATGGATAAATATTACCATAATAGGCATTTCTGACAACATCTTCCGAGCAAGTACTAGATAATACGGATAAGGTATAGGTACCCTAACTTTGAGTAAAATGATTTAGTCCAATTTAACAACACAATATTTAATTAGGGTCCCACATAGAATATATATACTTAATACTAACACCAGATGCAAGCTCACGCGAACGATAGTCACAAGCACAAGAACAGAAGAAGAGTCACAGGGTAGATATATAGTTTATAGCGAAAGCAAAGCGTAGCTGTAGGCACTAGTTTTAGCAAGCACGAGAGACGTAGTTTCGTCTTCGCGATCGATAGCTGACTGCCGGCCGCGCCGCGCCGACGCGAGCGCCGGCCGTGGCATGTACAACCGGCGGCTCGCTGCGCGTACACCGCCGCGCGCAAGTTTGACTTTAACCGACTTCGGCGAGGGAGGTTAATGAGTTTGAAATGTGTACTGTGGTCGCTACACTACTCCCCCGCCGAGACCGTTGCTTGCTACGGTCGATAGTGATCTGGAAAGCGAACAAGTCGGCCACTGCGCGTTCTTTTTTCTGGCTCCGCAGCTGGGGTTTCTTGGACCGTGTTGCTCATATCGTTCGGGATGCTTTCTTTTGTCATGTAAGCTGGCTTCACTCTGTCGACTGATACTGTGGAGTGTCTACCTTGGATGTCCAGCTTTAGGGTTTTAGTTCTCCGCTCCAAGACCTTGTATGGGCCCATGTATGGCGGCTCTAGTGACCTTCTGATGGCATCTTGGCGGAGAAAAACGTACTCAGCAGAGGACAGACTTTTGGGTACGTAGAACGTCTTTTGAGAGTGCCAACTTACTGGTTCGGGTGTGAGCTTCGCGATGTGGTGACGTAGGCGTGCTGCGAAGCTTGTGACATCCAGGGTCGCGTCTTTGGATGGGGCGAAGAACTCTCCTGGCAGGCGCAAAGGTTCGCCATATACCAACTCTGCTGCCGAACCTTTGATGTCGTCCTTCCACGAGCGGCGGATACCCAGCAGGACAAGCGGAAGTACCTCCACCCAGTGTGTGCTCGTGTGGCACCTGATTGCCGCCTTCAGCTGGCGGTGGAATCGCTCTACCATCCCATTACAGGCAGGGTGGTAGGCGGTGGTAGGTCGGTGCTCTGCGCCCAGGATGCGTGTGATGCTGCGGAATAGATCACATTCGAACTGCCGGCCCCTGTCGGTGGTAATCTTCGTCGGGCACCCGAAGCGTGCGACCCAGCCCGCGATGAATGCGCGGGCGCAGGTCTCTGCGGTGATGTCGGCGATTGGATACGCCTCAGGCCATCGCGTATAGCGGTCGACGGCTGTGAGGCAGTATCTGAAACCAGAAGAACTTGGTAAGGGCCCTACGATGTCCATGTGGACATGGGAGAAACGATTACTGGGAATAGGAATGGGAGTTAGTGGAGAGGTGATGTGGCGTGAAATCTTATTTCTTTGGCAGTCATTGCATCCTTGCGCCCATCTTCGGCTATCTCTTCTCACTCCCGGCCAAACGAATCTCTGCGACACCAGATTTGCTGTAGCTTTTGCGCCAGGATGGCTCAGGTTATGCACTGCGTCAAATATTGTTCTTCGAAAGGCCGGTGTTATATAAGGTCGAGGGTTAGCAGTGGAGACGTCACAGTAAACTTCTGCTTTTGTGTCTGGCGTCTTTGCACGTTGTAATTTCAGTGCTGTGCCATTGTCGAGAAAGTCTTGCAACTCAGGATCTGAATCTTGGGAATGTGCAAAAGCCTCGTAGTTAATGGGTACTGAAATCGCCTCGATCCTTGAGAGAGCGTCTGCTACTACGTTTTCCTTTCCAGCAACGAACCGTTTATCTGTGCTGAATTGGGATATCAGGTCCAGATATCGGAACTGTCTCGGGGAGCAATTGTCACGACGAGATGAGAAGGCAAACGTCAAGGGTTTGTGGTCAGTGTAGATGACAAATATCCTCGCTTCGAGCATGTGTCGGAAGTGTCTTATAGCGTCGTATATTGCCAGTAACTCACGATCATACGGGCTGTAGTTCTTTTGTGCTGGTTTTAGCCGTCTTGAAAAGAATGCGAGGGGCTCCCAGCTGTCTTGAACACGCTGCTGGAGAACTGCACCTATAGCCGAGTCTGATGCGTCAGTTTGTACTGCCAGCTCTGCGTCTTGACTCGGGTGAGCTAACATGGCTGCCTTCGACAGACTCGATTTGCAGGCATTAAATGCCTCTAACATCTCGCTACTCATTGTGATGGCTTCTGAACCTCTCTTCTTACTTCCAGATAGGACAGTGTTCAGAGGGGCTTGAATCGCTGACGCACCAGGAATGAATCTACGGTAAAAATTGTACATACCGAGGAACCTCCGCAGTTCTTTTACCGTCTTAGGTGTTGGGAACTCTTGTATAGCCTGGACCTTACTTGGTAGCGGTTGTAAACCCTTGGCGCTCACCTCATGACCCAGGAATGTGATCGTGGGCACGCCAAACTCGCACTTCGCTGTGTTGATAAGCATGCCATATTCTGATAGCCTCTTGAACAGCTGGCGAAGGTGCTCGTTGTGCTGCTTTTCGTCTCTTGAGAAGACCAACAAGTAGTCCAAGTACCCGTAGCAGAATGGGAGATCAGCCAGGACCTCATCAATGAAGCGCTGGAACGTCTGGGCCGCGTTTCGTAATCCGAACGTCATGTTTGTGAATTCAAATAGGCCGAAGGGTGTCGTGATTGCTGTCTTGGGGATATCGTCGACGAAAACCGGGATCTGGTTGTATGCTTTGACGAGATCAAGCTTGGAGAATACCGTGCTTCCGTACAACTGGTGTGTAAAGTCCTGAATATGCCTTATAGGGTAGTTGTCAGGGATCGTGCGGGCATTCAAGGCTCTGTAATCACCGCAGGGTCTCCAGCCGTCATCTTTTTTAGGGGCGAGATGCAGCGGAGATGACCATGAGCTCTCTGACCTGCGTGCTGTTCCATTTGCCAACATATCCTCGAACTCTTTTTGAGCGATTTTCAGCCGGTCCGGTGGCAGCCGTCGTGGACGACTGGTTACAGGCAGGCCAGACGTCGTACGGATGTGATGAACCGTATTATGTTTAGGTACCTTGTATGTTCCGGCGGGGCGCGTGATTTCTGGGTACTCCCGCAAGGTCTGATGGTACCTCGACTCTCCTGCCACTGCCTTGATGGACGTGATAGCTTCCATCGGCTTCTGGACTGGCACGTTGATGGAGAGTGTTGTCAGGCTGTCAATGAGGCGGTGGTTCCTGCAATCTATCAATAAATTATAAAATGACAGGAAGTCGACGCCGATTATTGGTTTAGACACATCCGCCACTACGAATTGCCACGTGAATGCACGCCGCAGTCCAAAGTTCAGGTGAAGTTGTACCGAGCCGTAGGTGGGAATAACTGTACCGTTAGCGGCGAAAAGCTGGTAGCTGGATTTCGTACGCTGCTCTCTAACTGCAGAGCGGGGGTACACACATAGGTCGGATCCAGTGTCTATTAAAAAATGCTTCCTGGATGTCCGATCCATGACGAACAGGCGGCCCGGAATGGCTTGGCAGTCGTTGGCCGCTACTTCCGGCTGCCGCTGGAGTTTTCCGACGCATACGTGCAGGGTGTCGTGCATCTATTTGCTTTCAATCCGAACCTATTGTGATAAAAACAGTACGAATCGTTTCGTGGTCTCGATGACGAACGTCGACGGTTTCTTGAATGCGATCTGTCCCTGTTCTGTGATCTGAATCGCGAGCGGTTATGTGAGCTATGCGGTTGTGAATCAAATTGAGCCCTTAATGACGCAACTTCTTTGCGTAGCTCTGACATTTGGAAGGCTAAATCATGCACCAAATCGTAACTGCCACTACCACTAGGTTTATTCGACCTATCCTTCGTATGCTCGCCGACCGCAAAAACTTGTGTTGCCGTGGGTGCAATATCGCACACTTTATCCGCCAGGTCCGCTAACATATCTTCGCTTAAAGTCGGCTGTGACGCTATAACGGTTTGCAGGTTAGGTGGCAGCCGCGATGACCAAACGGTTTTTAAAAATTCGTCCGATACGTACTCGCCGGCAAGCGTTTTTAACCGTCTCCAGTACTGCGACGGTTTTCTATCACCTAACTCCTCATGCATTAATAATTCTCGATGCTTCTTCTCCTGCGATGCCGATAGCCGTGATATGAGTTCAGCCTTTAATTTATTGTACTTGTTTTGCGCCGGAGGAGAATTAATAACGTCTTTCACTTCCAATATGTATTGATGCTCCAACTGGCTTATTACATAATAAAACTTCGTTGCATCGGCCGTTATACCGGAGATCATAAATTGTCCTTCCATCTGCGTAAACCATAATTCCGGCTCCTCCGGCCAAAATGGCGGCACCCGTACACCTACTTTGCACACGTCACTTCTCTCGGCGGCCGTTAAATTCGGTGCCGGTCCCGGCTTGGTCACCTTCACATTTGGGTCGTCCTCCTTATCTGACATTCTTGCTGCGTAAATTGTCCAAATTCGGGGTCACCAGTATAGGTACCCTAACTGTGAGTAAAATGATTTAGTCCAATTTAACAACACAATATTTAATTAGGGTCCCACATAGAATATATATACTTAATACTAACACCAGATGCAAGCTCACGCGAACGATAGTCACAAGCACAAGAACAGAAGAAGAGTCACAGGGTAGATATATAGTTTATAGCGAAAGCAAAGCGTAGCTGTAGGCACTAGTTTTAGCAAGCACGAGAGACGTAGTTTCGTCTTCGCGATCGATAGCTGACTGCCGGCCGCGCCGCGCCGACGCGAGCGCCGGCCGTGGCATGTACAACCGGCGGCTCGCTGCGCGTACACCGCCGCGCGCAAGTTTGACTTTAACCGACTTCGGCGAGGGAGGTTAATGAGTTTAAAATGTGTACTGTGGTCGCTACAAAGGCATAGCATTGACTGGATATTTTTTTATTTATCTTTTCAATATGTGATTTCCAGTGTAAATGTGAATCTACAGAGACGCCTAAAAAATTATTACTACTTACGTTTTGAATAAGAGCTCCTCCGTGTTTTATATTCAAGTTTATTGGGTTTGTTTTGTAATTGCTAAATTGTATTGTTTTAGTTTTTTCTGCGTTTACTTTTAAGTTAATCGATTTAAGCCAGTTGACTACAGTTTTAAGAGTATTGTTAATTTTTTCCTGAAAATTTTAGTCTAAGTTTTCTCCAGAAAATAAGATAGTGGCGTCGTCAGCAAACATTACGCACAGTTTGTCTATGCCCTTGGGCAGATCATTAACGTACAGTAAAAATAAAAGAGGACCAAGGATGCTGCCTTGAGGTACTCCAACTTTCATATGTTGAAATTGAGACTGTGTTTTCTGTATGGTCTTAGTTTTTGTATCGTATTTTTCAACAATAGCAGCTTGCTGTCTACCTTTTAAATAGCTTTCTAATAATGTTAATACATTACCTCTAATACCTACGTTACTAAGTTGCGATAACAATATATCATGCACTACACAATCAAAGGCCTGGGACATGTCTAAAAATAAAGCGATGAATGGCCTCTTATTATTGATTTCATCCCATATGTGTTTAAATAATTGAAACACTGCAAGTGATGTTGGTTTTCCTCTTTGAAATCCGAACTGGTTGGGATGTATAATGTTATTGGAGTTTAGAAATGGAACAATTCTATTGTAAATACACCTTTCAAATATTTTGGAGAAACTTGGCAATATTGCAATAGGACGATAATTACTAACATCGTTTCTATTACCCTTTTTAAATAACGGTTTTATGAGGGCTTTCTTCAAATCATCCGGAAAAGTCCCTGTTTGGAAAATACGATTAATTACGTGAGTGAGTGGTTCAGCTATGTATTCTAAAGATGACTTTATTACTTGAATAGGTATATTATCATGTCCAGTACTTTTAGTATTTCTAAGTGCTTTGGTAACTCTTTTTATTTCGAATGTATCAACAGGGTTTAAAAATAAACTTTTACAAACAGATGTCGAGATTGGTTTAAAATTATGGTCTAATGAATTACCGTCATAGTTACGAGTAATATAAAAATTGTTAAAAAGCTTGGCGATTTCCAAAGGGTCTGTAGTAACAACGTCATGAAATTTAATACTCTCTACCGTATTCGTTATAGAATTAGTCGAAGAGGTGTGTTGTCTAATTAAATTCCAGGTTGCTTTTGTTTTGTTTGTGCTAGATCTGATATAATGATTGTTACTTAATATTTTAGATGATCGTATAACCTTTTTGAGAACTTTACAATATTTTTTGAAATCAGATGATTGTAGAGCATTACTATTTTTAGTTCTTAACTGTAAATACTTCAATCGCTTACTTTTGCAAGACTTTAAAACACCCTTGCTTTTCCATTCTGGTTTTTTTCTATACGTAACCCTAATTCTTTCTAGTGGAATGCAGAGATCAAAAACTAACATGAACAGGTCCATAAATAATTTATAAGCTAAACAAGGATCTGATTGCAAATAAACATCCGAAAAGTTTATCTGCGAAATATATTTAACAAAAAATTCTAAGTTCGCATCTACTTTTCTTCTATAAATGTACCAGTACTTTTCGTTAAAGCTCAAGTTGGTTGGTAGTTTTAAGAATTGACCTGTGTGATCAGAAATTCCCAAGTTCAATACCTCTACATTACATTTTTTTGCATTAGTTATTATATTATCAATACATGTTTTCGAATGTGCTGTTATTCTTGTAGGTTCGTTAATAGTTATACTTAGATTATATTTACATAACAGTGCTTTGAATTTATTTGACATATTATCATTTTTGAGTAAATTTATATTGAAATCTCCTGCAATAACAATTTTTTTGCACATTCTACGAGTACGTAATACTAGTTTATCTAACAGGAGTTCTAGATTGTCCATGAATAAGTCACAATTACCATGGGGTGTCCTATAGAGACAAACAAAAATTTTTTTAATGTCAGGAATAATAATGCCACAAACTTCAAAATGTGACTCAATTGACATAGCCGATATCCAATCAAGAGTTACATAGTTAATACAATTTTTTACATATATACTTGTGCCTCCCCTTAATTTATGTTTCCTGCAGAAATGAGCGGCTAACTTGAAATTTTCTAATTGTAGCGTTTTTGCCTAATCATGTTTAAGGAAGGTTTCAGTAAAACAAAAAACTTGGATATTTTTAGAGTCTGCTAAAATCTCAATCTAATCTAGTTTTGATCTCAAACCTTGTACGTTTTGATGAAACATATTTAGAGTATTAACCTCGAAAAAAAATTTCTTGATTTAATGACTTATCTATGGACTCATTATAGTTCTCGATATCTATCAAATATCTTTGAACGTTTTCTAGAATGTTTTTCATGCCTTGGTCGTTTAGCTTCCCAGTCCTTTCAGAAAACATCTCCAGGGTCAGCTTCAAATTGGAGTCGAAGAAATACGCATAGTAATTTGTCATTATATCTAAGTTTAGCAGGCTATTGAATAGCTCCACACGGCAGTTGTATACTTTCGCCCCACATATATAAGTGGGGACGCATATAACAATGTTGGTTTGTGTGATCTTTTCAACGGCTGTTCTGATGAACTGTACCAATTGTATGTAATTTTTCGTGTTAACTGTTATTTCTCAAACGATCACCCCGTTACCTTTGAGGACCGTTACCCAGGACTATTGAAAAAAAACATCTGATAAAGCCCACTAAGTTGTGTTTGTTTTATAAGAATCGTGAAGAAAATACGGTAGGGATAAAAAGGGGCAGGAAAAATAAAACTTGGCAAACTGAATCATTTTTGAATAATGTTATGCCAAACATAAGTAAACTAATAACAGCGTACGTAGATACATTGTTTCTAGTTGGTAGATAGCACAACCAGCAGCGAAAATAATCTAAACACAATGAAATGCTGAAATATAAAAAAAACCTGTTTAAACTAGCTTTATTAACTTGCACTTGATCATATGCAAGAATAAATAAATAAATAATAAATATTAGGGGACAATCTTACACAAATCGACCTAGTCCCAAACTAAGCAAAGCTTGTACTATGGGTACTAGACGACGATAAACATACTTATATATAGGTAAATAAATACTTAAATACATAGAAAACATCCATGAAACAGGAACAAATATTCGTGCTCATCACACAGATAAATGCCCGTACCGGGATTCGAACCCAGGACCTCTTGCTTCGTAGGCAGGGTCACTACCAACTAGGCTAAAGCGGTCGTCGTCGTCGGAGAATGTATAGTTTGATCCAGTTTATATGACGAATAGTACTTAAAACTAACCATTATTGACATGTATAGCTTAATTGTGATCTTCTTGTTGCGTTGCAAAACGATAACGCGTAACAAACAGTAGCTTTTCCAGTACGGTTCAACAGTTCGCGCAATTTTATGACTTCCTCTCTTTCTTATACATTAATTTCATATTTTAAAACAAAAGAAATTGTAATCCCACATTACATTATTTTCGCCATCTAAACTGGAACGAACTGTACCTTAAGGTATCCCTCAAAAATACTTATAACAAATATCACATTCACATACAACTGCAAAGATAATTTAATCTGAACTTAACACACGCAAATCCAATCTCCCGAAAAATCCCACCACAACCGACGTTCTTTCCCCTAATCGCGTCGTCCTTTGTTTACCAACTCTTTATTTATGCTAAAATAATGCGTTTAAGAAAAAAAGCGTGTTTGCTCGTGACAATGCTCGACACTCGCATAACACCGCGTGTAAGCCCCTTAAGCTTTTAATACTTCGAATCCACGTACTCTTTTCCGTATAATTTTATTTGCTGAAAACTAAGTATGCCCTCTCACATGGTAGATTACCAAAATTTTTGTTTTATTTATTCTGAATAACGCTGATTGTGTTTGATATTCATTGTCTACTTAAAATAAAGGAAAACACCTGTCTAAATTAATAAGGATTCGGATGACGGAAATGAATGGCATTTAGAAACTGAAAGTTGGCCACATTACGGTTTTTTATTCGCATTATTACAACGCAAGGATCTTAGCATGCTGGCGATTCGCAAGAACTACTTAAGAGTCCGTAGTAAGCTCGATTTTCCATACAAACGTAGTTACGCTCTCATTTTTCCATTACGTGTTGGATTGTAACGAAACTTCAAACAAGCCTGAGGCCCGCTTTAGCAAGCATTAGTTTTACGAAAGCGACTGGCATCCGACCTTCAAACACAGAGGGAAAACTAGACCTTATTGGAATTAGACCGGTTTCCTCACCATGTTTTCCTTCACTGAATAGCCACTGTTAAAAATTAATTGACATTTCGTACATCATAAGATTCATAAGTTTTTTCAATAAAACTTCAGCTTTTTCCTACTCACAGAGTTTAAATTGCAATGCGTTCTGCAATACAGGTTAACCACAATAAGCGCTTTGTGTCTTAAAATTGCATTTTCAATTATTATTCCCACAAAACCGCAACTCTTTCGCGGAGCAAACATCTTTCGGCAATTTCCCTCGAACAGGCATGTTTGTCAGCAAATTCGTCCAACGACCAATCTAAACAGACCTGCAGCCCCTCCGTCTCACCTCACACCGCGCACCAGGGAGGGGAAATGAGGCGTAATTTACAGGTCAAAATTTAATGGATGCCTCCCGTTTTATGACGGAATCTAATATTCCATTATAACGAAAACTGGTTTTCATTAAGAACCATAATATATTGACACTCCAGTGCTTGTTATGAGTGGAATGGCGGAGCTCTAGAACGCTGGTCATTATTTTACTTATAAGCTTACATTAAAGCTATGTGAATGACTTCGTGGCTCTACAAAATAGATTTCATGAACCATGTGAATATAACATACGAGTATATAGCTGTTCTGGCGCCTTTGACGTTTGCTTGGGAGTAAATACTGTCGGCATTGCTTTATCGTTTGAAGTGAACACAATCTCAATATGTATTACTTGGTGTACCCTAGTTTCAAATCCGTCCCAGAAGTATAAGAGTTTTAAAGGTAATACCTTCGATTTACGTACGTTTGTGATTAAGTAAATAAATGTTGGCGGTGATATAAAAATGCTACTCAAGACCTAACTCTTATTTGGAAGCACATTGCAGACCTTAAATATAGTGTTTTATGCAATCGTTCTATCCATACTAATCCATTGTATAATATTATATTAATCCATACTAATATTACATACGGGACAGTGTATGTACACACATACACTTTCCCATGTTTGTTTGTTTGTTTGTTTGTCCGTCTTTCAAGGCAAAATGGAGCGACGAATTGACGTTATTTTAAGTGGAGATAGTTGAAGGAATGGAGAGTTACATATGGATAGTTTTTATCCCCAAAATCATTCCCTGAGGGTGTGAAATGGGGGGGGGGGGGTGAAAGTTTGTATGGAGCTGCGATGTAAACGAGTTCCACGCGGACTTGTATGGAGCTGCGATGGAAACGAGTTTCAATCGAATTTTATTTCATTGCTGCTTTAACATATCAGATTAGTCCTGGTCTTACCATGTATCACGCTTATGCTGCTCGATAGTAGATTTACGTGACCAGACTCGGAGAGTGAGAGAATTTAACTTACCTGAAAAAAGAAACACAGATAAGTAAAGACTCCTTAGAAATATTTCTCTTACAGTAGATTTATATCTGATACAATGTTAAAGTAATAAAACATTTAAAAATCTAGGCGACATCGATTTTATTCATTAACGTATTATTAAATTGAAATTAATTTTCAATATCTTCCTCGTATTTCCTTTTTTAACGCGACAATACTAACCATTATTCACATTTTCCCTGCAGGTAAGTAGAAATTTTATGATAATTTTATCAAAAGCACGTGAAACTTTATTTTTAAAATTATATATTTGGTGACAATTGATGTATTGAGATGTCAAAAAAAGGCATTAATATTGCACCAAATTTAATTTCCACGAAAAATCTCACTTCTGATAACACCCTCTGTCACTTAGAAGTCTTAGAAACTTATTCATCTTCGCCTTCAATGGTTTATTTTTTCATCAAAGGAAAACCCTCAAAATGATCTATCCATTATAATTAGTTCATTTCAACATGAATGCATTGACGGTCCTCCCTAATACGCGGAAAGCCGACACGCAGACTCGAGCGTCACCATGAATCGACATTTTTTTCTAGCACCCGCCATGTTGTACTTTATTCGCAAAGGCTTAAGGTTCACAATTAAATAAATACGTTTGTTGATTTGCCGGATATTTAGCTGTTTTAATTAAATTAAGTGAGCATTGAGCCTTTTGCGGAGCGCGAATGAATAAATATTTCGTGAATGGTTTTCATTCTATTTCGTTCTATATCGACTGGCAGTTAAATATTTTTAGAATCCGTTGAGCTTCCACTTCTACATTTTGGGTAATAATTCCACGTTCCAGGCATATCATATTTTTATCCTGTACACGGCAGATACTAAAAGGATGAAATATTGCCATGCATATTTGTAGGCGTATGACACACAAAACTGTTCCTTCGCACCTCATGATCTATACAGATCGCTGGAAATATTAAACGATCATGACCTAAAAACAGTAGCAGAAAGGTACAATTGGTTACAACCTGACCTACCACCGCCCTTGTTCGATCCTAGTGTCACTCCTAAAATTCAAACGGTCAGTACATACACACTTAATGTACAAGCTTTAACCCTCCCCCCACCCCCCACCTCAACAATAAAACATATTACATATTTATAATCAACATTTTAAGCCTGTTTTTACTTTTTAGGGTTTCGTACCCAAAGGGTAAAAACGGGACCCTATTACTAAGAATTCGCTGTCTGTCCGTCCGTCTGTCTGTCACCAGGCTGTATCTCAAGAACCGCGTTAGCTAGTTACAGTTGAAATTTTCACAAATTATGTATTTCTGTTGCCGCTATACAAATACTGAAAACAAAATAAAATAAATACCTATTTAAGGGGTACATGTGTGTGGGAGCCCCATACAAAAAATGTTATATTTTTGCAGTTTTCATAGATAATAGTACGGAACCCTTCGTGCGCGAGTCTGACTCGCACTTGGCTGGTATTATTCCTAATTATAGGTATGTATTCCATTATATAAATATATTAATTTTTATTAGTCCGGTTTAACTTTAATTTTTTGTTTAAATTGTTAAGGTTCCTGTGGCATGCGAAAATATTGTACATGCGATTACATGCACACAAATGCCAAAATATTGTACTGTATATTACGGTAACTGAATTATTGCAAATGCGACCATCCTCTTCTGAGGGACCAATCTGAAAACCAGCGCTGGGCACTTAAGCCTAGCGCATGCTGAAATCGGCTTCCATTATCACACCTATGTTTACTAGGTTTAAGTAATTGTACTTTTTCTTTTGTTTTTCATCTTTTTTTGTTTCATAATATATTATAAGTTAGTGGCAATAAAGATATTATTGTTATATATTTTTTAAATTAAAGGAAAAATTGAAAAATGTAATGCTACGAGCCGGATTCGAACCAGCGACCACAGGAATTCATGGCCCGTCGCTACTAACCAACTGAGCTATCGGAACAATCCGGTTCGGGCACCGAATCCTTCAATCAGTGCCATGAATGCCTGTGGTCGCCGGTACGAATCCGGCTCGAGCATTAATTTTTTCAATTTTTCCTTTGATTTAAAAAAATATAATTTTCGTGAGCAGCATAACTGCTTAAAAACAAAAATTAACATGCTTGTTCTTATAATTTCAAATAGGTATCAAAGTATTAAAATATTACGTGGCTACAGTTAAGTATGCCTCTGTATTTATCAACGCACATATCATTAGTGCACTAAAATGCGTTCAGAAACCGTAGAAAATGACCAGCATTATTACAACCGGTTTTACTATGAGAACTTTCTTGTCTGTGGTAGTAGGTAAAATCTTTTTGTATATGTTTTGGTGGGTGTTTTCTTTGTGATATGAGCATAGGGACTTCATTCGTTTGTCTATGATTAAAAAAACCCTTCCGTCATGACGAATTGCCGCCATTGCTGTTGTCATTTTTTTGTTGGTTTTTTGCTGCTACTTACCTACTTATGATATGTTGTGTATGCAAATGTACATAATTATAGGCCTTAAAACACTCGTGTGATTTTATTATGAAACTCGCTAAAGCTCGTTTCATAAAACCACACTCTTGTTTTCAGGCCTCTCATTATAGAACAGTCACATAAACTACTATTATTGATTATTGCAATTTGGTACGTGTGTGTGGTAAGTGCTTACTCAGGGACTATACTTGCGTCAGCACTTTAATTTTGCCGCTTCGCACCTCTGCTGAACGGTGCGGACAGCAGGTCATCATCATCATCATCATATCAGCCGAAAGACGTCCACTGCTGGACATAGGCCTCCCCCAAACACGCGGACAGCAGGTGCCGCGGCAGAATTTGCTGCGGTTAGAAAAAGGGACAAATATTCGGCCCTAGAGGGTAATTATTATTTTGTAGAATTTGAGACGACGCGGTGCTGGGGGTCGGAGGCGATGTCCTTCATTATGGAAGTGGGGAGAAGAATTAAGGCGCCGTAGGTTCAGCGAAGTTAAGCGAACAGTGTTTTTGAAACAATATAATGCGTCTGTTAATAATAATATGGTTTTAAAAAAATACGAATAGTAATCTTGAGGCTTTTCTGCAGGGAAATCAGTGTTTAGAAACATGATTAAGCATTTTTCGCTCGATAGAAAAAAAAATCACGAACATAGGTCTAAAAGGGTCTAAAATACACTTAAAATATTTGTTACAAATTACGAACAAAAGCTAAAAATATTAAAATGGCTTCTAAAATCGGCAATATCATGTTTGAGGGAAATCAGTGTTTACTTTTTTATTTGTTTAAACGGCCAAAAAATTTAAATTAAAAAACATGATTTCCGCGCTTCCGAGCACGCACTTCCATTTCGCTCACGCTTATTACGCTCAGTGAGAGGGAGAGAAGACCATGAACCTACGGCGCCTTAAGGAAAGGGGGTCCGATGCTCGCGCGGCTTGCTTCCTGGCGCAAAGGTTATCCATCGCCATCCAAAGTGGTAACGCTGCAAGCAGCAAGTGTGATGGGCACCTTTGCGCCCGGAGCAACTCGCGGGGGCCTATTTGACTAAGCCTAGGCTTTGCTTAAGTTTGTAATTATTATATTTATATTATTATTATTTAATTGTGAAATTTAAATTAATTTGTATTTGACAATTTATGTGATAAATAAAAATATGAACATTTTTGTACTTGTGCAGAACGAAATCTCTGCCATATATTCGGGTCCACGATGTCTCCATCTTTATTTCTGTTTTGGGACTTAATCGCGTATAAATAATTTAATTATTTGCCTCTTGAGGCTTCCCGGCCCTTCGGATGTTACAACGTCCTTGGTGGGAAGAACTGGCTTAAGCGGGTATCGACAACTTGCTGCACGGATTTTAAAATAGTGTGTGAGAATCGTGAATGTTTCAATCAATATGTCCCTGGGTTTTGATCATCAGGACAGACATTAGTCATTGTTGATGTTAATCAAAAAATAGACTGACGTTTTTTTTACTGAACGTTACATAAAATAACCTATTGTAAGCATCCCGATCATTAACGGATGAGTAATTAATTCCCATTGATTAGTGCCTTTAAATTTCGACGAAAAATACCAATTTATCCTTTAATTTCAGCTGTGCAGACACAATATCATTGACAACGGCTCATGACGTTCATGAAGTAATCTGTATTCACTAAACCGTACATACAGGCAGGTTTCATCATGGAACGTTATAAAAAGTGTAAAACGCTGATATAACGATATTACTGGCTACTGTCATTTTCCTCGCCAAAATGATTTGAAATTTCGCGATTTTCGCACCTATTGTTTTGTTTGTTTAAACTACTTCGTCGGACGTTTAAGCAGGTTCTGTAGCAGCCCTGCCTATGAAGCAAGAGGTGTTCGAATCCCGGTAAAGGCATTTATCTGTGTGCTGATTCCTGAGTCATGGATGTTTTCTAAGTATTTATTTATATACGTCCCTGTATGTATGTAGTAGTCTAGTACCCATAGTACAAGCTTTGCTTAGTTTGAGCGTAGGTCCATTTGTGTAAGATTGTCCCTTAATATCATTTATTTCAATTAAATTGTAATTATTTACAATGACACACTCACGGACCGAAAGAGACTACGGAAAAAGTATTAATGTACAATTTAGATTTAAAAATAAATAAACGTATAAACAGCTTCAAAACTTTATTAATTAGGAACCAATAAGAAATCCAGTTGAATACGTTTCAGCTACACACACGCACATCGACACGAACAGTCACGTAGGCGAAACCGCAGTATAATAATCTAGTGTACAAACTGAAATACTCAAATGTTTCATTAATCCGCTTGTACCCGTATTGAGCTGTTAATCGGCCAAATGGAAATGGTCTCGGCCTAAAATCGATTACTAGCATCGACAGACGTTTTCAATGCGGGCGGTTAACGCCGAAGTGACGTCCTTTGACACAGCAATCGGTGGAAATAGAGGTCGGTTAGCAGAGTTAGATATTGAAGTGGTTTCTAAGCTATAGCCTATTATAACGAGGGAGCGAAGCGAACGAAGTTTCATGCTTCAGCTTGGGCTGAAAATCGTTTGTCTGTCCGGTTAGGTGGATGTCCGGTCTCTGTCCGGCTGCTCTCTATAGGTCGCGCTTCTCAACCGATTATCGTGAAATTTTGTGAGCAGGCTCGGTAATAATATGTTTTTTTTTTGCTATGTCACTATTACGAAATACCATTTTTTTTAAGCCAGGCTAATCCTTATTGAATTTAATGTTGAATTTGTTCTGGATGGTTTTTCACGCGTGAAAAACCATGGTGCGTTATCATCGATAGAACATTATTTGATGTAACGTAATAACAAAAATAGAATAGAATAGGAATTTATTCGGATAACACACATAAATAGGTACCTGTAGGTAAATTGCCGTTATGTATAAATTGAATATGAATACATAATATGAGTACAACATATTATTACACATAATGTACCTCATAATTATGCACCTAATAGCTTGCTTGCTTCATCGGTTTAGGAGCTACGATACCACAGACAGACACACTCATAATACAAGAGTAAATCTTTTAACACCCTCGTTTGCGGGGGTTAAAAACGCCGTTGTTCAGCAAAATCCCACTTCTGACAAAAGTGCGCAATCGGATTCCTCATCCATCATTGTAGGCAGAGAAAGCCGGTTATTACTCACAACGCCTACTGAGCACTGAGGGATGAAGGTAACCGGTGTAAGTCTGATCTTTTGTGACGAATCTAGGTGTCAAATTATACTGGGTACTGAGTACAAAGGGTTACGTTAAGTTTTATGAATATTCTGCGTGTTGTGTAGGTGTTGTGCAATCAAAAATGACTACAATTTTACTGTTTACGCAATTTAAAGTATCTAAGTATCCGATTTGTTATATCGTGGTAGGTTGCTTCGTAATTAATTAATACGTCAATATACTTCACATGACACTTTATTCCAAAAATCCCTTTTTTAACCGACTTCAAAATAAAGGAGAAGGTTCTCAATTCAGTTTTTTTTTTTCAATGTTTGTTACCTCAGAACTCCGTCATTGATGAGCCGATTCGAAAAAAAAAATTTTTGTTTGTAAGTATATTTATGGTTCCAGGTGGGTCCCATTTTTTTCAAAATTCAGTTATAGTATGGGATCCATGAGGAATTGAGGGAACTCCTCAATTTTATTAGGCACGCGTGTATTAATTTTGGTATTTTCTATTATAACTCGTGTATTTACATCCGGAAATCATACATTTGGTGGCGAGGAATTGATGATGAAGACCACAGAATTCCTCAATTATGCACTTAAAAGTGCAAAAGTACGTCACAGGTTCAGATAAGGTTCCGTTGAAATAGGAACTAATGAAGTGCCATATTGGTGATGATCTTGGGGAATCGACGGAAGTCCTCAAATATTATCGGTCCACATACAGCGATTCGCTTGTTTTCGTTGATTATATTATATGTTATTGTACAAAAATTGACATATTCTGTAAATAAAAAGTACCTAATTGATTTGACTACTTTGTTAAGGGAATGAACGAGACCGATTGATGGGTAGTTTAATTCATTCTCTGTTCAGTTACTCCTGCGCCATATCTCTTTGATCCAGACTGTCCTTTTACCTAGACGTGTCCTAACTTCCAAGTATGAAATTAAAATCACAATAAAATAAATGTGAATTAATTGAACTGCTACTGAGTATTTAATTTAAAATAAATCCTATACCCTTGCCTTTCTAGAGTTTTCTATAGTAATCAACGCATTTGCTATCGGAAATCAGTTCATGTGGTAAATTGTAGAAAAAATGTGGAAATGTTCTCGTTGCTTGGCGGAGTACTAAATTAAAGTCTGTTTTAAAACTTTGTTATTAAAATTTAAATATTATAACCTCCAAATAGACAAGAAAACCATAAACGTCAAACAGGCTTGCGTTTCGTTACCACACTCTTCCCTGCTTACATAACCACATACTAAAACAAAACTAATCTAACATTTGACTACACTTAAGTAACTGATTGGTGTTCCGTTTGCTTCTACTTTATAGAGAATTACTTTGTAAATTTATGTTTCAAAGTATATTTACCGCTAAGAAAGTTCGAGAACGCTGTCTTAACTCAAGAACAAACACGATAATCTCGTCCGACATGAGTGATCATCAGAGGACAAACATCTTACGCAACTATAAGGCTCAAAAATCAAAACGGCCCAACAAATAGAAAGAGTCCTCCGATTAACTGACATTCTCTCTTTGTCTAAGCTTTAATATCCTTAAGTGGACGTGGGCAATTTTATAAAAAGCCAAAAAAAGGAAAATCCCTGGTAATTTGCGGGATCCACTCGGCGATAAATGAAATGAAAATTTTTAAGAACAAAAAAGGCGGACAGAAAATTACTGCTTAGAATGACCCGGACTAATTTGTGTTAATTTTTCAATTGCTACTCTGAACTAGTCTAAAGTTGAGCTCATTTGGAGAATTCATTCTTGTACTAAACATTCTTTAGGTACTTACCTTTTTTTATTAGGGAGCTTATTTCAAAATAAAATGGTCTTGTTACGTAAGTACTTGTTTTATCTATATAGATAGCTGGTTAGATATAATGACCAAATTTAATCTTTCCCTATGGTGTTTCTCTAATTGGGCATTTTAATGTTTTAACAAAATGTACTTTAGCTATGCAAACGGGAAGATTGACGAAACGTAGGTACCTGCGTGGAAACATGCCGAACACAACAACACATGGCGTTTCAGGACAGTATTTAATGTTTCCATATTCGCATCCTTTTTCATATTTGATCGAAGCGAATCGCGAGACACTCCTTGATAGGACTAGCTTAGGAAATGGTCATGATGATGATGATATGCGCATCATCACTTGACTCTGCTTATTTTCAGCTCATGGTGGCGAGCTTCGCATGTCGATAAACATAGCCTGTTTTTTTCCGTAACGTCCCAAGCTTCCCGTAAACTCCGACCTTTTAACGCAAACATCAAAACTCTCTTACGATCAAATTGTCTCACCGTAAACAAGCTCCTACGAGGATTATAATAAAAGCTTAAATATAAATGACTTCACATCCGCATCTATGCTTCTGTCGCCATGCAAAACAGTAAAAAAACTGGTCTAAAAATTAAAATAAATTGGATTTTGCCACGTCTGTCATGCAAAACTGGGCTCAAACGGTGTACTAATAGACGTTAGGGTTTTTTTGGTTTTTTAGTAATTACTATGCTTAGGACCGGACAAAGGTCGGATTTGCATTTAAATTTGAGTCTGGTGCCGCAATTTTGGTGCTCAGGCCCAGTTTAAAGCAGTATGAAATAAACACGTACGAGATTTACACGGAAAGGGATTGTACACTGTGTGTACCTACGAAGACGTCGGTGCTGTCTTAATTTTCAGTTTAGTTCACTAGGTATATTTATTTAATAGGTACTATTATAATCATTCGAAAGGTGGGTACCGTCTTTTCAATTACCAGTTACAGTAAGTTACTAGTGTTATTTTTTAAACTGTAAAGTTGATCAGAAAAGAATTGGTAACAAGGTCTTACTTAACATCAAAAGTTAAATCGAAATAAATCAAATTTCGCTAGCCTTAAATATAAATAAAAACAAGTAGGTAGTAACTAAATTAAATAAAAACTAAGTGAAATCTAAAAAAGGTCCTCGGAGCATTAGTAATAGTCACCTGAAGTCAACCTGATACTTAAATTTTTTCACATTTCAATTGTCAGGGCAGCAAGCAAACGTGTCAGGACAAGTTCGAACTAATTGCAATAAATTTTCAAACCGTTAATTTTAGCATTTTCTTCTTCTTATTTTTCTTCGGCGTGTATGAGCCCACCGTTGGGCATACGCCTCTCCAATTTTCTTCCATTCAGCCCGATTTGCCGTAACTCGCCCCCACACTGGCACTCCGGATTGGATAGAGTCCAAGAGCGATATTAATCGATACGGGCTGCGAGGGATGATTAAATACAGGTATTATGATTACTTATTTTTACAGCATGTGAGCAAGAATATTTTGAATAAGATAACTCATCATCATCATATCACCCGAAAGACGTCCACTGCTGGACATAAGAATAAGCTTAAATGCCTTCCATTTTTTTTTAGAACCAATGTTTTTTTTTAAAGAATGCACTGTAATGAATAAATGAATTTTTAAATAAAAGTCTTATTATCAAGCAGATTAATTATTTACATGCGTATTAACGAGAATTTGAGATTGTTGGAAACTTTATTGCTAAAATAAAATAAATACAAAGGTCTGACACAAAGTATTCTCTACAAGTCAACCGTAGGGTCAAACAGAAACTTTTTAAGGTGGTTTGATAGAGTAGTTTGGTTTCTTTTGATTTTATTGACAAAACTGATGGGCCCAAAAAGATAGTTTACATAGATTCACACCTTTACGAGTATTCCCAAAATGTGTAAGCAGAGCCCATTAAACTTATGTTCCAGTGCCACCTTTAGCATAGATGTGGGAACAAAATAACAAAAAAAAAACGGAATCGCAGTGATAGATTGCTAGCTACCCACAACACACACTTCTACCCTGCTCCCTTAGTCGACTTTAACGATACCCACGGAAAGAAGGCGAGTGGCGAAATTTCACCACACGGGAAATATTTTAAAGATCTTTTCATACATTTTATCACATATATATTAAAAGTCTTAGTAGATATTCAAATATTTTCTAATACGTACTTGCAGATGCTGTTTCACGTTACGAGTACGTCTCAAGTAGCACAGTACTTAACTAAGTCATACCTGATGCTTTTTACTATTAGCTCTATTTGATATATTTTCTAATCAAAGAATTACTGAGAAGAAAATTCCTTTTTTTAAGAATTATCAGCTGCTTATTAAATTGCCTTGATATCTATAAATAATTTTGTCTAGACTTCGTTATTTACGTTATAACAAGACGCAGTCTAAGTAGCTATTTGTACCGAATTATTTTACAAACATATAAGCATACGGATTCTCATAGACAAGTAATAGGGGTAGACCGTAAATAAAAATAATCAATTATGAAGTATTTTTTTGAAAAAAGATTATTCAAATCGAGAAGAAAGAGCAACGCAAGAGATTAAATAATCCCTAAGTTATAAGTGTCTAACGTTTTAGGACGTGGTATGTCTGTCCCTTTCCGCAAACTGCACCTACATAAGAAACGATTGTCATTTACTATGACGCTCAAAGATCGTGACGTCAAGATCTGCTAGCAGTATTAAAGCAGTTTATTATAAAGAGGAGTTTAAAGTCAGTGACGATGTAAGATTGTATACATACAAATATATTATATTTCCCTCCATGATTGAAGAAATGTGCCCTACCTCTTCTAAATATAACGATCAATACATTTTATACATACCTATAAACTCTATAGTGATGTTAAACCGAAGGCTTCAGCTCCCAAAGTGTTGGCATCTGTATTAATTCCCTACAATTTCACGCCGCTGCGGCCGTGCAATCCATTTTAAATAAGCAACGGGGCAACTTTCCCCGAATTTGCATATTTTCATCATATTTACCGTCTGTGGTCAGTAAGCGAATTAACATTAATGATTTTATTATATTTGCATAGGACAGGGTAAAAAAGGATTTTTGCTATTGACAAAGTCGGTGGCGACGGTTAAAGTTGATGGTAAGGGTTAGTATACTAATTTAACTTTTTAAGCTTGTAATATTCGGTGGACGGCTAAATTTGTAATTCAGGGGGTCAAGTTTTGCTTGACTTTTTACATCATCTTCGCTTTTCCGAATTCCGTGCGTTACTTTAACGCGCGCCGTTTTTAAGGGCAACAAAATGGATATTTATTTAGATTTATGCATCTTGACTATTATATATAATTATATCGGTGTTTAACTTCCTGCACCCCTACAGTTTCTGTTTACAGATGGCGAATGTCTGAAGGATGGAAATCATCTGTTGAAGGGTTGAAGTGGGGGAATGAAATTTATGAAACTACGACATAAAAGTATATTTTTTCGTTTCGTGTTGGTAACGACAGAGAAGATAAAATGCAATCTCGGGTGCTCTAAGTCGTGCGGCGGGACTTTACAAAGTGTTAGTGTCCAAGATCATTCGCCGGAAAACTAAGATTCGGATCTACACAACTGTCCTTAGACTGGTTCTTATGTACGATTGCGAATCGTGGACAATGTCACTAAAAGACGAAAACAAGCTACTTGTTGCCGTACGGAAGATATTTCGAAAGATCCTTGGCCCAGTACAGAGGGCCTAGAAGATATGGTGCCCGAGCCCAACATCGTCGGACAAATCAAATCTGCAAGACGTTCGCTGGCTTGGACACCTTGAGAGAATGCCAGTAGGCAGGGCGGTGAAGCGAGCCTACGTAGGACACTGAGCGGTCGAAGACCCGTTGGTCGTCCCAGATACCGTTGGAAGGACGAGGTTAGAGAAAGACCTTCGCACTCACCACGCAGAAAACTGGGAGGAGATTGCACAGAATAGAGCGTGCTGGCGCCAACTCTTATCGGAGGCTAAGACCTTCTTCGGATCGCTGAGCCAGTAATTACGACATAAACGAGTCCCACGCGGACGGAATCGCGGTCAGAAGCTAGTAAGTTTAGGAAACCAGTCATATACCAGAAAAATTGTATTTTAGTGTTCTTAAATTGTTTACGCAAAATTTCTACCAGTTTAATGTTTCAAGAAAAAGGCCCAGCAACTTGACTTGAGTATACCACTTAACATTTGAGAAAGTTTGGGAAAACCGTTGATGCGCCCGTAATAAAGGGATAATAAGTAGGTAAGCCGCATTGAACATTGTTCGGTAAAATTAAGACTATATTCCTACTTAATGCCTGCCCCTATTAGGAACCCATCGTTGAAAGTTTAATACTTCATTGTATGAATAATTAGCTTCTGCCCGCGACTTCGTCCGAAAGGAACTAGTTTATATCGTAACTCCACACACATTTTGACGCCTTAGGGGATGATTTCCGTGAAAAAATGTCTTTTCCTGGGACTCAAACTATCTCTGTACCAAATTGCATCCAAATCAGATTTGCGCTTTAATCGTGAAGAGAGAAACGTTATGATTTATATATACATACACTATTTATTCAAGGATTAATATGATACATAATTTTGCACCTTTTGAATGAATGCGTACACGCGAGTACAAATTAATGGAACAAATATTACCCCCAATCTAGTCAAGCGCGATTTTTGATTCAGTTATGTAATAAAATAAGGCTTTCCAGTGTTACACCTTATTCTAAATTCAGCTTTCTAGTAAGTATATAACGTTTGGGAAGCAGGTAGTCGACAAAAAATGCCGACCCATCGAAGTACCTACCTTCTTTTAGACAATCTTTTTTTGAAATCATGCAGAGATTGCTAAAATACAAAGATTTCTAATTGCGAAGCATGATCAAAAGCTGTAATGATCCAGCACAATATATTTAATTCAATTCAATTCATTTATTCAGGGACAAGCCTTGATCATTATTTTTAGTAAATACTTAGCTTATTCTAAGTAATTATACAATTCATAGCACACAAAGTTTAAAGAAATAAGTAATAATAATAATGAAATTGAAGCCCTTGAAATTTACGTTCGATTTACAGTCAATTAAAATTGTATGTTTATTAAATAATCAATTAAATTCACATGACGTCAGGTAAATTAAACACTTATTTAAATTTCGAGCTTCATGCAAATGTTAATGGACGAGTTAAAAAAACCCCGCGGCGTAAGAAATCTATAGTTATTGGTATCTGTGAAAAGGTAATGATGACAAATTACAGCATTATAGTATCAAGAGCCCCTCATTTGCTTAAAGACTAACAAACAGGTGAACGTACATACCAAAATACTAAGGATTCCTGTTTACATAACCCTAAAAACGTCATAATTTAATAAATCCCACTCGACTATTTCCGAGATCATTTTTAAATTTTCAACTCGAGAGCCCGTAGCGATCTATAAAGGATGTCTGGGCCATGCCAAGCACTTGGTTCGAAAAAGCCGGGTATCGGAGAAGTGCCAAGTCGGTGCGGCGTGTAGTTTATGGTCACGACAGATGGCGTTGCCCGCGGCGGCTGCTACGGCAGTTGGCCAACGAATTTAGGTGTTAGTTGTAGTGTTAAGTTTATTGCAACGTATTGCTTAGTTTGTAGGCTATTGTGTGAATAAGCGCCTGATACTATTTAAGAATTAAAATGTGTATCATAGTGACACATAAAATGTAACAAATGTATGTATAGATTATAAACAAAAAACACATAATTTATGTAACTGCGTAGCGCGTGTTTTCCCTTCAACCCTTTTTCAACGATATCAGATTGACTGCTTGTGCGGGAACAAATGTAACAAAACAACACAGTAATTAGTTACCAAAGAAAACCGTTTTGTCACAAGCTGTTATTGCCAACTGTACTTTGCTGTATACCGTCATAACTACACATTGAAACGTTTCTGACGAGCCCAAACTCAACGAGGTTACGTCGGTTAAGTACTGAATTCTCAGGCTACTTTCTGTCTCCGTCAGCTCAGTGGTATTATTACATTGAACTATCCTCCAAGCTATACTGAATGAATCTAACTAAATAAAAATAACTAAATGAATCGGTTTATCATCATCATATCAGCCGAAAGACGTCCATTGCTGGAAATAGGCCTCCCCCAAGAGCCCTCGCAAGAGCGCCAAAGTGACCGGTCCTGCGCCACCCGCATCCAGTGGACTCCCGCAACCTTTACCAGGTCATCATCACCTGAATCGGTGAACTGGTTCAAACTTGAGATGCAAGATTCCACCCGGACAAAAGCAAGTTTTATCAAGGACTCAGAGACTTAGAAATAAGTAAATTTACGTCACACCTGGCCATAATGCGAGTTTTACTGTTTTACCTTCGGTTCGGGCCACAAACACCTGCGATCTGGGGCATTTACGAATTCATCGCCTTAGTTACGTAATGTACTATTGTATAATCGAGGTTTAACTTGAAATATTTTTAATGAAAATCGCATTCTCAGAATTGCATCTCAAGCCTCAAAATCCACATCAGGCGTTTGCTTCCAAGGCAAAACTAAGTTACCATGCAGTAAACTTGGATAAATGTGGCGAGTAAGTGCTCTGCAGTAACATGTTGCCACCGCATTACTGTCTTACTGGCTCTGGCTACTAATTGCACTAGGTACGTGCCAACTGTTCTAGACTGGAGAGCGTGCAGAAAAAAGTGACTTGGGCACTAATGAACCCGTTAGACATGGGTGTGGAGAATTCGAGAGCAATTTTGGTACGCTTGTTACATTAGGTGCTTAAATAGTGGCGTAATTGTCCAAACACAACTGGCTACCCCAGTATTCACCAGAGATGTACAAATATGACAGTTTTGATATATTTACCTCGCATATTCTTATACGAGTATTCACTCAAACGTTTGGAGTTGGCATACCGATGGCTCAAGATTGCCACAGAATTCATAACCTTATTATCTTTGGACTAAGGTAGTTATTATCTATACTCTATACTAATATTATAGAGAGGAAAATTCTGTGAGATTGTAGTTTTGTTTTATAAACTACGTTTAGATTAGAACACGTTTGACTGTGACAGTTTTGCCATATATATCGTACGCCAAAGTTCGCAGTTTGGTAATAAGTTTGTATGTTTTGGGTTACCTTCAGAACATATCCGATTACTAAAATTCATTTACCTGCGTGTAGAACTTTCTGGATGAATATAACCCCTTACTTTGCAATTCGCGGTGGAGGCCGGGCTGGCAGCTAGTTTAATATAATGTTAAACAGTTGAGCTGCTAATTATAAGACTAAGTATGTATACTAATGCTGAATTAGTAATTCCGTCGTGTGTCCTGGGAGAAAATGCCAGGAACTGTCTAGGTGAGTTATTACGACGCCAAAATAAATACCTAATACACACGTGCCCTATGAAGGGGTCACTCGCGAGTAGGATTAAATGAGTTAATAAAAACTCACTTAAATATTATGTGTGAAAAAAAAACAAATGAACGTTTATATGTTTAAACACTTACGGCCGTATTCATAAACGTTCTTCAGGCCTATTTTAATTAAAATGGATTTAAAATTCGTTTGTCTTTCTCTATCACACTGACATTTGTGTTCGTAGCAAAGGGACATAGCATATTTTATTTAATGAATATGGGCGGGTACATGTTAGAATAATAATCCCGTGTTTTGGGAAAAAAATCCGGCATTCTGGAATTTTTACCTACATTGTGACTCGAATAGTTTTGAGACCATGAAGTGGGTTGCTAATTACGTTGTGATGAAACATAAACCAATCATGTACTGCTTTTTCGAACCGACTTCATAAAAGGATGAGGCTCTCAATTCGTCTGATTGTTTTATTTCGGATGTATGTTCACCCATTACCGTAGGACGCGTAGACCGATATGGGAAACTCTTCTTGGTTTGAAAAGGTAAACTTGCCAGGTCGTCCCATGACCATTCCAGCCAGGATCTAATGAGATCCTGGTGAAAACGAGGGAACTTTTCAAACTATATAGGCGATTACATTATTTTACAACGATTTGTTTTTCTTTTGCATTCATCAACGGATTTGCTCAGAAGCAGAGATACCGCGGCCGCGGCATTTTACATCCGCGGTTATGGATGCGAATGTCAGCAACATCCCTGCTTAGAAGGCAGTTTATGTGGTACTTTAAGTGGAATGTTCATGTATGTGGCTTGGGTGAGTATTGAATTCAAGTCGGCATAATGAACATTATTTATGAACTATTGTAAACACATGGCACTTCCACTTGGCATGCCGTTGAGGCCTATAATTATTTTTGTTGCGAGGCAAACAAAATATTTCGTCGTTCATCACAACTCCTTGACGAACTTAGCACAAAAACATCCATCATTTTGTTCCATTTGTTCTTAAATAAAGTAACCGGGACACGTTTCTTCCGGATGGTACACACGATTTGTTCTTTTTCAAATTTTTCAATAACCCGCCCGAATAAAAGGCCGATACTGTCAACTGTATTGATGTAGAATGTTTGAACAATCCGTCAAGTTTGTTTGGTTCCGTGATAATTTCATAGCTGGGCTGATTTTTGCTCAGCTACGCTTGAATCGAAAGGTTTGAGCCGATATGATTTTAGTAGTCTGTGTTAGTCCGCGTGTTCCACCATAGCGTAAACATAGTGTAGGGTTACACGTGACCCCTGACCGGTGCTAAAAGTGCATTAACCTGGCAACCGTACTGTCTTTTCGACAATACACTGATGTTTCATCAGGTAAATTAATAAATACACACACACACACACACACACAATTGTTCACAATGTCTCATTTCAAGATACAAAAGTGTTAAAAAATCACATCTAATTTTATTCACCCACCGCTTTAAATCGAAGATGAAAAAGGTGTGGCACCACAGGTTTAACGCGGAACCTTAAATTTGGAAAGCCTGCGATAAAATAACAAAGTGGATGAAGTAAAAGAGTAAAAAGCGACGTCGGTAGAGGAAAAATTGTAAACGATAAAGGAGACAGAATGTAACGTCCACTCCGATTCTTTGTTGGGGAGGTTCCATTTTCGCTGTGACCATCGTTCCCAGGACCAGTGAATTTAAAAGGGCATCACAATTACGGTAAAAGCGGGGAAGTTAGGCGGGAGTAATGACCCTACATTTGATTGTTAGCACGAAGTTAAAAATGTGTGGCATAAATATTCATTTGGGAAATTAAAAGTTGAAATATTTTTTGAATACCATTACCGTGGGTTCGTTGTTAGAAAACATGTTAATGTAGGTACTAACAGCAACTAAACAGACTTCATAATAAATGTTTTTATGCGTCGCTACACCGCCAAAATTTAGTCGCCGTTTTAACACACCGTCTTATTAAGAGTTTTTATTTGTGAAGAAGAAGTCTAGTGAAATGTAAAACGACTAATTAGTTCTTTGAGAATGTTAGTAACTCTGTGAGATCCAGAACTCGCGAGCTGTCGTTTAAAAAAAAATGATATCGTAAAAGTGACTCGCCGGAAAAACTAGTCTAGATTAGAAAGTGTTTTCAAAAAAATTCACCAGAATCGGTTAAAAAAATGCAGCCTGTAGAGAGACAGACAAACGATTTTTGGCCCAAGCTGAACCGTACAGCTTCATTCTCTTCGCTCGCTCGTTCGATAATATTTCAGGTAATGAAATCATTCATGACACAGAAAATGGTCACATTTACACTCGTATTAAAAAAGTTCATTCACTAAGGTCATATTTATCCATTTTACTGAATCTGACTGTTTGCTATGACTGAACGGTGAATACTGATGGTGGCATTATATGACCAAACGTGTAACTTAAAACGTTCTCTAGAATCGTCAACGGTACCAATGCTATCTAATGGCAGAAATATTCTAATTCTCATTCTTTAACAACATACCTTAGTAACCCCTTTCCTACTTTCTTTTTATTTAAAACACCTTCATCTGAAAATCCGATAAACGAGATACGGCGATCTTCAACCGTCTTAATATACTTTACACCGTAACAGTGTAAGAGCTCAGTTTAGTATGCCGTAAACCCAAGGTCCTGCGCCGCGCGTCGGCTTGGTCACCATCGCGAGCCGAGCAGTCGTAAACGTCCTGTCCACCGTCACACATAAAACAAGGTCACAAGTGCGAATGATATCTTTAGGGGCTTACTGCGTTCCTGTGCCAGATGGGAGTGTAGCCATTTTGCTGACTTTATAAAAGATGTAACGTTTCCTGCCCATGTGTATTAGCTTCATAACTATAACCCTTCCTTCGGTAACTTTTCTGCCCTTGTTGAATAAAAGGACGCCTAACGATTTCCTGAACTTCTGGAATAGCATTTTTGTCTCAAAAGAATATTTGTGACACGCCTTGGGTACGTTAATGGGAATGTTTGTGTACTGAAACTAAAAAAAATTTTTTTTATTATTTTACATTCTTTCTACAATTAGGCATTTAAATCATCGAAATCAGCCCGATAAGTAATGTTCAATTTCTTAAAGTTCTAAAGTTCTTAAGTTTCTTAAGTTTCTTTAATTTTTTGCCTCCTCTTTTAATATTGTCGTTAATTAGATTAGCTTATCCTCTAGCTGACGAAAGGCCCATTTAAAGGTAGTCGATGGAAGTAATACAATAACAAACTCGGACAGACTTTTTGATGTTCAGAGTCTAGTTGTCTGTAATGCATTTTTAATTTGTCTCTAAAATCTAAATATCCCTTCAGCTGTGTTCATCCCTCTGTGGGCTTCATATTTTTTCCTGCGGGTCGGTGGAGCGGCCCTCGGAGGGGCGCAATGGCTTTGCTTACTTTCTTAGAAATAAAACCGGCATTCGTGTATCGATCTCGCTTTAATCCATTGAAACGTATAGCCAATTCAGTGAGACAGCTAGCAAGCGAAAAGTTCAATGGCCAATGGAGGAAAAAATCAATTTAGTCGTTAGTCTAAATAGTCAGTGGCACGTTTGACACGGTTGGTGTTCGCGAGTGAAAATTAGTGGGTTTAGTGCTGAATTGTAGTGCCAGAAGGACAGTTTTTGTAGACATGTAAGTTATCTTTAGAATTACATAGAAACAAGTGTTATTTCAACGGGTTAACTGTAATAAAACCGTGACTAACATGACATACCTACTCATGGTCAAAATTTGGCAACACGTTTTTTAGCGCTTTTCTAATAATTTAATATTACTGTTAGCTATTAAAATTACCGTTAGTTATCCTACATTTGTTTAAAATGAACTTAAATGGATTATCAATGGCCCGAAAGTAAATAAATCGATTGAAGTTGGTAACGATCACAACAAACCCCTCAGAGGGGGACCTAACCGACCGGGAATTTCCCTCCGAGGGATGCCCACATGATACCTCGTGACGTCACTACGATCCGCACTCTATACTAATCATGACCTTGATTTATACCGTTTTCAAATCATGTTTTGATGTGATTTTTGTTTAACTGATGGTTATATTATAATTTTAACTAAAAGTATACTTAATGGGAATTTTAAGAAACCTAATTTGTTTGGTTCATAACATATAGTTGCTGTGATAATTGCACTCGTTTGGAAGAGGTTATTTTGTATGAAAGTAGACATACTTTTTTCATTTTACTCTCAGATAAAACCTGCTGCACTTACAATAAAAAAAGCTACGGTTACACCTAGTTGATTACCCATATTTATTGTTCAGGCATGAATTTGATTACATACAGTATAAAACACTTCAGATATAAGCATGTAAATCGAAGCCTACACGAGCAACTTCTGAGTGTAGGCATTATTTTGGTAGAATATTTCAAATGGTCTAGTGTAAAAAAAATACTCACGAGCCTGCCATTTTATGTTTTTCGAATAAGTATAACACAAATTTCTTCAAATTCAGCTCATTTAACACCCCAAAAAACTAATTGATTATATTTAAAATAACCAAAATACGTCGTAAACTTCGGTGAGGTGGTGACGAGGTCAGGTAGATAGCCTTAATACGACTTTAATGTAACGATGATATATCGTTGCAGTTAGATAATTTAATAAATATTAAGTTTCATCCAAAATCCTGGCTGTGATTATGTAAAAAACTAAAGAAAATTTAATTTTACCAAATCACTTCACTCCACAAAGCTTGTTAGTGGAGCGCCCCTCAGAGGGTGCCACAGGGTGGGTAAGCGGCCATGTTTTTTCGCCACAGCTGAAGGGTTACAGCCTTCCGTTACTTTTTACGAATTGTATCAGTACCAAAATAATTTAGATTCTTACAATTTATAACTTTTACTGATGTAACCGCAGATATGGTAGCTTTTAGGGCCTTCGCCCACGGCGACTTTTTGTAGTGATGCAGCCGCGATGCAGTCGCAAATGGCCCAACTTTATATTGCTGGTGTCGCGTTGCAGTCGCGCGATTCCAGAAACTTGCGACAGCATCGCTACAAAAAGTCGCCGTGGGCGAAGGCCCTTACCAAAACAAAACGCTTCTTTTTTTAGCGCACACGTCAAAAAGCCGACTCGCACATTGAATCAAATCTAAGGATCTCCCTGCACCAGCTCAGACAATTGACAGAAATCGCGACCTCATTTAGGTTTTATGTCCTTAATTTGCTTCAGTTACCCCAGAATGGAGAAAAAAGAACTTTGCCGCCTGCCTTTGACGCGTCGTCAGCCCACTGAATTTGAAAGAAATTTTCTTAAGAGTGCCGTTGAGTTGTGTTTTTTATGACTAGTCTAGCACACAGTGTTAGCGGTATTTGAGAAATATGATTGTTTCTTAAAGTTACAAAGTGATGGGAAGTGACGTGAATTAAGGACCGTTTTTAGGGTTCCGTAGCCAAATGGCAAAAATCGGAACCCTTATAGATTCGTCATGTCTGTCTGTCTGTCTGTCTGTCCGTCAGTATGTCACAGGCATTTTACTCGAAATTCATAAGGTGTATTTGAATAAAAAAAAAGGATAGGGTGTATTTTGTTAACCGCTACATAGTTTTGCAATGAAAATACTAAAAAAGATTTTTTTTAGGGGTGCACTCCATACATAAAACCGAAAGTCAAAAATTATTTTTTCATTGCAAGCCCACGTGTGGTACATCAATCGACAGGCCTTTCAAAATAAATATAAGGTTTCTAAGCAATTTTTTGGATTAAGTGAATAGAGTCGGAGATAATCGCCCCGAAAGTCACTAAAATTGTGTCCCCCCCCCTCTAATTTTTGAACCGTGAACTTTAAAATTATGAAAAAAATCATGCTCATAGGGCTTATAAAATTCTTTCAGGGATATTTGTTTTGAACAAGATCGGTTCAAAGGTTTTCGAGATATATATAAAAAACTGCCTTCCTTAAAGAAAAGGACTTAAGTGCCATAAGTTTTCAGTAACGATATGACCTTTTTCATGTCAGACCCACCATACCCCTAGCAATACCCCTGGGGGTAGGGTGGGACTGAACCATACCACCGTAGTGCTGTGCACTAAATTATGCTTTATAATATTTATCCCAAATGTCCTGTTACCGTTATCGTATCACGCAGTGTAGTTGAAAAAGTTAGACTACCGTTATCTGTAGTAACCATTGATTTAGTATATAGAACTAGATGCACAATGTCAAGCAAATATGCCAAGAAATGTGCCCCAGAGCCCCAGAATGACAGCTCTAGTACATTTCAGTAGTTGCTAAAATAGCGTTAACTTATAACCTGCATCAAGATATATGTTTCATAAAAAAAGAACTCAGTGTTTTAGACCTTAAGCACTACATTAGCAAACCAACATCAAAAGATTAAATACTTTTTAGTTTATTGAGACATACAATGTGAATTGACTGCTCACGTCAAAACTTTAGTTAGCGTTTAGCGTATGAATGGAGTCGCGTTATAAATTTTATTTATTTCAACAGAAAGCACAAATAAATCTGGTTTCTTTATTTAACAAGTGGGGAATAAACAGTTTCAAATATTTGTACAAATATTATATACAAAACAATTGATGAGATTTCCGTAAGTACACATAGTACAGCTGACAGAGTCCATAAAAAGAAGTCATTTTAGTTTCCTTGAAATAGATTCAGATTGTTAAATAATTGTATTTTCGACCTGCCTTTACTTTTGATACTTTCTTTTTTGAGATGTAATGTAAGCGTACAATCAAGTAGAGATCAGCTGTCGATTTTATTAAAACGATCCTATGGGTTTTGAACGTCACTCTCATGGCCATCCGACATCTATAAAACGAGTATTACGAGATATATTATAAGGTCAAAAATGAATGATGATGAAAATTGGCAATAATTTGCGCATATCCAAATGATGTGTTGGGATTGTATTATAGAATTATTATAGTTCATTAATGCTATTAATTACCTTTTGCCAGAAGGCAGAAGATAAAGCTAAGTATATTGGAAGTAATTGAAATTAAAATATGTAATAATAAATAAATGGGCTCAGGTACGTTCATGAGAGGTGTGGCAGTTTTAGTAAACCTGCTCTTCCATTTTTTGTCGTATAACCTATAATATATATATATTAAAATGAGCCGAACAAACGACCGCGAGTCGTTTAGTTTAAAAAAAAACACCTCGACTGTCGCGTGCTATGACTGCAGCCCAATTTGCACGTCGCTGAGGATTTTTTGGAAATCTTAAAATGAAAACCATAATTATGTAGGTAACGACATCATAAAAAAAGTATCTATAGGTACCGACTCCTTAGATTCATGTTCCGTGACTTTGTCATTTGAACTAACAAAAATAATTATTTAAAACATGTTCAAAACTATTTAATTACAATGAGTTTACACAAATTTCGTTATGTTATGAAAATAAATTATTTAAAGAAATAAATCCCATCTTTTTTCAAGTTTTTTTGTTGGTATTTACGCAGTTTGTTATTGACTGAACATTTCGACATAACTGACAACCAACAAGTCTCACGGTTGAAACCAGACTAAACCACAAAATAGATAATAGTATGAGTACATGTACAAAAAGGACACTCCTTTGATCTTTACGAAAGGCGCTTTTTTCTCAGCCAAAACATTAAGATTTATGGCTCTCTGACGGCCTCAACGTTGGGGCACCGGCATGTACTTGTAGCGATGAACGTAAATCGCGGAGTGTCCCGCGCCTGACTAAACGCAAAAGAACCGGCCGATGCGATTGGCGGAAGTTAGGTGTACTACGACCCTACAGCGCGCGAGCCGAGCGAGCGAAGCAAGCGTGCCGCGGCAGCGGCCGGCGAAGCGCCAGAACCGACTACGGATATTTTTTTCGAATAAAGTTAAGTCTGGAGCTTCGCCGGCCGCAGCCGCGGCACGCTCGTTTCGCTCGCTCGGCTCGCGCGCTGTAGGGTCGTAGTACATCTAAAAAATGGCCATAACGGCTTTCGTTTTTTTCAGTTTAATGAAATTAAAATTTTTGTACCTATTTCTTTTTCTATTTTTCCATCAAATCCCAGCACTACTAACGGTGGTATGGTTCAGTCCACCCTACCCCCAGGGGTATGGCTAGGGGGTATGGTGGATCTGACATGACCTTTTTAATAGGGACGGAAACCTGGTTGTGCGTTGTCCGACACGCACTTGGCCGCTTTTTTTATTATACTTTTCACTTTAAACGAACATATTTCTGTGCGGTATTTATGTACTCAATCGGTAGCTTACTAATGTCACCTTTTGCTACTTCTTTGCTTTACTGTCAGTTTACTGCATTTGCGCAGCAGAATTATATTGCTGTATTTATACTTGTAACTATGATGTTAACAATAAAGTATTATATTGTTTGTATTGTAATGTATAGCATTCACCATCACTTAACCAAGTCTGTGTTTTTTTTCTTAAAAACCGCATACTGTCTTGCGCTCCAACCATAATGCCACTTACGGCGCTAGCATTAACACAAGCCTCATCTATCATATTAAAGGTAATTCCAAGAAATTAATACTGTAACCACAAAACGCTTAACTACGAAAGCCTCATCCCCGTTCACTCCATTTCCGCGACCACATACTCCTATTTAATTAGACAAGATATTTATCCCAGCAACTAAAACGATACGAGTGTAACCAGCAACCGCGGAACCAGTAACCACTTCGGCTGGCGGTTACGGCGAAACAATTATTCCGCCGCGGTCGGCGCGGCGTTTCCTTGAGAGCTGCCAAATTGCGGGATTTGAACACTTTGTGCACTAGAGATTGAACGTAAGGTTTAGCGTTCGAGATGAAGTTCTTAGCAATTGAGTGGGTTATCTTATGTGATGTTCGTCGTTAGACTATGACGCAATATAAGACACCGTAGCTGCAAAAGCTAAATTATTGACCCGCATGGTTCATTTTAAAAGCTACGGTAGCCCTGTGGTTCAGGCATTCGGCTGTCAAACGGCGGTCGTGGGTTCAAATCTCGGCTCGTACCAATGAGTTTTTCGGAACTTATGTACGGAATATCATTCGATATTTACCGTTAGCTTTTCAAGGAAAAACATCGTGAGGAAACCTGCATACATCTACGAAGAAATTCAAAGGTGTATGTGAAGTCCCCAACCCGCACTGGGCCAGCGTGATGACTACTGCCCGTTCCCTCTCAATCATGAGAAGAGGCCTGTGCTTAGCTGTGGGACGTATATAGGCTGATTTAGTAGTTAGTTAGGGTTCATTTTTGGAAGGTACTTTAAACTTGGACAGTTTTTAGAAATGTGACCTACCGATCGATCACGTAACGCATTGTACGTACGTTAGGTAGATCTAAGTTAGTTTTAATATTTTCATGAAAAATTACAGTAGCATTGTCTTAATGCGCGTTTAAACGTTTCGTGGTCCTCTGTTTACTACTAGACATTTCAAATATCACATGAATATCGATTTTTCTTCAACTGACAATCGATTAAAGGGTTATACAGAACGCGTAAAACGAAAATCACCTTTCCTATAGTCAATGGTAATAAAGCTTCCGTGCATAATAAAAAATGTTTTGATTGCATGAAATCATAAGGGACGCTGTTTATGCGGATTAAAAATTCAATCAAAAAGGATTACTTTCGCACCAGATTAATAAAAGGTTCTTCTAGCGGAGCTACATAGTACAATTTGCTTACAAGTCGCGTCCCGCGCGACTCAGCGACTGTCTCATTAGCACTCTGCAAATTAGAAAGAGGAGGGTACATTTTCCCATCTCGCTTCACGTCGCGGTGTCAGTCAAGTGGTAGCCCCAGGGAACTATACTCCGAAAAAATACAAATCGTTAATGCTCATAAATTGAGCGATAACAGACTCCCTCTAGGGCATAAAAACTTTCACGTCGGTCTTATTAACCTAGCCGTACCTAGTAAAATCAAAACCATAAAAGCCTAAGGCGTCTGTCCTAGTTTATTTGATACGTCGTTTCGTTTTTGTGCGACAACCTTGTCACTACGTAGCCCTATGGGAATGGGTTGCAGAAGGCCGTTATATGCCTTAAAATAAGAGCGTATCTTATCAGAAAGACGTTTCAGTTAAGCCCTTTTGGACTTCAAGAAGACTGCCATTAGTGAACTGCTGAGGTATTGAGTTATTTAATTTGTCGTTAGCCGATAACGTGAATTATCCGGCTCTGGCGGCTTGTGTTATCGGGAAGATTTTGGAACTTGCAGTAAGAGAATGGTTGTTATTATAAGGGGAACAGCAAATGTTATGTGATTGAAAAGTTCTAGTAATGACTGTTTCTAATGTAGATAGTAAAATAGCATTTCCAATCAGCTATTCTTAGATTCATACTATGTCCTTACTTTAATTTTGTTTAATAGAGCCTATAAATGTTTCTATTTGATATACCTTAGTCTTGGAATTTTATATATAATTATGTGTTAGATTCAAGTCTGTGTAAACGTGAATCCTACAATTACAATATTTTTCCCAAGTTTGTTGACGACTTTTATGTATCTACATAGAAAAAGCAAGCAAAACCTTATAATAATTTACCAAAAACGTATAAACAAGAAAATCCTGCACATTAACATGTTTACATGACATTATTCGAAAACCAGGGATCCAGTCGGGACATAACAGAGACGCCATGGGGAACTCGACTTGATTTATGTGTACTCCGCGGAAAAGAGACATGTTTAGCCTCTGTTCCTGCCTTTATAGGTACGTGTGTGATGATTTACGTTTATATTCTTAACTGCAACTGACGTTATCATAACAATGGGTCTATTTGGCCAGGCGTATTGAAGTGAAATCGTTTTATTATTTTGCGCCAAGCTTAATGCATTTAAAGCAACGCAATGTCTAGGCTGTGGCGTGTAGCAGGAATGTTCCACTTTGTAGCGAAAATCGCTAGTACGAGTAGAAGATTCGCACGTGAGTCTTTCAGACCAAGAAAAGACAGAGTATTCTCACGCACACATATACAAAAAATATTGCATCAAACTCTTCAGCACGTGTCGCAATGCTGTTAAGATCATCTACTTACAGTTTTGTGCAATTTTATTTCTATTTGTGTGTGTAAGCGTGACCTAAACTTTTTTGGCTTGGTTGAAAACCGGCTTCACTAGGTTGTTTGTTACGCTCCGTATATCTTTTTTTCATGGTTTGAGGCGATTCATTGACCTTGAATGGGTCAAAGTCTTACTTTTGAGCAAGCGACATGCGTGCTGTCAGCCGACAATGGTCACGTTCACGCCTGTGTAATCGAGTAGTGAAAAGGCTCGTTATGATATAAGGTAACTAAGTCATAAAATAACGAACCTTTTCATTGTGGAATGGAAATTCAAATAGAGCATCTTGCACGCCTCCAATTTTGTATGAAATTCCCTTACGGGTCTCTCGTCTCGCTGCGCCGGAAACGTTACACTTTGAAGCCCATTAATAACAAAACGTCAATACTTCGTTACATTTACATGTTTGAGAAAATGTATTTATATATATCGACATGGTATTTATCGATACCAAATCCCTGGAACGTGCCCCGGGTAGGCACACGTTTGCTAACCAATGTTATACAAACAACCACCGAATACAACTTGTATTCGGTGCCTAGCAAAGCGGGGCTCGCGCCGCCGCGCGCCGCCGTCGTCGGCGTAATCGGATGCCCCAAACTGAAAACGAGTAACTGACTTTTTGTGACGCTGCCTGCGAAGCTGAAAGTCCTGGATTCGAATCCCGGTAATGGCAAATATTTGTGTGATTAGCATAAATATTTGTTTCTGTGTCTTGGATGTTTTATATAAATATATCGTCGTCTAGTACCCATAACACAAGCCATATTGAGCTTGCTATAGGACTAGTTTGATTGGTGTATGATTTTCCCATAATGTTTGTATTTTATTTATATATTCTCGGTTTCAGATATTTTTGATATTGGGATAAAGTGGCCTCACTTTCAGCGAAAATTTTCTTGTATCCCGTATAGTTTCAAAGTTATTAATAATATTCAGATCTAAGTATATTTTTGGGCACTATTTTTACGGTGAAATCAAGTATCTTGACGATTCTACGACCATCAATTTTTATTGGTACAAACATAAAGCATTTGTTTTAAGAAATCTCCACGAAAAAACAGGTACCAGAGTTTGTGATACTTTTTTTTAAAGTTGCTGTCCGTTCTACGCGAAAACATTTTTTGAGTCGCCATTTCTGATTAAAATGAAGATAAATATGAAAAAAAAACAATGATCTTTTTTTACACTACCTACCGAATGCCATATTATCGATGTTTGATGATATTTTGGTTATTTAGGTGACATGAAAAATAAATTTTTTTTCGCTCTCCTGTCAAATTTGTCATAGGTACTTTTTTGTATAGGGCAGCCGAATTGTCCATTAACGAGGTCTATCGTATCTTAAACGCGCGTATTACACATAGCAAAACGATCTCAATACAGTCATGATAGTTTTAGTATGTGCATTTATTCATAAAAAGTTGTACCTAGTACCAATTCGATGACATGTTTGAGTTAAGACTTCGTACAACAAACTAAAATCACATA
The DNA here is from genome assembly GCA_945867215.1 of Epinotia demarniana. Classification (NCBI taxonomy): domain Eukaryota; kingdom Metazoa; phylum Arthropoda; class Insecta; order Lepidoptera; family Tortricidae; genus Epinotia; species Epinotia demarniana. Next base: position 4,001,818 of record OX244273.1, on the reverse strand, counting down.
CTTTTTACTATGGAGGTCCCAACTCAACATTATACAACTGTGTAGACAACTAAAATGAATTCGACCAATCACGTGGCGCCTTTACTGAACTAAAATGTATCCGACCAATAGGACGCCGTCATGAGAAAGTCAAAATTAAAAGACATCAACGCACAAAAAAGCAAAAGCCGTTGGCTGCACTTCGTTTCAAAAGTGCTTAGATTTTCAATGGATACCAAGTTTGTTTAATTAGTTCAGTTGACTCGTAGAAAAAATATTGTATACAATAGTTATTTAATTAGCTTTTTACCTTTTTTCTCGTACCTTAATCAGGCCACTCAGAAAGCTTCGTGGCCTAAACGTGGTACTCGACTGAAAAAGCATACATTATAATATAACGATTGCATAAAATTCCATAACGCGCGTCAAGCAGTTTATAATAGTTAATGCATTAAGTAGTGTTATCCTCTGAGGGATGGTCACGTTACTTTTCGAACATGCGTTACGAAAACTCGACTATCAGATTCCTTTACAAAAAGTGACATTTAGCGCGTACAACGACTGACCTGCTAGGGTGAGTTTATTTGACTATAACTTTCTATTATTTATTCTTTCATATATTTGAGTATACATCAGTGTTAAATTCAGTTGGAAAGCTCACAAATAAGCTTAAAATTTATTCCCGATACAGCGGATAAATTCCGCAATGAACAAAACGTCTGCTATAATTCACTTCCATCCTTCCATTCCCGCGCTTATACGTAACTTAGTCATAAAATTTATGGTCCAACTTGAAGGCTCACGACCAAGCGCCACGCGAGGCCCGCTATACAAAAATAAGACGCGTTCTGGAGTCGGGGGCGTTTGTTCGTATTCGTTATATGGCGTGGCTTGGCGTGAGTTCTTATCCAAAACAAAACTTAATAATGGTACTTTTGGAAGTGTTTTTGAGGAAACAGGGGGGTACAGACTTTTACCGGAGAGAGAATATTCACCGCTTAGAATTTATATATCTTCATAATCAGTCAATATACGTACGTCTCACTGCTGGGCATAAACTTTTTCTCGCACTATCCGTCTCATTCTTATAAGAACACTTAGAACACGAGGTATAATGCGTGAAAAATCGAGAGTATGTCGCGGCCGTCCCATGATAGACGTGCAGGTCAGGTAATAATCGTACAAGGCAGTTAAACAATAGGGGCTACCGGGAAATGAAAACGAACTTCGTTCAAGTATCTCCCTCCCTGTCGCGAACTAGCAAGTGCGACAGAGAGAAAGATACACGAACGAAGTTCGTTTTCACTTCCCGGTAGCCCCTCAGACAAGTACGATTCGGACCTGCCTACCGAGGGTTCCGTACAAAATTACAAATGTATGGTTTTCTGATTTTTTGCTGTAGGTACTTGTAGTACAATATCATATTACTTGAGAAATTTCATTGTTCTAGGTCAACGGAAAGTGCCCTATAAATTTTGAATTCCCTTGGGTGTCATAATACATTTTAGGTAGCATAAACGGCCCTATCTTTTTTTAAGTTTGTTTAGAACTTAGATTTTTTCACATCTTCAAGGGACTGCAGACCTGAGTACATATGGTTTTAATTTTAACTCGATACCTCCTCCAGGCAGTCCCGAGATGAAGGATATTGAAAGACAGATAGACAACGAAGTGATCCTATAATAGTTCCGTTTTTCCTAAAAACATAAAATTCGTTTCAAGGAAGGTGAATAAAATGCACAAATTAAAAATAGGTTGTACTTCATAACCAACGATCGTTTAAGTAGCGATATAATTTTCGAGCGGCTCATAAAAGGTTTACATTCCCTACGTCTCCACTTCCGTTCCAGACTAGCCATTTCATACCTTTTATCTAGTAAAAAAGTCGTATCGGCAATGATAAATGGTGGTTTTACGACCTTACACGAAAGTACGCCAGTGTAGGAAGCAATTTTTCACAATTATTGACGCGCTGTGAACGTGAAATATTCGGGGCATTAGGGCCGCGAGATTGTTGGCTAATACTTTCGAATGGACTCATTAATTTAATGATAAATGTTGAGCAACAAAGGGCTAGCGGAAAAATTTACGGCATATGTTTAAATTTGAGGACCTTTATGAGTTGACGAGTGTTGAATGAACACGTGGGTACTGAATAAGCACGAGGAGTATTTGATAATATATACAGTGTGTAAGTCTTATACGGGCGAATCTCTTAACGGTGGTTAGTATAGGACAAAGTAAAGGTAATTAGATAACATTTACTTAAAGTTGCAACACTAATTTTGTCCATACAAAATAATTCAGCCCGCAATGTAATGCAAACACACTCACGTTAAACGCTCGTTGACAGTTGCTAATGAACATTTGACATTTCGGTACCGCAACCATGTTTACAGTATGCATTGCTGTTGAGAAATTTAAAAAATAATAATTTTGGGGTCGTAATGACCTGCAACTTAAAAAAAACCTTTTACTTCATGATTACACTAATGAATACTATGTTCGATTTAATTTATCGCCCGTATTAGACTTACACACTGTACATTAATACAGTAGAGTCCGTGTCCGCGTCCGTGTGTGTACTGTAGCCTATTGGGCTTCCAAGCGGCGGTCGTGGGTCCGAATCCCGGGTCATACCAATTAGTTTTTCGGAACTTATTGTGCGAAATCTTTACCGTTACCTTTTCGGTGAAGGAAAACATCGTGAGGAAACCGGTCTAATCCCAATAAGGTCTAGTTTAGTAAGTTGGAGGGTCAGATGACAGTCGCTTTCGCACAACTAGCGCCTATACCAAATACTGGGGATAAGAATGTCAAAGCGGACAACGGGCTCCTTTAGGGCACAACCAGGAATAACGCTAAATGATGAGGATGATGATGAGGACAGTAGAGTCCGTGTCGCCTCAGCTCGCTTAATTTGTTTACTTAAGGTTTTATAGTTAGCCAATTACCCGCTAGATGTCGCTGTGACATGTATGAGCAATCGTGAATCACGCTATTAAGATTTTTCCTTGAATTGTGACACCGGCTTGGTAATAACACATAATTTGAGTTGGTGCATTAGCTGAATGCTGTATGTATGACATATATCACCCATTCTTTTGCTGTTATAACCGGATGCTGGTAACATTAGTTATGGTTTTTAGCGTAGGTAATACGCCTACGCTACATGTGAGCAGTGCAATAACCTACCTACTATTAATTTATTGCACATAAGAAAAACTTGTGTAAGAGAAGGTAGATAATATATAATGCTATAAGCTACAAAGCAGAGAATTATACCAGTCAACGCAACGCAACAATAAAATTATTTGAAAAATAACTACCAATCCTCCTTTACTTGGAGCTCACAAACTAGAAAGTGTTATAATTATATTAATCTAATAAACTACGAACTACGTTTGTACCTAACATTGTAGTGTAAATAAGAAATTAAACCAGCAACTTTGTTTAGGACCGTTTTGCGTGCCACTTGTTTGGGTTGCTCCGACGGGATTTTAGAAGGACGTAAGTTAACGATACTTTTGTGTCACTTACGACTTTGTTTCTGTCGAGACACTAGAGGGGTACAGTTGGCTAAAGTTATAATTATATTGAGAAAACGGTTCACTTGCGGAAGGATAGAAAGCAAACTGTCCAACCGGATTAATATATTTGGAATATCAAAACCGTATATTTTAAATTTTAATGTCAATCGTTATTCGAATGAACCGTTAAAATACCAGGCGTAGTTTAAACGGAGTAGCTAATTTTAATTTAAAAACAGCGTCAATTCTTGATTTGAGAAAAAAAAAATAGTCTACAATTCATTCAGACGTTCACATTATTATCGAAATTTGTAATACCATTAAAGAAAACAGTCACAATCTACAATACAATACGACTATCATTTATAAATAGTGCCCAGAATTTTGCGTGCGGTTTTGGAAAAGTCTAAGGGAGAGAACACCGACGTTTATCGGTACATCGATAAACCGAATTCATTTATTAGTGTTTATTAATAAAACAATAGTCCCTTATTCACAGTTTATATACGTCAAGTGAGTAATAATTCAAATGCATGTCAAACATAAATCATTCTCTGATGGCCAGTTCAACACTCCCCCTACATCAGATCAGGCTTACTCACCAATCCTAGTGAGGTTCGCGTTCTTAGAAAGCTTTCCTTTGGCAAAGGAAAGGATACCTTTCGTAAAGGTATCCGCTACCTGGTCTTGCGAAGGTACGTAGAGGACATTGACCTTCTTTTCCTGATGCAATTCTTGCAAGAACTTATACCGCGTGTCTATATGCTTTGTCTTGAAATGAAACACTGGATTCTTGACAAGCTTGATAGCACTTTGGTTATCTACGTAAACCGTCGGTATAACGTCGTATCCTCGGATTTCTTTGTAGAGACGACTGAGCCATATAACCGTCTGGGCTGCGAGGCTTGCCGCCACAAATTCCGATTCAGTGGTCGAAAGACTCACACATCTTTGAGTTTTGGAAGACTATGACACTGCTCCCCCTGCGGCGAGACACACATAGCCAGAAGTCCACCTTCTCGTCTCAATATCTCCGGCGTAATCTGCGTCGCTGTACGCAACGAAGGTATTTTCTTCACATGATAAACCCTTGTATAAAATACCAAGGCTTTGAGTGCCCTTCAAATATCGCAATACTCGCTTCGCAATCGCATAATGGCGTTTGTCGGGTTTCTCAACATGTTTTGACAAAACATTTACAGCAAAACATATGTCGGGTCTACTTACAATAGATAAATAAAGTAATTTTCCGACTAATTCTCTGTAATGAAAATTATTGACATTCTTGTCAGTGTCGAAATTGCAGTTGTCTGTCAACTGACTTTTGTCTATCGGGGTAAGTACAGAGTTTGCATCACACATATCATAACTTTTTAAAATAGTGTTTATGTATGCTTCTTGGTTAATAAATATCGACCAATCGTTTTGTTGATTTATCTGCAAACCAAGATAACAACCAACTTCTGAAGTGCGAACTTGAAATACTGTGGTCAGAGCACTAAGGAATTCTTCCACAAGTGTCTTATTTGGTGATAAGATCAGTCCGTCATCAACATAGATCATGACGATCAGCTGCCGGTCTTGACTTATGAACAAGCATTGATCTGAGTCACTTTGCTTCAATCTATATTTCAGCAAAAAGGAACTGAACTTCTTGTTCCAGCACCGAGGCGCCTGTTTCAAGCCGTACAGACTTTTGATGAGCTTGCATACTCGGCCTGATCCGTCATCATATCCCACAGGTTGCTTCATATAAATAACCTCGTCGATGTCACCGTATAAAAAGGCAGTCTTCACATCGAATTGGGTCATATGCATTTTTCTAATAGCTGCTTCGCTTAACATAGCGCGGATTGTATCCCAGCGAACAACAGGGCTGAAAGTTTCGTGGTAATCAATACCGTGCTCTTGACTGAAACCTCTAATGACGAGTCGAGCTTTAAAACGGTCGATAGAACCATCAACCTTCTTTTTGATCTTGTAAACCCATTTGTTGCTAAGGGCTTCTCTATTTTCAGGTAAATTTACCAAAATCCACGTGTTGTTTTCTTTGAGAGAATTCAACTCTTCTTCCATGGCAGTAATCCATTCTTCATGGTTCTCTGACTTCATCGCTTGTTTGTAAGTCTGAGGTTCATCTTCAGAGAGACAGATGCAACAGTTCGATCTGGAACTTTGAAGCAATAGTCTATCTCTTAGATTAAAATGATGTGTTGCTTCTTCATTAAGATCAGGAGGAGTTTCATCTTCAGCTGTGTCGGATGGTCCAGCTTCATCTTGATCGTCCTGAAGAGAAGAATCGTTTTCTGTAATAATGACCTCGGTTGTTTCGTGATCTTCACGCTCACCAGATATATACGGAAGCTTACAGAAGTCAGAAGAAACTGTTTCAGATCTAAACAGTACATCTCTTGAGATGATTACGTCATTCTTTTCAGGTATCCAGATACGATAGCCGTCCTTATCTCCGCAATATCCAACCAAAAATCCTTTCATAGCCTTTTTGTCCAGCTTCTTACGTTTCTGGCTAGAAATATGTACAAAGCATTCTGTGCCAAAAATACGTAAGTGGTCAATATGAGGTTGCTTATTGTACCAAAGCTCGTATGGTGTCTTCCCTTCGATCTGTGTCGGTCCAGTTCTGTTAAGTACATAGCTCGCAGTATTAATAGCTTCGGGCCACAGCTTCTTAGGCAGGTCTTTATTGTATAGCATGCTTCTCGCTGCCTCAACCAGAATCCTGTTCTCTCTTTCAGCCGCGCCGTTCTGTTCTGGAGTGTACGGCATACTCAGACGGTGGTATAAGCCAACTGCTTCTGTCATACGATGTACTTCGGCATTATTGAACTCTTTTCCGCCATCTGTAAGTAATTCCTTAACAACGTGACCAGCAGTTTTAATTTCAGCAAGAAATTTAGGTAGTACACTGGCTACTTCAGATTTTTGCTTTAAGAAGTAAACTTTTCTGAATCTTGTGAAGTCATCTTTAAATACAACGAAGTATCTTCTTCCGCCAAGTGATAATTCTGACATAGGGCCACAGACATCCGCGTTAATTTGATCGCCGGGTTTTGTGCCACGATGTTGCCTAGTACCGAATGACAATCTGGTCATTTTTCCGTATACACAGCCATCACAGTCAGATTGATCAGGTGAAAACTTAATACCGTTGCGTGTAAGGATTTCCTTAACATGTCTTTTGTTTTGGTGACAAAGTCGTTCATGCCAAATTTGCAGGCTTGTTCCTTCCTTGACAACACAAGCATTGACAGTTGTTACTCCCATCAAAAGTCTATACAGATTACCATCTCTGATACTGACAGCTTTAACTTGGCCGCTTTTATCTTTGAAGATACGCTTGTCCTTGTCAGCTACCTCTATATAACTATGGTCCAAGGCTGAACCCGCTGAGAATAGATTTTGTCCAGCTTGAGGTACATACCAAACATTGTTTAGATGAGCACGTTTCCATTTGCCTTGTACAGACATTTCAACATCTATAATTCCTTGGCCGTATGCATACATAGCCCGATCATCTCCAAGTCGCAAAGCTCTTGGTTTATCGAAAGGTGAGTAGCTCCTGAACCAATTGGCGTTAGACGTGATGTGGTGAGAAGCACCAGAATCGACTATAAATTCTGAATTTAAGACGTCAATTCGAGATAGGAATGCGTCACCATCATCTTGAACGGTTTCGTTACTCTTATTTCGTTTCTTCAATTTCTTGAGGATGAAGCATTGTTTGTTAGTATGTCCAATCTTGTTGCAATGTGAACATTTGACTTTCTTTTTGTTCAACAAAAGGGCGTTGTCAGACGTTGACGAGGAAGTGGAAGGGTTAGTACCTAGGTCTTCGAGGCGCTGTTCATGAAGACGCAGACGCTCCATAAGAATAGAAATACTCCTATTCTCCTTAGGCACGGACTCCCAAGCATTCTTGAACTCAAGATATGTTGACGGTAACGTGTTCAGTATCCTGTTCATTAACAATGATTGAGGGAGAGATCCTTCTTCCTTTAATTCGTCGTTGAGTTGTTGCCATAATGCCTGCAGCTTAGAAACGTGCGTGGCTATGTCGTCAGCTTCATCTTTCGTGTAAGTGAACAACTGACAGTACAACAAATCTAGTCGTCTGTCATTCTTCTGCTCGTAAACTGAGTGAAGTAAATCCCACATCTCCTTACCGGATTTAGCAGTGAGTATATGACGTTTAGGTTCCGTGGAGACGCTACAGCCGATGATACATTGGAGTAATGCGTCACGATCTTCATATTGGGTAAGTTTCCTTGGATAACTTGCTATTTCGTCAGCCAGCGCTTCTTTTCTAGGTGGTACAGGGAGAGTCTCGACGCCTTTCACCATATCTTGCAGCTTGTGCATAGTAAGTTGCAGGTTTATATCGAATTTCCATACCAGCCAATTGTCAAGTCCGCGTAGCTTCTCAATATTAAAGCGCTCCAATTTTTGGGCACTCATATTTGCGAAACACAAATTAAACTGTAAAACTGATCCCAAAAATGAAAAATACTCGTTATAAAAGGGTCAATAGTAAAAATTTTCCATAACCTAATAAAACAATAGTCCCTTATTCACAGTTTATATACGTCAAGTGAGTAATAATTCAAATGCATGTCAAACATAAATCATTCTCTGATGGCCAGTTCAACATTTATAAAAATAATAACTCAAACTTTCCGATGCATTGTATGCTCTTTCAATGGTCAGTGACGAAAAATGTACTAAGTATAGGAAAGTTTAATCTGTTTGATTGTTTTAAGGAATAAGTGCTCTGAATGGTGTCTGACACGACACATCCACTTCTTCTACTTTTTATTCACAACAAAGATCACGTGATACTCTCTATTCAAAATGAAGTGTCGTGTCGGAGACGGTCCGAAACACCATGCATCACTTTTTATAGTATATTGACAAAAACCTATAATGTGAACAAATTACACATCCTTCCACACTACATAACGCTAGATAGCCTGAGTGCTTGTTCGCCTACCATTTGATATAGGTAATAAAAGAGAAAATATAATTTTACATTAGTATTTCATGACTATACATTACACATCTAACCAAGAAAAAATTACGATTATTTTGTATGAATTATCGATATGTCGATAAACATTCGTGTTCTCTCCCTTCGAGTGTTTCAAAACCGCACGTAAAATTCCGGGCCCTATATATAAATTGTATATGGTAGACAGGGTGACTTATCGCTAAAGAGGGAACCTTTCCAGTCAACCTTTTAGGTAAGTGGACACACAGTAAAAAAACAACGCTATGAGTTAAAAGGTGATGCCAAAACGATACTCATATCTATAGTGAAAAGAGAGCTATAAATAAAATATATAGTTTGACGGACTTAGAAGCAATCTCGCCAGGCCATTTTCCTTGTAAATACGACAAAATGGCTGAACAAAACTAATATATTGTGTCTTCGTGCCATTAACTGGGTTGGGTATGACAAACAATAGCCGTAACGCCATCATGATGTGTTATTTACGTGTATATCTTGAGTGTAAGGTTACTCCGAAGTAGGAAATGGGTTTTTGTTCCTATCTTTTTATAGAAGTGGTAAACAAGCATAATATTAATATGATATGTGTAGTGGATACATTGATGCCTATGGACACTTGTGACTTCAGAAACCGGAAGCCCGTTGCCGACCTTTTATTCAGTTGAGTATTGGTTGTGTCGACGGCAACAATAATGCAACTAATTACCGTAACTTTTATCTGTACTTACTTGTAATTCTTTGTAAGTACCTAAGGATTTTCATGGCTATTTCCAGGAATTATTTATGTATTCATCGTGTGGCGTTTTGATCAATGGGTAGTACGAAAACCAGACGAATGCGAGCTGGACTCGCGCACGAAGGGTTTCGTACTATTATACATTATATAAACATGGCAATTGGCATTGTATGGGAGCTCCTTAGATATTAATTTTATTCCATCCTTTTAGTATTTGTTGTTATAGCGGCAAAAGAAAAACGTACAAAATTTCAACTGTCTAACTACAACGGTTCATGAGATACAGCATGGTGACCGACGAACAGATAGACAAACAGACTGACGGACAGCAGAGTCCTAGTAAAAGGGTCCCATTTTATGTTTTGGGTACGGAAACCTAAAAACCATAATTAGAGAATAATAATAAAATCAACTAATTTAAAATTTTTGATTTGCCCCCTTTCAGTACTCTGTAGCCTGTTGAGTAAGATTCTAAAGATCCTAATTAGTTACCTTTCAAACCCTTCAACTCGAAACATGTTACCTAAACTTTCCATTATATAACGCACAATAAGTGTTCAAAAAGCAATAGGACCGAAAATCCGTGGTAGCTCGTGTAAACAGCCCGAGTTGAAACTTCAAGACTTATGAATTATTTTACTTCGCCCAGACTTGCTAACTTAGCACAAAATTGACACAGTGAAGTTATCAGTACCTTGACTGGAAAGAAACGCCCGATGCAACTGTTGACCTGATTTAGGGTGTATAATCAACCAGAGAGTTAGCACGGCAATTTCCTGTGATCGTAAATTTAATTATTTATATATTCATGCAGCAATGGAAATACGGTCTCATCCAAATATATAGTAAGGTACAGATGGACTGTGTTAGGGTGTAGCAATCTTAAGTTCCTAAGATGCCTTGATTTGAGTCGAACACGTCCCCTAGACGAGGCACGCTGATGCCTTCCGCGCACGAGAAAAAGAGATGTAACACTCTTCGTGAATGGCTTTTTTGGTCAAATTTCGATAAATACCTAACTTAGTGAAGTTTTATTCAAATTTCATAAAATAAAATTTTATATGAGATAAAATATTATACTGGTAACTTGATTGTGTCGTAAAATAATGTACCGTTTAGGCAGGCTGATTAAAAAAATGGAAAAGACAGACTCAACTTTGGATTTTTTCTATAGAAGAAATTTTAATCAATCACGTATAGATAAAACAGATAAACGATCATAAAATCAGAACTTCATTCATCATTATATTTAAGATTCAAAATCTTGTCGGTGGAGCAATTTCCATTCCTCTCTGTTCTCAGCTATTGTTTTGACCTCTTGATACGACGCGCCGTTTACTTTTTCTTTTATTTGGTCCATAAAAGATCTTCTTGGTCTCCCTCTCTTCCTAAAATCAGAACTTATTGTTTCTTAATGTAGTAGTAGTAGTTTTAAAGCTTGCTATAATTTCTAATGCACCGCCTTAATCTTATGATATCGTCTTTATTATTATTAACAATTTCAAGGCGTTACATTACAATTATTGGATATTAAATAATATTTTATTTGATAACAGAATTATTCGAATAACTTATAGGCTTATAGGCTTATAAATACAAAAATAAAAATGACTTGGTCATCTTTAAAAAAAGCTGAATTATCAGTATTTTTATCAGTTGGATGTATTTTAAGTATATTTATGAACATGATTATTTTTAATCAACTTTTGGGTCATACTCAAATTTAGGTTCGCGTCTTTCCCGTGGACACTATAAAAGTTAAGGGCTACGAAGCCTTATTCTGGTTTGGACTCTTAATCCGCAAAAACAGCGTCTCCTCTTCTATATTACTGTTCCATAAAAACCTTATTTATATGCACGTGAGCTCTTAATTATTGACCACATGAGAGACGAATTTCGTTTATACACTGGGTTCACCCGAACACACTGTACCAATATAACAAAAACACATGTGTAGTGTATTTCAACCTCCTATAAATCATAGTTTTAATGAGTGCCCAGAAGCCTGAACCATGGCAACGACGAACAAAAAATAGTTGATTGGCGCTTTAAGTAATGTGTTAAGTTATATCTGCAGTTAGATTTCAAAGTACTATTTGCCAAATAACGCCTCCTAACCAATCAAGAATTAACACACTTATTTTTGTTAAGTTAGAATATTAAAACTGGTCCCAACAATAGGTCCTTAGCAAAAACGGCACAGTAAAAAATATTAATTAGAAATACACATTAAGATAAACCGGCGCCAACCATAAAGCTGTCCCAGCTTACTGAAGCGATTCAACGGAATGCTGCGATGACTTATAGCAGGAAACATAGCACTTATCTACATACGTATATACCCCATATTTTTACGCATACAACTCACTTTTGTAGCAGTCCAGAATCCGCTGATCCCTCCAGCATCGTATTAGCTGGCTTATTTAAGTTGAATGGTACGTTGAATCATCCAAGAGGGGAGATCAAGTGGTGCTGGTTATTTTTTGAGTAACATCCAGTGACCGAGGTCTCCATAAAGACGATGTTTAGCGAAGCCTCGCGTGGTGTTTAAGGCCTCGAGGGGTCAAAGTAGGGTGGTTTTGTTCGTTCTAGTGTAAGCATGAGATGTATTGGATATCTCATCACGGTTGAGGTCAATGTGCGAGATTACTAGAATACATTTGCCGCGAATGTATTGGTTTTGTTTTGCAGCTGTATCAGTAATATTTATGTAGTATGGAGGTTGCAGCCGCAGTTTGGATTGGATAGCTCATATCGATTATTAGTTGGAATACATTAGGGATTTGAGAGAATATGCTCCTTAGACAATGAGATTTAGATGTTGCTGAAGTGTTTGTATGCGTACTTTGATTATAAATAATAATAATTTTGTATAGTCCGGCAGTTTTAATAGTAACGTAATCATCTAAGTAATCTAGATAAGTATATCTTATGTGAAGGCTTTTTGGTACAAAAATACAACTTATACAATAAAGTCAATTATTTTCACAAATTCCCATCAATATGTCTTCAAAGTACAGGCAAAAATTGTAAGTTAAAACTTAAAGTTGATTGCAATGATGTAAACACTACACAAGCTGGCGAAAAATACGATAGCCCTGTAGAATGTTTTATCTCCACTGAAGATTGTTATTTGACGTAACACATTTACTACAAAAATGGGAGGTGTAAAATGACGTTTTTAAGTAGTGAAAACTGTCTGTGTAGTTAACTGAATGTGAATGAAAGCCTAGCTAGACCAATACATTAACATGGTAACCATGATACGTAAGTAAATCATCAAGCTAAATAAACTTTACATAAGTGTGCCGGCATTACATCATTCGAAAATGAGCTCTATGGGTGTAGCAGTAGTGTTTACTTTACTCTAATTATGTAAAATCCTGGAGTTTGCTGTGTAGGGCCTCGTTTACGAGCAGAAGCGTTTGTTAAAAGCAAAAATTTAAACCGTATTCATTAGGGTTTTAGTGTATAAAGAATGCACCTATGTGATTTATTTAACTTAATATTTTATTTGCCTTTACTTACATAATTGCAAGAAAAGTTAACGAACCTATATACTTTCTTGTGATAAAAACAGCAAATTAAAGATTTTTATATATACACATACCCATATAACACTACAGACAACGTACAATACTCTCGAACACCAAAGAGAGATAAAACAACACAGTATATTGAGTGAAAGAGTGCGTTTTATTTTTTCTTACACTAAGTTGGTCTCCAAAGACGAACTCTACAAGTACCCTAACGTAATACAGTGCAAAGCTGGTGGCAATATCGTGGCACAAGGCTCCAAAGTTACGCTAAAACCTAAGTTAGTGTTTCAGCATACGCTAGGCTACGCTAGGCTACGCTAGGCTACGCTAGGCTACGCTAGGCTACGCTAGGCTACGCTAGGCTACGCTAGACTATTGTTAAGTTAGGTTAGGGTAGTTTTTTTATTATTATTTTTTATTAACGGGACAACTTTACACAAATCGACCTATTCCCAAACTAAGCAAAGCTTGTACTATGGGTACTAGACGACGATAAACATACTTATATATTATAATAAATAAATACTTAAATACATATAAAACATCCATGACTCGGTAACAAATATTGGTTCTCAACACATAACTAAATGCCCTTACCGGGATTCGAACCCGGGACCTCTTGCTTCGTAGGCAGGGCTAGGCTAAAGCGGTCGTCAGTTATACATAGCAATTTATTTATTCACCCTTCTTCTTATAACGACGGTGTATTTAGCACTTTGAATGAGGGGCGTAAGGGGGTAAAAGCCTTTGTGTTTTCTTATGCCTTGCACCACACCCCCAAGCTCACTGGCTGCGGTTTTATAAAATATTAACACTATTATACTGGCGGACGCGAAATTAGGTGGATTGTCCACACGTCACGCTAAAATTATTACACCTGTCTACTATGCGGTAACATAATATAGCGTGCATTAAATATGCAACCTATTTTAAATAATTAACGTTTCATTCTTTTGTGTTTTGTAGGTGATAATATCTATCTACTTATTCTTATTATATCTTTCGTATTTTGTGTTTTGGAATAGATCAAAACTTCAAAATTACACGTCAAATTTTGCATCGAATCTATAATTTATTAGGCTCCACGTACCTTTTACATAATACGAACTCCCAAAATTGGGGAGTGAAGATTACACATTTTATTTGCAAGCAGGTTTTAATTTAAATTTATCAGCTTTTACTAAGCATTAAAAAACCAAACAAAAATTAAACAATTAAAGTTATGTTGGAATATTACTACGTTTTTTTATTTGAAAATAAGTAATGTTTCATTGTGAATATGATCAAAGTGTTGCGTGCAAAAATCGTATTTTAATTAAATCGTAAAAACTGCAATTTTACTACTCCGAGAAACATGGGCGAAGCTGCGTTACAATTCTATACAAGTGCCAAAATTTTAAAGCTATGTTAAAAATAGCGCTACTTGGTCGTAGCTACAAATTGTTCTATAGAATCCTAAATGACTCAAAATCTCTCGCTTCATAAAGGTAGGTACCTCTACTGCTTGAAGTCGTGGCCAAGCTCTTAGAGTTCATTATCATACGTCTCCACTCCTCTTACATTAAAGTATGTATACGTCACATATCTTAACTTCAAGTTTGAGTTACTTACGTCACTTTGTATCTGCGGTGTAGCAGTACAATGAAAGTAGTACACAACGCCATCTGCCGCCTCAAAGAGACGCCTAACAATGATAACGAGACGCGCAAACTTCAAAGAGAGATGAACGCGGATTTCCGCAAGTTAATGTACTGTGATGGCTGTATCATTTTTGTATTATAAGAGCGCTCTGTTATATTATTGTAGAATGTCTTTCTAGGTTGAAGAACTATTACATTTTCGGTAAGTATAATAAAATAAAAAACCAGCCAAGAGCGTGTCGGGCCACGCTCAGTGTAGGGTTCCGTAGTTTTCCTTCCGTCACAGTAAGTGTCCCCACGTAAGCGTTAAAATTTACACCGCCATGTACGATATGAGCGTTCCGCGTACAGCGACATCTATCGGCAAATTAAGTAAACTATTGCGCGCGAGCTTAAAGTATGGAAGATGATTTTTATGTGATAATTATTTATTGCGTAAACCGATTTTCACCGTTTTTACTTTTTTTAAAAGCACGTCATTTCATTGTGATTTTGTAGAAATTACAGGTACAATTTATAAACATCTGCTTATACGGTTAAATTACAAACTTAGTTCAGGAATATTTTTTTTCCAAAAACTATTCAACCTATCAAGACCAAAATAATTTTCCTAGAAAGTTGTGATAAAGTTCTACTTTTGAGATTTTTTCATATTTTTAATACTTATGGTTCAAAAGTTAGAGGGGAGGGGACACATTTTGTTTTACTTCTGGAGCGATTATCTCCGAAAATATTAACATTATCAAAAAATGATTTTAGCAAACCCCTATTCATTTTTAAATACCTATCTAACAATTTATCACACGTTACGGTTGAAATGAAAAAAAAAACACTCCCTACGTTAAGTATAGGGGGGTTACCCTAATAAAAAAAACACTTTTTATTTTACCACTTTGTCGGCGTGATTGATATACATATTAGTACCAAATTTCAGCTTTCTAGTGCTAACGGTTACTGAGATTATCCGCGGACGGTCGGACAGACAAAGCGAAACTATAAGGGTTCCTAGTCGACTACGGAACCCTAAAAACAAATTTAACTACTTATTTATGAATACTTCGTTCAAATACGAAATACTAACGATTAGTTCGAATACGTTCGTTCGTGATAAAAAAACTTATTTTTTTGACATGTATGCAAATCTGATTTAATGTAATTTTTTATCATGAAATAAATAATCTAATCTAATAATAATTATATTTCACGTATTAATATCTCTAATCTTAATTATAATAAGTATAGCTATGCTTTACCTTGGGCCGTGAATCGTGTGTCCCATGTCCTGTGTCCCGCTGTCCGGCTGTTCTCCTTCACTTACAGATCGTTCTCAACCGATTCTCGTCATTTTTTGTGAGCAAGATAAATAATTATATTGTTTTTTTGGCAATCCACTTTTTCGAAATAAAAAAATATGTCTATTTTTTAAAGACTGACACGTGAGTTTTGCAGCTACTGTACTAGTGTATATGAACTAAATATTTACTTATACCATATTACTTATGTTGATTGCAGTTGGTGGTTACATACATCACACCTATGTATCATATGGTAATCGCACGCCATACTAGCCTGATTTCACTCATTAATCATTTACAAACGAGCATATGCAGTGGAAATTTAAAACCAAATTTATCGAGGGACTCGAACCAAAATATGTTAATGACGACATAAGGGTGTGTATCCAACAGAGTCGTGTGAGGAAGCGGAGCGGTGTGCGAGGCAAAACCAATAGGATGCGTGAGTGAACTTAGCAATGCTATCAATAGAAGTTATGCTCTACTAGCTCGCTATAGTAATTATAAAACCATAACCTATCTTATGAAAAAAAAACTAAGACACTTAATTATGTTTGCTTTTTATTATGTAACATGATGTAAGTGTAACAGGCACTTCATCATCACCATCATTATATCAGCCGAAAGACGTCCACTGCTGGACAAAGGCCACCCCCAAAGAGTGGCACGGACTTCCGCGACCTTTACCAGTTAACTGTACGCACGCAAAAACGCACTTAAATACCAACCTACAACTTCGGCTAAGCATCGTTGTGAAGCAATTTTTTTTAATACATATCGTTAGAGAAGTAGATACTAGTACCACATTCGTGTACGTGAAAGCATGTACATTATGCATTTATAAGTAAGTAGTTATATAATGTGATGGGAAACGCGAGTTGTTCTTACTTTAAAATGATAGAAAAATTAAGTCTTCTTTTGTACCTTTTTGTTTTGTGAAATAAAGATTTAGTAATACATCAAAATAGCATCGAAGCCAGGCACTTTTGTTTCGAATTAAGTAACTTTGAAAATTATTTGTATGTCCGGATGTCCCGCGGGAGCTGTTCATCTCAACAGGTCGCATTTCTCAACCGATTCTCGTCAAAAAGTCATGAGCAGGTTGTTGAATATTTATTTATTTTTCTACAACTCACAGAGAGCCACTAGTTTTAACAGGTAGAACAACTTTAGTTTATTTACCATCCAACCAAAAACTAATTTCCGCGATTTCTGTAAATTAGCTATTTGAAAGTTACTGTTGTTTGTCATAGCACGGCATGGACGGGCGAGCCAAGAGCCGAGCGCGGTCGAACGGGTATTTTACGAGCACGGCATGGACGTGAGACCGGACTAATACTTGTAACAAATGCTGGGGACATTTACTGTAAGTGCATTCGTGGAAATTTAAGGTGGATTTTGCAATTTAGCTGCGCGAATGTTAGGGAATTTTCGGGTTAGGGAGCGTGTGACACTTTGTTAGCATTAAGTTGGATGTAGTTTTATGGCCATAGTTTTGAATTTGTACTTTGGGGTTACTAAAGGTGATAATACTAACTGCATGTCTAGATTTTCTTATGGAATAGGTATTTTGTTCATAGTCATACCAAATTATTTTTTTAATTTTTTCGACAATTACAATGCTAGATTTAAATAAAAATAAGTAGTCGTGTTAAGATTGAAAATAAGTTATGTATCGAAATAAGTTAAACATTAGGCATTTCTTTGATATCCTAGTGATAAACACCTATATTATAAAAATAATAGGTCTCTAATAGACCTTTCTCGTACCAAGTAAGGTATCATTCCAAACTTATAAATCACTTAGTACCGTCAAAATGAAGTCGCGCGTTAAAACCCTCATTCCCAACACCCAACGCACTGTAAGTGTAACACAAGTTTCCACTAGATTGCCTTCACGTCGACTAAGAGCTCTGCCAAGTAAATACATGACGGAAAAATCCCCGTAAGAATTTCCACTACACTGCAGCCCTATACAGAAACGCTACCCATGAACCTGTTACTTATTTTCCAACGTACGATTACATGACCCAATGCATCTCCAATGCTCGCTCGCAACGAGAAAACATTAACACGTGAACTGGAAGGAGCGTTCTCTTTCGCATTATAGTTTTCACACTTCAACTATGTGCGCCTGTTACCAGCCTTTAGTAAACTTAGTGAAAAGCGACATCTATTTTTGACAGTTGCACTCTGGAACTCTTAACTGGTGTTACTTAGTGTCACCTGCAAAGATTTGACGCGAGTACTAAGTTAGTGTTTTCGGATGTGGGTATAAATAATTTTCAAAGGAGCTTGATATTTGGTAGTCCTCTTGTTTGGAGAGTATTTGAACTGTGTACGTTGCTGTAATTAGTTTCTAATCGGCGCGGTTGCAGCTGTGTAATCTATTTATGTAAATGAGCACGTTATGCATCGACCTAACGTTCAGCGTTTTAGTTACCTGAACAATATTGTATAAACTGAAGTTTAAGTAAATACAAGTTAGAACCTTAATATTTTGGCCATTAAATTTTAACTATAACGAGAGATTTCATTAAAAAAAGCGTTGTAGTTGACCGGTGTTTATGATTTCCTATCTGGCCATCGAGAATGTGTGTTCGCGATACTGATACAGTGAATTATGTTAATCTAATAAAAAAATACCGACACCACTCCGACGCTGTTATATAAGGGCCCCCCCACACTACCGGCGTCTTGTGAACGTTCTCATACAAAATTGTGCGTTGTGTCGACGCGGGGGGGGGGGGGGGGGGGGGCTAATACGAAAGCAGCCTCATAAATCTGTAACTTACTGGTGACGCTGTTTTTATCTGTAAGAAGTTTCCCTTAATTACCTACGTACGTTATTACCCGAGCAACAGTACTGAGCAGCACCTAATAACTCCAGCCAACTTGAAAACATCGCACGACGTCGTTGAGTCAACTTTAATGTCGCAAAGTGGACTTTGAGACATTCCCACTTAGAAGGGTAAGGGAATTTCAATTTTAGGTCAGAGGGGCCAGAAGGGTTTGTGCGAAGCACTATTACGACGGGCTGGGCAAATATTGGGGCCCTTCGAGCGAGGGTGAAATATAGGATGACCACCGTGCTTTTATGGTGTCTTGGTAAGTTAGGGTCCAAATCAATTGAAGTGATCCCGTTGACCTGTTCAATTGATTAGGGAAAACGATTGAATAACATTGCATTGTTTGTTTAGCGACTATGCTCAAAATTCGCTGACGCACCATATACGCAGCAAAATGTGTGAAGAAGACTTGACGTGGCGTCGACGCGAATACATAGCGTTGCGTACTGATTTTGTCGCTCCCTAAAGTGAATTCTAGTGTTCGCGATTATATCATGAATCGAGTGATCTGCAATGCATATGTTAGCTGAGAGATGAAAGTTATTACAAAAAAGTATAAAATATGGATATAGAAAGATGTGAGAGAGGAGACAGCTCAAGAAAAATGTGGATGGCGGCGGTGGTCGGTGTGCGGGAGCGGTATCCCTTCCACAGACACTAGCTCGCTATATTTTTGTATAATTCTTTATGCCGACATAGACGCAGAATAAACGCATAGGGGAGTAAGGGGATAACGGAAATAACATCTTCATCCGGCCCTAATGTCAACCCCACCTGCACGCGCCCGAAGGCGGCAGCAGCCAAGCGGCTGCTGTGGTGCTCCCTGCTAGATAACGGACGGGGCTCTGGCGACCGAGTCAATGGCGGTATAACCATTCCCCCAGCCGGGCAACCGGAGGGAAGAGGCTATAGCGGCCTTGGAGTCTAAATAGCTCCAAAAATGTCTGGTGTAGAAGGATTCTGGGGCCCCACTGCACTTAAAAAAATTGCCCTTAGTACAGCCATTATGTCAAGACAATCAAGACAGTCATGCGAAAAAAAAAGAAATTTCAGTGAGGAGTATATAAATAAAAATGAAAAGTTTTAATAAGAATAATAGTTTGCCTGGTGAACCGACTAGCGCTCGGCGTCGTGGAGTTGCTGGGCTCGACGATGATAAATTGGCTACTAGCGAAGATCAAAATAAGAAAATTATGAAGATCGGGAAGAAGAAAGAAGAACATATCTGACTGAGTACGTGGAACGTCAGAGGCCTAAACAAACCGGGGAAAATTGAAAATTTAATAGCAGAAATGGTAAGATTGGATATAAATATAATGGGACTTAGTGAAATTAAGTTAGCTGACAGTGGAAATATTGTCAAGGAAGATGCCACGCTATACTATACGGGCAACCCAACACAGTCGAAATCGAATTATCACGGAGTTGGAATATTAGTAAGAAATGAAATTAAAAAGTATATATCAAGTGTAGCTTTAGAGCAGGTTTAGGCACCAGAGATGCTCTCGCTGCAGTTACCATTTTAGTACAGCGTTGCCTAGATGTACAGAAGAACGTTTATATGTGTTTTATTGACTTCGAAAAGGCATTCGATAATGTCAAGCACGGAAAATTAATTGAAATTCTTAAATTAATTGGGTTAGATGGAAAAGACATAAGATTTATAGAACAGTTATATTGGAATCAGACAGCAAAAGTCAAAATTAATAATAGCATTCTATCAAATTCAATAAAAATAGAGAAAGGAGTAAGACAAGGTTGTATCCTGTCACCAAGTTTGTTCAATCTCTATTCGGAAATGGTCTTCAGAAAAGCTCTAGAAGATCTTAGCCTGGGCAATCGTGTAAATGGCACACTGATACAGAATATACGCTATGCCGATGACACCGTACTCCTAGCTGAAAACCTCAATGACCTTCAAACTATGCTAAATAAACTAAACGATGTTCTTGTAGACTATGGACTCAAAATTAATTCTAAAAAGACTAAATTTATGATCGTTAGTAAAAATACCGTAGCCAGTTCACCTTTAGAGTTAGGATCCAACACCCTAGAGAGGGTTAAAAAGTACAAATACTTAGGCTGTTGGCTAAACGAAACATGGGAAACAGATCAAGAGATTAAAACTAGAATTGAGATAGCCCGAAACACGTTTCACAGCATGAAAAAATTACTAACCAACAGAAAAATCAACCTAGCTCTAAGGTGGAGGATGGTCAAATGTTATGTCCTACCAACTCTAATGTATGGCTGTGAGAGTTGAACTTTGAAACAGAATACCATTAGTAAAATTAGAGGTTTTGAAATGTGGATTTATCGTAGAATGCTTAAAATTAAATGGACAGATAGAGTAACAAACGAACGTGTATTAGAAATTATGAATAAAAAATTAGAAGTTGTATTAACCATCAAAAAGAGGAAAACATCATACTTTGGACATATATATAGAAACGACAAGTACAATAGGCATGACGACTCATGTTCAAATTGATAACGTAGTGATGCTAAATGTATAGTAAACCATCGAATTATCGTAATAAAGTATACATTATAAAATATGATTAAAATCGTAAAAAGATATGAACATTGAAAGTTAAGAAAAAATATGCATTTTTTTTATTGTCCTAGAGTAAATTTAAAGTTACCAATAGAATCCTTGCGCTTTTATAGAAACAAAATTGTACGACAACTATGTACTTAAACGCAGTATTTCGCGACCGAAACAACAATTTACCTGATTTTCCATACTACGATACTTTGTACTAACAATATTGTGACGTCACAATTAGCTGTCTATTAGTATGGAGCGTTTTCGCTACCGCCAGCGAGGTAAATCTTTGTCTCATTTTTTTGGGTATTTATTTTCTTTAATTGTAGTTACTTCCATACAAACATTTGTTCCTCTCCAAAAACTGGTTCGAATGATATCATAAAAAAATCTTAGTCGTCATCCCTATTTACTCAAACTAATAATTGAAGGAAAAATAGAAGGTAGAAGAGGACGTGGACGAAGAAGAATATCTTGGACGAGGAACGTTAGAGACTGGTCGGAGGTGGAAAGCACTGAAAAACTAATTCGCATGACTAATGATAGAAGAGAGTATAGACTAATGGTCGCCGACCTCCGGGACGGAGATGGCACGTGAAGAAGAAGAGACGCAGAAGCATTATTCCTAGTTTTCTTTTGCCTTTGATAGCCGTCACACAGACTGCTTAGTAATAAATTAAGGCGTATGATTAAACTCTATTTTTGACAAACGATTTGTGTGATCCCCAAATTGACAACATTTCAAAATATGTAATGATGCCATAATTGAAAACCATTTCGGTAATTATCTAATATGAACGTAATAAAGTGGTTTTCTTATTTTTATTCTTACTCGTTTCGGAGAAAATCACTAAAATCTGTAAAACGCAGTATACCCCGCGCGTGACGTCATTCCTACGTCTGTTAGTGAAAGATGTGGACAGGTGCCATAGAGACATAATAATGACGTCATATTTTACTTGCGACCTATTGGAATTCACGTCTTTTAATTTTAATATTTTTTAAAGGAAAATAAAAATTTAGGTTGAAATAAAAAACACGTATACCTTAAAATTTAATTTTCTATCGAATTAAATCATATAATAGACCACTTTAAATACATTTACACACAATTCCACTTAAAATTAAATACATACATACATACATATAATCACGCCTCTTTCCCAGAGGGGTAGGCAGAGATCACGGATCTCCATTTGCTACGATCCTGGCAAACCACTTTCGCTTCACTCACTTTCATAATATTTCTCATACATGCTCGTCAGTTTAGAGTACTTTTGACCTGGCCTTTTGTTAAGATTTCTCCAATTTGATAGGAGAAAGTTCGCCTAGGTCTTCCCTTCCAACTTGCCCTACCACTCATTTTATATACACTTTTTTCGTTAATCTTCTTCCATCCATCCTCTCTACATGCCCAAACCACCTTAACTTAAAAATTAAATGTTGTCAATTAATGTAGTTTTATAACTACTTAAAAAAAATTGGGCAATTACTATCTCACACTCTTTGTTATGGAGTGATATACTACGCATATCACTCTATAACAAAGGAAAAGGAAAGCAAACAAACTTGCAAAACAAAAGCTAACATAATAAAGGACCAGAAGACAAATAATACTTCCTAATGAAGCAAATCTCTCCATCGAGAGAACTAGGAGAAAATTACTGACACATACATATCGCCAGAGGAAATCAAATAATCGAGTTTTTCTACTCACAAATACAGACAGACCTCGTCCCATTATAGTAATTCCGCGGTCAACGCACAAAAATGATTCTTGCTGCAACTATACAAGGTACAAAATCAGTGAGTTAAGCATGGTAGGCTATAAACTACCTTTACGAGTTTCCGGGGGACTTAGAATGTAGTAAAATAACTTAAATTGAAATAGCCTTATTTTTTCTACTTTATGACGTTTTCACTATGACAAGTCGACCGTAAAAGATATTTACTGCTGGTCTAATCTATTAGAATGGTTTTCGATTAGCACTGGTCGCTATTTATGGTTTCACTTTCTGATATTATCCGGCGTTTCAGGGTATTTTTAGGATATTAAAGACTACGAAGAACGGCGAAGCGCTTTGCTGTGCCCTAAACAGCATTATAAGCCTTGACACTCGTTGATACAAAAAAAACAATCACTTAATCGAAATAGTGAATCGTTTTATTATTCTCAACATAAAATAATTAATGCTCTGATCTTCAAAAATATGTAACTGTCACATATGTATACCGGGAGTCCCAAAACTCTGCCACACAGAGGGAAAGTAATCAACAAAAAATCAAATCACCTGCCTTAACCACTAATCAAACCCACCAAATATGTTTTTTTTTACGATACCGACCAAAAGGGTCACTCATGAGGATTATTTTATCTTGAATTACACAGCGTCTTAAACAAAAGGAAGACCATGAAATTTAACATTTAAATTTTAATTATTACGTAGTGGAAGTACAATATTTGTATGCAGTTGCATTTTTTTTGATACGTATTCTTTGAGTTACTTCGTATCTTCAATATTTTCGGTACTTTCCCTCCGTGTGGCTAAGTTTTAGGACACCCGGTATATTAATTTTATGAGGGAACGAATGTTGTGCTTGTCTATTTTATTGAGATGTAAATGGAGTATTCTTTATATTTGAACTATGTTAGTTAAGCAACTCTGTAATTTAATTTAGATACCATAACTTAGTAAATAAATGAATCACGTAAATCCAACATTCGATATAATCATACGGTTTACATAAGTAACTTTTGATATAAGGTATTTAAAATGTTTGAATGGATTTGAGCTATTGTAATAAAAATTATAAAAAAATCTGTTCATTTCGTAAACAAATTAGGTTTTACCCATCCGCCACATATTTAACTATCATGTTATGTTGACTCATTAATACTTACAACAAATATAATCTTAAAATAAACATCTTCTACTAATTTTCATATTAGTAATTAAGTAATTGCGAAAATTATTTTCTTTCAATCATTCATTTAATTTAATTTCATAGAAATCAATAATTTTATTTAATTTCATTATATTAGATTGGTTTTACTCAAACTCATTTAAACTGCTAAGTAACTCCTAATGCTTATTACAGCACTTTCAACAACCTTCAATACAGTTTCTCGATTAAATAAACTCCAACAGTCTCGGTACTAAAAACGAGTGCAAAGTTAGCCGATCGCCGAGGAATCTGTTTTGCCTCTACTGATCAGGTTCCATTAATTAGGTGTTGGGAGTTTTTGCTGCACTAATTAAACTCCTTTAAACTGCTTCATAGTTGCGCTTCTCTCAGTGAAACTTGATTTACCTGTGACGGGTATTCCGTTCGCAATAATGACGGGACATCCCTTAGGATAGCCCCGTTTTTGCGGAGTAGTGATGTGAACAGTAAATTGCGGTTCACGTCTATAAGCTGGAAAGAAAAGAGAAAATATGAAGAGAAGTATTTTGTATGTTAATCCGCGCTATATCACAATTCATCTTCCATCATGGAGTCACAAATATTTTAACATCTAAACTTTCGCAACTATAATATAAGTAGGAAGTAGGATTAGTAGGAAAGTATTTTGGGTTTGGTAGGAGATAGATAAGGACCCTTCTCTTCTCAACAACAGTATTGAGAATGATTTAGAACAGGAGATGGAATATGTTGGGGCATCTGATACAATGTGATGATTACGTGAAGATCTTAATTGAAGGGAAAGGAGGCAGGGAAAGACTTAAAGCGTGCCTTTATAGATCAAACAAGAAGGTCAGTGTAATGTCGTTCCTCAGGAGCTCAAGACATTGGCAAAAAAAAACATCTGACGGCAGCTGTCGACCTTCCCACAGGCAAAACTAGACCTTTTTGGGATGAGATTGGTTCTCCTACGATGTTTTTGTTTGCTATGATGTCAAGTTGCTACCGAGGTACATTGATTCTTATATTGAAATTGGATTGTTAGTTGCAAAAAGGCCCAATATAACATTATCATAATACTGGATACATCGATGTTATTGGCCGATAAATTTCAACCACTCCGTAAGATCATCAAATTATATATTACACATTTATCCGCATTATTTGTTGGCTATAAAAAAGATATGACGCAAACGAAGCTGCCATTTCGTTTGATTACGAGCACGGAAACGCGGTTGTAAAGAATTAGGTTAGAACTTTGTTTTGATCGCAAGTTGCGAATTCCTAGTGTTGTTAAGCAGTTTTCTTTTATTTCAATTAGTTTACGTTATTTGGGAACTGCTATACATTCTCCTTCTAGTAAAAACGACTTAGGGTCATCGGTCGTGTATGGAGTGGGCGGCATTTGACTAAGGAACCTAAGGAATACGGTGAATATTATATACCCAGTATGAGTTAAATAAGAAATGTCACTTTGCGGTCCGGGAGTCCTCGGTATGATAGATGGCAGCCGTGGAGATTTTTTAAAATAAAATTATCAAATAAACTAGTCATTCTATGATCACAACGATACTTGATTTGCAAATTTATAACCAGATCATGATCACGCAACCTTTTGAACGCGCGTTAAGTAGATCCAACTGTCATTTTGACATTTAGATCTACCTTACGTACGTACAATGCAGTCCTTACAAAATGTATTTGCTGGCAGAACTAAAAAATAGTATCGTATTTGTAAGTTTTATATTTATATGTATGTGTATGTATGTGTTAATAAATATTGTCATATTATATTAAATTGTATCGTATTTTCCTATATTACGCATCCCACCTTTGAGCCTGTTAAAGATTTTTTGTTTTAATTAAGTTGCACTGCCCACATTTCATCTGATTGGATATAAGGTTGACTGATAGAGAATGCTATAAATATAGCATTAGGTCCTCCTTTTGTACCATAAAATTTTATTTTGTGCACTAAAAATTTAATAAATAATAAATGTATTTCGTGATCGATCGTTGTAAGGTTGCTAGCTGAGTCTGGCTAGCTCGTCCCGCCATCGCCAGCGAGGTCTGCCGCAGCTTCGTTTTTAACACTTTGACCACCAGGAACCGGGTGCCTAAGCCGTATTTCCGTATTCCGGAAACACACGGGATCGGCTAGGAGCGTAACGCTTAGCGGTACTTGGCACTGAATGTGTTAAACCGCTTTACTCGTAATATGCATAATTTTATAAATGAAAATAAAAAATAAAAAAGTGTTTATTGCCTCGAACTTAACACAACAAACAAAAACAATAATGATTTAATATAAACAAAGAAGACTTAGCTAAGTATCTAGGCAATGGGTATCAGTCTCAGCGTCTGCTGAACAAAGCTGATTTTCAGGCTGATCCCTTTTATAAACTAAAGTAAAAAACTACCACGGCCACGGTCGCCTACGGTCGGCCACGTTTGCAAGCTTTGCTCGCGCGAAAGTGTGTGTGTGTGTGTGTGTGTGTGTGTGTGTGTGTGTGTGTGTGTGTGTGTGTGTGTGTGTGTGTGTGTGTGTGTGTGTGTGTGTGTGTGTGTGTGTGTGTGTGTGTGTGTGTGTACGTGTGTGTGTGTGTGTGTGTGTGTGTGTGTGTGTGCGTGTGTGTGTGTGTGCGTGTGTGCGTGCGTGTGTGCGTGTGTGTGTGCGTGTGTGTGTGTGTGTGTGTGTGTGTGTGTGTGTGCGTGTGTGTGTGTGTGTGTGTGTGTGTGTGTGCGTGTGTGTGTGTGTGTGTGTGTGTGTGTGTGTGTGTGTGTGTGTGTGTGTGTGTGTGTGTGTGTGTGTGTGTGTGTGTGTGTGTGTGTGTGTGTGTGTGTGTGTGTGTGATTTTATTTGTATATTTGGGTGGTCTTTATTTGTAATTCCAGAAAGTGTGCTTTAACTACTTTTTTGAATTTTTGCAGTGGCATTGGGTTTCTTAGTGGTGGTGGCTGATCATTCCAATCCATCCATCATCAAGATATATTATCGTTATAGCATCGCTAGCATATATGGTGCTGCACGTAATAAGTCATTCAAATATAGATGGGTACATATATATATTTTTATGTAAATATTGGTTTTTATTACAGCTTGTAAGGTTCTCAAAATCAACTAAAACAGTGTGCCTAATGCTTTTACCTAAAACCAAGATGAAGTAGCTAAACTAATGAACCAAGAAAACAACACACTTACACTATATTTGGTCACCAGCTAGAAATAAGATACGCAGCCTAATTCAATAAAGTCTTCCCAATATGTAGCGGCGAATCCTATTCATCTCAATAAATTTGTCTGACAGCCGTCTGATATTCATAACACTCACCAAAGTCGATTTAGGGCAGCCAGTATAAGTCTGGCCTCCGGTCTCGTAGGGTTATTAGTATTACGTCGTCAAGATACAATAGAGGTGATCGATGCGAGTGCAGACAGTTTGTGAATAGGTTAGCTGGCGACAGGCGCGTGACGAGGTGAAACTGAAGAATATTCCCGTACTTTTAGCCTTGAGTGGCTGAATTTCCTTTTATTTTATTCTGTTGTATTGAGAATTGTGATAAAAGCTTGTGCGTGAAACTGTAATAGTTCAAACATACAAATTAAAAACCGATGAAAGGTTCGGAAAACAAATATCAGTTGAGGGTCGCCATGACGTATTTTGTTAATCGTAAATTACGAGTTGAATTCGAAACAAATCTGGTAATCAGAGATATCACAACACATGGCAACCTTTCTATTTTTGGTAGAAAGTGGATTACATTTATGACTTTACTTTGAGTCATACATATCTTTATATATAAAAAATAACAGATTTGGAAATCCTGCGTTGATTGTAAGTCGTCATGCTAGATTGTTAAGCCGCGAAATAGAGCACAAGAAACCAATAGATGTACAACATTATTTATTTTTAAAACGAATGCTTCCACGGATTTATTGAAACTGATAGACATTCAAACTTCAACAGTATTTTTTAGTACAAAGAGCTCAAAATGAAACAAATGATGTTGAACGTCCCTTTGAGCTTTGTTTAGCAAATGATAGCATCGATTTTGTTCGTCTTATCTCTATTGCGACAGATTCCTTCTCATTCTAATCGCAAGGTGCGAATACAGGGGTCTGTTTTACAGACAGTATTATTGGAATCATTTCTTTTTTATTATTTACTTAACTTCGACGCCAAGCAACGGTACTCGCGGTAAACGCTCGTAAAGGCAGTATAAAACAAAAACGCTTCCTGATGTCTGTCGGGCTCTATGAATGCTTAGATCTTTAAAACTACGCAATGGATTTTGATGCGGTTTCTTTAATAAAAAGAGTGATTCAAGAGGAAGGTTAACATGTATTATTAATAACTTTAGAGGTTTCTAATGTGATGTCGTAAATAAACACATTTTTTGAGCTTACATTGCAAAACGTAAGTGAATAGATCCATTGCAACTAAGTTCGCTCTTCTCGTTCCTCCAAATTGACTTTCGTTCCCGGTTCACACATAAAACGTTCAAGTGACGTAAAGCCTTAACTAGAGATAAGCTCATTTTATGATTCAATTTTGCTTTGATTGTGTAACGTTAGTCGAGGTTTCTTGAGCCACCAATTACACTGAGATAATGCCTTATCCCCCCCGACCCGGACCCGGGTATGTCCTAAAACTACGACCAAGACCACCGGGGGATGGGCAGCAGCATCCCTGGAGTGCGGTGGAAATACTGCGATCGCCAACCCGCATGCCAAGCGTGGCGATTATGGCATATACCCATGATAGGTACAAAAAAACCATGGCCCCGAGGTTCCGGCGACCCCCGGTACCCTGGTTGTGGTAGCGGCCAGGGCACCAGCGGGGTCAGGGGTTCGAAGAATCTCCGGCGAAGATCCGGCTACCACCACCGACGACCCCTGGCCCTGGCAACTTATAACACGCGCACACTGCGGACCGACGAAAGGATAGCGGAACTGGAGGAAGGATTGAGCTAGTTGCGCTGGGATGTCATAGGGTTATCTGAAGTCCGAAGAGAGGGGGAGGACACGATAACCCTCAAATCCGGCAACTTGCTCTATTTCCGGGAGGGCGACCAACAGTCCCAGGGAGGTGTCGGGTTCCTCGTCCACAAGTCCCTCGTAAATAACGTGATGAAGATCGAGAGTGTGTCGACTAGGGTGGCGTACCTAATACTCAGAGTATCCACCAGGTACTCATTGAAGGTCATTCAGGTTTACGCAACGACCTCGGCACACTCCGACGAAGAGGTGGAGGCTATGTATGAAGATATATCGAAGGCCATGCATTGGTCATGCAAAACCTACTTCACCGTTGTTACGGGGGACTTCAACGCAAAACTGGGCAAGAAAGATGGTGAAAAGCTGAGAGTGGGGCAATTTCGAGTTGGAAGTCGGAACCACCGGGGCCAACTACTGGCTGGCTTCTTGGAGAAGGAGGGACTCTACATGATGAATTCCTTCTTCAAGAAACGCGAGCACAGAAAGTGGACCTGGATGAGTCCCGACGGTGCACTAAAAACGAGATTGACTTCATCATGTCGACGAGGAAGCATATATTCAACGATGTCTCTGTGATCAAGACGGTCAAAACCGGGAGCGATCACCGTCTGGTAAGAGGCACATTGAATAAATACGGCAAGCAAGAGCGCTCTCGATTGATGAAGTCTACGCTCCGTCCAGCATCAATCCAAATTGAAAACCCCGAGAGCTTCCAGCTGGAACTCCAAAACCGTTTTGATTGCCTAGGCGGCGATGTGGACGAATTGAACGACGGGTTTGTGGAAGCTGTCCGTGTCACTGGGTCTAAGTTCCTCAAGGCCCAAGGCACTAACGGAACTAAAAGGCTATCTAGCACCACTCAGAAGCTCATGAAGGAGAGGAGTGAAATGATTCTACAGTCTTCAGCCGACGCGACCTTATACCGGCAGCTCAATAAACAGATCTCCAAGTCCCTTACCCGCGATCTGCGCCAATTCAATACAAATCGTATTGAAGAGGCCATACAGCGTAATAAGGGCTCTAAAATATTCTCGAGAGATCTGTCTATAGGGCAGAGCCAGCTCGCGAAGTTAAAAACTGAAGATGGTAGAATCGTTTCCTCTAAACCTGAGATTCTGGGTGAGATAGAGCGCTTTTACGGACAGCTATACACATCAACGCGCAGACCCGAAGTTAGTCAGGCGGAAGACCCTAGAGCTAGACTAACCCGACACTATACCGACGACATCCCGGACATCAGCCTCTACGAGATTGTTATGGCTCTTAAACAGCTCAAGAACAACAAAGCACCCGGTGAAGACGGAATAACAGCCGAACTTCTGAAGGCGAGTGGAAAACCGGTCCTTACGGCCCCCCTTCAGAAGTTGTTCGATTCCGTCTTACTGGAAGGGAGAACTCCAAAGGCATGGAACAGAGGTGTGGTGGTGCTGTTCTTCAAAAAGGGTGACAACACTCTGCTGAAGAACTACAGACCCATCTCACTTCTGAGCCATGTCTATAAGCTGTTTTCGAGGATCATTACAAACCGTCTCGTACCCAGGCTAGATGACTTCCAGCCTCCCGAACAAGCCGGTTTCCGAAGAGGCTTTAGTACCGTAGACCACATCCACACGCTTCGTCAGGTTATACAGAAGACCGAGGAGTATGACCTGCCTCTCTGCTTAGCGTTCATGGACTACGAAAAAGCCTTCGATTCGATTGAAACCTGGGCTGTACTACAGTCTCTCCAGCGGTGCCAAATTGACTATCGCTATATCGAAGTGCTGAAGTGTTTGTACGAGAGCGCCACTATGTCAGTCCGACTCCAGGACCAGAACTCGAAACCTATTCCGCTGCAGCGGGGAGTCAGGCAAGGAGATGTTATTTCTCCAAAACTGTTCACCGCTGCACTGAAGGACGTTTTCAAGACTCTCATCAGCGTCAACGGCGAGTACATCACTCACCTTCGGTTTGCTGACGATATAGTAGTCTTGGCTGAGACCATGGAGGACTTAAGTACGATGCTCGATGACCTCAGTAAAGCATCCGAGCGAGTTGGTCTAAGAATGAACATGGATAAGACGAAGATCATGTCAAATGCCCATGTAGTACCAACTCCCATTACAATCGTAAACTTTACGCTCGAAGTTGTAGACGATTATGTATACCTAGGAAAGACGATCCAGTTAGGTAAGTCCAACTTTGAGAAAGAGGTCAATCGTCGAATCCGACTCGGCTGGGCAGCGTTCGGGAAGCTACGGCAAATCTTTTCGTCCAATATTCCGCAGTGTCTCAAGACGAAAGTCTTTGACCAGTGTGTGTTGCCAGTGATGACATATGGCACTGAAACGTGGTCGCTTACTATGGGCCTCATAAGAAGGCTCAAAGTCACCCAAAGGGCAATGGAGAGGGCCATGTTGGGAGGTTCGCTGCGTGACCGCATCAGAAATGAGGCTATCCGCAGCGGAACCAAGGTAACCGATATAGCCCTCCGGATCGCTAAACTTAAGTGGCAGTGGGCGGAGCACATAGCACGTAGAACCAATGGCCGTTGGGGCGGAAAGGTTCTCGAGTGGCGACCACGTACCGGAAGGCGCAGCGTGGGTAGGCCCCGGTGAACCTGGTGAAGGTTGCGGGAGTCCGCTGGATGCGGGTGGCGCGGGATCGGTCACTTTGGCACTCTTTGGGGGAGGCCTATGTCCAGCAGTGGACGTCTTTCGGCTGATATGATGAATGCCTTATCCACCGACCTCGTTTCGGAAGGCGCAGCAAGGACTTGGTATAGGTCGTGGAAGTCCGCTGGATGCGACTCGCGCAGGACCGGTGACTTTGGCATTCTTTGAGGGAGGCCTAGATACGCTGATGATGATTGTTTATTGTTCATGTATGTTCAAATAGGCTTTCTCCTACTGTACCATTCTTTATGTAACAATTGCAAGCACCGCCAAACAGCACAACAGTATGTTTGACGTATTTTCACTCTCGTTTCAAATCATGAAATCACTCATTTCAAGACAAGCGAAACCCTCGTCCTAAGCGGGCTTGTCAAAGTAATATGGCGTAGGTGCTAACAAAGAAGATCGTTCTTTATTCGAATTTAAGCCATGTCACTTTGACATAAAGTGCCTATGCCGTACACCAGTGCAACGTATACATTTACCACACTAATCCTTTATTTATATATTATATTTATTTATATTATTTCCTTCGATAAAATGTATGTATGTGTATGTACTAGTCACATCTGCCCCTTCGGTAAACTGCTTTAAAACAAGGCTGAAAAACTGGCTTCTCGAGCACACATTTTATAGCTTCGAGGAATTTTTGAATGTCAAACCGTAGCTTGTAGTTTGACATTTATTTTATTATTTTTAATTTCTTATTGACATTATAATTGACTTTACTATTTTACATCATATTATTAGTATTATCTTATGCACTATACTGACATGTGATATTATCAATATTGCGAATAAATGATTATGATTATGGACCAATCTAATACTAATCTGTTATAAGACATTTATCTACGTCTAGTTAACCCGGTGATTCCGTTAAACGAACGAAAGCACGATTCTAATAAAATATTAACACGGCGAATGTACAGGGCGGTACGGCGTAAATAAATGAACACTCCGTATTTGTTTTGCCAGGGACGTTTTCCTCGTAAGGGTAGAAAGTTGTAAGAGATTGTATAGGGCCATTAATTGCAACTGAATCTGAAAACAACCGCTTGAAATTGCCTTTTCGAAATTGCTACTGTTTTAAACACTGTATTTTATTGAAAGAGCGAGCAAAACGGACGAAGTTCTCTGATTCAGCTTGGGACAATATTCTTTCGTATATCTGGCTGTCCAGTTGTAGGAGAACAAAAAATCTTTTGAGAAATGTGTTTAGAGGATTGTTTTTCAGGTCACTTTTCTGAACCGATTTTCTTGAAATTTTGTGAGCAGTTTTAATAATTAATAAGTATATTTTTGATAATTCAGCTTCCGCAAATTTTAAAGAAAAACGGATTCGCGAGTTTCACTGTTCACAGAGCCGCGAGTATAGGTCAATAAATAGTTTTTTTTACAATCCCATTTTTTTAGAGACAAAGCATATTGAATAGAGGAAGTATGAACAGCTTACTCCGAGTTTTATAAATAATGTATTTTATATTATGTTATTGTTGACACCTTAGCATTTCATACTGGATTAATATCTGTAAAAAGTGTATAAAAAATTATATTTATAAAAAAAAAACCGGCCAAGTGCGAGTCGGACTCGCGCACCGAGGGTTCCGTACAAACCTATAACAAGCAAAAGTTGTACTTAGTATGTTTATTACTAAATGATAAATGAAAATGGAATCCGTAACATTACAATGTGGAAAGCTGGGGGAGCATAAATTTAAACAGGGTCACTTTATCAATTTAGTAATCATTCTTTAGGCTTTGATTTCCTTACGAGTAGAACTACTCGCTAGGAAATCAAGGTTGCGAACGGCAAAATAAGCGGATTACTTAAATTGCTGTTTCTTTTGAAAGCCGAGTTCACGGGAAAGTAACTTTAGGTTTTGATACCCTTGAGATTACCTAAAATATATAATAATATAAACCAGCCTATATACGTCCCACTGCTGGGCACAGGCCTCCTCCCGTGGATGAGAGGGAACGGGCAGTAGTCTCCACGCTGGCCGAGTGCGGGTTGGGGACTTCACATACACCTTTTTCAGTTTTAAATTATGCGGCTTATATTGCTATTTCTTATGATTGCGTGGACATAAAACTTTCGTTTTGCTACAGCTGAAAGGTATTATAGACATGAGTATTTGACATGAATTTCAATTTAATACCTCTACACATTTACGAGAAAAAAGGTAGTAAGTTTAAAATTAAAAAAAATGATTTTTGTATGATTTTACTAAAAATGTCTACTTTTCGTAATTTTTCCTTTGTCTGTGCTATATGAGGTTTCTTCGTGCCAAGTTTTAAGTTTCTGTGTTAACGGGAAGTACCCTATAGGTTTTGAGTTTGTTGCGAGTACTCAATTTCAAAATATGCGACTTAAGGCGCCGTAGGTTCAGCGAAGTTAAGCGAACAGTGTTTTTGAAACAATATAATGCGTCTGTTTATAATAATATGGTTTAAAAAAAATACGAATAGTAATCTTGAGGCTTTTCTGCAGGGAAATCAGTGTTTAGAAACATGATTAAGCATTTTTCGCCCGATAGAAAAAAACACGAACATAGGTCTAAAAGGGTCTAAAATACACTTAAAATATTTGTTACAAATTACGAACAAAAGCTAAAAATACTAAAATGGCTTCTAAAAATCGGCAATGTCATGTTTGAGGGAAATCAGTGTTTACTTTTTTATTTAAATAAAACGACCAAAAAATTAAAATTAAAAAACATGATTTCCGCGCTTCCGAGCACGCACTTCCATCTCGCTCACGCTTATGCTTTCTAATAAATATTAAAAGCACAATAAAACAAGAAATTAATAGTGCAATCAGCAAACTTAAGCAAGAATTAACACAAAACATCAACACCATCTCATCAGAACAAGAAAAAATTAAGACAGATATTGAAAATACAAGTAAAAAAATTACATGCTTGGAAGAAGAAAACAACAAACTAAAAAAAGAGCTCGAAAAAATTTTAAGCACCATAAACCAAGGAACAGTACTTAACGAAAACAACAACAAAAAAATTGTTATGTACGGACTGGAAGAATTTCGCCGCGAAGATAACTACGAACTCTACGACAGGGTGACAAACATATTCTATGAGTTTCTGGGTGTCAATGTGAACAGCTATATCGAAGACATAACAAGGATTGGACGAGGTTTCAGACGCCCATTAGTCATTGAATTTATTAGCAAAAGAGTAACTCAGCACATACTTCAAAACTCCCATATATTCAGGAATACTGGCCTAATGATCTCACCATATCTAGATAAGCAAGCATTAAAGACAAGAAAGGATCTACGTGCAAACCTTACAGCAGCACGCAAAGCTGGCAAGCATGCAGTAATAAGAAACAATAAATTAATAATAAATGGTCAGGAACATATCCCACAGTCAGAAAATGAACCATGGACTACTACGACGCATCTGGGAAATACGACGGCCGAAAATCACGTGGAGACAGAAAGACATGTAAACCGAGGAGACCAATCAGCAGATGACACATATATCGACCAAGAAAAAAGTACATCTTCTGGAGTGAATGATGATACTTTTCGTGAATAAAGACCGCACTTTCAATATTTATCATCAGAATATTCAAAGTATAAGATCTAAAATAAGTCAGATAGAGTTACTAGCTAATACAACAGAAATACATGTTTTCTGCTTCACAGAGACATTTTTAAAAAATAATGAAGTACCAATATTGAAAATCGAAGGCTTTAAAGTGGTGTCATATTTTTGTAGGACTCGTAAAACGAGAGGTGGAGTTTGTATCTACATTAAGAATAATTTAAATTGTATAAACCTTCAATGGATATCAGATATGTCAATTGAAATGCACTTTGAACTGTGTGGTATATTCATGCCAGATCTAAATTTTATTGTAGTAGCTATATATAGAGTTCCAGGTAGCGATTTTAAAATGTTCATTAAAATAATTGAATGCCTGTTAAGTAAATTAAGTCTACGTACTCGAAACTTAAAGCAAAAATTATTCATTGCCGGTGATTTTAATATTAATTTATTGAGTGATGACTCATCGTCAATAGACTTTATTACAAGATTAAAGAAATTTAACATGATTCCGACCATACACGAGCCCACCAGAATTACTCCTCAAAGCCAAACCTGTATAGACAATATCTTGACTAATCACCGTAAATGTACCTCGAAGGTTATGAATATGGGACTATCTGATCATACTGGTCAAATCATAATGATACCAGCCAGTGTCGGCTTTCATGAAATTTTTTGGTATACGCATATAAGAAAAATTGACGCTAATTTAGAAATATTCATAAAATACATGTCGCAAATTAACTTTACTCCGGTATATGAAGAAACAGACGTAAATTCTGCATATGCAAAATTCATAGACTTATTTCAACTAGTATTCTATCTATGTATACCACTTGAAAAAGTAAAAAAAAACATACAAAAAGGAACCTAACTGGAAGACACCAGGAATAGTAAAATCGAGTAAAGTTAAACACATAATACATTTACAAAATCAAAATAATAAACATACAAGTGATGAGTATAGACAGAAATAAAAGAAATATTGCAAGGTGCTTAGAAATGCTATTAGAACGTCAAAAATAATTGCAAATGATAAGTTCATTAAAAGCAGTACAAATAAAACTAAAGCTATGTGGGGGCTCATACGACAGCACACATCGTCTACAAATTCAATTACTAATTCAATCGAGCAACTGAATGTTGACGGTAACGCTATAACGAAGCCAGTACTTATAGCAAAGGCATTTAATAACCTTTTCACAAACCAACACACAAATAATACATCTGGCCATGCTGAGTATAAATTAACTGCAGATAAAGTGTGCAACAGTATGTTCCTAGTACCGGTAGACGCACAAGAAATAAAAAGAATAGTAAAATCATTGAAAAATAAAAAAAGTTCAGGATATGACGGTATCCCGATGCAACTAATCAAAGCTAGTATCGACTATATCACTGAACCCCTAATCCATATTATTAATCTTATGTTAAGTACGGGAATATTTCCAAATTCTCTAAAAAAAGCGCTCATAAAGCCACTTCATAAAAAATATAATACAACAGATTTAAATAATTATAGGCCTATAGCACTTTTGCCTAGTTTTTCAAAGATATTTGAAAAAGTAATGTATGTCCGATTGAACAAATTTTTGAGTTCCAAACAAATCCTGAGTCCCAACCAATTCGGCTTCCAAAAACAGAAATCAACTTCTTTGGCTATTTGTAAAATGTTTAAAGAGATTTGGGATAAGGTCAACAATAAGCAGCTTTGTATATCTCTGCTAATAGACATGTCGAAAGCCTTCGACTGTGTTAAACACGACATACTTTTGAAACAATTAGACAATATTGGAGTTAGAGGACATGTTCATAAATTGTTTGAAACTTACCTGAACAACAGACAGCAAGCAACAGTGATCGTAAATTATAATAAAAAACTTAAAACAGTAGATAATACTCGGTCACATTTTGAAGTAACTAATATAGGGGTACCTCAGGGCAGCGTCCTAGGACCCCTATTATTTTTAGTTTATATTAATGAACTCCCTAAGATTGTTGGTACGTTGTGCGTGATGTTTGCGGATGACGCCACTATACTTTTTTCAGGAGACAAATCCAATATATCTTTAATGGAGCAAAACATTAAAACAACTCTTAAGAAAGTAGTAAATTGGCTTGGATCAATAAATCTTAGAGTTAATTTAGAAAAAACTAACTTCATCCAGTTCAGAAACTATAAGAGTAATCCTATTACGTTAAATATAGCGGAGGCAGGAACTACAATTCAAGAAGTCAATAATATTCGCTTTCTAGGTGTTACTATTGACACTTTCTTGAATTGGAAGGAACATATTGCTCAAATCAACAAAACGCTATCAAGTCAGTGCTATGCTTTATCCATTCTATCGGGAACCTGTTCGGAAAGCGTTGTTAGAAATTCGTACTTTGGGAACGTTTATTCTATATTAAACTACGGAATAATTTTTTGGGGTAACTCTGTTGATGTGCAAAGTACATTTATCCTGCAAAAGAGGTGTTTACGAATAGTATACCGTATGAGTGCTGAACAATCACTTCGGAATGTATTTAAAGAAAAACGATTACTTACTCTTACTGGAATATATATTCTCGAATTGTGCGTTTTTGTTAAAAATAATATGGACTACTTTGTTAGGAAGTCTTCATTAAAAGAAAATCTGCGTGAAAAATATAAGTACAACCTGTCGCGACCTAAGGCCAGTAATTCCCTTTACTTTAAAAGCGCGTTCATTACTGCGATACGTGTATTTAATGTCCTACCTAATAGTATTAAGATGCTAGAGGGTAATAAATTCAAATCGAAGTTGAAATCTTTTCTCATGGATAATGTATTTTATAGTTTAAACGAATTTTTTGAGTACCAGCAGCGCATGAATTAGAATAGCTATATATTAAGTCAGTGCACAGTATCACTACTAACTCTTAGTTTTAAGATTGAACATTGTACGCTCGAAATGAGCAACTGTTGTTACCTCCTATATTTTTTTAACACCTGTATGTACACAGTTTACAATGAATAAATACTTTACTTTACTTTACTTTACTATGCTCAGTGAGAGGGAGAGAAGACCATGAACCTACGGCGCCTTAAATTGCCATTTCTTTTGATTGCGTTGACATAAAAGTTTGGTTTTGCTACATCTGATGGGTCATATAGCTCTAAGTAATTGACATGAATTTTAATTTAATACCACCACACGTTTACTAGGAAAAAGGTATTAAGTTTAAAATTTAAAAAGTATTTTTTTGTATGATTTAACTAAAAATGTCTACTTTTCGTAATTTTTCCTTTTTCTGTGCTATATGGAGTTTCTTCGTGACAAGTTTCAAGTTTCTGTGTTAACGTGCAGTACCCTTTAGGTTTTGGGTTTGTTGCGAGTACTCAATTTCAAAATATGCGACTTAAATTGCCATTTCTTTTGATTGCGTTGACATAAAAGTTTGGTTTTGCTACATCTGATGGGTCCCTAAGTATTTGACATGAATTGCAATTTAATACCACCACACGTTTATGAGGAAAAAGGTATTAAGTTTAAAATTTAAAAAGTGTTTTTTTGTATGATTTAACTAAAAATGTCTACTTTTCGTAATTTTTCCTCTGTCTGTGCTATATGACAATGCTTCGTGCCAAATTTCAAGTTTCTGAGTTCACGGGAAGTACCCCGTAGGTTTTGAGAGTGTCGAAAAACTCTAAAATTTGCAGCATAAACGACTGTATCTTTTGATTGCGTTGGCCTTTAAGTTTGATTTTTTTACAGCTCCAAGAGACAATAGACCTGAGTATCTGATATAAATTTCAGCTTGATACCTCCACGCATTCCTGAGAAAAATGGTCTTGACAGACAGACAGACAGACAGACGGACAACAAAGTGATCCTATAAGGGTTCCGTTTTTTCCTTTTGAGGTACGGAACCCTTAAAAGACCGGGTTGCACTCCGGGAGTGCCGGCAGAAGTATAAACATGAATAATTTTAATTTAGCAAACAAAAATCCCTTCCTCCCCCCTGCCGCCCCCTGCGTGCCAATATATCTTATAACAACCTTATTAGTAGTATACTATAGTTCAACTTAACTCAGCAAAATTGATGAAGGAGACGATGAAATGAATTACCAATATATTTTTGCCATCGCCAGATATTTTTCAAAGCTTTATCTATTTAGGAATAACGTCCGAATTGGAACTAATCGAATTTCTCAATAGCAAAACTGTAAATGACGCGTGGACAGAATTGCAAATTTATTTGTATATGCAATTGCAAAAAGTGTTTAACGGTTTTATGCTCTTACGAATAGTGTTCAGTTTGGAATGAAGTCGAATCAGCTAACAGCAAAATATAAAAGTTTGATAAAACAAAATGGAATTTGCATTTACGAAAAATGTGTTACGACCTTATACTGATAACAATAAAGTACAAATTAGAACTATGTGCCCCTAGTCCAACCCCCGTTTTCCCCCCCGCCCCCAAGCCCCGTCCCGAATCTCTTACTCAAAATCTGTCGCGAGTTTAACAATTTTGGCCCATCCCAAAAAGTGCTCAGCGCCGCTAAAGAAGTTTTCACTTCAAAAACACTTCACTGCATAAATAATCCTGGAGTTAACTTCATGCACCCGAGTTAATTCACCTGGGGGAATTAAGAACACCAAAAGTATAATTAATTCACCTGTCAAATCCGCAAGATGTTTTAAGTCAAGTTGAGGTGCATTAGGTTTACTGAGAGTCTTTATGCACTCGCGCCCAACCACGGGTGAATTAAGTATACAGACAGTACACCTGGAATGTAAAATGTTTTTCCTGTATTTATTTCTTTCGTAGTCGAATAAACTTAATTATTCTATACACTCTACCTACTGATCCCTAAAAATCTAGAGTTGTCACCATATTTTTGATCCAATACAGGATCAAGGAACATAAAATAAGAGTAAATGACAGTGGAGAACTAGATAACAAAGAATAGTACGTTTAGAAGTGATTGATGAAGATTGTGACACTGCAAGTCTTGCAATGTCCTTACGAATGTTGCAAGACAATGAATACAAATGCCTTTTATTTTCTGCCCTTAGTCGTTCTTGCGACAGGTTTGATCCTTCTCGTGAAAAAAATGTTTGCGTCTAAAAATATATGACTACGGTATATATAGTTGTCTCGTTTCAACCAGTGCAGGTTGCGTATAACCAGCGTGAGAAAACCGATAGCTACACAGTAAAGAGCGGCTTACAGGCAGATTCCTTCGGGATACATTTAATATGTCCTTACGAATGTTAGCGACTAATTTTTTCTGCATTTAAAAAGCGAAAACTATAAATGTGTGCGTTTAAAGATATACTAGCTTCTGCCCGCGACTCCGTCCGCGTGGAACTAGTTAATATCGTAGCTCCATACAAACTTTAACCCCCTCTTCAGCCCGTTCGGGGATGATTTCCGGGATAAACACTATCCAATGTCCTTACCCGGGACTCAAACTATTACTATACAACAATTAATCTGACTCGGTTCATACAAACTTTGCACCCCTTAATTTATTACTAACTAACTAATAATTCTTACTTAATTCGATCCCTTTAATTTATTTTCTTGTATTGTAATAAGCCCATACACAAAGTTTCAAGTCTCTCACATAAAAGTGTACTCATCTCCATTCAAACTTTCAACCCCTTTTTACCCCCTAAGAGTGGAATTTACAAAAATCCCTTAAATTGGTACTTACGTTGCATAAACTATTTATTTTGAAAAAAAAAAACGGCTTTCTAGGTTCAACGGTATGGGTTGGGCGTTGATTTAAGTGAGCGTCAGTCAGTCAGGACTTTTACTACATATCTAAGATATATATATGGTTGTCCCGTTTCAACTAGTGTAGGCTATGTATAAGCAGCGCGAAATAACCGATATCTACAACAGAGCGGTTAACAGGCAAATTCTTGCGGCATACATTTAATATGAACCTCTCCCGGGCCTTGAAGGTTGGCCGTGACGTCACGCGCCCACGCAACGACACAGTACACCAGAGTTGAGCGGTAAGGAAAGGGGCATTTACTACAGCGGAGTGTCTTCTCTATTTTCAGCTTGGTAATGCAATTTACAAGGTGGACTGATAACCTGGTTAAGGTTGCTGGAGTCCGCTGGATGCGGGTGTCGCAGGACCGGTTACTTTGGCACTCTTTGGAGGAGGCCTATGTCCAGTAGTGGACGTTAGAGTTCAGTTTGTGAAAATTACACCAAAAAATGTTTTTTTTTAAATCAATCTTTATTGCACTACCAGTCGTGGGTAAATGGGGGGCAGTGCAATTTAATTTAAACAAAAAAATTTTAGAAACTCTAAAGATAGGAAGGATAACATTATCATAGAATAGGTACTATAAGATTTTGTTTACTATAATAATTAATAAATACATGTATACAAACTCGTACACATAAATATATACAGGATGGTCCATTTAATTCGGTCAGTATGGGGAATACTGAAACTATAAGATATACGAAGATTTGTTCTTAGGAACCATGTCATCCATTTTAATAACAAGAAAAACTACATACATTTATTTAAAATAAACCTGTACTCAGCTTGGGAATCGATTCCGAACGTTTTGAAAAATGAAACTAAAACTATTTCTATTTAAATATATCGATTGTGTAGGTCTTAAGCAGTAAACTTGAACTATGAAACATGATGTCTTGAATGAATAAAATGCATTGTTTTCATGTTTTTTAATTTAAATATAACTTTGACATTGTATGTAGATTTTAATTATTATATCGTAATAAATAAATCTAAGTCTAAATAGTAGCCTCATTATAAACACTGTTTTACAACCTTTGTTTTTTTTAAACATTGTACTTCTAAGCTATGCGTCATTTATACGGAAAGTATCTTAGCTCTAGGGCTATTTGCCTTACTGTTCACCAACGATACACTGCTATACCTACAGCGTGTACTGCGCAAAATACATTTTTAAGAGCTTAAATATATTATATAGGATTACTTGTAATTTCTAATAGATACTTATACTACACAATGTTCTAGCTTAGTTAATATGTTTGTCAAAAATCCTCAACCCACCCAGCCACAACCCACGCCTTTAAAGGCCTCCACACACTGGTCGCGGTTGCGGGTCGGGTGCAGGCCCGCGCGAGTTGTAAAACATGGAAACTACACTTCAAACACACATCGAACGCGGGCCCGCGGGCGTGGCGCGGGTCGGGCAATTGATATATCTCTCACTACCAACGCATTTAATATCTCTATCACTATCGGCGCTGGTCGCCTGCGTTGTGAATATACCGCTTCAACCGCGTCCGACCTGCGCCGCGCCCGCCCCGCGCCGCGCACGACCCGCGTTCGATGTGTGGAGGCCTTTACTCGCAAAATAAAGTCCATTTGCTTCATTTAACACTTTCACTGCCAGAAATCCGCCCAGCAGGCGTCTACGCCGTAGTCGCTTTCCGCTACACACTGGATCGGCTAGGAGCGTAGCGCATATCGTTTTTTGCAGTGAATGTGTTAATGAGCAGTTTCACGACTGTTTGTGGCTTTGCTTATTTTAAACATGTCATCCTTCGCGCTGTGCTTGCACAAATTTTATAAACCAACAAAGCAAAATGCCACAAAAATACAACTGCGTCATCCTTATCTGGAAATGTTCCACCCATTTTATGTACCTACATTGCTGCTTTACGTTAGGTCACACGATGAGAGCTACAGAGTCACTAGAGATTGGCTATTATGCCATATTCGCAAATGTAACTTGGGTCAAGCCTCGTGGGACTCCCAAACGTAAACCATTCAAACGAATGGGTTAGACTCAAACTCTTTTATATATTTTTAGTCATTGCTTTAATCTGCGGCCCAGTGACGGCGCACCGTTTACAGCCATCATACATCACTGCGGACATTTTTATTGCAGCTATTCAAAAGCTGTTAATCACATCGCCACTGACCAGTAGGCCAGTATATCATGACCCCGAGCCTGGTGATAAATAGGCGTAATCAGAGACCAAACTATGCAGGTCTTTTGGCGAGAGGACAGTAAAATGTTGTGGATCCTGCTAGCGTTCTGTAGCGATGTAGTTGGTCAAGTAGCCTTTTTAGCGCAATTATAAAAACACTTGCATATTAAAAAGAATTCACTTGATAAAATATAGTCTTATAACCACTCAAAATGTCCATTCTAGAGGTACATGTAGGTTAAAGATTTTTGGAAATAGGATATAAAGTATCATCATCATCATATCAGCCGAAAGACGTCCACTGCTGGACATAGGCCTCCCCCAAAGACCCCCCCCCCTCCCCTCCGCCTCCTAGCCCTCCTGATCGCTAAACTTAAGTGGCAGTGGGCGGGGCACATAGCACGTAGAACCGATGGCTGTTGGGGCGGAAAGGTTCTCGAGTGGCGACCACGTACCGGAAGGCGCAGCGTGGGTAGGCACCCGACAAGGTGGACTGGTGACCTGGTAAAGGTTGCGGGAGTACGCTGGATGCGGGTGGCGCGGGATCGGTCACTTTGGCACTCTTTAGGGGATATAAAGTATAAATAGTATAAATATTAGATAACGACCTCACATTCATCGAACTAGCCCGATAGTTATTGCATAGCCGTGAGTATTTATTTAATAGATATAGGTAATAAATAAAAATTAAGGAACAAATCTTACACAAATCGACCTAATCCCATCGTAAGCTCAATAAGGCTTATGTTATGGGTACTAGACGACTATATATTTAATAGAGTGAAATACTTACATACATAGAAAACACATCCAAGACTCAGAAACAAATATTCATGCTCATCACACAAATATTAGCCTTTACCGGGATTCAAACCCAGGCCCTTCAGCTTCGTAGGCAGCGTCATTACCTACTAAGCTAACCGGTCATCAAATGAATGATAAATGAACGTAATGAAGGGGAATGAAACAAGAAAGGTTTTTCAAGATCGTAGCAAGTGCAAATCCGTGAACTGCTCTGCCTACGCCCCTGGGAAATAGGCGTGATTATATGTATGATTGTAAACCTCGAAATACTTGTCTGTGCGTCCATTGTTGCTGTAAACAGTGGCGTGTTTAAGACAGGCTGTTAAAAGGACGCAGTGTAATATACAGGGTGACCTTTTAATCAGTGTCCAAATTTTTTGTAGGCATTTGGTATCACTAAAATAATCCATTTTTGAAAAAAAACTGG
Source organism: Epinotia demarniana (assembly GCA_945867215.1). Classification (NCBI taxonomy): domain Eukaryota; kingdom Metazoa; phylum Arthropoda; class Insecta; order Lepidoptera; family Tortricidae; genus Epinotia; species Epinotia demarniana. The sequence continues at coordinate 3,957,384 of OX244273.1, read as the reverse complement.
AAGGTATTTTTTAAATTATGAATTGTCTATCCCAAAAGATTCTCCGTACAGCGTGGTTACTGGGCATTCAGTACTTCGTGGAGTGGGACGGGGCCGAGGGAGGGGAGGCGTGCCGCGCGCAAACCTTACTACCCGCTGAGGTGCCCGCGCGGTAAGGTTTTTTTGGGATAACTTTAAGCAGCAATTACTAATTTTTTTTGTACCGAATGATATGATACAAAAAAAACGTATTTTATAATTTTGCTGAAGAATCTCATACTTGAATTTGGACACTGATCAAAATGTCACCCCGTATAAGGATAAGTAATATAAGTTTCCATAAAATGCATAGGTACGTGGTTTACTACTGAAACTAAACGCGTCATGTTTCACTGCTCGCGACACTTTTATAGCGGTGCCGAGTTCAGTGCTAGTAGAAATGTATGGTTTCTATGATTTCTACACATATAGTATAATATATAAATATATCATAAAATAAGTGTTATGTTTAGAATCGTTCTGATCGAAACCAAAAATTATGCGAAATATGGGTGCAACACATTTTTTTAAAGCATATATATTTCCTTTCTTGTCACTGAAGGAATTTGCAATTAATCAGGACAAAACATTCACCTGAATTTTCGTTTAGCTGGAAATGGCGTTCGGAATTTTGCAACTTCGAATAATAATGGTAGGAACACATGAGATATCGTTTTTTCTGTGGACCCGCAAAATCGATGTTAACCCGTCACGATTTAAACGCATATCTCTAAAAACAGTTACACACTATTATAATACTAACTGTGCTATCACGGTCATGAACTAATCGTTTACACTCACCATTTTAGAGAATTCCAATGAGCGAAAACACGAAGCGGTTATCCTGCGTATTTTAAGAGTTGTCACCTTCGTCTTGGTCACAAGTCCAATCGATAAGTTAGCGCAAAAATGAAATATTTAGCAGAAACAATTTTTTATACTTAAATATTAAAATATACCGGGTGGAAAGGCACGACGATCCTTTCTACGAAGGGGGGTTAGTTTAAGTGATCGAGAATCGATTCGTAATGTTTAGATTTTTGTTGCGAACAATTAGTAAAAATATTAAAAATTAATTAATGTTCTTCTTAGTGACAACCCTACTATTACTACGTACTAATTATTGTATATACGTATTGATAAAGGTCACAGACCCTTGAGTTATTTTAAAAAATTTACTGAACCCAATGAGGGTTGTCACTTGCAGTATTTTGCATTAAAATTTAACTGCCTATAACTTCAAATCGCTTACGAATATGAGCCTAGTTTCTTTAGAGGAAATACAGAACTCAACCTAAACAATCCCCCTTTTGCGGAAAGGATTGTCGTGCCTTTCCACCCGGTATATGATTTCTAAACTACGAAGACGTGGTGTTGCACTTAAGCACGTTTTGTTTTATTTCCAGCGCTAAAGCTGTCATTTCCATTAAACAAAGGCATCTAAACAATAAAAACAATTTCAAAAGCATGACTCGAATATCTTAAAAACATCCAACTAATGATGAATCACACTACTCCAAGTAGCATTAAGAAAAACAATAGTCTATCCACTCGAATGAATTAATCAGGGCAGTCACGATCGCCAGTAACGACGGGTACCAAAGAAAATATAACTTTACCAACGAAGTTACTTTCGAACTTCCCCGGCCCGCTAAACGATACAGAGCTTCATACTTTTTTAGTATTATGTTGTTGGTATGAAGCGCGGCTTTTGTTTTCGCTGCACGTATTTGGTTTTGGCTGGGAGAAGTAGAATTCTATAACGGAGCAAAATTTTGTTGATTTTACTACAAGCAAATATTATGACACCACGATTAGGATGGAATTTAAATAGCGGTCAGTTTATTTACACTTTGACGTATTTCTATGGCATAACTGTCACCTTATGAGTAATCAACTTATCACGTAACGCCTCCAAGGCGCGTTAGAACAAGTCTGTCATGTTTCTGTATAAAAATCAACAGTTAGATCTCATCATGATTAGTCGTTCCCTCAATGCTGAGGATCGTGACATCTTGTCCTCTTCTTGTTCACCAGACTGCTCCAAAGGCTCCTATCACCCGCTTTATGTATGGCCTCGTGCAGGTACAGTTGCAAGAGTGCAGTGATTTGTGTGCTCCATCTAGCGGGTGGTCTGCCTCGAGGCCTCCGGCCCTGAACTTTTCCCGTCATAATAATCCTCTCCAGGCTATCCGAAGAACGGCCTGAGAGGTGTTCAAAGTATGTGAGAATACGGTCTTGACATATTTTGGATAGTCGACGATGTATGTGCAGTTAGATCTGCCTTAACGTAATTGTATGAACATGCAAATTATTATTACAGTGAAACCTGGATAAATGGGACTTCAAGGGAGCGGTGAAGTTGTCTCGTTTAAAGAGGTATTTTACTTACCCAGTGTCTCAGATATCCAGGTAGAAATAAATATCTGTCTCATTTACAGAGGGTTCCATTAAAAGATGTGAGTTAAGAAGTTATTTTAGTTATAGAGATACGAATTTTAAATAAAAATAAACATTAAAGATACACGAATACGAGTTGTAACGTTTAACAATAATGAAAAGGTGAACAGAAATAATCTAGGACTTTTTTTAAAAACTGTACAAAGATGCAATACAGAATGCGTCAATTCAAAAAATCTGTTATTTAAGTTTGTCTCTTGGGAGCAACTTGAGATTATTTAGGCATAATCAACCAAGTGCGGAATTTGCGGGAAGACTTAGAATTAGTAAACAAAACAGAAATGTGTCAGCAATAACGTCCGAGTTAGAGAGGTACCAAACTGGCGGTGCTACCTCAATTATAGAGGTAAGTATGATTATAAAATCGATACCACTAATACCAGATAAAGAGGTTGGTTTTGTTCCACTAATAGAGGTAATTCAGTGTTAAAGTGTCGGGACTTCGCCATGAGTTCCAGCTATGGAGGTTTCTCACTTATTGTAAATTGAAGCGTTTCTTCTAAAATATCGAATAGTTTCGTTTCCGTCTTAAAGTCCAAGATTTTTTGGTATTCAAAATTCAATTCATTCCCTATTTATAATACATAAAATTAAAGCAAAATTTTCGCAGCACCCGAAGCATCGAAATTAAAAGGAGGAAAAGGAAACTCGAAGCAAAATTATCCTCTTTGACCTTTTATAGCGAATAAGCAATAAGAAGGGAGATTTAAGCCCCGAGTAGGAAGCATTAAAATCATTATACTTAATAATATAGTGACTGATTTCTAGATGGGCTTTTTTGCTGCTAAAAATTCCGCTAGCGACTTCGCCTGCGTGTACCCGGGATAAAAACTATCCTATATTTTAATAAAGGCTAAAAGCTACCTGGTGCAAAATTTCATCCAAATAGCCGTTAAAGCGTGATTGAGTATCAAACACCCAAACATCTTGACATCCAAACTTTCACATTTATAGTAATAAGTAGGATTGGTCTGAGGGGTACGAAATTGGAACCTAATGCAAAAGTGGCTTAAGGAAGTACCCCAACGCGTAACTTTTGCATGTACTTATTTATTTCCTTTTAAAATGTATAGCCATATATTTTTTTACGTGAGGCAATATACACAAGTTGCATACATTATCGTCCTCCGAGAGAACTCTTTTTTATGTATTATGTTATTATCCACCTTGTTGCTTAAAGACAGAGTGCAAAATCGTGTACATTACAATGTACATAGCCCTTTTTATGAAAGCAGGGAAGATTACGTATTAAACACGTTTCACGGGCTCTATAATTCCCATCCCTTGATACTGCATCTTATTCATAAAGAAACATCTCCTGAGAAAATAAACACCCTGTGACATTTAATAAATATGCTCAAAGGGAAAAGTATAATAACTACATTTTAAATAACTAACATTAAAATAAAGCTTATATGAATCATAATAATTGAAATACATTTAAAAGCATTTAGAAGTAAAAGAGATATTTTTCATTGTTCATTCAATTTGGAAAATGGAAAAGTTGAATCGGTCGGCTACAACTTATTACCATCTTGTGTTTGTATCCCTCGCTGTGCTCAGGTAGCCAAACAACTTAGCCTGGCTTCAAACTATTCTCTCACTTTTATGTGTTGCTGAATATTCCAGTCACGTCAAAAGTAAACTCGTACTATTTTATTGGACGCTTTTTCTTCGCTTAGCATTTGTTTTTAGTCCCAACAAATTGAATGCATTTATAAATAATTCAAGTCCTTTATCCTCAGTACGTGAAGCTTGTTTTGTAGCTTTGAATAAGTAAGGATTATTTTATTGGAGAAATGAACGAAATTCAAATTAAGTACTTAGTAAAATGAAATTTTGTAAGTATTCAGTTGGTTTTGTTGTCTATTTTTCGATTAAACTGTTGACTGTATAATTTAATCATTTGAGATATAAAATTATAATCTAAATTAGAATATTTTTTGATGGTGCTTTTTTCAAATCAAATCAAATCAAATATACTTTATTTCGACCAACAAGGATCATATACAATATAATAGCTACATTATTAATACAAAATATTACATTATTTAATTAAATTGAAATATTAATGAATTATGTGTTAGTTACAAATAATAAAATAAATAAACATCTTATCCTATTGTTAGTCACTAATATCTATAATTATACATAGGTCTGCCAGGTTTGTTTGCCAGTACATGAATCATGTGGCAGTGGTTCGTCATTGCCAAAAACGAAATAAGAGCCTCTGAAGGTATTGTTTAAAGCTGCACTGATTTACAAAAATGTACAAAAGAAATGCCTATCATCGCATCGTAAAATCATATACAAACATTTAAAAAATCAAATGTAGATGAACGTAAAGAGCATTTCTAGAAAAGTTTTTACAAAGTTAACGCGTCAATTAAGTTAGCTGTTACAATACAATACTATACAAATATTCTTTATTGCTCACCAGACATAGTAGACACTACTTACCATATTTTTCAATAATTTTAAAGTACGATTTGTGTCAGCATCCCCGATTTAATATGTGTCAACTTTTATTTGTAGACATGCTCTAATACAGACAAAATACATGAAGTAAAGAAATGAGGCCTACCAGTAAAACATGGGTCCTTCGTGGCCGCGACATCGGACGAACAAGACTTACCTGAAACAAAAAAAAACAGATATGTCAGAAATTTTATCATAATCTGCATCCACTAGTGGAATCTGCCGTAACCGATTAAGAAAAAGAGAGTTATTAAATGCGAAAAACCGTATGTAGATAAAAGCGCCTACGAGCGAAGTGGGGTCGAGGCACTGATAGTGTGAATATTTCCAATGCTTGGAATCCGCCTAGTGGGTGCCAACGCCGTAGCCACTTTCCGCAACTTAGAGGAAAAACCACGGGATCGACTACGAGGATAGCGATTCCTTGAAATGAATGAGTTACGCAACGTTGACCACTTTCAATGGTTACTACTCCACTCCGGGAGGCACTTTCAACCATTAATCCAGAAGGCGTAGCACGGTTGCTATTTTATCACTTATCGCTGTGGATAAGACATCCGTCTCGTTCTGACAAGTATGCGAGTGCGAGTGTGACAGATGTCTTATCCACAACGATAAGTGATAAAATGGCAACCGTGCTACGACTGCTGGTGTCGAAACGGATTGAAGCGGAAGCGACGAACAAAAATAGACATCCGCTCTATATCATTAAAAGTGAGCTAAAAGTGAACCGCCTCGAACCGGTTTCGTTCAGTTCTCGGGGCTCTAAATCGTAAAAGTGGGTCCTTGAACACGTACGCTGCCGACAAAGGGTGAATCGTCCGTTAGCGCGCAGTCACCATTATTTCTGACGAGTCAGGACTTTCCCGCGTCGTTTGAGAGTGAAAGATGTTTTGTGACTTATATATTCTTTAAGGTTGTAAAAAGCTGCGGTAGCCTAGTGGTACAGGCATGCAGTTTTTCGGAAAATTATGTACGGAATATTTACCGGTAGCTTTTCGGTGAAGGAAAAACATCACGAGGAAACCGATTTAATTCCAATCAGGTCTAGTTTTCGCACTGGGTTGGAAGGTCAGATGGCTGTCGCTTTCGTAAAACTAGTTCATATGTCAAATCTTGAGATTAGGTGTCAAAACGGTCCCCAGGCTCCTTAAGGGCACATCCGGGAATAACGCCACGAGGAAGAAGGATTGATACTCTTTAAATTTGTAGATTTTATGATATTTATGTTTTTGAGGTATAATAATAATATGTTTGCCGATTATTTTATCACAGTTGATTATAGACTAAAGTTTAAACTTAGGGCTATTTTCATATTTCTCACTTATTATTCTTACAATATCACAGCCGTAGATGTCACTTTCGTGGATGGAATTTTAAAATGAGTATCGTCATCATCATATCAGCCCCAAGACGTCCCCCAATATGTGTCACAATGATCGATCCTGCGCCACCCGCATCCAGAGGACTCATCAGTCCATCTTGTCGGGTTCGGCCACGTTGCATCTTCCGGTACGTTATTTCCACCCCAACGGCCATCGGTTCCACGTGCAATGTGCCCTATCCACTGCAACTTAGGTTTAGTCATTCGGAGGGGTATTCTGGTTACCTTTGGTTCTGCTCCGGATAGCCTTATTTCTCATGCGGCCACGCAAGGAAAAACTACCAGCATAGCCCTCTCCATTGCCCTTTGGGTGACTTTGAGCCTTCTTATGAGGTCTATAGTAAGCGACCGCGTTTCAGTGCCATACATCTGGCAACACACACTGGTCAAATACCCTCATCTTGAGACAGTTCTTTTTATTTTGATTTTGATGCAATCCGTCCAACTGAAATAATCTCTAGTATACTGTTGTTCTATTGAACGTGTGGTCACCACAGCACTCTATTACGAGCGGCCGGCAAAGGCAAACGAGACCCGTTTTAGATTTCAATAACTCCACTGGGCCAAGGACATCACTTTATAAGTATTTAATAACTTTATGCTGATTTTGTATACAAAGAAAACAAAGTCGGCAGAACCCGGTATACCGGTTCTTTGGAAATTTTTGTACTAAATAATATGATTTCATAAGGCATACTATTATTTGTAAGTAAGCTGGCAATTTAATTTCTATGTAAACTGTACGGATAATTATGCTTAACTTATAGGTAAATAACGTCAATCCCGTCTTTTTGGGACAAAATATTTGCGTTAGAATCAAACGCCCAAGTATCCTAACATCACTTGTATTTCAATGGTTCAGGAACACAGTCATTTACTCGTACTGCTATGGTGGTTTCCCCGCTAAGTAACGGAAAGCGACTACGGCGCTAGCGACTTACGGGTTCCTGAAATTTCACGGGGTGAAGGTGCTAAACTTTTAAAGTGTGAACTTAAATACCAGTAAATATATAAATATATATTTATAATAGCGTTTTTTTGTTGAGTCCTTTATGAAAAAATATTCTAAGATGCTTTATTCAAGACACACGGAAGTAATTATGTAGATTTATATGATTTAATGTTATAGAGCTAATGTAAATGAACCAAAATAAAGATATAAGTATTTATTTAAAAAAAAAACTGACTTTTCTGTAGCTAGCTAAATTATCTTTTTTTTTTTGATTTCCGAGATTTTGTCGGATTCTGTCGCTGAGAAACTATTTCATTGATAATATAATATATCCGTTACAAATAAAAAAACAAGCTATTATAAATTATTTCCAAAATTGTAATTTGTTCCATACAAGTTGTCAGTTCATTGACTGGACTAAATGACATTGTAAGCTACATAATCTTACCATCGCAATAATTTTAAATCAGAGGCATAATTTGTAGAAGTATTTATTCTCACAAAACTTTAAATAAAGTACATATTAATAGCCATGCTCTCCCAAAGTCATATCAAAAAGTCATTACAAATTCCCAAACTCCATAACTCATTACGGGAACCATGGAAACTTGGTCCGACCCCACGAACCGCCCGCTTGCTCCAACGATTTTTATTATGAAACCAAACAAGAAAGTCGTTATCCGAAATTCAAATAATCATCTGTGGTCCCCAAAACTCGCTGCTACCTATAAAATACCTCATAAACATTCTAGCCATTTAAGCCCAAGTTAAAACATAATAAAGTGGAGGACAACATCGTTTCTGTTCACCTTACAATAAAAAACACATAAAATAACCCGAAATGCCTAATACGAGTACGATGATAAAATAAACAATGTCCTTTAGCGTTGTTATGGTGGATTTGTATAATGAAACAAGAATTTTGACCTATCTCGACGACTGCTTTAGTCAAGTTGGTAGTGACCCTGCCTACGACGCAAGAGGAATCCCGGTAAGGGCATTTATTTGTGTGATGAGGACGAATATTTGTTCCTGAGTCATGGATGTTTTTTTATATATTTAAGTATTTATTTATCTATATACGTATGTTTATCGTCGTCTAGTACCCATAGTACAAGCTTTGCTTAGTTTGGGACTAGGTCGATTTGTGTAAGATTGTCCCCTAATATTTATTTATTTATCTAAATAGATACGGGCAAATAGGCAAAAACCTCAGGGTAGCCAGGAAGACTTCCAGAATCGACTTTCCATACAAACTTAGTAGGGGCACAGAATAAATAATAGTACTACGTAGAGAAGGTTCTCAGTTAACAAAATCCCTAAATAGGTATGCCGAAGGTGCTTTAAAGTAGCATCCCTTTCTATCGTATGCAACGCGTTGCGATAGAATGCGTGCGTGTTGGGTAGCCCTAACAAACCGGCTCGACCCGTAAGGTCATTTAAGTACTTGTATCGGCGCGACGAAATTACGGAGTGAACCACCCTTGGTTTGGATCTCATTTTAAAACGGCATACTAGAATAACATGAAACTGAAGCGATAAGAAGTGAGTATGAGAAATGTGCTGCTCGCTCTACTTTAATTTCTAGCAACAGATATAAGTTTCGACCATTAAGTAAAGCCGTTCTTGTATTATACTGTACTTATTTTATGAAATTACACACATAGGACGTTCTTGAGGTAAGTTTCTCTTCGCTGTCATATGACAGGATATGGTGAGGTGTTAAAAAAATGATGAGGGGATGTAAAGATCCTTCTCAGTCAAATAAAGATACCTCCAAACAACTTAAAGTTGTAAAAGATATCCAATTCCAAACTTAAAACAGTACTATTTGAAATGGATTTTTCACTTTCTTATTTCACCATAAAACAAAAGGTAAATCAAACGTAAGTCCAAACATAAGTTCCAATGATATAAGCCGGGATTTGAACCTATGACCTCGAATCACTTGGCTGCCAAAGCTGCAGACGTCATTATACCCGACGACAATAACGTACCTTTATTTCTCGAATACTACGCCATAACATTGTTTTCATTGTGTTTCTTATCTTTCTCGACATATAGGCCTGAGAAAAATGAGGTAGGCGTTATTGAACGGCATAGCGTTATGATACGATGTGGGTTGTTAGGAACGCATAGCCTTTTAAAGCCGTTTTAAGGTTCCGTAGTCAACAAGGAACTCTTATAGTTTTACCATGTCCGTCTGTCCTTCTGCGGATTAGCTCAGTGACCCTTTACCACTAGAAAGCTGTAATCTGCCTGGGTGTATAAACTAATCACGCCGACAAAATGTTTTTTCTATTCGTTAAATCCATAGTGGGGGTTATTGTGAAACAATTTGTGGCAGTATTTCGTTTTACTTTATAAGACACAAAAATATCGCATACTTAACCCATTCAGGGCCAATGACGACACATATGCGTCAGACCGCCATAGTCACTTTCCGCTGCATACGAGGAAAACCACGGTGTCAGTTACAAGCGAAGCGCGTAGCGATCCTTGGCCCAGAATGGGAGACAATAAAGGCTTGAATAACAAAAAAATATCATTTTGATAGAAACTTGCTCATATGGAACGCACGTTAGGAAAACGGAACTGTCATTTTCCCAAAGAAAAAGTGACATTTAGATATACCAGACGCACTTACAATGCGGGTATGTGATCGACCTGCAGCTCTTGACTCGCCGGAGTATGGCTGATTTGGGTACGTGGTATTTCTACGAATAAATGCTCCACGGTGGTCGCCATTTGCGCTTCTATAAGAAAGACTCCCTAGGCCTACTCAACTGACATTTTCATAAACGAAAATGGCATTACGGACTAACGGAACATTACGTGATCAGATCAACTAGCAGGATCTTATACTGAATGCACTGCACTGTACTAGTCGTTCTAGCATCTTCTTATTTCTAGCTCATTCTGGTTAGTTAATTCACCGTCTTCCTTTTAGTTATTGTTGACTTATAGCACCCACCACTGAGAACAAATGCAACCACTTTAGTCACTTTTAGCACGTGGAGAAGACAGTTAAACTTCACAACACAACACAACAGAGGGTCTTTAATTATTTAAACGATATTAAACCCCAGAAACCCGCATTGTACACTCGAATAATTCCGTAAGAAACAATAAAACGCAAATGTAATTTCACGACCTCGATCACCATTCCTCGATCGCTGCTCAACTTACTAAAAATAGCGTATGTTTTTACAAAATACGTGGCACTTGCGACCTTTTGAGTCACAGGGAGCACCCAAATTATTTATTTATCCGTGATACAATAAGGAAGGGTTGCTAAGGCGTGATAAAAATGTTTAAAAGGATTTGGGAACGATTTGCGGCATTCCGGATTTTTCGTTACATGCGTGACGATTTCAAGGAATCCGGTTTGATGTAGATCGGCCGTGTAATTTTGTACCCGAAGGTTCTGTATATTATTAATCCATAACCATTAAATTGGACTTCTCACATCCTCTTGCCACAAAAAGGCGTCTTTCTCTTTAATGGAATTTATGTCATTGTAAACTGGCATTTGTTTTGCTTTGTTTGATTTTAAAACAAAAACTCTACTCTATTTTCTATCACAGTTGATTCAAATTGCATTGCAAATTTTTCTTGTAAGGTGAGCGGCTGGATTGGCTGTGACACGGGTGTAGTGATTTTGGTATTTTCTATTATAACTCGTGTATTTACATCTGGAAATCATAAATTTGTTGGCGAGAAATTGATGATGAAGACCACAGATGACTTATCGAATTCCCCAATTATGTACTTAAAAGTGCAAAAGTAAGTCACAGGTTCTGATAATATTCCGTTGAAATAGGAACTAATGAAGTTTCATTGGTGATGATCTTGGGGAGTCGACAGAAGTCCTCAAATATTATCGGCCCACATACAGCGATTCGGTTTTTTTCTATAGTAATCAACGCATTTGCTATCGGTAATCAGTTCATGTGGTACATTGTAAAAAAAATGTGGAAATGTTCTCGTGGCTTGGCGGAGTACTAAATTGAAGTCGGTTAAAACTTTGTTTTTAAAGTTAATTATATTTTGCCGCTTAGAGACACTATCTGTAACAAATCTACACTGTTAATAGTATGACACACATGTAAATACTTTATTGTATTTACACAAGACACTGGTAAAAATACAAACGAAATAAGTTAAGTCGGTACAAAAGCGAACTTATCCCTATAAGAGATCTCTTCCTGTTAATCTATCTAATAATAACTATTGGGTTTCGTTCTGATAGTATAAACTTTAGTCGTTGTGTGATTTACAGTTACTATATATATTATATGTATAGATTTTGAATGATTTTATTTCGATTTGAACTTTAGTTTACCTCGAGTCTGGCCAAGGAAAGATGAACCTTTTTATAAATGGCAACGCAGTAATATCATTGTCAAATGTGTCAAAAGTCTTAAATTAGTATGATATCCTAATCTTGATACTTGATATGGTAACTAAAAAAGTAACTTTTCCACAATAGACTGCACTGTTTTCGCTTTTTAGGAGAACACAGGGTGGCCTTAGTGCTAAAATTATTCATATTGAAGAATATCATAAAACTGTCTCGCCAAAATTGACATTTCGGAGAGTAGTTTTGATTATTCTTGTTAGCTAAATATAAAGTACTTAGAATGAAGTTTTATTTCCTATAACTTTTCTTCCTTCTGCTGGATCACCTACATTGTGTTTTTTTTTAATACAACGACGGTGGCAATCAAGCGTACGGCCCGCGTGATGGTAACCGGACACCGCAGCCTATAGACGCATGCAACTCCATAGGAGTAACATGGGCGTTGTCGACCCTTGATATTTTTGAGGATTCGCCGTGTTGACAACTGAAGGAACAAGTTGCCTCGCTCTCAACACAACGCATCCTCGGGAGCTCTGGCGACCTTGCTCACCACCAGGAACACAACACTACTACAGAGCAAGTAGTAGTGTTATTATGGCTGTGGTCTTCTGCAATGCGGAGGTACTTCCCCGGTTGGGCTGCTCCAAATTCGAGCGGGATGACATTTCGCTGTGCCCTGCCTCACTTGTGTGAATTGACGCTCTTTTTTAATCTGCTGTTCTTTACTAGGCTCGTCTTTTCGTGGCCAGACTCTATATTGTTTACGCCACAGTTTCGCCACATTCTCCACTTTACCAATGATCTGTCCTCGCAGACTATTAATAGCCGTGCACATTATCAATTAATTCACGTCGGCCCACAAAGAACCATTATAATTGCGTGTGTGAGGACCCTCGATCGCCAAGGGCCTTCACTCACCGCCAGATAATTGGCTCAAGTGCTATTATCGGAGCAGATTGATGGGCCGGGCCGTATTGTTCTCATTTTGATGCTTTAGTGAAACTACTGAGGTGGCGGTTTTTAGGAGAATTCCGTTGAACAGGCCATTCATTTCTTAGTCTTTTCATTAATCGAGACAGGATAATAATAAAAAAAGAATTCTGTCAAAATTTTTGAAGAATGTAATACCTACTTGCAAACTTTCAAAATTTGCGCACTTATTTTTTCTTTTTTTACGGAACTTAATTGCATATATTAACTTAGTCCCTGGGTAACCGAGCTCTGCTCGGGTGCAAATAGAGACAATACGGAGAAAACTATTTTTTCCGGACATGAGACAGCTAACTAAACCTAACCTTACTTCACCCCCGTAAACACTTATATTCGAAGTCGTTCGAGCCGTTTCCGAGAAAATTGCTCGTTTAACATTATAGCACATAATCTGCACTCATATCATGCACTGTTTATATACATGGTGTAAGCCTGTAAGGAACACGTCAAAAAAAAAAACGATAGTTTCAGACGTTTAACGGCCATAATACGTAATCAACGGCATGCGAGGGCCTCGAGGGGTCTAAAAGCTGTCACTCAGAGCTTTTAACCGCATGTGGAGGAAATCGCCTGCGAGCAGCGCGCTCACCCAGCAGGTTCCTGGTACTGAGTTAGGAGACGCTCTCTGAATGGTTCGGCGACGGGTCGGATACTGGAGGTGGTGTAAGGATCTCGATCAAAGTGGAAAAAATAAATATTATATTCGCCACGATTTTGAACCCGCGACCCCTGGAATCCGTCCATCGCTCTAATACAACTGAGCTACCTTGGGTCCGCTAGTGGTGACGAATCTTTCAATGCCTTCACTCTTTTAATTACACCTTAGGGAGGCTCGTAGCTAGGGTAGAGAATTTCGTTAGTGGACGTTTCGGCTTAGTAAACATTTAGGTACTGCTATAAAGATCGTTAGAATCAACGGTAAGAAAACTATTTGTATTTAATTTTTTTTAGTTATGAGAGATCTCTTGCAGTGAGAGATTTTTCCTTCCTAAACCTACAAACGTGGCAGAAAATGTTTAATAAAAAGTATTTTAACAATGATCAGATTCTTCAAAAATAAACATTTGAGGTCGCATAATATTTAGAGAAGGAATACAAATTACAAGGTTCTGTTTATTCAGATACCGCGGTACTGAATATTTACGTAAAAATAATACGACGAACAATTTGTTCAGCCCTGGTTACCAAATCTCTTATTATTCTCGAGTATCGAGAAAACAGCATTCATCAGGAATTCGCGGCAAAACTTTGCGAATTGCGGAAAAAAAAACTAATTCAGCTGGACACTGTTCTTAATTTTCATTATTACAATTAATCCCTTTTTTAAAAAAAATTACGTTAAACAGGAATGTTATTAAAAAAAACACTGGCGTTTTTAATATTTATCATTTGTACATACGTTATACTTATCTCATATTTTGGTTTAAATCACCATTTATTTTACCTAAACTATTTTTTCGTTAGCCAAATATCTAAATGCAATGCTAAATGACAGCGCAGCGCAGCGTGGGTAGGCCCCCGACAAGGTGGACTGATGACCTGGTAAAGGTTGCGGGAGTCCGCTGGATGCGGGTGGCGCGTGCGCGGGATCGGTCGTTTTGGCACTCTTTGGGGGAGGCCTATGTCCAACAGTGGACGTATTTCGGCTGATATGATGATGATGAATGCTAAATGCCCCTTATATATCATGTAAACCACTTTTCAGGAAACTTAATATACCACCCCTACCTTGCTTATATATACTAGAAATCTGCCTGTTTGTAAAGAGACATATGCATCTATTTACAACAGCTGCAACCAATTCTACTAGAATTCAACGTAATCCTGGACGGTTGGTTCATAATTACATTCCAAGGACAAAATTGTACTCAAACCAATGCTTTGTAATGTGCATGAAAGTTTTCAACAAGTTACCAAAATGTATACAAGAGCTAACTCTAAATAGATTTAAAAATAAATTATGAAAGGATTACCTCTCTCAAAATATTGAAACATAAGATTCCGAAAGATATTTGCATGCTAGTATTTAGTACAAATAGCAGAATAAGCTACCTTTTGTCACCTACCGCCTATTGACACTGATGTACCTACTTATTCTATGCAAATAAATTCTATTCTATTCTATTCTATTTTATTCTAAATGAGAGTCACAAGTATTACGCCTCTAAAATACCGAGATGGTTCCGTTCTAGCAGAACTACTAAATAGTATGTATGTATTTAAATTCTTTATTGCGCATGGAACAACAGAACACGTCAACAGAACAAATTATTACAACAAGAGATATCAAATGTACAAAGGCGAGCTTATCCCTGAGACACACAAGAGAGATAAAATAGTTACAAGATTGCATAAAAATAAAAAAACGCACAGAAGATGGAATAAACAATTCAACAAATCGGCTGAGGCCTAGATCGCTTTAAGCATTTTGTTTATAAATCGTCACATCACATCAGCCAGCTCAAAAAAACAACGGCACAAAAACAAAAAGGACGATTTTCACAAATCGTTTATCACCACAATCATTTATCAGAATAGCATAACTAGTGGGATGGAATGGAGTACGTTGCTTTGGACATTTTCCCTTGTTTTTGTTGCCCGCTTTTTGCCGCGCTCGTCCATATTTATTTAGGTACTACTTATAGAATTAAGCCAAAGTTCCAAACGTGAATTGAATGTAGGAGTAATAGTCGAATAACTGAAAAGTATACTTGGAAAGGCCAACTTTTCATACAAATTCGGCCGACGCAATCGCATCATATATAATACTTGGCGCGTGCGTATCGATTGAAAAAAGACAGATAGGCAACATGGCCACGCACTTGGCCAGTTTTTATAAGCTTTTATTTACTTCACCTGCTTTTATTTCACCTGTCCCGTTGTCTGTCCGTCTGTCTGTAATCAAATCTGGCAAGTTAAATTTGATCGACTTCCCGCTAACCGATTGATAAGAAATTTTCGGTATACGTAAAGTTTGGATGACAATTCTATATTATGCTACCATCGAGCTGATCTGATGATGGAAACAGAAGGTGGCCATGGGAATTCAGACTTAACCGACGTAACCCCTTTGAGTTTGGGCTCGTTACAATCGTCTGAATAAGCAGTTGACGATTGTATACAGAAAAGTACAGTCGGCAATAAAAGCTTGTACCAAAAATGATTTTTTTTCAGAAACTTGTTTCATTATTTAGGCAGTTTACTATTTACTTATCAGGTTATTTTGTGTGAGATTATTATAAATACTAATTAAATTTATGTATTTATATAAAGGTACATACAAAAGCAGGTCACGCGGCGTTGTTAACTATGTTAAAAGACACAAAAGCGCCCCAAGCTACCAGGGCGTAATAACACAGTAAGATCCTTGCATCACGGCCGTACATCCATTTTGCTGTAGCAAAATAAGCCTTATGCGTTATAGGACCTCGCATAACTTACGCTTTTTTAGCGTAACACGGCATTTACATGCCCCAGCCCGGGGCTATGTAATAATTAGCTAGAACTGAAGATCACGCTTTTGTTGGGTATACATTATTTTGGGAGGCTGGTTTTGTATCTGATTTGGATGTATGCTCGCTCTTGAGTCAGGTAAATATATTTGTAGATTTCTAAACACGGAGAACAACCACGGAAGCAATTATCAAAGAGTCGGCAACGCGCATTGACACTATTGGAGTTACAAGGGGGGTGTGTAACTATTTGTATAAACTAATATCTATGCCTTATTTCATTTTCTATTAAAACGAATAACATAATTTTAACTTGTATAAGTTATTAACTTGCTTTAAAACATAATAGGTATTATAATTTTGTACCAAATTATAATACCTATTCGTTTCTACGCTAAACAGACGTAATAGAAAGTTTTGTTGTGATAATTATATGAGTGTTATATTATTTTGAGCTTTATGCTGACCAAAATTATAATAACAGTTTATATGGTGGTTATTTTATTCCATTTTTTTTACGTAAGGTTACAGCCGTTGTAAGTAATGTTGGTATACACAATACCCTTAACGTAGGTGTACAAAATATTCCTTCAACCAGCTTTTTATTTATATTCAAACTGAGATTAAATAATATAATTTTATTAATAATTTTCAGTGCCATTCTTAAGATTCTACCGCTTATTAGCGATGTGTTGTTGCTACCCTGCAAAGTTTTCAATTTACGTTTGTATAGTTCAAGAGCCAGAATTCTGTGGCCTTGTGAAACGTTACTGATAATATTTGGATTGGTAGGATATACAGTGAAAGCAGTGTAATATCCTATTTTGTGTTTAGAACTTGTACGTCGTATGAAATTGTATTTATTATAAATTGCTTTTGTTTTATATGGACGCTGCACGCCCCGCTCCGAGCGGGGCGTCCACTAAGGCTTTAAGGTTTTGTGTCGTTGCGAGAATCAGAATACACGACAAAGTATTTTTTGACGGCGTTTCCTGGATAGCAATCTACGGTAACCTAATCAGGCCTTTCAGGCAGGACGGTCATGGATTTGAATACCTGATCGTACCAATGAGTTTTTCGGACCTTATGTTATTACTGTTAGTTTTTTGGTGCAGGAAAACATCGTGAGAAAACCGGTCAACTGCCAGTAAGGCCTTGTTTTCCCTCTGGGTTGGAAGATCAGATGGTCGCTTTCGTTAAACTAGTGCCTAATGACAAATTCTGGGATAAGGTGTCATAGCGGACCCCCGGTTCCTCTAGGGCATTCGACACGTCAATGCGTTTCCGATAAATGCTCCTTTTTTTCCTATCTAGGTCAAGAGCCACAAAAATCAAATAGGTAAGGAACTTTTGAACACAAAAATGACAAACTCTTGTCTACGTATAGACGAAAGGGAGTTTTCACATAGAATACATAAAACAGGGCATTGTGCCGTTAATCTATGCGGCAGGCGGCGAGTTGGCAACTTAACGACTCGCATTCAGATATAAAAATAAGCGAAAATAGAGGCTGTTGTCGAACGGCCGGGAAATATATTGTTGACCGGGACTTTGGTCTTATATAAAAACATGGGATACGTTTTCACGAAAATTTAAAAACTATTATTTGAAGTCTGTCAAGGGATTTGTGTCCCTGGAAAATGGCGTCTGAAAAAAACGCACGCATCACAAAATGTATGGCGGCGTAATAGAAACTTATAACTGACAGCTTATTTCTTAGGTAAAATTGTTGCCATGTTGAAAGGCACAGGGCTCGCTTGCCAGATGATGAGAGAGAGACGATGGTGCTAACAAGTTGAGAGATCTTTTAAAAATTGAACTAGCTAGATCAGAAGGCTCATCCCTCTTTCCACCCCCTCCCCCCGTGATCCGTGTAAAATCCATACTAATATTATAAATGGGAAATGGATGGGAATGGGATGGGTCTTTCACGGCAAAACGGAGCTACAAATTGACATGATTTTTTAAGTGGAGATAGTTGAAGGGCTGGAGAGTGACATAGGATAGTTTTTATTCCCGTAATCATCCCCCAAGGGGGTGAAATGGGGGGTAAAAGTTCGTATGGAGCTACGATATAAACGAGTTCCACGCGGACGGAGTCGCGGGTAGAAGCTAGTAATAATGTAAATGTGCGTCATTGTATTGACATCATTGGCGGTCTTTAAAATACTCGATTTTTTGATTTAAGTAACGAAAATATCGGTATGAAACTAACGAAAGTAAAAAATACATTGTTGTAAGTTGTATATTATTGTGATTTTACTAGCGCCTTGTTTTAATACAATGTCACTATTCAATAGACCTACACCAACAAAATGCCACCACGTAAGACTTCAATTTTTAAACAACTCCCAAGCCCCAACATGTTATTATAAGACTGATCCCGCTAGGCTGAACAAAGCCAAAGTTGTATGAAAGCCGATGTAAAGGCAACTTGTGTTTATTTGTATTTGTCCTCCTCAAACTTTCATAAGGTAAGTTTCCTTGAAGCCCGCGGCGGTTTGGCTTTTCTTACTTATCTTTGGTATACACGTAGAATATGGAACTTTGGTGTATTCTGACGATGGTTTAATTTCGTATAGATATCATTCTGTTCTTGACACGTTTTGTTGTTACTACCCCTGGGGCTGTAGACAAGGTTACAATCGACAAGCGCTAATGCCAATAGAAAAAAATAAAATGTATGGGAATGACAGATGCCAATGAAACACTTTTCGTTAACATCTGTCATTCCCATACATTATATTAGTTTTCTATTGGCATTAGCGCTTGTCAATTGTAACCTTGTCTAGGCCCCCTGTACATTTCTGACAATATTACATGCATATTCGTTTTTTTTTGTTTTAACGCATAGGGACCGTTTACATCCCTAAGAACGTTAAAATAATTATTAATTGTATTTGGACGCTCGGAGACCTTATACATCTCTGGGATACAAAATTAATATAATCTACGTCATTTCTGAAACAGACCTAATACTCATAGGTATATCGAATGTAATGGATAATATTTTGTTTTTTTTTGTTTTCATTGAGTTCGTTAACCGTTTCTATCGTGTAAGGTTATTATTATTTTATTGTAAATTAGCGTTTGACATGCAAGAGTTGTGAACGATTTGCAGAATAAATAAATGATTTTGATTTAGATTTTTGATACAATTTTGGTAACGGTGTAGAATCAAAATGTAATAACTTCAAAAGGAAGAAGGTAAATGACGAATATCCTATTAAAATATCTCAAAAAATTACGCAACTACAGCCGTTTTAATGTTGCAGTTAGAGACAAAAAACGCTAGCAGATTGTGACGGCACGCTCCTCGTAAATTATAACTTTGTGATTATTTAACCCTTAACGCTTTCCTGTCACTTTTTTAGTACAGTTAGTAAATGCCGCGCAAAGTTTGAATGCGCATTCTGGCTAGAAAAGTAAATACGCCAAACGAAATGGCGAGAATATTACTATATATTTCTTGAATACGCCAATAGTGTGCAACGTTCAATTTGTGCGCGAGCGTCACTTGAAATCAATGATTTTCGAAATTTGCGTTGGCGTTTGTTTCTGGCCCCATAAAACAATAACTAATAAAAAAAATGGTTTTCTTTTTGTTGAATTAACCTTCAGGTGAGTTAAACTTTCGTTTTTGATATAAATTTCATTAAATATTCAATTAATTCTAAGTCAAAAAGGATGATTTAAAGCTGGTCCTGTTTTTGTGACATTATCGATTGTATAGGTGGCTACGTACCATTGAGCATGTCATAATAAACGGACAGTGCCGACTTTTATGGATACATAGTTTGTTTCACATTGTGACAGAAAACGGACCTTGCCATTAAACGTAACGCGAGCACAGAAAGTGGACCAACTAAAAACGAGACTGACTTCATCCTGTCGACGAGGAGGGATACATTAAATGTTGTCTTTGTGATCATCAATACAGTTAAAACCGGGAGCGATCACCGTCTGGTAAGAGGCACATTTAATATATGTGTCAAGCAAGAACGCTCTCGATTGATGAAGTTGTTCCATACAGCACCAATCAAAATTCAAAACCCCGAGAGCTTTCATGCGGAACTCCAAAACTGTTTTCGTTTCCTAGACGGCGATTTAGACGAATTCAATTACGGGTTTGTGGAAGCTCGCCGTGCCTTTGGGTCTAAGTTCATCAACGCCCAATGAACTAACACAACTAAAAGGTTGTCTAGCTGTTGACCTAGAGAGCCCTCCAGTTGTGTTCACATGTTATGTTCACACAGCAACACCTCACTCCCCTCCCCCATAAGCCTCCGAGTTGTTAGAAGCTCATAAAGGAAGGGAGCGAAACGTTGCCTATGTCTTCATCCGATGTCACTTTACACCAGTAGCTCAATAAAGAGATCTGCAATTGCTTTACCCGCGATCTGCGCCAATTCAATACGAGCTATTGAAGAGGCTATCCCGTGTAACGAGGACGCTAAAGTGTTTTGGAGAGATTTGACTACTGGACTGAGCCAGCTCGCCAAGTTGGAAACTGAAGATGGTAGAATCGTTTCTTCTAAACCTGAGCTTTTGGTTGAGGTAGAGCGCTTTTACGGACAGCTATACACATCAACTCGCGGACCCGAGGTTAGTCTCGTGGAGGACCCTCTAGCTCGACTAACCCAACTCTATTCCAACGACATCCCGGAAATCAGCCTGTACGAGCTTGTAAAGGTTCTTCAACAGCTCCAGAACAACAAGGCACCAGGTGAAGACGGAATAACAGCCGAACTGCTGATGGCGGTTGGAAACCCGGTCACTACGGCTCTTCAGCATTTGTTCAATTCCGTCTTACTGGAAGGGAAAATGCCAAAAGCACGGAACAGAGGTGTGGTGGTGCTATTCCTCAAAAAGGTAAAAGCACCCTGCTGAACTACGAACTACCGACCAATCTCACTTTTCGTCCAATATTCCGCAGTGTCTCAAAATGAGAGTATT
Source organism: Epinotia demarniana (assembly GCA_945867215.1). Taxonomy (NCBI): domain Eukaryota; kingdom Metazoa; phylum Arthropoda; class Insecta; order Lepidoptera; family Tortricidae; genus Epinotia; species Epinotia demarniana. The sequence continues at coordinate 3,936,331 of OX244273.1, read as the reverse complement.
TGACCAGTGTGTGTTGCTAGTGATGACTAATGGCACTGAAACGTGGTCGCTTACTATGGGCCTCATAAGAAGGCTCAAAGTCACCCAAAGGGCAATGGAGAGGGCTATGCTGTTAGTTTCTCTGCGTGATCGCATCAGAAATGAGGCTGTTCGCAGCAGGACCAAGGTAACCGATATAGCCCTCCGGATCGCTAAACTTAAGTGGCAGTGGGCAGGGCACATTGCACGTAGAACCGATGGCCATTGGGGTGGAAAGATACTTTGGTGGCAACCACGTACCGGAAGATGCAGTGTGGGTAGACCCTCGACAAGATGGACTGATGATCTGGTAAAGGTTGCGGGTGGCGCAGGACCGGTCACTTTGGCACGATGATGCTCAGGATGATTTTATTCAGTGTATTCAAGCATATTTTTGGTTGGCGACAATTTTTTATTTTATTGTCGTGACCTGCATGGACAGTATTGTCCGTTTTTTAGGACAACATCAAAGGCAATCATTTATTACGATTCGTGGCAATGTCCGTTTTAACGGACGTCCTGAAAAACTAACTTTCAGAAAGGTTTTCATTTTTTTTTCTTAACTATAGTTCTTTTTATCCAATAACTATCACAAAAAACATTTCGAGTGATAGCTGGCTACATTCCTTCATGTCTTGCCATGTTAAGGGTTAACCTACTGCATTGATTTTTGAAGTGACAACTTCTTTAGCGGCGCTGTGCGCTTTTGTGACGGGGAAAAATGTTAAACTCGCAACAGGTCACGTGACCGTAAGATTAGACTGATTGAAAATTCGTGAGACGGACACGTGACCTGATCGAAAAACTGTTACTGAGTTTTCACTTCTGCCGGCACTCCCGGAGTGCAAGCTCGTCCTTTTTTCTCCCTTTGACTACATTTTTAATCCTTTTTCGAGAAAATACGTCATTATTGATAATTTTACTGCCGGCCGCATCAGTGTGATTCAAGCCTTAGTCAATATTTCGAATGAAACATTGAGCAATCAACATTACGGAGCAAATTCTTGCTCAATAACTTTCGCCTCCATAGAGGACTCCAACGTATGCAAATCTCGTCGGTCCGCAAGAACAGCACAATGAACCTAACACGTATGTAAACAGAGTTCAAATACCCTTGCGGTCTCAGACAAAACAACTGAGCTATTGTAATAAGAGGATTGAAGATATAAAAATGTATGCGTACTTTGGAAAGTTCATTTATATTCAAAATACTATAGCTGAGGCCTGCACCGTGCAATATCACGTTCCTTGTGTAATTCCATACCTATTTGTACAGAACCATTTTCAGAAAGGTATTTTTGGAAAGGTATTTTGGGCAGTTTAACCCGTGAATATTTGGGCCTTTGGACTTATTTAATTAGGTATCGGAACGGCCGTTGCGACCACGCGATGAGAAAACAAATGAGGAAAGGTGTAAGGTTAGGTGTAATACCTGCAAAAATTCACTTCTTATTACATTGGAACCTGTTTAATTTTAACCAGAATTTCAAAAAAGGTCGTTACTTTTTCGCACACATTGACAGAAGGGACGCTAAAATTGAATGCTACATACACTCTATCCTTTATCTCCCGACTAGCTTCTGCCCGCGACTCCACACGTGTGGAACTCGTTTTTATCGCAGCTCCATACAAACTTTTACCCCCCCATTTCACTCCCTTAAGGAATGATTTCGGGGTTAAAAACTATTCTATGTCACTCTCCATCCCTTCAACTATCTCCACTTAAAAAAATCACGTCAATTCGTCGCTCCATTTTGCCGTGAAAGACGGACAAACGAACAAACACACACATACACTTTCCCATTTATAATATTAGTATGGAAGTATGGATAAACGAGACTATAGAACTGCAGGTCTGCCGATGTCTTGTCCACAGCGATTCATAAAAAAATACTATCTCAACTTATCGCTTTGGATAAGACATCCGTCACCCTCACACTCGCATATTTGTCAGATCTTGACGGATATCTTATTGACAGTGAAACCAACAAAAGGGCTAACATCATACTCCTGCATGGCACCAGCGTATATCATCATCATCCTCCTAGCGTTATTCCCGGTTGTGCCCCTAAAGGAGCCCAGGGTCCGCTTTGACACCTAATACCAAGATTTGGCATAGGCACTAGTTTTACGAAAGCGACTGCCATCTGACCTTCCAACCCAGAGGGAAAACTAGACCTTATTGGGATTAGACCGGTTTCCTCACGATGTTTTCCTTCACCGAAAAGCTAACGGTAAATATTCCGTACATAAGTTCCGAAATTTTTCCGTACATAAATTCCGTACATAAGTACGAGCCGGGATCCGAACCCACGACCGCTGCTTGACAGCCGCATGCCTGAACCACTAGGCTACCGTGGCACCAGCGTATAATGAAAAGTAAAATATGAGCGTAATAATGTATCCGTTATTTTTTTACTGTCACGTTTATATATTACTGCGCACCTTACCCGTTTATATAGTTTATATATTTGTGTTGGTGACCTGCATACCAGCTGGTGACTTGCAGGAAATGACAGGATTTTGTTTAGTTGATTTTTCCTAACTTTTGTTGAAAAGTTACGCAATGCCCTTCGGAATTAAAAGGTTCCTTGAATACTTGGAATGTAATGAAAAGTTTAAAATAATACCAGGGCACCAGAATCGAAAGGATAGCACCGCTACACAAGACAACTGGCCAGTTATGCTCGTCGTAGGCTCCTATTGCGAGCACACGGGGCTTTCACTTTTACCAGACGGATCGATATGTGTTTCATTCATCTACTTGCAGTCGTAAGCTTGTTATGCTTCGGGCGTCTTGTTTTATGCAAACGTTATTACTGTTTTCTAGGACTTACATTTTTCAGAGAATATTTTAAAGGCGATCGTGGTATAATCCTGGGCGCCTGTATTAAGTCTAATAAGATTTCTTACAAGATTGCTAGTTTTTTTGAATCTTTACACCACAGGTATGAATGTTCTTATAAGAGCGTAACTTTTGGAATCCTACTATTGAAGTGTGACATTATTACCCAGCCAAAATGACAGTTGACATGTCTTTAACCTCGTGGCGCCCAGCATGGAAAAACGAATAGTGAAATTTGAGTTTTCTTTTAAATGGAATTAATTTGAATTTTCATCAACTGACACGGCCTTTTAAAAGGCGCGTGGGCGCCACGAGGGTAAGGCCCATTTTTATTGTTCGGTAGGGCCCACAAGCAAAGTGCGGGAGATTTCCAAGAGACATGCCATTAAGCACGCATTGGGGCAACCGTTTACACTGGTCGATATTGAGGTGCAGAAGATTGGATTTTAAAGCAATCGGCTTAGACTTACAAACACTAATAAATAAAAATATAAATAACTGTACTGAGTAAATTAATGCTCCAACACTGCTAACATCTTTAAATTATATAAACGTGACTTCAGGAGTCCCATTTTTACCTTGTATTGTTTTTTTAGTATTTGTATTGTATTGTATTGTTTTTCTAGGTAGGTATGCACATACAAACAACAAAACACCTAACCAACAGTAGACTCTACGTCTTTGCCATAAGGTCCAAAATCGTTCAGCACAGGTACATTGTTGTCTTCAGAATAGTAAGTTTCCGAATGTGAATAAGCGCCTTATGCTCCCTGTACTAATACTAATCTGTATCACGGTGGACACAGTATTCACCGCCCTAATTGTTACATAATATGCATACGCACTTCCTGATGCTGAGCAGACGTCGTGCATAGACAATGGAAGCCTGGCACTCCTGAGGACCTTTCCTCTGTCCTATTTAACTTTTAATTACCGAGGTGGTTTTAGAGTAGCACTTTCACCGAGGTACTGTCTGGTAGACATACATTTAAAAATAAAATAAAAATTGAATTATACTTAATTCTAGTTTTTGTCTAGCTTCTTGATAGCAGATGTGTTGCAATGCTGCAGGTGGCGTAGTTAAAATGATAATGTTTAAATAAAGTTAGTGCCGTCTGTGAGACGTATATGTAAGTAAAGATTAAGGCGGTGCATTGGAAATTATTGCGTGCTTTGAAACGCCGTTCTGACTAGATTAAAGAAACAATGAGGTCTGATTTTCAGATATATTAAGTATTCTTGACTATATGATTGTTGATCTGATTTAATCGATACATGATTGCCTAAATATTCTTCGATAGAAAAAAAATCCAAAGTTAGGTCTTTATTTTCCTTTTTTTACTCAAGCTTCTCAAACAATAAATTATTTTACGACAGAATCAAGTAAATATAGGTGTACATTAAAAAACTTCAATTAGGTATAAATTTACCGAAATTTGTCCAAAAGCCATTCCCGAAGAGTGCTACATTTCGTTTTCTCGTTCGCGGAAAGCATATGCGTGTCTCTGTCTAGGGGGCGTGTTCGACTCAAATTAGGGCATACCCTTAAGTCCTCTCGAACTACTAAAAGTTCTCAATTATAAAACGTAACTTTTGTAATTAAATTAGTTCATGTGAACATGGGCTCACCATGAAACGGATGCAGACAGCGGTCGGTACTTACCTGAAACAGAATATGTAAAATTATAGGAATGTGTAAAGTTTGAATCAGTAATTTGGTAGGGTCCTAGAGACCCCTTATTAAGGCCTCCACCCACCGGACGCGTGTGCCGCGCGTGTGCTGCGCGTGTGCTGCGCGCGTCGAGCGCGATTGAATCGGTATATTCACACCGCAAGCGGGCGGCGTATAGCAACGCGGGGGTACGCGGCTGCGACGCGTTACCAACGCGTGTGCCGCGCGTGTGCCGCGCGTGTGCCGCGCGTGTGCTGCGCGTGTGCTGCGCGTGTGCTGCGCGTGTGCTGCACGTGTGCCGCGCGTGTGCCGCGCGTCATATCTCTCTCACTACCAACACATTTAATATGTATCTCAATATCTCTATCACGCTTGGCGACGCGTTAGCAACGCGGGCCTGCGCTGCTGAGCGTGATAAAGGTAGCGAGATACATATTAAATGTGTTGGTAGTGAGAGAGATATGACGCGCGGGCCGTCGCGGGCCCGCGCGGCACACGCGCTGCACACGCGCTGCACACGCACTGCACACGCGCTGCACACGCGCTGCACACGCGCGGCAGACGCGCGGCACACGCGTCGCTGACGCGGCGGGCCCGCGCGGGCCCGCGCGTCATATCTCTCACTACCAACACATTTAATATGTGTCTCACTATCTTTATCACACTCAGCAGCGTGTGCCGCGCAGCACACGCGCCGCGCACGACACGCGTCCGGTGGGTGGAGGCCTTTACTTCTCAGTGAATAATAATTGACGACCTTAGTTGGTCCTGTCTACGAAGCCGGAGGTTCCGGGTTCGAATCCCGGTATGGGCATTTATTTTTGTGATGAACGCATATATTTGTTCCTGAGTCATGGATGTTGTCTATGTCTTTAAGTATTTATATCTTTACATAAGTATGTATACATATCATCGTCTTGTACTAGTACCTATAGTACAAGCTTTGCTTAGTTGGGGCCGAGGTTGATTTGTGTAAGATTGTCCCCAAAGAATTATTATTATAATGTATGTATTGTATGTCTTGGTCACGAAACATCATGATGAAGATGTGTGCTATTTGTTGTATGGGAGCCCCGTTTAATATTTATTTAATTCTGTTTGCTAGTATTTATTGTTATAGTGGTAACAGAAATACATCATCTGTGACAATTTCACAATGTCTTACTATCACGGTTCATGAGATACAGCCTGGTGACGGACTGGCAGACAGACAGACAGACAGACAGACTGACGGACGGCGGAGTCTTAGTAATAGGGTACCGTTTTACCCTTTGGGTACGGAACCCTAAAAAGGTCCTATCAATGCCAGTGCCAGAGCAGAGTAGATGCCTCCCTCCACACATCGAACGCGGGTCATGCGCGGCGCCGGTCAGTATATCCCTCTCACTATCAACGCAACTAATATCTCTCTCACCTATCTCTATTACACATTGGCACGGGCCCGCGTTACTGTACGAAAGAGATATAGATACCGCCCGACCCGCACAGCGCACACAATGTGTAAATTCATCCCAATTGGGAAGACGCAATAATTTCCATTTTACATTCATTTGAAAGAATTGCATATAGAATAGACCACGAAAGTATTAAAAAAAAATTATAGTCAAAAAATCTTGTTACAAACTGACAATTTAAACTTTCCCGCCTAAACGGATCTACGTTCCTGTGACGTCACTCATATGAGTAACTCGCCATATCTGTTTGTCCGTGGTTCGTACCTATAGCCCAAGCACTTTATTTTCATTAGTATGGAAAAAAATGCAAATTTGGAAATAATTCATAACAGCAGCTTTTTTGCGTGTAACTGATATATTATCACTTTAGTAATTACGTAGACTCAAAATCCACCAAAATATTAGTCATCAAAAAAATCGATATTTAACCAATTCCAGAAAAAAGAGGAAAAATATTTATAGATATTTTAATTTTTGTTTTGGTTAATTTACAGGAGCTCTTCAAGAATAATAAATAAATCACACAAAAAACATAACGGATGTGTCATTTATTTTTATATATTTACTTTCCGATGGAAATTTTGGTGGATTCTTGGATAAGGCATCTTAGAATAACATTTTAAAATGAAACAAACAAAAAAACGCTGTTATAAATTAATGTTTGAAAAAATATACTATAATAAATAAACTATTTGTATCAGAAGTTTGCTTAGTTATTTAGTGGGGGAATTTACTCACCATGTCATAAAATTTTCACCGGAGTATAGCCTTTCATAAAGAAGCCTCTTCTGCAATCATCCCTACTATATCCATCAGCCGAGGATGAGGATGTGCAAAGACTTTTTAGAACCCTGCCGCTATGAAGTTAAACATCATCATCATAATATCAGCCGAAGGACGTCCACTGCTAGACATAGGAGGCCTAAGAGACCGGTTCTATACGCTACTCGCATCCAGCGGACACTCTTGCGTCCTTCACCAGATCATCACCACCTTGAGGGGGGTCTACCCACACTGTGGCTTCCGGTACGTGATCGCCTCTTGAGAACCTTTCTGCCTTAAAGGCCACCGGTTCTGCGTGCAATGTCACCCACTGCCACTTAAGTTAAGCATTGCGTAGGTCTATGTAGTTGTCTCTGTCATATTCTACAGGAGCAAAAGAGACAAAATCTTACACCTCGCCATAAACAAAGGAAGTTTTTACAACCCCCGTATAAATATGATTTTAAGAAACCAAAGCCACATTCGTTATACAGCGTAGCCAAGATAGCTCTTTTGAGTCACGTACCGAAGATAATGACGTCACGGAGTTAGGCCGAAGTTTCGGAACACATGTGGATTCTCCGTGTGTGAATATGGTTAGAGCTTTTCTTAGGAAATATAAAGACGTAGGTACAGGTTAATGTTTTAATGAAATGCGAAAACTTAAAATAGGTACCGCCTGTGTTCCCGGGGTTAAGAAGAAGATTAATTAACAACGAAGAGTTGAAAAACCCCGACATTTTCATTTGAAATCTCAACGTGTCAAAACCAGCTTGAGATTTTGTTTAAACGTAGCTATGAAGTACCTCGATCACGTCAGCTTTCGAAGAAAAACACATCAAAGTAGATCCATTAAGGAACTACGGTGCTACAGACAGACACGCAGACAAACTTATAACAACCCTGGGTTTTAAAAGCTGCCTTTTTCCTTGCAACGAGCTAAACGCTGCACCTACTTGCAATCAACGCGAGTTCAAACGATTATCACCCTTAGGATGCAACGTTTTCAATGCAAAGCAGGCATTTATACCTTATCCGTTGTATACCAAGCAATAAAAAAAAAAAAATCATTTATTTCAGACGTTTGGAGTCCATAAGGTGTTAGTGTTACAGATTTATTTAAATAATAATGTTAGTACCTAAGCTTAAAAGCAATGATGTGTGCTAGATCGTAGCCCGTAGCTTGTTAACAGACTCAGTGCTACCGATTTCGTAGCACTAAAGCGTAGCCGACAGCATAAACAAAACGCATGTAAAGAAAACTCGCTACGAGCAAAGCGCAAGCTTCAGATTATTTGTAATGGCCGAATTGCCCCAAAATAATTTATACAAAAACCAACTCTGCTCTCCAAGGTAGACGATTCCAATTCTAATGACAGATTTATAAAAAGTCAACCACATTTAAAAAATCTCAACGATACGTTAGAGGTTTCTGACACTTAAAACACATACTTATATCATGAAGCTATAGAGTTTTGAGTATGTAGCTGTGTAAGGGTATTATTGCTTTGTAAGTTTGTATGTAGGGAGAGATTGGAGCCCAGACTTTCGCTCTCATGTCACCCCATGTAAAGCGCACCGCCTGCCGCTGAAACTGTCGCTCTAAATTATGGCTGAGCTACCCTATACGTAATTTTTAGAAGAGCTAGATTTTTTAAAATTACTGTGTATTATTATCCTAACGTGCGTTCAAAGAGTAATGCCATTGGTCTGAGAAATGTTAACAGGAGCGGTCGAAACACATTGCTATCAAATTAGAATCCACAACGTAAGTATCTGATTGACCTCTTTGAGAAAACCTCTATTTATAAGCGGACCGTGCCCATCGTTTCACTAAACACTCTATTTACCTTTCCGAGCATCTAACAACGTCAGAACGCTCATTAATTAAAAGATTAAATCTAAAACCAGGCTTCCTTGGATCGCACTCGCCGCAAGCGTTGAAAATATTGGTGTTCGCAAAGTCAACAGTTCAGCATAATTGATAAGTCGACAGAGCTACTGCAGCCAGGAGGGCGCTCACACCTGCTTCTATTCAAAAAACCCTTTCAACCCACGAACTCATCTCCAGCATCATTTGACCCCTACATTCTTTACAACTGCATGAATTTAGAGGTCAATTCACGCTGGCCCGTTCCGAGCGATGCGCCCAGTTATTTTAAAGAGCCTTGCCTGGGGAGACCACGTGCGCTCCGTGCAAATGAGACAGCAATCCCCCTCTCGATTACACCAACGGCACGTAACCGAACCAAATTAAAAAGGCCCTATATCGATACGAGTAGCGTAGTGACTTAGGTCGTTTTAAATTTGGAAGGAAAGGCGTGTCGTGCGTAGCGAGGCAAGCGAAGCTAGGAAAATAATGTGCCTTGACAAAATGAATGCCACGTACTATAATTTATTGAATCAGGCGTTACTTTGCGGAAGTCCATGATATATTAGGAGAACAATATTTCTTTGCTATTCCGCTAAAAAACGTGCTGGTCTATTAGTGAAGATAAGATGCAACTATTTGCGTAAAAACATGCAAAAAATTACAGCAAACCACCACCAATAATGACAAAAACCTCGACACGTGTTTCGCCTCTCTACGAGGCATCATCAGGAGATGCTGGCAGGAGATGTTGCTTGCGCCACGTCCACTGAGCAAATGACCCGCCCGGAGCCATCCGCCATATTTATATTCTGTCCCCCCATACTACCGTTCATGCGTGAAAGAGATGGAAGAACACGTAACAACGGTGATGACGCAACATTCAATTGTTCGTTGATAATAACGCCTCTATTGCTGTACCTAATTATTTCTAATTGTTCTAGAACACTTAGACGCAATCCTTTTTCGCAAACATGCAAGATGTTGAAAGAATGATTGTCAGATAACGCATGGTTATTCTCCAATAAATGTTTTGCGAAATTAGACTTGTCCGGGTGATTATGCCGATACGACGCAACATGTTCCTTATACCTTGTGCTAAAACTACGGACTGTTTGTCCCACATAAACTTTATTGCAATTATCACAGGCAAGTTTGTAGACTCCCGACTTTTTGGCACTTTCCACTTTCTCCTTGCCATTGCACAGTCTAAAGCTCAAGGTGTTATTCGTTTTGAAAGCCGCGTTTATGTCGTTAGACTTTAAAATATTGTAGATCTTATCAGACAACTTGCCAACATAAGTTATGCTTGCTTTGTACTTTTTAGGTGGGTCCGAAGATCGTGCAGCGTACAGAAGATAGTTTGTCATTCTAGCCCGTTTTTTCCTAATAATACCATCCACATGAGACTTGCTGTAACCGTTTGAAATTGCTAAATGGTATATATTATTTAATTCCATTTTATAATGAATATCAGAAAGAGGCACTGTCAATAACCTATGTGCATAACAATGAAAAGCAGCTAACTTATGTTGCCATGGATGAGCGGAAGAAGCCGGGATAATAGTATCTGTATGCGTAGGCTTACGGTAAATTTGGAATTGATGTTTGTTATCCACCTTAGTAATCGTTAAATCCAAGAAATTCAGTGAGTTATTCTGTTCTAATTCCTTCTTAAACTTGATTTTAGGATGCTTGTTGTTGATTTCATTCACAAAAATATCCAGTTGACTCATACTACCCGTCCAACAAATAATCAAATCATCAACATACCGAAAATAATATAATATATTATTATTATCCACAATGTGTTGGTTCTCAAAATGATCCATGAAAATATCTGCCATCAAAGGACTAAGTGGGGAACCCATTGCCAAACCATCACCTTGCAGATAATATTGCCCCCCAAATCTAAAATAATTCTGTCGCATACAGACTGTCGCCAATTCTATTAATTCATCTACCTCCCCTGGGTGCAGCCTCTGTTTTTCAAAAAGTGCCCTGAGAATGTCTAAAGTATTCAAATATGGTACATTCGTAAACAAACTATCCACATCCAGCGACAAAAGAATAGCATTTTGTGGCATGTTGATGTCTTTGATCCTTTCGATTAAATCCAAACTATTCTTTAAACAGTATTTTGGTTCAAAATTAGACTTCTGTCTTATGATACCATTCAACCTCTTAGCCAATTTATAAGTCGGTGCACTCAAATACGAGACAACTGGACGAATCGGGATATTGTCTTTATGAATTTTTGGAAGACCATACAGAATTGGTGCTTGAGGATTCATGGATATGACAGTGTTTTTCTGATGCTCGGTTTCAAAGACAAACATAGAGTTCTTGACAACATTTCTTAGATCTTTCTGGAAACCAGGCGTTGGGTCCTTCCGTAAAACCGAAAAACCATCATCCTGTATAAGATCCATTACTTTCTGGTTATATTGTTCCCTACCCATGATGACTATGCAATTCCCTTTGTCTGCTTTTGACACCACTAAATCGTTGTCATCGACTTTCTGTTGAATAGACCTCAGCAATAACCAGTCAGAGTCAGGCGCACTCCTCCTCAATGGACATGTCTTTTTTAATGCATTCGCTACGGTGAGCTTTGCATCCATATCATTATTGTTAAGAACTATCGCAACCTCTGCGTCCACAGCTACATTTTCCAAAACTTTTTGAGACATCTTAGGCCTTAAGTTATACTTTAATCCCTTATCTAACAGTTTGACCTCATCTTCCAAAAACTCAATGCCGGTTAGGTTTTTTACACGAGGGTGGAAACTGTGCAGAGTCGTTAGGGCATCACGCCTTTCTGTTAAGTTGAAATCCGAACCCGACCTAGTAAGCCTATGTAGTTTATCGATCTGTTTCACATACATTTGGTGCGCAAGCTCAGAGGCAAAATATCTCGCTTTTTGGTCTAAAATATCAAATTCAATGTTGTGCAATTTAAAGGAAAGCTCTGAATACAAAACTTTAAGGTGTAGCTTTAAGTTATCCCTAATTGAAAACCAAGATCGTGATTCTTCATTCAGCCATATTTTCCGAGCCCTATTAATAGCCACCTGAGATGCCCTACTAGAACTATTACAACGTATGTTGATATAATTAGGTACCACATTCAGACGTTTACACTGTTGATTAAACCAAACGTTCTGGACAGCTGCTCGGTGTTGTTTAGTTAGTTTGACATAAAGTCGTGCCTGTTCGGCTATGCTTGCCGTTTTCAAATAATTTATTGAATCAGGCGTTACTTTGCGGAAGTCCATGATATATTAGGAGAACAATATTTCTTTGCTATTCCGCTAAAAAACGTGCTGGTCTATTAGTGAAGATAAGATGCAACTATTTGCGTAAAAACATGCAAAAAATTACAGCAAACCACCACCAATAATGACAAAAACCTCGACACGTGTTTCGCCTCTCTACGAGGCATCATCAGGAGATGCTGGCAGGAGATGTTGCTTGCGCCACGTCCACTGAGCAAATGACCCGCCCGGAGCCATCCGCCATATTTATATTCTGTCCCCCCATACTACCGTTCATGCGTGAAAGAGATGGAAGAACACGTAACAACGGTGATGACGCAACATTCAATTGTTCGTTGATAATAACGCCTCTATTGCTGTACCTAATTATTTCTAATTGTTCTAGAACACTTAGACGCAATCCTTTTTCGCAAACATGCAAGATGTTGAAAGAATGATTGTCAGATAACGCATGGTTATTCTCCAATAAATGTTTTGCGAAATTAGACTTGTCCGGGTGATTATGCCGATACGACGCAACATGTTCCTTATACCTTGTGCTAAAACTACGGCCTGTTTGTCCCACATAAACTTTATTGCAATTCTCACAGGCAAGTTTGTAGACTCCCGACTTTTTGGCACTTTCCACTTTCTCCTTGCCATTGCACAGTCTAAAGCTCAAGGTGTTATTCGTTTTGAAAGCCACGCAAAGTCTAACGACATAAACGTGGCTTTCAAAACGAATAACACCTTGAGCTTTAGACTGTGCAATGGCAAGGAGAAAGTGGAAAGTGCCAAAAAGTCGGGAGTCTACAAACTTGCCTGTGAGAATTGCAATAAAGTTTATGTGGGACAAACAGGCCGTAGTTTTAGCACAAGGTATAAGGAACATGTTGCGTCGTATCGGCATAATCACCCGGACAAGTCTAATTTCGCAAAACATTTATTGGAGAATAACCATGCGTTATCTGACAATCATTCTTTCAACATCTTGCATGTTTGCGAAAAAGGATTGCGTCTAAGTGTTCTAGAACAATTAGAAATAATTAGGTACAGCAATAGAGGCGTTATTATCAACGAACAATTGAATGTTGCGTCATCACCGTTGTTACGTGTTCTTCCATCTCTTTCACGCATGAACGGTAGTATGGGGGGACAGAATATAAATATGGCGGATGGCTCCGGGCGGGTCATTTGCTCAGTGGACGTGGCGCAAGCAACATCTCCTGCCAGCATCTCCTGATGATGCCTCGTAGAGAGGCGAAACACGTGTCGAGGTTTTTGTCATTATTGGTGGTGGTTTGCTGTAATTTTTTGCATGTTTTTACGCAAATAGTTGCATCTTATCTTCACTAATAGACCAGCACGTTTTTTAGCGGAATAGCAAAGAAATATTGTTCTCCTAATATATCATGGACTTCCGCAAAGTAACGCCTGATTCAATAAATTATTTGAAAACGGCAAGCATAGCCGAACAGGCACGACTTTATGTCAAACTAACTAAACAACACCGAGCAGCTGTCCAGAACGTTTGGTTTAATCAACAGTGTAAACGTCTGAATGTGGTACCTAATTATATCAACATACGTTGTAATAGTTCTAGTAGGGCATCTCAGGTGGCTATTAATAGGGCTCGGAAAATATGGCTGAATGAAGAATCACGATCTTGGTTTTCAATTAGGGATAACTTAAAGCTACACCTTAAAGTTTTGTATTCAGAGCTTTCCTTTAAATTGCACAACATTGAATTTGATATTTTAGACCAAAAAGCGAGATATTTTGCCTCTGAGCTTGCGCACCAAATGTATGTGAAACAGATCGATAAACTACATAGGCTTACTAGGTCGGGTTCGGATTTCAACTTAACAGAAAGGCGTGATGCCCTAACGACTCTGCACAGTTTCCACCCTCGTGTAAAAAACCTAACCGGCATTGAGTTTTTGGAAGATGAGGTCAAACTGTTAGATAAGGGATTAAAGTATAACTTAAGGCCTAAGATGTCTCAAAAAGTTTTGGAAAATGTAGCTGTGGACGCAGAGGTTGCGATAGTTCTTAACAATAATGATATGGATGCAAAGCTCACCGTAGCGAATGCATTAAAAAAGACATGTCCATTGAGGAGGAGTGCGCCTGACTCTGACTGGTTATTGCTGAGGTCTATTCAACAGAAAGTCGATGACAACGATTTAGTGGTGTCAAAAGCAGACAAAGGGAATTGCATAGTCATCATGGGTAGGGAACAATATAACCAGAAAGTAATGGATCTTATACAGGATGATGGTTTTTCGGTTTTACGGAAGGACCCAACGCCTGGTTTCCAGAAAGATCTAAGAAATGTTGTCAAGAACTCTATGTTTGTCTTTGAAACCGAGCATCAGAAAAACACGGTCATATCCATGAATCCTCAAGCACCAATTCTGTATGGTCTTCCAAAAATTCATAAAGACAATATCCCGATTCGTCCAGTTGTCTCGTATTTGAGTGCACCGACTTATAAATTGGCTAAGAGGTTGAATGGTATCATAAGACAGAAGTCTAATTTTGAACCAAAATACTGTTTAAAGAATAGTTTGGATTTAATCGAAAGGATCAAAGACATCAACATGCCACAAAATGCTATTCTTTTGTCGCTGGATGTGGATAGTTTGTTTACAAATGTACCATATTTGAATACTTTAGACATTCTCAGGGCACTTTTTGAAAAACAGAGGCTGCACCCAGGGGAGGTAGATGAATTAATAGAATTGGCGACAGTCTGTATGCGACAGAATTATTTTAGATTTGGGGGGCAATATTATCTGCAAGGTGATGGTTTGGCAATGGGTTCCCCACTTAGTCTTTTGATGGCAGATATTTTCATGGATCATTTTGAGAACCAACACATTGTGGATAATAATAATATATTATATTATTTTCGGTATGTTGATGATTTGATTATTTGTTGGACGGGTAGTATGAGTCAACTGGATATTTTTGTGAATGAAATCAACAACAAGCATCCTAAAATCAAGTTTAAGAAGGAATTAGAACAGAATAACTCACTGAATTTCTTGGATTTAACGATTACTAAGGTGGATAACAAACATCAATTCCAAATTTACCGTAAGCCTACGCATACAGATACTGTTATCCCGGCTTCTTCCGCTCATCCATGGCAACATAAGTTAGCTGCTTTTCATTGTTATGCACATAGGTTATTGACAGTGCCTCTTTCTGATATTCATTATAAAATGGAATTAAATAATATATACCATTTAGCAATTTCAAACGGTTACAGCAAGTCTCATGTGGATGGTATTATTAGGAAAAAACGGGCTAGAATGACAAACTATCTTCTGTACGCTGCACGATCTTCGGACCCACCTAAAAAGTACAAAGCAAGCATAACTTATGTTGGCAAGTTGTCTGATAAGATCTACAATATTTTAAAGTCTAACGACATAAACGTGGCTTTCAAAACGAATAACACCTTGAGCTTTAGACTGTGCAATGGCAAGGAGAAAGTGGAAAGTGCCAAAAAGTCGGGAGTCTACAAACTTGCCTGTGATAATTGCGATAAAGTTTATGTGGGACAAACAGGCCGTAGTTTTAGCACAAGGTATAAGGAACATGTTGCGTCGTATCGACATAATCACCCGGACAAGTCTAATTTCGCAAAACATTTATTGGAGAATAACCATGCGTTATCTGACAATCATTCTTTCAACATCTTGCATGTTTGCGAAAAAGGATTGCGTCTAAGTGTTCTAGAACAATTAGAAATAATTAGGTACAGCAATAGAGGCGTTATTATCAACGAACAATTGAATGTTGCGTCATCACCGTTGTTACGTGTTCTTCCATCTCTTTCACGCATGAACGGTAGTATGGGGGGACAGAATATAAATATGGCGGATGGCTCCGGGCGGGTCATTTGCTCAGTGGACGTGGCGCAAGCAACATCTCCTGCCAGCATCTCCTGATGATGCCTCGTAGAGAGGCGAAACACGTGTCGAGGTTTTTGTCATTATTGGTGGTGGTTTGCTGTAATTTTTTGCATGTTTTTACGCAAATAGTTGCATCTTATCTTCACTAATAGACCAGCACGTTTTTTAGCGGAATAGCAAAGAAATATTGTTCTCCTAATATGCCACGTACTATCCCGATATTTTGTTTCACAGCGAGATATCGACAACGTAAATACGCATCTTGTTAGACGTTTCGTTTTCGATACGCCTTTGTGGGTTGATAACGAATTCAATCAGGGAAAGTAGGTGACACTGCATACACGTAATACAATTCGACCTCTATAGAGAAAGGCTGCGCTGTCAATTCCCTTCAATATTCTCTTTGTGTGTCACGTCAACGCCAAGTCAACGCATTGTCCCTGTCAAACGAAAATTCAGTAAACAAAAATGAAACCGAGAAGATAAATAGCATAAAATGAATTACCTGGACACACCAACCACATTTCTAATAGCCATAAATGGTATGCAAATGACTGCAAATCTAATACTAGTACTTCCAATTTTCAACATTATTACTTTATCAAAATGTATCAACTACTGCACGGATATCAAAGTTCTGAGTAACATGTTGACTTCAATAACTGCAGTTTACGCTTCATTTATTGTTTGGCATGGTATTTACAATCCTATGAAGACATTATGCAGTTTCAACATACCGAAAACTTTGCGCGATTCCACTGCAAGAGAAATATTGGTTCGTGCAATCGAAACGACACACGCGAAACACAACTTTTGGCTCGGAACATTCTCACTCTTCCTCCTTTTGGTGTTTCTAAGATTGCTAGATTACATTATATTTTCAGCTAAGCTATACGAATTTTCAAAGTCCATGGAAAACTACAACATAGTCGACGTATCAATAACCGAAAACCAATCTGATTACAGGAATTTCTTTCTAGTTAACGAAGACTTTCCGTTTGACGATTTTGAAAATTGGCCTTCGGTAGCAGGTTTAAGTGAACGTGAAAATCACAGAATAGCTGACTATTTATGGGCAAAGAAAAAGGTGATCAATATACCAAATGACCCGGAAAATGTTGACGACTCAAACGAAGAAGAAAACAATGGAATATTAACTGCTAAGAAATCACCATTGTTCAAACCAAATGATTAAAGCATTCAATACAACTTAGTGTTACGATACACGCGAAGAAGGAAATCAAGGAATATGAACTGCGAGGAAATCACCATTGATCAAACCAAATGATCAACGCATTCACTACAATTTTGTGTTGTGTGTTGTTTCTGGAAATGCTAGCGGTGATGGCGCTGTTGAAGCCAATGAAAGAGCCTTATATTGTAAGGAATATATGGTATGATTTACTTAAAACAGGCGTTTGTACGCCAAGGCTCAATTTATTAGCTGTTGGTGGGATAGTAACTGGAGCATGCTTAGAAATGTTATGGGAGAACTTTGAGTATCGGCGCGTGTTGTCAGAAGTAGAAGACAGCGCTTTGGTCAGTGAATTTCAATTCGCAAACATGTTAAAATGCTACACAATTATATCATCCTCTGTATTCCTTCTTGCTATGATAATGAGACTTACGCAGTTTTTAGTGGTACTATCGAGATTACTAGATTTCGAGATGATGTGTAGACACGCCATTCTAGAATCTAATTCTCAATCGAATATTACCGCCGATTCCAAAGTTCAAAATATAATTAACTATAATTGTTATTATTAAATCTGATCACAACCATTCTTGAACTGAGTTTTTTTTTTATTATAAAGTAACAGACAGTTGTATAATTACACGCATTATTTATCCCTATCTTTAATTCCATATCTATCATTTCCTGCTAAGGTTGTCTGGAAGAGATTGCTCTAAAGCGATAAGACGGCACTTTTACTTATTAACTAATTACTTAATGTACTCTTGTAACAAGTTTTTCTCATGTTGTGGTGCAATAAAGAATATTATTATTATTATGTATTTCCCGCTCACGGGACAATGACGTCCCGGACCTTTGGGAGTCGTGCGTGGAGCTAGGTACCTACAAAGCACCAACTGAGCCAACACGTAGAGTCCCTATTGACAATTGAATGAAATGCAAGGAGTACACCGAGCGGATGCTGTCCCTGCCCGTGTGATGGGATGCACACAGAGACAGCACCCGCTGAGGTGTATAGGGCCTCTTGATGGTTCATTGAATCTAAATAGAACGGGTTATTGGGTTAAAATGATGGACTAATAGTTGAAGCAATAACGCGTAGATTCAGTATCGAAGAGGCAACCGGATGGCCACGTTTGCGATTGAAACCACATTTCAATATATAAACAGCGTACACTCTTTCAGGCAACCGCTGTTTCAATCGGCTGCCTCGCGACAAAAAAAAAGTTTTTTTTTTTCAATTTCCCCCTCGTACAAGTTGTGTCACCTCGTTGCCTCTTAGACACTGCAACTACACGTCATTGCTCTGAACGTTAGTTGTATGAATTGGAAAGGGACAACGTGGGCAACCGCTAGGCGGGTTCCTTGCAGTAAAAGTCTTCAATGGTCTTGCCTACAGCAGGAACAAATGGTAATTTTAACTTTACAGTATGACGGTTTGTTTAACAGCGAAAACGAAGTAATTACTTACATAACGAATATTGCAGGCTAAGGTTGCAAGCTATCACACGAAAACTAGTGAGCTCTGCAGTTGCGGTGACAAAAACATCGGTCACTTTCTAAGCGTTCTAATTAGTAAGAGACGGAAAGCTCGCCCTGAAGAGAAGCCATGAGCGTGGCATTATATGAGAGTCGGAGAAGCTGTATCGCAGCGAAATTACTTCAAAAAGGGTTATAATTTTCAAACTATTTGATATGTTATATCAAATAGTTTTGAGCAAACAAATAAAGGTAATAACACCTAATAGCCGACATCTTATTGTTCTTCTGTATAACAATACATTACCTACTCAAGATTAAAAGTGTCAAGTAATGGGCCAGTGTCAAGCACGAAGACGTTAACCTAAGTTATTAGGCCTCTCACAGATTGGCGCGGCCTGCGGTGGCAGTCAATCACCGATCAATGGTAATTTTGACAGCTATTGCCAGTATTATTCAGGCCTTATCGTTTTTATTACAACATCAAAAACTTTTTCGATACCTGTCAAAGCTTCATAATAAAGTACATCCTGTCAAATCATTGAAATGTGACGCGGTCAAAATTGTCAGTGAATAAATCGAAGAACACCAAATAAAATGCCCTAAACAGTTCTACCAGAAGTTTCATCAAGCAAAATGGACCCTAACTGCGCAATCATCAGTCTGCTGCTCCTCATACAAATGGTGATGGTTCTTGTCATGCTGAACCCAAACTACGATGTCCGGAAGATCATCAGCTACATCAACGCAAAAACTAAGACACACAAGTCCTGGGTTCTGCTAGGCGTTGCCATATACTTCGGCGTCGTGTTATATGTTGGCGTGTTCACCCCGCTCCAAAGTGTTATCGAACAACTGCTGACCGAAGAATCTGACCAGGACGAAAAAGTGCTACTGCTACTTAACATCGAGAAGAATTGCCTCATGACTGCCTTCTCCCTCTTTCTTGTCGTCGTTTTTTACGGGCTCAAGTCACTAGTGGCTTACTCCGCTTGCTTGATGGAGCTTTCTGACAGACAAGCCTTGTCTCTCTATAAGCCTTTTTCAATTCTCAACCCTCACTTTAGTAGAACGGTGAACGTCAAACGGTCGTTTTCCTACGAAACTATACTGTTTGCAAAGGACTTGAAAGAACACTTGAACTTGATTATTAGGAATCCCGCGTTTTCTAGCCATAGGTTCAAACTGCCGTGTATTCCAGGAGTCCCTAATTGAATGAATATCGATAAGAGTTATCTTACCCCTCAACGCTCATCAGTAAAGGATAAACTTGAAACAAAAAACAGAAAACAGAATATCCACTTTTTCTTTCGCGTACATATTTTAAGAGACCATTAAACTTGGTAAGCTACATTCACTTGTGTTTTTCTTTACAAATCCACCGTATTACATTACCATTAATCTGGGCTGATATTAATAATGAATCATTTGCTTTCTACCAGCTGGGCCAATCTGTGTACCAATCATTTATTATTATAAGATACCCATGACAACTTTACACTCAAAACGTAGACATTAGGGTATACAACTTACTCATAACGTAACAACCTTAATGTGAGCGGATCAAGGTTTGGAACCTACATATTTATGAGAGGATTAAATCTATACACATATTTGCACTTGACTGTACTACACTAAAGCTATATTCTACTGTATCTGAGATTGTCATCGTCATCATATATCAGCCAAAAGTCTTTCACTGCAGAACATAGGGCTCCCCCAAAGAGTGCGAAACTGATCGGTCCCGTGCCACCCGAATCCAGCGCTTTTACCAGATCACGAGTCCAACTTGTGGGGGTCTACACTGCGTCTTACGGTGCGTGGTCGTCACTCGTGATCCTTGCCACAACTGCTACGTTGACCGATTCGGGGGGCTATATCGGTTACATAAGATTTCCGATTGTAAATAATTTCAATTCAATCTTCGCTTAGTTTTGCGGTTGATGGCTGACTTAGTGCCAAATAAGAACAAAGAAATCTGCGCTCAATTTTAAAACTAAAAATAAATTATTATTTAAACTCATTAACTGGCATATTTTTCGTAGTGCTAAGTGTGTAGCCCATAACATGTGAAAAGCTGTTTGTAGAGGAAAGCGCCTATATAAGCAGAGGGCTCATCTAGCAGGGACTTCGCACTCAGAGCAAAGAAATAAAGATGCATTTATTCATGAAAAAACAAGACAATTTACAGGCAATGACATTAAACTTTCGCAATTTGCCACGAAATAGTCACAACTCAGCGTAGCGCAAAGCACATAAAACTTATGTTCCAGTGCCACTTTTAGCATAATGTGGTTATAAAAATACACGAAATATAATGTCGCAGTGATAGGTTGCCAGCCCATCGCCCACAACACACCCCTTTTCCTTACTTGGACTCAAGCTACACCCACGAGAAGGAAGATGGTGTTGATATTCTATAACACTTGGAATATAATACTTTGTAACCACAGAATGTCCTTATTATTATTTAAGTAGTCGAATCCGGTTTCACAGTCGTAAGGGAATTCAAAAATCTAGTCGTCTACAAAACCTGTTGTAGCTAGTTGTCAAAATATGATACAAGGCGGTCGTCTTAAGCCGACAAGCGACAGGCCACGCTAGATTAGTAGTCTATGTACGTAAACATTAACGTAGTATAATATTTACCCGACGAGCCACGTCGCTGGGATACACTGCACTCGCAAATTGCCTCAAAGCGCTTACAGAGCGGGCGTAACCAACCGCCTCTTTACATCAAAATAACCGGAATTTACCAGAAAATACTGGAAGCGTTAATTTTTTTTGGAAACGGGAAATATTCGGGGAAGACAGGCTATAAAAATAAAGTGCGATGTAAGGCACGGAATGTCCCCGGGCATGCGAGCACCGCAACGAAATGTTTTCTGCCGAAATAAATATGCCAAAGCCTAACTGATTCTCTGCGGTAGGTAAACCTATTGGAATTGCCTTTTTGTTAAGAATTTTCATTAGATTTGCGCTGAGTAATTTCGTTTGTGCGAACAGTCTTCAATTGCAATCATGAATGTCTCTGACGAAAACTTCATTATTGGTACAAGCTTTTTTTTCCAACTGCAACAAGGAATAGTTGCAGACGACTAACTACTTATTTAGACGATTCTAATGAGCCCAAATTCAACGGGGTTAATTCCCATGGCCATTTCTGTGGCCATCAACAGATGAGCTCGATAATAGCATACCACTGAATTGTCATACAAACTATCGTTATAGACTTCGAATTTCAGCTCAATCGGTTGTTGTTACCTGGTTCAAAACTTAGTTCCAAGATTTGTGCAGCCCTGAAAAAAAACGGACAATTTACATGTGCAGTTTTTGAAGTGAAAACTTCTTTAGCGGCGCTGAGCATCGTAACACATTTTCCGTAAATGCAAATTCTATTTTGTTTTATCAAACTTTTATATTTTGCTGTTAGCCGATTCGACTTCATTCAAAACTGAACACTACTCGTATTCGTAAGAGTATAAAGCCGTTAAACTCTTTTAGCAATTGTATATTCTGCAAATAAATTTGTAATTTTGTCCACGCGTCCTTTACCGTTATGATATTGAGCAAATTCGAATAATTCGAATTTGGACGTTATTCCTAAAGAGATAAAGCTTTGAAAAATATTTGGCAATGGCAAAAACAAATTGGTATTTTATTTCATCGTCTCCTTCATCACTTTTGCTCAGTTAAGTTGAACTATAGCGTACTTACTACTAGCAATGTTGTTATTAGATATATTGGCACACAGGGGGAGGGAGGGGGGAGGAAGGGCTCTTTTTTTTGCAAAATTAAAATTATTCAAGTTTTCACTTTTGCCGGCACTCCCTGAGTGCAACCCGGTATTTTTTGGTGAACGCTGAATGTATTCTTCGCGTTAAAATGGAACGAGGTTTAAAAAGAGTAGGATGTGGGTAAATAGTAGGGTATTATTGGCTACTCTTTCCGTTTGGTTCGTAAATGGAATACCTTGCGTTCTAACAAATAAAAACAATAAAGTACCTAAACCTGGCAACACCATTGCAAGCACAGCCGTTGGCAAGCATACCCATCTTTTTTTCCGTATCGCCATTGCTTACCACAAAACTTACCTATACAATTTTAGACTTTATAGTCTAGGTAATAAAGACAAGAACTGAGCGGAATTGGCTGCTATAGTTTCTATGAAAACGCATTATTTTATCTGGCATTACTTGCAGTTGAAATGGAAACCCTGGTACAGTTAACATCAAAAACAAGTTGACTTTTATAGCGTTATCGCATTGTAACAAGGCAAATAGCAAGGCTAATATTTGTTTTTGAAGCAGTAACACTGCTAAAGAAAATTACAAATTTTTAAATGAAAGGAAAAATTGAAAAATTTAATGCATGAATGCCTGTGGTCGCCGGTTCGAATCCGGCTCGGAGCATTAAATTTTTCAATTTTTCCTTTCATTTAAAAATTTGTAAATAGCAAGGCATTACATTTATTTAACGTTGACTGTACATACACTCACTTTTTGTGCAACCACCTAAAAGAAAGAGAAACTTCTATAATTTCCGAGAAATCCTGCTTATGTTATACTTGTTTTAAAAAAGATAATTTTAAACAAACAACTAATTTTGTTCCTATGCATTTTGTTTACTAACCTTATTCTAAGAAATCTTTGATAGTAAACATTTATAAAAAAATAATACAGTCAAAACTTTGGAATACTACGTAATCGTCCATACAAAAAGAAAAACGTTTTTCCACTTCTAAATATTTTCCAATGTTTATAATTTTTTAGTACGTTATTAAAACAATGAAAAATCTGGGGGCACCGCAGTGCCCCCGCCAAGTCGAGCGCGAAGCAAACACTGCCGTACCATCCTTTACTGGAACCCTTTCGCCGCATTTTCAGGCCCCTATTTGAGAAACTCTGGGTAAGACCAGAACGCAGAAATTTTCGTCATCCAGTAGGTAAGCTATAATCATATACTTAAAATCCAAAATTTCAAGTCTGTATGTAATTTAGTTCCGAAGTTAAGCGAAAGCAAAGTTTCGCATTTATGACACTCACTCACTCATGATCATAAAAATAGACCTAGTAGTTCCCATAAACTCAGAGAGCTGAAATTTGGTACAGAGTTAGGGTTTAATAGCCACATATAGGGAAAACTATAAAAACTAGAATCGAAGATCTGGAGTACCTGGTGACCCTGATTAGAAAAAACAGAACTTCATTACTTTTTAGAGATAAACAATCAGCTATATCGAGACTTGGCTAGTTTTTTTACAGAATGTTTTTGATGGGATTAGGTTTATAAGTTTTCCTGTTTTCAAAATTTGCAATCATTTAAAATTTAAACCTTTTAACCTAGATATTATTATTCTGTAGAGATCGACATCAAAATCAAAGTGATTTGTTAAGATTTAGTTAGTGGAAAACGTTTTCTCCCGAAAACGAAATTTCTTATGATGAAAAGTATCTATTGCGAGCTGCTAGCTAGCTTCCCTCATAATTATGTCGGTGGGAAATGAGCGTACGGCCCGCATGCTGGTAGTCGGTTACCATAACTCCAGGGCTGTTATTCGCTACGCGCTAATGCGGCTCACCCCGCCGGTCACCCGTCACGAAACAAGACCTCTAAGTACGTTTAGTTACTACGCATCAATATATATTTGTGAGTCAGCGTTGAGGTGAGCTTAAAACCAGTTACAGAATAGGGCAGAATGGCTATCATAGGCGGGTCCGCTAGCTGTGATGCGGCGAGATAGATGTCCGTCGTAGCATTCCTATTGGAAAGAGATGGATAGTCTATCTCGCCGCGAGACAGCTCGCTGGCCGCCCAGTGATAGCCGTGCTGGGGACTTACATGCTCATCATCATCATCATCATATCAGCCGAAAGACGTTCACTGCTGGACATAGACCTCCCCCAAAGAGTGCCAAAGTGACCGGTCCTGCGCCACCCGCATCCAGCGGACTCCCGCAACCTTTACCAGGTCATCAGTCCACCTTGTCGGGGGCCTGCCCACGCCGCGCCTTCCGGGACGTTATCGCCACTCGAGAACCTTTCCGACCCAACGGCCATAGGTTCGACGTGCTATGTGCCCCGCCCACTGCCACTTAAGTTTAGCGATCCGGAGGGCTATATCGGTTAGCTTGGTTCTGCTGCGGATAGCCTCGTTTCTGATGCAATCACGCAGAGAAACTCTCAACAAGGCCCTCTCCATAAATTGCCCTTTGGGTGACTTTGAGCCTTCTTATGACGCCCATAGTAAGCGACTACGTTTCAGACATGTTCATTGCCAACCTTTTAATACCCAGTTCACTCTTAAAAAAATCACCATAGTATTGCCAGCTCGAATTCGTTGACATTAAGAGTCCGCTGTAAGCTCGGCTGAATTTCACCTTCCCATACAAACGCAGTTTCATTATCATTTTAAAACTACGTGTTGGATTGTGACGAAACTTTGCGTATACAATGACATGAGGCACATCTATGTCTGTAATTAGTTTTTTTTGTTCCAGTTAGTAAAACAAACGAAATACAGCAAAACAAGTTATGTATTAACAACTTAAATTAGCTGTACTTTTACTATCGTATCTGAACCTACATAAACTAAGGACAGACATGAATGTCATTGTACATGCATAGTTTCGTTACAATCCAACACGTAGTTTTAAAAAACTAAAGAGAATTGTAATAAAAATTATAAGTTATTATATAAAATGCTAAAAATCCTTCCGGTACATGAAAAAGTCAGGTATTTAATGTGTATTGATGACTATGGCTGGAACAGGTTTAAAACGAGTAGACTGCAGTTACGTAACCTCAGAGCAAGCACACAAAAAAGATACATAGAATGTAACGCTAACAACTATTACGGTAAAAGAACCCGTAAGTATATTGTTCCTAAGGTACATAATAAGATAAGTGCAACCTTAGAGAAGTGTAGTAGTAAGCTAATATTTAAGAAAAGATTAAAAGCAGAACTATTAGATTTATTTGATAAAAGTGTTAGGTAGTGCATGGCATGATGTGTTGCATAACCGAGGTATACCTACTTAACGAGTTATTTGTAGAAACGCTTATTCATTGTTTAGTTTACTAGGGTTAAGGTAGTTCATATAAATAAACAACAGCTATAGTAACGAGCGTATTATCCGCCAACAAACTGTTCTCAGTTTGGCGGAACTTTATTTGTTAAACTAGCATATAAGATTTTGTGAAATAAATAAATAAAAATAATAAATAAATAAATAAAATGAGAGCGTAACTACGTTTGTATAGAGAATCGAGCTTACTGAGGACTCTTAACAACGGAAACGCCATGATACACCATAGAATTTTATATAGAAAACTCCCGTGAGAATCCGAAAAATGAAAATATAATGATGTGTTAAATGTCGAAAACCGCTCGACATGTTTTGGACCGATTCGCGGGCCCACAGTGCTAAAGGCGCCGGCAACGCGCGTGATCATATATAAATTGGAAACGCCAATCGCACCGAAACACGACGAGCGATTTTCAACATAAAACCCCGTAACCCGTTTTCCATTATATTTTAATGCACCATAGATATCGCAAAATCGCCAACGCAAAAAGTTTCTCTTATAGAGCTGTAAGCCGACCGTCTCGGGCGTTTGGCAGGGATTCAAAATGGCGGCCGGCGCCGATCAAGCTTAGTCGCCGTCTGAATTTAATGTACTGTTGTGTAAGCTGATTTACCGTCAAATAATGAGTTGTAGCGCAACATTACTGCATTTATGGGATTTGTTTCGGAATGGTGGCATAAAGTGGCAGTTACCACCCGTTACGCATGCGGGAAATCAAACTCCCTGGCAAAAAAGATGTAAAATTGTGGCCACGGTAGTAAAAATCTTCTCACAAATCTGGATCACAATCTGTGACATTCTTTATTTTACCGCACTAGGTGGGTAATTTTCTAGTATATCATTGTTACCGTACGGAAGTTCACAACATCCATGGTTACAGGACGTCTGGCTTAGGCGGGTATGAACATCTTCAAGAAGATGTATGTAGAGTCGAAATTACTATAGGATTCGCAAGATTGCGAATCCTATAGTAATTTATCCTTGACCTTTCTATTATGAAATAAATAACGTTTAAAATCCACATCAGTAACAATTACATTATTTTTCTACTCTCGTCTATTGTATTAAATTGGTATTAAAATACCCAAAAAACCTCGGAACTCTTAACTAGTTAATAATCAAAGCCAATGAAACCGCTTTAAAACGCAAAAGCGTGCCAATTTTATCCATTACTTAGTCCCGGTATAAAATTTTAAGGCTTTGTCCTCACTGCGATTGTATACCTTCTATCGTACAGAATAAGACCGTTTATAAATTGACCTGGCGGAAGCCATCTCATCTAACAAGGACAAACAGTGCCACTTTACTTGCCAACAATCATAAAGTCGCCACAGCGGTCAGATTAGGTACAGTATATTAAATACTAATGACATGAATTGAAAAAAAAACTAAAACGATTTTTAAAGGTTGTCTGAACAGGAAAGCAAAATATGTAATTTTCGGATATAAATTATCTTGAGCTAATATTATGTTGTTTTGTCTAAAACCAAAACACGGTTGCTTAAAACTTTCTAAGTCAGGTCTTTATTTTCCTTTTTTACCTGAGCCAACTCAAATATTACTCTTATAAATAAACGACACGATACAATCAAGTTAAAATTACGTAAGTTCACAACAGTAAATCTAACATCTCATATAAACAATTGCGAATAAAAGATCTTTCACGCTACAACGGCTACCGTGTACGGCCCGGGTCGTTTTCTAAGTGAAATGACGACTATTGTTGTGCGTCCGGACCACGGTCCGGCCGAAGCGAATTTTTGACGGCTGATCTCGGCTCGAAAACCGCTAGGTTCTGACACGAACCGGCCGTTTAACGATTAACGCTAACATTCATTGACGGCTGATCTACCTACGCCCGAGGCTCGGAAGCAGCTCGGTGCCGGCACGGCCCGGCCGTTCAACAGTCAATGCGAATATTTTACGGCTGATCTAGGTACGCCTGAGGCACGGAAACAGCTCGGTGCCGGCACGGCCCGGCCGTTCAACGGTCAATGCGAATATTTGATGGCTGATCTAGCTACGCCTGAGGCTCGGAAGCAGTTCGGTGCCGGCACGGCCCGGCCGTTCAACGGTCAATGCGAATATTTGACGGCTGATCTAGCTACGCCTGAGGCTCGGAAGCAGCTCGGTGCCGGCTCGGCCCGGCCGTTCAACGGTTAATGCGAATATTTGACGGCTGATCTAGCTACGCCCGAGGCTCGGAAGCAGCTCGGTGCCGGCACGGCCCGGACGTTCAACCGTCAATGCAAATATTTCACGGCTAGCTGATCTAGCTACGCCTGAGGCTCGAAAGCAGCAAAGTAACGGCACGGCCCGGCCGCTAAGCTTTAAATATTCATCGACATTTGTCAATTTTAACATTATTATTAAACTGTAATACACTGGCGACTGTGTCCTTTACTCCATTTCTAAATAAAGCACGCACAAAACGAAGTGCTCGTAAAAACTGCATTGTGACGCCAAATAAGGTTAAGGATTCATTTGAACGTGAAGAAGTTGTGAAGAAGTAATAAAAAATGTATTTTTATAATGACTATATTTTTTGCCACGGCTTTTAGAGTGAAGTGATAAGGCAACTAGGTACGCAATTTACGTTTTAAGGCGGATGTCACACTGCGCCGCGTCCCGGGGCGGCGGAGCGACGATTTTGTCGTTGTATGCAAGTACGCCAAATTGTCAGATTTCGAAACGCTCAAACACACGATAGCGGACTTCAAAGGTCGATCACATAACAGTAGCCAAGCGGGTCAAGTGCTCAAAATATCCTACACACTACTCTAAGGTCAAAAGGAAAGGCTAACTAGATCGTTTTGAGCGAGTTATTTGGCCTAGCTACTTCTGCTGCTGACTGAAAAAATATGCTGTTAATTACAACTCAATAAAACTTATCAACATAAATTAGATGAGTATACTCGTAAATTAGAAATTTTGTCAGGTATTCTAAAAGTTTGTAATAAGTTCTTTTTATTAGTATTTTAAATAATCAAGTAGTTTTTTTGTAGTTGTTGTATTTTACCTCACAGCGGAAATTAGGTAAGAATGTAAATCACTTTCTGGGTAGTCCACTCTTTAGATTAATGTTTTCATGACTATTTTGTGTTTCATACAAATTCTATTTTTTTTGTCATTATGTGGCTTTCAAACAACAGACCAACAGACTCTTTACAAGGGACCTTTAGGGTCAATCAACTTTTTCTTGTTTTATATTATTATATCGTATGGCTTTATTTTACATAAAATGTGTTTTATATCAGATTTTTAAATACAACAAGAGATTTACAATAATATATCTAAGTTTGAAAGCCAATCCCTGGCACCCGCTGTAAGCGCGTAAAGATCGCCGAGTTCCCCAGTAAAGCGTCTCTTGGGGCACTCCTCCACGATGTGAGCGGTTGTTTGGTCTGGTGCCCCACAGTCGCAACCCGGTGAAGGTTTGTAGCCCCATTTATGGAGGTTGTGGTTGCAGCGGCTGACACCCGTCCTTATCCTGTTCAGCGTAACCCAGATTTTTCGTCGTTCATCCAAGCCAGGTAGTTCCTTAGTTGGGTCAGACAATGCCAAGCTATTTAAGGACTGTGCACGCAAATCCCATTGCTTTTTCCAGTTTTTCGTAGTGCAGAACCCTTCTGGCCCTTGGATTTCCGAGTCGGACCATATAGGCCTACGAGATTTGAGGCGCATACCGGGAAGGTTATCCAGTGTTTTCTTTATAGGGAGCGCACTTTTAAAAGTTTTTTCCCATTCTCGTGACGCGGCGTACGATCTTCTTATCTCTGGAGGCGCAATGTGGGCCAGAACTGGGAGGCATTGTGTGGGTGTGGGTGTAGCACTGTGCTGTACGTCGAGTTTACCCGTGTGCGCGCTCCGGTACCACACTGCTGCACAATACTCCGCCGTGGGGTAAACAAGGGCCAAACAGGAGGTGCGCAAGACACGACCTCGTGCTCCCCACGTGGTTCCCGCAAGTTTGTTGATCAAGTTTACCCTAGTTTTCACTTTCTGACTTACGTTCTCTAGGTGGCGTTTGTAAGTCAGGGACCGGTCGAGAGTAACTCCCAGATATTTCGGGGTAGGATTGTGCTGAAGTTTTTTGCCACAAAAGGAAATATCCACTTCTCTGCGTGCCAGGCTATTAGACAAGTGGAAAGCGGTTACCTCATGGTATACTTCAATAATACATCAAGTCAAAAAATGTCTAATTAGTGCAATGCGTACATATACGCATTCATGTCGCTATCACATCTGAAATTTTGTGAAACACGTTATGTGTAGAAAATAACAACAAATAATTATGTCCCTTGAGTCACTGGTGACAAAACTATACAAAAACTTTACCTTTTATTAATAATTACTAAGCCAATTTAAACATACATCATTAAGGTTCCTTCATTTTTCTTTTTTAAATACAATTAATGCAAAAACAACGCCAAAACCATACATTACCTGTGTTAAAGTTAAAAAAATTACGTATTTTTTTTGGGGACAAGTTGGTCACTCAAGAGACAAAATGGTTACTCAAGAGACTTTTAACGTGAAATAACTTAATATTTTTTGTATATTTATTTAATCTTTATTGCTCAAAAGAACAACTTGTCGTACAAATTGTTATTGCATTATCATTATAGAGGCAAATTAAGAACGTCCACTATTTTGAAGTCGATATAGCGGTAATAAAATAAAATAATAAAAACGTAGAAAAGAAAATATTTATTACAAGAAAATGTAGGAAGTGGTGGAACCAAGATTGTGATTCCATAATTAAGGAACGGAGACAGTACAATTTTATCTGAATAGGACGAGTTGTGGAAAGATAAATACGATAAAGTGAGAATGAAAGCCAAAAGAGTGATCAGGAGAGCCAATCGGCTGCATTTAGAGAATATCGTCCTGGAAATGGAAACCCTCATCAGAGTCGAGGAAATTCTACATGGAGGTAAGAACTTGAAACAGACTATCAAACCACAACACAAGTCCTTGAAGAAGTTGAAGATGAACATGGCAACCTGGTCACGGATAGAAATGATATAAAAACACACTGGCAAAACTACTTTCGGGAACTGTTGAACTGCCCTCCACCGGCTGAACCCGTACCTCGAACTAGATAATAGTTGTCAAGTAGACAACCCCTGACTTTCAATGAAGTTCGGAAAGCGTTAATGAACCGCTTAAGAACAATACAACTCCAGGGATCGACGGCCTTCCTTCGGAGGTCTGGAAATAGGTACAGTGGAGGTACGGTACAATCCAAATTGTTAGAGTTACTGCTGAAAATCTGGGAAGCAGCAAGGCAGCCGCTGGAATTGAACATTAGTGTCATATGTCCCGTTCACAAAAAAGCTCCCAACTGTGTTCAAGATTTCATCATACGTACTCCTTACGGGCTGAAACCGTTTGCGGTAAAAATCCATAGTGATTACCAGTTTGGGTTCCGTCGATCTGGCTCTGCTGGGTGGATGCCGCGCCAACATACAGGAAACGACTACAGCCCTTGTGACCCAAGCTTTGAAAGTTGGCCTAACGATGAACCACGGCAAGACTGAATATCTCCACATGCGACGTTATAATACAAGCCGCAGTGAACCTACCAATCTACAAGTTGGTGATATTGTGTTTAAACTTTAAAGGGCCAAAATTTCAAATACTTGGGCTGTACCCTCAGTGATAGCAATACCCGGAACGAAGAAATTGATATCCGCATACAAAACGCTTTACGTTGTAGCGCCGCCTTGCATAAAGTTCTAGTGTCCAGGCTTCTTAGTAGACGCACTAAAATCCGCATCTACAAAACTTTAATTAGACCAATTTCTCTGCATGGCTGTGAAGCCTGGACACTGACACTCAAGGAGGAGAACAAGCTTTTGGTGGCTGAAAGAAAGGTCCTCCGCAAAACCCTCGGCCCAACACATAGACCCGATGGCAGTATGAGAATTCGGAAGAACTTTGAAATAGAGGACCTTGTTGAGGAGCCTAACATCAGCGAAGTGACTGAAGAGTGAATTCGCTTAGACTTCGGTGGCTCGGTCACCTAGAGCGAATGGGAGACGATCGCGCGGCTAAAAGAGCCTATGAGGGTAGGCCTATAGGAAGACTTCTTTGGTCGCCTCAGATATCGATGGGTTGATGTGGTGAACGCGAATCTTCGCGAGCTCCAAGCTGGAGATTAGCGAGAAACCACTCAAGATCGGGATCAGTGGCGTGCACTCGTATTTGAGGCCTAAACATTGGGTCGCTGTGCCAGAGGAGTGAGTAAGAAAATATAAAGAACTTCTAAGCAGATTTTGTCCTTATTAATATTACAGCAAGTCAGACAGAGTTATTTCTTGCAAAGGCTTCTCTTTAGTGTGCATCAATCTTCTTAATCATCATCAGAACTGAGCTCTTCATTAACACCACTAGTTAAAAATACTTCAACATCGTCAATATTAAGCACAGGTGTACCATCTTTAGTATTAAGTGCCTGACAATGTTTCGGATTTCGACATCGACAAAAACCTCTTTCACAAAAACAACTCAGATCGCTATATTGCAACTGGCCTGGCACAGTTGTGAAGAGATGATGCACACTGATGGTACCTTTCAAGGTAAGAAGTTATATTCGATGGCAAGTGTTTCTTGAAACTTTCAACATCTTTTCACCTAATAAGAAATAGATTTATTTTGCTTTTTGTTTTTCAGTGCTTTGTAAAAATTATCTACATTGATGATGTCCATCCCTGTTGCTACCATTAGGGTATTTAGTTGTAGACTGCCTTAACAAACAGGTAAATGTCTCATGGCTTACCAAAAATGTCTCTTGGATCACCATAAAAGTCAGCCAGGGGACTGGTGAATCAAGAGACAAATTCATGTTAGAACCAGTAAAAAGCAACAAATAAACGAAAAAACAACATTACACCGGTTGCTTTCGGATATAAGACCTTCGTGCCATGCATTATGCTCTAGTTTGAACCAAGACTATGAAAAACTTACGAATAATCGCAGTGAGTCAGGGGAAATGGAATAAACACACCCTACCTGTGTTAGAGCTAGGGACGAAATGTACGATTCCACAAATTGCCGCAGCAATGGCAGACCACGTCAAGTAACACTCAGGTAGGCTGTCTATTGGTCGAGCCAACGTTGGGCGGCGTCATGCCATTTACTACTTACTTTTAGAAGGTAAGTCAGGAGACTTAGTTTTTTTTACTTTCACGGGGACACTTTTAATAAATGAAATGATAAAAAACTGTTTGACTTTTTTTACATTCAGACAATGCTTTAAGATACTAAATGCAGTGTTGTATTTAAATAACCCATAAAATTACCTGCTAGAGAACGATTTTTTTACACCAAATAGGAAGTAAGCATTGAATATATGTACAGGGACAAGAAATTTTACTATGGAAGAGAAAATGTGTCTCCTGGAAAACCAATAAATTTCGTATTAATTATAATTTGAATTGTTCAATATTTTGTTAAGTTGTCGTTTAATAGTCTAATTCAATGATGACCATATTAAAATCAAAGTATTTTTTATGTTTAAAGAGATAAAATAGATTCATCAGTAGTGACACAAAAAAACAAGAAATAGTTGATTCACCCTTTAACACCCTTCTGGCTTTCGGGGTATTTTTGTAACACTCTGTTTAATAGATAACATACTTCACGTTCTTAAGTACATTTTGTATTTTAATGAGATTGCGTAAGTAAATTATTCATGAAATATTTCATCTAAAATTCGAAGGCAAATTGTACAAATTAGATTCGTTAGAATTATACTTGGTACAATATGATTTGATATTCCGTAAGCATACTCAAAGTTTTAGTATTTTAATTTCAAATTCTAATTGTAAGTTAATACATAGTCGGATTTTAAAGCATGTTTTTAAAATAAAAAGTCGGTGTTCAACAGGGATACAGCCCGCCTGCAACTCCAAAGGACCCGATGGGCATTGTTAACCCTAGAAGCGTTGTAGGTGCTCTCCTTTACTGAAGAATCTCGTACTGTAGTCTAAAATCTCATTCCAATTTTTGCCGTAAAATATAGGCTGTGATGTTACGTTCCCGAGGCTGCGCTGACTTGAGAGGCACCCTTACTCATTTAAATATGCAAGCAAGGATCAAATGGAGCGTTGCGGCACCGCTTCGCCGCTCCTCCGCGCGGCAGAGTTAGGTTGCTTTTCGACCAGTGATGTGCTATGCCATGCTATGAAAATCACCCTAACCCTGCCGCGCGGAGGAGCGGCACCGTGTGCAGCGGGCCCACGGTGCCGCTCCTCCGCGCGGCAGAGTTGCCTGCACTCGGCGGATTGCCTACATCGTGATTAAAAAAATTACGCGCACCGCCGCGGGGAGCGGTGCCGCGCCACTCCGTGTGTTCTGTGCCTTAGTGCGATAAAGATTGAAATTAGGGCTCGCGGTCGTGTCCGGGTTTCGTGTACACGTGTCGGGTACCCGTGTTCGTGTAACCCGCCCGCGGGTCTAAGCGACCGGTCCGAACGGATCCGTGTAATTAGCGCACGGGTATCCGTGTACACGTGTACACGTGTACACGGGTACCCGCGTCCTGTTTACACGCGGGTAGTACTACCCGTCCTTGAGTTGTGGTGTGAAGCTAGGAACTATCCCGTTGTTCTAAGAATGTACATACAAGTACTAAATGAGTGTTCGTAGCATTGCAATTATAACATATTATTTGTGAATAAAAATAGCATAGGAATAAATGTAACAAATTATAACAAAGTACGTAAAGTTCGCCTCCTCAAATTCATATTTTAAAAAAGTAAGTACGAATCCATGCTAATGTTATTAATATGAAAGTGGGTCTGTCTGCCTGTGTCTTTCTGTTACCCCTACACGCTTTAACAGCTGAGTTGATTCAGATAAAATTTGGTTTAGAGATTTGAGTCTGGGGGAGGGACATAGGATATAAACGAGTTCCACGCGGACCAAGTCGCGGGCAGACGCTAGTAAGTTTTATCCAATAAAAAAACATTCCATGTAAAAAAGAGGCCAAGTCTCGAAACTCTTCCACCTTAAAAAGCTGTGAGATATTTCGTAGTACCAAGTCTCAGGCATTCTCATTTTTATTTATTTGCCAGCTAAATAGAATTCTGCCACTTGGCAATCACACCACTTTACTGCTTTTATGGATTTTTGCACACCTTAAACTATGAAGTATTGTGTAATTGCCAAGTCGCAAAATTATATTTAGCTAGCAAATAAAGAATAATAAGAATGCCTGAGACTTGGTACTACGAAATATCTCACAACTTTTTACGGTGGAAGAGTTTCGAGACTTGGCCTCTTTTTTACACGGAATGTTTTTTTATGGGATCTTACTTCTTTTTGAAGGTTATTGTGTCATCAATACATACAAATTACGAATGCAGTCTCATTCTTGCTTTTGAATTTTTTCTCCCATTCGCTGCAAATGTAACTTTGTAATCCTATATATTTATATGGGATTACAAAGTTATTTATGCGTATCTAGACATCAGGACCGAAATTTGCAAAATATTTTATTTTCATCTTGATTTTAACACTTAACACTAAATATGTTCTAAATTAAGCGGCGGTAGAGGGCGCTAGTGAGCACCTGTTAAAAGCTAGCTCCGTGTTGATATGCATTATAAATTATTTTAAAGTCATAAAGTATAAATAAAAACGGTGAAACGCTTAGAATTCGTGACAACTAAGCTATAGACAGTGAATGCAGAGGGTGAAAAAGACATAAAGAGACCTAATTTTTAAAAACAAAATGTGAACGGTTGTAAGTGTCAGTTCGAAACATAAACACTATTAATAATTTCCTGTTTTACGGAAGTTAGAGGATGCCAAAAGTGTTAACTTGATAAACAATTATTAGCTCGTTACATAAATAAGTGAATTTAGTGAATAAAAACAAATATATGAACAACGAAAACAACGGCCTTAATTATTAAATTTGCAAGAGTTAAGGTTGTTATACGCGAGGGAACGTTGCCATTTTCAGACAATAGTGGTAGTTGGTGTGTGAACTTCAGCACATTCAGAAAGAATTAGAGAACCAAAGGAATACTATAGAAAAAAGCGGTGATAATGTAACAGAAAGGATACAAAAGTCGCTCGACGAAAAGTTTTGCCTACTGGAAGAAAAATACGACAGCCTAAAGGAGCGTGTAGAAAACAATGAAAAAAGGCTATATTTCCTAGAAAAAAATGCGCGCCAACGAAATTTAGTCTTCTTCGGTATGGCAGAATCTGAAAAATCCTACTTCGAACTGGAAAACCTCATCCTGAACTTTATCAATAAATATTTTGCAATTGAGATTGATTATAGGGATATAGAATCTCTAAAGAGAGTAGGTAAAAAAGCACAAAACCCGCGCCCTATCGCCGTGTCATTCACAACTCTCCGAAAAAAAATTGAAATCATGAAACAAAAGAAAAAAATAGACGAAACAGGTATTTACATCCAGGAAGACTATCCCATCCAAATATTAAAAATCAGGAAAGAACTTCAAGTACAAGCTAAACTAGAGCGAGAGAAAGGAAACAAAGTAATCATCAAGTACGACAAACTAATAGTAGTGAATAATGAGTCTACAGCCACGTCCAACAATAAGAAAAAAAGAAACCTTTCACTGTCCCCTCAGAATGAGCCAGGCCAATATAACGAATCCTCCACACAAATACAATTAAAAAAGAAGAATAAAACTTCAAAGGAACAAAGCAATTCGACCGGTACTACGAGCACAAATACACCCTGTATGAATAAGAACAAACATTCATTGATGAGCTTTGTTACTACTACAAGCAGAAACGATATCAACCTGAGCCCGAACACTAGTCAAAATAAATAGCAGCTAGCGCCTCCTCCTCAAAATTATATTACACCAGAAATATGTCATACTAATATAAATCTTCCAACCCGGCCGGTCACCGTGGAAGATCAAGACCAAAACCCTCCAAAGAAAGGAAATAAAAACAACTCAGAAATTGTAGTAAATACTCCAAACCAAGCAGTACCCGACTCAAGGTCAAAAAAAAAATATAACAGACTCTACATACTTACCTATAATGTCAGGTCACTGTCATCATACGAACGCCTCATCGAGCTTAATGAAGCGCTAAGAAAAGTAAAATATGATATAATAGGCTTATCCGAAGTAAGACGCATGGGAAACTCTATCGAAGAGTATGACGACTTTATATTTTGTTATTCGGGAAATACACCTGGAAAATATGGAGTAGGATTCCTAATAAACAAGCGCCATAAAAATAGTATTGAAAGCTTCACTGGCACCACCGAAAGAGTCGCAATTTTAAACTTAACCATAGAAGGAAACCCACTTTCAATCATACAAGTATATGCACCCACAGAAGCAGCGAGAGAAGAAGACATTGACAACTTCTACGCCAACCTATACAAAGCTGTTGGTTTAGCACACAAAAGCTTTATAATAATGGGCGACTTAAATGCCAAAATAGGACAACCTAGAAAGGACGAATACTTGATTATGAAATTGAATGGATACGGTGAAAGAAACCAACGAGGGCAAAGACTCATTGAATTCGCCCTCGAGAACAAACTAGCAATTTTAAACACCTTTTATAAGAAAAAAACGAACAGAAAGTGGACCTGGAGATCACCATGCGGAAAATTCAAAAATGAAATTGACTACATCCTCTCTAACCACCCAGACTGTTTACAAAACATAGAAATACTAAACCTTAATTTTCCTTCAAACCACAGACCGGTAAGAGCGACAATAACTTTGAAAAAACAAAAGAAGTCTAGAACTGGATACACTTGCTCCCAAAACTCTACATTAAAGCACGAAGAAGAAAAAACGAAATACATACAGCTAATCTAGTCCCACTTACCGGAACTGCTAACTGGACAAGAAAATTCCTCGGTTCAAAAACACTACGACAAAATATTAGAGACTGTCACTTCTAGCCTCCAGGGTGCAAGATTAACAAATAAAGATACAAACAGACCCCATAAAATTTGATCTGATCGCACGCTATCACTCATGAAACGAAGACAAGGAATACAACACATTCAAAACAAAACTAGATCAACTTAAAACGAACTATCAGCGCTATATAAGCTAACAAATAAATATATAAAACAGGATTACGCTAATTATAGAGCTAAAACGATAGAGAACCATCTAACAAACACCGGAAGCTCAAAAAAGGCTTTTAAGGAATAACGTACTAATAAATCATGGATTGATGGGCTTAAATTAGCAGGCAAAACACACAACAATCGCGATGACATAGTGAATATAGCAACAGAGTACTACAAATCTCTCTACAGCGCTCAATTAAACGAAAATGTAACCTGTTATAACAACACACCTTGCACAAACGGAAGCACGAAGAGAGGTAACATAACATTAATATCCGAACAAGAAGTTTTAAACGCTATAAAAAGACTAAAGCTAGAGAAAAGCCCTGGCTCAGACACCATCACAAACGAGGCCATAAAAACAGCCCAAACTCTACTAACTACACCATTAACACGCATATTCAATCGCATATTGGAAACGGCCGAGACGCCATCACAATGGTCTGAATCAAATATTATCCTCATATACAAGAAAGGAGATCCGAACGATATCGCAAATTACAGACCGATAAGCTTACTCCCATGCCTCTATAAACTATTTTCATCCATCTTAAACCAAAGAATAAGTATCACTCTAGAAACCAAACAACCAATAGAGCAGGCGGGCTTTCGTAAAGGCTACTCTACGATCGACCATATACATACATTGGAACTGATAATAGAAAAATATCAAGAACAACAGAAGGCTCTTTACGTAGCCTATATAGACTACAAAAAAGCTTTTGACACCGTATCCCACTCAAGTATTTGGCAATCATTAAAAGACCAAGGAGTCGAAGAAGAATATATACGAGTTATTCGAAGTATCTACAATAAAAATATCGGAAAAATAAAACTAGAAAAAATTGGTCTGCCTTTTACTATTCAAAGGGGAGTGAGACAAGGAGATCCACTGTCTCCTAAATTGTTTATCGCAATTCTGGAATCGACTTTAAGTAAATTGAACTGGAACAATCTTGGTTTGTACATTAATGGCAATTATCTAAGCCATTTACGCTTCGCAGACGATTTAGTTATCCTATCAGAGTCTAGCCAGCAGCTTCAAATCATGATCGAATCATTAAACGCAGTAAGCAAGCAGGTAGGCTTAGAAATGAATCTCACGAAGACAATGCTAATGACAAACAGCGAAAAAAGGAGAATATTGGTCGACAACGAAGTTATAGTATATACAGAGTATTATACCTATCTCGGCAAACAAATAAGCTTTAACAGACAAGCGAACTACTTAGAAATAGAACGACGAACATAACACACTTGGAACAAATATTGGAGCCTAAAAGAAATATTCAAGAGCAATTTCCCAATAAAAATCAAAACAAGAGTGATGTCATCATGCCTATTACCTTGCCTAACATATGCCTGTCAAACATGGAAGTTCACTACCAGCATAAAAAATAAAATAACTTCATGCCAAAGGGGAATAGAGCGCAGTATGCTCAATCTGAAAAAAATACAAAAAATAAGACATACAAAGATACGTAGCGTCACAAAAGCTACTGATGCTCTAACTTTCGCCCGAAAACAAAAGTGGAAATGGGCAGGACACGTAGCGCGTCTTCAGGACGAGCGATGGACCAACAAAATTACATCGTGGAAGGGACCAAAAGGAAAACGGCGCAAGGGAAGACCCTTCACAAGATGGGAAGACGACATCGTGAGAACTGCTGGTTCCTCCTGGATGCGAATAGCACAATACAGGGAAAAGTGGAATCTTTTGGAGGAGGCCTATACCCGCTTAGGGGTTCATTCAGAATAAATATAGTTCTTAGATAACAATAAAAAAGAAAAAATAATAATAATAACATTAATATAAGAAACAAAACTAACAAGCAAGAAAACAAATATATCATATACTTACTTAGAGATTTCTTTCTTATACATAATAGACACTAATTTAATAGATTTTTAAACTTTTTTTTAAACTCGTTTATTTGTAATGAAATAAAGGCTTTTTTATTTTATTTTATTTTATTTATTATGTTCTAAATTAGTGTTTTTGTTGATCGTTCAGTGAATATGTGAGTGACAAAATACAGAAACTTTGACTAGATATAATTCTTAAACTACTGCTTCAAATTGAATGAAATTTGAAATATACCATGTTTAAACAATGCCTGCTTGGTTACTGAAAATTTAGGCTTCCAGTTTTATTCACAACGAAGTTATTGGGGGGTCAAAAACGGTTTGAACTGCTTCGAAAAAAGATGGTACGGCAGTGCCGCTTTTTTGCTCGACTTGGCGGGGGCACCGCCGTGCCCCCAGATTTTTATATGAGCTTAAAATGTGAATAATAAAGTAGTAACATTAATCTAGTTTTGGTTTTGAACCATAATAGTAACGAAGCTGGTGGTCTAAAATTGGCCGGTCCCAATTTAGAAATAATGATGAGACTTTACTGCATTTATGAAATTTTGCATACCTAAATAAAACTATGTAGTATTGTGCGATTACCAAGTCACAATAGTACATTACGTAACTAGGGCGGTGAATTCGTGAATGCCCCAGATCGCAGGTGTTTGTGCGCAGCGTGCAGTAAAACTTGTATTATGGCCAGGTGTGACGTAAAATTTTATTTAGCAAGTAAATAAAGCCCCCCACAAGGTGAACTGAGGACCTGGTAAAGGTTGCGGGTGTCCGCTGGATGCGGGTGGCGCAGGACCGGTCACTTTGGCACTCTTTGGGTGAGGCCTATGTCCAGCAGTGGACGTCTTTCGGATTTAAGGATTAATGAATGCCTGAGACTTGGCTCTACGAAATGTCTAACAACTTTTTTAGCTAACTCTTTTTTCCATGAAATGTTATTTATGGGATGAGACTTACTAGCTTCTGCCCACGACTCCGTCCACGTGGAACTCGTTTATATCCTATGTCCCTTAAGACCCCTTCCACTTCCCTAATATAGCCGTTCAGCGGTAAAATACCACAGCTCGGGTCGGCGAAGATAATAGATAAAAGTACATTATTGTCGAAGCAAGGGAAGTAGGCAATTGCTGGCTGAGTATTAATTTTAAATAGACGACCTTTGGAGACCCGTTTCGCCGGCAGGTGACGAACAAAACAAACAAAGTAAACTTAAGACATAAGTAGTTAGCTTCCATTTTTTTGTTGAAATTTCGACTTTATCGCAAAGGCATAAAACTTAATATTGCTTTGGAATTCAACCACTTCTTTATCTATAGTTTAGTCTCTAAGACTTTTGGGTTTATCCAAAAAAACTGCAAGACACTGATAACGCCTATACAAATGATGATCTCGTTACTGCAAATTATTTTTACCTCGTTAAATTACATCAACCATGTTTAGTACATCCGAAATTGTATGATAAAATCCTGTCAAAAACACAAGCAGAAAACGACTTTTTCATGAGAACATAAAATCGTACCGTTGTCCGACATCGAAATAATTATGGTATACTTAGAATCGGTAACGTAAAATCGTTTTGTTTGAGTAGGTAACTTTATTTTAAAATGATAACGGTATACATTGAAGCAGTAGCAAAATAGTCGTAATATCGTTTTGTTCGAGTACCTTTCTTTTAAAATGATTACTGTGTCCATAGGTAGGCAGAGTAATGATGCAAGTATCGTTTTGATTCAGTGCCTTTATTCGGTGCTCATATTCAACCTCGTGAGTAAAGGTACTGTTTAAAAAGGTATACCACATGCAGTCCCTTATTTAGAACCATACTGACGGTGGAAGAAAATGAAGACTTAGCAAATGTCAACTCTATTTGAATGACGTTAAGGATCAAAAGTACTTAACATTAAATTTCCTCGACTGTACAATACAATAAGCGCTCGGTTAATATTAAAAAGTTCTCATGTACAGTCAGCCATGACAGTGGGCTACCACTTTTGGACCTTATTTTGCATGCAATAAAGTACAAAAGTGGTAGACCACTTTTGTGGTTGACTGTACTTACTTACTGTTTTTGTTTAGCTATCATATCTATAAGCGGCTATTAATAAAAGTTAAACAGTTTGCGTGCCCTTTGTCGGTCAATCATTAAAAAAAATACTGGGTTTATACAATATTATGACGCAATAGAGCAAACATACTGCCCCCGTTACGAAAAAGGGCGCATGTCACATTTTTGTCAAAATTGAGTTATATACATTGCCGTGATCAGAAAAAAAAGGCGCGTCTGTGAGTATTTTTTATTTTATCCTAGGAAGTCTAGAAACAGAGTTACCATAAGAAAAAAGGGCGCTTTTACACCCATTTCCTCACTTAAACCACCTTAAACTAAATTGAAAAGTCGTTTGTCCGAAATACAATGAAGACCTGGAATGTAAAGGCGTAAGTGCGTATATGCGCCTATTTTTTTTGTCACTTTTACAACATTTCCATAAAATAAAAGACGCGACTTATGATCTGCTGTTTTATAAAAAGTGGAAAAGACGCAAGTGGTCACCTGCGTCTTTTTAAGTAAGTTTAAGTTAAAAGCATTCTTGTTGACATTGACGCATCCGCCATTACCTCAGCAAAAGAAAGGCGCTAGTGACCACAAGCGCCTTTTCAACTTCGCATATGACTTATATCATTAATTATATTTGACACATCTGCAAGCGAAACAAAATAAAAAAGGCGCTAGTGGTTACTTGTGCCTTTTAAATTAAGTACTTTTGCAAAAGTACCAGGACTCTTGTGGTACTTCCGTCTACGTTTTGCTCTTAGCTTAATTTTTGTTGTATAATACTTCTTAGAAAAGGCACTAGTACGCACAAGCGTCCTTTTTTTCCATAATCTTTTTAAAAAGCAGGGTAAGTGGGGAGGAATTCTATCGATGTTCTTTCAGTTACGCCCGAAACTTTGCCACCGGGAGACCTGCGTCTGAGCAGCTCAGCGTGTAGGCAAGTTGCAAGTTATATCGTTTTTTATTCGCGAGAGATTATTTAAGTACCTATCAGATTGTCACTGTTATATTTTTATTTATTTACAGTGCCTACATGAGGGACACTATTTTGCCATGCACGATAACAGCAGTAACTTTATTAGTAATATTATTCAATTGTTTACTTTATTTGAATATGAATCAGAGGGGTATTAAGCACGTAACGTTTCGAACGAGCGGTAGGACAACTCAACTGTAATTATTCCATACAAAAAATGACATTTTACATATACCTGACGCGCGTGCAATGCGTTACATGATCGACCAGCTGGTAAACATTTGAATACATTTTTGTTAGTCCAGCCCGAGTCCACTCCTTCTATGAAGAGCTTAGATTCCTCCACTCGTGTTGGTGTTCGGTTTTGGCGTAGGCTTCAAAAGTTCGAAATTATGGTTGCCTGCGAGAGTCCTACAAATGGATATGGACCTACAAAGTGATTTGTAGACCCCTTTTTGGCAAGCTTATCCGCTCTTTCGTTGCCGATGTGTCCTCGTGCCCTGGTATCAAAACTAGTTGCACCCTATTATGCTTTCCAAGCTTGTTCAGTGCCTAGACGCCATCATAGTAAGCGCTTTAAGGGCCGCTTGACTGTCACTGAGTATATAGATGGTCTGCCCTCTGGTGGGCCTGTCTATATTATAATTATCCTGTACACAGGCAATTATGGCGTATGTCTCCGCCTGGAAGGCGGTTGCCAAACAACATATGCTTACACTACTACTATAGTCATTCGCATAAATCCTGCTCCCGTACCGGATCCCATTTTTGATCCGTCCGTGTACCATATACTGTCTTCGACGACAGACCTAGGGGGTTCTAAACCTTCGGCCCATTCAGCCTGGATGGAACTTTTGTTGTGTAGTTACTATATATAATACATAGGTAGCATTTTATCGCATCCCATGTTTGTTATTCTGTCTAAGAAACCGTCAGTCGCCATGTTTGTGTGCTTAGTCTTTGGCTTGCTACAACTC
The DNA here is from genome assembly GCA_945867215.1 of Epinotia demarniana. NCBI lineage: Eukaryota > Metazoa > Arthropoda > Insecta > Lepidoptera > Tortricidae > Epinotia > Epinotia demarniana. The sequence continues at coordinate 3,892,790 of OX244273.1, read as the reverse complement.
CACAGTCCAAGAGTTCTAAATCTGTAAGTAGAGCGATTTGCGCGCCTCTGACTTAATCACCATGTGAAGTGGCGGTAGGTCCAGTAGGGACTTTTAGCGCCGCTGTAGGGGTGGTACGCCCCTGTTATAGAAATGCATACCGATCTCTGCACCATCATCAGGGCATCTCTGCATGTGCTCATTAAAGTCCTTGCCACCATACCAGACTACCGTACAATAATATGGGTCTCACCATCATGGTGTAGATCCACTTCAGTACCTTTGGGTTCAGTCCCCATGTTTTGCCATACGCTGATCTACACATTCCAAATACTTAGTACCAAATAGTTAAATGATGCTGATGACCAAATATGATTTGTTTCTTAACGCAGTTTTACGGATCTTATTACACGTCATTTTAATATATGTAAATTTGGCAAAGTTACTTCATACGTTATTTTATGTTTTTTAATTTTTAATATGTACTATCGAACCAACTGAATCATGACCCACCATAGAACCTTGTTACAATTAACGAACATACGTACGATCATATGACGTTAATATGTCAGTTAATTGTGACAAGATTCCATGGTGGGTCAGGATTCAATTTTGTCGATGGTACAAGAGTTTTCTTAAAAATAATATTTTTTGAATTGTAGCTGCAAACCGATGTTAAATTAAAACAAAACATGTAGAAGTGACTTTTATGTGAGTAAAGTCAAATCAGTCAGTATCAATTATATCATTGAAAAGACGCTAGTGGTTACATGCGTCCGTTATTTAAGGATAAATAGGAGTAATATCTGGTAAATACTTAATTGGGCTTAGTTAAAAGGACGTAAATGGTGACTAGTGCCTTTTTTACTAAGTGTCTCGTATTTTCCAAACATTTTTTTACTAAGATGAAAAGGAAAAACGCGGAAAATAAAATAAATAAAAATAAATTATAGAATTACTAAAAACTAAAATGTGCACAAGGTATTTACCTAACGAAAGCCGTTTACAGAACGTCTCTATCTATTTTCATTTGGAAACAGCAGATTTTTTACCATTTATTTAACTTTATAATTTTTTTCTCAGTTTCGACTTCATGTGACAAGCGCCCTTCTTCGTAACGGGGGCAGCATAGGCTTCCTGCGATATTTTCTTTTGCCACGTACCTAATATAAAACAACATCATACACACCAAACCCATAGAGTTGCTAATGCCAATAGAGTAAAATGAAATAAATAAATTATATTCCCTCAATTCAAACGGCCGCGGACGGTCCGAACCCGCGTGTAATTAGAACCCGCGGGTACGTGTGTACGGGTACACGGGTACCCGGGTACCCGCCCGCGGACCGGGCGGGTTCGGGCGTGTCCGTGTGGAACGGACGCTTAGCACCGCGAGCTTAAGAACACGGGTATTCGGGCGGGCGGGTTTACACGTGTAGCGGGAGCCCTAATTGAAATACACGAACTAAGTTTGAGTTTCGCGGTAGCCGTTCTGCAGTAAAGTTGCAGTGGTCGAATATACAAAGCAGTGCACGGAATGCAAAGATCGCATGTCTTGAAACCTCGTTTGTGGCTTTAATATTACTATTATATCGCTACTAGGCGCTTCAACGTAGTCAAAAATAAACTCGTTACAATGGTTTTAGTAGGACTAACATTATTAACCAGAGTGGCGACCACGCACTGGAAGGCGCAGCGTGGGTAGGCCCCCGACAAGGTGGACTGATGACCTGGTAAAGGTTGCGGGAGTCCGCTGGATGCGGGTGTCAAGGGATCGGTCACTTTGGCACTCTTTGGGGGAGGCCTATGTCCAGCAGTGGACGTCTTTCGGTTGATAAGATGATGATGATGAACATTATTAACGCCAAACATTTTCTGATGTACGTGTCGTAAGATACAAGGTCAAAGTTATTTGTTCTTCATTTAAGGCATATGCATGCATACGTAGCACCTTGTTGGTAATCTACCACCGGCTCGGAAAGAAAACCTTAAATTTCTGGCTCAATAAGAACCGGCGTAAAAAACTGGCTATATGGTAAACTATGTATACCGTGTGTTACATGCGGGCATTTATTAAAACTGATAAATATATTCCATTAGCAATTATTTGCATGTATTTGCAAATCATAATTATGTAAATTAACAGCGCAACTATTTTTACAAAATACAAGCCTTCAATGGACTAGGTGTATGACGCCGTAATAAACAAAGTACGAAGAGCTGTCAGTTACACGTACTTGTCAATTTACTTTGCCGTGCATTGCTGGCAATTTCAATTTTGTTAGAAAATTCATGATTTTGGAATTATAGTTAATTATTTGAATTAAGGTGATAATTAAGTTAAAGAACTACGTTAATATACCCTACTTAAAAAAAGCCCGCTTACCGGTAACACACAGTATATCATGATAGCTATGAGATGTGTTAAGAGTAAGTATATTAACTAAGTATAAAAGTAAATGAAAGTGAGTGATTACTACGAATAATACATACCAATGACCGAAGCATTATGTATCAATAGGCGCATAAACTTTATTCTGACAAGGCCCTGTTAGGATTCGACCCTGCCATCTCAAATTCAAACACCACTGAAACTCCTCAACTAAATCCGCTGAACCCACAAAGGCGGACCCGTACCGTAATTACCAACGTCTCACAAGACTATCGGTCGCTTTAAGATTTATTTTATCCTTTTATATCCCGTCTCAGGACAAAGCGACAAATGGAAACCTCAGAAGGAGGATTAGGGCCCATAATAGGTATAACTTGGAATTAGTTGCACACATGTTATAGGGTTAGATGGTTTTATAATGTTTTGAGTGGCCATATCCCCAGACTGTACCTACGATTTGTCGTTTATGAAAATACTTCATTGTACACAAGGCACTGGCAAAAATACAGACAAAACAGGTCAAGGTACAAAAGCGAACGTATCCCTGCAAGGGATCTCTTTCGGGTAACCTTTGAGCAATTTAGTGGAGATCAGGAACAAAAATATAGACAACTAACACGCGTACAGAAACGTTTTTACCTTTACGCAAGTACAAAAAAAATGATCTAAGGGATGGAGCAGCCCTGTAAGCAAAGAAATGTCTTTGATGGGAGACCGCTATTCCGTAACAATACACATACAATAAATATACAGAGTTTACCAAAAATAGGATGTGAACCGATCAAAGCCATAACAGGTATCGTGTTCTGATAAGAAAAAACCAAGAGAAATTTTTTTTTTTTTTTCGAATTTAAACTTTCGTGAGACATGTTAACGCAATCGACATGAGGAGCGGGCGCGGGCAGTGTTACGAGCGACACCGCCGCGAGAACACTCATCCTGAAGAAGAACTCCCGAAGAGTTCGAAACATGTCGCCTGGAGTGACATTGAATACGTGAGTTGAACCGTGTGATTAGAAGATTTATATTTTTTTTCTTATCATAACACGATACCTGTTTTACCCTTGATCGGTTCACATCCTATTTTTGGTACACGCGTACAAATATATACTCATACTCATACTCACTTATTTATAATACTTAAAAATATTACATGTCAGAATGTAACAATTATTTAAATAACCTAATTTAATTTATATAATTTAATTCATTAGTGCTGCAGTAAGTTGATAATTTTAACAAACTATTTATTATTATTTAGATAGTTAATTATTTGGTCGTCGGCTGCTTTCGTTAACATTCAAATCGTGAAATTCAGAGACCTCGTAGAAGGCATTTTATAAAAGCCTTTGTATATATAGCTACATAAATATACAAATAGTATCCTATTCAATCAAAAATTCATTGTCATTGGAGAGCCACAACTTTTAAAGCTTTTCTTTGAGTTAGGTATGTCACGAACTTTACTGGACTTATTGGAGTAAGACGGTTTATTAGGTTTATTAGGTTATTAGGTTTTTAGAACATTCTTTGAACACCAGGGCTGCAACGAATAAATAATAATGAATATGAATATATAAACACTCGCACTCGAACATCTACTAACAACGCTACCTTTTTTTAATATTTCAGACAATATTTCTTTAAATACCAACGCCGCTAAATGCGAACAAACAAAATAGGTATTTAAAAATAGGCATTTTTAGGGTTCCGTACCTCAAAAGGAAAAAACGGATCCCTTATAGGATCACTTTGTTGTCCGTCTGTCTGTCTGTCTGTCTGTCAAGACCATTTTTCTCAGGAATGCGTGGAGGTATCAAGCTGAAATTTATATCAGATACTCAGGTCTATTGTCTCTTGGAGCTGTAAAAAAATCAAACTTAAAAGCCAACGCAATCAAAAGATACAGTCGTTTATGCTGCAAATTTTAGAGCTTTTCGACACTCGCAAAACCTACGGGGTACTTCCCGTGAACTCAGAAACTTGAAATTTGGCACGAAGCATTGTCATATAGCACAGACAGAGGAAAAATTACGAAAAGTAGACATTTTTAGTTAAATCATAGACAGACGTCTGTCTGTCAAGACCATTTTTCTCAGGAATGCGTGGAGGTATCAAGCTGAAATTTATATCAGATACTCAGGTCTATTGTCTCTTGGAGCTGTAAAAAAATCAAACTTAAAAGCCAACGCAATCAAAAGATACAGTCGTTTATGCTGCAAATTTTAGAGCTTTTCGACACTCGCAAAACCTACGGGGCACTTCCCGTGAACTCAGAAACTTGAAATTTGGCACGAAGCATTGTCATATAGCACAGACAGAGGAAAAATTACGAAAAGTAGACATTTTTAGTTAAATCATACAAAAAAACACTTTTTAAATTTTAAACTTAATACCTTTTTCCTCATAAACGTGTGGTGGTATTAAATTGAAATTCATGTCAAATACTTAGGGCTATATGACCCATCAGATGTAGCAAAACCAAACTTTTATGTCAACGCAATCAAAAGAAATGGCAATTTAAGTCGCATATTTTGAAATTGAGTACTCGCAACAAACTCAAAACCTATAGGGACTTCCCGTTAACACAGAAACTTAAAACTTGGCACGAAGAAACTTCATATAGCACAGACAAAGGAAAAATTACGAAAAGTAGACATTTTTAGTAAACATATACAAAAACCATTTTCTTCAATTTTAAACTTACTTCCTTTTTTCTCTTAAATGTGTAGAGGTATTAAATTGAAATTCATGTCAAATACTCATGTCTATAATACCTTTCAGCTGTAGCAAAACGAAAGTTTTATGTCCACGCAATCATAAGAAATAACAATATAAGCCGCGTAATTTAAAACTAAAAAAGGTGTATGTGAAGTCCCCAACCCGCACTCGGCCAGCGTGGAGACTACTGCCCGTTCCCTCTCATCCATGGGAGGAGGCCTGTGCCCAGCAGTGGGACGTATATAGGCTGATTTATATTATGATAGGTAATCTCAAGGGTATCAAAACCTAAAGTTACTTTCCCGTGAACTCAGCTTTCAAAAGAAACAGCAATTTAAGTAATCCGCTTATTTTGCCGTTCGCAACTTTGATTTCCTTGCGAGTAGTTCTACTCGTAAGGAAATCAAAGCCTAAAGAATGATTACTAAATTGATAAAGTGACCCTGTTTAAATTTATGCTTCCCCAGCTTTCCACATTGTAATGTTACGGATTCCATTTTCATTTATCATTTAGTAATAAACATACTAAGTACAACTTTTGCTTGTTATAGGTTTGTACGGAACCCTCGGTGCGCGAGTCCGACTCGCACTTGGCCGGTTTTTTTAAGTCTGTAGCTGGTCTGAAGGCAAAGTTTGTTATTAAAATTTTCGTTTCGTTCCGTTTTAACTTTAAAACAACATTTTAGCGCTTAAGATTTTCCAGCGCATTAGCGCCATTCTTCTGCAGAAAATCAAAGTTATATGATACGATTTTATGTAACGACGTATCTTATAAATGTGCAGGTTCCCTGATGATAAGACATCGTAGACGATGCTTCCAACTCTCCTATTAAAAATTCAAAGGTCTTTGAGAATTCACTGGTTCATTTCCACTTAATCCAAATTGTGTCCATTTGACTAAAAAATTAAAGGCTATAAAACATTGAAGACAACAACTACATCAAGGCTATAAACTATCAGAAAAATTTAAACAATCTCCTCCATGATAAGTTTGTGCATTGCCGATCCCATCCATCCCAAATTAAAACAAAATAATCAACACAACGGAATCCTCATCCAGACAGTTTCCACATGAACGGAAACTTTAAGTGTTTTAACCCGAAGAATAACAACGCTGGAAAATCTGACAAGGATAGCGCCACGGGAGCCTGGGAGGGACAAAAGAGATAGTGGACGGGGCTAATGGTACCAAGCAAGCCTTAAAGGCTGTTTCTCTTAAATAAATGAGGGAGAGTTTTTTTTTCTATTTTTTCTCAGTTTGAACAAGGGGAGGGATGAATTGTTTTATGACTGGTTATAACGAGGAACTGGGTTAGTTTTCTTTGGGTTATGTTTTGTTTCAAGTTGACGGTTGAGTAGTGAATGTTTGAACAGCTATTTTTGCTCGACTACACACGAACAGAGTTTATGTAAAGACAAGTTTCTGCCCGCGAATCCGTCCGCGTCTAACTCGTTTATATCGCAGCTCCATACAAACTTTTACCCCCCCATTTCACCCCCTTAGGGGATGATTTCGGGTATAAAAACTATCTTATGTCACTCTCCATCCCTTCAACTATCTCTACTTAAAAATCACGTCAATTCGCCGCTCCGTTTTGCCGTGAAAGATGGACAAACAAACAAACACACACTTTCCCATTTATAATATTAGTATGGATATGGATTAAGCCTGAAACACGGCGTGGCCTACGGTGGCGGTCGATAGTGTCATTGTTTTTTTAAAATAGATAATACTTAACTCTATCATAAATCTACGGTGGTGACATCGTCGCGAGCCTTTCGGAACATGCCCGTTTCCTAAAACAACCGTTCCCAGAACATCCGTTCCCGTCACAACCTCTTCCTTAATAATCCGTTTCCCATAATATGCTTTTTCCAAACGATAGATTAGGCTTGATATCCGTTTCCCAAAACACCCGTTCCCGTCACAAATTACCCGTATAAAGCCCACATCACACTGGTACGGCCTGGCCGCGGCGGATAAACTTGTCATTAACTGTCAAATTTACTATTATCCGCAACCGCAGACCGCGTTAGTGAGTTACAGGCCTAATTCATCATAAGATTTGGCTTATGGCATATGAAAACCGGGTGTATAGACATACGGATGCGATGAGAAACGGGACTTTTGGGTATATTTGGTGTCATGAGAGACAGATCTTTTGATCGGATATCTATGAGAACCTGAGGGATAGTCACTTAACGTTTTTACGTCACACCTGGCCATAATGCGAGTTTTACTGTACGCTGCGCGTACGCCTGTCATTTTACGCCTTCACCTGAAGCAGAAACCTGCTTGGTCAAAATTCTTTCGTATGACCGGCGTCTAGCCGGCTTCTTGCCTCTACATTTTTCAACTGATTCTCGTTAAATTTTGTGAGTTATATATTGAATATTTTTATTGCCTCTTCGTTTTCTGCAGCTAACAGGGTCACTAGTATAGTTTGGTCACCATTTGTGACGGAGTTTGGCAGGCACGGCTTAAAATCCGCGTTACTCTTAAAACTCACAATCATAAATCATCATTTTGGGGCAAGTTGCGTGCCTCTAGGAACTCAGTCCTTGTTGTAATTGGTGAAGACATAAATGTTCCAATTAGTAGGTTTTGACTGTCTGTGCATCGAATTGCGAAACATAAACAATTTTAGTAAAAAAATGTTTTTTTATTACATCAAAATGTAAATTTTTGTGTACTATACTTTTATAAAAAAAGACTTCCTTCTGTAATTTTTGTTTATATTAACCTCCGATAGCATAATGATATCGGTTTTGGCCTGAAATAAATGTCTTTCTAATATTATTATTAAACACAACTTCTAAATAACTAAACACCAAATCCTCAAGCTGTATCAAAAATTAAACTCTACATTACATAAACCTGAGCACACACTGGCGTCGTGAAACACAAAATTTACCCCCCTCAGTATATTGTAGCCATTTCCTGAAGTCCCACCCGACGATGGGGGGATGGGGGTTAGTAGCAAGAGGACGGCGTGATAGAGCGTGAGAGGTTGAAAGGGGTGAAATTGCAACGGATTAAATATTGCCCTGCATTAATATTGCCATTACTATATGACAAGGAATTATTGCCGACTTTTAGGAAGTAGTTTTGTGTTATATGTGGATGGTATAGATACGAAATAATTAATTGTAAATCTTATTGACGTGTAAAATATTGTTTCTATCGATAAATTAAATGAATTTGATTGGGGCACGACCTTCATATGTTTAATGTTTTTTTTTTATCTAGGTTAGTGCCTACATTAGAAAATATTTTCAAATAGGTCGGTGAAAAAATCCTGGCAAAAAAGAAATCTTTTTGTTTAGATACTTTGCACCGCACAGCTATCACGCGACGGCGTGCGAGTTCTCTCGATTTTTCTCGCACTATCCGTCTCTTTCTTATTAGAACACTTAGAAAGAGAGGTATAGTGCGAGAAAAATCGAGATTATGTCGCGGCCGTCTCATGATAGACGTGCTGAGTTGTTCAACAGTCTAAAGGGTTGCCAACCGTACCGTACTATTATATAGTACATACAAAAAATTAAAAAGTACATACATATACATACAAACACGCTTTTATCCCTAAAAGGGGTAGACAGAGCACATGAAACTTGTGCCCAGTGCCACTGTTACCATAAATGTGGGTAGGTATAAAAGATCGACAAGATGTGATATCGCAGTGATATGTTGCTAGCCCATCGCCCACAACACACTTTAACCCTCCCTTAGTCGACTCTTAGGACACCCATGGGAAGAAAGGGAGTGGTACTATTCTAACCCGACACCACACGGGCAAATTGTATTGTATCGCACCGCTAAAATAAGTGAGTGACCCGTTCTCATTATATTTTAATATGCCTGATTCTCACGGGAGATTTATGTATGAAATTGAAGAAATATTCAACGTAATTAATGTACGACCTTCAATGTACACGCAGGCAGGTTACGAATTCCGTGATGCCCTCCCCAGGAAGATGAGGAAAAGAAAACATCCAAAGCGATCACCCGAGATGTATATCTGAATAGACCACGTAAACGCTTTTAATTTACGCCAGCGTTTGGAATAAAGAATAAAGTAATAAAAATATGCGAGGCACATTTAAATGTATGTATGTGATGAAATTCAAATAGTGTTTTTCTTAATCTTCAATAAAAAACCATTTTACAAATATCTAATAAAACGAGTTCATCGTTAGCTGAACATGTTAGAATTTTAATCAATTGAACCAATCGAACCAGTCATTGTGGCAGTCTTCAGGGAGGCCTATGTCAAGCAGTGGACATCTTTTGGCTGATATTATGACGATGATGATGATCACCCATGGACAAAAAAGTTTAGGTAAAGTAATTTCCAATTTTAAAATCTGATTATTAACTTTTTTTTCTAGTCACGTAATCTATCTACTTAAATGTTATGCCTGTGAAACTTTTTCCCGAGGAAGAGGAAAACGCTCACAAAATCATCCCAGAGCGATCACCCCTCAGATGCGTAATTACAACAACAATTTTCACAAGGAGAGCCGTGGCAAATTACTTGTCTATTACGGAAAATTCTTAACATGGCACGGATGAGAATAATATATTTAAAAAAATGACGTAATATATCAGTTAGTGAGAAGAAAAGTTAACGTTAACTAGTTATGTCTGCTACTCGTTAACTAGTTATGTCTACTTAACTGTGATAGTTTTCCTTTTAAATTCATTATATGTACTACTGCCACGAATTATTTCAGAATGTTATTCTACTGTTTTGTCGGCGTGATTGGTTTATATACCCACGCCGAATTGCAGTTTTCTAGTTGTAAGGGTTACTGAGCTAAGCCGAAGACGGACAGACCGACCGACAGACGGACGAACATGGCGAAATTATAAGGGTTCCTTGTTGACTACGGAACCCTAATAAGCTCTTTATTTCTCATTACAAACTGCTATTGTGTTAAATGAATGCATTTTATATATGTATTTTTATATGAAATAACCATTAACTGGTATCTCAGGCCTCCTCCAACTGCCGCCACAATGCCCTAACCAACTTCCTAGTCCATATTTTTCCATCAACTTCTTCTATGTCATCTTTCCATCTTCGCGCCCTGCCGAGAGCGCCTGTAATTCATACTAGCATTATATGTAAATGCGGAAGTGTGTCTTTCTGTCTGTCTGTTAACTTTTCAACCTTAACCGCTGATTTAGATGAAATTTGGTATATAGATAGTTTGGGACCCGAGGAAGGACAATGGATAGTTTTTATCCCGACAATGACTCCCAAAGGAGCTGAAATAGAACGTGAAAGTTTGTATGGAGCTACCATACAAACGAGTCTGGGGCATAAGCCAGCAATATACGGATGAACAACGTCAAAATGTGTCCGAAACCCTTGATGCACCATTCCGACGCGCACATGACCGCTTTTCAAAGCTCCTGTTTTGATGTTTTAATTTTTATCTAACAAACAGTATCCCAACAAAGAGAAGTCAATGTAGCATTTAAAATTAATCAGTGTCATTTACTGTTTATTAACCCACAATCGTGGCTTTCGCAGCTTCCTCTACCGATCAAAGGCGAAATCAACGCAAATTTTCTGCTCAAGATACCACAATGGTAACGCCTATTTGTCAACTGTGAAACACTTTTGTTAAATTCCTTTTGAACTGGCTCACGAGTACTTTCGAACACCAAAATATGTAAAACGAGAGTGGAATTAGGTTATTTTTTTTTGTTTTCAGGATTGAGAGCATGGATCGTATTTATTGCTTATCTTTTGTTTTAATCTAACATGTTTTAAAACAATGGTCCTGCAAATCTGATTGAGACGGCCTGTTTGGTTTTGATAAAGATATTTTTTTTTGTTTTATCATGAGACACATATTCTATTGTAAATTAAATAAGAGCTCTTTATCTTTATTAAAAGTTATAACTGTTTAGAAAATGACAAAATTATACATGGTGACCGATTTAGCTTAGGAATTAGGAAGCAGTGAGTCTGCCTGCGATGCTGCTGCGAATAATACTGGGTTTTAATCTATATAATTTATGTCTTTTTTTCTGAGTTTAACACATCGAAAACATCCACAAACAACACACGCACATACACACACACTCAAAGCTTATTGTCACCGTCATTTTGAAAGCGTCAGTTTTCAACCAAACTGAAATAAGTTTAGCACATGCTTACGCTTTAGCCAATTTCTAACCAAGCCAAATAAGTTTTGCACACGCTCACGCACACATATTATACCAACAAAATTGCACAAAACTCGAAATAAGTGATTTTGAAAGCATTGCGAAACGTGCTGAAGAGTTTTGTGCGTGCGCGTGCTAAAACTTATTTGGCTTAGTTGAATATTGGTTTTGTTTGTTGGCAATGCTATCAATTGTTTTGGTCTGTGGTATCGAACATTGGCTCCGATAGCTCAGTTGGTTAAAAGTGTCCCGTTATACCAGAAGATCGCCGAATTATTTAATTTTTTCCTTGTAATTTTAAACACGCATTCGAAACCTTTTTAGATCCACGGTGGTCAAAGTGTTAAACGCAACGAATCCTGTGGTACTTTTCAATTTAGGTGTTTGAAAAGTTTTACAGGTAGACCACATTTTCGCAGAATCACCCTGAAACTTCTGGAGCCCTGGTTTAATTTTGTAGCGTACTTTTAAATATAAAGTAACAATTTACTTTTGCGTTTCAGGACTTTGCTCTTTGATGGCAAAATGAAAACGTTTTTGTTAAAACTGAGTTATTTCCTCAGTATAGTTTTTCACTAATTAGCTTTCGTGCTGTTATAAAGTTTACGTCGGTAGTTTTACATAAAAAGAGAAAAATGAGAAAAATTAAAGGAGATTTCTTAATTAAGTAAATGATAAGTAGGTTAAACATATGCCTGGTTGTACCACATAGAACCTTTAAGATACAATGTTGTAAATATAACACAACGTAATACGAGATCATTAATGTATTTTGTATTAACACACCAAAGCATCAAAAACGCGATATTAATACCTCAATATTGCCACCGATACCGTGGCAATATTGGCGAACCCGCGCAGGGCAGATAATGGACACACTTCGTGTCAAAATGCAAAGCCTTTATTAAATTTAACAGAAATACGCCGCGTATCAGCGGCCTGTCACGCGCGAATGCGTATTGGAACCGCCGCCGTGAACAAAGAACACCCTGTATGGATTTATATTAACAATTAAATTAATGATAAATGAGTGTGTACGATTTTAACCGCCGACGCAAAATGAGGGATGTTATAAGTTTGACGTATCTGTGTATATGTGTCAGTCTGTGGCTTCGTAGCTCGTGAACGAATGGACTAATTTTAATGCGATATTTTGTCCGAAAGCTGACGTGATCGAGATGGTTCTAAGCTAAGTTTCAGAAAAATCGGTTCAGCCTTTCGAGATATCGAAATTTGAAATGGAAATGTCGGTTTTTCAACTTTTCTAAGTTGTTAATTATTAAATTTAATCCACAAACGAGGGGTGTTATAAGTTTAACATGTGTATCTGTGTGTGTATATATGTCGGTGTGTATGTCTGTGACATTGTGGGTCCGAACGGATGAACAGATATGAGTTATTTGTTTTTCTCTTGAGATATATTATCTAAGTTTGTTCTGTCTGGGATGTTTTTTTTTTTAAATACTGTTTTTTATTTTTATAGAAAGAACAAATAAAAAACATAATTTATGTTTGATGACTCACTAATTGGGTACACATTTTTTTACTATTGTTAATAGTTTTCTATTCATTAACAAAATTTCCACTTCAGGCAGAATTATTTTCAACAAGTATCATCATTCTGATGTGCATTATGCATCTTCTAAAATGTACATAAATTGAGTTATTTTTTTATTACGTAAACCCTCACAAGAAGTTTCCACGATAATTTATCTGAATAAACTCTTTCCTCAGGTAAATTTTACTGAAAATAAGCAAGGCACAGGAATGAATTATCAAAACCACATCGCTTAGCAAAAAACAATAATTATAATCTTGATGCAATCATGTGCCATGGGAAAAGCAAATTTCGCTACGCGAATTAAGGTCCATTTATGTGTGAGCGAAACAGTGCAGACAAATGTAATAATCTAATAATTATGTTTACTTTGCTTCCGGCCATAGTGTTTTTACAGTGTTGCGTTCTATTATTATTTTTAAACCACAAAGGTGGCAAACAGGCAAACGACCAGGCTGGTAAGAAAATGTTGCTTATGAACCACTGAACACTTGACTATGAAACAGCTGAACGAGTTTCGGATGAGTCCTGAAATATGAGCAAGATCAACTCCCACTTTGCCTTACCTTTCTATGAAAAATAAATATGAAACAGATATTGAAACCACTCATAATACTTCTAGCGATTCCTAGCGTTATACATTTAAAGGGGAACACCTAAAAACTCCGAAATATTTAATTCCGAATTTGCTAATTCCGATTTTCAAAACTCCGAATTTCATAATTCCTAAGACTCATAATTTCGATTACTAAAAAACACGAATTTCATTTTACCGAATTTCGTATTGTCGATAGTTTGTTTTTCCGAATTTTATAAATCCGAACAATTAAAAGCGCGAAGTGTCACTAGCCCGAAAAACAGTATTCCGATTATCACATTTCCGAATTTTCATTACTAACTCGGAAATCTGATATTCGGGATAATGAACTTCGTGCTTTCAATAATCGGAATTTTATTTCTTAGGAATTATGAATTTTGGATTTTTGAAACTACACGGTTCTTATTTCTCGTAGAGAATAGGGTTCTGCCTTTTCTCCGAACTTTTAATGGCCGAATTTTACTTGCCTTACCTTTTCGCCGATGATTCACTTTGACAACTAAGTATTGGCAAATTTTTGTATGACAACGTTTCATATCATTTGGTAGAATTATTTAGAGTCTATTATTATAATGACTTTATTTTTGGGATACCTATTATTTGGCAAATCATTCAGGTGATCCAAAACTATTAATTAACCGAATGACGTTTCGTCAGTGCAACAGTTCCTTTTTTATATTAGACAACTTTTTACTTCACAGAACAAGACAGCATAACATAGTCCGGCTTTTATCCAACGTTATTAATCTATACTGTTTGTGTCTGTGTGTGTACGAAAGAAGCGAGGAGGAGTGCGTTAGAACCGTGACCAAACCGTTAACGAAGGGTGTCTCACGAGATATACCTAACAACAATATAATTTCAAATAACATACATAACGTATAACAATCATAACATATTATAGTATATTTTCGTACTTATAAGGATTATGTAATTAGTAAAAAAATCAACTAATACTCGTAACAATGGTATAATTAGTAGGTTAGGTTAGGGTTAGCTTGTGTCCCTTAGAGCGGAAATAGGCACCCCGCGAAGCGGGGTGACGTCGACACGCTGGCGGTTAGGTTAAAATAATTGGCGTGCGTCGTTAGATTCATAGTATATATAATCCTAAGGCCAAACTCGCATTATTGCATTAAGTCTGCCTTTATACGCGCGACATCCATTTTTTTAAATAATATTCTTAAAATATCTATACTTACACCCACCATTATTATCCCAAAAATAAGTATACAACTACTATGAATTTCCTGGTTACCCTTTGCTACACCTGGACCAAAATTTGTAAGGCCAAACAATGGTAAACCGTTTCACTTAGGTAATAATTTAAAAAACATTAATGCAAACAAATGTATATCTTTATTCAACGTAAACAATCAACATAAACGATTAAAGTTGATTTATTTAAAGTTTTAAATGAGAACCTATACATTGCAAAAAATGCAAATGTGTGTATTGCTTTTTGTTCATAATAATTTTATTTATCTTTTCTTCTTTTGCAATATACTTTCTTCGTTTCGGTTTTGTTGGCTCGCCGTTCATCATCTTCTCGATTTCACTCAAATTTATTTTACTTTCTTTAATTGAAATGAAATGAAATGAAATGAAATGAAATGAAATGAAATGAATTTTTTTTCCCAATGATTGTGTTGATATGGTGATGCCAAGATTCGGCGCAGTTCTGGGTTCTTGGCAAATTTATGTCATTTAAATCTTGAACATTCCAAAACTTGGGGGGTCAAATGAGGGTGGTGTTTGATTTTGACCCTCAATGTAATTAACTTCAAATCATTGTAATATTTTTTTACTATCGCTAGTAAATGTTTTTTTCAGCGCATTAAAGTAGCGAGGAACTTCTTCATAATCCACATAACTCAATGCAAAAATACATTTCATGTCCTTTACAAAATCAGGGTTCCTCATGTATGATTTTTGTAGTCCCTCGTTTTGTATTCGCCGGTATATTATTTGGCCAAAGTGAAAATTACAACCTTTTGTGAGTACATTTTCAAAATTATGACGGATACTCAAAATGGCTGCCTTTTCAAAATCTGTTATACAATATTTTGGTTGTAAGTAAATTTCATTTTCTGAAGCATATTCTAGCAACAGTTCAAATAATTTGTCGTATGATTTTTTATCTTTATGAGTGCAAAGAGCAAAAACCATAGGAAACGTTTTTTGTTCATTTACAGATATACTGCCATGTATCGTATATAGTTGCAAGAATATATTGGGCACGATTTTAAACGTACCATCCATAATCCAGTATGTGGATTCACTAAGCAACTTTATTAACTTTCGTGTGGAGAATAATATTATTCTCTTTTTATCATCATATTCGGCGTCTTTAATCAAAAAAATCTCATCGCAAATTTTGATTAAATCGGTATCAATCTCGAAATTTATATTGTCTGGTTCAATTTGTCTATTATATTTGCTCTTTTCTCGATAAACGCACTGTTTAGTGGCTGATATCGACGGTAAATTATTTAAATCATTATTGGAGCACTTTCCCAATACATCTTGAACAATGTTACAAGTTTTTTTTGACGTGTTCCTGCATTCATCCTTTAATTTATTTTTAATTTGGTCTGTAGACATTCTCTGAGGCTCTGGTTCATGGTTATGAAATGTTGTTGATGAACATAATATGTGTTGATCGTTGTCATCTTCATTTAACTTAGTTTTAAGTGTTGCAGTGCATCCATATAATTTGTCTTTTTTTAATTCACATCTCCAGTAATAACTTTCACCGCATACTTTGTTTTTTTCATAAGTAAATCCATCTGTGAACAATTTTAGACCTCCTTTGTTGTTTATAAAAGTAAAACACTGTTTACAATCTTCATTTTCACTCATTGTGTAAGTAAACAAACACTACTTACTGAGGTAATAATGACGTTATAACTAATGAATTTTATATATTTACGAGTACGAGTAGTTACGAGTTACGAGTAATGTGTTGTACACGGGTTACCTTTGTTTTACCAAAAAAACTTTGACAAATTATCACTTCCCAAAACATTTTTCGTAGAATTTCATTTGCCAAATAATCGTTTGCCAAATTAACACTCGACAAATAATTCTTACGCAAACCTTATGTTTGGCATATTCATGTTTAGGCAATATCTCGTTTACCACCTGGTACTTTGACCAAATTTCATTCAGTCAAATATGTTAGTTGGCATAATATGTTTTAACCAAAACAAAATAAGGCAAAATGATTTGTATCGTCAATATTTAATTGACCATTTCTATTCCGCCGGTTAATCAGCAGAGGAAATCTCCAATGACAAATCATTTGCATCTTTACTTCAATGGTGTATCAGATACACAATAAAATAACAACTTTTTTTGTTATGTGGGTAGGGAAAATTAATTTGTGTAGAGGTCGCAATTCTAACCTAACCGCCAGCATGTCGACGTCACCTCGCTTCGCGGGGTGCCTATTTCCGCTCTAAGGGACACAAGCTAACCCTAACCTAACCTACCAAATACTACAATAGTTACGATTGTTTATTTTTTTACTGCTTTGGCCAAATTGCCCCCCGAGGCTTTGCCCCCCGAGCCCCCCTTTTTTGGCTGCCCTAACCTAATGTAACGCCTTTGCCTACCGACCTACTTAACCGTGCATTATTTTATTTAAGGGACCGTGCCGTTTTTTTAATAGTATTTTGGTAAAATGTCATAACCCAAACAATTGTGATTTTTGTCTATTTATAGTTTGCCATAACATTAACTTGACGAAATGTTTATTGTCTAATGTTTTTTTACCTTACTAAAGCATTTGCTAAAAGAACACATGCCATAATGTAATTTTTCGTAATAATATTTTGCTGAATGAAAATTTGACGTAATGAAAATATTCGTATTAAAATTGTGCCAAAGTTTGCATTGGCAAACAATACAGTTGCTAAAATTGGTTTGGGAAATGAAATTTGACCAAAATAAGTTTGGTAAAACAACAGGATCCCGTTGTACACAATTTGCTCACAATATTCTGTATAGGAAATGATTGTCATTAGTTTTTCATCTTCTTGTAAATAGTTAACTTGTTCCTTAGAATGATGTCGATTAATTGTGTATTCGTGTGATTTGCTATTCCGTTTCTCCAGGCGTTTAAAACGCGGATCTTGGGTACTTGATTCGTGTTTGTTAGCTGCGGCAGTGATCTTAGACGTAGGGGTTGTTTTAATTATTAATTTAATAGTTATAAGTAACAGGAATTCGTAATTCTAATTTTACGGATTTTTGTTTATTCGGGTTTATAATTGGTCGGTGTAATGAAATTCGGATTTTTGAAATTCGGTATTTTAATAATCGGAATTCGTATTTTTGATATTTCGGATTATTATTCCGTCGGACTTGTTATTCTTCGGGGTATTGAAATTCGTAATTTTGATAATCGGAATTGTAACCGATAGACCTTTTGAAATTTCGGATTTATGAAAATCGGATTTATGAGGAATCGGAATACTTATATTACATACATACATACATACATACATATAATCACGCCTTTATCCCTAAAAGGGTTAGGCAGAGCACATGAAACTTTTGTTCCAGTGCCACTTTTAGCATAAATATGGGTATAAAAGATCGACAAAATGTGACATTGCAGTGACAGGTTGCTAGCCCATCGCCCACAACACACTTCAACCCTGTTCCCTTAGTCGACTCTTACGACACCCACAGGAGGAAAGGGGGTGGTGCTATTCTAACCCGACACCACACGGGGAATACTTATATTAGGAGTTGTAAAACTTTCGGAATTATGAAAATCGGTATTATGAAATTCGTGATTTCGAGTATCGGAATTTAGTTTTTCGTATTTATGTAGTGTACCCCATTTAAAGAGTCCGGCGGAGGACTTGGCGTGGGCACTAGGTTTACGGAAGCGACTGCCATCTGTCCTTCCAACCCAATGGAAAACAAGACCTTGTTTGGGGTCGGACTGGTATCCTAACGATATTTTTCGACGACAGCTACTTTTAAATATCAAATAATTTCTACGTTTTTTTAAACCGTCTGGGACGTGGGTCTGCCCACAAGGTTTTCAATCGGCCTGGCGTGGCAGTCGATTAGACCATGCCCTCCATCCAGAGGGGTAATCCCGTAACGTTTTGAACGTGCTTTAGATAGATCCAACTGCCACTGTTCCATATAAAAAATGTCATTTAGATCTACCTAACGGGCGCACAATGCGTTACGTGAACGACCTGCTCATTGAAAGTCGTGTCTAGTCACTTGGCTTCTGGCACGGATTCAGGATAGGTTCCACCAAACTGACCGGTGTTCGTTAAAATCTGAATGTATGACAAGTTTATATGGAATAACAGCTGCCAGCGTCATATTTAACATTGCTCGGTCTGTAATCGTAGGTAGTCCTAAGTTGGTGCCCGCCCTCTCACACACACATAGGCACAGATTGAACCACTGAACACATATTTTCCATCAGTGTCCGAGTGCCTGGTGCAAATGGAATATATAAGCGAAATTATAACACGACGTGTAACCACGATGTAAATGATGCTTGTGATTACGCAACAAGGGTTTTCAATTAGGAGCATTGTTTTAAAGTACGAGTACATTAACGTCTCGATTCTCTGAAGCACAATTTCAGTTCTCATTTTAGAGATATTGAAATCACAGTTATTGGAATTTTCTTTTTGATACGAAGTTTGTAGAGCATACAAAATAAAAAAGGTAACCAAGAATAATTAAATGAATAACCGGTCAAGTGCGAGTCTAACTCTCTCTCCGAGGGTTCCGTACAAAATTACAATAAAGGGTCTTGTCAGACAGACAGACAGACAGACAGACAGACAGACAACATAGTGATCCTATCAAGGGTTCCATTTTTTTCCTTTTGAGGAACGGAACCCTAAAAACTTGAATTTAATTTTGCTATGTTGTGCCAGCTCGGACCTACACGCACCGATTTCACGTAAGTATTAGGATGCTTCAACATATGCATAAATATCTTATTTGCCTGCGCAAACCCAATTGATCTCCATTTCCGATAATAAATCCATTATAAAGCGTCAATTGAAACCCGAGAATGTTATTCAGGAGCTTAAGCCACATAAAGCTCAAAAAGCTACAAGTTTGATCCAGACTTATAAGCTCATTAGTCTGCAAAAACTTTCATCTAAACTTGTAAAACTAGAAGCAAAGTCGTTTGAGGAAAAGTCAACTTTATAGGAAGTGAAGTAAGATTCTAATTACAAGCATCGATGAATGTGGAACTATTTTTCATCCGATGTTGACGCTGATGAAACTTGGAGTTAGAAAATAGTTTAAGGCTTGTGAAATTGTTAGGTAGCTATAAATTGCTTAGAATATTACCTGTTTGACGTTTGAAGTACCTACCACTGCAGAAAGGATATGCTACTTTTAATACTATGGTATACAAAACAATAGCTAAATACATACGCTAGGGACCAATCCAAAACTAACATTTCACTTTTCAATTTGATAATAATGTGTTTCTTGCGCTCGCTGCCAACCGTTTCGTGACATTAGTGTGTAAATATATTTTTTAATCTTAATTTATGGAGCTTTGTCATTAAACGAGAATGTTGCTCCATCGTCCGCTAGTGGAGATATAGGCTATCTAATACACAATTTGTAGGACTTTTAAATTGATTTCGCTTATGCTGACTCAGGATCAGCCAGCGCCGTTTTACAAAATCAGGTGTGGTAGGAAGTTGGCGCGAAGGGAGTCCCCCCGTACACTTTCCTTCAAGATGTGGTGTGAATAGGTAATATTATATTTTATTTTGTTCTTATTTGTTTCCTAACGAAGTTTAAATTTTACATATTTCTTTTGTTGTTCATGTATTTGCTTTTCCTTTATTTTTAAATCGCGAATGATATTATATGGATTTATTATGGATATGAAAGTAAAGAAAAAAGCAATGGACTCCGTGATAACACCAACCTTGTTGTATGGATGCCAAACATGGCCTTTGACTAAAGAAATCCTGACTAAGATCAAAGTATTCCAAAGATCAGCTGAAAGAAGCATGCTAGGATTAAAACTAATGGATAAAGTGCGAAATACCGAAATTCGTCGTCGTACAAAAATCATCGACGCAGCAGAGATGGCATGCCGTCTAAAATGGCGATGGGCCGGTCACACGGCTCGCACCACAGACGGACGATGGAGTGAGAGAGTGCTACATTGGTACCCACGAGATAGCGCGCGACCGCGAGGCCGCCCGCGCCGACGCTGGCGAGACGACATCGTAGCGGAGGCTGGTATCACATGGACGCGAGTAGCTACAGATAGGAACGAATGGAATAGGAGGGAGGAGGCCTATGTCCAAAAATGGACAGCCCAATAGATGTAGGAATAAAATATAAAAGAATCTTAATTATAATAATATTATAAAATTGTCTAATTATTAATGGTACTTAATGTTACTGTAATGATAATATACTATCTATAAATTATGAACTTAATTACAATGCATGAACTAGATTTATTTGATATATTGAAGGCTAATCAATTGTAGTACAAATGTAATATCTATTGGAAATAAAAGGCTTATATTATATTATTATTATAAATCGCGAATAAATGTATTTTCTTTATTTCTCTAAAATTTGAATAAATTACGGATGGAGTCAGATTGAGTCCAAAAGGTAGGAATGAAAACTAGCAAATCCATCAGGAGTACTAAATGCAGTATCAACGATTTTGAAGCTTCTGAGTTTGGTTAATACATTAACCAAACTCAGAAGCTACAGCCTTTTATTGTTAACAACTAGGATCGCTATTTGTCAACAATAAAAGGCTCAATTCACGGCTCTTTGAAGTCAACTACTGTATGCTTTTCCACTTCCCTCGCTTCATAATAAATGTAGCAGTGGAACGAAATCCATAGCAGTGCTACGCAGCCGTGTAGCTATTACAAAGCCATTACTATTTCAATTTTAATAAATAGCGCAACGCTTTATGTTAAGGCCGCAAGCAGCAATAATCTTTCGCAATTGGAGTTATGGTTGAGAATTGACTGGCAATTGTGCACTAGGTCAAGAAATAGGTTACTCAAAGTGTCAGGTTACATTTGCAATTGAGTTGCAGATAATCTATGATTTAATAGATAGCATATCAAATTTATATGGGAACTGTGCGTTGATTCGACTTTACTGGATCTAGAAACGTATCTGTCAAATTTAGTCAGACTTTTACATTCCAACTAGATAAGGTGCTTTGCGGTGAAGGAAAAACATCGTGAGGAAACCTGCATAATATCTGCGAAGAAATTCAAAGGTGTATGTGAAGTCCCCAATCCGGACTGGGCCAGCGTGGGGACTACTGCCCGTTCCCTCTCATACATGAGAGGAGGCCTGTGCCCAGCAGTGGGACGTATATAGGCTGATGATGTGAAGGTGCTTTGCGCTCGTTCAGACATGTTTGCTAGCTGTACAGTGTGCGAGGAATAAGGATGTAGACTCATGTTAAAATTGATATCGCAGTGTTGCTAAATGGATAGAAAACCATCGAGTTATCGTTATTAAGTACGTATACATTAAAAAATATTATACAAATTATAAAGAAAACAACTTAGTCCGATAGTTACTACAATAAAGTTTGTGTTATTTATGTATTTCTTACACATTACATTTATAGGCCTCCAGTAAAGTACCAAGGCGCCTACAATGTTAAGACTCAATTTAAAACTATGGATACTAGGCGACGATATATTTAATAGACAGACTCGGAAACAAATACTCATGCTCATCCCAAAGATATTTGCCCTTTCTGAGATTCGAACTCAGGACCTTCAGCTTCGAAAGCAGCGTCCCTACACACTAGTCTAACCGGTCATCATTATAAAAATATATGTACCTAGATAGTTTAGAAAAATATGCATTTTTGTATTCTGCAAGTGTAAGTTTAAAGCTACCGGAATATAATAGGACAGAATCGTTTTTTATTTTTTATTTGATCAAGATTTACCTATCATATATATATTATATATCATATGACAAACGTGGATGGAATTATAAATGAGAAGGTATACATGTGGCACCCTGCAAGGGCAAAGCAAAAATCCTAACGCTTTTAAAAAAACAAAATTGTATGACGACTATGGACCTAAACGCAGTATTTCGCGATCGAAAAATCAAATTACTTGATTTTTCATACAACGATTAGACAAATAGCAGACTGTGATGTCAACCTTTTATTCTACGTCTAACATTTTCGTTAACCGTTAGAGGCTTCATTTAAGTCCATCGGTATCGTTAAAAGTTAATGAAACGTGAATATGAAAAGGGTTTGCAATGTATATGGTCGAGTAAGGTACTAGAAAGATTCGTAGCTTGACCCGTTTGGAAACGACGTAAGTAACATTAGTTAACCATGACGATACAATGTTTTGTATGTTAAAGTCTGACGATTGCACGGAATAGTTCTATTGGTTCTTTCAACAGCACTGCGCTTGCGAGTTTCTTTTGAGAAGTTAGAGCGGATGTGATTTTTAAAACAACATTTCAAAGCATTTCAATGAGTGTTCGAAGTTGAAATGATCATGTTGAAGGGAATGTTTATGTTACAGATGAGTTGAATTACATGGCAGTCTTTGCTTTTAGTTTATTTTGGACGTAGTTTTACGAAAGTCGCAACGCGATTTCGTTTCCCTTATTTGCAGCAAATATTTGAAATTTTCAAAGTTGATTATGACCAACTAGCTTATCAATAACAAATAAATATAAGGAACATCAAAACTAATATTTACTAACGGGGCATTTTTTTTATAATCTCCCTTGTATACCTCTCTTTGACCCATAATGTATTTTTTTTACGAAGCGTTACAGGTTTTTTCTTGCTCTATCACAATATCAGCATGTCGGTAAGGACGATGACTGCCACATTGCTTTTTATCTCAGGTGGTCAAAAGTTACTTGGACGAGATCCCTTCAAGGAATAAGTTCGCCTTTGTACAAATGATATTTATTTATATACTTACTCTTAAGTACTTTCTTTGTGTAATAGCATAAAATAATTTAGGTACTGAAAAAATAATTGTACAGGTGTATGACTATATGCTATAACTTTAAATCAATGGATGATTATTAAAGGCTGAATTAAATTCCCTGTGTTTCAGGCAAAACGATTCAATTATTTTTAAACTAAACATGAACTTACAAACTATAATTATAATACACTTATAGTGCTTACAATTATTACTACTACTAAATATTAGGGAAACCATTGAGACATGCCTAACAATCAAACCAACACATTAGCGTCATTATTTATCAGGGCAAAGTAAGCACTACCGCAAGTCACTGATATAATTAGCAAACATGTGTCGCTCGTGTCAGCTGGTGTCAGAGTGATGTCGCTGAATTATTTATCGGATTTAGGCTGATGGCCTTAGGGGGGGCAAGATGAAGGCAACGATCTTACTACTCTGACCCGCCAATCTCCTTCATACTAACTTACCTACAATATCAGGCTCGTTCCCGTTTAGTTCGTTTTCGCAATTGCGGTTTCACAATTGGCTGCGAAAGAAGAATTATTTTTCGCTGTTTCGTAATTAATTGTCAAACAAGATTTTTTTTTCCGTTTTCGCAATTGCGGTTTCACAATTGGCTGCGAAAGAAGAATTATTATTCGCCGTTTCGTAATTAATTGTCAAACAAGATTTTTTTTTCCGTTTTCACAATCACGGTTTCGCAATTGGCTTCGAAAGCGGAATTATTTTTCGCTGTTTTGTAATTATAATTGTCAAACAATAATTTATTTTCTGTTTTCACAATCAATTTTCGTAATAAACTACGAAATATTTTTTTTTTCTGTTTTCCTAGTAAACTGGCTACGAAGATTAATAATTTTTCACTGCTTTCGTAATTATTTAACTATCGAACAAGCATTTTATCGCTGGTTTAGTAATCGAACTTCGCAATTAACTTCAAAAACTGAACGAAAAAAATAACAGTAAAGGCGTTTGCCCATCACAACGTATCATACCATGACTGTGCTAGGAACGTAACCGGCAAAAAAGACCTATTTTATTGAAACGCATAAGACCTTACCCATAAGACCGTTCCATAACCGGTCCGTCATTTTCATGTATTTGACACATACGTTCATAGCACGGTCATAGTATGCTAAGTTGTGATGGGTAAACACCTTAAGTATCGATCTCCGAAAGTAAACTAGAGGAAATAAAAATTATATCGCCTTTATTTTTGTCGAAGTGGAATAAAAACTTTGTTTACATTAAAAATAAAATTCTACAATATTCCATAGCAAAAAATATTCTTTTACTTTAAAACAATTCTCGTGAGCTTATTTAATACATAAATGGAGCAATGATCTCCAGACAGTGCCCGACCGTAATCACGTTATTACATAACTCTGCTATTGCTATTTTAATCTCTTCATCGATTTCCTGATATTTTTTATTTACTTTCATAGCAGGTTTAAAATTACGAAGCTTAGTTTCCCTTTCTAAAACTTCCAGTATTTGTGCCAAGTTAGGGTTTTTTCTTCCAACATATTTATTTATTCTCGATCGAATCCCAAATAGTGCGACTGATTCTTCTTTAGTAAGTAATTGTGAAAAAAGAAAATGAAGATGTTTTTAGTAATTAACTACGAAAGGAGAAAAAATATTCGATTGCGAAAACAGCCAAAAAATTCTTGTTTGAAAGTTAATTACGAAACAGCGAAAAATAATTCTTCTTTCGTAGCCAATTGTGAAACCACAATTGCGAAAACGGACTAAACGCTCGTTCCGGGTAAATATATCGTATACTAGCTTCCGCGCGCCCGCGACTTCGTCTGAATGGACCCGGGATAAAGACCATTATATATTGTAATAAAGGCTATATTCTTACAAGATTTCATCCAAATCGGTTGAGCCGTATGAGCGTGATTGAGTAACAAACATTCAAACATCTAAATATTTAAACATACAAACTTTCACGATTATTATTTATAATATAAGTAGGATTTGAATTGTAATTATAAATTATCGCTCTACCTGTGATCGAGTTCCACACTAAAGATTCAAACATTTGGCCATCCAGAATCCGAACTTGGGAGCTAGATGACACAGTGCTTACAAGAACGCACAAGGTTTTAGTTAATATCCGCATCTAATTACGTTTATTTTTTTAACACTGTTGACGAGTATAGGTGGTCGCTGGACTGTTTCTTTATTATACCTGATTTAAATTTTCACGATTCTCACACACCCATTTATATTACCCGCGCAGCAAGAAGATGTTGATAATAACTCAAGCCAGTTGTCCCGTGACCATGGATGTTGCAACACATCCGAAACGTTGGGAGACCCCAGTGAGGTAAATAAGTAAGTTAATTATACGCAATTGAGTCCCATTTAGTATAAATAATGTTTCATTATTTACTACCCACAGGCCAGCCAAGACCAGCAGCCACAGCCCTTTAGGCTGCTGCAAACGAACCGTGTACGTCAAATTTTTAATGTCAGGTGACAATTGTATATTTTCCTTTCCATTCCTTTTGTTTGCCAAAATATGTACAGCGCATTAGTGAAACATGCAACGAAATACAATAAAAACTGAAGCCTTATTTTATTTCTGAGCGCCATGACATTGTGTTACGAATTAGTATTTATTCAAAACCGTTTTGCACATTCCATTTTGTATGAAATTCTAAAGCGGAAATCTCGTTTAACTGTGCCCAAAACCTTATACTTTGCAGCATATAACATATACACAACATGGTTCTCTTATTTTTCGCAGAAAATTGTTTGGCCAATTATTAGTTCCCAACCAACGTTTCGCAGAATATTATTTCGCCAAATAATCACTTGCTAACTCGTCATAAGATTTCGTTTCGTTTCCCAACCTCACAGTTGCCAACTGTACGTTTGGTCTAATGATTATAAAGTAAACTTTCAAAGTGCCAAAAACCGTTTAACAGAATGTTTTAGTTGGCTGAATAGTCATTTCGTTGTATAACGTTTCCCAAATGTTTCACGCAGTAGGGTTCGTACAGTTACTATGTAATATAATTTACAATGTGGGTAAGCGCAACTGCTCACTTCTTTTAATAACTTTGTGGGTGAGTAAGAATAAACTGACTTATTAGCGATAAGTGTTTACTTACTTATTTTGAATATTCAATAAGGCGATTTTGGCACTCGCCGGCCGCTGCCGCGGCACGCTCGCTTCGCTCGCTCGGCTTCGTGCGCTGTAAGATCGCGGTTAACCTAACACGCTCCTCCTCGCTTCGCTCGTCGTCGCACCTATCTGGACTCTGTCACAGTTATTATTTCTGTTACGTAACTATTGCACTGACGAAACGTTGTTCGTTCAATAGTTGTTTGGCCTAGTGAAATAGTTGGCAAGTGATAAGTTTTCCAAACATTTTTAGTCATTGTGATATTCTGCTTTATAAAAATTCGACCAAGTGTCAGGTTGTCATACAAAAAGTTGGTAATGGTTAGTTGTCAAAGTGAATCATTTTCGAAATGTTGGTTGGCAAGTGATGTTTGACCAAAGGAAATTCTGCGAAAAGGCAGAACACCACACAACATATAAAATACTCCCAGCACTACACTAGACATAGCTAAGAAGACAAGATTTCCGTTCTAAAAAGATCACACTAAAAATCATTGTAGGAGCTACGATGTCACAGACACACACACACACACACACACACACACACACACATAAGCCCACACACACACCGATACTGAGATCAAAAACTGAACTCACCACAGGAAAAACAAATAGCAACCGAATTCGGCATTAGTTTTTTCTCCTATGACCCTCAGACGCTAACACAAGAAACAAAAGTCGATCAATCTACCCGAAACACATTGTGCACGGAGTGAATTAACACCGGATGGACTGTTACCGATTAAGTCGATCAGGAAGCAAGGAAATGAGGCGGCAGGGAAGGGAAATCGTAAACCTGGCACCGGAAGCCCTGCCAATACAAGGTTGGTATTGATGATCATCTATTAAATTTTGCGTGAGGTGGAGTGCTGATGAGTATGATTTGGCATCTTTGATATGACTAGAAATGAGACATTAAATAGAATAAGTATTTTATCAAAATAATCATTGGATTAAGGGTATATAAAATCAATCGGACGACCGCTTTAGCCTAGTTGGTAGTGACCCTGCCTACGAAGCAAGAGGTCCTGGGTTCGAATCCCGGTAGGGGCATTTATTTGTGTGATGAGCACGATTTGTACCTGAGTCATGGATGTTTTCTATGTATTTAAGTATTTCTTTATCTATATAAGTATATTATTTAACGTCGTCTAGTACTCATAGTGAAAGCTTTGCTTAGTCCCTTTGCCCTTATATTTATTTATTTATTTAAAACGAATTGACTAAGCATATATGCCGTTCTGCAGAGCATGTCAGTCTTTGGTCTAACTCTAGTTTAAAAGACGGTAGATGTTACTAAGATTAATATCAACTCATTAGATTTAGTTAATGATTATAACATTGTACTTACCTTTCAAATGTTATGATAGGAAATAAACATTTTGATACATTAAAATCATGTAAAATTACTTTTATCCCGTTTGAAGCCAAAAATCACTACATTTGCTACTCCGAATCGTATATCAACATTTTTCCCCGTCACATGGCACTTGCAGGCAAGAACGCGTGTCATGCGACTGCCTGCTGATGGGTCTTAGACGAACCGTCTTAGTGGCAGCATCTGACGAAACATTTAGACGCATCCTTAACTTCATATGTTATATTATTAATTTATATTACCTAATGAAAGTATTAATATGATTTGATATTAAATGTATCATTTCACGTATTTTCTGACGTATCAGAATTTTTATCATGAAATAAATAATCTAATCTAGTCTAATCTTTATGCTTTTTCGCGGAAGTGGTTCGTAGAAGCCTGACTTAAATAATATGTAATTCAATGGCCCAGATTGCGTTACAACACTTTACGTCCCACCTGGCCATAATGCGAGTTTTACTGCACGCCGCGCGTACGGGAAAACTCGCATTGTGGTCAGGTGAAGACGTAAAATTTTGTACTCACCACGGGCGGTAATCCGTGTAAGCCCCAGATCGCATATTTATGGCCCTCACCTTCGGTTCGGGCAACAAACACCTGCGATCTGGGGCATTCACAAATTCACCGCCATTACGTACCTAGGTAATGTACTATTTTGTTATTTTTATATCTCAAAATGTGCCTAGTTTCACCAGTATTTTTTTAAACTTTACGTTGAAGTTTACTGTCTACCATATTTTGGCTCGTCTAGTCAATCAACCCGTGACAAGATAGCAAATAAAGTCTTTTAGCAAACTTTTTTTGTATAAGTATCAATAATTCATGAATCTGCTAGTAACCCTTTCCCACAGGCCAGTTGAACTACGAGTATTTTATATTATTTCAGTATCAGACTAGAGTACTGGGCTACGTACGTGTAAACCAATGGAGATTGTGCAATATCGGTTCCTAGAACCCTGCGAGTGAAGCTGAAGCTAATGGCCGGTGACGTAATTATAGAGTATAGCCACGAGGCCCGCTACAAATCGAATTAGCGCTGGATGTCAACTCTTCACGCCAAGTCCGCCATTTTTGCTCAGACGGCTCGGTATTTTGATCGGAGAGGATATCAACCTCGTTAGCGTGTCAGTGATACAAATAGTTACTTTTATATTAAATGAATGTCACTATTAGACATGGTTATATTTCAAGTTCCATATTCGGTACTACTTTAGCGCACAACAGGGAGTAACGCTAGGAGGATAATGATGATTCGGGACATTATAACTGAACAAGCATAAACTGTTTAAAGAACTGTATCGCGACTACGGAAAAATACCTGAAAAAAAACCTATCTTTTTCATACAACAGGTAACTTAATTATGTCACGGGTGATACCTCATTCATTCATCAAAGTCGGTTCAATTAAACGCTCTAATGGATCACACGTTACTACAAACATAGAGTTCTAAAATAATATTTTCGTATCAGCGGCGGCGTAATCGCGGCAAAAAAGTTAGGTATCTTCACCTGATTGAGATCAACCTTTCGATGACAATTAGGTAATATACAATATTATGGTGGCAAGAAACTGCTTTGACTATAGAGACGGAAAGAAGTTATCGTGACTCTTCAATATACAACGTAAATCCGTCGTATTTGATGTCATTAGATTCTTCACAATATATACAATGAGTGGATACAGGAATTGCATCGGTGACTTTCTTTGATTATACTACACCTTTATATAGCCTTTGTAAAAATAATGATGGTACGTACTGGTGGATTCACGAGAGCTGGAGCGAAAAATATATGAAACTATCATTCATTTCATAGACATTACGCGCCAGCTCTTGTGAATCGTACTCCTAGCGTTATTTCCCGCTAATGCCCTAAAGAAGCCCGCAGTCCGCTTTGACACCTAATCCCAAGATTTGGCACAAGCACTTGTTTTACGAAAGCGACTGCCATCGGACCTTCCAACACAGAGGGAAAACTAGACCTTACTGGGATTAGACCCGTTTCCTCATGATGTTTTTCTTCACCGAAAATCTAACGGTAAATATTCCGTACATAAGTTCCGAAAAGCTCATTGGTACGAGTCGGGATTAAAACCCACGACCGCCACTTGACAGCCGCATGCCTGAACCACTACCGTAGCTTCCAAAGGCGTACAACCTTTGAATACTGTTGATAAATAAGCTTTGTTGTCCCATTGTTACGAAAACAAATATCAATGTGACAGACAAAGACGAAAGAATTTAAATGGTATTATAATATTTTGCTTGTTGTACGTTTATTAATACGGCCACAAGTTTTGATCAGGTATACATATTGAACAAAAAGATGGTAGAACCATTTATGTCATGAATTTCCTTTACTTGATTAAGGATTTAAATGACAAGTTGAACGACGCTAAGGTGTTGTTCAGTGTCTCTCTGATCCTGAAAATCAATTCTTCTTTCTGGTTAGTAGACAGTTACCAGATGGAGGAATTAATGTACCATTCATATCATTGGCGGTTGATGGAAATTTTTTAAAATCCCCCATTGGTCTCTCCGTATCGCCCAATTATTTTATGAGGTTTTTCACCATCATACCCAAAGAATAGATCAATGATTTTCATAAAAATCTATGTTTGTTTATCGCATAAACACTTTGATTTTGACAACATTGTTATTGCAGTGTAGATCTAGCTAGATGCGTTACAAGACTACAAAACAATAACAAGTAGACAACAACTAGAGGGTACAACGATGAGTATTGAAAAAAAAACCAGCCAAGTGCGAGTCGGAATCGCGCACGGAGGTTTCCGTACCATTATCGATAAAAACGGCAACGAAACACGTTTGTTGTATGGGAGCCCCCTTTAAATGTTTATTTTATTTTGTTTTTAATATTAGCGGCAACAGAAATACATCATCTTTGAAAATTTCAACTGTCTAGCTGTCGCGGTTCTTGAGATACAGCCTGGTGACAGACGGACATACGGACAGCGAAGTCTTAGTAATAGGGTCCCGTTTTTACCCTTTGGGTACGGAACCCTTAAAATTGTGAACCACGGACTGGAAATCAACTGATACACCTCATGGCCCATTCCTGATGGAATTAGCATTCTATTGATATTTACCTACCAAAATATTCCAATAATAAATCGGCCAACTGCGTGTCAGGCCACGCGCAGTGTAGGGTTTCGTAGTTGCCTGTCTTTCTTAGTTACATCGACACGCGCGCGCCAACTAAATGGTTGCGTCGGCCGAATTTGTACGAAAGTTGGCCTTCCTAAGTACATTTTAAGTTGGTCGACCATTACTCGTTAATTAGCCGTGATAGTTTTACTTTTAAATTCATTTTATGTACTACTGCCACGACTTTTTTCACATTCCCAGTAGCAGCCATTTAGCTGGCGGGGGGCGGACAAATGACTCGAACAAAAATTTGAACATTAGCCCAATATATCGCAAACGAATCACTAATCGTTTTAAGAAACACAATATTTTTGAACAAGGTGTCACCATGGTATCAAGGTACACTATGGGTTTACCGGAGTAAAAAATACATCCCCACTTTAGGTGTAGGAGAGAGAGGTAACCCAAAAAAAAAAGATTTTCAAGATTTCTTCTTTCTTTCTTTCAAGATTCTTCTGTTTTATCGGCGTGATTGATTTATATGCCCATGCTGAAAACAAATGGACGGACGGACGGCCAAACCGACATGGCGAAACCATAAGGGTTCCTTGTTGAATACAGAACCCTAAAAACTACCGAAACCTCAATCTTTATTAAAATATTAATAAAATACAACCAGGAACGCAATGCACATTATTATTACATGTAGTCAAACCCTCGTCACGGCAATACTTTGAATGGTATTCCCGACAGTGCCTCGGAATATTACATCGCCGCTCAACGGATATTGAATATTAATTTGAAAATATTGTAGTGGTTTGATGGTCGACCACTTTAGCGGTGATGTGCGCCTAGTACATCATTCAATATTTGCAGAGTAAATGCCTCGATTTGGTTTTCGCGGTAGGTATGTACATAAGAAATTTGAATAAGGCGCTCAAAACAACTTAGTTGTTTGTTCAAGAAACAGCTGTGTAAGTATTAGAGACAGGTTATTTATAAATGTATTTTTGACTAACTGACCTCGCGGCTCCTTCAGGGTAGGTAATACAGAGAACCCAAGCGAAACCGGCGGCTAAAATATAGCCTATATTCTTTTTCTAGATATGCGTAGAATGCCAATTCGTCATAAACTATTTCTATGACACGCACTATTTTGTTATTTATAAATAAATCAATACGTTTACACTAAGGTAAAACATCGTAGTTACATTCCCCGACGAGCCAAATACTGTAAAGGTTGTATTAACCCCATAACAGATCTCCTTCCGAAACAAAGACTGGCAGCTAATAAGTTTGAATTTGAAAAAGAAGGTAGGTAACCGTCTCGGTTTGGTGGTAAAATAGCTGAACGCTTCAGATATCGCGTGCCTGTGAAATAAGCAAGGCTATATGTAAAAATTCATACAATAATATCAGAAGACAAAATATACGAGTATTTTCTTTACCGTCCCGCAGCTCAGTGTCCTCACAATACCGAATATCTGACGTCGGCAGAACCCTGGCGCCACGACATTGAATCGCTTAACTAAAACTTGTCAGGGATAGATGGCAAAAAAATACGTCACAACAACGCAGGGGGCCGGCGGGGGCTTTAATAAATATTCAAATAAAGGTCTTCCACCGCCCAACGGTTCCCTTCTCCCTCCAAAAACGTCACATTTTCATTAGAATATCCTGACTCGTAAGTCTTTTCGTTTCTAAACGAACACTCTCCTATACTACGAGCGTCCTAACTAGAAATGTTTCATGAACGGTGAATTTTGAATGAGACGCACCCGAGCTAAATAAAATCTTATTTTAATGAGCCAAAGTTCAATTTGCCATGGCTGTTTATTTATTTATAGGTTGATTAAGCCGGAATGAGGTCAATTTTTGAAATGGAGGTTTTAATTGAGTGCCCCTTAAATTATAATTTGATTTATGATACTACGGTAAGCTTCCTCGGATGCGGCGGGTTGAAGTGTGAAATATTTTTGACCATGACTGACTAAGAACATTGTTTTATCCTTTTTCTTCCAAACCGTTGAGAAATATTTCGAAACACTGCTAAGATTGTCGGGCAAATTTGCATTTTTAATCAAATACAATGCATACATTTTTCGCTGTAACACAAAGTTATAAGGTGTGTGTGACTACACATACAATTCATTAGTACACAGTCGACTGACTGAACCATACTAATACATGTTCACATTTTTTTGTTTTATTAGTTACTAGCTGTTGCCCGCGACTTTGTCCGCCTGAACTACTCGTAGAAATCTCACCACCACCAGTTTCATCTCTTTGAAAGATAATTTGCTGAATGAATAGTGTCTTGTCATTATTTTTTTAAAGGGAATTTTAAAAAGTACGAACTTTGTATTCCGAAGTTTATCTTAATCCGTTCAGCCGTTAAAGCATAATTGTCTCACAAACATTTATAATGTTAGTCTTATGGGTTACCTCAATCCTCAATGGATAAATGGGCCATTTAGGTCATTAGGGATCCGTACCTCAAAAGGAAAGGACGGAACCTTTATACGATCACTTTCTTGTCCGTCTGTCTGTTAAGAATGTTAAGATCAAGACCCTTTCACTCGCGAACGCCTGGAGGTATCGAATTGAAATTAAGACCATACACTCAAGTTATAGGGAACTTTCCGTTGACCTACAACTATGAAATTTGGCAAGTAACATCGTCTTATACTATTAAACTAAAAACTATACATTTTTAATTTTTTGCGGAACTGTCGGTGGGTGAGTCGGACTCGCACTTGTCCGGTTTTTAAGTATAATAACCTTATTTTTTATAATACACAAAAGTATAATACACAAAATTACACATACAAAAAATATTTGCAAACCAGCAAAAACAAATTTATTTTTATATGCCAGTATCAAGAAACACTTATGGCTTACCAGTGTAAGCCATAGGTAAGTGTTTCTTGATACTGGCAATAAAAGGCTTCAATAATAGGCTACTATAAAAAGCTGGCTGCGTCAGAGTGCGGTCTAACAGACCCTCCGGGGGGTCCATTATGAGATGTCAGAGGGCAGCGTTGGACAATTTGCTCCATAGTCCGGATTCCTTCGTCACATTCACACATAGCACTATCTTTTCAAACCCACTTGTGCCGGAAATAATTACACCGTCCGGGTCCCGTCTGGAGTTTGTTTAAGCGACACCAATGATTACGTAGCAAGTCGATACCCGGTAACTTGGACTTAGGTCCATCAAGAAATACGATTGTTTAAGACATTAACCGTTATATATATAAATAAATATTGATTAATAAGTAAAATCAAGGGCAAAGATACTCCTATGCAAATCACAAAAACACCTAATTCCCAATTATTCGTATTCAGCCATATTCATATTAATTTTTTTCGTGAATTGCGATCATCTTCATTGTCCATAAAATAGATCTTAAAATAGGTTTAATAGTAGGTACTCATACAAAAAAAGATACATGATACCCTGCTAGAGCATTGCAATGGTCTTACATACTAACATGCTAACAACGTAAGTTACTTAACCATAACCAGCCTGACTTAACCGTTTTAATGACACCCTCATAAAAACCAATATTGTAACCATTTTACGATCTATCGGAATCGCTAGTCAAATGTCATTAATGTTCTAGTGTTTGTCATAATACACAGATTATTGGTAGTTAACTATGCCAAGAAAAGATAAGATACCAATGAGCTAAGGATTTGAAATTTAACTTTAATTTCAAATCCTTAGCTCATTAGTATCATCATATCTATGTAATAAAAAAAATCACTTGTCTAGTTCGACCTTCTTAGATCAAGCTTTTAACGGAATCCACGCGCTTTTAATGAGTTTTGAAGAGTTTTGATTTGATATTCCTCCAATGAACACGGCCCGCAAAGCCGAACGTCGTTTTAATTGTTCAGTCACACTGTTAGCAGTAAAAATGTACGTATTGGGCTGTTGGGCGTTTAGGGAAAGCATCCAGTGATGTGGTATTTCGAGGAACTTGGCCGCTTACTCAAATGGCTTTATTCCAGGAAAGGCAGGAATATATAGCCCTTTGAGTAAGCGGCCTTTCAAGGGAAGTTGTTGTTCGGAAAATTGGCATATCCAGAAATGTGGCCGTAGCAGAATCATCCGCATGGATACTCGATACTTGTGTGCGCTCAGTCTTGACATTTCAAGAGCGCACTCATCGTATTATTTTTGGAGAAGCGTGGGGAGCGAATGCATCCTTATATTATAAACGTACCATTTACTCCTTAGAAGAGAATTGCCTCGTCTTACCAAATGTGAACTGCTAAGGAATGAAATTCCCTTCCCTTATCTGTATTACATAATCATATCGCTTATAGCTTTATATGATTACAAAGTTGTCTAACAATATGATCTACGATCTAGTTGCCTTCAATTCAAAACGATAGGGAATAGGCTTTTTTGAACAAGTGAGACGTGACAGTGAGCGTAAAAAATATAGGCAGACCCCTATCTCGCTAAATTGAAAATTTTCGTGTGACAACTATCAAATTGCTGTACATTGCTACTTATTTATTTAATCGTATAGCATATATTATTTTGGCCTTGCTACTTATCAATGGGCAGCAATGTATAGACATCTATACGACACTATTACCACACAAAATAATATATTTTCTGGGCGCTATGGACAGAGTACTTATCATACAAAAAAACAGAAAATTGATATTTTCAGTTCGCAATTGTTAAGTTGGTGAAGGAGGCAATCAGTTGATGTGGACACAATGGTTGAGTTTCACAAAATAATTAACATCTGGTTTAGTTGGATACTTTATAGGTAATTCCTGTGTTGAATATGTTGTAAATTATTCATAGGTAACAATTTTCTCACTTCCTCTTACGTATCACGGGACGAGTCATACCTTCTGGAATAAATAACTTTAAATACTATAACTATATAGATAGTACTACTTCACCCCACACTACACACTGCACTCTACTGCAACGTATCACGCACTTTTGTGCGGACCTGCATTAGTTTTTAGCTTTTAGCCAGCTTTGAAATGCAAACGCAGTGGCTTGAATTTCCGCTGCATTTTTCAACATGTCTGCTAGGTAAGCATAATTTAAAAGTTTCTGGTATAAAATGTTGTGATAAAAATATGCACTAGCGTGTTCCTGGTAGATAGTGAGGCTATTAGCACAAATTGCCAATGTATAGCTTTAGATTTAAATTTAAATCTGATAAAAATGGTTAGAGGTTTGTCACAGACGTCGTTTCTAATACAGTATGATATCATAATAATTTAATATTTACTGAAACTATTTTCTTCTCGTGTCAATGATTTCCTTTTCCTTGGTTTAGATTCGGGGCCAGAAACTAGCGATGATGGCCAAAACCATATCTACAGCATCATGGAGGTCTTATCCGGAGCATGTTTACAAGACAGCATATGCGCCATAGTTTTAGGAGTCTTCCCGTTCACACACCGGGCGTATGTGCCGCTCAGGGCTGTTATTCGCTACGCGCTAAAGCGGCTCACCCCGCAGGTCACCCGTCACGAAACTAGACCTCTACCTAAGGGTTGGTCTGAGACGGTCCTGAACGCAATTTGCCTAGTTGGAGTTTTGCCCACATTGCAGTTTGACCACCGAGCATTATGCCTAAAACGCAAAATGCCTACATCACATTTTCGTCGTTTTGAGGTCACGTTAGCTATATTGACGGAGCCCCGCGGAGCGGGGCTCCTATTTCTGGTCTGTTTGCCCTTCGGGCATCTGAAGAAACCTAACGAACCTAACCTAAATCGTGATGTAGGCATTTTGCGTTTTAGGCATAAAACTCCAACTAGGCAAATTGCGTTCAGGACCGTCTCAGACCTACCGGGAAGAATAACTCCGATTAAGTGTGAAAAGTAACTACGCTTAGTGTGCTGGTTCCCCCTTGCCTTCCATTTCGCAGTTTTAGAACTAAGTCTGTCTCGCTCCGTGATAGGTAAATGCACAAGGACTACCAGATTTTTATCATCGTCATCCTGTCAGTACTGATATACAGTATGGTGTAATAACACCTTAACTAACGAAGTCATCATCCTCCTAGCGTTATTCCCGGTTGTGCCCTGAAAGGAGCCCGGGGTCCGCTTTGACACCTAACCCCAAGATTTGGTGAATGCATTAGTTTTACCTAAACTAATGCATTAACATAATATATATTGTTAATTTGCACCACATAATAGACGACTTATATACGGAAATATGGTCCTTCGAGCTGGATGCTGTTAGTGAATGTGTATAGAAAATAATTTTCTGCTTCAAATAAGACATGTGCCACGATATTATTTTCGAATAAAACATTAACGGGTTTTAGTGCTGGATTTCATTTGCTTTCAAAAGTTTTTAAATTACCACAGTAATTATAATCAAAATCATTTATATGCATTTTTTTATGATCAAACAGTTGAGTAAAATTTACCAATAGAATTTATTATTTAATAAAAATTGAATTCTTTACAACAATGTAGGTACCTATTAAATGCAGTATTTCATTGTACGCTCGTACTAGTGCTGTAATGGACCTCTTTATTCTAAACTTACTCTGCAGTATACATTGTAACTTATTTACGACCGTATAAACTATGTCTTAAAAGTTTTTCTTTAGGGAATAAACTGCGAATATTATTTGGCTTTATAAGAGTATATGGCAGAACAATCAGTTATATAGATAAGTAATGCAAACGTGAAATTATGACAAAGGTTACGTTATGTCAAAAATGTATAATATCAAATATCGTACACGAGTTTATAGTAGTCTCGTTAAAATGTTCTTCTAGTACGAAGCTTAATTTTTAATGAAAGCTGGTATTGTTAGAAAAAACTTTACTTTGACTCCGGCGAACCCTTTCAAACTAGAGGTTGTCAAATGCTTTCATGCAGAGGTGGTCAAATGTATCTACGGGTGATTGTACGAGTACTCACTCACTAGTTTTAAGATAACAAATAAATGGAAAAATAAAAAGGAGAATACAAACGAAATAACGTTCAACGCACGAGGGTTGAACGTGATTCTTCTACACTGATCAGATGTACAATTATATTTATTTAAGTGTAGAACGTGATACAACTTTTGTCAAATTTGACATTAAATTGTCAATTTTGACAAGTGCTGAAATCAGTTGAGTTGTCTCAGGGCTGTGCCAACCGATCGCTTTTTTGCGATGCACCTAGACCATATATCTTAAGATATGTGTCTATTTTATTACATGAGCCGGTACTTACTGCACTGCATATATATTGACTGTGTTCTGTTTTTGTATAATGAGTCGTGCTATAAATATTGTTTGTATTGTACCGTGTGCTGCGGTAGTTCAACTGAAAAATGCCTGTTGTTTTGACACAAGATATAGGTCCATAATTCAAAGTCACAATCACAGATAACCCTGAATCAAAGATTATTAAAATTGACACGCACACTTTTTGTAATAAAAACTGGTGCGCTGTTGTATTTTTGTTTAGATATTCTTTTCAGGTAAGTTGTGAATGTGTTTTCTGCTTGTTTTTCATCACTGTGTTGGCAACGGCACGACAACGGTTGTATCCAGCGCGTAGTAGCGGCATAACCAGTGCCGGTAGGGAGCAGTGTGGTGCGCATTGGAGGGTTTTATTGAAATATTAAATACCATACATTTGTTTGGGGGGGGGTTTGATGTGTATTTTGAATGTAGGTACTTACAGTGTAGCGCAAGGGGGGCACATAGCCGACAGCGCACAGGAGCCCGCCCGCCGCTCGGCCGCGCGCTCGCGCTACCGCCGCATGCCGCCACAACGCGCGACAATCGCGCGACAACCGCGCGACACCCCAGCCCAGGGCGAACAGACCACGATACGCCGACCACAGTCCGACTGCAGACAATCCACAAAACGCATCACAATCAGCACAATTCAGGTTAGATCATGGCGATATATTAACAGACCGTCGGCACGCATTGGCACGTTGACGCAATGCAGAAAAACTGGGTTGTAAATGTAAACTCGCTCCGTTTTTCCTCATGAATTTTAGATCGCGTGCGGCCGCGTGCGACAGATACTCACATGAGCATGCCAGCGCCTGCCTCCCGGTTATCAACTAGTGTTAAGGTAAACAATTGAACACACGATCATGGTAACGCGCGTTGTCACATGTAGGCGATCGAAGCGCGAGGCGCGGCCGACCGGCCCGAGTGGCGCGGCCCGCGGGGCAGCCTGCCGCCGCTCCGTCCGCGGCGTCGCTTGCAAAATGAGCGGTTTTGACGCGTGGCGGAAGTTTCGCAGCCGACACGCGCGCCGCTTCCACTGCAACCCGCCACTGAGGCGGGGCGGCCCGGGACTCGGCCCCGCGCCCCGCGCCCCGCGGTCCGCGCCCTGCGCACTCCCCGCCATGTGCCACGAGCGAGACCAAAGGGTTGTCGGCAAAGGGAAATTGCTACTATCTTTTTGTCGTGACAATTGGCCGTGCTTTAGACTCCTTTGAGCTGGCTTTGTGCATTTCATCCGATACGCATACCATTTAGCATTGTGCGGGGTTATGTAACGCGGTGTGCGTTCGTGGCTCGGCGACGCAGCGCGCCTGTCGGGAGAGTCCTAACGCAGCCCTTAAATTCCTAGTGAAGTGTTACGAAGGGCGGCGGAGACGGCCGAGTGGGGCCGAACGGCGCCGAGCGGCAGCCTGGCCCGCCCAGTCGATAAGGCTGTCTCTACTGAACAAAGACACTAACCTATGATAATTACATTTAATTAAGGATAACTGGACTATTTTGTTTAATAAGCATATCGCGCTGCAGCTAATGGCGGATTTTGCGCTCGAATACACACATACATTGTTACTATGCTTACAGTCGCCACCTGGAACTTTGCGCAACCACGTTTCATTTTGTTTAGAAACAATTTTGATACATAATTCTTTACCAATCGCGTATAAACTGTATTGCAGATTTAGCTTTAATGTTGTCTTAAAATACTAATTATTCTACCTTATTCAAAGCGAAATTATGAGACATTGTTCTGAGTTTTAAAAGTTTATCGAACTTTTTGAACCTGCTCCGAATGACGTCACCAATTCGCCGACGAGTCCAAACATTTCCAAACTTGTAAACTACAAATCTAGATTACATTCTAAATCAGTTTAGCATTGCCTGTCTATACCGACGTTTGAGTGCGGTCGACTAACGGCTTACGTATGCTATTACATAGATTGGTGCAAAAGAACCTGGTGTAGATAGATAACATGGTATTTGAAAACAGCGAATAGTGCTATGTCAAAGACTTTGTTAGAGGGAGATTACTTTTGAAGTGTTCCGAGCAAGTTTTTAAGTTCTGAGGGCCATTGAGGGATCCGATATAAAAAATAAAGTTTCATGAACTAGAGGGTTTTGCGACGTTATGTGCCACGGACTCGGGAATTCTACTCAGTTTTAAAAGTTAATTTTGGTAATTTTGCATTTCATCCTTCTTTTGTTCGTGAAACTATTATAATGTTCACTTGTTAGGTGTTAAAAGCTAGTTCTTTGTTTAAAATATTCTTGGAATTGCATGCCGTAGCACAGCTACGTCGTTGCTCGTAGCGGAGCTACGACTCGTGTTGTCGGATCGTTATTTTAACACATTCATTTCCCAGAATCCCTACGCGCTCGGCTACTACGGCTCCCGTGGTTTTCCTCGTATGAAGCGGAAAGCGACTACGGCGGTCTGACGCATATGTGTCGTCATGGGCCCTGAATGGGTTTAACACAATGCCAGCTGTTTCGATGGTGTACCAACTCATTTACTACTAAGCTATGCTTGGAGTATACTATGCTCGTGACGCTATTATTCGCATATGAGTAAAGAATAAATCCACGGTTAAACTCACGTATTCAATGTCACGACAGGCGACATGTTTCGAACTCTTGGGGAGCTCTTGTTCGTTGATTTAGTTATTAGTATTAATGAGTTAACCCGCATGAGGCCAAGCAACGCAACGTGTGGTGTTTCGCTGTAGCGTGTAGCGGCATTTTTCAGCCTTATTGCGAAAATTGCTCGTAGAGGCTTGACTATTGTGTCATAGGCATGGGCCTTAAATGGGGTAAATGTTCACTAAGTACCAACGTCCGCTAACGAAATTCGAAATTTCAATCAAAGTGGATTTCAAAATGATTCGCCACCGGGATTTGAACCCGTGCCCTCTGGAAACCGTTCACTGCTCTTTTTTTATACCACGTCGGTGGCAAACAAGCTTACACGGCCCATCTTATGGTAAGTGGTTACCGTAGCCTATGGACGCTTGCAACTCCAGGGTTGTTACATGCGCGTTGCTGACCCTTTAGGAGTTTATACACTCCTTTTTTGAAGAACCCCATACTGTAGTCCCTCGGGAGCTCATTCCACAACCGGAGCGTCCGAGGGAGAAAAATTCTCTGAAACCGTACGTATACGTGACCATTTAGGTTCCAGGGTGTGAGGATGAATGCCCTGCCGACGGCTAGTGGTGTGGTGCTAAAAAGCAGCCTTACCGCTCGGCCACGGCTTTGGTCTTAAGCGACCTGCGACCAGCGTTTTATCTGTTCATTGCGCGGTCGAGATGCGCAACGCACTGTGGTTAGTTGGGATCACGCGCAATGAACAGATAAAACGCTGGTCGCAGGTCGCTTAAGACCAAAGTCGTGGCCGAGCGGTTAGGCATCATATCGCACAGTTCTTCTCTTGCCCAACTGAGCTACCGTGGGCTCCGCTAGTGGCAATTAATCTTTCAATCCCATCCACTCTTCTAATTGCACCGCGCGAGATCGCGTGTTTAAATCCCGCTCGTGGCGAATGAATGTTTAATTTTCCACTTTGTTCGAAATCTTGAATGGGGTAATTTCCAAATGAAATAAATAAAATCCGTAACAAACTAATGCATGTGTGAAGGGGTTAAAGATGAATGGCTTAACGAATTTACTATTGCTGAGCCCAAATTTGTTGTATCCCATTCGCTATTGGTATGTGTTTTATGCGTCAATATCTTGGCGTGTGGCATTAGAGAGAGAGAGATGATTTTGTATTATGTAGGGTAAATATCCCAGTGACCGACATCGGCCCAATACTTGGCATCTTCAATCTTAATTCATAGCAATGAAGTTGAACGATGTGGGCTACAGACCAAGTATTACAAACTTTTAATAGAAAATCTTCCACTGTGTTCAAGATCCTAAATGGGTCACTCACCTTTTTCACGTCCCTTTGGTTTTTTTTCATCAGTTATCAGTTACTACAAAATGTGTATTTTGATATGTTGCATCTCGCAAAAAAAGTATTATAGCAGAAAACAAGTTTGTCCCGGGGACAAGCCATTTCATACAAATCAAGGGAACCAACCGTTGAAATTCAGGACAAATAAATATGTTTTATACAGTAGTCATGTAGTGTCACGCTAAAATTCATAAAGCAAAGATTGAAACAACAATTAACAACAGCAGACATTGTTTTTCTTGTAATCTCCTTTTGAACATCACGTAGAAGGGGACGACGCAAGAAAAAATATTCACCGAATTTTTGTGCAAGTGGACCTTGATGTTATTAGAATTAATGAGTGAGATTAGGATTATACTGAGTTAAAAAAACATTGAAGTACACCTAGAAATTCTTCCACATTCCAACATATTGAGCTCACTAACAATTTCAATAAAACTAATCGGGAGGAGGAGGAACACTCGAGTATGATTCCCTCCAGAAAAACTTTCGCGTATAAATTCACCGTAATTTAATCGAGAAAACAAGGGGATAGAGTTCCGAAAGCAATTTGCTTGTTCTCAGAAATAATAATTTATCTCGAGTGTACTTGAATCTGATTCTCAATTAAACTCAGATTGGGGAATCCATTTTATTGAACGCAAAGATTAGAATCAACTTTATATTTGTAGCGCTCGCTTCTGAGGGCGTACCGCGAAACGAAAACGAACTTCGTTTGTATAATATCCCTCTCTGTTGCACTTGTAAGTTCGAGCGACAAAGACGGAGATGAACGAAGTTCTTTTACGTTTCGCGGTAGCCCCTCTGCAAGCCCGGGCAAGCATTTCGGACGTACGTTAGGACAACTCAACTGTCAGTTTTCCATACAAAAAAATTGTATGGAAAACTGTAGTGAAATTTAGATCTACCAGGGGATGAACTATCCTTTGTCTTTCCCCGGGACTCAAACTAAATCAGTTCGGCGGTTTAAGCGTGAAGAGGTAACAGACAGACAGACAGTTGACATTGCGAACAATATATTAATATTTGTACCTCCCTGTCGTCGCTCAATGTTTTTGGACGCAACGTGGTCGTAAACAGATTAGCGTCAGTATCGACATACTCAAGCCGCACAGGTTTTTCGAAATACCCACACTTGGTCTCCATGAATCAACTGGAGAATAGGATTGTCATTGTTGTTTAAAATAGTATAAACAATTCAGAAAATATTAATGTTGTAGCCACATTTAAACGAGATA
Source organism: Epinotia demarniana (assembly GCA_945867215.1). Classification (NCBI taxonomy): domain Eukaryota; kingdom Metazoa; phylum Arthropoda; class Insecta; order Lepidoptera; family Tortricidae; genus Epinotia; species Epinotia demarniana. The sequence goes on along the minus strand of OX244273.1, from coordinate 3,849,298 downwards.
TGCCAGCTACTAGTGTTAAGTATTGTGACCCATGAACGTGTGAAGGATTCAATAATTACCAGTACAACGTTAGTGATTTGCAATGCAGTGACCACACTTAGCGCGAGCGGACTTCATTGCGCCGCAAACTTGTCAAATGCTTGTTCAGCTGTAGAGTCCGTGTTGCACATGAATCATAGGATTTTAAATTATAATTGGTACTTAAGTAAATGCTGTTTTACTACCGCATCAATAATGCTAATATCACATAGCTGACTACATGTAAGAAATCATGTAGTTAATTTTCATTGCATGTCAGTACCTATGTCTCTTTATCGTAATCTTAACAGTACTTACCGATACAAAAGAAAAAAAAACCTATGTTTGTCATACGGGAAGTTAAGGGTGGAAACTACGGACGGATCATTTTTTCAGAATTTTCATAGAATTTCTGACTTGCTCTATTGCACTTTGGACAAAAAACCTATTAATATTATGTTAAGTAGTAGATAAATCATCAAAAATGGAGAAAAATGTCACATCGCATCGTAAATAGTAGTTAATCGAAATTACTTTTATTTCTACTACGGTTAGTTCAAAGTCCGACGATTAAAAAAATATTACAGCCATAGCATTACGAACAGCCTAGTTAAGACCGTTTTAATCATGCGAAATTAGTTAAGCACAGGCACACATATACAATTATATTGCGCGAAAATCTTCAGTATGTGTGTCGCATGGCTAACAAGATCACTCGAAATGTGCGATTTTGACAGCATTGCTACACATACTGATGAGTTTTACATACGAGGTGAGCGGTAGGGCACGCCAGCACATCAAAGAAAACAAAACAAAAATATTGAAAAAAAAAACCTTACTCTTATTTATAAATGAAATAAATAAATAATAAATTAAATTTGGTGCTGTTAAGACGCCTTATAGTCTTCTGGTAGATGTCGCTACACGCCTCCCTAAGGCGTTGTAGGAAGGAACTGATTGAAGGATTTGGTGGCCGAAGATTTCGGCAAAAGTTGACTCGAAGACCTCAAAGTTTTTGTTTTTTTTATACTTACCGTTTCCCTTTAGATTAGGTTACCTAAGTTTGTTTTAAATAATTTTGAAAACTGCATGGCATCAGAGTAAAATGCCTATCTGCTGAACTGAAAATTAGGACAACCGATACAGTTGGAAATGAAAAGTGATGTTTAACCCTACAGGTGAGATGTTTTAAGCCTTTCGGGATTTTTTCAGGAAGAATGTTCTTGCGGCCGTATCCACTCATGTTAACTACTAATAATTCCAAGTTGTTTCATCATGTATCAAAATTATTGCACGAATATACTTTTTTAAACAATAATACTAGTGACTCGTATTTGCGGAACGGTCAACCAAATTATTAATCATCAATACAATATTTAAATAATTATCGAACCTGGTCAGAAATATGCACGAAAATCGGTTGAGAAATGTGACCTGAAGAGGAGAATAGCCGGACAGCCAGACAACCGGACATACGAAATAACTTTTGCCTAAACTAAAACGGGGCACTTCGTTTGCTTCGCCCGCAGGTTCAAATAAAAACCTACACCTAAATTATAGAAAAATGGAATGCAAAATTCACTATTTGTATAAACCTGCTCAAACGTGGATCCAATCAGTAAAATTGTGTACACCTAGGTTATGGGCCGGATTAGCCGTATGAATGGAATCGAGTTAAAAAATAAACGATTTCATTTTCATTTGAACCTGTCAGTAACAGCACAAACGTTGACGTGTTTTATAAAAAGCACAATTTGTCATCATAAATGAGTAGGTTTAGAACACATTGGATTTTTTGGCTGTGTGTGATATAGGTACCTAGTTGTTATGCAAGGCTGCAAAGTTGTTGTTTGGCGCAAGTACTTGTATTGAAAGCCGAGCTACCGAAAGACTGTAAGATTGAACAATGAGCGAAGCGAGAGTTCAAAAGTACAATCCTGAGCATAGCGAGGCTTTCAAGGCCAAACATTTTACCTCACCACCGGGAGGAAAATTGTAAGTGTAATTAAAGTCATTTGGACCTTAATACTCATTGGCACCCGAAGAATTGGAAGCACCATGCCGATCCCTTATTGATTTGTGGATTCATTGTGTTGGTAACAAAAAAAAGTATTTGAACTGTTTATTGCAATAATAGTTTTACACACATCATTTATTAATTACTTAGCACAATCTTAACTTTTAAAGATTATTTGCTAAGTATATTTTAGTTATATATTATAGATTATCTCCTTTACTATTTATTAAATTTTCTATCATATTTGTAGGGAGACTGTTTAGGACAGCAGGCACATAACTGGACCAGACCCTTCGCCCATAAAAGTTGTTGCTTCTTGGTACTGTAAATGTTTTACTGGTTGTTAGTGTGCGGAGGTTCTGTGGTCTGCTATACCTATTCAGCTTTCCTAGGTATTGTCTATATTCTAGAATCACTGGTAGCTATAGAAAATTGAAGGTCTCACATTCAACACAGCGCAACCTTGGGAGCTCTGCCAACCCTACTCACCACTAGGACCACAACACCAATTATTCACAAAGTAGTGTTATTAAGGCTGCGTTACTGGTGCAGGTGCTTTCCAGTTGGGGTGCTCTGAATATGAGCGAGACATTCCGCCATGCCCTTTCCTCCCTTAAGGCGGATGTCACACTGCACCGCACCTCCGTCCGGAGAGATTTGTATGCAGCTCCGCACCTCCGTCCGTCCGGAGATGCGGCGCAGTGTGACATCCGCCTAAGGCTGCATTGGAAATTGTTGCGTGCTTTGAAACGCCGTTCTGACTAGATTAAGAAACAATAAGGTCTTATTTTCAGATATATTATGCATCCTGACTGTATGATTGTTTTTCTGATTTGATCTTTACATGATGGCCTAACATTTCCTCTATAGAAAAAAAAATATTTACCTTTTTTTACTCAGCCTACTCAAACAATACATTATTTGACGACATAATCAATTTAATACTACAGTATTTTATCTTAACTAAAATCTCATTTCATGAAATGTAAATTAAACTTCACTAAGTTAGGTATTTATCGAAAGTCCAAATAAGCCGTTCCCGAAGAGAGTTGCATTTCTTTTTCTCGTGAGCGGAAGACATAAGCGTGTCTCTGTCTAGGGGGCGTGGTCGATTCGAATCAAGGCATCCCCTTAACGTGTTGGCTATCATGATCATCACCGGTGAAATCACGTTATGTTCACTGTGTAGCGTCGAGCATCACCTGTGGCATTAAAAGCTCATTTTTCAGGGTATTAGGCTTGGGAGTAACACTTTAGGTGAGGCAAGATGGGCAGCCAACGTGTTAAATGGCTTTATTCAATTAAAAAACCATCCTATTTAATTCAATAAGTTCAGTCAAATACTTACATAATTAGTTATATTTGGAAACCAACTGAAAATAACTTCATTAATCGCCTTATACTTTCCGCATACTGCCGTCACACTTACCCTCTAAAGCCAAAATTACGTTTGGCTCTCCGTAGATTTTTGACAGTAACGAGATTCCCCTAATAGAGTAGATGCGGAGTTAAGACGGAAATGTGCGGTGTTTACAATATTACGTGCCATAGACATTACGGGATTAGCTTATAACTTCTTTAGGGGGTTAACTCTCGCAGGCGCTGCTTGCCTGGTACCGCTGACACAGTTCCCGTTTATTTACGGTTACGCTTTTATTTATGAAATCTTATATTAGACATCGGGACTGTCCATATGTAGAAGTAATACATATGGACAGTTTCGAAATAGAGTGGCGGGGGGATCTGACCATTGGTTAACGGTAGTCATGTTATTAGGCGGGGTGGGATGATGAAAGGGGCGGGTAAAAACCCATAAGACGAGACCTGTGTCCATCAGTGGCCTAATGGCTGAGCGGTAAGGCTTCCGAAATTCAATCTAGAAGGTCGTAGGTTCGAACCCCGGCTCGTACCACAGCCTAATCTTAAGAATAAGTTGCAAAAGCAGATGCTGGGTGTACAATCGCAAACTGGATAATGTACCCCAGGTCGGGGTGTAAAATAATGCAAAGTAAGTAAAGGTAACTACCCTTGGATCGGGTTTAAGTAGTAACTTCCCTAGGATGGGAATTCAGTAATAATTACCCTTGGATCGGGTTTAAGTAGTAATTTCCCTAGGGTGGGAGGTTTGTTATCCAGCGTGCGACTGCACAGACTGTGTAAGACTAAGGGGTGGGTTTATGCAAGGGAGCCTACCATCCTACGTCCCTAAGTCCCTAACCTATCCTCGACTTACACCTTACACACACGTACACATGTAGCCAGGGATATCTGTTGCCACGAGACCTAAGGCAACAGATGGATACCTACGGGGAGGAATGGGGTTTAGCGGAGGGTGATTTTCTCACAGCAGATCAAACAGACTCTGTTGATCAATTGAGGGGTTGAAGGTGTCTTCGCCTCTGTGAGAGGATGCTGAAAGGTGAGACCCTACACTCCCGGAGAGAGTGCAGGGTTTTAGGCAATAAAACACCAACGGACAATTGGTAACTCACTAGATTTATTTCTCTCTATTCTTTATATACAATGTTCGCCTACAGCACACTATTACATATTTTTCTTAGTATACTGTAGGTGTAAAGTGCAAACTGTAGAAAATTGTGCAGAGTTATCTTATATTCGATCTTTATACTTGTTATTTACAAATGTGCGGAATCTTATGATTTACTTAAACTAGGTTGATGTCGCAACCGTAGGTGCCTTGGGAGGCGCGTGATTCTGTTCTCTGAACACTGGGCTTCTTCAGGATAAAGCCGAAGAAAAAACAATGAAAAGAGCGACATAAACAACAAATTAATGACTTCAATCGAACGTCTTTGCATATGCAATGCAATGCAATGCACTTATTTTAAGTTTATTTCATCATTATAATAGTATAGTAGTAGGCTAGTATAGGTATACATGTTATAAGAACGTACTTGAAATAAACCTATTACGAACAAAATTGCCTACCCTCAACACATCCTAATTTAACCGGGGGCAGCGTTCCCAAGACGCTCGCCGCGATTCTTTGGGCGAAGTACATTAAGATACATTTACTAATCATAATAGTCATCATCATCATATCAGCCTAAAGACGTCCACTGCGGGACATAGGCCTCTAGAGTTCCAAAGTGCCCGGTTCGGCGCCCCCCGCATTAACTAAATAAGTCTGCAGGTTCACATTGGGTAAGGAATCAATCCCCACTTATTTAGAAGTGATCTCATTTTCCTATAATTCATCTCCAACATTAAGACGAAGCTTTCGCATATATATATATATATAAACTTTCCATTGATACATCCATAATATTCAATACTGCTCGAATCCAATAGAGACCTGTCCAATACACAGCGCAACAATATACAAGAAGAAGAAGGCGCATTCCAAGCAAAAAATACGCCCGGTATTAATTTAAAGGGAAATCACATTCATACCCGGGAGGCTGAGGCGCATCTGGCCAGTTAAAAGTTGCCAGTAAACTGGGATGAATACACCACGAAAGTTTGTTGATGCCGGCTGTTAAGGCACAGGAGGGCGCGATACACGTAATCGTATTTTGTTTGTGTTAAAGATCGGTCAATTCACATGATAAGATAAGATAAAAAAGTCTTTGTATCACACAAAACATTAATAAAATTATACATGAAATTGACAATATTTCAAAATACGCAATGACGCCTAAATAGAAAAGCATTTCGGTAATTATGTTATCTGAACGTAATAAAGTAGTTTTCTGTGTTTTTTTCCTGCTCGCTTTTAATAAAATCGCGAAAACGTATAAAAGTGGTTTTCGCCGTGTGTGACGTCAGTATTATGGCTGCCATGTGAAAGGTGTCCAAACTGCCATACAGAGTCGTAGTATTGACGTCATAATTTACTTACAACCTTCTGGAATTCGCTACTTTTCAATTTGATAGTTTTGAATGAAAATTACAATTAAGGGAAAAATAAAAAAACACGTGCCGCTTAAAAAAAAAATTCTAGCGAACTAAATCATAAGTGGCCTACATGAAAATATGAAATGTTGTCAATTATGTTAAAAATACATATGCGCGTTGATATAAGAATTCAGCACGGGTAAGCTTATGCCACGGGTAAGCTAAACATGTATCGCGGGAGACCAAGTGTACATGTTATCTCATGCATATGTTAAAACAAATAATAATAGTGGTTATGTATGCTGAGTACTTTTAAGCGAAAAAACTAGCTCTCAATTAAAGGCACTGCGTTGTTAGAGTTCTTACTTTACTGAAATGGTCATCGGATGACCAAAACAAGTATGTCTTCTAGACCTAACAAAAAACAAGCCCTCAATTAAAAGCACTGCAATGTTAAAAATACACATGCGCGTTGATATAAGAATTCAGCACGGGTAAGCTTATGCCACGGGTAAGCTAAACATGTATCGCGGGAGACCAAGTGTACATGTTATCTCATGCATATGTTAAAACAAATAATAATAGTGGTTATGTATGCTGAGTACTTTTAAGCGAAAAAACTAGCTCTCAATTAAAGGCACTGCGTTGTTAGAGTTCTTACTTTACTGAAATGGTCATCGGATGACCAAAACAAGTATGTCTTCTAGACCTAACAAAAAACAAGCCCTCAATTAAAAGCACTGCAATGTTAAAAATACATATGCGCGTTGATATAAGAATTCAGCACGGGTAAGCTTATGCCACGGGTAAGCTAAACATGTATCGCGGGAGACCAAGTGTACATGTTATCTCATGCATATGTTAAAACAAATAATAATAGTGGTTATGTATGCTGAGTACTTTTAAGCGAAAAAACTAGCTCTCAATTAAAGGCACTGCGTTGTTAGAGTTCTTACTTTACTAAAATGGTCATCGGATGACCAAAACAAGTATGTCTTCTAGACCTAACAAAAAACAAGCCCTCAATTAAAAGCACTGCAATGTAAGAATACTAACTATTATTCAAATATTGAAATGATCATCGGATGACCAAAATTTGTCATCTAGACCGAATTTATTTTTTATATTTTACTATATTTCATTAACATAATTTATACATCTTGAGACCAATTATTAAAAGCATGAATATGTGTATGAGTCAACTATTTAGATTAACGGAATATATTGTGTCTAAAATTGTTCCATTCCATTAACACTACGCTTGGTTAATAATATTCCAAATATTCAATTGATAGCGTAAGTCGTTACTGAGGTATTTAACGTTGTGACAGACGGACAGATGGACAGATTCACACTATAAGATCCCTAGAATACGTATTTATCTAGCTGGTCACATTTAATTTATAAACAAGACCCTACTCTGCAACAGCAATGGAATTTTAAACACAACGTCTATAACATAATAACCAAACAGATTGTCTTATGTTTTGATTCTAAAACTAAATAATAACACTTGATTTAAATTCCATTGCCAATGTTTCAAGTTCCATTTTGCGGTGCTCAAACAAGTTACTTTATGACAACACCATCCATTCTAACTCGTGCATTAGATACCGGTCGCAGTCCATCGTTCCAAATATCTAATTTTATTACCATTAACAAAGGGAATGGGATCCTATTTCACACCAGTATTTAAATTTTGTCGTTGTAATGCCCCGTAAAATGCTATTCGTTTTTATGCCTACTGTTTTAAATGAAAGGCACAGATATAAACATAATAATGAGGTTATTTAGGTTCCTATGTATTCCACCTACTTGACAAGGGTATGAAATGATTTGTATAAAAACTATTTGTAGACTTTTAATTTCAATATATACTTGATTCAGTTGCATAAAAAATAACTGTACCTATCCACAATAACAAGCAACATATTTTCATACAGTAGAATGATCATAATATTATTAAACTAATATCATAGTTTAAAAATTAGCCTTTTCAGACACTATCAAACTGATACGAAAATGGTAACGCAACTATGGTTTATGGTTTAAGATATTTATTTCTCAAAAGATTTTACAAAATCACTTACTGAGAAAACATTATTGACTTAAATCTAGGTAAGAGAGGGTAACATGCAAAAGTATCGAACATAATCTTAACAGAAAAAAAGGGTAAGCGCCTAAGCGGTAGCAACTACTACCAGTAATGCAACATTGTAATGAATGCATACTAAGGGCCAGTTGAACCAAATTAGTATACAGTCGGTTACACCATGCATACATTCACGCCTTTATCCCTAAAAGGGGTAGGCAGAGCACATGAAACTTATGTTCCAGCGCCACTTATAGCATATACGTGGGTATAAAAAAAAAGATTGACAAAATGTGATATTGCAGTGATAGGTTGCTAGCTCATCGCCCACAACACACTTCAACCCTGCTCCCTTAGTCGACTTTTACGACACCCACGGGAAGAAAGGGGGTGGTGAAATTCTAACCCGACACCACACGGGGAGCAACCATGCAAACATAATATTTAACTGTAGTAAAAACGAAGTACGCACAAATGACAATTAAACATTTAGAGGAGCCTTTATGAATATTGTGTTATGTACTGTAATCATTTATTAATCGTTTTCTTATAATAAGTATTTTTCGTAACAAGGCAATATTTACAATACTATTGTAAATATTGCCTTGTTACGAAAAATAGTACTAGTACTAGTAGTACTTATTCAAAGTATTTTTATGAGAACTAAGTATTTATATATACTTAGTACTTTTACTGGCTAAAACTTATTTACAACATATTGAATTAAAGATTTTTTAAAAAGGGGCGTGGATTTTATATTTTAATTTTCAACTAGACATCAAACAGCGTCTACCAATGAAATTATACTCCACTCAGAGAGATAATATCCATGTTCATCGACGAACTAAACCATCATCAGTCTCGCAGGGTCACTAATTACCCACTAAGCTTGTCAAATCATTCCGCTCAGTTCCACGCTTGCGCCAAACCTTAAAAATACATGAGTCCCACAGACTTTCTACTTTACCCGAGCCTTGGCGTTGTTAGTGCACGAATACGAAAATATCATGTTATTATTCGCTTAGTTAGTTTCAAGTCTGCGTGGCGCCACGTGGTCACATTTTTGGGTCACCCTGACTTAATCTAATATTGTTAGTACTAGTTTCATTACACCTACCAACGTTCGATAATTATAATTTTCATTAGCCCTAATATTCAGATAACTAATCTTATATGGCATAATTATTTGCTGGGCCTAATTTCATACGTCCTAATCTTTACTAATACTAAACATCAAGTGTGCTAATATATTTAAAACTAATAATGATTTTTCCTAATGACTACTAAGCCTAATGATTATTGTGCCTAATGTTTACTATGTTTAATGTTCACTACACCTAATTTCGTCACACCTATCTGTCACTTGACCTATTAACTTTTGCTCTAATGTTTCACTAGACCTAACTAATGCATATTTTTTTCGAAACAATGAACTTTTCGGGTTTTCTTTGAATATCATCACACCTAATCTCGTCAAAATGGGAGGCAATAATGCACGGCCCAATATTCCGTGTCCAGCTTTTGTGGACGCGGATGATTTTGTCGTGCATTATCAAAGCGGACAAAAATGGCATGTTATAAGCGAACTCTGTCTTATGTCGGTTAGGTTAGGTTACTTGTGTCCCTCAGACCATAGACAACCCGCGCAGCGGGGTGGCGTCGACTCGCTGTAGGGCTATCACTAGACGGCGCACGAGCTCTCTCGACTTTTTTCGCACTATACTTCTCTTTCTAAGTTTTATAATAAGAGAGACACGGATAGACATCGGATTACCTACCTATTCTTCTCTTATCATCAGCAGCTTCTCTTATCTTATGGCAGGTCAGTGTAGGTAGGACGATGAGCGAAGCGAAAGCGTGTTAGGTAGAACAGCGACCCTACAGCGCACAAGCCGAGCGAGCGAAGCGAGCGCCACAGTGCCGCGCAAAACGCCAGAATCGACATAATACGAAAAAAGAAAAACTCGGTGAAATAAAATTAGTACTACTGACAGTTCGGGATAATGACATTAGGGCTAAAATACTTAGGCAAAATGAAGATTCAGTTTAGTGATATTAGAGACTTTGATAGTAAGGTGTAGTCATTATTAGGGTTTGCAATATAAGGCCTAGGAAAATGTCGGTTAAATAATATTAGTTTTGGTAAAAATTCGGTCATGACAAATTAGACATTATGAAAATTCGGGATACTGAAATTAGGGCTAATGAATAATTAGGAATAATGAAAATTCCGGTTTGTGATTTTAGGGTTAACGACATTAGGGCTAGTGAAATTAGGTATGAAATTATTAGGGCTAACGGAGGGGAACCCAAATTTTCATGTATTTTCTCTTTTCTAGGACACTTTTTACACGGGTGCTCAAAATAAGGAGTATTTTCAAGGTCCATGTAGGTAGGTATCTTAGTTTTTATAGTCCACTATAACTAATCAACGGCGCAACATAATTAGGTGGTGGAGGTAAATCCTCACGCTATCCTGGGTTATAGGACTAATAGGGTATGTGGAATTTAATCGGCATTAGAGTTTTAACCGGGTATGTCCTAAAACTACGACCAAGACCACCGGGGGATGGGCAGCAGCATCCCTGGAGTGCGGTGGAAATACTGCGATCGCCAACCCGCATGCCAAGCGTGGCGATTATGGCATATACCCCTCATGATAGGTACAAAAAAACCACGGCCCCGAGGTTCCGGCGACCCCCGGTACCCTGGTTGTGGTAGCGGCCAGGGCACCAGCGGGGTCAGGGGTGCGAAGAATCTCCGGCGAAGATCCGGCTACCACCACCGACGACCCCTGGCCCTGGCAACTTATAACACACGCACACTGCGGACCGACGAAAGGATAGCGGAACAGAAGGAAGGATTGAGCAAGTTGCGCTGGGATGTCATAGGGTTATCTGAAGTCCGAAGAGAGGGGGAGGACACGATAACCCTCAAATCCGGCTACTTGCTCTATATCCGGGAGGGCGACCAACAGTCCCAGGGAGGTGTCGGGTTCCTCGTCCACAAGTCCCTCGTAAATAACGTGGTAAAGATCGAGAGTGTGTCGACTAGTGTGGCGTACCTAATACTCAGAGTATCCACCAGGGACTCATTGAAGGTCATTCAGGTTTACGCACCGACCTCGGCACACTCCGACGAAGAGGTGGAGGCTATGTATGAAGATATATCGAAGGCCATGCATAGTTCCAAAACCTACTTCACCGTTGTTATGGGGGACTTCAACGCAAAACTGGGCAAGAAAGATGGTGAAGAGCTGAGTGTGGGCCAATTTGGAGTTGGAAGTCGGAACCACCGGGGCCAACTACTGGCTGGCTTCTTGGAAAAGGAGGGACTCTACATGATGAATTCCTTCTTCAAGAAACGCGAGCACAGAAAGTGGACCTGGATGAGTCCCGACGGTGCAACTAAAAACGAGATTGACTTCATCATGTCGACGAGGAAGCATATATTCAAAGATGTCTCTGTGATCAATACGGTCAAAACCAGGAGCGATCACCGTCTGGTAAGAGGCACATTGAATATATGCGTCAAGCAAGAGCGCTCTCGATTGATGAAGTCTACGCTCCGTCCAGCATCAATCCAAATTCAAAACCCCGAGAGCTTCCAGCTGGAACTCCAAAACCGTTTTGATTGCCTAGGCGGCGATGTGGACGAATTGAACGACGGGTTTGTGGAAGCTGTCCGTGTCACTGGGTCTAAGTTCTTCAAGGCCCAAGGCACTAACGGAACTAAAAGGCTATCTAGCTCCACTCAGAAGCTCATGAAGGAAAGGAGTGAAATGATTCTACAGTCTTCAGCCGACGCGACCTTATACCGGCAGCTCAATAAACAGATCTCCAAGTCCCTTACCCGCGATCTGCGCCAATTCAATACAAATCGTATTGAAGAGGCCATACAGCGTAATAAGGGCTCAAAAGTATTCTCGAGAGATCTGTCTATAGGGCAGAGCCAGCTCGCGAAGTTAAAAACTGATGATGGTAGAATCGTTTCCTCTAAACCTGAGATTCTGGGTGAGATAGAGCGCTTTTACGGACAGCTATACACATCAACGCGCAGACCCGAAGTTAGTCAGGCGGAAGACCCTAGAGCTAGACTAACCCGACACTATACCGACGACATCCCAAACATCAGCCTGTACGAGATTGTAATGGCTCTTAAACAGCTCAAGAACAACAGAGCACCCGGTGAAGACGGAATAACAGCCGAACTTCTGAAGGCGGGTGGAAAACCGGTCCTTACGGCCCTTCAGAAGTTGTTCGATTCCGTCTTACTGGAAGGGAGAACTCCAAAGGCATGGAACAGAGGTGTGGTGGTGCTGTTCTTCAAAAAGGGTGACAACACTCTGCTGAAGAACTACAGACCCATCTCACTTCTGAGCCATGTCTATAAGCTGTTTTCGAGGGTCATTACAAACCGTCTCGTACGCAGGCTAGATGACTTCCAGCCTCCCGAACAAGCCGGTTTCCGAAGAGGCTTTAGTACCGTAGACCACATCCACACGCTTCGTCAGGTTATACAGAAGACCGAGGAGTATAACCTGCCTCTCTGCTTAGCGTTCGTGGACTACGAAAAAGCCTTCGATTCGATAGAAACCTGGGCTGTACTACAGTCTCTCCAGCGGTGCCAAGTTGACTATCGCTATATCGAAGTGCTGAAGTGTTTGTACGAGAGCGCCACTATGTCAGTCCGACTCCAGGACCAGAACTCGAAACCTATTCCGCTGCAGCGGGGAGTCAGGCAAGGAGATGTTATTTCTCCAAAACTGTTCACCGCTGCACTGGAGGACGTTTTCAAGACTCTGGACTGGAGAAGGCTAGGCATCAACATCAACGGCGAGTACATCACTCACCTTCGGTTTGCTGACGATATAGTAATCTTGGCTGAGACCATGGAGGACTTACGTACGATGCTCGATGACCTCAGTAAAGCATCCGAGCGAGTTGGTCTAAGAATGAACATGGATAAGACGAAGATCATGTCAAATGCCCTTGTAGTACCAACTCCCATTACAATCGGACACTTTACGCTCGAAGTTGTAGACGATTATGTATACCTAGGACAGACGATCCAGTTAGGTAGGTCCAACTTCGAGAAAGAGGTCAATCGTCGAATCCGACTCGGCTGGGCAGCGTTCGGGAAGCCACGGCAAATCTTTTCGTCCAATATTCCGCAGTGTCTCAAGACGAAAGTCTATGACCAGTGTGTGTTGCCAGTGATGACATATGGCACTTAAACGTGGTCGCTTACTATGGGCCTCATAAGAAGGCTCAAAGTCACCCAAAGGGCAATAGAGAGGGCCATGTTGGGAGTTTCGCTGCGTGACCGCATCAGAAATGAGGCTATCCGCAGCAGAACCAAGGTAACCGATATAGCCCTCCGGATCGCTAAACTTAAGTGGCAGTGGGCGGGGCACATAGCACGTAGAACCGATGGCCGTTGGGGCGGAAAGGTTCTCGAGTGGCGATCACGTACCGGAAGGCGCAGCGTGGGTAGGCCCCCGACAAGGTGGACTGATGACCTGGTAAAGGTTGCGGGAGTCCGCTGGATGCGGGTGGCGCGGGATCGGTCACTTTGGCACTCTTTGGGGGAGGCCTATGTCCAGCAGTGGACGTCTTTCGGCTGATATGATGATGATGATGATGATGATGATGAGTGTTTTTAGGGTTCCGTACCAAAAAAGGTACTAAAGGAACCCTTATGGTGTGACTCCGTCCGTCTGTCTGTCTGTCACAAAGTGAAATATCTCTCGAACTACTTTAGGTATCAATTTGAAATTTGGAATGATTTTAAATGAGAGTCATCCACGTGCATGGAAAATGAAAAATTTAATTATATATTTTAATTTTCCATGAAATCTTATGAATATGAGGAGGGGGCAAAAAAAATTTAACTATTGGGTCAAGTGGGGTATCATTTGAAAGGGCTTGAGTTGCACATTTTGAAATAGTTTTTTTTTCTACACGGGAAAAAATTTGATCTATGAAGAAAAATGAAAAAAAAAATACAATTCCCCCCTTATCTCCGAAGTTATTCAAGCGAAAAATTTTAAATAATTACTTGTGATTAAGATAAATATAAATATTACGCGAAATGTTTTTTTTTCTGTATCTGTATATTGTTTGTTTTATTTACAAAACTCATTTCCTAGTTAAGTTTGCAATTTTATAAGTATTTTGTTTTGAAATTCCTATAAGACTATAATAGAAATACCCTAATTTCAAATTAAAAAATAATAATCGAGATCGGTACACGTGATAAACAATAATCGCTAAAATACCAACATACATACTAAGCTGATTGCCCTTGCACGTTAGTACCAAATGGGGCCGATAGACGGCGCTGACCCCATTCGCGTTGTTAAGATTTTTCTAGAATGAATGGAGTTGGGACGGGTATATTTCAATAGCAGGTCAAAAAAAATCGCGATTCAATTGTCTTGGTAGTTTGATGGTGTTGGTGTAAAAGTTACTCGTGGTTTGAAATTGAATGCTGTTGTGTTGGGTTAAATTAAGTAAATAATTAAACAAATATTGGGACATTTACCTTTACCTTGAGTTAATTGCTAGTTTGTACGGAACCCTCGGTGCGCGAGTCGGACTCGCACTTGACCGGTTTTTTTATTAGTATAGTTTTTGCAATGATAAAAATTGAGACTATACAAGGTTTTTTGTCGGTCGTGACTTCGAATCCCAGATCGTACCAATAAGATTTTTTCGGAACTTATGTACGGAATATTATCGTTAGCTTTTCGATGAAGGAAAACATTGTGAGGAAACTGGTCTTATCCCAATAAGGTCTAGTTTTCCCCCTGGGTTAGAAGGTCAGACGGCAGTCGCTTTCGTAAAACCGACGCTTCGGGCGCGTCGTCGCTTTGGCCTATGGGAAATCTTGAGATATGGCGCCAAAGCGGACCCCGGGCTCCTTTGCGGCACAACCGGGAATAACTCTAGGAGAATAATGAAGACCTTTATAAATTGGTGAATCATTGCCTGTAGCTGGTGATACCGTTGAAAAAAAAATGCAGTTCATGTCAAACTGTATCTGCAGGGTTCACGATAGTGCCGCTAAGCGAAATAAACAAAAGCACGGCTGTACCTTTTCTCGAAGCCATTGAGGACATTTTCAATTCCCTGTAACTTTATTGTGGACAAAGTACCTACACACCTGACGATCGGTTAGCCTAAAGGGTAGTGACACTGCCTAAAGGCCGAAACGCATTGACAGCGGTGGTGGAGCGGCGCGGTGCGGCGCGGTGCGGCGCGGAGGCGGTACCGGTTGTAATGTTCGTACTAGTTCGTATTAGTATTAGTACTATTTATTTGTGTAAGATTTTCCCTTTATTTTGGCAAAAAATACTGACTGTTGAGTTTGTTTCGACGTTTCTTCTTAACAGTGGTCTTCTTTTTCAGAAACGATGGTAGAATTTTTGTAAAAGTACCATCACCCGGCCTACTTGCAGAATAAAATTCATTTATTTAATATTTGTGATTTATTTATATCTACTCTTTTCGGGCTCCTTTAGGAGCACTACCGGGAATAACGCTAGGAGGATGATAACTCTTTCCCGTTCTTCAGAACAAGGCAACATCATTATAGTACCAGATACGAATATATAACGAGTTAGCTAATAGAGTATGATTATATCAAATTGAGTAAATTAAAACATGTTCCGATTGGGTTAACAGTAAAACTCCTGGCTGACTAGTATTTATACGCAAACGAAATCGCGGCAAAACCTAATCAAACACACAACATAATCAAAACATAAAAACTAACAGATAAGCTCAAAATTCCAAAGTATAAATTCCGCGCTAGCTTCACAACATGCAGCAATTTATGCACCGCAAACAACAGTATGAGTTTTGCTTAAAACTTATAACTTTCTGAGGAGACGTCACCATTTACTTTTGTAACTTTGTTTTCTAGTTAGAATTATAATTTCAGTGTATTCTTTGTTGTCTTTAAGAGTGCTTTTCTAGCGTAAATGATGCAACTGGGCGGATTTTATTTTTATTTGAGAATTTTATAAAATGTGGGTGGGTTTTATGAGCTCCTGATTCTTTACGTTCTTCGCACAATTTCATCCTGTTCTATTTATGCTGTTGTCTGGACGCCAGCGGGCAGCGGGGCGACGAACGACTGCCCATACATTGATCCAACAAATTGGCATGGCATTATCATGACGCAATAGAATTAATGATACAAACATAATAGGATATGATTATTATATACAACAGAGTCACGATCACTTCCAACATACCCGCTTTTATGCAATACTGACAAAAGGAAATTAATGCCCCAAATAACGTTGCGTAGACTAATAAACATGAAACACCTTACTGAAGAGCGCAGCCAGAATAACAGCACTTTAAAAGATTGTCCCCTAATATTTTTATATTAATTATAATATTTATAAACTAAAGATTGGTTATTTCTCCGTCGGTGGCCCGTCTCTTACAACTAGTATAACAGTACGTTATCCAAACCTTTTTTTCAAATTTTCGACAAGCATCGTTAAATCTGTCAATTAAGTAACTTCGCCTAACTTTTAATAAGGTGTCCTTCGCCGTACTCGAGTTGGGAAAGTCAACGTGAGCCCATACGTTATATTCAAATTTTATGCTAAACAGCCGAATAACAAGCATTAGGTACCGATACATATTCATAAACGGATTAATTAGTTTTGCTTAAGTTGAATGTAAAAGTAGGCTAATATTTAACAGCTGTTTCGTAGAACAATGCGAGCTTAAATTGCGAACGAAGTTCTCTGCTTCAGATTGGGCTAAACTTTTTGGTATGTCCGGCCTCTGTCCGGCTGTAATATCCTGCTCTACAAGCTGTATGTCTCAACCGATTCTCTTGATATTTCGTGAGCCGGTTTAAGAATTATATTGAAGCCGCTAAATCTATCTCAGTTCACCTGGAAAATCAGCAAACCGACCAACTGGTCAATGCTTAGACGATTTCTACAAAGTAGCAGGTAAGCAATGGATAAGATGAGTAACCGATATCACCTGGAGCATAATTTTGAATCGATTGATATCTCATCTATCAAAATCGGTTCAGTATCTAGACTACTAACATCATGAAATCCCTTGCTTCCGGCTCCGTAGTCGGGCAAAAAGAGGCCTGTACCCATATCAGCATCAGCAGCAAATAGGAAGCCGCAAAGCGTAGTTTTTTTAAGTCAGTTTGACACCCTAAAAGGTCTTAAATATATACAGAGATTTCCGTTTCAATCAAAATCTGGAGCCGGCGTGAAAAAGAGGTCGCATTTATCAAGATCCCAGATACCACGGCAGACGCACAGATGGTTTTGGAACGAACGTTGACTGGGAGATAAATTATCCGCTGGATTTTCGAACTAGAAAACCAACTCTATGTGCCTAAAGGTTTTTTTTAATATAAGAAATATGAGGCAATATGCAGACAACGCAGGACGCTTGCAAATGCCGAGAAGTGCATTACTGTTGTGTCAGCAGCCTATGTTAAATTTAAATAATTTTGTTTATTACTTCACTTAAACTAAATTTAACCTTAATATGCGAAGTGTTTTAGTGTTACATTTACACTTGTAAATAATCTTTTAAATTCGACGTGTATGTTAATTTACTTTTTCTGTGATATTTCTCAAGTTAAATACACTAGAATTATTTGGGGTTTACCACTGACAGATAGTTTGCCTTCTTTTAATTTTCAACTTAAAACTCATAAAAATTAAGTAGGTAGTTATTTCTAAATCGGTAGACGTGGGTAACAGTATTCTGAAAATTGCTTACTTTGTATGACATTAAAGTTGAAAATTAAATGAAAGCAGACTATCCGTCAGTGGTTAACTAACAGTCATCGTACTGTACTGTTTATTCTTATGAGAAATGGGCTATTTTGCGGAAAGTTGTTCACTCGTTTTTTTTATATAATCGGGTTTTTTCTACTCGGAATCAAGAGCACGACTCGCTAGTCGACTTTGACGCCACCAGTAAATGTTTAATGTCGTATCAGAGTTAAGGACATGCGATCTAGGCGCTCGTGGCTCCTTTCCCCGCAGGTTAGGTGCGGACATGCTCGACCAATAAGACCATGTAGACCGCTACCTATCGTACTTAATACCTCAGCCACACAAAGCTCCTCGTATTGCTCATTGCTCTGCTCCTCAAGCTGCCACGATGATGCCCTCTGTGGCCACACACCGCACTACACAAGCGATTAATTGGGACGCTCCTCACAAGGTTACTTAGTTGCCTTTAATGCCTCCAATGACTCGCGCCCAAAAATTTGCATTTGCCTCCTTTCCTCGCAAGTCCATATGTGCCTGTGTTGTCGCGATATCGCGCTGGACGTCCCCGCCGTCACCACGTTCTCAGGGATCCGAGTATTTTAAGGTGGTCGCTCCAACGGCCATGCTCGTGCAGTAGGAGCCAACGAGGCATGACACTAGCCTATGCCCCTTTGACACGTATGATTAAATTGATGAATTCACGATAAAAGGTAGGTACATGCAAGCAGATACCTTGTTAACTTCTTACAATATCATTAATTCATAGTGACAATTTTACCTAGATTTTCTTAAGATTTTCTCAATGAACAATGGACAAAGCGGAAAGGGTCTGTTAATTTTTTACACGATCTGGAGGTAGATCTGAAACGTGCATCCATATTCCAAATTGACACCAATTTGTTTAGCGCGCTCGTTGTCACGTTAGCTCGCCCAAAGAATTGTAATAATACGTATTAAAACACGGTAAAAAATGATAAGATAGAGATTTTTTCATACACTATTTGTTAAATTTTTGACAGTCAACTTTTTTTACTCTCAACACGAGCCGCAAACGAAGCACACTATTAAATTTTTAATTATAAAGCTTTAAATGCGAACGCAAAACATAAGTTGAATTTTAACCCTCCGAATATGCATCCGTCACTGGCTGACACCCTTCGATAGAACGAGACGACGCTCCTATCTTGTCACTTATCGCGCGATAAGGCCGACCATGATAGGGGGTCAGGTGGTTTGTAAAAATGTTCCACACATATTACGAAAACCTTTCGCTGGCTACTAATAGAAGAATACGACCAGCTTGATGATAAGGAGACATAGCCTATAGGCACGTTGCCAACCCTTTATTGATCAAAGGATTTGTTGTGTCATAGCTAGACACAAATGCAATCACATACAACGCAGCGTGCATTCAGGGGATCTAGCGCCCTAACTCAACGTTAAGAACACCACACCACGTACTCACAGCAAGTAAGATGTTAAGAGTCCGCAGTAAGCTTGGCCGAATTTCACCTTGACGGAGTTTCGTTCTCATTTTTTTATTTTTTTATTTATTCATTATGAAACAAACAGTCGTACAAAATTATATTATCACTTGTTAGTTAAGTACAGATCAGACCTATAGTTTCCAATATGTATTACAAATTAAAGCAAAAACTTAATTTAAAAAAGATTAAGAATAGATTACATAGTTGCAGTTATTAGTTGCTACAAGTACCTATAAACAGAACTTTGCGATATGAAGAATCACAAAGAAAAAAAGAATAATTACGTTATGTTGTTTTACGTCACACCTGGCCATAATGCGAGTTTTACTGCACACTGCGCGTACGGGAAAACTCGCATTGTGGCCAGGTGAAGACGTAAAATTATGTACGCAACACGGGCGGTAATTCGTAAAGCCCCAGAGCGCATATTTATGGCCCTCACCTTCGGTTCGGGCCACAAACACCTGCGATCTGGGGCATTCACGAATTCACCGCCCTAGTTACGTAATGTACTATTACAGTACATATGGTGCTACTTTCCCGCACTAGTGCGGAAAAGAGCACTTTCCATGCATATGTCGAAACTTTAAACAACTCGTGTCGATTCAAAACACTCCCTTCGGTTGTGTTTAAAATTTATGACCACACGTTGCGAATTTCCTATTTTCGGCACTTGTATCGCTTTTGTACAGATCATAATATTCCATGAAAAAAGCATTTTATGTTTATACTCCTGGTTTGTACGATAAAGTGTTTTACTACTACTACTATATTACATTTGAAAGTACAAATAATAATTATCTAGATGCAATTTTAAAGACATTTCTTAAGGAACTTATGGTACAGTTAAATATATCAATATCTTTTAATTTATTGTTATTGTTATAAAGTCCAGAGAGACGCTTAATAAACATATTTTTTGCATAACTTGTTCTACTACGAGGGATGGAAAATAAATCTTTACTACGACATTGGCGTTCAATTTTAAGTGGAACTCTAATTTGTATATATATCATCATTTTCTAATTTGTATATATATCTCATTTTAAAACTACGTGTTAGATTGTGACGAAACTTTGCATATACAATGACATGAAGTATACCTGGGTCTGTAATTAGTTTATATGGTTCCATTTTATAAAACAAACGACATACAGATTTTTTTACTATAGTATGTGAAGCTACAGACCTGGAATACCATCATCATGAAATACAATCACGTCATTGTACACGCAAAGTTTAGAAATATAGAAATAGAAATAGTTTATTCGTGACACATATACATAACTAAACAAACAAAAAAAAATCAAATAAAACATCAATATTATTAGTGTCACGAAACGGCCGCAACTCAGCATTGTTGCTAGCGTAGCCAGCGCTGGTCTTCCGTTGCGACCATTCGGTGAAAAGTGCACGGCGATAACGACCCGGTTACACGCACGGATCACAATCACAATTACATAAATCCTTACATAACGTACAACTTTTAAAAAAAAAAAATAAACAAAGAGAAAGAATAAAAAAAGAGAGAAATAAACAAAAGTAATCAAAAACTTAACACAAATTAGTGCGTACAGGTCCTTATTTCACTACCTTACGACCTGTGCTGTGACGATTGAGCAGAAACAAAACGCCATGACCGTATTGTCTGTGCTGTGGCCATGTTGTTTATGTTTTGTCACAGAGATTAATTGGGTCAAGGACTTTTAAATATTAACATAAGTTTAACGCACATTTTAGCTTTCTTTGCTATTTAACTAACTAATACTATAAAAATTACACATTTAAAATTAATCTTAACATTGCACAACGAGCAAATAACAGAAATATGTAAGAAACAAACAAAATGAGAAAAATGACGTAAGAAACAGACAAATTGCGAAAAATTTCGTCCTTACTACAAAAAAAGCAGACAAGAAAACTCCACAAGGACCACAAGTGTCACGACCACGACGTTTATGGGACACAAAATGCAGGTATGCCACTTTGCATCGCATTTCAAAAGCAGCTAGTGTCGTGCCTCAGGTTTTCCTGTGCTGTCTGATGTCCAAACAAAAACTGTTTCAGTTTGACCTTAAAACTATAAATGCTTTTTAGGTTCCTAATCGGCGGTGGCAGGGAGTTCCAACACTTGGTAGCTACAAATCTGAAGCTTCCACGAAAAGCAGCAGATGCGTGTCGGTGTGTCAGCAGCGGTAACCCACATTGCCGAGCACCACGTGGCTTGCGGACTGACAGTTTCAATCCAACACGTAGTTTTAAAATGAGAGCGTAATACGTATGGAGAATCGAGCTTACTGCGGACTCTTAAGTATTACGGCCGCGGTCTTATACAAGGCGATATTTCTTCAGGTTGGGCTGCTCCAAATGTGAGCATGATGACAACCCGCTGTGCGCTACGCACAGCCGGATTTCCGCCTAGGCCTACAAGGCCCGGTCTAGGGGTCCAGACACATGGCAGGTGGCGGGACATGTACACAAGCTCCCTGAGGGGCCCCTAAAGGCCAAATGCCTGGGTGCCACTGGCCCTCTAAGTCCGGCTAGTCGATCACGTAACGCATTGTACGTGCTTTAGGTAGATCTAAATGCTAAATGTAATTTTTTATTTGGAAAAATTGTGGTGATTCTTCTAATGCGCGTTCAAAGCGTTACGTGATGATTCCACTGGCCTGGCGCTACCGCTCAAAATATATAGTTTACTAGCTTCTGCCCGCGACTTCATCCGCGTGGAACTCGTTTCCGCAGCTCCATACAAACTTTCACCCCCTATTTCACTCCCTTAGGGGATGATTTTGGGTATAAAAACTATCCTTTGTCATTCCCCGGGATTCAAACTATCTCCATATCAAATTTCATCTCAATCGGTTCAGCGGTTTAAGAGTGAAGAGGTAACAGACACACAGACAGACAGACACACTTTCGCATTTATAATATTAGTATTATGGACGACAGGATCAACACGCGACGGCGGAGCAACGCATCGCGTCATATGAACATTATATGTAAATGTGATTATTTATTACGACTTAGATTGTTTAAGGAATAAAGAACCCCAGTAGTTAGAACCCTCATAGTCATTATTTACATAGAACACCCTCTCATAATATTTATTTGATAACATCGTACTATTAAAGTAAAATCTGGTAGAATTGTATTAGAAAAGAGAGAGGAGATGTTGCCGTTGCGCGAGCGCAGCGCAGACTGGCCGCCTGGAGGGGAGGGGTATATCGCGCCAACACAACATGACCGTAACGAGAGCCGCGGCCGCCGAGCCCGAATGAGCGCCTAGTACGGCGAATTAATATATTTATACTTTTATCTTTGTAACGGCTCATCGTATAAGAAAGATTTATATATTGTCAGAAAGCTAATAAAAAGTTCTATTTAATGTATAAACTTAGAAATAAGTAAACTGAGTAGGTTCAGCATAAACGGTAAATAAGAGTTACAAAAGGGACCGAATTACGGTTTGCCCGACTTTCATGTATGATTATTCGAATAAAAAATAGTTATGAACCCTACTGTACTTATAAGACTTCAATTAATATTAGAGCTTTGTAAATCAGGTTAGAATCCCGCCCATTAATGTTTGTAATATTAGAATAACACATTGCAACGTAGATCAGTCAAGTGAAAATGGGCGTAACTTTTGTTGTCTCACTCAGCACGTCTTGCTTACCCATTGTCAGGAATAAATAGCGGGTACGGCCCGGAGCAAATCAGTGTGTGTCAATCTGAGCCTCCTGGAAGTCACAACAAGAAGAAGAAGAAAACTACAAAGTCTTAGGAAGTTAGGGACTTGTATCAAGTCACTTAGGGCAGTAATAGGGCAGTCTAGGGAAAAGTAAAAGAAAAGTCTATTTTTCGTTATTCATTCTTTTATTTGGTAACGGCGTTTACCCCAAAGTGTCTGAGGACACGGGCAAGGCCCAAATACACCACTCGGGCGCCGAGTGGTTAGGACGCGCTGTCCGTGCACATAGGGGCGGAGCTCGTCCGTCGCCGACTTGTGGCTCGGAGCGTGGTCACTCTTAGGTGACTGTGAGGGGCGAGCACTGCAGCCGCAAGTCGCTCGCGAGCTCACTCGCCCGGTCGACGCCGCTGAGAGCGGACGTCGCTCACAAGTATGGAGTATGGATAGTATGGATAAGTGTGTTCAGCTGTTAGATATCTGATTGCAGGTTAGCAGTTTAATCTAGCAGTAAAAAATTCTTATATCATACATTTTTTTATACCTAGCGGGTCAGATAATAATTACAGCCGATTTAGTAAAAGAAGGCTCTCCGTAGAAACTTTTAAGTTAAATTTCCAGGTACCTATATTGCAGACATAAAATATCTCCACCTATAGGATTTCCATTAACTGAATCTTCAAAACTTTTCCCAAGTGAACGTAAAATAGCTAAAGATGTCTGTAGTGGTTTGTAGCGGTGAAAAAAATGGAGTATATAAGGAAAAGGAGGTTTTAAAGTAAATAGCGTAAACTCGTAATGCAATTAGTTATTATTATTATTATTAAGAGCCTCAAGTGTCCCACTGCTGGGCAAAGGCCTCCCTCTTTTTATTCCACACATCCCTGTCCTGGGCAGACTCCCACCAGTCTTGGTCAAAGACGCCAAGCTCGTCTCGCCATCTCCTACGTGGTCTACCAAGACGCCGTATTCGGTTCTGTGGGACCCACATGGTGGTAATTGTAGCCCACAACGCTTCTGGCATGCGGCAGACGTGCAATTAGTATCATTTCATTATTTTCAATATTCAGCCTCACATCATAACCATTTATCGATTTAATTTAAATGCTACCGTGTGCCGGTTAGGATGACATTACAGAATACGCGAATCGCGTAGGTGGAAAAAAGTAAAGAAATATACTTTTAGCTTAAGAACATTAAGTATAACTTAGTATGCGCCCATTTTTCTACTGATTCTAACTCAATATGGCGGAAATTTTGCTATTCATTTGCAATTTTAAATACAAAATACGTGACAATCCAAATTATGTTGATATATGTTGTAAATTCAAAACCCTTATTTTCATACGTTCTTTAATTTGAGATAGGACTCGATCGGATAGGATCTACCTCTTTGACGGCTTTTGTTAACACGCGCTATTCGTCGATTCGAAATGTCAAATTTGTTTGCCATGGTACCGATTGGTCGATTGGAGAATAGTAAAGTAATGTGTGTTTTCGATAGTGACTCATACTAATGCTACATGTCATCTCCACCAGAGCAGTACTCCGTGGAGGCAAATAGAGCTAAGTTCGCCAGGGACCGTCTACCGGAGTGGCTCGATCTCTCATTTGATTTACGACATCGCCTCGTCTGCCTTTTGCTGGCTTAACCCAATAAACTCATTACCGATCCGAATATATATACGTGTGTTATATTTCATACGTTATGACTAATACTATTATTTCCTTGTGTCTATTTGCTTGATTGCATTTTGGGTAATAATCATAACTGGCACCTACGAGTATACAAGCAATATACTTTTCTCAAACATGCAATGAAATATTGAAATTGGAGGCCTAAGCCTGCAAGATGGTCTTTTTTAATTTCCATCCCACAATTTGTGGCACAGCATCACAGCGTTTAGCCATGAAAATTAAAGTTTGATTTCATTGCTTGTTTGAGAAAAGGACCATACCTCGGCGTGAAAAGGGGTTGCCAACCTCATAAATATGCCGGCCGAGCACGAGTGTACCTCTTTCTTCCCGGAGTGTATAGTAATGTACTATTAAAAAAAAAACACATGCGCTATTTTATTGTTGTAAAGTTGTTACATGCAGCACCACCGTTACA
The DNA here is from genome assembly GCA_945867215.1 of Epinotia demarniana. Classification (NCBI taxonomy): domain Eukaryota; kingdom Metazoa; phylum Arthropoda; class Insecta; order Lepidoptera; family Tortricidae; genus Epinotia; species Epinotia demarniana. The sequence goes on along the minus strand of OX244273.1, from coordinate 3,824,241 downwards.
AGGCGGCCCGCGAAGTATTTGGAAGCGTTCTTATGAGAAAGAGATGGATAGTTTATCTCGCCGTGATACAACTCGTGGACCGGCAAGTGATAGCCGTGCAGGTAGGCTCGGTGTTAATGAACGGGCTTAGCGAACGAAGTTCTCCGTTTCCGATGTCCGGCTGTTTTTTCTCCACGCATTCCCTTGAAGTTTTGTAAGCGAGTTCAATACCTAAGAGATTTTTTGTGTCGATTCAGTTTGTTCGATTAGTTACGAGTAAGTAGAATAGCTTTTGCATTACGAGGTTAACGTCCCAGTGCTATGCAGTTGCAGGCACACATGACGACTTACCATCAGGCAGATCGTAACCAAAGGGGTTTGGGTAATATGTTGTCATTTTTTTAAATGAGCGGCCATTCGTATAAAGTGGTCGAGTATGATATATCTACTCAAATAAACATATTTTGTTACGAAATGTAATACACTAAAATGCATCAGAGCCAAGGTATTTACAGTATAATATATATTTTCACAGGTCATATCGAATAGTTATTAAACAAAACTTCAAACTTAAATATTTCATTTCTGATATTGTTAACCGCGTTTTATTTTATATATCTATGCATATTAAGAGGTCCTCTAAACGATTATTAAAAAAACATCCTTGGCCGCTCGCTGCAAAAACTTAAAACGATATTTTTTCTCATAAGTACAAGGTTACCCAATGCCTTTTGTCGCCATATTGGTAATAATAATTGCCAAGAAATGCTCTCTCATGCAACCCGAGTCACAACGTGAACAATTAATACGATGAAAGCTGAAAATTCTGCCCTAAGTAAAGTACATATTCTTGAAGTGCATTTCTTAGGCTGGGTAGCTAAGTAACGGTTTTACTCGCCGAGTTAATACATTCCATAATTTACTTCGAGTCTCTACCTGAACAAAGCAGCTCATACAAATAATACTTTATTTTTTACTAATACTTATGGGAAGTTTCCTCTGTATTTAAACTGATTATTTAATTCAGCAAGCACCGAATTTGCCATTTGAACCACCCCGATGCTTCCTCTAAAAATACTTTAATTATGGGCAACTTAACGTTTGTCACACGGATCGTTTTCGTCGGATGCACGTCTATCATGGGACGGCCGCGACATACTCTCGATTTTTCTCGCACCATACCTCTTGTTCTAAGTGTTCTAATATGAAAGCGACGGATGGTGCGAGAAAAACAAGAGAACTCGCGCGCCGTTGCTTGTTAGCCGTGCTGGTTAACAATGCCTATTTATGTCTCTTGTCTTGTAATCAACAGAGCGTTTGTTATAATATGAGTTTTATTGAAAATTAGGTGGTTCAATCAGTCGCATGTTCCTACTACCAAATATTCTGCCGCTTACCGTCAAGATTGTGTTATAGGGTGGACTTGTCAAATATCTTTGTCCAGTGTGTATTTGCATCATTTTGCTTAAAGAATGATTGAGGCACAATACACATTGGACAAAGATCTTGGCCATGTGGAATAATCACTCTTATCCAAACTCAACATTGGCCGAATCGTTAGGCGAATTCATAGCTAGTGTTCATAGTTACCTTTCGATGTCTGCTGGTTCACCATCAGGCAGGCCATATGCTGTTTGCCATTAAAATAAGTGTCTGTCAAAAACGTATTTGTGTATATTTTTGAATTAACTACAAAAACATACACTTTTCTGTCATTAATTGACTGAGATTCGGGCACATTGCTGCAACGATTTCCAATAATACCGGATGCTAGATTCCCTCACTATAGGACGATTTTTGGAGATGTTGAATACCTTCTATTTCAGTGCCATGCTTTTACTTTTGGTAGACCCATACTTGCATGTGAATTAAGTGTCGTGTTCCAAAATGATGTCCCCCGCCGCATTAATTACAAACATACCAAATGAAGACTTGGCTTAACGCATTCACTGCCAAGAATCGGTACGCGCTGCCTTCATAGCATTAATAAAAAACAAATTCTTATTGAGGCGATTCTAACGAGCCCAAACTTAACAAGTTAAGTGCTGACTTCCCGTTGCCACCTTCTGTCTCCATCAAAAGATGACACCAGACACGATGGTACACATAATATTGAATAGTCATCCTAACTATACTTATACAAAAAAAATCAGCTTAATCGGCTGCTTCAAAATTGAGTTGCAACATTCCAACCGAACAAACATTATACTTAGTTACATACATTGCAAGTTCAATAAAAGCTTGTAAAAAGTAATTTTGTTGTATGGTAGCCTACAAAGCTCCTGCCGAGTTCGGTCGTGGCGGTCGAGCTCGGGTATATAACCAGCATAAATGTGCTTGACTGAAACAACCTTAATTCTTTCTGAGAGGCCATTTCAGTAACTTGAGTTCTGAGAGTAATGTTGAAATAACCGAGTGTTGGTTACCAATTTTAGTATGCTACAGACTAGACACGGTTTGACGCGAGTGTCACGACCTTCGTGTACGGTCCACTTCAAATATATGTTTTCACTTGTTATGAATCTCTATCTCTATCTCTATCTCTACATATAATAATTGTGAAAGTTCGTTGAGGTTGTCAGTGAGACATAATAAGTAGAGCTTGAAGGAAGTTGTATTTATACAACATACATTAAAAACTTCAATAGCGCGATGCAGAGCTTCACCAATTTCCACGCATTTAGAAGGTCATTCTCCAGATTTCTGTCGGCGTCTGAACTCCAACAAACCATATTAGACGTATAAAAAAGTTTGATGGAGTTACGGTGACCCACAGGCCAAATTTGAGAATATTTGTATAAAGTTATCTTTACTTTGCGCACCAGCGCCATCTATCTGTTTGTCTGTTTCCGTCCGGGTATCACGGGAAAACCGTCGAATGGATTAATATGCAACTTTCACTAAAACGTTCAACCTTCGGCCACGCAATAGGCTATAAAAATTATAAAGATAAGGGTGCAAGGGGGTTAAAAAATGGGGTTGAATTCAGTTTGTTTTTGTATATAAATAGATTTTCTTTTAATGTAGAGTAGATACTCACGTTTATTTTATTCTGTCGAATCTTCTGTCAAATCACAAAATTATGTGTCAAAAGTCCCCAAAAACGTTATTACTCAAAATTCCCTCCAGAAAGAGATCGAACCTGACACGAATTTCTAGAGAGGCCGCCAGAAAACGAGTGGCAAGATCTCAGGAGTCCGAAGAAGCTTCCCGGGCTTCTAGATTCCTAGAAAACAGTGAAGACACATGGAAGCACGTCTCGGCCACGATCGTGAACGCCATTCGTTGTCGCGAGCTTCCGAAGACTATTACGGAACGTGAAACAAGATTAACAGCGAATTCTCGGGCTTCTGAAACATTTACGAGTACACAACAAGAAAACCGCTTCACCTCTCAGAGAAGTCGCACCTCAGTCACCCTATGTATCTTTTTCTAAATCTCTAATTATTATAAATGTTTTTATGGACCAATTCGCGCATGTTTATTTCTCGGTAATCCATACTAATATTATAAATGGGAAAGTGTATGTGTTTGTTTGTTTGTCCGTCTTTCACGGAGCGACGAATTGACGTGATTTTTTAAGTGGTGATAGTTGAAGAGATGGAGAGTGACATAGGATAGTTTTATCCCTGAAATCATCCCCTTTGGGGGTGAAATGGGGGGGAAGTTTATATGGAGCTGCGATATAAACGAGTTCCACGCGGACGGAGTCGCGGGCAGAAGCTATAAATAAATAAGCAGATTCATATTGAAAAATGTACACTTATAGAATACTAGCGTTCGCCTGCAAATTCGTCTGCGTGGATCCAGGATAAAGCTATCCTATATTTTAATCCAGGCTATAAACTATCTTCGTGTAACATTTCTTTCATATCGGTTGAGCCGTTTAAGCGTCATTGAGTAGCAACCATCTAAATATCCAACTATCCAAACTTTCGCACTTATAATGTTAGTAGGATTATCCTTTACTTAATAATTTATCAATTAAATTTTCACTGTTTTTGATAAACTTTAGCACAATTCTATCACCGTAGCGAAAATCGAGAATAAACCTCATTCTTTAAACTATTTAATCGTACGGCATACATTACTTTTGGCCTTTAAAGTTTGTCACTCTTTAGTAGGTACCACCCAGGGGACACGTGCAGGGTTGTGGTAGGTAGCTCCTGCGGACGCGAGTACCAGTTGTCCCCCCTTTGTCAAGTGAGTGGGCAACTCGACTGTTAGAAGTTCTTAAGCCGCCCGAAAGCCTCTAATTCGGCTTAACAATTACTGTCATAGACAGCAGCCGGGATCAATTGCTTAGCATGCCTTCCAAAGCACGGAAGCGCTCATTTATATCAACCGCTCAAACATCATCAGGCGGTCACCCATCCAAATACTGACCGCTGCCATCTTTGCTTAACCTGCGTTATCGTTTCCGATTCGCAGGCGCCGGCTGTGAGCGGAGCGTTCACTCAGGGCTTACACTTAGAGTCTGTCAGGCGAGTCGTATCCCTCATTCACGCAAAAACGGCTTAACGGATTAAAATTGATTTTGGATTACATATATACATATATATACATGTGTATATAATAGTGTATAACCTGGATTAACATACGAGTATATAATATTTTTTATTCCGGGAATCATCGTCTAAGGTGGTAAAAGTTTGTAAGGAGCTACGATATAGGTACAACTTAGAAAAGTTGAAATACCCCCATCATTTTCATTGCAAAGTCCAATATCTCAAAAACCGCTAAACAGATTTTCATAAAACATGGCTAAGAACACTCGGGATAAAATTATCTATGACACATAAGAAACCGCATTCAAATCAGTCCATCCGTTAGGGAGCTACGCTACCACAGACACACACACACGTAAACTTATAACACCCCTCTTTTTGCGTCGGGGGTTAAAAAGAGTTCCACGCGGACGAAGTCGCGGGCAGAAGCTAGTTTGTAATAAATATACAGATTAATTAATCTTTAATAAGGCAAGAAATATAATATATAGAATAAACGTTGTCGTGGATTGTAGAACATTCATTCCGGCCAGGGGGTACATACATACATACATACATACATTCACGCCATTATTCCCAAAAGGGGTGGGCAGAGCACATGAAACGTATGTTCTAGCGCCACTTCTAGCATAAATGTGGGTATAATATATCGACAAAATGTGATATTGCAGTGATAGGTTGCTAGCCCAACGCCCACAACACACTTCAACCCTGGTCCCTTAGTCGACTTTTACGACACCCACGGGAAGAAAGGGGGTGGTGAAATTCTAACCCGACACCACACGGGGCCAGGGGGTATCCGAGACTTAATTGAAGGCGCGCGAGCTCTCTCGATTTTTCTCGCACTATCCTTCTCTCTCTTATTAGAAGACTTATAAAGAGAGGTATAGTGCGAGAAAACTGAGAGTATGTCGCGGCCGTCTCATGATAGACGTGCTGGCAGCAAGTGACCCAGGATCGGGATAAGTGGCGTGGTCTCGCTTCAGAGGCCAAGATCTTTTTGGACCACTGAGCCAAAAAAGTTAGTAATCATTTTAAGAAGTTGGCCTTTGTTGGCCTTTGTTCGTGGATTAGACTCTAGTTTCATTAGCCTACATCATACTCCTTTACTTTGGGATACTAGCATGGCACATTCCGCATTTTCATTCCGTATATAATACACTTAAAAATGGGCATGTGTGGTCTGGAGCAGTGGAAGTCTTTCGGCTTAATATGATGATGATTCATGTAAGAATTTATAGAATAACAACTGACTTTTGAATAACAGTATTTTTCTCCAAAGTTGAACACCACTTACGACTCAAGTCATCAATTTGGCCAACAACAGATTGAAATATTTAAGCTGACAGCAAATCACTCTTTCAAAGTAACAACAAGATTGATGTAAAGTTGAAAACATCAAAAAATGTTTCGCGCCAGATTAATATTATCTACTTTTTAATGCGACGATACAACTTTGGAGTTTCAGATGATCTTTCACGAGAAGTTTAGGCGTAATTCAGCTCTTTCGTGTTTCGCCGGGAAAAGAGGTAGAGAAAAATTGCTTCTTGTTGGTTTATTTTCAGCATCAATATAACTCGCGACCGCTCTATATTTTGAAGCGTTTAAAATTACCAAACACGGTATTTGTGGGGATATTTATAGATCTTGGCGAACAACCTTTATTAATGAGTTATATGACTATGAGGTGTTCAAATTCAATAGTTCTGCATCACACAAAGACGTACCGTTCCCCGTAAACACAGCTCCAAAATAAATGCATCTGAATAAATTTACAGCAGTTTTTGCCATTTTCTTTGCAGTCATATGTGATACACATTTTGGATGCTGTGATGCTCCATAAGTTGCTTATAAGTCTTGAATACACATATTTTTTTGCCAAGTTAAGTTTTAAAAACGGCTAGTTTCCTTATATTTCAAGGAGCTAAAAAAACACGTACATAGTACTTAATTGAAAGTGCATGTCCTACCACGCGCAGTGTAGAGTTCTGTAGTCGCCTATCTGTCTTAGACATTTGTTAAAAAAAAACTATTGTTTTGTCGGCGTGATTGATTTATGAACACGTACAGAATGAAAGTTTTTTAGCAGTAAAGATCAATGAGCAAAGCCGCAGACGGATGGACAGACGGACATGGCGAAACTATAAGGGTTGGTCTTGTTCACTACGAAACCCTAAAAATCCAATAGTCGCATAACACCCGGCATGTAGGACCCTACCGACATCAATACAATCGTATCGCGTCCCGCAAACTAAAATGAACGTAACGCTACAAAATATCACAAGAAATAGCCGAATTGGCTCATTTTAGATAGCCATTATATTTATTGCCCGGAAACTTGCCCGAGGGAGCTTGGGAAGATTAAGAAATTTAGTTACAGTTCCTTGGTTTGGAATTGCTTGGGTTTAGCGGGTTTTTAAGTAAATATTGCTTTGAAGTAACTGACGGTCATGGAAGTTTAGCTAGGAAACGACGATTTTATAGGTAATAGCTGCAGTTTATGATCGTCTATGCTCTTATTATACTATTATCAAACGCGCGCCTTGCGTGGTTCCATAAAAATGAATTGTAATCTCTGTCGCAACAATCATTGCAAGTAAGTGCAACAGAGTGCACGTTTTGCTTGCATTTTGCTTTATTGAACGAGTGATCAAAGAGAACGAAGCTCTTTTCAGCTTGGGCAATAATTATTTCGTACTAGCTTTTGCCCGCGACTCTGTCCACGTGGAACTCGGTTATATCGTAGCTCCATACAAACTTTCACCCTCTATTTCACTCCTATAGGGGAGGATTTCTGGAATAAAAACTATCATATGTCCTTCCCCGGGACTCAAACTGTCTCTATACCAAATTTCATCTCAATCGGTTCAGCGGTTTAAGCGTGAAGAGGTAATAGACAGACTGACACACTTTTGCATTTATAATATTAGTATGGAGTATGGATTTTGCAGCAGATCTAAATGTCAAATTTTATATAGAAAATTTACAGTTAAACTGTCATAAAGCGCGTTCAAAAGTTTACGTGATTATCCATTTAGTCGCATTACTCAACTGATACTCGTGAATGTTTGTGAGCAGGTTAAATAATCAATTGTTTTAGTCGATTTATTTTTTTAAAATTACTACTTCGTCATAACCTTATTGTTCATTCAAATAATGGACACTATGGACATGTTTATTTAATTCGATAAAAACCGAATCTTGGTAAAAATCAAGAGTTTCATTCGAAGCAGTACTTAAGTAAATAAAAATAGTGTACCCTGGCTGAGTGCCAGAGGCTGTGCCAGCGCCGACGTATAGATTGACCGACGAGGTGTACTAAAGCTTGGACAAAAAGTGCCAAAACTAACGATCACGTGTTAACATTGCCAAGACCAACGATCGATGATGCGTGTAAATGTAAATACTTTATTGTTCACAAGACACAGGTTAAAATACAGAGAAAATAAGTTAAATTGGTACAACGGCGAAGTTAACGGGTCTCTTCCAGCAGGCGTGAAATGTGCTTTGGGCGAGGTCAATGTGATGATGACGATGCGGTAAACCTAGGCCACATTTTTAAAAATTCAACCATTTGGCATCCTTTCTTAAAAGCTGCTGATAATAGATACGTCAGAAGAAACAAATTGTTCAGTCTGTCAAAAAACTTTACGCATGTCACCGTGAAATATTTTCACCGCTGTGATGATAATATTGCGAACAAAATAGTGTTTGCGCTTCTTCCTGACCGTTGGACTACGGATAATAATCGTCTGCTCGAACTCCTCGCCCTCCCGCTCCAAGCTGCACACCCAGTTTCAGCTCTTAAAAGTGATATTTGGTTTTTCTTTTAGATTCATTCTGCGGTGTAGCTTTGCTTTGTGTGTTACCCTTCAGCTCCGCACGCTCATTACTGCATAGTTTACACGGCCTTATCAGAAGTGTCAATTCAGAAATCCTTGAGGAATAAACGGAACTTCTCATATATAGTGATTTGGGCTTTTTCTGTAATAATCAATGCATTCGCCCTCGGTAAGCAGTTCATGGTGTAAAATTTTCATTTACGTATGTGTCGAGGCGAAGTACTGCATTGAAGTTGGTTTAAACTTTGTTTTTAAAGCAAATATTGGCTCATTGTTTTGGCATCGCATACTCGGTCGGGGCGTACAACCACATAGTGTCAACACGATGCGAAGCGAATACCGAAAACAGACTTTTTGAAGCCAGCGTAATCGTGGCCCCCGCTCCGTCGTATAGCGTTTTGCTGCCACTGCGGTCGCTGCTGGAAGTCATTTCCGATCCCTCAAGCGTTGGTCTCCGATTGTCCGCACGCCGCGTACAGCGTCAAGTTGTACGAGAATGCAGCTACATTTCATTCAGTTTTGTTTACGGACTAGCAAGGAAATGAGGCGGCGGAACTATATAAACGCTCACGCTTGTATAAACACTTAAGCGTACGAATGTTTAGGACATTTAGGACCCCGTATACATTAGAGAATGCAGACCATAGCCGTCATCATATCAGCCGACTGACGTCCACTGCTAGATAGGTTTCCTTCAAAAAGTGCAAAAGAGATCGGTTTTGCGCCACCCGCATTCAGCGGGCTCCCGCCACCTTTACCAGGTCATCCGAATTGGGTCTAACCTAACGGCCATAAGGTTCTGCGTGCAATGTAAACCGCCCACTGCCACTTGAGACGCTATCAACACTGAAATGCCCTTGAGGATTTGGGATACGGCGTACACTGTCTATTTGTATCGGAGTAAATGAGAGCGAGTGTTACTGGGCGGCTCGGATTTAGAAGATAATAATAAATAAATATTGTAATAAAAAAGTGTGGATTATTTGTGAAATATGACTCTTTAGTGGTTTAGGTATGAATATGTTGTCTTCATGTTTTTAATTGCAAACCCATACGTTAAAAAAATAAAGACAGAACCGTTTCATGATGATTTAAAGACTTTGATTATTTTTTTCTTTCGAGCCGATTTCGTCCAATTTGTATCGAGTCCGTCCACGGTCTATGAAATATGATTAATATTAACATATATATATATATATATATATATTATATATATATATATATTATTATGTCCTAGAACAATTTATTTTCTATTCAGTCTATAAATACTTTTAACCCAAAGATTCGCTTACAGAAACACTCCCTGAAACCCAACCCTAATGAAAAGCTATTTAAAACTTTTCTGACATGGTGAATTAATTTAAGTAAACCTGACTTATAATTTATACTATCAATACAATGAATATAAATATGAATATAAAGAAATAATCGATTTCATGTGCTCTAAGTAAACCCGGCGACAAGATTTGGTAATAGCTCATATTACATACGGAATCAAATACCGCCAAGCTCTTGTAAATCAAATCATGTATTTCAATGTTTTATTGGCCTACATAAGGGGCAGACGCTGTAATTCGAACGCCTTTACGAAATGTATAAGCCGGCTAATCGAAAAAAGACTTTATGGCTTAAGATATACGGTTGGATTCATCAGTGTCCCTGTTTTTCTAAGTAAGTGAGAGTGTTGTATTCTGTCAACGCTAACTCTACGAGACTAGCATACGTTAATATTGTATGCATTGAGAACCTTAGAAGCGTTTTTGTTCGAGTCGTTTATTCGCCGAATGCCTAAACGCGTGTAGCTCGAATAGGTACGAGTAAGTATACAAAAGATTTCGTTAGGAGAATGTGTTTTATTAAAAATGCAAATATAGGGTGCTTGGGTGATTGAGGGTGATAAATTATGGACCTTCACACTTGGGAATAAAGTCGAGTATCCGTTGGTCTGTACAATTTCGTTGAAATAAAAAAGGAGATGTAAATTCCTGACAGGACTTTCCTCTAATGACATCAGAATGTCAATACACGTTCTGGTATAATTTCTTATTCGAAAGCAGGAAAATTCGGTTCTTAATTCCTTGTTCTTATGCAAATTTAATACTTGCTTGCGTTTGCTTTTTGAAGTGAAGGCATTTGTTAAGTAGGTAATAGGTTAGAACCATGTCCTAATTGGGTCATACAGTGATTCATACTATCAGCCCAAAGACGTCTACTTCTGGACATAGGTCTCCTCCAAAGAGTGCCACATAACCGGTCCTGTTCCACCCGCATCCAGCGGACTCCCGCGACCTTTACCAGGTCATCAGTTCACCTTGTGGGGGGCCTAACCACGCTGCGCCTTCCGATACGTGGTCGCCATTCAAGAAACCTTTTCTCCCAAGCGGCCAATGGTTCTACGTGCAATGTCCCCGTCCACTGACACTCAATTTAACTTGGTTCTGCTGCGGATTCCTTCATTTCTGCGATCGCGCAGACATACTCGCGGCAGAGTTAAGAGTTTACTTGCATAGAACAAAATATTTTATCGCATAATAATATTTATATTTATTTATTTATTTCACAAGAATGGTTAATACCAATTACACTTGTGTTACTTAAATATATTACATACATGTACAAGAACTCTTAATCCTATGATGAGTTATGTACCTACACAGTAATCATTCATCATCTCATTAATCATGCATTCTCACAATAAGAGAGGCACCTGGACGCGAGCATGGGCAGGCTGTCTACAAAGAGATCCAATTTCGGATCAGTGCACAGGAGCCCGTTGAGCGAGCTGATCATGTCGCACGCGATCCAGTGCCGTCCGACAGTTTTAAGTATGCGCGCCGGCATGACTTATTTAAGGGCACGACAACGCAGTTAAGAGTATTGTGAAGTTCGGTGCTATTGATTTTATTACGGAGCACTTTACACGCAGTAACCATCCTCTCGTTGCTTCTTCGTACTTCTAGGGAGTTGAAGCCCAAGACGCCAAGTAAAAACTTTGTCGGGTACATGAATGGATAGTATCCGTACATTTTTTTATACAGGAAGCGGAGAAACGCTTTTTGGACCTTTTCCAACATAAGCTTGTACTTGGCCTCACTTGGACTCCAGACACAGGCACTATACTCTAGTTTACTTCGTACTAGGGCCGCATAGAGGAGCTTGATGACACCTAATTGTTGAAGTCCCTAACGTTTCTCAACACGAAGCCTAACCTCCGGTACGACTCTTTGGCAAGGCTGGTAATATGCTAAGAGGAGATGCCGTTTATGCAGATAATCCAACAGAAGTTGTGTTTGGTACCATGTACATCGTAAAACTAGTCCCTTTGTCAAGTTTTTGGATTAGATGTCAACCCGGGTGTGGAGCCGGGCTCTTTGCAAAACTGAGAATAACGGAGTATGACTGTGTGGTATATAATATGATTAAGTGTGTCTGGTAACTTGACTGGACATATCTTGTCAGTATACAGCTAATAACTTAATGGAACTGTCAAGTTTTTTCATTAAAAAGGTGACGCCCAGCGCTATTCCTAAAAAGACCCGGGTAATAAGATTTGCGTCTTAACAGAGGTCGGCGCTGAGAACAATTTATTATTAAAATCAAATTAACACTGCGCTTTAGGACGCTACAGTTGTCAACCCCTGACACCGGAAATAAGTGTTGTGTAAAGTACTTTAGAAATTGTTGAGGCAATGACGAATTCTGGTTACAGTGATAGAATATTTGTCGACAGAGTTTTTAACTTTGAATTGTCTTTATATCCAATTTAATTTAATTAAGTTGTATTGACACTTAGGCTCAGCTCTGAGTTTTTGGCGCAAAATTCTAAGATCTACAGATGTGATTCTGTTGGAAAGTAAACCAAACTGTTTGCACTCTGGTAGCGTTACTAGGTTTTGGGTTGTTGATGACATGTGCTTGTCTATTAAGAAAATACGTAAACAATATGTTTTATTTTACCGTCCCGATTATATTAGTTTGAATCCACTCAAAACCTAATAGGTTATGGCCCAGGTCACGTTATTACATTGGGTAGGTACGTAAATAGTCAGTTCAAAAATCCGAAATGTCGAAAAAATCTGAAAATAAAGTATTGTCTTCGGCAACGAGTTCCGGAATATCGGTCAATTTTGAAAAGCTCAGTGGAATAATAAACTATGGAAACTGGAAGTTTTTAATGCGTATGTATTTGATTCACGAAGATTTGTGGGATTGCATCCAAGAAGCTACACCAGGTGTACCTAAAGTCACCGACGATCGCAAGCAACAAAAGACGCTCGCGAAAATATGTTTGATGGTGCAACCGTCATCGTTTTCTCATGTACGGAACGCAGAAACTGGATATGAAGCTTGGAACAAATTGAAATTAGCCTATGAAGACAGAGGTCTGTGTAGAAGACTTGGACTTTTGCGTACTTTGTTTGGATTGAAACTGGAACAATTTAGTGACATGGAAGCGTATCTCTTGAAGATCACAGACTTAGATCAACAACTACGAGACATAAATGCTCCATTGGATGATGATTTTCTGTCAGTATTGATGTTAAGTGGGCTACCTCCGAATTACGACCCACTCATTATGGCATTAGAGAATTCGAACATTAAATTTAAATTAAAAAGTAAATTATTGCAAGAAAATTTACGCCGAGATATTGACAAGAGCGAAGAGAGTGCCATGTTTACAAACCGAGGTACGGTCAGCAAGCATTTCACAAAGGTTAAATGCTTCATATGCAAGAAACCGAATCATTATGCATCAAACTGTCCAACCAAAGCTAACAACGATAGTCAATCAGCGCAAAAGATTTGCAATAGTCACACTAATCATAGTAGAAGTAAACACAAAAGATAATGTAAAGGACAAAATCGTTGATATACAATATTTGCCTACTGAGCGTATGCCTGCAGATGTCTTGACTAAATCTTTAGGTAAAGATAAACATTTTAGTTGTGTTTCTAATCTTGGTTTAAAAACTGTTTAGTTTAAGGGCAGGTGTTGGAAAGTAAACCAAACTGTTTGCACTCTGGTAGCGTTGCTAGGTTTTTGGTTGTTGATGACATGTGCTTGTCTAATAAGAAAATACGTAAACAATATGTTTTATTTTACCGTCCCGATTATATTAGTTTGAATCCACTCAAAACCTAATAGATTCAGTATACATACATATTGATTGGCGCCTTTATTCCAAATAGGGTTAGGTAGACCACATGAAACTTATTTTCCAATTCCACTTTTAGCATAAACGTTGGTAATAAAGATCGATTATATATTATTTCGCAGTAATAGGTTGCTAGCCCATCACCCACAACACACTCCAACCCTGCTCCCTTAGTCGATTTTTACGACACCCACGGGCAGAAACGGGTTAGTGAAATTCTAACCCGTCATCCACGTGGTACAGATGTATACTCGTAGTTTCAATAAAACGTTTGTACAAAAATGTATTCCATTTAAGTTACTGTTTTAGGCACCATTATCGACAAAATAATACTGATGTAGACCATTTTTTTCGTAATGTGACATGACAGTTTTAACGGCTGCTTCTAGTATATACCCAAGGGATTAGCCCTCCGGGCAGCATGCGGCTTCCTAGCAAACCTACTTGTCTAAATATATTCTGCAATCGCCTAAAAAATTTCTAGTTAAAATTGATAACGTAATGTTGCTAAATGGATAGTAGACCATCAAATTATTGAAATAAAGTTTAATTTATATCATAAAAAGATTTGAAACCTGGAAGAAATTAGAAAATGTATCCAATTTTATTGTCCAAGAGTAAATTTAGTTAGTGAAATCAACTGTAGAAAGTGTTGAGCTAAACGCCAGTAGAATTTCAATCAATTTATGTTCATCGAACATAATCCCATTTAACACGCTTAACAATACCTTAGAACACAGAACAAAGTTAAGGCAAATTACGGACAACATACTAGAATGTTCTACCTGGTATGTTGCTAGTGCTAATGAGTTTAGTACTCGAAGCGTTCAAGTATTTGAGGCTTTTAACTTGAGCACGGTTGTTTTTAATTGATTTAACTTTGAGAGTCATGAATGTAGGCCGAAGGTACTCGTATAGGTTTGTTGCAGTATTTTCTGCAAAAGCTACAAGGTTTACCTTATCAACGCTTTGTAAAGGAAGTTGTCAACCACACGCCAAATCAACAGGACTTTTAGTGCGTTTAATTTTTTTTTTAAGAGCTCTTATTCCCTTTATTTAAGACTTTTGACGTCTTCGTTTGCGTAGCTACTTTCGATGGTGACTGTACGTATGTTAGGTAGATCTAAATGTATTTTTTATTATATACACTCGGCGTCAAAAAAATCGCATATCTCGTTTCGAGCGAATATAGCTCTTACGTTATTTATTGTACCCTAACAAGATTAATATCATTTAAAACCGCAATTAATAGCCTTTAAAATGAGGTATTGTTTGTATTCGTAAAAACAACCAGAGTCAATAAAATTGAGTTTTAAACCAAAAGTCCTGAAATGCGCGTTTGGCGGGTCACTAATTGCGCCCCCATGGACGGGTATAAAAGAGGGAAGGTAAAAGTCAATTAAGGGTCATTCGCTATCTAGACGTCACGAAGGACGTGCAAAAATATGTATCGATAACAACTGACGTACATTCAACTGTCAATTTTCCATATAAAGCTGGCAACCCTAGCTAAGTAAACACACTATTGGACAACTCTATGCGTTTTAAATGAAGAATAAATTGAAAAAACGTACGCGTACTATTGTGGTGTCAACAAGAGGTTATGTCTGCAGTCGACAATTGAAGATATACAGTTAGAAGCAACTTTTGGAAACATTTCAAGACCTCACAAACTCGGTAAAAATCACATTTAAACCGTTTTACTTCAAAAATCGTCTAAATCCATCGAAAAACCCGTAAACATAACGGAACCGAGGAGCCATCGCACAGCTGATTGGCTACTTAACATCGGACAGTTGACACTGACACAAGAACAGTCATACCAACTTGACAGCCAAATAGTGTTGTCAGCGCAATAAATTCGTTCAGAAATTGTGAGAATATAGCCTCATATTACTTTTTTATTTTAATTTTTGGAGCGCAAGAAAAGTAAACGCGTATAATAGATAAAATGATTTGTTCAGCTTGTTATAAGAAGATCGAAAGAGGGGAGCTTCTTAACTGCTCAAAATGCAGAGATTCCTACCATTTTGCATGCCTCAATATGACCACGGCGTTTGTTAGAGAGCATAATATAGAATTAAAGAAAACCTGGAAATGCCCTTATTGCGAAAATAAGACACGCAGACTCCGTGACGACAATACATCTGCATCTCCAATGGGTTTAAGGCAGCAAATGAAAAATTTAGAAGTCACAGACATGTCTTGCGACGAAATTAAATTGCCTGATTTAGGATGTACCGACTCGGAGGGTCCAACTACTGCAACTACTCAGCCGCTCAACTCGCAAAATGAAAATGCTCTGCAAATAATCAACACGGATACGATCACGTTTGCTAGTTTCAGGCAACTAATAAAAATGGAGATAGGAGCAATGAAAGATAGCCTGACTAGGTCAATCACAGAAAATATTAAAGAAATATTATTAAAGGAAATAAACAATAACATAAATAGTCTAAAGTCTGACGTTGACCATAGTACGGCAAATATATTCGAGGAGCAAAAGCAAATAAAACAAAACATTCATACAGTGAACAAACACATAAAAACTTTGCAGGAAGACAATACTAATTTAAAAATGGAGCTGGATTCACTGCGAAAGAGAATTGAGGAACAATCCAGCTGCACAATAGAGAAGCAGCGAAACTCGATTTCAGGATTGCATCCACCTACTATGAAGGATGCAACCGGCGAACCAGCGAAATTTACCGCTGAAAGACAAAACAAGACTCCAGCTGAGAACAACGCAGCTCCTGCTAGCGATCCCAACAAACACAACTACCAAAGAAATTGCGGCCATGTCAGAAAACATGCTGGATCCCCCAAGAGCAAACTTTTACTTTTGAGCAGTAACACTACAAATAAAATCTCCAATATCGTAAAAAATGATAACTCCCTAAAAAATGTTGACTGCTGTCATTTTATAACACCCGGCGGAGGAATAAAAGACAAGCTTCACCGAATAGAGAAAAAATTGATGAATTTTACACTAAGCGATTGGTGTGTAATCTTCATCGATGAAGGGGACATACAGCAAGAAGAGATGGACTGTCCAGACTTAGTGCAATATATTGCAGAAACTTTGAACCCCATCGTCCATACTAATATAATTGTAACATGTCCCACGTATATTTGTGGCATGCTTATTTATAATTCAGTAGTAGAGTCGTTCAACACCCTGCTGTGTGGCGACATCCTGTTCCACAAAAAGCACTACTCCTTTGATACGAACCTCGACCTATCACTTGATATGTTCTCAAACCGAACAGGAAAGCTCAATCATATTGGAATGACTAATATAGTACCTACATCATCTAGGCCTATTTATGGCCTCCAACACACAATATGCTGGAAAAAGGATGAACTGCTCACAGAAAACTATTGCAGACTACTTTACATCATCAAAAAAAACCAGTCAAGTCAGCCCGAAGAAGGGACGTGAGGGTACGCAAAAAACTATGAACGACTACTACACCAAGTTGGAAACGACGAATAAAAAAAATCCTGATGAAAACTGTTTTCGTGAATAATGAATTCACTTTTAGTCACAAGCATCATGGGCCTGAACGGCCCTTCCCTAAATTTATGATCTTACATTAGAATACATGTGGTCTCTTAAAAAAATTAGATATGTTGGAAGTTACATTAAAAGACTTCCAAAATGATTACCAAAATATCGATGTACTTTGCTTTAGTGAAACATTTGTTCAAAGAGGTTGTGAAAGTAACATAATATTAAATAATTTTAAATTAGCATCATCATACTGTAGAGAGAACAATAGAGGTGGCACAGCAATATTAGTTAGAAAGTCTTTAGAAATTAAGTCAGTTGAAATTATGTCTAAGTTAGCGTCAGACTATTATTTTGAATGTTGTGGTACCGAAATTACTAGTATCAACTTAATAATAATCACAATCTATAGGATACCACAACAAACTCGATCGCATCTCGCTTTCTTTCTTCACAAGCTTGAAAAATTATTTGAATACTTAGCCTTAAAGTATGAAAAGAAAAGAATCGTTGTTTGTGGTGACTGGAACATAGATACCCTGAAAGAAAACTTGGTAACAAAGGATTTAGTTAGTATATAGAGAAGCCACAACATTGCGATGCATATAAAAACACCAACTAGAATAAACACTTGCATTGACCATATTGCAAGTAATATGCGTGGTGTAAAATCTGAATGCCATAAACTCTGTCTATCGGATGATGATATGGCTCAATCCGTTTTATTAAATATTAATAAATTAAAAACCTGTTCAACCTGGTTTGAGTTTAAGAGAGACTATTGTCGTGATAATGTACGTAAGTTTTATAATAGCATAAAGGCTCTTTATTTTTGTGATGTTTTAAATTCGAATGATGCGCAGGAAAGCTTCAACATTTTTTATGACCTACTGAAACTGTTTTATGACTTATGTTTCCCTATCATTAAAGTCAAAGTTAATAATGGACATATAAAAGTTAGGTGGATATCAAAAGGAATTCGCAAATCATGTCAGGTCAAACGTCAAATGCTTTTTGATAGTAGAAATTGTTAAGATAACCTGAACTTTAGTAAAAATGCTTTTAAAAGATACACTAAGCTACTCAGAAAGTGTATACATAAATCTCAACAAATTAATAACAATAAATATATATCCTTGAGTAAGAACAAATGTAAGGCGACTTGGAATATAATAGCTTCTTTGACAGAGAATACCGAACACTTAACTGATATACAATATTTGAAAAGTAATGACAATATATACAGTGATCCTGATGATATTTGTACTACGCTAAATAATTATTTTATTGAATTAAATAATACTAATAGAAACACTAGTTACGGTAAGCTAAAGCATAATATTAAAAATAGCCCATTCACAATGTTTTTGATGCCAATAGATAACAATGAGGTGTATAAACTTATTATGTCACTGAGCAACAGTAAAACTTCTGGCATTGATGACATATCAACAGAATTAATAAAGGTGTTAACGCCCAGCGTATGTGTGCTATGCAAGCACAGGCACACACACACTCACATGCGTCAGCGACCAGCCAGCGCGGACGGGACCGCGCCCCACTCTCAATTATACATCTACCGAGCGAATACGTTATTTTTTATGTAAAACTTTAATTGAGTAAAGGGAGTCAAAATTCAAGAATTTCTTCATTATTTCTCACCTCCGTCCACCGCCTGAACGACTACTCGCTCCTGTTTCATCATATGGTCCCACGAGCCGAATAAAGAAAAACCACACCCATACATCGTGCACAAGGGAACAAAGGATCGCGAACAGTTAACGGGCCGTTACGTGGACAGTTCGAGAAAAGGAGTTCACAATCAACCTAAAAGCATCAATAAGGAGCAGAAGATTCACCTGTGCTGAGAGAATTGTCATTAATCGGAAGAGCAAATCACGCCTACTGTGGAGAAAGTGAAAGTGAGAACCTGGGAGAGTAGCGTTACCGTGAGTTCGTTCCGATCTTTTCTCTGCTAGACGAATCCCCCTTTAAGTGTTTACGTAGTGTTATTTTTATTCGCACTTTAAAAGCGAATTTCTTACATAGCTAATTGCATTGCATACCTAACGGTACCTATACTTGCCTACCTACTTAAATTCGCACTTTAAAAGCGAATCAACCAAACTATATTGCCTTTAATCATTTCTAGTACACAGTTACTGTTCATTTCTTATAATTATAGTAATTCATTACTACAATTTCATCCTATTTCACACGTTCGCACTTTAAACGCGAATAATCCTAAATTGTGATACTTATACCTGAATAATTAACAATTTTTAACGCTTACATTTTTTGCAAAGTTATCATAATAATTAGTTACATACATACCTCATATTGTACCTAAAGATTAGCCGAACATAGCTACACGTAGTGTTAATTGCAGTGTTTTTTGCATATTCCAGCTGTTGCTGAGTGCGCGGGCGGGCCTTGACCTTGGATCTCGGCGCCCGGTAACTGCAACCTGGCTTATCAGCTTGCTACTTAGCTGTTTACGAACTTCGCATATCTCACTGCACCATCATTACGCTTCATAAAAACAACATTTAAGTATTCCAATAATTAATTTATTTGTTGTTAACTGTGTTTCTTGCCTAACTTTCTTGCTTACAGTATCACACTTGGTCATATTACTCGTCGTAAGTACATTAAACTAAGTCAGTGCATAAAAAACAAATGGATAAAATGGATATAAAAATATTAGTTAAACAACGAGCTACATTCAAAACGAAAGTTACTCAATTTGAGAACTATTTAAAATCTCTAGACAGTTGTCCGCAATTAAGCAGATTGCAGGTTAGCGAACTAAACATTCGTTTGACGAAAATTGAAGAGATTTATTCCGATTATGATTCTGTGCAATCTGACATAGAAAACATATCTGAAATTCCAGACGAGCATTACTCGGACCGTGAAACGTTTGAATCGAGGTACTTCGGTGCAGTCGCGCTTGCTCGAGAGGTGGTGGAGAGAAGCGGGAGCTCTGCGGGCCTCGCGCACGAGTCCAGGTCAGTCTCAGGTTCTTGTGGGCATCACGGAAGGCCAAACATTAAGTTGCCAACCATTCATTTGCCTAACTTTTCGGGACAATATCAGGACTGGTTGGAATTTCAGGATACGTTCAGCTCACTTATTCACTTAGATAAAACGATACCTAAAATAAACAAATTTCACTACTTACGCGCTGCATTAAAAGATAGTGCTGCTCTGATTGTACGATCGCTTGACTTCTCGGCGGAAAATTACGATATAGCTTGGAATCTGCTTTGTGACAGATTTAACAATAAGCGACTTCTCGTTAATAATCACTTGCAAGCTATATTCAGTATTGAAACACTATCTTAAGAGAATTCCAAGGCGTTGCGTAACATCATTGATACTGTCAATAGGAATTTACGTGCATTAAAAACCCTTAAATTGCCTACTGAGCATTGGGACATGCTCATAATTTACACAATTTCACAAAAGTTTGACACTGATACTACACGGGAATGGGAAGAACACCGTAGTACTTTAGCAGACTTACCCACTCTTGCAATGTTTTTGCAATTTATTAAAGGTCGTACTGACCTCTTAGAAACAATGGAGGATACTCATAATAAGCGCCGATACAGTGAAAATACACATTATCGCCACAAAACATTAGTAGTCAGCCCTCAATCTCTTCCTTCTGAGAGACCGTATATGTGTCCATTATGTAGTAACAACCACGCACTATATCGGTGTCTTAAATTTAAATCTTTCTCATTAGACGCGAGAATGCAAAATCATTAAAATTATGCTTAAACTGCTTACGTCAAGGGCACAGCGCAAACGCGTGCAGAATTGGTCCGTGTCGTTTGTGCAATAAACCCCTGAACAGCCTACTGCATTCTCACGATGCGGCTCCAGCAGCTGCGTCCTCGCCGCACAGCAGCGTCGCCCTCTGCGCCGCGCCGTCTGCCGCGCCTGCGCCGCTGGATGCACTGGAGTCTCCTGAAACAGATGAATATTACACAGAAAAAGAAAGTGATGATTCACAAAATAACGTTACCTTATCAGCTGTTCAAAGCAACTGCGTGCTTTTGTCCACAGCTTTAATTCATGTTACCGATCATAATGGACAAACACACACTGTTCGCGCCCTATTGGACAACGGGAGCACTTCGAGTTTTATAACTCAAAAATTATGTACAAAATTAAACTTACCAACCGCTTCGACCTCGTCGTTAGTTGAAGGGTTGAACGCACAAACTTCCCGTTTGACACAACAATGCGGCATCACCTTATCATCACTTATAGAACCATACACGGCAAACATAAATTGTTTTGTTGTTCCACGCATCACACAACAATTACCCACAGTGCGCATAAGCAAAATGCTGTTTAATATTCCTCCAAATATTACACTAGCTGATCCGACATTCAATATACCATCCGAAGTAGATATGCTTCTTGGAGCGGATATTTTCTGGAGCGTGTTATGCTCGCATAATATTTCATTAGGTACGAACATGCCGACGTTAAGTAAAACCAAGTTTGGATGGTTAATTTCCGGTCTTATAAAAACAAACAAACAATCAAATACAGTCCATTGCAAGCATGCCATTATTACACACGATGAACATCTACAAAATCAATTAACACAGTTTTTTGAACACGAAAATGTGCCTCAACGTAAACAAATATCAATGGAAGAGCAACAATGTGAGCAACATTTTTTAGAGAATTTTCGTCGTGATTCTGATGGACGATTCATTGTTGCTATTCCATTAAAGGACTCTCCTGACAAGTTGGGTGATTCTTATGACCGAGCATTAGCCAGGTTTCAATCATTAGAGCGGAGGCTTACCAAAGATCCATCTTTGAAGAAACAATATTGCGACTTTATGCAGGAATACATAGATTTAGGGCATATGGAAGTGAACAAAAGTCCTCAAAAGGACACACACTCCTTCATTTTTCCGCATCATTGCGTTGTCCGCGAGACAAGTCTTTCAACACGTCTTCGCGTGGTCTTTGATGGCTCTGCTGTCACGACGTCAGGATTGTCATTCAACAACATTCAAATGGTTGGCCCGACAGTTCAGGATGATCTGATAAGCATTTTGATTAGACTACGACAGCATCAGTTCATAGCAACTGCAGATGTTGCAAAAATGTATAGGATGGTCAACGTTAGTCCAGACCAACAACAACTGCAACAAATCCTGTGGCGTTTTGAGCCACAAGAAAGCCTTAAGCTTTATAAACTTAAAACAATTACATACGGCACGTCAAGTGCCCCGTATTTGGCCACGAGGTGCCTCAAACAGTTGGGTATAGAATGCCCAGATAAAATAGTTTCTGAAATCATTCAACACGACTTTTACGTTGATGACCTCATAACCGGAGCATCAACCGCTGATGAATTGATTCATATTTGCCAAGGTGTTATAAAACAACTCGAACAGGGTCAGTTTTATTTACGTAAGTGGTACTCAAATCATCCACATATAATCAATAATATTATTAATGATGATAGCAGTGACGGTTTATTCAACCTCAGTCACAATGATTTTTCAAAAACCTTAGGGTTATTATGGGCCTGCAAAGAAGACAAATTGTTGTACTCAGTTGCTATCAAAAACACCAATCACGTTAGTAAAAGAGTCATACTATCACTAATTTCACAAGTTTTTGATCCATTGGGATTAATTAATCCATGTATACTTACCGCTAAAGTAATACTTCAGAAACTGTGGTCCTCAAAGATTACGTGGGACGAAGCAGTTCCCTCAGATATTCAAGACGCTTGGAGTAAATTTGTTGATTCACTTAATGCTATAAATAACATTCGCATCCCAAGATGCGTGCTCAGCGAATCCTCAACCTTAATAGAAATACACGCATTTGGAGACGCGTCTATCCAAGCTTATTCGGCTTGCGTCTATCTCAAATCTATCTCAAGAAACGGCGAGGTGTCCGTTCATTTGGTGATGGCAAAAACTCGCGTAGCGCCGCTGAAGCCTATTACCATTCCAAAAATGGAGCTGAATGGTGCACTTCTAGCTGCTCGGCTGGTAGAAAAAGTTAAATCATCACTCAGATTGACAATTAATCGTTGTATTTACTGGTGCGATTCAACAATCGTGTTGGGTTGGATAAAGTCTAATAAAAATCATTTACTTAAACCTTATGTCTATAAGGTTAATTTTAAGTCATTCTGGAAGCATACTAATTCCCTTAATGTAAGACCCAGCCTACCAGTGAGTGTAAATGGATATAATGAACCAGCAGAAATAGCACAGTTATTTAAAGATAAGTTTCAAGTTGAGTCACCGCTGGGCATGACTCTAGAGTCATGTAAGGCCGAGTACGGCGATGAGTTCACCGTGTTCAAGTGTAAGGAAGTGTCTGATGTGATCCGCCACATGACGCGAGGAAAGTCACCAGGGCACGATGGGCTCAGCATCGAGCATCTGCAAGCAGCTGGGGTACACTTACCGAGAGTTTTACTATGCTGTTTTCGCTGTGTATTGGTCATGCCTTTTTGCCGGATGACATGTTGAGGACAACTGTCGTTCCAATAGTTAAAAATAAAACTGGGGATGTGTCAGACGCAGGTAACTATAGGCCCATTTCATTGGCTACAATAATAGCTAAAGTACTTGACGGTGTGCTTGACATGCGACTTGGTAGATATCTAAAGTTACATGATGCACAGTTCGGATTTAGAGCAGGATTATCTACCGAGACCGCCATTTTAAGTTTAAAGCACACCGTCAAGTATTACACAGACAGGAGCACGCCTGTGTACGCGTGCTTCCTAGACCTGTCCAAAGCCTTTGACATGGTGTCATATGGTGTCCTGTGGGATAAGCTAGCATCAAGTAACGTCCCACGTGAAATTATAGATATTTTTAAATATTGGTACGGCAACCAGACTAATACGGTTAGATGGGGGATAGCACAGTCGGAGGCATATAGGTTGAATTGCGGGGTGAGGCAGGGGGGCTTAACCTCGCCGAAGCTTTTCAATCTGTATGTCAACGGGCTGATAGAGGAGCTCAGCAGAATGCCGGTGGGGTGTTATGTCGACGGCGTAAGCGTGAACAACATAAGCTACGCCGACGATATGGTGCTGCTGGCCCCCTCTGTCAGTGCACTCAGGAAAATGCTGAGTGTATGTGGGGCCTACGCAGACGCTCACGGTCTTGTATACAACTCCAAAAAGAGCGAAGTCCTAGTCTTTAGGTCAAACAGAATGAACGCTACGCATGTGCCCTCTATAACTTTGAAAGGTAAAGACTTACAGAGGGTTACACAGTTTAAATACCTTGGGCACTATGTGACGGAAGACCTAAAGGACGATCTCGATTTGGAGAGGGAACGGAGAGCATTAGCGGTCAGAAGCAATATGTTGGCTCGTAGGTTTGCCCGATGTTCGAAACCAGTTAAAGTCACCCTTTTTAAGGCATACTGTCAAGTATTTTACGCGGGTAGCCTATGGGTCAACTACACGCTGAAAGCCTATAATGCTCTTCGTATCCAGTATAATGATGCCTTCAGAATTTTGATGAGGTTGCCACGGTTCTGTAGCGCGTCGGGGATGTTTGCCGAGGCTCGTATCGATGACTTTTACGCGATTAGGCGAAAGCGGGTTGCATCTATTTTAAACCGCATCCGACGCAGCGACAACAGGATTCTGAAGGTCATTGCTGATAGAACGGACGGTTCCATCCTGGGTACATGGGTTAAACTTATAAATTGATGATTGACATTTTAATTTTTATTTTTATTGTATGCTTTTTATAACTTCTTTGACATTTAGTAAGTATTAATTAATAATTGTTTAATTTAAGTTGATTTGCTTTGTTTATGTTTTTTGTATGGAATTTTAAAAAGTTCTGAAATAAAGATATTTTATTTTTATTATTTATTTATAATAGGATTCAAGAAATTTTGGAAAGGTCTGAACCATCGGTATGGTTATACGTACCAACCAATTTGAACCCTGCTGACATTGGATCACGTGGTTCAAACCCTGCCTTCTTAGAGTCTTGCTCCTTATGGTGGATCGGACCAACATTTTTGTCAAAAAAGGATTCATCATTGCCTGCCCAACCTACATACGCAAAGGATACCGATTTGCCAGAATTTAAAATCCAGTGTACCTTAAGTACAACACAAAATGATTTTAGGACCCATATCTCAGAATTTATTCAAAGGTTTTCGAACTGGAACACATTGCAACGCATTATCGCGTATGTACAGCGTTTCAGGCATAATTGTTTGCATCCGAATAATAAACGTACTGGGTACTTAAAATTAGACGAACTTCACTCCTCATTCAACGGTTAATGTAGGTTTTCCCAACGCGAAACCTTTCCTAAGGAATACAGAATTTTAAAACTTAATAATACTTTGCCTGTGAAAAATCAACTAAATAATTTAAATCCCTTTTATAATACTTCAGATGCTCTGCTGAGAGTAGGAGGTCGATTATCAAATTCATTTTACCATTTTGACACGAAACACCCAATATTGCTACACTCAACACATCACATCACAATGCTTCTTTTTAGGTATTACCATATTTTACTCATGCATGCTGGACCGCAACTTCTTATAGCAACTTCTCGCCATAAAATTTGGGTCATTGGTGGCAGAAATTTAGCTAGAAAAACTGTACACAAGTGTGTCAAATGTTGTCGTTTTTCGGGTAAAATTAGGCAGCCAATAATGGGTGATCTCCCCGAACCACGGCTTCATGCTGAGTATACGTTTTTCAATACAGCTGTCGATTACGCTGGTCCGGTAATGATATTGAACCGAAAGGGCAGGGGTGGCAATTTAATTAAAGCTTATTTATGCATCTTTGTCTGCTTGGCCGTCAAGGCTGTTCACATTGAGCTTGTGACTGATCTGAGCAGTGAAACCTTTTTGGCTGCACTACACCGATTCACAGCCCGCAGAGGAAAGCCTGCTAACATATATTCAGACAATGGCAGATGCTTTGTCGGGGCGTGCACGGAATTATCTCGATTCCTAAAACAAAATTCAAACAATATTAGTTCTGAAGCGTCCAAAAATTCAATAAAGTTTCATTTTTCCCCAGCGTATAGTCCGCATTTTAATGGTTTGGCTGAGAGTGCAGTGAGATCGGTGAAGTATCACTTAAAGCGAATTATTTCCTTAACTATCTTAACTTACGAGGAGCTAAACACAGTCTTAGCACAGGTTGAGGCAATTTTAAATTCTAGACCTCTTACGCCTCTATCGTCAGATCCGTCGGATCTTTCAGCCCTAACCCCGTCTCATTTTTTAATCGGACGAACGAACACTTTGCTTCCATCTCCTCAGGGTACAGAAACAGCTGCTATCCACACGTTGTCGCGTTATATGCGAACCCAGCGACTTAAAGCTCACTTTTGGACCCGATTTTACAACGAATACGTTTCAGAACTCCAAAAACGCCAGAAATGGACCAAAGATGGAGGACAACTAACTTTGGGAGAAATGGTGCTCGTTAAGGACGACCGGCTGCCTCCTAATCAATGGTTACTAGGAAGAGTAACACAACTTTACCCCGGCCATGACGGTGTGACCCGAGTGGCTGACGTACTCACCGCGTCTGGAACTCTCCGGCGCGCCTTCAATCGCCTATGCCCACTGCCAGTGGAAGACCAGAACGTTGTTCCTGGGGGGGCAACATGTTAACGCCCAGCGTATGTGTGCTATGCAAGCACAGGCACACACACACTCACATGCGTCAGCGACCAGCCAGCGCGGACGGGACCGCGCCCCACTCTCAATTATACATCTACCGAGCGAATACGTTATTTTTTATGTAAAACTTTAATTGAGTAAAGGGAGTCAAAATTCAAGAATTTCTTCATTATTTCTCACCTCCGTCCACCGCCTGAACGACTACTCGCTCCTGTTTCATCAAAAGGTAACTGCATTGTTTTTAAGCAACCCTCTAGCTCATGTAATAAATCTGTCATTTAGTCCAGGGTATTTTCCGCAACAACTAAAGGTATCTATTGTGAAACCAATATTCAAAAAAGGCGATCGTGACAACCCTAGTAACTACAGACCAATTACTATTGTCCCAATCCTATCGAAGGAAATTGAGAAAGCATTCTGTGTTAGATTAGATAACTTCTTAATAAAGCATAATATATTGCATCCGGACCAATATGGGTGTGGGCGGCGAGGGTGGTGGCGAATGTTAAAGTCAGGAAAAGAGTATAAAATGTTTATTACTAAAGGACTACTACAAAAACTGTTATTGGCTAAGTTAAAATATGTTGAAAATGTTAATGTTATAAAATTGATTCGAATGCACCCGGTAGCGGCGGAATCCGTAAATGCATTAAAATTAAATCTAATCGGCACTCAATGCAACTAAATAATCGCATACGCACGCAGGCGCATGGCACGTGTTAGGTGCATTGCACCGAACATCTTGCCGGGGGCAAACGACGAGATGATGTTAAGATGGTGCTACAAGATGATTGAACAATCGACTTAAGCATAACATGACATAATATTATTCATTAAAATATATTTTTCTTAAAATTGGGGAGCTTCCCCTGTCCCTTAATATCGATCCACTCATCTCATCATGACACTTCAATACTTTCACCCGCGCATTGTTTAACTCTCCTTCACTCACACTTTTCACTCGGCTTCGCGCACTCACACTACACTTATCGTTATCACAAATGCCGCTGGTGCTGATGCGACGGGCTGCACGCGGCGAGAAGGGGTTGCGCTCGCGCTCGCTCGGGTCGCGGGCGGCGAAGGGGACCGGGGACTCTCGACTACACAGCACGATGTCGCTGGTTCTTCCGGATTTGCTTGTGCTGGTGGCGCTCTTAATATTCGGCACTGACAGCGTCTCTTGCGACATACGAGCACGACTGCTATAATGATCATTGCGATCCAGAGGCAGTATATGGCCGCGTAATGATGCACGTCATGTACCGAATAAATTTCTCCGGTAATTTGACTCTCCTTTAGCGCTTTGATTCTTTCCTCTATATTTTTCTTTTCTTTCTCTTCGTTCAAAATGTTTAGGCTGTTGTTATCAAATTCTTGGACAGTTATGTTTATTACGTGGTTAATAGGGTCAATTTCTGGTGTCAGTATATGGTATTTCAAGTCAATTTTACTTTCCATACTCATTTGCGTGTGAAAAGCAAAGTTATCAGTTTTTACAATGCAATTCTGTTCGATATAAATAATATTAGCTCGGGTTAATGTCTGAGCCGTAACCTGATCCTTACAAATGGTCCGAAACTCACACCTATCACAACAAAAGTGCAAGTAAAGGTTTGGGCTTGATAAACTAATCCACTTGTTCTGGCACGCGGCGATGTTTGTTTTGCATTGTTGATTCTCCAGTTCATCTTTTATACATAGGTCTTTATCATTACTCATCTTGTATATGGGAACCTTAAGGTAACACATATAAGTAAATGTGTCTCGCAGAAGGCAATTTTCGAGATTCTTTTCTCGTAGAGGCATGTAGGCATCTTTTTGAAAGTTCATAGCGACGTATTTTTCTATTGGGATAACAGATATCATATTTCTGGCTGAGCTGTGCGGAACCGGAATAATGTTGTAAATGACGTAACGATCACGGGTTATTAATGGGATGCGAATCTCGAATATCATATATTGGTCAGTAATTCTCGCTTTTACTTTTAATACTGGGTAAATGTTTTGTAGGTTTGTCTGTATGTTATCGATGGGAAGGGCAAGGTCGCTTAAAAGTTGGCCTGATATAATGTTTAATTCCTTTTGTAATTGTTGAGGATTTATAATATGTACGTTCATTCTTTCGTTGTAAATGTTTGTTATTGTGTCTAGAAGCGTGTCCTGGACCGTTTTGAGGTGAGTTAACAAATTGTTGGCGGCCATGGCAATAACGGTAAATTGTGACATTCTCTCGGCGGCAGTTAATTCGGTTGCCATGGCGGTGGTGTCGTTTTCCAAATGCAGTAAATGTTGATGTATTAACTTATTTTGTTTTTGCATTGTATCTCGTGTTCGCAAAAGCATGTTGTACTCAGCTTCAACGACAGATGTTTGGTTCT
The DNA here is from genome assembly GCA_945867215.1 of Epinotia demarniana. Classification (NCBI taxonomy): domain Eukaryota; kingdom Metazoa; phylum Arthropoda; class Insecta; order Lepidoptera; family Tortricidae; genus Epinotia; species Epinotia demarniana. The sequence goes on along the minus strand of OX244273.1, from coordinate 3,795,174 downwards.
TCCACATCGTTGCGAGGTGTTTTTCGTTGTTTCTGAGGAGACTTATGTCCCTTTGGTATTGTTTGGCGAATCGGTCGTCTAGGACTCCAAACAGAGCGCTCGCGATGTTCCCGACACCGTTAATTAATCCCCGTTTCTTACGCATCTCGTGTTTCAGCTGATGTCTGGATAAAACTCGATCATAGTGCTGTAGTTCATCGTACGCGTGACGTAGTTGTAGTAAAATAACGTCACAGTGTGAAAGGGTTCTAACTTGTTTACAAATAATTTCTAACTGGTCGTTGTACTTTTTGTATGCGGTTATACCTTCCCAGTATGGGCTCATGTCGTAGTATGCAACTAGTTTCCATTCGTCCCTAACTAGCTGCATGTTTCCTAGTTTATCGAAATACAATCCTTGTTTTTCCTTGATTGAGGTTAGTTTGACACAGCTTCCTGCCGTTAAAAATGTAAAGCAATATTGCTAGCATCATTAGCATAGTTGATAAACATCGTCTTTTTGTCTTATTTTGATTTTGGATGCGTTTCGGTACATTTTCTACTGTTTGATTCTCCGTTTTCTGTTCGTCCAAAGGTAAGACAGATAACTTTACTACAGGCCTCTTGAGTATACCCCTTGCTATTTTGAGTGTCACTACTCTTACATGCCCATCCTGACCTGGATGGACGTCTATAACTCGCCCTAGTGCCCATTTCCCTGCCGGTAAATTATCTTCGTGAATGACCACAATATCTCCTGTTACAAGGTTCTTCTGAGGGTGAAACCATTTCTGTCTTGCTGTTAGCTGACTTAAATACTCTGTTTTCCAACGTTTCCAAATGTCATTGAATATCTTTTGTGTCAAGTGCCACCTTGTTCGTGCATCTTCGCCTGTTTCGATTATTGTGACGCCGGTTCTCCCCGTTAGAAAATGAGAAGGAGTGAGAGAGTTTAGGTCATCTATGTTTTCTGTTAGTGGGCATAGTGGACGGGAATTTAGACAAGCTTCTAACTGGGCCAAAACGGTAGAGTACTCCTCATACGTCAGTTTTTGTTCACCCACTACGCGTTTTAAGTGATGTTTCAGACTTCTGACAGCCCTTTCCCAGAGGCCGCCAGCGGATGGCCAAGACGGCGCATTAAAATGCCACTGGATCTCCATGTCAGTTATTTCTGCCAAAAAGTCGTCATTAAAAATGTTTTCAAGCTGCTGCCACTGTCTTTGCAGTATGTTGTTACTTCCTACGAAGTTTGTTCCTTGGTCGCTGTAAATATGACGTGGGGCCCCTTTTCTCGCTGCCATCCTTCGTAGAGCGGCTAGGAATGCTGAACTTGTTAGCTCTGTCACGAGTTCCAAATGCACAGCTTTTGTGACCATGCAGACAAAAATGGCAGCGTAGCCCTTCAGTGTTCTGCTTCCTCGAGCTTTGCTAGCCTTTATGTCAACGAATCCCGTGTAATCGACTCCAGTGTGGTAGAACGGTTTGGCTTCATTGACGCGAGCTGAAGGAAGATCTCCCATCAGCTGATGTTGTGTTCTCCCATCAATTTTCTGGCACTTAACACATTTTCTTACCTGTTGTTTTACTCTGTCGTTTCCGCCCATAACCCAATATTCTTCTCTTAATTTGCTAAGAGTGAGCTTTGCACCTCCGTGAAATGTCAACAAGTGAGCTTGTTCGATAAGTAGAGTCGTGAGCCGTGAATCCTTGGGGATGATTTTTGGATGCCTTATCTCGTAAGATAAATGCGCTTCTCTGAGACGACCTCCCACGCGAAGAATGTTGTTATCATCAATGAATGGGTTTAACTTTATTAGTTTGCTCTTCGATTCGACTTTGTTATGCATGCGTAAATATTCAATATCCGTTCCCAATTCGATGTTTTGCACATTTCTAATTATTATCAATTTAGCCTTTCGTAACTCGGGTAATGTGATATAGCTAGGTAACCAATTGCGGTTCGGAGTGAATGCCCGCATAATGTAGGCTACGATTCGTATTACTTTAGTAATAGAGCTATATTTTTGTAACAAATTGTTAATAATATCTTGGCCGTTGTTGCTATGTTGTATTACATTAGATTGGTATGATTTTTTCGACTCTTCTGTTGTTGTATACTTAATATTTTGAAAACTTTCTATCTCTGATTCGAATTGTGCCAACCAAGTTGGACCGTTCCACCACAGAGAGTTGGCTTTCAACTGAGATGCAGTCTGTCCTCTGCTCGCAGCATCCGCTGGATTTTCTGCTGATTTTACATATCGCCATTGATCCTCGGGCATTATTTGTTTTATCTGTTGGACGCGATTCGCTACAAAGGGTTTCCAGCGACTCGGTTCGCCTTGTAGCCAGCCCAGCACAATCTTTGAGTCGGTCCAACCGAAAGTTTCCAACTTATGTTGTTCCAGGGATGTTTTAATCTTTGCCATTAACTTAGATAGTAGGTGAGCTGCACTCAATTCTCGTTTTGGCAGGCTTAATTGTTTTTTGTGTGGGACGACCTTTGTTTTTGCGGCTATTATAACGGGTGTTGTTTGATTGTTGATGCGTGCGTAAACTACACAGGCATATGCTTTCAAGGACGCGTCACAGTATCCGTGAAGCTGTATTATGTCGTTTTCCTTACATGTTAACCATCTCGGTATTTTTAAATCATTTATTACGTGAATGTCATTAAGTATTTCGGACCACTCGTTGTCCATGTCTTCAGGTATTATCTGATTCCACTGCAGATTCTGCTTCCAAACTTTTTGGAATAAAAGTTTCAGCTTGGTACTAAGTGGAGCAAGCCAACCTAATGGGTCGAAAAGTTTGGAAATGTCAGACAGGAGGGTTCTCTTCGTTAGTTTACTTTTTTGTTTTTCTAGTTTACATTGAAAGGTAAAGCTATCTTGGACGGGGTTCCAGCTTAATCCGAGTGTTTTTGAAATGGCGCCTTGTTTACAATTGAAAAACAAGTCTTCATTGTTTTGTTTGTTCTGTATCTGTTCTAACACTTCTTCTCTGTTTGACGACCATTTGCGCAAAATAAATCCACCTGCTTTTAAAAGATTGATCACATCGTTTATTAATTTTGTTGCTTGTTCTACTGAGTATGACCCGTGCACCAAGTCATCCATGTAAAAGGACTCTTCTAAAACTTTGGCTGCTTCTGGATATTTATCTCGTTCGTCGTGCGCTAGTTTTCTTAGCGTCATCATTGCCAAGAAGGGAACTGCCCTTTGTCCGTATGTTACAGTTGTTAGCTGGAATGATTTAAGAGGCCCTTGATTTTCTCTCCAAATAATCTTCTGCAACTGTTGATCGTCCTCATGGACCATTATCTGCCGGTACATCTTGGCAACGTCTGCTGTATATACGAACTCGTACTGTCTCCATTTTAGTAACAGTGATTGTAAATCATTTTGTAGATTAGGACCCGTGTACATTAAATCATTTAAGGAGTATCCTGTGGATGTGCTGGAAGAGGCATTGTATACCACCCTGTACTTTGTTGACGTCGACTCTTCTCGCTCTATAATGTGGTGCGGTAAAAAGCATTCCACTTTCTGGTTATCTACCGCCGGTTTCATATGCCCTAAGTCACTATATTCCTTCATGAACGTTTTATAAGCTTCTGCTAGTTTGTTTTGCCTCTCAAGCTTCTTTTCCATGTGCTTCAGCTGAGCTATAGCCTTTGCTTTGGAGTCACCTAGTTTTGTTTGAAAGTTAGGCTTCATAGGGAGCCGTACTTGATATCTCCCGTCGGGTGTTCGTATTGTGTTTTCTTCAAAATGCTTCATGCATTCCAAATCTTCCTGTGATAGATTGCCTTCCTCAGTGATATCCTCCACTTCCCAAAACTGTTGTATGTCTTCCAAATTATTAATGACTACATTGCAATGATATGTTTGCGCATTCCCGCATAATAACCACCCGATCTGCGTTTGCTGCGCCAGTGGTTGTGACGCATCTTCGCTTTTTATCATCCCACTCAAGAGGATTTGAGAGTAAATGTCTGCTCCTAGTAGTAAATCTATTGGGCGACTAATGTGGAAGTCTGGATCGGCAAGGTTGATGTTTTGTAACATGGACCAGGATGGTTTTGTAAATGTTTTGTTCGGCAAACTTTTTATAAGGTTATTCATTATGATAACTTCTGCGTTAAATGTGAAATCCGTGTACATGGAGCTACAAGTTATGGTTAATTTACCCTTGCAATTGTTCTCTTTCTGTCCGATCCCATAAATAATACCTCGACACTTCTCTCTCTTTAAGTTAAGTATGTGAGCCGCTTGTTCGGATATAAGTGAAATTTGAGACCCAGCGTCTACAAGGGCTCTAAGGGTGTGGTAGGTACCATCAGCAGCCCTAACTTTCAATTGAGCAGTGGCTAATAAAATTTCAGCATGCGAATGTTGCGAAAGGTTAGCCCCGTGCGCGGTATGTTTGTTAGAAATAGTTGCTGCATGTGTTAAGGTCGATGACTGAGGTGCTAATGTAGCATACTTTACACACGCTTCGTTCAACAATGTGTTGTGTTGACCTGCACATTTCTGACATGTTTTATTTGAATTGCAGGCATTTCCATTATGACTAAATAAGCAATTTATACACAATGCAAGTTTATTGGCCGTATGATATCTTTTTTCAATTGGCATTTGCAAAAAGTGTCTACAACTGTATATTCCGTGCGGATATTTGCACAACGGACATTTGATACTGGCTACGTGCATTGTTTTCGCAATAGTTAAACTTCCATTATTTCTACTAACCGAGTTAATATTTTGTTGATTGTAAGAATAAGGGCGATTATTGTATGTTTGAACTGGTTTCTTCATGTTATAAGAGGAGTGGTTAGATGGCTGTTGAGATAGTGTTTTAGGAATGACCGACTCTTGTTTACGACGCGATGACTCCAGGCTTGTAAATTTCCCTTCCAGGAAATCGAAGAACTCCTGCAGGGTTGGTAATTCCCGAGAGTTTTTTAATGACTCTATGTAGTCCTTGTGTGTTTCCGAATCCAGCTTCTGGGTCAGAATATAAACAACGATTGGGTCCCACGTACTTATGTCTACGTCAAGGTTCTTCACAGCATGCAAGCACTCAGTCGCCGTGTCATGAATTTTCTTTATTTGGGCCAGTGATTGTTGCTGCATGTTAGGAAGTCCAAACAAAATATTCATGTGGGACGTAAATATTAACTTTATATTGTTGTAGCGATTGTTGAGAATCTCCCAGCAAACTAAATAATTATCTGAACTTATTTGCAAATGTTGAATAAGTCGCTCCGCTTCACCCTTGACCTTTGATTTCAAAAACTGCATCTTTTGGGCGTTTGACAATGCCGAATTATTATGGAACGCTTCATTGAACAAATCTTTGAAAGAAACCCACGAGTTATAATTTCCATGAAAAGTGGGAATGTCTAAAACAGGAGTCGACTTGTCCCGATGTGCTACAGACCAAATCTTTTTATTGATAGCCTTCTTCAGCATGTTATAAGTATTCTCGTGTTTGTTAAACGCATCTTCGTACCCTGCATCTAATTGGGAATCCTCACTTTCTATTTCCCAATGCAAAGAATCGATAACTGACCAACGAGATCCTAACGACTTAAGAGCATCCTCCAGTTCCCATTTGTCGGTCAATAAGTCAATCTGAATATTATTGACGGTTCGCACAAAAGCCTTTATGTTTGCATACTGTTTACGCAACATTTCATCAGTCTTACTATCTGTACCCCTCTGCTGTTTGTTACGCTGCCGCTGTTGGATATCTTCTACGAGCCTTCCGTCGGTGCCTACTGGTCGACTTAATGTTGGTGGTTCCCTTGCGCCACTGCCTTCACCCGTGGGATTTTTCTGAGAGATTGCTTGATAACCCTCAGTTAGCTTACTGTTTAGGATGGAATACACTTCTTTAGTGGTTTCATAAATCCGATTAGTAAAGTACGGATCAGTCCGGCTTTCCACCATAGAAATTTCCTCATGATTGAATTGAAATTCGCTCCAGAACCCCCTCAAAGTCTCCAAACGTATTTTGAAGTACTCAAGACTCGCCTTCCTCTCCGAACTATCTTTTTTAAAGTTCGACAAAGCATTCTCAATGCTTCGTTGAATCTCTGCCTGCCGTTGAACGTTAGCCATCTTGATTGATTTGGTGTTAGCAATATAAGGAAAGATCTTACTTGAATATCTCTTTGCGCTGCTCTCTTACTGCCAAATACCACCGTTGCTGCTGAAGTTCTGCTACTCTTCTCCTTTAATCGCTCCAATCCTCACACGCGAAGTAAATAGTTCGTTCACCTCACACGCCAATCAACCACCGTATCAAAACGCGCGAGGTCACTGTTCGAAGGACCAATGTGGGCGGCGAGGGTGGTGGCGAATGTTAAAGTCAGGAAAAGAGTATAAAATGTTTATTACTAAAGGACTACTACAAAAACTGTTATTGGCTAAGTTAAAATATGTTGAAAATGTTAATGTTATAAAATTGATTCGAATGCACCCGGTCGCGGCGGAATCCGTAAATGCATTAAAATTAAATCTAATCGGCACTCAATGCAACTAAATAATCGCATACGCACGCAGGCGCATGGCACGTGTTAGGTGCATTGCACCGAACAATGGGTTTCAAAAAGGTCTTAACACTGAACTGGCCTGTTTTGAATTAATTAAATATTTGACTGAATCCATTAACAAAAAAATACCGGTTATGTCGGTATTCCTTGATATGACCAAGGCGTTTGATCTGGTTGACCACATGAAGCTTCTCGGAAAGTTAGATGCATGTGGAATCAGAGGACAGGCGAACGATTGGTTGAAATCTTATTTAGGTAATAGACAACAATGCACAGAAATATCAAAATTTATAGAAGTGGAAAGCCAAATCCACAAAATTATATATAGATCGCCACTTCGTGCTATTATTTCAGGAGTACCTCAAGGGAGTAATCTAGGCCCATTATTATTCATTATATTTATTAATGATCTTCCGAACGCTATGAAGCCTAAAGCCATACTATTTGCAGATGACACAACTATCATAATTAAGGGGAAATATCAGTGTACATATGAGTCTGACATAAACGAAGCCTTAGCTGACATGAATAATTGGATTATCAATAACAATCTTCTATTAAATCTGAATAAAACACAGTACATGCAATTTCACTCATATAGAACAAATAGACCAAAATTAAATATCAATATTAACAACACTGAATTACAGGAAACCTAAAACACTAAATTCTTGGGTATAAATGATATGTTCAAGGCTGGACCGTTTTATATTCGCTTTAAGGAAACTTAGGCAGTGTGCTTCCTACGAAGCAGCTCTCACGGCCTACCATGGTCATGTGTCATCTATACTTAGTTATGGTCTTATCATTTGGGGCAACTCGGTTGATTTTGAAAGGGCATTCAAGCTCCAAAAGAAATGTGTACGTGTAATAGCAAACGCTAGGATAAGGAGTAGCTGTAAACCAATATTTAAACAACTCAACATTCTACCATTGCCTTGCATGTACATATTTAAGATTTGTAGCTTTGTCAAAAGATTTCCAAGATACTTTATCAAAAGATCTGAAATGTGTTCTGGAAATCCAAGATCGCAATATAGAGATCTCTTGTTTAAACCACGCTGTGAAACTGACATCTACAAAAGAAATGCCTACAATATGTGTATCAGTATTTACAATAGATTACCAGCACACATAAGAACACTAGAGGGCAGAGAATTCAGCCGAGCCCTAAGAAAATGGCTCCTAGAACACTGTTTTTATAATACAAATGAATTCCTTAATTACAAAGTATGACTAAATATATAAAATTCACTGATAATACTATTATGGCTACGGCTACCTATATGTTACATTATAGTGTTCGAGTAATTATTTAGATACTTAGAGAAACAATTGTAAGGTAAAATGTAAATATTAGATTCTTCTATGTACCAAGATGTGATATATGGTAATATTCAATGTTCATCTCTGACATAACATAACTATTTGCATGCTGTTAAGAAATAGCTGAAGAAGGCTGGATAATTTGTTAACCTAAGACCTGTAACTTACCCTTTTTCTGCAAATAAATCTTTATCTTATCTTATCTTATCTTATCTTATAAATGATGAGATTCAAACCTACCTAACGAACCTCGAATGCGTTACGTTATCGACCTGCAGGTCATCAGTCCACTTCGTCATAATCTGCCTACGCTGCGCCTTCTAGAAGTTTCACCCTTCCATGTAACCCGATCAAATGAAGTGTGTATCACATCACTCACATTTTGACCCTTTAATGACTTATTATCATTTTGTTTCCCACGCAATGTTGACGGGTGACACCGTTTACCGGCTAGCAGACGGATGACTATATGAAATCCTCGGTGATAGACCCGGCTGGGCTCGGCAAGACTCTTTACTTAATCGTATGCCATTATGGCATTTAAAGTTTGACACTCTTTAGGACCACTCAGGGGACACGTGCAGGGTTGTGGTAGATAGAGCTCCTGCGGACGCGAGTAACAGTTGTCCCCCCCTTTGTCAAGTGAGTGGGCAACTCGACTGTTAGAAGTGATTAAGCCACTCGTAGGCATCTGAACCTATCCTACCGGGTGGCACGGAACGATGTACTTTAATCATTCTTTATACATCCTTTACTTTTTGATAGACGTCGGATATAGCGGAATGTAATAAATAGAGCAACTCAACTGAGGGTACCTGCTTATTACATAATTATTAATGAAACTGCTTACTCTGTAGAAACGTGTAACGCAATTAAAATGACAATGGGCCGTCCATATCTGTCGCAGGGACGATGACGGATGGAGCCAGCGGGTCTTGCCTTGGAGATCTCGGGGAGGAAATCGTATTAACTAAATCAGTTTGGAAGTCTAAAAAAGAGGCATATGTCCAGCAGTAACGCTGGTAAGCGAGTTGATGTGCTTTACGCGTCTTTTGCATACATTTTGTTCAGTTTACGGTACGTCACCGTTTACCAGCGCTGCGGCCGATGCTTAAGAACGCTAGAAAAGTAATGATGTAAACACTTATCTCCAATGATGCGATAATTCAGGTACCGTCATTGTCAAAAAAACAAGTGAGCGGTTGCACTTACTCACTTTGTTAATACATTACGAGTGCATAACTTAGTTACTAAATAAAACATCTGGTAAGTGTTATACCACGAAATGTATATAAGTCAAACTGACCCATTCTGATACTGGAAAGGTGGCATTTTGAAACGTGACTTTATGAAAAAAAGTCCAAGCATACAGTTGGTAACCGCGAGGTAGGGAAATGAAACTAAACCTTTTGATACTGATACCTAGGACTGCTGGCAACACTGGCCATGTAAACATAACAAGATTAAGCTCTTTGCAATTTAAATAATAAATAAATAGTAAATACGTACTGATACTGTTGTGAAGCAAACAAGAATTTGTAGGTGGCACAATCCATCAAACCCACTAAGTTTTGAACCACAAAACGTCACTTCACAAGATTTGGGAACCGATTTCGAAGCGGTAAGAATCATCTTTTGACCGTTTTACTTTTAAAATTTACCCAAAACCACAAAAACATTGTGTAAATCTACATAACGGTACCGCTAACGACATGCACAGCTGATTGAGTGAATTGAATTTTGACATCTCGCTTGGCGGTCATAACAACACATACGTCAACTGACAGCTCACGGTCCAAATTGGACTCACTTAAATTTCGGTCCGTATTGGGCTCGCTTATTACAGTTACTTACTCGTTCATAAATATGCCTCCTAAAACAATGAAAAAAGGCTGCAATAAATGCAATAAAGACATCAAGACAAGAGAATATTTAAAATGCTCGAAATGCTTACAGATTTATCATATTTTATGCACATGTAACTTCCGCAAGATTTAATTTAATGAGTATTGAAAACCGTAGTACATGGAAGTGTTACTCATGTTTTGAAGCAATCAGGCTTACCAGCAAACAGAATAGCTCGGAAAATAATTGTCAGCCAAGTACATCGCACGAGCTAAGTACTCCTAGGCATGCAGTAAGACAGCAAGACAAGGACAGCCAAATAGCCAAGGGACCCTCACTAGTGCTGCAACGTTTTTCAATGGATGATACGAGCGTACGGTATTCTGAATCGGAAGATGACGATAGCCTGACGACTACGCTGAACAGCACAACAAGAAGCCTTCCAGGCTTATCAAACGTAGAGAGCGCGGAAGTAACTGAGCTCAAGGTGGAAATTTCCACTCTTACCTGCCAGGTTGAAAGCGCTCATGCGGAAATTGACCGACTAAATAGTGAAATCTTCGAGTATAAGAACATTCTCAGTGAAAAACAAAAAAAACTAGAGCTATATAAAAAGTTGCTTGGAGAAAATGGATCATCAATCTCACCACGCAAATCAACTCTTTCAAAGAAAACCTTGAATAGGCGAAACTCAGTGCCCTGTTCTAAAAATGATAGCATCTCAAACAGTGTTGCTACGCAGACGGTTGCCCAGCAAGAGGTGACGACCATACGCAACCCGGAAACGGATAAACTGACAGAGCACCCATCAACTAACAGCCACCGTGGTCATCTAACTTCTCCGCGTGAAAGTGTTGCTCGTTCCACAACCAAAAATAAACTTGCAATATTAAGCTGCAATAAGAGAAATAATATATACAGTATTATAGAAGATGATCCCTTACTCAGCAAATTTGAATGCTGTCATTTTAAAACGCCCGGAGGAGGAATAAGAGAAAGCTTACACAAACTTGAATATAAACTATCCAACTTTACAATGAAAGACTACTGCGTTATACTGATTGGTGAAGAAGACTTCCTGGAAAACGAAAACTATCCTGACTTAGTGCAGTATATCGTTAAAAATGTGACTCCTATTGTTCACACCAATATTATCTTAGCATGCCCTACCTACATTTGTGGCAAACCCAAGTACAACTCTAAAGTCGAGAGTTTTAACATGCTGCTACGCAGCAATGTATCCCTCCATGAGAAACATTTTTCGTTTGATTCTAATCTGGATTTATCTTTCGACATGTTCTCAAACATGACAGGGCGAATCAACAACCGTGGTTTAGCAAATATAATACACCACATGGGCATGTTTCTTGCACCTACAGCTGAAGTGAAACTTAACTCCATGACAGCTAAACAAAATGCAAAAAAAATACAAAAAAAGGTATCGGACTACTTTGTAGTGATTGATAAATTGACAGCTGATCCTGATCATGGTCCCGATCATGAACCAATAGATATTTTTCGTGACTAGAGATAATACTTTTAGTATATTCCACCAAAATGTGCAAAGTCTTAGACCCAAGTCAGATAAGTCAGATTGAAATTCTAGCTAATACTATGAATATTGATGTATTTTGTTTTACAGAAACATTCCTTAAAAAATTTGAGACACAAACATTACAAATAAATTGCTACAAAATGTCTGCAAATTTCTGTAGAAGTAGAAAATCAAGAGGCGGTGTTGCAATATACATACAAAAATCTTTGAACTGTATAAATCTTGAATGGATCTCTAATATGTCAATTGAGTCACATTTTGAAGCATGTGGTATTGCAATCCCGGAGCTAAACTGTGTTGTTGTATGCCTGTACAGATCTCCTGATGGTGACTTTAAATTATTTCTAAATAAACTTGAACTACTAATAAGTAAACTAGTATTTCGTGGGAAAAAAATAGCACAAAAACTATTCATAGCAGGTGACTTTAACGTTAATATATTAAATGATGATTCAACCTCAAAAGCGTTTCTGTGTTCTTTATCCAATTTCAATCTCAAGCCAACAATACGAGAACCGACAAGGATAACCCACCAAACACAAACATGTATTGACAATATTTTAACAAATGATCATAGATGCGTTTCTGAGGTGCTGAACATTGGAATATCTGACCATACAGGACAATGTGTTAAAATTAAAACAAATCAAAACTTCCAGGAAAAGTTTTGGTACGTAAGAGTAAGGAAAATTGAAACTTATTTGGAAATATTCATAAAATACATAGCTCAAGTTAGTTTTTCGGAAGTGTACGAACAAACTAATCCTAATAAGGCATACGAATCATTCATACATATGTTTCTTTCAGTATTTAACCTTTGCATACCCTTTGAAGTAAACAAACTTTCGCATAAAAGAAGACCTAATTGGATAACATCGGGTATAATTAAAGCCAGTAAAACCAAACGTAAAATGCATCTTAAAAATCAAAGGACTAGGAATAATCCTTGTGTACAGAAATATAAGAAATATTGTACAATATTGAAAAGAGTAATACGCAAGTCACGTATTATAGCAAATGATAAAGAAATAAAAAATAGTACAAACAGAACGAAAGCAATATGGGGATTGATTAAAAAACATACATCTTTAACGAATTCAATTTCAAATACAGTCGATAAAATTAAAGATGATGGTAAAGACATCACGGATCCAAGGGAAATAGCTAAACATTTTAATCACTTCTTTTGTACTCAAAACCAAAATGCTAGGTTAAGCACCACAGACTATAAAACTATAATACCAAGTTCTTGTAATAGTATCTTTATCACTCCTGTAGATTCACGTGAAATAAAAAAAACCGTTAAGTCTCTAAAAAATAAAAAAAGTTCAGGGCATGATGGCATCCCAATTCAATTAATAAAAGCATGTATTGACTTTATCGCAGAACCCCTCGTATTTATCATGAATCTTATATTAGAAACGGCCATCTTCCCGGATGATTTAAAAAAGGCACTTATTAAGCCATTGTATAAGAAGGGAGCAAAAGACGATATGGTTAATTATAGACACATAGCTCTTCTACCAAGTTTTTCAAAAATATTTGAGAAAATATTGTACTCTAGATTGCAAACATACTTAAATAGAAATAACATAATAAGTCATAATCAATTCGGTTTTCAAAAAGGTAAATCTACTTCCCTTGCAATTTTTCAAATCTTCAAAGATATTTGGGACAAAGTAAACGAAAAGAAGGCTTGCATTGCCTTATTTTTGGACATGTCGAAGGCATTCGACTGTGTTATTCATAATATAGTTCTAAAACAGTTGGAAAACGTTGGTATAAGAGGGCATGTACTACATTTGTTTGAAAACTATTTATGTAATAGACAGCAAGCGACAATAATTTCCAAATATTGCGAAGAAAATAAAACCGTAGAACAGTTTCAATCAGATTTTGAGCCAGTGAAACTAGGGGTGCCTCAGGGTAGTGTACTTGGCCCCCTTTTGTTCCTAGTATATATTAACGACCTTCCGATTATTATCAAGGAGCTTTGTGTTTTATTCGCTGATGATGCCACTGTATTATTTTCCGACGCTAATTCAAATATTTCTTCTATGGAAGGAAACATAAACAGTACACTTAAAACAATTGTGGAATGGTTAAAAACATTAAATTTAAAAGTAAACTTGGGCAAAACAAAACTAGTGCAATTTAGAAATCAAAGAACTGCCCCTTCTAGTTTCAATATCTCTGAAGCCGGTGTACCCATAGAAGTTGTTAATAGTATGAAGTTCTTAGGGGTAACTGTTGATTCACACTTAAACTGGAAGGTTCATATTGCAACTATTAATAAAAATATTTCAAGCAACTGTTATGCTCTATCCATTTTGTCTGAGACATGTTCCGAAAACATTGTCAGGAATGCTTATTTTGGAAATGTTTATCCTATACTCACATATGGAATCATTTACTGGGGAAATTCAAATGATATACAGTCTACTTTTAGGCTTCAAAAAAGATGTATCAGAACCATATACCGATTGCATGTTCGACATTCACTGCGAAATGTTTTTAGAGAACAGAAATTTCTCACACTTACTTCTATCTACATTTTAGAATTATGTTTGTTTGTAAAAAACAATGCTGATTTTTTTATGGAAAGATCAGCATCAAGAAAAAACTTAAGAACCCAATACAAATACGATATACTTCTCCCAAGAGTGAATAATACGATGTATAAAAACAGTACTTTCATTTCCGCTATACGAATCTTCAACAATCTTCCTGTAGAAATTAAAATGTTGCATGGAAATAAATTTAAAACTTATTTGCGAAATTGGCTTATTGAAAGAGTGTTTTACAATTTAAAGGAATATTTTAATTATAAAAACCCAGTAAGAAATCATTAATGTATAATTTGTCAGTTTAGTATTAAGTTTATTATTGTACGCCTGTAACAGGCAACTGTTGATACTTTTCTTATTTGTTCATCCTATATGTACACAGTTAAACAATAAATATTTTCTGATTCTGATTCTGATTCTGATAAGTTGACACTTAATCATTCGGCGAAATGACATTATGCGAAAAATTGGTTGCGATGTGATATTCGTACATAAAAGTTTCGGAGATGATTTAGAGAACCGATTTGAAAACCATTGCTTTGTTTTTTTTTTGTGGTATACAGTAGAACAGTTTATTTATGAACATTTTTATTTCATTATTATGTGTAGCTAGAAATTCCCTCATTTACCTCGAAACAACACACAATAACAACTCTTTGGACTGTTGCTTGGTGGAATGTATGTATGTAGGTGTACATGTTTTTTTTTAAAGAAACACCTGCTTATTATTTTAACCTTACCTAAACCTTACCTAACCGCCAGCGTGTCGACGTCACCCCGCTTCGCGGGGTGCCTTTTTCCGTTCTAAGGGACACAAGCTAAACCTAACCTAACCTACAAATAATATCACTGTACGGTACACTGGCTTCGCCCCCGTACCCACTTTGTGCGTGACTTCGTCTCCCCACCCCTACTTCTCTCCTTGTAACTTATATAAGAACACGTTGAATAAAAGTCTGACTACTTATGTTATGCTGTCTTGTTCTTTGTAGTAAAAAGTTGGCTTATGTAAGAAAATGGAACTGTTGCACTGACGAAACGTTTTTCGGTTAGTAGTTGTTTGTCCAACTGAAAGATTTGCGAAATGATAGGTATGCCAAAGTTTTTAATTCATTATAATAATCGACTTGACAATAATTCTACCAAATGAATCTGTTTTCATACAAAAATTTGCCATTAGTTAGTTGTCAAGGTAAATCATCGGCGAAAAGTTGGTTGGGAAGTGAAATTCGGACATAATAAATTCGGAGAAAAGGCGGTACCCCTTTCAAATCGACACATGTAAGCATTATCACCATTTAAATATTAGACGCTGCCAATTGTTTCATTGTTTACTCTGCAAAAAAATTGCTAGGAAAAATATGGACTGGGTTTTGTTAGTTGATGACAGAGCATATGATTTGTTATTGAAATTGTCGATATATCCAGAACAAGCGAATTTGAAAGTCGAAAACCTGAATATATAAAATCGGATACTGTTTATTTACTTGTCATCGTAACAGGCGTTATTTACTATCAGCTTCGTCTACTCCGTCCGCGTGGAACTCTTTTATATCGTAGCCCTAATACAAACTTTCATCCCCCCTCTCATCCCTTCAGGAGATGATTTCTGGAATAAAAACTATCGATATGTTTTCCCCGGGACTTAAACTATCCCAATACCGTCGTCTCAATTGAGTGATGAGGTAAGAGTTAGATATAAAGACATAATTGTTTCTGCCCGCAACTCCATCCGCGTGGAACTCGTTTAATATCGTGGCTTCGTAGAAACTTTCATTCCTCATTTCACCCCTCCCAGGGGATGATTTCCGGGATGAAAACTATCCTATGTTCTTCCTCGGGATTCAAACTAACTCTATACTAAATTTCATCTCAATCGGTTCAGCGGTTTAAGCGCGAAGAGGTAACGGACAGACAGACAGACACACCCACGCATTTATAATATTAGTATGGATTAGCTTTTGGGTGAAAGAAAGCATCGTGAAGACCAAGACGCCGCTATCCGCTCTCTCGCTCACACATATAGCGCACCGCTGCTACTGCAATCACCACTCGAAGTAGTGACTGAACCATTAAAGTAACGTTTACAGACTACGAGGCACAAAATGGAACATTAAATCACAAGTGAGCAATAAACGAGAAATAAACCCTATAAATGCAGGAATATCCGGGAGTTATAAATTGTTCCTTTAAACACAATATTGCCAATCTGTTTCATCGTATCACGCTGCAAAATTAACATTGAATCTGAACTTTATTCGTGTGGGTTTAAATTGGTTTTGCAATGACGTAGCTGGTATTTAAAGGGCTTTGCGACAGTTGTTGCGTAGAGTATTTTACTGAGTAGCTTCATCTTTCCTACAGGTTTTGTTGCGATGTTAAGTTTTAAGATACTACACGTGTGTCATCAAAGTAAACCACCGTAATGTGTTGTTTGTTGTATTCACTGTACGGTAACAGTGTGATGTCACCAGCATTCATATCCATATCCATACTTCCATACTAATATTATAACTGCGAAAGTGTGTTTGTCTGTCTGTCTGTTACCTCTTCACGCTTAAACCGCCGAACCGATTGAGTTAAGGTAAGGAGATAGGTTGAATCCCGGGGAAGGACAAAGAACCGTTTTTATCCCTGGAAATTATTCCCTCTCCACACACCTATCGACGCGGAATCGGCGTTAGCCGATCAAAAAACTCTTTATGTCCACGCAGTAAGAGCGAAAAAGACGTCGATCGGCTCGGCCGACGCGAAGCGACGTCCATCGACGGGATTACGAACAAAACACGAGGAATGTGGTACAAAACCACTCGGCGAAAGCCGATTCCGGGTCGATAGGTGTGGGGAGACGCTTTAGGAGGTGAATTGGGGGTGAATGTTTGTATGGCGCTACTTAACAAAGGGTGATTAAAAAAATTAACAGGGTTTATTTAGGCCGTTAGGAAAAATTTTCTAACAGTTTACTACTCATTGTTTCAATAACCCAAACACGGGTTTATCTCCAATACCAGGCAGATGTTTAGTTCGATAGAACATGCGCATACCAAGTTTCAGGCACGTGTTTTGGTCAAAATTGGAAAAAAGCTCGCATTCTATCTTCTATTTGATCGCTGAGTGTACCCCATTAAATAAGATTCGATGTTAATTATTATTATCATCACATTGGCTCGAAGGTGACATAATATTGCGTTGTAACCGAACTTAAATAAGTATGCCCAATTTCAGCTCATTCGTATACGCCGGGTAGTTAGCATGTGTGTGTGTGTTAGTAAGTGGCTGACAAATTAGTTGGAAATTCTGAAGAACAACTTACATAGCATACACGCAGAAAAATACTTGATTCGAGGTAAACATATTTAAACCAAGAATTTAGGAAGATTTCCATATTGGAAATCAAGTTAATATTACTTGAATGATCTGAAATAATCTTAGGCTAAGATTTTTGCTCTTGGTTCGAGAGATCTAATTTGGGGACTTTCTCTTAATTTCAAGATAATGGCGGTCTTCTTAATTTATTTCTTGATTCGGGTAATATTTGTTTTCTGTATGTGTCTGAACAGTTAAGTGCAGGTTAAATAAAAGCTTTTAAAAATAAATTTCTGATGAACAGCAAATTGGCACTTGGCATCGTTCCGCCTTTATTTTCTTCCTAGTTTCTGGCTTTGTGGGTGTGTTTGTAGAGTGGAGGTCTCGCGGAAATATGTTTAGATGCCTACCAAGAAGAATATTCCTCGACGCTCTCAGACCGGTCTCACGTTCTAACTTTTGGCATGAATTGGGCATAAAATTTACTAGTGTTGGAGAATTGAAACGTCAAAATAGAAAAGATTTCATACGACCCCAGATCTAGATAGACGGAGCATGACAAACAACCAAGTGAAGCTAGTTTTCAACCGAGGCAAATAAGTTTATGTGAAGTTCCCAATCCGCACTGGGCCAGCGTGGGGACTACTGCCCGTTCCCTCTCATACATGA
The DNA here is from genome assembly GCA_945867215.1 of Epinotia demarniana. Lineage (NCBI taxonomy): Eukaryota > Metazoa > Arthropoda > Insecta > Lepidoptera > Tortricidae > Epinotia > Epinotia demarniana. Next base: position 3,777,362 of record OX244273.1, on the reverse strand, counting down.
GAGGAGGCCTGTGCCCAGCAGTGTGACGTATATAGGCTGATGATGTGATGTGAAATAAGTTTAGTACTACTTTTGACGTCACGATTCGCTTGTCTATATAAACAAAACCAAGGGTATAGCCGGGTAAAACTGCCCTAAGCGAAAATAGTAGATTGTGTCACAAAGGCAGCAAAATGGCATATTTACGGCGAGGGCGTAGATTGAATCCCGAATGAAGCGAAGGATCACCTCACTACGTTCGGGATTCTAACGTGGAATCCTAAGCGTAGTGAGGGAATCAAGTGTTCACGCCCAAATTGGAAATAATTTTGCTTCCGTGTGACTCATACTGCTTGTTCAACTCTCGTGTTGAGTATCGGTTTTCGTATGGTAACTTTAAATATGACTTCCGTTTAGATAGGGCAACACTAGGAGGAACTACTTCCTGTGGCCATTTACTACTACAATTTACTGCTTTTGAAGTCGCACGCGCTGCGCCTAATTTATTGTAATTTTCATATAAAGATCGCGCTTTCCATGTAGAAGTGAAAAGTTATATTCTTAAGAGTGCACGTCACATCAAGGGAGTTTGGGCTGTGTCTTTGAGGTATCTTTAGGCGAAGACCGGTGGTAAGTCAGATCTGCACGCCCGTTTAGTAGCTGAGAGTGCCTTCAGAGAACAGGAAGCCCCTGGGAGGCTCCAGACCCGAACACTTCAGGTATGTGATTGTGCACCCTCTATTCTGTCGCGTTTGTCGAAATTAAAATTTATTAACGTGTTTCTCGTATTCTCGGATTTCCATGAGTTCAGTCTTTTTACAGTACAACTTAATTTATCGCATTTAAAAACATTGGTCCTTCGAACCGGATTGTGAAAAGTGACCTATTTAATGCTGAATTCATTAAAATCATAATTTTCGCGTTGTAATTTTTTGATAAAAAAGTTGAGGGTAAACTTTTAATTGTGTGTATAATGGCGGGCAGGAAGTGTTGATCTTTAGTGTAGTAGAATTTAGTTGGTAGCATTGTGATAGTTCGTGTCATAGCATATCTCCTTCATTCCGTTCATTAATTCAGTGCGGTTCTTGCGTATGGCAACGTGTAAGTTGCAAGTGTCAAGCTGTCAGTGTCAAGTGGAAGTTTCGTTGATTCACATCGACATTGTAAACAAAACAACTATTTTGTCGGTTTTCGTTAGTTTTTCGCGTATACTTTAGTTGAATTGTGATCAAGATGTCGGACAACGATTCAAACAGTGATGCCAAGGCAAATATGAGCATGGTTGAGCGAGATTACGCTATGATGAGAATAGAACTTATTCATGGAACGGATTTAGTAGGTTATGTCGAATCCGATGTAAATTTAATCGCCTCGGATTTCCACCGAGCGCAAAGAGAAGTGATAGCGAATAGTAAAGACTGCAGTGCAGAATTTCCTGTCACAACAGATTTTGAAATGAAAGTTAAGTCAATTTTATCGCGATTACGACAGCGCGCGCCGGTAGTTAAAACAATAAGTGATAGTTGTGAGAATGTTGCCGCGAAGTTGCCAAAGATTCAAATCAAACCATTTGATGGCAAATTAGAGAACTGGTTGTCGTTTAGCCAGTTATTTGAATCTTTAATTCACAAACGTAACATTTCAAACATTGAAAAACTACACTACTTGCTAACAAGCGTTCAGGGTAAGGCTCTAGATTTAATCAAGAATTATCCTATATTAGACGAGAGTTACCTTGATGCATATAATGCATTAAATGAGTATTATAATAGAAAGCGACAGATTGCATTTAGTTATTATGAAAAAATGCTGTTGCGTGAGCAAGTTAAATCTAAATCTGGAGTTGAAATGGAGAAAGTGAATCGAATCTTTAGGGAAACTTTACAAGTGTTAGAAAAGCTTGGGCTGCCAGATAAAAATTTCATGCTGGTTCATTTATTGTGGTCCAAGCTTGATAAATCTTCCCGTGAAGCATTCTTATTGGAATTTAACTCCAATGATATTCCCAAGTTTGAAGTATTGCAAGAATTTGTGGAGAAACAAATTCGAGCATTGGATGCATCAGATTTAAAGTGCTCTAACAGTAATGTGCAAAATAAAGTGCATATCAATGCAACTTATAATCAGAAAAAATCAAAGGTAACTCTTGTCACCACGCAACATTCCGCAGCCGACTATCCTGACGGTTCGCCAGTTTTGGAGAGAGACATTTATGTTGATGATGTTGTCACAGGCGCTGACTCTATCGAGAAGGCTCTACAAATAAGATCGGACCTTTCTGAGATATTGTCGTCGGGTGGGTTCCATTTAAGAAAATGGACCTCCAATCATAAAGGTTTTATCGCTGATCTTCCGGCCACTGAGTTGTACTCGAGTGAATTTAAATGTTTTGACGAACTTTCAGACTTGTCGCTTAAAATATTAGGTTTATCGTGGCGTCCACAAACAGATTCGTTCCAGTTTGAGGTTACTACTCCCAATGACCAAAGGTGCACCAAGCGTATAATCCTTTCGCACATCGCACGCATTTATGATCCGTAAGGGTTTTTGTGTCCAGCATCGTTTCATGCGAAATATTTGATGCAGGTTTTGTGGTCATCGGGGGTCCAATGGGATGATGACGTGCCAGAAGCAATAGCTTCGGAATGGATGCGTTTCAAATCGCAATTGTCGTTGTTAAAATCTGTCAGTATTCCCCGACGCGTTGTTCATTCTTTTGTGTCGTTGCAGCTCCACGGATATTGTGACGCGTCAGAGCGTGGATATGCGGCAGTCATTTACTGTCGGGCGGTCAGTGCAGAAGGCTCTACATTTGTAGAGTTCTGTTGCGCGAAATCCAGAGTCGCACCTCTGCATAAACAGTCCATACCACGCCTGGAGCTTCAATCTGCCGTGCTTCTGTCAGATCTAATGCTGTCGGTAAAGGAGGCTTTAAGACCTCTACATAATATCTCGGAAATATTCGCCTGGTCCGATTCAAGCGTAGCTTTGGCTTGGATTCAGTCGTGCCCGTCGCGCTGGAAGACTTTCGTGGCCAATAGGGTAAGCCATATACAGGATATTATAGCTCCTGATCGATGGCGCCACGTGAGCACTCTACATAACCCCGCCGACGTTGGGTCGAGAGGTTTGTTGCCCGAAGATCTTGTCGATTGTGATCTTTGGTGGCGGGGTCCCTCCTGGCTCCTAAAAGATGAAAAGGACTGGCCTCGGTCTACATTGACTGGGCCACCAAACAGCTCTGTCGCAGACGAGCAACGACTTTGTAGTCTGGTTGTTGCAAATGATCCTCACTTGATTGATGTACTCCTTAACAGGTTCTCCTCGCTTTTCACTTTAAAGCGGGTGTTAGCCCACTGTTTCCGTTTCCTACGGTTGTCGAAGGATGGAAACATTGTCGGATCTCTACAGTCGTCTGAAACGACTGCGGCTCTCATGTTTTTAGTAAAACATGTGCAGCTTACTACGTTCGGGGTAGAGATCAATCATTTGAGAGAGGGTCGTTTGAATTCATTGCCAAAGTGTTTGCGCAAGCTCTCGTTGTTTATTGACACCGCGGGTATTCTCAGGGTGGGCGGTCGCTTAGTCCATTCTCCAATCAAATTTTCGATAAAGCACCCCATACTATTGCCTCGCTCCCATAGATTAACGGTTTTAATCATTGATGAATATCATAAAAGATTTCTACACCCCGGTGCTCAAACTTTACAGAATTTACTGTCGCAATCATTTTGGATTCTGTGGCCCAAGCGATGGCTCGCTTGGCTTCAGGCCGTGATTAGTGGTTGTGTTAAATGCTTTCGTGTCAACCCATCGCCGGCTTCGGCGCCGCTAATGGGAAATCTTCCTCTTTGTCGTATTTCTCAAATAAAACCCTTTTCGAGTGTCTCTTTTGACTATGGAGGCCCTTTTGATATCGCTTTTGGACGTGGACGAGGCGCTAGAACATACAAAGGCTACATTTGTGTATTCGTTTGCACCAGCACTAAGGCTATCCATATAGAACTTGCTTCGGAAGTATCCACGGAAGCCTTCCTTTGTGCGTTAAAGCGATTTGTCGCACGTCGTGGATGGTGTAGCAATATTGTCTCTGATCAGGGTCGCAACTTCGTCGGGGCAAGTAATTACCTTGGTTCCATTATGAAGAGCGCAGCTGATGCACAAGAGATTAAATTTTCATTTAACCCACCGGGTAGCCCGCACTTCAACGGCTTAGCCGAGGCTGGGATCCGCTCGGTCAAGACGCATCTCGCTCGAGTCGTCGGTAATCAAAGGTTAACCTTCAAGGAATTTTACACCGTCCTCACACAAATCGAAGCAATGCTTAACTCGCGTCCATTGACGCCTCTAAGTTCGGATACATACGACCTGTCGGCGCTTAGCCCTGGACATTTTCTTACCTTAGAGCCTTTGTCGATGATTCCTGAAGAGAATCTTGTTGATCAAAAGATTAGTGTTTGTCAGCGATGGAAGTTGATTCAAAAAATGCATCAAGACTTTTGGCGCAGATGGCATGCGGAGTACGTACACACACTTCAACAAAGGACAAAATGGAATAAGGTTAACACAAATATTGTCGTTGGTACTTTGGTCTTGTTAATCAATGAACAGACAAGTCCGTTAAAATGGCCTTTAGGTCGCATATCAGCTCTACATCCGGGAGCTGATGGTGTATGTAGAGTCGTCACGGTCGAGACGGCCACTGGTCAGCACAGAAGGCCAGTCGTGAAACTGTGCCCACTGCCACTGGCTAACTAATGTTACAGGTATTAACTTAGAGTCATAGTTTTAAGCAACTGTCTAGTTTTAACGTATATTAGTATCGTAAATACTGCTTATTTAGGTGAGCGGAATGTTTAACTCTCGTGTTGAGTATCGGTTTTCGTATGGTAACTTTAAATATGACTTCCGTTTAGATAGGGCAACACTAGGAGGAACTACTTCCTGTGGCCATTTACTACTACAATTTACTGCTTTTGAAGTCGCACGCGCTGCGCCTAATTTATTGTAATTTTCATATAAAGATCGCGCTTTCCATGTAGAAGTGAAAAGTTATATTCTTAAGAGTGCACGTCACATCAAGGGAGTTTGGGCTGTGTCTTCGGTGGTAAGTCAGATCTGCACGCCCGTTTAGTAGCTGAGAGTGCCTTCAGAGTACAGGAAGCCCCTGGGAGGCTCCAGACCCGAACACTTCAGGTATGTGATTCTTTTACCACTCGTACCGAGTCTTGCCACTCGCTTTCAGCTCGTGGCAAGATACCTCGGTACTAGTGGTAAAAAGACATTCTTTTCACACTAGTTGTAAAATGTACTATTTTAAACGACCGTACTCGTATATTGTCTTATTCAAGCTATGTTATTTTGATTCAGCATGATGATTATTCCATAGCAACTTAAGTAATTATGTCTACATATTTTAAGCTTCGATTCGATTTTTTGAATTTATTGTTTTTGTTCGAAACGACTTGCACCTCCATAAAAGAAATTTGCAGTATTACAACCCCTGTTATTGAGGACCTCTATAAATGAGACCACATTTTTTTGATCCTGGTTAAGTGGTTCGACCTTTAGATGAAATACTTCTAAGATCGAAACATAATTGCTTGCCCCTTGAGATGTCAATTATCCAGGTTTAACTGTATCTTATACGTTATTTCGCGAGAAAGAAAAGTAATAAAACAGACCAAAACTAAATCAATTTCGAACGCAAACTTTTACTTAGAATTTAGAATATGACGTAGTGCACTGAGGTCGTTTTAAATTACGAGTATCTCGCTGGCCCTTCAAGAATAGTGACTTCGCGACGGGGTTTTTACTCTTTTACTACTATGGAAACTGTGGAGACGCGAAATGAAAAGTGCAGTTCCCTCACCATTCGGTTATAAACAAAGGAACTTATTTGAAGTAGCCGAGAATGCGCCCAATATACGGAATCTTCCTGTGATTATAATTACAGAGTCTCATAAACAATTGTTCCATAAAACCAGCTCTATTATTTTCCTCAATAAAACGAACTTCAATTTTCAGACCGCTTTGATGGTGTTCGATTCTCGATCGTGTATGAGAGTTTTTTTTTCAGTATTTGATTGTAAATTGTTGTTTTCTGAAATCGGCTTCGGCTCTCCTCTAAGAACCTGTAAGTATTTCTAACAGTTTAAAATTTTCCCTCACTACCCCGTTTAAATCATATTGTATCAATGTGTATATGTACAATATAAAATTATATACACACTTATGTTATCTATTATCATATAAAGGTTAGGTTTGTGATGAAATGACTTCTAGCTATATTATCTTATGGTAGACGTTTTACAAATTGCTTTCACTTGTTCCAAATTGACTAAAATCCCAAAATGTTTTCACTACCTACATAATCGAATTATTTTCTAATTGGGTACAAAAGGAAACAGACGTACAATATTGTAAATTTCTTGGACGTATTCAAACTTTTTGCTTCAGAATTTTGAAGAATTAGACCAGAGAATGTATTTGAAGTGTTATTTAAGGTACCCGCGAAATTACCTCTGCTGGTTCAGGCGGTAGAACAAAGGAAAGTTTGGAGATTGGGTTCGTTATATTCGAAGCAGATAAAACGTTTTTAAAGCTATCAAACAGAGTATACAGTGTAACACTGAAATATTAAACGTTAAAATTGTCATTGTATACTACGAAGGAAACATAGTGCTTAAATAGAATTCAAAAACGACAGTTAAACTCACGTTTTAAATGTCAAGACAGGCGATACGTTTCGAACGCCCGACGAGCTCGAAATATGTGTCCTGTCGTGACATTATACGTGGTTTTAATCATGAATTTATCAGTAGTATTTTATACATGTTTCAGGAAAGTTTCCATTTGGGACAAAGTGCTCTTAAATATCTGAACACTTACTCATTGTCAATGCGTTGAAGCGTGCATGGGTGATTCACACAAAAATATAAAGGGCTTGTCCTTAGCACTCCCTATATTAACTGAGGTGTTCAATAGTTAATGGAGTTTAATCCTACAAAATCAGAATGCAAAACGCGTGTGTGAAGGTAAATGTAACTCATTTTCAGCCATAAACTTATAAGTTTGTAAGTATAATATGAGTGGCGCATTTGCCAGTGGTGACCGGTCTAAAAAATCGACAAGCAAATTAACGAATAGGTAATCATCGAATATATCAATCAATCGAAGCGCATTTTCTTTTCAGTACTGAAGAATGGTAAACGTTAGTGAGGTCGCAAGTTCTTACGTTACAATGATGTGCTGAAAAGACACATGAAGAGATGCCAAATGCAGGAAGTTAATGATTTTGAAAATGAGCATCATAACAAGCTCGATAAAATGCTAGACGACCAGCAGCTGTAAGCTACAAATACGTCAGTGGACTTTTATCTTGTACACCAAGTGTGCACGCTTGCGAGAAAGTTAGGGTAGGTACACTAAAGCCCCAGAGCGCATATTTATGGCCCTCACCTCCGGTTCGAGCCACAAACACCTGCGATCTGGGCGATTTACGAATTCACCGCCCTAGGTACGTAATGTACTATTGTTAATACCAAAGCCAGAATACACAGTCGCTGTGGCCGGAATCGGTCAGGGCCGCATCATCATCGTCATCATATCGATCAGACCTCAATATTGTTAGCAAACAATCGGTATTTCACTCGAAACTGCGTTTTCTCATTCCTCCAATTTCCACGTCTCGCAATACGAATACCTATATTAGTATACACCGTGCAAGTTCTTACGCATTATCGCCAAACGATCCTCTCGAGCGCTGCCAACTCCTACACTTCGCAAAAACCTTTGTCTGAATCATTTCAATAATAACCGAAGTTTAATAGCCACGTAGGCTCCGGGCCGTAATAAAATTTAACGTGTACCTAACGAATGCGTCGAGTTTTGCGACTTTACGTAATTTATCGGTGAAATTTTTCACGCGATCCATTTGTTAATCTCGGTTGCGTTTTCGACTTTGAAAAATACGAGCGGCGATGTCGCGGGGCCTCACTTGCTGTTGGACTTAAAACCTTAATAATACGAAATATGGTATAATTTTAATGTCTCGTTTGAAAGAAACATAATCTATTGTGGTGGATATTTGTCAGTACGCCTTGTCTTGACGCGTGCGGCGTAAGAATTAGCGTGCCTGTTTTTAACCCTTTTATTGCACGAGAAGTTTGAATAAACAGTCTTCAGTCTTTTTAGGGTAGTTTCAATTTGACTGCAGTTCGTCGTCATGTCTTGAAACGACGAGGTTAAAATGGGTTCTCCACAATCAAGTTCAACTACTTACTTATAACGGATCGTCATCAAAGGCCTCCCCCAAAGTGTGCCAAATTGACCGGCTCTGCGTGAGACAGGATGATAGCTAAATAATCGCGTGATGAAGACAAGAGTGTGCGACAGAGTGGAAATCGTCCAGTTGACCGCTTCATACTGCTAGGTTGACTAATCTCTGAAAGATCTGGTCTAAAAGGTGCTGGAGTTAGGTAGTGATTAATTTCTTAGAGTCAGTTCGCTTATTGTTTAGTCACTTAGCCTGTAAGTCTTTTAAAACTGGGCATTGCCGACCGCTCTGACAACTTAAATGGAGGAGCGCCTCGTCAAAATCGGTCCATGAATTTCAAAGCGACGTTATGCGAAGAGAGCTACAAAAGGACAAAGTACAAGGGCGAACTTATCCCTCTAACAACCGGGAATAACGATAAGAGGATGACGGCTATTAAGATATGTATCCATACTAATATGTAAATGCAAAAAATATTCTTTATCACGGTTAAATACGTTACCGGCTCTTTAATGATTCGGTACGTCGACAGCCTTTTTTAACAAAAGGCAGTGATTGAGCCTCGTCTTACGGTACACTTTGTGCATAATTGATAGAGGGTGTACCTTTTTTTGCTATTGATTAATTTAGATTATGATTCAGTGCATCAATTCAGACTGTGTGAGCCCAGCTTTATCAATAGCTGGTGAAAAAGTAAATAGTTACCCATGCTGTGTGCTGCTGAATCCCTAATATATTTATTAAATACCAAGTTAATAACTCAGTACCTACTGAAACATAGTAGCTATTAAATAACGTAATGAAATTACTGTCGGGTCAGTTAGTCCCAGCCACTCTCTTGATTGATAACCTCATTCAACGGACGCAGATGCGCCATTACTGTATTGCAGCTGGATCTAGACGAAGACGCATTTCAATTTATTTGTTCCATCTTAAGGCTGGCGTCGACTACTGGCGAATCGCGTCGAGTCGAGCCGCGTTGAATCGACGCACTTTCGTACATTCGCCTGACGAGCAATGCGACCGCGGCTCTGCGTCAATCGACGCACTTTCATAGTTAATGTATGAATGCGAATTATTTCGATTCGATTCGACTCGCCTCGGCGAGCCTAGTGGACGCCAGCCTTCACAGAGACTTAGACCTAACTAACAGTATTCCACTACTTGTCCAAGATATTTGTTCAATGTGCACTGCGTCTCACACACTTTTTAAGCAAAATGTGTGACGCAAAGACCCATTGGACAAGTGAAATACCGCCCTAAGCGTTAGTCGCACCAAACCTACTGTAATCGTCTTTATCTGTCACTGATATTTGTGTTCGTAAGAAAGGGACATAGCACATTTGATTTATCAAAAGCAAAACTGTCTGTAATCGTAAGCGGTGTTTGTTCAAATCTGAACGTATGGATAGTTGGTCAAGTTTCAATGGAATGACAACTGCGGCGCCGTAATGAACGTTGTACGGTCTATAACCGTAAGTTGGTGCAACCCAACCTAAAGTGGCCTTCAATAGAATTTGCTAACTATGTAAACAAACCGCCATATTGAAATTGTCTTTCACTACGGCGGTTTGTTTACATAGTTAGCAAATTCCATTGACGGCGACGTTAAGCGTGAGTTGTAACAAACCATCTGTATCCGCTAGAAATCATGAGAAGCCCGTAACATGTCACTATAAATGACTAAACATGATATGAAATGTATATTTATACTTATATAGTGTTTACAAGCAAGTAATTGGATACGTAATAGCTATGAACGGTTAACAGCCGATTGGAACATCCATCATCATATTACCACGTTCACCTTAACACTTTCACTGCGAGGAACCCGCCAAGCTGGCGCTAACCCATAGTGATTCTTGGCAATGAATGTGTTAAAGAAGTCCAGTTTGTCACCTTATCACAAGATTGGACCTAGACACTAGCCAATGAAATACTCGCTAAGGATAAATTAAAGTGCGTACATATCCTATCAATTTACTTTGCTACTGAGAAATAGAGGGCCATCATTCACTCTGACAGGTTACGAGTTATGCTCAAATTATTGCCAATGCCACAACTGGTTACAGAATTATTGTGCTATTCGTAATATTAAAAGCCTGACATTAACACCCAATTTTTCGCCGACGAAACTGATATTTTGATAATATTTAGATGGCATTTTTTGCGAGTGTGCCTTTGCTAAATGTAATATACTTTGTCCCTTTACAGGCGAAATAATGTATGCCATGCGATTCAATCCATACTAATATTATAAATGGGAAAGTGTATGTGTGTGTTTGTTTGTTTGTTTGTCCGTCTTTCACGGCAAAGCGGAGCGACGAATTGACGTGATTTTTTTAATGGAGATAGTTGAAGGGATGGAGAGTGACATAGGATAGTTTTTATCCCCGAAATCATCCCCTAAGGGGATGAAATGGGGGGAGTAAAAGTTTGTACGGAGCTGCGATATAAACTAGTTCCACGCGGACGGAGTCGCGGGCAGAAGCTAGTAAATAAAGAAATCTGTCTGACTGTCTGTCTGTTACCTATTCACGCTTAAAATGCTGAACTGATTTAGATGAAGTTTGGTATAAAGATAGTTTGAGTCCCGGGGAAGAACATAGGATAGTTTTTAACCTGGAAATCATCCCCTAAGGGGAGGAAATGGGGATTAAAAGTTAGTATGGAGCTACGATATAAACGAGTTACACGCAGCCGGAGCCGCGTGCAGAATCTAATTTTGAAATAAATGCTTTAAAAATTCATATTTTCCTCAAAAAGACATCGTCAAAATCAAGTCCCATAAAATATATAAATACCACGCCAAAGCGACCATTTCCTGTGTAAGTTCAGGAAAATCAACGTGTCATATACAAACGAAACAATTCCGTAGAGCGTTCCTGTTTTACTCCCATAATAAATTTCGATTTATTGCAGGCTTTCAAAGGCCACTTAAAATAACCTAACCACACTATCATCTTTACTTTCGCTTCTCTTGAAGTTTAAACCTTATTACGCTTAGAAATAGGTAGCTTTCTCAAACATTTTATGTAGTCAAATACAGCTTTGCGAAAATATCTCATCAATGTCAAATGCGAAAATATTTTCTATCTTTGCTTTATCGAGAGGTAAATAGAAATGGAAGAAATACTGCGGGTTAGTAAATGCTTTATAGAAACGAGTTTTTTACTCCGAATGTTCTAAGCGCCATCGTCAACTATGTTCTTTTAAAATAAGCAATGATATCGAAAGTAAAGATACGCCTGTCCGAACAATATTCGCTTGACATACTGTGACGCACTGTGACAGCTGAAGACTAAGGCACGGTGGCCCGCAATTGCCCGTGGCGGGCCACCGCATTGGACGAATTGCTCGTGCGCGTTGGGCCTATCTTAACGAAGTAATATATATATCTAAGCTTTGTTTGTTGCTGGAACAACAAACAAAGCATTGTAACTTTTCAAGAAAATTTGAAATAAAATTAATATCAATCGTAATAAAAAAAAAATGACAATCGTCCATTTTATTTTATTTCTCGTCAACGTAAGGCGCGCAAGACAAAGGCATCGCGGCATCACGAAAGGGCCCTGTCCAAACCAACGTTCCATGTCAAATGAATGTTTGGATTAATAATGTCACTCAAAACGGACTCACGTCGGCGACATAATGGTTAACTCGTTCACGTGCACAACGTCTATATACATCGCGATATAAGGCTTTTAACTACGACGTAATTGAGGTACCTCACGTGAACGTGATGAACCTGCCCTGGAATGACATTCGCTACAACATGCATTAGTTAAACCAATCAGGCGTTGTTGCAGTATCCAAGTCGCAACCGGATGGCTCGCGGTATTTGAGCTCCCGAAGTGTTGTGGAACCGCCCTGTGCAACCCGTACTGAGCCATGGTATGGGGCGGAAAAAGGAGGGGGTGGTGAAAAAAAATAAACGCGAGACAAGTTATAATGGATACTGCACCTAAGCGTAATAACGCGAGCAATAGCTCTAAAATCTCTGAATACATGTAGTTGTACCTCGTTTCATTATAATATTGGTATTTCAAAGGACTCTATCCAGGACAGTGTTTTTAAATTTTCATGCCGCGACCCCCCGCCCAACGCTGTTATAAAATACTATACATTAAATTATGAGTAGCCGCAACCCGCGAGCCTTCTAAAGGCTTCGCGACCTCCAGGGGGGTCGCTACCTACAGTTTAAAAACACAGATCTAGGATATCAATGAGAAATGCCGTAGTAGTTTTACTTATTTGGAGCATTACTTACAACATACAACTATTCAAAATATAACGCTATTTTTATTTTACCCCTGATATTGCACGACCATTAACTCATGATTATCGTAAACTCATATGGAATAAGGTATATAGATCGTATCGCAAGGAGCGTAACATTGATATAAAGGTTGGAATGTTATTTGTCCAATGTGAAAATAGGAGGATAATATGTTTAAAAAAATATATATATATTTTTTACTTACATTTTAATTTATCTCTTTTTTTATGTAACTTTAATAATAATAATAATAATAATATATTCTTTATTGCACCACAACATAAGAAGAACATGTTACAAGAGTACATACATTTAAATAGAGGTAACAACAGGCGGTCTTATCGCTTTAGAGCGATCTCTTCCAGACAACCTTTGGGTAGCAGGAAATTTTCAAGAAGAGTTGTAAACCGGTAGTGCAGGAATAAATCAAAAAAACTTACTATCGCATACATCTCATTATATGACAATTTCAGAAAACATAAAATCATAAATAAGTATTGTATAAATACATAGATACATACATACAAACTATAACACAATTATATAAATATATTACAGGACAACAAGGCAACTTAAGGCAGCGACAAGTAATATTGTTTCAACAGATTTTTGAAAATTTGAAGAGATTTTGCACATCTTATATGCAACGGCAAAGCATTCCACAGCCGAACAGCCTGGAAGGTGAATGAGTTGTTATAGAACTTGGTGGATGAAGGCGGTGGAGCGAGAAGATGATTATGTGAAGATCTGATGGAAGTGAGGTGGTTAAAACGCTCTTTGAGATACGGAGGAGTTGAGGGAACAAAAAGTATACTGTAAAGCAAAGATAAAATGTGAGAATTCCGACGGAGACGAATTGGAAGCCACTTGAGCTGAGAACGAAAGGAGGATACGTGGTCATATTTGCGCAAGCCAAATATGAACCTAATAGAAAGATTTTGGAGGCGCTCAAGCTTATTCAGCTGGTCCTCAGTAAGGTCTAGATAGCAAATATCAGCATAGTCTAGAATGGGGAGAAGGAGAGATTGAGCTAGCGCAATTTTAGTGGCGAATGGCAAAAAGTTACGAAGTCGACGAAGGGAACCCATCGAAGCAAACATCCTCCTCATCATCATCATCTTTATTGTAATGAAAATAAATAATTTTCTTTCTTTCTTTCGTATGTTCCACTGTACCTATGTATTTTTTTAAATGTACGTTCAACGAATTCTCTTGAAGTGGTCCGTCCCATTGTCACCAAGTCAATATCTGATAATGGAATCCCAGGGAAATTGAGGGAAATTTTCAAATTTTATGGGCACGCGTGTTTTGATTTCGGACGTATCTATTGTAACTTGTGTAGGTATTTACCCTCGGAAATTGCAACATTGGTGTAGTGGATTTCATAATAAAGACCACAGATGAATTATGGAAGTCCAAAACGATGTAAAGCACGTCAAAGATTCTGACATGATTCCGTTGCAATAGCAACTAATGAAGTGTCGTCTGAGATTATTTAGGCTCCGATGGAAGTACTCAAATATTATCAGCCCTTCGAAAACCTAAGTCACTATATACTTAGGTTTTCGAAGTGAAAAAGGGGAGGGAAAGGGGGGAAGGTTGTGTTTTTTTTTTGCTCAAGGTCAATACTTATTCAAGTTTACACTTCTGCCGTCACTCCCGGAGTGCAACCCGGTCTTTTTTTTACTAGTTCCTAATGCCATATCTTGGGATTAGATGTCAAACCGGACCTCGGGCTCCATTAAGGCACAACTCGGAATAACGATGGGAGGATGATAGTAGGGCCTAAGGTTTTTCTGTAATAATTAGAATTGTCCCGACTAGTCGGAAAAGCCGACTAGGTGAATAGTTGGCGACTAGTCGTTCACCTCAGCGCCGATTAGTAATCAGCATTGTGGGCACATTTCTGACAATCAACGCATTTGGTCTCGGAGAGCAGTTCATGTGGTAAATTGGAAAGGAAATAATTTATGTACCTATGTGGCTTGGCGAAATATATGAATTGAAGTCGGTTAAAACTTTGTTTTTAAAGGAAATTTTACATCTTGAAACGCATTAAGGAAAATATTATGGAACATGACATAAGGCAGTCATATAGTATAGTCAATAATATGTCGTCACTTTTGCACCTTATTATATTGCCCCCAATAAAATTATAATGCTTACGTATCACTGGCGTCGCGTCGACTGTACCTGTACAACCGAGCCAATGGTGATAACCTGATAACACGCGCTGTCAAAACATCGATTGTTGTTACAATTGAAAAATTCTAAGGGCCTATGCAGGCTGTGCTTTTTTCACGTCGATTACCATTCCAGCGAACATAAAATCATAGAAGTCTTAGTAGCACCGCAAAATGACCACACAGAATGGGTGCCATTGCCATTATGCGGGGATGGGGCGGGGTGTCAAAACGATGCCAGGCAGCCGTTTCGTTCGAACATGCGCTCAGGTTTTAGGCACGTTTCTGGGTAGAATTTGTAAGCCATCCGCTAGGTAGTAGGGGATCTCGCGTCCACGGCGCGTGAAAAAAACGTAGTCTGCATGGGCCCTTAAGGATGCTTTAAAATATTTTCGATACAATTGTAATCTGGAGTAACGTCGCGGCCCGATAATATTTTATACGGGTCCGTTTGTAGGTCCTTTTTATCATAATTTCAGACAATACACCGTTTCTGTCAAACAATACACGATGTTATTGGGTTTGGAGTCCCGCATGTTTTATGTATGAAGATTCGGAACGCACATGCGAGGGCGATATGTGCTGTCACCACGATTTCGGGTTTCTTGGGAAATTCTATAAGAAATTAAGAAATAATGAAAATAAGTTTATTCATGGCATTGTAGAACTTAAGCTAATACATAAGAGAAGTAAACAATAGTAAGAAACCGATCGTGTCAGTAGCTGCCGCCTCGCAGCGGATCCACGATTCATTCAAATATGAAATGTAAGTAATATGTAGACAGTTCAGAGTCCTTTGCATGTAAGAGAGTGCGCTCCAGCCTAACTCTGTCGATGGGAAACATGCACACTTTAGAAGAAGCAGGCTCTTCTTTTGGAGTCCAACACTGCTTTCCGGCTTTTGGATTACCTTATGCTACTTACTTTAAAAGCGAGACCAACTGCGAGTCAAGCGAGTGGATCCACCGCCAGCCTCTTTTCTTGTGTGCTATTTACACTTTGATTAGTGATAATTGCGAGCTGATACGGGCGGTGAGGTAGGGCACAGTGAAATGTCATCCCGCTCGAATGTGGAGCAGCCCAACAGGGGAAGTATCTCCGCCTTGCAGAAGACCACACCCATACTAACACTTCTACTTGCTCTGTAGCAGAGTTGGGCATTGTTCGAATAATATTTTATTTAAATAATTATTCGAATAAACAATTATTCGTTAAAAAAATATTCGCGAATGATTTATTCGCGAATAAATCATTCGGTAGCATTTTCAAATAATAAATGATTCATTCGTTATTTTATTCGAATAAATACCACGAATGATCCATTACACAAATGTTCAGTTCATCGTTTCCATAATTTTTAAAATTATTTCACCAATTTGTTTAAGCTGAATATGTTTTGTTGAATGTAATGGTAACACACACCGCCGACACGTCAGTTAAGTTTTTCGAACTTTTCTGAGATACCAAATATATGTAAAGACAGATTTGAAATGATTGGGATCTATATTTTTTGTAAATACATGTAACGATGCACGAAGGTAGTTATTATATTAGCTAATTATTCGACAATATTATTCGCGAATAAGTTATTCGTGGAGTATTTTATTCGCGAATAAATCATTCGTGGAATAATTAATTCGCGAATAATTTATTTGCCTAATTTCGAATAAGAATAATCATTCGATAAATGTATTCGTCATTCGAGAATGATTCTATTATTCTCAATCGTTATTCGTCATTCGAATAAATTTTGCCCATCTCTGCTCTGTAGTAGTATTGTGTTCCTGGAGGTGAGCAAGGTCGTCAGAGCTCCCTAGGATGCGTTGTGTTGAGAGCGAGGGCATTCGTTGCTTCAGCTGTCAACACGGCGTATCTTAAACATATCAAGGGTCGGCAACGCCCATGTTACTTCTTCAGAATAGCATGCGTCTATAGGCTGCGGTGTCTGCTTACCATCAGACGGGCCGGACGCTTGTTTGCCACCGTCGTTGTATAAAAAACACACACACATATGCTGCAAGTAGTGTTTGTATGGAATAAATGTGTAAACAGGGCCTTATCAGGCTCTGTTGCGTAACGACTTAGTCTATTTTCTTTATAACTCAACTCATAGTCACCCTGCAAATATTTTCCCTTACAGCTCACGGCTGGCGATGCCCGCGTTTAATGGGATCAACCACCGAACTCTAACACCGCTCGAATTGCCTATCACGTCACACCTATCTCTCTTTAACTAGCGTAATCTGGAGATTTCTCGATTGGGAACTGGTGGTGACAGGACATGTTCCTTTGGTATATGTATGGAATTTTATCTCGTTATTTATTTAATTATTTAAACTGTATTGCACAAAACCAAAAATGTACAAATGGCGGACTTAATGCCAAATGGCATTCTCTACCAGTCAACCATAAGGCCAAACAGAGGCACTTAAAATTGGTGCAGAGTGAATGATCGATGTTTAGAGCGTGATACAGACTTATTAAAACATAATCCTACATATATAAAATTACATATTATTACTTATATATGTCACAGTGAAATGGCCAAAACAGAGATTTGAACAAATCGCTAAGGGATATGATCAAATCACGCAGGATGTTAAAATAGCGAATCCATTTTAACATTTGCCTTATACAAATCAGTCATTTGATCAAATCTCTGAATCTGTTTAGTGAAATGACGAAATCGGACAAAAACGGCAACTCGTTTTTTCATTTCACTAGATTTGTTTAGTGATTTGATAAAATCCCTGAAACGCGCCAGTGAATTGACGAAACTAACTCGCAGCTAACTATCTCCTAAATCTTTAGGTAGGCATTAAAACGGTTCTGGGACTTAGACTCGGATGGCGGATAGGTTAGCAGATGGTGGCGGGAGCTCTGCTCTCTAGTGAAATGAAAAAACGAGTTGCCTTTTTTGTCCGATTTCGTCATTTCACTAAACAGATTCAGAGATTTGATCAAATGACTGATTTGTATTAGGCAAATGATAAAATGGATTCGCCATTTTAACATCCTGCGTTATTTGATCATATCCCTTAGAGATTTGATCAAATCTCTTTTTTGACCATTTCCCCGCAACATATACAAAGATATGATACACTAATATACATGGGACGATGAATGCTGTGCAAATTCTTCTTCCAGCAGTTATTGCACTAAAAATGTAATCTCATTTTATCGGCCTTCAGAATATCCTACTAATATTATAAATGCGAAAGGATGTTTGTTACTCAAACACGCTTGAACGGCTCAACAGTTGAAATTTTGCACGAAGATAGTTTAGAGCCTGAAATTAAATGAAGGATGAAGACAGAAGAAGTCGCAGGCGGAAGCTAGTAATTGAATAAACTATTCGTTCTATAACAACAATTACGTATGATACGCGCGCTTAGTCTGACACCTCAAACCTTGCAATGCACCATTGTTAATTTGCCTATCGATCGATTCTATTTGTACTTGATAGTCTGGATCATGTCGCGCTACAGGAACAATTTAATTGGCGACAAAATTCTATTTCCTATTTGAAAAATCGCATTCAAGAAATTCAAGCTTCTAGCATAATAAACAAGAATAAATTAAAGT
Source organism: Epinotia demarniana (assembly GCA_945867215.1). Taxonomy (NCBI): domain Eukaryota; kingdom Metazoa; phylum Arthropoda; class Insecta; order Lepidoptera; family Tortricidae; genus Epinotia; species Epinotia demarniana. The sequence goes on along the minus strand of OX244273.1, from coordinate 3,759,058 downwards.
TACGTTAATTCTCTGGAGCACGTTAAAACAATTCCCAACGTCCACAATAGGAATATAGAAAGCAAAAAACAAATAAAGAATTTAAGATACATATTTTATTCTCAAACACACATAAAATAATATAAATGAAGTTATAATCAGTGTTCACTCGTATAAAACAATTGTGACAATTACGTAAACGTAGCAAAATTTTGTTATTTTATGACAAACTACATACTTATTTAGAGTAATATATACCTATATTTATACGAGTAGCACATATCGCAAAATGCCCACAGCTTTTCTGGGACGAATACATTTTATTGTTATATCGAAATTTCCCATGGCCATTAAGCATCCTCTTTAAATTTCGCTAAAGCAGCGTAAAATGTCCTAACTCGCGCTCTCACTCACACAAGAGTTGACCCAACGTGTCTGAACGAGAGCGAAACGCATAGAAATTTGATTGAGATCCAACAGTAAACTAAATTGAGGCCTTTAACCGTCTAGCAGGACAAAAGCGCAATTTTAAGAATTGCGGACTGTCCCGTCCTGCCGATGACGTCATTCTGGAATACTTGAAATTGAATTTGCATTGAATTGTTTAGCGCGCTCTCCCTTAATCTTTTGGGTACGTCACAGAATGAATAATATTATTTACATGCAGAAGATCCTCTGTCTAACAAATCGTCTGATAGGGAAACCATTCAAATCATGTCATACCGCTCGCGCGCACTCGTCGCATGCTCTTTCGATCCTATAGTCTGGACGTTTAGGTATTTAAAAGAATGTAAACAAACAAAACCACGTGATTTGGTCATTCAACTAATAAGATAATACCATAGATACAGAAGGTTGCTATTCACAGCAATCTTATTGGCTGAATGACCAAGTGCAGCAAGCGCTTGACAGACACCGCGGAGTTGTGTGAGAGCCGAGTTCAACCAAAGCGGCAAGAAATAGGGCCTGATGCGGTTGTGAAAACATTGGGGAAGACTTTCTTATAAAAGACCGCAGCCATAATTTAACGCCACTACTTGCTCTGTAGCTACCTACGTGTTGTTGCATTCTTGCGGGCTAGACTGACCAGCTGATCACGACAGGCCTCGAGGCGAGAAAAACTACCCTCCCCAACCTAGTCTGCGTAGTGCAAGTGAGACAGGACTCGCCGAGTCGCACGCGATATGACTCGGTGGCAAGTTGTGCTTGACGAATGGTGGCGCAGCCGTCCATAGGTGACGGACGGTTCCTAACTAAATAAAAATGCGATGCGAGGTTCTGGCAGGATACCAGCGATGCTAGCCACATCATTATACTGGCGCCTATTCTATGCCCGGACACATGGTTTTATGTTTAACTTTAAATTAGAGCTGCATGCCTCTCTTTGATATTATAACTATGTTTATGTTTTAAAAAAACATGTATGTTGTGAAAAAGAACATATAACGTTGTTTGCTTACCTTGTGCTTGTTTGACACAGCTGTAACTAATACCTATTATGAATAAACGAATGAATGACTTCTTTTACTTATTTATTTGTGACACAACACGTAGTACCTACTTATTAAAAAACAAAACAAAGACAAAAGAAAAAGTGTACTGTGCTGTGTGACGAAATGGGCAGAGCTCCCGAGGATGCGTTGGTTTGAGAGCGAGGGCAAATTGTTCCTTCAGATGTCAACCCGGTGAATCCTCAAATTTTGGAGTTGCATGCGTCTATAAGCTGCGGTGTCCGCTTACCAACAGGCGGGCCGTACGCTTGTTTGCCACCGTCGTTGTATAAAGTAAAAAGGGCCCAACTCTGCATGATGCTGGCTTTGCAGCCAGCGCTGGTCTTCCGTTGGGTCTATCATAGTGTTTAAAAAAAAACATACACGCTGACTATAATACCAATCATAATTGCTAAATAGACGCGCATTCTGAATTGTCCTGGTAACATTGGATCTGTGATTTAGAGCAAACGTGGCTGGAGTCGCTCGCATGGGCGGCGATATTTCACGATACATGAAACTGCAATAAATGCTCGTCTGTGGAAGACTATTTTTGTTCGCCGTTTCGCATTCGTTTTCCATATCAATATGTTTTTTAGTGTTCCTTACCACATTTTGCCAACAGAATATTTACGCGATCAGTCAGTGTATGGCCGTCTGTCACAGCCAGTTTTGATACGCCATCAGAGGAATGTGTGTGTCGACCCCGTGTGGTGTCGGGTTAGAAGTTCGAATAGCACCACCACGCCCTTTCTTCCCGTCAGGTCAAATTCGTAGTAAGGGAACAGGGTTGAAGTGTGTTGTGGGCGATGCACTAGCGACCTTTCACTGCGATATGTTTTTTTCGGTATTTTATACCCACATTTATGCTAAAACTGGCACTGGAATTTAAGTATCATGTGCTCTGCCTTTCCCTTTTGGGAATGAAGGCTTAAATCTATGGATATATCATTTGTATGAGAGGGCAAGTTCCTTCCTCCCAGCCTGATAATTAGCGGTACCGTAACCTGTGGATCCTGCAAGTCTAAGGGTCGGCAACGCCAATGTGACACCCCTGTTGCAAGCGTCCATGGCCTAAGGTGATCTTTATCAGGCGGGTCGTACGCATCACCAAGTCCACCGACGTGGTATTAAAAATATATAAAGGTATAAAGAGTATGTCCGATTAGCCTAGTGGGTAGTGACGCTGCCTACGAAGCTGAAGGTACTGGGTTCGAATCCCCGTAATACCCCTGCCACACTCGTTGAGTAAGGGTCTCCACACACCTATCGACGCGCTTCGCGTCGGCCGATTCCGCGTCGATAGGTGAGGGAGACCCTTACGTGGGAAATAGCGAAGAAAAGAGACAGAGGCATGGTCACAGTGGCGTCAGTGCAAAATTACTTTTGGCCTCCTTCATTAAAAGCTGCTGAGATTGCTTACACCGCTCTCATACGGCAGAAGAAAAAAATAATTCAGTCTGTCAATAATTTTAATCAATAGCCCATTTACCTTATTTTGCCCTCGCAGTCACAGTGCTGCATTGCAATAGTCTTTGCACCTGGCGGGGACCAGCGCTGGTTGTATCATGTTGTGCACTCTGTGATGGTATCCGCCATGTGTTTCCCTCACTTAAAATTATTGTTGCCTAGAAAGGCCTCTGCGCTGTTGACTTCAGCCCCACGCATGCCTTCCAAAGGACTGGGACCCCATGATAGTCCTGAGATTTCGCAAAGACACACGTAATGATAATATTCATTATTGTACTAAAGTAAAATAAAAATGGCCAAGTGCGTGTCGGAGCACGCCTAGTGTCCCTACACTGCTACGGAACCCTTTCCGTAGTTGCTTGTCTGTCTTTGTTACATCGACACGCACGCGCCAAGTTAATGGTGCGGTTGCGTCGGCCGAATCTGTACGAAAGTCGGCCCTGTCATACATTTTAAGTTGGTCAACTATTACTCATGTCTTATAATGTCTATTTAGCCGTCATAGTTTTCCTTTTAAATTCATTATACTCGTATATTATGTACTACTGCCACGAATTTCTCACCCCAGTAGCAGCCTGGCGGAACTATGAGGGTTCCTTGATGACTACGGAGCCCTATAAAGATTACAAAACAATTACTTAGCACTAATAATCAATATCAACAGGCGGTCTAATTTCTAAAAAGCGATCTCAACCAGACAACCTTTAACATACCCACAACGCAAGTCCCATTGAGTTACTATGGGGCTATATGTGTAAGATTGTCCCCTAATATTTATTTATGTATATTATCATCGTCTATTCCCCATACCTCTGCATAGCTTGAGACGCCGATTCGTGTAAGATGGCCCCCGAATATAAAATAGTAAGTAGGCTTACTGGAGCATTAAATTGTCAAAACATTTTCGTAAGAAGCTGTATAGCACCTGCAGCGGAACTCTTATTAGACGAGTCAGCGAACACAACTGAATTACCTGTCTATTCACAAAACATTTCCACTCGTCTAGAGCTCCTCGCCAGTATAATTTGATCCGAAGTTATTTTCATACTACGGCGGTGGAACGCTGATTCCTATGAAGATGATAATGATTAGGTATGTAGTCCTGACCGATTTGGGCCACAGCGACGGTGTATTCTAGCTTTGGTATCAACATTATTCTATTATTATTAGATTGCCTTTATTATACTAAAGGCTGTGTGACTCTGAGTAATGGGGCCATTTTACGGGAAGTTCATGGTCTTCTCTCCCTATCTTTGAGCATAAGCGTGGAATGAATGGAAGTGCGTGCTCGGAAGCACGGATATCATGTTTTTTAATATTTATTTTTTGGCTGTCAAAGTAACCTGATTTAACATCTCCCAATAAATATCCCGTAAAATAGAGAAAATGTATCATTTGAACAAATGATTGTCCGCAACAAGTACATAATTCGTTATTGAAGCTCAGCGAGTGTGGGTGATTTTTAAGAAGCCCCGGATCAGCTGTCGTTAGCACTCAGACATCAACAAGAATTTGACGCATTTGTCTGGAAAGCCATTTTTGACGTGCCGAACGTAACCAACGGCGACCCTATTTTTCCTTGGCCTCTGTCGGCGAAGCAGCCTCGTCTCCTTGGATACACCGAGCAACGCATGCGTCGTCACTTTTTGGCTCCAGTCTCATACATCTGATTTGTTTATTTTTATTGTGTGACATTTGAGTAAAATCTTATACATTTTCAGTAAAGCATTTCATAAAACATCTATTATGTTCATGTGTTCAGGATAGTGCATCAACTGTCGGCGATGTTTTTATAATTATTTCAGTTTTGCTCAGTCTGGTTTTAAATGTCCTAAAATGTATGTGCTATTATTGTGAGTGTGTATTTTTGTATAGTGTATTGTATTGTATTTCATATTGAAAATGCAGCGCGCGTCCCAAATACTGTGTCCCCACTGCCCTAATATCTCTCTCTTGAGAGAGGTCTCGATCCTCGCTCTGGGTCATTTCTCATGCAAAGGCTGGCCATAGCAATTTAGCGCGGCAATGCGGCTAGTGTTATGGGCACCTTTGCACCTGGAGTGACGCGGGGCGGGTTGTTCGATACTTAGTTCAGTAGGTACTTTTTGACTTTGTTAATTTAATTTTAGTCTACTTAGAGTTTATTGGTTTGGTTTTCATTTTAAAGATTATTATAAACTATTCGATTTAGATTATCAGTACTAATATTATAAATCACTGATTTCTCTCAAACATGATGTTGCCGATTTTTAGAAGCCATTTTAACCTTCTTAGCTTTTGTGCATAATTTGTTACGAATATGAAGTGTATTTTAGACTTCTTTTCATGTTCATGTTTTTTTTTTCTATCGAGCGAAAATTGCTTAATCATGTTTTGATTCACTGATCTCCCTGAAGAATTGCTTTTCTTCAGGGAGATTACTATTACCTCAAGATTACTATTGGTATTTTTTTAAACCATATTATTATAAACAGACGCATTACATTGTTTCAAAAACTCTGTTCGCTTCACTACGCTGAACCTACGACGCCTTGAGAAAAAGAGTGTCCCAAGTTTTTTTGCGTTACAGTTTTCATACTAAGCTTACGGTTGTAACGGAAGGAAAACCGAAAATTATATGTAACATTTTGGACTATTTTATCTCCTATTAGGTCCGAAAGTGCTCTCGATTCTGAGTAGAAAAAACCCGATTATATTGAAAAAAGTCGAGTATACAACTTTCGGTAAAACGGCCCAGCGACGTAACGTTCCAAAATTTCACAAGAATCGGCTGAGATGCGACCTGTAGGGGAGAACAGCCGGGCAGACACCGGAAAGACAAACGAGTTAAGACTCAAGCTGAAGCTTAGAACTTCGTTTGAAAATAATAAATCATCCTGACCCTGTATCATGGTCGGCCTTATCACGAGTGACAAGATAGGAGCGTCGTCTCGTTCTATCGAACTATGTCAGCCAGTGACGGACGCTCTATCCTGTCACTTATCATGTGATAAGGCCGACCATGATACAGGGGTCTGTACGTCCCACTGCTAAGCACAGGCCTCCTCTCATGGATGAGAGGGAACAGGCAGCCCCACGCGTGCCCAGGGCGGGTAGGGGTCTTCACATACATCTTAGAATTTCTTCGCAAATGTATGGTGGTTTCTACACCATGTTATCCCTTCGCCGAAAACCTAACGGTATGTGTGCTTAAAACGATATTCCGTCTATGAGTTCCAAGAAATTCATTGGTACGAGCTGGGATTCGAAGCCACGACCGCTGTTTGACATCAGCCGAATGCCTGAAATAGGCTACCGTAGCATATTTTACTTAAGTGATGCCTGTCTCATAGTAATCAGACACCGTAGCCTATAGACTCTTGCGACTCTCTCGAGCTATTCATTCGCTTATATTTTTTACCAGTGTCTATTACATGGTATATGGTATATATACAAAGGATGGACCTTCGGAGATAGGGTATACTAGCTTCCGTCCGCGACTTCATCTGCGTGGACCCGGGATGAAAAAAACATCCTATAAATATGTCAATCCCGGCTACAAACTATCTTCGTGCAAAATTTCATTTCAATCGGATAAGACGTGGTCGCTTACTATGGGCCTCATAAGAAGGCTCAAAGTCACCCAAAGGGCAATGGAGAGGGCCATGTTGGGAGTTTCTCTTCGTGACCGCATCAGAAATGAGGCTATCCGCAGCAGAACCAAGGTAACCGATATAGCCCTCCGGATCGCTAAACTTAAGTGGCAGTGGGCGGGGCACATAGCACGTAGAACCGATGGCCGTTGGGGCGGAAAGGTTCTCGAGTGGTGACCACGTACCGGAAGGCGCAGCGTGGGTAGGCCCCCGACAAGTTGGACTGATGACCTGGTAAGGGTTGCAGGAGTCCGCTGGATGCGGGTGGCGCGGGATCGGTCACTTTGGCACTCTTTGGGGGAGGCCTATGTCCAGCAGTGGACGTCTTTTGGCTGATATGATGATTATGATGATGGATAAGCCACATCTGATACTAGTAGGATTAAATAGGTAGTAGGATTTCATCAAGGCCTTCGCTTGCGTTCTCCAAAAGGCACGGGCGCAGCCACACGGGAAACTTGTTTTTCATGATTTGTTGTTAAAATTGAATAGTAGGTTTCTTATGTTTTAAACAATATCATTGCACTAGTACACCTAAATAGTGTATAGCCTCGTCTTTGAACCAAATATTTTCTCTGTTACTTATGCTATTCGTGCCTTTTAGCTAGAACATCAAAGGCAAGAATTCCAAAGCATTCGACATGACTCTTTATAGCGTAGGAACAAAGTTCAAAACGGATTAGCATACATACAGTAGCGTAAGAAACAAGTTTTTAGAAGAGATTTGAAATCACTGCAATCACTTAAGTCGGAGTGTTGGTAGCGCGTGAGTTTTGACTTTTCCAATGCACTGACATGAAAACTACCCACGAGAGATCATTTAATTTTATTAGAGTGTACGCGGTACCCGACAAATTGTAGCAAACGTCGGCATGTGTCTTTTCAAATAGTTTTATTGAATCACGTATTTTCGCTACTTAATTTAACTAGTTACAAAACTTATAAAAAATAAAAAATTGCCATAATGTAGGCAAGTCGATGGAGCACATATTTCATAGATTACGTACGTACGTACATAGTATATCAGTGTAATTTCTGGCGTAACTCCTAAGTATGCGCGCCGCAATGCGGCTAGCTTAAATGCATAACGCACGGAGTCAGCTACACCGCGATATATTATCATCAAGAGAATGCAACTTAGTTCTGGGACACAAATATGCTTAGGCTGGTCAACAGCAACAAATTTACTATGGCCGATTTAAATACATAACACGCTGTATCAGCTAGACCGCCATAAACCTAGGTACATAATTATACTCGAGAGGAAACAACTCTGTTCTGAGAGACAAAGACTTGTCGGCAGGTCAACAACAACAATTTGATAGATTGCTAGCCCATCGCCCACAACACACTTCAACCCTATTCCCTTGAAACGACTCTTAATACACCCATGGAAAGATAGGGGGTGCTTTTCTTGCGTTTCTAACAATTCATTGCGGTTCGTTTAAAGCCACTAACACAACGTGGGTCAGCGAACACATATATGATAGAGTCAGCTTTCAAAATTCAAGTGGGTCTCTATTCTATAGTATCCATAGATATTAAAACAATCAGTCAATTCAGTACGTTTTTAATACAAACCGTACGACATTTGATCTCGAGTGATATGAGTATAGGGACTTCATTCGTTTGTCTATGATTTTAAAAAAACCATTTGTTATGACGGATCGTCGATTTGCCGCAATTGCTGTTGTCATATTATTGTTGGTTTTTTTGCTGTTACTTACTACTATTTATGACACGTGTGTAGATAAAGTAGTGTATGCAACTGTACATAATTAGGCCTTAAAACACTCGTGTGATCCTATTATGAATCTCGCTGGCGCTCGTTTCATAAAACCACACCGTATTTTAAGGCCTCTCATTATGGATCAGTCGCATAAACTACTATTACGTCACACCTGGCCATAATGCGAGTTTTACTGCACGCTGCGCGTACGGGAAAACTCGCATTGTGGCCAAGTGAAGACGTAAAATTTTGTACTCAACACGGGCGGTAATTCGTAAAGCCCCAGCGCGCATTAACACCTGCGATCTGGGGCATTCACGAATTCACCGCCCTAGTTACGTAATGTACTATTAATTGATCTTCTAAACTTAAAGTATTTAGAAGAAACTCGTCTCGAAATAACATACCTTAAACAGAAAATATGGTTCTAGAAATGTTGTCTTTAGGAACTTTTGTATAGAGTTCTGTTTTTACACTTTAGGTATGTAATTGGAGCCGCGTAGAATCTGGATGAATATAAAATATCATTAAATAAATGATCCCTTTTACCGCAGGAAGATATTTTATCAAAGAACATGCAAGGGCAAAGAGAATGAATACGTTTAACGAGAAATTTGTAGCTACATTATTTTAGAAAGGAGGGCGCACCAAAATAACTGCAATTTTATGAATTTTACGAAGGGCATAGAAATCAACTAATCATCTCTGACGTTTAAATTTTTGAATAACATTCGTTAAATTAATTAAAAGAAGCAGACTTTCAACTGAAATGTTTGTCAGGCCACACCGTCCGTATGTCACCGTTTATTTTAAATTGCATTTTGAATTAATTCACCGCAAGCGTCGCCTTTTAATTCCATTTCCAAGCAAACACACGGCGACCAACTTTGTAATATCAACTCTGTGATATGACTGCATCAAATAATTGGAGGTTAATCGGACACGTTTGTTTTTTACACCACGGTGGTGGCAAACAACACACGGGTAAGCAGACACCGTAGTCTATAGACACCCGTGACTCCTATGACCGTTGCTGATTTTTTTTTGTTTTTACAAGCGTTTATTTACTTTCACATGTCCCGTTGTCTGTCTGTCTGTAATCAAATCTTCCAAGTTTGACACACTTGTCGGCAATAAAAGCTTGTACAAAAATGATTTTTTTGACAGAAACTTGTTAATACTCTCGCAGCTGGAGATGAATTAACTTAGACATTGATTTTCCACGATGCATGACGCTTAGGGTTCCTTTTTTTAACGTTGGCGAAATAAATAAATAAAACTATTAGGGGACAATCTACACAAATCGACCTAGTCCCAAACTAAGCAATACTCGTACTATGGGTACTAGACGACAATAAACATACTTATATAGATAAATAAATACTTAAATACATAGACAACATCCATGACTAAGGAACACATGTTCGTGCTCATCACACCTTACCGGGATTCGAACCCACGACCTCTAACTTGCTTCGTAGGCAGGGTCACTACCAACTAGGCTAAAGCGGTCGTCGAAATGCATTTACGCATCCCGCCCGGTCGGGGGATCAAGACGTCCATCATCATACCATGCTATTACCAACTAAAAATCTAGGACTAACTTCTAAACCCTAAAGTGCCGGCGCCGCGCGCCGTAGTAGAGGAACGACGCGGACTGTAGTTCATCATTCAACCGTGTGCAGTCTTTTATTTACCTACTATATTTATATTCGGTTATCATCACGAATAAATGCTTATCCAATTCTAATGTCAAGATACTATTACTTAATTTAGTCATTGAAACAAAGCCCGTGTGGTGTCGGGTTAGAATTTCACCACCCCCTTTCTTCCCGTGGGTGTCTTAAAAGTCGACTAAGGGACCAGGGTTGAAGTGTGTTGTGGGCGATGGGCTAGCAACCTGTCACTACAGTATCACATTTTGTCGATCTTTTGTACCCACATTTATGCTAAAAGTGGCGCTGGAACATACGTTTCATTTGCTCTGCCTACCCCTTTTGGGAATAAAGGCGTGAATGTATGTATGTTTGTATGTATGAAACAAAGACCAATAGCGAAAAACGCGCATATTAAATTAACTAGCGGTCGAGTATCAAACTCAGTGTCACTGGAACTCCGGTACCCTTTCGCCAATGCTGCGCAAATTATGCTGTCGACTTTCCTTGTCGCTTCTGTGTATGTTGTACCTATATATTTGTGTTTTATTGCATACGTTTGTTTATTTTAGTTTACTGTAACCAAAACGCAAAATAAACAACACCGCACTAAAAACAACTCCCAAATTACGCGAAAGGCAGCGTTTGCGTCGCGCTAATTGAAAAAGGTATTAGCAAAGTTGCGATGCGTTGCGGAATTGGAGTAAATACCTATACGTCTCGCCAGCTGGGGCGATTTGCGTTCGGAGTTCCCATTTGGGTCCAATTGGAACTGAAGTTGAGATTTCATTAATTTGAAATATCTACATGGTAACGCTCCTTTGACGTCATGGAGGGTGAAAGGCTTAACTCAATAACAATTTGTGTCTGTGTGTGTGGCTACCATACTAACTCACTATACTCGTAAAAGATTAAGTCATCATCATCATCATGGGCCTTGTCTTTACAGACTACAAAAACAGTGTAAAAGAAGTGAGACGAGAGAGAGAGAACGTCTCCTATGAATATAATGTCGATACGGGAACGGCACGCACGACCGCAATACTGCAGGTGAAACTTGCTCGCGGGACACAGGCCGAGCTATAACCACGAACTTCGAAAGTCAAAGTTCGGGTATCTCCACCTCTATCGCAATTACATTACGAGTGACTGGGATGCATGTATACGAACTTCGCGTTTCGATTTTCGTGGTCAAGCCCCTGGTGTCTCTTGGCTCGCGTATTCGCGAGAATTCGAAACCAGGCTTCGTCATAAGTTGTACGGCCTTGCAACGTCAATACGCCACTTGTCCCTGTCACTTCCAACTTGCCAAGCTCCTCCTAGTTAAGGACCTGGATGTTCAACGCGACATGTCCCGCATGGCACTGTCTTAGTACGTAGCGCAAATTGTGCTTTGCAAGCGAGCGTACCCATCATCTTCAACATCATCATATCAGCCGAAAGACGTCCAGTGACTGCTGGACATAGGCCTCCCCCAAAGAGTGCCAAAGTGACTGGTCCTGCGCCACCCGCATCCAGCGGACTCCAGCAACCTTTACCTGGTGATCAGTCCACCTTGTGGGGGGCGTACCCACGCCGCGCCCTCAGGTACGTGGAACTAGCGTACCCAATAGCACATAACTAATTTATTTATTGTATATGCTGGCATTGTAGTAATTACGTGCAATAAATAGTTCTTCTATCTTAAAAGCACATGGTTGACTGCTATAAAACTCAACTCATGTCATCACGCAAAACACAGTATAAATCGGCGGCAGACCTTCTTATGCTGACCATGTTTGCGTCATATCTGATATAGATCTTACAAAGTTATTCGATACTCTGAGCTCGATTCTCCATACAAACGTAGTTACGCTCTCATTTTAAAACTGCGTCTTGGATTGTAACGAAACTTTGCATATACAATGACATGAGATATATCTATATCTGTAATTAGTTTATGTAGCTTCAGATACCATGGTAAAAAAAATATAGTGAATTTAAGTTTTTCATACAAAACTTGTTTTTGCTGTATTTCGTTTGTTTTATTTAAACTGGATTATAAACTTGGTTTGTTTAATTACAGACATAGACAAACCTCATGTCATTGTATAAGCAAAGTTTCTTTACAATCCAACACAAATGTTTAAAATGAGAGCGTAACTACGTTTGTACGGGAAGGTGAAACTCCGCCGAGCTTACTGCGGACTCTTGAGTACGGTCTGCCAGATGGTAAATAGACACGGTAGTAGACTCTTGTGACTCCAGAACTATGACCAGCGCGTTAATTCTGAGGATTCATTGAGTTGATAGCTAAAAGGTATAACCTCTTAACTCTGTCCTCGCTTGCGCGGCGAGCAAGGTAAACGGTATACCTATAGAATGCAATCTCTCACAAAATGTTTACTGAGCAGAAACGTCCGCTCACGGTATTCCACGATGAAAGTGAAAAACTGAAAAATGATTCGCCAGGAGCGGGATTTGAACCCACTGCCTCTGGAATCCGTCCATCGCTCTTGCCAACTGAGCTACCATGGTTCCGCTAGTGGTGACGAATCCTTCAATCCCTTCAACTCTTCTTATTACACCTTAGGGACGCTCGTAGCGACGCGTCGCAACCGCAAAGTTATAACAACTTCTGAAACAAGTTCAACGTCTTCCTTTATGTTAAAGCGCATCTTTACCAGCTCTCTACTCACCAACAGGAACACAAGAGAACATATTATTGGGGCTGTGATTTTCTGTAAGCTGAAAGTACTTTCCCTGGTAGGCTGCTCCCGATATGAACGAGACGATATAACGAAGTGTCCTGACTGTCCTACATCTCTCGTTAGATACCGGCTACAGACTCACGCCTAGAACCCCCGAGAACACCCGAGAAGCGTGAATGTGATCGCTTTCTCGCCGTCTCATTCTCTTGTTTCTCGGCAAGACTTCTCGGCGAGACCTCTCGCGTGAGTCTGTAGCCGGTATGACATGACAGGATTGGAAATTTATTATCATACACGTGGTTCAAAGCTAACATCTTTATTTGTTACATTTTATTCCATTTACTCTTTCTACTCTAACAACAACGAATTTATAATTGGACTACTCCAATCGAAGAAACTGTGCCAAGTAATAAAACCTACCGTTTCCTAAAGCTGAGCAGTCGAGTACTTCAAGGGGATGCTTAGCGACATTATTCGATTTTTCGTGAAGTAGAAAACGAAAAGAATTAACTTACGGTTTGGTATCAGGACTATAATTTGTAATACCTATGTATAATGCTGTTTCAAAGTTGGGTCATTGATTCGTTTCTTTACCTCAGCGATTATTTACCTTAAATAATGGTATTTTATACCGTTGTGATATATGTGTCACTCAGATGGAATATGTAAATATAATTATCTACTAGTTCAACAAAATTATTTCGGAATAAAGTTTCTGGACATACTGGGCGAGGTTTAGGAGACCTAAGGGGTCGCCTTAATCGTCGAGTACTTTATAGGCAGAAAGGCAGGCAGAAAAAGGATACATTACCGGCCCTAACGAAGAGCGCGAAGGATCCAATGCTTGTTGAATATGAAATTCGGTTTGCTAAACAGAAAGTCCTTTAGTTCAGTAGCGTGGGGATGAATACAGAAATAGGTGTTAAGTTTGAGATACTACTTAACTGTGCTGGCTTTGAAAAACTATAATTCTAACTTAGTTAGCGCCCAAAATAAATAAATAAGCCTGTACAAACAAAATAGTTACGTAAGACAGGGTCAAAAAAATCTTGAATTAGTAAACAAATTCTACATTAAACATACATATATGTATTTATTTTTATAAACGGCCTTCACTTTTCCTTGTAAGCATGCATGGTAGCCACCCAATTCATTACTTCAATTCCACGCTAACTTTTAATCAGATAGGTTGTAAACAGATTATAGACCTGCAAGTGTAGGGGATCAAATCCGGCTTTTAGTCATAACGAGTACTTTTATGAAAAAAAAAATTTTTTTTGAACGCCTTGAATTTCTTTATTGTGTTCGTGATTAGTCCGCGAAACACGTTCCTGAGTCACAAATGCGTTTGCAATTTTACTGCAGTTTCTTTACTATGACGCGCATGACTTATCTTATTTACTTGGATGAACATGATGTGTAGTATTTGTTTGGTTTACCAGTCTTTAAAAGGTGAGATCGATTTCTAGTTTATGTAGGCACATGACCTATATGTGCCTACATAACCTAGACATCGGTCTAACCTCAAAGAGATAAAATACAGGTTTTCATTCAAAGAACATTCTGAAAGCAGTGTCAATTTGAAATTTGTTCATATCAAACTAGGTAGGTATGCGACATAAACAGTGGGACTTTTCATAATAGTACATTACGTAACTAGGGCGGTGAATTCGTGAATGCCCCAGATCGCAGGTGTTAAATATGGTGGTAAATATGCGCTCTGGGGCTTTACGAATTACCGCCCGTGTTGAGTACAAAATTTTGCGTCTTCACCTGTGGCCTCGCCTTGTGGCCAAGTGCACTGCGATCTGGGGCATTCACGAATTCACCGCCCTAGTTACGTAATATACTATTATTACTAACTTACAAGTTTGATTTTTGTATAACTGCAAAGAAGTACAGACCTGAGTCAATCATCATAATCAGCCGAAAGACGTCCACTGCTGGATATAGCCCTCCCCCAAAGAGTGTCGAAGTGATCGGTCTGGTACCTGTACATGTGTATTTGTGTATTCTGTACCTGAGTATTTGATCTGTTTATTCTGACGCATTCTCCAGAAAAAGGAGCTTAACAGACAAACGAACAACAAATTGATTCTGTAAGGTTTAATTTTTATCCTTTTTAGTTTCAAATACGAAAAAAAAGTCGCGTGTATGGTATTTTTTGTGTCTTGTGTTTTGAAGCCGATAATCTTTTTAACAAAAAAAAAACCCAAACTACTTGTCTCCACACCGGTTATTTACGTACGTAACTTTTTGTAGAAGCATTAGCACACATGAACTGGTATTTTTCCCTCCAAAAAATATCGTCTGGTACGTCTTTACCGTTTGATAAGTTTCGCAATAGCCCTGCTGGTTACGTTAAGAGCATTCTCACAATGCCCGGCTTGGCCGGACTTACTCGGCCCATAACATTACTCGCACGGCTCTCCATACATCCTCCTTAAGGCCTCCGCGCGTCAAACGATGCCTTCCAGCCGCTTTTATCACCCACAAGTGGTATTTTCAACGTTTTCGTTGAAAAACCTCGTATATAAGAGACGTTTAAAGCAGAAGGAAGCTTTTGACGTGGTGAGTAAGGTTCAGTTTCGCTGGGATTGAGGGGATTGTAGGATGGCTGGAAGTGTTTTGTTTTAGTCTAACATTGATTTATTTGAATCATTTAAAACTTTAATTGTGTGGTTATTATTAAATACTGTGCGTAAACATTGTTTGTGTAGCCAACATTCCAATATTATATTCTTTTCAGTGTTAATATGTAGATGATCACCTAAAAATGGTAGTAATGGTTCTTTCTCAGCACAAAGTTTTTATTGCTCTTTAGTGTACAAACGTTTTCAATTACTTTTTAATTGTGTATTAGGTTGACATCTTACTAAACTATTATAAAGTACTTACTTAATTAAAACTAATATTTGATTTAAAACCAATCATCAAGTTTGCAAATGCTTCAAAGTCAAATTACTGTTATACTCATGCCTATTTTCTAGCTTATTTAATTACCCTCAAACTACGGTTTAATATTAAACATAATACACTCAAATTTAATCCCTCAGACACTCCAAAAGGTGTGTAAATACTCAAACATGTCGAAACAAGCACACTTGTTACTACATTCATTCATGCATAAAACAAGAAGGCAGAAACTAATAAGAGTTAGCTGATACACTGACAGGTTCCCAGACACACATAACTAACTTCCACAAAATCCTACCAAACCATCGCAACATTCTAATTAAGACTTTAATTCTACTTGGCAAGGCTTTGTTTACGCTAACTGGTCGATGAGATAAGATCTTGGATGGAATACGTGTCGATATTATGATAAATAGCCCACCCTCGTCAGAGTGCCGCGGTGTGGTAAATGGAAAATTTGACCGGTTGCCGAGTTTGTTAGTGCGATGGTAAAAACAAATGGGTAAGACAATGTGTAAATAAATAAAATTATAGATATTTAATACACATATAATACTTATTTATACAAATATTAATGCAAAAGTGTATGTATTATCACATTTTTACATGACTACCCAAAAAGGAGTAGGCGGAGGAAGAGCGAGGATGACATATTGTAAAAACTTGTACTTATTTGAGATATCAGTAGATTTTAGATAAATAATTTAACCTGTGTTTTTTTGCAATAATCATGCATATTATTATTATTATTGTATGTTCTTTCCATATCTCGGGACCATTATTATTATTATTTTTCTCCAAGATATTCATACTAAACCTTCATGTCAAAACTAATTTACTTAAAATATATAATTTTCTCATACCTCCACTACGTAACGGAATAACTAACATTCATAAAGTAACTAATATAATATCATTGTAAAAATCTTTAATAGTATTTTACACACTTTATATTTTTATCTCTTTATACCATTTTTATCAGATGCGCCCCTGACAATTACACCCCCGGTTTCCCTTCACCGCGTCTTATCTCCCGAATCACGTGAAAAGCTTGGTTAAGCGCAGTACACACCGACTTGTCTACCTGCGTGGTTTTTATCCAAAGGCTTGATAAAGTAGCTTTATTAGTAGATTCCTCACACCCTGGAACCTAAATGGTCGTAGTACGGTCGATCGCGACCATTTAGGTTTCAGAGAAATCTCCTCCCTAGGACGCTCCAGTTGTGGAATGAGCTCCCTGCCAAGGTTTTCCCAAGGGACAACAGTATGAGGTTCTTCATAAAGGAGTGTATAACTTCTTAAAGGGTCGGCAACGCACCTGTATCCCTGCAGGTCTATAATGGGACGGCCGCGACGTACTCTCAATTTTTCTCGCACTATACGTCTTATTCTAAGTGTTCTAATAAGAGAGAGACGAGTAGTCGCGTGATAGCCGTGCTGGATTTGAAAGCGTCCATAGACTACGATAACCACTTACCTTCAGGTGGACCGTAAGCTTGTTTGCCGTTGACGTTGTGTAAAAAGAACCTAAACAAATATGCAGGCTCAATTTAGCAAGTTGACTAATGTTGTCTGCCACTGAAATGCTTGCGGCCTGCGGTGGCGGTCAGTAGGAAACTTTACAGTTATTATCAGGTTTAGCACTGACCACCACTGCAGGCCACGCTAGTGTGATTCTGACTTCAGGGTCGTTCGGATACTATCGAACATCGGATCCTGAGAGTAATTACCCCCGCGGGTATAATAGATATTCTAAGGGGGTATCAGAATTGGTATCTACAATCTCATTTATTTGGGAGTGGTTATTAAAATTGGTGCTAAAATCGTTTCCCTAACAGATACCGGGGGTTTCGATATAAGGTACACAAGCTCATGGATCACTATTGATGAAAAATGACAAAAAAATATCCAAATAATCCTTCCTCACTAAAATCTCAAAACAGGCCAGTAACAGATTAGACATAATATCATATTAAGTTGATGATGCTACCTATTTTCTTTTCAATATACGATAAATGTTTGTCCATTAATGTGTACACAGCTTTACTTTATAGATAAGCTAACCCTTGATGTTAAAATGTAGATGATGCCATTAATATGTCACGTTAGTACAATCTGAGCGGTACAGGAATTATAATTGGTTAATGCTAAGTTGCAATGCAGGTTACAAAAACGTAAGATGGAAGTTTCTATACAGCAAACGAAAAGACCATAGAATGCGAAGCTATTTCCAAATTTCTACCTAAATACGTAATGTTCGAACTAAACGGCGGCCAAGCATCGTTTTGACACCCCCCCCCCCCCCCCTACTTAGACTTCTATGGTTAATTCGTTCACAGTTTCTACATAATAATTTAAAGCTTTTGAGTTCCGGAAGTTACCTCTAACATACTAAAGTTATTACACAGCTACAAATTAACAAACGTTTAGCTTTAGAGGTATGCTTACTTAGTACTTAGGTGCTTGGGTACCATACTAATTTGGTGCCTAGATGAATACGTTTTTTGCATTTTTACGTGTATTTGACGGTTGTTACAATCTTTTGTTTAACTTGACCTGTTCATTTCTTGTTCAATGTTGGACAAATCTTGGAACTGACAACCGATTGAGCTGAATTTTTGGGTGTAAGTATAGCTTGGATGACAATTCAATATTATGGTACCATCGAGCTTATCTGATGATGGAGACAGAAGATGGCTATACTGGCCATGGAAATTCAGTACTTAACCGACGTAACCCCGTTGAGTTTGGGCTCGTTGGAATCATCTCAATGATAATGATAGTATACAAAAAAGTACAGATGGCAATATAATTATTAAAAAAAAGATTCGGTAAATCGTGCGTTAATCGTATCCAATTTTAAGGAAAACCATTGTCTAAAGCAAAAACAGAGTTAAGGTTTTTTTTTATTTGTGCTTAGCTCGGAATCGAAATTTTGAAATTTTTCTTTTAATAAATGTATAATTTCGTTAGCAGCGTTATTAAATAACTAACGAAGCCTTCATGAATCTTAAATAGGAACAGTCTTAGTTGGTAACCATTGCTTTACTTATTCAACTTGTAAAACTAAGGAATACGGCCAACTCCTGGCGCACAGCCGGGTCATACTCGGATACATAATTCACTGTGCGTACTGCATTGCAGCTAGGGGACGCCGTAGCCCTCAAGTCACTGGGGACAGTACATGGAAATCGTAAATGCAAGCAACTTTTAAAATGGGCA
Source organism: Epinotia demarniana (assembly GCA_945867215.1). NCBI lineage: Eukaryota > Metazoa > Arthropoda > Insecta > Lepidoptera > Tortricidae > Epinotia > Epinotia demarniana. Next base: position 3,740,275 of record OX244273.1, on the reverse strand, counting down.
TGTTGGATACGCCCGAAACTGGCAGGGCGATTGTGTAGCTTCGTAACATTGGTCATCACACAAATATCTGCTTACCGAGACTTGAACCCAGGCCGCCAGCTTATTAAACAGGCACTGTTAACTTTGTTAAGGACGTCAAGGTTACATGAAAATACTGTCGGGGGTTTTAATATACGGACATAAATACCTGTAGGGGCGGGAATTTATTGTCAATGCCATAAAGGCGTGTGCATATATTTATGTCCTAATTCATGTACGAATATCGGTCGTTATTCTTTTCTACCGGCAATAGTCTGTCCTTCGTCTTATTATGCCATCTAATTTAAGTATTGATGTTTATGGTTTTACACCGACTTCAAAAAAAAGGTTCTCAATTCGGTTGTCTTTGTTTAAGTTTTTTTTTACTGTTTAATGTTAGCTTAGAACTCTGTCATTGATGAACCGATTCGTATTTTTTTAAATGTTTGTCAGTATCAGGTGGGTCCCATTTTTTGTGTGCAAATGTGGTCCTCACTGAAAGAGTCCACGTTCTCTCATTTTTTTTAAACAAACTCACAAACAATATATTTATTGACCGGAAAGGAAACTTTAATAAGCCCTAATAAAGAAATATTGTGCAGGTTTTTTTTTATCGGACGCCTAAACCACGTTCTAAATTTTCGATAGTCCAAAAACCAAAAAACAGAAAAACATCGGTTCATTGTAGGTAGAAAGACCGACTGGGAACTAAGATTTTTCCTTAGCGAATGTCCTCCGTTTCGTAGTTTTATAAAGATACCCATGGGTTGAAATAATATGAACATCCTAGTCAAGAACATTGATATTATTTTCGGACTCCGTCGATACACTAGCTTTCACACATAGCACGTAGAACCGATGGCCGTTGGGGCGAAAAGGATCTCTAGTGGCGACCACGTACCGGAAGGCGCGGTGTTGGTAACCCCCCCCACAAGGCGGACTTATGACCTGGTAAAGGATGCGGGAGTCCGCTGGATGTGGGTTGCGCAGGAACGGTCACTTTGGCACTCTTTCGGGGAGGCCTATGTCCAGCAGTGGACGTCTTTCGGCTGATATGATGAGGCATAACATAACTTACGAGTTGTAAACTTACCAAAGTACCGATCAGCAACTCTAATACTAGTAAAGGTTTATGGAATTAGGTTAGCGATTCATCTCAATTTGATTGCCTTCTGCAATTAATACGGGTCGAGTCAGGCCCCTTGCGGATTGGTGGCCGAATCTAACGGTGCCCCAAGGCGAACGCTGCATTGCAACATTAAAGGCGAAATAGGATAACTTTGAACTTTGCTAAAGATATTGATTTCAAGATTACACAAAGAAAGAAGGATCAAGAGTCTAAAATATGTATTTAAGTACCTACCTGCTTTTATGTACCCACTTCTTTCTTATTGTGATTGTATATTATTAAACGAGCAATATTTGTATGAGTATTTGAATTCACGTTCTCCGAGTTGAAACGATTTCAATGTCGAGTATTTGTTTACGGGGGCGAAAAATCGATCTAGCTGGGTCTCATGTCTGCGAAAACTCATTTTCTCCGTATTTCATCCGAGCATAGTCCGTTCACCAGGGACTGTATTTAAAATTAATACTTACGATTTAGTTTCTTACGGTAATCATGGAAGCTGGGATGCTATATACACTGACACAGTGGTTTATTTTTATTTATTATTATCTCTCGGCCACCTTCGTTTTGGGTGGTGAACCAATGATGGCCGTTTGGGCAAAAAGGTTCTCGAAAGGCGTAGCGGAAGGCGCAGCGTGGATAGTGACCCAAGGTGGACTGATGACCTGGTAATGGTCGCGGGAATACATATTATACGAGAATAAAATAATATTATATGGAGGATATGTTCGTTTAGGAATTATGAACTGTAGTCCAAACAGCATTAGTACATCTAATATTAGGGATTGTAAAGTTATGCACATGTAGTGTTCGATAATTGGATGTTATTGATGCTCGACACAATAAATATTTTGCACAACAAGAATTAGAACAATCGGTATAATGCGTAACGATTCCACTTAAATTCAATTAATAACGTCATCAATAGTTATCAATGTTCACCATAGAGGATCGTCATTACGAATAACAATTATTTAATAATTTCACAAACAATATATCTAAATTAAATATGCGATTATGTCAAAAACACTTATAGAGTACATAGGATTATCCAATAGAAAGATTCTTAATCGACGCTTGAATGATGTCTCTGGTGTAATTAATGCGATGCGAAAATGCTGAACGAAATAGAGCTCGTTCGTTGGTCCGACAAGATCATAAATATCTGATGATGACCGCTGAACCGTAATGTTTGTCGTCGCTCTATTATAAATCAACAACACACCTTATTCATAGTACTTAATTACTATGGAATTCGACCGGGGAGTTAAGAATATTTATCATATTTAGAACGGGTAGTTCCCGCACTGGGCCAATCGATTACTAATTACAGCCCGTCCCCTGTTATCCATGAGATGAGGCCAGACCCCGTATCATGGTCGTCGGCCCTATCACACGATAAGTGACAAGATAGAGCGGATGTCACTGGCTGACACCGCGTCCTTGACCGAGTTCTATCGAACGTGGGCATTTTCAATAATTCATGTACCCAATTAGCGTGAATTGTTAAATAAAAATTAACTCGGTGTCAGTTTTTCAAGACAATTAAGCATGCAAATCATTTATTTATTTATTTAATAGGTTACATGACATTACAGAAATCCAATGCGTCACACAACAAAGATTAAACATTTTAACAATAGCACATAATAAAAGACATGCATTAACAGTGTACACAAAAGAGACAATATTACATTACACTCGAGGGCCTGGCATCCATCACCTCACAGAACTTCAAACATTCTTTTCTCACACTCGCCCATCGCCATGTAAACAGATCGCACTCCGGTGCAGACGCCAAGAGCGCATTTAGTAGTGAGAGTGAACGGGGCAGTGGAGAGTTCCTATGCGACACAGTGCGAGTTGCCGGGACAGCAAGAAGAACGCGTCGCCGAGGCCTAAGAGCTATTTTGGGGACGTCTGGCACAAACAGTCGCCCTAGGCGGCATACTAGCTCAGGACAATCCGACTCGCCGCGAAGGACTCGACACGCAGTCAACAGCAAACCAAGGGTCCGTCTGACCTCTAGGGAATTGTAGCCGAGGGTACCTAGCAGATACTTGGTTGGGTAGAGGAACGGGTAGTACCCATAAATCTTTTTGTAGAGAAACCTTAGGAAAGCTTTTTGCACTTTCTCCAGCATTAAGGCATACGTTGATTCATACGGTAACCATACGATCGACGCTGCCTCCAACTTGCTTCTAACCAAGGCGTTGTAGACTAGCTTGATTGCCAGTGGATCGTTAAAGTTACGCAAGTTTCGGATGACAAACCCGAGTCTTCGATAGCAGTCCGCAGCTAGTGATAGTATGTGCTCGTGGAAAGAGAGACGTGTATCGAAGACTACTCCGAGATCCTTGACGGTGAACACACGGTTTATGGGCTCAGAACCCAGAAAGTATTGGGCAATAATTGGATCGCGCGCTCGACTGAAAGTACAGACACAGCATTTGGCAGGGTTAAAAAGCAGTTTGTTGTCCATACTCCAACGAAAAATCAAGTCAATATCTGCCTGCAACGATTCACAGTCAGCTCCTTGCTCCACACCGTAGATTAACTTTAAATCGTCAGCATATAGAAGACATTGAGATGACTTAAGAACGGACTGGAGATCATTGATCATGATTCCGAACAGGAAAGGTCCTAGTATGGAGCCTTGACTCACACCCGATCGAGTATGGTATGGGGCTGAGACGAAGCATCCATACCGAACAAATTGCTGTCGATCACGCAGATAACTTGCGAAAAACTTTAGCAAGCCAGGGGAAAAGCCAATTCGGCTTAATTTCATTAGCAACACGTCGTTATCTACGCGATCGAAAGCCTTCCTGAAATCAAAATAGAGTACCTCGACCTGGATACCTTTATCAAGAAATTCCGAGATGCTATCTACTAAGATCAAAAGGTTTGTGTTGACTGAGCGACTCGATCTGAAACCATGTTGAGCATCACACAAAAACGGTTTGGTCTGTGCTGACAGATTTCGATGGAGTATGGACTCAAACAATTTACCCAACGTGGGAAGAACAGCTATCGGCCTGTAATCTTTTACGTCAGTAGCGTCACCGTCCTTTGGAATCGGCCTCACTCTAGATACCTTCCATTGGCGAGGGTAGCATGCGGTGCCGAGAGCCAAGTTAAAAATAAAGTTGATAGGAGTTTTAAGGCTCTCTACACATCCTTTCAAAATGTACGCCGGCAAGTTATCAGGCCCCACCGAAGAATTGGACTTCATTCGTTTTATTCCTACTTCAACCTCATTCACGGATATCGACTTAATATTAATGTGGTTGGCATCAAGATTATGACCTTCTGCCCCCAGCTCAGTCGTGTCCAGACGCGGAATGTCAGGCAGGAACACCCCAGAGAAGTAATCGGCAAACGCGCTTGCTACCTCCTTTCCAGTAACTTGCTGCCCACCAGCCGCTATACTAGAGGAAAACCCACCCTTGGTTTTTAGGCTGCTAAGGTGCTGCCAAAACGCCTGCGGATTGAGTCTAACCCTGCTCTGGATTCGATCAAGGTAATCATCATAAGCGGATGCTATGCATTCCTTGACTTTAGACCTCAATACCGAGAACTCATAGTAAACATCTTTATTTTTAGTGGCTTTCCATTCCCGGTGAAGTTTGCCTTTCAGCTTTAATTCGCTTATTATTTCAGCCGTGTACCAAACGGGATAACGTTTACTTGACTTCCTTGATCGAATCCGTTTCGGTATACACAGGTCAAAAACCTCGTACAATTTTCGATACAAAAGGTCAACAGCATCGTCGACATCCACAGAACCAAGAACATCCTGCCAGCAAACCACTGAAATGAGGTCATAGAAAAGCATATAATCTCCCTTGGAAAAGTTCCAGTCCCGCTGAGTGTCTACGTTGCTAGGATTCAGGTGTTCAGTTGGGGCCCGACCCGCGAAGTTATTCATCGGTAACGTAACCTCCAGGGGAGGATGGTATACATCTGACCTTGGAACTAATCCACTGCCAGGCATCTCCTTCACTCCACAATCAGTAATGCGCTCTGACACCAGTACAACATCAAGTTTACCTCCATAAGCATTCGTCACCTCATTCATTTCCTTCAAACTACAAACAACTAAACTACAAACTACAATACAAAAATATAATATACATACATACATATTACTTTGCGTACCCAGTGCAAAAAAACTATGCCACTAAACTAACCAGAGATATCGTTGAGAAAATGCTTGCGCAACATGCGCTTGAAGGTGAGTTTCGTTTGAGCTTGTCTGATAGTAAGCGGGAGAGCATTCCAAAGCCGAATGGCCTGGACAGTGAAGGAATTACTCATAAATCCAGTGCAGTGAGAGGGGACTACAAGCTTCAGGCTACGGGACTGGCGTAGAGTACCACCAGGTCGGGCGGTTACAAATTTAAATTTAGACCTAAGATAGCTAGGCGCAGCAGGGTCGAATAATATGGAAAACAGCGTACAGAGAACTCGTAATGACCTTCGTTTACGAATGGGGAGCCATTTAAGTTGACGGCGAAAAGTTGATATGTGGTCATATTTACGAAGTCCGAAAATAAATCTGATGGAGTTATTAAGTAGACGCTCTAGTCTGTCCAGGGAAACCTGGGTAATATTAGTGTAGCACACATCAGCATAATCAATAATAGGCATAATGAGAGCTTGAACTATGAGAATTTTAGTGCGGACAGGAAGAAAATGTTTGAAGCGGTAAAGCGCTCTAAGTGTGTTAGTCACTCTGCGGCAAACGTCAGACACTTGAGGTTCCCACGTTAGCCCGCTTGTTCTTGTCTTTAAGACAAACATGTATTGTCTTAAATTGGTATGTATCTAAATTTAAATAAGTCTTATCTCATTTCCACTCCATACCTATTACCTACTTATAGTAGAACAAAATTACACATTCGTTGTTTTCGAAACTGACTCACACTTGGCCGTTTTCAGATTTTTACTTTATTTCGACCTAAAGACAAACCTTCGAGCCAAATTTCAGGTCGGTACGACCATTGGAAGATAGACCCATTTAGTTCATTATGACTTCATAGTAGAACAAAGTTACACCTTCGCTATTTTTAAAACTGACTCACACTTGGCCGTTTTCAGATTTTTCCCTTTACTTTGACCTTAAGACCTATCTCCATGCCAAATTTCAAGTCAGTACGACCATTGGAAGTGGTCTAGGTTTTTGATGAGTGAGTCAGTGAGTCAGTGAGTGTATAGTAAAAATAGCGATTTTCTGACGTCAATATCTCAAGAACTGCTATAGGTAGAATAATGAAATTTTGTATTCTAGACAATTAAGGGGATGTTAACAGACACTCGAAATTTCATATGCGTAGATAAAATATGTTGCGAGTTATAGGTTGGTCGAAATTGGCCCGAAATGGTTCGTGTAATATACCACGGCCGGTGTGTCGCTTTTTTTTGCTCGAACTTGGCGGACACACTGCCGTGTGTCTAGATATAGGCTGATTTATTATTATTTTATTATTGTTGGTTAAGAATAGGTTTTTAATGTATCACACGCTCGTTCCATCATGGTAGCAAAATTAAAATAGGTTTATGGCAAAAAAAATATTTTTGGAACAAGCTTTTATAGCCGACTGTACTTTTCTGTATACTGTCATCAAGTACTCATTGAGACGATTCTAACGAGCCCAAAATCAACGGGGTTTACCTAATTCCCATGGACACCTGTCTCCATCATCAGATAAGCTTGATCGTACCATAAGTAATATTGAACTTTCATCCAAACTATTTCAGCTCAATCTGATAACGAAAAGTCACTGAAAAATTTATTGGAAATTTTGATGGAGAACTTACATATATATATACTTACATATGAAAATTGCCAGTTAAATAAAAACTTGTAAAAAAGGCAAGCGCAAGTGACGATTAAATCGATTTAAATTGTAATACGTTTAATGAAACACACCCAGCGTCATAGAATCGAGGTTGATCGGAAATAATTATTTCCACTGATCAAATTAGATAGTGTACAGCCTGGATAAAAATATAGAATAGTTTTGATTCCGGGTCCACGCAGACAAAGTCGCGAGCGGAAGTTAGTACTCTTCTTAAGTTGTGAGGAAACCAGTCTAATCCCAATAAATCTAGTTTTCCCTCGGGGTTGAAAGGGCAGATCAGATGACAGTCGTTTTCGTAAAACTAGTGCCTATGCCAAATTTTGGGATTAGGTGTCAAAGCGGACCCTGCGCTCCTTTAGGGCACAACGGGGAATAACGCTAAAAGGATGATGAATCTTTACATACATTCAAAAAGGGCATCTTTATTTTTAACCGACGAAAAAACGGAGGAGGTTCTCAAGTCAACGCGTACGAGTATATATATATTTTTTTAACGACGAAAAAAACGGAGGAGGTTTTCAAGTCAACGCGTATATACATATATATATATATTTTTTTTGTATGACCACGCATAACTTTTTAGAGAGTAGTCAGATTTTAATAAAAAAAAATTATTAGAAAGGGTATACCTCGAAGTTGGTCCCACATAAATTTTAAATAAAAATTCCAACCCTAAGGGTAGGAAAACAGGGGATGATTGATTGTTCACTTACTGATTGAAATGTATGACCACATATGCAGAGAATAATCACAAATATTGCATGTAAGTAACTAGTAATTTCGTTTGTAATTAACTAAAGTAAGCCACAAAAAATTGTAAAATAAAAACTTTTTAACAAAAAAATTAAACCACCGATAAAAACTGAAAAGCAAAAAATAATAAACCTTTTTTATTTAATTTAAGTAGTTCTTAAAGTTTATAAAAAAGTTTATTATTTATATGATTGTTTGGCGCCGACTCAAAATTACTTAGGTACAATTAGATTCATTTAAGAACTTAGTCATTAAACAAAATAAGAAAGGTTTATTATATTTTGCTTTTCAGTTTTTTTCGGCGGTTTAACTTTTTTTGTTAAAAAGTTTTTAAATAATATTTTTTTCATTTATTTCGCAGTCAAAGACGGAGCTTCTTTACTTTTTGTAAACCCTACATTATTTTAAGTATATTGGCAATAGTCGCTTTTCGTTGTTTCACCTCGGATCTTCAAAAAATCTGGCGCTTTCCTAAATGTTATAATATCTCATAGAATATATCCGAAGAAAGAAAAGTATTCAACAGCCATCTGGACCTCAACTTGGTTCGTGTCTTTTACACCCCAATTGTTTTCTCTCTAGTTCTCTCATATTAGCATAGCGCACGTGCAAGCGAGATCGAAACTCATTGAAATGTAATTGAGATAGGAAGCGATGATAAAAATAGTCTTGTAAAATAGAGTAAACTAAACAAAAGCACTAACAATAACAGCAGTAAGGTTTCCGGACCAACCAGTTGTTACAAAACATTGGGGTCTGTTTGATTGAAAATATCGAATAGAATTTGTTTTGTATTTGCAGCGCGCGCTTGTTTTCAAAGCCCTCTCAACTTAATGCCATTCCGGTTGCATCCTTCTGATGCCTGGCTTAACTACTTAATCCCAAGTATTGGTGTACTCATTGCGCTAGTTTCATCGAAAGTCATCGGATCTGAACATGGGAAACAATACTTCTTAAGGGGGAGGGTAAGTAGGCAACGCTTCTAACTCGGCAAAGCGACTGCTGTCACAGAGAACAAATGGGAATTAAGGAACTCAAAGCCCCAACCATGAACTTTTCATTGAACCAAAGTGATTAGTATCGAATAATTTTCCGTATGTCCTGAAACTCATGATCGAGAATACTGGTCTGCAGACGGAGGGGGAGGCTTTTGTCCAGCACTAAGACAGTACAGGCTCCCAATAATAATAAAAATAACAATGTCATCATCATCATCATCATATCAGCCGAAAGACGTCCACTGCTGGACATAGGCCTAGTAACAATGTACGTTCAGCAAAAAAATACTACACGGGTCTATGTCTCAGGGTCGGACGTTAAAAACATATACTTTTTTTAATTAAGTAATTTTTTCTCGTTCCAGAACCCAATGTCAGAACATCATCATGATAATTATCATATAAGCCGGAAGGCATCCACTGGTGGGCCTCCCTCCAATAGTCCTTCAAAATGCCAGAATGTGGGCACGCGTTATATAAAACTGATTCAAACTCAACGTTAACTTGAAAAGGGCCCTTATAGTTAACTATTTTCTCAAGAGCATGTAAAAATTTAGTGTTTGAGAAAACTTTGAATGCAATCTGAAATTGTGTACTAAGACTTCGTAGCGCCAACGTACGTAACTATTTTTAACCGACTTCAAAAAAAGGAGGAGGTTCTCAATTCGGTTGTATTTTTTTTTCAATGTTTGTTACCTCAGAACTCCTTCATTGATGAGCCGATTCGAAATTTCTTTTTTTGGTTGTATTGATATGCTTCCAGGTGGGTCCCATTTTTTTCTAAACTCAGTTAGATGATGGGATCCATGTGGAATTGACAGAACGCATCAATTTTATTAGGCACGCGTGTAGTAAGTTTGGTATTTTCTATTATAACTCGTGTATTTACATCCGGAAATCATTTTGGTGGCGAGGAATTGATGATGAAGTCCACAGATGACTTATCGAATTCTTCAATTATGTACTTAAAAGTGCGAAAGTACGTCACAGGTTCTGATAAGATTCCGTTGAAATAGGAACTAATGAAGTGCCATTGGTGATGATCATGGGGAATCGACGGAAGTCTTCAAATATTATCGGCCCACATACAGCGATTCGGTTTTTTTCTATAGTAATCAACGCATTTGCTATCAGAAATCAGTTCATGTGGTAATATATAAAAAAAAATGTGGAAATGTTCTCGTGGCTCGGCGGAGTACTAAACTGAAGTCAGTTAAAACTTTGTTTTTAAAGTAAATTATTTATGTATTGAATAACGTTTCCTCAAAGTTTGCGAATGTTACTTTCGCTTATAGCAACGTAACAAAATCTTGTAACAAATTTTGTTTTGGATAAAATAACGACAATTTGTAAACGATACATTTTGATGTCGATGGTTTCATTGGTACTAGAAACCTACATAAAGGTTAAAATATATAACCCGTCATAAAATTAAATATGCTGTCGAAACGTTACATTTTGTCGACAAACCCAATGCGCCTCAACAGTTACTCAAATGGGCATGATTCCTAAGTTTTTTTTTACCACTCCATTCGCTCCAGTTTTTGGAGAGGAACAAATGGACAACTACATATACAACTAGAGAACGTAAAATTCACAAAAATAGAGACAAAGATGGAACTCGCTGGCGGGAGCCGAAACGGTTCATTCATACTAATATGTTATGAATAAGTGTGACGTCACAGTTTTTTATTTGCGCTAAACATTATAGCTAAATTGCTTTAGGTACATAGTTGTCATACAATTTTGTTTTTATTTTAGCCTAAGGATCTTTTTCGTATATTTATTAATTTACTCTAGGACGATTTTAAATACATACTTTTTCTACTTTCATGTTCCATATCGTTCTATGAGTTAGATTGTACATATTTTGTAATACACACTGTATTGCAATATTTTGAGGGTTTACATAGCAACACTACGCTATCAATTTTAACACGAGGAAACTAACGTATTGAACCATTTTCCTAACAATTACCAATTGTTTCACGTTGTTTCGTTGTTTTTTCAGTCAAGAATAAACTGTTATTTTTATACATTTAACAAAGGTCTCAGAATGCCGTATTGTCTAAATTTCCATCAAATTCTAACGTTGACGGCTAAACAAAAGAACTCAACAATTCCAAATTTGAAAGATGCGAAAAGTTTTTCACTCTTGGCCGGCCCCGTTTTTATGAACGCATTACCATTGAACCTTTTCGGTCCCTCGATCTAGTTGCAAAATGTCTCAAGTTTTACAGTTTCCTTCAGATTATATGGTTACTATACATTTTTGGCTTTCATCTAGTTTTCCCTGAGTAATAAAATCCAGGAACGGAATAAAACTTGGAACTTGGAAGAAATGAAAATACAGTATAACCACAAAACTTAAATCTTCGACAAGATTTGGTTTTACTAAGTTCACAGACTCGTTACCATATATTATAAAGTTTTTTTTCTTAAAATTCATAAAATTGAAATTAAATGGTAATACAACATTATCTCAATCGAGAATCGAATGTAATGGAAGTCCTATTTTTTTGTTAATAACGATGATGACGAGTGCATGGCAGGGAGGTTATAAATAAGAAACTGCGTTCGAATCCCATGATCGCTTGCAAATTTAGAACACTTTTCGAACTTATCTCTAACCAATAAAGTGCTACAATATTCATCAAATTTATGATGATGACTATGCTTCTTCCGACCATGCATTGATATAAGGATTCAGAGTGTTGTAAGCATGAGAAATAAAATCGTAGTAATTGCTGGAACCTTAGTGCAATTCAAAGTTATAATGATACCATACAGAGAATAAGATAAATTTCAAGTACCTAGGTAGCGGGAGATAAGCCATGCATTCCCGCCCTTGTCCCAGAATTCACGTCCCTTCGTAAATATAACAACTGAATTAATTGCCTCAACAACGACGCTGGGGCCATCTATTATTGCGTTGCGAGGCGACAGCCATGAATGAGCAACGCGCGTGCGTACTAAGCATTGATCGGATACGGGTACGTAAATAATGTATTCGAACCCAAAAATACACGTAATATTTCAGCTGAACACACAATGCTTATGGTTTAGAGATAAAAAAAATAAAAATTAGAGTAGTTTTTGACGCGTCGTAGAAATATATATTAGTAAACAATAGTTTTGAAAGACACGCTTCGCTTAAGCGGCGTCAAAAAGGAAGTTAACTTCAATCAGATTTTATACGTCACTTGTCGAATGTAGGGAAATTGCAATTTTTCATTGGCCAAAGCAATAAAAGCGAGCGTGGAGTCGGCGCAGTAGCGTTCTGTTGATGCTTAGCTCTAGTAATGGCGCCACATGCGCTCCCAGCTATCGGGTGTAGCTGTCAAATAATATCTACGAAAACTATAAATTTCACGTCAAGAATTACTTCTTAATCTTGATATGACGTTTTAAAATGAATGTCTCGCACCAATGATTCCGAATTTGAATAAAGAACAGCATTTTGTCCGCGCTATCGCTTATTTTAGAACATAACCTCAATTCGTTCCGTCTATTCGCGAGTGACAATGTTTTCGGAACAATTCCGATTGGTTTTCGTATTTCTTTCATTTGTTTTTGGCGTAGGTTTGGCCAATCCAGATGCAAAACGACTGTACGATGATCTGTTGAGTAATTATAATAGACTCATTCGACCTGTTGACAAAAACAATAACACTGTGTTGGTGAAACTCGGTTTGCGGCTCTCTCAACTGATTGACTTGGTAAGCATAATTCATTGTTCTCCTTTTTTCTCTGCTTTATTTAACTGACTAAAGACGTTGGGCTCTCAGTTCGTGCCCATTCCTTAAATATAGAAGGGTCTAGCCAAGCTTAGACCGAATGCATGCACAAGATTGTAAAAGACAGCAATATTGAAGTCATTCTGCTCCAAGAAACACATACAGCTGATGCTTTCAGAAGAGAAACCATCCTTGGATACCAATGCGATGGTCCAGCAGAAGACTTTAAAAAAAATACGAGTGCAGATGCTAACTGCCTGGCAGAATGTACATTAAAATTATAAAAACAGTTAATTTTTATTGTAATTGCCATGCGATACATAAATCAATACCACATACAAGCATGAGCACCAGCACAGAACACTGCTATTGTATGAACGCACAGAACAGTTTATAGAAGACAGTACTGTTCTGTGCATTGAAACAGTAGCAGTACTGTGCTGCCCACTGTTCTGCCCCGTGTGGAATCGGCATAATGGTAAACAGACAGCGTCGTCTACACATGCTCCAAAGGAGGCACAAGTTCGTTTCTCACCCTTTGTTGATTTGATGAGTCGTTGTGTATACGGCTAGAGACACTTAAACACAGCTCCTCATTTAACACTTTCGCTACCAAGAATCGCTACGCGCTTCCGTCGTAGCCGATCCTGTAATTTTCCTCGTATGTAGCGGAAAGCGACTACGGCGTAGGCACCCGCTAGGCAGGTTCTTGGTTACGAAAGTGAACAGCAACCTTACTCGCCACCAGGAACACAACACCACATTACTAAATTGCAAGTGTTTTTCGGGCTGCGGTCTCTGTAAAGTAAAGGTGTCCTGCAGGTCGATCACATAACGCATTGTACGCGAGTGAGGTGGATCTAAATATCACTTTTTATATGGAAATACGACAGTTAAATTGCCCTAACGCGATTTTGAAACGTTATGCGATTACCCCTCTGTTTGTAACTGCTGTTAATAACTACGTATTGAAACGTTTATGACAGTTGTCTCGAGATATTCTTTAATAAGTTGGGTGGATACAGTTTGACATTCATATTTTAATTTCTTAAAAAATTGCGCAGCCCATAATCTCATAATCCGAAAGTAAAATTTGGCTTTACGACAATCTACTATATGACTTTTCTGTGCTGGACTCTACAACTTCATCATCGGAAGGCAACACTTGTGCTTACTTAATTAAGAAGTTGGCTTGGCTGCTCTTCCGGCATAAGTGAAATACACCTCTTAGATAAACACATTTCTTTTTAGAAATTATAGATTTGACATTTCAAATCATAGACAGCCGTATGTAAGAAGCCTATCTACCGAAGTGCCAAGTTACCGGTATTTACCAAAATGACAGCCATGATAAGCCAATAAAGTATTTACCTTGCTTGTACATCAAAGAATTCTCTCTGTTTGTACATAGGAATCCTAGTAATAAATACTTATAAATACTTAAATACTTATAAGGGGACAATCATACACAAATCGACCTAGTCCCATAGTAAGCTCAGTAAGGCTTGTGTTATGGATAGTAATTTCCCTACACATGCAGAGATTTTTTCACGGTCTACACAAAACGAGCTAAAACTACATTTTCTTCTTCCAGGGGATATAAAAAAAAACTGCCTAACTGACCAATGAACAAAACACAGGCTGGCTATTAAAGTAAATGCATTTACTCCTTAAATAACTATCTTCTTAAGTAAATGTAAAAAATAATTCAATTAGTATTAATTAACATCAATTGACATAAATTATGACAATAACAATACATAGTAAAAAAGTAAATTCCTAGTTTAAGAAAAATGCAGACAGCATAATTTTGTAATGTTTGATAAAATTATAACAATATTAATGTAAGTTATTAAAATAAATATAATATTGGATCCCTAAATTATAAGCTCTGGGGATCCAATATTATATTTATTTAAGAAGAACTTAAGAAATACCTTACTACATTAAGATCTGATTTATAACTATGTTCTGGCATTAAACACTTTGATCTTTATAAAATCATGGGAACGCAGTGACGTACTGTTAAATTATGATACCAAAGGACCCAAATCATTATAACGTTTGGGTACTCTTTTTTGCATTACTAAATGAACAGAAGCATGAATTAACCACGTTAAACGTAAATTAATGATGTTACTTTTTTCTGACACTTGTTTTCATGGCTGCGTCTCCCTCTTTTTAAAATCTGCATTTATATGGGTTTAAAGCCACAAAAGTTTTCTTGTCATTCTCAACCCCCGTTGTATGGGATATTGTAAGCATGTAAGAATTCCATGTTGTAACAATTTTATGAAATGACCGAGTTTCTATTGTGTCCTGGCAAACGGGACAGAATAAGAAATTGAAATAGTCATAGAAACTAGAATATTAACAAACTTATAAATATTGAAGCAGTGCAACAGACGTATGTTTCAAGATAAATAAATAAAGATGTATTATTATCTTTACTCTTATTTTACTACCCCATGTATGCTATGGCAAAACCTATAGCATATTATCAGAAAATCGTTTTCAAAGTTTTCTACAGTCGTAATTTTTGCGGCCGCCATATTTGGTCATATATCAGCATTTAGCAGAATCTGCTTTATCCTCAGTTAGGCATATTATCGAGTTTCACCAGGACTCTTAACTTGAGCCCCTAGACTTAAATGAGCCACTAGAGCCCCCTTATAATATTTTAAAAGGGCTTACTAAGGGTTTGACACAATCCCCCCGATTTCTCCCTTAGAAATGGTCGTTGAATTTGTATCTCTGATCTGGAGCGAAGATAGGGGTGCGTAAAATGCCTATATTTTACGAATATTATTAGGCACTGTTAATACTTAACAATGACCTAATTGCCTATTTACCTACCTAGTATGCCTGCCAGGTCCATCTAGGTTCGTGGATCGATAATTATGGTTATAACAATAAGATTGACTCGCTAGATGACGCCACACAACTATGGAGTAGGGCGACATCTGCGGATATCTATGTAAATTAACTAAGTTGCATAGGAAACCTAATTAAGCACTGTGTACTTACCTAGATAGTTCAGGAGCGCCCCGTTAGATGCCACTATGATGAATGTACAAAGGGTATATAAGCAATTGACACGGGCGCTCCGCCTCTTATTTTCCACGGATAAAACTGTAAGATCAAATATAACCTAAGTTAACGAAATCCTTGCCTTTCTTTAAGCCGCCATTAGCCGTCGCCTCACTATATGGTGACCCCAGTTTGAAATCGCGATTAATCTCAAAATTTTAGCGAATCATATTAAATATTTGTATTAAATTGCAAGCTTCGCAACGAGGTATCGCCGCGCAAATTTTTCGGGCCGGAGGAGTAGCGTGGCCACATGGTGACGCGCCGACCTGAAGATATTTCAGGAGGCGACTATTTAGGCGAGCACGCCTGACGGGGGCGCAGCCCGAGCCAACGCCGGGAGCGCCGTCCTAGGGACTCCGAACGCGGGCCACGTGGGTGGTACCGCATAGCAACAGCACGCCTGACGGGGGGCGCAGCGAGAAGCGCCGTCCTAGGGCTCCGAACGCGGGCCACGGTGGTGGTACCGCGGCAACAGCAAGGATCGACGTGAGCAACTACCAAAGGAACCACGTGGGTGGTACCGATCGGCAGAAGAGTGCCCAACCAGCACACGTGCTACAATCCAACAGGCAAGTGAGCTGGCAATTTCCTAACCTATCCCAATCTCCCTCAAGAATTGTAATTATAGTTGTAGGTGGAATTTGTAATCGTAAAATCAATAACCATGAGTGATTCCGAACATTCCGATTCTAGACAAGTAGAAGGAAAAGAATTGAAAGAGCAAAAAAGTAAACGTGGCGTTTATAAACGAAAACTAACATTATTTAAAAAAATTATGGATAGAATAAATACAAGTAATTTAACAGCCGAGATGATTGTAGATATTAACCTAAGGCTAGATCAATTACCAAAGCTATACGAAGACTTTTCTCAAGTACAGGATAGGATCGAGACACTGTGCAGCGAGGAAGGTGACATCGAGGCTCAAGGCATCGAACGTGAGTCTTTTGAGAACACATTTTATCCCGAAATCAGCCTTCCTAGCTATGATGGAGACCTATCACAATGGTTGCAGTTTCGAGACACATTTGATGCCCTGGTCAATCAAGGCAGCCTGCCTCCAATAGTGAAGTATAAATACCTACGCAGCTGCTTACAAGGCAGCGCGCTCGAGGTAATTAGTTCGCTTGATTTTTCCGAAGAAGGGTACACGCTCGCGTGGCAAATGCTTTGTGAACGTTACAATAACCCGCGACGCCTAGTTTCCAACCACATGCGAGCCTTATTCGACGTGGAAACTGTCCCTTCAACCCCTTCGGGCCTCAGAGGGCTCTGCGACAACATATCTAAACACTTGAGGTCCCTACATTCATTAGACGTACCTATCGAGAATTGGGATCTAATGATTATTCATGTCCTAGCAAACAAGCTAGACAGCCGATTAAAATCGAAGTGGGAAAACAGTATTGATTCGAGGAAATTGCCTTCGTTGCAGGAATTTCGAGCTTTCCTGAGAAACCGAGCTGATCGGCTGGAAGTGTCCAGTCCGACAGCACACGCGGACGACAGCACCACCACCAAGAAGGCCATGGTAACCACGTCCGAACCTACCAAGGTAACCTCCAACCATAATAAGACTAACTCGTGTCCTTATTGCTCAGGTACACACTACATTAACCAGTGTCAAAAGTTCAGTGCATTAAGTGTTAGTGCGCGAATTCGAGTCGTAACCAAATTGCGATTATGTTTCAATTGTTTGTCCGGTACGCATATTATAGCTAACTGCAGGGCCAGTACGTGTAGGTTATGCCAGGGCAAACACCATACGTTGCTACACAAACCAAATACGTATAGCAGCACATCACCAAACAACAACCGTACGTATAGCAACACATCACCAAACAACAATCGTACGTATAGCAACACATTACCAAACAACAACCAACCGCGACGACCAACTACGATGTACACCAACGAGCAACCAAGCTCCAGTCACACTCAAATCGAGAGTACGACATTAATGTATAGTAAACAGACAGAACCGATTTCTCAAAATAAATCAGTTATACTTCCAACAGCCCAAGTACTCGTCAGGGACAAGTACAACAAGACTCACAAATTAAAGGTCTTGTTAGATTCGGGATCGCAGTCGAATTTTATTACCCAGTCAGCATTTGACAAGTTGCAACTAGACAAAACACAGCACAACCTAAGAGTGCTAGGTTTTAATAACAGCGTGACTAACGTGTTACATTACTGTGATTTGACGCTGCAATCATTAGACAATAGTTACATAACAACGCTGTCCTGTTTTATTGTGCCTACTATTTGCAGTTTGAACGTAAACATGCATAATATCGAACGTTTGAACATTCCATCCCATTATAAATTAGCAGATAACGACTTTAACGTACCTAGCGAGGTAGATATGATCATCGGCGCAGAACGTTTTTATGATTTACTTTGTGTCGGTCAGCACCGACTGGGCACCGGAATGCCTACATTGCAGAAAACTCGCCTGGGGTGGGTGGTGACGGGTTCCGTACACTCTAAACCACGTTTCGAGACTATTCAATGTAAAATAACTGTTGAGTCACAATTGCAAAGGTTTTGGGAAATAGAGGAGGGTTCCGAACCAAATTTACCTAATGATGAAAAACAATGCGAGGATATTTTCAAAAATACCTATACACGCAAATCTGAAGGTAATTTCGAAATTGAACTTCCATTGATGTTACCAACTACCAGTCTAGGTAAATCTAGGCATATTGCTTATCGGAGGTTCAATACATTAGAGTCTAGATTCCAAAGGAACCCTGAATTTAAAAATAAATACGTGAGTTTCATGCACGAATTTCAACAAGCTGGCCACATGATTCAATTACCAGATAATTATGAAGGGCCATGTAACTATTTAGGTCACCAGGCGGTATTTCGAAACTCCCCAACTACCCCTACTAGAATTGTTTTTGATGCAAGCTGTAAGACTGATAGCGGTCTTTCATTGAACGACATACAATATAAGGGTTCAATAAAGCAGGACGAGCTCATTAATATATTACTTAGATTTAGAAAATACAGGTATGTAATAAACGCGGACATTGCTCAAATGTACCGTTGCATTTATTTGAAACCACATCAACAATACCTACAATGCATATTCTGGCGAGAGAACACGCATGAACCACTCCAAACCTATATGCTGACAACCCTTAGTTTCGGTTTAAAGTCAGCTCCACACATCGCGACAAGATGTTTGTTGCAATTGTCTTACGAGAACCAAAATACATTCCCAGCGGCGGCGGAGGCCATCGCGAATCAATTCTACATGGACGACTTCATTGCCGGGGGCGATGACGAGAATCAGGTAGCTGAAACAGCCTCACAGGTCAACGAGATCCTGGGAGGAGCGAACTTCACACTCCGGAAGTGGAAATCCAACTCCGAAGCCGTCTTACAAAAGGTAACAAAGTTACACACCCACCAACACACATCTCCAACCGAGTTTGGAGATAAAACACATAAGGTGCTCGGGCTAGCATGGCGCAATGACTCTGACACGCTTATGTACACCATAAAAGAAAACCAAATTTCAGAACCAATCACTAAGAGAAAGGTGCTAGGGGTAATTTCCTCCATTTTTGATCCCCTAGGGTTGACAGGACCGGTAATAATTATAGCTAAGATATTTATCCAAAAGTTGTTTAAAGCCCGATTAGATTGGGACGCCGAGTTGACACCAGACTTAATAGAAGAATGGAATAAATATTATAGTGAGCTATTCCTTCTAAATAACTTACAAATTCCAAGATGTACAGTTATACCTAATTATGTAAAGCTAGAAATACATGGCTTCTGTGACAGTAGTACAAAGGCCTATGGGGCCGTCATTTATATTCGTTCGAGCGACAGGTTAGGTAACAACCAAGTCCACCTACTTTATTCGAAGTCAAAAGTGACACCAATTAAACCTCAGACTATTCCGAATTTAGAACTTTGCTCTGGCTTACTTTTAGCAACGCATGTCGACAGGGTGAAACGGGCATTGAAATGTGACATAGCCGGAATCACCTTATGGTCAGACTCAAGCATTTATCTTTGTTGGTTAAAAAATAATAACCTTAAACTCACTTGTTTTGTTAGCAATCGAGTAACAAAAGTATTGTCACTTACCAACAAAGACGACTGGCACTGGATTAGTTCCGAGGACAATCCAGCTGATTATTTATCGCGCGGAATAGAACCAAGTAAATTGATAAGTAAATATTCATGGTGGCACGGGCCCTCGTGGCTTAGTCAAACAGCTGACACATGGCCAAAGCGTAGCGCAGAGTCATTGGGTCAGACGCCCGATACCACTATAGATACAACATATACCATGAGTCTAAACACTCAACAAAATGACACACTACAATACCTACTCGAGAGGTGGTCGAGTGATAGAACTCTTATTCACGTTGTAGCCTACATTTTCCGATTCGTACATAATACAAAAAACAAAACGCGAACAATTAACCATAACAAACAAGTATCTGGGTTACTAACCGTTAACGAGTTAAAACAATCAGAACAAACATTAATCAAACTTGCACAAATCGAGTCATTCCCGCAGGAATACAAATTATTAAAAAATAACGATCCAATTCCTAACAAATCAAAAATAGTGTCATTACATCCATTCATGGAGAATGGACTTATTCGAGTAGGCGGAAGAATCGGTCTTTCGCAGTACGCGTACGACAAAAAGCATCCCTTTATTTTGAGTCACGAACACGCGCTAACAAAGCTACTAATGCAAAACGCACACATACGAATGTTGCACGCTGGCCCTCAGTTATTACTATCAACAATGCGCGAACGCATTTGGCCAACCAAAGGCAGAATGATAGCAACAAAAATCGTAAATAAATGTGTACCGTGTTTTAGGGCAAACCCTAAAACAACCAACCCTATCATGGGAAACCTCCCCCCCTCAAGGGTCACCCCCTCCCCGCCCTTTTGGATTACGGGTTTAGACTACGGAGGTCCATACAACATCCGAGATAGGACAGGACGTGGTTACAAGGTCTATAAGTGCTATATAGGTATATTTATTTGTTTCGCAACGAAGGCCATTCACCTCGAATTAATTTCAGGACTCGAGTCAGCCAACTTCTTAGCAGCGCTACGACGGTTCATAGCGAGACGAGGTAAACCAAAGGAGTTGGTAAGTGACAATTCAACCACGTTTCATGGGGCTCATAACGAATTGCGAGATTTACAGAATTACTTAATTGACCGTTCGAGCGAGCTAGTATCTCATTGCGCAGACGAGGGCATCAAATGGCGATTTATTCCCGTTTATACACCCCATATGGGGTCGTTATGGGAAAGTAGTATAAAACTTACAAAACATCATTTAAAAAGGGTGATAGGACAAGCTTTATTGACCTATGAACAATTTGTAACAATCTTAAATCAGGTGGAATCAATTGTAAATTCTAGACCATTGTGTTGTCCCTTACCTAGTAATAACCCCGATTTTCCTGCCCTCACGCCAGCTCATTTTCTGTTGGGAAGAACGCCAACTTCGCTACCAGACGATGATTACAACGACATACCAAGAAATCGATTAACCCATTACCAATTTTTGCAACAAATCACCCAGGACTTCTGGCGCCGCTGGTCGCGGGACTACATCGGTACTCTCCAGGAGCGGACGAAGTGGAGGAGTTCGCGGGGCCAGAGCCTCGCTGCTGGCACCGTCGTCCTGGTGCGCGAGGAGCGCCTGCCCCCCTGCGTATGGAGGCTGGGCAAGATCGTCGCGACGCAGCCGGGCCGCGACGGAATCACCAGGGTAGCCACCATCAAGACTGCCAAGGGCGACATTCAGCGCGCATTCAACAACATATGTCCGTTGCCCATAACGGGACACGTCATTTGATATGTAATAATTTAACCTAGTACCTATTAATTCGATAAGTTCATTTCTAAAGAATATTTAAGCTATATACCTACCTATGTTAAACTGAAAATAAACACTTGTCGCTTGTTTGTTTCATTAAACCGTCTTAGGTAAGAACGCCCATAGCTCATTTTACAAGTCTAAATATCTATTAACCTACCTATACCTATCAATACCAGGAAGCTATGCACATTCTTACTGAAGAATAAGTAAATCTATTCCTTGAAATACCTATTGCTATGGGATAGCCATAAATAAAATAGCTATTTTAAGGGGTGGCAGAATGTTAATACTTAACAATGACCTAATTGCCTATTTACCTACCTAGTATGCCTGCCAGGTCCATCTAGGTTCGTGGATCGATAATTATGGTTATAACAATAAGATTGACTCGCTAGATGACGCCACACAACTATGGAGTAGGGCGACATCTGCGGATATCTATGTAAATTAACTAAGTTGCATAGGAAACCTAATTAAGCACTGTGTACTTACCTAGATAGTTCAGGAGCGCCCCGTTAGATGCCACTATGATGAATGTACAAAGGGTATATAAGCAATTGACACGGGCGCTCCGCCTCTTATTTTCCACGGATAAAACTGTAAGATCAAATATAACCTAAGTTAACGAAATCCTTGCCTTTCTTTAAGCCGCCATTAGCCGTCGCCTCACTAGGCACTTTACATGAAGGTACAAGTTACAATTTTGAAAGTCTTATTGTTTCAGCTAACGAAAAAAACACAGAATGCGAGCTTCTTACAAATTCCTACCCAAACACGTGGCTTAACCGGGTTTGCGCATATTCGAACTAAACCGAAACAGACTTCAATTCAGTAATCTGCCAAGCCGCATGAACATTTCCTTTCCACTTCAAATGTATGATTTGAAAAATGGTTTTTTTTTTCATGCCTAAACAATTTAACGACACGTTGGCGTGATCATAGGGCGAGCACCGTTTCAAAATCACGCATACGTGTCGTGATTAGCGGTGAATGGGTTAAATACGCGTGTTTCATGACATGACGACACTCGTGTGTTATTGTTATATCCCGATAAGTCACGTTGACACCTTGCAGCAAGATGTATGTGTCGCAGTGAAATGGTCAAAACAGAGATTTGAACAAATCCCTAAGGGATATGATCAAATCACGCAGGATGTTAAAATGGAGAATCCATTTTATCATTTACCTGATACAAATCAGTCATTTGATCAAATCTCTGAATCTGTTTAGTGAAATGACGAAATCGGATAAAAAAGGCAACTCGTTTTTTCATTTCACTAGATTTGTTTAGTGATTTGATAAATCCCTGAAACGCGTCAGTGAATTGACGAAACTAACGCGATTCGCGATTTCACTAAACAGATTCAGAGATTTAAATCAAATTACTGGGGGGTTACCACAACGTCCCATTGCAATTCAATTTAGGTTTCATCTGTCATTTTGTGACAGTTTTTCTATGTCACTGACAGCTTTCGATTCAGTTTAGGTCCTAAAATGAATCGCGTTAACAGATCGTGGTAAGGCCCCTGATTTGTATTAGGTAAATGATAAAATTAATTGGCCATTTTAACATCCTGCGTGATTTGATCATATCCCTTAGAGATTTGATCAAATCTCTGTTTTGACCATTTCCTTGCAACATATGCAAGAACACGATTCAGTTTTAAATTAACCGGGTTGTACAGAATGTACAGTTTTTTTTTAATTGTCGGAAAATGGATTCTTACTCGACTTAACAAATTAAATCCTATGTTAATTAATTGAATTAATTTTTAATATAAATACATAATGTTTGCACTGGCAATAGAAGGGATGTTCCGTTATTATTGGCAGTATTCCTGAGGACAGGAAGACAAAATGTTGCGTTCGATGAAATTGTAAATATAAATTAAATCACTCCTTTTTTTCGTGTTCTTTCGTACCTCTGTTTAAATATTAAATCAAGAAAGCAGACATCTTGCTGAGTTGGGTCCATTTTGTGATACGGCTGGGGCTGACATTTGCCAGTTTATTATCATGCTTGTTTGTTTTGTACTTGTGCCAAAAGTAACGAACTCGACTTCGTGTTTCTGATTTCGATTCACATAATAACAATTTTGTCATACATAGAGACTATAGTAAAATGAAACGCTGATATAAGTAACATTTAAATTGCCTAGAGATATAAACATTCATAAGGTTTCTAAGTGTCACAATGATTAATCAAATTGAAATTAATGAAGCTGTGTATCTTCGACGAGACACGTGTCTAAAATGCCTTAAAGAAATAGGTAAAAAGTATGAAAATATGAACTTTATTCCTCAGAGTACCAGTAACGATCTCTGTAGAACACACAAGGTCTTTTTTGTTTCTTTTTTATTACATTAAACTGAATCAACAATCAAAAACGATTAACGAACCTGCTTACAAAATTTCACGACAATCGTTTGAGAAATGCGTGTATTTGTGTGTTATGAATAAATAATTTTAATTTCATTTTAATTTCATTCATTTCATTTCAAATAAATTAAATCTATAATGCAAAATTTTAACATGAAATAAATAATCTAATCTAATTAATCACACTACAATTTATTTAAAAGCCGGGATTATTACATTTGTGCGACACCGAGTGTGCGACACATCGTTTGTGCGACGTATGAGTAAGCGATGCACGGTATTGCGACATGTCATTTGTGCGACATGTCGTTTGTGATGAGTATCACTCAGCGATACTCAGATTAGTGACAAATCATTTGTGCGGCACGTTGTTTGTGCGAAGTAAGTTTGATTAACCGTCACAAAAATTTGCGACTACTGATTTGTGCGAATAATGGTTAATCGGTGTATTGCGACTTGTCGTATTTACCCGCTTTTCATTAATTAACAAAATTAATTGCGCAACTTCAAATACAGCGACGTCACACGCTACCAGGTTAATGATAAATTGGCGTTATCCGAGAATTGGCAAAATTGTTGAGCGGCCCGTTATCGTCCTAGGCCCGCACCCGCGCTCTACAGGGGAGGACGGAGTTAAGCGGTCTACTTATAACCATCGACTACTTTTACTCGTCGACCTAGTATAATGTACGTCGTTATGTCATAGTCAGATGACAATCGTCAAGTAGGTGAACTGGGGTAGACCATGTGAAATGCAATAATGTCAATGAAGTTAAGACTTGAATAGAGAATAAAACACACTTCCTCTGTACTTATGAATACTTAACGTCTGACTGATCGTATGTTAGTTTTTCACTATCCTGGTATAAAAAAAACTTTGC
Source organism: Epinotia demarniana (assembly GCA_945867215.1). Lineage (NCBI taxonomy): Eukaryota > Metazoa > Arthropoda > Insecta > Lepidoptera > Tortricidae > Epinotia > Epinotia demarniana. Next base: position 3,715,532 of record OX244273.1, on the reverse strand, counting down.
CACAATTACTTAAATTGTTATGTTCTACGTTCAAAATAATTACCTCAAATACGACAAAACTTACATGCGAAACCTACCCCGAATTTCATTAATCCATTTAATTGAAGCAAGTTACAACATAGCCGTACTCCCGGCGAACAAGTTGCGTCTTTAGATTAGTTTCAACTAAATTGGCAGACACTCGAACGGTATTGGCAGCGGTAGTTAGGACACCCTGAAATTATGCTATCCTGGTAACATGTAGGGTAAAATGGGTGGAATTTACGGTAAATGCAATTCAAAGCGAGTTTGATGGTTTCGTATAAAGGAGCGGGCGTAGACGAGAGACATGTGCTTCACATTTCAATTTGATTTAAATGCAAATAGACGTATTTGTACTTATATAAAAAGCTGAAGGTCCTGGTTTGAATCCCGTTTAGGGCAAATAATTGTGTGATGAGCATGAATATTTGATTTTGAGTCTTGGTTGTTTTCTATGTATTTAAGTATTTATGTCTACGAAATATATCGTCGTCCAGTGCTCATTATACCACAAGCCTCCCGTCCCAAGTCCCGTAAAATATTGATTGTACGTCTCAAATTAGATAAAACTTAAAGATATTTTATCAAGACGCTACTAGAATAGACTAAGACATGGAAAATGATTATTTCTGCTTAAGACTATCGCAAAGTGATAATCAAACAAAACAGTCACAGAAAAGAGCTCCACTCAGCTACGTAAATAATTCAAATTCAAATTAGTCATTTATTTGTGACAGCAAATACACACTAATACATACAGAAAAGAACAATGTCACGAAAAGTTACCTGGAACAATCTTTTATGTTTTATTTCTCGCACTTTTCACTTTTGTCTAAAATCTTTGGAGTAATGTGAGTTTAAGCACTTTTTATTACGTTAGTGCATATGATAGCCGAATGTGTATTATAATGCAAAGCACTTATAATCATGTTAGATATCAATCAAATTGAATAACGTTTGCGAAATTCAAGCCGTGAATAATCAACAGAATAACGAAACATGAGAACCGGGATTGGTTGACTTTGTTTCATAGTAATCTTGTGATTTCGGAATGCATGTATTTGACCGTTAAATCGTTAAGAAAATGGTGATAATATGTATAGTAATTTAAGGTTTAGAAATTAAACGTGAAAAGCTTAGGAAAAGCCCCTTGTATTTGTATTACAAGCTCCTTTTTACCACTTTTCCAACAAAATACCCGCTCCATAAGACCTAACCTCTTCTCCAATCTCGTCCACATAAAGCTCCTAGAGAAAACCTGTGCTGTAAATTCAGAGCAATTTCCATATGAAATTCTATTCGCGTCACAGCAAACTGTGTCTAGCCTGAAATAAACTACACAGTACCGAGAGGTCTTTGTGACATAGTTGGGATTCCCAGCGCGCCCGCTGAGACACGCAAGGCATTCTGTTCTACAAGTTTTAGCTAATTTAAATGAGCATTTAGCCTTAAAATTTCCTGGCTTTTGAGCGTTTTTTAACAAGGTTTGTGTGGCGTCATTCTTTAACTTATGATGGTAGAATGACGTTCCACAAACACTGTTTAAAAACGCTCAACCGCCGGGAAAATTAATGCTGCATGCACAGGGCGGCAAAAATGCAGCAATATAAACGCGCGTTTCACGAACGTACGACTGTCGCACGCGTAGAGAAAGAATAGAATAGATTCACACACACACATACCTACACACATGTGTCACAAAGATGTAAGAATAGGCAATACCACAAGTGAGAACGAGATACAATGTCAAATCCTCTGTCCCTCGGCGCGGATTTTTTTTGTTTGTAACTAGCTTGTTTGTCACCACCTGTAAAAATATTGTACTGAACTGACGGCACGGATATAATACGACTAAAGTATATAGGCAGGAGATGTCCAGAATGTACTGATACTTGGCAATTTAAAAAAAAAAATATTGAATCAGGCGTTACTTTGCGGAAGTCCATGATATATTAGGAGAACAATATTTCTTTGCTATTCCGCTAAAAGCTATTTTTATAGCGGAATAGCAAAGAAATATTGTTCTCCTAATATATCTTGGCAATTTAGTTAATTTACCTATTATCCTTTCGGGTATTTGGACTCCCATTAAGTGCAATACAATTATTTATTTATTTTATTTATTTCCCCGTGTGGTGTCGGGTTAGAATTTCACCACCCCCTTTCTTCCCGTGGGTGTCGTAAAAGTCGACTAAGGGACTAGGGTTGAAGTGTGTTGTGGGCGATGGGCTAGCAACCTTTCACTGCAATATCACATTTTGTCGATATTTTATACCCACATTTATGCTAAAAGTGGCGCTGGAACAAACGTTTCATGTGCTCTGCCTACCCCTTTTGGGAATAAAGGCGTGAATGTATGTATGTATGTATGTATGTTATTTATTTGAGTCAGCCAACAAGCGGCCTACCGAAGAATATTAAAATAGCTCCAAGTCTTCTAATATTTAAAAATAAATTAAAATCTCACATATTAAACAAAATACCGGTTATCTAATACGGCCCCTGGCCTCAACACGGTCTTATCTCGTGCTCGACAACATACCGGCCATCGGCCGCCGGCAAACCAAATGCGAGTATGATATTTACGTCTACCTACTCTTTTACACTAATACTAGCCAGTATATGGCATATACCGCATCATGGCACATTGCACATGAACCTACAAAGCGGTTAAGATTTAATTATTTGTGGTAACGATTTTTATTGTCTGTTAGATTTAGTAATCAAATGATATTTCTATCACTGTTTTCTTTTTAGTCGTTTACGAATAGACATAAAATTATCTTAATATCTTAAATTAAGTACCTACTCATTAAGAGTCCGTGTCGGCCCGGCAAAAGTTCGATTGTAGGTATATTACCCGTCTCCCGAGCGCGCCAGCGCAGGTGTCGTGGTGGGGGTCGAGCGAGTGCTAGGTCGGCGTAGAAAAGTTTTGATACTTTAACCGTTTTATCTGAGTTTTTCGTTACTTAATATTTATATTCATATAAATATATAAATGTTGTATATATAAATACATGTACAACACATGTGTTGTATATTTGTTATACGTGTTGTGTTGAAATAAAATATCAGGCAATCAACAAAAAAAAAACGAATGTATTTTCTGTGTGAACATGATACGGAGTATCAAAATTATGCACAAATAATATTCGAGCTATTGAAATTCAGCGTAATCGAACTATGCGAATCTCAATTCTGCCAAAACAGTTTATTATGCGAAAAGTCAATTATGGCTACATAGATTATGCGAAATTGAATTATTACTAAAAAAAAGACCGGGTTGCACTCCGGGAGTGCCGGCAGAAGTGAAAACTTGAATAATTTTAATTTTGCAATAAAAAACCCTTCCTCCCCCCTCCCTCCCCCTGCGTGCCAATATATCTAATAACAGCCTTATTAGTAGTACGCTATAGTTCAACTTAACTCAGCAAAATTGATGAAGGAGACGATGAAATAAAATACCAATTTGTTTTGCCATTGCTAAATATTTTTCAAAGCCCTATCTCTTTAGGAATAACGTCCAAATTCGAACTATTCGAATTTATTCAATGGCAAAACGGTAAAGGACGCGTGGACAAAATTACATATCTATTTGCAGACAATGCAATTGCAAAAAGTGTTTAACGGCTTTATACTCTTACGAATAGTGTTCAGTTTTGAATGAAGTCGATTCGGCTAACAAAAAATATAAGAGTTTGCTTTTTTATACAAAATAGAATTTGCATTTACGGAAAATGTGTTACGACCTTATACTGTTAACAATAAAGTACAAACTAGAACTATGTGCCCCTAGTCAATCCCCCGTTTTCCCCCCCGCCCCCATGCCTCGTCCCGAATCTCTCCCAATTCTACGGTCACGTGACATCACAAAAATCTGTCACGACTGTCACGAGTTTATCAATTTTTCCCCATCCCAAAAAGTGCTCAGCGCCGCTAAAGAAGTTTTCACTTCAAAAATATGCCAAAACAGAGGGAACCTACTTAGAACTGTATCGTTAATTATAATGTATTTATGTAATTACTAGAAATTCAGAATTCATTCAAGTACTTACTTGTTTGACGACTGCTTTAGCCTAGTTGGTAGTGACCCTGCCTACGAAGCTGGAGGCTCTGTTCGAATCCCGGTATGGGCATTTACTTCTTCCTGAGTCATGGATATTGGTTTTCTATGTATTTAAGTATTTATTTACCTATCTATATAAGTATGTATATCGTCGTTTAGTAGCCACAGTACAAGCTTCCTTTAGTTTGGGACTAGGTCGATTTGAGTAAGATTGTCCCCAATATTTATTTATCTTTATTCATCTTAAAACTTAGTAACTTTGGCTTTGCTGGAAACGTATGGCCAACTGGTGCCTTTTTTTAGGGTTCCGTACCCAATGGGTAAAAACCGGGACCCGTTCGCTGTCCGTGTGTCTGTCACCAGGCTGTATCTCAAGAACCGCGATAGCTAGACAATTTTGAACGAAGCCCTTTCACGTCGGTTGAGAAATGCGACCTCTAGAGGAGAACAGCCGGAAATCCGGACAGACATACGAAAGCATTTTTGTCCAAGCTGAAACGGCGACCTTATTCGCTTCCGCTCACTAGGTCGATAATTAACTACTGTTAGAGTTTTCAGTTTCCAGGTTATTCAATTCTAGGTGAATAGTTTTTACCTGAATTATAGTATAACATTAGTGTATGTGTTGAAATAAAATACTAGGTAATTTAGAAATGTAGGTACAGTTTATTTTTGATTACAGTTGATTGACCTAACGTATGAGCTTAATCACCTGATAAATATTAATAATTCGTTAACCTTTCCAGATTCCAGCGTTGTGCTGATTTCGTTATAGTCTGGTTTAAATCTTTAGGACAACAAAATATTTTCTCTCTCTGTACTTTACCAAATGAACGGTTTGTCTTCCTAGGCGCCATACTTGAATCTAAAATAATAAAACCAATCAATTTATGAATAGTTTTATAGTATACTACATTAGCGACATGAATAGTAAGAATCTGACCAAGGAAAAGATGGGCGATAAAAAGATATGGAGATAAAACATGTTGCACCGTACGTCCACAACTAAAGTGAAAGATGAAACAACTTCAGCAAATATTATCACTATACGTAGGTCATAAATGACTTACAAGATGCAAAACGATAACTATAGCCTTTCAGAGTGCTATTGAAAAAAGCGCTCGCTCAGGATTCGGTATTTTGAGACGCGTAGTGCGTAGTGTGTGTGTAAATACTACTAGCACACACACAAGCTTACTGTAGCTGTATAGCGCACCGTTGGAGCGAATGCGCGACCGATATTAATACTTGCACTATTCATATTGTTATTTTTGTCAACCCTGCATATTATGGCGGTGGTTTGTAAGTACTTGTGAATGTTACAAATGAAAAAGTGATGGCCGTTGGACCTTGGACCCCCCACAAAGTGGACTGATGTAACTAATAACAATAACTAATTAACAAATAATTAAAGCTTGTTTTATAACAAGCTTTTCTCCTTTTATTAAATTTTTAACTTTTTAGATTTTTAATTTTTCCTATATTAGTTGGAGTTGCATATTCACGCCATATCATATAGATATGTCAAACGAGCCCAAAGTCGATGGGGCTGCGTCTTTTAATTACGGAGTTCCATGGCTACCTTTCAGCTCCATTATCAGACCCTGGTTACCATATAGAACCAAAGTACTCGTCAAGACGAATTACACGACCTCAAACTTGATGGGGTTGCGTCGTTTAATTACGGAGTTCCTATGACCACCTTCCAGCTCCATCATCAGACCCTGGTTACCATATAGTACCAAAGTACTCGTCAAGACGAATTAAACGAGCCCAAACTCGATGGGGTTGCGTCGTTTAATTACGGACTTCCTATGACCACCTTCCAGCTCCATCGTCAGACCCTGGTTACCAAAGTACTCGTCAAGATGAATTAATCGAGCCCAAACTCGATAGGGTTGCGTCGTTTAATTACGGAGTTCCTATGGCTACCTTCCAGGTCCATCATCAGACCCTGGTTACCATATAATACCAAAGTACTCGTCAAGACAAATTAAACGAGCCCAAACTTGATAGGGTTGCGTCGTTTAACTACCGAGTTCCTATGACCACCTTCCAGCTTCATCATCAGATCAGCTTTATGTCATAATAATATTACATTGTCATCCAATTTATACATGCATGCAAAATTTCAGCTCAATCGGAAACCGGGAAGTGGATCAAATTTAACTTGCAAGATTTAATTACAGACAACGGATAGGTGAACTAAATAAAAGTTTATAAAAATTCACCAAGTATCACGATCACTCGTAAAATATTTGACATTGGAGCTATACAATTCGTAAGTTGTTTCGATTAGCCTCACGAATGTCTCACTAGTATAGTTTGACCCCGACGTTGGTAACAACTATGTCTAGCCGGAGATCAAAATAATATTTTAGTCGAGGGGTAGCCTTCGTGAATAGCCACAATTACACGACGTACAGGTCCAACCCGGACAACGGCTAAGCCGGTACTGCCGAATCGATTTTTTTTTTTTTTTTGAACCTGACTGTTGCTATAATAGGACGGACCCAATATAGCGGTCGAACTGCGTGGTTGGAGGGTGGCCTGGGGAAAATCCAGGGGAAGCCTCCGGCACGACCACGCGGGGAAGTTTGTACACTGGAATACTCTAAGAGTTTGCGCTCCAGTGAGATTGGTTGAACGGTATCAACCGAATCTGGGGTGTGAGTGGTATCGAACTACTGGGAGTTTTATCGCTGGTTCGCTAAAACCTAGCCTAGCTGAGAAGAGTCCAGCAAGAAACTCAGCTAGGCCCGACTTGCGTCGGACTGACTCTACCCGGTATGCGGCGGTACCGGGACGAAAGCGGACTGTATGTGTCTGTGTTGACTCGCGGTGGACGTCCCCGCCGGCGGGAACGCTGAAGTGTACGCGATGTGTTGGACGCCGAAAGCGCAGCGTTCCATCTTTCGATGGACGCTGTGATTTCGTCGTCCGGGTCCGTGAGTGTGTGCCTAGAACGCCGGACCGTGCGGCCCCTAATCAGTGAGCGCCGAGTAACGACAGAGGGGGGAGGGATGGGGACGTAGTCAGCAGCCTTCCTAACTAACGGATTCCTATGGTGGGGAGCGTTATCAAAATAACGTCTGGCAGCCTGCTTAAAGAAACCATACATGGTGCTAATCTCCATGTCGTGGTGCAGGCTGAGGTTCGATTGGTACCACGGGGCACCAGTCGCCCTTCGGAGAAAACGATTCTGAATGACCTGAAGCGGCTTGAGCGATGACATAGGCACGTGAGCGAATGCTACACTTGCATATGTCATGATTGGACGAACACAAGTCTTGTAGAGTGTCAGCTTATTCCTAAGTGACATTTTACTAAACTTGTTGATCATCGGCCCTAGCCTTCCTAGCACGAACAACGCGCGGTTGCGTACCCTACGGATGTGGCTACGGAAAGTCAGTCTCCTGTCGAGGGTCACTCCAAGATATTTGGCCTCGTTGACCCCTGGGTCAACCCATCCCCTGGGATGGGTCGGTCAAACATCTGGATCGGAGCCACCCGCCTTTCTGTACTAATGCAGTCCGACGGATGAAAGACTATTGCAGTGCTTTTCTCCGGGTTGACTTCGATACGCCAAAGATTAAACCAACGACCTAGGTCGGAGATTGCCTCTTGGAGGTATCGCCGGATAGTAGCGTACTTACAATGAGTCGTAAAGAGCGCGGTGTCATCCGCAAACAACCCCAGTTGCACCTTAGGGTGCCTGGGAATGTCGTTTGTGAATAACGAGTAGAGAGTGGGAGAGAGCACGGAGCCTTGCGGGACTCCGGCCCGGATGGGGTGTGGGTCCGAATACGTTCCCTCCAGTCGGTATCGAAAGCTTCGGTCACTGAGAAAATCTCGTATTGTGAGTACGAGTCTGTCCGGCATTCCGAGCTGGTATAACTTGTATACAAGCCCGTTATGCCAGACCTTGTCGAAGGCTTTCGCTACGTCGAGAAAGATCGCACCGGTCTTGAGCCCCTGGAATCGAGAGAAACCATCCAACACGTGCTCCGTGACGCGGTGCACCTGTTGGACGCATGAGTGTCCGGATCTAAAACCGAACTGCTCATCGATGAGGAGGTTATTCTCAGCCGTAAATCTGAGAATTCTCGTGAGAAGGATCCGCTCATATAGCTTTCCAAGGGAGCTAAGTAAGCTGATCGGCCTATAAGAGGCAGGCGAGGTCCGGGGTTTGCCGGGCTTCGCTATCCCTATGACCGTTGCACATTTCCACGCGGCTGGAAAGTGAGCATTGGTCAGTGCGGCATTGAAGATGCCGACCAAAAGGAGGAGGAGGGTTTCGGGGAGAAGTTTCAGGATGCGATTGGATAGACCATCCGCACCCGGAGCCTTCCTAATACGGAGACGCCTGACAAGGTCACTGACTTCCTTAACCGACACCGGTAAAATGGGTGAAGTTACGGGGAGACGCGATCTCCTGTCCACCTCGGAATCGACCCTACTAATGTGGGCTTCGTCGGTGTTGAGGAGGTTGGGCGAACATTGGGACTCTAAACTACTCGCAAGGCATTCGGCTTTCTCACTGTCCTCGAACGCGGGGGTTGAGTGATCCGGTCGATCCAAGGGAGGGATGGTCCAACAGGCATCGGATTTGAGAGATCTCGCTAGTTTCCAGTAAGCCAGGTGACTAGGCGTTATCTCCCCCATCAGATCCCTGAACGAGTTCTCCCGAAATTCGGCAATTCTCTGTTTGGACTCGTTAGACAAGTCCCTCAGGATTTGCCGATTTTCGGCAGAAGGGTGATTTGAATAGGTACGTATGGCGCGATTTTTCCTTGTCACCAACTCTCTCAGTTCCGTAGGTAGAGGTCGGTTTTGGATGTCCTCCGCCGACACCTCCCTTGAGGCTTCGCTTCGAACAGCGTTGAGGTAGTTGGTGAAAGAATCGATCGCTTGGTCTGTCTGTTCGGTTGTAGTTATATTGTCTGGGATATCTCTAAGCAGGGGGGAGTCCGTCTGTAGGAGACCTGATTGTACCTTGTCCCAGTCCACGAGTGTCCTGGTTCGAGGAGTACTATTGGGGTGAGGGCCTAGTCTCAAGAGGACTGGCCTATGATCCGAGTCTAGTTCGTGTAGCACTTCTATAGAACGCAGAGTTAACGCTACGTTCTTTAGTAGTGCTATGTCGAGTATGTCAGGTCGGTGGTCTACGTTATGAGGGAAGTGAGTCGGCTCTAAGGGAGCGAGGAGATCGAAAGGGAGGCTATCGATCAAAAGGTGATGAAGCCGATTGCCGTTGGGATTGGATGCTACGCATCCCCAGCTGGTATGCTTACTATTTAGGTCCCCGGCCACGATGACCGAAGGACCTAGGGAGGCTAAAGAGTTGAGGTCAGTCAGAAGTAAGTCTCGTTGAGGTGAAAGGTAGGTTGACGCAATCGATATCGGGGGGTGCCCCTCCATCGAGATGCAACAGACCGACACTTCCATATTAGTCAGGGGCGGTGGATTGAGACTTATGCAATGTAAGTTACGTTTGTAGAAAATGAGCGTGCCCCCGAATGGCCTACCATCTTGCCTATCATCTCTAATCTGAACGTATCCAGGGACGCGAAAGGCTCTAATGCCGGGACGATAAAAGGTCTCTTGGACCAGAAGTAAATCTACTGAGTGATCGCGAAGGAAGTTCATCACCTGGTCCTTCATACCCCTTAGACCATTGGCATTATAAATGCCAATGGTAATCGAAGCAGGTTTAAGCTTCTGGGATGTACTATCCATACTAATAGGCACCGTTAACCTGGCTGCCGCTTGGTGCGGCGAGATAGCGAGTAGCTGATGCGAATATGTGGGTAGACAGGCCGCTCGCCACCTCCGGTGGGAGTACCTGTACTAGCTGCATAAACGCATAAAGTGGGTCCATAGCGGGCCGGCCCGCTTGACTGGCGGCGGGTCCCCATACAGAGGGGCCCGCCTGGGATTGGGGTGCAGAAGGCACCGGGCGGGGACCTACGGCCGCTGAAGGCGGCGGGTTCCTAGGGGCTCCTAACCCTACGGCCGGAAGGGCGGGGAAGTTTTGCGGAGTGCTATGGGGAGCACCCCGGCCCGCGCTTTGCTTGCGCCCAGAGGGAGGCGAGGACTTCGACTTTGCCCCGGTGTCGCGACTCTTTGGGCGGCAAGGGCATCCCCCATAATTGGCAGTATGCCCATGGGGGAGCTTGCGACCCAAACAGTTGCAGCACCGTATGCCGTTCGGGTCCTTGCAGCCTTTTGGGCGCTCGCAATCGCGAGTCGCGTGATCCCCAGCGCACTTGACGCAACGGGGGGGAGAGTGGCAGCCACGGGCGCCGTGGCCAAACCGCTGGCAGTTATGGCACTGTGAGAGGTGGGTCCTCTTTTTGGGAGTCTCCACTCTCACCGCCATTTTAAGGACCTCCTTAAGGGAGTGGACGGCTTTGCGCTGGTTCGGGTCGGTGACTATTAGTACGATATCGTACTTCCCTACTTGCTTGTTGTAGAGGCGATGAACCTCCCTGACGGCGATCCCCTTGCGTTTGAGGTCCGCGGCTACCTCGTCCTCCGGGATATCCTTGTGGATTCCCCGGAGGACGGCCCTATAACCTTTCTCCTCGACGGTCAGCCTCCGGTTGTAGGCCATCGACAGCTCGTCGAAGAGACGGGTCAGAGCACGGTAGTCCTCGGGTCCCTGGACCGTGATGCGCATCCCTTCCAAGGGCGGTTTCAAAATCTCCGAACCGACCACCCGGATGCCACGCTGACTGGCTATGGCCATGGCAGTGTGGTATCTATGTGTGTCGATCAGGACACATGAATCCGGCTTGTCCGGGTTGCCTACCGGAGTTGGCTTGCTGGGGGCCGAAGACCCGCCGTCCGTTGCCAGAATGGCACTAATGGCCTGAGGGGCCTGCGCAGAGGGCGCCTGGACGGCGGGAGTCCGAAGGGCTTTCTTCGCCGGCGAATCGGCCCTAGGAGACTTCGGCAGCGCACGTTTGCCCTTGCGGCTGCTGCCTACTGGGGTCCAGTCTGTCATGTCCATGGTCATTTCCTCGTTCGAGTAGAGGAGGTCCCGAGTCTGTTCGTCGGTCAGTCTGGTTGTGGAGAGACAACGAAGGAGGGGGTGGGGGGGAGAGCTGGAGCGTGGGACAGTGCGTTCCTCTCGCAAGGAGGGTCGCCTCTGGAGGGAGCGAGAACGCGATTGTCTCACGCTTAAATCCGCTTCGGGGGGGCCTGAAGGGCCGGAGGGTTGGCTGGGGCAGACGCGGCTGCCTTGGCGAGTTTACTTTTGCCCTTACTGGGCGTTTTGGCCTTAGGGGCCTGGGTAGGGGGCGAAGGGGTCGCTGCTGCCGCCGACGGCGGTGGCGGCGGCGGTCCCATGGTGGCCTTAGGGGCTTGGGCGGCCAGAGTGGCCGTCGGAGTGGCCGGACGGGCCTGGAGTTGCAAGTCGAGACTTGTCGGGGGGGGAGGTTGTATGGGAGCCGCCTGGGCAGAGTCAAAGACCTCGCCGCTGAGAGCCAGCTTGAGCTGTCGGTTCTCAGCAGCGAGGCGATCGATTTCGGCCTGCATTGCCCGCATGACTTCCTCCATCCTCGTGATCCTTTCTTGCAGCTCCATCCTACTTGGTTGGTCGGTCGCCGCTAAGCTTTTCCTACGCCTAATATGAATCGTCTTGATCTGACTCGTCTGGTCTGATGAGTCTTGTCCACTTGTCCGCCGTGTCAGTGTCAGCTATGTGTCCTAACACGAAGGGAAGAGTCGGACTGTACGAATTACTGGGCTTCGTGGTGGTATCCACCCCACACTGTGACTTAGTTGGCACCGTTAGGATCCGTCACTGTGTAGCCACTGCGAGCGTGGTCTTTCTAAGGGACAGAGACCCGGGTCTGACTTGAGAAAGTCTTAACTAACGGGTAGCCACTGACGTGTCTAGCCCACAGCCCCGAAAGACTGCGACCACTACGAGCGTGGATTTCCAGAGGGGCAGGGACACGCGGGTCGACTGGAGACTTATGAAAGTCTTAACTAACACACCCGATGCTTCCACGTGGTAATTGCGATAATCACCGCGCGGGGGAGCGATAAGAGTGAGCAGGTAGTCGGAGAGGATATTCGGGTTACAACAACAATAGGGCAAGAGCGCACCGCTAAAGCACGACCTCACTCGACCGCTGCCGTAACCGGAATTGACTGCCGAATCGAGCGCCGTGCACGGTGTTTTATTACGAACTTTAGTGTGATTTCAAATATTTTTTATGCTTAAATTTACTTCTACACATAAATATATTTTTGTTTGTACGAATAGCGCTTAAACTAGAGTTTCTTGTTATGGCTTCATATTTTTGAAATAATGAGCTAAATGGCCAAAAATACTGGCGATTCTTCGTGTGTTTTTACTCAACTCAAAACTTACTTATTTTTCACTTATTCCTAAGAAGACTATCATTCCAATATGGATATATTTGTTTCATGTCGGTTAGAAATCAAATAGTTCTTCAAATCCACGTCGTTTTACACGCCTCCGAGTGAAAATTGAGAAAACAGCGGTTGGACTGAGCCAAAATATGGTAAATTGAGGGCTAAATGTAAACAATTTTTCACTTATTAAACTTGAATTGAAATGATCTTTCATATTACACAATAAAATCTTTAGGAAAACGAATATTTAATGAGATATGACCTCAAAAAGTTTAGCGAATTCAGCAAACGGCTATATACGGACTCTTAAGTGAAATGTTAAATTTCTTTTGAGTAAATAAATGTCTTTAACCAGAACAAGGCCCATATTTACAAATAGCTTACAGACTAACATACATATCAATATAACATAACACAAATACACGTTAAGACGGCGACGCGCGACGCAAGTTCTGTCCAATAATGTCCTTGTTGCTGCTCCCCCGCTTGCAGCGCGTCGGGAATGTTCGCTGACGCAGCCGTGGACGCAAAAAGTCGGAAGTTCATTATAAGACGTGTGCTGGAGAGCAGCAACGGTATCCTGCAAATGGTCGCCGATAGGCTAGATGTGGGCCAGACTGCCATCCTGGCGCGCTTCATGACGTCAATAGGCTATCTATCTATGTTTTATTATTTTTACGTCACCTTGGGCAGTAAGTGAGATTTACCAGCGGCAAATCTCGAAGACGTAAAATTGTGTACGCACCACGGGTGGTAGTTCGTAAAGCCCCAGGTCGCAGGTGTTTGCGGCGCGAACCGACGGTGAGGTTCACGAATTCACCGCCCTAGGTATAATAATACAATTGTTTTTTTCGTGTGTCTAATAATATTATACATTACGTAACTCTAAAAACTCGTAAAATACTTTACGGCAATTGTTACTCAAAGAATATGGAACCAGTTTTGTGGGAGAAACGCTTTTTTTATTGTATTAAATCATCTATCTAGGGGCGGTCGTGCGACAATAGCCATAGATTATCTGTCTATCGTTTCACTTTTGTATACGATAGACAATATCGCTTATAAAACATTCGATCATATAAAAAATTGTCTGATAACCACGTTAATATGATGAAAAATTGTAAACAAGTCATTGACGTCAACTGTACATTTAGTGGGGCAGAGTGCTCGAAAAAATTGTCGAAAATGTGGACACGCTGGACAAAAGCACCAATTTTTTTTCAGGTACTTGTTAGGTCCATAGCTTTTAGTTTTTGATAGGAACCAACTCCTCCGTCGGCCATCTTTAAGTTTACGGCGGCCATTTTGAATTTCAGTTAATTTATCAATATCCTGAGTTCTATTTAACGTAGAATGACAAACTTAGTGTCTAAATATACATATTTGGGGTCGAGGAATTCAACAAGATAGTTTTTAGAGTCGAGTTCCCAAAGGATATCAAACGGAACCCTGTTCTTGAGCTTTCGCTGTCCATCCGGCTGCGTATCAGCACTAGCTATACTGTTCAAATTTTCACAGAAGTAGTGTTTCTATTTATCACATTTTGTCGATCCTTTATACCCACATTTATGCTAAAAGTGGCGCTTCCACAGTTTGTCCAGCGTGTCCACATTATCACCTGAAACTGCCCAACTAATTAGGTAGCTATAATGGCTGTTGTATATAAGCAGTCCGAGAGATTCACCATCATCATCGTCATCATATCAGCCGAAAGAGACCCACTACTGGACATAAGCGTCGCCCAAGGAACAGTGCCAAAGTGATCAACTTTGCGCCACCCGCATATAGTGGAATCCCGCGCAGCGAACTTTACAATCTGAGAGATTGGGTCACTCCAAATGAGTCTCGTCTAAAGGCCTCCACCCACCGAACGCGTGTCGTGCGCGGCGCGTGTGCTGCGCGGCACCCGCGCAAGTTGTAAAGCATTGAAACTATACTTCAAACACACATCGAACGCGGTTCGAACGCGGGCCCGCGCGGGTCCGCCGCGTACCCCCGCGTTGCTATACGCCGCCCGCTTGCGGTGTGAATATACCGACTCAACCGCGCCCGACATGCGCCGCGCACGTCACGCGCCGCGCACGACACGCGTCCGGTGGGTGGAGGCCTTAACTATTTATATTAAACAGTTGAAACGTGCCGAGTGATTGTGTAGCACTTGGTAAATGATTGATCGTTCCTGTTACAATGGTCGAAATTATGTCCCATTAACAGTAAGTTCTGTTATCATTTTGCCATCCGAAGCATTTTGCTTTAAAGTCAGACCGCACGACCATTAAGAGTTGTTTTATTTACTCGAAGTAATTTCTGTTAATAGTAAGCAATAAAGATTTTGTTACCATCATTCTCCTAGCGTTACCTATCCCCGGCTGTGCCCTAAACGAAACAGTCCGCTGTGACACCTAATCCCAAGAGTTGGCATAGACACTAGTTTTACGAAAGCGACTGCCATCTGGCCTTCTAACCCAGAGGGAAAACTAGATCTTATTGGGATTAGACCGGTTTCCTCATGATGTTTTCCTTCACCGAAAAGTTTACGGTAAATATTCCGTACATAAATTCTGAAAAAGTCATTGGTACGAGCCGGGATTCGAACCCACGCCCACCGGTTGACAGCCGCACGCCTGAACCACAAGGCTACCGTAGCTAAGTGGTAAGCAATAAAGAATTTTTAGTGCTATAAACGTATTTTTCGTACGCGCATACTTCCAGTAAAATGATGAAATTCGTCCATCAACTTAATAAGATTTCAATGGCTCTTGGATCCTACCTCGTAATGTGTTCGTAATGCATGGATATTTTTTATTCATAATGAAGAGGGCCTCTCCATTCGCCACTATAATGAAGTTGATAATTGAAAATAAACAATACCCCGAGCGGAGTGGAGGGAAATTGCAATTTTACATTCTGACGACATTATCTAGAATCTCGGGTTTTCATAGGCATATACGTGGGTAAGTAATAGAACGTTTAACAACTTGTTATATATCACTCACAATATGTAAGCTCACTTTATATAAGTTTGTTTGATATAACATTCGAAATACGTACTAAACGAAAAGTATAAATTTAAATTCTCTAATTTCATCGGTTATAATGAACATTACATAGAATTATAATTGGTATATGAATTATATAAATAACATGTACATAATATAATCATGTGAACCTATAAATCATCAATAACTCTAACTACTTACATAGTGTAAGAAGTACAGAACTCATAAACGCCTGCATGATTTTATTAACAAATAGTGACTTCGTTAACTTTGCTGAGTAAGTCTTTTTACATAGGTGTGCGTTTTTTCAATGTTATATTTATTTTTTATTTCACCTCCATAAAAAAACTGTATGCTTGTAAAAAATATCAGTGCTGGCGCTTCGACGGCCGCTACCGCGGCACGCTCGCTTCACGTAGGTTCGCAATACAAACCTAGCCTAACCTACTTTTTTCGATATGACCTACTTTTCTAGGTAATTATATCAAAAAAAGTAGTATGCCCAATGAATATTATTTGAAATGTTATTATATATTCCTAACGATATACGTGATGTATGTTATATGAATTGATGTTAGCCGAAGTGAATGTTATACGTTATGTTAATATGAATACCGTTTGTTATAGTTTATAAAAGTTATACGATATGAAATTACTGTTTTTGTTGTTATATCAAACGTTCATTATATATTATGAATGTTAATAAAGTGAAATTATATCAAACGTTGTTATACATTATGGGACGCACCCATATACGTTAACTGGGTGGGTTCTTAGTTCTTATGAAAGTGCGGAATACACTTGAGAATTCACTTGTAATGAGCATTCTAGCGAATAAGAAGGAGCGTTTTAGAGAGCATTTAGTTATTTATTTATACTTAACTACACAGACAAAAATTACAATAGGCGGACTTAATGCCCTAGCGCATTCTTTACCAGTCAACCGCAGGGCTAAACGGAAAAGCTTATAGGTGCAAGCAGTTGACCAAGAAAAACGGAAATAAAAAGGATGCGTATATCTAACTAATGAATAAGTATTACATTTCCTAATATAATATAGTATAGGTACATACATAGATATGTGATTGGAGTGAACGGAAACTACTTTTAAATATCAAAATACTTGCAATATCGAAATGAAAGGGAAATCTTAGCCTGACCCCACCGTCCGTTTTTCATTCAAATCCACAGTCACCCATTCGCTCTCTCTTTCACAATCGTACATCCTTCTAATCATTCTTGCTCTGTCACTCATTCAGTCTTACGTTCCATTCCACCCATGCTACAAATCGGCTGTCCTGTACTTGGTCTGACTAGTAATTGATGAGGACAAAAACATCATGCAAAATAATTGTGTCTTACTATAAAACAATAATTTACTTTAAAAACAAAGTTTTAACCGACTTCAATTTAGTACTCCGCCAAGCCTCGAGAACATTATTTTCCTAATTTTTTTTACAATTCACCACATGAACTGATTTCCGATAGCAAATGCGTTGATCACTATAAAAAAAACCGAATCGCTGTATGTGGGCCGATAATATTTGAGGACTTCCATCGATTCCCCAAGATCATCACCAATGGCACTTCATTAGTTCCAATTTCAACGGAATCTTATCAGAACCTGTGAAGTACTTATGCACTTTTAAGTACATAATTGAGGAATTCGATAAGTCATCTGTGGTCTTCATCATCAATTCCTCGCCACCAAATTTATGATTCCGGATGTAAATGCAGAACCAGAAAATACCAAAATCACTACACGCGTGCCTAATAAAATTGAGGAGTCCCCTTAATTCCTCATGGATCCCATCATCTAACTGAATTTTGAAAAAAATGGGACCCACCTGGAAGATATACAAACGAACAAAAAAATATTTTTCAAATCGGCTCATCAATGACGGAGTTCTGAGGTAACAAACATTGAAAATAATAAAAAAAAAAATACAGCCGAATTGAGAACATCCTCCTTTTTTTTGAAGTAAGTTAAAAAAAAATACAGCCGAGTTGAGAACCTCCTCCTTTTTTTTGAAGTCGGTTAAAAAGTCGATCGCACAGTAGCCAACTGCAAACTCGCTGTCTCCTAACAAGCCACATTAAATTAGTACCGTTCTTACAAAACGCGGAGAGCTCTTATCTTAAAAAACCGCTTTAATTTTTCCGCTCCCTGACGGGAATTTTGCCTATAACCGATAAGTTACGAGCCAGCAGTAAGGGTCCTTAATTGATACGAAACAGACGGTTACAATCCACCTTGTACACACACAACTCGCAGCCCCTACTTTATGTGTATTAAAATATACAACAAACTTCCCAGTAACATTAAGGAGCTTCCCACTAAAATGTTTAAACAGAAGCTTTATGCCTGGCTGTGTGAACTGTGTGTATACTCTATTAAAGAGTATTCTTAACATGAAAAGTAAACTATGTACTTAAGTAATTATTATTATCTATTTATTTATTTATTTAGATTTAAGTACTTAATTGTTGCATGCTTACCCAAGCCGAATTTGGCGCACTGTAAATAATCTATATACCACCTTGTATGTACCCATTTTCTGCAATAAACATCATTTCATTTCGTTTTTTGTGTAATAGGGTAGTTGCGTCATCTTAAAATGTATAACGTAGTGTTGCTAAATGGATAGTAAACATATAGTAAACCATCAAATTCTTGTAATAAAGTATAAATTACAAAATATTATTAATACCATAAAAAATATGGACCTTGAAAGTTTAGCAAAATATGCATTATTTATTGTCCAAGAGTTAATTTCAAGCTACCAGTAGAATTCTTACGCTTTTACAGCAACATAATTGTATGATAACTATAGACCTAAATGCTGCGTCGCGACCTAAACGGTACAAATATGAAAGTGTGATGTCATACTTATACGTAAATTAGTATGAATCGTTTCGGCTGTCACCAGCGAGGTCCGTCTTTAACTGAATTATTCCTAAATAATATATAATAATATATTATATATTATATTTACGTTATTTATTTGTATATGCTCCAATAAAAGCTGATCTTCTCCAAAAACTGCTTCGAATGGCATCGTTAATAAATCTTAGATCACAAGCCTAAGATATGGAACAGACGCTTTTAATCCATTGGGGTCCTAATTGCTATATATTTTGCAACGTTGGCTGAGGCGGGTTAGGTTTTTACGTCCGGAGGAACGTGGAACGTTTTGTAGTTGAGGTGAGTGAAGGCTGATGGCTCTTGTAATTTGTTGTTCCCTACCGTAATTTTATTTGAACTGGAATGTTAACACCCCTTTTAATGGTTATTGGTTTTAAGTGTCCCGGAAATAGTAATATACCTGTAAGCGGTTTCCCGGATGTATTCTTAAGAAGCCCGAGGTTGACACATAATCCCAAATTTGGCGTAGGCACTGGTTTTACGAAAGCGACCGTCATCCGACCTTCCTACCCAGAGGGAAAACTAGATCTTATTGGGATTGGACCGGTTCCCTAACCATGTTTCCTTCACCAAAAAGTTAACGGTAAATATTCGAAACCGAAAATTTAGTATTTCTAAAGCGTCGGCCATCTACAAAAGTTATATTCAGATTCAGATTCATTCTTTTTACAACATACAGCTGCACTTAAAATTACACAAAGTCAGTTTTTAAGAGTCTATGTTGTGATCATCGGGTATTTATTTACATAATAATACTATTAACATCAGTTCCATTTCGACCAAAATTTCTTTTCGGTTCCATAAAATATAGTACCTATCGAATAAAACGACAGGTTGGTATATACGACGGTGGCGAGCAATCTATGGCGGCCTTCCTGGTGGAAAGCAGACACCGTAGCCTGTGGACGTTTGCGTCTCCAAAAGACTCACAAGCGCGTTGCAGACCCATATCGATTTGAGAATTCATTGTCTTGACAGCCAGAGACAAATTGCAGATACACTCACACCGCGTATCCTGGTATTTTATATAAATTAGAAATACGAGTATAATCATGCGCAGTATAATAAAATAAGCTTCAGAAAACGGCGAGGTAAATGATGGCGTTGGAGGCACCAAGACACCGTCTCGTCTGTGCACCGCTTGTGTACCGTGTGCAACACTTTTGTATCGCGTGTTTGTGTAAACGTGAACGGAGCACGCAGCGCAGCCAATTTCACTACAAACTGTACACAGACCACGTTTTAAAGAAATGACGGCAGTAAAATCGTAACAGCTCGGGTGTGACTACGTCGCAGGGAAAGTGTTAACGCAGTATTGTTTAGGTACCGCAAATATGTTGTACAGTTAGTTGCAGCCAGAGTAGCCAGATATATCGTAACACACCTTCATTCTTACAGTAATAAAGACGTGTACCTTAATATTTGGCTACTTTGGCTGTATGACGCTGACTGAACAGTAACCTATAGCCACCCAAAACCTTTATAAAAACCTCCTCCCCTTCACATCACACATCACATCATCAGCCTATATCCGTCCCACTGCTGGGCACAGGCCTCCTCTCATGTATGAGAGGGAACGGGCAGTAGTCCCCACGCTGGCCCATTGCGGATTGGGGACTTCACATACACCTTAGAATTTCTTCGCAGATTTATGCAGGTTTCCTCACGATGTTTTTCCTTCACCGAAAAACTAACGGTAAATATGAAATCATATTCCGTACATAAGTTCCGAAAAACTCATTGGATCCCCTTCTCTTCACTGGATTTTAAAACTAACTAATTTGGCTCAGGGACCCAAAGAGGGTCTTGTCCTCCGAAACGAGAGCACGCCGTCTGTCCCGATCGCGCGCAACTTCTTGCCAGTTTCTGACTTGAAGATATCGCAGATCTGCCTGCACACTGTCCCCCCAGCGGTACCTGGGTCGCCCAACCGGGCGGCGACCAGTCGGTCGTCCCACGTACGCTCTCTTGGCAGCACGCTCCTGATCACTGGATTTTATACCATTTTAATTAGGAACAGAGTTACTTATATTGAATACAGAGTTTCGTTTTATTCGATAATAAAACATATAAATAATTTCCTATTTCAGTTGATTCAAATTTCATTGCCAATATAGAATGAATTGTCTATAATCTTTTGTTTTTTTTTTTGACGCAATTCTTTTTATAAGAGCCATTTAGCCAAGTGATGTTATTATGGCACGCTACTTTCAATCAGCAGCACGGCTATCACGCGACGGCCGCGACATACTCTCGATTTTTCTAGCACTATGTTCTCTTATATAAGAACCCTTAGAACAGGTAGGTAGAAGGCGAGAGTAGGTATGTCGCGGCCGCCCCATGAGAGACGTGGCAGGTCGATCAAGTAACGCATTGTACGATTTGTACGCACGTCAGGTAGATCTAAATGTCACTTTTTATAAGGAAAACTAACAGTTACATTATCCGAACGCGCGTTAGGAACGTTACGTGATTACACTGATTACCTCTCAGGTGGTCGTGGGTTCGACCACGTATGAACCTTACGTACCACAGGGCCCAGGGTTTAAAAAAACTTATGTGCAAAATACAATTTTAACAGCTTTTCGGTGAATGAAATACATCGTGAAGAAAGGGGTCAATTCCCAACGAGGTCTTGTTCTCCGTCTAGGTTGTAAGGTCGGATTTCGTATAACTAGTCCCTACGACGAATTTTAGAATTACACATAATTAGTGGGTTTTGACACTGTTTAGATATCTCGGCATAGTTCTGATAGGTATGACAGCGCATTCTGGATCGTATCTTCCAATATGCCTACTGTTTCTCACCTATGCACTGTGGCAGGTGTTATAAAACTCGTTTATTCAGAAGCAAGCAGGGCTTGTTCGTACATGTCGTCAAGAGCACCATTCCATCAAATCACTAGTCATTTAGGCGCCCTCTCACTAAGCACCTCTGGTTTACACCTTCGGCTTCTTCGAATGTTTAAATTACATTATTTAAAAGCTGAGGAAATTATATGATTATTATTATTACTTTGTTTACCTAAATATAATAACATATACGGTGCTCGATAATACTCCTACTTACTGCCTAAAATAATAAATCAATTACCAGAACAGGTACAAAACCTATATGTGAAAGTTTGTAAAATAAGAAAACTATTAAAGATGCACTTTTTTAAATGTAATTGTGTAACCTATATTCTGTAAAATAAGTTGTATTATAACCTACTTAAGTTGACCTACTTTTTACGTACCCGCTTGATTATATCCTGCACACATTGACTCCTTCGACAATGCACTGCAGGAGACCCTTGAATGTCTTCTTAACGTCTCCCTTAGCTCGAGCCAGTGGGACCTTGCATCTCTTCCCATTCGGAGCGGCGGGCTGGGTATTAGACGAGCAAGAGACATTTGCCTACCGGCTTTCCTGGCATCGGCGAGCGGGGTTGTGGACCTTGTCACTCAAATTCTCCCCTTACATGGTGACAAGGCAACCATTCCCTTCTCTTCCGATGCCTGGGTGGCCTGGTCTTTGCTCAACGCAAGTACATCTGCTCCGGAAAAACTTAGCAGCCAACGGATGTGGGACAGCGCAGGAGTTAAACGGATATTTGATAACCTCTTGGAAACCGCGTTGGGTGTGGAGAAAGCCAGGCTCAAGGCAGTGTCGAGGCCCGAATCTGGTGCGTGGCTTCAGCCCCTCCCGTCTCCACATATGGGCACCCTCCTCGATAACGACTCCATGCGGGTGGCTGTTGCTCTCCGCCTTGGCTGTGATGTTTGTGAACCCCATGTGTGCATCTGCGGTGCCACAGTGGAGAACAATGGCCACCATGCTCTCAGCTGTTTCAGGTGTGCTGGCACATTCCCTCGCCACCACGCCCTGAATGACATCATCTGGAGGGCGCTGGTATCTGCCAATATCCCTTGCGTCCTGGAACCACCGGGCCTCAGTCGGTCCGACGGAAAGAGACTTCACTTTAGTACCCTGGCAAAGGGGTAAATGTTTAATGTGGGACGCAACATGCGTCAGCACGTTTGCAGCATCACACCTGGGCCGCACGATGCGAGTGGCAGGAGCTGCTGCTGAGTGGGCGGCTACACGTAAAAGGGACAAATACGCAGTGCTCTCACACTACTTATTTGTCCCTCTTGCCGCAGAGACCACGGGATGCTGGTGCTCCGAGGGGAAGACTTTCCTTAGGTAAGTGGGGCGCCGCCTGCGGGAAAAGGTTGTCCATCGCAATCCAACGCGGCAATGCGGTGAGCGTGATGGGACCTTTGCACCGGGAGTGACGCGGGGGGGGGGTTGTTTGAGTAGCTTTAATTTAATTTAATTTATTTTTCTGCCTTGTACCTATATTTAATTATCTAATTAGATATTTATGATTAAGCCTTATCGCTGGAAATGTACTTACCATGTTTTATCAAGGAAATCAACTTTGCTTTACCTACTTAAAGTACTTAGTTTTAAATTTAACTATAAATTAGATAAATAGAAAATTAAGAACTCCCCATCGGCACACAAACCTCTCCAAGGTTTTGCCTAGATGGGCATTGTAATGATAATACATTGTTTTTGTCTTAATCAATAAATTAAAAAAAAATATATATATATATATATATATTGTTAAAATGTTTTAAGTTTTTGGCCTGCAACTTACACAAGAAATTGTTTCGTTTACAGAATATTTTAATTACATGAACTAAATATAAAAACCATCATTTGAACAGGCCTGTGACTGAACCAGTGAGCTCCATTTATGCTCTGTCCTCGCTTACTGTTACTTTGCTGTCACAAATAAAAAAGGGTATATATAGGTTTCGTAAACACTAGCTTTACGAAAACGACTGCCATCTGACCTTCCAACCCAGATGAAAAACTATACCTTATTTGGATCAAATAATAAATACACTAATTTGCCACACGATAAATAGGGATTAGACCGGTTTCCTCACGATATTTTCCGTCACCGAAAAGCTAACGATAAATATTCGGTACATGAATTCCGAAAAAGGGCTGGCACGAGCTGGAATTCGAATTCGAACCGACGACCGCCACTTGACGGTCGTTGAAACCGCCTGAACCTCTGGACTAACGTCTTTCGACCCCAGCTTAAAATATTTGTAAAAGCAGTTGGATTAATTAGGTCGTTATTTGCTTTCAGGTATGGATTATTATAAATGACAACGTTGGCAAACAAGCAGCGGCATGTGAGATCATAAGATAACCATACCCGACACCATTTGCCTTTTCACACAGTGGTGTCTGTTTTAGTGAATTTCTCTCTTTATAACTTACTAACGTTCTCATCAGTTTGGTTACAATCGGTTGTTAAACGTTATCATATCATCAAGGAAGAAGTATTTTCGTTAGTTATTTTCGAGAATTTATGTCGAATGCTATTGTTTCTTACTAAACTTTAGTATTCGCCTGTCGTTCTATTACATACTGTAGAGTCACCCTGTCAAGAGATGACCAAAATAGACAAAATACCCTACGCATGGTGATTTGACGAGGGCGGTTGGCAGTCGGCCAACTATCGACCCGCCTTGAGACTGAGACTTGGATCGACTGTCTCATCACAGCTAACCTTTTATCCTACTCTCACAAATGTAATATGAACAGGAAAGGACTAACACCACAAAATTGTTGGACTGCAAGAGGGGTTTGCATAATTGATGGCACTTGGAAAAGTGCAGGTTTTCCCTTTAATTAGATGCCGTTGATCTAACAGTGATGTGTTGGGGGAGAATTTAAGCTTGTTATTTGGGCCACGAAATAGCAAACGGCCGGAAGATTCTTGAGTATTCCAATTAAGGACTTAATGCGCAAGTCGAGGACAGTGAAAATAAATTAATAAGTACATTGCCAATAGACAAAACTCACGAAAGTTCTCGGAAAATATTGGGTTTTAACTTATTTTTGCTATTTGGAAGATTTAACTAGAACATATATGTACATATAAAGATCAAAAACACGATGCTGATCAAATAAAATGATGACGTCACTTGTTCCTATTTCTATAGAAACTTCAGTTGTCTATAAGTAAACATCTCTATTCATTTCAGTTATTTTCTTGACCCTACTGTACTCTTACGATAATGTTTTAAAGCATGACAGTGTCAACGTGTCAAAGCTCGTCATTTATCCGGTATCCTGCTGTTTCGGCAAAATATTTTTCGCCAAATTTCACTTCCCACAAAACTCATGGCAGTAATTTCATTTCCCAAACGAACAAATAGCACATTTTTGGTTCGCATTTTGTTCATTTGGTCAAAATATCATCTGGCATAATTTTGCTTTGTCAAGTGTTATTAAGACAAAAGTTTATTAAGCAAACACTTCGTTTGGGCTAATATTGTTTTCCAAACAAAACATTTCTTCAAATTTTCATTTCGCACATTAGGTATCAGGGTGGAAAAAATAGCTTGTCATTAGCGAACTCTGTTTTTGGTCGGTTAGGTTAGGGTTCACTTGTGTGCCTCAGACCAGAAATAGACAGACGATTCGATGGAGACTCTCGATGAAAAGGGCGAAACCGACTAGGGGCTTGCTTGCATGCATGCTGCTTATTTGCATTATAATATATTGTTACCTAAGTACCTACAGTACAAAAGAACATATAAACTTACCTATAAATTACTTACTTTTGTTTTTTACAAACTACCCGCTTAGCAAAATATGTAATCTCACTCAAATAGATTTCGTATGCACTACACAATTAGGATTTAAATCGTATGCAATGCAATCATTTGGAAAACGAATGTTATGCCAAATAATACGTTTGACCAAATGAAACTTGACTATGTAAAACTTTGCCAAATAATAATTTGAGAATTAATAATTAGCCATAGGAGATAATGCCAAGTGATAAAATGCGAAACAATAATTTGACTAGTGATTTTTTGTCTAATAATTATTTGGGAAACATTTTTTGGGAAGTGACACTTTGGGAAATGATTTTTGCCCATACAATAGATAACCCATTTATCCATTAATCGGCACCTTCAATCTGACTTCAACTACATCAACAATCTTTAGAAAATGAGGATAAACTACCTTATAATAAAAATAAGAATAACTTAGACTTAAGTTCATGGTAACCAATGAAATCTTATAACTAGTATTTGCCATAATAAGAGAGACATAACCAAACAGTGACAGCATGCAGTCTCTGCCAGCGGGTGAGCTTGGGGCCATTTTCGCGCTCCGTAAACACGTTCAGATTGCTGTTTGGGCTCCGTTGCCGCACAGCATCATCAGTGAAGCGCACATCTTGCGCTTTATCGACGCAAATCTATCAGTTTGTGCCTCCGCAAACATAATGAATGAGAAAGTAATACGGTGAAACGCTGAAGTAAAATATGAGATCCTCTATTCAATTTTCTTTTACATACGTCGCATTTAATGCGGTTCACGAACTTGCTCTGATACCCGCCTTCTAGCATGTCACACGTAGAAGCGATGCCCCAAACATGTATTGAGCTCAGACCAAGAAAAAAAGACAGACGGAGCGTTACGAACAGTCAAGTGAAGCCAAACCACATACAAACAAAACCAAGCTACTTCAAGTTTAGCACACGCTCACGCACACATAATATTATACAAACAAAATTGCACAAAACAGTCGCGCGCGTGCAGCGGTTGGTAGCGGTTGCGAGCGCTAACGTATCAACCCCCGTGATACGGTTTAACGAAAACAAAAATGTCGAACGTTGTGAAGTGCAATGTGTGTAATATCGTTATTGACGAACTTCTATCGTATGTTCAAAATAAAATGTCTCTAGTGGACGACGAGACTCTAGTACGCCTGTGTTCAAGTGCATTTACGAGTGATGAAATTAAAAATTCGAAAACGTTATTGTTCGAGTCTGTAACATCGGATCAACGCAATATCTTAAGGAGAAAGAAAGGAAAGGAGGCACGGGACTTGGAAGATATTGTGTCGTTATTGAAATCGATTGACTCAGAAAAAGTGCCAGTGTTTGTTGCACGAAATTTAGAAAGGCTACCGCCATTATCGATTGATCACTTGGATTGCACAAAACTGTTAAAGGATCTGTCCAAACTTCAACTGGAAATAGACTCGGTAAAAATGATGTACGCGACGAAGCAACAGCTCGAAGAGCTGCGAGCTGACTTGCTAAACTTAAAGTATGCCACAGTGCCAATATCCCCTTTTAGCAACGTAAATACAAGACGTGGAGCTTGGGTAAACGACAGTGGGCCACCGGGGCTATCCATGTGCAATACGGACCCGTATGAAGATGTCAACATATCCCCGAAGCCCAGGGTATCGCTAAGCCAGCACTTAAATACGACAAATGATCTGCCCCAAGAGTCGTTACAAAGTACTTCATTTAAACCTAACAATGGCGGTGACACATTGATATCCAACTCCCTCGCGTCGAAAAACCCTCCTACGCCGCGTCTAAACAAAACACAATCATTAGGACAAAAGAATCTCAACAAAGCGCGAAGTTCGCCGCATAATAATTGCAGAAACAAGAAGCAAGCGGTAGAAGCATCAGCTGTTACTGTGACGTGTGCTGTGACGTCAGCGCCAGCGGTGGCCGAGAGCCCGTCCTGCCTGACCGGTTTGCTTATCGCTGAGCCGGGCGATCAAGTAATGAGCGCGCTAGTACCTAGCCTAGCCGATAGCGGAGCGAGCGGAGATAAACAAATATTATCCGAGCGTAAATCTTTTGCAGATATAGCTAAAAAGGAGGGCGTATGGAAAATAGCAGGGGGGTCCAAACCAAAACCCAGCGGTCGTTTTCTAGGCAGAAAAGGTTGTGCAAATGTTAGTGAGGGAAAGTTTCGAGCGGCTGACCCGAAGGTTCTTATGTTTATAACCAGAGTACATAAAGAAACGACTGAGGAAGATATAGAGGAGTATGTGCACGATAAGACCGGAGAGAATATTAAGCTCCAAAAACTTTCGATACATAAGGAAAAAGGACACTGCGCTTATAAGTTCTTAGTGTCAAAAAATAAACTAGGTTTATTTTTAAACGAATCATTATGGCCTCATGGCGTAATATTTCGGAAATTTCTACACTTTAAATACAGTGACACGAAAGGGCCTAGTACCCCAAGCGGCATTAATAATAGACAAGTAAATGGATAAAAGTATTTATACACTAATTAGCTTCAATTGTAAGAGTGTAAAACGCTCAATCGACAGTGTACGGCGATTATGTCTGTCATGTGACATCATTGGTCTACAAGAAACCTGGCTAGCTCCATGGGATATCCAGTTCCTGAGCAGCATTGACGATTCCTTCGGATATACGGCGACGTCGGCAATGGATGCAGGCATGCTCCACCATGCATGATCCAGGGTCGACCATTTGGGGGCGTCGCGTTACTTTGGAATAAAGCCGTGTTTCAAAATGTAACCGTGGTGCAGTGTGTTAATCCGCGAGTGTGTGGTGTTAAGATAACTATAGGTCGAAGGTCATTCTTGGTGTTGAACGTGTATATGCCGACGGATAAGGCCGAGAATTTGACGGAATTTACGGACTGCCTCGCTGCGGTAAGTGCTGTCGTGGACAATAACACCGTTGAATCAGTTTACATACTCGGAGACTTTAACGCGCATCCGGGCGAACGGTTTTATAACGAACTAATAAATTTTTGTGCCGATCAAGACTGGATGTGCGCGGATACCGACAAATTAGGCGAACAGTCAGGGGCTTATACGTTTATAAGCGAAGCGCATGGTTCAAAAAGATGGTTAGACCACTGTGTGGTCACTAAATCAGCCGCGCCTTCAATTTTCGATGTTTACATAAAACATGATGTAATGTGGTCAGACCACTTCCCCTTAGTAATAGAATTTGATTTTAATATAGTTAAACCTAAGCGTACGTGTCATAGTAATAATAAAATAGCTAATAAAGTTGTATGGGGTGAAAGGAACCCTGATCAAATTAATATATATAAGGCAGAGTGTAACAAAAGGTTAAGGCTTATTGACTTTCCAGACCTTTTTCGTGATTGCAGTGGCTATAAGTGTAGCAATCCAAATCATAAAATTATAATTAATAAAATGTATAATGATATTATTAATTCTGTAAGCGACGCTGCAACTGTAAGTTATAATTATAATCATAATAAAAAATCGTGTAAAAGAAAAAAGCCTGTAATTGGGTGGAACACACACGTAAGCCACGCACATACAGACGCTAAATTTAAGTTTAAGCTGTGGAGATGGTATGGGGAACCTATGTCGGGCCATATTTACGACGATATGTGTGAAAGTCGAAAGGTGTTCAAGTCTCGTTTAAAATGGTGCCAGAAGCACGAAGAGCAGTTAAAATTGGACATCATCGCGAAACACCACTCTAAACGAGATTTTCGCCAGTTTTGGAAGTCTACGAATCGGCTTAACGGTAAAACAAGCCTGCCCGTGAGCGTCGATGGAGTGAGCGACATTGGGTCTATAGCAGAGCTATTTAGAGATCATTTTGCGGTCAAGTCACCTTTGGGACCATCGAGGGCGGCGGATGCTGCGGACTGCGGCTTGATGGGGCGGGAGATGTGTTCCACTCGGTTTACAGCGAAAGATGTCAAGAACGCTATAAATTCGATAACGCGAGGGAAGTCTCCCGGTCACGATGGCCTCAGTGTGGAGCATCTGCATCATGCTGGTCATCATCTAAATAGAGTGCTTGCGATGTTGTATACTTTTTGTGTACAACACTCATACTTGCCTGCAGACATGATGAAAACTATAGTGGTCCCAATTGTGAAAAATAAAACTGGTGACGTCAGTGATAAATGCAACTATAGGCCTATTTCTCTTGCTACAATAGTCGCTAAAGTGCTTGACTGTCTGCTGAACCGACATTTAGACAAATACTTAACTTTACACGATAATCAGTTTGGTTTTAAACCAGGTCTTTCGACCGAAAGTGCTATTTTGGCGCTAAAGCAGACAGTTAAGTACTATACGGACAGGCAAACGGCCATTTATGCGTGTTTTCTAGACCTGTCTAAAGCATTTGACCTGGTTAATTATAACATCTTGTGGCAAAAGCTAGAGAGTTTGGATATGCCAGCCGAGATCAGTAGTATTTTTAAATATTGGTACCATAACCAGGTAAATGTAGTCAGATGGGCGGATACATATTCACAGCCGTATGGACTTGAGTGCGGAGTGAGGCAGGGCGGGTTGACCTCGCCTAAGCTATTCAATCTATATATGAATGCGCTTATAGAGGAGCTCAGTAACACTCGTGTCAGCTGCCATATAGATGGAGTGAGCGTTAATAATTTAAGCTACGCTGACGACATGGTGTTGCTGAGCGCCTCAGCGTGTGGGCTTTCCAAGCTCATCTCTATTTGCGAGCGATACGCAGCGAGCCATGGGCTTATTTATAATATTAAGAAAAGTGAGTGTGTCGTCTTTAGGGTTAAGGGTAAATGCCCACCGCTGTTTCCACCCGTTAAACTTAATGGCCATTCTCTGAATGTTGTCGATAAATTTAAATATCTAGGTCATGTGGTGACAGCGGACCTAAAAGACGACGACGACATTGAGCGCGAGCGCAGAGCGTTGTCCGTCAGAGCGAATATGATAGCCCGCAGATTTGCTCACTGCTCGACGGAGGTAAAGCTCAGTCTTTTTAGAGCCTATTGTACGTGCTTCTACACCTGCAGTCTGTGGGCAGACTATACACGTAAACGGTACAACGCTCTGCGCGTTCAATATAATAATGCGTACAGGATGCTGATGGGGCTGCCTAGGTTCTGTAGCGCATCAGGGATGTTCGCGGAAGCGCGGGTAGACTGCTTCTACACCACTATGCGCAAGCGAGCAACCTCCCTGGTGCGCAGGGTCCGGGCTAGCTCCAACAGCGTCCTGACCATGATTGCAGACAGGGTGGACGGCACCTACCTAAACAACTGCTGCCTGATTCATGTGCGTAGGAATATATAGGTACCTATTATTAAATTGTAACTATAATACGAACAATTCGATGATCATAATAATAATAATAATATAATATAATAAAATCGGCTGTTACTAACCGTAGTATATGATTACCTATAAGTATTACTAACACTGATTGATCCAAGTTGGTCTATGAATAAAGATATTTAATTTAATTAATTTAAAAACTCTTCAGCACGTGCCGCAATTCTGTCAAGATCATTTATTTCGAGTTTTGTGCGATTTAATTTGTTTAGCGTGTGCTAAACTTCCATAAGTTACTAGACCGTTCGTAACGCTCCGTCTGTATATTTTCTTGGTCTGAGGTATTGAGTTACCATTAGTCATTGTAGCACTAGTCGAGGATTAACAGAAATCTAAACAAGACTGCTATATTCAACTCTTATTTGGCAACACAGAAGACCACAGCCATAATAGCATTGCTGCCTATTCCGTAGGTATTGTAGTGTTGTGTTCCTGATGGTGAGTAAGGTTCCCAGAGCTCCATCCTTAAAGGCCGGCAACGCACTCACAACACCTCTGGTGTTGCAGGTGTCCATGGGAGGCGGTAATCGCTTACCATCAGATGATCCGTCTGCTCGTTTGCCTCCTATAACATAAAGAAAAAAAAAATACAGTTCAAAGTTCAACTGCGGTTTGCTAGAGCTAGAGCTAAATAATATGTCTGAAAAAAATGCAAGAAGGGGATAAAAAATGAGAAAATGTTTAATAGCTCCATCAGATTAATAATATTAATATAATTCTTTACTGTACCAAACCAAACAAACGCAGAACTTCTCTAATGCCTCGACAATAGAGCCGTGTTCAGATACTTGTGAGCACTTTCGCCGCTCCGATATATCTGATGGTGACTGTGCAAGATTATTCTATCAATTTCTACTGAATTATTTGGTCTGCTATATCTAATGCAAGTTTTCCTTTGTTGCAGAATTTAAAAGACCAAATCTTAACCACCAACGTTTGGCTCGAACATGTAAGTATCAACACACATCTAGTTATTTTAATAACAATACAACATTCCCTACCGCGAAACACGGTACATATTTTCCACAACATTATTACTATCAACACTTCATTGTATATTTCAAGAAAATTTAAGGAAGTCCGGACACAGAATTTAGCACTCCCGAATGCAGCTAAATATTGTACCCCGACATGCAACCCAGCAATTTCAGTGTAAATAGTTTTCCCCGCGTAAGGAATAGCGTTCATGTACATTGTACAATTCCAGTATTAAATGTTTGGTGACGTATTCTGTAATTATAAAATGTACAATTAAATAAATTACAGCGTTTTATATTTTGTAGTATCTAGTCGGTAGCTTTTCGGTTTTTTTGGTTAAGGAAAACAACGCGAAGAAACCGGTCTAATCCCAATAGGGTCTAGTTTTCCCTGTGGGTTAGGTCAGATGTCAGTCGCTTTCGCAAATCTAGAGCCTATGTCAAATCTTGGGATTAGCCCTCAAGAATCCTGGGGTCACCCCCAGGATTCTTGAGGGCTCAACCTGGAATATCGATACATTTTTACGTAGCACACATTCGGGACCAAATTGTACTGCTACGCATGCTACGTCGTAGCGCGTATCAGCATTTTTCCGTCACAGGCATGACTCACATGAACGTCACTGGCTGTTCAGTGACCGATATTTTTTCTGCTTTGTAGAGAAAGCGCTACGAGCTGAGCGTCGACCTAACTTGGACCTTGTCTTGTTGAAATAAGGTTTAAAACTAGTCGGTGAAATATCTCGTCAATATATGCTTCATATTGAGCTTGGTTGCAGGAGTGGGAAGACCACAAGTTCAAGTGGGACCCATTGGAGTATGGCGGGCAAAAGGAGCTGTACGTGCCCTCTGAACACATCTGGCTGCCTGATATCGTACTTTACAACAAGTGAGTAACGACTGTAGAGATTCATCATCCCACTGCTGGGCATAGGCGGCCTCTTATGAATTTACAAGTTAAACCAAAGATTTTTTTTAAAACCCTACAGCTTTTTATCAGATATTATAGCCTATATCACTTCTACGATTATGGCTAAACATATCATGAGATATCGTTAGATTCCTCATAATCATAGAAGTGACATAGGTTTGTCAAAATACATCAAACCTCATCAAGAATTCCCTTGACCACATACGTACATATACATACTCACGCTCGAAAAACATAACCTTAAAAATAATGAAGCGGTCTCTTTCTTCAGGTTGAGTCAGTATTTGAGGAGATAAGGGATAATTTCACATTTATTCGAAGAAGTGGAAAGTTAGGACCACTCAACTGTCTTTTCCACTGAGTGGGCATGTAACTTTACGCAAAAAAATCTTATCGAAAAAAAAACTACTATCATGTTAGCGTAATCTGTGACTTGCTATCGATAGACGTTCTGATTACAGAGTCAGAGTTCCAACAATTTGGTTAGGTACCTACTTAAACAGCCAGTAATCACAACAAAGTGCCCATAGAACTGCAACGGTTGTCACGTTACAATACCTGACCTCCATGCCCAATTTTACCATTCACCCATAAAGCATCTAAGGTTTTGAAAAGGTTAATTAAATGGTCAGTAATTAATGTCCACCATCCACTTAAGCTCAGGTCGAAATAGACGGATCGTGTTCATATATTATGAAAAATAAATCATTTCGCGATGGCAACGGCGGTCTTCCGTCGTTTATGACAGATCCCATAAACCCGTCAGGAGCTAACTCACTTGTAAAGGTCGGACATACGGCCCGATGAACGACGTAAGTGATGGGAGAGTCGCGAAGGACTAGGGACGCATGAAATGAAAGAATTTCCAAAAATTAATTCAAAAGATGGGTTTGACGACTGGAATTAAGTTTGTTTGGAGAACCAAAGTACAACGACTTTTAGTCAATCATAGTCATTGATTAAGAACTGTCTGCGTTACTTCATTATATGGTGATTCAAAGTTTTCAGGGGTTGTGCTGATTGGCATTATATTATTTGAAAGCACTGTTCACCTGGGATGATCTTACGGTATTATATTGACTATCACATGACATGGCTTAGGTGAGGTGATGGGTACAGGTGAAAACGTAGGACACCGTCTCAAATCCATACCTATACTTACATTATAAATGCGAATTTGTGTATGTCTGTATGTTACCTCCTCACGCGTAAACCACTGAACCGATTTCGATGAAATTTGGCAAAGATATAGTTTGAGTCCAGGGAAAGTTTCTGTGGATTTACGATATAAACGAGTTCTATGCGGACGGAGTCGAGGGCAGAAGCTAGTATTTAAATATTTTGAACGATAGACAAGAAATGTGCCCCCATTCGATCCAAGATGTTTGCCGAGAATTTAAGTATCAGACTACATAAATACATTCTGAAACAGGTAAACCAGTACAATTTTCATTGTGTTTCGAGTGAGGTGCCAGGGAACCAGGACTTAGGAGAGCACTCTGCCTTCTCTCATGCCCTGCTACCGCCGGCAGCGCAAGATTACTCGCACGTGCGTTGATCGCTTACAGGATGATTAATGGGCGACGCGCCTGTTATGACGGCCTGATGTATCATTCCGACGGTTTCTTGTCGATGCTACACAATCAATTAGCTGATATGTTGACGTTGTCAATAACGCTGCCTCAGGCAGTAGGCGGTGAAGCGGACGGCACATATGACTCGTTTAACGTCGTTTATTATATTGCTTTTTTAGTGTGCAAACTTAGCTCAAACATGGGACAGATCATATTCGTAAATTTAATAGTAGATCCTTCTAAAACTATAATACTAAACAACTACTACTAAAAAACTATAAAAAATACAAATCCTCTGCTCTGTTTTATTTCTAATTTTAAACACACTCCCGACGAATACTAAATCTGTTGCTTTATGAACAAGTATTTGAATAAATAACAAGTTCCTATCACATTCTACTTATATACTCGTCTTTCTCTGTGATCTCTGTTAAATAAAAAGTAGATTTAATTTTGCCACTGGCGTGTGTAGGTGGAGATACTCCTTCTCTGTGATCTCTGTTAAATAATTCGATTTTACTTTGCCACTGTCGTGTGAAGGTGTTCACCCAGGCGTGTCCTTCAAAACACACTTGAGACATCTCAGGAAAAATATTCGGCTTCCCTTCACACAAAATTTATATTTGTATCGCAAACTCCATCATCACACAAACAGCAAGGCAGCCATTTTGTATTCTACCGACACGGTCCATTTTACGATTTCAATTTGTACACATCAGGTCACTTTCCAACCAAGGGGAGAAAAGGAACGTTAAAGTGCAATTCGGCCAGTCGTCATCAATAAATTCGGTGACCATTCAATTTCCGTTTCCGCGCATGGATTGTTTACTGCACAAAGATTTATTCGTCGTGTGCCTCATGCGTAAGAAATTCCATATGTCATGTCCACGTGACGTAATGCCGGCTTCAGGCCTGCCAACATAAAGCCAAAGACAAGATTCTTATTTCTATGGGCATAGAGTCCATTATTGTTATAACGCATTGCAGGGAACTTGGCGGTTGGTATAGACTGCGACGAGAAGCAAGCGCCCAATTGATGAATAGCTTTGGCAAGGTACCATTGCGCTTTAGCCAGCCATTTCAATGTCTGCTTTATTCACAAGACTATAAGGCCCAGTATTTACTACACAAATTTTCAGAAACGAGAGTGTGGTTTTCGTGGTAGTATTTTACTACGCCGCTACTGTGTCTTTTTCGGGGATATTCAGGACTATATCATCTAAGATAGAAGGTACTTTTATTCCTGTAATAAAATTCTTGATGAGTTTCTTACATAACTTTGTCACGCCAGTACAGCAATCATCTTTTGGGGACTTCGTAGACTCTTAGTAATTGTTGCGTGTAATGATGAATAAGTAAACCTATAGAACGTTGTCATGGGTACGAAGGGATGTATAGATCACTGTAGATAGTTCAATCGACAAAGGAGCGCCCCACTTCTTACTCCATTCATTCAGTCGTTCCCCTCATTGCTGAGGAGCGTGACCGCTACGCCACTGTCGGGGATTGCTGATGGCTCGCCAATCGACGGTCCCAATTAAAAAAGTCGGATCTGCAAAATTGAGATTTTTGCTTTTCAGCGGCTTTCTTCGTAAAAAACTCTAAATTTTAAAACCACATTCACAGATTTTCGTTTGTCTCAATACTTTTCGTAAAAACCAAGATAAATGTCGGTTCTAAGAACAGATGACATTTAAAAACGTCGGTTATCACAGTTCCCACATTTTCACGGGACACACAGTGAATACAAAGGTGTCGGATATGCCACATTCTACTATTTTACACGGAAAAGTACAGCGTGTTTTTTGTTGTGTTTTTATGTAATTTACGGCCTGTTAAGTTATCAAACTAAATTTTCTCTGTTTTTAATTGTTACATAAGAGTGCAACAATGTCAGTTCTGCCAGTTTGGAGTAACTTTTTTGTCGGATGTGGTAAATCCGATATATAAATATCCGATATATGTATACAATATCCAGACAAAAATTTCGTATGTGACACTTCTGATAAATTTTGCTTAAGTTATTCCGATTAGCAATAGTTGGCGCAGAACCGAGAAAAATGTAAGTATTCCGGTTCAAAAAGTAACAAAGGTTTTTGTATTTTTTTGGAAAAATGGCTGCCAGAGTACATGTATGCTCAACGGTTACTAATATAATAAACAACTTAATAATAAGCAAACATTCGAAGTTTGTTAACGATATTTCATTAATTAACAATTTCTCCCACACAATTTTTTTTTAAACTTTGTCACCTCCTCCTGAAAAGTAGCTGTTTTGCAGATTCGACTCTTTTCATTTTTACCGTCGCAATGGCTTCGGTATTGTGGATGCAGCGCCTGGTATTCTCGTAGCCTGGTGAGTTTTGTGACTTGATTACTCCATTTGGCTGCCGTTCTGCCACGAGCTCGTCTACCCCTCCACCTTTCCCGTCAACATGATGTATTTAAGTTCAGAAAATGACAGTAAACGTTGCTAGCAAACTGAAGAGACACGTGTGCTTGACATTGGTTCTCATGGCGGTCCATCCAAGTCATACGTAAGTACCGGAGCCAGCACCACATCTCAAAGGCTTCTTCTTGCTCAGCTTATTAGCAGACTTCTTGGTTACGCTTTAAAAAAAACATGTTAAGTACTTTCATTGCGCATTCAGGCAACCACCAAGGCAAGTCAGGCACTTTGCACTGGCCACGCCGATTGGCATACAAACCATATTCAACAAAACACAATATTTTCTTCACTCATGAACATCATCTCAGTCCCACTGCTGCGCACAAGCTACTTCGTGAATGCAGTTCAGCTAAAGTCAAATATCAAAAAATGTTAATTACCACGTATATTTAGTTCGCAATGGAAACAACTACCGGTTTTCGTTAAAATTGTCTGTTACAGCAACAAAATCGCTGATCATTAACCTTGCTATATGCGTATATGTTTTGTTTAATGTTATGTTATAATTCTCCATTCCAACCCCATGTCCCCCCCGTCACGGTCCTTTACGCTTCCAGTGGGGCGCGTCCGTTTGTCGAGACTCCATAATAGCCTCACAGACATAAAATATGTGCCAATATGAGCCTTTGTCTCGTAATATGGTTGTCTTTTTTGGTAATTTTATTGCGATTTAAAGGGTCGGGGTTTAAATGGGCGGTAAAAATGATATTTGGGTTTAAGTAAAAGGATATTTTTGGTGCGGGATGTCAGGAAGGGTTGTTTGGAATAAGTGGACGAGCTTTTGGCTAACCTTGGTCTTTGGTAGATATTAACGATGGAATACTTGTGTGAAATAATTCTTTTTAATTTAAAGGTGTTACAAACTGTTCCAACAGTGGCCTCTGTGAGCTGAAGAATTAGCGAACCTAACTTTAAAAAAAAATGATTATCGAAGAGTATCTCGACAAAAAAACCTACGTAATACCGAACCTGCTCACAAAATTTCTCGAGAATCGGTTGAGAAATACGAGCAGAGGCAGCTGAAGCATAGAACATGCTTCGATTATTGAAATAGTTATACATTCAATTATCATCATTTCCAGTATGTGAACCTTGAGAGGAGAACGAATGGTTCTCTTCTCAAGGTTGGCCAAGTAGACTAGACTCTTTTATTTAGTGTACCTTATTTCCCAGCGCTGACGGTGAATACGTGGTAACCACCATGACGAAAGCAGTGCTGCACCACACCGGGAAGGTGCTGTGGACCCCTCCGGCTATCTTCAAGTCTTCCTGCGAGATTGACGTGAGATACTTCCCCTTCGATCAGCAGACCTGCTTCTTGAAGTTTGGGAGTTGGAGTTATGACGGGGACCAGGTAATATTAATCTGCTTTCGCAGTTTAAGTGCCCACGGTGATATTTAGTGGTTTATGTTCTTAACTCTCACGTAGTAGATATTCTTACACCACCAGCAGGGGGCACAGTCTTTCTTATACCACCTGAATTTCTCTTATGCGCTTCATAAAAGAACTCCTCTGAACTGATCAGAGGAGTTCTGTAAATTTCGCCATTAGCCACCCAAAAAGTTGAAACTGATATTTGTTTACGCATTATCATGTTTTGAAAAGCCGCCCGGATTTTTATTTTCTTAAAGCGGCATAATAAGTTTAAGGAACTTGCAAGCTTGCTATCAGTACAATCACATTACTTAGTCTCGATTAAGTTCAGATCAACTTTTAATACCACTTTTATGTTATCGAGTACGCAGTGAAAATTTCTATCCAATGTATTGTCGATACAGATTGATCTAAAGCATATCAACCAGAAGAAAGGTGACATGGTGGAAGTGGGCATTGACCTTCGGGAGTACTATCCTTCGGTGGAATGGGACATCCTGGGGGTGCCTGCTGAGAGACATGAGAGATACTATCCCTGTTGCCAGGAACCTTATCCAGGTAAGCATTCTGACTAGTACCGTTCAGTATGACAGTTTCTTTGAACAACATTCTTTTGACTCGCTTACAAGATGGCCCATAAAAGAAGAGGTTGACATGACTAGTATACCCCATAGTGGTGGATTTAAACCCACGAAATCACATTTTTAAAAAGTGATCCAGGGTCGTGAGCGTGGCAACTAAAAAAATATATTCACCCAAATGTTCGACTCTAAAATTACCTATTGATTAGTATGTCATAATTCTCAACTCTTTAGTACATATGTATCATACTATATGTTCAATAAATTTGAACAGCACAATTAGCGACAAAGTTTTAAACGCATGTTAGAACATACAAACTGATTTTTTTGTAAGCTGAAAATGAAATTTGTTGTTTCAACGCGTATCGAAAAAGTTACGAAATACCCTGCAAGTCAGTTTTCCTAGCAATTCACTTCAATATTTTTTATTGTGTCCCAGTACAGTTTAAATAGATAAATAAATCCTTTAATAATCGCAGCGAAAATGTTTGTGTAGAAGCAATCGAATAGTTCAATTATTTTGTAAATCGCTAGGGATTGCTGGCAAATATTTATTCTGGACTCAGTCTATTCAACAGATTAACTGAAATGGTTTCCAAATGCAATTTTAACGATCGACATTAGTGTTGCTGCAATGGTGGCCATAAAAACAGTATCGCGGGCGTTCGCCTTAAATCAAGTGCTAGTAAAACACTATAAAACCCGTGCTATCCGAACAGCGTGCAGATTAACAGTGGTACTACAGGTAAAAAATCGTCAAGTAACTTAAATTCCGTTCCTTTCAAATAAAATTGCTTTATTCATAACTAAATAACACGCTTACATTGCTGATCAATTTATTGTATGTAGTGTTTTAGGCATCTGTTCTTCGGTTCATCATTGTTTATTTTTTCTACCTTTTCTCTCAAGTCGGGCCCCGAAGGTTCATCATCATCATCATCATCATCATTTAAAAGCCTTGCTCTTGTTGGTGGAGTACCCGCCACTCTTCTCTGTCCAGTACGACTCGACACCTTTACCTTTCTTAAATGGTTAGCCTATGCCTTCCTTGCCTCTCCTGCCCTCAATTTTACCTTCTAGGATGTTTAACAAGAAGCTGTGGTGCCGTATATGATGGCCCACTATCTTGCCTCTCCTATTTCGAATACATCCTAGCAAACATCTTTTCTCTCCTACTATCCACGAAACCATCCACCATCTAACCATTTCCTTCCTTACTTTGGTGCATAATGTAAAAATTGGTTATTGGTATATTCGTTTATTTGCCTCG
The DNA here is from genome assembly GCA_945867215.1 of Epinotia demarniana. Lineage (NCBI taxonomy): Eukaryota > Metazoa > Arthropoda > Insecta > Lepidoptera > Tortricidae > Epinotia > Epinotia demarniana. The sequence goes on along the minus strand of OX244273.1, from coordinate 3,675,997 downwards.
TGCTAAAGCAAACGCTGCAGGTAGCAACCGGGCCTTAATTGAATTCTTTTTGCATCGACCTCCAAACTTATGTAATTATCACATTAATCACTAAGCTGTCAGAATTTGTTCCAAGACAAAAAGTACTAGAAACAAATTAAATCATCTTTCTATTGTTCCAACACCTGTGTAAGTCTCGAACTGTAGGTAATTAACCTCTTAGAAAAGTTGAACATTTTCGGTAAAAAGTTCAATCTCAAAACCGGCTAAACCGATTTTGTTGAAACCTAGCTAAGAACCATCTCGACCACGTCAGCTTTCGGACAAAAAACCTCATTTAAATCGATCCATACTTTTAGGAGCTACGATGCCACAGACAGACACACAGAAACACAGACACGTCAAACTTATAAGTTTGACGTGTCTGTGACGCAAAAAGAGGGGTGTTATATATAACACCCCTCTTTTTGCGTCGGGGGTTAAAAACATACCAAAACGCGAGTAACAGACGTTTTCTCTCAAGTGCCGCAGCTGGTAAAGCACGCTGTCACAGCTTAGCATAGATAGCCGTCGACGCGGCGAGTAATTTACGGCGTTGGGCAAACCGAACGGCGTGCGCGGAGAACCGCAAACACCCCGTACTTGCCGCCTGGAAGCAGCGTATTTAATATGAGTTTCAAAGATGGAAAGTAGTAGCGACGTGAGACGATGTTGAAGGTTAATTAATTGTCAATTTTAACAGGATTTATATTCATAATCACTGTAGCTGAGAGCTAAGGCACGTGACTGCGTCACGTGAGTAAGTCGTGCCGTACAAAATTATCATTTGATATTTAACACCGGCTTTTCGGTGGAGGATATCATCGTGAGGAAACCAGTCTAGATTAGACTGGTTTCCTCACGATGATATCCTTCATAAGATTTATTAAGGTCTATTTTTCCCTCTGGATTGGAAGGTCAGATGGCAGTCGCTTTCGTAAAAGCCAAATCTTGAGTTGGGTGCTAAAGCGGACACCGGGCTCATTTGAGCACTACCGAGAAAAACGCTAGGAGGATGATGATTTAACAGAACTTCTATTATACTGATCCAAATAACTTGTTTAAATCTAGGTGTTCAAATGGGCGTCCTGATTTTATACATATGATTGGGAGCGAGGGCGTATATATACACGCAGGTGACGCAAATGTCGCAAGAAAAAACGATAGGTACCTATTCGACGAACACAGTTAATCGGTGCCCATTTTTAGGGTTCCGTAGCCAAATGGCAAAAGACGGAACCATTATGGATTCGTCATGTCTGTCTGTCTGTCTGTCTGTCCGTATATCACAGGCACTTATTTACTCGAAAACTGTGAGGTGTATTTGAATAAAATTATGAGGATAGGTGTATTTTGTTAACCGCTACATACTCGTAGTTTTGTAATTAAATTGGTGCACTCCATACAATAAAACTGAAAGTAAAAAAAAACTCATTGCCAGCCCACGTGCGGCACATCAATCGATAGGCGTTTCAAAATAAATGTAAGGTTTTTCAGCATTTTTTTTAATTAAGTGAATAGAAAACCCGAACAGCAAGAAGATGTTGATACCCGCATAAGCCAGTTGTCCCGTGACCATGGATGTTGCAACACAAAAGTCACAAAAAGTGTCCCCCCCCCCCTTCTAATTTTTGAACCGTGTACTTTAAAAATATGAAAAAAATCATGGACATAGCTTATTAAATTCTTTCAGCAAAATTTTTTTGAACAAGACCGGTTCCATGGTTTTCTAGATATTTCTACAAAAGTGCCTTCCTTAAAGAAAAGGATGTAAGTGCCATAAGATTCCAGTAACGATACGACCTTTTTAATAGGTACGGAACCCTTGTTTTGCGTGGTCCGACACGCACTTGTTTTTTTTTTGTAAGGGAATTATGCAGGATTCCTAGGGGGAAATAATAAATTATTCGATCATAGAATCGATACATTTGAATTGAACACAAATATAGAGTTAGTTGATTATTGAAGCACCCGACTTCAAACTATACCCCATATCCTATATAAAGAGACTTTGTAAAACCCACACCATGGAATCCAGCAGCAACTTCTACCAAACATCTACTACTGGATCACACCTGAAAAACTGGCTACCGACTTTGCAGCATATTCAAGATCTACGAAACAAGACCATTATCTCATTCCATCTCACCCAAATTCTCACAGGACACGGCTACCACAAATCCTACCTATACCGCTTCAAGATAACCACCGATGACCTTTGCCCGTGCGATGGAAGCACCTCACAATCCGTCGACCACCTTTTAAAAGACTGCCCGAAATTCACACATCCGAGATTTAACCACGAAATTACCTGTCATAATCTCCATATAGAACCATATAACCTGCAGGAAATCATTCGTAAAGAAAGTACAATAGCCTCTTTTTGCAAACTCGCCACCTTCATAGTTAATAACCTAAAAATGTTCAATGGCACATAGTTCATTCTTCATTTCACCCATCATCCATCACAACCATACTCATCATCCATCACAACCATACTCATCATTCACACACAGAATTAATTATTTATTCAGTAATCACTCATTACCACACAGTAATCGCGGATTCTGTCGCCCGTATCCTTCGCGGGGACTGTTTCTGGCAAAATCAGTATCAAAAAAAAAAAAAGAAAGTTCATTATTTTGAGCTAGGGTGCTCGTTGTACCATTGTTGGCTATATACAGGATGACATTTTAATCAGTGTCCAAATTATAAGATTCTTCAGCAAAAATGATAAAATACGTGTTTTTTTGTTTCATATCATTCCATACAATTTTTTTAGTAATTACTGCTTAAAGTTATCCCATTAAACCTTACCGCGCGGGCACCTCAGCGCACCGCACGCCTCCCCTCCCCCGGCCCCGCCCCACTCCGCGCGGTACTAAATGCCCAGTAACCACGCTATACGGTCTTTCTTGGCTGTCGGATAGCCCAATAACGGCGTCTATCCACAAGCAGGCTTCGGTGCATGAACCAGGTTCAAAAAAAAAAAAAAACACGCTGTACGGATTATTCTTTTGGGATAGACAATGTTTGATGTAAAAAATACCTACCAGTTTTTTTTCAAAAATGGAGTCTATTAGTGATACCAAATGCCTTTTCGACATTGATTAAAATGTCACCCAGTATAGCTACTGAACACCGCGCAGCTGTTCATAAATTGCTCGCTGGCCACTTATATTGTCCATCGTGGACCACAGACCATCGTGGACTTGATTGAAAGGAATTTACCGGCCGTTGAGGAAAAACACCCAATAAAATTGTCTTATACCCATCAAGCTCCGGCCCATCCAAACAAGAATAAGAAAATAAATACTGTTTAAAACATTTGATCAAAAGCAAAATAAACATATCAAAGGGAAGCCGGCACATTTTGCAAACACAAAACACAAAACTCCTGAATCATTTAATTTTGATCAAACAGACACCCAACACCTATTAACAGAACGCCGTGCCTTGAAAATAGAAAGGGGCGTATTGTTGCGTTCATTTGACGTCACTTTGGTCATTTCGGTGCTGACAGCTCGCAGGGTCAGGTGGTCCGCGAAACAAAAGTTGAACACCCCAGAGAACAGTTACCGTGAATGAGCGCTCCAAATAAAAAGCGTCATTAGGATCTGGAAATGTGTTAACGGAGACGTAAATTATGTTGTTTATTAAATAACTTAAGCGTTCGGTGGAGAAGGGGCGGATGCTGCGCGATGGTATGAGTAATTTACGACTTATGATTGAACAAAGCTATTCGTATTAATAATATAAAATGTAACATCTTTCATAAAATTGGTAAGTATTCAAGAAGGATGGAAATTGCGCTTCTATGTCAGTATTGTATTTTTTCGAGAACTGACCACGTGAGACCTTGTTTGGTTAATCCCATCATCACCTCATAAATCAGTTCACCCAAATGCGAGATAATCGCGGACAAACATACAAACATACAGGTAACTGAGAACATCCTTTTTTGAAGTCGTTTAAAGACGTTAATCAGTCGTGTAGTGCAAAAAACTATTGGAGCAAAACGTGAAACGCTGATTGCTCGCGTACAAATCACACTGAGACCACTCAAGGACTCCACTTGATCTTAACGCGCTGTACCGCGCCGCAGCCGCGCCGCCACGCAACCGCTTCAAGTGTTCTTTAGCCTTTAACCACGTGTTTAGCGGCTCGGAATAATGGTTATGTGTCCAAAGCGAATGGCTGTTGGTTCAAGGGCAAGAATTGCGGGGGTTCGTCTTTTATTTGTTTGTCAGCATGAGCGCGTAACGACGAGCACTTTGAGCGTTCGAGCGACGGTCTCTTGTAATTAACCTAACTTCTGCGCCCCATTTCATTATGAGCGTATGACTTTAAAACTGACAAACGTTCTCGTTCCGTCAAATGTGTTTGTCTTGGTTGGGAATGCATGTTCGCGAGAAGCAATTAAACGTATTTTAATTAATGATTTGTTTTGTTTGCTGAACCCTTAATGAGGTGCGAATTGAGAAATGAACTTGCCGAAATTGCTTTGTACGTTTTTAATAGCGTTTTGGTAAATCTTGGGGTCAATATCGGATGGCATAATTTTTTCATTGTTCCTTTTTCTTGTCGCATAACGACTTTTCACCTACAAACGTTTGACTTAATACATACTCACGATATATATATAAATTCAGGCTTTCATTCCCAATAGGGGCAGGCAGAGCGCAAGAAACTTATGTTCCAGTGTCAGTTTTAGCATAAATGTGGTTATAAAACATACTAAATGTGATATCGCAGCACAGTTCCAAAGAGCTTAAAAGATTTCCCTATGCCGTTTATTGCATGAATCAATCAAAAAATGTATTTTAAATGCAAGAGTAAAACACCCAGGTGTCTATTTCAAATAGTTTTTTTTATAAAAAATAATTTACATTTCGTGACCTTGACTTATAAAAATCATTAAATCAATTCTGTTAGCGTATCTGATTAAGATATACTTTTTGGTGAATGTAGTTTCATAAAGGATCTTTAGGCGCGTATTTCCTAGTTTTTATTTTTGGAGAATCACATCTGGTTACCGAGTAATTCCATTTTATTCAGATTTTTGTTTATATTTTTTTTCTCCCAAAAAACTCAAAAGTGCGACTTGTGACCGGCACTAAAAAATACCTCTTAATTAGGTCTATCATTGATATAAAAAACACATCGCACTATTGCGGCGTTTGGGAGTTACAAATAAAGGTCAAATGGTACATATTAGCGTTGTCACCAAGGTCAAACCAATCTAATATTATAGTAGATTTTTCCTAAGATGATTAGAATGACAGATGCCAAACTGAATTAGCTAGAGGTGCTACCTTTGTTATACAAACTATCGATACTATTCGAAATATTCGAATGTAGTGTATACCTAGACCTAAAAGTATCGATGGTATACTTAATATTCTTGGGAAATGTAACGGTATTGAAATAAAAGTCTATAGTGTGTATTTCCAAACATAATACTGATTGTTGTTACATATTTGACAAGCGGTGACATCGAAATACAAAATGGCGGCAAGGCACGGAGGTCCTATGTGTGTTGCCACTAAAACAATTTGTCAGGTAGTTTATTACAGTTATGAAAACGTGGTATTTAAATATTCCAATTCCTTATTTTGTGACGCACACATATTTTATCGTTTTTTCTTAATCGATAACCCTCACCTCTAGCAATCCAAGCGTATTGAAACAACATTGTAATGCCGTTCACGTAAGAATTTAAGTAAGTATTACGTAGTGTTTTCACGATAGCTAGACCTTTTATTAACTGTTTTAAGATCAATTCTATATAAAATCCTCATATTAGACGTGATTTAATTTTTACAAACAATATTAGTCCTTTGGAAAAAATATGAATTTTGCTTACCGCCTTACAAAGTCATATGATATCATGAAGTGGCATCTGTCATTCTAATCATCTTAGGGAAAATCTAGTATAGTGATCAATACAGATCACTATACTAGAGGGATGGACATCCCTCAGCAGGTTTGCTGAGGCAAAGTGGCGCCATGGGTCTGTAACGGCTCCATGGTGCCTCGCCCCCGTTTCTCTAGTTCACATGTATGAGCATAGGGTTTCAGCATAAGCCTAACGAGAGTGGACCCCTTCCCACGCTACATGTGAACCTTCATCGAAATAAAACGAATTATAAAATTTTTCGTTAATTCTATCTAAAATGAAAGGTCATGTCGAGTGACAACCCTAACAACATATTTTGAGACACGATTACTCGTAAACGCCGCAATAGTGCGATATGGTTTTTTTATCAATGAAAGACCTAATCAAGAGGTATTTTTTAGTGCCGGTCACAAGTCGCACTTTTGAGTTTTTTGGGAGAAAAAAATTATAAACAAAAATCTGAATAAAATGGAATTACTCGGTAAATAGATATGATTCTCCAAAAATAAAAACTAGGAAATACGCGCCTAAAGATCCTTTATGAAACTACATTCACCAAAAAAATATATCTTAATCAGATACGCTAACAGAATTGATTTAATGATTTTAATAAGTCAAGGTCACGAAATGTAAATTATTTTTTATAAAAAAAACTATTTGAAATAGACACCTGAGTGTTTTAGTCTTGCATTTAAAATACATTTTTTGATTGATTCATGCAATAAACGGCATAGGGAAAATTTTTAAGCTCTTTGGAACACTGTGCGCAGTGATGTTGCTAGGTTAGGTTGCTAGCCCATCGCCCACAATGGTCTAATGCTTTTTGGACTTATATTATCATCATCATCATTATATCAGCTGAAAGACATCCACTGCTTACGTATACGAGTATTTTGTTCGCGGACGATACTCATATCGGAGTGAGACATAAAAACATTAATACAATGGAAGCACAGCTAACACGGGCCCAACATGTTCTTCAGGAATGGTTTCAGGCTAATGGCATTGTTTTAAATACGAATAAAACTATAAGTATAAAATATCAATCCAATTCTCGAAATCTCAAAAATTCACGAGAGCTAATTTATCAAAATTTTACTATTTTTTTGGGATATATAGTGTATAGCAGATTAACACATAACAATAAATTTGCAATAAATTGTATTCGGCAAATTTTGCATTACTAAACTTAAAATTTAATTAAAATAGAAACATTAAAAACTGTTTATTACGCATACATACAATCGTTATTAAATTACGCTATAACTGTCTGGGGGAACGCATCAGAGATCCAAAAAATACAGAAGCGTTCCATCAGGATCAGGTGTGGGATCAATCGACGAGATAGCCAAACCACACTTCGAAGGCATAACGACGGTGATACACAGACAAGCGGATTGTCTCCCTAATTTGTCTGATATTAGGTACATAGTTATAATACGCGATCTAAACACAAACTATTAGTACTGCCAAAGTTGCGGCTTAGAAAATGTCAAAAACAGGGTGCTTTTCTAGAGATAAAAATGTATAACAAATTACCTTTGGAAAACCATCATTGCCAATTCATGGTTATAAGAAGAAACAATCAAATTATTTCAGGAAACATGCCTTATACTCGGTATCAGAATATTAAACAATAGCTTACAAAAATTTGAAATATGTTATTAGCCATATAGGTAGGTATGATTTGTTTATAGTTTTTTTTTTCTTTTTAACGAATTGTTATTGACATGCCATATAATGCTCATAATTATTACAATAATCTTTATTGCATACCTCAAAACATGAATCAAATAAACATAATGAAGTGGCAAAAAGGGAAAGTGGTGGAAAACGCGTACCTGGTTCAAACGTAGCGCTGGCTGCAAGATGTTAAGGCTGCCGGTCTTACGCACTTCTCTTCTTAAAACTTCTGCGTTGATGTGCCGATTAAATTATAACGTCGATAGGTATAAAATGGTTAGTTCGAAGCCTTTGGCGAGTGACGGAATGGAGATAGTACTCGACATTGACCGACCCGAACCGTATCTAGAGCTGAACTGGTTGATTGACAGCGATGTCAGTTGATGTCTTCATTCTACCCGCGTTTTCCAGGAATAGGAATATGAAAGGTATTGGAGGGTGGGTGACATTAAAGCTGACATGAATTGTAGATAATCTATACTAAACATAACCGCCCCCCAAAGAGCTACTAAGCTCTTTAGATGATTTGCAATTGCTTGAAATTACTGAAAAGCAAGATGATTTTCTTATATATTTAAGTAAAAAATAATAATAGTAATGATAGTGAACCTTAAACTAAGTTAAATAGCGTTTTTTTTTCTCGTTTAGGAGTCTAAATTCGGTAAAGGGCAGACCTTAGCCACTGATCTCAGACAAGTTCCGGAACTAGTTTTAAGCTCTACCACGCGAACAACGCCATCTGCACCGGGGTGAAGCTTGGATACTCGCGCCTTTCGCCATTGAAGGGGTGGCAAATTGTCCTCCTTAATAAGGACGAGGTCTCCGATTTGGAGGTTGGGGACGTCCTTGCACCATTTTGTGCGTTGTTGAAGGGTGTGCAAGTATTCATGCTGCCACCGGCGCCAAAAGTGCTGAGAAACCTGTTGAACGAGTTGCCAACGATTGAGCCGGGACATCGGAGTATGGTCGAAATCGTATTCAGGCAAGCTTACAAGTGGATGCCCGATAATGAAATGACCAGGCGTCAGTGTTTCAAGGTCGTTTGGATCGTTCGACATTGGACACAGAGGCCTGGAGTTGAGTACTGCCTCGACCTTGGCGAAGATTGTGGTCAATTCTTCGAAGGTGAGTACTTGTTCCCCGATTGTACGTTTTAAGAGCTGCTTGGCAGACTTTACGGTGATTTCCCAAAGCCCTCCCATATGGGGCGCATAGGGCGGGTTCATGTGCCAGTTGACGCTGACTCTTGCGAGAGCGTCAGTCAAACCAGACTTATTTTGGTATAGGAAAGCGTCTACCTCGCTAAGATGTCGTTTGGCTCCTTGGAAATTCTTTCCACAGTCCGTATAGACGTCGGACACCATTCCTCTCCTAGAGACGAACCTATCAAAGGCGGCCATGAAGGAGTTGGTCGATAAATCGGAAGTAACTTCCAAGTGAACAGCCTTTACGGATAAGCATATGAAAACGCAGAGGTAGGCCTTGACGATTTTAGCCTTGCGCAGGTTGGACGTTTTAATGATGAATGGACCTGCGAAATCGATCCCAACCTTGATAAAGGGTCTTGCCTCTCGCACGCGACTCGGTGGGAGATTGCCCATAAAGGGCTCTAAGGGTCTTGTCTTTAAGCGTTGACACCTAAGACATAAGAAGACTCGATGTCGAACGACGCGCCGAGCGGATAAAATCCAGTATCGCTGGTGGAGTATGTTGATGAGGTCATTAGGTCCCACGTGGAGGTGGACCTGATGATAGTAATCGATGATTAAATCCGTGATATGATGCCGCTTCGGTAAAAGAAGTGGATGCCTTGCACAGTATGATAGATTGGAGTGTCTAAGTCGACCGCCAACGCGCAGAAGACCTGAAGAGTCCACAAATGGATGAAGACGTGCGAACGGAAGTTTTAGAGCACGTTTATCCCGAATGCACTTCAGTTGCTCGGCAAAGGACTCCTCTTGTGCCAATCTGATGGCTCTATGCAGTGCTGCGTTGAGCTCTGGAGCGCTAAGAGGACCTGAGACTTTGTTGGTGGGATTCCGGCTGTTGTGTACAAACCGTAATGACCACGCTAGTACCCTCTGTACCTTCGAGAGCGAGCTATAAAGAACGATAAAGCACGAAGTAGAGGGTTCTGCGACGGCGTCGAAAACATTGAACGACGATGCTGCTGGAGGCTTGAGTCCAGGGAGATCATTACATGCGGGTTGAGGTTGAGAGGGCCAAGAGACAGGGTCCTGTTTTAACCATGGAGGTGACCACCATAGCACATGGTTAGCGAGGTCCTGGGGTAGCAAGCCTCTACTCGCGCAATCTGCGGGATTGAGCGCGGAGGGCACGTAACGCCAGATGATGGAGGGGACAAGACCTTGAACCTGAGATACCCTGTTCGCCTCGAATGTCTGTAATTTGTGAGGCGGAGTGCTGAGCCACGCCAAGACGATGCTAGAGTCGCACCAAGCTAACGTGTCAGTGATGACAACCTTGCCTTCCAATACCTGCGTAACGTGACTGAGTAGGCGAGCGAGAAGCACGGCTCCTGAAAGCTCGAGCCGTGGAATGGTGAGTTTCTGTTTTATTGGCGCGACTCTAGATTTGGAAAGTAGCAAATGCACTCCAACTTCTCCAGTAGAGTCGACCACCCTAAAGTAAACAACGGCAGCGTAGCCACGTTCTGATGCGTCGCTGAACCCCACGAGATCACAGCGAGCCGGTTGACTACTCAAGATGAATCTGGGTATCTTGGGAATATTTAAAAGATGGAATCCATCCAGGAATGCATCCCAAGCTTGAGTTGCTTCCTCGGGAAGTGGATCATCCCACGATAGTTCCATTGCCCATAGACGCTGCATGATTACCTTGGCGTAGAAGGTAATAGGAGCCAGATATCCGCACGGGTCGTAGAGCCGAGCGATGTTGGAAAGAATGTCACGTTTGGTGTAGCATTTTCCGAGCTTCGATACGCGGTACACAAAGCTGTCCGTACTGGAACTCCATTCGACTCCTAAAATCTTGAAGATGTTGTCCCCTTCTTCGAACCGAAACGGCGTTTCGAGGTGATCAGAAGGATAGTCTTCCAAGATGGCCTTGTTGTTGCTTGCCCACTTCCTTAGTTGAAAACCTCCTTGGGCCAGCACATCAACGATCTGCCTTTGCAGCTCCTTAGCCGACTCTACGTCTTGGCTCCCGCTGATGACGTCGTCAACGAACGTGTCTTCCTGTAAAACGCGAGCCGCCGCGGGGTACGAGTCCTTGTTGATGATAGCTAGCTCGTGTATGACGCGCATGGCCAGATACGCTGCGCTTGAGACGCCGTATGTGACAGTGGTAAGCTCGAACTGCTGGAGTGGTTTATCAGGCGATTCTCTCCAGAATATAGTTTGGAATTTGCAGTCATCATCATGCATCCGAACCTGACGATACATCTGTTTGATGTCGCTCGTGAAGACGATGGCGTGAGTTCTGAAACGTAAGATAATATCCTCTATATTCTGCTGGAGTTTAGGACCTGGCATCAGAACCTGATTCAACGACACCCCAGTGCTACTGGTGGCAGAGGCGTCGAAGACAGCTCGAAGCTTCGTAGTGCTGCTGCTTTCCTTAAGAACGCCATGATGAGGGATCCAGTACCTACTCCTGGATGGGGTACCAGCAGTAGGTCGCATGTGACACGATTCAAGATAGTCTGCCATGAATACCGCGTACATGCTCTTTAATTTTGTGTCCTTGAGAAGCTTGCGCTCCAAGTTGTGAAACCGCTTGAGTGCGTTGTTGCGTGTGTCACCCAAGGGCTTACACTCAGTCTTAAAAGGCAGCCGTACGATATATCGCCCAGTCTCGTCGCGGGTGTGGGTCTCTACAAAGTGCCTTTCACATTGAAGATCCTCTGGATCCTGTGCAATTTTTATGGGAGCCTCTTCCACCTCCCAAAATTTATTTAGGGTAGATTCCAAATTGGTTGAACAATGTAGAGCCACAATGTTGTTAGAAACAGCAAATTCGATGGGAGCTGCGCCCATCAAAACCCAACCAAATATTGACGCGTATGCAGTGGGTAGACCGGTACCCAGCTGTAATCTCCTCCCATCAAAAACTTTATCATAGAGGTCTACACCTATGAGAAGGTCAATGGGGCCTGGAATGGTACATTTCGAATCCGCTAGTGAAATGTCCTTACACATTCCCAGGACTGACGGAGATACCTGAATGCTAGGAAGGTTCCCTGTTATGCGCTTAAGAATAACCGCAGATGTCACCAAGGCAGGCTGAGATGAGTCGACCAAAGAACTTATTGAGCATTCTATGCTGCCACTGGTATGCTGAGCATTTGAACCTCCTAAACCATATAATAAGCCAGAAGTTGAGCGTGGAAGACGCAACTTCTGAGCTAAGTTTTCCGTGATGATTGATACTTGGGACCCGCAGTCTAGTAGAGCCCTTACAGTGTGCAGGTGCCCATTGATATCCTGTAGACCGACCAAAGCCGTGCCCAACATCATGGTAGATTCACTGCGAATACCATGACTGTGAAAAGGTTGAACAGCAGAACTTAAGGTTGTATGTGCAGCCTCAGAGCAAGAAGGCTTTGGTGCCGGAGCAGGAGTTAGAGCAGGTGATGATGCAGATGGCTGTGCAGCCTCTTCCTTCAGGTGATCGATATGTAATTTAGAATGATGACGACCATTGCATATTTGACACCTACTTTTAGACTGACACTTGTTCACTGAATGTGTCCGCAGACAGTTATAACATAAATGTTGAATTGTGACAAATTCCCTACGCTTTGCTGGTGTCATATTATTAAATTTGTCACATGTATAAAGTACATGCTCACCATTACAGCATACACATTTCAGAGAATTAACGGTGAATGTCAGCTTAGGTTGATTATTTAGTGCTGCGGTAGCCGGGGTCTTTGACCCGCTGACAGTTTCCAACACCCGAAGATGAATGTCCAGGAAGCCGAGAAGGTTTTCAAATGTTGGAATGTCATTTGGAGTACTGCTGTGGTTCACTTCGAACTTACCACGCAGCTCCACCGGAAGCTTCCGCAGAACAATATGAAGCAATATAAAGCTCCATGCCTTAATGTCAAACCCTAGCGCTTGCAATGCCTGAGTGTTTTCTTTCAGTGAATTTACAAACTTGCGTAAACTAGTTTGATTTTGTTGGTTACTCAAGGATAAAATGGCCTCCAAATGTTTATCAGCTATGAGCCTTTTGTTCTCATACCTTTCCTTCAAAAGCCTATATGCAATAGTGTAGTTTTCCCCGGAAAGCTCTAAATGTCTAACTAAACTCAATGGTTCCTTTTCTAAAACACTAAGCAGGTAGTGCATTTTCTGAACAGGTGATAGCTCTGCATTATTGTGAATAAGACTATCATACATAGCAATAAAATTTGGCCATTCTGTGTACATACCAGAAAAGTGTGACAATTGAATTTTAGGTAAACAAACCTGGTTTGACTGTGAACAACTTGGCGTTGTTGTTATGATAGATTCTTGTAACACTTGAACGGAATAGTACATTTCGTAGAATTTATTGAACAATGCGTCAACATTAGAACGAACGCTTAAATCTTCGCAATTTGCCATGAACACATTGTAAGCCTCCTGAAACCGATCACGAATGTTATCTATATCCCTATATCGAGCCTTGAAGCTCGCTACGCGCATCGGATCCTTACGAGACGAGCCGCTAATGTCTGCCGCTAAGTTATACAATGTTGTCATGAAATTACCTTGAACATTCATAGCAATAAAACTAGTTTTCTGCTGTGAATCACCAAAGGAATCTATGGGGGCATTATACGCATCCAACTTATCTGCTTGTTTAAGTTTATCCGGCATTATTCCGTACGTAAACAAACAGAATAATATTAATCCCAGAGGTTATGTCCCTCAACTTGAAATTTAATATGACAATGACAACTGACGTTAAGAATGTCAGTGTTGCAAGCGTAATGATTTAAGGCCTATGCACACGCACCAGTCGTAAGTTGGATAGAATGTCATCCAGCAAGTCGGATGACTAGGGATGATAGTTTACCGGTTTTGTCTATGGTTGCAAAGTTAAGAATCTACCTACGGAAATTAATAAAATGTAACGATGAATTACCAAAAATGAGATGATTTGCAAATAATGAATTTAGAAATAAGAGATGATGTCACCTTGTAATTAATATCCGGTTCGAAGGACCAGGAATGAAGTGGCAAAAAGGGAAAGTGGTGGAAAACGCGTACCTGGTTCAAACGTAGCGCTGGCTGCAAGATGTTAAGGCTGCCGGTCTTACGCACTTCTCTTCTTAAAACTTCTGCGTTGATGTGCCGATTAAATTATAACGTCGATAGGTATAAAATGGTTAGTTCGAAGCCTTTGGCGAGTGACGGAATGGAGATAGTACTCGACATTGACCGACCCGAACCGTATCTAGAGCTGAACTGGTTGATTGACAGCGATGTCAGTTGATGTCTTCATTCTACCCGCGTTTTCCAGGAATAGGAATATGAAAGGTATTGGAGGGTGGGTGACATTAAAGCTGACATGAATTGTAGATAATCTATACTAAACACATAATAACTTATTAAAAAATAGATGTTGACAACAGGCGGTCTTATCGCTAAAGAGCGATCTCTTCCAAACAACCTTTAGGTAGCGGCGAAATAGCAACAAAAAATTACATAATAGGTAGGTGGCAAAATTGGAAGTAAACGAACTTCCAACATACACAATTACATCAATAACAAACATACACACATAAAGCATACAATAAACATACATAAATTCCTACTCCTACATAAATATATATACATATAGTATTAACCATAGAAACGGAAAATAAAAATAAAAAAATAAGAAAAATAGTAGATACTATAGATTTTGTGCTCCTTAAGGTGAGTTTTGAAAGAAGCGACTGATTTAGCACGTCTCAAATCCACGGGAAGAGAATTCCAGAGTCGAATGGCTTTGAATGTAAACGAGCAATTATAGAATTTTGAAGAGGATGACGGAACGGTGAGAAGAAAATTTTGGGATGACCTGGCCGACTTGACGAAACTAAATCGTTCTTTGAGGTAGCGGGGTGTAGCGGGATGAAACAGAAAATTATATAGAAGGGTCAGGACATGAGCGTTACGACAATAACGAATAGGTAGCCACTTAAGCTGAGAGCAAAAATAAGAGACATGCTCGTACTTGCGTAACCCAAATATGAACCGTATGCAGACGTTTTGAATGCACTCAAGCTTATGAAGTTGATCTTCAGTGAGATCGAGATAGGAAATATCAGCGTATATTGCTTTGCAAATGGGGAAAACACCATTGAAATATGGATTCTATTCTAAGGTTGTCAGGATCAATTTTTGTTACTTTATGGTAAAATAAATAAATAAAAAATATATTATGTGTAAGTAATAAAAGGTACTGTAACAAGTGCTTTCTCCCGGCTATGTGCCCCTTCAAAACACTGTCGCAGAAAATTGTCAAGAAAAATAAGAACAAACTAATAAGGTCAGTAATGAAGCTAAAACCCTGGGAAAGCTTTGGAAATGAAAGAAACAATTGCCAAATACTATTATACTCTTTATTTCACAGGAAGGCACCGTAACTGTAACGGAAGCTGTATATATATATCTTACACCAATTTGCATGTCATGGCGAGACCAGTCAACCTTTCAATCTATGAATCCTGACCTATTTCGAGTGCTAAGGATAGAGCTGGGTCGTGTAACACTAGGTCCAAAGGACTGGAATCTCTACCATGAGTAAGTTACACCTTTATTACACTGTACTTCTTAAATACTAATATGGCAATGGATTGGCACCAGGGATAAAATTTCTAACTATAATTATTTACACAATTATATCTTTATTTTAGGTACGCCTGTTTCGAACTGGAGCGAACACACCTGAATTTACTGCTGTGGAAGGTGACCGGACAGCAGGCGGACCTTGAAACTGGGTAGCTTCCTCCGTCTCGCTAGAGGGACCCGATGCCGAAGCTGCTAGACAAGAAGCATTTCCAACAAACAAACACTTTCTTAATCCTTCTCCTTCTTTCTCAATTTCCCGTTCACTGAAAATAATTAAATTGGATTAATTAGTGAACGGTGGGTACCTACTACACGCCGACATGAAACCTTCACAAAATGGGTAAGTTTATCTTACCAATAGTGAACTATATAACTTTCATAGTTCCTCCTATCGCGAAACTCCCTCCTCGCTGAATTCCTCTCCTGAAAAGACCAGAGAACAGATTACTACCTAATTCCTCGTGTTTCGCGCCACGCGGAATTACACTCAATCCATCACAATTAATACTCACGGTTCTTCTCCCTTTCAGGACACCGGTACGGAATCAGCTCCCAAAATGGTGACCACCAATGGGTCAGAAATAAGATTTCTTCAGAAACCTGATGCTGCTGTGTCAGCCGCGAATTCAAAAATGGCCCCATGAACATCTTGGGAAACCCACTGGCCCTCAGGCCTTATCTCTGGTATTGCAGTGGAATAAATTATCCAATCCTGAATACTGTCTTTTAATTTTTTATCTCACCTAATTGAAACCTGCTACTATTAATTTATATGAAAATTAAATTGGGGATTGCTAATTCTTTGTAATTTCCTTTAATTCAGAATTAGCCCCATTTTCAAACTTGGAATTTGTAAGTTCACTAACAAAATTCTATATACCTATCTAGATCTTGATTGCTACCAAGTTGCATTAAAAACTCAATTTTATATTTAAAAATAGGATTTTTCCCTAAGCTGACAACACAGACCACAGGTTCATTACAACACAATTAAAGCTGTTTAAGACTTCTTTTTAGATGCTGTGTTGATGTTTAGAGGCAGTGCTACACGATGCCAATAAATTAAAATATTACGCCGTTACAATACATCCCCCCCCGATGAAAAGGTTCAACGCAGGTGAACCGCTCGCTGTCCTCAGCGACTTTCCGCACCTGCCACAACAACTTAAAAAAATAACAACCAATATTTAGAGAAATGGTAAGACCAATTACTTATCCTAAACTTCAAAAAACCAAAAAAAAAAAAAAATATATATATATATATATGTGGCCCATAAGGCCGAGGTTGATCCCCTGGGGATCACTAACCTACCCCAAAACGTTACCACAGTCTCTTTTCTAAAGAGAAACCAACCCGTCGGGTTACTAAGAAAACAATTTAAAAGAAAAAACACAAAGGATCCAATCGAACCCACGAATAAGTGGGAAAGTTAACCTAAACTAACCTATTTGCCTTCACACCGGTAAACATTCCTTTAGCCTTTGCATCACAACCTAAAGTTGTGCTGCAGAAGCTAACTCAAACTGCCAGGGCCTATGTTCAGCAGTCTTCAACACAATCTCCGCTTGCCCGGGCAAAAGTCCATATCCGAGAAAATATCCCTGTCCCAGATTTAGGGCATAGGGTATAAAAGAATGAAAAAAAAAAACTCTTTGTCTCCAAGTCTCAGCCGAAAGAGAAATATGTTAGCTAAAAAAAAAAAACAAGCACCATTTAGGCACTTGTCAGGCACCTGACCACACGTAGACAAAGCAAGTGCGCAAAAGAATTTGTACCACTTGGGTACTCATCAAAGGAGGCGAAGCAGGAGACTACACGTCACCGACATTACGTAACAGGATATAGTGCAAGCATTTATAAACTAGCCTATAAATGTGACACTAGTGTGCACACAGGCCTCCTCTCATGGATGAAAGGGGAGTAAGGTCATATTAAAGATTAATTAATCCGATCCTGGTATTGAGCACAGGTTGATCGCACCTAACATACTTCGCAGTCAAATTCCCATTTACATCATTCATTCGTCATCTAAACACACATGAGTAGTAAAACAGTAGCTCCTGTTCACCACGTACCTTCCAAAATTCGTGATTAAATATTCCAAAATATTTTTAACACTACTTGCGATTAATAACCGTAACTAAGATGTTCACATTTGGCAGTAATAATTAGTTAACTCTGGCGGCACGGCGACGGCTCGTATTGAACTCGGGGCCGTACGTCCAGAGATAACATTACTCTAGGCGTCCGTGGTTGTTGGCCCTGGCGGCACGGCGACGCACTCACAAACACGAGGCCGTACGTCCAGGGA
Source organism: Epinotia demarniana (assembly GCA_945867215.1). NCBI lineage: Eukaryota > Metazoa > Arthropoda > Insecta > Lepidoptera > Tortricidae > Epinotia > Epinotia demarniana. The sequence goes on along the minus strand of OX244273.1, from coordinate 3,658,271 downwards.
CAACTTCACACCTATAACCCTACACCAACTGCCTACTTAAAATCTTTAACATGCCACGAGCCAATCGGATGACCATCCATCCTTTCGAGCTCATAAACTAAAGGAGACAAAACCGCTTTAACCCTGCATTTTTCATACTTGGGCGCAAGTTTTGACATTCTAAACTTTGAAGCGTCGCTTTGTACATACGTACGCTTCCAAACAATGTCCCCAACCGAGAACTTCGCCGAACGGCGTCTTAAATTGTAATATTTTGCGTTAATTGCATGTGCTTTTAATAAACGTAACCTAACCTGCTCAAATATGTCTTTCAATATTCCAAATTGACCTGCGTACTCATCCCTAGGAACAGCTGTGGTGTACTTTTGATCGGTGTCCTTATAAAAGGACCCGTTGATGACTGGTTCTCTAGCGTGAACTAAAAAAAATGGAGAAAACCCTGTGGACTCGTTTACTGCACTGTTTATCGCAAACCTAATCTGGTGCAGTTTTTCATCCCATGTTCGGTGATTGTCCTCTACGTAGGACGCTACGGAAATCATCACTGTCTTATTGTACCGTTCAACTAAATTTACTTGGGCGGTATAACGCGGTCCGTAAAATAGGTTAGGTATATTGTATCGTTTTATCAACTGCTTAAACTCTGATCCCGTAAATTGCACTCCGTTATCAGTGATTACGGTTTCAGGCACACCATGTGTTAAAATGACGTGTTCTTCAAAAGTCTTCGCCACCAAAGCGCTTGTGGCGCGGCGAAGCGGAAATAGCAGTGTGAATTTCGAAAAGCAACATGTTACCACAAACAAAAAGGTAAAACCTCTTCGAGAGCGCGGAAGTGGGCCCACCAGATCGATGCTAACTACCTGCCATGGGCGATGACATACCTTTGGCTGTCCCATCAGGCCTGCAGTCGGTTTTTGGGAGTGTTTATAGGCTGCACAGGTATCGCAAGCCTTTACATACTCGACCACATCCTTATACATTCCCGGCCAAAAGTATGTTAACGCCAGCCGGCGATGAGTTTTAAAAACACCAAAATGAGCTGCAGTTGCTTCGCAATGGTTTTCCTGCAAAACTCTTTTACGGTCACCCTTTCTTACCACTTCCTTCCAATCAAACTCTCTTAATAAGTTATACTTAGACTGGCTAAGTCTAAATAACTTTCCCTCCTTCATGCAAAAATTTGGAAAATTTGCGGGATGAGTTGTGCATCCACTTTTAATTCTGTCATACCATTCATCCGGCTCATCATTTACCACATTAGTTACGTTTACTGCGTCAACCGTCATAAGCCTAGACAGTGCATCAGGCACAACGTTAAGCGATCCCTTCCTGTGCTCAATATCAAAATCAAATTGAGACAGTCTGCAACCCCAACGAGCTAACCTACCTGACGGGTTTTCAAGTTTCATAAACCATTTTAATGACGCATGGTCCGTAATTACTGTAAATTTTCGTGACCCTAAATACGCTTGAAACTTCTCAACTGAAAATAATACGCTCAACGCCTCACGCTCCGTTGCGCTGTAGTTGCACTCGCTTTTATTTAAGGAGCGACTGACATACGCGATTGGATGCTCGCGTCCTTCGATAGTCTGAGAAAGCATTCCACCGATCCCATAAGAAGACGCATCACAGTGTACGGCGAACGGCTTACTAAAGTCCGGAACTGCCAAGATAGGGGCCGTTACTAGGGCGTTCTTTAAGGATTTAAACGCTTCCTCTGCTTCCTCAGACCACCTGAAGGCTGGTGCGTTTTTACCCTTCGACGTGAGTTTATTCAAGGGCGCGGCTATCGTTGAAAAATCACGAATAAACCTACGATACCACGAGCACGTGCCCAGAAAAATCTTTACCTCACGCGAAGTCGTTGGTGTTGGAAAGTTCAAAATGGCAGCCACCTTATCAGGATCAGTACGCAAGCCGTACTCGTCTACGACATATCCGAGGTATTTCAGCGACTGCCTGAAGAACGTAGATTTGGTAAAATTTATTGTTAAATTTGCCATTTTCAACTTCGCCAACACACGGTTCAATAAAAGCAAGTGGGTCTGGTAGTCTGACGAACAAATTACGATGTCGTCTATGTAACAAAAGACTAAACCGTTTTCTACGTCACTGGTTAAATTATGGTCAATCAGCGTGTCCATGAGACGCTGTTGACGAGCAGGCGCGCCACACAAACCAAAAGGCATGACTTTAAATTTGTATAAGCCTCGACCATTTACTACAAAACTAGTTTTGTCCTGCGAGCTCTCAGCTAACGGTATTTGCCAGAAAGAGGAGCTTAAATCGATCGACGACAGGTATTTCGCCTCCTTTAAGCTGTCCAGAATTTGCGGTATGTAAGGAATGGAGTACGAATCCCCCTTCGTCACCGAATTTAACCTCCTACAGTCTAGACAAAAACGCCAATCACCGTTAGACTTTTTCACTAATAAAGCCGGGTTACTCCACGGACTCTCGCAGGGTGTGACTACATCTAAAGCTAACATACGGTCGAGTTCGGAACTTAAAACTGCGCGTTTCTCGGCTGACAAGGGGTATTGTTTCGTTTTGATAGGTAAAGCGTCGCCAGTATCAATCACATGTTCTATCAAGCTGGTTCGGCCTAGACCTTTCTCCTCGAACGAAATTTCCCTAAATTTAGCTACTGCGGCATCCGCGAGTTCCTTTTCGGCCGTTGACAAATGGTCGTATGATTGTATTGTGTGCACCTGTCTTGCATCTAACCCATTGCAATTAAAATAAGTTTCAGGTGAAGCCATATAATCAATATTTTTAAATATTTCCGGTGCCAGATGAAAGGACTGCCAAAAATCCACTCCTAAAATAACGTTTGAGACAATGCTGGGTATCACAATAAACTTAATTACATGTGTTATGTTATTAAATGTAACGGGGACAAAGATATACCCTATTGTCTCAACCTCAACTCCGTTTGCCACATTACACTTCGGTGACGTGTGCATTTGGTTCAACTTAAACCCAAACTTAATGAAATCCAAATGAGATTGGTTACCTAGAATAGAAATTCCGGCTCCCGAATCTAACAAACCGTAAATCTCAAAATTATTTACGTTAACCCTTAAGTAAGGTCGAATCCTCTTTATTTGGGGCAAAATAAACCGTTGCGATTGAGGAATAACTATTAAACTTATCAATCGAATTTAATATATCGCGTTTTATTTCATCGCTAAAATCGCTACGGTTCTCAATCAGTTTTTTGAATTTTGCGTATTTGGTTTTTGAACGCTCCCCTGCTGCGCACACGATTTGCCGTTATCTGTCGCGTCACTTTGACAATTCGGACCATTATTTGGTTTTATGTGCTGCTTTGCACGTTTGCAAAAACGGAAATTATGTGCAGTGCCGCCGCATTTGTAGCAAACTGGTATGCTGCCCGAGGACCCTGACGTACCTGGAGCACTATAATGATTGCCTCGACCGGCCGATGAGAAATTGTTAGTTCTTCGCGAACTCGAAGTGTCGGGTTTCGGGTTAGGCGCATTATAGGCCGCATTCCCGTTCACTGCAACTGCATTTACCGAGGACGATTTCCCTTTGAAGGCGTATTCACTGCAAAGTGTGCTAGAAGTAACCTTGGGCGGTTCTGCAAATAATTTAACCCTCTGCAATGCCCCTTCTAGCTTCCTGCAATTACTTTTAAGCTCTGCCACCGTGTTAATCTCCAGTAAGGCTAACTGTTGGGTAAATATTGGGCGAAAGTTATGCAATAAAATCTCCAACTTTGCCTCCTCTGATAAAGCCGTCCTCAACCTACCAAACAAACCAGACATGGTTGCAAAATATAAATGAATTGGCTCGTTATCACCTTGTGTTCTTGACTGAATTTCCAATTTTAGTCTATGGTCATAATCACAAGGCTCAAACTCATCCAAAAGCAAATGCTTTAAGTCATTCCAATTGTTCACAGATTCCTTAATACCACAATACCATATCAGAGCCTGATCGACAAACAAATGTGGAGCTGCTCTAAATAACTTTGAACTTGGAACGTTATTTGCTTCCCTCAGCTCCTCAACACGCTCTAAAAATGAGCGCGGGTCTGTACTACCATTGAATTTGACTCCCCATTTGGAAATACTCCAGTGTTCATCAGTTTCTGATGAACACTGTAATTGCAAATCTCTAAAGTCGCTTGTCATTGCTTCAGGAGTAACGCCAGACACTGCTGATCCTGGATTAAAACTGTCTACCTTAACCAACAATGCCTCCAATCTGGACTGCGAAGCTGCCTTAATAGCCAAATGCTCAGCGCTCAATTCCGGTTTTATCCGGCCCAACCGATAGAACAAGTGGTGTGCTAAGGCCCTTGTTCGACTCGCGGTGTATCGATCTTTATGCCTAGTGTGCCTATTCACCAAGGAAGATAACTCTGAAAGCTTCTCCGAAATCACGTTAAGGTCGGTCTCTGCTGAGAAAGGAGTGTCCAGTATGACCTCGCTTGGAGCCTCAACAATAAGACCTCGCAACTGCTTCCTCAAACCTTCAACAGTTGTTGCTGGTGTTTCAGACCGAATTTGTACCTCATAAACAAGTTCATCTTTGAGCAAACTATGAAACTGAATTTGGCGTTCCATGTTTGTAATATTAATTGATGATAAAATTTGATCCCTTTGCCTTACAATGTAAGTAACCAAATGTCTGTGTAACCAACAATGTTGATTGTAATAAAGCTAAATAGTGCTACTGATTGTTGTTATTCTAGTTCCTAAGTGTATAACTATATGATAATGTATCTCAAAATACACCGTAAGTTTTGTTGTACAACATAAGAAACCAACACTGAAAATGTATAAAGCTATCCTTAATTCAGAATGGATCTAAGTTTTAAATATAATTCTAAATCTACAATTGTTAATTTTGAAAAGTAAATATTGTTTTGTACACAAGATGGCTGACAAAGATTTGTCTCAAGTTTTGTTAATATTCTCAAAATAATCAGAAATATTTCAACCAAACGGCTGCTTAAACAAGGTTTTCCGCCTGAAACATGTCAAATGGACATTCGGAATTTCGTAACGTCGCAAAACGAAAAAAGCTTAAGTACATGTGTCAAAATGCTAGTGTCAGCAAATTATAATAACCTCCAAAATTTGTCAATGTGTTATCAAATATTACTAAATACCAATGAAATACTGCCTAAAACCAGCCACAAATGTGGTAAATAGTAGGGGTTTATAAATAAAGAACACAATTATGTACACAAGGTGAGTTCACAGGTGATTCCTATACGAAATTACACAAAACCTCTAGTGCCATAAAACTTTCCCTGGGTGAAAATATATCAAAAAAAAGAAAGATTTAACGTTGGGCGCCACTGTAACAAGTGCTTTCTCCCGGCTATGTGCCCCTTCAAAACACTGTCGCAGAAAATTGTCAAGAAAAATAAGAACAAACTAATAAGGTCAGTAATGAAGCTAAAACCCTGGGAAAGCTTTGGAAATGAAAGAAACAATTACCAAATACTATTATACTCTTTATTTCACAGGAAGGCACCGTAACTGTAACGGAAGCTGTATATATCTTACACCAATTTGCATGTCATGGCGAGACCAGTCAACCTTTCAATCTATGAATCCTGACCTATTTCGAGTGCTAAGGATAGAGCTGGGTCGTGTAACACTAGGTCCAAAGGACTGGAATCTCTACCATGAGTAAGTTACACCTTTATTACACTGTACTTCTTAAATACTAATATGGCAATGGATTGGCACCAGGGATAAAATTTCTAACTATAATTATTTACACAATTATATCTTTATTTTAGGTACGCCTGTTTCGAACTGGAGCGAACACACCTGAATTTACTGCTGTGGAAGGTGACCGGACAGCAGGCGGACCTTGAAACTGGGTAGCTTCCTCCGTCTCGCTAGAGGGACCCGATGCCGAAGCTGCTAGACAAGAAGCATTTCCAACAAACAAACACTTTCTTAATCCTTCTCCTTCTTTCTCAATTTCCCGTTCACTGAAAATAATTAAATTGGATTAATTAGTGAACGGTGGGTACCTACTACACGCCGACATGAAACCTTCACAAAATGGGTAAGTTTATCTTACCAATAGTGAACTATATAACTTTCATAGTTCCTCCTATCGCGAAACTCCCTCCTCGCTGAATTCCTCTCCTGAAAAGACCAGAGAACAGATTACTACCTAATTCCTCGTGTTTCGCGCCACGCGGAATTACACTCAATCCATCACAATTAATACTCACGGTTCTTCTCCCTTTCAGGACACCGGTACGGAATCAGCTCCCAAAATGGTGACCACCAATGGGTCAGAAATAAGATTTCTTCAGAAACCTGATGCTGCTGTGTCAGCCGCGAATTCAAAAATGGCCCCATGAACATCTTGGGAAACCCACTGGCCCTCAGGCCTTATCTCTGGTATTGCAGTGGAATAAATTATCCAATCCTGAATACTGTCTTTTAATTTTTTATCTCACCTAATTGAAACCTGCTACTATTAATTTATATGAAAATTAAATTGGGGATTGCTAATTCTTTGTAATTTCCTTTAATTCAGAATTAGCCCCATTTTCAAACTTGGAATTTGTAAGTTCACTAACAAAATTCTATATACCTATCTAGATCTTGATTGCTACCAAGTTGCATTAAAAACTCAATTTTATATTTAAAAATAGGATTTTTCCCTAAGCTGACAACACAGACCACAGGTTCATTACAACACAATTAAAGCTGTTTAAGACTTCTTTTTAGATGCTGTGTTGATGTTTAGAGGCAGTGCTACACGATGCCAATAAATTAAAATATTACGCCGTTACAGTACTCTACTAAAAGGTCTCTGAGGGTCAGAATTTAAATAATGAATTTATATAATCAAATGAGAACAAAGTGAAGTTTCTCATGTCAATTCCGCTAATCACTGTGGTAAAGTTACGTTGTCGTCCTAGCAAACATGACAAAACTAGGACAGGACTAGATAAAATACCTACCTATCGATTTCCCGGAGCATCAATAGCATTTATTCTGTAACCTTAAATTGAACACGGTTGTAAATCGAAATAATAAAATCTATTCAATATTTAACTCCGTCTCAACACGACTCCATTAATTAATCTACTCAATGTCCGTGTCTGCCGTAATTAATGTCTGTATCTCTCCACGCCACAATCTTAGAATCCAATATAACCTGACTAATATAGCCGGGCCACTACTTAACCACTTGTAATTACAACCGTACACCCTCCCTATCAACACGACCTTATTCTATCACTAATAGGAACCAATTTGTTGGATAATTTAGCAAGCTTACTGTACTTTGGGTGGGAATTAGGCGGCTTCGGATTCGAATTGTCCTTCGATGGGACGTCGGAGCGATATTACGGTATGGATTCTATGGATTGGTGTAAAAGTAAAATTGAGAAATGTATTGCTGGTACATTGTAGTAATAAAAATGTATGAGCTACTGACGCGGTCAAAGATGCACACACCAATGTGAGCAGGTAGCATGATCGCTTTTATGTCGGACATAAAGCATTCATCCTAGGGAGAACGCTAGGCAGGTCGGAGTCAGAGTATTTATGCAGCTGATGTAGGTACTTAAGAAAGAATTCCATCAATACCACCCTATAGAGGATTGATTTATGGAGTCCTAGCAAATGTCCAAAATGGATAGAGGTACATTAACCTCACTAAATTGAGATTGATTTGAAAACTAACACATCCTCAACATCTCATGTCTATATACTTTATTCGTGTTATATCCGTGACGCCAGTTTCAGTAGTTGCTGCTATTCAGACAAACAAACTGCTGCGGGACAGGAGATTTGACATTTTATCTCGTTTCCACTTGTGGTGTTGTCCATCTTTGTCACAAATGTGTGAAGGTATGTGTCTGAGTCTATTCCATCCTTTCTCTATGCTCCTCACAGTGCAAATGCTTTGCTCTCAATGTCACTCAAAAACGTACGTTTCCAATTTGTTGACAATATGCACTTCTGGCACAACTGGCTGCCAATTCACGTCGTGCGCGTCTCAATGACTCCTGTCTCACTCGCACTGTGCAATTTGAAAGGGGAGGGATTTTCTTGTTTCGTGTCGTGTGTTCACACGTGAGGGGTTCACACTTCGATGTTGTGTTCTGATCCGTTTCTATGTATCTAACATAGTCGCGCAAAACACGTTGACATCGAATTGGAATTGAAATTAAAAATGTGTTAGGGGATACAGTGCAGTCTCTTGCAACTGCTAATGTCAATATGGTTAACTATCTGAATCACTAAAATTGTTTGTCCTATTTTCATTTCGGCATTTACTATTCGACAAACTTCGTTTGCCTTTTTTTTCGTTTGTCCGACACTTTAGTTCGCGACGTATACGGCTGGTCATTTTATGGTTTAGCTTTTGTAATTGTTACCTTCTTGCCCAGAAGAAAAACTAGACCTGATTGGGATTAGACCGGTTTCCTCACGATGTTTTCCTTCACCGAAAAGCTTACGGTAAATATTCCGTAGATAAGTTCTGAAAAACTCGATGCTACGAGCTGGGGAGTCGAACCTACGACCGCCGCTTAACAAGCGCATGCCTAAACCACTAGGCTACCGTAGCTTAGCCCAAATAAAAATATTGTGTACAAAATACTCAATATTAATGTATCCGTAAAACCCATTGAGCAAAAATATATGCCCCGAAGAAAATCACATAAGTCCTATGAAATCAACCAACCGCTCCAATGCGAGATTCACGTTTTTCCACCAATTAATTTTTAAATGTATATCTCCACGTTTTCAACGACGTTACGCTATTTATCTCCCGTGTAGATAAACGTAATTCGCATTTAAGTATCAATTACGCATATCGTCGGCATTAGGGCTCGAGTCTCGAGTCAAATTGCGCTCAACTCGCGACCTCGAGTGCGGCGGGCTCGAGCCGACGCAATTTATTCGTAATGCTGGGGGCGCGTGTCAGACTGACTGGCAACCAAGGGAGATTACTGCGGCGAACCTCCAAAACGTGACAATTCCACAGCAAAATAACGGGTTAAAATAGTAAAACAAAGCTTACGAGTAGAAACTTTGATTTGACGCACTCACACCGACAAGCATCGCTGCAATACATTTAAGCCGGTTTCGGCGGTGCATTTGTCACGTGTGCCGTGCATATGCCGCATATAGAACGGGTTATTAATGCAGCGCATATCTAAAAAGGTCAGTTTATTCGCAGGAGTCCCTTTGGGCAGTACCAATGCAATGCGAAGGTTTATTCGCAGTAATTGCCCCCAAAGGCAAGTAGTTGCCAACGCTGCTTGCTGAGCCAGTGTCCGGTTCACTGCCGCAGAGACACACTTGTTTCATGTTTTATCTGCTTTTTGTTTATACTATTGTTTAATGTGTGTCCTATGTGTTGGTGGAATAAATGTATCTTTCTTTCTTTCTTTTCAAAGGAATGCTAATAATCCAGAAGGTCTGAAGAGGCTCTAGTTGACATACTGTTTTAGCTAATATATACACTGTGACCTTAAACGGCGAAAATGTTTTTTAGAGAGAATCATCACACTAGCGTTAATGCAAACTATGTAATTAAGGATGATAGGTATCGAAGGCTTTCGATCGAAACTATTTGCATAGGATTTTATCGGCCATAATTTAATTTATTCATGTAAAGTGCAAATTAAATTGAAAGAACAGAAAAGAACAAAAAAAAATAAAAAAATAAAAAAAAATAAAAACGAAAAGAGCGTACTCCCATCTTAAAGGCCGGCAACGCACTCACAACACCTCTGGTGTTGCAGGTGTCCATGAGCGGCGGTAATCGCTTACCATCAGGTGATCCGTCTACTCGTTTGCCTCCTATCACATAAAAAAAGTGAAACTCATTATTATTAGGTAGTAAATACGATTATTTAGTGAAAATCTACTTCAAACTTTTTACATAAAACAGTGATCTTGATATAGGTAACGAATTCAAAAACACATATTCAAGCGAACCGCTTAAGTAGCATTAACGTAAATTGTAACCCTAGGACACTTAAATGTTGAGTACAAAACATACATAAAACGAGATTAGGTGGCTTGCTATAAATTAGATGCGCAAATTCGCTCCTGTGTGATAGCCGCCCTAATAGCCCGTTCACATGTGTACGTAAATACCTCGGCAAGGGACAATTTGTCCGCAAAGGCATGTCTTTAATCATGATCAACGTAGCTTCGGGCTAGAATAATTTGTTAGTGGAGTAGTAAGAAAGGCGTCTTAGGAGACTTGGGTGAAGCTAGAGGGAAAAGCTAACACTTCTGTGTCGCATTAATAACGGTACAATTTGTAGTTTGGACTTTATTTTTATAGATATGATAGAGAACGAGGAGTTAGAAAAATTTAAGGTCTCAATATATTTTTTTATAAAGCCGTGAAAGTTTACATATTTACGAAGGATAGCGTCTACAAGTTCAATTAAAAACGCAACTTTTGCACTCGATATGTAAATAAGATTAATTTTAAATGACCGGTAATAAAAATAACCGAATATTTTTGAGAACTCCGTTAAAATTAACTCTATCCACCCCATATAATAATATAATTTTGTTTCAGATATTTTCTTCAACATCACGCTACGACGAAAAACCTTGTTCTACACGGTGAATCTCATCGTCCCATGCGTCGGCATTTCATACCTCTCCGTCCTCGTGTTCTACTTACCCGCCGACTCCGGAGAGAAGATCGCCTTGAGCATTTCCATCCTTCTCTCTCAAACCATGTTTTTCTTGCTCATATCTGAAATCATCCCGTCGACCTCCCTAGCTTTACCATTGCTTGGGAAATACTTACTGTTCACCATGTTACTAGTAGGGTTGTCAGTAGTCATAACGATCATAATACTTAATGTGCATTACCGAAAACCTAGTACACACAAAATGGCGCCGTGGGTGAGAAAGTTCTTCATAACGAAGTTGCCGAAGTTACTACTGATGCGTGTGCCCAAGGATCTGTTACGGGACTTGGCGGCGCAGAAGATAGCTGGGAGAAGCATGAAGAAGAATAAGTTCAAGGATGCCCTGGCAGCGGCGGAGCGGACTAACTCGAACGTTTCAAGTCCGGATTCTTTGCGACATCATTTGCCTGGAGGATGCAATGGATTGCACTCGACAACTGCTACGAATAGGTATTGTACATTATTAGAACTGAATCACAAAATACAACGAAGAAAGAAAACTACCGTTTATAGTATTTTATGCAACTGTTGTATAAGTAGGTCTTAAAACGCGAGTGTCGTGAGTTGCGATGCGAGCCTTGGCGAGCATCGCAATTAAAGACGCCACGAGCGTTTTAAGACCAAGTTATACACCGTTGCATATAATACTTTTTCTACGATTAATTTTAAATAAATAGCATTTGCCTTTTCAGGCAGTAAGTTTTCTGTTAGTTCTATTACTACTCATGCAATTTCTTCAGCGGTGCAGTTATTTTCTTCTTCGTCCATTTTAAAAGGAACGTACACATTTTTCTTCACTTCACAAACACGAATCAAATCTTAAGAAGTTATTAATAACGAATAGTTATCATATTTCGTCTTTTAATTTTGAACTGGAACTTTGGTGGGAAATTGGAAACATGACACATTGACACCTCTTGTTTATGGTCTGTTTTGTTCTTAATTCAACTTGCCAGTACTGTCATATCAAGAATAAGGTTTTTCTTAAGTTGGCAGCAATGCCTTTAGTACAATAATTTCTTTGAAGTAAAAACATTCAGTGGTTTGTTAAGTTGGTAGTACCTAATGTATTTTGTTGTTTTGTTTAAATTAGTGTTGATCACGTAATACTACCCAGGTTTAGAAGCGTATGGCTGCTAAGCGTATCGTTTTGGCGACAAAACAGCACGGTTGTGCCGTACTGTTATGGGGAAATAGAGTATAGACTTTTCTGCAGACTTATTTTGTATGTCTTTATATTAGTGTTCGGGACTATGTAAATGACATATAAAAGTACAGGAGTAGAAAAAACCTATTATCTGATCAACTGTATCATAAATAAGTACATTACCCGAAGAATCTGAATTTATATTTAAATTATGACAAGTAATGATAATGCGATTATACCGTAGATCTTGCCTTATATTAATATTTTGTTGTAGAATCAAATGGGTTACTTACCTAAGCTAGTCTTTATATCAGATTCTACAGTTTCAACATCAAATGATTACTCTAGACTGTAGGATGCAATCAGGATAGTGTTAAAATTAAGAGTGTGTTTGCAGACTGCTCCTTAAGATGGATATAGCAATAATTTCGCTTTAACCAGGCGCAGGGCCGTTGGCATATACATTCTTAAATACCTTAGACGTTACTAAGTTAATGATAACAATTTGTTCTTAACATAGATGACACATTAACATCTTAACAGGTTCAGCGGCCTAGTAGGCGCTCTCGGCAGCCTCGGCGCAGGCTACAACGGGCTGCCCTCCGTCATGTCCGGGCTCGACGACTCCTTGAGCGACGTAGTTCCTCGCAAGAAGTACCCCTTCGAACTTGAGAAGGCGATCCATAACGTCATGTTTATACAGCACCATATGCAGAGGCAGGATGAGTTTAATGCGGTAAGATCAGTCCACCAACCATAAATACCATCATAATCATCATTATCATCATCATGTATTTTGTCAGTGGATGAATTTTTAAGTTATTCTACAGTATTCTATTACTTCAGTTTATACTTCGGGAAGTAGTGTGGTGGTTTCCCCTTTGCGTTCATACCGCAGTTTACGAGCTGAGTTTATCTCGGGTGATATCTGACCAAGTTACTTTACTGATATCTTCGTTCTCCAGTCATGAATCCTTTTAAAACACGTTCTAAGTCTGGCCTTCTGATGTTCGCATCCAGTAGCTTCCCGCTATTTGACGTAATGTCTCCGTATCAGCTCCCAGATGATTCAACCCAAAACATGTGTCTGCAAATTTTAAAGACTAATTAATGTTAATGTATAAAGTTCCTCGTTGTCCATGTGATCCAAAGACCTCTTAGGTCTTCTCAATCACAGCTCATCAGCCAAAAATTATGCTGCACAACAATCCGGGAATATTCTGATTAAATATTCAGTATGAAGAGAACATACAAAATTTTGCAGATATGCATCGATCTATCAAGCTTCTAAACTAAAGCTAATGCATATTTAAATTGTGGACTTTTAGTTATGAAAATATGATTTTGCCTAAAGTGGTTTTGCATAATTTATCGTGGAGCTGTCGTCATACGAGTACGTGATTTGAAATGTTCAGATATTCACCGAGTTTCCAATTAATAATTGACGATAACAAAACAAGAATTATGATTGAGAATTTATATCATAGTTTTGGGTAGGTATGTCAATAGGTTGAAAATGCCAATAAAGTAAAATAGTACATTTTACAACTAGTGTGAAAAGAATGTCTTTTTACCACTAGTACCGAGGTATCTTGCCACGAGCTGAAAGTGAGTGGCAAGACTCGGTACAAGTGGTAAAAGACATTTCACACGTGTTGTAAACGACGTTTTTTAATACAATTGCGAAAAATAATAAATTAATATATCATTGCGATAAAATATGCTTGCCTACAAACCGCTAGCGCGGTCAAACAGGTCGCGCCCCGCCAGCAACCCGCCGCGCACAGGCCGCGCACCCGCGACGGTCGCGCCGCGGTCGCAACTAAAAAGTAAAAAGCACTAGTTCGAGAAATTGAGCTTCTCGTACGCTACGCAGCCACAAAAAGTACCACTTTTTGAGCAACTGTATTAAAAAATTTTTTAAGAAGATGTAGAATATAGGATATGTGCTAACCAAGCAAATCACTAGAAATGTTGCAGTTTACAAATACAATGTTAAACTCTGAACATAACTGCATCAATTTGTAAGTACATCATCGATCTTCAGCCGCAGGTTTAGAATGCCTGGTTAACCCGTAATATTTTATACACTTAAATTTGTGTAGGATTATTGTAAAATCATTACATGACTTCACAAAGTAAGAAAAGAAAAAACATTGATAAACGCCTGGTTGGTCTTGAGTTATGGACTAAGCCAACGTACAATGCAGTTTCAACTTCAAGATTACTAACATTATTCCTCATGTACCTCTTGTGAACAGGAGGATCAAGACTGGGGCTTCGTAGCCATGGTCCTTGACCGGCTGTTCCTCTGGATCTTCACCATCGCCTCCATTGTTGGGACATTCGCCATCCTCTGCGAAGCGCCATCTCTCTACGACGACACCAAACCTATCGACATGATCCTGTCCTCCGTCGCCCAGCAACAATTTCTCCCGGTCGATAGCGGTGACTCTTAAAACCACGGTCCAAGACAGTCATCTTCACAGACTTTCACTGATTTGTGTGCTTCTGATTCTGTGGATGTTTCTGTGAATCAATGCAATGCAATATTATAATGGTGTAGAGCTGCTAGTTGATTGTGTAACGTTTTGTGCGTACGTAAGGGGGAGATACGAATGTAATTACTTGTATCGGAAAATGACAGTTGATTTGTTCCGATGCCCGTTGAAAATGTAACGTAACTACCCCTCTGGTCTGACGATGCAGTTGAAAGCTGATCATAAAACCCGCAATAAACGCCGTAACCAAACGATTTTCGTTTTGTTACATTTCTCTCAGAAGAAATAAAAACAATGTCTGCAACAAAGCTTGTCTCAAAAATTAAAGGTTTTACAAGACTGTTTTATGTACATACTAGTTAATGTTGATAAACAATGGGAATAGCTTTGTGTTGTTTTAGTAAATAAACAAAACAAATTGCAAGAATGAAATAATATTATAGTGAAAGTCTTTGTCAACAAACATAAATTGAATCAGCAGCTGTTTGAAGATAAGTGTGCATGTTATTTTAATATGTATTAGATGGCAAAATTGGCGGGTAACGTGAGAAGATGTTTAAAACGAATTAAAGCCAATTAACATTCATTGATTTGACATGTTTATTTTAACATGTTGGTCCGGCTCGTGATTTAATTCGCTCAAAGGATAACTTTGTGTCAAAATTGTATTGTTCAAATGATCGACAAATAAATTTAGAATAAAGTGCATGTTTAGTGTTAGTGTAAATTTTAATGAAGCCAAAGTTTTCGAGGCTGTGACTTGTTGTTTAAATATTGTAGATGATTCAAGTCGATATCAATTTTAAGCATTTTGCAATGGTTCTTGGGATAAACGAATAATGGTAAAAGGATAAACAAAAATAGAAAGTCGTCAAAAACTTCGATCTGGTAGGAAATCGGAAAGTTATTTGAAATCTGAAAAGTAGTGAAATGAAACGATTAAAGGGCTCAAGGTAAAGAAGGTTAGAAATAGTATGATAGTTTTAGTGTTAATACTTACTTATCAATGTAATCTCTGTGGTTATAGACGCGGATGCTCATAATGTATATTTGTTGTACTGAATTAGTTATTGTTTTATTTTGCCTATAGAGAGTATAAAGTGTCCCACTGCTGAGCAAAGACCTCCCCTCTCGACTGCCACTCGTCCCGAATTTGAGAAATTTCTAGCCAATCGCTACAAAATGCGTCCAGGTCGTCCCGCCCATCGTGTGACACCTACTCCGCGGCTATTTTCGCCCACCTCTGTGGATGCATGCGGCAGACGTGGCCAGCCCATTACCATTACAGCTTGGAGGTCTTAACCCCAACGTCGGCAATGCGGGTTTTTGAGCGCAGCGTAGAGTTTCGGACACGGTCGATCCGTTTCTCTCCCAGTATGCTACGCTCGTATGCTCGTTGGCAAACCTTCAATCTGGTCTTTTGTGCCTCGGTGAGTGACCATGTTTGGGCACCGTAGGCTAGGACGGACAGAATACACATATCGACGATTCTTCGCTTCAGGGTCAAAGGAAGATCTCCCTTCAGAAAAGAAATTATTGAAAATACATTACTTAAATTACCTACTTAGGCCATTAGTCAATATCACAGGACCAAAGAGCCTCATTAATTTCTTGGCGCTGCAAACTATAAAAAAGACAACAAATTAAATCCATTTATTTTCAAAAATAGAATTGTTAACAAACTTTTGCTTAGTTAAAGTAATCCTTACAATTCATCCTTACTTCTAATAACCCTACGTAATCAAAGCCAGTTGAAGTCATATTGACTTCTAGACAAGCAAACGTGTCAGCTTTGTTTTTACTTAGCGTACCTACGGTCCGCTGGCCGATAAGCGGTTACCGCAGTCTATTGACTCCAAGGCTGTCCCATGCGCGTTGCCCGAGAAAACCTCGACAGGGCGCTCTGTCCACAACCGCCGTTCTTGGAGGGGACATCCTCTGCTAACGTACCGCACGCGCTCAGTTAGGTTCTGGGATGTACTCGTAAGCATAATTACGGTAAAGGAGAGCTCTGTCAGTGAGGGCCAATAGGATTTCCCGTAGGTGCGCACGGTGCACGAGGTTAAAATAACTTTGTTCAAAGCAAATTGTAGGTCCTGTATACGTGCGGCTTATGGAGGTAAATAACGCACAACGGGCCCACGGAGCCCCCCGGGTCTAGTATAATAACGCGTTCCGGCACAGAATAGATAATAGTATAAGTGTTCCGGGTGCTGGTAGGGCTGCCCCGCTTCTTTAGCGCATCAAGGACGTTCGCAGAAGCGCGTGTATGCTGTTTTTATGCACTTATGCGCAAGCGCTGCACATCCCTGGTGCGCCAGGCCCCATCCTGCGGTCGAGTCCGTACATGACGCACTGTTGCGAACTGTATGTAATTTTGAACAAAGGATATGTATGTGTACAACAATAACTTTCTCAATTTATATACTTTTAATAGGTGTCTAATTATATTTAAACGAATATTTAATTTTCTGTATGGGTCCTGTGATACTTAAAATAAATGTTTTCATTCATAATTCCCCTGATGACATCGAGCGATTCCAAAGTGACTAAATAAGTTTGTGTGTGTGTAAACTTTGGTTAACAGATATAATTTAAAGATCTCGTAATAGGCGTCTGTAATGTCTTGTCTACAAGTTCATGTAAAGCAAAATGCCGAAATTATATAAGTACTTTCCTAGTTTTAACATTTTTGTGAGAGCGCGGAGCGGTTTTAATCTAAACATTTTTATTCCATAATACGGCTGTGTTAGATTTAATGTCTGTAGAACCGCTTTTAACGTTAATGCATTTACCTAGTATATTAAGGATTTTCTGTAACTTTAACAATTTAATTCTATATCTTGATTGGAGGCCACGTGACTTCTGTGTGGAAGTGTTTTTCATTCTTAAATTACAATTCTATAATATGAGTTCCTTAATAACTAAAGCAGTACCTTAATTATAATAAGCAATGGCGTCTGCTAACAAAAATTATGAAAATATGCTAAAAGGTTGCTAGTTAAAATCCAAGTCGGAGCAAATTGTTTTTTTCTTCTTTGATTTTCTATGATGAATTTAAATTTTTGAACTGATTTTAATCTGGAATCATATTGGTTGGTGTGCTCTAGTTTCCTCCAACGCTTAGATTTTTTTATAATAATGCAATGCACTGAAAAAACTTTTAATCAAAATCAATTGATTGATTTGTATGGAAAGAATGGCATGCACTTCACAAGTCTAAATCTTAATATCGACCTGGCACGACTCAAACTACTCTAAGACCTGAAACCAAGAATCCACAAACAGTTATTGTTAGTAATAAGGATGATTAAAGTAATCGTTTTATAATTGATGGTTATGTAACCGAAAACCTAGTTATAACAGGTGTTATAGAGTAGCAATTTGACGTTGTACTGGCGCTCTGAATAAATATTAAAATAAATGTGTTTATTTCATTTCAAAATGCCTTCTAGCCGCAATCTGAAGCAAGTTATCGAGTTTAATCGCACATCTATTATTTCATTTGTTGACATTAATGTTGATATTACTTAATGTGGTCCATTTTTTATAAAACTGTCATTGTATCTTGTATCTTCTATCTTTTAGAGTTGTTAAAGAATGGAACTTTGATGCAATTCAGCCAACTCAAACCTCAAACAATAGTTTGAAATGTTGTACGCTTGAAATATCAAGTATGTTCAACATTTGGGATATTAAATTGTTCCCTGTTTTTTTCCCCAAATGATATTGTTACATTTTTTGCATCTTATATATTTAGCAGCATAAAAAAGCAGAGAGAATACCTTTTGTCCCATGAAATAAATGAATTTTATTGTGTTAGTATACTCCGTGAAATGGCACTTTCACAAGTCAACATTCTACCATCGTGTCTAAAAAATACTGTTAAAAAAGACCATTGAACGCCGAAACAAACTTAACTGTCAGTAATATTTCGCCAAAAAAAAGCTTATTACAATGACAGTACTCAACCTACTTAAATAACTCAAACTGAAGAAAAAAAACTATGCGTTGTTCTAGAAGGAAACATGTCCGAAACTGTGTTACATAATACAAGGCAGAGATAAAATAATGGAAAATGTGACCATTAACTAAGTCCTTGGGTATGATTTCTTGTAGGAAATGTGTAATCTAATAGCTCCTTAGGCATGTGATACAATTACTATTAAATTATGAATGATTAACCTATTTTGGGCTCTAGTTTGGGCCATGCATTTATGTCAGTTAGATGGTCCTCAACCCTTAATTAAACAATAAAGCCTTTGACATCAATGTTTTTTCTTCAAGTAAGAGCTGGATAGCGTTGATAGGTAGCTCATGACTACCTGTTTCCCAACCAACCACAACTCGTGTCCTATAAAAACAGCCATCCAAATCTACTCGCAAAAACAGCGCAAAACTTTCCGCTCGCTTACCCGCAACATTATACTGTCATTGGTTACTCGCAACTGAAACATCGAATACCACTAAAACAAGTACATCATCAAAGTGATTCAAACAGGCGTTGAATTATTCATCCTCGGCCGATGGTCGTTTAATTCACGGTATTGACTTCAAAATTAGTTTCGACCGAAATGGAAACTTTCGCAACTCACGAGCTTGCGGGATCGGGATAAAGAAACGGTAAGTTACTAACGGTGGGTACTGGGTACTGTGTTATACTGCGCGTATTTTTAATATTACCTCAAATTGTAACCAGAGGTACGTGTTAGGGCTATGAACCGATATTGCAAGAAAATTTTAAGTTAGTCTTAACTACCAAAGCGTAATTAATTTTAGAAACTTTATCGAGCGGCAATGTATTGCGTACACTGTGACATGATGACACATGGAAGAATCTGGTGGTCACATGTGACAATTTATTGCGACGTCACGTCAGTACGATAAAGTACTGATCCATTGCCTGCTGAATTATTTTATGGAAAAACTAAAGATGGTGGTTAAGAAAAAATATTTGCAATATCGGTTCTTAGCCTTAACAACCAATCTCTGGTTACAATTTGAGGTAATATTAAAAATACACACTGTATATAAAATTTGTTGTCACCTGAAACAGCAATGATGTAATATAAAAACACGCACACTAAAACTGAGTATATTGCAGATAACATAAGCCCAGTGATTGCCAGGCTAGTCAATTTATCAGTAAATCTTAATAAATTTCCTAATAAATTAAAACGAGCTATTGTACGACCTATTTACAAAAAAGGCGATCGTAAATTGTTCTGTAATTACAGGCCTATCGCAATATTATCCAGCATTGATAAAATAATGGAAAAATGCATAAATGACCAGCTTGGTAACTACCTTAGTAAACATAAAATTTTGAACCCTTGTCAACATGGTTTCCAAAAAGGAAAGAGTACCTCTACTTTATTATCCAAATTTACAGATGAAATAAATAATTACCTAAATGATAAAAAACATGTAATAGCAGTATTCTTCGATTTTAAAAAAGCGTTTGATACTTTGGAATCAAACACCTTATTGAACGCCATGTACGAGTGTGGAGTGGGCGAACCGCTAAACGAGTGGTTTCGCGATTATCTCACTTCGCGTTCCTACATGGTGAGAATAGGAAACACCTTCAGTAGTGAGCATACTGTGGGATGTGGAGTGCCACAGGGCTCGGGATGTTCTCCTGTGCTGTACCTGATGCACGTCAATAGCCTGTGCAATGTACTACAACACTGCTCAGCGCACATGTTCGCCGATGACCTCTGCATCCTACGACCTGGCACAGATCTCGCAGACACAGTCCGTCTAGTTCAACGGGATATTAATTCAGTCGTTGCGTGGTCCCATGACAATGGAATACTTCTCAATACTGATAAAACCAATTTTTTATTGATTCATTCGCCACACTTATGTCCCGTCAGCACTCCCCCCCCTATGTATACTCACACCTTTGAATGTCTACATAATAATATGGTAAATTGTGCGTGTGAACCTATAAAAAGATCTAAATATGTAACTTATTTAGGCATGAAAGTAGACGAAAACGTCTCTTGGACTGTTCATACTAACTTTATCTGCGATAAACTTAGAATATTATTAGGCAAATTCTTTCATCTAAGTTTAAAGATACCTGTTAGTACTTTAAGGTGCTT
Organism: Epinotia demarniana; assembly: GCA_945867215.1. Taxonomy (NCBI): domain Eukaryota; kingdom Metazoa; phylum Arthropoda; class Insecta; order Lepidoptera; family Tortricidae; genus Epinotia; species Epinotia demarniana. Next base: position 3,637,817 of record OX244273.1, on the reverse strand, counting down.
ATATATGTCACTAGTAGACTCAATCCTGAGTTACGCCCTTGACAGCTATGGACTCACAACGAAAACAAACATTGACAGGTTAGAAAACATACAACTTAGATTTATAAAGTTATTAGTAAACAGTAAAACTAGACAAAAATGTAAAGGTAACTATAAACTTCTATTCAAAATTTGTAAAATTCTGCCTGTAAGTCTTAAACATAAATATCTACTTGCTATAAATAACCATAGCAGTCTAGAGCCTAGCTCGGAGAATAGCTTGTTAAAAGTAGTCGATAATAAATATGTAACTAGGGCTATGGCGTCCGGTAAACTGTGCGTACCGAAGGTTAAGAACCATTATGGTGATAGAACACTAAAAAAACGTATCCCCTATCTTCTGAACAGTTTACCAGAAACTATCAGCCGTGAAAGCATAAAAAAAGACTTTAAGAGGAAACTAAAACGACATTACTTAACATTAATAACATTAACACCTAAGGCATAGACTGCAAATAAATGCAAAAACCTTTGTGAAGCGATGGATGACCGTCCGTCCTCAGTTAGTTATTAAGATTGTTGTTATGTGTACTTTCTGTCCTAATTTTCGCAGTGCATTAGTATTTACTGTAATGCTGTGTAATTTCTTTTGTACCAATAAATAAAATAAAATAAAATAAATAAAAATAGCTGAATGTAACATTTACTTAACAAATTAGTTAACTGTACCATAAAATGATCACACAGACAAACTGTCCCGACAGTTTTGTGAGACTATGTTAATAATTAAGTTTCTATATTATGTTTATTAAATAAATAATAATAATAATAATAATAGCAACATGACATACCTACTTGTTGTAACTGTCAGATTTGGTAGCCATTTATAAACACGAAATTCCGTAATTAATTCGTATTAATCTTATGGCTCAGTAATTTAACATACATACATACATACAATCACGCCTTTATCCCTAAAAGGGGTAGGCAGAGCACATGAAACTTATGTTCCAGTACCACTTTTAGCATAAATGTGGGTATAAAAGATCGACAAAATGTGATATCGCAGTGACAGGTTGCTAGCCCATCGCCCGCAACACACTTTAACCCGTCAGTAATTTAAGTAGGTATTAATACAAAAATAATTTGAATTCCTCACAAAAACACCATTAAATATGATGAATTAGGTATGATGTTACTTTTTACAAACGCTGCATAATCATTCATTACGAAACTTATCATTCAATAAATTGCTAAAGTACAAAGCGAGTTAAGCCGCGTATCCATTTGAGCAGTCTCAGGCCGAGCAGTCGCAACTTGAATCAAACAGCCACAAGTCGAGCCTGCTCGGCCTGAGGCATAGGCCCGAGACACGTTGCGGATCAAGCTGAGGCAACACGCCTCATCGTGATCCGTGACTTCCGAGCCAGTTTAAAACAACACGCGAGGCAACACGCCCGTCTCCATCAAATGCATGCCTCAGACTGAGGCCCCTTTGAGCACGGCAAAAAGACCGACAAAACATGGCTCGGCTCGCGGCGTCGAATATGCCTCGTATCGCGGCGCGCCTCAGGTTGAGGCAGCGTCTCCACTCGCGCAGCCTCGGAGCGAGGCAGCCGCTCGGCCCGAGGCTGTCTCAAGTGGATAGTGTTCCCGCTCCAATAACGATAAATATTCTCGTTGCTAGTTTCCGCTACAGCTCCTATTCATAACGAGTAGTGGACAATTATTTATTAACCTATAACTAATGCGTTTCAATAAGAGCGAAAACACTGCAGTCCTTTTCGTTGTGCACTCGTGTAATAAAATGGAACGTAGTGGAATAGTGTACACATAAAAGGTAAATATTTACTTACAGAACGTATTCAGACGCGCACCAAAGCGGTAATCATGTAACGTTCCGAACGCGCGTTATAAAAATAGATCTACCTGACGCGCGTACAACGCGTTACGTGATCGACCTGCAGTTTTCCTTAGCGTCAAGGTTGGTCGAATTAGCCACTAGATAGCGCTGTGACCTCTGATATGATTTCTCAATCGCGCCATCATAATTAATTTACGAGACAAGTCAAAGTATAACTGAAAATAAAATAAAATAAATAAATTATACAGGTACCATAGACCGGGTCGCCGATGGTAAAAACCTCACGCAGGATGGTGTTTGTACAGTTTATAACAGACAAATAAACTGGAACAACGTAAACACAGGCAACGGCATAGAATATTCACAGAAAACTATTTAAGTATTTACACATAATATTAAAGTAATAGTACAATAATTTACAGAAAGCGTATTGACAAAAATAATTTATGAGGATGGACGAAACAAAGTCATAACTTATTAACAAAAGACACGCGCTGGCAGCGGTGACCGCACCGGCCAACCTGCCAGCGAGCGTTCGTCGCGGAGGTTGGTATGTTTTGTAGATTTTCTGTGCGTTAAACGAATATATAGTGTGTTACCAAGCACCAGTGCTGTCTCTTTCCTGTATTTTAATAGCGGCACATAATGATAAGCCGTGTGTTGACAGGATGAGAAAAATTCAGGTCCTACAGTCTTAATACAGAGCACCCTTGCACTCACTAGCTACTAAACTCATCACCAGGAACACGCCACATACCTACAGCTCAAATAACAGTGAATCCACACTTGAGCGAGACCATTCTCTGCCCTGATCGAAACTGTGACTGAGAGCGAAAGAGACGAACGAAATCGCCCAGTACTGCATATGGATACTGAATCCATCATACGTCAGCCAATCACTCCGCGCCCGCATGTTGAAATTGAATTCAACTTTTTCCCAAGACTGTGTGGGTAGTCCGTGCCAGGCTGTGATTAAGCCCAGCGTACACGACACTGGCGTCAGTCCAAATCGTTTGTCCGCAACTGTTAGCGTTTTTACTGCTCTATGCCCGTTTTTAATTCGGGAATAGTCGCATTGCGTTTTTTCGGCGGCAGCGATTTCGGTGTGGCTATTGTGGCTGTTTATTTGATAGAGTTTGGAATGTCGGTGTGAGCATAAAGAAAGTTACTTTAAAGTTGCTACGGTAAATAATTAATTTCTGAAAAAACCCTGATGGGCTCCTATTGTCACACTATTATCTTGTCTAATTTATAGACACTAATTACCCTTGTGGCTTCGTCCGCGTATTGCAAAGATCGCAAGCAAACCCGCGCCTATGTTCATCCGGATAATCAATGTATGTATGTATACACTAGTGAAAACAATTAGAAATCGTTCAAAGTGTTTCCGGAGATGATTAATTACCTTAGGCTTCTAAAGGCTTATTGTAATTTTTTTATTGTAATTACTTCCCTGGTGTGTGACAATAAATGGAATTATATTAATTTAGTTACTTATTTAGCTTAGCCTGAGATAAAAAATATCCTGGCCCAGCATCATGGTCGGCCGTCTCGTTCTATCAAACGGTGACAGCCAGTGACGAACGCTCTATCTTGTTACTTATCGTGTGATAAGGCCGGGGTCTGAATAGTTTACTGTTTCTGAAAAAAAAAATGTTGTCGGTGAAATGAAAATTCGGCGAAACATTCATTCGATGAAACGTTTGTCGGTGAAAGAAGGGTAAACCCTCTCATTCGGCACATCGCATCCCAATATGACGACCGCTTTAGCCTAGTTGGTAGTGACCCTGCCTACGAAGCAAGAGGTCCTGGGTTCGAATCCCGGTAAGGGCATTTATTTATATGATGAGCACAAATATTTGTTCCCTAATCATGGATGTTTTCTACGCCTTTAAGTATTTATATATCTATATCATCATCATATCAGCCGATAGACGTCCACTGCTGGTCATAGGCCTCCCCCTAAGAGTACTGATGTGACCAGTCTTGCGCTTTTTTGTATCTTCCATGGAGGGTATACGCCATAATTGCCACGCTTGGCATGGTGGTTGGCGATCGCAGTATTTCCACCGTAGCCCAGGGATGCTGCTGCCCATCCCCCGGTGGTCTTGGTCGTAATTTTATCTACATTGTATGTATATCGTCGTCTAGTATCCATAGCATAAGCTTTGCTTAGTTTGGATCTAGATCAATTTGTGTAAGATTGTCCCCAAATATTTATTTATTTTAACCACGACTAAAGCGACGCCAAAATCAAATAAAATCGATATAAATAAAATTTTCAACAATCATTCAAACACAATCACTGCAGGTACCTTAAAATAAATACCCGTTAACAAAACTCCGACAACATCCATATTGATTCATTCGCTAACAGGAAGGACCCGTTAAACGAAGAAGGTTCTACGATCACCCAGATCGCGCGCCGTTAGAACTTTTACGTCGCAAGCTGGCTCCTCAAGGGTTTCCCGGAGAGCAAATACTGGGTCCATTAATGTGGCAGTTTAATATTAGCCTTCCGTGTGCTGAATCAGAAAACGGGATCAGAGAACGATCGAAGTGCATCTAGAGTGCATTCAGGATTGATGCTCGACGGAAAAGGATTCAGTTGCGGACGAAACTTTCGATTAACTTGGGATTTCCGTGGAAAATAACAGATGGTCCGCAGTCACGTGTATAAACGTTTTTCACAATATTTCAGCGTCAGCCTACGTACAACGTGTCACAAAAGTCAACGTCAAGCCGAAAACGGGTAATAAGCCAAGTCATAAGTAAACATTAAGAAATGCTATAAAAATTTAAGAAATTTAAAAAATGGACACGCGGTCATGTATAAAGTACGCCTACAAAAGTTTATTTTTTGTTAATACTTTTAATGGTATGTAACCTTCAATAACCTAAATTAAATATTAAAGTTAAATCACTAGTGCCTCCTCTAAACATTTTTTTTTTATCCCAAGCATGTTCTTAAAATGCCAACCAACAAAACCAACTAATTTGAAACGATGGCCTAGGTATTTAGTCCGAAAATAAAAATAGTATATTACTTGAAAACAACTTGTGTTTTATTTAATGAAGTGTGTCATGTATGTCTTGAATTGTATATTACTATATTGTTTGGGTTCCAGTGATGTACATCCATTACCAACTACAGTTTTATCGGAGGGATACTGCCGTGTAGGGAGTGTTATAGTTTTGCCATGTCCGTTTGTCCATACATCTTCTGCTTAGCTCAGTAACCATTAGTACTGAATAGAAGACGGTAATTCGGCATATGTCGCAGTGAAATGGCCAAAACATAGATTTGAACAAATCCCTAAGGGATATGATCAAATCACGCAGGATGTTAAAATGGCGAATCCATTTTATCATTTACTAATCTCTGAATCTGTTTAGTGAAATGACGAAATCGGATTTTATCAAATCACTAAACAAGTGTAGTGAAATGAAAAAACGAGTTGCCTTTTTTGTCCGATTTCGTCATATCATAAAATGGATTCGCCATTTTAACATCCTGCGTGATTTGATCATATCCCTCAGAGATTTGGTCAAATCTCTGTTTTGACCATTTCCCTTCAACATATACACCGATAAAACAGTAGAAGGAAAACTTATTTTGTTGTGTTATAAAGTGGGGATGTAATGCTTTTTTCTCGTTAAACCGATAGTGTGGGGTATCGTTGGATACATTTGCACTTGGAGTGACGCGGGGCGGGTTATTCGATACTTAGGTTTTAATTTGACTTAGGTGGTATTAATTTTAGATTAAGGTATTTTTTTTACCCTTTATGTAAAACCCGATCGCTAATAGTTGCCACTGTAGAAAACTCACTTGTATACTCAATAGAACCATTTTTTTTAATATTTTTTAGTTTTAATGTTAATATTTGTCTTAAAGTCACCGTCAATAGAATTTGCTAACTATGTAAACAAACCGCCATAGTGAAAGACAATTTCAGTACGGAGGTTTGTTTACATAGTTAGCAAATTCTATTGACGGCGACTTTAGTTTTAGTAATTGTGTATAGTAGTTACTTAAATCGAGCTTTGATTCAGTTAAATGTATAAGTATTCCTAAATAAATTGAACCAAAATGTTCACCAATGTTTTATCTGAAATGCATAGATGAAAGCTTAGGTCATCCTTTATAGTTTCTTTATTTATAGGTTCTACAATTGCGTTATATTCAAACGAGCGTTCGCCAAAAAAATAGATCTACGTACGTAAGCACGGAAAGTGACCCAATCTTCTAGCTGATTTTCATTAGATCTTATCATAACTTGAACCTGTTAAAAAGATTACTAAGTCACTGACGCTACAAATTAACTCAACTGACATCCACACCAAATCCTCGTCCTACCTGTATTTTACATAAATCTTCTAGCGTTGACTACTAAACAGATACCAGCTACTAGCCCATAGCTAACCCTATATACTTCATTACTTGTTATTAAATTTGTCAGTCGTAGCGCAAATTAGCTGGCAGACATCTTGACGTTAATAGACACGAGAAATGGACCAGTAAATCCTGACTTGTGAACTTAGTAGCAGCTGACCCCTGTAACCATTTATTCCAAGGTCCTCGGAGGGACGTAAGGGGTCAGGTTGCGCTGGTCACGTATTCCACCAGTTCCTAGAGCGGTGCGATGATCTTGAAAGTTTTATTTCAGCAATAGGGAGTTGGTGACGATTTTGACGCGACGTTGGATTGAGAAAGAATAAATTAAACTGAATTTCTACAGAGAGTTAAAATAAACATACGTATATGTGAGTAAAAGATGTCAGGGCCGTCACGTGCTGACAAAACGAATCGCGAAACGGACTTAGTTTGTAACCCCCTTATTCATAAAACTTAAAATGCCTCGGCTAAATAAAATGTGCTTCTTAGGAACACAAAACGTCAAAGTGACAGATAAGGACAAACGAATATTAACGCCATTTTACTTTAAAGGGGCTTGTAGAACGCATATGAATACGGCCGTAAGACACTTGGCTATCTAGCATGACCGTTTTTATGTCGGACATAAAGCATTCATCCCTTACCAGCATCAAGCATATATAAGTGCTATCTTCTAACCCATCCATATCCATACTTAATTATATAACTGTGTCTGTCTGTTTGTCTGTTACTTCTTCACGCTTAAACCGCTAAACCGTTTGAGATGAAATTTGGTATGGAGATCGTTTGGGTCCCCAATTTTATCCCAAGAGTGAGATTTTCACCCCCATTCGGGATGCCCAATGGGGGTGGAATGGGGGTGAAAGTTTGTATTGAGCAACGATACAAACAAGTTCCACTCGGACGGAGTCGCTGGCAGAAACTAGTTTAATATAAAGTAATTAATGTTATCCCATCGTTTATCCTACTAATATTATAAATACGAAAGTTGGGATGTTTAGATGTTTGTTAGGTTCTCAATCACGCTTTATTAACGGCTTAACAGATTTGGATGAAATTTTGCACGAAGATAGTTTATAGCCTGGATTAAAATATGAGATAATTTTAATCCCGAGTCCACGCAGACAAAGCTAGTATTACCTACTCATACGTGACCACGTTTCTCTAACGAGCATTCAAAAAAACTATGTATTGGCCTATTCTACACATCGCCACACGAAAACTTAAATAAACTTTCAAAACAAGCATGTCAATGTACAACCAAAAAAAACTTTTTTTTTCATAAATAAACAACTGCCCGGAATTTCGAAACAGAAAGCCAACTTCTGTATAATTTCGCCGTGTCAAGTTACGTTAGTGAAGTTTTCTCATCCATGTTGATGTCTGGATATGCCTTTATTCAGGTCGCGGTCGTGATCTAAGCTTTATGAGCTACACTCGATTCGTCAGCGATCTTGGGAGGAAAGTTTTTGAGCATAAAAAGTTGTGATAGTGTGGAAGATTATATGGGGGGATAAGTTGTTATGAGTATGTCAGTAACGAGGCCGTTTTGCTGAGAATCGGATTGTGAAAGATTTGAGGTGAAAGTTTACTTTGTTTGATATCAAGCAATAAATCCAAATTATACTTATTATTTCTTAATTTAAACTTAATTTCACAATACAACATAAAATACAAAAGGCTAACGATATTTATTGTAGACTACTTTGTGACCTATTAATGTCATTGAATTAAATTAGACTAAGTAAGACATTTTCTATATTATAAATTGCTCAATAATCAACAAATAGGTATTGTTAATAGACACTTCACCATATTGTGGAAATAACAAACGTTTTTGAATTCCAAAAAAAATATATCTGTACAGGACACTACATCGTTACATCTAAATAAGTACCTGTTAATCTTAAGGAGACATAAGAATCTTTACACTGTTGTCCAAAATTTTAAATTCAAATATTTATTCTGACTAACACAATAAACAATTACCTAAAGCACATTTATTTTCCGAGAGATGTATAAAGTTTTCGGATCCATATAACATAACAAAAACGTTTAAGATGGAGATGTAAAGAGTCTCCCCAGTTACCTAATCATGGCAATCTTCTTCCACCTTGGAGTTTATTATCTGTTCAAAATTACAAAAGCCTTGTCTAATTAAGTCGATCTTAGTACGCATTTCCTTGCCCCCGAAAGCAATCAAAAGCAGTTCAATCCTACAACACCCGCGACACCTCCGTGGCGGTGTTTACAAAGGCCGATACTATCCACGAAACCGACTCCCCAGCCTAATAAATATTCCAATGATTTGCCATCCAATTCGGCCAACGCCAAATCTTTCCGATGGGAGTTGTGCATTAGCATACAGCTCCGCAAATTTACTTTGTTGCTCCTTTTCTGGATACAATTGATTTTGAACCTTGAGTCCTTGCGTTGAAGAAGACTTGGTTGGAAGACGAAGGCAATAAGTTTGTTGGGGTTGTTTCTAACGCTCAGTGAGAACAATCCTTCAAAAGAGCGGCACCTCTTTGAATGGAGCTTGCGACCTGAAGTTAGACGATGCCTTAATTTACGCGTCTTCTCTTTAATTTTCTTCAGAGCAATTCGATGGATTTGATTTAAAAGAGACAATGCAACCTTGAAGAGAGCTGATGAGCTAAAACAAATGAATGAATAATTCAAAGCAATGCTAGCGTGGAAGTAATTGGAACATTTTAAACGATGTTTATTTTGTTTCGTTCGCGTAATTAAATGCTGGTAAGCTCGGGAAGTTTTCCAGTTAGGTATTTCATTTTTAACACTGAAATTTATCTCGTTTTGAACTAATAACGAATGTTATTTCAACATCGAATTTTAATCTAGTGCGTGTTGGGGATAAGCTTTAGAGTTCTACGGTTCAATCTCTATACCCGTGTGGTGTCGGGTAAGAATTTCACCACCCCCTTTCTTCCCGTGGGTGTCGTAAAATTCGACTAAGGGACCACGGTTGAAGTGTGTTGTGGGCGATGGGCTAGCAACCTAGCACTGCAATATCACATTTTGTCGATATTTTATACCCACATTTATGCTAAAAGTAGCGCTGGAACATACGTTTCATGTGCTCTGCCTACCCCTTTTGGGAATAAAGGCGTGAATATATGTATGTTAGTTTTTAACCCAACGTTCGACACTGGTGCAGTACTTGATAATTTTAATCTTAATTCCTAAAAACAATTAAGTGGCTTACCAAACTATCCTAAATTACATCTCAAAGTACCGGTAGACAATTGTCCCAAGGTCGATGAATTCACAAGATGCCAAAGGATAAAATCAATTTTTTTCACAAACGTAATCGCCAAATTTGTTATCTTTCACTCGTGTTTACAAAAAAACCCTTCCTTCCTGATTTTGTCATAATAGGGGTGCAGACTCGAAAATTATTATTACTCCAAAATAAAGAAGGCGAAAAAATATGCCTAGTGACGAAAATCCCATTCAGATATCTCAAAGAATTACGAAGCTACAACCGTTTTAATATTGCTTGTTAGAGAGTGAAAACGCAAACAGTGAGTGACGTCACGTTACGGGATGCTGCCGGGAGGCCGCATCGACGGCGGCGCCGAACATGAAGGGGCGAGGCACGTTGCGGTCTATTAGTGACGTCACAATCTTCCAGCGTCATCGAGTTGCGTTTTGCGAAAAAGGGACTTTAGACACTTATGATTTCGTGATTATTTATCCTTTTTTGATTTTCTCCATTTGACTACATTTTTAATCTTTATTGATTAATATTTTATTTACTGTCTACTACACCCCTATTCGAAAAGAAATTTTCGAAAAGAAGAGTCGTAGATTCAATTTACTTGGCGGGGATCTCAATCGAGCAAGTAAGGAGATTCACATACTTAGGCAGTATTATTACAGACGACTCCAGATGTACACCTGATATTGTTGCCAGGATAGCCATGGCAAAGCAAGCCTTTAATCATAAAAAACATTTTCTCACAGCTAGAATATCAAGCGCCACCCGGAAGAAACTGGTTAAAGTGTACATCTGGAGCATAGCTCTCTACGGGTGCGAAACTTGGACTATGACACAACGAGACAGGGAGAGACTACAAGCATTTGAGATGTGGTGTTGGAGGAGGCTAGAAAAAATTCGCTGGACTGAGAAGAAAACTAATGAAGAGGTCTTGAACATGGTAAACGAAAAGAGGAAACTGATGAAAGTAATTGAGGACAGAAGAGGAAGAATGATAGGACACCTACTACGGCACGACGACTTAATCAGAATGATAATAGAAGGAAAGATAGAAGGAAAGAGAAAAAGAGGAAGGCCTAGAAGAGCATATATGGATCAGATAAAAGAAAAGATAAAAATATGGTCTTATAGAGAGTTAAAGGCAAAGGCAGAATGTAGATCAGATTGGAAATTACTCCACCGACAAGAGCTAAGCTCTTAAATTTATGATGATGACACCCCTATTAGTAATATTGCAGGGTTTTATATTCCTAATGGTAAGCGCCCATCGTAGACAAAGGACTCTTACAAGTCTAGAGGGCAAATTCGTTAGTTTATTGTTTTGAGGATTCGAGTGATGAACAATTGTTCTCAAGTCTGGGACATTTTGTTGTTGAATCTCGTTTCGAGCAGAAAACTCGTCTAGTGTGAGCGTCTGGAGCCGCGAGCGTCCGTACGACAAAGTGTCTACTTAGTATCAGACAGGCCGCATTGTTTGTCACCGTCGAGGTCTAAATAAATAAATAAAGTTTAGGGGACAGTCTTACACAAACCGACTAGCCCCATAGTAAGTTTTTGTTATAATTATAATGATAATAAACCATTTATTTCAGGCATCTAAGGCCCATAGCAACAAATACCTTAAAACCTTCAAGAAAAGAGCGTACTCCCATCTTAAAGGCCGGCAACGCACTCACACCTCTGGTGTTGCAGGTGTCCATGGGCGGCGGTAATCGCTTACCATCAGGTGATCCGTCTGCTCGGTTGCCTCCTATCACATAAAAAAAACCTAACATACATCCAATACAATACATACATAAAGAAACTAATTATTTAGGAGACGAAATAGCGTGGCGCCGTTGCGTCGTCAAGTCCGATGTAGAGTTCGGTAGGTTGCCCCGGAACCGCCGAAACACGACACCATTCGGCCAGAAGTCAGCACACGCGATGTTATGCGAGTACCCATAACACGACGATATAAATATTACTATGTATTTAATGGATATAAATACATAATAGAAAACATTCAAGACTTACAAAATGTTCATGCTCGTCAGTCATCACACAAATATTCGCCCTTACCGGGATTCAATCTTTCAAACCCCGGACCCAGACAAACCGATCGTCAAAGCATGTATAAAAACCAATTTCTGTTTTACTATTGACTACGCAACGTAACCTATTTAAATACTACCGAAAACACTCTCAAAACTGATTAAGCAGGTCGGTTAGTCGACGAATCTGCAATTCAATTGGATCCAAGTTAAATTGCTCCTAGGTCGCGCCAGAATATTTGCCAGCTGCTATAAACTGCCCATAAACTAACTAAAGGCAGATTTATTTATGCATAAATTTCTGTTTGTTCGTGTATTGATTTAGTTTGCGGTGTGCTGTCATTTGCAGTTGATCTTGTCTTTGAATGCAATACTAAATGTTTAGTAGTTGGCTCTTGGAGCGGTTTCTCAGACATATATCTTAATACAAGTTCATTATCTGACTTAAACGTTATTGCCGAGAAGTTCCATCGTTAGTTTCTTTAGTTTTCAGAACACGCTACAGTAGGAAACTGTTTAAAATAAAATAACAAGACCATTATCAATATAACTTATTTAAAATAGGGCCTATTTAAGCTAGGGCCCTGCAGCATGTCCTAGTATAATTTGGTTATTAAAGACGGTCAGAAACATTATTAATCATTTTTTAAAATTTCATTTTTCGCAATGAAGAGTCAGTGTATATAGTTTACGCATACTTGAAATGATATTCTTCACGCTTTTAAAAATATTTGAAACCATTTAGGGTACCATTAAGGTACTGTATAAGGGACCGGGTACTTAGAGACTTAAAATCCCTAACTTACGTGGCAACGGGCAGGGCACATAGCACGTAGAACCGAGGGCCGTTGGGACTGAAGGTTCACGAGTGGCGACCACGTACCGGAAAGCGCGGCGTGGGTAGGCGCCCCACAAGGTTGACTGATGACCTGGTAAAGGTTGCGGGAGTCCGCTGGATGCGGGTGGCGCAGGACCGGTCACTTTGGCACTCTTTGGGGGAGGCCTATGTCCAGCAGTTGACGTCTTTCGGCTGATATGATGATGATGATGATCGGGACTAGTCTGCATGGAGGTTAAGAGTCGCTTTGGATCATAATCACCGTTAAGCCAAATGTATGTATAGTTTGTTTTACTTAAAAAGACGAAAATGCTCTTTTCGTGTGGGATTTTATAAATTCTAGTGTTGCTAAATTTAATATGAAATGAAGATAACAAGAGTCGTCATAAAACTAACCGGAGTGTGGCATGTACTACTGTAGTTGCTACTGTTTGTTCTTTAGTTTATGCGTAATTTTACAACCCTACTTGAAGATAACAGTTAAACAAAATATGTCGATTATGGTCGGATTAGCTAAAGGACTAAAATTAACTATAATTAGTTAGTTGATGTTTTTGCAGTACTAATTGTTTTCCAAACATAATTCATCTCCAGGTGCAAATTGAATCAGCGGATTATTCCGTCAGGGCCAATTTGCTCTACAGCTAACTCTCCCATAGTCGAGGTACCAACTTCCTAACTCACTTACTCCCCCCAACGTTGTTCATGGAGGTTGCAACTTCTTATTTCAAGTTCCTGATTTTCCTCCATAAACACGCAATTTTGTACACATTTAATAATGTTTAACGCCATTCAGCTAACTATGGTAATTAGTTTATAGTGTCTGGCAACGTGGGTGGTGCTCGCAAGAATTCTCGCGCGATCTTCGCGACGTAGTTACCTAGCGGAATGCCGACATCAAAGACATAATTGAGGCTGGATCTAATACAATATGTACGAATAGTTGTATTTTAATAAATAAAGGAACGTTGTTATCTGGAAAATTAGTCTGATTATTGGAAAGTTTTTTGACAGAATGTTGCAAATACCCTTGTAACTTATAAGTAACGTAGCAAACTATTAGGAGATTTAAGGGAGTGGTATGTGACTTACGTTAAATTACAGACATAACGTAATTAGTAAACATTATTAAAAGCCATGTTGTTTTTTTTTATTATTATTTATTGGTAGTCAGGATAACAACAGCCGTGAATATACAGTTTACATAATGTTTCCTTACAAAGTAAGAGGCCAATAATAGTTATTTAACTTACTTTTATCCTAACTTAAAATTGGGAACGCTTGGCCGCATTAAAAAATATACGTGAGGTTTTGTGAGGGGGGGTGTAGCCAAGAACCTCAGCAAATATCACCAACGTCAAAAGTAGCCTTAATTTTCGCTTCATTTTGTAAATAATCATACGTAATCTATTTTTTACTGGTTGGCATGGTGACATCTTCTGGGTCACTCTTGAAAAATCTAATTTGATAATATTCCAATCCAGTTAACACATTTTCCTCTCATATTCATACACCCATCCCACGGTGCGCCATCGCCCATCACCTAAGCATGTTCCTCCATATTGGACTCCTAGAGTTCAATATAGAATATTTTAACATGGTAACTCAGTTGCTATTGGTTCTTGGCTTACTGGGACAGAATAACAACAAGAAAAAGTTGATTGACCCACCGGCAATAATGCGACTGATCAGTTTCATTTTACTACCTAAAAAAATCCAAGTCACAAGAATGTAAAAATATACCAGTACGTGATATTACACTTAAAAGACAACAACGACGAACGATAACAAGTCATATAGGTCAGAATTAAATCACGAAATACATTTCACTCCTAACTAGAACACGAAAAATAAGCAGGGCTCGTAAACAGTTTTGTTATTCAAAGTAACAACACAATTCATAAACAAGCCGCCATCAATCGCAGGCGCCATTGAAAAATCACGGGCCGTCAAAAACAAATGTCCCGGCCGATCCCCCAAATGACCGGGATAACCGCTTGTTTGCCCGCAAATATGATCGGGGCAAAATAACGCCCCTAAACACAGTTTACTGTGCCCCTACGCTACTTGCATACCAAATTACGAGGACCACTAAAAGGGCTTACCATTAGGTTTGGATAACAGCCTATTCCCTCAAGTCTTCCGACAGTGCGACAAAATACGTGATTACGCAACTGTTCAGGAGATAGGTTTCTGATGACGGGATTGCAAAACTTTTACGATATTGTGCTGAATTTAATCGCATTTTGTCTCAAAACCGGCTATGGCGTGATGGTGTAGTACAAATGGAGCTGTGTAATAATAAATATTAGTTTTGCATAATGCACGATTGTACCCTACGGCCATGTGGTTCGACAACCATGTCCGATACTCGAAATACAATTCCTGATAGTCCGACATGTCGGACAGCAAAGAATTAAAATTCCGCGTTGTCGAACCACGTGACCGTGGATTATTATCCCCTACCCCCCTATACAGGATGACTCCTAAGTGGTGAATAGAAATATGTACGGCTGACTGTATTTTTAGTACTTGTCATGTAAAATAGGGTGACCACACTGTTAAATATTTTTATAAAATGAAATTAATTAACGTTTATGTATTACAGTTCAATTGTTTGCTTTTAGACCTAATGCACTGAACTTGCCTTGGAACGCTGCGTTAGAAACTATGGTTTTTGTTCACTTAGGAGTCACCCTGTATATGAAAAGTTGCTGTTTTGAAAGTAGTTTACGTGGATTAAGATTCATTTCATGTTTGTGCTGGTATTCATGATAATTGTTAAATCGAAGATAAATAAAATATAAGGGGGCAATCTTACAAAAATCGAGCCCCAACCCCATTATTAAAAGTAATGTCAATAAGACTTGTATGGGTACCAATACCAACTTGAATACATAGAACATATGCGAAAAACAAGTATTCATGCACATCACACAAATATTTACCCTCATCAGGCTTCGATCTCAGAACTGTCAGCAACACAGGCAGAGTCACTGCCACTACGCTAAGCCGCTCGCCAAGAAAAACGTAAAGAATATCTTTTATTGTTTTCCTAGAAAAGACAAAGCAGTTGCGATATAAATTCGCAATTCACGCTGACATCACAAACATCCACGTATCTCATCTCTGATTGATTAGCACCCAGGACCCAATTACGGAACACGTTTTCAATACATCGGGATCATATCTGAACCGACTTGATTCTCGCGCTCCCTTTCATGTAAACGTACAGCTGCGTGTGTCCGAACGGGATGGACTAACAATGACCTGAGGCGGGTAAAGGTAACGGATTTTTTACGTAGCAAAATGAAGGCTCGGGTCTATAGGTAATCAAGTACCGCCGAAGCCCGAGGCACTTGACGATCAACGAGAATAGTTCCACTCCGGGAACTACTGACGCGTGTTTTCCTTTAATGCCGACTTCATTAGGGTCTTGGTGAAGTATAGCGACGTAGGTAAAAAAGTCGGAAGGGACCCAGGGGTTGATTGTTAGGTATCTTTACCAATATTATAAAGAAGAAAAGTCTGTACGGTTGTTTGCTAGCTTTGTACGTTTGTTTTGAACAGAATACCTACTTACTTAACGAATTCTAAAATGGACTATCTGGATGAACATAAGTTATCGCGGGTTTGTCGTCGTTCTCTGCAGTTTGCGGGCAAATCCGCGTGGGCAGATATTGACCATATAGTGGTGTACAATTTTGACTGTATAAGCTTCTGCCCGCGACTTCGTCCGCGTGGAACACGTTTATATCGTAGCTCCTTACAAACGTTCGCCCATTAGACGATGCGATGGTTCCCGGAATAATTTGTTAATCCAGGTTATACAATATAATTAAACCCAAAGTGTGCCAAAGTGACCGGTCCTGCGCCACCAGCACCCAGCGGACTCCCGCAACCTTTACCAGGTCATCAGTCCACCTTGTGGGAGCCTACCCACGCCGCGCCTTCCGGTACGTGATCGCCACTCGAGAACCTTTCCGCCCCAGCGGCCATCGGTTCTACGTGCAATGTGCCCCACCCACTGCTACTTAAGTTTAGCGATGGAGAGCGATCGGAGGGCTATACTATATCGGTTACCTTGGTTCTGCCACGCTTAAACGGCTCAACCGGTTTGGATGAAGTTTGGCACGAAGATAGTTTATAGCCTGGATTAAAATATAGTATAGCTTTATCTCGGGTCGACGCAAAGTCGCGGGTGGCAGCTAGTTATTAAATAAGAAATAGAACTGGCCGACATCGAGTCGGACTTACGACCCCATGGCCCCTGCTTAAAAGAATTTGGTATTTCTTTCCATTGGGGCCTCGGAGACACAATTTTACCCCAGACGTTTTAAATAGGAGTTCGAAGTATTTTTCTCTTTTATTAGGCTGCCGCGCCGCGTGCCTTTGAACGTGTTAATACTTACGCAATTGCATATCTGTTTTTTACAACGGATATTAACAATAATATAATATTCATGATTATGAGTCACAAATTTAATGAAAAAGGAACAATTATATAAAGATAGCACCTAGCGACCATAATTTTGGTAAAACTTCAGTTTGATAGAGGTCGCTGATGTTAGTTGTCGATTTGCGCCATCTAGCGAGCTTAGTTTTAGTCCATTGCGGCTCGATAGATGCCGCTTATATTAAGTTTTTGATATATTATGGGTTTTGTTTGATTCTAAAATTATGAATCAAATACTAATCTAACTTTACCTAAATGTATGTATAATGTCAAACAATATTTCGATAACTTCGCAAACATAACATTTTATCAGTCCATTACTTATTTTAATTAAATTTGGGCCATGTTTAGGGTCGTGTTGGACTAAAATCGGCATATTATGTAAATTAAAAACCTCCTCTTTTTTTATTGAAGTCGGTTAAAAATGGGGGTCTCCCTATTCAAATGTCTGTGCCCGACCGAATAGTCGCATTTCTAGCTAACGTTATTGAAAAAGCGAGATTAAATACTGATGATCACAGGTTGCTTTAAGGATATAGATAGGACTGTTAAAACTTCCAAGGTCCATCGAGCGTCGATCAAAATCTACGTCGACCGTAAATGATAAGTCAAAAAGAGCTTTAGTTGATAAAGGTACTTATAACTGTTACCAAAAATTAATATGATCAAATAGAAACTATTTACTGAGTAATTTGGCAGTAACAGTATTGGTTTCTACTGCCAACTTTGTTCAGTTTTCTGTATAGTTTCGAATGAAATCCTCGAATTATATTTTTACAGACTGCAGAACTGTTTAACTTAACGATTTTTATAGTCAAACTGTATCCATTTCATCGCATCAATTACACGCGACACTTTTCCGAATTCGAGGACGTCTAAGAATTGGTTTTGCTAACGAATTAAAAACGGGCGAAGCCCCCCCCCCCCATTTGTAGCTGACCTTACCTAATTAAATTCTTGTCAACTAATTTAATAGCTGGTTCTTTTTTGCGAATCAATCATGAATATCATAATAACAGCGAATCGAAACAAATTTTACTCTCTTATTTTATTACTTTCAGAAATGTCTATTGGCATAATTATGCCCCGCAATTCGTATTGACTAAAAATAATTATGATCTTCAGTATAATGACTAAATCTTGTATGCTGATCGACATTATATATGACATAGTACAGTTAAGAGAATGAAAGTATTATGCGCAGAAATATTAATGACAAAAGACTTTTATGCGCAACAACTTTATGCGTATAATTGTCTGGTTTTTCGAAATTATGACGAGAGTCATTATGCGACTAGATGGACACTCCTTTTTTCACGAAATATTGTGCAAATTTGTTTTCTTTTCATTTAGTGATGTTTACTTTGAAAACCATTTATCGGTTGTTACTATGAAATTCTTAAATTATTATCGTGTAAGATTGTTATAATGTTACTGTAAATTACCATTTGACACGTATAAGTGGCCTTGTGACCTATTTGCAGAATAAATAATAGATTTTTTGATCTTAGTTCGATGTAGTAGTAAAATACCTACATAACTTATTAAATCGCAGTACTTGCCCTTTCCTTATGTAATTTTTACGTTTATTATGGTGTACAATAAAGATTTTTACTATTACTAGGTACTACAAATATGATATTTAGTATAATACTCTGAAATAAAACCTGGTGAAACCTGATGGATTCTTGCCAAACCGTTCAATGAAACAGAAACATTCTAACCGAACGCTTATACGACACACATAAAAATAATAATCACCTCAATATCGGCCACAAATGCATGCACATATCCGAAGATATGACTGAACACTTTAAGACGGAGTTTTGAAACTCGCTGACTCTGCGACCTGTGCTCACATTCACAACATACCTAAGACAAACCAGTATTAGTCAGATCTCCGATTGTCTTTTGTTATTAAGAGTTTCGGTCCCAAGATATAGGGGTGATCGGGGTGGTAAAACAAATGAATAGCAAGGCTGGGAGGTTATAACGTGGTGCTCGCTATTTTACGGTTACTCCTTACAGACCGTTATTGATATCGGTCTCGGTCTCGGTTAAGAATACACTAGTGCTTTTTGCTGGCTGTATAATTTTATGCACCATTATTTTGTTTGAGTAGTTGTTTCGCGACATCGGGACCTTTTATGACTGCGACTGCTGCGTAAGTCGCCTTTAGCGTTATGATTGTTGATATTGTCACGTATTGGAGAGAGGCAATCGGAGACATTTGGGAAAATCGGTTCTCCACGTGCTTATGCTACCTTTAGTAACTTTAATAATAAATACATTTAGGAACAGTCCAACCCAAATTGAACAACTCTCAAAGCGAGTCAAATAACGCTCCTGTTATGTATACGTAGTTACCTAGCGGAATGCCGACATCAAAGACATAATTGAGGCTGGATCTAATACAATATGTACGAATAGTTGTATTTTAATAAATAAAGGAACGTTGTTGTCTGGAAAATTAGTCTGATTATTGGAAAGTTTTTTGACAGAATGTTGCAAATACCCTTGTAACTTATAAGTAACGTAGCAAACTATTAGGAGATTTAAGGGAGTGGTATGTGACTTACGTTAAATTACAGACATAACGTAATTAGTAAACATTATTAAAAGCCATGTTGTTTTTTTTTTATTATTATTTATTGGTAGTCAGGATAACAACAGCCGTAAATATACAGTTTACATAATGTTTCCTTACAAAGTAAGAGGCCAATAATAGTTATTTAACTTACTTTTATCCTAACTTAAAATTGGGAACGCTTGGCCGCATTAAAAAATATACGTGAGGTTTTGTGAGGGGGGGTGTAGCCAAGAACCTCAGCAAATATCACCAACGTCAAAAGTAGCCTTAATTTTCGCTTCATTTTGTAAATAATCATACGTAATCTATTTTTTACTGGTTGGCATGGTGACATCTTCTGGGTCACTCTTGAAAAATCTAATTTGATAATATTCCAATCCAGTTAACACATTTTCCTCTCATATTCATACACCCATCCCACGGTGCGCCATCGCCCATCACCTAAGCATGTTCCTCCATATTGGACTCCTAGAGTTCAATATAGAATATTTTAACATGGTAACTCAGTTGCTATTGGTTCTTGGCTTACTGGGACAGAATAACAACAAGAAAAAGTTGATTGACCCACCGGCAATAATGCGACTGATCAGTTTCATTTTACTACCTAAAAAAATCCAAGTCACAAGAATGTAAAAATATACCAGTACGTGATATTACACTTAAAAGACAACAACGACGAACGATAACAAGTCATATAGGTCAGAATTAAATCACGAAATACATTTCACTCCTAACTAGAACACGAAAAATAAGCAGGGCTCGTAAACAGTTTTGTTATTCAAAGTAACAACACAATTCATAAACAAGCCGCCATCAATCGCAGGCGCCATTGAAAAATCACGGGCCGTCAAAAACAAATGTCCCGGCCGATCCCCCAAATGACCGGGATAACCGCTTGTTTGCCCGCAAATATGATCGGGGCAAAATAACGCCCCTAAACACAGTTTACTGTGCCCCTACGCTACTTGCATACCAAATTACGAGGACCACTAAAAGGGCTTACCATTAGGTTTGGATAACAGCCTATTCCCTCAAGTCTTCCGACAGTGCGACAAAATACGTGATTACGCAACTGTTCAGGAGATAGGTTTCTGATGACGGGATTGCAAAACTTTTACGATATTGTGCTGAATTTAATCGCATTTTGTCTCAAAACCGGCTATGGCGTGATGGTGTAGTACAAATGGAGCTGTGTAATAATAAATATTAGTTTTGCATAATGCACGATTGTACCCTACGGCCATGTGGTTCGACAACCATGTCCGATACTCGAAATACAATTCCTGATAGTCCGACATGTCGGACAGCAAAGAATTAAAATTCCGCGTTGTCGAACCACGTGACCGTGGATTATTATCCCCTACCCCCCTATACAGGATGACTCCTAAGTGGTGAATAGAAATATGTACGGCTGACTGTATTTTTAGTACTTGTCATGTAAAATAGGGTGACCACACTGTTAAATATTTTTATAAAATGAAATTAATTAACGTTTATGTATTACAGTTCAATTGTTTGCTTTTAGACCTAATGCACTGAACTTGCCTTGGAACGCTGCGTTAGAAACTATGGTTTTTGTTCACTTAGGAGTCACCCTGTATATGAAAAGTTGCTGTTTTGAAAGTAGTTTACGTGGATTAAGATTCATTTCATGTTTGTGCTGGTATTCATGATAATTGTTAAATCGAAGATAAATAAAATATAAGGGGGCAATCTTACAAAAATCGAGCCCCAACCCCATTATTAAAAGTAATGTCAATAAGACTTGTATGGGTACCAATACCAACTTGAATACATAGAACATATGCGAAAAACAAGTATTCATGCACATCACACAAATATTTACCCTCATCAGGCTTCGATCTCAGAACTGTCAGCAACACAGGCAGAGTCACTGCCACTACGCTAAGCCGCTCGCCAAGAAAAACGTAAAGAATATCTTTTATTGTTTTCCTAGAAAAGACAAAGCAGTTGCGATATAAATTCGCAATTCACGCTGACATCACAAACATCCACGTATCTCATCTCTGATTGATTAGCACCCAGGACCCAATTACGGAACACGTTTTCAATACATCGGGATCATATCTGAACCGACTTGATTCTCGCGCTCCCTTTCATGTAAACGTACAGCTGCGTGTGTCCGAACGGGATGGACTAACAATGACCTGAGGCGGGTAAAGGTAACGGATTTTTTACGTAGCAAAATGAAGGCTCGGGTCTATAGGTAATCAAGTACCGCCGAAGCCCGAGGCACTTGACGATCAACGAGAATAGTTCCACTCCGGGAACTACTGACGCGTGTTTTCCTTTAATGCCGACTTCATTAGGGTCTTGGTGAAGTATAGCGACGTAGGTAAAAAAGTCGGAAGGGACCCAGGGGTTGATTGTTAGGTATCTTTACCAATATTATAAAGAAGAAAAGTCTGTACGGTTGTTTGCTAGCTTTGTACGTTTGTTTTGAACAGAATACCTACTTACTTAACGAATTCTAAAATGGACTATCTGGATGAACATAAGTTATCGCGGGTTTGTCGTCGTTCTCTGCAGTTTGCGGGCAAATCCGCGTGGGCAGATATTGACCATATAGTGGTGTACAATTTTGACTGTATAAGCTTCTGCCCGCGACTTCGTCCGCGTGGAACACGTTTATATCGTAGCTCCTTACAAACGTTCGCCCATTAGACGATGCGATGGTTCCCGGAATAATTTGTTAATCCAGGTTATACAATATAATTAAACCCAAAGTGTGCCAAAGTGACCGGTCCTGCGCCACCAGCACCCAGCGGACTCCCGCAACCTTTACCAGGTCATCAGTCCACCTTGTGGGAGCCTACCCACGCCGCGCCTTCCGGTACGTGATCGCCACTCGAGAACCTTTCCGCCCCAGCGGCCATCGGTTCTACGTGCAATGTGCCCCACCCACTGCTACTTAAGTTTAGCGATGGAGAGCGATCGGAGGGCTATACTATATCGGTTACCTTGGTTCTGCCACGCTTAAACGGCTCAACCGGTTTGGATGAAGTTTGGCACGAAGATAGTTTATAGCCTGGATTAAAATATAGTATAGCTTTATCTCGGGTCGACGCAAAGTCGCGGGTGGCAGCTAGTTATTAAATAAGAAATAGAACTGGCCGACATCGAGTCGGACTTACGACCCCATGGCCCCTGCTTAAAAGAATTTGGTATTTCTTTCCATTGGGGCCTCGGAGACACAATTTTACCCCAGACGTTTTAAATAGGAGTTCGAAGTATTTTTCTCTTTTATTAGGCTGCCGCGCCGCGTGCCTTTGAACGTGTTAATACTTACGCAATTGCATATCTGTTTTTTACAACGGATATTAACAATAATATAATATTCATGATTATGAGTCACAAATTTAATGAAAAAGGAACAATTATATAAAGATAGCACCTAGCGACCATAATTTTGGTAAAACTTCAGTTTGATAGAGGTCGCTGATGTTAGTTGTCGATTTGCGCCATCTAGCGAGCTTAGTTTTAGTCCATTGCGGCTCGATAGATGCCGCTTATATTAAGTTTTTGATATATTATGGGTTTTGTTTGATTCTAAAATTATGAATCAAATACTAATCTAACTTTACCTAAATGTATGTATAATGTCAAACAATATTTCGATAACTTCGCAAACATAACATTTTATCAGTCCATTACTTATTTTAATTAAATTTGGGCCATGTTTAGGGTCGTGTTGGACTAAAATCGGCATATTATGTAAATTAAAAACCTCCTCTTTTTTTATTGAAGTCGGTTAAAAATGGGGGTCTCCCTATTCAAATGTCTGTGCCCGACCGAATAGTCGCATTTCTAGCTAACGTTATTGAAAAAGCGAGATTAAATACTGATGATCACAGGTTGCTTTAAGGATATAGATAGGACTGTTAAAACTTCCAAGGTCCATCGAGCGTCGATCAAAATCTACGTCGACCGTAAATGATAAGTCAAAAAGAGCTTTAGTTGATAAAGGTACTTATAACTGTTACCAAAAATTAATATGATCAAATAGAAACTATTTACTGAGTAATTTGGCAGTAACAGTATTGGTTTCTACTGCCAACTTTGTTCAGTTTTCTGTATAGTTTCGAATGAAATCCTCGAATTATATTTTTACAGACTGCAGAACTGTTTAACTTAACGATTTTTATAGTCAAACTGTATCCATTTCATCGCATCAATTACACGCGACACTTTTCCGAATTCGAGGACGTCTAAGAATTGGTTTTGCTAACGAATTAAAAACGGGCGAAGCCCCCCCCCCCCCCATTTGTAGCTGACCTTACCTAATTAAATTCTTGTCAACTAATTTAATAGCTGGTTCTTTTTTGCGAATCAATCATGAATATCATAATAACAGCGAATCGAAACAAATTTTACTCTCTTATTTTATTACTTTCAGAAATGTCTATTGGCATAATTATGCCCCGCAATTCGTATTGACTAAAAATAATTATGATCTTCAGTATAATGACTAAATCTTGTATGCTGATCGACATTATATATGACATAGTACAGTTAAGAGAATGAAAGTATTATGCGCAGAAATATTAATGACAAAAGACTTTTATGCGCAACAACTTTATGCGTATAATTGTCTGGTTTTTCGAAATTATGACGAGAGTCATTATGCGACTAGATGGACACTCCTTTTTTCACGAAATATTGTGCAAATTTGTTTTCTTTTCATTTAGTGATGTTTACTTTGAAAACCATTTATCGGTTGTTACTATGAAATTCTTAAATTATTATCGTGTAAGATTGTTATAATGTTACTGTAAATTACCATTTGACACGTATAAGTGGCCTTGTGACCTATTTGCAGAATAAATAATAGATTTTTTGATCTTAGTTCGATGTAGTAGTAAAATACCTACATAACTTATTAAATCGCAGTACTTGCCCTTTCCTTATGTAATTTTTACGTTTATTATGGTGTACAATAAAGATTTTTACTATTACTAGGTACTACAAATATGATATTTAGTATAATACTCTGAAATAAAACCTGGTGAAACCTGATGGATTCTTGCCAAACCGTTCAATGAAACAGAAACATTCTAACCGAACGCTTATACGACACACATAAAAATAATAATCACCTCAATATCGGCCACAAATGCATGCACATATCCGAAGATATGACTGAACACTTTAAGACGGAGTTTTGAAACTCGCTGACTCTGCGACCTGTGCTCACATTCACAACATACCTAAGACAAACCAGTATTAGTCAGATCTCCGATTGTCTTTTGTTATTAAGAGTTTCGGTCCCAAGATATAGGGGTGATCGGGGTGGTAAAACAAATGAATAGCAAGGCTGGGAGGTTATAACGTGGTGCTCGCTATTTTACGGTTACTCCTTACAGACCGTTATTGATATCGGTCTCGGTCTCGGTTAAGAATACACTAGTGCTTTTTGCTGGCTGTATAATTTTATGCACCATTATTTTGTTTGAGTAGTTGTTTCGCGACATCGGGACCTTTTATGACTGCGACTGCTGCGTAAGTCGCCTTTAGCGTTATGATTGTTGATATTGTCACGTATTGGAGAGAGGCAATCGGAGACATTTGGGAAAATCGGTTCTCCACGTGCTTATGCTACCTTTAGTAACTTTAATAATAAATACATTTAGGAACAGTCCAACCCAAATTGAACAACTCTCAAAGCGAGTCAAATAACGCTCCTGTTATGTATACGTAGTTACCTAGCGGAATGCCGACATCAAAGACATAATTGAGGCTGGATCTAATACAATATGTACGAATAGTTGTATTTTAATAAATAAAGGAACGTTGTTGTCTGGAAAATTAGTCTGATTATTGGAAAGTTTTTTGACAGAATGTTGCAAATACCCTTGTAACTTATAAGTAACGTAGCAAACTATTAGGAGATTTAAGGGAGTGGTATGTGACTTACGTTAAATTACAGACATAACGTAATTAGTAAACATTATTAAAAGCCATGTTGTTTTTTTTTTATTATTATTTATTGGTAGTCAGGATAACAACAGCCGTAAATATACAGTTTACATAATGTTTCCTTACAAAGTAAGAGGCCAATAATAGTTATTTAACTTACTTTTATCCTAACTTAAAATTGGGAACGCTTGGCCGCATTAAAAAATATACGTGAGGTTTTGTGAGGGGGGGTGTAGCCAAGAACCTCAGCAAATATCACCAACGTCAAAAGTAGCCTTAATTTTCGCTTCATTTTGTAAATAATCATACGTAATCTATTTTTTACTGGTTGGCATGGTGACATCTTCTGGGTCACTCTTGAAAAATCTAATTTGATAATATTCCAATCCAGTTAACACATTTTCCTCTCATATTCATACACCCATCCCACGGTGCGCCATCGCCCATCACCTAAGCATGTTCCTCCATATTGGACTCCTAGAGTTCAATATAGAATATTTTAACATGGTAACTCAGTTGCTATTGGTTCTTGGCTTACTGGGACAGAATAACAACAAGAAAAAGTTGATTGACCCACCGGCAATAATGCGACTGATCAGTTTCATTTTACTACCTAAAAAAATCCAAGTCACAAGAATGTAAAAATATACCAGTACGTGATATTACACTTAAAAGACAACAACGACGAACGATAACAAGTCATATAGGTCAGAATTAAATCACGAAATACATTTCACTCCTAACTAGAACACGAAAAATAAGCAGGGCTCGTAAACAGTTTTGTTATTCAAAGTAACAACACAATTCATAAACAAGCCGCCATCAATCGCAGGCGCCATTGAAAAATCACGGGCCGTCAAAAACAAATGTCCCGGCCGATCCCCCAAATGACCGGGATAACCGCTTGTTTGCCCGCAAATATGATCGGGGCAAAATAACGCCCCTAAACACAGTTTACTGTGCCCCTACGCTACTTGCATACCAAATTACGAGGACCACTAAAAGGGCTTACCATTAGGTTTGGATAACAGCCTATTCCCTCAAGTCTTCCGACAGTGCGACAAAATACGTGATTACGCAACTGTTCAGGAGATAGGTTTCTGATGACGGGATTGCAAAACTTTTACGATATTGTGCTGAATTTAATCGCATTTTGTCTCAAAACCGGCTATGGCGTGATGGTGTAGTACAAATGGAGCTGTGTAATAATAAATATTAGTTTTGCATAATGCACGATTGTACCCTACGGCCATGTGGTTCGACAACCATGTCCGATACTCGAAATACAATTCCTGATAGTCCGACATGTCGGACAGCAAAGAATTAAAATTCCGCGTTGTCGAACCACGTGACCGTGGATTATTATCCCCTACCCCCCTATACAGGATGACTCCTAAGTGGTGAATAGAAATATGTACGGCTGACTGTATTTTTAGTACTTGTCATGTAAAATAGGGTGACCACACTGTTAAATATTTTTATAAAATGAAATTAATTAACGTTTATGTATTACAGTTCAATTGTTTGCTTTTAGACCTAATGCACTGAACTTGCCTTGGAACGCTGCGTTAGAAACTATGGTTTTTGTTCACTTAGGAGTCACCCTGTATATGAAAAGTTGCTGTTTTGAAAGTAGTTTACGTGGATTAAGATTCATTTCATGTTTGTGCTGGTATTCATGATAATTGTTAAATCGAAGATAAATAAAATATAAGGGGGCAATCTTACAAAAATCGAGCCCCAACCCCATTATTAAAAGTAATGTCAATAAGACTTGTATGGGTACCAATACCAACTTGAATACATAGAACATATGCGAAAAACAAGTATTCATGCACATCACACAAATATTTACCCTCATCAGGCTTCGATCTCAGAACTGTCAGCAACACAGGCAGAGTCACTGCCACTACGCTAAGCCGCTCGCCAAGAAAAACGTAAAGAATATCTTTTATTGTTTTCCTAGAAAAGACAAAGCAGTTGCGATATAAATTCGCAATTCACGCTGACATCACAAACATCCACGTATCTCATCTCTGATTGATTAGCACCCAGGACCCAATTACGGAACACGTTTTCAATACATCGGGATCATATCTGAACCGACTTGATTCTCGCGCTCCCTTTCATGTAAACGTACAGCTGCGTGTGTCCGAACGGGATGGACTAACAATGACCTGAGGCGGGTAAAGGTAACGGATTTTTTACGTAGCAAAATGAAGGCTCGGGTCTATAGGTAATCAAGTACCGCCGAAGCCCGAGGCACTTGACGATCAACGAGAATAGTTCCACTCCGGGAACTACTGACGCGTGTTTTCCTTTAATGCCGACTTCATTAGGGTCTTGGTGAAGTATAGCGACGTAGGTAAAAAAGTCGGAAGGGACCCAGGGGTTGATTGTTAGGTATCTTTACCAATATTATAAAGAAGAAAAGTCTGTACGGTTGTTTGCTAGCTTTGTACGTTTGTTTTGAACAGAATACCTACTTACTTAACGAATTCTAAAATGGACTATCTGGATGAACATAAGTTATCGCGGGTTTGTCGTCGTTCTCTGCAGTTTGCGGGCAAATCCGCGTGGGCAGATATTGACCATATAGTGGTGTACAATTTTGACTGTATAAGCTTCTGCCCGCGACTTCGTCCGCGTGGAACACGTTTATATCGTAGCTCCTTACAAACGTTCGCCCATTAGACGATGCGATGGTTCCCGGAATAATTTGTTAATCCAGGTTATACAATATAATTAAACCCAAAGTGTGCCAAAGTGACCGGTCCTGCGCCACCAGCACCCAGCGGACTCCCGCAACCTTTACCAGGTCATCAGTCCACCTTGTGGGAGCCTACCCACGCCGCGCCTTCCGGTACGTGATCGCCACTCGAGAACCTTTCCGCCCCAGCGGCCATCGGTTCTACGTGCAATGTGCCCCACCCACTGCTACTTAAGTTTAGCGATGGAGAGCGATCGGAGGGCTATACTATATCGGTTACCTTGGTTCTGCCACGCTTAAACGGCTCAACCGGTTTGGATGAAGTTTGGCACGAAGATAGTTTATAGCCTGGAT
This sequence comes from Epinotia demarniana, assembly GCA_945867215.1. Classification (NCBI taxonomy): domain Eukaryota; kingdom Metazoa; phylum Arthropoda; class Insecta; order Lepidoptera; family Tortricidae; genus Epinotia; species Epinotia demarniana. Next base: position 3,609,416 of record OX244273.1, on the reverse strand, counting down.
TAAAATATAGTATAGCTTTATCTCGGGTCGACGCAAAGTCGCGGGTGGCAGCTAGTTATTAAATAAGAAATAGAACTGGCCGACATCGAGTCGGACTTACGACCCCATGGCCCCTGCTTAAAAGAATTTGGTATTTCTTTCCATTGGGGCCTCGGAGACACAATTTTACCCCAGACGTTTTAAATAGGAGTTCGAAGTATTTTTCTCTTTTATTAGGCTGCCGCGCCGCGTGCCTTTGAACGTGTTAATACTTACGCAATTGCATATCTGTTTTTTACAACGGATATTAACAATAATATAATATTCATGATTATGAGTCACAAATTTAATGAAAAAGGAACAATTATATAAAGATAGCACCTAGCGACCATAATTTTGGTAAAACTTCAGTTTGATAGAGGTCGCTGATGTTAGTTGTCGATTTGCGCCATCTAGCGAGCTTAGTTTTAGTCCATTGCGGCTCGATAGATGCCGCTTATATTAAGTTTTTGATATATTATGGGTTTTGTTTGATTCTAAAATTATGAATCAAATACTAATCTAACTTTACCTAAATGTATGTATAATGTCAAACAATATTTCGATAACTTCGCAAACATAACATTTTATCAGTCCATTACTTATTTTAATTAAATTTGGGCCATGTTTAGGGTCGTGTTGGACTAAAATCGGCATATTATGTAAATTAAAAACCTCCTCTTTTTTTATTGAAGTCGGTTAAAAATGGGGGTCTCCCTATTCAAATGTCTGTGCCCGACCGAATAGTCGCATTTCTAGCTAACGTTATTGAAAAAGCGAGATTAAATACTGATGATCATAGGTTGCTTTAAGGATATAGATAGGACTGTTAAAACTTCCAAGGTCCATCGAGCGTCGATCAAAATCTACGTCGACCGTAAATGATAAGTCAAAAAGAGCTTTAGTTGATAAAGGTACTTATAACTGTTACCAAAAATTAATATGATCAAATAGAAACTATTTACTGAGTAATTTGGCAGTAACAGTATTGGTTTCTACTGCCAACTTTGTTCAGTTTTCTGTATAGTTTCGAATGAAATCCTCGAATTATATTTTTACAGACTGCAGAACTGTTTAACTTAACGATTTTTATAGTCAAACTGTATCCATTTCATCGCATCAATTACACGCGACACTTTTCCGAATTCGAGGACGTCTAAGAATTGGTTTTGCTAACGAATTAAAAACGGGCGAAGCCCCCCCCCCCCCATTTGTAGCTGACCTTACCTAATTAAATTCTTGTCAACTAATTTAATAGCTGGTTCTTTTTTGCGAATCAATCATGAATATCATAATAACAGCGAATCGAAACAAATTTTACTCTCTTATTTTATTACTTTCAGAAATGTCTATTGGCATAATTATGCCCCGCAATTCGTATTGACTAAAAATAATTATGATCTTCAGTATAATGACTAAATCTTGTATGCTGATCGACATTATATATGACATAGTACAGTTATGAGAATGAAAGTATTATGCGCAGAAATATTAATAACAAAAGACTTTTATGCGCAACAACTTTATGCGTATAATTGTCTGGTTTTTCGAAATTATGACGAGAGTCATTATGCGACTAGATGGACACTCCTTTTTTCACGAAATATTGTGCAAATTTGTTTTCTTTTCATTTAGTGATGTTTACTTTGAAAACCATTTATCGGTTGTTACTATGAAATTCTTAAATTATTATCGTGTAAGATTGTTATAATGTTACTGTAAATTACCATTTGACACGTATAAGTGGCCTTGTGACCTATTTGCAGAATAAATAATAGATTTTTTGATCTTAGTTCGATGTAGTAGTAAAATACCTACATAACTTATTAAATCGCAGTACTTGCCCTTTCCTTATGTAATTTTTACGTTTATTATGGTGTACAATAAAGATTTTTACTATTACTAGGTACTACAAATATGTTATTTAGTATAATACTCTGAAATAAAACCTGGTGAAACCTGATGGATTCTTGCCAAACCGTTCAATGAAACAGAAACATTCTAACCGAACGCTTATACGACACACATAAAAATAATAATCACCTCAATATCGGCCACAAATGCATGCACATATCCGAAGATATGACTGAACACTTTAAGACGGAGTTTTGAAACTCGCTGACTCTGCGACCTGTGCTCACATTCACAACATACCTAAGACAAACCAGTATTAGTCAGATCTCCGATTGTCTTTTGTTATTAAGAGTTTCGGTCCCAAGATATAGGGGTGATCGGGGTGGTAAAACAAATGAATAGCAAGGCTGGGAGGTTATAACGTGGTGCTCGCTATTTTACGGTTACTCCTTACAGACCGTTATTGATATCGGTCTCGGTCTCGGTTAAGAATACACTAGTGCTTTTTGCTGGCTGTATAATTTTATGCACCATTATTTTGTTTGAGTAGTTGTTTCGCGACATCGGGACCTTTTATGACTGCGACTGCTGCGTAAGTCGCCTTTAGCGTTATGATTGTTGATATTGTCACGTATTGGAGAGAGGCAATCGGAGACATTTGGGAAAATCGGTTCTCCACGTGCTTATGCTACCTTTAGTAACTTTAATAATAAATACATTTAGGAACAGTCCAACCCAAATTGAACAACTCTCAAAGCGAGTCAAATAACGCTCCTGTTATGGGGTAGATTTAGTAGAAATAAATTATAAATTATTTTTGTTAAAAAAAATATTTGCGGACTTATATACTTAATCGACCTAGCCCCAAACTAAGCAAAGCTTGTACTGGGGCTACTACATGCTTTCATGGTTTCTATGTATTTAAATACATAGAAAGCATCCATGAGTAATGAACAAATATTCGTTCTATACACACAAATAAATGCCCTTACCGGGATTCGAATCCGCTTCGTAGTCACTACCAACTAGGGTAAACCTGTCGTCAAAAACGATGGTCGGTAATAAGATGTAAGGACGCATTATTTACCCGAAAGGGGCAGCAATTTGCAACCACAACCACCTCCAGAAACACTCAATAGTCCTCCATTCTTCAAGACTTAAAAGTCTCCGAGCTCACCAACAAATTCTTTAACCAACAGTTAGTTTTATATTATTCTTCAACAAAGAAAGGCATGAAAGTAAAAACCAGTTGTTATGAAGTTTTCCTTAGCTTTGCTTTATGAACTAACTTCGGTCTGCGATTTTTATCAACCGATTGGTTTTCTTGTGTTCGAAAGTTACTTAACGTAATTTCACGGTTTTGATCGGCTTCAGTGCTTCCTCGCTTGCGGAGCGTTGGGCGAGTCGAGTTGTCCAACTCGATTCGATGTGTAATGAATGATTGATATAACAACATTTGACGTAACGCATGGGTTGTAATAAAGTAACACTAGACAACGCATTTCTTGGAGGAAACTATTTACTATTGTCATAAAACAAATCTAACCTAAATAATATTACTTTTTTTAATTATTCTATGTAATGTATTATGTGAAGCATTACGGTTATATATACCAAATCTTATAATTTATGATACGTTAGAGACCCGCCTCAAATCAACATTCTTTTGCACCGACTCCAAGAAATGCAAACCCGACGCAAGACTGAATACGACTACGTGTCGAGTTGCCGATTCAAGACTAAGTACTAACTCTACGAAACTAGACTCGAATTGACGGTATTGGACAGATCAGCTATGCGTGGTGGCGATGAATGATAGTCGCCGATTTGCCGAACCAATAGCTCGAAGACTCGATTGTCGCTTGACTCGACTCGCCGAGTCCAAGTCAGAGCTTCGACTCTGCCGTGAATCCGCGATCCGCGACTATTTGGTTGAGTCGAGGCAACATTTAGGTTAGGTACGAATTAACTCGAGTGCGACCTTCATGAAGGAGGAGATCTAGCCGAAGGGTGTTGTTTTCCGCCGAATTCGAGGAAGCCTGTTTAACACCCAGAACTAGCGTCGTCTTAACGTGTTATATGGTGTATATTTGTGTGATGTGTATTTTAGTTTGTAATGAGGGCTTTGATGTCTGACGCAAATAGATAAATAGAAAGAACAAAACTTCTCGGCTCGAGCTGTTTTGATCGGAATGAAATAATAAAGTACCAGCTATTTACTTTTTTAGCGTTTGAGCTGCACCTCACTTGGTCCTTCGTAAGTTTGTGTTCCAAATCGAAACCCATTTCCTATACTAACAATGTTAATTACTTCGTGAACATTACAAAAGCCTATTTGCGGCCGTAGATTAATCTAGAAACTTCATATTGAACGGTGACAAGTCATCGCGGTTAGGGCTGAGTCAATTACACTGGCCTACTCTAACAGATTTCACTTGCCAACTGGCCTAATGACTTGGGTTGTTTTGGTTATAAATCAATGCTTTATGAAGTAGGAACTGGTATTGTCTTTTGCTTGGCAAGGGTAATTTTGAAGTGCCTTGAAACTCTTTGGGCGTGGAATAGGTTTATCGATGAGGAAATTTCAAATAGAGTTGACCACGAAGTTTAGTTTAGTTTAGTTACGATATTTTTGTTTATCGAAGTTTTAGAAGCGGATAAGAATCTTGGCTTTAACAATATTGTGTACCTACTTACCTGTCTGACATCATGTAATTTTAAATCACAATCAAACATTTATTCGCGACACATTAACAAGCAGATTAGGTGCAAAGAAAACGTAAATAGTCAATCTATGCCATGTCATGAATATAGACCCAGCTAAGTGTCTAGTTTGACACAGTTTTTAACAGTATATTTCTGTTCTAAGGATTTTATTACCGAGTTCAAAAAAAGGAGGAGGTTATGAATTCGTCGGAATCTTCAATTTTTTATGTATGTTCCCCTCCCCGGAAAGGCGCCTGGACTGATATGGCATTTTTGTGTGAAAGGATAAGGTTGGGTATCCTTTCCTTGGTGATCAGGTCTGATGATGGAATTCTGCAGAATTCGAGGGAACTGAATTAATGTCGGTTAAAACTTAGTTTATAAAGTATATTATCTACCTAAACTAACTTGGCTACAGCCTGGTGCATATTATAAAACAGATGTCGCAATTTAAATGTTGAAAACACAGCGCAATAATGTATCAGTTTGACATGACGTGACGAAAAATATTGTATTAGGTCGCAGTAAATCCATCTCACCTATTAATATAAATCGGTCATACGCGACTTTTCTGTGGCCGTTGTCAAAGAAAAGGGCCAAGTCTAATTTTTTGGTTGACTTCTTAACCCGCATATACGGCGTTTTTTTCTTATATGACTCCAGGCAATCAAAACCTTTTCTTGATCTCGTCAGTTTGGAAAGGCTTACTTTATCGCTCAAAATCTGCGCCCGAAAGTCTATTATATCCGCTAGTGTGGAAAGAGTTTTTGAATTTCGAATGTGACGCTCTATCGCGTGATTCAACTTTCTTCTATGGAATGAGAGGTCATTATCTTGCGTTCAGGAACTTATAAATCTTATAATGCTATGCTAATAATTCGTCATTATTAATTTTGATGATATTAAATTCATAATACTTATTCTTTCTCTATTACATATCAAATATTAATAATTAGACTGACTTATAAAAATACACACAAACCTCTTCAAGGTTTTGCCTAGATGGGCATTGTAATGATAAGCCATTGTTTTTGTCTCAGTCAGTTAATTTATTATTAAAAAAAACTATACAAATAAATAATTTTCAACAGTAGTTTTATTTTTTTCGCTTCGTGCAAATGAAACGCAACGAAGTAACTTAAAGAGTTAATTTAAGAAAATTTTGTTTTCTTGTGAAGGCACAGTTATATTAAAAATATGGAAGTTATATATAGATTTTAGTGCAGAAGATTATACTAAGTATATATATGAATTTCAATGCATGGTAAGTTAGAGGAAAAAGTAAAATATGCGTATTTTGAGCCTTAGTTTACCCGTGCAAACCCAACAGTACTTTGACTTTCTTAATGCTGTAAGCGTGGAGACTATTTAGAGAAGAAAAATGTTTATCATAGACTGAATAATTATAAAATGGTTTGATTTTGATGAGATGTAATGCCTTTATTGAATTTTCATTATATTTACAGTTTTCCTCGCGGTGATGAGGTGAAAAGTTATGTTTTTCGCTCGGCAGTTGTTTGGCGTCCCGCCGTGCATTGCTCAGGATCTTACCTTACAATCCTTCGTTAACTCGGCTTCCAATAGAAGCACTTGCGCCAAATAACAACTTCGCAGCCTTGCATAACAAATAACTATTGTATATGCGAAAGCCCTTAACGCCAACGTACCACAAGGTGGACTGATGACCTGGTAAATGTTGCGGGAGTCCGCTGGATGCGGGTGGCGCAGGACCGGTCATTTGGAGGAGCCCTATGTCCAGCAGTGGACGTCTTTCAGCTGATATGATGATGACGATGATAAAACCCCTTAGCTATCATGGTCGGTCTTATCACGCCATGAGTGACAGCCAGGTGCGGACGCTCTATCCTGTCACTTATCGTGTGATAAGTCCGATCATGATACGGGGTCAGGAAAGACAAATTATGTTTTACTCAATCTGTTTGTCCCTAATTCTATTTACCATCTGTTTTATAAAATATGTTTTACTGCACATTCCCTTTCTAATTACGCCAAAAACAATCACAGTTAACGACCCCTTATCCAACTTTAAAACCTCGACAATCCCGAAAAAACCCTCTTATCCCGTCCGCCTCGTGAATTGTCTTCCACAGCTTATCTTCCTTTTGTGCGTCCACAATAGATTCGTTTCGCCTTTTTAATGATATTTCTTACATAACCGTCCACGTCAGCAGATAAGTGCTTTGTGGAGTTGAAGGGGCAGTCGTGGTTGTTTTAATCGGACGTCTGTCTGTTAAGAGGTCTTGTTGAGATTTGGCCTTGCATCGTCGGGAAACAAGCTGAAAAATTATCAAATAATAATAAAGTAGAGGAACAATTATAGATACAGCCCTCCGAGTCGTTAAACTCAAGTGGCATTGGGCACTTGTACTTTTACTCGCGCGAGTAAGAATTACTATGAGAGTATTCGCTACTCGCCAGCGCTGGGACAAGTGACTTGGGTTGGGCGGGGCACATTGGACGTAGAGCCGATGTCCATTGGGGCGGAAAGATTTTCGAGTGGCGACCACATACGGGAAGGCGCGGCGTGGGTAGACAGGAGCACTGATGACCTGGTAAAGGTCGCGGGTCGTTGGATGCGGGTGGCGCAGGACCAGTCCGTGTGACACTCTTTGGGGGAGGCATATGTCCAGCAGTGGACGTCTTTCCGCTGATATGATGATGATCATGATGAGGGCTTATATCTAGCTGCCTTCGCGTACGGCCTTTGTAGTCTAGTTGGTAGTCATCCTGCCTACGAAGCCGGAGGCCCCGGGGTCAAATCCCGGAAAGGCCATTAATTTGTGAGATAACCACGAATATTTGTTCCTAAGTCATGGATAGTCAGCTATACGAGTATAACTATGTATATCGTCACCTGGTAATACAAGCTTTGCTCAGTTTGGGACTAGGTAGATTTATGTAAGATTATCCCCAAATATTTATTTATTTACATAAACGCGCGTTTTTGTCGATCTTTGATACAGGGCTTCAAATAACGTTAAAAAGTTGGTATCGTTACCACTCCGAGACAGAACTAACGTTAAGTTGTAATTAACGTTAAACTATCTACCGTTACCTATACTACTTTTTACCGGTAATAAAATGGTAACGTTACCTGCTGTGCATTGAACTAACGTTAAGTCAAAGGTATCGTTAAATGTTTTTAACGTTAGTAGGTAACGTTAATAGCAGCCTATTTATATTTTGGTCACTGATAGATGCCATCGTCAGGGGTCTATATCGGGTGGCATAAAATTGTTGATACTAATATTTTGTCGCATACCAACTTTGTGCCGAATATCGAATTGCATAAACATTGTTGTGCATATTTTTTATTTGCCAAAATTGTTGTTCCTAATATCGATTGTCCTAAATATTAATTGTCCGAATGTTTATTGTGTCGAAGGTTTTTTTTTAGAATGATCTTCGCCATACAAAAGAAAGCCGTGTTACGATGTAATAAGTATTTTTTTACCGCTAGTGGCGGCAACAAGGCCTCTTTGTCAAAGGCGCCGCCGCACACCTGCGCTGTTATTCGCTACGCGCTAAAGCGGCTCACACCGCCAATCACGCGTCACGGAACTAGACCTCTACCTACGCTTAGTTAGTATGCATTGCGGTGTCAAAATATATTTGTAAGTGAGCGTTGAGGTGAGCTTAAAACAAGTTACAGAATAAGGGGGCTGCGCCCCCCAGTAAATAAGCAATATTATTCTTATTGTCATTAGCAAAAGGATAAAAATTGGATGAGTTTTTTTAAGCACTTCGAAAAGGTATCTGATATTCGTTAAAAGAACCGCTTACCCGTATTTAGTGCTTTAAAAGCCAAATTTGAAGAAAACGGCTTTGGTAAGCAAAACCTTACGAAAAACCCTCGAAGGGGATACTGGGCGGGCCCCTTTACCGGGATTCGAACCCAGGATCTTCGTAGGCAGGGTCACTTCTAACTAAACCAAAGCGGTTGTCTCGTAACTATACGTAACGGTGTTAGGCAAAGCGAAATTAGGCAAAACATTATAAATATCAACCAGAGGAATACCCCTAGATTCATGTATTAGTAAGGACGTAGCCGGTTTTTATGGTTAGTTATGTATATGCAATGATGTAATATAAAAAAGAGGTAGATACGTTGTCTGTCCAAAATGTTCACCAAATCTGATAGCTGAGACACGTTTATACGTGTCAATTGATGACGCGTCCGCGACACTGAGGCAAGGTCATACAACTGGCTGAGTTTTAGTGTGCCACTTTTAGAGTGCTTATAACCTATCTACCTCTTTTTTATATTACATCATTTTATGTGAGAGAGATAGGTAGCGTGGGAAAGGGATAGAGGGAGAATGGCGTCCAACGACGAACTGTGCGGTGTGCTCTGTACCATTTTATTAAATAAAGTGCATTAAAGTGGTTATCCGACTTTCCTTTCTTTGTCAATATCCCACATTCTGGGGGCTCGTCCGGGATTTGACAAAGAAAGCGACAGAAGAAGCTACATGAAACGACGGAACAAGACTAACCTAACCTCAAAAGCGGGCACGTCGGAAAAGTGGTCTGCTTGCGCACGCCGACTTTCAATCAGCTTTGAATTTACTGATCGTAACGACGATAGCGATAGTGAATATTACGACGAAGAAGACGACGACGCAATGACGGATAAGCAATCACTCAACCTTTTACTCCTCGACGACGCAATCTCCAAGTTCACCGGCACAGACAAAACCTATTCGGCATCAAAATGGGCGCAAAACGTTGACGATAATGCAGAAATCTTCGGTCTCACACCATAACAAAAATTACTCATTGCAAGACGATGTTTAACGGGTACTGCGGCCATGTGGTTACGTACGGAGAAGCCTTTTAAAACCTACGACGAGCTGAAGGCCGCTATTCTCAAAGAATTCCCAGATACGACGAACACGAAAGAAATACACGAATTGATGGCACGAAGAAAGAAACGTAAAGACGAGACATGCTACGCTTATATGCTAGAAATGAAGGAGTTAGGAAAACGAGGAAAACTAGCCGACTACGTCGCCATTCAATACATAATCGACGGTATTATCGATCACGAAGCAAACAAAACCCTACTTTACGGTGCCTCCAGTTACTCCGAGCTGAAAGAGAAGTTCAAGTTGTACGAGACTTTTAAGGATAACGTAAGAAAAAGTTATAACGAAGAGCCGAGAAAAACAAGATTCGAAACGCAGGCACGTCACTCATCAAATATGTCCGGTGGCGAGCGACAGTATCCGACGAAACGTTGCTATAACTGTGGGGAAATAAATCATCTTTCATCAGCCTGTCCGAAACAGGGCCGAAAATGTTACAATTGTAATAACTTCGGCCATATTTCAATGGAATGTCCTGAAAAGAGAACGACGCCATCACGGCCATCACAAGATACAAATTGTATCACGAAATTGGATTCGAGCAAGCCCGACAGAGCGCGAGCGTCGACATCGGGCATCATTCGGAATACATCGGCTCCATTCGGTTCCGGCAAGCAAGCATTTTTTAATACGACTACAACACATTCCGACGGCGGCGCCACCAGCAACGATGTTCAGAGCGACCAACTTTACGACGGAGTTTTCTTCGTATCGAACGACGTGAACTACGCTACGAATAGAGTCATCCGTGAGTTTGGTGCGCAAGACCCGAGCGCGGTGATTGGTTCCAGCGGCAAGATGGCGTCCGACTTGTGCACAGGCAGCGCTAGTATCGGTCTTACGTCAAACGACGCAGACTTCACTATGTACGAAGTAACATCAAAACAACAACATCGTGTAAACGGTAATACAAAGTTAAAACCAGTGAAATCAATTAAAATTAACAACAAAACGACGGACGGATTAATTGATTCGGGCAGCGACGTAAATTTAGTGGTGGATGAGTTTTGTCACGAGTTTAGTGCGCGGCAATGTGACAAAAACAAGGACATAACCTTACACGGCTTAGGCGGTGCTAAAGTTAAATCGATTTTGACAATAACGACGTCGGTAGTAATTGACGAACGTGTTTACGATGAGGTATTGTTTTATATAGTGCCTAAAAGCTGTATGCCTTTTAAAATTATACTTGGAAACGATTTTTTAAGGAATGTGACAATGTTTATGAGTGGAAGTAGTGTATGGTTACGACCGCGAGATGACGAATGGTTGGACTGTATGTTAGGTGAATATGACGGAATGAGTGTGCCTTCTACAGGTCACATCAAGGATCCCTCAGTACGAGAGGAGGTGCAGCAGTTGCTCGAAGCGTATAGACCTAACCAGGTTAAAGAAGCTCCGATAGAAATGAAAATTATTGTGAAGGATGACGTTCCGGTCGTGCAGCGTCCGCGAAGAATATCATTGAAGGAACAGCAGGAGGTGGAGCAACAGGTAGCTGAATGGTTGGACAAAGGAATTATACAAGTGAGTACTTCAGAATAACTCAGTCCCTTAGTTCTAGTGCGTAAAAAAGATGGTTCGCTACGAGTATGTATAGACTATAGGAAATTAAATCAAAAAATAGTAAAAGATGTTTTCCCTTTGCCACTAATTGATGACTGTATTGATAAACTGAGCAGTGCTAAGACTTTTAGTGTCATTGACCTGAAGAATGGATTTTTCCATGTAAAAGTTAGTGAGGAATCAATGAAGTACACATCCTTTGTAACGCATAACGGCCAATTTGAATTTAAAAAGGCACAGATGGGACTGTCCATATGTCCTAACCTCTTTATGAGATTTATTACAATCATATTCCAAGAACTGATATCAGACGGCTCTATCATAATATTTATCGACGACATTTTGATTCCAGCAAAAGACGAACAAGAAGGACTGACCAAACTGAAGAAAGTGTTGACGATTGCCTCTGAGTATGGATTGGAAGTGAATTGGAAAAAAGCACAGCTGATTACTTCGAGTATTGAATACCTAGGCCATGTCATCCAAGGAGGTGTAGTAATGCCATCGCCAGGGAAGACTGAAGCAGTCATGAGATTCCCAGAGCCTAGAAATCAGAAGCAACTACAAAGCTTTATTGGATTGAGCTCATATTTTCGGAAATTTATTTTTAATTATGCAATGATAGCACGTCCACTGACAGATTTAATGAAAAAAGATGCAAAATTCACATTTAATGATGAGCAACGGGCAGCTTTTACGACGCTAAAGGAGAAATTGTCTACGAAGCCTGTGTTAAAAATCTATGAACCACAGGCAGTGACAGAATTGCATACTGATGCTTCGCAAGTAGCATATTCAGCCATACTAATGCAGAAGGATAACAACGGAGAACTCCATCCAGTCTACTATATGAGCAGAAAAACATCAGATGCCGAGAGCAGATATAGTAGCTACGAGCTGGAGGCATTAGCTGTGATTGAAGGAGTAAAGCAATTTCGCCATTACCTGCATGGTAAGAAATTTACTATTATCACTGATTGCAAAGCGTTCCAGCAGACATTAAATAAAAAAGATTTGGCTATGTCAACAAGAGTTGCACGATGGATAATGTCACTCCAGGAATTTGCAGACGACTTTGTAGTTAAACACCGTGAAGGATCAAAGATGAAACACGCCGATGCATTAAGCAGGAATCCACCAAGTATAGTATCCATGCTCATAACATCAAGCTTACACGACGATATACGACGCGCTCAAGAAACTGACGATGGATTGAAAGCAATCAAAGAGATACTGAAAAATGGACCTTATAAGGACTTTACTTTAAGTCAAGGCTTACTATACAAGGGACCTGATCAACGTTTAATCATTCCTCAGAAGATGGAAATGGAAATAATAAGAAGAGCTCATGATAACGGTCATTTTGGTAGAAAGAAAACAATGGAGTTGGTGAACAAAGATTTTTATATTGAAAACTTAGTGAAAAAAATTGATGAATATATAGCGACATGCGTACCATGCCTGCTAGCAAATAGAAAGCTTGGGAAACAGGAAGGTTTTCTGCAGCCCATTGAAAAGGAGGACAAGCCGCTGCATACACTCCATTTAGATCACATAGGACCATTGATGGCTACGCAAAAACAATATAATTACATACTCACAATAATTGATGCGTTTACGAAGTTCGTTTGGCTATTCCCAACGAAAACAACATCTACAAGAGAAGTCCTGAACAAACTGGAAGTACATCAGCAGACGTTTGGTAACCCAGAGAGAATCATCACTGACAGAGGTACCGCTTTTACAAGTAATGAGTTCACAAAATACTGTGAAGACGAAGGAATACAACTTTTACACATCACTACAGGGATACCACGGGGACATGGTCAAGTAGAACGGGTTCACAGAACGATTATTCCAGTTTTAACGAAGCTATGCTTAGAAAACTCGACACTCTGGTATAGACACGTCGGAAGAGTGCAAAAAGCACTTAATAGCACATTTCAACGCAGTGTAAACACCACACCATTCGAGCTTCTGATAGGAAAAAGAATTAAAATGAAGGACGATTTGGAAATTTATGAACTATTAGAACAAGAAGAAAGAGACAGTTATATTCAGAATAGAGATGAGCTTAGAGAACGCGCAAAACAACAGATACTGCAAGTGCAAGAAGAGAATGTACGAACATATAATAAGAAACGGAAAGAGAGCACAAAATACAAAGAAGAAGACCTGGTAGCGATACAGCGTACTCAATTCGGCCCCGGTCTGAAGTTAAAGCCAAAATACTTAGGACCTTATGTAATTACTAAGGTCAAGAGAAATGACCGGTATGACGTCGAGAAAGTAGGCGACTACACTGACGGACCAAAGAATACAAGCACTGCGGCTGACCATATGAAGCCGTGGCCTGAAGCCGACTAGGTATATATTTTTTTATTACTTTTTTTTGGTGTATGTTTAGATTAGAATGAATGATGAAGAATGTAGTGTAGGTATGAGTATTGCGATTCTACATTCATAGATATTGCCACATTCTTATTACAGGGTGTTAGAACTGCATTTAATTAGATCTGATATGATGTACAAGTAGATAAGATAACAGATCAAAAGGTCATTGACTCGTACCTTGACACTGTTATGTTTACAGTTTAAAATTGTTAAGGATCAAAGCTATAGATGCTATAACGTTACCTGTTTTACATTTTATGTAGGTATATATGGATAGATACTTACCATGTTGTTACTTACTCACTGTGTTTATTGCCATGTTACTATACTCACCCAATAAGTGTGAACTTTATTTTAAGATTTCCTTTCCATTGAAGTGCATGTATAAGTAGGTACTGCTACCTAGTATGTATAAGTAGGTATGATTACCTCTAACGATGTATGTACATTGAGACCTTATGTCTGGTGAATAGAATTTAATATTGCTTAATTGTTTCAAATGTCACTGTGCATACATAGTTATATAGATATTTTTTAATGTTATTCTGTATTAGCGACGAGTGTCTGAGGGCAGACACAGGGTCAGGACGGCCGAACCTGTAAGAATGTTACAGTGTAACGGAACGCACTGAGTGAGAGAGATAGGTAGCGTGGGAAAGGGATAGAGGGAGAATGGCGTCCAACGACGAACTGTGCGGTGTGCTCTGTACCATTTTATTAAATAAAGTGCATTAAAGTGGTTATCCGACTTTCCTTTCTTTGTCAATATCCCACATGTATGTAAATACTTTATTGTTCACAAAATAGGCGGACTGTCCCAAAGTTGTCATTTCTGTTGGAGATACCTAAGTGTCCCAACCCGCTACAGCCTAAGCTATGAATGCTAAAAATCTGTAAATGAAAGCACATATGTATAACGAAATGAAAAGAAAACTATCAAGACTAGGCTTCATTGGTTCACAAGTTATAGCCATGTAACTTGATATAGGTATCCCTACCTACTGTTCTTAAAAAACCTATACACGAGTCAAAAATCGCAACATGGATAAACCATGTGGAAAAATCCATTAAGAGTACGGAACCCTACATTTGTGCTTGTTCCGAGAAACACTTGGCCGTTTTCTTATAATATCGAAACAGTATGAATTATAGATACCTTTTAGCCCTAGTTAAAAAAGTTACAATAATAAAATGCAACCACCAGCACTACTTAGAATAAGGTCCCTATTTTTGACAAAATAAACAATGATTACTAACCTTCAAAAGTTTCTTACATTCGCCCACTTAGCAGGTTGCAGTACGGTCTTCATGTAGTTCGTAATGCCTGTAAACGGCATTCTTTTTACGGCCCATGTTAAACCGTCGTAGCCACCTAACTTTTTAACAGCACCCGTTAAATCACAAGACACAAACTCACATCGCACAACGCCCACCCGCACTCAACTAAATAGCAAACAAAATGTACTGTAGGGTATACCTTTACGATAGATACGATATACAAGGCGAAGGCTCTTCAAGCTCACGCACGATAGCCAGTGTACGGAGTGGCAACAACGCTAATCAACCAACGCCGCGTGGCGCGTAGTTCGCGCGCGCGCGTCTATCGGTAGCGCGGTGTGGCAACGTAGCATTACCGATTAAAATTGTTACTTAGGTAACGATACTTATAATGTGAATTGGGTAGCGTTAACAAGTTCTTCAATGAAAAGTAAAATTACCGATAAAAGTAACGTTAACTGGTTACCGTTATAATAATGATATGTTAGCAAGTAATAAGGTATTTTTATGATATTACCGTTAACTAACGTTACTTATAATGGGAATTTGGTATCGTTAACAAGCCCTGCTTTGATATCCACATTTATTTATGCTAGAAGTGGCAGTGTAACATAAGAAACGAAAGAAGTCATTCCGCTCCGTAAAATAATTCATAGAAATTCAGAAATATAAGATAATTTTATTGTGAATTTGCTATTTCGCCCGTGTGTGCTTCTTACCCTCATACTCATTTAGTCATAATATTATATAAATATTACATGTCACATTTTATTCATAATATTTGCATATATCAGCCTTCTGCCGACTTTATATAGTATGCGAGGCGCCTTGTTAAAAGCGCGCTTAGTGCGTTAAGTAGCTCATATGAGCGCGGACATCATGACCTACACTAAGCCTACACTACACATAGCGCCGCTTCATTATGTATGTCCTGCTAGAAAAATGGCCGAGCAACGTTACATAAACTAGATTGATTATGAAGGGGGAATTTGAAGTGCTTACATTACTTTTGTTTGAATTATTTTATTTTATTTGTACAGATTTACTTCACCTATTTTAGTTATTAACACGGCATATCTTAACGTCGTCCTACTAAACGCAAGGCGGCAACGCAAGCACTTATTTTGTTGACACATATTTTATCGAACTCAATTTACTTAAACTTGCTTGACCTAGTATAACGCAATTGCAGATGCTGACACTGTAATTATGTATAGGTACCTAACGTAATATTAATAGGCGATTTATTGCTATGAATGTAATTTAAATAGATATAAGTTATTAGGTTCTATATTCCAATTGTTTCTGATTGTACGATACTATTGTATACCTTCCTTGTGCACAAATTGCACCAATTAGTTTGTAATTATTGTCTTTGTCTGAGACACAGGATCATCCTTGTTCAGACGCCCGTAATATTGTATGTACTACGTTTTAATACGCAAGCACATTGTTAACATTAGCTATAAGGTTTTATGATTGTTATTTATTATTATGTATGTCTTTCCCGTTCACGGGACAATGATGTCCCGGATCTTTGGGAGGCGTGCGTGGAGCTAGGTACCTACAAAGTAAGTAGAGGCCCTTTTGACAATCTAATGAAATGCAAGGAGTACATAGAGCGGATGCTGTCCCTGCCCGTGTCATGGGACGCACACAGAGACAGCACCCGCTGGGGTGTATAGGGACTATTGATGGTTGATGGAATCTAAATAAAACGGGTTATTGGGTTGAAATGATGGACTAGTGGCTGGGCTATTGGGTGAAACATCGGACGCCTGCCTAATAAAACTGTTTCAATCTTTATCTCTGGCAGACGTTGACTCGCTAACTGCTAGATGGGCCCCTATTAATAGCCACATAAAAAAATGGCCTAAGGGCAACACCGGTCAGAGAGCTGGGGGGTAGAGAGGTGGCACTGGATTTTAAACATATAGCCAACTCACCACTTAGGTGTCCACATTTACCCTCGAGCAACAGCTCTTGCGACTCCACTCTGGACGGCCAGTAAAGGCAAGCCAGAGGCGGGGGGCCTGTCCAACCATCCACCCGATCGGCTCAGCCTGACCACAGGACACCCCCAGGAGCACTCAGCTACGTAGGGTCGCTACTCCCTAACAGCCCGCCACGTTGACTGATTGCACCAGAAATCTGGTGGGCGATAGGGCCGTCACACCCCTACGCCTTATTTATTATTATTATTATTTATTAACGCGCTACGCGAGACGTACAACGCTCTACGAGGCTATTTGACGACCGCTTTAGCCTAGTTGGTAGTGACCCTGCCTACGAAGCAAGAGGTCCTGGGTTCGAATCCGGTAAGGGCATATATTTGTGTGATGAACACGAATATTTGTTCCTGAGTCATGGATGTTTTCTATGTATTTAAGTATATATTTATCTATATAAGTATGTTTATCGTCGTCTAGTACCCATAGTACAAGCTTTGCTTAGTTTGGGACTAGGTCGATTTGTGTAAGATTGTCCCTAATATTTATTATTATTATTATTATTTATATCTTAACCCACTCAGGGCCAAGAATCGCTACGCGCTACGCTCGTAGCCGATCCCGTGGTTTTCCTCGTAAGTAGCGGAAAGCGACTACGAAGGTCGCAAGCGTTTGTGTCGTCATTGGCCCTGAATGGGTTAAGAGCTAGAGTGTGCATTGGAAATTATCGCGTGCTGTGAAACGCTGTTCTGACTAGATTAAGAAACGATGAGGTCTTATTTGTAGATATTTGATTCATGGCTATATGATTGTTTATCCGATTTGAACGATATACATGATTGCCATAAATTACCTCGATAGAAAAAAAAAGTTGGGTCTTTATTTTCCTTTGTTTACTCAGCGTAATCAAACAATTCATTATTATGCGACACAATCAAGTTTATACTATAGTATTTTATCTCATCCGAAATCTAACTTAATGAAATATCAATAAAACTTCACTAAGTTAGGTATTTATCGAAATTTGTTAAAAAAAAGCCATTCCCGAAGAATGCTGCATCTCTTTTTCTCGTGCGCGGAAGGCATAAGTGTGTCTCTGTCAAGGGGGCGTGTTCGACTTGAATCAAGGCATCCCCTTAACCTCTGGTACGGATCCGTCTCAAAGATTTGAAACTATTGCTTTCATCTCCAAGTATTTGACTGTTTTTTTGCCATCGGCATACGAGAGGTTAAAGAGTGTGGGTCACCGACTGCGCTCCATTATAATTAATTGTACGCATAGCACTTTTTATAATATATTAATTGGCCTGCTGTATTTACAATGTACAATACACGTTCAAAGGAGAACCCCTAGCTACCATTTACATATCATTGTTCGAGGCTAGTGAAAAACAAAACGGGTAACTGAGGAATTAAAATCTAAAGTTCATCGACGCCTAAATGCTTCTGAACTGCAACCTGAAAGCAGCGCCATTTATTGCATAACTACGAATAACAACAACCGATTCCAGCTCACAGTCAATTCGAAATTGAAATCAATAACCGAATTCCGGAACGCGTTCGGAAATGGTCGAATTTTCGACAGCACAATGGCGAAATCAGAGCGTTCACATTAGCAGCAATAACGGCATACCGCATGCTTCTCTCATGCTGCATGCTAATATACGCATGCATGCGATTAACTTAATTACTGGCATGAATTTTTCCATGCGCCGTACGCGTAGTCAGAAGGCCCGTTTGAGATTTAAGTTTCGCATTCTCTTAAGAGGGGGCGTACCGCCAGGAAAAAATCAGAAATCACCCGCGCGTCCCGCACCTGCCGCGCTGATGCGTCTATTGCTGCCCCGCTCCTTCTCGCATAGTATATGCCCCGACAGTCAGATGAAACATGATGAATACCTATGAATAATAGGCATGATGACTCATGTTCAAATTGATAACGTAGTGATGCTAAATGTATAGTAAACCATCAAATTACCTTAATAAAGTATAAATAATAAAATATAATTAAAATCGTAAAAAGATATGAACCTTGAAAGTTTAGATTTTTTTTTATTATTATTGTACAAGAGTAAATTCTTAGGCTTTTATAGAAACAAAATTGTACAACAATTATGTACTTAAACGCAGTATTCCGCGAATGAAACAACAATTTAAGAACCTGATTTTCCATACGACGATACATGTAGGTACTTTGTATTAACAAATGTCGGCTGTGACGTCACGCCTGTCTGTCTTTCAGTATTAAGCGTTTTGCGCTGCCGCCAGCGAGGTCAATCTTTGTCTCAAATTTTTGGGTATTTATGTTCTTTAATTGTAGTTCTTCCAATACAAACATTTGTTCCTGTCCAAAAACTGATTCAAACGACATCATAAAAAAATGTAGTCATCATCCCTATTATAAAAAGTGGGAAGCAAGACAAAATCTGTACCTATATTTGAAGATATTATTTTCGCTATTAAGTCAGAGTTTCGAGAGCTATAACTGAAATATGACCTTCCGTTTTTTAGGGTTCCGTACCCAAAAGGTAAAAACGGGACCCTATTACTAAGACTTCTCTGTCCCGTCTGTCTGTCTGTCATCAGGCTGTAACTCAAGAACCGTGATAGCTAGATAGTTGAAATTTTCACAGATGATGTGCTTATTTCTGTTGCCGCTATAACAACAAATACTAAAAAACAAAATAAAATAAATATTTAAAGGGGGCCATACAATTTTTTTTTTTACTGTTTTATAGATAATGGTACGGAACCCTTCGTGCGCGAGTCCGACTCGCACTTGGCTGGTTTTTTATTTACTAAATCACGTAAGGGTTACAATGGCTAGTAAAAACCTAAAGCAAAAAAAGCCATAATCGAATTAAAACTTTTGTGAGACATGTCTAAAATACTACTAATAAAACCACGGTTAAATTCACGTATTAAATGTCACGACAGGCGACATGTTTCGAACTCTTCGGGAGTTCTTCTTCAAAACAATCATCGAAAACACTCATCCTGAAGAAGAACTCCCGAAGAGTTCCCTGTCATGTCATTGAATACGTGAATTTAATTGTGAATTTATAAGTAGCATTAAAAAAACTGTTATATATTATGAAACCTTCGATCATGTCTATGAAAGTCAGATTTTCAGGCCACAGTGTTGCGGCCAAATTTTTCAATTCTGATCTCGGATTCCTGCTTGGAGACAATGGAGACGCTCTGGCCCTTTAGTTTTCAATTTTGAACATACTGGTAGGTACTAAAGAAAAACTGCTTAATTGTGTTCACTTTTTTTAATATAATAAAAAGCGGCCAAGTGCGTGTCAGACCACGCACAACAAGGGTTCCGTGCCTATTGAAAAGGTCGTATCCTTACTGAAATCATATTAGAAATATCGTATTTAGAAATATCTCGAAAACCTTTGAACCGATCTTGTTCAAAACAATTTGCATGATCTTTTTCATATTTTTGAAATACACGGTTCAAAAGTTAGAGGGGAGGGGGACACAATTTTAGTGACTTTCGGGGTGATTATCTCCGACTCTATTCACTTAATCAAAAATTTTGCTTAGAAACCTTATATTTATTTTGGAAGGCCTATCGATTGATGTGCCACACGTGGGCATGCAATTTTTTTGTTTGAGGTATGGAGTGCACGCCTAAAAAAAAACTTTTTTTGTAATTTCATTACATAACTATGTAGCGGTTAACAAAATACACGTATCCTCAAAATTTTATTCAAATACACCTTTTTTCGAGTAAAATGCCTGTGACATACGGACGGACAGATAGACAGACAGACAGACAAACATGACCTTGCAAAAGGTAATTAATAGCATTAATGAACTATAATTAAATTCTATACTACAATCCCAACACATCATTTGGAAATGCGCTAATTGTTGCCAATTTTCATCATCATTCATTTTTGACCTTATATCTCGTAATACTCGTTTTATAGATGTCGGGTGATCATGAGAGTGACGTTCAAAACCCAGGACCGATTTAATAAAATCGACAGCTGATCGTTACTTGACTGTACGCTTACATTACATCGCAAAAAAGAAAGTATTTAAAGTAAAGGCAGGTCGAAAATACAATTATTTAACAAACTGAATCTATTTCAAGGAAACTAAAATGATTTCTTTGTATGGACTCTGTCAGCTGTACTATATGTACTTACGGAAATCTCAACAATTGTTTTGATATTTGTACAAATATTTGAAACTGTTTATTCCCCACTTGTAAAATAAAGAAACCAGATGTATTTGTGCTTTCTGTTCAAATAAATAAAATTTATAACGCGACCATTCATTCGCTAAACGCTAAACACTAAAGTTTTGACGTGAGCAGTCAAGTCACATCATATGTCACAATAAACTAAAAAGTATTTAATTTTTTGATGTTGGTTTGCTAATACGAGTATGGTGCTTAAGGTCTAAAACGCTGAGTTCTTTTTTTATGAAACATATATGTTGATGCAGGTTATAAGTTAACGCTATTAACAACTACTGAAATGTAGCTAGAGCTGCCATTCTGGGGCCATGAACCTAGAATACTATTGACGGGCTGTACGTGTTGCCACGGTGAGGGACGGAAAAGCTCTTATGCAGCTAAATTAAGAACCGGTCCTAAAATGGCTGATGACTTGTCATAAACAACTTACTACGGGACGGGTAATGGTTTGTGTGGCACAACTTCATACGAAATCAGTTGTGGCAAATAAAAAAAAAGTGGAACTATGACAATGACAATGAATGATATTCCCCTTTCTGTCACACTTATAGAGATTTGTATGCTACCAGCTCGCTCGCACGTGGTATTATTATTACCATAGCCTGTCCAGAGTATTCTTCGTTCATGTTCTGGGGCACATTTCTTGGCATATTTGTTTGACATTGTGCATCTAGTTCTATACAAGTATACTAAATCAAAAGTTACCTACTCGTACAGATAACGGTAGTCTAACTTTTTCAACTACACTGCGTGATACTGATAACGGTAATAGGACTTTTGGGATAGATATTATAAAACATAATATAGTGCACAGCACTACGGTGGTATGGTTCAGTCCCACCCTACGCGCAGGGGTATTGCTAGGGGTATGATGGGTCTGACATGAAAAAGGTCATATCGTTACTGAATACTTATGGCACTTACGTCCTTTTCTTTAAGCAACGCAGTTTTTTATAAATATCTCGAAAACCTTTGAACCGATCTTGTTGAAAACAAATTTCGCTGGTAGAATTTTATAATCCCTATGAGCATGATTTTTTTCATATTTTTAAAATACACGGTTCAAAAATTAGAGGGGGGGGGACACAATTTAGTCACTTTCGGGACGATTATCTCCGACTCTATTCACTTAATCCAAAAAATTGCTTAGAAACCTTATATTTATTTTGAAAGGCCTGTCGATTGATGTACCACAAGTGGGCTTGCAATGAAAAAATAATTTTTGACTTTCAGTTTTATGTATGGGGTGCACCCCTAAAAAAAATCTTTTTTAGTAATTTCATTACAAAACTATGTAGCGGTTAACAAAATACACCCTATCCTCAATTTTTTATTCAAATGCACCTTATGGTTTTAGAGTGAAATGCCTGTGACATACTGACGGACAGACAGACAGACAGACAGACAGACAGACAGACATGACGAATCTATAAGGGTTCCGTTTTTTGCCATTTGGCTACGGATCCCTAAAAATGACCAAGTTCGCAGGCAATAATTGTTGGAATCTGCACCCTCGATAACCCTAAAAGCGACACCCGTGATGACTTCAAAGAAAAACAATGTCAATAATGTCACTACGGGCGACATGTTTCGAAATCTTCGGGAGTTCTTTTTCAGGATGAATGCTTTCGCGGCGGTGTCGCTTGAATCACGACAAGATTCAAGCGAAACCGCCGCGAAAACACTCATCCTGATGAACCCCCGCAGAGTTCGAAACATGTCGCCCGTAGTGACATTTAATACGTGAGTTGAACGTTGTATTAGTATTATTTCAACATGTCTCACGAAAGTTTAAATTCGAAAAACAATGTCCGCCATCTTGGAATTCAAAATGGACATCATTTCTCGAAAAGCCTGAAAACGTATGTTGTTCTTTAAAAAAAAACGCGCATCGTAATTTACAACAAATATTTCAAAAATTAAAATAATGCGACCAATTTTTGAATTATTTCCTACTTCGAATTCGTATTTAGAGACCGAGAGGACATCGATTTTGAAATTAACCGGATTTATTCTCAACTAGCGATCCGCCCTGGCTTCGCTCGGATACTATATTAAATTATATTATACATATAAACCTTCCTCTTGAATCACTCTATCTGTTAAAAAAACCGCATCTAAATCCGTTGCGTAGTTTTAAAGATCTACGCATTCATAGGGGCAGACAGCGGGAAGCGACTTTGTTTTATACGAGTACTATGTTGTAGTGATAGTGATAATCTTTCATAAAGTAAATACACGCTCGACAGAAAAAATGTTCGTGTAGTTTTGCATGTACTGCACAAATTATTCTAAGAAGCCGGTCGCCGGCCGATCGCTGCGTAATCTTATGGTTGTATTTTGAACTTTAAGGTCTACATGTTAAGGTCGACTTATAAATATATTATTTCAAAATGTACCAAAATATCTACTGGAATGTAATGATACATTCATTCACTGGACGAATATACTGGGTCACAATATTATTGAAATAATTATGTTCACCGTGCTGTCGTGAGAGCACAGAACGTAGTCCTCTCGTCTCAGCGGAGCGATTGCGATTGACTCCGCCCGCGAACGGCAACAGAAGATATACCAAACTGCACGAAACACGCGACGGGAGAAACAGTATCGCGCTAAATAAAAAAGACCTATACGCCAAATACGTTATACCTCAATAAGTCTGAAAACGGGACTACATAAAAAAACGCCGCTCGTCAAATCACTAGGCAATATCAAGAGCTATTATACACTAAATTTTTACGTAAATTATATGCACGGGAACGGCACACAATTGAAATTAGGTAAAAATAAGCCATGTTTTGGCGATTGTTTTCTATCGAGGCAATTTTGGTTTTGTATGGTTTTTTTCAGACAAATAGATTGCAAATATGATGTAGTTTCTGTATGTTCATTTTCCTGGCATTCGCTTTAGTTTGTCATAGGTAAATATTCAATCTAAGAACTCCGATTTCGCGGAGCGCGCCCTCTTAAGGCCTCCACCCACCGAACGCGTGTCGTGCGCGGCGCGTGTCGGGCGCGTTTGAAGCGGTATATTCAAACCGGAAGCGGGCGGCGTGTAGCAACGCGGGGGCCCGCGCGTCATATCTCTCTCAACCAACACATTAAATATGTATCTTACTATCTCTATCATACTCAGCAGCGCGGGCCCGCGCTTCACACGCGACGCGTACGACACGCGGCCGCGCTGCCGAGCTGTAACATTAGCGCCGCGGGCCCGCGTTCGAATCGCGTTCGATGTGTGCGCGTTTGAAGTGTAGTTTCAATGCTTTACAACTTGCGCGAGTGCCGCGCAGCACATTCGCCGCGCACGACACGCGTCCGGTGGGAGGCCTTTATGATAAGCGTTGCGTGTGCTACTTTCCTCATGCGCCAGGTTAACGTGTAGGAGAAAAAACGCGGCTACGACCTAGAGAGACGGCCCCGCTATTACAAGTATGTACAGGGTTTCAATCTCACGTCAACGCTGACCCACAAATATATCTTGACGCAGCCATTCGTAGTAACTAAGCGTAGGTAGAGGTCTAGTTTCGTTAGGCGTGTCGGGTGGAGAGACATATCAGCCCGGCAAGCAAGACCTCTGATCTCTCGCTCCTACTTATGGCGAACTGCTGCTGAAGTCGTGGCTGAGCCGTAAGTGTGCGCGTAGTATTATAATTAGAACGCGATACGTCACGTCTAACGACATCCAGGGGTATATTTGGTTAAACGTATTTGCCCAATTTATAAGCATGTAGAACCGATGGCCGATGGGGAGGAAAGGTTCTCGAGTGGCGACCACGTACCAGAAGGCGCAGCGTGGGCAGACACCTGACATTTACCAGGTCATCAGACCTGGTAAAGGTCGCGGGGGTCCGCTGGATGCGGGTGGCCTTTGTCCAGCCAGTAGACGTCTCTCGGCTGATGTGATGGTGATGATGATGATGATTTACCTAATCGAGATCGGTTTGATTATTTGTTTTTCCCCCATATCCACGTTGCCGAAGACCACCACGAGATCGCTTTCATCATTTTACCACGTAAGTCCCAGTGACGAGCGGCTAACAGAGTATCATATATATTATGCACCAGTTATATTAGGGCATTATTTGTAGATCCCTTGACCCTGCAACAGTGAGCAAAAATGTACTTCGCTTTTAGTTGATAATATACATACATACATACATTCACGCCTTTATTCCCAAAAGGGGTAGGCAGAGCACATGAAACGTATGTTCCAGCGCCACTTTTAGCATAAATGTGGGTATAAAATATCGACAAAATGTGATATTGCAGTGATAGGTTGCTAGCCCATCGCCCACCTCACACTTCAACCCTGGTCCCTTAGTCGACTTTAACGACACCCACGGGAAGAAAGGGGGTGGTGAAATTCTAACCCAACACCACACGGGTGGTAGTTGATAACATATTGTATCTAAAACTGCGTTATGAATACGATTTCAGTTAATTTGATATCATTTTAGCGGTGTGAAAATTGCTCCCCTATTAATTATGTAGACCAGCCAAAGCGGTTTCAATTAGTAATCATTGAAATTGCTAGTCGTTTTATAGTGTACTACCACAACGCTCTGACTTTTGCGAGGGAGATAGGGTGCGTAAGCCACTTGGGAGCTAACCAGAAATTAGAAGAAAAACACACTAGTAATAATAATAGTTAATACCAAAACCAGAATACACAGTCGCTGTGGCCGAAATCGGTCGGGCCGATATCATCATCATATCTTCATCTATTGCATCGCAAAAGGCAGAAGTGGTTTTAAATGGCACTGTATTGTAAAGTGATGTGCCGTTCCCAGGAATATTCCCCAGGCGGGAATATTCCCGGGAACATTCCCGGGAATATTACCATACAAGGGAACATACGGGAATATTGAAATTGTATTTGTTTATACATCTTGCTATCTGGGATTCTATGATAACTTGGGCCCTTGATTTTTTTACCATTACATTAACCAGTAGAATTTATCCGCAAAAGTAAATTCGCAATGTTCCTGGGAATATTCCCCGGAATAATGGGAATATTTCCGGGAACAATGGGAATATTCCCAGTCACTGAGAATGAGGGAGCCGAAAAGAACAAATTTTACGAAAGTACTTCTGCAAGTAACAAAAACGATATAAAGTTAACGAATAAAATTACAATAAAATGTGTACGAATACAAAATACGAAAATACTTACATATTTAATGGTAATTGAGATAAAAAGGCAGAATTAGTACAATAATGAAGATTGAATGGCACTTCATTTGTCGGGGCACTATTCATTTTCATTACTTTTATTACAACTTAAATTTTCCTAATTTTTATTTCAATATTCCACTGTTTGAGGAATACTCCTGGGAACAAGGAAATATTCCCGGGAACAAGGGAATATTGCCGGGAATTTCCCATACGGGAATATTCCCGTTCCCGGGAATATTCCCCGGCACATCACTAATTGTAAACCATCCTTAAGACTGCCCAAGCAAAGCGCTCCCGAAAGCACACCGAAAGCCCGTAGCATTAAGGCGATGCCAACGATCCCACTGCACCGCAACAGCAATTACGCGGCAATCTGTATTGTTCTGTGACGTCACACACCCGCCGGGCAATTACGCCAGAATATTGTAAACAAGGCAAACTTGTAATCGACGTCAACGAATTTCCTCCTTCAAATATCCCAAACTTAACGTTGGAGTCGGGCTGGGATGTACGAAGCATGTGGAGTTGGTATACGGGAACTACAAATGCACATATTGTGTAATAAGTGCTTGAATTATGCCAAGCTTTACGCAGAAACGGTTTTCCCTGTTAGTTCACAATAATTCTTTACAGACAGGATTTCTCTGCTACGTGTTTTTGGCAATTTCCGTTAATTGCAAGGGGGCATAGGTTAGATCAAATAAAGTTAATTTCCCCGTAGTATCTTAACTCTTACTGTTATGAACATATTCAATATTTTAATTGAATCAGATATCCAGTGTAAAGGCTCTTAACCGTGATGTCATAAGTTTTTTACCGTTGTAAGGTTCCTATAGACTACAAAAAGGTTTACCAAGTGAGTTCGTTCGATATTAGGCAAAAACTGCCTCGGAGGTACTTTTTTTATTTAATGTGTCTTCTAGGACCTTCTGGTCTTGAATCCTTGTTCAATAAGACAATAACTGTTAATGCTACATTCAATTATTTTGTACAAAAAATACAAAAAGAAAAATTCAAGAAAGTTTCTAAAAAATGTAATTTTTTTACTTGTTCATTAGTTACCTGCTGGCCGATCACGTAAAGCATTGTACACACGTTAGGTAGATCTAAAGGTAATGTTTTTATATGGAGAAATTACAGTTGGATTGTCCTAACGCGCGTTCGGAACGTAATGTGATAAGTGATTGACTGATTTAGAACTAAACTGAACTGTTGTACAAATTCATGCGACGCATCCGTTTAGTTGGCACGCGCATGTCGATGTAACAAAGACAGACAGGCAACTACGGAACCCTCAGACCATAGAAAGAAGAACTATGATCTGAGATGGAACCCTATACACTGCGCGATGTCTGACACGCGCTTGGCCAGTTTTTTTTTCTACTATAATTTATAGCAATAGAAACTAGTTTTCGACCTATGGCAGATCTCTGTGTTTATAAGAAGTTTCATGTTATTCTAGTATACCGTTAAAATGACAACCAAATTACGTTTGTCTAAAGAGTCGACTTCAGTCAACCGTACTACGGACTCTTAAAATGTTTAGGTATGTATTCAAACACGTACGTAGACATAATGACGTTTATATGTATTTTATTACAAGGACCACGTCTCCATATTAAAGCAAAGACCACAAGTCCGTTAAGAACCCAACCTTTCCGGAATGGGCCAGAAATAATTCAGTGCTTCACCCCCATTGCCTCTCAACTCACTTCGGATTCGGAATGATCACTAACGACCAAACACTGAAAATGTGGCAAAGCTATTTGAATACATTGTACGTAAGCCTGACAAAGGAAGGGTTCCGAATTCGATTTCCGTTTCGGGGAATACTTTTATGTAATAAACAAGTTGGTCATGGGTGGGACTGGCATTTAATAGTTCGCGGGAAAAAGTGTTTTGAAACGAAGGTCAAAGAGGTGTTAGGGGCGTTTATAGGGTTTTAGTGCGGTTTTACCCAACTGCCGCAGAAGAAGGGTTATAGTTTTCGAGTGTATGCAAATGTATGTGGACAATAGTAATTCTACATGACAGGTTGACAGGCTACAGACCAAACGGCTTGATAGATTTTTACATATGAGGTGTATAATATTTGTAAAATAAATTGACTTGACTGCCCTTAGTAAAGGCGTACTGAAACATAAGAAATACAATATTATTAAGGTAAGGTATTGTTTCTATTACAATACCTTGCTAATAGCAATGTACAGGCACCCGGTTTGACATGAGAATTCTGACGATACCTCACGGCTAAGGCGATGAGTAGTAGTTCCTGTCAAGCTAGTCCAATTTGATAGACATTCAGATGTATGAGTACTGATTCCAAGGATAATACATACAACCCATTGTCATGGGTTTTTTTGCATTGGGTTTATGACAGTTGCGTTCTAACGCTCGACTAAAAAGTTACGCAACCCTATGGAGGTATTAAATAGCACATTTCCCACTGCGCTGTTTTGCATTTGTATATATATATAGGTATATACAAATGCAACTCACTCGCCACCAGGAACACAACACCACATACAAGCTACAGAGCAACTAGTTATGGCTGCGATGTTCCGTAGGGAGGTACTTCCCTAGCTAGGGCGCAGCGGCGTCTCTAGCACATGTACCGCCCGGGTGCAACAGTTACCGTAGCGCCTTCTAGCACCCGCCGCCCATAGCGCGCGCTAGCGCAGTGTTAGAGCGCCCAGCGAGTGGCGCCCCCTAGGACCGTGCACCCGGGTGCAACGCACCCCCTGCGCTATAGGTAATAGTGCCCCTGCTAGGGTGCTCCAAATATACGCGAGATGACATCCAGCAAGCAAGGGCAAAAAGTTGCTGTGTGTCTTAAGTAATGTTAACCCCACGTAGATAACAATAGGCTAGTGTCCTAAGATTTTTTTACGATGCCATTCGAATCAGTTTTTGGAGAGGAACAAATGTTTGTATAGGAGCAACTACAATATTAGAAGATAAATACCCAAACGAGTGATTCAAAGAAGGACCTAACAATAAAAAAAATATGACGTCACAGTTTGCTATTAGTTGTATGGGAAACCAAGTAAATTGCTGTTTCGGTCGTGAAATACCGCGTTTAGGTCCACAGTTACCATACAATTTAGTTTGTTTCCATCGTTTCCATAAAAGCGTAAGGATTATTTAATATTTCACTCTTGGACAATAAAATAAATGCATGTTTTTCTATTCTAGGTCCATATATCTTTTAGGATTTCAATTATATTTTGTAATTTATACCTTTTTTACTATCCATTTAACAGGGGGCAACCACCCAATTAAGGAAAACATACCCGTCTTCGAGCTCGCCAGTGAGCTAAGTACCAGGAGTTCATAAACACTAGGCGTCCAAACTAAACTGTCGCATCCACGGCGTCATCCATCCCCAACTAAAGACGCCGTTGCTCCAAGAAGCAATAGTTTACGTGTTATCGCACCGCATTGTGACACTAGTTTCAGTTTAGTTGGCTTTATTAGGCAGGGAACACTCCAGACTTTGTTCTCAGACGAACGAGGAATTCATAGCGAGACTTTGGGAGTACCAATAGAGTTTTCCGAGCGACTAGATGGTGGTTCAAACTGCTTAGGTTGCGGAGTTGAGATGGCGCGAAGTTTTTCGTGTGTTTTTCGTGGTTGCTTGCCGCTTTGGTACTTCGGTGTATACATATAAATACAGACATAATGCATATATGTAATTATAGTGTGGACCCATATGTTAAGTTAGTTTTAGTCGTTTTAGTTCCTAGTTTCATATATCTACATATTTGTTACCTTTGTATATAGTTTAATAAAGCAATTTTAGAAAAGTTATTAATTTGTGGAGTAAAGATGTATTACAAATATTAACCGACATCTACACTAATATTATAATGTGAAAAGATTTAATTGTTTGTTAATTTGTATTGAATAGGCTTCGAAATTACTGGACCAATTTGAAAAACTCTTTCACCATTTAGAAGCCGACATTATCCCTGATGAACATAGGCTACTTTTACCCCGGGTAATCCTTGCGAAGCCGGGCCGGGCAGCTAGTAAATGATAAAAGGAACTTGGCTGTATGTGAAGTTCTATCAGAATTATGCGAGCTGCTCAATTCGAAGCGATATTCAGATATTTCCACCCTTTATCCTCCCTAAAACAGCAAACAAAATCAGCGACTTATCTGTCCACTTTAAACTAAATGAGGTTAATATGGCGGATGGAGGGCAGTCCCTTCTATTCCCTGAGGGGATACTTAAATAGTCAAAATAGGTACTTTGAATGTTTTTTTTGCAGATTAGCAAACATGAACATAATTGCCAAGCGTTGGCCGACTGGAGCGACCTGCTACAATTTATCGCGACAAAAAACGTATTTCTTTTCACATTCTACTTTCGATTCTGAACAAACGGTTTCCAGGTTGTGCGTTATTTTGTTAACACGTTGTATAAGGAGTAAAGATCAAAACAAAGGTTTCATAATTTGGTAATTTCATAGGAATAATACCACACAAAGGTGGATTACCATGATTTTTTGAAGTGACTTTAGCGGTGCTGAGCACTTTTTGGGATGGGCAAAAATTGTTAGACTCGCGACAGATTTTGCGAAAAATATTTGGCAATGGCAAAAACAAATTGGTCTTTTATTTCATAGTCTACTTCATCAATTTTGCTGAGTTAAGTTGAACTATAGCGTACTACTAATAAGGTTGTTATTGGATATATTGGCACGCAGGAGGAGGGAGTGGGGAGGACGGGATTTGATTTGCAAAATTAAAATTATTCAAGAATTTTCTTCTGCCGGCACTCCCGGCACTGCTTGTAATATGCTTAAATTGAAGAACTACAACAAAATCTGACCCCGTATCATGGTCGGCCTTATCACACGATAAGTGAAGGATAGAGATAGCGTCCGCCACTAGCTGACACCGTTCGACAGATCGAGACGACGCTCCTATCTTGTCACTTATCGCGTGGTAGGGCCGGGCCGACCATGATGCGGGGTTAGTACGAAATCAAGAACGTACCGGGAAAGCTCATTACGAGTCCATTCGAGATATTTTAATAAAATCCAATCATCACCAGTACCACAGGCCATAGTGAACGGCCGAACGATGCGTGCCGCCGCATCGGCGATCATTGGGATTATCCCGAATGCTGAAAATCTCTCGCTCATGGTAAATGCGGCATTTTATACCCTGAGGCGACCGTCGAATAGGGTATTTAAAATATTTTTAATTACAGTCGTTCCATTGATAACGCGAGTGGATTGGATGAAATAAGACTCGACATTATAAATCCCTGGGCGACCGAGCTCTGCTCGGGTGAAAAAACGGAGAACACTAATTTTCCCAGACACCCACAGCTAGATCGATTTCTCGCCCCCGTAACCCCCTATATTCTAAACTTCACCGAAATCGTTACAGCCGTTTTCGAGAACGCGGTTTCAAATATACATACAAGGTTTTCCGGTGATTTCGAGGCCGGTTATTTGACACCCAGAACATGGTCCGCGCGTAGCCGACTCAACGTGATATTGTGCTACGTATAAGTTTTACATATTGATATGTATGTTAGTCTGTAAGGTATTTTTGTAAATATGGGCCAGTTGTCTAAGATAAAAATAAAGATTAAAAAAATAAATAGTAACGCGCCCACTTATCTTCGTAAAATGCAAGTGAGGTGTAGTGCGCAACATTGTATTAATAACCTTGAGTCATGCAGGTGTTTCACGCACGTGCACTAGCTTTTTCTAATGAATAACTATCCTATTGTTAGATCCTATTTCATAGGACCTCGAAACCTGATACTATGTCTAAATCCAATTAACAGTAATTCTTGATGCATTAAATCAGGCCTATATAAACCCATGTAATGTCCAATAAAGTGTTCATTCTTTATCCGAGACTCGTCGTATTATTTACTCCTACGAACCACATCTCATGGCGACCTTGCCAGGCCTGGCAGGACATTTTCATTAGTGTTCCTGCCAGGGCAGGTCGCTTCGCCGCGACCTGCCTTGCGACGATAAAATAAAACCGCGCCGCGGTCCACACAACTTGCTGTTCGACGAGACCCTACCCTAGCCGTAGCCAAGGCTAGCCAACAAATCAACGCAGCACATCGACCAACTCTTCGTGGCACACAGCAGCAGCAACGGTCCAGTTAATCCACGAGCCACGCCGCACAACAGAAAGAAAATACAAGAGGTGTCCAGGGTTATCCCGGCCCATGTTCGAGGGAGTCCAGGGTTTTCCCGGCCCGCATCAGTAACCAACGCAGCAGCCGTCCCGAAGGAGCACACTGCAACTACCAGCCAGCCAGCCAGCTTCGAGGACGAGATACAAGACGGCACAATGAAGACGTCAAAAGCGTATCGTATATTTTTTTTAAATCATTATATTATATTTATTTCTTTACTTAACATATTGTAGAAAAGTAGATAACTAAGAGAAATTAAATTCATGAATTTTAGATTAATAATGTGTAAATTTAGTGTCACTAAAATTTAATAAGCCCAAGTTAATTTAAATTCCGCAATATTACAGTATTTTTTTAGTATAAGCAATTATACATTAGCTAGTTATTGGACTGGCCACCTGATAACTTAGCGAAAGTTAAATTGTTTATAACTTATATTTCACCTACTCTGCAAGCAAACAAAGATTAAAACATTCTGGTACGGTACAAAGGTATATTTTTATTTAAAGAGCACTAAAGTGACTCAAAATACGGAAGGTGCTAACTATTATGCCATATTGAAAAGGGTGCGCAAAAGACGCATAGCCTTATTATTATTGGGAGCAAAAGACTCCGACGGCAGTTAATATACGCGACGACCTATTATTTAATAAGATATACAGTACCGAGACCATGATGCAATATGCACAATGAGTAGAAAGCAATGCGATAAAGTGTAAAGTAAAGATGGTTTCAAAAGGAATATATACAAGATAGTAAAATAAAATAATAAAGAAAAGAAATTAATATGTTAAATTAATTATATAATAATTTTAAATAAACGGAAAATATTTTGTTTTTATAAGTAATAAACAGTGACACTTTAGATAATATTTTATATAGACGAATAAGCTATTTCTTTAATAATATTCAATTCACTAAATTATTTTTATATATACAAATAAGCTACTATTTTGATAATG
Organism: Epinotia demarniana; assembly: GCA_945867215.1. Classification (NCBI taxonomy): domain Eukaryota; kingdom Metazoa; phylum Arthropoda; class Insecta; order Lepidoptera; family Tortricidae; genus Epinotia; species Epinotia demarniana. Next base: position 3,576,221 of record OX244273.1, on the reverse strand, counting down.
TTCAATTTATAATTAGATAATATTTTAAATAGAAGAGTAAGCTAATATTTAACATTATATTCAATTTACTAGTATTAATTTAAAAGAAAAAAATATCCAAAATAATAAAATAACAAGATAAAATTTAAAATGAAGGAAAAACTATGAAAGTCATTATATTTCAGTTCACTAAATAACTTTAAAAAAAAGAGAAAATAAACTACCAGGCAAAATTTAAATACCTACAAAAAATTCAATAAAATTATCGAATAAAAGAGCAAAAAACAAGCAAAGATAAAAAAAAAGAACAAAAATTTAGAACAACATTGTATCACAAATATGCTTTTTGTCAGCATCAACAATATCAACATAAGTTATACGGTTTCAGTATTAATATCAACTACTTAGAACGGTGAATTGGTTTAAAGAACGTCTTAAAATTGAAAGCTAATACAATATTTCTGTTTATTTAAATAAAATTATTTCAATCTCTTGCTCTTACACTACTTCTTACTGTACACAGAAAAAAAATCCGTTGTAGATTTACGCTTCCTTACTGCACGTCTATCATGGGACGGCCGCGACATGCTCTCGATTTTTCTCGCACTATACCTCTTGTTCTAAGTGTTCTAATAAGGAAGAGACGGATATTGCGAGAAACATCGACAGAGCTCGCGCGCCGTCGCGTGATAGCTGTACTGATCTGCTTCCATTTTCCTCATCTCTGACCAAAATGATTTTTACACGGTTTTTAGGGAATATGCATGTGATTCAGAAATGAACGAAAAAAATCATGAGTAATCTTTATTGCTTAGTAAATGTACACACATGATTATTTTGACAAATAATCATGTTTCTATTAACAAATGTAATTATTTAAAAGTAGTAATTTTCAAATTCTCTCGCAAATTTCCAAAACGCAACGCTATTGGCGGAGCGAATCGTGACGTCACCGTACACTCGGTGTCTACTGTCAACAGGTCGTTTGTATGATTATTGAAAGTTATTCGCAATGATTAGCCGTTGTTTATGATAAATAATCAGTGTTTTTTGGGAATTATTAACTGAAAGCAGTGACTCCTTGTTAAAAAAGACTCGCTACAATGACTGGAAGCGGTTTTGTCAAGGCACAGTCGGATAATCTGCCTAAAATTAATGTGTTCATGATGACTAAGTACGTAGGTACCTCGTAGAGGTGTCTTTCTTAAATAATTGTAGTGTAATAACAAACTAGTACATATCTATATTATATAATCAAAGATATGTAGGTATTAGGTATGTTGCATGTTGAGAACATCTTTATGGACATAACAAACTTAGGTTGTTTTCGTCAAGAGTTATAAATAAAACAAATTTGTGTAGGGCACTCAGTAAAAACAAAGAAACTTAGCTAAAACGTCTCGTGATCAAAATCAACACATGTAGCCAACGGTTGATCAACAACAATCATAATATTTGTAACATTAATAACTACAAAATTGGGAATCAGAATAGTTTTATGAATAAGTATACTTGTAATTCATTTTTAGGTTAGGTTATTGTTTATATTATTCGCGAGTCCTAATAAAAAAGATTTTAGGTACAAACATATTTAATACTCACTTCGAAATGATCTTCACGGCAATATAAACTACTCAAGCACGATACATTATATCTCCTCATCGCTTTACACCGCTTTTTTCTTATATTTGCATCTTTGGGCATATGAAAATATATCACGTCAGGTGCAGTTTTAATGTTATTTTCACACATAGGGGCAATACAATATTTATAATAAGCTTTTGTGTGCTCTTCCGTTACAATAAGTTGATCTTACAAGCTTTAATCACTCACTTTTATTAAAACTGTGAATCAAACACTTCGTTGTTAATTTATTCTAAGTGCACGGTGACGTCACAAAATGAGCGCGCCAAAATGGCGGCGTTTCAATCGTCCGAAAATGATAGTAGTTTAAATTAATTTTTTTTAGCTCATTTAATGATAGTGTGAAAGTGTAATATTTTTTTTCGGTTTTATAATTACTTATAGAATCGTTTAAAAATATAAAAAAAATACATGAATATACCCTATTAACGATTTGACTTCGATAGAGCCGTACTTTGAATACAAACCCATTCCTAATGGATATGCGCAACTCAAGCTCGGTAATTGTAAGCTAGCTAATGCAGGCATTATACCGAAGTTGGCTCCTCGGCAGTCTGCCGCCCTGGTAGTTGCAATTAATTAATGAGCAGCGGTAATGACGAAATGTTAGGCTGCTAACTAAATCTGCTTCAATTTCGAGTCCTAATTAACTGTTTGTGTTCAAACACGTGGCATTTTGTTGCTGTTTAATTATTGGGAATCAATGGGTGACTTCGGTATTTGGCGGGGCGGTAATTTCCTGAGAGCTTATCCAGGTTGTCGGTTCAATATCATCAGTATTTTCGCAGTAGTGTTACATTGCGCTGAAGTACCCATTAAAGTGTAGACACGCAGGTTAAAATCGGTACATTGACTTGATTGACAATATTTTTTTAGGACTTCATTTTCAAAAAATTAATTTCTACCTACTCGAAACCTGCTCACAAAGTTTCACAAGAACCTCAACCAATTTCAAATTTCGAACGATTTTCGGCCTAAGCTGAAGCATAGAACTTCGTTTGCCGTAACTATTTTGATAAAAGATTGCATTACGGGGCGTAAAATTGAGCAAGGTATTTTTCTTGGTTTTCATTCAGTCGCTTTCTCTGGATTTTTCAGTAAAAATAAATTAAATCGATCCGGGTTTGTAAAACAGTGTGACTGTAACATAACGTCAAGCGCAAATTAGTCGCTCAAATCTAAATACATGCTTAATTTAAACTTTTATCGAACAAATTCGTTATCCGCCTAACAGATAATATTTCAGGCACAAACTCGCAAAATTACCGGATACACTTGATTTCCTAAATTTTCCTTGTAATAAATTAAAGTGACATTCGAACAACTCGCACGCGGCGAATACGGAACGAGATAAGCTAATTCGTTTCGTTTGTATTCGTTAAACAGCCTATTCGTAAGGCGTGTCATTCTAGAACTTTTCCGTTTTATTTTTGTTGTTAGTATAAAGTTTTCTTTGCGCACAGATGAACATACTTGTCACTTTGGGACTCTTTAGGTTAACAAAATCAAAATATTTAACCGAACTCAAATTCCCAAGGAAATCCAGCTTCATAAAGGTATTCTAGGAGTTAACTAGTTTCCCTCAGAACTGCGCGCTGCATCGACGAATAAAGGCTTGCGAACCTATATTCATTTAATCACCTATCAGGTACTAGGGCATTATGTTTTCAAGGAGCTAACTCCAGTATATTGCCTGCATTATGGAGCCTTTACAAGCCAAGTTCCACACTTAACTGGGTCCACTCCGTTATTCATGGAGACGCAACAAGTGCTTTTCATAATTGAACACACCTGGCCCGTTTCGTATCTACCTGACATTGTATGTTTTCCTGGTACAACTTTTTTAAATGTTTGATTGAACTCAGTCTTTTCTTGATTCTTTCACCTTGTAGAAAAAGTAAAAATACGTCATAAGTTTCTACTGATTCCGATTTCAAAGTAATATCTGATTGGTAATAGTAAGTAAGCAAGAGTAGGTTGTCTACATAACTACAACTTTTTAGCCTAAGGTCACAAGTTACATGAATGTTGCAGCTGAATGAAAAGATTTGCTGTCTTATCACTTGAAGAAGTCTCTCTATTTTTGTTGCGTATTTAATGTTATTTAAACATGATAATGAACAAGTAAACAATTGATAAGTATGCGCACAATATTTAAGTACCTATTTGAGACGAGATGATTGTTTCCATTTAATGTCTCGCATCGAGTAGTAGAGCTTTAACATGACTTCATATTACCAGATAGCACAGTTTGTAATAAACAACCGGGCAGTCCAGTCATCGAACTCTCGTGCCCTTTTATCAATTCCCAGTATTGTATCCATTGACTAGAGAACATTAAATTCAAATTAACGTCATTGGCAGTTTTGCATTCTAACCTGTGCAACGTAACTGTGAACCACTTTTTTTAATTAACACCTAAATGGTTGTTACGAGCGTTGGTGTTTTGTTTTCGCTTACAGGTATTATTTGGAATCGTTATGCGTTTGTTTCTATTGGAAACGCTACCTATAATTTATGTGAATAATTATTGCAGTGGCGATATCGAATGCGGCGAATATATCGTTTGACAATGGGAGGAATAAACGGGTAAATTATGTGTAATCTAATTGAATGTTATTGCAAAACAAACCGTTTGATTAATGGTTTGGATTTTGAACAGTTCATCTGATTTGTAGCAGGATTATTGGAGTTGGGGGCTCGTCGAGGATAATCAAAAAAATGTAAGTTTTGTGTTTTTTTTTAGTTATTTCGAAATTGGTCTGTCGGAACTGGGAGAGTTGAAAATTATTTAACTACATCATGATTAAGTAGCTTGATTTACCTACTTCTTGTGTCTGTGACTTTACTGCTTCAGTAACAGCTTTTTGTGCATTATTAAAAATACTCTTATATTGAGGGATAATAACATAACTATAATATTAATTCTTCACAAAAAAAAACAATCACACTTAGTCAAATAATCCGCCCTGTGTCATTCCGGTAAAGGTGCCCATAACACTCGCTTGTTAAGCTATAATAGTAACATACATGTACAGTGCCAATATTTTGTGTTAAGTAAATGACGGGTTGATGATTGGAAGTTAATGGGGGCCTTTGCCCAGCAGTGGGACAGTTAACAGACTTAACAAAATAATACTAAACACGACACATATCAGGTCACAGTTGAAACCACCACCGCCCTCGACGAAGACGCGGCAGCGTGCCTTCCATACACGCCAGTTATGCCTGACTTTAACAAACCGGGCAGACGTATTTGTCAAACAAGTAAGTACAGCCCTAGTTTTCACAGACTTATATAATTAAGAAATGAAAACAATTTCAATCAACTACAGTCACTATCGTATAGTTGAAAGCAGCCAAAGTAGCCAAATACCGACACGCATAGATATACATATATATATGACGACCGCTTTAGCCTAGTTGGTAGTGACCCTGCCTACGAAGCAAGAGGTCCTGGGTTCGAATCCCGGTAAGGGCAAACATTTATGTGATGAGCATGAATATTTGTTTCTGAGTCATGGACATTTTCTATGTATTTAAGTATTTATATCTATTATATATATCGTCGTCTAGTACCCATAACATAAGCCTTACTGAGCTTACTATGGGACTAGGTCGATTTGTGTAAGATTGTCCCCTTATATTTATTATTCATTTATTTATATTACTTCGTAAAGATAGGCCCGACGCCCACGAGTAATTCGTCCAATGCGATGGCCGGCCACGGGTAATCGCGGGCCACCGTGCCTTAGTCTTCAGCTGTCACAGTGTGTCACAGTATGTCAAGCGAATATTGTTCGGACAGGCGTATCTTTACTTTCGATATCATTGCCGACACGTGTATTTCCTATTGTACAGTAATGAAGACGTGTAACGAACTATTTGACTACTTTGGTATTTTATAACTATATGATGCTGACTGTACAATAGGAAATATAGTAATGAACTACTGAAATACAATTTTTTAACTAGGCTGTGAGCTGAAGACATTGCAAAAATGTCTATACTTAAAAAACATTTCTGTTTACTTTCGAATCTTAATCGACCGCTATAAATTATCATCGTGCAAAATTTTATGGAAATCGATTGAGCCATTTAAGCTTGTAACTTGTAACATAAGTACAAACATCTAAACATAATATTAGTAGGATTATTGAATCTGCGTACAAAATTCACGAGAATCGGTTGAGAGCTGTACCTACGCGAGAACAGATGGACAAACGGACATACGAAAGAGAGGCCCAAGTTGAAGCAAAAAACTTCATTCGCTTCATTCGCTCTTTCAACTACTATCGATCGATGCCCTTACCGGGATTCGAACCCGGAACCTCCGGCTTTGTAGGCAGGGTCACTACCTCGAGCTAATGAAGCGAATGAAGTTCAAATAATAGCTTTTTAACAACTTTGAAAAGTTGAAAACCCCCCGATATTTTCATGTCAAAGTTCAATATTTCAAAAGTGGCCTCAAAAATGAACCGACAGACAGATGTCTGTGACATCGTAGCTCCTAAACGAATATACCAATTGTATCCGGTTTGTTTCTGTCCGAAATGCCTGCTACACACGACAACGATTAATCGTAGCGATTTGACTGCGCAGTCCGTTTGTGCAGTTTTATCGATCGTGTGTATGACAGACACATCGTAACGATTAATCTGAAACGATTTGTCATACACACGATCGATAAAACTGCACAAACGGACTGCGCAGTCAAATTGCTACGATAAATCGTTGTCGTGTGTAGCAGGCAAAAGCTGACGTAATCGTGTTGGTGCTTAGCGAAGTTTGAACACAAAAACGTCAAACTTATAATACCCCGTCGGAGGTTAAAAATAACTACCTCAAACGCAATGCGTAATGTTATCATCACGAGCATTGACGACCTCCATAGCCTAGTTGGTAGTACCCCTACTAGCCTTCGAAGCCAGAGGTGCGGGGTTCGAATATCCGTAAGGGCATTTGTTTGTGTGATGACTGGTGAGCACGAATATTTGCTCCTGAGTCATGGATATGTCTTGTGTTCTATGTAGCTAATTAAGTATTTCTTTATCTACATAAGTATGTTTATCGTTGTCTAGTACCCATAGTACAAGCTTTGCGTAGTTTGGGACTAGGACGATTTGTGTAAAATTGTCCCCTATTATTTATTTTATTTTATCATGTTTCAGAATGCTATGAATACGTTTGGCAAATGAAATTCAGAGAAGAGAAAAATCAAAGGGAGAAAATGTGTACGTAATTTCTATCTTCGGAGATTTTGTTGTTCAAAGGTCCAATTCTCTGTAATAACAGCTCCTGTCATTCCTTTAAATCATCTTAAATTGTGTTCAAGTATCTTACCTTCTATCTATCTTCTAATTCAAATCGAACATTGATATCTCACCAGAAACAAAAAGCAAAAAAAATACACCATGTCACCAGCAGCCGTTAGAAAAGGCCGAATTCAGTCGTAAAGCTGTTGCACTGCTAACGCTACTCGTGCTGTTCTCATTATTCTTGGAAATCGTAATTTATTTTCGACGAACTGTCATTAGGTAAGGAATGGCTTCTACTACTAGGGTCATTGCACCGGTTATGCGACCCGCTTCAGATTGCACCGCCCGAGCGAAAGAATTCTTCAATTAATGATAACTTCGTTTCTACAGGTACCATACCTACGTTTATAAAATTTATCCTCCTAGTGTATCAACTCATCTCGGTGGTCGCAAACCGGCACTTTACATGAGGTGGTCGCTAACCGGCGCAAACCCTTCTTTGTTATCGGCATACCATATTTGTTTACCAGGTGTGGCCTACAACAGGCGGAAAGCCGGTTTACGCAATTTCCGCAATTTGGTCGTCGGGGGGCATCGTGCGCTTTCTGGGGAATACCCTCACATGGTAAAGTCATTTTTATTTCGTGAGACTACATTAAATAGGCCATTACTCCAACAAGTCGAATGGAGCGGCACGCCAATAGTGGTCAAAACTGTGGCGTTTAAAGATAGTTGCCCCTTCCCGTCGTAAACGTGAACACTTTTGGATTTCGCAACTCTACTGATCGATCTCCGTCGATCTCGCTCATGATTGCCCATGCCTGTCGCTAATCTGCTACCATCACCCATTATTGACGACCACTTTGTTGGTAGTGACCCTGCCTACGAAGCAAGAGGTCCTGGGTTCGAATCCCGGTAATGGCAAAAATTTGTGTGATGAGCATGAATATTTGTTTCTGAGTCATGGATATTTTCTATGTATTTAAGTATTTATATCTATAATATTTATCGTCGTCTAGTACCCATAACACAAGCCTTATTGAGCTTACTATGGGACTAGGTCGATTGGTGTAAGATTGTCCCCTTATATTTATTTATTTATTTATTATGCTAAACCGTCCGTCAAATCATTGCAGGGCGCCATTGGCTGGAGAGCTGTTGACGGCACTTGGATCTTCAAATGCGGCGGTACCCTCATCAGTCCACGATTCGTACTGACAGCAGGACACTGCAGAAGGTCCGCTCGAGACACCAGCGTCGCTGATGCAGTGCCTAAAATCGTGAGGCTTGGAGTTAGGAATATATTAGTGGTGGGTATAATGAATGGTAGCCCAGTGATTCAGGCATGCGGCTGTCAAACGGCGGTCGTGGGTTTGAATCCCGGCTCGTACCAATGAGTTTTTCGGAACTTATGTACGGAAATACATTTCATATTTACCGTTAGCTTTTCGGTGGGGTACACTCCCACAGCGGCGTGCGGCTCGGCACCGCCACGTTCAACGTCATGATCTCGCTGCTGCCGCCCAGGATCATCAGCTTGTTGGAGTTCGAAGGAAAAACATCGTGAGGAAACCTGCATACATCTGCGAAGATATTCAAAGGTGTATGTGAACTCCCCAATTCGCACTGGGCCAGCGTGGGGACTACTGCCCGTTCCCTCACATACATGAGAGGAGGCCTGTGCCCAGCAGTGGGACGTATATAGGCTGATGATGTGATGTGATGTGATAATGAATGATGATTATATTGATTGAAGAAGGAAGAAAATATCATATACAGAGTGTACCAAAAATGAGGTGAGAACCGATCAAAGGCTAACAGGTATCGTGTTCTGATAAGTAAAAACTGTTTTTTTTTTACATTGTATGGAGCAGGTCGCCCCAGTCAGCCAACGTTACATACAAATGTAAAAAAAATCGCATAAACATTGTTAGTTAGTTGTTTCTTAACAGAACACGATGGCTGTTGTGCCCTTGACCGGTTCACACCCAATTTTTGGTACACCTACAGGGTGCAAAAAAAAATGTGAATTAGAAACATTGGCGATGGGCTCCAGGAAAGTGGTCTTCGATGGTTTGGGTATGTCAAAAGAATATCTCACAGTTTATATATCTCTCATACTGACTAATTGTGTACCAATGCGTTTATTTTAGCCTAACAACAAAATGCACGATGAGACCATCTTAAGCATCATCGTTCACCCGTCCTACTCGCCCCCTCGGAAGTACAACGACATTGCCCTCCTGCAGTTGTCCAGGGATGTGGAGTTCTCAAGGACCATCCAACCTGCCTGCTTGTGGACCTCCTTCGATACGAGCAGCATAAACAGTGTGACTGTTACTGGCTGGGGGATTGTAGAAGAAGGTAACATATAATATGGTTAAGAACTTAGTTGCCTGCGGTCATACGATATAATTATGTCGGAGGGGAGCTGACGTGTGGCGAATGTGGTTGGACTTTCGTCGCAAAAATTGGCTATGTCTGTCACCTGAGGGCTCACCAGCGAGCTAGTGATGTGCCGGGGAATATTCCCGGGAACAGGAATATTCCTGTATCGGAAATTCCCGGGAATATTCCCTTGTTCCCGGGAATATTCCCCAAACAGCGGAATATTGAAATACAAATAAGGAAAATTTAAGTTGTAATAAAAGTAATTAAAATGAATAGTGGCCCGACAAATGAAATGCCATGCGCCAAAAACTTCATTATTGTACTAATTCTGCCTTTTTATCTCAATTACCATTAAAAATGTGAATATTTTCATATTTTGTAATCATACACATTTTATTGTGATTGTCTTCATTAACTTTGTATCATTTTTGTTACTTGCAGCAGTACTTTTGTAAAATTTGATTTTTTCGGCTCGGGGAATATTCCCTATAACTGGGAATATTCCCATTGTTCCCGGAAATATTCCCATTGTTCCGGGGAATATTCCCAGGAACATTGGGAATTTACTTTTGCGGATAAATTACACTGGTTAATGTAATGGTAAAAAATCAAGGGCCCAAGTTATCATAGAATCCCTGATAGCAAGATGTATAAACAAACACAATTTCAATATTCCCGTATATTCCCTTGAATGGGAATATTCTCGCCTGGGGAATATTCCTGGGAACGGCACATCACTACCAGCGACGCTCTCACCAGTGATTAGCAGTCGCTGAGGCCGAATACGGCTAGGAGAAGATGATTGTATTTTTGTTACAGTTGTTAGCAATGGGCCTCATATCTTCACGGTTGTTCAATTTTGCATTGAAGAATTGGTTGTTCGTCATAACGACAGACGTTCCATCTTCATAATATAATATATTCTAGCTGCATTCTACAGTTAAACTGCGGCATGTTTGTAAATAAAGACTTTCTAATATTATTGCCTTATACAGCGTATTTTTAATGCACACAATTTTTGGACATCTATTTGCATTTGTTTTAATAACGATTTTTGGGTTCTGTACAGCGCAGTTTATCCTGAAACCCACGCGTTTTTAATTCTGCCAAGTAAAGAGTTAAATAAGCAAACCGTTATACATCATCACACTCGTAATCTTTCACTGTTAAGCTAAAAGTGATTAACCTATAGATTGTCTTCCGTAATTACCGTGGATATCTATTAATGATAAATTGATTTATGCGACGACCTTTAAATTTAATAATATGATTTTATATGACGTTATATATTTTGTTGTGGGCGATGGGCTAGCAACCTGTCACTGCAATGTCACATTTTGTCGATCTTTTATACCCATATTTATGCTAAAAGTGGCACTGGAACAAAAGTTTCATGTGCTCTGCCTAACCCTTTTAGGGATAAAGACGTGATTATATGTATGTATGTATGTATGTATATATTTTTAGCTAGCCGTGACACATCACCCGACCTTCAAACGGCCGACGTCAATATAATCAATACTACAACGTGTACTGGTCTTCTGCGTCGCAACTGCAACCGTCTCTGGTGTGGACTGCAAAACACCCAGATCTGCGCTGGGAATCTAAACGGTGGAGTCGACACGTGCCAGGTCATTATAATCGACTTAGTCATCCTTATAGTCATCACCAGTATTGACATCATTATTATCATGATCTCCAGACCCAGCATCATCTGTGTCATCGGCATTATTGATATCGTTATGATCTTCAGCACCCTCAATTTAATATTCATCACCGTCTTTATTAACATGCGTTCCATAGTCGCAGATAGCCGTGATCAACGTATTTAACACTTGCACGCACATCGACGTCGCAATAGCTGTTCTTGATCGCAATAAAGAAATTTCTGCAGAGAATCCTCATTTACTTGGGTACCGCTAAACGGTCTTTATCCCTGGAGGGTATTTGTTAGGATCCGTCTAAACTGGGCGGTTAAAACCATTTTTGAGTGGATATCAACCTTTTAATTAGTATCATCTGGTCACACTGGGTTAGGCCAATTAATATTTTTTGGTTAGTCTATTTAATCATGGCAAAGTTAAACAATTAAACGACATAAAGCGATAACTGCAACGCGTGTGTGGATTTATTACGATGGGAGATTTACCACGAGTAGGCAACGTTGCCAAGTTGTCGACACTAGATAGAAATTTGTGCAACTTTAGAGAAAGAAACTTAAGAATACGGAAACGGGTTAACTCCGACCAAATGAAGAGCTCACGGCATTTAGAAGTCGGATACGATAAATACGTGCTCCGAACTTTGGAGTAGGTACCGTGTGTTTAAATGAGAAAACAAATGCGTGAAACCATTTAATTAGGTTAAACGGTTCAACAGGGTCGAGAACCGATTAAAAAGCATTGGAAGTCTCGTCGTTTCGGGGCATGAGAGCAATTTGGTTTAACCCCAACTCGCTGATTAAAAATGACTTACCTTCATTGAATAAATACGACATTTACGACATTTAATTATGGGGAGTGTTAAGCGTTTATCTTTTCCATCTGGATTTAATTTTAATGCCATCCGTTTGTCTTTGATGTAATTTTTTGCGTTTAAATATAAAACGATAAATCCTGAATTAATGCAAAACGTCGGGATTGTGGACAGTTTTATTTTTAGTCCGTGAGTCCATGTAGACACAACATGAACTTACGGACTAAAAATAATTATACCATTCAACCCCTTTCTCCCCGTGGGTGTGGTAAGAGTTGACTATGGGAATATGGATGAAACGTGTCATGGGCTAGCAACCTATCACTGCAATGATATCACATTTTCTTAATGTTCAAACCAAATCTAAAATTCCTAGAAATGGCTCTGAACATTCAATTTAAAATGTTGTGACCCCATTTGGGAAAAAGGGGCGAGTTTATGTATGTTATGTTAAGATTCCGCAGGTACTGTAGAGTCCTGTACGAGAACATTTAGAAAGAAACTAAGAAAAAAAAAAAGCTCAGTTTGTATGTATTTCAATTCAAATAAGTTGAAAATTGCAAGTGGTACAAAATAAGTTCAAATATCGACTTTACGCTCTTAACAAGAAGCTTAAAAAGTGTAATGACGGGCATTGCAACTTTTGTCCATTGCAAATAGTATAGTAACATAACAACAATTTATTGGCAATTATTTGGATTGCTTATTTGTTTTTCATTGCTGTCCGATGCAACCTACGCGGATAATTTCAGTTACTCAATGTTAAAGTGGCTCAATACCAAGGTTCATTTGTGAAACATTCTACCTATTCATTTCTATGATTCTGTAGAGTCATTCACAATGTGTAAAACAAAAGTTATCTTTCCTGTGGGCAGTAGTTAACTAAGTATAGCAATGTCCACAGAACTCAAGATCTCTCCAAAATAGAAAAAGGAAAAGCTAAAGGAGCCCCCCAAACACATCGGATTTGAGTGACAGCTCCTTCGCACTTGAAGCTGGAATTGGAACATTAATGTAGATTGAAACTCAAGTAATTTTCGGTATTTTTTTCCTGTCTGTATGACAAGTGCAAAATTGTGTATTGAATTAAGAGTCCAAAGTAAGCTCGGCCGAATTTCACCTTCCCATACAAACGGAGTTTCATTCTCATTTTAAAACTACGTGGTGGATTGTGACGAAACTTTGCATATACAATCACATGGGGTATATCTATGTCTGTAATTAGTTTACAAACGAAATACAGCAAAACAAGTTCTGTATCATCATCATCATCATCAGCCTATATATATCCCACTGCTGGGCACAGGCCTCCTCTCATGTATATATATTCAAGTTCTGTATGAAAAACTTAAATTCGCTGTATTTTTTTCTATGACATCTGAAGCTACATAAATTAATTACAGACCGGGATATACCTCATGTCATTGTACATGCAAAGTTTCGCTGCAATCCAACACGTAGTTTTAAAATGAAATCGTAACTACGTTTGTATGCAGAATCGAGCTTACTGCGGAGTCTTAATCCTCTCATGAATATCTACCGACACCTTATATTATTATTACACCGAAAGCCTGCACCACACAATAGGCCATCAAGGCCCGTCATACAGGACGTGGATATGCGGTAGAACGAGAGGTACTTACTTCTTACTCCCTTTAAAGAAAGTGAGAAAGTATTTATTCGAAACAATAAAAAACTTTGAATGTAAATGCAATAAAAAAATAATGATTGAATGTGAATGTGTGTGAACATGTAATTGTTCGTTGTTGTTGTTCAATGCATAGTTGCGTCCTGTGCTGGTATGATGGGCCATGATGGCCCATTGTGTGGAGAAGGCTTAATTCAAACGCCGACATATTATTATAACGCCGACACATAATTGAGGAATTCGATAAATCATCCGTGGTCTTCATCATCAATTCCTCGCCACCAAATATGATTTCCGGATGTGAATACACGAGTTATAATAGAAAATACTAAAATTACTACACGCGTGCCTAATAAAATTGAGGAGTTCCCTCAATTCCTCATGGATCCCATCATCTAACTGAATTTTGAAAAAAAAATGGGACCCACCTGGAAGCATATACATACAAACAAAAAAAAACATTTTTCGAATCGTCTCGTTAATAACGGAGTTCTGATGTAACAAACATAGAATGAAAGAAAAAAACTATCGAATTAAGAACCTCCTTCTTTTTTTTGAAGTCGGTTAAAAACAGGCCCGATTTCATAAAATTACAAATTGACAATCCGACGTATATTGCTGGCTCGACACAGTTAAAGCAATGATGTGTAGTTGCAGTGTCCACGAGGCAACCGGATGGCTCGCGGTAGTTGAGCCCCCGAAGTGTTGTGGCGGTTGCCCTGTGCAACCCAAACTGAGCCAACTCGGCCTGAGCCTGAAATGGGTGGTGGGGTGAAAAAAACAGCGGTTGCCTGCGAGCCATCCGTTTGCCTCTTCTTGGATAGGAACTGCAACTGCGCATCATTTCTCTGAATAATAAGTAAAGATGCTGTTCAGCGACCACACACGGTTGTTATTTTATTGCCTATCTGACATTGTCTAGTTAGTAAAATAAAGCCAAGTCATGCATTTAAATACTAGTTTCCATAATCAGGGGGATTCCGGTGGCCCGCTGCAGTCAAGGATCCCCGTGCCAGCCGCAGTTGGGTCAATGCACTACCTGGTCGGCGTGACGTCATTCGGCTTCGGGTGCGCACGCACCGCCGCGCCCGGGGTCTACTCTAGGGTTGCCGCGTTTGCGGACTGGATAGAGAGCGAGGTGTGGAGTTAGGGTTGATAACTGTCAATGCATGTATTTCCAGTTAGTGTCATTGAATAAATTGTCTCAATGGAACAAATCTGTTGTTTGTATATTTTTTTTTAAATTCCCTTTTTTTAAATGCCATGTTTTGAGTTTTTTTGCCTACTACCAAGCATCGACTTTGTTAAACAAAGGAAATGTTACGCAACCATTATAACAAGTTTTTATTTAATTTGCAATGTACCTATGTATGTTTGTTCGGGTGGAATCTTACAACACAATTTTGAACCGATTGAGCTGTGGTTTAAGTATTGATTAGATGACAATTCAATATTATGGTACCATCGAGCTGCTAATAGAGACAGAACGTAGCCATGGGAATTCCGGACTTAACAGACGTATTAACCCCGTTGAGTTTGGACTCGTTAGAATTGTCTCAACGAGTAGGTAGTTGATGACGGTATACAGAAAAGTAAATATTACTCATACTCATACTCTATTGATAATAAAAAATACACGTCAACATTATACATACGTGTATCATAGGTGTATTAGATATAAATACTTAGAAACCATCCCAGACTCAGAAACAAATATTCATGCTCATCACACAAATATTTGCCCTTACAAGGATTTTCGAACCCAGGACCTTTGGTTTCGTAGGCAACGTCACTACCCATTAGGCTAACCAGTCGCCATTATATAAATATATTTTCAATACAATTGCTCGTAACGTACCTCTTGATTTAGTAAAACTATTAACTTTTGATAAATTTTTACATGAATTAATAAAGATAACATTTTAAAACGTAAATATTTATTTTATTTTGTATTGGCTGTTTAGAGATTTCATCCAAGTCTAGCTTAACACATGCGCGCGCACTGCGCAAACTTCACGAAAAAAAATCTGTTGCGCGCCCTTATAAGTTATTTCACAAATATTTGTAAACAATGTTTATTGCGTGTTTGGTTATTATCAAAAATGTTGACTCGTGGTGACTAGAAAAGTGATAAATAGAATGGACGCCACTGGAAATTCTTGGCGATGTGAAATTGAGAGTAACCTGTTGTCATCATTAAGTAAAGAAAATAACTTGGCAGGCCTATAAATTTTAATCTTATGAAAATGATGTTGCCTCGCAAAATGTGTTGAAAAACGTCGTTAAATGAGCTTTGATAATTACATCCTCGGCTTTCTTATCACGCTCACCTGCGGTTCGCGTGAACCATTGCGCCTCTGATCTTATTATCAACATACCTCACTTGTATCACAATGTAGTATTATGTAAATTTCTAAATGATGCATCTGAAATTGACTGGGGTGCGATCTCGAACGCCACAAATGTCGAACCGACAACGCATTAAATGTGTTATCAATATCAGGTCAAATGGGCTAGGTGTGGGACTTTTCTATATAACATTAACTATGTACATACACAGTTTCTTACAATAAACGAATCTTATTCTTATTCTTCAAATATACTTCAACTAGGGAAACTACCGGGCAAGCCCCAGATTCGGTTTACTTGTATATAAATACAAACACTGTTCTTAACCAGATGAGCGCGACTACAGAATACGAGAGGACGTCTAAAGTGTAACAAACAAATGACCTTATAAGAACATAAACAAAGTGATTAACTTGCCAGTCAACTCGACACGAGGAAAATGCAAATGATTATTATATTAATTTGCACAGGTAATAAGAGGTTTTTAAGTGTATCGCGTTGAATGCAACATTTGTATAATATTTATTTTTGAATGTGTTTTGACAGTGTGCCATGTGAGGACGAACAAGGATTTCGGTGGGAAAGCTAGAAATAAAAGGGTACGTGTTTTTTTTTTACATTACTAATTAGCGGTTGCCAGATTTCGTTCATGTAGAACTTGTTGATAGGGGATATTTGTTATTGATGAACCTAAAGTACTCACGCGGACAAACTATACACGTGTTGCCACAATGAGGGACGGCTAGGCTCCTATGCAGCTAAATTAAGGGTCTTAAAGAAGGCTGATAGCTTCCCATAAACAACCCACTTAAGGCGCCGTAGGTTCAGCGAAGTTGAGCGAACAGAGTTTTTGAAACAATATACTTAATGCGTCTGTTTACAATAATATGGTTTGAAATAAATACGAATAGTAATCTTCAGGCTTTCCTGCAGGAAGATCTGTGATTCGAAACATGATTAAGCAATTTTCGCTTGATAGAAAAAAAACGAACATAGGTCTAAAAGAGTCTTACACTTAAAATATTCGTAACAAATTATGCAAAAAAACTACAAATATTAAAATGACTTGTTGTTGACATGGCAATATCATGTTTGAGAGAACTCAGTGATTACTTTTTTATTTATTTAAACGGCCAAAAAGATAAAATTAAAAAAAAACATGATACCCGCGCTTCCATCTCGCTCACGCTTATGCTCAGTGAGAGGGAGAGAAGACCATGAACCTACGGCGCTTTAATTTGGGCGGGTAATCCTTTATTTGACGCAAACTCTTAGTAAATCCGTTGCAGCAAACAAAAAAAGTGGAACTGTGACAAGGCACCGAACGAATGATATTTCCCTTTCTGTATGCTATTTGTATGCTGCCATCTCGCTCGGTACTGGTATTATTATTATCAAAACTTGTCCTGTGTATTATTTATTCATGTTGTTATTCAATTCATGCCGGTTTAGTCCTAATTATCAGTAAGAGTCAAGCATTTATTCGTGACGCACTAACGATAGCAAGCTGCCTACAAAGACGACATGTAGAGCATACCAGCGGGACAGACACCGGACAAACAAACGATTTTCGGCCAAAGCTGAATCATAGAACTTCGTTCGCTTTGCTCGCCCGTTCGATTAAGAAACATTGCACTCATTCGTTCCGTGACACCAAAGTGATAGCTTGGTGTCACGGAACGAACCAAAGGAAACATTCCATGGCGCTGATTTTCAGTGAAGCTATTATTTGGCTAGATAGCATGGCACTGAGAGAATAGGAGATACTAGTTTAAATTTATATTATTTAAGAGGCCGCAGTAAGCTCGGCCGAATTTCACCTTCCCATACAAACGTAGTTACGCTCTCATTTTAAAACTACGTGTTGGATTGTGACGAAACTTTGCATATACAATGACGTGAGGTATATCTATGTCTGTAATTAGTTTATATGGTTCCAATTTATAAAACAAAGTCAATACAGCAAAAACTAGTTTTGTATGAAAAACTTAAATTCGCCGTATCTTTTTTATTATGGTATCTGAAGCTACGTAAACTAATTTCAGACATAGATATACCTCATTTCATTGAACATGAAAAGTTTCGTTACAATCCAACACGTAGTTTTAAAATGAGAGCGTAACTACGTTTGTATGGAGAATCGAGCTTACTACGGACTCTTTGTGGTTTGTATACCGAATATATTTTTCACAACAAAACATGTCTTCCAGCAAGACGTCGACGACAGGTGGTCGTGGGGTTTCGTCGACGATGAAACAACAACAAAAGCGGTGCGTGTTTTTCTTTTAAACTTTCCTTGACACCTTCAACGAACACATCACGCGTGTTCCCTTCAAATTGTACAACAAGGTGTTCTTATACAGGATGTGGCCAGGAATAGGAGCAAAAAATTAAACGGTAGATTATTGATCAACTATTTCCAGGTGGTTTTTAGAGGGAAGTGTAGCTAGCAGCTCGTGAAAGGCAATAGGTACTTTTTATATGAAATTTCCATTTAGGAAGAAAATGTTTTCGACTAACTAAATCTTAACAATCACTTTGATGTTGATCTATTTGATTGATTGATTGATTGATAGATTTCGCTTTTAAAATAAGAAAAAATTGTTTGTTTAAAGTTAGGTTACGTGTATTTTTACTCTTCTGGAGTGACACCATTTTATTTTTTAAACACAAATGTACGAGTAATAAGAAACAAATAAATAAATCAAAGATAAATATCTTTTAAAAACAAAAATGTGACATGTTAGCTCACTAAGTCGACTAAGGGAGCAGGGTTAAAGTTTGTTGTGGGCGATGGGCTAGCAACCTGTCACTGTAAAATCACATTTTGTCGATCTTTTATACCCACTTTTATGCTAAAAGTGGCACTGAAACATAAGTTTCATGTGCTCTGCCTACCCCTTTTAGGGATAAAGGCGTGAATGTATGTATGTATGTTAGCTCAAAATCAGCATTAACTTCTGTGCTATGATCTCGTGGTGCCATTACTTGGAGGTCATACATTTAGATTAATATTCCGGATTACAAAACAAATATTTCAAATGTTGTACACAAGGGATTATTTGCAGATGCTGTAAGGAAGCGTCCTTTTGAATATTTGGTCCTGATACAGACCTTTGTTTATAACATTTTTTATATGTAAATAAATCTCCCGTGAGACTTTAAATGAATATGTCTTAAACATGTTTCGTATGCATTGTGTTCAGTCTTTCTTGCTACTGGGCATAGGGGCTGGGGAGGAAGGGAATAAAATGATGTATATGATCAGAACGTAATTAATATGGAAATACACTGTTAACTAGTGCATAGTCTACATGAAATAATATATTTTTTGTTCATAATTTAGAACTTCAGCTCATACTTAGTATTCACCGTGCTACAAACGTTCATAATTAAGAATCTCAATTTGATTCGAAATATCGAATGCCGAATCATGTTCATAGTTGAAGTGACCCTGCCTACGAAGCAAGATGTCCTGGGTTCGAATCCCGGTAAGGGCAAAAATTTGTGTGATGAGCATGAATATTTGTTTCTGAGTCAAGGATATTTTGTATATATTTAAGTATTTATATCCATTATATATATCGTCGTCTAGTACCCATAACACAAGCCTTACTGAGCTTACTATGGGACTAGGTCGATTTGTGTAAGATTGTCCCCTTATATTTGTTATTATTTATTTATTTATATGTAAACAGTATCTGTTTTTCTACTGTGTGACCGACTTTCATGATATTTTTGATCATGCAGCGAAGTCACGAGCCATACATAAGCCCCAGCCCGCCCACAGAGCCCCCGGAGCCTGAAATATGTAAACCATACAATCCACCTCTTCCGCACTTCGGGGCTCCTGGTAAAAGGATTAGCGAAACAAGTAAGTAAAATTGGTAATCATTGGTCTAGGAGTGCCTTAATTATGGGGCAGTTTGATTAATACCCGATTGAATTTTCAATCATTTCATCAGGTTTTGCATTGGTATCGCATGTCAATTCGTTACTTTAGTGTGCGTATTCTATTTCAGATTTATTGTATTGGTAAGAGACATAAATTAAAGTTTTTTACTACCTGATTTTTACTGTATAGTGTAGGCCAAGCTCGGTAAAGAGAATGCATGGTGGGTGAACAGCCTGGGGAAAATCCAGGGGAACCACGAGGCACATTCACGCGGGCGGTTTTAACCCTGGAATAATCTACGAGAATTCTCTACACTAGAGTGAGATTAGTTGAAGAGTTTTTGATCTAATCTGGAAATTCAGTTATGACCCGAAATGGCGACGGGTCTAAAATATAATGATACCCCTCCTTCTCAGACCCCAAAATTATATCACCCCTCTTGACCTAAAGGATTACGAGAAAAATCCCAAGTTATGTCTTCTACATAAACTATGAGATTTCCGTAAAACTTGCGAGAACGCAATAACTCGATGCCATTCATTTAAATTTCACTTCCACCGCGCAACTCGCAGACCTGTTGCGTCCAAATTTAACTTTTAATATCGTAATAATACCTAGCAGACTGCTGAATTCAATTTGAACTCTGAATTATGACGCTGCTTTAATAGTGATTAAAAAACGGTGAGTTGTGGGTTTGACCAGACTTTAAGACTGGTCTTATGATCAGTCATGAGGATGATTATGTGGAGCTTTTCGGGGCAACTATCCATAATTCGATAAATAATATTTAAGTGGGGTGGGAAGTGTGTTGTGGGCGATGGGCTAGCAACGTATCACTGCAATATCACAGTTTGTCGATATTTTATACTCACATTTATGCTAAAAGTGGCGCTGGAACATACGTTTCATGTGCTCTGCCTACCCCTTTTGAGAAGAAAGGCGTGAATGTATGTATGTATGTATGTAGGTAGGTAAGGGAAGTAAACTGAGTTTGGCATGGCGCGGAGTGTCATCTCGCTCATCTATATTTGAACCAGCCCAACTGAGAAAGTCTCTGCACCTTACAGAAAAGCGCAGCTATAATAAAATTTGCACTGTTGGTATGTGGTGTTGTGTTTCTGTTGGCGAGGTAAGTCCCCAGAGAGTTTTCAAGGATGCGCTTTTTAAGGGAACTCTCTACTCTTGACTAACCGCGCAATATGTGGCAGGCCATGATCAGTAGCTTGTTGTTACGCTTTACTTCTAACAAGTTGTCTCCAAGACCTCCAAGCACACCTCTCTAGCTATCAACACGATGAATCCTCAATTCAAGAAAGGATTGGCAACCTGCTTGTGATTCCTCTGGAGACGAAGGCGTACATGGGCTTTAATGTCTGCTTACCATCAGGCACGCCGTATGCTTGTTTGCAATCGTAGTGATATTTAAAAAAAACCTTGTCGCATTCAAGACATACAATTATTTTTATCGTCATCGTCAAAATACGAACAATCGGCTGAAGCATACCGAGGTGCATTAAAACATTTTTGCAACCACAATATATTTTACGGAATTCAAAGCAAGCAGCCAAGGAAACCCCCTTTAGAATAGGTTTAATACAACAATTTCAACACATCTCGACCCAATGCGAAGAGGTCGTAAACGACTTTAAATTCTGTGAACATTCGACGTTCTAACAAAGCGAATATTGATTCAACCCGCATCTAACTCAAAGTTACAAACTCAAAGGTTTTGCTTTTGTTGGAGGCTCTAAAGTTCAAATATGTTTTATTTTTATTGTGTCAAAGGATTCACTGTTTCCTTTTTGGTGGGTAAAAAAACGTTTTTATAGGAGTTGCAAAGAGATAACGAACTCATTTACAGTGAGGGAATATTGAATACTGATCAATGGGTATCTAGATTCAAAAATAAGTACTTCTTATTTTTCACTGCTGGCCAGACATGCCTCCTCTCATGGAATTGGCAGTAATTTCCATGCCCATGTTGGCACAGTGCGGGTTGGGAACTTCACATACAATAAAAAAGAATTTACTCGTTTAAGCGATATGTAGGTATGTTTGTGTAATTCAGAATAGTAATGCTAAAAGTGTAAACAAACAAAAAATATTCTGAATATTCAAAATCTCTATTACTTAATTCAAAAATGTCTAAATTTAAACAAAAGGAAAGTCAACTTTTACAACAGCTAATTACGTGTTATTTAAGGTATTTTTTAATGAAAACCGATTTTGATCTCTATGTAATTTTTATTTAGAAATATTTTGCTAAACAATTGCAATTGTTCCATTCCAGAATGCGAGGAGTACATTTGGGACATGAAGACTCGCGCAGAGAGGCAAAAAAGAAGTCGGCAATGTGAGTAATTGAGAATTGTGAAAAACAGATTTCACTGTGTTCGTTACCTACCTCACAAGTTGAAACGATGGGTCACCTTGGTTTTTACTCTAAAGTTATGAATGAAATAATAATATGGACTCTCACTTATCGCCGCACTTTCTTTTTTTGACGTTTTTATGTTCGTTATGATCTGTGTTTAAATAGTTTGACATGTGAAAATTATTTTCACGATTCTTTTTTTCACGTTTATTAGGGCAAACAATCTATGCAAACCCAGAATAGGTCACGTTCGATTAGGTATGCGTAATGTCTGTATACTCTGCATAGTAATGTCAAGCACTAGGATGTTTCCAATAATTATATTCCTCCACAGGCACAGAATATCAGATGAGCCTACCAAACCGACCGCCAGTTTTAGCGGCGATCGGGGGACACATCACCTTCCCAGGAGAATATCCGCACATGGTGAGTCTCAGCGAGTCTAGAAACCTAGTAGGCACGAAAGCCTACATTGTGTTGCGGTCTTTTTTGCACTTATCTACCATGGTGGTCTCACATAAAGTGCAACGGAAATGTCCCGTCCCACAAATTATTGTCCCGAGCGTTTCATAGAGTACCTATAATCGTGTAGTCCCATCCAGAATACGATCTCCTCCGCCTGTTATAACATTTGTCTAAAGGAGGTCATCATGGTCACGTGTGTTTCTGGTAACGTGAGCCTCTGCACTCCATCAACAACTCTAAGGAAGATAAACCAGAATGACCTATAAATAGCGAGGAGCGAGGGGAACTTCGGTGCATTAATAAAATTCCTGATGTGCTTTACATGGAAGCAAAAATGGCAGTCGCAGTAGTCGTTAGTGGGTACTACATAAACTAGCTACCGGAATGTCCTTACTCTGGCGAGAAAGTAGTAGCCCCTAACCTAAAAAAATGTACATCACTATGAAATTTATACACAGGTGCCTAGAATTGTAAGTTAACTCAATTTTCAGGGTGCAGTAGGCTGGAAGGCAACCGGCGGATCTTGGATATTCAAGTGCGGTAGCTCCCTCATCAGCCCCAAGTTCCTGTTGACAGCTGCGCACTGCTCACGGACTTCCGGACGTGACCCCTCCGTTGAAGACCCCGTGCCGAAGATAGTTCGTCTTGGGGACAAGAACATTGCTGACGTGGTGCGTTATACAGAGTTGAGAATATTCAGTGGAGTCTCTTAAGATCTTTTTACACCTGCGCTCCAATGAAAACAAGTCCTACGCGGCACACTCTGACGTCTCTGACTGACTCTCCGACCCTGACCCTGACCCTGACTTGCGCTTAATTTTACTGCGGCCGCGTTTCTGTGTAAGTGCAACACATCGGATGTTTGCACGAGTTTGTTTTCCTCCTTTAAGCTATTTATCTACTGTGTCTTAGCTATATATGGCGTAGGTTGTACAAGGTTGTGTTGAAATCGTCACAGTAATTATTCCCACCGTCACTATTATCATCAATAACATAGTCATCACAAGCAACATCATCGCTATGACCCTACCCCTGTCCACTATTAAGCATACGACTCTGCCGCACCAAACTGGGCTCTCACTCGCCGGTGCCGCGTCTGTCGTGCCTATACAGTAAGCTGAGTAGCAATTCAGAGCAGGAGTTGGACATACACCATGACAGTTTGCACCGATTTAGGACAAAATTGCTGTCAATGACCGATTGAAATCTTTTGCCCGCGGCTTCGCTCGCGTTAAATTCGGGGTAACACGGTTCCCCTTTCCTGATTTAGAACACAAAGAGAACTCGGAACAGAAGAATTTTAATACGCTAAGTTGTAGACGATATTATACGTCTTTCCATTTGGGGATAGAATGTAAAGATTCTGGGCATTGGACACACGCGAACATTCTAAGTTCACCTCAGCCACCTTTAATGTTTGTCCTTGCGCTTTGTTTATGGTCATAGCGAAAGTAAGCTAAAGAGGAAAATGTAGCCTTCTAAACTGGTACGGGAGATCTGTGGGAATTATTGGGATTCGTGGGATCATTACATTTTCACCCTTTCCTACGCCGGTTAAGATAGTGGCGCTGATGATATTGCGGCCAAGTTGTGTGACACGAAGTCTCGACCCACCTGACAGCTCAAGCGAATTTAGAAACTCTACGGGAGATGATGTGCTCTGTTCTGTATCCATAACTGTGTCTACTGATAAGTACCTACTCTGTTCTATCTCCTCGTACTTTACTCAATATAATTATCTGAATTTATTTTGTTGACAACATCATTTTTTGGTGCTAATATTGCTCTTTCACATAAATATTGATTTTCGTGTATATTGTTTTGTAAATCTGGGTAAACACTTGCAACTAATTCTGGATCACTGTGTACTAATTGACAAAAATCTTCCGTCAGTGTCACACAGCCCTTGGCATCAGTTTCTAACCGACCATCTCCTATTTTCAATAGTGTTTCGGCATAGTTGCCAGCATTTGTGTCATCATATATGTAGTTGCACTCTTATATTTTTAGTCAAACTGAACTATCTTACGGTGGCCCATAGAGTGGACGACTTGAGATATGCTTTAATTTCGTCTGCAGGTGTCCTCTTCTGAATGACTGGTAACGTTTGGCGGAAATCGTCAGCGAATAAAACCCTCATCCCTCCCATAACATCGGTACTGTTGCGGAAATCCTGGAGCGTTCGATTTAGTGCTTCTACCGCACACTAAGAGTATGCACTGACGTAGCATAGCACCCCGTGCGCTATTTATACTAAAATTACAGATTGTTTTAATTAAATTACCTTGTTATTATTCGTTTATATCATAGAACCTGTACTAATTTTGCGAATAGTCTCACACAAATTTCCATGCTCTAGTTTAGGGGCTAGGGGAAGATTTCCAAGATAAAGTAAGGCAGGTATTTTTCGTTGGTTAACAGAGAGACTATGTACCTACCAATTTTTAGCTTCCTACCGTGAAAATTGCGGAAAGCTCCATATAAACTTCCACCCCCCATTTTAGGGAAGTGGGGCGTTAGAAAGAGATAAAAAGTAACCTATGTCACTCTCCATCACTTCAACTATCTCCACTTAAAAAAAATACTTCAATTCGCCGCTCCGTTTTGCCGTGAAAGACGGACAAACAAACAAACAAATATGTGGATGGTTATTTTTGATTACATTCAAAATTTGAACATATCATCTGTGAGAAACAAATCAATTTCATTTCACCTCAATTGTAGGTAGGTACTGAGTATTAGTTAGTAGATGTTGATTTTTAAACTGTATCATTTTTTTTATGTCTCTGAGATTAAAAAACACTTAGGCGAGAAACAATTAACAAAACAAACATCATGCGAGGGCACATTAAGAAAATGTCATATAATTTTAGTTTTAGTTAAAAGTAAAGAAGGGTATTTTAGTATTCAATGTAGCCACTCAGTTAAACGTTTAAGTGACATGTACATTGTATTCACGCCATTACACTCCTTATTGATTGAATCTTAAAGCCTAGAATGGCATGCCTGCATTTGTATCACTCAGGTTTTTGGACCATAATTTTACCCCCGTCATCCCTTTGAGGGATGATTTCGAGGTAAAAGCTATCCTATATTTTAAACCAGGCTATAAACTATATTCGTACAAAATTTCATTCAAATCAGTTTAGCCGTTTAAGCGTGACTGAGTAACAAACATCCAAAGATCCAAACATCTAATTTTTCTCATTTATAATATTAGTAGGATTGTGTTCCTTACTGTAATGTCTCGATATATATTATATTATTTTCAAAGTCGATGCTTTCTGTAATGCATGCTGTGATCGCCTGTAATTGGTGGCGCAATTAAATGTAAACCTATTTTTTTTGTATAAGTGCCTGTACTTGTTGCTGCCGCTGTTGGCGATCCTTAATTTTATTATAAATAAATAAATGAGCACAGCTAAGCATTCCTAACCTCAGTTTTTTATTCGTTATAATATAAGTTTTAATTATGTCCGCAACAATCATTATCTCAGCGATCATTTTCATAATCATTGCCAATGATTTATTTGATGATTTGATTTGATTGATTATCAATGTTATCGTCGTCATCAATAATATTCGTTTTTTGTACCTCACAAAAGTTCCTATCGATTGCTTCTTTTAAATTAGAACTTTAACCCCAATTAAGCAAAGTTTTAAAATAAAATTATAATTTATAATTTTGTGAATTTACAGATTTTCAATCTTCAACCACCTCATGACAAGGATATATTGAAAATAACAAAACATCCAGAATATTCGGCACCGAAGAAATACAACGACATAGCGATTATCGAATTGGTTGATACTGTAACTGATTTTACTCAAATGATCCAACCAGCTTGTCTTTGGACTAGTTTTGACACCAGCGGTCTTGGTTATAAAGCCAATCTCACTGGATGGGGAGTCATTGAGACAAGTAAGTAAATTAGTATAATGAAATAATCTAATAATAATATACTGAAGTGATCAACCGACTGTCTTTCCGTGACGAGATAAAGATCGCAATTTGTGAAGTATATGGCACAAGAGAAAAACTGTCCACTGGAATATTTTTAGAACATCATGTTTCCAATTGAGTATGGTCATTTTCGTATAATAATGACCAATTACATCAACATTAACACAGAAGTAGTCCAGAAACTTGTTTTGAATTATAATATTTAGAATTACGACTCAAAAACAATGAAACCTTAAAATTGCCATTCCACATCACCATCTTAAAATCTTACGGAAATATTTGAACGGTACAGTACGTAAGTCTATGTTTACGTACCAAGCGATCAGAAATAACAAAAGTCCTTTACACAGCTGGTCTCACATCATCACCTGAGCTGCAGGCGGCAGAAGTGGACATCATAGACACTGGCGTTTGCGACCAACTCCTGCGGCGATTCTGCAGCAGGTTATGGTGCGGTATGCAGGATGGACAGGTCTGTGCTGGCATTCTTGCTGGTGGTGTCGACGCGTGTCAGGTAATAACTTCTTCACTTTGTTATGAAACGAGTGGTCCTTTGTTAGGTTTTATAGTACATATTTGGAGCAGCCCAACTGGGAAAGTATAGCATTTCTACTTTCTGATTAGGTATGTGGTGTTGAGAGAAGATGGACTGGTGACTGGGTAAAGGTCGCGTGAGTGCGCTGGATGTGGGTGGCGCAGGACCGGTCGTTGTGGCACTCTGGGGGAGGCCTATATCCAGGAGTGGATATCTTTCGGCTGATATGATGATGATGATTTTGTGGTGTTGAGTTCCTGGTATTGAGTAAGGTTGCCGGAGCGTTCCAGGATGCGATTAGAGCGGGGGAAGTGCATCATTTATCTGTAGCTGTCAACGCAGCGAAATATAAAATACTAGCTTCCGCCCGCAACTTGGTCTTCGTGGACCCGGGATAAAAACTACCCTATATTTTAATCCAGGCTATAAACTATCTCCGAGCAAAATTTCATCCTAATCGATTGAGCCGTTTAAGCGTGATTGAGTAACAAACATCCAAACATCTTAACTTTCGCATTTATAATATTGGTAGGAATTTGGGTATAAGACTCTTGTTGAGTCTCAGGCGACCATAGCTTTCGTTGTCAGCTTAAAATCAAGCGGGCCGTGCCTGGCATTAGATGAAACTTAGAACATCGTCAGTATTGCAATTGGCAACCAACAGTGGTGTAGAATTAAAGAAATTGTACCAAATACATACATTGAACACCTCAACAGGGTGACTCCGGTGGTCCTCTCCAAGTGAGGATTCCAGGCTTGGACATCCCGGAGCAAGGCACGCTGCATTACGTCATCGGCGTGACGTCATTCGGTATCGGCTGCGCTCGCTCCAACAAGCCAGGGATCTACGCGAGGGTGTCGCAGTACATCGACTGGATCGAGGGGATCGTTTGGAGATAAAAAACTGCAGGTCGATCACTTAACGCATTGTACGCGCTTACGGTCACTTCTTATATAAAAAATGGCAGTCTAATTGTCCTCACGCGTGTTCAAAACGTGAAGTGATTACCCCTCTAGAATAATATATTGCGTTTGATTTTGGTCCTCATAGGCAATAAAAGCTTATGCTCGTCTCGATCAGCCATTAAGGGCGGGTTGCACAAACTTATGATTACAAATAGATCAACATCAAATATGGCGCCGGGAGCTGTCAGTTGATAGAAACTTGTCAAACTTTCCATACATGCATGAAGATTTTGATGAACACCGCTTACGATTACAATACGGTTAGGTGCAACCGACACTTAGGTAGATCTCATATATCTCTACTACTCTACTTTGGTACACTAGGTACCGTCACCAGCATCAATATCTGCTATAAAAAGCGAGCAAAAATATCTTACACGTCCTAACGGCGGTTTATCATTATTTTCATAAACAACATTTTATGAATGATCATTATATGAACAATAATAATAAGGTAATTACATATTTAAAAGACGATAAAATACATTTTCATTTATGATTTCTCATGCAAAATATTCACCCTAAACAGCTTAAAACCTCAACAAAGCCGGGTACTTCATAAAGTGTCGCGGCCTCCACGGCCGTCGTAGAAATGTTCTCTAAGGTGGACAAATGGCACAGCTTACACGCAAACTGGGGCTACATTCTCGCACTCTGCGAATCGGATTGAAGTTGAATGTAATAGTTATTTATTTTTACAACGCATCATGCGAGAAAATTAAAACTAGTGCCTATGCCAAATCTTGGGATTAGGTGTCAAAGCGGACCCCGGGCTCCTTTAGGGGCACTACACGGGAATAACGCTAGGAGGATGATGATCATGTGAGAAAATTAAAAATTACATTAACCTTTTCACCGCCAGATGGTAAAGCAACTTGCCGTGCCACCTCACGCCACAGGGGTAAAAAAATACTGGATAAAGAAATAATGCAACATGAAATTGGGCTATTTCAGAGTAGGTTTTCATAAATAAATAAAAATGACGGCAAGTGCCGTCTTTGGCGTCGGTGTCACGAATCGTCGATGACGTGATTTCACGTGTTTGGCGGTGAAAAGGTTAAAGGTGAAATTCTAATTGTCATGAAATCTTATTCTCGCACGTGTGGGAATATTGGCCCGAAATCCATTCCCGCACGGCCGCCCTCCGGCCCGCCCAGCCGCGAGGGCATGGAGGACTTCCCGTGTTCATGTTGACCCATATAAAGGCGCACTTTCAGAGCAAGTGCATTGATAATTACCATCAGAGATCAACTTTGATTTCGTCTAAGCAAGGAGACCTAATAGATTTAGAAATGTTAAGATATGTTGAACTAGAGCTGCTGTATGAATATTCTCTGCGGGGACCATTGCTCGGTTCAGTGCGTTCAATACCATAATAATAATAATATGCTTGAGATTTGAGTTATAGCCGAATTGCATCAAATTAGTCCATTCAAAAAGCAAGTCTATATATGTATTTATGTATGTGTATTTCTTATAGTTAGGCGGCGGTTCTGTTTTCTGTTTTCACCTACTCAAATCATATCTTTTCTTGCATTGTCTCCACCACCCAAAGGTTGTCTGGAAGAGATCGCTCTTTAGCGATAAGACCGCCTATTGTCTGCCATTGTTTGTGCATTGCCATTGCCATTTTTTTCTACTGTCTACTATGTCTGGTGAGCAATAAAGAATATTTGTATTGTATTGTATTGTCTACCGCCCAAGGCGTAGATTCCAATTGAGGGTAAAACGCATAGGTACGCGATCGTAAAGTTTTGTTTCGGCAAAACTTATACTAGAGCCTCTGATGTGGATTACTAGTAACCCAGTGATGGGTTGTCGTCCAAATGTCTGAATTTTACGTTCTAATTTCTTCGTCTTCGTGTTCTCCTAGTACTTAGGCGAGTCAAGTAGCACATAAGGTGTAAATCGGACTTTGCTATCAATACAAACCGGCATATTGAAAATTTCTCTGAATGATGAATTTAGTAGTGATGGGGAAGACTCTTACTGTACTCTTTTATGTCAAAACATATCGAATCATCCTCCTAGCGTTATTCCCGGTAATGCCCCTAAAGGAGCCCGGGGTCCGCTTTGACACCTAATCCCAAGATTTGCCATAGGCACTAGTTTTACGAAAGCGACTGCCATCTGACCTTCCAACCCAGAGGGAAAACTAGACCTTATTGGGATTAGACCGGTTTCCTCACGATGTTTTCCTTCACCGAAAAGCTAACGGTAAATATCCGTACATAAGTTCCGAAAAACTCATTGGTACGAGCCGGGATTCAAACCCACGACCGCCACTTGACAGCCGCATGCCTAAACCACTAGGCTACAGTAGCTTGTCAAAACTTATCGAATATAACGGATAAAACACTACGATTCTTTACCCACTTATAAAACTACCGCGTAGTGTACAGTCGAGGACTGTACATACATGTCTACACAACCGCGACGGCAGATAGAGAGCGTGAGTTGGGTAGTGTGTAGCGGCTTTACAATATCACCAACTTTAGTCACAACACTACCCATCATAGACAATTGTAGGATTTAAGAAACAAAAATGCCATTCCATCATGTCATCCTAACCTGACTTATGAAACAATTTTAAAAAATATATGAAATATCTAAGATTCAGATATATATATTATGTTATAGTTTTGTATTTAACGGTAACGACCGGTTCAATAGTGTATACTTAGTTTCAGTGGTGTTTGATGAGGTGATGTGAAAATTAAAGGAGAAACAGCGACAAAACAAAGTTACGTCCTTTGTTTACATACGAGTAGATAGCAAAGTCCATTGACTTACACCTTACTGTTAAAATTCCTTTTCACACCTTTCATTCGGAAAAGTAAGTTTTGCTCCACGACGAGAGGGACCAAAACGCTACTTTTCTGTTCAAGCTACTTTTTTAATTTATACATTGGCATTGGAACATTTGTACGCAATGTGCCAATTGAACACAGATGTCAATAAAATAATCGATTGTAATTTCATCGTAGTCGATTAAAAACGAACATATTTCAAGTTTTAACTATAACAATGTTGTATAAAAATTTATAAATATTTCGTAATATTTAAAAATTAGTAATAAAAATTAAGACAAATTAGATATATTTTAACAATAGCTTTTTTTAAATTTCCTCATAGTCGGTGTGAAAAATAGTATGTGTCACTCGGTAGCAAAATTATTTTCGTCTCGGGCGTAAACACTTGTATCCCTCACTACGCTCAGGATCCTACGTTAGAATCCCTCGCTACGCTCAGGATTCTATTGTAGGATCCCTCGCTACGTTCAGGGTTCAATACACCGCCCTCGCCGTAAATATACTATTTCGCTCCCTTGTGACACAAATAACTATTTCACATCAGCTATTCGGATAAGGGCTTTTTCTTCCCTGCTAGGAGGGATCAAAGTGGCACTTTTCTGTTCCAGGACATATTGTTGCCAGAATAAAAAATATATCCCAATGAATACATGAAAATAGTATACCTACATAGAATCGATTACTTATTTGCTTAAATCGATTACTTCCATTTTTGTTTTATCTTGACTACTATTGTTAATACTACTATATAACGTAATAAAATACAAGTAATTATATGTTATTCAAAGTAACAATATCAGTAGGTTTATCATAATTAATTTAATACAGCTACTCACCTAATACATATTTCATTATCCTCACAGGTGATGTGAAAAGCAGTATGAGTCACACGGAAGCAAAATTATATCCAACTTGGGCGTGAACACTTGAATGCCTCACTACGCTCAGGATTCAATCTATGCCCTCGCCGTAAATATGCCATTTTGCTCCCTTGTGACACAATCTACTATTCATATTAGTGTAGACGCATGCGTCGCCTGTTTAAAAACAGTCTTTAGAGCGCATATAAGTTAGTCGTACTTCCACACCATGAAAATTTTAAAATTTGTGACGATTCTAATGACACTTGTAAATGCTTCACCAGTATACGAATATATTGAATGAATTGAATGTGAATGGAATTAGTCACAGAACATAGACCGGCTATTTGACTCGTGTAGGTACTAGGATAACATGAAAGGTGGGAGGTGAAGCGCTGTAGATCAGTCACCTGAAGCGCAAATGCAGTGAGGATAATACTGGTTCGCTTTCCATACGAAATGGCTTGATATTCTAAGAAACTTATGTAACAAACTATTACTTAATTATGGCATATGACCAGTGAACGTAGTGTAGCGATAATAATAATCCAACCCACATGATGTAAAATTCAAACTTCTAGCTAAAACATACCTCGTACATTTATGAATACTTACTAAAAAATGTCTATTAAAAGTAAAGACCGTAGAAGAAGAACAATACAGTTAAATATAAATACTTCTTACAAGTAACAACATTGAATGTATTTTAAATAGTAAGCAATACAAAATTTCGGAAACAATAATATCAAGCGAATTGACGTGCTTGTTTTCTATACAAACGAACGTTGGACGGATTTGTATGGGTAACGTCCTCATCCACCAACAGACCCAGTGTGGGTTGTAATGGTGTTATAATATTTTATTTAAACATTTTTACCTCTTTCTGAGGGGTAAGTGAGATTTACCATCCACGGGCGCAGCGGCAAGTCTCACTTCACATCCAGGAGAAGACGTAAAATTGCGTACGCACTACGGGCGGTAATTCGTAAAGCCCCAGATCGCATACCTTGATCATTTGCGTGTAGCGAGCACAACAAAATAAACTCGAACTACCAGGCTCGCATAAGCGAGTAAACATAGTATTCCTAAGCCGGCATCACGTCAGGCCCCAATGACGCACTCGCAGACGGATCACCCTACTGAAGGCAGATTAAGGCAAATCCCACCCGCTCCGTGATCCGACTAAATGGAATCCGCGGAAATCGCTCCACTTTGAAACGCTCCAGCAATTGCTTTGTAAAAAACAACATGAGACGCTTGAATTATTTGTGTCACATTTTGCGTTTTTCTGAAATAATCGGCCAAGATCTACTGCTTATGTTCTTCCAATTATTTGGTGGGCAGACCTGTCTTGCCGCTTCAGAGTAACTCCTCTTTCGTACACCATAAAGGTGTAGTTCATCCGAAGACCGTTGACGCCGCTAGCCGTGACACTCATCGTACCATCGCCAACACAGATTACTGACCATCCGTGCACTTTATGTGCATTCTAATCAGGTTCAATATACAATAATAAAGGATGGTCAGTTAACTGTGTTGGCGTTTGTACCGCCGCCCGGCGTTGTACCAGCAACCTTCCGTACTAAGTGCTATTATTTATTGTGCGGTAGGTAAAGGGACATTTTTTATACCTAACACAACAGTGTTGACACTGGCAGACAAACAGCCTGTTTGGTGTCGCTTGCAACCCCAGAAGACTCGCATGTGCATAGCCGACCCTTTTTGTTTGAGGATACGTTGTGCCGAAATGTAGAGACAAATGCTGGGCTGTTATTAGCTACGCGCCAATGCGGCTCACCCCGCCGGTCACCCGTCTCGAAACTAAACCTCTACCTACGCTTAGTTTCTACGCATCGAGGTGTCAAGATGTATTTGTGGGTGAGCGTTGAGGTGAGCTTAAAACAAATTACAGAATGGGGGCAGGTCTATCATTCTCACCACGGCGGATGCTCGGGATCTTAAATGACCTAAATGTATGACCTCTCAAAAGTATCATTTTTACGGGTCAGATTTATTTAGATCCATATCCAGTATTTAGATATTTTCATGATTTAGATATTTAGACATAAATGAACCAACGTAACGTGTTTCTTACACAGCATTTAAATAACGTTTTCTATACGTTTAACGTTATTTAATATAAACATATGTTAATATAAATAAATATATTATAATATGAATTTCAAGCAAAGAGTTGATAGAATACCAAATCTCGTTGTGACATATAAAAACCATCAAATTGACGAATCAGACCTTACCAAGTTTTTAGGATTAAGTTTAGATAATAAGTTGACATGGAAAGATCAGATTGACATTATATGTAAAAAACTTAACAAATTCTCATATGCATTATATAATCTTAGAAAAATAGTAGGTCAACCAGCTGTTCTAACCGCCTATCACGCGTATGTAACTTCAACTTTGAGATACGGTTTCATGTTCTGGGGCAATTCCACAGACAGATTGATGGCCTTCAAATCACAGAAATGACGTTTACGATCAGTATGTAAAATACCATCAACGGAATCATGTAAAACGCATTTTGTTAGACTAAGCATACTTACATTACCGTGCCTCTATATATTTGAAACTGCAGTTTACGTTAAAAATAATATGCATCAGTTTTCTGATTTTAACAGTGCTCGCCGATGTCACAAAATATACACTAGATCAATAAAATAGTTATTTATGATACAAGTGCGGAAAGTTGGTAATTCCCAACGAGTGACGATTACCAAAAACACGACCGTCAGGGAGTGTTTTTGGTCGACATGAGTTGGGAATTACCTATCCGCACGTGTATCATACAAAATTTTACAATGCATCATGCGAGGAAATTAAAAATTATACAAGAAAGGTGAAATTTGTATAATCATGAAATCTCATTCTCGCACGCGTGTGGGAATTTTGGCCCGAAATCCATTCCCGCACGGCCGCCCCCCGGCGCGCCGCGCCGTGCCGGCATGGAGGGCTTCCCGTGTTCATGTTGACCCATGTAAAGGCGCACTTTCAGAGGAAGTGCATTGTAAACGGCTTTTCTTGCAAAAAGTATTTTCTATAATAAATTGCCTAAAAATCTATGCAAAGTGGAAGACTTGGTAGAATTCAAAAAAAGTACTCACTTAATGAATATTTAACGGATTGTGATCTCTAAAAATTTCAGAACGCATTAATAATAATAATTCATTTATATTAAAAATATGTACTTTTTATATATATATATATATATAGGTACTTGGCATAGCGCAAAATATGCTTGCTTGATAAACGTGATTCCGCGAGCGTATGAACTAGGTATAAACTGTAAATTAGAAGCATGCTCCATCTTGTCATAAAATATTTGTATGCCTTAATGGCAAAACATAGTGGTACATAATTTTAAGTTTTTTTTTCTTAGACCATCCTTTTACCTATGTTTACAAATAAATGATTTTGACTTAAAGAAAGAAAGAAAGAAAATATGTTTATTTAGCATAAGTATAAGAAATAAATGACAAGAAATAACAGGCATAATCAAAACATGCTAAAATGGTCGCCACTCAGCTTTGTGCCACAAAATAAGCCGTTAGGTTATAATAATAATAATAATAAAAAAATGACCGCTGTCACATGTCAGACGTGTTTTTTACAATTTTATTTTGTGTTCGTTGTATTCGTGTTTTATCAGGTTAAAATGGCTCGATTTCGTATCGCCACTATATATAAACAAAAAAACATCCCACAGCCCTGGAAATATTTAAATTGTCCAGAAAAACGGCAATTTGGTGAAATGCCCATTTTTGAAATGTCACTGACAGCACGCGATGATAACTAGATCACAGCGAAAAACACGTCAAGCACTAGCGGAAGAACACGCACGCCCTCCACCCCCACCCGCCTCGTCGTCCACACCATCGTCCAGCACGTCATCATCGGGCGATGAATTTGCGACCGCGCCCGAAACTAGCAGCAGCAGTTCGAACGACGAGTGCGGGTCGCCGCCGCCGCCGCCACGACCACCTGCGCGGCGCGGGCGACCACCGCTGCCGGCACGCTTGGGGCCTGTGGGGCATCCTGCTCCGCCCACGGCTCCCGCTACCGGTGGTATAGTGCGCCGCATGCAGTGGACGCAATCCATTAACGAAAATTGCATGCGCGCCTACTATGGGGCGACAGAGGGAGGAACCAATCTGTCCGCGTACCGTGTCCGGATGCTGCCTCTGTTTCAGGCGCTTGAACCGACCATCACCGTATCCGCACAACGTCTATCGGATCAGGTGCGCGTCATCCAGCGGCACAAGCGGTTGGATGACGCCACACTTGATCGGCTACGACTGGAAGCACTCTCTGATCGTGCGACCTCTACCTCGGCGCGGGATCCGCCCGCCTTGTTGCCGGCTCCGATGCCCGTACCCGACCTGGCACCGGGGGCACCGCGGGTTGATCCCAGTGCCAACGAGGAGGACTGTGCGAATCAGAGCGTGAGTACCCAGACTAATGAGCTACTGAGGAGGGCTTTGAAGGATGCGTTTACGGGGTATCGTTCCACAAACAACTCTAGGCCACGATTACCACGCCTGCCCGTGAATAGACGAAATCTAGCGTTAATGGGAGCCCTGAACGGTCTGCTAGACCCGTATATACGGACTAGTGAAGACTTACTTGATACACACTCAATCATGTACTGCGGGGCCATCGCGGCGTGCCGTGTTGCTCGCGTCAAGTTTCCGGACGCTGACCGTGCACCTAGGACCGCTGGGGGTGTCCCTGCATGGCAAGTACGGATTGAGCGGCGTATCAATACGTTCAGGACTCTCATTGCAAAGCTGATCTGCTTCAGGGGGGGCAACAACCGCCCCCGAGTCATGCGCTTTGTGAACCAGGCCTTCGCGGGAACTGGTACCAGGCCCCGCGACTACATGGCCTGTGTCACAGAGCGCATTGACTTTCTGAAGCAGAAAGTCTATGCATGGGCAGCCCGTATTCGCCGCTACATAGAGCGTGTGGACCGATACCAGCAGAATCGCCTTTTCCAGAGAGACCAAAGGA
Source organism: Epinotia demarniana (assembly GCA_945867215.1). Lineage (NCBI taxonomy): Eukaryota > Metazoa > Arthropoda > Insecta > Lepidoptera > Tortricidae > Epinotia > Epinotia demarniana. The sequence continues at coordinate 3,539,577 of OX244273.1, read as the reverse complement.
AGGTATACCGAAAGTGGGAGGAAACCGATGTTCGTGTGACCGACGGACAGCAGCCGGATTCTACTGCCATGGTTGACTTCTGGCGTAGTATCTGGTCGGTGCCAGTCGAACACACCGAGGGCGAGTGGATGAGTGTTGTCGAACGTGAGTGTGAGGACATCGAACCCATGGGGACTGTTACAATCAGTCCCGAAGACGTTAGTTGTGCCATCCGTTTGGCGCCGAACTGGAAAAGTCCTGGGCCGGATGGATTGCACAACTTCTGGGTAAAATGGTTTCGATGCTCACACCTGCGTTTGGCAACACAGTTCCAGCAAGCCCTCGAGCTCGGTTCCCTGCCATCTTTCTTTACAACTGGTATCACCTCCCTGCTCTACAAGTCCGGTAGTACCACGGAAGCGAAAAACTACAGACCCATCACGTGCTTGCCTACGCTGTACAAGCTCCTTACATCCATTTTGAGAGCAAAAATTAACGCACACATCGTTGCAAACAATGTTTTGGCTCCTGCTCAAAATGGATGTAGGGTTGGGTCTCGTGGCACTAAAGAGCTCCTCCTCATAGACATAACCATTTGCCAACGAGTCCGGCGGAACAAAGGGGCCCTCTCGGCCGCCTGGATTGACTACAAGAAGGCCTATGATTCGGTGCCTCATTCATGGCTGAGGAGGATCTTAGAGTTGTATAAAGTTGATGCAGCTCTGAGATCCTTCTTAGGCGCTTGCATGGGGCAGTGGACCACAGTCCTTCGTCAACCGGGGGGAGGAGATTGCTCTTCTGGTCCGCAGTACTCTATAAGGATTGAACGTGGGATCTTCCAGGGCGACAGTCTGAGTCCTTTGTGGTTCTGCCTAGCGCTGAATCCGCTTAGCACCCTGCTGAAGGATTCAGGACTAGGTTGCCGGCTTCGGAGAGAGGGTGAGGTTATTTCTCATCTGCTCTATATGGATGACCTCAAGCTATTTACACCAAATGAACATGATCTGTTGGAACTACTGAAAACAACAGAAGTCTTCAGTAGTGCCATCAAAATGGAATTTGGTGTCGATAAATGTGCGGTCATGCATGTACAGCGGGGGAAAGTTGTAAATTCAACAAATTTGCAACTTTCTGAGACAATGTCCCTCAAATCTATCTCCGAAGCAGAAACGTATCGTAATAAGTATCTTGGTATGTCACAGTCATTGGGTATTGAGGGTGAGGGCGTTAAGCGGGCGGTGAAGGAGCGCTTCTTTTGTCGCCTGACCAAAGTACTTAATAGTCTTTTGTCGGGCGGCAACAAGGTGCGCGCCTTCAACGCCTGGGTGATGCCCTTGCTTACTTACTCCTTTGGCGTACTAAGGTGGACTCAGACTGAGCTGGATGCCCTGGATCGAAGAGTCCGAGTACTGCTTACTGCGCATCGCATGCTACACCCACGCTCGTCTGTTATGAGACTGTACATCTCGCGGAAGTGTGGAGGTCGCGGTTTTTTAAATGCCAAAGACCTCCACAACCGCGAGGTGTACAGTCTCAGGGATTATTTCCTAAACAACGAGTGTGGGATGCATCGCGACGTAGTAGCAGTAGACGGAAACTTCACCCCGCTCTCCTTGGCAAACGAGAACTGGCGCAGATTTAAAGTAATGAGCGCTGAGGACCGCAAGGCGGTATGGAGGAGCAAGGAGCTACACGGGCGGTTCTACAAGGCCCTCACAGGGCCCGATGTAGATCTGCTCGCGTCGGTGAACTGGCTACGTTTCGGGGATCTCTTCGGGGAAACCGAAGGTTTTGTCTGTGCAATTGCGGACGAAGTTATCATGACGAACAACTACCGGAGGTATATCCTGAAGGACGGTACGGTCGACATTTGTCGGGCATGCCGCCGTCCCGGGGAGTCACTCAGGCATATCATCTCCGGTTGTGGTCATCTTGCTAACGGCGAGTACTTGCACAGACATAACCTTGTAGCCAGAATTATTCACCAGCAACTTGCTCTGCTATACGGTCTTGTGGTCTCCGAAGTGCCTTACTATAAGTACACACCTGCGCCAGTTCTCGAAAATGGTCGTGCCACGCTCTATTGGGATCGATCTGTCATCACGGACAGAACTATTCTTGCCAATAGGCCTGATATCGTGCTGATAGATCGATCAAAACGCCAGGCAGTGCTCGTCGACATCACCATCCCCCATGACGAGAACCTCGTGAAGGCCGAAAAGGACAAAGCCAGCAAGTACCTAGACCTGGCTCACGAGGTAACCGCCATGTGGGATGTTGATTCGACGAACATCGTCCCGATAGTCGTTTCGGCGAACGGTTTGATAGCGAAGAGTCTCGACCGTCACCTCAAGAGACTCTCGCTAGATGGCTGGATCAAGGGTCAGATACAGAAGGCGGTACTCCTGGACACTGCGCGAATAGTCAGGAGGTTCCTGTCTCTGTCGCCCTGACCACCGGCAGCTTAGGCCCCGCCTCGCTGCCGGCGGTACCCTAGGTTAGGTTTTTATAATGGTTTTATGTTTTATATGTATTGTTTTATATTTTACTTTTTATATCATTATTGTAAAAACCTAACTTAAGATAAACATTAAATAAAGAGATAATAATAAAAAGGCGTAGGGATGTGACGGCCCCATCGCCCACCAGATTTCTGGTGCAATCAGTCAACGTAAGGCAGCTTGTGGCGGGCTGTTAGGGAGTAGCGACCCTACGTACCTGAGTGCTCCTGGGGGTGTCCTGTGGTCAGGCTGAGCCGATCGGGTGGTTGGTTGGACAGGCCCTCCGCCTCTGGCTTGCCTTTACTGGCCGTCCAGAGTGGAGTCGCAAGAGCTGTTGCTCGAGGATAGATGTGGTCACCTAAGTGGCGAGTTGGCTATATGTTTAAAGTCCAGTGCCACCTCTCTACCCCCCAGCTCTCTGACCGGTGTTGCCCTTAGGCCATTTTTTAATGTCGCTATTAATAGGGGCCCATCTAGCAGTTAGCGAGTCACCGTCTGCCAGAGATAAAGATTGAAACAGTTTTATTAGGCAGGCGTCCGATGTTTCACCCAATAGCCCAGCCACTAGTCCATCATTTCAACCCAATAACCCGTTTTATTTAGACTCCATCAACCATCAATAGTCCCTATACACCCCAGCGGGTGCTGTCTCTGTGTGCGTCCCATGACACGGACAGCGACAGCATCCGCTCGGTGTACTCCTTGCATTTCATTAAATTGTCAAAAGGGCCTCTACGTGGAGCTAGGTACCTACAAAGTACCAACTGATACTTTGTAGGTACCTAGCTCCACGCACGCCTCCCAAAGGTCTGGGAAATCGTTGTCCCGTGAACGGGAAAGACATAGTAATAAAAAGGGCCTCTACGTGTTGGCTCAGTTGGTACTTTGTAGGTACCTAGCTCCACGCACGCCTCCCAAAGGTCCGGGACATCATTGTCCCGTGAACGGGAAAGACATAATAATAATAAATAATAAATATTTGCGGACAATCTTACACAAATCGACCTAGCCCCAAACTAAGCAAAGCTTGTACTATGGGTGCTAGACGACGATAAACATACTTATATATAAATACATACTTAAATAGATTGAAAACATCCATGACTCAGGAACAAATATTCGTGCTCATCACACAAATAAATGCCCTTACCGGGATTCGAACCCAGGACCTCCAGCTTCGTAGGCAGGGTCACTACCAACTAGACTAAAGCGGTCGTATATATTTTGCAGCGCTGATTTTCAGTGGCGCCTGGCTACCGGGGTAATTGTCACATGGTTTAAGTTGATTTTATCTGCAAATACAATTTTATATATAATTTAACTAAGACACAAAATAAAACATTAGGGAGTGTAAGTGCGCGTATTTGTGTGTGTGTGTGTGTGTGTGTGTGTGTGTGTGTGTGTCATTTTTTGGCCCCTGATATACGTCATGGCTGCCTATTCTTTTGCTTTTTAATTAAATGTTGCTTTAGGGAATGTTTAAACGATGCTACGCTACTAGAATTTCTTATTGGAGGTGGTAGATCTGCCACGAAAGGCAGACGTACGGTGTAAAAAGGGGCATATAAGTCGTGGTGCTTGTCTAACGTGGCGTTGAGAAAATGCTAGTTTTTTATATAAGTAGGAGGGTTTTTTAGTTTTTATTATTCCGAAAAGTAATGAAGCAAAGTGCAAACATCGCCGTGCGTCCATGTTCATCATATGATGCTGATTTAGGTAAGGCGTAATGCGGGCTCGACGTGGAACAGGAAAACAGAATCGTATACAAGAATTTTGTATTCTTTGTATTATTTTCCTAGTCCTCATCAGCAAACACTCGCCAAAAACTGTATCTGTGTAATTTAGTTTTGAGAGGATGAGGGCTTCACACAAGTTTATGCGCATGTTTACAGTAAGGCAGTCGCGAATCCGGTATAATACTTTGAGCCTATAAAAACAGTTTCGCATCAGCTCAAGTACATGGCCCTCGAAGCGCAACGTTCCATCCATGACAAGCCCTAGGTTACGTGCTTCATATACCCTTTCTAGGTGGTCTTCTTCTATGGATACTTCCATGCTGTATGCTTCAATTTTTTGTATTTGTTTTTGGGTACCTAAGATCATGAATTTAGATTTGTCGGGGTTAATCATGAGGTTATTTTTACTACACCAGTTCGATATATTATTTAAATCAGTATTTAGATAATTTACAGCGGTATCGGTGGAACTGGGGTTGAAAGATATATACAGCTGTATATCATCAGCATATATGTGATAATCGCAGTGATGTATATTTTTTATAATGTCTGCGGTATACAAGATAAAGAGAATTGGTCCCAAAATGGAGCCCTGTGGGACTCCTCTCACAACAGGTAACTCAAATAAAGCATTTCCAAGCCGCCTTGGTTACAGATCTTCACATATTGCGAACGACCTGTAAGATAACTGCTAAACCACTTTAATGTTAAACTATCGAAACCATAGTAAGATAATTTAGAAAGGAGTAGGGAAGAGTCAATGGTGTCAAAGGCACGGGAAAAGTCAAGTAGAACTAGCAACGTTCCTTTTCCACAATCTTGGGCAGCTAAAATGTCATCCACTACGTCCATCAGAGCCGTGGAAGTGCTGTGACCTTTCCTGAAACCAGATTGCTTCGAAGGAAGTACATTATTTGTTTCCAGGTACTCTGTCATCTGGTCTGCAACTACACGCTCAAGGATTTTTGACAAAAAAGGCAAGATACTTATTGGACGGAGATCCTTAAAACCACTGGGGTGTTGAATTTTCGGAATAGGTTTGATCACAGCCTTTTTCCACTGCTCTGGAAAAACCCCAGTCTCAATAGATTTATTGACTATTTTAGTAATTACATTTAAGGTTCTAGGTAATGTGAGTAGAATCATATTTAAGCTTAGACCGTCATTACCTTGCGCATTGGTTGAAATTGACTTTATAATTTTAGACAAAGTTATTTCATTTACAGGCTGCAGTTTGTAAATACTATTAAAATATCTATTATGCTCGTATTTCGTTAGAAAGGATATCTCAATTTGGTTGTTAATGGGTAAATTTAAAAAATGATTGTTAATTTTGTCGGGGTTACATAAATGGGTAGGCAGGTCTATGTCATTTTTCTTAAGACTTATAACATTTTTTTTAATGTTTTGCCATAGTTTACGAGAATTATGTATGTAATTTATTTGTTGATTAAAAACAGCACACTTTTCACTGTACATTGCGTCATTAACAATGCCTTTAAGGTCCCTGTAGTATTGTTTATGCGTGTCAATACCTGTCTGTTAACATCTTGCGTCCGCGTCATCACGTAGTTTCATCATTTTCTTTACAGTAGGCGTTATCCATGGGTAGGAGTGGTCCTTGACATTGGATTTTTTTGTAGGAGCATGCACATCAAATATTAACAATAAACAAGTGGTAAATAGATTGACCATATCGTTAACAGTCCCAACCACAATTTCCTCCCACGGAGTGCAGTTGATATGTTCGTTTAAAATAATATATCTTGATCTATGTCTTTTAGAGGTCTGTAAACGAAGCATTTCGGTATCTGCTTGTGCTTTTTAATGTTTAGCTCACAAGTTATAAATGAATGACTGCTTAGATTAGGTAGATAATTAACGTCTAATTTGGATATTCGTGTATTAGCACATACGACATCAATTAGGGTTTCACTGTGGTCTGTGTAGTGAGTGGGTTTGGTAACATGCTGGGTTAAATTCATACAGTCTAAGAAATCCAACAATTTTTTTTGACTTTGACTTTGTCTTTTGATTTAATTATTTGTACTGGGATGGCAGCTGTCAAATATGGGATGTAAGGGCATTTTCACTATATAGGGGTCAATTTTACAGAAACACTTTGATAAGTATAGTACAATTTTCGACAGTAATTACAGTGATGAAAGTGTAACTTTCCCGAAAATGCCAGTTTAAAATAGTCTCGTTAAAAGTAGGAAACAAAAGTGTTCAAGTTACTTTGTACACTTTCTAAACTTCATGAATTGGCCGTAGCAGACGGCATCGAGTTCTTGTACGAAGTAATCGATTAGTTACGGTGCGCAATCCGCTTTTCAATGAAGACGATGAATGACCATATAAGGCCCGAATCACACTGGCGCGGCCTGCGGTGGCGGTCAATAGTAAATTTGACAGCTAATGAAATAACGTGTTATTATATATTTATTCACTACTGTCTGCCGCGACCAGGGTGCGCCAGTCTGTGACAGGCTTAATGACTTCCATGACATTTGATGGATTTTAACTCTAAGATAATACTGTAACATAAGGCATCTTAAAAACTTTAACTGTGTGCAATTTCAGGTATTTTCAAACATCCTCACTTTTATCTTCGTAATTGAGTAAGCTACGGCTGGTTAACCAGGGCCGCATCAAAATGGGCAGGTTTAACTCTAAGTACTGCACAAAGTGAATTCTTCGCGAAATGAAAACAAACAATAAAACTATCCTTCGCGGAGGATAACTGAAACGGCGGCCGTCGCTAACACCGAAGCGTAAGAGGGTTTTATTGTTAACTTAGTCGGCTCAGTCATGAATACGGTATGTCCTCGCGTCGTAAAATACCAATGAAGCGCCTTCCCATCTCGCCAACCTTCGTCGGTAGCTCGTCGTGAGTTTTCTGCCTAGACGGACGACAGACCACGCTACCTTCGGCGCAGTCGCTAGCGCGTACTAGACGGCCAAGGGCGTCCGAAGGTGAAACGAAACTTCGCTGCAATCAACTGTCTGCCTGGTCCATCCGAACCAAGGTCCCATCATCCAACTGTTTTTTTTTACTGTGACCCATCTGGATGCATATACTTACAAACAAACAAAAAAATACGAATTGGCTCATCAATGACGGAGTTCTGAGGGAACAAACATTGAAAAAGAGTGATTAAAAAAAATATAACCGGATTGAGAACTTCCTCCTTTTTTTTAAGTCGGTTAAAAACCAGCGGCCTTGCCGCGTCCCATACACATTGTTTCGTTTATAACAGTTATCATCACATTCATTATTTTATTATATTTATTTCGCCATGGGGTGGGGCTATGCGGTCTCCTTGCGGTCGGAGTACACTGCCATACTGTCAATTGAAGAAGAAGAACGGAAGATAGTTGTCAAAATTTTGAAGAAGGATGTTGCGGTGATCACGAGCTTTGCGATATATTTTTCAGGTTTTGCTTAAGAAAAAAAGGACTGTATCTTTCATCAAAGACTTTTGTACCTACACGACCGAAGCAGGAGCACCAATAGGGGTAAGCCTAGATTCATCTATTTATATACATCACAAATTTCATCCGAGACGGATCGGAGTCCGTGACGTTGAAAATACCAAAAAGGAACCAGTGCGCTCGTTCGAGGAACACACACGTAACGTAAACTTGCGAGTGCTCGACGCTGGCATGGGCACTGTATGTCAAAGCAATATGGATTAAATTTGAACTAAGAGAATTTCTCTTCATTCGAATTTGAGCCATGTCACTTTGACTTAGAGTACCCATGCCATATATTATACTAGTACAGCGTCGAGCGCTTGGACGTTATTGTACATGTTTATACTCATCACCTCAATGATACCGAAAGTAAAGATACTCCTGTCCTAACAATATTCGCTTGACATACTGTGACGCACTGTGACAGCTGAAGACTAAGGCACGGTGGCCCGCGATTGCCAGTGTCGGGCCACCGCATTGGACGAATTAATCTATGCATCACCTTTATTAATTGTGAGTGTTTAATAAACTTGCTATTTTATTAATTTAGAAGCCAGATTGTGACTCACATAGCCGCTTTTGTGGTTGTAAATTACTCGTACCAGTATAACTGTAATATCCGCAATTCAGCATACAGTTTGTCTGTGCCATGTCTATGATAGATGTTTTTCAATTTGGCTCAACCTCTACCGTATAATGCATTCTGCCAAACTGGCATGTTTTATTGACTTTGAGCCCTATTCTTTAGCTGACAAGAAACATTTTACAGCTCGAAGTCATTGTCAGTAAGAATAAGGGGTAACTGGGGGAATTAATGATTACGCGACGGTGTGGCAGAGGGCCAGGTTTACAGTAATCTTCCATTTGAGGCAGCGATTTGTCTAGCAGACGGATAGCGAGCTCTGGGCCTGATCCGCTCTGCGAATCGCCTATTGCTACTGTTTCCACATGTACTGGGTTAAGGAAAATATAAATTATCCCGTGCTTGTGATGTGTTGTTATATACCTGAAGAAATGCTTTTCTATTCTATTCTATTCTATCCCCCTAAGACTATTTTATGTTCGTAAAATGTACAGATTAACGGCGGGCACCGATCTCCGATTACAGGGCGATCAAAAAATAAATAAAAAATGACAAAATTGCGTCCCGAAATTAGCGTGACTGAGATGCTTGCTCATTTTTCAAGTGAAATGCTCTTACCGTTATTCGAATGCGGACTTCCAGCTTCGCAAGCAGGGTCACTTTCAAGATTCACCTAGTGAATGGTTTTCTAATAGCACCCATCCTTAATGGATGTTATAGTAGAGCAGATATTAGCCTTTGGGGTCATAATAATATTAACACTACTACTTGCTCTGTAGTAATGTTGTGTTCCTGGAGGTGAGCAAGGTCGCCAGAGCTCCCGAGGATGCGTTGTGTTGAGAGCGAGGGAATTTGTTCCTTCGGCTGTCAACATCGCGAATCCTCAAACATATCAAGGGTCGACAACGCCCATGTTACTCCTTTGGAGTTGCATGCGTCTATAGGCTGCGCTCTCCGCTTACCATCAGGCGGGCGGTACGCTAGTTGCCACCGTCATTGTATAAAAAAAAACAAAGATCTTGGACAAGTGTTTGATTTTTTCTGTACTTTGAATCTTTCTGACATAAAATTCGAGAAACATTATACTGAACTTTTTGCATGGGACCAAATAGACATTCGCAAAAAAACAGCTAGGTTTACTCCATACTTTGACTCTCAATTAAATTACAGTTAACTGTTAGTGGGCTCTTATTTTTTCTTCCGTCAATTTCGTGGTTGTTCCCATGGGAAAAATTGTTCGGTATGACTATTGTCGTCACTTTTTGTCATTCCGTGTCAATGACCCCAAAATCAAATAGTTGGTATTAGGTATTAATTATTTTTTCGAGACGGTGGTAATAAAAACGCGCAGTTTGATTTTTCTAGACTAAATTCATTTAATAAATCACACCCGTCTGTGTAGGAATTAGTATGACCTATCACATATTATATTACATAACTACATACTACGCAGGACTAATATAAGAACAATTAAAAAATCCTACAATTATTTTCCCCTGACTATTGAAACCCGTGCTCTTAGTGAATGCGAAAGTAATTAAACGAAAATAACAAGCAACCGCATACAAAGTTTCACGCCGAAAAACCTCTGTTTTTAAACGCTGCAATAAAAAAGCGGAAAACGTCCTAAATATGTAAATATTATGCAGATTCAGTTCAGCCACACAGTCCAGTTACAGTGTATTGCCGAAATTTATGCATCATAAAAAAAGAATAATAAATGAGATAGGTACGCCCTGGAAGGTACGTCATAGGGTGTGGAATGAGTTTCTTCTGCCTTCTTAGTAAATTTCCAACTTGAAAATGAGAAAGCATAGCATAGTCTCGCTGTTATAAAGTGAACAGTACTTTGACACTACGTGAAGTAGCTTAATTTATTTATTTAAAACTAGCTTCCGCTACCTCCCGACTTTGTTACTATCCTATATTTTCATCCAAGCTATAAACTATCCACGTGCTAATTTTATCCAAATGGATTGAGCCGTTTAAGCGTGATCCAAAAATCTAAATATCCAAACTTTCGCATTTATACTATTAGTAGGAAATAGTAGAATAGTAGGATGTAATCATTTTATTTTCTAAGTTTATAAAAGATGATTATTTACTCTAAGTAAATTGAAATAAAACTAAGATAAATCTAAAACTTTTCTACCGACGGTGCCGGCGGCATTTCCTCGCTGAATAGCAATGCTATGATGCGTTGCGCAAGAAAGCCGTCAGCTTAATTTTTGGTCACCAGTTACTAACCAAACTTCAGCGAAATAGCTAATTACTTTCATTTATTTATTTCTTAATAACCTGTAATTTCGTAAACGTCTTAAATCCCTTACAAAACATATGGGTACAAAATAAGATAAATATTTATATGTTTTATGCATAAGTTCGGGGTTACCGATGAATTTTTGCGAGCCTTTTGAAATACCAAAGGGCATGCGTTTAAAAGCATGCTGAACTCTGAGAACAGTACACAAGGTGTCTTCAATGTATTCAAAATGTCCCATCTCTACAGGAACAGCCCTGCATGTTTTTATGTCATGAAAACTTTACTGTCCTTGTTTATGAAACCCAACTTCCTCAAGGCCGGTAATTGTATGGCGACTCTGAATTGTTTATAACGTCCTGCTACTTCGGGGTTTGTGGACGATGAAAACATGTTTATATAAACATGTTTGTATTTTTTTTTCATTACTAAGTATTTAAAAAATCTTTAAATACTTTTTTAAAATCATTTATTGACTATAAATAACAACACAAAAGGAAACATTTGTACAGCGGACAAAGCCGTAAATGTACCTACTTGTAAGTGCCCCGCTCCATCTCATTAAAAGAAATAAATATTACGGGACAATCTTACACAAATCGAACCAGCCTCATGGTAAAAGCTCAATAAGTCTTGAAGACGTATGAAAAGTTATACCTGGTCATACCCTGGCCTTACAATCAGTGAGTGAACAACCAATCATCCCTGTTTTCCTACTCTTAGGGTTGGTGTTTTTTTTTCAATTTTATATGGAATTGCAACAAAAAAGAATTATCAAAATCGGACTACTCTGTAAAAAGTATGCGTCGGCTCGAGAACCTCCTGCGTTTTTTCGTAGGTTAAAAATAAACGACATAACCGCCGCGTTGTCTCATCTTCATGCTGATTCATAAACTTGTCTAAATTCTTACCAGGGGACCGATTTTTGACTTTCGAGAATCAAAAATCAAACAAAAGCAAATATGTTTTGAGTGTCAAAATGGCAGTCACGTATTTTCTACCAACAGAATTGAATACGAGTGATCAATACCACTCGTATTTAAATTCAATATCGCTATTTCAAAGCAGCATTTCATAATTTTTGTCAGTTTTCGAGTGAAAGAGTCGAGCGCTCGAAAGTCAAAAATCGGTCCCCTGTATAGATGAATTATTTAAAAAAAGTCTGCAAAGTTTCCTTTCAAAAAAGATATACCTGAGTGCTATGGAATTCCTATGAAGATAAGACTTTTAAGTTGCGGTATAGGATAGTGATTTTAAACGTGGGTTAACTAGTAAAACCTGCATTTTATCGTACTTACCTTAGACCTAATTTGTAAAAGCTTGACAATTGAAAGAAAGAAAGAAAAAAAAACCGGCCAAGTGCGAGTCGGACTCGCGCACCGAGGGTTCCGTACAAACCTATAACAAGCAAAAGTTGTACTTAGTATGTTTATTACTAAATGATAAATGAAAATGGAATCCGTAACATTACAATGTGGAAAGCTGGGGGAGCATTAATTTAAACAGGGTCACTTTATCAATTTAGTAATCCTTCTTTAGGCTTTGATTTCCTTACGAGTAGAACTACTCGCAAGGAAATCAAAGTTGCGAAAGGCAAAATAAGCGGATTACTTAAATTGCTGTTTCTTTTGAAAGCTGAGTTCACGGGAAAGTAACTTTAGGTGTTGATAACCTTGAGATTACCTATAATATATAATAATATAAACCAGCCCATATACGTCCCACTGCTGGGCACAGGCCTCCTCCCATGGATGAGAGGGAACGGGCAGTAGTCTCCACGCTGGCCGAGTGCGGGTTGGGGACTTCACATACATCTTTTTCAGTTTTAAATTATGCGGCTTATATTGCTTTTTCTTATGATTGCGTCGACATAAAACTTTCGTTTTGCTACAGCTGAAAGGTATTATAGACATGAGTATTTGACATGAATTTCAATTTAATACCTCTACACATTTACGAGAAAAAAGGTAGTAAGTTTAAAATTTAAAAAAATGATTTTTGTATGATTTTACTAAAAATGTCTACTTTTCGTAATTTTTCCTTTGTCTGTCCTATATGAAGTTTCTTCGTGCCAAGTTTTAAGTTTCTGTGTTAACGGGAAGTACCCTATAGGTTTTGAGTTTGTTGCGAGTACTCAATTTCAAAATATGCGACTTAAATTGCCATTTCTTTTGATTGCGTTGACATAAAAGTTTGGTTTTGCTACATCTGATGGGTCATATAGCTCTAAGTATTTGACATGAATTTTAATTTAATACCACCACACGTTTACTAGGAAAAAGGTATTAAGTTTAAAATTTAAAAAGTATTTTTTTGTATGATTTAACTAAAAATGTCTACTTTTCGTAATTTTTCCTTTGTCTGTGTTATATGAAGTTTCTTCGTGCCAAGTTTCAAGTTTCTGTGTTAACGGGAAGTACCCTTTAGGTTTTGAGTTTGTTGCGAGTACTCAATTTCAAAATATGCGACTTAAATTGCCATTTATTTTGATTGCGTTGACATAAAAGTTTGGTTTAGCTACATCTGATGGGTCATATAGCCCTAAGTATTTGACATGAATTTCAATTTAATACCACCACACGTTTATGAGGAAAAAGGTATTAAGTTTAAAATTTAAAAAATGTTTTTTGTATGTTTTAACTAAAAATGTCTACTTTTCGTAATTTTTCCTCTGTCTGTGCTATATGACAATGCTTCGTGCCAAATTTCAAGTTTCTGAGTTCACGGGAAGTACCCCGTAGGTTTTGCGAGTGTCGAAAAACTATAAAATTTGCAGCATAAACGACTGTATCTTTTGATTCCGTTGGCTTTTAAGTTTGATTTTTTACAGCTCCAAGAGACAATAGACCTGAGTATCTGATATAAATTTCAGCTTGATACCTCCACGCATTCCTGAGAAAAATGGTCTTGACAGACAGACAGACGGACAACAAAGTGATCCTATAAGGGTTCCGTTTTTTCCTTTTGAGGTACGGAACCCTAAAAAAAAAAAAAAAATTTATTTGGTGTGATGTCATGTTACCTACATCTACTAAGAAATTAAAGATAGGAATTCACCAAAATGGATGCCACTCAGCATATGCCACCAGCAATACATTGCTGAAGGCGCTGGTTTTCAGGGCACCCAAAGAGAGATACAGATAAAGATCTTAAAATATAACTTATAATTACATTTTGGGGTGTTCCTATTGTAAGAAACACATATATGTAACATGACATCATACCAAATAAATATGTTTCTTTCTTCTTTTAATAGAAAAAGTGAACTTTTATACAAACTGAATACTTAAGGGTTGTCACAAAACTGACACTAAGTTATTAATTTTTGTTAAAATGCTGACGCAAATCGGTTCCAATTTTAATACCCCTCTGTTACCTTACTGATGGTTACGGACTCATGAGAAACGTTATACATTTTAAACCTTCCTCTCCGATACCTCACAAGAAATGAAACGATTCTCAGAAGAAATCAGAATAGAAATAAATTCTCGGGCATTAATTAAAAACTCAACGAAGTTCCTTTGTCCTCCAACAATTTAATCAAGACATCAAATAATAAACGTCAATTCCTTAACATCAATAAAAATGCCGTGAACCACTTCCGACCTTATGTCACGGATTTTAAAGTCTAGAATTGTGTGTAGAGGACTAGGTTCTTTTATGTCGCACCTAGAGTCATAAAGAAAGTGTAACGAGAGCCATAAACGAGTCCACTTCGATTAAGTGTAAGTAATAAATGACCTCAACGGCGATCGGCGAATTTAAGTAAGTTGTTTAACACAGGAGTCGGTAAAAGTAAGTAAAAGTTTACGAGGCAAATTAGACAAGGTAGTGGAATGTTCATGAAGATAATTAATTAGTTGTAAAATCTGTGCTGGTAAAAGATTTTATTTAAGCCGGAACTATTTTTGTATCAAGGTATCCATTTACGTTGTAAAGTTCTGTTATATACGCGTCCAAGCTTTGAGTACATTTTACTTGGGTACATTTTTGCGTTCCGTGGTGAAAAGGTATGACTCTGCCAACCGGAACCCCGTTACTAAAGTTCCAGCTATCTGGCTGTATGAATGTGTGTAAATCTGTCATGGAACTGTATCGTATCTATATTACAAAAAAAACGAGTATATAAGGTTATAAATAATGCAGATCACATACAAGGAAAGCGTTACTCGTTAACTGTAATCATCGTCTGCGAGTTCGACTCGCACTTGATCGATATTTCACTTTGCTTTTGTACGCACATAACTATAATCTATACTTGCTTAAGTATATATAAATTATAAAAGTAACATAAGAAATGTTATAACAAAATATAACTAAACTAAACCTAAAACTCTGTCTCTTTTATTATTTTTTTTCTGTTTTCTTTTTTACAATTGTTTGACTGTGTTATTGTGGTTTTTATTGTTGTACGTTTGTACATGTGTGCGCTTCCCGCCGTGGTTTCATCAATGGTTTCAACGGAAGATCAGCGCTGGTAATCGCCAGTAACATGCTGAATTGGGACCATTTCAGTCCCAACCATTTCGTGACGTGATTTATTTGTATTTTCATTCAATGTTTGTCGTTTTGTGTGTGTCGAGATGAAATGTTCTTCTTTCTTTCTTTCTCAAAAATGAATATCCATTAAAAGTAAATGCCCCCCAGGTGGGTTATGGTGCCCAGAAGGCTGGCAGCCAGCTGGTCACCGGATGTTTCAATGAGCTGCTCCGAAAACTCTTCATATAGGGCCGTCGCACCCGGTCCCCACGCCCCCAATGTTTCCACTCCAAACGGCGCAAACATGTAGCCCTCGCCGCGTTCAGCATACCTACCTAGGATATACTTTTCAGACATAAACATTAATTTCTAGTTTGTACCCACGTCATACTACAAACTCAGAAAATATAGCACAACTTTGAAAAATTGCGTACGTGTAGTTGATGTAAATTCATAACATTCATAACAGTAGCCAACTTGCAAATCCTAACTGCCGAGTTACGTGCGCCCAAATTATTTGTATGTTGCCAAACTGAACTACGAAATGCTGTTTGAATTAATTCCACAGACCGGGACGATTTATTCGATAGCTTTGTTAACTTTTAACTGATATTTTTAAGTCATGCAATAATACGGATATTTCTAAAATAGTTATTTACGATACAAGTGCCGAAAATAGGAAATTCGCAACGAGTGGTGATAAATTAAAACACGACCGAAGGGAGTGTTTCAAATTGACACGAGTTGCGAATTACCTATTCGCACGTGTATCGTACAACGTTTTACTGTACATATGGCTCTTTAAAGTTTCGACATATGCACGGAAAGTGCTCTTTTCCGCACTAGTGCGGAAAAGTAGCACCATATATACTGTAAAATATTTTGTGATAGTGAAGTCATATTGTAGCGTTCATGTTCATAATTATTGTCAATCGGTTCAGTGATTTAGGCGTGAAAAGGTAACATTCAGACATATAGAGTTACTATTGCATTTACAGTATTATAATAGTATGGATTGGTTAATGTTCATATTCAAAACTGACTTCCTCCCCGAGATATAACTTTTCAAACTTGTGCATGTACTTAAAACTAGTTTTAATTTTATACACACATACCGCCGCAAGTGGAACGTTTCAAAATGTCCAAACAGACGAAAAAACCTTTCACTCTTGTAAGCCGCGTTCAACAATCCAGTTCTAGTTTAAAAATGGCTGAACTGTTTTCATCAATCCATTCTGTCCACTATATTTGTAGTGAATTGTGTGTATTGTATACAGCCCATTGATTGGCTGTCAACATCAAAGCTTCCGTCGGTAACAGCAAGGCGTTTTACATTTGAAACTTCGTTTCGAACGCAATAAGGAATTTCACCGCCGACACCGAAAAATACCTATCCGGTAAGTGCACAGGTGCACGCTGCGCTTCTAACTTGAAAATTGAGTTGTTTTTGATGCCATCTCTGCCTGGCACGTTTGTGGTTTGTATTTGGAACCATTGATTACCTGTCAGCGTCAAAACACAGCTTTCCCGCCAATAACAGGAAACAGAAAGGCGTTTTATTGTAGCGACGTAAAGGCGGGCTGACATTTTATTTGTATTGACGCGGGCAAGACAAAAGCGAAAACGGTATCGACGATCAATGCAACCACAAAACTTGAATAAAGGGGGACAGTGCTTGAAAGGAAACTATCTGGTGCAATGATTTAATATAAAAAAGAGGTAGTTGAGAGGGTATAAGCGCTCCAAAAGTGGCACACTAAAACTGAGTCAATTGTACCAGCGTGCCTCAGTTTAACGTCGTCAATGGAAACTTATGCTGTCAGATTAGGTGGACATTTTCAATCACGAAATTTCGTATAGACAACGTAACTACCTTTTTTGTATATTACATTATCTGGTGTATTTCGACTCGTTTTCCAATAACGTTTTTCACGTCAGGGGGACAATTATTATTATTTTTATTAAAAGATATAAAAACACTATACAAAATTAAAAGACGCGTACAGAAAGCTGTTTAAGGTTTATGCGTGACGCGAAAGTATCGCACCGCTCGCAACAGACTTAGAATTGACTATATGTAGAGTTAGAATACACGGTGTTTTTTTTAACCGTCTTAGAGCCGAAGCTTAGTTAATGCATACATTACAAAGAACTTAATTTTTTTTTAAGTTATTTTTTAAATGCATAAAATATTGTTTTTTTTTTATTAATATTAATTTTAATCATCCAGCTGAGTGACCGCAGTGTCTGCTAGCCGCCATTTTATGTAGATAGATACGAACTCTAACCGGGTGAATGAACTTCGCTCCGTGCGCCATAGAGAATTTTTCAAACTTAATTACCTTTTATTACTAAAAAATTAACTAAAAAAATTATTTTTTTACGAATGGATAGTACCTTTTGAATACTTTCAGTGGGCTTCGGCTCTAAGACGGTTAAAAAACACGTTGTATAATAGAATAGACGTTTATGATAATAATATTATTCTAAGATTATACATGAATAAAGAAAATAATATTCTTTATTGCCTCACATAGACAGCGATTTTATACAAGATCAGGCAGAATACATAATTGTAACAACAGGCGGTCTTATCCCATGAAAAACACGTCAAGTTTGCGCTCATTGGGACTCCCTCAACGAGTTGTCCTTTGGAAACTGTCCAAGTAAACAGTAGGTTATAAAAGCTAGTACTAAAATATTTTTTGATCGAAACTCAAGTGCACTGACATTATTCCTCGTACCACCAAAACCAGTTGACTTTGACTCCATCACACTAACAATTCAAGATACTAGAAAAAGGTCCTCTCATCTCCTGTGGCTTGCACCCCCGTAACCATTCGCCTTACATAGTTGCTTGACTGCAGCTGAAATTAATATTTGATTTACGATCGCGACTGTACCCGATACTTTTGCTTTGCAAGCCGAGAAGCTTAATTAATAACATCCTATCTACACATGTCTGTTCTGTAAATAGCAATTTGCGTTTGTTTGCGTCAAATAGGTATGATGGAAAAACCCTGTTTTGGAAGTAGAATTTGACAAACACTTTGACAGGAAATAATTTTGCTCATCTTATCTGAGTTCTCAAGCAAATAAAAACAATGGACTTTTAATTTAACCAATCCCTTCGGTTAATAATTCAGAGTTTTCATTTGTTAATGAAACGAAACGAAACAAATGCATCTCTCCTCCTATATAATAAGACTTTCATTCCTTTGAACCATTTTGTTCTTCCTTTAGGAACCTGGGACTCTAGATGCTATATAACCAAAATAGTCAACAAACAACAACTTAAAAGCAATAGTACATTGTTGTACAGGCTGGAAAGTAGGCGATAGATGGACGAGGGACCTCGGACAAGAAGAGAACGTGCATTGCACGTTTAATGAGGTATGAGTGAAAAAGGGACGAACTGCTTATTTGTATGACAATAAACATTTTCTTTTTTTAGGGTTCCGTACCCAGAGGGTAAAAACGGGACCCTATTACTAAGACTTCGCTGTCCGTTTGTCTATCTGTCACCAGGCTGTAAATCAAGAACCGTGATAGCTAGACAGTTGAAATTTTCACAGATTAAGTATTTCTGTTGCCGCTATAACAACAAATAATAAAAACAAAATAAAATTAATATTTAAGATGGGCTCCCTTACAACAAACTTTTTTTTAAACTGTTTTATAGAAAATGGTACGGAGCCCTTCGTGCGCTAGTCCGACTCGCACTTGGCCAGTTTTTAATTTTTCTTTCTTTCTTTTGGTATAGTGCTTGAAATAATTATAAATAGAATTCTAAATGAAGTCAAAATGTAATTGAAGATCTACGAATGCTACGATTGTGCGTGCGGCTGGTGTTCGGCGGCAGCGGCGCAGTGCCCGGGCGGCGGGCGCGGGCAGCACGGTCTGTTCTGATTGGCGAATCGCTGTTTACAGCTGAACTTCTAAAACATTGCTGGCCTGTTCAAATTTATAGAAGGCCCGTTAGCGCAGCGCACAGTTAATACAGTTTTAAGGCCTCAATTCAGACCACATTTCGCCATATTTCCGTGCAGTGGCCTAAAAACTATTTTATCACTACACTAGCCGAGCCCTGCTGCCAGAAATTTCATCTGAGTCTATACGCCTGCCTTCTTATAAAAGTTCGGTGATAGACAAGATAATTAAGATCACCTATTTTTTACATTCATTGTCTGCCATGATAAGTCTCCATAAAATACTGGAGCACGAACAAAGCCCAGAAACCGAGCCAAATTAAGAAAGTTTCCTAAGTTGGCCCGACCGGAAATCGAACCCAGGGCTTAGCAGTAAGTAGGTCATCTAAAACTGAATCAAACAAACTTTGGAGGCTAACATCCGGGAATGAGTCAACTAGTCAAGGTGTCGGTAAAGCGAAGAAAGTACGTATAACCCTGATTTCTTGCGAGTGAAGTCTAGGATATTTTTCAATACTACGACCGACAAACAAATGAATAGTTTGCATGTAGCCTTGAAAGTTGAGATTCGGAAAGAATCACAAGTGTTTTGCCAACCCTTCATAGATTTGAGGGCTCTCACCCTTATTTAGTGACCTGTGAAAAGGTACAGTCAACGTCATAAACATAATTCGATTAGAAAAGGTATTTTTTCTCTAGTGCGGTGGAGTGTTATGCCAATCGCATTTACTTCAAAAGCAGAAAGGTTCCGTACGAACAATACAGTGTGTTACCGGCATGCGGGCATTTATTAAAACTGATGTTCCATTAGCAGTATTTGAAAAACATAATTATGTAAATTACCTGCGCAATTAATTTCCCAAAATACAAACCTTCAATGGACTAGGTGTATGACGCCGTACTAAACAAAGTATGAAGAGCTGTCATTTACACTTACTTGTCAGTTTACTTTGCTGTACATTGCTGGCAATTTAAATTTTGTTAGAAAATTTATGCAGTCAGAATTATAGTCAATTATCTGTATCAAGGTCACGATTAAGTTAAAGAACTCCGTTAATTTACCCTACTTAAAAAAAAGCCCGCATACACACAGTATAATTTCAAAAAGGTGGAGTGACTGGTGCGTGATAATATCATGTTGAGAAATGGTCTCTACACGATCCTCGGTTTTGCACTGATCACCGCACGTACGTCACGTGTCTACATTAGGAGCACACTACATCCGTTGAGTTTCTCATCTGTGATGAGCGTAGGTACCATACGACATCAGTGACTACAAGGCAAAATATAGTTGCATCATGTAAGTTGCGGCTGCCGCGTTTATGCAGTGCGTCACTTATGTTTGCCGAGGCACGCACAGACGGCTTTGACGCCGTTTGGCGCAAGAAGTCTGTCTCTCTTCTGAATGGAATGCGCAGGAGCAGCAACAGCATCCTGAAAATGATAGCTGGTTAGTTTGATTGTCCCTTAACAAAAATACTTGCCGACCGCATCAAATCCCATTTTACCATTAAGTACTAACCTAGACTAAGAATAACTAACACCAGTGGACCTCATAGTTGTCTTGTAATACATTGAATTAAATAAATAAGTATGACGCAGGAGCGGTCATTGTGGCACTATTTGGGGGAGGCCTATGTACAGCAGTCGACATCCTTTGGCTGATATGATGATGATGATGATGATTATGTAAGTATACTTTTTCTACCTTATAACTTATAAGCAATACCTAAGGTCTAAGAACCGGTGTACACCCTTTTTGCCGAATTAGGTATGTTTCGTCAAATTTCATTTATCAACCAACTTTTCGCCAAAGTTTTATTTCGCAAACCAATCTTTTTTTTTTTACTTCGTAGTGTTTTTATTTCGCTACATTTTTATGTAGCAAAATTTTGTTACGTCAAATTTTATGTGGTAAATAATTTTGTAGCAATAATTTGACCGAGCTGAAATAAACATCCCAGCAAAAATAAAATCATGCTGCAATTTGAACCTTGCATTCTAACAAACTATGTTAGATTTCATAATGCCATTCAATATGTTGCTAAATCAGGGTATGCCAATCAATATACATTTGACGAAAACATAATTGACATCATAAAAAAATCCCAGGTACTTAATAATCCGTTTAATAATAATTTATCAAATCATTAGTTCGGAAATGATATCAGTGCGAAACGTTGAATTGGAAAATATTTATTTGCCCAAATAAAAATATGGGATACGTAGTTTGGGGAGTCAAGAATTTGCTAAATTTATAATTTTCGTTGAAACATTAGGAAACCTTTAGAACCGCAACCAATCTTTACATGTGTTTGATGCCGACTGATCATTTCACGTAGATATTACATTTCACTCTTCTTTGCCCTTTTCAGAGAAATTGATCGTAAATATTATTTTAAAGGTCGCCTTATATTGCCTGAGCTGTCAGAGTCAATTTAAATAAATTGTGTTCTGCAAAATAATTTACTATGCCATAAATAATTCTTAAGTTCGGTCAATATTTTCGAAAACAAATTATTACTTTTTTATTGCTTTTACAACCTATATGACAAGGGAAGAAAGAAAGTAAAACAAAAAAAAACTTATATATTCAGGGTGTGACCTGAAACAGGGGCAACAAATTAAACGGTAGACTATTGAGCTTCTGAGCAATTTTAATTAAAAAAAAAACTTTTTTTTGTTTTCTTTTTCTATAAAGTAAGTTCACGTGTATTTTATTATGGGGTGACACAAGTAGTTCTTTCTATTTTAAAAACACTAAAAAATTAACAAAAGCATAAAAAAAATCACAAAAAAATAACTTATTAAAACAAAAACGCAAAGACTATTATGATGCCTGTCACAGACTGCAGGCCCGATCAGACGGTCAACCACATGGTTTTGGAATGCTCGATAACGAAATTTTCAAGGCGGATGGAGATTCTCAAGTGTCTTAACCAACTTGCTACAGAGTAGGTACTTGAAGAGGACAAATTTAAATCTTTAGTCAATTTATTATTATTATTATCTCATAATTCTTTTACATGTAACCCAGTGACCAAAATGCCATACGGTAAATAAAATAAAAAACAGACTGCAGGTGCAGCCTGTGAATAATTGTGTAACTAATTTACTACTGACGCGCCAGGCTGTGAGGAGATTTACTCAAGACACAAATAAGTTGCCACATACAAAAAAAAAAAAAACAGAATAAAAAGGAACACACTTGCTGTTTGCTCTTAGATAAATGTCTTCTAACATTTATCTCTATCAACATAAAAACAATCTTTATCACATAATTTTTCATCCTCAGAACAGCCACCCGAGGTCACCAACCTGTATTCTCAATAAAAACCTTACAAAATGATACGTTTATTTTGTTAAAAATAAAGCCGGCAATAAAGTGTGGGACACGTAGGGGCAACCGCGCTCTTCCATTTGGTCGGGTGTTACGTGGGTGAAAGACGTGACGGTGAGGCATGTCGTGTGAAAGAGGACGTGCTTCGTACGGTGAAACAATGTGGTGTTGAGGTTGACTTAAGATTATGGTTGAAATAATTGAATGTGACCAACTTTATACAAAATTGACATTGGAATTGAACTCTTCTATCTATAACGGTAGAGTTGCTTTTTGAACGGAATACTTTGATGCAATTCGGCAAACTCAAATTATCTCAAGTAGGCATACGTGAGAGGTTTTTTTTTCGTTTATTCTAAGAATACGGTCTGCCTGATGGTAAAGCCCAGGTAAAGCCTTCCGAAACGCCAAACTTAAGTGGCTTAGTTTGCCCGCTGGGGCCAAAGGCAGCGTGGGTAGACCCCCTGCAAGATGGACTGATGACCTGGAAAACTTCGCGGGATTCTGCGGGTGGTGCAGGACCGGTCGTCGTCAGGGGGCGTCGTGGTGGAATGCTCGCGATCGCACTGCGCCCCGATTAACGGCAGGGACATGCCAGAGTGGTTTTAGTGGGTAGACTCCCTCCCCCTTCTGTTTAAATACGGTTGGCTGGAGGGTGAGAGTCCCACATACCTCCCATTATAGTTTCCTCTAGCTGGGGGGACGCGTAAGTGCATTTAGACTCCGTCAAAAAAAAATTCTCATCTGGGATGAGCGTAGGTACCATACGACATCAGTGAATGAAAGTGGGCAAAATATACTTCATATAAGTATGGCGCAGGACCGGTCATTGTGGCACTCTTTGGGGGAGGCCTTTATCTAGCAGTGGAAGTCTTTCGGCTGATATGATGAGGGTTAGCAGATACTATAGGTGATTTACGCCTATGCGATTCAAAAAGGATCTCAGGCGCGTTGCCCGTATTGATTTGAGTTCAGCTCGGCTCTGAGCGAACTCACAACAGAAGACACACCTTAACTCACCAGGAACACAAGACCATACCTACAGAGCAAGTAGGTACTGGCGTACAGATAACTTTCCAGATTTTTTTAAGTTTCACTACCCTGAACCTTAGTCGGGCGCTACTAGCGGGTGCTTTCTATACAACTTATATTAATGGCAACTATATATCTACGAAACCATTGACAATGAATGTGTTAAGGCGGAAGTAGCTCCCAAAATGTAGTCTCGCTCGCTCGAAAATAGCTTGATATGCTGTACAGCTAGGGGTTTTAATATACGTACATAAATAAGGACATAAATATGTGTATATGTATGTTATGTACGCATATTCTTATTCTTATTTTTAGTATCAGTGTTGTAATGGCGTATTTTTTTCTCTGCATTAGTAGTATGGTTAAATTTGATTTCCGCTTGATTAGGTTTTCGAAGACATCGCTTTCTAGCGATAAGTTGCTTGCCTCTGCTTGTTTTTTTATGTACTTTTGAGGTGTGCAATAAAGAATATTTGCATTGTATATTAATGCCCCTGAATGTATTCGCCCGTGCACGGACCAACTGGCGAAATTTGAATAAAAGTGAACATTTGTCAAAACAAATGCTTTTTTCGGAATATCAAACGTTCGTTTTAGATAATAATATACAACACATTGACTTCCGGGAATCACTACGCGCTACGCTCATAGCCGATCCCGTGGTTCCTGCGGCGCTAACCATGAAAATCGAAACTCGAAGTTCGTATAGATGCATCCCTGTCACTCCAGTTATGTAAGTGCGATAGAGATGGAAATACCCGAACTTTGACTTTCGAAGTTCATGGTTATAGTTCTGTATCTAGCGGAAAGTAGCTTCGAACAGGGAGCCCGCCAGGCGGGTTCCTGGCCGTGAAAGTGTTAAATGAATTATTTTCTAATGAACCGTGACAATGGCACTTGTGGTATTTAAATCGTAATTTTTCAGGATCCTGCATAATCGAGCCACATACCAACGTCGAGTCGAGCTCCCCCATAAACCATACAACCTTACAAAACTATCTTCAAATGCGTTTTATGTCAGTAACAACAAAGATTGTTAATTACTGTATATCTATTTTCGAATGGTTGTCTGTACAATGAAGAACACGACTGTAACAATACAAATCCGTGTTAACCATTTGACATCGGTATAATGGACAATAAACTCATTAATATTCCTCGAATGTCCCAATACGTCACGAAGCGTCCGTGGGGCACCTGTTGACTCCAGGAGCTAAGCGTTTGACGACGTCGACCCTCGAAGGGCTCGGGCTTAGAAAACGCACAGATTGCAGCTAGTTCACTTCATTATCAGCAGTGATCGGATAGATATATGCCTAAAGTTGGCGTAAACCTGGAAAAATTAAACGAGGACAGAATCGGCATCCCAAAAAAAATGAATACAAATCCGAGACTAAAAATGCAAAGATTTCGAGTTATTGGCATTTTTGTGTTTCGAATGATTTCAATTAACAGGGAATTTCCGAAAAGAGCTTTAGTGCTTAGTTGCTTACACTTCTGCAGGCGGTACTCGACAGCTTTATTTTATGTATAGATCGTTTAATCTACGAAGAAAGCTACCGCATTTAAAAAACACAAACTATGATTTTGCACCCGCAACCTTCGCTGCGCGCGCTGCTCTAACTCACTGAGCCATCGTAGTCCCTACTCGGTTAAGTAATAATTTGCTATTTTTTCAGTCACTTCACCCTTTTAGGGAACCTCAACACAGCACAAACTAAGGCAAGCAGGAGTGGGTTAATACTTTCTGGCTACTTTCTCGTGGATTGACCCATCTTTACAAAGTAACCAAGCTGACACAAACTAATCTGTTATCAGAACAGCCATACTCCAAAGTTGGAATGTTCGCGATAACATCAATATCAGCCATAACTTTGTATGTTTGAGTTCTCGTAGTAATGAAAGATTTCTTTGTTTCCTCGCCACGAACCCTGGCTCGAGTTAGAATCGTACTTTTGTCGTTTTTGTTTAACCCTTTTTGAAATGGGATAAAAGTACTTGCTTTTAAGAATCCCATTCAATTTCAACACTTTCAGCAAGCCGCCATTTTATCACTTTTTTTTATAAAACGCCTTGCCGACCCTTGATATGTTCGAGGATGTGTTGTGTTAAGAGCGAGGGAACTCGTTCCTTGAGTTGTCTCGGGAGCTCTGTCGACCTTGCTCACCAAGAACACAACACTACTACAGAGCAAGAAGTACTTATCGTTGTGGATAAGACATCCGTCACTCTCGCATTCGCATACTTGTGAGAACGGGATGTGTGTGTGTGTGTGTGTGTGTGTGTGTGTGTGTGTGTGTGTGTGTGTGTGTGTGTGTGTGTGTGTGTATGTGCTAGTGATGATGTTAAAACTACTAAGTTAGTAAAGCGTAGTAAAACATAAACAAAACATAGTATAATAATTGGTGAATATTGCGGTTTGAGATAAGACCACTCAGTAAATTACTCGTATCTAAAGAAAGAGCTTCACGGAAACAGCAATTTATAACTTCCCCGGTAATCCATGGCCCCTTCGCCTTCTAGCGTATATTAGGTAGTATTGGCTCCTACTTAGAGTTATGAGCCAGGCGGACCGTTACACCGAAACATGTTTTTTTTCTCTCAGAGAAGTAATTTCCATAAAATCATGTAAATATATTGATTTAAACTTTCACGATTCTCACACATTATTTATACTAAACGGGACTTAATCGCGTATAATTAACTTATTTATTTAACCTGATTATCCTGATGTTCCAAGAGAACCAGCTTTTATGCTCTACGTTAAGGGAGTAACGGACAAAGTCGGTACAATGCTGCGAAGGTAATATTCCATTAAAACCATATACATGCCAATATCCAAGGTCGTGGGACATCTAAGATCACCGAAGGATGTTATCCCCTTTCAATCACCAGGAGTTTATAAGGTTGACTGCAGTTGTGGAAGTTCCTACATTGGCGAGACCAAGCGAACCATCGCGAAAAGGGTCAAGGAACATATTGTATGTGGCTGTAAAAAATCGGCAGGTGAATAAGTCTGCGATAGCTGAGCATTTGTTGGAGTCAGGGCCAAACCACTGGATTGAGCTCCATAAACCGAAAGTCTACGGAACGTCATTTCTATAGTAGAAAAATACGTAAAGCCGTTGAAATCAGAAATAGTCGTAATTTCAAACGGGATGACGGTTTTAAGATTTCATCTTCGTGGAATCCTATCATAAGTTAATGCCAGCGTCAAAAAACATCGTCCGTTATATCACCGGACATTGTTAGTGTTGTGGTTCATAATGACCAAATGCAGGCAGTTCGGAAAACCCGCGCAGCAAGAAGATGTTGATACCCGCTCAAGCCAGTTGTCCCGTGACCATGGCTGTTGCAACACATCCGAAACGTCGGGAGACCCCAGTGAGTTAAATAAATAAGTTAATTATATGCGATTAAATCCCGTTTAGTATAAATAATATTATAACGTTATTCAGCCGTATTTTATAATATCGCTTTTTTTATACCGTTTTAAAGGCCTGCTCGTGGCCGATCCGTAACGACGAATCGCCATCGGTGTGACACACGGCCACACGGAACCCACGCGATGATGCAGGCGTGACTTCGCATACATTAGCGCCCTCCACGGGCCGTGTGCGCATCTTGGATTAAATTTTAACCCCCGTTCAACTTTAATAAGCCGAGACACAACACGAGTCCATTCCGCTCATCTTTCAAATCACAATCACATTTTAATATCGTGCGTTGCGTTGCATGTTTCAACGGACGACAAGCAACTTTGTAACATCGTGGCATCAGAGACTTCCCTCTGTTCTGATTTGATTATAACATATAAGTATTCAAATGTTAACTCTCAGAGACCTTATAAAACTCGAACCATTAAAAAAAAAACTCCTATTTTTAAGACACGTAAAGAATTGAAACTGTTGTTTATTTTCTTATGAATCATGTATTATGTTTTGACGACCGGTTAGCCTAGTGGGTAGTGACGCTGCCTACGAAGCTGAAGGTCCTGGGTTCGAATCCCGGTAAGGGCAAATGTTTGTGTGATGAGCATGAATATTTGTTTCTGAGTCATGGATGTTTTCTACGTATTTAAGTATTTCTATCTATTATATATATCGTCGTCTAGTACCCATAACACAAGCCTTATTGAGCTTACTATGGGACTAGCTCGATTTGTGTAAGATTGTCCCCTTATATTTTAATATTTAATGTATAAATTAGACATCACAATAGATTCGATATACATTGTCTTATAATATTTGTTAACTAACGGCCGTATTCATAATTCGTTTGTCCTTATCTGTCACTTTGACATTCGTGTTCGTAAGAAAGGGACAAAGCACATTTTATTTAGCAGAGGCATTTTAAGTTTTATGAATAAGGGGGTTCATTTTTTGATTTTGCGCTCGTTGTGATGATTCAGCGTGATATATTGAAATGCGGTTAGCATCGGAAGCGAACGACTAGAATGGACCTCAGGATATTGTTTGCTAATTTCTCAGTTCGCTCGCAGTCTAGTTTATTTTGTAATGAAGATTGGGTTGGGGCTGATCGTGTTTTGATTCGCAACAGGTGCTGGTTTGGGTTCGGGCTAATGAAAAGCTAATGTTGCATGTCGTGTTTTCGGTTGACGATGAGCTCCCAGACTTTCACTAACCACCAAAATAAGTTGTAATGATAAATGAATCATCATCATACTCCTAGCGTTAGCCCTAAAGGAGCCCGGGGTCCGCTTTGACACCTAACCCCAAGATTTGGCACAGGCACTAGTTTTACGAAAGCGACTGCCATCTGACCTTCCAACCCAGAGGGAAAACTAGACCTTATTGGGTTTTTTTTTGTCACTTTGATTTTACCAGAAACAGTCCCCGCGAAGGATACGGGCGACTGAATCCGCGATTACTGTATGGTAATAATAAGTGATTACTGAATGAATAATTGATTCTGTGGATGAATGATGAGTATGGTTGTAATGGATGATGGGTGAAATGAATTGGGATTAGACCGGTATCCTCACGATGTTTTCCTTCACCGAAAAGCTACTATAAATATTCCGTACATAAGTTAAGCCGGGTTTCGAATCCACGACCGCCGCTTGACAGCCGCATGCCTGAACCACTAGGCTACCGTAGCTCTCGTAGCTATGACAAATGAATATAAAATAAAATAAGTATCATCATCATCATCATATCAGCCGAAAGACGTCCACTGCTGGACATAGGCCTCCCCCGAAGAGTGCCAAAGTGACCGATCCCTCGCCACCCGCATCCAGCGGACTCCCGCAACATTTACCAGATCATCAGTCCACCTTGTCGGGGGCCTACCCAGTCTACCCACGCTGCGCCTTCCGGTGCGTGGTCGCCACTCGAGAAACTTTCCGCCATCGGATCTACGTGCTATGTGCCCCGCCCACTGCCAATTAAGTTTAGCGATCCGGAGGGCTTTATCGGTTACCTTGGTTCTGCTGCGATATATAGGTATATACGTATATAGGTATATCAAGGAACAATCTTACCAATGAACTAGCTCCAAGCTGATGCAACAACTCGCATGCGAGTTTTATTTCATTGCAGGATTTGAGTTAATTTGTCGTGTTTCGGTAGCCCCCACCTCCGCAGTGTAACATGAGAATCCTTTTGGTAACTTTTAATTAACTTTTGGACTATACACTTTTTTTCGAATATTTAACTTTGGTCCTGTGCCAGTGTTCGCCAATCTGCACAAAACGTATCAAGGTCGTCCCGCCATCTCCTTTTCGGTCTGCCTCTACTTCGGAAGCCATCTTTTGGAAGCCATTCGGTGGCTAATTTGGCCCATCGCTCCGCGTGCATCCGGCAGACATGTCCAGCCCAGTTCCACTTTAGCTTCGCGGTTTTAGGACCGAGACGAGTGGCGGAAAGGAGGGGAGGCCTTTGCCCAGCAGTGGGACACAATATAGGGTATTAAAAAAAAAAAAAAACTTTATTATTTTTCATGATGTTGATATTATTTCTGTAATTTACAATGTATTATAATCATCCGGTAACCATCCATATAGTGACAACGTCTTATAAAGGACAAGGGCTCCCGAGGATGCGTTGTGTTGAGAGCGAGGGAACTTGTTGCTTCAGCTGTCAACACAGCGTATCCTCAAACATATCAAGGGTCGGCAACGCCCATGTTAATCCTTTGGAGTTGCATGCGTGTATAGGCTGCGGTGTCCGTTTGCCATCAGGCGGGCCGTACGCTTGTTTGCCACCGTCGTAATATTAAATAAAAAGGACACCGTCCCCACCCTCCAGCAAACCTGACGTTGATTTTAATATGATTTTAATGTTCCATAAAACGTGTAATCACCGGTATTGACTCAAATATCGAGGGGTTCTTGCAAAAAATAGATAGTAGTGGTATTTGGAACAAAAAAACCCTTACAAACTGGTCAGCGCCTGCAATTGAATATCAGCACGTCTATCATGAAACGGCCGCGTCAAACTCTCGATTTTTCTCGGACTATAATAATAAATAATAATAATTAATACTCTTTATTGCACCACGACAAGAGAGAACATGTTACAAAAAATTTGCTACCCCTCTATTATACCTCTTGTTCTAAGTTTTTCTAATTAGAGAGGATAGTGCGTGAAAAATCGAGAGAGCTCGCGCCCCGTCTCATGATAGACGTGTAGTTGACGATCAGTTAATGACACATATATATATATTTCTCGTTTGTGTTGGCGGCTGGGGTTGTTTTACCAATTCTCATTTGAAGTACCTAGCACACGGTAAGTATCTATATAAATAACATATTCAAAACCGAGCGTACATTTGTACATTCCTTCGCTTTGCAATGAAAATCGCTCGTTGACGCATGACTCATATGTTAGTCCTCGGCCGTATACGGGTTTAAATTTAAACCTCTTAGTTAAAAGCACGCGGTGAACCAACCTTTACCGTCTATTAGAGCCTGGTACCAAATACCCATTTCCTCTTCCAACGAAGGATATGTCGACATAATCGCCTTACATTCTCGCAAATGGACCGATGTGATCTAGAAACCTCAAGACACCGGGATTTCAGATGAGGAAGCGAGGAATTGAGCTATCTGACAGTATCCGACAAGCATCGTGCTGTAGTTTCACTTAGTACGGAATGGAACGCAGTTTAGGTCGTATAAAATGAAGGAAGACTGTTTTTTCGTTGGAAGAAGCGAGAAGCCTATAGTGAAAATGCATGCAATGCTTACATCCAATATTTGGCAGATGTCACCCCAGTACAATTTATGGCATCATATGTCACCATTTACGTTTATTGTACCGGGGTGACGGCTGTCAAATATCGGCTGTTAAAAAAAAACAAATTAAAGTGGTAGTCAAGCGGCGGTCGTGGGTTCGAATCCCGGCACGACGACGAGTTTTTCGGAACTTATATGCGGAATTATATATATTTTTTTTTAAGGCACAACTGGGCATGACGCCAGGAGGACTGTTTTTCCGTAGATCAATAAAGGGTAAGGTGCACTTATGATTCTTTTGGTGTCGCAAGCGTCCATAGGTGACGGTGTCTGCTTACCATCAGGCGGGCCGTATGCTTTTTAGCCACTGTCTTAGTATTATCACTGTCGCCATCCTACTAATATTATAAATGCGAAAGTTTTGATGCTCAGATATTGGGATGTTTAAATGTTTGTTACTCAATCAGTGGTCAACCGATTTGGATGAAATATTGCGCGATTTCGAGTCCACGCAGACGAAGTCGCGGGCGGAAGCTAGTAAAATATAATTAATAAAATATTCCACCATAACTATGCCACAATGAGGGAAAGGGATACCTCTCCCTCATCTCCCTCTTCTGCAACAGACGTATTCCGTTACCACATTGAATGGCTTGCGCTGCAAGCGTTTGATTTAGTATAGCGAGGTAATTGCCTAACTTTTCGCCATTGTCTCTTCACAAAGTGATAGTTGATATGTCTTTTTACTTAGTAACTTAAGTGATGTGCCCTACTGGAGCTCAGCACGTCAAATTTGAAGCCCAATTACCAACAAACGAAATGCCATTGTAATCGGCCTTGAAGGTAAATGTTTTCAATGTTCATTCACAAGTTTTCCAGTTACACCTTAGAGAGTCATTGAATTGGGTACTTTCCTCGTAGTATACAAACATTTGATCCACTCAGGAAACTGGTTCGAAAGGCACCGTGAAAAAACATTAGGCAACTACAACTTGTAACACTTTTGAGTTGAGTTTGACTTCAACGAACAGTTCATTTATTTTCGCGATTAAACTGCTACTTGCTATAGGCTTACAAGGCTAAGTCTTTTATTTGTTTCCTGGTTAATGTAAGAGTACGAATCATTTGACTCGCTATTACTGGTCTTTGCAACTCGAAATGTTTATATCATATTGATATGACATACGTCGCTCTTGCTTCTGTGCCAAAACTAACGTGAAAGAACGAGTGCTCGCAACTAAAGTCATATCAATATCAAATCAGTACGTACGTACGTTGGTTAAATGTACCTCCAGGTTAACAACAATTTGTATTCCACGTAAGGTTTACGAGCTGCCCGACAAGTTTCTTTTTAAAACACTCGTATCGCGCTTCCTCTAAGAACGGCAATAGCAACCGCAATGCCTGGAAATAAAATTGAAGTTTGAAAACTACGGTGACGTAAAGTACGTTTTTTAGGAGGTTGTGTTTTATTCATGAGAACCTTCGTTTACTTAGTTAATTATCTGGTTTAGAAAGAATTTATTAGAACAAGGATTTAGTGGGTACCCGCGTTACACGTCAACTTGTAGGCCACGAGTCGGTATGGTATCAGTAAGCTTTCAGCTGTCGGTTATTGTTTCAAAAATGCCCAACAACGAATATTCATATACAAAATCGTTATATTCTACCAGAAACTTGTAATTTATAAAGACAAATCATCAATCAAGTACAATACAATACAATACAAATATTCTTTATTGCTCACCAGACATAGTAAAAAAAATAAAAAAGAGGTAATTTAAACATAAACAATGGTAGACAACAGGCGGTCTTATCGCTAAAAAGCGATCTCTTCCAGACAACCTTTGGGTGGTGGAGACGATGCAAGAAAAGATAAGATTTGAGTAGGTGAAAACAGAAAATAAGAACAACTTAACTATAAGAAAGACTATACACTTACATAAATACATATATATATAAACCTACATACACATACAATAACTAAATGTCATAGAAACAGTATCACTTACAGCCGAAAACAAACAGCACACACCAAGTAGGAATGACTAGTTACGGAAGAGATAAATAGTAATCCTTAAGTCGAGTTTTAAAAATGGGAAGAGACTTAGCACGTTTAATCTCAATAGGCAAAGAATTCCACAATCGAACAGCTCGAAAAGTAAAAGAATTGTTGTAAAATTTAGAGTTTGATTGAGGAACCCTCAGAAGCAACATCTGAGCACACCTTGCAGAAGAAAGAAATTTAAAGCGTTCCTTTAATGAATGAGTGTATTGTAGCTAGTATCACTACAGAGACTATTTTTTTCTATAGAGAGGTCTCTATACCATTTACAAACACCTTTAAACCGTCGTTATAGAAACCCAAACTTAACCAAAACCACGTACAGAAGCTTATCAAATCCCCTGTTAAAAGTTGTACTGACAAGCGAGTTGATATGCGCATGACGTAAAATATTTATATAAAAATATTTGTTTAATATTCCGCAGTGTCTCAAGACGAAAGTCTTTGACCAGTGTGTGTTGCCAGTGATGACATATGGCACTGAAACGTGGTCGCTTACTATGGGCCTCATAAGAAGGCTCAAAGTCACTCAAAGGGCAATGGAGAGGGCCATGTTGGGAGTTTCTCTGCGTGACCGCATCAGAAATGAGGCTATTCGCAGCAGAACCAAGGTAACCGATATAGCCCTCCGTATCGCTAAATTTAAGTGGCAGTGGGCGGGGCACATAGCACGTAGAACCGATGGCCGTTGGGGTGGAAAGGTTCTCGAGTGGCGACCACGTACCGGAAGGCGCAGCGTGGGTAGGCCCCAGACAAGGTGGACTGATGACCTGGTAAAGGTTGCGGGAGTCCGCTGGATGCGGGTGGCGCGGGATCGGTCACTTTGGCACTCTTTGGGGGAGGCCTATGTCCAGCAGTGGACGTCTTTCGGCTGATATGATGATGATGATGTTGTGGCAGATTTACACGACTCCTAATCCTCCTAGCTTTTTTCCCGGCTGTTTCCTAAGGGAGCCCGGTGTCCGCTTTTGACATCTAATCCCAAGACTGCCATCTGACCTTTCAACCCAAAGGGAAAACTAGATCTTATTGGGACTGGTTTCCTCACGATGTTTTCCTTCACCGAAAGGCTAACGGCGGAATAGGCTAAAATATTCCTTGCATAAGTTCTAAAAAACTCATTGGTACGAGCCGGGATTCAAACACAAAACCGCCGCTTGACAGCATGCCTGATCCACTTGTCTACCGTAGCGTCATGCTGATACACGACAGACAAAAAAAATTATTCCAAGAAACATGGAGCGCGCGATCCGAACCGACTGCAAACCATCTAGATCCGATTTAAATTACTACGGAGATGTCATCCCACTTGCGTGCGCTCACAATGCGTGTCAAACAACAAAGGGGGTTTAAAACGATCCCGGAAAATTGTGAGAATCCGTAGCAGGCGATGCGACTCTCCAACCCCTGTAATAAACCACTGGGTCACTAGCCAAGTGGCAATGAAATGTGGACAAATATTCTTTGTTTTGGCAGGGGTGGCTCACTCCGTCAAGTACATGCGAGCACCTTAGTGGTTGCCACGCGCTGTTAGGGACGCACGCGTTCGCGCTTTACGTCATGCGCATATCAACTCGCTTGTCAGTACAACTTTTAACAGGGGATTTGATAAGCTTCTGT
This sequence comes from Epinotia demarniana, assembly GCA_945867215.1. Taxonomy (NCBI): domain Eukaryota; kingdom Metazoa; phylum Arthropoda; class Insecta; order Lepidoptera; family Tortricidae; genus Epinotia; species Epinotia demarniana. The sequence continues at coordinate 3,505,378 of OX244273.1, read as the reverse complement.
ACGTGGTTTTGGTTAAGTTTGGGTTTCTATAACGACGGTTTAAAGGTGTTTGTAAATGGTATAGAGACCTCTCTATAGAAAAAAATAGTCTCTGTAGTGATACTAGCTACAATACACTCATTCATTAAAGGAACGCTTTAAATTTCTTTCTTCTGCAAGGTGTGCTCAGATGTTGCTTCTGAGGGTTCCTCAATCAAACTCTAAATTTTACAACAATTCTTTTACTTTTCGAGCTGTTCGATTGTGGAATTCTTTGCCTATTGAGATTAAACGTGCTAAGTCTCTTCCCATTTTTAAAACTCGACTTAAGGATTACTATTTATCTCTTCCGTAACTAGTCATTCCTACTTGGTGTGTGCTGTTTGTTTTCGGCTGTAAGTGATACTGTTTCTATGACATTTAGTTATTGTATGTGTATGTAGGTTTATATATATATGTATTTATGTAAGTGTATAGTCTTTCTTATAGTTAAGTTGTTCTTATTTTCTGTTTTCACCTACTCAAATCTTATCTTTTCTTGCATCGTCTCCACCACCCAAAGGTTGTCTGGAAGAGATCGCTTTTTAGCGATAAGACCGCCTGTTGTCTACCATTGTTTATGTTTAAATTACCTCTTTTTTATTTTTTTTACTATGTCTGGTGAGCAATAAAGAATATTTGTATTGTATTGTATTGTACTTGATTGATGATTTGTCTTTATAAATTACAAGTTTCTGGTAGAATATAACGATTTTGTATATGAATATTCGTTGTTGGGCATTTTTGAAACAATAACCGACAGCTGAAAGCTTACTGATACCATACCGACTCGTGGCCTACAAGTTGACGTGTAACGCGGGTACCCACTAAATCCTTGTTCTAATAAATTCTTTCTAAACCAGATAATTAACTAAGTAAACGAAGGTTCTCATGAATAAAACACAACCTCCTAAAAAACGTACTTTACGTCACCGTAGTTTTCAAACACTTCGAACGTGAAGTGTCCGATTGTAATGGGAGTTGGTACTACATGGGCATTTGACATGATCTTCGTCTTATCCATGTTCATTCTTAGACCAACTCGCTCGGATGCTTTACTGAGGTCATCGAGCATCGTACTTAAGTCCTCCATGGTCTCAGCCAAGACTACTTTATCGTCAGCAAACCGAAGGTCAGTGATGTACTCGCCGTTGATGCTGATGCCTAGCCTTCTCCAGTCCAGAGTCTTGAAAACGTCCTCCAGTGCAGCGGTGAACAGTTTTGGAGAAATAACATCTCCTTGCCTGACTCCCCGCTGCAGCGGAATAGGTTTCGTGTTCTGGTCCTGGAGTCGGACTGACATAGTGGCGTTCTCGTACAAACACTTCAGCACTTCGATATAGCGATAGTCAACTTGGCACCGCTGGAGAGACTGTAGTACAGCCCAGGTTTCAATCGAATCGAAGGCTTTTTCGTAGTCCACGAACGCTAAGCAGAGAGGCAGGTTATACTCCTCGGTCTTCTGTATAACCTGACGAAGCGTGTGGATGTGGTCTACGGTACTAAAGCCTCTTCGGAAACCGGCTTGTTCGGGAGGCTGGAAGTCATCTAGCCTGCGTACGAGACGGTTTGTAATGACCCTCGAAAACAGCTTATAGACATGGCTCAGAAGTGAGATGGGTCTGTAGTTCTTCAGCAGAGTGTTGTCACCCTTTTTGAAGAACAGCACCACCACACCTCTGTTCCATGCCTTTGGAGTTCTCCCTTCCAGTAAGACGGAATCGAATAACTTCTGAAGGGCCGTAAGGACCGGTTTTCCACCCGCCTTCAGAAGTTCGGCTGTTATTCCGTCTTCACCGGGTGCTTTGTTGTTCTTGAGCTGTTTAAGAGCCATTACAATCTCGTACAGGCTGATGTCCGGGATGTCGTCGGTATAGTGTCGGGTTAGTCTAGCTCTAGGGTCTTCCGCCTGACTAACTTCGGGTCTGCTCGTTGATATGTATAGCTGTCCGTAAAAGCGCTCTATCTCACCCAGAATCTCAGGTTTAGAGGAAACGATTCTACCATCTTCAGTTTTTAACTTCGCGAGCTGGCTCTACCCTATAGACAGATCTCTCGAGAATACTTTAGAGCCCTTATTACGCTGGATGGCCTCTTCAATACGATTTGTATTGAATTGGCGCAGATCGCGGGTAAGGGACTTGGAGATCTGTTTATTGAGCTGCCGGTATAAAGTCGCGTCGGCTGAAGACTGTAGAATCATTTCACTCCTTTCCTTCATGAGCCTCTGAGTGGAGCTAGATAGCCTTTTAGTTCCGTTAGTGCCTTGGGCCTTGAAGAACTTAGACCCAGTGACACGGACAGCTTCCACAAACCCGTCGTTCACTGCCACAACATACTAGGCATTAATTACTAGTGAGTAAGACTCGTTAAAAAGTATCATTAGGACGGATAATTTTTAATAAAGACTGTATCGTTAAGTATAAAGACAACTTTACTTAGCTGTTTTTTTTGGTATTACATTTTTATATGAAAATTACACATGTGTTTAATTAATGCTTTAACAAGTTACACATTTCGTCCTGGGAGCTCGACATAAAGCATATCGTTTAGACAAAATTTACTCAATTCTCCCATTAACGATTGCTGACAAATACTACAAGAAAATTTAGGATGTGCGATGAAAACGATATTACACCAAAAAAATCGTACAATGCGAGCCGCAATTACACGTGATTCGTAAAGCGAAACATCTGGGCATAGTTTAATCATATCTTTTACTGTAAAAAAAAGGTTTGGATCTGTGCATGGTGGCCTTTTAGAGAATATGGTATGTTAACTTACGACAGCTCAAACGCTTGCGGCAGCTGGCATCAAATATACCTATCATGGTGCGTTTCTATCGACCCGCTCTAGTGATGGTTAAACGCCGTGAATGTCCGTTAGGCTTTGGTTTTTAGCTGATTCTTTTAGCTGTCTCCCTAATTTCGCTTGCATCAGAAAAGTACATGAAAAATCGTATTTATGTAAAAATAAAAAATCACCACATTTATTTCGCAGCTGCTCAATTGAGCAATCGTGAAGAGATCACTTAGATAACATGTTTAGGCAGCTTATTAACCTTTTTTTTTCTTTAAATCGTACCAAGGACTCAGTGAAATAGTCTCAAATTAAGTTCGATAGGCTTATCCGCAATGAATTTGCTAGACGATATTGAAAGCATCAAAGTCCCTAAAAAAAGAAAGTAAAAACCTTATATCAGATATGGCTTAAAATTACCCTCAGTTCAAACCCCTAGAACATAGTAATACAAAATAATACACATATCAACAGTTAGACCAAGTTTTACTTGTCTTTATACTTAACGATACAGTCTTTATTATACTAATACATGTTTTTGTCTTAACGTTAAAGTAATAGTGAAAGCAACTTGAAATAAAATAACGCTGTGAAAAAAAAAAAAAAAAACACTAACTATGAAAATAAAATTAATCTGTTGGTAATTAATTAAAAAATATTGTATTCAGATTTCAAGAATAATATACCTACTTACCCTACAAGAACCACATTCACATATTTTTTCATCGGATTGTAGAACTTTTTAAAAGTTTTAGAATATAACAACTTAAATAGTAACATGTATGTGTAAAAGGAATACATCAACTGTTTTTATATGAGGGCAACCATCCCAGTGTTCGACACTGGCCCAAATCACTGACATTGACACTTTATGTTTAACTAGAACTTGAAATGAACTGATACCACATCCAAACCGTTCAGCGGTTTAAGCCAGATAAATATAATGAAATAAAATTAAATTACCTCCGCATAAATAATATTAGAATGGATTTCATACTTGTAATATATCATGAATGTTACATGATTGGTGTTGAATACAAGCCATATGGGCAAGAAGTGAAATAAGGAAAAATTTAGATGGATTATACCTAAATCAGGGATGACATGAGACGAGCGAGGAAAGGAGCTTTTTTCCCGTGGGAGGAAAGTGCGTGAACGGATGGAAGTAACCTATAATAAACATGGTTTTTTTTGCATTTCTTTATTATAAGGAAATAATATACAAATACTGATACTCACGGAAGTTATCTAAGAGCTCGATAACTTCCGTGAGTATCAGAAATATTCAAATATTGTAAATTCGTGGATAGAAACCGCGAATCGGTTCGAAAGATGTCAAGCGATATTCGTGAGTGACCCCTTTTCTTAATATTTTAAATAAGAGCTTGTTTACATCATTTTGAGTATCTCGCCCACGTAGGGTTTTTACTGTTGACAGTACTAGGGATATTGCAGGAAAACAGCGACAGCAGCTCCAAGATCAACACATGCACTGCCAAGAATCGCTGTGCAAGAATCCAGTGAATTTCCCCGCTAAGTAACGGAAAGCGCTTACGACGTAGGCGCCCGCTAGGCGGGTGGGTTCCGGGCAGTGAAGGTTAAGTGTATTTCTTCCTTTTACTTCGTTCCAAAGGTATGGTGTGAACTATTTGCAATTTGCCTAAGCGCGTAACGATGTATTCCCGCAATTATAAATCACGCACTGGCCCCTAAATCTTTTTCGCATTTCTATCACATTTCAATATGTTTCTCTGACCTATTCTGTTATGGCAGCTCAGTGGGCGTGCAAGCGAGCTTAACGATTGAAGGCCTCCACCCACCGGACGCGTGTGCCGCGCGTGTGCTGCTCGTGTGCTGCGCGTGTCGGGCGCGTATGAAGCGGTATATTCACACCGGAAGCGGGCGGCGTATAGCAACGCGTGTGCAGCGCGGCTGCTGCGCGTGTGCCGCGCGGGTGCTGCGCGTGTGCTGCGCGGGCCCGCGCGGGCCCCCGCGTCATATCTCTCTCACTACCAACACATTTAATATGTATCTTACTATCTCTATCATACTTAGCAGCGCGGGCCCGCGCAGCTCACGCGACGCGCACGACACGCGGCCGCGCTGCCGAGTTGTATCTTTAGCGCGGGCCCGCGCAGCTCACGCGACGCGCACGACACGCGGCCGCGCTGCCGAGTTGTATCTTTAGCGCGGGCCCGCGCGGGCCCGCCTTCGAAACGCGTTCGATGTGTGTTTGAATTGTAGTTTCAATGCTTTACAACTTGCGCGTGTGCCGCGCAGCACACGCGCCGCGCACGATACGCGTCCGGTGGGTGGAGGCCTTAAATTGTGATCGGATGCGACGGACATAACTAGACCTCCTGTAACCCTTTTGACGCGTCAGTTAACGCGATATTACATTCTTACACGATTCCTTTCCATTCCTTTGGAGGTGTTTGGGAGAATACCGGATACGTTCTAAGTTAAATATAATAATCCCATAAAGTTAATTTTATGTAAAAAATAGGCCAAGTCTCAATATTTTCCACCCTCACAAGTTGTAAGATGTTTCGTAGAGCCAAGTCAAGTATTTGTAATTTTTTGCATAACTAAAACTAAGTATGTAATATTGTGTGATTGCCAAGTCACAACATTTTAATTAGCAAGCAAATAAAGATTAACAATACACAGAAGAGACTCAGAAACAAATATGCATGCCCCTTACCGGGATTCGAACCGAGGACGTTCAGCTAAAATGAAGCCTTCGGCACCTAGAATTGCGATGTTTGGTGGCATTGAAACAGAGATTTGTGGAATCGTTGAAATAATGATATATATTTTGTTTATTGAAATAATGTATGAACAAATGATTTTTAACAATTAAATAAATAACATATGTCATTAAAACTTTCATGTGTTCAAGAGCTTGAACACCTTGCAATTTAAAATCTGCCATATTACCTTTAGGTATCTATTGTTCAACGGCTGTCAATATTGTAATAAGTTTCTGACAAAAGTTTCATTTCTGATAAAATCTTTTTATTGCCGACTGTACTTTTCTGTACACCGTCATCAACTACTCATTGAGGCGATTCTAACGAGCCCAAACTCAACGGGGTTACGTCGGTTAAGTACTGAATTCCCATGGCCACCTTCTGTCTCCACCATCCTGTCGATGTCGACCTGATCTTATGACTTTCTATTACAATAATAGGTATTGAATTGTCATCCAAACCATATCCTTACCGAAAAATTTCAGCACAATCGGTTGAAGATATCTGGTTCGAAATTCAGCTGCAAGATTCTGCCCGGACAAACATACATTGCAAGTTAATTAAAAGCTTTTTAATGAAATATTTACGACGTTGATGCTACGATAGTATTTAATTTTGTATTTATTTATTTTTCAGATAAAATGTATGGTACGGTTTACATTTATGTCAGCTTCGCCAAACATAACCTTTATCGGCGATTTTTTTTATTTATTTAAGTCTTTACTTAATATCAAACAATGAATATGAAAACAAAAACAAATTAAGAAACTACTTAAGTTAATTAAGCTTGTAAAAAGAATGTGGCAATTGGTTTCATATTTTCTGGAGTTATACGATTTCTCAATATGCGAATAATCCAATTGTGTATCGATAAGTGATCTCTCTTCATCCACCGATGTTTACGTAGCATTCATCAGGATTTGACTTCCAAAATCAACCATGTGTCCCACTTCGTCGAAATCTGGACTTGTATTTAATTCATATGGAGGTGGCGCAGGACCGGTCACTTTGGCACTCTTTGGGGGAGGCCTATGTCCAGCAGTGGACGTCTTTCGGCTGATATGATGATGATGATGATTACAATATGAGTATAAACATTATATTCAAAATTAATTCACAGAGTTTTAGTTAATTACCTTGACAAAATAAAAACAACTATGAGATAAGAGTTACTTGAAGGGCTTTTGGTTTTGGACAACCAAAAAGGTAAAATATTTATAAAAATATTAGAAAATCTACATTATAAAATTTCTCTGATACACTGACGTGTCAACCCTTTCAATGAATATCGCAACTGTATTTTGCTCCCAGTGTCTCGGACACTACAAAATTTACTTTACATAAACAGTGTCGAGTGCGCGGGACAAAGCGCCCGGTTTCGTTCAGGAAATCATTATGCCATTTCCGTCACTTTCGCAGGACACTCCGGTAATTGGCTTCAGTTTTTGCTGTTCTATTTAGAAAAAACCGGACGGACAAATGTCAGTCGGACTTGGAAAATTACACATGTATGTATAGTTATCAGAATTTTCCCTTTACTTGTAGTATACGGCAATATTGCTTGCCAAATTTTATAGTTCTAGGTAAACGGAAAGTATCCTATAAATTTTGATTCCTTTGACAGTGTCAAAATCTACGTTTTTTGCTGCATAAAGGGCTGTCTCCTTTTTTTACGTTATCTTAAGTACAAGTTTTTGTTGGTAGCTCTACTCTTGGGCATTAAAAAAACTGCATGTTTTTTGTAAAGTTTAATAATATTTTCAAAAATATTTACACCCCATTGAGAGTATCAGCGCCAGCACCTAATGACAGAAACAACATATACCTAGCAACTGAAGAGTCAACACCACCGGTAGAAAACACCACAACGTACAACCAACCTAGAACAACCAGCATTGGAACAAAAGATTCCAACCCGGGTGGTCTCTGGGATATCCGACCAAGACCCTCCAAACATGATGACCAGATGGAGAAGGTTCGAGGAGGTCTTTGCCGCTTGGCAAGACACAGAAATGGAAGAAAAGCGAAATAATAGGATTAATTAAGCTCCATAGCAGAACACTTGTATGTAAAATTGTTTGTCCGAATAAAAGGCTAATTATTAATAAGAATAATATATGGTCATTTATACTTTATCTAATAATTTCAAGGTTAGAAATCCATTTAGTTAAGCTCTGGTTTCCTAGAATAGCGATGCCGTCATATAGCGGTGGGATTGACTATCCGACTCTTTCTAAGTGGTCTAATTAGAAAGAGCCGGATAGTCTATCTCGCCGACATACCGCTATCCTAGGAAACCAGAGCTTTACACTACGTTATTAATCGTATCTTAACGCAACTACCCTATTAGGATTGAACACACCACTGCTTTTTGCAGTACGAACGCATGTTCCACGAAAGTGCGACTGTATAGCGACAGTAGCCTACTCGTAATGGGCTGTTTACACTTTGATTAGTGATTAGTGCGAGTTCATACATTTGCTGCAAGTGCGAGTAGCTTTTGTGTGAACTCGGACTAATCACTTATCAATGTGTAAACAAGCCTTTAGATAATCTATCACCTGCATGATACTGTGTTGATTTTGTATTCCAATTGCCAAAGCATACGCTCTCAAAACGAAAATTTCAAGTTCAATGTTATTTATTCTACAATTTAGGCGCACCTATGAATGGCGATAAACTACCACCGGATTTAGATTTTCTTTCAATTCAAATCGTTTAATCAAACAGACCCTCCGTATATTTGTTTACTATACAGCGTCATTTAACATTCGTCTCGAACAAACATTTAATGATAAATAAGTGCTCGTACATGCAAATACTAAAATATGGAGCCAAGTTGACGCAGCTCCTTAATCCATGTTTGCGAAGCTAATGCCGGGCTAGTCGGCTCGGCAAACATCGCAGACAATCGATTTGACAGATAAATAGAACCCCACCTCCGCTCTGGGCGCCTGGTAGATGAATGTACTATTTTCCTTATTTTAAGGGAAAGCGTTTCGGCATAGTTTCACGAGGTTTGTGCATGATTTCAATATTTTTGGCAATATTTTGTGCTTGTACTTCTTTACATTTCCCTTAAGATATTGCAGCACAACTTCCTCGACGTACTGTTATCGTGTTGTCATAAGACGTAGGTGTATTGGGTTACGGACTATTAGATGCCTTAAATTAATGGCTTATTATTATTATTAATCCGTTACGTGATCGACCTGCAGGAGTATCAAAACTGTCGTGCAAGTATCCTTGTTGGATTTTATTATAAGAGCACTCATTGACGGATCTAATAGAAACCTTACCTATGCATTAGACCAGATTTCTTCAAGCAAGCAAAACACTGCTCTGCTCCGTAAATCATAGCATTCAACATCGAAAATCAAACTTCGCTTCATTAACATGTTATTTCTCAACGTCTCTAGAAAGTTCGAGTAGAGCACTTAAACACTTTTCATTCGGTCCATCTGTGTGTTCCTAGCTCATCCATCCACTAGCTAAAAGCCTCAATTCACAAACCATTGTATAAACCACGAACACGCTACCAATATTCTTTGACCTCCAGGTTTTTAACAGCTATGCGTGATTGGAGGTCTGATGTATAGCGGTTATTTGTGCTTGGCCAATGTGGTGATACTAGTGAATCGGTCTTAGTTGTAACTTGTCGCGTAAAACCCCTGACGCTGGTTTTAACACGTCCTTAGTGCTGGGTAATTTACTCGCGCTTTTACGATGGCCTAATTAGGGGTTGCATAACACGCTTTTCAGGGCAGTAAACGTTATATCCCATAGAAACTGAGGCGGATTAAATGTCGAGAGCGACCTAGAGAAGCAAGCACCTCACCGACGCCTCTCAGCTACCGGCGTCAGCCATAGATAAAAAAACCGGCCAAGTGCGAGTCGGACTCGCGCACGAACGGTTGCATACCATTACAAAATTTTATAAAAACGTCCAAAAATTCGTAATCAGCCATTGAATGGCGTAAAATATTTTAGGATTTAACAGCATTGAAATTAAGCGGTCTACAAACAAAATTAGTACTAACTCAATCGATACTAAGAATATGAATTAAAAAACAATAAAAAAGAAATATATATATATGCACTCCCATATTGTTTAGGTAAACAGCAACCGTGCCAATGATACCAGGCAACCATGAACCATTATGTACATTACGTTCCCGTGATGGCACGCAGCGTGGAAGGTTTGAGAAGAGTCCATTGTAGCGACAAGGCAAATTAACCGGCCGCTTAAACGTGTGGACTCAGCGAAACATACTTTTACGTATATTTGAAACAGAAATCACATTAAAAAAAAGGTTGCAAAATCCGTGAAGTGGAAAGTGGGTGAATTAAACATTCCATCAACAATATAATACATTGTGATAGTACAGTCACGTATACGACACATGTATACGATTTTGAATGTTATTTCATTGACATACGTCCCTAAATGTGTACGTGTTTATTGACGTGACTGTACAAGTGAGGTATGTTGATAATTACATCAGAGGCGAAATTGTTCACGCGAACCGCAGGTGAGCGTGATAAGGAAGCCGAGGATGTAATGATCAAAGCTCACGCATATCATACGACGATTTTCAACACATTTTGCGAGGAAAAAATTTTCATAAGATGAAAATGTTATAGGCCTGCCAAATTATAATATTTTCTGTTCATTAAGTAAATCATTAAGATGACAACAGGTTTTTACTAACAATTGCAAATCGCCAAGGATTTCCAGTGGCGTCCATTCTATTTATCACTTTTCTAGTCACCATGAGTCAACATTTTTGATAATAACCAAACACGCATAAACAAATTTTATAAATATTTGTGAAATAAAAAAAGAAGCAAAATGTATGTAAAGCTAATCATTACATTCAATTGTGTGTTGTATTTTCTTTCAATTTCAGGATCGAGTTATTTCGTACCAGGATTAAAACAGCTTTATTGAATAGCATTATAAAAGATGCCACATTTTATTTTAAAAAATCTTAAAAAACGGTAATCTACCACTCAATAATAAGTATTATTATTATTTTTATGTCTTTTCCATATCTCGGGACCATGGGGTCCCGGACTTTTGGGAGGCATGCGTGGGGCCGAAGCCAACAGCGCAGAGGCCCTTTAAAATAAAAATAATCTAAAACGTAAAGGGATACACATAGCTACCATCTCCGAGCGCACAACATAATACATCCGATGTTGTTCCTCTTATTATTAAGTAAATGGTGAAATAATACATAAGTATTATTTCACCATTTCATTTGATATATGGTTGTCTGTCTTCGTCTATCAAATCAGAAGAATTTTCACTAGTTTGTATGTTTTGCTAAAAATAATGGCGATAAAATAACCTCTATGTTAATTAAAATGAATAAATTTCGATACATAACTATACCAAAACACATGAACCACTTAGGTTATTATGCGTAGAATTCCAAACCAATCATCAAAATACAATAAAATGCACCGTAATTTAAATTTCTCTACTTACCTTTGAGCTAACTGTAAAATCAACTTTGAACGTAAACTGTGCATATTTCACAAGCATTTCTAATTTTAGAAATAAAACTTCCTACAGTAATGTACTTTATAACACACAGACACGACAATGTAACTTTTCACAGTAGAGTTGAGGATGAATTTTCACAAAAGAAGACTGTTGTCCAATTGGATCCTGTCAATTGTCAAAATTATTTTTTGCGCGCGTAATTTGATGATGTTACAGCCGCGTTCCGAAAGCAAAAACAAAAGTAAGTGCCAAAACATTATCTTGAAAATATTAAAATGAAGTGATTAGCAATCAATAAACGAAGTAAATGCTGTTTAAAAGTAAAGTTTATTAAAATAAAAATGTAATAACAAAGTAAGTGTCATTCATTTACTTTGTTTTTCGTTTAATATCTATTTACTTTGTTTTTGCGTAGATAAATTGGTAATTTTGACACTTTTTTACAAAACAAAAATGAAGTAATGCTATTTACTTTCTTTTTAGGTAAATTTCAGTATCAATAAAAAACATTTATACCAAACAAAAAACCAAGTACAACGTAAAAACAAAGTAATCGACATGCAATTGCTTCATTTATGCTTTGCAATTGTGTTTTGCTTTGTTTTTCTGTAGATTTTTTGGAAAAGTGCCTGCAGTTACTTTGTGTGTCGAGATTTTATCTCTGAAACTAAAGCTCTTTTGACGATTCCAAGAATGTAGCAACATCCGTTATGGTCTAAAAGTGTCAAAAATGTAAAAACATCGATTTTGAAAAAAATGTTAGTTACTTTGTTTTTCCGTAGAGCAGCCGATGTTTCTACATAATCTACACCATGTTTTTGAGTAAAACCTTTTGCCACTAGTCTAGCACGATAACGCACTTCATTATCAGTGTCATATTTCTTACGAAGCACCCACTTGCACTGCACAATTGTACTGTCTTTAGGGACATCAACCAGGTCCCAGGCTTCATTATCTTTAAAGCACTGCAACTCATCCTGTATTGCCTCTAACCACTGCGTCCTCTCAGGTCCACTCAGAGCTTCTTCCATGGTAAGGTCACCCGTATCCTCGAAGTGTTCAGCCACACATGCATTAGTAAAGCCATATCTCTCTGGCTTACGTCGCTCCCTCACTGGTTCCCGTAGCCTCTTGGTTTCAATATCCTGTTCACCACCAGGAATACAACTATTGACTTCATCAGATGCATCAGCAAACTCTTCTACACTAGAAGATTGGCCGTTTTCTTCAGGAAAGCTTTGTTCTTCCAGCTTTTCCTCTTGAACAAGTGGTATTATCTCTTCCTTTTTTTTTCCACCAATTGCAATATCTCATTTGCAGTATTCTCCTGGGATTTAACTTGGACATCCATCACCTCTTTCTTCGGTGTCAGGTTCTCGATAATAACCACATCCCGACTGGTCATAATACTTCTAGTCCTTGGATTGTATATTCTGTACCCTTTTATCCCATCCGGGTATCCAACGAGAACACATTTCTCCGACTTCTTGTCCAGCTTGAGTCGTTTCTGTTTTGGTACATGCGCCATGACTGTACTGCCAAAGATTCTCAAATGACCAACATCTGGCTTCTTCCCTGTCCACAATTCAAAGGGTGTCTTGCCATTCAAAGAAGATGCCACAGTCCTATTATGCAAGTACACAGATGTATTAGCCGCCTCAGCCCAAAATGCCTTGTTGAGTCCTGCATCGAATAAGAGGCATCTTGCCTTTTCCATGACCGTGCGATTAAAGCGTTCGACTAATCCGTTCTGTTCTGCTGAATAAGGATTACTTTTCTGATGGACTATTCCTTCTCTGCTTAGAAAGTCATCAAATTCCCTATTACAAAATTCTGTACCTTGGTCACTTCTTACTATCTTGATTTTTCTATCCAACTGTTTCTCTACCTCAGCCTTATATTTCCGGAACGACTCTAATGCTTCACTCTTGTGTTTCAAAAAATAAATATAGGTCATACGACTATAGTCGTCTACAAACAGTATAAAATATCTTGATCCCCCTATTGATATATTTTCAATGGGTCCACACACATCCGTATGCACTGTATGTAAGAGTTCTGTACTTCTATTGCCATTGTCTGGAAACGGTAATCTACTCTGTTTCCCTTCACAGCAAACAACACATGAGGATTTCGAAATATCGACCTTCTTTTCCAGCGTAAATCCTTCAACCGCAACCTGCGTCTTGTTGAGATATTGACTGTTGACATGACCAAACCTTCGGTGCTATGTCTCGCCTGATACCATGACAGCAGCTGCCAATGACGACGATGCCGCAATCGTGTTCAACTTATACACTCCATTTAACAAACATGCCGTAGCAACAACATGACCCATCTGGTTATGAATATGGCAACCATCTTCAGTAAATACAACCTTGTTGCCCTTCGCGATCAGCTGGCTTACCGACAATAAGTTCGTCGTTAGACTGGGAACGCACAATACGTCTTCAACTACGATGTCATAATCACAAACATCTGTACGTGTTGAAATCTGCACATCGCCGGAACAAGTAATCTCCACCTTCTCTTTGTTTGCCACTACAATCTCCTTGATACTGTGTTCATATGAAATATTCTTCATCCAGTGTTTATTTGGAGAAAGATGAACGCTTGCTCCCGAGTCTATATAATAATCATATTTACTGAAGTTACCGTTCAGAAACACAGCACTGAATGCATTACTTTGTTTACGTTCGGAGTTCTTTGTATCCGATATGGTTTTGTCGGAATACGGGCACTGATTTTTATAATGTCCACTTTGTTTGCATCGATAACATTTTATTATTTTGGGTTTTGTTGATGCATACTTGACGTTGACGTTGACGTTGACGGATGAAATCTGTTGTCTCTGCTCCCGCCACTAGTGTTGTAACCTCTGCCTTTTTTATAACTCACAAATGCTCCGCTGGTGTCACCACTGCGGTCTTCCATATCTAACAGCTTTGTTTTAATGGCGTCGGCTGTAATCGGGATACCAGAATGCTCAATGGCCATGATCATCGGCGAATATTTTTCAGTTAAACCGGCTAACAGCAATGATCCAACCCATTCGTCGTTTATTTGAAAGCCAGTTCCACTCAATTTCTGACTATTTTCAATGATCTGCGTCACATATGAAATCATTGAAGTGCTGTTTTCTAAACGAATCGAAATTAACGTTCTTAGCAAACTGATTCGTCTAGTGAATCCTGAGTCGTCGAATAAATTTTTCAGCCTTTCCCAGAGTTGACGAGTAGTTTCAACTCCTTTGATGTGTATGTAAAGCGACGAATCAATTGTAAGTATCAATTTCGCTTTAGTCCTCGCATCATCTGCAGCTTCTGGCCCTTTCTTGTCTGGCTTAACTGGCTCAATACATGCCGACATTCCTTCCAGGACCAAAAAATTCTCTGCGGCGAAGGCCCACTCACTATAGTTCTCGCGCCCTTTCAGTTTTGGAACGCTCACAACGTAGTTCGAAGTCATTTTATAGTGTTTTTACTATTCACGTACACTTTTCTGCACACACTGGCTAGTATATCTCGCGAAAAAACTACTAAAACATTTATTACTGCTGGAGCACATAACCTATAATGAAATACACGTTGTGGTTTTACTGAGAACTGACGTTTATTTTTAAAAGAAAAACAGATTACACATAAAACCTCATAGGTGGCGCTAGTAGTAACTAAGTGCTTAAATTAATTATAAATGTTTATGTATTTCGATACATATCAACATTTATTAAATTAAACGTTTCTATATCATATACAAAAAGAAATAGTCAATTAATTAACAAAAAGGATTTAATTTGTTTAGTCGAGTAAGAATCATTTGCCGAGAATTTAAAAATGTTGTACATTCTGTACAACCCGGTTAATTTAAGAATGCACCGTGTTCATGCATATATCTTGCTGCGAGGTGCCAACGTGACTTAATCGGGATATAACCATAACACATAAGTGTTGTAATGTTATAAAACACGCGTGTTTAATATCCAGGATTAGATAAGATAAGGTATGATAAGATAAGATTTATTTGCAACATTATGAGCCTAAAAGCGACGCAATAAGAGGTACGTTACGAGCATTGTGTTGAAAAGTATTATACAGTATCACTTTAAAACTAACCGAACAAAAATTCCTTTAATATAAAATTAATGACGTTCAATGTCAGTTTTAGGCATATTAGTGCAACCGCATTGAAAAGTTTCACTATCCATCTTCTCGTTCAATCTTGTTGTCACAAAAATACTATACGAAAGTGTGTCTGTATGTCTGTCCGTCTGTTACCTCTTCACGCTTAAACCGCTAAACCGATTTAGTTAAGGTCCCGGGAAGGATATAGGATAGTGAAATGGGGGGTGAACATTTGCATGGAACTACGATATAAACGAGTTTCACGTGGACGGAGTCGCGGGTACAGTCACCGGCATCAATATCTGCCGAAACAAAGCCGGCAAAAATATCTGACACGTCCTTATGGCATTAGACATAGAGTCGTGTCAGATATTTATACGTGCTATGTTGTGGCAGATCTTATTGCTGGTGACTGTACGAGCTAGTTTTATTATGACCTTAGACCAAATATCAGAACTATTTTTTGTGACTCAGTACATGTTTAGACAGTAGGTATTACCAACTTTGATGTAAAAAATTAAACCGGGGTTAATGAAATAGTTATGAAGACAATAAATTCTATCTAAGACTAAAACTAACATTTCAGACTTTAACGCCGGTTTCAAGAAAATAATAGACGTGCAACTCGATAAGGGAATCATGAATCATTCAGATACCATCTCAGACTTATTACGTGTGGAAGAGCCTATACCAGCACCATTAACCCAGACCCACCTTGCCCCTCTTGGCACTCATATTGACAGGCACGTCCGGGGGGTATTTAGCATATACAAGGGCTCTGGTAAACTGGTCGAGTTTAACCACGCTCTTCCCGATTTGTTCCTAATGGCGCGGAAAGACCAGATTAAAACTGCTCCCGACAGTTCAGGAATTAGGATATGACTGTGTCCACGTACGTCATAATTATTGCTTGTTATTTATGGGCGCCTGGTAGACGGAGCTAATTCAGGTGACAGAATAATGATTTAGTTTCCCGAGTTCTAATCCCGAAATGTTTGAAAACGTGGTGTTCCATTCTGGAATGTGTCATTTATTTCACGATGAAACTTTTATGCCCTAATTACAAGAATTTCTACCATGCTCGTCGATTATAATTTGCCTGGATTAATATTAATTAGATTTCATCTTTCAGGATGAGGCACATTATGCACAATATATATTTCGCACACATGTACTATTTGCTATTTGTACATTTCACGTGTGTTAGTGATAATCAATTGTGTTTTGTATATTTCCTATATAGTTATTTTTTACGGCCGAGTTCCTAAAGAATACCGCTGTAGGTCCGTCTGACTGCTTGTCAGTAATAGCTAGACTGTTAAAATTTAGCTATCTATTACTGACACGCAGACAGACAGCAAAGGCTTAGTATAACAGGATTCCGTTTGGTATCTTTAGGGCACTCGACCCTCAAAAAATCTAATTGAATTCCGTGACCTTAAATATGTATATACACCAAGTTTGTGATTCTAAGTGATTTAGTACCCGAGATAGGAATAATAATATGTCGTGAAATTTTGTGACAAGCAAGGTGCGTTAATAAGGTACCTATATATACTCGTATAAGTAGATTATTTACCCGCTTCAGTTTTTGGAAAAAAGACACACACGCGAGCTCTACAGCTCACACAGCCTCTAATTTTATGTTCATATCAATATTCCAAACTTAAATAACATAATATCAAATCGTTCAGTCTGCAATAAAAGTAACTACGCGGGTGAAGTGCTCAAAATTACCAGCACACGACTCTAAAGTCAGGGGATAAAGGGCCGTGCTGATCATTTGCGTGTTATTTTACGTAGCCACTTCTGCTGATGACTGTACATCACTACAAGTCCAACGTTTCTTGCCCTTGCGTGATAAATAATTACACCAAAACCATTGTGCAAACTCACGCTTGTAATTTTCCCCTTTTACCGTTTATTCGTTATCATCGCTTTTTCCGACCATTTTATTGCGACAATCGAGATGGGTCGAGTATGACAAATTGACAGGTCGAAAGACAGCCATTTCATCTCGCTGCATTAGGTTGATGATCACGCTTAGCAAACTCGCCTTCAACGTACCAGTAAAGAAAGCTAGAAGACATTTGTGGCGTTCCATACTTAAAGGGTCCTTATGGCACCTGGTCATAAGGACCCTTTAGGCATGGAACGCCACATTTATTCACTACACAAAAGATACACAGTGACAAAGGAAGTAGACATACAATACAATTGACACCATGTTGTGTGTGTCTTCGCGGCAGTGAATCGGTCGCTGTCTCAGCATTATGCCGAGGTGACAGACAGACAGCTACAGCGCTGATTTTCAGACAGCACCGTACATGACCCACGGAACGCAACACAACATACTACTGATACATTACAAGTCTGAACTCAGAGCTACCACGAACTTCTGAATTTGAAGTTCGGGTATTTCCATCTCTGTCTCACTCTCTCACTGTGACAGGGATAGTTCGTATACATGCGTATACGAACTTCGAGTCGATTTTCTTGGTGGCGCAGCAGATTGCGTATTATTGTTACCAATCTCGGGGTCAAAATATGATAGGCACGAGTGCGATGCATATTGTGTAGCGCATAGCTGACGAGGATTAACTTATGAATGACACGCACATCAAAGTGAAAATAATTTTATTTTGAATACTACGGCGGTAACAAACAATGCTGCAGCCCTGATACCAGAGTGAAAAACCCTTCAATGTACATACTCTTCAAGTTATAAAACATAGACTTTATTAACTTCACATTGTATACAGTGTACAATTATAACAAAAGAATTTATGAAAAATAACATCAGAGAGTCGAGTTCGAGGCTTATCAACGTGAAATGGTAAATAAGTTTCAGTAAAAAAAATGGTATAAGCTTTTATTGCCCACTGTACTTTTCTGTATACCATCATCAACTACTCATTGAGACGATTCTAACGAGCCCAAGCTCAACGTGGTTACGTCGGTTAAGTCCTGAATTCCTATGGCCACCTTGTATCTATACCATCATCATGTATCATCAGATCAGCTCGATGGTACTGTTATATTCAATCGCCATGCAAATTATATTTAAACACAAAATTTCAGCTCAATCGGTTGAAGATATCTGCTTCAAAAATGAGATGCAAGATTTTACCCGAACAAACACAATTACAAAAATAAATACAAAACAATTTTCCATACAAAAAGTGGCATTTAGATCTACCTGACGCGCGTACAATGCGTTACGCGATCGACATGCAGATCCTGAGTTACATAATTAATTAATTCATGTAAATATTGCATATGAAATAAAAAGTGGCAATGTGGGTGGTATGCTTGTCACCTGTTAGGTATAAATTTGACGTAAATGACAGTTGTCACAATAAGCAAGCGGTTCGTAAAGCACTACAGTAAAAATAAAGTCAATTTTATCTATTAACCCCACATGGCACCACGTGCGTGATTTACCGCGGAGCGAGTACGTGGCGACATCGTTACGATCGATTTCCGATGTAATTTGGACGTTAGTGCGGCGTGGCGCAGGTGCCGCGCTTATGGGGCAACTAAGTGGGAAATACACCCCGAGAACTGTTTAAAGTTCTTTACAAGCGTAATTTTGCAGCGTCTTTAAGAAGCATACAGGCTTCAAGGACCTTAGTTCAGGAGGTTTTCAGATAGTTAGGTCACAGTCGAATGTCATCTTGCTTATATTATATTTGGAGCTGTGCTGTGACTGAGGGATGCATTTGTTTATGGTGCCGCGCTTATGGGACGTCTAAATCAGAATATACCCCGAGAACTGTTAAAGTCCTTTAGAAACGTGATTCTGCAGCGTCTTAAGAAGTAAACAGGCTTCAAGAACTTTAGATCAGGAGGTTTTGACACTGTTAGGGTACAGTGGAATGTCCTCTTGCTTATATTAAGAGCTGTGCTGTGACTGAGGAATTCATTTGTTTCTGGTGCCGCGCTTATGGGACATCTAAGTGGGAATATACCCCGAGAACTGTTAAAGTCCTTTAAAAGTCCAATTCTGCAGCGTCTTAGGAAGCAAACAGGCTTCAAGGACCTTCGATCAGGAGGTTATGCGACAGTTAGGGTACAGTGGAATGTCATCTTGCTTATATTAGGAGTTGTACTGTGTCTGAGGAATTCATTTGTTTCTGGTGCCGCGCTTATGGGACATCTAAGTGGGAATATACCCCGAGAACTGTTAAACTTCTTAAGAAGCGTATTTCTAAGCCATCTTAGTAATCAAACAGGTTCAATGACCTGATCAGGAGGTTGTGACAGTGATCCCACTGTCCATCTGTACATCCGTAATCGAGGATGTAATGAGGATCGCTCAGCAGCCCAACTGCGTGGGCCCAGTGCTAACCCAGGTTAGTATGCCACATTACAGAAAACCGAGAGCATAATAACGCCACTACTGCTCAGTATGTATATAATGTGGTGTCGTTCCTGGCCCCGTATCATGGTCGTCCGTATCATGCAATAAGTGACAAGATAGGGCATCCGTCTCGTTGTGTCGAACGTTGACAGCCAGTGATGGACGCTCTATCTTGTCACTTATCGTGTGATAAGGCCGACCATTATACGGGGTCTGGTGGTGAGTCACCAGAGCTTCCGAGAGAATGCTGTGTTGAGAGAGGGACCCGCATTCGTCTTTAGTTATTTATTTATTTAACCTACCATTCTAACTATTGCACAAAATAAGAACTAATAGTACAAGGTAAACTAGGTAGGCGTAATGCTATAAAGCATTCTCTACCAGTCAACCACAATGAACCCTCAAAGCATCATAAGCCGTACTTGTGGTTCTTGTGGAGTCACAAGCGACCCTAGGCTACGGTGCAGGCTTACCATGAGGCTGACCGTTGCTTGTATGCAAAAAGTAGTTAGCATAAAAAAATACATAAGTGCAATTTTTAACTCCATTGGACGTCGGGAAGTCGGTCAAACTTGACATGCAAGATTTTCCGACCGAACAAACAAAAAAATGAAGGTTAAATAAAACCATGTAAAACAAAAACACTCTGCTCTTTCTGAAGTTGCATCGCAACTCCAACTCCTCATTGAGTAAAAATCCTCAAACGTGCCAAAAAACGGAAACATTGAGATAATTCAACAAAACACCTGCGTCTTTTATAATTCCCGCCGCAATAAAGGAAAAAAGTTGTGTCAATTATCATAATTGATAATGTCCATAAAGGATATCGACGAAAACTTTTCGACTGTCTTATCCATTCCTTGGACCGTATTCAAACTTCAACCGTAGATCATTAAAATAAAGCTGTATTTCCAACGATCAGTTTGGTGTAGATGCGAGTTTGTTTAAGTAAAGTGTCGATATAGTAATAAGTGGGGGGGTATTCTGGAGAATATTCCGTTCGGTAATGTGGTGCGCGTGACCGCCCCTTCGTAGGTAATTATTATATCTATGAATTATTATATTATTTTCTTCTGAGGCTTTCCGTTTTTGCATTGTGGAAGAATTTCAGGTTTATCAGATCCAGATAACTGAGTTAGATATTTATATATGATTTTGATTAATATAAGTTCTAGCAACAAAAACGCTTATTAACCTAATAGCGACCATTTAGGTTTAGTTTAGTTTTAGTTGGTAGGGTTGGTACCGGGTTTGAGTAGATTAAGTTAGTTGCTATTAGTAGAATAAAGACTTTGTTTTTTTTTCTTTAGAGAGAATTGCCCGTTGTGGCTGCGAGAGCTGGTTGGGTATCCTAATCAGGTTCTGGACCACTCAACATTTAAATTTATTTGACTAACTAACTAACTTTTAATTTAACTAACTAACTTTTAATTTAAGTGTTTGTAAGTTTAAAATTATCTATAAATACGTTTTCAGACATCGTATTTGATATAAAACCTCTTTGTAACTGCCGCATGAGTGAAGAATACAATAAAAAAAACCGGCCAAGTGCGAGTCGGACTCGCGCACCGAGGGTTCCGTACAAACAAGCAAAAGTTGTAGGTAGTAGGTATGTTTATTACTAAATGATAAATGAAAATGGAACCCGTAACATTACAATATGGAAAGCTGGGGAAGCATAAATTTAAACACGGTCACTTTATCAATTTAGTAATCATCCTTTAGGGATAAGGAAGCCGAGGATGTAATTATCAAAGCTCACGCGTATCATACGACGTTTTTCAACACATTTTGCGAGGAAAAAAACATTTTCATAAGATGAAAATGTTTTAAGCCTGCCAAATCATTTTCTTTACATTAAGTAAATCAATAAGATGACTACAGGTTTTAACTCACAATTGCACATCGCCAAGAATTTCCAATGGCGTCCATTCTATTTATCACTTTTCTAGTCACCACGAGTCAACATTGTTAAATTGATAATAACCAAACACGAATAAACAAATTACAAATATTTGTGAAATAACCCATAACCCATAATGGCGTTAGTTTTTTTTCGCGAAGTTTGTGCAGTGCGGGCACAGAAATCTCTAAACAGCCAATACAAAATAAAATAATATTTTGGTTTCAAAATATTATCTGTATTAATTCATGTAAAATGTTACTAAAAGTGAATAGTTTTACTAAATTAAACGTTTTTATATCATATGCAAAAAGAAATAGTCAATTAATTAACAAAAAGGATTTAATTTGTTTAGTCGAGTAAGAATCCATTTGCCGAGAATTTAATTCTCGGCAAATGGATTCAAAAGAGAAAAAAGCTATTCATTCTGTACAACCCGGTTAATTTAAGAATGCACCATGTTCATGCATATATCATGCTGCAAGGTGCCAACGTAGTTAAGTAAAGTTACATAACTTACATACTAACTTTATTATTTAACAGAATTATTTACAGATTTATTATGTAAGTTATATTGTGTCTATGTAAAATGTTTTCAAATCATGGCTGTATACCGAAGGGTCTTTGTCGATACAAAAAGAGAAAACTTTTTTCCACTTCGAAATATTTTATTTAAATATTTTTTTAGTACGTTGTTGACACAATGAAAGACTAGATTTACAGGTTTTCCTGTTTTCTAAATTTGCAATAAATTAAAAATTTGTAGACACCAAAAAAATATTAAAAAAAAGAAACGTATAAACCTAGATATTATTATGCTGAAGCGATCGACATCAAAATCAATGTGATTTATTAATTAGTGGAAAACGTTTTCTCAAGAAATGGCAATTTCATGAAAAGTACCTACCTATACCTATACTTCCCTATTAAGCTCACACTGCAAAATGTTATCCAATGAAACGCTCAGAAACAGGTACAATCGCGTAAGAAAACGCGTTAATGAGAATACAAAAATAGGTCAAACTGGCTTGTTTAGGGAATACCGGGGAATACCGTGCCGTCGCCGGGAATTTAAAATAATGCTCATGGCGAAAATTCAGTACAAAAGCAACAGGATTTTTAGCGTTTCACTCGTACGACGCAAGCGATGAGCGGTGAGCGGGCAGATTTATTTATTAGTTTCACCTTTATTGCTCAAAAGATTAACTTAGCGGTTTTTTTTTGTAGGCAAGCTGCCCTACCAGTTGTCCTTTTATTAACTGACTTTAAAAAAAGGAGGAGGTTCTCATGTTGGTTGTTTTTTTTTTACTTGCACTGTTTGGATACAAAAAAGTACAGTTGACAACTGAAAATATTTGACAGACACTAATGTATGTCCAAAATGTGCCCAATTGATTTTAATTTGAAACACCAAAAAGAGTTCAGTAAGTACAAAGGCGAACTTATCCCTGTAAGGGATCTCTTCCAGTGAACCTGTGAGAAATTCAGACGAGACCAGGAACAAAAAGATAGACAAACTAAATCATCTGCAGACACGTACTTACCTCTATGCTACAGTAAATTAATCGTAATACATATACTACAAGCTACTCGTACTACACATTAAATAAATACATATTTATATATTATAAAAATTAATAATTATATCTAGAAAACGAGACGTGATGTGAGTTTAATAAACTTGTATCATTTTTCTTCAACTAAATCCAATAATACAAACCGTTGCTTGCGTAAATGTGGCATGTAATGCTATTTCACTTAAAACTCCAGCATACATTTAAAGTTCTAGTACCACCAAAACAATAGCCATCCCGCTCTCTCTCGTGCCATCAGCCATCTCCCGCACTGTTTGGTCGACAAGCGAAATTAACAGCAGCGGGACAAGGGTCGACGCATGTCACCGGTCACGTACTGGCCGATATTGCGCCGCTATTTACCTAGCTACTAGTTCGCTTTGTTTATATACTTTTCGTGAGAGAACAATGCTTTTATGCGGCCCTGGTACCGATTGTTTGGGCACGCTTGGTTTTTCTGGATACCTTCTTTAGAACAAACAATTAAATCGTAGCTAAAGTGAGTTAGGGTAATTAAGGTATTTTATGACACAGGACTAGTCTTATTGAAGGAACTAAGACCTGTGCCTTTATTCCTTAACGTTTGTTAAATCTATTTTATGAATATTGATGTTACATGCATACATATAACCACTCCCTTCACTACGGGTACTATAGTACCCAACCACAATAAACCGGTCGATATCAGACGGGCACCCATTATTGTATAATATTTTTTTGACGCGTCTTTCAATATCTGAGCCATACGCTCTTACGTTGTTTTATTTGTGATGAAATAGGCTATGTATATAAATTATTTAATTAGAGTAAATAAGTACTATTGATATTTAAAATAGGGAACAATATCCAAAAAACCTAAATTCAAAGAAACCAATTCAATTTAAGAAAATGAAATAGAATTACTTACATTTAGGCAGAAATATAGCTTTTAAATCACACACAGAATGTTTTAGCATCCGTTGAAAACTAAATCTTCCTAAAAACGCACCTTTATCCATTAAAACACAATAAAAACTTGTGGAGTACTCGCGCACTGACCACGTGCCTTGTACGACGATGACGAACTTTGTTTGAAGTTTGCTTGAATACTATAAAACTTACGCAGGCGCCAAGGACGGAAACTTTTTCAAGAAAAGGATAGAAACGTTTATTAGCCGTTTTATTTACTATGTATGAGTAGATTAGATATAAATTTGTGAGCTGTGACTATCCACTCTGTCGTGAGCACCTTAGTACCCAAGGTGAAGCGACGTCCAAATAGTGTGGGGTACTGTAATACCCAGGGTGAAGCGAGGGACCACGGCATGAACCGGCGGGTAAAGCGAGTGGTTAGAATACTCATTTTTCATTAATCGTTGATACTATCCCCTACCGACGTTAAGTTATAAAAACAAAAAAATCTGCATACATATATCAATATAATTATATGAATAAGTTTTGGTTGCTTAAATTTTGTTAATATTGGTAGCAACACTAGCAACCTCGCTGAAAGCAGTTTCCCAATATTTGCCTGCCGCCAGTCTTTTCGAAAATTATGTGCTTGCTCCTGCCTGTGTGCCTCACTCACGCACCCATTCACAGAGCGCATAGAATACCTAAAATCAATTCGCGCCAGAACTAAGTTTACGCCACCATAAACGAAGTTAAGCGTACCTACCACGGATATGTATGTATCAACATATAATTGTGTGCGGAAAAAATAAAGGTGTTTCTTGAACAGTTAGCGAGAATATAGGGAGTGCCTTAATTAGGCATGTTTAATTTACTAATTCTTTAATGGATAGCAATTACCTTTTTCTTTACAAACATAAAAAAGCGGCCAAGTGCGTGTCGGGCCACGCGCAGGGTAGGGTTCCGTAGTTGCCCGTATGTCACAGAATGCGGACTTAAAAGGGGCTTTTGGGGTTTTTATTATAGCTTACCCTCGTAAATATGATTTGTTTATAACACACCAATGTATAGGGTCGTTTCGCCGGTTACGTGACCACCTTCGGTTAGCGACCACCTGAAGACCTCCCTGATTATCCTGATTATCTATTCTGTGCCTGAATGACAAGGTTTTTTCTATTGAAGATAACGTGCCGTGAAAAAGCAACGAATTTTTTCACGTCCCCAGTAGTAGCCATTTAGCCACATGACTCGAACAAAAATTAGGGCTTTAAATTCCATTATCTCGCAAACGCATAACTGAGTTGAAAAATAGTTCTAGAAAACCCATAATATTTTTGAACTAGCTATCCAACGATACCCCACACTACAGGTTTAACGAGAAAAAAAATACGTCACCAACTTACATGTAGGGGAGGTACCCTTAAATATATTTTTTTTCAGGATTTTGTACTACTGTTTAGTCGGCGTGATTGGTTTATATACCCACGCCGAATTGCAGTTTTCTAATTGTAAGGGTTACTAAGCTAAGCCGAAGTCGGACAGACAGACAGACGGACGGACATGGCGAAACTATAAGGGTTCCTTGTTGACTACGGAAGCCTAAAAATTGAACCACTCTTCATCCGCCCCCAAAAGTTACCAGCTTGGTGAAATTATGCAAAACTCCCACCTTTAAATCACCTGAGTCCATGTTAAACACAAATTAAAGCAATAAGAGCGTTGGGTCTATTTGACTTGACGTATTGTTCGGCGCCGGGTTAGATCACCCCCGTTCGTGTGCTTGCTTTGGGCGTCGTAGTTTAATTTAGTTTAGTTTATTAAATCTCATTACATAAATTTCACATAAGTACAGTTATCTTATATTAGTTTTCATATAGCGATCGTTTACAAAATTACGAAAATTACTATTTGGTTATACACAATGAAAAAACATGTCAATTTTAGGAGTAAATAAATAATAATGAAAAATAACAATATGGTCATACCTAGATACAGGTACTATTCATTGCAATAACCTTAATAAAGAAAAATAATATAAATCATGTCGTAATAAATAATAATGAACAATACAATTTAGTAATTGCAGTACCAGTGGTACCTGTCAATAAACTTAAACGATTTAATAATGTCAACTCTTAATACCTACTAATACCAGATAAATAAATAATCAAAACTAATAATTATGTCAGATAATAAAAAAGCAAATTTACAATTTAATAATACTCTATTTCTTAATTTCTATGAATTCTTTTACGGAGTAGAATGACTTCTTCAACAAGTGGCTTTTAAGCTTGCGTTTAAATGTTTCGTCGCAGCACTCAGTCTTTATATCATCGGGCAGGTGCTCATAATACGTTGGTCCAATGATACGCGGATTTTTTTCGTGCAGAACTGTGCGACGCGGCACCGTCCGAAGCTTTCCCGTGCTGCGGAGGCACTTGCCCATAACTTCCACTCGCTTAATCTCATCTAGATGTCTCCGCGTGAACATTATGATCTCGTAGAGGCAGTGGGAGTAGTGTGTCATAATCCTGTGTTCCACAAACAATTCTTTGTACGACTGTCGCTGATTCAAGCCAAGCATAGCACGCACTGCTCGTTTTTGCATACGCATGACGCTGCCAGCGTCAGTCAAGTTTCCCCAGAAGATTACGCCGAATGTCATGAGCGAATGGAAGTGAGCAAAGTATGCTTGCCTCAGCGCATCACAAGAAATCAACGGTTTCAGTTTGCGTAAGGCAAACACCGCACCGCCCAGTCTATCACACAGAGAATCCACGTGTGGTTTCCAACTCAAAGTTGGGTCCAAGGTGAAGCCTAAGAATCTGCATTTGTCACTCATTGGGATGTTGCACTGCATGTTGGTATTTGATGGGCACCTACCCGAGAAAAGCATAATGTTTGATTTAGTCACGTTAAGTACGAGTCCGTTTGCCGAGAACCATCCCTTCAGTTGATCACATGCCGTATTGATCTTTTCATTCAATTGAGCGTACGTACGAGCACTCACTACTACTGTGGTGTCATCGGCAAACAGAACGACTTCACCTTCCGTTACGGCGGATGGTAAGTCATTTATAAACGCTAAAAATAGGGTATTTCCCAGTGCTGATCCCTGAAGAATCCCTATCCTCACGCTACCGCTGCTTGATCTCATTCTTTTTCCATTTGAAACCACCTCCACTGTCTGAGTT
This sequence comes from Epinotia demarniana, assembly GCA_945867215.1. Classification (NCBI taxonomy): domain Eukaryota; kingdom Metazoa; phylum Arthropoda; class Insecta; order Lepidoptera; family Tortricidae; genus Epinotia; species Epinotia demarniana. The sequence goes on along the minus strand of OX244273.1, from coordinate 3,478,250 downwards.
CGGTTTGACAAAAAAGATTTTAAAAGGTCACTAATACGTCCTTGCAGTCCATAGCATTTAAGCTTCTTTATTAGTAGCTCGTGATTTATAACGTCAAAAGCATTTGATAAGTCGCAAAAAATTCCATTTGTTTTTTGCTTCTCGTCGATGCTGGTAGTGAGGCTATTTATTAGTTTATATGCTGCCGTTGTCGTGGACATCTGCTTCCTATAGGCAAACTGTCGGTCAGTCAGTAAGTCAGTCTCGAGGTGTTTCATTAGATGTTGTGAACAAATGGACTCAATAATTTTTGATATGTTGGGTACTATAGAAATTGGCCTATAGTTATCAACGCATGTTTTGTCTCCCTTATTCTTATACACAGGGCACACCCGCGTGCACTTGAGTACGTCAGGGTAGATACCTTGTGAGAACATCTCGTTTATTAGATCTACAATTATTATAGACAGTACAGGCCAAACCGATATAAGTATATTTACCGATATGTCAAATATGTCTAGGGTATTGCGGCTTTTGTACATGGATTTAAGAATGCGATCAAGGTCGGCAAGCGTGACGGTGGGTAGCTCAAAAGGTGGGACGTTGTCGGTTTGTAGATGGTCATTTAAACATCGCATCACAAGCGGCTCATTTACTCCTATATTTAATTTAGACGCAACACTCAGAAAATGCATGTTAAGGTGGTCAGGAATGTCCGTTTTAGAAACCGGTTTTGAGTGGTAGTCATTTAAATTAATGTCCTTCCTGTCCTGTGTTGCTGAAGTTTCTTCCCGAATGATTTCCCATATTTCTTTTGAGGGATTTTGGCTATCTCTCAATCGTTTTTCGGTATGTTTCCGTCTAGCCTCTAGAACTGTGCGTTTGATTAAATCAGAGTAATACTTTATGCGATATAAAATATCTTTGTCATTAGGGTATTGTTGTCTAAAGTGGGTAAGGTCATTAAAATTATTTATATATTCGGTAATCTCGTCAGTCATCCACGGAACGTTTGGTTCCTTTTTCAATTGGTTTCTTTTAATAGGAAAATGAATGTCAATATAGTATGTCGTAAGAAGATGAATTGCAAAAAAATAACATAGTTAAACCCTCCATTTAATTCAAGCTTTTATGTTTCCATTGAGTAACGTGTATAGAATTGAAGACACCTAATAATATAACCTAAAAAAAGGAATTAAATTATAGTCAAATGGAGACAAAAGTATAGCCGCGGATTGGACGGCCAAACTTTTAAGACGATTTTATTCAACCAATTTGTCGGCATGTGATTGATCTGTATTGTATACCCATGCTGAATTACAGCTTTGTAGAAGTAAGGGTCTCCGAGCGCCGCACACGGACAGGCGGACAGACGGACATAGCGATACTATAAAGGTTTATTCCTTGTTGACTAAGGAACCCTAATTATCAGTAGATCAAGGGCGTGCAACCAATTTCATACCAATATATCATCAATACGTCAAGTCACATAGACCTTATGACCACCGAAGTATTCGGAAACGATTACGGCGTTTTATGAGGCCCGATGCTACGGGAGAACTTCTTTAAATTATCGTCCAACTTCACCAAAACTTTGCAAAATGAATTAAGTAGAAGTTCAAAAATATACGCGGTCTTGGGAACCCTTGGTTAGTGTGCTGGAGTACATTTGCTCGCTTATTTACAGAAAAGAAACATTAAGATGGCAAAGTTTAAGTTTTACATCGTAAAGCCAGTCCATTTGTGCATTTTTATTTTCAGTCTTGGGGCCCATTTCAGCGAGGCTAGCTCGACTGTCGCCGCGACGCGACGCGTGACGAAAAAAGCTACCCTATTACTATTTTTAACCCCCGATGCAAAGAGAGTTATAAGTGTGTCATAGATAATTTTATCCCTAGTGTTTTTAGACATGTTTTATGAAAATGTCTTTAGCCGTTTTTGAGATATTGGACTTTGAAATGAAAATGTCGGGGGTTTTTCAACTTTTCTAATGCACAGTCCGAGTGAGACCGCGGACCAGTCGTGGGAGTTCGCTGGATGCGGGTGGCGCAGGACCAATCACTTTGGGAGTCTTTGGGGGAGGCTAATGTCAAACATTGGACGTCTCTCGGTTGATTTGACGATGATGAGTGAGATAGGAGTCGTCAAGTCGCGTGCGACGTTGATAGGCAGCCAGTTGTGTTTGAAACACACATGATTCTCCGCCTTTAGCGTAATTACTTATAGCCAAGTATTTGTTAGGCGAATATAGGGAAACTAGCCTGGAGGGAAGAGTATTTGGCGAAAAGAATACTTCGGTTCCATTATGCGACTACTTCTATTACGTATAATAATTGTAACATGACTCATCAAAGTTTTAATGCGGTTGTAAAAAAGGGGCCTAATTATTTACCTTTGAATACCTTGATGTGATTAATACAAAAGCGACACCGAAGCAACTGGAAATAACTAAATCCTTATTAATCATTCGTGCATTGGACGTCTTCGCCCACTGGCTCACCCAAAAAACTGACAATCACACCAAACGACTCCTAACGAGCCCTATTTGCAACAACAAGGGCCCTCCAACTATGAACAATAAAGGATACTCCTAATTATACGCAACTAACACCCTCATTGGTCATAAGTCCGCGCCGCGACGAATCCACCAATTACAGGACGGATATCGCGGCGTGAAGTACCGCCATAATTCATATTTTTTCTCAACGCTCTTGTTAATTTCTGGTTGCCTGGTACAATGGGCTATTCAAGTCTGGAGTTAATTATATAATTACAAGGGGGAAATTATAAGCGTGGCTGACGTCTGGCTTATCTGATAAGTAATTAAGCCCACGAAGATAAGTAATTAAGACGTTGGACCATTGCCAAACTCAAGTGGAGCTGGGCAGGACACCACGCAGAATGATGGTAGGTGGACCAAAAAGGTGTCAGATTGGTGGCCACTTATAGGTAAAAGGAGCGTCTGCCGTCCACCAGCTCGATGGGTGGACGATATTAGGAAGATTGCGGGTCACTTCTGGATAACATTAGCTCAGGATAGGGACGGGTGGCGTACTCGAAGAGAGGCCTATGCTCAGCAGCGGACGATTACGGGCTAAAAATGATCATGATGAATAATGAAGCCCACAGCTTCTTCCTAGTTTTCATGTGTTAATCAAGCTTTTCACTGCCGACATTTTTTACTAATTAAAGCGATTTGGCTCATAAGATGATGCATTGAAAAAACATAAAATTTTTCAAAGGCCGCGACCGAACTATTAAACAAACAATACATAATAATTTTCGGATTTTGATCATAACTGAAAGACTACTTTGCTTAAGTTTTCGTCAATAAATAATTCCTTCTTTTTTTATTATTTATTATTTTATTTATTAAAAACTAAAATTAGACATGAACATAAGGTACATTGCTCCACAAAACTACATTGATAGTTTGACTGTGTAGTCGAAAATTACCGTCACATTTCACTTAAATATTAGTAGCGTCTTAAATATCTACAATATATAGTTTGGTATACTAAGGAGATTTCTAAAGGGCATCGAAATGGTATTTTTTTAATAGATTCTTAAATCTAGCTTTTTTATGTTCATGATCATGAACAATGTCCGCGGGCAGAGTGTTTAGTATACATGGTATGCGTTTCTTTAGTGACCTATCACCATAGTAATTGGACTCTCTAGGTACTTCATACTTGCCCGCGGTCATTGTCCTTGTGTTATGTTTGTGTTTAACTAGGTGTAAGTATTTCAGGTTGACATGGTTATTTACTGCTAACAGGTATTTCAGTTTAGAGCTTACCGGTAGGATTTTACATATTTTAAACAGTTATTGGTAGTTATTTTTACAGTTATCTTTTGTCTTTTTGTTTACAAGTAATTTCAGAAAACGGATTTGTAACATTTCTAATTTTTCAATATCAGTTTTGAAAGTTAAACCATAGCTATCAAGGGCATAGAATAGGATGGATTCTACTAATGACTTATATAAACATTTTAAGGTACTGGTAGGAATTCTGTAACTTAAGTGATAAAAATTTCCTAAGAGTATTCTTAATTTGCAACAAATAAAATCAATGTGTGGTGTCCAAGAGAAGTTTTTGACAATTTTTAAGCCAAGATATACATGTAACCACAAAATAAAGAATTAACAGAAGGGCCGTTCCCGCCGTCCTTGAAAATACATACCTAAACTGGCCCGACTCACTAGGGTTGCTTCTGTATTGATTCCGAATTTTAAAAAGGAGTAGGTAATATAAGTTTACAGACACACATACATCGATTCGTTTATACATACATCTTATCATGTTTACATTCCTTAGAGACTGCTTACATGTTAAAGAGCATCACATATCCATTAAAGGTCCCGACACCACACATGACGAAGACTAGAGCGTAACAACTTGTAGCTAACAAGATATAACTATGATAGTGATCCCACTAAAAACACTAACGTGAAAAAGTTCGACAAAAACATAAATGTAAAAAGGGTGCCAAGTTCAGTCCAAAATAGTTGAAAATCTAGAAGGGTTACACGTTCCATAATTGTTTTAAATAACAATTTCGTCTATGGACTTCAAATACGTAATCTGGGGGCACGGCAGTGCCCCCGCCAAGTCGAGCGAAACGGCACGGCTGTACCATCCTTTTCTCGAAGCAATTCAGGCCGTTTTTGACCCCCTATACCTTCGTTGTGGATAAATCTAGAAGCTAAAATTTTCAGTATCCAAGCAGGCATTGTATAAACACGGTATATTTCAAATTTCATTCAATTTGAACCAGTAGTTTAAGAATTATAACTAGTCAAAGTTTCATAATTTTGTCACTCACTCACTCACTCACTCACTCACTGACCGATCACAAAAAGTCTAAGGCACTTCTAGCAGACATAGAAGCTTCAAATTTAGAATATAATTAGTGTTTAATGTATAAACCAAGGGAAAACTGAAAAAACTTGGAATTTCGGTCCAAGTTTCTAGGTATACCAACTGCATAAATAACTTTGTAATCCCATATAAATATCTAGGATTACAAAGTTACATTTGCAGTAAAGCAACTATGGGACTGCATTCTTAATTTTTATGTATTCCTAACACAATAACCTACAAAAAGAAATGAGATCCCATAAAAAAACATTCCATGTAAAAAAGAGGCCAAGTCTCGAAACTCTTCCACCGTAAAAAGTTGTGAGATATTTCGTAGAACCAAGTCTCAGGCATTCTTATTAATCTTTAATTGCTAGCTAAATAAAATTTTGTGACTTGGCAATCACACAATACTACATAGTTTTAGGTATGCAAAAATCAATAAATGCAGTTAAGTTGTGTGAGTGCCAAGTTGCAGAATTTTATTTAACTAGTAATTAAAGATTAATAAGAATGCCTGAGACTTGGTACTACGAAATATCTCACAACTTTTTACGGTGGAAGAGTTTCGAGACTTGACCTCTTTTTTACATGGAATGTTTTTTATGGGATTAATATTTTCTTAAATGATGATTTTTTATCTTGTCGTCTTCAAAAATTGAAAATCCTTTACAATGCAAGTACTATATCAGGCAATAGTGGTAATTATTTTCAAAACAAGAAAGTGTATTTATAATAGTAAAAATGTACCTTTTTTGTGTTTCTAACGTAGATTGGTAAATAAAAACAACATGGATTAATAAGGTATTATTATTGAAAAAAGCACCGGTTTTATACATTACTGACTGAGAAGTATTTTCTTCGATTGCGACATTGCTTAAATGCGCGGTTGTTGTATTTTAATGTGTAGTACAGTCGCATTCTCAGATATAGTTTCTTTAAATATATGATGGGGAAACATGGGCAAGGCATTGCAAAAGATATATTTTGAACTGCTTCATAAATATTCTTCAATACTTTACAGTTTAAATATTTATTTTTAAAATATGATGCGAATTTATCTTCCAATGCTTCAACAAACTTCACAAAATTGTCTTGCGGCACAATCAACAAAGTGCTTCCATGTTTACAATAATCTTTGTAACGAATAAATGTCGTATCTTGCGAGTTTAATGTACTGGCCTCACTTAAATACGATTTGAAAAGACTGCAATCCTTGTGCTGATCAAAACATTTTTTTAATAAATACCCACATGTGTAAACCAATGCGTTTTTCTCGGGCATATCTAATGCATTATAATCCGCTGATGGTATGGGTGCATTGCTGTTGATCTCTCCTTGTTGTGATACTTCAGGAACTTTTGTCAGTTTTGTGAGTACAAATTGTTACCTTCAAGCAAAATATCTGACAGATCGTCGCTGCAGTTGCCCTGTTTAGAGTGTTTGATAATAGTAATAAAGAAAATTTTTCGAAATGCCGACACAAGTTGCCAACTTGTGGGTTCCGTTGAATTTCCGTTACGGGTGCGCACTCTACCAAAAAAATTCTCCAAACAGTCTTGGTTCAGTCGCCTTGTCATAATGTAACTGTAGCCTTCTGATTTTAAATCCTCGAACAAAAGCAAAATAGATTTTAAGGTAATTTGAATTCAAACCTTCCAGAAACTTAACTCTCGAAGTAGCGTCTTTACCCGTTTTTGGATTAATTAATTACAATGATGCAAAAAAATTCATCATTTCGTTAAGAAAAGAAATCTGAAACACTGTACCACTGAAGGCGTGTTGGTATTCAGTAGAGCCAAAACGAATAGATGAATTTAAAAAATCGAACACATTATTCATAATTCTAATTAGCTTTATTGTGCCTTCGGCAGTTGAATCGATCGCGCCAAAATCTCTGCATGTTGATAAACCTGCTGCCACTGTAGCACTTAGTACCTGCACAGCCAACTTTACTTTCATTTTTTCAAAGTTGCTAGGCTTAATGTGACTTTCCGTTAATTTTGGCGCAGACCTCACTTGTTGAGTTTTGTCTTTCTCGTAAAACTGAATGATGTGATCCCACTTAGCTTCATAGTTTTCAAATTGGAAATTGTAGTTGATCAAATTATTGCGCACAAGTTTAATCAGATGAGGAGCATCAAAGATATAAAAAATCTTATTAGAATCCACAAAAAAAAAACGGAGTTTCAATGCTGACTTGTCTTTCTTTGGCGTTACTTGTGAAGTCTGAACCCATGTCTGACACTAATACTCGTATTTTGAAGCCAATTTCAAGAAGCTTTCTAATGAGTTTATCTAACCATTTTGATAAGTCTTCAGAATTTTTACACTTGGATAATAATGCAAATCCTACAGGCTGCTTGTAATTTATGAAAATTCCATGTATCATTGCCACTAAAGCATATGTTGCTGGCTCTGGAGATTGTTTTCCATCTATTTCATGAAAACCATAAATTTTGTCCTCTTTTATATTATAATATAGATTAGCCTTTAGGCTCATCGAATCTATCACAAGAGAACAGTTTCTCTCCATATCAGTCATACTATTAGCTTTGGTTTTGAGAACTTCCATTATATGACTATTTACTTTTGTATTAATTGGCATATACATTCGCTTGAGTGTAGTTTTGCTCGGCATATTTAGTAAACATTCACTTAAGAGATTGTATGCCTGTGGACTTGTGTAAAATAAATTTAGGCAAAATACTTTATAATCTGTACTGTACCTATTTCCAGAAGAATGAAATTTTAATTTTGCTTGTTCTTTTACAACTTTAGATAAGTTTTCGGTAAGAAACTTATCACACAATTTATGAAATAAGTTAATACCAGTTTCTGGTGCAGCCGTTGTTTTTAGTCTCTTCCTGCACTCAAGAATATCGTTTTTCAGCTTTCTTTTTCGGGGAGAATTAGCAGAAAGGTGAGCTGCTGTTTGTGAACTGGAGTGACGTTCATCTTTTTCATATTGTGTACTAGCTTCGCTAGTCTCCACAGTTGCTTGTGATCCTATATTTTCATTTTTTTTAACAGGTAGCAAAAGTTTAGGATTTGTGCCTTTTTTCAGGAGAGTTCGGTTCGATATCTTTATTAAAGAATTGGTTTCGAAGTGGGACTCACAAACTCGGAGACATGTAGACCATTTGTTTTTTACATCTTCTCGATCAATTAAACTTAACCATAAGGTTCGTCTGAAAAGAAAACATTTGATTTTTAAAATGAACTGGTAAGTAATTTTGTGCAAAAACTTTACTGAAAGTGACGTGTTATTTGGGGTTTAATGATTGGCATGCTCTCCTGAACTTGGCTGGCACACTGCCGTGCGTCAAAAAAACTTTACTGTAAGTAAAATGTCATTTGGGGTATAATGACCGGCGTTCTCTTCTGAACTTGGCAGGCACACTGCCGTGCACCTAGATAAAGATAACGTTACTGCAAGTAAAATGTTATTTGGGGTTTAATGACTGGAGTCTCTAAAATGTAAGTAAGTACTTAACACTGCTTTTAAGATAAAAGAAAATCTAACAACTTTTACTAGAAAAAAATTCAACATGACATGACATTTAAATATCAACCAGCGTAGGTATCTTGGTAAATAAATTGATGCATGACCCGCTGCGAGTTGTGACATGTGGCCGGCGGCGGTCGAGAGCGCCAACAAAGAATACCTATACCTAATTAGGTACCTACTTAACTAAACCATAGTACCTACCTAAATACTGGCGTTTTACCAGCGAACGATAAGATGAATGTGTAATGGTTTATCTTCGTTATCAAAGCGGCTAGTTCCAAATATTACCTACTTAACTAGGCCTACCTACCAACATGAGAAAACAGTTTAACTTACCTTTCAATAACGTTTGGAAATTTGAAAAAACTGTAGGCACAGTTTTTTTTTGTATTTAAACAACCAAATACACTGCAACTGTAATAAGATCGTTTATTCATTTTGCCGTACGTGATACAAAGTGCCTACGTAGGTAACGGCGCCGGCGGGGACGTCAATTGATCAACGCGCGCACAGCCCGACTAAGCTCTGTCCAAGTCCCGTCTAAGTATGCCTGTAAATGTAACGTCTGTGTGCGTGCCGCGAAAATGACGCTTTGTACTGAGCGGACTCTCTGCTCCGGCGCGCGCCGCTATTTACTTTGTGATGTAACGGAGCTAAGTTTTTCTATTGACTTGCATGTACAGTTGACTAGACTATAATTGTTGTGGAGGCATGTGAAGCTGTGAGTAACTATGGATGGGCATTTATCCTTAGGAATCAAATATGGAGAGTAAAAAATCATCGTTTTGGTCTTATCCGTGTTCAACACGATCCCGTTGTCGTGAGACCATTTGACGACCGCGTCCACATCCTCCTGCACAAGTCGACACGTCAGCACGAGGTCGGTTCCGGCACGCAGCGCACACATGTCGTCGCGTCAAGTTTACCAGAGCCAACTCAAACAATACATTATTTAAAATCATAATCTAATCAAAAGTATGGTAATCTGTCCTCCTCTGTATGTGTCCTCTTCTGTGTAGAAGCAAATATGAATAAAACTTTACAACCAGTATTTATCACCTTTTGTCCAAAAACCCATTCCAGAAAAGTGCATCGCTTGCCCGCGGCAGCCATAAACGTGCATCTTACACGCGAACATGATTTACAAGAGCCTACTATTTCTAAGTTTCGGAAAAGACGGAAGTTAAAACATAATGTGAATTTACTGTAACGTGTATGAATCAACACTACAGCAGAGTTCAGTGATACGCTTGATGTTTTGTGGTCTGTTTATTTCCAGCAAGTGACAATAGGTACATAGGAATGTAAACAAACGGTTTCTATAGTAGTTTATGCGACTGATCCATAATGAGAGGCCTTAAAATACGAGTGCAGTTTTATGAAACGAGCGTAAGCGAGTTTCATAATAGGATCACACGAGTGCTTTAAGGCCTAATTATGTACGGTTGCATACACTACTTTATCTACACACATATAAGTAGTAGTAAGTAACAGCAAAAAACCAACAAAAAAATGACAACAGCAATGGCGGCAATTCGATCATCCGTCATGACGAATGGTCTTTTTCATCACACTTACTCGTCAATGGTGTTATTACTTGCGAGCGTACAGAGCAGTTATAGCCGTTTTACCTCCCACGGGTTGTTAAGTTTAGTTTTAAAATATAGAACCCACTCATACTTCGGACTGAAGATGTTTCCAATCAGCCAAGGTGTATTTCATATCTTCAAAATTTTGCTACAACCAACTTTTAATAAATTTAAACATAAAAAAACTACTTAAACATGTTTAACAGAATTATTTACATATTTAATCTGTAGTTATTTAGTGTCTATGTAAAAAGTTTTTAAGTGTTTTCAAATCGTGGCTGTATACCGAAGGGTCTTTGCCATACGCACCTCGCGTCAAATTCAACAAAATGGACGACTGACATGTTCCAGATTTTATTACGATTTGTATTAATTTCATCTAAAATGTATTTATTTCCTCGCAAATGTGATAAAAAACATTGTGTATAACACGGGCGTAAGTGGAACGTTGCAAACTCGAGTCATCAAAAGCTCTTCTAATAGACTCTTGTTCGAAATATTCCGCTTACGCCCCTCGTTAAACAATGTACTATTTTTAAATCATAGACAAACGAATGAAGTCCCTATACTCGTATCACTCGAGATCAAATGTCGTGCGGTTTGTATTAAAAAACGTACTGAATTGACGTTTCGTATCGATAACTGTTTTAATAAGCTAAGTATGTAAACAAACAATGCATTGAAATTGACATTTGATGTCAATTTCAGTATTATGGTTTGTTTACATAGTTAGCAAATTCCATTGATTTAGATCTTAGTAAAACTGGTCATTTCCTACGGTTTCTGAACGCATTTTAGAGCACTAATGATATGTGCGTAGATAAAGTATATTTAAATCGTGACAGGCATGTCGTAATAATGATAACTTATGGCCAGTAGACACATATGCGACCGCCAATAAAACAATCTTGGCCTTCAAATCAAAAGGTTAATTTTGACGTAGCTAGAGCGATAACATGTTTTCCAAATGGATCCGTGAATTTGCATTTCATTCACCTTCCTGACTTCTCCGCGTATTTTTCTTTTAATTCGTTCCTTATCTGGCGATCATTCATCACATCTGAGAAGTTTGTCGGCGGCCATTTTTCACGGGCGCCTTGATTGGACACGCCGACAGGTGACGTCACAATTTCAGGGCAACTCGTTAATTTGCAACTGGAAACCGGATTGAACTTTGACCCTTTGGAGCGTATTTTGTAACGTCTTAATAATAGGGAATTGTTAAGGGTGTTGTTCGAACGGTGAAAAATTGAATTCTATGTTTAGAGTAAGTAACACAATTCGTTGTAACAAAGCCTTGTCGACCGAGCGAGCGAAGCGTCTATGCTTCAGCTTGGACGAAAAATCATTTTTCCTCATGTCCGGATGTTTGGATTTCCGGCTGTTCGTGCCTAGAGCTCACATTTCTCAACCGATTCTCATGGAATTTTGTGAGTAGGTTCGGTAAGTATACAGATTTTTTTGTCGTGGCTGTTTTTCGAAATTTTGAAAAATGGCGGAGATATGGGTTGAAAACGTAAAAAATTACAAGAAAGGGGTCAGCGTTGACTACTGACTTAATACAAATATTATGTTCCGTCCACTGTATCTTGAACTCCGATTTCGATGCCTTAGAGCACACTCGTACTAGCTTTTCGGAAAAAGTCGTTGCAATTAGTACCTAAGTGCATAAAATCTGACGTTGAAATTTCAACGGCAAAAAATTGTAATTAGTACGAGTGTACACTAAGGCATGGTTATGATGACGGTTTCCAATGTTCAAATTTCAAACAAATAATCTCTGAAACTACCATTGAGTTATATTACTAGAGTAGACATCACCTAGCATAAGTTTGCGCACGTCAACATACCTACACCTACTCTCATGAGAGTATGTTGGTTAGTCTGTGGCGGGCAGTGTGGAGGGCGTTTCGAGTGCAATTTTGACTCAAAACTTTAAAACATGCCTTCTTTTGCACCAACAACAAACCCAACAATAATAAAAGTACGGGAATCACTTTTCATCGGCAAATTCACAGATATTTTAAATAACATGTTTTTTTCTGTAATTTATAAGATACGATGGCGGCAATTATTTCAAAGATTAAAAATGTAGAAGTGACAATTTCCCAAGACTATTTTGCCTTATTAGTAGAATATTAAACTTACTAGACTTACTAATTTGAAGCTTTAAAGGTCTTCATTTTTGCACCATTATAGCAGCAACCATTTCCTTTTTTTTTAATTTAATCGGTTATATGAATAATTTTACTGGCAACGTTTAGTCGCTATTTAGATGTAAAGATCTACTTACTTAAATCCTAGGTCAATTCTTTTATACAAATAATGTACGCGATGCGAGTATGGTCACCTAACGGATTTATCTAGGTCAATGATTTATACTGATGATGAATGATATATATGATTTTACTGGTTGGAATATTTAAAATATTCAGGGAACAGAGGTAATAATAGGTGATTTGGTTAATTATATGCTTAACAAAATGAATTTCATAGCAAAACTAGGGAAATTAGTCAAATTTATAACGTTTTCCGCCAACCCCAGCAGCAATGTTTCGGGATGGCTGTCGCAGCGGTAATTTACGGTACGTCTCGTGGCATTGATTTTGATAATTTTTATGTGGATGGTTTACTTACATCCGGCGACACCTATTATAGGTCATGTCTACTAAAGATGCAGGGCACGAATGTACATGAACATTTATTATCTCCCATTGATATCTTAGGCAAGCTATTCAATGTAGAAAAATGTGATTTAGCGGATAAAATTACCAAATCCTATGGAGCTGGTACATTACAGAATGATGCTTTGATGGCCTTACGAGAGGCCTTTACCGACGCAGATGGAGGTGGTTTTACTTTTACCACTCAGGGAATGAAGGTGGGCGTCTGGAAACGGGACGAGGAGTATTTTCTCTTCGATTCCCATTCTGTGGATGCAAATCAACGGCTGATAGATTACCAGTCAGGGGCCGCATATTTGTATAAAACCGCGTTGACAACTACAATGGCCCAACCACAATGAGGGCAGTGCCTATCGCCGCTGTGACGAGAACTTGGCGTTCCAAGTAGCTCACATGTTCTAGAATTCAGTTTCCGCTTATATTATCATTGGCAGTCACCATTCATAAGTCGCAGGGCTTTATACGAAGGGTAGTGGTTGACCATGGGTCTAGAGAAATTGATGTGGATTGCTCATATGTTGCACTTTCATGGGTTCAAAGACTGACAGACTTAATTCTGGAACTCTTTAATTTTGATCGTTTAACCAAAATCAGGGCCATGAAACTTCATTTCTACGAATTGAAGGATACGAGGAAAAGAGACTACGCAGATTGGCGAAACAAAACAATCGAGACTATTGACCAAAGCCGGTCCGTTCCAGCTTGGCCCAAAATCTATCTTTCGTATGTTTGGATGTCCGAATGTCCCGCAGTTCTCGTCTACAGGCTGCAGTTCTCCACCGATTTTCGTGAAATTTTGTTGGCAAGTCCAATAATTTATAGGTACAATTATATCACATCTTTTGTCACCTCTATTATCGTTTTTTTTTTCAAATGGCCACGATTTACACACATTATTATAACAAAATCGGACTTAATTGCGTTCAAAAAGGTGTTTATTTAATTACCTCGACATTACGTTTTCTTTATAATGGCCACGATTTCAATTCAACCCCCATGGGTTAAAAGGGGATATAAAATTACTAAATTCAACCGTTTTGAAACAAAGCCGCGAGGTCTACAGCTCACAGAGCCACAGAAAAAAAAACAACGTCATAGTGTTTATGTTTGGCTGACTTCCTGTTTCCGAAACGGGGCCCAGGCACATACATGGAACGTGATGTGAAAAAATCATAGGGCGTACGTAATACGGCTAAAGAAAAAGTTAATGTGATGTCGTATCAGGAGATTCAGGAGCTCAAAACAGCAGCAGAGTGAAGAACAGAGGCGATATTGGCGATTACTCCACCGACAAGAGCCCGGCTCTTAAGGGGCTCCACGCACTTTTTGTCGAGTTTTGACGACGACTTCAAACAAACATGATCCAAAAAAGCTATGTTTTCGATATGAAATCTACATATAACGGTTCCTTATTGACGTCCTTAACAACCCACGCTTTTTTTTTATTTATACCTCTTTTTCACAAAAGTTACGTCCAAGAAACCGGCTTTTTGGCCTACAATTGCCGGAGTTTGGTGCCATATTTATATCTCAAAAACTTTGGTTTTTTAAGCAAACATGGAATAATATTTCTGTAAACCTCTTCCTATTTCTGTAACCATTAAAAAAACGGACAGTTACAGATCGAAGATCATTGGGAGCTAGGAGCCCCTTAAGTTTATGATGACGAATGAATACGGCTATGTCCTGTAAGATACTGACGTGGTTGACAATTCGTGCCCCTGGCACGCAGTTTAGTTATTGATTCTTACCCTTTGTGATTTTAGCACTAAGCCCAAAGGAAGGGATGTGTATTATGTGTTAGACTTCTATTTTACTGACTCACGTGTTCACAGCTTTATACTAGACAGGAGCAGGCTGACCATCAAACAACAGTGCAGAAAGTAATCAACCTACTGCACAATCCTCCCAATCTAGTAGGTACCTAGTTGAAACCCTAGTTGAACACCTAAAAGAGTCTTAAATTTATGATGATAGATCACAGATCGTTTTCAATGTCACTATGATACACTTAGTTCGTAAGAATTTCGAAAGCTTTTACCACTATTTTAAAACGCCGCGGACTAGGAAAAGCATCATACATCTTAAGGCGAAGAAGTACTTGCGCAGACAGATTTATCGTCTAGCCATCATTCGTTCATTCACTTGACCACTAACAGCAGAGATTGCTATGACAAAAGGTTATATTTCCTTCAATTAATCCATACTACTATTATAAATGGGAAAGTGTGTGAGCGTGTGTTTGTTTTGTTATTTTCTTTGTCCGTCTTTGACGGCAAAACGGAACGACGAATAAAATTGACGTGATTTTTTAAATGGAGATAGTTGAAGGGACAGAGAGTGACATGGGATATCAGTTTTTATCCCTGAAATCATCATCATAGGTTTCACCTTCTCCTTTTACCGTATATTATAAATTATTTTTCGTGAATGGTGCCTTCGATTGATCAAGCTTTCGTCCAAAAGTAGCGTCGATAAAACGTCTTCGATGAAACGACTATCGGCATAACATTTTTCAAAATGGCGACCTTTTAATTTTCGATATCCCTAAACTAAGACCCGGATTTGACGAACTACTCCATCAAACCGAACTACTCCGTTACCTCATCAAAACTCCATCATCATCATTTTCAGCCAGTTATCGCCCACTGCTGAGCATAGGCCTCTCTTCGAGTACGCCACCCGTCCCTATCCTGAGCTAATTGTATCCAGAAGTGACCCGCGATCTGCCTAATATTGTCCACCCATCGAGCCGATGAACACTCCACGAACATACATTAATACATTTATCTGTTTTTTATAAAACAGTACCGCCCGTCACCGACCCTCTCTGAAAAGGAACGTCCATCAAAGGAAATAGATGTAATCGAATAGTCTGTCCCACGTCTATCGCGCGAAATAATCTTGTTTCTTTTCAGATAGGCCCTTTGCAGGAAACCTTTACTCCGCTAAGTGCATTTTATACCATTCGACCCTTTGACAAACGCCAATTTACAGTGATCCTTCCGCGACTGTCTGTAACAGAGGGCGAGTTTGAAATTTCCGCGGAGCGCGGGTCCATATTAACTGGCTAGGCTGTATACAATTGAGCAGGAGAATTGCTTCAAATTCGATTATTTGCCGCTATTATTCGAGTGCTAGAAACTTGGAGCCGGGTTTAAAAGCATTTTGGGGCCGCCGCTGTGATTATGTTGAGATAACTTTCATACGCCTGTTCTGTGTGGTTGTAATGTAATTCAAGAATTTGTTAACAATTTTATAGAAACTACTAGAGTATTGAAACTATCCAACAATAGTATGTTGATAATGTTATGTGTATTCTAACTTGACCCATCCCGACTTACGAGCAATGAGTTTTTCCGAACTTATGTACGAAATACTTACCGTTAGCTTTTCGGTGAAGGAAAACATCGTGAGGAAACCGCTGTTATCCCAATAAGGTCTAGTTTTCCCTCTGGGTTGGAAGGTCAGACGGCAGTCGCTTTCGTAAAACTATTGCCTATGCCAAATCTTGGATATACATAGGTGTCAAAGCGGACCCCAGGCTTCTTTAGGGGTATTACCGGGAATAACGCTAGGAGGATGGATGATGTTGTAACTTGATGCAAACAATAAATATGAAACATTTTATAATACCTAATTCAAAATGCAGCAATAACAATATGAACGTCAAAACGCTACTCAAGCTGCAAGCTGAAACTCTAACCACCTAACCATTACTTAAACCTTAAACGTTCTGCGACTTCGTTAACTAGAGAACTCGAAACCACAACTTACACAAAATACTCAAGTTTTGACTGAAATCCAAGTTAAGGATCTCACCGTCCCGTCGGATGCAGCAAAGATCTATACTTAAGGTTTTAAAATTATTTGTAAAATCAACTTTGCACGGTTATAATAAAGTTGAAATTTTAATGTCGTGTACCAGGGATGTATGAGGTGTTACGTTTCTTGCAGTTGTTTGGATTCATTTCGCGGTATTATTAATGTTTGATAAGCACTAATGCTGCTGAGTAAGAGCTTCATCAATATTGAACTCCTTAAGACGCTCCAGTCCCTAGTATTTCGGTCCGCCTGGTAGTAATTGACAACATTTCATATTTTCATGTAGGCCATTTTATGATTTAGTTCGCTAGAAAATGTTTTTTTAAACGACACGTGTTTTTTTATTTCTCCCTTAATTGTAATTTTCATTCACAAGTATCAAATTGAAAAGTAGCGAATTCCAGAAGGTTGTAAGTAAATTATGACGTCAATACTACGACTCTGTATGGCGGTTTGGACACCTTTCATATGGCAGCCATAATACTGACGTCACACACGGTGAAAACCACTTTTATACGTTTTCGCGATTTTCTTAAAAGCGAGCAGGAAAAAAACACAGAAAACTACTTTATTACGTTCAGATAACATAATTACCGAAATGCTTTTCGATTTAGGCGTCATTACATATTTTGAAATATTGTCAGTTACGATAATTAACAGGGACTCTGTTCGACTTGTTTAAATGACAACTTATAATATGAACAATTTAGTGCCATATCTATTAGGCCGGGAACACATGGCTACTTTCTGCAGTGATGCAAACTAAATAGGTAGGTACCTACGCGTTACACGAATAAGGAACTGCGATACATTACAACATTTATAAATATAACCTTTAAAAAAATTAAAGCTAGCACCTCCATCATGTCACAAGTATCGAGCATAATTATAAAAGACGTATAGTTTGTACCATTGGATACAAACGTACCTTCAGGGTGGAAATAGGTTATATTTTATCACGCGGTTTTACATCTCTTTTTTTTGTAATTTAGGTATCCCACTAATATTATAAAATGTAAAAGTTTGGATGTTTGTTACTCAATCACGTCTCAACCAATTTGGATAAAATTTTGCACGAAGATAGTTCATAACCTGGATTCACACAGATGACTTGTATGTATTTTTTTTGAAAGGATGAAGTCGCTGGCGGACTCTAGTATTGGAATAAAGAAGTGAAATTCCGTCGGTGAGATTGCCTAATCCACGTTTCACGTCTGTGCATGTTTTGAATTAAGAGACATAATACCTTATGTGTAATTACTAGAGCTTTATTTTCTTTGATGTAAATTATGTACCTACACAACGGATTGGGCAGTCTCACCGACGCATTCTTGTTTAGCGGTCTAAAACTGCAACTCAGTCCCATATAACCGCCAGCGCTAACTGAACACTACACGACGCGCCGATAGATGGCGCCACAAGCGCCACGCACTTGAAATTTTACTGTGTTCCTCTAACATTTTCTAAAACAATGTTGTTTTTGTCTCAAATACTATATCATCTTATGTTAATTAAACTGTATAATGACCTTCATTACTTCTTGCCATTGTTTTGATAACTTTTGTTGCAGTTATCATACAAAATTCCGCACACGCGCTGCAACGCGCTATCGAAATTTTTGAAACGGTCTCTATATATACCCTGACGGCGCCTTATCCCGTCGGAGGTGTGTTCTTTAGTGTGATGCCACTACTGTCCGTATAGATCGCTACTAGTTAGAAGATCTACAACAGCACGTGACGTCACGCGCTCGTTGCCTGGCGACGCTCCGTGTAACGTGCGCTGCGGACGGTCGCCCGCGCGGCTGCGTCGTCTTAGCGGCGCACTTTCCTCGGGCAGCCGTAAAAATTACGCGGTATTAGTTACAATGTTAGCTTAGCTCCGGTTAAATTTCGAGCACCTCCATAACTATGGCGGCGAGAATACTCGAATGCCAGTTTTTTGTTGAATTGGCAAATTGAAATGTGAAATCTGTATTAAGAAAACTGTTTTTGTGTCATTATTTCTTTATACTTATAAGGACACACGCGATATAGGTATGTAGTTTACAACAAAGCACTTATGTGGTAGTTTATATTACCTATATATACCTACGGCTGGGCACAGGCTTTCTCTCATGGAATTAATATAAATACATCAATTTTGTTTAATTTTAGTGTCTCAGGACGGCATTGTAAATAAAGGCCTTTGTTATATTAGGTACTTACTTAAGGCGCCGTAGGTTCAGCGAAATTAAGCGAACACAGTTTTTGAAACAATATAATGCGTCTGTTGATAATAATATGGTTTCAAAAAAATACTAATAGTAATCTTGAGGCTTTTCTGAAGGGAGATCAGTGATTCGAAACATGACTAAGCAATTTTCGCTCGATAGAAAAAAAATCACGAACATTGGTCTAAAAATACACTTAAAACATTCGTAACAAAGTATGCACAAAAGATAAAAATATTAAAATGGCTTCTAAAAATCAGCAATATTATGTTTGAGAGAAATCAGTCATCATTTTTATTTATTTGGACGGCAAGAAAATTAAAATTAAAAAACATGATATCCGCGCTTCCGAGCACGCACATCCATCTCGCTCACGCTTATGCTCAATGAGAGGGAGAGAAGACCATGAACCTATGGCGCCTTAACTTAATTTGGTACAGAAAATAACCCACAGCGACAGGCAGGCACTCAAACAGCCTAATTTAAAAAGGAACAGCTTAAATGTAAAGATCTAAACTCGCATTTCGTCGCTGAAAGCCCGCCTGGCGGTCGGCTGCGGGCGACACTCTTGATTTACAACATTTGCAGCTGCACAAAGAACCGGGGGTCTATCTCGCTGGACGTATTGGATTTAAATCAAATTGTATTTGACGCATTGTCGTTTCAACGCGTTGAGCCTAACTTATGACGAAGGCGTGGCTAATGTAAATTCGATTTCTAATACTTTTAGCCAAAACCTCCCTGTTCGACTGGGTTTAGCCGCGCCAGGCACAAAAGAATCATATAAGTAGCCAGTAGAGTACAATTGTAGTCAAATGTCTACAATATATAGGTATGACTAAATAAAACCTGCATTAAATAATGTTTGTTTATCGCATTTGATCCCAATGACATTTCAACCTGTTATAAATATTATGTAAAACCATTCTAAGTGCCTTGAAAACCAGCGTATATTGCTGGTGGCGCATTCTGAGTGGCATGCATATTGGTTAATTTCAGTTGTATAAACACATGTTGTACTTCTTAGTCACACCAAATGAATATATTTCTTTCTTTCTTTGCGGCTCTGCTTGGCTTCTCTATACGCGGGTGGAGCCGGGCGGCCAGCTAGTATTATATTAATCTATGGCTACGTTTTAAATGTAATCATACCTTTATCAACCCTATGTAGGAGTCTTAATGTTATTTTATACATTAATATCTCGCCTCTATTTCTTTCTGTTGATTCCGATTTGATGTAAGTACCTATATATTATCCCACCGAACTACATGTCCCAAAATATCCCCACCTTTAACATCCACACTCTCATTTTTAATGAATTTGTTAATACAACCGTACTGCTTACAACATACAGTCTGAATTGAATGTAACACTAAAACTCTGTTTCGAATGGTGGTATATTTAATACCGTCAATATAATACATAGTTTTTATCGACACATCCACTAAAGAGAACCAAATTCCCGAAACTTAATTTAAAAATGAAAAATGTTTGTTAAAATTATGTGAAACACGTATTGCTCGTATTAAATGCGTGTTCTGATTTTATTCTGTATCACGAATCACGATGATGGAAATCGATTACCATGGCCTAGAGTCTGGCCAGGGAAATATGAGCCTTATAACATGAACCTTTAAATATATTTTTATTGAAAATAATTTCACAGCATTACAGTTAAAAACTAAGTCAGTGTGAATTACAAATTATATATGCAGTACATATCTAGTTTGTAATTCACATTTCAATATAACAGAAGATTTACATCCATCATCTCACAGTAACCCCTTTGAACGCCGAGAGCCACTAAAGTGGTCGAGTGCTGTCGTGCCCACCACGACAACAACCTTTAACGTGGTTATGGCGGACACTGTCAAAACAATTTTCTTACTGTCAGAATAAGTTTCATATTCGCTCTTTAGCTGTCAAGATGCTGGCGTGTACGTCACATTTTGAAACGAAAGTGAAAGCGGTCAAAGGGTTAAGCATTCGCGATACACAATTCCCCAACTACTTCCAAGGACCTCCACATCCGGTGCTGATGCAAGAACCGTCATGACTGTATAGAGCTCTGACGAAAGGAGAGTTTTTGCGCGCAACGGTGCGCGCGCCTCTGGTTTTTTTTTTTCTCATATACTTTTTTGGAGATTCCTCCACTCTGAAGAGCTAGCAGCAGCCAAGTTTCTTTTTAAATGTCCTTAGCCGGATTTGAACCGGCGACCACAGGCAGTCATGGCCTGTCGCTACGCTACTTACCAACTGAGCTAACAGAACAATCCGTCTCGGCCACCAAATCTTTTGATTGGTTCCTTCTTACAACGCCTTAGGGAGAGCCTTGTAGCGACATCTACTAGAAGACATTGGCTTCTTGACGGCACCAACATCTCAAATTATACTGACAAATCGTCAGTAACGATGCGCCATCCCATACTAAATTAAATTTTGTATTAAGCAGTTAACAATAAATGTTAAATAAAAAGTTTTTTTTATTTAATTTTCTGAGCCCGATATTATAACTGTCTGTTTCTTTCCATATCTCGAGACCATGGGGTCCCGGACCTTTGCCGGACCTGCGTGCGGCCGAATTATTATTATTATAATATATGTCATCAATTACCTATGGAATTCGAAAAATTGGTTCCTGATTTCGAATAAAAATCCCCGTGTATAATAAATCAGGATAGAAAAATAACTATCCCACAATTGAAAGCCGAAGACGAAACTCCAAATCTCACTGAGCCAGCAATCCGCTGAGCGTACCCATTCTCATTTATCCTCGCTTATTTATCAAACACTCGATGAGCTAAAAGCAAAATAAAATCGCTACAGCTTGATATATCTGAAGGGTTGACAGACCAGATACTTACTGTGGCGATTCCATTACGGAGCTATTGCGATATTTGTTGACAAGACCCAATAACGCTCGCAACACTTTGGGAACCGCTACGTTTTCCAATTTTTCATTTATAAGCTCTTATACGGACATGGGAGCCTGGTACGTGGAATAGTGTTTCCATTTGTGGGAAATTCAATCATGAAATACGACACAAAAGGTTAGATTAAGTTCACAATGCGATATAAATGCTAAAGCCGCAATGCACGGAACGACAGAAAGCTTGAGTATTTTTAATTCTTATTCGATGGCTTTATAAGTACATCTTGCTGTGACATATTTGTTATTTGTGACCCGGAGCAAAGTCATCGTAATCGAATGTTTAAATAAGTTGTCAAAAATGTCATTTTTGGTACAAGCTTTTATTGCCGACTGTACTTTTCTGTATACCATCATCAACTATTCATTGAGACGATTCTAATGGAACCAAACTTAACGGGGTTACGTCGGTTAAGTACTGAATGCCCATGGCCACCTTCTGTTTCCATCATCAGATCAGCTCGATGGTACCATAATATTGAATTGTCATTCAAACTATACTTATACCCAAAATTTCAGTTCAACCGGTCTCCGGGAAGTGGGTCAAATTGAACTTGCAAGATTTGTCCAATACATACATACTATATAAAGCTCGTAAAAAACGGCTTATTAACTCCAGTCTTACGATTCTCGTTAAATTCATCACTCATAAGTTCTTAATCTCTAATTTGCTCTAGCAAATGAATTGTACGCTCACGCTCCTCTCCCAGTTACGCATCATAACCTATGAACTAACAGAACTTTTAGCCGCTTTTTGTTACCTTTGTTGAACAATTCTCGGACTATCCAAAAGCCTGCTAATTAAATAGCTACGGCATCAACATAAAGCCAAAACGGTTTAAAATGCAATAAACCACGCTATGGTCTTAAAAACGCTGTCTTCTAATAATCGTTTCAGAAGCGATCGCCAAATTCGCACGTTGAACGCTGGCAACTCGGTCCGCAACCCAGCCCCAGGAGAATTATTTCTCAATCGCATCCTAGCATGAATATCTAAAGCCAGCGAGGCTCATCAAAAATGAATCTCGTATTTTTCGGGTGCCGCCTCGTCCGATATATCGATTTAACGACTGCCTTTTTTGAATGCGGCAAGGAATGAGTGTTGCGTACCGTTCCGCTAAGGGCGAATACTTTTTATGATACTAAGTAGCTATTGATGATTGTTTTACTTCGTTTTATAAAATCTATCCTATATTTTAAACCAGGCTGTAAACTCATCGTGAATGACGAACGCTACGGTAGCCTAGTGGTTCAAGCATGCGGCTGTCAAGCGGCGGTCATGGATTCGAATCCCGGCTCGTACCAATGAGGAATTCGGAAATTATGTCGCATATTTAGCGTTAGCTTTTCGGTGAAGGGAAACCGGTCTGATCCCAATAAGGTTTTGTTTTCCCTCTGGGTTGGAAGGTCAGATGGCAGTCGCTTTCGTAAAACTAGTACCTATGCCAAATCTGGAATTAGGTGTCAAAGCAAACCCCGGGCTCTTTTAGGGCACAACCGGGAATAACGCTACGAGGATGATGATAAACTATCATCGTGCAAAATTTCATCCAAATCGGTTGAGCTGCTTAAGCGTGATTGAGTAACATGAGCAAGTCGCAAAATGAGCTGGTTACGTAAAATTTGCAAATCAGATAATGCAAAATGGTCCCAAAATGTGCAGATCTTTCGCGTTTATAATTATTAGACACTTACAATATCCTAATTCCTTTGCGCATGAATATTATAGGACAATCAAAAATTAAATCCAACTGAAGCTCAATATACTCGTATATGTGCTCAATGATATTGTGGTATGCATATTGGGAATCCTCAAATTAATAAAGGGTGCGCACTGTGCTTATGATTCCCCTTGACTTACGAGTGTCCATTGGCGTAGTCGTATCCGTTTCCCAGAGAGCAGGCGGTATGCTTATTTATCGCCGTCGTGCTATGAAAAAATGCTGATCTTCTAATGGAAACAAGGGGTCTGTATTGGAACGCATAATCGTTCCTGACATATTTTCATATCGCATAAGAACTATAATGGCATGTCAACGTTTAGCATATAAATTAATCCCAATAAAAAGTTCCTCCTAATATTCATGCGCATAATTCAGTCCAGTCTTAAACGTGTTCATCTTATAAGTGAAATGTAATATTTTTCAGATTTAAAATGTAAAAGGAACACAAGATCGTCTCCCAGATTTGGCAACCATCTCCCAGGGCACCAGAGTCTTAGCAGTCCATGCGTAAACTGAATTCGGTATTTAAAATATAGCAGCAACTGAACGTTGTTCTGGGGTACAATGCGGTTACTCCCGAAAGCGAGCATTCTCCCGACAATATCGCCTTTCCCTGTTACAAGCGTGTGTATGAAAACAAACGGTTGGTACGTGCGTTGCTTACTTCGGGAGCTACGAAGACGGGGAGAGGTTTGGAGCACAATTTTCAAATTATATCTTGCTATGAGCGAACAATTATGTACGACTTCCGTACGTGCCTGCGACTTCCGTCTGCGTGGACTCGGGATAAAGATTATCCTATATATTAATCCAGGCTAGAAACTGTCTTCGTGCTTCGTCCATCCAAATCGGTAAAGCCGTTTAAGCGAACGGTCGTCGGTCGGAAGTCGAACTGATTTCCGACACGACGCAAGTCGGCATGAACCCAGAATTAAGACATACAGTGTATTGAACTCACGAATGCGTTCGCGCTCATATAATTTGTTCTCGAGTTCCTGTTCTTCTTCGTCTTCTTAATCGGTCTTTCTTGACATGGTCGTTATTATGGGTCATACATAACTGCGTCAACAGCTCTAGCTATATTTTTCATGTACCGCTGTGCTAGGCATCATAAGAAAACTAACTAGTTGTATTGATGAGGTCTGTCCATCTAGTCAGCGATCGACCACGTGAGCGATTTATTTTTGTTATTTTTACAAAATTGGACAGGTACACTAGCTAGAGTGGTTCTGTGAGCTGTAGACGTCGCGAGTGTGTATTTTCTTCAAAAAATAATCGTCAACAAAAACATATTACTATCGAACCTGCTAACAAAATTTCGCGAGAATTGGTAGAGAAATGCGACATGCAGAGGAGATCAGCCGGATATCCTGATGGACATACGTAAGCATTTTAGCTCAAGCTGAAACGGAGAACCTCGTCCGCTTCGATCGCTCGTTCTATGAATCTATACTCAATAATAACAAGGAAAATTTCGGCATGATTAGCGTTTATAAGTTTCTTTGATTAGCCTTGTAGGTAATGTTTGTGTGAAGCTGATGAGCATGAATATTTCTTTCTGTCTTCGATGTTTTCTATGTAGGTATTTAAGTATTTATTATATTAAATATATCGTCGTTTAGTACCGATATACAAGCCTTATTGAGCTTACTATGGGGCGCATTGTCCCCTAAGGGTCGCCGCACGCGGGGGCCACTGGCCAAACGCCGCCACTGGCATATTTCCTGTAGTTTCATACATTTTATATGGACTCGCCGCACACTGTTAACCCCGGTGGCCGCTACACGCTCCAAATCGTCGCTACTACGTGGCAGCGTTTGTGGCACCCGCGTGTGGCCCGTGTGCGACGACCCTAATAGTTTTTTTTTATCTTTGTATCAATGGTAAGAATATAATGTCATGTCCAACTTTCCCGCATCCCCTCAGCGAGACAAGCCGCGAGTACAGTTGATCTCGCTTGTTCAGTCGGTCTATTGCATCCGGCCCCATTTAAACACGCCTTAGTATTCCGCTAAGGGGCTACAAACTTGCAAAAATACTGTCTTTGGAGCTAGACAAATTTTAGCTCGTTTATAGAGAGCACCGAAATGTATAGTCAATTGGAAGGAGTTCTTTACAATTTTGAATGAAAAGAACTCCTTCAGGCTCAGTTTATTTCGCATCTTGGCGGAAACAGCTTCTTAACCTAAAATAGAAATTTAATTGAATTGAAATTGAATTTAACCCCTTCAGCGCCAATCACGACACGGGTGGTTTTCGCTACATATGGAGATTTAACTGTTACGACTACGTCGGAACGCTACGGCCGTAGCAGTGAATGAATGATGAGTTTATGTAACAGTAGGTACATTATCTCTGGTGACTACGAAGCTGTCGGTTTATCTTTGTTCTTGCACTGGTCCAATCAGCGACACTTGATTTAATTGTAAGCCAGTTCGAATTCAATCTGATATAGAACATAGCTAGCATTAAGCGAGAGTGCATGCAATACAGTTCTATTCATAGCCGACGTCATTCAAACGCCTCTGATTGACATGACATTAGATAAGCCATTAGCAAGCTTTGAATATTGGGTTCGTTTTTGACCGACTGTTGCCGAAAGGAACGGATATGACTTTATGTTTGTATTTACGTGTGTTCCACAGTAGCGTTTAAGATACTGAGCCAATTTTGATGAATGAGGTACTTACCTATCAATCGATTCGTAATTATGCTTCGCGTGACATAGGGTGTGCATTGTATGAATAAAACAGTTTTGTACGGAAAACGTAGTTCTAGTATCTACAGTTTTTTTCTTTTCATAAAAATAAGTAACTTTCATACCAGCGAACGAAAAAAAACATAGAATGCGAGTTTCTTATTACCAAAACACGTGTCTAAGACCCATATAAGGTGTAAGTCAATGGACTTAACTTTGTTAACAATGGACTTAACTTTGTTAACAAAGGACGTAAGTTTGTTTTGTCGCTGTTTATCCTTTATTTTTCACATCACCTCATCAAACACCAATGTAACTATGTGTATAGTATTGCACCGGTCGTTACCGTAAAATACAAAACCATATATATCTGAATCTTAGATATTTCATTATAATTTTAAAATTGTTTCATAAGTCAGGTGAGGATGACATGATGGAATGACATTTTTGTTTCTTAAATCCTACAATTGTCTATGATGGGTAGTGTTGTGACTAAAGTTGGTGATATTGTAAAGCCGCTACACACTGCCCAACTCACGCTCTCTATCTGCCGTCGCGGTTGTGTACACTACGCGGTAGTTTTATAAGTGGGTAAAGAATCGTAATGTTTTATCCGTGGGTAAAGTGGTTAAAATAACTAAAAATACTTACTTGTTTTTTACTTTCCATATATTAATATTCGATATGTTTTGAAATAAAAGAGTACAGTAAGAGTCTTCCCCAACACTACTTAATTCATCATTCAGAGACAATTTCCATATTATGGCGGTTTGTTTACATAGATAGCAAAGTCCATTGATTTACATCTTACGCATGTTTGAACTAAAAGGCTGCCTGGCATCGTTTTGACAACCCGCCCCGCCTAATGGCAGTGGCACCCATTCTGTTGGGCCATTTAGCGGCGCTACTTAGACTTCTATGGTTTTTTCGCGAGCAATGATAACATGTAAAACGAATGTAACCTTAACATTTGAAATCTATTAACTTGATAGCACGTGAACTCGTCCTCAAATGTTACAAAACTTCTAAAGACCACGAAAGCGTCTTTAAAGGCAAAGTAATTAGGTATAAAAATTGCAACAGAGCCCCAATTCCAATCCCAAGTGGAATGAGACCGCTAATTAGTTTTCGTTCTTCAAACGGCCATGGAAGGGCTATTTCTTGGGTTTAATTTGAAAAAAGTTATTCCTTAGTGCTGGAGTCATTGTTTCGTCTCCATTGTTATTCTATCAATTAAAAACGTTAATTAGATTTCGTTCGATTTTAATGTTTGGTCAGCGCTGATAAAATTAGGCGAACGTAGTTATATCCTTCGGCTCGGGCCGCAAATCGTTTGTCTGTCCGTTGTCTCCCCGGCTGTTCTCCTCTACATGTCGCAATTCACAGCCGATCACCGGGAATTTTTGTGAGCGGGTTCGTATTTTTTTTTCGAGCTGTGTTTTCGTAATTCAAAAATAATTGTTTTTAATATACGCTCTCTAGTTGTCTCTAGTGCCCACGGAACCACTAGTATAATTGTTTCTTCACCTCAGCAGCTCGAACAAGCATATTTTGCTGCGTGAAAACAGTGTGCAAAATGCAATTTTGCTCACTCCGTGAGACAAAGTCACTTTTTAATTTTGGTATTAAAAGTTCAGAATATTTGAACTTTATTAGCACTGTCCCTTTCATTCCTTTACGAAAAAAGAAAATGGCAGACATAGGTCGATGCATAGTTCGACCATCGAATTTCAAAGTAGACCCCCAAAAAAGGGGATACAACTAACACATAGGTAAACATGATTTTTATTATTCAAAATTCAAAATTCAAAATTCAAAAAATTTATTTGTAAGAATACAGTATATATAGATGGTCTTAAGCTATAGAGTACATAGTTCATGTATTCAGCCTGCACGCAGGCGTACAAATGTTTGACTGAAAATAATCTATGTATGCTAAATAAAACAGTTTAAACAACATTATGCTAGCTAATTAAAAATTCTAGTTTAAACAATTCAAATTATATGAACGTATACCACAGATGCAGTTTCCGAACGCAAGCACGGGGCCCCGCCCCTTTTAAAAAGTTGGGCGCTGTTAATTTGTTTGAGATTTTATTATGTAGAATTTATTCGTCATTCTTGAGTTATTGATATTGCTTTTAAATATAAAACCTACTAGGATAAATCAATTCTCTATCTAACTAGGAAATATAGTGAAGTCAGTGACGTGACGGAGGCAGTATTTTAACAACAGTACGGCTAGTTTTTGGTGTGCACGCCAGATACACGTAATATGCTAATGTGTTCCCTTTGTGATAATGATAAATATTTCAAAAATATCTCGATGATATTAGTAAAATCTGTGAATTTTAACAATAACACACGGTTAGTTTTTAGTGATGTGTTAGTGTCATGTGACACTCGTATTATACTTAGATACTGAAATATCCTTTGGTTTCTCGCGCCTAGTCTCGCCTTTCTTGTATTGAATAACGGCGCGGCCGGCGCTGAGGAGTAACTAACGCCTAATTAAGTTTTCTTTCTGAATAATAAATTGAGACGAATAGGTACGTGATACTATGATATATTTTTTGATGTGAATATGTTCTCACTGCTGAGGTGAAAGTTGTATGTGTTACTCGAGAGCAAAGTATTTGCATTTCGTGCTTTTGAGTCCTTCGCTGCGATCAAGATTCAAACTTTGAATTTTAGAATCTTTCGCTTCCTCAGCACTCAAAATTAGCACTCGCAGCAAAAACAAACTTTGCTCTCTTGTTGCACAAATAACTATTTCCATCCAGCCCCTAGTACCATGGTCGAGGTTATGCCCGATATAAAACATTTGTCTTCTCATACTTACTCATTTGCTAGAAAAGAACGAATGCTTTACATCCGACATAACGCGATCACACTAGGACGTGAACTACGCGTTGTTTCAAAACACATAAAGTTGAACAAAAGTGCGTGCAGTGTCCATAAATTTGGCTGCAATTCCGGAGCAGTTTGCAGCGAACAAGCGAATTTAATGCAAATCAACAGACAGGGTGACCACACGACTGGAAAGTTTTATAATTATTCGTTAGGCGGTGCAGCCTTTTGTTTAACTGGCGATGTTGGGCGAGGTTTTAAAACGCGCATATTTGCTGCACAGGTTTTTTGTTTTTAATTGTATTGTGTGTTTTTGAAGTGACATATGCGTTTTGTCTGTTACTATCTGCGTAGAGTGTAGACACAGCCTATCTAAATTGACTAATTAATTTAGAATGGTTCAAAAGGACTAAGTGATAATTCGTGTGCTATATTTATCATTAAAAATTTCAAATTTCATTTAATTACCTAGGTACCACGTTTATGATAGGGCCTATGTAAACATGATAAGTGTTTTTTTTATCATGTTAAGTATTACACAAAAAAATCCTCGCAACTCTTCACAAACGAAAATCTGCACAATAACAATTCACCATATTCGAGCATTCTTTGTTTTTATTTTTTTCTTTGTTTAGTAAAGAATACTGTAAAACATTTCAATTGCTGGTATGCTACAGTAATGATTTCTGTTTGTGAAGAATTATCTTGTAAAGTAACTTCCAGGACTTGGCCACGATTGTGCACATCGTCATGGCCACCCTGTGTTTGAATTTGTTGCATTGAAAACAGTAGCACTAACACATAACCTAGTAATCTGTTTACATCGAGCAGTGAGCACTTCACATGCAAATGCGACCCACGCAGCCATGCGTGGCTAAAATAGAACATTTGCAGTCAAACATTGCGTTTTGTTTCGAAAGTTATATCTTTGGAATCAGGGGGTCAGACTGGTTCTAAGTACCCGAACCGTTTAAATGACTTATTTAGGAGCTAATATCTCGATAATTATTAAATTTAGAGAAAAGTTGCCCATTCAAAACATGCTTATCGTCTTCTATACGATAGCAACATAAAAAATAGGTTTCATAATGATACCGACCTCCATCAAAAAAGTTCTAAGTCCCGCGCCCCCTTTGCACCACAACCCTTACTTAATTTAAAATCCTAAGTCCTCTGCCTTTACTCTGAAGACAGCACCACATAGGTACCTACAATAGCTACGATCTTTAGGCACTTCCCCAGTTGGGCTGGTCTGAATAGTCGGAAAATGACTCCGCTGTGCTCTATTTCTCTCAAAATCCTATCGAAGAATTCAGACGAGTTTTATTATTTAGGTACTCACAAGCCATAGGTATTATAAATGAAAAACTAACTCAGACTTATCTTTTTACGCTTAAACCACTGACCAATCTGAGATGACGTTTCGTTTATATAGTTTGAATCGAATGAGATGGAGTTCCTCGCGGAAGACTTTGTAAAGTTACATATTTACATAAGAACCATTACAATATAATATATTGGAGGTGGGTGTTTAACCATTATTTACTACTGCCATTAAAAATCTGGGGTCGGCCATTAGTGTCAACCCTATTTGAGATAAGGAAATTTGCCTAAAAAGAGCCACCGCCATATATTTCGGACAGAGGTCGTATTCAAATACGTTAAAAGCCTACGATATGTTTGCTAATACTTCGCCAACGGCCAATGAGATGATACAGTATCATGTATATTCTTGTGTTGAATTGTTTTCTAATGTTACATCTACATCAAATAAACAGCGCCGGGGCGGAGTACTGTGACAGCCTTACTTGATGTCACTGACAACATATTGTGTGCTCAAGATGGAGGTATGTGGACTGTTTTAGTTATGCTCGATATTTCCAGGGCATTTTATTGACTCAATATTAATCTACGAGTATTATATACCGTCTAAACTAATTTTTTTGACAGTTACCTCGCTACAAGGTTGTAAAAGTCTGTCACATTGATGGTTCCGCTTGTTACTTTGTTTTAAATGTTAACTTGATGGGTGAACCCATTGAACGAGTGCATGAAGCACGTAATTTAGGACTTATGATGGACTGTGGGCTCCGCTATGAGAAACACATGATTGGTGCTGTGAGAAATTGCTTCTACAAACTTAAAGTGTTGTACAATATCAGGCAATTCCTAGCGAAACTTGTGAATTCGGCTAGTGGAGTCTTTAGTATTATCCTAGTTGAACTACGTAGATGCAGTATACGGGCCACAACTTCTTGGAAAAACGAAAAAACTCATCCAACGTGTTCAAAATGCTTGTGGTCGTTTCTGTTTTAGTATTCCTTCAAGAGCTCATGTCACTCCGTTTTTAAATAAACACAGCATCCTTAAAATGCAGCATCGGCGTAAACTACATCTGGCCTGTTTACTTTTCGGCGTAATTAAGAGCGAGGTTCCTTCTCTTCGAAAAGTTGTGCAGCTCCAGTTTGCATGGTGCACGGCGGTGTGGGATACAGTTGCTGAAACCCCGACATGCATCGGCGGCTTTCCGTGGTAGTTTTCGGTACGTAGCAAACTAAATTCTGGAATGTAATCCCTCTGCCGTTATAGGACCTAGGAAATGTGTGTTACGCCATGGAATCACCGGATGGTTCCATGGGAAGACCAGCGCTGGCCACCAGACCAGCACAACGCTGAGGTGGAACCATTTCGTGGCAATGTTGTCATGAATCAATGTTATTATATTCTATTATATGGTGGATGGAATGATATAAGATTCAAGTTCCTTAAACTTAAATGATGGTAATGTAATTTTTAATCAAATGTTTTTTTTGTTTATTCTACCACATTCCCGGCGTGCTTGCTATGTAACTTAAAGCCAAATTACAGCTATCTAGTTGTAAGGGTCACTAAGCCAAGCCGCGGCCAGGTGGATATATATATCTATAGAAAACCTATAAGGGTTCCTTGTTGATTACGGAACCTTAAAATGACGTATCACACGTAGGCAACGTGCACGATTGTAGCAGGCGGTAATTAGCACTTTATGGATATGTGTGAGTAAACGAATTACAAGTATACATAATTGACAACGTATATTTTTTTAAAGTGGGCCATCATATGATTTCGTTCGACAGAAAATGAAAATTTAAGGAATACGTATTTTTTTATTTCTCCCTAAATGTTTATCTTCATCCAAAAATATCAAAATACAAGTAGTGAATTCCAATAGATCGTAAGTAAAATATGACGTCATTATTATGTCTCTCTATGGCAGCTGTCCACATCTTTCACTCAACAGACGTAGGAATGACGTCACGCACGGGGGTATACCGCGTTTTACAGATTTTAGCGATTTTCTCGGAAACGAAAACCACTTTATTACGTTCAGATACCGAAATGGTTTTCGATTAAGGCATCATTACATATTTTGAAATGTTGTCAATTACATTCCGCGCACAATATCGAAACACAACACGAACCTTTTCGTTCCGCTGTTGAACAAGTGTTGTGAAAGAAAACACGGCGGAATCAAATTTTGTTATGTTTCGCTTCAGCTCCCTGCGAAACTAATTAGGGGCTTTCCCAAGGAAACCAAGCTACAGCTTCTGACGTGCACTGCTTATCGTTAATTAGAGAAGTGTAATTGAGAATTTATGTGTATAATCAGTCCTTCCACTGGCTTTTTGGCGCGAAATTGTACTTATGTATGGTGATATGAATATCATTAGATTTCAGGATAAAAAGCTAGGACAAAGTTTACGTCACGATAACTGGGTGACCACAATAATAAGGGAAAGAGGAAGGGGGAGAGAAGGGAAGGAGGAAGGAAATGGGGATGACCGAGAAGAACTTAAAACTTATTGCAGCGAGAAAGGAAAAGCAGGAAGGCCCTCTCTTACTGGTATCTACTCTTGTAAGTATATCGTATACCTACACAGTGTTGGGAACTTAACTTATTTTCTTCTACTTCTAGCCAATGTTAATTATAGTTAGAAGCTCACAAAATCAGCAGCGTTTTAGCGCTTCTGCGAGCGAGCTGCGAGCAGCATAGACGCTACGGCAGCCTAGTGCTTCAGGCATGCAAGCTGTCAAACGGCGGTCGTGGGTTCGAATCCCGGCTCGTACCAATGAGTTTTTGCGGAACGTAGGTACGGAATATCATTTGATATTTACCGTTAGCTTTTCGGTGAAGGAAACCATTGTGAGGAAACTTGCATACATCGAAGAATCAGAAGAAATTCAAAGGTGTACGTGAAGTCCCCAACCCGCACCGGGCCAGCAGTGGAACATATATAGGCTGATTTATTATTATTTATTATTAGCGAGCATTCTAGCGAGCATTCTAGCGAAGCAATATTAAATTTGCTTCGAGCTTTTTGCCGAACCGAGCAATTTTATTATTGCCATCCCGCCATCCCTCTCTGCCCACACCTTCCCGCACAGCATTTAGTAGTGTTCGCTATAATTATCGTGAAAATGTTCGTAGCGATGTTTGGCTCTGCTTGGCTCCGTTCCTTGTTCAGTGCGGCAAATTTAAAAACGGTGAATGATCGGTGATCTCTGTCATGAGTATGTTAACTACTCCAGGGATCGCCAAACTACGGCCCTTCTAATTCGGCCCGCGGAAAGAAAGCGCTAACAATAAGTCAGCCTATATATATGTTCCACTACTGGCCCGTGCGGGTTAGGGACTTCACATACACTTTTGAAGTCTGGCCTGCGATAGCGATGGGATATGGCTGGTCATGACTAGCTATGAAACCAAAGTCTACGCCCGCACGAATTTATATAAGTGTAATGTAGTGAGTCGAAAATTTTGGAGAACCCTGTTCTACCTACTCTATCAGCACCTTAAGACAGTTGATCTTCTGTAGTTGAGATTGATTACAGTTACTATTCAGAAAATAAGTTCGCCAAGATATTGTGTGCTCGCAAAATGTATTAATTACTCCCGTAAAACAAGAAAAAAAATATTCATAAATGACTTTTTTTTTTGAGTATTATAGTTTACTTTTCAATTCTATTATTAAAATAATAACTGAATAATTTTGTGTGGACAATGATTATAAACAAAAGCATTACGTTCAGAAACACGGCATAGAAATATTTTGCCTAATTCCAAAGTTCACCTACCTATTCCAGGATTAATATGAAACCTGCATCCGAACATTTCGACCACTACTAAAAGGTTCTAAAATCCAAACACGATCCAATATTTCCCCGAAAACTTCGTTAAAGCAAGTCAGCCACCTACTGTTTTGGGTCGAACTCCTGAAATTCTTAACACCCGCCATTTTGGTGTGCCTAATTACAAAACTGTCATGGCGGCGACACAGGATCGCATTCCGTCGCACGCCAAGATTTACGCGGGCGCCTGAATTCCGTTCCGTGTCTTAACTGAAACGCACTGGCTGGAAAGTCTCGTAGGTTGTTTTATAAAATAACTAAGCTCAGGCCTTTGTTCCTGGAATGGCACTGCGAGACTGGGATTGCTGTTGTGTTTGTGCTGTAAGGAACGTAAGTATAAAAACACAAGTTTGCGGTTTGTTTCATAGCAAGAAAACAACACTGACAATGTTGAATGTATATAATGAATGTGAACGAGCGCTTGGTTTGATGGATAGGCTAATTGGAGTGCAGCGATCGACGATTCTCCGCCGCGAGCAATGTGCAATGGGTTTACTTTGGACTGTAGACTATCCAAATACATACTCAGTTATAGGGCTCGGCCACGACTTCGATAGGCCACCACTGCTGCTACACCGCACCGTCCTATAAATTTACATTGAATAAATGGAGATGCTACATACGTATATAAAAGGTATGGTATTTTGTTGGTGTTTATGATGCTGTTATATTTTTAACATTACCATTATTTTGTTCGAACGCGGGTTTTTAACGCCCACGCTGAAGGGACGAGCGATAAGATTTTCCGCTCGTGTACCGGGCCGTAATTGCTACTTTATGACCAGGTGTCACGTAAAAAATCTAACGATTCGTTTGTGAAAAGAAAACGTACTTAATATTGACATACATAACTGCAAGTTTCCAGTCAACTGTCGGAACATTTCCAATATCGGAGCCGATGCATTACGGGATTGCGATCAACTGCATCCTTCCAACTTTTTATGATTTGATGGAAATTGCATCGCTTTGAGGGATTGAATGTCTGTTTTATTGTTTTTTATCGACATTTTCGTAAGCGTTTTAAATGATTGCAAGTGTTAAATAATTCTGTCCTGATTTTTGTTGTTAAACTGGAAACGTTTTATACTTTTTTTATATACCTAATATCGCGACGGGCGGGAGCACGGCTAGCATGACTTACAGCGATTCGCGCGAAAAGAGACAAATCGGCGGGACTAGGTGCTTTTCCGCTCATTAAAAGCATCGAAACGACTTGGACTCTCTTTCAAGAAATGACAGCAACTCGCGAATTTACCGTGACTTTACACGAAATTAGTAGCGTAACTGCCCGTTTCGCGACAAAAGTTCACGCGTCTTTACATCAATTGGAGAGATATTCGGCTTCGAGCTATTGAGCTTGCGAGTATAATGGCGACAAGACATTGGCTCGCAACTTTGTGAATTATTTTGGAAACAAAATAAACGTAAGTTAAAACAACACCTTATTAAACTTACTACGACCATTTCTCTGTGTTATTGTCTCCAATATAAACACATTACATAGAATAACTAGCTTCCGCCCGCGACTTCGTCTGCGTGGACTTCGTATTCGTGCAAAATTTCATTCAAATCGGTCCAGCCGTTTAAGCGTGATTGAGTATAAACTCAAACTCAAAATTATATTTATTCAAGTAGATCCAGTAACAAGCACTTTCAAATCGTCAGGTAGAAACATAATCTTAAGCTAATTACTTAGAGTAATTTATTAAACATAAAAAGTAACATTTATATGAAATATTTAAAATTTTATATAAAAAATACTAGTCTAGAATGTTTCTAGAAAGACAATCTAATGTCAAAAAATAAATAAAACGAGAATAATTAATTAAAAACACAATGTCAAATTTTTCCGAACGGAATAAATAAATAATAAATCCAGTCAAAATTAGTCCCAAGAAGTTTTATCATTCATGTAGTCTTGTGCGCTATAATAAGCTTTCGAAATAAGTTTACGTTTCACATAGTTTTTGAATTTATTAATAGATAACTCAGTTACGTTTCCAGGAAGTTTGTTATAAAACCTTACACAATTACCCATGAATGTTTTTTTTATTTTTTGGAGCCGAGTGGTGGGCACCGCGAGCTTATGCTTATTTCTAGTATTAATATTATGTATGTCACAGTTTCTCCTAAAATTGACAATGTTTTTATGTACATACACAATATTTTCATAGATATATTGACAATGCAATGTCATGATATTAATATTTTTAAACTTATCCCTAAGTGAGTCTCTCTGTTTCAATCTATATATCACCCGAATAGCCCGTTTCTGCAGAACAAAAATCGAATGAATGTCCGAGGCACTGCCCCACAATAAAATACCATATGACATAACGCTATGGAAGTAGCTAAAATATACTAATCGAGCTGTTTTCACGTCTGTTAAATGACGGATCTTACTCACTGAAAATGCTGCAGAACTCAGTCTATTCGAGAGATTAGCAATATGGGGACCCCATTGAAGCTTAGAATCTAACGTTAAACCAAGAAAAACTGTGCTATCAACTAGTTCCAATTCCTCATCTTTCACAAAGACACTCCCTTGCTCGTGTTCAACGTGATTCGTGACAAATTTAATACATTTAGTCTTCTTCTCATTTAACAATAAATTATTAATATTAAACCAATATACTACTTTAGAAATAGCATTGTTTACGTCATTGCAAGATTTTTGCTGTCTTATAAGTTTGAAAATAAGTGAGGTGTCATCAGCAAATAATACTATATCATGGTGGGTCTTTACGAGATATGGCAAGTCATTTATGTAGATATAATAATTGAACGTGGGATCTTCCAGTGTGACAGCCTGAGTCCTTTGTGGTTCTGCTTAGCGCTGAATCCGCTCAGTACCCTCCTGAACAAATTCAGGGCTAGGTTGCCGGCTCCGGAGGGGGGGGTGAGGTCATTTCCCATCTGCTCCATATGGATGACCTTAAGCTATTTGCACCGAATAGACATGACCTGTTGGAACTACTGCAGACAACAGAAGTTTTCAGTAGCGCCATCAAAATGGAATTTGGTGTCGATAAGTGTGCGGTCATGCATGTACAGCGGGGGAAGTGGTAAATTCAACAAATTTGCAACTTTCTGAGACAATGTCCCTCAAATCTATCTCCGAAGCAGAAACCTACAAGTATCTTGGTATGTCACAGTCATTGGGTATTGAGGGTGAGGGCGTAAAGCGGGCGGTGAAGGAGCGCTTCTTTTGTCGCCTGACAAAAGTACTACTCAATAGTCTTTTGTCAGGCGGCAACAAGGTGCGCGCCTTCAACGCCTGGGTGATGCCCTTGCTTACTTACTCCTTTGGCGTACTAAGGTGGACTCAGACTGAGCTGGATGCCCTGGACCGAAGAGTTCGAGTACTGCTTACTGCGCAGCGCATGCTACACCCACGCTCGTCTGTTATGAGACTGTACATCTCGCGGAAGTGTGGAGGTCGCGGCTTTTTAAATGCCAAAGACCTCCACAACCGCGAGGTGTACAGTCTCAGGGATTATTTCCTAAACAACGAGTGAGGGATGCATCGCGACGTAGTAGCAGTAGACGGAAACTTCACCCCGCTCTCCTTGGCAAACGAGAACTGGCGCAGACTTAAAGTAATGAGCGCCGAGGACCGCAAAGCGGTATGGAGGAGCAAGGAGCTACACGGGCGGTTCTACAAGCAAGGCCCTCACAGGGCCCGATGTCGATCTGCTCGCGTCGGTGAACTGGCTACGTTTCGGGGATCTCTTCGGGGAAACCGAAGGTTTTGTCTGTGCAATTGCGGACGAAGTTATCATGACGAACAACTACCGGAGGTATATCCTGAAGGACGGTACGGTCGACATTTGTCGGGCATGCCGCCGTCCCGGGAAGTCACTCAGGCATATTATCTCCGGTTGCGGTCATCTTGCAAACGGCGAGTACTTGCACAGACATAACCTTGTAGCCAGAATTATTCACCAGCAACTTGCTCTGCTATACGGCCTTGTGGTCTCCGAAGTGCCTTACTATAAGTACACACCTGCGCCAGTTCTCGAAAATGGACGTGCCACGCTCTATTGGGATCGATCTGTCATCACGGACAGAACTATTCTTGCCAATAGGCCTGATATCGTGCGGATAGATCGATCAAAACGCCAGGCAGTGCTCGTCGACATCACCATCCCCCATGACGAGAACCTCGTGAAGGCCGAAAAGGACAAAGCCAGCAAGTACCTAGACCTGGCTCACGAGGTAACCGCCATGTGGGATGTTGATTCGACGAACATCGTCCCGATAGTCGTTTCGGCGAACGGTTTGATAGCGAAGAGTCTCGACCGTCACCTCAAGAGACTCTCGTTAGATGG
This sequence comes from Epinotia demarniana, assembly GCA_945867215.1. Lineage (NCBI taxonomy): Eukaryota > Metazoa > Arthropoda > Insecta > Lepidoptera > Tortricidae > Epinotia > Epinotia demarniana. The sequence goes on along the minus strand of OX244273.1, from coordinate 3,439,886 downwards.
CTGGATCAAGGGTCAGATACAGAAGGCGGTACTCCTGGACACTGCCAGGGGGCTTGCAATGGGCGGGGCGCGGCGCGTTAATAACCTAGCGCTCGCGGAACCTCAGGTTCCAAGTCAGTCGAGAGCCGGCACCGCGCGAGCGAGCACACGTGCGTGTTGTGACCTGCCGCCGCCGCAGACTTGAAAGCGACCGCGCGCGCGCACCTAATGACGTGTTATTTTATAATAAGTAAGATATTTTTTTTAAACATGTTGAAAATAACAAACCGCCACAGTTACTCGGTTGTAATTAAAATATCTTTATTAAACAAGTGTGTCTTGTCTGTTGTCTATCCTTTCCTTTCCTAACCTATATGCAGCACTTTACCAAATATTGTCTACCTTTCCGATTCCTATATAGAAAAACGTATTGTTATAGGAAAATCATGGCAGTCACGTCGTTTTGTGTAAGGAGCATTTTTCCAGTGAAAACGCAAACTTTTTGAGCTAGATATACTCTTAAAAAAGTTTCTATAAAAGTAGGTACCTACGGAATCCTAAACAGAGTAGGTACTTATCTTAATAAAACCGTAGGTACCTATGTTTTTTGAACATACTTGTGAATTAACTTACGAATTAAAACTTCAAAAGTTAAATAGAATTAGTTAATAGAGAATCGAGAAGTGGCAGATCAATTTTATGTGTGGTGTTATTCATAATGACACTGACATACATTGTATGTGAAGTAGCATGTACTAAATTAATATCGGTTCACTTTACTCAAGCGACATCTGGTGAGCATTTTTTGCCTTCATTGATGTATTCTTGGCGTGACAGCCCTAGCTCTACACGTGCCGTGTGTGAATGAATACAAGTTATACGATAGACAGAGATGCACAGAGTAGGCACGTTTCATATGCCTAAACGTAGTTTTTGCTAGGAAGTGCATTTTCTGTACTTGTACTATTACTTATTCTGTGACACTACGCGAATTGTCAGGAGGTTCCTGTCTCTGTCGCACTGACCACCGGCAGCTTAGGCCCCGCCTCGCTGCCGGCGGTACCCTAGGTTAGGTTTTTATAATGGTTTTATGTTTTGTATATATAGTTTTATATTTTACTTTTTATATCAGTATTGTAAAAACCTAGCCTAATAACAAGAATAAATAAAGATAATAATAATAATAAATACTCTTTATTGCACCACAACAAGAGACAAACATGTTACAAAAAATTTGCTTAATATATAATGGTAACAACAGGCGGTCTTATCGCTTTAAAGCGATCTCTTCCAGACAACCTTTACAGGATTCAGGAACCAGGACGCCGACAGGTCACGCAAATGTGACGTATTATTTTTTATTTTTACTAATCGTTCTTTTTTAATGTTTATTAGATTAATTAGTATAAAAATGTTGTGGCTGAAAAATTAGCATTCAAGTCTTATATTTTTTTAAATATTCAGGATATTAAAGCCATACAATTTCTAATTCTAGTGTCACTATCATTAAATTAGTCCAAAATATTTTTTTTAAAGTTTCGCAATATAACCCACTCGAGGCATCCGGTGCCGACGCGACACATTCCGCGCGTCAGCAAAATTGCATGTAGGTCGCGCGTGTACGCCGACTAGTAGTAACTTTTAAATAACTTTGAATGAAATTCGATACTCACACTTATAAAATTTTATACCAAGTACCAATTATACTTTTAGAGTTCAATTGATAACTGGTATTTATCTTTCCTTCTCTGCGGGAAGGCTAAGATTATTTAGACAAGTTAAACAAATTAGTGAGACATATAATTACCATTACGGATTCAATCCCAAGTTTTTTTTTAATTTTTTTTAGTAAATATTATACGTATACCTACCTACAACGCAAAGAGTAATGAATGATAGATAAAAGATTGAGAATTGTAAAAACATAACATAGAATTGAGAATTATAATTAATAGAACTGAGATAAAGCATAATATATCAAGAATAAATTAATAATTAGTAACAAAGCGATTAATAAGTATTTCTTCTAAATAACCACATTACAACATTTATTTTAAAATTGCATGAGTGACACTAGGAAATATTTCGTACAGGGAACCAACTTCTTTTATTGACTTTTTTAATGAAATGTTTACACTTAATATAAATAATATAGTATCAAGTGGCCCCTTAATAAAAAAAATTCAACGATATTGTAAGCAAGTAACATGCGTTTAATTTTTTTTTCTGCCACCCCGGGGGCGAAGGGAACTTTCGGGGGAGGTGTAGTATGGCAATTGGCCGCATTTAGTGTTTAGCAGTAACACAATAGTTTACTGCTACATAAACGCATATTGCTTGTATCAGCGATAACTTGTATGTATAAAATAGGCTACACAGTTGATTAAAGTGTCTTTGTCTTGTTCTTTAAGTTTTTACTTAAACCTATACTGGTGTATTACTCCACTCCTCGTCACCACCACGCTGCCCAAGTCCACCATCACCAACATAAATTATCACAACGCCACTCGCTCGAGCCGCACGAAGCCAGCAGCAGAGGTGCACGCCACTCGCTCGAGCCACACGAAGCCAGCAGCAGAGGTGCACGCTACTCGCTCGAGCCGCACGGAGCCAGCAGCAGGGGTGCACGCCACTCGCTCGAGCCGCACGGAGCCAGCAGCAGGGGTGCACGCCACTCGCTCGAGCCGCACGGAGCCAGCAGCAGGGGTGCACGCCACTCGCTCGAGCCGCACGGAGCCAGCAGCAGGGGTGCACGCCACCCGCTCGAGCTGCACGGAGTCAGCAGCAGGGGTGCACGCCACTCGCCCGAGCCGCACGGAGCCAGTAGCAGAGGTGCACGCCACTCGCTCGAGCCGCACGGAGCCAGCACCAGAGGTGCACGCCACTCGCTCGAGCCGCACGGAGCCAGCAGCAGGGGTGCACGTCACTCGCTCGAGCTGCACGCAGCCAGCAGCAGAGGAGCACGCCAGCGGTAGACCAATGCGCCACGGAAGTGGTACAGATATGTTATGAGCCGAATATGTTACCAGAACCGAGAAGAATACACCATAAATTTATAAAACACACATTTAAACCGTTGCCTGCTAAATTGAAAAACTTCAAGAGACTATTAAATCGCTAATAATTTTCAATGGGGCGCTATTGCAATTATTATACATATATGTATATATAATAAAATTATATATATATATTGAATTAAATTGTTTATCGGTTTTTATAAAACATATGGTTCCATTCCTGACAAATCCGCGCCACCCGCGCCAGTTTCTAATAAATATGGGAAAATGTGTGGATAAGTACTTTGAGTGTACATACATAATTTATGTCAAAAATCCGTGTATGTATGATATGTGAAAGGTAAAATAATAACCATTATTATACATACATTGAATTATCATAATATTGTTTATGAAATAACATATACCTCTCATCAGGTAAACTTCTGTGATAAATGATGACTATGACGATGACGTCACGCGTAACGACGTCATAATGTCGAACGTGCTGCGGGAGCACGCAATGTGACCACGTTCGCACAATTCCGACGGTGTTCACAGAACGTTACTACGCTACGTGAACTCGCAACTATATTCGGAAACCTAATTCAAGACCAACTTGGGCTGCCACTAAAATAAAATATGTTTGCGGAGGTATATTTTCACTTTTTAAAAGGCCGCACCAAGAAAATATATTTATTGGTAGTTTTAAGGGTCAAACACAGCACCGTCGCGGGCGCGCCGCGCGATATTTCCCTACAAACCGCTAGCGCGGTCAAACAGGCTGCGCCCCGTCGGCAACGCGCCCCGCTTCTGTCGCGCCCCGCCAGCAACCCGCCGCGCACAGGCCGCTACGGGCGCAAGGCGCGTCGCCGCGTCAGTGTGACGCCAGACAGCGCAGCGCGCGGTCCGTACGTAGGTAGTGCTGGCGGGTTGGTGGAGCGAGGCCAGCGCGATGCCGGCTGGTTGATGGCGCGATGCGCGCGTGGTCTGTGTGACCGGCGGTCACGCGCGCATCACGCGCTCGTCAAGCGCCGCTACCGCCCCGCTGGCAGTCTGTTCGACCGTTTAAACCTACGATTTAAATAAACAAGTTAATTCAACTTATTTACAAAAACACTAGATGCCCTGTTAAATATTTAACGATAAAAGATTTTTAGTAGAAAAACTGTTGTAATACTTCAGGTAGTCATAACATTTGGTACGATTTATAAACAATAGTCGTGAACAACGTTAGATGTAATTTAAATATTATGCCATGCGTTTAGCTATTTGACAAAATAATAGGCCAAAAGTGTGTGGCTCACTTTATGATTACAATCATCCACCATTTCTCAAGGAGTCTATACATGTAATGATTTTTCAGCCCCAATTTATCAGAAGCTGACTAATTGCTATTGTCTGGAGGCATGTTGCGCTGCTGATCCAACTGTCAAAAGAGTTGTATTGATAAATTGCATGCATATGTGGTTGGATTGTTACATCTAACGACACACTCAATTATGACTTCGACATGTTGTACTGACAAATTGTGGTGAAATCATATAATCTGTAGCCCCCACCAGCCATGACCCCGTAGATTAGTAATTGTCAATCTGTCATTTTATATCTGAATAGATTTATTGAATGTTTAACAAGTAATTATTGTTTTGGGATATTGTAATTGGTTTTGAACGATATCAGGTAGAAAAACAATTAGCTTTTAATAATGCGTATTGTTGAATGTAACTTTTTTGATATTGAAAATGTTGGCCATATCTACGAATATTTACTATGATTTGATGATCAATGCAAAAAGGTTGGCTACATCTGACATGTTCGATTAGACACTTAATGACAGTGACATATCTGTCGTAGTTTTTTTGTCTTGAATTAGGTTTCCGAGTGTAGTGTCATTTGACACCGAGTGTTTCTGAACGAACCCATGTGTTAATAATTTCTAAACGACTGGCAGACCGAATGGGTCATTTTGAATGATATTTTGTAAAGCTTCATTCCGGTCACTCGGTCACCAATTCCCGTCTCATCTAAATCTCGTACCTAACGGTACAGCTCTGTATTAAATTAAGAATTTCAACAAAAAAAACGTTTTTTAAGTTTTTAAGTGTTCCTAATCGTCGCATCCTCATGAGTGAGGGTCTTGACTACACGAGGTCGTTGCTTTGCGCACTACTGGTCTCCAGGCGGTTTGGTTTTCGACCATCCGGATAGACTTCCACAAGTTTCCTATGCAGATATCGTTTACTGCATCGGTCCAACGGATTCCTTCCACGGCACCTCTTCCCATCCACTTGTCCCACAACGATGAGTTTTTCCAGGCTATCGGCTTCTCTCCTGGCCACGTGTCAGTGGTACTGGAGGAGTCGTTGCGTGCATATAGTGGATAGGTGGGACTTCATTTGTTACCAGAACAATATTTCTTTGCTATTCCGCTAAAAATGTGCTGCTCTATGCACGGAGATGAGATGCAACTATTTGCGTATTTTGCATGCGGTTAATGCGCCCAGCGCACCCTCGCACCCGTCCCCTCCTCCCTCCTCCGCACGTGCAATGCAAGATATACCTAACATTTTCCACAATTAATAATATATAGCGTGTCAAAGTACTGGTACAAACTATCGCGCGCAGTCTTGTGCTAGCATGTCAATGCTATTAAATAATTATTAATGCGAAAAAGATATTCTGTCTGCCTGTCTCCTCTTCTCGCTTAAACCGCTGAACCAAAGGTGATGTTTGGTATTCAAATCGTTTGAGATCCGGAAATGACGTTGTAGCGGTTCACCTGGGGATGCTCTAAATTAAACAAGTGTTAAAATATAGAAAAACTGTATTTACGATTTACTCAATTCCCCGGCGTGTAAAAAGTTGCTACTAGAAAATTTATAAACGTGGGTTCAGGAACGGCCTGTCTGGTTCCTCAAAATTGATAATTCAGTATTCAAAAAAATAGGAAATAACGTTATTTAAGTAACGTTATTTCTTTTTTTTAAAAAACCGTTAATTTGCTGGACCGCGAGAAGCACACTTCCCTGGCTTCTACGGTCGGTGATGCGCAGCTGGAGGACACGGGCGTAAGGTGCAGGCGGCTCAGCTCAGGATGACGACGACGTCATGAACGATGACGTGGCGGTTCCGGAACCTTCTTCGGCGTTCGGCAGCCGTATCCTCGCACCCTGGAATTTTTCACGTCCAGTGTCAATTACCCGTCGTTACCCTTCCGTTGACTATGACCAGCCGCAAAGGAAGCAAGAGAGAAAGTGCTTAGAGGGTGAAGGTGAGGTGAGTGCTGTGTCATAGTCAGACGGAGTTACAAGAAGATGGGTTGGGTGAAATGTGGCTTTTAAAAGAAAGCAAAATACACAGGCCGCAAGGCAATCTGAACAGTAAAATTACATTTACACTTCCTCGACTAATAATTAATATTTACTTCAAAACAAAGAGGCAACCCCTACATGCAGAAATAAGAATGTGCATTACTTTACGGCAATAGGTAAGTACAATTAAGCTAGGTATAAAATATTAACACTTCAAGCCGCCGTTAGCAACGTGTAAGCCACACCCTTAATTCTACCCACTATTATTTAAACGTATAACGTTCGTTCGTTCGTAACTTACCCGATCAGGGGTTATAACACTGCTTCTATCAGTTTACCAAAAGCTGAGAGCCCAACTGGCTAGACAAACATTTTAAATATTAATTTTAAAAGTAAAATGTGTCCGCGATGCGACACACGTCCACGCGACCAGCGTACAAGGGGACGCGGCCTCTCCGTCGGACGTTCGGAATCAGTGTGTGGGGAGCAGCCACCGGCCGGCACAAGTCAGAGCTGCGCGGGCGCGCGGGTGGGGAGATCTGCGTCCATTGTATTCGCGCGATAACAAAGGAAGCGTTTAGGGTTCCGCGCGTAGCCAATTCAACTCCCAATAACACTTAACGAACCTTTATTATAATAACTTCTATTTTTCCTAATTAAAATTTCATGCGAACGCTACTATGCTATGATGGATGGATGTGTTCAAAAGTTCTCTTTTATTTATTTATTTATTTTTAGTTTTCAGGTGTGGTACGTAACTTACAATTTTGTCTATGGTCATCTCCCTCCGGTTGAATCGAGGGCTCACATTAACTTTTATGAATGTATAAAAATATTATTGCTCATTATCAAGCACCAACGCGCCTCTAGCCAACTACTTTCCGAAAAAATTTAGAATTCGAATCTCTCCTACGAATTTGAGCGCGAATGATATCCGAATGGTATCCCTCATGTTTTTGTTAACTAATTTGCTAAAAGTTTCCAGCTGGAAGAGATGCCTTAAAGGGATAAGCCCGCCCTTGTATCACTTTTTGTTTGTCTGTTTTCAGTTTGCAATATTGTATGTAGAACAAAATAATTTGTTTTATTTAATTAAATCAGGCAACAAGGCCCTCATTACAAATACTTTAAAATCCAACATACATCGATATTACTTATTAAGTATTATAACTACAAAACACACATTTACTGCGAATTGCGCAATTTCGTGGTGTCAGATAACTGACCGCGAAAACGTCGAAACTTGACTCCCTTCGGCCAATTTTTAGGGTTCCGTACCTCAAAAGGAAAAAACGGAACCCTTATAGGATCACTTTGTTGTCCGTCTGTCTGTCTGTCTGTCTGTCTGTCTGTCAAGACCATTTTTCTCAGGAACTCGTGGAGGTATCAAGCTGAAATTTATATCGAATACTCAGGTCTATTGTCCCTTGGAGCTGTGAAGAAATCAAACTTAAAAGCCAACGCAATCAAAAGATACAGTCGTTTATGCTGCAAAAATTGAGTTTTTCGACACTCGCAAAACCTACGGGGTACTTCCCGTGAACTCAGAAACTTGAAATTTGGCACGAAGCAACTTCATATAGCACAGACAAAGGAAAAATTAAGAAAAGTAGACATTTTTAGTAAAATCATACAAAAAATGATTTTAAAATTTTTAAACTTATTCCTTTTTCCACGTAAACGTGTTGAGATTTTAAATTGAAATTCATGTCAAATAAGTCATGTCTATAGGACCTTTCAGATGTAGCAAACCCAAACTTTTATGTCAACGCAATTAAAAGAAATAGCAAATTAAGTCGCATATTTTGAAATTGGGTACTCGCAAGAAACTCAAAACCTAAAAGGTACTTCCCGTTAACACAGAAACTTGAAACTTGGCACGAAGAAACTTCATATAGCACAGACAATGGAAAAATTAAGAAAAGTAGACATTTTTAGTAAAATCATACAATAAAATGATTTTAATTTTTTTAACTTATTCCTTTTTCCTCGTAAACGTGTTGAGATTTTAAATTGAAATTCATGTCAAATAAGTCATGTCTATAGGACCTTTCAGATGTAGCAAACCCAAACTTTTATGTCAACGGAATCAAAAGAAATAGCAAATTAAGTAGCATATTTTGAAATTGGGTACTCGCAAGAAACTCAAAACCTAAAGGGTACTTCCCGTTAACACAGAAACTTGAAACTTGGCACGAAGAAACTTCATATAGCACAGACAATGGAATAATTACGAAAAGTAGACATTTATATTAAAATCATACAAATATATTTTTATAAATTTTAAACTTACTACCTTTTTCCTCGTAAACGCGTAGAGGTATTTAATTGAAATTCATATCAAATACTCAGGTCTATAATACCTTTCAGCTGTAGCAAAACGAAACTTTTATGTCCACGCAATCATAAGAAATAGCAATATAAGTCGCATAATTTAAAACTGGGATGTAGTAGAGACACTTTTAAACTTGATGGTTTTTATGAGGTGTGCAGAGTAGAAAGTCCAGCTATATCTAAAGCAAATCCAGGTTGGGGATCTATCTCTTATGTACGTCGCAATCTAAAGGATGCCATCCCAGATGCATCATGTACAAGATATTTTTTTTTTAATAACCCAGGTGCTGCAAACGGCCATTGTGAATGCTTGCATTTTGAAATGTTTGATGTCAGGCAGAGTGATAACTGTGTCTATATATATAATATAGGTCACCACAATGTCAAATTAATGTTGCAATTGAATGCATAAATACAACAATATACGGCAGCAACCCCAAAGGGGCTATACCCCGTGTTCCCGTTTGATTGTTGTGGGAGACTTCAATATCGATTTTAGAATGAATCCCCAAAATGGAATTTCCACATATTTTTCATCCCTAAACATGTTTCCGTTAATAAGCACTAGCACTACACGAAATAGTACAACTATAGATAACGTTTTTTCAAACTTCAATTTTCAATGTGGTACTATTCATACCTTTTTCAGTCAACATTTTACAGGTCTGGTTAATTTTTTTCAAATTTAACAGTTAATTAGTATTTTGAACCGGATTTATAAAAAGATAGTGACTAAAAACTTTGTAAATAAACCACTTTGATAAAAGAAGTTTTGCCAGGCTGCTGCAAATCTAGTGTAGGTATTTCAGGTATTTCAGTTTTATTATAAAACTAGCTGTACCTGTGACTTCGTTTGCATGGTAATGTGGTGGGAGTTAACGCATTTCTTCAATTGGACATAGGACACATGCAGTTCTCATTTAGCCTATCAAGTAAAACGTGGAATAAACCCATTTTAGTTGAAATGCCTTTAAGATTCGTTCGTCTTTAACTGTCACTCTGATTTTTAAATTAGTAGGAAAAGGACAAAACTCGTTTTATTTAACATAGGTATTTTAAATTTTATGAATACCGGGGGAAAAGTTTAGTAGATGTTTGTGACAATAGATCCAACAGGTAGGACACAGGCTGCAGCATTAAATGTTTATTGATCTTCTTCTGTACATATTTTTAACACTTAATATTAAATAAATAAAAACGTGATGGCCGAAATGATCTTGAGTCACTCCGATATTATTATTTTTCATACTTATTGCAATGTTTCAGATCACATTCTGCCAAATCTTATGTATGTTCCCGCTATTGCCAACTTAATTAAATGTGTGTTGTGCTTCATTATAAAAGTATTTTCCTGTATGTTGGCCAATTTCTGTGTCTCCATATTGGCTGCATGTCAACTTGAAGGCGCGTAGTACGAAGTTATAATACCGCCTTAATACAAACGCGGTTGATAATTAATGTTTATAAAAGGCCCGTTCTGTACTGATTGAATACATACGTTTATTGCTGATAAATATAAATACTGACAAATCAGCATGGCTATCACAAGACGGCGCGCAAGCTCTCTCGATTTTTCTCGAACTATCCGTCACTCTCTTATTAGACAACTTAGAAAGAGACGTATAGTGCGAGAAAAATCGAGAGAGCTCGCGCGCCGTCTTGTGATAGCCGTGCAGTATCGTATCGTGACAAAATACTCCGCGTGTAATCTTGCAGAAACTCAAATAAACTTCATGGCTGAACGCGATGAGCCGATGACAGTGCTAAATATTCCATGCCATAAAAAAAAGGAAGTCGGTCAGACTTTTGACGTTTGACGTTATTTTGTTGAAATTTGTTGAACCATTTGTTGAAATTACGCCTCAATACGAATTTAGCGCATATAAGTTTCCATATCGGAATCGATTATTTTTTAATGCTTTAGAATTTAATATGCGTATTGTGAAGGTCTATCACAACACCGGATCGAAATTATTAGGTACTGTTGGATAGTTAAGGCAAGGCCGCCATTTTGACGCCACTGACAGTTGACAGATATGGCGGCTACGATTTCAAGCAGAAGAAATGAATAATTTAATGTGATTCAAATGTTTCCGAAAATGTATTAACCATCGCAGTCGGATAAAAACTATCCTAAGTCCTAGCTAGAATAGTAATGTACTTGTAAAAAAGTTTAAAGTATTTCCGTTCACGGGAAGCCGAGATCATTCGGGACACAAAAATGGTTAGTTTGATACTGGCTGATTCTTTTTTTAATTTAGAGATTTATTATAAGTGAGAGATAAATGATGTGGTTCTTAATTTTTTATTTTTTTTTAGGATTACTAAATTGATAAAGAGACCTTGTTTAAATTTATGCTCCCCCAGCTTCGCACATTGTAATGTTACGGATCCCATTTTCATTTATCATTTAGTAATAAACATACTACAACTTTTGCTTGTTATGGTTTGTACGGAACCCTCGGTGCGCGAGTCCGACTCGCACTTGGCCGGTTTTTTTTTTCTTAGTGAAGGTCGATAGATGGTCTGTTGGAACACATACATACCTACATAGATACATTTCCCCGGAGGGTGTAATGTGATGGTGGGTGTGGTATGAGACGTGCGATTTCTGCTACATAGCGGAAAAACGCTGCTACACGCTACGGCGTAGCACACGTAGCGTTGCGTGGCCTCGAACGGGTTAAGGTGACTATTAACGAGTCTACGCGGACGACGCTGGCAAAAGCTTACACATTACTTTCTCAACTTCAACAGTCAGATAAAGAAACAAAATAAACAGTATTCAGACATAATATATGTTGGTTGGTTTATGTGATACCCACATATAGGCAAGGTACAGTCAGAAGCAATGATCAGTGGACGTCATAATATTTTACAGTACAAATTCATGACTCAGATAGCTTCATGCGTTTCGTGTATCGACATTTGCTTTTACCATTGATTTTATGTCGCTTTGGAAACCAAAACGATGTAAATAAAGTTCTTTATTGGGTGCCAAACACAGATAAAAATTACAGACCAAACAAGTAAGCACAGGTAAAAACCCCGACATTTTCATTTTAAAGTCAAATATCTCAAAAACAGCTCAACAGATTCTCAACAGATCCGTTTTGGAGCTACCATACCACAGACAGATACACAGATACATAGACACGTTAAACTTAAAACACCCTCTATTTGCGTCGGGGGTTAAAAATACAGACATACACGAAAGGTGAACAATTTTTTCGTCACCTATTTTACTTTTATTGTAAAATTCCAAAATTTAAATCATTTATTCAAGATAAATTCTTAGAGAACACTTTTTGTAAATAATTAAATCTAGTCTCATTTAAACATTCGGCTATGTATGTATAAGTATCACAAGAACTATGAGGAAGTAATGATAGTAAATAAACTACTTTGGAATTGGGGTTACTTTGATTCGGGGGGCACATTGATCAAAAAGGTTTTTCTCCGGAATCATTGACTTCATCGAATCAATATTTCATAAAAGAAAACTGAAATACGTCGTCGATTCTCATTGACTGTACTAACGTAACCCCACATAGCCAAACCCCATTCTAGTGCACAACGAACTAAAGACATTATACAGTTTGCTCGTTAAAAAGAAAAAAGCCGCACATTTTTACAAGCGAACGAGTGAAAGAGCTAGAGTAATTACATTTCAACTGTACCGCTAACTCGCACCATCTCGCTTCTCATTCAAACTAATCACTCGAATCGCAACTTAGAGGAACCCGGATAGGGTTTAATATTGTACGAATTTTGTTACGTGATAAGAGCTTGGGTAAGTTGTAAATAGGTTCGGCGTAGAATGGTAAGGATGTACCGGAAACGAGCCTCGTTCGCCACTTCCTGTCAGTGTGCTGAAGTTTACAACATTGAAGTATACCCATAGTTAATTGCAACCAATAGGCATGATGACACATTTTGAAAAACTGTTCTATAATGTTTAGAAACATTTATTATGTACAACGAATAAGATTTTTCAAGAGAATATAACAGTTAAGTAGGAAATAAATGCATTTTAGTTTTTAAATTTAAAATTGGCGTTAAAACGCTTTTCAGTGTCATGGCGTCCCGAGTGACGTCACGTGTGTATAAACAGAACGCAGACCTTTGACGTTTGCTACCAAGATCGCTCAATTGCTCATTGAATGAACATAAATTAAAAAGTTTACAAGTCTTGCGCGCCCGTGCGAGCGAGAAAGCGGGACAATGACGTATGAAGATCTGTCAGATAACATGGTTCTATCCCTGTCTTACTATTCGTTCAGTACGTAAGTTTTCTCTGTAATCTGTGGTAATGGCCGTTATGGGTATTTGTTTATACAAACGTGACGTCATGCGTTCTGATTGGTGTTTAACATATCATGGCGGGCGTCCGTATTTTTCGGTTTAATTTAATCAAAATAAATAACAATCTCTTACTGAATAAAAAATATGAGCATTTTTTGAATTCTATGATTAAAATTTCACTAAGAAAATACCATATTTTAGTGATTTTCAATTACTGTCATCATGCTTATTCCAAAAGGGAACTCGCTCCATACAATGAAAACGATATCGATTGATATAATCGATTCCGGGGCTCAATTCAGTCAAAACGAAAGTCATTGTCATTACATTGCAACTAGAGAGCAATTTTTAAGTTTATTGCGAAATACTAGGAATTAGTAAATCCACGGTTAAACTAATGTATTACCAGGTCATCAGTGTTCTTTCTGGGGGACCTACCCACGCCGAGCCTTCCGATACGTGGTCGCCACTCGGGAACCTTTCCGCCCCAACGGCCATCGGTTCTACGTGCTATGTTCCCGCCCACTGCCACTTAAGTTTAGCGATTCGGAGGGAAGGCGAATTGCACCGACTTACGGATTACAGTTAAATATGGTTCAAACTTGTCAAAATTTACATACATTCAGATTTTAACGAAACTTTAAATTCGATTTACTGGGAGACTAATATTCTACACTTTGTGCAGAAATACACGAAATTGAATCTATAGATGTCAACTGATTGGTATTTACCGTTAGCTTTTTCGGTGAAGGAAAAACGTCGTGAGGAAAACCTGCATACATCTGCGACCAAATTTAAAATGTGTAAGTACGTGAAGTCCCCAACCCGCACTGGGGCGTGGGGACTACTGCCCTTCCCCTCTTATCCGTGAGAGCAGGCGTGCCCGGCAGTGGGACGTATTTAGGAAGTTATATTTATAGAATGTCAAAATTCAATACAACAATATTATAATATCCTCCGACCGCGACATCGTCTGCGAGGACTCGGGATAATAACTAACCTTTATCCATGCTATAAACTATCTTGGTGCAAAATTTCAGCCAAATCGGTTAGCCGTTTAAGAGGGTGCAAACATTTCGTTACAACTCGACCTAGTCGCGATCGCCTGCGCGCGGCCCTGAGATGAGAGCTACCCACACTACGATGTTATTGTGTGCGTGTGGTTTGAAAGCTGCCGGCCGGTTGGACCGACTCTCTTGATCATTGTTATACTTTTACTTTATAGTGAGCTAGGAAATAAAAATCAGATGAGTTTTAAATGTTTCTATTTTATTAAACTTACGCACTTATTTACATACCATAAAACTAGTGCCTATGCCAAATCTTGTTATTAGATGTCAAAGCGGAGCCCGAGCTCCATTATGTCACAATCGGCAATAACGGTAGGGGATGATGATGGCGCACTTATTTACATACCATAAAACTAGTGCCTATGCCAAATCTTGGGATTAGGTGTCAAAGCGGAGCCCGAGCTCCATTAGGCTCCACTAGGCTTTTTTGCATGGCGATGGGCACCGGTTAGTTGTGCATGTTTAAAGTTTTGCGAGATGATGGATAGCAGACAATCCAGTGTTCCAATATAATTTAGTGTCTCTTTATGTACCTATTTTTACCAGTGCATTGGTTAAGTTACAACTGTAATGCTGTGTAAATAAATAAATAAATAAATAAATAAATAGGGCACAACCGGGAATAACGGTAAAATAAATGAAAAAACAATTCATAGGATACAGAGGTTTTGCTATTTGGGTTTTGTTATATTATATACATACACTGGCCATCTCATTATCAACATAATCAATTGACCCATCCTCCATTAAATTTGTCGACTTTTCACATTTTTTTTTCTGTCTGTGAATAAAGATCATCATTACCACAAAAAGTAATTGCCAAAAACATTGGTTTCTCTTGAAAAGTGCATGTCCTAAGTTTCATAACCGGAAGTTTAAATATCTATAACGTTTTCCATGAAACTACGGTAGCCTAGCGGTTCAGGCATGCGGCTGTCAAACAACGGTCGTGAGGCTCGTACCAATGAGTTTTGATAGTTACCGTTAGCTTTACGGTGAAGGAAAAACATCATGAGGAAACCTGCATACATCCACGAATTCAAAGGTGTATGTGAAGTCTCCAACCCGCACTGGGCCGCGTGGAGACTACTGGGCGTTCCATCTCATCCACGAGAGGAGGCCTGTGCCCAGCAGTGGGACGTTATATAGGCTGATTTATTATTAGTAACGTGCAGTACGAGTTTAAACAAATGATATGAATAATATTTGGTAACATGGTGACTTACCTTTTCACTTGTCGGGCCGCGGTAGGATCGGATTTTTTAATCCCAAATAATTATCGTTTATTCCCCATTTCTATAAAATGTAATATCACTTTAGTGCTTGGAGAAACAACAAAATAAACAAACTTACTTAACATGTAAAATTACTTACCAACCAAGTATCAATCTGAAGCGGGCGCATTACAGCTATACGCAGGTGCATGTAGCGTACGCTCGGTCACCGACCTTTGCGCGGCGACGAGAGCGATACGTCCGTTCTCTGGGAGCGCCCGGCGCGTAATGAATTGAACGACGTTTACGCGCGCGGTTATATAGTGGTTTTAAAAAAATGGTCTAAATTAACTGGGTCACCCATAAGCATTAAAAAAAATCACGTCATATTAAACAAGGCCCGTAGTTTTATAATAAAATGTTATTTTTCCAAAACATCATCATATACGTCAATAAAAAAATGTTTAACCTAACCGAATTAGACATTTTGTAATATAATTTTTTTATAGGAAAAACAAATATTTTAGTACTAGTGCGTCTACTATGTACTAAAAGACTATATATCCTATTGTAAAAGGCAAAGATTAATACGTTTTTGAAAGTTTAATATGGAAATATTCTACCTAAAAGATAGCTCTGACGCGTATTTTTGGAAAACACTCCGACGAAAACCTGGTTGTTTTCAATAACCGTATGTAGAATTAGAATTACAGCTCTGCTATGGTCTATAATAAGAGTGTATACAAAACAGAAGTTTACTATAACAATGTAATCATTTGAACGAAAATATGGCCTGTGAAAAAGCGTTACGTTAGCTAAAATACGAACTTTTTGTTTGCACCGTCTTAAGCGTGATTAAGTAACAATAATCCAAACATCTAAACATCCAAACTTTCGCATTTATAATATTAGTAGGAGTTATTATAAATAAAACCACAGTTCGCATGTATGTGGTAGATATTCACCGTAAAAGCAAAAAACAACTCGCATAGGCTGTTTATAAATGGGATTACTCACGAGAACTCGTAACTTGTTGCCGGACAAATGAAAAAATGGCGAAAGTCTCCGAAGAAACTCCATTTTATTCACGACAAGTCACCCGCTCGCTATGGGCCAGAAACTTGTGCCCATAAAAAGATTATAAACTCTTGAAGAATTATTGCGACAGAATCGGTAATAAATATGTAAATGGGTGTATTCATTTTCATGATTCGGACCAGACTTTCGGTTTATAGGGCGTTGGATTCGTGGTAGGACAGAAATGTTTTGCAATACTTTAATAAAGATCAAAAGTGTAAATAAGGTTCTTCCACAACATTTCTGCCTTCTACCATAAATCTAATGCATGGAAGGATTACTTTTCGATTACAAATCCCTGTTTTTTGCATTTTTGTTCTGTTTTTGATGGGTTGGTCTAGGTCAGTCTATAACGCAACATGAAAACATATTCCTTTAAAAGGAGAACATAAGTTAGACTAAGTCAAGCATGTATAATTAAATTGAGTTCAATAAAATTTCGTTATTAAATTATAGGAAAAGATTATAAATGTAATGCTTCGAGCCGGGTCCGACCGCCACTAACTGAGCTATCGGAACAATCTGTCTCGGCCACTACCAAAATACACCTACTAAGATTAAGGGCTCGTTAAATCGTTATAAGATCTTTATCCTTCGCCTCTGAACCCTATCGCTTTTAACTCGTTTATTTCGTGAGACATAAACATTATAACAATACTTACTAATAGTCCAGTCAATGAACTGCCAACTGATATGGAAAAAATGACAATTTAGGAAATAATTTATAATAGATGACTTTTTGATGTACTTAACAGATATATATTACCAATAAAATATTAACATAGAGAAAAATCCAACTAAACACGTCAAAATAAGCAAACGAATATTTATAAATGTTTTATCCTTATTTCGGTTAGTTTACATTTGCTCACACACACACAAAAAAGGCAAGGCATGGTTCATTTAAATCTATATAATTACTTCCGGTAGAAAGTTTGTTGGAGTCTTGAATAAAGGCAGAATAGAATAACGTTATAATGAAAAAGAAAATGCTATTATAAATGAATGTATTCCAAAACTGTATTTTTCCTGGAGTATAATAATCTCACGGTTACTCACTTGCTCTCGCGATTCTGAAAGCTAGCTGGAAGTGTCGCAGGATCGGGATAAGTGGCTTGCTCTCGTGTCGGGGGCCAAAACCTTATTTGGATCACTGAGCCAAAATGGTTAGTTAGTTGCCAGGGCTGACTTCCCACGAGGCAGCTTGACCCAGCGCCCTATCGCGCGAAACGTCCCCCGCGCGGTTAGGAACGAACGGCTTGGAACGAACGATATTAAACTAGGATAAATATGTGAAATAGCCGATCCAACTGGACGCCCAGTCAAACCGCGCAGAAAAACAGTAAACACTGTTGGCCCGACCGATCCGATAAGCTCCTAAATGTTTAAGTTCCTGAAGGCATTCCGTATTTTATGTTTGCACCACATTATTTATTGACGCGTCACGTTGTGTTGTCGACCTCGGATGACCAGAGGGGCCCTAACGACCGAAACTTAGATTTGTGAAGTCGCAAAGCATTTATTATTTAACCCTGACAACGCTCGACCCGGCATGCTGCGTTTGTTCGTAAATGATAGTTTCACTGTTTGCTTAACGAGATTTTTAACAAGGGTTGGTGTTTTTAATTTTTAACATAATCTAAACGTTAAGGGTGAGTTTCACCAAACCGTCTGTAATCGTAAGCGGTGTTCGTTAATATCTGAATGTATGGAACGTTTGACAAGTTTCTATGGACTGACAGCTGTCAACGCCATCTTTAACATTGATCGGTCTGTAATCGTAGGTCGGTGCAACCTACCCTAAATATTTACTTCGTAGGTACAGTAGAAATTATAAGTAGCTAAACGCCTTGATACCTCATCGATTACACACGTTTAACTCTACGTTAACTTTCCTATTGTTTTTCAATGAACACAGGAATATCTACCATGGTTGCAACAAATAAATGTATATGAATATGATATGGGAAATGGTACAGTAGGAAAATTAATCTTTGGGACATTTTTTTGTCCTTTTAGGATCGAAAAAGCTCGTGGTTCCCAGTGAAAATAACATAAAACTCCTAGAATTTACCATTAATAAAAGTGGCATTTTTTTGAGAACCGCTAATTTCGTATAGGGGCGTAGACATTAAATAAAATAACCAATAATGTTGAATTTTCCCAAAACAGGACTGCAAATATTATCAAATGGAGAAAAAAGTAAAGCAGGTGATTAAATAATCGCAAAGTGTCCAAAATTTTAAGGGTATTTCCTTTTACCGCTAAACGCACTTTTATATGAAACGATTGTCATTTACTATGAGGTGACGTCACGATTCCCATTTCCATCGTTTTCTCTCTGTGTCTCTAACAAGCAATATTAAAACGGCGGTGATAGCTTCGTAATTCTTTGAGACTGAATGGGAGTTTCATCACTAGGCATATTTTCTTGCCTTCTTTCTTTTGGATTGATAATGAATTTGTGTCTTGGGGTTTAATTGCCGTACTGCCACCTGTATTGCCATATTGTAATTAATTCACATCTTCTGGACACTAAGTCTTGTATCGTGTGCGACTAACGGACAAGATTATATTTTACAATTCCGTGACTGTACATGTCTTGACTCTCCTCAAGGAGTATAAGTTCATCAGCCAGACACGGCCGGTGATAATCGCGTGGCGCGTGACCGGAATAACCCCCCATGTGTGTTCTATCGCGGTAATTAGGATTCCATGGGCTGAGAAAGGGTTGCTGTAAACAAGGCGTTTGCTTAAAGTTATTATTTCATGGTAATCTTAAATCAGGCTTAAATTTGAAATACTGGCTTCTGCCCGCGAATCCGTCCGCGTGGAACTCGTCTTTATCGTACAAATTTACACTCCCCATGGAATGGAATGGAATGGTTTATTCATAATGAATATATGGTACATAAGATCTTAAATATCTATACATATTTTTTCCCTTAATATATTCAGCCAGGTCAGGCATATGAAAACTTAGGTCATTAAAATTAAAATTAAGTACATCACATAATATAATTATAGCATCCTAGTGATCTAATAGTAAATATTAAACATTATTTCATCGCATGCTTCATTATTAGCTACAAAGAATTAGATTGATTTATATAATTAAAGTAAAGAAATGTAATAAAGTAATGTCATTGATAAAATTGTAATTAAATGAAATGATAATAATAGTCCAATATTATTCTATGTCACATGCTTCGTCAAATTTATAATTTAAGAATTCCTTAATGCTATAGAAACATTTTTCAGCTAACATTTTGTGCAATTTTGTTTTAAATTCATGAACAGGGAGTATTCTAAGTGCGGCAGGTAGTTTATTAAAGATATTTACGCACATATTATAAGCACTTTTTTTCCTGACTACCAGCTTATGACTAGTTGGTAATGCTAGCCTGTGCCGTCTATGTGACCTAGTTGTTGCCTTTTCTTCGATATAGGTAAATAATTCCGAGTTGAGTTTTACAAATATGGCTACTTCGTATATGTATAGACAAGGCAAGGATAGCAAATTATGATTTATAAATAGAGGCTTACAGGATTCTCGTCTATGTACTCCACAAAGAGTTCTAATGCATTTTTTTTGGGCATGTCACCCCCTTAGGAAATATTTCTGGGATGTGGGGGCTCAAAGTAAGGGTTTTGAGTACTATTCGTGATACCTGGAACATACAAGCATTTTTAAAAAGAGAAAACTTCTGTAGCGACGCCGCGCTGTGCAAGTTTTGGGATGGGGAAAAATTGTTAAACTCGCCACAGGTCACGTGACCGTAAGGTGAGATTCGTAATACGTAAGATGCGAGTGTGAGATTCGAGAAATTTTCGAGAGAAGGGGGAGGGTTTTTTTTTAATACTGATACTTAAAGCAATTCGTGCAAAATTATTCCCTAACAATTCCAAAATATCAAAAATGCACAACGATAAAAGTATCTTTAATTAGTTTAAAATAACAATATGGACATTATCATAATATGAATTACAAATCAAGTCGGAATACAATAGTTTTATACGAGTTTTATACTTGCAGTTTTTTAGACACCAACTCTCTCGCAGAAATAGAGTCACTTTTACCTGGCATTAGACAAATACACGAACATTCTTTCAATTTACTGGGTGCTCCAATTTTCACCGAGGGTGTTAGTTCGGCCCTTCAAGCCAAAAGACAAGCACTTTCGGCGGCACAGGAACATTTGACACAATTGTCGGGACATGTTTCCCTTATCTTGCTGCGAAACTGCTTTGCTCTGCCTCGCATGGTGTATATGTTACGGACGTCTCCAACTTGGCTTTATGACACGGATTTGAAATCGTTCGATGACACTATTAAATCTTGTTTAGAGTCAATACTCAATGTGAGTTTAGACGACAAACAATGGTGTCAGGCGGCTCTGCCAGTTCGGTACGGTGGCTTGGGCGTGCGTCGGGTCCAGGACATAGGTCTGGTAGCCTTTTTAGCGTCGGCACATGGTTCGTCGGATCTTGTTGCTCGAATATTATCATTTGATGGCAGCAGCATTCGAGTTCCATTCGTAACCGAGGCCCTGGCTAAGTGGGCGACACTATGTCCGTCCAATGATCATCCGGATAGCTTAACGGTCCAAAGAGGATGGGACGATATTCTATGTCAGCAAACGTTTTCTCATTTGTTGAGTGATGCCTCGGGGACTGACCTAGCACGTCTCAAGGCTCTCACAAAGCCCGAATCCGGTGCGTGGCTGCATGCCTTGCCTTCCCCTCAACTCGGCACTTTGCTCGACAACGACTCCCTGAGGATAGCAGTTGCTTTAAGGCTGGGGAGCAAGGTATGCGAAGCGCACCGATGCGTTTGTGGGACAATGGTGGAGGAGAATGGCCACCACGGGCTAAGCTGCAAAAGATGTGCGGGTCGGTTCCCTAGATACCATTCTATCAATGAGATCGTGCGTCGGGCTATGGTGTCCGCCAACGTACCGTGCATCCTGGAGCCCCCGGGTCTGTCTCGGACTGACGGAAAAAGACCGGACGGGTTGACGTTGGTTCCCTGGCAGAGAGGGCGGTGCCTCCTATGGGATGCAACTTGTGTTAGCACTTTTGCAGCGTCCCATCTAAAGCACACAATTAAGTCAGCTGGTTCGGCGGCCGAAAATGCCGCCAAGCTCAAACACGCAAAGTACTCTGCCTTGGAACCGACTTATGATTTCGTTCCGGTTGCTGTGGAGACAGCTGGGCCCTGGGGCAGTGAGGCTCTCGGGCTGTGCAAGGAGTTAGGCAGACGATTAAGGGACAGGGGCCTTGACCCCCGCTCCGGGTCATGGCTCGTCCAACAGTTCTCCATTGCTGTTCAGCGAGGCAATGCCGCTAGCATTTTGGGGACCTTTGGTTCGGGCTTGACGCAGAGCGGGATGTACTCGTAGTATTACTTTTATTTATTTTTACGTATTTTAATTTTATCATTCTTTACACCAACGATAATGTGTTTTTTTTGCGAAACGTATTTATCTTTGCAGAACCCGCGCGCACTGCGCTTCAGTTAGGGTCCCTTTTATCTCGGCCATATTTCACCAGGAGCCAGCAAAAAGCGTAATATGCCGCTGAAATATCGCGCGGCCGTTTGATTGATTGTAAAGTGTGACGGATGTTTATTGGAGCACGCGAGCGGTGGAATTGTTTCGTTGCATTAGATCTTTGACATTTAAAATGTTACTTAGTAACATTTAAAAAAACAAAAGTTGTCTTTCATATCCGGCTCGAAAGACCATTTTCAAAATGATACAAATACCATTGGTACTTGCCAACACTGTATATTGAATCAAGCACAGAACTGTTCTGTACACAATCTATACCTACTGCTGGCTAGCGGTCACAACTAAAATCTTAACAACGCGATTCAAGAACCGACGCGAACGGTACAGCGCCACCTAGCGGCCAATTTAACGAACATATGTAGAATGAAGTTTACGTAAATTTACATATACATACATACACAACAATAGTTAATTGCTTTGTTTGCAAGAAATTGTCCGAATGGCCATAACCAGCTTCTCTTTAGAACAATGCTTTTGCGCACATTGTTAAGTTTGGCTACTACTCGTACTTATCAGTTCAAGAAGAAAGAGGCACACGAACAGCAACCTTTCGATGTAAGATTATAACTATAACCTCCCTTTCTAGAAGAATAGAATAGAATAGAATAGAATTATATTTAGTCATGACAACAACACAAATATAGGTACATGCACATAAATCAAAAGAAATGCAAAACGGAAGACAACATTGCCACGAAACGACAACAGTTCAGTCACCACCACGTCACCATCTAATATACCACGCACCAGCGTCTCATATGAGGGCAGTAAACTTGAGGAAGTAGAAAGTGTTAAGTTTTTGGGGGTCTATATTTGATCAATCTCTTACCTGGAAAAAACATGTTGAGGTAATATGTTCAAAACTAGCCAAGTCCTCATACGCGTTGCATAAACTAAGGCAAATAGTGGATGTAGAGATTGTTCTGTCAGCATACTATGCGCTAGTAGCATCTATATTGAGGTATGGCGTAATTTTCTGGGGGAATTGTACTGATAGGGAGAATGTCTTAATATATCAAAAAAGATGTATACGAGCAATGTTTGGCCTGCAACCATTGGACAGCAGCAAGCCGTACTTTATTAAATTTAACATTTTGACATTTCCTTCAATTTACATTTATGAAATAGCCGTATTTGCTCATAGTAACCCCGATCTATTTCAGCGAGTGAATAGTGCAAACAGTTGCCTAAGAGCACGGGACAACAGTAAACTAAGGACACAACTCTCAAACACAGCTTTATACAGGAAAAGTGTGTTTGGCATAGCTCCTAGAATTTATAATAAGATACCAAAGGGAATTAGAGACAGTACGATTTTAAAGTTTAAGAAAGAATTATTGACATTATTATTGGATAAGGGTTACTATAGCATAAATGAATTTCTAAATGACAGTAGTTTTTAATGTAACATATTTAATTTTGGCATGCCTGTTTTATTTTGACTTTGATGTATTATTTTTTATGCAATTTTAATTTTAAATTCAATTTAGATTTTGTACGCCGCAAGGCAAAACATGGACGGAAATATTTTTAAATTTAAGATCTGAATGTAAATTACCCATGTTTAACAAATAAATAATCTTTATCTTTATCTTTATCTTTACCACAAACTGTACGTAGTACTATTATTTACACTGTGGTAGAACTCTCATAGGTTCGTCACTACCTCAACACAATGAATCCTCAAATCAATTATGGGTCGATAACGTGCTTGTGACACCTCTGCACGATTAGCATAAGACAGCACTATCCGTCTCTTTCTAAGGTCTGAGATGAAATTCGATTCGGTTGCCACCATAAAAAAATACACGCAAGCAGTGTTTCATATAAAATCATTGAAATACTCATAAATATTATCATATTCAGACTTAAATAATATCGTATCATATCGTGTATAAAAATATAGTCAAAAATATTTTACTAAATTAAAAAGCCAAAGTATATTTTATTACCTATTACATATTGCCGTTGTTTAAATAAAATATGTGGAGTTTTAACTTATGCTGTTGGTAATGGCGAGAGGTTTTAAACATTTGGTCATTAAATAAAACAATTACCAGTTTAATTGGCAAATATTCATAGTGATTGATAAATAATTAAATATTTCTGAAAATACAAAATGGGCATCACCTGCGTCTGCCCCCTTACCATTGTGAACTAAATCCCATAGAATTCGTTTGGGCACAGGTAAAGGGGCACGTCACCAGGAACAACAAGACATCTTAAATGAATGAAATTAAGGCTTTATTTGAGGAATGTTTGCAAACTGACTGTAAAACACGTCATTAAAGTAGAAGACAAAATGTGCCGACTCGACCATCTGATTGACAATATCAACGATAGATTTAAGTATAAATATAAATTCTGATTCTGATTCCACTACGTCAAGTGAATTAATTGTCTATGCCACAAAAAAACAGCTTTCAAATCGGTCCTTCCGTTAGGGCGCTACGTTACCACAGACAGATACACAGACACGTTAAACTTATAACACCCCTCTCTTTGCGTCGCAGGTTAAAAAAAGTATAGTCAGTAAATATGTGTTTTATTACTTTTATTTCCTCCTTATATTCCTGTCAAAATATTATAGATATCCGAATGTCAATTAAAATCATGCAAAATTTATATTTGGCGAATACATTGGATAAAAAAGATTTTATACCCCTGGAATGTCACTTTGAAATTGACAGTTGTTTGTTTACATTTTTGATCTCGAATATCATCTTCATCTCAGACCTTAAGTTTTCTTATAAGAGAGAGACGGATAGTGCGAGAAAGCGAGAGAGTTCGCACGGCATCTTGTGCTGACCTTGCTGGAATCACAAATGTAGTATGGCAATTTGCCGCATTTAGTGTTTCGCAGTAACACAATAGTTTACTGCTACATAAACGCATATTGCTTGTATCAGCGATAACTTGTATGTATAAAATAGGCTACACAGTTGATTAAAGAGTCTTTGTCTTGTTCTTTACGTTCTTTACTTAAACCTATACCGGTGTATTACTTCGCTCCTCGTCATCACGCTGCCCAAGTCTACCATCACCAACATAAATTATCACACAAGCGTCCGTAAGCAACGGTATCTGCTTACGATGAACCGTGATGGTTGTTTACCATCGTCGTAGTACAAAAAAACCGAATAAACTCAACTTATTTAGATCTTAAGCAGAAGTACTTACGCGTCCGTAACCCTTCAGTGATTTAGGAGCGAAATAACGAGGGTTAAAGCCCGCTATCCAGTGACGAGTGGATTTATAGACTCGCCCGAACACGCGGTGATCATCCATTGACGTTATTGACTACATCTATTCACAACTTGACTACTAGTTGGTTACTACTGCCAGAGCGGTAATTATTAACTAATGGTTCTATGAGTATATATAGAACACACGAGCCTGTATAATTTTATTTTAATATTTTCTTTTTATTTTGAAAAATTAATACCTAAAAAAAGTAAAATAGATCGTACATAAAATAAAAGCAGCTCACAAAATATCACGAAGATATTCTGATTTGAAAAGGCAATATCTTAAAACCAGCTGAACAGATTTTCATGAAACATGGCTAAGAACAATCGGGATAAAATTATCTATGACACAAAACAACCCGCATTCCAATTTTGGGGAATACTATACCACAGACAGACACCTTCAACTTATAAGCGTCGGGGGTTAAAAAGGGGAATAGCGGGACACCAGACACCGGACAAACGATTCGGCCCGGAGGGTTTTCGTGCTACTAGAGGTAAGAAAGCGCACGGGCTGCCTGGCAAGCACACACCGTAGCCTATGGACGCTTGCGCTTGCTTTTCAGAAGCATCACAAGCCAGCGAACGAAAACAGAGAATGCGAGCTCCTCACAAACAACCCAAACACGTGCCTGCGCATGCGCATGTTCGATCTAAACGGCTGCCTGGCATCGTTCTGACACCCCGCCCCCAACCCCGCATAATAGCTATCACCGATTCTGTGGGGCCATTTCGCGGCGGTACTTAGACTTTTAGTTTTTTTTCGTTCGCGCGTTACCTAGCTAGAGACAAGTGTAAGTCCGTCAGTCTTAAGGCTAAGTTTCCTTTGCCTCAAGGAAGGTGAGCATTAAACATTCCCTAACGGTCGTTTGAAAAGTGTTGCAATTACCCACGCTGCTAATTTCCAACTTTGGCACGCACATTCGTTTTGATCCTGAGTTATTTTTATTTATTTTATTATATATCTTTATTTTTGTTAGTCACATCAACAGTAGTTGAAGTGAGATGGGCTAGCAACCTATCACTGCAATATCACATTTAGTCGATCTTTTATACCCACATTTATGCTAAAAGTGCTACTTGTCGTACCGATATAAACCACCTTGCCATGTAAGATCCTATCCAGACAAAATTAAACATTTTAAACTAGAAAATCTGAATAACAGAAGGACGTTGCTTAGTATGTCATTCTTGTATAAAACCATGAATAATCTAATTGATTCGCCTCAAATTGTTGCTAAGTTCACTTTAAGTGTCCCAACTAGAATACCTCGCATGCCTCGTGCTTTATTTCACGTTCCTTTTTGTAGGACCAACTTTGGCAAGCACTCACCTGTACCTCGCCTGTCGCGTGCTTACAATGATCTCGTTACAGAACACGAAAATATCGATATTTTTTGTGATTCTCTTAACAGCTTTAAATGCAAACTCAGGGATCTGTTGTTGAACCTCGAACCATAGTCTAACTGATGTGATTTAGATTTAGTTTTAAGTTGTTAAGCCTAGATAGTTTAGTGCATTAACGCAAAAATTGTAACGCATGATGTGGTTGCCTATTATTAGGGTTACAATTAGATAATAAGTAAGTGTATGTTTCCACATAAAATGTAATATTGTGAACTCCGTTGGCAATCCTAAATAAATAAATAAATAATAAATAAATAAATAAATAAAGTGACGCTGGAACACACGTTTCATGTGCTCTGCCTACCCCTTTTGGGAATAAAGGCGTGAATGTATGTATGTATGTACATCAACAGTATTCATAATTTATTCGCTGCAACCGTCGTATTTAAAGGATGTTATTATTATCTAACCAGTACAGGCATGGACCCTACTAGCAACATACTTAAATACTAAACAAGAGAAGAGAAACACCTTAAAGCATTTAAACAGTTCGAGTCTTTTAAACTAATTTACTTTAAAGCATAACATTAAGTAGTGTAAAAAACCCAAGAAAAGTAATCATCATCATCATATCAACCGAAAGATTTCCACTGCTGGACATAGGCCTCCCCCAAATAGTGCCACAATTCCTGCGCCACCCGAATTCAGCGGACTCCCGCAACCTTTATCAGGTCATCAGTCCTCCTTGTAAGGGTCTCTCACGCGCCTTCCGGTACGTGATCACCACTCGAGAACCTCTTCGTCCTCTAGTACAGCCGACGTTTACTTATTTCGCCTTGTTATGGAGTCAGAGGATCAGCACTGAATTTACTTAAGTGGTACTAACATGGTAGAATACAAAGGTTCGAAGTGAATGGAGAGCGATCACCGGGGTCATTGGTCTCGATGGGTGTACCGCAGGGATCAATATTGGGACCTTTCCTGTTCCTTATCTACATAAACGACTTGCCATATCTCGTAAAGACCCATGATATAGTATTGTTTGCTGATGACACCTCACTTATTTTCAAACTAATAAGACAGCAAAAAGCTTGCAATGATGTAAACAATAGTATTTCTAAAGTAGTAAATTGGTTTAATGTTAATAATTTATTGTTAAATGAGAAGAAGACTAAATGTATTAAATTTGTCACGAATCACGTTGAACACGAGCAAGGGAGTGCCTTTGTTAAAGATGAGGAATTGGAACTAGTTGATAGTACAGTTTTTCTTGGTTTAACGTTAGATTCTAAGCTTCAATGCCCATACTGCTAATTTCTCGAATAGACTGAGTTCTGCAGCTGTGAGCAAGATCCGTCAATTAACAGACATGAAAACAGGTATATTTTAGCTACTTCCATAGCATGATGTCATATGTTATTATACTGTGGGGCAGTGCCTCAGACATTAATTCAATTTTTGTTTTGCAGAAACGGGCTATTCAGGCGATATATAGATTCAAACATAGAGATAAGTTTAAAAATATTAATATAATGACATTGCATTGTCAATATTTCTGTGAAAATATTGTGTATACATAAAAACATTGTCAATTTTAGGAAAGACTGTGAGATGAACTTATAGGGATAAGTTCGCCTTTGTACTTTGATCTATTGTGTGACATGTATATTCCTTAACCTGTTATTGTGTACAATAAAGTGCTTACATACATACATACATACATACATGACTCGCGGTTCCCACCACTCGGCTCCAAAAAAAAATCATTCATGGGTAATTGTGTAAGGTTTTATTACAAACTTTCTGGAAACGTAACTGAAGTTATTAATAAATTCAAGAACTATCTGCAACGTAAACTTATTTCGAAAGCTTATTATAGCACACAAGACTATTTACATGAATGATAAAAATTATTATTTATTTATTTTTTATGGAAATTTTTGACTTTGTGTTTTTAATTTATTATTCTCATTTTATTTATTTTATAAAAATGTTTACTTCATATAGGTAAATTATACTTTTTATGTTTAATTAATTACTCTAAGTAATTAGCTTAAGATTATGTTTCTACCTGACGATTTGAAAGTGCTTGTTACTGGGCCTACTTGAATAAATATCATTTTGAGTTTGAGTTGAGTTACAACGGAATAAGGTGCCAAAGCAAAAGTGTAACCATATCTTTAACGACTGTACACCTCTGCCTTGTTACTAAGTAAGAAGATTGTCCCCAATATTTAGTAAGACCTGTCTATTATAATTTAAGGTTATCCGCATCGCCCTGGCCATTTCTAGGCCAGAACGGTTCCCGAACAAAGTTTCAAACATTCAGTGCACTGAAAAGAAATAGTAATTCCTTTGAATATCACCCCTGGATATGCGCCAAGATAGTATGGAAATATCGCTTAGAATATGTAGTAGAAAGATATTTTAAATGTTGTACCCATTCGAATAGTAAAATTTCGTAACTGGTTTTCATTTACGTTCGTTTACAAAGAAGTATAATATTCGTTAGGTCAAACGGATTCTGTTCTATAGTAGATAGTCATTTGAGTTATTTTTAAGATTTCTTACCTAATCATATCCAATCTCTTGGTTAACCATCCTTAGCCGACTTTCGAACTTATTAACAAACCTCATTTGTTTATTTGTCTCTTTCTCAAAAACACTAATTATTTTAATGTGAAAGTGAACGAATTTTAACGGCAATTTAGCTAAGTTTTTCGAATGTATATGAATACGGCCATTAAAGTGTTAATACCATACTTATTCATATTCATTTATTATTTATTAATCATACATTGCCATTTATTTCATTGAAAATATCCATAATATGATTATTATAAACAATTTCAACAGGCACATAAAATACAAGACAATCAAACCTACACGTTTTAGGTACCTAATTAAAATTGTTCGTCACGGAATTCAGCTACCGAATAATAGGCCTTCTGCATCGGCAGGGATTTGTAGAGTACAAATTAGACATAGTCACATACATACGTACGTCGAAAAACATAATCCTCCGCTTCTTCGGCAGTCGGGTCACAAGGCACGTCCAAGTCAAGACAGTCTTTGATAGCGGTGTCTGCTCCATCAGGGAGGCCGTAAACAAGTTTGTCACCGTCGTAGTATTTAAAAAAATGTGAGAAAGGAACAAAACACTTTAACCAACAGAGGTTTGTTTAAGTTCTATGAACAGTCAACAAGAAAAGTTGCTACGTGGTTTACGTGCTCAAATTGACCTACCTCCTAAAGTCAAGTCAACAGGATAAGTACTGCCTAGATAATTTTGAGCGTGTTGTTTCTGCTGCTGACTAAACAAGGCTGTTAAAATAGGTGTCAACTGAAATGTAACCACAAGATATGTGGCGTTAATTCCTAACGTTATGATGCCTTTCTGGGTTCAAACGCCCGCAGCACTCGCTGCCCGCGTGCCCCGCAATTACTCGCCTGCGCTGCACCGAAGCTGCTGCTGTTTAAATTTTAAACGTTACTGGATATGGCTGTGATGTTTTATAAGCTTCTGCCCGCGACTCCATCCGCATACAACTCGGTTTAATATCGTAGGTCTAAAGAAACTTTCACTCCCATTTCACCCCCTTAAGGGATGATTTCCGAGAGATAAGAATACTTTCAATACTTTAGTTATACAAACTTTATCGCACAATACAAAATGACTGTAAAATAAATACACACACCAGCCATGATCAAGTAACATGTAAGCTAAAAATAAATCTTTAAACCAGGTTCATTAACAGCTCAAAACTTTATCACTGATGATTAAGAGAGTAACTGAATACATGCATAACGCTGTACGGAGCATAAACTGTGTCGTTTTATACCGAACCACAGATTTAATAATAGAAAACAGGTAGTTTAAGCTGTATATTGTCGAAATCAGACTTTCACATTTTTCGCACACAGACACAAACACACACACACACACACACACACACACACACACACACACACACACACACTCCACTGCCAGTGTCATATATTTCTATGGACCCATGCAGACTACGTTCATATTTGACACAATTTACTTAGTGAGTTGTCACAAACGCGCGTCGACGGCACTGCAGCCAAATAAATTTAATATACACTTAGCGTGGACGGAATCCATCGGTTTTTTTTGTTAACACTAGAAATAGACCGAGACAGCTCGCATGTGGCTCGCATTGTCTTTTGCTAGCCGTACTGCGGTGCCACATCTGGCGACTGAGATTGACTATACGTCTGCGCCGTTTCGCCGCGACACCGGGGATTGTTTCCGCAATCCGACTCCAATTGTAGTCTCATAACGAATTTTGGAGCTGCTAGTATTCTAGGATGAGAACGGCTAAATGTTACGGGTCGCTGCGTTATCGCCTTTGCTTTCAACTTACTATAATTACACAATAGCTTAAACATTTAACATCTTTCTTTTGCCCTATATGTGTAAAGGCCTGTATTCACTTTGATTAGTGATTAGTGCGAGTGGTTAGGGCAGGTGATCAGTGATTAGGAGAAAATAAATGTGGGCAGCGACTGATTAGTTGGCTGCGTAGTAACGTGATTAGAAGCGTGTTCTATTGTTTTGCGAGTGAACTGCGAGTAGCCACGTCCCGCACCCCGCCGCGCGGCGTGCCTGCCACTAAACACGTGTGGACAGGCAGTTTAGTTTTTAGCGTCGGTGCTGATCGACGGCTAACTGAATTTACTAAACAGAGCCACTAAACAAGAATTGCACTCGCACTAATCAAAGTGAATACAGGCCTTAAATTTTTTTGAAGAGCAAGGCCGAGAAACGAATAATAAATATGTTAAAGGTCGGCTCTGTATTTCTAAACAATATTTACTAACCATTCTTAAATAACTTACTGGGCTCAATTATTATTCACGCTGTAGGTTATACGTCATGGATTTCAGACTCTACATTAGTTAAATACTTAACCGACATAAATTATTTCATAGCCATCTCAGTATTAGTCATGAGTACGTCCATACATAGCATTAATCAAATTTTGCTATATATATATATATATATATATATGTTTGCGGTAAACTCGGAAGCTACTAAACCGATTTTGACGCGTTTCTCACTAGTGTGCGAATCTCGTGGATGACTAAGACAGTCTTGTTTCTAACGATCACGCGTATCATTATTTTACATATAATTACCATGAGTGTTACCGTTCAATCCTAAAACCTGTGTATACCTGTGTATTGCTTAAGTGAGACAGACAGACAGACAGACATACAAACGGACAGACATAGTTACTGCTGCTTTCATAATAACTATTTACGTTCCAATCTCAATATTATGCGATCAAACGATCT
This sequence comes from Epinotia demarniana, assembly GCA_945867215.1. Lineage (NCBI taxonomy): Eukaryota > Metazoa > Arthropoda > Insecta > Lepidoptera > Tortricidae > Epinotia > Epinotia demarniana. The sequence continues at coordinate 3,408,107 of OX244273.1, read as the reverse complement.
TCAACTCTAACCTCAAGAACTAAAGACCATTTTCATATTTTTGGAATCTTGCCTTGCATGTTATGGACATTGTATGTACTTAGTTATAATTTAATAGATATAAGTATTTTTACACAGTAGATAAGGAAACTTTCATGAGTGCTGTTCGCCAACAAACTGTTATGCAGTTTGGCGTAAATTTAAATGTTAATTTTTCTGTGTAACTCTTGTTTAGATATAATAAAAAAAAATGATACCTCATGTTCAAATTGATATCGTAGTGATGCTAAATGGATAGTAAATCATCAAATAATCGTAATAAAGTATAAATTATAATTTTAAAAAATCAGCCTATATACGTCCCACAGCTGGGCACAGGCGTCCTCTCAAAATATAAGCAAATAGCATATTTTACAGCCCTTGCCTGGCTCGGGCATCATATACCCTACGATTTGAGACATTCTTTGTTTTACCGCTCTAGGTGATTAATGTACTATTGTATGCCAACCAACGCGCGTGTCATTTATCTTGCCCTTTAATTAATAATCAAGTAGGCGGCCATCACAAGATCAAGTAAGCCCCCCCTCCCACTGACTAGCAGAAATATTATGAGAAGCGAAACTTTAGTCAACGAATGCTCAGAAGGACGGAGATAATGCTTAGTCGAAAGGCTTAGTTAACCTGCTCAAATTAGTTTAAGCTTACACCTAATATTTAATGTACAAAAATTTTCATTATCTTACGTTTAAGTTTACACGGTTTGCAGCGAGTTAGGGGCGCAAATATTTGAGGAACTCCTTTGCGGGGTACTCGGATAGCAGAGATTGGGAGTAACCGGCTGCGGGGTATGAAGAATTATGAAAGCAATTTTCGTGTCTGCTGACCAATTCGCGTTTTGGCAATGTAAGCACATGGGTGTGCAATTTAGTGTGCTGCTGGAGCATTCTCTACCTCTTCTATCTGCCTAGATTCCTAGTATTTCTGTGGCTATTAATTCCAGCTGTGCTTTTTATTATACCGGTTACCTTACGAATTAAACAGTTTTACATTTCACGCATACGTAGATAGTTTGGTATACGTTAGTCTTTAAGTCCCATAACAAGAAACAGGCAACAATAAAAGGATCATACTGTGACATAAAAATGAGCATTATAACAATATATCACAAAGAGTAAAAGACGAAATACAACGGTACAGGAAGCCATTACCGTAGTACGTTTTCTACTCGTAAATATGTATTATAACGCCTATAATTTGAACGTCGAAATCTAGAAGAAAAAAAATTTTTATTCGAAAGGTACTATTTAAGTACCTTGTGAATACATCAAACTAGTTCGTATGTTGCTGGATTCGTTGATCTATGAACTCAAAAGAAAAACGGCCGTTTTAACTTTGGACGCATAGATTGACGAATCCAGCAACATGAAAATTAGTTTGATGTATTCACAAGGTACTTAAATACAAAATACAGTGCGTAGCGGCCTCCTTTTTTAAATATCTATCGTTAAATTTAAATAATCACAATTATTTACCAGTGGCGCTAGTGTGCACGTGAAAGCAGCCTTAATCTGTGACAACTTTCGCGTTACTCTTGGTGGGGTTGGTGAAAAAACAGTTTTCTGAAGTCTATTCAGGGACCGTCCGTTTGCTAAAGAGCTAATTATGAACTTTCAAATAAAATGTTGTATTTTTTTATTACTTAAAAGAAAATATCTTGAGACTTGTATAAAGGTAGTTTTGCTCGAGCAAAAATGTAGTGCGAAAGTAGAATATTTTTAAACAGCCGTGATGAAGGTTTTATTTTCGCTTGTTGCCAAGGTAATGTAGGGTACATACCCCTCCTCACTTTTAAACTATCATGATGTCTCCTGGCTGACGGGACAGAATAACAACACGAAATACTTAGTTGATTGTCCCATTCATTCCTTAGATCACGTGAAGTGAACTTAAGGCACCCATCATTAAGCTGCTTTTCTACTAGTCAGCGCGAATATACAGGGCGTAACATAAAACCCTGGCAAATAAAAAAAGGCAGTAACCGGTATCGAATCGCGATTCTGAAAATCACTTCCTTTTTATTTTTAAGACGGCATTAAAAAAAAAAACAGAAGTCTTATTTTTTAAATGTTGCTTACCCCTGATGTTATGAATGGCAACGTCGCACGCGCATGTAGAAAGCACGTCCCATCCATGCCCCTCGCAGCCCCGCCACTCCCCGCCCCCCACCGACCCTCTTTTCGTGATTTTAATGTTATTACCTACGAAATGAAAACTCTCATAACTTTTTTATTTGATGCGATTTTTTTTTCTTACTTTTTTTCTCAGATTCTATTTACATGTATCTATCTACCCTTAACGGGATTGCCAGGGTTTTTTGTTACACCCTGTATACTAAGTACGTTCTTAAGGGCCGATTCTTTCAATCTCTAGATAAAGTTATCCGTCTGTTAAAATTATCACCATCTTTTTCTTAAGTCATATGAAAGAAAAGGACAGAGCTAACATTTATCTGACAGATAAGTTTTATCTGGATTTGAAAACTTGGGCCTAAGCAAGTTATTTGTATGAAAAATAAGTTAACTCTGGTAAGCAGCCTATGCTGTAGAAATAACACAGGTGCAGTACCTACTAATTCGTCTTACAATAAGTACCTACTTTTTGTCGCTGTTTATAACGTATTAAAAAATCTGAGGTTAATAATAAAATAAATAGTAATATTTAAAACTTCACTCACTTTAATAAACACTAACTCAATTAAAAAAAAAAAGTTGATTAGCAGGTTGCTGCAGACCCGAGCATGAAGATCCGTTGCAAAATAAGTTAATTAAACTACTAAACCCTTCTAAACTTTAAGCGATCTCGCGGAGTCTGGGCGGGACAGATATGGAAAGGCTTATCAAATAACCGGAGGGCTAACTAGTAAACTAATATTCCCCCGGTTCATTAACTAATTCTTGAGAAAGTCCCGGTTATCCGGCAGTCCGCAAGAAACAAAACTAATGGCGTAGGCAACATGAGAACCGGACGCGTGGTGCAAGCGACAGGAGCGAAGGCATATAAGGTGTCAGCAAATTCACGCAACAGTTGAACTGTGTTTAATTTTTTAGGGTTCCGTAGTCGACTAGGAACCCTTATAGTTTCGCCATGTTTGTCCGTCTCAGTAACCGTTAGAAAGCTGAAATTTGGTACTAATATGTATATCAATCACGCCAACAAAGTGATATTATTAAAAGTAGCAATAATGTTTTTCAACACAATTGCTCGTAACGTACCCCTTATTGTGTCGCTTTTAGGCTCATAATCCTGGATATTAAACACGCGTGTTTCATAACATTACAACACTTGTGTGTTATGGTTATATCCCGATTAAGTCACGTTGGCACCTTGCAGCAAGATTTATTTATTTATTTATTTATTATGGAAAAAAAACATGTAACATTACAGGAACTATCCTAAGGCATTACATTTTTAGATAACTAATACTAATCACAAAACATAAGACACACATTGACACAATCGATGTAACAATAAAACACACGCTAGGATATCGTTTCGCACAGATTCAAGCATCCTCTTTCAACCACCGGCCAGCCATCCGCAAACACATCACAGGAGAGCGGCACGGTGTCGAGCTTGTTGAGAGCCCGCAGAGATCGGCAAATGGGGGAGTTGCGACGCGATATTGTTCGGGCAAGTGGCACGGCGAAAAGTCGCAGCCGCTCAACGCGAAACCGAATCCTACCATCGGGAACAAAAAGTCGACAAACGTCATTGACTAGACCAGGACAGTCAAGACGACCACGGAGTATACGGAGGACCGTGATCAGTTGGTCAAACAGTCTGCGCGTAGCTAGAGAGTTATAGCCAAGAGTACCCTGCAAATATGCGGTGGGGTACATAAACGGGTAATAACCGTAAAGTTTTTTATAAAGGGAGCGTAGGAAACATTTCTGCACCTTCTCAATCATTAGGGCATAAGTCGACTCATAAGGGTTCCAGACACACGAACTTGCCTCTAATTTAGACCTAACGAGCGCAGAATACAGCAGCTTTATAACCCCGGCATGCGTAAAGTCCCTACAGTTACGTGTAACGAAGCCTAAACGTTTAAAGCCTTCTTTTACAAGTGAGCGCATGTGGTCGTGGAATGTGAGCCCAGGGTCGAAAAACACTCCCAGATCCTTCATGGAATTAGCACGAGTGAGAGTTTCGCCTCCAATGAAATAATTTGTCAGTATTCCCTGCTTGGATCTAGTGAAACTCATGACATAGCACTTGGACGCGTTAAGATAGAGGCGATTTCTGTTACTCCAGCGGTGGATCGCATCCAAATTGCTTTGCATACTCTGACAATCCAATGGGCTATTAATGTCAACCACTATTTTGATATCATCAGCGTACAGCAAGGATTTACCAGTTATAAGACAACTGGGAAGATCGTTGACCATGATGGTAAATAAGAAGGGGCCCAGGAGGGACCCTTGACTTACCCCGGACTTCGTGGGATAAAGACCCGACTCGTAGCACCCCAGGCGAACGAACTGCCAGCGATCCCTCAGGTAACTGGCGAACAAACGCAGGAGCGACGGCGCGAACCCCATCGAGGAAAGCTTCTCTAAAAGCACGTCGTTGTCAACTTGGTCGAACGCTTTCCTAAAGTCCAAATAAACAACGTCGACTTGGCACCCCTCATCCAACTTCCTGGAGACGTGGTCAACAAGTGATAGGAGATTAGTGTTGACAGAGCGACCTTTTCTAAACCCGTGTTGAGCATCATCCAGGTAAGGATCGATTAGGTGGTATAATTTGATGTGTAGGACACTCTCAAAGACCTTGGCGAACGAGTTTAAGATGGCGATAGGACGATAATTTGCAGCCTCTGACTTATCGCCAGACTTCAGGATTGGCATGACCCTTGATATTTTCCAGCAATCAGGATAGATTCCGGTTTTAAGAGCCAGATTGAATATATGACCAAGGGGAGACAAAAGTTGGGTCTTAAAGGCTTTTATTATATAAGGCGGCACATTGTCAGGACCAAGAGAACTATTTGGTTTTAACTTGTCGATCCCGAGACCAACCTCGTGAAGTGAAAACCCCGTTATATTTATTAAGTGATCACAAGGAACAGAGCCCGCCAATTCAGCATCCAGCTTAGGCGTGTAAGGAAGAAACACGCCGCTGAAATGGTCTGCGAAGGCACCAGCAGCTGCTAGTCCACTAAATGAGGTGCCATTATAGGTAATGTTTGGATCGCAAGTGAGATACGTGTTTCCAAAAAGATTTGGGATTGGTTTTAATGTTTCGCTGAATGTTATTCAAATAAGCATCGTAAGCATGAGATACTCTATTCTTAATACCAGCCCTGAGCTCACTAAAACGTTTGTACACAGAAGGTTCGCGCGTGGCCTTCCACTGCTTATGTAAGTCCCCTTTAAGTTTTAGGTCTTTAATAATATCCGTGGAGAACCAAGTTGGGTACATTCTGCTGGATTTCTTGGTACGACTTTTTTTAGGGACACTGGAGTCAAAACAATTATATAATAAGGTGTACAACAAGTCGACAGCCCTGTTCACGCACTCTTGGGCCAGTACCGGGCTCCAATCAATCTTAGCAATGAGATCATATAGTAAAGAGAAGTCAGCTTTAACAAAGTTCCAGTCTGTGGCCGACTGTATGTTACTAGGCTCAATCTCTGGAGCCTTACCAGGTTGCACAGGGAAGATAGAAATATCTAAAGGAGGATGGTAAACATCCGCATGACTAACTAGGCTTTCGCACGCTGTGCGTACTCTCACTGCACCCAAACAATCCGATACCAGTACTACATCTAACTTACTTCCCTTTATATTAACAATATCATTATAATCAATTAGGTTACAAAAAGTCAAAAAGTAACTATAGTAATTATTCACATTTAGACTAGCACTATTTAAGTTAAGATCACCTAAAATTATAAATTTTGCACTATGGATATCTGAAGAATTGTCCTCAACTTTACAGAAACACGTCAAATAGTCAGAATCAACAGCACTTGGTTTGAGGTACACCACACATACCAATCACTCATATCCGTTGTGTGTAACAGAGGCCCATAGATCCTCCCCACATGCCGTTTCCAAATCAGTCCGACGACGAAGATCGACACCAGCTCTCGCAGCTAGCAGCACACCGCCGCCTCTAGAACCACGGTCACGCCTGACCATAGTCCAACCGCATGGCACCACTTCTAGATCGCCAATCGATGCGTCTAGGTTGGTCTCCGTGACAGCTATGAGGTCAAACGGCAAAAGTGTAGCATTATGACGCCAGAACTTTAGTTTGGTTTTTAAGCCCGGAACGTTCTGGTATATAATGTTCAGCGAAGACGTGCCTTTATCTTTATGAAAGCACGATTGAGGCCTCGACACCCTCCAAGTTCGTTTTCCGTCCGGGAGCGGGGTGGTGGCGAGATCGCTGTGCGCCCCCGGCGGGTCGCTGAAACCACTCACTAATCCTGGTCCCTACAGGCCACACCTCAGGAGACATAAAGAGTTCATACAGACTTTCAGGAACAGTAAGAATAAAAGATGAATAGCTATCATGCCGTAACTTCAGTTTGTCCACTTTAAAGTTGATTGCTTTGCTTATTTCATCCATGTGGCTTTTAATAAGTTCTGTTGTAGTTTCAGGTTTGAAGAAACATGCATGAATTCTTCTATTGGGTTCTATTGCCTGGAGTCTGTGATTATGGCCGACACTCTTAATCACAGGGCGAGAGGGCAACGACTTGCGCTTACTTGCTTCAGTTATTACCTGTCGAGAGTTGCTAACGGCCGGCGTTATGCTCCGGGAAGTGTCCTTACGCTTAGAAGATATATGCATGACCACGGTACATTCTTAAATTAACCGGGTTGTACAGAATATACAGGGTTTTTTTAATTCTCGGCAAATGGATTCTTACTCGACTAAACATATTAAATCCTTTTTGTTAATTAATTGATTACATCTTTTTGTATATGATATAGAAACGTTTAATTTAGTAAAACTATTCACTTTTGATAATATTTTACATGAATTTAATACAGATAACATTTTAAAACGAAAATATTATTTTATTTTGTATTAGCTGTTTAGAGATTTCTGTGCCCGCACTGCGCAAACTTCACGAAAGAAAAACGCGCCATTATAGGTTCTTTCACAAATATTTGTAAAATTTGTTCATGCGTGTTTGGTTAATATCAAAAATGTTGACTCGTGGTGACTCGAAAAGTGATAAATAGAATGGACGCCACTGGAAATTCTTGGCGATGTGCAGTTGTGAGTAAAAATCTGTTGTCATCTTAATGATTTACTAAATGTAAAGAAAATAATTTGGCAGGCCTATAACATTTTCATCTTATGGAAATGATTTTTTCTTCGCAAAATGTGTTGAAAAACGTCGTATGATACGCGTGAGCTTTGATAATTACATCCTCGGCTTCCTTATCACGCTCACCCGCGGTTCGCGTGAACAATTTCGCCTCTGATGTAATTATCAACATATTACCTCACTTGTATCACAATGTACTATTATAAGGGTACCTAACTCCCCTATACGTAAAGTGGGGAGTGTTTTTTTTTTCATTTCAACCCTAACGTGTGATATATTGTTGGATAGGTATTTAAAAATGAATAGGGATTGAGCGTAATCATTTTTCGATAATGTTAATATTTTCGGACATAATCACTCCAGAAGTTAAAAATAATGTGTCCCCCCCCGTCTAACTTTTAAACCATAAGTTTTAAAAATATGGAAAAAATCTCAAAAGAAGAACTTTATAAAAACCGTCGTGGTATTAAAGAAAACATTAGGGTACCTTTTTTGTGGGGACAATCTGTGAGCCTGCTTCTCCGTTAGCGGAGGATCACTTGGTTAGGTATATGGCATTACTACCCACTGCAAACTCCGCAGCCGCCATCTTCGCTTTCATACGTTTTCACGGTTTTCATCAGGCAGGGAACAAAATTATATGTTTACAGTGAGGACGGTATAGCAAATCCAGAGTGAAGCGAAAGATCCTACAATAGATTTCCGAGCATAGCGAGAACTTCCAAAGTAGAATCTTGAGCTTAACGAGGGATTCAAGTATGTACGCCAAAAATAATTTTGCAACCGAGCATAAAACGTAAAACCTTCTATGAGGACGAGGAATAACCAGAGAACATCATAACCCTCACTTGACAGCAACAACAGCTTCTGAATACTAGGGCTGTTATTCGCTATCCGCTAATGCGGCTCACCCCGCCGGTCACCCGTCGCGAAACTAGACTTCTACCTACGCTTAGTTTACTACGCATCGCGGGGTCTAGATATGTTTGTGGGTGAGCGTTGAGGTGAGCTTAAAACAAGTACAGAATAGGGGGGGCAGGTGTGAAAGTCATTGTCATTAGACTCATTACCCTGTTGGACGCTGAAAAGGCAAAACAATGATTCCGCCTGCAGCTCGTCGCTTCTCCGCCGCTGTAATTTATAGTCCGCCGCTGCCACGGTGACGCAGCAATTAGCTCGCCTAACGAAGGCTTGAAATAAATATCATTTCGTGATTAATGTCGCCTGATAATAATATGCTGATAATAATTACTCCGGAGTTGGCTCGTGGCCGCGGACGGCGTTCGACGGGACTTTATTTGCATTTTTGTCGCGGAAGTGTTCACGTGAGTGAATTGGTCTGGGAATCTTGAGGTCATATTTCGTGAGTTTGGATCTCTAAAAATCTTTCTAATTAAGACTCATCTTAATTTAACCACCGATACATAAAGAGGGTTGTTGTACGTTTGACGTGTCTCTGTGTCTGTCTGAGGCTCCGTAGCTTCTAAGCGAATGGTTCAGCCGGTTTTGAGATATTGAACTTGGAAATAAATATGACGGGGGATTTTCAACTTTTCTATATTGTAAATTTTGTTTGTTATAAGTACTTAAAATTTAGAAACAGTAACTGAGCGCCGCAACGTGTTTATACTTAGACTAAAAGGCCTTTACTCCAAAGCCCCTAATCATCAGCACAGAAACACAACCTACCTAATCCAGGATATAGTTCAAACATGTTAACTGTCATAAACCTCTAAGAATATTGTTCTAGTAACTTTATGACAAGTACCTACACAACACGGCAACCTATTTACAGGGCATATTTCAAAGGCTTCTTTGAGAGTAAGATTACTTATGCGGAGGTGTTCAAATGTGCGTTTACATAGCCAGGGGCAATCAGAAAGTCGTTCCCATATCACGGCGAGTTTATGCCGGGACTTAACTAACCTTATCACGAGCTGGGAGAAAGCCAAGCCGCAGTTACGTTATGACAGATGCTTTACTTTGAGCTAAAGCGATTGTAATCCACAGAAGTCCCACTCGCTCGCAAAGGGTAGCTCGATGTTGTGCTCTTCGCTCTCATACGTATCAACATGCGAAATCGAATTCATATATTAATATCAGTCCGTATCTATCCATACTAATATCATAAATGCGAAAGTGTGCCTCTCTTGCGGTCTGTCTGTCACCTCTTCACGCTTAAACCGCTCACCCATAATAGAAATAAAATGTGGTGTAGATATAGATTGAGTCCCGGGGTAGGACGTAGTTTTTATCCCGGTTATCGTCCCCCAAGAGTAGAAAATGGTGGGTGAAAGTTTGTATGGAGCAACGATACAAACGAGTACCACGCGAACGGAGCCGCGGGGGGAAGCTAGTATTACAATATACGCTATGATTCTTTAGGCCCCCTAATTGTGTCAAACCTGAGGGGTGATGAGGCGTGGGTAGGCCCCCCACAAGGTGGACTGATGACCTGGTAAAGGTCGCGGGAATACGCTGGATGCGGCTGGCGCAGGACCGGTCATTGTGGCACTCTTTGGGGGAGGCCTATGTCCAGCAGTGGACGTCTTTAGGCTGATAATATGATGATGATGAGGGGTGATCACGTCTAACTTATCGAACGCATGTTAGGACAACTCGACTCTCATTTTCCCATACAAAGTGATATTTAGATCTACCTAACGCACGTACAATGCGTTAAGTGATCGGCCGGTTGATCTACTACAGTTGACGTCACAGAAATGCATACATTAAGCGAAAATAAAGTGCAAAAGGGTAAACATATCTTTGAGGTCCACTGTACTTGACATGTCTATTGAACCATAGTAATGCAGCCGTCGACTTCGCACTGTGACCAAGACGGCGTCGTAGGCCATGCCCCAGATATCCAAGGAATGATGTGAAATAGAATTTAAAAGTAGGAGGAAGTAGGAGCAATTTGGGTGAGCTTTTGGGTAGCGGGTGAATACTGGTTGTTAACGACGTAGTTCAAATATTACTTAAGATATTCATTTGTTTACAACATAGTACACACAATCGTTTTTAATAAAACCTCCATACGCATTATTTGCTCTATCAGAAAGGGAAATAAGACAAGTGAGATGGGTAGAAAAGAATCTTGGTATACTTCGGTATTTTGTGGCGTGAAGGTTATGTTGCTATGTTGGTTAAGACACCACCATAGCACCTGTTCCCCGCACGCAAGTTTCACTTGCATGACTTGCGATCGTGCGTGTGGCTCCCGTATTGGCTTAAGAGACATTATGTCTCCCCTTAAGGGGATGCATTGATTCGAGTCTAACACGCCCCCTAGACAGAGACACGCTAATGCCTTCCGCGTACGAGAAAAAGAGATGTATCACTCTTAGGGAATGGCTTTTTTGGACCAATGTCGATAAATACCTAACTTACTAACCTAAGTTTTATATTAATTTCATATAGGTAAGTGAGATTTTAGATAAAATAAAATACTGTAGTATTAACTTGATTGTGTCGTAAAACAATGTAAAAGGAAAATACAGACCCAACTTCGATTTTTTTTCTCGAGGAATCGAGGAAATTTTCAGCAATGATGTATCGATAAAATCAGATAAACAATAATACCTATAGTCAAGAATCATATATCTGAAAATCAGACCTTATTGTTTCTTAATCTAGTCAGAACGGCGTTTCAAAGCACGCGATAATTTCCAATGCACCACCTTAACACTGTTTTATAGTCTGTAATAGACTGAAAGGCGTCTCTGATGATGATGTCCTATACTCAGCTACGCTGCGGGGGTAAAAAGTGTGTTTTCCCCTTGCCTTCCGCAACAAGCTGCACCAAGCCCAGCTCTTTAATAAATGGTGATTGGATCTCGGATAATATGGATTTCACAATGTTATATTCAATTTATATATCCATATAAATACTCTTAGGTACGTATATTGTAAGTAAACACAATTTGTGGACAAATTAATATCGTGGGGACGTCCCGTCGTTTTTTAGTTGTCAAACTAAAAGTTCTATGTTGGTTGAACTGTTAAGTTCGACACCATGGTGTACAACAATTTTTAAATGAAATGTAATTCGTTATTTAAAAAAAAGTAGAATAAATCTAAGTTTATTCAACAACACAAATAATTAACCAAGGTGATGAGACTAAACCTGTGCAATAGCTGTGTGGCGAGACCGCTGGTTTTTTTAGTTTCTAGCCACTACCATAAAGCTAAAGCAAAGTCTTAATTAATTCAGTCTGTTCGCTGTCACGTCGAGAATTTATATAAATAAAACAAACTAAAAAAGAAGTATTTAGTACCTAATGTGCGTAGGGTATTTTTTTTATTAACCTACATAGAAAATTGGACAGATTTTTATTCGCATAAATTGATTTCAAGGAGAAAAACAACTATAAAACTTAATAATAACAATAGTTATTTGTGTCACAAGGGAGCAAAATAGTATATTTACGGCGAGGGCGGTGTATTGAATCCTGAACGTAGCGAGGGATCCTACAATAGAATCCTGAGCGTAGCGAGGGATTCTAACGTAGGATCCTGAGCGTAGTGAGGGATACAAGTGTTTACGTCCGAGACGAAAATAATTTTGCTACCGAGTGACACATACTATTTTTCACACCGACGATGAGGAAATTTAAAAAAGCTATTGTTAAAATATATCTAAATTATCTTAATTTTTATTACTAATTTTTAAATATTACGAAATATTTATAAATTTTTATACAACATTGTTATAGTTAAAACTTGAAATATGTTCGTTTTGAATCGACTACGATGAAATTACAATCGATTATTTTATTAACATCTGTGTTCAATTGGCACATTGCGTACAAATGTTCCAATGCCAATGTATAAATTAAAAAAGTAGCTTGAACAGAAAAGTAGCGTTTTGGTCCCTCTCGTCGTGGAGCAAAACTTACTTTTCCGAATGAAAGGTGTGAAAATTAATATTATCAAACAAGCCAATTGCAGGATGCCACAGATAGCGATAGAAATACCTACACTTACCTAAACAAAATGCATTAACCGATTTACTCAATTGTTTTTCCTATACACTAACTAGTTCCACTTCTTTAGTTACCTGTGTGGTATTTCCAGCCTTTTAAATTTAATGAACACGATTATTATCGTAATTCGACCTTTGTTACAATAACTGCCTTGTTTTGTTTGTTTTGTTACTAATACTTTGGTTGCATTACCAACCTTCTAGAAATTGCGAAAACCACGCGTTACATACAGAATTACTGTCCACCCGGCCTCCATTAGCTAATACCACTCAGATATATAAACTGGGCTAGTTTATGCCCTCGGCCCCGCCTGGAGATTTCTCGGGAGGCCGAGCCTAATGGGGATGCATTTTAAAGGTAAGTATGTACGACTGGCTCGGAGCCAAGAGACTAGGCTTGGCTCGGTCAGGAACTAAGAACTATTCTCAATAGTTCATGTTTTTTTAATCACGGACGTGGCATAAAAGCGATCAGCGTGATACCTACTGCTGTTGATGGGCGCTTGCAAGTCCAGAGGAATCATAAGGTTTTTTGCCATAAGGCGAATAAGCCTCACTGCTAAAGACTAGTGCGAGGCAGCAACGGCAGCCGTCAGAGCTGGCCGAGCGTCTCAGCTGTCCGCTTGCTAGGTACAGCAATTGCATTGTTATTGCAATAACAACCTGCGACCAGTAGGTACCTAGCAAACGGACAGGGGAAGACCGAATAGTAATTACTTAGTGAAATAACGGACATTAATAGTACTAATATTTTATTTTATTTATAAGTGTGTTGCAGTTTTTATTGATGTGATGATTTGTTGTGTTGGCAGCTAGACAACTCATCATCATCATCATATCAGCCGAAAGACGTCCACTGCTGGACATAGGCCTCCCCCAAAGAATGCCAAAGTGACCGGTCCTGCGCCACCCGCATCCAGTGGACTCCCGCAACCTTTACCAGGTCATCAGTCCACCTTGTACCTTGCCTTGCCTACCTACGCCGCGCCTTCCGGTACGCGGTCGCCACTCGAGAACCTTTCCGCCCCAACGGCCATCGGTTCTAAGAGAGGGCTATATCGGTTGCCTTGGTTCTGCTGCGGATAGCCTCATTTCTGATGCGATCACGCAGAGAAACTCCCAACATGGCGCTCTCCATTGCCCTATGGGTGACTTTGAGCTTTCTTATCAGACCCATAGTAAGCGACCACGTTTCAGTGCCATATGTCATCACTGGCAACACACACTGGTCAAAGACTCTCGTCTTGAGACACTGCGGAATATTGGACGAAAAGATGTGCCGTAGCTTCCCGAACGCTGCCCAGTCGAGTCGGATTCGACGATTGAGCTCTTTCTCGAAGTTGGAGCGGAGCTACCTAACTGGATAGTCTGTCCTATATACATAATCGTCTACAACTTCGAGCGTAAAGTGTCCGATTGTAATGGGAGTTGGTACGACATGGGCATTTGACATGATCTTCGTCTTATCCATGTTCATTCTTAGACCAACTCGCTCGGAAGCTTTACTGAGGTCATCGAGCATCGTACTTAAGTCCTCCATGGTCTCAGCCAAGACTACTATATCGTCTGCAAACCGAAGGTGAGTGATGTACTCGCCGTTGATGTTGATGCCTAGCCTTCTCCAGTCAAGAGTCTTGAAAACGTCCTCCAGTGCAGCGGTGAACAGTTTTGGAGAAATAACATCTCCTTGCCTGACTCCCCGCTGCAGCGGAATAGGTTTCGAGCTCTGGTCCTGGAGTCGGACTGACATAGTGGCGTTTTCGTACAAACACTTCAGCACTTCGATATCGCGATAGTTAACTTGCCACCGCTGGAGAGACTGTAGTACAGCCCAGGTTTCGATCGAATCGAAGGCTTTCTCGTAGTCCACGAACGCCAAGCAGAGGGGCAGGTTATACTCCTCGGTCTTCCGTATAACCTGACGAAGCGTGTGGATGTGATCTACGGTACTAAAGCCTCTTCGGAAACCGGCTTGTTCGGGAGGCTGGAAGTCATCTAGCCTGCGTACGAGACGGTTTGTAATGACCCTCGAAAACAGCTTATAGACATGGCCCAGAAGTGAGATGGGTCTCTAGTTCTTCAGCAGAGTGTTATCACCCTTTTTGAAGAACAGCACCACCACCCCTCCGTTCCATGCCTTCGGAGTTCTCCCTAGACAACTCGGACCAAGAAAATATACAGACGGAGCGTTACGAACAGTCTAGTGAAGCCAACCGGTTTTCAACCAAGCCCCATAAGTTTAGCATACGCTAAACAAATTAAATCTCACACAACTCGAAATAAATTATATTGACAGCAGTGCGACACGAGCTGAAGAGTTTTGTGCAATTTTGTTTGTATATGTGTGCGTGAGCGTGTGCTTTACTTGAAGTAGCTTGGTTTTGTTTGTATGTGGTTTGGCTTCACTTGACTGTTCGTAACGCTCCGTCTGTCTTTTTTCTTGGTCTGAGCTAGACAAATGCAGATTCCTACTATCAGCATAGCGCGTTCGAAGTGGCTGTGGCAATCTTACCACCTTCATCACAATACCTACCTACCAGGTGCAATCTTCTGTAAGTCGGAGCTACTTCCACAGTATACTACGTGTATCTCTTCCGTGATCTAAATCTGCATAAGTTTTTTATTTTTGTCGGATTTCAAGAGCGAGTTAATTACCGGGGATCTCCGAGCCACGGATACGAAGCAATGCAAAGCGAATGAGACAGATAGCACTGAACTAAAGGATCTAAAAGAACTATTATTTGACCAATTGAACGAGACCGAAGCACTCCGTCCGAAGACTAGCCCAGCTCTACAAGAGACGTGAACTTTACTAAAATCGATTTGGATAGGTTTTACCAGAGTTAAAACGCGGGCCGTATTAAAGATGGATGCGGGTAGAGACGAGTTAAGAATGCATGTTTGTTAGTTTTGGATTACAGCCCGAATATAGAATGGTAAGTTAAGGGTTAAACTTTTAAACTGCCGTTGGAACGCGGGTGTTTTAGCGCTTTCTCGATTATCGTAAACCACGCTATCGTGTAAGAGACTTTTATGTTCTCCGAGTAGGAAACTTGTTTTAGTTAAAATTATGAACATGCATTGTTGGATTTTATATATTGCATCGTGGGATTTTACAACATCTTTGTTGCTAAATATGAAAAGAAAAGATGAAAGAGACGTAATAAAACTGACCGAAGTGTGGCACGGTGTACGAATAAGTACCTACTTAGATAGCTACTGATTGTGCTGTTCAGTATGCTCTGGGCCTTCCGACTCACCTGCGTTATTGTTTTACAATCCTGCTTGAAGATAGCAATTAAATTAAACAATAGATATTAAAAAATAAACGTACGATAGAGAGCAAACCATAAAAGGTACTTTAAAAAAGTCAGTCGCGGCACCAAAATCTTATCCAAAAAGAAAAATATAAAATATGTGTATTTTCACGTACGTTTTCACTACAACAATATAAGAGGGTGTCCCATTGAAATTTCCGGTTTTTAAGGACCACGCTATTAAATACTTTACCATTTCATTTTCAATTCAATTTATATCGTCGTACAGTAGGTACCAATAACACAAAGCTTTATTGAGCTTTTCGATTTGTGTAATATTGTCCCCAAATATTTATTTATTTCACTATGCGTAAATCGAAGATCAGATTAAGGGTGCCTCTCCACTAGAGAAGTGCTATGTCATGCATGTTGCACTTGCTAGTTCGAGCGGCAGAGACGGAGATACTCAAACGAAGTTCGTTTTCACTTCGCGGTAGCCCCTCTGTGCCGTTTTCATACATTTGAAACGTAGCTGTAGCTGGAGCTATGTTTCCAATGTATGAAAACATAGCACATCTCTATCCTAAAAGCCTCTCACATGCTGTCATTAGCACATTAACTGTAACAATTTACTAGTGACCGCCACTGCAGGCCGCGCCAGTATGATTCAGGCCTGAGGCGAAGCGTTATAAATACGACGCAGACATGTATTAGGTACCTAATTAATTATAAAAAAGCGGCCAAGTGCGTGTCGGACCACGCACAACTAGGGTTCCGTGCCTATTAAAAAGGTCGTATCTTTACTGAAATCATATGGCACTTACATCCTTTTCTTTAAGTAAGGCGGTTTTTTAGAAATATCTTGAAAACTTTTGAACCGATCTTCTTCAAAACAATTTGCATGATTTTTTTCATATTTTTGAAATACACGGTTCAAAAGTTAGAGGGGAGGGGGACACAATTTTAGTGACTTTCGGGGCGATTATCTCCGACTCTATTCACTTAATCAAAATTAATCAGCAAAAAATTTGCTGAGAAACCTTATATTTATTTTTGAGTTTCAATTTTATGTATGGAGTGGAGTGCACGCCTAAAAAAAACTTTTTTTTGTAATTTCATTACATAACTATGTAGCGGTTAACAAAATACACCTATCCTCAAAATTGTATTCAAATACACCCTATAGTTTTCGAGTAAAATGCCTGTGACATACGGACGGACAGACAGACAGACAGACAGACATGACCTTGCAAAAGGTAATTAATAGCATTAATGAACTATAATAAAATTCTAAACTACAATCCCAACACATCATTTGGAAATGCGCTAATTGTTGCCAATTTTCATCATCATTCATTTTCGACCTTATAATATATCTCGTAATACTCGTTTTATAGATGTCGGGTGATCATGAGAGTGACGTTCAAAACCCAGGACCGTTTTAATAAAATCGACAGCTGATCGCTACTTGACTGTACGCTTACATTACATCGCAAAAAAGAAAGTATTTAAAGTAAAGGCATGTCGAAAATACAATTATTTAACAAACTGAATCTATTTCAAGGAAACTAAAATGATTTCTTCTTATGGACTCTGTCAGCTGTACTATATGTAACTTACGGAAATCTCAACAATTGTTTTGTATATATAATATTTGTACAAATAGTTGAAACTGTTTATTCCCCACTTGTAAAATAAAGAAACCAGATGTATTTGTGCTGAAATAAATAAAATTTATAACGCGACCATTCATTCGCTAAACGCTAAACGCTAAAGTTTTGACGTGAGCAGTCAAGTCACATTATATGTCACACTAAAAAGTATTTAATCTTTTGATGTTGGTTTGCTAATATGGTGCTTAAGGTCTAAAACACTGAGTTCTTTTTTTACGAAACATATTGATGCAGGTTATAAGTTAACGCTATTAGCAACTACTGAAATGTAGCTAGAGCTGTCATTCTGGGGCCATGAACCTAGAATACTATGGACGGGCTGTACGTGTTGCCACGGTGAGGGACGGAAAAGCTCTTATGCGGCTAAATTAAGAACCGGTCCTAAAATGGCTGATGACTTGTCATAAACAACTACTACGGGACGGGTAATGGTTTGTGTGGCACAACTTCATACTAAATCAGTTGTGGCAAATAAAAAAAAGTGGAACTATGACAAGGACAATGAATGATATTCCCCTTTCTGTGACACTTATAGAGATTTGTATGCTACCAGCTCGCTCGCACGTGGTATTATTATTACCATAGCCTGTCCAGAGTATTCTTCGTTCATGTTCTGGGGCACATTTCTTGGCATATTTGTTTGACATTGTGCATCTAGTTCTATACTATATACTAAATCAAAGGTTACCTACTCGTACAGATAACGGTAGTCTAACTTTTTCAACTACACTGCGTGATACTGATAACGGTAATAGGACTTTTGGGATAGATATTATAAAGCATAATATAGTGCACAGCACTACGGTGGTATGGTTCAGCCCCACCCTACACCCAGGGGTGTTGCTAGGGGTATGATGGGTCTGACATGAAAAAGGTCATATCGTTACTGAAAACTTATGGCACTTACGTCATTTTCTTTAATCAACGCAGTTTTATATAAATATCTCGAAAACCTTTGAACCGATCTTGTTGAAAACAAATTTCGCTGGTTGAATTTTATAATCCCTATGAGCATGATTTTTTTCATATTTTTAAAATACACGGTTCAAAAATTAGAGGGGGGGGGACACAACTTTAGTCACTTTCGGGGCGATTATCTCCGACTCTATTAACTTAATCCTAAAAATTGCTTAGAAACCTTATATTTATTTTGAAAGGCCTGTCGATTGATGTACCACAAGTGGGCTTGCAATGAAAAAATAATTTTTGACTTTCAGTTTTATGTATGGGGTGCACCACTAAAAAAAATCTTTTTTAGTAATTTTATTAAAAAACTATGTAGCGGTTTACAAAATACACCCTATCCTCAATTTTTTATTCAAATACACCTTATGGTTTTAGATTAAAATGCCTGTGACATACTGACGGACAGACAGACAGACAGACAGACAGACATGACGAATCTATAAGGGTTCCGTTTTTTGCCATTTGGCTACGGAACCCTAAAAAGCCTATTTTAACTAAAGCGGCGTTAAAATCTGTTTGTCTTTATCTGACAGTTTGACATTTGTGTTCGTAAGAAAGGGACAAAGCATATTTTATTTATCAAAGGCTGGTCTATAGTCAATAATTATCTACAAAGAGTATGATTCACTAAGAACCTGCACAAATTGCCGAGTGAACACAATTTATTAGAAAAAAAGTATAGGTTAGGTTTAGGTTTGCACTTTTCCGAGACCCAGAATTAAAAGAAACGGACCGCCTCGTTCAGCAGGCAAGCAAATTGGGTGCCTGCGCGTACAAGTGTGTTCAAGACATTTTGATGCATCTCAGTATCGAATTCAACCAATTAAAAGTTGAAAATTAATTGGTTTTGCCGTACCTACTTTATTTTTATGTGAAATTTATTTTGGCGGAGCGGACACGCCTTTAGACAACGGTGCAGCGGCAGAAAATACTGAACATCTAAAACGCATTAAATATATGTAGAGGCTCTCTACAAATTTGTACCATTTGGCGTCGAGAACCTAGGTCCGTGGGGCATCAGTGCGCAAAAGTTATTTGCGGAGATCGCGAAACGTCTGGTCGACGTAACTGGTGACCGAAGAGCTGGCAGTTTTCTCGCGCAACTCATCAGCATTACAATTTACAATTCAGCGAGGAAATCGCGCCAGCATCCTCGGTACAGGTACTTACAACGCCTCGAGGGCCTTTTTAGGGTTCCGTATTTAGATTTAACTTAGTTTGTATATATATCTTTTTTGCGTCATTGTATTTTATAGCCTAACAATTATTTCAGTAATCAATGAGTATCAATAATCCATACAAATATAATAAATGCGAAAGTGTATGTGTTTGTTTGTTTGTCCGTCTTTCACGGCAAAACGGAGCGTCGAATTGACGTAATTTTTTAAGTCGAGATAGTTGAAGGGATGGAGAGTGACATAGGATAGTTTTTATCCCCGAAATCATCACCTAAATGGGTGAAATGGGGGGTAAAAGTTTGTATGGAGCTGGGATATAAACGAGTTCCACGCGCACGGACTCGCGGGCAGAAGCTTGCATATAATAAAATTATGTGTAAATATCGATAGAATTATCGAAATTAGTTATCGAATCAAACCTCGCCCTATAGGTTTAGCCGATCACATTGGCATTTACGTATTCTTAACCCGTGTTTCCACTAAGTTTTTCCATGTGTGATATGTTTGTGTGCATCAAAATGAGAATGTGTTTTCCTTTTTCATAATGTGTGCGTGTGTAAATAAACAGATCGGTTTTGCATTAGTGAGTAATCTTTTGCATGTGTTATTTCTTCATTTTTGGCAGTGAACGTGCTAACACTTTCACTGCCAGGAACCCGCCTAGCGGAAGCCTACGCCATAGTCGCTTTCCGCTACATACGAGAAAAACCATGGGATCGGCGACGAGCATAGCGCGTAGCGATTCTTGGCAGTGAATGTGTTAAGCTGCTACGGACTACTGCGTAGACGTCACGAGCGAGCGTAGCAAGAATGAGTTAAAATTTAACTGTTAAATGAAAAGGACCTAAAATAAAACTTACATTTTCGCTGTAAAACAATTTATTTCCACTTTTACATGTGAATAGGAAGAACGCCATATGCCCGATGTAAAACTGCGTTTCCACCAGATTAAGCTACGTTTCCGCAGCACCACGCTGCTTCATAGCTTGGCAGATTTTTGTGGACAAATTTCTGGACAAACCTGGTGGAAAAGCGGCTGGCAACCGCTACTAAGGTCGCATAAAAACCAGAAGTTGCATTCAAATTGTGTCGACGAATTTCAAGCTTAGACGTCATATTTTTTCATTGAAGATCGTACTCTAACATACACTAAATAAGGCTTAAATTGCTTTAACGTGTTATTCAGAGATTTGAAAATTATCGACACAATTATAAGTCAAGGAACAAGATCTAATACAGAGCATATCAGCAGCCATTTTTAACGTGTATTCCTATTATTATAATTTATATTTTAAATAGACTCTTTAGAAGTTATTATTCAAATGCCGAAAGATATTTAAAGGATTTTAAGGGTTAATTTTACTTGCAAATGTAAAAAATATACTAAAAAATTTACAGTTACGTATTACACGTCCTTCACTTAAGCGATACATACAACATAATGGTTTTTCATTTTATTTTGAACCGCCGACGCAAACGAGGGCTATTATAAGTTTAACATACAATTTGAGTGTAGTTTTTGTTAATAGGGGTGTACTCACAATTGAAGGTCATAGCTCACTAGAGCCACCCGGCGCCCGACCCGCGCCGCCTCGCCTCGAGCGGTTATGTATTCTTTGTATGGATTTGTACGGGCATGCGCGCACTACATCAACTCCGTATCAACTCTGTAGTTAGTAAATTTACGAGGCGAGGCGGTGAGGGTCATGCGCCGGGTGGTTCTAATGAGCTATGACCTTTATTATGATTTCAAAACAAGGCAAATATATGCCTAATGACGAAGATCTCATTCAAATATCTCAGAAAATTACGAAACTACAACAATTTTCATGTTGCTTGTTAGATAGAGAAAAGGCAGCAGATCGTGACGTCATGATCCCCGAGCGCCATAGTAAATGACAATCGTTTCATATGAAGGTCCGTTTAGCGGAAAAGGGAAAAAACATACCCCCCTCTCAAAACTTTGGACACATATCGTGTGTTACCGGCATGCGGGCTTTTTTTAAGTAGGGAAAATTAACGGAGTTCTTTAACTTAATCATGACCTTAATACAGATAATTAACTATAATTCCTCCTTCATAAATTTTCTAACAAAATTTAAATTGCCAGCAATGTACAGCAAAGTAAACTGACAAGTAAGTGTAAATGACAGCTCTTCATACTTTGTTTAGTACGGCGTCATACACTAGTCCATTGAAGGTTTCACATCACACACATCATCAGCCTATATACGTCCCACTGCTGGGCACAGGCCTCCTCTCATGTATGAGAGGGACCGGGCAGTAGTCCCCACGCTGGCCCAGTGCGGATTGGGGACTTCACATACACCTTTGAATTGAAGGTTTGTATTTTGGAAAATGAATTGCGCAGTTAATTTACATAATTATGATTTGCAAATACATGCAAACAATTGCTAATGGAACATATTATTATCAGTTTTAATAAATGCCCGCACGCCGGTAACACACTGGATAACTTTGTGATTACTTAGGTAACCTCTTGAATTGCTGTCTTTTTCCATTTGACTACATTTTTAATACTTTTTCGAGAACATACAACATTGTTGGCTATTTTATTTAGTCTAAACCCCTATTGAAATTGTCTGCCGAGTTTTTTTATAGACTTGTTGTGTTTGTATGGGCCTTAGATGGCTGAAACAAATGGTATATTATAATTATTATAAAGCAGTCGTCCCTCCCTCACTCATGTTGTGCTTGCTAGTGAAAGTCGAAAGTTTAACGTCGGCCGTAAGCCAGCATAATAACACGATAGGCAAGTACGCACTGTCCTTTAGAAGATGAACGTACATCGAGGCCCTCTATCAAAAACTATCCTTATCAAGAAACTATTTGCTATCGATTACAGCGATTGTATTGGTTTTATTAGTCATGTTCATTAATTTTATTTCTACATCTAGTAGTATTCTGTACATCATTTGAATTCAAAGCTAAATCAGGACCAACTCTTTCTTATCATTTCACACAACCCTTACAAATGACTTGTACAGAATACAGACTTTCCTATATTTAAAGCTATTATAGGAAATTGCAAGTATATCACAATCATACACATCCAGTAGTTATTATTATGGTATTTCTTTAAACAACAAATTAACAAAAAAAAACGTAGCGCACATTTTAACAAAATCATGTTTTATCGTCAGTCTACATCTATTTAAAAAATATATTTGTTTCATTTAAATTAGGGAAACAAATAACAAATATAGTAATACAAAATGTACATTTTAAAAACGAATATTGGTAAGATATGCAGTTAAAACGTTGCATCTTGGAGAAACATGGCAATTCAACCAAAAGTCTACTGAAAATTTCATAAATCATATCTATATGGATTAATAAAAAAGCTCTTTATGTTCAATGAACAACATATAGAGGTATTATAGATATACCGGGTGGAAAGGCACGACGATCCTTCCCGCAAAGGGGGGTTAGTTTAAGTGATGGAAAATCGATTCGTAATGTTTAGATTTTTTTTTACGATCAATTATTAAAAATAATAAAATTAATTAATGTTCTTCTGTGACAACCCTACTATTACTATACGTACTAATCATCGTTTATACGTATTGATAAAGGTCACTGACTCTTGTGTAATTGTTAAAATGTTACTGACCCTAATGAGGGTGGTCACTTGCAGTATTTTGCATTAAAAGTTAACTGCCTATAACTTCAAAACGGTTATGAATATGAGCCTAGTTTCTTTAGAGGAAATACTGTACTCAGTCTAAACAATCCCCCTTTTGCGGAAGGGATCGTCGTGCCTTTCCACCCGGTATATACACATTTATGTTATGACATTGATCATATTTAAAACATATTTTATGTTTTTATAATTTTAAGTCGTAACTTTGTAAAAATGAATGATACTGTCTGTTACAGTATTACTACAGCCATAGCTAAGTTATGTGTTATTTAAGACTATTTCTGAATAAAAATAAATAGTAACACGGTCCCGTTTTTACCCTTTGGGTACGGAACCCTAAAAAAGAATATATTTTGTTTCAGTTGTAATTCAAAACAAAACTAACTCGATTTTATTTTTTAAGTTGAATTCAAATTTCATTGCCATTTTTTTTTGTATGGTAGGCGGCTAGAGAAAAATTTCCGTGACTTTTAAAGCCAGTCAAACTAAGATGCAAGGTATATTTATTTTACTTACATAGGGTAAAAACCCATTGTCGGCACGTAAATCCCGAATTTAAGCAAATAGTAGCGATAGCAGTAATTATCCTTTTAGTAACTTTTTTGCGTGTCAACCAATGGGTGTTGTACCCTATATAATATCTATTTAAATGGGTATGTATTCTCTGATTTGCTGCAGCGTTTCTTTATCGGTGGACTGCAGGATCTGGGCAAACGTCTCTGCCCCTACTTGACTTTTCAAGGTCTCCAGCTGAAAAGAACATTCGCATTAGTGGTCACGATCTAAAGCCTCATTGGGTAAACGTTTTTCGAAGAGCTGCAAATTAACTTATACTATTCAAATGTCAAAATCAAATAGAAAGAAGGCAAAAAAATATGCCTAGTGACGAAAATCCCACTCAGATATCTCAAAGAATTACCAAACTACAACCGTTTTAACTAATATTGCTTGTTGAGAGGAAACACTCGGGGATCGTGATGTCACAATCCTCGAGTGTCAAAGTAAATGACAATCACTTCATATTTGAAGGTGCGTTTTGCGAAAAGGGACACAATATCTCTTAAAACTTTGGACAATTCTAACTCAATCCCCTGCTTTACTTATTCTCCATTTGACAATATTTTGAATCCCTTTCCGAGAACATTATACATTGTTGATTGGTTGGTTTCGAGTAACGACGCATAATCATGCGAGTATGCGTTATCTGAACGTCGCTAAATTAGGCTGCTGATTTAAGGTTATTTTGATAAATCTCCTAAGCAGTCATATCTCCCTGTTACTCAGTGCGTCAATGCTCACAGTGGAGCTTGCGACGACGTTAACACTTTCGCAACCAGGCAAAATTCCGAACAATACCCCAGAAACCGACAGAACTCGCTAGTCGAGCAACGACGTGCAACTCAATGCCGGACGCCGCGAACCCGCTAGTCGGGCATGCGGCGGACGCTCAGGGCTGTGCCAAGTAACTTTACAAGTAACGTATACGTGCATAAAATTAAACCTGCTGCTGCTTAGGTAAAGTAAATAAAAATACATTATTTATACTAAACGGGACTTAATCGCGTATTAACTTATTTATTTACCTCACTGAGGTCTCCCGACGTGAAAATCACCGTGTGTCGTGTGTGAGAATCGTGAAAGTTTAAATCAATATAAATAAAAATACACAGTGAAGTAATAAAATATAATCAACTGTACCAACTTTTAGACCACATAAGTACATAATAATCAGAAGACAGGCAGTGGCAGCCCTGAGGTAGCGAAGATGCAAAGCTTGCTCGACTGTCGGGTACTTTGGCGTCGCGTGAGGGTTTATAGCTCGTGCTCGACTCTCGGGTATGCCGGCATCTGAGTAAAGTTTACGAGTGCCCGAGAGTCGGGTACGCGGTGTCCAATGTGTTAAACATTAGACTGAATAATATCCATCCACCAGAGATGTGCGAAGATGTTTTCATAACATCTAGGTCCAGTTAATGTACGGCCTAATATTCCGGTTTCTTAACGCGTGAGTTAAAATGAGACAGGGATATAGTATAGGCGGATTATCGAACCGTACTTAACCGGACTCTAATAATTGACGCTGCAAATGTACGAAAAATCAGCTCCCATTACAGCACGGTTAACACAAGACAGCGCGCGAGCTATCTCGCAGGGAGTTACTAGGGGGGGACTATCCATCTCTTTCTAATTAGAACACTTAGAAACAGACGAATAGTCTATCTTGATGCGAAACACCTCACACGTCGTCTTGTGCTAACCGTGCTGGTGGACAATCACCGTTAGGCCTCATCGAAATACCGCCGCTACACCATCACACTCCAAACTCCTAAGTAGTCATGCGCTCCTGGCATCTGGTGGATAGCGACGGCGCGTGAAAGGGATGGCGCCTGCCGCGCTTCCCGCACCTCCCCCTGCGTGCCGCTCAGGGGGGCAGGCACAGGAGCAGGAGCAGGCAAGGGAGTCGAGTAAGATCTACCCCTCCTCTTTCGAATTTGCACGGTGCAAGTGGGACAGAATACGCAACATTAGTTGCACGTGAAGCGATATGTCAGCAAGTCGTGCTAGACGTACGGGCCTTCTAGCGGGGACGCGGGATGGGAAGCGCCACTAGGCTACTGGTTCTAAGTAATTAGCTTAAGATTATGTTTCTACCTGACGATTTGAAAGTGCTTGTTACTGGGCCGGGCCTACTTGAATAAATATCATTTTGAGTTTGAGTTTGGTTAAAGATTCTTATAAAACTCCTCAGTTGCGATGCGCTCCTGGTACCCGGTGGATGGTGATGGCGCGCAAGTCAAGCGTGTGCGCGGGGTGTCTCCTTTGCCCTTCGCTCAGCACAGTTATTTATCACAAGACGGCGCGCGAGCTCTCTCGATTTTCATCACACTATCCTTCTCTCTCTTTTTAGAACACATAGAACAAAAGGTACAGTGCGAGAAAAATCCAGAGTATGTCGCGGCCGTCTCATGACAGACGTGCAGACCTCTAGAGTGGACGCGGGACGGGGGAGCGCCAATAAGTTACCGGTTCGGAAGATTCTTCTCATAAAACTCCTGCGTAGCGATGCGCTCCTGGTACCTGGTGGATGGTGACGGCGTGCAAGTCGAGCGCGTGCGCGGGCTGTCTCCCTTGCACAAGGTTACCGGTTAAAGATTCTTCTTATACAACTCCTAAGAAATCATGCGCTCCTGGTACCTGGTGGATGGTGACGGCGCGCAAGTCGAGCGCGTGCGCGGGATGTCTCGCGGCGAGCGCGCGGCGGCGCTGCTCGTGCGGCGTATCGTGCGGGGCGTCGCGCGACGTGCCCCCCGCCCCCGCCCCCGCCCCCGCCCCCGCCCCCGCCCCCGCGCCGCCCCAGCGCGCCGCGCCGCCGCGGCCCTCGAGCGGCGAAGCGGGCCGGGACCCGGGGAGTGCCACTAGGCTGCTGCAAGGAGATAATACTATGTTACTACTATAAAATATTTGGTTCAAACGATCCTTCTAGGTCCTAAGTTTTGGCCACAAATTCCAGCAGCGGTGCGCCACGCACGAGAGATCAGAGCGCAGCGTCTCGCTCTCGCGAAGTCGAAGCCGAGCTTTAACACAATCACTCGGCCAACAATCGCTACGCGCTACTCTCGTAGCCGATCCGTTTTTCTCGTATACGTAGCGTACGTACGTCTCGAAAACGACTACGGCGTTAACAACATAGGATAACTGGCACCGTCCGTCAAGATACTTCCGGCATTTCAGGACTGACAGACATAGGTTTATGGTCTCTACGATTAAAGGGCTAAATGATGCCACTGTTATCTCATGACGTAAATATACTATTAAAACGTTGCCCGGAAGTGAAGGATTTTCTCAATTTTTCGGCCAATTTTACCCTCCCTTATATTCTCCCGTATAATGGCGCAATTTCATTGGTCGATAACTCGGTCGATATACGGCATACGCGGACTCCCCGCAGGCGATATAACGACCAGTTAAAGTGGTGCAATTTAATTGGTCGTTAACTTGTTCGGCAGGCGAGATAACAACCAATGAAAGTCTAGCAGATACCCTGTGGCACGCGTTCCAGAAATCTTTCATACCCCGCGTGCGGGCCCTATCGACTAATGAAAACGTTTCCCCGAATGCGGGCCCTGTGGCACGCGTTCCAGAAATCTCTCGTACCCCGCATGCGGGCCCCGTCGACTAATGAAAACGTTTCCCCGAATGCGGGCCCTGTGGCACGCGTTCCAGAAATTACTCGTACCCCGCATGCGGGCCCTATCGACTAATGAAATTGCGCCATAAAGCGCGAAAGTATCGCGCTTTATACGGGAGAATACCGAGGCGAAAAACCGAGTTTCGTAGTACCCTATTTTTTTTTATTATACATATGTTATAAAGAGAGCTTTGGCTATATCCCTATGTTTTCTGTTTTTTTTATATAGTCGTTAAATTAGATTACTGAGCGACTGTTTATGGCCCCGAACGGTGGCGAACTTTTTAAGGTGTCTAATTATTAACCTTTTCACCGCCAGATGGTAAAGCACCGTGCCACCTCACGCCACAAGGGTAAAAAATAATGGATAAAGAAATAATGCCAACATGAAATTGGGCTATTTCAGAGTAGGTTTTCATAAATAAAAGAAAATAAAAAAAATGACGGCAAATGCCGTCTTTGGCGTCGGTGTCACGAATCGTCGATGACGTAATTTCACGTGTTTGGCGGTGAAAAGGTTAAAATAAACAAATAATGAGATAAAGCCAAACATGGGCACGAGGTAAGTATACATTGTATGAATACAAAATAATAGCTCTAAATCCAGGAAAAAAAAGACATCGTACTTTCTGGTAATCTCCTTCTTAACAGCAAATGGTAGGAACTGAGAGCTAGCCGAGCTGTTAAGGGGCTACCATGCGCCAATGACCCTCGATCTGAATATTAACAGCAACTTCAAAGTTATTTGTTTTCGAGATATTTGGCATCAAAGTTGAACAATTTTAGGTCTAAAAACTGGTTTTCTGGCCAAAACTTTTGTGTTAATTAGTTTAAAATGAAAACCCTACACACGTTTTTAGACACGTCATAGACGAACCCAAAAATGTATATTTCGTTTATGTTAGATCTTTCACGTCAATAGAGATACGTAACAAGTGTATTTTTAGAAGAAAATCATACAAAATTAAGTACCTATTAATTTCTTTCAAAATCCGGTAGACAAAAATGGAGATAAAAGAGTGAACAACCGAGAGCCGTTTGACTTATAATTCTATCTGTAGTGTAAAAGTAGGAAATACGATTCAAAACTTGACAAAAATCTATGAAAAGCCCCTTAACTGCTGAGAGATGTTAACAGAAAAACAAGAAATGATTGCGCGTAGTTACTCCACATGGACGCCCCGCTCGTCGGTCTTCATGACGTCATTGAGCACCTCGGCCAGGTTGAGCAACAAGGATGGCGCCCGGCTCAACACCAGCGCGTTCTGCGTCGTCAGCAGCGCCGCCAGCCCCAGACCTGGGAACATTACAATGCTATACCACCCCTTCTTACACGTTTCCTCATTGCTAAGATGTTCGTGAGAAAGAATTTGCCAATGTTCAAGCGTGTTGAGGCCACGGGCAGACAACTCCGATTAACAGAGAGACTCAGAACGGTCCCGCGGCACTTTCATGTAGGAATCCTCGACTTGCTCGAGTGATAGGCCCAACATATTACGAACGCCGAATTGCGAACAGAGCTTCTGAGGCACAAGTATAAGTTTTACCGAAACAAAACGTTACGACCGCGTTCGCGTTTAGCTGTCAAATCCAATACAAATTGAGGGTGAAACGCAAACGCGATCGTAAAGTTTTGTTTCGGTAAAACTTATACTAGAGCCTCTGAAGAAACATTCGAACGCCAACTGGGACAGTTTTTATTGAAAAACGCATTATATTCAGTAAAGGAATTTATGGATATTAAACATTAATAATATCACTGTTTTTCACATTGTAAATTTTATCGTTATTTGTATTTTTTTAATTTTTCGTTTATTAAGGTATAATTTGTCATCTTTATGTGTGTTGTAAGTCAATGTAATATTAAGGTTGGCAATACTGATTGCAGCCGCCATTGCGATTTTAAAAGGACTAAGAGATAGTTGGTTGTGTTATACGTTCAGTATTTAATATAGTTTATTACTTTCTAAAACCTCTTGTTTTACTTATATTTCATATCAGGTTATGGGCCCAGTCACGTAATCCTGTTGATAAAAGTAAAATAATTGGGTCGGATACTGTTTGTCAGAAAATACTGTCGATACCGGCGCGGCACAATGGATGCCGCTTTTTGAGGTTAAGCGACGGGAAGAAAATACTTGTTCAGCAAGGACGGGACGAGCAGGAAAGGAAACTAACAAATAAACACAATGGAAGATAACAAAATGCCAGGCACACACATCAAACTGGAGGGAGCATCAGGAATGTATGTAAATTCCAATCCATGATTTTGCTGCGAAGTCAAGACCTACTAAAAGTGGTACAAGGGACTTGTGTGAAACCAGGGGAAGCACCTGAAAAATGGGAAAAACTGGATGCTAAGGCTCAAACTTGGCTTGTAACAAGAATGTCAGAAAATGCGATGATGCACATTATAACTTGTACTACGGCCGTGGAAATGTGGAGAAAACTTTGTAGTGTTTACGAACAAAAGTCAGAAATAAGTATCCACATTATACAACAAAGGTTCTTTCAATACAAGTATGAAGAGGGAACGGAGATGGCTACGTTTTTATCAAAAATAGAACAGTTGAAAAACCAGCTAAAGCAGTTGGGAGAAGATATTTCGGAAAAATTCGTCATAACGAAAGTACTGATGTCACTTCCAGATTATTACAAGCACTTTGTATCCGCGTGGGAATCGGCACCGGATGTAAAGCAAACCTATGATAATCTTGTCGCTAGATTATTGATAGAAGAAGAGCGATTGAAAGATAAAAGGGACGTGCTTCAACCGTCATCAGCCTTTGCAAAGAAAATAGATAAGAAAAATGCAAAGTGTTATAAATGCAACAAACAGGGACATTTTCAAAGCGAGTGTCGTAGTAATCGAAATTACAGTTTGGACAGTGACACTAAACCGGGTAAAAAGTGTTATTACTGCAAAAAGTCGGGACATTTGAAAAGCGAGTGTTGGTTCAAGAAAAATAAGGACAAGGGTAACGCATTTGTGGTCGGAAGTTCAAGTGGACATTTGCTGCAATCACAGTGGCTTGTAGATACAGGTGCAAGCCAGCACATGTCTCGTGATCGTGATATATTCACATCATA
Organism: Epinotia demarniana; assembly: GCA_945867215.1. Classification (NCBI taxonomy): domain Eukaryota; kingdom Metazoa; phylum Arthropoda; class Insecta; order Lepidoptera; family Tortricidae; genus Epinotia; species Epinotia demarniana. Next base: position 3,377,772 of record OX244273.1, on the reverse strand, counting down.
TTCTCCATTATCAAATAAGAATGTGATTGTCGGCAATGGTAGTGCAATTAGTGCGGAAGGTTGTGGACAGGTGGCGGTACAGGTCTATGACGGCAAAAAGTGGATAGACACGACCATAGACAATGTTTTATACGTGCCGGAATTAAAAACAAACTTGTTTTCTGTCAATTGCGTGACAGACAGAGGTTGTGTTATGATTACAAACAATAACGAGTGTAGTGTAGAGTGAGTTTTTTAAACAGGACAAAGTGTGCGCGGTAGCTAATCGTAACGGAGATATGTACTTTATGGACGTGCGTTACAAGTGCCAACAAGCAAACGTGACTCAAGTACAATCTAGCCTAAAGCAGTGGCACGAAAGACTAGCTCACCAAAACTTGCAATACGCCAAGGCTGTGCTTAAAAATAAAAACATTTCAGTGAAAGATGATACGGACGTAAAGTGTGAGGGTTGTTTAGAGGGCAAGATACACCGTTTGCCTTTCAGTGCTAGTAAAACGAAGACGACGAGGCCGTGTGAACTTATACACGCTGACACATGCGGGCCTATGGAGGTACCGTCTGTGGGCGGTTCAAAGTATTTCGTTGTACTGAAAGATGATTACTCCAACTTCAGATCTGTATATTTTATTAAAGGGAAGGATGAAGTTAAGGCATGCGTTGAGAACTTCATTAACAAAGCGGAGAATGCTACCAACAACAAGATACTGTACTTCAGGTCTGATCAGGGTTCGGAATTTGTGAATAAGGAAGTGCAAAATCTATTTGCCAAACATGGTATTGTACATCAAACTACAGTCGGATATGCTCCTGAGCAGAATGGAAAAGTCGAACGAGAAAATCGGACGCTGACTGAGGCAGCTAGAACAATGCTGTGTGCTAAAGGTTTACCCAAGAAGTTATGGGTTGAAGCTGTTAATACTGCAGCATATGTTTTAAACAGAAGTAGTAAGATCAATGAACTTGGAAAAACCCCCTATCAGACATGGGCTAATAAGGATTTTGACATAAATGAGTTGAAAGTATTCGGTACCCCCGTCTTCGTCCATATCCCAAAGGAAAAGCGAAGAAAATGGGATCCTAAAGGAGAAAGAGGAATCATGGTTGGTTATGGACAAGATGTTAAGGGCTATAGAGTGTTTTTCCAGACATCAATAAGGTGGAGACGAAAATGGATGTTGTATTCCTAGAGCGAGGTCAGGAAGAAGAGGAACAACCGGTCTTGCTGGACTATGACACAAATACACCAGAGATGACTAGAAAGACTCAATTGTCTGGAGAAGAGAACCCTAAAGAAGGAGAATCACCATCTAGTGGAGAGGAACAGCAGATTAAACCCAGTGAAGTTACACAGCAGGATGACGCTATAGAAAGTGATGAAAGTTTATACATACCATGTACTAGTGACGAAGGCTCCAGCGATGGAGAAGATGGACACAACGGAGAATTACCACAACGTCAGAGAAGTACTCGGGTCAGAAAACAGACCTCATTCTATACATGTAATCATGCCTTTATTAAGGGAAGTGAACCTAGAACTTACCGTGAAGCTATGCAACGAAAAGAAGCTAATAAATGGCAAGAAGCTATCAACAGAGAACTAGATACCTTGAAGGAGAATAATACCTGGGAGTTTTGTGAGAAACCTGTTGGCGTAAAGACTGTAAGTAGTAAATGGGTTTTCAAAATTAAAAATTCTAATGGCGTTGTACAGTATAAAGCCAGGTTAGTGGCTAGAGGCTTTGAGCAAAATGATATATTGGATTTAAGTGAAATATATGCACCTGTAGCAAACTTGTCGACTTTCAGGTTATTTGTGTCAGTAGCTACAAAGTTGAACTTACCGATTTACCAGATGGATGTGACAGGAGCTTTCTTATATGGGAATATTGATGAAGTAGTGTACTTGGAATTACCAGAAGGTGCATATAGTAGTGATAAAAAAATTGTAAGACTAAACAAATCTCTGTATGGTTTAAAAAAATCACCTAAATACTGGAATGATAAATTTAACTCCGTTATAATGAAACAAGGTTTTGTAAGGTCTCAAAGTGATTCTTGTCTGTACACAAAATGTGGTGGTGATGCAAAAACATATGTTTTGTTATATGTTGATGATTTACTCATTTTTGGAAATAATGCCACTGAAATTTGTGATCTTAAATCAACGCTGAATGAAGAATTTAAGATGAAAGATTTGGGTCTAGTGTCAACGTTTCTAGGGATACATGTGATAGAAGATCTATGTAATGGTGTGACCAAATTGAATCAAAAAGAATATTTAGAAAATGTTCTGAGAAAATTTGATATGCAAAACTGTAAAGGAATGTCTACCCCTATGGACCCAAATTTTAATTCTAAGATATTAGAAGGCAATGATGATTGTATAATTGATACAAATGTTGAAAAGAAATGCAGGAAGATCATAGGTTGTTTGTCATATGCAGCATTAGGTACAAGGGCTGATTTGTGTATCGCTGTGTCAATTTTAAGCAGATATCAGAATAGTGCAAATAATACCTTGTTATCAGCTCTGAAAAGATTATTGAGATATATTAAACAAACTATTAATTACAGTCTGGTGTATAAATGTAACAGTGATATGTTGGTAGGATATTGTGATGCTGACTGGGGAGGTGATTTGAAGGATAGGAAGTCAACAACTGGCTATTGTTTTATGTTTGCCAATTGTTTAATTACTTGGTGCTCCAAGAAACAAGCCAGTGTTAGTCTGTCTTCTACACAGTCAGAGTATGTAGCAATCAGTATGGCTGCAAGTGATGCTTGCTGGCTTATAAATCTACTTAAAGATTTTAACATTGAGAATGTGTGCCCTGTGCTGATGCTTAGCGACAGCCAGAGTGCCATAATGGCTGCTAGTACTGATAGTGTTAAACGACTGAAACATATAGATATAAGATCTCATTATATCAAAGATTTGATTAAAGAGGGTAAATTGATGTTGAAATACATTAAAACTGAAGACCAGACAGCTGACATGTTCACCAAGGCACTTAATAAGAATTTGTTGTCAAAACTCATAAATAAGTGTTGTTTGTATGAACAGTAACTTTATAGTTGTTATTAGGAGTATGTAGGTATAACATTGAGGGGGGGTGTTGTAAGTCAATGTAATATTAAGGTTGGCAATACTGATTGCAGCCGCCATTGCGATTTTAAAAGGACTAAGAGATAGTTGGTTGTGTTATACGTTCAGTATTTAATATAGTTTATTACTTTCTAAAACCTCTTGTTTTACTTATATTTCATATCAATGTGATGTTATCTTACATTTATTTACTTTTGCCTATTAATTAATTGTGACTATAATTTGAACCAAATATATCTTGACATATTATTACAATTCTTATTATTTTTGACTTATTTATTTATTAAACTAGCTTTAATTTATATTGTAATTGGATATTGTGAAATAAATTAATCTTAATCTAAGGGACTACCACAAAGATCTTGTATCACCTTTCTACAAGCCCTTCTATTCTCCGCCATACGCACTATCTGAAGTAATCTATCCTGAACCAGCTGAGGATTCACCATATGTACAGTGGTACCAAAAATATAAGTTACAACGATGTACCAAGCATTTCTTTAAAACCTTTTAACCAATCATAAGGCATCGCGCTTGCGCGGGTAAAATCTTCAACGCCCATTGGCCAAAATTTTGCGCGCGACGCCGGCCGTTCCGGCGCCCGCCATCTTGTCTGGCGCCATGAGCGGGACAGCACGACAGCACCTGTCATTACATATTGTACCTTACGTATAGTGCAACAAGGTCTTGAAACTTGCTGTTTTAACCTTGTAACTGGCAAGCGTCAAATAAGTTACTCGCAGTTTTCGACTTGTAAGAAGCTATAATTTATAAACACGGCCACTTTTTCTGATATAAGGCTGGAGGATGACTCGCGAAGGAGTATGAGTATGAATACATTCTGACCGCGGCTGCGTCTTGCACCGCCTTATAGAACAGATCGCTTAGAATGACGACTGGCGAATGAGTATGAATTCTCACTCGCATACGCACAGCTGCGACTTGCACCGCCTTTTAGAACACAGATCAGTCGAGTCCTCTCGACTCAACACACGAGTATGAGTATGAGTACTCACCGGCGACCTTCCACCGCTCGATCTGCGTGACCAGACTCATCTTCTCAGTCCACACGTGCAGTATCTTGTCCAGCACCTTCGTCGGGTCGGACTCGTGCTCGGGCATGCGCGCGGCCGCGTCTTGCACCGCCTTGTAGAACAGATCGGTCGAGAGGAGAATGACCCGAGACATGAGGCAGAGCTCCACTGACAGGACTAGGGGTAAGTCGTCCAGGTCCAACCATCTAGGAAGAGAAATGGTATCAAATTTCACAGTCGTTAGTTTGCCAAGTAAAGGGTGTCTGGAAGACATCGCTCTTCAGTGATAAGACCGGCTGTTGTTGCCTTGTATTATTATTTTACGTTTTGTTTAAAGCACAGTCGTAGCGAGGCCGGATAGTTATGAGGCTGGCAACCCTTTTCACGTCGAGGTATGTATAGTGCTTTTCTCAAACATGCAATGAAATAATAATAAAAAACTCCAAGAAATCAGACTTTAATTTTCATGGCTGAACGGATATTAAAAAAGACCATCTTGCCAGCTTAGGCCTCCAATTTTGTATGAAATGCCATTACGGATATCTCGTCTCGTCGCGCCCGAAACGTGACACTTCGAAGCCCATTATGAAGAACACAACGTCAATATTATGAAATATAGCATGTTTGAGAAAAGTATATTATTATTGCAGTTTAAAGATGGTGTATGCAACCTACATGTATATTTGCACGAGCAAATTATGAAATATAAAACAATAAATAATTTCAAAATACAGTTTGAATTACTAAATAATGTTTTAATTCACCATCGCTCTTGCATCGCTTCTGTCGCGAAACGCACGAAACGCGCGACTGAACCGCTGCATAAAGTCGCCGTGAGCCTCCCTTAGTCTAATTTTTACTTACTGAATAACCCTCAACAAAATGGGCCATATGAGCATAACGCCCTAACGTATTGTTCCATGTTTAGTCCGGTTGCGAAACTGTTAGTGGTGTGTTAAAAAGAAAAAGTAGTTTAAAAAAGAAAAGCAAATATGAAGTTAGGCGACCACGTACCGGAAGGCGCGGCGTGCGTAGGCCCAGATGACTGATGACCTGGTAAAGGTTGCGGGAGTCCGCAGGATGCGGGTGGCGCAGGACCGGTCACTTAGGCACTCTTTGGGGGAGGCCTATGCCCAGCAGTGGACGTCTTTCGGCTGATATGATGATGACAATATAGATCACTTACTGTATAACCCTCAGCAATATGGGCCATATGACCTTAACGCCCAGGAAAGTGTTTCTGTCAGGGAAGGACACACTGACGCACACCTCCGCCATCTTGAGCACAGTGATGATGCCCTCAGTGCGCATGTCGCTGAGCATGTCTTCCAGCAGTTGCATGCATTTGCCACCGGCCCCTAGGAGGAACTCTTCGGGGCAGAGGAGAGTGTACGCTTGCATTATGTAGACGATTATGCGGAGGTGTTCTGAGGTTTGTTCTGCAATAAAAGGATATTATTAATGGGGTTGGCAACTGTCTAATGTTTGACTAGATGACGCCGTCATATAGGTTTTACCAAATCACTAGCCTTTTTCTATGGGATTTGGTTTAAACGGCTTGATTCTAAACAAGAAAATTCCGAAAAATAACAAGAATTTGACAGTTTTGGTAGGACTGACAGGTAAAACCTATGCTGGCGCCATCTGCAAATACCTTCGCCCGGCCAACCCCATTTGAGAAGAACAAACGAAGAGGTTCTAAATTTGATAGGAGAAAGAAGATGTCTACCAAAAACGATTGAAAAGAGAAGGGGAAATATGTTGGGGCACATGATACGACATGAAAATTACATAAAAACTATAATAAAAAAATAAAAACTATAATTGAAGGAAATATAGACGGAAGGAGAGGCAGGCAAAGACCAAGAAGTGTTTATGCCAAGCTAAAAAGAAAATTAATGTAATGTCGTAACAAGAGCTCAAAATAGTGGGAGAGAGAAGAACAGAGTGGGGATTACTCTACCGACAAGAGCCCGGCTCTTAAGTTTATGACGATGATGATTAATTTGAGAAACTCGGAATTTAGCGAAAGAAAATACGCGCAAACTCGAGACCCGTCAACACAGTATGTAGCGAAGCACGTCAAGAAGAAAGAAAAGACAAAAATTAACAAAGGGTGTAACTGAATGGTGTCCGAGACAAAACAAAAGAAGGAAAGGAAGGCATTTATTCGGAAGTTGGCTGGTCCTGTATGGACCAGGGTTACCCACAATAGGATAGCGTGGCAAGCTTAGGGAGGCCTTTGCGAAAACGCAACACCATCTCATAAGCTGTGTCAAATAATAAATAAATTTAGTTTCATAAGTTACATAATTTACTGTACACTCGCCCACTAATCCTTGTTGGAAAAAAAAGTCTGGATGTTTAGATGTTTGTTAGTCAATCACGCTTAAACGGCTCAACCGATTTGGATGGAATTTTGCACGAGGATAATTAGAAAATATAGTTTTTATCCCGGGTTCACACAGACGAAGTATAGATGAATAATACAACATTATTAGTTATTTTATTTAGTGTGTACGTCACCGTAATATTATAAATGCCGTTAGATTACAATATAACTCGCGAGATTATAAACTATCGAAAGATAATAAGGTAAATTATGATCCGTCGACGTGAAACCGTCAAATTGTAAATGAGGGCTCATATTGTTAGTTTTCCGCTCTTTTATAAAAAAAATAACCTCGAAGACGAAAGTCTTCTAACCTATCCGTGATCCGAGTCGGTTTTGCCACTGGGCCCCTGTTCCCTGCTGCCTACGATACACCATCAGATAGCCATTTGACAATTTGACGGTTTTTACTAGACAGATTATAATCTTACGAAAAATAATGCGTTAAATTGTAAATAGTTTTGGAAGTTCACAATTTTTCGACAGTTTATGATATCGCCAGTGAGATTATGAACTGACGGTGTTCACAATGTTACTGTGACATGTACACGCAATTCCAACTCACCAAGTATAGGGCACAAATTCTCCGCCAACTGTAACGTCGCTGCATCAGCCGTCTGTGACGTCTCCAATATCGCGAGCCACAGGTCCAGGGCATCTTCTAGAAGGTACACGTGCGCTGGCTCAGAGAGCTTGGTGGATTCGTTCACCACGCCAAGGATCCAGGGCCGAATGTTCGGGGCGCATTCGCCGAGGGCCTGGGGAATGGGGGATTTAAGATTAATATACTACTAATGGTGAGGTAGCACAGCGAAATGTCATCCCGCTCGAATGTGGAGCAGCCCAACTGGGGAAGTACCTTGGAGAAGACCATAGCCTTAAAAACACTACTACTTGCTCTGTAGTAGTGTTCTGTTCCTGGAGGTGAGCAAGGTCGCCAGAGCTCCCGAGGATGCGTTGTGTTGAGATCGAGGGAACTCGTTCCTTCAGCTGTCAACACGGCGAATCCTCAAACATATCAAGGGTCGGCAACGCCCATGGTACTCCTTTGGAGTTGCATGCATCTATGGGGTGCGTCCCACGAGATATAACAACAGTATATATAATTTCATATTAATAACGTTCACAAGATATAATGAACGTTAGCTATAACAACAATACCAATACTTTTATAAGGAATAGCGGTCAATAGCCATAATAATCATATTATATAACGTTTTTTTCTATAACACTAACATTGAATAATTTCATTTCGTATAACGATCATAACATATAATATATTCTCGTATAACATACATAACGTATAACGATCATAACGCATGGTATATTTTCGTATGAGGATTACAATACAGAAAATTAGGTTAGGGCCGCAAGTAAAAGGAGGGCTCGGGGGGCGAAGCCCCCCGCAGTAAAAAACAACAAGTACTCTTACCAATGGTATTACTTGTAGGTTAGGTTAGGGTTGCCTTGTGTCCCTTAGAGCGGAAATAGACACCCCGCGAAGCGGGGTGGCGTCGACACGCTGGTGTTTAGGTAAGGTTAAGTTAAAATAATTGGCGTGTCTGATATAAAAACAAATTTAATTTCAATCTTAAAAACGTTTGATGTTTTTTTATTCAAATTCATATATATTCCTTCATACGGCATTGCTATTAAAATAACTGAAGACGATTATAATATACGAGCAATATACTTTTTGATGTTAGATAAATTGAATAATATATGTTGTAAACCTTAGGTGTTATGAATATTATACGCTTTAATCGGTATATCAATTGATATTATGTCTAAAGTACGTTATACCTTACGAAATTATATATTTTGTCATTATACCTTTCGTTCGTTATGTGCAATGAACGTTATACTAAACAAACGTATACACAGTGAGCGTATATATTATGACCGTTATATGATTAGTTGTTATACCTCGTATTACTTACCCGCATCTATGTATAGGCTGTGGTGTCCGCTTACCATCAGGCGGGCCGTTCGCAAACATCAAAGGGTTTCTCGGGCGAGAAACGAGAACGGTATCACATTCTTGTTCGGTCTCAGTGCGACCGTGGCAATGATTGTGTGTTGTCGTGTAGGTACATACATACATTTCGAGTTAAAATAAACAATATCTACTGTCTGTAGTAGCCAAGCTATTACAAGTTGGGTGGTTTGTGCCAGGTTTTAGTATTCACAAGATTATAATATGCTAAAGCACACAAAACCAAAGCCGCTGCACTGTCGTCCATTCCGGATAACGGGCGAATGAGAAGGTCGCATGAGTGTAGATGCGTTCTCGGTTCTCGCGCAATTTTTCGGCAAGATTTCTCGGCGAGACTGGTCGCGTGAGTCTGTAGCCGGTCCTAGATGTACCAGGAGCTCACGTACCTTGAGGAGATTGACGACCGCAGTGAGCGCGGCCGCTCGCAGCATGTCGTGTTTGGCGGCGTGGTGCCACAGCTGGGGCAGGTACGTGGACGTCGCTACATGTACCAGGAGCTCACGTACCTTGAGGAGATTGACGACCGCAGTGAGCGCGGCCGCTCGCAGCATGTCGTGTTTGGCGGCGTGGTGCCACAGCTGGGGCAGGTACGTGGACGTCGCTACATGTACCAGGAGCTCACGTACCTTGAGGAGATTGACGACCGCAGTGAGCGCGGCCGCTCGCAGCATGTCGTGTTTGGCGGCGTGGTGCCACAGCTGGGGCAGGTACGTGGACGTCGCTACATGTACCAGGAGCTCACGTACCTTGAGGAGATTGACGACCGCAGTGAGCGCGGCCGCTCGCAGCATGTCGTGTTTGGCGGCGTGGTGCCACAGCTGGGGCAGGTACGTGGACGTCGCTACATGTACCAGGAGCTCACGTACCTTGAGGAGATTGACGACCGCAGTGAGCGCGGCCGCTCGCAGCATGTCGTGTTTGGCGGCGTGGTGCCACAGCTGGGGCAGGTACGTGGACGTCGCTACATGTACCAGGAGCTCACGTACCTTGAGGAGATTGACGACCGCAGTGAGCGCGGCCGCTCGCAGCATGTCGTGTTTGGCGGCGTGGTGCCACAGCTGGGGCAGGTACGTGGACGTCGCTACATGTACCAGGAGCTCACGTACCTTGAGGAGATTGACGACCGCAGTGAGCGCGGCCGCTCGCAGCATGTCGTGTTTGGCGGCGTGGTGCCACAGCTGGGGCAGGTACGTGGACGTCGCTACATGTACCAGGAGCTCACGTACCTTGAGGAGATTGACGACCGCAGTGAGCGCGGCCGCTCGCAGCATGTCGTGTTTGGCGGCGTGGTGCCACAGCTGGGGCAGGTACGTGGACGTCGCTACATGTACCAGGAGCTCACGTACCTTGAGGAGATTGACGACCGCAGTGAGCGCGGCCGCTCGCAGCATGTCGTGTTTGGCGGCGTGGTGCCACAGCTGGGGCAGGTACGTGGACGTCGCTACATGTACCAGGAGCTCACGTACCTTGAGGAGATTGACGACCGCAGTGAGCGCGGCCGCTCGCAGCATGTCGTGTTTGGCGGCGTGGTGCCACAGCTGGGGCAGGTACGTGGACGTCGCTACATGTACCAGGAGCTCACGTACCTTGAGGAGATTGACGACCGCAGTGAGCGCGGCCGCTCGCAGCATGTCGTGTTTGGCGGCGTGGTGCCACAGCTGGGGCAGGTACGTGGACGTCGCTACATGTACCAGGAGCTCACGTACCTTGAGGAGATTGACGACCGCAGTGAGCGCGGCCGCTCGCAGCATGTCGTGTTTGGCGGCGTGGTGCCACAGCTGGGGCAGGTACGTGGACGTCGCTACATGTACCAGGAGCTCACGTACCTTGAGGAGATTGACGACCGCAGTGAGCGCGGCCGCTCGCAGCATGTCGTGTTTGGCGGCGTGGTGCCACAGCTGGGGCAGGTACGTGGACGTCGCTACATGTACCAGGAGCTCACGTACCTTGAGGAGATTGACGACCGCAGTGAGCGCGGCCGCTCGCAGCATGTCGTGTTTGGCGGCGTGGTGCCACAGCTGGGGCAGGTACGTGGACGTCGCTACATGTACCAGGAGCTCACGTACCTTGAGGAGATTGACGACCGCAGTGAGCGCGGCCGCTCGCAGCATGTCGTGTTTGGCGGCGTGGTGCCACAGCTGGGGCAGGTACGTGGACGTCGCTACATGTACCAGGAGCTCACGTACCTTGAGGAGATTGACGACCGCAGTGAGCGCGGCCGCTCGCAGCATGTCGTGTTTGGCGGCGTGGTGCCACAGCTGGGGCAGGTACGTGGACGTCGCTACATGTACCAGGAGCTCACGTACCTTGAGGAGATTGACGACCGCAGTGAGCGCGGCCGCTCGCAGCATGTCGTGTTTGGCGGCGTGGTGCCACAGCTGGGGCAGGTACGTGGACGTCGCTACATGTACCAGGAGCTCACGTACCTTGAGGAGATTGACGACCGCAGTGAGCGCGGCCGCTCGCAGCATGTCGTGTTTGGCGGCGTGGTGCCACAGCTGGGGCAGGTACGTGGACGTCGCTACATGTACCAGGAGCTCACGTACCTTGAGGAGATTGACGACCGCAGTGAGCGCGGCCGCTCGCAGCATGTCGTGTTTGGCGGCGTGGTGCCACAGCTGGGGCAGGTACGTGGACGTCGCTACATGTACCAGGAGCTCACGTACCTTGAGGAGATTGACGACCGCAGTGAGCGCGGCCGCTCGCAGCATGTCGTGTTTGGCGGCGTGGTGCCACAGCTGGGGCAGGTACGTGGACGTCGCTACATGTACCAGGAGCTCACGTACCTTGAGGAGATTGACGACCGCAGTGAGCGCGGCCGCTCGCAGCATGTCGTGTTTGGCGGCGTGGTGCCACAGCTGGGGCAGGTACGTGGACGTCGCTACATGTACCAGGAGCTCACGTACCTTGAGGAGATTGACGACCGCAGTGAGCGCGGCCGCTCGCAGCATGTCGTGTTTGGCGGCGTGGTGCCACAGCTGGGGCAGGTACGTGGACGTCGCTACATGTACCAGGAGCTCACGTACCTTGAGGAGATTGACGACCGCAGTGAGCGCGGCCGCTCGCAGCATGTCGTGTTTGGCGGCGTGGTGCCACAGCTGGGGCAGGTACGTGGACGTCGCTACATGTACCAGGAGCTCACGTACCTTGAGGAGATTGACGACCGCAGTGAGCGCGGCCGCTCGCAGCATGTCGTGTTTGGCGGCGTGGTGCCACAGCTGGGGCAGGTACGTGGACGTCGCTACATGTACCAGGAGCTCACGTACCTTGAGGAGATTGACGACCGCAGTGAGCGCGGCCGCTCGCAGCATGTCGTGTTTGGCGGCGTGGTGCCACAGCTGGGGCAGGTACGTGGACGTCGCTACATGTACCAGGAGCTCACGTACCTTGAGGAGATTGACGACCGCAGTGAGCGCGGCCGCTCGCAGCATGTCGTGTTTGGCGGCGTGGTGCCACAGCTGGGGCAGGTACGTGGACGTCGCTACATGTACCAGGAGCTCACGTACCTTGAGGAGATTGACGACCGCAGTGAGCGCGGCCGCTCGCAGCATGTCGTGTTTGGCGGCGTGGTGCCACAGCTGGGGCAGGTACGTGGACGTCGCTACATGTACCAGGAGCTCACGTACCTTGAGGAGATTGACGACCGCAGTGAGCGCGGCCGCTCGCAGCATGTCGTGTTTGGCGGCGTGGTGCCACAGCTGGGGCAGGTACGTGGACGTCGCTACATGTACCAGGAGCTCACGTACCTTGAGGAGATTGACGACCGCAGTGAGCGCGGCCGCTCGCAGCATGTCGTGTTTGGCGGCGTGGTGCCACAGCTGGGGCAGGTACGTGGACGTCGCTACATGTACCAGGAGCTCACGTACCTTGAGGAGATTGACGACCGCAGTGAGCGCGGCCGCTCGCAGCATGTCGTGTTTGGCGGCGTGGTGCCACAGCTGGGGCAGGTACGTGGACGTCGCTACATGTACCAGGAGCTCACGTACCTTGAGGAGATTGACGACCGCAGTGAGCGCGGCCGCTCGCAGCATGTCGTGTTTGGCGGCGTGGTGCCACAGCTGGGGCAGGTACGTGGACGTCGCTACATGTACCAGGAGCTCACGTACCTTGAGGAGATTGACGACCGCAGTGAGCGCGGCCGCTCGCAGCATGTCGTGTTTGGCGGCGTGGTGCCACAGCTGGGGCAGGTACGTGGACGTCGCTACATGTACCAGGAGCTCACGTACCTTGAGGAGATTGACGACCGCAGTGAGCGCGGCCGCTCGCAGCATGTCGTGTTTGGCGGCGTGGTGCCACAGCTGGGGCAGGTACGTGGACGTCGCTACATGTACCAGGAGCTCACGTACCTTGAGGAGATTGACGACCGCAGTGAGCGCGGCCGCTCGCAGCATGTCGTGTTTGGCGGCGTGGTGCCACAGCTGGGGCAGGTACGTGGACGTCGCTACATGTACCAGGAGCTCACGTACCTTGAGGAGATTGACGACCGCAGTGAGCGCGGCCGCTCGCAGCATGTCGTGTTTGGCGGCGTGGTGCCACAGCTGGGGCAGGTACGTGGACGTCGCTACATGTACCAGGAGCTCACGTACCTTGAGGAGATTGACGACCGCAGTGAGCGCGGCCGCTCGCAGCATGTCGTGTTTGGCGGCGTGGTGCCACAGCTGGGGCAGGTACGTGGACGTCGCTACATGTACCAGGAGCTCACGTACCTTGAGGAGATTGACGACCGCAGTGAGCGCGGCCGCTCGCAGCATGTCGTGTTTGGCGGCGTGGTGCCACAGCTGGGGCAGGTACGTGGACGTCGCTACATGTACCAGGAGCTCACGTACCTTGAGGAGATTGACGACCGCAGTGAGCGCGGCCGCTCGCAGCATGTCGTGTTTGGCGGCGTGGTGCCACAGCTGGGGCAGGTACGTGGACGTCGCTACATGTACCAGGAGCTCACGTACCTTGAGGAGATTGACGACCGCAGTGAGCGCGGCCGCTCGCAGCATGTCGTGTTTGGCGGCGTGGTGCCACAGCTGGGGCAGGTACGTGGACGTCGCTACATGTACCAGGAGCTCACGTACCTTGAGGAGATTGACGACCGCAGTGAGCGCGGCCGCTCGCAGCATGTCGTGTTTGGCGGCGTGGTGCCACAGCTGGGGCAGGTACGTGGACGTCGCTACATGTACCAGGAGCTCACGTACCTTGAGGAGATTGACGACCGCAGTGAGCGCGGCCGCTCGCAGCATGTCGTGTTTGGCGGCGTGGTGCCACAGCTGGGGCAGGTACGTGGACGTCGCTACATGTACCAGGAGCTCACGTACCTTGAGGAGATTGACGACCGCAGTGAGCGCGGCCGCTCGCAGCATGTCGTGTTTGGCGGCGTGGTGCCACAGCTGGGGCAGGTACGTGGACGTCGCTACATGTACCAGGAGCTCACGTACCTTGAGGAGATTGACGACCGCAGTGAGCGCGGCCGCTCGCAGCATGTCGTGTTTGGCGGCGTGGTGCCACAGCTGGGGCAGGTACGTGGACGTCGCTACATGTACCAGGAGCTCACGTACCTTGAGGAGATTGACGACCGCAGTGAGCGCGGCCGCTCGCAGCATGTCGTGTTTGGCGGCGTGGTGCCACAGCTGGGGCAGGTACGTGGACGTCGCTACATGTACCAGGAGCTCACGTACCTTGAGGAGATTGACGACCGCAGTGAGCGCGGCCGCTCGCAGCATGTCGTGTTTGGCGGCGTGGTGCCACAGCTGGGGCAGGTACGTGGACGTCGCTACATGTACCAGGAGCTCACGTACCTTGAGGAGATTGACGACCGCAGTGAGCGCGGCCGCTCGCAGCATGTCGTGTTTGGCGGCGTGGTGCCACAGCTGGGGCAGGTACGTGGACGTCGCTACATGTACCAGGAGCTCACGTACCTTGAGGAGATTGACGACCGCAGTGAGCGCGGCCGCTCGCAGCATGTCGTGTTTGGCGGCGTGGTGCCACAGCTGGGGCAGGTACGTGGACGTCGCTACATGTACCAGGAGCTCACGTACCTTGAGGAGATTGACGACCGCAGTGAGCGCGGCCGCTCGCAGCATGTCGTGTTTGGCGGCGTGGTGCCACAGCTGGGGCAGGTACGTGGACGTCGCTACATGTACCAGGAGCTCACGTACCTTGAGGAGATTGACGACCGCAGTGAGCGCGGCCGCTCGCAGCATGTCGTGTTTGGCGGCGTGGTGCCACAGCTGGGGCAGGTACGTGGACGTCGCTACATGTACCAGGAGCTCACGTACCTTGAGGAGATTGACGACCGCAGTGAGCGCGGCCGCTCGCAGCATGTCGTGTTTGGCGGCGTGGTGCCACAGCTGGGGCAGGTACGCGAACAAGGCGTCGGCGCCCCCGCCGCGGGCCACCGAGGGACCGCACCGCTCCATCACGTAGGAGACCACGTGGAGTACGTGCATTTTCGTGTCGCATTCTTCCGATTCCACCTGAGAATGGGATTTATTATTTGTAGGCATTTGACAACCTCTATACGCTATAGGGCCCATTAAAATGCATAATAAAAAATAAAAAACATTACTCAGGAACTCTCTATCATTATTTCCTCAATTAAATTATTCTACTTACATTCAAAAAAGTTGGAATTGTTTATTACGTTCGACTTCAATTCAATTCAATTATTTATTTACATCGAATCATGACGATCCACATTATAGAATAGTAAGCACAAATAAAATGATATCATATAAATAACTCGGGTTAGTGACACAATGAAAAAACATAGCACATGAACAAAAATACAAAACATTATTTATTTTATTTTTTTTATTTATTCAAAAACAAAGGAATTTACATTTTATACCTTATATACAAACTCGCCAAACTGTGACGTTTGATGGCGAGAAACGCTCATGTTTTATAGTAATGTATTAAATAGGTAATGAAAGATAAAAATAAACAAAAATAATAAAACTAGGCAGTCTAAATGCACCAGATCTCAACATCTGTTGCTGCTTCAAAACAAACTATACTCTATTTAGTTATATTATTGATCCAAAATTCCATGCCACGCAGCGGGGCTCCAACGGAACTATTGAATAACGACAAAAAAACTAGTTCCGTACAAGCTGACTTTTGCATTTAATGAAAAAAAAACTGCAAAGAAAAGTTTAAAGTTCGAGTTCACTTACCAGGAGCGCATAAAGCGCAGCAAGCACATGAGACGCGAAGGGAGCGAACTGCTCGACATTGAAGTTGAAGTCGTCTATAGTGCTGCGCAGCGCCTCGGCGGCTGACAGCTTCACTGCCGCGTCCTCTTGCCGGCTGGCGAGAGGCTCCAGCAGAGCCGCGTACATTGCCGGCCGGAGAGAGGGCGAGGCGCGCACGCCGCACCATTGGCCTGCGATGGATACCGTACAAATTGCAATCCTCAATCAAGTTTACAGAGTAACATTACCAAGGTACAGATGGTTCACTCCAGGGCTTGTTAACGTTACCAAATTCCCATTATAAGTAACGTTAGGTAACGGTAATATCATAAGAATACCTTAGTACCGGTAGTACAAAATAACGTTACATGCTAACATATTATTATAACGTTACCAAATTAACGTTACTTTTATCGGTAATTTTACTATTCATTGCAGGGCTTGTTAACGTTTCCCAATTCACATTATAAGTATTGTTACCAAGTAACGCTATTTTAATCGGTAATGCTACGTTGACACACCGCGCTACCAAATGCTACTTATAGAGGGGGCAACCGGACATACGAAAGCATTTTTGCCCTATAGTTAAATATCAAACTCGGTCACAAAATTTCACGAGAATCTGCTGAGAGATGCGACCTATAGCTGCTACTAACGTTACCTACTAACGGTAAAAACAGTTAACGATACCTTTGACTTAACGTTATCTCAATGCACAGCAGGTAACGATGCCATTTTTTTACCGGTAAAAAGTAGCATAGGTAACGGCAGATGGTTTAACGTTAATTACAACTTAACGTTAAATCTGTGTCACAGTGGTAACGATACCAACCTTTTAACGTTATTTGAAGCCCTGGTTCACTCTCAGTGTTGGAGATCAGCTGTTAGTTTAGGGGGTATCAACGGACTTATCGCTGTCATCATCATCAACATCATATCAGCCGAAAGACGTCCACTGCTGGACATAGGCCTCCCCCAAAGAGTGCCAAAGTGACCGATCCCGCGCCACCTGCATGCAGCGGCAGCTTATCGCTGTCGACAGACCAAAAATCCATCCACGTCCTTATACATGTTAGTTCTCGCGTGATATTAAGAGGGAAAAATACTACGTAATCGTCCATACAAACAGAACATAGTTGTCCACTTTTAAATATTTTCAAGTGCCATGCCTCAATGATTTTTAGTACGTTATTAACACAATAAAAGGCTAGGCGAGACTTCTGTACTTCTGTTCTGTTCTTCTATACGACCGGGTTAGCCTAGTTGGTGACCCTGCCTAAGATGCTAGAGGTCCTGGGTTCGAATCCCGGGCATTTATTTGTGTGTTGAGCACGAATATTTGTTCCCGGATCATGGGTTTTCTAAGTATGTATTTTTCTGTGTGTTATCATCGTCTAGTACCCATAGTGCAGTCTAGAGCACCAATATGTATTCACTCAAAGTTTCATAAATATGTATACCTTATTGTTGCAGAAAATATAAGGTCTGTGTACATATTTTTGAGACTTTGCGGTGTATACATATTGGTGCCCTTGACTGTACAAGCTTTGTTTATTTTGGGACTAAATAGGTCGATTTGTGTAAGTGTCCGAAATATATATATACATAACCTACCTATTAATTGACATACTCTTCTTCTAATTATCCTGTAATTGTCATCTTTTATTTTTAATTCCTGGCTGAGCACGTTCGTGAACCATTCGTCGAAATCCACCTGAAAAATGCCGATTAGATCAAACACTTGATGTTGAGAGCGAGAGACTTGTTTTTGACAATATTTCCTCACATGGAATCCTCAAATAATTTAAAGGCAGGTTTAGACAGGGTCAGTGCACAAGTCAGTATCAACTAACCACAAAATATTCGCATGCGAATATACAAGTCAGCGCTGACCTCCCCACCCCTGTACTGGCTTCAAAATTTACATTGGGTTTTTCTCGGGTCAGCGCTGATTTGTCTCTAAATCAGTAAATCGTCGAGAAAGGTCGAGTAAATCAGGTACTAGGCTACCATAAACACCAAGAACTCACGTCATCGTACAAGTCGAAGGCAGCGAGTCCGACGGCGTTGTAAATGGCGTCCTTTTTCAAAATGGCGTCCAAGTCGTGTGGTTCGGCGGGGGAGTGTTGCAAGTCTGCTAACAACCGGACTAGTTCCGGCGCCAGTGTTCCGCGGAACTCGTGGAACAGCTCCATGAACACTGCTTCTGTACATGGCTGAAACATTGTAGTTATAAATTACTAGCTTCGCCCGCGACTTCGTCCGCGTCGAAATAGACTATATCGTAGCTCCATACAAACTTTCACCCCCAAGTTCATCCCGTTAGGGTATGATTTCTGGGATAAAAACTATCCTATGTCCTTCCACGGAACTCACAACTATTTCTATACCAAATTTCTTCTAAATCGGTTCAGTAGTTTAAGCGTGAAAAGGTAATAGACAGACAAGACTATTTCACAAACAATAATTTGGCAAACAACATTTAGACTTTGCAGCCCTTAACTTTGGCAATGTGCACAGAAAAGATGGAAACGGTATCCTGCTGTTTCGGCAAAATATTTTTCGACAAATTTCACTTCCCACAAAACTTTTGGCAGTAGTTTCATTTCCCAAACGAACAAATAGCACATTAATGTTTCGCATTTTGTTCATTTGGTCAAAATATCATCTGGCATAATTTTGCTTTGTCAAGTGTTATTAAGACAAAAGTTTATTAAGCAAACACTTTGTTCGGGCTAATATTGTTTTCCAAACAAAACATTTCTTCAAATTTTCATTTCGCACATAAGGTATCAGGGTGGAAAAAATGGCTTGTCATAAGCGAACTCTGTTTTTGTTCGGTTAGGTTAGGGTTCACTTGTGTCCCTCAGGCCAGAAATAGACACCCCGCGCAGCGGGGTGGCGTCGATTCGCTGGAGACTCTCGATGAAAAGGGCGAAACTGACTCGGGCTTGATGCATGCATGCTGCTTATTTGCATTATAATATATTGTTACCTGAGTACCTATAGTACAAAAGAACATATAAAATTTTTATTTACTACTAATTATTTACTTAAATTTGTTTTTTACAAACTACCTGCTTAGTAAAATATGTAATCTCACTCAAATAGATTTCGTATGCACTACAAAATTAGGATCTAAATCGTATGCCATGCAATAATTTGGAAAACGAATGTTATGGCAAATAATACGTTTGACCAAATGAAACTTGACTTTGTAAAACTTTGCCAAACAATAATTTGCGAAGTAATATTTTGCCATAGGAGATATTGCCAAGTGATAAAATGCGAAACAATAATTTGACTAGTGATTTTTTGCCAAATGATCATTTGGGAAACATTTTTTGGGAAGTGACACTTTGGGAAATGATTTTTGCCCATACAATAGAGAACCGATGGAAACCTAAATATCAGTATTACCCCCATCGGCCTGAGAAAAGGTTGACATGGAAGTTACCTCCGCCAAATAATGAGGTCAAGAACTATCAAGAAAAGCTTCTGTCTCATCTGTCCAAGATTTCCTTCTTAATTTGCCATATCGCTGTCATACAGCCTACGTCCAAAAGTATTGAGCAGCCATGCTTTTTGTATTAAAAGTAGACATTTTAGTCGAGTATATACACTTTTTTTAATGAAATATTATCAATTATTTTAAACGGAGTAGGTGTTTTTCGTTGCGGGGAAATGTATAATTCCATAGAAAATGTACAATGTCATTTCGTTTTTTGGTTGAAGTTCAGGTGCATTTTTTTCCTTAATTTAGTAACTGAAATATTAGTAACTTATGTCCTCGTGTAATATATTAAAGATTGAAATTTAATAAAATGGTTGATTTCATTTAGAAAGAAATATTTTTTGGAGCTATGATAAAAATGGGGGTGCTCAATACTTTTGGACGTAGGCTGTACGTATACCAGGAAAGCATAACCGAATAGATACTCACCCTGAGACTATACTTCCAAGACTCGCCGGCCTCGTCCGTGGCAAAGCTCTCAGGCTCAGCGTCCCAGAGAGCTAGGTCGTCAGCACTTAGCAGGAAGTATCGCGTCACGAGGTGTCGACACATGTGGCATACTGTACTCGTGTCTAGTACTTCCATTTTGAACTGGTGAGCTTGCATGGTCACTGCAAGATTAGCTAATTATGTTAATAAGTTTATATCAAAAAAAAGACCGCGTTGCACTCCGGCAGTGCCGGCAGAAGTGAAAACTAAAAAACCCTTCCTCCCCCCTCCCTACCCTACGTGCCAATATATCTAATACCTTATTAGTAGTACGCTATAGTTCAACTTAACTCAGCAAAATTGATGAAGGAGACGATGAAATAAAATACCAATTTGTTTTTGCCATTTCCAAATATTTTTCATAGCTTTCTCACTTTAGCAATAACGTCCAAATTCGAACTATTCGAATTTACTTAACTCAGCAAAATTGAGGAGACGATGAAACAAAATACCAATTTGTTTTTGTCATTGCCAAATATTTTTCAAATCTTTATCTCTTTAGGAATAACGTCCAAATTCGAACTATTCGAATTTGCTCAATAGCAAAACGGCAAAGGACGCATGGACAAAATTACAAATTTATTTGCAGAATATGCAATTGCAAAAAGTGTTTAACGGTTTTATACTCTTACGAATAGTATTCAGTTTTGAATGAAGTCGAATCGGCTAACAGCAAAATATAAAAGTGTGATAAAACAAAATGGAATTTGCATTTACGAAAAATGTGTTACGACCTTGTACTGTTAACAATAAAGTACAAATTAGAACTTTGTGCACCTAGTCAAACCCCCGTTTTCCCCCCGCCCCCAAGTCTCATCCCGAATCTCTCACCCAAAATCTGTCGCGAGTTTAACAATTTTTGCCCATCCCAAAAAGTGCTCAGCGCCCCTAACAAGTTTTCACTTCCAAATTTCAATTTTAGGGTTGCGTAGTCACCAAGGAATAGTTTCGCCATGTCCGCTATTTTTTTAGGGTTCCCCTACCTAAAGTGGGGATGCCATTTTTTTTTCTATGTAAACCCATAGTAGCGTTGGATAGCATGTTCAACAATATTACGAGTTTCTTGGAACCATTTTCAACTCAGCGATTCGTTTGCGAAATATTTTAGCCCTAATTTTTGTTCGAGTCATGTATGTCTCATTTAATTAGAGCGCGCGTGTCGATGTAACTAAGACAGACAGGCAACTACGGAACCCTACACTGCGCGTGGCCCGACACGCACTTGGCCGATTTTTGGTTTTATTGCCAGCTGTACTTTTTTTGCCCTCGAGTGGTGTCCGGTTAGAATTTCACCACCCTCTTTCATCCCGTGGTTGTCGTTAAAAGACTAAGGGAGCAGGGTTGAAGTGTATTGTGGGCGATGGGCTACCACTGCGATATCACATGTTGACGATCATTTATACTCGCATCTATGCAAAAAGTGGCATAGGTTTCAAATAACATACATACACATACATACATATTCTCACGCCCGTATCCCATTGGGGTAGGCAGAGACTAAGGAACGCCAAATACGTCCTTACATACTTCTTTCGCTTCGATCACATCCATACATGTACTCATACAGGCTCGTCGGTTGCTACTCCTGACCTGGCCTTTTAACAGTATCGCTGAAATTTGGTCATGATACCCGGGCCTAGGCCACCCCCTACCGACCCTTCCATTCATCTCCTGGATGTTAATCCTCATAGTCAGTCTACTTTCACACAGCCTCTCAACATGCCCAAACCACCGAAGCATACCTTGGTCAATCCTAGACACTACATCGTCTTCTTAGAAATAGAATTATTCTAGTTTCAAAAAAAAAAAAAAAAAACTATACTCACATGCTGGCTTGTCCTGGTTCCCCTTAGGGTGTTTGAATTCCACGCACTGCAGTATCCCTTTAACTATATTCAGGCACTGTATGGTGAACCGTTCGTATATCAGACTCATCCCCTGTTCCGTAAAGCAGTAGTATATCGCGAATTCCAGAGAAGGACGGATGAGAGGCACGTAGGAGAATGGATGGAGGCTAAGGACACCCAATGCTACTTTGGTTAGGTGGATGATGAATTTCTCACACAGCTCTAGGGGATAAATGCCGCGTCCCTTGAGGAGTTTTCCTGAAAAAGACGTGGATTATAGGAGTCAAGAAACGATAATATTAATAATAGAGGTGGATGTAGCCCTCCGGATCGATAAACTTAAGTGGCAGTGGGCGGGGCACATTGCTCGTAGAACCGATGGCCGTTGGGCGGAATGTTTCTCGCGTGGCGACCACGTACCGGAAGGCGCGGCGTGGGTAGGCCCCCCACAAGGTGGACTGATGACCTGGTAAAGGTTGCCGGAGTCCGGTGGATGCGGGTGGCGCAGGACCCGTCACTTTGGCACTCTTTGGGGGAGGCCTATGTCCAGCAGTGGACGTCTTTCGGCTGATAGGGTGATAATGATGATGATGACTTATAATGGCTTAATGTCTATACTCAGACAAAACTATAAAGCTACGGTAGCCTAGTGGTTCAGGGATGCGGCTGTCAAACGACGGTCGTGGGTTGGAATCCCGGCTCGTATCAATGAGTTTTTCGAAACTTATGTACGTAATATTTACCATTAGCTTTTCGGTGAAGGAAAACATCGTAAGGAAACCGGTCTTATCCCAGTAAGGTCTAGTTTTCCCTCCGGGTTGGAAGGTCAGGTGGCAGTCGCTTACGTAAAACCAGTGCATATGCCAATTCTTGGGATTAGATGTCAAAGCGGACCTCGGGCTCCTTTAGGGCACTACCGGGATTACGTTAGGAGGATGAATGTCTATACTCAGACCAAGAAAAAAGATAGAGCATTAAGAACAACCTAGTGTAGCCGGTTTTCAAGCAAGCCAAATAAATTTAGCAGACGCTCACACACACGCGGTTGCAAAATTAAAAGTATTTAAGGTTTTTTTAAAGCAATAGGCATGATGACACATTTTAAAAAACTGTTCTATAATGTTTAGAACCATTTATTATGTACAACGAATAAGATTTTTCAAGAGAATTTAACAGTTGAGTAGGAAAAAAACGCAGACCTTTGATGTTTGCTACCTAGATCGCTCAATTGCTCATTGAATTAACATAAATTAAAAAGTCTACAAGTCTTGCGCGGCGTGCGAGCGAGACAGCGGGACAATGACGTATGAAGATCTGACAGATAACATGGTTCTATCCCTGTCTTACTATTCGTTCAGTACGTAAGTTTTCTCTGTAAACTGTGGTAATGGCCGTTATGGGTATGTATTTCTACAAACGTGACGTCATGCGCCCTGATTGGTGTTTAACATATCATGGCGGGCGTCCGGATTTTTCAGTTTAATTATATCAAAATAAATAATAATCTCTTACTTAATAAAAAAATATGAGCAATTTTCGAATTCTACGATTAAAATTCCACTAAGAAAATACCATATTTCAGTGATTTTCAATTACTGTCATCATGCCTATTCACAAGTTTTCACTTCTGCCGGCACTCCCGGAGTGCAACCCGGTCTTTTTTAGGGTTACGTAGTCGACTAGGAACCCTTATAATTTCGCTTTGTCTGTCCGTCCGTCCGCGGATAATCTCAGTAACCGTTAGCACTAGAAAGCTGAAATTTGGTACTAATATGTATATCAATCACGCCGACAAAGTGGTAAAATAAAAAGTGATTTTATTTTATTTTATTAGGGTACATCCCCTATACGGAACGTGGGGAGTGTTTTTTTTTTCATTTCAACCCGCGCGCAATAGTTTACTTAATTTGCCGATAGATGTCGCTGTACGCAGAGTTGGGCAAAAAATTATTTGAATAAGAATAAGAATAAGAACAGAATTTTTGTTCTTATTCAAATCGATTTGAATAAGAATAATTCTTGCGCCCGTTATTTAAAATAACATGAGGGTGAATAAATCATGCTACTTTTATTTTAAATAAGGAATGAAATACGGAATAATTATTCCACAAATGGGGTTATTCTAAGTAACATTTTATTTGAATAAAACTTTATTCAAATAAAGTTAATTTTGTGATATCGTCGGTAAAATTTTATAAGTTGATTTCATTAAATTTCAGGCCAAGTTTGGGTTAATTTGGTCTGTTTTCATGAGTTTATCACCAAGTGTCATGTAAATATGACACTTGGTGATAATGGTCTGATGATGGAGTCAGGAGGTGGATAGTGGAACTCCTCTATGGCTACTTGTATACCTCTCCAGTTAGGGTTCATTTGGTTTGTTTTGACGAGTTTTATAAATCACACTTGATGACGATGGTCTGATGATGGAATCCGGAGGGGGGATAGCGGAACTCCTCAATGTCTACTTGTATACCCCTTGATTTCGGGTTAATTTGGGTCGTTTTGACGAGTTTTATACATTACACTTAGTGCCGATTGTCTGATGATGGAATCAGGTGGTGGATGGTGGAACTCCTCAATGACTATATCCCTCAAGTTTGGGTTCATTTGGTTAGTTTGTGACGATGGTCTGATGATGGCGTCAGGAGGTGGATAGTAAAACTCCTCATAGGCTACTATAAAACCCCATCATCAGACTATTGTCATCAAATTAATAGAACAAACCAAATGAGCTCAAACTCGAAGAGTACCCATACAAGTAGTCATTGAGGAGTTCTACTAATTACTTCCTGACTCTATCATCAGACCATCATCATCAAGTTTAATGTAAAGAACTCGTCAAAACAAACCACATAAACCCAAACTCGAGGGGAATAGAAGTATCCATTGAGGAGTTCCACTATCCACCTCCTGACTCCATCATCAGACCATCGTCATCAATGTGACGTATAGAACTCGTCAAAACAAAACAAATGAACCCAAATTCGAAAGGTATACAAGTAGCTATTGAGGAGTTCCGTTATTCCTCTGGTTCCGTCCGTCTGTCAGAGCAGCAGCTGCATTCTACCAAATTACTATCTTGTATTTGTATGGTTGCTATATCAAAAACAAATCGAGTAACAAATCGATGTGAAAGCCAACTTGCAATATTTTATGTACTTAAGTATAAAAGGTTTGATTATATACGATAGGTTTAAATAGACAAGATTCGAGCGTCTACTAGTGCCTCTATGTCTATACCAATACCAAATGCGTTGTGTTTATCTACGTTCTGAATATCCGAACTACATTTTTATTCAAGGAATATTATTTTAAATAAAAAATCATGATTACATTTATTTGAATAAGAATAAGTTATCTTCATTCGATTTTCTCACATAAGAATTATTCACGGCAAAATTATTTGAATAACTTTGACGTGAATAAAATCAACATGATTTTATTCATTCGAATTCTTATTCAAATAATGATTTTATTCTTGAGTGCCCAACTCTGGCTGTACGCAGAACGCTCACATTGTACATGGCGCTGTTAACATTTTTCCTGATTTAATGGGGTCGGAGCAGGTGCGCCCATACATTATGTCGAATATTTGTCGTGCTCGAATTGTCTTAGTTGTCTTTGGTCGTTCGTTGTCTAATAATAAAATTGTTCGCTAAGTATTGCTTGAAGGATGTTAGGGTTAAGGTTAACTGTACTTTTACTTAATATGTCAACTCAATGTAACAAATAGCCCATTTTTTTAAACTCTTAAGTGGGGACACTTACTGTGACGGACGGAAAACTACGGAACCCTACACTGAGCGTGGCCCGACACGCTCTTGGCCGGTTCTTTTATGTTAGTCTCATTTTAGCGAGTCACTAGTTTTAGAGTGTATTACTTACTGCATTCCAAGCTAGTCTTAGCCCGGTCAAACACGACATTAAGGAAGGCCACTGCGTCCTGGCTGTCATGGGCCTTCTTGAACCCGGACACTGTCAATTTCCGCAGTATCCTGAGGCAGAGCAGAGCCTTCTCCAAATGCTCTGTGATCAGGTCAGTGGCTGCACCCTCTTGGATGTGCCGGAGGAACAGTTCTGTGTTCTCGTGCCAGAGATTAAGGATGAAGGAGTATACGGTGTTTGTTAGGTCCTGTGGAGATAAAGTATTGGATGGAAGCAGAATTAGTTTTACAAAAGATTGAACAAGAGGAAAGAAATAAAGTAAAGTAATTTATTTTGCGTAAAATGTGGTACGGAAGATGGTATAAATATATCACAGAGAAACACACATTTCACCAGCACCTGGCATGCAAATATTTGAATTAATCTCATAAAATATAAATTAATCATAATGGATGTACACAATAAAATAGTGTATCAATCGAATTCAAAATGGGAACCGTTTGGGAAAATAATATCTTTTAAGAGCATTTGTCCCATCAGTTTGAGTAGTTCAACATTTTGAGAAGAAATATTCTTCAATCGCTTCTGATTAACTCTTTAAAAAGGCACTCGTAATGTTTGCTCAGATGCCGGCTAGGCGGGCAGTAATATGAACCTACACGCCTAGCGAGTTCTGTCGGTTTCTGGTGTATTGTTTCACTTTTAGTCGATTTCGAAAGTGTTAATAAAGGGACAACTACGTAGTTTCCACGCGCGACTACGCAATCTGTCTCATAAGATCCATCAATCAGATCCACTGTGTATTTACTAAGATTTTTTTTTCCGCTTTTCGTATTTACTGCTAGTAGTTTATTGGGTTTAGCACAAACAGGCTGTGGATCATTTGTCGCGTCAATTCAGCCCCTTTCCCTAAAGTTGGAACTTTACCCAACAAACCCTTCACCCATACCAAGGGGCGGACACTCCGCGATTTACGTTCATCGCTACAAGTACATGCCGGTGCCCCAACGTTGGGGAACCGGCATGTACTTGTAGCGATGAACGTCGACGACGTCAGAGGGCCATAAATCTTAATGTTTTGGCTTAAAAAAAGCGCCTTTTGTAAAGATCAAAGGAGTGTCCCTTCTGTACTTGTACTATTATCTATTCTGTGCCCATACCAGTATTATTTTGGGCGTTAATGGGTTAAGGTAAAGTCAGCATCGGAAGTAGCTAAGCAAAATAACACGCTCGAAATGACCTACACAGATATTCCTTTGACATTAGAGTTCGTATAAAGCTACGGTAGCCTAGGCCTAGTGGTTCAGGCATGCGGCTGTCAAGCGGCGGTCGTGGGTTCGGAACTTATGTACGGAATATTTACCGTTAGCTTTTCGGTGAAGGAAAACATCGTGAGGAAACCGGTGTAATCCCAATAAGGTCTAGTTTTCCCTCTGGGTCGGAAGGTCAGATGGCAGTCGCTTTCGTAAAACTAGTACTTATGCCAAATCTTGGGATTAGGTGTCAAAGCGGACCCTGGGCTACTTTAGGGGCACAACCGGGAATAACGCTAAGAGAATGATGATTAGTTCGTGTGTAGATCATTTTGAACCCTAGAACTGCTTAGCAACTTCTGTTGCTGGCTGTACTTTGTGTCCCGGCGGCATTCCCACATCATCTTCCACTCTTCTCGTTTTCATAGGAAGGAAGGGACGAGGTCCCTGAGAAAGTGACTCACTTGGAATGTCCTTCGATCACCAGCGAGCCTCTTAGAGGCTAATGCCTTCACGATGTGGTGGAAGATGAGCAGGGAGCGGTGCTGCACGAGGGGCTGGGGAGCTTTCAGCGCGCCGAGCAAGTCCGGGACTAAGCTCGGCCAGTGCACCGGACAGTCCAACCTGAATAATAGTTATTTTCACACCTTTCATTCGGAAAAGTAAGTTTTGCTCCACGACGAGAGGGACCAAAACGCTACTTTTCTGTTCAAGCTACTTTTTTAATTTATACATTGGCATTGGAGCATTTGTACGCAATGTGCCAATTGAACACAGGTGTTAATAAAATAATCGATTGTAATTTCATCGTAGTCGATTCAAAACGAACATATTTCAAGTTTTAACTCTAACAACGTTGTATAAAAATTTATAAATATTTCGTTATATTTATAAATTAGTAATAAAAATTAGGATAATTTAGATATATTTTAACAATAGCTTTTTTTAAATTTCCTCATAGTCGGTGTGAAAAATAGTATGTGTCACTCGGTAGCAAAATTATTTTCGTTACAAGTGTTTACGCCCGAGACGAAAATAATTTTGCTGCCGAGTGGCACATACTATTTTTCGCACTTAATATGTTAAAAATAATTAAGAAGTTTTAACAATATTAAATGAAATAAATATTACATTTTAATTAATAATTTTTAAATATTAATAAATTTTCATACAACATTGTTAAAGTTAAAACTTGAAATATGTTCGTTTTGAATCGATTACGATGAAATTACAATCGATTATTTTATTAAGATCTGTGTTCAATTGGCACATTGCGTAAATGCTACAATGCCAATGAATAAATTAAAAAAGTAGCTTGAACAGAAAAGTAGCGTTTTGATCCCTCTCGTTGTGGAGCAAAACTTACTTTTTTGAATGAAAGGTGTGAAAACAATATTTACATGTTATTGTATTGAAATGAAAATGAAAAATGAATGAAAAATGAAAATTGTATTGTTTCTCTTTCTAACTGCTTCGTGTGAGGTGTGCAATAAAGAGTATTTGTATTGTATTGTAATATTTGTTAAATGAATTACAGTTGCATAGGTGGTTATTATATTATTATTCTGGTAGTGGCTTCAGGGCTGAGAGAGCCCTTATATCACTGCGACAATGGCTGACTTAATGAAAATGAAAATATGTTTATTGTAGAATGAGTACATCAGCTTACATAATCATATGGCACATACAGAGTGCACTTATTTTTAGGTAAGCCTAAGAACGGTGTCCTGTGCCCTAAACTAGGTAAACCTGTCTTATATAACGACATATATTCTACGGAAGAGTTACGCGATATAAACTAATACACTGTTCTAAGTCTCCGAATGGCTACTTAAGTGAACCGATGGCCGCTGTGGCGGAAAGGTTCTCGAGCGGCGACCACGTACCGGCAGGCGCAGGGTGGGTAGACCCTCACAAGGTGGACTGATGACCTGGTAAAGGTAGCGGGAGTCTGCTGTATGTGGGTGGCGCAAGACCGGTCATTGTGGCACTCTTTGGGGGAGGTCTATGTCCAGCAGTGGCCTCCTTTCGGCTGATATGATGATGATGATGACCCTAGGCTCGGACAAGAATAGGTCTACGGTCTCCCCCGCCTGTCGTAGAATGCGACTTAAGGGGGGTCATCGGGGTCGCAGTGCTCTGGCCGGAGCTGGGGCACTCGCTTAAGAACCCCAGGGAAGGTAACGCGAGGCGCGAGGGGGGCTTGGAGTCCCCTGCATGAGAGCGCAGATGCAGGACACTGAGGAGTTTTTAGTGGATACAAATACCACATAACCCAGTCACCCCCCGGTGATTGGGTACCTGACTCGCAGGTTTTCTACATGAAAAAAAATAATAATAATAAGTGTCTGTCAAAACTTAAATTTTTGGTACAAGCTTTTATTGCTGACTGTACTTTTCTGTATACCATCATCAACTACTCATTGAGACGATTCTAACGAGCCCAAACTAGTGATGTGCCGTTCCCAGGAATATTCCCCAGGCGGGAATATTCCCGGGAACATTCCCGGGAATATTACCATACAAGGGAATATTGAAATTGTATTTGTTTATACATCTTGCTATCTGGGATTCTATGATAACTTGGGCCCTTGATTTTTTTAGCAATACATTAACCAGTAGAATTTATCCGCAAAAATACCTAATAAATTCGCAATGTTCCTGGGAATATTCCCCGGAATAATGGGAATATTTCCGGGAACAATTAAAATATTCCCAGTCACTGGGAATCCGAGGGAGCCGAAAAAAACAAATTTTACAAAAGTACTTCTGCAAGTAACAAAAACGATACAAAGTTAACGAATAAAAACACAATAAAATGTGTACGAATACAAAATATGACAACACTCACATATTTAATGGTAATTGAGATAAAAAGGCAGAATTAGTACAATAATGAAGTTTTTGGCTAATGGGGCACTATTCATTTTAATTACTTTTAGTACAACTTAAATTTTCCTAATTTTTATTTCAATATTCCCCTGTTTGAGGAATATTCCCGGGAACAAGGAAATATTCCCGGGAATTTCCCATACGGGAATATTCCTGTTCCCGGGAATATTCCCCGGCACATCACTAGCCCAAACCCAACAGCGTTACGTCGGTTAAGCACTGAATTCCCATGGCCACCTTCTGTCTCCATCATCAGATCAGCTCGATGGTACCATAATATTGAATAGTCATCCAAACTATACTTATACCCAAAATTTCAGGTCAATCTGTCACCGGGAAGTGATACTAACATACATACTATCAGGGCAAGTTAAATAAAAGCTTGTAATAACTACAACTTAGAAAAGTTGAAAAACCCCCGACATTTTCATTTCAAAGTCCAATATCTCAAAAACGGCTGAACATATTTTCATGAAACATGGCTAGGAACGCTCGGGATAAAATGATCTAGGATACAAAAAAACCGCATTCAAATCAGTCCGTCCGTTAAGGAGCTACGCTACCACAGACAGATACACAGACTGACACGTTAAACTTATAACACCCCTCTTTGCGTCGGGGTTAAAAAATGTCTACTGACAGCACTCACCGCGCGATCTTAGCGATGAGCACCGCCTGCTGCGTGGCGATCTGCGCCACTGGCTCGCTAAGCACGCTCGCTGTCAGCAGCCCCTGCCTTAGCTTCTGCTTCTCTTCCTCGGCCACCGCGTGCGGGGCGTTGCGGCGCCAATAGCGGTCCACGCCGTTCTTGAAGCACATCACGGCTAGCCACCGCACGTTGATGTTGATCGAGTGGTTTGAGAGGATGTCCTGACAGAAATCAATGTGAGAATAAATGAAACACCCAGCGGGACAGGTCGTACAATACAGGACCGGAGAAATGGAACAAAATTTTAACAACATGGTACCCAAGAGGGGTCCACGTCGATCTTGAAGCACATCACGGCCAGCCTTCCCACGTTGATGTTGATCGAGTGGTTTAAGAGGATGTCTTGAGGGAAATCAATGTGAGAATAAATGAAACACCAAGCTGGACAGGTCGTACAATACAGGACCGGAGAAATGGAACAAAATTTTAACAACATGGTACCCAAGAGGGGTCCACGCCGATCTTGAAGCACATCACGGCCAGTCTTCCCACGTTGATGATGATCGAGTGGTTTGAGAGGATGTCCTGACGGAAATCAATGTGAGAATAAATGAAACACCCAGCTGGACAGGTCGTACAATACAGGACCGGAGAAATGGAACAAAATTTTAACAACATGGTACCCAAGAGGGGTCCACGCCGATCTTGAAGCACATCACGGCCAGCCTTCCCACGTTGATGTTGATCGAGTGGCTTGAGAGGATGTCCTGACGGAAATCAATGTGAGAATAAATTAACCACCCAGTGGGGCAGGACGAACAATAAGTGCACCGGAGAAATGGAGCAAAATTTTAACAACATGGTACCCAAGAGGGGTCCACGCCGTTCTTGAAACACATCACGGCTAGCCACCGCACGTTGATGTTGATCGAGTGGTTTGAGAGGATGTCCTGACAGAAATCAATGTGAGAATAAATAAAACGCCCAGCGAGGCAAAACGGACAATAAGTGGATCGGAGAAATGGAGCAAAATTTTAATAACATGGTAACCAATAGGGTGTTAACGGAAGAGGCAGACAATTTAAAAGACGGGAGGACGAAATTATAGAAATAGTCTGCAAGATGTGTACCAGGGAAGTCTCAGACAGGGAGAAATGGAGAAGACTGGGAGGCCTTTGCCAGTATGCACACAGAAATTGCAATTTTTGCGGTTACTACAGTAAATATTTCGTTTTTAAGTATTGTTATTTTCTGAAAAAAAGGGCTATAAATTATAAATAAATGAAGAAATAAAAACCACCGACTTGTGTCATGAGGATGTGACGAAGGAGAAGAATTTAATTATTGGTACAAGCTTATATTGCCGACTGTACTTTTCTATATACCATCATCAACTACTCATCGAGACGATTCTAACGAACCCAAACTCAAAGGGGTTACGTCGGTTAAGTACTGAATTCCCATGGCCACCTGTCTCCATCATCGGATCAGCTCTATGTCACAATAAGATTGCATCGTCATCCGATTTATACATGCCTGCAAAATTTCAGCTCAATCGGAAACCGAGAAGTGGATCAAATTTAACTTGCAAGATTTGATTACAGACGGGACAGGTGAAACTATATAAAAGCTTGTAATTTAACAGTACTTTAAAGCTAATTTTGTTCAACAACTATTTATATTTACCAAGAGGACTGAGTAGAATCCGGGCTCTATCTCCCATTCCTGCAACTTCTTTTCAGCCGGCTTTAGTACCTCCGCATCCTGGCTGGTGGCCCGGTTCAGGGTGTCCAACACCACTGCATAAATGTTGGGGTCCATGTTGACTAACTAAAATAAAAAATGCAACTTAGAAAAGTTGAAAAAAACCCGACATTTTCATTTCAAAGTCCAATATCTCAAAAACGGCTTATGTAACAGATTTTGATGAAACATGGCTAAGAACACTTGGGATAAAATTATCTATGACACAAAAAAACCGCATTCAAATCGGTCCATCTGTTTGGGAGCTACGATACCACAGACAGACACGTTAAACTTAGAACACTCCTCTTTTTGTTGTGTTCGTAATTTGCACAATGTGTGGTCACTGTGTGTGTGTGTGTGTGTCTGTCTGATCAACAGACTTAGGGTGAATATCCACCAGACATGAGAAGCTATGTTTCCATATATTTATCACCTAGTTGTCACATGCGAGGTGCCAACGTCAAATATACACATCCTTTTAAATATGTTATAATTTATGTTTGTCACAAAGTCATCACAAAGTCCATAATGAGATTAGGTGGCAGACCAAAGTATCAGTTAACCAACCACGTGTCTTCAAAATGGGCCTTGGCCGGACACCAGGAAGTAGGTAAGACAGTCGGATTACGTAAAAACAATTGCAGGGTTGGTCTAGGGGCTAGCAACAGGAAATAAGGCCAAAAGTGTCCTACAGTGGACGCATTCACGACAAGATGTTAATAGGGCATACTCTCTATTGCCCACATATACATAGTCCTCCCCGCCGTGTCTGGCAACAGTGACTTCGTCAATTATTTATATATTTGGATTATGGAATGCTCTAATGTGGCTTGCAAACCCAATTCTGTTTTAAAAATGCGGTCACAGGGGCGCAATGAAGTTGTCCAGCTTGGTTATAGGGGTTATAGGTGTAGTTGTAGGAGGGCTTTGGTTGAGTCTTTTGGATATGCCGCTTAGCGTCAAGGTCTTCTAGACGCCAGGGCTCATATTGGTCTATTTTTCTGTGAACAGAAGAGTGCCATTCCGTACGTTGTGCCGTTTCCTACCAGCAATCACTATACCGCAGACAGGGTACACCGCAGGCAGTCAGGTGGCGATTGAGGATGTCTTCATTATGTATCTTTGTTTCCCACAAGAGAGTATGGTGTAGAACACTGCTTTGGGCAGTGTTTTTTTATCCATGCGCACGTGGCCACACCATCTCATTAAGTGTTTCATAATAACAAACAGCTTCAATACCAGGCATTTTCAGGCATCATAGTACTCCTGTCTGGGATTTTATCTTGGCAATTTATGCCAGGAATTGAGAGGAGACATTGTACATGGAGGAGTCATTTTTTGAAATCTGCTTTATAGCAGCACCATGTTTGTATGATTATGCCCTTGTAGACCATAACCTTTCTAGATAGTTTAAGGTCATGTGACGTCCATACACAGTTAAGCTTTCCGAAAGTAGCAGCTGCGTTAGCTATCCGGGATGGTATTTCAAATGCTAAGGTGTTGTCACTTCGGAGCTGACTTCCTAGGTACCGGAAGCCTGGCACTTCTTCCAGAGCTTTGTTATCCAGTTGGATACAAGAGTATTTCAGATGGCAGTCCCTAGGCGGTTGCACAAGAGCCGCTTATAGATTCATTCTGAGGGTCGTGAGGTTGGAGTCTCACCATAATGTGCTGACTTCTAGCCGGAGGGTGTAGTGTTTTGACGGTTCCGGGGCATTCTGCCGAATCCTACACCGGAGACGACGATGCAACGGGGCCACGCCGTTTCGTCGCCTAAATAGTATTATTTGTTGTTTTGGTTTCGTGACGCATTGGTTATTACTGTAATGTCACGTAAATGTATTTGTCAATAAATAAATAAATAATGTGAATTTTAATTCTTTGTCAGAATTTCAACCGACCATCTATTGACCTCCTCCTCTAAGGAAGATTTTGGCCGAAGGGAGTTAAGTTGCGATGTTTTCGTGGGCGGTTACCTGACACCACAAAATGGTGCAACACATTGCAGTAATTTATTGTGTGTTTTTGTTGTTATATTGATGTTAAGTTTATATTGACATGTATGTTAGACTTTAAGGTATTTGTAATATGGGCCTTGTTATCTGATTTAAAAGAAATAAATAAATAACTAAGCTAAACCTGAGGCATGATGCCTTGAGGGAATCAAAAAAGAGTTTTTTTTTTTAATAGGTATTGAGTAAGTTTCGTAAGATGTCACAGTGCATAGCTATAATCAATCCATATATATGAGAAGAATTTACTTAAGGGTTCTCATTCTAGTTCTATTGTCATATTTAAAACTGGCATGAGGAAAAAGGGTGAACATGCAAGTAGGATGCCATGATTAGAATTTTTTAGTTATCAAACATGTAACTTGTTAGAGGCCCGTCTGTGGGCCAGTGCTATTATTTATTCAGTAGTTTAAGTCCTTTTTTCTAGAGAGGATAATGTTGGTAACAATAGACAATAATTAACAAACTAATTTAACAATAAACGATGATGTTGCATATAATAACAATACATTTTTATACTATGACAGTGGCAAACAAGCAAACAGCCTGCCTGATAGCCTAACTATGTAGCTAATAACATAAATCTTCATCGTCGTAATTTAAGAAATCAAAACTAAGTGAAACAACGAAAATAGATACAGTGTCATAACAAATTATTGATTGCTAGCTCCCAAGGGTCTTATAAGGTTAATGCAAGACGCAAGCAAGGTAATTAACACCACATTACCATCTTTACCTATTATAAATGTCTGTACTATCATATGTTATGGAAATGTAACAATTGAATATCAACATTATGTGTTAAGCAAAAAACGAGACTGCCAGCTTATTCATTTACCTTTTTGATCATGTATACTTAATAAAGAAACTACATAATAAAATTAAACAAGAGATTGAACCAAAAAACAACGTATTTTTCACCGCAAAAAAAGGTAAAGGACATAACATAACCTAGCTCTGCCTGCGTATTTCACACATCACATCCACAACCCACGAATACTACAAAAAACCCGAAAATACAACAGTTTGATTACCTAAAAACTTATACAGAGAATTTCGAAAGGTAACTCATCGTAAACACCACATGACCACTCAACTCAAGCTTCCAAAATTCACAGTAATGGTAAGAGAAAATAGGTATGCGAAATAATCAGCCGCGAGTTGTCAATGTCAAATTAACTTTTTTTGTGTGCTACGGAACATGCTCTGGACTCGAACCGGATAGAACATTTTTGGACCGCTAACTGTTTCAAAAAATAAAAGGAAGAGATACAAAAAAATATAATGTAATATGAATTATCATTACATTTCGTTATCTCCAGTCAGTGACAAAATGCCAAAAATTTTTAATTCCAATGGTACTACTATTATTTTATTTCCAAGGGTCTCAGCGCGTCTCCCGGTTGATCCGGTACAACCAATGACAAAATAGTTTATCTACATTATTTTAACATAAAATTACAAATTAGGTAAAAAGCTACAGAAAAATATTCAAACAGTTTCTTTGTTTGCTTTAAATCCATTCGTTATTATATTAATAATTTCGGCTTTCGAATTAGTATTGAATTTATCTATTTATTTTATAGTAAGAATTTAAAAAATAGTTCATTTTAATATTTTATTAGTAAGTTATTTTATTTTATTAGTAGTTTAGTTTTAGATGTAGTTATAATGAGTTTTGTGTATTTTTGTTAATTTAAAAAATATATGGAATCATTATATTTAAACAAAACTTGAAAAGTTCATAGTAAGTAATTTCGCTTGTTTTTAGGGTTCCGTACCCAAAGGTTAAAAATTGGACCCTATTACTAAGACTTCGCTGTCCGTCCGTCTGTCCGTCCGTCTGTCCGTCTGTCAATCCGTCTGTCTGTCACCAGGCTGTATCTCAAGAACCGCGATAGCTAGACGGTTGAAATTTTCACAGATGCTGTATTTCTGTTGCCGCTATAACAACAAATACTAAAAACAAAATAAAATTAATATTTAAAGGGGGCTCCCATACAACAAACGTGTTTTTGCCGTTTTGATAGATAATGGTACGGAACCCTCCGTGCGCGAGTCTGACTCGCACTTGGCCGGTTTTTCAATCCACGTATAATGATTTTCATTAATTGTGCATATATCGTTTTTCACCGTTATTCAGCCCCTAAACTAATAACCAGCAGCAAGTACATGTGTACATAATAGAAAATTCCTCCCTGCATATACTTATGTTAAATTCAAAAATAAAAAAAGTGTGATCTGATATTATGATATCACTCAACTATGTTATCTACTTATATCTCGCAAATATATTTCAATGGTAGTTACCTAATCGTTTGATAATAAAGATAGATATAATTTATTCGTGTTGTTAAACGTCTTGACTAAGTATTCATTAAGCTTGAAAAAAATAATATGCCTTGGCAATCGTGTGATATTCTCTTTAATAGTGGTTCAATAGGTTGTTTTTACGCAGGTGATATTATAACTGGGACAGTCGTAGTGAAGTTTAAGCAAAAACAGAAAATTGAACGTAATTAGCTTATTAAATTTAATAAACACGTTTCATGTTCTTCTATGAACGAAAGATAAACATTACGTAAATCTTTTGTGATTTTCAGATTTTAAACTTGACATCCATGGAGTTAGTAAAGCATCGTGGACTAGGCCAATGCCAACAATCCCATACATAAAAACATATTCAGAAACGAGAATAATCCTCGGTATCAATACTGATATATTTACTGAACTACAAGGTGGGTACTCTTCTCTCTAAATAAGCGTTTTAAGAAAAGAAGAAGTTTTTTGGCGGTATTTAATACTTTTCAAAAACTTGTATTTCAGGGAAAACTGTAGCTCCTGGACTATATATACACCCTTTTTATTTTTCGCTGCCACCGGATTTACCTTCGTCATTTAAAAGTTCCATAGCAAATGTATTTTATGTTGTAAAAGTTCAATGTAAAGCAGCGTACAAGTTCAAAAAGAAAATCTGTATGCCTTTTAACGTTTCGAGGAATTTAGACCTCAACCACTTAGAAGAATTCTTGGTATGTATCAATCTTTTTTTTAAACTAGGTCCTGGGCTTCCAGCTGACGCTGCACACCACGTACCTACAGAGTCAAGTTGTATGGGTGTCGAAGTAACATTGAATGACTTTAATTTCAGGTGCCCACGTTTGTGGAAATGCATAAAATATTTTGGGATTCGAGCAAACTGACAATGCAGTTACAAACACACGTAGGATTTGCGCCAAATCAAACGATATCGTTTAGTGTGATGATATGTAATGATAATCGTATAAAAATATCTAAGCTTAGCATCACACTAGTAAGAGTATGTACCTAAGTATTTAGTTTCTACTTCTCTAGTTGCTATGTACCAACAATTTCTTCAGTTCACCAACCATTCAATTAAACTTTTACAGCAAATAGAGTACAATGTATCATCGGGTTACCTGAAAGAAGAAAAAAAGGTGGAAAAAATTACTTCTAGCGAATTTAAGAACGAACAAAAGGAAATATGCACTATCAATATGAAAATACCACCAACGAATCCGACCAGCCATTATTCTATGATCAAAATAGAGTATAAATTATTGGTAAATATGCAATGTATCACTGGATGTAAAATTATTCTCAAATTATTCAGATACGTAGGAAATTGTTCTTTTCAATATTGTTAATATAAAAACATCTGCGGACCCAGAAATCGATATGAATAAGTTGGATCTGAATCTATTATTCAGATTCAGATCCTACTAATATTAAAATAAGCTTCTGTCAAAAATTTCATTTTTGGGACAAGCTTTTATTGCCGTCTGTACTTTTCTGCATACCATCATCAACTACCTACTCATTGAGACGATTCAAACGAGCCCATACGCAACGGGTTTGCGTCTGTTAAATACTGATTTCCCATGGCCACCTTCTGTCTCAATCATGAGATCCGCTCGATGGTGCCATAATCATCTTATATCAGTCATCCATACTTAATGCCCAAAATTTCAGCTCAATCGGATAGCGGCAAGTGATGGAAAATGGATTGCTTTTTTTTTACGGGCACTTTACATACTTACATTACATCTTAAGTTAATATAAAGCTTGTAAAAAGTATGGATATTTAGATGTTTGGATGTTTTGATATTTGGGTGTTTGTTACTCAATGACGCATAAAGAGCTCAACCAATTTGGATGAAATTTAGCACCAAGATAGTATAATTTATAACCTGTATTAAAAATATAGGATAGTTATTATCCCGGGTCCACTCAGACGAAGCTGCGAGTGGAAGCTAGTATTACCTAAATCTAAAAGAAAACAAAGCCACAAGAAGAATGAGATAAAGCCATGGTTAATGTACCTACAATACCTACATATATCTTAATCGTATTTTTCTTTATAGGTCGTTTTGGATTTCCCATATCATTTTTCCTTGCACAAGGAAATACCTGTGACAGTTTCTACAGTACCAGTGATGCATTCAGAATTGTTATGATTAGTTGAATTATTATTTAATGTGATTAATTAAATAATCAAGTTATAAAAATAGTGTTTAATTTCAACCCCACTTTTATTGGTCATTGTACAGTGAAGTACATATTTTGTCATGACATGTTGTCTGATGGGCCATCCACATTATGTGATTATACCCCAATTTGTCAGTACAACATGTCGAAGTCAGAATTGGGTGTAGCGTACAGACGTAACAACTGCAACTACAATTTCATTCAGTGTGGCCAGTTAACAGAAGGAAAGCGAAAATTGGCGCATTCAAACGGTCCTGCGAAGCGGACTGCAAGATTGTTGCTAACCGATGAGATAGGGCAAGACAGCACGTCTAACACACAGCCGCGACATACTCTCGATTGCTCTCGCATGTCCTAATAAGAGAGAGACGGATAGTGCGAGAAAAATTGAGAGAGCTCGCGCGCCGTCGCATAATAGCCGTGCAGCACACAAAAATCGAGAGTATGTCACGGCCACCTCATGATCGACGTGCTGTCTTGCCCTATCTCATCGGTTAGCAACAATCTTGCAGTCCGCTTCGCAGGACCGTTTGAATGCGGCAATTTTCGCTTCCTTACTGTTAACTGGCCACACTGAATTAAATTGTAGTTGCAAAACACTGGTATAAAAAAAATACAAAATTACAGTGTAAAATATTAATACAATGTTCTTTAGCATATATTTTTAAATTATCGTTTAAATTTATTTTTATGAAATTTGTGAAAAAAAAAAACTTGGCAGATCATGCAAATTCCATGGTCCAAATTGTGATTTTCATGCAATTAGCCCGTACAACTTGTTTGACGGTTGGTTGGAACATGCATCCACACTATAGCAATTAGTCAGATTCTGATGAATTGGCGCTGACAAATCACTTAATGTGGATGGCCCATGACTTCCTTACAGGTACAGTTTTTATAGCACGTACAGTTTATAGTTTTTCCATTGGAGATTTTAATTATTCAGGGTTCTTAGCTGGCATTTCATTTAACTTTATTCCAAATATCCGGTTTACTGAAATATATATTTTTAATACTGATTTATGAGCATAGCTAAGAGTTTGCAATGGCTACACTGTTAATTTATTATTATGGTAGCACTAAAGCGCCAGTGTGCTGCCACCTATTGTGAATTTGAGAAAACTGGCAATAATTTAGCAACTTTTAAAGTCGGTAAAATTAAAATTACTTAAAAAAATAACTGTTACTATAAAATATGAAATAAAATACCTTGTTTTATAAAAGAAGACATATCGTGATTTGAACATTCTACTATCAAACTGTTGACATTTATTTTTAAAAGTCAGTTGACTACTTCCTCTTTCCATGACTTTTTTGAGAAAGCGGATATGGTTGGTCCGCCATAATCGTGTGGGTCTGTGCTTGTGTGGTTGGGGTGTATTGCCGGTGCCAACCATTATTTTTAATTAGTAGTAAGTTATGCGTATGAATCCAGACATGGACGATGATGAGAAGGGGTAAGTTAATTTTGAGTATTTTTACTAAATAATCAGGGTAATCTGAGGTATGCAAACAATAATAGGTCAAACAGCGTGTTGGCTTGGTTCGTATGTCGCATTTCACTAATAGCCAGCGAGGCTTGTGGGGTAGCGTTACCCACTTCCTTGTGTTTTTTTAACACTCATTTTGCACCATGATGCTCGCGCGAAGCTGGGAACCTCTTCAAAATGTGGATAAAGTTCACGTTTGGTCAATTAGCCTTCTACCGGCTCGCGGCCACCGACCCCAAGCCTCGCCGTGTGACTTGCGTGTATGCGATCATGGCAGCTATTACTTTCCCATGGCATAATATCTGAATTTTTGATTTTACAACCTTGATGCAGTGCAAAGATTACTTCTGGATGTTTATATAATAGATCCCAATGTAAGCGTTAGCCGGTTTGGGTACGTCGCAATTTATGAAATTAACCTTTATGTGGGCATTCGTAGCTTTCTCTTATCGCTTATTTCGCGTCAGGGCATTGAGAGCGATGTATTTTGCGAACAATCTTTTCGATCATAGTGAACGTTAACGAGGTTATTAGAGCTCGGCCGTTCAAAGTGCCGCGTTGCTCGGTCCCGATCCAAGCGCTCGGTTAAAACGTGCTGAATCATTTACATATGGTTACCTACGTCGCGCGTTCGAAAACTTCCTTCTCACGGCTGTTTGCCGCCCGCCGCCAAATTACTCGATGTACGAATTTACCGTTTGTTTGGCCACATTTCGCTTGATAATCTCTCAGTATTCATAAAAAAGTACCTGTTTGATAAAATCTATACGGTCAGACCATTCTCATAAGTTCTATTCCTAATTACTTACCTTGCTCCATCAAGGAACTAAAAAACATCAAAGAAAATGATCTGATTGTACTTGTGTCATGACTAGATACTAAAGTGAATGTTACTGCTTCACTGCCTACAAAGTTAGTCTCCCAGTAAGCATTGCTTACAATCTATTCTGCTAGGTTCATTCTATCCCCATGGTATGGGGATAGAATGAATCTAGCCTATACCTAGCCTAACCTAACCCATACAACAGCTACCTATGTAGATAAGATACCACCGAAATTATTATCATGTTAAATAAAATGGCTTCCTTCACAGGCTTAGTCACAATTTCCAAATGCTTCCAATAATACCTACAAAAACAAGTGTTGGCATGGATAATTATATGAGTCATTTAAAATGTATATCGTATTTCTTTACAATAATGTCATTTACTTAACCACTAAGGTTTACTGTGAATTATTATTCTCACCTTATCACTAGTCTCACTTAACCGGCATGATAATATATTTTATGATTAATTATTTAGGTCATATTTACTATATTCATACTCAAGTATACCGTATAATAAACAGTCTAACTCTACACATTTCATTGAAGGTGTGAGTTCTATTAATTTCTGTTTCTAAGCTGTCTTGAGTAATGGTCAAAATATCTGACCTCATTACCATAATCCAGTTAATCTAACACCATTTAACAAATGATAGCAGATCATTTTAATGTTAAACTTAAATTACTCTAACTTATATTACCAAGAACATACCTAGTTCACAACACATGTCACATTGTTTTTCATTGTGTACTAGCATTTTAGTTCTTAAAATAGCACTCTTAAAGTTATTGCCATCTCAACTTCCTGTAGTCAGCCATGTGGTTTCTTTTACTATTAATATTCAGTAATACATCATTAGTAATTGCCCCTCATTAATAACTTGATTTTATTTTGTACACTAGCTTTCTGACTTATTTCTTTTATCTGGGTTGCAAGGTAACCTATGCTATCAATGTATTTTAATGTTATCAATATGGTATTAACATTATGTTGTTTTACTAGCCTTAAACAAAATATATATAAATACACTGTTTATTAACGGTGTAGTAAAACTGGGTGGTTTTGTCAACACTCCCAGCAGTTGAAATTAAGTAAGCATACCATACAAATGTATATACCCATGTGAGTTGTGAGGGGACAGAAAGATCAGGTAACTTGTAGGGGAGGCCTATGCCGTTGGGCGAACCAACCAACAAACAAGCTTAAATGCAAAACATACTTTATCTATTCCATGGTGTATAGTTTAATTATTTGTTTGTTTAGGCACCTGTTTTTACAGTTAAGGAAACACTAACCTGCTCTAACAAAAGTCAGGCCGAAAGAAGCTATGTCTTAATACTTCATTTAATTCTGTTTAAAGGTTATACATGATTTATGTGAAATATTTGACATGCCAATTGTAAAGTTTATCATCATGCATAGTATGTTAACCATCTTGTCAGTGAGTTGCAATATGTTTGGCCTTCTGACCTGATAAACGAAATCCATTCTGATGTGTTCTAGGGATTTTTATATTTTTTTCCTCAATGTGGTTGGTAATTTTACAGTAGACATTCTCAAGAATTTATATACCTATTTTTTTTATTGCTGACAATACAATTATTAAACTAACCCTAATCATTGAAGTGGCTAAAAATACTAAAAGCATAAAGATTATTTGGTCACTGGCAAGTTTTGTTTGAATGAGTATTTATTTTGTAAATAGAGATGTTGAATGGTGATCAAATCAGCAACTTCATTCTCTAACTTTTATAACATCCCATAACATCGTTTTTTACTTTCTGTTTCTCATCCCTTTGTGCTTGTGTTACATATTTAACAAATTTATTATATTTATTATTTATTTATTATGTGTATACGTTTGTATTGCGTTCCGTGGGTCACGTACGGTGCTGCCTGAAAATCAGCGGTGTAGACGTCTGTCTGACACCTCGGCGTAATGCTGAGACAGCGACCGATTCACTGCTCGAAGACACACACAATATGTGTCAATCACACCACAAACACACACACACACACACACACGCACAACACAGACACAATGTGTGTAGTGTATTTGTGTTGTTGTATGTCTACTCCCTTTGTGTCTTTATGTAGTGAATAAAGGTCTTCTTTCTTTCTAACTTATAAATTTATAATGGAACATCAAAAACTCAGTATGAAGTTTGCAGGGACAGTGATGTCACGATTTTCTATGTTCAAACATCGTCATTTTTTTGATCATATCGTAGGTATTTAATAAGACTGTAAAATAACAAAAGTAAGTAATTGGACGAGCGAAACTTGGGCAAACATTATTTCGTATGTCCGGATGTCCCACTACCGGCTGTTCTCTACAGATCGCATTTTTCAAACGATTGTCGTGCAATTTTGTAAGCAGGTTCGACAGTTGGATAGATATTTTTTGCCATTACAATTTTCGGAAATTTACGAAAAAAAATTAAAAAACAGGCCCGCGAGATGTGCTCCTGTGTGCCGCTAGTTTTTTGCTGGTAAATACCGTATCGTGTAGGCACCAGATCAAAATGTGGTGAGATTATCCTATTCTATACTACTAATATTATAAATGCGAAAGTTATGATGTTTGTTACTCAATCACAATTAAACGGCTCAATTAAATTTGGATGAAGTTTTGCACGGAGATATTTTATAGCCTGGATTAAAATATAGGAATTTTATCCCTGATCAACGCAGACGCAGACGCGGGTGCAAGTTAGTGTAAAATAAAATTAACCTGCCTGACTGCCGTTAATAGTATTTTCAAATTATATTCCGTCGTATACGGCGAATACTAAAACCATTTAAACAAATTTGAGCCATATTTCTCAGGCGTAAGTTCTTAATTGTATAAATCTTTATAGTAGTGACAACACGATTATGTCGACTATGAAAAAGGTTATTTTTCATTATTCATGTCTGAGAACAATATTAAGTCGACAGCCCCGTTTAAATTACCCGAAAGATAATGCAATGCTGAACGCTATCAAAGTAGGTATCTTAGCGACGCCGTTTTTACCTCGTTGTAATTTCTTGATTAAATTTGGCATCCATTAACCCATTCAGCGCCAATCACAACACGTTGACGTGATTGCGGAACACCCGCGAGACACCGATCACGTCACTGTGACGTTAAAATGTTTTTGTTCGCAACTATTTGTGAAATAGATATTATGATATTTTTTTTATCAGATTCTGCTCTCAAAGGCTATGTCTATCATCGGTTATATTTCGTTTTATAAAGTTAAATTTAGAAAGTCTACTTTTATGGCCCTAAAGGTATAGGTCGTGACTAAACGTGTCTGCTTACGTTTTTATATTCCATTGTTATTTCCAGCCTTTAGCGTTAATGCAAATCACGTAATAGTATCAAATAAATGTATAATAAACTTAATTCTCAATACTTTTAAACATCACAACACTGTGTTGTGAAATGGCTTGCGGAGGCAGGTAAATATTCGGCACTGCGTTTGTGTTTATCAATTTCAAACCTTAAGTCAAGTGAACTAAGTCCATATTTCTTTATATCTAATTTGAGTTATCACATTTTGCTGCACTAAATGGTAATGGACGGCACTGTTCCATTTTAGCAGCAACCAAGATAACAAACTTTAGTAGTAGGTAGCGATAACAATACAGTTGCAAATAAAAAAAAACTAGAATAATATTTTGCAACGAATTATTTGTTTGTAAAAACAATAGCACGCATAAACAATGAGAATTTCGTCTTAAGACTTGCTACTGCTACGATAACAGAATTTAACTTCTCCCTATAAGCTTTGATGTGACCGCTGCATAATGACTCACTGATTCTTCGGCGACACCTGACCGATAATCCTTTGTTTGTGTGTAGGGCGAGTCCTATAAACAATGTGAATTTAGTCTTAAGACTTGTCGTGTAATTTGCAGCTGCAACGATAACAAAGCTGACCGCAACTTACTGATAACGATTCTTCAGTGACAATAGACCGATAATCCCTTGGTTCTGAGTAGGGA
Organism: Epinotia demarniana; assembly: GCA_945867215.1. Taxonomy (NCBI): domain Eukaryota; kingdom Metazoa; phylum Arthropoda; class Insecta; order Lepidoptera; family Tortricidae; genus Epinotia; species Epinotia demarniana. Next base: position 3,332,948 of record OX244273.1, on the reverse strand, counting down.
AAGTTCCGCTATAGCACTTTGAAGTTATTATTACATTATGCCAATAGTATAAAATAAAATAGTCTTCAGTCTTGGCTTGCCTGTTGACTAAACCAGATCTCGGTTGTGTCTCTGTGTTTTGCGTGTGCTTTACTTTGTACAATGAACCCGACTATGGATATTGTATTTCGAACCCGTTTAATATGACTGACCCGGCTATCCATACCCTTACTCCGAACCTGCCTAACACGAACGACCCGGCTGTGACTATTTGTGCTCCGAACCAGCATCACACGACTGACCTGGCTGTTGAAAACATGGATCACGATCTTACCTCAATGTTGGAGACGGCTTCAGCATATACCGGTAATTCTTAAATAAAATATTGTAAATTTGTATACATATATTAAATGTTGTACGGTCAGGGAAAGATAAGCCTGAGATTTATGTATTGTATGTATGGTAACAGAAATATGTTATTCTCGTTATTAAACCGTCTGTGAGCAAACGAATAGTCTAAAACGGAGGTTAAATTCTCTTATTATAAATATACAGGGTGGATTCTATAAAGTGTACATATTAAAAGGGGTGAAATTTCAACCCATTTTATCAGTAAAACTGTTTTAATTTTTTTGAATCAAATCTCATACTTGTTTTTTAAAATATAGAATAGAAAGCATTTATTCGTGACAAAACGGTAAATATAAATTTCCGCCAATAATAATGTAAAAGCCAAGCCTGGAGTCGTGCTTAACTACAACAAACATATGGGAGGCGTAGATAAGCACGACCAAATGATGGCGTACTATAACCCAGAACATAAAACCCTTAGGTGGTATTTGAAATTGGGAGTGCATGTATTTAGTACAATGCTATGTAACGCGCACTCTCTATATAATAGATTTGGAGAGAAACCAATGCCCTTGTGTGATTTCAGAAAACATATTATTCGGGCATTGGTTTCAAGTCGGGAAATTGCCAATTGTCTCCCGCGTCCTCCATCAGACTATCACGTATCATTCAAATTGCCAAGACACCCAGAAACAAACAGATTAGAACGAAAAAGATGCGTGCTGTTGGAGGAAACATAACAAACGTGTAGAGACGGGCGACTTTTGTCCGAAATGTCCACGACAACCGGGGTTATGTCAAGGGGCATGTTTCGTAGAGTATCACAAGCAAAATAATGTTATAATTAATTAGTTGATGGTAGTTTATTATAAACAATAAATATTTATGAATTATTAGTAGCTTTTTATTTCCTTTGTTCCTATAATCTCAGTTAAATAAGCAAATTCAATGTCTGTGTTGGCTTCATTTGGTTTGCCCAGACAGTAAATGGATGTTCTCTTAATTTATACATTTTAATACTTAAATATGTTTTAAAAGATTATTATCTTACACACTGGTTAAAACAAAATGATGCATGAAACTATCCAACGCGGGCGGCAAAATCTTTTGCACGTCAGCGGCGCCATATGACGTCTACGTGTTGTGATTGCGGCCGGGCAGTTTATGAATGTATGGTGGCGTGTCGAGTACGTTCAAGCTGGAGGGCCGTGGCGGTGAATGGGTTAATGGAATGAATATTTTACCTTGTCTTTAAACCTTGAAAGCATTAGCTTAGATTTAAGTGCCTTATTCGAATAAAGGTATATAGCAAAGTGCTGGGCTGTTTCGCTTGTAAATAGATGTTTCTATAGGCAATAGGGGTGTAGACTCAATATGTATTAATTACTTCAAAAAAAGAAGGCAAAATAATTTGCGTAATGACGAAAATCCCATCTCAATAAAATACCAAAGCTGCAAAATGTTGCTTGTTAAAGAGAGACAACGCTAGCAGGGCGGGACGTCACGACCTTCGAGCGTCATAGTAAATGACAATAGTTTGATATGAAGGAGCGTTTTGAGGAAAAGGGACAGAAAATACCCCCTTTTAAAGGTTTGGACACTTATACGTGACGTGCTTACGTGATTATTTAAGGCGCCGTAGGTTCAGCGAAGTGAAGCAAACAGAGTTTTTGAAACAATATAATGCGTCTGTTTATAATAATATGGTTTCAAAAATATACGAATAGTAATCTTGATGCTTTTCTGCAGGGAGATCAGTGAATCGAAACATGATTAAGCAATTTTCGCTCTATAGAAAAAACTCACGAACATAGGTCTAAAAGGGTCAAAATACACTTAAAATATTCGCAACAAATTGTGCACCAAAGCTAAAATTTTAAAATGGCTTCTAAAAATTGGCAATATCATGTTTGAGAAAACTCAGTGATTATTTTTTTATTTATTACAACGGGCAAAAAATTAAAATTAAAAAACATGATATCCGCGCTTCCGAGCACGCAATTCCATCTCGCTGACGCTTATGCTCAGTGAGAGGGAGAGAAGACCATTAACCTACGGCGCCTTAAGAAACCCTGGAGTATGGGGACAGTGAACGAGTTAAAGCTGATCATTAGACTTGGAATTCCCAGGCCGACCGGAGTCTTTAATACCGGTAATTCCAAGACTACCGGCATAGAAATCGCTATTTTCCACTTAACTATTTATAAAAATATACAACCATATTGAGAACCTCCTCCTTTTTTGAAGTCGGTTAAAAATAGTGTTTAACTGCAACGTTTGCTTGCTTGGCCTCATACTCTTATTAAATCGAATGTTTAAATTTCAAACGTCATAGAATTAATCCATCTACGTAATTTCATCTAAAATATATAAAAAATAAGTGATAAAAATATAAGTGGCTGCGACCCCTTTCAAGGGGCTACGCAGACCCCCGGGAGGTCACGTCCCCCAGGTTGGAAAACACTGGTCTATGGTACTGCTGCGTCGCTGTGTGACTAAAGGTGTAATATAATATTAATATGCCCATACTAGCTTCTGCTCGCGTCCGTCCGCGTGGAACTCATGTCGTAACTCCATACAAACTTTAACCCCCGTTTCAACCCCTTAGGGGATGATCCGGGATAAACACTATCCTATGTCCTCGGGACTACTATTTCTATACCAAATTTCATCTAAATCGGGTCAGCAGTTAAAGCGTGAAGAGGTAACAGACTGACAGACACTTTCTCATTTGTAATATTATTAGTATGGATTGTCCATTAAGCCGGGGTTATATTAGAGCCACGCCGCGTGTCGCAACGCTTACTTTGTATTGAACTTGGCGACACGCAGGACTGAGCTAATGTAACCGAGTTCATACTAAATGTATGTAACCGATTGGCAATTCTACGCGTTTCGCTAATATAACCCGGACTTTAACGTTGAACCTCTCCACAGAAAACTGTTCGTCGGCGGGCTATCATGGGAGACATCGCAGGAGAACTTGCAGCGCTACTTTTCGCGCTACGGCGACGTGATCGACTGCGTGGTGATGAAGAACAGCGAGTCGGGCCGCTCGAGGGGCTTCGGCTTTGTCACGTTCGCGGAGCCCTCGCTGGTCAACGTTGTGCTGCAGAACGGACCACATCAGCTGGATGGCAGGTACGGATCAAGCTATTTTCTTGAGATAAAAAAACTCATTTAGGAAGACACTCTTCGGTTCCGGAGCACTTACAGAAGCAACCTAATGACGCTCCTTACAGATGCCGTCAAACTTCTTGAACATTTGACCTTGCCTGCGCAAAGGCGAATTGTACCTGCGAGCTGCCCCCCCACTTCGTCCCGCGTGTTCAAGAAGTTTGACGGCATCTGTACTACTTTTGCTACTTGGACTCCTCCATCGCCAGTTTCATGTCTGACTCTGACCATGACGCCGATTGTTTTTGCGTTTGTATTTATTCACCGTATGAAAAAATATACAATTCGTGGTCCGGGCAAAAGTACATTAGAGCTATAATGTAATGACTAATGACACAGTATATTTAGTAAATGGACAGCTGCAAGTAAATTCGACAAGATTTTAACAAAAACATTAAAAACTTTCGTTGAACACTGCTAGATATTGCTTCCACAGAGACGCCCGCGAGGAACTGGTCGAAATTCGTCCGGGGTTGGTTTCACGCGCGGCACACACACACTTGCACTAGCAATTCATGTAACAGCGTACGAAGCCCTACCCGCTTTAGCCCCCCCCCCCCCACCCTAGCAGTCCTTTTTCGTTGCCGACGGACTCTGGTAGTGACCCCGGTGTTCCGAGGTGCTTTGGCTGTTTCTTCGTCTTCCATGCAAGCTCTGCAGAGAGGAACTCTTCGGTTCCTGAGCACTTCGGAAGCATCCTGCTAACGCCCCTTAGCCAGGCAGTGGAGCGAACAGCTATTATCCAGACCAATTTGAAATGGCTAAGGCTCAATGTTCCGGTAATCGTATTGAGTTTCTGCCACAGAATACTAGGTCCCTTCTATCTAACAAAAGCGACATTTGACAGCTAGAAAACTCGAATCACGCTATCCCGCTTTACTGGATAGCTCGTGCTCTTCCATCTTGTTTTGAGTGAAACTGATTTTGACAACTTGTGAACGTAACGGCCCGGCCCCGCGCAACCCCGCCACGGCATTGCGCGGCGGCGGCAGCGGCAGCGGTTTTCTAATACATTGCATGTGATCCGAACTAACCACAGTGCGTTGCGCGTCTCGACCGCGCAATGAGCAGATAAAACGCTTGCCTCTTCGCAATTTGCGTGTCACTGTATGTCTCGCGGAGTCAGCCGTGTTCTGGTGGATTTTCAACTCGGGACGTGCGTGAAAACCGAGAATCCAGAATGGCAAGACGGACCGACCTGTTTCTGCTAAAGTAACTAAGAAAATTGATACAGGCTACGAAAAAAACTGATTTCAGTCTGAAACTGAACACCACATACAGTTAACTGAAAACAGTATCGTCTGTTTCATCGCTGAATAAGTGTGGATACATATATAGCCTGAAATTATATTATTTACTCAGCTGAAACTGACTGACTTGTTTCTTTCTCATGTCTTAATACCTATGTTAAGGCCGAAACGCACTGACAGCGGTCGCGGAGCGGCGCGGTGCGGCGCGGAGGCGGTACCGGTTGTAATGTTCGAGCTAATATGTAACGATCCGCTCAGAGCGGCGCGGCGCGGCGCGGTTTTCTGTGCGGACCCTTTCACCATCATGGTCGCACCGCGCCGCTCCACCACCGCTGTCAGTGCGTTTCGGCCTTTATTGTGTTTAGGGCCATTTGGATGCATTTCGATCCAATGGGATCTTACTGCATTTTTTTAGTTTTAAATTGGGTGTTCTTCGTACAATGCCATGTACATTTAGGCCCATGTATTTTTTAAAACAAACGAGGTTTTTTGCTTAAAAATATAATATGGACATTGAACTGATGTTATTTATACCTTCAGTGATCGAAATTAACTCCAGTGTCAAATCACGCTAAATGTGACCCATTTCGAAGTGTCCGCACGAAAATAAACACTTATTTTACCCTTGACTTTACTGCATTATGCGGTCTAAATTAACTGAATATATTCAGCATACTAACTAGCTTCTGGCCGCGACTCCGTCCGCGTGGAACTCGTTTATATCGTAGCTCCATACAAACTTTCACCCCCTTAGGGGAGGATTTCCGGGACAAAAACTATCCTATGCCCTTCCCCGGAACTTAAACTATTTCTTTACCACATGTCATCCAAATCTGTTAAGACGCTTTAAGCGTGAAAAGGTAACGAACGGAAACACTGGCATTTATAATATTAGTATGGATCGTACAATACACGCATTTCAACAATTAAAGAGCCTTAGAAATGCATTTTTGACGCATTAAAATGATCACACCTTCCAATTGATTGCAATGAATGCAAAGACAATAGTATACAGTTATCTCATGAGAGAATTCCTAATGTGTGAGCTGGCTAGTAGGACGGGAGTTCACCAAAAACGGTTGTTTGCTTGCACCGGTTACCTGTACAGAATACAAAGAATACGATTAAGCTTTGTTATTGTCAAAAGGTTTCCATTGTTGTTGGTCACCTGTCTTAGTAAATATACGGAATAGGTTGTAGTCGTTCCTGCACTTGCCAATGAACTCTTATTACGAGGTTTTTTGAAGCAAGAACAATTTAGAAGTATCTGAATACATAATTCATAATTCATTTATTTTGCATAAAACATGGTACATAAAGATGGTCAGTATACAAACAATTGAAACACACATTTCACCAGTAGCTGGCATGCAAACCGAAAACAATTCAACACTAAGATTACTGATCATATATTTACAATAATTATGTACAATTCAGAATAATAAAAAAGTCAAGAAATTAATAATTCAGATAAAATGTCACTGCTTAACCCTATACGTATAAAATAAAAATAAACATGTCAAGATTTATAATATTCAAAATAATCATTGACGCTGTAAAAACATTCCTGTATCAACCATTTTTTTAGTCTACATTTAAATAAAGTAAGTGGTAATTCTTTAATGTCATCATGCAATCTATTATATATACTAATTGACATACAATATGCATTATTGCCATACAATTTGGTTCTTTTATGCGGGATAGCCAGTCGATCAGGGTATCTGGTGTTAAATTTACAGAAGTCTCTTTTTTTATTAAAGAAGTTTGGATAAGATTTTATAAATAAATAAATAACTAAATACTTTATCGTCAAATGTCCAGTTCAGATATAGAATAAGCACCCTTGCATGCAATTGGAAGAAGAAAGAAAATGAGATGGAGACATTGTGGGACAAATTAATGTTCATTTCCATACATCGCAGCTGCTTTACTATAAGGGTGTTAACTCCAAATAAAATAAACCAATAATGTTAAATGTTCTCAAAAAAGGCGTAAAAATATTATTGTATCCAAAGTTTTGAGAGGGGGAATATTCTGTCCCTTTTCCGCAAAATGCACCTTCATATAAAACTATTGCCATTTACTATGACGCTCGGTGATAGTGACGATTTTTCTCTCTAACAAGCAATATTAAAACGTTAGTAGCTCCATAGTTTTTTTAGATTTCTTAATGGAATTTTCGTCACTAGGCATTTTTTTTTGCCTGCTTTCTTTTGGAGTAATAATTCACCGAGTCCACAACTATCGGTAAACTTGAGGCATAAATGCAAATATATATATAAATAAAACCAACTTTTTTCCGGAGCTAGTTGCAATGGCTACGTATCCTAGGTCATTTATCCACTAAGTGTAGGGTTTTGTTGACATTTTAAACCCCTTTTTATATGGGCCACCTTCATAGCCGAAACGCCGCGCCGCGCCGCGCCGCTCTGTGCGGATCCTTTCATTATTAGCTCGAACCACAGATAACCTCCTATAGATAGAGCCTATAAGCGATTTAGTTCTATGCAAAGGTCACCACAGTTGGCGGCAAGTGCGGGTTGCGGGGAGGTCGGTAACGGCGCTGCGATTGGCTGTTTCGAAAACAGCGCGCTTTGTCACGTCATGGCGCCCGAAGCGTAGTGATGGGGTGCGTTGGTCGTTAACGGTTTTTAGCGCTGCCGCAAATAATTGTAAGTAGAATATTTTACACGGCGTAAGTACCTGTTGCCAAGGTTAAAATTTTTGAACGGCTGTCACTTTTATATTATTATCATGTTTCGTTCATCGATTATTTAGATCACCAATAACATAAAAAAGTATGTTAATCATATCGAGTTTAGTCATATAAAATAATTATTTCTAGGTATTTTACAACACTTACTGCATTATCCTGTTTATGTAGGAAGCCTTCGTTCCGTTCGTATTTATATACTTACTAGGAAAGGACGAGTGCGAATGTGCTAGCTAGGCTGATGTATGATATTTTGAGATTGGTATAGCTTGGTAAGGAAGACAAATAAAAACGATGTCATGAAAAAGAACATATATTTATTCAATGTGATAAAATTATTTGGTTGATATTATGTGATGATGTGAATCCTCATCACTATTAGAAAAAACCCAAATGCCATGGCTCCATTACTAACCACCTCCAAGATCCCTCACACGTCGTCGAAGTCCAGCATGAAGTTCATCTCGTAACACTAGTCCTAACCTAATTGCTCTCGAAGACGATTCGAAAAAACCCAAATGCCATGGCTCCATCACTAACCACCTTCAAGATCCCTCACACGTCGTCGAAGTCCAGCATGAGGTCCATCTCGTAACACTAGTCCTAACCTAATTGCTCTCGAAGACGATTCGGAAAAACCCAAATGCCATGACTCCATCACTAACCACCTCCAAGATCCCTCACGCGTCGTCGAAGTCCAGCATAAGGTCCACCTCGTAACACTTGTCCTAACCTAATTGCTCTCGAACCACCTCCAAGATCCCTCACACGTCGTCGAAGTCCAGCATGAGGTCCATCTCGTAACATTAGTCCTAACCTAATTGCTCTCGACCAATGTATTCATTATTAAATTCTAATTCATTCTACTTTTTTAGCAATAGCTAAACTTCGACACTACATACTCGCATTATTCTACAATACTCTAAATTACCCAATAAATAAAATAAAACTACTTAAACCAACAAAAAAATTCCAGCACGGCTATCATGCGACGGTGAGCTTTCTCGAATTTTCTCGCATTATCCGTCTCTTTCTTATTAGAACACTTAGAACAAGAGGTGCGAGAAAAATCGGGTCGCAGCCGCATGATAGACGTGCTGTATGTACTACAATTATATATTCCGTTTAATAGGAAGTTCGCTCTATTTTGGAAGCTATAAAATAGCGCGAGATAGTAATTTACTACGTCTCCCTCTACCTCATAGCTTGTAAGATGGTTGCAGTCCGCCACGCTGCCTTCTTGGTGCAGTTTAAACCTCTTTAGTACATCGTACATTATCTATGATTTCTAACAAAATAATTTTGACAATGGCTATACATATAATATTTAGTGAAATTTCATATTAAACAATCGTGTTTCCTTAAATGAATCTGAATCGGTAAAATTCGAAAACATTCACTAGCCCATCACGAGTGTCACGTGCTTTCGTGAGAAAGGAACAGTATATTGCCATTTCCATTTGATGAAAAGGGACATGCATACTTCACTACTTCTTATAGACCAGTGTAAAATGAACTCCGCGTGACAGAATGAAATTTACATTTATGTGATAAATTTAACTTACCTGTGAAATGTTATTCCATCGGTTGTAAAATTAGACGTTCGGGAGTTTTTCCCACACCACTTCACACAGCAATAACTCATTTTTTCAGCGCAAAATCAATTTTAATTTGTTGGTTATTTGACGCACGTATAGATCGCGTACCTGGTCGCAACTGACAATATGGCGCGGGGCAGCGGGGGGTTATCACTGTTATCAGTGCTAGAACATATATGCGTGGTGACCGCACGTCGCCCTGTAGCACAGAACACCTCCACTAGAAGCCTAATGTTTCTCAGTTTGTTCGCGACTCGAGTCACCAAAGCATGAGGAAGAGGTGAGGGGAGGGGCGGGTGCTAACAGCGTTGCGATTGGTCGATGCGCTCGCGCGCGGAATGCGTAGTGATGGGACATGTTCACGTACAAGCATCCTAATTTTTTAGGTACATTTTAAAGTAAAGTAAGTAACTACTTACTATACTTTTATCTTTAAGTTAAGGTAAAGTATAGATAGTTTTGTTACCATTTTAATACAGATTAAATTAGGAATCCTTACTGGTACCGTAATTTTTTGCTGATAAATTATGGTAGGTACTTACTGTACATAATAAAATGGTAATTAAACTATCTATACCTAAAAGTGTGCTAAAATAATACTGACCATTTAGTATTAAAGATTAAACTACAAATACTTCAGTATTTTTTATGGAAAGTTTCGGAGCAGTTTGATAATAAGTAAAGTCTCATTATTCCTTTAAAAGTTGTATTTATTGTTCTCATTTTAAAATAAAACAAACAAAACACGAAAAAGGCATTCGGCTATTTAGGATGGTGACGTATCTCACACCAACTCCGAGTTCCCTCGCACTTTCTCGAAGTTCATCATCAGGCCCATTTTGTGGCACTGGACCCAACTGCTCACTGAGAGGATTCTAAGAAACCCGCACAACGTATATCTATCTCACACCAACTCCGAGTTCCCTCGCACTTTCTCGAAATTCATCATCAGGCCCATCTTGTGACACTGGGCCCAACTGCTCACTGAGAGGATTCTAAGAAGCCCGCACAAAGTATATCTATCTCACACCAACTCCGAGTTCCCTCGCACTTTCTCGAAGTTCATCATCAGGCCCATCTTGTGACACTGGGCCCAACTGCTCACTGAGAGGATTCTTAGAAGCCCGCACAACGTATATCTAACTCACACCAACTCCGAGTTCCCTCGCACTTTCTCGAAGTTCATCATCAGGCCCATCTTGTGACACTGGACTAGATATGAGCGCCGATGGCCAATTCCGCGGCGGCGGCGTGATAGGCAAAATTCCGCGGCGGCGGCGGCGTCACGGCGGCGTGACCTTGTGCTTTAGATTTTTATAAGGGAGCAATTTGTGAAATAAACCTACTTTTTGTTACTATAAAGCAAGTTTTATTTATTTTAACAAAGTAACCGAGTATAATATATTAATACAAACAATCATATTTTTAAAAGTTTCACACTAACTTAACAAAAAAATCACTTTCAATGAAAATCATGGTTATAATCGAAATAACATAAGAAGCATATATAATCGTCAGAATCTTTAATTATGAAACGTGTCTATGATCGCACCGCTCATCAGGTGCTCACAACAAATGGTTTTTTATTATTGATTTAAGTTAATAGGTAAGTCGGGAACGTATAATATTTAAGAAATAATATGCATTAAATAATTGCACTTTCTCAGTCAAATAAGCAGTTAGAGATCTCTAGTTCAGTGAAATAATTATAAATTAATCATCCAAGTAAACTAAAAGTCACATGCGTTACAATTACAAAAACCAACTTTTATAAAATCATTCAGCGGTCATTTTTGAAGAAAAATAATCATTTCAGTACTTTAAATATAATATTTAGTATGACACCAAAGAAGCTATGGATGAAGACTGTTTACTGGTCTATAGCTTCTTTGTAAAACTGATAATTATCATGGATAAATACTATCCTATTTAATGGATTAAGCCGTGAACGCTTCGCCGTTATCACGAGTCCAGCCGTGGAAAATACTCTCTCGCTTGGCGTGCTGGTGGCTGGTATATTTAAAATCGAGCGTGCTAGATTCTACAGCAACGGCATAGAAGTTCTCCTGTCATTCCAGTACTGCAACGTCTTCACCGTAAAGTTCTAAGTCCTCAGGACACGCTGTGCTACAATATTCCCAGCATTCGTTTTCTGCTGCACTCTCGCAATCACGTTGCACGTTGACTAGTGCTGTGCCAGTAGAAAGTTAGAAGAACTAGCACAAGTACTTGGCCCAGCTTTAGTGGAATCAAAGTTTTGATTTTGGCAAAGATTTTCTGTTACTAACCGGCTCTGGATCATTGATGACAAAAAATAAAGTTATTTTCGTTTTGTAAACATCAATAGCAATCGAACTTGGCGCAATTGTTTACGACGCGGGTCGAAAAAATAACACGCGTTCAGTCGGGAAAATACTTGACTGAAGCCATCGTGCGAACGAACGCGGGTGGGATACGTTACGAGTGCGAGCGAGAAAGCAAACCGCAATTGCTGCGCCGGCGCGCGGCGTATTTCATTCGGCGGCGGCGCGCCGACTCAAATTGGCGGCGACGGCTGCGCGCCGGCGCGGCGCTCATATCTACACTGGACCCAACTGCTCACTGAGAGGATTCCAAGAAGCCCGCACAACGTATATCTATCTCACACCAACTCCGAGTTCCCTCGCACTTTCTCGAAGTTCATCATCAGGCCCATCCTGAAACCTAGACGCAACTGTTCACCAAGAGCATTCTAAAAAGTTACTAAAACAGTAAAGTAACTACCTATTACTACTAATACTTATTATATATTACTTTAAATAACGAACAATAAATAAAACTAAATTTAAGTTCTAATCTACGGAATAACTACTCAAACCAAAATAAACGAGAAATCTGTATTTTTGTTACATTTCTTCAAATCAGTACGAACGAAAGCACGTGGTTTGTCGATTGACCATCATTGCATCATCGGGACATCACTAGTCGTGACGTGTTTTCGTAAGAAAGGAATAGCATATTGCATTTTCAAAGTGATGAAAAGTGACAGACATAGTGTGTCTGTACCTCAGTATTCGCACCGGCCAGTATAAAATGGCCTCCGCTGGCTATAAATATTTTCAATGAAATATTGAATTTGACTCAACTGTGGTATGAAATTCCATCTTTTTTGTAATTAGAAGTCTTTGACGACTTTCCGCACCACCTCACACTACAAAAGCCCATAATTAGCCGCGAAAATCCTATTATTTTGTTTTTTTTTTGTGAGAGTCATGCACACTCCGCACAGGTCGTTAACATGGACGCAAGTGAACGGAAAGGCGGGCGACCGCGGATTAAATAAGCGCAACAACACCAACGCTTGGTGACTCGAGTCGCGAACAAACTGAGAAACATTAGGCTTCTAGTGGAGGTGTTCTGTGCCCTGTAGGCTCTATCTATAGGAGGTTATCTGTGGCTCGAACATTACAACCAGTACCGCCTCCGCGCCGCTCTGCCACCGCTGTCAGTGCGTTTCGGTCTTTAAATCATGATGAAAGTCCACGTTGTAACAATTTATCTAAGAAACTTAATATCGCCTCCAAGAAACAGTTGATTGGTTGTTGATTTTTTCTACAAAAGCACATCGATATCTTTATTTCCGATGTCTGCCCGTTTTACGGACACTTCTGCCGTCGGCCATTAACGTTGTTAATCGGGCATTACATTGTTTTTAGTGATTCCTTATCAATTGCTCGCTGTAAGGTTTCCTCCGATATAGACGTGGCTTCATAAAGATGACATGTTTTCGCTTGGCAATAAATTGACTATAAAAAAAGACTCGGTTTAGTTCAGCCATTTAGCTGGTGTGAAACAAACCTCAATGTAAGATTCCATAGGAACTTAAAAATCAATAACTGGTATGTCTGAATTTAAACTTACGAGCGTTTAAAGTTACAATAATAATTAAACGGTTGAACTCGCGTATTAATTATAACTACGGGCGACATTTCGAACCCTTCGAAAGTTCTTCGTGGTAGATATGAGCGCCGCGCCGGCGCGCAGCCGTCGCCGCCAATTTGAGTCGGCGCGCCGCCGCCGAATGAAATACGCCACGCGCCGGCGCAGCAATTGCGGTTTGCTTTCTCGCTCGCACTCGTAACGTATCCCACCCGCGTTCGTTCGCACGATGGCTTCAGTCAAGTATTTTCCCGACTGAACGCGTGTTATTTTTTCGACCCGCGTCGTAAACAATTGCGCCAAGTTCGATTGCTATTGATGTTTACAAAACGAAAATAACTTTATTTTTTGTCATCAATGATCCAGAGCCGGTTAGTAACGGAAAATCTTTGCCAAAATCAAAACTTTGATTCCACTAAAGCTGGGCCAAGTACTTGTGCTAGTTCTTCTAACTTTCTACTGGCACAGCACTAGTCAACGTGCAACGTGATTGCGAGAGTGCAGCAGAAAACGAATGCTGGGAATATTGTAGCACAGCGTGTCCTGAGGACTTAGAACTTTACGGTGAAGACGTTGCAGTACTGGAATGACAGGAGAACTTCTATGCCGTCGCTGTAGAATCTAGCACGCTCGATTTTAAATATACCAGCCACCAGCACGCCAAGCGAGAGAGTATTTTCCACGGCTGGACTCGTGATAACGGCGAAGCGTTCACGGCTTAATCCATTAAATAGGATAGTATTTATCCATGATAATTATCAGTTTTACAAAGAAGCTATAGACCAGTAAACAGTCTTCATCCATAGCTTCTTTGGTGTCATACTAAATATTATATTTAAAGTACTGAAATGATTATTTTTCTTCAAAAATGACCGCTGAATGATTTTATAAAAGTTGGTTTTTGTAATTGTAACGCATGTGACTTTTAGTTTACTTGGATGATTAATTTATAATTATTTCACTGAACTAGAGATCTCTAACTGCTTGTTTGACTGAGAAAGTGCAATTATTTAATGCATATTATTTCTTAAATATTATACGTTCCCGACTTACCTATTAACTTAAATCAATAATAAAAAACCATTTGTTGTGAGCACCGGATGAGCGGTGCGATCATAGACACGTTTCATAATTAAAGATTCTGACGATTATATATGCTTCTTATGTTATTTCGATTATAACCATGATTTTCATTGAAAGTGATTTTTTTGTTAAGTTAGTGTGAAACTTTTAAAAATATGATTGTTTATATAAATATATTATACTCGGTTACTTTGTTAAAATAAATAAAACTTTCTTTATAGTAACAAAAAGTAGGTTTTTTTCACAAATTGCTCCCTTATAAAAATCTAAAGCACAAGGTCACGCCGCCGTGACGCCGCCGCCGCCGCGGAATTTTGCCTATCACGCCGCCGCCGCGGAATTGGCCATCGGCGCTCATATCTACTTCGTGGTACCCGAATCCTGAGGGTGTCAGATGTTTTTGACCACAGTACTGTTAGTAATTACTAGCTTCTGCCCGCGGCTCCGTCCGCGTGGAACTCGTTCATATCGTAGGTCCAGACTTTCAACCCCCATTTAACCGCCTTGGGGTATGATTTCCGGGATAAAAAATAAAAACTTTCTTATGTCCTTTCCCAGGATTCAAAATATCACTATACCAAATTTCATCTCAAACAGTTCAGCTGTTTACGATCGATCACTAGACAAGACTAGAATCACGAATTTACAATCTAGTGTCCTAGACCTTCCTACAATACCTACTCTAAAGAATGCTTTTTGGACTTGAAACTATAGATGTTTATGATCGCAAGATGTCCGTGCGATACTAGGTCAGCAAAATAGGCAATTAAAATTAAATTGTGTGTTGAGAATCTACATTAACGTGACCCACTTGTATTTGCAAAGCTGGTGAAAGGTGAAAGTCCAAACTGTGTTGCAGATTTTTTTTTGTTGTGACTAAACGTGTACATTATGTCGATAGCGGCAGTTTAGTGGCCTGATTGCATTTCAAATGTATCACGAGGAATTTGCACTATCGAAAAATATGGATTCAGTGAATATTTGGGCTTGCTATAAATAGGTACACATCCGTCTAAATTAGTCATCACCATCTAGAGCGCTCTTGCAAACAAACTCAATAGGTGAACCTCGAAAACTGTCCAGAGCTTGTATTTTGAGTATCTTTAGTTACATTCAATGGAATTTATATCATTCTATATTGGATTGTTTTCTTTCGTTCGATTTCAAAACAAAACAAACTCCGCTCTAATTCCTATCAAAGTTGGTTTAAATTCATTGCCTAAATATTTTAATTGTTGTAGGCGGCTATAATGCAGGATAACCTCACGAACCGTTGCCGGTTAATCGACGCTTCAAAAATCGACTTGATAACTTGCCGGCTATAATTCAAGGAATGTGCATTTCATGCATGAGGTCTAAGAGTTGATTCCCAATTGGTGGGATTCTTATCAGGTCCCCTTATCTTTACGGTGATAAATCGCGCCGTGTAAACTATTTAATGCATTGTAACGCCTCTGCGGATTTCTGATCGGAAACATTCTGGGTCTTTTCCCTTAAAAGATTTAAAGAAAGAATAATAGGCTTGTGACCTTATATTTATTTACGGTGCGATTTGAACTATTTAAGGAGAGGAAAAAATGTTTGTATGGGAGCAACTACAATTAAAGAACATAAATAATTAAATACCCAAAAAGAATAGTTAAAGATATACTAATTGACGCAAAAGTATGACGTCACATTTTGTTATTTGTACTAATCATTGCATGGAAAATCAAGTTAATTGCTGTTTCGGTTGCGAAATACTGCGTTTAGGTCCATACCTACTACAAAATTTGTTTCTATAATAGCGTAAGGATTCTATTAGTACCTAATTTACTCTTGGAGAATTAAAAAATTGCATATCCTTCAAAACTCTCAAAGTCCATATCTTTTTATGATATATATATAACTAATTATATTTTGTGTATTTAATTTCATGGTTTACTATCCATTTATCAACACTACGTTATCAATTTTAACATGACGCAACCACCATTATTTATGCTGTGGACTACTGAAGCATGTATGAATTTCTTCATTATAGTCGTTTTATAAGTTCGATAGGTTATTATTTAGAGCAAGCTTTTGGCTCGCGATTTCGTCAGTGTGTACCCTTGAATCGCCTTAAGGGAATACGATGGGTATTCAAATATGCTATTAGACTTTAAACGGTGCAGTTAAACTCATATTTATACACTAGCGGCCGCCCGCGACTTCGTCCGCGTAGATTTTTGATGATGACAAAGAAATAAAATAGGTAAGTGAATTTTATTCTTAGTTAAAATGGTCTAGACATATTACATTTCAAACAGTGGCAGACGCTGATATGCGATTGTTAAAGATTTTCCAATCAGATTACGGGAATTGTTTGCAGAATGCTTAATACTTATTCCGTCAGTTACCTGATGCTTTAATCTAATTTTAATCTTTGGCAAAAATGACTGCAAGATATAGAGCGAGCGTATAAAACCTTCAACCTTTTTTAACCCCCATTGGGATAGAATTTTCTTGAACGCTGAAATCACTTTTTTGTATTGTAATAAGTTAAATTTCTACAAAGTTTCAAGTCTCTAGTTCAAAAAATAATATTTCCCCCATACAAACATTGCACCCCCATTTAACCCCCTTAGGGGTAGAATTTTCTAAAACGCAGAAATAACTTTTTTGTATTTTAATAAGTAATGTTTCTACAAAGTTTCAAGTTTCTAGCTCAAAAAAAAAGATGTCCCATACAAACTTTGCACCCATATTTAACCCTCTTAAGGGTGTAATTTTCTTAAACGCAGATTTTTTTTGTATTCTAATTAGTAATCTTTCTACAAAGTTTCAAGTTCATAGTTCAAAAATTAATGTTTCCCCCATACAAACATTGCACCCCTATTTTAACCTCCTTAGGGGTGAAATTTTCTAAAACGCAGAAATTACTTTGTTTGTATCTTAATAAGTAATCTTTCTACAAAGTTTCAAGTCTCTAGTTAAAAAAATAATGATTCCCCCATACAAACTTTGCACCCCCATTTAACCCCCTTAGGGATGGAATTTCCAAAAATCCCGTCTTATCCGTTGCCTACGTCATAAAAGGAAGTCCTGGTGTAAATTTCAAGTTTCTAGTCCCAGTAGTTTCGGCTGTGCGTTGATGAGTGAGTCAGTCAGGACATAGGCAATCTATATATATAAAACGCAAAGGTGATTGACTGATTGACTGACTGATCTATCAACGCACAGCCCAAACTAAACGACCGATCGGGCTGAAATTTGGCATGCTGATAGCCACTATGATGTAGACATCCGCTAAGAAAGGATTTTTGAAAACTCACCCCCTAAGGGGGAAAAACGGGGGTCCAAAGTTTGTATGGGGGAAGCATTATTTTTTGAAATATAGACTTAAAACTTTGTAGGAAGATTACTTATTAAGATACAAAAAAATTACTTTCAGCGTTTTACAAAATTCCTTCCCTAAGGGGGTTAAATAGGGGTGCAAAGTTTGTATTCAAAACTACTGGGACTACAAACTTGAAGTTTACACCAGACCTTCCTTTTATGACGTAGGCAAGGGACAAGACGGGATTTTTGTAAATTCTGTCCCTAAGGGTGTTAAATAGGGGTGCAAAGTTTGTATGGGTGAAACATTATTTTTTGTACTAGAGACTTGAAACTTTGTAGGGATATTACTAATTAAGATACAAAAAAAGTTCTTTCAGCGTTTTAGAAAATTCCATCCCTAAAGGGGGTCAAATAGGGGTGCAAATTTTGTATTCAAAACTACTGGGACTAGGAACTTGAAAATTACACCAGAAGTTCTTTTTATGATGTAGGTAAGGGATAGAACAGGATTTTTGGAAATGGTATCCCTAAGGGGGTGAAATGGGGGTCCAAAGTTTGTATGGGGGAACATTATTTATTGAACTGGAGACTTAAAACTTTGTAGGAAGATTACTTATTGATACCAAAAAAGTACTTTCGGCGTTTTATAAAATTCTACCCCTAAGGGGGTTAAATAGGGGTGCAATGTTTGAATTAAAAACTGCTGGGACTACAAACTTGAAATTTACACCAGAACTTCCTTTTATAACGTAGGCAAGGGATACGACGGGATTTTTGGAAATTCTATCCCTGAGGGTGTTAAATAGGGGTGCAAAGTTTGTATGGGAGAAACATTATTTTTTGTACTATAGACTTGAAACTTTGTAGGGATATTATTTATTAAGATACAAAAAAGTGCTTTCAGCGTTTTGGAAAATTCTACCCCTAAGGGGGTCAAATAGGGGTGCAATGTTTGTATGACGTAAACATTATTTATTTAACTAGAGACTTGAAACTTTGTAGGAAGATTACTTATTAGGATACAAATAAAAATATAATTAGCGTTTTTAAAATTCCACCCCTAAGGAGATTAAATAGGGGGGCACAGTTTGTATTCAAAACTACTGGGACTACAAACTTGAAATTTACACCAGAACGTCCTTTTATTACGTAAGCAAGGGACAAAACCGGACTTTTGGAAATCCTATCTCAAAGGGGGTTAAAAAGGGGTGCAAAGTTTGTATGGGAGAAATATGTTTTTTTGTACTAGACTTGAAACTTTGTAGGGATATTACTTATAAAGATACAAAAAAAATTCTTTCAGCGTTTTAGAAAATTCCATCCCTAAAAGGGGTCATATAGGGGTGCAATGTTTGTATGGGGTAAACATTATTTATTGAACTAGAGAATTGAAACTTTGTAGGAAGATTACTTATTAGTATACAAAAAAAAACATCTTCAGCGTTTCATAAAATTCCACCCCTAAGGGGATTAAATAGGGGGGCACAGTTTGTATTCAAAACTACTGGGACTACAAACTTGAAATTTACACCAGAACGTCCTTTTATTACGTAAGCAAGGGACAAGACCGGAATTTTGAAAACTCTAGTTCAATAAATAATGTTTACCCCATACAAACATTGCGCCCCTATTTGACCCCGTTTAGGAGTGGAATTTTCTAAAACGCTGAAATATTTTTTTTGTATCTTAATAAGTAATATCCCTACAAAGTTTCAAGTCTCTAGTAAAAAAAATAATGTTTCACCCATACAAACTTTGCACCCCTATTTAATCCCCTTAGGGGTGGAATTTTATAAAACGCTGAAGATGTTTTTTTTTGTATACTAATAAGTAATCTTCCTACAAAGTTTCAATTCTCTAGTACAATAAATAATGTTTACCCCATACAAACATTGCACCCCTATATGACCCCTTTTAGGGATGGAATTTTCTAAAACGCTGAAAGATTTTTTTTTGTATCTTTATAAGTAATATCCCTACAAAGTTTCAAGTCTAGTACAAAAAAACATATTTCTCCCATACAAACTTTGCACCCCTTTTTAACCCCCTTTGGGATAGGATTTCCAAAAGTCCGGTCTTGTCCCTTGCTAACGTAATAAAAGGACGTTCTGGTGTAAATTTCAAGTTTGTAGTCCCAGTAGTTTTGAATACAAACTGTGCCCCCCTATTTAATCCCCTTAGGGGTGGAATTTTATAAAACGCTGAAGATGTTTTTTTTTGTATACTAATAAGTAATCTTCCTACAAAGTTTCAATTCTCTAGTTCAATAAATAATGTTTACCCCATACAAACATTGCACCCCTATATGACCCCTTTTAGGGATGGAATTTTCTAAAACGCTGAAAGAATTTTTTTTGTATCTTTATAAGTAATATCCCTACAAAGTTTCAAGTCTAGTACAAAAAAACATTTCTCCCGTACAAACTTTGCACCCCTTTTTAACCCCCTTTGGGATAGGATTTCCAAAAGTCCGGTCTTGTCCCTTGCTTACGTAATAAAAGGACGTTCTGGTGTAAATTTCAAGTTTGTAGTCCCAGTAGTTTTGAATACAAACTGTGCCCCCCTATTTAATCTCCTTAGGGGTGGAATTTTAAAAACGCTAATTATATTTTTATTTGTATCCTAATAAGTAATCTTCCTACAAAGTTTCAAGTCTCTAGTTAAATAAATAATGTTTACGTCATACAAACATTGCACCCCTATTTGACCCCCTTAGGGGTAGAATTTTCCAAAACGCTGAAAGCACTTTTTTGTATCTTAATAAATAATATCCCTACAAAGTTTCAAGTCTCTAGTACAAAAAATAATGTTTCTCCCATACAAACTTTGCACCCCTATTTAACACCCTCAGGGATAGAATTTCCAAAAATCCCGTCGTATCCCTTGCCTACGTTATAAAAGGAAGTTCTGGTGTAAATTTCAAGTTTGTAGTCCCAGCAGTTTTTATTTCAAACTTTGCACCCCTATTTAACCCCCTTAGGGGTAGAATTTTATAAAACGCCGAAAGTACTTTTTTGGTATCAATAAGTAATCTTCCTACAAAGTTTTAAGTCTCCAGTTCAATAAATAATGTTCCCCCATACAAACTTTGGACCCCCATTTCACCCCCTTAGGGATAGCATTTCTAAAAATCCTGTTCTATCCCTTACCTACATCATTAAAAGAACTTCTGGTGTAATTTTCAAGTTCCTAGTCCCAGTAGTTTTGAATACAAATTTGCACCCCTATTTGACCCCCTTTAGGGGTGGAATTTTCTAAAACGCTGAAAGAACTTTTTTTGTATCTTAATTAGTAATATCCCTACAAAGTTTCAAGTCTCTAGTACAAAAAATAATGTTTCACCCATACAAACTTTGCACCCCTATTTAACACCCTTAGGGACAGAATTTACAAAAATCCCGTCTTGTCCCTTGCCTACGTCATAAAAGGAAGGTCTGGTGTAAACTTCAAGTTTGTAGTCCCAGTAGTTTTGAATACAAACTTTGCACCCCTATTTAACCCCCTTAGGGAAGGAATTTTGTAAAACGCTGAAAGTAATTTTTTTTGTATCTTAATAAGTAATCTTCCTACAAAGTTTTAAGTCTATATTTCAAAAAATAATGCTTCCCCCATACAAACTTTGGACCCCCGTTTTTCCCCCTTAGGGGGTGAGTTTTCAAAAATCCTTTCTTAGCGGATGTCTACATCATAGTGGCTATCAGCATGCCAAATTTCAGCCCGATCGGTCCATTAGTTTGGGCTGTGCGTTGATAGATCAGTCAGTCAATCAGTCAATCAGTCAGTCACCTTTGCGTTTTATATATATAGATTACTTTTACTACGCGGGCGAAGCCGCGGGCAAAAGCTAGTTATATATATAGATGTCCTTTCCGGGGTGTAACACTATCTCTTATCAATCGGTTCAGAAAACTTGACAGACAATACTACTTTCATCTGACAATCATAATTTAAGGCAGATAAATACAAAGAAAATATGCAAACACCTCGGCCTCCTTTTAACGTAAATTTTGATAAATGTGTTGTTTAAATAATCGTTATATTGTTATCAAATTAAAGTGCGAGACATCGCTGCGTACAAGCATAACGCCTGCGTTAATTTATGCAGGCGCAATTATGATAGCAGTTGCTAAGTAACTCGTTGGTCATAGGAACACTAATATATTATGTGAAACTAAACACGGCTATTATTCTGATTTTTTCCACACACGTTTTATGCCTGAGGTCTGCATTTATTACTGTTTTACACTGAAGTTGGCCATGATAATTCAGTACTTACCCGACGTAACCCCGTTGACTTAGGCTCTCCCCACAGCTATCGACGCGGAATCGGCGTTAGCCGATCAAAAAACTCTTTATGTCCGACGTCCATCGACGGTATAACGAACAAAACACGAGGAATGTGGTACAAACCACTCGGCGAAAGCCGATTCCGCGTCGATAGGTGTGGGGAGACCCTTAGGGCTCGTTAGAATAGTCTCGTATACAGAAAAGTACGTTTTGTATAAAAAATAAAAAACAACCGTTTTCCTTTCTTATTTTTGAACTTTTTATGGCTGTTTTAACTGATTATATGTTAAAATTGTCATTGTTTAACATTTTAACCTATTTTTAATTCTCAACGCAAAGAGAGGTATCTCTGTATCAGTCTGTGGTATCGTAGCTCCCAAACGGAAGAACCGATTTTAATTAGTTTTTTTGGGTCATAGATATTTTTTTATCCCGAGTGTTCTTAGCCATCACATCACTTCATCAGCCTATATACGTCCCACTGCTGGGCACAGGCCTCCTCTCATGGATGAAAATCTGTTCAGCCGTTTTTGAGTTATTTGACTTTGAAATGGAAACTTTTCGAAGTTGTAGGTAGGTAATCCGACAGACACGGATTATGTTTGACGGCCTATGCTCAATAGAAGTTGCTTGTCCCCAGGACCATCGACCCGAAGCCGTGCAACCCTCGCACGCTGCAAAAACCGAAGCGGGGCGGGGGCTACCCGAAGGTGTTCCTCGGCGGTCTGCCCTCGAACATCACGGAGACCGACCTGCGCGTGTTCTTCGGCCGCTACGGCAAGGTGATGGAGGTCGTCATCATGTACGACCAGGAGAAGAAGAAGTCGAGAGGTAATTTTGTGTAGAATCGATGGCCGTTGGGGCGGAGAGGTTACGAGAGGACCACGTACCGGAAAGCGCGGCGTGGGTAGAGACGCAAGGTGGAAATGATCTGTAAAGCTCGGGGAAGGCCGCTGGGTGCGGGTGGCGCAGGACCGGCCATTGTGGCACTCTTTGGGGGAGGCCTATGTCCAGCAGTTGACGTCTCTCGGCTGATATGATGATGATGATATTGTGCAAAGAGGGCGGGAATTCCGGAGGGACATACACATATGTATTTTATCACGACGCTTCGCTTGCGCGGTCTTCTAGTCCGCTCTTCTACTATATCTACTCTTCTACTCTAATATTATAAAGAGGAAAGATTTATTTATTTATTCACAATAATACAATGCAAGCTTACAGTATGGGCACCAAATCTCTTACACGCTAAAATAACAAAAAAACATAACATTCACAGGTAAAAAAGGTCACAAATCGTAATTATATTAATGTCATTCCATTAATAAAATGCCAGTTCAAAAATGTCCTAGCAATATTGCACAAGTATGACAAACGATCAGCGAACACGTCAGCGTCTTCGTGCTGAGTGAGCATTAGATGCAACCATGTGATGGCACGGGAGGTAGGCGCGTGGCTCGCGTAGCGCGTGCGAGCGGACGGCCGCTGCAGCAGGCCCGGCCGGCGGCGCGGCGCCACCGCCCCCGCCCCGTCCGCGTCCGTGGGTATCCGCTTCGGAACGACCAACCCGATCCGAGCCAACACCTCTGCACTATCCACTCGGTGATGGACAACTGACAGATAGTGGACTAGTAGCAATAGCTTTCTTCTAAGTGCCAGCGTATCTAGCCCGACCATGCCCGAGACAAAGATGGAGGGATAGAGTACGGGTAGTAACCGTAGGCTTTCTTGTACAGCCAGCGAGCAAATTTGCGTTGTACTTTCTCGATCATGAGAGAGTATTTGCTCTCATACGGATCCCAAACAACAGCACCATATTCCAACTTGCTCCTTAATGCGCTGAAGAGAATTTTAGCCACTCCGATATGAAATTGTTTTGCAATCCTCATCACAAATCCCAAGGTCCTGCAAGCCTGCTTGCATATGCCAGTTACGTGCCTATGGAAGTCAAACTTATCATCTAATATTAAACCTAGGTCACGAATTTCACTAACTCTTTCCAGAGTGTTGCCAGCTAAATGATACTCAGTTTGGAGTGGAGAGCGTTTACGTGAAAAAGTGATCACCTTACATTTATTGACATTGAAAGGCAATCGATTTAAATTACTCCACTCGGCTGCCGCGTGAATGTCAGCCTGTAACGCTGCACTATCGGCCGTACTACCGATACCTCGGAACAGCTTCAGGTCATCCGCAAAAAGCAAACTCTCGGCGGTGCGAGTCACATCAGGCAGGTCGTTAATCATCAGGAGAAACAGCGTAGGCCCTAGAGTACTGCCCTGACTTACTCCTGATAGCGTGAAGTAATGGTTTGACTCATAACCACCCACCCTGACGTACTGTTGGCGGTCAGACATGTAACTAGCGAAAAATTTCAGAAGCTTTGGCGTGAAGCCTGCTAATGCTAGTTTTTCCAGCAAGATGTCATTGTCAACCAGGTCAAACGCTTTCCTGAAGTCGAAATATGCAGCATCGACCTGGCGGCCCGCATCCATCTCCTTACAAACGTAGTCAGCGAGGGCAACGAGGTTTGTAGTGGTCGATCGGGATTTTCGGAAGCCGTGCTGACTGGGGTGCAAACGGTCTGCTACCTGCAGGCTGATGCAGCGGTTAACGATCGTCTCAAAGACTTTTCCAAACACGGGGAGAACTGCTATCGGCCTAAAAGAGGTGATATCAGTATCAGGCCCGCCCTTAGGAACCGGCGTCACCCTCGATGCTTTCCAACAATTTGGATAGATAGACTGCTCAATTGAGAGGTTAAAAACGTGTAACAAAGGAGTCGTTAAGACAGAGGCACAATCTTTAGCCAAAAATACAGGGATGCCATCCGGACCCCCAGCCGAACGAGGCTTAAGGTTCTGAATCGCCTTCTTAAAGTCAATCTCACAGACAAAGGGGATGGACACCGACCTAGAGTCACCCAAGGAGTGCGCCGCGCGCGCTGCGGCTTCAGGGTCTAGACGCGGTTTGACCTGTTGGAACACCGAGCTGAAGTACTTAGCGAAGGCATCAGCTGCGCACTGTCCACTTAATGGCTCCCCATCAAGATGGAAGAATACATCACAGTGTTGTCGGTCTCTCTTTTTGTCCTTAACGTACTCCCAGAACTTTGCCGGGCAGTTAACAATACAATTTTGAACATTATTTATGTACTGATTATACGCTTTATCAATCAGGTTTTTTACATGCGCTCTGTAGTATTTGAACATATGTCTATTGAAATCGCTCCCATCACGCTTGAATTTCTTCAAGTGGAAGTATTTGAGTTTAATGTTTCTAATAATATCTCCTGAGTACCATTTTGGGTACACGTACTTGGAATGGATACTAGAGCGCTTTCTAAGGGGAACATACTGGCTGAAGCAGGAATAAAGTTTAGCGTATAGTATTTCAGTAGCACAGTCAACATCCTTGGTCGCCAGGAGATCGTCCCAATCAATGGCAGAGAGGGCCAAATAGAGTGATTCATAGTCGGCTTTACGCCAGTCCCAGTCGGGGTACGAAGCAGCGCGCGGGCGCGGCGCCGCCGAGAGCACCGGAGGCGGTCCACGCGGTAACAATGCCAACACCGTAAGCGGCGGGTGGTACGCATCCATTGGAACCAACATTTCATTAGTGCCACTGGATACAGAAAGATTTTTTCCATCCAGGTCACTCAGCACGAGGTCCAACATGCCACCATGATCGTTTACAATACTATTATACTGCGTTAGCTTACAAACATTACAAAAAATGTCAAAGTCAGTTTTTAAATTATTACAACACGAATTAAGATTAAAATCACCAAATAACATAAAATATAAGTCTGGATAAGCGCATACTGCATTTTCAATACATGATAAGACGCTCAAGTACTGCTCACTATTGTAACTAGGCGGTAAATATACGACACAACATAAAAATTTCAAATTCTTGTAAGTAATAATTACAAATAACAGCTCCTTGTCAGGTGTAAGCCCATCAATATCATGGAGAATACGCATAGAATAGTGCTCGCGTGTGGCCAGCAGCACCCCGCCGATTTGATTGTTTGTTTGTTTATTTGTATTTTATAGGCTCCGAAACTACTTTACCGATTTGAAAAACTCTTTTACAATTAGAAGCCGACATTGTCCCCGATGAACATAGGCTACTTTTTACCGCTTCATTCCTACGGGAAAATGGAAAACCAACCGTGCGAAGCCGGGCCGGGCAGCTAGTATATAATCATTTTCTTGTCTTAGGAATATCCACATCCAGGCAGTGCCTTCGGTAATATTCGCCGTCGGCACGTTCAGATGTTTGTGGGACAGCATCACGCAAATTGCATATGCTTTATGTTCCTTTGAACTTGAAAGTCTAAAATATTTGCGACAAATATTAATTTTGTAAAATTTGTCTCTTAATCCTTTGGACACCAAGGAAAACCTAAAGGTGCTGTGACAACTTGTTGAACGGTTCTAGGCGGGCGTTATGGCTTGCGCTGTCAAAGTCGCCTTCATGCTTTCAACCAAGGGTCTCATTTACACTAACGGAAATAACATGGTGTGTCCATGTCACTTTCGTACATGAAGGGCGTCCAAAAGGTCAAATATCATCTTATACAATAATATTATCAATACAGGAAAGGCTAAAGTAACATTTTCAATTTGTTATAGGCTTCGGATTCTTGTCCTTCGAGGAGGAGATGTCAGTTGAGCGGGTGACCCAGGAGCACTTCATCAACCTCAACGGGAAGCAGGTAAATATATCCTAAACAGACTACCTTGATATATAACCTATGTACGTGAACCCTTATGAGAGGGAATAGGCGGTAGTTCCAGCACTAGATTCCAAATAAGGGCAGGACGCTGACCACAGATATAGATATACACTAGATAAGTTACACACCACAATCTGTATGAAAAAAAAGACCGTGCCACTTTTTTCTACCTACTGTGACGTCACATGAGCGAATTTGTGATGTGAATTCCCCGTTGACCGCGCAAAATCGATTCTGCAATAAGGCATTTTCTGAATATTCACGGACAACCGGCTACCACAACAGACGCGCGCGGTATGTAACTTGGAGACCGAATTCGGACACGCGTGATATTTGTATATCTATATCTGTGACAATATTTAGGTTCATCCTACTCTCAAAATTGTTTCTACTTGTTGTCATTTATATTATTTTTAGCTTCGCACTGTCTTCACATTTCTCAGGTTATTGTTAATATGAATAAAACAACTAAGTGTCTTCGAATATCAATGACGCTGGCGGTTTAACACAACTTGCTGCTAAATCGCGACTCTTCCTCTGAAATTTATCTTCTCAACAAGATCTTAGATTTAACTGACAGCTCTGCGGATAATACTTTTAGATCCACACCAATCTCGATTATTCTACAGTCATCGCATCATCTCGCTCTGCAGTTTGTAGATACAATTACCAGCATTCATCTCGGCCATAACAAAGCCGGAAAAAACATTGACACGTCCATTGGCTTATTTGTGCTAGCTTAGTGATAGGAAATATTATTGCTGTTCAACTGAACAAGCAAAACTTGGTTTCGTAATAGTCACTGTTTTTGAAACTTTTGCTATTAGAGCTCCGGTCTTTCACTTCAACTTTATCTGCACTCCTAAAGTTTCCATCGGTTATTACCATATGTATATCTGTCTAGCTAGGTACGAGTATTTATTATTATGGAATGGAAAAGTAACTCTAGGAAAGCAAAAGTTGAAGTTGTGGAAAATAAAAGCAATCATTGAACGCAATGTACGAGGGCTGTTCCGAAAATTTTTAGTTAAACAAAAACTATAAGGAATATAATAAAACTTTAATTACAGTTTTTCAAAGTATTCCCCTGCTACATTTATGCTGTTATGCATTCGACTGAACCAACTTTCAAAACAGGAAAAAAACTGTTCTTGCGGAAGGTCAAAAAAAAGTCGCCTGAATTCGTCTACTGCTTCATCCGCCGTCGAAAATCGTCGCCCACGTAATGATTTTTTTAACGTGGGGAACAGAAAAAAATCACACGGAGCCAGGTCAGGGCTGTACGCAGGGTGTGGTAGCAGTTGCACTCCTGATTTGCTAAAAAAATCCATGGTTCTGGCAGCCGTGTGAGCCGGAGCATTATCTTGATGAAAAATTATGCCCCGGGTTCCAGTACTTGGACGGCTGACGTTCAGCTCCTGGAAGGCCTGTGGCAAGCAAACTTCACTGTACCATTGGCTGGTAACTGTTTTATGATCCTCAAGTGGAATTACGGCTACCGGTCCACTACGTCGAAAAAAAACAGCAACCATTTATTTGTTGACGCTTCGGCCGCGAACTACTTTGAAATTGAAATTGAAAAAAATTGAAAAATTGTTTATTCAGTTAAGAGCTTACAGTGTTTCTTATATCCAATACTTCTGCCAAACCACATAGTGGTTTGTTGGCAGACGATGCTCCAATTTGTACAAATTGTTTAGTAAGCTGTTTGAATATACCAAAACTTAATTAATAAAATGAAAAAAAAAAATGAAATGAAATCACTGACCGGCCATTGGCAGACTTCATTTTCAATGTAATGAAGTCTACATATGGTCGATCAGGTACTCTTACTTATCTAGGTATGGTTCATCGTTATCTCTTACTTCAATACTGAACAATAAACATACTTAGGTTGGAATATTGAGCTGTCCGATTCTCTCGTGAATTTGTACTTGAAATTTGAGTCTTCAGGATATAATAGGGTATATAATATTACTTTAGTAGGTAAATCATCTTCTTCAAAGACCCATTGCGTGGATTGCTGTTTTGTAAATGGGTCGTAGCTATATATCCAAGATTCGTCGGATGTCACAATGTAGCTCACTTGTTGTGAATCGCCTTTATCGAATTTTTTTAGCATAAATTTGCACCAATCGACACGTCTATCTTTTTGCTCCTGTGTGAGAAAATGTGGTATCCATCGAGACGAAACCTTCCGAACTTGAAGGTGGTCATGCAAAATGGTAGAAACTGCCTGGGATCCAATCTTCAGTTCATCCTGAATTTCTCGGTGGGTAATGTTTCGAGATTCCTTGATTAGCCACTCCACCTTGATAACATTTTCTGGACTGACTGCCGTTGGCGGTCGCCCCGGTCTAGGCTCATCTTTGACGTCGCTCCGCCCACGCTTAAATTCACGGAACCAGTAACTGACAGTGGCAAGAGATGGGGATAATGCCCCAAAAACACTAGTTAAATTTTCACGAGAATCCTTGTAAGTTAGCCCTCGTTTATAATCATAATATATCATAGCACGAAATGCTTCCCGCGTTAGCTCCATTTTTGCGAGCAAAAAGTGGCAGACATGTTTTTTTTCTGATTTCATAAAAAAATAACGGAATGTCACTGGCTAGTGACATTTACACGAAAAAGTTTGTAATGAAATTTGCCTTTGAGCTACAGTAAAATTATATGAATACGATTAATAGTACGCTGTTGACTAACTATTTTCGGAACAGCCCTCGTAACAAAAAAAAACCCACATCTTTCATTCGGAAAACTAAGTTTTTCGTTACGACGAGAGGGATAAAAATGCTACTGTTCTGTTCAAGCTGATTTTTTAATTTATTCATTCGCATGCTAGCATTTACGCAATGTGCCAATATAACACAGATCTTAGCAACTTTACATGAAAATGTATGAATTTTTCGTATCTAATTTTAACAGCATCTTTTTTAAATTTCTTCATAATCTATGTGAAAAATAGTATGTTTCACTCGGAAGCAAAATTATCTTCGTCTGGGGAGTTAACACTTGTTCCCCTCACGGCGCTCAGGATCCTACGTTAGAATCCCTCGCTACGCTCAGGATTTTATTGTAGGATCCCTCGCTTCGTTCATGATTACACCGCCCTCCCCGTAAATATACTATTTTGCTCCCTTGTGACACAAATAACTAGTTAGTCTTTGAACTTTGGTAGAGCTCAGTCTTAATTTGTACTAGAAAGCAACATACCGTTTGTCATAATTTTGAATTGTAATAATAATCGATAGTGATACGAAAATATCTATTATGGCAATGGTATAACGTTAGCTGTTGATTATGGTGAAATGTGTTAAATTCAATGAAAATAAAGTTTACATATTTTAGAAACAATGACAGCAGATAAAGAATAGCGTTGTTACACTAAAAATTCATGCAAAATCGATGTCGATAAGTTGAACTCTAATTCTGCATGCTCAAATTATCGTTAAGCACTCGTATAATTAATTACCTGACTGGAAATTGAGTTGGGTAGAGGTCTATACGTTAATATCATGCACCTTTCTCTCGCATTAAAATTAATTACCAACAGTGTTAAGTGCTAGTAAATTCTCCATACTAAAAACGTACGTTAAAATAATTTCCTAACCACGTGCATGACTAAGTATGCGTTTACAGCTTTGGTCAAACTTTTTGTCAGTTGCATGTACCTAATACGGAACTTTCGAAGGAAATAGTTCAGTCGCCCTTTAGTCCCTTTCGTTCAGTTCTATCAATAGCAATTGGTCGTTCACATCACGCTTTGGACCGCTTCGTATCCGAGGTTCTGAGACTTTCACCCCCTTATTCATACAACTTAAAATGCGTCAGGTTAATAAAATGTGTTTTCTCCCTTTCTGACGAACACATAAGTCAGTTACAGACAAACGACATTTAACCCGTATTGTTTCCTCGTGAGCTCCTTGGATTTTAATGAAATAAGGAGCTGAGACAAAGTTGGATCGTGCAAGAGGAAATAGTTCCTTTCGGTCCGCGGCCGGACTTAATTCCTAATCAAAATTAGTGACTGACTTAATCTTAGTCGCGTAATAAACAAATCACACTTTGTTTTAATGTACGTTGTCTTATAATTGGCACTAAAATCCTAATTATGCTAACCAGGTTTTGCGAGCAGACATGTCTACATTGTCTACCCAATTGGAACAGCTTTTTAATTACCTACGATTATATGCTCGAACATTACGTACCGTAAGCATTAATTGTTCTATCAAAGTGAAACATAAGCAAGTAAGCAGTAATTAAACTGACATTAGTTGCCTGCAAAGAATTTCATATCTGTCACTTTGATCAAGTAATTGAGTTAATCAAACGAGTAATGTTCAATGCCAGTGGCTGTGAACTGAACAATTCGTTTTGAGAATTGATAGCAGTTTTATTTGTTATGTTTTACCAGTCGATAGTAGTTCTGCAATAGAATGGCTTCCAGTGTTGCCAACCCTCCCAAATAAGGCACGTTCAGAAATACAGCTAACAACATTTGTATTAAGTATATGGTTACTCCATAGTTATGTGGTTTTGAAGACTAAACATCTATAATCGCATTGTATATGTATGTTCATCTTTTGTTAGACTGTAACTTTATAGGCGAAATAAAGTATGCCATACGATTCAATAATAGTTCATTTGAATTTTGGAATGTTTATCCTGCTGATTAACCTGGCGTTTCTGCTAAAGCTAAATATTAGCATTATATAAAAAAGAAACGGCGAGGTTTTAAGTTTTTACGGTCCTCCTACTGGGAGTAACATTCGAAGTTTCACATCCGATAAAAATCATCTTCACTATATATATTTCATCCCTCTGTTTTGCTTGCGTTCTTTATAATATGCGAGTGGAGCCGCGAGGTCCGCTAGTATACTTGTCTTAACAAATATCCACATCCAGGCAGTGCCTTCGGTAATATTCGCCGTCGGCACGTTCAGATGTTTGTGGGACAGCATCACGCAAATTGCATTTATGCTTTATGTTCCTTTGAACTTAAAAGTCTATAATGTTTGCTACAAAAAAAAAGTAAAAGTTGACACGTCTATGCACGCCAAGAACATCTAAAGTGTTGTAACTGCTCTTGTGGATGTTATGTCGTGCGCTTTCAAAGTCACCTTCATGCTTTCAACTAAGGTTCATATTCACACTTAATGGAAAAATGTTTGTGTGTCCGTGTCACTTCCGCACCTAAAGGGCGGGGTCTAAAATGTCAAATAATTTATTGCCTGCGAATAATGTCATGTCCTATATTTTGATTTAGTTATTATTATTATTGTTGATTTGTGGTCCTTAATATGCCGCTCCGCCCAGCAAGTGATCTATTGTGGCAATTTGTATGGGAAGTTTGACAGTTCTCTACCAGATGACATCTGTCGGCGCCATATTAAAGTTACCAGTGTTTAAATTGTGGTCGATGCAATCCGTCTTTAGCATGTTGTCAGAGAAAGATAGTCGAGTGAGTGTGGGCAACGTTGCAGGTGGAGATCAAGCGCGCCGAGCCGCGCGACGGGTCCGGCAAGCTGGGCTCGGGCGGGGGCATGGGCGGCGGCATGGGCGGCGCGCCCGGCGACGCGCCCGGCGCCGGCCAGTGGGGGCCGCCCGCCGCCGCGCCCATCAACATGATCCAGGGACACAACGGCCAGATGGGCGGCCCGCCCATCAACATGCCCATGGCCGGTCCCAACATCATGCAGGGGTGAGTACACTACTATGTTTATGTCAGGAAAAACATTGATTCATTCTGTTAAATATTTGATACCAATTATTTTAATACACGAAATAAAAATAGCAACCTAAAAGTTTCGTGTTCGTAAAGTGTACAAGTTCATTTTGGGGTCAATGTATCCATTTTTAACCCCCCGCGCAAAGAGAGGAGTGTTATAAGTTTAACGTATGTATCTGGGTGTGGTATCTTAGCTCCCAAATGGATGGACCGATTTGAATGCGGTTTTTTTGTGACAGATAATTTTATCCCGAGTTTCTGTAGCCATGTTTCATGAAAATCTGTTCAGCCGTTTTTGAGATATTGGACTTTTGAAATGAAAAAGTCGGGGGTTGTTCAACTTTTCTAAGTTGTAGTTATTATAATAAATTACCTAATGAAACTTTGGCTCTACCCTTTCCAGCTCTAAAAAAATGAAAATGTCGGGTGTTGTTCAACTTTTCTAAGTTGTACTTATATTATAATAAATTACCTAATGAAACTTTGGCTCTACCCTTTCTAGCTCTAAAAAATTACTTGAAAAAAACATTGATGTCAAAGGCCAATTAAATTACAGGGTTGAAAACACTATGTCACTAACAAAAATGTATAGCCCAAACCAGAGCCCAAAATAGCTTAATCATTCATATAGCTTATTCAGGGCGGCGCTTTTGTTCACCTATTTTTTTAAGTCCTATTATTGGAAGTCCGAAAATGTTCTTCATAGAATGTTACGTCATAATAATCGTTAGTCCTAATAATTCTTATTCCTAACGATCGTAAGTCATAAATACTCGAGGTCATAATGACAATAATCATAACTTTCTCAAATCCTAATATTGATTTTCATAATTTTTTTCATCATAACACTCACTTGCCCGTTTTATTTAAATTCATAATGACACTAGTCGTACATTTTCTAATACTAAATTTGTTTTTCATAATATTTCTCATCATAAATGTTAGTTGGCGTTATCGAAGTAAATAAACGTGTTTGTTTTTATCGCAAAGTACAAGACGAGGTCACAAGACTCTAGCTAGACGCTAAGCAAGCCGCCTGTCTGTGCGGACGTGGCCTAAGGCAGGTCCGTGTAGGTACGACGACGAGCGAAGCGAGGAGGAGTGTTAGTTGTACCGCGACCCTACGCGCCGCGGCAGCGGCCGGCGAAGCGCCAGAACCGATTTTTTTTTTATATACTTGGGGAAAGCGTTTATTTATTAGGAAAAACAAAATTAGGAGTTGAAGTATGATCTTAGTTATTATATTAGGACTAACAAAAATATGATGCATGTCCGTTATGAAGAAAATTGTTATGATTAACAAAAGTATGACTTCAAGCAAGTTCTTGCTAATGAAATTAGGAAGAAATTTTTTAGGACAACTGATCATTATGACTTCCAATGATAGTTACAGAAATTTAGGAACAAAAGAGTTAGGACGTTAAAAATTAGGACTAGCGATGCTAATGACTACAATACGTTAGACAAAAAAAAAAGGATCATGAATTTTATGGCAGCCAATATGGACCCCTTATTCAGACATGTGTGCTTGTATAATAACGCATTATGATGATTTTTTTCTTTGTATTCAAATTCTTATTTTTAGTAGGTTAAGAACTATCGTTGTAATAAGCTCTTTTTTTCGGCAAAAAACTACTGACTGCCGAGTTTGCTTCGGCGTTTCTTCTTAACAGTGGTCATCGTTTTCAAAAACGCTGGTAGAATTTTGACTTGTACAAGTGCCATTACGGCCTACTTGCAGAATAAAATTCATTTATTTCATATATTTTCATCATTGGCCCTGTACCAGGTCTGTCTCTCTTGCCAGTACGGCTAAAGTCGGCTCCCCAGCAAACCTCCAAGGTGCACATTCATCCGAACGCGGCTGACTCAGCCGGGTTCATCGTCAGCCCTCTGCCAAGCCTGTCCCTCTTGCCAGTTCGGCTAAAGTTGGCTCCAGCATACCTCCGAGGTGAACATTCATCCCAATGTGGCTGACTTAGCCTGAGTCATCATCAGCCCTCTGCCAAGCCTGTCTCTCTTGCAAGTTCGGCGGAAGTCTGCTCCAAGGTGCAAATTCATCACGACATTGACATTATGATTAGTACACTTCTAAGGTGCCAATTCATCCGGAGGCGGCTGACTCCCCATGGACAGTGACACTATTATTTATTGTGTCTGCAGTCCACTGTTGAACGTATAGGCCTCTTCAAAGGCAAACCACAAACGATGTGGTCCAAGTAATTTTATTGCTGACATTTCAATGAAAATTTACAGTACTTTAAACATGTTTGGAGCCGACTAGTAACGTCTCTTTTTATTATTCATCTCGTTGCGTGAAGAATACTGATGTTTCCCTTTTTTACTTAACCCGTGTACTGTTAAAAATATGACGTCAGTAATTGGCTGAATGTATGAGTGTATGTCGATATTGAAGCGATTTTATCCACATCCAGGCAGTGCCTATAGCTAATCTTGCCGTTGGTACGTTCAGATGTTTGTGGGATATTAAATGCAAATTAGCATATACTTTGTGTTCCTGTGAACTCGAAAGTCTACAAGGTTTGCGACACATCATTTAATTAGACGAACTTCTTTCCACTAATCCTCCTTTGTCTCATTAGTCCGCCTTGCGTCCGGCTGGAAAGTTAGCAATATGAATCGCAGGTGACCGTCGGAAGAAGACGAGTGCATCTATTGTAGTTTAGGCCGAGCCATACATAGTGCCTTTCACGCCTCCTGCGAGGAAATTACTAATAATCGGGGGAGCGAAGCACGGGCTCTAAGGATTAGCCGAATCGCTATCCCAACTGGAGTACATAACATTGTTGGCCTGATCAAATTCATAGAAGACCTTTTCGTGCAACGTATGGCGGTTCTCTATTGGATCGCATAAAATAATTTGGAATAATAGAATAACGCATAATTTTTTTAAGCCGAATTAGCGGAATAATCATGTTATGGCATAATTTTTAAGGCATAAAATTAAAAAGCATAATCATACATAGCATAGTCATCACAAAGACTAACATCAGATAGCATAAATAAAAAAGTCATAATAATTACTTGGCATCATTAAGAAACGCATAAAAAATTATTGTCCGAATGTTTATTGTGTCGAAGTTTTTTTTTTAGAATGATTGATGTGCATAACTTTGATGTTACTAATATTTAATGTTCTAAAAATTTTGCATAATCTGAATGCAGGTTGGATCTGGTCCGAATTGCCTAGTACTTAAATTACTTATGACCCGCCCTCATGTCGACGGAGCCCCGCCCGCTTCGCGCGGCCCCTATTTCTGCTCTGAGGGATAAAAGGCAACCGAACTTATCTTATTTATCTAGATGTAGGTCGGGTCTGGGGGGCTAGCACAACTGACGCCGCGCCGAGACGCGAGTCGAGAAGGATCTACCCTCCTCGTTCTAATTTGCACGGTGGGAATGTGACAGGGGACGCTCAGTCGCGCGACAAGCGGCTTGTCAGCAAGTTGTGCTAGACGTACTGCTCAGAGTTTAAAAATAGTATAAAATTTAGGAAAAAATTAGTATAGGTGGTTTAGCTAATTTAATAATAGGCAAAATAATTACTATGACAATGAAAATTAGGACTATTACTTTTTGGGTAATTCGATGTTCGAGTAATCAATATTAGGATAAACATACTTTAAGTAAATAAGCGTACACTATATTATATGATTGAAAATAAATAATAAATGCATGCTAACAACGAAACGTGTTTTAAATGTTTATGAAGCAGAAACGTCCGCTAACGAAATTCCAAATTTCGATCATAGTGGAAAATTGAAAAATTATTCGCCACGAGCGGGATTTGAACCCACAACCTCTGGAATCCGTCCATCGCTCTCCCAATTGAGCTACCGTGGGTCCGCTAATGGCGACGAATCCTTCAATCTCTTCAACTATTGTATTTACACCTTAGGGAGGCTCGTAGCGACATCTACCGCGAAGTTATTACAACTTCTGAAACGGCACCAACGTCTCAAGTTACATTGAGAATTGTTAGTAACAATGCGCTACCCCATTTTTAACATTAAATGTTTGTGAAGCAGAAACGTCCGCTAACGAAATTCCAAATTTCGATCATAGTGGAAAATTGAAAAATTATTCGCCACGAGCGGGATTTGAACCCACAACCTCTGGAATCCGTCCATCGCTCTCCCAATTGAGCTACCGTGGGTCCGCTAATTTCAATTCATTCGCGATTTTTCAATTTTCCACTATGATCGAAATTTGGAATTTCGTTAGCGGACGTTTCTGCTTCATAAACATTTAATGTTAAAAATGGGGTAGCGCATTGTTACTAACAATTCTCAATGTAACTTGAGACGTTGGTGCCGTTTCAGAAGTTGTAATAACTTCGCGGTAGATGTCGCTACGAGCCTCCCTAAGGTGTAAATACAATAGTGGAAGAGATTGAAGGATTCGTCGCCATTAGCGGACCCACGGTAGCTCAATTGGGAGAGCGATGGACGGATTCCAGAGGTTGTGGGTTCAAATCCCGCTCGTGGCGAATAATTTTTCAATTTTCCACTATGATCGAAATTTGAAACGTGTTTTATTCATTTATAAAACAGAATTTATGCTTTACAACAGTAGTATGCCAAACAAAGTAGTAGGCCAAAGTATTATTATGCGACAGTATTATTATGCCAATAGAAATTATGCAAAGTCAATTATGCGAAACTATAAAAGTCTAAAAAAAATATGCCAATGAAGGGGATCCCACGTATGGCTTATCACAGTCTTCTCTTCTACCAAGCGTTATCCTGGCCTTTGCCAGGGTCCGCTTTCCTCCACTTTGTACGGCTGTACACTCAACTGTTACTCGCGTCCGCAGGAGCTACCTACTACAACCCTGCACGAGTCCCCTGGGTGGTGCTAAAGAGTGACAAACTTTAAAGGCGAAATAATGATGCTTTACAATTCAGTAAAAAAAGCAGAACAACACGTCTATCATGGGACAGCCGCGACATACTCTCGATTTTTCTCGCACTATACATATTGTTCTAAGTGTTCTAATAATAAGAGAGACGGATAGTGCGAGAAAAATCGAGAGAGCTCGCGCGCCGTCTCGTGATAGCCGTACTGTATTGGGCAATATTTGTTTGTATGCACGTGGATATAGTGTAAGTAGGGTTGTAAGCCGTGTGTTGGTCCGCAGGTACCAGGGCTGGGGCACGTCGCCAGGCCAGACGTCGTACGCGGGCTACGGCGCGGCGGGCGGCGCGGGCGGGCCGGGCTCCTACCAGGGCTGGGGCGCGCCGCCCGCGCCGCAGGCCCCGCCGCACGCGCCCGCCTGGCCCGCCAACAACAACTACTCGCAGCACACGCAGCCGCCCGCGCAGGGCTACGGCAGCTACGGTCAGTACACTATACCCTCACCCACATACACAAACACCTACCAATATCATCACACGCACACATAACACACACACAAGCGTCTGCCAGAACTTCTACAACTACTCTTTAATTCCGGTCCCTTGCTGCTGAGAATCGCGACCGTGTAGTCTCCGGCAGAGATTGGCAAAATGTAATCGAATAACAATTAAGATTAACCTACTTGATCGCGATCAACGATTACAAATGGCGATTGATTAACTTTAGTCCTACGAGTTCCGATTAAATGAATCGTCGGTTAATCTATCGTCTTCGACTACATTATTATTCGAATAATTAAATACATAAATTTTAATTAAGGAACTGTACACAAGGTATTTTTTTCTAAGTTAATGCTTTGAATAACGGTGACAAACGGCTACAACTTAAGGATTTTGCTATCCAATTAATCCAATATCGTCAATGTTGACTTGTTAGTGATCGTTCCTTCCGCTGAAAAACGCTCGTCTGAGGAATTTAACGAGTTGCTCGTACTAGAATACTCATCGTCACGTAAGTCGCGAAAGGTTTTGACCGTAACGTTTAATGCAAGTGAAGTGACTAAATACTGCATTGACAAATAGAAACAAACTAGTAAAAAAACTTATATGCTATAAGTAAAATGGCTTTCTACCTCTTTCATACATCATTCTCTTTCCAAATTTCTACCTGTGCTCCATCCATTCAAGCCGTAAACCTAGCCCCTAGCTAGAGTACTGCAATATACTATAAAAATCATAACAATTATTTAATTATTTATTGGAACAAATCTAATAAAATCACTAAGGACACTAGACTGATTTTTCAAGTTTACACATGTAAAATATCAAAATTTAGCTACATGAGCATCTTCTCACTTTTAATCCAGATTTAATCGTGGATTTTAGTGGATTTATCAATCGTCATTCGGGTTCTGTGTCTGTGATTTATTGTGTAATCGATTAAATTAGATCGTTAAAAAAATAATCGATTAATGCCCACTTCTGGTCTTCCGACATTCGCTACATATCAGACCGTCTTGTAAGTCACTCCCCTTGCTTCATAGGCTATATCGGCCCCGAGATATTTACAACGAACCCTATGAACACAGCCACTGGAAAAATAAATATGAGTCACGTGTGCAGACACGTATGTAGGTCCTTCATACATTTGAAACATATTGACAAAATATACATTGTGTAAGTGGTGATTCCTGTCCACATCCAGGCAGTGCCGCGACTTGTTGACGTCGGTACGTTCAGATGTTTGTGGGAGAGCAACGCAAATCCGCATATGCTTTTTGTTCCACTGAACTGAAAGTTTATTTGGTTTGCAACATTGATGCCTCCGTACATTGGTCAATTTGTGATGGCTCGCGAACCTGGGTTTTTCCAATTTTTCAGTAAATTAAAGAGTTATTTATTTATCTTGAATTTCTCAACAGTATTACAGCAATGTGTTGTGTTGGTTGGTTCACAATTCGGATAACTCGACTTGATTCCGTGGTAATCGGGTTCAAAATTCAGGTTGACCCTGCTCAACTAAAATGGTCGCTGCGTGGCCGTTGCTTAGGCATATACATAAAAACTTGCAAAACTACACACTCACAAACTTTACCACTTTACTATTACATTATGTGTTTGCAGCTGTGGGTACTCCTAAAGTATAAATAAATAAACAATATTCGTGCGGAGTTGTTCTTGAGTAAGAGTGCGTTTACCTTGTGTGGTGGCACCCTGTGCCAATGCTGTCCCAAATGCGCACAATGTTATGGTATTAGAAGATTTTCCCACTACACCGTGTCCCGCCGCGGTGCGCGGTGCGGCAGATTTTTTACACGTTCATTCACGCGCATTGCTGCTTCGGCAGTGTGAAGTACTAGGCGTGTTTTTAATATAAATTGTGATTCTTGCATACGATGGTCTACCGACGACGACGACGACGGTCTAACGCAATTCTCCCACGACTCCGCGCACCGCGGAGTCGTGGGGGAATTGCGTTAGAGTGTGTGTCGATTAGAATCTTTATTTGCTTTGAATAAGTAGGTACAACAGTGTCCTTAGCTGTTATATGATAATAAGTATCTTATTATGCTATTTGTATTGAGTAATAGTAGCAGGCAAATATCTTAAATATTACTACTGTTGAATGTCGTGAGACGGAAAATCTTTTTAATTGTAATAGATCTTTACAGTTAAGAACTTGGTTAATTGATTTTTAAATCCATTTAGAGGTAGGTCATTCCAACATTTCGGTATGTTATACGTAGTACGTGTTATAGATAGTGTAACCGTTGTGTAATGTGTTGTGTTGTGTTGTCCCGTGGTGCAGGGTCGTACGTGCCGCTGTCGGAGGGCGGCGAGATGTACGGGCGCAGCGGCGGCGGCGGCGCGCCCGCGCTGGCCGGCGCGCTCTCCTCCGCCGCCGGCCTCTCCAAGTCCTCCTCGGCCGACTACTCCTCCTACCAGCAGTACCCGCCCGCCTACCAGCAGGACCAGGTACACCTACACCAACAACAACAACAACAACAACAACAACTACAACACCACCAACAACAACAACAACACGCCTGAACCCACCACCCACTGCTGCGAGAACACGCCCCGACATAACGAGAGAAGCGGCGCGATACCGTCGTTATACGCTACACTTTCAATCTTTGCGTGGTGGCTTTATCTGGAGAGACAGTCCCACTGTTACAATCTGACCGCTCTGTCTGTAGCCGCGTCGACTGATATTGTTCTATCTGGATTTTTCCAAAGAGACAGTCCCACTGTTACAATCTGACCGCTTATCTGTAGCCGCGTTGACTGATATTGTTCAATCTGGACTTTTCCAAAGAGACAGTCCCACTGTTACAATATGACCGCTCTATCTGTAGCCGCGTTGACTGATATTGTTCAATCTGGACTTTTCCAAAGAGACAGTCCCACTGTTACAATCTGACCGACCTAACTGTAGCCGCGTTGACTGATATTTTTATATCTGGACTTTTCCAAAGAGACAGTCCCACTGTTACAATCTGACCGCTCTATCTGTAGCCGCGTTGACTGATATTGTTCTATCTGGACTTTTCCAAAGAGACAGTCCCACTGTTACAATCTGACCGCTCTATCTGTAGCCGCGTTGACTGATATTGTTCTATCTGGACTTTTCCAAAGAGACAGTCCCACTGTTACAATCTGACCGCTCTATCTGTAGCCGCGTTGACTGATATTGTTCTATCTGGACTTTTCCAAAGAGACAGTCCCACTGTTACACATCTGACCGCTCTATCTGTAGCCGCGTTGACTGATATTGTTCTATCTGGACTTTTCCAAAGAGACAGTCCCACTGTTACAATATGACCGCTCTATCTGTAGCCGCGTTGACGATATTGTTCTATCTGGACTTTTCCAAAGAGACGGTCCCACTGTTACAATCTGACCGCTCTATCTGTAGCCGCGTTGACTGATATTGTTCTATCTGGACTTTTCCAAAGAGACAGTCCCACTGTTACAATCTGACCGCTCTATCTGTAGCCGCGTTGACTGATATTGTTCTATCTGGACTTTTCCAAAGAGACAGTCCCACTGTTACACATCTGACCGCTCTATCTGTAGCCGCGTTGACTGATATTGTTCTATCTGGACTTTTCCAAAGAGACAGTCCCACTGTTACAATATGACCGCTCTATCTGTAGCCGCGTTGACGATATTGTTCTATCTGGACTTTTCCAAAGAGACGGTCCCACTGTTACAATCTGACCGCTCTATCGGTAGCCGCGTTGACGATATTGTTCTATCTGGACTTTTCCAAAGAGACAGTCCCACTGTTACAATATGACCGCTCTATCTGTAGCCGCGTTGACGATATTGTTCTATCTGGACTTTTCCAAAGAGACAGTCCCACTGTTACAATATGACCGCTCTATCTGTAGCCGCGTTGACGCTATTGTTCTATCTGGACTTTTCCAAAGAGACAGTCCCACTGTTACAATCTGACCGCTTATCTGTAGCCGCGTTGACTGATATTTTTCTAAACATGTTGGGTCCGGTGGCTTCTCTGCCAGTCGGTCATTTATATTTCTGTGACGTTTCCTTGTGGGCGATTTCTCGCAGTAGACTGACGGAGAATACTTATAGTAACATTGATATTTCTTGCATCCTAATTGTCATTTATCTTGTTTGTCTATCTGCCTATATTTTAATAATTTGCGGCAAAGATAAGGGGAGTGGAAATTTACAATTCCAGAACTGCGAGATAAACGAACGTTTGGAAACATAAAAGAATTCTTAAATAAGATTATCTGAGTTATCAATTTCCGTCAAGCCCTCACTAAATTATGTATTGATTGCCTATATATCTTAAGATCTAATCATAATTTACACATCTGCGGCCTTTTAATTGAATAACAGAATAAATTATATATTTTTCAAAAGAAAAAGACTACTATCTTTTTAGTGAAGACTTGAAAACATATTTCTAATACAATTATCTTTCAGAACAAACAAGACTGGAATATTAACATTAACATGATAGCACTAACATTAACAACTGATCAAAGATTGAAATATTGTCTTAATGTTGTCATGACCAACATCAAGATGATCTGGAACATCTGTCATAACAGATATTCTTGTTCATTGAAAGTGCATATTAAAAAACAGGAATTATCCAATTTGCTTATTACGTAGTCCTACTAGGAGGTATACAAGAACATAATGAGGCTTTTGCCGTCGTCGGCTCCCAGCTTTTGGATACGTTTGATGGAGAAGCTTGTATCATTTTGATCCTATTTTTTGATTAATTTCTCACTTGTTCTGTAGCCTAGCTCCGATTTGATATATTTTTATACACTGCTTAAACAAATCTCTCTACAGAAGTTAGAGGGTTTGGTCACTTTTCAGTACTACGACAATTTCTCCCAACAGGTTGAGTTAGGGCAGCTAAAAAATATAAGTGTCTGTTATTTTAGACTATTCTATTAAGATATATAAAAATAAATCAAATCGGAGCAGGACAGTTGTGTACCTTTCCTTGTTAGTAACACTACTAGTAGTTACTTTCAAACATATCCAAAAGTAAGCAATACGGCTCGAGCTCGACTTCGGGCGGCAGCGGTGCGCCATAAGCTCAGCGATACGGTCGCGCCCGAAGTCGTGGCCCAGCTCTAAGGATTGCCATCAAGCATGAATCAGCATGACCTAACGCAAGATACACGAACGGATCGCTTCTCTGGACAGAAACAAAAACTTGTGCGAGGTCAGTGCTGCGTTGACGAGTGGTAGTGTTTACCCGGTGTTGGTTTGCAATAGGATAGATACAAGATCGAGTTGGCAACTATCTGATGTGGAAACATACAAGTCATCATTTGAATTTCCCAATTCATTTACACGAAAAGGACAACACTCGCGGAATGACGAAAAACGTAGTTATTAATTTTGATTGTGTTGCTTCCTGTAGTGTTCCCCGTTTTTGCATAACTACGTTCGAGATATACTTTCATTCAATGTCTTTATGAATCTCCACGTGGAATAATTCTATGACGGAATGTTTTCATGAATTTATCTTGAATATCTGAATGAAGCAAATAACGAATCATATTTATTGCCTTTTACGAGTTCCTAACCCGATCGTGAGTTTTTGATAAGACTTGGGGAACTAAGTAACGCAATAGTCAATATAATTATACTGCAATTTTATTGATTCGATATTCAAGGTACAGATAGTTCAACGCTTCTTTGCGCGCGGCTGTATGTGAGCGGGCGCTTGTAACTATAAAAGTTTATTTATTGTGTACAATAAAGTGCTATGTATACATACAAGTTTGATTTAATTTGTGTGGCAGCGAAACTTTGCCGTTGCAGACCCACAAACAGCGACAGTTACAAGCTGAAGCACTCGTATAGCCGCTCGCAAAGACGAGTTAACCCGTCTGTAAAGTTACAGCGTAACATATTTATAATGGCTATGGTGATATTGCATCTTTACGAAAGTACAGCCAAGTAGGGACAGCTTCAATTGTTAAGATATTATTTGCTGAGTACCTCGGGGCTTGCATCCTTTCCCATAGTATCCATTTGTTCCCTCGCTTACTCATTGATTTATCCTGCATCTACCTCATTTATTTGGCGTGATTTTCGGTATGTATGAAGTGCATGAGTGATGAATTTTCAATTACATTCGTTTTCTGTCTTACGTGAATGGTTTTGTGTGAGACGCGTGAGTGTATACAAGCTCCATTTGGTTGTACTTCCGTCGTTTCTGCTTGTGAATGAACGGTGCCCTGAATGTGTCGGTGAGCGAGTGAAATTCAGCGAACTGTAATCTCGGGCGAGTGTCGCGGGCAGAATGCGCATGAGTTTATTTAGAGCCAATAGTTTGCCGCCTTGCATCCGTGTGCCGTGACCGAGTGTATGCGTATGCCCGCTTGCTGGAGACGACGAGGCCCTTCTCTGCATGTTTTCAGTGGCGAGATTACTGTGCGATGTCTTTTTGATTTGCGAGCGGCGGCCCGCGAGCCGGTCCAAGTTTCGCTGAAGGTCTCTCATCACCGCGCCCTCCCTTCCTTCCCCGGGGTTCACGCTTTCGGCCATGATCACGCGCTGCGCTACTTACATACTGCTAACGAGGTGGACAAATTGGCGAGTGGGACTTTATGTCGTGTAATTCTTCTTTTCCAGTTGGTCGATCAGGGCCCACAAGATTGGCTCATCCCGAAAGACAATTAGAGATAAGGGCGGGCTCGGATGAGGGAAAGTCGCGAAACTATGGGGATTTGTCACCGGACGGGTCGGTTCTTGCGACGATAACGCTCATCAAAAAGGCATCGCAACGCACTATGTTATAATGTTACCCCTAGTTCCGATTCGTAATCGTAATGCATTTATATAGCCGTGCGAGATGGACCACACGCTCCGTTTCATCTCAACACTTGTAAATTGGCATTTAAAGTACAAATTAGTAAAATTTGGATTTTTCTCATGTTGTTACAGGTTCATTAACAGTTAATGTAATCGATAAAAATAATTTTAAGAGCTGTACTTTAAGTGTTCAGAGATGAAAACTCGACTATAATACTATTCATGTAACGAGAAATTATGTTAAAAATGAAAATCATGGGGCATCTCAGAATGCGGCCCTCTCTTTTTAACTTTAGCGCCTTTTTTTAATCATAATAAAATTCGTAACTTAAAATCGATGGCCTCATTTCGATCCTCCATGTCGGGTCATGCCCGGTCGCTGACTGACTTGTGGCCCCAGGGCTCCTCGTACGGCGGCGCGTCCCGAGGCTACGGCGGCTCCGACTACCACGCCTCGCCCGCCGCGCAGCCGCCAGGTGTGCACGCGC
Organism: Epinotia demarniana; assembly: GCA_945867215.1. Taxonomy (NCBI): domain Eukaryota; kingdom Metazoa; phylum Arthropoda; class Insecta; order Lepidoptera; family Tortricidae; genus Epinotia; species Epinotia demarniana. The sequence goes on along the minus strand of OX244273.1, from coordinate 3,288,123 downwards.
ATCCGCACCACGCGCCCAAACACTTCAACGCCAACGAGTTTAACAAGGAGTGGCCCGCCGCGTAGGCTGTCACCCTCACACACGCACACACACACTCTACCCATCCTCTGCTCCACCCGCTCATCGTCCGGCAGAGGGACGTTACAAAATGTAGGTAGGTCCCGCAACGACACGCTGCTGACTCCAGCTAGGGTTGCCAACTATTTTTGGGCGAGATATAGTATTTTCCAGCCACAAAAATATAGTACACTGTAAAAAAATATAGTACTTGGCTGGGCCATGTTGCTATTTAGTAAAAACCTTGGCTGTTTGAAGCACTTCCTAAGGTCCCCCTAAATATAGTATTTTCGCGTACTATATATTTCTTCAACAGTATATAATACAAAGAGTCAAAATGTAGTACAATACTATATAATATAGTACGGTTGGCAACCCTAAGTCCAGCCCGTCTAACGCACACGACTCCTTTAGTTGCCCGGTGCGCGTCTATACATGCCGTTCCTGTTCAGTTAGTCGGAGCTTCCCTGTTGGCCCGGTTGCCGACGAACACTCGAAACACCTTTCATTACCGCTCTTAAAAATTAACGGAAACTATGCGACCAATACTATGCGAGATAGGTATAACGCGACATATGTTAGGTGTAATATGAAATATTTGTAGAAATTTGACGATTCGATATAGAGTTAATTTTTATACAATTCTCAATTAGCTCTCAAATTTAGTGACCGTTTTTGTAAAGTCAATTGTTTTTGGTAACTTTATTTGTGTCTCGTGTAAGTGATACATTTGACGAGCAAATTATCAATAAATTTAAAAGAGTAAGTTTACTATTGCAACGTAATTGATATAAAAATAAATCTTGTTGACTGCTAAATGCAATGCAATCGATCTTAGAGCCATTTACGGCGAATTAATTATTGTTAAAAGTTCGCTAACGACTGCATTAACACAAACCCACACGCGTAAGTAAGGACGTTAATTTAATATTAAATTTAACATAGTTTAACAAATCAGGCTACTAGGTGTTAAAACTTAAGCTTGTCTACTAATTTCGTAAGAGCAATTGTCGTTGCAATAAACACGCTCGGACGCGCTAAGCTAAGACGGATCGCAATCGCATCCGTGATCGCGATCGGCGGTCGCGATGCGCGCGGCACCGGCCGCATCGCGACTCGCGACCCCTTCAGACGCAGGCCCGGCTCTGCGTGTACATCGAATGTACACATTTTTTTTCACTTTGCTTTTATTCTTTTGGATGCGGGCTTTCGTGAAGATTCACTTCACACATTTTCAGATTGTCGTTTATTTTTAGTAGTTCTTAAATGATTTCTTTTAATATTTGTCATGTAGTCTCGGTAGGATCTCGCTACTCGTGCACGGTCCGTGCTCGCGCGCTCGGCGGCCGGCGGTCGCCGCGCCGGGTGTGTCGCGTGCTAACATTTGACAGACGCTCATAAACAAGGCCAATTTAGGGAAATGACCTAAAACAACTTAACTTAAGCTAATAACTATGTATAAATATGGTATATATATATCGGTATGTATGTTTAATATTAGAATTTTGGTTATTTACCACCCACTAGACTTAGGAAACGGTAGGGATGTAATGAAATAATTATGTGTTAATATTTAACAAAACATGGTATGACTGAACGTGATTTTAATATTTAATAATTTCCCGATTTTTTGTAAAGGGATCAACTCTGTATAAATATTCGTAATTTTAATTCGTTTTCTAGTACGCATTTTAGTTTTTTAACGCACTTTAAGTTGATAATACGGATTTTATACTTTAATCAATTAAATTTACCTGCCAAATTGTTAAAAATGAGCAAAAAGTAAAGGATAAATATGACGTATTTGTTAAGTGATGACGCTCAAGCACTAGGATATAGCGGCCCGCCCCTCGTCCCCGCGCCTGTACATATACATATATATACTTACTTGTGTGTAAAGCATAATTTTAATCAAGTCTCTCGTCACATAGTTTTAAAGTTTTAATTTATGTGATTGCCAAATATTTTTAAAAGTATATAGAGGCCCCGTCGGCCGCAGGTCGTAGCTCGTTCCGTTCGCGGTTCGTTCCGTTCGTGGTTCGTCTGTCCGCTCCGTTTCGGCCCGCTCCGCTCGCGCCTCGCTCCGCGGCCCGCGGCCGGCCGCGCGGTCGCCCCGCTCCACACAAAGTGAGTTATAATTTAAAATAACATTGTTAGATTAAATTTAATGTTAGTCCTTTACTGTATTATATCGCTCAATCATTTGACCGATCGACTGATTAAAATTTTAGTGGTAAGCTAAGTAATACGGAGCGGCTCGCGACCGCGGGGCGCCGGCGCCAGCCTCCAGCACGGGCGCTCGCGCAGAGCCCGATAGGATTTGTTATAACTTTAAAATAGACGAATTGTTGATGATTACAATGAATGCATAATTTGATCGCTTAGAATAGGGTTATGTAAGATCGCTCCGTAAGTAAATTATAATTTATCTATGAGAAGTATTGTGAGATGTATAAGCAAATTATAAGTAATGCGGCCGAGACGAGGGGTGCGGAGTCCCAAATTAACGGTAAAACATAGTGAAACGCCTTACATTGTGATGTTCATAGGTAACTCGCATATTGGTACATTCTTATAGCTCTATATAGTACATACTCGACTGACACGCGATCAGTATGTAGCCAATCGACACTCGTACCTTAATAACAATAATGAAATAATGTTAACTAAACGTCGGTGCCTAAACTGCCCACTAGTTTACGTACATTCGTATATAATACCGCTTCGTATCGTTTCGTTTGCTCTTCGTTCCTAAGTTACTTAGATTAATTTGTGTTCATCCATTCCTGTGACTGTCTCTCGTTTCGGTCGTAATCCAGTCGCTTTTACTCGCATTTGTCTGCGCCCGCGCCGCGCGGCCGGACTTTCCCGACTCACTACCGATACTGTAGGCTAATTGTACAACCACCGATATAAATACGATAAAATTGTTCACATCTGTTTAATATTAGGAAACGATGCCTTACAAAAAGTTAAGTGAGTATAGAGATGTTTTATATTGTGTTGATTTCAGTGATAACGTAGCACTAAGGCGTTAGCGGGCTCGGGCCCACCCTCACAAACCTTCGGAACAATTTAAGAACTTAGTTTGTAATGAACCGTCGTGGCAATCTTCTAATTAACATAAAGAGTATAATTTATTTAAAATAAAGTATAATATGTATTAGAAATTTTAGATTTACTCAACATTAAACTTAGTGCAAATTATTGTGGAAATCAATCGAAGACTATTTATATGGGTTTTTAATTATTATTATATAGGAGGTGAGCATAAAATATTGGATGAATTTATTAATTAAAAATAGTTAGCAAAATACAAATACGGTAAGACTCGTTAAGGCTCGTCTGTCAAATGTTTATGCGCGAGCGCCCGTCGGCCGCGAGCGCCGCCCTTGCCGATACCGGCTAGATATACAGATACACTGTATCTTATAACATAATGTTTATGGAATAATATTTTAATCATGGCTTAACTGTAGTACTGTTGTGTAGTTAACCTTTCGACTCTTGTTTGTATTACTTTATATTATAGTGTACGCGGTTTTTATATGTGTATGTTTATTCTGTAGTATAATATAAAGGAAACATGTTTGTGTAAAAGTGTATTTTGGTATTTGATATCTCGCACTCGCTCGCGATGGCGAACATTCATTATACTATATTTATGATCGTAATTGACTAATTATACAAGATGAGACCCCTAGTGTTAACTTTAGGTTAGCCGAGAGTTAAGTTCACTTCAACTCGACTGTTTAGTTCGTTTGCATTTAATGTGTCGGCCAGCTTGAGTCGATTTTACTGTAGTCTTTTCGAAACTTATTTTAAAACAATGCAGGTATTATTAATATACAACCTCATATTTATACTAGAATTTAAATATAAATGTAATTATGAGATCCATTTTATCGTAAAATAATATGCACGGGCTTTACAGTTAATTATAACATTAATTATTATAAAAAATAACTTAGGGCAAGTTGTTATTTATTTCTGTTTTAATTAAAAAAATGATGTTGATTATTTTTAAACTATGATTTCTTAATAGTGGATTAAAGTACATAATTCTCGATTGATTAGATTACAAAATTGTTAGGTGAAGTATCGACTGATGTACAATATTTAAAGTAATATTTACTTACGGCAGTATATAAGTTTATTAACGCGGCCCCTGCTGCGGGCGCTGTATTATACAGACTTGTATTAATTTCCTAAAATGTAATGATTGGGAGCGTCGACCGCGACCGCGACCGCGCCACAAACTAAGCATGTTACGATTGTAAGACTATTATCTAGATTTGTTATAATCTTATAATGTGTAAACTACTATAGCCTAGCCCTAACGTGTGCATATTGAGTGAAGCCTACTCGTAGAGAGCCGCCACGCGCGGCCTACATAAGTTACTTTATGTTCTTTATATAAAAAGGAAAATTATGATAGTCTTACACGAGCGTCCTTGTTGTTTCTTTTTACATTACCTAATGATAATTAGTTAATTACGGTTCTAATTATTAATTTAACCGAAACTCTAAAATATTAAGCGAATAAGTATTTGATGTAATGATTAAAAGTGCTATCGCAGAATATAACACTGGTCTTTTGAAGTAGAAATTTATGCATTATTCATATTAGGTATTTTGGGTATATATTAGTATTAGATTTAACTGGTTAATATAAGTACGTAGTTTGTAATTGTAATGAAAAAAAAAACAGTTTTGTCGTAGTTTCCTATAATTAAGCTTCTTCTATCTTAATGAATTAAATAATACTACTGGTTGATTAATTAAAATATTAATATTATCTACCACTGCAAATATTTGAGATATCTTATGATGAAATATATATCTACTTTAAGGACATTATAAAACGTAGATAATTAAAAGAAATCAAAAAATTCAAAATAATACTGGCATTTTTAATGTTTGCGTCCCTTCCCTAGCCGATAACTCCCCTGGGCACTGCAGGATATCATAATTTTTGTTTTTATATTTGGGCATAAAGTCTAGGTCCGCGTCCCGTAATTGTCTTACACCACTAAAACGATTAACACTAGGAAACACTTTATTACATCTATTTCCTTTATTATTTACATTTTACATCATATTCTTTGACTTGTCTACAGTGAAATGCTTACACCTATATATACTAACACTCTTCCTTCCTCCTTCATATGTAGATAGACCTCATCATTGTAATTGCTATATCAACCTCGTCGCTTCGTAAAAAAAGGGGTGTGGTTAATGTAGGGTCCAATAATCCACGTCTCCTATATCTCTCTCTTTAACCCATGCATAGCGAGAGAGAGAGACACGAGGTGGCACATATTATTGGGCCGTACATAATACGGACCCATATGAAGTAAAAAAAACTCACGATCACGTACCGTAGAGTAAACAAACTAAGAAACATCGATTAGAAATTTCAATTTGAATAGACTAACGACTCGATATTTAGAGGGAAAAGTTGAGAGAAGACTGTATTTCTTGCCGAAAAGCTAAATTGCTAAGTTCTCTTCAAAATGTCTGCCAGCATTACAGCAGCATATCTTAACTCCACCCTGTATCTTTAGAAAGTTTAGATCGTCTACTGCGAAACGCAAACTTCGATTGTTCTTAGTATCTGTGTCGCTCGAAAATGCAAGTGCGATAGAAGAGATACGAAGGAACGAATTTTGCGTTTCGTGGTAGCCGTCCAGGATTACATCTGACTAGAATCTAGATAATCCAGATCTCATTGAGTGCTAATCAAAGAAAATTGTATGCTGTGAAAATAGCAGTTTTGGATGGCGGTATCTCTAGTGCCCGTGCCATGCAATTCACTGTGCTTAAGAGTCCGCAGTAAGCTCGATTCTCCATACAAACGTAGTTACGCTCTCATTTTAAAACTACGTGTTGGATTATAACGAAACTTTGCATGTACAATGACATGCGGTATATCTATGTCTGTAATTAGTTTATGTAGCTTCAGATACCATAGTACAAAAAATACAGCGACTTTAAGTTTATCATACAAAACTAGTTTTTGCTGTATTTCGTTTGTTTTATAAATTGGAACCATATAAACTTATTACAGACGTAGATATACCTCATGTCATTGTATATGCAAAGTTTCGTCACAATCCAACACATAGTTCAAAAATGAGAGCGTAACTACGTTTGTATGGGAAGGTGCAATTCGGCCGAGCTTACTGCGGCCTCTTAAAGGGGAAAGCTTGGATCCAAGCGTTCCCCTTTATGCGGATGTCAAAATTAGTTAATCCAAATACGCCCTTGAGATTTAAAACTAGGTTCAAATACTTAGCGCGGTTCATGTTACCTGTTGCAATCACTGAATTTCATATCCCAACTGTAGCGTTTTTCAGAACTAGATATATTTGAAGTTGATAACATTACGCGATACGCGTCTAACTCCCAACTCATCTTTTCTTAGGGCCGGTGTACACATGGATTAGCGCGAGTCGTTACATAAGCTACTCGCACTTGCAGCAAATGTATGGACTCGCATTAATCACTAATCATAGTGTAAACCAGCCCTTAGCCATAATCGTCAAGTGAGCTTGTTATTTTCATGGGCTTCTTTCTTATTTGATTTCAGCACTCAATTTTGACTATATCCTGTTAGTCTAGGGCTGGTACTCACTCACTGCACGGCAGGGAATATTTTGGAATACCTTTAGTATTATTCTTGTATCCAAAATACGGGTGTAAACTCAAAATTTATTATTATTATTTTATTATAAACGAAAGAAGGATATCCCCCATCGGATCCCATTCGGATATCTCAAAGAGTTACGAACCTACAACCGTTCGAATATTGCTTGATATTGAGAGAAAACGCTCGCAGTTAGTGACGTCACTTGCTGCGAGCGTAAATTTCATATGAAGGCGCGTTTTGCGGAAAAGAGACAGAATATACCCCCGCTTAAAACTTTGGACGCTTTGAACTTTGTCGTGATTTGGTGTGTTTTTTAAAACTTTGTCGTTATTTAACCTATTGCGTTGCTTTTTTCTCTATTTGACTACATTTTTAATCCTTTTTCGAGAAAATATAGTATTATTGATTATTTTATGTAGTGTCTACACCCCGTATTAACGTAACAAACGAAAAATGTCAAGTCCTTCAGCGCTTATCACAAGACGGCGCGCGAGCTGTGTCGCGGCGAGAAAGACTGTCAGTTTCTTCCAAGTGTTCTAATTAGAAAGAGACGGATAGTCTATCTCGCCGCGACAACTCGCATGCAGCCTTCTGATAAACGTGCAGCACCGTCGGTGTCAACTTACGAAAGTTTAAAATGAATTTTGATCATTGAAATTGAGAACATTAAGTGTTAACATTTTATTACAACTATCTCCTGCCACGATTGAGTACCGGTCGGGTCGTGGTTTAATGCGACATTTAATTATTCGTCTCTCCCGCACTTAAGTAGACACTAGCCTACGTGTCAGAGCTATAGCCACGAAATCTAAATTCGGCGTTCAGATACTTACATTTCTGACGCGCTTATAAGGTGCGAGTTATACAGAGACAGCGTAAGGTGAAGGAGCGGCGCAGGCATGATGCGGCTTCAAACGATTGTAGACCTTAATACAATGCGATTAGGTCCATTGGTGAGTTACACTCAAGCAGGACCCGGTGTCTGCGCCGCGCCGCTTGTCAACATCAAAATCAATAATTTGTTCTGCAAATCACAAAGGCTCTTTTTCATGTCAAACGGTAATTTACAATTAAATGATAATAATCTTACACAATAATAATAAAAAAATTGCTGATTAAGGACCGATATAAACGGTTGACAAACTAAATGTCACTAAGTTAATGAAAACAAAGCAAAATTGCAAAATACCACCATTACATTGGATATAAGGTCTGTATCAGTATTAACAAGAAGTTAATGATATTAATTCAGTATTCCAGACATGTATACGGGTCTCTAAGCGTCAAAAAAATGCGGTGTTCCCGTCTCCTACGTACATTTTGTATGAAAACGCTTTGAAGCGGCACCAAGCCTGCGCCGCGCCTTCACCTTACGCCGTCTCTGTATAATTCACGCCTAATATTCGTGCGCCAGAGATGGAGAGATACACATCGATTCGATTTTAATGGTAGCGCCGCTGGCACGTAGTTTTATTTTGTGGTTTTTTAAGTCCACGCTTTCCGACATGAACGGAGTCTGGATAGCATACATTTCAAGTAACCGAGTAGTCGTTGCGTAGTCGTTCCGTAGTGACTAACCTCTTGTAACCAGCTCTGTGTATTAGAGGGCGACGGTGTGGGCAGCTCGACTGGCAGCCCCAAGTTCATGGGAGTGCCGCAGATGAACGACGCGGTCGGAACGCCGCCACAGGTGGATATGTGCCACGTACTCGTATTTACAAGTACGAGTGCCACAAGGGCGTTTGTCGCGCGATAAAAGAGATAAAGCGTCCGGGTCACAGTCTGAAATTTGTAATAGGCGATTGAAGTAGAACGATATTTCGTATAAGGGCTGCAACATACTGGCGAGGCCTGCGGTGGCGGAATTTGACAGCTAATGAGAAGTTTACTATGATCCGCCGCGCCAGTGTGATGTAGGCTTAAGCCGGGCGGTGCCGGTTAACGTTCCGCCGTCTATCTCCCTCTCTCTTTTTGCATGAGTTAAAAAGAGACGTGGATGCCAATTATTGGTCTGTACATTAACCGGCACCAGCCGCGCCATTAAAATGGCTAAACTTGCGCCCACTCTCGCGCTATCTCGCTCACAACATAGTGCCTATATGTATACGCACGTCTTTCATAGTAAAAGCCGCCATTTTAGATTCTTTTCTTTATTGTAACGACTTCTACTGTGTTTTGACAACTAAAATAGATGGCGCTGCACGGCACTACAGTTTGCAGCGCCATCTAGTTCAGTGGTCAATAACCGAAATTCTATCCGAAACGCTTGATATAGACGCTTGCTTTATCTTATTTTTACCGCGTGGTAAACGCGGATAAACTTTTTGTCATTATATACGTCGCCCTTGGCCGTAATGTGTCAATTACTCACTACGCTCGATAGTCCCACTTAATACCACGGGCATCAGTAAAAAAAGCTCAGATCGTATGTTTATCGCCCTAGCCTTCGGCTGGGTTTTGAATAATAGCGATCGTAGACATTCTTTGTTGTATTGCTTTAGAATATACCTACAATTTAATATTAGTATTCTTGAAGCCATGTAGTGATGTCCGTCCAACACTAGCTGCATGGAAAACTGGCATTTCCCCTATTTCACCCCATCGACAATTGTCACCCGACACTGGCAATTCGACTTAGATGGCTGCGTCGACAGGTTATGTTGGTTGCTGGAGAGCCTATTGACCCAGCAATGTACCTAGGTAGCTACGATCTTATCCCTCGCGTACTTTCCTAATCTAGAAGTTTATTGCCCATGTTACTAAATATGCCAATAAGTGTTCTGTACTAAAACTTGTCTCCAGGTGCCCATGATATACTGTGGTGCCATGGTCTCGCCCGAACCGTCGTTTTGTAACGTGTCCGACATATCTGCGTCCGCCTCAGGTTATTCCTTCTATCCTACATCCCATCCTAAACCTAGCTTAGATTCCAGTACTTACTGATAGTCATATAAGATTCATGTACTTGCCGTTTGACAAAATTACATATTCATGCGAAAACTAGTAATGCTAGAGGATGTTGCTAGTATTCACTTCGAGTTGTAGCGTTGTGAAACCGTGCATTTGGTATGATCGCGTGGACGGCCGACTTAAAGCATTCGTCCCTCTAGCACACTAGTGAAGGACGAACGCTTTAGCCTGAAGGCGTAGCACGGTTGCCATTTTATCACTTATCGCTGTGGATAAGACACCGTCACGTTCTGACTAGTATGCGAGTGCGAGAGTGACGGATGTCTTATCCACAACGATAAGTGATAAAATGGCAACCGTGCTACGCGAGCTGGTGTATGGTAGGCATGTAGTTTGTAACCATATAGTTAGTATTGAAGGAAAATGGTTTACGTAAATTAAATGCTCGGGGTTGACTGGTGCGTGGTGCGGGTAAGTTTCACATTTATTTCGCTACAATAATGAAATTAAATTGCTTTATACAATTGCTGTTAGCGGTTTAGACACATTTGAACGTTATGTTTCGTGTAGGTGACGATTACGAGTATACTGGGGGCTCAGGCGACGGGTACCAGCGGTCTTCGAAGCGGAGCTATCACGGAACGAGCTCGGGCTCCGCATCTGCCTCGTCTTACCACCCTTATCGGCGTTAACGAGTGACCTCGCGCTGACCACCTCACGATTATGTGACCCTGGCGAATGCGCTATCAATCAACAATTGACAACTGCTCCGGATGAAAACTGCACTGAGCACTCGCGTACCGTTATTGGTATTTTACACTAGTGTACCATTGCAGGTACTCACATTGACAAAGGCGCTATAAATAGTATACACAGTCTAGAACCTTATTTCACTTGACAACTGTTACTTCACGATGAAAATTCGTGTATGTCAGCAACAATTTGGAGACCATTGTCACTGTGTCGAAATGTCAGGTGTCAATTGTTAAGTTGTGTGTAAGAGTCTCCATTGTTGTAATAAACAAACGACGCCTGTCTATATCGTCTCAATTATGCCGACGTAGTCATAGGCGTATTTAATGTTTCATTTCCATGGTGCAAGTACTTTTCAAAAGCTTCCTAGTTTCATAAGTTTGGTTTTCCGAAACTTGAAGTGTATTTTTATTTTTATACACGTAGATCACAAACCAATGAATCGTTTCAGCAGTTGTCAATTTTCTTACTTGTATAATATTATTGTACCTTATTTTCAATGAAAGCAATCATTGAGTTTGTAAATGTTTTTTTAGTGGACGGGAGTATATAAGAAGAACATTCAATGCAAACATGCAAATTGTTTAGACGAGTCGTCTGTTGCTATGATGATGTGAGAATTCTGTTGATTCCGTTGCGTCCCACCTGTATAATTTATGATGAATTGTTGTCTTGTGTAGGTATGAAGTTGTCCAAATGCTAATATAGTATTCCAATAACGATTGAAGCTCCTTATATACTTCCTGTCTTACACTTTAAGTTAGTAGATTAGTTTTCTTTTGGACATACATTTGTGTAGTGTGGAATGACTCAATCCAGTGAATGAGAACGCATACTGAATCTTATCTAGTTTAGCGGTCTTCATCTTATGAAGATACTTCCTCTAAGCAGATAACTATAAATAGTTTGTTTTGCGATCTGTATTTAAGGCAATGGTAGGAACTTTTCGACATGACGTTATAATACTGGAGTTTCCTGTTGCCATGAAAATGTTGAGTGAATCGCTATTTTTTCTATCAATATTATAGATTTTAGATGTAACCATAGGCATGGTTTATAAATTGTTTGTAATTGTTGCATCTGCCTGAAATGTATGGAACCTTTTTACAACTTGTAATATATGTCAAACGCCTAAAAATCGTGTCATAGTATGTGATTTAGCTGGGGCAACATTTACTGGGACTGCGATATGTCCGCTCCATGTTCTCCACGCCGTGGAATGATTACATTTCCCGGTGTCCTCGGAACCACCACAATGAAACTGATCAGACAATGTTTCTTCGCGGTAAAATCAGACGTGTCCTGTGACGAAGCACTGGGTTCTCTCACGTGTAGGTATTTCTTTTATGTACAATAAAAGTAATAGCTAAGTAATTTTAAGTTTTATTTAAAATCACTGGCACGAGAGTGGAGGGCGGCCCCGGCCCGCTGCTCGACGACGGGTACCAGAAATAACTTCGATATTTTTATAATAATCCTTTATTTTTGAATGATTTTAAACTGCATTTTATACAACGCGCGTAGGGTAGGCCTTGTGAATATATTTAAATACTGTACGAATAAATTTTAAAAACATCGGTAAGCATGTAATTAAAATTAATGTTTATATTTATATCGATGTAATATAAAATAGATTTTAATGTACATTATCATAAAGTTCTTAATTAATCTACTTAACATCGGACACGGGTGACCAGGCATAGAGATTGCTGAGATTTTATACCTACTATAGAAATTACCCTAGATATACTTTAATTTTAGGCACTAAAATGAAGAGGTTTTAACATTTAGCACACAGGATTACTTTAGTTTAGCAGTTCATTCTGGACCATAGAGTTATTTAGCCACCTACACACTAATTTTATTCTTTTATTTCTAAGTATCCTATTTTGGCTTAGATTTTTACAATATTTAAAACATTTTCTTGCAATAGAATAATAGTATACGAAAATTCTTATGTATAACCTGAATAAATTATGTAAAGAGAATTCCCACATTGTTTGTTTACAGTAAACTTACTATAGGGTAATTCGAATTATGGTAATGGACAGACAAATCGAATTTGACATTAATTTTTACGCTAAGTCATTTAAGTTTATTGACACAAAATTGCGCGCTACTTCCTTAATTATAAAAGCGATTTCGGATGTGCAAAATATTTGACACTTAGTTTCACTAAACGTGAGAATAATTATAAAACGTGCCATTTGTCTACCTACGTAATTTAATTCCACTTGACAGTCCGATACGGTGTCTTCGTTACGGGCAATCCCATTACAATAATAAATATTTGCGGAGAATCTTACATAAATCGACCTAGTCCCATACTAAGCAAAGCTTTGTAGGTACGTCAAGTGCAAACATATTTATCGAATAATATTCTCATTAATTTATTTATAAATATGTACTATATTACCTTATTCGACGACACAAGAACCATGGGGCATTTTTGAGAAAATTGTATTTACCCATATTTTTGCACTTGACTGAGGTAACTAGGTATGGGTACTAGACGACGATGAACATACTGATACATAAGTAAATACAAAGAAAACACCTATGACTCGGGAACAAATTTAATATTACGTGTTCACCACACAAACAAATGCCCTTACCAGGATTCGAACCTAGGACGTCTTGCTTCCTGGGCAGGGTCACTGCCAACTAGGCTAACGGTTACGACTAGGGTTGCCACCTTTTTGCGCCCCAAGTAAAGTATTTCTCGTCTGGCGGTACAAAAATAAAAAGTACACAGCATAAAAATAAAGTATTTTATTGTAATTTCTTAGATACATATTTTTTGTTTGATTTTGCACTGGCTCATAATTTCTTATCGGCTTGGATTGAAAACATCGAAGACTATAATAGAAACACCCTCCAGGCTCTTAACGTTTTTTGCACTTTACGTTTTTTAGGCGTATTGTTGCTATTCACACTTTCACTTGCAACCGCATCTTCAAGTCACTTTCCATTTTAAGTTAAAGAAACTTCGACTGCTTCACAAGATTCAAAGAAAACTAACAAATCAACGCAAAACTTTTTTTCCAAAAATTTCATGTTTCTAAATAAAGTATTATGACGTACTTTATATGTTTCGTACAACATAAAGTACACACATGACACAGCTAAAATAGAGTACAATATTTTATATTAAAGTATGGGTGGCAACCCTAGTTACAACTACGAGCTAAGTTCGGACTAGACTCGCGAGCAAATAAATGAAATCTCTTTGCCTGGTTTGGCTAATGATTCCATTTATTTGCTCACGACTCTCCACGAGAGTCCGAGTATACATAGATGCAAGCAGTGTACCCTATAGGCGAGTCATTTTATCCAAATAACCGAACCTATCTGTGAATAATTAGTTCTTGGTTTTTTTTTTTCGTTGGTCCCTCGGGGGGGTCACTGGGAGTGTACATTAAAAAAGTAGACCGAATCGGGCTTCTGCGTATATTCGAAAAAAGGGTTTTCTTGAATAACTCGGCCATTTTTGATTTTACAGTAAAACCGTGAGAACAAAAATTGTAGGAAATTTGATTCTCTACAAGTTTGGTCAATTTTTCTTCTGACTAATGACTGGCCTACTAGGTACTTATGTTTTAAAACGATTCGTATGTTCATGGATGATTGGCACTTAGTCCCAGATGGCCCAATTCTCAAATACATTTGAAATTCCAATTTGATACTGTTTTGAATTAAATATTGCTAGGTTTTTATGCCGACTTCCGGTGGCAGAGGTTAATTTTTCCGAACCGGTACGAGTTAGGTAGTTGGTTGACATTCATAGGTGCATAAAATAAGCCTCAATTGAAGAATACAGACTAAATAGACTTGTGACTAGGTATTTACGCGCGTAGTATCTGCGCTTAGGAGGAGGACATGCGCTTCGGTTTCAATATCTAAAGCATCCACGGACTGTCAACTGGTTATACTAAATATCAATAAGTTTAAACATCAATTGGAATCCAATGACTATTGAGTTACCAGGGGATTTCTGCCCGTCTTGCGACATGTCAACATTAGACGCACTGTCCCTCGGTTTACAAAGCGATTTCCGGCATATCAAGATGTTCCAACATTCGAAAGGGCTCGAAATTGAGTATTCAATTTCGTGATTTCTTTGGAAATCACTAAGTTGTCCACTGAATTGGGTATTGGATAACTATAGGTAAGTACCTACTATAGGTAATAGTTATTTGTGCAACAAGAGAGGAGCTGAGCAATGTTTTTGCAGCGAGTGCTGATTTCGAGTATCGAGTAAGTGAAAGATTAATCTCGAGCGTAGCCAGTGATTCAAAGTTAGAATCTTCAGCATTCACCTGTATGGACATAGCGTAGCATTCCACATGTCCATTCGTGGTAGATGCGCAGTCGTGTAGTAAATAATGTTTAAATCTTGTAGGAAAAGCTAAAGAAGTGGGGATAAAGGTAGGTGCAGGTAACACGGTAATTCAATCCTTCAGCATCAAGCTAAATAATATCGACATATAATGACCTCCAGTTTAACCACACACGAAGAAGCTGATACTTAGTACTTGGGTTGTAATTAAATTGAAGTTTCGTCTACTCCACTTGCCTTTTTTTTAAAGAGCTTTTCATTGAGGTGTCCAGTAGGAAGTCGGTCAAGCGAGTCGTGTCCCAGGAAAATGGCGGCAAATTATTAAAAAAAAACGCATGCTGGTAACACGAATGTATGGCATGTATGACCACACACTGGCGCGGCCTGCAGTCGACGACAATAGTAAATTTGACAGCGGCGGACAAGTTTACTGCCAGGCCGCGCCAGTGTGATGCAGGCTTAGGTAAATAAGTACCTAATGTGCTGTGTGCGCTAGTGTGCTGGTCATAAGACCAGTGATCGGATCTAGGATGCAATTTGGGGTGAACGACCTCAAACGTTTTGCTTATCGTGGATGTGTCTCGGATTTCACGGGATTTTGGGGAATCGGCTATTGTAAATAATAACAATTATTAGTTTTATTTGTATACCCTGGTATTAAACATAAGGACATACATAAAAGATAAGACAGACGAAGTTATTATCACGTCATATCCCTCGTAATATTAGACATTAAACCCCGGGAAATTGCATCCTAGATCCGATCACTAAAATTGTTGCCATATAAAGAATTTGATAAAAATGCTGTGGACACGACTCGCTTGACAGACTACTATATGCAAGCCGGTATTAACTAATTAAGCTTTATAAACGCCACGCCGCTGCGGCGCTATCACGAAAATACTTGTCTGAACATAGTTTTCGAGTGCGAGTCCAGAGGGCCTACCGCGAAATGAACTTCGTTCGTGTATCTCCCTCTCTGTCGCTTGCGTTAGCGAAGTTCGTTTCGCGGTAGGCTCGAAAGTTAAAATTGGCCCGTGGTGTCCACGCGTTCACCCGTTCCACGTAGCCGCCACGGACGGCCTGGGCCCGCTGACGACGGGAACGGGCGCGGCTCAGGGAGGACGCACGCGGCGTTTAGTGCAGTTGGCGCACGCGCACGGCGCCGGCGCCGGCGTCGGCGCAGGGTCCTCGTCCGGTAGGTGCGCGTGCGCGGCGCGGTAGCACAGCTCGCGGTAGCGCGCGCATCCTGGCAAAACACTAAACTATAGGACCGCGTGGTAGCGTTAGCAACCTTGTACAGAACACAAAGATAGGGGGGACAAATAAGAAACCTAGTAAGGTTTTATAAAGATGCGTTACCTATACCAAATGATCAAATTTTAGAATCTCTGTAATTTTGACATTACCTGCTGAGCGACAAAAAGTCAAACCATTGAGTTATAATGTCGTAAATTGCAGATATCTCCTAGCATAAGTTTGCGCATGGCAAAAACGTATTTACGCATTTATTTGCACATTATTGTAATTTGGCTGGACACCCAGTGTACTTAGGTAACTTTTGCGGCTACGTCCTGGGTATCGCATCCAAACTAGGAAGAAAGTAGTTGTATTGTACTCATATTGTATATTTCCAGCAACATCACATCACATCATCAGCCTATATACGTCCCACTGCTGGGCACAGGCCTTCTCTCATGTATGAGAGGGAATGGGCAGTAGTCCCCACGCTGGCCCAGTGCGGATTGGGGACTTCACATACACCTTTGAATTATTCGCAGATGTATGCAGGTTTCCTCACGATGTTTTTCCTTCACCGAAAAGCTAACGGTAAATATGAAATCATATTCCGTACAAAGTTCCGAAAAACTCATTGGTACGAGCCGGGATTCGAACCCACGACCGCCGTTTGACAGCCGCATGCCTGAACCACTGGGCTACCGTAGCTTATATATTTCCAGCATGAACGTAGAATAATCTGGACTGGCTATGGTAATAAATAATACCACGTGCGAGCGAGCTGGTAGGATACAAATCTCGAAAAGTGTGACAGAAAGGGAAATATCATTCATTGTCCTTGTCATAGTTCCACTTTTTTTTGTTGGGCACAACTGATTTACCTAGTATGAAGTTGTGCCCAACAAACCATTACCCGTCCAAATTTAGTAGGTTGTTTATGGCAAGTCTTTAGCCATTTTAGGACTGGTTCTTAATTTAGCTGCATAAGAGCTTTTCCGTCCCTAACTGTGAAAACATGTACAGCCCGTCCAGTATTCTGTGGTATAAAAAATATAGCTTGAGCCCTGTGACAGCTGTCACCTCAGTACAGTTTTACGTTTTAAGGTTATAAATTGTACGGAGATGACAGCTGTCACAGGGCTCAAGCTATATTTTGTATACCTACCATAGGTTCATGATTTCCAGCAATAAAAGTAAGTAGGCAGGTGAACCTATCTAGTAATTTGTTCTATCGGGATTTCGATTCAATCCCCGCCTCACCTCGCCGGAGGAAAAGCATATAGGTAGGTATGTGCCGTGTCAAACCTGTGGGCGGCAGCGCCAGGCGAGTGTCGGCCGCAAAGCCGCGCTGCGCCAGCCGGTCCAGAAGCACCGTCGCCGACCATCACCGCTCGCCTTCGCCCTCTACCCCTGCGGGCCAATCAAGAATGTGGAGTAGGTAGTCTGGCCAGTAATAGAAAAGCGCGGCAAATAAAAAAACCGAACAATTGCGAATTGGACTGTGAAACGAGTTTTGATACTAATTTTCATTGTAGATTAGTTACCTACCCCTGTTTCATTATTGTATAAATTCAGGTGTTTCATTGAATACACGTTATGGACGCACTGAAGGAAAAAGCTCATTTTTATAACTTATCCCTGTAAGGGATCTCTTGCAGTTAACCTTTGAGCAATTGAGTTGAGATCAGGAACAAAAAGATAGATAAAAAAGTAAGGTAAGTTTGTTGATTACGTCGTGATTACTAATGAATTAAATTATCTATCTCGGTGCAAAATCAAATAAATAGGATCAAATTTGAAATTTCGGTATTTCACTGGACAAGTGACCCTAAAGTCGCAGTCAATAGAATACCTACCTACTATGTAAACAAATCTCCATATTGAAGTTGTCTTTCACTATGGCGGTTTGATTGCATAGTTAGCAAATTCTATTGACTGCGACTTTAGGTAAATTATTGAGTTACCTTCGCTAGCGGCAGGAGAGTGCCCTCCGGACTTGTTGCGCGGAGTCGTCGAGCCATCAGAGTGCTCCTGCAATATTATAAAGGCGATTTCAGCAGAAAACTCAGAGTACTTACCTACCTAAGGCCGCGTTTACGCACAGGCGTGATATCGCGGCGCGACTCGCCGCTCGCGCTTGTCAATCGCTAACATTCCGATACATAGAGGTACCGTAAACCGTGACAGGGGCGGGTCACTCCGTGATTTCAAGCGCTACAAGTAAGTACACAGTGCCTAACACACCGGCCCTAGCCGGTATGTTAGCCCTGCTACAGCTACATTTTATAGCTACATTTATTCTGTGGAAGTGCCCTGAATTGAAGGTAGAAGATAGGCTTGTTTCCTAAGCTGTTTTTCATTTAAACCAGTTTTTGGAGAGGAACAAATTTAATGTTTGTATTTGAGCAATTAAAATTGAAGAACGTAAATACCAAAACATACATTCAAAGATAGAGTTCACTGGCGGCAGCCCAACCTAACCTAACCTAACCTAACCTAACTACAACTTAATCGTAAGCAAAATCAAGTACTTAAATGCTGTTTCGGTCGCGAAATACTGCGTTTAGGTCTGCATAGATGTCATTGTAAAAGCGTACCTTAGGATTCTATTGGTAGCTTTTTTAGGGTTCCGTAGTCGACTAGGAACCCTTATAGTTTCGCCATGTCTGTCCGTCCGTCCGCCGATAATGTCAGTAACCGTTTAGCATTAGAAAGCTGAAATTTGGTACTAATATGTACATCAGTCACGCCGACAGTGGTAAAATAAAAAGTGTTTTTTTTTTTATTAGGGTATCTCCCCTTTACGTAAAGTGGGGAGTGTTTTTTTTTTCATTTCAACCCTTGTAATAGAATGTGAGCGCACCGTAAATAATGGCTAAGAGAAACCATGTAAACGCACCATCCAATGAGGATGTACTCTGTGGCAACACGGCCCGCTCTCTTGTCATGACGTACGTACGTCAAGGGAACACACATTTTTATACTCCGTCAATTTTAATTTTTGACTTTTTTATTTCTTGGCAATAAAAATCATTTCGACATTTTTATACCTCGTCATTTTTCCTTACGACTTACGACTAATGTCGAGTCGCCTAAACCATTATTAATACCACAAAGGCATGGCCGCCGCCGGCCGGCTTGAAGCTAACCTCCCAACAATGTTTTGAAATGAAATGAAATGTCGTTTATTCACATTAAACATATGGTATAAGCACAGGTGTTACAGTCATTTCCTTGTTCCTGATATGTTTAGCCCAAACAGGCATGTGAAAATAAAATTTGCATTGCGTTTGATCATGCTTAATGTCACGTCAAATGCAGGTGGCTCAATACAAAATGTCAAAAGGTATAATTATATAATTTAATATGGTAAAATTTGGTACAAGTTTTAAATAATATTTATGTCAAAATAGTAATATTAGCATGCCATGTCGTTTTAATCTACCAACACTATACCCTAACGTGTGATATACAGGGTGTTTGCTCCATCGTTTGCCAAATTAAAACGGCAGGTAGGTTGGATCATGAGCTATCTTCTCCGGCATCCAAAAAATTTTTGTGTACACTGGTATTTTTTTTGTATAGGTACTTTTAAAATAATTTTGAAATTTTCTATATGTTTACGCGTTTCAACTTGAATTTAAAAAAAAACGAGGAAGTGGTAGAGCCAATTTTTTTATTTTATTGTAATGTGTAATGTTGTACAGCTCTATCAAAGTCAAAATTATTTGCAAGTAACGTCTACTTATTTTTTTATTAACCCTCAAAAAAAAATGAGATTCAAGAATTTCGTTTTGGGTAACTTTGATTAGCAATTAAAAAAAAAAAAAATGGCAATGTTCTTAAAATTCTTTGAAAAAGTTCCTTAGTCTGTCCTCTTTCTAATGATGGGCAATCATGCCAAAAAACCTTTAATGAACTTTATTAATTTGCGAATTTTGTGTAAGGGACGCACTGGGCTCGTAACCGGCAAGCGATAAAAAACATACTTTCGCTAAATACGAGTAGTAGATAAGCAAGACTTGCATCTGAAAGGCTACCGCGAAACGAAAATGAATTTCGTTCGCTGTCTCCCTCTCTGTCGCTCGAAGTTGCAAGTGTGACAGAGAGGGAGATACATCTGGGTTTGTAACCAAATTTCCTCTTTAATAACACCGAATGTGGGATAAATCTTTATGAATTTCTGTAATAATTATCCAGATTCCTGTTTGCAGGAAAATCTTTATTTCTGAATCACGATTAGCCTGTGGGCACAACAGCTAGTAATTGACACAACTCATTAAAAAAAAGCAAAGCCGCGAATTTTCACTCTTCTAATCTTATTAAGTTTTCTAGTTTTGTTACTGTTTCTGTTAATCGTACTTATGGTTACTTACTTCACAGGCCAATCGTGATTCAGAAAAAAAGGTTTTCCTGCAAACAGGAATCTGGATAATGATTTAAGAAATTCATAAAGATTTATCCCACATTTGTCGTTATTAAAGTGAAAATTTGGTTACAAACCCAGATGTATCTCCCTCTCTTTCGCACTTGCAATTTCGAGCGACAGAGCGGGAGATAGCGAATGAAATTCATTTTCGTTTCGCGGTAGCCTTTCAGATGCTACCGTGCGTTCGTATGTTAGTGGTCAATCTGCATGTCTTGCTTATCTACTACTTGTATTTAGCGAAAGTATGTTTTTTATCGCTTGGCGGTTAGGTACGAGCCTAGTGCGTCCCTTACACAAAATTGGCAAATTAATAAAGTTCCTTGAAGGTTTTTTGACATTATTGCACATAGTTAGAAAGAGGACGGACTAAAGAACTTTTTTAAAGATTTTTAAGAACATTGGCATTTTTTTTTTAAATTGCTAATCAAAGTTACCCAAGACGAAATTCTTGAATCTTATTTTTTTTAGGGTTAATAAAAAAAAAATAGACGTTACTTGCCAATATTTCTGAGTTCGATGGAGCCGTACAACATTACACATTACAAAAAAATAAAAAAAATGGCTCTACCACTTCCTCGTTTTTTTTAATTCAAGTTGAAACGCGTAAACATATAGAAAATTTCAAAATTATTTTAAAAGAATACAAAAAAAATACCAGTGGACACAAAAAAATTTTGGAGGCCGGAAAAGAAAGCTAATGACCCAACCTACCTGCCGTTTTAATTTGGCAAACGATGGACCAAACACCCTGTATAGTTGGATAAGTATTTAAAAATGAATAGGGTTTAGTAAAATCATTTTTTGATAATGTTAATATTTTCGGAGATAATCGCTACAGAAGTAAAAAATGTGCCCCCCCCCCTCTAACTTTTGAACCATACGTTTTAAAATTATGAAAAAAATCTCAAAAGTAGAACTTTATAAAAACTTTCTAGGAAAATGATTATCTTTTGAACTTGAAAGGTTGAATGGTTTTTGAAAAAAATTACAAGATAATTTCTGAACTAAGTTTGTAATTTAACCGTATAAACAGGTGTTTATTGTACCTGTAATTTCTACAAAATCACAATGAAATGACGTGCTTTCAAATAAAGTAAAAACGGTGAAAATCGGTTCACGTAATAAAGTATTATCCCATAATAATCATGTTCCATACTTAAAGCTCGCGCGCAATAGTTTACTTAATTTTCCGATAGATGTCGCTGTACGCGGAACGCTCATATCGTATATGGCGGTGTTAAGATTTTTCCTGATTTAATGGGGTCGGAGCAGGTGCGCCCATACATTAGGTCGAAAAATTGTCGTGCTCGTGCTCGAATTGTCTTAGTTGTCTTTGGTCGTTCGTTGTCTAATAATAACATTGTTCGCTAAGTATTGCTTGTATTGTTCAATGTTCGCTAAGTATTGCTTGTTTAACGCTTAAGTGGGGACACTTACTGTGACGGACGGAAAACTACGGAACCCTACACTGAGCGTGGCCCGACACGCTCTTGGCCGGATTTTTACTCTTGGACAATATTTTATTTTTATTTTATGGTAGTATTACTGCGCAATGATTTCAATTATATTTGGTTTACAATAATTTGGTGGTTTTCCATCGATTTAGCAACACTGCCTTAGCAGTTTTAAAATGAGGCAATTGTGAGGCAACTACTCAATTGGCGATAACGAATGTACCTACCAGATTAAATAGACGGACCGCTCGTTTGAGCGGAAGGATATGGCTTCGGGGCAATTGTATAATCAGGGCGACCGCTTCCGGCGGCTTCCCTACCTATTTAATCGTTAACAAGAGGCTTTCTACTCGTCTGTAGACTAGTTTCTAGTTTAATGTGATCCCAGCTGACCTAAATTATACTAGCAGCACAGAATAAATAATATTACTATAGATACGTAAGTACCTACAGAAGGAACACTTACCTTATATATAACAGCCGATTAGCTTAGTTATATGTTTCCTCACCGTCACAGTGCGCATTCCTCACTTAAGTATTTGTATATTTTACAGTACTATACCTACTTCTTACGAAGGCGTGTGGTCTTACCGTACTTCAATCCTGTCTACAACATCCCCATACAATCGGTGGATTGCTAAGGAACAACCTGGCAATATTATCTTTAAATTAAAATAAGTTCTTCAGGCTATAAAAGGCTATCAGGCTATCTTAGGTCTAAATTTAAATTTGTAACCGCCCGACCTGGTGGTACTCTACGCCAGTCCAGTAGCCTGAAGCTTGTAGTCCCCTCTCACTGCACTGGATTTATGAGTAATTCCTTCACTGTCCAGGCCATTCGGCTTTGGAATGCTCTCCCGCTTACTATCAGACAAGCTCAAACGAAACTCACCTTCAAGCGCATGTTGCGCAAGCATTTTCTCAACGATATCTCTGGTCAGTTTAGTGGCATAGTTTTTTTGCACTGCGTACGAAAAGTAATATGTATGTATGTATATTATATTTTTGTATTTATGTAAGTAAATGTATTTATTTATTATATTAGGAAATGTATTTCATTAGCTATCTATTTCCATTTGTGTTTTCTTGGTCAGCTGCCTGCACTTATAAGCTTTTCTGTTTAGCCCTGTGGTTGACTGGCAGAGAATGCCTTGAGGCATTAAGTCCGCCATTTGTACTTCTTATTTGTGCAATAAAGTTTTAATAAATAAATAAAAGAAACTAAATGGCTTCTTTGAAACGAGCCGAATATACATTGTATCTACTTGTAAAAATACTGATGCACGAAAGTTACTTTGATACTAAATGGTGCTCCCTGCAGATCCTCTTTTAAAAATACAATCTGAGAAAACCATTCTTAAGTAGTAATATACTTAAGTGTACCTAGTTGTTTTTTCTTGTGGTGGAAAGGTTAACAGGTATAGGTTGTATACTTTTCGCATGTGGATTGTTGTATTTTTTTAGACCCCGGACGCAAAGAGGGGTGTTAAGGTAAAAGTAGGGGAAGAGGGGGGACAGTGGATCAGTTTTTGTTTTGAGGCACATAGCCCAGCAGATACACACTTTATATGCGTTTTCTTGTCCTCATATTAATAAGGGGTTATTAAGGCATTAATAAAATGCACTATAGAAGGCACACAAATGGAACTTTAGGCCACAGAGTGACTTTAAAAAAAAATGGGAATTGGTCCACTGTTCCCCATGCTCGGGGAACCTTGAATCAGGGCATTGGGAACTATGGACCATAGGGGGAACACGGGATCATATGTATTAAGTTACATAAAATAACGTCATAAATCAACAAAAGTTATGTTTTATTATAGAAAATATAAATTCAAAAAAGAAAACTTAAAGAGAATACTTTATGTCATCAAAAAAAATACTTATCGTTAATTTTAATATCACTCATTATAATCTGTAATATAGGCACAAATGTCTTCCTACAACATAAAATCACAGCAATCAGGCAGCCATATAGGCAGGTTTTAGTTTCACTAGTTTACAAACAATCATAAAAATATAATATAATCAGTCTAGGCGAGGTAGCCACTTTCCTAGGTTTACATAGTACCACTGGACCCATGTCCACTGCTCCCCACAAGGAGATGGCCCAGTGTACCCCATAAACCGTTAAAGTAAGAATAATTCACCAAAAAAAAATATATGTATTATTACACTCAAAACACCAATCAACACAATTTGCAATCACAAAGTAACAAGATAAAACAAAAACACATTCAATAACACGCGTAAATTTGCCTACAAACATTTTCAATGAATATGTAAAATAAATTTTACGTACTGTGTTGTTCGACTGGCAGAGATAACGCACCCTCCTTGTGCCTGAGCTCGCGGGCGACTGGCGCAGTGTAGGGCCTGTCGAGACGAGTTTACAAACACGCGTTGGCGTTTGAATGTGTGCGTAAACGATGGCGCTAGATAGTTTTATTCACTGTTCCCCGTGATCCACTGTCCCCCCTCTTCCCCTACGTTTCACCGGACGCTTAAGACCTGGATGTACGTTTATTTTTTTAATAAGGACTGCGAGTTTCATAGTGCTACCAACAAAAGTTCAATTGTAAGATAGATAAATTTGCCATCATTTAAATGAATCTAGGAATTAATAACATACTTATAGATATGCTTAAAATATTTTTAAAGTTATTTGGGTCGGTTTCCGTGGTTTGTACCATTAACCGGACTAAGAAACGTGATTTGCACATAATACCGAATCGGCGTGCCGTTTCACCGGACTAGGAAAGAAATGTATGGGATTTGGGCGCTGCGTGGTGCTCAAACTTTAGTTGGTAAACAGTTGATTGAGATTATGTTTTTGAGACTTCAACAATCTTCATGTTATAAACATAGATTATTTATTAATAAATCGGCTCATTCGTGTACTTTTTTATATATATACTTGTGTTGTTGTTTCTGATGGTTATTATATACCTAAGTAGAATAAAATTATAACGATATTTTTTTTCCATCATAAATATTTAGTTGAGGGGTAACGCCGCAACACGTTAACATAAATAAATATACGTGACGTTACCATAAAACGTAACAAAAGTTGTAATAAAGCTGAGATCATGCTGGTAAATCTCTGTTATTTGTGGTGTAATAAGTATATTATTATTATTAGATAACTGAAATAGAAAAAATAATACAATAAAATAAAATCAAGTTTTTATCGACTAAAAGTCTAAAACAAACAAAAAAGTATGTTTACGTAACCTTCAAATTAATAGAATCGAGTTGTCATAATTTTCGATTAAATTCGAGTTGGATTTTAACAATTAAAGAAAAAAATATTATAATTATAAATAAATTCTTCATGTTTATTTATAATTATAAGATTTTTTTATTTTAAATAAATAAATAAATAAATTTGAAACGTCGAAATTGGCCAAAATTCGGGGTTTTTCAACTTTTGAAAAACAACCATTTTCGGACAAAACCGCATTAAAATCGATCCATTAATTTAGGAGCTACAATGCCACAGGCAGACACACAGATGCACAGACACAAAGACAGAGATGTCAAACTTATAATTGTGTCAGAGTTTAAATATTTAGAATTTGTATTTAATTTAAAAATATATAATACGTATAAAAAAAACTTATAACTAAATATATAATAAACATCAAATTAACAATAATTAATCATATTGTTATTGTACTAAATATGTTTTCACAATATGTTGTCAAATGTTTGGAGCCGCTGGCCTTTACAAGAACGTTCGAAAAATAATTCACATTAATATCGACCTAGTTCGTAACGAAATGAGGTTGGTATTTCAATAAAACACTAAATAATAGCATGGCTGAGGCAAACGTGGATTCGGTAGCAGGCACTATGGGTACGTTTAACCGGACGCCCGTTCGGTGAATTGGACAAGCAAATTATGTGGAGCCTATCACGCGAACAGAATTTTAAAAATAGTGTTTATACCGAATTAATTATGATGTAATTACAAACCTTACATTTTTACAAGGAATTAGAACTTATTGCGAAACCATAAATACATGCGGCTCTTGATACTATTGATGTAATATGAATGTTATGTTTTTTTTAAATCGCCTTGCCAAAAAGCTTATTTTTACGTCAAAAAGTCTTGAAAATGATTAACTTCAGACACAGTTTCACAGAAATCTATCTAGATTATCAATGTTCGGTAAATGCTCATAAAATTCTCTATACTTTTAGTTATCTGAAATGCGAAATAGTTTATGTTCAACCTATAAATAAATAATTAAAAAAAACATACGGTTTTCCTGATTCCGGACGCTGTTCGTAGAAACCTTCAAGTCAAAACGAGGGTTGACCCATCACCGAATCCACATTTTAGTTAAATTCTTCAAATATGACTGCACTAAATGAACTTGTTTGCACAAATAACTAAAACCAATTAAATAATGACCCCGCAAAACCCAATTTTCATTCATAAATTTGCTTCTTAAAGGTTTTATGACCTTAACCCTTAACCAGGTAGTGATCTCATAGTGACCACTTAGCAAATGTTTTTTTTCTGACGAGCAGAAAGATTATAGAAGGCACTAAATGTCATTGACATATAGTCTATAAACTGACAGATTTCGGAACGCACCCAAAATTGATGTGTCAAAACAATTTTTTTGACGTTTTACTTGTCAAATTCAAATTAAGAAAAAGTGGCCGGTTTTCTGTGTTGCTCCAAGTAAATATTAGTATTGTGCCCAAAAAAATTACGGTAAGTGCTATGTGATGCTTTATTTTGGTAGTATATAAGATAATGTATCTGTAGTATGCAGTTCATATAGTTACAGTAATAGTTATTTATGTAAAATGTTTGCTCCTAAAGTTTGTGGTCCCTATATGACTTCTGCCCGTTTCGGTTCAGTACAAGTGGTTTGTATGTGACCACTGCCCGGCAGGGTATATAAGAGAAATTTAAGGGTAAGTTCATTACTTACTGTAAATGAACTATTTAAAAAAAATAGCGAAAAATCTAAAAATTACCTTAAAAGTAATACGCTTGGTTTAAAAATATATATTAAACGGATTATTTAGCATGGGAATGCGAGCCGAGCAGGTGCTGGCAATTTGTGCATTACGTGACATGAGTGAATATATATAATATATCATCATCATTATCTGCAGCCTATATACGTCCCACTGCTGGGCACATGCCTCTTTTTGAAGATAAATATCCTTTATTCTTACTTTTATTGTGGTCTTATTTTGTCGATAATTACATGTTAACATTATGACTAACCCTTAAAACTTCAATGTATAGCCAGCAGGGCAGTGGCCGCATACGGACCACGTGGGACTTTTGGTAACGGGCACAGGGCGTATAATGACCACAGGGTTTTTTTAAGGAAAACATGATACTAAAAAAAAAACAAGAAATTAGTTTTTTATTGACGCTATTATCTACCAAAATCAGGATTCAAAAGTAAAAAAATCGCCAGGCCTGTTTAAGGGGAAATTCACTCAATTTCGTAATGATTTTCGTAAGGAGTCCCATACAAAACGGCGATCGACCGGCTCGATCAATTATCGTGGCTCGAATGAGGTCCGAAAAGGCCGTTTCTGCCGCGTAGTGGAAGTCATAGGTATGAGGAAAAAAATCAAAACGTAATATTAGCCGTAACTACTCGACTTATAGCTTAAAATAGGGGAAATCCGGCGATACGGCAGATCCGGTGAAGGGTACTTTTACCTTATAATTTACTTTAAAAACAAAGTTTTAACCGACTTCAATTTAGTACTCCACCAAGCCACGAGAACATTTCCTATGTTTTTTTACAATTTACCACATGAATTGATTTCCGATAGCAAATGCGTTGATTACTATAGAAAAAAACCGAATCGCTGTATGTGGGCCGATAATATTTGAGGACTTCCATCGATTCCCCAAGATCATCACCAATGGCACTTCATTAGTTCCTATTTCAATGGAATCTTATCAGAACCTGTGACGTACTTTTGCACTTTTAAGTACATAATTGAGGAATTCGATAAGTCATCTGTGGTCTTCGTCATCAATTCCTCGCCACCAAATTTATGATTCCGGATGTAAATACACGAGTTACCTATAACAGAAAATACCAAAATCACTACACTCGTGCCTAATAAAATTGAGGAGTCCCCTCAATTCCTCATGGATCCCATCATCTAACTGAATTTTGAAAAAATGGGATCCACCTGGAAGTATATATTGGAGGTCGCATATGTGTCTACTGGCCATAAGTAATCATTATTACGACATGCCTGTCACGATTTAAATATAGTTAGAAACCGTTTGTTTACGTTCCTTTGTATTGTCACTTGCTGTAAATAAACAGACCACGAAACATCTAGCGTATCACTGAACTCTGCTGTAGTGTTTATATATACACGTTATAGTCAATTTCCATTAGTATATACACACGAATAAAAAAATATATTTTTGAATCGGCTCATCAATGACGGAGTTCTGAGTGAACAAACATTGGAAAAGTAAAACAACTAAAAATAAAATACAGCCGAATTGAGAACCTCTTCCTTTTTTTTGAAGTCGGTTAATAAGTTTGACGTGTCTGTGTAGCTGGACCAATTTGAATGCGATTTTTTTGCCCGAAAGCTGACTTATTTTATTTATTTATTTAATAAACATAATATAGAAACTTAATTATTAACATGGTCTCACAAAACTGTCGGGACAGTTTGTCTGTGTGATCATTTTATGGTACAGAGTTAACTAATTTGTTCAGTAAATGTTACATTCAGCTATGCCTTAGGTGTTAATGTTATTAATGTTAAGTAATGTCGTTTTATCGAGATGGTTCTTATATGACTACGATTCAACAACATCGGTTCAGGCGGTTTTGAGATATTGAACTTAGAAATGATAATGGCGGCGGTTTTTCAACTTTTCTAAGTTGTCATTTATTGTGCTTGTACCTACCTTGTTTTACCGACAATTGTTCTATCGAATGTATGATTCGCAGAATTTTCGTTTCATAAAAAACCATTTTATCAGAATCAGTAATCTTTTTAGGAATGTTATAGAACAAACCTAACCGAACCTAATGAGTTCTACAGAATTGCGTTTTAGCTGTAGGTACCTACAAAGTTAATAACTGAAATTCGATGAAACGGAAATTGAAGTATGGGGCACCTATAATTATTCAATAATGTGTTGTCTTTTTTCAACAATGCAAGAAGACGGATTGCATGTAGGTATACATGCGATTTAGTAAAGCCCGAAGGACGCCTTAAAAGCGGTCTTCGGATGTGATCAGGGTGGCTGGTCCCGTGCGGCCCGCTTGAGTGACTTTCGGCTAGCAACTCACCTCACTTCTAACGAGTTTTGTTTGTGAAACTTTGCAAGGACTGCGCCTTATAAGTACTTAAAAAGATTTTTTCAATGAATATTAGCAAGTTTTCGCTTCCATACTTTTAAAACAAAAATTGATGATTTTTTTGTCTTAGTTGCTAATCGAATGCTTTAATTGATATAATTAATCTATAACTTTACTGAGCCGAAGAGAAAGCTCGTGCTGTCTTGTCGAGGCTGGGCCAGCATGTATAGTCAGCTGCAGAGCATGGTTTTATAAGTTTAGTCAGAGTCAGTTATTTTTAACCGACTTCGAAAAAGGAGGAGGTTCTCAATTCGTCGGGACCTTTGCATATTTAAACTCGTGCTCTACATCCACAAGACATTAACTGCCAATTACCTTTGACGCCGAGTTGAGGATTAAGCCCTCGCAACGTCGCAACATCAGCGTTAATAAGGAAAACGAGACCGACATTAAAGGCCCGGAAGCATGTCTAGGTAATGTTCTAAAAGCATTTATAATTCCCTCGCATTCCTTTATTCGGACGTTATTTTCATTCCGAGTGTTTTTATTAATAATATACAAGAATTTCAACCTTTACGGATTTGTTTATCAAAGGAAAAGCTATAAAGGGAAAGATTACGTACGCAGTGGGTACGTAAGTATAACAAAAATTGCCACGGCGGTGGTACCTAAGGTATTACATTTATTGGTTTTTGTAGCATACTTTCAGACCACAAACATAGGAACGTAATTTTAGAGTCTGAATTCGATTAGACTCTAATGTCTGGCATTCGTAGTAGTCGAGTGAAGATTGAGTTTAGGGTATGCACAGTCCCTATAAAGTCGATGTACCAGCAACGATATGACAACGTTATTTCACTGCTAAATCGCCCAAAGTGTTCCAAACTCGCCGACATACTTACCTAATTTACGTACGGGAGTCATAGCTGATGGGACCTACTTAATTATATATATATACCCGGGTTATATTAGAGCCACGCCGCGTGTCGCAACGCGTGGGATTGCCAATCGGTTACATACATTTAGTATGAACGTGGTAACATTAGCTCAATCCCATGTGTCGCCACGTTCGATACAAAGTAAGCGTTTTAAAAAGGCGAGCTGATGTCCACAGCGTCGCAAACCGTCCAAACTGACCTGGTGGTGGTCCAGGTTGGCGGTGGCCGTGAGTAGTCCAAGGATTGCGGAGAAGGATCCCCGCGCAGCGCGGCGGAAGCCCTCAGGCGGGGCATCCGCGGCACCCCCAGCGATGCTCACTGGAGACCGCGACCACTGCAAAGGTAAATATTAGATGAGGCCTTGTTCGGACCGGTCACTCTGACACTCTTTGGAGAGGCCTATGTCAAGCAGCTGATATGATGCTGAAGTTGATGAGGACCTTGTTTGTTTTTGCTAGATGGAGCACCCAAGTCACTGCGCTCTTGTAGGTACCTACATCTACACTAGGCCATGCGGGCGACGAGCCTATGGATTCTGTCAGCAAAAAACGACATGATGTCACGATCTTCAGCATTGAAGGATCAGCTGATGATGATGAAAACCTTATCATAAGTACAGGAGATACGACACGCGTGCTGTCAGGCGTGTATACAAAATCACTCCTAAGCAATGTCGTACCATAATATTTGTGTTTGGGCAACTTCCGACGGCGAGTGCTTATTCTGTCCAGGCTTAACCTCCAAAAGATTACCTAAACACGGCTTTAGGTAAACCTATGGAGGTTAGGTTAGACCTACTTCGTACCTACAAATATTAATGTAGTGACCATGTTCTAGCAGTTGGACCGACCCCGGAGCTTGACAAGTTGACACACACCATTTGCCATACATATATTGGTGCGTGAACGAGTCGGCAACTTCGGTGTGTGCGACCCTTTATAATCATGCTTAATGCTATGAAACATTTCATAAAAAAATAACAAGAAGGCCCACTAGACTTAGAAACTTATTTACCTTTAACTTAGAAGAGCTTGTTAGTCTCGGTAAAAGATGTTGTGTGTAAATTATCTTCGCCCTGAGCGCACAACTTTTTGCAAACTTGGCCCGTTTTTAATATCGAAATTGCTGGATGAATAAAGCCAGCCTTTGGCAGCTTATGATTTGTTAAGAAAATGTTATTAACACAATTTATTTTATGATTCTGTCGGCCTAGAGTTTGAGGTTATTATAGGCTGGGTTATTTTGACTTGGTGAAGGTTAAAAATGACTCATCATGTTTTGATGGGTGTTGTTATAAAAAAGTCTCGTCAGGAAAGTTAGTTTTAATAACTTACGCGATTGTTGACGTACATTTTGATTCAAATGTTTTTTTTGTACCTGAGTAGGTAGGTACTTAAGTTGAGCACAATGCAATGGCTCTTCGGATAAATTATGCATGGCTAAATACTGTAGGTAATTATAGAGGACGTCTGTATGCGTATTAACTATTGGCATTTTTATTGATTTTGTCCTGTGGCAATCCTGTAATAAAATAAAGCAATCCTCTTGAATACTTCCACACATGCGAAGAATACTTTCAAACCCCACATCTCAATCGAAGTTTGTTTACCCTGACCTCATGTTTATATTATGCAAAAGATTATGCTACCCGGAGCGCAGAGCGTGTAAGGTCTTTTCAATAATTCAACAACTCCCTGCCTATTTACAAAGCATGTGTACTACTGCGGACTTCTGCCTGGTATAATTTGATCTACACTAGCTACGATACCCCTCTAAAGTACTCTAAGTCCTCCTTACAGAAAACCACAGTCATAATAACACCACTACTTGCTCTGTAGGCAATGATGTCATATAATAATTTAGTAGGTACTCCGCCAAGCCACGAGAACATTTCTACAATAGATTTAGATTTATTTATTTCATAATATACAATTTACAATATAAATTAAAGCTAGCTTAATCTATATGAATTTATATTATGATCGTCAAAGAGAATTAAGAATTATAATAAAATGTCAATAAAATTCAAATTATAGTCACAGTAAATAAATTACGAAGATATCACATAAAGATCGTCAGATAACAGAATATACATTAATAAACGAAAAATAAAAATACAAATAACGATATAATTTACAATGTCAAAAACAGTGATAATATTAATGTTTTATGTCCATAAATTCCTTTACCGAATATAATGCGTTTTTCAATAAAAAGTTTCTCAGTTTGCGTTCAAATTTTTCGTCAGATGACTCTGTTCGCAATTCGGCGGGTAGTCGTTCGTAATATATCACTCGAGGATTCCTACGTGAAAGTGCCATGCGACGCGGGACCTCCCCTGCTGAGTCTCCCTGTTGATCGGAGTTGTTTGCCCGTGACCTCAACACGCTTGAACATTGGCAAATTCTTTCTCACGAACATCAATACCTCATATATGTACAGTGAGTAGTGAGTCATGAGGCCGTTACTTTCAAAAAGTTTCTTACACGGATGTCTGTGTTTTACTCCAGCCAGTATTCGGATAGCGCGTTTTTGGAGTATGAATACTCGCTTGGCGTCCGTAGAATTGCCCCATATCACTATACCGTATGATATTAAGGAGTGGAAATGTGAAAAATATACGGACCTCAACGACTTTCCGGATATTAGAGGCTTCAGCTTTTTTAGAGCAAATACGGCACGCTCAGTCTACCACACAGCCGACATGGTCGACATGGCCCTTCCAGTTAAGGTTTGAATCAAGTGTAAAGCCCAGAAATTTACACTCGTTACATAATGGCATCGGACCATCAGCAATGCACAGGGGCGCTGCAGAGTTACGACCTGAGAAAAGCATGATATTCGATTTAGCGACATTCAAGAGCAAGCCATTTGAGCAAAATCACGTCTGCAGTTGGCAACATGCATCGCGGATCCTTTCAGCAAGCTGCTCATGAGTCCTCGCGCTAACAACGACAGTTGTGTCGTTTGCGAATAATACAGAAAGGCCACTCGTGATTGCATTTCTTTTTCAATTTACCAAATGAACTGATTTCCTATAGCAAATGCGTTGATTATTAGAGAAAAAAACGTGTATGTGAGCTGATAATATTTGAGGACTTCCGTCGATTCCCCAAGATCATCACCTTTGGCACTTCATTAGTTCCTATTTCAACGGAATCTAGATAGAATCTGTGACGTATTGCGAAGTACAAACTTTTAAGTACCTACATAAGTGATGAATTTCATAAGTCTGTGGTCTTCATCATCAATTCCACTCCACCAGCGATTTCCGGGTGTAAATACACGAATTATAATAGAAAATACCAAAATCACTACACGCGTGCCGTAGAACGCCGTGACTTCGCCTGGATTTCGCAGTTTTTTGATAATTTCTCACAGATTTACACGTGTTTTTGCTTGTTAAGATCATAAAACTAATTAATCTATATAGGTATTTAGTTTGCCGTAACTTAAGGTCTACATTTCGCTAAGGAATGGCTACAATTAAACTCTAAAGGTGGTAGGCGAAGTGTAGACAAAATGCCCTGTCTTCGCCTACATACTGCCGGAGCGTCAGTTATAGACAAAATTTGAAGTTGCCGGCAACTATCTTATTAATTTTTAAGGTGTTTTCGATTATAAACCCTATCCCGGATAATTCATATTTTGAAAAAACCGGCCAAGAGCGTGTCGGGCCACGCTCAGTGTAGTGTTCCGTAGTTTTCCATCCGTTACAGTAAGTGTCCCCACTTAAGTGTTAAACAAGCAATACTTAGCGAACATTGAACAATACAAGCAATACTTAGCGAACAATGTTATTATTAGACAACAAACGACCAAAGACAACTAAGACAATTCGAGCACGACAAATTTTCGACCTAATGTATGGGCGCAGCTGCTCCGACCCTCCGAAAAATCTTAACACCACCGCCATGTACGATATGAGCGTTCCGCGTACAGAGACATCTATCAGCAAATTATGTAAACTATTGCGCGCGACGTTAAAGTATGGAAGATGATTTTTATGGGATAATTCTTTATTGCGTGAACCGATTTTCACAGTTTTTGCTTTATTTGAAAGCACGTCATTTCATTGTGATTTTGAAGAAATTACAGGTACAATAAACACCTGCTTATATGGTTAAATAACAAACTTAGTTCAGAAATTATATAGTATTTTTTTCAAAAACTACTCTACCTACCTATAAAGTTCAAAATAATTTTTCTAGAAAGTTTTTATAAAGTTCTACTTTTGAGATTTTTTCATATTTTTAAAACTTATGGTTCTTAAGTTAGAGGGGGGGGGGGGACACATTTTTTTAAACTTCTGGATCGATTATCTCCGAAAATATTAACATTATCAAAAAATGATTTGAATAAACCCGTATTCATTTTTAAATACCTATCCAACAATATATCACACGTTAGGGTTGAAATGAAAAAAAAAAACACTCCCCACTTTACGTATAGGGGAGGTACCCTAATAAAACATTTTATTCTACTTTTTATTTTACCACTTTGTCGGCGTGATTGATGTACATATTAGTACCAAATTTCAACTTTCTAGTGCTAACGGTTAAGCTGAGATTATCTGCGGACGGACGGACAGACATGGCGAAACTACATACAAGGGTTCCTAGTCGACTACGGAACCCTAAAAACTAGGCGAAGACAGGTTACGCTCTGAAGTTAGTTTCATACATTTACTGTTCATCATATAAACTTACTCGACCACAAAAAAAGGGTAATGTTATAGGACTAATAAAAAATACTAGTTTTAAAATTTTAAAAGTTATATTATGAAAAAGTAAGTACTTATCTTGTTTTATATTATGCTAAAATCACAATCACCTTAAATCAGTAACATTTATTTATTTATTTAAACTTTATTGCACAAAACAAAAATGATGTACAAATGGCGGACTTAATGCCAAATGGCATTCTCTACCAGTCAACCATAAGGCCAAACAGAGATACTTAAAATTGGTGCAGAGTAAATGATCAATATTTAGAGCTTAGTACAGACTTATAAAAGCATAATATATAAAATTACAAAATTACATATTATTATTATTATTAACATTAAAAATTGAGTACCTCTAACTAATCATCTCTATCATCACAGCCTTCTATAATAATAGTAGGTAAAGATAAACATGAATCAAAAATATTAATAATAAAACTAAAACTAAAAAATTATTATTTAAACTCGTGTGTATAGTTTCGTCGGCATCTGTCATTCCCATACATTTTATTATTTTCTATTGGCGTTAGCGCTTGTCGATGTATTTAATCGGCTTAGTAAGCCCTTTCATTAGGTACCCCAAACGATACGTTTCAGAACAAAATATATATTTTTTCCAATAAAAAAAAAAGATATTGACATAACTCCTCCTTTTTCGTTTTTTTCGGGCTACTGGTCAAATTGATTTGTTTGGCCTAAAGATCAATCGTACCGATTTTCAAAACTTTAACACCATTTGCCGCATGTTACTGAATTACGGGGACCGCTAGCACTAGGATAGTTTAGGAACGTTGTGTAAAATTGCCACTAAATCTGACCTGCGAGACACGTGTATACGTTTCTATTCTACGCGAAGACGCAAGTTGCACGCGAGTTGGAGCAATTGACTCAGTTTTAACCTATCTAATTCTTTTTTAATATGACATCATTGTCTATAGGTATGTGATGTTGTGTTTCTAGTGGTGAGTAGGGTCGCGAGGATGCGCTGAGTTCCCACAACAGTTCGCTGACTCCAATAAAAGGTCGGCAACGCGCTTGTGAAGGACTATTCATAGGCTACGGCGTCGGCTTAGCATCAGACGAACCGTATGCGTGTCTCCCACCATCGTGGTGTAAAAAAAAACTAGGAGATCAGAGACATACTGGTTCACTACAAGCGACGTTCGGTAGGCGACGTGAACAACGGGGTGAGTGCCGACCGGGGTGAAGCGAAGATTCATTTCATTTTCACGAGCTTACTCGCGCATTGTGCATTAAACTTTCAGTTGACCTCCGCTACAGGCATGTTTGCCTAGTACTTCAGTAACGTACACCTGTTACTGGGAATCTGGTTCTGTGACGAATAGAGTAAATAAATAGAATAGAGTCAGTTGACTGTCAGCAACGCGCTGAAATGAACCACAAATAAGTACAGAGTCTGTGTGGGGTGTCCACTGGCGACCCGTCACGAATTTATTGCGAGTGGAATTATAACCGCATTACACTAGCTCGGCTATTGCCCATCTCGGGGTTGGCAAAATAATCGAACGAGGGAGCGAAGCAAACGAAGTTCTATGCTTCAGGCTTGGGCTCGTATATCCGATCGTATGTAAGTCGTTCGTATGTCCGTTGTGTCTGTCCCGCTGTCCGGCTGTTCTCCTCCACAGGTCGCATTTCTCAACCGATTCTCGTGAAGTTTTGTGAGCAGGTTCTGTAATTACTGTATAGTTTTTTTTACGTCAGGTCCAGTCCAGTATGATAAATAGTGTACCTACATGTGTCTCTGGTAATAAAGTGCCAACGGAAAGTGTCCGAAATTGCGAATCTTTACCAATGATTTCTTACATTTTCGTGCAAGTTTCCTGAAATTTTTGAGAAGTTTCTCATAATTTTAGAAAGTTTCCGCAACTCGCACTTATTTACGGGCTGGTAGCGCTCATAAATCTTTTTAAAAATGTATAGAGTATAGGTTACTACCCAGATTACCTGGCCCACTTTATCTTTTTACTCAGGTATAGTATAGTGTTTCGTCACGTCGGTAAAATTGAGTAGAGTGGAGCAGTTTAGTACTCACGTACCTACAGGTAAGCAAACTTACGCATGCAAGCATTTACCATAAGCTTATTAACTACTTCATAAAGCTTATAGAGCTACGGTAGCCTAGTGGTTCAGGCATGCGGCTGTCAAGCGGCGGTCGTGGGTTCGAATCCCGGCTCGTACCAATGAGTTTTTCGGAACTTATGTACGGAATATTTACCGTTAGCTTTTCGGTGAAGGAAAACATCGTGAGGAAACCGGTCTAATCCCAATAAGGTCTAGTTTTCTCTCTGGGTTGGAAGGTCAGATGGCAGTCGCTTTCGTAAATTTAGTGCGTATGCCAAATTTTGGGATTAGGTGTCAAAGCGGACCCCGGGCTCCTTTAGGGGCATTACCGGGAATAACGCTTGGAGGATGATGATAAAGCTTATAGAGCTTTATTACCTAATCGAATCCTAATCGCAGCTCGTTGAGTGATAAGTGAAAGCTAATGAGCCGAACAAAACGAGTTACAACACTAAAAGCTCCGAACCACTTCAAATAAAAGCTCGTTTAATATTGTTATTGTTTTGTTTACAGCGGAAGCTGTAAAAGTGCACTTGAAGCTTTCAACCCGGTTTAATTTGAGTTAGTTACTTCGCCAGTTAGTTTTGTTCTGACCCAGTTGCTGTTCTACATGGGTTTGGTTACAAGTGGGATCAGTTACTGTATTTATACCCCAGGAAAATTGCGTTTTTTATTCAAACATTAATTTATAACAGCGTTTTTTTGTTTGTTTAATTTTCAAATGTTATTCTACTAAGATGCCTTATCTAAGAATCCTACAAAATTTCCATCGGGAAGTAAATATATAAAAATAAATGACACATCCATTATATTTTTTGTGTGATTAATTTATTAATCTTGAAAGGCTCCTGTAAATTAAGTAAAACATAAATTAAAATATCTATTAATATTTTTCCTCGCTTTTCAGGAATTGGTTAAATATCGATTTTTTTGATGACTAATATTTTGGTGGATTTTGAGTCTACGTAATAACTAAAATGATAATATATCAGTTACACACAAAAAAGCTCCTGTTATGAATTATTTCCAAATTTCCATTTTTTTCCATACTATTGAAATAAAACGGGCTATTATTGAAAATTTTAATTGTATTTAAAAGGGTGGCGTACTATAGAGGCCTTTGCTCAGCAGATGATGATTATAAACGACAATTTAGATCTATATAGGGTTCCGTACCTCGAAAGTAAAAAAACAAACCTATACAGGGTCACTTTATTATCTGCCTGCCTGTCTGTCTGTCTGTCTGCTCCTGGCCTTTAGGTGTCTCGGGAACCACACGATTCTCGAACGTAATAGTAAATGACAATCGTTTCATATGAAGGTGCGTTTTGCGGAAAAAGGACAGAATATATCCCCTTCTTAAAACTTTGAACACTTATAACTTTGTGATTATTTAACCTTTTGCGTTGGTTTTTTCTCCATTTGACTACATTCTTCATCCTTTTTCAAGAAAATACATCATTATTTATTATTTCATTTAGTGTCACACCCTTATTGCAACTTTGCCTTGAACCACTCAGTCATTGCCTATAATAGGTGGGTGAACGTTGAGGTACCTAAGCTTAAAACCAGTCAAGCGGGGTAGATATTTTTGGCGTGTATCAGCTGATCGATTCATGCTTAAATTCGATATCTACATTCAGATGAAACATTCACTGTCTCGGGCACAAAGGAGAGCTTTTATGCCAGGTTGGGTGTGTTGAAACGTTGAAACCACAAACGTTGAATTATGAGTTTGAGAAGGTGATTCTTTGACAAGGAATTTTGCCAAATATTTTCAGGACAGAGATATGAGATGGGGGAAGCGAAATAAACACAAAACAAGTGCATTGGGTTTGTTGAACGAGGGAGCGAAGCGAACGAAGTACTGTGCGTCGGCTTGGGCTAAAATTCTTTTGTATGTCCGTTAGTCCAGCTCTGCTCGACAGGTAGGGTTTCTCAATCGATTCTCGTGAAATTATGCGAGCAGGTTCAATAATGAAATATACTTTTTTTTTATTCTATCGGCTCTCTCGGTTTTTTCGGTTAAATACGAGTGGGATTTAAGAATAACTAGCGACCCGCCCCGGCTTCGCTCGGGTACTACCTATATTATACATATAAAATAAACCTTCCTCTTAAATCATTATCTATTTA
Organism: Epinotia demarniana; assembly: GCA_945867215.1. Lineage (NCBI taxonomy): Eukaryota > Metazoa > Arthropoda > Insecta > Lepidoptera > Tortricidae > Epinotia > Epinotia demarniana. The sequence continues at coordinate 3,249,080 of OX244273.1, read as the reverse complement.
AAAAAAAAACGCATCAAAATCCGTTGCGTACCTAGTTTTAAAGATCGCATAGATAGGGACAGACAGCGGGAAGCGACTTTGTTTTATACTATGTATAGTGATAAGAATAAGAATAAATAAAAAAAACCGGCCAAGTGCGAGTCGGACTCGCGCACCGAGGGTTCCGTACAAACCTATAACAAGCAAAAGTTGTACTTAGTATGTTTATTACTAAATGATAAATGAAAATGGAATCCGTATCATTACAATGTGGAAAGCTGGGGGAGCATAAATTTAAACAGCTTAAACTTTATCAATTTAGTAATCATTCTTTAGGCTTTGATTTCCTTACGAGTAGAACTACTCGCAAGGAAATCAAAGTTGCGAACGGCAAAATAAGCGGATTACTTAAATTGCTGTTTCTTTTGAAAGCTGAGTTCACGGGAAAGTAACTTTAGGTTTTGATACCCTTGAGATTACCTATAATATATAATAATATAAACCAGCCTATATACGTCCCACTGCTGGGCACAGGCCTCCTCCCATGGATGAGAGGGAACGGGCAGTAGTCTCCACGCTGGCCGAGTGCGGGTTGGGGACTTCACATACACCTTTTTCAGTTTTAAATTATGCGGCTTGTATTGCTATTTCTTATGATTGCGTGGACATAAAACTTTCGTTTTGCTACAGCTGAAAGGTATTATAGACTTGAGTATTTGACATGAATTTCAATTTAATACCTCTACACATTTACGAGAAAAAAGGTAGTAAGTTTAAAATTAAAAAAAATGATTTTTGTATGATTTTACTAAAAATGTCTACTTTTCGTAATTTTTGCTCTGTCTGTGCTATATGACAATGCTTCGTGCCAAATTTCAAGTTTCTGAGTTCACGGGAAGTACCCCGTAGGTTTTGCGAGTGTCGAAAAACTCTAAAATTTGCAGCATAAACGACTGTATCTTTTGATTGCGTTGGCTTTTAAGTTTTTTTACAGCTCCAAGAGACAGTAGACCTGAGTATCTGATATAAATTTCAGCTTGATACCTCCACGCATTCCTGAGAAAAATGGTCTTGACAGACAGACAGACAGACAGACAGACGGACAACAAAGTGATCCTATAAGGGTTCCGTTTTTTCTTTTTGAGGTACGGAACCCTAAAAAGACCGGGTTGCACTCCGGGAGTGCCGGCAGAAGTGACAACTTAAATAATTTTAATTTTGCAAAAAAAACCCTTCCTCCCCCTCTCGCCCTGCGTGCCAATATATCTAATAACAACCTTATTAGTAGTACTTTATAGTTCAACTTAGCAAAATTAATGAAGGAGACGATGAAATAAAATACCAATTTGTTTTTGCCATTGCCAAATATTTTTCAAAGCTTTATTATCTCTTTAGGAATAACGTCCAAATTCGAACTATTCGAATTTACTGTCCTCATTATGCTCTGGTAATTTTAAAGTTTTGCCTTTTTGTCCCCAAATTCACGTATGTACTCCGCTGCTGCCCCTTTTGGAAACATCAAAATTTGCTTTCACCAATAGACGATTTAGTCAAAATTAGTTTAGAAATGATTTTAAATATTCAACTCAATGAATCATCTTGGTTACAAGCATCCCTCCCAATTCGTTTTGGCGGCTTAGGAATACGCAAAATCTCGAGTGTTGCTTCCCCAGCTTTTTTGTCGTCCACCCATAGCACGTCACGTCTCATAGGTAATATCCTAAGGGCTTTGCCCACAGACTATAAGACTGCGGGCTTGGAGGATGCCAAGAATGCTTTTAAAATTGCTTGCCCGGGTAAAGATTTTCCAGACAACCCAAAATCTCAAAGGAGCTGGGACGATATTTATTGCGATTTAACGTTCAAATCGATTCTGAGCCGCAGTTCAGGTCCAGAACGCGCGAGGCTTTTGGCGGTTGGAGCCAGAGAGGCTGGTCACTGGCTGCATGCCCATCCTTCACCAAATACCGGTACCTTTCTGGATCCGACCTCTCTTCGTCTGGCGACTGGTCTACGGCTTGGGGTCACCACGGACTATGTTCTCAAAAAAGTGCAGGCCGCTTTGCAAGACATGCGACTCTTAATGACATAATCCGCCGGTCTCTTGCCACCATCAATGTGCCTGCTCTTCTTGAGCCGCCTGGCATTGTCAGAGATGATGACAAAAGACCTGATGGAGTGTCTCTGGTTCCGTGGAGTTTGGGACGGATGCTTGTGTGGGACGCTACCTGTGTAGACACACTGGAACCATCCCACCTCCAACGGACTACTTCTAAAGCGGGTGCAGCGGCGGAAAATGCCGAAAATCTGAAACGCATTAAATATTGAGGCCTCGGCAGAGAGTACAAATTTGTACCTTTTGGCGTCGAGACTCTCGGTCAATGGGGTCCCAGTGCGCAAAAGTTATTTGCGGAAATCGCGAAACGTCTGGTTGACGTAACTGGTGACCGAAGAGCTGGCGGTTTTCTCGCGCAACGCATCAGCATTGCAATTCAGCGAGGAAATGCCGCCAGCATCCTCGGTACAATGCCTCGAGGGCCTTTTTTAAATTTAACTTAGCTTTAATTTAATTTAGTTAATGTTATAGTTATCATCTTGTATATACTTTAGAAAATAAAATCATTATACTTCGAATTTGCTCAATAGCAAAACGGTAAAGGACGTGTGGACAAAATTACAAATTTATTTCCAGAATATGCAATTGCAAAATGTGTTTAACGGCTTTATACTCTTACGAATAGTGTTCAGTTTTGAATCAAGTCGAATCGGCTAACAGCCAAATATAAAAATAGGAAACAGAGCCATTGTTAACAAGATAAGCTTTCAAGTGCTAAATGAACAGCTTAAATAATTTTAACTACTTATACCTACAGTGCAAATAGTGGCGTTATTAAATAACATAATTTTCCCATGCTTCCACTGAGCAAGTGTTTTTTGATTATTATTCTCTCCCACGGGAATCCAGTGCGGCTTAAGGAATTGAAGCTCATCAATTATGAGTTCACTAATTATCTATTACACTCGCTTCCTGTCGGCCCGCAAATAATGATCCCAGCCCCATTCATAATAGAATAGAATAGAAAGATGTTTATTCGGATAACACAGTTGTTCCTTCCCCGTGAGCAACCCCCAGTATAATTTATGATCCTGATATTAGTATCTACGCGTAGTGGAGGTCAGACTAATACTGGCATATTGAGCTTAAGATTATTTGAGTCGGCTGGATTGCATCAAAGTAGTCTATTCAAAAACCAACTTTCCGGTCCGAAGTAGAAGATTCCAATTCCAATGTTTATTATATAGATTTGGTGAGCGTACAATATTGTTATAGATTTCAATGAATTCGGTTCCGAGTAAACAAAATATAAATACCAAGGTACTTTTTATGCGACTACATAACGAATATTTATTTTCTAAAGTATACACAAGACGATAACTAACATAAACGACTAACAACTAACAATTAAACTTCGTTTTAATTTAATTTAGTTAATGTTATAGTTATCATCTTGTATATACTTTAGAAACTAAACTGATTAAAACATAAACTGAATTAAATTAACGCTGAGTTAAATTTTAAAAAGGCCCTTTACGCATTGTACCGAGAAATAGAATAAAACGAATTCCCCGTCAGTGAAATAAAATTGTGTATGATTTCGAATATTACAATCCCTGGAGCACCAAGTAATAATTTATTGCCGTTCGTATGTTCGGTCATTATTTTGTTATTTATTATTTTCGCGGAGCACGGGACGAGAATATTTTACGTCCTATAGGTAGGTATCTAACATGTATGATTTATATTCGATCATTTATTGGTAGCTTGTTTTGAAACATGGATTATCGTTTGGTTGGAAAATCAATAGTTTGGTCTGCAGATTCCGAGCTCTGACCCCGTATCATGGTCGGCCTTATCAGGCGATAAGTGACAAGATAGGAGCGTCGTCTCGTCCTATCGAACGGTGTCAGCCGGTGAGGTGACGGTCGCTTTATCCTGTCACTTATCATGATGCGTGCCAAAGAAACATTTATCTCATCTCATCTACATACCCTTCCTTCTACCGCAGCCGGGTAACAAACAAGAAATTATTCAAACAGGGACAAAACTTGCTTAGCTTATGAATAGCCATCATGTATTTAGCCATTAATTCCACCGTACATAGTTTTGAACTGAAAACTTCTTTAGCGGCGCTGTGCACTTTTTGGGATGGGGAAAAATTGTTAAACTTGCCTCAGGTGTCAGGAGCGTAGGAGGTGTCAGGCCGTAAGATTTAGTGTTGCCATTTGTCGTTTATAGGTTTAGGCTCCCGGAGTGCAACCCGGTCTCTTTTTTCCTACTTTAACTCGTTTGTTTATATAGCAATTCGCCGTTAAGTCACTATCAGTATATAGTTACATACTCATAGTAGGTATCAAACAAAGTCGCTTCCCGCTGTCTGTCCCTACGTAAGCTTAGATCTTTAAAACTACGCAAAGGATTTTGATGTGTTTTTTTTAAATAGATTGAGCGATTCAGGAGGAAGGCTTATATGTATAATATAGTACCCTGGCGAAGCCGGGGCGGGTCGCTAGTGCTTTATAAAAGTGATTTTAAAGCCTAACATCCTCCTCATCTTTGTGTTATCTCGGTTATATCAAGAAGCCTAATCCCAACCTTAGAAGCATAATACAATGGCGGTGTATAGGTAAACAATAAACTGTGACGTCGCCACAAAGGCTTCGTGTGTGTGTGTGTGTGTGTGTGTGTGTGTGTGTGTGTGTGTGTGTGTGTGTGTGTGTGTGTGTGTGTGTGTGTGTGTGTGTGTGTGTGTGTGTGTGTGTGTGTGTGTGTGTGTGTGTGTGTGTGTGTGTGTGTGTGTGTGTGTGTGTGTGTGTGTGTGTGTGTGTGTGTGTGCACGTGACGCCACCCGGCTGACTTGAAGGATTGTGATGCGTAATTTCCCTCGTCTACTAATCGGGGATATTGTACTTAGCTCAGTGGTAGAGCATTCGACTGCAGATCGAATGGTCTGCCGTCATAACGAAAAAGAGGGCACATCTAACATTTTTTGTGAAATTGAGTTAGATACATATTCGGAAAGCGGAAAAAAAGGCGCGTCTGTCTAAATTTTTTTTATTTTTTCCTATGGAGTTCTTAGGAATTACCATAAGCATAATAGGCACAACTACTCTAAATATCCATATTTACTAAAAATAAAAGGCATGTTCTTTTACGATTAAAATTAAAGGGCACATTATTACAATTGTGACTTATGACTTAATTATTTCTTCAAGTAGCACTTAGTTAAAAAGGCACTTTTTTGAGTGATTTTAAAGAAAAGGGCATATGAGGCGAAATGTGCCATTTCAGTTTAGTATTTAACAATTTTGAGCCGCTTGTCGCTTTAAAATAAAAGGCACAACTACCCAGACGTATCTTTATTATTTAATGCACTGAAAGGTAAACTGATTACGGAAAAAACTAAACGCGTCAGTTGTGCTATTTCTACGCTCATCCGGGTTCCGGAAGTACCCTTCGGTAGGGTTACCCGAAACAGTTACCAATTTAAAACGATATTATAGAAAAATTAAAAATAAATACATCTCCATGAATTTATATAAATGTCCAAGATTCAAGAAAGTAAAACGGATACGGAGTACATATAGACGGAGCATACCGCATACCGAGGCCAAATAGTTATGAGGCTGGGAACCCCTTTTCACGCCTAGGATTGTATAGATCTTTTCTCAAACATGCAATGAAATAATTAAATAAAAACTCCAAGAAATCAGACTTTAATATCTAGAGAAACTAAAGGTACCTTAACTAGAGAAAAATATAACTACCACAATATTTCTTCTTTCGTCTCTTGCTTCGTCAGTGTTTTCGTCGGAACTCATATTAAATAACAAAATCAACAACGCACAATAATCCAATAAAATAGAATTACAGAATGAAAAATATCAATTTAGTTAGTAACTAAATATAACCCTACCTTATTTGTTGTGTTTTTTTTACGCTGTATGGATATACGTTGAATGTCATCAATTATTTTGTAGCGTAACTATATTTTGGCTGACGAGAGTTTTCAAAATACTTCAGTGTTATTTTTTAAAGAAACACGCTTACTTTTTTTGCGATTGAGGGTTGTTTCAAATTACTTACATCGGTGCATTGTTAACAGTTCTTGAGTGTCTATAAAATATCACAACGGATTGCGTAAACAAAAACCTACTACCTACCTACCGACTCGCAACAAAAAACGTCACCTGACATTCGCATAATATTTATTTCGTAAGCCCAAGTTGTTTTAGATCTTAATAGATGCCTATCAAATCTTTAGTTTAGTGAAATTATTTACTTAAATTGTAGAATAAAAAGGCATAAGTAATGAAATATGCCTTATTTTCCTAATAGAATATCCAATGGGTTGAATATGTTAGAATCAAAAGGCTCATTTGGTTAGTTATGCCTTTTATATATTGCAATAGTATTTTCGCTCAATTTAATTTACTAAGTAAAAAATATATATTCGATTTATCTACAATTTCTTTAATCATAATAAAAATGTATGTACACAGTAGCGCAGGTTTATTGTTTAAGAAAACTTCCTCATCCAAAAAAATATTAGAATTGGACGTTTATATATCTTTATTTAGTAAAACACCAAAAATTATTCAATCTCAATTTTTGCCAGTTTATCCAAATGTTAAATGTGCCCTTTTTCGTTATGACGGCAGTGGTGCCCGGTACAAACCGGGGTGTTCCCTTGTAACAAAAGACGTCATTTTATTTATTAAAGAGGGAAGGGCTAAAATCTGAGATATTATATAAACTACTATTTAATAACGTTTATTTAAGTTCAGGTCGTGGGAGCCCGCTGGATGCGGGTGGCGCCGGACCGGTCACTTTGGCGCTCTTTGGGGGAGGCCTATGTCCAGCAGTGGACGTCTTTCGGCTGATATGATGATGATGATGATTTACCTAAGTCAATCTTACTCGGACCACGAGAGTAGTCTAAGTAAGATTGCATACAATGGATTTCTCACTGTATAAACTTGTAGGTACACTACTTAAAACGTTTGTATTCCACGGATTGCTAAAATAAATAACAGATTTTTAAATAAATCATATTTTAACCTCTATCTCACGTTCCTTCTAAAGCTTTTTGAGAGAGAAATTATGATAGAAATGTATTACAATATATGTACCTAATTATTTGAGCTCACCACGGGTCCTGCCCCGGGCCGGGCAGGATAAAGAATTCGTTTTTATCACATTAATGAAAGAAAACATTTTTCGGAAATGTATATTATAGTATCTATAGCCTGGGGCGGCTGGGGCATCCAAACAAATGCCGCCCAAATTTAATAACAAGTAGGGCCGTAACCATCGGGTGAATAGACATTTTCCCTGTCACATTAACCAAACTCAAACTTAAACATTTGTTCGTGACAAACAATTACATATACCTAAGCCACACAACTTGTATTCACACATAATTATGTAGGTTGAATACTTTCTTTATATATTTTTTTGCATAATTGAGATATAGTTTATATTATTTAACCTGAATTCATGAATGGTCGACGCTTGCAAATTTTGCATTGTTACATATTCATTGAATAATGAACTATATCACTTTTAAAATAGATTCCAAATTTGCTACGAGATAAAATACCACACCCAGCGCCTTGTACCTGGCTCGCTGAGAGTGTTTTTTTTAAATCTTTTAGTACAATTTGAATGTATTGGATACGACGATAGAGTTCATTATACAGTGAAAATTTTATGTGGCGCTAACATTTTTTAAAACAAAGGCTAACAAAGGCTATTCATGAACTCAGTACAATGGCCATTCATGAGCTCAGTTTAAATAATTTAATCGTGTCGCATTTAATAGTATCTATATATGTGTATATATATATATATATATATATATATATATAGTAATATATTTATACCAGTTGTACACTTTATATTTACATTAATTAATATGTTGTATTTCTTTGTGTTCTTGGTTTGTTCTGCTCGTATATGTTTCTGTACATGGTGTAAGTTTGTCTATCTCGTTCTACCTACCTTTCACTCAATTACTCAAAGGTTAGCTGGAAGAGATTCCTTATAGGGATAAGTTCGCCTTTGTACCTTAATATGTTTATGTTTTAACCGATTTTGTTAGATTTTTTTTTCAGTGTCAGCGTCATATAGTTGCATCCCGAGTAGCGAAATATTTCGTAACACTCTTATCCTTACAGTAATAAAGACGTACCGAAATATTTGGCTACCTTGAAGCTACTAACTATATGACGCTGATTGTACAGTCAGCGTCAGAGATAAGTATACCCCCTGAGAATAGTGCTCGGACTGGCACAAAACGGTATAATAATTTCGTCTAATGACGTAAGTAGCATGTTGGTCGAGTGGCGACATATGCTACTGAAATCTACTAGAGACACATGTGTCGCAGGTTTGAATCCTCGGAGTGGGGCAACCATTTTTTTGTTTTTTTATTTTCCATAAGTTCATTTTTTGGTATATATTATGATGTTTTTATTCATGAATAATTTTGAAAATTATGTTTATTCAAAAAAACACAGTTACGTTTATAAATATTTTTAATTTGCTATTATTTTAACTTAGCATAAAAACTAAGCTAAGCTAAGTAATAGTTATGCTGTTATTTACAGAGTGTTTTGAACGGATTTGAGTGCGGCCTAGCTGTTTCTAATCAACCATTTATTTATATTAAAACATTATTTTGTAAAACTTACAGAAATCGATATAACATGGTTACATCTTTTTCATTATTCACATTTCGAACAAAAACTGTAATCTATGCTATTGATTCAAATTACGGTAGGAGAGTAGGTAGGTATTTCTAGAAATATTCAAGTGCAGACAGTAGTTTGCAGCAAAATTTCATACTACAGCGGTCGGTGCCGACCAAGGTCGCTGGATCGGAGGGACGTGTTGGCGATCGTCTTGGCAGACACTTAAGAATAAGTAGTTATCCTAATCTACGAAGGTATAGGTAAGTTCAAATAGGATTACTGATAATATATTATAAATAAAGCAATGTTTATGTGGGTTTAATAAGCATTGCAATAGGTAAATACAATACTGTACAGTCTATGAACATTATATTTCTAGAAATACGACTTATTATACATATATTTAATAAGGTATATTTTTTTTGTTAAATCGTGAACTTTTTACGTGTGAAAGAGAACCAACATGTTAGACTACGAAGCAGTCTGACAATTTATATCTCTCGTAAACAAGTATCACATATTCTAACAGACGCGAATGGCCTGACTGAAATCACAGTATAATGGGGCTAGGACAATTACAGTGACAAATCAATATCGAAGAGGGTGACCGTGATTGTCTATGATTTGTTGGAGCCGGCTTTTCATGTGCATGACCATGTTCGAACATGCACTACTGCTTCGCATCAACTCCCACGTTCTTTTGACTTCTTGGTCTAATTGCTGCTTTGACTTGACTTCACTGGAGTCCCAATTTAAAACCATTTGACCCCACAAGTTTTCAATTGGGTTCAGGTCAGGGCTTTTAGACGGCCAATTAAAAACAGTAATGTCATCCTGTGATGACAGCCAGTCCTGGACGAGTCGTGATCGGTGGACCGCACTGTTGTCTTGGACCAGGTGAATTTGGCGTTCGGGGTATGCGACTCGCACCGTCGGCAGCATGACATCCCTTAGCACCTCCAAGTAACGCTGGCTATTCATGCGGCCACCGAGTTCCACTAGTTTTCCGGGGCCATGGATGACATCCAGCCCCAATACGCTGTAAATTACAATAAATACACAATTCCAGTATTTTTTTATTCTATGTGTATGAAAACACTAAGTATAATTATTATATTTTTTAAACAGCTTAACATAGATAAAATTTGCTTACCCAATGTTATTCTTCCACTAGTTCTCAAATCTAACATATTTTTATATATAGGTTATAATGGTTATAACGATCTCCACTTCTTCTCCATTATAACTTTCTGCCATCTTTATCAGATTTAAAACATTTTTCATCTGTAAATATCACTATCTCGTTTTCCCAATCAAAATTAAGGTAACGTTCAGCAAAATTTGTTCTAGCGGTTCGATGGGCATCGGTGAGTGGTATTTTCCTTGCAGGTTTGTAGTTATGGATATTCGCTGCATGCAAATGTCGCCGAACCGTGCTGAGCGAAATCCAAAATGTTTGAGCACTTGACCGAGTGATAGTAAACGGGGCCTCCGTGTGAATATTTACAATATTACGGTGTCTCTCTGATTCATCGGTGTATACTCCAGGACGTGGGCCGGGGAGATCACACTTCTCATCACCCGTCTCCTGATACTTCCTAATCCACTTCTGAACGGTTCTTCTCTAGAAAATAAATATGAACGCTTATAAGGAACAAATATTTTTGAATATTAAAGCTTATAAAGCTTAGATACGAAGGCTTGAAAAAAAACGTAGATTAACCAAAAATTACTTACCGTTATATTCATATCACGGGCTATTTTCTTAATACTCTGCTCTATTTTCTTAATTTTAGCTTTTAAAAAAGTCGTCAATCGAACCATGATAACACTAATAAAACTCCCAAGAAAATAATTAATAAGTGGTGAAGGTTAACGCACACTACACAACACGTATTAAGAGATTTCTAAAAATAATCTTTTAATATGAGCTTACCCTCAAATGCAATTAGTAAAAAGAACTAATAAAGCATTCAATTTACGACCCTATTTTAGAGATAGTTGAAGCGTTTTCATTCAGTCCGAGATGCGTTGACCGATCACGTGCAATAATACGATAACAAACAAGGACAAGACTAGTTCCATCTTAACGCTAGACAAGGATGCATAATAGAGAGAATGCAAATAACAAGTAAGTAATTTCGATCAGTAATCGTAATGTTCGAGTAGCCTAGTGGCACCCTGAGCGGGTATCAGAAATTGCAGTGCCCACGACGCACGTTCGATCCCGGCGAGTTGGTGTCTTTTTGTAAGTTTATGGCCATCTTAGGTATTAGCTGGTTAAGTAGTTCGAATAATTCGAATTTGAAGAAATCGGAATACACTCAATGGCTAAAAAATAAAGACAATATTCAAATGGCTGCTAGCTCCGACGGAGTGACGTGATGCAATTTTGCAGTCACGTGACTCGGTCAGTCCAGTTTTACAAGCAAGGGGTATACTTATCTCTGCAGCTTACTGTACATAGATACAGAAAAAAAAAACTTTCATTAGGTTTGTTGCTAGAACATGCTGAGCTGGGTCTATTTGGTGACACACCTTTACAGCCAGCGCTGGTCTTCATAACGAGACTACGACGTAGAGGAATATTTCGGCTTTAACTTTAATATGATGATGGCGATGAATACAATTTTAACTATTGACGAACCACTTCACTTCAGGCAGAGATATCAGTTCATATCGGCAAAGCGGTGACAATATTGGACGGTTGCGTACGGTGTTATAAACATCTTAACTTAATAACCCAAAGCATTTACTGACACCCATATAAGAAGAGATGTGAAGAGAAAAGCTTGTAGCTCTTTGACGCATGTGTGTCGTGACCAGCGTTCGGTTAAGATACTACTTACATTATACAAATACATTGATACATAATATAGCGTTGACGTCACGACGTAGCTCCACCAAATATAACTCGGATCTACTACGAGATGTTTCAACGCTCTAACGAAATAAGAGCGTCAATAGTTCGAGTATGAAATACTTAACGGTACCGGACCTAATACCAGTAATAACTAGTACTACTCCCAATAAGCCATTTAGTACTTTCAACCTGAATTGAGTTCAGTTTCTGACTATGAGCCTCAAGATTCATACGAGGCAGTTTAACTGAGCAGTTAAAGCGCAACGTAATAAGTATCAAGCAAACAGTGTTCTCACAGAGATCGACCGCTTTAATAGAGCGCAGTCGGCAAAAGCCGAACGCCGCCGGTCACACACCCGTGCAAGTCCGCGAGCAGCCTACCGGCCGCAAATCTATTCTAATATGAAATGAAACGTCTGTAATTAAAGCTTCAAATTCCGGTGTCACCTTGTAAAATACGCTCAGGCGCGCTTCGGCCTAGCCCGGTCGATGAGAATCTTACATTACTGCTTTAAGCTATATTTCTACTGTGGCGATGCCATGTTGGAACAATTGCGCTGGTGGAGCTTACTGGGAAAGTTAATTATGCTTTCAGTGCAGCCACTGTTCATCTAATAGGCAGGTATAAGGCGAGTTGATGCAAAATGTTGGTTTTTGAAGCTCTTAAATGAGACGACCAGAAGGCGTAGCACGGTTGCCATTTTCTCGTTCTGACAAGTATGCGAGTGCGAGAGTGACGGATGTCTTATCCACAACGATAAATGATAAAACGGCAACTATCCTACGATTTCTGAAATCAGAAATATATACCTATCCTACTCTTCAATTTTTCATTAATCATCTGAAAGTTTGAATTTTTCGTAGGATACTAAAATTATGTCGAAAAATCCTTCAAAATAGGTGGTCCTTTCATGGGACACATTTATTCGTATGGCCATATTACAATCGTTCTTAATCAAAATGATATTTTTTTATGACAGGCTCTGGGACTTGTATCTACGCTTAAGGATATTTTTAAACAAAATAACTATTTTGCAATTACATAAGCCAATTAAAACTAAAGATGTACTATTATTCTGTAAAGAAAAATACCACTACAAAAGGCAAATCACCATGTTATTGACTGAATCCGCTTACATTGTCTGACCTATATCTAAATTTGATAGTTCATTGACTTTTATGTGACTTAAAACCTATTTAAAAATAGTTACCTCCCCAATCCAGGTAGAAATTGTTTAAATATTTACAATTACTTCAGAATATGGAAGAGTGGCGTTCTCTTGTGTCAGAGGCCAAGATGCAATAAATGATTATGATTATGATATGAAGATCCTCTTTGGGTAATCGAGCCAGCGTAGTAAGTAAGTAGGTACTTCTAATTAGAAACGACTCCAAAGTTATTACAAAATAGTTAAGCTTAACTTAGTAACCTACTTCCAAGATATCGGATTATTAACTAAGTATAACCGGGAACAATTATAATTGATCCGGACGATGAGGGATCTTATTCGTCACTTCTCAATAATATTTCAATGTGTTTCGCGAATTCCACGTGTTTCAATCTCTGCCGAAAGTACCTCCATGTTCCAGCACACCACAGCTTGCATTTTCATTAATATAACGACAACATAATTACCTGCTTTACGGTAAGCGCACATAGCCTATGGGCGCTTGTGACTTCATTGGAGTCACAAGCGTGTGGCCTGTCCTTATACAGGGTGACAATTTAATCAGTGTCCAAATTTTTTGTAGGCATTTGGTATCACTAATAGACTCCATTTTTGAAAAAAAACTACCATTTTTAAAATTATATTTTGTCTATCCCAAAAGAATTATCCGTACTGCGTGGTTACTGGGCATCATAGAGGAAATTATTATATACTGAGATAGAGTCATCAGCTTCCTCCATGTACTAGCGCCATCTATTGACCGACGCTCAAGTTATCTGTATCGAGTTATACGTTGCATAAGCATTGTACGTTCACTGCTTGTAGGCTACTTTTCCACCGAGATATTCGAAGCTATGTTTCCATAGGATTGACACTTAGCTTAATAGCTAAACACAATAAGAACACCTTCTTCCGTCACCTTTCCGTCTTTAACATAATGGAAAAATAGAGCTTCGCACATCTCTGGCGGATACAGGGCCTTAAATCCAATGGCGACGATGGGATTCGGATTTATATTCTGTTAGGTACTGATTATATTCAAAATAATAAAAAGTGCGAGATCATAAACATTTCCCATTATGATAAGCGTATCTTTAATATTAGTGTATTATGTGGTTAAAGCACACAATATTTGTACTTGTTACTAGAGCTGTTGTTTTTTTAAAAAAATTAGAATTATATTTCTTGGTAAGTTTTTAACGGAGTACTGGAACATTTACGGTTGTTTTCATATAACTGTTTAAAATAGATGCAATTTAGGAACATTAAAAAAGTTAGTGGAATGGAACGGAAAACAAATTTAATCTGTGCTTTATGCCGTAAAGTTGCAAAATTACTATCATAATTCATGATATTTCCAAATAACGTCTTATTGTGTTTTTATTATGTAGTTATTTAAAAATAAAATAATAATTTAAAATCAGATCTCATCTTAATAATACTAATTCACATTATAGAAAAATAATACTAATTCACATTATAGAAATAGCTCCATCTGTCGAGCGACGTTGCACTAAAACATGCAAATTTTAATGTATGGGATCTGTTAAGTACTGAGTGAAATGCCCCTGCTGGGCATTCAGTACCGCGCGGAGCGGGGCGGGGCCGGGGGAGGGGAGGCGTGCCGTGCACAAACCTTACTACCCGCTGAGGTGCCCGCGCGGTAAGGTTTTTTTGGGATAACTTTAAGCAGCAATTACTAAATGTTTCTGTACTTTCATATCATTATATGAAACAAAAAAAAACGTATTTTGTAATTTTGCTGAAATAATATTATACTTGACTTTGGACACTGATTAAAATGTCACCCTGTATATCACACATCCGACTCCGCGCTATCCCCGTGGTGCGGAGGTATCCATAAAGGATTTTCCTCCCAATAAAAAAAGGCAAGTGATGTATTGAGAAGTAATTAAGAGTACCTACCGTAAACCGACCAGCATGTATGAAGAACTAGCTTCTGCCCGCGACTCCGTCCGCGTGGAACTCGTTTATATCGCAGCTCCATACAAACTTCTACCCCCCATTTCACCTCCTTAGGGGATGATTTCGGGGATAAAAACTATCCTATGTCACTTTCCATCCCTTCAACTATCTCCATTTAAAAACGTCAATTCTTCGCTCCGTTTTGCCGTGAAAGACGGACAAACAAACAAACGCACACTTTCCCATTTATAATATTAGTATGGATGTAAGGTGAAAGGTTTCTCAAGATTGTAGCAAATAGAAATCTCTGCGGCGTGATTATAATGTATATGTATGTATGACATATACCAATATCGTGTCAGATAGACCTCGGCTTTGTAAGTAGAGAATATGTATAGAGCCGGTAGACAAAGCAACCCATTAACACCGTGTCTCCGTAACCAGCAATATCCGTTAATCCGGTACGTACTTAACTATAGTGATAGAGTGTGTAAAGCACACTAACCCGTTTTCGGGCCTAGCATGACGCCCTTAGTATTTAGGCGCCATATAAAAAGAGCTTTATTATCTTTTTAAATATTTTTGACAACGTTTTAATAGCTAATTATGAATTAAAAGAAAATCCTGAAAATTATAGTACTTAGAGGATCGACCACACCAAGCAAACCAAAATATGTGACCAGAGACGCGTAAGGTAAGACGTTGTGTCTCAGGAAACCAGGAACCCACCTAACGGGCGCCTACGCCGTAGTCGCTTTTCACTACATACGAAAAAAACTACGGGAGAGCTACGGTAGCCTAGTGGTTCAGGCATGCGGCTGTCAAGCCGTGGTCGTGGGTTCGAATCCCGGCTCGTACCAATGAGTTTTTCGGAACTTATGTACGGAATATTTACCGTTAGCTTTTCGGTGAAGGAAAACATCGTGAGGAAACCGGTCTAATCCCAATAAGGTCTGGTTTTCCCTCTGGGTTGGAAGGTCAGTTGGCAGTCGCTTTCGTAAAACTAGTGCCTATTCCAAATTTTGGGATTAGGTGTCAAAGCGGACCCCGGGCTCCTTTCGGGGCATTCCCGGGAATAGCGCTAGGAGGATGACGAAAAAAACTACGGAATCGGCTACGAGTGTTAACACTTTCACTGCCAGGAACCCACCTAGCGGGCGCTTACGCCGTTGTCTCCTTCCACTACTTAGCAGGAAAGGTTACGAATGGGTTGAGATTATGACTTTCAGGTCCGAGAATTGCTACGCGGTACGCTCGTAGCGGTTCCCGTGGTTTTCCTCGCAAGACGTATGGCTACGGTGTAGGTGTCTGCTAGGCGGGTTCCGTGCATTGAAAGTGTTAACACAGTGTTCACAGGCTTCGTAGCCCGCGGGCGGTCTGCACGTAGGCGCTTTCATCTGCACATAGCTTTTCCCGTGATATCGGCTACGAGCGTAGCGCTGCTGAATTTTTGGCAGTTAATATGCCATTTCAGCGCATGCGCAAGTGCGTCAAATGTGACATTATTTATATACTGTGGCTGTGTAAATAAAGCATATCATAAGGCAGTGGTTCTTAAACTTTGTTAGGCGTGGACCACTTTCAGAGTTTCAATTTTTTTTTACCGCTACCCATTTTTAGTTTTGTTCCCAAAACTGAGAATCCGGACGATCAGCGTGCGCGAAGATATATGCAAATGTGTCTGATAACAACTTTTGTCAAATAAAGTTTTGGACTCCACTTTAAGAAACCCTGTCTTAAGGCCTGTCCAGCCCCTAAGATATAGAATACGACGAAACACTTCAAGAAAAGGTAGGCAGTGCCTTTTGGCTTGTCTTGGCGGGGACACTACCGAGCCCCCAGATATGTATCTTGCCAGATGATTTAAATAGCGTCTGTGTATGCAAGGGACGAACGCCACGCGTGACTATGTAAGTTAATCTGGGATCGACATTTGAGTCAAAACGAGGAACCGTATCATCGGCAACCCTCTGACGATAATGCCCATTTGGTCCATTAATTAGTGGTCTAAGAGCTGGCTACGAAACGCCTATAGTTAGTGTGCCATACTATCATTATTAATTAATTTGGGCGCCTGGCAGGTTGTAAAATGAATTGAAGGTGTGTTATAGAGCTCTGTGTTTCATCATTGTTCATACGTAGAACAGCGCCATCTAGAGGATTAGGGTTGAACCCGAATCTTGGATCGCTTGTTATCGATCATTAAACCCAGTAACGGGCTGATTAGCTTGTTAGTTCAGCGTGTCCCCAGAAGAGGGCGCTATTGTAAATAGATTGTTAGATATTAAATATAGATAATTTTATTAATTCACTTTTCTGAAATACACGACACGATACGGACGACGCCTTTCCTTCCATCCATCTGCAAGAGACCCGCCCATCCACGTGGCAACAATCATATCAGCCGAAAGACGTCCACTGCTGGACATAGGCCTCCCCCAAAGAGTGCCACAATGACCAGTCTTGCTCCATCCGCACGGACTAGCACGCCTGACCCGCTAGTACCCTCGCCACCTGGCACTACTTTTCCGACAAATAAAACGGCTCGCATTGTTATATTTGAATTAAATACATACTCGTAATTAGCTATAATATCACACCAAACGGAGAGCTCTATAAATTGCATACCTTCATTTGATTTTACAACTCCCTGTTGCCCAACCACTGTCACACCCACCGCTGAACAGCTGCCAGGCGCCCGATAATAAATAATGATAATATGGCACTACCTAGAGGGATTTCGTTGCTCTATAAATTGCAAACCTATTTCCGTAGCCAGCTCTCCGTCTATAGGTATACGTCTATAACCAGTCTCATTTGTTATCGGTCAACAACATCCACGAAGCGGTAGTCCTGTCTCAACAATCATTCATTCAATGTTTACTTACGAAAACCGTTATGTTTATTTGTAGATGACGGCCGTTTAGCCTAGGTGTGTGAATCCCGGTAAGACCATTTATTTGTGTGACGAGCACGAATATTTGTTCATGGATGTTTTCTATGTATTTATTTATCTATATAAGTAGGTAAATAGGTTTGTCGTTGTCGACCCATAGTACTTACATAGTTTTATGTTAAATAAATAAATGATAAATAAATGTTTGAGGACAATCTTGCACAAATCGACCTAGTCCCAAACTAAGCAAAGCTTGTACTAGACGACGATATACATACTTAAATAGATAAATAAATACTTAAATACATAGAAAACATCCATGACTCTGATGGAATAAATATTCATGCTAATCACACAAATAAATACCCTTACCGGGATTCGAACCCGGGACCTTCGGCTTCGTAGGCATGCAGGGTCACTATACCAACTAGGCTACAGTAGAGGTCTTCACAGGACACACAGGTCACAGGAGGAGCACAGGGGTCGAGAGGGAGGGAATGTTTAAATACCATGATTTTCATATGTTTTAAAGTGGAATACTACTTCGTTATTATGGAAAGAAAGTACGGAAGTGCTGGTGGTGGCCCCACGGACCACTGCCCCAAGTGAAGACTCAGCCTAATGGGTACCAATGGGCATCTTGATATCAATGTACAATTTATTGCTACACAATCTATTGTATGCGTTACTCTCCCCCCTAAGTATTACTGTATTTTACCCATGTTCTCTCAAGTTAGTAATCAAGAACATTTCGTTTTACTTTCCTGGATTAACAAGCTAACATCCTGAGCTAAAATGAAACTTCTCTTAGGTAACACGTGAATAAAGTGCCCGTCAATAACATAATTTGATATTGAGACCTGCATCACTACATAGTATAAATAAAACAAAGTCGCTTCCCGCTGTCTGTCCCTATGTATGCTTAGATCGTTAAAACTACACAACGGATTTTGATGCGGTTTTTTTATAGATAGAGTGATTCAAGAGGAAGGTTTATAACGTACAATATAGTATCATTGTGAAGCCAGGGCGGGTCGCTAGTATAACATAAGAAATTATATACGGTATTCCTTTTCAACTTCACATGAAGGGACGAATGGAACAAGTTTGTAATACTCCGTTAAATGTGTTCCACATTTTATCATGAAAACTTTCTCGTTGGGGATGTGATATATACCTACGTATAAAATATTGCGCCACTTTGTAACTGATACCAGAAATGACAGCTTTGACAGAGAGGTCCCTTCTTAGCAAAGAAACTTGTTTGTCCTACATTTTCCATATTTTTAACATAATACAAACGTTTTTGTTTTAGCTAAGAATAACATAAGTAATTTTATTATACCAGCGACACGGTTCACATATTAAAAAAGCTATACCCGGTGAGTTCCAAACTAGGATCCCAGTATCTTGGAATTGGAACTCATGGATCCAAATGTGTGAAATTTATCCGACTTGTATTAAAACTTTGATGTTTGGATGTTTGTAACTCAATCAAGCAGCGGCTGAACAGCTTTAAAAAATTAAGATTAGTTGATAACCGGATTAAAGCGTTAAAACGCCCTCAAAGCGATGAAGATAAAGATTGAGAATAGAGGTCGATACAAGACTTTACAGAAAACAAAAACGATTTATCTGCTAACTTAAAAACTTATCAAAATTCAGGTTGGTGTGTCTTTATGTCAATAAGGGTAATTGAGTGACTTAATCGAACGAAAGCGTTCGGACTACATTATTGACATTATTGTCATTTTCCCATAAGTACAAAATTACATTTACATCTAATAAAATAACGTACGTCCAAAACGCGACTCTGTATTATCCATCCAGCAGTATGTCCAGCTGGCTTATAATTTCTTATAATCAATCAAAGCAAGCTCAAGTCGGTAGGAAATGATAAAAGTCGGTAAAATGTGTTTTTCACTTCTGATGCTGTAAAAGTGCCTCTTTATGCAGTGTGTAGGCGACGTAAAGTCGTTTTTTATGCTCTAGTGCCTTAAGTAAAATCTTCTTCAAAGACCGAGGCAATCGGTCCAACAGCCACACAAGCAACTTAAACTTCATAGAATAAACTCTTTATTTTTATTTTTTTATGTTTCGATTGTATTCTAAGACCAAGGCAAGGATACCAACAGCCAGAGTACACAATAAACTTCATGAAATAAACTTATAGTTTTCATTTCCTCGCAATTGAAGTGAAAAGTAGAGTCAAACTCGTCCATAAAACCCATTTTACACTCGATTTTATATCCGTCCTCGCTCGCAAGCTCGCTCGGATGATGCGTCCAGGGGAGAATGTTAAGGCGGCGTACGACCTATGGACGCGGCGCACGGCGCTCGTGCGCCGCGTCTCGCGTGAGAGAGATCACTATAGTGCATTTCCATAGTAAGCATTCGTGCGTCGCGTACAGCGTCACGCCGGACGCGACCTGCGGCGTTTGTTGTAGACCAGGGCCTACCTGGTCGGTAACAGTGGGGTCAGCCCCGTGGGCCAGCAACAGCTCGACGATGTCGGTGGCGTCTGCCGCGCACGCCGCATGCAGCGCTGACGACCCCACCTGCCAGCACGACTATTGCTAGAAACCTTGATATAACACGGCACAGTCAATCAGAGCCTGATTTAGAGTTCTGACCACCCTAGGCTAACTATGAAATGTAAGTAAGTCTCAGCTCAGTGCCGCGCCCCCCGCCGCCCCCTGGCTTGATCCTGGCGCCCTATAGGCTCTAGCCTTATTAGCATGTGGGTAAATCAGGCCCTGAAGTCAATATATTAACCATGGACCAATAATACTCAGGACAAGCTATGCGTGTTTCCACAGTGAGGAACGGAAAGGCACCTCATCATCCTACTTAGCGTTATTCCCGGTAATGTCCCTAAAGGAGCCCGGGGTCCGCTTTGACACCTAATCCCAAAATTTGGCATACGCACTAAATTTACGAAAGCGCCTGCCATCTGACCTTCCAACCGTTTCCTCACGATGTTTTCCTTCACCGAACACAGGACGGAAAGGCTCCTATACATGCAGCTAAATTAAGAAGAAGTCTTAAAATGGTTGATGGTTTACAACAAATAACCTACTTAATTTGGGCAGGTAATGGTTTATTTGCCGCAAACTCATGGTAAATCAGTTGCGGCAAATAAAAACCAGTGGAACCACAGAACTATATCAAGATAGAAGGAAAGAGTGTATGTACTTCGCGTGGCGAAAAGAAGCCGAAACGGCTTCTTTGCTCGCCGCGAACATTAGTCCGCTCCCGACCGCGGCCCGCGTGCGACGTCAGGTTAAAAAAACAAAATGACTCATTGTGCGATAGTGAATTGTTCGAACACCTCAGATAAAGGTGGCTTTAATTCGACGAGACAGACTTGTCGTGCGTTCAAAACCAGCGATGGAAATCTAAGCTATTCAAACTGTCGAGTCGCGTTCGAGGTCGATTTCTCATTTTTTCTGTCAAACGTAAGAATAGTGATGTACCACATTGCTGTACGCTGCGATTTTCTTACTCGATTAAAATCGAATTTGAAACCAGAGGAAATGATTATTACGTTTTTATATTATTATGTAGCTATACTCGTATAGGTTACGTAGTGAAAAGCAAATATTATTAACAAACAGGTTATGGTTGCTTTTATATTGCAATTTTATTTCAGTTTCCCGAATGATCCGAAGGTTAAAAATAAATGGATTGAAGTAACGGGTCGTAAACAATGGTTCCCAAAAAAACGCAGTCGGATTTGTTCAGTACATTTCCACGAAGACTCCTTTACTGGCCCATCGAAGTACCGACGACTGATCAGTAAAGCTTATCCGACTATTGATGTAGTGATGATGTCAAATGATGAAAAGGTACTTACACATTATTTACATAAGGATAAATATTATTTAAAAAAATGTGACTGCGTGCGTGCGTGTAAAAAACTAAGACCTTTTTTAAGACTATTTATCATTTCCTCTGTTGAATCTAATTTTCATTTCCTCTGTCGGTTCTTACCGATATTTTGAATCGATACAAAATAAACCTACAATTTATTACAACTACCGCGTGCGAATCGATGTTGACGAATCGATGTCGCGCGGCTTATGTTTCCCGTCACTAAATTACGCTCGTGACGTGAAAATACCTACGGAAAATGTTACACGCTCAGTTCCCATACTAATCGACGCGGACTTTCCTTCTATCTTGATATAGTTCTGTGAGTGGAACTATTACAAAGACAACGAATGATATTTCTCTTTCTGTCACACTTATTGAGATTTGTATGGTACCATTCTCGCTCGGACATGGTATTATTATTACCATAGCTTGTCTTGATTTTTATTGGTCCAGGATTCTTAACATTTCGGATGCTGTGACAGACATACAGTGGTGAAGGTTTATACTTCGGTTCTGTCATAGATTCAATTTTCAAGAGCACTGATCAGTGTTAAGTAATACGAAGGGTCTTTTTAGACCTGAGGGGTAATCAACTAATCACGTAACGTTCCAAACGCGCGTTAGGACAACTCAGCTGTAATAATAATAATCTTATATTAAAAAAAAAACATTTACCTACCTAACAATCGAACACGAAACGTTACGCAATCGATCAGCAGCATCACTAAATTTTATGAAAACCCAAAAAGCGTTCGACGAGCCTTGTTGGATGGTATGAATAATAGGTATTTTGAGATCGCATTTCCCCTACGTGGAAAACATGCTTATTTCCGCCACGTGATTCGCAGCCCTGCGAAGTCTTCCGATACACAAAAATGCTCTTACTCCTATTGAAAGATCAAAGCATTTGAATTACTATAGACATTCAAAAGGTACCAGGCGCGCATAAAATTGAAGTGCCTTAATAGTACTTACATTATTCTGCAGATGCACGTCGGCCCCGAACGCCAGCAAATGTTCCACAATGCCTCGGCATCCCTGGGCGCAAGCCATTTGCAGCGCCGTCACGCCGTTCTGCAGTGAAACGAAAACTTACTTTAATTCGCAATGACACGGTTCAAATTAAAATGGCAAGTAAAGATTATATTACTGCCGCAGTCCCACTGTTCAGCGGTCTCAAGAAAACTTACTCTAATTGTTGATGACACGGATTAATTTAAAATGGCAGGTAAGTGAAGTTCATATTACTAGCACCGTCTCGCCGTTCCACGGTCGGAAGAAAACTTAATTTAACTCGCGATGCCAACGTTAAAATTAAAATGGCAAAAGTAAATTATAAATAAAACCCTTAAGGTGTTCAGCAAGCTCGCTGTAACAACCAAAACGTCTGCGGTATAATGCGGAAGTCACGCTCAATTTGGAGTAATTAGTCAAGGGAAATGAAGAGACAGGTTACATTATCTTGGGGAAGATCAGAGCCTTACATCACATTAATTAATCGCGCTACGTTCTGCGTCTAGTGACGCATGGGGAGACATTTTATTCAAGGCCAATGACTAGAATATGAGTCATGTTTCTCTCCGCTATACATAGCGGAACAATGCTATACTTGGTGCTGCTTATAGGGCTCGACTCAAACCGTTGTCGGTAATCGTAAGTTACGCCCGTTAAAAATACGATGATAACAGCCGGTGCCACATTTAACGATTACAGGTCCGTCAAATCAAAGGGCAACCTAGTATGAAATAAAAAACCTTTTTTTGCAGCGGCTTGAAATATAAATGAACTAATCCTATAAAAAGTAAATGCCCCCGAGGTCCAGAAGACTGGCAGCGTTGCCTCTTTGGATTGCTAGGCTAGTCCTTTCGCCAAAATAGCTGCCAGCCCTCAGGTCACCGGATGTTTGAATGAGCCCCTCCGAAAGTTCCTGTAGGGTAATTAATCATTGTAAACTCAATTCTCATGCACTCACTTCACTTTTTCAGAGTTGTTAGGTTTGCCCTAGTTTATAATTCAGATGATGGGGGTTACATAAATTCAAAGCCACGTCAGACACAAAAACTATACGGAATGAATAGAACCCTTGAGGGTCGGGATATTCCGATGGAGATATTCTTGATACTATAGTTCTTGAAAACTTTTAGTTTGCTGTCTAAATTAATAATAGCATCCGAATTCGATGGCATTAGGTACTCAACTAGTTTTAAAATATTGCTAAAATGATGTTTTTGAGTTACTAGAGTCGTGGAGTTATTGTACGTTATGGGTGTATTTTCATGTTTTAATTTATTGGTGTTTGATTTTGCTTTTTTGTGTAATCCAATATTTTTTATGTTTCTGTATTTTAGATATTGTCCTTGTGTGTGATCGTGGCGTTGTTGTACCGTGCTTCA
This sequence comes from Epinotia demarniana, assembly GCA_945867215.1. Lineage (NCBI taxonomy): Eukaryota > Metazoa > Arthropoda > Insecta > Lepidoptera > Tortricidae > Epinotia > Epinotia demarniana. Next base: position 3,225,224 of record OX244273.1, on the reverse strand, counting down.
CCAAATGGCCACAACGGAAGGCCAGCGCTGGCCCTACCAGCATTAGGCTGAGATGTGACCATTTCCTGGCAAATGTGTGTATGCGTATTGTATCTACAGGTTTTGGCATGAATAAATGTTTTCTTGCTTTCATTTTTTATTATTTCTTTCTTTCGTCACGAGCTTAGTGCCTCTACCTAGTTTGGTTTACTTTTGCTTCAAGAGCTGGAGGTATTGCTTTGTTCATCGGGGCTGCCATTTGAATGTGTTTCGCGCGCTCGATCACAACGCTTAGCGTTTCTAGAGAGTGCAAAATATAGTGTTCTCTGTGTCATAAGAGAGATCCTGTAAAAATACGAAAGCCGATGTGACTCGAGTTCTATAGCGTATTACAAATTCCTCTGACCTGATCTGTGGCATCAACATTGCACCCGTTCTCCAGTAGCGTCCTCACGAGCTCCGTATGTCGATGTGGAGCGGGGTCCACCCCGACTGGTCTCTGAACTCTCTGCCCGCGCCAAGGGATACCAGGGCCAGCGCGCTTTGAGAGTGCATCTCCTTGGGTGTCTTGAATTCAGCCTTGCCTCAATACGAAATACAAAAGCCGGTGTAACTCCAGTTCTACAGATGTATCGCTAATTCCTCTGACCTGATCAGTTGCATCAACATTGCACCCGTTCTCCAGTAGCGTCCTCACGAGCTCCGTGTGTCGGTGCACGGCGGCCAGGTGGAGCGGGGTCCGCCCCGACTGGTCCCCGAACTCCCTATCGGCGCCCCGGGACACCAGGGCCGCAGAAGTTTGAGAGTGGCCGCCTTCGCAGGCTACATGCAGTGCCGTTCGGCCGGCCTGGGGAATATAAAAAAGTTAAACTCCCTTACGGCTCGGCCACGAGTGGCACGACATCGAGCGGTGGCGACAGCGATGCGCCATGCGTGGAAGCGAGAGATCGGAGCGCAGCCTCTCGCTCTCACATATGGCGCACCGCTCTGCCGCTTTTTAAACGAGATATTGTCTAGGGTTTACAGACGTAAAGAAATAAATTTGTTAACGCCATCAGATCTAAATTCGTTACGGCATAAACTTTTTTATAACATGACACACGCTTAAGAGGCCAAGAAAAGGCAAAAGAAAATGTTTTGTCAATCAGTGCGTCAAAAATGACAACCGAACCTTTGATTATTTGAATTATTAACAGTAACGCTAAATATGCTTGCGAGCAATTTACATTATTATTGCACCCTAAAAAATATGCATTCCCGGAACGAGACTTAAAATATTCACGCTCATATTTATTGCAGTTCCGCGAAATAAGATCGTTTGTGAACAAGAACAGAAACTCCCCACTGTTACCACATTAAGTTAAGCCTTTTTATTTATAGTGCAAAATTATTAACTTTATAACAACGGCGTTTCCATGCCACACATCATCCGTTACATTATTCATCCATTTAATTATTACTGCAGAGTTCCAAATTGCCTATTTACATGCCATGTCCATGCAGGGTAAAACTCGCCAATAATTAGTGAGCGGAGTGTACGAGGGAGAAGTCAGTGATACGGTTGGAAGGGGATGCCAAACTTTCTCGGAAATAGGGTAAATTGTAAAGAAATATGTTTAAAGGGGTTTGGGTAAATGTGTTGTCATATTTTTAAAATGAGCGGCCACTCGTTAAATTGGTATATTATGATAGATCTATTTTAAACAAACATATTTTGTTACGAAATGTAATACTCTAAAATGCATCGGAGCCGAGATATTTGCAATACATATTTCCGCAGGTCATATTGAAAAGTTATGACCTATGACCTATGATGAAAAGTTATGAATTATGACCAAACTAAAACATCTCGGCTCCGATATAGTTTAACGCGTTTATTTTTATATATATATATGCGTGTTAAGAGGTCCTCTAAAATATTTTTACAAAAACATCCGTGGCCGCTGCAAAAAAAAATGACAATTTTTCTCATACAAGGTTACCCAATGCCCTTTAAGACCATGACTAAATGTATGAATAAACATATAATAGTAAAAAAAACATAACCATAAACAGTTCAAAGAACTGTAACCCGACTAAGGAAATATAAGTGACAAAAATATATTATAATACAAAAAGTTTCCTATGTCACCCGGAGCATAAATTCGAATCATTTGACACATCATTTATCAAAATCAGTACAGTATCTTAAACGCGACGGGGGAACAGACGTAAATGCAAACATAGGCTGCTAAAACATATCCGGGCAATAAAATAATGTTAATACGACGTATTCGGACACTATTTTAATACATTCGCTGCCAAGAATCGCTACGCGCTACGCTCGTAGCCGATCCCGGGGTTTTTCTCGTACGTAGCGGAAAGCGAAGCGACTACGTCGTAGGCGCCCGCTAGGCGGGTTCCTGCCAGTGAAAGTGTTAAAGAACTTTTCGCATATAAAAGTTGTTGAAAAGTGCCCAAAGTTTTATGTATAGCTGCCGGCTAATCTTCTAACATTCTTTATTTTTAATTCTCGAAAAGCGGAGTCGACATTTTAAGATTTCTGTGTTGTATTTGTGTTGCAGTTGATGCGTGTATCATAAATTGCAAACGACATGAAATAAACACGATTTTAACATTCGGTCGGGACATTTAAAAGTTAGCCATTCGAGGCTAAGTAACACTACGCGTGCTACGCCATAGCGCGTGGCTCAATTTTTCCGATTTGTCCGGTTGTTGTAAAATTTTAAGTACGAATGGTATTCACGACTTTATAATTAAATTTCGTGACATGGCGGATAAAATTAAATACCAATCATGGCCAATTTTATGACATAGGGGCGATTTTACAGTTAAAGTTCAGTTAAGTAGCTATTAAGTGTTTAGGTAGCAAAAATAATGTACTAACTATGAATTCAGTTACAATAGGTTAATTTATTGTTGTTTTAAACTACGGTTAGTACTACACTTGACTACGGTTGAAATACCCCCACCATTTTCATTTCAAAGTTCAATATGTCAATGCAGGCGGAAACAATTTTGTTGAAACGTAGCTAAGAACCATCTTGATCGCGGCAGCTTTCGGACTAGGAGCTACAATGCCACAGACATACATTGACATACATTGTTCAAAGGTTAACTGGAAGAGATCCCTTACAGGGATAAGTTCGCTTTTGTACCGATTTAACCTTTTTTGTCTGTATTTTTACTTGTGTCTTATGGACAATAAAGTATTTGACATGCATACATACATACGCACAGACACACTTGCACACAGATACACGGACACAAAGATACGTCAAACTTATAACATCTCTCTTTTTAATAACAATATACAACACACAACATAATCATTAACATCATCATTTGCGTGGGGGGTGAAAAATAATACGATGTAATAATTATTAATAACAACACGAACAACGTTCTTCATCAAGTTAATGCTGTTCTCGGAAAAGTCAGCAAAAGGGAGAGATAACAAAACAAGAGCGACCTAGATTCGGAAGCATCAGCTGCTTTGGTTTGCAGGGCGGCAGTCCTAATGACGGCGATTACTTTCCCTCGTTCATGTGCTCCTGGTACTTTTTGGGTTTGGTTAACAGAAAAGTGTAAGTAGTCATTACAAACATTTGAGTGAGTAAGTCCAGTTTAATTTAATTTTTTTACACGATTGCGCACAAAGAAAACATAGTTTCTGTGTATGAAACTCCACATAGTGGAACCCCACAAGCCTAATTTCATAAGAAAACCACAAATCGATGTACAGTTTAGCCGTTTGGCACACGCATACTAGAGGTCAAAACAAATTTGTTGACCCGCAGTTCTTAAAAAAATTCCCTTAGGGGGGGAGGACTGAAACATTTTTCTTTTTGTATGGAAAAAAAAGTTTTTTTTCAGAAACCTATCGTGTGTAGTATCATATGAAAGGGCTTTTTGAGGCGATTCTAAAAATATACCACATCATTACAAAAAAAAAAATTATCACCTCCGTAATGCCATCGTCCCAGCTCGGGACAAGCTAGCAGCGGGTGGACATTTCCCCCTGGCCGGGTGACTAACAGCTAGCCGCCAGCTTGGGGAAAGTTGGAAAGCGCGTGGCCACCGTGCTTGCGGCACGCGGCCGCCTACTTCAAACGTAATTAGTTTCTTTCAAAAATGCCATGTTTGGTATAAGTCTATTAGCAACTGTACTTTTCTGTATCCATCATCAACTCATTGAGACGATTCTACCGAGCCCAAACTGAACGGGGTTACATACTGAATTCCCACGGGCAGATCAGCTCGATAGTACCATAATATTGAATTGTAGTTCAAACTATACTTATACCCAAAATTTCAGCTCGATCAGTTGAGGTTAACTGGTTAACATTTTGAAGATTTGTCCCACACTAACAAACTAACAAACGAAGGTTAAGTTAAATAAAAGTTAGTAAAATGTTGTCAAAAGGCGGCCGCCCCGCGACAAGTGCGGTGTTCCCTCGCGGCCACGTCAACACTGCTAAGTCGGTGCTTATTACGAGCTTGCGTTGGATTGACGTCGGGTGAATTGCAAACTCAAAATTATATTTATTCAAGTAGGCCCAGTAACAAGCACTTTCAAATCGTCAGGTAGAAACATAATCTTAAGCTAATTACTCAGAGTAATTTATTAATCATAAAAAGTAAAATTTATATGAAATATTGAACATTTTATATAAAAAAATGCTAGTCTAGAATGTTTCTAGAAAGACAATCTAATGTCAAAAAATAAATAAAACGAGAATAATTAATTAAAAACACAATGTCAAAATTTTCCAAAAGGAATAAATAAATTATAAATCCAGTCAAAATTAGTCCCAAGAAGTTTTATCATTCATGTAGTCTTGTGCGCTATAATAAGCTTTCGAAATAAGTTTACGTTTCACATAGTTCTTGAATTTATTAATAGATAACTCAGTTACGTTTCCAGGAAGTTTGTTATAAAACCTTACACAATTACCCATGACCGTTTTTTTATTTTTTGGAGCCGATTGGTGGGCACCGCGAGCTTATGCTTATTTCTAGTATTAATAAAAATTGCGGGTGGGTGATGCGTGTCAGAGCCGATCCGGCGTGGGGGTGATAAATGTGTGTTAACCTTAAGCCTGTCAACCACACTGGCGATCAATCAAGCTATGTATCAGCTTTAGATAGTCCCTGTGTGGGATGATGCTGTGGGTGTACTCGTAATGTCATTCGAATTATCATACCGTCCGTCCACTGCTACGAAATGCTAAATATAGCGAAAGTAAGTATATAGCAAGAATCGTCCAGAGATTGCTTTATTCTAAAATTGTATTATTGGCACCGCTCTGCCTCCATTATATCCCCTTTTTTTAATTTTCACACTTTTATGTAAATTAAAATTATCCCACACAACAAACACAGCTGAGCTGGCTGAGAACCATCTCAACAGAACTCTCCATTAAAAAAACTGTTCATCTGTTCGGGAGCTAAAAGATGTGTCGGATAAACACAAGATACACAGTTAATCTAATAACGCTCCTCATTTGCTTCGGGGGTTAAAAACATTCAGGTTTACCTACAATATTAGTAATGTTAATACCACGTCGTTGGCACACAGGCCTACGACCAGCCTGGTGGTAAACGGTCAGTGCTAGCGTCACTGATGCATATTATGTTGATATGCAATGGGACATGGAAGTCACCAGCATCAGCTGCCTTAAGAAACCGGGCAAAAATATCTGACACGTCCTTGCGGCTCTATAAGTAGAGTCGTGTCAGATATTTATGTGCGCCGTGTTCTAGTAGATATTAACATCGGACAGTACTGCCCTTCGTGGTATATCTTCTGAACATCATGCTTTGCATGTTCAAAGGTGAGCATCCCTTCAAATAGGTAGACCGTGATATTTCCTACATCGGCAACGCGCAGCTAGATTGAATTCATTACGAGCTACCCGCGCCGCCGTTCCTGATAAAATAATGCAATTTCCTCTGGGTATTTAATATTCAAGCATTTTACTTTGCATAGATTTCGCTTGTTTTCGCTGAGCAACCAAGAATAGGGGTTGTTCCTTGATTAGTATTAGATTAGTATACAATTAAGAGATGACTCATACATCGTGTCGAGCCCAGGCTCATAATTTAAATAAAGTTCCATTATAGTCACATATTTCGTCTATTGATAATTGAAATTCGGAAATGGCAGTCGCCGTTATGTGCCATTATTAGGATGATTCTGCCGAAACCAGAGATAAAACATCATGACTCAAGATAATGCTGCTTCATTTGAGATAATTTAACGTCTACCTATATTTCTTTTGTGAGAGTGTTTGTATATTAAGTTGTAAGAAACTGGAAACCTAGATATCACTGCAATATATCGCCGAAAAAAACGAGTCTTTGGTTCGGACCCGAGTTGTCACCACTTATCCCAATCTTGCCCCATTTCCCGTCAAAAACTCTCATCAATTAAAATCAAGTAAATATCCGAACGAAGCGTTTCCTGTTCATCTGATTTGGGTAATTGAAATTGGAACGTCACTCATTCGTTCTGATACCTAGACAGTGATGCAGCCCTGGTACTTCGTTATATGGAGCGGAATTATTTCTGCTTTCCCATTGTTGAAAAGTTCGTCAAACGGCACTTGGTTAGAGTTGGTTTTCGATTGAAACAAATTTCAGATCTATTGATAACAAGTGTAACTGAAATTGTATTTAACCGGCTTGTATTAAAGTTGGTTATTCAATGGCACTGACATTTTAAATTTAAGGTCAATCGACGGATTAATTTATGTGGACGTCGACAATATCCTAATGGGGTTTTAGGTGGCTCCAGTTTTTGATAGAGAGTTGAATTAATAAGGATTAAGGATATATACTGGAGTGATATCATGAAAGTTGCCTCGTAGAATATTCATGTGGATTGGATTAGGTTACTTTTGATCTGCCGCATCGGCTCAGTTCTAAAGTTGGCGAGTTCTTGGAAGTGCTCCGGTATAAGAATAGATAACTTCATTAAACTTGATTAAAATTATAAGCAGGTTCCACTTTCGGCTTGAGAAAACTTCATGAGATTTTTGTGCAGCTTATAAATTCACAGTTTTACCAGATCTTTCGGTCTTTCGGCTGATATGATGATGATGTAAGTAATTTGTCTGAGCTGTACAGGTTGTGTCTGAGTCGCGCGGACTATGTGGTGAGCCGTTTGAATTCAAAACATCTCGGAAATTTCTTTCTTAGAAGATGTTGAATTTAGACGGCTCGGTATATCTTTTTGTGTTAAACATCTAATTTGGGTCGTCTCTAGGACCTGCATATTTATAAATACGCTTCTGCTAACTTAGTTATTTGGAACTGCCAAGCGCTCTCACGGAAGCCACTCGAACTAGTTAGCGCGAATGGACCATTTAACTGAAATTAATTTAACTGGAAATTTAACCGGTATCAGTGACGGGAAGGTAGTCCCTGTCGGGTCCTAGCAGGTCCAATTTTATTCTTGGCTTTAACATTACCCTTCCGGTTACCTTTCGACCGTGTTTCAAAAGCAATAGTAAGGCGTATCTAATGCTAACAACGTACAGTTAGCCAAGAAATTGGTGTTGCAAAAAACGTTGTAACCTGTACAAAATGAGCGTTTCTCAAAGAAATGCCACTTATATGAATTGTGAAATGTTCTATGAGTTTTATGTTATTTCCACTGAGAATCGAGAACTCATTCGATTCTAAGTAATGAGACAATAAAATTACTACCTAATTAATTATTTCCTATTTTGTTTGTTATCATTTAAGGACACATTTTTCTCCTATTGGGTTGGAAAGAGATGAGTGTAGAATCACAAAAGGATGTGTTTTTTTTGAAGAAATGCTTAATTAATAAAATACATTTTTTACACGCATAGTATTACCAATGCGATCAACGACTACGCGGACGAAGTTACGGGCAAAAGCTAGTTCAATTCCCTGTATTTATTATTATTTATTAATTAATTAAACAGAGTAAGTATAGTATAAACTTAATAAAGCTTATTCAAGGGTTCGTTAATCCAATTTTGTTAAACCGTACGCTAGTCCGTACCGTTAACATTCGTATACCTTTTTGTTGTGTTTGTGGCACAAAGGTTTGTCAAGATTTATTACTAACGGGGTAAGACTTCGAAACTTTGTAGGAACTAAAGTACTAAAAGTCCATTAAAATTTATATCATTAAGTTGAGCGTCGGTCAATAAGAAAGACGCTTTATTGAAAGACACTCAACTTAATGATATAAATTTTCTCATTGAATTTCTGACATTGGTCAGTGACAGTTTTAATGATTGATGGATCGATCACAGCAGACTTCAAAGAAATATTCATGAATAGGTGTACAAATATTTGATGCCCGGCTTATTTGATTAGACTAGCATTCACGGGCAAATCAGTGATAAACAATGGCCCACGATTTTCATTTGAGAGCAGGTTACTAGATTAATTTATGACACACTCTGTTCCGTTGTTGTTGCGATCAATTTAAATTTATATTGGATAGCCAAAGAGAAAATTGACAAAGAGATTATTATCATAAAAGGTCGATCTGTGTGCATTGTTAGCAAAATTGAACAGCATGTGATATTGTGCTACTTATAAGTTTTATACACGGTGGAATTTAATCGGTGAACAGGTACCCATTTTTCTATTTCAGTAATCGATGGCGGTCACGTTTATGTATTACTTAAGTGGAACCAAGTTTTTTTAAGTTGAAATTAAATTTTTATTAAAATTTATTGTCACCCTACTAATGGTTTAGTCTGAAAAGTTTAATACCTCTCTTCAAACTATCAGCCATAGAAACTTAAAACATAAATGAGCAATAAGCTGTCAATTTGTCATTGTCAAATTCATAACAAATTGCTTCATCTGTCTAGTTTCCCGCCAAAGTCAGCAAGCACTAGACGTATGTACACTTACGAGTAACTTCCCTTCAATAAAAGTAGGGTGTCCATTTATTCAGTCAGTGTACATTTTACCGATGTTAATTAAGTGTGATTAATTAGATTTTGAGCTATATTGCACGAGATCTCACGTATTGGTTTCTGTGTAGATTGATAATTAAGATTTTTGGATTCCTGATCACCTATTAAATTCCACCGTGTATATTGATATGTGTGTTAGTCTTTAAGGTATTTGTAAATATGGGCCTCGTTGTCTGAGATAAATAAATAAATACTGCATTACTACAGAGGCCGGGAAGTAAGAGGTTGCCGGCCGAGTACATATAGTATGGATGGACGACATAACGGATAGTTTCACGCCGAGGTTATAGTGCATTTCTCAAACATGCAATGAAATTTTAAAAAAAAAACTCCAATCATATAAACTTAAATTTTCATGTCTAAACGCCGTGATGCTGTGCCACAAGATCATGTTGCAGGCCTAGGCCTCCAATTTTGCATGAAATACCATTACGGGTCTCTCGTCTCGCTGCGCCCGACACGTGACACTTCGAAGCTCATTGTGAAGACCACAACGTCAATATTTCATTGCATGTTTGAAAAAAGTTGTTCATCCCCGCTTCGGCCGCGGTCCTAGTATCTGATCAACCCGTAACCTGCCAGATAATTTACCAGGAGCGCATAAACCACAGCTTACCTTATTAATAGCATCGATGTCAGCCCCGCTGTCCAACAGTAGTTCCACTGCCGCAGTGTGCCCCGAGCGTGCCGCCAACGCCAGCGGCGCGTCGCCGGCGGCGTCCACGGCTTGCACGCTGGCCCCGAGCGATATTGCGTATGCTGCTACATCCGCTGCGCCCCTGGTACACGCGCATTGAAGAACGTCGTTGTTTTTCTAGAAAAAAATGGTTATTCGTTAACACTTTCAGTGCGAACCCGCTAGGGTCGCGCTCTGCTCTTAGGCGCTTTCCTCTACATACGGTTTCCTGCAAGCGTAGCGCTAAAAACCGTTGACTGTGAATGTGTAGCACATGGCATTTCGATTCTGACTAATTGCTCCTGTGACAACTGTTACTCGCGTCCGCAGGAGCTACCTACCACAACCCTGCACGTGTCTCCTGGGTGGTACTAAAGAGTGACAAACTTTATAGGCCAAAATAATGTATGACATAGGTACGATTAAATAAATAAATTTTCGTAATTTTCATGTGTTGCTAATGAAAAAAAACTATTTATTTTCACTGCTGACAAATATTAAAGATGGTCTCTGGATATTTTCGTTACTTATTGACCCAAAAATGTACGACGAATTGTCAGGGTTGATACATGTGCTGAAATAAAGCAACAATAAAATTAAGCTGACTCTACACCAATCGAGCACAATTTAATCTAATATAGCTTGAACTAAATTGTGTAAGACGGCTCAGATGTAGTTCATCTTTGAACTGGAAAGCAATTTCGACTTGCTAGCACTCGCGATATTACGTACAGCGAAAGCTCATGACGAATTGCGAATAATGAATAACCAGTTACATCTGAAACGTGATATATGGCAACCGGCGTATAATCTCACATCAAGGGTCCAAAGGTCAATTCAACGTAAAAAAACCATGGTAATTTATTAGAATTTCACGCCATTTCAGTAATTCTCATCAAATTATAGAAATATGATAATTTACATATACATACTATTTATTTATTTATTATTATAAAAAGGTACAATTTTACAATTAGCGTGTGTCAAGCGTGTGTCCCACAACACAACGTCTCCACCACCCAAAGGTTGTGAAATGTAATGAAATGATTTATTTTGCAAGAACATACGTTTGTCTGGAAGAGATTCCTTTTTAGCGATAAGACCAACTGTTGTATATCATTGTTTACGTTTAACTTAGCTCTGTTAGGTACTAACCGACTTCAAAAAAGGAGACTGACCTCAATTCGTTTTTTTTTAATAGTTGTTAGTTCAGAACTCCGTCATTTTTTAACCGATTTGAAAATACATTTTTCACTTCTCATGCTCAAAAAGTGCATCATATTAGATTTGGCAAGCGGAGCTAAAGTAGTACATTTAGCCCCCAGGGAAAATATGTATACATATTTATGATTTATAAAACATTTTAATTTGACCACTCACAACAGTTCAATATTACATCCACCAATCACAACTCTTTAAAAAAACATTAGTATTTGCTATCTACTAACCAGAATACAGCTAGACATTAAAATCGACCAATCAGGAAACAGAATTCAATTCAAACATTGGGTGTTTTTCAAGCGTGGTTAACTGCATACATGAGTCATGTATGCAGTTAACCACGCTTGAACGTTTGGATGGAGCTATAGACGATCAGAGGCGTTTATTCGTCTTGTGAATATTTTGTATCCGTGTCAAAACAGTTTATTAAAAAGAATGGCGCCAAATTGAACAATCTTTTCACCTTGGTATAATTGTTGATTGTGGATGGATAATCTTTGTTTTTACTATTTTCTCGCAGTCGAAGTGAAAAGTAGAGTGTATAACTCTGGTCTAAACGCCATATTACCCCTCGAACTATATCCCCTCACTTCGTTCAGGAAAATATCCATCTCGTGGTAATATGGCTTACTTTAGACCCTTGTCATACAATCTACGATTTTTTTGTTTTAAGGATATGCTTCTCGTTTGGTCCCATTACCATTACAAGAAAGCATACCCGCTTTAAGTGTGACGAAATAGGGGATCAATTTTTTTATTGGACATCTGAGTACCTACCTATAGTTGAACGGATTTCTAATTTTTTTATTGGAAGCATATAATATTATGTTTTCCGTGGACCATTTCAAGTTCAGGAAATTTCCTCTCTAAGGGTGAAAAAATAGGGGAAGAGATTTTGCATTGGATTGGATTGGATTTAGAAACTTATTTTTTTATTTGAAAAGGTATAGGTTAAGTACTTCTTAGATGGTTCCAAGATCATCAGATCAGGATGTGATGATGGAATCCTGGAGAAATCGAGGGAACTCTTCATTTTATATAAGCACACTTGAAGTGATTACGTTTTTCATGGTGATTCTTGCATTCCCAATGTAATTGCAATAAGTTAAGAGCTTGACGACTAAATAGCATAAAATAATCGAAGTTTTTGACGAAGAAAAACCGACTTCAAACAAAAAACGCACTAAAACCCAAAAAAAATTCGGTAAAATTGACTGTTTGGTTGATATTTTGGTAAGTGCTTTATTTGGTTGAAGTCGGTTTTTTCTATTATGTAGGCCCCTACTGGTGAGCAATAGTAATAAATATAAATATTAGTTACCGGCGGTTTATTTCCGTACCGGCAATACAGATGGCACAGGTTCGAGTCCTGTCGTGGGCTTCAGACGATGATGATTTACTTTTCAATAAAAAAAAACGTATCATATCGTTTAAACTTACCTGACCAGAGTGACGTAACGTTTTGAACGCGCGTTAAACAATTTAAGCGTGATTATTCCACATAAAAAGAGACATTTAGATCTACCCGACGCGAGTAACGTGTTACGTTATCGAACTGTAGGAACTACACTATGCGTTTTGTTATTCAAATAGTAATATTTGAATAATAAAACGCAACGTGTAAACGTGTCCAAATGTCTTCAATGAAGCGTCCAAATGTTTGCGCACAAAAGGGCTTTGATAAGGTACGGTGTGAAGCCGCCTGTGACAACCGTGTTCAAACGTGTTGGGTAATCTCAGGGTTACCATTGCAGAATGTGTGCGAAAATAGTAGATTGAGTAGATTGTGTCTCAAGGGAGTAAAATGATATATTTACGGCGAGGCCGGTAAGTATATTGAATCCGGAATGAAGCGAAAATACTACAAAAGAATCCAGCGAGCGTCGCGTGGTCGCCATTTTATCACTTATCGCCGTAGATAAGACATCCATCACGTTCTGACGAGTATGCGAGTGCGAGATTGATGGATTTCTTATCCACAACGCTACGCGATAAAATGGCGACCGGGAATATCAAATATCAGTTGAGATTTTATAATTTCAATGGCGCATTTTTTTACATATGAATTCGCTATAGAAAATATGTTATTCTGCTTTATTTTATCTCCCCCCCCCCCTATTTTTCCAACTCTCCCGATTCGGAGCACTCTCCGGCCATTCTTTTAAAAAGGTCCCACCATCACCGATGAGATGAATAGCCGCTGTCTTTTTCATGAATGGACTGTAAATTTCGATATTAAAATGTACCAAATAATGTTTGTGTGTAATAGTCTCTAAGTCAATAAAATTGAGCACTTACCAGGCTTGTTTGCGATTGTAGTAGGCAGAAGTCGGTGTCAGCAAACAGGGCAGATTACTTTCACTAACTTTCAGCTAGCCGACTTACCTACAGTTCGCGAAATACCTTTTCTGAAGCTTCACACCGATAGGAGTCTCGTCGGCACTCAACTGAATTGACTTAAATGCTTGGGTCCTGCTTCCACACACGTCTTATATCTTAATACTATGTTATTCACAAGTGCGACGCGACAATCAGTTGTCTTACGGAATAATTCAGAGCAAACCAATCGAAAACGACACGACAACTTTGGCTGCTACTAAACGACTCAATTTCGACTGGTCATTGCATAGACAATTTATTTTTTACTTTTTTAAAATCTTAGACCGATAATGTTGCTAGGCGATAATTGGTTAATTGCAATCTCTAACAGCCGCCATAGATCTTAGAAAATGCGACATTTAAATTATGTTACTTGTGATGGATTTTGTCAATCCGAAGAAATGAGTACCAAAGAAGTGAGAAAAGGGACCAAAACATTTTTTATACATGTAATTATTTATTATATAATCTCATATTTAAAAAAATAAATGTAGCAAACGTTAGTATAGTTTTAGAACTGAACTGAACGAATAAATTACCTACTGCAGCTTTCAATATAGGTGTTCTCCAATGTGTAGTGCATATACATAGGTAAGCCTCTGTGGTTAAACTGTAAACTTATAAAGGACAAGAGCTCTATCTGACTTGACGTGTCGATATTGCTATGATATTTTTTACAAAGTTAGGTTACAGCGGAAACTTGCATCTTTGTAGCAGCAAGGCCGCAGACATAAATAACACTATTACTTGGTCTTTCGGTGGTTGGTGTATGTGGTGTTGAGGTCCGGGTGGTGAGTAAGATACCAAGGATACCCGTTGATAGTAAAGGGCCAGCATTTGTCTCTAGCTGTACATACAACGAATGTATTTATTTAAACTTTATTGCACAAAAGAAAACTTATCGTAGGTACAAAAGGCGGAGTTAATGCCTTACTTATGGCATTCTCTACCGGTCAAACCTTAAGGCAAAGCCGAAAAGAAAGATTGTGGGCAGAGCAAATAACTAAAAATAAAATTAAAATAACATTACGGTATTCCTATATACAATTTACACAAATACTCATACATACATAACATAAATACTTACAAACACAAATAAAAATACACATAAATATAAACTACATGACAACTTACAAACGAAATTTTCAAACCAGTAACCTTTAGACTACTCGGATCTGCCAGCAAAAGAAATACGCACAGGGGATCGATTTTTGAATCTCACCAAGTGACTAATTCTCACCGATGTGAGTGATTTCTGAAAGTTCGTATTTTTGAAACTCATCGGTGACTTACATTTGTCATACCTATGATATCGATTTACGAGTGCCCCTACCCACTCGTAATTGAAATCACCACGCGATTGTTTTTGACAGTTGACGTATGTGACATCCGCCAAGATTTTTTCAAAACTTTAATTTTCGTTTACATGACACTGACAGATACGCTACGTTTTACGTTTGAATCTGTTTTATGTTATAGTATGAGAAAATAAAAACTGGTATCAAAGACAACATCTGCGTAAAAAGGAACGTAACGGGAAGATTGTCTCTGACTGACATTGTAAAATTTCTGCATGTTGGTAAACAGCGTGTGACTTTCAAAAATGCGGCTTTTGGAAAATGGTGACATTAAAGTCATCGGTGTTTAGTCACCGGTGACTTTGATATCACCAGTGAGATTCAAAAAATCGCACTCCTAATTTCTTAAAAACGAATTTGCTCGGGGCTTTCCTGATTGGACATAAAGTCATATAGGGTCGTCGAGGGGTAACATTGTACATTTCTGAGATTAGACGGCCAAGAGCCAAGTTTATCCCGACGTATTGATATTGTGATTTGCGATGATATTAGCCACTTAATCCACGAAGCGCTTGGAAGCGTGCGTACGACTATTGTGAATTTGATATCAAATCATTACGCTTGGTAGGATTGACCCGTTGCCACCACATTCCGTATTCACTTTAATGTAAATTGATACGAACAAATACCCCGCGGCATCTTCGAATATAGTTCTGTATGTTGCAAAGGTCTTTGATAACTTTAACACAAAGCTCTTTGTGTTTGGTATAGTTCGTGTAACGTGTGTAAAATTGAAGCAAAAGTCGGGGTAAGGTTTATTGAAGGTAATTAAAAAGATTCGAATGTTTATTGTGCTTGAGTCGAAGAATTGGATTATCATAATAAGGTCATATTTTGAGTGATAGTCAAATCAGCATCTTTTTATCGTAAAGGAGCAAATAATTTGATGTTTTCGCTTAAGTTTGCTTGCATCATATCAATGTAACATTGACGTTAAGGAATTACTTATTTCTTAATAACCGAATCCGAATCTTATATTGTCTCTACTTGAATCGCAGACGGGAAGAAGCGAGCGCGAGCGAGTCATTCGAATTTTAATTTAATTGTAATATACTAGGGCAGAAGCCCCAGACTCCGTCCGCGTGGAACTCGCCGGTTATGTCGTCCCCCCCCCCCATTTCAGGGGACCCCCCTTAGGGAATGATTTCCGGAATAAAAACTATCCTTTGTCCTTCCCCAGGACACAAACAATCTCTATGCCTTTCATCCAAATCGGTTCAGCGGTTTAAGGCCTCCACCCACCGGACGCGTGTCGTGCGCGGCGCGTGTGCTGCGCGGCACACGCGCAAGTTGTAAAGCATTGAAACTACAATTCAAACACACATCGAACGCGTTTCGAAGGCGGGCCCGCGCGGCGCTAAAGATACACTCGGCAGCGCGGTCGTGCTGCTAAGTATGATAGAGATAGTAAGATACATATTAAATGTGTTGGTAGTGAGAGAGATATGACAAGCGGGCCCGCGCGGGCCCGCGCGGCACACGTGCAGCACACGCGCAGCAGCGTGATGGAGATAGTAAGATACATATTAAATGTGTTGGTAGTGAGAGATATATGACGCGCGGGCCCGTGCGGGCCCGCGTGGGCCCGCGCGGCACACGCGGAGCACACGCGCAGCACCCGCGCGGCACACGCGCAGCAGCCGCGCTGCACACGCGTTGCTATACGCCGCCCGCTTCCGGTGTAAATATACCGCTTCCGGTGTGAATATACCGCTTCATACGCGCCCGACACGCGCAGCACACGCGCGGCACACGCGTCCGGTGGGTGGAGACCTTAAGCGCGAAGAGACAACAGACAGACAGACACACATTCGCATTTATAATATTAGTATGGATGCCCAAAATAGAGCCCGAAACCTGTAGCTGTATTGATTTTAAGCTTATAATGACCAAGATCACATGAAACATAGGAGATCACCTTGTTAGTAGCAGCGAGACACGCCCCCGCCGCGACGAGGGTCTTCACTGCTTCCAGATGGCCATGCCACGCCGCCATGAGCAGCGGTCGCATGCCAAACTGAGGAACATAAAATACTATCTTAACAAAAAACTATTAGCTCTGGTCTCACGAGTCTTTTCTTTTCTTGAATAATTTACAAAATATGAATCCACAGTAAAATTCTATATTCGAACCTGCTCACTGAATTCACGAGAATCGGTTGAGAAATGCGACGTAGAAGAGAACGGACATCCGCCGGACAGAAATATGAAAGCAATTTTTGCCCCACCTGAAACGAAGAACTTCGTTCGCTTCATTCACTAGATCAATTATTCGGGAAGAATATTACATAAATGGCCTTAGTCCCAGCCAAAGCAAATCTCACTAGTCGATAATATATGTAGGTACTATTTGAGTCGGTGCAGTGGGAGTTGTACTCGTATGGATGACATTTTATCACTTATCGCTATCAATAAAGTCATCCGTCACGTTCAACAGCGATAAGTGATCAAATGTCAACCGTGCTACGCCCGCTGACAAGTATGCGAGTGCGAGAGTGACGGATGTCTTATCCACAACGGTAAATGATAAACTGTCAACTGTATTATTCAAGTAGGTACAATATTTAGTAGAGAAAAATATTTTTATCATGGCTCTTATTTATCCTCAAAATCTTGAGGAATTTTTAACCCAGTTTTTGGGGAAAAATTTCATCATCATCATCACCATATCAGCCGAAAGACGTCCACTGCTGGACATAGGCCTCACAAAAGAGTGCCAAATAACCGATCCCTCGCCACCCGCATCCAGCGGAATTCCGCAACCTTTACCAGATCATCAGTCCACCTTGTCGGGGGCCTACCCACGCTGCGCCTTCCGGTGCGTGGTCGCCACTCGAGAACCTTTCGGCCCCAACGGCCATCGGTCCTACGTGCTATGTGACGAAAAATTTACTTATAATTAATTAACGAAAAAAATAATCATATTACCTTGTCAGCAGCTTCAATATCACATTTCGCTTCGATAAGTAAATTGACAATTTCGACATTTCCCCTGCTCGCCGCCCAGTGTATCGGCGCCCGCCCGTACTGCGAAAAAAAAATTAATATTAAAGTTTGTTACCTAAATTGTCACTTTTTGTCACTCTCTAGGGACCCAAGCATTTTTACAGTGTCACTTTCAATTAAAAGCTTTTATAAATGTGGCCTCATTATCGTGGAAAGTTCTGTAATTAAATGATACAGCGGCGATCTTCTGGGAATATGGGATAAAGAATCACAATTTATTTAAGTACGAGTACTTACTAGAAAAAAAATATTTTTAGAAATACCTTCGAATATATATTTCTGACAATTCAGGGACAAAGTAACAAGATGTCTGCTTATGGTAGAATTAATAATTCCGCAAGTCAACTTCATTATGCAGAGAAAATTACGCCAGTCAGTTTTTATCACCGCTTCTGTTACATAAATCGTCTTTTCTTACAGAGTATAATACACACAGTGTCGGGTGGAAATATTAAATTGTGTCTCGAGATAGCAAAATCATTAACAAACAGACGAAAATAAATGGGTACAAAGTGACACAGATCGCTTTTTGTAGGAAAAGATATAAATAAAATCTGAAAATTATGCTTCCAAGATCAGCAATCAGAATCAACTCGTAAGAAGCACAGACAGATTAACTACAGGTTGTACCCGGAGCGCATGTTTGTGAGGAGCACATATATTGTTCCTGCATTTGACGTCGGTCGGCCACTGCCCCGGGTTTGCTCTTGTCGACTCCTGCCTGCTCAAAGACTGACTATATTACTTTCAGCACGGTTAGCACAAGAAGGCGCGAGAGCTGTCTCGGGCTCTCTCGCACTAACCGTATCTTTCTAAGTTTTCTAACAAGAGAGAGACGCATAGTGTAAGAGAGCTCGAGAGAGCTCGCGTACCGTCTTGTGCTGACCGTGCAGCTGTCATGCCATTTAGATCTATCTAACTTACGTACAAAACGTTACGAAATCAATCTGCTGTTTCTACCAGGAGCACATATTTGTGAGGAGCACATTCATTGTTTCTGCAGTTGACGTCGGTTGGCCGCTGCAGCGCCTGCACTTGGCTCATTCTTGGCTCCTGCCTGCTGAGCTGAGACACTAACTACAGGTTGTACCAGGAGCGCATGTTTGTGAGGATCACATACATTGTTCCGACAGTTGACGTCGGTCGGCCGCAGCAGCGCTTCGCGCACCGAGGCCGGCTCGTTCTTGATAACGGCCTCGTGGAGCAGCAAGTCGTTCTGCTGCACTCGGGAACGCCCTTCGCCGGCCATCTGAAACAAACAGGTTTCTATGTCAAACGGTTTTGATAATTGCCTGTGACTGACCAACGGACACTGAATGGCTTAACGGTGGGTTGCACCAGGCTGTCTGTAATCGGAAGAGGTATAAATCAAAATCTGAATGTATGGAAAGTTAGACAAGTTGCTATGGAATGACAAACGCGGGCTCCACATTTAACGTTGATCGATCAGCACGGCTATCACAAGACGGCCGCGGCATACTCTCGATTTTTCTCACACTATACCTCTTGTTCTAATAAGAGAGAGACGGATAGTGCGGGAAAAATCGAGAGTGCTTGCGCGCCGTAGCGTCATAGCCGTGCAGTAAATCGTAAATTGGTGCCACGCGTCCCACAAGGGATCCGTTGGACCAATATTGGTACTTACGGAAGACTAAAATCAGGGGAGCATCTTATGATGATGTTGATGTATTCATATATATGCATATCATAGCCCTACCACGAGCTGGCAAACAACCATTCAGTATTGGACGCTTGCGATCAACCTCTTTATTAGTTTTAGCATTTGTAGTGTTGATATTTCGTGTTGTTGCTGTCAACACGGATCTTCAGCTATCATAACTGCCGTTGGGAGTATTGCGACGTCTTATAAGATAAGATGCTCGACTTGGCGGGGCCACTGCCTTTCCCCCTGATTGAAGAATAAGTTGCATTTCTAGGTTACGTTATCACACAGCCAAACGGGTGAATGCGCTCTGATAATTAGATAAAAATGTGTATTCTATATGAATTCCATTGGTTGTCTTCGCTTGTCTAACAGAATAATACACATTTATTTATTTTTATTTGGACCTGAATGGGAACACCGTCTTGGGCGTGAAAACAGACGTACATTGTTTTATAGCAAATAGAATTAAGGAATGCAATTTAAAAGGCAATTAATCTTTCGCTGACTTGTTGATTGATGGTTCTCGTCTACGAGTAAGTCTCAGGGGCTGATCTGACACATACATTTCGTATTTAATTTTTTTCGTCAATGTGTTTCGCGCGTTCGTTATGACAACTGACTTGGCACGCGTGTGAGCGAGCGCGCATTATAAATTGATATCCAATTAGAACGTGAAATGTAAGTGTTTAATAGACTCGCCGGGTAATGTACTCGTATGCTGTTTTCTAGTAGAATTTCTGTGCTCTTCGTTTTCCAATAGATTTATGGTTCGAGAAGAAGTTCCCAATAAGAGAACGCGTGATGCAATGATATTCGTCATCATCATCATTTAAGAGCTTTGCTCTTGTAGGTGGAGTAACCGCCACTCTTCCCTGTCCATTGCCAGGCTCTTGACTTCGTCATACGACTCGACAGCAACTTGATCCTTCACTTGGCTTAAATATGTCTAGGCCTTCCTCTGCCTCTCTTGCCTTAAATCTTCCCTTCTAAGATGTTTGAAAAGAAGCTGTCGTGCCGTATCAGATGAACCATCCTGCTTCTCCTATTTTGAATACATTTAAGCAGATTCTTACGTTAACTTAAATGTTTGATTTTTTCACAGCTTCAACGGAGTGTGGACCTGAGATATGGTTTTAATTTGAACTCGATACCTCCACGCGTTACCAAGACGAGGGTTCCGTTTTTTCCTTTTGAGGTACGGAACCCTAAAAAGGTAGGACCCACAGAGGCATGATGGCGCTAGGGCGGCACTGGTGAGTTCCGTAGGAGATCCCAGAGCCGTCCGGAATGCGTCGAGGAGGACCATCGGGGGGTTTTGAGTTGGTGCGAGTCCGACAAGAGACAAGAGTCCGAGCTGAGCAAGAATCAGAAAATTTATCGCATATAAAATTGGCCGAAAGTTTGACAATCCTTCACTTCCGGTCAAAAATCGTAGAGAGAGTAAACCTGAGTCTGTCAGTCCTGAAATGGAAGCAAGTACTTGGCAGACGATGCTAAAGGTGCCCGACTTTAGTAACGTGTACGTAACGTGACCCATGGGCGGTGCTAAAAGTGCAACAACCACTTTTCGAAGATCTCACGGTTCTAAATACACTGATTTGCCATACATTAAATAAATAAATAAGTGGTAAGTATGATATATTATGTAGTGTATCGTAAACACCTGGAAAATGCCAGAGCAGTGCTCATCGTAGTGAGCATTAAATGTTCACTACCCGTACGCTTAACATGACTTTGACAATGACGGCTTACGCTAACGAGTATCGAGTTTTCTATCTGTGCATCCCGCTCGTACTGTCAAAGTGCAATAGAGATGCACAGATAGAATACTCGATACTCGTTAGCGTAAGCCGTCATTGTCAAACTCATGGTAAGCGTACCGGTAAACAGTTTACATTATTCATGACTTTCATGAGGTCTGAACATTTGCATAAAATATGATACATACAGTTTGTTCTTTATATGGTAAATAGGTATGAGGCATTACAATCTTAGAATATGAGCATTCAAATGATGGATTGCTGTACAGATATGTATACTAACTCCTTTAATTAAATTTTACTAGCGACCCGCCCCGGCTTCGCACGTTATACATATAAACCTTCCTCTTGAATCACCCTATCTATAAAAAAACCGCATCAAAATCCGTTTCTTAGTTTTAATGATCTAAGCGGTACATAGGGAGAGACAGCGGGAAGCGACTTTGTTTTATACTATGTTATGATTAACGGCCGATATTTGACAGCCGTCATCCCGGTACAAGAAACGTCTATGATGACATAAATTGTTCTGGGATGAAAGCTGTTAAATATGTGATTTAAAGGCTAATATACTAGGTATAGATGAATACAACCTATATCACCCCTAAGAATAGGATACTTATGTTATGCGTTTGTTTCCTATTAGAATAATATTTTTTGAAAATCTGATAGAGTGAGAAAAAGCCAATAAATGCAAAACTGAACATAAGAGTGAGTGTCGTCTGGCTTATGTTAATGGTTTATAAATGCAAAATATTTTTTTGTTTTATTCCTCATATGTATATCACAGAAACATTAATCCGCTGTCACGAGAGTGATGAGACATATTTATGAGTAAGTTTGTATGCACCCATCTTTTGATACTCAACTGTACATACTTTGGCGTCAACACATACAAAACGGGCATCACCAAGTGGATGCCGAGAGATATGTCTCTGTTTCTTTTTAACTCATGCAATATGAGAGAGAGAGGAAAATAGATGGCCGTACATTAACCGGCACCTACAAGACGATATCTTCCGTTATCCTGCACTCCTAGTGTTAAGTTAAGTGTAAGGGAAAGCCATAAAACGTTACAATATCGTTTAATGGCCGAGACAGTGGATCCGGTCACGCGTGTAATAAAACTTTATTTTTCCGCAGTTATTACATTGCACCGTGCCCCGCTTCACTAACTTGAGAATTGACACCTGATAATATCAACATTACGCATTGCTGTCACTGTTGCCGACTAGTGTGTGTTGGATTTTATCATTGACCTATGAAACTCAGGACAGGCTATACGTGATGCCACAATGAGGGACGGAAAAGCTCCTATATGCAGCTAAATTAAAAACTGGGGACCGATTTTTGACTTTCGAGCGCTCGACTCTTTCATTCGAAAACTGACAAAAATTATGAAATACTATTTTGAAATAGCGATAGAAAATTCAAAAACGAGTGGTATTGAACACTCGTATACAATTCTATTGGTAGAAAGTAAAGTGCCGGCTCTTTTGACACTACAAAACGGATTAACTTTTATTTGATTTTCGAGCGCTCGAAAGTCAAAAATCGGTCCCATGGTCTTAAAATGCCTGATGAGGATGACTTGCCATAAACAACCTACTCAATTTGGACGGGTAATGGTTTATGTGCCACAACTTCATACTAAATCATTTGTGGCAAATAAAAAAAAGTGGTACTATGAGAAGGACAACGAATGATATTTCCCTTTTTGTTACACTTATCGAGATTTGTATGCTACCAGCTCGCTCGGACGTGGTATGATTATTACCATAGCTTGTCCTGAGTAGCATAGATCCAATTGATTTTATGTTTAATTTGAATATTTACCTAACGATTATTAAAATAACGCGCCAATTATTATGTGGGTACTTTAATAGGAGTTAAAATGTGGGTACTTTAATAAAAGGCGCCAATAAATGGCGTAGTGAAGACTAGCTTTTAAAAGACCGAACTCTGGAGTCTTGTCTTGATAACGGGTGCCTGTGTACCTTTTTCTAGAGACATTATGTGAATATTTCAACAGTAGGCCTCAGGCGAGACAGTCCCTGTGTTTGACAACGGCTGAGATAAAGGTTATCATAATTATTATAATTACATGGGTAGTTACGTAGCTATTTTATCGTGACAGAGGTATTTAAATGTACGAGTTTAATTAAAATCGCCTCTGGCTGATGAGGGAAAATAAACGGGTCTATTTTGTCCATCACTTTCGGATCGTATTTCAGTGTGTTCCACGAGTGGCTTTCTGTAGGTACTTTGAGATATTTTACAGTTAAATTCAGTCGGGGGTATTAATATACGACGTAAATTATACGTAGGTATATAAATGAAGACATAAATATCTGTATAGGGCTCTATAAATTATTATTGATGTGTGCTATTTCATAAAGGCGTTACACCGATACGATAGTTAAAGCAATGATGTGTAGTTTCAGTGTCCGAGAGACAACCGGGTGGCTCTCGGTATTTGAGCTCCCGAAGACTTGTGGAACCGCCCTGTGCAACCCAAACTGAGCCAACTTGGTCTGGTGACGTAACTCGGCTGCCACATCAACTTTAATTTACCTTATTTTAGTCATAGTCATTTATTCACATAACTATATATGTACATTGTGCTTGAATATAATAATTTAAAATAATAATAATGTTGAATGTACTAAACGAATAAAAATATAACAAATAACATAGCATAAATTCATTTAAAATACAAAACAACATAACATAATACATTTAAAATACAATTCAGAAAAGATTATGTCCGTAATTTAAAAATAATGTCAAAATTCCGTTTAACGTTAATTACCATGTCAAACTTTCATACTTAAGCCCTATGCTGACAAAAACTCCTCAATTGAGTAAAAACATTTCCTCAACAAAAAAGCCTTTAGACTATTTTTAAATAGGTATGTTTAAATTTAGAAATGTATATTAATTCAGCGGGTAGCTTATTAAAGAGACAGCTAAAAAAAAAGAAAAAAAAAAAAAGAAAAGAAAAGAAAAAAAAAAAAAAAGAAGAAAAGAGGTAGCTCATTATCCCGAAGGGTGCTTGACAACTTTGAGTTTGGTGGTTCAATACAGTTTAGGTACCTAATATAGACTATAGTGAGGGCTTGTAACAGAAAAATACGTTTTGGAAGATGTAGTCTGACATATTCTGGCCATGGTTCTGATTCTGATGGCCCTTTTCCGCAAACAAAGGGGGACTGAATGTTTAAGGTTACTGTTTCCCCAAAATTTAATGCTGTATCTTAATTTAGATTCCACCAAAGCGTAATAAACCATTTTTAGTTGAGATAATTTTACCTTTAGACTTCTAAGCACGTAACAAGCAAAGTTGATAGACTTGACTAGTGAAGACAATCCTTCCAATTTAAACTCGAGTCAATCCAGACGCCGAGTTTCACCGAAGTTACTTGGTGAATTTTTACTCTATCGTCTATCGACATCTACAGTCGTATACTGTCAATTCAGTCACGTTATGCCAGGGTGGTTAAGTCACTTAACCCTCGCAGGCTATACCAGCACTCGCACTATCCGTCTCTCTCTTATTAGTAAACTTAGAAAGAGACGTATAGTGCGAGAAAAATCGAGAGTGCTCGCGCGCCGTCTTGTGATAGCCGTGCAGGGCTGTTATTCGCTACGCGCTAATGCGGCTCACCCCACCGGTGAACCGTCACGAAACTAGACCTCTACCTACGCTTAGTTACTACGCATCGCGGTGTCAAGATATATTTGGGGGTGAGCGTTGAGGTGAGCTTAAAACAAGTTACAGAATAGGGGAGCTGAGTCATAAGTTATAGCTCGAATACGACCGCTCGAAATTGAAAATGTAAAGCGAAGCGACGACCAGTAGAGCTCTTAATAATGAGTGAACATTTTCTAGAAGCTCTGAATCAAGGATAGTCCGTTATTTGAAAGTGAATATAAAACGTGATCGAGTGATATGTAACTGGACGTTTCAATTTATTTTTCACACCTGTTATTCAGACACGAGTAATTGTTAATGTGTAATCAGAGGCTAACGAAAGTCTAAACTTCGATCGAAGTGGAAAATTGAAAAATTTCTTCTACTCTTACACCTTAGTGAGACTCGTAGCGACATCTACCGCGGAAGGAATTGAAAGATTCGTCGCGACTATCGGAACCGACGGGCTCAGTTTGATAAAAAGCAATGGACGGAATCGTGGCGAACAATTGTTAAATTTTCCACTGTGATCGAAATTTCGAGTGTTGCCCCCAAATGAGGGATCAAAGTTGTACTTTCCTTCCCTGATCCTGCTACTCAGATAAGAGCGATTGTTGCCCTCAAATGAGGGATTTTTTTCTCATAGAAGGTATGAAAAACATAACTAATGTGCCACTCGGTAGCAAAATAATTTCCACATAGGGCGTAAACACCTGAATCTCTAGTTACCTTCAAGATTCTACTATAAAATATTTTCGCTAAAAGCTCGCTATTCGCTCTAATCTACTCGCTAAATCAAAAAAAGTGCCTTCAGTCTATCGGCCTGAGGGTCTATAATATAATCCCGGAGAGCGTAAATACGGTGGCAAAATCGCAAAAAGTCGTCTCCTTCACGATTTTCGTGGACATCTCTTCTATATACCTAAAACTGGTATGAATGTGTTCCTTGTTGTCTCCAGGGTACGAATCTGCCGGTTTTAGTTAAGGGAGAGGGGGACGGACATAGTTGTGACGTCACAAAGATGGCCGCCTACGGTCATCGAATTTTGTTCAAATCTCGGGTTCTATTTTACTGATTGCTTCGTGCGAGGTGTTATTTGAAAGCTTATTAAAAGTACTAAAATTGAATTAATGAAATGAAGTATGCGCGGGCGTGGGGTACGGCAAGAGCGGCCTTGTTTCGAGTTTGGCTCCTCTCCTAGTTGTCGGGCTGGATTTTGGCGAAAGCTTGCGACCTACAGTCAAAGAAGTTATGAATTTAAAATTCCTCTTTATTGAAACATATATTTATCTGTCTAAGGGGCGTATACGACTCAAATCAAGGCGTCCCCTGAAACACAGTATTTATTAAGTCGACTACAGGAACACACAGGAAGGCGTGGCGAGAGCTTATGAAGGCCTTAAAGGGATGCCTTGATTTGAGTCGTACACGCTCCCTAGACTGATGCCTTCCGCCCACGAGAAAAAGAAATGTAACACTTTTCGGGAATCGCTGTTGTGGACTCGATAAATATCTAAGTTGGTGAAGTTTTATTAAAATTTCATAATGTAAGATTTTAGATGAGATAAAATACTATAGTATTAACTTGATTGTGTCATAAAATAATGCATCGTTTGAGTAGGCTGAGTAAAAAAAGGAAAATACAGACCAAACTTTGGTTTTTTTTTCTATCGAGGAATTTTTAAGCAATCATGCATCGATAAAATTAGATGAACAATCATATAGTCAAGAATCATATATCTGAAAACCTCTCATTGTTTCTTAATCTAGTCAGAACGGCGTTTCAAAGCACGCGATAATTTCTAATACATACATACATACATACATTCACGCCTTTATTCCCAAAAGGGGTAGGCAGAGCACATGAAACGTATGCTCCAGCGCCACTTTTAGCATAAATGTGGGTATAAAATATCGACAAAATGTGATATTGCAGTAATAGGTTGCTAGCCTATCGCCCACAACACGCCTCAACCCTGGTCCCTTAGTCGACTTTTACGACACCCACGGGAAGAAAGAGGGTGGTGAAATTCTAACCCGACACCACACGGGGGGGGGGGGGGGGTAATTTCTAATGCACCGCCCTAAGCACCACGGGGATGCCCTAGGGCAACAACATCAACAGCAACACCAATAGAAAAAACAGTACCTTTCATTTGGGAACACCAAAATAGAACTCTCATAGTATTTCAATCATACGCATCGTGCCGGTTCCCGCGGACTTGCGTTACGGAATTGGCCATAAATGACAGGTTTATTATTTAACAACAACAAATTGCATATTATTGGAAAGTTAATAAAATGTTTGATAATTTTTATATTGACATTTATCACGCTAAAGTATCTCTTTCTCGAATTATGATGGTAAGAAAGCAGAACGTCTCAGGTAAAAAAAACTATTTTTTTAATTATTTCCCAAACGGTTGAATGTAAGTTACAGATCTCCAAGAATAAATTATAGAACATTAATACGCATTCAAATGACACCTCACATGAACCGATCAGAAAAATAGAACCCGAGATTTGAACAAAAATCGATGGCCGTCGGCCGCCATCTTTATGACGTCACAGCTATGTCCGTCCTCCTCTCCCTTAACTAAAACCGGTAGATTCGTACTCTGGAGACAACAAGGAATACATCCATACCAGTTTTAGGTATATAGAAGATGTGTCCACGACTTTTATCAATATTGGCCAATTTCCGCCGTACTACTACTGCCTACTACTCGTCGAGCGAATACTTCTCGCACGATGACGTGTGAAATGATGTTCTTACCTAATTAAATCAGATATATCTAAATACATGTTTTTTTATCTCATATCTAAATGTATAATTTTATCATGTATATACTTAATCTTGATTGTTTTTTTTTTACAATGTTTTAAGTTTTATTTTTTCTTAATTGTATATCTTATTATTGACGTGTGAAACATGGCTTTTATCAATTAATTAATTGAATTGAATATACTATAAATGTCTATAGATTCTTTTGTAGGATCTTTCGCGTCACCCAGGATTTAATATACCGCCCTCGCCGTAAATACCTATGTCATTTTGCTCCCTTGAAACCAATCTACTATTGTTGACCTATCATGTCATAAAAAGTGGAGGAGCGGTGTCTCTTAATACAGGTATTTTTAATACTTAAAAAGAGGCACCAGCCAATATATTGTTAAATAGTTTAAGTTACTGAATGAATATATATATTTTTTTTAATGTTCTTGTCATATTAATTAGACTTTGTATTTGGACTTATGTAAGTGTGAAAGCACGACTTATTACGGGGTTAAATTAAGCTAGCCTATACCTGGATTTAAGCTGCAAATCTAAACAACACAAATAATGTTACAGCTATGTAGATGTATGTCACACATATGTCACACCTTCTGCGATCTTACAGTAAAGATTTCTAATAGAGGCGCTACACGCGTGCCATCATAAGGACCGAAAAGGCACCTATGCAGTTAAAGTAAGAATGGCTGAATGTTTCCATAAACAACCTACCTACTCAATTTAGGTCCGTTTGGGAGGCGCGCGTGGAGCCAGGTACTTACGAACTATTAACTCACCCAGCACGTTGGGACCATTTCGACAATTGAATTAAATGCAAGTGACTATACAAAGAGAGATTATATTAGAGAGACTATAAAAATATGTATACAAGACCTTAATGTTAAGGTATAAGTCGTGTATACATATTTTTGTAAGTTTGTCCGTATCTATCTCGACTGTACATAGAGCTCAGTCAGTGACATTATTATTACCGTGACGTATGTATATGTTATCTGCTCTGATTTCACAATTGGCAGCCGTCTGGCGCCACGCCCCCACTCCGGCCTAATGGCACTTAGAAGCTTGAAAGCGGATACCTTCTTCCTATTACTGGGTTCCTGGTACATAATTAGAAATGTATGCCTACGAGGGCTGTTCCGAAAATAGTTAGTCAACAGCGTACTATTAATCGTATTCATATAATTTTACTGTAGCTCAAAGGCAAATTTCATTACAAACTTTTTCGTGTAAATGTCACTGGCCAGTGACATTCCGTTATTTTTTCATGAAATCAGAAAAAAAACATGTCTGCCACTTTTTGCCCGCAAAAATAGAGCTAACGCGGGAAGCATTTCGTGCTATGATATATTATGATTATAAACGAGGGCTAACTTACAAGGATTCTCATGAAAATTTAACTAGTGTTTTTGGGGCATTATCCCCATCTCTTGCCACTGTCAGTTACTGGTTCCGTGAATTTAAGCGTGGGCGGAGCGACGTCAAAGATGAGCCTAGACCGGGGCGACCGCCAACGGCAGTCACTCCAGAAAATGTTATCAAGGTGGAGTGGCTAATCAAGGAATCTCGAAACATTACCCACCGAGAGATTCAGGATGAACTGAAGATTGTATCCCAGGCAGTTTCTACCATTTTGCATGACCACCTTCAAGTTCGGAAGGTTTCGTCTCGATGGATACCACATTTTCTCACACAGGAGCAAAAAGATAGACGTGTCGATTGGTGCAAATTTATGCTAAAAAAAATCGATAAAGGCGATTCACAACAAGTGAGCTACATTGTGACATCCGACGAATCTTGGATATATAGCTACGACCCATTTACAAAACAGCAATCCACGCAATGGGTCTTTGAAGAAGATGATTTACCTACTAAAGTAGTTCGCGGCCGAAGCGTCAACAAAAAAATGGTTGCTGTTTTTTTTCGACGTAGTGGACCGGTAGCCGTAATTCCACTTGAAGATCATAAAACAGTTACCAGCCAATGGTACAGTGAAGTTTGCTTGCCACAGGCCTTCCAGGAGCTGAACGTCAGCCGTCCAAGTACTGGAACCCGGGGCATAATTTTTCATCAAGATAATTCTCCGGCTCACACGGCTGCCAGAACCATGGATTTTTTTAGCAAATCAGGAGTGCAACTGCTACCACACCCTGCGTACAGCCCTGACCTGGCTCCGTGTGATTTTTTTCTGTTCCCCACGTTAAAAAAATCATTACGTGGGCGACGATTTTCGACGGCGGATGAAGCAGTAGACGAATTCAGGCGACTTTTTTTTGACCTTCCGCAAGAACAGTTTTTTTCCTGTTTTGAAAGTTGGTTCAGTCGAATGCATAAGTGCATAAATGTAGCAGGGGAATACTTTGAAAAATTGTAATTAAAGTTTTATTATATTCCTTATAGTTTTTGTTTAACTAAAAATTTTCGGAACAGCCCTCGTATGAGGCGTCCAGTGACGGCTTAGGTATGTGATGTCATATCACAAAAATCCGGCTTTGTTACTCAAAGTTAAAATGGCAGAGACATGAAACAAATGGGATAAACCTACTTAACAGACTTTTAATGTTTGTTATTGTACTGCTTTCAGTTTGGCTTTGCCTTTGTATCAATTTGCTTGAAATATTTATTTTATTTCTTCATGATTATATATATGGCCTGTAAAATGGGCATTGCGCCCGCGTCATATGTCGGTCTTGTTTGACGTTTTAGTTGCCGGGAACATCCATCATCATGTGAATTCATGTCATCTAAATGGCGCTATCGCTAGTTGGTCGGTTGGCGCGGTTATGGTTGCGTTCGGGAATTTTATTATTTTTCTTTGAGGTATTGTTTTTTGTTTTATACTTTTATTGTTATTATTTTTTGTGCGAGTGTAAAATGTGTGTTACGCCGTGGAATCACCGGATGGTTCCATCGAAAGACCAGCGCTGGCCCCCAGGCAACGCTGAGATGTACCTAACCGTTTCGTGGCAAATGTTGTTCTCTCTTTGGTATTTGTGATTTATGTGTATGTATGTGTTGTTGTCATGAATAAATTATATTCTATTATATAATCATTTTTATTATGATTGCTTTACCTTAAGGTAGGAATGATTTGTTTTTCTTCTTTAACATACATACATGCATACATTCAAGCCTTTATTCCCAAAAGAGGTAGGCAGAGCATATGAAACGTATGTTCCAGCGCCACTTTTAGCATAAATGTGGGTATAAAAGATCGACTAAATGTGATATTGCAGTGATAGGTTGCTAGCACATCGCCCACAACACACTTTAACCCTGGTCCCTTATTCGACTTTTACGACACCCACGGGAAGAAAGGGGGTGGTGAAATTCTAATCCGACACCACACGGATCCGTGTTTCTTCTTTAAATGTTCGGTTATTAAATTTAAGAGTGGTGAAAATTCAGTCAAAATTCAGAATCTGAATGAATAATAAGTAAGTAAGTATTCTAACGGAAGGAATTCACGACGAAGTAGTTTTTTAAAATAATTGGTCATAACTTTTAATGTGCGCGTAATAAGCGCGTGTGCCAACCGCCTGGCTGAGTCGCCGTTAGCGGCGCGCAAAGTGTAGGTATAATTCTGAGTTCCCACGGTGCAGCTAGGTAGCACGGCTCTGGGTCTTTTCCCCTCTGAGTACTTAGCTTTCGTCGTCATCTCCGCGTCTCATTACGTGTCAAAAGTAGCTGAGCATGCAAACGCATCGTATACTGAGTATGATTAAATGATTAAACGGAACGTGGGATCATTTGATTGCTTCCATAAATCCTGCTATACGTTCAAAACCTGCCTCGTCTAAACTCACTCGTGTCTAGAAAAACTTGACCCGGACGGAGACTTATAGCCTTGATCTCCATACGGTGCAGCACGGCTATCACGAGACGGCGCGCGAGCTCTCTCGATTCTTCTCGCACTGTCAGTCTCTCTCTTATTAGAACACATAGACCAAGAGGCATAGCGAGAAAAATCTAGAGTATGTCGCTGTCGTGTCGTGATATACGTGCAGTTTGTCTCTGCGACAAATGGATGCAGCCTAATGATTGGACGTAATGTTTTATAGGCTATAAAGAATATGTGATTTCACACCAATTTGTCAGTAAAACATGTTGAAGTTATAATTGGGTGTAGCGTACAGACGTTACAATCCGACCATGCAATTTCTCAGTACAACTCGTTTGACAGTTGGATCAGCAGCGCAAAACGCCTCCAGACGATAGCAATTAGTCAGCTACTGATAAATTGGAGCTGTCAAATCATGACATGTATATACCCCATTAACTACATTCACGCGGCACTTAGCAGTTATTAGGTCGTGATCGTGTTTCGACATTCAGTGGCGCGCCATTTATCTCTGCTACAAATGGATTCATCAAAATGTATGGACTTAATATTTTTCTATCATTAAATTTTCACATTCACAACCGTATAGCAACGGGTTACGGTTGAATGAAAACATTTTGGCGTGGTTCTACTCTACTCGGTTTGTTAGCGGGCGTGAATGCCTAGCTTTATGACTTGACTGTGCGTCATCGGAGAGCAGCTTTATACTAGCTCTGCCGAGGCGGTTTATGACTTGTGGTCGTTGTGAATTCCCACGGTCAGTAAGAGGCTTATATTTCGAATTCCAATTTGATTTGAATGTGTTTCGAATGCTTACTCGTTAGACACTTTAGATCAGCGCGGGGGTACCGCGTGCAGAGAACCGGGCGCAAGCGAGACATTAGCATTCCTGGGGCTTTAGACAAGGTTACAATCGACAAGCGCTAACGCGAATAGAAAATAATAAAATGTATGGGAATGACAGATGTCAACGAAAAGGGTTTCGTCGGCATCTGTCATTCCCATACATTTTATTATTTTCTATTGGCGTTAGCGCTTGTCGATAGTAACCTTGTCTACGGCCCCTGGTATAGTCGTCTTCAACATATCAAGGGTCGGCAACGCCCATGTTACTCCTTTGGAGTTGCATGCGTCTATAGGCTGCGATGTCCGCTTACCATAAGGCGGGCCGTAAGCTTGTTTGCCACCGTCGTTGTATAAAAAAAAACCATACAATTTTGGTAATTGTAAATATGGGCTTCGTTGCCTGCCTATACCGTTTTCGACTTTATCTCTAGGCAATAAGGTCCTTGAGCAATAACAAATCTGTAAAAACGTCCGATCCGGTCCGTGTCCGTGTGGGAGCGTCCCACACGGACACGCGTCGGTAAAATAAACTTAAGTGGATTCCATGCATTAGTCACTTGTGTCCCGCGTGTGCCTTAGAACTAGGGCTCGCGGTCGTGTCCGGGTTTCGTGTACACGTGTCGGGTACCCGTGTTCGTGTAACCCGCCCGCGGGTCTAAGCGACCGGTCCGAACGGATCCGTGTAATTAGCACACGGGTACCCGTGTACACGTGTACAGTTTGTTGTATTGAGTTGTGGTGTGAAGCTAGGAACTATCCCGTTGTTCTAAGAATGTACATAAAAGTACTAAATGAGTGTTCGTAGCATTGCAATTATAACATATTATTTGTGAATAAAAATAGCATAGGAATAAATGTAACAAATTATAACAAAGAACGTAATTCGCCTCCTCAAATTCATATTTTAAAAAAGTAAGTACGAATCCATGCCAATGTTATAAATATGAAAGTGGGTCTGTCTGCCTGTGTCTTTCTGTTACCCCTTCACGCTTTAGCAGCTGAGTTGATTTAGATAAAATTTGGTATAGAGATTTGAGTCTGGGGGAGGGACATAGGATATAAACGAGTTCCACGCGGATGAAGTCGCGGGCAGAAGCTAGTAAGTTTTATCCCATAAAAAAACATTCCATGTAAAAAAGAGGCCAAGTCTCGAAACTCTTCCACCTTAAAAAGCTGTGAGATATTTCGTAGTACCAAGTCTCAGGCATTCTCATTATTCTTTATTTGCCAGCTAAATAGAATTCTGCCACTTGGCAATCACACCACTTTACTGCTTTTATGGATTTTTGCACACCTTAAACTATGAAGTATTGTGTAATTGCCAAGTCGCAAAATTATATTTAGCTAGCAAATAAAGAATAATAAGAATGCCTGAGACTTGGTACTACGAAATATCTCACAACTTTTTACGGTGGAAGAGTTTCGAGACTTTGCCTCTTTTTTACATGGAATGTTTTTTTAATGGGATCTTACTTCTTTTTGTAGGTTATTGTGTCATCAATACATACAAATTACGAATGCAGTCTCATTCTTGCTTTTGAATTTTTTCTGCCATTCGCTGCAAATGTAACTTTGTAATCCTATATATTTATATGGGATTACAAAGTTATTTATGCGTATCTAGACATCTGGACCGAAAATTTGCAAAATATTTTATTTTCATCTTGATTTTAACACTAAACACTAATTATGTTCTAAATTAGTGTTTTTGTTGATCGTTCAGTGAATATGTGAGTGACAAAATTAAGAAACTTTGACTAGTTATAATTCTTAAACTACTGCTTCAAATTGAATGAAATTTAAAATACACCATGTTTAAACAATGCCTGCTTGGTTACTGAAAATTCAGGCTTCCAGTTTTATTCATAACGAAGTTATTGGGGGGTTAAAAACGGCCTGAACTGCTTCGAAAAAAGATGGTACGGAAGTGCCGCTTTTTTGCTCGACTTGGCGGGGGCACCGCCGTGCCCCCAGATTTTTATTTGAGCTTAAAATGTGAAAAATAATGTAGTAACATTAATCTACTTTTGGTTTTGAACCATAATAGTAACGAAGCTGGTGGTCTTAAATTGGCCGGTCCCAATTTAGAAATAATTTTGAACCATAATAGTAACGAAGCTGGTGGTCTAAAATTGGCCGGTCTTAATTTAGAAATAATGATGAGACTTTACTGCATTTATGAAATTTTGCATACCTAAAACTATGTAGTATTGTGCGATTACCAAGTCACAATAGTACATTACGTAACTAGAGCGGTGAATTCGTGAATGCCCCAGATCGCAGGTGTTTGTGCGCAGCGTGCAGTAAAACTCGTATTATGGCCAGGTGTGACGTAAAATTTTATTTAGCAAGTAAATAAAGCCCCCCACAAGGTGGACTGAGGGGTTGTCTATTGTTTGCCCGACATTCACATACTATAATAATCATTTGCCCGAACTTCGCTTGCCCGAATTTCATTTGCCCTAATGTTTCGTTTACCATAATAGTTAATTGACATAGTCTTGTTTACCCGAATATTGGATGTCATAATGATACAAATGCCATACGTATTGTTTTCCAGATTATTGTTCGCAATAATATTATTTAATAGAATATTTAAACGCCATACTAAACATGCATTCGGATTCATCTTTGTTAATTTGTTAGTTTTTCCGCTATTTTATAAAAAAAATAACCTCGAAGACGAAAGCGGGAGCAAAGCTCCCACTTCCGTCTTCTAACCTATCCGCGATCCGAGTCGGTTTTGTTGGTTTTCCCTACTGCCTATTATACACCACTATCTTGGCATTGGGTAATCTCAGAGAAAAGTTTATTTTTACTTAGTGGCAAATCCGACCCGGAACCTATATGAGGTTCGAGGTATATTTTTGTCATTTTAGACACTGCAATACGTACCCACATTACTACATATGAATATTATGGATGTTGTGTTGGATGGCAAATGACATTACGGCATGTGATAGTTATGGATTACAATGTTTATGGAAAATGAGATTACTGATATTGATATTATGGAAAACAAAGATTCTGGCATATAATTATTATGGTAAACAATGAGTATGGCATACAAAATTATAGAAAACAACTTTATGGCTATTGATTATTATGGCAGATAAAATTCGGGCAAATGAAATTCTGGCAAGCAAGAGTATACCGGACTGAGGACCTGGTAAAGATTGCGGGAGTCCGCTGGATGCGGGTGGCGCAGGACCGGTCACTTTGGCACTCTTTGGGGGAGGCCTATGTCCAGCAGTGGACGTCTTTTGGCTGATATGATAATAATGACGATGATTAAATAAAGATTAATGAATGCCTGAGACTTGGCTCTACGAAATGTCTAACAATTTTTTAAGTTTAAGAAGAGTTTTGAGACAGCCTCTTTTTTCCATGAAATGTTTTTTTATGGGATGAGACTTACTAGCTTCTGCCCACGACTCCGTCCACGTGGAACTCGTTTATATCCTATGTCCCTTAAGACCCCTTCCACCTGCCCCTTCCACTTCCCTAATATATAATCCAAGTCAAATTCATACCCAGTTTTTTCTGGAATAGGGCAAGGTAGTAATCTTGGTCCTCTCTTATTTCTCATTCTTATTAACGAGCTGCCGGCATCCATAAAACACTCCACGTGCTTATTGTTAGCTGATGATTTCAAATTAGTTAAGCCGATCAGTGATCATCAAGACTGTTTTAAATTACAAGTGGATATCAACAGTGTTTGTGCTTGGAGTACTCATAATAAATTGTTCCTTAATGAAGATAAGTGCTCAGTAATGTCTTACACTCGTGCTTATCATCGCCTTCATTACAATTACTCAACTGAAAACAAGCCCCTCCAACAAGTCACAAATGCTCGTGACCTTGGCACCTGGTTCGACCCGCATCTCACTTTTAATGACAACATTGTTACTACTTGTAATGCCGCTAGAAAATCGTTGGGCTTTGTAATCCGCCAATGTAAATTTCTAGACTCGCAAAGTGCCCTTAGTATATTATACAACGCATACGTTTGTAGCCGACTTGAATCTAACGCGATAATTTGGAGCCCCCACGAACAGCAGTACACCCTTATGTTGGAGAGGGTGCAAAAATCATTCGTACGCTTCCTTTTTCGTAAACTGTATGGTTATTATCCTTATCGCTATCCCACCCTCTTTATACTAGGAATGGTCAACTATACTTCTCTAGAGTGCAGAAGGAATTTGTCCCTCATAAAATACTTCTTTCGTTTAATACGCGGCCAAATTAGTAGCCCTGCTTTGCTATCTGTAATTTCGCTCCAAGTGCGTCCCATCCCCAGTATTCAACTCCGACCCCGTCGCCGCATTCTATTCGCTGTCCCGGCGGCACGAACTCGTGCCCTATCACACTCACCACTGCACCATGCCCTGACTCTTCTCAATGATATACTGGACAGCGACAGCAAACTGGATATGTTTCACAGCACGGAATCTCAATTTCTCTCATCTAGCAGCCGATACTTGGAGTCTATTACGGCTTCAAGTTCCATACTTTATTGATATCTACTGTATTGTATAGACCTAAGCACCTTATTGTATAATATCCTCCTGTATGATTAACATGCATAGCCTGTCTGTTAGTGACAATTAAGGAATAAATAAATAAATCAATATAGCCGTTCAGCGGTAAAATACCACAGCTCGGGTCGGCGAAGATAACAGATAAAAGTACATTATTGTCGAAGCAAGGGAAGTAGGCAACTGCTGGCTGAGTATTAATTTTAAATGGACGACCTTGGGAGACCCGTTTCACCGGCAGGTGACGAACAAAACAAACAAAGTAAACTTAAGTAGTTAGCTTCCATTTTTTTGTTGAAATTTCGACTTTATCGCAAAGGCATAAAACTTAATATTGCTTTGGAATTCAACCACTTCTTTACCTATAGTTTAGTCGCTAAGACTTTTGGGTTTATCCAAAAAAAATTGCAAGACACTGATAACGCCTATACAAATGATGATCTCGTTACTGGAAATTATTTTTACCTCGTTAAACTACATCAACGATGTTTAGTACGTCCGAAATTGTAAGATAAAATCCTGTCAAAAACGCAAGCAGAAAACGACTTTTTCATGAGAGCATAAAATCGTACCGTTATCCGATATCGAAATAATTATGGTATACTTTGAATCGGTAACGTATAATCGTTTTGTTTGAGTAGGTAACTTTATTTAAAAATGATAACGGTATACATTGAAGCAGTAGCAAAATAGTCGTAATATCGTTTTGTTCGAGTACCTTTCTTTTAAAATGATTACTGTATCCTTCCTTTAGATACGTAGGCAGAGTAATGATGCAAGTATCGTTTTGATTCAGTGCCTTTATTCGGTGCTCATATTCAACCTCGTGAGTAAAGGTACGGTTTAAAAAGGTATACCACATTCAGTGCCTTATTTAGAACCATACTGGCATGTACGGTGGAGGAAAATGAAGACTTAGCAAATGTCAACTCTATTTGAATGATGTTAAGGATCAAAAGTGCTAAGCATTAAATTTCCTCGACTGTACAATACAATAAGCGCTCGGTTAATATTAAAAAGTTCTCATGTACAGTCAGCCATGACAGTGGGCTACCACTTTTGGACCTTATTTCGCATGCAATAAAGTACAAAAGTGGTGGACCACTTTTGTGCTTGACTGTACTTACCTACTGTTTTTGTTTAGCTATCATATCTATAAGCGGCTATTAATAAAAGTTAAACAGTTTGCTTGCCCTTTGTCGGTCAATCATTAAATAAAATACTGGGTTTATACAATATTATGACGCAATAGAGCAAACATAGGCTTCCTGCGATATTTCCTTTTGCCACATACCTAATATAAAACAACATCATACACACCAAACCCATAGAGTTGCTAATGCAAATAGAGTAAAATGAAATAAAAAATTATATTTGCCTCAACTCAAACGGCCGCGGACGGTCCGAACCCGCGTGTAATTAGAACCCGCGGGTACGTGTGTACGGGTACACGGGTACCCGGGTACCCGCCCGCGGACCGGGCGGGTTCGGGCGTGTCCGTGTGGAACGGACGCTTAGCACCGCGGGCTTAAGAACACGGGTATTCGGGCGGGCGGGTTTACACGTGTAGCGGGAGCCCTACTTAGAACTGGTTTCCAGTGGTTTGCAACACGGGCAAGTTTAAAAAGGTTTCAAGAGACAAATTGCAATAGATCAAAGTAGAAATGCGAACTTATCCCTATCAGAAATCTCTTCCAACTATAACCTTTGAGCAATTGCCGACATATTTACACACTCATACCTAAACACGGTACTCAATAACAAATAACAAAAAGCGAAGTGTCCATAGGCTACGGTGTCTACCATAAGTAATTATGCTTGATTGCCACCGTAGTAGAAAAAATAAAATCCTATTGTAAAATTCAAAACGTAAGTGTTTAATTGACCCTCAATCGTACGCGGCGTACGGCGGCGACGTGGCGACGAACGGGAGTAATTTCGTCATTTATCGCCATAAATATACGGTGTTTTTTCGATAAATCGAGCTCGTTAATTCAACTGTAATGCAATATCCGTTATAACGTGCCATTTCGGTGCTCTTGAATTTAATAGGTTTGCTGTTCATAAATTATTCAGTAGGTATGTCACACTCACACCCGCGCCCAATACCTACTTCGAGCCCGGTCGTAAAAAATATTAGAATACTGTTTCATCTTAACGGAGTAGGAAATAGATTTTGGGAAAGCGACTGACATCCGACTTTCTGACTCTGAGAGGAAATACGACTGTGTTGAGATATGATTGTGTGTATGATTATGATGTCTTTCCCGTTCACGGGACAATGATGTATCGGACCTTTGGGAGGCGTGCGTGGAGCTAGGTACCAACACGTAGAGACCCTTTTAACAATTTAATGAAATGCAAAGAGTACACCGAGCGGATGCTGTCCCTGCCCGTGTCATGGGACGCACACAGAGACAGCGCCCGCTGGGGTGATTGATGGTTGATGGAATCTAAATAAAACGGGTTATTGGGTTGAAATGATGGACTAGTGGCTGGGCTATTGGTTGAAACATCGGACGCCTGCCTAATAAAACTGTTTCAATCTTTATCTCTGGCAGACGGTGACTCGCTAACTGCTAGATGGGCCCCTATTAATAGCGACATTAAAAAATGGCCTAAGGGCAACACCGGTCAGAGAGCTGGGGGGTAGAGAGGTGGCACTGGACTTTAAACATATAGCCAACTCGCCACTTAGGTGTCCACATCTACCCTCGAGCAACAGCTCTTGCGACTCCACTCTGGACGGCCAATAAAGGCAAGCCAGAGGCGGAGGGCCTGTCCAACCAACCACCCGATCGCCTCAGCCTGACCACAGGACACCCCCAGGAGCACTCAGGTACGTAGGGTCGCTACTCCCTAACAGCCCGCCACAAGCTTAATAAAGTTAAGCCTTACGTTGACTGATTGCACCAGAAATCTGGTGGGCGATGGGGCCGTAACATCCCTACGCCATAAATGATTATGGTTATTGTGATTATTATTATGATTAGCTTCTAGTGAGTACGCAATTTAAGTTTTCGAAGTTTTCCAGGTGCCCGAAAGCATCGGCTCTGTTACAGAGTCGATCGACTCTGTAACAGCGGAGGTGGCAAGTAAATGACAGTGCAGGCGTGAATTGTAATATGTATGTGCAAGTCATGTATGAATTTAAGAAATTGATATTTAAAATAATATTGAATTAATGTTATTCATTATTTAATTTATTATGTGTTTACGTTTGTATCGGTAGTATGTTGTGTTGCGTTCCGGTGGGTCACCGTACGTACAGTGCTGTCTGAAAATCAGCGCTGTAGGTGTCTGTCTGTGAGACAGCGACCGATTCACTGCTGCGAAGACACACACAATATGTGTCAATTGTATTTCTACTCCCTTTGTCTCTGTGTGTCTTTTATGTAGTGAATTAAGTCTTCTTTCTTTCTTTAGATGTATCCACCTATCTATTTCATAAAGCGAACTTTAAAAAAATGAATTACTTTTTCCACAACAATCTGGTTTCCGAGTACTCATTGGATGAACAACAATTAATATGGAAAGCTCTGTTTGCCCCCATTTCCTCTAACACTTTCTCGTTAACTATCCATTGATCTCATTGTGAGGAAATAAATTACGCTTGATTCAGCGGATAAATCAGGCGTTTCATCCAAGTTCGAAAATCGAGCGGCGGGCGTGTTTTGGAGCCCGCAAAACGATAGAAATCACTTCAAAACTAAGGTTCGGTCTACCTTTGTTACACCGACTTAGCGAAGTAATTAATTAATGTGTGTAAATAGTATATGCGAAAATTACTTATTACTATTAAACTTACTACTTACTAAACTACTTACTAAACTGATGATTACTCATTAAAGTTTACTTTGATAAATACGATATACGAGACTGTGTTTCTTAATTTATCTTTACATGCCTACCTGCTGAACTATAGTCAAGAGAAAAAATTACGGGTCCAATCTGTTCAGTAAAAATATACAAAGTGTACCCGAAACTTTTGCTCTTGATGTAGTTATGATGAAGTTCTAGAGATAGCCTTCATTTATTAGAATTGATATAGAGCGAATCCCTTGCAGCCAAACCGCAGACAGCTTGTATCTATACTAATTATAAATGCGAAAGTGTCTGTCTGACTGTCTGCCTCTCTTCACGTTTAAACTAGGGATCGGAACCGGCATTTTGCAAAAACCTCGAAATAACCATATAGTTCATAGTTCATAGTTATTTATTCAGTAACAGTATACATTGCATTTGAAATAAAAATATCAAAATAATACAAATAAAATCAAAACTAATACAGTAACAGAGAGTAACTAATAAAGAATAAGAAAATGATTTACTAAATGCCAATCTAATGCATAATTATATCGCAGTCTATAAAAAAAAACTCAAGAAAAACAAAAATAAGAAATGAATAATGTCAACCGTGTTTTTTACTAATCAAACAAAAATTACTTAATGTCAATATACTACCACCTTCTATTTTACAATAAAAATTCCTCTACTGTGTAGAAACACTTCCTGAGCAAAAATGCTTTCAACTTAATTTTGAATAGGTTTGTACTAGAAAGCAACTTCAACTCCATCGGTAACCTGTTGTAGAAGGTTGACTACTTGGTAACCTGCCGAGTGCCTAACAACTTTAAGTTTAGCATGGGTAGCCTGAGGCAGGTCCTTCCTTCTAGTGGCCAGACGCTTTTGTCTTTTTTATATTTCGAACTATTTTATACTTCATATAATTATTAGGACTCAGTTGTGTTTTGAGGTAACGACTGCGTAATAATAGATTGCCCAATTCGAAAATAGATACAAAGAACGAAAAAATAACGTTTTCGTTCCTATACAAAAAAGACCGGTTTCCGATACCTGGTTTAAAACCAGAAAACCACAGAACCGATTTAGATGAAAGGTATTGAGATGGTTTGAGTCCCGGGGAAGGACATAGGATAGTTTTTATCACAGAAATCATCCGATATAAAAGCTATACCTACGCTTCAGTTTACGTATTTTATTGTATGTACGAAGTTTAGATAACCTAAGCCCAAGTACTATCCCGAGACGCACGAGATGTACCCCGCTCACCTCGTATTCACTATGAATCCTTAATCCGCCGCCGTCAGACAGTGCTCCAGAAATTTTCACTTCAGATGCTCTTGTTCTACACTTTATTGTTCTCTTCTCAGCAATTGTTTGGAAACAATTCATATAAATTACTGCCATAATTCCAGTCTCGCTGAACGTGTTATGAATTTTAACACGCTTAAATTTAACTTGTTATTTAGTTTATGCGGGTCAAATCTGTCAACTGAATTTCACCCACTTACTGGTATCTGATTGAGCTGAAATATGGTCTATTTAGGTAACTTTGATGACAGCAGTTTTATGCAACCATCGAGCTAATCTGATGATGGGGAAACTACTTAACTACTCGTACACAAGATAAACACGTTGTCTGTTTGAGCTCATTTTAACGATGCAAAAAAACACACACGGCAACTAAAGTTTGTATCTAAAATCTAAAAACCTCGAAAGGGAGAAACGGATCCCTTATTGGATCACTTTGTTGTCCGTCGGTCTGTCTGTCAATTTACCCTTTATTTCGGCACGCCCGGAGGGTATCGAGTTGAAATTAAAACAATTTACTCAGGTCTACAGTCCCTTGAAGCTGTGCAAAAATCAAATTTATATTGTAAAATTTATAAATTAACGTAAAAAAAGATACGGCTTTTTATGCCGCAAAAAACGCATATTTTGACACTCCCAAGAAAATCAAAATTTATAGGGCACTTTCCGTGGACATAGAACTATGAAATTTGGCAAGTAATAAGTATTGTCTTCTACTACAAGTACAGAGAAAATCAGAGAACTATACCTACATTTGTAATTAAGTACGGAACCCTCGGTCCGACTCGAACTTGTTCGGTTTTTTAAGAGAACCCTATTACCTATTTGCTATTTGCTCTGTGTTTAATTCATAAACGACAGGCTATTTGAGTTCGGTAAATTAGGTGTGTTTGTGAGGGCTTATGATAAAATTGAATTATGCTCCACCCACGTCTGTGGTAATATTAATATTTCTGATTGCGACGAGGGAGGTACCTCACCTCTTAAGATATATAGTTGAGCCTTTGTTCGCTTGCGAAAGGTTAAAAAAGTCAATAATGTTTAGAGGAACGTATTTTTGCTGAAAAAATAATATTCACTTACAAGACAAAAAACAAAAAACAGGCTAAGTGCGAGTCGGACTCGCGCACGGAGGGTTCCGTACCATTATCTATAAAACGGCAAAAAATCACGTTCGTTGTATGGGAGCCCCCCTTAAATTTTTATTTTATTTTGTTTTTAGTATTTGTTGGTATAGCGGCAGCAGAAATACATCATCTGTGAAAATTTCAACTGTCTAGCTGTCGCGGTTCTTGAGATACAGCCTGGTGACAGACAGACGGACAGACACCGCAATAGAGTCCCCTTTTTACCCTTTGGGCACGGAACCCTAAAAAGGATCATCGTGTAATGGAAGGATATCAAAAAACGTATAATTAATAAATAATGGTATCTCACTCAGAAATATAAAATTTTGGGCAAACGTGTAATTTGGACAATGGCAGTCATGTGTCATGACCAAACACATTATTCTAATTCATAATGTACGTGTGTTTACTGCGGTAGGTAACTTAATAAACGAGTATTATGTCCTTGTCCATCCCGGGGGTTCCATAAATCTATACACTGGTAAAAAGATAATGGAAACTGGATAAGAATTTCAGAGATTTCCTACTACATACAGACTTACACATCTACTTATAAAGCTGCTTGAAGGCAACAATTTGCACCGATGCAGAGATGTACGGCGAATGTTCATAGATTTAATTGTAACTTACAGGATTGTCATATTTATCATTGCCAGTTGAATATCGTCACGCTAGTTAAATCGGGGCTAGTTTCATCTCAGCCGCTTGGGTGTAAATTGGCTACCGAACGGAGTACAGTCTACCAAAGTTTGTTTTTAAGTCTGGGTCGCGTGCGGCCGAGATTTATTTCTCGGATAAATCACCCTGATTTACGTCTCGCACCTGCGCCGACCCTCACAGTGTCTCCTCACTAGTTATTTTTGAGAGAATACTAAGTGTATCATCATGGAAAAGATTGTACGAAGTATACGGACTAAAATGAAACCCATGTGTGCCACGGGCCCATTTCGTGACACGGCTAAATGTTTCATTCATTCATTCAATATCAACGCCGATCCATTTGGACGCATCCATCTGTCGCCGAGAAAAAGGGTGCGCTAGTGAATGTCGGTAAACACACACGACCTCGAGAATGTGACAGCCACGTAGCACGCCAGTGGCTGAAAGTAGTCGAAATATACCTTCCATCCATTTGGCGCCGCGAGAAACGAGCGCCTCGGTGAAAATTCCTAGCTTAAGTTTAGATAGCTACATAACATATAAATGTTACGCTTATGTATATGTATGCTTGTTTGCCACAGACATAGTACTAAATAAAGAAACTGAACTACCTAGTTATTATTGGAAACAGTAGTCCACACTAGACACTTTAGTCCCGTAGACTTTGACCTTTCTGTGCTCCCTCTGCAACTGTTTTTGTTCTTTCAATTAGCAAGCACCGAATTTCGATTAACGACCCTGTCAATAGACTGAGTGATGGAGTGTCACGTTTGACGGTTGACGCGGGCTCACAAAGGAACTTCGCCGAGTTTTTGTATGGAATACCGATTCACACAGATGATAATTAGGAGAATATTTGGATAATACTAACCAGCGTTTATATACCTAGCTAGTGGTGTTTCTCAACTGGGCTAATATGTTTTTTTACATGTAGGTTCTTTTGGGAGTTTGACTCAT
This sequence comes from Epinotia demarniana, assembly GCA_945867215.1. Classification (NCBI taxonomy): domain Eukaryota; kingdom Metazoa; phylum Arthropoda; class Insecta; order Lepidoptera; family Tortricidae; genus Epinotia; species Epinotia demarniana. Next base: position 3,180,637 of record OX244273.1, on the reverse strand, counting down.
GGAGGAGTTGGTAGGATGAGTATGGACTAAAGTAAATTTGTGCGAGATAGCTAAGCGGCGACCGGCACCAATTCAAGTTTTCTTTTGTCTTTGTCATGTATTTACCGTGTGTTGTGTTGTGTGAGTAGTGTCACGAAAAATATTTAGTTCTGATTCTGATTCCTATTGTTTGTATCCTCATTGTCCTGCTACCCTAGTAACGTGTGATCGCTTCGAGCGTGGTCCTTTGAACTTTTGAACCCTTTTAAGCAATTCTCGCATTAGACTACCTACAGAAATACACTTAAAGCTTTTGTAAATTTATGACACAGTATTTGCAATTTGTAAACCTACCCCGACACAAATGTCGGAATAACGTTAAGTAAAAAATTATGTTAATAGAAACACGGCGATATAAACATCCCAAATACACTGCGTCTGCTTTTACTGGGTGCCTCTAAGCGTTGGGCTTTAAATGCAAATATCGATGCACCTAAAACGGAACTGCTTTAGTCATAGTAGAAAGAGTGTAAAGTAGGCCATCTTCCACGAATGCACCGCCCGCGGCCTTCATGTGTGCGCCATTAGTATCTACGCGTCGCGCACGCACACTCAAACAAAATCTCGACCCTTTTCTCAGTGCGCCAGTAGAGATTTTGTTTGAGTGTACGTGCGGCGACGCGTAGATACTAATGGCGCACACATACAAGCCGCGCGCGGCGCGTTTGTATGGAGTTAACGTACTTTGCACTCCTTCTACTATGCTTTAGTTCTACAACTTTACAAAAATATGTTATCTTTTCATTATTTCATACAAATGAAATTAAATCTTCAATGTAGGTACAAACGCCAACACAGTTAACTGACCATCATATATTTATATTGAACCTTATTACAATGCACATAAAGTGTACCTACATCATCCATTCGTTAAATTATTATACTTGTCACTCTCCAGTTAAAGTTAACAAAAACAGTTAAAGTTCAAACACGAATATATGATAGAAATAATAGTTATTTTACAAAGTTGCACAACAAAAGTAGTTCAGTTTGGCGAGCAGAATCGAATCTTGAATTTAAACCCCCGAGTTCATAGGCACACTGAATACTGATTGTAGTGATTGTATATAACTTACAAATATGTCACAGTGACCTACAGTTTATTTTCTCAAATAGTGACTGAGTATTTGTGAAAATAAATGCTCGTAGTCCCGCCTAAGTCAATATTTACTCTGTCTAAAAGCTACATTTTACCGAGCCAAGATATTTTTCCACTCCGTTAGTTCTTCGAGAACGATTGTTTATTAAGTCGTTTGTGATTCTTTGTGTTCTAGAAACTTTGTAAGAAAAAAAAACAAGTAGCGTTTTTGATGACTTATTCGTATTCGACTTATTATATTCAAATGATGCGAAACAATAAAACAACCCCGGGACGCGATTAGACTTTAAAAGTGACATTGCATTGGGATATCTCCACCTTCATCTCTGTATAGTCTGTCTCTTTCAGTCAGAATGACAAAGACATGAAACGGGTCATGTCACATTTTGTAAGTCGGAGGCTCGTCGGAGACTGGCCCTTCTATTTAAAATATTTTTCAGAAGGGTACTGACGTAACGTTTCCAACGCGCGTTAGGATAGTGCGACTGTCATTATTCTATATTTAAAATTGACATTCAGATCTACGTGACGTACGTACAATGCGTTACGTGATCGATCGGCTGGATCGAATTGTGGACTGTCATTTACCTACTGTCAAACTCAACTCAAATCTAATACTGATTTCAACAATAACTGTCTGATTCTGACTGACGCATCCATCTCGTCGTTCATTCATTTATTAATTTAGGTACGCCAAAAATAAAATTACTTTAAGTAATTTATAAAAAATGCCCTAGACGTAGGCCGTAAACTAAAGGTAGGAATATCCATAACAGCGATAAAATTGTAATGTACTTAGAAGTTTAAAGCCGAAGCCGAAGTTCGAAGCCGGAGGACCCGGGTTCGAATCCCGGTAAGGGCATTTATTTGTGTGATGAGCATGAATATTTGTTCCTTAGTAATGGATGTTTTCTATGTATTTAAGTATTTATTTATCTATATAAGTATGTTTATCGTCGTCTAGTACCCATAGTACAAGCTTTGCTTAGTTTGAGACTAGGTCATTTTGTGTAAGATTGTCCCCAAATATATATATTTATATAATTATACCTGATTTTATAGAAGTTCTCTTATGAGTTAAGCAATAAATAAATGTTAAGTTATTATTTGGGGGTCATTTCTTACTTTCATATTTATGTTAAAAATAACTAAATGAGACGAGCCTACATATTTTATAAGGTTATAGGAACTAGAACACTCAGTTGTTAACATTCCTGCGTTGCGACGTTATGCATTTTCGATATTTATGTCTCAGATCGGCCCCTGCCTCAGGAACGAAGGAAACTGTTAAATACTGCTAATAAGGTTTCTCGTAATTAGTCGCACTTAGCTAATTAGCGTTATGGGATACCAGGAGATCAGGTGCCTCTAGAGACATTTTCTTAATTGTGGGGAAGAAACAAATTGTTTCTGATTCTGAGAAGCGTGTCTACGCACAAACGTGTAGGGCGTTTAGCTCTCGGCTTCTAATAATGTACATACATTCGTAGCAGCTATTATGTGCATTTTAGCTACATAATGTAATATAAGTGGCTACGGGTAGGGATACGAGGCTGGCAATCCCCCCCAATCATGCTGAGGTATGCATAGTGCTTTTCTCAAACAATGCAATGAAAAAATCTTCAAGTCATGTTGGGTCACAAATTGATTGCGGCTCCAATTTTCTATGAAATACCATTACGGACCTCTCGTCTCGCGGCGCCCGCAGCGTGGTATCACAGCCTATTGTCTTAATGTGTTAATATGTATTATATTATACGTTTTGTAAATTTATATGTGTGTTAGTCTGTAAGGTATTTGTAAATACTTATGGGTCTTGTTGCCTTACGCAAATAAATAAATAAAATAAAGAACCAAACGTCAATATTTTTTCATTTGATTCATTTGATTTTTTTTTCATTGCATTTTGAGAAAACGACTAAGTATTATGTTCATCCCGGAAGTCTAAACTATCTATACACAGGTGAAGGAATTCTGGGAATCGGATGAGAATGCCAGAGATTAGTACCACTTACATACAAACCGGCGTTGAGTCCAGCATGATCCAGCGGAGCCTTGCGGTGAATGAGTTAAGTCCTTCACTAAATCATCATCCTCATCCTCCTAGCGTTATTCCGCTTTGACACCTAATCCCATTTGGCATCGGCACTAGTTTTACGAAAGCGACTGCCATCTGACCTTCCAACCCAGAGGGAAAACTCGACCTTATTGGGATTAGACCGGTTTCCTCACGATGTTTTCCTTCACCGAAAAGCATATTCCGTACATAGGTTCCGAAAAACTCGTTGGTACGAGCCGGGATTCGAACCCACGACCACGACCGTCGCTTGACAGCCGCATGCCTGAACCACTAGGCTACCGTAGCTACTTAAGCCCTATAGGTAATTAGTTAAGGGTCTCGGGGCCCAACTTAGAAATATAGGAGGAAAAAAAAAGCTACTTAAGCCCTTCACTAAAACATTCTATAAAAGCTTATAAACATTTGATTAGGAATATACAATCTAATGAAACCTTTTTGGCGTCACTGAGGTTTATGAAACTCGTTTTACGAAAATCCAATTTTATTGAGTTACAAATGACAACTCTTACTCCGCCAAACTTAGAGCTAAATAGCGTCGCATCACTAGTTTTGTGCGACTTTGTTGAACTAGCGAGCGAAGCGACAGAAGTTCTCCATTTCAGCTTGGGCCGAAATTCTTCCGCTGGTCCGTACGTCCAGCTGTCCCGCTCTTCGGTTCTCCGGTTCATCCGTTTCTCTGTTATTAACACTTAGAACAAGACGAACAAGACGCATAGTGCGAGAAAAATCGTGAGCATGTCGCGGCCGTCCCATGATAGACGTGCAGGTTAAACTATAATAGGCGTGAGTGTGTATGTTATATGGATAGGACCAAACAGTGTAGTGAGTATAGATTGAACGCCTAATTTAATATTTTTCGAGATAATTCCATCACTCACACGAATCACTGTTTTTTACATAATACGTAAGTGATGTATTTACAAACACAGACGTTATTTATGATGGCACGCTCTCGAAAAATACTCAATTAGGCGTTCAATTACGGTGATAGCATCGGATTATTCGTGTAATTGCCTCAGCTCTATGAAACCGCATACCGCCTGACATACGGAATAATCAATAGGAATAGTTTTGGATGGACACGTAAGTAATCGTGCACTGTTGTCACGGAATAAATAATATTAGTTACAGACATTCTGTCTACGGCACATCTTTTCGTCCAATATTCCGCGCAGTGTCTCACGACGAGAGTCTTTGACCAGTGTGTGTTGCCAGTGATGATGTACGGCACGGAAACGTGGTCGCTTACTATGGGTCAAAGTCACCCAAAGGGCAATGGAGAGGGCTATGTCGGGAGTTTCTCTGCGCGATCGCATCAGAAATAAGGCTATCCGAAACAGAACCAATATAGCCCCTCGAATCGCTAAACTTAAGTGGCAGTGGGCGGGGGACGTTGCACGTAGAACCGATGGATGATGGGGCGGAAAGGTTCTTGAGTGGCGACCACGCCTTCCGCAGCGTGGGTATAATAGGCACAGGGTAGACTGATGACATGGTAACGGTCACGGGAGTCTGCTGGATGCGGGTGGCGCAGGTCCGGTCATTGTGGCACTCTTTGGGGGAGGCCTATATCCAGGGGTGGACGTCTTTTATGTCTTCTGATATGATATGACTTTATGTCAATTCATAAACGAAACCGATGTTTAACTGCTCTCTTCTTATTCTTAAGAGACAAGAAACCGACAAGAGCTTTGCTCTTACATTTAAGAGCTATCACCATGTAAGCACAGCATCATGCCTTTTCGAGATGATCTTCTAGATTTACTGTCTATGCTCAATATTAACAAACACTTGCAAATTTACATTGCCAGTGATTCCGGTTTTTAATTTCTAGCACCGCAAACTAGTTTACGACCTAGATAAAGGGGATCTCTTTGTGTATACCAAGTTTCATGGTTTTCTAGCATATCGTTTCCAATTGGATCCGAACCATGTTTGTATGGCGAGTCGAGTCCTGGCGACCTATATATACACATCCATTGAAGTATAATGTACTACGTACATAGAACAGAGGGCACGAACCAAATCTGGGTAGCAAGCACGGCAGAGCGGGGCGCGGGGAGGGCGGCTAACTAGTCACACGATGTCACCGGCGCAGACGCGACACTTTTGTTTACCTATATTCTGCCTATTTCATTAGGTACCTCCACGGGAACGTGGATGATACATTTAATATTAAGTTATATTCACATTGTCTGTTTATTTATATGGTAATGAGAGAAACATTTTCTATGAAGCAAAATTCTACGAAAATGTAGTACATGAAACATCGTAAAACCACGAGAAACCACCCATATCTTTTATAGGTATCAGTTGATGGTGAGGCAGCCTTTCTGTTGTGTTCAAATCTCCATTAACTAATTTTGTCATCCATGAACTTAAGTCAGTACTTTTCTAAATTATGTGTACAAGAATTATATTCCGCTTGTGCGCGCTCTGAACTGCCTCAATGCCCTTCTCCCATCAACACCAGACTGTGATGTTTTTGGGAGTAAGTGGATGGATGTATGTGGTAAATGTCTGATGTACTGTGAGACGATGGATGACCGCCCCTCTTCTGTTTATGTTTGAGGTGAAACAGTTATTGTTATAATCTTTTTTTTTGTGTAACTTTTATATGTACCTTATAGTGTTTTAAATTCCGCAGTGTCTTAGTGTAATATTGTAATGCTGTGTAATTAGTTGAAATAAAATAAATAAATAAATAAAAAGAAACATCACCTTTTACTTTTCACACAATGTCACATCTCTTAATTTTTAGTCTATGACAAATGACGCAATATGGCCTCCACTAAACATTTTGCTCAAATTAAGATTTAAAATAATTATAGAGTTACTTACCGATGGAAAGTTACTCCTTTGCACTTGGACGTGTTGCTCGAATTATTAGTGCCGTATCGCAGCACACACGATGGCATATTTAACGAGATTTTACACTGTTTCGTTTTAAAACAATACGACTGCGGCGCTGTAGAGCTCGCAAGCGACTGAGTGACGTGCGGCCGGCCGGCCGCAGTTGAACGGAACACAGTAATGATGGGCGATGTCTTCTCTATACGTAGTAATAATAGCTCAATGCACACATCTATTCATTTGTTATCATTACCCACGCACGAGAGCAGTCGCCATATTAAATGAAGTCCTTGTATGGCGGGTCTATGTGTAGTACAGTTCCCGTCAAACAACTTGAACATGCGGGACGAAGTGGGGGGGCAGCTCGCAGGTACAATTCGCCTTTGCGCAGGCAAGGTCAAATGTTCAAGAAGTTTGACGGCATCTGTAGTAATGTATCCTCAGAGCGTGCGGTCGCCCGTATGCCCGAAATAGCTATTGTGGTTTCTCATTGTTTATTTACACGGTTTCCGAAAGTTATAGCTGCTATATCAAGAGGTCAATGTGACATGACGTTTGGCGTTCCAGCTTGAGCAACAAATGTTTTTTTATCAATGTGTATCACGTCTCTCGTTTTGTCATTTGTCGATCAGAGCCCGTATCATGGTCGGCCTTATCACACGATAAGTGACAAGATAGTCCGTCACTGGCTGAACGGTGTCGTTCGATAGAACGAGACGACGCTCCTATCTTGTCACTTATCGCGTGATAAGGCCGACCATGATACCGGGTCAGGAAAACATGTCCCCAATTCTCCATACCTACTTTATGTGTCGTGTAAATAGCATAAAATATAACAAAACTGACTCTTTTTGTGGATATTTACGTCTTTTCATCATATCAGCCGAAAGACGTCCTTTGCTGGACATAGGCCTCCCCCAAAGTGACCGATCCCGCGCCACCCGCATCCAGCGGACTCCCGCAACCTTTACCAGGGCATCAGGATTACGTCTATTATAAACACAATATTCGTAGTTATTTACGACCAATCGCTTTTGGACGACTGTACCTACGCCTAGTGGGTAGTGACGCAGCCTGTGAAGCTGCAGGTGCGTTCGAATCCCGGTAAAGCCAAATATTGTGTGATGAGCACGAATATTTGTTTCTGAGGCTTGGATGTTTATTTCTAATAAATATGTCAAGCCATATTGAGCTTACCATGGGGGCTAGTTTAATACGTGTAAGATCGTCCCCTGATATTTATTTGTTTATTATTAGCTTGGTTTTCAGTTGCGAAGAAATTAAACATGCCATTAAGAACATGAAGAGGGGGAAGTCGCCTGGGCACGACGGGCTCAGTATCGAGCACCTACAGTATGCTGGCCCGCACCTGGCGCGAGTTGTTGCACCGCACCTTGTTGTTTAATTTATGTTTAGGTCACTCGTACCTCCCTCAGGACTTAATGCGTACACTGGTTGTGCCGATAGTGAAGAACGGAACAGGAGACATAGCGGACAAGGGTAATTACAGGCCCATCTCTCTTACCACGGTGATAGCTAAAGTGTTTGACAGTGTGCGTGACCGGCATCCCAGTGTACACACACAGCTACACGACGCGCCGTTTGGCTTTCAGCCGGGGCTGTCCATTTATTATTGGCATTGAAGCGCACTGTCAAGTACTACTTGGACCGTAAGCTCGAGGGGGCAGGTGTCCCTGACGAACTAGTTAGTTTAGTGTCGTACTGGTATGAGCATCAGACAAATAATGTCAAATGGGCTAACGCGTTATCTGATCAGTATAGGCTGGAATGCGGCGTGAGGCAGGAAGGGCTGACCTCTCCGAGACTCTTTAATATATATGTGAACCAGTTGCTTGTGGAGCTCAGCAGCACCTATGTTGGCTATCATGGCGGTGGTGTTTGTTTTAATAATATAAGTTACGCAGATGATATGGTGCTGCTGGGGCCCACGGTAGGTGTTTTACGGAAATTTGTGGGTATTTGTGAAACATACTAAAACAAACCTCCAGCATTTGTCCCTCCTGTTTACCTCAATGGTTCGGGTCACCCCCACTTAACCTAATATCGTTAGTGCTAATTTCATAACACCTGCCAACGTTCGATATAATTTTCATTAGCCCAAATATTCGGATAACTATTCTTATATGGCATAATTATTTGCTGGGCCTAATTTCATACGTCCTAATCTTTACTAATACTAAACATCAATTGTGCTAATATATTTAAAACTAATAATGATTTTTCCTAATGACCACTAAGCCGAATGATTATTGTGCCTAATGTTTATTATGTCTAATGTTCACTACACCTAATTTCGTCACACCTATCTGTCACTTGACCTATTAACTTTTGCTCTAATGTTTCACTAGACCTAATTAATGCATATTTCTTCGAAACAGTGAACTTTTCGGGTTTTCTTTGAATATCATCACACCTAATCTCGTAAAAATGGGAGCCAATAATGCACAGCCCGATATTCCGTGTCCAGCTTTTGTGGACGCAGATTATTGGGTCGTGCATTATCAAGGCGGACAAAAATGGCTTATCATAAGCGAACTCTGTCTTATGTCGGTTAGGTTAGGTTTCACTTGTGTCCCTCAGAGCAGAAATAGACACCCCGCGCAGCGGGGTGGCGTCGACTTGCTGTAGGGCTATCACTAGGCAGCGCGCGAGCTGTCTCGACTTTTCTCGCACTATACTTCTCTTTCTAAGTTTTATAATAAGAGAGAGACGGATAGACATCGGATTACCTACCTATTCTTCTCTTATCATCAGCAGCATCTCTTATCTTATGGCAGGTCAGTGTAGGTACGACGATGAGCGAAGCGAGGAGGAGTGTTAAGTAGAACAGCGACCCTACAGCGCGTGAGCCGAGCGAGCGAAGCCAGCGCCAGAGCGCGGCGCAAAGCGCCAGAATCGACATAATACGAAAAAATAAAAACCCGGTGAAATTATATTAGTACTACTGACAATTCGGGATAATGACATTATAGGGCTAAAATACTTAGGCAAAATGAAGATTCGGTTTAGTGATTTTAGAGACATTGATAATTAGGTGTAGTCATTATTAGGGTTTGCAATAGTAGGCCTAGGAAAAAATCGGTTAAATAAAATTAGTCTTAGTAAGAATTCGGTCATGACAAATTAGACATTATGAAAATTCGGGCTACTGAAATTAGGGCTAATGAGTAATTAGGAACATTGCAAAATTCGGGTTTGTGATTTTAGGGTTAACGACATTAGGGCTAGTGAAATTAGGTATGAAATTATTAGGGCTAACGGAGGGGAACCCAATGGTTCACCATTGCAGAGAGCCTCGCAATTTAGATATCTTGGACACATTGTGAACGAGGAGTTAAAAGATGACTCTGACATAGAGAGAGAACGCATGGCGCTGTCTGTAAGGGGGAACATGCTGGTTCGTAGATTTGCTGGTTTTACACTTAATGTCAAGGTTACGCTTTTTAAGTCATTTTGCCAAACTTTTTTTAGTCTATGGACTAGTTATACCCAAAAAGCCTACAGTGCCCTGCGTGTACTGTACAACTACCTGTTCCGGGCGATGGTGGGGCTTCCTCGACATTGCAGTGCCTCTGGCATGTTCGCTGACGCACACACAGACGACTTTTATGCGCTCATACGCAAGAAGGCATAACACCAGCTAGTGAATTTACAAAACACATTTTTATGGAAAACACGTCTTTGTTGTACGGGGTAGAGTTGATGAAAGGTTCAAAGAAACTTTACTGCAACATATTGAGTTTTATGAACAAAATTCCTTGCATTCCAATTTCAGCGCTGACAGTATTTTACCGCGTTTGTCACTGCAAACATAGGTAACTCATTTTCCCCCGAACTCACATTGAAAATAAACTTTGCTTGTTTGCGACAAGGTTGAATATTAAATGCGTGGTCCCAAGCGATGGTCACAGTACCACCGGATCAAAAGGGCAGGAGTACGGTTGACTTTATTGTTATTATACAGCGTTTTGGAGAGCGAAAGTTGCGAAATTTATAACAGTTGGCTGGGTTTTAATCAAGAGCGAGATCGCCTGCAGTCGGTAATAAAGTTACGCCTGCCCACTCTTTATACAAATTGAAATATTAAGAGATGAATGGACTCACGTTAATCGTTGGTTGAATAGCAGGGAAGCACAGTGAAAATTTACCTCTAAACCAGACGATACACGAAGTAATCTTTTTAAATGTTTTTACAATTAGTTACAGATTGTATGAAACTTTTATTTACATATACTGCCATAATGGAAATAGTGTAAATAATAATAAATAATAAATAAAATGGTTTATTTAGGGTAAAATAGTACAATTAGTGGATATAATCTAATTAAGCTATTAACATCAAAACTTACTTCTAGCAGGATTATAGATATACAATATGAATACATTAACATTACGTCTAAAAGAAATGGTCCTAGGGGCTAATATACAAGTTTATTGCCTAAACTAGGTTACAGTTGTAATCTGTGTTTTAGGCATATGGCGGATTTAGCGGAAATGGGTCTGGTATGCAATTTACACCCAATTTCAGTTGCAAAATGAACTAAGTACTTTTACTATTTGCACTGATACAGTAGTATCGCTGACAAAGGTTCCCGTGTGTAGATAACCGCTCTTAGGTGGTATGTTTACTTCTAGTACCTACGTAAGTACTTGGGTACATTTGTAGACAGTCCAAGGTAGAACCTAGGGAAAAGCCAGCAAATCTTACGTACTACGTATTGCCATATCGGATGTTCTTGCTTCCGATCTTCATTACTGTGTTTAATCTGCTGGCAAGACGGGGGCTGAAAGTGCTCGTTTGTATACAGACGTTAAGCGTTTCCATACTATTGCCATACATCACGCTTGTCGCACCGGGCACCGCAACACGCGCCGTATGCTCATGAATACGGCCTTAGGTTTCGCACTCCATTGATGTGTTCCGCTCGTTTCTACTCGATCAATTATATCAAACTATAGCTTCTGCCCGTGACTCCGTCCGCGTGGAACTCGTTTAAATCGTAGCTACTCGATTTCACCCCCTAAGGGGGATGATTTCCGTGATAAAACCTAACCTATGACCTTCCCCGGGGCTCAAGCTATCCCTATACCAAATTTCATCTAATTCAGTTCAGCGGTTTAAGCGTGAAGAGGTAACAGACAGACAGACAGACACACTTGCGCATTTATAATATTACTATAGCTTCTGCCCGTGACTCCGTCCGCGAGGAACTTGTTTGTATCGCAGCTCCATACAAACTTTCACCCCCCCCCCCATTTCACCCCCTTAGGGGATGATTTTGGGGATAAAACTATCCTATGTCCTTCCCCGGGACTCAAACTATCTCTATACCAAATTTCACCTGAATCGGTTCAGCGGTTTAAGCGTGAAGAGGTAACAGACATACACACTTTCGCATTTATAATTATAATATTAGTATAGACGGATATGGATTATAGTATGGATATCAAAACCACTTATAATTTTTAACTAATTAAATTAACTAATAATGCTATTAAGTAGGTGGAAATTATGAGCCGGGAATAATTTACTCATTACATCATTGTTTTTGGCAAGCTTGCTTAAAGTCCTAAATATTGGAGTCATGCTGTGACTGGTTCCCTGCCGGCTAAATGGTTACTAGGTACTGGCTACCTATATAAAAAAAAAATCAAGGATAAGTAGACATAACTAGATAACTAGTAATAGTCAACGAACTTTAAAATGTACTTGAAAAGACCAACGTTCGTACAAATTCGGGCGACGCAACCGTTTAGTTGGCACGCGTGTCGATGTAACAAATGCCTGCCCTGCCGCCTAATGGCTACTACTGGGGAAGTGAAAAAATTCTAGGCAGTAGTACATATAATAAATTTAAAAGGAAAACGATGAGTGATAGTCGACCAACTTAAAATGTAGGTACTTAGAAATGCCAACTTTCGTACAAATTCTACTGACGCAAATGCACCATTAAAGGCCTCAACCCACCGAACGCGTGTCGTGCGCGGCGCGTGAGTCGCGTGACGTGCGCGGGGCGCATCGGGCGCGCTTGAATCGGTATATTCACACCGCAAGCGGGCGGCGTATAACGCGTGTGCAGCGAGATAGTGAGATACATATTAAATGTGTTGGCAGTGAGATAGATATGCTGCTTCACGCAGCCGCGCTGTCGAGTTGTAACTTAAGCGCCGCGGGCCCGCGTTCGGACCGCGTTCGATGTGTGTTTGAAGTGTAGTTCCAATGCTTTACAACTTGCGCGCGGGTGCCGCGCAGCACACGCGCCGGCGCGCCGTTCGGTGGGTGGAGGCCTTTAGTTGGAGCGCGCAGGTCGAGGTAACTATAAGACAGACGGGCAACTACGGAACCCCACACTGCGCATGGCCCGACACGCACTTGGCTTGATTTTTTATTATTACCTATGTCTTTTGTTTCTTTGTCTATATAAAAAAGATTTATTATTATGAAATTGTAACAATCAATTCTAATGTCCCTATTGTACAAAATTCAGGTGTTAAAAAATCCATTATTTCTTTCTGCGGCGTTTAATTTCCTGTTAATAATTCACCGCTTGAAAACATAATGCTGTTCCTGGACTGTTCTTGTTTACCTTCGTTTAAAATTAATCTATGCTAACAAAGACTGTGTTTCAACTCTGTATTTTTAAGCAAATTGCTGAAAAATTATCAGTTTTACTAAATCAGGAGCGAAACTTTATTAGATTGGTTAAGTGTTGTATTAGGTACCTGATAAGTTTTAGGGATATTCGATACTTTAAAGAGACAAAGGTACCTACAAACATAAATCAATTTAACAAGTTTTGCCCAGGTACAAAAGGGATGAGTCCATTTTTTAAACCCCTATGCAAACGAGGTTGTTATAAGTTATTACAAGCTTATTTAATTTGACCAATTCGTTTGTTTGTTAGTTTGTTAGTGTGAGACAAATCTTGAAACTGAATTTTGAACCAGTTAACCTCAATCGACTGAGCTGAAAATTTGGGTATACGAGTAAGTATAGTTTGGATGAGAATTCAATATTATGGTACCATAGAGCTGGTCTCATGATGAAAAAGCTTGTACTAACATACCGTGAATACAATTTTTATTACAGTTCTAGTGATGTTCTTGATAATCTCTTCCTGAAATGTTCAATGTGTCGGGGGTGTTTTTTATTATTTGTATTGTTGTATTTAGTAACTTTAAATACGCCCCAAAAAACTGCAATTTGCTACGTGGGTCACTACGAAAGTTTTGACATACTCAAAATTTATAAAAAGAACGCAACGAGATTGAACCTTTTTTAAAAGATAAATTATTTGTAATTCGAACATAGAAAACCATTTGATCAAATATTTAAAAATAAAAAAATTACGGTTGTTTTTTGTTTCAATTCCGCGGGCATTTATCGTCAACTATGGATTTTAAGCGAGAACATTTTCGTGCGATGATTTTGTACGATTATAAATTTGGATTAAATGAATGTGAGTGCAGAGAGCGATTAGTTTCGGCGTTTGAGGACTATGCGCCATCGCGTGCAACAGTTTTCAGATGGTTTGCTCAATTTAAACGAGGGATTTTTTCCTTAAATGATGATGAAAGAAATGGCCGACCCGCGACATCAGTTACAGAAGAAAACGTCCTAGCTGTGAAAAAAATTATTAAGGAAGACCCAAAAGTGACTTACAAACAAATAGAAGAGGTCGTGAAGATTTCATCGCCAGCTATTAATTAAATTTTACACAACCGGCTTGGAGTCAGGAAATTATGTTCACGACGGGTGCCTCACTCGCTGACTGCAGAACAAAAAGAAGCTCGCGTGACATGGTGCAAAGATATGCTCAGAAAATTTGATCAGGGAGAAGGACGGTCAATTTTTAACATTATTACTGGAGACGAGAGTTGGATTTACCAATATGATCCACCGACTAAACGGCAATCGACAATTTGGGTGTTTCCCGATGATGAACCTCCAACGAAGGTGAAACGCGGGCGAAGTGTTGGGAAAAAAATGGTGGCCACATTTTTTTCTGCAAGTGGTCATGTGGCCACAATTTCCTTAGACGACCAAAAAACTGTGAATGCTAAGTGGTATATTGAAGTGTGTTTACCTACTGTATTTAATAATTTAAAACAAAACGACCTAAAACTGGTTTGAGGGGGCTCTTTTTGCATCATGACAATGCCTCGCCGCACAAGGCCATTGTCACCAAGGATTTTTTGAAGAGTACAGAGATTGAAGAATTGTGTCATCCTCCGTACAGCCCCGATTTAGGTCCTTGCGATTTCTTCCTCTTTCCGAAAATCAAACTCGGACTTCGTGACACGCGATTTAACAGTCATGAGGACGCACGGAATGCCTACTTGCAGGCCGTAGAAGACCTCCCTAAAGAAGAGTACCGGGAATGCTATAAATCATGATTTAGGCGGATGAATCGATGCATAGAAGCTAATGGAGAGTACTTTGAGAAACTGTAATAAAAAAATATTGAATAACTTTTATCCTTTTTTTGTATCTCAAAACTTTCGTAGTGACCTAAGGTATAAAATTACTTACCGCAAGACCTCAGTTTGGCAACTGGATCACACTGCACTCATACACACACTCATTTTGTTATAATGCAGATAAGATTAAATTTAATTATTCCGAATTTATTTACCTTCGTGCCAGCGAAGAAAAAAAACGCAAGATCAGTTAAACCCCCAATGTGTTTTTATGTCGAAACTAACTACTTTTTATCCAATTCCTTGGTAAAGATTCCATATATATGCGTACCTACGCAGTAGGATAAAAAGGTACGCTTTTTTCATCACCGTCGTCCCTTGGGTTTTCCCTGTCGTCCGGCTCGTGGACAATAAAGATAACAATATTGTCACATTTACAGACTCAATTTGGTTCGTAATTTTAGCATCGTAGGTATTGCTATTCACATTTGAAGGTGTTGTGCGCGGTGCGCGGTTGTACCGACATAATAGAACGGAAGCGTTGCAATAAATATAATAAGGTAAAATACTTTTTACCTAGTCCCATAACTTGTGTTATTGAGCTTATTGTGGGTCTAGTTAGAAAATTGTGATATTGTCCCCTTCATTGTAAGTTCACTATTGTGGTGTGGGTAGGTATATGTCCACGATCACGATAGTGACTGGGTAGTTCTACTCGCAAGGGAATTTTCCGCGGCTCACCTTATGTTGTATAGTTTTTGTAGGCAAATTACATAGATTTACAATCGAAACTGTACAACGAAATGGTTTCTAGTATGACACTAAAAATTTGCTCACTCCTAAATATATATCTTTAAAAAATTGTACTTTAAAGTGCCAAATTCTCAGTCTCCTGGCATGTCTCTCGGATGAAATGAAAGCTTAAAGGCTGCATCATAACTTTATTTTGAGTATTTACGTTATATCTGCACTAAAATAGAAATTTATAATATATGCAGTTTCAATGTGTTTGTCTAAATTTACCTTAAATGCGAAACTTATTTCAAGAAAAGTGTATTATATTTTGTCTTTGTCTTGTGTCGGTTACAATCAGCTTGAATTACCGCGACTAGCGCGTTTCTGTTCGGTCTGAGGGAAAGATCGAAGTGAAGTTAGCTTACAACCACTCGCGTCCGTCTCGGTTCACGGTTGGCTTTTGGCTAAAACTTAAAATAATCCCAGTATCCTGTCCTCAGTCTCCTGGAAAAATAATACCCTGGGCCACATTTTCTAAATTAAAATCAAAAAGTTTTTTTGTAAGAAGACACAGGTTTGCGATTTCTGCAGCCCGCATAGCCACTAGTAATACTCATAACAATCATCATTTATTGCACCATGGTCAAATACAAGTTGTTACAGTACTCAATTACTCATATACGGGTGCCAGTCATATCGCATAATGTTGATCGTCCTAAAAAAAAATGGCCCAGAATGTTTGGCATAATGTTGAGTGGCATAATACTTATTAAGCCTATTCATTTAAGCGCATACACATTTAAAAGATCTAAAGCATGTTTATCCTAATATTGATTACTCGAACATCGAATTACCTAAAAAGTAATAGTCCTAATTTTCATTGTTGTAGTAATTATATTGCCTATTATTAAATTAGCTAAAACTAAAGTAAAAGGTTATTCAAGTATTAGGCTATATTCAGCAGAGACAACCTTCATTTATTTATTATTTATTTATTTAAGCATTATTGCACAAATAAGAAGTACAAATGGCGGACTTAATGCCTTAACGCATTCTCTACCAGTCAACCACAGGGCTAAACAGAAAAGCTTATAGGTGCATTTAGATCAATTTGATAGGTTCGTTAGTTGCCTCTAGTCCCTCAGAGCAGAAATAGGGGCCCCGCGAAGCAGGGCTCCGTCGACATAAGGGCGGGTCAGAAGTTATTCAAGTAATAGGCAATTCTCAGCCGAGCCAACCTGAGATTAAATTAATTAGATAGGTTCGTTAGTTGCCTTTTGTCCCTCACAGCAGAAATAGGGGCCCCGCTAAGCGGGGCTCCGTCGACATGAGGGCGGGTCATAAGAAGTTTAAGTAATAGGTTAGTAATTTAATCATTCTATAAGAAAAACTTCGACACAATTAACATTCGGACAATAAATATTTAGGACAATCGATATATATGCGTAACAAAATGTATGCACAACATTTTTAGAACATTAAATTTTAGTAACATCATAGTTATGCACATCAATCATTCAAAAAAAAAAATCGACACAATAAACATTCAGACAATAAATATTTAGGACAATCGATATTAGGAACAACAATTTCGGCAAATAAAAGTGTTTAGGCCATACGTTATTCGGCATATAAAGTTGGTATGCGACAAAATAGTAGGACCAACTATTTTATGCCACCCGATATAGACCCCCCATATACACTAGTAAAGGCTCCTTATGGCTGGCGGGTGCAGCAAATTATTTTACGTCCCTCTGGGCGGTAAGTGAGATTTACCGCCCACGGGCGCAGCGGCAAATCTAAATTCACACCCAGGAGAATAATTACGTAAAATTGTGTACGCACCACAGGCGGCAATTCGTAAATCGCCAGATCGCATATTAATGGCACTCACCTTCGGTTTGGGCCACAAACACCTGCGATCTGGGGCATTCACGAATTCACCGCCCTAGTTACGTAATGTATTAACACTTGTTTGTACTTTTGTATTGTGCAATAAAGTTAATATAAATAATGTATTGGAAGTATTCTAATCGATCGGAAATCACCCCCTAAGGGGTGAAATGGGGGTGAAAGTTTGTATGGAGCTACGATATAAACGAGTTCTACGCGGATGGGGTCGCGCGCAGAAGCTACATGCGAAGCTACGTTATATACATGCGGAGTTCGTAAAATCCTCACGCGAATACCAGGGTACAAGGAAAAACCAGGAGTTCTAAAAGATACTTAGACTGCTCTGTTAAATTAGCAGCATTATTACAAGGCCGTCCCAACAGGGGCTCCCCTAGGCATGCTACTTAGTGCCTCTCACTGGGAGTCCATTACCTACCCTCTTTCCGGTGAAGTCGTAAAGTCAAACAAAACTATGTAGATAAAATAGAAACACACAGACTTCGTTAAATAAAACTTTGTCAAGCCAGCATTAACACTTTGAAATGACTGTGATTTACTGTCACAAATGGGAAATGTCCGGATTTCCACCTGCTACGATCTTGACAAACTTTTCTTGCTCTGCTCGTCAATTTAGGGTTTTGGAACTGACCTTCCTGTAGGATTTCTAATGTTTATTACTATTATATACTTTAATATGCTTGACGGCTACATCCCAACTGTTAGGAAACCCGGGTTAGGGTCCTCGAATCCCGGTAAGGGCATTCATTTGTGTGATGAGCACGATTATTTATGCCTGAGTCATGGGTGTTTTCTATGTATTTGCGTATTTATTTAACCATAATAAGTATGTATATCGTCATCTAGTACCCACATACAAGCTTTGCTCAGTTTGGGACTAGGTCGATTTGTGTAAGATTGTTCCCAAAATATGTATACTATACAACATTCGTTTAGATCACGAATAAATAAAAACGTAAAGTTGGGTCTTTATTTTCCGTTTTTTACTCAGCCTACTGAAACAATACATTATTTTACGACACAATCAAATCTATAGTATAGTATTTTATCTCATCTAAAATCTCACTCAAAGAAATATGACTAAAACTTCAGTAAGTTAGGTATTTCTCGAAATATTTCCAAAAAAGTCATTCACTATCAGATTTTCATTACTTTCGCTTGTGGGAGTTATCAAAATGGTAACTTCTTGTGGACGATTTTCTATTCATGCCGAATGTCAGTTTCCTAGTTCAGGCCGTATTGCCATTGCATAATAACTGTGGTGGGTTCATATCCTGAAAACAATTCGTTAGGAATTCACTATTTTTTGGTGAAAATAATGGAATGAACGCTGAGAGCGATTCGGTTTGGTAACAAAAACACAGTTGAAATAAAACCAAGAAACGAAAGCAAGCCAAACAGGTCTTAAAGCGTGGATGGAGAGTCCATTATTGATTAGCAGTCTACACATTCACTGCAGTTTTTATTTTTCAGTCAGGCGTTCGGTGCCTGGTTAGAACGTTTAAATTATAAACTGCAGCTTTTTCTGACGGTTATCCCATGGCGAGAGCAAATATGGTACACGGTTTGGATGAACATTAAAGAGTGCCTCGACTCCATGTCCCCACTATGTCACACGGATATCCCCAGTTTGATGTGTCTGTCTTTCTGAATAAGGCGGCGATTCCCTTCTGAGTTTAAAGACAAGATATGTTTTTAACGTTTATTTTGGCACAAACAGTACCACAGCTCTTGAAATTAATTATTAGTTCCTTATATCGTAAACCAACAAAGTACTCACAACTAAATACTATATATCTATAGCTGAAGGGAGTACCGTAAAGCAATTCAGACAGAAAACAAAAATATCTCGGGAAATATGTTGCGTTAATAACTAATGCTGATTCAATCGCTCATCTTGAATGAGCGATTCATGCATTCAATATTGCACGCTTAAACTTCGCTAATGAAAGATTAAATAAGTCAACATAATATAAGTACATCACGTAACTAGGGCGGTGAATTCGTGAATGCCCCAGATCGCAGGTGTTTGTGGCCCGAACCGAAGGTGAGGGCCATAAATATGCGCTCTGGGGCTTACGAATTACCGTCCGTGTTGAGTACAAAATTTTACGTCTTCACCTGGCCACAATGCGAGTTTAGCCTTACGCGCAGCGTGCAGTAAAACTCGTATTATGGCCAGGTGTGACGTAAAAAATATTGTTGCAGGACTTACAAGTTCTATAAAAGAAAGAGTTACCATAAGGGACCATGAAAAAGTTTGTTGTTTCGGAAGTTTCATTCAAATTTTCATTTCAAGTTTACTTGTTAAGAAAGGGGAGTCAATTTCTTTTAAAATCTACAACAGGAAATTTTTCTCTCTAAATGTGCGTCGGATATGCTCTCAATATGAACAGTACTTTCTAAGGAACAGAAGGTTAGCTGCCAAATTTTTGCTATAAACAATACAAGATTGTGGTGGCGTTTTCGACGGATCGAATAAACATATGTCTTTTAATAATAATGTAAAAATAAACTTAGAACCCATCTAAATCTTGGACGGTGGAAATTGAAAAATAATAACATTATTTAATTATTTTACTTCTTTCGCCATTCTAGCAATACTGAAATACTCAAGCGGTTTGCGATATTGGGTACTGCAACAATACTGACTTCTTCAACCTCCATGGGGACGTTACCCAACACAAGTATCGTTATTTAATAAGATCTAGTTTTCCCTCTGGGTTGGAAGGTCGTATGGACCGATTTTCTCGAAAACTTATTATTATTTTCGTAAATTAAATATGATTCCGTTCCTAGCAGAGTATTTCAGCAACTATATGTAGCAGGAATAACCAGCATAATCAAGCCAATCATGTAAGTTTCAATACACATTTTCCTTCACTAAACCTAAAGATAAGATTGTAAGAACCAAGTAATGAGGATAATATCATGTTTTTGTATAAACAGCGCAATCTTCCTAAGAATCACCCGACCCTAGCAAAAGGCCATATGACCCTCGTAATGACATGTCGTTACTTAACGATGTTACCACTAAAACTTGATTAATTCGCATCATATTTCCCTCAGATGGTTGTTTTATTTGAGCTGTTATGTACATTTCAGCGTTTGGTATTTTGTTCAACAACTCTTTACTAATGTATAGACAAGTGTAAAAATATGGGTGCATATATCGCACTTATGACAGCGGATTCAGAATGCTGGGACACATTTATGAGTACGTTGTATGCACCCATATATTACAATTGACTGTACAGTAATGTCATGATGGGTTGGTACTTTTTGATGATTGTATGGTGCTGGCTGTTAGACGATGTATGAGAAACGATCGAATGTAGTTTGAATTGGTGTAGAATGCCGAATGATTTGACGTATGATTCAGTTTGTAAGACGATCACGAAGGATGATGTGTTTTTCTGCCTTCACTCTATATCCACAATTTATAAAGAGGTAGAGTTTTTGAATGTGAAGCTTTGTATGTATGTATGCAAATACTTTATTGTACACAAGACGCAGGTAGAAATACAGTATTTTTTTTAAATCGGTACAAAGGCATTGTAAGTTTCTGTGTAGAGAGAAATCCCCAGAACTAGGAACCCATCCGATTTCAAAAATCTTTCAACAGTTTATAGCAAGCTTGGGGCTATTCATAAATTACGTCATTTCAAAATAGGGGGGGGTCCGGCGATTGGATGACGATAGTCATTTTGTTAAGCGGGGACGGTCCATTTCACGGAATAACAGGATGATGATAGAATGATCTCATTGGGACACAACCGACGCCGTCACGCCACGCGGGGAGTGAGACGCAGTGAGACGGAGTCGCTGATTCGCGTGCGACGCGACTTACAAGCAAGTTATGACAGGCTATACGTGCGCGCTATTATTTACCTAACCCGCGCTTCCGCCGGTATCGTGTTCAATTCGGTACGCGGGCACCGGGCAGAGCCGTGGGGGGCAGTATAGTATAGTATTATAAAATCAGTTATAGGGCATAAGGCCCTATAGCAGATAGGGTAATCACCGGAATTTATATCCCTATCTCGATCTGTCTTACAGCTTGCCGGAATATTGCCCTCGGATAAGCACTGGCAAATGACTGAACAAATGGTTGATCCATTTGCGAGCTACGATACCACACACAATTTTATTCTTTTTATTGCATAAGTAAATGCCATTTTTTATAGCCCATGCACACGTCACCACTTCACGAAATTAAATAGACAAGCATTTACTATATGACATATTTTGTCGAGATAAAAAGACATAATGAGCTGTAGGGTTTTTTAATCTTTATTATTTATGTTAAAAATTAAAAAAAACTCACCTTTCAATCCCTTTCAAAAGTTAACACTACTGACACTAAAACAATTCAATTAAAATATGCCAACGTCACACAATTTACATTATTTTCACGACTGAAAATAGTTTTCGTTGAAGACGAGAGGAGATTTCGTAGCAGATCGCAACCGGGAGCGGGCGGCGTGCGTGCTACGCCGTAGGCCGTAGGCGACTGGATACCTGTAGCGTCGTAGCCGCGTAGGACTGGACTATGCTCAGTCGGCGTCAAATATATGTATACGTTGATCGCCTTATCCTAAAGGAATAAGGTCCAAATCGTAAGCATAACGTCGACTGTTCCAAATGTTCGTAGAAAAGTTGACGGTATGGTTCGATAAAGTAATTAGGGCAAAACATACATCGTTCCTGATTATTTTATTGTAAAATCATGAACCGAGTCTATGGGTTCATTTCTTGCGATATAATTTGTACTTCAGATTGTTGAGGTTGAGGTGAGACTACATAATCGCCCGGTGACGGTGTTGAAGATAAATACATACTGTTCCGTACAGGAACACTAATTTTTATGTAATTTTGATATCGTTAGTTTGTTTCATTCACTAGAGATGTGCGAGGCTGTGTTTTCATATATTTGACATCTAGCGGTCAAGTAATGTTTTAGTGACTCTGTGAGCTGTATATTCAGAGCAATGACTCGTATCGTATGGGCTCCGCTTCACTCGCACGTTCAATGAAAAAGTCTCGCGTTTAGAGATTAAGGAGGCTGCGTTTGCTGCAGCCGTCACAAACAATCCTCAAACCAATAAAGGGTCAGCTCGGCGCGTGTTACCCCTCTGAAGTTGCAGGCGGCCATAAAACTAGCGACGGTGTCAATCATTCTCCCATCGTTATTCGCGGTCGTACCCTAAAGGAGCCTGTTTTATTATGCATTTAAAACTAATTGAAATACTTTAAATATTTTAAAGTATAATTTATTCGCGGTAGTCATTGTTATAATAATAATACTAAACATTACCAAAGACAACAAACCGTGTACGTTTATACAAACTCCTATGTAAACTGCCTAGGGTGCGCTTTGACACCTAATCCCAAGATTTGGTATCCGGGTGAGGACCAAATTCTTGGCCAGTAGTTACGATTAACATAGACACAATTAACCATAGAATTGTATGGCTAATTTTTGTGTCACAAACGGATTTTTTTAACTACTACCGATTAACCAGGCTAACTAAAAGGCCAAGAATTTGGTGCTTACCCATACGCACTAGTTTTACTAAAGCGACTGCCATCTGACCTTCCAACCCAGAGGGAAAACTAGACCTTATTGGGATTAGACCGGTTTCCTCACGATGTTTTCCTTCACCGAAAAGCTAACGGTAAACATTCCGCACATGTTCCGAAAAACTCATTGGTACGAGTATGAGCCGGGATTTGAACCCCCGACCGCCGCTTGACAGCGGCATGCCTGATCCACTAGGCTACCGTAACTTGTACCACCAGGTCTATGATATAAAAACCGGCCAAGAGCGTGTCGAGCCACGCTCAGTGTAGGGTTCCGTAGTTTCCGTCCGTCACAGTAAGTGTCCCCACTTAAGCGTTAAACAAGCTATACTTAGCGAACAATACAAGCAATACTTGGCGTACAATTTTATTATTAGACAACGAACGACCAAAGACAACTAACACAAATCGAGCTCGGCAAATTTTCGACCTAATGTATGGGCGCACCTGCTCCGCCCCCATTAAATCAGGAAAAATCTTAACACCGCCATGTACGATGTGAGCGTTCCGCGTATAGTGACATCTATCGGCAAATTAAGTAAACTATTGCGCGCGAGCTTAAAGTATGGAAGATGATCTTTATGGGATAATTTTCTTTGGCGTGAACCGATTTTCACCGTTTTTACTTTATTTGAAAGCACGTCATTTCATTGTAATTTTGAAGAAATTACAGGTACAATAAACACCTGCTTATACGGTTAAATTACAAACTGAGTTCAGAAATTATTTTGTAATTTTTTTCAAAAACTATTCAACCTATCAAGTTCAAAATAATTTTCCTAGAAAGTTTTATATAAAATCCTACTTTTTAGATTTTTTTCATATTTTTAAAACTTATGGTTCAAAAGTTAGAGGGGCGGACACATTTTTTTTTACTTCTGGAGCGATAATCTCCGAAAATATTAACATTATCAAAAAAATATTTCACTAAACCCCTATTCATTTTTAAATACCTTTCCAACAATATATCACACGTTAGGGTTGAAATGAAAAAAAAACACTCCTCACGTTACGTATAGGGGAGGTACACTAATAAAACATTTTTTGCCACTTTTTATTTTACCACTTTGTCGGCGTAATATTAGTATATCTTAGTACCAAATTTTAGCTTTCTAGTGCTAACGGTTACTGAGATTATCCGCGGACGGACGGACAGACATGGCGAAACTATAAGGGTTCGTAGTCGACTACGGAACCCTAGAAATGTGAGTAAAAATATATCAACTGAAAATGAAAGACGGAAATCCGAGACAGCTGTCATCCTGACAGTGTAATGTCGGGCCGGATATCCGGGCGCCAACCCGGTACGTTTTTCTGCTCATCCCAAACGAAAACACGACAGACCGTCATGTCTCAACTCACAATAATCGCGTTTCAAATTAGTTCCCGCATTTCCACAAGTAACTTTCCCGACATCGTATGATGCCTATTAACTGGAATCTAGAACTTTATTGGCCAATAACTGAAAGTTGCTATTTTAATTGCTCGATTATGAAAGTTACAGACTTAAAGAGGTTATGAAGGGATTGTTTGCCCTAAGCATTTTTTATATTTAGTTTAGGCTTTTCAGTTTTCGTGTACACGTTAAGACGGAAAAGTAGGTCTATAGTCCGACCGCTTCACTGAGTCCTCGTCTGCGCGGCGCGCGGGGGGTAGGTATAACGGGGGAGGGGAGCAGGCGGCGTGGAGGACCGATTTTCACTCCTCTTTAGGAGTTCGGCTGTAATTCCGTCTTTACCGGTTGCCTTACTGTTCTTAAGCTGTTTCAGAGCGATTCTAATCTCGTACAGTTAGAGAGAGTTAGTTCGTGTCGGGTTAGTCTAGCTTTAGGGTCTTCCGCCCAACCATCTTCGGGTCTGCGAGTTGACGTCATAGCCGTCCGTAAACGCGCTCTCACTCAAAAGCTCAGGAAGGAAGTCTTTGGAAGAAACCACATTCTCTCTCTCATCTTCAGTTTTCCACTTTGCAAGCTAGCCAATATAGACCGATCTTTTGAGAGCACTTTAGAAAGATATTAGGAGTGAGCGATTCGTATTGAATTAACGCAGAACACGGGTAAGGGACTTGGTGATCCGTTTATTGAGCTGCCGGTATTATATCGCTTCGGCTGAAAACTGCAGAAACATTTCACTTCTTTCCTTCATGAGCGTCTGAGTGTAGCTAGAGAGCCTTTTGGTTCTGCTGGCCCGTTGGTGTTTGAAGAACTTAGACCCAGTGGCACGGACAGCTTCCACACACCCTGCGACGGGTGTGTGGAAGCTGTCCGTGTGGAGTTCGTCCACATCGCCATCTAGGCATTCGAAACGGTTATTGGAGTTCCACCTGAAAGCTCTCCCGTCTTTGGATATGGTGGGTGGATGATGGACGGATCGTAAACTTCACTAGCCGACAGCGCACTCGCTTGACACAGCATACATCCAATGTGCCACATACCAGGCGGTGAACACTCCCGGTTTTGATCGCATTGATCACAGAGACATCATTTAATATACAGGGTGTTTTTATTCATTTGCTTTAACTTCGACACAGTGCTTGGTACATTTATATAAGTTATCCTGTATATCGGTTGAACTATATTCGAAAAAAATTTTTTTTTTCTTACAATGTAATTTAATATTTACTGTCAGACTATTTTAAAAGGTCTTTTAGAGTCAAGAAAGAGTCAGCGTCAATTTGGTGTCAACTACGTCAGTACCTTAAACGTTGTGCGTGACAGCATTGACAGCTCATTAATAAATTTAGCTCACTGGTAGTGCAATTGCTTATTACGTACAAGAAAATAATATTTGGTTATGAATTAAGAAGATTTTACGCTGGTTTAACCAAAGTTAGTGATTAACTTTCGATTTGAAATATTTTGAACACGGTGCGAGTTAGAACATACGTTTCTTTGAGAAATTATCTACATAAGATGTAAAGAATCTGCCCTTAAAATTAAAGCAAATGTATAAAAACACCCTGTATATGCTTCCGCGTCGATATGATGAAGTCAATCTCGTCGTTACACGACTATCGGCACTCATGCAGATCGACTATTCGATAACTATAACAAATGCTGATAATAAGAACGGTAAAGTTACCCGCAGAGTCCAGTCACTTGACGATACCTAATCCCCAATACGAGTAGACCGCGGTCAGTTCCGCAAAAACTAGAGCCTACACCAATACTTGGGATTCGTTAAAGTAAGCACCAGGCTAATGCAACTAACTAAAATAATGCTGGTGAAGAGCAAAGTGCCTGCGGAAATATGTTGTACCATCAGTTCGAAAACCATTGCTATTGACAAAACGATAGGTTTTGTTTGTGTGCAAAACCACTACATAGTATATAACTACAACTTAGAAAAGTTGAAAAACCCCGACATTTTCATTTCAAAGTCCAATATCTCAAAAACGACTGTCAAATTTTCATGAAACATGGCTAAGAACACTCGGGATAAAAGGAAGGTTTATATGCATAATACTTGTATGATATAGTAGAAAAACACTTATAATTTTAGAGGTTTCTAATGTGATGTCGTAAATAAACACATTTTTCTGCGCTTACATTGCAAACGCGGGCTGAACCCTACGAGATAAATCAAAATAATGTACTACAGTATTGTACAGCTTAAAAAGGTCTACAAAAAAGTTTGCAATGGTACTTATGTCTATCTCTTAGGAATAACCCACAATACCCGTTTTTTATGCCTTACTTTTTACGAGAAATAATGGCTTAATTACGAAGCGATTTTAGGCAATATAGCATTAATCCTTATCCAATTAAGTACCTTAAATACATTGTGCATTTAATATTGATCAATATGGCTCTGAACAGTATGTAATTTAAATGAATATTTTTGAAGATATTACAGTATTGAAATGCAGGGACATAGCGGCAGCGGTCAGCATTGCACCCGTGCAAAGCCGGGGCGGGTCGCTAGTGAATGTTTAAAAGAAATGCTAGCTAAGACAGGAGATAAGCCACGTGCTACATTAATTAAGGTCTTGCAATATTACAGTTCAGAGCGTAAAGCGTAAAGAAGAGGTAACAGACAGACAGACACACTTTCGCATTTATAATATTAGCATGGATAATTATAAAAGTAGTGAGTCGATGTGCCTACTTTTCGGGCGACAGTAAACCTTTTTATTATGTAGGTATTGATTGATACTTTTTTTTACACAGAAGGTAGATTTCATACATTAAGTAAAGGGGACTTAATCACCTAATAATTGGTTTTTTAATGTTATAGGAGGCAAACGAGCAGACGGATCACCTGATGGTAAGCGATTACCGCCGCCCATGGACACCTGCAACACCAGAGGTGTTGTGAGTGAGTTGCCGGCCTTTAAGGATGGAGCTCAGGGAACCTTACTTAATAAATAATACATTATGTCAATGTCACAAACACTTCTAAATATTGCTTATGACAACCATTGTCCGCCGCGGCCACGCCGCGCCAGTCTGTGTGATGCTTAAATTGATCAATTTGGGTGTCGAATTTCTGGCTTCCTTCACCTACCGCTAGTTTCAAAGTGTGTAGTACAAGTCACGAAATTAAACGATATTTTTGTTCACTTTCGATGCTCGGTGTAAAATAAGTACTAAATCATGCTAGAATGTCACTAAATAAATGTGAGTAGTGCATCTCGTAGAATATTCACATCACATCA
Source organism: Epinotia demarniana (assembly GCA_945867215.1). Taxonomy (NCBI): domain Eukaryota; kingdom Metazoa; phylum Arthropoda; class Insecta; order Lepidoptera; family Tortricidae; genus Epinotia; species Epinotia demarniana. Next base: position 3,153,239 of record OX244273.1, on the reverse strand, counting down.
CATCATCAGCCTATATATACGTCCCACTGCTGGGCACAGGCCTCCTCTCATGTATGAGAGGGAACGGGCAGTAGTCCCCACGCTGGCCCAGAATCGTAGAATATTACTTCTTCCAAATTAGATTGCCTATGCGTTGAAAGGTAGTGGTGAAAGCCAAAATTTCTAAAGTCGCCGCATCGAAATGTATTTAAAATAATAATACCTATTTTTTAACCGATTTCAATGAATATTAGAAAAATCTTATGTAAATCTTCATGCAAGTTCGAGAACATACGTATTGTGAAACGTAAAAAATAGTACCTATTGTTTTGTTTGAAAAGCACTTAACGATCGAAATAATTAAAATTTGTAATATAAATATTTCCTGTTGCTATCCTAGATAAACAAAGAATCGCAGAAGAGTTTGTCCGTTGAAAATCGAATGTTATCTGGAGTAAGGTAGGTGATATGAATAACAATAATTATAATTTGTAATATTCGTACCACTCTCATAAATACATTAACGGGGTATACGAGCGGTGCATCTGATGAACTTTAATCGGTGCAAATAGCTAGTTTCCTTTTTTTTCATCGACCCATTAGAAGCTGTTTTTATAAAGGATCTAATGTCCATATACGACCAACTTTATATCCGTACTAGTACTAGGAACTATTGTACGGAAAAATAAGTAATATAGTAGTGCTAAATGTTCATAATTTTATGTTTTTATATACCTAAGGGAGAGTCCTGTTGGTAACTTTGAATTTATGTTTTTTGATAATTTTGCTTAATGAAAGGCGTTCTAACTAGATTAAGAAACAATAAAGTTTGATTTTCAGATATAAGATTCTTGACTATATAATTGTTTATCTGATTTGATCGATACATGATTGCTTAAAATTTCCTTGATAGAAAAAAAATCCAAAGTTGGGTCTGTATTTTCCTTTTTTTACTTAGCCTACTCCAACGATACATATATAGAAATTTGTCCAAAAAAGTCATTCCCAAAGAACATCTCTTTTTCTCGTGCGCGGAAGGCAGCAGCATGTCTCTGTCTAGGGGGCGTGTTCGACTCAAATCAAAGCATCCCCTTAATGTGATTTTTTGATGGTTTACTAGCGTTGCATGTAAATGTTATCATTTTAATAAGTAGGTAACCTACCTAATTGTGGCCAGCGATCGCCTTCACCTGTAATTTGCACCGCACCGCAGTCACTGACCGCTTACAGACCACATTTGGAGTTTTGGACGCTCGCTGCGGCCGGCCGCACGCGCACGCGCACGGCGCTTCACCGCCCGTATCGTTACTATTTACAATATTTAATACCATACAATTAACTTAGATTTTAGTTCAGAATTTGCAATTACAATCACCCCGTATATGACGTTTCCTTCCGAAGGCGAAATTGGGTGTCGAAACGGTGGTACCAGGACTGCAGATTTGAAAGGCGATAATAATGGACAATGGTTTATGGATCACGATTGTGCCTCTCTTTCTCTTTAAGGTGCATTTATGTGTATTGTTTTGTGTTTGAAAGTGTTTCTGAGCGAGTATATTTTATTTCGTGGTACTGAAAATTTAAGGAAGTGCTAAGTGATTGCCTGAAGTTGATTGGCTTTGACGGAGCTGAGCGTTTCACGCAAGTAAGTTTTTGTTTTTTTTCTGTTTCGACTTTCTATCGACACAATTTTGAAATTTTCTTTACTTATATGTACCTTAACATGTAAGCTTGGAAAGAAAAATATTTTTCTTTCCTTATTTACTTATTTTACAAATATCACTACTTAGGTACTTAAAAAAGTGCTTCGAATATAATGGACAATAGAAATTATGGTTACACACTTAGGCGTTTAGCATTGATGAATCTTTAAAAATTTAAACAAAATGCTATCCCATTAGAAAAAGTGAAGTGTAAAAGTCAAAGTATTCCCAAAACTGAACTAGTGGCAACTTTGGCCGCTTTTAACAAAATTTTTTGTTTAATGTTTATTCATAACGCATATAAGTTTATATATTTACTTATCTCTGTGTGTGTTAGCTGAGTTTGTGTGTTTGTATCTTAGAAATTAATATATAAAACAAAATGCATTTTCGACCTCTTGATACGTCTTTTTAAGACGATATCTACGATAATATGGCATTTTTTTTCTATTACGTAGAAGTGATTTATACATAATACTTCTAATAAGCCAGCAAATTAGCATCAATAATCTGCGGTGCTCCATGAAAAAAACAGACTGTGCTAGGGTTTTCAATTTTATTTTTCTACCCGAACTTGAAGATAGGGTAATGTGTTTAATATGTTTGTCAAATAATAATAATTGAAGTAAATTTGCTGATTACAATTATAGTTGCTCTGGTTTTTGGGAGTTTTCCATTTTGCTTGACGTACCTATTACTATTAGAACTAGTTACGTAAAAAAAGCGTGGAGCAACACTGTGTATCTATATGTCAGTGTTGTCAGTAATAAGTTTAACTTTCACCCACAGCTAAAAATAATAATGAATCAGCAACTATTTTTATGATACTTACTCCAGTTTTATTAAAAGGTTACGTGGTCGGCAAAGCTATGTGCAATGGGCAAAGTTGCCAGATTTGACGGTTCACTAAATTTGGGGATTACCCAAGTAACAAAAAGCGGACTTGTGCGGCTTGGAGCAACGTCTGTTTCGTTTCGTAAAAGCTACTCTGAGGGGCTACCGCGAAACGAAAACGAACTTGGTTCGTGTATCGCTCGAACTATTAGCAAGTGCGACAGAGAGGGAGATACACGAAAGAAGTTCGTTTTCGTTTCGCAGTAGGCCCTCTGAGTCAGAAGATGAATAAACAAACGAGAACCTATGAATATTAGTATGACAAAAAAAACGTGACAAGTATTTATAATTGGTATGGTCATTTGTGTGTTCTTCAAATGTCCTACAATATTTTTTTTTTTTTTGTCCGACTTTTATAAATTTGTCATTGAGATTTTTAGAATCTTCTCTTCTACCTTGTCTTCTTCCTTAGTTGCTTTTTGAATGGACTACTTTGATGAAATTCAAATAATCTCGAATCTCAAGTATACAAGTTATATTAAAATTCCGTTCACTTGTTGTTGTATCTATGTTTTTACAATGTCTCGTAGTATTGGCACCCACGCAGTCCCGTTATAATTATGCGCCGAATAAACTAGACTCTGCGTGTCACTGGGTCAAAATTCACGGCGGAAAACCGGGCCAAATAGTAAAATGTATGGGAATGACAGATGCCGACGAAACACTCTTCGTTAACATCTGTCATTCCCATACATTTTATTAGTTTTCTATTGGCGTTAGCGCTTGTCGATTGTAACATTGTCTAGGCCCCCAGGGCTGTTATTCGCTACGCGCTAATGCGGCTCACCCCGCCGGCTACCCGTCACGAAACTAGACCTTCTAGACGCTTAGTTACTACGCATCGCGGTGTCAAGATATATTTGTGGGTGAGCGTTGAGGTGAGCTTGAAACAAGTTGCAGAATAGGGGGCTGCAGTGGCTGATAAAGCCAGCATTATGCTGAGCCTTGTCTATTTCGCGACACGGCCTAGGCCGTATATATTTTTTTGTCATTTCCATATGTGTTGTTTGTATTCATTCATTTGTTGTCGTGAATAAAAGTTTCAATTTTAATTTATTTTGATATTCTTGCATAAACATATACTCAGAATTAGACAATATTTAAATGGGGGGAAATAAGGCTTTCTTTTGTGAGATTATTTCAGTTATGGCCAAATCGCATCAAAGTAGGCCCTTCAAAAAGCAATTCCAATCACACTTTTATAAAAAGTCGGCCACATTAAATAATCTCAACCACATCTATACTGCCGGTTTGCTCCGCTTTTTAGGGTTCCGCACCCGAAGGGTAAAAACTGGACCCTATTACTAAGGCTCGGACAGCGGCCCGTCCGTTCGTCCGTCCCGTCCGTCTGTCACCAGGCTGTATCTCATTATAGACAGTTGAAAATTTCACAGATGATGTAATGTTGCCACTATAACAATAAATACTAAAAACAAAATAAAATTAATATGTAAGGGGGGCTCCCATACAACAAACGTGTTTTATGCCGTTTTATAGATAATGGTACGGAACCCTTCGTGCGCGAGTCCGACTCGCACTTGGCCGGGTTTTTTAACTTGTGACCTAGCTTTTCTGGGCCATCGATAATCTAAAGACTTCATCTAAAACTGGTGGTTCTTAAACTTTCTCTCCATGCCGTACGTTGGCTCAAGTACCTACACAAACATACGTTTACATACAACATACAAATGAATACTTACCTACTGCATAAACACTCAAAAGATTTCTCTGGGAAAAGTGCGGCAATGTTTACCAGCATCTTGTAAAAGAGGCTGATTATACGATGTATGCTAATCAACGAATAATATTGCTTTAGTAGATAAACCTCCAGTCTTGTGATGAATATCAGTCATCACTAGAAAGGGTAAAAGGGTGAATCAATTCTTTTCTGTAGTTGGTTGCCATGGAGGGGTAACGCACGGGAAACCGCAAAGAGAGGGGTGTTAGGTACCTATAAGTTTAACCTGTCTGTCTGTGTATCGGTGTATCTGTCTGTGATATCGTAGCAAACGGATGGACCGATTTGAATGCAGTTCTTTTTGTGTCATGGATAATTTTATCCCAAGTGTTCTTAGCCATGTTTCATGAAAATCTGTTCACCAGTTTTTGATGTATGGGACTTCAAATGAAAATGTCGGGGGTTTTTCAACTATTCTAAGTTGTAGTTATTTTACACTATTCCACAGATTACGAAGCATCATTTGTACGTTCGGAAATGCATGGATGCTCTCAAACGAGTCTAACATCTTCCGGGTTTACGGGAGCGGAATAAGTTACGGGGGCGTTGAAACTTGTTCTCTCTAGAAAAAAACAAGAAAAGTGCCGAGCAAAGCTTGCTCTCCGAGATACAAATTGAATCCTCATACGCTACCATAACTATATTGCCTACTAATGAAAACATAGTTTAAACATTAAAATTTACAGGTATTTAGTTATTCTCACGTAAGTCTATAGAAGCTAAACTTAACTATTTGTCTAAATTTGTCCTTTATTTTAAATTTAAATCATACGTATGAGAGCTGTCAGACACAATGCATATAACATGAGTTTTTTATTAATATTATGAAAAATTAAATAAATGCAGGGTGTATCAAAACGTCCTTCAAGTTGGTAAAAAGGCGTTTGTATTTATCTGACATTTTGAGAAGAAATAGATAAAATACCGTGAACCATGCTTAGTTTGCCACCAGTGGAAACTTTGCCCAAAAAATCTGGTCATGAACGAAAACAACATATGTGGCAACCTTAAAAAAATTAAATGAATCTAGATTACATTTATGACTTTACTTTAAGTCACACATGTCCTTCAGCCAGGGGTTTATGGAGTCCGGACTGTACCTTACTACTTAAATACTAGTGTTTTTATTATTATTATCGTATTCGGTCACACGTCACGAAACTAGACCTCTACCTACGCTTGGTTACTACGTATCGCGGTGTCAAGATTAGATTTAACAAGTAACAGAATAGGGGGGCTGAGATTGTTGTCGCGTCAGGCGCGGGACACTCCGCGATTTACGTTCATCGCTACAAGTACATGCCCAACGTTGGGGCACCGGCATGTACTTGTAGCGATGAACGTCGACGTCGTCCTCGACGACGTCAGAGGGCCATAAATCTTAATGTTTTGGCTGAGAAAAAAGCGCCTTTTGTAAAGATCAAAGGAGTATCCCTTCTGTACTTGTACTATTATCTATTCTGTGGTCGCGTTGCTAATCACCCGACTGTGCGTTTGCAGCCTAAGAATACTCTCACTGTAATTGGTAAATGCAGTCATGGCCGCGTCGTTATCGATGCCGGCACGACAATGGCGATGGCATGGTTGTAATCATTCTTATAATTTGCTTGTGAATAACTCGAAAACCGGCCAAGTGCCAGTCTGACTCGCGCACGAAGGGTTCCGTACCATTATCTATAAAAACGGCAAAAAAAACATGTTTGTTGTATGGGAGCCCCCTTAAATATTTATTTTATTCTGTTGTATTGTTTGTTATCGAGGCAACAGAAATACATCATCTGGGAAAAATTCAACCAGACAGACGGAGAGTGGAGCCTTAGTAATAGGGTCCCGTTTTTACCCTTTGGGTACAGAACCCTAAAAATTAGATATTATCTACCCACAAAAGCAATGGGCATGGAGGTGACTTTAAAGTGTACATATAACTAAGGGCAGCCTGTCTTATAAGAAGGTAAGTACTTACATGTAAATACATAGTGACAGTGTCTGCCATGTCGCGTTATTCTGCTATATCGACATCTCAATATAATAATAAGTAGAATTCTGAATGTTTATTACAAAAAGGATATAAAAACAAAATAATATTCCTATATAGTATAATTCCTAAGCAATATCACTAAGTTAAGTACCTAATTAGATTTTGGTGATAACGGCTGTGGCGACTTTCGACAGATTGAGGTCTCTAAATCCAGTTTTTGTGATTGAAAGTGTCTGTCCCCGTCGCCGAGCTTTCGAGAGAAGCTTTACAGCCGCTATAAAACGACACTCATCTTCAAGTTTTCGGACTAATGCCCTTATTCACAAACGGTCATCAAACCTATTCCAGTTATAACAACATAACTAGTGCCTCTGTGAACTGTAGATGTTGTTATAGCGGCAACAGAATAACATAATTTGCGAAAATTTTGAGCGCGGTTCTTGAAATACAGCCTGGTGACAGACAGACGGACGGACAGACAGCGAAGTCTTTGTAATAGGGTCCCGTTTTTACCCTTTGGGTACGAAACCCTATAAAAGAAGTAGAAACGTTGTCTATACGAAATTCCGTGTTTAAAAATGGCCACCATATCAGCCAGCCGAGACCCGTTTATATACTTATTCTCGTGAAATTTTGTGAGTAGCTTCTATAATTATATCGTTTTTGGGGATTCAGTTTTCGAGAAAATAAGACAGGTGCGAGATCTGGGTCAATTTTTGAACAAGACGTTTTTTCGACATTTGTATGGTTTTTTTATTTTTTTGGAATATTAGATTCGTACCGACAGCGAGACGTAGGGTTTTTAAAAAGAAAAAAATATGGTGCATGAGGCACCACTGTGCTTCTAATGGTTAGCTAGATATTGATGCTTTAAAATCACCGTGCCATGCCAATATCGTCAGCGCCATACAAATGTCGACAACGCTATACAAAAGTCGATATAGTGCCATACAAATGTCGATTTTGCCATAAAAATGTCGATAGCGGCATAAAAATGTCGACGAGTGCCATCAATATGTCGATTTTGCCATACAATTGTTGAAACAGCTTAAAATATTTGTACAATAAAAAAACTCACTATTTCGATATGGTATCTCCGGTTTATGGTTTATGATGGTCGTTATATTGTACTATTACTTATTCTGTGATTATATTCCAAAATATTAAAAATCACTCAGATTTTGTTTTGAATCGACATGTGTAATGCCACGTTCGACATTTGTATGACCAAAAAAGCCGTTCAAATGTCGCCATACAAATGTCAACATGAATGTTTTTTGGCGATCCTGCGTACACTATTCATTGAATTCACTAATTAGTTAAACACGAAACTCTTACCCCATATTGCTAAACCTTTGTTATGACAGACACATTTTTATTTCAATCGTATATTAATAAATTAACGCCCATTCAAATGTCGTGATAGCCGTGCCAAAATACATCGTATCAAGAAAACCTGTTTCCTCCTTCGAAAATACCGGCACTGCGTCCACTCCCGTTGGTGGTTTAAGCGCAACTAACCTGTCTATCGTATCGTAAAGTAAATGTAACGATGGGATATTAAATAACCAGAATTTAAGGGTTTTGAGCTTGAGTCCTAATAAATGGGTCGCGCGTGGGACAGCTACAAAAATACTTCACTGGTTTTAATTATTCACGCATTAAATTTGCAAGATATATTAATAAATACGCTAATAAATCTTCTTTATAACAGTACAAGTTGTTTATTTATACGTTGCCGTAGTCTATAGTTATGAATTTTTGTTTGAGCAAAACCGCAAGTGGGACACGCAAAAAAGCGGTAAATTTCGCTGTTTTACGATTTCAAATACATTTTTTTTCAGAATCAATGAATTTTTAAGGTATTGATATATTTTAAGTACTTTATAACACACGGAATACAAATATATATGAATCATTACTCCATGTTAATCTGACTTGAAATTATGGCCGTGGGACAGCAAAAACAGCACGTTTGAAAATTGACCCAAATATTTAAGGGGACTCCCATACAACAAACGCGATTTTTTTTTAACCCTTTTTCGCTCTATATCAATAATGACACTAAAAATATTCACAAAATACTCAGTTGTGGGTATTTGTACTTTAATAATAAATAATAAAATTAAAATAAAATAAATATTGAAGTATTGGTATCGTAAGGAACCCTTCGCGCGCGCGTCCGACTCGCAGTTGGCCGATTTTTTTAAGAGAAAACTTCTTTAACGGCGCTGAGCACTTTTTGGGATGGGGAAAAATTGTTAAACTCGCGACAGATTTTGTGTGAGAGATTCGGAGAGGCTTGGGGGCGGGGGGAAAACGGGGGCTTGACTAGGGGCACATAGTTCTGATTTCTACTTAATTGTTAACAGTGTAAGGTCGTAACACATTTTCCGTAAATGCTAATTCCATTTTATTTATCAAACTTTTATATTTTGCTGTTAGCCGATTCGACTTCATTCAAAACTGAACGCTATTCGTATATTCTGCAAATAAATTTGTAATTTTGTCCGTCTAGTGGCATAACAACTATTGTCATAATATCGATTGTCATACAACATTACGCATAAAGTTGATGCTCATAATTTTTTTTGGCATAAATTATACTATAGCATAATTGCTGTCATAATTATACGGAGTGATAATTTGTTAAACCATAATGTAGAATGTCATACATTTATTTAGTCATAATATTGATAATTATAATTATTTTTAGTAATAATTGTAAAAGTCATACATTTTTAGCACCGCTGATGGTGCTATATATTATGTATGTTTTATATACAAATGAGAGAAGACTGTAGGATGAATATTTATAATGTTAATGAAGTATTTATATTATGTACAACGTATTAGATAATTTACAATAGGCAAGCTTGCGATCGCGATAGGAAAAGTAACATCAACTGATTGACACTGACGCGCCGATCATAGGGATGTGGGCAGCTCGTAGTGATGCGCCACATGACCCCCCTGGGAGAATCAAAGTCCTGCCTGGAAATGGAGAGGAAAAGTTACTTTTCGGCCAGACCGAGTGGTCCTAGCCTGGACAACAGCTGGTGGCTTAGAGCAGCCAGTAGATGAAGCTGTGTCGTTCTGCGTGTAGGCGGGTTTGACGCGGTCAATGGAGACTGTAACCGGTCCTCGTAATAGGTCTACAGTGACGGTCTTGTCTGTCTTGCTAAGCACGCCGAATGGGCCAGTGTATGGCGGTTCAAGTGATCCACGCAGTGCATCCTTTCTTAGGAAAACATGGGTGCATGAACTGAGGTCTTTATGAACAAAGACTGATGTGTTTCCGTGCCTTGATGCTGGGACAGGTCTAAGATTTGACATCTGATGTCTAAGTAACGCGACGAAGTCATCAGGCTGCAGCGTGTGAGAGTCATGAGAACTGAAGAACTCACCGGGGATGCGTAGAGGCTCACCGTATACCATTTCTGCAGCTGAGCATTTTAAGTCTTCCTTCCAAGCGCTTCTGATGCCGAGCAGGACGATTGGTAGCACGTCTGTCCATTTCGTATTGTTGTGTGCCATGATGGCTGCCTTCAGGGTACGATGGAGCCGTTCAACCATCGAGTTCGCCTGTGGATGGTAAGCCGTCGTGTGTCGCAGCTGTGCACCACAAAGCTCTGCCAAGACCTTAAACATACGTGAGGTAAATTGGCGTCCCTGGTCAGTCGTTATAGTTTGCGGACAACCGAACCGAGATATCCACGTATCATAAAACGCATGTGCTACCGTTTCAGCCGTCATGTCAGACAGTGGCTTGACTTCTGGCCAGCGCGTGTATCTGTCTATGGCTGTGAAAAGATAACGGTATCCTGATGAAATTGGCAATGGGCCAACGAGATCAATATGTACATGGCTAAATCTTTCATTTGGCAACTTGAAATGTCCGAGAGGAGAAGATGTATGGCGTTGAACTTTGGCACGTTGACATGATGCGCATGCACGCACCCAGGTGCCGCAATCTTTGCGTACGGATGGCCATACAAATCTCTCGGTTAGCAGTTTAATTGTGGACCTCGTACCTGGATGGCTCATGCCGTGGATTGTGTTGAATATTCTTTGCCGATACTCCTTGACAATAAACGGACGGGGTTTTGCTTGAGAAGTGTCGCAATATAAGTAAACATTGGTACCTGGCACTGGAACTCTCTCGAGCTTGAGAGACGAAGATCGCTTGGCAACCAGTTCTTGCAACTCGGGATCTTCCTGTTGAGCTTTTGCGAGTGCTTCGAAGTCTGGTGGCACGGCAATGGCTTCGATACGGGAGAGCGTGTCAGCGGTAATGTTGTCCTTCCCCGAGATGTGTCTGATATCGCTTGTAAACTGCGAAATGAAATCAAGGTAATTGAATTGTCTCGGAGAACATTTCCTGTCTTTTTGCTGGAAGGCAAAAGTGATCGGTTTGTGATCAGTATATACAACAAAATGTCGTCCTTCGACCATATACCGGAAATGCTTGACACTCTCATAGATAGCGAGCAACTCCCGATCGTATGCGCTGTACTGCGTCTGTGGCCGTGTCATTTTCTTTGAGAAGAAGGCAAGTGGCTGCCATTCTCCTTGAACAAGCTGCTGTAGCACCGCGCCCAAGGCCGAGCTCGAAGCGTCGGTTACGAGAGCAAGCGGGGCGTCTATAATAGGATGTGCCAGTAATGTTGATTTTGCGAGACTAGACTTACAATTTTGAAATGATTCTAATTGATTTTCAGTCCAAGAAAGAGGAGTTGAGCTTTTGATTTTAGGTCCAGATAACATGTCGTGAAGAGGAGCTTGATCTTCGGCAGCGTGAGGTACAAATCTCCTGTAGAAGTTCAGCATGCCGAGAAACCTGCGTAAGCCACCGACTGTTTTCGGCGGGGGGAATTCCTGCAGTGTTTTTACCTTATCGTCAATAGGACGTGTGCCCTCTTCAGAAATAGTAAATCCAAGGAAAGTCATTTCTTTCTGACCAAAAGAACACTTGGACTCATTGATGAGCATGCCGTACTCTTCGAACCTGTCAAACACTTGTCGAAGATGTTCTAGGTGCTGTTCGGCATCTTTGGAGTATATAAGTACGTCATCAATATAGGAGTAGACAAAGTCCAGATCTCGGAGCACCTCGTCCAGGAATCTCTGGAAGGTCTGGGCAGCATTACGGAGTCCAAAAGGCATAAAAGGGAACTCAAACATGCCAAAAGGACACGTCACCGCAGTCTTGCAAATGTCATCGGCGTACACCGGTATTTGGTTGTAAGCCTTGACCAAATCTAGTTTTGTAAAAATTTTGCTACCTGCAAGACGGTGAGCGTAATCTTCAATGTGACGGACGGGGTACCTATCCGGGATAGTGCGCGCGTTGAGTGCGCGGTAATCTCCGCACGGCCGCCAGCCATTTCCTTTCTTTGGTACCAGATGCAGCGCTGATGCCCATGGTGAATCCGATCGTCGTGCTACGCCATCACGAACCATTTCTTCAAACTGCTCCTTAGCAATCTTGAGTCGATCTGGGGCTAAACGACGCGGTCTGCAAAATACTGGTTGGCCTGGTGTAGTCCGGATATAGTGAACAGTGGAATGTTTTACCTCTCGCGGCAGTCCAGAAGGTTTCGTTAAACTGGGATACTCTGCTAGCAAACGGTGGTACTCACTGTTACCGGATATTGCCTTTATGCTGGATTGGTTGCAGTTCTTGAGTTGGCCTGCGGTTGTCAAGGTTGTTAAGCTGTCAACAAGTCTCCTGTTTCTGCAATCGATAATAAGGCCATAATGTGAAAGAAAATCTGCACCGATTATTGGCTTGTCTACATTTGCGACGACAAAATTCCAGGTAAAATCCCTGCGCAATCCCAGGTCTAACTTTTGCTTGAGTATGCCGTAGGTGTGTATGATGGAACCATTTGCAGCTGTAAGCGAGTAGCTGTCTGGTGATTTACACTTGGGCATAAAGTTGCGCGGCAGTACGCAGAGGTCAGATCCAGTATCGATGAGGTATTGAATCTTTGATACTCTGTCCGTGATGAATAGGCGGCTGGTAGAGGTGCGACAGTCAGCAGCCGCCACAATAGACTGTCGAACTAGTTTTCCGCTTGAAAGTTGCACGGCGGAATGCATTTTCTTGCGTTAGTATTAAATTGGCTATGATACCAGCACATACCTGATTTTGTGGTTCGATACCGACCATGTGACTTCGACCTGCTGCGACTGCGCGACCTGTTCCTGTTGAAACGCGAACGTCGATGATCACTGTTGTCACGAACGCTGAGCTGAGCGATTTGCTGCGTCATTTCGCTTTGGATGCGCGCCGTAATAGATTGCTCCATCTTCTTAAGCATGCCTTCGAACGAGCTCATGCTTGCGACCTGGTTAAAGGATGAACACGGTGTCACGTCAATAATCTGGTCTGCAAGAACGGCGATGTCGTCCAATGAAGCCGTAGTTTGCGAAGCGATGATGGCTTGCACTTGCGTAGGTAGACGACTTGACCACAAACTGCGAAGAAAATCGTCAGTGACACTATCGCCAGCTAATCCACGAAGATGACGAAGAAATTGGCTTGGTTTCCTGTCTCCAAGCTCTTCAAATTGTAATAACTGACGTCTTTTGTTTTCGTTTGACGTTGATAGTCTTTTTATTAATTCTTGTTTTAATTTTTCGTATTTTCCTTCTTTAGGGGGCTTCGTAATAATATCCCGTACTTCTCGGGCCGTTTTTGGGTCTAATTCACGGATTACTTGGAAATATTTTGTCGAATCTGTAGTTATTCGAGAAATTTCGAACTGTGCCTCGACTTGCGCGAACCATATTTCGGCGTCTTCCGCCCAGAATGGTCGCAATCTAATAGCGACGCGGTCTACCGCCGCGGCCGAGTCTTCTAAAAGATTTCCATCTTCAACGGTATCTTGAAAATTTTCATTCATTTTGAATGTCGCGGGTCACCACTTTAGCACCGCTGATGGTGCTATATATTATGTATGTTTTATATACAAATGAGAGAAGACTGTAGGATGAATATTTATAATGTTAATGAAGTATTTATATTATGTACAACGTATTAGATAATTTACAATAGGCAAGCTTGCGATCGCGATAGGAAAAGTAACATCAACTGATTGACACTGACGCGCCGATCATAGGGATGTGGGCAGCTCGTAGTGATGCGCCACACATTTATCAAGTCATAATATTGATGATAATAAAATTTGAGATTTGATCAAAAAACAAAACAAAGGGTGGCCGTGAAATAAACTTTTCTCTGAGATCAAGCAATGTTCCTAGTGGTGTATAAAGTTCAAGTTTTCACGTAGGCAGCGCAGTAGGGAATAGGGACTGAGTGGCAAAACCGACTCGGATCGCGGATAGGTTAGAAGACGAAAGCGGGAGCTTTGCTCCCGCTTTCGTCTTCGAGGTTATTTTTTTTATAAAAGAGCGGAAAAACTTGTTATTAGATAAAACTTTTTTGTAAACTTTTATACCGATCGCCCTTTGCTAAGTGACCCAACATAAAAGACAACTTTGTAACTTACTTGCTTCTGATTCGAGATCTTCATTTCCTACTAAAAAAAACAGGCGTATGCGCTTTGCAGTTTATGCGTTCATACAGTATGGTAAAATTGTTTTATGAGCAACCAATTTATGTCCATTATAAAGTATGCTTAAATAATTTTATGCGCATCAAATTTATGCGCATTACACAATATGTTCTTAAACATTATGACTAAAATCGTTATGCGCATAAATGTATGACTGTTTACAGTTATGCGTAAATATGAGTATGACGAATCCATGTATGCCTACCAAAAATATGACTTTAAACTTTATGCAACCCGACCCCTACCCGTCCTTTAACTTTTTTGCTATTGAACAAATTCGAATAGTTCGAATTTGGACGTTATTCCTAAAGAGATTAAGCTTTGAAAAATATTTGGCAATGGCAAAAACATATTGGTATTTTATTTCATCGTCTCCTTCATCAATTTTGCTAAGTTGAACTATGCGTACTAGTAATAAGGTTGTTATTAGATATATTGGCACGCAGGGAGGAGGGAGGAAGGGATTTTTTAAAGCAAAATTAAAATTATATTCAATTCATTACATCAGTCATTTTATAAAGTTATTAAACATATATATATTTTAATTCTGATAAAAACTGGCCAAGTCAAATCTTATCTACTTTAAGATCTCACATTTTTAAATGACAGCATTTTTTATAGGTTATAAAATAAAGCAAAGAATATTTGGATTTTGCATATAACTTGGCACTCATTTAGATCTCCATTCTTTTTGCGGCGAAGCCCACAGCCAAGCATAATTTTTGTATTGAACTTGGCTCTCCTTTTTTACATTTATTTTTTGGTGGGATATCATTACTTTTTGTAAAGAAAACTAGGCAGTGTATAATTAGTTGTGCCCCGCGCCGCCGACGACACAACCCGTCAATGCGGTTGTTTAGCGCGTATTACAAGTTTTTTGTATGGGGGCATCACTTATTTTTTGACTCAACTTTATTTTTATATTTCTTTTTACAGCAAATATTATAATACTTATATGGGGATAGTTTCAAATATCTGCTTGTAACGGTTCCAATGCTACAAATAAATAAAATAATATATGTATGAATACAATTACCGAGCTGGATTCCAAATTTTATTCTTCTAGGTCAACTGGAAGTAGTAGGTTAGGTATTAGGTACTATATGTCAGTCAGTCAGTCAGTGCTAAAATTTACGACTTTTTGACCTTCATATCTTTAAAACCGTTTGAGCTAGCTTCATGAAATTTGGGCTTCTAGATGTCCTTATGAATATAATTAAACACACGTAGTTTTATGTGTTTACGTTAAAGAGGTTTTGAGTTATAGAAGGGTCAAAAGTGGTTTGTGTAATATTACACTCGGCGCTGGCTAGCCCGTTCCTTTGCTTGAACTTGGCTTGACACGCTGCCGCGTCGGCTCTGCCGTAGTCGGACAAAGATAGAGTTGAATTCAAACAAAACTTCCTTGTCTTTGCATGTTCTCACGTTGTCAGCTAAAAACCTATTTAACCCCCACCTCTGCGCAGGCGAACGCAGTTATTTATAAGTTTAACACGTGTATCTCTGTGCCCGTCTGTCGTTTTTAAATCGAAAATCTTTTAATGTGTATACTTACTAAATATGAGTAAATATCTGCGTTTGTCCAAAGGTTAGGTTTCTTCATTTCAGGGACACTTCGCAATCTGAGCAAAGATTTATCTTGAATATTTATTCGAAGCATGAGATCACGCACACGCGCAGACATGTGGTTTCGCAATAAAAAATAGTTTTAACGGGCGGTTTTTTCGAGTTAGGTAAATGTGACATGTGAAATGTGAGACCTTGATAGTTGGCTCCTTCAATCTCAATTTGCTACTTGTAGGTAATTTTTTTTAACGGTGCCGTTAGGTTAGGTTAGGTTACAGCTGTAGTGATTTGTTTATAAACATAGGTGGGATCATTGGTGAGTAAATAATGGGTTGTGGAACATTATGTTTTGCCTGCAGGCGTACAAAATCGGTAGTACAGTTAAGACGTAACTCTTAAAAAATAAGTAGGTACTTGAAAAAAACATTGATGTCAAAGGCTTAGGGGCCATTCATAAATAACGTCATCTTTTTTTGTCGATTTTTGAAATGACGTAATTACCCCTTATTACAGGGTTGAGGACTATATAACTGACAGAAATGCATGGCCCAAACCAGAAAGCAAAATAGCTTAATCATTCATATAGCTTATTCGGACATGTTTTCTTATAAAACAACGCATTATGATGGTTTTTTTTTCTTTGTAGTTTTGTATTTATATTCAGTTTGGCTTGTTTTAAGTAGTTTAAGAACTACTTATTAGGGGTTTCTTCAGTGCGTCAACAGTGGTCTTCTTTTTAGAAACGCTGGTAGAAAATTTACTTGTAAAAGTGCCATTACAGCCTACTTGCACTATAAAACTTATTATAACTTGTTATAACTTTATATAAACTTATTTGCGCTAAAAGATAACAATAACACGACAAAAAAACATGTGAACCAGTTTTCCCTGTGCATCAAATGTGCACATAGCTGCAACAATATTAGAGCACGTAAAAAGTCAAAAAAGAGGGTCGGACGTAACAGCACCATTTTCGTACCGACTGTTATATTATATGCCAAATCTGTAGGTATGTGATCTTGTGAGTATAAGGTTGTGTTGAGAGAGGGACACGCGTTCGTCTCTAGCTAGAAACAACGAATCCTCAGATCAATAAACAGTCGGCAACGCGCTTGTGATTATTCCGAAAACGCAAGCGTTCATAGGCTACGGTGTCTGCTTTCCATCAGGCAGACCGTATGCTTGTTTGCCGCCGTGGTTGTATTTACACTAATGTTGAGGGTTATAGTCGCCGTAAGTACCTAGTTCTTGTCAATACCATGGCTGCAAGTGTTGCAACAAATAAATGACTATGATTATGATCATTATGTCTCAAATCGATCTCCCGCAGCCATTAGTCGAGGCACCAATAGCGCATGCAATCATCTTTAGGACATGCTCCATTGCTGCTGCGACTCCGGATAGATTCTGCAATCCTGGTCGGTGTCGGATGGAGCCTCGGCTATAGCGGATATCGGTAGTTTTTAATTTAGACTTTATTTCTTACCAGGCCCATACTCAAAGCACGTTTACTATGAAACATTTTGTTGGATTAGGCTCGTATTATAAAGTAAAATACACTTTCCCCAAACGTGCACTTTCTGCAAAGGTGCCCTTTCCGCAAAATGTACGCTCCCAAAATGTAGGTACACTTTCCAAATTTGGAAACTTTTCCGAAATGTGCACTTTTTCAAACAGTGCACATTTCCAAAACGCACGCTTTCTCAAAATGTACGCTTTCTTATTTAGGGCACTTTTTTAAAAGGTACACATTTACAGTCTTTCTGTCCGTCCATCCGTCCGTCCGTCTGTCCGTCTGTTTGCATCTGCACTATTTCATAGAAACCTTAGTACTATAAACAGGGACACACCCCTACCCCTAAAGTGTACCTTCTGCGAAAGTGCACATTCTGGGAAAGTGCACCTATTGACAAAGTGTACATATCGGGAAATGCACTTTTAGAGACAGTGTACTTAAATTTCGGGGAAAATGATCATTCTAAAAAAAATGCACCTTTACAGAAAGTGTGTTTTACAAGCCTATCCCATTTTGTTTATTAGCATTGCTTATAAGCGCTGTTTTTACGAACAGAGCGGATGGTGTATTGCGGATTATTTTTTATGTGCAATCTTCGTAGACAACTTTGGGGCGACAGTCATCAGCGACCATGACCCGTGCAACACTTGTCGAAGCGTCAGCAATAAAGGTAGGTAAATATAAATACGCGTTAGAGCCGTGTGTGTACCTTCCTCTCAATTGCTCAAAGGTTAGCTGGAAGAGATCCCTTATAGGGATAAGTTCGCCTTTGTACTTTGATCTATTGTGTGACATGTATATTCCTTAACCTGTTATTGTGTACAATAAAGTGCTTACATACATACATACATACAATAATTTAAATATATAATTTAAAGTGCTATATTTTTGTATGCTATGAAAACGGCTGAAAACTCTCGGTTTCATGGTCACGTTATCGTTATGCTGCCGACGACTAGGTAAAACGGTATACTCACATTTAAAATGCATCCGTTATGACAGTATATATTTAGTTAGATATCTGCCGTCACAGGCAGACGTGCTATTGCAGTCATTCCCATTAGGCTATTCAAATTGTCAGTTACGGCACACAGAATAAGTACTAGTGTTATGGGTTCATTTACTAAGGACTAACACGGTTTTGTAAAACAGTTCATCAGTCTAAAGTGTTATTAAATAGATGGTTTATTCATATAAGAATCCACCAAATTTAGGTACCACCCGGAAGTAATTATATATTAAATAAGTTTAGTTTGATTTAAATGAAGCATTTTTTGTCTTTTTTGTATGATTTATCTCGAATATAATAGAGCAAATGTAATTTTTCCCAGTTGTCAGGACCTCATAAAAAAACTTAGTTTTTTTGTCTGTTGTTTTGTAGTACTTTGTCTCTATTTAGGTAATTATTTTAATAGTGATTTAAATCCGTTACACAGAAAAAATCTGCTATTAAAAATTAAAAGTACCTATATCTAATCATAAGCCATTTCTGCTTGTTCGAGACCTCAGCCTTATCTTATCTGATACTTACATTTCAAATAGTTTAGCCAAAGAAGATACAGTTAAGTACCTATGTCAAATACTTGCAGTCATAGTGTTTGTAGTACTTTAAAGGAAAACATTTAGCATACTTGTTACTTTTTCGCACATACTCTCTATGTGTACATAAACTTATGTGTACCCAGTACTCGCAGTTGTCACATAATAGCTATAAGTGCTGTTCACGAGTGGTCTCGACTCATTTTACTCTTTTGAGTATAACTTAACCTTAATGATGTTTATTCTCCGGAGACATCGGTAATTGGCATGGTGGAACTCACAAGTATTAGCTGGAGACCTTAGAACCTCGTAACTTTCACCCTTTTTTAACAATGAATGGTAGTTTAAAGTTTTAAACACATCGTTAGGCGCTGGGCTCACACAGTCTGAATTAATGAACTGAATTCAATACCTGGTCCACTAAAGAGCAAAAAAGCTACACCCTCTGGTAGAAATCCTGCTCAAAGTGTACCGTTTTATTTGCTCGCTTTCAAAGCAACACGGTACAAAGGTGTTCAGCCGCATGTGAGGCCGACCTTACCAGTATAGTAGGGTTGCCACACGTCCCGGTATATGCCGGGACATGTCCCGGTTTGAAGCATGGTGTCCTGGCGTCCCGGCCGATAAGCAAATTGTCCCGGTTTAAAAATCGTAGTTATTTAATAGAGGGCTGGTTTTTTTGTAAGATTATGAGAATTAACACATTCAGCGGGAGCGCATGCGACACGCTGCGCTCGTAGCCGAGAATGTCCCGGTCTAAGCCCACACTTATGGCAACCCTACAGTATAGGCACAGCTCTCCGCCAGCACCGCATCTCAAATGCAACTATCCTAATACGAGTAAGAGCTTTTATGGCCCAGTACGCTTACCATGAGTTTGACAATGACGGCTTACGCTAACGAGTATCGAGTTTTCTATCTGTGCATCCCGCTCGTACTGTCAAAGTGCAATAGAGATGCACAGATAGAAAACTCGATACTCGTTAGCGTAAGCCGTCATTGTCAAACTCATGGTAAGCGTACTGGTTTCTTATGCATACAGGAAGATCGAGAAGACTTTAGTCCGACCGCTTCACTCAGCCCTTCGCCTGCGTTATACCCCTCCATAACGGAGACTTTGATTATATATTTTAAGTATAAATAAATAAATATAAGGGGACAATCTTACACAAATCGACCTAGTCCCATAGTAAGCTCAGTAAAGCTTGTGTTATGGGTACTAGACGACGATAGCAGGCCATAAGGGCACTTTTACATACACAGTTTACACACAACATTTCCCACACTTAAAATATGTATTGATTCCGTTCCAACATGATATTATGAGTTAAGCTTATTATATGTAAGGGTCTATCTGAAAACCAGCGTTGCAGTGTAAGTACCTACTCGCTGCAACATTACGCTGAGTCTTACCCCTTTTTAACCCCCGACGCAAAAAGAGGGGTGTTATAAGTTTGACGTGTCTGTGTGTGTATCTTGTGTATCTGTATGTGGTATCGTAGCTCCCTAACGGATGGACCGATTTGAATGCGTTTTTTTGTGTCGTAGATTATTTTATCCTAAGTATTCTTTCTTAGCCAAAGTTTATGAAAATCTGTTCAGCCGTTTTTGAGATATTGGACTTTGAAATGAAAATGTCGGGGGTTTTTCAACTTTTCTAAGTTGTAGTTATTAGCATCACACATTTTCATGCCTCGTATTTTACGGTAATGTATAGGTTTTAAATCTAATTTGTACACTGTATATTAAAAAAAAATATGTGATGTTGAAAGTTTTTCTATGTCTATGTCAGATGGAATTTGTTCCGCTTTGTCGGCCTAAATTGACTCTAGACCTAATAACCAGGTTGGTTTCAAGACTAAGTACTTAGGTAATCATGGCAATTGACGTTAATAAGTATGCTGAACAAAGTTTGAAAAGCAATCAATAAGAAACTTATAGTTAGCAGAAAACTTGAAATAGTCTCTTTGTCTATTGCACTAAGGTTCAAATTTCAACTACATGATTTCGTTTAAAATTGGACTATGGAACAAGATTACCGGAAGCAGAACATACGGGAAATTGAGATGTCCGTAGGCTACAAGTACAGTTATTACAATTTCAACCTTCTAGCTAAGAAGATAAAATCGATATTTCGACATTTCAAGTGTGCATATTAAAGTGTGCATTGTATTTATGACCGCCTGGTGGATTAGGTCTGTGATGATGCAACGCTAACGTTTGACAGGCAAAGCAAACGGATTAGAAAGATGTCAACACCATCGTATATCACAAATCAATCATAAGAGTTACTTCAGCCATCATCAAATTATCATTCATTCATTCATATAATAAACAATAATTCATACAACAAACTGTGGGTAGTAGTCATCTCATCGCTCAAGTTAATGTTCATTGTAGGTATGTAGGGTAATTTATTTAGTGAAAGAAAATCAGATACGGATTGGTATGGTCCAGAGTCACATACCTGATTGGTCAAAAAAAGTGGACGATACTCGGTCTGATACTTTGTACAAAAGAGTTAGACCACGACTCGCAGTTATAGATTGTTCAGTCAGTTGATAATGTCTTACCATCAGCATCATGCGTACTTGGCTGTTTTTCTGAACGCGCTTTGCCTCACCTCACCCGTCACCCCTAACGAATTAGCATAAATAAACCTCCTGCGCCGTGACTCGTGGTAACTAAGAGGTCTAATAGTTTCGTTAGTTGTGGGGTGAGACGCATGAAAAATAACAGCCTTTTTGAAAAATAATTTCCCTCAGTTACTGCGAATCGCGGCGGAATAGTATGGCTGACGGATTAGGTGAGGTTAAAACAAGTTATAGAATAGCATAGCTCTAGGCGTAAGATTCGTATACTCGTATTTACTGTAGGTACCGCTGTTACTTAATGACGAATAAGTAGAAACCCAAGTAGCAAGGTGAAGTTTGAAAGTGAAGTAGCCTCACTATGCAGCATTAGGTATGTATGACCCTGATGATCTATGTCGACAAATCGTTTCAATGCACGTAATAACAACTAACGGTAATGACTTAAGATACTTTTTAACCGATTGTCGTCACGGCGCCGTGATCAGCCCCCCCTAGTATATAGCTTGTTTTAAGCTCACCTCAACGCTCACCCTCAAATATAACTTGACACCGTGATCCGTAGTAACTAAGCGTAGGTAGAGGTCTAGTTTCGTGGCGGGTGACCGGCGGGGTGAGCCGCATTAGCGCGTAGCGAATAACAGCCCTCTTGTGCAAGTTAGGTTTAAAGCCGGCAAAAGAAGCGCTATTACAACGAATATGCGGGACCTAAATGGGGTTTAAACTGACAGTTTGTCACTACCGTGGCATTGAAACACGCACGTGACAGTTTTTTATGTTTCTCAAATCTTAGAACGTGCAAACCAAAGGACTGAGGACTAAATGGTATTCACTATTCTACTTCAGAAAAACTCATTGCTAGAAATCAGCTACAGATGCCGTCAAACTTCTTGAACATGCGAGACGAAGTGGGGGGGCAGCTCACAGGTACAATTCGCCTTTGCGCAGGCAAGGTCAAATGTGAAAACCTACGCTTTTCTGTACCTAACTTGTTGTATCCTTAACTCACCCTGTGAGGGTTTTTTTACTTTTGTAACCATTGAATTTTTAAATATTTTGAATAAACATGTAACTTGTCCCCCAGGATTACCAGGGAGTCAGAATGCCGTTCCCCTTCGAGGAGATCGCCTACCAGGCGGAGTGCGACCGGCACGAGAGCCCCGAGTTCGAGGAGGAGGCGTACACGCTGTGCGCCGAGGACTGGGGCAACAGAATCAGCAAGATACAGGAGCTGAGGGATATGATATACGGTACGTTACAGGTCGACACACGTAAAAAGAGCCCTGGCGGCCATATAAAATGTATGGCCGCCAGGGTTCTTTTTACATGTGTCGACCTGTACAACACTTATTGTGATCTGGCAATGTGAATGATGTACAGTACATTGATGGGTCAACAAGTGAAGGTGGCTGCTCGACAACGTCGGTACTTATCAACCCAGCAGTGTACGCCGAGTTGCAACCACAACCACAATTCAACGTACATTGCTGGGTACTGTGTTACTTGTTGAAGTAACAAAGCTATTGCCAGAAAAGTGCGACAAATAGTCATTGTCACGGTGAAAGTGCAATAGGGTATATTCATGTATTTTTTTTATATTTTTAAACTATTCAATAAGTAATTATAAAACCGGAAAAAAATATAACACTTTCACACTATTATTAATGAGCTAAAAAAATTTAATTAAAACTACTATCATTTTCGGACGATTGAAACGCCGCCATTTTGGCGCGCTCATTTTGGACGTCACCGTGCACTTAGAATAAATTAACAACGAAGTGTTTGATTCATAGTTTTAATAAAAGTGAGTGATTAAAGCTTGTAAGATCAACTTATTGTAACGGAAGAGCACACAAAAGCTTATTATAAATATTGTATTGCCCCTATGTGTGAAAATAACATTAAAACTGCACCCGACGTGATATATTTTCATATGCCCAAAGATGCAAATATATGTAAGAAAAAAGCGGTGTAAGGCGATGAGGAGAGGTAATGTATCGTGCTTGAATAGTTTATATTGTTGTGAAGATCATTTCGAAGTGAGTATTAAATATATTTGTACCTAAAATATTTTAATTAACACTCACGAACAATATAAACAATAACCTAACCTAAAAAAATAATTAGATAGGTACTTATTCATAAAACTATTCTGAGTCCCAATTTTTTAGTTATTAATGTTACAAATATTATGATTGTTGTTGATCAACACTACGTGTGTTGATTTTGATCACGAAACGTTTTAGCTAAGTTTCTTTGTTTTTACCGAGTGCCCTACACAAATTTGTTTTATTTATAACTCTTGACGAAAACAACCTAAGTTTGTTACGTTAATAAAGATGTTCTCAACATGTAACATACCTAATACCTACATATCTTTGATTATATAATATAGGTACATATGTACTAGTTTGTTATTACACTTATTTAAGAAAGACACCTCTACGAGGTACCTACGTACTTAGTCATCATGAACACATTAATTTTAGGCAGATAAGATTGTCCCCATATATTTATATTTATATATTAAAAAAAAAAACTGCTTCCAGTCAAGAAGTCACTGCTTTCAGTTAATAATTCCCAAAAAACACTGATTATATATCATAAACAACGGCTAAACATTGCGAATAACTTTCAATAATCATACAAACGACCTGTTGACAGTAGACACCGAGTGCACGGTGACGTCACCATTCGCTCCGCCAATAGCGTTGCGTTTTGGAAATTTGCGAGAGAATTTGAAAATTACTACTTTTAAATAATTAAATTTGTTAATAGAAACATGATTATTTGCAAAAATAATCATGTGTGTATATTTACTAAGCAATAAAGATTACTCATGATTTTTTTTGTCCATTTCTGTATCACATGCATATCGCATGCATGCGTATCCCTATAGCTGCCGGGTCTCCATAATGATAATATTTTTTTTTTTTTTACAAGTTGTTATTGCCGACCTTAACTTTTCTGTAATAACGTCATCAACTACTAATTGAGACGATTCTAACGAATCCAAACTCAACGGGGTTACGTCAGTTAATGAGTTCACATTGACACCTTCTGTCTCCATCATCAGATCAGCTCGATGGTACCATAATATTGAACTTTCATCCAAACTATACTTATACTTACCCAAAATTTAAGCTCAATCGGTCGCCGGGAAGTGGGTCAAATTTAACTTGCAAGATTTCAATACAGACTCCGTGATATAGGTGAAAATACTTATAAAAATACGAAACTCCTAAGCTTGTAAGTAATAATAAAAAAATATGTTGATACTGCCACCAAGATATAAATACGTGTGGAATGGAAGCATAAAACATTCTAAATGTGTTCATCCGCTGGAGTGTGGCTACTGGCTAACGGATCGGCCACACGACAAAGACCACACAAACACACACACATATAACACGTAGGTACACACCATGTACACACACATCGCTAACCTGTATGAAATTCTACCTGTGGTTCTTCTAGTTATATTTCAATTTTTAAGCAACGCTTCACGGCTTCAATCAATCCACAATCTATCGCAGACGTGCACACACAAAACCACTAATAAAATGAAATACAATTTAATATGAATAAATTGTTACGTATGAAAGATTTTATTCGGTACCAGGCAACCATGAGTGTTGAGTAGCAACGTTATCAACGTTCCACAGAGCGCGGGGAATGCCAGCCGCCGCAGATGGACGACAAATTCTTGTTGCGGTTCCTGCGCGCCAGGCGCTCCGTGCCCGCGAGAGCGCATCGACTGGTTAGTTATGCTTTCCTAGTACTTATAAATTGATGCGAACGAATACAGTAAATTCCACTGTTTTGGATTGATGACGGAATGGCGTCCATCTATCTGTCCGAGCCGAATTAAACTTCGGTGTATGAAAGTATGAATGAATGAATATTCCCAAAGGTCATTTACTTGGGAGTGGACAACTAATTGTGATCAAAAGGTCAGCCGTGAAAAGCCATCAGTTAGGTACATACTTTTTGTAGTCATGTCATGCATGCAGTCGCGATACGGTATCGAATTCCTAATATCTGCAGCGATTCAGAAGCGATGTACAAAAAACGCCAACACAATTAAACGACCACCTGTATTTATATTGAACCATATTGCAATGAACATTGAGTGCACGGATGGTCAGTATTAGTATAACGTGTCTGTCTGTGTATGTGTCTGTGGTATCGTAGCTCCCAGACGGCTGGACCTATCTGAATGCGGTTTTTTTTGTGTCATAGACAATTTTATCCCGAGTGTTCTTAGCCATGTTTCATGAGAATGTGTTCAGCCGTTTTTGAGATATTAGACTTTGAAATGAAAATGTCGGGGAACCGAATTCTAAAAAAGGAGGAGGTTCTCCATTCGGCTGTTTTTTTTTTTAATGATTGTTACCTCAGAACTCTGTCATTGATGAGCTGCTACGAAATTTTTTTTTGTTCGTAGGTAGGTATATACTTCTAGGTGGGTCCCATTTTTTTCAAAATTCAGTTAGATGATGGGGTCCATGAGGAATTGAGGGGACTCCTCAATTTTATTAGGCACACGTGTAGTGATTTTGGTATTTTCTGTTATAACTCGTGTATCCGGAATCATAAATTTGGTGGCGAGGAATTGATGATGAAGACCACAGATGACTTATCGAATTCCTCAATTATGTACTTAAAAGTGCAAAAGTACGTCACAGGTTCTGATAAGATTACGTTGAAATAGGAACTAATGAAGTGCCATTGGTGATGATCTTGGGGAATCGATGGAAGTCCTCAAATATTATCAGCCCACATACAGCGATTCGGTTTTTTTCTATAGTAATCAACGCATTTGCTATCGGAAATCAGTTCATGTGGTAAATTGTAAAAAAAATAGGTAATGTTCTCGTGGCTTGGCAGAGTACTAAATTGAAGTCGGTTAAGACTTTGTAATTAAAGTAAATTATGCGAGTTGTAGTTATTTCCTCTGGGTTGGAAGGATAGAGGGTTGGTAAAAGTGCTCCCACCGAATCTAGGGATAATGTGTCAAAGCATACGCCGGGCTCCTTTAGGGCTCAACCGGGAAAAACGCTAGAAGGCTGAAAAACGCTAGAAGGCTGATGACTGTAGGTACATTCCTCATTCTGGTTTCCAGATGGTCCGCTACTGCAAGTTCCGGGAACAGAACCCGCACATCTGGCGCGGCGTCGACTGGTTCGGGCTGCGGCGGCTGGGCAGCGTGTTCGAGGGCGTGCTGTACGACCGGCCGGACGTGGGCCGACTCATCCTGTGCAGACTCGGTGAGGAGGCGTCTTTACCCATGGTGCAGGGTGTGCGTTGCGCACGGGCGCAGCGGTCCTAGGGGGCGCCGAGCGCCGCCCGCTACCATTCCATTTTGACCGCGCTTACTAGGGGGCGCTAGAGTAATTTATTTATTGACGAATACATTAATGTTTACACCCGGGCGCTACATGGGCTAGAGACGCCTCTGTCGGTGAGAACTTATTTACTGCTATGGCGCGACGACCAAATGCAGATCTTGGCCTCCGATATTAAGGGGATGCTTTGATTCGAGTCGAAAACGCCCCAGAGACGCAGACGGAGACACGCTTATGCCTTCCCCGCACGAGAAAAAGAGATGTAATACTTCGGGAATGGCTTTTTGGACAAACTTCGATAGCTACCTAACTTGGTGAAGTTTTATTTAAATTTCAATAAGTGAGATTTTAGATGAGATAAAATACTATAATTAACTTGATTGTGTCGTAAAATAATGTATCGTTTGGGTAGGCTGTGTAAAAAAAGGAAAACACAGACCCCACTTTGTATTTTTTTCTATCGAGGAATCAATCATATAGTCAAGAATGATATATCTGAAAATAAGACCTTATTGTTTCTTAATCTAGTCAGAACCGCGTTTCAAAGCACGCGATAGTTTTCAATGCACCGCCTTAAAGACCCCTAGGCTTCCCAGTGCAATGCCGTTTCTCTCCAGTCGGAGACCCGGAGTTCGTTCATCTCTTTCCGGAATTCGTCATAGATAGTAGATACGTCTTTACCCAACAACAACAACAAAAACGACAACAAACACGGTTAGAACATGACGACATGGTCCTCACTGATGGGCATTTTAAAATTTAGCCAGAAATCGGAAGAGATACAAAATAGCAAACATGTTTCTAGTTCCGCAAGCTATGACAAATACGGTAGGAGTCATACACATCATATACATATGATATTCAATGACTTATAATTGCATCATTAATCTAATAGTACTCGTAGTCGTAATATTGAATCGCCTTCGTCACGCGTCAATGCGGTAATAATTACATAAAGCTCCGTTTCGAAACTACGATACCACAAACAGACACACACATCTTTAAAGCTATATCGCCCCTCGTTTGCGTCGCCGTCGGGGGTTAAAAATGACAAAAGTATCACTGGGACAGTGCTATCGCAAAAAAAAACTTTGAACTCCAATTTAAAACTGGATTACAATTGTGTTTCCGAGGTCCCATTGGAAGGAAACACGAAAATCTTTCAGCGAGGGCCATGGGTCCGTTTAACCCCGCAGCCCACCCAGCGCGTTTCCCTTTCACCGCTGCGTAAGTCCGACTCGATCTTGGCCCGTTCTACCCCTTATTTAATAACTAGCTTCCGCCCGCGACTTCGGCTTTGTGTACCCGGGATACAGACTATCCTATATTTTAATCCAGGCTATAAACTACCATCGTGCGTAATTTCATCCAAATCGGTTAAGCCGTTTAAGCTTTCTTGAGTAAGAAACATCCAAACTTTCGCATTTATAACACTAGTAGGATACTTCTTACGAATTCGTTACCACTGGGTTTTCAGGTCTATGGAATCCTGACACGACTCCTGTTGAAGACCTGATCCGCGGCAGCCTGCTGCTCCTCGAGGTGGGCATCATGCAGCCCAAGCTGCAGGTCCTGGGAGGAGTAGCCATGGTGGACTGTGAGGGCATCACCATGAAACACATGAGGCACTTCACGCCAACGATTATGCTGCAAGCTATGAACATACTAGGGGTATGTCTTCTTAATCGTGCACTTTACCCTAGTACTTATACAGGGTGTCTCATTTAAATCGGTCAGTATGGGAAAGTCTGAAACTATAAGACATACGAAGATCTCGTCTTAGGAACCATGTCATCGATTTTAATAAGAAGAAAAAACTGCATTCATACATTAAAAAAAACCGGTCAAGTGCGAGTCTGACTCGCGCACCGAGGGTTCCGTACAAACTAACAATTAACTCAAGGTAAAGTAAATGTCTCAATATTTGTTAAATTACTTATTTTAACCCAACACAATAGAATTCAATTTCAAACAACGAGTAACTTTTACACCAAGACAATTGAAACGCGATCTTTTTTTGACCTGCTATTGAAAATAAATATACGCGTCCCAATCCCAACCCCATTAATTCTTGAAAAATCTTAACAGCGCAAATGGGGTCAGCGCCATCTATCGGCCCCATTTGGTACTAACGTGCAAGGGCAATCGTCGTGTATGTTGGTCTTTTATTGTTTATCACGTGAACCGATCTCTATTATTTTTGTTTTATTTGAAAGAGAGTATTTCTATTATAGTCTTATAGGAATTTCAAAACGAAAAAATACTTATAAAGTTGATTAAATTACAAACTTAACTAGGAAATCATTTTTGTAAATAAAACAAAAAATATGCTAGATACAGAAAAAAAATACTTTTCCAGTAATATTTATGGTTATCATCACAAGTTATTATTTCAAATTTTTCGCTTTGATAACTTCGGAGAGAAGGGGGGGGATGGTATTTTTTTTAGATTTTCCTTCATAGATACAAAATTTTACCAATGTACTTCAAAAAGTGCAACTCGAGCGCTTTCATATGATACCCCACTTGACCTAATAGTTGAATTTTTTTTTGCCCCCTCCTTAAAATCAAAACAAAACAAAAAATACGCTAGATACAGAAAAAGTTATACTTTTCCAGTGATATTTACGTTTATCTTAATCACAAGTAATAATTTCAAATTATTCACTTGGGAAACTTCGGAGATAAGGGGGGGAATGGTATTTTATTTTACATTTTCCTTCATAAATCGAAATTTTACCAATGTAGAAAAAAAAGAAAAACTGCTTCAAAAAGTGCAACTCAAGCCCTTTCAAATGATACCCCATTTGACCTAATAGTTGATTTTTTTTTTGCCCCCTCCTCAGATTCGTAATTTTTCATAGTAAATTTAAATGTATATTTAAAATTTCATTTCCCATGCACGCGGATAACTCTCATTTATAATCATTCCAAATTTCAAATTGATAGCTTAAGTAGTTCGTGAGATATTTCACTTTGTGACAGACAGACAGACAGACAGACAGACAGACGGACGGAGTCGCACCATAAGGGTTCCTTTTTTGCCATTTTTGGTACGGAACCCTAATAACCTGTACTCAGCTCGGGAATCGAACCCGGTTGTTTTAAAAAAAAACTTACTCTATTTCTACTTAGATACCTATCGATTGTGTAGGTCTTTAGTAGTAAATGGCTCTATGAAACATGATGTCTAAAATGAATTAAATTCATTGTTTTCACATACTTTCATTTATTTCAGTAGGTGTTCGAAGTGACCACCGTTTTTTTTTTCAATACAATATTCAACACGTTTAGGTTAGGTTAGAGGTTTTTTTTAAAGTATGAATGCAGTTTTTCTTCTTATTAAAATCGAAGACATAGTTCCTAAGAACAGATCTTCGTATGTCTTAATAGTTTCAGACTTTCCCATACTGACCGATTTAAATGAGACACCCTGTATAGGGGTTAGGGGTACGTCTCAGCCTCATGGTAAGAAGTGACACTACCCGAAAAACATGGTAGGACGATGGTGGGAAACAAAAGCAGCGTACAGCCTCTGATCATTTAGGATGGCATTCCGGTCTATTTCTTATGCCAGAATCACCAGAATAAACAACTTCACCTGAACCTGAATACTTTTCCACGAGCTCGCGGACTAGTGTGCTGAAACGTTAGCGCTCACAGATTCAGGTATCGGCTCAGAGAGACTTCTCAGGATTACGTGTTTGTTTGACAGAAAATCTTTACTAAAAATTGTTTCGAATATTAATGAAAAATATTAACGAAAATGTCACCATCTGATTTATTTTCTCATTTCATGCATCCAAGGAGAATACAAAGGTTTGTGAATTTTGTGATATCCATTAGGAACACTGGACATATGCCTCCTCCAAAGAGTGGGAAGGGCCTATGTCCAGCAGTGGACGCCTTTCGGCTGATATGATGATTAGAAACGCTTACATTAGATTCATCAAAATAAGGTAGAATGAATTAGCCTTTAAAGTAATTAGGTAACTCTCGTGTGCATCAATATTATCATGATCATCATCTCCCAGCCGTATTCGGCCGTAGCGACTGATTTGGAGAGGTACCAATTGATAACTATATACTCATTGATAAATATATACTCTCCCCTACCGGTAGAGTATGAAGCCTAGTTGAGTATAAAGTCCGGTTTTTCGGGAACCAGTGCTCACATTGGTATCCTCCAAAGCAGTAGGAATTCAAGTCACACCTCATGACGCCCCCAACTCATACGTCGCCCGAACTCCTGCCCCATAGTGTACCCTAGTTCGGAACTTGTGTACTTACGCAATATTTACCGTTAGCTTTTTGGTGAAGGAAAACATCGTGAGGAAATCGGTCTAATGCTAAGTCCAGTTTTGCCTCTGGGTTCGAAGATCAGGTGGCAGTCGCTTTCGTAAATTTAGTGCCTATGCCAAATCTTGGGATTAGGTGCCAAAGCGGAGCTCGGGTTCCTTTAGGGCACAACCGGGAATAACGCTACGAGGATGATAGTTTTTATACAACGACGGTGGCAAACAAGCGTATGCCCCGTCTGGTGGTAAGCGGACACCGCAGCATATAGACAGTAGACACATGCAACTCCAAAGCAGTAACATGGGCGTTGCCGACCCTTGATATGTTTGAGGATTCGCCGTGTTGATAGTTAAAGGAACAAATGCCCTCGGTATCAATATCGGGAGCTCTGACGACCGCGCTCACCTCCAGGAACACAACACTACTACAGAGCAAGTAGTAGTAAGTGTTATTATGGCTATAGTCTTCTGCAAGGCGGAGGTACTTCCCCAGTTAGGCTGCTCCAAATTCAAGCGGGATGACATTTCGCTGTGCCCTACCTCTCTGAAAATAACCTATGTACCTACAGCGTGACATTTTAATCAGTGAACAAATTTTTTGTAGGCATTTGGTATCACTAATAGACTCCATTTTTGAAAAAAAATCTAGTAGGTAATTTTTAAAATTATAATTTGTCTATCCCAAAAGAATTATCCGTACCGCGTGGTTACTGGGCATTCAGTACCGCGCGGAGCGGGGCGAGGTCGAGGGAGGGGAGGCGTGCCGTGCGCAAACCTTACTACCCGCTGAGGTGCCCGCGCGGTAAGGTTTTTTTTGGATAACTTTAAGCAGCAATTACTAAAAATGTTTGTACTGAATCTGAATTTGGACACTGATTAAAATGTCACCCTGTATATAGTGCTAAAAGACGGTTGAAAACCCCTTAACATCCTCCGAATCGTGACCTTGGTGCCGTTCAGGCCATGCTCGATCGTCAGTAGGTAGCGAGGTTCGCGAAACATTAATGGTTCGCGAACTGCCGTCTCATCTTGGAACCCAGAGGCAAAACTGGACTTAGGATTAGACCGGTTTCCTCACGATGTTTTCCTTCACCGAAAAGCTAACGGTAAATATTGCGTACAAAAACACGACCGCCCCTTTTTTCGGCAGTCGGGTAGTCCCCTAGTGGCGACTACCCCCAGGCCAGCCAAGAGCCACAGCTATAGCCCAAAAAAAAAAGACCGCCCCTTGACAGCCGCATGCCTGAGCTACTAGGTTACCATAGCTTCTGTCTTTACTAGCACTAGCTGGCAAAATCTTATGTCAGCCAGAAGTTTACCATCAAATTCCATGTTCTGCACCCCTAGTACGCGTTCCCGGTGCACCAACGCGGCGTGCACATCGTCAACTGCTCGCGTGTGTTCGAGACGCTCTTCTACTTCTTCAGACGTCTGGCGCCCGCGGACGAATTGTGGAAGAGAGTATACTTCCACACGGATATGAGTTCCTTGCATCGGTTTGTATTTGGATGACATTAGAATTAGAAATGAGTTGTTGTCAAAAATGTTTGGTACGCTTTTAGTGTCGACTGTATATTTCTACTAGTCCGTGAGAGCGTTTTTAACCGATTTAAGAGGGCGCGTACCGCCAGGGAAAAATCAGTAATCACCCGCGCGCCCCGCACCTGCCGCGCTGATGCGTCTATTGCTGCCCCGCTCCTTCTCGCATAGTACATGCCCCGACAGTCAGATGAAACATGATGAATACCTATGAATAATAGGCATGATGACTCATGTTCAAATTGATAACGTAGTGATGCTAAATGTATAGTAAACCATCAAATTACCGTAATAAAGTATAAATAATAAAACATAATTAAAATCGTAAAAAGATATGAACCTTGAAAGTTTAGATTTTTTTTTTATTGTACAAGAGTAAATTTAAAGGTACCAATAGAATCCTTAGGCTTTTATAGAAACAAAATTGTACAACAATTATGTACTTAAAGGCAGTATTCCGCGAATGAAAAAACAATTTAAGAACCTGATTTTCCATACGACGATACATGTAGGTACTTTGTATTAACAAATGTCGGCTGAGACGTTACGCCTGTCTGTCTTTCAGTATTAAGCGTTTTGCGCTGCCGCCAGCGAGGTTAATCTTTGTCTCAATTTTTTGGGTATTTATGTTCTTTAATTGTAGTTCCTCCAATACAAACATATGTTCCTGTCCAAAAACTGGTTCAAATGACATCATAAAAAAATGTAGTCATCATCCCTATTATAAAAAGTGGGAAGCAAGACAAAATCTGTACCTATATTTGAAGATATTATTTTCGCTATTAAGTCAGAGTTTCGAAAGCTATAACTGAAATATGACCTTCCGTTTTTTAGGGTTCCGTACCCAAAAGGTAAAAACGGGACCCTATTACTAAGACTTCTCTGTCCGTCTGTCTGTCTGTCACCAGGCTGTAACTCAAGAACCGTGATAGCTAGATAGTTGAAATTTTCACAGATGATGTATTTCTGTTGCCGCTATAACAACAAATACTAAAAAACAAAATAAAATAAATATTTAAGGGGGGCTCCCATACAATAAACTTTTTTTACTGTTTTATAGATAATGGTACGGAACCCTTCGTGCGCGAGTCTGACTCGCACTTGGCCGGTTTTTTATTTACTAAATCACGTAAGGGTTACAATGGCTAGTAAAAACCTAAAGCAAAAAAAAGCCATAATCGAATTAAAACTTTTGTGAGACATGTCTAAAATACTACTAATAAAACCACGGTTAAATTCACGTATTAAATGTCACGACAGGCGACATGTTTCGAACTCTTCGGGAGTTCTTCTTCAAAACAATCATCGAAAACACTCATCCTGAAGAAGAACTCCCGAAGAGTTCGAAACATGTCGCCTGTCATGTCATTGAATACGTGAATTTAATTGTGAATTTATAAGTAGCATTAAAAAAACTGTTATATATTATGAAACCTTCGATCATGTCTATGAAAGTCAGATTTTCAGGCCACAGTGTTGCGGCCAAATTTTTCAATTCTGATCTCGGATTCCTGCTTGGAAACAATGGAGACGCTCTGGCCCTTTAGTTATCAATTTTGAACATACTGGTAGGTACTAAAGAAAAACTGCTTAATTGTGTTCACTTTTTTTAATACAAAAATGACCAAGTTCGCAGGCGCTTTGTTTGGAATGTGTAGATCAGCGTATGGAAAAGCATGGGGTTTGAACCCAAAGGTACTTAGATGGATCTACACTATGATGGTGAGGCCCATATTATTGTACGGTAGCCTGGTATGGTGGCCAAGGACTTTAAAGAGCACATGCAGAGATGCTCTGATGAAGGTACAGAGATCGGCATGCATGGCTATAACAGGGGCGTTTCGCACCACGCCCACAGCGGCGCTAGAAGTCCTACTGGACCTACCGCCACTTCACTTGGTGATTAAGTCAGAGGCACGCAAATCGCTCTACAGATTAAGAACCCTTGAACTGTGGAGCGACAGTAAGCCAAAGACTAAGCACACAAACATGGAGACTGATGGTTTCTTAGACAGAATAACAAGCATGGGAAGCGACAAAATGCTACCCAAGTTTGTATTCCATAGGAACTACACAACAAAAGTTCCATCCAGGGCTGAATGGGCCGAAGGTCTAGAACCACCGAGGTCTGGTATCGAAGACAGTATATGGTACACGGACGGATCAAAAATGGGATCCGGTACGGGAGCAGGCATTTATGCGAATGACTACAGTAGTAGTGTAAGCATGGGTAACTTGGCAACCGTCTTCCAGGCGGAGACATACGCCATAATTGCCTGTGCACAGGAGAATATAGACAGACAAACCAGAGGGCAGACCATCTATATACTCAGTGACAGTCAAGCGGCGCTTAAGGCACTTACGGCGCCGAAAGTGGAATCTCGACTAGTCTATAATGGCGTCCAGGCACTGAACAAGCTTGGAAAGCACAATAAGGTGCAACTGGTTTGGATTCCAGGGCACGAGGGCTTCATTGGCAACGAAAGAGCGGATGAGCTTGCTAGAGGGGGGTCTACAAACCACTTTGTAGGTCCAGAACCATTTGTGGGACTCTCGCAGGGAACCATAATCTCGGCCTTTAAAGCCTACGCCAAAACCAAACACCAATACGAGTGGAGGAATGAGGCGGGCTTAAGGCACTCAAAGCTCTTCATAGCAGGAGTGGACTCGGGCTGGACCAACAAACTCTGGAAATCCAGTAGGAAGCAGCTCAGAATCATATCTGGGGTGTTCACAGGTCACTTCGGGGTCAGGGATCTCTTGGCCAAGATGGGACTATCAGACAGCTCAGACTGTAGAATGTGTGGCGAGGAGGATGAGACTATGGAACACTTACTGTGTGAATGTCATGCCCTTGCCAGACAAAGAATGAATTACTTTGGTAACGGCTATACGCAACCAAAGGAATTCAAGGCACTTCCGCTGAGCTGCATCATCCGCTATGTGGAAATGATGGAGCGAAGTTGGGAGTAGACGTAAGGAGAGGGCAAATGCACAAAAGATCCCACTGGGTCGAAGTGCATCCGAAAGGGCCCTCATCTAGATAAGATAAGATAAGTTCGCAGGCAATAATTGTTGGAATCTGCACCCTCGATAACCCTAAAAGCGACACCCGTGATGACTTCAAAGAAAAACAATGTCAATAATGTCACTACGGGCGACATGTTTCGAAATCTTCGGGAGTTCTTTTTCAGGATGAATGCTTTCGCGGCGGTGTCGCTTGAATCACGACAAGATTCAAGCGAAACCGCCGCGAAAACACTCATCCTGATGAACCCCCGCAGAATTCGAAACATGTCGCCCGTAGTGACATTTAATACGTGAGTTGAACGTTGTATTTGTATTATTTCAACATGTCTCACGAAAGTTTAAATTCGAAAAACAATGTCCGCCATCTTGGAATTCAAAATGGACATCATTTCTCGAAAAACCTGAAAACGTATGTTGTTCTTTAAAAAAAAACGCGCATCGTAATTTACAACAAATATTTCAAAAATGAAAATAATGCGACCACTTTTTGAATTATTTCCGACTTCGAATTCGTATTTAGAGACCGAGAGGACATCGATTTTGAAATTAACCGGATTTATTCTCAACTAGCGATCCGACCTGGCTTCGCTCGGATACTATATTAAATTATATTATACATATAAACCTTCCTCTTGAATCACTCTATCTGTTAAAAAAAACCGCATCTAAATCCGTTGCGTAGTTTTAAAGATCTACGCATTCATAGGGTACAGCGGGAAGCGACTTTGTTTTATTATACGAGTACTATGTTGTTGTAGTGATAGTGATAATCTTTCATAAAGTAAATACACGCTCGACAGAAAAAATGTTCGTGTAGTTTTGCATGTACTGCACAAATTATTCTAAGAAGCCGGTCGCCGGCCGATCGCTGCGTAATCTTATGGTTGTATTTTGAACTTTAAGGTCTACATGTTAAGGTCGACTTTTCAATATATTATTTCAAAATATATAAAATATCTACTGGAATGTAATGATACATTCATTTACTGGACGAATATACTGGGTCACAATATTATTGAAATAATTATGTTCACCGAGCTGTCGTGAGAGCACAGAACGTAGTCCTCTCGTCTCAGCGGAGCGATTGCGATTGACTCCGCCCGCGAACGGCAACAGTAAATATACCAAACTGCACGAAACATGCGACGGGATAAACAGTATCGCGCTAAATAAAAAAGACTTATACGCCAAATACGTTATACCTCGATAAGTCTGAAAAGGGACTACATAAAAAAACGCCGCTCGTCAAATCACTAGGCAATATCAAGAGCTATTATACACTAAATTTTTACGTAAATTATATGCACGGGAACGGCACACAATTGAAATTAGGTAAAAATAAGACATGTTTTGGCGATTGTTTTCTATCGAGGCAATTTTGGTTTTGTATGGTTTTTTTCAGACAAATAGATTGCAAATATGATGTAGTTTCTGTATGTTCATTTTCCTGGCATTCGCTTTAGTTTGTCATAGGTAAATATTCAATTTAAGAACTCCGATTTCGCGGAGCGCCCCCTCTTAAAAAAAAAGGAGGAGGTTCTCAATTCGGCTGTTTTTTTTTTTCAATCAATCAATAAATCAATCAATAGTGTTTATTTCGTAAACATAGGTACATCAATTAGAGGTGTAAAGTTAGAAATCTCGTTCCACTATGTTTTGCCTTTCGGCATACAAAAACATGCTACATAGTAACTTAATATTATTGTACAATGAAATAAATAATAGTAATAATAATAAAATAGGTAACACAAAAATTTGAAGTCTACATTCTACAATAACTTAAATTAATTTATTTTATACAATTATTCAATATGTCAACACAATAAATTATTATAACAATTGAAATTATTCCATTTCAATCCCAATTTAATTAAATGTATATTATTAAATCTTTTAACTATAAATTATCGCATGTCAGGAAATCTGATAGTGAATAAAAACATTTGTCAGTAAGTAATTTTTTAACTCTGTCTTGAATATTGGGAATGGTAAGTTTTTGATCCTATCGGGAAGCTTGTTAAATATTTTACTAGCGACACAGAATACGCTTTTTCGTTTTAACGCAGTACTTGCAGGCTCTGTGAATATATGTTTACCGTACCTAGTACTCCGCGGAAAGAACTCAGAGACCATCTTAAAAAGAGTTGGATTTGCTTTGACAAACACCGCGGCCTCAAATACATACAGACAGGGCAATGTTAGTACTTTTAAATCCTTAAAGTGTGGCATACAACTGTCTGTTTGCTTGAGTCCGCGGATTGCCCTTATGCATCTCTTTTGCGCCTTGAAGACAGTCTCTCTGTTCGTGGAGTTTGCCCAGTATATGGTGCCATAGCGCAACGTCGATGCCACGAAACCATGATATGCTGTCATGACAACCTCAACACTTGACTGTTTCGCAAGTTTGTAGAGAGCATAGGCAAATTGGTTCAGCTTTCTACAAGTTGCTTCAGTGTGAGGTTTCCATGTCAGCCCACTGTCTATATGAAGCCCCAAAAACTTGGTATCATTAACCGCTTCTATTGGAGTTCCTTGGTAGACGCAAGTAATGGGAGTAGTCAATGTACGCTGGCGTTGTCTAAAATGAATTATTTTGGTTTTTTTTAAATTGATCAGTAAGTTATTACTTTCAAGCTGATGATACGACTTAAAGTATTATTAATTTCTTTTTCGTAGGTATTTATATTCTTGCATTCAATAACTACTGTACTGTCGTCTGCGAAAAGAACCATTGGATATTCAATGTACTGTGGGAGATCGTTGATGTATACCAGGAACAAGAGCGGTCCTAATACGCTACCCTGGGGGACTCCACGTATGGTTTGTCGCATTTTAGATTTATAGGTCTCTTGTCTTCTTGTTTTTAAGCATGTCTGTGTCAGTTCGGTGTATTGTGTTCTATGACTTAAAAATGATTTGATGAGGTGTTTGTTACCTCAGAACTTTGTCATTGATGAGCCGATTCGAATTATTTTTTTTATTCATACCTATCTATATACTTCCAGGTGGGTCCCATTTTTTCAAAATTCAGTTAGATGATGGGATCCATGAGGAATTGAGGGGACTCCTCAATTTTATTAGGCACGCGTGTAGTGATTTTGGTATTTTCTGTTATAACTACATCCGGAATCATAAATTTGGTGGCGAGGAATTGATGATGAAGGAAGAACCACAGATGACTTATCGAATTCCTCAAGTACTTAAAAGTGCAAAAGTACGTCACAGGTTCTGATAAGATTCCGTTGAAATAGGAACGAATGAAGTGCCATTGGTGATGATCTTGGGGAATCGATGGAAGTCCTCAAATATTATCGGCCCACATACAGCTATTCGGTTTTTTCTATAGTAATCAACGCATTTGCTATCGGAAATCAGTTCATGTGGTAAATTGTAAAAAATAGGAAATGTTCTCGTGGCTTGGCGGAATACTAAATTGAAGTCGGTTAAAACTTTGTTTTTAAAGTAAATTATTATATGAAGCCCAAACACGACAAGCTTATCTTAGTTAAGGCGCCGTAGGTTCAGCGAAGTTAAGCGAACAGTGTTTTTGAAACAATATAATGTGTCTGTTTATAATAATATGGTTTAAAAAAATACGAATTGTAAATCAGTGTTTAGAAACATGATTAAGCATTTTTCGCTATATAGAAAAAAATCACGAACATAGGTCTAAAAGGGTCTAAAATACACTTAAAATATTTATTACAAATTACGAACAAAAGCTAAAAATATTAAAATGGCTTCTAAAAATCGGCAATATCATGTTTGAGGGAAATCAGTGTTTACTTTTTTATTTATTTAAACGGCCAAAAAATTAAAATTAAAAAACATGATTTCCGCGCTTCCGAGCACGCACTTTCATCTCGCTCACGCTTATGCTCAGTGAGAGGGAGAGAAGACCATGAACCTACGGCGCCTTAAGGAGTCGTTTTGGCTATGTTCTATATCCATCATCAGATCAACTCTTCAAATAGATTCCCCATGATCTTTTTTCTCCGGTGTTCCAGCGTTCTATAGAAGGAACAAAATATGAATGCTCAATCCATCTCAAAACCCTTCCTACAATAGCGGGTACACTTCACCTTACCTGTCATGTCACGTCAACGCAAACCTATCGGCTTCAGCGGCGGTCTTGATCCGCAGTTCATTATAGGTTTTTTATTTAACTTGCTTGCTTACTTGCTGAGTTTGAAAAACAATAAAATAGCGAGGGTTTATTTTTTGCATTTTGAGATCGTTCGATTCCCGGGTGAGACACGCGAACTTTAGAAGATCTTGCAATGCAGTTTTGTCTCTTAGTTATAAAAAGTTTCCTTTCAGTAAAATGAGCTAACCAAAAGAGGTAGTTCCCCTGCAGGGCCCATTTTTTCCACCATGTATACAGATTATATATATAGAATAGTGACTAACGGTACTGACTTAAGATACTTAAGGCGCCGTAGGTTCAGCGAAGTTAAGCGAACAGTGTTTTTGAAACAATATAATGCGTATGTTTATAATAATATGGTTTAAAAAAAATACGAATAGTAATCTTGAGGCTTTTCTGCAGGGAAATCAGTGTTTAGAAACATGATTAAGCATTTTTCGCTCGATAGAAAAAAAATCACGAACATAGGTCTAAAAGGGTCTAAAATACACTTAAAATATTTGTTACAAATTACGAACAAAAGCTAAAAATATTAAAATGGCTTCTAAAAATCGGCAATATCATGTTTGAGGGAAATCAGTGTTTACTTTTTTATTTATTTAAACGGCCAAAAAATTAAAATTAAAAAACATGATTTCCGCGCTTCCGAGCACGCACTTCCATCTCGCTCACGCTTATGCTCAGTGAGAGGGAGAGAAGACCATGAACCTACGGCGCCTTAACCGATTGTCGTCACGGCGCCGTGATCAGCCCCCCCTATTCCGTAACTTGTGTTAAGCTCACCTCAACGCTCACCCACATATATATCTTGACACCGCGATGCGTCGTAACTAAGCGTAGGTTGAGTTATAATTTCGTGACGGGTGACCGGTGGGGTGAGCCGCATTTGCGCGTAACGAATAACAGCCCAGGCAGGTTTTGATCCTACATGTGTCTGTTCCCCAGGTACATAGACCCGGAATGCCTGCCGACGCGCTACGGCGGGAAACGGAAAGAGACTTCCCTATACACCTGGCTGACCAAGATCCATCATTACAGGAACAAAGACTTCGATGACGACATCAGCAAGCTGGGATACTCCTGCGACTACTAAAGCGCAATTTACACATGCGACAAATTGCATGCGACTTTCATTACATTGCGGGTTACCGAGGTATACTGAGGCCAATTGATCTATCAAACCCAATGTAGTTGAACTTGCATGCAGTTTTTTGCATGAGTAAATTGCGCTTTAAATACTCTTATTTTGAATAATGATTAAGAAGTGTGAACAAATCCATACTAATATTATAAATGCGAAAGTGTGTCTGTCTGTCTGTCTGTCTGTCTGTTACCTCTTCACGCTTAAACCGCTGAACCGATTTAGGTGAAATTTGGTATAGAAATAGTTGAGTCCCGGGGAAGGACATAGGATATATTTTCATCCCCGGAATCATCCCCTAAGGGGGTGAAACGGAGCTGCGATATAAACGAGTTCCACGCGGACGGAGTCGCGGGCAGAAGCTGTAAGGAATAAGTGTGTTGTGGGCGATGGGCAACCCGTCACTACGATATCACATTCTGTCGATCTTTTTACCCACATTTATGCTAAAAGTGGCACTGGAACATAAGTTAAGTGCTCTGCCTACCCCTTTTAGAAATAAAGGCGTGAATCTATGTAGGCGCGTAGTACCTATGTATGTAAATAGGGAATGTATACATTTTTAAATATTCGGAAACGTGACGCCCCTAGAGTTGCAACCCTCCGTAGGCTACTGTAACCACTTACTGATGGTAACTGGGCTTACATTTGCAAGTGTAAGCCCAGTTAGCAACCTAAAAATGTGCCATTAATTTTTTTTAACTAAAATGTAAATGTAACTAAATGCAAAAACGTCTCGAGAGTAAACCTATAGGTACTATTGTTGCACGGCCCGCTCCATAAGGCGCGGAGATGAGAAAGAGATAGGATGATCCAATGATTTATGACCTGACTCGCCAGTTGGTTTTGCGGATACTATAATCAATGCGTAATATGCGTAGACAGAGGAGCTACCGCGAAGTGAAAACGAACTTCGTTCGCGTATCTCCGTCTTTGTCGCTCGAAATAACAAGTGCGACAGAGAACGAAATACACGAACGAAATTCGTTTTCGGTTCGTAGTAGCCCCTCAGGCCTTTAGGATTATTCCCAGCGTACCGCTGGCTGTGATAAAATCATCCGTCCGTTTAGTTTCATTAGTTAGTTAATGAGGAGGAACCTTTACATAATACTTACTAAATGAATATTAGTCTTTCGGGGGGGACTACGTAACGTAAAATCAGTTTTTTGGCCGATGTCACGCTTTTCCCGACCTCTTTTTCCCCTGTTGCTGTTACGTAATATGTGGATGGTCCCTTCTCAGAGAAATGGAAGGCACCTAATTGAAGTTTGTTATCTTAGAAATGTGGTGATACGGCGGAATAATGGCGTCATCGCCATAGTAAGGTAGTTCGCTCAAAATGAGCATATATAAGTATACGCGTTCATACTGTATACGAATTAAGGGTGATTTTTATATTGCTTTAGTATAATTATTTTATTTCAATACTAGTATATTTTTATAGGACAATTAATATATTATGTTATGAAAATAAAGTTTAACTACATATTTGACTTATATGTATTTATAACCCCCGACGCAGAGAGGGGGATGTTATAGGTTTAACGGTGGTATATATATCGTAGCTCCCAAACGGATGAACTGATTTTCGTTTAGTTTTTTTTTGTGTCATAGATAATTTTATCCCGAGTGTTCTTAGCCATGTTTCATGAAAATCTGATCAGCCGTCTTTGAGATACCTATTGGACTTTAAAATGAAAATGTCGGGGGTTTCTCAACTTTTCTAAGTTGTAGTTATACTTAAGTTGAAACAAAAGTAACGTTAGGTATACCAATAAACATGACATGAGAATCGACTGTTAAAAAATAAAAATTGTTTCATTTAACTGCACAGGGTGGACTAATGACCTAGTAAAGGTCGAGGAAGTCCGCTGGATGCGGATGGCGCAGGACCACTCACTTAGGCACTCTTTGGGGGAAGCCTATGTCCAGCAGTGGACGTATTTCGGCTGATGATAATGATGATGAAGTTTTCTTCATACTAGAGGTTCTGCCCGCATAATAGAGAGAACTCAAAAGAAGCTGCGGTTTAAAATTAAAATAGTAAGTCCTGCCATATCGTTCTGAAGGTACATTCTCGTGAAAGATGTTTTCATCGGATGAGTCACACATCAGCCGAAAGACGTCCACTGCTGGACATCGGCTTCCCCCAAAGAGTGCCAAAGTGATCGATCCAGCGCCACCCGCGACTCCCGCAACTTCCGCCTTCCGGTACGTGGTCGCCACTCGAGAACCTTTTCGCCCCAACGGCCATCGGTTCTACGTGCTATGTGCCCCGCACACTGCCACTTATCGGATGAGTAGTTCCAGGAAATACCCCATACTTACTGCAGAATTAGGTACAACCTCCCATGATTGTTAATCTTTATAATATTCGTAAAGACTAGCCCGCGGGTTCACCCGCGTATTGTAAAGAACCCTGGCAATATAAAGCCTATGCCCATCCAGAAAGGCCGTTCTCCAAACAGGTTTTTAGGGAATGCAATAAGCGGTCGTATTTCATAACTGGTTATGATTTCGGCGATGGTGGAACATTAACCGATAACCGGTTATAACTGTCAAAAAAGAGAGTAGAGTCAAATAATAGTAGTGTATAATTCTGGTCTAAAAACATATTATCCCTCGAACAATTTTTCCTAACTTTGCACGGGAAAATAACCATCTCGTGGCATTATTTTAGAGCGTGAGCGTGAGCTTTGATAATTACATTCTCGGCTTCCTTATCACGCTCACCTGCGG
This sequence comes from Epinotia demarniana, assembly GCA_945867215.1. Classification (NCBI taxonomy): domain Eukaryota; kingdom Metazoa; phylum Arthropoda; class Insecta; order Lepidoptera; family Tortricidae; genus Epinotia; species Epinotia demarniana. Next base: position 3,109,910 of record OX244273.1, on the reverse strand, counting down.
TTCGCGTGAACAATTACGCCTCTGTTGTGATTATCAACATACCTCACTTGGATCACAATGTACTATTAGACCCTTGTCATATAATCTACTATAGTCTTTTGAGTAAGTAAGGCACCGTTAAAAAAGTAACTACGGTCACTTCAAGTTCACTTCATAGCATGAAGTTATTCGCCTTTTGAACTATTCTACTTTTGTGGAATAAAGATAATAAAGAAATAATGCACGATCTAAAAATGCTCGCTTGGCAGTGTGTCTCACTTTTACATGAAGTAGCCCCAGTTTTGTATGGAAGGCTCGCTACCAGGCATGTTTTTTTTATAGCAAAATAGCAAAAATATACATATCACTTACAGGCTAGTCCAACACATGATATGTACAACAAAAATACATTAAGATTAAAGCAAAAAATAATACATCAATTAAACTTAAGTAGTAATAGCTAATAGGTTACCTATCTACGCAGTCATACTCTGCGAATATTTAAGAAATAAGTACAATATAATTGCCTGTTTGCGGCTTTCGTAAACTCAGTCAGAGTGCAATTCAACAAGTATTTTTTTGTGGAAAGCGGGTTTAGTATGTTTTCATCACACTTCCTCGTCAACGGCGTTTTTACTTGCGTGCGTACAGAGCAGTTATAGCCGTTTTACCTCCCACGGGATGTTAAGTTTAGTTTTAAAATATAGAACCCACTCATACTTCACTTCGGACTGAGGATGTTTCCAATCAGCCAAGGTGTATTTCATATCTTCAAAAGTTTGCTGCAACCAACTTTTAATATGTATAAAACATATCTTTATATTAAAGTTGACTGCAATTTAATGTTTAATATGTAGTTAAGTGTCTATGTAAAACGTTTTAAGTGTTTTTAAGGCGCCGTAGGTTCATGGTCTTCTCTCCCTCTCACTGAGCATAAGCGTGAGCGAGATGGAAGTGCGTGCTCGGAAGCGCGGAAATCATGTTTTTTAATTTTAATGTTTTGGCCGTTTAAATAAGTAAAAAAATAAACACTGATTTCCCTCAAACATGATATTGCCGATTTTTAGAAGCCATTTTAATATTTTTAGCTTGTGTGCATAATTTGTAACGAATATTTTAAGTGTATTTTAGACCCTTTTAGACCTATGTTCGTGATTTTTTTTCTATCGAGCGAAAATTGCTTAATCATGTTTCTAAACACTGATCTCCCTGCAGAAAAGCCTCAAGATTACTATTCGTATATTTTTTAAACCATATTATTATAAACAGACGCATTATATTGTTTCAAAAATTCTGTTCGCTTAACTTCGCTGAACCTACGGCACCTTAAATCGTGGCTGCATACCGAAGGGTCTTTGCCATACGCGCCTCACGTCAAATTCAACAAAATGGACGACTGACATGTTGCAGTTTTTATTACGATTTGCATTAATTTCTTCTAAAATGTATTTGTTTCCTCGCAAAAGTGATGAAAAAATTAACATTGTGTATAACACGGGGGCGTAAGAATATTGCAAACTCGAGTCATCAAAAGCCCTCCGCCTTCGGCGTCGGGCTTCTGATACTCTTGTTCGCAATATTCCACTTACGCCCCTCGTTAAACAATGTACTATCATGGCCCGGACAATATGGGCGCGTTAGGCGGATTTCACACTGCGCCGCATCTCCGGACGGAGGTGCGGCGCAGCTCCGTGCCTCCGTCCGGAGATGCGGCGCAGTGTGACATCCGCCTTAGCGAGCAGGTTGGTGCGCGCTACGGGGCCCGCGAGCAAGCGCGGGGCGCGCCGCCGCGGCCGGCGCGGCACCACTAGCGCCAGCGTCAAGCCCTGGGTTATGTAAATTTCTCGCTGGCCTGGTCACGCGGAGTCTTCCTCGGCGGCGGCGGGTGGCTCGGTGGGGACGGCGTCGGCCTCCGGGTCGAGCCAGTTATGGTTCCGCATGTACAGCAGTCGCAGGTGCGCCTCCACGCACATCACCTGGCATTCATTTACCATTGTTAACGCACACTTATCACCCCCGCACAGGATCGACTCTGCCTCAGACACTCGCCATCCGGTGTCCTGCCGTTTGACCAAAAGTCATTTGGCAAAATTACACTTGACAAACAACGTTTAGCAAAAAAATGTTTCGCCAATTGATCATTTTACTACTAGTCATTTTACAAATGACTCACTTTGCAAAATGATCAACAGTTAAATTTACACTTCATAAATAATTATTTGACAAAATAATCATTTAGCAACTGAGTTATCAGACAAAACTACTATTGGTCTAAAAATCTGACGTCTAGACAGAATAGAAAAACCCTAGGTATACTAAGCGTCATATAAAAAGGCAATTAGACTAATCATGGAAAAAACCTGGGTCTCCGTTAGGTACGACGACGAGCGAAGCGAGGAAAGGAGTGTTAGGTTGAACTGCGAACATACAGCGCGCGAGCCGAGCGAGCGAAGCGAGCGTGCCGCGGCAGGGGCCGGCGAAGCGGCATAACCGACAACTTTTTACTAATACTAATCTAATCTTGTAACTTACCTGTAAATAATCTGTACCAAATGAAAGTTGACATTTGGATTTGGACAAATGCTTAATTTGCGAATCATATTATTTGGTGAAATGAAAAAAAGTCAATTGACATTTTATTGGGATCCTGTTGTTTTACCAAATTTATTTTGGTCAAATTTCATTTCCCAAACAAATTTTACCAACTATTTTGTTTGCCAATGCAAACTTTGGCACAATTTTAATACGAATATTTTCATTACGTCAAATTTTCATTCAGCAAAATATTATTACGAAAAATTACATTATGGCATGTGGTCTTTTAGCAAATGCTTTAATAAGGCAAAACAACATTAGACAATAAACATTTCGTCAAGTTAATGTTATGGCAAATTATAAATAGACAAAGTAACAATTGTTTGGGTTATGACACTTTATAAAAAATACTATTAATAAAACGGCACGGTCCCTTAAATAAAAAAATACACGGTTAAGTAGGTCGGTAGGCAAAGGCGTTAAATTAGGTTAGGGCAGCCAAAAAAGGGCGGCTCGGGGGGCAAAGCCTCCTATAAGTAAAAAAAACAAACAGTCGTAACAATTGTATTATTTGGTAGATTAGGTTAGGTTAGGGTTAGCTTGTGTCCCTTAGAGCGGAAATAGGCACCCCGCGAAGTGGGGTGACGTCGACACGCTGGCGGTTAGGTTAGAACTGCGACCTCTACACAAATTAATTTTCCCTACCCACATAACAAAAAAACTTGGTATTTTATTGTGTATCTTATACACCATTGAAATAAAGATATAAATGATTTGTCATTGAAGAGTTCCTCTGTTGATTAACCGACGGAATAGAAACGGTCAATTAAATATTGACGATACAAATCACTTGCCTTATTTTGTTTTGGTTAAAACATATTATGCCAACTAACGTATTTGACTGAATGAAATTTGGTCAAAGTACCAGTTGGTAAACGAGATATTGCCTAAACATGAATATGCCAAACATAAGGTTTGCGTAAGAATTATTTGTCGAGTGTTAATTTGGCAAACGATTATTTGGCAAATGAAATTCTACGAAAAATGTTTGGGAAGTGATAATTTGTCAAAATTTTTTTGGTAAAACAAAGGTAACCCCATTTTATTATTTAACCCATTTGCCAAGTGTAGTGTTTGCTAATTGATCATTTGCTAAGTGAGTTTTTGTAAGATGATACTTTTGTCAAATGTCTCGTTTGCCAAATGATCATTAGGTGAAACGTTGTTTGTCAAATGTCATAATTTTTTGGTCAAACATTAGTGAACCTCGCCATCCACCTGCCGTCCACGCGGCGTCAACCCAACGCAACAGCTGCTGCTAGGGAATGCAATAACCGGTTTAACCGATAACCGGTTATAACAGGTTGCGGTTATTTCATGTCCAAAACAAAGAAATTCTCGGTTATACAACAGACAATAACTACTAGACCTATGTGACAAATTTGGCAGCCGAAATACACGCTATCTTTTATACATAAGACCAACTACAAGTTTGTACAAGATTATCCCCTAATATAACAAAAAAACTTTTGCTTCGATTTCTGCCACGGTCACTTTGAGAATTAGGCGCATGTCACACTGCGCCCCATCTCCTGACGGAGGTGCGGAGCTGCATAGAAATTTCGCCGGATGGAGATGCGGTGCAGTGTGTCGAATCATACGGAATTTATATACAAACTGAGGTACTTGCATACAACGAGCTCCGTACCTCCGTCCGGAGATGCGGCGCAGTGTGACATCCGCTTTAATGATAGATTTTTGGACCTACATACCTGTTCAGAGTCGCTGTACCCGAGCAACTGCACCGTGTATCCGAACACGCTGGTCGATATTTTCGCCTCCGCCACCGCCAGGTAGTTGTCTTCCGTGTAGAACGGGTAGTTCTCGATGCGGTACTGCCCCGCTTTGATTGGACAGTGGATACTGCAAGGGATTTAAACTTATGTTCGCAATAACATTTCGTTTAATTCGAAGTCCGGATTTCATCCAAAATATTATCTGAAGTTCCGGATGTTGATGAATATGCAGCGTGGCAATCCCTAAGTGTCACGAACAGGTTCCACAAACCCATCGTTAAATTCATCGTCTACCCCATCGCCCAAGCAATAAACGGTTTTGGAGTACCAGCTGAAAGTTCTCAGGGTTCCTATCTCTACAGATACCCAAAAGTAGTAAGTAGTTGGGCTCACTCACTTGGGCTATACAGCCGCGAGAGCACGAATTCTCAATTTTCTCAAGAATGCCCGAAGCGGTCGAAAGAAGTTGCCTATTAGTGCATGCACTAAACTAAATTAAAATAAATTTAAGTTAAGTTTTGTACTAAAAAGTAATTTAATCAATCAATGAAATTGTATCTACTAAACTGTATTATAACCATAGAGACGAAGAGCGGTGCTTCCCAACACAAGTATTGCTATACTTACCGGGAGACGCCAGCCACGCATGTACTTTAACCTACTTTAGTATGATACCAATAAATATTTTTGATTTTTGATTTTTTTGATTAGTATAAAGGCTTCGTCGATGCAAGCGAGCCCTGTCGACGCGACCGTACCGAAAAGTACCTACGGTAACAGAGGGGCTACCGCGAAGTGAAAACCAACTTCGTTCGAATGCCTCCCTCTCTGTCGCTCGAACTAGCATGTGAGGGAACGAAGTTCGTTTTCGTTTCGCGGTAGGCCCTCAGGTTATGGCGACGCCACACGGGCTGCGCGATGGCCGCGTGTTCTTTGTGAGCGTATTCACACTGCCGGCGAGGACTCTCTCGTCACTAGTTGATCGCAGCGATAAAAGCTATCAACGTTAAAACTCGCTCTGCGGTTCTCTGCGCTTGGCGTTGAGCGACCATTCTACCGTACAACTGCACGTCTATCGTAAGACGGCCGCGACATACTCTCGATTTTTCTCGCACTATAGGTAAGGTACCTCTTGTTCTAAGTGTTCTAATAAGAGAGAGACGGATAGTGCGAGAAAAATCGAGAGAGCTCGCGCGCCATCTTGTGATGCCGTGCTGGGCGAGTGGTGCGAGTAATCGCCCGTCGCACTCGACACTCGCTTATAGCCGAGCGACAAGATCGAAACTACACACTCGCTTCTCGCCGCTCGCCCACTCGTCTCTATTTTCTAGTTCTACTCGTTTATCGCTCGTCGCCGGCGGTGAGACCAGTGCCTAAGTCACAGCTCATTAGAGCCACCCTGCACCCGACCCGCACCGCCTCGCCTCGAGCGGTTAGTATTCTTTATAAGGATTTGTATCGGCATGCGCTCACTACATCAACTCCGTAGTTAGTAGAGTTCCGAGGCGAGGCGGTGCGGGTCGGGTGCCGGGTGGTTCTAATGAGCTGAGACCTTTACTCACTTGGGTTGTAAGAAGTGGAAGAACATGCTATAAAGATGGAAGCCCGTCACGCTCTCGTCCGTGCAGCCGCCGCGCACCACCGTGTACGACCGGTAGTGGTCGCACGTGTCCGTGTTCCTGATATCCGGACACTTCTGCATCGTCGCCTGTAATAAAGATTAGCGGTGATTGGCCGGTGGGCCGGCGAATGCTGGTGTAATTATAATCATTTACATCTCCCTGGCACTTCCCGGTAAACATACTCTTATTTAATACAGAGGTCTGCCACTGGACACCCTGTATCAATAAAAGATATTGGATTAAAAGTGCGTGTGAAAAATGAATGAAACTCGTAAGACGGTATACTCGTAAAAGTGTCTTCGTGTCTTAATTCATGACTCATGATCTTGACGTGCTCCCACCGAGCTCTATCTGGTGATGCCTGAACTCTTAAGGCCTCCACACACCGAACGCGGGTCGGGCGGTATCTCTATCTGTTTCGCACAGTAGGCCCGCGCAACTGTGTGATAGAGATAGTGAGAGATATATTAAATGCGTTGGTATTGAGAGATACAATTATAGAGAGACGCGTTCGGTGTGTGGAGGTCTTCAGTGAATTATACTAGGGAAGAACAAAAGAGGGTAAGTAATAATACCTTAACATCCCACCCATTAGTGATATTGGCAGTGATATTCAAGTGTCCCGTCAGTATGAAGTCGTAGAATCGGCGCATGATGCTGAGCTCGGAGACGCTGACGGGCAAGTCTGCGCCGGCGCACGGGCCCGCGCGGCTCAGGAACAGGTGCGTCGGGGCCGCCACCGCACCAGAGCGGGACGGGCAGAGGAGGAATATGAAGAGCACCGTGGGTGGAAGCAGGATCAACATTGTTCGATCAAGATACACCAGACAAGTGTAATGGAAACTGTGGCTTACTGGTGACTTTAATTTCAACTACTGCTACGTGTTACTGTAGACTACTCAGAGGCGTCTTTACCTATGGTGCAAGGTGTGCCTTGCATACGGGCGCAACGATCCTTTAGGACACGTGTAGGGTACTTTTGGGGCACCTGTTCTCACTAAGAACTATGTACGTTAGTGCGTGTTGAGATAAAGCGCGGTTATTCGAACAATGACACACTATTTTCTATTCCTAGTGATTAGCTAGGTTCAGTACAGGTGTGTAAAGTAACTCCCAAGGCACTAGTGGAATTTTCAAGTATTGAAAAGACCTACTGAACGATTTTGAACGTGTGTTTTAAAAGTAAAATGACATTGTGAAATTGTGTAAATGTTAGTTTGAACAAATGAATTTCTGATAACTTTTTAATGACGGATGGCTGTGGTGATTTAGGGTAGAATGATTGTCTGATTTGGCTACGGTTTGGTAAACAGGGGCCTTGTTCAATGCGCTTAAATGGCAACTCGTGACATCACCAATTTTGTGATATCACGTTGGTAAACAGGGGCCTTGTTCAATGCGCTTAAATGGCAACTCGTGACATCACCAATTTTGTGATATCACGCTATTCCGATGATGACTTAGTTTGTTTATCAAAATATTTAAACAGCAAATGGGCCACAAGGTCACTTTCACAAGTCAAAATGTCTATCTATAGACTCAAAATAGTATGAGTAGGTACATCTTTCATATAGGTAGTTTCTGTTGAGTTTGTTACGGCATTACTTCTTAGCAGTGGTCTACTTTTACAGAGATGCTGGTTGATTTTTGACTTGTAGAAGTGCCATTACGGCCTATTTGCAGAATAAATTGGTCATATTTTTTAAACATATTTTAAATTCTTTTCTCATATTTTTAACCTGTAACTCTATACAAATGTATGAAACTATAGGTCTATAACTGTATTACTCACATAGCCATTAGCTAAGTTACTGATGTGTATTTTTTTAAGACTGTTTGTTTCTAAACAATAAAAAAAAACATTTATTTATTTATGTCAAAAACAATAAGACAGAGAAAAAAAAACTTATTTCTTAGAGATGTATAATAAGGTCTCCAAGTGTCAAAATCAAATGAAGGCCGCATTGAACTGCCCCCTACACCAAGCGCCAGTTGTGCAGCGCAGCCTTATCAGTCAGTCTCGTTCTATCGAACGGTGTCAGCCAGTGACGGACGCTCTATCTTGTCACTTATCGCGTGATATGGCCGACCATGATACGGGGCCAGGGCTGTTATTCGCTAAAATAATGATATACTTCGCGACGGCGTTCCAACACCAGCGGCCCTAGCATACTAACAAAATGACGTCTTTTATGCACATGTTTTATGCCCACAACCGACGTATAAAATTTTACCGTCATGAGCTAACATGGTATACCGTCATCCACGTAAAATGTGACCATTTATATGTCTTGCACATAAAACTACTTTTTTTACGTCACATTCTAACATGCTCTTGACTTTGGCACATAAAACGTGACGATATGAACCGTTGACGGACGAAATGTAGGTCACTCGAGACCCCTGATAAATTTTAACACTATGAAAACAATACAATTGGCCGCAGGATAGTATCTGTAAAATTTCTGTCACAACACACGGTTTCAGTTTCAAAACGTATTAGTTCGTTTGCTGTTTGGATGGATTACTTTTCTACGACTTTTTGCTTGACAATTGGATTTCGATATCGCATATTGACACGACCCGTGGTAATTTACTTTCATTTAAAGGCGTACGAAAACATATATAATATGCGCATCTTCAAGAAATCTAATAAAGTTGTTATGGAGTAAATAATCAACGAAAATAATTATACTTAGGTAAGTATATACAAATTCTCCTTATCCATTGTTGAAATTGTTGGAATTATCTATCCTAATATTATAAGAGGACAAAGTCTGTGAGTTTGAAGCTTTGCAAGTTTGCGTGTTTCAAAAAATCTTTGAATACGTATAGATTGGGGTTTCTGGGTGGTGGTAGGCTATATTTTATCCCACGGGTTTGACTACTTTCTTTGAATTATGTGGGAGAAGCAGCGCGGGCAGCTTGTCGTCTAATAAATCAATTGTTAGCTTTAGCCTTGGCCTACATTTACTTTTTCTCAATTTCAACAAGCATGCACGAAGAAAACAGTAACACTTGTACCATAAAATGAATTACGATACAAACTTACAAATATTATAGGAAAAACGGGGCGGGAGTAAAGTAAATAAATAAAAACGAGAAGCGATTATAATACATCTTTATACGAGAGTACAACTTTTAAGTAGCAGGGCAGTGCTTATTATTACTCTTTAATTAAGTAGTATTATATTGGGTCTCTAACCATAGACTGCGATTGAACGAATGAAAAGAATGTAATAATTGGTAGAAATTCAGTTGTATATATTGGCAACACTACACTTCTTTTTGCTTCATATATTTTACGCTATGGCATAAATATATGTTGCGAGATTAGCATGTTAGCTAAGTAACGTAAAAAATGGGCACAATCGTAAAGTTATACGTCCGAACGTATATGGTACGTAAATATATGGCCGATTAGTATGCTAGCCGGGCTGGTCGGAGAGATGAGTGGCGCTGGGTGGTAAAAATCGCCACTCACAACATGACAACATACCACCGCCACTCCTACAAGAGTGTGAAAACGAAGAACAAAATATGGGTTACAGTAGAAGTGCGGCAACGAGCAAATCCTTATCATGTTGTGGTAACGCAAATGTTAAATGTCATGTAAGATAACAATAATAATTATGAAACTTACGTAATATGCAGTCAATCTCACAAAGGGTCTCGGGCTAGGGATAAGAACAATGCTAAGCATTACGTAAGAGCTCCTCTTCCTGTTCGTAATTTTTCATTACATACATACATACATTTTATCGCCTTTATCCCTAAAAGGGGTAGGCAGAGCACATGAAACTTATGTTCCAGCACCACATTTAGCATAAATGTGGGTATAAAAGATCTAAAAATGTGATATCGCAGTGACAAGTTGCGAGCCCATCGCCCACAACACACTTCAACCCTGTTCCCTTAGTCGACTCTTACGACACCCACAGGAAGAAGGGGGATGGTGCTATTCTAACCCGACACCACACGGGGAATTTTCACAAGCCTCAATTTTACACAAAAGCATTCTTCTCATTCGCAAAAATTCTACTAACAATGATCTAATAACAACGGCTAAATACGGTTACTACTAGCGTATTATATACTTATTCAGAATTCTCTCTCTACAATAGTTCAGTTCACTCTTCATGGAGTGGTCGTGGTTTCATGATGATGTATGGATAAAGCAACCCTCGCATACGCGATTCAGAATTACAAACACATAAAATCAAAACTCATATACGGATCGGTGACGCTTAACCCTTTTCTTGGACAATAACAAAAAAAATTGAGTTCGAGCCTCGTTTGCCCCTTGTAGAGCCAAAAAAAATGTCTGTTACATAAATACAAAAAGAATACCAAAAAATGTGTATCTTATAATATAAGATACAATGTCAAGAAAAGGGTGATGAGAAACCGCTGTAATTCCAGATTTTTAGGCTACTATTCTATTGCTATTGAAAAATCAGCGCTGGTGGTACATTTATGGGCCAGCAGTTGCTGAATGGTTTGCCTTTATAATGATTATTTTTGAATCATATTTATTTTGTAGCTTATATGTTAATCTTTTTGTATTCATTTGTGATCAATATACTTAAAATATTTAATTAACGAAATTACATCCCCGGTGGTAGGTAACCATTGTTGTCCAATGGGTCACTATCGTGGATGTAAGAGTAGGTATCTTAGAATGACCAATTCATGCAATTCCTATAATACAGAACCCTAAAATCTTTTAAAGGTCATAACCATTACAAACTTGTGAGGAATTACAATCTGTTTGTTTGACGAGAGATTGTTTTTATCAGAGTTATTTAACTAGACTGTAGGTATACAACGGATGTGTACTTAAGGCATAAGATGTGACGTATAATATAAACCAGCGTGTAACTTAGCCTACCTACTCTTTAAACAGTTTAAACTCTCGCGCTTTGTACTGAAGTTACATAGGTATTTCCAACATTAATTACGCATTAGATCCGTGTAAAGTGAACTTTTAAATTACTGTGTTTAGGTGTTTTATATAAGTAGTGCCAAGATGGAAGAAGTAAACTACGCGGCTATACTGCACGGGCCTTATGATGTCAAAATAGTAAGTGATACCTACCTATCAGAATCCGAGGATAAATGTCCGATTAAGATGATCTACCTCTACAGTCTTAAAGGTATAACCTATAATAATGGAGAATTACATACAATAACTTTTTATAACAAAATGTTCGTAATATTGTGCTTTAGTATATGTAAGCTTTAATTTGTCACAATCCTTTAAAACCCGGATATTATAATTAATTACCTACTTATTTTCCTGTTCTTTGTTCATCTTGTAGGAAAAATGGTCAATGCCCGAGATAAACGACAATGGTAAGTCGCATGCAGAATATTTATTTACAACGATTATCGAAATCATTTTAAGTTAGTTATAAGTAAGTAATACATTTGTTTCGGCTACACTATTTAAATACTAGGGACTTACAGTCACCAACATTCATACCCTACCACAACTATATGCGAATAAATACACATCTGTGACATCTCACACGACTGTATTTTTATAGCGGCTAAGACGTATTTGATGCAGTACGCGGTATACTCTTGCTTGCCAGAATTTCATTTGCCCGAATTTTATCTGCCATAATATTCAACTGCCATAAAGTTGTTTTCTATAATTTTGTATGCCATACTCATTGTTTACCATATTAATTATATGCCAGAATACTTGTTTTCAATAATATCAATATCAATAATCTCATTTTCCATAATCATTGTAATCCATAACTATCACATGCCATAATGTCATTTGCCATCCATCTCAACATCCATAATATTCATATGTAATAATGCTGTGTGATAACGTACGTATTGAAGTGTCTAAAATGAAAAAAAAAACCTCGAACCTATCTGCGATCCGGGTCGGTTTTGCCACTAAGTAAAAATAAACTTTTCTAAGTAAAAAAGATAGTGGTGTATCATAGGCAGTAGGGAACAGGGGCTTAGTGGCAAAACCGACTCGGATCGCGGATAGGTTAGAAGACGGAAGCGGGAGCTTGCTCCCGCTTTCGTCTTCGAGGTTATCTATATATATAAAAGAAGGATACCTGATCTACCATCAACGCACAGCCGAAACTACTGGGACTAGAAACTTGACATTTACACCAGGACTTCCTTTTATGACGTAGGCAACCGATAAGACGGGATTTTTGGAAATTCCATCCCTAAGGGGGTTAAATGGGGGTGCAAAGTTTGTATAGGGGAAACTTTACATTATGAACTAGAGACTTAAAACTTTGTAGAAAGATTACTTATTAAGATACAAAAAAAGTAATTTCAGCGTTTAAGAAAATTCTACCCCTAAGAGGGTTAAATAGGGGTGCAATGTTTGTATGGGGGAAACATTAATTTTTGAACTATGAACTTGAAACTTTGTAGGAAGATTACTCATTAAAATACAGTAAAAGCAATTTCTGCGTTTAAGAAAATTCCACCACTAAGGGGGTTAAATAGGGGTGCAAAATTTGTATTCAAAACTACTGGGACTAGAAACTTGAAATTTTTCCAGAACTTCCTTTATGACGTAGGCAAGGGATAAGACGGGATTTTTAGAAATTCTATCCCTAAGGGGGTTAAATAGGGGTGCAATGTTTGTATGGGGGAAACATTATTCTTTGAACTAGAGTCTTTAAACTTTGTAGGAAGATTACTTAATAGGATACAAAAAAACTTTCAGCATTTTAAAAAACTCGACTCTTACGGGGGTTAAATAGGGGTGCAAAGTTTGTACTCAAAACTACTGGGACTGGAAACTTGAAATTTACACCAGCACTTCCTTTTATGACGTAGGCAAGGGATATGACGGGATTTTTGGAAATTCTATTCTTAAGGGGGTTAAACAGGGGTGCAATGTTTGTATGGGGGAAACATTATTTATTGAACTAGAGACTTGAAACTTTGTAGGAAGATAGTTTATTAGGATACAAAAAAGTGGCTTCAGCGTTTTATAAAATTCCACCCCTAAGAGGCTAAATAGGGGTGCAAAGTTTGTATTCAAAACTACTGGGACTAGAAACTTGAAATTTACACCAGAACTTGCTTTTATGACGTAGGAAAGGGATAAGACGGGATTTTTGGAAATTCTATCCCTAAGGGGGTTAAATAGGAGTGCAAAGTTTGTATGGGAGAAACATTATTTTTTGTACTAGAGACTTGAAACTTTGTAGGAATATAACGTATTAAGATAAAAAAAAGAACTTTCAGCGTTTAAGAAAATTCTACCCCTAAGGGGGTGTAATGGGGGTCCAAAGTTTGTATAAGGGAAACATCATTTGTCTAGTCTAGAGACTTGAAACTTTGTAGAAAGATTACTTATTAGAATAAAATAAAAGTACTTTCAGCGTTTTATAAAATTCCCCTCCTAAGGGGGTTAAATAATAGGGAAATATTATTCTTTGAACTAGAGTCTTTAAACTTTGTAGGAAGATTACTTATTAGGATACAAAAAAAAACTTTTAGCGTTTTATAAAACTCCACTCTTAAGGGGTTTAAATAGGGGTGCAAAGTTTGTATTCAAAACTACTGGGACTAGAAACATGAAATTTACACCAGAACTTCCTTTTGTGACAGAGGCAGGGGGATAAAACGGGCTTTTTGAAAATTCTATCCCTAAAGGGGTGCAATGGGGGTCTAAAGTTTGGATTGGGGAAACATAATTATTAAACTAAAGACTTGAATCTTTGTAGGAAGATTACTTAGTGATACAAAAAAGGACTTTCAGCGTTTTATAATATTGTACCCCTAAGAGGGTTCAATAAGGGTGCAAAATTTGTATTCAATACTACTGGGGCTAGAAACTTGAAATTTACACCAGAACTTCCTTTTATGACGTAGGCAAGGGATAAGGCGGGATTTTTGGAAATTCTATCCTTAAGGGGGTTAAATAGGAGTGCAAAGTTTGTATGGGAGAAACATAATTTTTTGTACTAGAGACTTGAAACTTTGTAGAAAGATTACTTATCTATATATATAAATGCCTTTGTCCTGACTGACTCACTCATCAACGCACAGCCGAAACTACTGGGACTAGAAACTTGAAATTTACACCAGGACTTCCTTTTATGACGAAGGCAACCGATAAGACGGGATTTTTGGAAATTCCATCCCTAAGGGGGTTAAATGGGGGTGCAAAGTTTGTATGGGGGAAACTTTATATTATGAACTAGAGACTTAAAACTTTGTAGAAAGATTACTTATTAAGATATAAAATAAGTTATTTCAGCGTTTAAGAAAATTCCACCCCTAAGGGGTTAAGTAGGGGTGTAATGTTTGTATGGGGGAAACATTAATTTTTGAAATATGAACTTGAAACTTTGTAGAAAGATTACTCATTAAAATACAGTAAAAGTAATTTCTGCGTTTAAGAAAATTCCACCCCTAAGGGGATTAAATAAGGGTGCAAAGTTTGTATGAGGGAAACTTTCCCTTTTGAAAGAGAAACTTGAAACTTTGTAGACAGATTACTTATTATAAAACAAAAAAAGTGCTTTCGGCTTTTTAGAAAATTCTACCCCTAAGGGGGTTAAATAGGGGTGCGAAGTTTGTATGGGTAAACATTATTTTTTGAACTAGAGACTTGAAACTTTCTAGAAAGATTACTTATTAAGATACAAAAAAAGAACTTCCAGCGTTTTAGTACATTGCACCCTAAATGGGGTTAAATAGGGGTGCAAAGTTTGTATGCTGGAAACTTTTCCTTTTGAGCTAGAAACTTTAAACTTTGTAGACAGATTACTTATTTGTATACAAAAAAAGAATTTAAGCGTTTTGGAAAAATCCACCCCTAAGGGGTTTTAAAAAGGGTGACATGTTTGTATGGGGGAAACTTTGTTTTTTAGGTAAAGTAAAAATTTTGTAGAAAAATTACTTATTCAAATATAGAAAAAGTCGTTTCAGTGACTTAGAAAACTCCACCCCTAAGGGAGTGACATTGGGGTTTAGAGTGAATATGGGGAAACTTAGTTTTTGAGCTAGAGACTTAAAACTTTGTAGAAATATTACTTATTATATTACAAAAAAAGGACTTTTTGCGTTTTAGACTATTCCACCCCGATGGGGGTTAAAAGGCAAGGGTTGTATGGGAAACGCTTTTTTTTAGTAAGATACTTGAAACGTTGTAGAAAGATAACTTATCAAATAAAAAAGTACTTCCAGCGTTTAAGAATATTCTATCCCTAAGGGGGTTAAAAGGGGGTGCAAGGTTTGGATTAGCAAAACTCTCAATTATTATCAGAATAAAAAAGATCTTTCAGCGTGTTGGAAAAAATCCTCCCCTAAAGGGTTTACAACGGCATTCAAGGGATGGAGACCAAGAAAATATTATAGGAAGAGATTTGTAACTTCGGTCTTATAGCCTTTATCTTAAAAGACCACAAAACTGATTATTTTGAAATTCATCCCCTATGGGGGCAACATAATTTAGACTGCTTGAAATGGATTCCATAAGGGGGTTAAAAACACTCATCACAAAATGAGCTAAAAGGAGTTGGATGTTTGTACAGGGAACAAGACAATTTTTAATTCAGGGATCTGGAACTTCGCTAAAAGACTAGGTAACTAATTACACCATTTCTTGAAATTCATCCTGTAAGGAGGTTAAAAAGGGTTGGAAGTATGTATGAGGAATAAGTATTTTTTGAAGTAAGGGAATTCATAGGTCTTTTATACTAATTATATGGTAAGCCAAAATAAATAATCCTACTGGTAGCAGAGAAGTAGGCAAGGATAAATTAGAACCACGACCCTTACAGAACCGAACAGCTTCCAGTTCCCATAACCGAAAAGAAGGTAATGTTTCATTGAAACTGCGGATTATTTTGTTAATTTGACACCCTTGGAAGGATTTAGGATAGTTTTTATCTCTGAAATAATCCCATAAGATGGTAGAACTTTGTTTGGGTCGGCGATAATTAAGGTTCCACCTACAATAATTTAATACCAATCATTTCTCTAAGATACAAGTTCTACGCGGACGAAGTCGCGGGCAACAGCTAGTTTTTTTTATAAAATAGCGGAAAAACTAACAAATTAACAAAGATGAATCCGAATGCATGTTTAGTATGGCGTTTAAATATTCTATTAAATAATATTATTGCAAACAATAATCTGGAAAACAATACGTATGGCATTCGTATCATTATGACATCCAATATTCGGGTAAACATGAGTATGTCAATTAACTATTATGGTAAACGAAACATTCGGGCAAATGAAATTCGGGCAAGCGAAGTTCGGGCAAATGATTATTATAGTATGTGAATGTCGGGCAAACAATAGACAACCGCAGTACGCTTACCATGAGTTTGACAATGACGGCTTACGCTAACGAGTACCTATCGAGTTTTCTATCTGTGCATCTCTATTGCACTTTGACAGTACGAGCGGGATGCACAGATAGAAAACTCGATACTCGTTAGCGTAAGCCGTCATTGTCAAACTCATGGTAAGCGTACTGGTGACGTGACTGATACTCGTAGTGTATATTTACACTTATTAGGTTTTGACGACCGGTTAGCCTATTGGGTATAGTGACGCTGCCTACGAAGCTGGAGGTCCTGGGTTCGAATCCCGGTGAGGGCAAATATTTGTGTGATGAGCATGAATATTTGTTTCTGAGTCATGGATGTTTTCTATGTATTTAAGTATTTATATCTATTATATATATCGTCGTCTAGTACCTATAACACAAGCCTTACTGAGCTAACTATGGGACTAGGTCGATTTGTTTAAGATTTTCCCTTTATATTTATATTATTTATATTAGGTCTCTCAGACTGGATTGTATGCTTTTTTGCCATTACCTGCACCTACCTAAAAGTAAGTAGTTTCTGTTAAGCAATCCCAGAATAAGGGTGAATATAAGGTATAATTTTTTTTTTTTTTTTATTATTATGGGGCTTCTGAACGGGCCATATTTTCCTGCAATTTCAGGCCGGCAACTATTGCTGTCTCACGCTGACTTTGTACGCTAGAGCTAGATGCACATACTTGCCGGCCACACATTGCCGTAAAAATGTTGCCCGTTTATTAGCCCCATTACTAAACAATGGGATAAGGTAAACGTCCGAGTGCTCGTACTAGTATATGGCACGGGCACTACACCTTGATCGGTGTAATTGAGTGATCCCACAGCATTCTGTTCCTTTAGTACGACTCTTACGACACCCACAGCGGCCCTAGCACACTAACAAAATGACGTCTTTTATGCACATGTTTTATGCCCACAACCGACGTATAAAATTTTACCGTCATGAGCTAACATGGTATACCGTCATCTACGTAAAATATGACCATTTATATGTCTTGCACATAAACTATTTTTTTTACGTCAAATTGTAACATGCTCTTGACTTTTGAACATAAAACGTGACGATATGAACCGTTGACGGACGAAATTTTATGTATGTCACCCGAGACCCCTGATAAATTTTAACACTATGAAAACAATACAATTGGCCGCAGGATACCTATCTGTAAAATTTCTGTCACAACACACGGTTTCAGTTTCAAAACGTATTAGTTCGTTTGCTGTTTGGATGGATTACTTTTCTACGACTTTTTGCTTGACAATTGGATTTCGATATCGCATATTGACACGACCCGTGGTAATTTACTTTCATTTAAAGGCGTACGAAAACATATATAATATGCGCATCTTCAAGAAATCTAATAAAGTTGTTATGGAGTAAATAATCAACGAAAATAATTATACTTAGGTAAGTATATACAAATTCTCCTTATCCATTGTTGAAATTGTTGGAATTATCTATCCTAATATTATAAGAGGACAAAGTCTGTGAGTTTGAAGCTTTGCAAGTTTGCGTGTTTCAAAAAATCTTTGAATACGTATAGATTGGGGTGTCTGGGTGGTGGTAGGCTATATTTTATCCCACGGATTTGCCTACTTTCTTTTAATTATGCGGGAGAAGCAGCACGGGCAGTTTGTCGTCTAATAAATCAATTGTTAGCTTTAGCCTTGGTTAACATTTACTTTTCCTCAATTTCAACAAGCATGCACGAAGAAAACAGTAACACTTGTACCATAAAATGAATTACGATACAAACTTACAAATATTATAGGAAAAACGGGGCGGGAGTAAAGTAAATAAATAAAAACGAGAAGCGATTATAATACATCTTTATACAAGAGTACAACTTTTTAGTAGCACGGCAGTGCTTATTATTACTCTTTAATTAAGTAGTATTATATAGGGTCTCTAACCATAGACTGCGATTGAACGAATGAAAAGAATGTAATAATTGGTAGAAATTCAGTTGTATATATTGGCAACACTATACTTCTTTTTGCTACATATATTTTACGCTATGGCATAAATATATGTTGCGAGATTAGCATGTTATCTAAGTAACGTAAAATGGGCACAATCGTAAAGTTATATGTCCGAACGTAATTATATGGCCGATTAGTATGCTAGCCGGGCAGGAAGCAATGGGGTGCTATTCTAACCCTCTTTTATAATTCTAAACAGGCATCACAAAAAAGCTTGCCCAATGACGACTGGCCAGTATTGTATATACTTTTAAAATCATAACTTGTGTAGCTTTGTGAATGTGAACCCATGTGAAATGATTTCGACAGAGGTGCTGATAAAGATGGAATGTGTGGGCGTCTGCGGATCGGACGTCAAGCTGTGGTCGACCGGCAAGTGCGGGTTCGACGTGCTGACGGGGCCCATCGTGATAGGCCACGAGGGAGCGGGGGTCGTTGCCAAGGTACCCTAGCTAAGAAACCCTAAGGTTTTAGGGCTAAGTACAACTAGCAAGTCTTAACTGGCAAGACTGGCGCTTCACCAATAATGACTGGGCATTCGACCAATGTTGCCAGTTTGAAGTTCCAAAAACTTCGTGAGACGAGCCACAGACCTTTCATAATTTACTTTTGAACAAAGTTTAAACCGACTTCCATCCAGTAGGTACTACGCCAAGCCACATAGGTAGGTGCATGAAAATTTCCACGAAGAAACCCAAGTCGCTATTTGAGGGCTGATAATATTTGAGGAGTTGCGTCGATTCCGCAAGGAACTCAGAATTTACACTTCATCAGTTTCTACTTCAACGGAATCATGTCAAAATGATTGACGTACTTTAAATCCATTATAAGTCATCTCTCGTCTTCATCTTCTTCACCAAAATCACTTCACCAAAATTGCGATTTCCGAGGTTACATACACGAGTTATAATAGAAGATACCTAAATACACGCGTGCCTTTATAATTTATTGAGTTTTGCTCTCAAATGTCATGGGATCCCATCATCAGATCCTGACTTGACGACAATGGAACCATCTCAGCAGTATCCTCATTCGAATAAAAAAAGAATTTTGAAAATCGGTGGACAATTGACAGAGAAATCGATGAACATACAGTGGAACATAAAACCTCCTCCTTTTTTGAAGTCGGTTGAAAATAGTAACCAAATTTACAAAACTGGAAGCTTTGTATGTTTTATAAATCATACATCCCTACATACAATTGGTCCAGCACCGAAGTTTAGTTTAAGGAGATTATAATATTTATAAAATAGGTATATAAGCTACGCCAGATTTTCGTTTCTGAAACGCCAAAAAAGCACTTAAAAATTTATTTCAATAAATTTGTAATAGAGGATATCATACATACCCAATGTTGTCCTTTGATATTGATATGATATAACATCATTGTCAGGTGGGAGCGAACGTGTCGAGCCTGGTCGTGGGTGACCGGGTCGCGGTGGAGCCGACGCAGCCGTGCCGCGCATGCGCGCTCTGCCGCGCGGGCCGCTACAACCTGTGCCCCGAGCCCCGCTACTGCTCCTCGCTCGGCGCCGACGGCAACCTGTCTACCTACTATAAGCACGTGCCGGACTTCTGCCACAAGTACGTATTACTGCCAGGTGGGAGCCAACGCGGGCCACTACAACCTGTGCCCCGAGCTTCGCTAGTGCTCATCACTCGGCGCCGACGGCACCCTGTCCACCTAGTACAAGCACGTGGCGGACTTCTGCCACAAGTAGGTATTACTGCCAGGTGGGAGCCAACGCGGGCCACTACAACCTGTGCCCCGAGCTTCGCTACTGCTCCTCACTCGGCGCCGAAGGCAACCTGTCCACCTACTACAAGCACGTGGCGGACTTCTGCCACAAGTAGGTGTTACTGCCAGATGGTAGCCAACGCGGGCCACTACAACCTGTGCCCCGAGCCTCGCTACTGCACCTTACTCGGCGCCGACGGCAACCTGTCCACCTACTGCAAGCACGTGCCGGATTTCTGGCACAAGTAGGTGTTACTGCCCGGTGGGAGCCAACACGGGCCGCTACAACCTGTGCCCCGAGCCTCGCTACTGCCCCTCACTCGGCGCCGACGGCAACCTGTCCACCTACTACAAGCACGTGCCGGATTTCTGGCACAAGTAGGTGTTACTGCCAGGTGGGAGCCAACGCGGGCCGCTACAACCTGTGCCCCGAGCCTCGCTACTGCCCCTCACTCGGCGCCGACGGCAACCTGTCCACTTACTACAAGCACGTGCCGGATTTCTGGCACAAGTAGGTGTTACTGCCAGGTGGGAGCCAACGCGGGCCGCTACAACCTGTGCCCCGAGCCTCGCTACTGCCCCTTACTCGGCGCCGACGGCAACCTGTCCACCTACTACAAGCACGTGTCGGATTTCTGCCACAAGTAGGTGTTACTGCCAGGTGGGAGCCAACGCGGGCCACTACAACCTGTGCCCCGAGCCTCGCTACTGCCCCTCACTCGGCGCCGATATATATAGTGCCCGCAAATGGCGCGTCCTTCCATAGCGCAACTGACCGACATTTTGCATGGACTGTTTTAATTACCACATCGGGCACCCACTCGCTAATAGTATAATTTCGGCCTATAATCATTTCCGCGTGAGATTTTAGGGTTTGGATCCTTGACATGACTGAATCTCTTAACTTTACTCAGGATGCCCGAAAATCTGTCAATGGAAGAAGGTGCCGCCGTCCAACCGCTAGCTATCGCGATCCACGCGTGCAACCGAGCGGGCGTGCGGATCGGGCAGCGCGTCGCCGTCTTCGGGGCGGGGCCCGTGGGCGTACTGTGCGCCATGGCGGCGCGCGCCATGGGCGCCAGCAAGATCCTTATGACGGGTCAGTACTTGTTCTCTTTTTAATTAGCGAATCCACTCGCGCGCTTCAATTTATATTGCGTCCAAATGCCGCGTTTTACGCGCGTTTCTACAGGGGAGGGACTTAGCCAAATAAATTATTCCGTAAGTATCGTATTTATCACGCTCCATTTTGAACCAAATACGAGTACGTCCACTCGCCACGGACCGGACTCGCGCATACTACTACTACTGAACGCTCCAATGGCGCCAGAGTGTCTCGACTCGCGCGGCGCTCGCGCGTAAAACGAGCGAGTCGAGAGGCCACATTGCACGCGTTTTACGACGCGTGACGAGCTAGCTCTAGTACCTCGGGTACGCGCGAGTACCCTCGCGCGCAAAACACTTCGTCTGGACAGGCTCTCAGTAGCAGGTGAAGAGAGGGATAAGACTCGAAATTATATGGGGTCAGGAACATGCTGTGATATTTTTAGAGTCACAATCGCGCCCAAAGGCTACACTGACTGCAATTTCTTTAAATAGACTCCTTTCCGAGTTATCCAAACCCCTGGTCCCTGCATCACGTCTTCAGTGAGATCCTTGTGAACATACCTACAGATCTTGGTTCTTAGGGTGACTGTGGTCAGGCACCCTCTTTTTTTTAGTTTTGTCAAAGTTGCATCTATCTAATGATGATGTGATTTTTAAGTAGGTACGACACATCCGCAGCAGACATTATACTCGTGACAAACACGATGTCTTTCTTGGGACACGTTTACACAGGGGTGTAATTTTGTTTAATGTTATTACAGTACAGATTTTTTTATCGTTATGAATTTAAATTTGGAACAGCTGTCAAAACTCAAGCGGGTCTCTATTCTAGTATCCATAGATATTAAAACATTGATCGATACGAAACGTCAATTCAGTAACTTTTTTTAATATAAACCGCACGACATTTGATCTCGAGTGATGAGTATAGGGACTTCATTCGTTTGTCTATGATTTAAAAAACCATTCGTCATGACGAATTGCTGCCATTACTGTTGTAAATTTTTTGCTGTTACTTACGTACTTATGATATGTGTGTAGATAAAGTAGTGTATGCAACTGTACATAATTAGGCCTTAAAATACTCGTGTGATCCTATTATGAAACTCGCTAACGCTCGTTTCATAAAACTACACTCGTACTTTAAGGCCTGTCATCATCCATAGATCAGTCGCATTAACTACTATTATTCTCACCTCAACGCTCACCCACTAATATATCTTGTCACCGACGTGAAGGGTGACCGGCGGGGTGAGCCGCATTAGCGCTTAGCGAATCAGCCCTGAGGGGCTGCCGCGAAACGAAAACGAACTTCGTTCGTGTATCTCCGTCTTTATCGCTCAAACTAGCAAGTGCGACAGAGAGGGAGATACACGAACGAAGTTCGTTTTCGTTTCGCGGTAGCCCCTCTGCTTGTGATGGCCGACTGTGCTTGTGGTGACGTAAAGCTGTCTCGCAATCATGGAAACCTGGTACCTTCCAACTAGGTAAGTATATCCAATTAAAATTTCAGATGTAACCCAGACAAGACTGGATACCTCCAAGGCCCTGGCTGCTGACTGCACCCTGCTGGTGAAGCAGGAGTACTCCGACCAGGAGACGGCAGACAAGGTGGAGGAGTTGCTGGGCGGGCGGCCGGAGGTCAGCATCGACGCGTGCGCGTTCCCGTCTGCCACGAGGGCGGCTATGCTGGTGAGACTTTATGTATATAGGAATAGGGGCGATAATAGTTTACCGCTAGAAGCCGTAGAAAGCCTGCTGCACTGCTCCTGGTTTTTTTATACAACGACGGTGGCAAACAAGCGTACGGCCCGCTTGATGGTAAGCGGACACCGCAGCCTATAGGCGTATGCAACTCCAAAGGAGAAACATGGGCGTGGCACCCTTGATATGTTTGAGGATTTGCCGTGTCGACAGCTGAAGGAACAAATGCCCTCGCTCTCAACACAACGCATCCTACGGAGCTCTGGCGACCTTGCTCACCTCCAGGAACACAACACTACTACAGAGCAAGTAGTAGTGTTATTATGGCTGTGGTCTTCTGCAAGGCGGAGGTACTTCTCCAGTTAGGCTGCTCCACATTCGAGCGAGATGACATTTCGCTGTCCCCTACCTCACCAACTGGTGATGACGGAATACTCCAATTTTTTTATTTTTTTTTATTTATTTATTCAGGAAACCAACAGCGATACGAAGTATGTAACTAATGACAATATAATACACAGTAGTATGGCCAATTATAGGTTTTCCTAAATAACCTGTTATGTAGTTTACAGTTGAACGGACTACCTTCCATAGTATGAGTGAAAGAGAAATAGAGAATTACATTATATATAAAGGTTTTTTTTTTACTGTTTCGGTTAATAGATACGGCAAACGACGAAAGCATACCAAGCATGTCAATCCATATAGGCTACAGTAAATGAGACTATATACGAACGGGACGAAGGTCGAAGAGTTGCTTGTTCGGGTTGAGGGCGGCTGTGCTGGTGAGACTGATGCTCACGACTATAGCAATATTGACGTATATTACCGTATTTTTTGAACCAGGTGACGGCGACGGGCGGCGTGGTGCTGGTGGTGGGCATCGGCGGGCCGCGCGTGGAGCTGCCGCTGAGCAGCACGCTGCTGCGCGAGGTGGACCTGCGCGGCTCCTTCCGGATCGTCAACACGTAACCATTCCTTCATTCGGTCTTCCGGGAGCGGGGTGGCGGGGCCTTATCAGGGGTGTGCCCTTTGCGCGACGCTTTATATCCTATCCTGTCCTATATTGTATTTGTACAAAATAAAAAACTTCTCCATATTGCGGAAAACTATTGGAACCAACTTTCTTGATTTTTATCGCACTCTCCGTCTCTTTCTTGTTGAAACACTTATAACAAGAGGTTTTATGGCGCGAGATAAATCGAGAATATGTCCCGGCCTTCTCATGACAGACGTGTTGGGCCGGAGGTCCCGGGTGCAAATAGAGAAATTAAAATACGGATTCGAGAAAGTTAATAGTTCCAATAGTTTTCCGCAATATAATAATAATAATACAAATACAAATACAAATTATTTATTCTGCAAATAGGCCACAAGGGCACTTTTACATGTCAAATGGTAATTTACAATAACACAATAATAATTTAAAATTTGCACATTAAAACAACACACTAAATGTCACAAAGTAAATGAAAACAAAACAAAATACGACCATTACATTCGATTAGAATAAGGTCTGTGCATTAACAGAAAGTTAATGATATTAATTCAGTATTCCAGAGATGTATAAGGTCTCTGAGCGTCCAAATACAATTAATAATTATTCAATGTTCGTAGAGATGTATACGGTCTCTAAGCGTCAAAACAAAACAATAAAAAAAAAGGAATATTAATGTAATATTGTCAGTGATGTACATGGTCAATAACAATAAAACGTGTCAAGATCGGAATGATGTCTCTCGTCAATACGATAATAATAAAATAACACTAGTATTTAAGAAGTTAGGTACTATGCCCTTGCAAGCATGAACAGTCCGGACTCCACAAACAGCACCCGATCACGAGTATGACGCATATCTTAGCCATCGCCTCCCTCAACCATATGTTAGGGAAGGTGGCGACCCGATCAACGACGCCACCGTAAGCAAAGCCCTTTAAGCGAGCATGACATATTCAAGCCACCGGACAATGTTAAAAACAAAGATTAATAAGCGACTTGCTCGGCGAGAAACAGCATTACGTGCTCTCACTAAATAAACTTTTTATTTCGGACGGAATCCATAGGTGTTAGTTACAGTCTTATATTCTAGTGTTATTTGTTACCTACTTAAAAAATTAAAATGTAATACACATAAATAAATAAATAATAACAAATTATTCATGTATGGAGCTTAGTCCATCTCTGTAGAAGGGGGAATATGGAGAAGTTTTTTTATTTTCCTACATACATACACTCACGCCTTAATTCCCAAAAGGGGTAGGCAGAGCACATGAAATTATTAGCATTAGCATAAATGTGGGTATAACAGATCGACACAATGTGATATTGCAGTGATAGGTTGGTAGCCCATCGCCCACAACACGCTTCAACCCTGCTCCCTTATTCGACGACGGGAATAAAGGGGGTTGTGAAATTCTTACCCGACACCACCAGGGGCGTATTTTGAAATTCGGCGCCCCGGGCCAATAAGTTTCGCCGCCCCAGAAGTCAATGAATGGCGCGAAAACCAAAGAAAATGCAATCGGCCAGCTGCCGCCCCTGGCGGATTGGCGCCCCGGGCCATGGCCCGGTTGGCCCTAGGGTAAATACGCCCCTGGACACCACACGGGGAAAGTTAGTTCCAATAGTTTCCGCAATATGGCGAAGGTTTTTATTTTCCTAACCGGCCTTTATACTATCAGTATATATTTGTCCGCAGGTACCCAGCCGCCATCTCCGCGGTGTCGACCGGCGCCATCGACCTGAAGGCGTTCATCACGCACCGCGTCCCGCTCGCGGACACGCAGCGGGCGCTCGAGCTCGCGCAGAGCGGGGAAGCCATGAAGGTCATCATACACGTGCGGGAGTAACCTGACACTTGCGGTGCGTCGCCGGCTGTCCATTAGAAAACACTCCGACGGAAGAAACAGCCAAGAACTTATCATACAAGACTTCCGAGGAAAACCGTACTCAATAGGTTCATCAGTTTGTGATGCAGACACCCCACTCAGATAGTCATCTTAAACTTATATTAGAACACCTATACTGCCCTCATAAGCCAAAAAGCGGTATCTCAAAATGAAATGTCATTGGAACATGCAATTTTAAATGTACGTCTAATGACATAACTTACAATGACATTTCATTTCGAGATGCCGCTCGCTATTTGGCTTACGAGGGCAGTATATTTTTTGTCGGTGGTAAAAAATAGGGGTGCAGACTCAAAATGTCCCTATGTAACTTTGTGATCAGAAAGATTCTAGAGTGGTGACCACGTACCGAAAGGCGCGCCGTGGTGCCGTACAGGCGCTGATGACTTGTAAAGGTTGCGGGCACGGTGGGTGGCACATCCCTTGACGTTGATGAACTATGATAATTGACAACATTTCATTTTTTTTAGTGGGCCATTTTATGATTTAGTTCGATAGAAAATGAAATTTTAAGGTATACGTGTTTTTTATTTCTCCCTAAATGTTTATTTTCATCCAAAAATATCACAATTAAAAGTAGTGAATTCCAATAAGTCGTAAGTAAAATATGACGTCATTATTATGTCACCTGTCCGGTTCTCTATTGTATGGGCAAAAATCATTTTCCAAAGTGTCACTTCCCAAAAAATGTTTCCCAAATGATCATTTGGCAAAAAATCACTAGTCAAATTATTGTTTCGCATTTTATCACTTGGCAATATCTCCTATGGCAAAATATTACTTCGCCAATTATTGTTTGGCAAAGTTTTACATAGTCAAGTTTCATTTGGTCAAACGTATTATTTGGCATACCATTCCTTTTCCAAATTATTGCATGGCATACGATTTAGATCCTAATTGTGTAGTGCATACGAAATCTATTTGAGTGAGATTACATATTTTGCTAAGCGGGTAGTTTGTAAAAAACAAAAGTAAATAATTTACAGGTAAGTTTATATGTTCTTTTGTACTATAGGTACTTAGGTAACAATATTATATAATGCAAATAAGCAGCATGCATTATGTATTGCCTGCATGTTTCGCCCTTTTCATCGAGAGTCTCCTGCGAATCGACGCCACCCCGCTGCGCGGGGTGTCTATTTCTGGTCTGAGGGACACAAGTGAACCCTAACCTAACCGACCAAAAACAGAGTTCGCTTATGACTAGCCATTTTTTCCACCCTGATACCTAATGTGCGAAATGAAAATTTAAACAAATGTTTTGTTTGGAAAACAATATTAGCCCGAACAAAGTGTTTGCTTAATAAACTTTTGTCTCAATAACACTTGACAAAGCAAAATTATGCCAGGTGATATTTTGACCAAATGAACAAAATGCGAAACAAAAATGTGCTATTTGTTCGTTTGGGAAATGAAACTACTGCCGAAACAGCAGGATACCCACCTGTACACATCTTTCACTCAAAAGACGTAAGAATGACGTCACGCACGGGGTACACCGCGTTTTACAGATTTGAGTGATTTTCTCGGAAACGAGTAAGAATAAAAATGGGAAAACCACTTTATTACCTTCAGATAAGATAATTAACGAAATACTTATCGATTTAGGCATCATTACATATTTTGAAATGTTGTCAATTCGAGATAAGTATTCAACTCAACCTTCAAACAACTTTAGATGACCTCTAATTTCATAGCAAATATAGGAAGGCAGGGATCAAAGTTGCTGGTTTCTCAATATAAACAGCGACGTCGTCAGGTGCGTCATCAGGAACTGAAGTTCTAATATTATTAGGTCTCTTCTGTATAACAGTTACTATCGGTGGAGGTATCAACCAGTTTTGGTTAATATGTAATGTTTAGCCTATTTTACATCCCGGGTTTTTTCACGTTTTATCGAAAAATTTGGATAGAGTTTTTTTTACTTTCTAGTCCAGCAAATGCTTGTCAATTTTAGAAGATCCCAGATTTAAGAAGTTCCCATACAAAGTTCAACCCCATTTTTTAACCCCTCCGCACCATTATCTTAATATTTTTATAGCCCATATGTTGGCCGGAAATTTTCTTGACAGATTAGTAAAGTTTGCATCAAAATCCGTGCAGCCGATTTCACGTGATGCGCGTACAAATAAACAGACAATCAGACAAAAATTCTCAAAACTTTTGGATCGTGTTCTGTTATGGATTCCAAGTATCCCTAGCAAACTTTTTTTCGAATATCTTCCATGTACAGACTTTCGACCGTCTTCAGCT
The DNA here is from genome assembly GCA_945867215.1 of Epinotia demarniana. Lineage (NCBI taxonomy): Eukaryota > Metazoa > Arthropoda > Insecta > Lepidoptera > Tortricidae > Epinotia > Epinotia demarniana. The sequence continues at coordinate 3,081,935 of OX244273.1, read as the reverse complement.
TTATTATATGTCTAGATGAATAAATAAAAATATCACATCAATAAAAAATCAATTTATCATACTTAAAACTAAGAACACAGGCATTTTAAACTATTGCTATTCTTAATAATCTTATTATGATTTTTTTAATGTGAAAATGTATGATTAACACGAAATTTAAGAAAATGAATGTAGGTGGAAAATAAATGGCGAACAATTTGAATTAATAAATATATATATTCTGACAATCTTACACAAATCGTCCCAAACTAAGCAAAGCTTGTACTAGGTATGGGTACTAGACGACGATAAACATACTTATATAGATAAATAAATACATAGAACATCCATGACTCAGGAACAAATATTCATGCTCATCACACAAATAAATGCCCTTACCGGGATTCGAACCCAGGACTTCTTGCTTCGTCGGCAGGTTCCCTACCAAATAGGCTTAAGTCCTTGAATTAGAAAATAAAATTAAAAACAAAATAATAACTGAATCACATTAAGAGAGTGCTAATGCTATAACTGCCTGCAGTTTTAAACAATAAAAAATGAGGTAAATGTAATTATTGGGAACTTGGATGATATAATCTTAGAACAACCCCATACCAAAGTCACTAGAATTTAGGTGTCTGAAATTATTTGAAATGAACGAGGACTGGCATTATAATATTAATCTTACTGTCTATGAGGTCTAGATTTGAACGAATATTTTTTACGGTTCATCAAAAATAATTTTAACTTAATACTGAAAAACGTTTTTCCAAAAGCATGTCACATTAAGTTCGTACAATTAAAGTATACTGATCATTTTCTCTCCTATAATCATACACCAAGTTTGATCTTTATCTCGTCAGCATAAGGCACTTTATTAGAATGAGACTTAGAAGTCTCTTTCACCCGATTATCATCTTTAGGAAGTGTGCATAGGGTCACAATTGGAGTGGCGGTCTGACGAATGCATATTTCACTTGACATCAGATTATCGATTTTGGCTATAAAGCAATAAGGTGCAAAGTGTATCTTAGGTACATATCTTTGACTTCAACTGAACATAAGATACACTCACGAACTTTTGAACCCGTTTAAGGTTGACAGTCCTGTCAAAAAACTTGTATAAACTAGAATAATTTGAGAAAAATGGTTTTCCCAAAGTATGACGTCACACACTAATGTCAAATTATTCTAGTTTATACAAGTTTATTCAAGGAAAGGGGGAATTTCACGCAAACGGAAAGCCGATTTATGAAAGTTAGTTACATAAGTTTCTTAAAAAATCACGATATAGCCTGTGAATGTGAAATAACACCTTAACCTCATCCAATCCGTCGTAGCTGGTGTACATAACATAAGGTAGACATTTCCGTGGCTAGAGGTTGAATTTTTGGAGTTTATCACCAATCGACTAAGATCCTTAGCTACCGTATGAATAAGGTTAAAGTTTGCGTGGACTGCAGCGGATTAGATTTCACCTTCAACCAACTGTGTCCCAGCTGGTGGAGCAGAAGGTGTTTACGTGGCCTCGAGCAAGTTCCACCCTTGAAGCGACTGTGAGCCTTATTAGTGTGTGTGTAAGGTTGATGTTGGGTTGGCTAGAGCAGGTTGAGCTTGGACGGGTTGAACACGCCCGGCCTCGTGTTGAGCACGGTGTTGGCGCGCGGCACCGGCATGCTGCCCAGCTTGTTACCCGCTGTTGGGAATAAATGAGAAATAGTATCTATTTTGAAATACGTACAGTAGAGGTAATACCACAAATATAAATACATCGGCAATCTAGGCAAGTACCGAAAGAAATCGAACGTATGACCATTTCATTAAAGACCTTGTTGCACGTGACGTACAATATGCAATGACAGTCGTGCTCCCGCTCATGGCGCCAGACAAGATGGCGGGCGGAGCTGCGGCGTCGCGCGGAAAATTTCGCCCAATGGGCGTTGAAGATTTTACCCGCGCAAACGCGCTGCCTTATGATTGGTTAAAATGTGTTCAAAAAATGCTTTCTGCGCAGGTACATCGTTAGACAGGTCGACACACGTGAAAAGATCTCTGCGCGCCATATTAAATGTATAGCCGCCAGAGCTCTTTTTACGTGTGTCGACCTGTAACTTATATTTGTGGTACTACACACGCTGTGGACACTGTCTTTGCGCCTGCACGTTACAGCCACTAATAATAGTAAAATACAAGAGGGTGCAAGAGTATAGAAAAAATAAAAAGTAGCGTTGTCACTGACCGGAAGTCTTCCAGGCCGGCGCAGTGTTGGCGCTCGCCGTGCTCGAGCTGGCGCCGCGGCCGCGGGCCGCATAGGCTCCGCGCGCGGCTTTGCTCTTGGCGGCCGACGCGGCCCGCTTGCGCTTGAATCTGCAATACCAACAATACTATATACATAGTTTCTTAAATTAACACTTATTCTTATTGTTAAACATTGATCGATACAAGCGTTTAATCTAGTGTGCAGTGACAGACCGAGAAGATCGATACGCGATACATAAAAAATCCTAGTAGGAAATTAACAGTCGGACTTACCCAGCCTGCGTCTAAATCCGTTACCATCTCCTAGTAATTAACAGCCCCAAAACATGCTCATAAACAATATTCACTAGAAACTAGGCCTTTCCCTAGACTGCCCCAGTACGTCTCCGAGTCGAGTCCGTGCCTTCGTCAACTCATCATGAAACTGACCAACTCTTTTTTAACTCCGCCTTTAAGTCCTGGTACTGACTTAAGCAAGCGCAGGCTAAGCTAATCTTTTTTTGTTATCTCCTACCGCGTCTTCAACCCCTAGTATTGGAGCCGCTGGCGTCAGCGCCCTGTCTCTGTCAAATCGATTGACCTCTGCGTCTTCAATACTAAAATACCTCCACCGCATCCTGAACTCCTACACTCGGAAACCTAATTCAAGACCAAAAAAACTACGACAGATATGTCACTGTCATTAAGTGTCAAAGTCACTTATGTCATTGTCAATCGAACATGTCAGATGTAGCCAACCTTTTTGCATTGATCATCAAATCATAGTACATATTCGTAGATATGGCCAACATTTTCAATATCAAAAAAGTTACATTCAACAATACGCATTATTAAAAAGTAATTGTTATTTCTACCTGATATCATTCAAAAACAATTACAATATCCCAAAACAAAAATTACTTGTTAAACATTTCATAAATCTATTCAGATATAAAATGACAGACTGTCAATTACTAATCTATGAGGTCGTGGCTGATGGGGTCTACAGATTATATGATTTCACCACAGTTTGTCAGTACAACATCTCGAAGTCAGTGTCGTATATATGTAACAATCCAACCACAAGTGCATGCAATTTCTCAATACAACTCTTTTGACAGTTGGATCAGCAGCGCAACATGCCTCCAGACAATAGCAATTATTCAGCTCCTGATAAATTGGGCCTGACAAATCATTACGTGTATAGACCCCTTGAGAAAATGGCGGATGATTGTGATTATAAAGTGAGCTACACACTTTGGCCTGTTATTTTGTCGAATAGCTAAACGCATGGCTTAATATTTAAAATACATCTAACGTTGTCCACGACTATTGTTTATAAATCGTACCAAATGTTATGAATACCTGAAGTATTACAAGTGCAATAACAGTTTTACTACCAAAAATCTTCTATGGTTAAATATTTAACAGGGCATCTAGTATTTTTGTAAATGAGTTGAATTAACTTGTTTATTTAAATCGTAGGTTTAAAACTACCGATAAATATTTTTTCTTGGTGCGGCCTTTTAAAAAGTGAAAATATACCACCGTAAACATATTTTATTTTAGTGGCCACCCATGTTGGTCTTGAATTAGGTTTCCGAGTATAGTACTTAATTTTTAACACAAATAACGACCCCAAACCCGAAATGCGAAACCCCTCCCGCGTCCTCGGCTACTGGTGCTGGAGCTGCTGGCGTCAGCTCCTTTCGCCAGACTGCCCCAGTCCGTGCCCTCGAAGTCTTCTCGACCGTCTTCTCTTGTTCCGACTCGTCTTGATACTGAGCTACTCCTCTCGTAACACTCCTGTCGCGTCCTTAGAGCCTGGTACTGACATAAGCAATCCCAAGGGAAACTAACCTTTTTTTTAATTTTCTAGTGATCTCCTACCGCGTCTTCACCCCTAGTATTCGAGCTGCTGGCGTCAGTGCCCTGTCTCCGTCAAATTGATTGACCTCTGCGTCTTCAATACTAAAATACTTCTACCGCATCCTAAACTCCTAGTACCTAATCTTTAACACAAAGACCCCAAACCCGAAATGAACTGACCTCTTCTTGACCCCCCTAGTGAAACTCCTCCCGCGTCCTCGGCTCCTGGTGCTGGAGCCGCTGGCATCAGCTCCTTTCGCCAGACTGCCCCAGTCCGTCTCCGAGTCCGTGCCCTCGTCGAAGTCATCCGCTGCTGGCTTCTCTTGTTCCAACTCGTCTTGGTACTGCATTAGAAGCCCTGGAAGGAAAATAAATGATTAATGCTGGTTAAATTCAAAATGTACCTAGCAGTGGGGCCCAAGCTAACGAGCTATAGAAGACATACTTGTCTATACACCCATCTTCCAACCATCTAGCGCGTAAGCCGCGGTGATGTTGAGGCTATGCTACATCGGTAGAGTCACGATCCTTAGCAGAGGGACCTTGTCGGGGCGTCTAACCTTCGTACAGATAGACAGATATGACTAAGACTGGCCGACAACTTGAGAGACCAATTTGAAAGTGACAGACTTTTAAATTACGCGAAAGGAACTGAAAAACAGCCGATGGTCATCTCAGTACTCGACAGACAGCGAGACGACACAGAGCAAAAGACGAAGATTGTACAGACCGTACAATTTGGTCCATCGAACACTTGAAACAGCCCCATGGAAACACGAAGTGGGAAGAAGCTGGCCGAGGCCGACACGTCCGGCCAGCCAATCGTCGACTCGACCACCAGGGCAGCCGAATCACACGCCGGGCCAAGCAGGCTCTCGCTGCCACTCGCACGCGGCAGCCGCGCGCCTTCGCCGATCTACGCACGCGGTAGCCGTACGCCCTCGCCGCTTTATGCACGAGGCAGCCGCGCGCCCTCGCCATGGTCTCTGCGCAGTAGTCGCGCGCCCTCGAGACTGTACTCGGCCATACAAGTAAGCAAGACTCCGTCCCCGCGACGCTCGACGCTCGACGCGTACGACCCGCGCGCCGCCACCCGCGCCGTCGCCTCGTCCACCGCAAGTCGCCGCCAGCGACCACCGACTGCCATGGACGACGCCGCGAGCCGTGTGGCAGAGCTGCGACTGGAAGCGGACCTGCTGGAGCTGAGAACGAAGCTTACTAAAGAAAAGATAAGGCAAGACGAAACGTCAGTCGAGCGCACAATGAGTAAGCTCCTGGCCAAACAGACGGTGAGAGATTTGCCCGCGTTCTCCGGGGACGCCCTAGAGTGGCCACTATTCTACAGCCAGTTCAAGGCAACAAACGAAATTTGCCACTACTCGGAAGCTGAAAATGTCGCCCGGCTCATGAAGTGCCTCAAAGGCAAGGCTCGGGAGTCCGTTTCCGCACTCATTGTTAGTGCGACCGGCCTGGACAAAATCATCTCCACACTCAAATTACGTTTCGGACGACAAGACCATCTTATTGAAATTATGCTGTGCAAAATTCGTTCCATCAACAACATTCGACACGACGACATTAATGGCCTCATTGAGTACGCGACACACAAACCGTACAAAATATCGTCGCCGCCATGACATTGACAGACGAAACGGGGCATCTGACAAATACCACACTGATTAGAGAAATCATTTTTAAATTGCCGTCAATACTCCAATGCCAATGGAGCTTTTACATCTACGACCACAACTACGGTCGTCAAGTGACGTTGCAAACTGTATCAGACTGGCTGATGAAGACAGCCAATGCAGCCACTAATATCGCACCCATTACAGCGATGCCTTATGAAAAACCCAGCCGCTGGATGGAGTCGCAAGCCGCCGCACGACGACCGTATAAGCCCGCAGAAAAGCAAAGCCGACAGATCTCAAGCGTGCTCACAGTAAATCAGCATAGCAACAGTAAGTCAACTGCAAGCAAATGCGTGATGTGCGAAAACAATCACCTTATAGAAGACTGCCCAGACTTTCGCACACTCACAATCGACGCCCGCTGGGAGTACGTGACGACGAAGAAGCTGTGCTTTTCATGCCTGTCTCCACGCCACCAGATGTCACAGTGCAGAAATAAAAAGAAATGCAAGTGCTGTGACAGACTTCACCACTCCTTACTGCACGCCGAGCCGAAGAAGCCCGACCCGGAACCCTCTACAGCCGCCGCTGTCGTCACTCACACCGACAACACACCGACTGGCGAAGTACTGCTGAAGGTCGCAGGAGTGATGGTCAGTGGGCCGCTGGGGTCGGAGCGCATGCTGGCCCTGTGCGACGAGGGAGCAACTGTCAGCCTGATCGACGAGGACCTCGCGCGCCGCATCGGAGCCTCCGGGGCTGCATCGGACCTGCGTATCAAGGGAGTCTCCGGCATGCAGACGACAACCAGCGGGTCACAGCGAGTCGACCTTCGCATCCGCGGGATCAACACTAAGGACTCGTATGATATAATTGTAAACACTATCCCCAATTTAGCTCTGCTTATGTACAGGCACAATTTAGGTAGGCTAAGTTGTAATAACAAATTAATAAAACATTTTTTGGACGACTTAGGGACGACTGACGACCTAAACGAACGACGACCATTACTTCTTATAGGACAAGACAATATCGACCTTATTGTTACACGACAGCTTTACACAGGGCATAAATGCAAGGATTCGCTTTATGTCTCCTCTACACGCCTGGGACACATAGTGCACGGGAAAGTCTCAAATGTCGTGCCAAATGACATCTCAGTCTTGCATTTATGCGCTTGTGATGAGCTAAATGACGCCGTAAGGCGCTCATTCTCCACCGAAGGATTTGGCACCAAACCTCGACGTACCCCGCTCCTAAGAGCCCTAGAAATTTTAGAGAAAACGTCAAAATTGGTAGGCGACAGGTGGGAGACGAGCCTTCTATGGAAGAATGACGAACCCAACCTGCCTGACAGCTACGATTTATCACGTAAACGCCTTGATGGAATAAAAAGGAAAATGTGTAAACTGCCAGACTTCGCGGCACTTTATTCCGAAAAGGTGAAAGAAAACCTTGAAAAAGGTTATATATCAAAATTAAACGACAAAGACGTAGCTGTCAGGACAGGCAAGACCTGGTTTTTGCCGCACTTCGCGGTTTTTAACCCAAACAAACCCGACAAACTACGCCTTGTTCTAGACTGTGCCGCTAAGTCGTCAGGCAAGTCATTGAACGACCACCTTCTGAGCGGCCCCGACTTCCTGACGTCGCTTCCTGGAGTGCTGCTTGCCTTTCGCTGTCACAAGGTGGCAGTAGTCGGAGACATACAGGAAATGTTCCACAGAGTGCTCATAAGAGAAGAGGACAGACAAGCCCAGCGACTCTTGTGGGTCGACGGCGAATACGTCATGAATGTCATGACATTCGGTGCCGTCTGTTCACCGGCCTCGGCGCAATACATAAAGAACCGTAACGCCCGCCGTTTCGAGAATACGATTCCGAAAGCTGTCAAAGCCATAGTCGACCACCACTACGTCGACGACTACATTCACTCCATTCGCGGAAAGCTAAGGTTCATCGAGACTGGAAACAGTCTGGAGACCATGCTCTATACGTTGCCTTTGCCAGGCTCAGGACAGACTTGAAGATGCGAGTATCGCATGCCTATGATCAGTACATAAGTCGTATTCAAGATAGTCTCATGCGCAATCCTCGTTCTTTCTGGCAACATATCAGCTCCTTAAGATCCAAAGGTGGTTTCGAGTCCCATGTTACGTATCAAGGGAAGGAATACGAGGGTAGTGAGGTAGCTCAAGTGTTCGCTGATTTTTTCTCTTCCGTATTCTTGCCAAACAAACCTCTCCTAGATTATAAGAAGGTCATCAGCGCAGACCCTAGTAATAATGCCAGTTATATTCACATTAAGGAAATATCATCCCTAGATATTGAAAGTGGTATAAACCGACTGAAACCTCGAAGCTCCCCGGGACCCGACAATTTTCCGGCTTTCATTGTAAAAGGATGCAAAGAATCGCTATTATCTCCGTTACTTCATATTTTCAATTTAGCTTTATTTACTGGGGAGTACCCTGACCAATGGAAGATCACTCGAGTGAGGCCTATTCCCAAATCCAATATTACAGGCAAGGTTGAGGAGTACCGGCCAATAGCTATTTTATCTTCGATTGCTAAACTATTTGAGTCAGTCATAAATAAGATTGTGGCTCCTCAATTAAAACCGATCCTCTGCGATGCTCAGCATGGATTTAGACCTCGTCGTTCAGTAGAGACTAACCTTCTAACCCTGGTTGATTCCATTTCGGATCATTTGGATAGCGGAGTTCAGGTAGACGTGCTGTACTTCGACTTTAAAAAAGCATTTGATCGCGTAGATAATGATGTTCTCTTGGGCAAGTTGTGCAGTGTTGGTTTTTCACCAAAACTGCTCCGGTTCTTTGCTAGCTATCTACGCGACAGGCAGCAGTACGTGCAGCACGGTTGCTTTGTATCAAATACATACCCGACACGTTCTGGAGTCAGCCAGGGTTCAATATTAGGTCCGTTGCTCTTCGGAATTATGGTCAATGATCTGGCTTCAGTTCCAAAGTGCGCCAGTTGTCTGCTTTATGCCGATGACCTGAAGCTAATGTATGGTGTACAAGATATCTTGGATTGCAATTCTCTCCAAAGTGACATCGATAGGTTGTATCAGTGGAGCATCGAGAATAGACTTCTTTTCAATGTTGCTAAGTGTGCGCACGTAACTTTTAGCAGGGCCCGTAATCCGCTGTATAACAATTACTACCTAGATTCTGAGGCAATTACCCGGGTCGATTCCATTCGGGATTTAGGCGTTATTTTAGATAAGAACCTAAATTTCCATGAGCATATCAACTCGCTGGCTCTTAATTGTTGCAGGAGATTAGGGTTCGTCATTCGGAATGCTAGGGACTTTGTTGATGCCAGAATAATAAAATTCCTGTATACCGCTCTTGTCAGAAGCAAGCTTGAATCGGCCGCTGTTGTGTGGAATCCTCATGAGACAACATATATCTTGCTTCTGGAAAAGGTACAAAAAGTATTCTTGCGTTTTCTGTACAAAAAAATGTACGGTTACTACCCATTTCTATACCCTACAAAATTTTTGCTAGGCGTTTTAGGTTTAAATTCACTAGAGGTGAGGCGAAACTTCGGTCTTCTTTCCTTAGCTGGTAGAAGTTTGCGTGGTGATTCAGACTGTCCCGGATTAGTAGCTCAGTTGGTGCGCCTGTATGTTCCCTCGCCCTCTAGATATAATTTTCGACCTCGTTGTCAACATTTACTAGCGGCACCGGCAGCGCGAACGTTGTCTCGCAGAAAGTCCCCGCTTATTCGAGCTTTGCACTTCATGAACTCGTTGCTTGAATCAGCACCAAATTGTGATATATTTGCTAGCCGATGGATAGATGTGTGTGATGAATGTTTGACGTTCTGCGAGAAGATGGATGCACGACCGTCTTCTGTGTTATTATAATAATAGTTTGTTTCTTTTGTGTATATATATCTAAATTTGTTTTGTTTCACAGTGCTTTGGTGTTACTGTAATGCTGTGAAATTGTATGGAATAAATAAATAAAATAAAAATAAAAATTGACAGCATCGAAGAAGCGATCAAAACTGTCAAAGACGTCATCGACATCCACGCCGCTGGAGGCTTTAATATGCGAAATTTCATGTCAAACTCCAAGGAACTTTTGCGACACCTGCCAGAAGACAAGCTTGCTCCTGGAGGGATGAAGTTCCTCACAGACTGTGAAGACAGACAGCTGGAGCGAGTCCTAGGTGTCAATTGGGACCCGGAAGCGGATAACTTCGCCTTCAGTATGAAGTTCCATAGAGTCGACGAAAAACTTCAGTCTGGAGCTAAACGTCCGTGCAAACGAGAGGTACTGCGGCTTATCATGATCGTCTTCGATCCCCCGGAGCTTTCTTCTGACGACGACCATCAAAGCGAGACTAATCCTTCAAGACATTTGGAGAGATGACATTGGATGGGATGATGAGATCGGTACTAGCCACTACGCCAGATGGAAAGTTTGGCCAAACGAGCTGGAGCAAGCGAAAGACGCACGGATCCCGCGGTGGCTGATGACTGAAAGCTGCCTAAAAGGAGAAAATGTACAGCTCCACCTGTTTTGCGATGCCAGCTCACGAGCGTTTTCGACGGTTGCATACCTTCGTCTGCCCCTGCACGACGGATGGCACTTGGCTTTTGTGATGGCTCGTGGCCGTGTAGCCCCAATCAAGACTATGAGCATCCCACGGCTGGAACTCCAGGCTGCTGTCATGGGCGCTCGTCTTTCCCGGGTTTTGAGGGAGCATGTCACCCTCGACGTACCCATGACGACAACCCTCTGGACTGATTCCAAGACCGTCCTCGCCTGGGTCAGTTCGGACACAGGACGCTTCAAACCTTTCGTCGCACACCGTGTCGCGGAAATAACGGACCTGACGGACGTCCGCGACTGGAGGTGGGTTCCCACAGACCTCAACCCAGCCGACGATGCGACACGAGACACTGACGCTATCAATAAAAACAGGTGGCTGAGCGGGCCCGACTTCCTAAGACAGCCTGAAGAATCCTGGCCTAGAACAAATTCCAAAGCAACAGTGGACCTAGACGACGTCGAGGTGAAACTTGTGTGCCAGGTTACCGTCCAGACCAAACTGGCACTACCTGACATCAACCGGTTTTCCAAATACTGGCGGTACGTACGTACGGTAGCCTGGCAACGCAGGTACATGACTAACGTTAAGTTAAAGAGACTAGGTTCTCAGTGCACGGGTGATCTGACTTCGCATGAGATCGAGGCAGCCGAACGACTGTGCGCCGCCGAGTCTCAGCAAAGATGTTTCGCCGAGGACATCGCCCTCCTGAGCCGGACCCATACGGTGGGCAATGGTAGCCGACTTCGCCAGTTAACTCCATACCTCGACTCCGATGGTCTCCTGCGAGCTCGAGGAAGAACTGAGGCAGCCGTGGCCCTGACGGACGAGGCGAAACATCCGATCATCCTCCATCCCAAGGATAGGTACACGCGACTGCTAGTGGGCCAGCAGCACCAAGACCAGGCTCACATAGTCTTCTACGTGGAGGCGTAGTGATCGGACATGTCCTTATGGCGTCCTCGCGCGCCGATTTAAATTAACCAAAATCGATATACCTCTGTGTTACTACACTCCCGTACTTTATTTACATACATACATACATACATACATACATACATACATATAATCACGCCTCTTTCCCAGAGGGGTAGGCAGAGATCACGGATCTCCATTTGCTACGATCCTGGCAAACCACTTTCGCTTCACTCACTTTCATAATATTTCTCATACATGCTCGTCGGTTTAGGGTACTTTTGACCTGGCCTTTTGTTAAGATTTCTCCGATTTGATCGGAGAAAGTTCGCCTAGGTCTTCCCCTTCCAACTTGCCCTTCCACTCTTTTTATATACACTTTCTTCGTTAATCTTCTTTCATCCATCCTCTCTACATGCCCAAACCACCTTAACATACCCTTCTCAATTTTTGTGACTATATCTCCATCCATTCCACACTTATCTCTTATAACACTGTTTCTGACTCTATCACTCAATTTCACTCCACACATACTTCTCAACGCTCTCATTTCTACTGCATTCACTCGACTTTGATGTCTTTTCTGCCACACCCAACTTTCACTACCATATATAAGTGTGGGCACCAAAACTCCCCTATGCACAGCCATCCGTGCTTTTTGTGATATTTTCTGGCTGCCCATAAAGGCATTCAGTGCCCCATTCACTCGGTTCCCTGCATTCACTCTCCTTTCAATATCTTTCTCATGCTTTCCGTCTCCAGTAAATAACGTCCCCAAATACACAAACTCTTTTACTTGTTCCAGTCTTTCTTCACCAATCATTATTTTGCAGTCTGTCATAATTTCGTCTTTTTCAAATACCATCACTTTCGTCTTACTTACATTCATCTTCATCCCTTTCCATTCAAAAGATTCATTCATCTTCGTTACCATCATTTGTAACTCCTCAGCGGACGACGCAAGTAGTACAAGGTCGTCAGCATATAGGAGACATTTGACGCGTAACCCTTCCATTCTCAAACCACATTCATCACCTTTTAGATCCTGCAGACAGCTGTCCATGAATAGATTAATACTGTAGTACTTTATTTGTGTCTTATAAAAGTGGTCAATATTCAGTCAAGTCAATAATCGGTCCCTCCTTGTTGCACCTGAGGGACAGGATCATAAGGTGCTCCCTTAGGGGGTTTGCTGCGTGAGACAGCAATATCGGCTACAATCTGCTACGATTGCTACGAAAATCGTAGCACTCATCTCGTCCGCTACAAAGAGCCTGCATTATAATCAATGGATTGTATGAAATGTAAGAAGGTGTTGGCGAAAAGGGGATCGCACTTCGTGTGCCAGGGCCCGTGCCAAGGCACTTTCCATAAAACATGCGTTAAAGGACTGGCGGCAGATATGAAGGCGGGCCGTGACCGGAGATGCTGCAACAATTGTGAGGAAGATGAATCTGGAGATGAGGAGGAACAGGAGGAAAACCAAGATGTTGATAAGATACTCAAGGTTATTTTAAAAAAGGTCAGTGTCCTCCCTGGCCTAGAAAAACAATTAAGTGCAATAAAACAAAGCATTAGCGTCCTCTCGGATAAGTATGACACACTGCTGGCCGAACATTTGCAGTCGAAGGAGAAGATAAGTAAGCTAGAAAAAATGGCTGCCAGCACCAATAACAAATGTGTATACCTGGAGAAGCAGAACATGGTGCTTGAACAAAAGATACAGGAATTTGAGCAGGCTTCTCGGAAACATAATATTGAGATAGTGGGCATCGAGCAGTTACCAGGTGAAAATATAATGGACTTAGTCGCTACGATAGGCAACAAGATCGAAGTGACCTGCGCGGAGATTGAGTCTGCGAGACGCACTCACCCACCACGATCTGGACCGAACGCCAAGCCGGCACCTATCATCGTTGCGTTCAAGAGCTCGGGGACGGCGGCGCGCGACCAGTGGCTCGCGCAACGGCGTCGGATGGCGGACCTGACCAGCGCCGCGATCACTGGCGGATCCATGACCACCAAGGTCTACCTAAACGAAGACTTGAACAAGTCTACTAGGGTGCTGCTATGGAACGTGAAGAAACAGCTGCATGGTATTTTTAAGTATGTCTGGGTGGTGAACGGTAAAATCCTGGTGAAGAAGGTCGACGGAGCCAATTCCACATGGGTAAGGTCGGAGAATGATTTAAATGAGCTAAAGAAAGCTAAGTAGGTATTTAAGCTCAATATAATACCATGACTAAAGTGTTTATTCCTATAACTCAAAATTCACAGCCATAAATAGTATCGACTGTATTGATAACCAGTCAATAGTCAATTTTGTTTCCGTAGATAACTTAAGAGAATTTACAAACTCATTTAGTGGAAATAAAGATTTAAATTTAGTTCATGTCAATATCCGTTCAATTAAAAAACATTTCAATGAGTTATTGGTAGCATTCGATAGCCATTTGAACACATTAGATGTATTAGTAATAACAGAAGCAAATACAAATTATTCAGATTTGTCATTTTATAATATTAAAGGATTCAATTTTAATGTAGTGACTCGCGAAGAGAGGCGGGGGGGCGGCGTGCTGGTGTACTCGCGCGCCGGGATGGCGGCCGCGCCTGTGCCTGCGCATGCGCGCTGCTTTGCTACGGCGGAGTGCGTTTCCATAACCATAGAACGCAATCACGAACTTATTTACATAATATCTATTTACAGACCTCCAAAAATACAGAATCAAGATAGAAAAAAACACAATTTATAAGTGAATTACATTCTTTATTACACTCTTTACCTCCTAATTCTAAAGTAGTCTTATGTGGTGATATCAATTTAGATACTTTGGATATAACTAATAATCATGTAATTGCATACGATAGTGTGTTATCGGAATTTGGATTTATTAACTGCATAAATAGCGTTACAAGACGAGAAATATTAAATGGAGCTGTTGTAGAATCTTGTTTGGATCATATATATATTAGAGGACTCAGCGATAGCATTAATTCAGCTGTAATACAACACAAAATCTCTGATCACTATTTTGTCTCGGTAGCGATAGCGTGGAAACGCACTTCGTCTCGCGCGCCGTGTACAGCGCCGCCTGTCGGGCGAAGTCCGCGGCGCAGCGACGGCGCAGGGCCGACCGCGCCCGCGCCCGCGCCCGCGCCGCGTCCTTGACAACCGATTACTTCGAGAAAAATTATTAGCTACTAACTTTGAGGAACTATTATCCATTGAATGCCCCAGCGAACTGTATAAAGCGTTCTGTAACCTATTTATTAATATATACACGGACTGTTATAAGATCGTGAAAGTGAGCAAAAAAAGAGATAATAAAGGATGGATTAATACTAAGCTAAAATTTATGATTAAAGAGAGAGATAGACTGTTTGAAATATGGAGTTACGAACCAAATAATATGTTAAAGCGCATTACATATACAAAATATAGAAATAAGTGTTTTAAACTAATATCTAAGGCTAAAAGTGATTATGATAAGAAGAGTATATTAGACTGTAACAAAAATATTAAGAAAATATGGGACAAAATCAATACTATGTTAGGAAATGACAAAAAGTCGTTGGATTCAGTGATACTTAATAATATGAAAACACAAGGTAGTACTAAGAATATATGTAATGGGTTTGCGGAAACCTTTTCTAGTGAAATTGATCTCATTAAACATACGTGTAGTGATAAATGGTTGGAGAGAACAGAATATGTAAAAGAGTCGAACGTGTGTATGCGGTGGCAACCGGTGAGAAGTAAAAATATGATGCGAGTAATTAATAGTATGAGCTCTAAGAAATCTCCCGGCTGCGATCACATACGCATGTGTGACTTGAAAACCGTATCTGATAGAGTAAGTCCTGTCTTAGCTAAATTAGTTAATATGTCAGTTAGTCAGTCTTGTTTCCCAGAAGGTCTTAAACAAGCAATAATTCGTCCAATTCATAAAAAAGGTGACTGTAAATCATACTCCAACTATAGGCCTATTGCGATACTTTCTAGCATAGACAAAGTAATTGAAAAGTGCGTTGTTAACCAATTAGGATCATATTTACAAAAGAATAATATATTAAACAAGTGCCAACATGGTTTTCAAAAGGGCAAAAGCACAAGCACTTTACTATCAAATTTTACTAATGAAGTGAATGGTTATTTAGCAGATAAAAAAGTAGTTGTAGCTGTATTTTTTGATTTTCGGAAAGCATTTGATACCCTGGAGACAAATACACTTATCGATGCCATGAGGGAGTGCGGGGTGGGCGAGCCACTGAGCCAGTCAGTGGTTCAGTGACTATCTCACCGCGCGTTCCTACCGCGTGAAGGTGGGGTCGACACTGGGCGACGAGCGGGGGGTGCGGTGCGGAGTGCCGCAGGGTTCGGGATGCGGCCCGGTGTGCTACTTGTTGCACGTGAACAGCCTGTGCGGCGTGCTGCGGTACTGTTCTCCGCACATGTTCGCCGACGACCTGTGCGTGCTGAGAGCCGGTGCCGCCGCCGACCTAGCCAGTACCTACCGTTCGGTGCAGCATGATGTCGACGCCGTTGTCAAGTGGTCGCACGATAATGGTATAGTTTTAAATGCAGATAAAACCAAATTACTAATTTTACACTCACCTTATCTAATCCCTTCCTGTTCGCCAGAGCTTACAATAATTACGCATGATCTCTCCTGTTTCCACAATAATCTAGTTTCATGCCATTGTAAGCCAATTGAGCGTGTTAAATGCATGACTTACCTTGGCATGAAAATAGATGAAAACTTTTCATGGTCATCTCATATAGAGTATATATGTGCTAAATTAAGAGTCCTACTTGGTAGATTTTACCACCTAAGCTTTAGAGTCCCAATAAGCACCCTAAAATGTATTTATATATCACTAGTGGAATCAATTATAAGTTACTCCCTGGATTGCTATGGCCTCACCTTTAAAACGAATTTGGAAAAAGTTGAAAAACTACAAATTAGATTTCTCAAACTATTAGTAAACAATAAAACTAAAAGTAAATATAAAAATGATTACTATCAGTTATTCAAAGTATGTAAAATTCTTCCGGCAACACTTAGACATAAATACTTAATTTTAGTCAATCAGCACGGCAATCAAGAAAGTAACTTATCTCAAATGAGCCAAACATATGGCACCAGATCCGTAGCTGCAGGTAAGTATGCCGTTCTCAGAGTAAGCAATTACTACGGGGATAGGCTCATCGAAAAACGCTTACCATATTTGCTTAACGCTTTACCTGTGGCTATTAGACAAGAGAAAAACAAAAATAAATTTAAAAGAGCCCTGTTGAAACACTATCTTGACAGTATTTAAATACCTACTTAAATACCTAATCTTATATCTAGTACCTAATCTTATACCTATCCACTTTATAGCACATCATCTTACCTACTTACTTCTTAAGACTTTACTAATTATATAGACTGATTAGGACTATACCACTTTATATTAGACTCATTTATCATTAAGACTACCTCAAATTATATAGACTCATGGATCTCACAGTCAAACTGTGCAAACAGTTTTGTGGGACGTTGTATTTAGTTTTAAGTCATTGTAAAGTGCTTTACTGAAATAAATAAATAAAAATAAAAACATGAACAGAGAGGAAGTCCACTTGAACCTGCGACGCAGATTCTGGATTATTGACGGCAGAAACGCGGTAAAAGCTGCTTGGAACGACTGCCAGGTCTGCAAAAACAACCGCGCAAAGCCATACCCTCCTTTAATGGGACAACTACCAGCCGTGAGGGTCACGCCGGCTGGCAGGGCATTCACCCACACCGGAATAGACTACTTTGGCCCGATGACTGTGAAGATTGGACGGCGACAAGAGAAGCGGTACGGAGTACTCTTCACATGTCTCACCGTACGGGCAATCCACGTCGACATCGTCAGCGACCTGACGACCTCCAGTGCTCTAATGGCGGTCAGACGGTATATTGCTCGGCGCGGATGCCCGAAAACCATATGGAGCGACAACGCAACGACCTTTAGAGGTGCCGACCGGGAACTGAAACGGGCGGTACAGGCCATCGACCGGAACGAACTAATTAGGTACGGCAGCATGAGACGGATTGAATGGACCTTCATTCCTCCTGCGTCACCGCACATGGGAGGGTGCTGGGAGCGTATGGTGAGGGCCGTGAAAACAGCGCTGAAATCCAGCCTCAAAACTAGGGTCCCGAGAGAGGACACACTTGCGACGGTACTGACTGAGGCGGAAGCCATAGTGAACGGAAGACCACTGACGTACGTTCCACTCGACCATACTGACGACTTGCCTCTAACGCCCAACGACTTCCTACTCCCAATGACTGACCGGACTGGCATGACTACTACATTCGGAACCTTTACTAACGGAGACCTACTGCGACGATCATGGCGTGAGTCGCAGAAACTAGCCGACCTAGTCTGGAAGCGTTGGGTGACTGAGTATTTGCCGACCTTGACAAGACGGGACAAATAGTACCGGACCACTGCCCCCCTCGTCGAAGGTGACGTCGTCGTGATTGCCGACAACCAGTCGCCTCGCAACTTGTGGCCGCGAGGAATAATCACAAAGACGTACCCAGGCCGAGACGGACAAGTCAGGGTGGCAGATGTCCGGACCAAACAAGGACTCTACCAACGACCCGTGACGAAGCTGTGCCGACTAGACATAAGGCCGCCAGCCCTCACCGACCAAGCCGGGTCAGACTCTGCTTGACCTGAAATGACTTGCCTTGACGTGACCTGACCTGACTTGACCTGAGCCTGACATGGCTCGACCAGACCCGAAATGACTTGACCTACTAACTGCTACGTAGGTGGGCGCCCCTTCGCCTTGAGTACTGGTGGACTTCCAATACTGGAGGTGGGGATGTCAGGGCGTCTAACCTTCGTACAGACAGACAGATATGACTAAGACTGGCCGACAACTTGAGAGACCAATTTGAAAGTGACAGACTTTTAAATTACGCGAAAGGAACTGAAAAACAGCCGATGGACATCTCAGTACTCGACAGACAGCGAGACGACACAGAGCAAAAGACGAAGATTGTACAGACCGTACAGACCTATTGAGGAGCACTCACCCATCTTCTCGAGCGCGTAAGCTGCGGTGATTTTGAGGCTATGCTACATCGGTAGAGTCACGATCCTAGAGGGACCTATAGAGGAGCACTCACCCATCTTCTCGAGCGCGTAAGCTGCGGTGATCTTGAGCAGCTCGGAGCCGTACTTGTCATAGTTGGCGCGCGTAACATGCGGCAGCGCTAGCATGTCGTCGGGCGCCTCGGGCAGCCTCTGTGCCATGGCCTTTAGTGCGGCCAGCGGCATCACTGCGATCAGCGATGTGCCGCGGGCTTCCGCCATTTCCCTGAGACACAAATGTCATAGCTCGATATTATTTTCTTAAGCTACGGTAGCCTAGTGGTTCAGGCATGCGGCGGTCATGGGTACCATCGCCAACACAGTTAACTGATCATCCGATAAAGTTCAATATAAATACAGGAAGCCATCGGAAGCCATCCGATGGAGAAAAAAAGGATGGCTTCCGAGGTAGAGGCAGACCGAAAAGGAGATTACTCCAGGCAGAATACGGTTTTGAAAAACATTAATTTATAATAGCGTTTTTTTTGTTGATTTCATTTCAAAATGTTATTCTAAGATGCTTTATTCAAGAATCCGGCAAACTTTCCACCCGGAAGTAATTAAGTAGATTTAAATAAAACATGCGTTGTCGTTTTTTGCACGATTTATCTTGAATATTAAAGAGCAAATGTAAATGAACCAAAATAAAGATAAAAATAATTATTAATATTTTTTCCGACTTTTCTGTAGCTAGTTAATTTATCATTTTTTTGATGTCTGAAATTTTGTCGGATTCTGTCGCTGGGTGACTATTTAATTGATAATAAATCCGTTACACAGAAAAAATAAGCTATTATAAATTATTTCCAAAATTGTCATTTTTTCCATACAAGTTGTCAGTTCATTGCCTGGACTAGATGGCGGGACGACCTTGATACGTTTTGTGCACATTGGCGAACACTGGCACAGGCCCGAGACGAGTGGGACGGAAAAAAGGGGAGGCCTTTTCCCAGCAGTGGGAACTTATCTTATATGGAAGAACTTAGCCTTCTCCTTTTGCTTGGCTAACTAAATAATTTCAACTGCGGTCGTTACCCAGTGTTTTCATCACTTGTCCCGATGTTGCGCTAGGGTACTAGGAGCGCATACTATCATAGAGTAATTGTGGACATACCGACAGGCCTCCACCAGATCCACGTAGCAGCACTGACCTCCCTCCGTTGTACTGGCTTCAAATCCATTGAGTTATTCTCGGGTCAGCGCTGACTTCTCTCGAATTCGAAGTCAGTCACTGACCCTGTCTAAACCTGCCTTAAAATATCAACGGTTCAACGACCCAAAGTGTTATCGTGGCTTGAGCGTATCTTGCGCCGGGGTACCAGGAGCGCATACTATCAAGGAGTTATTGTGAACATACCGGCAGGCCTCCACCAGGTCGGCGTAGCAGCGCTCCTCGATCCGCTTGACGAGCGCGTTGATGGGCGTGTCGGCGGCGGCGGCCGGCGCGGCCGCGGTCACGGTCAGCTTCGGCTTCTTCTCCACCTTCATGGGGAATACTACGCGGACGTTGCCCGACATCAACCTACAAGAGGGGTTATGTTAGCATTTTGAATCCTTCCTCTCCCGGGCTAAAATGTTTTGTTCGCAAATCCATACTAACCGCTGACCCACATATGGGTCGGCGGGAGAGGAGCGGTTCTCCGGAAAGCAGTCACTTTCGCGTAAAGGATCTAAGGGTCTACCGCGAAACGAAACGAACTTCGGTTGTGTATCGCCATCTTTGTCGCTCGAACTAGCAAGTTCGACAGAGAGGGAGATACACGAACGAAGTTTATTTTCGTTTCGCGGTTGGCCCTCAGGTCCGGAGTACCCTAAACCGACGAACATATCGAATAAGAGGTTTGCAACTTTAGACAATATGTGAAGAATGTCATGAAAGTTAATGAAGCAAGAAAGGTTTCTCAAGATTAGGATAGCAAGTTGTAATCTGTGACGTCTGTCCACACCTCCAGAAAACAGGCGTTGTTATTCTGTGACTTTGCTAGTGCAACATCCTTGAGCAATCATCAGTTTAAAACTTGATTAACTCCGATGTAAAGTACCAGGATCGCATACCGCAGAAAGAGTCACGCAACTGGAAGGCACATACTTGTCAACAGCGGCACCCAGAAACTGTTCATCGTTTGAAACTCGATTAACCTCGATGTAAAGTACCAGGCTCTAGTATAAGTTTTACTGAAACAAAACGTTACGACCGCGTTTGCGTTTAGCTGTCAAATCTCATACAAATTCAGGGTAAAACGCAAACGCAATCGTAAAGTTTTGTTTCGGTAAAACTGATACTAGAGCCTCAGGAGCGCATACCGCAGCAAGAGTGAAACAGCTGGGAAGGCACATACTTGTCGACAGCGGGTCCCAGCACGACGTAGGCGCTGGCGATGTCGTTGTTGACGACCAGCTTCTCGGCCAGCAGCGACCGCACCACCATCTGCCGCAGCAGCCGCAGCGGGTCGCCGCGCTGCCATGCCTTGCATCTACACATACACTCTCATAAAGAAGATACCACTAGAATAAGTTTCTGTCAAATAAATCATTTTTGGCACAAGCTCTTATTGCCTACTGTACTTATCTGTATACCATCATCAACTACTCATTGAGACGATTCTAACGAGCCCGAACTCAACGGGGTTACGTCGGTTAAGTACTGAATTCCCATGGCCACCTTCCGTCTCCATCATCAGATCAGCTCGATGGTACCATGATATTGAATTGTCATCCAAACTATACTTATACCCAAAATTTCAGCTCAATCGGTCAGCGGGAAGTGGGTCAAAGGGTCTAGCAGGCTAAGCTAACGAGAGTGGCCCCCGACGAGGGATTTGGTGATTCTTTCTGGTGGTGTATTGGCAGGTCCTAAGAACACTCCATGCTTAATATCAGTCCTCGATCTTCTTTTGTTTTCGAGTAAATTAGGATAATATAAAAAATACAGGGTGCCATTTAAAGTGTCATATTAGGTAAACTGTTCAAGATAGAGTAACCAAACAAAATCATCATGAATAAAAATAGAATTGGCTACCAAATGCATTTATTCAACCAACATCATGTCCTTAAACTTCCTTAAAAAAAAACTACTTTTATTTTTGTTTTAATTTTTTATGACACTTTTCGCGGAGGTACACTTACAAAAAAAATGTCGTAACAAGCCACCCAATGCCCACTACATACACATATAAAAATATCTTCAAAAATCTTCGTGCGTCATGTCAAAAAAAAATCAATCGTCGAACAAGTAGATACTACCATATAATTAAAGTACCAGTGCAGTGTGTAGATAAGTCAGTATGTAGGTATACTGGTATACGGTGTCTTTTAATGAACCTTTTTTCGTAAAAAATATTTATGAAAATAAAAGAATTTAATACTCTTTTCTAATCTTTTACTATTTCAAACAGTGGACCTGTGCATATGCGGCAGTATAAGTCGGCTAAATCAGTTTCAGTTGAATTGCATATGAAGCAGTATTTATGCGTAGAAATAACTCGAGGCATTCTAACATCAAATCGGTCCTCTGAATTACTCACAAAATCATCATCATCGGAAGCATCAGAGCTTGCAGACCAAAACTCAGCTTCGCCATATGCTGAGCTGCTAGAAGTAGTTGGTACTACTTTATGTTTATACAACAATAGTCGATACTTACAACACAAGACATCATTGATGTTAATTAATTTATTAGTGCATTTGCTATATAACTCAGCTTCATGCCCAGTTTTTATGTGTTTTATCTTCCCACCGATATTTTTAATGCTTTTTCACAGGACTTACACTTCATGACTTCCATTTTCCTGTTTTTTAAATCATCACCACAAAATGCAAAAAACAAATGCAGAACACGTGTCATATGTTATCAAGATTGACATGTCATCGTAGATGCATTCTAAATAGGTTCATTAAAAGAGATTGTATACCTAAATACTGACTTATCTACACACTGCACTGGTACTTTAATTATATGGTAGTATCTACTTGTTCGACGATTGTTTTTTTTTTGACATGACGCACGAAGATTTTTGAAGATATTTTTATATGTGTATGTAGTGGGCATTGAGTGGCTTGTTACGATATTTTTTTTGTAGGTGTACCTCCGCGAAAAGTGTCATAAAAAATTAAAACAAAAATAAAAGTAGTTTTTTTTAAGGAAGTTTAAGGACATGATGTCGGTTGAATACATGCATTTGGTAGCCAATTCTATTTTTATTCATGATGATTTTATTTGGTTACTCTATCTTGAACAGTTTACCTAATATGACACTTTAAATGGCACCCTCTATTTTTTATATTATCCTAAATTACTCGAAAACATAAGAAGATCGAGGACTGATATTAAGCATGTAGTGTTCTTAGGACCTGCCAATACACCACCAGAAAGAATCACCAAATCCCTGTCGGGCGCCACTCTCCTTAGTTTAGCCTGCTAGACCCTTTAACTTGCAAGATTTGATTACAGACAGACTGACAGACATCGGGACAGTGAAAGTAAATAAAAGCTTGTAATTTTGCTATGAACATTTTACGATTGCAGACGAATTTAAAATGAAACAAAGTAAACGTAAGTGATGGCTTGGAACATCCAGTTACAACGAAGTGTCTTAAATTAAAATTGTTAATCTTTCCACCTCGACGCTCACTGAGGAGCAACGCAATATTTTTTTTTTTTTTCTTTATATTATTACGGCCCAACATACCTATAGCATTTACGCTAAGGTTACTCGTATTTGAATCTAGTTGCATAAAAAATAGGATAGAATTTTATTTGTTCGAATAATCAACGGAATGTTTTGTTTGAATACAAAAGGGTCAATCCCATCGAAACAGTGTTCATCAAAATGCGCATTGGACATTACGAGATTCCATTGAGGGGCATTAAGGATTAAGGGCACGTTGTAATGTAGATTGACCAGTGTCGCGGATGCAGCGCACGATCAGCTTGCACTCCTCCGTCACGTCCACCGGCTAGAAGGCAAGGAATGAGGCTCTCACCGGCCATGGATGGGGCTCTTGTGCAAGGCCTGTATCCTCTGCTGCATGGAGCCCCGCAGTGCGTCCGCCACGTGCAGCAGCGTGAAGGACGAGCGGCCAGTGTCGCGGATGCAGCGCACGATCAGCTTGCACTCCTCCGTCACGTCCACCGGCTAGAAGGCAAGGAATGAGGCTCTCACCGGCCATGGATGGGGCTCTTGTGCAAGGCCTGTATCCTCTGCTGCATGGAGCCCCGCAGTGCGTCCGCCACGTGCAGCAGCGTGAAGGACGAGCGGCCAGTGTCGCGGATGCAGCGCACGATCAGCTTGCACTCCTCCGTCACGTCCACCGGCTAGAAGGCAAGGAATGAGGCTCTCACCGGCCATGGATGGGGCTCTTGTGCAAGGCCTGTATCCTCTGCTGCATGGAGCCCCGCAGTGCGTCCGCCACGTGCAGCAGCGTGAAGGACGAGCGGCCAGTGTCGCGGATGCAGCGCACGATCAGCTTGCACTCCTCCGTCACGTCCACCGGCTAGAAGGCAAGGAATGAGGCTCTCACCGGCCATGGATGGGGCTCTTGTGCAAGGCCTGTATCCTCTGCTGCATGGAGCCCCGCAGTGCGTCCGCCACGTGCAGCAGCGTGAAGGACGAGCGGCCAGTGTCGCGGATGCAGCGCACGATCAGCTTGCACTCCTCCGTCACGTCCACCGGCTAGAAGGCAAGGAATGAGGCTCTCACCGGCCATGGATGGGGCTCTTGTGCAAGGCCTGTATCCTCTGCTGCATGGAGCCCCGCAGTGCGTCCGCCACGTGCAGCAGCGTGAAGGACGAGCGGCCAGTGTCGCGGATGCAGCGCACGATCAGCTTGCACTCCTCCGTCACGTCCACCGGCTAGAAGGCAAGGAATGAGGCTCTCACCGGCCATGGATGGGGCTCTTGTGCAAGGCCTGTATCCTCTGCTGCATGGAGCCCCGCAGTGCGTCCGCCACGTGCAGCAGCGTGAAGGACGAGCGGCCAGTGTCGCGGATGCAGCGCACGATCAGCTTGCACTCCTCCGTCACGTCCACCGGCTAGAAGGCAAGGAATGAGGCTCTCACCGGCCATGGATGGGGCTCTTGTGCAAGGCCTGTATCCTCTGCTGCATGGAGCCCCGCAGTGCGTCCGCCACGTGCAGCAGCGTGAAGGACGAGCGGCCAGTGTCGCGGATGCAGCGCACGATCAGCTTGCACTCCTCCGTCACGTCCACCGGCTAGAAGGCAAGGAATGAGGCTCTCACCGGCCATGGATGGGGCTCTTGTGCAAGGCCTGTATCCTCTGCTGCATGGAGCCCCGCAGTGCGTCCGCCACGTGCAGCAGCGTGAAGGACGAGCGGCCAGTGTCGCGGATGCAGCGCACGATCAGCTTGCACTCCTCCGTCACGTCCACCGGCTAGAAGGCAAGGAATGAGGCTCTCACCGGCCATGGATGGGGCTCTTGTGCAAGGCCTGTATCCTCTGCTGCATGGAGCCCCGCAGTGCGTCCGCCACGTGCAGCAGCGTGAAGGACGAGCGGCCAGTGTCGCGGATGCAGCGCACGATCAGCTTGCACTCCTCCGTCACGTCCACCGGCTAGAAGGCAAGGAATGAGGCTCTCACCGGCCATGGATGGGGCTCTTGTGCAAGGCCTGTATCCTCTGCTGCATGGAGCCCCGCAGTGCGTCCGCCACGTGCAGCAGCGTGAAGGACGAGCGGCCAGTGTCGCGGATGCAGCGCACGATCAGCTTGCACTCCTCCGTCACGTCCACCGGCTAGAAGGCAAGGAATGAGGCTCTCACCGGCCATGGATGGGGCTCTTGTGCAAGGCCTGTATCCTCTGCTGCATGGAGCCCCGCAGTGCGTCCGCCACGTGCAGCAGCGTGAAGGACGAGCGGCCAGTGTCGCGGATGCAGCGCACGATCAGCTTGCACTCCTCCGTCACGTCCACCGGCTAGAAGGCAAGGAATGAGGCTCTCACCGGCCATGGATGGGGCTCTTGTGCAAGGCCTGTATCCTCTGCTGCATGGAGCCCCGCAGTGCGTCCGCCACGTGCAGCAGCGTGAAGGACGAGCGGCCAGTGTCGCGGATGCAGCGCACGATCAGCTTGCACTCCTCCGTCACGTCCACCGGCTAGAAGGCAAGGAATGAGGCTCTCACCGGCCATGGATGGGGCTCTTGTGCAAGGCCTGTATCCTCTGCTGCATGGAGCCCCGCAGTGCGTCCGCCACGTGCAGCAGCGTGAAGGACGAGCGGCCAGTGTCGCGGATGCAGCGCACGATCAGCTTGCACTCCTCCGTCACGTCCACCGGCTAGAAGGCAAGGAATGAGGCTCTCACCGGCCATGGATGGGGCTCTTGTGCAAGGCCTGTATCCTCTGCTGCATGGAGCCCCGCAGTGCGTCCGCCACGTGCAGCAGCGTGAAGGACGAGCGGCCAGTGTCGCGGATGCAGCGCACGATCAGCTTGCACTCCTCCGTCACGTCCACCGGCTAGAAGGCAAGGAATATGGTCTTAGGTATCCGACATTAAAAGTTGCTCATTTGAGTCTCAGTTCAATACGGTATTGGTATCCTGATAACCTTGACCCGATTTATTTCAATGGTGTTATGATCCCATTTGCAAAGCAAGTCAAAAACCTGGGCGTTATCATAGACCGAACTTTATCATGGGTGCCTCAAGTGGGCGAGGTCAGCAGGAAGATGTTTGCTTCAATTAGTTCCCTCAGAAGGCTTCGGAATTTTCTTCCCATTCCTACCAAAATTGCGCTTGCTCAGACACTACTTCTCCCTATATTAGATTACGCTGATATTTCCTACCTCGATCTCACTGAAGATCAACTTAATAAGCTTGAGCGCATTCAAAACGTCTGCATACGGTTCATATTTGGGTTACGCAAGTATGACCATGTCTCTTATTTTCGCACTCAGCTTAAGTGGCTACCTATTCGTTATCGTCGTAACGCTCATGTCCTGACCCTTCTATATAATGTTCTGTTTCATCCCGCTACACCCCGCTACCTCAAAGAACGATTTAGTTTCGTCAAGTCGGCCAGGTCATCCCAAAATTTTCTTCTCACTGTTCCGTCATCCTCTTCAAAATTCTATAATTGCTCGTTTACATTCAAAGCCATTCGACTCTGGAATTCTCTGCCCGTGGATTTGAGGCGAGCTAAATCAGTCGCTTCTTTCAAAGCTCACTATCATATTAAGGAGCACTATCTGTCTCTGCCATGATTCCTCAGGTACTATTTTTCTTATTATTATTATTTTTAAATCCGTCTTTATGGTTAACACTATATGTATTTATGTAGGAATTTGTGTATGTTTATTGTATGCTTTATGTGTGTATGTTTATTATTGATGTAATTGTGGATGTTGGAAGTTCGTTTACTTCCAATTTTGCCGTTTACTATTATGTAATTTTTGTTGCTATTTCTCCGCTACCTAAAGGTTGTCTGGAAGAGATCGCTCTTTAGCGATAAGACCGCCTGTTGTCAACATCTATTTTTTAATAAGTTATTATATTTATTTGATTCATGTTTTGAGGTGTGCAATAAAGAGTATTTGTATTGTATTGTATTGTATTGCTAGAAGTGTTAGTGAATTTTGGCTTCTCTACAAAAAATAAATACGGTGCTTGTGTATATGTGTAAATATTAATGACATACCTTTACATATCCATTGGGTGACTGAACAAAACGATCTGTATTAGGTTGAACACATACACGGTGGGAATGAGTAACCCGCCAAATATTAACCACGCATTCCTGAGGTCATTAGGAGTAAAAAAAAATATTAAATTTCTAACTCAAATTCAGCAAAAAAAATTTTTTTTTTTCTTGATTTGTCGGTTTATGTAAATAAAACTTGGATAACTATCGCTACTCCATGGAAATTCACCCGTTTAATAAAACGCTAACGATTTTTTTTTCAAAAAAGGATCAATTTTGGGAGTGTTAGCTGGCACTTTGCTATCTGTCAATAGCGACGCGGAACTGGCCAACATCGGTAGCAACGTCGCAATCAAAAGAGCTAAATGCACTTAGTAATCACGACAAATAGTTTACATGAAAATTGCAAATATCTTCAAAACTACGCCGGATTTGACGGAGGTTCATATGACATTTTTTGCTCCTAATGACCTAAGGAATGCGTGGTTAAAATTTGGCGGGTTACTCATTCCCACCGTGTATAGAGTTACATTTTTTCTTGTCTAAGGTAATTCCATCAAACAACAAGTGAATTCAAAAGATTTTTCAAAAAACCCAACAGCTTTTTTTAAATTTTTTAGCCCATGGCCTATGTCACTCCCACGATTAAGAGGAATCCAGCGACACCTCATATGTCGAAATCCGTCAAACGGTTTAGGCTGCAGGGCGTGCCAAAGAATATGCTACATACATACATACATAAATGCGCTCGAAAAACATAACCCTCCTCTCCTTCGGGCAGTCGGGTAAAAATAGCATCCAGGATCGGTCCATCGAGACTACACTTCATACCATTTTAAACATTGATGTTTGGTCGAAATACGAAT
The DNA here is from genome assembly GCA_945867215.1 of Epinotia demarniana. Lineage (NCBI taxonomy): Eukaryota > Metazoa > Arthropoda > Insecta > Lepidoptera > Tortricidae > Epinotia > Epinotia demarniana. Next base: position 3,054,061 of record OX244273.1, on the reverse strand, counting down.
CCGGTCCTCAATCAACACTGTTTGATATGAAACCGGGACTAAAGTACCAGGGCAGCATAGCTTGTAACCGTTGAGCTACAGACAGTTGTCACAATCTTGTACGCTGAGCACCAAAATACCACTATGTAAATTGGAACAGAAATACTAGGGTGGCACACCTTATAGTCGTCGGGCTGCAGACTACAGTTATCGCAAGCGGCGGCCTTGAACGCCGTGAACCAGAACACCACATTATTAATATGTAAACTGGGACAGGAGTACCAGGGCAGCATAGCTTACAGTCGTTGGCCTGCAGACAGTTGTCTCAAGCAGCGGCCTTCAACACCGTGAACCAAAATATCACTTTATTAATAAGTAAACTGGGGCAGAAGTACCACGGCAGCATGCTTACAGTCGTTGGCCTGCAGGCAGTTGTCGCAAGCAGCGGCCTTGGACGCCGTGAACCAGAACACCACTTTATTAATATGTAGACTGGGACAGGGCAGCATAGCTTATAGTCGTTCGCCTGCAGACAGTTGTCGCAAGCGGCGGCCTTCAACGACGTGAACCAGAACACCACTTTATTAATATGTAAACTGGGCTGGAAGTACCAGGGCGGCATACCTTGTAGTCGTTGGCCTGCAGGCAGTTGTCGCAAGCAGCAGCTTTGTACGCGGCGCACTCGGCGCGACTGAACCGCTCGCCGAGGTAGCCGAGCACCTGCGCGCGCCGGCACTCCGTCACGCTCTCGCACACTTCCACCATTCGGAGGAGGTTCTCGATGTGCACGCGCTTCGCTTCCGCCGTGGCGTTGCGTTCCACTGCGGGGAAGACATTAGGATGAATATCATGAAGTGTGAACATGTGTTTACAAATTGAACACTTCGCATGATGAAATATATGAATACAATTTTCACCCTTAGCGGCCCTGTAAAAGGCACGATTTCGGGAACGACGGCGTACCTCGCGTTCACTAGAATCACTGATGTTTGTTCTCAAAACGGAGAGTGTGTAAACAAATCGCCAGTTTGATGGATATTAGACAATTTTTAGGGAGGAACAAAAGAAAAGAGCTTTAGTAGGTAAATAATCTACCAAGAACAATGTGAATTGGGCCAAGTGCTATTGGATTGGGCCAGAAACCCGTTTCACGAAGGTACACTTTTTATATAATTGTACAAGTGTAACCCTTAACAATGGCCAGTTGTTGCCCTTAACAAGCGCATGATACTTCAGCGTAATATTCAGTAAGTTAATTAAATTGCCAGATCATCTTTATCTATATTGTAGATACAATACTAGGGCAACACAAACATATTTCATCTGTATACATTAAGTACTTGTCCAATAAATACTAGACCCGTTTGATAGATTGACGCGTTTATTGTGAACCAAGTACCAGGCAAGTATAAACATAAAACAGTCTTACTGTCCAACAGCCGACGGTAGCGCACGACGTCACAGTACGAGTAGTACAGTAGGCACGTGGCCAGCTCGCCGTCGCGGCCCGCGCGGCCCGCCTCCTGGTAGTAGCCCTCTACTGACTTCGGCATGCTGTGGTGGATCACGTAGCGCACGTCCGCCTTGTCCACGCCCATGCCGAACGCGATCGTGGCGCATATCTGAGCAGATAACGAACTCCTTGACAATTATGTGCTCCTGGTCATTTTGATACGGGATCCGTGAAAATCTAAAGTCGAACGGCACAATAGTGGAGTGGTATTTTCACATTGTCATGAGATGAATGCAACTGGGAAAAAAATATAGGACATCTCTTTCAAACCGCTTAAAATCTCAGAAGAACGAGGTCATAAATAACTTTTTCACACCTTTCATTCGGAAAAGTAAGTTTTGCTCCACGACGAGAGGGACCAAAATGCTACTTTTCTGTTCAAGCTACTTTTTTAATTTATACATTGGCATTGGAACATTTGTACGCAATGTGCCGTTGAACACAGATGTTAATAAAATGATCGATTGTAATTTCATCGTAGTCGATTCAAAACGAACATATTTCAAGTTTTAACTATAACAATGTTGTATAAAAATTTATAAATATTTCGTAATATTTCAAAATTAGTAATAAAAATTAAGATAATTTAGATATATTTTAACAATAGCTTTTTTAAATTTCCTCATAGTCGGTGTGAAAAATAGTATGTGTCACTCGGTAGCAAAATTATTTTCGTCTCGGGCGTAAACACTTGTATCCCTCACTACTCTCAGGATCCTACGTTAGAATCCCTCGCTACGCTCAGGATTCTATTGCAGGATCCCTCGCTACGTTCAGGTTTCAATACACCGCCCTCGCCGTTAATATACTATTTTGCTCCCTTGTGACACAAATAACTATTTCTCAAACATGCTCTGAAATGTATGCGTTAATATCACGAAATGAAGACAAGAAGTTTCTTGTTTATGGCTCCCTACATTACTTCGTGGCCTCAGGCCAAGAAGTAATGTATGAAAACCCTAACTAAAAACATTATTGTCCGCTACTCTAACTTTTTAAATTTGCTTACTAATATTAAAGTGACAAAGGAAAAATTACATACTGCCAACCACCACTAGACTCTGTAAGCAGACTTGCGACATAAAAAAAATCTATGGTACTATACTTAGTGCGGTTAAACATGGTTCTTGAACGGCTTGTTGAAATGTCATGTTTAAAAAATAAAAAAGGCGGCAAATTACACAATTGTTTTCTGAACTTTCGTTCCGATTGTAATTTCAACAAACTAGTATTTAATTGATTACCTTGTAGGCATTTATTTTAATTTTAATATTTCCTCACATCGTTTGAGAAAAGCACTATACAATCCTCGGCCGGAACAGGGATTGCTGGACTCGTTCTATCCGGCCTCGTCTACGACTCGGCCGTCTACCCCAAAGCTCGTCCAGCAATCCCTTACTTCACGGCCTCTGCAGTAACGTACTATTTCTCAAACATGCTCTGAAATGTATGCGTTAATATCACGAAATGAAGACAAGAAGTTTCTTGTTTATGGCTCCCTACATTACTTCTTGGCCTTAGGCCACGAAGTAATGTATGAAAACCCTAACTAAAAACATTATTGTCCGCTACTCTAACTTTTTAAATTTGCTTACTAATATTAAACTGACAAAGGAAAAATTACATACTGCCAACCACCACTAGACTCTATAAGCAGACTTGCGACATAAAAAAAAAAAATCTATGGTACTACACTTATGTGCGGTTAACCATGGTGCTTGAACGACTTTATGAAATAACATTTTTAAAAAATAAAAAAGGGGGCAAATTACACAATTGTTTTCTGACTTTCGTTCCGATCCGATTGTAATTTCAACAAACTAGTAATTAATTGATTACCTTGTAGGTATTTAATTTAATTTTAATATTTCCTCACATCGTTTGAGAAAAGCACTATACAATCCTCGGCCGGAACAGGGATTGCTGGACTCGTTGTATCCGGCCTCGTCTACGACTCGGCCGTCTACCCCAAAGCTCGTCCAGCAATCCCTTACTTCACGGCCTCTGCAGTAATGTACTATTACCTAGTTACAATAATTTCAGTCTTTCACTTTTACAGTCGACATTCATTCCGCTAAAATTCCGCGATCTTGAGTAATACCCTGTAAAGTAAGCACTAGTTGAAAACGAAAAAAATTTGACGTTTAATATGTCTTACTTTAGTTTCTTAGTTAGCAACAATAGGGGTGTAAACATTGAATAAAATAATCAATAATGTCATATTTTGTCGAAAAAGGATTTAAAATGTAGTCAAATGGAGAAAAAATCAACGCAAAAGGTTATAATCACGAAGTGTCCAGAGTGTGGGGAAAGAGAGAGAGAGAAGGGGTATGTTCTGTCCCTTTTTCGCAAAACGCAACTTCATATGAAACGATGACGCTTGAAGATTGTGACGTCACTGCATCGTGTTCGGCGCCGCACTCGACGCGGCCCCCCGGCTACCTTGCGTAACGTTACGTCACACACTGTTTGCGTTTTCTCTCTCTAAAAATCAATATTAAAACGGTTGGACCTTCGTATTTCTTTGAGATATCTAAATAGGATTTTCGTCACTAGGCATATTTTTTTGCCTTGTTTCTTTTGGAGTAATAATAATTTTCGAGTATACACCCCTATTGTACCAGTACCAGTAGTAACAGGTGAGACTCACCACTTTATGCTTGTCCGCGACCCAGCCAGCCTGCACCTGCTCCCGCTTCTTGTCGGGGAGGCCCGCGTGGTACGGCGCGGACTGAATGCCGACCTTGCGAAGGTCGTTGGACAGGGTCTCGCACTCCTTGCGCGAGAGGCAGTATACGATGCCGGAGTCACTGCAAATGTCTACTTCGTTAAACGAAAAAGAAAAAAAGCAAAAAACAAGACATTTATTCACTACACAAAAGACTGAAACAAAGGGAGTCGACTTACAATACAATTAAAAAAAATGTGCAAAATCGTTTTTTTTTCGCTTATGCATGGATAGTTAAATGGGTTCTCTCTTGTTCTTATTCTGTGCCGGTAGACAGGAGATAATAACTAATATTGCAGAGTTTATAAGAAGAAAAAAACAAAAAAAGTATGTCACCCAAAAAAATACTTGACTGTCGAGTTTGTTTCGGCGTTTCTTCTTCTGTCTTCATTTTCAGAAACGCTAAAAGTGCCAGTACGGCCTACTTGTAGAATATTTTTTTATTTAATTAATTCATTTAGTACCTTCATTGTTAGATAAAAGATTGATAGTTTATATTATAATATTAGTTTTTTAAATCTTCGTTCAATTATTAAATCAATTTGACAAAACAAACAAAAATATCTAACGATTTTAACTCTCAATTTATTAATCGAACAAATGCTTTCCATTTTATTGTGATTAATTATGCTATTTTGTTTTGTTCCTGTTAATGTACACCGCAATATGCTGAAGTGAACGAAAATTCCCATAAACAGCCTGTATATAAATTCCCATAAACAGCCTGTATATAAATTCCCATAAACAGCCTGTATATACATTTTTCCATAAACAGCCTGTATATAAATTCCCATAAACAGCATGTATATAAATTCCCATAAACAGCCTGTATATAAATTCCCATAAACAGCCGGTATATAAATTCCCATAAACAGCCTGTATATAAATTCCCATAAACCACCTGTATATAAATTCGCATAAACAGCCTGAATATAACATTTTGATTGAAGTTACTTAGAGTGGATTTGATATTATTTGAATCTTCCAAATTGCATTAAGTCCATTCAAAAGGAAACTCTACCATCCCAGGTGCAAAATTAAAATTCCAAAGACGGTTTAATAACTACAACTTAGAAAAGTTGAAAAACCACCGGCATTTTCATTTCAAAGTCCAAAATCTCAAAAAGGGCTGAACAGATTTTGATGAAACATAGCTAAGAACACTCTGGATAAAATTATCTATGACAGAAAAACATTCAAATCGGTCCATCCGTTCGGGAGCTACGATATCACAGAGAGCCCCACCACCCCTTTTTATTCGTCGGGGGTTAAAAAGAATTTCAAACATACATAAAAATATGGTTACCGGAAAAACTTCTCCTTGATAATATTGGCGACATCCTGGTTGACGTTCTTTGGTTTCTTCTCTAGAATGCGGTAGGCGAGGTTCGGCCGGTTGAACGAACACAGGAACCACTTGCACTTCGAAACCTGGCGACAATGAGTTATAGACCAAAATATTATACAGGGTGTTACTAAATTACCCCTAAAGCCGAAAGGTCTCATCATCATCATCATAATATCAGCCTAAAGACGTCAACTGCTGGACATAGGCCTCCCCAAAGAGTGACACCATTACCGGTCCTTTTAAAGTACTTAAAGCGGTTTGATTTCCTTTTATTGGAGAATGCAAATTATTATTAATCTAGACCTAGATAGAGACAAATGATAAACAGTTAGACTTCTGTTAGAAAAATCTATAAACATTCAATTTGATTGACGTGATAGGTTATTAGGATTGGCACTTTTTTCGGTTAAATAAATATTTACTTTTTCGTGGGGAATTATGAAACACGTTGTATGTCAAGCAAACAATCTTTATCATCAGAGATCGGAATTTCCACGGCAAAACAAAGGACTGTCGCAATCTAGTTGGGTTACAATTTTTTTTAAAACGATTTTGATAGTTGTGAAATAGAAGAAAGAAACTTGATTTACAAAATGAAAAAAAAATCGTTTTTTAATCGATATCGATAGTTGTGAAATAGAAGAAAGAAACTTGATTTTCCAAATGAAAAAAATATATTTAATTAAAAAATCTTACGCAAGGGGTCGTTGAGGCTTTGCAGAGTGTACCAAACATGGGGTCGAAGTGAACCGATCAAGGGCATAACAGGAACTCAAAGTTTTTTTCTTTTCATTTTTATGGAGCAGGTCGCCCCCAGTCGGCCAACGCACCATACAAAAGTAAAAAAAATCGCGTAAAAAAATTCTCATTATTCTTTCTGAACAGAACACGATACCTGTTATGCCCTTGATCGGTCCAGACCCAATTTTTGGTAGACTCTGTATGCCTGAGTGAGATTGAAGCACTCTTTTTAAAGAACCTCCCAATTTTACTGCTACCAATATATTTATGAGTAAAGTGGTCGTCAATGGAATTTGCTAACTATGTAAACAAACCGCCATATTGAAATTGTCTTTCAATATGGCAGTTTGTTTACATAGCTAGCAAATTCAATGGGGTTGGCCGGGCGAAGGTATTAGCAGATGGCGCCAGCAGAGGATGTACCTGTCAGTCCTACCAAAACTGTCAAATTCTTGTTTTTTTCCCGGAATTTTCTTGTTTAGAATCAAGCCGTTTAAGGGGCTCCCATACGCCAATGACCTTCGATCTGAATCCCTTAGTTTTCTAATATTTTTTTGTAGCTTATTATATTAACAACAACGGCTTTAAGCAAAATAGTATCCAATATTTACTTCAAAGTTCATTATTTTCAAGATACGCATCAAAATTGAAAAATTTAAAGCCAAAAAGCTGGTTTTCTGGCCATAACTCTTGTCTTATTCGTCTAAAATGAAAACCTAGACACGTTTTTAGAGACGTCATATGTAGTACGGTACGCGAAATGAATGCACCTTCGATAACTCACAAGGTCGCGATGTTTTTGTTAACATTTAGACTATAATGAGTACCACTAGAAGTTAAAAATTCTAGTGAATTTTGACGTTGCTTTAGGTATTATATAGCGTTTCCTTAGCGACCCTTGTAAATCCAAGGATAAATTATACAAGTCGTATTTTTCTTCAATGGAGTACCGCATTTTAGTATTATAATCTCCCATTTAATTTTCTAAAACTTTCGTCAAGTGATAACGTCGGTATAATCCGACCCAAATAAAATGTATATATTTCCTCTAAAAGATTATACAAGTGGGTTTGGATTACTGAATACTATTAAAAACTATCAAAGTTAACCAGAGTTTGAATTAATAACATATTTATCAATAGCTTAATTTTATACGAACAGTTTAATGTTGAAATCCTCCTAATTATTTAAAAATAAATCTCAAAAAAATTCAAGTCGACGCATATAATCCAGCTTTATCATAGTAATCTATTGATAAAAAATCTAAGTAATTCATTAATAGCTCCTCGTTTTATTCACTTATCAATTATTTTTCAAATTTGAACTTACGACGATCAGCGCGCGAGTCTAGTGCGCCGACGGCGAGAACGTCATGACCAATCACAGCACGCCGTTGCTTGTTTTCTACGCGGGGGCCTCCCCTCTGTGCTGACAACCGGACATCGACAGTTCATTTGCATTTGGAAAATGTAATACGACAATGCGCATTAAAAGTTTACTTTGAAAATGAATAAGTGTTTAATTTTTAATCAAGTCTTGAACTTTGACGTTGTAGTGGATAAGGAGAGAGGCATTGCGCGTCTAATAAAATTACGAATATAGCCTGTATATGTTATGTAGTTATAGTAAGCTAACTAAATCAATACTTAATTAATGTGTAGTACTCCATTATTGAATGGATCAGCTCACTTGAAAAATGTTATCTTTTACCGAGTTTAGCTATGGTTATGTTTTACTGTACAAAAACCTCCATGGTAAAGCTGTGATGATTGTAAGATTACAAATAATCTCTATGGTAGTAATAAAAAAACAATTATTAATGACTCCAGTATTATGCCTGCATCACACTGGCGCGGCCTGGCCCCGGCGGACAATAGTAAACTTGTCCACCGCTGTCAAATTTTCTATTGTCCGCCACCGCAGGCCACGCCAATGTGTTGCAGGCCTTAAACATACAGATTTTATAGAAACACTCCACTGACAAGCTGTGATGATTGTAATGATTACGAATAGTCTATATAGTTAGTAATAAACTAAATCAATATTTCATTAATGTTGTAAATATTGCAAAAATATGTATCGATAATATCCTCTCATAAATAAGTACCAAAACCTTAATCCACTCACATAAGAGTTATGGGTCATATTTATGAGTAAGTTGTATGCACCATGCACCTATATTTTTACACTAAACTGTACTCGAGTGTTAAGTGGAGCTCACGTGAAAAAATATATAGTACGGCGGAAATTGGGCAATATTGATAAAAGTCGTGGACACGTCTTCCATATACCTAACACTGGTATGTGTTCCTTGTTCTCTCCAGAGTACGAATCTACCGGTTTTAGTTAAGGGAAAGGGACCGGGCATAGTTGTGACGTCACAAAGATGGCGGTCAGTCTTTGGATGGATGACCGCCTGATGTTTGAGTGGTTAATATAAATGCGCGTTTCCGTGCTTTGGAAGGCACGCTAAGCAGTTGATCCTGGCTGCTGTCTATGACAGTAGTTGTTAAGCCGAGTTAGAGGCCTTCGGGCGGCTTAAGAACTTCTAACAGGCGAGTTGCCCATTCACTTGACAAAGTGGGGACAGCTGTCACTCGCGTCCGCAGGAGCTACCCACCCCAACCCTGCACGTGTCTCCTGGGTGGTACTAAATAGTGGCAAACTTTAAAGGCCAAAATAATATATGCCATACGAATTTTGTTCAAATCTCGGGTTCTATTGCGTATATTCGTGTGAGGTGTCATTTGAAAGCATATTAAACGTACTATAATTGTTTTCTTCAACTGTAAAACGTACAACAAACCGTTTGAAATAATAATGGATTATTTTACCTTAGACGTTTGCTTAATTAACGTCATAATTCGAGAAAGAGATACTTTAGCATGATTAATGTCATTATAAAAAATATCAAGCATTTTATTAGCTTGCCAAAAATATGCAATTTGTTGTAGTTCAATAATAATTACATATTATGGCCAATTCCGTAACGCAAGTCCGCGGCAACCAGCATGCTGTGTATGTTTGAAATACTTTGAAAGTTAATTTTTGGTGTTCCCAAATGAAAGGTACTGTAGTCAAATTAATAAATTTTGTGTTTAACTGTATATTTGTACGCGTAGATTAGTTTTTATAATCGGTGAAATGAGTTATTTCAAATAAATCTATCAATCAATATCATTTATTTGCCGGAATACAGTAGATACTTATATAAATAATACAAATGTCAATATGATTACTCACAACAGTGTATTCAGCCCATATGCAGGGATGCAAATGTCTTGAGTTTCATTACATAGGTGTGTAAATAATCAATTACACCTAGGAGCAAGTTATCAGCCAGATGAGCATAATTTATTTTGTCATTATGTTTCAATAAAAAGCCATTTTAAATTCATAAATGCGTTGTCTGTGGAGCGCAAGCTTTCGCCAAAATACAGCCCGACAACTAGGACCCAAACTGTCGACATGGCCATTGGACGTGGTGATTTCTTACATTAACCTTTCTAGCAACAGCTTTAGGTAAACACAATTTTTTCTCTGGAGATGCATATAGATATTTATGGTTTGTCGACTGATATATATTCTGTACAATGGAACTGCAAGTCATTGCAGTTTTTCAGGCAACAAGTTCGAACAGAACCGTGAGCGGCGAGGCTCGCGAGGCCGCAGACCGGGCTCCACGTAGGCCCGAAGGCCTGAAGCGTCCCTCCAAAGTGCGCTCTCGGATACTTTACTCCTGAGTTCAAGGACAAGCGAATCTGAGCGTGTGCGTGCGTCCCTCTAGAGCGTGCTCTTCACACGAGCCCGAAGGCCGAAGACCCGAAGGACGAGCCCACGCGGATATTTTACTACTTACAACCCGAGGGCTGAAGGTACGAAGCGTACCTTCTTCGTACCTTCAGGGAATGCTCTCCACGCAAGCCAGAGGGCCAAAGGCCCGAAAGGCGGGCCCACGTGGACACTTTATTACTCCTAAGTGTCTTAAAAGCGAATCTGACGGCCGAAGGCCCGAAGGAGAGCGGCATAGCACGCGAGGCGGCAGGCTGAGCTCTGCGTAGCGTAGGGGCGAGGGCCGAAGCGACGCTTCAGAGCAGGCTCTCCACGCAAGCCAGAGGGCTAAAGGCTCGAAAGGCAGGCCCACGCGGACACTTTATTACTCCTAAGCATCTTACAAGCGAATCTGAGGGCCAAAGGCCCGAAGCGTCTCTTCAGAGTGCGCTCTCGAATACTCTACTCCTGAATGTGTTACAAGGGAACCTAAGGGCCAAAGGCATGGCACGCGAGGCGGCAGGCCGAGCTCTGCGTAGGGACGAACGTGTGTAGCGTCCCTTTAGGGTACGCTCTCGGACTTTTGTTTGGATGTTTGTTACTCAACCACACTTATTTGGATGAAATTTTGCACGAAGATAGTTCATAGCCTGGATTAAAATAAGGGATAGTTTTTATCCTGGGCCCACGCAGACCAAGTCGCGGGCGGAAGCTAGTTGTCTAATAAAGCTGCTTGCGTTGATTGTTATATTATTTATTTTCAACTAGCGACCCGCCCCGGCTTTGCACGGATACTATGTCATACATATAAACCTTCCTCTTGAATCACTGTATCTATTATAAAATACCGCATCAAAATCCGTTGCGTAGTTCTAAAGATTTAAGCACACATAGGGACAGACAGCAGGAAGCGACTTTGTTTTACACTATGTAGTGATGTTATACTAGGAACTACACTAACAGAGATTAACAATCTCACTTGAGAGCCAAAAGAAGACGTAAATTAGTGTAAGGGGGTCACCCCCCACACACATTTTACGTCTTCTAAGAAAAGAAAAGAACGCTTCAGAGCTCTCGCTTCGCCTTCGGCTTGGGCTACAAGGTTCCTGAAGTAGCCTTTATTTTACTGCTTTAGGTGCGTATGATGACCGTCTGACTCGTATAATTACTCAGAAAACAAAACAAGAGTGTCTCAAGGCGCCATGTCAGTGCTACCTAGCTGAACCGTGGGAACTAAGATTTATACCTAGACTTTGGAAACCGAGGTCGGTTCATTCAGCCAGTTGGTTGGCACACGCGCTCACGGCCGGACGCTGCTTATGCGCACAGTTAGGTATTGAAAATGACTTCGTTGCGAATAAAGTCGATTCACTGCAGCGTTGTGGGGTGTGACAACAATAAAACAAATAGACATTTATGGTTTTTTATCTGCCGACTGACGATGACAGATTAGTAACCCTACCTACTTACTTTATATAGGTACCCAAGTACTAATTATTGACCTGGTACGAACTAGTGAGTTTTAACAAGGACGTTTACGGAACATTGAATCTTTAATACCTATTTCAAATACGTAATTATTTTGTAAGGCCTGCTTGAGTTTCGGTAATTTAGTATACCTACCCCGAGCTTCAGACAAGTTTACTCCGCCACTGCCATGAAGTCCAAATTATTTAGCTGTTTTCGTAGATTTCATGTTTATGTTTATCCCTGTATAACAGCAATTAGTATAATAGTTTACTTCGTAAGATTCGCACGACAGCTTAATAAAGGGCGAATACATCGTCGTTGGTTGGTATAGGGACTTGACTTTTTGGAAGGGCTGGAATTCACTCACGAGGATGAAACACATAATCAGAATATTTTAAATAAATAAATAAATAAATAAATAAATATAAGGGGACAATCTTACACAAATCGACCTAGTCCCATAGTAAAAAAACTTAAAACAATACATGACAACAAATTATGCCTAGTGTCTACTTTCAAGTTTGTAATGCTACTTTTAAACTATTACGTTATTCTTATACATACGTTGTAAATAACGAAGATACGTAGGTACCTAACAAACTTTATTTCGTACGGTCTCCGGGATATATTTAAATTACGTTACTTAACTACACAAAAGGTTTCGTTCTGTATTATGTGGTAGATTAATAATAATAAGTACCTACATTCAAATTGTCGCATGTCGTAACCATAGACAGGGTGAGCAATAGGTAACATGGCTTCAATTGTATTTAACATGCTGCGTTGATATGTTTGTATGTATGTATGTAAGATGTAAGTGACTATGCAGTTCAGATACTGGCAGTATCTTGGGAAACCCCGGATATTTTTACCTATTTGCTTTTTAGGGTTCGTACCCAACCGGAACCGTACCCAAAGGGTAAAAACGGGACAGTTGCTTCACCATAGTGTACTCACACATTATAATAGAATTTTATGTTTTGCAAAATAATTTAAAACGTAAACCGTTTTATATTTCACTCAACTATTAATTATAAAATCATTTCTAAGCGATGTCAACTCTAGCGTCGATTGGCCGGCGCATGCGGGCAACGACCCGCGCCTTCAAGGTCGCTCCATTGTTAAATTTCGTAGGCACTTAAAGCAGTAGGTATTGCCATTTTTATTCAGACCTGAGTATCTGTTTGTAGAACTATTATATAATCTGTGGCCACGTGACGACAGCGATCGCTAGCAGAGTCTAGCGTGGTGATGGTTAATCGGTGCGTGATTAGCAAAATGTATTATTACTTCGTTATTTACTTATGTACAGGTCGATTCACGAAAGCTGGCACGAATGAATTGAACGAGTGAATGATAATGTCTTTGTGTGCATCACATAATAATTAAATACAGGTTGATGCAAAAAGTGATTAGGTACGATACTTTGTGTTTTAGAATTTGTTTGTTTGTGTTTCTCTTTTTTTAAGATTTTTTACAATTCGAAGAATCCATCACCTTTCGATTCTTGACATTAAAAATAAGTCAGGAAAATATAAATACGCTTTATTTACAAAGGACTTCAATATAAATTACTAAAAAGATTAACATGATAATTATAATAATATAATTTATTTTTTATTAAATAAAGAAAACGTATTAGGTACATGTTTACAAAATATTAGGAGGCCCCTGTATAAGAACGGCACTCACTGCCACTCACAGTGACAAGTGACACTACTTTCGGTCAATTCATTCATGCCAGCTCTCGTGAATCGACCTGTACACCAACAAAATCTATATTGTTGGAAATATTATAAAATTACCTATCTTTTTCATAACATCTTTGATTGGGCTAATGTTATTATTTGTTGAGTTACAAGCGTATTTTATCAGTACTTATACTAACGCGCACGGTAAAAAAGTCATATTTTGTCAAATATTTAAAAAGATTTTGATGGTACGTCATAGGGCTCGAATAAACACTTCACTTTGAAAAGAATAATCTGTTCACTTCACATCAGTACGGTTTCAGAAAAGGGAAAAATACATCAAAAGCTGTAATAAACTTGGTCACCGAAGTTATGCGTAATCTGAATAACGGTCACAAGTGCGGGGGAGTGTTTTGTGACCTGACTAAAGCATTTGACTGTGTCAGCCACAGAATACTCCTAAACAAACTTGAATACTACGGTATTCGCGGCATAGCCCTCACACTTTTTGAATCGTATCTAACAGGTCGCACTCAATACGTAGAAATAGCTTGTAGTGATCCTGATCGAGCCACTCGTTCCGAGGAGGGTACGATAAAATACGGGGTACCTCAGGGTTCAGTCCTTGGCCCATTGCTGTTTCTTATTTTTATAAACGATCTGCCTGATTATTTAACACAGGGTACACCGTATCTCTACACGGATGATACCAGCATCATCCTTAGTGCACCTACTGTCCTAGAATTTAATCTAATTATAAAAAAAAGTTGGAATGAACTCGACAACTGGTTTTCATACAATGGTCTTAGGATTAACTGTGAAAAAAGTTTTTACATAATTTTTCGCCGTAGTTCTAGGAGCGCTGATTTTATTTGTGATGTGCCTATAGAAAAATCTGATTGTATCCGATTCTTGGGAGTACAACTTGACCCCTATCTGAGGTGGCATAGTCATATAGACACCGTGTGTAAAAAATTGGCTAGTGCGTGTTATTCATTGAAAAGTCTTTCAAAAATAGCAGACACCAATATATTAAAAACTGTTTACTTCTCCTATTTCGAGAGTATCATCAGGTATTGTGTTGAAGTTTGGGGCAACGGTACAAACATAAATTCTGTTTTACTCCTACAGAAAAAGGCTATTCGACTTATTTCTGGATGCAAAGGCATACCTGACACCCATCGAAACTTGTTTATAGATCACAAAATCCTCACCATTATCTCAATGTACTTGTATCACATATGTATATATGTCTATTTAAATAAAAATCTCTATCCGACAGCTGGAGAAATGCATAATTTTAATCTTAGGAATAATAGTCAACTGTCTCTAACTACACCTCACTTTGTCCATTTCAATAACAGCTTTAACAATATGGCCATTAAAATTTTTAATAAAATAAGTCAGGATATCAAACAATGTACAGACATGAGAACTTTTGACAGAAAGATAAAAGAATATTTCATTAATAGACCATTTTATACAATTAAAGAATTTTTCGCCAATGTCCTTGACATCACAAATGACATCTATTAAATATTTTTAACCAATAAAATCCAATGTAATGTGTCCTTTTATTAATGTGCACCTAGAATAAGTAATTAATTTTAAAATGTATTATTGTAACTATAATTGTATTATTAATTGTACCTAAAATTGTATTAATTGTATTTGCATGTACTTGTACGAACAGCAAATAAATCATCTGAATCTGAATCTGAATCTGAAACAAGTATATAAAGTTTAATATGCTTTCAAATGACACCTCACACGAACCGATCAGTAAAATAGAACCCGAGATTGGAACAAATCGATGACCGTCTGCCGCCATCTTTATGACGTCACAGCTATGTCCGTCCCCTTTCCCTCAACTAAAACCGGCAGATTCGTACTCTGGAGACAACGAGGAACACAACCGTACTAAAATCGTGAAGGAGACGACTTTTTGCGATATTGCCACCGTACTAACACTGATTATACTGAAAAATAATTTCAGTGTGCTGTGATGATTATTAGATTACGAATAACCTGCATTGTCAGGTGACACTAAAATACATCAATACTTGTTTAATGTGTGGTACTCCAGTGTAGTAATAGAAGATTGTTATCGATTAAGTATGATTATACAAAAACACTACAGTGTTCAATTTATAAATTAATCTTAATATGATGACTTTTTCGTCTATTAACTATACATTAATAACACGGAATAAAGAACCATTGGAAATGGCACTCAACCGATTTTCATAGAGAACCACTGTCGCCGCACGCACACAACCACACTTCATTAAATACACGAACACACAATTGCAATACACTTTCGATTGGTTAAAACGTACTATGACAATAAGTTGTTAACGGTAACAAATTGTATATGCAAAATCTACTTTAAGTAGTACCATTTACGGTATAATTTAGAGTGTCAAGTAAACATTCCTTACGTCCGTTACCATATGCGTTGCAAGACGTGCAAGAGACATGGTAGTTCGGCTACTCGACGCCAGGTAGCGTTGTTTTCAAATTATGGAGATGCGACCTCTTAAAACTAAAAAGTCGCATGTAATGCGAAATGGGTATGATGATAAGTCTATTTGGCTACAACGGAATAGGGATGTGGGTATGGTATGACGTATGAGTTTGACTATCGATATTTTTATGGTATTCATACGGTAAATAAACTAAGACTTCGGTTACTTATCATTTAGTTACAAATTGTTTCTAATAAAATCTTTTTTATTATATAATTAGTAATAGGTAATATTATTCAATAACTTTTGTTATAAATGTTGTTGCAATTAAACACCATTTCTAATTATTTCAATGGAGTATAGTTTTTTCAATATAATACAAGCAAAATATAATATCTTAAATACTCTTTAGATTTATTTTCCCAGCAATCTACACCGCGGACGTTGTGCGAGTGCGGTCAAGTGAGAATTTACAGTTTGCTCGCAGTGCGGGATAGCAGGAAACAAAACGAGGGAAGTTCACCGTCCGTATTGAAGGGCGCGGACTACCGCTGGCAATAGATCTAACCTAAGTCTACACAGATGTAGTTCAGGTGTTAATACGCAGATGTAAATAGGTTTAAATACCCAATTACCTAGAAAAAATACAAGACTCGGAAATCATGCTTATGAAAAGATATTTGCCCTTGCCGGGATTCGAACCCACGACCGCCGCTTGCACACCGGCACATGCCTGAACCACTAGGCTACCGTTGCATTTTACAACATTATAAGTATGTAAATAGAGAAGCAATAATCAATCATATTAAATTATTCGTACTTACGCTTTGCTTATATTCTGCGTGGGAATTGAACCTTCATGAATGAAGCGTTTTCCTTTCGGCGAAACCCAAAAATCTGTTTCAACAAAATGATCCGAACAAATGGTGTTGCATCGTTGCGGAAACCAATCTTTTCTCCCAGTGGTATCAATCCATTTCTCCTTTGTTTTCGTGTCTTTAGGAAAACTATAATATTATAATAATTATTTTATTGTGTATGACATAATTTCAGATATTATATATTACTAACTTCCGCCCGCGACTCCGCCTGCGTGGACCCGGGATAAAAACTATCATATATTTTAATTTAGGCTATAACATATCTTCGTGCCAAATGGCATCCAAAGCGGTTGAGCCGTTTAAGCGTGATTGAGTAACAAACATCCAAACATCTAATCCTCTAAACATCCAAACATCTACAACATCCAATAAACTTTCACATTTATAATATTCGTAGGATTCATAAATTTTGATTTATCGATAACTATTATCGACCTTAGCCACAGCATTTGAGTAGCGAACCTTCTAGATATTGTGTGCATTTGACGTTCCGAGTAGCTAAACAATACACAGGATTATGAACTTTATTGTTAAAGAAATAGAATTGATATTTCCGTGACTACAGACGCAAATTTTGTGTGTGATTCCATGAAATAGAAAATTAAATATTTCTTTATACGTATCCTAAAATAATACTTACCGATGATAGGAAATACCTCCATGAGACAAGTTTTTTAATGTGCTGTTATTGGAGCAACTTTTAATAGCGCAATACGGCATTTTACTAAAATAAACAAATATTCTCTCATGTCATACGCCGCGTGCGGTTGCTAGGTGACTGACTATAATCTGTGCAAGAAGTATGCTAATTATTGCTCATGTTCGGCGACACGGGAACGCCCACTTACCATTTCCAATGGTTCTTTATTCCGTGATTAATAAGCATCATTGATCTAAAGAGTACCTATCAACGTACTTATGCAATTACTTATTCAATCAAGCTAGGTTGAACCATTTCAACCACCCATGAGTGACCGGTATGTCGATCAAGTAACGCATTAGATGTAAATGTCATTTTTTATATGAAAAACGACAGCTGAATTGTCCTAACGCACGTTCGAAACATTACGTGATTACCCCTCAGATCTCTAGCTGACCCACGGCCCGCTTTCTTACAGTCGGTTATAACGGGTTTCTTCGATTTCGGTTAAAACCGGTTTTGCATACCGTACTCTCAATCAACTGAGCTATCGGAACAATCCACCTCGGTCACCTTTTTTATCAATCAGTTCATTCTTACAAGGCCTTAGGGAGGCGTGTACCGACATCTGCCTAGATGCGAGATGATCTGCCTAGCAGCAATTTGTATGTAATCATATTAAATCCATTTAGTATTGTTATTATATTTGGTAAGGTTGGCCTTAAATATGATAAAAGAGAAAGTTTCGCCTTAATATGAACCAACGTGAATGTAAACTTAACACGCAAAACTAAAAGAAACGTGACGTATGTAAGAAATGTGCATCGAAAATCTACATTTTCAATAACTCCGGATTTTTGTATTAATTAATAAAAAAAAGTCCTCTTCCACATCGATGAAAAACTACTTTTCTGAGGGTTATTGGTAATATAATAATTTAATGTTAGGCCCCAATTGGACTTTGAAAGATTTTTTGAAATCGAATGAGTAGGTAAGGTACCTATTTTCGGAGATTACCCCCAACCTGCACCCTAATTTAACTGCCTACTACTACTATTAGACAGATAACTAATAACCCTGTGTTTATACTTTCTGTACTTACTTCATATTAGTAACACCAGGGGCCCGTTTCATGAAGCAACAAGTTACAATTTACAAGGGTAAGTCTCTTTTCAATACCTTTTGATAGAAAGAGACTTCCGCTTGTAATTTGTAACTTGTTGCTTCATGAAACGGGCCCCAGATCATTATGACATCGGGACCTGGAAAACCTCTAGTAAATAAGTATAACAACTCTCAGTCTACAAATAAAATTAAAGTTAAAGAAAGTTTAATACTAATAACCCTATATTACTTTCTTTACCTGCTGTTATTGGTTAAATAAAATAGATAATTATGTCATTTCGACCGAAAAACAACTACTAAGTAACTAAATATAATGTACAATCAAGTACTTAAAGTTTGTACCTACAAGTTTGAGCGTACGCTCGGCCTTGGCGAGGTACTCGGCCGGCAGCACGCTGCACACGAATCGCGTGAGTCGCGCGCGAAAGATTTAAATTACGGATAATAACTGATAAGCTAATACAATTTAGAGCTATTGACGAATCCGTTAGAATTTGTGTTTATATATTCTTCGATAGAACTAAAATGAATTACACCGACTTGAGAATTTATGAGATTTCTTTTATGGTAAGGAGAATGGTTTCAAGATATTATTCCTAATTAAAAAAAATGCTATTGATAAATATGTTAGAAATTAATGGGGCCATTTTTTTAATTACTTTTGAATACACTTTAGTAGCCACTAGTCACTTGAATATTCTTTTAGGAGATTTATAATATTTTAAATCAATTCCGGTTTTGCTAACGTAATCTCTTGACAAAACTATTAGAAAACGATATGTAAGGTTTGAATAATCAAATGCGATGCATTATAGGAAAAAACTATAACTTGTATAATCTTTGCAAAGTTTTACAAGTGTTCCTTACAAAAAAATTAATTATTCGAAAACCAAAATCAAAAACTGCTAGAAAATATTTTTCGCTGATAGTACTTAATGTACTCTCGCTGATAACAAAAAAAAATCAAACTTGGGACTTATGTTAGTTTGACGACAAATTATAGTGTTCGCGTACCGTACTAATGGACGTCACAGACGAACCCAAATATGTAGATTTCGTATATGTTAGATCTTTCACGTCAATAGAGATACGAAATAAGTGTTTTTTAAATAATATTTAAAAAAAAACATACAAAATTAAGAATTCATTTCCTTCAAAATCCGGTAGACAAAAATGGAGATAAAAGATTGAAGAACCTATAGCCGTTTGACTTAGTGCAAAAGTAGGAGATACGATTCAAAACTTGTTAAAAATCGATGAAAACCTCGGGTAGCCCCTTAAGCCAAATCCCATAGAAAAAGGCTAGTGATAGGGACAGATCTATGATGGCGATGGCGCCATCTAGTCAAACATTTGACAGTTGCCACTTTAAGTAGTACTCGTACCTTCAACTGATGCAATATGTCCATCCGCACCCTCGGCGTGGCGGTGGCGGTGAGCGCCATGATGCCGGTGGCGGGGAAGCGCTCGCGCAGCATGAACAGCCGCTTGTAGTCGGGCCGGAAGTCGTGGCCCCACTGCGACACGCAGTGCGCCTCGTCGATCACGAACCTGGGAGGCTCTAGCATATTTATGCGCTCCTGGTACTTTGCCGGAAACTTACTTCATATACGAGGGGCGTTCAATAAATTCTCGGTAACATCTTTTAAACCTTTTTACAGTACATATGGTGCTACTTTCCTGCACTAGTGCGGAAAAGAGCACTTTTCGTGCATATGTCGAAACTTTAAAGAGCCATATGTACAGTAAAACGTTGTACGATACACGTGCGAATAGGTAATTCGCAACTCATGTCGATTTAAAACACTCCCTTCGGTCGTGTTTTAATTTATCACCACTCGTTGCGAATTTCCTGTTTTCGGCACTTGTATCGTAAATAACTATTCTACTCCTGTAGCTTTATCTGTCATTTACATAGTCCCGAACACTAATATAAAGACATACAAAATAAGTCTGCAGAAAAGTCTATACTCTATTCCCCATAACAGTACGGCACAACCGTGCTGTTTTGTCGCCAAAACGATACGCTTAGCAGCCATACGCTTAGACCTGGGTAGTATTACGTGATCAACACTAATTTAACAACAAAATACGGTACTACCAACTTAACAAACCACTGAATATATTTACTTCAAAGAAATTATTGTACTAAAGGCATTGCTGCCAACTTAAGAAAAACCTTATTCTTTATATGACAGTACTGGCAAGTTGAATTGAGAACAAAACAGACCATAAACAAGAGGTGTCAATGTGTCATGCTTCCAATTTCCCACCAAAGTTCCAGTTCAAAATTAAAAGACGAAATATAACTATTAGTTATTAATAACTTCTTAAGATTTGATTCGTGTTTGTGAAATGAAGAAAAATGTGTACGTTCCTTTTAAATGGACGAAGAAGAAAATAACTGCACCGCTGAAGAAATTGCGTGAGTAGTAATAGAACTAACGGAAAACTTACTGCCTGAAAAGTCAAATTATGCTATTTATTTAAAATAGTCGTAGAAAAAATATTGTATGCAACGGTGTATAACTTGGTCTTACAACGCGAGTGTCGTGAGTTGCGATGCGAGCCTTGGCGAGCAGCTCACAAGCCCAATTTCATAAGAAAACCGCAAATCGATGTACAGTTTAGCCGTTTGGCACACGCATACTAGAGGTCAAAACAATTTTTTTGACCCGCAGTTCCTAAAAAAAATTCCCTTAGGGGGGGAGTGCCGCAACATTTTTCTTTTTGTATGGATTTTTTTTTCTTTTTTCAGAAACCTATCGTGTGTAGTATCATATAAAAGGGCTTTGCGAGGCAATTCTAAAAATATACCGCATCATTACATTTTAGCCATATTTTTTAAATTAAAACAAACATAATTTTCGAAACATACCAAGGCTCCTCCAGACACGATATGGCTGATTTTTTTTAAATTCAATATACCACAAGTGATACGTGATATCCTCATATCTAACCTCAAAAAAGCAATTTTGAAAATAATCGCATTAAGTATTTTTTTAAATTTTTCAATATTACCAAGTGACACAGTTCTACTTCAATACCTATTTTACGTGACTTATGGAACTGTACTGCAGATACGGTACATATTAATCATAAAATGATACGTATCCATCTATCCAACGGGAAATACCTCTTTAACCCTTTAACTGCGCTTTTTCATCAGTTGGTATAGTTTGGTTAGTTTTTGTCACAAAATATCAAGGTTGGACTCTTTCAGACACGATATACCCAACTAATTAGGTTAGATATCAAGATATAACGTATCACAAATGATCGATTATATCTTGATATCTAACCCCAAGAAAGTAATTTTGAAAATAATTTCATTTAGTATTTTTTATTTGATACCTACTGATGAAAAAGCACAGTTAAAGGGTTAAAGAGGTATTTCCCGTTGGATATATGGATACTACGTATCATTTTATGATTAATATGTACCGTATCTGCAGTACAGTTCCATAAGTCACGTAAAACAGGTATTGAAGTAGAACGGTGTCACTTGGTAATATTGAAAAATTAAAACAAAATACTAAATGCAATTATTATCAAAATTGCTTTTTTGAGGTTAGATATGAGGATATCACGTATCATTTGTGGTATATTGAATTAAAAAAAAATCTGCCATATGGTGCCTGGAGGAGCCCAAACTTGGTATGTTTCGAAAATTATTATTGTTTTAATTAAAAAAATATGGCTAAAATGTAATGATCTGGTATATTTTTAGAATCGCCTCGAAAAGCCCTTTCATATGATACTAATACACACGATAGGTTTCTGAAAAAAGAAAAAAAAATCCATACGAAAAGAAAAATGTTTCGGCACTAAGGGATTTTTTTTAGGAACTGCGGGTCTAAAAAATTGTTTTGCCCTGTAGTATGTGTGTGCCAAACGGCTAAACTGTACATCGATTTGCGGTTTTTTTAAGCGTAGGTCTACCACTAATATTTTTATGAGGGGTTAAAAAAACTAATTGACCGATCTTATAAGTGCATAAACATAGGAGGGGGGGGGGGAGTATATAGAAAAATAAAAATAAAACACCTATCGTATTCTCTTGTTTTTATTCTCATACCGAGAATTTATTGAACGCCCCTCGTAATGTCGTTATTTTTTTTTTTAAAGTGAAAACTTCTTTAGCGGCGCTGTGCACTTTTTGGAATGGGGAAAAGTTGTTAAACTCGCCACAGATTACGATTTCCGATAGGTCACGTGACCGTTTAGGCGAAAGATTCGGGACGAGGCTGGGGGGGGGGGAACGATCCCGTAGTACAACACTGGCTGCCATTCGAGTTAGCGATAAAAAAGGCGCAAACGCCATGCAATCCGCGGCGTTTACCCGTTCGGCCGACACACAATAAGCTCTCACGCGCTAATTTGCAAGTGAAATAGTTTACTTCTCTCGCTACGGTATTCGTCGATTCGAAATGTCAAAATATTCAAGTTTTCACTTCTGCCGGCGCTTCCGGAGTGCAACCCGGTCTTTTTTTTAATACCACATGGGTGGCAAATAAGCATACGGCCCGTCTGATGGTAAGCGGTCACACTTGTCTTTGGACGTTTGCCGGAAATCGTGGCCACATCTCTCAGAGATGCAGTGCGCCTCGTCGATCACGAACCTGGTGTGAACGCTCTTTGATATTTATGCGCTCCCGGTAGTTTGGCGGAAAGTTGCGTTTATGCCTGTTTAATAACTCGTCGGTGGCAAATAAGCATACGGCCCGTCCACAGTGTGATAAATGACCCGAAAAGCGGACATCATCGTTTTAGGACAGGACCCTAAACGATAGGTTTAATCATTGTGAATATATGACGATCATTCCCGAGTGCCAATTATGCATAGAAAATAAGAAAAAAAATATTTAAGTTTTCTATGGAAAATAATAAAAACTAAAATATCTGTAGCCGTGATTTAAACTAAAGGCAGGACTAAGGATAACTGAAATAGGTCATTTGTGAGGCATCAAATGTAAAAAAGATTAAAGCTCTAGTTGTATTTTTGGTCGAGATATTTACGATTTTTCAAAATAATGATTTTATTTTTTTAATCTGATATCTTGCAGCAGTAGGATTTTATTCAAGGTGTTTTATATTATTTGCATATACAGCAACCTGTGAAAAAAAAACCAGATCCTAATCTTGTAGGATCCCGGAGATAAACCGTTCTAAAGTTTTGTTCTTGTAACTATGGAATTAGGGTTGTCACCTTTGAATTTTAAATTATTATTTTATTTAATTTGTTATAAAACGTGAAATTGTATGGTATTATAATTTTAGTATAAGGGGCATTAAAATACGAGTGTTGTTTATGAAACGAGCCGAAGTCGAGGTATCTCCTGACTGTTTATGTACATTTTAATGCTTATAAGTAAAAGTATATTATACTAAAAGTATACTACAAATTAAAATTGACCGACCAGTTAGCCTAGTTGGTAGTGACCATGCCTGCGAAGCTGATGGTCCTGGGTTCGAGTCCCGGTAAGAGCAAATATTTGTTTCTTGGTCTTGGGTGTTTTCTATGTATTTAAGTATTTGAATATATTAAATATATCGTCGTCTAGTACCCATAACACAAGCCTTATTGAGCTTACTATGGGCCTAGTCCAATTTGTGTAAGATTGTCCTCTAATATTTATTTATTATTTATTTACTTAAATATTTTACACACAAAGTTTTTATTGAGTCTAATGTATCATGCTCGTTAGTTAGAATTTCTGTACTTTCTTGAGTATGGCCTTCTAAATTATATAAAATGGAATCATTTGCTGACTCGTCCAAATTTTCGTCAGTTTCGACGTCGGCGTCGTATGGCTTGAGCAATAGTAAAGCGGATCGTGGTATAAGTAGACGCCTCAATTTTCTTTGCCTTTCTTTGAGCTTTAGGTTGGATATGTAAGGATCAGAGGATTCCAGTGCTCTGTTGAACAAATCCAACATGGCTTTCTCACGGTCCATCTTCCTACAATGGTGCTCTCTATCGTACCGCCAGAACTTGTTGCGAGTTTCTCCAGCTTGCTCTGAAAATAACCCTACAGGTAAGGCAGAACTCTCTATAATCTCCTTGCCGTGCACTAAAATTTTGTGTATTGTTACTGTCATTGGATGCCATACATATTCGGATACATATTTAGACGCAACGGACTTACAAAACTCGCCAAGAGCTCAAACTCACTCAGGACATAATTAGTGTCTGCTCGGGCCATTTTCCGTCCGCCATTTTGAAAAAAAAACCAAACATGTCACGCCATCTATAGGTACGATTTAGTACTATTTTGATACAACGGAATTTTTGACAGCCCTGAACAAACTATTTCAAACGTTAATATTTCAGAGATCCTGCTATGTTTTATTTTGTAAATTTAGGGTTATATACTTCAGGTTTCAAGGAATATTTTAAGATAGGAAACAACTCCTAATATGATAGGATATGGGAGAAATAAAATAAAATCAAAAAATGTAAAAAACAGTCAAAACTTTGTACTGCTTCCATGAAAAAAGGCCGCGTATTTTTTATTAAATACCTGGCAAGTGACTTATTGATGGCTCATGCAGTAATCGATGATTTTGCTATTATTTTTCGAGTTTTAAAGGTTTCTATGGGAATTCTGGTTTCCATAGAAATATTACGAAAAAAATAATTTCTCGTTTTCTATGCATATTTGGCACTCGGGAATGATCGTCTTATACTCATAATGATTAAACCTACCGTTTAGGGTCCTAAAACGATGATGTCCGCTTTTCGGGTCATTTATCACACTGTGCTATATAATGGCTAATATTTGTCCCATACATACTAACCGGGCAAGTTAATATAAAGCTTGTAAAAACTGTCATAACTGACCTGGCCAGCTTCCCCCGCGAGTACAGTGCGTCCAGCATGCTCTGGAACTTGGGCGAGGAGCTGACTTTCTCCGGGGTCACGTAGAGCAGCTTGATGAGCGGCTCGCGCAGGGACAGCTTGTGGTATATCTCGTCCACGGCGGCCAACGACACGTCGCCCGAGAGGTGCGCCGCTGGGATCTACAAAACAATAGCTAATCATCAAACCCCGGGGTTTTCGGTGCGGGAATAACTTGAGAAAGAGTAGAGATAAACAGATGGTGAATCTGACTAAATATCATATTGTGCCTAATGAATAAATACCTTCCTGCGAATTGTAAACTATACAAATTTATATTAACTTAAGTAGTAGGTACTTTAGTGTTTCTACCAAGCCTTATACGAGATAATAATAAAAATCGAAATAATAATAATAATTTATCGCTTAACCAATGAGGTTATCTACTTATTTTTCATCAAGAAGTTTTCATTGAGATTGAGCAAAGATTTAAAAGGCGAAAATTCAATTGCATTGCGCATTGCATTACACAAACATCGATATCGAGACGGTGGATAATAAAAAAAAACGCTCTACGGAAAAGCATTTTCAGTGCGACAAGATAACAAGGTCGAGATAAGTATGTATGTTTTATTAATAAGTATCTTTTTATTCAATTAATTATCAGTAGGGTAATACATTCTGTTTTTTAAGTCAATACCTATTCTTTGGCTAAAGTGAATCATTCACGCACCGAAAACCCCGGGGTATGCTAATCATCATCAACATATTAGCCGAAATACGTTCACTGCTGGACATAGGCCTCCCCCAAAGAGTGCACATAGCAAATCAACAAGCTGTAATTGTTTCAGTGCGAACTGAAGGCGAGGGCCGCTATGAACTCCAGAGTTAAGTGAACACCGAAAGTCACATCAATTGTGTCCGTCCGTCCGCCCTCTAATTTTAGAACGGTGCATTTAAAATTATTTAAAACATCGTGGATATAGTGCTTATTAAATTGTTACACCGAAAATTATTTTGAACAAGATCGGTTCAAGGGTTTTCGAGATATTGCTGAAAAACTGTCTTCCCTATGAAAAAGGACGTAAGTGCCGTAAGATTTCTGTGACGATACGACCTTTTCATTAGGCACGAAACTCTTCGTTGCGCGTGGTCCGACACGCACTTGGCCGGTTTTTTTTAATATTTTGTCGCGGTGTGTATGCGCATAGTTTTACTAATATTGATATGTATGCCACAAAATACATGCAATTAAATAGGAGTCATTGGTAAATAATCAAGCATAATAGTTTGTTAGTTGTACTATAAGTACCAACCAATAATATAGTTTTCACACCTATTCAGAAAAGAGTTGTTGCTCTCTATAGTCTGGACGTTTAGGTATTTAAAAGAATGTAAACAAACAAAACCACGTGACTTGGTTATTCAACCAATAAGATAATACCATAGATACAAAAGCTATTCACAGCAATCTTATTGGCTGAATGACCAAGTCACGTGCACGTGGTTTTGTTTGTTTACATTCTTTTAAATACCTAAACGTCCAGACTATAGAGAGCAACAACTCTTTGTTAAAGTTGTTCTTTTCTTCCCTGATCCTGCTACGCAGAAAAGAGTCATTGTTGCCCTCAAATTTTCTCACAGGTGTAAAAAGCAAAATGTGTCTTTCGGACTAGGTACCGAAATTATATCTGTCTTGGGCGTAAACATTTGAAACCCTCGTCACGCTCAAGCGTCTACTTAGAATCCCTCACTACGCTAATTCTACTGTAGAATCACTCGATTCATCAGTTTGCTCCCTTGAGACACAATCTACTAGTTCACACCTGCTATTCAGAAAAGAATCATTATTTCCCAAGAGGGATCAAAGTTGTAGTTTTCTCCCCTTATATTTTACTTTTTTGAGACACAATCTACTATTTAATAATTAATGATACTTTGAATCAATATACTATGTAACACACGTTTTTTTCTTACTTTCCTAGGGTTTCATTTAACTTACGTCAAGAGAAAGAAGTTTGTTGACTTGGTCCAAAATTAGTGATTTCAGCGGCGATATGACAATAGTAACTCCGGGCGTCAGTATAGCGGGCAGTTGGTAGCACAACGATTTACCTGGAAACATATAATAGTTATTTGTTATAATTGTTAGACAAGGGTGCGAAGTTGTATTTTAACCGCGAGTGTGGAATTTAAACACGAGCTAGCGAGTGGATTCTAGGGTTGAACTACGAGCTAGCGAATTAATTATATGGTTGAACCACGAGCAAAACTACTGGTTCGTACATAGAATACTGAGCGGGACGAGTGGTTCAAAAATAAATTTAGAAGAACTATTTTTACTAATCGACCTAGTCCCAAAATAATTAAAGCCAGTACTATGGCTACTAGACGACGATATACGGACTTACATATAGATAAATAAATACATAGAAAACATTCTAGTCTTAGTAGTCTTTTGTGGGAGTCCGCTGGATCCGTTGGGCGCAGGTCACATTGGCACACTTTGGGGGAGGGCTATGTCCAGCAGTGGACGTCTTTCGGCTGATATAATGAAAATGAAAAATGAAAATTATTTCTTCGTAACAAACAAATACAGATACAAACACAAAATACTATTTAATTACTTAATAACTATTTGTGGAATTAAAAGGCTTTTTTTATTTTTTATTTTATTTTATAATAACTATTTATTTGTTACGAAATGGTCCCGCCCCAGCATAATGCTGGCACACGAGCCAGCGCTGGTCTTCCGGCGGAAGATGCAGATGATGCAGAGGAATGTATGTGTCACCTCCGCCCGTGGGCATGAGCACGAAGCAGTCGTGGCCCAGCAGCGTGGCGTTGATGACCTGCAGCTGGTTGGGCCGGAAAGAGCGCAGGCCGAACTTCTCGCCGAACATCTCCATCATGAGCGCCGAGTGCGGGTAGTCCATGCCGTCGAACTCGCCTGCGGAATGCGACCTTGTGGTATAGGGAGTGTTATATGTAGCATAAGGCTGTAGATTATTTTGGATACAGCACAATCATTGAATGCATATGAAGGAACCCATTCAATGGATTGAATACCATTCTAAATTGGAACTGACTTGTTTTGTATTGCGTGATTCTGAAACCTAACAAACTCTACTCTATTCCTAATTACAATTTAGTCAAATTGCATTGACAATTTTCATTGTATGGTGGACAGCTAGAGGAGCAATTGCATTTGAAAGCGCGTCAGATGCTTCGATATTGTTCCCAAACACAAAAACCCTGATTGTGGTGCCCATAGCGTGATTCACAACAAGAACCACGCTATGGTCACCACGAGTCCATTAAAAAAAGCACCTATATCTTACCTGTAATTCCATCGTTTTGAGTTCCCTCATGGAAATTCCCCATGCCTTTATACTTGGGCACCTCCGTCTCCAGCACAGAGTTCTCCATCAACTTGACCACCTCCGGCTCCGTCGTCAGAGCCAGCTCCATCTCATCCTCAAAGTCCTCAAGTTTGTACTCCGGCCACCCATCGTCATCCACCGCAACCTCTTTACCATTCAGCATCTGTGTGTTGCTAATACTTGACTGAGAGTCACTTATATTGATGACACTGGCTTTGGAACTCTCTGGAATTATGTCCGTGTCATCCTCCATGTCTAGAGGTATCTCGTAGTCGTTTTCGTCGTAGTCTTCGATAGGGTCTTTGACTATAGGTGAAACGGCAGTGTATGGTTTACTAAATGATGTTTTAGTTAACTCAGGTGGTTGGAAACCAACTGAGCTGTTAGCTAGAGGTACATATTTAGGAGCTTCTTCAGTGACTACTGGTTTAAGTCTCTCAGAAGCGTATTTAAATCTTTCCAAAGTTTTTGAAGGTATGTCTCTATTTGGTGTTGTATTGTCTTCACTTTGTCTAGAAGGCTTTTTGAACACGAATTTCCCTTTACTTTTATTTGCATTTTCTGGTGTATCTAAATTGTCTACATCTGATTGAGGACTGTCGTTGCTAGTTGTATTATTAGAAGGCGAAAACGCGTCAAAGGAGAGAGATTTCTTAGCCATTAGGTCCGAATATATCGTTTTATTTGGTACTTCTTTATTAAATGTGAACATTTCTGGTGTCGAAGAATCAGATGTTGTGACTGATCTTTCCCCATTTAGAAGATGTTTGTTCCGTGGCATTTCAAAATCATTTACATCATCATAGTTATGTAGTAATGACGGACTTTCCCGACCGTTATTACTGGTGCTAGGTTGGCTATTTGAATCAGAAAACTGAGCTAACTTATCTGGTTTTTTTACCATTGCTGCCTTTAGTTTCGATTTCAACAGCTTCATTTTGGCGTATGTTCTATTGTCGTAGCCGGGGAATTTATCTTTAATACAATTGGGTATTCTATCAAATGCATCACTTATTTTCTCTAATAGTTCTATGTACATTCCTTTACAGTCATCAATGTCCTTTGTTTGAAGATTACGATCCTAGAATAATGAAAATTATTTACAAAATGTCAATGATATAATATTGAAGTGTACAATTTGTAGAAATTGTATATGATCTCATCACAATTAGACTGTTAAGAGCATTCAATTTTAATTACTATAAGTATTTATTAATACACGGATATAAACTATTCTATATTTTAATCCAGGCTATAAACTATCTTCGTGTCCAAAATCGTTTAAGCCGTTTAAGCGAGATTGATTAACAAAAATCCAAACTTTCGCATTTAGGGCAATATTTCACCGGGACACCGTGGCGGCGCAACCAGTCGCGGCCACCAACAAATTGTATGCAGTTGGTTGCACCGCCATGGTGTCCCGGTGACATATTGCCCATAGAGCTGCATGCAATTTGTTGGTGGAGGGCGAGTGGTTGCGCTCCGCCATGGTGGTCCGGTAAGATATTGCCCTTATAATATTTGTAAGATGTATAAATAATAGGGTGTAGTATTTTACCTCACTGGCTTTCTTTAAGGCTGAATGATGAGAGATCTTCTGCAAGAATCCTGATATTGTGCTATCTAATTTAAGATTCTTCAATGGATCCTTATCTTTCCTGGGACTAGTTTTCTCTGGAGTCTTGCAGATCTTCTTTTCTAACCTTTCCCTAGTTTCATGTCTGGAAGGTGATGGACTGGAACTGATTCTAATAGACCTGTTGTGTTTGGGTGTAGGAGTTTTATTATTGGGTAAAATAGCATTTGGCAGTTCCATTGAGTCGTCCTGAAAGGAAAAACAAAGTTATAAGTGGAAGTTTTTAGGTGGGCTTACTGTCTTGCCTTCTGATGAGGTGTTCTGGCGAAGCATATTTCGATAGTAAAGACGAAAATGAGTATAGCCAATTTCCTTGCTTACCATACATTACAATGAAATAAGATCAACATGTAGCCACCGAAAGACCTTTTCAAAAGCCCTTGGGAGGCAATCCTACTTCAATGGAACGAATACCATTCAAAATTGAAACAGAGCTTATTTGAACAATATGACGAAGAGAACAAATATCATGGAAAAATGAAGCATCATTGTCTGAAGCCCAGGCCAAGATTCGAACTTGTGCCCTCTTTATTGCCGTTACAGCACACTCCCTCCCTCTGAGCTACCCAGACACTGATTTTTGATTTGAGAGATCGTGAAAACTTCCACGAGAAATTGAAATGAATCAAAAATATTTAATCAATAAATTTTGTTTCATTAAGAGGCATAGAGTTTATTTAATTTTAAAACAAAACAAAATCTACTATATATTTCTTATTATGGTTGTTTCAAAATTCAATTGGCAACCTGTATGCAGTAAATGAATGAATGAGTTACGATAGCCTAGTGGTTTAGGCATGCGGTTGTCAAGCGGTGGTCGGGGCTTCGAATCCCAGCTCGTAGTCAATGAGTTTTTCAGAACTTATGTACGGAATGTTTACCATTTGCTTTTCGGTGAAGGAAAACATCGTGAGGAAACCGGTCTCATCCCAATAAGGTCTAGTTCTCCCTCTGGGTTGGAAGGTCAGATGGCAGTTGCTTTCGTAAAACCTAGTGCCTATGCCAAATCTTGGGATTAGGTGTCAAACCGCATTACCTCGTATAACGCTAGGAGTATGATGATGCATTAAATGACTCACCACATCCATAGCAAACATGTCATTGCTGTTGTCAACAGTGTGGTGGTTCAGTTTCAGGGGTTGGTTGAAGGCTGAAGGAGGTGTGTTCACTATTGGGGTCACTGGTGCTATGTAGTTCTGTCTAGGTTGGGGCTGGAAATAGATTGAAATGTAACCAATGGTAAGTAATGGAGCTGAATTAATATCATTAACTTTCTGTTAATGCACATACCTTATACTTATCGAATGTAATGGTCATATTTTGTTTCGTTTTCTTTAACTTTGTGACATTTAGTGTTGTTATATCAGTCCTTAAGAGGCCGCAGTAAGCTCGATTCTCCATACAAACGTAGTTACGCTCTCATTTTGAAACTACGAGTTGGATTGTAACGAAACTTTGCATGTACATTGACATGAGGTTTCTATGTCTGTAAATAGTTTATGTAGCTTCAGATACAATAGTAATAAAAATACAGCGAATTTAAGTTTTTCATACAAAACTTGTTTTTTCTGTATTTCGTTTGTTTTATAAACTGGAACGATATAAACTAATTACAGACATAGATATACCTCATGTCATTGTATATGTAAAGTTTGATCACAATCCAACACGTAGTTTAAAAATGAGAGCGTAACTACGTTTGTATGGGAAGGTGAAATTCGGCCGAGCTTACTGCGGACTCTTAAGGGCCGGCAGGGGGCAATCGAGGGTCGGGAATGTAAGAGAATTATATAGTAAACGATGTTCCACAACCTTGAAAAATATTACACAGCTAGCCAATGAATGTTACTTCCTCTTGAATCATTCGAATTTAAGATAATGCTTATAGGTAAGTGTAAAAAAAAATCAGAAAAACACTAAAAACGTGTAAAACGCACTCCCGTATTGTAACAACTGAGTCGTAAGTATCAAGAATTATTAAATGAATTGTATCAAATAATAAAGTTAAAACTATAGTTAAATCCTTGCAATCTTCATTTCTTAACAAATATGTACTTATTTCGTGTAAAAGTATCACAAAGATGCCCAATTTTTACGCTCTAATTCTTCATACGAATTAGTATGGAGCGGCCGGCTCACTACAAGTGCGACCGCTCGCGGCGGCCGCGTTCACTCCGCGTGCTCCCCCTCTGTCGTTACTCGGCGCTCACTGATTAGGGGCCGCACGGTCCGGCGTCCTAGGCACACACTCACGGACCCGGACGACGAAATCACAGCGTCCATCGAAAGATGGAACGCTGCGCTTTCAGCGTCCAACACATCCCGTACACTTCAGCGTCCCCGCCGGCGGGGACGTCCACCGCGAGACAACACAGACACATACAGTCCGCTTTCGTCCCGGTACCGCCGCATACCGGGTAGAGTCAGTCCGACGCAAGTCGGGCCTAGCTGAGTTTCTTTCTGGACTCTTCTCAGCTAGGCTAGGTTTTAGCGAACCAGCGATAAAACTCCCAGTAGTTCGATACCACTCACACCCCAGATTCGGTTGATACCGTTCAACCAATCTCACTGGAGCGCAAACTCTTAGAGTATTCCAGTGTACAAACTTCCCCGCGTGGTCGTGCCGGAGGCTTCCCCTGGATTTTCCCCAGGCCACCCTCCAACCACGCAGTTCGACCGCTATATTGGGTCCGTCTTATTATAGCAACAGTCAGGTACAAAAAAAAAAAACAAAAAAAACGGCCGCGTTCTGTCGGCCGCGAGCCTCCGGAGCGTCGCTTGGCGCCGCATTGACAGATTGCGATCGAACCGTGTACTTACACAAAATTTGGTTCAAACGAAAATTATTCTTATGTTCATTGATTAACATATTTAAATCACGTAGAACTTAACAACATGCTTCCTCGGTTTGATCATAAAAAAGGATTGGGTAGTAATTAGCACCTATAGAGTATAATTAGATGTAATTGACACCCAATTATACTCTATAGGTCGCATCTCTCAACAGATTCTCGTGAAATTTTGTTAGTGAGTTCGATATTTAACTATAGGGCCAAAATGGTTTACTGCCTTTTCGACGAAATATGTTTCTTTAAATTTCACTTCGCAACCAAATTTTCGCAGAATTTTCATTTGGTAAATCAATCGTTGGCATAACTTTACTTCGTACTATGCTTATTTGGCAACATTTTTATAATGCAATACTACAACAAACTTTTATGTGGCAAATAATTATGAAGTAAATGATTTGCTTAGGCAAAAAACCAATCGTCAAATGTCATTTGGGAAAATATAAACTTTGCTTTGGAATTATGATAATTACTATTATTAGTAACGTATAGTTAGCATAATATTTTTTGTTGGATTCTGAGGCAGGTCAGTGTAGGTACAACGACGAGCGAAGCGAGGAGGAGTGTTAGGAAGAACCGCGAACCGGCCGGCGATGTTCCGGCAACGAACAATTTTTTCCTCATACTTACATTATAATCATATAATCTGACAGCTGTCACATGGAGGTGGAGTGGGAAACACGTTGACAGGGACTTTTGAATGATCCTTGGAACATGGCGGATCGTGCTCCAGACATTTTTTTTCATTTTCTGCATCCTGCTGTTTAATGTATAGTTTTGATAGCGTATTATGCAATAAATGGCAAACATGACGGCTACAGTTTATGAAGAATTTTCCTGGAAATGCGAATAACCAATTCTTGGGCATCATTCAGCGGTTCGTGGTCGCGGCCGCCATTATACTTTGTACTGCTCCAGCTATCACTCAGTGCATCGTGAAGGCCTTACACCGTACATCATGCATGTGAAATGTTTTTTTTTTTTATTTCTGATTTCTGTACACTGTTTTTGGCAAAGGCCCTAGAGGCTGCCATTTCTCTAATAAATAAAATAACACGTTGACAAGCAACTCACTTTGGAATGAGACGCGAGCTGTAGTGCGGTTGTGCTCCCAACCTTCCGCCGACTTCATCACATTCCGTGTTACAGAATTAGTAATCTGTTTTCATCCGAGTGGTTTATGATTATTTCGCGCTATTTGTAATTCTAAGCAATCTGATTAAACCTAAGGAGTGTAGATCGACTTCTATTTCGTGAAATATCATGGTTAACGAGAGTGGGGGAAATAATGAATCTCCTCACGTTCCGTGTTACAGAATTAGTAATCTGTTTTCATCCGAGCGGTTTATGATTATTTCGCGCTATTTGTAATTCTTACCAATCTGATTAAACCTAAAGAGTGTAGATCGACTTCTATTTCGTGAAATATCATGGTTAACGAGAGTGGGGAAAATAATGAATCTCCTCACGTTCCATGTTACAGAATTAGGAGTCTGTTTTCATCCGAGTGGTTTATGATTATTTCGCGCTATTTGTAATTCTTACCAATCTGATTAAACCTAAAGAGTGTAGATCGACTTCTATTTCGTGAAATATCATGGTTAACGAGAGTGGGGAAAATAATGAATCTCCTCACGTTCCGTGTTACAGAATAAGTAATCTGTTTTCATCCGAGTGGTTTATGATTATTTCGTGCTATTTGTAATTCTAATCAAACTGATTAAACCTAAAGAGTGAAGATCGACTTTAATTTCGTGAAATATCATTATTAACGAGAGTGGGGAAAATAATGAATCTCCACCAGTTCCGCCCGACCCTCCTACATACATATGGCAAAAATCGCCTCGCCTAATATTCAGAGCAATGACGCGTAATTCAATGTCGGAGAGGCAACCGTCCCTCCCAAGCAAAAATTGTCCAGGGCAATTGATTGCAAAACCTTTTATTGCGCGTATTCTTGGCGTATTCCCATTTTGTCGAATTTCGCGTTTGTATTCAAGCGGTTGCCTGCCAATTTTTTTTTTTTCTTTGCTCGTTTACTCGGCTCCGGTCACACTAGGAGGGATGGCATAAAAATTCCACTATATAGACAGCGTACACACTTTCAGGCTACCGCGTTTCAATCGGTTGCCACGCAACATTTTTTTTTTACAACCCTTCTCCTATTTCCGAACCAGTCACAGTTGGCTCAATTCGGGTTGCACAGGGTGGTTCCACAACACTTCGGGAGCTCAAATACCGCTAGCCATCTGGTTGCCTCTCCAACATTGAATTACGCGTCATTGCTTTAACTATAAGCCGTTCGGTCGAACAAAACAACTGTCCACATAGTTAGATAGGCTGCGCGCTCGGTTCGGGCGAACGTTGGTAGGTATTAAGATGAAATACCTATATTTGACATAATAATTTTTATATTTGGTAACAAAATCCAAAGTTACAATTTTGTTGGCGAGTCAAAGTCCGACGCCCCACTGTGTATACGTGCATGTGTGCGTGTGCGGTGCGCGAGCCTCTATCGTTGTGTGAGTAGCGCTAAAAACCTAAACTTCGCGCGGCGCTGCTCCGAAACGCCCCCTTAATGTGCAAATTTTAAATTATTATTGTGTTGATTATTATCCTTGTATTGTAAGATTATTATTTTTATTGTAGATTACCGTTTGACATTTAAAAGTGCCCTTGTGGCCTATTTGCAGAATAAATAATTTGTATTTGTATACTCAAGTGACCAGCCGTACACCATGCGATCCTAGTATAAAAACCATATAAATGTATCTGTGGCCTGGGGCTCCTACCCTAAAAGATCTTTGTGGCTCTCATAGAAAAAAGGTAGAGTATGACTGGTCTAAAGCTTTTCACAAGGAACTAATAGGAAATGGTTCTAAAACTTGGAGTTCTCATGGCAGTAATTTTAGAACTGTTTAGTAGCAATCAATTGTGAACCCATGTCTTAATAATTATTATAGGTGTAAATACATCTATTTTATTATTCCCAAACTAAGTTTATAGCAAAAGTCAGAAATTGTTCTATGAAAACTTATGCACATGAAAACTCAGAAAAATAAAGTTTTACATGGTAATTCATCAAGTTAATGTTTCGTAGAAGTTTATTTTCATAGAAAGCATTATTTTTTGCAAAAACAGTACACCTTTCAGGATTTTCATAAAACAAACCTAACCTAGGGGGTTCTACACATTTACGTTTTAGCTTTAAAAAGTTAACGGTTTTTGTGAGAAAAAAAAGTTTGATGAAATTAAAATTCGATGAAACATTGTCGGTAAAATGTGGGGATCCCAATTTACATACTTGGTGTGAAGGGATTTCAGCTGGATTCTGTTTGAATGGTGGTGGTGTCCCTGAAATTAATAATAAAACACTTAACCAAAAACAAGCTACCATCATCATCATCCTGAGCTTGGTCTTATCACATTTATTTGGGGTTTGTGCAACATTTTGTTTTCTTCCATATGTCAGCAAAAATCAGGTGCAGTAGAATTTTAATCAATTATGCTCTTACTGGGCCATGTTGGATGGTTAACAAGAAAAATTGCTAATTACATTTGACAATGATATAAATTCCATTTAAAAGGAATGCGGCCAAGTTTAGTTTAGTTTAGGTTAGTTTCCTTACTGTCCAGAAAAAAACGTCAATCATTTTTTTTGTAAATCTTTTACTTGTCTTACTTTAATTTTAATACCAATAATGACAAATAACGTAAGATTTTACTTACAGAATATGGATCATAATGGTCCGAATTAAATGATTTTTAAATGTTTATTTATTAAAAAAGCCTTTGGGCATAGGTTAAGACAATTATCACAACAATGTTGCATTGCTTTTTTCCATTATAATAGGTACTTCTCAATTCAATTGGCGTTGCGTGTTCGCTTTGCGTGGTTGCCTCTCTTTCATTTGCCATCGGAAGGAAAAAGATGCAACACAAATATTTGGGTAAATAGGGCAAAGTGAAGTGCCAGCACAAAAAAGAGTTCACATTTAATCACATATTAGATGGATACTCACAAGCATTAGAAGTCGGAGTTGATTTGGACTTCCATACAAATTTCGATTTCTTTTCTGAGACCAGCTCATTGTCACCGCTGAGGAATAAGAATATTATAAAAATTAAGAATATAACAATTTACTGACATAGTTGAACTGCCCACAAAAGTATCACTACTTAGAAATAATTAGATAAAGTAGATATGTATACAATCCACTAATATTACACGCAGATTGCAAAAGCATACATATGAAAATAAAAAAAATAAAAATAACTTTATTTAGCCTTCACATAAATCATAGCTGCTTACAGAATAGGTACAGTCAGCGTTACATAGCTAGTAGCAGCCAAGGCAGCCAAACAGTTCGGCACACGTCTTTTCTTTTCTTAAAATAAAGTATTGGTTGTATTTTTTTATATTATTATTGCATTTTTTTACCTCTTCAGCTTTACCCATAGTTCTCAAATAGTTACAAGAATCATTTCATAAACATATTAATACAAAATACATCAATTACTTAGGACCCAAAATAAAGGGAGCGAAAATATACCCACCTTGGGGTTGGACTACTATTCCGTGAAGATTCTCGACTGCTCTTTTTCACAAAATTCATCAGAGATGACTGTTTGTTGGACAAAGACATTTTTTTCGTGGCCATGTCATTTAGTTATCTTGTAGAAAATTCTGAGCTATAGCTAAATAAATTTACTTCTGTTCCTTGCTTTCCCTCTTTCCTTGTGATTTTTGATCTATTTTTTTGTTGCTGTCACTGTCATTGTCATCTCTTTTTTTTTTTTTTTTTAAATTCGTCCATTCGGACAGGCTAAGACCATGGGCCATACTGCCTTCATTGTCATCTCGCGAAAAATGAAGCATTCGGATTCTTTATGTGTATATTCGGGTGGTTATACTATACCGCATTTAAGCGCTAATTTTCAGGGAATCTAAATTGAATACATTTCATACAAACAATTAGTAAGAAAAAAGATATTGGCAAACTCGTATTGTGCGGAGTATAATGTCTTCTCGAAGAAACTCACCCAACCGCTTCACTGTATATTTTGGTATTCGAAATTTCGAATTATCCGAAGTACTAAACTTGCCAGACGAAAAAAAGACTTCAATTAGAGCGTGTTCTCATTATCTAGCCGTTATCGCTGCCGGAACTTACACCGAGAATTTATTGTTTACTAATGAGCAAAGTTTTATTGAATGAAATCGACGAAAATAATACTAACACTATGGGCTATGGGTTGTAGAGAGAAGAAACTGCTTTTTCTTTCTGTATTAAGCCACTGAAGACAAAGAGAATATTGAATATATAACTGAAGACACTGACAGAGGACATTTTTTGACAAGTTTGGTTTGACATTTCTTTTCCAAAGTTGACAACCCTTTCAGCTTCAGCGGTCAGCCGTTCCGTTTTGCAATTGACGTTTGTTGTGTAAAATAAATGTGAATTGGAAAATTGAAAATGTCGCTCAGAAAAGTACTTTTCTTAACTAAAGCGGCGTGTTGTAATACAGTAAAACTGCAAAAGACAAGTTTCTCCCGACATAAAATGTGTTTCGTGAGTGCGAACTCCCTCAGATTCTACGCGACCGAAAATATAGGTTAGATCGATTGCTTATTTAAAGAAGATTTTAGATTAAAAGTATACAGACCTTTGTAGTGATTCAATAGTTATACATCTTTATAACGGATTTCAAGCATACTCTAATGTATCAAATTTCATTTTACTTACATGTCGAAATTTTACTTGTACAATACATAAGTCTCCTACAAACCCTATACGAAAACCATAATAGCAAAGTACTAAATAGTCCTTGGTGTACTAAGTGAATTTCCTTACTGTCCAGATAAAAATAAATTGGGGACATCTGGGGAGAAGGTGGATATCCTGGGCCGGTTCTTCCCACAGAATCAGGTGACGGACGAGGCACAGAGGATAAAAAGTGAGCAGGAGAACTTTGACAAAGAGAATAAGGAGAAAACAGAGGAGAATGAAAAGAGCTGGCGAAGGATGAAAATTGGGTATGTTTTAAATTAAAATTTGACATGCTATTATTCCTAATACTTATTTTGGAATTTTCATAGATATTTATGTAATGATAACCCAAAGATGGCAGTTTTACCTTTTCACTGCCAAAGACGGCCATTCGTGCCCCTGAAGCCAGGGCCATTAACATACCTAACATTATAAGAGTTCTAGAAATGGTTTTTATTGGTTTTTGGACGGTCGTCATTTGACGTTGGTGGCCATAAAATAAAGATTATAATACCAAACATTATAAAAGAGTTCTAGAAGTCTTTTTATTAGTTTTTGAATGGTCATTTGACGTCCGTGGTGTGGCGTCTGTGGCATGGCGAGTCCCTTCCTCATCTGGCGGTCAATAGGTCAATATTGCCTTTGGTTCTGCTTGGAGAATGCAATCTGGGTCTTGCAAGATCTGTAGTGTTCTTGCTTGGTCTGATTAATAAAAACAACCACATGAGAATTTTTGATTAACTAATATTTTGAAAACCAAATTTAAGCACTGTTTTGCTATAAGCACACGTCTTCCATCCCATGTGTGCCTTGTCTCACACAATATCTCGTCTATATTTTAAACAAATGAGTCTCGTACATTATTTGTAAAAGTTCTCGCAAGATTGAACTTTCCATATAAAATGCTAGATGACAAAAGTTTCATCTAACTGACAAATTAAAACATACTTTTATACTATTCAGTATTTATTTTTATTACACACATTTATTTTATGCTTTTCCACTGGTCTCTATGGGACAGTTAAAAAAAAATGTGTTTAGGCATAGTATCTTAAAGCTAAACGGTACTGGCGAACTGGCAAAAGCTAAAAACATTTGAACCCATAGGTTCGCAGTATTTGGTGGAGCAATGACAGTGATGGGCGGTTGCATGGTGATCGAGATGGGCGCCCCGCGGCGCGGCGAGGACGGGGCACTTCTTGAGGACGAGTTCTCACACCTGCCTGTACCCCTGCAGTACTTGAAGAGGACTTGGAAAGAGCTCACATTTTATGAGAAGGTCAGCAATCGTCATGGCTGCGTATAACTATTTTCTAGTTTTACTTATGCGGCGTGGCGTGTTG
Organism: Epinotia demarniana; assembly: GCA_945867215.1. Lineage (NCBI taxonomy): Eukaryota > Metazoa > Arthropoda > Insecta > Lepidoptera > Tortricidae > Epinotia > Epinotia demarniana. The sequence continues at coordinate 3,013,883 of OX244273.1, read as the reverse complement.
GGACAACCTTTGTGGGAGTCTGCTGGATGCGGGTGGCGCAGGACCGGTCACTTTGGCACTCTTTGGGGGAGGCCTATATCCAGCAGTGGACTTCTTTCGGGTGATATGATGATGATGAGTTTTACTCATAACTTGGGTGACCAGTATTTCACAGTAAATATTAGGTCCTTATATATGAAATTGGCGTTTTTTTTCCCAGATATTATTTTGTACGTAATGTATTTCTATTGCAATTTCCAATTTTTTTTTTTAATTTCAATATTAGTATGTAACAAAGGTTTTAAATACAAATAGGTTTTATTTTTTTATTTAGGGTTTAAATTAAAGCTTGAAAACCACCCTTTTCATGTGCTGCCGGTTCAAGTGTTTCAATAACGTACAGTTTTATGATGCGAACGATGTTTTTAGTAATTAAGATATGTGTAACATAGTTTAGAAGCTTAAACGCCTGGCACATTCCAAACAGCAAAGCTTAAAAACACATGGGGGGACACATGCCTCAAACAAAAATAAGGAATTTAAAGCCCAATATCTCGCAAACGAATCACTGATTTGAAAAATGGCTTTACAAAACCCATAATATTTTTTAACGAGCTATCCAACAATACTCCACACCAAGGGTTCAACGAGAAAAAAAATTGCATCCCCGCGGTAAGTGTAGGGGATGCATCGTAAAAATTTTTTTTTCAAAGTTTTACTGTCCTTTTTTGTCGGCGTGATTGATTTATATACCCATGCCGAAGCACAGTTTTCTAGTAGTAATGGTATACTGAGCTAAGCCGAAGACGGACATGGCGAAACTACAAGGGCTCCTTGGTGACTGCGGAACCCTGAAAAGCCCAACCATGTTGCAGATGATCAAGGAGCCGTCCCGCGAGAAGCTGCTGCCCGACCCGCTGCCCCCGCAGTACCAGCCCACGTACACACTCGTGCTGGAGTTCACCGATGTGCTGGTACACCCCGACTGGTCCTACCAGACTGGCTGGAGGTATGCCCAATCTTCTCAGCTTATCTTTATTGCTGGTCGTGACTACCTCAGCCTTCTTTGACCAGGAAAGTTCCTTTAAGAGTCCGCAGTAAGCTCGGCCGAATTTCACCTTCCCATACAAACGGAGTTTTATTTTATTTATTTATTTATAGATAAAAATTACTATATAGATTCGCATACAATGTCAAAATTATGATGAAGATGATGATATCTATGTCTGTAATTCGTTTTTTTTATATTGTTACAGTTTATAGAACAAACGAAATTCAGCAAACACTATTTTGTATGAAAAACTTACGTTCGCTGTATCTGAAGCTACATAAACTAATTACAGACCTGGATATACCTCACGTTATTGTACATGCAAAGTTCCGTTACAATCCAACACGTAGTTTTAAGATGAGAGCGTAACTACGTTTGTATGGAGAATCGAGCTTACTGCGGACTCTTTAGTACTGGTTCCTACTGATGCCTTTACTGTATCTATCCACCGGGAATATACCCGCTCTTGCTCTGCTCAATTAGCTAGCTTAAAATAAATATAAACATATCATTATAGAATAGAATAGAATAACATTTATTTATGACAACAACACATAAAACAAATAAAATACAAAACAGAAGACAACATTGCCACGAAACGGTTCCATCTCAGCGGTGTGCTGGCTTGGTGGCCAGCGCTGGTCTTCCGATGGAACCATCCGGTGTTTCCACGGCATTATCCTCCTAGCGCTCTGGTATTACCCTAAAGGAGACCTAACCAAGAGCTGGGAAGCCACTAGTTTAACAAAAGCAACTGCCATCTAACCTTCCTACCCAGAGGAAAACCTAGGCCTTATTAAGATTAGACCGGCTCACATTGTTTTACCTTCACTGAAAAGGTATTGTTAAATATTAAATGATATTTCGTACATAAGTTTTTTCGAAAAGCCAAGTGATACGAGGCGGATTGAAAGTCGCTTTTGACATAAAGATATCATCATCATCATATCAGCCGAAAGACGTCCACAACTGGACATGGACCTCTCCCAAAGAGTGCCACAAGGACCGGCCCTGAGCCACCCGTATCCAGCGGACTCCCGTGACATTTACCAGGTCAAACAATCTAAATCAAATCAAATTTTCGCACGCTAATGCAATCGCCTGAATAACAGTATACCATTACAGGTTTAAAAAGCGTCCCGGCGTCGACCAGTTCCTCCAAACAGTAGCCGCGTCCGATTTCGAAGTCATCATCTTCACATCCGAGAACGCGTTCATGATCTGGCCGGTCATCGACAAACTGGACCCTGAGAACAAAATGATCGCGTACCGGCTGTTCCGGGACTCGACGCACTTCGTCGACGGCGTGCACGTCAAGAACCTCGAGGGACTCAACAGGGACCTTTCCAAGGTTGGTTCGCGTGACACTAGTACCCGGACAAGATGATCGCGTAACGGCTGTTCTATTGGACAGATCGTCCAAGATTGGTGTACTGTACTTGAAGGTCGCATGAGTCGTGTCAGGAATCGAAATGAAGCCTGCAAAATGACATGCTGATTTACGGGGAAAGATGCGTTATTCGACAACGGTTACGACATTTTGTTACGAAGAATACTTCGTCAGTGGGCTCATCCTAACTTGAGAGATATAATGACGTTCTGAATATTTCTGATGAAGCATTGTGCCTTTAAAATGCACTTGTTCCCTTGACCATAAACTATATGCATATAATTTTTTGAAAGCACAATGCTGCCTGCGCTGGTTACATAAATAATAGATTTTGAGCCCGTATCATGGTCGGCCTTATCACGCAAGTGACAAGAAAGGAGCGTCGTCTCGTTCTATCGAATGGTGTCAGCCAGTGACGGACGCTCTATCTTGTCTTGTGGTCTGTAGTTGTCTTTGTCACTACGGGCGACATGTCTATCAATGTATGCCCTTATTCAATGTATGAGGCGTAAATTGACGAGAAGTTATTTTGAATGAGCGTAGCGTTAAGCTTTTAGTTAATCATACTGTCCCTACCCTTATGATGTTGGTATATACCGGGTGGAAAGGCACGACGATCCTTTCCGCAAAATGGGGTTGGTTTAAGTGATGGAGAATCGATTCGTAATATTTAGATTTTTGTTACGAACAATTAGTAAAATTATCAAAATTAATTAATGTTCAGCTTAGTGACAACCCTTCTATTACTACGTACTAATAATTGTATATACGTATTTGTAATGGTCACTGACCCTCGTGTTATTGTTAAAATGTTACTGAACCTAATGAGGGCTGTCACATGCAATATTTTGCATTAAAAGTTAACTGCCTATAACTTCAAAACGCTTACGAATATGAGCCTAGTTTCTTTAGAGGAAATACAGTACTAAGTCTAGTGATCTCACAAATGTTTACTTCGATGCTATATTGACGAGAACCTGTAATTGGCTTCTTGTATTTTATCTACATATTCAATGTGTTTCTGTAGCTGTTGTTTCTCCAAATAAAAATAAATAAATAAGTATCAATGTGGAGTGTGTGTTCTTGCAGGTGATCGTGGTAGACTGGAACAAGCAAGCGACCAAGTCGCACCCACAGAACGCGCTCATTTTGCAGAAGTGGAAGGGGGCCGACGACGACACCGCACTGCTCGACCTCGCCAATTTGCTCCAGAGTGAGTACCTTACAGTTCAGGATGCTCCTGTAAGAACTCTTCACCGAGCTCGGGATTCATATTGCCGTCCTCGTCAAGACTGTACAGTAGTACCACAAACGTAAGCTACATCGGCAATCTTCGTCCATGCCGACGAGTGCTAACAAGTACCATTTCAATAAAGACCTTGTTGCACTATACGTAACTTAAGGTACAATATGCAAGGGCACGTGCTGTAGTGCTGTTCCGCTCATGGCGCCACACAAGATGGCGGGCGCCGGAGCTGCCGGCGTCGCGCGCAAAATTTTGGCCAATGGGCGTTGAGGAATTTACTCGCGCATACGCGCTGCCTTATGATTGGTTAAAATGTTTTCAAAAAATGCGTTCTACGCAGGTACATCGTTGTAACTTATATTTGTGGTACTACTGTACAGCTTAGTGTGCCGCCCTCGCTCAAATTCGTGGCCGTGCGGATACAGTTAATTTTTGGCCCAATCCGCGTCCACAATATCCCTCTCTTTTCAACCCATGCATACAGAGGGAGACAAAGATAAGGGGTACGGATTGCCGATACGGATGCCGCAGAGCCGAGGCTGGGAAGACCTAATTTTGTTGGAATGAATGATTGAGCAGCTTTTTAAGATCAACTATTTGTTCTAGCACATTAATAGTTATTTGTTATGCAAGGCTGCAAAGTTGTTGTTTGGCGCAAGTGCTTGTATTGAAAGCCGAGCTAGCGAAGGATTGTAAAATTGAACCATGAGCGAAGCGAATGGTTCAAAAGTACAATCCTGAGCATAGCGAGGATTTCAAGGCACGAGACGCCAAACAATTTTGCTGCCGAGCGCAACACACAACTTTTCACCTCACCACCGCGAGGAAAATTGTAGGTAAATGTAATGGAAGTAATTTGGGTCTTATACTCATTTTCAATAAAGGTTTGTTTACATCTCATCAAGATCTAGCATTTTATAATTATTAAATGTTACATATATATTTAATTTGCATCTTTAAATAAACCCCACGCTTACCAGTCGCTTACGCTAAACAGTCAAAATATTGTTGGGTACTCACGGGTAAACTAAGGCTCAAATTCGCTTATGCTTTTAGCTATTAGCTAATAGCTGTATATCTTCTGCACTAAAATCTATAAATAACCACCATTATTTTGGTTTTACTGTCTGTGGCTTTAGTACAAAACAAAATTAAATGTAGGTTGAGTTTTTTCTTAAAGTAAGTAACTATTCAAACGGTGCGTTCCAAATTTGGAAGAAGCGAAATTTTTTGAAACATAAAACTACATTTTAAAATTAATTTTTCGTATTTTATCCCTATAAATCAGTCTAAATATTAATATTTCGTATTTACCTACTTAATTAAGAAAGAATAAGTATTATTCATTTTGTTTTATCAAAATAATAACAATTAATTATTGGCATAACACCATCAGTTTCTGAACGCACCTCTCATTCTGTATAGAAAAAAGTTGGATCTCGAGATTGACCGTCACGTTCCAAATTCAAAAACTCTTTCCACGCTAGCGGATAAAATGGACTTTTGGGCGCAGATTTTGAGCGAGAAAGCAAGCCTTTTCGAGCCGGTGAGGTGAAAAATAATATATGTTAATATTCATGATATTTCAAAGACTCGATACATAATTGGACGAAATCGGCTCGATATAAAATAATTGCAAAGATTGGTCTTAAAATCATCATTAGACGGTTCTGTCTTTATGTTTGTGACATATGGGTCTGCAATTAAATACATGAAGTCAAGATATACCGAAACGGCTAACAAGTCATATTTAACAAATAATCCACACTTGGTTTTTTTTTTTTTTTTAATTATGATCTTCAAAAACTGGGCCGTCCAGTAACACTCGCTCTTGTTTACTCCGATACAAATAGACCTCAAGGACATTTTGGTGTTGACTGCGTCTTAACCCTTATTTTGTTAATTTTTAACTGTATTTGTATATTTGACAGCGATCGCAATGTCATCGATATCGGATGTCCGCGACGTGCTCCGCTACTACAGCCAGTTCGATGACCCCATCGCGGCCTTCCGCGACAACCAGCGCAAGCTCATGGAGCAGATGGAGGAGCGAGACAAACAACCGCAGGAGCCCGCGCTCACCAGGAACTGGCTCCGGTCCTTCACCCGCCGCTAACTCACGGTTCCATAACCCTTCCGAGGCCATGTCATGCCTCCGCTACGACGTAGCACACCTAACGTAGCCCATTCAGGGCCAATCACGACATATAATGCGTCCGACCGCCGTAGTCGCTTCCCGCTACATACGAGTAAAACCACGGGATCGGCTACGAGCGTAGCGTGTAGCGATTCTTGGCCCCGAATGGGTCTTGGGCTCGATTAGGATAAAAATGAACTATCTTCAGTGCCCTCGGTTCCATAGTGCTACGCTCGTAGCCGCTATGCGGACCGTGGAGAGCGCCTACGAACACATCGGCATACTACACCTTATCCCCTTGCAATAACGCCGCTTTTGTCAGCAACTGAATTTTATAGAGCAGACGAAAGAGCGAGACTAACCACCACAACCTGCGCTCGTGAGGAATTGGCTCAGGTCGTTCCCCCGCCGCTAGTAACGGTGTCTACGGTGCCGTAGCGCTGCTGTCGTAGCCGATATGCTGACCGTTTGTAGAGGCCTACGAACTCAGCGCTCTAGCGGGTTCCTGGCACTGAACACTACACCATACCCTTGCAATAAGATTTAAGTTTAGAAACCGCACACGGTACGTTGTATCCACGCAAACGTGACCTTAAAAGCTTGTTCATATTATGTCATCGTTTTTTTGACGATTTTGAACCGCCTAATAAAATGACTACCGTCATCCAATTGGGGCTTCTAGACGGAACTTTGCCACCAAGAGTCTAAACATAAATTTCTAACTTGCTACTTGAAATGCCAAGTCTGGTCGGAAATAAAGCTGAAAAAAATATTACCAGCAACCTTAACCTTACGCACAGGAAACCAACATGCAATGATAGAAAATAATTGCCCATGCCTCATTTAAATAAATGAAATAACCTAAAATTGGAAATATTTTATTTATTATTACAACATTGGCATTTATACTCTGCATTTCGGAATTTCAGCTTAACTATAACCCCAAGAACTGACTAATTGTTAACCCCTCCAACAAGTTTTATAGTTTTCAACCTTCACATTTAACCCTTCATTGCGTACAATATCAATCAGTAGCCAGTATTAAACGAAAGTGATTGCATTACTACATAAATTGATTCAAGTGTAATATAATTTGTACTAATATAGTAAAGGCAACATCTATGGTAGAGACCATATGGTAGGTAACACAGAGGTGTTACCTATGCGCAAATATAGTCAAGTTGCCAAGTTAAAATCAATTTTATGACAATGTCGTAAAGACTTTGACAGGCAAAAATGCTTAAATAAAAATTAAAACGTCGCGAGCGATAGCTATAGCTATATTTCAAAATGTACCATTTTATTTACCCTTTTAATACCATATCATACTCACTCATATTGTAAAGGGCGAAATTAAATATGCATATATTTCAATGATATAAATGAAACTTTGTAATGCCATGTTCTTTTAAAAGTTTTCAGTTTTGTTAACTGTTATAGTGCGGATGTAGTGCAATTGTGCTTTTAAATTTCAAAGGCTACAAATGCTTTAATTATCTTGCCTAATTAACGATCGAGGTAAGAAATTCCGTCCTTTTATTTAACATTTTATTAATCAATATTAAACAGGACCTTATGTGGACGCAAGTAGGTTGTTATTATCTTATACCGTCTGTCTGTACGCACTAGATATGTGGCTAAAATTCTCCCACCAACCAGCTATTATTTCTGCTCAAACGAAAATCTATGTAAAAGAATGTACAGTCGTGAGATATTGAAGTGGCTCATGAATTTCATCATCAGAGCTTGGAATAGGTAATTTTGTTAAGTCTCTAAATCTTACATAGTAGTATCTATTCCGATCTTTGCCCATTGTATTCGTATAGCATTATTGGCTTCGATGTAATTATAAAATATGTTTAGTTGGGTTCGGGCGCCATTGTAAACTTTACTTTTTGCCACAAATTAAACTAGTTACTTACAGGAGCAAAGTTTTGAATGACGCCAACACCATTTGTTATCTTAATGAATTACGTATTGTTATGTGTGTATGTTTGCATGGGTTATCCGACTGGATGAGTGAGAATCTGTAATACAAGTCATTTATTTAGATAGAAAATATAGTTGTTTATTAATAAAACGTGTTTAATATCTCGTCTTTTTTTATTAAATAAACAAGAACAGTCTTAAAGTTAATTTAACAATCTGCAATTCTGCATGAATGAAAAATAACAATTGCTAAAAAGGCGGCTATTAGACTATTATTTATCATTAATGGGCGGCAATGCAAATTACGTCAAACGATATACGTAATATGGATATGACTATAATTGGTTTAACAAAGAGAACATAATTGCAAAATTTGTATAATTTTATTGTTGTAGTAAATCATATTTTTTTCTATATTACATATTTTCAGGACATTCCTTTTATGGTTCACTATCCACTTATATAGGGAAAATTAACTCTCTCCATCTACAGATGTAAGACGTGCGTATTCGTAAAGTGATACTTCACCATTATCAGTTATCACAATCACACAAATTTCTTATAAAATCATAATCTGGAAATTTTATAATCTTATCCATCTTAAGATTTCGTCACTACATTGCATCCATCGGCCCTTTACTATCATCTAATATCTGGACCACTTGATGCACTTCAAGGCAGCGGTCTTTTGGCACAACGTCAGATGTAAGCTCACTTGGAATGAGCGCACGTAGCCCAGTAGTGCACATGAACAGTAACCACGAATGTCATTGAACGCATTCTGAATTCAATCATACTCCTTCGTGAAATGGAGCGATAAACTAGACACAGACTTATCATCGGCATCATTCAGATCCCGAGTTCCATCCTCGTTGTCCAACCACACGTCCAGGAGCGCCGGGTCCAGATCCTCATTCTCAAACGCATCCATCACCTCCTGCTCACTGAAGTTAGACTTATTCTCAAATTTCTTGTTTATCTCCCCGTCCGGTATATTCTCTAAGCGCTTCCATACATCTTTAATGTCCTTCAGGAATGACATTACATAGTCCTTTTTCTCAACCTCATAGTCCAGGCTCCAGTCGTGCAACGCTTGCGGCGCGTCATCCTCCCCCGCAGGCATGTACTCCGGGTGGTAGAGGACATGTGAAGTCACATCGCCGAGACTATTTTGCGACAACACGACATACTTTTCCCCGTGTTCAAGCACCAGGCTTCCGGATAGCGCGGCCACCAGTCTATTCTCGATGAGCTTGTAATTGTCTATGCAGAGAGCTTGCAGTCTCGCCTCGTTTAGCGTATCCAGTATGCTGGGCAGACGGTACGGTATCGTTATACCCTTAAATTCGAGTTCGCACGAGTCCCTGTGAACGGAGTTTGGCACAACGCAGGTATCCTCGCACCACTGGCTCGACAAACAGATCAATTGCTTATCATATTCAAAGTTACTGATTGATATGTATGTTGGGAAGATTTGCATGCCATGCGTCCATCTTTGTATAGGTTTGAGAGCTTGGTTTCGTTGGTAGCGCATGTCCATTAAGAATAGATGGTGATTGGTGGCGATGTAAAGGAAGGGGTGTCCCGGGGAGTATTTTGCAGCACTGATGAGATTGCAGCAGGCGTCGTCAGAAACTCTGTTTGGATTGCTCCACCGGCGTACGGCATTGTTGACTCGTTTGTCATACAGTGTTACTGCATTTGTAGACACATGCGTGTAATATGCGCGTTCATTACCACACACTGTGTTCCAATTGTTTACTAAAGTTTTGACAGAGTTTTTCAACTCGACAGTTCTCGCTGTGAGTCTGTCTAAGTTCACTATTTTCAATGTGTTATTCAAGTCGGTGACATACAAAATATTCTTATGATATTCATCGAAAGAAATCCCAGTGTATGCCATTTTTGATTCTGATACTTTTAGCTGTTGAAGTTCTAACTTTTCCTCTGTAGTAACAACCTTGAGTAGGAATATTTTATGCATTGTTCTTAAGGCTATGATGTTCTGTGATGAGAAAATGCCCTCACAGATGTTGTTGTCTTCACCACAGTCGAAAACTGTAGCTGAATGCCTGTCGAATGTTAGTGCAGCTCTGTTGAATTCAAACAAATCTGAAACAAATTGGATTATCATTGAGCGTTAAAATTGTCTGATTAGTGCAGTGACAAGTGACCAATATTAAACCTTATCTCCTTGCAATAAGGTTTATAATTTTGTAAATTGACTGTATATCATTAATTTCATAAAAATCATAATTGTGAGAAAAAATTAAGAAAAAAACTGTTACTATAGCACACAAAAAATGAGAGAATCAGTATATGCAGTCCCACATGAGCAGGGACTGCATATACACATGTTTCTTCAGATAAAACAACTATGGATAGATATATCACAATACATATATATGAAGGTGGCTACTTACAACAAAATTGGAATTCACAGGACATCAAATATTCCTTGTTGCTAATGCACACTAGGTGCATGTTCCCATTTCCAGCGTAGTACCAGTTGTAAGTACTATCAAAGTACGGGTCGGGGTTCGCCTCCCAGAGCTCGGCCATCTTCACAATGTGTCTTGGACAGGACATAATGTTATCGTTGTGATGTTTTATTTTCTCCACGAGCGGGTGCCTGGAATTACTGTTTAGTACTGAAAAAGTAATATATGTGAATATTGAATAATTACTGATTGAGGTACATATTTTAAATCTTATCATGGCCAATCATAAAAAATCGTGAGTTCAAGCCTCAAACCCCCTTTGAGGCTCTACGGAGCAAAATTGTGTATTTTATGAGACAATGACAAAAATCAACCACAATAGGGGTGTAACACTAAATAAAATAATCAATAATGTTGTATGTTCTCAAAAAAGGATTAAAAATGTAATCAGATGGAGAAAAAAGCAATGCAAGAGTGGATAATCACAAAGTTACGTGTCCAAAGTTTTAAGAAGTTCTGTCCATTTTCCGCAAAACTCAACTTCATATGAAACAATTGTCATTTTCTGTGACGCTCGCCGCTTGTGAACTGACTAACTGCGAGCGTTTTATGTCTCTAACAAGCAATATTAAAATTGTTCAAGCTTCGTAATTCTTTGAGATGTCTGAATGGGGTTTTCGTCACAAGGCATATTTTTTTGCCTTCTTTTTTTTAAGTAATAAAAATTTTCGAGTCTACACCCATATTATGAGAGACCTTACTCAAAAGAGAACTCACTGTATTGATAACCAGCCTACTCAATTAAACGCTCACTGTCACTACTTACATTTTGTAACAAATAAATAGTTATTAAGTAATTAAATAGTATTATAATGTTTGTATTTGTTTGTTACGAATAAATAATTTTCATTTCATTTCATTTCACTTACTAGCAGCTGATTTTTGGCACCTCAACTGATGGTACCAATCATCCTTCAATTTAATATATGCAGCCACAGGGTCTTCTTTAAGCTGATTGGCCATTTCTGCGAGCATTTTAGGCCGCATGCACTTGTATGGGAACGATTGGAAGTATTCAAGCCCTATGTCTCCGTCCCAGTCGTCCGGGAATGCTGCGAGCTGGTGCCCTGGATTCACAAAGTGCTTGGCTGTGTATTCATGGTTATAATAGCGGGGTTTTCTGCTCCAGTTGAGAAACCTTGACGCCAGTGGATTACTATCCTCAAATTCATCTAGGATCTCTTTCACGGGCGCTGTATTATTTACATTGGCTGCGACTAGTCCCTCAGGTCGCTTTTTCTAGAAAAAAATATAATGACATAACCTAGAAATGAAGTATTATTTAGATATTAATATTGGCTGAAATATGCGATGGACTTACCTTGAAAAAGCCCTTTACATCTGTGTCCATGTTTAATTTACAATACTTGGGACAAAAGATTCTTAACAGAATATATATTTTTTAATTTTTTTTTTTTTTTTTTAAATTCGTCCATTCGGACAGGCTAAGACCATGGGCCATACTGCCTAATATATTTTTTAATAATGTTCACGCCTCGCGCCTTGTTTATTTTATGGGAGCGTTCCGAAACCGCAAGACCGTACTAAGATATATATTTAATTTATTATATTATATTTTTATTTTATTATGGGAAGTATCTTTAATTAGTTTAAAATAACAATATGGACATTATCATAATATGAATTACAAATCAAGTCGGAATACAATGGTGTAAAGAATGATAAAATTAAAATACGTAAAAATAAATAAAAGTAATACTACGAGTACATCCCGCTCTGCGTCAAGCCCGAACCAAAGGTCCCCAAAATGCTAGCGGCATTGCCTCGCTGAACAATGGAGACCTGTTGGACGAGCCATGACCCAGAGCGGGGGTCAAGGCCCCTGTCCCTTAATCGTCTGCCTAACTCCTTGCACAGCCCGAGAGCCTCACTGCCCCAGGGCCCAGCTGTCTCCACAGCAACCGGAACGAAATCATAAGTCGGTTCCAAGGCAGAGTACTTTGCGTGTTTGAGCTTGGCGGCATTTTCGGCCGCCGAACCAGCTGACTTAATTGTGTGCTTTAGATGGGACGCTGCAAAAGTGCTAACACAAGTTGCATCCCATAGGAGGCACCGCCCTCTCTGCCAGGGAACCAACGTCAACCCGTCTGGTCTTTTTCCGTCAGTCCGAGACAGACCCGGGGGCTCCAGGATGCACGGTACGTTGGCGGACACCATAGCCCGACGCACGATCTCATTGATAGAATGGTGTCTAGGGAACCGACCCGCACATCTTTTGCAGCTTAGCCCGTGGTGGCCATTCTCCTCCACCATTGTCCCACAAACGCATCGGTGCGCTTCGCATACCTTGCTCCCCAGCCTTAAAGCAACTGCTATCCTCAGGGAGTCGTTGTCGAGCAAAGTGCCGAGTTGAGGGGAAGGCAAGGCATGCAGCCACGCACCGGATTCGGGCTTTGTGAGAGCCTTGAGACGTGCTAGGTCAGTCCCCGAGGCATCACTCAACAAATGAGAAAACGTTTGCTGACATAGAATATCGTCCCATCCTCTTTGGACCGTTAAGCTATCCGGATGATCATTGGACGGACATAGTGTCGCCCACTTAGCCAGGGCCTCGGTTACGAATGGAACTCGAATGCTGCTGCCATCAAATGATAATATTCGAGCAACAAGATCCGACGAACCATGTGCCGACGCTAAAAAGGCTACCAGACCTATGTCCTGGACCCGACGCACGCCCAAGCCACCGTAACGAACTGGCAGAGCCGCCTGACACCATTGTTTGTCGTCTAAACTCACATTGAGTATTGACTCTAAACAAGATTTAATAGTGTCATCGAACGATTTCAAATCCGTGTCATAAAGCCAAGTTGGAGACGTCCGTAACATATACACCATGCGAGGCAGAGCAAAGCAGTATCGCAGCAAGATAAGGGAAACATGTCCCGACAATTGTGTCAAATGTTCCTGTGCCGCCGAAAGTGCTTGTCTTTTGGCTTGAAGGGCCGAACTAACACCCTCGGTGAAAATTGGAGCACCCAGTAAATTGAAAGAATGTTCGTGTATTTGTCTAATGCCAGGTAAAAGTGACTCTATTTCTGCGAGAGAGTTGGTGTCTAAAAAACTGCAAGTATAAAACTCGCACTTAGACGGGTTTATTTCAAGACCAATTTTCTTCAAGGCAGGTATCAATGTTTTCAAGTCGTTTAAGACCACTTCTGGACTTCCTCCTATAGTGCCATCATCCAGATACCACACGTTAAGGGGCGCCTTTAATCCAGAAATAATCTTTTGGATGCCGAGACAAAACATCAAGGGCCCTAATGGGTCGCCCTGCTGGGCACCAACTTGCGACTGTATTAAACTGCCTGAGAAGAAAAGATTACTTGAGGAGGCGTAACATTGGTAAATGAAAGGGTAAAGAGAAGGAGTTTGCTCTAAGGTTTCGTTGAGAATAGTGTCCCTTTCTAGGCTATTGAAAGCGTTTTTGATATCGATTTTAACGATTATGGTATTGGATGATCTGCGATGTAAAGCAAAAGACCGGGTGGCATGTATTGCCGCCTCACAACCAAGTCTGGTACCGAAGCCCATTTGAATTGGTTGCAGATAGTCAGACATAGCTTCTCTAACAGATTGGCAACAGAGCTTAGCCGTAAGACGACGAAAAAAGCTGCCCACCGCAATTGGTCTAATACCACCATCTTTTTTAGATAAGGCACATAACGAAGCACCATATAGGAACGGTCTCACCTCCAAGTTTAGCATACCTCTCAGTAAAAAATTGCATAATTTTGTGAGTGATTCTAACAATCGGGGACCATTATTTCCTGCGGAGGGTGAAGTCAACTCTTTGAGATGCTGCGGTCGCAGACCATCAAGACCGGATGCAGACCCATTGTAGAAAGACGCAATTGCGTTGGCTACGTCCGAAGTTGTAACAGAAAGGAAAGGGCTTGTTAAACTCGGTTCAGGTGGTAAGATTATTGACCTCGATGGGCTGGGGTGTTTGTCTTTCAAAGCATGTAGTGTAGTTTCATTCACAGGAGCGAGAGTAGCGTCGGAAAGGAGCAAACGAACCGCTCCTCTTAAGTCTCCGTCGTGTACTTTGGCTTCGATGGAACGATATATCGAAGTTTGTTTTATTGGGGACTGTAAAATAGCGAAGTACAAATTAGAGTCATTGATATTATTTTTAACTTTAGTCGTCAACGATTTCTTTTCAGTCTTATCTGGTACCCTCAAGGCTGAAAAAGAGAAAGAGAGTAAAGTAAACCAATTTTCAACACTGTTCGAAAGCAAACAATCCTCAATAACCGTGCATAGCTTACCGGCAGCTAAACATCTGGCACCCTTGGGAATATGGGTCAAAACTCGAATGCTAGACTTTAAAGTTGGTAAGTCGTTTAGACTAACGTTCGCATGTTGCGTTTGGGAAGAAATGTCCGAAGTCCCAAGGAGCGCTGCTCGAGCTAGAGGAATATGATCTTGCCATATTTGGGTTGTTTGTGTGGTGTTTAAAGGTGTTGGAGCAGGTGGCTGCGTATGGTTAGCATGAACACGACTTATATGGATGTTCAGTCCCCTCTTTTTAAAATAACGAATCTGGGGGCAATAGGGGCATTGCACGGAGCTATCCAGAGGCAGAGACAGGGGAGGAGCCATATTTACTTGGTTTGAAGTGGATCCTATTATGTTGAAGAGTATGATTAAAACTAAACAAGAAAAACTTACAGTTGCAAATATAAAAATGTAGTATAAAAATACCGCAACAAAGTAGAGCATGTACAGTCCTTTACATTATTGTTTAGCCGCTGAGAAGAGCGTAGGCAAGGACGTAAAATATAAATACACAATGCACTAAATATTAATCACACTTAACTGATTATAAACAAATTAGAAAACACAACAAAGAATGACATCAGTGACACTGGAAACTGTCAAAAACCCGGGGCGCAGCCCCCCATACGCAAGCGATTTTCTTGTTTCTCGGGCGCGGATTGTTTTCGGACAGGACTCCGAGTGTGCGGAGGCCGTTGGCCGTGGCCGGCGATGTTTACATGTCCCGACAAAATCGTCGGATCGGTCTGGATGGGTCCTCAATGGGTCGGATCGATACGGGGATCAATGAAATATGTATTTCGCCGAGTTATAACAATTGAAATACTTTTTCTGCGAATCTTCGTGTATAATTATTAATATATATTTATTATAAACGCCTAATACACTTGGTCAATAAGAGCCATAGTAAAATATATTATATTTCACAAAAGTTTTCCTATTAAATCATATCCCTCGGCTGTTGAATTTGTTTTCAGCTATAGAATAATATTTATATAAGCGAATGATCTACGTTTTTGAGCGTACTTTGAAAAGTTGACGTTCCGACGCCAACGCCATATACATATTAAAAAAAAAGTAAAGGCCATTACCACATGGACCTAGGATAAATAGCCATTACACACACACCTAGCAATTGCCTAGCAATATGTAACAATTTTTTTTTACTTGAGATATGAGCCGCTCCGGGCTA
The DNA here is from genome assembly GCA_945867215.1 of Epinotia demarniana. NCBI lineage: Eukaryota > Metazoa > Arthropoda > Insecta > Lepidoptera > Tortricidae > Epinotia > Epinotia demarniana. The sequence goes on along the minus strand of OX244273.1, from coordinate 2,998,159 downwards.
GCATGGCAATCCTGCCACTTCCGGACTGGTGGTTCCACTGCTAGGTTCACCAGTGGGTCCAGCAGGATTTTCAAGTACCTACTCTTGGACCCATAGCATAATAATGGTGGGGCTTTGGTGGGGCTATTACTGAGGATTTGCAAAAAAATATATCTCCAGTTTGTTGTAAAAGATAGGTAGGTTAGGTTCGTTAGGTATCTTGATTTGCCCGAAGGGCAAATAGACCAGAAATAGGAGCCACGCAGAGCGGGGCTCCGTCAAAACTGACGATATACCAGGAGACTAATAATAAGTATTAACAGGTTCTGGTTATGAAAAAGAAAAAAAATGACAAGGTTCTCTATGTAGGTATGGCCATTTCACGTCTGTTTGCCCTTGAGGCATCCGAAGATACCTAACGAACATAACCTACCTAGTGTTGGAACAAGTCAAAATATTGCCAGTGGAGCCATTAGTCCAAAATAATACTGCTTAAACTAATATTGTTGGTTCCACTACGTAAATGGGTCCACGAGTAGGTACTTGATAATCCTACTAGGGCCACTGGTGGAACCTAGCATTGGAACCACTAGGCCGGTACCGTCCTGCCTAGGAAGCGGAAGGTCAAAGGGGATCCAGCCTTAAGATTGAGCAAGAAACCCAAAGGTACAGGTCGACACATGTAAAAAGAAACCTGGCGGCCATACTTTTTATATGGCCGCCAGGGCTCTTTTTACGTGTGTCGACCTGTATATAAGCCATTACGAAGTCCGATTGCAAGTGGAGCTATTTTTGAAGAGAGTTTCCAAGGATGTACACAGGATTTTTAGTAAAATAGAGAAACGCAGAAGGACACCAAATCAAAGTACAGTGTACACATTCCCATTCTATTGAGGTCCACCCGCCATCCTGACCTGCTTATCACCAGGCGAGCCGGATGCTCGTTTGGCACTAATATTGTAGTATAATAATAATTTACTTTAAAAACAAAGTTTTAACCGACTTCAATTTAGTACTCCGCCAAGCCACGAGAACATTTCCTATTTTTTTTTACAATTTACCACATGAACTGATTTCCGATAGCAAATGCGTTGATTACTATAGAAAAAAACCGAATCGCTGTATGTGGGCCGATAATATTTGAGGACTTCCATCGATTCCCCAAGATCATCACCAATGGCACTTCATTAGTTCCTATTTCAACGGAATCTTATCAGAACCTGTGACGTACTTTTGCACTTTTAAGTACATTATTGAGGAATTCGATAAGTCATCTGTGGTCTTCATCATCAATTCCTCGCCACCAAATTTATGATTTCCGGATGTAAATACACGAGTTATAACAGAAAATACTAAAATCACTACACGCGCGCCTAATAAAATTGAGGAGTTCCCTAAATTCCTCATGGATCCCATCATCCAACTGAATTTTTGAAAAAATGGGACCCATCTGGAAGCATATACTTACAAACAAAAAAAAAATCCGAATCGGTTCATCAATGACGGAGTTCTGAGGTCACAAACATTGAAAAAAAAAAAAAAAAAACAACCGAATTGAGAACCTCTTCCTTTTTTTTGAAGTCGGTTAAAAAAAGACTGAACAGACATGTTGTCCTACATTTCAAAATCAAAGTGAAATTGCAAAATGTTAAAAGTAAAAATAAAAGGCAAGAAGTTGTTTATCATGTGCCTGTAAACAGATATTTATAAAATTATACTATTTCTGACATACTAATACGTCCAATCCTACCTTTCTCAGCGCAAAGGCAACTTGTACTTTCACAAATAAATAAATAAATAACCAACGATCTTAATCTTTACAACGAATTTAAGTTAAAGATTGACAATCGATTACGCAAACTGCAACATCTCCGGGAATGCCAGGGCCGCGAATACAGTCAGCACTAATATAGAATAAAACGTCACCAGAATGTCTCTCTTCACCTTCAGCGTGGAATCAAAGTCAGCATTAAGACAAAATTCCTTCACCTCTTTTTTGCTTTTTTCAATTACTACTTCCTCGCATTCTTTTGGAACCTGTTGGCTTTTGTAAACAGCAACGTTGGAAACGTTACTGGAAGCTGTGGCATTTCTTAAGACTGTAGAAGGTACAGGATTTTCAGACACAGTTTCTTTTTTCGTTTCGACCTTAAACTTAATCATGTTATTGTAATAGGGCACTAGCGACTTGACGGAGGCGCGATTCGCTGCTATTTCCGCAAGCTCTTTCATTTTGTCGTCGGGTTCAAGCGATGTGTTACAGCCTATATCACAATTTTCAGCAAGAGCGGACACAGAACAGGTCGTAGTCGGTACATTCATTGTACAAGTGGAGGTCGTGGCGGTGTCATTTGGGGAGAGGATAGCCTGCCGGGATGTGCTCGCGGCCGCTTGCTGCTGGTCGACTCGAGCCAACACTTCCTTGTCTTCGCACACAGGCTTACACTCCGTAGCTTCAGCGCTGACCGATTTAGTTTCTGGGGCGATGATCTCAATGTCATCGCTGCTGTCATTGGAAGTGGACGTGTACAGCGAGACGCAGTTGCCGTGGACACCCCTGTCCTCGTCGGACAGCTGCTCGTGAACGTTCTCCCGCGGACTGAAGTCACGCGGCTCGCTCACAGTTTCAGCACTCGTGTCGCACCCGCAAGTGGTAATCTTTTGTATTTCATTCAAAAGCCCCACCAAGATGTCAAAAGATGCGGTGTAATCAGAAGGCAGATCATTTTCCTGATCCGCATAGGATGTAATTCTTTCATCGCGATTCCATGTAATGCTCGGTGAGACGGACACGGTCGTCTCTTGGTTTGGAGCAGTCTCTGCATTTTTATTTTGAGCATTGGTGATATTCTCTGTCTCGGCCGGCCCCGGCACACCCAATACACACTGGCAGGCCTCCTCTTTTTTGACATCTTTAACCAGCCACACTGCACTCGCTGGCGAAGGCTCGCTGACCTCGTACGACGTCCCCGCATCAGCCGCTCGCAACCTATCCGTGCGAACTATTTGAGGCGTTATTTTCTTCAAATCACATTGAAACGTGGGAAAAGCAAACCCGACAGTCGATATTTGCAACGGGAATCCTGCAAATCCGCAGTTTAACCGCTTGGTCGATAGCAGCCCCAAGAGATCTGTTGTCTGGTCGGACGATTGGCAGGTTACGTGTAATTTCTCATGTAAGCTGGACTTGAGGACGAGCCTGGTGTCTCCGGACTGTTGCATCATGACTTGTTGGAGGGAGGGGCGAGGGGAGAGGGTGAGTTTGTTGACTCGCAGGCGGCCGGCGAAGGCCCCGGACGAGAGGCTGCGGTGCAGTGCGTGCTCCAGCATCTCTATCTCAGTGACGGAGTTGATCTGAGGAGCAATATCCGCATCTTCAAACTGTTCATCAGATTTCTTTCCATCGCTGAATTCTTCCCGAGAGACCTCTTCGACAACAGTTTGTTCTACTAAAACTTCTTTGGAGCTGATAGTGGGAGTTTCTAAAGAGTCATTAGCAGACGGGCACGGTTCGCAGGATGTGTCGGAGGCGGGGCGTTCGGAGAGCATCGCGCGGACCATGTGGTGGAGTTTGATGCCGATGGAGCTGGATTGCGGGGCGCCGTCATCAGCCGGTGACGAATCATGTGAAGCTGTGACACACAACCAAGGACATTTAAGTGGACGGTGACCCAGAGAGACAGAAAAAGACTACAGGAATAAAGCGGAGGATGGAAAGGATTAGCTGGACGGAAAGAATCACGAACGTAGAAGTTTTGAGCATAGTAGGAGAAAAAAACATGTTTGCTATAATATGATATGATATGATGCGGCCGACAGCTTCTTCTTAAATGTCTTTCAAGGGAAAATTTAAGGCAAGAGAGTAGAGGAAGGCCTAACGGCCTACAGGCTATGATAGGCTTTTAGGCCAAGTAAAGGATAAAATACCTGTCGAGTCGAATGTGTATGAGGAAGTCAAGAGGGTGGCAATGGTCAGTTTATTTTTTGGAGTGTGGCGAGTCACTCCACCGACCAGAGCTAAGCTCTTCAGTGACGATGATGATGTATAATGTTCTGCGTATATACGTTGATCAGGCCTGCGTTGTACTTACTGAGTGGTATGTCTATGGGCACCAGCGGCGCGCGCGCGGGCGCGGGGCGGTGCGGCGCCGGACTCTTTCTGCGCACCATCACCAAATATAGGAGGATACTTTTGTGTCACTTTCTATACAGGTTGACATTTTAATCAGTGTCCAAATTCAAGTATAAGATTCTTCAGCAAAATTATTAAATACGTTTTTTTTGTTTCATATCATTCAATACAAAAAAATAGTGATTGCTGCTTAAAGTTATCCCAAAAAAAACCTTACCGCGCGGGCACCTCAGCGGGTAGTAAGGTTTGCGCACGGCACGCCTCCTCTCCCTCGACCCCGCCCCGCTCCGCGCGGTACTGAATGCCCAGTAACCACGCTGTACGGATAATTCTTTTGAGATAGACAATTTATAATTTAAAAAATACCTACCAGTTTTTTTTTCAAAAATGGAGTCTATTAGTGATACCAAAAGCCTACAAAAAATTTGGACACTGATTAAAATGTCACCCTGTATATTCAGACCAATGACGCGTCCAAGAGGCAACCGTTTGGCTCTCGGTATTTGAGCTCCCGAAGTGTTGTGGAACCGCCCTGTGCAACCCGAACTGAGCCAACATGGACTGGGGCGGAAATAGAAAAAATGTACTGTTTTATGTCACGAAGCAGCCGATTGAAACAGCAGTTGCCAGAAAGGTTTTACGCTGTTTATATAATGAAATGCTGTTTCAATGGAGTACCTGGCGAAGATTTTTTTTTCACCCCCCCCCCTTCAATTTCCGCCCAGTCCAAGTTGGGTCAGTTTGGGTTGCATAAGGGTGGCTTCACAACGCTTCGGGAGCGAAAGCGCAAATACCGCGAACCATCCGGTTGGCTCTCGGACATGATTTCAACCAGTCATTGCTTTGACGAATACAAAAACTTTTCCCAAAAACGTTTCTACGAAAAGTGCACACTGATATAAACAGTACATTACTTACCCAGGGCGGTAAAACAAAGTATGTCTCAGATCGTAGTTATTCTCAGGCCGGAGCCGAAGGCAAGGGTGATAAATATGCGATCTGAAGCTTTCTTTATTACCGCCCGAGGCGAGTACACAATTTTACGACTCTCTCTGGCCAAGAAGTGGGAGGAGGGGGTAGGTTTCCGCGGTAATAGTTACTTTATGGCCAGGTGTCACGTAAATATGAATGGGGGAAGGGTGTTACACAAATCTAACTAGCTCCATAGTAAGCTCAAAAAGGCTTTGTCTTAAGGTTCAACGTCACTGGTTCCTGTCGAGCTGTTGCTAACAGATGTCGCGATATATAATTTCGATGGTTGCTCATCGTTTTACGCAAAACCGTGACGAGTACCAACATGTGTTTCAAACTGCGGAAGCCGAAGAGCTTGCTACGTATGAATCGCAATCAATCTGCACCAAACAGTGTTTATTTTTAAAATGTAGTCCGAAAATATGCATAAAAGTGCTTTTCCGTGAATTTACGCAGACTAACGTAGCTAAATGTCACTTCGGAGTCAGTCATTGTCAAACATCTTGCATAAATCAAACTAGAGGGCGCAAAACTAAATCTATAGTATCGCCTCTATTAGGAAATAGTGAAACTAAATGTACTTGTCGCAGGCACTCTAGACTACAATATGAATGAAGCTGACTTTTTTACTCATTACTTAATGTCATGCGGTAGCGCAGTGCGCGTCTCTTTTGCTTAAATCTGTCTGTAACGCCATCCTTGACCCGGGTTCAAATCCCGACGGACATACTTCTTTTTTGTTTTTCTATTTGGATTTCTAAACCAATATGGCCGTCTCAACTAACTAAGATTTACTTATAATGTGCAAAAATATATTTTATAACTTAAACATGTTTATAATTTCTTGATAAGCATGATTGTATCTAGATGATCCACAAAAAAACCCTACTATATTTATGGCAGACCTATTCTTACATGTTACATACTACATAAATACTATTTTGGATAGGTATATCATTTAAAAGATGTTACGCCTTTCATTTAATTAGAAAATCATGATTCATGAGTAGGTTTACTGTTGAAAAATCAAAGTACGACCTTTATCTATTCTACATATACCCTATTCCATATGAGATTAGACAAATCGTGCGTAAATCTTCAAGTCATTCGCGTCATGAAAACCATAATGATAAACATTGTTCTATTTGAAACACATTAAATAATCGAAATAACACTAGTAAGTACAATATTTATAAAGGAAGATAAAAGAGGTATTTTTCCTTACAAAAATCTAACATTGTAAGGAATAAGGTACCTATACTTAGTAAGTATATTAGTACTTTGATTTGTTATATCCATATTCACCCGCAGTTGCGGTACTACATAATTACAATCAGAGAGGCTAAGTATTATTCACAAAATGTTTTGTATTCGCCCGTGACTCACGTCTAAAATAATGACCTCAAAGTTGGTAACAATTTTGCGTTACCGGACGGACGAATTTAGTAAGCTTTGTGAATAACAGGCGAGTTTGTATATCAAAACTCTTAGTGGCCAGTCTCTCGAATCTGGACGTAGACCGCGTCAGAAAGAGAGAAATATATCATTTGACAATATGGTACTGTTTTCGATGAACGTCAAAATTCAAAAATCGAATTCAACTTTATCACGCGTTTACGTTTCTATACGTTTATGATGCTTTCACTCATTCATTCCTAATCTTCAATGGTTGGGTTATGGGCATTTGCTTACAAAATTATTGTTTGTCTTGTTCAGGTAAATATGAGATAAAACTTATCTGTAGAACCCACGACCGCCGTTTGACAGTCGCATGCCTGAAGCACTATGCTACCGGAACGATTATTGCAAAGTGTTATTTTTTTGTATGTTTGTATGTACGGTATAACCTCCGAAACCACTTATCCGATTATAAAAAATAATTCACTGGTGATGGATGACTGAACTTACTGGGGGGACATAGCCATGCTTAGGCATAGTAAGTATACTTTGGTACATTTTATACGCAAAAAAACGAACTTGGATTTTTAGACAGATTTGACTGTGCACTAAGTTAAATGCAGTTTTTATTCTTTCTAAAATCGGTCTGGGTGACTCCTTAGAGCAAATTTCCGTGTCAGTTTCGGATTGAACTCTGCATAATCTTCAAATCAGCTCACAAAATTTCCGGAGAATCGGTTGAGAAATAGCTACCTACGACATATAGTGAAGTCTAGACAGCCGGACATACGAAAGAATATTTATTTATTTATTTAATCTTTATTGAACATAAGAACAACTTATCGTACAAAAGGTGGACTTAAAGCCGTAAGCATTCTCTACCAGTCAACATTTGGGCAAAGCAGACAAATTGTGGGCGGTGCAACTACAGATTTATATCTCTATCATATGTATGTATAACATAATAAATAACGACAATAGACAATAAATAAATAAAATACATATAAATACTTTCATTCAATATATATATATATACAGACGAAAATAGAGAACAGAAACACTAAGAATTTACGGCTCTGCTAGCAAACAACTTGCGTAAAGATCTTTTAAACGCGAATCTGGAAATCTGGAATAATATTGCCTAGCTGAAATGAAAATCTTCGTTCGTCTCGATCGCTCGTTCCAATTAAGTATATGGATATTGTTATCGATTCAGTTTTTAACAATTGGCAAACAATTTTGTTTTTAAAGGCTTACTTACGAGCATAGACTGATTTCGGTTACGGTTATACCGGTATGGAATCGGTATTCCATTACAATAGCGTTATATTGTAAAGGTTAGCCGCGCCGCCAACGTAACGGTACGGGATCCAGAACCGTGTAGAAATACATATCAATTACCGGTATTTATTTTTAATTGTACTGAAACTTGTATAATTCCTTTTTCAAACTGGTATAATTATGATACCGTTATTTTTTTCATTTTATTCTCGTCCATGAGATGAGGTCTGTGCCCAGCAGCGGAACGTAATATAAACTGATATATTATTTATTATGCCAATATACATGAAGTCATTATTATAATCGTCAGAAACGAAATAGATATATACCTTCAATATCAGATGATCCTCAATGCTGGTAGTATTGAATTGTGATATTGGACCTCAATACCGGTATTACCGGGGCCTCGATAATAATACCTATGAACATTTGGTTGCACATTATAGTGCGTTTTTTAGGATTAGAAATACGCTAAACGAAGAAGAAGTCGTCGTCAACCTTTTCTGCTTGGGATAAATATTGAACAGACATGGTTTGTTACACGATAATTCATTCTTGCTGCAAAGTTCACACACCAACTTGAAAATGTTGAACACCAACGTTTCTCGTTTGATGTTAATGTACTTTGTTTCTGTCTCTTTGCTTTTGTTGAAGGCCATACGTTCGAGAGAGAACGAGTCGGTCTTTTTTGCAAGCCACTTGGGCCTGCCTCTGGTAGCTCCATCGCAGTCCGCACACACACAGCGAAAAATAAAATCTTAATATTAATAAAAAAATAGATACTCGTTTAATAATCTCGTGATCTGAATTCAATAATTTGTTAATTAGCAAGAAAACAAGAAAAAGAACGTGATACGATTGTCAATTTTGTCGATAAACCTCTTCTTCTTTAGGTTTTTTATTTAAGCAACCTTTCGAGAACTGAATAACGAAATTTTAAATTACAAAGTTAAATAATTAATACATTCAAAATAAATATATTGTTGTAAGTATTATTTAGATATAAATAATAAAAACACTTGTATCATTTTAGGGTCGACAACAATGATCTTAGTCTTTTTTAATGGCGGTTTGAGATACTTTGACAGCTGTATGTGTCTTATATAAAAGACCTCGTGCTTTGTGCTTTATCCTTCTTTCTAATGCTAAAAAAACGCACTATAAAGTTCACTTTTTCTTGTAAAATAAGCCTGAAATTAAAAGTGTAAACAATACATTTGTGTTTTCACCAAATACAAAACACTAAATTGTAACAATTTAATTTACAATTGTAATAAGTTTTTTAAATTTTGTTTCATCTCCTGCATTACTTGGATTTACATTATTGGATGTTTTACAGCTTATTTTTTTGTCAAAAAATCCATAACTATTGGTATATTACCTAATATAAAATTAAACACTCATCTCTCCACTGCTCCACCACCACCACCACTGCTTTTATCTGTTCAGGGAGTCATTGTGAATTTGGAAACTGTCTATACAATAGAATTAGTGCCCTCCCTGAACCAATAGTAGTAAGAGTAAATGCATAATATTTTTTTAACATTCATGTTTACAACCAAAGGTTTAGTAAAGTTTTATGTCAGGTAACGTTTATGTTATCAGTTAACAACCCTAAAAACTATGTTTTTTTGAGAAAAAAAGAACGAACTTACCAGAAAAAAATCAATAAATCATTTTTTTTTCTACATTCCCCATTTACGGTGTTCTACGTTCATTCATAGAAGTTACTCATTCTATTTTACCTTCTAAGAGTTCAAATAGTGCTCCTACCACCAGCATCAATAGAGTGGAAAAGCGATTATTCTTCAGTAGAAAAATTACGTAGGACAGACAATAACTAACAAATAAATTGAACTACACTAGATTATGCGTTCCTTTTTTTTACAAATGCATGACAATTTCATTTTTTTTAAATTAAAAACTAGATTCCACTCACGGTTTCGTCTGCATGAACCCGGGATAAAAAAATTGTCCTATATTTTAATCTAAGCTCCTCCTAAGGCTCAGCATATATTACAAAATGGCACTGGAATTGCCATCGCGTTGGGTTGGAAATAGAGTTGACTTTCGTTTATTTTGAAAAGTGCCCGAAACAAAACAAATTCAGCTCTATTCCAGTTGAATATAATTTAAATGCCTTCGACACAACAAGTCCTATGAGTAGGCCCATGGGCCTTAAGAGGTTAGGCAGGCAAATAGGTAGGTTGCCCAGTTTAGGCGTGATTGAGTTACGAACATCCAAACATCTAAACATTCAAACATTTATACATATAAGCATCTAAACTTTCACATTTACAATACTAACAGGATAAAAATAATAATAATACCGGTAATGTAGTACTTATTTCGACATTGGTCCTTTTAAATTCTGGTATTAGAATATTGGGAAAATCGGTAGGGGATTCCGGTATTTCGGGATTCCATGATGGTGGTTTGCATTCCCTACATGTAGTATGTTAATAATAACAAAATTAATGAAATATATGGGTTTTCTTCGGGACATAGCTGGCTGCAGCTTTATATTTTATGTCATTTTTTTCGGTACCGTAAATACGGTTTCATAAAAGTTACAAAAGTAACCGATACTTCGACTTCGGCGTGGAGGGCAAGGTCGACCCGCTTCAGAACAAAAAATATCTAAGTAAATATCGAAATAATACCGGTTTGAAACTGGTATTAAAAAGATATCACTAGGCTTTAAAAAAATACCGGTAATGGATATTTCTAACTGGTTGCGGCACTGTTTTGTTGTCGCCTAACCACTTTGCCTAACCACCGGTCGTAACTGGCATCAGTCCCTGCACCGAAGAATGCCTACGAGTGTATAATTCTACCCTCACAACATTGTACTCGTAAAGAAAAAAAATTGTGACTTAGTTAATTTACATTTTGGGGGTAATCTAATATTCTATTTGAGCAGTCGATTCCTAAATAGGTTGCAGTAGGTATTTTAATGTCAATCGATGTGCAGCCGACAAAAGCGAATGTTTAAATTTATCAGGTACTTACACTCCTAATAATTGTCTGTTATATTTAATGCTATATTACGTAACATTCACTCAATCGAAACTTGCTCATAATCTGCAAGTTGGAAATTCAAACGGTTCATTTGATCAACAACACCCTTTTCTTCCCGTGGGTGTCGTAAAAGTCGACTAAGGGAGCAGGGTTGAAGTGTGATGTGGGCGATGGGCTAGCAACCTATCACTACAATATCACATTTTGTCGATATTTTATACCCACATTAATGCTAAAATTGAGGCTGAAACATACGTTTCAGGTGCTCTGCCTACCCCTTTTGGGAATAAAGGCGTGAATGTATTTATGTATGTATGTATGTATGTATGTCATTTGATCAAAACCTATATATGTATACGTTCGGTAGCACAGATTACGTTTCAATATTGGATCTTACTCCTTTCTAATAAGACGCAAAATGTACAGACCCATGCATAATTATCGTTCCGTGGACTTTAGGTAGGTCTATCACGGCTAAAGAGCAAAGCATTGAAATTCATACATTGTTGCTTGAAATTCAGTCTATCAAAAACAAATGACATTGCTCTTACGTCATTACCGAAATGAGCAGCGTAGCCAGATAAAATGAATGCTATCTCATTTACCAAAAACTAAAATGTGTTTGTACGATGGTGTCACCGGCTGGTGAGTATAATTACTACTATTCACTCCGCTATCTAACTAATCTTGTTTGATATTAAAGACATCTAGTGAAGGTTTTGGGCAACGTGCTGTCATGTGACGCGGCCATGTCATTTACACGGACAGTGTCTAACTCACGCACACATACAAGGCTCGGAGTAAAATTTTATGAATTTCAAATTGCTATATTTTGAATATTACTGGTTTTTGGGTGTATTTATTCAAACTGCGGGAGAAGAGGGTCATATATTATCTAAATATCACAATTTCAAGTTCCTGACATCGATAGATTAGACGTCTAGTCCGAACGAAAATTGTATGGAATTCGTCAGTGACGTTGCACCTTAAGGGTCGAACAGACTGCCAGCGGGGTGGTAGCGGCGCTTGACGAGCGCGTGATGCTCGCGGGATGGCCGGTCACACAGAGCACGCGCGCATCAACCCGCCAGCACTACGTACGCACCGCGCGCCGCGCTGCCTGGCGTCACACTGCGGCCTGCGCGCGGCGGGTTGCTGGCGGGGCGCGCCAGAAGCGGGGCGCGTTGCCGACGGGGCGCAGCCTGTTTGACCGCGCTACCGGTTTGTAGGGTAATATAGAGGCGCGCCCGCGACGGTGCTGTGTGTTCAACCCTTTATTGGTAGCTACAGTCAGCATCAAAAGTAACTGCGCAAACGAAGACGTGAAGAGTCGTTATTAAATGCTGACTATACTAGACGACCGATAAGTCATCATCATCATCGCCATCATCATATCAGCCGAAAGACGTCATCGTCTGCTGGACATAGAGACCGTGCATGGACCGATAAGTACCTATATCCAAAACATAGTAACAAATATTCATGTTTATCACACAAATATTTGCCCTTACCGGGACTCAAAGTACTCAAACCCAGGTTGTCAGCTTCGTAGGCAGTTATTTACTAGACTAAACCGCCGGTTGAAAACCGGTATATGAACATAACGAACTCACAATGTATGAAGTGTGCCGGCGGCAGCTTCGGCGAGCGAGGCAAAGTTCGCCGGCACCCGGAGGCGCGGTTCTGGACTGCCGGCTGGGTGTCGCGGCTTGGAGGCTCGCTCTGCACTTCGGTTTAAAGACGACATCAATCATAAATTACAAATTCAAGGGGAACATTGAAAAATCTATCGCTCCGAGCGCTCGAACCGGCGACATTTAGAGCATTAGTCCTCACTGGGAGGTCGCCGGCGACCGTATCCAAACAAATCGTATAGAAATGTATGGAGGTTAACTCACTTGGCGACGCTTGTCTACCACCCTGTTTGAAAGAAAGAAAGGCAGAAAGAAAACATGTATTCGTGACAAAAACCGGCCAAGTGCGAGTCGGACCTGCGCACGTAGGGTACCGTACCATTATCTATAAAAACGGCAAAAAAATCACGTTTGTTGTGTGGGAGCCCCCCTTGAATATTTATTTTATTTTGTTTTTAGTATTTATTTTAATAGCGGCAACAGAAATACATAATTTGTGAAAATTTCTAGTGTCTATCGCGGTTCTTGAGACAAACCCTGGTGACAGACAGCGAAGTCTTAGTAATAGGCTTCCGTTTTACCCTTTCGCTTCGGAACCCTAAAAACCAACAAACTGTAGACACATACATACGCACATACACATTGCCACGAAATGGTCACAACCACAACTCGGCGTAATGCTGGGAGGGCCATCGCTGGTCTTCCATTGTGGCCACGAGTATAAGTGATTTTGACAGATGATCTATGGCTAGAGTTGTATCGCTTGAAACAGGTGCCGCTCTTATGCATACTCGGCCCGCCGCTCTCGCCACCTGAGCTATCAGAACAATCTTTCAGCCTGTTCCTTCCTCCGCCTTTGAACAAGCAGTTTCCCCTTTACGCACCTAAGGAGGAGTTGGGAGCCCGCGAGGAGGCCGGAGAGACCGCGGCCTCGGACGGGCGGCGCCGCGTGCGGGGCGTGTGCGACGCGGGCCGCGCTGGGCGCTCAGCGGTCTAAACAACACACAGGACAGTATACGAAACAGTGAACAGAGGGTGACTCACCAGAGCCGTGTGCGGTAGCAGACAATGTGCGAGGAAAAAATCTTACACACAGATGTGTCTCTAGCCCATGTAGCGGCCGTGTGCAAACATTACTCTAGCGCCCCCTAGTAAGCGCGCGGACAAAATGGAATGGTAGCGGGCGGCGCTCGGCGCCCCCTAGGACCGCTGCGCCCGTGCGCAACGCATTTCCTGCACCATAATTAAAGACGCCTCTGCTTACACAGTAAGAAGGGATGCGTGAGCGACGCTATTGGTAAAGTGTTTATTTCTCTCGCACACCGCTCCACTAACTCGCACACTATGGTTGGATACTCTGTAGGTACCCTTATAGTATCACATTTCAAGATAAATACTAACTAGGCATTTTAAAAGGTGGCACCTTTTGGCTAACTGTATGACGCAAGTAGTTGTTAAATGAATAAGGAACGATAGCACAATGATTTTAAAATGTAGTCTCAAAGTTTAGCTCTAAGTACTAAGCTTCTCAAATTCTACTATATCAGCTTAATAGTTATTGGACAGGGAAGGATTATATGATACAATACACCATGTAAAAAGGTTCAGGTCAGGTTCAAATTGCTGTGTCGGAGTGTGTCGTGGCGCGACAGAGCGCAATCGGTTACGCATATTACCTACTAGCTTTTGCCCGCGGCTTCGCCCGCGTAGTAAAAGTAATTTTCCAATAATTATTGAATTGCTACGCCGCCTACTAACCTACTACTACTAACTTCCCCTACTAATAACCCTTCATCATAACCCATTATGGTAAATTAATTTTTATTTACTATTATATTTATGCCCGTGTGGTGGCGGGTTAGAATTTCACCACCCTCTTTCTTCCCGTGTGTGTCCTAAAAGTCGATTAAGAGAGCAGGGTTGAAGTGTGTCCTGGGTGATGGGCTAACAACCTAAGCAATATCACTTTTTGTCGATCTTTTATACCCACATTTATGCTAAAAGTGGCGCTGGAACATAAAGTTCATGTGCTCTGCCTGCCCCTTTTGGGAATAAAGGCGTCAATGTATGTATGTATGTATGTACGTATTTCTGTTATTAAATTTACAATCATGATTAATGAGAATCTGTCCTCTGGAATAAAAGCTACTTTATGTTCATGAACATTAATGTTGAAATACCAAAATATCTCCACGAATGTTAAGTCAAATTTGTGGCCTGGACATTGCTATAGGCTTGTTTCCTAAGATTTTTTTCCATGCTTTTCGAACCAGTATTTAACATAAATACCCAAAAATTTGTTTTAATTTAACGGCGGCCAAAATGCTTAACTTATTAAAAGTAAGCAGATCTTCGTGCAGCACCTTGAATGTACTTATTACGGATGCAGGCACTTTCCCAATGTCTCCTACCCTCCCGTCCCGCCGCGCCGCCCGCACTCTCCCAGGTACCGATTGCTGACGATCGAGATGGCACCAAATACAAACTTTAAAACCTATAACCCTATATAACGCGGGTCTCGTTCCATACCTCAAAAGCAAAAATAGAACCCTTATTTATAGGATCACGTGTGGCTGTCTGTCAGTCCGTCTGTTACTACCGATTTGCTGCGAAAAAAACGGGACCGATTGAATTGCTATTTGGCACAAATATTTTCATGAATTTTCATGTCCACAACATTACATTTCAAAATCTATGTGATTTTCGTTATTAACGTCCCAAAAAACCGTAATAACAACGCCCATATTGATATTTAGACGCCACGTTGGAATGTAAAATCGTTGCTGTTTTCCTAATCAGCGACCCGATAAACCATAGAAACAATAGATGCCGATGTTGATTTTCAGATTTTGTCACCACATGTCTCCTTTTAGGGGTTGAATTCTCAAAAAACCGGAAACACTTGTTTACTCATTTATCGTTAGGAATTATTCTGTGAATTCTCGAATAAAATTGTCTAACTAATCTTTTTACTCCATACAAACTTTGGACCTCCTTTTTAACCCCTTTAGGTGTAATTATTTCAAAAACGCTGAAAGCACTTTATTTGTAAATTAATAAGTTTAGTAATCTGTCCACAAAGTTTTAAGTACGTAGTAGCTAAAAATAAGTTTCCCTTATACAAAATTTGGACCCTCATTTAACCCTCTTAGCGGTGGAATTTTATCAAACGCTGAAATTACTTTTTTTGTATCCTAATAAGTTATCTTCCTACAAAATCTCAAGTCTCTAGTTCAATAAATAATGTTTCCCCTCCACAAACATTGCATCCCTATTTAACCCCCTTAGGGGAAGAATTTTATAAAACGCTGAAATTACTTTGTATCTTAATAATGATATTCCTACAAAGTTTTAAGTCTCTAGTACAAAAAAATATGTTTCTCCCATACAAACTTTGCACCCCTATTTAACCCCCTTAGGGATAGAATTTCCAAAAATCCCGTCTTATCCCTTGCCTACGTCATAATGTTTCCCTTATACAAACATTGCACCCCTAATAAACCCCCTTAAGGGTAGAATTTTCTAAAACGCTGAAAGAACTTTTTTTGTATCTTTATAAGTAATATCCCTACAAAGTTTCAAGTCTCTAGTACAAAAAAACATATTTCTCCCATACAAACTTTGCACCCCTTTTTAACCCCCTTTGGGATAGGATTTCCAAAAATCCCGTCTTATCCCTTGCCTACGTCATAAAAGGAAGTTCTAGTGTAAATTTCAAGTTTGTACTCCCAGTTGTTTTGAATACAAACTTTGCACCCTTATTTAATCTCCTTAGGGGTGGAATTTTAAAAACGCTTAAGATATTTTTATTTGTATCCTAATAAGTAATTTTCCTACAAAGTTACAAGGCTCTAGTTCAATAAATAATGTTTACCTCATACAAATATTGCACCCCTATTTGAACTCCTTAGGGGTAGAATTTTCTAAAACGCTGAAAGGACTTTTTTTGTATCCTAATAAGTAATATCCCTACAAAGTTTCAAGTCTCTAATACAAAAAATAATGTTTCTCCCATACAAACTTTGCACCCCTATTTAACACCCTTAGGGACAAAATTTCCAAAAATCCCGTCTTATCCCTTGCCTATGTCATAAAAGGAAAATCTGGTGTAAATTTTAAGTTTCTAGACACAATAGTTTTTAATACAAACTTTGCACCCCTATTTAACCCCCTTAGGGGTAGAATTTTATAAAACGCCAAAAGTACCTTTTTGGTATCAATAAGTAATCATCCTACAAAGTTTTAAGTCTCCAGTTCAATAAATAATGTTCCCCCATACAAACTTTGGACCCCCATTTCACCCCCTTAGGAATAGTATTTCCAAAAATCCTGTTCTATCCCCTGCCTACGTCATAAAAAGAAGTTCTGGTGTAATTTTCAAGTTCCTAGTCCCAGTAGTTTTGAATACAAAATTTGCACCCCTATTTAATCCCCTTAGGGGTGGAATTTTTTAAAACGCTGAAAGAACTTTTTTTGTATCGTTATAAGTAATATCCCTACAAAGTTTCATGTCTCTAGTACAAAAAATAATGTTTCACCCATACAAACTTTGCACCCCTATTTAACACCCTTAGGGATAGAATTTCCAAAAATCCCGTCTTATCCCTTGCCTACGTCATAAAAGGAAGGTCTGGTGTAAATTTCAAATTTGTAGTCCCAGTAGTTTTGAATACAAACTTTGCACCCCTATTTGACCCCCTTAGGGGTGGAATTTTGTAAAACGCTGAAAGTACTTTTTTTGTATCTTAATAAGTAATCTTCCTACAAAGTTTTAAGTCTGTAGTTCAAAAAATAATGCTTCCCCCATACAAACTTTGGACCCCCGTTTTACCCCCTTAGGGGGTGAGTTTTGAAAAATCCTTTCTTAGTGCTCCCCTACACCTTATAAGGAACCTACGTGCCAAATTTGGAATCCGTAGACCTAGCGGTTTGGGCTGTGCGTTGATATGTCAGTCAGTCAGTCAGTCAGTCAGTCAGTCAGTCAGTCAGTCAGTCAGTCAGTCAGTCAGTCAGTCAGTCAGTCAGTCAGTCAGTCAGTCAGTCAGTCAGTCAGTCAGTCAGTCAGTCAGTCAGTCAGTCAGCTTCTTCTTTTATATATTTAGATGATTCGATTCACATTAGCGATACAACACAACACAACCTACCTACTAATGTGAATCTAATCATAGGTAATATACGTAACCGATTGCCCTCTGGCCTCTGGCACGCCACGACACACCCCGACACAGCAATTTGAACCTGGCTTAAGAACCTCCACCTTAAAGTCGGGTGGTGCGCAAATAGATTACCTGTCGCCTGGGGAACTCCTCGGCCAAGGCCTGCACGTAAGCCCGCTTCGGCTGCGCCAGCGCGTTCAGCCGCGAGCTGAACCGCGGCGGGCCCCGCACCGCCTCCCCCCGAGCCTCCTTCACCTCGTCCATCAAATCCGTTATCTTCTTCTCCAACACTGGAGGCTTCACGTCTGGCCTCTCCTCACGTCCACACCGACTCTTCACTTTAGCAGTAATTTTTGGCGACTCGATTCGCGACCGTCTTTTCGGCTTCACAGGCTGTTCGGTGTTCTCGGTAGACATGGAGCGATTAATCGATTTCGGATCCGCGATTTTCGGCTTAGTCTTTTGAATGTTGTCGAACTCGTGAAGCAATTGTGATATAGCTACTAGAGGGTTTTTGGGGACTGTTTTAACGCGAGGGATTCTTGTCTTGCGGTCTTTCTTGTCCTCGCTGTTGCCTGTGTGTTTTGCGCTGATTACGACTTTGGGCACGGCCGCTGAGTGTAGATCGTCGTCTGTGTCTTTACCGATTTCATCAGGAAACGCATCGAATCTGGGATTGCTGAAGGACACTCTGCGTTTGAGATTAGTGCCAGTTTCACTCCCTATTCCCCGCGGATCGTTAACAGAACCCTTCTTTTTCGACGCCTCAGTAGTCTCGATCTGATGCAGCTTCTGCATCAATGTGTATATCTTCTCGAGACTGCGGCGACATTCGACGGCAGGCGCATTGTCGCAGTCACCGTTAGGCGAGTTAGCTGGATTTTTAAGAATAATGTCTTGGGCTTTTATAGTTTCCACTTCGTGCTCCGGCCTGCAAAAAATATATGTATAGTAACTACACATAGGATCTATTTGTGCGTATCATGGTCAGGGTGGTAACCTAATCACAGTTTACAAATACTTATGCTCGAATACGAAAATTCCTTGATTATATTTTGAATTTCTGAATCTTTTCAGACACTAAGGGTGGGTTGCACCAAACCGTCTGAAATCGTAAGCAGTGTTCGTCAAAATCTGAATGTATGGAAAGTTTGATGAGTTTCTATTGAATAACAGCTGCCCTCACCATATTTAACGTTGATCGGTCAGTAATCGTAAGTTGGTACAACTCATCCTTATATGGGCTTTGCGTAATCATGCCTACGTGAATGTGAACGTTTTCATATTGCCTACGTACTAACGTCCACGCACCCACTACGTAAAGTTCCCGGACTGACTTTAAAAAATATGTACCTTCGTTTCCCAAACCCAGTAGACAACTCTCGTCCTCTCCCGTTGACACTCGTAAGTAATGAACAGTAGTCAGCAGACTGCGGGGACAAGTTGGTTGCAGACTCATTCGAAACGACTGACGTCGACGTCGATACTCGCAAGAAGTCACTGTCCTCCTTGCTTTGCAAATAGGACATTTCGGTTTCAGTGTCATCCAAGAAATTTGTACAGATTTTTTTAATTGTTTTTTCTGGTAGTTCATCTCCTCCCTCTTCAGCATCGCCTTCCGACTCCAGGCCGTCTTCTTGTATCGCTCCATCTACCTTTTCCGTTCCCTTGCGACCTCTATTTAATGCTGTTGCAGAGACACGGCTGGCGTTCTCCCCGGTACCGTTGCGTCCATAAATGGAATTGTAGAAGGCTTTGTTCGTGATAGACAACTTCGTGACGGAGCTGACCGCCTGGGGATAAGCCTTGTGTTTGCTCACTTTGCTGTTTTCGTTCGAAGCCTTTTTTCTCCTCTCGCGTCGTTCTCTGACCTCTAACAATTTCTTCCTCTTTCTTTCTTCTAAAATATAGGATTTGTTTTCATACGGAGATTTGACTCTGGGACGCTCGGGGGACTTTTTTTTAGCCTTGACGTAGAACGACTCTAAAGTGCTTTCTTCTGGAACACATGCTTGTCGATCGAGCTTTATCATAGAGATGTGCAAGTCGTTGGGAGTGGCGTGGTTGGAGGCGGCCTCGGTGCGGACGACGCGGGCGGCTGTGCTGAGCATCTGTGCCATGGCCTCGGGACTGCCGGGCCGGTTCACCACGCTCGAGCTCAAGTCACCCAAGTAATCGCCATCTTTATCATCCGAAACGGAACAAAGCGAGCTACATTCGTCAGATTGAAGGCTTGACTTGTCACCAGACTTTTCATCCAGATCAGAAATTTCGATTATTCTTGATGACAACGTAGCCTCTTCTATATTCCGATACTCTAAAGGCAAGACTTCTTTGCAATCTGAAAAGAAAGAGAAGTCGTGAAAACGGAATGGTAAATGAATAAATAAACGTGGCAAAAATCTGGTAACCTTTCTGAGAAATCTGTTGCTCAAGTTGTGGGAGCATGGAGTCGGTGTGGCTAGCGAGGTGGCCGGCGGCGGCGCTCTGCACACGCAGCACTACGTCCACGCACGGCTCCGCCCGCGCGCCCGCCTCCCGCTTGTTACGCTCGCAGCTGATCACCAACTTGTCAGCTCGAAACTTGCTGAAAAACTTATACGAGCCACAGATCATTCGTGGAACTTCAATGACGACTTTCTTTTCCAACAGTTTGACGAGCGACCGCAAGTCCACTTCGGTGCGGACGATGTCGTTCCAAGGGGTCGTCAGCCTTATATTCCGCTGTAGGGGCATACTGTTAGATGTGCTAAGAACTTTCGATGAGTCTTCGATTCTCATATTGGATTCCCTCCACTTTTCTTTCACCTTATCCGGTAAATAGTCTCCGTTGCTGATGCGTTTCAACTGGTCGATGGTATGCGTGACGTACGTGATCACGTTATCCATGTAGAAGTTATAATTATCTTCTAAGCGTCTGCAGCAGATGTAGTCCAACAGCGAGGTTGGGAGCAAATTAGTGTCAAAGTCGTTCGCCTTGGTCATCAACTGTAGACTCTGCAGCTGTTCCTTTATGTACGGATCCTTGTGTAGAAAGTGGCGATTATCGTAGAGGTCCGTGGAGAAGTTAGACACTTGCATTTCTAGATCGCCGAGTTTGTGGCTGAGGAAATTGAAGGAGGGCTGGCTGTTTAGAAGGTCTATCCTCTCTTTGTTGGCCAGCATGATGTTGCGCAGCTCCTCGCTGCTGCAGCTCTCGCTGAGGTCCGAGTCAGTCTCGGGGTCATCATGGTATACGGTCTCTACGTACTGATTAGTGCGCACGTTAGACATGAGCTGGGTCCCTAAATCGATGTTCTTGTAAAGCAGCACGAGATCGCTGGTTGAGAGCGGATCGTCTCCTGCGTGGAGAAAAGGATCTAGAAAGTACCGTGGGGGCAGTCCATATAGTACGTCATTTCAAAAATCGGGGTCTAATTCGACAAAAAACGATGACGTAATCTATGGACAAGCCCGGGTCAGAGTGTAGCAAAGGGCGGTCGGGTTTTTTTTAAAACTTGATTTTTTTTCGAAGTCTAAAGTAGTAAGGGCGGTCAGGCCCTTTGCTACACCCCAACCCAAGCCCGTAGTGACTGACACGGCAAGGTGTCGTGTCAGTCAAATGTAACTACTGTAGGTATAGACGGTTCAATTTCCTTTGCATGTAAACCCGTTCGGTGAGAATCGTACATTATAAGTGTTGTTATCACATGAATAAACAGAATAAGCGATATACGAAGTAGATACTCATGGCCCAGGTACTAGGAAAGCATAATGTGCGAGGCGGTGACGTACCTGCTTCGAAGTCATGGTTCTTGGTCATCAGATCGAACAGCTCGCTGGCCGTCTGACAGTTGCGAGCGATGTCGCCCGCCGGCTCCCCCCGCCCCGCGCCATCCTCGGGCACTCGGCTTATCAACATTGCTTCACTTCATCAATTTAGTTTTAACAAAAACTTAAGCAAACAATCAGCTATAAACAGTTTATAAATATAGATCTATCAAAAAACACGAGTGCGAATAGTATTTCTATTGTAAATTTTCACGACTTCATGGTTCGTTCCGGTTTCCGTCACTCTGTTTTGAAATTCGAAGCGCGTCGCGGCCAGACAGCAAACAGTGATTGTGAAAAGTTTTCATTCGTAATCATGTCAACGTGATGTCAATTTGCGCGGTTTTGACAGGTTCAGTTAATGTACGGCCTGATAACCCGCGTCCACGTTTCTTTCGCTCTTTGGGTTAAAAAGAGACAAGAGATATAATGAACGCTAATTAGGCCGTAAATTAACCAGCCCCTTTTGACGGAGTAAACGCTATAATAATAAAATGTAGCCAGTGACGTTTCAATATATCCTTATCAAGTTTTATCACATACTTATGCACTTTTTACTTCGCCATCCGACATGCATCCAGATTCCAGAATCTACAAGCGTCCAGCGAGTTTATCATGTGTAATCATGTGTATCAGGTACTTATAGCTACGGTAGCCCAGTGATTTAGGCATGCGGCTGTCAAGCGGCGGCTGTGGGTTCGAATCCCGGCTCGTACCAATGAGTTTTTTCGGAACTCATGTACGGAATGTTTACCGTTAGCTTTTCGGTGAAGGAAAACATCGTGAGGAAACCGGTGTAATCCCAATAAGGTCTAGTTTTCCCTCTGGGTTGGAAGGTCAGATGGCGTTGCTTTCGTAAAACTAGTGCCTATGCCAAATCTTGGGATTAGGTGTCAAAGCGGACCCCGAGCTCCTTTGGGGGGCACAACCGGGAATAGCGCCAGGAGGATGATGTAAAAACATTTCTGTTATTACCAAGCTATGTCTCACGACTTTTTCTTCGATCTATGTTTACCGAATGAACTGTGGGTCAAGGTCGGCACTGAATGGCAGCCCGACCGCTCAAAACGGATACGTATGGTAGCGGGGTTAGCACAAATGAAGTCGCACCGCGACGCGAGTCGGGAAAGATCTACCCTGCTATTTCTAATTTGTACGGTGCGAGTGAGACAGGAGACGATCAGTCGTGAAGCGACTAAGTAGCAAGTTTTGCGTCGGCGATGGCGAGACGAGCTTGACTTCTTTTTAAAAGAATCACCAGGGACTGCTTAGAAATGGAAGCATTGGAAAAGGTGGGACACTACAGGCTCATAATAATAACATAATGTTTTCATAATAAAACATTATATTGTGTACAAAATCGAATAAAACACGATACTTTAAAATAAGTTAACTTTATTATTATGTAATATAGATTATGCATGTGCAAAATAAATTAATAAAATACTGCAACATTAAAGAGGAATGTTATAAATAAGCACGATTACACTTTAGTCTTATGGTAAATATTGAAACCACAGTTCTATAATATTTTGCGATCGGCGGCTGGAGGCCCGTTACAGAAAGCTACAAGTTACAATTTAACAAGTCTAACACTTAGTTAAAGCAATAACGCTTAGTTTTTGTTCTGCATTTGCTCCTGTGGGCCTCCTACAGAGCCCTACACAGTGGACTACGTCGGCTAAGCCAACTGCTTCAACTAGCAACATTTTGCTACACCCTTCCGGGTCCCTGTATCTTAGTTTTAAAGGGACATGGTTGCAAATAATAATTATTATTATTACATCAATACATTTTTATAGCAGATCATTGATTATTACAAAGGTAATTCTATGACGACACCTGGTTAAAATTTGTTATAATTATTTACGTCACGTACGTCACGTCTGGGCGGTAAGTGACATTTACCGGCCACGGGCGCACCGGCTAAACTCAGGAGAGACGTAAAGTTGTGTACGCACCCCGGGCGGTAATTCGTAAAGCCCCTTAGCAGCAGACTATATATGCCGTCTACGCGGGCGCTCGGAAGAGGGACTCGAGCAGCTCGGGCTCGCTGAGGTCCCGCTTGAACTGCTGCGCCAACTCCTGGATGAGGTGCCGGCGACGCACGTGCGGCGGTTGGTAGCTGCGGGGCGACACATACGTAAGCACTTTACTTATAAACCCCCAATACAAACAAACATAGCTATGTTTACACCCCTCATTTGCAGCGGTGTTTTAAAAATCTGACTCAAGTGCGGTATGACTTCAGATAGTCGTTACAATGTTACGTGGTCAAGTTGGAACGTACCAGGGTCCCATAACTCACAGGTCGGCGTCGTGTGCACGCGGAGCAGACCCGAGCGGCGCGGGGACACGCACGCCTCGGTCAGATAGTCGCTACTATATACCAGGGTCCCATAACTCACAGGTCGGTGTTGAGGCGGTGCGGGCGCGCGAGGTAGCGCGCGGCGCGCCGCAGGCACGCCGGCAGCAGCTCCGGCGCCACCAGGGCGCCGTCACACAGCACGCCCGCGGCGCGCGGCGTCGTGTGCACGCGGAGCAGACCCGAGCGGCGCGGGGACACGCACGCCTCGGTCAGATAGTCGCTACTATATACCAGGGTCCCATAACTCACAGGTCGGTGTTGAGGCGGTGCGGGCGCGCGAGGTAGCGCGCGGCGCGCCGCAGGCACGCCGGCAGCAGCTCCGGCGCCACCAGGGCGCCGTCACACAGCACGCCCGCGGCGCGCGGCGTCGTGTGCACGCGGAGCAGACCCGAGCGGCGCGGGGACACGCACGCCTCGGTCAGATAGTCGCTACTATATACCAGGGTCCCATAACTCACAGGTCGGTGTTGAGGCGGTGCGGGCGCGCGAGGTAGCGCGCGGCGCGCCGCAGGCACGCCGGCAGCAGCTCCGGCGCCACCAGGGCGCCGTCACACAGCACGCCCGCGGCGCGCGGCGTCGTGTGCACGCGGAGCAGACCCGAGCGGCGCGGGGACACGCACGCCTCGGTCAGATAGTCGCTACTATATACCAGGGTCCCATAACTCACAGGTCGGTGTTGAGGCGGTGCGGGCGCGCGAGGTAGCGCGCGGCGCGCCGCAGGCACGCCGGCAGCAGCTCCGGCGCCACCAGGGCGCCGTCACACAGCACGCCCGCGGCGCGCGGCGTCGTGTGCACGCGGAGCAGACCCGAGCGGCGCGGGGACACGCACGCCTCGGTCAGATAGTCGCTACTATATACCAGGGTCCCATAACTCACAGGTCGGTGTTGAGGCGGTGCGGGCGCGCGAGGTAGCGCGCGGCGCGCCGCAGGCACGCCGGCAGCAGCTCCGGCGCCACCAGGGCGCCGTCACACAGCACGCCCGCGGCGCGCGGCGTCGTGTGCACGCGGAGCAGACCCGAGCGGCGCGGGGACACGCACGCCTCGGTCAGATAGTCGCTACTATATACCAGGGTCCCATAACTCACAGGTCGGTGTTGAGGCGGTGCGGGCGCGCGAGGTAGCGCGCGGCGCGCCGCAGGCACGCCGGCAACAGCTCCGGCGCCACCAGGGCGCCGTCACACAGCACGCCCGCGGCGCGCGGCGTCGTGTGCACGCGGAGCAGACCCGAGCGGCGCGGGGACACGCACACCACGCTCACCTCGTGCCGTCGCCACGGGAGGCCGGTCTCGCAGTAGCGGAGGAGGTCGTCTGTGGGATCAACTTATGTAATGTTCGCTAAAACGAGAACAACTTAATCTATTTTACGTCACACCTGGCCATAATGCGAGTTTTACTGCACGCTGCGCGTACGGGAAAACTCGCATTGTGGCCAGGTGAAGACGTAAAATTTTGTACTCAACACGGGCGGTAATTCGTAAAGCCCCAGAGCGCATATTTATGGCCCTCACCTTCGGTTCAGGCCACAAACACCTGCGATCTGGGGCATTCACAAATTCACCGCCCTAGTTACGTAATGTACTATATCATATTTTAAGAAGGGAGGGAGAGAACACACACAAATATAGTACGGTGGCAATATCGTAAAAAGTCCTCTCCTTCACGATTTTCGTGGACATCTCATCTATATACCTAAAACTGGAATGGATGTGTTCCTTGTTGTCTACGAATCTAACGGTTTTAGTTAAAGGACAGGGGGACGGTCATAGCTGTGACGTCACAAAGATGGCGGCCAACGGTCATCGATTTATGTTAAATCTCGGGTTCTATATTACTGATCGGTTCGTGTGAGGTGTCATTGGAAAGCATATTAAACGTTCTGTAGTTGATTCTTTGAACCATATGACGTACCATCTTTTTTTTGATATTTGAATAAATATAACTTTATTAACGTGCGCGTTTGCATGAGTACTGATAAAACACGCTTGTAACTCAATAAATAATAACTTTAGCGCAATTAAAGTCATTATAAAAAGATTGGACAATTTATAAGCTTTCCAACAATACAGATTTTGTTGGTGTACATTACTAAATAATTGTGTTAATTACGCACCGATTAACCATCACCACGCTCGACTCTGATAGCGATCGCTGTCGTCACGTCGCGCCTTTAGAAACACTTTTTTTCTGAATTATACGAGTCTGACGGTCATGATACGCACCTAAAGCAGGAAAATAAAGGCCACCTCAGGAACTTTGTAGGCGAGGCGAGTGCTCTGAAGCGTTCTTTTTCACCCCCTATCCACAATTTTACGTCTTATATTGGCTGTCAAGTGAGATTGTTATTGCCACTTTACGCCCGGGTGATGTAAAATTAGTCTAGTTCCTAGTATTACATTGAAAATAAATAATAAAACAATAAACGCAAGCAGCTTTATTACAACAAGCTTTCGCCCACGACTAGGTCTGCGTGGACCCGGGATAAAAACTATCCTTTATTTTAATCCACGCTATAAACTATCTTCGTGTTAAATTTCATCCGAATCAGTTGAACCGTTTAAGCGTGGTTGAGTAACAATAATCTAAAAATAAAACATCCAAACATCCGCATTTATAATATTAGTTGGGCAAGTAGAATTAGTTTTTGCCCGAGGTACCTGTGTTGTACTTTGACTTGTATTTTCCATATTTGACTTGTTTTGGAAGTTTTTCCTAGCAAAAGTGAAAAATTGCTATTGGAAGCGAAAAGCGGGAGAGAGATTTGTATCTGAAACGTTGCACGGACCGAGTGTGTGTCCGCTTGGTGAGTGCGTGAGTCTTGTTTGTAAAAGAGTGTGTGACCGCGTTGGCTTGCCCTACGGGCTTTCGGCCCTCGGGCATCGGCCCTAAACGGAGCTCGGCCTTGGGCCTCGCATGCCTTGCCGCTCACTTTCGGGCCTGTGGCCCTCAGTTTAGCTTGTAAAACAGTCGGGTGTATGGTTGTAACATCGTTTTTTTTTACTTGCGGCGGGGGATTAAAATGCCACATATTTACTAAATAAATTATGCTCAGCTGATAACTAGCTCCTAGTCGTAAAAAAACTCAATTCACCGATTATAAATACTAATCTACGCGTACAAATATACAGTTAAACACAATATTTATTAATTCGACTACAGTACCTTTCAATTTGGAACACCAAAAATTTACTTATACTAAACGGGACTTAATCGCGTATAATTTATTTATTTATTTACCTCACTGAGGTCTCCTGACGTTTCGGATGTGTTGCAACATCCATGGTCACGGGACAACTGGCTTGAGCGGGTGCCAATATCTTCTTGCTGCGCGGGTTTTCCGAACTACCCGCATTTGGATTTTAATTACCCTTTAGTATAAATAATGAAGAAAAATGATGGTAAGTAAGCAAACGTCTAAGGTAATAAAAACGATTTTTTATTAATTTCGAAACGCTTGGTTGTACGTTGTAATGTGATAATTTATGATGGGGATGGTGTCTGGGGCTGACTGGTGTCGAGGAGCGAAGTAATACACCAGTATAGGTTAAGTAAATACCGTAAAAAGAACACTTTATTTAACTGTGTAGCCTATTTTATACATACAAGTTATCGCTGATACAAGCAATATGCGTTTATGTAGTAGTAAACTATTGTGTTACTGCTAAACACTAAATGCGGCCAATTGCCATACTACACCTCCCCCGAAAGTTCCCTTCACCCCCGGGGTGGCAGAAAAAAAAAATTAAACGCATGTTACTTGCTTACAATATTGTTGAATTTTTTTTATTAAGGGATCACTTGAAGATTATATTAATTTATATTACGTATATTAAGTTTAAACATTTCATTAAAAAAGTCAATAAAAGAAGTTGGTTCCCTGTACGAAATATTTCCTAGTGTCACTGTTGAAAATATTTAAATTATTATATTGTAGCTATTTAAAAAGTAATTATTATTCATTTCATATTTCATTGTTACGACAACTTAATAACTTCTTTTACTATATGTTTATATTTAAAATTCTCAATCTTTTATATATCATTCATTACTCTTTGCGGTATCGGTACTCAATATTCTAAAAATCTAATGCCGTCGGAGTCCTCAGCTCCTAATAATATAAGTGTTAAGCCTTTCACGGACACCTGTGAAGGTCGACTATGATCAAGGACATTAACTTGGCTATGCTTCCGTGCATGCCTCAAATTCTGTCAATAAAAATGGGAATGGTTACCCAAGGGCATGGTCACCCTATCAACAATAATGGCATATCAGGCCTCACTTTCGGTCGCCTGTACTTAGAGTCACATCTACATTAAGACAACAATGGTCTCCAAAAATTTTCACGGTGGGCACGGTAGTCCAGACACCATGATCAAATCTAAGGACTAGTGCTCTAACTTAACTTCCACTTAACTCACGTACCATATGAATATACTTGACTCTATTTAAAAAAAAAACTGTATCTATACTAAAAAAAACTTGTGAATGAATCCGTATTTGTTTTTATATTAGGTACTTATGTCTCACTAATTTGTTACATTTGTCTAAATAATCTTAGCCTCCCTGCAGAGAAGGAAAGATAAATACCAGTTATCAATTGAACTCTGACTAATTATCAGGTGATCAATCCAATAATTAGCTAAAGTATAATTGGTACTTGGTATAAAATTTTATAAGTGTGAGTATCGAATTTCATTCAAAGTTATTTAAAGTTACTACAAGTCGGCGTACACGCGCGACCTACATGCAATTTCGCTGACGCGCGGAATGTGTCGCGTCGGCACCGGATGCCTCGAGTGCGTTATATTGCGAAACTTAAAAAAAATGATTTTGGACTAATTTAATGATAGTGACACTAGAATTAGAAATTGTATGCCTTTAAAATCATGAAAAAAATTGAAAAATATAAGACTTGAATGCTACGTTTTCAGCGACAACCTTTTTATACTAATTAATCAAAAAATAACTATAGTAAAAAATAAAAAAATACTTCTAAACTTCATTTGCGTGACCTGTCGGTTTCCTGGTAGCAGCGTTTCGTCCCTGGTGCGCCATCGTGAAGTGGCTGGGTGGAACTCGATGCGGCTGCATGTGGCTCGATGTGGCTGCAGCTCTCGTTCATGGGCCGGGAAAACCCTGGACACCTCTTGATGTGCGAGCCGGGAAACCCTGGACAACGCTCTTCTTATTTTTAATTCTTCTTTGTATTCTTTCTTGTATCTTCTTAATTTACTCGAGTCTTCTTAATTTCGGATATTTTTTCTTCAAAGGGTGTTACTAAAATCTTCAAAATCTTCGTTATTATTTTTCTTGTTCTTCTTCTTGCTGATGTGGGGCTGGGGCGGAGCTGGGGTGGGGCCCGTTCCGGCAGGCGCACGGAGCGGGCCCGTTCTGACTGCGTTTGAAGTTCCTTGATTCTTTACTGGAAGGTCGCCATGAGATAATTTATGATGGGGATGGTGTCTGGGGCTGACTGGTGTCGAGGAGCGAAGTAATACACCAGTATAGGTTAAGTAAATACCGTAAAAAGAACACTTTATTTAACTGTGTAGCCTATTTTATACATACAAGTTATCGCTGATACAAGCAATATGCGTTTATGTAGCAGTAAACTATTGTGTTACTGCTAAACACTAAATGCGGCCAATTGCCATACTACAGTAACGTTCCAGAAAACAATTGTAGTACGTTTAATATGCTTTCAAATGACACACACGAAGCAATCAGTAAAATAGAACCCGAGATTTTAACAAAAATAGATGACCGTCGGCCGCCATCTTTGTGACGTCACAGCTATGTCCCTCTCCCTTAACTAAAACTAGTAGATTCGAACTCTGGAGACAACAAGGAACACATCCATACCAGTTTTAGGTATATAGAAGACGTGTCTACGACTTTTACGAACATTGGCAATTTTTTGGCGTACTAATAATAATAGCAGCGCTGCGGGGCAGCCTAGGGCTTTAGGGATATTCCACCTCCAAGTTACATTATTCCTACAATGCCATTGGAGCTCTCTTGGGTTTTTCTGATAGATTCAGAAAATTCATGGTAACCTGGTAGTAGCTATAACTTACCTATCGGTAGATTCAGATGATCCTCAAAATCATCCAACCAGATAATGAGAATTTTAGTCGTGAAATCACGATTACGCCTTCCACTACCTGAAATTAAAATCACAAGGATAAGTAATAAGTTCTATACAACAATAAAGACTAGTTTCAAATTGGACCTGCACGGTATATGTATAACTAGCTTCCCCCGCGACTTCGTCTGCGTGGACCGGGATAAAAACTATCCTATATTTTAAACCAAGCTATAAACTATATTCGTGAAAATTTCATTCAAATCGGTTCAGCCGTTTAAGCGTGATTGAGTAACAAACATCCAAACATTCTAAACTTTCGTATTTATAATATTAGTAGGAAGTAGGATAGGGGCGATACATCGTCCTTGGCGCACTTCCTTATTCTTACATTTTCTAAAATTTTAAAAAGTAATATAAGTATAAATAAATTAATAATAGTTCGTTACATTAATCTTAAGCTACATATGGAAGAGCGGTGTCTCCCAACACAGGCAATATTTTGCTTACAGGGAGACTCCATCCCCGATACCAAATACCTCAATTGTATTTAACCTGTCCTATCCCACAGGCTCAAATTTGTGCCCAAAAATAGATTTTCCCAATCTCCCACGACCTCGAGCGCTTTACGTTCCGCCAACTCCCATGGGCACAAATTTGAGCCCGCAATTTAGTACACCGTCGTCTCCCACGGCTCCAATTTGTGCCCAAATTCTTCACTCGATTTGTAACTTTATTAGTAAATACACACGATTTATATTCAATTGGACTCACTTTCATTGGATTGCGAATGAAGTAACCTAAAGATTGATACCAGACATCCATTCACTCACTATAGAAATAAAAAGCGTTACGACCATTCAAAGTTCGGATTGCCAAGCGTCAAATTCTGCTTACCGATAAGTGAATTTTGAAAGCGATTTTCAGTTGTTTTTTATATGAAAAGCTTCTAAGTATTATACATCATTAGAAAGTTTATTTTGTATACTTTCATATTACTCAAATTATTAGTAATCGAGATCTACCGTTTGATTACAAATATCGCACAAAGGTTTCTCTTACTTTTTAGACGCGTTTGGATATTTTGGTATTGTTTTTACTATTTCTATTGATGTTTTCTACTTTTTAGCAATTTCTTATTCATCCTCTTCATAAAAACATACACTTCTCTTATCCAAGTATAAACACTCAGCCCCACAAGCGATAAACACGTCATAAGTGGTATGCGCGTTCGGTGTCAAATTACGCGTGGGAAACACGGAGTCCAGCCGTTGCCCAGGGCCTGGGAAACGGGGGTTTCGACATTTTGGGCACAAATTTGTGCCTCTGGGAGACAACGGGGGTAATAAGTGCGCGAGTCGTGGGAGAGGACAGGTTAATGTAATAAATAATTTTGTATTTGTATTATTCAGATTGGAACGGCCGCGCTTGCCCTTGGCACTCAGGACTAGCCTACTGCGTTCTGTACTCCTGGTACGTTCGGTTCAAGTTTCCCTCATACCTGTCAGCCCCTGCGCGCCTGGCTGCTTGTCCAGGTCGAGCGAGAGAGCGCGCACTTTCTCATTCAGACTGGAACGGCCGCGCTCGCCCTTGTCCGACTCGCTGATGCTGCGCTCATACGACTGCGCGCCGGAGCTGTTACTCGACACGTCCCAACACGAACCCGCTGCCTTCTCAGAACTCCTGGTAACACGGTGGTATGATTTGTTAATTATTTGACAGTAAAGTCATGTTGAAAGCCTGCAAAAGGAAACTTGCTCTTAGGTGAATTTTAGAAAAAATAGAAATTGGATTCAAAGCTTTAAAAATAGCCTCATCTTCGATCCCGGCCGTGTCTTTTTCCTAAAATTGGCCCCGTGACTTCTAAGGAGAAATCTCCGTACCAGTTTCTGATTTTCACTCACTGCCCCGTTTGTTCCCCCGTTTTAAGGGTAGGGGTTTCCGGCTCACCTGGCAGACAGACAGTTCCCATCAGTGTCCGTCTTGACGACATCGCTGTTCTTGTCATCAGTGTCGACCACCTCGTGGCCCGAGGGCACGACGAACGCTATCTCGTTACTGGAGTCCGACCAGTAGAGTACCTGCAATCATTGACGACATCTTTTATACATTCTTTATAGAATATTATTAGTAGTATTTATATACTTACCAGGGTGCCAGAACCGCATAGCTACCCGTTTCCTGTACTCTGGCTGTCTCTCTCGCTCTCGTGACCCGTCCAGCCACAGCGCCATATATACCAGGGTGACAGAACCGCATAGCTACCTGTTCCCTGCCGTCATATATCGAGGGGGTCTTCTCCTCGCCGGCCGGCGCGGCGGGCGGGGGCGCGGACATGTACTCCGGCTGCGCGTCGTAACTCGTCGCCACGTGACCCGTCCAGCCCGGGTGACCGCGAACTCGCACCGGTTTGCCTAGCCTGGACCGAGAATGTACGCTTGAGTTACATTTCATTCCAAGAAAACAAACGTGAAGAATCTCAGGAACTCATTTTTGGAACAGACAAAGTAGGGAAGACCGGAGCCATAAGAACAGCACTACTTGTTTTGTGGGTCTTGGTGGTAAATCCTGTTATAGCGAGATTAGTCGTCAGCGCGCACACACTAAAGTTTCATTATTTTGCTTGAACGTTCCATAGAAATAATGGAATCAAATTGTTAGACATTATCGCGAGATAAGTAGAAAGCGGGCGGACGTCACAGCCAATGTCTGCCAGCGGCCGCTAACCTCCTCACGTTTCCTCCGCCCCTGGTACTCGTACTTACCCGCGCAGCATCCTGGCGAACCCGGGCGGCGGCGGGCGGCGCGCGTTGGCCACGATGTCGGCGGCGGCGCGCTGGCCGGCGCGCGCGTGCAGCACGTGCACCGTCAGCACGCCGCGCGCGCCGCACGCGTCCACGCGCCGCAGCGCCGCAGCGAACCCGGGCGCCGAGTCGTCCAGGGCCACCAGCCGCGGGCCCAGCCCCTGGCACACGCAAACAAGTGGTTCATCCGGGTACTTGTACGTCTATTGCTCACTTTCCAGCCTCTACAACAATGTGACAATCACAGCTCCCCTGCCCCGCCCCCGCCTCACTCGCGTGACGGCGAACACTGCGCGGGGTGGCCCGGCGGGTGCCCCCCGACACGCGAGCGGCCGCGCTAAAGTCATATTATGATCTTTAATTAGGTACAGTACAGTAGGCGTGAAAGCACTATACAATGGCTTGCCCAAAAGTGCAATAGATGGACTCGTCCATATATTGTCTACTTTGTAGCCTTTACAACAATGTACTATTGTTACCTTTCTTTCTCCGCCGATGTTGAGATACCCGAAGTGTGACAAAAACAGACGCGCGGTCTGAAATTCCGTCACCGGTTCAGGCGGCACACATTCTTCTGGTACCTATACACACAATTCAGAATTACAAGTAATCTATATCAGTCGGAAGACGTCCACTGGTAGACATAGAGGCCTCACCCAAAGAGTGCTTAAGTGACTGGTACAATATATGAACAAACAATGACTTACCGCGTTATTCTCACTCTCTTGAACACGTTTTTCGACGGCTGCTTGTTGTTCGAGCAGTTTGAACAACGTCGGTGCCTCGGGGTCGTTTAGTTGACGTAGCACAGCCTCCAGACTGGGGAAGGCGCTGTCACTGTACCAAAGTAAACAAGGGAATTAGCACATGTAAGGTCATCATACAACAGCATAAGTTATTCCTCTTATAATAGCTGTCAATCCTTCGAAATTCATCATCCGTTTAAGCTAAACTATAGGCAATCACCTATAGTGGCGAGACACTTTTAACTCCCCTCCTATTAGTACGGTGGCAATAACGCAAAAAGTCATCTCCTTCACGATTTTCGTGGAAATCACTTC
This sequence comes from Epinotia demarniana, assembly GCA_945867215.1. Lineage (NCBI taxonomy): Eukaryota > Metazoa > Arthropoda > Insecta > Lepidoptera > Tortricidae > Epinotia > Epinotia demarniana. The sequence continues at coordinate 2,964,461 of OX244273.1, read as the reverse complement.
TATATACCTGAAACTGGTATAGATGTGTTCCTTGTTGTCTCCAGAGTACGAATCTAACGATTTTAGGAAGGGAACGGACATAGCTGTGACGTCACAAAGATGGCAGCCGATGGTCATAGATTTATGTTCAAATCTCGGATTCTGTTTTACTGATCGGTTCGTGCGAGGTGTCATTTGAAAGCATATAAAACATTCTATAATTGTTTTTTTGAACTCTATGCCGTCCCATTCAATATTTTTTTTATATTTGAAAAAATATGACTTTTCTACCGTGCGCGTTTGCATGAGTAGTGAACAGGCTTGTAACTCAATAAATAATAACTTAAGTGTAATTAGCGCCCGAGCGCGGCGCGCCGCGGTTGCTCATCGACCACGCGAAGTACCAGGCTCTCATACACCGCGCGGTATACTCACACGGCGCAGGGCGGCGGCGCGACGGGCAGCGGGCGGCACACGGGCTGCGGGCGCGGCGGCGGCTCCGTGATGTCCACGGGGCGCGCGCAGGCCGCGCCTCCGCGGGCGCCCGAGCGCGGCGCGCCGCGGTTGCTCATCGACCACGCGAAGTACCAGGCTCTCATACACCGCGCGGTATACTCACACGGCGCAGGGCGGCGGCGCGACGGGCAGCGGGCGGCACACGGGCTGCGGGCGCGGCGGCGGCTCCGTGATGTCCACGGGGCGCGCGCAGGCCGCGCCTCCGCGGGCGCCCGAGCGCGGCGCGCCGCGGTTGCTCATCGACCACGCGAAGTACCAGGCTCTCATACACCGCGCGGTATACTCACACGGCGCAGGGCGGCGGCGCGACGGGCAGCGGGCGGCACACGGGCTGCGGGCGCGGCGGCGGCTCCGTGATGTCCACGGGGCGCGCGCAGGACGCGCCTCCGCGGGCGCCCGAGCGCGGCGCGCCGCGGTTGCTCATCGACCACGCGAAGTACCAGGCTCTCATACACCGCGCGGTATACTCACACGGCGCAGGGCGGCGGCGCGACGGGCAGCGGGCGGCACACGGGCTGCGGGCGCGGCGGCGGCTCCGTGATGTCCACGGGGCGCGCGCAGGCCGCGCCTCCGCGGGCGCCCGAGCGCGGCGCGCCGCGGTTGCTCATCGACCACGCGAAGTACCAGGCTCTCATACACCGCGCGGTATACTCACACGGCGCAGGGCGGCGGCGCGACGGGCAGCGGGCGGCACACGGGCTGCGGGCGCGGCGGCGGCTCCGTGATGTCCACGGGGCGCGCGCAGGCCGCGCCTCCGCGGGCGCCCGAGCGCGGCGCGCCGCGGTTGCTCATCGACCACGCGAAGTACCAGGCTCTCATACACCGCGCGGTATACTCACACGGCGCAGGGCGGCGGCGCGACGGGCAGCGGGCGGCACACGGGCTGCGGGCGCGGCGGCGGCTCCGTGATGTCCACGGGGCGCGCGCAGGCCGCGCCTCCGCGGGCGCCCGAGCGCGGCGCGCCGCGGTTGCTCATCGACCACGCGAAGTACCAGGCTCTCATACACCGCGCGGTATACTCACACGGCGCAGGGCGGCGGCGCGACGGGCAGCGGGCGGCACACGGGCTGCGGGCGCGGCGGCGGCTCCGTGATGTCCACGGGGCGCGCGCAGGCCGCGCCTCCGCGGGCGCCCGAGCGCGGCGCGCCGCGGTTGCTCATCGACCACGCGAAGTACCAGGCTCTCATACACCGCGCGGTATACTCACACGGCGCAGGGCGGCGGCGCGACGGGCAGCGGGCGGCACACGGGCTGCGGGCGCGGCGGCGGCTCCGTGATGTCCACGGGCGCGCGCAGGCCGCGCCTCCGCGGGCGCCCGAGCGCGGCGCGCCGCGGTTGCTCATCGACCACGCGAAGTACCAGGCTCTCATACACCGCGCGGTATACTCACACGGCGCAGGGCGGCGGCGCGACGGGCAGCGGGCGGCACACGGGCTGCGGGCGCGGCGGCGGCTCCGTGATGTCCACGGGGCGCGCGCAGGCCGCGCCTCCGCGGGCGCCCGAGCGCGGCGCGCCGCGGTTGCTCATCGACCACGCGAAGTACCAGGCTCTCATACACCGCGCGGTATACTCACACGGCGCAGGGCGGCGGCGCGACGGGCAGCGGGCGGCACACGGGCTGCGGGCGCGGCGGCGGCTCCGTGATGTCCACGGGGCGCGCGCAGGCCGCGCCTCCGCGGGCGCCCGAGCGCGGCGCGCCGCGGTTGCTCATCGACCACGCGAAGTACCAGGCTCTCATACACCGCGCGGTATACTCACACGGCGCAGGGCGGCGGCGCGACGGGCAGCGGGCGGCACACGAGCTGCGGGCGCGGCGGCGGCTCCGTGATGTCCACGGGGCGCGCGCAGGCCGCGCCTCCGCGGGCGCCCGAGCGCGGCGCGCCGCGGTTGCTCATCGACCACGCGAAGTACCAGGCTCTCATACACCGCGCGGTATACTCACACGGCGCAGGGCGGCGGCGCGACGGGCAGCGGGCGGCACACGGGCTGCGGGCGCGGCGGCGGCTCCGTGATGTCCACGGGGCGCGCGCAGGCCGCGCCTCCGCGGGCGCCCGAGCGCGGCGCGCCGCGGTTGCTCATCGACCACGCGAAGTACCAGGCTCTCATACACCGCGCGGTATACTCACACGGCGCAGGGCGGCGGCGCGACGGGCAGCGGGCGGCACACGGGCTGCGGGCGCGGCGGCGGCTCCGTGATGTCCACGGGGCGCGCGCAGGCCGCGCCTCCGCGGGCGCCCGAGCGCGGCGCGCCGCGGTTGCTCATCGACCACGCGAAGTACCAGGCTCTCATACACCGCGCGGTATACTCACACGGCGCAGGGCGGCGGCGCGACGGGCAGCGGGCGGCACACGGGCTGCGGGCGCGGCGGCGGCTCCGTGATGTCCACGGGGCGCGCGCAGGCCGCGCCTCCGCGGGCGCCCGAGCGCGGCGCGCCGCGGTTGCTCATCGACCACGCGAAGTACCAGGCTCTCATACACCGCGCGGTATACTCACACGGCGCAGGGCGGCGGCGCGACGGGCAGCGGGCGGCACACGGGCTGCGGGCGCGGCGGCGGCTCCGTGATGTCCACGGGGCGCGCGCAGGCCGCGCCTCCGCGGGCGCCCGAGCGCGGCGCGCCGCGGTTGCTCATCGACCACGCGAAGTACCAGGCTCTCATACACCGCGCGGTATACTCACACGGCGCAGGGCGGCGGCGCGACGGGCAGCGGGCGGCACACGGGCTGCGGGCGCGGCGGCGGCTCCGTGATGTCCACGGGGCGCGCGCAGGCCGCGCCTGCGCGGGCGCCCGAGCGCGGCGCGCCGCGGTTGCTCATCGACCACGCGAAGTACCAGGCTCTCATACACCGCGCGGTATACTCACACGGCGCAGGGCGGCGGCGCGACGGGCAGCGGGCGGCACACGGGCTGCGGGCGCGGCGGCGGCTCCGTGATGTCCACGGGGCGCGCGCAGGCCGCGCCTCCGCGGGCGCCCGAGCGCGGCGCGCCGCGGTTGCTCATCGACCACGCGAAGTACCAGGCTCTCATACACCGCGCGGTATACTCACACGGCGCAGGGCGGCGGCGCGACGGGCAGCGGGCGGCACACGGGCTGCGGGCGCGGCGGCGGCTCCGTGATGTCCACGGGGCGCGCGCAGGCCGCGCCTCCGCGGGCGCCCGAGCGCGGCGCGCCGCGGTTGCTCATCGACCACGCGAAGTACCAGGCTCTCATACACCGCGCGGTATACTCACACGGCGCAGGGCGGCGGCGCGACGGGCAGCGGGCGGCACACGGGCTGCGGGCGCGGCGGCGGCTCCGTGATGTCCACGGGGCGCGCGCAGGCCGCGCCTCCGCGGGCGCCCGAGCGCGGCGCGCCGCGGTTGCTCATCGACCACGCGAAGTACCAGGCTCTCATACACCGCGCGGTATACTCACACGGCGCAGGGCGGCGGCGCGACGGGCAGCGGGCGGCACACGGGCTGCGGGCGCGGCGGCGGCTCCGTGATGTCCACGGGGCGCGCGCAGGCCGCGCCTCCGCGGGCGCCCGAGCGCGGCGCGCCGCGGTTGCTCATCGACCATGCAAAGCGGCCCCAGCCGCAGCGGATTATCACTGGGAAAACATGGCTTCGTCACTGCGAGATCGCCCTTTTATACGACTATTTCTCCATTAACATCAGGGTGAATCGCACCAAATCACCTGTAAGCGGTGTTCATTAAAATCTGGATGAATAAGTATGGAAAGTTTCACAAGTATCTATAAGACGACAAATGTTGGCACCATATTCAACGTCAACCGGTCTGTAATCGCAAGTTAGTGCAACCCGCCCTACATCTCTCTCCCCGTGTGCGTCGAATCCGTGATGCCCGAGTACTAGGGCAACATAGTACACCGGGAGACTCACCGATAAGCGTGGGCTGCGGCTCCTGGCTGTTAGCCAGCGGCTCTTCCAAAAGGGACAGCAGGATGTTGCCGTCGGCAACGTAGTGCCGCAGTCGGCCGTGCCCCAACGCCGCTAGCCACCGCTCGTCCAACCGACACCAACCGGTGCCTGGTGTGTCGGATCCCACCTACAAAAGAGATAGTTGATAATCTACGGGCCTTACACAACTCACGCCACGACGCGAGAAGAGAAGAGAAAATCTACACTATCGTTCTAAAAAACAGAGCGAGAGAAAGGAGTTGCTTAGTCGCGCGCGACGCGATATGACAGCAAGTTGTGCTAGACGTATTGGTAAAAAGTACCAGGCTATCATAAACCCGCTAGTGGTATGCACAGGGCTTCAAAGATCATCCATACCTGTTCCAAAATGAGCATCAGTAGAGATTCAGCTGCGTCGCGGACTCTCATGGATACAGGTTTCAGCTCTTTTTCATCCTTCATTTTAGGAGGCTCACCGGTTTTGCCTGAAACAATAGATCAGTCTAATAACAGAATGTTTCAAGGGTTAGGTTAGTAGTAACTCACACGAATGAATCCTTAGAAGAAGCAGGTACTAGGCTCGCATAAACCGACAGAAGCTCACCCCGGCTCATGATCATGATCATGACCTCCATGAGCTCAGGCAGCCATAGGTCAGCAGCAACCTCCACCACAAAGGCACACAAGTCAAGGACGCGCACGTACGAGGGATCCGGCTGCACTGGAGTACCAGGCTCGCATAAATCGACAACAGCTCACCCTGACTCTTGGTCCCCGATATGCCCAGCTCCACCACCTCCATGAGCGCGGCCAGACAGTCCGGGTCGGCCAGCAGCGCCGGGCACAGCCAGGAGGCAAGGCAGGAGTACGCGGCCACCACGCACGAATGGAGGTCGCGCGAGTGCGCTTGCGGCGGCCGGCTGCACTGGATGCTGATGTAGTCGCAGATCCAGCGGACGGCGCGCTTGCGCTCTATGGCTTCTGTGACACAAAAAAAAATGGTCGATCGTCTATCAGCTCTTCTGGAAAAGAAGAATCGATCCGGACACTCTCATGGTTCATGAAGACCATCATCATTTCATCATCATTCTTAATTTATGAACTATGAATTCATTTATCAGTAATCACTTACCAATGACAAAATCTAGCGAGCATGAAAACAGAAAAGACATTTAATTATGTCTCAAATAGTAACTTAGCTACTGTGAGTATGTTAGGAGGTTAAAAACTGGCAACATGGGGTGGTCAGCCTTATACAGGGTGACATTTTACCCATTGACATTTTAAACAGTGTCCAAACTCAAGTACTGTGAGTATGTTAGGAGGTTAAAAACTGGCACCATGGGGTGGTCAGCCTTTTATACAGGGTGACATTTTACCCATTGACATTTTAAACAGTGTCCAAACTCAAGTATAAGATTCTTCAGCAAAATTATAAAATACGTTTTTTTTGTTTCATTTCATTCAGTACAAAAAAAAATAGTAATTGCTGCTTAAAGTTATCCCAAAAAAACCTTACCGCGCGGGCACCTCAGCGGGTAGTAAGGTTTGTGCACGGGACGCCTCACCTCCCTCGGCCCCGCCCCGCTTCGCGCGGTACTGAATGCCCAGTAACCACGCAGTAAGGTACCACTCAGAGGGCTGCCACCGCCCGCGGAAATGCGTGCGGTGCGCGGGCCCCCACGCGGCCAAAGACTGCGAGAGACCCAGGAGCGTGCAGGCAACCTGCGCCAACTGCGGCGGCCCCCACACGGCCAACAACTCCAAGTGTCCGGAACTCCGCATGGAAGCCCGGAACACCAAGGCGGGGACAGCGGCCCACACCGCACCGCAGCGACCCGGACCAGAGACGAGGGCCTCAGTAAAAACGCCATCGGTGGACGGGTCGGCGTCAGCCACACTCATGGCCCCGGCAAACGCCCCCACGCAGAGGGGCGCGACGACCGCACCGAGGCCCCGAGAAAAAGAAGTCGAAGAGGGCCACGCAGGCTCAAAAAGAGGCCCCCCCTCCGGCCGCACCCGCGGCAGAGGAGAGCCTCTCCCTGGATGACGCCAGGGCCCCAGGGCCCCTCAGACGTCGCGACCGCTGGAGCTCGTCGACCGCTCCAGCCAACACCCGAAACCGCACCAACAACGTCGATCCCCGAGCCCACCGCGGGCACTAGCGAAGAGGTGGACTGGGCTAAACACTGGGCCCAACTCTTGCTAGACCACAACAAAAAAACGTCGAATCCTAAACCTTCCAAAAAAAAAAAAATACCGGACTTAAAAAAATAAATAAGTCTAGCCATGACAAAAAATCGGCTGCCGGATAGCCCCATAGTGGCGTCTATCCACAAGCCAGTCAAGACCAGCCGATACAGCCTTCGGGCTTCGGCAAAAGAACCAGGTCCAAAAAAAAAAACGCAGTAAGGATAACTCTTTTAGGATAAACAAATTATAATTTTAAAAATATCTAACAGTTTTTTTCAAAAATGGAGTCTGTTAGTGATACCAAATGCATATAAAAAGTTTGGACACTGATTAAAATGTCACCCTGTATGTATGTACCTAAATTTAACTTTAAAAAAAAGCGAAGTGAGCGTGCCGCGTCACGCTCACTTCGCTCGCTCGGCTCACGCGATGTAGGGTCGCAGTTCACCTAACAAACCCAACCGTTTTTTTTCCTGGGGGATCAGGCCAGGGGATTAACGTGGACAACAGCGAAAAAAGCGCTATCAAACCGTACCTGGTTTAGCAGAGTGTAGTTTAGCCAGGCCGGAGAGCAGTTCCAGTGCCGCTAGGGAGACCTGCAGGTCGCCCTTCCACGAGGAGATGAGCCGATGGCACACCAGATACGTGGCGCGGACTACCAGTGCGGCGCCTAGCGTTCAGATAACACACTATAGTCCGAGCGCTTAACGCACTCCTCGACTGCTTGCGCGCGGACGGCATGACGGGGGAGCGGGCGTGCGGAAGGCGAAGTCGATCTTGCTAATTGAGGTTTCTTACTGTTTGTCTAGTTGTCTTATTTAAATTCTATTATTCATTTATTTTTTGTTTGTTTGTTTGTCCGTCTCTCGCGGCAAAACGGAGCGACGAACTGACGTGATTTTGAAGTGGAGATATTTGAAGGGATGGAGAGTGACATAGGATAGTTTTTATCCCCGAAATCATCCCCTAAGGGAGTGAAATGGGGGGTAAAAGTTTGTATGGAGCTGCGATATAAACGAGTTCCACGCGGACGGAGTCGCGGGCAGAAGCTAGTGGTGAATAATTGTCAGTTGTCAGGCTCAATTGTGCATTGTCGTATATCTATCAATCTCTCGACTATAAAGGTCCGAAGTCCGTTATACCGTCCGCGCGCAAACACTGAGGAGCGAGGACTGAGTTAAGCGGTCGGACTATAGTTACAAGTACACATTTGAATAGAAGAGACCTGTGGCCCATTACAATTTTACAAGCCTATAATCAACAACTTAGCAAAGTAGAGAAACCCGTACCCATTTCCAATTCAAAGTTCAATTCTCAAAACCGGCTGAACCGATTTTGTTAGAACGTAGTTAAAAACCATCTCAATCAGGTTTCGGGCAAAAAACCGCATTAAAATCAGCCAATTCTTTTAGAAGCTACGATGCTACAGACAGACACACAGTCTTATCAAACTTATAACACCCCTCTTTTTACGTTGGGGGTTAAAAATGGCAACACTAAGGCTCTTGACGGATGAAGATTAGCTATTTGACCAGCTACAAATATTCGTGAAATTTGTCCCCGGCAACACTGGCAAATGGCCAGCCATTATTGGTCAAGCGACTCAGTGTTACCAATATAGAGTTGACATTGTAGCTAGCCTACCAAATACACTTAAACAATCTTCGCTGCCGTTCTTAGCAACCTAATTTATTTCTTTTTTTCTTAGTATTAATAATAAAATAGTACATTACGTACTATCAGTGAATTCGTGAATGCCCCAGATCGCAGCTGTTTGTGGCCCGAACCGAAGGTGAGGGTCATAAATATGCGCTCTGGGGCTTTACGAATTACCGCCCGTGTTGAGTACAAAATTTTACGTCTTCACCTGGCCACAATGCGAGTTTTCCCGTACGCGCAGCGTGCAGTAAAACTCGCATTATGGCCAGGTGTGACGTAAACTTATTTACATGCTCACACACTAGATCACTCAAATCGAACACATTACGCAATAAAAACTACTTTTTTTTTATTCGTCAGAGAAAATTCATACTTACAATATTATAAATTCGAAAGGTAGTTGTCTTGCCCGTCTCCAGTAGAATATTCTAGAGTGCGATAATTAATACTACGACTAACAAACATCATCTTAGGCGATTAACGCGCGGACGAAATCGCCGCCAAAACCTAGTATTTAATAAAATATAAATGAAAGAACAAGCAAGCATTATAAGGTAACAATGTACATAAAAATGAACGACATGTAAAGTTTGTAATTTGATCCATGTTTGATTATAGAGAGAACTATAATAGTTTTACCTCTGACATTCAGCCTAAATAGTCTCTTTCTAATTAGACTACTTAGAAAGCGATTGGTCGCGTCACAATAAGCTTAAGATAATATATTCGTATGTATAATTTGTTTATAGAACCGTTAGTGGCAAGTGTACCAACAAGTAACCTCTACAATGAAACATGGACCTTATCTCATGCAGAATAAAACTGAGTTTACCAAAAAGCGGCGACGCCGGGTCTAGGTCGGTGACGAGGTCGTCCAGCGATGGCTCCGCCGATCCCCCGTCGGAGCGCGCTACGCCAACGGTGACAAACACAACAGTGACAACGGGAACTACATTAATGACATGTTTACAGCCAGGGGAGCAAGGCAGCATTGAATCTAGAGCAGCGCGAGGTATTCAAAGCACTTTAGTGCTACGAACCCGCTTGGTGCTTTCGTCTACAAACCGTTTTTCCAATGATAACAAGTACGATACGAAATCTTTGGTAAAGTTTCAAGAGTAGCGATGGATTCAAGCGCGTACTATATGTTTGGAATTCTTTATAGTTGATATAGTAATAGACACTGGCTGGAAACATTTTAAACCAATAATTTAACACTGCGATTTATAGTAGCTGTAAAGTCTTGAAAATCGCAATGCGTTACCGATTTTATAGCTTTTACTTGAATTTAAAGAGTGAATGGTGTCATAAAATGTAAGGTAATGAAAAAACTGGTAAAAATGAGTGTAGGTGTAGACAGTTTTCATGTATTGTATATATATATATGATTATTTGGCTTAAGTTATAAAATAAGGTTTCATGAATGTGTAACAGCAACATAAAAGGAGCGTGTGAAGGTTAACTCGAATTGTTCAAATATTTTAGTTCAAAATAGCTTTCTGAATTTTCCAAATACGTACGTATGTTGTTACTATAAAACGCATAGAAAATAATGAAATTCCAACTGTTCTACCCCAAAAAACGTCACATTAACTTCCCCAAAGATACCAGGAGTTAATAACCCCAAAGAGCTTACCTTTATAATCCGTACTATGCGACATGGTAGACCCAGGCGGTGCGCTATGCGCGTGTCTGGCAGTCGACACTTGAGCGTTATGGCGCACACACAAGTAAAGGGCGCTTAGTAACGGCACTGCTAGGGCGTCCGAGCACTCTACTTGCACTGCTGTCACGCAGATAAGAGAGATTTTGCCACGAGCGTAGTCGCCAAGTGTCATGCCAGCGCTGCAAGGTTGAGCCGTGGTTAGTGGTGATATGGTTCAACAATACCATCTTATACCGAACCTTACGAGTAAAAACAAGATGGTGTCTTACTTTGAATGTACGAGGAGAATAGGACTAAGCAAGATGTTAAGTGAAAATATTTAATATACTAGTGAGTAGTGATCCGCTCCCGCCTGTCTATGGCACCGCACCTTTCGGCCGCGTACGAAACCGCAAGTTCGTAAACCAGTTACAATCGAATAATTTTAATTCTTTGTACGAAACTAGTTGCGTTCGAAGTATTTTTCTTCCTTGTTGGAAACCTGTTACGATCGCAAAACACTAGGTTAGCTTCATTACGTAGCTTCAGACTTCAGATGCCCGAATGGCAAACAGGCTAGAAATGCCCGCCCCTACGTTTACATACTAAAACTAATGTCATATAACTGGTTTCGTAGGAAGAAAACAAACTTTGTACGTAACTACTTTCGTAGCAAGATAAATATTTCTTCACACGTAATTGTTTACGTAGCGTTGGTTTCGTAGACGGCCTCAGGGGCACTGCACCGACCTAGGGGGGTCGCGTTTCTATCCTTTGCACCAACTGGTAACTACCAGGAGAACATGACTGAGCATGGCGTTAACCGAGCATACTCACTACTCATTACAGCCAGGGAACTCAGGAACCGGGAGTCCCTTGTAATGGTGGGGGAAGGCGACTATAGACAACAGCGCGCTGATGGCGGTCTTGTGGAACTCCCGTTAGTCTATCTATGGCACCGCACTCTAGCTAGAGCTTGCGTTTCTATCCTTCGCACCAAATGGTAACTACCAGGAGAACATGAATGAGCAAGAGGTTAGCCGAGCATACTCACTATTCATTACAGCCAGGAAACTCAGGGACCGGGAGTCCCTTGTTAATGGTGGGGGAAGGCGACCATAGACCACAGCGCGCTGATGGCGGTCTTGTGGAGCCCCCGTTAGTCTATCTATGGCACCGCACTCTAGCTAGAGCTTGCGTTTCTATCCTTCGCACCAAATGGTAACTACCAGGAGAACATGACTGAGCAAGAGGTTAACCGAGCATACTCACTATTCAGTACAGCCAGGAAACTCAGGGACCGGGAGTCCCTTGTAATGGTGGGGGAAGGCGACTATAGACAACAGCGCGCTGATGGCGGCCTTGCGCAGCTCCCTCTTGTCTATGGATCCGCATTCCAGCTTCGGTTCTCGTTCGGAGAGGATATGGTCGAGCGCTGTTATGAAGTCTGGGACCAACACGAGGACTCCGTCCAGGTCTAATCTGTAGGGGATATTTTTATTGTATGAACATGCAACAACAATCTCTTTTTATGCACAGGTTAAAAAGATATAAAGATGTTGTAGTGGCGGATTATTGGGCCGTACTAGTGTACTGAACCCAGGAGCTTGCACGTAGGGACTGGCTGTTCGAATAGGCTTGTTTAAAATTTTGAAATTTAAAAAAAACAGTTAGGTTTTTCTTTTGATTTCACTTGTTTCAATATTTTTTTCAAAATGTCGTTCGTCTCGACTAATAAATTCTATATAACAAACCTGCTCAGAACAGTTCACTAGAATCGGTTGAGAAATGCGATCTGTAGAGGAGAACAGCGAGAAAACGGGACATATAAACGAAAGCATAGAATTTCGTTCGCTTCGCTCAAATAGTACCTGAATATGTCGGGCGCGTTGAGCACGACCGCGGGCGCGGTGGCCGGGCTCCGCAGCCCGCGGTGGATGGCCGCGTAGCAGCGCGCCAGGTACTGCGCCGACACCTCCTCGCGGCACTGCTTCGAGCACAGCACGCGGCACAGCGCGCCTAGCGCTTCGGCGCGACCTGACATACTTCTAGTCAGAATCCAATACGGATCTACACTCAAATACTAGATTGTACAAGTGCATAAAACGCACCATTCTACGCGAGAATTTGATATAAAATCGAGTGTAAAATGGGTTTTATGGACGAATTGTACGCTCTACTTTTCGCTTCGATTGCGAGGAAATGAAAACTATAAGTTTGAATCATGAACTTTTATTGTGTACTTTGGCTGTTGGTATCCTGGCCTTCGTCTTAGAATACTAACGAAACATAAAAAAATAAAAATAAAGAGTTTATTATATGAAGTTTAAGTTGCTCGTGTGGCTGTTGGACCAATTGCCTTGGTCTTCGACGAAGATTTTACTTTAGGCACTAAAGCATAAAAAGCGACTTCATGTCGCCTACACACAGCATAAAGAGGCACTAAGGCTACGCGCGCACTGCGGATTTTTGCCGTGCGTTTATTTTCCGCAAAATCTGTGAAGTATGGAACCTCCTTGAAGTGCGCGCACTGCGGAAAATAATCCGTATGCGGATTAAAATCTGTGGTTTGCTGCAGATTTGTTGCGGTGCAGAATGCATGCAGAAAATTCGTGCGGCGCCACGAATTTTTTTCCTTTTTACACACGGTTTTTTTTCCTTTGCGATTTTAAAAACGCACCGCAACTCGCCGCACCGCAGTGCGCGCTTAGCCTAAGTATGAGAAGTGAAAAAGCCATTATGCCTTCAAAAGAGAAGGTAAACAATATGCCTAATGACGAAAAATCCCATTCAAATATCTCAATAAATTAGGAAGCTATCATTTTAATGTTAGAGAAAACGCTAGCGGATCGTGACCTCACGATCCTGGAGCGTCTTTGTAAATTACAATTGTTTCATTATGAAGGTGCGTTTTTCGGAAAAGGGACAGAGCATACCCCCTCTTAAATCTTTGGACACTTATAACTTAGTGATTATTTAACCTCTTGCTTTACTTTTTTCTCCGTGTGTCTACATTCTTAATCCTTTTTCAAGAAAATACATCATTATTGATTATTTTATTTAGTGTCTACACCCCTATTAATATTTGGGTGAATCAACTTTTTACCAGTCAGTAGTAGCTATGGGTCATTCTGCTTATACTTTCTTCACTTGCACGAGACCAGGACGACTGTCATAATCGAAGAGAGGCTTACGCTCGGCAGTGGGCGATGGCAAGCTGATAATGATGACGAAGTGTCGCTATGGTTACGTCTCTTGGGTCACTTTTTAAAACTGCAAATTGATACCACCAAAGGTTTTTCTTCTGAGCATGTTAGAAGGCCATGTTGTAACAACTTTTCTAAGAAAGTCTGTCATATTGTCTCCTGGCTAAGAGGACAAAATTACAACCAGAAATAGTTGATTGACCAAAGAAATCATTTACATTTAATAATGGCGAGTATAGCGTATAGCTGCCCTGGCAGAATATTTAATAACATAATCAGGGGAATAAGTAATATTTTGTATACACCACAGGCAGTAATGGTAACAAGGAAAGCCTAGGATCACATATCTTTGATTCGATACCTACTCTAAATATAACACATACCTGGTTGGTAAGCCGACATATTCAGCTTGCTGGTGGCGTCCGATAAAGATGGCGGCGGTGGCGTGCCATCGGCTCTTGCTGTAAAATAACACTTCGTAAAACACTGAATAGATCGATGATGTGAAACATTATTGTAATTTAAATTTAAATTACGTTGGTTGTTGTACGACGACGTAGTCCCGATTAGCGCTGCTTCGAAGAGCCATTCTCCGAACAGATGGAAGATAGAGTTCACTTTAGGGCGCAGTGGAGTCAATGGCGGTTTTTCAGAGTCACACACTGCAAAAAAAAATTACTTGAAGGGTGAATTTTTGTAATCGCAAAGTCATAAAATGTGGCCACCAGTCGTGTCAGTGGCAGAGAAGCTGAAATCATTATACTAATCAGTCTCTTTCTTGCGCACTAGCGTAAGTTTGTCTACCAGGATACCAGGAGCACATACCTTGCGAGACGATCGAGTTAGGCGGCGTCGTGGGCGCGACGCTAGCGGGTCTACTTCCGCCGCCGGTCAGGCCAATTAGAGATGTTCGCGGGGTGCCTATACAACACAAGTTAGTTATACAAGGAGAGCACAACCGTTAGCACGTTTAACATAATCTAACTAGTAAGTTGTACAAGATAAAATGCAATATAAAAATATATATTCAAAGGTACATTTATATACAGAGAGAAAATAAAAGAAAACAATGTGCTATACCCGAATGTGCATTCAACCCAAATAACGAACAAAACACTACATTTCGGCATTTTATAAAAGCGATAAAAAAAAACACAAAAACACACCCAAAACGGGTCTCTTCCCTATTTAGTAGAGCCGTTTTTGATTATAACTTCGTTCGCGTACCAGGATATCAGGATCAGAGCGTAGTCAGTCACTCACAGCAGTATACCTGTCTCGTTCTTAACCCTGGCCTTACCGGAGATGTTACCAGACTGATACATACCCTGTGTCCTTATCCCCAGCCTTGCTGGCGACGCTGAATTGTACATACCAGTCTTGTTGTTGCCCCTATCCCCTTGCCCGGAGACACTATAGGACCCGGTATATACTAAGTACCTTCATTGTTATCGAAATCGGCGTAGGATTCATATACCTTTCTCTTTTTTATCCGTGGTGTTGCGGCGAAGCTCACCTGTGTACCTGTCTCGTTCCTGCCCCCTGCGGAAGAGTATTGGCCCCTGGTATACCTTTCTCGTTCTTGTCCCTTGCCTTGCCGGCCACGCTGTAGGACTTGGCGAGGCGGCGGTGCGCGGGGGGCGTGTCCCCCTCGTCGGCCGCGCCGCTCACCCCCGCCTCCCACCACCGCTCGGAGCCCCGCCCTGTACCCAATCACCTCACTATTTTGCAGCTCGATATGATGAGCGACTAGGATAGCATAGCTCCCTAGTTTGCTTATGAAAATTTTTATACCAAAGCAAACGCTAATGAGTAATGAGCAGTCTTAGGAGCTATTTTATCCGAAAAACATAAGAACTCTTGAAACCCAACGGTACGGTACCTACCTGGCACGCTCAACAATAAAATTTGACTTTTTTGACCCATATGAATTAACCTTTCAACCGCCGAACGTCAACACTATTCATTTTTAATTGAATCTTAACGCATGTCAGGTAATGAGTGCAATAACGGTTAAAAGGTTAATATTCACCCTCTCATGCACTTACAGATATTATAAATCCCTTATAAAATCGGTGTAAAATGAGCAGATGCAAAGGTACACCTATGTATTTATATTTCGGTGCCACCTTGAGGGATTCGTGCCATAGCGAATGAATAGAAAAATAAGTATTTATAGAACACCAGTTTCACAATCCAGACAATACACAATAACCCCAGAACAATACGAAAATCAATAAAGCTCAGACAACTGAAATAACAGATATGCAAAGTTGAACACGGAATTTGAATAGAATAGAATAGAATAGAATTCGTTTATTGCCACATAAAAAAAAACACGATAGTAAAGTAAGGTATCAAAAAAGAATAGTTACATAATAAAAGAAAAAAAAACACAGTGAAACTAAACAATTAGGAGGCAAAGGGTGCTAGTCTCAGCGTTTGCTGGGCAGTCGCCCAGCGCTGGTTTTCAGACTAGTCCCAAAAAGAACTTAAAACTAGAATGGTCGGAAGAGATAAAGTTATGTACAACTTGACATGAAATTAACTACAGAGCCCAGCGTCTGTTAGTGATCCTCAAATTAGGGCAGGTTGCACCGACTTACGATTACAGACCGATCAACGTTAAATATGGCGCCGACAGCTGTTAGTCCATAGAAACTTGTCAAATGTTCCATACATTCAGATTTT
This sequence comes from Epinotia demarniana, assembly GCA_945867215.1. NCBI lineage: Eukaryota > Metazoa > Arthropoda > Insecta > Lepidoptera > Tortricidae > Epinotia > Epinotia demarniana. The sequence goes on along the minus strand of OX244273.1, from coordinate 2,948,673 downwards.
AACGAACACCGCTTACGATTACAGACGGTTTGGTGCAACTCACCCTTAGTGTGCTAAACGGTTTACGGGGCTGAAAAGTTCGTTGATGTATATCCCTCTCTATCGCTCTAATCAGCAAGTGCGGCAGAGAGGGAGATACACGAATGAACTTCGTTTTAGTTTCGCGGTGGCCTCTCTGGTGTACGACCACTTGGATTGAGTTGGTGGAATGAAAGGATATTTTCTTATATATTCAATAGATTATTATATCTACCGATTTTTCATAGGTTTTCGACTTCGGACATCTGTTCAGTTGTCTATGCAAACCCCCGGTGTATAAAACAGTTCCGTCACCCAAACCCAACTCGAATAGATGAAATTAATTGAAATCCAGGACAAATTGAACCCCTTTTCTTTTAAAAATAAGGTTCACATTGGAACTGATCATTTGGTCATAAATATTCCATCTCAAATAATTTCAACTATAAATTTAAAGCGTTGGAATTAAACAGTCAAGAACAAATTGTAACATTTGGCTTATAATTAGCACGTTATCCACGTTAATAGCCTGACCCCGATCACCCAGGGTAACCTAGCGGCAATTATTTTACAATTCAACTAGGAAAAAATGATAATGTTCGATTATGGTGCTTCGCCGGACGCTGCCGCGTCACGCTCGCTTCGCTCGCTCGGCTCGCGCGCTGTAGGGTCGCAGTTCACCTAACAACCTAACTATTTTTTTTCCCCTGGGGGATCAGGCTAGGGGATTCTAGTGGACAACAGCATAATAAGGGCATGTCAATGTCAACCTTGTCCCCCCAACTTCATCCTTGACTTGAGAAAGGATATTCAAAAGTACTCAAAAATACGATCAGTTATTCTGTAAAACGATAATACTGTTTCTTCAGTTTCACAAAGTTTGACTCATAAAAATCTCGAAGAAAACTGAACACTGCTATTTATATTACTGTCGGTTCAAACTAGTATTAACTTTGGGGTTCTTGATAAATTATTTGATAACGTCATTTGCATTGAAATTATCATCATATCGAAATAACCTTATTTATTATTTATTATAGCCTTTTATTCGGACATAAAATTGGTATATAAGTGTTCTGCTTAGGAGCTAATCATAGATTTGGCTCTTCTTCCATTTCTGTGTGTCCGCTTGCCAAACGGCAAAGGCCTCCTCCAATCTTCTCCATTCTGGCCTCTCTGTGGCCACCCTGCCCCATGTCTTTCCCGCTACCTGTCTTATGTCATCATCCCATCGCTTTAGTGGCCTTCCTCTCTTCCTTTTCCCTTCTCTTGGATACCACTGTGTGACAATTTTGCTCCATTTGTCGCTGCCCCTTACCATGTGGCCTGCCCACTTCCATTTTTGTCTCCTTATTTTTAACGTTACATCTTGTACCTTGGTCTTATGCCTAATGCTAGAGCTTCTTATTCTGTCCTGTCTTTTTACTCCTATCATGCTTCTTTCCATCGAGCGTTGGCATACGGTAAGTTTGTCAGCTACGATTCTTGTTAAGGCCCATGTTTCGCTCCCATATATTAAGACTGGTTGAACGCAAGTGTTAAACAATGTACTTTTTGTTGATATGTGGAGGTACTTGTCTTTCATTACCTCTTTCAAACTCCAGTATTTTTTCCCACCATTCGCTATTCTTCTTTCGATTTCCTTGCTTATGGTGTCATTTGGGGCCATTAACTGTCCAAGATAAATGTATTCCTCCACATAATCAATTTGAGTTTCTCCTATTAGCATTGGGTTTTTATCACCATTTGTCATAATTTTTGTTTTTTCAGGGTTAAGTTTAAGCCCAACTTTTTCACTCTCTGATGCTAATTCGTTCACCATCTTGTTTAGATCTTGTGGCGTTTTTGCAAACAGCACAATGTCGTCAGCAAAACGTAAGTGAGTTAGTGTGCGACCATCTATGTTTAGTCCTAGATTGCTCCATTGAAGGTTTCTGAAGACCATTTCTAATACAGCTAGAAAAAGTTTTGGGGAGAGGGGGTCACCCTGCCTCACGCCCTTTTCTATCTTGAAAAACTCGCCTTTCTTTTCCAGTTGAATGCATGCCGAGCTGTGTTTGTAGATATTCTTTATTATTCTTATGTATTTATGTTCTATCCCTTGTTCACGTAATGCATCCCAGATTTTCGTGTGTATTAGTGAGTCAAATGCTTTGCTGTAATCTATAAATGCTATGTAGTATGTGAGCTGATATTCAGCATATTTTTCTAAGATCTGTCTAACTACATGAATATGGTCCAATACAGAATAGTCCTTCCGGAAGCCCGCCTGTTCCATAGGCTGCTGTTCGTCTAATTTCCTTTCTATTCGTTTGAGTATGATCTTTGCAAAAATTTTGTAAATATTGGACATTAAACTTATCGGACGATAGTTTCCGATCGAAATAACCTTACATGATTAAAATTGCGTTCAGCAGGGAACAAACAATAGACAATTTGACAATACAGTGAAAATAACTAGTTTTTTCATTAGCAACAGATAAAAATGACGAAAATACTGGGAAACTATCAATCTTTCATTTAAGTTGTCAATTTTAAGATTTTGAAATTCATAAAAACGAAGAATAAGGAGGTTGTTTGATTGTGACGTCACAAGCCTGTAATCCCTACAAATTCCATATAATCCAGTAACTTTTTTCGCGGTTATTTCGATTTTTGACAAAGTTGCGTTCGGCGCGCGAGGTCACAAACTTGGATTATTCATTAGGCCAACATCATAAACAAGTCTGCAAAAAATCAGAACTACCGGATTTGACGCATACTGCCCCATACTTTCAGGCGACAAAGTTACTGGATTAATACTAACGGAGCGTTTTTGACGTTTCATAGAAAGAAGCTGATTTGACTTTTGTCAAATAGCGATTTATCCATACCAAATACACCGGGAGAACATGAGATTGCAAGACGTACCTAGGAAGGCGTCGACGTGGGCCGCCAGCCCGCGCATGGCGTTGTGGAAGATGGCCGGCAGCGCCGCCAGGCACGGGTGCTGCGACGGGTCGCGCGCCTCCGCCTCCATCACCGAGTACTGCGGGAAACTTCAACTCACTTCTGCGCTCCTGGTACCGCGGTCGCTTTCAAACTCGCGTAAAACGTGCCAAATAACGCCAATCGTGACAGTAGACCTCCAAGTGCTATGTTGAGCGTGAAGGACCTGCCTGTCTTTAACTATCAACACAACGAATCATCAAATCAATAAAGGGTCGGCAACACCCTAGGCTACGATTTCGGCTTACTATCAAGCAGGCCGTATGCATATTTGCCACCGGTGTAGTATAAAAAAAGAAAGTTACTAAGATTACCCACCCCTTTCCTACGCTTAGCGCTATCACACTAAATAAAAAGATAGCTGTATATTCTCGGCTACTTTCAGTCTGCCATTATTGGTCCAATATTCTAGCAGCCAGTTGTGATACTACCGAATCCTAGACAAAGCATCATCATACCTCTTCTCATTTGAATTACCCACAGAAAGGTAAGTCTAAATAGATCCCAGTTTACCTGCAAGAAGTCCGGAGTCTGACTGATGACGTGCGGGCGACACAAGTCGACGGGATTCCCTATGGTGTGCAGTATGCGGTACCAGGATTGCATGACTGCCTCGGCGGACATGTCCGGCGGGATCAGGTTGGCGTCTTCTTCACCTGCAAACAGTCCATTTTTATGCTTTTGAAACGTTTAGTCTCGACTTTTCTCCATGCCCGATTCTTGACCATCCCAAACTCGTCGACATTTTAGACTAAACTGCGAAGAAATTCAAAGGTGTATGTGAAGTCCCCAATCCGCACTGGGCCAGCGTGGGGACTACTGCCCGTTCCCTCTCATACATGAGAGGAGGCCTGTGCCCAGCAGTGGGATGTATATAGGCTGATGATGCGAGTCTTTTTAACAATTTCTTGTGCAAACGGCGGCCTGCATGCCGCCCTTATCGCTTCACCAGAGACCTAACTACGAACAGACAGGCGAGATGAATAAAGATGAATTAAGTGGTTCGGCTCCGGATCTTTCTTCAGAAAAAACACATCAAGAAGAAAGAATACTCGCTAATCGCCGCAAACGCGGCCATAATGACGAATTCACGGAAGCCTTCGATCACTTCACGGATAAAATTACGGCAATGATAAACAAATGGAAGGTCGAGGTGACACACGAAACTTCACAAATTAACGACAAACTCAATAAATTAAATGACGCTTCCCAGGATGTGAAGTCGGAACTCAGCAGCATCAAAAGGGATTACCTGCAAATCAAAAATTCTGTGTGCGGCCTTCAAGGGACAATCAACGACATACAACACGAATTCAGCTCTGTAAAGGACTCGGTACAATTCAACAGCAAGCAGTACGACGACGTCCTAAAAAAGTTAGACGACCAGTCAAAAGAAATTAAGTCCATTCCTATGATGAACGCGGAGATCTCTGAACTAAGAAAGCAGAACAAGAAACTCATATCCGATTTTAACGCAAACGAGCAAAGAGACAGACTGCTTAACATCGAGTTGGTTGGTGTACCGGAAAATGGCAACGAGGACCTCACTAAAGTTATTCTGAAACTGGGAGAACACTCAGGAATTAACTTAACGGTTACGGATATTATCCAGGTAAACAGAGTCTCGTCCAAGTCTAAAGTTCAAGGCAGACCGAGGAATATCGTTGCTAAGTTGCGTACGCGTCTGCTCAAGGACAACGTCATCTCCCAAGCACGTAAATCGCGTGTGACCACCAAAGATCTGGATATTCAGGGCAATATAAAACCAGTCTACGTCAATGAGCACCTAACTTTATTCAACAAAGATCTTCTGAGGAAAGTAAAGGAGGTAGCTGTTAACAAAGAATACCAGTACGCGTGGGTAAAAAACGGAAGAATATACGTCAGAAAAGCGCCAACTATGCCGGCAATACTGGTCACAGAAGAAGAAGATCTCAAGAAGATTACTTAAAGTGTTATTATTACTGTGGTGAGGTCTTGAACTTCAAAAATTATTCTGAAATGCTTTACTTCCCAGAGTTACGTATTTTTAGCCATTGCTACTACTGTATAATTTTTGTCTTGCTTGCATTTTTATTCGATGCTGGTTACTTAGCTCACTTTGTATTTCTGCATGTCATTTCTGACTGCCTACTGGTTCTATGCGCTACGATCTTCGCAGTTGTTCGAGTATTGTGTGTTACGAGTGTAATAAACACGCGACTGAAGAGGGTGCGACGCCTGCTGGGTGTATTGGAACTCATGATACACGTAATACTTTTTAACATTTCTAAGCTACTATTCTACATAGTGCCGCGTTATATAACTACATATAATTATGTGAACGATTTCTTATACATATATAAAACGATGATTTCTCATATTATAGACAGTAATTGCCACTCAATTACCTTAAAAGAACAGGCGTGCATCATAAACCTCACAACTAATAATGTCTTTGCATATTCTCATTTAAATAGTCTCGTGCGTATGGTTACAAATAGATCGCTTACGGACGAACATAAAGGTGCAACCTTACATAGCGTATGCTCATTAGGTTGTTTACGTTTTAGCTATCCGTGGCGCGGGTACATTTCGAGCAAATTCTTATTTATCCGCTTAGTAACTATGCATAACATTTATAGTATTAGTACCTTCTCGGACCAATGTTTGTTATTGGTTTCTCTGATATACATTACACCTCAATTATGTTCTACATATACGTATAAAACTAATAAATTTGCCGAAACTTGTCAATTATTACAAACTCTTGAGCATATCGAGCTCAGTTTAATATTTAAAACAAATAAAAGTTGCGTTCACGCCATGCCTAGGTTGCGTTGTCGTTTGTTATGGTTAGCCTTTGTTATACATCGTTGCTGTTATACGATTTGTAGTGTTACCTGGTGCTCATAATGACTCAGCATAATCTTAACTTATATTACCAGAACTGTCGCGGTTTAAGAACAAAATTATCACGGTTTCGTCAAAAAATACTGGAAAATCAATACGATTTAATTGTAATTACCGAAACATGGCTATATTCTGGTATTTTTGATGGAGAACTGTGTGACGACAGATATGACGTGTTCCGCAACGATCGTGACTTAGTCTCTTCGGGTAAAAAAACGGGTGGAGGTGTTATGATACTTTCTCGTCATGAACTAGGAGCTTGGAGTATTCAGTGTGATACTAATTGCTCAACAGAAATGTTAACCATTGTGATACCTGCGCGGTCGCTGTCCGCGACCGCTGACCTTTATGTTAGTGTAGTGTACTTTCCTCCTGATGAGCACAAAATACCTACAGATATTGACTACTTACTAAAAAGTGTTAAATCTGTATTCTCGAATGAGGTCGACATACTTAATCATATCTTATTGGGAGATTTTAACCTGCCGTTTATATCCTGGGAGACCGGTAGCCCCGTGTTTCACAAAAAGGGCCCAGTCGAAATACAAAACTCTGGAATACGCTTAGTAAATGAACTGTACTTTTTTGGTTTAACGCAACATAATACTATTTTGAACCAGAAGGGCAATACTTTGGATCTATTTTTCTCTAATCTACCAGTTCAAGTAACTCCAGTACCAGATCACGCCCTAACTAAAGTCGATTCTTTCCATCCCGCGTTTGTTGCAGAAATTTACGATTTAAAAGTATCCCCACTTAAAGAACTTCACAACCCCAAATTTAACTTCCGTAAAGCCAGCTACGATTCTTTAAATGAAAATTACAGCGAAATCGACTGGCAACCGATAAATAAATTAGATTCAATTGATGAAGCTGTTCACTATTTTTACGAACAAATTCAAATAGGTATTAACAAATTTGTCCCCATGAGCCGTAAAACAAGCTCGCGTAATTACCCAACGTGGTACAGCTTATCCTTGATAAAGATAATAAATGAAAAAATGAAAGCTCATAAACGTTGGAAGCAATATGGGAACTTAATGGATTATAACGCGTTCTCGCTTTTACGGTCTAGACAACGTCTAGTACAAGAAACATGTTACAATAATTATCTACGTTTAACTGAAAGTTCTTTGAAATCAAATCAGAAACACTTTTGGACTTATATTAAAACCCTTCGCGGAGGCTCAAATTATCCACAAATGTTAACCTACAATAATAAAAACTATTCGGACGGTTTTAACATATGTGAGGCCTTCAATGATTTTTTCCATTCTGTATTTATCGATGGCTCTGTTCCCGATAAACACACTTTTAGACCCGAGTTTTTAGATAACGGTGCTGCCTCAATTTCAAACCTACAGGTCAGCGTATCCACTGTAGTTAGATCGTTAAGTATACTATCTGTTGACAAAGGACCTGGTTCTGACGGCATCCCTCCTATATTTTGGAAAAACTGTGCGAAATCACTGGCTCTTCCTATCAGCATAATATTTAATCGTTCTCTTAGCTTAGGCATTTTCCCTCTCATATGGAAAAAGGCAAACATTGTTCCCATACATAAGAAGGGCTCACGAACAAATATTGAGAACTATAGGGGTATTTCTGTGCTTAATACGGTTGGTAAGATATTTGAGAAAATTGTATATAACGCGATTTATCCGTGCATCCTAGCAGGTATATCTGATAAACAGCATGGGTTCCTGAGAAAACGTTCTACCATCTCTAATCTGGCATGTTTCTCTAATTACGTTCTTAAAAATATGGATAAAGGTGGACAGGTTGACGTGATCTACACCGATTTTGAAAAAGCCTTCGATCGTGTGGATCACGTCATCCTACTAGAGAAATTATTCAGACTGGGAATACGAGGAGACCTTCTTCGCTGGATAAAATCTTATCTGACCAAAAGATCACAGGCGGTAGTTCTTGGAGGTTACCGTTCAAACTTCTGTGAGATTCCTAGTGGCGTACCACAGGGATCTCATTTAGGGCCTCTCTTTTATTGCGCTTACTTGTATGACATCACTGACTCCTTTACAAATGCTAAACATTTATTGTATGCCGATGACAAAAAAATATTTTACGTTATCAAAAGTCCTGACGATTGTATGGCATTACAGGCAGACCTTAATCAATTACAAAACTACTATACTAAAAATAAAATTACTGTTAATGTCAAAAAATGTCAATGTATAAGTTATACACGTAAAAAACGTCCTGTCTGTTTTTCATACAATTTTGAAGGTACCACAATTAGTAAAGTAGATGTAATCCGCGATTTAGGTGTCACGTTCGACAGTAAATTAATGTTTTCAGAACACGTTGATTATATTAGTAATAAGGGTTTTAGAAATCTAGGTTTTATCCTACGGTCTTGTAAAGTCTTCAAAAACATAGAAGTAATCAAACTGCTATATTTTGCGTATGTACGCAGTACTCTCGAATATGCCTGCCCTATTTGGTCTCCGAATTATTCTAAATACATTCATCAACTTGAGCGTATTCAAAAAAAAATTATTAACCACCTTAACTTTCGTCTACACCTACCTCCGTCATCCTATGAGAACAACTGTCGCAAACATAATCTGCTGCCGCTTGTCGATAGGCGCAAAGTCATGGACATGTGTTTGTTATATGACATACTGAACTATCGCTTGGACTGTCCCGAATTGGTCTCTCAAATAATGTTTAATGCTCGTCTTCGTCGCACTCGTCATACCCCAATGTTACACGTGCCAATGCATGGCACCAATTACGCTAAGAATAACGTGCTCACACGAATTGCTCGAACTTATAATGCGGATTTCAGTAGCGTAGATATATTTAGATATTCAAAGGCATCTTTTAAAATGCAAGTAATTAATAGTGTTAAGAATAAGCAGCATAAATAGTTTTAGATATAGGTAACTCACCTCTTATCATGTTTAAAAATGTTTTAGTAAAATATAGCAATATATTCTCATTTGCGGTAACCTATATAGATTGACATCCTTGGTTATGCTTTCATCTCCAAAAAAAATCAATTATTTAAACTTATTTTATTTTTTTTAAACATCTCTCTTTCACACATGTTATGATGGTCCGTTCAACTGTCAACTTTACATATCAAGTTATCTAGGTAAACCTGTAATTGGCCATACTACTGTGTATTATAGTATAAGTTACATACCTTGTATCGCTGTTGGTTTTCTGAATAAATAAATAAATAAATAAAAGTTGGGAATGGTATGAAGAGTTGAGGATGGAGATTTGAGATCAGAACCATAGAGCCATCAGTGAGATTATTACTTTTTTTTGAGAAAAAAAAGAAAAAAAAGAAAGGTGTTTGGTATAGAAATAGTTTGAGTCCCGGGGAAGGACATAGGATAGTTTTCATTCCCAAAATCATCCCCTAAGGGGGTGAAATGGGGTGGTGAAAGTTTGTATGGAGCTGCGATATAAACGAGTTCCACGCGGACGGAGTCGCGGGCAGAAGCTAGTTGGCTATATTTTAGACAGCTGGTAATAAATAACTCACTAATGGGCAGCGCGGGGAAGAGCGGGCCGTACACGTGGCGCAGCAGTCTGGCCGTGAGGCACAGCGAGACGCGGGTCCACTGCTCGGTGAGCGGCGCGCGGTGCCGCCAGCGGGTGCACTGCTCGCGGAGCGTGCGCCACAGTGGGGGCGAGGGGAAGCATCTGGGGAATTACATCCTTGACTATTATGAAGTCTTGGTACTTGTAGGTAATGAGAGATGTGATTTGCAGTGCAATTATGTTTGACCAACAAACTGGGGTTGGTTGGACCTAAGCATGTTGGCGTAACATTTCCTGCACCAAAAATGCAAACATTTCACGTGAAGAAACATGTTGGGAGCGACCAGGGCAGCATAAATAACAAACACTAACCTGTGACACGCCAGCAACCAGACTTCTAGCAACACAGCCAAGACACATCGACACAGTTGATCCGCCGACGAATGATGCGTAGCGGGTGGAGACAGCAAAGCACGGACCGCAGCAAGCAGCAGGAGTGGAAAGGACTTCCACTTGTCTGTCTGCTCCTACGTCTGCCACTCTGGCCACCGTGCGAGGCAGTGGCCTCCCAGTGAAATAGGACAGCTTGAAATAAATAGTTACCAGGGCAACATAAATGACAACCACCAACCTGTGACACGCCAGCAACCACACTTCCAGCAACACGGCTAGTACTCGTCGACACAGCTGATCCGCCGACGAATGATGCGGAGCCGGAGGAGACAGCAGGGCACGGGCCGCAGCAAGCAGCAAGAGTAGAAGGGACTTCCACTCGGCCGCTCCCAAGTCCGCTGCGCCGGCCACTGTGCGAGCGAGACGGAGCACCCGGTGACATAGCACGGCCTGCTTGCCGATTAGATCGCCGCCTGAAATGTAGCGTACAGCAAGCGACGTAAGCCTTGGGTCAGAAAATGAGTAAAAGCGGTTAGGTATGGATGTGATGATAATGCTGAATGGCTGAACTGAATTACAAGGAATTGCTCCAGAATCATACATTAGTTGTCGAGGAAAAAGCGTGCTACAGTCAAGCGTTATTACTCACCAAGTTCCGTTTGATATATGAATGTGAGTGCTTGAAAGAAAAGAGCAATGGGTGCGTTAAAAAACCTATACCAAACAGTGAGATTTAAATTAAATCCTGTGAAGAGGGCGATTGCAACAATACTTCTCCCCATAAGTTGATAAAGTTGTATATTTACATATTGCTCATTAGGAGAAATAGTGTCACGATCTGAGAGCTAACGCCAAATTTGATTAGGGCAGCAACAAAACTAGCTGCTTTGAACATGAAATTGCTTGTTGCATCGCAGACAGCTGTGTTACTAGACCAGTGTTAAAAAAACACATGTTTTGAATAGATTAATACATTGGAATTTACATTGTTAGCACGGCCGCCGAGCATGAAGAAGCCGACATTTGCAAAAACGAGAAAGTATTCAGAACTTTTGGGGCTCCTAAAATCTTCCAAAATGGCTACTTACGCTAAGGTATTTTTGTCGGCAGAACACAGCGATCGCACTTTACAACTGTACAAATACCAAGTTAGAGCGGTTACGCGACAGTCACGCGTCTGAATCGCAAAAATTACCGTGCGCAACCGCTCTCTGTGGGAACATGTTTATTTACAGTTATCCACAAGTTACACATCACATATACATAAAGAATCCATATACTCACTCTCGTTAGGCCTCGGCACGAACAGATTATGCAGGTGTCTGAGTATCTTCCTAGCGTACCGCTTCGGCGCGGCGGCCACGGGCGGCGGCACGGCGGGCGGCGGGGGCTGCGCGGGCGCCGCGGGCGGCAGCAGCGGGGACAGCCACGAGCAGCACACGCGCACGCAGTCCCGCAGGGCCTCGTGCTCGTGCAGGGGCAGCGAGAGCCCGAATCGGATCACCTCGAGCACCCATTCCACCTGAGGACAGTGGCCTCAGGGTAATGTGAGGTTTACACGGGTGACTAAAGCCGCACAATTTTTGCTGCGCTGGTAAAATCGACCGTCTAAATGCCAATTCGGCTAGGTCGCACGTGACTAAAGCCGCAAGCCCTAAAGTTGGGTAGCATCCGGCATGCTCGATAAATCGACGTTGAACAATCAGTTACAGGCGATCGCCTCCACCTATTCCTCTCAACATTTTCGAAAGAAATGACCGAGCCGCAGGCGATTTTAGTGACCTGCAAAAATAGGCAAGCGATGTGGCTTATTGAGGCGATTTGTGAAGCGACTAGCCGCACGGCGAAAATCGACCCGTGTAAAGCCCTCATGAGAGACAGCGGCAAAGGTCCATCATACGTGGGAACGGAAGACCGGACTTCGGTCTCGCTCGCATGCTAGCGCCACTGATTGACATCATGGCAGAGCTCTGGGCGTAATGTCGTCACGAGCGATGTGAAAGCCGTTGACAAATGCTAACGCTAGGAGGATAAACTGCGTTTATAGTATAGAGAACCTGGGGGGCCTAGACAAGGTTACAATCGACAAGCGCTAACGCCAATAGAAAATAGCAAATGTATGGGAATGACAGATGCCGACAAAACACTTTTCGTTAACCCTTGTAACCTTGTCTACGGCCCCTGATCTGGGAACCTTAATTCTATTTGTCGGTTTAGTGACGGTTAGCGGACCACACCGATAAGATGTCGTCGCGCCACCTATAGACAGCTATGAGCTTACTGTTGCGTATACCACCTACCAGGCGATCACGAGTACAACGAAGTTTACCTCAGCATCAATGGTGAGCGAAATGGGCTCGAGCGAAGTCAGCGAACCACAGCAAGTAATCTACGTCGTTGCGCCGCCTAAACCAATTTGCAGTTGTGTGCACCAACCAGGCAATCATGAGTGAAACGAAGTTTACCTCGGCATCAGTCGTGAGTGGACTAGGCTCGTGCTAAGTCAGCTAGCGGCCCGCGCCCGCCACGACGCCTATAAGCTTACCCTCGACCTTCACCTACCAGGCGATCATGAGTGAAACGAAGCTTACCTCGGCATCAGTGGTGAGCGGGCTAGGCTCGTGGGAAGTCAGCTGGCGGACCACAGCGAGTACTACGTCGCAGCCCGCGCCCGCCGCGCCGCCTATAAGCTTACCCTCGACCTTCAACCACCAGGCGATCATGAGTGAAACGAAGCTTACCTCGGCATCAGTGGTGAGCGGGCTAGGCTCGTGGGAAGTCAGCTGGCGGACCACAGCGAGTACTACGTCGCAGCCCGCGCCCGCCGCGCCGCCTATAAGCTTACCCTCGACCTTCACCTACCAGGCGATCATGAGTGAAACGAAGCTTACCTCGGCATCAGTGGTGAGCGGGCTAGGCTCGTGGGAAGTCAGCTGGCGGACCACAGCGAGTACTACGTCGCAGCCCGCGCCCGCCGCGCCGCCTATAAGCTTACCCTCGACCTTCACCTACCAGGCGATCATGAGTGAAACGAAGCTTACCTCGGCATCAGTGGTGAGCGGGCTAGGCTCGTGCGAAGTCAGCTGGCGGACCACAGCGAGTACCACGTCGCGGCCCGCGCCTGCCGCGCCGCCGACGGCGCCGAGGACCCCGTGCCCGCCGCCCTCGAGCGGCAGCGAGCTCCACTCGGCGTACATGCCGCCTGAATCCTTGTTCTGCTAAAATCCTTGTAATCAGTTTCAGTGCCAGGTACCCGCTAGGTGGGCACCTACGTGCGAAAAATCGTGCGAGTGCAGTGCCAGCGGAAAACGTAAGGATTACTTGTACTCTGTGACACGAATTGTAGGTAGTGAATGTGTTGTAAATCTCATGAATTCACATTAACCAGTCTTAAATACTACCAACAGATATCCACGTATGAAATGTCACGACAGTAGACTGAATAAGAACTCCCGAAGAGTTCGAAACATGTCGCCTGTGAAGACATAAAAAACGTGAGTTTGACCGTGGATTTAGTAGTATTATAGAAATGTCTCACGAAAGTCTTGTAGTTAACATTAAATCACCTAATAGTCAAAACTAAATTGTTAACAAAACATGACAAAACCGTTGTTTCTGGTGCATGAGTAAAAAAACATGCATGCTAATACAATACAATATATTGACCATTCTACTAGAAACATTATCTTCATTTGTGTGTATGAATAACTGGCCATCTGGCAGATCAAAATAATAAAATAGCCAGACACTTTCAAATCAACTGATTATATCAATGAACAACTACTCACTTCCTGCACAAAAAAGTATTTAATTACATACTTTTTGACCTGAACACTGGACATTGTCCTTCATCGAATCGTATAATTTTGTTTTAACATAAGTTTCAGTTCCCAAAATTCTTATTACCTACATAAAACGACCGGTTAGCCTAGTGGGTAGTGACGCTGCCTACGAAGCTGAAGGTCCTGGGTTCGAATCCCGGTAAGGAAAAATATTTGTGTGATGAGCATGAATATTTGTTTCTGAGTCTTGGATGTTTTCTATGTATTTAAGTATTTATATCTATTAAATATATCGTCGTCTAGTACCCGTAACACAAGCCTTATTGAGCTTACTATGGGGCTAGTGTGATTTGTGTAAGATTGTCCCTTAAAAAAAATAAAAATATAAAAAATCGTTTCATCGTGTTTGTCACTTTATAATATTTACCTTTCAACGAACTGAGTAGGTATATTTCACCGAGACTTTGGACGTATACATTGAATAGAGCTCTATAAGCCTACCCACCTCTCCCTCTGGATATCGGATTACCTTCCTATTCTACTTTAAGGCAGGCCAGTGTAGGTACGACGACGAGCGAAGCGAGGAGGAGTGTTAGGTGAACTGTGATCCTATAGCGCGCGAGCCGAGCGAGCGCAGCGAGCGTGCCGCGGTAGCGGCCGGCGAAGCGCCAGAACCGTTTTTTTTTAATATTACTTAGGCTTAATATTACGTCTACATCGTATATGAAGCGTATATGAGTCAATGTGGACCATTTTATCCATTACTTAGAAGAAATTACATATAGGTGAACAGCTTGGTAGAAAAATGAAATATTGATCATGGCAACAAAAATATATGGAATGTACCAACATTGAACCATCTTTCGATAAATTAATACTATACACAAATGGCTTCCCTAGCTTGGTTGGAAAATAGACCGATTAAAGAGATACTAGCCAAGGGCAATTGGAGGGCAGTTAATACCTTCCAAAATCATTATTGCAGAGAAATAAATAAAGCGCACATCGGGCTAGTGATGATTTATTTGATAATTTCTCTTGTATTTAATTACAAATGATTGTTTGACTGATGTTTGATCTCTTATGTTATGATAATTTGTTGAAGCATAACAATATGCTATTTGTTTCAATTAAGAAATATAAATAAAAAACTATGAATTGATAATTTATTGAATCAGGCGTTACTTTGCGGAAGTCCATGATATATTAGGAGAACAATATTTCTTTGCTATTCCGCTAAAAAACGTGCTGGTCTATTAGTGAAGATAAGATGCAACTATTTGCGTAAAAACATGCAAAAAATTACAGCAAACCACCACCAATAATGACAAAAACCTCGACACGTGTTTCGCCTCTCTACGAGGCATCATCAGGAGATGCTGGCAGGAGATGTTGCTTGCGCCACGTCCACTGAGCAAATGACCCGCCCGGAGCCATCCGCCATATTTATATTCTGTCCCCCCATACTACCGTTCATGCGTGAAAGAGATGGAAGAACACGTAACAACGGTGATGACGCAACATTCAATTGTTCGTTGATAATAACGCCTCTATTGCTGTACCTAATTATTTCTAATTGTTCTAGAACACTTAGACGCAATCCTTTTTCGCAAACATGCAAGATGTTGAAAGAATGATTTTGAATTTAAGAAGTTTAAGAAGGAATTAGAACAGAATAACTCACTGAATTTCTTGGATTTAACGATTACTAAGGTGGATAACAAACATCAATTCCAAATTTACCGTAAGCCTACGCATACAGATACTGTTATCCCGGCTTCTTCCGCTCATCCATGGCAACATAAGTTAGCTGCTTTTCATTGTTATGCACATAGGTTATTGACAGTGCCTCTTTCTGATATTCATTATAAAATGGAATTAAATAATATATACCATTTAGCAATTTCAAACGGTTACAGCAAGTCTCATGTGGATGGTATTATTAGGAAAAAACGGGCTAGAATGACAAACTATCTTCTGTACGCTGCACGATCTTCGGACCCACCTAAAAAGTACAAAGCAAGCATAACTTATGTTGGCAAGTTGTCTGATAAGATCTACAATATTTTAAAGTCTAACGACATAAACGTGGCTTTCAAAACGAATAACACATTGCGCTTTAGACTGTGCAATGGCAAGGAGAAAGTGGAAAGTGCCAAAAAGTCGGGAGTCTACAAACTTGCCTGTGATAATTGCAATAAAGTTTATGTGGGACAAACAGGCCGTAGTTTTAGCACAAGGTATAAGGAACATGTTGCGTCGTATCGGCATAATCACCCGGACAAGTCTAATTTCGCAAAACATTTATTGGAGAATAACCATGCGTTATCTGACAATCATTCTTTCAACATCTTGCATGTTTGCGAAAAAGGATTGCGTCTAAGTGTTCTAGAACAATTAGAAATAATTAGGTACAGCAATAGAGGCGTTATTATCAACGAACAATTGAATGTTGCGTCATCACCGTTGTTACGTGTTCTTCCATCTCTTTCACGCATGAACGGTAGTATGGGGGGACAGAATATAAATATGGCGGATGGCTCCGGGCGGGTCATTTGCTCAGTGGACGTGGCGCAAGCAACATCTCCTGCCAGCATCTCCTGATGATGCCTCGTAGAGAGGCGAAACACGTGTCGAGGTTTTTGTCATTATTGGTGGTGGTTTGCTGTAATTTTTTGCATGTTTTTACGCAAATAATTGCATCTTATCTTCACTAATAGACCAGCACGTTTTTTAGCGGAATAGCAAAGAAATATTGTTCTCCTAATATATCATGGACTTCCGCAAAGTAACGCCTGATTCAATAAATTATTTGAAAACGGCAAGCATAGCCGAACAGGCACGACTTTATGTCAAACTAACTAAACAACACCGAGCAGCTGTCCAGAACGTTTGGTTTAATCAACAGTGTAAACGTCTGAATGTGGTACCTAATTATATCAACATACGTTGTAATAGTTCTAGTAGGGCATCTCAGGTGGCTATTAATAGGGCTCGGAAAATATGGCTGAATGAAGAATCACGATCTTGGTTTTCAATTAGGGATAACTTAAAGCTACACCTTAAAGTTTTGTATTCAGAGCTTTCCTTTAAATTGCACAACATTGAATTTGATATTTTAGACCAAAAAGCGAGATATTTTGCCTCTGAGCTTGCGCACCAAATGTATGTGAAACAGATCGATAAACTACATAGGCTTACTAGGTCGGGTTCGGATTTCAACTTAACAGAAAGGCGTGATGCCCTAACGACTCTGCATAGTTTCCACCCTCGTGTAAAAAACCTAACCGGCATTGAGTTTTTGGAAGATGAGGTCAAACTGTTAGATAAGGGATTAAAGTATAACTTAAGGCCTAAGATGTCTCAAAAAGTTTTGGAAAATGTAGCTGTGGACGCAGAGGTTGCGATAGTTCTTAACAATAATGATATGGATGCAAAGCTCACCGTAGCGAATGCATTAAAAAAGACATGTCCATTGAGGAGGAGTGCGCCTGACTCTGACTGGTTATTGCTGAGGTCTATTCAACAGAAAGTCGATGACAACGATTTAGTGGTGTCAAAAGCAGACAAAGGGAATTGCATAGTCATCATGGGTAGGGAACAATATAACCAGAAAGTAATGGATCTTATACAGAATGATGGTTTTTCGGTTTTACGGAAGGACCCAACGCCTGGTTTCCAGAAAGATCTAAGAAATGTTGTCAAGAACTCTATGTTTGTCTTTGAAACCGAGCATCAGAAAAACACGGTCATATCCATGAATCCTCAAGCACCAATTCTGTATGGTCTTCCAAAAATTCATAAAGACAATATCCCGATTCGTCCAGTTGTCTCGTATTTGAGTGCACCGACTTATAAATTGGCTAAGAGGTTGAATGGTATCATAAGACAGAAGTCTAATTTTGAACCAAAATACTGTTTAAAGAATAGTTTGGATTTAATCGAAAGGATCAAAGACATCAACATGCCACAAAATGCTATTCTTTTGTCGCTGGATGTGGATAGTTTGTTTACAAATGTACCATATTTGAATACTTTAGACATTCTCAGGGCACTTTTTGAAAAACAGAGGCTGCACCCAGGGGAGGTAGATGAATTAATAGAATTGGCGACAGTCTGTATGCGACAGAATTATTTTAGATTTGGGGGGCAATATTATCTGCAAGGTGATGGTTTGGCAATGGGTTCCCCACTTAGTCCTTTGATGGCAGATATTTTCATGGATCATTTTGAGAACCAACACATTGTGGATAATAATAATATATTATATTATTTTCGGTATGTTGATGATTTGATTATTTGTTGGACGGGTAGTATGAGTCAACTGGATATTTTTGTGAATGAAATCAACAACAAGCATCCTAAAATCAAGTTTAAGAAGGAATTAGAACAGAATAACTCACTGAATTTCTTGGATTTAACGATTACTAAGGTGGATAACAAACATCAATTCCAAATTTACCGTAAGCCTACGCATACAGATACTGTTATCCCGGCTTCTTCCGCTCATCCATGGCAACATAAGTTAGCTGCTTTTCATTGTTATGCACATAGGTTATTGACAGTGCCTCTTTCTGATATTCATTATAAAATGGAATTAAATAATATATACCATTTAGCAATTTCAAACGGTTACAGCAAGTCTCATGTGGATGGTATTATTAGGAAAAAACGGGCTAGAATGACAAACTATCTTCTGTACGCTGCACGATCTTCGGACCCACCTAAAAAGTACAAAGCAAGCATAACTTATGTTGGCAAGTTGTCTGATAAGATCTACAATATTTTAAAGTCTAACGACATAAACGTGGCTTTCAAAACGAATAACACATTGCGCTTTAGACTGTGCAATGGCAAGGAGAAAGTGGAAAGTGCCAAAAAGTCGGGAGTCTACAAACTTGCCTGTGATAATTGCAATAAAGTTTATGTGGGACAAACAGGCCGTAGTTTTAGCACAAGGTATAAGGAACATGTTGCGTCGTATCGGCATAATCACCCGGACAAGTCTAATTTCGCAAAACATTTATTGGAGAATAACCATGCGTTATCTGACAATCATTCTTTCAACATCTTGCATGTTTGCGAAAAAGGATTGCGTCTAAGTGTTCTAGAACAATTAGAAATAATTAGGTACAGCAATAGAGGCGTTATTATCAACGAACAATTGAATGTTGCGTCATCACCGTTGTTACGTGTTCTTCCATCTCTTTCACGCATGAACGGTAGTATGGGGGGACAGAATATAAATATGGCGGATGGCTCCGGGCGGGTCATTTGCTGAGTTGACCCTCTGGTCAACTTACGCTCAGCTCCAAGCTAATGGGTCCTGCGAGGCCCGGCTTGCAGAAAGTCAATCAAAAAAAAAAAAAAAAAAAAAGGGCGGGTCATTTGCTCAGTGGACGTGGCGCAAGCAACATCTCCTGCCAGCATCTCCTGATGATGCCTCGTAGAGAGGCGAAACACGTGTCGAGGTTTTTGTCATTATTGGTGGTGGTTTGCTGTAATTTTTTGCATGTTTTTACGCAAATAGTTGCATCTTATCTTCACTAATAGACCAGCACGTTTTTTAGCGGAATAGCAAAGAAATATTGTTCTCCTAATATATCATGGACTTCCGCAAAGTAACGCCTGATTCAATAAATTATTTGAAAACGGCAAGCATAGCCGAACAGGCACGACTTTATGTCAAACTAACTAAACAACACCGAGCAGCTGTCCAGAACGTTTGGTTTAATCAACAGTGTAAACGTCTGAATGTGGTACCTAATTATATCAACATACGTTGTAATAGTTCTAGTAGGGCATCTCAGGTGGCTATTAATAGGGCTCGGAAAATATGGCTGAATGAAGAATCACGATCTTGGTTTTCAATTAGGGATAACTTAAAGCTACACCTTAAAGTTTTGTATTCAGAGCTTTCCTTTAAATTGCACAACATTGAATTTGATATTTTAGACCAAAAAGCGAGATATTTTGCCTCTGAGCTTGCGCACCAAATGTATGTGAAACAGATCGATAAACTACATAGGCTTACTAGGTCGGGTTCGGATTTCAACTTAACAGAAAGGCGTGATGCCCTAACGACTCTGCATAGTTTCCACCCTCGTGTAAAAAACCTAACCGGCATTGAGTTTTTGGAAGATGAGGTCAAACTGTTAGATAAGGGATTAAAGTATAACTTAAGGCCTAAGATGTCTCAAAAAGTTTTGGAAAATGTAGCTGTGGACGCAGAGGTTGCGATAGTTCTTAACAATAATGATATGGATGCAAAACTCACCGTAGCGAATGCATTAAAAAAGACATGTCCATGGAGGAGGAGTGCGCCTGACTCTGACTGGTTATTGCTGAGGTCTATTCAACAGAAAGTCGATGACAACGATTTAGTGGTGTCAAAAGCAGACAAAGGGAATTGCATAGTCATCATGGGTAGGGAACAATATAACCAGAAAGTAATGGATCTTATACAGAATGATGGTTTTTCGGTTTTACGGAAGGACCCAACGCCTGGTTTCCAGAAAGATCTAAGAAATGTTGTCAAGAACTCTATGTTTGTCTTTGAAACCGAGCATCAGAAAAACACGGTCATATCCATGAATCCTCAAGCACCAATTCTGTATGGTCTTCCAAAAATTCATAAAGACAATATCCCGATTCGTCCAGTTGTCTCGTATTTGAGTGCACCGACTTATAAATTGGCTAAGAGGTTGAATGGTATCATAAGACAGAAGTCTAATTTTGAACCAAAATACTGTTTAAAGAATAGTTTGGATTTAATCGAAAGGATCAAAGACATCAACATGCCACAAAATGCTATTCTTTTGTCGCTGGATGTGGATAGTTTGTTTACAAATGTACCATATTTGAATACTTTAGACATTCTCAGGGCACTTTTTGAAAAACAGAGGCTGCACCCAGGGGAGGTAGATGAATTAATAGAATTGGCGACAGTCTGTATGCGACAGAATTATTTTAGATTTGGGGGGCAATATTATCTGCAAGGTGATGGTTTGGCAATGGGTTCCCCACTTAGTCCTTTGATGGCAGATATTTTCATGGATCATTTTGAGAACCAACACATTGTGGATAATAATAATATATTATATTATTTTCGGTATGTTGATGATTTGATTATTTGTTGGACGGGTAGTATGAGTCAACTGGATATTTTTGTGAATGAAATCAACAACAAGCATCCTAAAATCAAGTTTAAGAAGGAATTAGAACAGAATAACTCACTGAATTTCTTGGATTTAACGATTACTAAGGTGGATAACAAACATCAATTCCAAATTTACCGTAAGCCTACGCATACAGATACTGTTATCCCGGCTTCTTCCGCTCATCCATGGCAACATAAGTTAGCTGCTTTTCATTGTTATGCACATAGGTTATTGACAGTGCCTCTTTCTGATATTCATTATAAAATGGAATTAAATAATATATTCCATTTAGCAATTTCAAACGGTTACAGCAAGTCTCATGTGGATGGTATTATTAGGAAAAAACGGGCTAGAATGACAAACTATCTTCTGTACGCTGCACGATCTTCGGACCCACCTAAAAAGTACAAAGCAAGCATAACTTATGTTGGCAAGTTGTCTGATAAGATCTACAATATTTTAAAGTCTAACGACATAAACGTGGCTTTCAAAACGAATAACACATTGCGCTTTAGACTGTGCAATGGCAAGGAGAAAGTGGAAAGTGCCAAAAAGTCGGGAGTCTACAAACTTGCCTGTGATAATTGCAATAAAGTTTATGTGGGACAAACAGGCCGTAGTTTTAGCACAAGGTATAAGGAACATGTTGCGTCGTATCGGCATAATCACCCGGACAAGTCTAATTTCGCAAAACATTTATTGGAGAATAACCATGCGTTATCTGACAATCATTCTTTCAACATCTTGCATGTTTGCGAAAAAGGATTGCGTCTAAGTGTTCTAGAACAATTAGAAATAATTAGGTACAGCAATAGAGGCGTTATTATCAACGAACAATTGAATGTTGCGTCATCACCGTTGTTACGTGTTCTTCCATCTCTTTCACGCATGAACGGTAGTATGGGGGGACAGAATATAAATATGGCGGATGGCTCCGGGCGGGTCATTTGCTCAGTGGACGTGGCGCAAGCAACATCTCCTGCCAGCATCTCCTGATGATGCCTCGTAGAGAGGCGAAACACGTGTCGAGGTTTTTGTCATTATTGGTGGTGGTTTGCTGTAATTTTTTGCATGTTTTTACGCAAATAGTTGCATCTTATCTTCACTAATAGACCAGCACGTTTTTTAGCGGAATAGCAAAGAAATATTGTTCTCCTAATATATGAATTGATGATTATGTAAACAAGAAAAACAACGAAATGAAATTCGTGGAATAGTTTTCGGCGAAATGTAAATCGTAATGTGTTTCGATAAAATGATAGACACCCCAAAATTTGTTACTAAAATGATATGGATCATTGGCCTGCAATAAATATTTTTTATTTTATTATTATTTATTATCCCCTGCTTTATATTAAGGAGGAATTTTGGCCAGTTGTTTTATTAGACTCCCAGGAAATATGTTGTTGTTGTCTTACCATGTCATTTAAGTTTTGTATATTGATATGTATTTTAGCCTGTGAGGTTTGTGTAACTATAATGTAAATAAATTAATCAATAAAGGGACTTACCATCTCATTAAAACATGTTGTAGTCTGTTAATTTATTGTGATCTGGCTTTTACATCAATGTTTATAGTAATAAAAAGTCGTTCATTTTTCCTGTTGTACCAACATGAAGCTGGTACTTGTATTGTATTTGTAACAGCTTCATGCCTCTAAGATAAAATGGCAACATGTTTATATGAAATTATTTGAATTTTGATCTCTTTTTCTTTTTGACTTTCCAAAATTGGCTGAGCATCAAGTCAATGATATAACAGGACTAACCCTAAACATAACTATACTTTTTTAACTTAATATTAAGAGCATGTTGTGACGCCTATAGCCTTGCAGAAACTATTTACAAACAAATTTATACACACTAATATTAGTTCAGTTAATAATGTTTAAGTACCTTTTAAAAACAAGGTATCATAAGGTGCACGAAACTGATACAAAATCACAAGCAAGCAATCAATCGCGTCACTAACAGAATTCAGTTCAAAAGGATTTTTGTAATCATGGGTTCCGGGTGAATGATTCGACTATTACGGTACAGAATAACGTTACTTACCTTGTGGTTGACTCTATTGAAGATTCCCACATTCATAAATAAGGTATAACGGTGCCTTCCGCTATCTTCGCTTCGTCGCCTAGTCAACGAGCAGCGAACTGCTTCGTAAACAATAACAAAAACACTATTTACACAATCCTGTGTGCTGATAGACGGACGTAAAGATTTAAAGTAGTATTTAAAAAAGGATTAATGTGTTTTTTACTCGCAGAAAGTCTGTCTGTCTGTGTTGTTTTGCAGGGATTTTCGCAAGTTTTCACCCCGTTTTCACATACAGTAACCTGTCAACAGCACAGCGTCACTGTCAAGCAATTAGCAAGTTGACATTTAGCTGACGTAGTGACGTATCAGATTAACACAGATAAGATACTATAAGGATTAGATTTGGTGACTCAGTAGCACACACAAAAACTTTGCGACATACTCTCGATTTTTCTCGCACTATACTCTTGTTCTAATATGAGAAAGACGGACGGTGCGAGAAAAATCGAGAGAGCTCGCGCGTCGTCGTGCTGGCATCACATAAGGATAAGAGACGTCCGAGCGCGGCGGACGGCTTGAGCAGTACGAAATTATAAGAAGATAGAGCGAGATATAGGGATAGAATTTTGCAGGACGATCTTTCCACACGGGCCGAAATCACGCGGCGGACTGTATAGACTCCATGAAGTACACACCTAGGAATTTAATGGATGCACACGATTTATTCGTGAATTAACTTGTAGTAGATTTCCAAGTGGCTGATGATGCAATCTATAATGAGCTGTGCATGAGTAGTCACGAATACATCTCATGATCGCGTTTATGTCAGACATAAAGCTTTCGTCACTCTCCCACTTTCTAGTAAGGGACGACTGCTTTATATGGTCCAACATAAACACTATCAAGCTAGCAAAGTTGTAACTCTCTTTGCGCTTGTTGCTTTAATTACGCACTAACGGAAGGGGGGAATAAATGAGGTGTTTAATATATGAATTGCGGGCATAGCATAGCATGGTTGTCTTTATCATTTTTCATTGTCAATAAGACATCCGTCACATTCTGAAAAGTATGTGAGTGTGAGTGATGGATGTCTTGATAAAATGGCAACTATCATAGGCCCGCTGGATATAATGAAAGAAATACCTGTTAACAAATGTAGACATTTTATTCAAAAACAGTTTTAGAAGGAATCCCAGAGAGCTTACTTAATAAAATATCATGTATCATATATATTAATACATTTTTAAATACTTTAGCACTTTAACTATTAATCTTGAGATAAAACTATAGAGAATATTAGCAAAATTACCACCAAAACATTAAAAGTGATTTGAAGCAGTGTTCATATAATTATTTATATAAAGATTAAATGACAAGTTAAGTTTGTTAGTTTTTCTTACAATGTACAATTTAATTTTGTTCAAATACAGTTACCTACATCTATTCTAGTCTTTTTAGCTTTGAAATTTTGAAGTAATTTTTAACAGCATTTAGAATATCTTGTAATCAACAGAAAGAAGAAAAAATATTAGATAGGAAAACACATAGTAAATGGATGTTTTAAAATACTATGGAAAATCTATTTCCTAAACTAATTGATAGCCAAGCATTCAAAAATTACCAGAATTGACTTAAGTATGACTAGCTTTTTTATAAATTATTTTCCTAAAAATCTCTGCTTAGGTGAAACAATGTAACTTTAATTTTCAAACTCCATAATCACAGACAAGTTTGCCGACTTATTCACTTTTGCTGTCCATTGAGTTACAAATGGCTCTGCTGAGCTGCAGCTTCAAAGACGTCACTTCCTCTTCCAACTCTTTAACTCTATTTTTCTCATCTTCCAAAAGCTTTTCCAAATTTTCCATATTATTAGTATCCCCTGCGGACTGCAAAGCTTGTGAAAGCACGGTAGTCTTCGCCAAATCCTTGGCCGACTCAGCCTCCCTAATGATCCTCTCGGACCTGTCGAGCAGCTCTGCCTGTACTAATACCATAGACACAAGACGTCTGATGACAAATGAAAGGAAAATCGCAAAACCTGTGATGTAAAAGTTTCTTTGAGCTCTGAAGAGCTTCACGTGGTTTTTCAATTCGGCGGTGAGGTGCGTAGTGCTGGTGTCACTGTTCGAGTATTTCCTCATTTCCCTGACCGCATCCAGAAGGAACAGACTCAGAATACTGAGTAACACGTAGAAGTAGATCGCGGCATTCTCACGGAACATTGTGAACAAGCGGGACCTGAAGAACTGTTGCCACCGACGAGGACTGGCGATTGGAAGCATCATTATCGACACCACTGCCACCTCAAAGTACAAATAGCCGGCGATAAAAGTCCATTGGATTGACATGTTTCAAATGTGCGTAACTTTTAAGTACAATATATGCGTCAACGTAAAAGAACTTATTCGGTATGAAATCAGTAAATCTTAACACTGACTACGACTTTCTTACGATAAATCACAAAATTAAGAGTGCGTACAGGCAGTTAAATAAAAAAAAATAGCTGACAATTATGAATTCAGACTGACATTTCATTTTCACAACAAAACGTTACGAGAGTTATGGTAGGTACACACTGAACAAACGAACGCGAAGCATTTATGTGATGGGCATTCCACATTATGTGATTTTGTTAGAATAAAAGAGGTTACGCCTTACGTATTTTAACAGGCTGAAGACAGTCTATGATATTCTTTTTAATTTCAAATCTATATGTCTTTTGTGTCAATATTGTGTTGTCCAATTGTTGTCATGTCATGTTTTATCTGATGTCGAATAAAGATTAATTCTATCTAATTAATCCTTTATTATCAGTGATCTTCATATACCCACTGTGCCAAAATGTGTAATTAGTGATATAGAGTTGTACACTAATAGGTTATTGGCCCGAGCACGTAAATTATGGCTGAGAGTGGAGACAGAGAAACTGCACCTAGCAGTTCTGGCAACAGCAGTTCTAGCAGTGCCCTACCATCACTAGAGAAGCTGGATGGCAATAGTAACTACGCAACTAGGGAAATTTCTCATGGAAATGTATCTCATCCATGATGATTTGTGGGAATTTACAAGTACCACTCCTGCGGCGAGTGACGTTTCTGGGACGAAGCGTGACCAAAGAGCACGAGCGAAAATCTGTTTAATGATCAGACCCCACTGTTTAGTGCATGTAAGAAACAGTAAAACGGCTAAAGACGCTTGGGAAGCTTTAAAAAGTGCGTTCGAAGATAAAGGTTTGAACAACCGCTGCCGGCTGTTGACAAAGCTAGTGAGCATGAGGCTCGAACAATTTGCGACGATTCGCGCGTATGTGACGTCTGTATTAACAACATCACAGGAGCTGTTGGACTTAGGGAAGGAGATTGATGATGAGCTACTGGCAGCTCTGCTCCTTCAAGGTCTTACCCCAGAATTTCAACCTATGAGGTTGGCCATAGAAAACAGCAACGTCAATTTGACTACCGACTATGTAAAAACAAAGCTATTCCAAATGGAAGATACCTACTCGACAAGCTCTAGTGAGAAGCAGTCAACATCAGCACTTTTGACAAATAAGCACAAAGGCAAGAGTGCTCCTAAAAAGAAGACTAAAGGAAAAGTCAAATGTTTTATTTGTGAAGGACCTCACAAAGCTCAGGACTGTCCAGAGAATCCAAAACAAAGGAAGGAGGCGCTGCAGGCATATGCGCTTGGCACATTGACCAAACCACATGCGGATGATTGGATCATAGACTCAGGAGCGTCGACTCATATGACGAATCGCAAATCATGGTTCAGGAATTTAAAGGACACTCCTAAGCCATTAAGAGTGACGTGTGCTGATGGTAACGAGGTATTGGGTGAAAGCGAAGGTACTGTAGTTTGTGAGTCAATTGATTTAACAATAAGCAATGTAACATATGTTCCTAAATTAGCCTCTAATTTACTTAGTGTTAATGCAATTGTCAAAAAGGGACATGTGGTGGTATTTACCGATAAAGGGTGTGACATCTTTAAGAGTGATGAATGTGAGATTCGAGGAAAGGCTGTAGTGAAAGGTGTGGAAGAACGAGGCATCTATAAAATCAAGTGCTGTTCACAGGGTTCTGCACTTTCCTCAGCAACTGCAGGTGACCAGCTGGTGCAGTGGCATCGGAGGATGGGGCATCTTGGTATGAAAAACCTGAAATTACTCAGAGATAAGATGGCAACCGGGGTAAGTTTTCCCAACACTTTAACTAAACTTGAGTGTACACCCTGCATTATGGGAAAACAAACCAAACAACCCTTTACGAAGACCAATGCGACGAGAAGTACTGAGGTACTTGGTTTGGTACACTCCGACGTATGTGGACCTATGGAGGTACCTTCTGTCAACAAGGCCCGATATTTTTTAACTTTTATTGACGATTTTACTCGCAAAACTTTCGTGTATTTTTTGAAACAGAAAAGCGAAGTTTTTGAAAAGTTTATAGAGTTTAAGGAGTTTGTCGAAACTCAAAGTGGAAATAAACTGAAGATTCTCCGCTCAGACAATGGCACGGAATTCGTCAATAAACGTATGGATAATTATTTGAAGAACTTCGGGATTCAGCATCAGCTGACAGTTGAATACACACCAGAGCAAAATGGAGTGGCAGAGAGAGCGAACCGTACAATCAACGAGAAAGCAAGAAGCATGCTTCAAGATTCCGGTTTGGCTAAACGATTTTGGGCAGAGGCAGTTCACCATGCAGTGTTCTTGAAAAATCGGTCACCAACGATAGCGGTGAAGAATGTGACACCTGAAGAGAAGTGGTCACACAGGAAAACTGACCTGAGCATGGTGAAGATATTTGGTTGCAAGGCTTTTATGCATATCCCTCAACAAATGAGAAAAAAGTGGGATCCTAAAAGCAGAGAACTGATCTACACGGGTTTTTGCGACAACTCTAAAGCGCATAGATTAATCAACCCCTGTTCTGGCGCAGTTTTCAAGGCAAGAAACGTGGTGTTCTTGGAGAACCAAATGTATCATCAGCATTCAGAAACTAAAGAACATTCGGAGGTGATACTAAATCTGACGGAAGATAGTTTAGAGAAACATTCATCACTTCAAAACACTGTAGAGCTGGAGAGCAGTCAGTCACCGATATTGGAACGTGATGAAAGAGAAACATCACTTGGTTTTGAACGAGGATTGGAAGAGAATATTCCTAGAGTGGAACGTCCTCTAGTAGAACACGCTAGTGTGGAAGACGAGACTGCAGATCTTTATAGACAAAATGAGCCAAATGTAGACTCTGATCTGGCCGAGTTTGAAGACTGCGAATCAGGTTCAACTGTTGAAGAAGAAATTGAGGAGAACCAGCAGGAGAGGACACGGAGGTATCCCCTTCGAAGAAGGAAACCTACCCAGTTTCCCGATTTCGTACTCTATCAAGCCACTGAACAAACTGAACAGGATCCTTGTACAATTCGTGAGGCATTGTCAAGGAATGACAGCAAGGAGTGGAAAGCCGCTATCCAAGAAGAGCTGAGTGCTATTAGGAAAAATGAGACATGGGTCCTTGTCAAACGACCAGAAAGATGCAACGTCGTTGATTCCAAATGGATTTTTAGAATCAAAGACGAGGGGGAGGGAAAAAAAAGATACAAGGCTCGTCTCGTGGCTCGAGGTTTTAGTCAGAGATACGGAGTTGACTATGATGAGACCTTCTCCCCGGTCGTGAGACATAGTTCCCTGAGGACACTTTTAGCACTGGCAGCGGCTTATCATCTCAAAATCGATCAGATGGACGTGAAAACGGCGTTCCTTAACGGAGACTTATCAGAGACTGTATATATGAAGCAACCAGAAGGGTTTGAGGAAAAGGGAACTGACTATGTTTGTTTGCTGAAACGCTCGCTCTATGGATTAAAGCAAGCTCCTAGAGCATGGAACACCAAGTTGAACAGCGAGTTGTTACAGCTAGGATTCACGAGGTCTAAGAATGAACCTTGTGTTTATAAGAAATCTAATGGAAAGAAGGTTATTGTACTCGCGGTTTACGTAGATGACATTCTTATTCTATGGAATGACGAAGAAGAACTACGTAGTCTCAAAAGAGGTCTAATGAGAAAATTTGAGATGAAGGATCTCGGTCGAGCAAAATTTATTCTAGGAATTCGCATCACCCAAAGCGAGACTGAAATCAAAATCGACCAGGAAAGCTATGTGGATAAGGTTTTGAAGAATTTTGGTATGGTAGACTGCAAGGTTGCGTCAACGCCATCTGTACCTGGACAAAAATTGGAAAAACCAGGATCATCACACATACCGGATGCTGGCACACCGTACCAAAATCTGATTGGTTCGCTAATGTATTTATCTGTCTGCACGAGGCCGGACATAGCACATACAGTGAATCATCTGAGCCAATTTAACACCTGCTTTACTGAGGATCATTGGATAGCAGCGAAACGAGTGCTCAGATTTTTAAAGGGCACTAAAAGTCGTGGACTCATGTACAGGAAAAATGACAGAAAGGTGCTAGTGGGCTATGCAGATGCGAGTCATGCTACATCATATGACAGGAAGTCATACACCGGATTGGTTTTACTGTGGAAAGGAGGAGCAATTTGCTGGGAAAGCAAAAAGCAGAAAACTGTAGCACTCTCAACTGCAGAAGCTGAATATGTTGCCATCTCAGAAGCAGCCAGAGAAGCAATATTCTTAAAACGGTTTATTGCTGAGATCACCGGAGAACCGGAGAGGCAACTGACTATCTACAGTGACAGTCAGTCAGCAATTGCCATTGCGCAGAACCCTGTGCACCACCAACGCACAAAACATATCGATGTGCGCCACCACTTTATTCGGGAATCTGTTGAGCATGGGCATGTTCGTTTAGAGTATGTAGAGACTGAGCGAATGGTGGCGGACGTACTTACGAAACCCCTGCTAAAGGGTAAGTTTACGTTGTGTGCGAGAGGTATGGGACTAGAGGAATGAAATTAAGGAGGAGTGTTAGAATAAAAGAGGTTACGCCTTACGTATTTTAACAGGCTGAAGACAGTCTATGATATTCTTTTTAATTTCAATTCTATATGTCTTTTGTGTCAATATTGTGTTGTCCAATTGTTGTCATGTCATGTTTTATCTGATGTCGAATAAAGATTAATTCTATCTAATTAATCCTTTATTATCAGTGATCTTCATATACCCACTGTGCCAAAATGTGTAATTAGTGATATAGAGTTGTACACTAATAGATTTTACCCCAATTTGTCAGTACAACATGTCAAGTCAGAATTGGGTATAGTAGACGTAACAACTGCAACTACAATCGGATAGTGCGAGAAAAATCGAGAGAGCTCGCGCGCCGTCGCATGATAGGCGTGCAGCACACAAAAATCGAGGGTATGTCACGGCTGTCTCATGATAGACGTGCTGTCTCGCCCTATCTCATCGGTTAGTAATAATCTTGCAGTCCGCTTCGCAGGACCGTTTGAATGCGGCAATTTTCGCTTTCTTACTGTTAACTGGCCACACTGAATGAAATTATAGTTGCGAAACACCGGTTTAAAAAAAATACAAATTTACAGAGTTATAATATACAATATTCTTCAGTATATTTTTTTAATTTTCGCTAAAATATTTGAATGACGGGACTTTATGTTAATTTTGCCTTTGCATTTTACGAGTCAGATTAAAGTTTTAACAAGGTTTTTATAGAATTGCAATGTTTAGGTAAACTGATAACGTATTTACATACGGTTGAATAAAATAACGCTTACTAGTGAATTGTGAGAAAAAAACACTTCGCAGATCATGCAAATTCCATGGTCCAAATTGTGATTTTCATGCAATTAGTCCGGACAACTCGTTTGACGGTTGGAACATGCATCCAGACGATAGCAATTAGTCAGATTCTGATTTATTGGGGCTGACAAATCACGTAATGTGGATGGGCCATGACCTGAAATGACAAGTTGGTTGTCCAACCAAACACGTCTAGACTCGTGTAATGGTGGGTACACACCAAGCCAACGAACGGCTATGTATCTCACTCTAACAAATAGCTGTCACATAAATGTCTTACTAACAAAATACCTATGGACCACCGATGTCTGCAATAAATGATTTTTATTTTATTTATTTATTTATTTATAAATGCTTTCCTTTTTTTTTAAATATAATTCGTCCATTCGGACAGGCTAAGACGTAAATGCTTTGCGTTCGTTGGCCGTTCGCTTGCTCAGCCAACCCACCATCATGGGCCATCCACATTAAGTGATTTGTCAGCCCCAATTCATCAGAATCTGACTAATTGCTATAGTGTGGATGCATGTTCTAACCGTCAAACGAGTTGTACGGACTAATTGCATGAAAATCACAATTTGGACCATGGAATTTGCATGTAGACAAGTCGGCCTGGAAATCAGCAAGACTAATATCATGACAAACAGTACACAAAAAACGATATACATAGAAAAGGAAGAGCTAAAATATACCGACACTTACATTTACTTAGGTAAACAAATATCTTTCAAAAAACAGCGAAATGAAGAACAAATCGACAGAAGAGTAGCAATTGCATGGAGAAAATATTGGGGATTGAAAGAAATTATGAAAAGTAGCATGCATATAGCAATTAAAAAGAAAATCATGGACACTTGTATCTTACTATCTCTCACCTACGCTAGTCAAACATGGAACTTTACACATAAAAGTAAGAACAAAATTAGATCCTGTCAAAGGGGTATGGAAAGGAGTATATTAAAATTAAAAAGAATTCAAAAAATATCGCATAAAATAATTTGAAACAAAACGAATGTTACCGACGCTTTATGTCACTGTAAAAAACTAAAGTGGCGCTGGGTGGGACACATTGCTAGAATGACGGACTCCCGTTGGACACATAGACTGACAACATAGAAAGGACCGCCAGGCACTAGAAACAGAGGTAGGCCTAATGCGCGCTGGTCAGATGACATTGTACGAATAGCTGGAGAACAATGGATGCACAAAGCGAACAACAGGGACACTTGGAAGTCACTAGAGGAGGCCTTCACCTTCGGTTAGCGAGGGGTTCTTACTAGCTTGGCAAAGTTATAGTTTTTTATTATCATAAGGTAATATTTTTTTAATTAGCATTACTTAAAACACAAAACTTATTAGTGTAATTTTGTAAGACATATAAGGCTTTTTTATTTTTATTTTATTTTATACAGGCAGTTAAATAAAAATAGCTGACAATTATGAATTCTGACTGACATTTCATTTTCACAACAAAACGTTACGAGAGTTATGGTGGGTACACACTGAGCAAACGAACGCGAAGCATTTATGTGATGGGCAATCCACATTATGTGATTTTACCCCAATTTGTCGGTACAACATGTCAAGTCAGAATTGGGTGTAGTAGACGTAACAACTGCAACTACA
Organism: Epinotia demarniana; assembly: GCA_945867215.1. Lineage (NCBI taxonomy): Eukaryota > Metazoa > Arthropoda > Insecta > Lepidoptera > Tortricidae > Epinotia > Epinotia demarniana. The sequence goes on along the minus strand of OX244273.1, from coordinate 2,916,496 downwards.
ATCGGATAGTGCGAGAAAAATCGAGAGCAGCACACAAAAATCGAGGGTATGTCACGGCTGTCTCATGATAGACGTGCTGTCTCGCACTATCTCATCGGTTAGTAATAATCTTGCAGTCCGCTTCGCAGGACCGTTTGAATGCGGCAATTTTCGCTTTCTTACTGTTAACTGGCCACACTGAATGAAATTATATTTGCGAAACACCGGTTTAAAAAAAATACAAAATTACAGAGTTATAATATACAATATTCTTCAGTATATTTTTTTAATTTTCGCTAAAATATTTGAATGACGGGACTTTATGTTAATTTTGCCTTTGCATTTTACGAGTCAGATTAAAGTTTTAACAAGGTTTTTATAGAATTGCAATGTTTAGGTAAACTGATAACGTATTTACATACGGTTGAATAAAATAACGCTTACTAGTGAATTGTGAGAAAAAAAAACTTGGCAGATCATGCAAATTCCATGGTCCAAATTGTGATTTTCATGCAATTAGTCCGTACAACTCGTTTGACGGTTAGAACATGCATCCACACTATAGCAATTAGTCAGATTCTGATGAATTGGGGCTGACAAATCACTTAATGTGCATGGCCCATTAATGTGGATGGGCCATGACCTGAAATGACAAGTTGGTTGTCCAACCAAACACGTCTAGACTCGTGTAATGGTGGGTACACAAATTCCATTCAAATAAATTGAAACGAAAATAAAAAAATATATACTAAAGAATATTGTATTAATATTTTACGCTGTAATTTTGTTTTTGTTTTTTTAAACGGTGTTTTCAACTACAATTTCATTCAGTGTGGCCAGTTAACAGCACAGATTACTAATATGTAGTTTACGTTAACAGTAAGAAAGCGAAAATTGCCGCATTCAAACGGTCCTGCAAAGCGGACTGCAAGAGTGTTACTAACCGATGAGATAGGGCGAGACAGCACGTCGATTATGAGGCGGCCGTGACATACTCTCGATTTTTGTGTGCTGCACGGCTATTACGCGACGGCGCGCGAGCTCTCTCAATTTTTCTCACACGATCCGTCTCTCTCTTATTAGAACACTTAGAACAAGAGGTATAGTGCGAGAAAATCGAGAGTATGTCGCGGCCGTTCCATTTTAGACGTGCTGTCTTGCCCTATCTCATCGGTTAGTAACAATCTTGCAGTCCGCTTCGCAGGACCGTTTGAATGCGGCAATTTTCGCTTTCCTACTGTTAACTGGCCACACTGAATGAAATTGTACAGATGCCGTCAAACTTCTTGAACATTTGACCTTGCCCGCAAAGGCGAATTGTACCTGCGAGCTGCCCCCCCACTTCGTCCCGCATGTTCAAGAAGTTTGACGGCATCTGTAGTTGCAGTTGTTAGGTGTGTACGCTACACCCAATTCTGACTTCGACATGTTGTACTGACAAATTGGGGTTTAATCACATAATGTGGATAGCGCATCAATCAACCATCTTGTCTATTTCACATCATGACGTTTAATAGTCTATACTATAAACGTAAACTCTATGGTAGTTGAACAAAAAAAAGTTTATTGAATGTTAGCAAAATTTCCAAAAAATAGTTTTTGAATAGATTATTTACAAATAATAATGGCAAGTATAGAACTGGATATATGGCGAGGAGAATGGGGACTAGCTTCAATTGATTCAGAATGCCTTAAAGTTTTAGTGAGTATTCTTGATAATAAATAATATAACCTCCGACTGGTGAGGGCCGGTGAATGAGCAGTAATTGATTATAATAATATCGTCTTCCACAGACCTATATGAAATTTATTGGGGTGCCAGTGAAAGTGCGGGAATCAAATAATCCATTCTTCACACCAAAAGGCAGACTACCAGTCATGCGCGATGGGCGCACAGTCCTTACTAATTTCGAAGAAGTTGTTGATCATTTAAAGACTTTGGTAAGACGAAATGCTACACTTATTTAACATTCTCAATACTATAGTTTCTCTTACTACGTGTGTACTGTATGGTATAGTACTTTAATAATAAAACTATTTATATTGATCAATATTTCATCAGCATTACAGCACAGACGTCCATTTAAACACAAAGCAGGCAGCAGAAGCCAGTGCTTTCACCCAGTACCTAAGTGAGAAACTGTACCCCGCATACCAGTTTGCGTGGTGGGTGGATGAGAAGAACTATGCAGATTTGACGCGGCCCACATATGCCAAGGCTTTAAGAATTCCATTTAACTTCTACTACCCCTCCAGCTATCAGACGGCAGCTAAAGAGATGATTGATGCGTTGTATGGAGAGCATACTGACCTTAGAGAAATAGAAAAAACAGTAAGTATTGAAATTATTGCTGTTTGCCTGACTACGGCAAGGTATATGGTTTTAGCAATCTGCCCTTCCATACATCTGACAAAACATGCCAGCACCAAAGTTTAAGTAAATATGTATCTGAATTTCTGATCCCTCCTGGCAATGTAATCTCTCATTGCAACCCTTTTGCTCATAAAACCTAAACTATTTCAGATATACAGTGAAGCAGAAAAGTGCCTTAAAACCCTGTCCGACAGGCTCGGGGAGAGTGAATACTTCTTTGGCAACCGTCCCTCCTCGTTCGACGCCACAGTGTTTGCGTACCTCGCTCCTCTAGTCAAGGCTCCCTTCCCTAATGCAACACTGTCCAACCATGTCAAAGGCATCGCTAACCTCACGAGGTTTGTTGCGAGGATCAACCAGAAGAACTTTAGACAGGTTACGGATGGTAAGTGTAGACAATTAGCCATATATTTTTATAACCTAGGATTTTTTGTTTTTATTTTCATCATTCCTATCGTTTACTGAAAGGAACAGAGGTAAATATTAGTTTTAATAATGGTAATCCTCACTTTCTTTTTATAAGTCTTGTAGTGTTCCTACGCATGTAAAGGTACTGGTACACATGCTGTTTAGTAGCATGCTTGTTTGAGCATGCTCAATTATTAATATATGCTAATAGCATGCTAGGGTCATTTCGCTGGTTACGCGACCACCTTCGGTTAGCGACCACCTGAAGGAGAAGGTTTTTTCTATTGAAGATAACAACAATTCTACAGACCCTATTGAGACAATTAGTTGTACCATGCATTTTTTTGTTGGTTTAGAATAGAAATCTACTAAAAAACCGAGAAAATAACCTTTCAGTTGGTCAACTCAGCTAAGTGGTCGCCAACCGGCACATGAAATTAGGTGGTCGCTAACCGGCGAAATGACCCTACTTACTAGCAACTTTACATTTACACACGCTAATTGCTCGAAACTAGCATGCTTTCACGCTACTAAAGAGCATGTGTAATAGTACCTTAAGGTTTTTGCAGTTCCTCGTGTTTGAGTCCCAATGAGTCCAAATACGTGGGGTGTGTCTTGCTTAGTTCAGGAGTTACTATGGCCACCTTCTGTCGCCATCATCAGATCAGCTCACTTACCAAACTTATGCTCAAACATATAAATTGATTGCAAATATTGAAGGACCACTAACATACTTAATTATCTACACAGGAACAAAGTTAACTAAAATCTTGCGATATAAAATTTCCAGAGTACAACCGACAGAACGCGAAACAGCAGTCTACGGGCACGCAGTCGGAGCGCGAGGCGGCCAACTTCCCGCACCAGACGCGCAACAAGCTGCTGGCCGCGCTGTTCGCCGCCATCGCCATGACGGGGTACGCGGTCGCCAACGGCATGTTCCAGGTGAGTCACAGACACTAGTGCGTCCTGATACTGAGGTGTCGGACAGGTAAGAGTACAACAGAGAACGCGAAACAGCAGTCCACGGGCAGTTCCAGGTGTGTTCCCGTGTTCCCGGTGAGAGATTGTAGTGCATGTAGGTGTCGAACCAGCTATACTAAGCCTGCTGAGCTTTTGGTAACAAAAATATACCTTGTGGCCCAGGGGCTGCTTAGCTAAAATGTCTTTGCGGCCCTCATCTACCTTATTTCTAGGTTGAATATGAATGTGTCGGATAGGAGTCGATGGACGCATAGTCTGAGCGCGCGGTGGTCCAGAGAGATTTCTTATTTTATCACATTCATTGCCTACAATTAGCTGAGCGCCCACCTTTCGGTTTTGTGGTACTGAATGTGTTGAGCTTGCATTAGAGTTAGCTAGCAACTGTAGTACATTACTTAGAGCGGTAAAATAAAGAATATCTCAGATATATTAAAATAGGAGTATAATGAAAACGAGTCACTCACGGATTTTATATCGAGAAACTCTCGACATGTTCCTAGACTCTTTAATATGTCTGAGTCTCACGGGAGTTTTCTATATAAAATATCACAGATCGCAAGTATTTGACCGAGCCAAGGCAAGATGATGGAGAGAGCTTGGGTTTAGGCATAAAGGAGAGGGCAAATGCACAAAAGATCCCACGGGGTCGCAGTATATCCGGAAGGACCCTCATCTAGCCAAGGCAAGGGTGATGGACATGCGAACTGAGATAGTTTTAATCCTGTGAATGAATGATGTTGTAAATATTATTATACTAACAAGAAGTTTGATAGAGGGATGCTTTCTGTTTTTTTTTGTTTATTTATTTATTGTGTGTTGTTTTTTGAACAAGCTACTCAACTTACACTGCTTGCTTACTAAACTTCAAAATAAGTTGAAGAGGATATTCCCAGCTGTGGTGGTAACCTAGTTATGACTGCGGAATCAAAATCAACTGAGAATATCTATAAAACAATGAGTTGTATTCTTATTCATTCTCACCTAACAGTAAGATACTTAAACGATCGCTATATCGTTTGTTCTCTTGTTCAGGATCTGAAAGATTTCGAACACTCCCAAGACTACAGCGAGATGTTTGAGAATGACGAAGACGACAACTGACGAGCGTGGAGCGAGAGGCGCTAGCGAGGCGTCCGGGACCACGCCGCTCTAGCCTCCACCGCTTGCTTACTCCTGATGCCCTGGTACCTATAGTTGGTGCATTCCTATTTGCATTATGTCATCCCAGTACAATAAACGTCAAATTTTACATGTTTTGTCCTGGAATGACAGCTGTCAAATGATGCAAATATTGGTTGCATACAATTTTGGTTGCCAAATTATGTTTCGACGGGACATTACCACCTGTTACTATAAAGTTTACGACTGAGATTTTCCCCCGTAGTTACCACAATTTTAAAAATATACTTTGCATGTTATTATTTAGTTCATATTATAAACTATTAAGACTCGGGGTACAAAGGTTGGTTGCAATCAATCATTGAAAAACTTGGTGGCAACAGTTGGAAATCTTCCGATTAGATTGGTTGAATATGTACAGAACGAAGTACAAGTCATTTTAGTTCCTAATTCCATAGACTTTCCTGTTCTTGCGGTGTTTAAAATACGCGTTTTTTGCTAATCCACATTTGTGAAATTATTTATCAGATTCCCATTACTAGTATGACACAATACCTGAAGTACCATTTAATTGTATTGTTATTGAAAAGGGAATCTGATAATGAAACTAAATAATTTTGTACTGAGAATTGGTAAAGTGTAGTGTGGTATTTTAGGAATGAGCTGTTTGAGAACAAAGGATCGGCCACACGCTGACGTTGCGATAACGTAGCAAAATTTATGTAGAAATGGTGACGTATGAGCCGCGTATACGTGCGGTCGGTCCTTAATTAAAAAGGCAAAAGGTACGACTTTCTCGAGATTCAATATAGACGGGTCTTCTAATTGAATCCTTATGCCAGTAGCGCCTTATTGAGGACCGAGAGTGGTAACCTTTCCTGGAAGCAGCGGCTAGAAGTTAAATGTCGCTTAGCGAGCCTACCAGGCTCAAATAAATAGTGACATATCTAATATGTAATGCATTTAACGTGGATTTTATTGTTTTGGTACATGCCTCTGTTATTGACATTTTTAGATCACAATGTTTTAATTTTTAGCCTCACGTTTATTAACGTTACGGAGTTATGTTGCACTCTGAATAATAAAAATGACGCACCTCTAATGTTATGCCAAAAAAAAAAGTTAAAGTAAATAATGTTCAACCAATACTTTTTGCGGACAAATAAATTTTAGACGTTTGGCAACAGTTGACATAGAAACTCAAGTATCATGTGAAAAGGACAATATCATGTATCTCTGCGCTAATCTTTTCGCCGCCAATACAAACCTTATTTGCAAGACTGAAGGTTGCTTTGACAGCGTACGTCATAACACCTACGATAGTGTGAACATTTATGTCACGCCTTGTTTCAAATGTTCTATTAGAAGGTCGTCACACTGCCGCCGTATCCCGGCGTGCGGAGCGACGGTTCGCATCGTTGTATGCCAGTACCTCAGTTTGTATATAAATTCCGCACGGTGAAATTTTTACGCGACTCCGCACTCCCCCCCGCGGCAGTGTGCGATGTGTGATGCGCCTACATGATTAAAATATATGTTTAGTAGAGAGTTAAGGATGCTTTCACGTGCTCACGAGCGCCACTGGTAAATAATTGTGATTATTTAAATTTAACGATAGATATTAAAAAAACGAGGCTGCTATGCACTGTATTTTTCATTTAAGTAGCTTGTGAATACATTAAACTAGTTTTATGTTCCTGGAATCGTTGATCTCTGAACTCAAAAGAAAAACGGCCGTTTTAACTTTGGACGCATATATTGACGAATCCAGCGACATAAAAACTAGTTTGATGTATGTTTGATTCACAAGGTATAAATACAAAGTACAGTGCATAGCAGCCTCCTTTTTTAATATCTATCGTTAAATTTAAAGCAGTCTTAAAGCGTAACAGAGTTCTTAAATTGGCAACACCACGGCTTGATTTTATTCTTTGACTTTATCAATCTATTGTAACGTTCTACCCAATTGGTTCGAGGCATGTACTGCGTGTATGAATTGAGAGTGCTAAGTAGGTTAGATAATTGGAATGAGATATATTTGTTGGTTGTTAACTTATTTGGTAACGCATGAATAAACGTGCTGTCTGTTGATTTGCTTTTCATATTTACCTCATATACCCTCTTGATGAAACAGAGACTAGTACTAGTAAATTATAAAGTCTGTCCATGCCGCGTCCCTTGTAAGACCTGAATCACACTGGCGCGGCCCGCGGTGGCGGTCAATAGTAAATTTGTCAGCTAATGACTAGTTTACCATTAGTCGCCGCGGCCAGGCCTGCCAGTCTGTGAGAGGCTTAAGTAATGGCCTGCTGTAGCTAAGTAGTTTCACTATAATAAGGTAGGTACCATTCTGCCTTCTGGCGCCAACTTTTATGTCTTATATTGTGTTAGATGCCATACCATATGGGGTATATGACATGAATGGCGGAATGGCAGTCTTTATAATAGTAGTGTCTCGTTGAACTCGGAAATGGAATACTGAAGGGCAAACAGTAAAGTAAGTATATATTGAAGGGCCAGTGAACATTGATTTATTATTGTACGATTCTCACTGACCGGGCCGGGCCAGAACGCGCCTGCGCGTTTCTTGCAAGTTGCCAAAGGAATTTGAAGCTTTAATATAATAGACGTTAAATTTCATATTTGAATGTACTTGCGGCCGGTCGGCTCCTCGCGGACGTGGACGGCTGTGGTCGGCTGACGTCACATGTGACCGGTTCCGTCCGGCTTTTGCCTACTGCACCCTATTAAAACGCGGTCGGCTGCCACTGGGTGCTAGCACACCCTTTGCGACGCGGCGCCAGGCGACCCGACCCGGCCCGTTCGATGGTAATCGTACATAAGACTCCAACATCGCTATAGGCTCATCCATACGTGCGAAATTCAATTTCAACGGAATAAGTTTTTGACAAAAAAATGTTTTTTGGCACAAGCTTTTATAGCTAACTTAGACGATTCTAAAGAGCCCAAACTCAACGAGGTTACGCCGTCTGTTAATTTCTGAATTCCCATGGCCACCTTCTATCTCCATCATCAGATCAGCTCGATGGTACCATAATATTGAATTGTCATCCAAACTATACTTGTACCCAAAATTTCAGCTCAATCGGTTCAAGATATCTTCTTCAAAATTGAGTTGCAAGATTCCACCCGAACGCTTGTAAAAACGCTCGCCCCTGCCTACGCTACAGAGAAACAAAACAAACTAGTATTCAATTAGATATTAGGCGCGTCTTCGTGGACTGGCGATCTATAGTTATACTAATAACAATTTTTAATTACAGAATTATTTTAATACACAATATATTTTCTTGGTTATTCCCGAAAGATTTTGTATGTCGGTATGTGTGTACCTACTCCTATGTGAGACTATTCCGCGCGATATCTATAAATCGCTCTGTCAGCGAATCTCGACACCCAGGTATAGACCGGATTGCTCTCTTTTGAAGAATCATCACATATTAGCCGAACGACGTCCACTGCTGGACATAGGCCTCCCCAAAAAGAGTGCGAAAGTGACCGGTCCTGCGCCATCCGCATCCAGCGGACTCCCGCAACCTTTCACTCCACCTTTCGGCCCCAGCGGCCATCGGTTCTACGTGCTATGTGCCTCGCCCACTGCCACTTCAGTTTAGCGATTCGGAGGGCTATCGGTTACCTTGGTTCTGCTTCGGATATCTAGCCTCATTTCTGATGCGGTCACGCACGTTTCAGTGCCATATGTCATCACTGGCAAAACACACTGGTCAAAGATTCTCGTCTTGAGACACTGCGGAATATTATTGGACGAAAAGATGTGCCGTAGCTTCCGGAACGCAGCCGAGTCGGATTCGACGATTTTGAAGAATGAAGATACATATTTTCTGTGTCAGCAGCTTTACCCCAGATCACACGATAGGTACATATACCGTCATGTGAAGTTAATTTATTTATTTATTTATTTTATTTAATTATGTCATGCACCATTTATGATGCATATACTTGTATTGGCAGCGGCTGGCGCGATGGAGCTGGCGGCGCACGCGCGTGCTGCACCGCGTGCGCGTGCTCCAGAACAGGATGGAGCGCGCGCAGCTCAAGGCCAGGACTCGGGACGCTAAACCACCTTAAACCTGACGACCGTCTCCTACGAGTATATCAGTGCTTTTCAACTTTGACGACGATAAAATAAAGATATACCAAACATTATAAGAGTTCTAGAAGTGTTTTTTGCTGGACGGTCGTCATTTGACGTCGGTGGCGTCCGTGGCACGGCGAATCACTTCGTCAGTTGGCGATCAATAGGTTAAAGCTCACTCTTCGAATACTTTTGTGACTTTCATCTCATTTAACTCCTACTCCACGTGGGGTTATATGGATGGATTTAGTCCGCTCCACTCACTCTTATGCAGTAGAAGTAAATATTTTCCATCTCAATTATTTTTTGCACGTTTTTGACACAATGAAAGCCTAGGTTTATACGTTTTCCTTTTTTCATGCAACCAATTAAAATTTATAGGCACCTAAAATTAAAAATAAAGCGAAACCTATAAACCTAGATAATAATATGCTGAAGCGACCGACACCAAAATCAAAATGATTTGTTAAAATTTAGTTAGTGGAAAACGTTTTCTCCGGAAATGTAAATTTCATATAAAAAGTACCTACTGTCAGCTGCTAGCTAGAGTGTAATTAGAACCATAAAAACATTTAACGTTATTATACTGTATGTCTTAAGAATACTTCTATTTGTCATTGGTCAACTTATTTTGACCTGAATTTAATTGTTATTGAATGTACATATACATATATACATTCACGCCGTCATCCCTAAAAGGGTAGGCAGAATATGAAACTTGTGTTTCAGTGCCATTTTTAACATAAATGTGGATATAAAAGATCGTCAAAATGTGTATAATATATGTTATTCGAATGAGCTGATATATTGTAAGTTAAATGCCAAAAACCTTGCTTTCATAGGTAATGTAAGAGGTTATAGAAAAAACAAAACTCCAGACAATATCTTTTTATTTTGATTGTTGATCTTAAGGCGAGGTACAGTCGCGCATAGAAGCCTGCGTATACTTTGCACTGGGAGGAACTGGCGGCCCAAAGGGCCGACCACAATGGCACCATTTCACCATGGCTACAGGCAAGCTTGCAGGACCTGGCTCACATGCTGGTTTACTCACTGAGAGAGATATCAATAACAATAGAGTGAAAGGACCTACTCCAATAACGTATCCTCGTAAAGCCATGCATTACAATGTACAGTCACCAGCATTAATATCTCTAACAAAGCCCACAAAAATATCTCACACGACTTTATTTCTTGGGCAGGTATGTGTGATACATTTTTGCCCGCTTAATTGTGGCATAGGAGTTGTGGCAAATTTTAATGCTGGTGACTGTACTCTCCATTTCAATGGGAGTTGAATATTTTATTAACAAATAAAGTAGCATTTCTTTTGTTACGTCGATTATTCGAGCAAAATTAAATCCTACCTTATATGCAACTAGATTCAAATTACCTTAGCAAATATTTTAAATGTTGGGCCTTACGAGAGTATATTGCTGTCTCTTACCAGTGTCTAAATTATACAGCAGTCCACTGCGGCTAAGAATAGTTTTCTACTTTTCCAAGACTTTGTCTAATATGTATTTTCGTCTCACATTTTGCTCAAAGAGTGAGTGAGATGCAATGCACATTGGATAATAGGAATACCACCCTAAGCTACGTGCAGCAAGCTAAAAAGGAGCCCGTGTTTATGGGTAGCGTGCGCCGCAGTGGGCCACTGGCTATATGATCACATATTGTACACAGTAGTTATAAATGAACACTTAGTGACAAACAGCTATCGATGTCTTCCTTTGTACATCGAGATAAGACATTCTAACAATGACAGGTAATCCTTTAAACACCTCAAATATAAATTATATTTTATTAAAGGGTTAACGGTCATATTATATTTATAGCATAGCGCATAACGGTAACATTAAATTTGGTCCTACCAACGATATTAAGTAAAGCACCGAATAATTATATTGTTTTTTTTGCGAACAATAAAGGATTTTATCCCGTGGCTTGCTTATTAACCCCCGACGCAAAGAGAGGGGTGTTATAAGTTTAACGTGTCTGTGTATCTGTCTGTGGTATTGTAGCTCCTAAACGGATTGAATGCAGTTTTTGTCATAGATAATTTTATCTCGAGTATTCTCAGCCATGTTTCATGAAAAAATGTTCAGCCGTTTTTGAGATATTGGACTTGTACAGTCAGCATCGCAAAGTTAGTAGCAGCCAAATATATCGTAACAGATCCTTACTAGTCTTTATTAATCAACCGAAATATTTGGCTTCTTTAGCTGCTACTAACCATATGATGCCGACTGTACAACTAGCTTAACCTTTTCACCGCCAGATGGTAAAGCAACTTGCCGTGCCCTCACGCCACAAGGGTAAAAAAATAATGGATAAAGAAATAATGCCAAAATGAAATTGGGCTATTCCAGAGTAGGTTTTCATAAATAAAAAAAAATGACGGCAAATGCCGTCTTTGGCGTCGGTGTCACGAATCGTCGATGACGTGATTTCACGTGTTTGGCGGTGAAAAGGTTAAATAAATTTTAAATCAAAGGAAACATTGAAAAATTTAATGCTCCGAGCCGGATTCGAACCGGCGATCACAGGCATTCATGGCCCGTCGCTACTAACCAACTGAGCTATCGGAACAATCCGGTTCGGGCACCAAACCCTTCAATCAGTACGCTTACCATGAGTTTGACAATGACGGCTTACGCTAACGAGTATCGAGTTTTCTATCTGTGCATCTCTATTGCACTTTGACAGTACGAGCGGGATGCACAGATAGAAAACTCGATACTCGTTAGCGTAAGCCGTCATTGTCAAACTCATGGTAAGCGTACAGTTCCTTCATACAACGCCTTAGGGAGGCGTGTAGCGACATCTACCAGAAGACTTAGGCTTCTTATTTTGTCTATGCTCTTAACCAACTTATATGCTGGTATCACACATCAATTTAATAAAATATTTATAGGCTCCAGTGATACATTCAAAATTAGGGTGTCTCAACACGGCTACCACAAGATGGCGCGCGAGGTCTCTCGCTCTCTCGCACTATCCGTCTCTCTCTTATGATAATTTTAGAAAGAGACGGATAGTGCGAGTGAGCGAGAGAGAGCGCGCGTGCCGTCTTGTGCTCACCGTGCAGGAGAGTTGTTTTTCGAGTGTATTTATGCGTGTATGTGGATAATATTAAAAACATTTCTACCGTCCAAACGGCTTGATAAAATTTTGACATTTTAGGTGCGTTGGGTTTCTGTTAAACGAGAGAGTGAAATAATATTTGTGAAGACCAGTTGGGTTTCTTGAAAAAACTTTGTTTGTATCACTATGTTTTATTGTATCACTGTTATGCGCAGTGCTATTCATTTTGATATTACAATGATATTGTTGTTATATTAAATAACAGGCGATAAAATTATTAATTATTAAATATTTTACGTTCAACTTACTATGCTACAAAATATACAATTTACACTCAGATAACAAGTCAACAATGCCTATATTATACTAAGTTATTAAATTATACTTCTAACTTGGCATGAAATCTAGGACCGCGGAGGTCCAACTAAGTAAATAATATTGTTCCATAGTTTACATTTCGCAAAATAATGTACTTTTTTGAAGTCGGTAAGTTAATTTGTACTGCTGCCCTTATTCAAAAACTTTTCTATTCTAGCTACAATGCCGTTAAGATTCGTGTATTTATGGCATTTTGAGCTTGCGTGAAAGGGACAAAGCACATTGCAGCTTTAATGGAGTTTCTAAACGGGACACGTTTTTCTGCAATTTCTGGCCACCAACTATTGCTGTCTCACGCTGACTTTGTACGCTAGAGCAAGATGCACTTGCCGGTCACACATTGCCGTAAAAATGTTGCCCGTTTAGAAGCCCTATAAGAGGTTTCTTTAGTTTTATGAATTATGTTTGAGAAACTACAATGCTACCAGTTTTATTGAATATTAAAATTTAATCTGCCGAGGTCGATTTTGCAAGTGTACAGTTGTGTATGGAAAACACTCCACCGACAAGACACCTCTTAAATTTGTGATGACAGTTGTGTAGAATAATATGTATATTACTACAAGAAGGTGAAAAATTGATACATATTTTTAGTCGACTGCACCAACGACTTTATTGGTATGATTAAAAACTAGAAATTTACTGAAGATGATTAAATTATAATGTGTTATTCATGACCTGAATTATGTATTTTATCATCATTTTCAGCCTTTTTCTGTACCTACTAATATTATAAAGAAGAAATGTTTGTGAGATTGTAGCTTTATTTTGAAAAATATATAATCGACTTTCAGGATGGCTATATTTCATCCCGCGGGGTTGTTGGTTCTTTGCACTACGTAGAGACCTAATACTTATTTAATAAATACAACCAAATGTCAAAGAAGGAAAATGAAATGACTTAACAGCGCGGCTATCACCGTACTTCTAGCACAACTTACTGCCAAGTCGCTTCACGTGCTACTGAGCATCTCCCGTCTCACTCGCACCATGTAACTTAGCTATTAAGGAGGGTAGATCTTTCTCGTCTCGCGAGACTCTCGAGTCCGCAGTAAGCTCGATTCTCCATACAAACGTTGTTACTCTCTCATTTTAAAACTACGTGTGGGATTGTAAAAAAAAAATCAAAAGGCCTACAATATATAAAAGGCCCCTATATATTTCGTCCCTTTCTTACGAAAACAACAAAGTGAAAGACAAACAAAATTTAAAGGCACTTTAGCTAAAATAGGTTTGTTGAACGTTTATGAATACGGCCATTAGTCATTAATTAAGTATCTATTGTACGTACCTAATAATAGTAATTTAGTTAAAATAGAACTCCTGTAATAGTTATTTACGATACAAGTGCCGAAAATGGGAAATTCGTAACCAGTGGTGATAAATTAAAACACGACCGAAGGGAGGAGAGAGTAGTAAAAAAAAAAAAAAAACAAAAACGAAACTTTGCATCTACAATGACATGAGGTATATCTATGTCTGTAATTAGTTTATGTAGCTTCAGATACCATAGATAGTAAGAACAATACAGCGATTTTTTTGCTGTATTTCGTTTGTTTTATAAACTGGAACCATATAAACTAATTACAGACATAGATATACCTCATGTCATTGAACATGCAAAGTTTCGTCACAATCCAACACGTAGTTTTAAAATGAGAGCGTACAGTACTGTATGGGAAGTGAAATTCGGCCGAGCTTACTGCGGAGTCTTAATACCGCGTTGCAGTCCCATATGTTTGGTATAGTAATAGTAAGTGTCTAATTTAAATACGGAGCATTCCTTCCTTAGACTTAGGCACTCTACTCTAACCCCTACTGTCATCTACTGGGCAAGGCCCGGTCCGCTGTCGATCCTCGTGAAAGTCCACATCAGTCCAAGAGCTGCCATGCCCGTGTTAGTATGAATTAATAACTAAACCTAGTAGAGTTGCCGAACTATTTCAATACTGAGATATCGTAAAAAATTATAAGTATAAGTCCTCATCTTAGTTAAAGTTTTACTAACAATGATATGAACCTATAAGTTGTCTGAAAATAAACGCATTTTTTATAAGCATCATATTTTGCATATCACATGAGGTTACGACACTTATGACCAGGGGCTGGACTTTTCGTATCGATGACGTCATGGTCCACATATAGGTTGATTTCTAATTATCTTTTATATACAGTTACGACTTATCAACCTCTTCAATTAAACGATATCAGCTCTTAAAATGGTCTTTGACTGACCTTGTCAATCAGATGAACTATACATTGACGTTGTAATTGTTAAGTTATCTAATTTTCACAATGATTTATTTAGGTAGTATTTATTTTGAATAATTTATAAGAAGTTTATATACAATGTTACCTATACAAGAAAATTGTAACGATTTTCCGTTTTTGACGGTTCGTTAACAGGATTTGACAATCTTACGTATTTATCACAACAAAATTAATCTCGTTCGACCTTCCTTCCTCTCAATTGCTCAAAGGTAAGCTGGAAGAGTTCCCTTATAGGGATATAAGTTCGCCTTTGTACTTTGATCTATTGTGTGACATGTATATTATTTAACTTGCTATCATGTACAATAAAGTGCTTACATACATACATACATAATTTTTACGTCATGGGCACGAAAAGTACGAGCCCTGCTTATGATTGTGACTCAGTAAATGACAAACAACAATGACATAATTCCATAGATATCGTAAAGATAGGCCCAAAGCCCACGAGTAATTCGTCCAATGCGGTGGCCCGCCACAGGCAATTGCGGGCCACCGTGCCTTAGTCTTCAGCTGTCACAGTGTGTCGCAGTATGTCAAGCGAATATTGTTCGGACAGGCGTATCTTTACTTTCGATATCATTGCATAATGCAACACTACTAAGTGTTGCATTTGTTTTCTTTCCGAAGTTTTTAGAAACAAAATAAATTCGTTCCTATTTACCGTTACTTTGTTACATAAATTACCCTGAAACTTGTTCCTGATCATTGATTTTCGTATTTTTTTCAGATATCTCAGTTTTGAATAAGAGTAGCGATGTCATAGCAACTTACAAAGTCTGTGTTCGTCTGACGGTATTATGAAATCGTCAGCTATCTGACTAGTCAGATGAAGCTACTACATGCCCCTTTAGTCCAGTCTCATATTATAAGGTGTAAGATTTTCAATCATAAAATTCATTAAATATACCAACTACCCTTTTGGGCCAATACTTCGAGCCATATGAGCCTTTCTGTAAGTGAACGTGAACCACCGAACGTCAAATAGTTACTCGTAATTTTCAACTCTGTCATAATAACTCAAGGTGTCAACTGTCACTCTATCAGAGCGATTTAAAGTGTTAATGGAAGTGCTTGATGCGGTTTACAGCGATTGTCATTTCAATGCAATGTTTATTTTGACATAAATTTTCGTTTTCACCATATTTAATAACCAAAAAAATTTTTTTTGGTGAGCCTAACTCGAGAGCTCGAAACTTAAGTGGAGATATCTTAAGCGTAACCCGCCTGCCTGATAGTAAGTTGTCACCATAGTCTATGGACGCTTGTGTCTTCAGAAGAATCAAAAGCACGTTACTTTTTATTGATTTCAGGATTCGTTGAATAATTTTCTTTTACTTTAAGATTGAAAATCCCACATAATTCTAGGAAACAAAAGCGGTAGCTGCCGTATTCACAACATAGGGTTACTATATGATTTGGTACATAAATATGTTATAAGTGAAATAATGGTAACCGATAAAATAAGAAAATCTCAAGAGACAAATGGAACACTTGGTCCAAAGATTAATTTATCTGTCACCTTTTCAACGCCAATGTCCGTTCACAGGGTTTCAAGCTTTCTAAATTGTACATAACAAAAGTATCGGATCATAACACTATGCATGTCATGGAGTCATTTTCTCCAAAACCGTAACATGTCCAGTATAATTTACGTAAACTCTACAGGATGACATTTTAATCAGTGTCTAAATTCAACTATAAGATTCTTCAGAAAAATTGTTAAAATACGTTTTTTTTGTTTAATATCATTCAGTACAAACATTTTTAGTAATTGCTGCTTAAAGTTATTCCAAAAAAACCTTCATGCGCGGGCATCTCAGCGGGTAGTAAGGTTTGCGCACAGCACGCCTCCCCTCCCTCGGCCCCGCCCCGCTCCTCGCGGTACTGAATGCCCAGTAACCACGCAGTACGGATAATTCTTTTCAAAGTTTTTTTCAAAAATGGAGTCTATTAGTGATACCAAATGCCTACAAAAAATTTGGACACTGATTAAAATGTCACCCTGTATAGAGAGGGCTCTGCGGGGGTAGGTTAGGTTTGTTTTTTTATAACAATCCTAAGTTACAGTTTCTGAGAAAAACGACTCAGGGGAAACGATAAATATAGCAAACGTTACATTTATGGCAAATAAAGTTATGGATTTCATTAAGTAACCCCTAAAGTATAAGATTGTGAGTGACAAATTAAATCACGAGGGCGTTGAAAAAGTACAGGATTACTTAAAAATTAAAGGCCGCACAAGGCTGTTTAAATATACTTACTAAGTCTCTTTTATAGGTTATTTAACCATAATTTCAATGTAAGAAAATAATGGCTACACAATTTACCATTTCACAATTATAAAAATATCACTATTTTGTTCAATGGAATATTACAATATAATCAATTCATTCGCTTAAGACAACTTATAAAAATAATTCACACTCGCGTTATTCACTGAAGCTGGATAATTACTATTATTGTTAGGGGTGATATTATACAGCTTTTTTTAGAATTTCTTCAATACTGATATAATATATTCTCTAACCAAGCTTTAGAATATCTTCCCTAAGAATATTATTTACACTCTTTTGCTATATATGTACGTCATTGCTAAATAATAATACATATGTAGTCTTACACGTCATCTTAAATATGGCTTAAATACGTAAAATTGTTGATGTAAAACAAACTTCTTGTTCTATAAAAGCATTTTTATGTTTAAAACATGCGGTCCATCGCGTCTAATGATCAAGCTACCATACGCTATAATACTTACAGAAATGGCGCCGTTTATACAAACTTTATATTGGGAAGTGTTCTCAGCAATTCTACGAATAGGGAAGATGCAATATTGTCATATTTGCTTTCATTTGAAAGAATCGCATGATAAACCACGAAAGTATAAAACAATTAAATACTATAATTTGTAGGCTAACATTCCCGTTACAAACTGACAATTTAAACTTTCGCGCCTAAACGGATCTATGGTTCCTGTGACGTGACTCATGTGTGTCATTAGCCATATTTGTTTATCCGTGGTTCGTCCCTAGATGTCGATCGATCGATTTTTGTTTTTAATGGCTTCTGTCCAGTGGGACAATTATGCCAGCGTCAAGGTTGGAAGCTACACGAAAGTGTCTTGAAAAAAACTGTCTGAAAGGTCTAGATTTGATCGGTTGAAAGATCTAAAACAAAACACAACACAATGTTAGGCAAACTACAACATAATACACATGGTTAGTTTTTTCCCTAGATGTCATAGAGTTGCCTAAGTTAAGTGACGTGAGTGACGTCACCAGACTGTTGGATATTAAAACACGTTCCGTTTCACATTACTTCAAATCGTAACTATTGTTTGAAATTATTATAAAACAAAGTAAAAAGGTTTTAGTAGTTAATAAAATATTTTATGTTTTTTCAACATTTTGGTCACAAAATAATGGTAAGTATCACAGCTGCCTCTTCCCTATTACGGTTGCTTTGAACAGAAATCTTTCGCTTTTCACGTGCCGCGATTACAGAAATATTTTTCATTCGTAAATCATATTTTGTAGCTTTATGTAGCAATAGATTATTAGTCGGGTGCGTTGAGCAGCGACTGGGAATCTAGAAGCAGCGAGGCGTCAATCTGGCTCACCTGTCGAATAGAGATTGTATTATACACTCGTCAACAAGGAAAACTTCAAATATGGAATTGGGTGTAGACTCGAAAATTATTATTACTCCAAAAGAAAGAAGACAAAAAAAGACCGGGTTGCACTCCGGGAGAGCCGGCGGAAGTGAAAACTCGATGACATTGTAATAGTTTTTCGAATCTCACCTCACGAATCTTGCTGTCACGTGACCTGTGGCGAGTTTAACAATTTTTCCCCATCCCAAAAAGTGCACAGCCCCGCTAAAGAAGTTTTCACTTCAAAAATATGCCTATTGACGAAAATCCCATTCAGATAACTCAAAGAATTACGAAGCGAGATATCTCAAAGAAGAACAACCGTTTTAATATCGCCGGTTAGAGAGAAAACGCACAGTGTGTGACGTCATGTTACGGGATGCTGCCGGGGGGCCGCGTCGATGGCGGCGCCGAACACGTTGCCAGACATTAGTGACGTCACAAACTACAAGCGTCATAGTTTCATGTGAAGTTGCGTTTTGCGAACAAGGGACAGGACATACCCCTTCTTCAAACTTTGGACACTTATAACTGCGTGATTATTTAACCTTTTGCGTTGATTTTTTCTCCATGATATGTTACTAGAACAACATTATTTTGTTTTGGCGCAAGCAACGTCTCCGTCTCCATGATGCCTCGTAGAGCGAAACACGTGTCGAGGTTTTTTTTTATTATAGGTGGTTGTTTGTTATATTTATGTTAGCACCCCAAGTAACACATCAAAGCAGTATAACAGCCGACTTACAGCATTTCTGTATCGTTTTCGCATTTTGAGTTAGTTCTATAGTAGCATTATAAACGTTTATACGGCTATTGTAATGCTTATTTGGGCACAAATTTTACTGCTTTAGATCCTAAAAAGGTTCACAATAGTTGTTTAATTGCATTACAGGCGCATTATATAAGCATTATTGTGGTCAAAAAAGTATCAATCGCATTAAAGAAGCATTATTATGATTTATAAAGTTGCCAATCGCATTACAGAAGCATTAAACGGGCAATATTATTGATAATGAAAATGTTAATTGCATTAAAATGTACTAAAAGAATTATAAACGTTCACAGTTAGAACTAAAACATAACAAAAAACATCGCTCTAATACTTTGCCGGTACAAATGCTAATTATCTCGCATTATAATGTATGGATGCGTAAGTGTTTCAAACTGAGTGAAGTGTTTGCAAATTTTATAATTTAGTAGGTACCTAAAGTGTTTGACTTTTTTGTTATTTCTTGCCTTCAAATATTACTGCGCAATGTAGTTTACTGTAAATGTATATATATGTTTCATTCAATATTTTCACGCGCCTTCTATATTTTGTGGTTTTGATATAAAATATTCTATAAAAATATGTGAGAAATAAACAAAACAAATTTTTATTCCTGTTATAGAACGAATTTTGCATTATTAACATAAAAGTATTTATTGGGCAGTATTAAATTAAGTTATATCATTATTATAAAGGTCTATTTCTTTTATAAATAGGACCGCATGATTATATTTTTTGGTTATAAAATTTTAACAAAATGGTGTCGGGCTATAGCAACCCGGTGAGCCTTCAAAAACGCTAATTAATGCCACCAGCAGTAGAAATACTCACACGTGATCACTTATTAAGCCAGAGGCCAGAGAGAAGACTTTTTATGAACCACTGTAGTGCCATTGACTATAAAGTAGTTATATATGGATTCATTATATGGATGCATTATAATGGAAAGAAAATATGCTATTAAGCAGCTTTAGGCATTATCTTATTACTTAAAAATGCTATAGTAGGCCCTAAGGCATAAAAAACAGCTGAAAGCTGTATATCGGATTTACGTGGCATTATAATGGTTCACGTTTATGCTATTAAACAGCATTAAGCATTTATTTACTACTTAAAAATGCTATTGTAGATCCAATGGCACTAAAAACAGCTGAAAGCTGTACAATTGCGTTGTGGTTTGCTGCACTAAAACTAAAGGCTTTATATAAGCATTTTGATATGCCATTATCTAACCGTTATACAGTGTAAAGCATCATAATGGTTTTCAAATGCCAATATAAAGCGTCAAGATGCTCGGTGAACTTATATAAGAGTTTATACGAACCTTAAGTTCTACATAAGTTTACTAATCGTGTGATAAAATGATTTCTGTGTTACTTGGGACGTGCCGAGGGAGGGTGGGCGCAATCAACCGCATGTTAAAATACGCAAATAGGTTTCATCTCATCATCGCTAACAGACCTACGCAATAAAATATTGTTCTAGTGTTCTATGAACCTGGCGTTTTTGTCACAGACTTTATTTTGTACGTAATTTATTCATTTCTATTGCAACTTCCAAATTATTTTTTTATGTTCAATATTAGATCATGTAACAAAGGTTTTATATACAAATAATAGGTTGCCTTGGTTACATGACTACGTCGACAGGTTAAGTTGGTTACTGGACAGCTTATTGACCCAGCAATGTATTTGGAATTGTCATTGTCAGGTGACAATTGTGAAGATGGTGAAATAGGGGCCTACCAGGGGCTCGTTTCACGAAGCTTCAAGTAACAAATTACAAGCGGAAGTCTCTTTTCAATACCTTTTGATAGAAAGAGACTTCCGCCCCAGACGGGCCCCAGGGGCCTGTTTCACGAAGCTACAAAATACAAGCGGAAGTCTCTTTCTATCAAAAGGTAACTGAAAAGAGACTTCCGTTCGTAATTTGTAACTTGTTACTTCATGAAACGGGCCCCTGTCTGGCTACCAAGAGCACATAAGTCCTGAGACACTCACATGCATCGCCGCCGTTAAACGCCGTAAAACAAGGAAGTGTTTAGGCGCTACCAGGAGCGCATAAGTCGCGAGACACTGACCTGCATGCAGTCGAGCGTGGAGCGCGAGTCCCCGCGCGTCACGCTGAAGGGGAAGAAGCGGGACACGGCCGCGGGCCGCGCGCTGTCGCAGTCGCCGTTCGACTGCCGGTTGCTCAGGATCGACAAGGAAGACAGTTGCTCGTTCAGTCGTTGTATCTGTCAACAATTATTCCTTTGCACTGGGTTCAAACGCTACGATATAAGCAAGTCCTTCGCTCGAATAATCGTGGATGGACTCGCTTCGCTTACGTCTCGTAGCGTGCTGAAAAAGAGACACGTGAGCAAGGCTATGGGTGATTTTTTCCCTCGTCAATAGCGCCGCTACCCCGCACAGCTCTATGGTGGCTATTCACCCTAAGGCTCGGAGTTTCAAAACTCCGCGCTATATTTAACGAACACCGGCCAGTAAAGTATGGGTCAATGCAATCCGCTTTTATAAAACACGGTGAAAATGATTAGATGAGTAATTTGAGCCAATCACAGAGAATTCGTCCCAGAGGGTGGTAATAGTTATTTCCGATAACTAGTGCGGGAAAGTAGCACCATATGTACTGTAATAGTACATTACGTAACTAGGGCGGTGAATTCGTGAATGCCCCAGATCGCAGGTGTTTGTGTTGCATAAATATGCGCTCTGGGGCTTTACGAATTTCCGCCCGTGTTGCGTACAAAATTTTACGTCTTCACTTGGCCACGATGCGACCCGTCCCGTGCGCGCAGCGTGCAGTAAAACTCGCATTATGGCCAGGTGTGACGTAAAGATCATTGTCTAATGTGCATTGCGTCTCACTCACTCTTTAAGCAAAATGTGAGACACAAATACATCTTGGACCCATCCATACTAGCAAAGTATGAAAGTGCGAGATGGACAGCTTTACGTCCTACATACGCGCAAGCATGCTAGCTAGGCTGGTTGGCGAGTACCAGTGGCGCATAACAGCAGAAGAGCTCACCTCGCTAAGTACAGAGCAGTTGAAGACGTGGTACTGCACGGGCCCCGCGTAGGCCGAGTCGAGCGGTAGCAGCCAGCGCTCGTAGCACTGCGACCAGAGCTCCATGCCCGCTACGGAAACGCACGGCTCTAGTCGTGGCTCCGAAGGCTTTGATGTAGTAGCTAAAACAGTATGCAATGTTATTGTGGAAGCTGTGACACGGTTCACGGTGAGGGCAGCGGATTGAATCTTGAGCGTAATGAGACTAATTAGAGATTCAAGTGTTTCCTCTATGAGGAAAATTCTAATGAAACAGGGAGTAACGGGGAAGAAAAGTAAAACTTTGCCTTATAGCATGATTCTTTTCTAAATAGCAGGTGTGATAAATAATAATTGGGTTATCGTTCAAATGGGAAACTATGTCTAAATTTACTATAATACCCAAACAAGTGATTATGGTGTTGCCAAAAATATTATTTGAATGAATGTGACGACGTCATAAAGAGTATGAATGACTTACAAATCCTTTGCTTTGGTGTCAAAGATGATTTGTCCAACATATAGAGCGGATTGTAGAACAAGGCTGTGTCTCTCTCCGAAAACTGCTCGCTCCAGTCCCAGATTGGCCTTTGGATGAAATTCTGAAATGGGAATAATTTAACTTTCATTCATCATAAACAGTATCATTATCATGGTGCTTTTTTCACTAACCATCGGCGATAAATTCTACCAGTAGCATTGCGAGTGTTCGTAAATGAAGTTAGCAACGACCAGGAGGCCAGGAACAGAAGGATTCTACAAAACTCGCTGGAATGGGATCTTAGTTATCGACAGATGCCGGTCCCTCGGTCGACGTTACCGAAGAGATGATTATGCAGGCAGTCCCACCACGTCATGAGATAGGCCTGCGATAACAGCGGGAAACTGCAGGTACCAGGAGGCCAGAAACAGCAGAGAGCGCATTGGTATTACCTTAGCAACAGTCAGTTCTCTCTGCCCTTCGGGCAGTTGAAGAGGAACGTGGCGAACAGATGATTGTGCGCACAGTCCCACAGCGTCTTGAGGTAGATCTCAGAGAACTGAAACCGTCGGGAAACTGCAGCTACCAGGAATCCAGAAACAGAGGACACCGCCCCTGTAGACAGCGCATTGGTTTTACCTTGGCAACAGCGTTCACGGTTCCTAGGGCAGCTGAAGAGGAACGTGTAGAACAGAATTTGTACGCGCAAGTAGCACAGCGTCGGTAAGTCCCCTTGAACTAGAACCGTAGCGGAACTGCAGCTACCAGGAGTTCAGAAACAGAAGAATTTTGACGCCTCGCTTGAAGACGAATTTATCCAGAATTTACCTTAGCAACAGCCAGTTCTCGGTCCCTCGGGCAGTTGAAGAGGAATGTGTCGAACAGATGATTGTGCGCACTGTCCCACAAGGTCGTGAGGTAGGTCTCGGAGAATTGGAACTTGTCTGGAAACTGCTGCAGCAGCTGCCATACGCAGTCGAGGAACAGGAGGAAGACGGGCGCCGTCTGCGCTGCTGATGCGTCCTTGGAGTCTTTGGGGTTCCCGGGCCGGGGCAGACCGAACCTGGGAACAAGTTTTCTCGTCTTCAACACAAGATATGGATAGAGCGCTTCTAAAATAAAGACGTGTGTGCATTCTAATAAGATTCATTTTCCCTAGATGGCAATGATACTGAACTACTTTAAATCGCGAAGATAAAATCAATTGGTCCTAATATTCTGGTGTTAATCGTGGCGAAATAAAGCCAGGCCGGTTTGTGGAATTCTCCATAGGAAAATTCGCAATTACTAAATCTAAAACCCGATTGAGATGTAATTTCTTATAGAGACAGTTAGACTCCCCGGGAAGGACAAAGGATACTTTTTATCCCAACAATCATTTCCTAAGGGGATGAAATGGGGGTTGAAAGTTTGGAACTACAATATACACAAGTTTCACGCTGATGTAGTCGCGGGTGGAATCTTACCCATAATCTTCAAAGTACCAGGGCAGCATAAAATAAAAGCAGCATACCTGTCGCAGAAGGGATGTCCGAGCGCGACCCACTCCTTCTGCACGAGCGACTGGAAGCCCGAGATGGTCCTGAAGTGCGGGTCCAGCAGTAGCTGCGTGAGGCACGACACTATCGCGCAGTAGTCCACACCATCACCTGCGTCACATTATACAGTCCAGTTAAGAGGTTATAGCGGAAGTTGATGGCAACTTTTCGGATCACATAATCCGCGTCATCGGACCCACTTATTATGAACATTTACCGGCCAATCTGAGGAATGAACCGTATAACGAAACATTCCGGCGCAAACTGAGAAATCTTTTGTTGGAAAACCCTCTGTACTCCGTTAACGAGTACATGGAAATTACTTTATAATTGTGTATTTTGTGTTCTTCAATTGACATTTATTATTGTTAAAATTGAAATTTAGGATCGTTAACTTAATATCTATCAATGTTATGAACTATTATTATTTGTATGTAATGAATGATCCTTTTCTTTGTATTTGCAGTTGACTCATTAAGTTTTTATTATTAAAATTGTCGATCATGGTAGAAAACTTGTAATCTTGACATTTTATGCAAATTTATATTGTAATTTTTATCGTGTAATAAATAAATCTAATCTAATCTAACGCGTATTATGCAAAAGTGAATCATTTTAGAGATAAAACACATTTATTTTTGGCTGTTTAGCAATCTTAATAGTACATTACGTAACTAGGGCGGTGAATTCGTGAATGCCCCAGATCGCAGGTTTTGTGGCCCGAACCGAAGGTGAGGGCCATAAATATGCGCTCTGGGACACGTGTTAAGTACAATATTTTAAGTCTTCACCTGGCCACAATGCAAGTTTTCCCGTACGCGCAGCGTGCAGTAAAACTCGCATTATGGCCAGGTGTGACGTAAATATGATTTACGAGACTAATTATTTATTCTGTGGTGTTACGCATTTATGAGATGGGGTTAAGAGGTCGTATGACCTACCTTCTTGCAGCACAACAGCGAGTAGTACTATGCTACAGCTGGTACAATGTCACAAGGCCTACCTTTATAAAGTACGACAGGGACGTGGCGCGCGGGTGATTGTGCGCACAGTCCCAGCGCGGAGCGTTGTGTAGCAGTTAACTCGAACCATTGGGGAACTACCAGGAGCTCAGAAACAGAAGAAACTCGACACCTCGCTTGAAGACGAATATAGCCAGCCCATTGGTCTTACCCGCTGTTGGTAAGGATAAGGTAGTGCGGTAGAGAGAATTGCCGCTACCAGGAGTCCAGAAACAGAAGAAGCTCGCAGCAGCGAGTACTGCGTCCTGCTAGTGCAACGTCACAAGGTCTACCTTCTTGTAGCACAACGGTGACGTTGTCGCTGAGGTGGCGAGCGGCCTCGTCCGCGAAGGCCACGCAGCTGGCCGCGTGCCGCAGCCACCGGCTCGAGTCCATCAGGGCGTAGTATTGCGAGTCTTGGACCTGGGATACAATTCTTAGTATAAGATCCTAATCCTTGTATAGAGCAGAGCTCACCTAGCTCACAGAGCTACCAGGAGCATATGAACGGAACTATTGGTGCGCCTCGTTCGAAGGCGAACGTTATAGGTACTATTTGCTTGTTTTTAATTGTACCATAGAGACCGTTAACTCTTTGTCCCTCGGACAGTTGAAGAGGTCTGCCCGCCCCCTCATTATTCATTTGATTAGCGATACTGACAGCTAAAATCTTCCCTTAAACTGGTAATATGCATTCTGAAAAGCACGCTTCCTTTTCACTGGCGTCTAGTACTATTATTGCATCAATTTCATGCAAAAGGAATGTATCATATTCTTCTTCCCAGAACTTGTCTACAGGAACTGAAATCCGACAATAGTTACCGACACGCCAACATCAATTGCATCGCTGTAGACACGACGACTTAAGTGTTCCTGGCACTGAAGGTACCAGGAGCGCATAAGTACAAAGATGACTCACCCAGAATCCGCCGAGCGTGGTCGGCGTGCACAGGTCGACGAGCTTTTTGTAGGAGGACTGCAGCGCGGCTAGGGACGGCAGCGGCAGCGGACCCGAGGTGCCGCTGGGCTGCGCCAAGTTGTTCCCGCACAGGTAGACCACGTGGGGCGGGGTCAGCTTCGGATGGGAGCGGCGGACCTGGGCATAGACACATTTGGTGTAATAGAGGTTGGAATAAATGGGGTCAGGGACATATAAGGCTTGTCTACAGAGCTTGATTAACAAAACTACCAGGCCAAGCGCAAGGTGATTCAGCACAAGCACGCGGGGAGGCAGTTCAACTCGACGCTTCGGGAATACTTTATTCCCGGTTTACCCGCTCTCGAACCGCGTTATACGAGTGGGTTTGCACCAAACGGTCTGTAATCTTAAGCGGTGTGCGTTAAAATCTGAATGCATGGAAAGTTTGACAAGATTACATGGAATGACAGCTGCCGGCGTCATATTTAACGTTTATCGGTCTGCAATCGTAGGTTGGTGCTACCCGCCGTAATTGTTGCTAGGTGTTACAGAGACCATCATCATATCAGCCAAAAGACGGCCACTGCTGTACATAGGCCTCCCCCAAACTGTGCCACACTGACCGGTCCTGCGCCACCCGCATCCAGCGGACTCCCGCGACCTTTACCTGGTCATCAGTCCACCTACGCTGCGCCTCCCGAGGCCTGCAACTGAGGTACCACCTTAAAAAAACATCGAGTTTCCTAGACACTACACACTGACCTGCTCCAATAATACGCTCTCGTGCGTGGCAGCCTGCTCAGTAGGGAGCAGCTCCGCGCTCCGCAGCAGCGCAGCGCCCGCCCCGCGCCCCCACACCCACACGGGCACCCGCCCGGACCTGAAGTGCCGCGCGCTCTCCATCAGATTACAATCCAGCAAGGACTGAGGCACTATCAACGTCTCCCCCGCAGTCAGCATGAAGGCGTCTGATGTGCCATTAATGCACGTTATCCTCCAGTGGGGGCACTCGCACCGCTCCAGCTCCCGCTTCCAGTCTGAAGGCCGCATGAACATGTTCAAGTCGGGAGGCAGTGTCGGGTAGTACGGCTCTTTGTACTCGAAGGCGAAGAGCAGATCGTGCCGTTTGGGGAATGCGTGGTGGAGGAGAGCCATGGCGACTTTGCGCCCGTGCTCGATTGGCGAGTTGGCGAAACTGAATGTGAGGACTTTCATGTTCTGGAATTACACATTTAGATAGCGTGACATTCAGTCAATTGATAATTGAAGTAAGGATATTTACGTCACTCTAGGCAGTAAGTGAGATTTACCGCCAAGCGCAGCGGCAAATCTCACTTCTAACCCAGGAGAAGACGTAAAATTGTGTACGCACCACGGGCGGTAGTTCGTAAAGCCCCAGGTCGCATATTTACGGCGCTCACCTTCGGTTCGGGCCACAAACACCTGCGATCTGGGACATTCTAGGTATGTAATTTAATTTCCTATCATAGTTGAGCATTTAATAATGTTTGCAGGTCCCAGCACGTGTCCATACTAATAATGTAAAGTAGCTTCTGCCCGCGACTCCGTTCGCGTGAAACTCGTTTGTATCGTGGCTCCTTACAATTATTCTAGCTCTATTTCCCCCGTCAGGGATGATTTTCGGGATAAAAACTTTCCTATGTCCTTCCCCGGGACTCAAACTACGTCTATACCAAAGGGCATTGGGCAACCTTGTATGAGAAAAAAATGGTATTTAAGTTTTGTTTATAACTATTCAATATGACCTGCGGAAATGTATATTGCACATGTCTCGACTCCCATGCATTAAATTTGAAAACAAAACATGTTTATTTCGAATAGATCTATATGCTAATCTACAACTTTTACGAGTGGCTACTCGTCCAAAAAAAAATCCAACACTTAACCAAACCCCTTTCATCTAAATCGGTTATTAGGTATGGAGACATTTAGTTCAATTGCGGGGAAGGACATGGGAACTTTTCATCCCGGAAGTCACCCCTTTAGGGGAGTGAAATGGAGGGCGGAAGTTTTTATAGACGCACAATTTAAACGAGTTACACGCAGACGAAACCGCACGCAAAAGCTAGAATGAGCCAGATGGAGACCTACACCGACCAGAGTATAGTTCTAAAATTAATATAGAAAGATAATACAATTTACATACCTAAAATAGTGCCCAAGTCATACAACGTTACTGATAGAATCAGTCATTTGAGATGACAAACGTACGTGATGATGAAACCATACAGCGCGACACAGTTAAGCTGATTAGATAAATCGCCGTGTCAGGTTACTGAACCTTCGGACCTGTGTATAAATGTACCAGGGTCACATAAATACCTTGCATACGACTTGTAGCCCCTTAACATTGCCGCGCATATCTCCTTTCGGCAGGAGACTCCGCCGCCGCCTGGGTCCACCGTCCGTTACCCTTACATCGCTCACGTTCGTAAGCGCCACATCGTATGGCCCGAGAAGGTAGTTGAGTTGGCTGCATTCCTGGTAGATCAACATTAAAATCAAGAATTAAACGTAGAGCAAATCTAACATTACTTCAGTCAGATTTTAAAAAATACTGTTATCCAGTATTACGTAACATAAATTAAACTTAGTGGTGGAACGAATTCAATTCGATACGGCCACGGTCAAAATCGGACAAGAGACTATACACATTGCAGCTAGTAACATTAAATGTTTAGACCACAACATTTATAGATCATTACTAGGCCGGCACTGGAAGGAAAGGATTTATCTCCCGAGTGTGTTATAAGAATGTCTAATTAATACAAGGCTTGCAATCCCTGTTCCGTCCGAGGTATGTACCTACATGCTTTTCTCAGGCCATGGACTCCTGAAAAATAAAGTTATCTTCACTGTAGTGGCAGTCGACTGCGACTTAGTTTTTTATGGGTTTCCATGAAAAAGGTTTGCTGCTCGGCTGATCACTGATATGCTTCGGCCACCAGTCGGCAGTGCCTAAAGTGGCTAATGGTTTAGAATGTTATGTAGAACCGAAGCGGCCGTGGTAGCAGCACCGCGCTGTGCGCCTCGCCCACTACCAGCTCGCCTGTGGCCTGTACATTAAAGTGTCCCACTACTCACGTCGTCGACAGACTTCTCGAGCGGCACGAAGGACAGCTTGTAGTTGGTGACGAAGAGCGAGCCGAAGCGGCCGTGGTCGCGGTCGCTGAGCGGCGACAGCAGCACCGCGCTGTGCGCCTCGCCCACTACCAGCCCACCTGTGGCCTGTACATTGAAGTGTCCCACTACTCACGTCGTCGACAGACTTCTCGAGCGGCACGAAGGACAGCTTGTAGTTGGTGACGAAGAGCGAGCCGAAGCGGCCGTGGTCGCGGTCGCTGAGCGGCGACAGCAGCACCGCGCTGTGCGCCTCGCCCACTACCAGCTCGCCTGTACCACAAAATAAACAATTGAAATAAATACCCATACTCGAAAGTTGAATTGGAGAAGCAGCCACGGTACGGCAATAAAGGTTAAATGCGGTCGAGTCCCGCTGCATGGGTCGCGAAATGTTCTCATTGTGTTTAAAATCGATAAGTTTCTATCTAAAATGATATTTTTGGCACAGTCAGCATCATATAGTAGCACCCTAAGTACCCAAATATATCGTAACGCGTCCTAAATCGTTTAGTAATAAAGAGTTGTTGCGATATATACCTGCTAACTATATGATGCTGACTGTACTAGCTTTTGCTGCCGCTGTACTTATTTGCAGCCATCAACTACTCATTAAGTCATTCAAACAATCATTAATCTTTCTCTCGCTATTCCACTTCACCGAACTACGTTCATATCCAATTCGTTTACCATTCGAATCGCTCGCCTCTGGAACGGTCTCCCCGTTAAAATCCGTCAGTCTCCGACCAGATTCGCGTTTAAAAGATCTTTACGCAAGTTGTTTGCTAGCAGAGCCGTAAATTCTTAGTGTTCCTGTTCTCTATTTTCGTCTGTATGCATATATATATATATATATATATATATATATATATATATATATATATATATATATATATATATACGTTGGTTTCATACCCGAGCCTCATACAGTTTAGTATCTCGAGAAAATGTCTGTAATAGATGTTCTTTCAGAACTTTGCGATCTTTGGTTCTCTTGGTCTATGCACTACAAGTCGCACTACAAGTCATTGCTTGTCCTGTCTACTAAATAGAAAAAGATGGAAAATATTCTTCACGTGACAAAGACTCGAACCTAAATGGAGTGAGGTCATTTTTATAACTAGCGTGCCGAACAACAAAGTCACTCGAAATTAAGGCGAGACAAGTTGAATGAAGCTACATACGCGACACTAAAATAGCACTAGGCGGCGCAACATTATCGTAATTCTCCCCAGAAACACACACCACTACATTTTACGCACACTATCTCACTCTACTGTGATAGGTCACTGACCTCGGTTTTTTTTTTCTTTCGTGACATTGTAATTTTATTCAGTCACCGACCTCCATACCGAAAGTGAAATTGTCAAAACATATTGAAAAATGTCAGAGAGAGAGAGACTTGTAGACATTTTCTTATTCTGCGTATGTTTCTTAGGCACGTTTTGGTTAAGTATTATGAAATATGTACTATTGATAATGCAATAAATAGTACGTTACATTGGCAATGTTATAGCAACTCTATTCGGTTCTCGCTAAGGCGCAAAATTTCATGAAAATAAGCAATTCAGTTATTAACATTGCTTGAAAATGTTTGGGGTGTTTAACCTCGCTGAGGCTAGATTTTGGTAGGGACTCAGATCGAGCTGGCTTTTTGAGGGGGCGCTTGAGCCTGGATGGATACCTAAATTTGAAAATTTAATTTAATTCCAAAATGGAACTCATCCCAATAGAGGGGTCACTAAGCAATCACGTCAGTCTGAATTTATTTAAGGTTATTAATATTAGGTATAATCCTTATTTTCCTTTTTAGGTTTATGGTGCCGAATAGTCGAACAGTAAAGTAGTATTATATAGACTATCAATAATATGCAAATACTAAGTATAAAATACCGTCCTAAAATATAATTATACATTCGGCTTCTACTGCTGTTGTAAGTATTATTACGAAATTGTAACACCAATGTATTTGGTATACCCGTAAACCAATACCAGGCCAAAATATATTTTTTCTCAAACATGCAATGAAATGTTTCATTGTGTACTAGATGTTTCAGAAGGGTGCCTGTCGTATCGCATAATGTTGATCGTCCTAAAATTTTTTGACCGAGAATGTTTGGCATAATGTTGAGTGGCATACTACTTATTTAGCCTATTCATTTTTGCGCATACACATTTAAAAGTCCTAATGTATGTTTATCCTAATATTGATTACGCGAACATCGAATTACCTAAAAAGTAATAGTCCTAATTTTCATTGTCATAGTAATTATTTTGCCTATTGTTAAACGTGCTAAAAATAAACCACCTATACTATTTTTTTCCTAAATTTTATACTATTTCTAAACTGTGAGCAGACCCGACCTACATCTAGATAAATAAAATAGGTTCGTTAGTTGCCTTTTGCCCCTCAGAGCAGAAACAGGGGCCCCGCGAAGCGGGGCTCCGTCGACACGAAGGCGGGTCATAGGTTATTCAAGTATTAGGCAATTCTTAGCTGAGGCAACCTTCATTTAGATCATTTAGATAGGTTCGTTAGTTGCCTTTTGTGACTCAGAGCAGAAATAGGAGCCCCGCGAAGCGGGGCTCCGTCGACATGAGGGCGGGTCATAAGTTCTTAAAGTACGTACCTAAATAGGAAAGATTAGGTAACCACAAATAAAACATTTATTTTTACTATTTGTAAACTCTGAGCAGACCCGACCTACATCTAGATAAATAAAATAGGTTCGTTAGTTGCCTTTTGCCCCTCAGAGCAGAAATAGGGGCCCCGCGAAGCGGGGCTCCGTCGACATGAGGGCTGGTCATAAGTAATTCAAGTATTAGGCAATTCTCAGCAGAGCCAACCTTCATTTAGATAAATTAGATAGGTTCGTTAGTTGCCTTTTGTCCCTCAGAGCACAAATAGGGGCCCCGCGAAGCGGGGCTCCGTCGACATGAGGGCGGGTCATATGTTATTCAAGTAATAGGCAATTCTAATAGATATGTATGCGTAACAAAATGTATGCACAACATTTTTAGTACATTAAATATTAGTAACATCAAAGTTATGCACATCAATCATTCTAAAAAAAAACCTTCGACACAATAAACATTCGGACAATAAATATTTAGGACAATCGATATTAGGA
This sequence comes from Epinotia demarniana, assembly GCA_945867215.1. Taxonomy (NCBI): domain Eukaryota; kingdom Metazoa; phylum Arthropoda; class Insecta; order Lepidoptera; family Tortricidae; genus Epinotia; species Epinotia demarniana. Next base: position 2,884,093 of record OX244273.1, on the reverse strand, counting down.
ACAACAATTTCGGCAAATAACAAATATGCACAACAATGTTTATGCAATTCGATATTCGGCACAAAGTTGGTATGCGACAAAATATTAGGATCAACAATTTTATGCCACCCGATATAGACCCGTTTCAGAAAACTACTATTTTGCCTGACCGTGAAAGGGCTAAATATGTACACAGGTATTTTTTTGTGTCAAAACGTAAAAAAGTTACTCAAAGTAAGTTTAAAAAAAGGGATCTTTGGAATGAAAATGTAAAGATTGAATGATAAAATGATGTATAGTATGGGCAGTTATTACAAATATAAAACAATCGCAAATCCACAAGGAAAGGCAAGTCTTGCGGTACGTTGTCGTCACTCGAGAACCTTTCCACCCCAACAGCCACTTAAGTTTAATGATTCAGAGGTCTTTTTAGGTTACCGTAGTGCTGCTGCGAATAGCTTAATTTCTGATGCGATCACCCAGAGAAACTCCCACTATAACCCTCTCCATTGCTGTTAGGGTGACTTTGAGGCTACTTATGAGGACCATAGTAAGCGAAAACGTTTCTGTGTTATACCGTTATACGGCATACAGATTAAAGGCTCTAGTCAAGTAGTAGTAGAAACTGCAGAGTATTGTATAAAACATAATGCCGGCTGTACACTCTCGGCGAGACACCCAGAGAAAGACCGAGAACGAGAGTGTACATGAAGCTCTCGCCTTGTCTCGCCCGCTCGGGTCTCGCCTCGGTACATCTCGGTCGCGTGTCGGTTTTTGCGGCCGAGTCAAAGGGCTGTTCCACGGTTCAAATGACGCAACAAGAGTGTACATGGTGTGCTCTCGTCGAGAACTCCTTCCCCGAGACTCTCGGCGAGAGGTCTCGGCCGAGAGTGTACAGCCGGCATAAAAATATATGTATGTGCGAGAGAAGCTGCCTGAACGCTGACCAGCCGAGTTGGATTCTATGATTGAATTCTTTCTTAAAGTTGGACGTGCCTAACTGTACAGTTTGTCCTAGGTAGGTATATATAATCGTCTACAACTTCGAGCGTAAAATGTCCAATTGAAAGAAAGAAAGAAGGTGTGTCTTCGCGGCAGTGAATCGGTCGCTGTTTCAGCATTATGTTGAGGTGTCAGACAGACACCTACAGCGCTGATTTTTAGACAACACCGTACGTGACCCACGGAACGCAACACATTTATTGACATTTATTATTGTTAACATAATATTTATCAATGTTATGAAATTAACTATTATTATAATTATTCTATTATGTTAATGAGTGTAATGAATGACGATCTTTTTCGGGAGGTAGAATAATATAATATTTTGTATTCGCAGTTAACTCATTAAGCTTATATTATTAAAAATTACGAACATGTTAGAAGTTCTCGAAATCTTGACTTTTTATGCAAATTGATATTGTAATTTTTAATGTGTAAAAAATAAATACATATAATCTTATCTAGATTAGATTAGATCTAGTCTTATCTAATTTACATAAGCAATTTACGTATAGGTAGTCATTGGTTAGAAACTAAAAACATAATAAAAGTATTTTTTTCTGAGTAAAAGGAAGTCATCAGTACATTCACGATGATCATAAATACTCTTTGGGGCTCCCCATTGCCACATCCAATGAACTTTGCTGATTTTGATACGATATCTACAAAATAATAATATCTGGTAAGCAACAATATATCGTCAACTCGTGAGGAATCGTGGAATCTGTAAGTTAATTCAAAGCGTCCATATGCTTCTATATCTGCTTACCATCAGGCAAACCGTATGCTTGTTTGCCAACAACGTGGTACCAAAAAATATATAAAAGCTTTTAAAGACGTCAATTGCACATAAATTCTTTGGTTATTGTACTGACTGCCGTGCTTCCTGGATGGCCCCTTGATTGAGATTCATGCTTGTAAGTAATGTATTTTACACGTATTTCTTTTCTACGTATAAGATTACAAATTATATGCCATTTATATATACTACTAGCTTCTGCCCGCGACTCCGTTCGCGTGGAATTCGTTTATACGCAGCTCCATACAAACTTTTACCCCCTCATTTCACCCCCTTAGGGGATGATTTCGGGAATAAAAAGTATCCTATGTCACTCTCCGTCCCTTCAACTATCTCCACTTAAAAAATCATGTCAATTCATCGCTCCGTTTTACCGTGCAAGACGGACAAACAAACAAACAAACAAGCACACACACTTTCCCATTTATGATATTAGTATGGATATGCATAAGTACCTAAATGACCGAGCTCTGCTCGGGTGAAAATAGAGAAAACTATAAGTATAACATTTATTTTTTCGCCTTATCACAAAGGAATACGGTGCCAAACTGTAAAAATAACTCTGAAGTCGATTTTAGCTAAGATCTAAATCAATCATAGTTAGCAAATTCCATTGATTTAGATCTTACATAATTGTATTCTCATTGGCAACCATAAAAACGGCCGTTGAGCTTGCGGGGTAGGCATCCCATCCCTAAATATCTTGCGAGTACGGCACGGAACCCTCGTGAATGAGTCTGACTCACACTTGACTGACGAGCAAGCAGAGTATAAAAGCAGCATAATATAAATATATATGTCTAGTGAATTCCTTAGCCCTGAGGGAGTAGGTAAAAAACATGAAACAATTACTTCAATAGTAGGTGTATGTTTTATACCACAATAATAATATAAAAGTATAACATACAATGAAATCATCCAACATGAATTATTTTATTTTTCTGGTTATTAAATGAAGATAGGCCACCAAATTATGCACATGTATATTATTATTCATTCATTCTCATACATGAGAGGAGGCCTGTGCCCAGCAGTGGGACGTATATAGGCTGATGATGTGTGATATTATTATGTGCCATGGAAAACTTCATTGTTTAGGCGCATTTATTTATTACAATTATTTGATACTTCTTGTTCACTCTCTCTCAAGTCTGCCATGAACACGCTTAGTGACTTTCCGCTACATACGGGGAAGACCACGGGATCGGCAACCAGCGTAGCACGTAGAGATTCTTGGCAATGAATGTGTTAAAAACTTGGGAGTTGAAGTGTAGTTAGGATGTATCTTGAAGAACAGTATTCAATCGGGTGACACTATTTCGTCTTGATTTGACCACAATAAACGCAATTGCATCATTCTTGCAAATTCCGAGTAGAGTATCAATATTCTGACACTGTCTTTCCACATTCAATTTGTTAACACTGCAGGGGATTTTACTGGACGGCGTCATTATTATGGCGGGATCACAATATATTATTATAAACGTTATAGTTCGTACACGATTCGATGCTCATTGTAGTTATTTATCATTATTTTATTGATGAAAATTATAAATGTGCTGCCTAAGAAAACTTAAATGACAAATGTCAAATCCAAGTCAAATCTTCCTATATGACAGATGATGGTATGATAAATACGCACACATACACCTTACTAGACGATGTGACCAGCGAATTAAAAAAATACTCCACGTAATAAAGAAACGTATTTGAACTTTTTTCATTAAGAATGGTCTACAAGAGGAATAATCGGGTTGTAATGGTTGGGATGTGAACGAAATTTTGAGTTTTATATCAGCACAAATTGTAAATGTGCCAAAAAAACTATTTGGATCGTTTATCCAACCACACGACATCCTATTCATTCTCCCTAAAAATGTATTATTATCAAATGGCTGGTATTAAATTAGCGAATTATACAATTGTCAAAATGAAAAAATTGCGACAGACGTCCTTCCAGTCCGAGGCCGCTCGGCCATCTGCCTACTAGAATGTCTAGAATTCAAGCGAAATGACTTACGCTCACCCGATGTCAGCGTGATTTTGTATTTATGTGCTTAATTACACTAATTCACGATTATTAAAAATAAAATGAGCCCACTTGCTTGTCACATATATAATAAGGAATAAAAGGATACAAAAATAAATACTGAATATTGACTAGGTAAAAAATGGTACAGGTTATTAGTCAACTCGACCTACCGCAAAACGCAAATTCAGACCTGACTTTGCGATCCTAATCCATCGAGGCAAATGAATCAAATCGTGTTTTGGGCCTCATGTGCAGTAGAAAATATCTTCAAATATCATTTAAAGAATAAACTGTCCCATTTTATGTAGTTTTCGCGTAATAAACTACAAAATTCGAAGCCCCATTCTACACCCCTCCTCAAGATGCCTCACCTTAATAAAACAAAGACCCTTATTCCCATACAGTATGGCTAAGCTCATCTTTAATAATCCTATTAGATGCTACGCACTGTAATCGTCTGCGTAAACCCAGTGATCCGGTTCGAGGGACCAATTAAGGTAACGGGTTAATTAGATGCGCGGGCGCTCTTGCAATCAAAGTACAATGACATGACATGTCACGCCGGCGTCAGCTGCCGTTGCCGACAGCGTCATCTAACGGTAGATGACAATAGGACAGGTTAAACGTCATACTACTATGAAATGTTTATACAATAGAGCTGAAACTTACCGTGAAGGGGCGCGAATGCCCTTGTATTCAGAGCAAAGACGTTGCAGTGTCCAAGAGGCAACCGAATGGCTCTCGGTATTTGAGCTCCCGAAGTGTCGTGGAACCGCCCTGTGCAACCCGAACTGAGCCAACTTGGACTGGGGCGGATATAGAAACAATGTAGGAAAAAAAATACGGGTTGCACAGGGAGGTTCCACAACGCTTCGGGAGCTCAAACACCGCGAGCCATCCGGTTGCCTCTCGGACACTGAAACTACGGGTTATTACTTTAACTATTGCCGGACAAATAATTAATTAAAGCCCACACACAATCGAAGGAATTCAAAGTACGGCGGTAGGCGCTGAGCTGTCATCCGGTTTGAGGAAATGGAGTGAAATAAATGAATTATATTCTGCAAGTAGGCCGTAATGGCACTCTTACAAGGGTCATACTCAAATTTAGGTTCGCTTCCCGTGGACACTATAAAAGTTAAGGGCTACGAAGCCTAATTTTGGTTTGGACTCTTAATCCGCATAAACAGCGTCTCCTCTTCTATATTACTATTCGATAAAAACCTTATTTATATGCACGTGAGCTCTTAATTATTGACCACAGGAGAGACGAATTTCGTTTATACACTGGGTTCACCCGAACACACTGTATAAGCAAAATTCGTCTCTCCTGTGGTCAATAATTAAGAGGTCACCAGTAAAACAGTCAGTATTTTTTTAACAAAAGCTTATTACAATGATAGTTCTTAACCTACTTAAAAAAGCGAGCTTCGGATAAAGAGGAGTGGCAGGAAAGATCCCACCGGGTCGAAGTTCACATGAAAGGGCTCTCACTCAAATTAGATAAGATAAGATACCGAGAAGACGTACCGTGATAGTGTATGTCAAAATAATCAACCTCGTCATCGGCCTATATGCTCCCACTGCTGGGCACGGGCCTCCTCTCATAGGTGAGTGCGGATGGGGAAACTAAGTAATAATATAGGTAACTACACTCGCGGTCAATGAATACGGGCCACCCTAAATTAAATAACCGCAATAGGTTTTTTTTATATTTAACACTAGTTTTATTTACATAATATACTATTATTTATAATACCCAACTGTATTAGCAATTTACGGGATTCTATCATAAAAATATAAATATCCAAAAATTAAGGTTTTTGCTATATCTCTCTCCGTTAACGTTGTTTTTTACATGGGTTTCTGCGAGTCCGATTTAAACCTGGTAACGTTGTTTATAGAAAGTACTTTTTTTGTAGTTAAGATGTAAAATAAAATAAAATATTCATTGATTCATATTAATTAAAAGGTCTTTTTAGGAAATGTGACGGTATTTTACCGACCCGTATTCATTGTCCGCGAGTGTAGATAAATTCAATAAGTATTTAAAACCCCCAGACCACACGCAACAAAACATAACTAAGAACCACCATCAAAAACCGCACGTTTAAAATTATTTCGAAATATTAATTTGTTCCTTGTTAATGTTCACCGCTAATTCCCGCATTGAACATCCTATTATAAATGCGAAATTGTGTCAGTCTGTCTGTTACCTCCTCACGCTCAAACCGCTGAACCGATTGAGATGAAATTTGGTATGAAGATAGTTTGAATCCCGGGGAAGGAGATGGGATACTTTTTATTCCGGAAATCATGTCCCTCCGGTCAAACGTGGGGTGAAACTTTAAACGCGTTTCAAGCGCACGGATTTGCGGGCATAGAAGCTAGTCCTGTGCATATCTCTAAAAAAAGGAATAGTAAATGTATTGAAGAACACCACTAAACTGTTTTGTATCGTATTACTATACAAGGACATTTAAAACAGTACCAATTAAATTTTATACATTCATATCAATGCATTTACCCATAAAAATTATCATTAATGAGGAAAGAAAAAACGTTATAGTGACATTAATATTCAATAAATAAGTGTAGGTTTATAATTGTGTGGCGAATGTTCGCGGTTACTGGTTTGTATGTTAATTAACAAATAAGTTCCTGTCCAAAAATAATTGGTACAAGCTTATATTGCCAACTGTACTTTTCTGTACGAGTATACCGTCATCCAAAATAACGAGCCCAAATTCAACGTGGTTCCATCCGTTAAGTCCTCAGTTCCAATGGCCATCTTCTTTTTCCATCATCAGATCGGCTCGATGGTAGTACCATATTGAATTGTCATCCAAAAAAATATACCCAAAAATACCTACAGCTCAATCGGTTGTAGATATCTGCTTCCAAAATTGAGTTGTTAGATTCCAGCCAAACAAACATAGTTTAACACTTAACATAGATTGCAAGTTAAATAATAGTACCTATTACGTAATAGTACATTACGTAACTAGGGCGGTGAATTCGTGAATGCCCCAGATCGCAGGTGTTTGTGGCCCGAGCCGAAGGTGAGGGCCCTAAATATGCGCTCTGGGGCTTTACGAATTACCGCCCGTGTTGAGTACAAAATTTTACGTCTTCACCTGGTCACAATGCGAGTTTTCCCGTACGCGCAGCGGGAAAAGTTGAAAAAACGACATCTTCATTTCAAAGTTCAAACTTAAAACTCAAACTCAAAATGATGTTGATGAGTGAGGCCTAGTAACAAGCACTTTCAAATCGTTAGTTAGAAACATAATCTTGAGCTAATTTCTTAGAGCAATTTATTAAACATAAAAAAATAAAAATTATATGAAGTAAAAATTGTATAGAAAATACTAGTCTAGAATGTTTCTAGAAAAACAATCTAAAGTCAAAAAATAAATAAACCGAGAGTAATAAATGAAAAATTCAGGCATACTTAATTAGTTCCATGGAGTTCAATATCTTAAAACCGGCTAAACCGATGTTGTTGGAACGTAGCTAAGAACTATGTAGATCACGTCAGCTTTCGGAGAAAAACCACATTAAAATCGGTCCATTCCTTTAGGAGCTACGATGCCACACGCACACACAGACACGCCAAACTTATAACACCCCTCTTCTTGCGTACGGGGTTAAAAATAAAGGTGAACGAATTCGTTTAAAACAGAGTTCTAATATCACTTTTGGAGTTCGGGGCGTCTCTACCAAAGTTAGGCATAATCTGCCTATATTGTTGGTGAGTCAAAACCGAAGAGACCCTTTGAGTCGTCATGGCAACTACGTTTCGCAACCAGTTGCGATGGAAGAATATTCCTTCTTCGTTAGCATCTAGTTGTGAAAGAAGAACTTTTTACCTACCCTTTTACTACGCAACCAGTGGCCAAAAAAGAAATTATGTCATAGTACCTATAGTATAGGTATTAGGTACCTAGCTAAATATGTTTGTCGTAACCAATCCAACAATTATTGGTCATTAATTGATTACGTGATTTATGTGACCTACCCTAAAATCGACTGACATTCCCTAGTCCAATGAAGAATGCAATAGGAAATCAACCTTAAACTGCATACTTACCTTACAAACCAACATTAATTAGGTACTCTATTTGAAACTGAATCCACCACTGCTATCGCGGAGTTGACAAAAGAAACGCAAATTCACATTGTTGTGCATGTAACAACAATGAGAATTAAGTAATTATTTGTTTAAGTGTCTCGTAAATTCTTTTGTTTTGAACAAACGTATAGGCGGCGATGAGAATTGGATGTCGCTGGTCTCTTAGGCTAACTGGGGTAACGTGAGGACCTCATATATATATTACATAGCTTTAAACAGTAAAACAAATTAGTAGAAACATCCGATGGGATGTACTCACACAGGCACGCGTCGCTACAATAAACTTAAGCGCAAGTCGGGGTAGTCGGCGGTACATCAGTCCATGCATTGCATCTGCCCTGCCCCCAAGAACTGGTTTTCAATGGAGCGCAAGTGTAAAATAAAAAGATCTTGAGACTAGTTGAGATACTCATCATCATCATATCTGCTGAAAGACGTCCATCGCTGAACATAGGCCTCCCCCAAAGAGTGCCACAGTAACCTGCCACCCGCATCCAGCGGACCCCCGCGATCTTTACCCGGTCATCAATCAGTCCACCTTGTGGGGGCCTAGCCACGCTGCGCCTTCCGGTACGAGTTCGCCGCTCGAGAACCTTTCCGTCCCAACGGTTGAGATACTGCTAGAGCTAATATTTACCGTGACTTGGGTTATATTGAGACGTTAATGACGTTATACAGGGAACCCCGAACGGTGCTTACCCCCCAGGACGAGGCGCGCAATTCTAGATGCGGAACCGATATCTATTTTTAGTTAATATGGTACAGCAAAATATGTAAATATGTGTCGAATTAGTTTGTTAGTAGACAGCATGAATTGATCGGTATTAACGTGAGCAATACAATTATTTTCGTTGGCCTACGTGGGTGTCAAAAGATTGGAGAATATACGAAAAAACCGCGGGATAATGCATGGGTGGGTAAATGCTTCAGTCCCCAATTTTGATGGCTCCCGTATCCGCGATCCTCGGATCTATTGCCGAGGGGGGCGCCTATGCCGTAAATTCTAATTGGACATTTATGACATGACATGACATGACATCACAATATAATAGTTGAATGTTGTAACTCGTTGCATTTTCACAAGCTTTATAATAATAAGAATAATAATAATATTCTTTAATGCACTACAATATAAGAACAAGTTTCTATCAAAAATTTCATTTTTGATACAAGCTTTTATTGCCGACTGTACTTTTCTGTATACCATCATTAACTACTCATTGAGACGATTCTAACGAGCCCAAACTCAACGGGGTTACGTCGGTTAAGTATAGGGCTTGCAATATTCGCCCGATTTTGTTAGCCGGATATTTCGACTATTAAAATTTTTGATATTCGGATATCCGGATAAAACGAATAATTTTCGAATATCTCTTTTGTCCCATAAAAATTTAATTAAATGATGAAAATATTACACTAAAAAGTGAGTAGGTAATGCGGCATACGTTAGATTTTGGTGAATTTGGCAGCCAAAGCAAAAAGTTTCCCTAAAATATCTGTAGCAGTCACTAGGAGCCAGTAAGAAACGTCAATTTATGTATTTGCCATGATCATTACGAATATAAGTATGTCGGATCGTGGGCGTATGCTAAGAGGGGTGATCCCATCATGTCCTGGATTCTCGGGCATAAACACACGTTACTAAATTTACAAGCATAACTTCTCGCTCCACTTCAGCATTGTTATAATATCATAAGAAATACAGTGAACTGGCAATTTCGGCTCTCAGTTACCACCGAACGGCCTTTAATACAATTCATCACCAAGGAAAGCAACCATCGCTAATTATATAATCTCTTACAGCTTGAATTTCAACTGTCTTCTAACAAAAGTTTATCGAAAGATAAATTATCTTTCGATAAACTTTTCTCCCCGTGTGGAAGTAGGATTCAATTCTTTAAATACTCGTATAATATCCTATTTCTTAGTGAACATCAATCGTTCGCGATCTGAATGCACCTAAATATTGTAGGTACCTACCTACTACCTAGGAGATACTAGTCTTACTTCCAGATTATTATCAATGCGTAACAAAAAACATACATGAATCATCTAAAAAAACCGAAGTGTGTGATTTGTAAATAGGTTAGCCGCTCATTTGATTTCGGATTTTAAAAAAGGTAGCCTAAATGTTTCTTCATCAAAGCAGCCCATACTTTGCTTGGCAACCACAGTGTCCACAATCAGTTTAGGGGTCCTCGAAATTGTCAACTGTGGTTGCTACAAGCAAGTGAGTGGTTAGTCTAAATAACCATCCATTAATTGTTTTTAAACGTGGTGGTTTTTATCCGACTATTATGTTATAGCATAATATGTCCTTATGTCACTCCCATGCCATGGCTAAAAGATATCTAACGACGCTTCATATGTTAAGATCCGTCTCACTGCTTAAGTTGTAAACGGTGCTATAAAATTGGCAACCATATCTACACTAGTTTTGTTTTTGTAAAATGCATTTTTAATGCGTATATAACAAAAATATAAAAATTACATAATTCTTCAATATTGTATAGTGTCCCCATCATCCCCATAACCCAAATTCCTTTAGATTCTTAAAATAGCTATTGTTTCCTAAGAATCTGAGAAAATATATCGCACACATTTAATTTCTTCAGTAGGTAAGTGAGAAACGGCGTAATTTACTTGCTCTTTCTTATTTTTTCGGATAAGACTGATTTAAACTAATTTTCAATTGAAACATCCGACAAATTTCTACGAAAATGAATACAATGTTGATTTATTCAAGTATTCGAAATATTCGTTTTATCCGGATTTGAAATGATTCTAAATTCGGATACCAAATTGGGCGAATATTCGAATAAAACGAGTATTCGGATATCCGGATTGCAAGCCCTGGTTAAGTACTGAATTCTCATGGTTACCTTCTGTCTCCATCATCAGATCAGCTCGATGGTACCATATTATTGAATTGACATCCAAACTTTACTCATACCCAAAATTTCAGCTCAATCGGTGACCGGGAAGTGGGTCAAATTTAACTCGCAAGATTGGTCCCATACTATAGTGCGTTTTTTTAGCATTAGAAAGAAAGATAAAGCACGAACCATGAGGTCTTTTATATAAGACACTTCATGCTACACAACTGTCAAAGTATCTCAAACAGCCTAAAAAAAAGACATTATTGTTGTCTACCCTAAAATGATAAAAGTGTTTTCATTATTTATATCTAAATAATACTTACAACAATATTTTTATTTTGAAAGTAAGTATTTATTTTTTGATTCTTATTTTAAATTTCGTTATTCAGTTCTGGAAAGGTTGCATAATAAAAAACCTAAAGAAGTTGAGGGTTGAAACGAGCGGTTCGTTTTTTTCGCTGTCGACATTGTCAATCGTATCACGTTCCTTTTCTTGTTTTCTTGGTAATCAACAAATTGTTGAACTCAGATAACGAGATTATTACGTGAGTATCTATTTGTTAATTAATATTAAGATTTTGTTTTTCGCTGTGTGTGGTGGCGTGCGGGCTGCGATAGACCAACCAGAGGTAGGCCCAAGTGGCTTGCAAAAAATACTGACTCAATTAAAGAGACAGAAACATATGGTGGTCAACAAGCTGGTGTGTGAACTTTGCAGCAAGGATGAATTTCCGGGTAAGGTAGATTTAGTAAAAAAAACGGCTGAAGCTGCCGGAATATCATCTGCCACCCGTCTACAAAATAACGAATATAGCCCTGATAAGTTCTCGTTCTGGTAAGGACTTCGTGACATCTAATATTTGTCAAAAGCAGAAAAGGTTGACTACCACTGCTTCTTTGTTTACCGTATTTCTAAACCTAAAAAAAAGTACTATAACGTACATATACATACTAACAGGGCAAGTTAAATAAAAGTTACAAGAGTACATTATATGAATAAAGGTAACAACAGGCGGTCCTATGGCTTTAGAGCGATCTCTTCCAGACAACCTTTGGGTAGCAGGTTTATATTAATTTGCCTTTGTATAATTATGTAAGTCTGATGCGGCTAGCGCAGGACCGGTCACTTAGGCACTCTTTGGGGGAGGCGTATGTCCAGCAGGGACGGCTTTCGGGTGATATGATGATGATAATTATAATGTAAGTCTAATGAGAATGCGAATGGTACAATCAGGGGGGCTAGCACAACTGAGGCAGCCGCGACGCGAGTCGAGAAAGATCTACCCTCCTCTTTCGAATTTGCACGGTGCAAGTGAGAAAGGGGAAGCTCAGTCGCGCGCGAAGTGACTTGTCGCCAAGTTGTGCTAGACGTACTGGTTTGGAGATGGACACGGAAGGTGGCCATAGGCACTCCTGAATTACACACGATTAGGGTGCCTTTCCACCAGAGATGCGCTATGCTTGCTATGCTATGTTTCCATACATTTGAAACGTAGCTCCAGCTACAGCTACGTTGCACATCTCTGGTGGAAAGGCACCCTTACCCTGTCGTGTTTAGGCTTATTGTAACCCACTACTGTTTTGCATATTTTGCATTTTTATTCTGTACCTATTATAATATTCTTACCTCTAGATTTGTGAGATCAAAAACTTTAACGCTGCGACTTAGGATTACCGGTCGTAAAAAAAATGTAGAGCTACAATTTCGCGCATCGCTACCATTCTCTTTAGGCTATCTAATACTCGTGCGAAAATGCTATCTCCCTCGCTCGGTATTGTTAGCTCGATATGCTGTGTCGCTCTGGTGCGGAAACTTGCGAAAATCGCCATGAAATAACGTTTTTGTCAAAACATAAGAAAACCAAGCTATTTTACAGTCAACAGTATTATTATCTGCCACAATAAAGCACGCATAAATATCTGACACGGTTCTATGTGTAGATTGTGTAAGTGTTCTGTGGTAGGGCCCTACTGTAAGGATGTGTCAGATATATGCCTGTCTGATATTGGTGCTGGTACATTATTATATTTTCTCAAACATGCAATGAAATATTGACGTGTGTTTTTCATAATGAGCTTCGAAGTGTCACGTTTCGTTTCGGCCGCAGCGAAACGAGTGATTCGTAATGGCATTTCATACAAAATTGGAGGCCTAGGCCTGCAAGATGGTTTTCATTAATTTCCATTCCACCATTTCTGGCACAGGATCACGGCGTTCAGCATTGAAAATTAAAGTTTGATTTCTTGGAGTTTTTTTAATTTATTTCATTGCATGTTTGAGAAAAGCACTATAGGTACATACCTCGGCGTGAAAAGGGGTTGCCAGCCTCATAAGTTCATAACTATCCGACCTCGCTACGCTCGGTTGGCAACGCCTTACTTCCCGGCCTCTGTAGTAAAATGTTCTTATTAAAATAGTAGTTCTTACTCAATTTCATTTTATTCCGATAACCCCCCCTCCCCGTGTGGTGTCGGGTTAGAATTTCAGCACCCCCTTTCTTCCCGTGGGTGTCGTAAAAGTCGACTAAGGGAGCAGGGTTAAAGTCTGTTGTGGGCGATGGGCTAGCAACCTGTCACTGCAATATCACATTTTGTCGATCTTTTATGCTAAAAGTGGCGCTGGAACATACGTTTCATGTGCTCTGCCTACCCCTTTTAGGGATAAAGGCGTGAATGTATGTATGTATTCCGATAAAAAATACATTAATTTACGGAGGACAAGCCAGGACGTCTATCATGCATGAGACGGCCGCGACATACTCGCGATTTTTCTCACACTATACCTCTTGTTCTGAGTGTTCTAATAATAGAGAGTCGGATAGTGCGAGAAAAATCGAGAGCTCGCGCGCCGTCGCGTGATAGCCGTGCTGAAACGTGTCAGCGATAACGATAATCATCATCACGAATTAGCGAATTGCCGAAGAAAAGTGAGTCAACCTTCGCACTACCGCCAGGGGCACAGCGCTCGCTGGTCCGTTAACTCATTTTATCAGTGTTCGTTCATTGCGTGCGACCGTGAAAAGTTTGCATTGACTCACTTCTAGCCGAAACAAAAACATGTCTTAGTGTAAATAATGCTGTTTTAGTATTATAATTTTGTAGAGAACCTTCAACGGCTTGTATAGAAAACGTCAATTGTTTTTATACGTTTTTCGCATTATCATATAAGACGCAAAAGTGTGAAAAATTTGTGACTGCGACTGAAAATTCTTGAGTCGCTTTTTAGTCCAGGGCTGTTATTCGCTACGCGCTAAAGCGGCTCACCCCGCCGGTCACCCGTCACGAACCTAGACCTCTACCTAAGCTTGGTTACTACGCATCGCGGTGTTAAGATATATTAGTGGGTGAACGTTGAGATGAACTTAAAACGAGTTACAGAATAGGGGGGCACGGGAATAGAGGACTGCACCTTCGGTAATTACCAAGAGCGCGATTTTTTCTTGTCATTACAATATATAGAGTTTGAGTACCTACTGTCGACGACAAAAATAGATATCAGCTTTTGAAGTTGGGTTAGGCATTACACAGGGTTTTTTTTCAGTGACAATAGGTAATCCAAGGAACTATTATACCAATAATATTTGTCTTTAATATAACATGTTGACGACGCTTGAACAAATTATCAACTTCTTGAAGAAAATACCTATTACTGTATCTATTTATAATTATTGCTGTTATTTGCACGGCCTTTGATAACCCAACCAGGTACAGGAATAGTATAGTGCAGAGGCCGGCAAAATAAGGATTGCCAGCCAAGTAGATATAGTATAGATCGTATGTGTAATTTGTAGCGTTTTTCTCACGCAAATATTAAGAGTGCAGCGAGCGAAATATCAAGCTTAGAAGGATGGATCAAAATTTATTCAGTCATCTCCTTCCCAAATAACCCATTGAAGAAATCACTTCCCCTATTACCGGGTCCTGGCTACCAGAGCGCGTACGCGATACGTAGTATAAGTAACATTTAAGAAAAGTTGAAAAACACCCGATATTTCCATTACAAAGTTCAATATTTTAAAAACGGCTTAACCGAATTTGTTGAAAGTATACTTAGCTAATAACCATCCCGATCACACATCAGCTTTGGGACACAAAATCCGCATTAAAATAGGTCCATTCGTTTAGGAGCTACGATGGCACAGACAGACACACATACACAGATACGTCAAACTTATAACACCCGTTTTTAGCGTTGAGGGTTAATGACTAATCGTAATCTGGGCTGTTATTCGCTAAGAGCTAAAACCGCTCACCCCGCCGGTCACCCGTCACGAAACTAGACCCCTACCTACGCTTAGTTACTACGCATCGCGGTGTCAAGATATGTTTGTGGGTGAGCGTTGAGGTGAGCTTAAAACAAGTTACAGAATAGGGGGGCAGGCAGAGGTGAGGCGTATCAGCGTCTTCCGAATAACAGCCCAGGAGAATTATATCCAGCGTTTATTAAAACGCAAGGGATTAAAAACATACCTGGTCTTAAAACACCCATAACACTTGCACGGTCACGACAAACTGACAAAACGGACGTGAATGGGACGCTACTTCCCGTGCTTCCGCGGCCTAGGTACCAGGCGATCATAGATGGCGATACAGTTAAACCCACGTTGCGCATACGCAATGAGCGCATTAGCGTCAATTGCATCACCAATCGAAACGCACACTGACTTACGCATATTACATTTTTCTTGCCAATAATATATTCATTTTTATGACGTAGGATTGCTAAAAGTGGCGCTGGAACAAGTTTCATGTTCTCTGCCAACCGCTTTAGGGAATAAAGGCGTGAATGTATGAATATATGTACTAGCTTTTGCCCGCGACTCCGCCCGCGTGGAACTCGTTTATATTGTACCCCATACAAACTTTCACCCCCCCCTTTCACATCCTTAGGAGATGATTTTCGGGATAATAACTATCATATGTCCTTCCCTGGGACTTAAATTATATCCATATTTGATTTCATCTAAATCCGTTAAATGGTTAAAGCGTGAAGAGATAATACATAGATAGTGTAGTAAGATACATACACACTTTCGCATTTATGATATTATGTAGTATGGATGTACATGTATTTCGACTATGGAAATGGCAGCCCTAGCTTATAGTATAGAACTAATTGAAATGTCAAAATGCTGGATGGCAAGAGATTTTAATTTTTATTGATTCAGAGTGAATCAGCCTTTACATCATCATCCAATTACAGTAAACTGGTATGGGGAAGGATTTTTATTAAGCTTTGCCTGTGACTCCACACCACCCCATTCTTCAAGCTGTTATGATTACTACATATCTTTTTCTGGAAGAGATCCCTTACAGGAATAAGTTCTCTGTTGTACCAATTAAACCTATTTTGTCTGTATTTTTAGATGTTTCTTTAAATCCTGGGAGGGGATCCCATATTGCCTTCTAGAAAAATAGAATTGATAATTTGAAATGAAGTCAAGGTATATATATATATTTTAATAATCATCATCATCATCATCATCATCATCATCATATCAGCCGAAAGACGTCCACTGCTGGACTTAGGCCTCCCCCAAAGAGTGCCAAAGTGACCGATCCCGCGCCACCCGCATCCAGCGGACTCCCGCAACCTTTACCAGGTCATCAGTCCACCTTGTCGGGGGCCTACCCACGCTGCGCCTTCCGGTACGTGGTCGCCACTCGAGAACCTTTCCGCCCCAACGGCCATCGGTTCTACGTGCTATGTACCCCGCCCACTGCCACTTAAGTTTAGCGATCCGGAGGGCTATATCGGTTACCTTGGTTCTGCTGCGGATAGCCTCATTTCTGATGCGGTCACGCAGCGAAACTCCCAACATGGCCCTCTCCATTGCCCTTTGGGTGACTTTGAGCCTTCTTATGAGGCCCATAGTAAGCGACCACGTTTCAGTGCCATATGTCATCACTGGCAACACACACTGGTCAAAGACTTTCGTCTTGAGACACTGCGGAATATTGGACGAAAAGATTTGCCGTAGCTTCCCGAACGCTGCCCAGCCGAGTCGGATTCGACGATTGACCTCTTTCTCGAAGTTGGACCTACCTAACTGGATCGTCTGTCCTAGGTATACATAATCGTCTACAACTTCGAGCGTAAAGTGTCCGATTGTAATGGGAGTTGGTACTACATGGGCATTTGACATGATCTTCGTCTTATCCATGTTCATTCTTAGACCAACTCGCTCGGATGCTTTACTGAGGTCATCGAGCATCGTACTTAAGTCCTCCATGGTCTCAGCCAAGACTACTATATCGTCAGCAAACCGAAGGTGAGTGATGTACTCGCCGTTGATGCTGATGCCTAGCCTTCTCCAGTCCAGAGTCTTGAAAACGTCCTCCAGTGCAGCGGTGAACAGTTTTGGAGAAATAACATCTCCTTGCCTGACTCCCCGCTGCAGCGGAATAGGTTTCGAGTTCTGGTCCTGGAGTCGGACTGACATAGTGGCGCTCTCGTACAAACACTTCAGCACCTCGATATAGCGAAAGTCAACTTGGCACCGCTGGAGAGACTGCAGTACAGCCCAGGTTTCAATCGAATCGAAGGCTTTTTCGTAGTCCACGAACGCTAAGCAGAGAGGCAGGTTATATTCCTCGGTCTTCTGTATAACCTGACGAAGCGTGTGGATGTGGTCTACGGTACTAAAGCCTCTTCGGAAACCGGCTTGTTCGGGAGGCTGGAAGTCATCTAGCCTGCGTACGAGACGGTTTGTAATGACCCTCGAAAACAGCTTATAGACATGGCTCAGAAGTGAGATGGGTCTGTAGTTCTTCAGCAGAGTGTTGTCACCCTTTTTGAAGAACAGCACCACCACACCTCTGTTCCATGCCTTTGGAGTTCTCCCTTCCAGTAAGACGGAATCGAACAACTTCTGAAGGGCCGTAAGGACCGGTTTTCCACCCGCCTTCAGAAGTTCGGCTGTTATTCCGTCTTCACCGGGTGCTTTGTTGTTCTTGAGCTGTTTAAGAGCCATTACAATCTCGTACAGGCTGATGTCCGGGATGTCGTCGGTATAGTGTCGGGTTAGTCTAGCTCTAGGGTCTTCCGCCTGACTAACTTCGGGTCTGCGCGTTGATGTGTATAGCTGTCCGTAAAAGCGCTCTATCTCACCCAGAATCTCAGGTTTAGAGGAAACGATTCTACCATCTTCAGTTTTTAACTTCGCGAGCTGGCTCTGCCCTATAGACAGATCTCTCGAGAATACTTTAGAGCCCTTATTACGCTGTATGGCCTCTTCAATACGATTTGTATTGAATTGGCGCAGATCGCGGGTAAGGGACTTGGAGATCTGTTTATTGAGCTGCCGGTATAAGGTCGCGTCGGCTGAAGACTGTAGAATCATTTCACTCCTTTCCTTCATGAGCTTCTGAGTGGAGCTAGATAGCCTTTTAGTTCCGTTAGTGCCTTGGGCCTTGAAGAACTTAGACCCTGTGACACGGACAGCTTCCACAAACCCGTCGTTCAATTCGTCCACATCGCCGCCTAGGCAATCAAAACGGTTTTGGAGTTCCAGCTGGAAGCTCTCGGGGTTTTGAATTTGGATTGATGCTGGACGGAGCGTAGACTTCATCAATCGAGAGCGCTCTTGCTTGACGCATATATTCAATGTGCCTCTTACCAGACGGTGATCGCTCCCGGTTTTGACCGTATTGATCACAGAGACATCGTTGAATATATGCTTCCTCGTCGACATGATGAAGTCAATCTCGTTTTTAGTTGCACCGTCGGGACTCGTCCAGGTCCATTTTCTGTGCTCGCGTTTCTTGAAGAAGGAATTCATCATGTAGAGTCCCTCCTTCTCCAAGAAGCCAGCCAGTAGTTGGCCCCGGTGGTTCCGACTTCCAACTCCAAATTGCCCCACTCTCAGCTCTTCACCATCTTTCTTGCCCAGTTTTGCGTTGAAGTCCCCCATAACAACGGTGAAGTCGGTTTTGGAACTATGCATGGCCTTCGATATATCTTCATACATAGCCTCCACCTCTTCGTCGGAGTGTGCCGAGGTCGGTGCGTAAACCTGAATGACCTTCAATGAGTACCTAGTGGATACTCTGAGTATTAGGTACGCCACCCTAGTCGACACACTCTCGATCTTCACCACGTTATTTACGAGGGACTTGTGGACGAGGAACCCGACACCTCCCCGGGACTGTTGGTCGCCCTCCCGGAAATAGAGCAAGTTGCCGGATTTGAGGGTTATCGTGTCCTCCCCCTCTCTTCGGACTTCAGATAACCCTATGACATCCCAGCGCAACTTGCTCAATCCTTCCTCCAGTTCCACTATCCTTTCGTCGGTCCGCAGTGTGCGCGTGTTATAAGTTGCCAGGGCCAGGGGTCGTCGGTGGTGGTAGCCGGATCATCGCCGGAGATTCTTCGCACCCCTGACCCCGCTGGTGCCCTGGCCGCTACCACAACCAGGGTACCGGGGGTCGCCGGAACCTCGGGGCCGTGGTTTTTTTGTACCTATCATGGGGGGTATATGCCATAATCGCCACGCTTGGCATGCGGGTTGGCGATCGCAGTATTTCCACCGCACTCCAGGGATGCTGCTGCCCATCCCCCGGTGGTCTTGGTCGTAGTTTTAGGACATACCCGGGTCTTAATAATAATGATAAAGTTTTTTTAAGTTTTTTATTACAAAAAACTATAATTGAAGGAAAGATAGAAGAAAGGAGAGGCAGGGGAAACCAAGACGTGCGTTTATGGACCATATAGATGTTAATATAATATTCAAGACCTCAAAACAGTGGCAGAGAGGAGAACAGAGTGGTGATTACTCCACCGACAAGAGCCCGGCTCTTAAAGTTATGATGAATATTTCATTTATACTTAGTTGGTAATAGTTGGCAACATGGTTGAGATCCCTGTTAGGTGTAACACACCTGTGTCTGGTCTCACTCTTCAAACATAGAACAGTTAAGACTGTTTTCATGAAATAACTTAAGAGTTTTGATGAAATAACTTAAGAGTTTTGATGAAATAACTTAAGAGTTAGTTTATTTTACAGTTTTTCATTAGGTACATATGTACTTATCATGCAATTTTTTTAATTAACTCCTAATATATATTCATTTACCGTGTGTGTGTTTGTGTGTGTATATTTATATTTGACTTGTCAATCAGATGTAATCAACCCACACAATAGTATTGATGTGGTCTGAGAGAGTTAGTGCAAGAACATCCTAGAATTGGTTGCATATATTCTATAAACTACACTAGATTATAATGACATTAAATAAACTGACCATTTAGCAGTTTCGGTTTCAGCTCTTGGACCTGCAAAAAATATGAAATTCATATGATTTAAAATTTGAGTGAGGTGAAATCTGGAAGCACTTTAATTGTTTTATACAAAATCAATCATTTTAGAACTGGCATAAAGAAAAACAATTATAAGACATAAAACATAAAATTTCATGTCAGATAACAATTTAAATCTCTGCGGGAGTCTAAAAGGGTGATGTCAGTAAGATTGAATAGAATTAAAAGAGTAAAAGTAAATATATGTGAATGTTACCTTTGGAGATACATTGATGTAGCTCTTGAAGGTAGTATTTTCTATTTTCTTCTCATTCATTTTTAAATAATGTAGTTTATTCACTGGACACAAATACAAACACGGGTCATACCGCCTCTTGCTATAATTAGATAGTGTTTACAAAATTTCACATGATTTGTGTGGAATTCACATAGATTTGATAACAATCATTCCGCAAACACTCTTGTATCACTCTGATATCGACACTGCTCTTCTAGTCCTCAGTACCGGCACACTTATTAAACTATACATAATTACAAACTGTTACACTTCACAACAACTTCCCAAAAGGGAATTTCCTCCTTGTAAGTAGGAATAAGTAATATTTCTCCATATACTCATTCCCACAATCATGCCCCAATATGCAACGAAACGACGACAGCGACAGATAAGTCTAAAGTTGCCAGATGAGAATTTTGTACGGTGGGGTATAAATATTAGATGCGATGGATAAAATAGTGCAAATAGTAAATATAGAATCAGTAATAATTTTTAGAACGTATTGTATTTATTACCAACATAAACTTGTAAATGATTCCACCGTTCCACTAAGCGTTTTACACGTACATTTCAAATAATCTACCATAGACATAACATTGAGATTCTATGCTAGCAAATGAAAAAGAAATGTATTGCCTTCAACATTGTCATCTATCTCTTTTGTTCTAAGGTATTCGCGTATGCTATAGGAGTGCTGTCAAAAATATTCAATGAAATTTATTTTCGTCGCGCAACATCCATGCGTTTTTTTGTTTTTTGCTTTTTTTTTTTGGCGGGAACGTTGAAAGTGATAGGCGCGCTTGATAAAATATTTTATTGTAAATTAATTTTAGGTGTTAATTTGTACATATTTAGTCTTAATTTTAATTTTAATTCATAGTTGATTTGGTTATCGGTTTGGTGCGCTTCCCCAGTCATGGGGAAGCGTACGGGAAAGCGTTCTCGGTTGGAGGGCTTGGAGCCGGAGCCAGATCTTCAATCTGAAAGTAGTTCTGATGCGGATACAGGTGCGCCCTCGGAGCGCATACCTGCAAAAAAGAAGGCTAAAGAAGATGACAAAGAGAAGTATACTCCTTTCAGGGCCAAAAGTTATTACAGGTTGTACGACGAAAATTCAGCTAAGAAAGAATTTATTGTTTTTCTGAATCACAGAGAGGATGACCACAAATTTTCTGACAAAGATAGACTTGCTTTGTCCAATGCAATCCGAAAGCATCGCGTGTCGGGCGTGATGCATCTAAGAACAATTAATGCATACAAAGTTGGGATTATGTTCGATCTCCCAAATCACGCCAATGTCTTCCTAAAAAATGAAAAATTATTAAATGAAATTCACATGAATGCTTCAATCCCAGCATCTGAGACCGAGGTTACGGGTGTTCTCACTTCAGTGCCGATTGATTATTCGAACCAGAAGATTTTCCAATTAATAGCTTCCAGTAAAAAGGTGATAAGCGTAAGACGGTTTATGCGGCGGGTAAAAGACACGCTGGGTATCGTCTCAATGGTTCCAACTCAGACGGTTGCCGTGACTTTTGCCTCTATACAGTTGCCTGAATATGTAACACTTGACCATTGGAGGCACGAAGTAGGGATCTATATTCCTCCAGTAAAGCAATGCCTTCGTTGCATGAAATTTGGTCATATAGCAAAGTATTGTAAAAATAATGAAGTATGTTCAATTTGTGCTGAACCTCATAATTTCAAAAATTGTAATAAGGTTAAAACACAATGCGCAAACTGTGGTGGGGATCACGTGGCTATATCTGCTGCATGTCCAATTAAAAAACAGAAAATTGAGGAAAATAAGTTAAAATCACGTAGTGCTAAATATTCCGATTTGTTTTGTGACGTTGCATTTCCGCAGCTCGGCTCAAAATATATTGACACCCATCTAAGTAATCTGACCAAATCTGACAGATTTATGAATCTACTTGTGGAAGCTATAGTTAAAATTTGTGCTGATAAAGAAACGCCAATAAATTCTAACAATATAAAAGAAACACTTAAAAACACTTTCAGGAAACAACCTTAATTTTTTTTCTTTATGGACATATTGAACATAGTGCAGTGGAATGCTCAGAGTATAATAAGCAATAGGCTAATCTTTACTAGATTCTTATATGAAAATAACATTCACATAGCAATAATTTCTGAAACCTGGTTAAAACAACATCAAAAATTTTCAATTAAAGGATACAATGTCATTAGAAATGACTGTGGTAATAAACATAATGGTGTAGCAATACTTATTCATAACAATATAGTATATTCTAATATTAAAACTTATTTTGACAATGCTCTACAAAATATCTGTGTACAAATAATTATAAACAACAAGCAGTTGAGTGTAGTAAGTTTTTATAGTCCATCAAATTCTGATCCCCCATTTAATAAAAGTAAATTTGATGCTTTGATAAAATCTATTCCGCAGCCAATGCTTTTTGGAGGCGATCTAAATGCTCATCATATGTCATGGGGCTGTGTTGATACATTGCCTCGAGGTAGAGATGTCTTAGATATTATTGATGGCAATGACTTGGTTCTTTTAAATAATGGTCAAACTACTACAACTGGTTCTTCTTCTTGGCGTCCTAATGCTCTGGATTTAACTTTCGTTTCTCCATCATTGGCACTTTCATGTGATTGGTCTGTTATGGATTGTCCTCTTGGCAGCAGTTATCATTTGCCTGTAATGATAAAAATGATAGTTGGTAATGAAAATAGCTCACAAAGTAATCCAATATGTAATAATGTACATTTGCCCATTCACCCAAATTACAAACAGGTGAATTGGAAAATGTACAGGCAATCAGTTGATTTTTGTTTGGCTAATATTGATTTTGAAAATATGTCTTCGATAGATGCGCTCAATCTGTTTTGTAATATTTTGCGATCTACTGCTGTAGAGTCCATCCCTAGACATAGGTCTTTGAATAGTTCTAATCCGTGTACACCAAAATCTTTGAAATTTCCCCGGCTGCCTTGGTGGAATCAAAAGTGTTCAGAAGCTGTACTTAATTCAAAACATGCTTATATAAAATTTAAAAGTGAACCTAGTGAAGAGAATTATATAGAATTTAAAAGACTTCGAGCCCTTAAAAAGCTTGTTCTTAAGACTGAACGGCGTAATAGTTGGATAAATCTGTGTAACTCATTTAACCGGTGCACTCCTTTGACATTAATATGGAATTACATGCGGAAATTTAATAAAACATTCATTTCAAAACACGCTAGTAATAATAGTTGGATATCAGATTTTCTTAAGAAATACACTCCTGATTTTGTGCTTAATGAGTCTTTAAATTATGTTCACACAGAAAATGATAATGATAAGTATCTTACTGAACCGTTTTCTTTGCAAGAGCTTAAATCTGCCCTATTTTCAAGAAGAGATACATCCTTTGGTCTTGATGGAATACCATATATTTTACTGAAAAATTTAAGTTCACAAAATCTAAAGACCTTTTTAAACATATTAAATCAGCTGTGGGAAGAAAACTTAATTCCTAAAGATTGGAAAACAGATTGCTTGGTCCCAATTTTAAAGCCTGATAAAGATAAATTGTTACCCGACTCATATCGACCTATAGCACTCACATCTTGTGTAGGAAAGGTTTTTGAACAGCTTCTAAAGCAACGGTTGGAATTTTTTGTCGAACAAAATGGTCTGTTACCCTGCAATCAGTTTGGTTTTCGTAAAGGTCGGTCTTCTCGTGAGAGTATTTGTCAGTTGCAACTTGATGCACTTAACAGCATATATAATAATCAGTATCTTCTTTCGGTATTCTTTGACATTGCAGGTGCATTTAACAGTGTCAATATTTCCGTTTTATGTAGAGAGCTGTCAATGATAGGGTTACCTGGCAAAATAATAAATTTCTTACAAATGTTTTTAACAAACAGGAAGGTTTTTGTTAAATTTAACAATCACTTATATGGCCCAAGATTATCTTCTTTAGGGGTTTGTCAAGGAGGTATCTTATCCCCTTTAATTTTTATTTTGTACATTAGGAGACTAAATCTTATTCTAGGAACAAAGGTTAAAAATCTGCAGTATGCAGATGATTTGGTTGTTTATGTGTCAGGATCTGATTTAAATCAATTAGCTTTGACTATTAATGAGGCATTAATCAACTTACATAAATACTTTGCTTATCTGAACTTAGATGTAAATTCGACTAAAACCAAAGTTTTTATTTTTGGTCGCAAAAGCATGTGTTTGCCCACAGTTTTGTACAATGACATATCACTGCCTATTTCATATGATCTAATAAAGTTTTTAGGTGTTATATTTACTTCAAAACTTTCCTGGATAAAATATGCTGACAGTATTATAACCAAAGCTAACAAAGCATACAATGTGTTAAAATCGCTGTGCGCCACTTCATGGGGTGCAGACCCCAAAATTTTGTTAATCTTGTATAAGTCTCTAGTTCGAAGTCATTTTGAATATGGTTTTCTATGTTTTGCTGGAGATGATAAAATTGTAAATTCATTAGATAAAATACAAAACAAATGTATGCGGACAATACTGGGTGCATTTAAAACTAGTCCTATCGCTGCTATGCAAATTGAATCGAATCTTCCTCCTATTCATATTAGATTTCGTTATTTAAAAGAAAGATTTATTTTAAAGTTATACAGCTTGCCTAAGAACGATCTTCTTCACAACTTGATTTCTTTCCAATCATCGCCTTTTCAAAGGCGCATGTATGTTCTTCAGGATTTTACTTCTTTCTTTCACTCTTTGCAGGAGTTAAATATACATCTTGATAATGACCTTCTTCCCTGTTACACAGGCTCTTTTAAGAGTAAATATCCCGATATAAAAATTGTAATAGATTCAAAGCTAACTTCCAAAGAGGAGGCTTATTTATTGTTGTCAGAATGGTCTAATTGTAAATTTATTTATACGGATGGTGCCAAAAATAATAATGCTGTTTCCTTTGCAATTTATCAACCTGAAATTAATAAAGGTATTGGGTTTAATATCAATAAAAATGCAAGTATCTTTACTGCTGAAGCAACTGCCATCTTATTTGCTTTGAAACATGTTAAAGAACATAATCAATATAGTAAAGAATGGGTCATAGTAAGCGATAGTATGAGTGTATTAATAAGTTTATCGAGTAACAAAATGAATGCTAGCACTTGCTATCTAATTTTTTCCATTAAAGAATTATGGTTAGAACTATCTTTAATTGGTATTAAAATAGATTTTGTATGGGTTCCGTCTCATAAAGGAGTTTCTGGTAATGAAAACGCCGACTACCTAGCTAGAACTATTGCTAATGCATCTGACTTGTCCCTGGTTCCCGACAGCAGGGACTTAGCTGTGACCTTGCCATATTCTGATATTATAAGTAATCTAAAACAGCGTATGACTGTTCTTTGGGGAAGACATTGGTATCATTTTACAGAAGTTGAGAATAAGGCTCATTTGTATGCTTTGTTAGATAACCAAGTTAATAGTAAGCCTTGGTTTTGTAAGTTTAAAACTTACATGCATCGTAGGTTTTACACCATAATTACTCGTATGCGCATTGGTCATTGTCGTTTAAATTTTCATCTCCATCGTAAAAACTTTGTCTCTTCCCCTTATTGCGATCATTGTCAAAAGCAAGAGGTTCAGTCTATAGATCACATTCTGTTTAGTTGCTCATCCTTTGGCATTCAGCGCCTAGTGCTGATGGATGAGTTGCTTGAGATTTATGGAGCTTCTAATCGAATCCCGCTCTCAGTAACTGATTTGTTGAAGGAGTCGTCTACTTATTTACCTTTGTTTAATTTTGTACATAATACTGTGTGTATGCTGTAAATATGATGCTAAATTTAAAACTTGCTTAAAATTGTATATATTTTTATTGAAGCATTGTACCTATATTTTGTTGGTCAAATGACTTTTTGGAATGTCTGGATGAGGTGTAAGCTTTTTTGAAGAGCTGAATATTGGATTTGACGTTTTTATTGGAACATACTCAAGACTTTATTACTGGATTTGACTTCATGAATTGGATTGGAATAACTGAAGACTTATTTTTTGGATTTGACACATATGTTGATAATACTGATGACTTAATATCTAGATTTGTTCATATGAATTGGAAATAACTGAAGACATATTTATTGGACTAGAGACTTCTGATTTGAAACTACTGAAGACGTTATTACTGGATTCGATCAAATGAAATTATACTTACTGAAGACTAGGCAGTATGGCCCATGGTCTTAGCCTGTCCGAATGGACGAATTAAAAAAAAAAAAAAAAAAGCAACATCCATGCGTTCAGCCTGCCAACCTCTATAGTCCATCGTTGTTCAACCTTAAAAAAAAGTTAGACTGTGCATGTCTCAGAAAAATGGCGATTGATAAATTTTTGTTCATTATTTGAAAGCACAGTCCTCGGATATACAATAAAAACGTTTATTATCTGGTTGTAAAACTGTGAACAAAACCAGGGAATGGCTGACGCTGTGGTGGAGCGGAGACCTCCCGCTCGCTTCTTTTGCCACAGGTGTAACATAGAGTTTGAGGATGTTTTGCAGGTAAAAATCAATAGTAAAGTTATTTTTACCATTGTATTGTGTTGTAAATCCATATAGAGACGTCTCGGGCTCATTGCAGTACCGGCCAAGGTCATAAGGTACCAATTTACCATTGTTATTTTGTCGGTAAAGGGAACTTGTCTGGGTGACTAACGGCGAAGAATCCTCACGTCCAGGTCTATGCATCTGCTGGAATGTCAGAACCGAATCATCACGATCTGTCTCGCAATATGCTGTAAAAATTACATCACATTGAAATGTCAATATAATAAAAACTATTTATGGATACAAAAGGAAGTTTCAAACGCATTTTTCTAGATAGAACCGATATTGCATCCAAGTAAGAATAAAAATGAAAGAAATTAAGAATTTGTTTGCTGTCAATGTTCCAATGTTTATTTCTATTTTAAACATAACTATGTTAATTTTCAGGATTACAGATGTCCATATTGTGCCAGCGGTTTCATTGAACAGCTTGAGAGTGAGATGGAGGGCTCCGCCCACTCTGGAGATGACTTCAGTGATGCGGACATGAGCAATTTAGATGATTCAGATGATCCACATCAAGTATGACAGTTATTACCGATTATTTCCCTTGCAGGACTTTCCCAAAGTCTACAAGGTAACTTAGCAATAAACATTAAACATATATTCCTTGGCTGGTCTGTTAAACATTTGCAAAGGAAATGCAGTCATGGCTCTACAACAACAATCTTCTTAGTTGTTAGCTTATGAACAACAATACAGCTAGAGCATAATTCCGTTGCAATCCATCCAATTATAATAAGTACAGAAGAATAATGTCCAACAAACATTGAAATCTGGCCCATTACCATTGTTGAGACTAAAATACCTACCTATACTGTACCTAATACGGTTTGCTAAATTTCCCGGGATTTCAGGACTGGTCATACAAAATCCAGTCCCGGGAGCAAACCTTAGTCCCTAACCAATCAAATATTCACTTCAGGTTTGAGTAAACTTTATTTTTATTTTGTAAATTTTGTTTATGATTCTGTTTAAAAGTGCATATGAAATTCATTACTATTAGTATTTCAATGTCAACAACTCAAGGGCTTGAATTTCTGAAATGATTGGGCTTCAAAACTGATTATATTTTTAGGATTGCAATATGATTATGTTTAATTAAGTAGTGATACTGATATAATTCATTAACAATGACCAGTATGACTAGGCATCCTGTCAAATGGAAAACATCTTAAAAATTCTTAGAATTTTCTAGAAACCAGCCTAGCTAGAAGGATTGTGTTTATTTTGAACATATAGCATTTGTCCCTTACTAGCATGCATGTGCGAAGGGACAAATGCTTTATGCCTGACATAATTTGTGCTAAGCTGACTGAATATCACAAATTTTGTGGATATATGAACCCACAATGTTAAATATGTTGTGGGCAACATCAAAATAAGGCCATGCTTTCTGTTATCAGTAACTGAAAATAAATACCTAAATTGCTTATCAAAGACATACATGTTTGCATTTTCTTTGCCAATTTGATTTCTTTTAATATTTTTACTTTGAGTAGTGTTAGCTTTGTATAGCTAGCTCTATTTCCCCCCTTATTTTATTTTTTGAAAATCCACCAGTAATAATAATAAACCAATAGGTGTAAACTTAAACTTTAATTTTTATTTGGAACATAAATTTATGAGTAGTTGCTTAGTTGTACATATAATGAAGTGAATTAATGGTTTGTTTGCGTTGTTCGGTGAAGGAAAAACATCGTGAGGAAACCTGCATAATATGTCTGTGAATAAATTCAAAGGTGTATGTAAAGGCCCAACACACACTGGGCCAGCGAGGGACTACTGCCCGTTCCTTCTCATCCGTGAGAGGAGGCCTGTGCCCAGCAGCGGGGCATATATAGGCTGATTTATTATTATTATCCGTGTGGTGTCGGGTTAGAATTTCATCACCCCTTTTCTTCCCGTGGGTGTCGTAACAGTCGACTAAGGGACCAGAGTTGAAGTGTGTTGTGGGCGATGGGCTAGCAACCTATCACTGCAATATCACATTTAGTCGATCTTTTATACCCACATTAATGCTAAAAGTGGCGCTGGAACATATGTTTCATGTGCTCTGCCTACCCCTTTTGGGAATAAAGGCGTGAATGTATATATGTATGTTATTATTATTCACATCATATCACATCATCAGCCTATATACGTCCCACTGCTGGGCACAGGCCTCCTCTCATGTATGAGAGGGATTATTATTCATTGTTTATATAATTACTCTTGTCCTTTAAAAATGGTGGTTATGGTTGGTTTGATATTTTTTTGAAGTAAATAGATAGATTTGTTAACACTTTTGGTGACTTCTATGGAACAGCAGTTTAGATAAGTAGGTAATGTACGAAAGTAGGTATTAGCACATTCAATGTTAATGATTTAGTAGCGCTATGAACGTAGCCGATAACATGGTAATTACCGCATGCTTAAGGCTCCTCTACATGGTGGGCCATCATGACCTCAGGACAGGACGCAGTTAAGGCTTGGACAGACACATAGCGCGGCGCAGCGCGACATCCGCGCCGCGTGATGCCGGCGCGATGCCTGTTCAAACAGGCCGCGCGCGGATGGCGCCGGCCTCGCGTTCTCAACACGCACTCATCGCGCGCGCGAACGCGACGCGATGCGGGCGTGACTCGCGCCCGGACACAGCATGCGCGCGCGGAGGGTCGCTCATTCCTTCCGAAGCCATAGATCAGAGTCATATATAACTTTATGATCTCTTACGAGATTAATATATTCCTACGCTCGCACTACGCACCGCGCGCTGTCTAACGTCCGACTGATGTGACCAAGCGCGGCGCAGCGTGCCGCCGCGTCCGCGCCGCGTAGCGCTGCGCTCGCGCCGTTTGTACGCGAGGGGCCGCGCGGCGCGGGGCGCGATGCCGGTGGGACGCAGTCTGTTTGACGTCGCTAACCTGTTAGCATGTATTTAAAGCCGCCGCGGTCGCGCCGCGCCGCCGCGGCGCTGCGTCGCGCCCTGTGTCTGGCCAAGCCTTTATGCGTTGCAATGCGATGGAAGTACGTATTTCTCCCCCTAACGCTATCTTGGTCCTGTATGACGGGCCATAATGATGGACCATTGTGTAATGGAGCCTTTAGAGAAAAGCGCTTAAGAGCAGAGCGCCCATCTAGTGGGCTCCTAGCACAGAAAGTGCCAAATTATATAAATGTAAGCTATCATAGTCATCATGTTACATGTAGTTAATTCGTTTCTGCTGTTCATGAGTATTTTGATCGGAATATCTTATTGTTGTGCTAGCAATCGCTCGGTGTTGATACAGGCCACATATAGGTCAACCAAGTGGCCTTGATGTGACAGTTAGCCGCGGATATCACGCGGATACACTATTGGACAATTGACTCGTAGTAACAATGTAGTCTAGTGTGTGTAGTAGTAGTCTAACATTCTACTACACTTCAACTAGCTTTTATGAGCAACTACAAAAATTTCAAACGAACGACATATTTTTGTCTAGATCTGTTAGTCATTTAGTAACTTGTAATGTTGTTTTCTGCCCATTTATTAAAAGTAGGTAGATATATAGATAAATCATTTATGTGTTTGCTATATAAACACAAATACATCTAGATAAAATACAACAAACGCGAATCTTTAAGTACAAAAATACAACTAAATACGAAAAAGAGACATACTTCAAATAATATACAGATAATAACTACAACTTAGAAAATTTGATAAACCTCCGACATTTTCATTTCTAAGTCCAAGATCTCAAAAACGGCTGAAGAGATTATCATGAAACATGGCTAAGAACACTCAGGATAAAATTATCTATGACATTAAAAAACCGCATTCAAATCGTGCCATCCGTTACCGCTCGGCCACGACTTTGGTCTTAAGCGACCTGCGACCAGCGTTTTATCTGTTCATTGCGCGGTCGAGATGCGCAACGCACTGTGGGTAGTTGGGATCACGCGCAATGGACAGATAAAACGCTGGTCGCAGGTCGCTTAAGACCAAAGTCGTGGCCGAGCGGTGAGGGAGCTTCGATACCACAGACAGACACGTTAAACTTCTGACACCCCTCTTTTTTCGTTGGAGGTTAAAAACAAGTGGTTGCTATTTTGTATAAGTAAGCACAAAATTCTCTTCATTTGGTCCAATATATTATTACTGAGGGTGTTAGCAGTGAAGATATTTCGACAGTATACCATGGGCCTCAGGTCAAAATCCATTCAAATTGCGTAAGTGTGGACAGAAGATAGATAAAATACGTTTCTGGCTAAAAGTTCATTTTTATCACAAGCTTTCATTGCCAACTGTACTTTTCTGTATACCGGTATACCGTCATCAACTACTCACTGAGAAGATTCTAACGAGCCCAAACTTAACGAGGTTACGTCGGTTAAGTACTGGATCCCATTGGCCACCTTTTGTCTCCATCATCAGATCACCGCGATGGTACCATAATATTGAATTGTCATCCAAATGATTGAGGTCAACTGGTTCAATTCAGTACCAAGATTTGTCCCTCACTAACAAACGAATAGGTCAAGTTAAATAAAAGCTTGTCTTGTAATAATGACGACCGCCTTAGCCTAGTTGGTAGTGACCCTGCCTACGAAGCAAGAGGTCCTGGGTTCGAATCCCGGTAAGGGCAAAAATTTGTGTGATGAGCATGAATATTTGTTTCTGAGTCATGGATGTTTTCTATGTATTTAAGTATTTACGTCTATTATGTATATCGTCGTCTAGTACCCATAACACAAGCCTTACTGAGCTTACTATGGGACTAGGTCGATTTGTGTAAGATTGTCCCCTTATATATTATATTATATATTAAAAAATAATAAGTATAATAACACACCGCACCCACACCACATACTGCGTAAAGTGGGCAATGTAGGGAATGTACTTATTGACAATTTCGCGACCTCGCCTGTTCGTCAATCCGCGACACGGGTACGTCACCGATTAACTGATAAGTTCGTTGTCTTACTAATCTTTTTTATGGCTGTCACATCTATTCAAATTGGTTATTGTCATACAATAACTCAATGTATGGATAGCATTATTTGTTGTTGTGAAATAAAGTGGCTAATAGATTTACTTTCCCTGCTTTGTATTATTATTCAGTAGCAGAGTGGGCGTCTATACGTGAGACGTTCAAGGGGGGGTTCGAGCCTAATCTCATCTATCTAATCTTACTTTGGGGAGAGGGGCAAATATCACATAATCTTGCTTTCTGTAACAAACAGAGTAAAATTGCGAGATTATAATAATGAAGTAAGGAAAACGTGTTTCTTCGCAAAAATATGGCCAAATTATACACAAAAATAAAATATTACGGGATTTTGCGAACGCTGCAAACGTGCACAGTATCCCGTCGTTTGTCCGAGTGACCTAGTCCTATGATTATGGTATAATCCCAAAAGAGAGTATAAATTACACATAGATGTTGTTGTATCTGCGCTTTTAAAGTGCAGAGTGTATCAGTAGTAGGTCAGATTGATGAAGACTGAGAACTACTCTCCTTCACAGTGAGGGCTACTACCTGAATTATCAGAAGTAAGAACGCGTAACTTTAAAAGTAATTTCTAGGTTTTTAGTGAACTGCAATTCCAAATGGGTTTATCCATTATTTTTAACTAAATTTCCAATCTTTAATCCCACTTAGCTATTAAGTGTTAATTATAACAAAAACACAAATGCGTGTACAGATTACTGTACACTGCTGATTACCCCGGTTTACGCGAGGGACGCGTGTTGTAGAATATCGCGTTATGCGAATGTCGCGTATAACGGGGTCAAAAAGAAAACGAAGAGCATCACAACTTACTGACGTAAATGAACTAACTTCGACATAACACAAATTATATCGCAGCGATTTGCCTAAATACGTCACGCCACCCCGCCATGCTGTTTTTAAATTTGACCAATACGGGCGAGCGCAGAAATTTGAAATGCGCATATAGTGAATCCGTGTAAAGCGAGGTCGCGTAAGCCGGGGTATTACTCTGTATATTATTAAAATTAATTTGTTTTAATTCCAGAGTGCTAGTCACCCGATGTTGAGCGACCTGGCGTTTCTTATGTCCGGAGGGCGACACCGGTAAGTTATACTTTCAGTTATATTAGTCAACGTAAAATTGACACCTTATTTTTTGGTGTTGGGGCTTGGGTCCCATGAACTTTATATATTTGCCCCGAGAACGTTTCTACATTGGCGCAAGCTAGTGTTTCGGTTATCTTCAAGATATCTCGGTGACTGTGGCGATATACAGAACCGTAGCTAAGGGATAGCTTCGCTATTGTTTTGCGTCTATATATGAGCGTTCCCTTTGACGAACAATACCGTGTCGTGTCATTGCCAAGTGACACAATTCAGCCGCGCTCAAATATTAGTTATAGTATCTATCAGTGGCGGCGCGTGAAAATTTTTAATGGGCAACCAGGAACAAAAAGTTGTGTAAGACTTTTGAGTAAATAATAAAAGGCTTGCCTAAAAACAATCAGGTAAGCCGGTGGGAATCGGCTTGTATGAGCGCTTCGCCAATGCTATCTATACTGTATCGCGACTGTTGCTCTATAGTTGAGCGCTGTTATAATCTGAACCAGAGCTTTCTATGATTTGCTGTCAAGAGGTAACCAAAACGTGACGTTACTTTATACCCTTGGACTTTGTAGTCATGAATGATTTGTGCAGCGGCGGCGGG
This sequence comes from Epinotia demarniana, assembly GCA_945867215.1. Classification (NCBI taxonomy): domain Eukaryota; kingdom Metazoa; phylum Arthropoda; class Insecta; order Lepidoptera; family Tortricidae; genus Epinotia; species Epinotia demarniana. The sequence continues at coordinate 2,850,466 of OX244273.1, read as the reverse complement.
CGGCCAGAGACTCTACTGGAGCAGCTCGTGTACTCCATCAGCGGCAGCGGCCCGCTCGGCGCCGGCGCAGTGACGGCCGGCGCGCCCTTCGTGCTCGTCGGCGCGCCCGGCGACTACGTGTTCGGCGGGGAAGGTGCGTGACACTTGGTACTGTAGCGGAGCCGCTCGTGCGCTCCATCAGCGGCAGCGGCCCGCTCGGCGCCGGCGCAGTGACGGCCGGCGCGCCCTTCGTGCTCGTCGGCGCGCCCGGCGACTACGTGTTCGGCGGGGAAGGTGCGTGACACTTGGTACTGTAGCGGAGCCGCTCGTGCGCTCCATCAGCGGCAGCGGCCCGCTCGGCGCCGGCGCAGTGACGGCCGGCGCGCCCTTCGTGCTCGTCGGCGCGCCCGGCGACTACGTGTTCGGCGGGGAAGGTGCGTGACACTTGGTACTGTAGCGGAGCCGCTCGTGCGCTCCATCAGCGGCAGCGGCCCGCTCGGCGCCGGCGCAGTGACGGCCGGCGCGCCCTTCGTGCTCGTCGGCGCGCCCGGCGACTACGTGTTCGGCGGGGAAGGTGCGTGACACTTGGTACTGTAGCGGAGCCGCTCGTGCGCTCCATCAGCGGCAGCGGCCCGCTCGGCGCCGGCGCAGTGACGGCCGGCGCGCCCTTCGTGCTCGTCGGCGCGCCCGGCGACTACGTGTTCGGCGGGGAAGGTGCGTGACACTTGGTACTGTAGCGGAGCCGCTCGTGCGCTCCATCAGCGGCAGCGGCCCGCTCGGCGCCGGCGCAGTGACGGCCGGCGCGCCCTTCGTGCTCGTCGGCGCGCCCGGCGACTACGTGTTCGGCGGGGAAGGTGCGTGACACTTGGTACTGTAGCGGAGCCGCTCGTGCGCTCCATCAGCGGCAGCGGCCCGCTCGGCGCCGGCGCAGTGACGGCCGGCGCGCCCTTCGTGCTCGTCGGCGCGCCCGGCGACTACGTGTTCGGCGGGGAAGGTGCGTGACACTTGGTACTGTAGCGGAGCCGCTCGTGCGCTCCATCAGCGGCAGCGGCCCGCTCGGCGCCGGCGCAGTGACGGCCGGCGCGCCCTTCGTGCTCGTCGGCGCGCCCGGCGACTACGTGTTCGGCGGGGAAGGTGCGTGACACTTGGTACTGTAGCGGAGCCGCTCGTGCGCTCCATCAGCGGCAGCGGCCCGCTCGGCGCCGGCGCAGTGACGGCCGGCGCGCCCTTCGTGCTCGTCGGCGCGCCCGGCGACTACGTGTTCGGCGGGGAAGGTGCGTGACACTTGGTACTGTAGCGGAGCCGCTCGTGCGCTCCATCAGCGGCAGCGGCCCGCTCGGCGCCGGCGCAGTGACGGCCGGCGCGCCCTTCGTGCTCGTCGGCGCGCCCGGCGACTACGTGTTCGGCGGGGAAGGTGCGTGACACTTGGTACTGTAGCGGAGCCGCTCGTGCGCTCCATCAGCGGCAGCGGCCCGCTCGGCGCCGGCGCAGTGACGGCCGGCGCGCCCTTCGTGCTCGTCGGCGCGCCCGGCGACTACGTGTTCGGCGGGGAAGGTGCGTGACACTTGGTACTGTAGCGGAGCCGCTCGTGCGCTCCATCAGCGGCAGCGGCCCGCTCGGTGCCGGCGCAGTGACGGCCGGCGCGCCCTTCGTGCTCGTCGGCGCGCCCGGCGACTACGTGTTCGGCGGGGAAGGTGCGTGACACTTGGTACTGTAGCGGAGCCGCTCGTGCGCTCCATCAGCGGCAGCGGCCCGCTCGGCGCCGGCGCAGTGACGGCCGGCGCGCCCTTCGTGCTCGTCGGCGCGCCCGGCGACTACGTGTTCGGCGGGGAAGGTGCGTGACACTTGGTACTGTAGCGGAGCCGCTCGTGCGCTCCATCAGCGGCAGCGGCCCGCTCGGCGCCGGCGCAGTGACGGCCGGCGCGCCCTTCGTGCTCGTCGGCGCGCCCGGCGACTACGTGTTCGGCGGGGAAGGTGCGTGACACTTGGTACTGTAGCGGAGCCGCTCGTGCGCTCCATCAGCGGCAGCGGCCCGCTCGGCGCCGGCGCAGTGACGGCCGGCGCGCCCTTCGTGCTCGTCGGCGCGCCCGGCGACTACGTGTTCGGCGGGGAAGGTGCGTGACACTTGGTACTGTAGCGGAGCCGCTCGTGCGCTCCATCAGCGGCAGCGGCCCGCTCGGCGCCGGCGCAGTGACGGCCGGCGCGCCCTTCGTGCTCGTCGGCGCGCCCGGCGACTACGTGTTCGGCGGGGAAGGTGCGTGACACTTGGTACTGTAGCGGAGCCGCTCGTGCGCTCCATCAGCGGCAGCGGCCCGCTCGGCGCCGGCGCAGTGACGGCCGGCGCGCCCTTCGTGCTCGTCGGCGCGCCCGGCGACTACGTGTTCGGCGGGGAAGGTGCGTGACACTTGGTACTGTAGCGGAGCCGCTCGTGCGCTCCATCAGCGGCAGCGGCCCGCTCGGCGCCGGCGCAGTGACGGCCGGCGCGCCCTTCGTGCTCGTCGGCGCGCCCGGCGACTACGTGTTCGGCGGGGAAGGTGCGTGACACTTGGTACTGTAGCGGAGCCGCTCGTGCGCTCCATCAGCGGCAGCGGCCCGCTCGGCGCCGGCGCAGTGACGGCCGGCGCGCCCTTCGTGCTCGTCGGCGCGCCCGGCGACTACGTGTTCGGCGGGGAAGGTGCGTGACACTTGGTACTGTAGCGGAGCCGCTCGTGCGCTCCATCAGCGGCAGCGGCCCGCTCGGCGCCGGCGCAGTGACGGCCGGCGCGCCCTTCGTGCTCGTCGGCGCGCCCGGCGACTACGTGTTCGGCGGGGAAGGTGCGTGACACTTGGTACTGTAGCGGAGCCGCTCGTGCGCTCCATCAGCGGCAGCGGCCCGCTCGGCGCCGGCGCAGTGACGGCCGGCGCGCCCTTCGTGCTCGTCGGCGCGCCCGGCGACTACGTGTTCGGCGGGGAAGGTGCGTGACACATGGTACTGTAGCGGAGCCGCTCGTGCGCTCCATCAGCGGCAGCGGCCCGCTCGGCGCCGGCGCAGTGACGGCCGGCGCGCCCTTCGTGCTCGTCGGCGCGCCCGGCGACTACGTGTTCGGCGGGGAAGGTGCGTGACACTTGGTACTGTAGCGGAGCCGCTCGTGCGCTCCATCAGCGGCAGCGGCCCGCTCGGCGCCGGCGCAGTGACGGCCGGCGCGCCCTTCGTGCTCGTCGGCGCGCCCGGCGACTACGTGTTCGGCGGGGAAGGTGCGTGACACTTGGTACTGTAGCGGAGCCGCTCGTGCGCTCCATCAGCGGCAGCGGCCCGCTCGGCGCCGGCGCAGTGACGGCCGGCGCGCCCTTCGTGCTCGTCGGCGCGCCCGGCGACTACGTGTTCGGCGGGGAAGGTGCGTGACACTTGGTACTGTAGCGGAGCCGCTCGTGCGCTCCATCAGCGGCAGCGGCCCGCTCGGCGCCGGCGCAGTGACGGCCGGCGCGCCCTTCGTGCTCGTCGGCGCGCCCGGCGACTACGTGTTCGGCGGGGAAGGTGCGTGACACTTGGTACTGTAGCGGAGCCGCTCGTGCGCTCCATCAGCGGCAGCGGCCCGCTCGGCGCCGGCGCAGTGACGGCCGGCGCGCCCTTCGTGCTCGTCGGCGCGCCCGGCGACTACGTGTTCGGCGGGGAAGGTGCGTGACACTTGGTACTGTAGCGGAGCCGCTCGTGCGCTCCATCAGCGGCAGCGGCCCGCTCGGCGCCGGCGCAGTGACGGCCGGCGCGCCCTTCGTGCTCGTCGGCGCGCCCGGCGACTACGTGTTCGGCGGGGAAGGTGCGTGACACTTGGTACTGTAGCGGAGCCGCTCGTGCGCTCCATCAGCGGCAGCGGCCCGCTCGGCGCCGGCGCAGTGACGGCCGGCGCGCCCTTCGTGCTCGTCGGCGCGCCCGGCGACTACGTGTTCGGCGGGGAAGGTGCGTGACACTTGGTACTGTAGCGGAGCCGCTCGTGCGCTCCATCAGCGGCAGCGGCCCGCTCGGCGCCGGCGCAGTGACGGCCGGCGCGCCCTTCGTGCTCGTCGGCGCGCCCGGCGACTACGTGTTCGGCGGGGAAGGTGCGTGACACTTGGTACTGTAGCGGAGCCGCTCGTGCGCTCCATCAGCGGCAGCGGCCCGCTCGGCGCCGGCGCAGTGACGGCCGGCGCGCCCTTCGTGCTCGTCGGCGCGCCCGGCGACTACGTGTTCGGCGGGGAAGGTGCGTGACACATGGTACTGTAGCGGAGCCGCTCGTGCGCTCCATCAGCGGCAGCGGCCCGCTCGGCGCCGGCGCAGTGACGGCCGGCGCGCCCTTCGTGCTCGTCGGCGCGCCCGGCGACTACGTGTTCGGCGGGGAAGGTGCGTGACACTTGGTACTGTAGCGGAGCCGCTCGTGCGCTCCATCAGCGGCAGCGGCCCGCTCGGCGCCGGCGCAGTGACGGCCGGCGCGCCCTTCGTGCTCGTCGGCGCGCCCGGCGACTACGTGTTCGGCGGGGAAGGTGCGTGACACTTGGTACTGTAGCGGAGCCGCTCGTGCGCTCCATCAGCGGCAGCGGCCCGCTCGGCGCCGGCGCAGTGACGGCCGGCGCGCCCTTCGTGCTCGTCGGCGCGCCCGGCGACTACGTGTTCGGCGGGGAAGGTGCGTGACACTTGGTACTGTAGCGGAGCCGCTCGTGCGCTCCATCAGCGGCAGCGGCCCGCTCGGCGCCGGCGCAGTGACGGCCGGCGCGCCCTTCGTGCTCGTCGGCGCGCCCGGCGACTACGTGTTCGGCGGGGAAGGTGCGTGACACTTGGTACTGTAGCGGAGCCGCTCGTGCGCTCCATCAGCGGCAGCGGCCCGCTCGGCGCCGGCGCAGTGACGGCCGGCGCGCCCTTCGTGCTCGTCGGCGCGCCCGGCGACTACGTGTTCGGCGGGGAAGGTGCGTGACACTTGGTACTGTAGCGGAGCCGCTCGTGCGCTCCATCAGCGGCAGCGGCCCGCTCGGCGCCGGCGCAGTGACGGCCGGCGCGCCCTTCGTGCTCGTCGGCGCGCCCGGCGACTACGTGTTCGGCGGGGAAGGTGCGTGACACTTGGTACTGTAGCGGAGCCGCTCGTGCGCTCCATCAGCGGCAGCGGCCCGCTCGGCGCCGGCGCAGTGACGGCCGGCGCGCCCTTCGTGCTCGTCGGCGCGCCCGGCGACTACGTGTTCGGCGGGGAAGGTGCGTGACACTTGGTACTGTAGCGGAGCCGCTCGTGCGCTCCATCAGCGGCAGCGGCCCGCTCGGCGCCGGCGCAGTGACGGCCGGCGCGCCCTTCGTGCTCGTCGGCGCGCCCGGCGACTACGTGTTCGGCGGGGAAGGTGCGTGACACTTGGTACTGTAGCGGAGCCGCTCGTGCGCTCCATCAGCGGCAGCGGCCCGCTCGGCGCCGGCGCAGTGACGGCCGGCGCGCCCTTCGTGCTCGTCGGCGCGCCCGGCGACTACGTGTTCGGCGGGGAAGGTGCGTGACACTTGGTACTGTAGCGGAGCCGCTCGTGCGCTCCATCAGCGGCAGCGGCCCGCTCGGCGCCGGCGCAGTGACGGCCGGCGCGCCCTTCGTGCTCGTCGGCGCGCCCGGCGACTACGTGTTCGGCGGGGAAGGTGCGTGACACTTGGTACTGTAGCGGAGCCGCTCGTGCGCTCCATCAGCGGCAGCGGCCCGCTCGGCGCTGGCGCCTACGTGTTCGCCGGAGAGGGTGCCAGACAATTGTTACTGTAGCGGAGCGGCTCGTGCGCTCTATCAGCGGCAGCGGCCCGCTCGGCGCTGGCGCCTACGTGTTCGGCGGAGAGGGTGCCAGACACTTGTTACTGTAGCGGAGCCGCTCGTGCGCTCCATCAGCGGCAGCGGCCCGCTCGGCGCTGGCGCCTACGTGTTCGCCGGAGAGGGTGCCAGACAATTGTTACTGTAGCGGAGCGGCTCGTGCGCTCTATCAGCGGCAGCGGCCCGCTCGGCGCTGGCGCCTACGTGTTCGGCGGAGAGGGTGCCAGACACTTGTTACTGTAGCGGAGCGGCTTGTGCGCTCCATCAGCGGCAGCGGCCCGCTCGGCGCTGGCGCCTACGTGTTCGGCGGAGAGGGTGCCAGACAATTGTTACTGTAGCGGAGCGGCTCGTGCGCTCTATCAGCGGCAGCGGCCCGCTCGGCGCTGGCGCCTACGTGTTCGGCGGAGAGGGTGCCAGACACTTGTTACTGTAGCGGAGCGGCTTGTGCGCTCCATCAGCGGCAGCGGCCCGCTCGGCGCTGGCGCCTACGTGTTCGGCGGAGAGGGTGCCAGAAAATTGTTACTGTAGCGGAGCGGCTCGTGCGCTCCATCAGCGGCAGCGGCCCGCTCGGCGCTGGCGCCTACGTGTTCGGCGGAGAGGGTGCCAGACAATTGTTACTGTAGCGGAGCGGCTCGTGCGCTCCATCAGCGGCAGCGGCCCGCTCGGTGCTGGCGCCTACGTGTTCGGCGGAGAGGGTGCGTGACACTTGGTACTGTAGCGGAGCGGCTCGTGCGCTCCATCAGCGGCAGCGGCCCGCTCGGTGCTGGCGCCTACGTGTTCGGCGGAGAGGGTGCGTGACACTTGTTACTGTAGCGGAGCGGCTCGTGCGCTCCATCAGCGGCAGCGGCCCGCTCGGTGCTGGCGCCTACGTGTTCGGCGGAGAGGGTGCGTGACACTTATTACTGTAGCGGAGCGGCTCGTGCGCTCCGTCAGCGGCAGCGGCTGGCTCGGCGCCGGCGCCTACGTGTTCGGCGGAGAGGGTGCGTGACACTTGTTACTGTAGCGGAGCGGCTCGTGCGCTCCATCAGCGGCAGCGGCCCGCTCGGCGCTGGCGCCTACGTGTTCGGCGGAGAGGGTGCCAGACAATTGTTACTGTAGCGGAGCGGCTCGTGCGCTCCATCAGCGGCAGCGGCCCGCTCGGTGCTGGCGCCTACGTGTTCGGCGGAGAGGGTGCGTGACACTTGTTACTGTAGCGGAGCGGCTCGTGCGCTCCATCAGCGGCAGCGGCCCGCTCGGCGCTGGCGCCTACGTGTTCGGCGGAGAGGGTGCCAGACACTTGTTACTGTAGCGGAGCGGCTTGTGCGCTCCATCAGCGGCAGCGGCCCGCTCGGCGCTGGCGCCTACGTGTTCGGCGGAGAGGGTGCCAGACACTTGTTACTGTAGCGGAGCGGCTCGTGCGCTCCATCAGCGGCAGCGGCTGGCTCGGTGCCGGCGCCTACGTGTTCGGCGGAGAGGGTGCGTGACACTTGTTACTGTAGCGGAGCGGCTCGTGCGCTCCATCAGCGGCAGCGGCCCGCTCGGCGCCGGCGCCTATGTGTTCGGCGGAGAGGGTGCGTGACACTTGTTACTGTAGTGGAGAGGCTCGTGCGCTCCGACATTTATAAAACCTTTGCAGCGCGTCTGCTGCAAATGCAAACCACGGGTCCGACATTTATGGGAGGGTGATAATGAGGGTGACCTGTACAATTTAGTAAATCTGCTCTTACATCAGCAAATATTACCTCATATACCGTTCTCCTAAATTTCTGATTTATTTATGAATCTTCCCTATATCAAGGAACGCTGCGTGTAAGAGAATACAATAACTAGAGTAAGATACGCTGTGATGTGACCAATGTACCTCATCACAACCTGAACATTTTAAAAACGTTATAATAATTTCCAGGTTTAGACGCAGTAGTGACACAGTTACTAGGGCAGCTGGAGAACGCGGGGCCTCCGCCGCTGCCGCGAGAACAGATCGCCGCCATACCCAGTGAACAGGTCACGTCCGAGCAGGCCGCGGCCAACACATCGTGCTCCGTCTGTTGGGAGAACTTCAAAATGGGTGAGGCTCTTGGTCAATTATGTGGGCCTAGTACCGTGGTGTCTTCAAGAGAGATAGAGCTAGGACTTTCTGCCATACCAGTGTGGTCACGTCCGATGAGGCTGCGGTCAATACCTTGTTGTCTTGAAGAGAAAGATTTATTGGGTGAGATATAAGTAATTATAGTTTACATTGTATGTTTCCAGAAGAGATGGTGTCCCGGCTGCCGTGCGACCACATCTTCCACTCGACGTGCATAGAGCCGTGGCTGCAGCTGCACGCCACGTGCCCCATCTGCCGGCGCTCGCTGCTGGGCGAGGAGGCGGGGCCCGACGCGGCCGACGCGGCCCCGCCCACCGCGCGCCCCGCCCACCCCGCGCACCCCGCACACCCGCCCGCGCCGCCCCCCCGCCCGACCGCCACGCGTGAGTACTGTGCGTTCGTGTACTCCTAGTACCGAACGCAACTCTTCCTTACACCTGTCACAGACTGGCGCGGCCTGCGGTGGTGGTCGATAGGTACTATAATATTGACCGCCACCGCAGGCCGCGCCAATGTGTTTCAGGGTTTATTAATAATCTGCCCATTAACCATGTAGAGAAGCTGAAGTCACACACCCATCCTGTTCTTTGGGGTAAGTGGTAGTGTGAGATAAAAATATAATGAATTTCTCACCTACTAGGCTTGGAAACGAATAGGTACTATCTCTTCTTAATGGTAGCTGTTACTCCAACCAAACATCTGGCTTAGACTACCAGTTGTGTCAATAATAGACAAGCTAAATACATCCTTTTCTTTGGGGTAAGTGTGCTGGCATAAGAAAGAGATAGGATTACAATCTAAGCTGCCCTCCAATGACAAGAATGGTTGGCCGAACTGTATGTGGCGTGGAGTTCCACGCGTGAGTAGTGCTTGTTCATGCGCTCCTGGTATCGCTGGAGGCAGTCATCAGAACTTTTGTAGAATTGGTTTCTTGCATTTCACGAAGGTTTGACGAAATTAGACTAACGTTATAATAATACGAACGCACCCACTTTTTGGCAGTATGTATCAATTGTACCTGATTTTCTTTCTCTACAAATCTTTTCTGTTTTTAACCGACTTTATAACAAAGGAGAATGTTCTCAACTCGGTTGTGTTTTTGTTTTGATATGATTCCCCGTCACAGGTTCTGTTATGATTCCGTTGAAATTGCATTTTATTTGCCTTTTATATTTCGGGATTTGAATAAGCTAGGGTTGCCATCGGTCAAATGAGGTTTAAAAAGTGTAGTTCAAACATTTTGGCGGCAATATTAACAAAAAAAAGTTTTGACGCGATCGTATTTTGTTTTTAAATGTCATTTGAAAAAATATCGTATCGGTTACCATGGAATTGAATCGCGAACATTTTCGGGCGAGTATTTTGATATCTACCGCTAACAAATTTTTTTGACAGGTAAACTGTCATGCAATGTTGTTTGTATGCTGGTCCCATTAATGCCCAAAGACGCCTCAATCTCTCGATAAGTCACTTGAAGGCCTTGCAGTATTAGTTCACGCACAGAGTTAATGTTTTTCGGGATAATTACTGATTATGGACGATTTTCCCGGAACTCGTCCCCAAGAGAACTACGGCCACGGACGAACTCTGCAAACCAACGATAAACACTGGTCCTTGATGGTGCTTCATCTTCAAAAGTTGAAATAAGTTCATCGATACACTGTTGTTGTTGACTGAGGCCGCGTCGAAAATTAAAAAAAAAATCGCCTGAAAATGTTCGCGATTCCATTCCATGGGAGCCGATACGATATTTTTTCAAATGACAATTACAAACAAAATACGATCGCGTCGAAACTTTTCTTTTGAATATCGCCGCCAAAATGTTTGAACTACACTTTTTAAACTTCATGTGACCGATGGCAACCTTAGCTTATTCAAATCCCGAAATATAATAGGCAACCCTCGTAGTGCCGCCGTGTAAGCTCGGTATTGTGTTTGGTGGCAGTGAGCGGAGCGGGCGCGGGCGCGGGCGCGGGCTTGGGCTTCGGGCTGGGCGTGGGGCTGCCCACGGTGCGGCTGCGGCGGCTGGCGCGGCGCCGGACGGCGGGTGCGGGCCCGGGCCCGGGCACGTGGGACGCGCCGCCCGACTCCTCCTCCTCCTCCGACGCGTCCGTCACCACGGGCGGCCTGTGGGCCGGCTCGCGCACCTCCGACTCCACCTCCACCTCCTCGCTCAACTCGGCCGACCGCGACTCGCAGTACAACATGGACATTGACTTCGACTAGTGCCGCCCGCCCGCGGCTGGCGCGCTGACCCCCGGCCCCCGCCGCCCGCCACCCGCCACCCGCCGCGCGTCATGCCGCCCTGGTATGTTCACCAGCGTGAACCGATTATGTATGGTTCGAGTTTTGTCGTATGATTGATTCGTGGGCTGTCCTGTGTGAGAGAGCTATGAATTCTTCGCCATGAAGTCGGGGGGGCGTCGTTTGAACTACCGATTACTTTCGTTAATTACCAGGGACCGTGGATAGAAAAGTACAAATGCCGCCTCGCCAGTCGCCCCCGCTGTTGGTACTTCAAATAAATAAATATAGTAAAGGAAGAATCGTGGTTAAATTAAAGTTATTTAAATGAGCGAATGATGATGAACTGTGAGGCTCGGCGCACGGGTCCGGTTCCCGGATCCGGTTCTCAGACAGTTTTGGGGTCCGAGCGCCTAAAGCTCGTTCTAGCATTCGGGCGCTGTTAAGGGTGCGTGTCGAATCAAAACACTCGAATGCGCCGATAAACGCTGGGTGCCGATTTGAGGCGGTCTAGTCCAAAACCGTGTCAAGAAAACTGATCCGGGAATCTGACGTGTGCGTTGAGCCTAGGTATCTATGATTGTCTATGATTCAATGCAACCGATGTGCGAACGCTATGAAAATATATAAAGAGGTAATATTATTAACACATAGTTATTATTTAAATACCTAGTGATATACTGAAACACAAGAATAACGGGCTTTGAGAAAGTCTCGTCTTGATTTGTATAACGAAATACAGTCCCGAAATTGTCTTTGTGTATAGATTTTCAGCTATAACAAATTGTTTATTGCGTTATTTTCGTGTAAATTTTGTAAATAAACGTAATTTATAAGCCTTTATTGCGTATTATAAATTCATGGGTATACTTGCATCGCCTTGCGTGCCGACACGACACTTACCCCTTATTCATAAAACTGAACAAACCTCTATTAACTAAAATATGTTTTGTCCCTTTCTCACAAACTATAAAGTTGTGACTGATACAGAAAAACGAATTTTAACGGTATTTTAGCTAAAATAGGTTTGATCAACGTTTATGCTTAAGGGTATTAGATATTAGTAATGTTCGGGTGCATGTTATGAATGATGATCACCCTATAAACCGCGTGGCACGCGCCAATTTGTTGCAAGCAAACAAAAATAAAACGTACTTGATAGCACGTAGTTTGTTTTAAAATTGGACGGTGGTTTAAAAGATTTTATCACATATTTTGTCTGTTTTCAGTCCCTTGATAGATGGTCTTAACTTTGCGATCCCCGGGGGCAATCCATCCATCTTTACACTAAAAATTCTACCGAAAAGACACCAAATCAGTTTCTGTCAAAAATTTCGTTTTTGGGACAAGCTTTTATTGCCGACTGTACTTTTCTGTATACCATCATCAACTACTCATTGAGACGTTTCTAACGAGCCCAAACTCAACGGGGTTACGTCGGTTAAGTACTGAATTCCCATGGCCGCCTTCTGTCTCCATCATCAGATCAGCTCGATGGTACCATAATATTGAATTTTCATCCAAACTATACTTATACCCAAAATTTCAGCTCAATCGGTCACCGGGAAGTGGATCAAATTTAACTTGCAAGATTTGTCCCATACTAACACGGAGTTCCTATGGCCACCTTCCAGCTTCATCATCAGATCAGCTCTACGTCATCATAATATTGCATTGTCACGCGATTTGCATATTCGTGCAAAATTTCAACTCGATCGGAAACCGGGAAGTGGATCAAATTTAACTTGCAAGATTTGTCCCATAGTAACAGGGCAAGTTAAATAAAAGCTTGTAATAAAAACCAAGCGTCGATTTAAACCAGTCATGTTTAATAAGTCAAGCATGAATATCGTCTCAAATAATATGACTAGTTTCCCACAATGCCATCATCAAAAGCTGTACACTGTTTAGTTTCGTCAGATGTTACCTTTCCAAACTATTAATACAAGAAAACTAGGTCAGAATGTATGGAAAATTAGGCAAAATTAAAGGACGACTTTTATCTATACTATCCCCCGGGCGAGCTTCACCCCCCCGCGCCCATGAAAGTGTCGGACGGCGTTATTATGACGTCGAGTTGCGGAAACCAGCCCGCGTGCACCTATAACCTATTAATAATGGTTGTCTATTGTTTGCCCGACATTCACATACTATAATAATCATTTGCCCGAATTTCGCTTGCCCGAATTTCAATTGCCCGAATGTTTCGTTTACCATAATAGTTAATTGACATACTCTTGTTTACCCGAATATTGGATGTCATAATGATACGAATGCCATACGTATTGTTTTCCAGATTATTGTTTGCAATAATATTATTTAATAGAATATTTAAACGCCATACTAAACATGCATTCGGATTCATCTTTGTTAATTTGTTAGTTTTTCCGCTATTTTATAAAAAAAATAACCTCGAAGACGAAAGATTCTCCGACCGACTCGGATCGCGGATAGGTTAGAAGACGAAAGATTCCGTCTTCTAACCTATCCGCGATCCGAGTCGGTTTTGCCACTAAGCCCCTGTTCCCTACTGCCTATGATACACCACTATCTTGGCATTGGGTAATCTCAGAGAAAAGTTTATTTTTACTTAGTGGCAAAACCGACCCGGATCGCAGATAGGTTCGAGGTATTTTTATGTCATTTTAGACACTGCAATACGTACCCACATTATTACATATGAATATTATGGATGTTGAGATGGATGGCAAATGACATTATGGCATGTGATAGTTATGGATTACAATGATTATGGAAAATGAGATTATTGATATTGATATTATGGAAAACAAAGATTCTATGGTAAACAATGAGTATGGCATACAAAATTATTGAAAACAACTTAATGGCAGTTGAATATTATGGCAGATAAAATTCTGGCAAATGAAATTCTGGCAAGCAAGAGTATACCTATCATTCAAAATGGCCGCCATAACATTAAAGATGGCTGACGGGGGAGTTGGTTTGGTTGGAAGAAATGTGGTGCATTTGTCCAGCATGTCCGCATTATCACGTGAAACTGCCTCACTATTGCTAAGCAGAGTACAGACATGATTGAAACAAACATTGAAAAACATAAATTTATATGCGATTAGAATAACATAAAGAGCAATAGGGGTGTACACACTAAATAAAACCAACCGTTACGGGTAAAACGGTTGTAGCTTCGTAATTCTTTGAGATATCTGAAAGTGATTTTCGTCACTAGGCATATTTTTTGCCTTCTTTATTTTGGTGTATAAATAATTTTCGAGTCTACACCCCTATTAACAAACTTCACTCGCGACCTGACCCTGCACAGGACGGCCTGCGAGCTGTGTCGCGGCGAGATAAAGACTCCGTGTCTTTCTAATAAGAACGCTTGGAAAGAGATGGAGTCTTATGTCGCCGCGACACAGCTCGCGGGCCGTCCGATAGCGGCGATGTAAATGTTTGAATAGCCAGCTACTGATGAGTAATTCCGAGTATAGTTTTCATCACAACTATCACAAGCCTCTCATGGATGAGAGGCAAGTGCAGGTTGACGCCTTCACATAGACCTATGAATGTCTTCGCAGATGTATGCAGGTTTTCTTACGATGTTTTTCCTTCACCGAGCAACGGTAAATATCAAATGATTTTCGTACAAACACCAACAAAGTTCACTGACCATCCTGTATTTACATTGAACCTTATTACAATGTACATAACGTGCATGGTCAACTAAACATTTTTGTCTGATTCTAAGAGATATTTGTAAAGAAAGGTATTATTTGCACGCTTTTGAAACGTTAATATTTATTTATTTATTAAGAGCCTGTGGCCTCCCACTGCTGGGCTAAGGCCTCCCCCTCTTTCCAACCCTCCCGATTCTGAGCAGTCTCTGGTCATTCTTTTAATACTGAGCTAAGCCGAAGACGGACAGACAGACAGCCAGACAGACCGGACATGGCGAAACTATTAAGGGTTCCTTGTTGACTACGGAACTCTAAAAGGGAGTCTAGCTCCTCGCGCCCGTTTCGATTTGCCAAACGTTAATAACAATAGCGACGTAGATAGCAGTATATTTTTTTTGATATATTCCGTTTAAATTTGCACGACCGACTACTTATGATTCAGATTCAGATTCAGATTTATTTATTATCATAATTTTACAATTTAAATCATTTGTACAGTACATATACAAGATAAAAATTTATAAAAATTATGACTTGTCGGTTACAATTGACGTGTACAGATGTGTACAGAATTGTTATTATTTTGTAAATAATGGTAATGAATAATTTAATGTCAGATTAATAATATACAATATAATATATATAACGAAGTGAAAGCAAACATAAAATAAATATGTATAAAAGCGTCAAGCTTTTAAGTAATTTTCTTGTTTTCATAGTCATTTGAAAGAAACTCTTGTAAACTATACAGTGTTTTTTCAAGCAATAGTTGCTTTACATGGTAGCGAAATGAGTTGTCGTTCGTTATGGTTTTAAGATTTAAGGGTAGCCGATTAAAAAGTCTTTGTCCTATTAACTTCGGAAGTTTTGTGCCTATTTTAAGTCTGGACGAGGTGGTTTTTAAGTCATTAACATTTCTCATAGGCCTGGAACTATTTTCTCCTCTCCTTTTAAATTCATTTGGATTACGTTTAACAAACATCAAAACTTCCAGTATATAAGTCGAAACTGATGTTAAAATACTAAGTTTTTTAAAATGTTCCCGACACGAGTCTCTGTACTTGGCATACGCTAGTACTCTAATTGCACGTTTCTGCATCTTTAGGATACGCTCATAGTCTGTACACTTGCCCCAGAGTATAATCCCGTACGAAAGTTGAGAGTGTATGTACGCGTAATACATCTCTTTTAAGCAACTTTCTGACACAAGTGGTCTTAATTGTCTTAGAGCATAGATGCCTCTTGCTAACTTACTGCATAATGTATCTATGTGATCTTTCCATGACATTATTGGATCAATATGAAAGCCAAGCAGTTTGACGCTTCGTTCGTTTTGTATTTTGACACCATTTGACAATTTTATATCAGTTTCCTCATGAGGCTGCGTTTCGTTTCAAATATCATTATATTTGTTTTCTCAGCATTTAGTTTCAGGCCATTTATTGCGAACCAGTTACTTAATATTCTTACCACATTTTATGGGTTATGTTATGGCGTGACTTGACAGCGTACGTCATAACATCATCCATAGTCGTTCTTCGTACAATCGCCAACACAGATAACTGACCATCCGTGCACTTTATGTGCATTGTAATAAGGTTCAATATAAATACAGGATGGTGAATTAACTGTGTTGGCGTTTGTAGATCGAACACAGCTCTAATAACCACGAACTCCGAATTTTCGAAGTTCGGGTATATCCATCTTTATCGCACTCACAGTCTCACAGTACTCGAGTGACAGGGATGCATGTATACGAACTTCGAGTTTCGTTTTTCGTGGTAGCACCGCACGGCACTTCTCAGCGTCCAACGAGTTAAGTGTGAACTAGGTGAGTATTGCAAGACACGATGGCGTTTTGACAATACTATTTGAATAGATTGACACACTGTATTGGAATACTGGCGTTCAGAAAGTCCAAATTGGAAGGTGTATTATCTATTCAACGTCTACCACGAGTTCACGACACAGATCAAAGGCTACCGCGAAGTGAAAACGAACTTCGTTCGAATATCTCCGTCTCTGTCGCTCCAACTAGAAAGTGTGACAGAGACGGAGATACACAAACGAAATTCGTTTTCATTTCCCGTTAGCCCCTCAGAGGGGCTACCGCGAAGTGAAAACGAACCTCGTTCGTGTATCTGTCTTTGTCGCTCGAACTAGCAGTTGCGACAGAGAGGGAGATACTCGAACGAAGTTCGTTTTCACTTCACGGTAGCCCCTCAGAGCGCTACGGGCGCTTTACTCTACATACCTATGGCTCCTATGGGCTGCTGCACGGACAAAGGCGTACGACGAAAATCAACATTAGGAAGGTTATATAATCTACGTAGGTAGCTTAAAGCACGCAATTCAGTAGGCCATGAGCGGGTTATACTAAGTAAAAATGTAAGTACCTAAAGATTTTCTGAAATAATCCGCACTACGTGGCAGCACAAGTAGGACACTCTTTGATAGGTACGAGTTCCAATATCTGATTTCTATGCCTCAGTGACCTCATTTCATATAACATTAAAATTGTAACGGACAAATTCGTTTTACTTTTTTCCGTTTAGCTTGGAAAGCGAAGGGAAATGTATAAGTTTTCCTTATTCATTATTATTGTTATTAAATCAACCAATTCCCGCTCATCCATGAGTGGCCAGCAGTAAGACGTATATAGACTGATTTAGTAGAAATAATTTATTCAGGTAAGAATGTAATGTGATAAACCGTTTCTGATGATGTTGTAGGACGGCTATCGTTTACCTTGGTGTGAAGGATACTTGTCGCGCTCGGAGAGGCGTCCATACTTGATTACTTGCACCGGGCTAGTCAGACAGGTACCTAGATAATTTCACAGAGGTGGGTGCGCTTTGGGCAAACGGCTATGAATGTGTGCTGATATTAGAAGGGCGCCATTCATTTATAATTTATTCTCCTAAATGCAAAAGAGATTAGACAGGATACCTATTTTTACAATGGTCAGAAATACGAACAAAGAAAGATTATTTGACAAGTAGATTTATTGCCATTAAAACACATGTATACAAGTAGAACAAACCACTAAATCTTAACTAAGGCTTAGAGCTAAGGCTTGGCTTTCTCTTAGAGATTTAGCTTTTAGATTGTCTGACCGAGGACGAAGTCTTGGTATTTAAATTTAATTAATCAGAGAATAGGCATCGTTGTAGTGCTTGGTTTGTATGAGGCTGCGATACTATTAATACTAAAATTATGACTCTATTTGCAAACACATGGTTTCATACCAAAACGTGGTTCATAAGGTATGGAAAGAAATCACCTCGTGGAACGCGTTGTACACGCGTCACAGCGCCGCCGTAGTCCACTGCTTCCACCCAGGACTTCAGAAGAAGTCCTGCTTGTGACGGCTTCCGCAGATGGAGAACCGTCGCCACATGTGACCCGGGTACAGCTTCCGGTGCCAGACTCCAAAATTGCCTATGCGTGAAGCAACCTCCGCGAAGCAGTCCCCACGGAGCGGCCAGCACGCAGTCGCTGCAAATCACATTAAAGTTCAGATTCAGAACAAAACGATCCTCAGCTATTATCACACTCTCCGCAACAAACACTGAAACTGTTAAAATACCTGGCAATGAGTAAAAGCAAGCCTAGGTGGTTTTCGGCCGACCAGATTTATCTCCTTACGTCATTTAAAGTTATGTCTGAAACAAAGAATGTTATATCATTAAGCCACGTCTCAACGTAACAAATATTTCCATCGTCCTATCGGCAACACTCGCGTCATACATACCAAAATGTCCATTGTGTCATCGCAGCATTAGGTCGCGAGATGCGTTGAGATTAAAACTGCATTGTTAAAATTGACTCGAAGTTAAACAATATGGCTTTTCAGCCGAAGCGCTTTCCAAAAAAATTTACCCTCCTCCGTTCACGACATCTTGCAAAGAAAAGGAAGGCCTCTGCGATTTTGACAGCCGGAAAACTTTACCACAGACAATGTAGCTCCGTCCTCCCGTACCACAAAGATCGACTTGCATCAGTTGCACTGAATGCATGAAGACTAAAGATTTATCAACAATTAGCTTCAATGCTTCTAATAGATCTATTTTACGATTTCTAAATTATCTGTAAAGATATTAATAAACAATAACATCGATCGGTCTGAACTGTTATCGATGTTATTTGCAAGCTCGGTGCGCTCGCAGTTCCTCCGAACATCAGTCGCCTTCCCTTGAACGCCCGAGAGTCGCCGATATGCTGTAATAGAGGGCGCTATGAGTCTTAAAACCCACAACAAACGCCTCATAAAATTATACCGTAACAAGAAACAATCACATTTTTACAATAATTAAGTCAAACTGTAGCAGTTTGATGGCGCTGCATACATTTACTTATAACTGAACATAATTGTTTACATCGTGTGTTAGCGTTGTTTATAGGTACTTAGGTAAGTTATAAAACAAAAACAAATCTTATTTATTTAATGTTAGTGTTGTGTGATTTCAATCAGTAAGTCCTTTTCAAACATGACTATATTCAATTGTTTGCATTCCAAAATGGTGTTCATTGAAATCGCATCACGATTAACGCACGTTTTTTTCTAATTTTATATGGAATAGATAAAATAAATATGGCCGAAGGAGGAGTTGGTTGGTTCCTATTCCTATCAAAAACTTAAATCTATGGACCTAACAAAGTGCCTGAAAATAATTGGTGCTCTTGTCAAGCGTGTCCACATTTACGACAAATTGTTCGAGCACTCTGCCCCACTAGTTGTTTCACTCAGTGCAGGGTGAGTAACCTGTCCGCGGATGCAACTAAGGTGATGCATGGCATGCCCAAAACCCACATCACTCACGACCTTACCAACTGGACTGGGCCCACAGCAATGACATGTCAGTACATGCGGAGTCGGTTTGGTTGCTGTAACGGCTGGCACCGAGCCAGATTGGTTTCGAGTTTGTCTTCTCTTTCTACCTCTCCTTCTCTTGCTACCTCTCCTTCTGTTGCTATCTCTTCCGTTGATCAGCAGGGTCACGAGCGGGCGAGACGGCTGGGGCACATAGATGTTGTTTGTGCTCCCTTACTTTTAAGGCCCTTTACACACTGCGACTTTTAGCAGCGATGCAGTCGCGATGCTGTCGCGATGCAGTCGCAAATGGCCCAACTTTATATTGCTGGTGTCGCGATGCAGTCGCGCGTTTCAAAAACGCGCGACTGCATCGCTGCTAAAAGTCGCAGTGTGTAAAGGGCCTAAGTTCATATGGCAGTGCAATAATTGACGCTGCGCCTGTGGGATGTCTAATAGCAGATTTGCATTTAGACTGTATAGGCGTTTTGTTAAACATTTAAGGCACTATTATTATACTCTAACGAGTACTATACGCGGGCGGTGTCGCGGGCAGAAGCTAGTAATATTATAAAAGCGAAAGTGTGTCTGTACGTCTGTCTGTCTGTTACCTATTAAATCGCTGAACCGATTTAGATAAAATTTGTTATAGATATAGTTTGGAGTCCCGGGGAAGTACATAGGATAGTTTTTATCGAGGAAATCCTCCCCTAAGGAGGTGAAAGTTTGTATGGCGTTACAATATAGACGAGTTGCACGCCTCCGCGTCTCTCCGTCCCGAGCCGAAGGCAGAAGCTAGTAACCTATGTCATCGGTTCCTTAACCCTTTCGCCGCCACTGACTTGAACTCAAATTCATCACTGTTGCCACTCGCCTGCCTCCGACGTCATTCGAAGTCCAAAACGATTGCGTGGCGTGGGTGTGCCACCTTGCATTGTTCCTGTGGCGGCGAATGGGTTAATATGTAGTAATTTGCCGGGCAGTGGTTGATGGTTGAGGATCGTGTCCACTGCCTGGCAATAGTTACGATGTTGATGGGGGAGTAGAGAGGGTGAATGTGGACTGCACCCCAGGGGGGCTAGCACAACTGACGCCACGCCGCGACGCGAGTCGAGTAGGATCTACCCTCCTCTTTCTAATTTGCACGGTGCGAGTGTGACAGGGGACGCTCAGTCGCGCGACAAGCGGCATGTCAGTAAGTTGTGCCAGACGTAAAGAGGGGTTTATGGCAGTCCACACTCTGAGAGACACTCTGAATTACTGTCTATACAATGGTTATTTATTCATCCTCTCACACATGCATAATCATTCATACATCTCGCACGTACATCATATACACGTTTTATACAATATCTTATCGGTACAATAGAATGTGCCTTGCCGGCACAAGTAATGTTGCGGATATTCACGTAGGTATCCTCAATTGAATCACAACCTACTTATAAAAAATATTGATACAATTAAACAAAATCATGCTACAATTTTACGTTATGAAATAATTAATGGATACGCAGAAAGAATGTATTTGAAAGTGACCAGGCGAGCAGCGGGCGCAGGGAGCCCGCAGGTAAGGTTAATGAGGGGGCAGATGCACGGACACGCGCGGTTAACGTGTGCCCGTTAAAAAATATCTGCTGACTGCAGATGGTCCTAATTCGAGCACTACTCGTATGTTACGCATTCGAATCTGATTTAGATTATTTCGACGTGACGCGCGCTTTTTTACAAGCTTATTTTATTTCGTTTCACCACTTTCACCTGTCCCGTTGTCCGTCTGTCTGTAATCAAATCTTGCAAGTTTTTGCACTATATGATTAGCGAAAGGTAAAACAATATATGAAAAATCGCGTTTTTTTTCTTCTCTTAGTTATTCTTATCAGAACACGATACCTGTTAAACCCTTGATCGGTTCACACCCCATTTCTGGTACACCCTGTATCCTCGGGAGCTCTGGCGACCTTATTCTCATCACACATACCAAAGGGCCCTAGCATGTTAGGTTTTATAGTCGTGCTTTACGTGACGTTTCAGTAGGTACATTTTCGCTGTAATAAATACCTACTTGACGATCAAAGCTATCGTGCTAGCTGAGCTAGAGAGCAAGTAGGGCTTTATTATGGCTGTGGTCTTCACTCTTCAGTAAGGTGGAGGTAGACGGTATACCATGGCCATCGGCATCGTCCAAGGGGACTACAATGGGTCCTCGGGGTGGTACACGGTTAGTACGCAGCAGTTGTTAACAAAAGAAAAAATGTAGGACCCACAGAGACAAAGTAAGGCATTTACCTCCCATTCAAAAGAGAAAAAATAGACCGGACAAGTGCGAGTCGGACTCGCCCTCCGAGGGTTTCGTACAAAATTACAAATATATCGTTTACAGACTTTTCCCTGTACTTACCTATAGTATACCTGGCTTTCCATAAACTACCTACTTAATTTGGGTTATGGTTTATTTGCCGGAACCTCATACTAAGTATATCAGTTGCGGCAAACAAAAAAAAGTGGAACTATGATAAGGACAACGATTATATTTCACTTTCTGTCACACTTATTGACATTTGTATGCTACCACTCCGCTCGGACGTGGAATTATTGTTACCATAGCTTGTCCTGAGTATTATAGGTACCTAAGGGTTTCCTTTTGAGGTACGAAACCCTAATAGTACATTACGTAACTAGGGCGGTGAATTTGTGAATGCCCCAGATCGCAGGTGTTTGTGGCCCGAACCGAAGGTGAGGGCCATAAATATGCGCTCTGGGGCTTTACGAATTACCGCCCGTGTTGAGTACAAAATTTTACGTCTTCACCTAGCCACAATGCGAGTTTTCATGTACGCGCAGCGTGCAGTAAAACTCGCATTATGGCCAGGTGTTACGTAAAATATTTTAAATAACAAAATAATATAAATCATACATTGTATTTAAAAAATAAGCCTTAGATAATAAAGGCCTGAAAGCAGCTGAGTGAAAACCGGTCATAACAAAAGGAGGTCTATACGGTCCTACCGCCTGCTACCATCTTGGTTAATTTAATTAATACTCACTTAATACTAGAAGTTTAAGTAGACTTGTTATAGGACGCTAGCAGAAGATAAAGACTTGCGTAAATTTTTGTACCATTAAACATGAATTAAATATAAGATCTGCACATTTTTAAGTCGTTTCTCTAAAGTTTCTCAACAAAGAGGAGCGATTAGCTCCTTCAGACGACAACACAAATGATTCGTCGCAGTAAAAATACGTTGATGGCATTTCACGATAAAGGAAGCTTTATAGGCGATTAAAAAATAATCAAATGGGATCGAAAAAGTTTAATAGATAGACACGTGGCACCCACACCGGGCCAAGGCTTTCAATCTAAGACATCTGCCTTATCCTCGGGTTATTATCCTAGACGCGTCTACCTCAACCGCGCGCGGGTTAACAAAGGCGCCCGAGTCAGCTGCCCGACAGCTTGCGTCGTAAAAAATAGGCCAATAATTCCATGCGAAAAAAAGTTAAAGAAATGTTAAAGATGGCAGGTGCGAGCCAGCTGTGAGCGCACCTTGGCCCGCACTGGCCGAAAACAGCTTATGCACGCTCGAGTCCGTGGGCCGCTTACGTCCCTTCGGGCCGCCATGATGGCTGCCTGCTGCCGCGGTCAAACACATCGCTTTTGTTTCCTTTTGTGCCCCGAACATTAGCCTTTATCCAGGGCCAAATGCATAACTTTTGCGAACTCTCATCACCTTCTCGCATTCCTAAGGAATATACACTTTATTACAAAAGCCGCAGCGTTATGTTTGCGGGAACGTGATTTAATAAGACGGGTGAGTGTGCGAGTTATGTTTTGACTTGCAATTGTAAGGCCGGCACCTCGACAACCTCCTTTGTTGTCAGTGAAAGTGGCATATTTACGTAATTAACAGTAATTTCCTATGCAATCTCAGTTTGGATTTTATTGGTTGGGTGATTATTATGTCTTGATTCATAAGCCATATTTAAGGGTATACCTATAAGTATTAATAATAACTTACCTAACTTACAGTGATTTTTGATGTCGCCACCAATACCTAAAGTGGCAGTCCCACTACACCATTTTTATCTGACTTCCTCAACAATCAATTCAAAGAAGCATCTAATTGGGATCTCGTTGACGCAAATAAGTTGGCTCTTTCCATAAATCACTGCCGCTCGAATTTAAACTTTGCTGAAAGTATACAACGTGGGTTTTCCAGAGCAAGTTCTTCAGAACAGTGTAAATATAACTGCAGTTGGAACCTACGCAAACGAATTCCTTGCTCGAATGGTTTAGCTTTGGCGAGTTTGATTTGGAAATTGCATCTGTTGGACCTGGGGGTATATACCGATGTAATTAAACGTTTAAGATACCCATGCGACACAGTTTGACCTCCGGTCCATAACGGTTTTATCTTTAGTCCTCGTTCAGAAAGGCACCAAGAATTCTAAATAAAACAAACCCGTCAAGTACCTACGAGTTGGACTCGCACTCAAGGCTTCCGTACCGTACTCGCATTGTGTAGATTTGCAATTAAACTTTATTTTAGGACATGTTTAGTGTTACGTGAGCTCCCGACACGAAGTCTTTACCGTCTGGGTGACGGTGACCCCGTTGAGGTTAGATTTTTGGAAGGAGCATGGAAGAACTAAGTCTGATTGAGCCCTTGTAGGTTAGATTTTTGGAAGGAGTCTGGGTCATGCGTGTATCGGAGCATTACTCAAATTTTCTGACTAATTGTCGCTCCATAGATAAGCTGTCATTCCGTACAAATTTGTCAATATTTCCATACATTCAGATTATAACGAACGCAGCGTACGATTACAGACAGCTTGATGCAACCCAGCCTTAGTTATTGTCTACAGTCATAGAAGAAATACTAGTTCTTACAGTAACTGATACTGCACGCGCCTAGGGCAGGGGCGTGTCTGCGCAGTGACTAGGCTTTCCCGCGACTTTCCTCGCGCAGGTATAAGTATTTTATTAATTAAGTACCACTCTCAAAAACTAAGTAACAGTGTGCGAGTTACGTTCATATATGTATTCTCATTAAGAAAAGTAGTTAGTGTTAATTTTATTATTTATGACGGAGAAGAATAAAAATACTGCATTCATTTGCACACTTTTATTTAACACATTTAACACGAAAATAAAACTCGTGTAAATCTAAATCAATCGACATTACTATCTTATTACAGAGCGTGTAAGTCCAATACGAGTAAATCTTTAAATGGTGGTTAGTAAAAGGACAAGAAGTTTACCTATTAAGATAACTTTTGTCTAAAATTACAACGAAAAAATTAACTATACAAAATAATTCAGCCCGCAATGGAACGCAAAATGTTCAAGTTAAGGCTCATTGACAGTTGTCAGCTGTCTAAGTATCCACTTCCGAAATGTCTAAAACCAAAAGTTAATAAAGCTATGTCGTATCTCGTAATGTCCTTGGCAATTGAGCTAGGGATAGCACTTATAGCCGAATATGTTATGAGATGCGTGTTTTTTTTTTCAAACTACTTTATGGTGTAGAACTGTAGATGTTAAATACATCAAGTCAAACAAAAAATTGGCTAAAAGTACTGATTTATTTACATACCGGTCAAAAACACAGTCAAATTGTTTACGGCCCAACGATACTGGCGTGACCAGTAATGAGAATTACGTTGATTCAAAACCGCGTTCCTGGTGAATCAGATTTAATCTGTACAAAATTATCTGGTCTTTCAATGAGACTGAAAGCTCATGGGGCACCACTGCTGCTGGGTAAAGGTCTCCCTCTTACGTTTCCATGTATCCCGGTCTTGGCCCAGTCTCCCCACCCCCCAGAATGGTGCATATCAGTCTGTATCAACAAAGCAAGCTAACATTTTCTAAATAATTAATAATATCACTAACCACCACGATTTCTATTGGTCAGCTACGTGGATTACATGTTTGCGTTACATTGCTGCTCGGTAATTTTTCAAATAAATAATGTTTACGCTACTAAACCCTGTCTGGTTTAACTCTTTGCACGTATTCCATTTACACGTTGTATGTCGCACAATAATTAATTTATCGTTCAATACTCAAGTACAACCTATTTTTGCGTCTTGACGTATCTGTTTGTAGCGTTGCATAAACTTCATGCTAATATATAAAAAAAACCAGAGAGTCCGGCAACACGTCGTCAACACGCGCCTTGCTCGAACATACTACTTATCATGCTCACAACCGCTCTCAGCAACGTGCGCCAGCCGGCCCATAGCCTGCCCTTTGATTTTGGTCCCCGGGGACAGACTTATGTCAACGCGGCGGGATGACGTCCGCGGGCTTCGTCCAGGTAGCCTGGTACAGTTACAGTGCAGTTACATATTACTCTTACCAAGACACAATACTGTTGTAAATTACCTTATGGTTGTTTCACAAAATCCTTGGGTATGAATGAATATTGTTTGTGAACAGCTCTCATGGCGAGCGGCCATCGGCCCATGATATTTGCGTCGATAATCGTCCAAATAAAAGAACTGTCCTCGGCAGCGGAAGGCCGGGGTCGCCACGCACCTGTCCAACCCGTCCTGCCATTAGCACTAATGACGTGCAACGGTGATCATTGTACCTAAGAGAGGTTATTTTTAGACTTAATTTGACCAAACTGGTATTGGCACTTCACTCAAAATAAAATTGTATGGGCTTAAATAAACTATATTACTTATATGTATTTGCTCTACGGTATGGGCTTATTTTAGGTTCACCGCACACATCAAAAGGGTAACGTAATTAGGACAACGCAGCTGCCAATTTCCCGTAACAAAAAATACAGTTAGATTTAGTTACCTAACATACGTAAAAAATGGTACGCAATCCACCAGCAGGTTCCTAGATCAGAGGAGTAGTTGCGTAGTTTTTCGAACGAGCGTCTTGGAATCAATAGCCATATTCCCTTACAAAATATTATGCAGATCTACCCAACGTAAGCATAAAGCGTTTCGCAATAAGTGCAGGTTCCCTGACACGGTTTTTGTAATAGCGTCTGAATGTGACAATTAGTGTTTCAATGGATTTTAAATCACATCACTCCTCAAATATGGAAATAAAACCGTTAAGTAGTTAGGGCCAGAATCAACTTTCCGGTAAAATGGAGTTAAATAAATCATTGGACCTCTTTTTGTCTCGCTCTAGATTGACTCGCGAGTGTGAGTGAGAGGTGTTCTGAACGTATTATAGTGCTGCTTTACTATCCGTTGCCATCAAGATATTAACAACTTTTGATCGCCAAGGGAACAAAATATCTCTTGTTATTTTATTTCAAGAAGGCGTA
The DNA here is from genome assembly GCA_945867215.1 of Epinotia demarniana. NCBI lineage: Eukaryota > Metazoa > Arthropoda > Insecta > Lepidoptera > Tortricidae > Epinotia > Epinotia demarniana. The sequence goes on along the minus strand of OX244273.1, from coordinate 2,824,634 downwards.
CAAGTGGTCCCTGTGAGCGTACGCTCGCAAGCGAGAGGTGACAAAATCACATCAAACATATAGGTGGATTTAGCCACATCTTGTAGTCCGCACTGGGCCAGCGTAGGGGCTACTGCCCGTTCCTTCTCATCCATGAGAGGAGGCCTGTGCCCAGTGTATATAAGCTTATTTATCTTAACTCTACAACCGACCTACCCTCTCGACGACCTATATGTATACAATATATACTACCTTCAGCTGCTACTTAGTATATATTGCAATTGAATTAACTGTATTTTCCGGAAACGCTCTCTATTTGCACTGCATGAAAGTCTTGTTAAGGAAAAACTCATTCATCTTAACAAATACTAGTACAGTCTCATTTAATTTTATAAAAAACGACCAACATAATCTCCGAGATAAAATGTCGTTTCATTTCTTTGGAACACGTCCACTTATAAATCATTGGTGGTTACGTGATGGCATAGGGGAGTCCGGATCGATGGTGCAGGCCGGCAGCGCAGCACCCTCGGAAACTAGGTCATGTTCCCCATAGCGCACCCTCGCTGGGTACCAGGCTGCCAGAGCTCCGCAGCGGTCGTTTTAAATAAACAAGCAGTGTCTTCGGTGTGCGTCTCCTGTAAAATATAGCTACAGTAAAAATTCAAGTATCCTTTCGATGGCTTGAATTGTTTGCTTGTTTGGAAAAGTTTACGGTATTAAAGCCTGTTTTGCCGTCAAACGTAAAAGGCAAGAAAATGTACGTAGCCATAGGCTTTTACTGCTTTTTCACTTTGTACATCAGTGCATCTCATTGTTCCTATTTGGTTAATCACTGGCGACGGCGACGTTATTGTTTTAGGATCGAGCGACAGTGTTTTGGCAAATTGATTGAACGGTTTTGTTTATTTTCAATGTGACCGATTTTTGATCAAAGGGATTTATGAAAATACTTTTGCCCGAACCTGCCGGTCTTTGGAACTCGTTTGTGTCGTATCGTAGCTCCATACAAACTTACACTCCCCATTTCACGCCAATAGTGATGATTTCCGGGCTATGGTTTACAATCTCCTTCCCGGGACACAATCTCTTTTCCAAATTTCATCTAAATCGGTTCATCGGTTTAAGCTTGAAGAGGTACCAGACAGACAGCCAGACACACTTTCGCATTCGTAATATTAAGTATGGATGTTTTTCATTTAATTATACTTAGCTATTTCTACCACTAAGCGTATGTAAAATGAAAAATAAACTATTAAACTGGATGCGTCTCCATTATAGGCTGACCTATAAATTCACGTTCCACATCAATTCCATGGGGATGTCCATTATGTGCCGCTTCCGCTAATACCAAAGTGTTTAATTGTATTACTCGCGTGTCATAGTGCCCTGGTACATGGGTTGCGAGGGTCGTAATGGGGTCGAGGACTTTCACACCCCCGCTGCATTAGGTACCCGACCAACCAAGGTGAACTAGGTTTAAAACTGTAGAGAAAATCCGAAACACGATTTTATGTAGGTAATCTATACTATCTACATCTACACTTCTACACGAATAATATCTACATCTACACTAATATTATAAAGAGGAAAGATGTGATTGTTTATGTCTTTGTACCGAATAAGCTCCGAAACTCCTGGACCGATTTGAAAGATTATTTTATCATCAGAAGCCGCCCTGATGAACATAGTCGCCTTTTACCGCGGGCAAATGCTTCAAAACGGGTAATCCGTGCGAAGCCGGGCCGGGCCGGGCAGCTTACAGTCGCATATATACACTTATTTCTATGAAGCTTGAAGCGTTTAGCAGTTATCTCAGGATAATATAGGTACGTTTTTTATAAGTACTTAGACCACATAATAGGTTTGAAATTGCGTAGGTATAGTAGGTTTCAGTTAAATTGACGAAAATGCTCTTAACGTGAGATTTATCAACTTCTATTGTTGCTAAACGTGAAAGGAATAGATAACATGGAGACGTCATATAATATAACTGACCGAACGTAGTACGTGTACTGGAGTAGCAGTTGCTTGTTCTATTGTTTATGCATTGTAGACTACACGCACGGCTCTGCACCTGAAACATAAAATAAACCATTAAATTAGTTATATCAATAAATATTAATAGTAAATGCATACGTACTTACCTTGATTGCTCTGCCGTCGATTGTATACCTGTGTGTGTAAAATAAAGTAACTTACGTATATACGACGCGTTCTCATGTGTGCGTGACCCCACCAGTCAGTTTGCCTTTGACCGTCAATCGATACACGCATGTCAACGCTCGTGTTAGCACCCGTTAAATATAGGAGTTTTATTTACCAAAGTACTTACCTGCTTGTGTCCTGTACATGCATAATGGTTTCACTTTCAACTCTAGTTGAAGATAACAATTAAACAATAGAGGAATGTAGTGGTTGGTTTTAAGAGGGGGCGTACCGCCAGGGAAAAATCAGAAATCACCCGCGCGCCCCGCACCTGCCGTGCTGATGCGTCTATTGCTGCCCCGCTCCTTCTCGCATAGTATATGCCCCGACAGTCAGATGAAACATGATGAATACCTATGAATAATAGGCATGATGACTCATGTTCAAATTGATAACGTAGTGATGCTAAATGTATAGTAAACCATCAAATTACCGTAATAAAGTATAAATAATAAAATATAATTAAAATCGTAAAAAGATATGAACCTTGAAAGTTTAGAAAAATTTTTTTTTTATTGTACAAGAGTAAATTTAAAGGTACCAATAGAATCCTTAGGCTTTTATAGAAACAAAATTGTACAACAATTATGTACTTAAACGCAGTATTCCGCGAATGAAACAACAATTTAAGAACCTGATTTTCCATACGACGATACATGTAGGTACTTTGTATTAACAAATGTCGGCTGTGACGTCACGCCTGTCTGTCTTTCAGTATTAAGCGTTTTGCGCTGCCGCCAGCAAGGTCAATCTTTGTCTCAAATTTTTGGGTATTTATGTTCTTTAATTGTAGTTCCTCCAATACAAACATTTGTTCCTGTCCAAAAACTGGTTCAAATGACATCATAAAAAAATGTAGTATCATCCCTATTATAAAAAGTGGGAAGCAAGACAAAATCTGTACCTATATTTGAAGATATTATTTTCGCTATTAAGTCAGAGTTTCGAGAGCTATAACTGAAATATGACCTTCCGTTTTTTAGGGTTCCGTACCCAAAAGGTAAAAACGGGACCCTATTACTAAGACTTCTCTGTCCCGTCTGTCTGTCTGTCATCAGGCTGTAACTCAAGAACCGTGATAGCTAGATAGTTGAAATTTTCACAGATGATGTATTTCTGTTGCCGCTATAACAACAAATACTAAAAAACAAAATAAAATAAATATTTAAGGGGGGCTCCCATACAATAAACTTTTTTTTACTGTTTTATAGATAATGGTACGGAACCCTTCGAGCGCGAGTCTGACTCGCACTTGTCCGGTTTTTTATTTACTAAATCACGTAAGGGTTACAATGGCTAGTAAAAACCTAAAGCAAAAAAAAGCCATAATCGAATTAAAAGTTTTGTGAGACATGTCTAAAATACTACTAATAAAACCACGGTTAAATTCACGTATTAAATGTCACGACAGGTGACATGTTTCGAACTCTTCGGGAGTTCTTCAAAACAATCATCGAAAACACTCATCCTGAAGAAGAACTCCCGAAGAGTTCGAAACATGTCGCCTGTCATGTCATTGAATACGTGAATTTAGTTGTGAATTTATAAGTAGCATTAAAAAAACTGTTATATATTATGAAACCTTCGATCATGTCTATGAAAGTCAGATTTTCAGGCCACAGTGTTGCGGCCAAATTATTCAATTCTGATCTCGGATTCCTGCTTGGAGACAATGGAGACGCTCTGGCCCTTTAGTTATCAATTTTGAACATACTGGTACTAAAGAAAAACTGCTTAATTGTGTTCACTTTTTTTAATATAAAAATGACCAAGTTCGCAGGCAATAATTGTTGGAATCTGCACCCTCGATAACCCTAAAAGCGACACCCGTGATGACTTTAAAGAAAAACAATGTCAATAATGTCACTACGGGCGACATGTTTCGAAATCTTCGGGAGTTCTTTTTCAGGATTAATGCTTTCGCGGCGGTGTCGCTTGAATCACGACAAGATTCAAGCGAAACCGCCGCGAAAACACTCATCCTGATGAACCCCCGCAGAGTTCGAAACATGTCGCCCGTAGTGACATTTAATACGTGAGTAGAACCTTGTATTAGTATTATTTCAACATGTCTCACGAAAGTTTAAATTCGAAAAACAATGTCCGCCATCTTGGAATTCAAAATGGACATCATTTCTCGAAAAGCCTGAAAGCTCGAAAACTGGTTCAAATGACATCATAAAAAAATGTAGTCATCATCCCTATTATAAAAAGTGGGAAGCAAGACAAAATCTGTACCTATATTTGAAGATATTATTTTCGCTATTAAGTCAGAGTTTCGAGAGCTATAACTGAAATATGACCTTCCGTTTTTTAGGGTTCCGTACCCAAAAGGTAAAAACGGGACCCTATTACTAAGACTTCTCTGTCCCGTCTGTCTGTCTGTCATCAGGCTGTAACTCAAGAACCGTGATAGCTAGATAGTTGAAATTTTCACAGATGATGTATTTCTGTTGCCGCTATAACAACAAATACTAAAAAACAAAATAAAATAAATATTTAAGGGGGGCTCCCATACAATAAACTTTTTTTTACTGTTTTATAGATAATGGTACGGAACCCTTCGAGCGCGAGTCTGACTCGCACTTGTCCGGTTTTTTATTTACTAAATCACGTAAGGGTTACAATGGCTAGTAAAAACCTAAAGCAAAAAAAAGCCATAATCGAATTAAAAGTTTTGTGAGACATGTCTAAAATACTACTAATAAAACCACGGTTAAATTCACGTATTAAATGTCACGACAGGTGACATGTTTCGAACTCTTCGGGAGTTCTTCAAAACAATCATCGAAAACACTCATCCTGAAGAAGAACTCCCGAAGAGTTCGAAACATGTCGCCTGTCATGTCATTGAATACGTGAATTTAGTTGTGAATTTATAAGTAGCATTAAAAAAACTGTTATATATTATGAAACCTTCGATCATGTCTATGAAAGTCAGATTTTCAGGCCACAGTGTTGCGGCCAAATTATTCAATTCTGATCTCGGATTCCTGCTTGGAGACAATGGAGACGCTCTGGCCCTTTAGTTATCAATTTTGAACATACTGGTACTAAAGAAAAACTGCTTAATTGTGTTCACTTTTTTTAATATAAAAATGACCAAGTTCGCAGGCAATAATTGTTGGAATCTGCACCCTCGATAACCCTAAAAGCGACACCCGTGATGACTTTAAAGAAAAACAATGTCAATAATGTCACTACGGGCGACATGTTTCGAAATCTTCGGGAGTTCTTTTTCAGGATTAATGCTTTCGCGGCGGTGTCGCTTGAATCACGACAAGATTCAAGCGAAACCGCCGCGAAAACACTCATCCTGATGAACCCCCGCAGAGTTCGAAACATGTCGCCCGTAGTGACATTTAATACGTGAGTAGAACCTTGTATTAGTATTATTTCAACATGTCTCACGAAAGTTTAAATTCGAAAAACAATGTCCGCCATCTTGGAATTCAAAATGGACATCATTTCTCGAAAAGCCTGAAAACGTATGTTGTTCTTTAAAAAAAAACGCGCATCGTAATTTACAACAAATATTTCAAAAATGAAAATAATGCGACCACTTTTTGAATTATTTCCGACTTCGAATTCGTATTTAGAGACCGAGAGGACATCGATTTTGAAATTAACCGGATTTATTCTCAACCAGCGATCCGCCCTGGCTTCGGTCGGATACTATATTAAATTATATTATACATATAAACCTTCCTCTTGAATCACTCTATCTGTTAAAAAAAACCGCATCTAAATCCGTTGCGTAGTTTTAAAGATCTACGCATTCATAGGGGCAGACAGCGGGAAGCGACTTTGTTTTATACGAGTACTATGTTGTAGTGATAGTGATAATCTTTCATAAAGTAAATACACGCTCGACAGAAAAAAATTTCGTGTAGTTTTGCATGTACTGCACAAATTATTCTAAGAAGCCGGTCGCCGGCCGATCGCTGCGTAATCTTATGGTTGTATTTTGAACTTTAAGGTCTACATGTTAAGGTCGACTTTTAAATATATTATTTCAAAATATACCAAAATATCTACTGGAATGTAATGATACATTCATTCACTAGACGAATATACTGGGTCACAATATTATTGAAATAATTATGTTCACCGTGCTGTCGTGAGAGCACAGAACGTAGTCCTCTCGTCTCAGCGGAGCGATTGCGATTGACTCCGCCCGCGAACGGCAACAGAAGATATACCAAACTGCACGAAACACGCGACGGGAGAAACAGTATCGCGCTAAATAAAAAAGACCTATACGCCAAATACGTTATACCTCAATAAGTCTGAAAAGGGACTACATAAAAAAACGCCGCTCGTCAAATCACTAGGCAATATCAAGAGGTACACTAAATTTTTACGTAAATTATATGCACGGGAACGGCACACAATTGAAATTAGGTCAAAATAAGACATGTTTTGGCGATTGTTTTCTATCGAGGCAATTTTGGTTTTGTATGGTTTTTTTTCAGACAAATAGATTGCAAATATGATGTAGGTTCTGTATGTTCATTTTCCTGGCATTCGCTTTAGTTTGTTATAGGTAAATATTCGATCTAAGAACTCCGATTTCGCGGAGCGCCCCCTCTTAAGTACCTACATTTCGTCATCTCAACCGAAACAAACTATACGACGATAATTAAACAAACGAACTTATCATAGGTATCGCTCGTAGTACCTATGTCACGAAATTTTGATAGTTGGTGAACTGAAAGGTTTTGCAATTTTCTCGTATCATGTAGCTAAAATAGTTATTTGTGTCACAAGGGAGCAAAATAGTATATTTACGGCGAGGGCGGTGTATTGAATCCTGAGCGTTGTGAGGGATACAAGTGTTTACGCCCGAGACGAAAATAATTTTGCTACCGAGTGACACATACTATTTTTCACACCGACTATGAGGAAATTTAAAAAAAGCTGTTGTTAAAATATATCTAAATTATCTTCATTTTTATTACTAATTTTTAAATATTACGAAATATTTATAAATTTTTATACAACGTTGTTATCAGAGTTAAAACTTGAAATATGTTCGTTTTGAATCGACTACGATGAAATTACAATCGATTATTTTACTAACATCTGTGTTCAATTGGCACATTGCGTACAAATGTTCCAATGCCAATGTATAAATTAAAAAAGTAGCTTGAACAGAAAAGTAGCGTTTTGGTCCCTCTCGTCGTGGAGCAAAACTTACTTTTCCGAATGAAAGGTGTGAAAAAAAAGTTGCGTACGGCTGAGTGTTTGATTAGGATCTGCAGAAATGTTAAGTACTTTTTAAAAACTTGGTCGTTCTGGGGGTCGCGAAGCTTCTTACTTTCTACCCAAACTCGTGCCTAAAACTGGCTGCCCGGCATCGTTTTGACACCCCATCCCCATCTCCCCATAATGGCAGCCATTATGTGGGCCATTTTGCGCCGCTACCTTAGACTTCTACGGTTTTTTCGTTCGCTGCTCAACTGCCATTTTGCCATACGAAGTATGACTTTTAGATCTACCTAAGGTACTTACAAAACGTGATGCAAACGCCCAGCTGGCCCCTATTTCACCAACATGACAATTGTCACCTGAAGGTGGTTGCTAGGTTACTTGTGAATCCAGCAATGTAGGGAGAATTGTCATTGTCAGGTGACAATTGTCGAGTTAGTGGAATAGGAACCTGGTCGCGTAACCGGCATATTGACCCTACCTAATTACGAGTTGTTGTGATACGCACATGCACTCTGCACAGGGCGAAGCTCAGCGGCAACAACAATACTCAATCTCATTTTCATTGTATACACTTTATTTCAATCAGCATGGTCGATTGTCCAAGTGAGGGCTTTGGCCGGAAAGTGGACCCTGAACATCGATTGGGGTGACCTCGAACTGGACACAGTTCAGTCCGCGACACCGCTCATACCATATGCATCCGTGTCTACCGGTCGCTTCGCTCGAACCTCGCTGGGCTAAGATTTGCATGTAATTTAGACATAGTATTGTAATATAAGGTATACCGGGTGGAAAGGCACGACGATCTTTCCCGCAAAGGGGGGTTAGTTTAAGTGATGGAAAATCGATTCGTAATGTTTAGATTTTTTTTTACGATCAATTATTAAAAATAATAAAATTAATTAATGTTCTTCTGTGACAACCCTACTATTACTATACGTACTAATTATCGTTTATACGTATTGATAAAGGTCACTGACTCTTGTGTAATTGTTAAAATGTTACTGACCCTAATGAGGGTGGTCACTTGCAGTATTTTGCATTAAAAGTTAACTGCCTATAACTTCAAAACGGTTATGAATATGAGCCTAGTTTCTTTAGAGGAAATACTGTACTCAGTCTAAGCAATCCCCCTTTTGCGGAAGGGATCGTCGTGCCTTTCCACCCGGTATATATATATATATATTATTTTTTCAAATCTTAGTGGTAAGTATACATTTGCTCATCGCCAAACTGAGGACAGTTTGTCGGCGAATGTGCGCTCTTTTCTTCATTTTAAACATGGTTGTGCCATACCGACCTATTTACTAAAATACTAAATAATCTACTTTAACAGCTTTACGAGTATTGACATTGAACGCAGTGTATCATCGACAACACACTCAACCGTTCATTTGTGGACCCATTTGTGTCCTTGGACCAACCTTATTCCTCATATATATTAATAGCCTATGTAACATGAAATTGGCTGGGGGTAGCATATTCACGTATGCAGATGACACGGCCGTTGTTTTCTCTGGTGACACTTGGGAGGAAGTTCGTAAACATGCTGAAGTGGCACTAGTAGAGATAGCCCACTGGCTAAATTCTAATCTGTTAACATTAAACATTAGTAAGACTAACTATATCTGCTTTACAAATAACATAACAACTCAGCCAGACGGAAACTTTAATATTAGGATCCACACGTGTCAAGACCCCTCACTGCTTGACTGTTCTTGTGCAATCATTGATAAAGTTAATTGTACGAAATATCTTGGGGTGATGGTGGATCAGAGACTTACCTGGCACTCACATGTAGAATTGGTCATGACTAGGATTAGAAAAATGATCTATATCTTTAAAAACCTAAGAGATGTTGCTCCTAAAAAACTTCTGAACCAGATTTACACATCACTTGCTCAATCGGTGTTGGTATATTGTATCCCAATATGGGGTGGGGCTACAAAAACTAACTTTATTCAACTAGAAAGAGCTCAGCGGGCTCTGCTCAAAGTAATGTACCTTAAGCCACGAAGATTCCCGACCTCAGACTTATACGTAATTGGTGACTTGTTGTCTGTGCGCAAACTGTACATACTATATGCGGTCCTGAGAAGGCACAAATCCACTGTATATGAACCAATAGACAAGCTGAAAAGGAGGAAAAGGATTAATGTCATCTCAACTCCGAGGGTGAAAACGGCCTTTGCGCGCAGGCAACATGCCACGCTATCTGGCAAACTTTATAATATAATAAATAAAGACATCGATATCTACCCAACCACGGTACATGAATGTAAAAATAGGGTAACAGTATGGCTGAAAACGAAAACATACGATGACATAGAAAGCGCCATCCTAAATACTTACAAGCACCTGTAGATGCATGATTAAAACTGTTAAAAAACTTTTCCACACGCTGCACCCTTGCACACACTCTCACACATCCCCACACACACACACACATAAGTTTTTCCAACTACTTCCAGATTCCTTAGTCTAAACTAAATTAGATTGAATTAAATTAATTTAAACTACAAACTATACTTACTCTGGCTAGGTTAATAGTATAATTGTGGGGTGGTGCACGCACACATATGTATAAAAATAAGGAGTAGGTAGGTATAAATATAAGTGGTCTGCGTGTGTGTATGGGTGTACGAATATGTACACACATACCTACACGCGGTGATCTATCTAGACTAAGTAGACTAATTAGTTTACAATATAACCTTATCTTACCTTTTTTTCTCTTAACACAACTGCATTAATTGTTTACCTCCATATGGAAGAGCGGTGCCCCTTAGCACAGGTATTATTTTTACTTAAAAAGGGGACACCAGCACATGTAACATTTGTAGTACTAAGAAAAGAAATAAATCATTTTTCATTTTTTTTTTCATTTTTTCATTTGTGGACATATCCATCCATACTATAATATTATAAATGGGAAAGTGTGTGTGTTTGTTTGTTTGTTTGTTTGTTTGTCCGTCTTTCACGGCAGATCGGAGCGACGAATTGACGTGATTTTTTAAGAGGAGATAGTTGAAGGGATGGAGAGTGACAGGATAGTTTTTATCCCCGAAATCATCCCCTAAGAACCCGAAACACCAGAAGAAGGTTTTTTTTATTGTAGATAACATCAATTCTACAGACCCTATTGAGACAATTCGTTGTACATGCATTTTGTTGTGGATTTAGAACAGAAATCTACTAAAAAACCGAGAAAATATCCTTTTCACGCCACTGCTCGGAAATGTGGCAAAAGATGGTCAGAATTCAGGCTTCAAAGCTGGGGCTAGTTGGACATCGCACGAACAGGCCATCTATGAGTTGAAACTTTCCAACAATGTTTTTGTAGGCCAGTTTGAACAGCGATTCGAACAATCACAGTTCCCCGCTCTCGCCCCCGCCGCCGCCCTGAGATGGACTCGTCTCCTTCGAGGTCCTCACCTGCGGCTCGGACCTCGAACCCACTCGTCCATCTATGGCCTACTTTCTAGCCTTTACAACAATGTACTATTCAGTTCACCAACTCAGCTAAGTGGTCGCCAACCGGCACACTAAATTAGGTGGTCGCTAACCGGCGAAATGACCCTACACAAGCGTTTCTATTTATTTACTATGGGATCTTGACACCATGGAAATGTAATTATATATAACTCTGTTTGTAGGACTCTTGATACCTAAATGCTTCCAATTAAATACAGTTTAAGCCTGTTCTGAAACAATAAGTAATACTCGTACTTATTGACTATAGTGTACATATGTATTGTTTTTATCCTTGCGGGTGGACGAAAGCTTCATTGAATATTTCCCGGTCTCGGCAGTATAGAGCCCTCTAGGCAGTATGGAAGGTAGAACTAGTAGTATTCAGGTAGTACCTGCAACCAATAGATGTAGGTACTTAACCTAGTTATAAGCTTCTTTGCTGGGCCCTTTAAGGGTCCATTTTATTACTTGTAGTATTATGTGTGCAATAAATATTTTGAGTTTGAGTTTAGAGTCGACTGCCTCGACCTGCTGCGTAGCTAGCATGGTCGCATTTATGTCCGACATAAAGCATCCGTCCAATCGCACTCACATAGAGCTAGATTGGGGCTTAATAAAATGAATGCTACAAGTAAGAGAGTAAGATAGGCCCAACGCCCACGAGTAATTCCTCCAATGCTGTGCCCGCCACGGGCAATCGCGGGCCACCGTGCGTGTGTGACAGTGTGTCACAGTATGTCAAGCGAATATTGTTCGGACAGGCGTATCTTTACTTTCGATATCATTGTTTATAACACATTGGCTTTGGTTCTGGCAACAAAATCGATTCCAATTTGACATTTTGACAGAACAGATCCCCTGAGCATTATTAAGTCATTCCAGTAAAACGCTGAAGGGTGCAAATCGGCCAAGGCAAGCCGTTGTCCTCACTCCTTGGCCATCGATTCACTCGACCTCGAACCAATTTCAGTTCAGTCACTTGGCACTTAAAAATGCAGCTGCGATGCATATTTTATAGCCAACGCATATTGTACGAAAGGTAATCAATACTTGAGCATTTCTTGATTAGTTTGTTTCAAAATGAGAACTAATCTACGTTTGTATGGCGAGTCGAGACTCTTAATACAATTTTACTGACATTGTCTTACAAGCTCAGATTACCTACCAGGCTGACATAAGGTTAAGGCGTTGTCGCGATCAATCAAAGCCGGAGACGCCACTATGTTACGTTCGTTACATCGTTACTGTTCACTGAAGTCATTTGGGAACAGTCGCTGATATTGATTGAATTAATTGATCAAGCGAGTCTTACCTTCACGGAGTCAGCAATATACTGGCCTAATTTATGTGTCAATTCATCTGATTTTAGGTGTGCCTGTGCCTAAACGTAAGTAAAATTTGACTAAGGGAACAGGGTTGACGTGTGTTGTGGGCGTTGGCTAGCAACCTATCACTGCGATATCACATTATGTTGATCTTTTATAACCACATTTATAATGTGCTCTTTTGGGAGTGAAATAATGTGTCATGAATATGAGGTAGGTATCGCGTGATAATTAATTAGGTACTTATTGTGTAAATCTCATAGGTTTGTTTAGTCGCTGAATAAGGATAAATCGTTGGAGAGTACCAGGGCGGCAGGTGTGCGAGGATATCGATCTCTTGAAAACGTTTTAAGGTGCATCTGCAAATGTTTACAAAGCAAACGTAGCCTTGTCGTCGGCCCTTTGAACGGCGATAGATTGCAAATTGCAACTCTTGTTGGCAGCCGGGCGGCCAAAGGAAGGTCTGCTAATATTTTTTTTATAAGTCCATGGTTTGTTATAAATTGAACATATATGAAAGAACCACCTCATTCGAATATCGGTTCTTCGAGCCGGATGTTAGTTAAAAACAAAACACACATAAGCGAAGCAAATGTCTCAATGCTAAATGATTACTGTGATAACGTTTAAGTGTGCTTAGGTTTTCTATTCCTAGATGTCACATCAGTCTTCCAATAACGTTAAATCGTCCAATTATCTTAACCGTTACAAAAACAATCGTGATTCGTCATCGTATCGCGCCAGCTGCACCACAACCCCGGAATCGGTGTACAGAGCAGATCAAATATTAGCCCGACGTCTGCCGCCTCTCAACGACACACGTATACGTACTCATCGACAACTTAACTGACCACTCATAAACCTTATACCAACGGGATAAGGTCCATTAATGCTCAAGCCTGTCTTCGTTTGTACTAAAAGGCTACTTTCATCGAGGTGTGCGCGTAGCGTGCGAACGGTGCACTATGACTCAGGTATTATGGGAAATCTATTTACGTTGCTGCTAGCCTGGGGGTAGACTTGGTTTACTTTGTGAACCTACTTGCTCATATAGGAAAAAAACAATCATGTATGTTAAGTAGATTCAGTTTGCTTATATTTAAAGATTATTATTGGTTTTAAACATTTCCGTGATTCCGTGTAACAAGTTTTTTTGCAGAATATGCGTGCAAAGTTACAACACGATTTGGATTTCGGAATTTTGGTCGAATTTTACTTAACTTTATACATCATACGATGTTGTAGACCACTCTCTTAGCAGACTGTACGTTAAGTTAAATTTGAACATAGGTATTACATACAAAGCTTGTATTAAGAACAGCATTAAAAAATGCGTTTTCTCGTTATTTAATTTTAATAATCATAATCGAAACTTAAACTAGATGCATGGTAATAACAATAACTTAGCAAATTATCATTATTTTAATTTACTGTGGCTTTAGAACAAACAAAACAGAACAATAGTTATTGGTTATGGAAGGCTGCAAAGTTGTTGTTTGGCGCAAGTGCTTGTAGGGCACGAGACGCCAAACAATTTTGCTGCCGAGCGAAACACACAATTTTTCACCTCACCACCGCGAGGAAATGTAAGGGAAGTAATTTGGACCTTATAGGTACTCATTTTCAATAAAGGTTTGTTTACCTACATCTCAACAAGATCTAGCATTTTATAATTATTAAATGTAACATAAATATTTTTGCATCTTTAAATATGTATATCTTCTGCACTAAAATCTAAAATAACAACCATTATTTTGGTTTTATCATTCAGTTATCGTGTGATAAGGCCGACCATGACACGGGGTCAGGAAACCAATACCGTTACTTTGGTCGAAGTCTTTAAGTAAAGACGAATATTTGCGGCGCTTGAGAAGTCTTAGTCAGCCGCAGTTCCAGATTTGTAAATGTTCCTTGTACCTAATGTACCTATGCAACAAATATTATAATTGAAACAAAGATCAACACCATAAAAAATTGGCTGGTCCAGTGTCGAGTTGGGGGAAACTTTACTATTTGAAGTTCTTAAGCCGTTGGGAGGCCTCAGTCTAACGGCTGCTGTCTGGTGACTAGCTAGCATAACGTAGGCACGTCCCTGGTGCCCTGACATTGGTAGGTACTCCTATTGTTAACAGGGATGAATGGATTATATCGTACATAAAAAGCTACCGTGCTGTCGGTCATGCCAAGTCCAGGCCGGGTTTATGTCGTCTTTTACTAGCACGTATATAAGTGAGAGCGGAACGAATGCTACATGTCCGATAAGAACGCGACCACGCTAGCTAGGCAATGCCGTTTGAAAGCAAACGCAAGCAAACAAAGTTCCCCGACTGCATGCAGAGCAAACTGCGTTATCATGACTATAGCCACCAGACTCAAAGCCTTTATTAAGAGCCCTCGGCAAAATAAATCAAAACATGCCCCGTCAGGCGCAGCCGACGTATACTGTATACAGACCGACAGAGCATGTAGTCCGGGAGACAGACGTAAGTTCACGTACCATCACAATAACCAGGGATGTAGATTTCTTGACACTCGGATGAGCATCGGGGATGCAGATCTCTGGACACTAGGATAAACACCAGGGATGCAGATCTCTAGATTCGAGAATAGAAATGCAGATCTCTTGACACTCTGATCATTTTAATGCTCACATTGATGGATGAGGAGCGCTCAATAGCATCACACAGAAGGCGTCCGCACAATCAAAGCTCAGCTTAAGCAACCACGGCGCATGTTTGTTCTCGGTGGCCGTCTTGAGTTGGACCGTTGGAAGACGTGTCGAGTTGAGCTCAGTTGTTGTCTACAACGGGAGTAACGTCAATAAGGTCTTTTCCTGCTTCTAGTTAGAAAGTAAGATGGCAGTCGCTTCCGAAAAAACTATAATCTAACGTTACGTAGTGATTGGCGTATTGATCTTCGAATTGTCAAAGATCCGTGTGAGCGAGACCAAAGCCAGATTAAAGCCAAATTATACGTGGCCAGGCGGCGTCAGAAGGTTCCCACTCACTTGAAGAAACCTAATCCCAGTAAGACAAGACCTCGTTCGTGTTAGAAGTCAGTCAGTCTTCTGGTTAGAAGATCAGATAGTAGTAGCTTGCGCAAAAACTATGCTTGGGTAGGTAGCTAAACAGACATCAGAGGGGTAATCGCGTAACTGTTCGAACCACCATTGGAACAACTGAACTGTTATAAAAAAAAACTTCGATTTACACACTTTAGCGTTACGCAATCAACCTACTGGCTACTTCAGGATCACCGGGATTACGCTAGTTGTAAGTTGAGGAAGTGTTGTTTCCTATACTTAATACTAGCTTCATCTGCATGCCCCCGGGATAAAACTTATCCTATATTTTAATCCAGGCTATAAAATATCTTCGTGCAAATTTTCATCTAAACCGGTTAAGCTGTTTAATAATGTTAATATTTTTATTTCGAACGGAATCCATAGGTGTTAGTTACAAATCTCTCTTATAGTGTTTAGTTGTTACTTAGAAATTAAAGATTAATAAAGTATAATATTATTCATATATTGCATAGTCCATCTCTGTAACAAACATCTAAACATCTTAACATCCACACTTTCGCATTTATATTATTAATTAATCAGCCTAAATACGTCCCACAGCTGGGCACAGGCCTCCTCCCATGGATGAGAGGGCACGATTTGTATTATTAGATAGATTTATATTATTAGTAGGAATTTATTTCATTCTTGTATGACCCTGGAAAACACTCGTCCACCTCCCATACTACATAGACGGTGCAAAGTTAATGTATAGAGTATAGACAGACGGACAGACAGATCAATTTGCGAGCCCCGTCGCCGCTCCGCTGAAAAACGGGAAATCAAATATTTAATACCCCTTCTCGGGTGAACTATGGGGCTCTTTATTGGCGTAGTGAGTACGAGATAATTGAAAAGAGATACACACCATACTCCGGTGGAACTTTAGGAGTAAATATTAGGTAAATTATTTCAATAATGTCAATTGAAGATGAACAGTGTGCGCTGGTGTACTAAGGGCGGGTTGCACCGTCTTACGATTACAGGCAGATCTTCGTTAAATATGGCGCTGACGTCAGTCCATAGAAACTTGTCAAACGTTCCATACATTCAGATTTTAACGAACACCGCTTACGATTACAGACGGTTTTTTTTATTTTTTATTTATTTATTTTGGTTCACCAACAATTGTTTACAGTGTTTACACTTACTAAATTATAATAACTGGGTACTATTGCTAAGTGTAACAATCACTTAAAGGTAAACACCGCATGCACTATATAAAAAAAAGCCTAAGTATTAACAAATCAAGATTATACACAGGTTTTGCTTAACTTGTTAGTACTATATAACTAAATAATTTAAAACTATTTTGTGTTCGTCACTCACTTTTAAAGAAATTACTAGACTGTATTTTAAATTTTATAACAGAGTCGGAGAAAACATCAGATATGTGACTGCAGCTGTTAATCGCTTTACACAGCCTTGGAATAGGCGAGCAGCTGCCGAGAACAGTCCTCCTGAGGTGCTCCGGTTTGGTGCAACTCACCCTAAGGCTTGAAACTTGCGAACTAGCGAGAGAAGATGTATAGTCATAGAAGTTTGTACGCAGAGGGTGTCACGTTGCTCTGCAGCTGACTGTTTTCACATCGGCCAGCATGTCGGTCACGTAACGCATTGTACGCGCGTCAGGTAGATCAAAATGTCACTTTATATATGTACTTAAAAATAACAGTTAAATTGTCCTAACTGTCCTTGTGTTCGCGTTCGGAACGTTACGTGACTACCCCTCAGTGACCAGATGAGAAAGATGAGTCAGAACTAATATGGCCCCCATGTGACCATTTAGTCAGTTCCTTGTGCTGTAACAGGAGCAAACATTTAATAGGACGCTTCCTTAGATCATCTGCAGTAACCCCTTGTGTCGATTTTTTAAAATTCGGAGAAATTGTGATCTAACGTTATGACCTTCAAGTAATGTATCTTGGCACCATGAGATCATAGCACAGCTGATAATGAGTCATAATAGTTTTGGCATTTTGTTTTTAAAATATATTTTTGTGATTTTTTAGTTTATTTGTATGTTTTTAAAATAAAATAACCCCAGAAGAGTAAAAAATACACAAATAAAAATCAATCTTTTTTTAAAAATTAAAACCACCTGGAAATAATTTATCACAAGCTCAATAATCTACCGTTACATTTTTTTGCTCCTATTCCAGGCCACACCCTGTATAATACTGACGAGTGCTCAGGGCCAAAATAGACCCTGAAAAGCCTCTGTGGTGTCCAAAACCGCCACAGAGCCGTACACAGCCGCGCCAATAAAGAATAGGCTGACCGCCACTAACTTTGTCATTCTTAATACAAGCCGCAATTTACCGCTCTTTCTTGGCGCAACTTATAGTAAGTAAGTATGTACCTATCTGCGATTTCATGTCATAAAATCTCTAACTCATAGAAGATTTTAAAATACATTGTATAATATAGTAAGTAGTTAATATTTATTTTCTAAAATATATACAAGGTGATAATTAACAATAACTAAATTAAATTAAAAGTAAGTAAAACCTAAAAAGGCCCTCGAGACATTGTACCGAGGAGCTGGCGGAATTTCCCATTGTATAGTTATGTCTAAAACGATTGACGCGACGCAAACGACAGCAAAATGTCATACAATTTTAGATCCTAAGCAGATATGTTAAGAGTGTATTTGGAATAAGACTCTCTTAAAATGTATAAGTGCGTTCCATGGAAATGTACGCGTGATTTATTTTCATTAATTCTCGATTCGTTGGAAGGAGCGGTGAGGCGTTATAGTTTGACAGTCTAGGCAGACGTGACGGGGTTAAGAATGGGGTTGGCCGGGCGAAGGTATTTGCAGATGGCGCCAGCATAGGTTTTACCTGTCAGTCCTACCAAAACTGTCATATCCTTTTTTTTTTGGAATTTCCTTGTTTAGAATCAAGCCGTTTAAGCCAAATCCCATAGAAAAAGGCTCGTGATTAGGTAAAACCTAAAATGGCGCCTGTACGAGCTGACGCACATATAAGTACGTTCAACTCGCACAGGCAAAATACCTATTTACTTATTAATATTTGCATGACTTGCATTGCCATGTCGCAATCTTTTATAGGTATCGGTGGAAACAATAAAGCAGTGTTCAACTATCACTCAAAGGGTTCGGTCATTAGCTCTCCGGAGTTTCCATCCCTTAGCTAGCATCCCTCAGCTTTCAACACAGCTAAGCTAGCTTTACATTGGTCCTTCGAACCACCGTATAAGCGGGACCTTTCGGGAGTGTAGAAAATAGATTTCCGTCGGTTCGGCATACGTTCATTGACCCAGTTATACAGAAACTATATAGTGACACGTGTCTCTACCTAGCGAGCGATATAACGGGTATTAGCGAGCGAACATTGACTTTTATAAATGATAAACGTGATTAACGTGAAGCAACTCGAGCATCAGCGTACGAGCAGCCGTGGGTCAGGGACTCACACAGCAGCACCAGCAACAACTCTTAGCATCAGCAACACCGTGAGTCGAGAGACTCGCAAGCAGCAGTATCCAAGTAAGATCGTTCATATTACTTGGCTAACTAGCTACCATGCCGGAATACGAAGAACTCTTCGGCCGTCAAGCAGCGATCGTCAGCGAGCTTCAGCGCATCGGCACTAATTTTGACAAGGACTCAGCTCGTCGAAAAACCTCGGAGTATTTGAAGTTAAGGTTAGACGCTTTAGATAATCTCTGGGGAGAGTTCGAACTTAACGATAAAACACTTAGTACTGTACTTGTTAAATCGCAGCGTTACTTTCAAGAAAATATTTACACTCGTACTCTCAAGTATTATACTGACACTCGAGCGAAAATAGCAGATTATGAGCCATATCAGAAAGAAAAGCCTTTAGTAGGGTCAGGTTCGGGTAGCGATACTAACACCGGGACTGGTCCAAACAAGGTAGATGAACTTTTGTCCTTACAGCGGACTAACTTTCGAGCTTTAAAGCGACTAATATCTAGCATCAAAGTCAGCGAGATCAGCGAAAAATGGGAGTTAGAAGACGAGCTCCGCAGCATCCAATCTAGATGGAACGCCATCGACAAGTTGCATCTAGAAATAGACAACATTCTTGAAGGTGAGGATGAAGTTTACCTAGATGAATTTATGAAACAGGAAGAGTCATATAAGAAACTTAAGAAAGCGCTAAACCAAAAGCTATCTGCTACTTCTCACATCCAGCAAGCTACTCCTTTACTTGAAATACCCACTTTTTCAGGCAAGTATACCTACTGGCCTACGTTCTATGATTTATTCTCTGAATCTATTCATAATAATAACTTCCTATCAAAAGCTCAAAAGATGCAGCATCTTAAGGGTAAGGTCAAGGGAGAAGCGGAGCGATTAATTCAACATTTAAATATCTCAGCAGACAATTATGATATTGCTTGGGAAATATTGACGCATCGTTATAATAATCCTCAAGTACTCTTTACGAATCAAATTGAGACTTTCCTGAATCAACCCAGCATCAGCAAGCAAACATCTTTCGAGATAAAACGTCTTTACGATACCACCACCGAGTGCATTCACGCCATACACAACCTCGGTGTGAATACTAACACTTGGGATCCCATATTAGTCCATTTACTGACCAAAAAGCTAGATAGCGATACCTACAACGCCTATAAAGAATCGCGTAAGTCTCCTAGAGAATTGCCTCTTTTATCTGAGCTAATGACTTTTCTCGAGAGTAAGTTTATAGCACTAGAGCCTACTCACAAGAGAGAGAGAGAATCTACAGCTACAGCTAAGCCAGCTTCAATCTATCAAGCTAAGCCAGCTTCAATTTATCAAACTAAGCCTAACTACAAGCCGAGCTACTATAATAGCAAGCATACATCGAGGTATCAAGCCGCTTCTACATCCACGTGTAAGTGCCCTCTATGTAATTTTGATCACGAGCTATACCGATGCCAAAAGTTCATCAACATGTCAGCGGATGCCAAATTGAGGTCAGTTGCGAAACTTCAACTTTGTAAGAATTGTTTATTTAAACATGCAAGTAATAAATGCAATTCAACAAAAAGGTGCAAAGAATGCAACTGCGAACATCATACGATTTTGCACGACGCATGTAACGGGTCACTGCACCGTGCTACGACAGTGCCTACAGCTGAGCAAAACTCACCTTTAATGACTAAAGCGCTACCATCAAATAACCAACCTAGCAACAAGCCTTACACAGCAAATCACGTTGCGGCTGACGATGAAGAAGTTTTATTAGCGACTGTTTTGTTACAAATCAAAGCGATTGACGGTAATTACGTCACACTACGAGCATTACTCGATCAAGGCTCTCAGATTACTTTAGTATCGGAGAACGCAGCACAACTACTAGGGTTGCCACGCCGTAAATTTAGCGCATCGGTATCCGGCGTCGGTGTCGTCCCTAAGCACAGCAAACAGCTTATATCACTTGAATGTAAATCTATATACGATGATTACAGTTTCAACACTGAAGCATGCATTATTCCTCGAGTTATTGGTGATCTTCCCAATGTTTCATTCACTAAAAAATCGTGGCCTCACATCCAGCACATGAACTTAGCTGATCCAGAATACAACTTATCTAAATCAGTTGATATTTTGCTTGATGCTTGTGTTTACTCGGACGTGATTATGAGTGGTCTAGTAAAAGGGTCACATAACGCGCCCATAGCTCAACAAACTAAGCTTGGCTGGATTTTGTCAGGAAATGTAAAAACATTTAACTGCAGCGTTGTCGTTAATAATCTTGACGAAATAGCTAAATATTGGGAGATGGAGGAAATACCTAGCATATCGAGCGACCTTACTACAGAAGAACAGTACTGTGAAGAGCATTACACAGCTACTACCAAGCGACTTGACAACGGTAGGTACGAGGTAGCCCTACCAATGAAGCCTAACTATGAAAAAAGTTTAGGTACTTCCAAAGCTAAAGCGACAGCACAGTTTTTACAATTAGAGAGCAAAATGGTAAAAAACGAATCTTATTCTAACTGCTATAAACAATTCATTCACGAATATCTAGAACTAGGTCATATGCGTCCAGCTAACCAGAGTGACCACATTTCATACCATTTGCCGCATCATGGAGTGGTCCGGCCTGAATCTACTACATCCAGCCTTCGCGTAGTCTTCAACGCTTCAGCTAAAACCAGCTCAGGGCTAAGCCTCAATGACGTCATGGAATGTGGTCCGAACTTGCAGCATGACCTACCTACTTTGATCTTAAACTGGCGTCAATATAAATATGTAGTTACTGCGGACATAGAAAAAATGTTTCGACAGATTTTAATCAGAGAAAGCGATCAACATCTACAGGGTATTATCTGGAGGGATTCCCCTCGAGAGCCAATGCAGGAATACTTACTTACTACAATAAGTTATGGCACAAAACCAGCTGCGTATTTGGCTATGAGAACCCTGCGACAGCTAGCTAAAGACGATGCCACGAAATACCCTCTCGCAGCAGCAGCATTAGAAAATCAATTTTATATGGATGATCTACTTAGTGGTGAAAACACTATCGAAGCTACAAAAGAACTGCAGCAACAGCTAATCAAAATAATGAGAGGAGCAGGAATGAATTTACGAAAATGGTCAGCTAATCATCCAGAGCTACTACAAGATTTATCTACAGATCAGCTTGATCAGCCTTTCGACTTTAAGTGTTCAGAGTCTCGTAAAACACTCGGTCTAACATGGACACCCTCGTCCGATTCATTTATATTTACAAACAAAATCGAGCACGCCGAGTTATGTAATACGAAACGCCAGCTACTATCAGAAATATCAAAGATATTTGATCCGTTGGGATGGCTCTCACCCCTGACGGTTCGAGCTAAGCTTCTCTTCCAATATACATGGATTTCCTGTGAAGGATGGAATGACCCTATTCCGGAAGAAATCCAGAAGGAATGGGTCCAGCTACGAAATGACCTTCAAAACGTTAATCAATTCAACATACCTAGATACTTAGGTGACACACAAAAACAATTTGAATTACACGGCTATAGCGACGCATCGCAAAAATCTTATACCTGCGCCGTGTACTTAGTAGCAACGAACGAAAAGGGCGAGTGCACGAGGCGACTCGTCGCAGCTAAAACGAAACTAGCGCCACTAAAGAAGAAAGTTTCACTACCGCGACTTGAACTGTGTGGAGCTTTACTTCTAGCTCAGCTTATACAAATCATAAAAGCTTCTTTAACAGCCACTGCATATGAGACATACGCATGGACGGACTCAACAGTAGTTTTGGGTTGGCTTCATGGCGACTTATCTCGTTGGAAGCAATTCGTCGCGAATCGAGTTCAGCAAATAACCGATGTCATACCAGCATCGAATTGGAACCATGTCCGGTCGGAAGAAAATGCAGCGGACTGTGCCACCAGAGGACTAACCATAACAAAGCTTCTGAATAATACACTTTGGTGGAACGGACCGGAATCGCTAGCTACCTTTGAACCAAGCAACATCAAAAACAGAACTTATGATCCACCGACCATTGAAACTAAAAAGGTCTGTGTGAACTCAGCTTTACATCAACATAGCTATTCATTTATAAATGAATTATTAACGAGCAACAGCTCTATCACTCGAACAGTAAAAGTAGTGGCATGGGTATCACGTTTCGCAGCAGCGTTACGTCACAAACACACGGAACATGATACAGTCCTGTCCACTACTGAAATAAACAAAGCTTATGAGTTTATTATCAAAAACGAGCAAGCGAATGATTTAGGAAAGGACTTGGAAAAATTAAAGGAAAAGGAATATGTCGGTTCTAGCAGCTCTTTAGCGAATATCTCTCCTTTTATTGATGAAAAAGGAATTTTGAGAGTGGGTGGTCGCCTCGGTCAGTCCACACTTAGCAGTTCAGCTAAACATCCAATTATCTTGTCAAGTCACAGCCGTTTTACCGAATTGCTAGTTGGCCAAGCTCATATTACAACCTTACACGGTGGACCGCGGCTAACACTATCTTATTTACGTGAAAAGTATTGGATTTTAAGCGGCATGAGAACAGTTAAAAAACAGCTTCGTAAATGCGTAAAATGCCGTCGTTTCAGCACTGAAAAGCAGCATCAATTCATGGCCAACTTACCACGAGCCAGAGTGACACCCTCACGTCCATTTACGCACACTGGCGTGGATTATACCGGGTACGTAGACCTAAAAGCAAGCAAGGGCAGGGGAGTCAAAACAAACAAAGGCTATGTGGCTGTGTTCGTCTGCCTAGCGACTAAGGCCGTGCACCTAGAACTGGTGTCTGACCTTAGCACTCCAGCATTTTTAGCAGCTTTTCGCCGTTTCTGTGCACGGAGAGGTACGCCCCGCCGAATTTACAGCGACCAAGGTACGAACTTTATCGGAGCTAAACGAGCATTGGACAGTGAATACAAGGAAATTTCAAGCACTATCAATCAAGGCTACTTTAAGCATCTAAGCGAAATGAACATCGAGTGGTCTTTCAATGCTCCAGCGTGGCCCAGTGCGGGTGGCTTATGGGAAGCCGCCGTGAAAAGCTTCAAACAACATCTGAAACGAGTCTTAGGTGAGCAAAAGCTTACTTACGAGGAGTTTACTACACTGCTGCAGCAGATCGAAGCGTGTCTAAACTCCCGTCCTTTGTTTCCTCTGACGGAGAATCCTGAGGATGCCTACTTGACCCCAGGACATTTCTTGATTGGAGACTCTTTATTATCACGACCTCAGACCGACCCAGATGACGTCAACTTACGAGCACGTTGGCAACTTATACAAAGCATGAACAAGCACTTTTGGAAGCTATGGTCGTCAGATTATCTTCAGCATCTTCAAACTCGTTCCAAATGGAGAACATCTACAAAAAACCTTCAGCTTAACGACATTGTACTCATAAAAGACGACAGCTTACCTCCAGGCAAGTGGGCACTCGGCAGAGTGGTAGACCTGCACCCTGGAAGCGATGGATACGTTAGGGTTGTATCTGTCAAAACCGAAGCTAACATTTTCAAGCGACCAGTAACAAAGCTTATGCTGTTACCGGTTGAAACAGCTAAAAAAGAAGACGACCTCTCAGCTCAACAGCATACTAATCAGCAAACTCCACCACCTGCAAGCTCGAATGTACGAGCACGTGGAAATAAGCGTAAACATTTCAAAAACTTTTTCACCTTAGTTCTCTTACTATTTTCAATGTTGGTATCTCCAACTACACAGCAAAAGGTACCTCATTTCAGTACCACAGCTCTCAATGATTCAAAACCACTATACTTTGACAAGGTATCAAACTTACAATGTATTCGAGACGAGTGGAAGCTAGTAGTATACTACAATCTCACTGGCTACTGGCAAGCAATCACTGACATGGATACTTACGTGAGAAATCTGAAAGGCTTGACTACGAAATCTAGCACTCAATTCCAGCAAATAACTAACCAGCTAACACACGAGCTAGCGGAAATTGAGCATTACAACCGATTACTACAAAGCTCTAATAACAAGCGACAGAAACGAGGTTTAGTAAATGGTATCGGAAACGTAGCTCACTACTTATTTGGCGTATTAGACGACAAATTTGCCCAGCAATATGCTAAAGACATTGAGAAAATTTCCTACAACGAAAATCATCTTAAAAGTCTTATCAAAAACCAGACTACAGTGGTTGAAGCAGAATTAAACATCATACAACGCAATGAGCAAATAATGAACAAACAATTTTCACTTATCAATGAGCATCTCCATAATATAACAACAGACATAAATAAATTACGGTCTGACGTCAAAGACGGGCTCTACATTACGTCATCAGCATTAGAAGCGAATATCATCCTCGAGAATCTCAGACGAATGCAAACGTCACTCATAAACACTGTGACCGACATCAGTCACGGCCGCATCGATACACACCTAATAACCAGCGAGCAACTTGAAGAACAAATCAACTTTATATCCGGCCAGCTACAGGGCGATCTAAAAGCACCATCTGAGACCGGGAATATACGGGATTTATACAAGCTACTAAAAGTATTTGCTAAAGTCTTTAAAAATTATCTAATAATTGAAATAAGAGTCCCACTAGTAAGCAATGAAATCTACGAGCTCGACAAAATAATTAGCGTTCCGCAGAACAAAAATGGAGATTCCTACCTTACCATACCTACCTACCCTTACTTAGCATTTAACTTACGCAAAGACGCAGTTATATTCTTATCAGATTATGATTTGCAAGCTTGTCTTCATGTATCAGAAGAAAAACTACTATGTAGTCTAGATAAACCTACTTATGACTTAAACTTGCAGCAAACATTGTGTAATATCACTTTAATAAATACAGGCAAATCTACATCACCTTGTATTTATGAGCATTCAACTTGTGTAAATAGATGGATCAAGTTACACCGACCGAACTCTTGGCTTTATTCGTGTTGCGATAAATGCAATATTCGCTCTTATTGCCCAGCTGATGTAACTATGAGTACCTTATCAGGCACTGGCCTTCTAGAAATAGGTCAGGGCTGTACATATAAGGGTGATACATTCACTATTCACTCCCACAACAGCTTTTTACGAAAAGTAAATATTCAACCTTCTATCGAAGCCCCAGAGGTATCTATTTTGAACAGCGTAATAAAGACTTCTGGAACCAGCTACGGCTTTAAGATAGAAAACCACGAGCAAACATATCGTCAGGTAATGGACGAGATCAGCAACCTGAAACAGCAATCAGCATCCGACCTCAGCATACACGATGTCCATCAGTTTTCCGTTATTTACGGCATAATCGCCGTACTGGTGGTAATGGGAACTATAGCAGCCTATCTTCGAGCCAGAAAACGACGGAGCATGCAGCTAGCAGCGTCTCCCGGGCGGGAGGGCCCGGTGAGCTCAGCGCGCGCCTGCGCGGCTGCAAACGACGCGCGTACGCACCGCGACCAGCAACACGTACCACGCGAGTGTATTGAATTACGTAAATCAGTGAGCATGGGCATTTTAAGTGCAAATAGAGGCGCGGCGCCTCCTAAGCCTCCTCGTTCAGTGTCTATTCCCATACCGTGTGATTCTTTTAGTGAAATAATCGAGCCCACCGGGGGCAACTAGTTTTCCTTTGACATTTAAAAACGTTTATATCTTGCTAGGATAACCGCAAAAATTATACATAAATATGGACCGCTAAGTGAAATTTATAAGCATTCATTTCTTCAGCTAATATTGTTTCTACATGAAGTGCTAAATAACAAATGAATACCTACTATAATTTAACTTAAGCTTTACTGTTATTTTAGCAATTATAAAGATGCCATTTCCTTCTTTTCGGGTTGGCAAGATGTACGAGCTGACGCACATATAAGTACGTTCAACTCGCACAGGCAAAATACCTATTTACTTATTAATATTTGCATGACTTGCATTGCCATGTCGCAATCTTTTATAGGTATCGGTGGAAACAATAAAGCAGTGTTCAACTATCACTCAAAGGGTTCGGTCATTAGCTCTCCGGAGTTTCCATCCCTTAGCTAGCATCCCTCAGCTTTCAACACAGCTAAGCTAACTTTACAGCGCCATCTAGTCAAACATTTGACAGTTGTCAACCCCATTGTCACAATGTGTGCCTTGTGCCACTCGTTTATATCGATAATTCGATACTTACTCAGTGTGTCGCCGTTTGTGTTCGGGTTAAAGAGAAAAACCTACCTACTAAAATGAAGCTATTGTAGACTTTACAAAAACGATACATTTGGGAAAGGTTGTACCTACAAAAGGTGCGGGTTAATATATATTGGGGACTGGTTTATACAAAAGGGACAGATTGATACATTTGGAACGGGTTGATACATTTGGAACGGGATGATACATTTGGGACGGGTTGATACATTTTGAACTGGTTGGTACGTTTGGAACGGGTTTATACCTTTGGAACGGGTTGGTACATTTGGGACCGGTTGATACATATGGAACGGGATTATACCTTTGGAACGGGTTGATACATTTGGGACCGGTTGATTCATTTGGAACGGGTTTATACATTTGGGATGATACATTTTGGGTGGGGGGATACATTTGGAATGAGTTGATACATTTTGGGGTGGGGTGATACATTTGGAACGGATTGATACATTTGCATGCGGTGGGGTGATACATTTGTAACGGATTGATACATTTGCGGTGGGGTGATACATTTGGAACGGTTTGATACATTTGGGGTGGATTGACACAAATGGGGCTAGTTGAAATGGTGTATCATACAAAAGGGGCATGTTCGTACAGCTGGGATGGGCTGATGCATTAGGGACCAGTTGATAATATGATCCTCATAAGAAGTCATATGGATCCTGCATCTCATCTCAAGTCAAGTCTATAGATTCATGAACTACGGCACTGAACAAAGGATTGTTAGGTTTTGTTTATGGCCAGACGAAGCTTTTTAATTTACGAGGAACCCTGTTTAAAACACTGCACTCTAATTTTAATTATATAGTAAATAAGTCTTATTCTAGGAGAGAAGTAAGTTCGGTTTCCTGCCGCGCGCCGCGGCCGCTGCAAAGGAGGAAGCGGCACTCGACAACTTTCCTAAATGATGCTTTATAAATAGTTTACTGAGGCGGCTTCATAACAGTACTATACATTTTACACCAGGTACTTGTCATAATTAAAATACTAAAGCGGAAAATAATGTGATGTAGAGGATTCCAGAACCAGCACTGATCCAATTTCCAAATGTATTTCACCATTTTCAAGAATGCTCGTTCGGGATATATATGCCACATTTTATCCCGTTTCTCCGTCTGAGACTTCTTTAATACGCGGCCTGACTCACTTTATTCAACCAGTATAATAAATAAATAAATATTTGTGGGCAATGTTATACAAGTATAATAGATAGACATCCAAAACTCGGGATCAAATGTTAGTGCGTCATCTTTCGCTTGCCTTCATCCCATTTACTGTGGAACTGTGGATCGGCGCAGCATGACTTTTTCTTCCAAACATGCCCTTGACAGGGTCACTAGCAACCAACCTAAAGTGGCCCCATATATAACGCTAAGTGTTCATACAAACCAGCAAAGCTACGTACGTGTAACTTCCCCGCGTGGTCGTGACGGAGGTTTCCCCTGGATTTTCCTCCAACCACGCCATTCGACCGCTATATTGGGTCCGTCCTATTATAGCAACAGTAAGGTTTTAAAAAAATTGACTTGTAGACAACGTAATTTATCTTAACTCTGGTGAAAAAAGCCTTATGATTGGGCCGAAAGTCCGCAACTTTTGCGTAAGAGTCTGCAGCTGCAATATTGCGTAACTTCGCCCGCCGCGAGCCTCCCTCGCAATATAGCTGACTGCTGATATCGCGAGTTTTAGAACAAATACAGTGTAATACACTTCTGAAGGGACGGAGCGAGCTTATTATACGGAAAAGCGTAATTAAATGGCAGGAAATGCACCGAAAGAAAATGAGTTGCGAGTAGATTGTGGTGCTTATATAACACATAAGCCTTTTTAGAAAGCATATAGTTAATAGCCCACTACAGAAAATTTTAATAAGGGCCAGATAAGTATTCCGAAATTTGCATTTTAAACACTCATTTCTATTTCTCATCCAAGCAAAAGTCCGATCCAAACTAAAGATACCGCTCCTCCCCAATATTGCGCCCTTTATTAAATCAATACTATTTAACTATCATTACTAGGCTGATTAAAGCTACGTTTCCACAAGCCGCGTCACGCGAACCTCCGGACATAAATCAGCCGGGGCCGTTGTACCCTGCGG
The DNA here is from genome assembly GCA_945867215.1 of Epinotia demarniana. Lineage (NCBI taxonomy): Eukaryota > Metazoa > Arthropoda > Insecta > Lepidoptera > Tortricidae > Epinotia > Epinotia demarniana. The sequence goes on along the minus strand of OX244273.1, from coordinate 2,795,625 downwards.
AAGCGGAACCAGAGTCGATGCACCCTACCCACACACACACAACCTGCATACACGCCAGCCCCGTGTGTGCGTGACACAAATACTGTAAAACGCGGAAGTCTCACATTAACACAGTTTTTCCACGCACACCACCAACCCTCCGTACTAGTAAGTACATGGCGCGAACGCACACGAGCGCAGCGGTTTTCCCGGACGTTTGGTTGTGTGCGTGCCGCCGTGTAGCGACAGGGGAGGTGTGGCGTCGCTACGGAGGCCTGGGCGGGCGCGGCTGTGTGCAGCCGCGCGTGTGTGCGTGCCACCTACAGGCTGCTCTCTAATTAGTCAGCGCAAAGCTTTGTCTCGCCCATTCAATTTGTGTATCGCATAGATTGGTATTTACGGAAATCATGGTGCTCTGCTAGTTTGATGTTCGAATGGCTATCTATAGCAGTAGGCTGCCACTCATTAGGATTGCTTTGTAAAGTACAGAAAAACAAACGTGTATTTGTACATTGAAAAGAAGTATAAAAAATATGGGTTGACGCTTTATGAAAAGTTCTAGATATTCGATCCGAAAAATGCTGAATTTCATTACAAAGTAATTAACTAATATAAATGCAGTAATAATAAAAAATATATACGGAATTCAATTATTTTAATATAAAGTTCGCGAATAAGGCACTTTGAAGGCGAGAACCTTAGTAACGAGAAGGGACAATGTAGGGAATTAAAAACGCAATTTTCAACGAAACACTAACACCGAGAAAATCCTAGGAGTTCTCCTTAATTTCATTTGTATTTCAAAGAAATCTGGCAAAAAATAGTTTTCAGATGAACTACCTACTTCCCATGAAAACTAATTTGCAATAATCTCACAATGAGGAACTCGTTGGATAGTGGAAATTGGATTATTAGCGTCTTTTTTTATTACATTTTGTTCTGCTTTTCTTCTTTAAACTTTTTTTAGTATTTTATACTTATATATAGCTAGCTACATTTAAATCTAATTTGAGTGTTTTAGACCAGACGGTATCCAATTTGTTTTCACAATTCGAAAAGGACCCTTATACCTACTTGGTATGCATAAACGAAATGTATTTGACATTTTCAATGAAAACATCAGACCAAATCACACGTAGGTAGTACACCTCGTCAAAATAGTGTCTCCTATAACCGGTGGAACCAATCGATATATGTATTTCCGGGGCTCCTCTCGGGTTGGGAGCACCCCGTAGCAGGGCGGGGGTACGCGCGCCCCCCGTTCACGGCCAGGGGTCGCCGACCGCGGCCCGCCGTAACCCCGCTACGCCGCTACGAGCTACGGCTGCTGCCGTAGCTTCCTCTTTTGTTATAATTTTATACGTACTTCTTATTAGGTCATCGTATTGTCAATATTATCATGTTGATTTCGATTTGATTATCGAAGCGATTGTTCTTTTGTTTTTGTCAAGGATCGACTATACTGAATTTTGAAATGCCGTAACGCTACGTATACGCAACAAATGTTATGTAACGTAGGTATGTCTGTACAATGTATACTGTAGAAATCGTGACGCATAACATGCGTCACCGCACCTTGTATACGCTGCGTGAATATTGGGTGTAGTCGGAACCTTAGGGTACCTACCTATAATGTATTTCTTTAATAGTACATTACTACAGATGCCGGGAAGTAAGTTGTTGCCGGCCGAGTACATATATAGAGATATTTATAAAAATAAAACTCCAAGAAATCAAACTTTAATTTTCATGGCTGCACGCCGTGATGCTGTTCCACAAATTGTGGAATGGAAATTAAAAAAGACCACCTTGCCGGCCTAGGCCTTCAATTTTGTATGAAATGCCATTACGGATCTCTCGTCGCGCTGCGCCCGAAACGTGACGCTTCGAAGCCCATTACGCAGAACACAATGTCAATATTTCATTGCATGTTTGAGAAAAATATATTGTGTGCGCATGAAATCTAAACCAGCATGCATGTTCAGGATTTTCATGTGTACCCAGCGTTTCTCATTTATAATTGGCAACGTTTTACGACATGAATATTAATAATTTTTTTTCTTCTTTCTTTATTTTAAAACTTTCTTTCTTTTCATCGAACATCTTTATATTCAGCATAGGTATTTTGTATGAGTGTTCTGTCTATCTTGCTCACAAATGATAAGTTAAAGGCCCTTTAAGTCCTAATAATTGGCGCTGGACCCGAACAGGTAGATAAAGCACCTTGCGAAGTATGACGTGTTTGACCGGGTCATAATTTTGTGCGAAACCCGTTAATGATTGTATTGTCTATAGGATTGAAGACTAGTTTCAGCATTCAGACCCACCTGGGTGTTCAATGGTGTTAGGTTACCACATTCAGTGCTAAATATTTTGTAGCACGCTCATAGGCGATTACACGGGGAACTCCGTATGTGGAGGCAAGCGCCTACAAGCAAAGTGCCCGCCTAGTGGGTTAATTGCACTCAAAGTGTTAACAATTAGGTAAGTTACTGTCCTACAAATACTGTTTATTCGGTATTATTGTAAGAAATACAAAATATTGTTAAGGGGCTCTCATAATTGGCGTATGGGATCGTACCTTCGATCTGAATCTCTTAGTTTTCTTAGGTTTTTTTGTAGCTTATTATGTTAACAACAACGGCTTTAAGCAATATAGTATCCCATATTTATTTCAAAGTTCATTGTTTTCGAGATACTTGGCATCAAAGTTGAACAATTTTAGGGCCAAAAAATCGGTTTCTGGTCGTAACTTTTGTGTTTTGGTTTAAAATGAAAACCAGTTTTTAGGGTCGTCACAGACGAACCCAAATATGTAGATTTCGTATGTGTTAGATCTTTCACGTCAATAGAGATACAAAATAAGTGTTATTTTAGACAATGTTTAAAAAGATCATACAAAATTAAGTATTCATTTGTTTCAAAATCCGGTAGACCAAAATGGAGATAAAAGATTGAAGAACCGATAACCGTTTGATTTATACTTCTATCTGTAGTGCAAAAGTAGGAGATACGATTCAAAACTTGTCAAAAATCGATGGAAACCTCGGGTAGCCCCTTAACTAAATAACGAAATATCATCATACTCCTAGCGTTATTACAGGTTGTGCCCTAAATGAGCCCGGGTCCGCTTTGACATCTATTCCCAGGATTTGGCATAGGCACTAGTTTTACGAAAGCGACTGCCATCTCACCTTTCAACCCAGAGGGAAAACTAGACCTTATTGGGATTAGATCAGTTTCCTCACGATGTTTTCCTTCACCGAAAAGCTAACGGCAAATATTCCGTACTGACCGATTCATTGGTTCGAGTCGGGATTCAAACCCACGACCGCCGCATGCTTTAACCACTGAGCTGCCGTAGCGTCTAATAATAAAGAAACATCAGAGTTAATATAAACGGGAAAATCTCATGAAATACCGGAGTGGTATTATTTGGAATATTCGAATCGTGATTTCAGATTCAAGCCTCAATTTTTACGCACGAGGCACTTTGAATAAATACATAATGTATGATGTATTACTTTTTGTTTTAATCTTAATTTCTTTTTGTGTTACATATCATGTGTTGGACTAGTCTGTAAGTGATATGAATATTTTTGCTAATAAATAAATAAAATAAATACATATTTTTTACGCAAGTAGTACCGGTGCACGCGACTTTTACTAGACACCTAACCAATAGGTTACCTAATAAGGTATTAAGAGGAAGTCTGTGAGATTGTAGCTTTGTATAGTTTGTATGTAAGGTAAGATCTCATACAATAAAATAAAATGATCAGTGCACAGAATGGACGGAAGAGGTCAGTGGACATGGGCTAGGTTTAATCCCGCGGCTTTGCTTGTTTTCTGTGCAATACGCGGGCGGTCCCGCGCAGGCAACTAGTATATTATAATACTCATACTCATTTATTTATAATGGATAATAGTACATTACTACAGAGGCCGGGAAGTAAGGTGTTGCCGGCCGAGTACATATAGACGGCCGAGCGTAATAGCGAGGTCGGAAGCTTATGAAGCTGGCAACCCCTTTTCACGCCGAGGTATGTATAGTGCGTTTCTCTAACATGCAATGAAATAATAAAAAAAAAACAAGAAATCAAACTTTAATTTTCATGAACTTCGCTGAACGCCGTGATCCTGTGCCACAAATTGTGGAATGGTAATATAAAAATTGGCCTCAAATTTTGTATGAAATGCCACTACGGATCTCCCGTCTCGCTCCGCCCGAAACGTGACACTTCGAAGCCTATTATGATGAATACAACGTCAATACTTCATCGCATGTTTGAGAAAATTATATTTTACGTCAAACATAGACCGTCAGAATATACATGGATTTCCGCCTTTATTCCCAAAGAGCCCATTAAACGTATGGTCCACTTTTAGCATACATCTGGGTACAAAAAAACAACAAAATGTGCTATCGCGGTAATTCTAACCCGACACCACACGTCAAAATACGACATTATACGTCAAAATATTAAACAGCTTAGTAAATTGAATTATTAAATAGTATTGAAATCGTCCATATTTACATGAAAATTAGATTCAACATTCAAATTCTGACGATATAACAATCATTAATATCTATAACACAATATATTAAGCGATTCTAGGTTCTTGTACTTGAAAAAATACCGTGTATTTCTTTAGATAATATTTTTGCTACACAGGCCTACACTTGAATGGCTCTTCCGGAGAAAGCACCCTTAATCTTAAGTTTACTATCGTTAGGTATTCGATTTTGAACTCTATTTGAAAGGCTGCAAGGTCGACTTCATAAATGCAACAGTATTGTGAAAAGATTAACTTTTTTGCGATACTATTGAATTGCTGGCGAAACTAAGTAACTGTTCTGGTTGCCTGGTACGTGTTTTAGGCTCAATTCAGTTCATTTCGTTCATACCCCAATCGTGTTTCAATATGTTGTGATTTGTCGATGCGGAGGCGGTATTATGTATGTAAACTGTCAGCTGTCAGTCGATACAGTACCGATTCCTTACTGCACGCATACATCTAAACGAGTGCTGCCTGACTAGCGCGGGATGCGCGGCAGCGGACCGGTACGAATGCAGTACTGCAAGCTCGTCGCCAAGGGGTTCCGCGCATGATATTATTATTAGATGTTATTATTGTTGATTGCTTTAGCATGCTGCTTCGACCAGCAAGTGATCTGTTGTGGCAGTCTTTTTTAGAGACTTTTAAGGCCCGTTGCCTTCAGGGAATTCCAGATTGCGGTGATAAGTTGTACCTCTTCTGGGTGCACGGTGTGCCGCCCTAGATAGGTTACTTCTTTTGTGCATGAGTATTCCGCTCCGTCTCCTGGCTGGCCTTGCATGTTGCGTCCTGTTACATACACCCCTTTGAAACAGGTATTTGTTCAAGTTATGCTATGTCCATGATATTACTACGTTACGCAGCAAATGTAATACTGACAGTCTGTGTGACATCAGTAAGTTAGCGTCAAAGTACATAATACCATATACCGATCCCACCTCGCCAAGTTAGAAAGACGCCTTAACACTTCTACTACCAGGATCCGCCTAGCAAGCGCCTACGCTGTAGCCCCTTTCCGCTACTCAGCGGGAAAACACGGGATCAGCTACATTCTTGGCAGTAATGTGCTTATACACGTTAGATCGGCGCGTAATCACGAAATGAGATTGATGTTGAAAGCGTCGAAAAAACATACCCCCGAAACATATGCCGTGACCGGATTCATAATGTTAGCTTGCGCCAGAGTTCATCGACCCGGCCATCCTAACGATCCTAATGGTCCGCGATCGCTGCGGCTTGAGGATGAAATATGGACACGACGTGTTTTAGTAGACCTTATGTCTGCGATATAAGACTCATATTTGTACAAGTTTAAAAGTAGGCTGTATTACGGATAAGACCTACTTAACCAGGTAATCTATCAGGGTAAGTGCTTTTAACACTTTTGCTACCTTCTATTCGAGTTTTCTTCTTGTAGCTAGTTTTCACAACAAAACGAAAGACATGCATTCGGCTGCGCGCGTATCTCTGCGAAGTGGTTGGCTATGAAAATCATCGTTATCAGCGTGAGGATGTCTGGAAGATAACTCTTTACAGTCTTTACCGATAGGACAGCCTATTCATCTCTGCATTCATCCCCCTCCGGAGGGCAGACCTTAATGCCCCTAAAGGAGCCCAGGGTCCGCTTTGACACCTAATCCCAAGATTAGGCATAGGCACTAGTTTTACGAAAGTGACTGCCATCTGACCTTCCAACCCAGAGGGAAAACTAGACCTTATTGGGATTACAGACCGGTTTCCTCACGATGTTTTCCTTCACCGAAAAGCTAACGGTAAACATTCCGTATACATAAGTTCCGAAAAACTCATTGGTACGAGCCGGGATTCGAACCCACGACCGCCGCTTGACAGCCGCATGCCTGAACCACTAGGCTACCGTAGCTCACTAGGCTACCGTAGCTCACTAGGCTACCGTAGCTCACTAGGCTACCGTAGCTCACTAGGCTACCGTAGCTCACTAGGCTACCGTAGCTCACTAGGCTACCGTAGCTCACTAGGCTACCGTAGCTCACTAGGCTACCGTAGCTCACTAGGCTACCGTAGCTCACTAGGCTACCGTAGCTCACTAGGCTACCGTAGCTCACTAGGCTACCGTAGCTCACAAGGCTACCGTAGCTCACTAGGCTACCGTAGCTCACAAGGCTACCGTAGCTCACTAGGCTACCGTAGCTCACTAGGCTACCGTAGCTCACAAGGCTGCCGTAGCTCACAAGGCTACCGTAGCTCACAAGGCTACCGTAGCTCACTAGGCTACCGTAGCTCACAAGGCTACCGTAGCTCACTAGGCTACCGTAGCTCACTAGGCTACCGTAGCACAACGCCCCATAATTTTCAGCCTGTAGTCGCCAATTGCTGCGCACAAACCTGTCTTCCAGCTTCCAGTACACCACTCATTCTGTATTCCAGTAGTCTTATTCAGGAGCAACCTGAGATTTTCCTTAAATATCATCGACCTATCGAACTGGTGAACGACCAAAGGATTTTTACCTGGAGGGGATTTTACGAGTACACTTCATGAAATATTTTCAGTTATTGTGAATGTGTGCGAATCCTTAAAGTCCAACTTACAATATTATTGCCACTAGCTTTGATTTGATTTGATTTGAATCTTCAAACCTTAAATGAGGTCAATTGTTGCCAGAGACCTACAAGAACCGGAATTAGATCAGACATTTTAGCTAAGGAGCCTCGGGCCACAAGGTAAATTTGGATGGTTTTTATACTAGGATCGCATAGTGGTTAGCGGGTCGGGCGAGCCGCGTGGTTTGTATAGCCAAGGACGGTTCACTCCGTGATTTCGGCGCGCCGCTACAAGTACACACACCACACCGCTACATTTTCACTGTCAGGGACCCGCCCAGCGGGCACCTACGCCTTAGCCGCTTTCCGGTACTTACGAGAAAAACCGGCCAAGTGCGTGTCAACAAGGGTTCCGTCCCTATTAAAAAGGTCGTATAAAGGTCGTATCGTTCGTCGTATGAAATCTTATGGCACTTACGTCCTTTTCTTTAAAGAAGGTAGTTTTTTAGAAATATCTCGAAAACCTTTGAACCGATCTTGTTCAAAACAATTTTTGCTCAAAGAATTTAGTAACCCCTATCTATGTCCATGATTTTTTTCATATTTTTTAAATACTCGGTTCAAAAATCGGTTATGTAGCGGCTAACAAAATACACCTATCCTCAAATTTTTATTCAAATACACCTTATAGTATCGAGTAAAATACCTGTGACATATGGACGGACAGACAGACAGACATGACGAATCCATATAAGGGTTCCGTTTTTTGCCATTTGGCTACGGAACCCTAAAAACCACGGGATCGGCTACGAGCGTAGTGCGTAGCGTAACGATTCTTGGCGGTGAATGTGTTAAATGGCCCTAGAAATGCCACACGTTTAGGCACGTTCGGCATACCTAAATAGGGAATTTGTTAACAGCGAACCTTCTGTACGTAGTACACTGAGATGGAACCGTTTCGTGGCAATGTTGTCTTCTATTTGGTATGGCGATTTATGTGCATGTATGTGTTGTTGTCATGAATAAAGCCGCGTTCACATTTGTGTGCCGTGTTGTGTTGTGGCGCATCAGAACGGTAATCGGTTTCATACATTTATAAATAATAATAATAATAAATATAAGGGGACAATCTTACACAAATCGACCTGTCCCATAGTAAGCTCAGCAAGGCTTGTATTATGGGTACAAGACGACGATATATATAATATATATAAATACTTAAATACATAGAAAACATCCATGACTCAGGAACAAATATTTCGTTCTCATCACACAAATAAATGCCCTTACCGGGATTCGAACCCAGGACCTCTTGCTTCGTAGGCAGGGTCGCTACCAACTAGGCTAAAGCGGTCGTCAAAATAATATAATAATGTATGAAACCGATTACCGTTCTGATGCATCACAACACAACACACAAATGTGAACGCGGCTTACATGTTATTCTATTCTAGTCTAGTACTATTATTTATTCTCTGGTATAACTTAATTAGATGCTATGTTATAATTTCATATTGAAAGGATGGCGCAGCTTCCGGTTTATCGCCATGTAGCTGCTACTAACCCGTCCGTGTTCAAATACAGCATGAGCTCTTGGCTCAGAGCAAACAGAATGGTACACTTTGCATATAAATCCTAAACAAAATGCACCGGTTCTCAACCGACGAAAAAAAAGGAGGAGGTTCTCAAGTCAAAGCGTATTTTTTTTATGTATGACCACGCATAACTTTTAATTTTTCTGGAATATATTATGTAATGCTAGGAAAATCTCACAATCGTCTGGATTTTGGTTAGCGTAGAAAAAAAGAGGAACAATGGTAATCAAATCATATGTGTAGGTTCAATCGAATTGTTGGTTGTAAAATGGTCTCCATTTTAAAGTGTGCGAGGCTGTCAACGAACTTTAGTAAGACAATGAAAGAAAATACAATAAAATGTTAGTAAGTAAATAAAAAAAGCGAATCAGAAGACATCACAGCACAGGCTCATAATAATAACAATAAGTTAATAAACGAATGCTTAAATTTATAACAAAGTATCCCAAAATCAGGGTTTTATGGCTATGTTTTAAATAACGCAACAAGAATAGGAATAGGACCCAAAAATAAAAGGGCGGGAAGCTGCTTATAATTGATGGCTCCCGCTGGTATATGTTTAAGTAGATCACCCAACTACACCTACTTGTTTACAGAAACTAGGTAAGCATGTGATGTGACTATCTCATACTATGTGGTATGCATGGTTAGTTAAAGTTTAGTTATTACAATTCTACAACCAAATTGCGTAGATTTGTAGTCGTTTTCAATAATAATCTTTTTAGGAGTTAGATTTATTCGATGAATGTTTTGAGAGCGTTTCCGTTTTAGGTAAATTCTTAAAACTACACGTGTAATTAAAAGATAAAAAAAACCCGACTGTCTTTGTCTCTTCCACGACAAATAGAAATTTAATGTCACCTCACATGTATGTACATCCATCAAGCCCTTTAAGTAGCGGATAGTGCCAAGAATCATACGTTCCGATAGACAAACATACAAACGATACATAGGTACTAAAACTTTAAAAACATAACCCTCCTTATGTCGCAGTCGGGTACAAAATCGGTTAATTTGCCGTTCACGTGCTACCGACGTGTTCAAACGACAAAAACATTAGTAGAAAGGACCGCTCAGAAAATTTCAGCCGCGATGAAATGCAGAATTCAGCCTTGTGCGGGGCCAAGCCTGGGTGTTGACCTCAACTATTTATGCAAAATGCCCGATCTAAATACAGACTTATTCACAGAAGTTCAGGTAACTGCCTATGTTAACTAAAATACATTTTGCCCTATTCTTACATACACAGTCACCGATAAAGACAAACGAATTTTAACGGCATTTCAGTTCAAATAGGGTTCAAGGACTTACGAATTAGTAGTTCCTTCGCAAACGTAGGCTTTTAACAGACAATGTGTTCCATTTTACCGTTTCCGCGATTCAAATTTAGAAACCCGGAAGAAATCACACCGCGTCACGGTTACATAACCCGGGCGGGGGTGTACGCAAGTTGCGGCGCGGGGGCGGCGCGGGGGCGGATCGATGTGCGGCCGTTCACCCGCCTGCAATGCGCCTGCAGTGCCCGACCGCCGGCCCGCCACCGCCTGCCGCTTGTGGAGCCCTGGTACTTTTTGCTGTCATCGGGAGGCTGTGTTGACTGCCTGTGTTGAGGTTTCAAATGCGTATAGCTGCGTTAGTTGATATGGTTAGTTAATGCCAGCCTTATAAATTGCATGAGAAATATAATTTAATATTTTTTCCTTGTAACACATTCAGTGCTGGGAACCCGACTATCGGGTGGCTACGCGGTAGGCACCTTCCGCTACATACGAGGAAAACTACAGGATCGGCGCGTAGCGATTCTCGGCACAGAATGTGTTAATAGTTGTTCTGCTATTCGGAGCAAAGACAAATTCTACAATTCCAACACCATAAAAATCGTTCTAGCTGTTCTCGAGTTATAAATCGTGTAACTAACACGACTTTGTTTTATATGTAGCGTGTATTATGTAGACATTTTCAGTTCTAAACGGAATTTTCAACACGGGTGTTTTTCGTTACGTATGGACATTACTCCGCGACGGACTGTATGGGTATGCTCTAATACCCCAGGAAAATTACGTTTTATCCAAACATTAATTTATAACACCGTTTTTTTGTTTGTTTATTTTTCAATTGTTATTCTGAGATGCCTTGTCCAAGAATCCACCAAAATTTTCATCGGGAAGTATATATATAAAAATAAATGACACATCCATTATGTTTTTTGTGTGATTTATTTATTGTTCTTGAAGAGCTCCTGTAAATTAACCAAAACAAAAATTAAAATGTCTATTAATATTTTTCCTCTTTTTTCAGGAATTGGTTTTATATCATAGGTATTGGTTTGGTTTTATTGGTTTTGGGAATATCGATTTTTTTGATGACTAGTATTTTGGTGGATTTGGAGTCTACGTAATTACTAAAGTGATAATATATCAGTTACACACAAAAAAGCTGCTGTTATGAATTATTTCCAAATTTCCATTTCTTACCATACCAATGAAAATAAAATGCTTGGGCTATAATACCAACTAATTTTATAAACTTTACATTGCATGGCGGTTATTTTTCTTGTTCACTGCTTCCGTGTATTTTACGCAAACAACATCTGTATAAACAATTTCGTGCGTATTTAAGACGAATGGGTGTGATTTGGGAAATGCGACAATTGTACAGAACGACATGATCTTGCAGTGGTTAACATATGTTCAGTATATGTGAACATATGCCACGTGTCTACTAAAACTGTGGGCCTACTTACTATAAATCTGTTGCGTAACTTTGTATGTTTGATGTCTCTTAAGCATTTTTAGAAAAGTTTGAATATGTTGGCTGGTTATGCTGCTGGGTTGCACCAAACCGTCTGTAATCGTAAGTGGTGCTCGTTAAATTTTGAATGTATGGAAAGTTTGACAAGATTCTGTGTAATGACAATGTGGTTTTCCTAGTATGTAGCGGAAAGCGGCTACGGCGTGGCTAGGCGGGTTCTTGGTTGCCAAAGTGTTCATCACGAAAAACCGGCTGAAAAAATTAAGATTGTATTTGGCATTACAGTAGTTTATAACCCGGGAATATAGGATTCTTTTTATCCCGAATTAAGGGGATGAAATTGGAGTTGAAGGATAATAATGTGGGAGTTCACAGAATTGCGGGTAATCGTTAGTAAGTTGATTTTGTTTCCAAGGATGACTCGGTTACGGGCGCTATCTTGAACTATTGAGAATTTTGGTAACGAAAGTACCAAAAATAATTATTATTTGTTCCGATTTCAAGTTTAGGAGAAAAATACAACAAACCAAGAACACAATCATGAATTTCCACTGTCCCAATTTCTAGTGTCCATAAACACAATCAATTGGTGTAGAAAATGTGTTAAATGAGCAGCCAAGTGTTTTTAACATTTACATTTATTTATTTCACGATAAAAATTGGCTTAAAAATTTGCAATGAGCATTAGTCAAAAGTAGTTTTTGGCTTGGCGATTACCAAGCCAAAAATTAAAAAAAAAACGTAAAAGGTCTATACTGAAAGTACAACAGTATTTCCAAAACGAATTGTCACTAAACACAATAAACAAACATGCATTGGCTTTGTTGTAATTCTGTCAAAAATCTGATATTACTTAGTACGTACGAGTATAATATACGCCCTCATTAGTTTAAGTCCATTGTGATGGAGTAATCACCATTGATCAGACTAAACGAAACTCGGATCGTTTATTGATATCCGTACACGCCCCGTATATCGAGCCATCTAACAACGCCGCAGTAAAGCTTAAAACAGTAACACAGGGCAGTTATTCTGTACGCGCCCCTGCGCCTCACCCCACCCCGCTCGTAGCCAATCCTGTGGTTTTCCCCGTAGAAAGAAGTCCAGAAAGCTTCTACAACGTAGGCACCCGCTAGGCGTGTTCCTGGTAGCGAAAGTTTTAATAGATTAGTTGATGTACTGCTTCAGCTAATATATTGACTGCGATGCCGCGTCACGCGTCACGCACGACGATCGATACGCCATCAAGCCCGCCTAACGATACTGTCAAATATTATTGACTAACCTACACCTTATCTGTATCTGCCATTAGGGATAACTTACTATCAATAATAATACGAATTGAAACATTGGTTATGATATGGATTGTAAGTGGAATAATCTAAGATTTCGGAAGGTCATCATCATCATCATATCAGCCGAAAGACGTCCACTGCTGGACATAGTCCTCCCCCAAAAAGTGCCAAAGTGACCGATCCCGCGCCACCCGCATCCAGCGGACTCCCGCAACCTTTACCAGGGCATCAGTCCACCTTGTCGGGGGCCTACCCACGCTGCGCCTTCCGGTGCGTGGTCGCCACTCGAGAACCTTTCCGCCCCAACGGCCATCGGTTCTACGTGCTATGTGCCCCGCCCACTGCCACTTAAGTTTAGCGATACGGAGGGCTATATCGGTTTCGGAAGGTACTTCTATTTAATCGTGGATTGCTACTACTAAGGCTTTGTACATTTAAATGTAATTTTTGTATGGGCATGTGGTTGAGTGGTCCTAACGTACGTTCGAAAATTTGCGTAATCGCTTCTTAAAGGGATGATTACGTATGCAATTGACCAGGAGCACTAATCCTATCCTACAAATATTATAAATGCGAAAGTTTTGAATGTTTGGATGTTTTTTACTAAACCATGCTTGATCGATTTCGATGAAATTATCCACGTAGATGGTTTATAGCCTGGATTTAAGAGTCCGCAGTAAGCTCGATTCTCCATACAAACGTAGTTACGCTCTCATTTTAAAACTACGTGTTGGATTGTAACGAAACTTTGCATGTTCAATGAAATGAGGTATATCTATGTCTGAAATTAGTTTACGTAGCTTCAGATACCATAATAAAAAAAATACAGCGAATTTAAGTTTTTCATACAAAACTAGTTTTTGCTGTATTTACTTTGTTTTATAAATTGGAACCATATAAACTAATTACAGACATAGATATACCTCATGTCATTGTATATGCAAAGTTTCGTCACAATCCAACACGTAGTTTTAAAATGAGAGCGTAACTACGTTTGTATGGGAAGGTGAAATTCGGCCGAGCTTACTGCGGCCTCTTAAGTATAGGATGTGTTATCCCGGATCGACGCAGACGAACTCGCGGGCGGAAACTTGTATTTTATAAACGTAGAGTTTGTAGCTCAGAGGGGTAATCACGTAACGAGGGGTAATTAACGCGCGTTAGGTAGATCTAGCTATCATTTTTCCATATCAAAATTGACATTTAGATCTACCTAAAGTAAGAACAAAGCGTTACGTGATGGACCTGCTGTTCTAGGGACCTTCTCTGATGGAAAAAAATGCGATGAAAAATAGGCCTCCTATCCCAGAATAACCTGAAAATATCTGTAAGAAGCTCTGAATTAAAGGGATGTTTACAAAAATAACATATTCTGCAGTTTTAAAGAACGCTGCAATACAATATACTGCGTGACGGTAGTGCTTTTCCACCGCACGACTGAGTCCGTAGCCGCGCCTACGCCGCATACATCGACGGGTAATGTTCCATTATTTCAGGCGCATTATAAATGGTATCCATTAATAAACGTTCGGGGTTCAATGGAAGGGTAGTGTTGGATCGATGGGTAATTACACTTCACAGTGGTTTTAGGTTTTAAAGTCGTGTTTAATGGTGGTCTGGAAGCCAATTTTCCACATTTAAATAACGAAAATAAATACTAACACTTGTATTTAATAAATATATCAAACTTAGTTAACAAAAATGTTATAACGTTCCCACAAACAAAGAGTGACAGATAAAGATGAAGGAATTTTAACGGCCTGTTAATTAAAATAGGTTTGACGGTCGTTTACGAATAAGGAGTTAAGAATAATAATAAGTAGAACCCGTTTAAATATATAAGCCTTTAAAAATATTTTTTAGTTCGTTATGAGGCTTACTGGACCTCTAGTCACACCATCTCAAGTCAGATTGAAACTGAGTGTGAATCGCATTGATGCGAAGATGTACGTGAACTGTTTGCAACTCTACTCTCTACACATTTCAACAAAAAAAATCTTATTCATACAGTTTTCCAGATTATACAATAAGTACCAGCACAAAAGATATTTGCAGATTTGTAAATCATTAATCATTTTATGCATCAGTCAAAATTAAGAACTACTTTTTCCACAAGTTATACATATCCTTTGTTCTTACGCGGGAGTCAGTAATGCGTGCTCGGTCTTTAGCTCCGATATCCTGAATTTTGCCATCAAACATCTATGCAAGCAGATAAAAGCAACACACACCCGATATTGCCCTCTATCGCCTGCGTGCACGGTTGGAAACTGCATGGCGTGTGTATCTGTGTAGTTAGCACTGCTGCGGCGCTTCCGGCTGTCAAAACTGCCCGGGCGTCGGACATTTCCGGAGGCCGTCGGCTCGGCTCGACGCCCTGCGTCTACCAGCGTGCTGGACCCCTCGAACACCACCCGTAACAGGCAAACCCGGTTGGTGGCACCGCCGGGAGGAGGTCAGCCGTGGCTGGTCGCAGTCTCGTGTGCACTGCGTTCCGGGTTGTATGTGTGTCGCGCTAGTGAACTTTGATAATGAACCCGGGCGCCCGGGCAGCCGCGCCCGGGATGCAACGACCTGCAGCTTCCTGTCACTTCTATACGTGTACAATTACAGCACCAGCACAGGTTGAGTAGCATAACCTAAGGTATTTTTTTATTTTAAACCTTAATGCACAGTAACAAGTTTCACAAACAAAAGACGAACTCAATCCATCCTCTACCAGTCGAACTTTGCGCCAAACAGAAGATGACATACATACATACATACATACATTCATTCACGCCTTTATTCCCAAAAGGGGTAGGCAGAGCACATGAAACGTATGTTCTAGCGCCACTTTTAGCATAAATGTGGGTAGAAAAGATCGTCTAAATATGATATTGCAGTGCTAGCCCATCGCCCACAACACACTTCAACCCTGGTCCCTTAGTCGACTTTTACGACACCCATGGGAAGAAAGGGGGTGGTGAAATTCTAACCCGACACCACACGGGGTGAAGAAGATTAGGTTTACTTATTGTTAAATATATTCCTGAATATTTTTTATTTACAGTTTGTGTACAGTCAACAGCAGAAGTAGCCGAGCGAAATAACACGCCGAAAATGATCTAAAGATAACCTTGTTCCCGTGATATCAGACTCCATTCGTAGATGACTTTGAGCACTTGGCAAGCGTAACTCATACTGCCACCGCTGACTGTAATGAATTTTATAAACTAATTGTACTGCAATAAATATAGTCTGTGCTGTCGTTGTGTGGATGATTCTCGAAAAAAAAACAAATGATAGCTTTGAAGGCGTAGCACGGTTGCCATTTTATCACTTATCGCTGTGGATAAAACTTCCGTCACGTTTTGATAAGTACGCGAGTGCGAGAGTGTCGGATGTCTTATCCACAACGATAAGTGATAAACTGGCAACCGTGCTACGCCTTTGATTACGAAGTGCATGTACCTACATATTTAAATCTTTTATCAGCAAACCTGAGGAAATGCTGGTAATCAAACCTGGTTGTTAATTAGTATCATTAGTACATTACTACAGAGGAAAAAGGGGTTGCCGACCGAGTACACGACGACACATACACACATAGACGACACATACACACATAGACGACACATACACACATAGACGACACATACACACATAGACGACCCATACACACATAGACGACACATACACACATAGACGACACATAGACGACACATACACACATAGACGACACATACACACATAGACGTCACATACACACATGGACGACACATACACACATAGACGACACATACACACATAGACGACACATACACACATAGACGTCACATACACACATAGACGTCACATACACACATAGACGACACATACACACATAGACGACACATACACACATAGACGACACATACACACATAGACGTCACATACACACATAGACGACACATACACACACAGACGACACATACACACATAGACGACACATTCACACATAGACGACACATAGACGGCCTAGCGTAGCGGGGACAGCTAGCTATGAGGCTGGCAACCCCTTTTCATACCGATTTATGTATAGTGCTTTTCTCAAACTTGCAATGAAAAAAAATGAAAAAACTCAAAAAATTCAAACTTACATTTTCATGACTGAACTCAGTGATCCTGGGCCTGAAATTAAAAAAGACCATCTTCTTGCAGGCCTCCAATTTTGTATGAAATGCCATTACGGTTCTCTCGTCTCGCTGCGCCCGACACTTAACACTTCGACCACTAAGCCCATTGTTAAGAACACAACGTCAATATTTCATTGCATGTTTGAGAAAAGTATTACAAATAACAATGTTATATAACCACCATTCTTTAAATAGCATACTGGGAGCCTGGTATCGGCCGGAGAGAGGTTGACGTCATAGTGCAGACGCGCGTGGGTGAAATGCACTTTAACTAAAGTGTCCGTCAATAGTATTTGCTAACTATGTAAACAAACCGCCTGGTTACGCCGTCAGAGCAAAATCCCTTTTGGCCTCCTTTCTTAAAAAAGCTGTTGAGACTGCTTACACGCACCGCCTTCATAGTTCTGGCTGTCAAAAAAAAAACATTCAGTTACATACGTCAACGCATAATTTTCATATTTTCTCCGCTGCAAACTGAACTACGAATAATAAGATTGCTATTAATAAGTACCTATAGTGATTGTGCTAGTTACTCCTGCCGCTCCTCTCTGCTTACGCCCGCTCCAAGTCACTCGGACAACTAAGGTAAGCAGTTTCAGCTTCTCAAAATTTGCATATTTGGTTTGTCTTTTATCCTACGGCGTAACCTTGCCTTCGGCTCCGCTCATCACCGCATAGTCTAAATTGCCTATTTACACGGCCTAAGCATATTTTTGGTCCTTCGAACCGGATTCTTCCGTCCAAATTTTTAAAATTCCCATTTATTTTCCGCAATACTCATATATTTAACCCGCCATTAACGCTCATTTCATATATATCACGCTCATTGTCATTTACATTTAGCTTGACATTGTCATTAATATAATTGAAATTTTAATTTAGCCAACATGTCTAAATCTGAAATGGAAATTAAGTTAGCAGTGTTAAAAAGTAAAGAAGAGAAAATCTTTCAGCGATTTACTCGCATACATGCCGCTTCTAAAAATATTTCAAATTTTGAATCGCGAAGCAACGAGTCTTTCATGGCCGATAGTGAAACGATTGATGACTTACGTGTGAGTTTCGAATCAATTCTGGATGAGATGAATAAAATCATCATGTCTCTCGTTCCTGGTACCAAGCCTGACTATGAGGCCCTGGATGCGTTCGAAGATATGTACTCAAAAATAAAACGCACTCGAAACAACATTATTAAAATGTCAATACCGCAAGCAAGTGCATCATCCGCACCCGCGAGTCGTAACAACGGCTCTTATATTAAACTCCCGCCTATAGAATTGCCTTGCTTTGATGGTCGTACTGAGAACTGGCCCATCTTCTATGAGTCATTTAAAACCAACGTACATAATAATGACCAACTGACTGACTCGCAACGTGTGCAATACCTCATGGGCAAGCTAACACATAATGCTCTGAAATTAACCGCTGGTTTAGTGCCTACAGGTGAAACCTATTCCATAATTTGGGACAGTCTTGTCAAAAAATATCAAGATTAACGCGCCTTGGGTACTTATTACCTGAACAATGTATTTGACTTAAAACCATGCTCAAACAATGCCAGCAGTCTCAATACCTTCATTGAGAAGTATTCCGCGTCTATCGCCGCTCTTAAGCAGTTAGACATTCCTGATTTGGCTGATTTTCTTCTTTTGAATTGCGCATTGAGGAAGACCGACCAACAGACGTTACAAAGTTACGAAATGTCAATTCGCGATGTTGAGATTCCGACTTATAAATCGTTCATATCGTTTGTGCAAGACCAAGTTAAGATTTTAGAACGGTCCAATGGTAGTACCGTCGGCAAATCAGTTGCCAATATACCGGCACAAACTACGCGAACTACGTATAAGGCGTTTGTAGCCAGCAATGATACCGCTTCAAAACCCGCGATTAATGAACCAGCTTGTATATTGTGCAACAAAAAGGATCATTCGCAACTTTATGCTTGCATGAAGTTTAAAAACATGGTCTCCCCGCAAGTGAGGTTTGAATTTATAAAAGATAAGCATGGTTGTGTTAATTGTTTAAGTACGACGCATACACTTATTAACTGTAACTCGCGTCACACTTGCAACGTGTGTCAGAAGCGTCATCACACGTTCTTACATTTTGAGTCGAATAAAGCTGCTTCCGCTAATATTAAATCAACGCAATTGTTCGCCAAAACTAACGACGTTACTTCTTCCGCCGCTCATGTACCGCGACCGTCAGCAGCCGCGCCTCCATCGCGCTCTCCGCCTGCAGTGTTCAATTCTTGTGAACCAAATGCACCTAATGCAAACTCGAACTGTGTCTGCACACCGCAAATAAATACTCCGCTGACTGCTCATCCGCCCCGCGATAGCATTAATACGCAATGGTCACCTGATGGGGCCATAGCACAGCCGCTTTCTAACGCTTCGGTCTCACTCAAAGTAGAGTCGAACCCTAAGTCAACAATATTGTTGTCAACCGCTCAGGTGTACGCTAAGCCTTATAATGGTGATGGTAAGACGATTATAAGATGCCTAATTGATAATGGTTCACAAAACAATCTAATAACGCTTGATTGTTGCAAATCACTTAACTTACCCGTGATACCGCTTAACAATTCCTATATAAAGGGTGTTGGTTTAACGTCGAGGCCTATACTTGGTTATGTTTATTTGAATATTGAATCGCGCATCTACCCAAATAATAAATACTATATACATGCTTTAGTGGTAGATTGTATAACAGATCAACTGCCCGCGCATTTCGTCGAAGCTAATAAATGTGACTTGGCATATCTTGCCGATATACCGCTTGCAGATTTAACCTGGAATATTCCAGGCTGCATTGATGTGGTGCTAGGTGTTCAACTCTTCCCGTATATATATTTGGGGAACAGAGTAGATTCTGGCACATGCGCACCCCCCGCTTTGCTAACCACGTTTGGTTACGTGTTAATGGGTGACTATCCTTGTAAGTCTAACTCTAATGACACTTCTTTTACCGCATTTGTGCTCAATGACCTTGAATCGAGTCTCAATAAATTTTGGGAATTAGAAGAGATCCCATACAAACGTTTTCTTAGTCCGGAAGAGACTGAGTGTGAGAATTTGTACACTACTTCCGTGACTCGAAATGATGATGGCAGATATTCTGCAGCCTTGCCCTTCTGCAAAGATGCGTCTGAGCTAGGCAATTCTCGAGCTGTTGCTCATCGCCGCCTACTTTTTTTGGAAAAGAAGTTTAAACAAATACCTACACTTCGTGATGATTATAACCAAGTCATCAAAGAATATCTGCAAAACGGTTATCTTACCGAAGTTCCTGAATCTGACGTCACTGATGACGGATATTACATTCCTCATCACGCAGTGGTTCGTCCTGATAAATCTACATCTCGCGTCAGAATAGTCCTAGACGCTAGTGCTAAAAGTAGCTCAGGCTTGTCACTCAATGACATTTTGCACACTGGTCCAAATTTGCAGGCAGATTTATTTATTCTGCTACTGAATTTTCGCCTGTTTCCCATAGCAATGACATCGGATATCCGCCAAATGTATATGCAAATCTGTTTGCCGCCAAAACATTATAAATATGTGAAAATTTTATTTCGCTTTGATGAAAAAGAGCAGGTTCGCACCTTTCAAATTACGCGCGTTGCGTTTGGACTGAAATCAAGCCCGTATATGGCAATGCGCACTGTCAAGCAGCTTTGCCTTGATGAGGGACATCGGTTTCCCGATGCTGCAACAGTGGCTAGTTCCCAATTATACATGGACGATTTAGTTCATTCGTGTATAAATGAGGAAACTGCAATGCGTTTATCGCAAAACTTAATCGCGCTTTTTAAAACTGGTGCATTTGATTTAGTCAAATGGTCCAGCAACTCCCTGTCACTGCTAGATAAGCTGCCTAATTCACACCGTGCTTGTGTTAATTTTGATGACAAGCAAAATATTGCCAAAGTGTTAGGCTTATCTTGGGAACCCTCCGATGACACATTCTCACTAACTACGTTCCCGCCCGCCGGAGGGAAGTGTACCAAGCGAATCATTTTATCCACCGTAGCTCGCTTGTTTGACGTCCTTGGCTTGGTAGCTCCTGTCGTCCTATACGCCAAGTTGTTAATAAAAGAACTTTGGCTCAGTAAAATAGATTGGGACGCTACCCCCCCGGAACACATAATTAAGTGTTACTCCACATTGGTTCAAGAATTTCCATTGTTATCAACGTTTAAGATCCCGCGCCATATTGGCGTATCATCCGATTGTATAGTCAATATTGTTGGATTCAGTGATGCCAGCCTTAGTGGTTATGGTTGTGTAATTTACTTGCATGTGACAAACTTGACTGGCGATATCAGTGTAAGGCTGTTATGCTCCAAGTCCAAGGTTTCTCCGGCTAAGATAACTACGCTTGCTCGTTTAGAGCTATGTGCCGCTGTTTTAATGGCCAAACTGATTAAAATTGTGCAAGACACTTATCTTGCTCGAATTCCGATTGCAGGCATATATGCTTTCTCCGATTCAATGATCGCTCTTTCATGGATCAAAGCATCGCCGCATAGGTGGTCAATTTTTGTAAGCAATCGTGTTGCTCAGTGTCAAGAAAATGTGTTACCAGAGAATTTCTATTATGTTGCTGGAATAAACAATCCCAGGGATTGCTTGTCCCGTGGTATGACACCATCACAATTGGTTTCTCATACCCTATGGTGCAACGGACCTTCCTGGCTGCATAATGCGCCAACGGAATGGCCTATCCAACCGTTTCAGGCCGCTGCTATTGAACAATTGCCGGAGTGTAAAACCACTACATTGACAACTCTTGTGCAACTTGAGCGACCTATATTATATGATTTAGCGCAACGCATATCCTCTTGGAATAAACTGCTGAAAACTGTAGTTTATGTGCTACGTTTTACAAAAAAGCTTAACGCTACTGAGATTATAAAAAATATCGAAATCGCTGAAACCGCTTTAATACTCGCGATACAGAGCGTTCACTTTCAGGAAGATATTGCTCGCATGAAAAATAATATATTACCCTCGCGAAAACTCGTCAAGTTATCAGTGTTTATTGATGAGAAAAATGTTCTGCGTATAGGAGGTCGACTTTCAAACGCTGATTTACCATTTGAAGCTAAGCATCCTGCATTGCTCCCCAAACGCGATCATATAGTCAACATGATTATTGATCACTATCACGCTGTAAATTGTCATACAGGTGCAGGACTGTTGATGTCAATCATTCGCCAGCGCTTCTGGATATTGGATGCCAGAACCGTAATTAGGAATAGAGTACATAAATGTAATTCGTGTTTCCGCGTTAAACCGGACCATCCGATTCCAAAGATGGCTGACCTTCCTTCTTATCGCTTGCAAGAAGCTAAAGCCTTTGTGCATACGGGTGTTGACTATGCTGGTCCCCTTCGTATTACGCTTTGTCGCCGTCGTGGTCAACATGCGCAAAAGGCGTACATATGCTTGTTTGTATGTCTTGTCACCAAGGCTATACACATTGAGTTGGTTTCAGATTTAACATTCTGACTCCTTTATAGCAGCTTTCAAGCGGTTTATATCTCGCCGTGGCCCCGTCTCATGTCTTTATTCAGACCATGGGACAAATTTTGTTGGAGCCAAATCTCAATTAGATGAGATGTATGCTTTGTTTCGCACATGCGATTTCAAATCTAAACTTAACCGCGAATGCTTTAATCACCGCATTGAATGGAAGATGATCCCACCGCGCGCTCCCCATTTCGGTGGTATTTGGGAGTCAAATATAAAAAGTTTAAAGACACATTTGTATCGTGTCATAGGGTCACAACTTCTAACATATGAAGAATTGCTAACTGTTTTGGTTCAAATAGAATGCATACTCAACTCACGCCCTCTCAGTGTGCTCTCTTCAGATCCGCACCCTGAAATAATAAGCCCCGCACATTTCTTAATGTCTACACCGCTTCAGTATTTACCAGCTTCAGACCTGTCAACTGAGTGCAAGAATCTAACGAATCGCAAAAAATTGCTAGAAAGTATTGTGCAATCATATTGGAGAAAATGGCGCTTAGAGTTTTTGCACACATTGCAAGTCCGAAATAAATGGTGTACTCCAGATCATCCTATTGTTCAAGGCACGGTAGTCTTGATGGGTGATGATGATGTTCCACCCCTTCGATGGCCGTTAGGTATAATCACGACCGTACATCCAGGACCTGATGGTGTGATTCGAGTAGCTACTGTTAAAACTAATAACGGCTTATTCAAACGACCTGTTGTGAAGCTATATCCTTTACCTACACAGTAATCAATAACCTATTTCCAGTTCTTATTGGGAGGTTCTTTTTCTTTCTTATTTATCATTCAACCGCATCATTTCATCTCATTTTTGAAATTCTTTGCATTTCAAGGCCGGGAGCATGGTTACGCCGTCAGAGCAAAATCCCTTTTGGCCTCCTTTCTTAAAAAAGCTGTTGAGACTGCTTACACGCACCGCCTTCATAGTTCTGGCTGTCAAAAAAAAAACATTCAGTTACATACGTCAACGCATAATTTTCATATTTTCTCCGCTGCAAACTGAACTACGAATAATAAGATTGCTATTAATAAGTACCTATAGTGATTGTGCTAGTTACTCCTGCCGCTCCTCTCTGCTTACGCCCGCTCCAAGTCACTCGGACAACTAAGGTAAGCAGTTTCAGCTTCTCAAAATTTGCATATTTGGTTTGTCTTTTATCCTACGGCGTAACCTTGCCTTCGGCTCCGCTCATCACCGCATAGTCTAAATTGCCTATTTACACGGCCTAAGCACCGCCATATTGAAATTGTCTTTCACTATGGCGGTTTGTTTACATAGTTAGCAAATTCTATTGACGGTCACTTTATGATTTATAGTAAGACTAGCGTCCGCCCGTGACTTCGTCTGCGCGGACCCGGTATAATAACTATCCAGGCTATATACATATCTTCGTGCCCATGCAAAGCGGTTGAGCCGTTTAAGCTTGATTGAGTAACTAACACACAAACATCCAAACTTTCACATTTATAATATTAGTAGAATTTAATAAAGTATTTATTTCGTATTTAATATCGACCGATAATAGATGGACCTAATAACAAATATGTATGTAAAAAAAGCCTGAAAATAGCACCTACATTGCCGATAAATTGACCGCCAATGCCAATCGTGTTGCGTGGAATGGGCACGTAATGCGGAGGGATGAGAGTCTCGTGACCAAATAGTACATTACGTAACTAGGGAGGTGAATTCGTGAATGCCCCAGATCGCAGGTGTTTGTGGCCCGAACCGAAGGTGAGGGCTATAAATATGCGGTCTGGGGCTTTACGAATTACCGCCCGTGTTGAGTACAAAATTTTACGTCTTCACCTGGCCACAATGCGAGTTTTCCCGTACGCTCAGCGTGCAGTAAAACTCGCATTATGACCAGGTGTGACGTAAAGAGTATTGACTAGGTAATATTTTGTTTTTTTTTTTACCCGTCTGGTGTCGGGTTAGAATTTCACCACCCCCTTTCTTCCCGTGGGTGTCGTAAAAGTCGACTAAGGGACCAGAGTTGAAGTGTGTTGTGGGCGATGGGCTAGCAACCTATCACTGCAATAACACATTTAGTCGATCTTTTATACCCATATTTATGCTAAAAGTGGCGCTGGAACATACGTTTCATGTGCTCTGCCTACCCCTTTTGGGAATAAAGGCGTGAATGTATGTATGTATGATTTTTTGTTTTGGTATGAATGCGGACGGATGTAAGAGACGAGGTACAGATGGGACTGTGTGAGAGACGATACGAGGAGAAAAGAAGTGAGACGTATTCATAGAAGAAAAAGACAGGCTGCACCGATCCGAAGTAAATACATACATATATACATATAATCAACCGACGAGCATGTATGAGAAATATTATGAAAGTGAGTGAAGCGAAAGTGGTTTGCCAGGATCGTAGCAAATGGAGATCCGTGATCTCTGCCTACCCCTCTGGGAAAGAGGCGTGATTATATGTATATGTATATGTAAATGGTAAATAATGATAATCATATCAGCCAAATGACGTCCATTGCTGGGCATAGACCTTACAGGCTTTCACAAAAAGCGCCACAGTGACCGGCTCTGCACCACCTGCATCATCAGATACGTGGTCGCCACATGTGTACCTTTCCATCCCAGCGGCCATCGGTTCTACGTGCGAAGTGCCCCGCCCACCGCCACCTAAGCCCAGCGATTCGGCTAGCTATATGTATATATGTATTTAAATACTTTATTGTACACAAGACCTTGGTAAAAATACAACACAAAATAGGTTAAGTAGGCACAAAGGCGAACTTCTCCCTGCAAGGGATCTCTTCCAGTTAACCTTTGAGCAATTGAGACGAGATCAGGGACTAACACCTGTACAGAGACGTATTTACCTCTATGCTACAGTAAATTAATCTCAATACATAAAGCTATATCGGTTATGTACAAAAATAGGTAATATACAATTATAATAGCCAACTTAATCTACATGAAAATCGACAGTGTATACAAAATATTACTTGATAAATATCGCCTCATTTGACAACATTTCAAAATATGTAATGATGCCTAAATCGAAAACGATTTCGGTAATTATCTTATCTGAACGCTATAAAGTGGTTTTCCCATTTTTATTCTTACTCGTTTCGGAGAAAATCACTAAAATCTGTAAAACGCGGTATACCCCATGCGTGAAGTCGTTCGTACGTCTGTTAGTAAAAGATATGGACCGGTGCCATAGAGAGACATAATAATGACGTCATATTTTATTTACGACCTATTGGAATTCACTACTTTTAATTTTGATATTTTTGAATGAAAATAAACATTTAGGGACAAATAAAAAAACACGTACACCTTAAAATTTTATTTTCTATCGAACTAAATCATATAATGGACCACTTAAAAAATTAAATGTTGTCAATTATAAGATAAGTATCGAGTGTGCAGTAAAGCTAAGACTGTCGCCTCCTGCGCAACTTAAGTTCACCGTCGAATGCATGGCAACAAAAATGACCAGTCTTTATGAAACAACCAAAACCAGAAAATAAAATCTCACATTTAAAAATACAGTAATTGATTTTTAATTTTTATCCAGTCCAGTTAAGAATAATAGGTACGTTGTCAATAAATAAAAACCGGCCAAGTGCGTCTCGGGCCACGCGCAGTGTAGGGTTCCATATTTGCCTGCATGTTTTTGTTAGATCGATACGCGCCAAGTACATGGTGCGGTTGCGTCAGCCGAATTTGTACGAAAGTTGGTCTTTTAAGTTGGTCGACTATTACTCGGTAAATAGTTATGCCTACTTAGCCGTGATAGTTTTCCTTTTAAATTCATTACATGTACTGCTGCCACAATTATTCACATCTCCAGTAGGTACTTATTAGGGCTTTAAAGTAACAATAACTCGCAAGCAAATCACTGATTTGAAAAATGTCTTTTAAAAGCCCATAATATTTTTGAACAAGCCATCCAACGATACCCCACACTATTGGTTTAATAAGAAAAATGTATTGCAGGGGAAGTACTCTAAAACAAAAAAAAGATATTATTCTATTGTTTTGTCGTCGTGATTGATTTATATACCCATGCCGAATTACAGTTTCCTAGTAGTTTAGGTTTCTGAGCTAAGCCGAAGACGGACACACGGACAGACGGCTGGACATGGCGAAACTATACGAGTAAGGGTTCCTGGTTGATAACGGAAGCCTAAAAACCTTTTAAAACCATACTACAATTTAAGTTACACTTTTAATACATTTTGAATCGCAAGTTTTGTTTAGAACATTAAGCTTTTTCGCCATTTACTAACTTTAGGTACCTACATGTTAAGTAGATAAAAGTACCGTCTATATATATATGTGTCTATACACTGACAAAGAGCTCGAACGAAAACTCATACGATTTTATTAATCTGCTTTAGAATCCATCAATATTATAATAATTATTATTATAGGCGTAGGGATGTGACGGCCCTATCGCCCACCAGATTTCTGTAAGTCAACGTAAGGCAGCTTGTGGCGGGCTGTTAGGGAATAGCGACCCTACGTACCCGAGTACTCCTGAGGATGTCCTGTGGTCAGGCTGAGCCGATCGGGTGGATGGTTGGACAGCCCCCGCCTCTGGCTTGCCTTTACTGGCCGTCCAGAGTGGAGTCGCAAGAGCTGTTTCTCGAGGGTAGATGTGGACACCTAAGTGTCGAGTTGGCTATATGTTTAAAGTCCAGTGCCACCTCTCTACCCCCCAGCTCTCTGACCGGTGTTGCCCTTAGACCATTTTTTTATGTCGCTATTAATAGGTGCCCATCTAGCAGCTAGCGAGTCACCTTCTGCCAGAGATCAAAAGTGAAACGGGCAGGCGTCCGATGTTTCACCCAATAGCCCAGCCACTAGTCCATCATTTTGACCCAAGAACCCGTTTCATTTAGATTCCATCAACCATCAGTAGGCCCTATACACCCCAGCGGGTGCTGTCTCTGTGTGCGTCCCATGACACGGGCAGGGACAGCAACCGCTCGGTGTACTCCTTGCATTTCATTAAAATGACAAAAGGGCCTCTAAGTGTTGTCCCAGTTGGTACTTTGTAGGTACCTAGCTCCACGCACGCCTCCCAAAGGTCCGGGACATCATTGTCCGTGTTCGTGAGCGGGAAAGACACACATAATAATAATCAATAATATATCAATATTATCAATAACGAATAGGCCGTAGGCATCGTCAGATATGTATTCAAATGGCAGTCTTTTCGAACAAATCAATGATGATTTTTTAAATCCATAGTAATTAATTAAACTTAGCTAAAAGGCCCCCTCGCGCCGCGGTAACACGTCCCGCGACGCATTAGCAGCGCTCCGATTGCCGATTGATATTGTTGCACCAGGTACGATCAGGAACGAGGATCGTTTCCTTTTTTTTGGCCGTCAACCCAAATTCCTGATTGGTCTTCATTTCCGAAAGTTAATATGTATCACATACAAACATATAAAATTGTTTTACTTAGTAGCATTAAGTTTCTCTCTTCGAGATCTCGGAGATCTGAAATTAAATAAAAAGGCACAATGTTAAACGTAAAACAATGTTAAGCTTAAATAGAATGGTATTGACATGTCGAAACTATTGATTTTAGCGTCAAGTCAGTTCGTAATGGCGGTTTCGTTATTGCCAATGAAATGTACTTTAATGCCTATAAAACTTCGTCAATATATTTTTATAACCTTGTAAATGTAACATTACACTAGCACATTTTGAGGTACAGTCAAGTCAAAAAATATGTATCGATTTAATCGATACATAAGGTGGAGTCTTGTAATTGCAACTAGGTATATCTGTCTGGTAATTGCACCTAATTTAATAATGCCCTCTATATGATAGTGATCATACAGGGCATTATTAAATTTATAACAAGAATGTAACATTTTATAAGAAGGCTTTTTTGTTGTTCTCGAGCACCCGTTCGTTTCGTTAATTGACTTGAAAAAACACTACTGTATTTATTTCGGCAGTTGTACAGTCACCGGCATCAATATCTGCCGTAACAAAGCCGGCAAAAATATCTGACACGTCCTGATGGCATTAGATATAGAGTCGTGTCAGATATTTATGCGTGCTATGTATGGCAGATGTTATTGCTGGTGACTGTACTCAAGTTCAAGGGCTCGCTACCGTCCAGAGACGTTTTTAATTCTTCTTGTAAAATGTTACATTCTTGTTATAAATGTATAATGCCCCATATGATCACTATCGTATAGAGGGCATTATTAAATTAGGTGCAATTACCAGACAGATATACCTAGTTGCAATGACAAGACTCTACCTTACATAATGTACCAAAACCTTAACCCGCTGACATAAGAGCAATGAGACATATTTATGAGTAAGTTAAGTTGTATGCACCCATATTCTTACACTGACTGTAGCAAATAAAATGAGAATAAATTTTTAAATTAGAAAAAAATACCTGAAATACATGACACACACACACACACACACACACACACACCAAGAGTAAATGTAATCATTAGTGAAATAAGTACCAAACTGTTAAGGTTATCCTATACCTAAGACAAATTCTTGTTAAAAAATATTTCCGGAAGAGCGGTGCTCTCTTAGCACAAGTGTCTTGAACGCTTAAAAAGAGGCACCAGCATACATATATGTAATTTGTTGATGATATCGAATAAACTATTTTTATTTTTATTTTTTTATGAGTTTCTTTATATCTAGCCTATATCACAATATTTAAAAATCAAATCTATGCAGACGAAGTCGCGGGCGGAGGTTACTATATAAATAAATTGAAAATTACCTGAAATTGGGTGTTAAACAGATGAAACAGCTAATTTCTTTAAACATTCTGACAAAATTGGCTTTATTTTCTCAATTTTGAATGATGAGTCAATTATCGTTAAAATTATGACATTAAACGATAGATAATCATGAAAAAACTCAAAAACGTAAGGCCGGAACATATTTCATGTATGAAAATCAACGTGCCTTATTTAAAAATACAATTTTATCGTTATTTGGTTGTCTATTTGACCCAACCCCATTTTATGGTAGGTACCTATCTTTAGTTTATTTTTTATTGCGATAAGCTGAATCAACAAAACAAAATGTATTTATCTTAAACGGAGAACTTTGAACTCGATCAATAATGGGTATAAATATTGAGCCAAGCACGTGTCACAGAAATCTCAGCCCCTTCAGGCTGGCATTGCACCGATAAGTGCAACCGTGCCTGACCTACCCCTCGCGCCGCCGGCTGAACCCAACGCTAGCTATAGCCGCCCAGACTGGTGCAGCACTAAATTATACACCACTAGGTTTATTGTGGGGAGGAGCGTACGCGAACTGCGGACTTGGCGATATTTAATACTCCTTAATATAGACATTTGTAACTTTTTTTACTACATGTGGCAAACAAGCACACGGCCTGCATGATAGTAAACCGCTGAACCGATATAGATTAACTGTATGGATGGTTTGAGAGCCTGAGAAGACATAAGACGTTTTTATCCCGGAAATCATCATTTAAATAACAATAATACGAGTAAAATAAATGTTAGTAAACAATCTTACACAAATCGACCTAGTCCCAAACTAAGCAAAGCTTGTACTATGGGTACTAGACGACGATGAATAAATACTTTAATACATAGAAACATTCATGACTCGGGAACAAATATTCGTGATCATCACACAAAACCCTTGCCACCCGGCCCTTGCCGAGATTCGAACCCAGGACCTCTATGGGTGAAAACAAAGTGGAAGATACGTTTTGCGTGGTTAGCCAGCTAACAAACATTTATGTATTGCGTAATATTTATTCAGCGACAAATTCTGGCACCTAATAAAACCTTATGTTACAGAAGTAATAATTTCGCGGTAGATGTCACTACGAGCCTCCCTAGGTGTGATCAGAAGAGTGGAAGGGATTGAAAGTTCATTTGGCAAGACCGATGGATGGATTCCAGAAGTTGTGGGCTCAAATCCCGCTCGTGGCGAATCATTATTCAATTTTCCCCTTTGCTCGAAATTTGGAATTTCGTTAGTGGACATTTTCTGCTTAATAAACATTTATTATTTAAACCCTGTTCCTAGCCAATAAAAATTACTTCAAGCTTCCGTTGGCGGCGTGAAGAGCAAAAAAAGTCAGCAAATAGAGCATCAGTTATATAATTAAGGTAGTGTCAAGATAAAGATTAACAATGACATATTTATCCTTATTACAAACAGTAGGACAAACAACAACGGGTTGCACTCCGGGAGTGCCGGCAGAAGTGAAAACTTGACTATTAACGTTGTGTATTTTTAATATTTTGGAATGGTTACGAAATAATTTTGCACGAATTGCTTTAATTATCAGTATAAAAGTTACTACTTATCATTTATGTGGTAATATACAATATATATTTATTGCGCTACGTTCCTATCAGGTCACGTATCCGTCTTACGAATTTTCAATCTGACGAATCGGTCGGTCACGTGACCTGTCGCGAGTTTAACATTTTTTCCCCATCACTAAAAGCGCACAGCGCCGCTAAAAAAGTTTCGCTTTAAAAAAAACCACCCTCGGTTGACCTTGAAGACGTTGGGCAAGTCCGCTCGGTGCTCGGTCGTTCGGCAGACTGTCTGCAGTCTAGACGAGGGGTACCAAGTGCATTTTTCTGTCTGGCCTCGCCAAACGAACCCCATACGCATATACCTCCGATTCCATTCATCTCAATCAACATTTTACATCTTTATCCCCTTTTGTTAGAGGTCATAATTGATTGGCCCAATCATGTTAAAGGCTAGCCCGATATGAGTTTGATATGATTTAGTATTTTTGAGAGGGTTGGCCGGTAATTGAAAAGTCAGTTGTATGGCTGTGTCGACGTCGCGATTCAGATTATGAGAGGGTCTCAGATTTAAATACCTATTGCATTTCAATGTTCTATTCTAAATCTTTGTAAGTACTGTTTTATTATGGTACTTATCTATTTGACGCGTTCATGTCATTGTAGAGCCCATTTAGTTTTCTTACCTTGATCTGATTGTCATTTTTATTCACAGATTAAGTTGATCAATTTTTTAAATCATTGATTTTGTTAACTGTCGGAATACTGTTATTATTCTATTGACGACTAAGAACGTTGGACAAGATCTCGGCCCAGATTTTCTGCTAACGATATTGAATCTTAAATTCGCTCGATCCCGTGACATTGAAAAATGTCCTAGTCGACTGAAGAGTAAAATTCACAGTTATTCAAATGCCATTGCTTTTTCTACAACGTTAGTCATCTTTGACTGCCACTAACAGGTCAGCTTGGTGCGCGTGGAAACACATTGAAATACGATTAAGATCCGAAGCGACAAGCAAGCATACACTTCTGGTATAAGAACACCTCCACCATGCGTACTTATCCTCAATGCTGAGGGTCAGGACTCCTTGTCATCATCCTCTCTCTAATGATGTTTCGCCAAGTTTGTTTTCGGTGACATGCATGGCCTAGCAGAGCTCGGTATCAAGACTTTGTCGATCCATTGGGTTGAATCCTCTCGGTCTTTTCCACTTCACCTTGCCAATCACACACACAAGTCGCTGCTGCAGACCCCGTATCATTGGTCGGCCTTATCACACGATATGAGATAGAGCGTCCGTCACTGGCCGACACCGTTCGATAGAACGAGACGACGCTCCTATCTTGTCACTTATCGCGTGATAAGGCTGACCATGACATGGGGTCAGGTTGAGTCCTCTCTTCCTGGCATCATCATCATCGTCATCATCATATCAGCCGAAAGATGTCCACTGCTGGACATTGGTCTCTCCCACAGAGTGCCAAAGTGACCAGTCCTGCGCCACCCGCATCCAGCGGACTCATCGTCATCAGTCCACCTTGTCTACCCACGCCGCGGCTTCCGGTACGTGGTCGCCACTCGAGAACTTCCGCCCCAACGGCCATCGGTTCTACGACGTGCTATGTGAGACTTAAGTGTGATGGTTCCTGGCATGGTGGCGAAAGAATTCGAAAATCTTCCGGAGACAAATTCGATAGCTTGTGGTCTTGATGCTGAGTTCCTTATGTGTAGTGGTTAGTCCGAAGCGCGGTCCAGGGAAATAGGCGTACAACATTGTTCAAAGTCAATAAACAAAGCCGCATGCAAAACTTCCCAATCGCATTAACAGACAGACAGACGTCTGTAGGGGAGCAGGCAGACGTGTTGATTATATTTAGTTCCTTTTAGCGCGCATACCGATGTCTGGGATCACCCTTATGTACCAGAGCATCATGTACGGCGAGGAGCCAAAGCCAAGTACGCACATGCCGTGGGTAGGTATGAAATATCAGGTCTGGGGAGAGCGGGAACTAATTAATGAAATGCATTAAAGGATTGCTTTTTGTCGGTGCGGCTTGAAAGCCTGATCGGGATGGTGATCTATGATTTGTAACTCGTACCCTATTCTTAGGCGATATATCAAGACCTTTTAACTCCGGTTTGATAAAGATTACCCCTCAGACGGCGGGTAAACACGTAAATTTTCGAACGAGCGTTTCCTATACAAAAAATACGTTTAGACCTATCTGACGTACCTACGTACAAAACGTTACGTAATCGACTAGATGTCAGTAAATAATGTCAAAAAATTACCGAGACCGAAAAAAACCGCTCTCCCCAGATTGAAATTTAACCCAAACCGTCATGAACAATGAAAGCCCACCCGTACCCTACAACTGCGCACTGTTTATAGTATTTCTCTAGTTTAAAGGACTTCTTCTCTTGAGTAAACAATACTTCCATAAAAAGTGTTGGCATTGTTATTGAAGTTCAGTGTGGTTACTAGAACAATATTCTTTTGCGGTACCACTATAGAAAGCAAAATATTTTCCTCTTCTATTCTTGATTATTTAACGGCATAGCAAAATAATATTGTTCTAGTACCTAAAACTTATGGAATTCTGCAAAGTAGGTAACGTCTGATTTAATCAATTACTTCAGCCATCGGTGTAGTTACCAAGTATTGTAATTTAAACGGTTTTCAAGGGCCTGTAATGCAATAACAATAACTCTAATACGACAGGTAATTGCTACTTTCTACGCACTCCTTGTTAGAATGTAATAACTAGGTACGTACATTGTTTTTCACACCTTTCATTCGGAAAAGTAAGTTTTGCTCCCCGACGAGAGGGACCAAAACGCTACTTTTCTGTTCAAGCTACTTTTTTAATTTATACATTGGCATTGGAGCATTTGTACGCAATGTGCCAATTGAACACAAATGTTAATAAAATAATCGATTGTAATTTCATCGTAGTCGATTCAAAACGAACATATTTCAAGTTTTAACTCTAACAACGTTGTATAAAAATTTATAAATATATCGTAATATTTAAAAATTAGTAATAAAAATTAAGATAATTTAGATATATTTTAACAATAGTTTTTTTTTTAAATTTCCTCATATTCGGTGTGAAAAATAGTATGTGTCACTCGGTAGCAAAATTATTTTCGTCTCGGGCGTAAACACTTGTATCCCTCACTACGCTCAGGACCCTACGTTAGAATCCCTCGCTACGCTCAGGATTCTATTGTAGGATCCCTCGCTACGTTCAGGATTCAATACACCGCCCTCGCCGTAAATATACTATTTTGCTCCCTTGTGACACAAATAACTATTTCCTCTCAGTAGCCTTTTGTCTTTTGTTTGTTGAAAGTAAAGTGCATTTCTTGCATAAAATTCTCTGTTTGTAAATGTATTTTCTCGCCAGATCTCACAGGTACGAACATTGGCAGCGGGAGAAAATGTACAATTTCAATATTTGAATATTGGATTCACACTTTATTTTGCAAGTAGGCCGCAGCTGCCTCGCGGTGCCTCGGAAATTGATATTTACCACTTCGTGACAGAGCGACGCCAAGTATACCGTGTTGTAGAAAGATTAACTTGTTTTTCCTTCGTCAAGAAAATTAAATTGTCCCTTTCCTCGAAAGTTGGCAAGTCTGCTATTTTGATAGAGTTAATCATGAATAGAATAAAAGGTGGCAGTCACGTAGTTTATGGAAAACGAAAGGAGTGTCCTAGGTAGGTTCAGCAGGTGCAGAAAGAAGGGAAGAACGAGTCGCAACAACTTACGATTACAGACCGATCAACGTTAAATAAGGCGCCGGCACGTCATTCCTTTTTCACAGATTTTAATGATCATTTGTTACGATTACCTACAGACGTTTTGGTGCAACCAACCCTTAGTCTTGTGATGAATCGCGGACAATATACAACGTGTTTTTTTAACTGTCTTAGAGCCGAAGCCCATTTAAAAACGTAAGTACTTACTGATCATTCGTGAAAAAAAATAGTTAAGTTTTTAGTAATAAAAGGTAATTAAGTTTGAAA
The DNA here is from genome assembly GCA_945867215.1 of Epinotia demarniana. Classification (NCBI taxonomy): domain Eukaryota; kingdom Metazoa; phylum Arthropoda; class Insecta; order Lepidoptera; family Tortricidae; genus Epinotia; species Epinotia demarniana. The sequence goes on along the minus strand of OX244273.1, from coordinate 2,760,887 downwards.
AATCCTGTATGGCGCCCGGTGCGAAGTTCATTCACCCTGTTAGAGTTCGTACCTATCTACATAAGATGGCGGCTAGCGGACACTGCGGTCACTCGGCTGCATGGACGATTAAAAATAATATGAATACAAAAAAAAACCTTTTTTTTAAGTTCGTTGTAATGTATACTTTAACTGGGCTTCGGCTCTGAGACGGTTAAAAAAACACGGTGTATTAATCCTAACGAGGTTTACGGCGACGGAGACACCAACCTACATTAATGCCGTCATTATCCTTCCATCTTTTCTTTGAATATCTGTAGTAACACCTCAATGCACATGATACACCATCGATCGAGTGTCGACACTCAGACGACTACTAACACGCGTATGATGTAATGTGACGATACTATATCTACAACCAAAGTGATTTGAATGGACTATACTTGACGAGCAGCGAGCTGCAATGGCGGCGCATCTGGCGGTCGCCATGGTTACCACCGGGCCTGATGCCTAGCGCCGGGTACTAGGATACTATACATCCGAGAGTAATTAAATTGCAGTGCAGAGACCTGGGGCTCGATTGAAGACATACGTTACACATTGGAATTTGATTTCAATGTGGTGCATGCGCTCGTGAAAGCGAGCGCGCGATACGTAGGTATCTTTTGAAATCAAATCATCAAAATTGCCATGCGTATCGTATGTCTCGAATCGGCTCCGTGTGGTCCGCTTGCTGGCTTTTACGTTATTAGGTATATATATATGCCTCGTGTTTTGGGTATTATTTTGCACGTCATGTGTACCTATGATTTTATGCGTATGATTTCTTTGTCTGTGGCCTCGTATCCTGTCAATTTTAGAAATTCTGAATTTAAATACATTAAAATAGTCTCGGATAAGCTTAAGGGGCTACCCGAGGTTTTCATCGTTTTTTGACAAGTTTTGAATCGTATCTCCTACTTTTGCACTAAAGATAGAAGTATAAGTCAAACGGTTATCGGTTCTTCAATCTTTTATCTCCGTTTTGGTCTACCGGATTTTGAAACAAATGAATACTTAATTGTGTATGATTGTTTTAAACATTGTCTAAAAAAACACTTATTTCGTATCTCTATTGACGTGAAGGATCTAACATATACAAAATCTACATATTTGGGTTCGTCTGTGACGTCTCTAAAAACTGGTCTAGGGTTTTCATTTTAAACCAATTAACACAAAAGTTATGGCCAGAAAACCGGTTTTTAGGCCTAAAATTGTTCAACTTTGATGACAAATATCTCGAAAATAATGAGCTTTAAAGTAAATATGGGATACTATATTGCTTAAAGCCGTTGTCGTTAATATAATAAGCTACAAAAAACCTAAGAAAACTAAGGGATTCCGATCGAAGGTCATTGGCATATGGGAGCCCCTTAAATTCTTATCATGGCCACGTTTTCCACTATTCTCACCTCGCAAGTTTTCAAACCGAATTTAATGTTTTACGGTATCATTTGTTAGTAGGTACAATAGTTGTTCAGTTTGGTAACTAAATAAATTTCAGTAAATCATCAGCTAATTACATATCGCGCGGCGTTTAATATTTTCTTCTGTCATTACAATGCACCGGGGAGGTGGGAGGGGGACAACGCATTTCGCTGTGGGGTAGGTCTGGCACTGTACAGAGCCGTCGAGACACTTCCACTACGCGAATGCCAACACTTGGCGATATAAAGCCTACTCCTCGTTCATTGCTGCGTACACGCCAGAAACTGGATGGCTGTTGTACACGCGGCGCGTAATGGTTAAGGACATTGGTGGGTGGTGCGAATATTATCGATCGTTTCCTCGATGCACGGGGGTTGCAACCAAATTATTGGACTTCCCGAAGAAAACAAAGCGGGCTACTCGTAGTTAGTGTGTAGAGAAGATATAGCAGCCATAACTTATAACGTACAGAGCACGAACGATGACAGTTCTGCTAAGTATAAGGTCATTTACGTAGTAAGTATGTTAGTAGATTATATATTGATTCAAACTTTCACGATGTTCATACATTATTTTTTACTAAACGGGACTATATCGACTATAGTTGAATTTATTTATTCACCTAGGTTAGCGTCGAGACGGTTCAGGTGTATTATTATTATTACAATTAGAACACACTTGACAGCATGAAGACTGCTGAAAGCGGGTCTCAATATCTACTCGTATTATTCTGATCAAGCGCCTCAGTTACCAGTTTAAGGCCTGGCACACACTGGCGCGGCCTGCGGTGGCGGACAATAGTAAATTTGACAGCGGCGGACAATTTTACTATTGTCCGCCGCGGCCAGGCCGCGCCAGTGTGATGCAGGCTTAAGGCTTGTACAATACGGTTCTTGACAAAAAATCTGCTCTTGGAATCGTTTTATAATAACCATAGGCTATTCAAAAAAAAAGTTTTTTTATAGATTAGACAGTAGTACAGGTAGACACACGTAAAACGAGCTCTGCGCGCCATATTAAATGTGTGGCCACCGAGCTCTTCTTACGTTTGTCGACCTGTAGATACTAGTATTTTTATTCCCTCAAAATAATATGGCTTTATGCAAAGATATTGGCTAAAATTTTAACGATAGGTACTTATTATTCGCGCCAAAAAGGCAGCCGCCATTATCGTGACGTCATAAAGAGTACAAAAGCACACCTACTGCATGTCCTTTATCAAAGACCGGCTATACGTACTTACTGACGTAAGGTGGATGTCACACTGCGCCGCATCTCCGGACGGAGGTGCGGAGCTCGCTGTATGGAATTACCTCAGTTTGTATATAAATTTTTTATGGTACACTGCGCCGCACCTCCGTTCGGAGATGTGGCGCAGTGTGACATCCGCCTAACTCATGAGAAGATAATGGCCGGCGGTGATTTTGACCACGTGACATACAGATAATAAAACAAAGATTCCAATATCCAAATTAAAAACAAATTTAATGTTTTTATAACAAAACTAGCTTTTACACACATTTTACCCCCCCCCCATTTCACTACCTTAGGGGATGATCTAGGGGAAAAAAACTATCCTATGTCACTCTTCATCCCTTCAACTATCTCCACTTAAAAAATCACATCAATTCGTCGCTCCGTTTTGCCGTGAAATTAGGACAAACGAACAAACAAACACACACACACACACACACATACCCTTTCTCATTTATAAAATTAGTATGGATAGTGCTTATATTCGTAGTTCTTTTGGTAAAAGCTGTACAAAAAAATTGATAACTAAATTTTGATTGATGAAAATACCCTATTATGTTTTTGTGTTTTTCTAACGTCCAGTATGTTATCTATCCCTCAATCCAAACAAACGGTGCTAGAAACGCACGTTTCATGTTTATAAAACTGCTGTTTCAATCACACGGACTGAGGTTATTCGACTAGTGATCCTGTTTTATTTCGGCATCGAACACCAAAAACACAAAAATATGGCGCAGTGGACCCGCCCTTACGGAGCACGCGGTACAAACGACAACACTGTTAACTGACCATCCTGTGTTTATATAGAACCTTATTACAATGCACTTAAGGTGCACCGATGGTCAGTTAGTTGTGTTGTCGATAGTACTATAATATCAGGACATAGTTTGAATCACGAGCTTCGCAATATTTGGAAAAATGGGAAAACCCAATTATTCTGCATACGTGCTGCCCACTAAATCCGGCTAGGCTCCACCTTGCGCCCGCTTCTACGTAGGTCGTACCCACTGCAAAGCTTGGATCTTCACGTTAAGTCTGTTCCTCCCACAAGTTAGACCACCTGGATGCAAGTGGCGCAGGAGCGGTAATTGTGGCACTCTTTTGGGGAGGCCTATGTCGAGTAGAGTACGATATGATGATGATGTTATGGTTAACGTTAGTAACGCGTTCTGAATAGAGCCCATTTTAAAACAAAATTTCAGTTTGATATGGAATCCTATCTAATCTGATAATAGATGCATCTAGCTCACATAATAATATACTGTCCGTTAACGCAAGAGACAGCGCATGAACCAACACGATTCCATTAATTCATAATATATAAGTCAACCGCGGTCGCTCGGTGCGGACGTGTTGGTCTTGCAGTCAAATCTGTATTAATTTATTCTGGAATTTAAATTGTGATTGGTGGAAACGTGTAAAACTGATTCCTTGTTCCTCCTGTGCATCTGTTATGCGTTGGCTCCTCCTTGTGGGCGGTCCTAGAAAGAGACGTCAACTTTTTGGAAGTTCTCCGGAATCGAACCCGAGGTGCGTGATTGCGAAGCCACTGTCGTCGCCGCTAAGCCAAGGTATTGTTCTGCGCCAGCGGCGAAATCAAGTACTGCAACGCACAGAGCGCGCTGACGTCACTGCAACCGCGAGCATCGGCTACGCCAGCGGCGCTACGGAGTGCTACGAAGTGCTACGGGAGTGACGTCATCTTCGAACGTTGCGGCATCGGCTACGCCGATCTCTGTGCTGCAGTGTGGCAATTTAAGCCCTATTTGAAGCGGAATAGACGGCAATGCAGCGAGACGATAGTGCGGAGATGATTTGCCACGGCTGCGCGCGGGATCTGGAGGTCGGCGAGGGATATATTCAGTGTATGGTGGCGTCATGCGGTAAGCTATACCACACACTATGCATTAATAGGACTCCTACTGTCGAGGAACGTGACGCTTGGATGTGCCCAGAGTGCAAAATCACATATAAAAAAACAGGAGCTAATTGTGGGACTCCAGTCGGTACGCCTCTAACGGCCAAGAACATTTGCGTCAGAGGTAAAAGCGGAACGCCCGATGCACCTGCACAAAACGCTCAAACGTCGTCAGGGGGTGAAGCCGGGTCCACGGCCGTCAGGAACAAAGGCGGTGCGCCAGTTCCACGGCTACCAAACACTCAAAAGTCGTCAACGGGTGAAGCAGGGTTCATGGCCGTCAGGAACAAAACCAAAAGCAGAACATCAGTACCACGGCCACAAAACTCTCAAACGTCGTCAGCAGGTGAAGGAGGGTCCATGTCCGTCAGGAATAAAAGCGGAACACCAGTACCACGGCCACAAAACACTCAAACGTCGTCAACGGGTGAAGCTGGGCCCGTGGTCGTTAGGAATAAAAGCGGAACGCCAGTAACACAGACACAAGGCACTCAAACATCATCGCCGGGTGTGGCTGGGTCTATGGCCGACAGGGACCAAAGCGGAACGCTAGTAACACAGACACAAAGCACTCAAACGTCGCCGACGAGTGAAGCTGGGTCCATGGCCGTCGAGATAAGCGCTATTCGTGACCAAATGAGCATGTTATCGGAGCAGCTAGCTGATGCCCTTGCTGCTGTCGCGCAATACCAGACTGCGCTCACGCTCTGCTCTTCTAAACTTGAAATGGTTAGCGAGCGGCTACAGCAACTTGAACGGAAGTCGGCAAACGACTGTCGTCACGAGAAACCGAGTGCAGCGCCTCCTTCCGCCGATGTATCAGAGCCGAAATCAAGACGAAAGCGCAAGGTGTGGAATAGAAAGAAATCTGCGTCAGTGCCGGAGGAAAATGTGAACGAGACTGCGGCGGCAGGGGCTGCGGCTCAGGTCGGAACCGAGGGTGCAGCTTCGTCCTTGCTCGAATCCAGTGGCGATAGTCTGGTACGCAGTGGTGACCTTCCTGCGGAAAAAGAAACGGACGCTGCATTCGTTAACTGTGACCCGGGTAAGGAAGGAGCTATTCCAAAGAAGCGTTTCTCTTCACTGCGGTGCACAGCTGGGCCTGAAGTTACGTCGCTTAAAGCGGTTGAATCCCTGAAGTATATACACCTTTGGAACATGGTGTCGGGCGCCGACGAAATACGTGCGTATTTGGCGACAATGTGGCCTGAAAGAACTTGCACAGTCGTTGAGCTCAAACCGAAGGGGTATTACAAGTCTTACAAAATTGGCGTCCCGGGCGAGCTGTATGACAAATGTGTATCCACGGAGATCTGGCCTGAGAACGCCCGAGTAAAGGCATGGTTTTTTCGAGGGCGGCGAAGCAACGGCACATATCCGGAAAAGCCCAAGTCCCAAGACAACAATAGGATCGATCTTGCACATTACATACCAAAATGTCAGGGGCCTGAACACGAGGCTTCACTACTTCAAGCAAAACCTGCTAGCTCTTGATTGTGACGTCGTCGCGGTAACGGAATCTTGGCTTACCGAGGCCGTTAGTGATGCTGAGTTGGCGTGCGGTGGATGGAGCGTGCTGCGCCGGGACCGCGCTACCGGCGCGCGCGGCGGTGGCGTGCTCCTCGCGGCGCGCCCTGGCATCGAGTTCCAACGACGTGCGGATTTAGAGACGCCGAACGGCGAGGACTTATGGGTCACATTCACGGTGGGTCAAGTAGTGATCTATGTGTGCGTCGTGTACATTCCTCCTAGGGCCTCGGAGGAGACTTATATGCGGTGGTTTCACAAAGTGGAGTCGGTGATTGACACTCTCACAGATGTGCTAGTGATCGGCGACTTGAATATAAACCCGGTGTATATGTCCCAGAGTATCCTTAGTTATTATTGTTATTTCTTAAATATTTGTGGTTTGAAAGAGATGAACGAAATAACGAATGTACGGGGAAGTACGCTAGATGTCGTGTTGGTGTCTGAGCGCATCACTGGTGCCTTGGTCTCAGAGATAACTAGCGAAGGACTGGTCCCGAGATCTGATATGTACCATCCTCCATTGGAGATTTCGGTTCCCATGGGTAATTGTGCGCGTCAACTAGCTGCGGAGCGTCTAGAACCCAGCAATGTGGACATGTGTCGGGACTGGAACTTTACTAAAGGTAATTATGAGTTTATGTACAAATTAGTCTCTGAAATAAGTTGGCAGGAAGTTCTCAGTGCTGGCAATGTCGACATCGCTGTTGACACATTCTATAGTATTCTGTATGGAATTTTTGACCTCTGTGTACCTAAACGGAAACGATCAACCGGCCCGAGTAGACGCTATCCTGTGTGGTTCACGGCTGACCTGATCTATGATATCAAACAAAAAAGTAATCTGCATCGGAAGTGGAAAGCTACACGGGATAAAGATGTCTACAAAAAGTTTGCAACATTGAGGTCAAAGGTTAAAGAGCGTTTAGCGTCTGCTTATAATAGCTACATTGAGGGAATCCAAAGGACAGTTAAAAACAATCCCCGCGCTTTCTGGCAGCACATAGGTAGTCTAAAGACAAATGGTGGTTTTGTTTCCCGAGTGAAGTTAAAAGACAAAGAATTCGTCGGTAGGGAAATGGCTGGCGCTTTTGCAAACTATTTCTCGGATGTTTTCCTACCCGACATTCCGCTTCTTGATCCGAGCTTGTTAGGTAGTTCTGATCGGAAACCTAGCGCCAACTTCATTGATGTAACCACAGTGACATTACAGGAAGTTGAAGCTGGGATTAAACGCCTAAAGGCCAATAGCTCAATTGGACCCGATAACTTGCCAGCGTATATAGTAAAGGGTTGTATGGAATTCATAAAGACCCCAATACAGTACATTTTGAACCTGGCGATCTCTTCTGGGACATATCCTCGATGTTGGAAGGTGTCTAGAGTGAAACCGATCCCGAAGGCTGGTGACACTTCCGCCGTCGAGAATTATAGACCCATAGCCGTTCTTCCTACCCTTGGTAAGCTGTTTGAGGCCATACTTCACCGGACTCTGTCCTCACAGGTTCGGCCCTTCTTGTGCGACGCGCAGCATGGCTTTCGTCCCAGTCGCTCGGTCAACACGAATCTGCTGATACTAACAGATAATATTGCTGTGCATCTTGATAGAGGTATTCAGGTCGATGTGCTCTATTTCGATTTCACGAAGGCTTTCGATCGCGTGGATAACGATGTGTTGCTTAGCAAACTGGACAAAATTGGTTTCTCTCCCAAATTGCTAACCTTTTTCGCCAGCTATCTGCGTGATCGACAGCAGTTCGTCCGACATGGTTGTTTTGTCTCGGCTCCATACCACACCCGGTCTGGTGTCAGCCAAGGCTCCATTCTAGGGCCCTTGTTATTCGGGATCATGATTAACGATCTTCAATCGGTTCTTAGGGCGGCTCAATGTCTCTTGTATGCCGATGATCTAAAGTTGGTATACGGGGTTGAGCAGGTAGCTGATTGTAAGACGCTACAAGGGGACATCGACTTGGTGTTTCGGTGGAGTATGGCGAACAAACTGCATTTTAACCCTTCCAAGTGTTATGTGTGTACATTTAGCCGCTCTCGTGCCGCCATATATGCTCAATATATGTTAGGGTCAGAGCCGATAAATCGTGTCTTCTCCGTCAAGGATTTGGGTGTAATGTTCGACTCGCGCCTCACCTTTCACGAGCATATTTCTTCTCTTGCCACCAGCTGCTTTCGGAGGCTAGGTTTTGTGGTCCGAAACCTCCGCCACTTTCACGACCCGGTGGCCATAAAAATGGTATATAATGCCTTAGTAAGGAGTAAGCTAGAGACTTCGTCGATCGTGTGGAACCCCTATGAATCAACGTATGCGTTACTTCTTGAGAAGGTTCATAAAGCGTTTTTAAGGTTCCTTTATAAAAAAACTTTCGGATATTACCCGTATCTTTACCCAACGAAGTACCTTCTCGGTTCCCTTGGGTACAACTCCTTGGAGGTCAGGCGAAATTGTCAGCTGATGATCTCGGCATGTCAGGCCTTGCGTGGCGAGTCGGACTGTCCCGAACTTGTAGAGCGTCTGGTGCAATTGTTTGTCCCGGATGTCCCGAGGATAGCCCTGAGACCTCGACAGCGCGACTTATTGGCTGTGCCGCCGTCGAGCACCGTGTCGCTCAGGAACTCGCCGTTGCCTCGCGCCCTCTCACTTCTCAATGCGCTCCTGACATCAACACCCGAGTGCGACTTGTTTGCGTGGCGATGGGCTGCAGTGTATAGTGAATGCTTGAGATTCTGCGAGGCGATGGATGCTAGATGCTCAACTGTTCCAAATTAAGCTGTTTGATATTTATTATTGTGAACCTTTTATTATTATCTAAATTTTGTGACGCATAGGTTTATAACTGTAATGTCATAAAACTGTTTTTATAAATAAATAAATAAATAAATAAATAATTTCATTAAGTAACTCGCAATTATAAATCCATGTGTAAATATTTTGTTAACAATCGACGAAGGTTTTATTCTTTTGATAAAAAGAAGGCAAAAAAGGCCTCCCGATTTTTGAGGGAAACTAACAAAAAATAATTGATGAATTGATTTTTCGACGTCTTCGTCGTACAGGGTGAAGCAAATTTAAAATATGTTTTTAATCCTCAGGTCCAAAGCACACTAGCGGTAGTGGAAGAAACAGAATACCAGGCAGCCGGCGGCAGTTCGCACAGTTCTTTTGTGTCTGGCGCAGCGCAGCGGACAGCCTGCGCGTAATGAAAACTGTTGCAGCGCTGATTACGAATCGCGCGGCACTTTATGTTTTCCTGGTATTTTTTTGGATAACTCCTGGGCTTCCATTTCGTAACTAGATTATTCCAGTTCTATTTGATTAAGAGCGTGCAACTTTTACGTATTTCTAAAAACGCGAAACAAAATCGATACAGGTGATCGGCTAATGATGTGCGACAGTCGCGCGTTCTTGAAACGCGCGTTTGTATAGCTGCATAAAGTTGCCGTGCGTAGCCGCTGTAAGTACCGTGCCACGCTTAGACACGCTTGCGTTTGCGAGCATAATATATTGTTTTGATGTTTATTTGGTGAGTTGAGTAGGTACTCTATTTCACAGTCGTATTCTATGGTGTAAGCAAAAGTTACAGCTAAACATCAAAACCAAGGGAGTGGACTAGCAGCTTGTACCGTGCCAACACAACTTATGTGCCGTGCCTCAATTCTCGTAAACCATGCCCCCGAGTAAGACTCGTATACGTCCTCCGCGCACGAAATAAAGAGATGCAATGCAGAGACTCATCGAGAATGGCTGTTTTCGAAAGACCTGTTTATGTCGTGTTTTTTGATGTATTTTTTGAGCTCATCGAAGAAAAGAGACGAGGAGAAAATGTTTATTGAATTACAAGAATGATAATGATTCATATTTTATTTTTTAAATTCTTTATTATATTGTACACATAAAGTTCGATGCCTCCAACTGTACAAGGCTGAAACTAAAAATGGAGGCTTTAATCAATATTTCACTTCCCGGAAATAGAACCCCCCTTGGCTACCGTCTGGACTGATATAAATGGTTTGTCAATAGTGATATTTTATTGTTAAGTAGCTCGACTGAAAGTGGATTTTAATTGTAATCTATATCAGGTTTCTAATTTTAATTGTAATCTATATCAGGTTTCCAATTTTCCATCGTCGTTGCTTTATGATTAATTTTATGGGACAGTGATTACAAATCGGAAAAAATATTTATTAAATTGAATTTCTTTACACGAATTAAAATTAATTTGAAAAGTATAGGAAAGTAAAGTAGTAAGTTGGTACTGTTGGTACCCTTTCCTTCATTACGGCTTTGTATTTTAAACAATAAACTTTGAATATTTCTTCGTCGTTCAAAAAGCCAGTCATCATCCTTCTAGTGCCGTAGTGCCGTTCCCAGCTGCTAAAGGAGCCCGGGGTCCGCTTAGGTTTTTAATCCTAAGATTTTGTATAAACACTAGTTTTAAGAAACCTTATTGGGATGCCATCGGTTTCCGCATAATGTTTTCCTTTACCGAAAAGGTAGTGTTAAATATCTAATGATATTTCGTAGATAAAGTAAGTAAGATAAAGTAATGCTGTCGCAAATGCAAACTGCAATTGCGTTGAATGCCGAACACTGGCTCTTTGAGCCGTGTGCCGGCAGGGATTGCAGGTAGGAGGTCTATTTATATCGGTCACTTCCGATCCAAATCAAATTGGAATGTCTTTGGCGCGCTCATTTTCTTTAACGCCGAGATAACGAGTTGGAATGAGACCTATTTATTTATACCAAAGGTGGGTAACGTAAATCAGTTGACGTCTTTGGTATGCATTATGCAATTATAATTACCTAAGGGTTACCAATAGCTGCAAGTCATGTCTTAAATAGTGATGCGAAGCGAAGCCTATTAAATGAACTAACATACAGAAATTGAAAAAAAAAATGTTTTACAAAAGTACTCCTCACTTTCGTTTTATGCTAAGCTACAGAATACTATACTATACTACTGATACAGAATATATTGAACCAGAAGAATTAACATAATAACAACTTAACCAACAAATTCGAAGCATTTCAAACAATACTGAAATGCGATTGGTGCGTGAAAGAAATGGATCGAATAGAGGTCCAGGTGTTATTGGATTGCTGAAGTGCATAGGTAGGTGAGTTCAGCCTCCACTGGCTTTATAAATACACATGATTTCAGAGATTGGATTCAACGGGTCATCACTGGCGTGATCGAATGGGAAACGATATGTTTAAACCCTTTTAGTATGACTAGTGGCTATGTACAGTCAGCATTAAAAGTAGCTACGCAAACGAAGACGTCAAAGTCTTTATTAAAAGGGAATAAGAACTTTTGACGTCTTCGATTGCGTAGTTGCTTTTGATGCTGAGTATGTTTAACACTTTCGCAACCAAGAACCCGCCTAGCGGGCGCCTACGCCGTAGTCGCTTTCCGCTACATACGAGGAAAACCACAGGATCGGCTACGAGCGTAGCGCGTAGCGATTCTTGGTAGCGAAAGTGTTAATTACGGCGCGCTGCTCAGCGAAAAGTACGTGCTACGAAATCCAGGCGTAGCGTGCGTTCACGCGTAGCAGAGGTCAACTAGATGAGAACATAATTATGAAAGGTGTTCGACAAGGTACTAGTCCTCTCGTAGATCAACATAAGGGTCTACGCGGAAGAGTTGTCATGGAAATCTAAGGAACTTTCTGGAAAAATCTTTCCTGATATTTTGTACTGAAAACTTACTTATTTGGCCCAAATTTCCTTACGTTAGTATAACATTTGCGCAATAGTATTATACTATAAGTATATCAAGCGTACCAGCGAGTACTCGTTGAAATGTAGGCGGCTATTAGGCGCACAGTACTATGTCGGTGACAACTTAGGTATTAACACACGTGTCACATATACCTTAAAGGGCTAATAGATTTGAGCTTTCACATGTAACAATCGAGTACTCGCCGTTTGTACATTTGTCGAATGAACGAACAAACGTAGAACCGATGGCCGTTGGGGCGGAAAGGTTATTGAGACGCGACCACGTACCGGAAGACGGAACGTGGGTCAGGTCATGGGGACCGTCGGTACAATAACTCATATGCTCGGCTCGAAAAGAAGCTCGAAGTTAATTTCCAGCCGTTTCAGTAGAAGCCTCTTTAGAATTCTCGCTAAAACGCTCTTGTTAATGTTGTGTGCTTTTACCTGTAATTTAAAATGAAAAGCGAATCTATGAAATCAAAACCTGATTGCGTTTGCAAAGACTTCGTAATTAAATATTTCGCTCATTAAATAAAAATTAGAAGAGCCTAAACAGAACAGCCCTTATTCTTGGCCGATTAAAGTGGAGGGGGTATTAATGGAGTCAGTTTTCAAACAGGAATTAGCTCGGCTTCAGCGGCGCCTGCAGAGACTGCGGGGGGTGGCGGAGTGCTGCGGCTTTAAAGGCTTCCACACCCCGAACGCGGGTCGTGCGCGCCGCGAGTCGGGCGCGGCGCGGGTCGGGCGCGGCGCGGGTCGGTATATCTCTCTCACTTACCAACGCAATTAATATCTCTATCACACAGTCCCGTCTACTGTGCGATAGAGACGCCGCGTTACTGTACGAAAGATATAGAGATACCGCCCTACCCGCGCCGCGCACGACCCGCGTTCGGTGTGTGGAGGCCTTAACTGCGCTGCTGGCGGTCTGACTCGACGGAATATTTCGTATTGAAATTCCATCTTGAAGACCATAGAGGTGGTTTGATTCGCACATAATGCGCTACGTTATACGGGTGCACGTTAGCAGAAGTCGACGCCGCGCGCTAATATATGTAGGATTATACAGGGTGTACCAAAAATACGGTGTAAACCGATCAAGGGCATAAAAGGTATCGTGTTCTGATAAGAAAAAACGAAGAGGTTTTTTTTGCACTTATCTTTTTACGCTGTATGGAGCGTTGGCCGACTGGGGCTTTTTTTAGCTTTTGGAAAAAAGAAAAAACGAGGAAAAATGCACCAACAGCATTGCTAGAATGCTGTTGGTGCATTTTTCCTCGCGCACCGCTCCGCTGCCGCACAACTCTGGTGAAAACCCGCCCTTAGTCCCAGGAGCCCCGCCACGCAATCCAATTCTTCACTTCGCTTATCCTTTTTGCGTAAAGTTCACAATCATTAGAAAAGCCTTAGAAAACCCAACAAAAGTTCCAAATCCCTCCGAACTCGTAAATATAAACACAAAGCCGTTATAACGTAACCTCTCATAACGTAACTTTTTCCGTCTAACAAACTAATTACAGGCAAATAAAATTCTAATAAAGCTGAGTATTCGAGGGGCGGGTGCAGGCGAGGTGGGCGGTTGCTAGGCGACGGGCGGTTGCAGGAAACTGCACAATCGATGCTGCCAGACGCTCCGCCGCCGCCTCTGGATCAATGTGTCTCTAGTACTACGCCCGGGCCCGGGAAACCTACCTACTCGCGCCTGTGTGCGTGCAGCTCCTATCGCCCTCTCTCACCGCCGCCCGCCAGTCAAACCTGAGCTCAGGGCGCGACTTCGCTCGCTCCTGCTAGCAATGCTACACCCTCATTCCGGGAGGGGCGGCAGCTCAAGTTACACAAGTTGTTCTAGTAGTGTGAGAGATTTCCCCGGCCGTTTTCCTCGTGTGGGTGAGCTGCGGCTGTGTGGGTGGAACTGGTGTTCCATTTTCGAGCGCTCTCGTTGGGAAGTCGTGAATCGGCTGTCTGTGTGCAGTTGTTGTCGTGAGCGCGGCGCGGGCTATTGTTTGTTTTGTTATCATCGCTGAACGCAACAATGACTGATATTGGTACATAGAGGTCTGGTCTAGGTACATGATTGGTTGTAGCTAGGTGTTTGTTCAGGCTGTCTGCGGGCTTTCATACAATATGCACAATGTACCTAGTGTTCCAAATGAATGCGTGATATAGGTACGCATGTGCATAGATTTAAAATTAGGAGAGTTTCAATTGGCTAGCGATATGAATAAATAAGAGTTTTTTATACGAGTATTAATTACAGTATAATAATGTCTAAGAAATACAAATTAAGATACTTAGAATCACATTTGTCGAAAACACGGACGAAAAAGTTTCAATGATATCGAACAGACTTAAACACCAGCAAATATATTCACCAGTCAACCGTAGAAGATTAAGAATAATGACGCGACACACAATTTTAATGTGTATTTAATACAATCATTAATCACCGTTGTTTGCCATTTTATAAAATTATATAAATGAGTGGGAAGTACGTGATTCTTTAGAATTACGGGGTAGAGTAAACACGGGGGGAATTGGCTGAGGTGCGGCCGGGGCGGGCGAAAATGAGCCTTATTGTGTGTTAACTTGGTTCCTATTTGAATAAATAATTAGCTCCGAGGAGAACCTATTGACAGCTTTTTGATGACTGGCAAAATATCGAAATATCGGCTTATTTTCTGGAGTCCGTATCACGCCCCACCCTGTGATCGGATTTGAACCTAAATGAGTATAGCATAAAGGCTCTTTTTGTAGTACAGCATCTCTGTATAGCAAGAGGTTGTGTAAGTAAGTGTCGGGCTTACGAGGTAGGAGTTTTTCGGGCAGACAGACTTCTCGGTCAAGCACTGTTGTAGGACGCTTCATATTCGAAGACAGCTCAATGAATACACGGCTTGTAATTTACAGAATCTCTTATTTGAAATCCTGTTATTCGATTTTCAAACCTACTCGTATGGTGCAGAGGCGTATTTTACGGAGTAAAAGGAATTAAAGATGCGATGTTGCCATGGTTGTTGGTCAGAGACTCGCCTCTTCACTCAGTTTTTGAGACACTCTTAATTGGAAATGAGTAAAATGAGGGCGTGCAATAAGCGTACTACTGCGGTTGCAAACAGGTTGTTAGCACTTATGGCGTGGTGTCTGTACAGAGTCGGAATTGTCGATATTTAATTAAAAGGAGAACTAAAGAATCAACCGATGCCCGCAGTAGGAAATTAACGTGCACCTGTGTTATGACCAAGTAGGTATCTATTTTAGCCCTACTAAATGTAAATTTCTATGTCAGTAATAACAGAGAATAGATGGTAATAATAGTGTCTGCGGTAGGTCTTCCAAAGTAGAGTATTGATGTCAATGCACATGTTGTATAGTTTGTGAGATCTTACTTCGAACATTTGACAGCCATGATGGCATATGACGACATACATTGTACTGGAATGACAGCTGTTATTTACTTTGATTCGGACTGGTAATAGAGCCCTCTGAGCCTCATACAGTGTAACTAAATATTGATAAGTAATAATGCTTAGTCCAGAATTATTTTCATAATCGTCTAAAAGAACTTTTTTAAAAAAAACGTCTAAGTTTACAAATAAATTAAATAAGTTGTGTTGAATAAGTTTAAGAGATATTTCGAATAAAACAAACATTAGAAAAATAGGGTACTGAACCTTTCATATCCCTTGAGGCTCACTGGTCTCGTGGTGGTTATCTCGAAACCAGTGAGGCTTGATAACCGTTATAATAAATAATAATAAGCCTTAAGAGACTTTAGCTCGATTGGCTGGATCAAGGGTCAGATACAGAAGGTGGTACTCAGGAGGTTCCTCTCTCTGCCGCCCTGACCACTCTGACCGCCTCGCTGCTGGCGGCGCTCTAGGTTAGGATTTTATAATCATTTTACGTTTTGTATGTATACTTTTATATTTCACTTTTTATATTCTAAAAACCAAACACAAGATGATGATGAAAATTTAATAAAGGAAATAATAATAAATCAGCCTATGTACGTCCCACTATGCACAAGCCTCTCACGGATGAGAGGGAACGGGCAGTACCTACTCCCCACGCTGGCCCAGTGCGGGTTATAACCATGTCTGCCTTCATTGTAAAATAGCGAATTGTCAAGTCCATTTACTAAAATTATACATAAGAAAGTCTGTCTGTCTGTCTCTATTACCTTTTCTGGCTTGAACTACTGTACCAATTGAGATGAAATTCAATATGTAGATCCCAGTTTAATCCCAGAGAAGGACACCAGATACTTTTTATCCCTGAAGTCATCCCCTAAAGGGTGAAATGAGCGGAAGTTTGTATGGACGTACGATAGCGAGTGATTCTGAAGCATGTTACTTGTCTTACTTGTTTGTTTTCAATTTAATGTTTTTAAGGAAATAATGTAACGTTATACATTTTCTAAAATAAAAGTAGACAATAGATATAAGTATAAATTTAATAATAATAATTACATTAATCTTATAAGCTACCTAAGGAAGAGCGGTGTCTCCCAATATTTTGCTTACAGTGAGACTCCATCCCTTGAATCAAATACCGCATGTATTTATTGTAATAGAAATAGATAATTTGTACAGATAATTTTGTATTTCGTGAGCTTGTGTTTTTTTGATATAAACGGGTTCCACGCGGACGAAGTCGCGGGCAAAAGCTAGCAATAAATAAGTAAGTTTGTCTAAAACGTGTTCGAGCAACCCATAGTTTTAATTATTAATAGCCGAATGACAAGGCCAATGAAATGAAAATAATATCATATATGAGTAATACTGACTGATGTATAACGCTCAGGGGTGAGGTCGTGGGTGCCCCCGATGTGTCATGTCGCTTGCTTAAACCTCGTATTGGTGAACAAAAACTGTTTTTTATACTCGTCGACCTTAATGTTTGAATTAAGACTTCGTACACCAAACTTAAATCACATACTTTTTACTATGGAGCTCCCAACTCAACATTTCATAACTGTTGAGACAACTTAAATGAAATTGACCAATCACGTGGCGCCTTTACTGAACTATAATTAATGTATTTGACCAATAGGACGCCGTCATGAGAAAGTCAAAAGGTAAATAGACATCAACGCACAAAAAAGAAAAAGCCATGGTTGCACTTCGTTTTTAATAGATACCGAGTTTGTTTAATTAGTTCAGTTGACTCGTATAAAAAGTATTGTATACAATAGTTATATAATTAGCTTTTTAAGTCTCGTACAGCAAGCTTCGTAGCCTAAACGTGGTACTCGACTGAAAAAGCATACATTATATAACAATTGCATAAAATACTATTATTCATTGAATTCAATCGTATTTTAAATGTACTGGTAATCTTGAAAAAGAACTCCCAGAGGGATCGAATACGAAACCAGAGTGAATATTACGCAACTTTTCGAACGAGTGTTTGGAAAACTCAACTGTCATTTTCTGATACAAAAAATGACATTTCAATCTAACTAACGTAACCTAACCTAACCTAACTTCACGTACCTATTTACTTACATACGTATCGTTACGTAATCGACCGGCAGGACCGCCAGCTTCGCAGGATCACTGTCGGTAAGTTAACCTCGTAAGGCCCATCGGCCTAATTTTAGGACAAAGAATTTCAGGCTTAACAGCCCAACTCATTAGCTTTTGTTAATAAAATTTAAACTATATTTAAGGACACTGGGCCGTTATTACATAACTCTTAAAAATAGCTTGGGCCTTACGAGGTTAAGTTCAGTATAAAAATAAATTCTGCTCAATTTAAAAAGTGTCATACTGTTCTCGATGCAGCGGGTGTAGCATAGTTGACATTTTATGACTTATTGGTATCGATAGACATCCGTGACGTTCGGACAACGATGTCTGTCATGCTACTGCTACGCCCGCAGGTATTAGGTAGGTCTGTATGGTTGAATGTCAACTTGAGAGCGATCTCAACCGTGGGCGCTATGTAAAACGAGTCATGTCATTTATTATTAAAGTTGTGTAAGTACCTATTAGAGTGGAAAGACGGCACGTAATTGGGAAAAAAGCTGAATTGAACACAGCTCACTTTCCCTTTGATCCTGGGCTTTAGTTTGTGTGTGTATATTATAAGGACGATTTTAATTTTCTGCGAGTATGTATACTTAAGTTTAGGAACAGTAAAGCACCATACATATATCCATAGACATACAACGTGTCCCAAAACTCAACGATAAGCCGGCACCAGAGGATGGAGCTGCTTATGATTAGTCGAGAAAAAATAAGGAAAAAAATATATCTCAAAAAAAGAAAATATCTTTTGAAAATAATTGCCATAGTGGTGTCAATACTATTTTTTTACACCATGATGATTGAAAGTGGACTGTAAGAAAAAATCTTTCAAAATTGTAGGGACAAAATGAATTTTGATTATTTTTTGTGTAAAAACTACATGTATTATGGTATTTTTAAGAACTGTGTTAGATAGCAGGGCTACTTAAGTTTCCAAAAACAAAAAAAAAAACAGTAATATTTGAATATTTGTATTTTCGATGAATTTCATTTTTTTTCTGTAATTTCTAAAATAATTGAGATATATTTTTTTCCTTATTTTTTCTCGACTAATCATAAGCAGCTCCATCCTCTGGTGCTGGCTTATCGTTGAGTTTTGGGACACGTTGTATACATCCTACTAAGGACTATACGACTCGTATATCCTATCCTACTTCCTACTAATATTATAAATGCGAAAGTTTGGATGTTTGTAACTCAATCATGCTTAAACGACTCAACCGATTAGGATGAAATTTTACGAGAAGATAGTGTATAGCCTGGATTAAAATAAAGGATAGTTTTTATACTGGGTTACCACGGTAACCGCAGACGCAGTCACAGGCAGAACAGATTATTAATAACATCCAAAAAATTATAATTATTATTTTCCTTTTAATACTTGCTACGGAGGCGGCGAAAGCTACAAATAGTATGATCTAATAAAGATGTTACTCATAAATAAATATAAGGTTAATTTACCAACGCTCGACACCTTAATGCCCAATCGTTGTCATTGTCACATATAGTCCACATGTATCGTTTTCACTTAAGACTCCACCGAGCTTTTGACGCGGGCACCGATTTGGCATTTGCACCTGTGTGTGCGTTATCACCCACACTACTGCCGCTGCCGGCTCGCTCATTTGGTACGGTCGGTCACAAGCTAAAAGTTAGTATCTCATTATTCTCTAATAATAAATCTCAACTCCGCGTATAAAACCATGGATGGTATAAGGAATAAAATACAAAATGAAATTATTATTTTTATTGAAATTTGTCCGTTAACTAAGGAAAGCAAAAAAAATAAGAAAAGTAATAATAACTTAGTGTTACCGGTGGAGTAGTGTTGGAATTGAATTTGCAATCAGCAGTGGCGTGGACAGAGTTTTTGGACGGGGTAGAAATAATAAGATATTTTCCCCCAGAAACCAACAATATCAATGAGTCCCTGAAAATATTGCGATTTTGGTCAACTTTTGCATTATATCTGTCTATATCTATTTGTAGTTGTAAATTTAGAGATCTATCCGCTGCGTTTTTGTGCGTGAGTTGGGTTATTATGTTGATAATGTCGATATTAGCTAGTTTCTTTTGTGTTAAATATATTGTAATCTCTTTGTTATTTGAAAACAAAACCTTACCATACATTCATTGGGTGCCAAATCATCGGACGCTGATCTTTTTCCATTCACATTTTTTGTGCCCCCCCAATACTCCAATCGGAGTATTCGATGATGTCTAAAAACAAAATTAGTAATAAGTACATTGAAAATAATTTATTTATTATTATCTGATCATAAATTTCATTCATAATGACTAAAGTAAAAAAAAAATGCTTACATTGGAAATTCCTAAGGCATCATTTTGTCTCTTTGTTCGTGCAATAGAAGCAAGTAGCTGTTTGTTGAAATACTTAGGGCCATTTTTACGTGTATAATATTTTTCCTTGCGTTTCCCCATTTTTACTTGTATTTTAAGTTGGTGTAATGTGTAACAAAGCTAATTTAGTGATCGCAAACATTACAGGAGAAAATATTGACACTGACTAACACTGACAATTGAATAGAATATATTTGATTGGAACTCTTACGAAGTTGTTTATTTGACTAGGTCATTAAAAAGGTTTTATGTTGATACGAAACTAGATATAGGTCAGATCAGAGGTGTAAACTATTTTGATCCTTGTTATGATATCAAGTAAGTATAATTTTATATGCACTTGTTTACTTAATGCTTTGCTTTCAAAAGGTACTAAAAGTCTATGACTTTATAAAGGAATGAGTTTAATAATTAATAAATAACGAAAGTTTTCGTACCCCCACTGTACAAGAGAAAAAACGTAATACTGAAGATAACAAAGCAAACGAGCCTAAACTCGACTATCTTAGCCCCTTCCATCATAGAGTTCCACCAGCCATCTTCTGCCTTCGTCATGAGACCTTCGCCATCATGTTTAATAGGAAGTACTGAAGATAACAAAGCAAACGAGCCCAAGCTCGACTATCTTAGCCCCTTCCATCATAGAGTTCCACCAGCCATCTTCTGCCTTCGTCATGAGACCTTCGCCATCATGTTTAATAGGAAGTACTGAAGATAACAAAGCAAACGAGCCCAAGCTCGACTATCTTAGCCCCTTCCATCATAGAGTTCCACCAGCCATCCTATTCCTTCGTCAGGAGACCTTCGCCATCATGTTTAATAGGAAGTACTGAAGATAACAAAGCAAACGAGCCCAAGCTCGACTATCTTAGCCCCTTCCATCATAGAGTTCCACCAGCCATCTTCCGGCTTCGTCATGAGACCATTGAGACCCTCGCCATCATGTTTAATGGTAAGTACTGAAGATAACAAAGTCATTGTTCCATATAAAAAAATACATTTAGATCTAACTGACGGGCGTACAATGCGTTACGTGATCGACCTCCTGAACTAAGAATTGTATCTGTTTAATGTTTTATTCTTGGGCCCTAGAAGCTTATAATATCAAAAAAAAATACTTACCCCGTTTTGCTGCGTAATACTGCTGTATTCATACACAGTTGACATCGAAGTGTCACCGCGCCGCATTGAGACGTGCTCTCTCTCTGAGCTCTCGTGGGTGACTGAATATGTCATGCGTTGCTCGCGTATTATATTTCATCATTTTGTTCCATAGTAATTTTGTATGGCGGATTTGGAGGGAGTTTTAAAAAAATCACAAGTAAATAACCAAAGCACTTTGAAATGTTACGATTGCATTCTCTTGTAGTTAATACACTGGAGATTCGTTTGAGTAGGATTTTGCAACTATACTATCAATTTTTTTATTCAATTTTACCTAAACGCCGACACACTTTCTTCTCATTTTTTGTGCAACTTTATGGAATTGTATTTATTAAACTGTAGATGATTTGAGAATATTTATAGTATTCTATTGTAAGCACACTCTTTGTGATTATAATTACATATGATTTATATGTTATTGTAAAGAATTGTGAACTCCACCGTCTGAACGGTGACTGCCGTTTTTGCCGATTATGCTCGGCGCAGTCTTAAGGGTCCGCAGTAAGTTCGATTCTCCATACAAACGTACGCTCTCACTTTAAAACTACGAGTTGGATTGTAACGAAACTTTGCATGTACAATGACATGTAGCTTCAGATATCATAGTAAAAAAATATAGCGAATTTTTTTATTTTATAAAAAACTGTTTTTGCTAATTACAGACAGTTATAGCTCGTCATTGAATATGAAAAAAGTTTCGTCACAAACCAACACGTAGTTTTAAAATGAGAGCGTAACTACGTATGGGAAGGTGAAATTTGGCCGAGCTTACTGCGGACTCTTAAGGTCGAAAGTGATATATATTGGGTCAGTGGCGAGCACTAGGACGTTTACCTTACACACAGACACACACAAAATAGATGAAAATAATAGGTACCTTATAGCAAATGTGGCAAATTAACGCCCAACATTTAAAACAACGTAAAAAGTATAGTGTTTTATGCAAAATATGGACTGAAATTGCTTTCAACTGTATCACGAAAGAGTGGTAGAGTGGAAATTAACTTGTCTGACGTACCAAACTACAGTTTAGGACAATAAACAATAAATGTAAATATGTGTATACACAGCATAAGTTTGGCGCTGTTTTATTAATTTCACTCGAAGCCGAGTTGTAACCATGAACACCGAAATTCGATGTTCGGATAACCCCGTCTCTATCGCACATTATATTTGAACGACAGAGATGAAGATGTGTGAATTTCGAATGATGACTTTCGTAGTCGCACCGCAGTTGGTCGCAAAACTCACGGCAAGTTGTTCACCTGCAGGGGCTGGAGGCGAGACACGGTAACGACTGCTAGACCAGTATTTTGTCCTAACAAGAAACGCTATAATTATTCAAACTGGAATCCAACAATCAACCGAAAATTTTATGATCAATTAGGCCAGGCGCGCACTAAGATTTATTTCGTGCGATAATCGCGTCGCAAAAATGCAACGTATGTGTTTATATGTCAGTGCGCGCATATGGCATGTCCGTACCTGCAATTCTCGAACCTGTTGGTTTGGCGCGTGACGATGGCAAGCGTCCAGACGGGGCTAGATTGGTGCCATGGAAACTAGCCAGAGCCCTGGTGTGGGATGTAACTTGCGTTGACACCTTCGCCCAGTCCCACATCCAGGGCACCCGTTCACAGGCCCGTGCTGCTGTCGACCAGGCCCAAGTGAACAAGTGCCATAAATACTCCTCCTTGTACAGGATTGCGTAATACAGGATTGCGATTTTGCGGCGCTTGCTGAGGAAACCTTGGGTCCCTCGTCGTCAGATATGAGTATCTTCTTCAAGGCCTTGTCTTCGCGGCTGCACCAAGCAACTGGAGACCGAATTTCCATTGCGATTCAGAGTAAGGTGCTTTCAGGTAATGCTGCCAGCATAATGGGGTCCATACCGCAGTCTGACCTCCTAGAGGCGGTGTTCTTTTTATAAATTCCCTTTTCATCATTTTTTTAGTTATAGCTAATTTTGTTTTTATTGTTTATGATTAAGCTAGCTTCAACTTAATTAATTAAAAAAAACCGGCCAAGTACGAGTCAGACTCGCGCACCGAGGGTTCCGTACTACAAATCTATAACAAGCAAAAGTTGTTGTATGTTTATTACTAAATGATAAATGAAAATGGAATCCGTAACATTACAATGTGGAAAGCTGAGGGAGCATAAATTTAAACAGGGTCACTTTATTAATTTAGTAATCATCCTTTAGGCCTTGATTTATTCCTTGCGAGTAGTTGCGAACGCCAAAATAAGCGGATTACTTATATTGCTGTTTCTTTTTATTGCGTTGATATAAAACTGAGTTCACGGGAAAGTACCTTTAGGTTTTGATACCCCTACGCTGGCCCAGTGCGGGTTGGAGACTTCACATACACCTTTTTTCAGTTTTAAATTATGCGACTTATATTGCTATTTCTTATGATTGCGTGGACTTGTAAAACTTTCTTTTTGCTACATCTGAAAGGTCCTATAGCCCTGAGTATTTGACATGAATTTCAATTTAATACCTCTACGCATTTACGAGGAAAAGGGTAGTAAGTTTAAAATTTCAAAAAATGATATTTGTATGATTTTAATACAAATGTCTTCTTTTCGTAATTTTTCCTTTGTCTGTGCTATATGAAGTTTTTTCGTGCCAAGTTTCAAGTTTCTGAGTTAACGGGAAGTACCCTTTAGGTTTTGAGTTTGTTGTGAGTACTCAGTTTCAAAATAAGCGACTTAAATTGCAATTTCTTTTGATTGCGTTGACATAAAAGTTTGGTTTTGCTACATCTGAAAGGTCCTATAGCTCTGAGTATTTGACATGAATTTCAATTCAATACCTCCACACGTTTACGAGGAAAAAGGCGTTAAGTTTAAAATTTAGAAAAGCATTTTTTTGTATGATTTTACTAAAAATGTCTACATTTCGTAATTTTTCCTTTGTCTGTGATATATGACGTTGCTTCATGCCAAATTTCAAGTTTCTGAGTTCACGGGAAGTACCCCGTAGGTTTTGCGAGTGTCGAAAAACTCAAAAATTTGCAGCATAAACGATTGTATCTTTTGATTGCGTTGGCTTTTAAGTTTGATTTTTTCACAGCTTCAAGGGACAATAGTCTTGAATATTTTATATAAATTACAGCTTGATACCTCCACTCGTTCCTGAGAAAAAGGGTCTTGACAGACAGACAGACAGACTGACAACAAAGTGATCCTATAAGGGTTCCGTTTTTTTCCTTTTGAGGTACGGAACCCTAAAAACGGATTATGTAACTTATTTACATGTAATGTTACTACTTATGAAATAAATATTCATTCTTAGAGAGTCGAGTTCTAAAGACTTTTGGGCTACTTGCATCTTGCTCCTCCCGCCCTCGTCAGGTGGCAAGGCGAGGTATTCAAGATGCATGTAGTAAAAGCCTATGTATCAACGCTTCATCATTATCATCACCATCACTAACTGAAAAGCTTGACTCTTGTCGGTGGAGCAATCTCCATTATACTTTTTGAGCCTTTTCTAGCCTGAATCAATAGTATGTTTCTTTTTTCCCATATTTTGGTCCGTCCTTTGCTTCCCTTTTCTTCCACTTATCTACTTTCCCTTCCACTGCGGTTTTGAACGCCACACCACAAAATTTTATTGTAAAGTTAAATTGCGGCGTTTAGTACGCAGTTGGGATACTGGCAGTAATATCCGAACTGTGGTCGCTGCTCGTCTGGAGCGTTCCATTGTTGTCTTTGTATCTGAAATGCAGTATTCCAGAAACTTCACAGTTTATACATTCCGCCATTTATAGATACCGATATAAAAGGTAGTGAAGCCAATTCTTCAGAAAATGTTTTCCTTGTAATTATTACCTACCTGCCTTCATCGAAGCTTTGTCTGGTTAAGGTGTTGGTAGTACCTTCGTAGTCTTTCAAACAAGATTATATATTTGAAAACTCTCTACGAACATATCTTACAAACGTAAATAGATTCACACCCTTATTCCCAAAATGGGTAAGCAGAAATATGAAACTTATGTTCCAGCGCCACTTTTAGCAGAACCGTGGGTATAAAAGATTGACTAAATGTGATATGTCGCTAGCTCATCGTCCACAACACACCTCAACCCTGCGCCCTTAGTCGAGTTTTACGACTCCCACGCCGCGGAACCAAAATTTTACTAAAAGAAAAATACCAGGTCGCTGGCATACAAAGCGGCCACCGATGCCTACATACGAGCAGTCCACGTTAAATAGGCTTAATAATTAGGATTAGTTTAGTAAGGGTTAAAGTTCGTCACCCTCCAATAGGTCATCGTAACCGCAGTATGCGGACAGTGTGCTGTGCCTCACTGGGATTACCCGGCTGAATCACGCGCCCGCAGGCATACACACTCTAATCGCTAAGCTTTGTCTTAACATGGTTAACCGGATAAATGGGCACGTAGTAACCCCTCACCTCAGGACAACAAAGTTATTGTTTTGAACAGCAATTGACCAATCAGAATGCGTCGTGTGCTTCAATATGACATTCGATATGTGCATACAGCATTAGTAACAAGTAGGTTTCTAGGCTAGGTACCCACAGCATGGGTACTACATAATTCTATTGATTACAAAATAAGTTTGTTTTTAGAGATGGGCGGACTATGGGTTTGGCCGACTAGCCGATTAGTCGGCCGCCTAGAAGGCCGATCGTGGACTTCGGCTAAGTTCGGGTGCAATCGGGAAACTTAGTTTCGCTTTGCCGTCGCGCTGTCTGCATCGTGACAAGTTTTGTTTACATTTTACCGGCGTGTTTCATATCGTGAGCAAAATAAAACAAAAAGTGATTAAAATATCGACTAGTTGGGCAATTGATTTGTATAATATCGAAAAGGAAAGCGTCTCGTTTTCCTGTGATCCATAAACTGCCGACTAATCGGCACATTTTGCCGACTAATCGCCGACTACTAATGAGGCCGGATAGTCGGCTTTCCCGACTAGTCGGTACATCTCTAGTTGTTTTCAATTTTATTTTTCAACTTAAGTATTTTGATAAGCTTCCAAGCGTGATTAGGCGGTTACGGAACACTGAAGGCGGTCAGCAGCTCCAAAACTACACAAAAGATAAACCCGTCGTTTTTCAGCTTATTAGAATCCCCTCAACGAGTAGTTGATGGCTGCATAATAACAGTATAGTCAGCAATAAAAGCTTGAACCAAAAATTAAAATAGTTTTGAAACTAATTAACAAAGTATTCAAACATTCCCTCTCTACATCTGATTTATAAAAACAACTTTTCTCATGAGTTGTGTCTGAAATTGATTTATATTTTACAGTATTTTTAAAACTATCCTTTTATCGTTAATTGTGTATCGTTCGAAATCGTTTTATCGTTAATAGGCTATTCAGCTGACTCAGAACTGTAGACAGTCCCGTCCACTCCACATATAATTGCATATCCTCCGCCCTTAAAGTGAAATAGCCGACTTTTAGCGCACTCTTCGTAAACCAATAAAGGCTAGCGGCGCGCCCCGGCGTCGCCTGTCGTCTCGTCGCGGTTAACGACTTGACGACTGTCGACCTGTGACGTCATCGGTACAACATCATTTGCTTTTAGGGTGAATGTGCGAAGCTGTGTTTACAAGTTTGTGTGTTGTCAAGTTTGTCTACTTCTGAATTAACTTAAAAAGATACGGCTGTTTATGCCGCAGGTAACCTATATTTCGACTCTCTCTAGGGAATTAAAATTTATAGGGTAGGTAGGTACTTTCCGTTGACCTAGAACTATGAAATTTGGCAAGTAATATCGTCTTACTACAAGGAAAAACTCTGAAAACTGTACATTTGTAATTTCGTACGGAACCCTCGATGGGCGAGTCCGACTCGCACTTATTACTCGCGGTTATTTAATTTAATTTATACTTTTACAGGTGTCTTATAAGGGTGGTGGCCTTTGGTGTACGTATTTATACACTTTTGAAGTCTAATAACTTAGCATCGACCCTCTAAGGTAAAAAAGGTCGCGGGAAAGTTTTCCACTGCACTAACTACAACTTAACTATTTTGGCGGGAGAATCTGTTAGCCAAGCATTAGATACAGGAAAAAAGACCATAGTTTAATTATAGAACCTGCTTATAAAATTTCACAAGCGTCGGTAGAGAACTGCGATTTGTAGAGGAAAGCAGCCTGACAGCCGGACAGACGTACAAAAGACCAAACTGGAATAGAGAACTTCGTTCTGTTCAAATTTTCGATTTAAATTGTATTACTTAAGTCATCATCATCATCATCATATCAGCCGAAAGACGTCCACTGCTGGACATAGGCCTCCCCCAAAGAGTGCCAAAGTGATCGATCCCACGCCACCCGCATCCAGCGGACCCGGACCCGGACCGGAGTGGACCCGGGTATGTCCTAAAACTACGACTAAGACCACCGGAGGATGGGCAGCAGCATCCCTGGAGTGCGGTGGATATACTGCGATCGCCAACCCGCATGCCAAGCGTGGCGATTATGGCACATACCCCCCAAATGAATTACTTAAGTACCTTATTTTAATTACATTAAAACCTGATAAAAAAATGTTTTTAAAAAACGGATATTTGCTATAACTGAATTCGTATCTACATTCACAAGGTCTACATTGTTTAATTAGTAAATGCCCGGCGGTTTGTCATCTAATATCGTCAGTGAATTGAAGCTGACGATTACATGTTGGTCATACACACATTCAAGATTATCAGCGTTAAGTTTTTGTGGGATAATTTTCTGGCAATAAACGACTGTACTTTTTTTGCACAATCATCGTCGTCTACTCGTTGAGAGGGTTCCAATCCCAAAGTGTGTAAACACATCGGGTTTACCTCAATCATTCTATTAGTCTCAATCATGGATCAGCTTGATTGATTTACACTTGGCACCTGACTTAAAATGTACAAAATTTCAACTCAATTACGCATCGGGAATATAGTGGGATTTGTCTTCGAACATGTATTTATCATCATCACCATCATACTATTAGCGGAAAGACTGCTGGAAAAGGCCTCCCCCAAAGAGTGCCAAAGTGAGCGCATGCGTAAACTGCTTGTAAAAAAGTACAAAGCGTTTAAAGAATCCCATATATCGGCTGACAATGGAGCTGCACTGCTGACGTCATCACTCAGCTGAGCGAATACAAGGCGAGTAAGACATGCCGTCTGCCGCCCCTCGGCCCTCTCCGGGGGCTCGCCGGCCAGTCCCGCTGTTCTAGAGAGAGCTTTATGTATGTATGTAAATACTTCATGGTACACAAGACATTAGGCGAACTTATCCCTGTTACACAATGATTATGTAAGAAGTAGGGTGTGTAGATGTTTGTATAAATAAATGGTAGCTATCACTCTCGCTCACAGGCGCGGAGTTCATAAGGATACTTAGCAGTACAGTCGACGTCGTAAATTCGACTGTAATTAAGCATCCTTCGTCGAAGATTTGTCGCCTTGTAGGACATGTACATAAGGCGACAAATCTTCGAGGTGTTAAAGTGTAAACATAATATCTTTGAAGTCGACTGTGGAGCTCAATCAAATAGCCGGATGAACATCCACTATAGATGTGCAAGATGTGTTGTCTAATTTTGTGTTTTCATATGTAGTACAGTCATTATATCCAAAAAACCGACCCTACCCGTGGATAATTAGTTCTTGGATTTTTTTTTGGTAGGTCCCTCGGGGGGTCACTGGGAGTGTAAATTAAAAAAGTAGACTGAATCAGGCTCCTGCGTATATTCGAAAAACGGTTTTTCTTGAATAACACGGCCATTTTTGATTTTACAGTAAAACTGCGAGGACAAAAATTTTAGGAAATTTGATTCTCTACAAGTTTGGTCCTCACAATATTTCTTCTAGGATCGATATTTTGGAAATTAAACCTGAAATATGCGACAAATTCAAAATATTATCATTATCTCCTATGTTCCACGTTTTACGGCATGAATGAAGGAAAACAAAGTTGTAGAGAATCAAATTCTGAACAATTTTGGTTCCCACCTTTTTTCCCCCAAAATCGATATTTTGGAAATTAAACCTGAAAAATTGTTGGTCCTCACATGCCCCGACTGTCACAGAATGCGGACTTAAAAGGGGCTTTTGGGGTTTTTATTATAGCTTACCCTCGTAAATAATTGTAAATTGTATGATTATTTTTATAACACACCAATGTATAAGGGTCGTTTCGCCGGTTACGCGACCACCTTCGGTTAGCGACCACCTGAAGCACAAGGTTTTTTCTATTGAAGATAACGTGCCGTGAAAAAGCAACTCTACCGTCCACGGTAAAAGGTTCAAATTCCAATGAAAAAGTATACGCACCCGAAATTAAGTGAATTTCTTACCAGTTAACTAGTTATGTCTACTGCTCGTTAACTAGTTATGTCCACTTAACTGTGATAGTTTTCCTTTTAAATTCATTATATGTACTACAGTTGAAAAATAGTTTTATAAAACCCATAATATTTTTTAAAAAAGCTATCCAACGATTTTATTTACCATAACTGACCCTAACTTACTAACTGAAATTCTCATAAACACAATCAGAAGATGCCTCAGTGAAAGCACTATCATCACCCTAGTACCCAGAAATAACCGTATAATAAAACCTTGGATTACTCAGGGGCTCTTACGTTGTATTAGGAACAGAATCAGAAGCACGGCAACCTTTTAGCAGCTAAGGGCCACATAGTCACTAAAGAAATTGACGCGGACCGCACTTGTTAATAATTCGTGACTTTATCATGTTGACGTGGGCCACAGTTATTAATAATTTGTGACTTTGTTGACAAAAGAGAACAACCAAGGAGGCTCGCGGGCCGCAAGTAAGTTTCGAGGGTCGCCTGTTGCCGACCGCAGCTTTAAATCCTACAATTATATATACGAGTGCTAGAAATAGGTATACTTTGCGCTCAAAAAAGACACGTAAAGAAAAGGAAACACTGCACCGATTCAGTACCGCCATCGGCGTTTTCCTGCCAAGTTCGAGCGACGTCAGCTTGGAACGCACCTTTAATTACAATTTGTGTAATGTTGTGTTGTATTAGGACTGTTTTGATTTCACTTGTGTAGGTACACTACTAGGTATTATAAAAACACCATTATAAAAAATTGCTTTGCTTTTCATCGTCACTACATTAATTAAAGGACACACGAGTAACTAAACACGCCTTTACGTTCAGATCTTTAGTTCGCATGGGAGAAAATTGACACATATATTGTGCAGCGACGGGCGAAACAATGTCTTTTGACACAGGGCGCGCTAACGGGCTCCTCAACCGGTGACATCACAGCTTTGCGCATCTGTAGTATCCCGTTACTTATTATCCTAAGGCTGGTTTCACACTGAGGATGTGGGCATTTGTAAACCTCCCTCCAGGGGGTTATTGCGTAATATTTTGAACGAGCGATAGGACAAATCAGCTGTCATTTTCCCGTAATTTAATAATAATAATAATTTGCGAGTTCCGATAATTAGTTCTGTACTCGTATTGCTAATATTTATAAAGGTTAGCGAATATTTCATAACTGTTGGAATTCCTTGTATAAAATAAATAAATAAAATGACATTTGGATCCATATCACCTAGAATACTATGGACGGGCTGTACATGTTGCCACATGAAAATGAGGGATGGAAAAGCTCTTATGCAGCTAAATTAAGAACCGGTCCTAAAATGGATAATGACTTGCCATAAACAATAACCTACTAAATTTGGACGGGTAATGGTTTGTTGGGCACAACTTCATACTAAATCAGTTGTGCCCAACAAAAAAAAGTGGAACTATGACAAGGACAATGAATGATATTTCCCTTTCTGTCACACTTATCGAGATTTGTATGCTACCAGCTCGCTCGCACGTGGTATTATTATTACCATAGCCTGTCCAGATTATCCTACGTTCATGGCTGGCACACACTTAACACAGCATTACAGTTACTAACCAAGGCTCTGTGAAATGCCTGCATAGTTCATCATCCTCCTAGCGTTCTGCCCTAAAGGACAGCCCGGGGTCCGCTTTGACACCTAATCCCAAGATTTGGCATACGCACTAGTTTTACGTAAGCGACTGCCATCTGACCTTCAAACTGAGAGGAAAAACTAGACCTAATTCGGATTAGACCGGTTTCCTCACGATGTTTTCCTTCGAATTTACACTTTCGTGAAACATGTTAAAATAATACTTTTCATTACACGGTTCTACTAACGTATTCAATGTCACTTCAAAAACATGTCGCCCGGAGTGACATTGAATACGTGAGTCGAACCGTGTAATTAAAAGTATTGTGTTTTCCTTCACCGAAAAGCTAACGGTAAATATTCCGTACAGTTCCAATAAACTCATTACTTAGTAGGAGGAGGAGGAACCGGGATTCGAACCCACGACCGCCGCATGCCGGAACCACTAGGCTACCGTTAAAAATGCCTACATACTTACAATGTCAAATCATGTTAGGCGGACCGAAGCAAGTTCACCTCCGATTATGCACTGATTACAAATCACAGCGTCAAAATATACTGCAGGTGAGTAGCGAAGTTACACAAGTTACGATAGTTAGCATCTACCTAACCCACATATCTAACATATCCCGCTATGGCATGCGTTTTGAAAATATCCGAGTCCTATCCTCCAACGGAAATGCGCCCGTGCAACAATGTACCTAGTCTGCGACGTATTTAAGTGCAGACTCGATGCAAATGTGAAGTGTGGACATAGTTTTTGAAGTTTGCACACTTCATCCTCATACCCATAGCTTAAGGTTGTCTGACTGTTGTTTGGACTTTGTGGAGCTAGTATAAGAAAGGACGCCCACACCCAAGGATGGATAGCTTTTAATTCCCACCTTAATAGTACATTTTACAACTAGTGTGAAAAGAATGTCTTTTTACCACTAGTACCGAGGTATCTTGCCACGAGCTGAAAGCGAGTGGCAAGACTCGGTACGAGTGGTAAAAGACATTTCACACGTGTTGTAAATGACGTTTTTTAATACAATTGCGAAAAATAATAATTTAATATATCATTGCGATTGCATATGCTTGCCTACTGCCCGCTAGCGCGGTCCGCACAGGTCGCGCCCCGCCAGCAACCCGCCGCGCACAGGCCGCGCACCCGCGACAATCGCGCCGCGCGACACCCACTTACTGCGTTTCGAAACTATAGTTTGGAACTAAAAAGTAAAAAGCACTAGTTCGAGAAATTGAGCTTCTCGTACGCTACGCAGCCACAAAAAGTACCACTTTTTGAGCAACTGTATTAAAAAAGCTTTTTGTCATCTACCTTACACGTGGAATGTATTTATTGCGCAAAATTATTACATAAAATTTCCTTATGATATATTTTTACACACATACATACATACATACATTCACGCCTTTATTCCCAAAAGGGGTAGGCAGAGCACATGAAACGTTTGTTCCAGCGCCACTTTTAGCATAGATGTGGGTATAGAAGTTCGACTAAATGTGATATTGCAGTGATAGGCTGCTAGCCCATCGCCCACAACACACTTCAACCCTGGTCCCTTAGTCGACTATCGTCTGTCGTGATATATTTTTAGAGCTAACTTTTCATCCCATGTACCATGGTATAGAAGGAGCCAAGGTATAGAAAACGCATTCTGATAAATACACGCTTCATTATTCATGATGAAAATGTTAAAAGTTCTTTTGTATACTTATTATACTCTTTGTTCTTTAGGTAACGTAATAATATTCACTGTACCGAACCCGTGCCGTACCCGTAACGAACCCGGAACGTGTAATATAACCCGACTAAATAAAGTCATCGTCATAGTCACGTATTCCATTTATTTATTATACATTAATTGGATACCAATAATGGATTCATACTTTCATGATTTTCACATAGGTATATTATATTTTTTTCAACACAATTGCTTGTAACGTACCTCTTATTGTGTCGCTTTTAGGCTCATAATCCTAGATATTAAACACGCGTGTTTTATAACATTACAACACTTGTGTGTTATGGTTATATCCCGATTAAGTCACGTTGGCAGCAAGATATATGCATGAACACGGTGCATTCTTAAATTAACCGGTTTAAGTACAGAATGTACAGTTTTTTTTTAATTCTCGGCAAATGGATTCTTACTCGACTAAACAAATTAAATCCTTTTTGTTAATTAATTGACTATTTCTTTTTCCTCGCAAAATGTGTTGAAAAACGTCGTCTGATACGCGTGAGCTTCGATAATTACATCCTCGGCTTCCTTATCACGCTCACCTGCGGTTCGACAATTTCGCATCTGATGTAATTATCAACATACCTCACTTGTATCACAATGTACTATTACGGAACGGGGCTGAATCGTGTATAAAACAATTTTGAGAAGTATACCTATTTATCTCGTTGCTATTCACGACAGGTCTCGACTTACCTCGTGTCGTGTCTCACCTTTAATACACAAAATCACAACAATTGCACGTAACTTAAATAAATAAATAAATATTGGGGGACAATCTTACACAAATCGACCTAGTCCCAAACTAAGCAAAGTTTGTACTATGGGTACTAGACGACGATAAACACATTACTTACATACATATAGTATTTACAAAATAAACGCAACTCAAGTCTTCATGTTTTTTTATTCTAAAGATTTCACATGACAGAAAAAACATAATCCTCTCCGGCTCTCATCCGCCATGTTTCCGCTCGTTTTCTATTCTACTCTCTTTTTTTATAAAACCAAAGGACAAACCGTGTTTCATTTTACCTCATTCATCCGCTTGTCATCCAGCCTTCATGGTTCATAAAACCTTTACACATGCACCCCTACATTCGGCCATCCTGCAGCCATGCTGGCCTCCAGCATAATACCAAAACTAAAATGAAACCGAAAATCTACAACAAGAAACAAACAAAACACTGCTAAACTTAGCAGTAACTCATATTGTGTTTTAAACTAATAAGTACATAGTATGTCAACAATGGTAACAACACATTGTAACACTAGACGTAATGACGTACAGACACACATATACTTAGTTAAACATATCATAAAAACAATTAAACAGACAAATTAGCTGTTTTATAGTTAACTCCAATATTCAAATATAACCAACCAACAAAGTGTCTAGCCTCTATTCTCATACTAGTAGTTTATAGTGGGTAATGGTATGGCAGCCATAAACTCCTACCGAAAACCAACAAAGAATATCTATAATTGAAGCAAAAGATTGATTTACATGAATGTGGGCCATGGTTTCATGAAATCTGCAGCTGTTGAAGTGTGATTGGGTCCCTCAGAAGAAGAATTTACCTTTTCCACATCGTACCAGTCGTTTCCATTCACTGCGATAATACGATATGGCCCCAGAAACCTAGGTTGCAGTTTCAGACAGACCCCATACTGCGTTCTTTTGATAGCCACTAAATCGCCGATTTTATAGAGCAAGCTAGTGCGTCTACTGGCCTCCGGTGTCGACAAAGCAATCCTGATCCTCCTGCACACCTAAATGGAAGTACCCGTTCTTAAAGTCTAAAGTACTAAAAACCTTAGCATGGACCAACTTGTCAATATGATCTTCTATGATCGGGAGCGGGAACTCATCCTTCAATATCTTTTCACTGAGCCGTCTGTTGTCTGTACAAATCCTAGTACTACCATTTTTTTGAACTAATACAATAGGGCTTGCATGTTCTGAGAAACTTACCGGTATAATTCCACCCTCTAACCATTGCTCGGCTTGCCATTGGCGCTCCACTGCCTTTTGTTCTGCGATGGCTAGGCGCGGCGGGCGCTGCACCACAGGCACGTCATCCTTCACTACGATCCGCAACGGTATCGGAGCTTCACGCGTCTTCTCTGGCTGGCACGTATCCACCAGTCGCTCCACCTCTCTCCTCAATGCCGGATCCTCTATAACTCCTACAGCAGCAAAAGACACACTCATGCCACACATGAAATACCGAAACCAGCTCTTGTCAGGTTTCAACAAAAGCACACGGCCGCCATCCATCACGAGAGTAAAATTACACAGAAAATCCTGACCTAAAATAATAGCAAACGGCATAACTTCCTTAGGCACCACATGAAACGTGATATTTTCAAAACACTCATCGTCAATCACAATGTTTGTCAACAAGGAGCCCGACGATTTGACACGCGCGGCGCCAAAACCCGTCAACGCTACTTCATTGCCAATTAACTTCGGAGCACACAACGACGAGTAACAGTCCTCGGAAATCAAATTCAGGTCACTGCCGGAATCAACCAAAGAATTAATTTCTTGTCCAAATAAATTTATCATCTTCATCGGCTTCTCGGGCTTTTGACTCGAGACCATTTTAACAAGATTGACATTCATAGAGTCTGTCAATGTCATAAAGTTGTCTTCATTCATTTGTCGCTCTCCGCTCGTTCTATTCCGGTCACTCAGTGATGGGCAGCCAACTGCGTGATTGCATCCGCACAACTGATTCACTCCTTGCTGATTAAACTCATTCGGTATCGTAGAGTCATTCAATTCATTCGCGTGAATACACATCTGCTTCGGCCATCTGTTACTGTTTCCACCTTTGTTGTTCAGGTTAGGTAGTACTCCCGACGAACACTGCGATGAAATATGTCCAAACTGGTCACACCTAAAGCACTTTAGCCCTTGCTGCTTGTGTGGACATCCATTAGATAAATGATTGTTCCCTCCACAGCTGTAGCACTTCTTATTAGAGTTATTAGGTACATTATCAGCTGAACTTTGTCGATTCCGTGTCTCACTGTACCGATTGGATAACGTAGGTTTCATCTTGTCTTTAATGGCCTCGTAGATTTTAAGTTTCTCTTTCAGCTCTGAATATGAAGTTACTCCGTACAGCATCATCTTGTTAGTCTCCACGTCCTGAATCCCGTCCACAATATACTTGACAGCGACGTAATCTGGCATTTTGCCGCGCTTACCCAACTCCCTCATAGTAAATAGGTAATCAAGGCAACTTTCGTTTTGTTTTTTCTTCCTTGCCGTCATGATCTCATGAACGGTTTTGCTGTCAAGAGTATCCGGAAACTCTTTGTGAAGAGCTTGTTTCAAGGTCTTCCAAGACTTGTAAGGACGCTCAGCTTTAAGCCACAATGCTGCTGTGCCTGTCAGACTGCGTCTTGCAACTATAAGTTTCTGTATCTCAGTCCATTGATATATGTCTGAATTGTCTTCTATGTCTTGAGTGAACTTCGAGATCGAATATGCTTCATCTTGGCCGTTGAACTTCTGTATAACATCGTCCATGTACATCATATTGTTCACTGGCCCTGCCACCGGTGCTTCGTGATAGTCGTCCTCCGATTCACCTGACATTATCTGCTCGTCTTTTAGTGCCCGTCGTCTAGAACCCGTCGTCGTTTGTTCTTTTTTTGCTATTCAGCCGTCTTCGTCGTTATCGTCGTTATATAATTGGAATTCACGCCGCACGCGGTGACCACCTCGTCACCCATGCGCCGATCCGTAACCGTCGTTCACCGCAAATATATCCCGGACGAGCCCCCAAATATAGTATTTACAAAATAAACGCAACTCAAGTCTTCATGTTTTTTTATTCTAAAGATTTCACATGACAGAAAAAACATAATCCTCTCCGGCTCTCATCCGCCATGTTTCCGCTCGTTTTCTATTCTACTCTCTTTTTTTATAAAACCAAAGGACAAACCGTGTTTCATTTTACCTCATTCATCCGCTTGTCATCCAGCCTTCATGGTTCATAAAACCTTTACACATGCACCCCTACATACATACTTGAGGTCAGACTTAAACTGGTTTCTAAGGCAATAAGTTAGGAAGCTTTGCGAACACCAGGCCTAGGTCTCCGGGTTGATTAAAGGTCTGGATACAAATTAATTCCGCCTTCCGCCCTCCGCGAGCATTACGACGAATTAGGTAAGTAATTTAGTTAATATTGCATTAAAACTAGTGCCATAACTCCGACTGACTTACTGAATCATGAAGTTGAGTGAGTGAGAGTGGGTCTGAGATGCTCGTATTATTTTTTTTAGTGAATACTAACTGGAGGTTGACAGAAAATAAAAACGGAAAGGATTGGGGCTGGAAAGACTGTAAAGATCATCATCATCATCATATCAGAATGAATGAATATCGAATGACGTCCACTGCTGGACATAGTCCTCCCCAAAGAGTGCCAAAGTGACCGGTCCTGCGCCACCCGCATACAGCGGACTCCCGCATCCTTTACCAGTACGTCTAGCACAACTTGCTGACAAGCCGCTTGTCGCGCGACTTAGCGTCCCCTGTCACTCTCGTACCGTGTAAATTAGAATGAGGACGGTAGATCCTTCTCGACTCGCGTCGCGGCGCGCCGTCAGTTGTGCTAGCCCTCCAGGTCATCAGTCCACCTTGTGGGGGGAATACCCACGCCGCACCTTTCATACTAGCATCTTTACGTTATAACGAATGTCAAATCAAATTTTTGCAACTCTGTACATTTTACCATTATAAAACCCGGGGTCATAAGATCCATTTTTTACTGGTACTGGTACAATGCCGCTAAAGTAATTTGTCGTTAAGAAATTATTTCTGCGATCACATTGAGAATGCCTCTACCTTGAATATTATAGTAATAAAAATATACAGGCCACGACACGTGCTCTTTTAAAATTAGGTTAGTTTTGAGATCGACGCTCCCGGGGCACACGCTACGCTGCACGCTACGTATGAATTATTATGAACTATTTTCGTGGTTCCCCAGTGGACGTCCATTGTTTGAAATATAAAACAGTTCTGTGAAGTATAGTGGGTAAGCCTGCTTTTCAGCAGAGCTAAGCTGGGTTTTTATATGAGTTGGAGCTACCCTTCCAACCTAGGAAAGCAAGCAAGCAAAAAACATTAATGAATTGGAAAAATATGAGATAATTGAAAAAAAAAACTTAAAACAGATATGTATTTTCCTGTTTTACTTCGACCAAGTCAAACAATTTATTATCAAGTGGCTCTGTTGGGCTACGCAAGTTTTTTTTGTTTTCTTTTTAATCTTAAATTTCGAACAAAAATTAGGGCTTTAATGCTCAATATCTCGCAAACAAATCACTGATTTCAAAAATGGTTTTAGAAAACCCATAACATTTTTAAACGAGCTATCCAACGATACCCCACACTATGAATTTAACGACAAAAACAAATTACATCCCCGCTTTAGGCGTAGGGGAGATACCCTAAAAATATTTTTTTTTTATATTTTATTGTACTGTTTTGTCGGCGTGATTGATTTATATACCCATGCCGAATTGCAGTTTTCTAGTAAATAGTAATGGTTACTGAGCTGAGACGGACGGACGGACAGACGGACATGGCGAAACTATAAGGGTTCCTTGTTGAATACGGAACCCTAAAAAGGGAATGTTTAAAAACTTTTTCACGAGATCGGTTAAAAAACGCGACCTGTAGAGAAGCGGACAGCCGCACATTAACTATGTATTGAATTTGACATATTAAATATCAAATTAAATTTTACATTTTTTGTCGCTTTCAACTGGTGCTTACTTTACGAAATAATTTTTGCCCCGCTGAAACGGTCGCTCGCTCGTTCAGAATTGAATTAAGTTAAAACTATGGTATTTAACTACTAAAACCAGAAGCATGTTTTATTGAGCACGGAAGATATAAAACGCGTCTCTAACATGTCTTTAACAATTCCCTTAAGTTATCAGCCTTTCCACGGTACTTATGTACGTGTTACGTCGTGGTACTTATGTATGTACTTACCATAGGATATCCCACTCTAACGACGCTCAAGCCCCATCCAGCGGCCGCCATCGGTATCGCCCTTAAATCTGAGCACGCGATTCACAAATTATCCACGTCGGGGCTGACGTCCTACTTGCGCCCACCGTTCCCATACGACGTAAGAACCAACCGTCGTAACACGCAGCGTATACGGCCGCGTATAACATGTCCGACTTAAATTGGTACCCAGCTAGTATGGAACGCCGTACTAGCGAGAGGCAAAGTTGTGTCAACCCTGTTATAGGCGCGTTACGCTCTTTCGGCCCGCCGGCCGCTGACCTAGTTCGGATGAACTCTGACCCCGCTAAAGTTCAGACGGCGATCAAAGTTCAAAGAGTGCTGAAAATGTGCCGTAGAATGCAGTGCCGAGGTTTTCCAGCTTAAGGAAGCTTCCTTCGTGGCTAGGATGGTTGAGAGAATTCTTGGATTAAGTACCTGCGACTTTGACTTTGGCCCTTCGCTGACTTGAGCGGATAAAAGGAGCTAGTGCAGCGCTGCGAGTGCAGGCCTATTGAAAAATAGTGCGGGCAGTCAGCGCTGCTCAAGTCGGCGAAGGGCCTAACGCTTCTGTATTTAAATGGATTGAACACTGGTTTATTGATTGGTCTTTTCTGTGACTGATTACATTGTAGTGATAATACATAGGAGCACTTACAGCAAAGCCAAAATTAGGATTATTAGATTTTGTGTCCATAACTTTAGTAGCCAAAAATAATGTCACAATTATTCGTAGCCATATTTTGATTTGTTGTACCTCTTCACTTGCGCTTTATAATGTGTAACACGGCAAAACCTGCGCCGCGCGGCCGCTGGCGCACTGGCCGGCGATAAAGAATAATAGATTGTAAACCAAGGGCTGAAAGGCACCCATTTCTGACGAGATATTTTGGCGCTCGAACGAAGTGAGAGCGCCAATGGTTCGAGTCAGAAATGGGTGACTTTCACTCGAGTTAAACACTCTACTTTTCATATCGAATACGAGGAAAGTCAAAACTATAATAAATAAAAAAGAATAGTTTATTCGTTGAAAATAGAAAGATTAAGGTCCATAAGATATCCGCAACGCAGGCTTCGTCAATTGCGTACAAACAAACATACATCCCCCTAGGCACTTAACTAACAACGAAAGAATCCGCAACAGGCTTCGTCAAAAACACGTTATACCTAACCTAAACTAACAAAAAGGACCGCCCCGGATCGCTGGTGGTCCAAAAGTTCCCATGACACTGGCGGCGTTGCCACGCTGAATGGCCAAAGAAATCTGTTGAACCAGGAACGATCCGGAATGAGGATCACAGCCCCTATCCCTAAGCCGCCGACCCAACTCCCGTATGAAATCTTTAGCCTCCGTACCCCAAGGTCCCGCAGTCTCTACCGCCACTGGTACAAAGTCGTACATCGGTTCCAAGGCAGAGTACTTTGCGTGTTTCATCCGAGCCGCCGTCTCGGCGGCCGACGCCGCGGATCTGATGGTGTGGCTCAAATGG
The DNA here is from genome assembly GCA_945867215.1 of Epinotia demarniana. Lineage (NCBI taxonomy): Eukaryota > Metazoa > Arthropoda > Insecta > Lepidoptera > Tortricidae > Epinotia > Epinotia demarniana. The sequence goes on along the minus strand of OX244273.1, from coordinate 2,720,725 downwards.
GACGGGGCAAATGTACTTACACATGTCGCGTCCCACAAGAGGCACCGTCCCTTCTGCCATGGAACCAACGTCAGACCATCCGGCCGTTTCCCATCCGTACGGCACAACCCCGGAGGCTCAAGAACACAAGGCACGTTGGCCGAAACTAAAGCCCGACGAACCAGATCATTTATGGCGTGGTGCCTCGGAAAACGCCCCGCACACCTCTGACAGCTCAAACCATGGTGCCCGTTTTCCTCAACCACCACCCCACAAATGCAACGGTGCGCCTCACAGACCTCGCCAGACAGATAATAAATTAATTACAACCTACTTTCATAATTTAATTAAGTTTACAAATATTTTCATACTACATATTTGTATCAACTCAGCTGATGACCAACGGAGCAAAACGTAAAGTAACGGTAGATGGGCATTATATACAATTTGTCGATGAATACGTTTACCTAGGCCAGATAGCTTCCTTCGAAAACAGGCAGTCCGTAGAAATCAATAGACGTATTGAGGACGCCTGGAAGAGCTTCTGGTCTATGAAGGCGCTATTGAAGGGTAATCTCCCTCTATGTCTGAAGCGAAAACTCGTCGACATGTGCATCCTGCCTGTCCTAACGTACGGTGCTCAAACCTGGTCATTAACAGGCTCAGAAGTCCAAACACAAGGTTTGCCAGCGGGCGATGGAGCGCAGCATCTAGGTGTTCGCAGGACTGATCGAATCAGAAACACGGAACTGCGCTCCAAAACACAAATTGTAGATGTGGGTGCCGAGACCGCCAAACCCAAGTGGAAATGGGCTGGACATGTCTGCCGTATGCATCCAGAAAGTTGGGCCAGGATCAGTACGGGATGGGCTCCGCAAGACGGCCACCGGGGCAGAGGCAGACCAAAAAGGAGATGGCGGGTCGATTTGGACGCGCTTCTCTTGGACTGGCGGGAGCATGCCAGCAATAGGGCCGAGTGGAAGAAAAGAGGGGAGGCCTTTGCCCAGCAGTGGGACACCTAAAACAGGCTAGGAAAAAAAATGTATTTATTATTAGTTAGTTGAAGAGTGGCTGTACCCGTTTCTGCCTTAGCTCACATGCACAACTTTAATTTAAAAAAAGATTTGCGGGTGTATTCCTTTTGTTACCACCTCATAGACCCTAGTGAATATTTTAGCTACAATAAAGGTAATGATACTAATGAATTTACAACATAAACTTATTTTACATTTAATAAAATAAATCCCATGAACTAGTAAGAATTTTATTTTCCTTTGTCAGTGGCGGGGTAAGTATTGATATTTATTAGAATTAGTTCCCGCATGATGCTTGTAAGGCGAGGACTTTAATTGCAATACGCTATTTTCCTGCACTAGAGCAGAAACGTATAACTTTCAGTACACCTTTTAGAACAACAACGACCCACTTTCAGAGCATGTGATATGAAAACAATTTTCCCGGCCGTGTTTTGTTTTCTTCTGTCAGACAATTTCACTAGCTTACGCAGTCGTTTAAGAATAACTATTTTATAACATTAAATAATGTACAGTTCTCGAGATTACCTCTCCTCGTATATTAGTGTATATAGGTACACTCGCGGACAAAGAATACGGGTCGGTAAAATACCGTCATATTTCCTAAAAACACCTTTTAATTAATATGAAACAATGAATATGATAATTTTTATTTAATTTTACATCTAAACTACAAAAAGAGTACTTAAAATAAATAACTTTACCAGGTTTAAATCCGACTCGTAAAAACCCATGGAAAGAACAACGTTAACGGAGAGAGATAAAGCAAAAATCTAAATTGGATATTGATATTTTAATGATAGAATCCCGGATATTGCTAATACAGTTGGGTATTATAAATAATAGCATATTATGTAAATAAAACTAGTGTCAAATATAAAAAAAAACCTATTACGGTTATTTAATTTAGGGTGACCCGAAATTTTTGACTGCGAGTTTAGTTCATGCATAAAAGGGCTACCTTGGGGCTACCACTTATGCAGGTATGTTTTGTATCCTATAAGTTCTGTATTCTGTATATATTTTTTGTTAAACCCAATCCATGCCTCATTAAGTCATCACTGGTCTAAACCTAATGAGGCTCGGATAGGTTTGACCCTGTAGTAACAAAAAGGATTGCTTTCAGCCCTTTACATACATACATTCACGCCTTTATTCCCAAAAGGGGCAGGCAGAGCACATGAAACGTATGTTCCAGCGCCACTTTTAGCATAAATGTGGGATATATATATATATATATATATATACATATATATATATCGTCAGAATGTGATATTGCAGTGATAGGTTGCTAGCCCATCGCCCACAACACACTTCAACCCTGGTCCCTTAGTCGACTTTTACGACACCCACGGGAAGAAAGGGGGTGGTGAAATTCTAACCCGACACCACACGGGTGACACCACTGCCTCCAAGCTACCCGAAGCTGTGTTCTAGACCTACCCAGACCCAGCCCAGCGGGAACTTCGAGGCTCACTAAAACCAACGGCTATAACCTTCCAAACTAACCGCTCGGCCACGACTTTGGTCTTAAGCGACCTGCGACCAGCGTTTTATCTGTTCATTGCGCGTGATCCCAACTAACCACAGTGCGTTGCGCATCTCGACCGCGCAATGAACAGATAAAACGCTGGTCGCAGGTCGCTTAAGACCAAAGTCGTGGCCGAGCGGTAAGGCCGTCTCCACTATTCAGGCCAGACACTTTTAGCTAGTAGGTATATGCTCCGTACTGACTGATTAAATAACTCATGCTGTACATGCTTCTAGTTCATTTTATTATTATTTTTTATTATATATAAACTATTCGTTTTGTTTCTTACCCGCCGGCTAGCCGGGCTACAAGTGTTAATAGTTAGGAAAATAAATTTCTAGGCACTGCGCTGTGCTCGGAATTTTATTAATACTTAGTATAACTTTTTATTGTTCATATTAATACAGAGAAGTGTAGCACAAAGGCGAACTGATCCCTTTGAAGGATCTGTTCTATTTTATTTTCAGTAAATGAGAGTAGAAATGAGAAACCGAGTTTTCCCGGAAATGAGAACTAGCTAGATCGATTTTCCGCCCCCGTAAACTGATGCAGCAGCGTTAAACCCCTTGTCGAGAACCTGTTGACATACAAACAAAGTAGGATAAAATAGAATATACATATAACATAGCTATGAAGGTATTTAATATGACTCTCTCTTTCTAACAGTCTCACCTTTTGCTGATGATATAGTAGTCTTGGCTGAGACCATGGAGGACTTAAGTACGATGCTCGACAACCTCAGTAAAACCTCCGAGCGAGTTGGTCTAAGAATGAACATGGATAAGACAAAGATCATTTATAACGTCCATATAGTATAATGATGATGACGTCTATTATATTCACTGAGTGTTCATTTTAGATTGCTGTCCTTACACCGTCGACGTCATAGATAAGTTTACACTCGTGCACTTACAGTCATACCTGCATCTGAATAGACAAAGGACGCAAAATATCTGACACGCTATTTTTGAGCACCTTTTACAATATATTATAAATGCTGTTGCTGAAATGTGGCTGTACCTACTTTATTCTACGGTACCAGTATGTGAAAACCTAAAATTACATTTCTTCCAGTCGCGGGGAATGAGTCAGACCGGATTTTCCTAAACCTATTAATAATGGCATATTTACACAGGTTCCGTACACAAAACCCTTCAAAATTATTAATGAAAAACCCCTCCATCTGCACTTAAAATTAAAGATTTATCTTAGCTGTAAAACTTCCTTCCGATATCCGCTCACACGTTTTTGTATAAATAAAAAAGAGCATATTAAAGTAATCGAGATCCAGAACAATATTTAATCGAGTGCTCAAAAAACATCACTTATTCACAATACAAGAACGGATAAAGCGTCCTTATAAGTTGCAACAATTTTGTACTTTATTTCTAGGTGTTAGAATTGAAATTGTGACGAAAGATCTGTTGAGCTGTTGCGTTTTGCTTTTGAAGGTGCGGCACATTCATCCTGCGTATGGGAACAAAAAAAGGGGTAAAAAATGTTGAAATGTGAGGAGCGGAAGCGGCGGGCGGACGTCCCGACCGCAGCCTCCTGCGAGATTCGGCCCTGCACAAACATGGACGTACGCTTGCTGATTCATGAGAGCCTGGTATTATGCGTACCTACTTATCAAACATGGGAATGCAATAAAAGCGGCCTCTTTAAAACAATTTAAAAAGGAAGATTATGATGTTTTGGCGGCTACTTATGTCTAAGACTTATGTTTATGAATGACGTAATAATGAAATAAATAGACCCATTGTATTGATAAATAACGAAGGTTGTAATTTTATGAATTAAAACAGCATCCTTATGGCGAAGTCTGTCCAGAAAAGCACCGCGAGAAGGTAGAATGTGGCAGGGAATCTTAACAAAGTATGGATACGACACCATTTTATTGTTATTCAATTTTTAATATTTATTTTGGTATCCTTTTATTCCTTATTATTTCCAGAAGATGGGAAGCAGAGAAACATTTCCATAAGACTCGGCCCTACTTTCATATCTCCCCAGAGATTAATTCAACCTACACTTTTTAGGTCAGTTCTACGTCCCCGGGAGAGAACAATAACAAACCCCTAATTGGGCCTAAAACTAATACTTAGAGAGCTCTTCTCTAAGTATTCGCTTTCAAATAACACCCTGACACAAGAGATTTCAAATTTAGCTTCGACCACGTGAGTTACTTCTAATTGGAAATTGTATCGATTGCAAATTACGTACCTAATTACCTTGATACCTACTTGAAAATAACGAATAAATTCAGTAGAAATGAAGTCCAAAATTAAAGCAGCAGCAAACGTATCATGTGTTATTTATAAATAGGTAAGGGATATACCGCACCAACCCCGGTGAAGTCAAACTACGCATACACAACACCGGCCGACGCCAAATATATGTTTACACTTTTGGCTCTTATCCCATTGTAATAAGGAAGAAGGTGTATACATATCTTTGATGACGCCAACGGTGGCGAATGTAAACAGTAAAACATCCCAAGCGTCCTAGAATCCCCCAATAGGTTACGCCATTATTCTACCGAAAGACCGAATCAGATTAAAATTAAACCTTATTATCTCGTGATACGGCATAAACTAACATTGGCTGGGGATTTCTACAGTGGGCGTCGAAAGTTCACGCATGGCAGTACGATGATGTCAAAGGCGACGGGGTGGATTGTGGTGGCAGAGTGTACGGTCGCTAGGCACCACACGACACGTGGTCGCGAAGGACGACGGAATAATGGGAGTTGAAAATACACGTGTTTAATCAAAGTTATTATGGATAACGCTATCGTTTCATATAAAAGATGGCGTGTAATTTTGAGCTCTTGAGCTTCGTGGAGCGATGAGCGTCGTGTTGGGTACTTATTCTCGTGTTTACAATTTATAACAGTAGTTGGTTTTGAGGCAGTCGTCAATCAGACAATTTCTTTGCATTTTTCCCCATTTCGTTACCACGTGGAATAGTCCTCTCAAGTATTTAGATCACTTACTTATGTAAGGTAGTCCGTTTCTACAAATAAATAAATAAAATAAATAAATATAAGGGGACAATCCTACACAAATCGACCTAGTCCCATAGTAAGCTCAGTAAAACTTGTGTTATGGGTTGTGTTAGTGGTTTCTATAGTATATAACATCTTATATACTCATATAATGCCGCTACATTAAAAGCCCTTTATAACGCACTTGTCAGGAAGATGTTAGAGTGTGGCGCGATCACATGCAATCCACACGAGGCGAAGTACAATCTGATGATCGAAAAGATACCAGACAAATTAACCATATTTGAAAGAATACCGGGTATATCCATTCTATCCCCTGTTCCTGGTCGGTTACACCAAGTTGGAAGCTAGGAGGAACTTAGCATTGGCTACGTATGTGTTCAAGGTGTTACGCGGTATGTTACATAACCGGGGGTGCTAGAGTCGTTGGCTAGTTGTTGCGGGCTGGTAATGTAACCGTTGCCGAAAGTCGGTTACCCCGTCGTGAGAACCACCTGTGTCACCGGTAACCGGTTGTTACCGGTTATTCCGGTTTGACAGTTCGGGGCTAGGGCTGCGCTCTAAATACTGGGTCGCTCCCTAGCTATTAAGGTACTTATGGAAATTAATTATGACCTACATTCGACGAAAGATGGTGCGAATTGCGATCAGTGGCTGATTTTTTGGGAGGTCAGACTAACTGAGAATCTATAGTTTATATCTTAGGTTAGGTTAGATTATTTGTATTATTAGCACTTACATATATTGCTGTACCCTTGCAGGGCGTCATGACAAGCTACCTGTCAATTGTTGAGTGACATGCAATAAATATATTGAATTTAATTGAACGACTTCAATGTGTATCGGGCGCTCGATCTGACACATTGTACTTGAAATCGGAATGAGAAATGTATGTCTGAGATTGGTTTCATAGCCGTGTGAAACAATCAATTTTGGTCGCTACATGCCTAGTCGCAATTAAAGTGATTTGTGTACCTACCTTATTGACTGTCATAACAAACCTAGAGACACTAACTCGTCATTCAGAGTTTTTCTAACGTGACGTGGCGAAGTGACGTGTAAAAAACTCTTACACACCGGTTTATTTATTGTTTGTCCTTTTTCGGCATTTCCCAAGTTTCAACACATACAACGCCATAAGCGATTCTTGTTCCCCAATGAAAATGTCCTCTCTGAAATCAATAGCAACTTTCTTAAAATTTTGGACGGAAACTAGATATTTGCTAGCTGAGACGATTTCTATTTTTTGTCAGAATAGGGTTAGTTGGAAGAGTTCGTAGTTCCGTGCAAAATACAAAATCCAAAAAAAATTGAACGACTCTGTAGGAAATTGTAAGTTAACCCACCAACTTTTATATAATTGTGACGAAAAAAACAAGAAGAAAGACCCTCTTAACTCCTTTCCTTTTTCTTTAAATTGTTCAGCAGATACTTGCCAAAGGAACCATCCTTAATATTCAACTGTATAAATTTTGTATAATTAATAAAAAAAATGGTAAGTTAAAAGCTTCGCCAGTATTTAGTGTGCGTGGCGTTGAACGCGGGCGCCGAGGGGCTCGTCGGCAACTCGTTCTGTCGATTACGCCGTTAGCGATGGAACATGAGGAGACATGCGATGGGAGACATTGCTACTCGTTTTATAATCTAGTTTACAAATTAATGTATTTTCAAGAGCTAGGGCTGACTTTAAGGATGTAAGTAAAGGTAATAAAACCTCATTCCAATGAAACCTATATGCGTATCTCACATGTAGGTGATGTAGCGTGGGGTACCTAGGTAAAGCAGCGGACAATGCACGTTTTATGGAAATCCTGGAATGACTTATTTGCGTTACTTATTAATTTAATGTAATAATTATAATTACCATTAGAATAATATTGCCTGAAACTTGGCCCACCAAAATGATTTAGTAACTAAATATGCGGTCATAGTGCATTACGTAACTAGGGCGGTTAATTTGTGAATGCCCCAGATCGGAGGTGTTTGTGGCCATAAATATGCGCTCTGGGGCTTTACGAATTACCGCCCATGTTGAGTACAAAATTTTACGTCTTCACCTGGTCACAATGCGAGTTTTCCCGTACGCGCAGCGTGCGGTAAAACTCGCATTATGGCCAGGTGTGACGTAAACAAATATGCACGTCTATCATGGGACGGCCGCGACATACTCTCGATTTTTCTCGCACTATCCGTCTCTCTCTTATTAGAACACATAGAACAAGAGAGGTATAGTGCAAGAAAAATCGAGAGTATGTCGCGGCCGTCTCATGATAGACGTGATGGAGTTTTTATAATTCTATATCTTTCAGACAATGTGGGAAAACATGGAACCGCCACCACCGCTTTAGCCTACGAAGTGACCCTGCCTACGAAGCAACAGGTCCTGGGTTCGAATCCCGGTAAGGGCAAAAATTTGTGTGAAGAGCACGAATATTTGTTTCTGAGTCATGGATATTTTCTATGTATTTAAGTATTTATATCTATTATATATATCGTCGTCTAGTACCCATAACACAAGCCTTACTGAGCTTACTATGGGACTAGGTCGATTTGTGTAAGATTGTCCCCTTATATTTATTTATTATTTATTTATTTATTATTTATGGAATGCCTTAAAAGTTGATTCACCAACTTAATCAAAATTACTTCAAGCATAAATCGACAACGGGTTTCGTCAACTATATGCTAAATCAAACCAACAAGTTTACACCCCTCTCTGATACAAATCCAATACAATTATTATTTTGATTACCTAATATGTGGCTAGGAGCCAAGTTAAGTCAGGATCTACATAGTAGCAATTAATCTCCATAGTCCCTGGCGCAAAGGTCTCATCACAACTAGTCGCGTTACGGTAAGATTATATTATTATAATAGTGTTTAATCCCAAGATTCCCAAGTGCCGTAGCGTAACTTAATCTACACTTCCAACTAAAAAGTTTCCCAAAACTGTAATAAAATAGTCATTAAAGGACAGCACAAAGTCGCTATTTGCCAACACTCAGCCGATACAATGTAATTCGATCCCATTTTGAGATCACGCCCACCAACTTAACTCTGCCTCCCCCAACATCAGCACCAACCTTGGCTCGTTGCAAATACGTTTCACAATCGTGTGGCACGGTTGTTCGAGTAGGTATTCGTTGGCTGGGGTTTTTAATAGGTACTTATAAGGTGCATCTGCCAGTTCCGCTGATGCTGTCCCACGTTCACAGGATGTGATCTATCCTCGCAGGTGGTTGCGGGTGAAGGTTGCGGAGTCTATTTATAGACCCGTCAAGTACTTGACGGGTGCAGGGTGAGACGAGTATGCATTGCATATTGAGACCACATTAATTGCGGATATGAAGCTCTTGAGTATTGTGCTCTCAGATGGTTTTGCATTCAGATGGTGATAAAATTGGGTTAGATATTGCATACCAAGTTCAATCACTTTGAATGTAATATTTAATTACTACAGTGCATTGTGGTCCTTAAAAATCGAAAAGTGCAAATCTCATTGAGGCATTTCTATTGTTCTGATACGTAAAAAAAATAACATATTTTTTATTTTTCGATTTGGACAAGATTTAGGAGTCGCGACCGATTTTTAAACTTCGCGTTTCCACAGCTCCCAGAACCACTAGTATATGTATTTCAACCTTATTAAACCAGCTCAGTAAGTATATAAGTCATTGTCCCGTCAGAGTGGGCCACCTGTTGCCCCTTGTTACGTGTGGGCGGATGTCACTTGTTTTTTGGACACACGCAGCATACGCACCTACCTACTTTAAGGGCGGGTTGCATCGCCCTACGATTACGGACCGATCCACGTTGAATACGCCGGCAGCTGTCGTTCCGTAAAGACTAGACGAAATTTCCATGCATATTAGATTATTTCTAATAGAGTATAGAATCAGACTATTATATATCAAGCATTAACTATAAGTGCTCAAATAGATGTAATTTCTACAGATAAATCAACCAATTAAAAAGACAATTGCTTTACGTGTATACATAATTTTGGAAAAAAAAATACCAATACCACTCATTAAATGTCATATTTATATGTTGCCAAATATTATTCTAGTTGGTACCTACCGCATGCCTCATGATTATTCTAGCGATCAAAAAACACATTTTAACTTGACAGTACTTTTTTATTACACCGTATACTTACACTTGATTTTTTCCTTTGCGCGGCGGCAGTTGATCATGCACTTCGTAGAGCGTCTACGCTGTAGCATTAGAATGCAGATAGAGCGGCCGCTGCGCGCTAGAGACGAATTAGACGACCGTAGCGCCGCTACGCGCGTAGCGCGGTTTCTGCTCTACCACTAGTTATCATCGCTACTTGCAAGTTGCTAGTTTGACCATCTCATGTATGGTCTAAACAGACTTAAGACTAGCGTGGCGTGGGGTTGCCACCTAGCATTATTTTCTGTGAAAAATTCAGTAAAAATTTGCGTATCTGGACTGTGCCTATTCGAATGCCTATTGAAAAGATACAAGTTATAACTACCTGTGAAACTTTTGCCGGGAGTGAGTTCTACTCTTAGCTGCCCTCGTGAGAACTTGAAGCAGTAGCAACATAAGTGTGAAACCCAATAGCCCAAGGCACTTTATTTTCATTAGTATGGAAAAATATGCAAATTTGGAAATAATTCATAACAGCAGCTTTTTTGTGTGTAACTGATATATTATCATTTTAGTAATTACGTAGGCTCAAAATCCACCAAAATATTAGTCATCAAAAAATCGATATTTAACCGATTCCTGAAAAAAGAGGAAAAATATTAGTAGATATTTTAATTTTTGTTTTGGTTAATTTACAGGAGCTCTTCAAGTATAATAAATAAATCACACAAAAAACATAATGGATGTGTCATTTATTTTTATATATTTACTTCCCGATGGAAATTTTGGTGGATTCTTGGATAAGGCATCTCAGAATATCATTTGAAAATTAAACAAACAAAAAAAACGCTGTTATAAATTAATGTTTGAAAAAAACCGTATATTTCCTGAGGTACATGTCAATGATTAAGGAGCAAAGTGGTCGTGTTTATGTCGGACATAACGCATCCGTCCCCCTCACACCTACACATGCGAGGATAAGCAACAGTATTGTGTCGTATGGTATTCTGGTTTGGGGTAAAGCAGCTGACATACAAACAGAAAATCTTTGTATTATAAAAAGAGTCATTCGTTCTATATATAACCTGGGAACAAGAGAATCCAATCCGTGAGTGAACTCTTTAAAGAACTTAGCATTTCAATAGTAGCGTCCTGATACATTTATGAAAATATGTTTGTGTCATTAAGGACACAGATCAATTCCGACAAAAAATTATATCCATAATGTTAATACACCAAATAAAAATATTTACCAAAAAGTTTCGTGTTCGTAAAGTATATAAGCCTTTAACGGGTCTCTACCCTTTCCAGTTCTTAATAATTATTTGAAATTTGAAAATTGATGTCAAAGGCTTTTATTACACGGTTGAGGTCTATCTCACTGACAGAAATGCATGGCCCAAACCAGAGCCCAAAATACCTTAATCATTCATAACTTATCAGGAATATGACGAATCAGGAACAAAGGGGCTAGATTAGGTTAGGTGACAGTTCTGCTTGTCTTCGTTGATGTATAACGCCTGCTATCATTTAAGTGCATAGTTGACAGTGGCACTTATCGTACGTCAACCGCGGTCGGTGATAATGATAACACTTCGAAGGTTTGCAAGTGTCGGGCTTAACCGGAGCGGCAAGAGGGTCAGGTCAAGTGTAACCAACCTTTATGGTTGCTTTGGGGAGTATCTGCACCGAGTCGCCGGTCGGGAGGAAAGCCCCCGCTGCCATGGGTGTGGCGTGGCGTAGCAGTAGACGATGTGCGCCACACACTGGAGGTATGTTTGGCGTGGGGGTCACAGCGGCACTTGGTCGCTATAGTGGGTAACGACCTCTAGCTGCCGACCATTGTATCAAAAATGCTTGCGAGAGGTCCTGGGAAGCTATGGCCTCCTTCTGCAAGTCCGTAATGGCACAGAAGGAGGCTGCGGTGAGAGAGCGGGAGAACGACCCTTCCGCTCTAAATATCCGCAGACGGAGAGCGGGGCGCGCACGCCGTCGCTATGCGCATTTGCTCCCCCCGCCGTAGTGGTCTGCATGGCAGGGTCGGGGGACCCTGTCTGTCCAATAAACCCACGGGATTGTAGCGCCCCGAAACTGTCCCGGGGCGCTCGCCCTAGTCGTGCCCACGCAGACGGGCCAGTCGCGAGGGCCAGAGTAGAATGCGTCAAGCGAACCTTTGGCCCTTCTTGGCAGCGACATGGTTGGACAATCGTTGGGGTTTAGTGGGTAGTCTGGGCCTTCTGTCCGGGAGTCCCACACACCCGTCTGGTCCCCCCTGACTGGGCGGACGGTGCGTCAAAGCATTCCCCCAACGTAAAAAAAGGTACCTATAACCAACCAATACAATATAGGTACTTAAAATTGGTTTCTGTACTGTCTCCTAGGGGGTAACTAGGTAACGTTTTGAACACGCGTTAGCACCATTTAACTGACATTTTTGTGTATAAAAAGTGACATTTAGATCTACCTGACGCGCGTACAATGCGTTGCGTGATCGGCCGGGGCCCTCTTTCTCAAAAGCTTGTGAATTGTAATACAAACGGACGCCTCTATTCCACTCCTTCTGTTAGAAAGTGACTTCTGGTTGTACTACAAGTTACAAGCTTTGGAGAAATGGGCGCCTGATAGTCTTAGGTTAAGTCCGCGCAGAAAACCAGCGCCTGGGCACGCCGTGCCAGCACCATGCTCTGGGGATTCTCTTTAACGTCTTCTCTGATTTGGAGTTTTTTTGGCAGGTATTTGTATTTCTGTTTCTAAATAAAACAATAAAACTCCTCTTACTCTTGCTGTACCGTCTAGAAAGACGCGAACATACTCCAGATCTTTTACTGCGCGCGCTGTTAAATTGTGGAATGAGTTGCCTTTGTCGCTGAGACAGTCGCAGTCTGTTGCGTCACTTAAGATGAATTTGAAGAAGTTGTGGCTTTCCAATGACTTGTGAATTGGTTGAATATAGTATTTATTTATTTATTGTATATTTGCGATATATATGTAACATATGTTAGTGTGTATTATATTTTATATTGTATATTTATATATGTATTGGCATGTTTTTATTTGTCTAGAATTAATACTAATTAGGATTTGCTTTATTTTCTCTGTTTTTGTACACGGTATAAGTTTGCCTATCTCGTTCTACCTACCTTCCTCTCAATTACTCAAAGGTTAGCTGGAAGAGATCCCTTATAGGGATAAGTTCGCCTTTGTACTTTGATCTATTGTGTGACATGTATATTCCTTGACCTGTTATTGTGTACAATAAAGTGCTTACATACATACATACATACATACATAAAATAAAGGGAAGTAGTGTCAGTCACCAATTTAACATAGGTTAATGTTGAACATAGTTATTACTAAAGCGCACTTTACTTTGTAGGGTGATACAGATGTGTAGGCAAAATATTACATTAGGGTGAATATCCATCACCTATGTCAGGTAAGATCAAAAGTAAGATTATACAAACTAAAACTGAGTTGAATGAAAAATTCCATATAATAATTGTTATTTTAATGAATCAACGTACAATGCGTTACGTGACCTGCAGAATGACGATATTTACGGGTCATACACAGATTTAGATTCGCGTCTTCCCTGTGGACATTATGTTCTAATAACAGTGTATAAAACAAAATTCTTCTTTCCTGTGGTCAATTATTAAAGCTCACGTTCATATAAATAATGTTTTGTCGAATAGTAATATAGAAGAGGAGACGCCGTTTATGCGGATTAAGAGTCCAAACAAAAATTAGGCTTCGTAGCCCTGAACTTTGATAATGTCCACAGGGAAGACGCGAATCTAAATCTGTGTATGACCCGTAAATATCGTCATTCTGCAGGTCACGTAACGCATTGTACGTTGATTCATTAAAATAACAATTATTATATGGAATTTTTCATTCAACTCAGTTTTAGTTTGTATAATCTTACTTTTGATCTTACCTGACATAGGTGATGGATATTCACCCTAATGTAATATTTTGCCTACACATCTGTATCACCCTACAAAGTAAAGTGCGCTTTAGTAATAACTATGTTCAACATTAACCTATGTTAAATTGGTGACTGACACTACTTCCCTTTATTTAGGCGGAGATAACTATCACCCAAGGGCGGGAACACACGCATTCACGCGTGTCTAGTCGTTAGTTCATGTGTGGTGGTTTCGGTAAATTACGCCTCGTTTTCACACGCTGAACGCGTTAGTGTAAGATCTGAGTGGACGCCCAGCGTCCATATAAATATTGCTTTTGTTGTAGGGTTTTTCGGCAATCGGGTAGCCCCGTAGTGGCGACTAACCACAGGTCAGACAAGACCCGTAGCTACAGCCCTTCAGGCTGCTGCACGCGAACCACTTAGTAGTACCATCTATTAGCATCATCTAATTTCCGATCAAAGTAAAAAGAAATAAGACTATTCGCCCGAGCGGATTTCTTATTTTTTTACTTTGGTCTGATATTAGAACTTTGTTAGCAGATGCTTAGTACCTAAAACTTACTTACCTAGTGATTAACTTAGTGGTTAACTTACTTAGTGATGGTAACATCTCTTAAAGTCGTAGCACTTCAGCCAGTGTTGGAGCATGAATTTACATACTTATAGTGCACTGCACTGCAGTTTGTTCAATATACCATTTATATTTCAGAATTAAATTTGATAAAATGTGGAAAATTTAAGGCCTATCTTGCTTTTAGTCGTAGACTGTTCGAATAGGCATGACTTTCTATGACTAGCAGTGTGCTAACCCTTTACCAGGCAGTTTACGCTTGTGAATTAACCCTTTACCAGGCAGTTTACGCTTGTGAATTAACCCTTTACCAGGCAGTTTACGCTTGTGAATTAACCCTTTACCAGGCAGTTTACGCTTGTGAATTAACCCTTTACCAGGCAGTTTACGCTTGTGAATTAACCCTTTACCAGGCAGTTTACGCTTGTGAATTAACCCTTTACCAGGCAGTTTACGCTTGTGAATTAACCCTTTACCAGGCAGTTTACGCTTGTGAATTAACCCTTTCGTTCCGGATGATGAGTTAACTCGTCTTGTGCGATGTGCTCTCAGATTATTATTTATTTATGACTTTGCCGGAACGAAAGGATTAAAGTACAATTTGATGGGCCTTGTGTGGGCAAAATATCCTGACTCTGGTAAAGGGCTAAAATACTTGGGGCCCATTTCATGAAGCTACATGTTACAATTTCCAAGATACGACAGCAGGACATTTGACCTGTGTTGTGTTTCTACCCGCAGCTTCGTGAAACGGGTAGTGTGCTCTCAGTTTTTTTTTTCAAGGTTCTGCAGCAAACTGACCTTTTGACAAGTCGCATTAGTGGTAAAGATTCAACAGAAAGACACTTCGTCAAAGGATCAGTCAACTGCGAGGGTATAAATGAAAGATTCAGGTGGAAAGTTATAGTTTATATTTATATTTATAATAAGATATGTAGTCTACAAAATTTCACAAATTTTCACAACGTTATTTGAACCTAAAGCGTTCTACCCATTTTATTATGAAAATAAAATTATCGAAATCACTGGATCTACACGCGGGGGGGAGGTTTACGCAACATTATTTTTAAAATATAATCTAATAGGCAGTATTTTAAATCTCGCGTATCTTTACATGAGTAAGTCAAAAACTTATAACGGTAAAAAAATAAAAAAATATCCATCCCTAAACCCCTCCCCCGGAACGAAACAACGCCCTCGCGTACATATACAAACATATTTATTATCGTTAGGTACATTAACTAGAGTTATACAGAATAATGATTCCTATGAAATATAATTATGCATTCTTTAAATTTATTCAATAATGTAATAATAATACTTAATAAGTATCAATAGGTAATGGTTAGTCAATGTTCGTGCTACAGACTACAATAGTTATATTAATGAATGAGTCGTATTATTTCTTTATCATTTTATTACTATAATTTTATTACTCGATATATATATACTATAACCACTAAACGAACATGCAGCCTCGGCCCGCGACGCGGGCTCTCATAATCACAAAAAAACATCGTCAACACATAAAATAATAATCAATAATAATAATCATACAGATAAAAATCATTCATAAAAACATTACAATAAAAATCTAAACATTAAAACACACTTAAAACAAACATTATATTAATATTATCATAATCATAGTGTGTAGTACGTATTGTATAATATCATTTAAGCGAATAATCGTATAGTCAAAAATAGTATGAGCATGGGGCGCGGTCAGCCGGGCCGGCGCGGGCAATAGTCTAACAACACTCGGTCCCAACAACATTAGCTAGCCGCATTGCCTACCTAGCCTAGCCTAGCCTAGCCTAGACTCTGAACGCACAACGACCCACGCTGTCCGGCGTCCGCGCCGCCCGTATCGCCTAATATATTATTATATCTTAATACTTTACGCTATTACGTTAGGTAAGCTTTATAAATTTTCGATTTCTCATTTACGCTATCAATAATAATAATTATACAACTTTTTTTAAATTTTATGTTTTTTTCGAAATTCTATCGTAACGTACTCGCTCTCTCTGCGGCCGCCGGCGCTCGGCCGCGGCCTTCATAAAAAACGTTCATAATAAGAAAATATATGGTGAATAACTCTGCCGACTTACGATAGGTAGGTTCGGCGCGCGGACGGGCCGTGCCGGCAGGCGCCGACTTTTGGCACCAGGATTTCGATTACGCGATTTTTATTTTTTTAATATTTTTATAACGATTTTTAAGTAAAAAAGATCGATCCCTATTACAAAAACGTGCTCGATAAAACCACCGGTGTCGGGCGGGTAGCCCCCGTCTCCGCGGCCGCGTCAGTACAGCCCGGTGGCAGTCTACGAGAGGATGCGGATCGCCTGGTGCGCGGGCGCCGAGCAGGCCGGGCACGGCGCGCCGCCGGCCGCCAGCCGCTGCGCGCACTCCAGGCAGAACAGGTTGTGGCCGCACGGCACCAGCGCCGCCGCCACGCCGCGCTCGCCGCACACCGCGCACGCGCGCACGGGCGACGCCGCGGGCGAGGGCCGCGTGCCGCCCCACGCCCACACGCCCGCCGCGCCCCCGCCCCCGCCCCCGCCGCCCGGCGACTCGAACGACGGCGACTCGCCCAGGCCCTCGTCGCGCTCCGTCGACGACCAGATGCCGAGCAGGTCGCCGAGCCGCGCCGACGAGCCGCCCGACGAGCACGAGCCGGCCGACGAGAAGGCGGCCTCCTGCTCGGGGCGCGGCAGCAGCGCCGCCAGCCCGGTGCGGTACAGCTGCGCCAGCGGCTCGCTGTCGGCGGGCGGCGAGCCCGGCCCGGCGGGGCCGCCGGCGGCGCCCGTGCGCAGCGCGATGTGCGCCTCGATCTCCTTGCGCGCCGCCTCCACGCTCTCGGGCAGCCCGGTCACCTCGAACACGGGCTCGCGCTCGCGCGACGGCGTCACGATGTATGTGTGCGTTGTGTGCTGGATGCGCTTGATGGTGGCGCCCTTGGGGCCGACGACGAGGCCGACCACGCGGTAGGGCACGCGCACCTGCGCGGTGACGTGTCCGGGCGCGCCGGCGGGCGGCGGGGGCGCCGCGCCGCACTTGCGCGACGCGCGGATCTGCGAGAAGTGCTCGGCGGCGGAGAGGATCTCGCGCTTGGCGCGCGCCACGTCCTCCTTGCGGCCCGTCACCACGAACACGGGCTCCTCTCCGCGCACCGGTGTCTTAATGTATGTGTTTGTTTTCGCCCGCAGCGCTTTGATTTTGCAACCTGGAACAAGGGAGATCAAACGTTAAATGTTAAACGGTTGATTGGACACCCAGAGGCTATTTGTGGGTTAGTACCTCGGCCTTTATCAAAATGGATTTTAGATTTTTCATGGCAATTTTTTGTGGCTAATCTTACACCCAAGTTAATTGTTAAACGAAACCTAACGCTAACGCAGTTACAGACAACCTTCGTAGTTAACATACGCAAATGAGCCTGAACGTAAATTGTCGTCATTAGAGTCGGACATGAAGTTATAGTTGCCTCGATATCGGGCAGTCAGTCATTGGCCGCGGCGCGACCCACTGCCCAGCTGACCACATACATATTCACACCGCTAATGTATACAACTAAGCACCTGCCTCGCGAGCACATGTCTCTCCGTCCCGCTCGCCACCCCAATGCGGCAAAAACATGGCAACGTTGCACGCAGCATCTTCGAGATGCGACTACATAAACTTGACCGGAGGCATTTGCACAAATATATCTCCTTATGGGTTGCGCAGTATTTTCAGGAACGACGGGTTTTCAATGTTGCTAAGCGACAAATAAAAAAAAATTTCTTGTTTACCCATTAATGTTTAGGGTTGGCGAACTAATGCGCGAAATAATGTCAAACATCATTAACTCGCTAATTAGGCTGGATAATCGAAAAAGGCTCATAGGTTCTTTAAATCTTGGAGAAAAGTGGAAAGGCTACAACTTCCTATTAATATAGTTACATAAAAGTTGTATGATATAAATATCAGGGCGGCAGAACTGCGTCGGTGTAATTAGACTACATCGCCACGTGCTCGGCGTTAAGTAACTAATCCCTGCTTTAAACAGCTAAACACGCTTAAAACTCCGTCTAGTTCCATTTTTAGAATACATTGTATTCAAAAACTGTGATAGACGATTTGAATACATCATAAGAATTACGGAAGAATTCACTCAGAAAGGACGTATGTGAATTGAGCGTTCGGACACATGTGACTGTTTTCTTTTGAACATACGGGTTGGTTTTGTATGAAATACTCGTAATTCTGAGGGTCACATGCCAAGGCCGGTAGACATGAAGGCTTGTACAATGCCGCGGTATAAATGGAATTAGGAATTTAAACGTGTTTTACATTCGACGGCAAAGGTACTCTCCTGTATACAAATACATAGGTCTCGGATCATAATACGCCATAACTTAGACTTCATATGGTACGAGTGAACTAAAATTTTCTAGTAATTTTTATATTTCCAATTGTTGACGCACAACATATGTATCCCTAACGACATAAGTGATAATTATGCTTCAATGGCGATAGTAAAAACACGAAACCAGACTGACTCGCGCACCGAAGGTTCCGTGCGGTATTGTATGTAAATAGTTCCGTTCTACTTTATCAGTTTTATATTTCATTATATTTCCGATATGTTGATACTTGATAATAACTGAACCACCGACGCCGCGTTGCATCCATGTGAGAATTGTGCCCAGCGGTGGGACTTACGCCGATGGTGATGTGTTCGTATGGTCAACGAATACGTGGATGCGTCACGGGGGAAGTCACGGGTAAAACTAATCTGCGTGTAAGGGTAAATAATTATGTATTTCTGGTTGTTATTCTATTTTGTTAACCAGGAGACTCAGAGAGTTTGAAATGTTATAGAAAAGGGGTAGACTTAACAGACCTTTGGTTCATAAAATGGGCAAGTTGACAAGGTTCTAACAGTAAGTGGCGTCCCTCAGTCTGCCGTTCCGGCGAGACCGCAGCCTTCGGGCAACCCCGTAAGGCTCAAGTTCACGAACGGCTCTTGACTTCGAACACAACTGGAGTACTATAGACAACCATCGAGTTCTAAGGTATGAATACATTTTACGGCTTATAGCAACGGAATAAGGTTCTAAAATGTCGACATCATTTTAGTACCTACGTCAGCGGGTGTAGGTAATGTAGGTACGTATGTAGTTGTTATAGACTCGGTACAGGACTATATTATAATGCAACTACAATCAATAAGTGCCTAATACCGAAAATTCTTATATGAATTCTATAATTAATTCATTTATATTTAGAACTAGCTTATATAATCCATCAGAGATGTGCGAAGATGAGTTTATAAATGCGAAAGTGTGTCTGTCTGTTACCTCTTCACGCTTAAACCGGTTGAAATTTGGTATGGAGACAATTTGAATCTCGGGGAAGGGCATAGGATAGTTTTTATCCCGGAAATCATCCTCTAAGGAGGTGAAATGAGGGGTGATTTTTTTATGGAGCTACGATACAAACAGTTCCACGCGGACGGAGTCGCGGGCAGAAGCTATAGTTAGTTATATTTGACAGTTGGGTGTTGTATATTCAATTCACCCTAAAGTCGTCAACGGAACATCATATCTGGGCATCAGTTTACTAAGGTTGACTGATACAGAATACTATATGGAATTAAGTCCCCCATTTTTACTTTTCTTGTTCTTGTTGCAACTTAATTAGGTACAATAAAGTTTAAATAAATAGCCGCCCGTTTAATATCCCATATCATCCTTGAGAGGAGGCCTGTGGGACGCATATAGGCTGATTTATAAACGATTATACGAAATAAATAACGATTTTTTATAGTTCAGACTTATCATTTCTAGATTATCTATTAGATATCAATTAAACAAATGTTTCGTCTTAGTACGCGGAGAGCAGCAGGATACAGATCTGTATCAATATTTGATAAGAGTTTGGGCGATCCCCCCTCCCCCTCCCACAGGCCCCGGTTACGAGGCGCACGGAGCGGCAACGCCGCCCACGCGGTCGGAAACTAAAGTTACCGTAACCGGCTTGAAAACGTTACTTCACAAACAATCGTCAATCTTATTTCAAATTTATATAATCTAAGTAATCGGTGAGAAACTTTGTATCTGAAACAGTGTTTATAAACATGTGTTAAATTTATCTTACATCGTCTCGGCTACCCAAAGATTGTCTTCAAGATAACACTTTTTGGCGATAACACCAAAAAATGATTTTGTTTTCGTTTAGTTTATTATTCTTGGTGAGAATGTTTAACTATGTAAATGACAATTTTACGCAAACTAAGCAAAGCTTGTACTATTTATTCTATGGTGTAAAGAGAAAGTTCTTTTAACCCCTTCAGCGCTAATCACGACGCATGCGTCAGAGCCACGGGCGATTTTCGCTACATACGAAGATTAAGCAGCTACGGACCACGGTATAACGCTACGAGCGTAGCTTAGCAATGAATGCGTAACACTTTCAATGCCAGCAACCCGATAGGCGCTACGAAATGTCGGTAGTGAAAGTGGTAACTCGTTCAACAGTGCTACGCCGCGGCCGTCACGAGACGTAGCACGCCGTAGGCACTTTTCGCTACATGCGGGGAAAACAACGGGACCGTAGCGCGTAGCTGTTCTTGGAATTAAAATATTCTGTGGAAGCTGAGATTGTGGCGTAGCAGACGGATATGCCTTTTGAATCATAGAGGGCACTACATATATACCGTTACGGTATTTCGGTAGGTCGGTGTTAAATATGTTAAAAAAATCTGTGTAGGTACTTTTTCAAGCGTAAACAGGTAAGGTTAAAATGTTACTAATCGATATGGAACTTGTTCTGTTTTTTTTTCATTCATTCATTAGTCATTACATGGGCCAGAACTGTGGGATCAATATTGTAATAAATAATGCACATCAAACTGCCCAATGGCTTTTAACACCAGTTTCATTTGGATTATTATTAACCCGTCGAGCGCGCTAGTAACACACGTGTTACTAACGGAAAATAGTAAAGAGCTTATAACACTTTTTTGAATTTAGCACCCTAATTAGGGAGCGGAGTTGAGTCATAAGCCCTTTAGACAGTGTTCTACAGACGACGCGCGTTCGACGGGAAATTTTTAAATTAGACAATTACTGAGCAGGAGTTCCCGGGTTCGAATCCCGATAAGGGCATTTATTTTTGTGAGAGCATTAATGAATGCTTTTTCCTGTTGTGTTTGATTGTCCCCAAATATTTATTATTATTATTATTTTTATTCATATTTCTTAGTACGCGTCGCGTTAGTATCATTAATATTTATTATTACAATTTTATTACTTTTCCAGTAGCAGGACGGCGTTCTTAATGGTCATTTTATATTAACAAAAGAACTCAATTCACATAACTAATATTAATAACTAAAGAATAACATTAGAATACAGAACCCTCAACACTCGGGTGACACGTATAATACATCAACGGGTCACGAGTGACGTAAACTGATTGTTGTTATACGTTCGGTCATAACCGTAACCCGATATTCAGCGAATATTCGGCTGAAACACGTGGCCATCCGTCGCAGCCTGCGCGATATCGTAATCGGGGGTAGTTCGCTCCATTCGGGTTATTGAACCCCGTACAATAAACCCTCGCAACCCTCAACCTGTATTGCATCTTATGCGGAGCGCGTAAAGTACGTTTTAGGCTGAGAGCTGTCGCGTTCGGAAACTAGGTGACTGCAGAGTTATTTTAGGTCCTAAGTGGAAGGCTGTAGGATGTAAAATGGGGCCGTTTGGGAGAAAAATGCGCTCGAGGGTCGCACAATGCCGATACCGATGATTAATAGTAAGGTTTTCGGAAACATCAATTCTGGTTTCAAGATTCTAGATAAATTTGAAAGGGTGATAGTTTTTAATAACCTAGACTTATGGATAGGAATTTATTACGAGAAAAAGTGAAGTCTAGATTTTTCTCACTTTAATTAAATGAGCTAGACATGAATAAATGACGGTCGAATTAATCTGAAGAGCGATGAAGAAAATTAATAAGTTTAATGTTTGAATCTGTAGATGTTGTTTTAGGTTATTTTAGAATCTTTTGAAGGGAGGGTAAAATTATAATTGGATAATAATGAAATTATATTTCATTTGAATTGTTATTCGCAAAGAAAGCCTAGTACCAGGGCATCAGCAGCCGATAAGAGTTGGCGCGCGGCCAGCAGGCTACGCTCGCGGTATCAAACGAATTAGCATCTTAAACAACTTGGCAACACTTTCAGCTGCCGCGCATGGGTTCAATTTATCAAGCTCTTAGAAGCTACGACGAAATAAATATTTATTTATGTGAATGTGAGTGTGCTGGGGCTATTGCATATTCAAGCTCAAGGAGTACATAACGTATTTTCGAACTAGGTCATTAGTAAGCAGAAACAAATAGAAACGAAGTAATTACTGAAACTCAGGCTTAAAACTGATGCATAAATCGTAGAACCGCTACGCGCCTACGCGGGCAGTGCACTCTACGGCGTAGCGAACCGGGTCAGTGCGCTCGCGTCGGCTCCGGGGCGAAACAGCGTAAGCGCCGGTAGTGTGTATGCTCGCATAGGCTTTTGTCGACTTGCTGACTGCATGAAAGCGCTACGAACCGCTGATTCCTTTTTCACATGGCTGGGGGTACGCCATGTTCAACTGGGCAAAACCACGCTAAAATTCGACATGAATAGGAAAAAACAAAATTGTGTACAATTGACAAATTTTATTCGATAGCCTCGCCAACCTCGAAACGAAATTGAAAAAAAAAGAGTGTTTTTGCGTATGCCAGAGCTTTTGCTAAAAGCTGGTTTTGTGGGAATGGTGCAAAATCACGTTCACCTTCGCCACTAAAGAACAAAAATGAATACCGCACAAATCTGAATACGAGAAGTATCGCAATAACCGCAGAACAACCGGACTTTTCCAGGTACTCGAGAACAAACTTTACGGGATTGCTTCTAACGTACAGTCAGCGGCAGAAGTAGCTACGCAAAATAACACGCTCAAAATTGTCACCCTTAACACGTTCGTGGACGCGGATGCTATAGCATTCGAACCATCTTTTGTTTTGTATGGTCCTTATCATAGCGTGCACTGTCGAACGTGTTAACCAGGGAAATGCTTAAGAGTCCGCAGTAAGTTCGATTCTCCATACAAACGTAGTTACGCTCTCATTTTAAAACTAAGTACCTGTTGGATTGTAACGAAACTTTGCATGTTCAATGAAATGAGGTATATCTATGTCTGAAATTAGTTTACGTAGCTTCAGATACCATAATAAAAAAAATACAGCGAATTTAAGTTTTTCATACCAAACTAGTTTTTGCTGTATTTACTTTGTTTTATAAATTGGAACCATATAAACTAATTACAGACATAGATATACCTCATGTCATTGTATATGCAAAGTTTCGTCACAATCCAACACGTAGTTTTAAAATGAGAGCGTAACTACGTTTGTATGGGAAGGTGTAAGGCCGAGCTTACTGCGGCCTCTAAATTAACCTATTCAGAACTATCATCACACAAGGCAACGGGCGCACAGTCCTACCGAAGTGGTCTCCTAGCACAAGTGTATTGATTGCTTAAAAAGAGGCACCAGCACACTTATGTAATTTTTGTTGCAATGGAATCAACAATTTTTATTTTTATTATTATTATTATTTCTTATCCTCTTGACATGACAGTCGTATGTATGTAATTTTGACAACTTGACCCGCGTCTTTACCCGCTACTTTTGATGCTGAATGTCCACGGGGATATTCGATATACTTTGTTCTCTACAGGTTCAGTATTCGCTGAATAAGTTAGCGGCGTTTTAGCCTGAAGTAAGCCCTTTCAATGCCAAAGAGTTTCAATGTCGTGAGTTACGCCAAAATGGATTATAGGAAGGTGGTATGGTGTACTCGTTCGCAATTTAAGTTCATGCTTTTAGTCAGGTTTATATAAGTCTCTTGTAGAAAAACACTGGCCGCGTTTTATAGAATGATAAATTCTACTTATTTTACTTGTCATAATTTTGAGAAACAATCGAGTCGTATTATTTAGTAGAAAACCTATTAAGATAGCAACATTTTCAATAAGAAAATAATTGAAATATGGAACCTTGTCATAACATTCCTTTATGGTTGGTTCATAAATGGGCGAAGGAAAGTAAAGCCTCAAATGTAAAGAATAAAGTAGAACACTTCAATATTTAACTCATTCACTGCTAAGCTACACTCCGTAGCGCTACGCCGTCGCCCGTATGCACCGAAAAGCGCCCGTTGCCTTCAGAAGTGTGTAATGATAGTTCTGAATAGGTTAATTAAGCATTTCCCTGGTTAACACGTTCACCGCTAGCAATAGAAAGTGCACGCTATGATATAGACCATACAAAACAAAAGATGGTTCGAATGCTATAGCATCCGCGTCCACGAACGTGTTAAGGGTGAATGCATGCTATAAACCAAACAAAAGAGCAGATACTACTAATAAATCCACGGATATAATCACGTATTAAATATCACGTCAGGGAAACAAAAGATGGCTCGAATGCTATAGCTTCCGCGTCCACGGACGTGTGAAGATAACCAGAGATCTGAGAAGCTATTTCATATATTTGAGACCTCACTATCAAGCATGATGTGACAGTTATACGAAAACACATATCTTCTCATTTTCCCGCCACATTATGTAGGTCAAGCATGCTGCCCAAGGGAGCCTGCCGCCCTATGCGTCGATACTGCCTTTCGTAGCAGCAAAACATGCTAGAGCAGCGTATTCATCTTAATAATGAAGCCGTCTCGCTCTCACGCTGATTAATCGAGATAAATGGCGCTATGACACTTAGGAGGTCTATTTGACTCGGAATTGATATATTGGTATGATATTTGCGTGCGTTCCGACGCGGAAGCGAGGGCGACAAATGTTATACTAATGTCATAGCCTACGTGTAGTCAGATAGACGAGGGGGGATTTAGAGAATTGAATTAATGTTAGATTGAATTTGGTAAATGCTGTCTTGTCTTTCCTATTTTGATTGGTAGATGTTTCTGGTGGTTGAAACACTGACATATATAAATATATATACTAATCTAATCCATTGTCGCATATCAACATGATTTTAATGTGTTACGCTATTGGTGTTCTATGATGGCTAAGACAGACTTCCATTCCGATCTTAGGGGAAGGCTATATATACTTCTATCATGAATTCTAGAAATAATTTCCCGTTTTTTGGCTACACACGATAGTGGAAAACACTAACAACCCTAAAAATCTAGATATCTTTTCATCTCAAAGTTCAAAGTGTTTATTGCCAGAACATAGTTATATACAGATGTTAAGGTACCATAATATAACTAATGTTAAGTGTAGGTACGAAGTATTCATGTTCTACCAGCATTGCCGATACAAACATGCATTATTGGTGGAATCAAAGTCACTAAAGTTTGACACCCTAATGGAAATCGCGACGGCGCACATACAACTCGTTTCCGACTTTTATATAGGCCCGAACTCGGCCCAACTTGAAAATGTCAAACTTCAGTCTACATGGATGGAGCAAGTAATCAATTCTGACACCTATAAGTGGAGAGATATCCAGCGACGGAAATGAGCCTGCTTTGTTGATCAACAGACTCTATTTACACTGTATCAACCAAATTGTTTTCATTGAATTCAGACGTATGATGCATACTGAGATCGACTTCACTCGGTTCCGTTTACGATCGAATTTACGAGCGATACAAATATTACCCTGTACACGCCCTTATGCGAGAATAAAACTTTTATAGGCGCGTGGAGGAGTAAGAATATATCAATACGCGGACTCGGAGTCACCAGGCATTCATATAAATCAGGAGTTGTCAGCGTCAGTACAACAACACCCAGGGGCGGCCAACCGCGCCCCGCTCCCCGCGCATCCGAGCTGTTTTCCCGCGCACCCTACACTACAGCTGTTTCCCTATAAGTACAACGCTATAGACAAGCTTCCTGCTCATAATGGAACCCCGGGCATGAGTTTCATCTTCGCCGTTTTCTTAGCAGCGATTCGATTGTTTTCTTCCACTATACATTTTTCGGTTGGTATTTTTGCCTCTATTCGTTAGATGATTAATAGTAACGTTGCGTGAGACGCAGAGGAAACGTTTTCGTCAAAGCAATTTGGCGTGGCGCCAGCACTGACGCTCGCTGGATCAACGTCCAACGACTCCAACGTGCCTACTGACTACTGAACCGCATTGAACTGTCTGGAGGCAAGGCGCATGTCTCGTACGTAGTTACGTTTTCGGGAGGAAATTAAATTCCGTTAGTTAAAACGCCCTGAAATTTCACGCTTGTCACGTTGACCTGTCCGATGCGATTGCTAGTGGAGAGCCGAAGTGGTAAAATTCCCTGGCATTTCTTAAAGTTTTCCGAAATGTCGCATGCGGTAGCGGGAAGAGTTTCCCGCCGCACCGCGTGTCTGCAGGCGGCGGGGCGGGGCGGGGCGCGGGCGGCGCCGCAGGGGCGCGTGCCGTGTC
Source organism: Epinotia demarniana (assembly GCA_945867215.1). NCBI lineage: Eukaryota > Metazoa > Arthropoda > Insecta > Lepidoptera > Tortricidae > Epinotia > Epinotia demarniana. Next base: position 2,694,048 of record OX244273.1, on the reverse strand, counting down.
GCACCCCCGATCGATACCGGGCAATGACCCCGCCGCGGTCCGCGACCGGTGCATTGGCAGCCCCTGCCGCGAATTTAACCCACATTCCGCGCTAATTGTTCTAACGCGCCGATTGCAAGATTTGCAAGCGTGCATTTTGCTGACGCTGCGTTTCAGGCTTCAGCTCAACGCTTCTAGAGCCAAAGCTCGTACAAATTAAATTTTGAATAATTTGCACATGTCCGCTTACATCGAGCACCAAAATGGTGACTGTCACTTTATCGTCTATGAATATAGCTAGAAATCATGTTGAAATCGTGTACTAAATAGGCAGATGAGATGACAAGTAACCGAAGCAAAGCAATGACGAATGTTACCAATTCTGTTAACAGTCGCCAAAATGTTACAACTATAAAAGTAATGAAACGTGAGTCATCAACATATTTTAAGCAAATACCTAGAATTGAGGTTGCTCGAGGAAATTAAGCGCGCAGGAAAATCGCCTTCTTGTTGTGAGCGGCCATTGCACTCGGCTTACATAACACCGGGGGTACAGAGGTAGTAAGAGGTAGGCCGCCACGCGACTCGCCCGCGCGCCAGAGGGGCTCAAGTCGCGAGCCGCTTGCGAAACGAAAACAACTTTAGTGCGTTCACAGTAAAATTCATTGTTGAATACTCTGCGGCGGCGCGATGTGCGTAAAATGATTGATGGTGCGTCTTAACGGCTCGGGCGCGGGGGATCCGGCCGCGGGAGGCACGGGGTTGATCGAACTAAAGTCAGCAACGTTCAACGGCCGACATTTCGTACACTCAGCTAATTTATCACAGCCCAAGGGTTTGCCGACCTACATAACGATTTGACTACGTAAATTTCTACCAAGATTACTGCGGTGCAGTATTCGTGTTTCAGTTTAGGAATTTTGGATATCGAACGCCTGTTACAAAATTTAAACATACATCGTCAAAGCAATATACATCTTGCAGCTACAGTAAAAAGTTCAGTATCCTAAACCAAGAGAGTAAATAGTCCGTTCTCATTTCAAAATGCTCTTTAACCGAGTTACTCGTACTGAGACAATTGCGACCTTGTGCCGTGAGCAATAAATATTAATTTCATTTACGCCGGATGTAGAGTTGGTACGTTCTGCGAGTGGACGTTGTCACGTGGCGTCTGGGGATACTCGCGGGTACGAGCGAGACGTATGCTCGGCCTTCTCTCTCTGATGGCCGGAGATAGACATCTATCTGACGAAAGGGAAATGGTACGAGTACGTGGTTATTTCGGGGCCGCTTGTCTTTTTGTAGCAAGGTGTGTTGGAGACCTTTTACTTATAAAATTGAAAGTATTATTATTACCATAATAACGCGGGGTAACAGTAGACATCAACGATTCACGTCGAGAAAGAAAGACTTCCTGTGTTTAGCTATCTGTATTTTATGTGAGCCTAGTACTTGTGAGCGATTTTCACGGTCGGCCAATGAAAGTGATTATAAACTGACTGCGTCGAGTTGCTAACAGATCTTAATACTTGGGTGTCGCAAGATGCTGTTGTGTTTGCTATGTGTTAATATATATTTAGCGAGGGTTTAATAGTAAATTGCAACAGTCTATGCTATCATTCTATGTACCTAAATATGAACCAATACATATGCTATAGTAAATTATATGATGGTCCGTTTGGCTTCGAAATGGCGAGCGTAATTAATATTATACTCAATCTTTCCTCGTGATTCCAAATCCATTGCAACTCCGATTTACCTGAAAACAACGAAGACCTGATCAGAAACATATTAATAAAAAAACAAAGTGTTAACATATGTAAATATCACACTGTCAACCTTAAAGGACAATCTAATCCAAAAGCTACAGCGGTTATTTTTTGCGGGCAAATTAAAATTCAATCAGCTTCAATCATGATTAAGATGTAACAGATAGGCAACATAACATTAACTGGGTATACAAATAAAGCGCTGAGATAGGTAGAAGTCGCAGCAAGGTCGAGGGGGATTGCTTTTGACAGCGATCACAACATAGGGCCATTCATAAATTACGTCATTTCAAAATGGGGGGGGGGTCTGGCCATTGGATGACGATAGTCATTTTATTAGGCGGTCCATTTCAAGGAATAACAGGATGAAGATAAGGGAGGGGAGGGGGGGGGGGGGTCAAAAATGACGTAATTTATGAACGGCCCCATCAGTATGATTCACAACCAGACTCCGCTTACGTTGCCACTCGTTTAGGTACAGTCACCAGCAATAAGATCTGCCACAACATAGCACGCATAAATATCTGACACGACTCTATGTCTAATGCCATAAGGACGTGTCAGATATTTTTGCCGGCTTTGTTTCGGCAGATATTGATGCCGGTCACTGTATTATGACTTGGTCCTGAGACGCGTTTCAACTATAAGTGTTTAGAGGTCAGGCTTATACTGGCTGCTTTAGGGGCCCTTGAATATTCGCTAATGCAAAGGGGAACGCATAAACCTAGTTGCTATGGGGATTCCGATACGGCAAAATAGCGTGCACTTGGTCTCGTACTGGTAGGCATCAAAACATTGGTTGACTGAAGGACTTGGCATTTCAAATTGAACTTAGGCGACTGGTGTTAGGGTTCAATTTTAAATGAGAGTGAAATAGGACGTTGCGGAAGTTTCCGCTGGATTGTAATCAGGGAATTACATTTCATAACTCACTATCTAAGATGACTAACTTGACGTAGGTATCTACTGGACATAATAAGACAGATACTATTTTTTGTAAACATTTTCGTCAGTACGATGTGCAAGTATGCATATGTGTGTATAGTATTTGAAATCGTTATTTAACCGACTCAAAAGGAGGAGGTTCTCGTTAGTTTTTTTTGACAAGGTAACCGTCCCAGATGGTCTGGAGGAATCAAGGGAACTCTTCAGTTAGTCCAGTCTTCCTGTAGGTATAGTTAAATTCCGACTTGTATCCAACTCAAAAAAGGAGGATAATGGTTTTAGGCTTAAGTAAACACAAATCTGCAAATAACAAGAAGGAAGTGTTGTTGCACGTCTGCGGCGACCTTGAACATCGAATGTCATTACTCCTGCCGAATAGTACTATGTCCATACTATGTACGAACTTGTAACCTCAGACCAAGAAAAAAAGACAGACGGATCGTTACGAACAGTCAAGTGAAGCCAAACCACAGCCCTTAAAGCCCCTTTTAAGTCCGCATTCTGTGACAGACGGGCAACTACGGAACCCTACCCTGCGCGTGGCCCGACACGCACTTGGCCGCTTTTTTGGTTAAAATTGGGGTTTTAAGTTTTGATTAGACCAAACATAATTAGTATTATCAACCCTTTTCAGACTAAAAGCTTCATATGGACTACATACAGCTTGTCAAACATGTCATCTTAATGTGAACGGGTAAGGCTGATTTTCCATTGTAATGTTTACTGTTGGCCTGGGAAAGGGTTAGAGACAGATTCAAACAAGCCGGAATAATGACTTAATCTGAGTTTAAACGTTTGTAAAAATCGAATCTTGGAATAAGCTCAATCAAGAGTCAAATGTATATAATATTATATATAACATAACATTTCGCTACTTCGTGGCACGGTTTCAATTTTATTATTACAAATTATAAGTAGGTATTATAACCCCATTAAAAGTCGCGTAAATTAGGCCGGCGTAATTGCCAACCGAAGCGGTGACGTCAGCCCACGTGGCCCCCATTCACATTTCGGCGCTCAAGGTTGCGCGTACGCCGTTACGTTTGAACATACGAGGATTCACTCTACACTACATCACTACAGCCCCGCTATTCTGTTACCTATTTTAACCTCACCTCACCGTTCACCTACAATCAATCATGATACACATATACATATGTACATATACGTGAGGAGCATTAGCGCGTGCCGAATAACAGCCAAGGCAGCAAGGGCTGTTATTCAGAAGGCATTCATTCGCCTCACTTCACCCGTCACGAAACTAGACCTCTACATACGCTTAGTTAGTACGAATTGTGGCGTCAAGATATATCAGTGAGTGACGGGTCCTCACCCTGAGGTTAAAACAAGTTACAGAATAGTTTGTCTGTTATCCGGAACGCGCTATACAGAACGACAGCTGCCGACGTCATATGCTCCCCACACCTATCGACGAGAAATCGGCGCTAGACGATCAAAAAACTCTTTTTCACTTCTCATGCTCAAAAAGTGTGTCATATTAGACTTAGCAGCGGGGCTAAAGTAGGTAGTACCTACATTTAGCACCTAGGGAAAATATGTATACATATTTATGATTTATAAAACATTTCAATTTGACCAATCACAGCAGTTCAAATATTTCATCCACCAATCACAACACTTTATAAAAACATTAGTATTTGCCATCTACTAACCAGAATACAGCTGGATATTAAAATCGACCAATCAAGAAACAGAATTCAATTCAAACATTAGGTGTTTTTTATACCCTAATTCACAATCATTAAAAAAATAAACGCCTCTGACCGACTATAGCTCCGTCCAAACGTTCAAGCGTGGTTGACTGCATACATTACATAAGCTATGAAGATTGAGCGGGATAGACTGCTATCTATCTCGCCTCATCATATGCCCCGCGTATGCTGTCCGCCGCGCTCGGCCGTTTAGACGCCGTTATTAGACGGTCAAAGGCGTTTATTCGATCTGTGTCAAAGGCGTTTATTAAAAAAAATTGCGCCAAATTGAACAATCTTTTCGCCTTGGTATAATTGTTGATTATGGATGGATAATCTTTGTTTTTACTATTTTCTCGCAGTCGAAGTGAAAAGTAGTGTATAACTCTGGTCTAAAAGCCATATTACCCCTCGAACTATTTCCCCTCACGTCGTTCGGGAAAATATCCATCTCGTGGTAATATGGCTTACTTTAGACCCTTGTCATACAATCTACTATATGTCCACGCAATGAGAGCGAAAAAGCCGTCGATCGGCTCGGCCGACGCGAAGCGACGTCCATCGACGGGATAACGAGTTTAACGCTCTTATTGCGTCGACATAAAAGTACATTACGTAACTAGGGCGGTGAATTCGTGAATGCCCCAGATCGCAGGTGTTTGTGGCCCGAACCGAAGGTGAGGGCCATAAATATGCACTCTGGGGCTTTACGAATTACCGCCCGTGTTGAGTAGGTACAAAAGTTTACGTCATCACCTCGCCACAATGCGAGTTTTCCTGTACGCGCAGCGTGCAGTAAAACTCGCATTATGCACCTGCGATCTGGGGCATTCACGAATTCACCACCCTAGTTACGTAATGTACTATTGTGATCGGCTAACGCCGATTGCGCGTCGATATGTGTGGGGAGACCCTAATAGTAAGTTGTTGCCACCCGGCACAAGTCTGCTTTAACTTTTCTTTTCGAATAGCGAATTGAATGTAAATGTGGGGTGACATCGCATTTTCAGAAATTTGTAGCTATGTCACTAGGTATCGCTGTAATGAGTAGAATTGAACACAAGGATGTCACTAACTGACGTCTTCAAATGCGGAAGTCAAGCATATTCGACACATTTTAAACACACATGTGTTCTAAAAAAGGGAACTCAACTAACTCGGAATTCGAATGGAACTAAAGATATTTAAAACATGTTTCATTTGTTGTTTTCAATTTAGTACAGTATAATACTAATTCTTATAAATCTTATAATGGATGGATAATGCTCAGTCCAGGCGCATATAATCAATTCACGTTATAAAAAGTGCAAGCATTATGTATTGAGCAATAAGGGTTATTTCTATTCTACCCGAGCCCGCATCAAAGGATCGAATAAGGATGTTCGCTGTCAAATCTCTAACCGAAACTGCTGCCTCGCTTCTGCTTTATAATGATGGATCATTCAATTTGTCCGTTTACAAAGGATCAGCTTTCATTACGTCATTTTATAGATCATTACGAGTTTCGCGAACGAATTAACACGCATCCTATCAGCCATAAATAACTCATGTGGGAACTGAGTGACGTTTAAAATAAACCTCTCGTAGAACAATCTAGAAGTTAGAACCACCGCGGTGCATCGAACCGAAACATTTGACAAGTGTGTACTTATACACGGTATTCGTAACTCGGGACGGTTTCGAAGATAAGCATCTTTATATTCTTTATATCGTCATTGTCGTAAAATAAACGACCAAACTGGTTGTTAGATAGAGTTTAGGTTCGCGATTTGGCTGCGGCGCGATTGCGGCTTATGTAAATATGTTTGTTTTTAAACGTGCGCGCCCTGAATGAACTGTAATATTTGGGATATCCCAGCGATGCACCGAAATAAAAACAATTGTAGCGGCTGGGTGAACGCACCGGCATGCCCCGGTTGGCCCGTCGCCAGCTCTCACGGTTAACGCTTCTAATCACTGAACTAGCCAGTTAGTATGCTCCCTATAGCTTATAAACGCCTGATACCTGCTAAGGTAACACACTGCGCCGAGTCTCGCAGCTCCTGGCTAGCCATGCGTTCCTAGTACATAGTCCGCAAACAACCAAGTTCGTTTACACTGAACTCGGTGCCAAATGAACGATCCGGTGACGTTTTAGGTACTTTGTTTTGCTCGTGTTTGTGGAATATATGTAACTAGCGACCCGCCCGGCTTCGCACGTGTACTATATTATACATATATAATATAAACCTTCCTCTTGAATCACTCTATCAAAATTCAGTTGCGTAGTTTTAAAGATCTATGCATACATAGGGACAAACAGCGGGAAGCGACTTTGTTTTATACTATGTAGTGATGCCTGGTTGACCTTTGTTGGCACGTGTAAGGCATAAAAAACAAACATTGCAAAATAACGAGGATTTATTGATCTTACTTGCCGCTCTTATCAAACTTTTCGGCCATGCCGATAAGACTTATTATACAACTGAAAGTACCTACTGGATGATTGACTCAAGTCAAGGTCCTGACGTGTTAACTAAGAAAACCGTTGCACTTTGAATTTCATGCAAGCGATAATGCTTATCAGCCAGTGACCCCGACTGTGAGACCGCACATTCGAAGACACCAAAAAATCAACATCGCATCACGATACATTACGGCGCATTCTTTTTTATTGGTCTGCCGGCATATCAAAAGGTATATTTAAGTAAGTTAGCGCGGAATGTTTTGCCTACCAGGCCACCATGACCGGCGGGTCGTGTTTAGATGCTGATAACCCGGTGGCTACGACCTGCTTCATTGCCGAATACCTACCTATGGCCGCTTCCGGCTCGCTACAAGTTCGCGAGAACCGACTCACAACGTGAGCTAACTTGGACGTTACATAACTAGTTTAATTCCAATGTCATTGTTGATATTCACGACGCGAGGCATAAACGTTGTTTTTACAGAATCACGTTAAAGTAATTTAGATTTAGGTAATTGAATCATATTGTACCTACTGCGTGATTAAACGAAAACTGTTGAATTTTTGTGTATACGTTTATCTATTATATCTTGGGTATTTTTAACTAGTTGAAAACTTTGAGACGAAGTTGTATTAAAAGATGAAAATTGATAATGATAAACTAGTGAAAATGAATTGTTAAATTCAGTCACAAAGTTCAGTCACGTGTTTAATCTAGCCAGACGAGTTAATTTGATACAATTCTCTGGGTTCTTAAATTCAGCGTAGTAGGTACCTGCGTCGGTACCAGGACCACACGACACGCTAGCTGTAAACGTCAATGTCCCAAAAACGGCGCTATTTCAGGGATCACTGGGCACTGAAAAGCTCTATTTTCATTTCATTCGTCTGTCTTATTTGACAAGAATCTTTTTAGCTGCTCGAAGATGAATTTTATAAATAACATAGAAGATGGTTAGACGCCGTCTCAAAGAAAACTTATTTGTGTTACTAATAGAGTACTCGGCTAATCAATATTGCCTGTTAATTAAAACACTTTGCCCTAATCACGCAAAAATCATAGATCATTAAATCAGTTTACTGTTTAGTGTTTTGCTATGAAGCCATTATTTCTGCATCATTAGATCAAATAAACTCTAACTACCCACATGAGCTGTCGTGATTGAATATTATAAGGTTTTGTAAAAATGTTACTGCTACCTCCTATGGGGGTACAGTCAGGTGCAAAAATAATTATGCATCGATTTAATCCTCTCATAAATATGTACCAAAACCTTAATCCGCTGACATTTTAAGAGCGACGGGACATATTTATTTATGAGTAAGTTGTATGCACCCATATTTTTACACTGGACTCAGATTCAGATTCAGAATTTTATTCATAAAACACATTATTTTACATGTCAGGCAGGATACAGTATATAATAGTAGGTACATACGTTTACATGTCAAGGTAGTTTTTAATTATAAATAGATAATATACAATATTTAAAAAAAAATATTCAACTCGACTGTACTTTCATGAATTATTTTAACACAACATTTAGTGTACCGCTAAGCAAAACGCTCAGAATATTAAAGAAGTATTGAAGAATGCACGACCGGTTATTGTGGCACTCTTTGGAGGAGGCTTTTGTTCAGCAGTGGAAAAAGATGTATAATATTTTTATTTATTATTTTTAATCTTTTAAGCCTCCCCTTATGTTCAGCAGTGGACGTCTTTCGGCTGATATGATGATGATGATTGAAGAATAAGTTTTTGTTTCTTCAGCTCACTTGGTCTTAGCGGTTCAGGTACCTGCATGTTGTATCCGGGTTGGGTGGTGGACGGTTACGAAGAGGAACGTACTTAAGTGAGGGTGTCCCCGGGGTGGTCTGACGTCATCGTGCGATCCGGCGCGGACGCGGCCTTGATTATTCGGCTATGAGCCGCGCGCGTTTCGCCGCACGCGCAGCGCAGATCCCGCTAAGCGCAGATACGGAGCCTCGTATAATCACGAACTTCGAATCATCTCTATCGCACTTTCATTACTAGAGGGTCGAGTGACAGGGACGTATGTAAACGAACTTAAATATGAAATGAAATATTTATACAGACATTTAGAACTAAACTAGCCATTGGTTCAGCCGACACTACGCTTGCCTGTTCTATGGAAATTTAACTGTTAATAATAATAATAGTTGGATACGATTTCTGCCATGAACTTAGCGCGCGCGATAAAGTAAAAGGACAAGCACTCGAACATGTAATGTAGTTCTCAAGAATACCTATAAAGATCGTTTGAAACTGCAAACGTACTCAACTTGAATATATTCGTCATTCCTTGAAGTCTAACACCGAATAACGAGGGCCCAGCATGTCTTGATGGTGGAACATGTAAAACAATGTAGACCACAATTGATAATTTACACTATTTATCAATTTATAGAAGTATGTACATTCTTCCGTTGTTTGCAAATCCCGCTCCTCCCAAAGGAGACTCGACATCGATAAATTTAGAGTCAACAATTTGTTTTTCTATTTACATGTCCGTTCACAGAGTCAGCGCCAGTGCCAGCTGCCAGCGCCAGTGACAATTCCCTTACATGGAGTAACAAGTTTTCTGAAGTGCTAGTACAATTGGCGATATCATCCATCACTTCAATTTTGCTGATTTTTGTATTGCACCTTTATGTAAGACGGGACCAAATAAAAGCCAATGATCAAGTTTACAGGCCATGGGGACGCAGATATCAAAGTGATCGAGGCGTCTTTATTACAAGGGATTAAGAGCTTGTTTTGTTTAGATATTTTAGAATACCTCGCCTGTGTAGCCACTCTTTCCTGCCAGCTACTTAACCTAACTGTAGCCGTGTCTACAACTCATCTCCATCTATAATCAACTCAGCTTGTGAATGGGTTAGATTACACCTCTGGCGTCTAATTCGGCCGATAAATCCGACTCGTTTAGACGTCAAGAAAAACTTCCATCGACAAAAAATACAAGAAACGTTTTACTTTGACCGCTTGGGAGTAAAACTTGTCGAAGACCGTGTGATGTACCACGTGGGGTCCGAATTTTGTTGGCATTAGTAATAATATTCATGGACTCCTGGTACCATTTTGGTATGAGTTTAGTTTTTTAAATGATTAAATACTAAATGACCCGATGAGATTGACGTAGCCAAACATCGATTTTAACAAATTATGCATTCCACTTTGTATGCGATATTTTAGAACGATATTAAATTAATAAAGCGCGTTTTTGTATTCTTAATCGATTCGACTTCTGCAACATTGTAAGCAAATCGAATATTTACTTTAACAACGATTGTATGGCTTTTTTATGTCTTGATTTTACTTAAATTCATCTTTAAGTTGCAATGAAAGATTTTATTTGTTTATAAATGATAAGTAACACTGGTTACTGGGAACTTGAAAACTTGGTTGGTGTTGCTTACATGTACCGAAGTTGTTGTGTTATACTGAACACTGGCACTAAACAATTATCGGACTGCCTCATATAATACAAAAGGTCGGCTCATAGTCTCTTTAGCGATTGGGAAGTGTAATATCGTGACTTTGAAAGCGTTCGGTGCGCGAGTGCCATTTCAATATCATCATTAGTTATTCTATTGTTTTTCTTTATACAATACGTAACTGGGTGTCAGTTTGGGTCTTACCCAGCGAGAAACAATTCACTTCATACAGTAAAAATCCTACTAATATTATAAATGCGAAAATGTGTCTGTATGTCTATATGTTTGTTCTCTTCACGCTTAAACTGCTGAATCGATTTAGATAAAATTTGGTATAGAGTTTAGTCTCGGGGAAGGACATAGGATAGTTTTTATCCCGGAAATCATCCCCTAAGGAGGTGAAATTTGTATGGAGGAGAAACGAATTCCATGCGAGCAGAAGCTAGTAAAAAATAAATAAATCAGCCTATATACGTCCCACTGCTGGGCACAGGGAACGGGCAGCAGTCATACAGAAACAACCTATTAATTACTCTGTAAATTGGTTTTGTTTAATTTGCGAATGTAGCCAGACGGAGTCTCAGACGAGTCTCTACACATATAATGTATGTACGCTTGTATGTTGCCGACGCGACGGATTTACGACCGCTCGCCGCATTAACTTGCGCGTAAAAATGTACACACGAGATTGTTACACAGATAACAATACTAGCTTTTGTACAACATGCAACGATCACGGCTAAGAACACGAGATTGTACAAGACGTTGGTTTTTCTGCGGTTTCTAACCTCGCATACGAACATTTTTTTATTGTTATATTTATATGGTATATCTGCCTGTTGCCTGCACGCATCAATTACGCACGGTCTTGCTATTTTCATAGCAATAGCCTCCGAAAATAAATCCTGTACAACTGGATACCGATGTCAAGTATTTAGAGTGTTGGTCAATCCATGCACAAAGCAGAAAGTAATTAATAAATTCAAAATATGGGACAGCAAAATAAACGACGCAAGAATTATGCACAGATAGGAGTAGTGTAAACACCTTTGAGACCATAGGTAAGATTTAACCGTCTCTTATCTCAATATCACAGAGACTGGCATACGTATCAAAGCTCATCTTACTCGTACAGATAGTAAACAAAAGAACGGTTGAACCAGGCCGGAAAGAAAGCGGTGTGTGATGGACGCCTCGCGAATATTTAAGGAATAAGTTGGTCGCCCCCGCGGAGACACGTGCCTGCGCAGTTCACAATGTCTCGCCTCCCCTCGAAAATAATCCCTAATTAACTTGCCCCCGGGATTAGTAACTAGCAAGTGTAATCGGAGGTCAGGTTTATTGGCTCGCCTGGGGAGAGTTCTGGTTAAGCGTTATGAATACACGCCTGCAGTTGCAGCTATTGTTGCGAATGAGTGCAGACGCTAAATGACTCAGATGAATGCAAAACAGCGGTTTTTTTTCAACCAGTTACGAATGCCGAATACAAAAGTCTTATCGAACGGTGCTGCAAGAAGTTATTCATGAAGTAAACATGTTACAAAACAAACATCAAACCTTTTTGTCATAAACTGCAAACCTGATTTACTTTCGCATTCGCAATATTAAAAATAATAATCGTATGCAAAATAGTGCCTCCTACTCGAACGTCTTGAAATAAATATGTACTGGTCAAACGAGTAAGGACTTTTAATAAGATTTAAGACGTTCTTATTATTGTGTGTTTAAATCAACGTACGTTGTACCTACTTACGGAATAACTCGAACACAACGCATTCATCGTATGATCGAGCGATTCGATTTATTATGGCAATATACGACGTCAAAGCCTTTTGTGTTTTTGCATAGCGTCGAAAAACGGCAAAGGTCGAGCAGCAGGATAAAGTTATTTATTCCGGTAACGAGGTGGCCAAAGCTGAGCTGAGGTCCCACCGAGACTTGCTGGGTGCCCGAATGTGTTGTTTTTAAAGTTGAAGTGGAATCCATGGAGCCATGGGCGCGGTAGTAATCTCATCCTGATAACAAAACCCAGGAGGGTGCATGTACCGCGGACGGTCGTATGTACATAAGACTTTTCAACTACTTGGAGAGGTGTGTGTCGGTTAACTCGCTCGGCGGCTTTACGACGTGCTCGCGAAACCCGAGCTTAAGGTCTTCATTATCGCCGCCATCAGCCATACGTTAAACCCCACAGCACCATAAACAATTTCAATTTTAATAAAAAACCTCATTAACTTAACTGTCAAAACCGGCAGCCGAAGGAACATTCGATTACGCCATTTCGAGTACTGATCACGAGCAGGATCTGAATGGAGGATAATGATATTAGCTCCACAAATAACGCTGCTGAATGCAGATGAGGGCACCGTCTAATCTAAAGTTGGCGCCTGTCAGGCCGCTTTAAATAACAAGGTACTCGCACGCGCAAATGTCGATGCCCAACGGCTAGCTGGCGCGCTTTTCCAATGACACGTACATCCGAGCGAGGGAAGGAAAACACGTGTGAAAAACAGAACGAACATTGGCGTTGAAGCGGCCGCGGGCGGCATTCGCGAGGCCCAATCAGACCGCCTTCCGGCACGCTAGATAGATGGCGGAGGCTAAAACTGGGATTGTGTAATAAAAACCAGCTGTTTGGAGCACCGCCACGGAAAAAGTGTAAATTGTGCGGCATGTTTACAAACACCGGGCTCGTAATTGTGAGACCTTTGACTCCCGGCTCCCCGGGTCTCCCACACCGTCCCCGCCCGATTCGCTAACCGTAACTGATTCGCTCGAGATTAAATGCATAATCGACATTTATTTTTTATCTCACGGAGGTGTCAACATTTTTTGCTGCACCGTCATAATGACGGGCCGAAATTGCAGTGTACACCTTAGCGGTTTCATTTGAAACGAACATTCAACTAGTTTCGAATTTTGATTTGACAGCACAAATTACCGGGGAACTTTATCCTACGAAGCGCAACTACATATTAGTAACCTCAATGCGTCAGCGCCGCGAGGGGACGTATGAAAAAGTTTTCAGATCTATGTTGCGAAGGCGACTGTGTCTCTATGTTTATAGTGCATGGCGCGATATGTTCGGCCATTACGTAGTTAGCTGAAGCACTAGCGGCAATGGAAAAGGTCAGCGCCGGCGAGCGGGCCGGTGACGAATGCAAGAGGTTGATGAACGCGAACGATCTATTTTGGAGCGAGTAAATGCGGCGGCGGGACCGAGTGACATTTAGAGTTTAGACGGGCTAGGTGCATCCGAGACGGGACTATGAATAGGAACACGGAGGCCCTTAGCTATCGCTGCGGAAACGACGTACCTACATGCAAAACCCTGGATTGCTGGTGATTCAGTACACCACAGCGCAGGTCGTGAGAAACGGGTCTATGCACGGTGATCCATCAAACCGGTCTTAGAGTTGGGCGTTGATAGGTCCCTCGCAGGAATTCTAAGATTGAAAAGTTGTTGTTTACGGCGAGTTTGAGGTGTTTGCGGCGCAGAGGATGTTTAACGCTCCGACATTCCGGCCTATACAGAGTACGAACATTCAGATGCATGCCACTTGGATCAGCACTTAGGGTGATTTGAACTCAATCGTCTGTATCTAATCGTAAGGGATTTTCGTTAAAATCTGAATGTATCGCAAGTTTGACAAGTTTCTAGAGAACGACAGCTGCCGGCGCTATATTTAACATCGATCTGTCTGTAATCGTAAGTGCAATCCGTCCTTATTAAGAGAATCCAACACCTCTAAATAAAGCAAATCTTGATGGACACCAACTTCTTCACGGTATTGCAATGTAACATTTTCATCGGCTAAGAAAATTGAATTCGGAATGATTACTTCAGAAGCGTCTATATAAGGACTTGCATCTTGACTGAATTTTCATAGTTTCGTATAAGACCATAGGAGTCGTCTCTGGGCAGCGCGGCCGACGCGTGAAATATTGCGTTAAACCGTGAACAAATTAGTCTGCCCAATCGATCGCACGCACACGCACGGATTTTACGAGCTCTGTCCGACTACACGTTTCTCAACGGATAAACGACCGTAATTACTAGTTTGGTTGGGCGTCATTGCTAGAAAAAACAAAAACCTATTCAGAACATTCGAGCACATCCTCCGAAACATTCCTCTAACCGCTACTAATGGAAAATAACCAAACTTATCAGAGGGCACTCGACCGAGTTAGATACTGATGATCAGACATAATTAGCAGTGGCTATGGGCGAAATAACCCATTAAACAAAAATGATACAAATCGTAAACATAGGTACCCGAGAGCGATCCAATTCGGAACATTTTAATTAGGGTGCGGCGGCATAATGCGATACAGTTTCGAGATTCGAGACAAAGCCAGTAACAAGTACAAAATAAGTGGACGGACCGGTCCGCCGCCGGAGCTTCGCAGAAGTTAGTTTTTTTCTCAAATGCGATCTCTTTCCACGCCGTCGCTCCGACCATTAGGTCCCTCTTCGGCCCACATCGGCGTTCACGACCCATTTCACGTCCCGATTGCGAGTATCGGATTCGCGGGCCCGCTGCACCGGCATAAATAGGTTAATTGATCTATGTTGATTGGTACACAAATCAGGAAGAGTTCAGCGACCGCCGCGGTGACCTAACGCGCGGGATATCTGCGCCCATCGCGATGTTCGCACGCACTGACTCCGCTCGACACTAATAAGATTAAACGAGCAATGACTAACAATCGATTAAAAACGTCCGTCGCCGCAAAAACAGCGCTTTACTTGTATGGTCGCCATCGACTTATTGGAGATAAAAAAGTAGCTAGTTATTTGGGGCGAGTACTAGGCGCGCATAAGGTAAACAGTGCTTTCATTTTTATTCGTCCTCGCATTCTATTCAGGTTTGGGCTGTCACTTTTTCTTTCGTTGCGGCGGTAGTAGTGGCGCGTTCGGAGTAGGATCTCGATCGCTCGCGGGCAGCCTTGACCTTCGGCTGCGATCGGTCGAGCGGGCGAACGTCGACCCGCGCTCCAGCGCGCCGCGCGCTGGCGACTCTCGCATGCACGATGCACCGTGTTTGTCTACACTCTACAGGCTTGCAGCACCCCACACTCTTCCGCAGTTATGTGCTCCGAGTTGCGTGACATCTCCGCCCTGCCATTATTAACTTTCTTATTGTTTGAGACCAATTTATCAACAATTGGACTCGTTTGCATTTTTATAAGGAATTCTTCCTGTTATTCGAATGCCGGCAAAGTCAAGACATAAGTCTCTCTTGGGACATTCTTTCACGAGCCTCTCACGTGAGGTAAACAGCGGAGACGGCCGCAAATGAGATGGAACAGTGTTTGCGGGTATCGATGTCTTGCCTCCGCCAGGCAGGGGCGCCGCGCCGCGAGCCGTGACGCGCGCTTCCGCCCGCGCCGCCGACAACCACTCAACTGTCTTCGCAGGTACGAGACCTATTCAAAGTATTCAAACACAGGACCAGCAACCTATCAGTTTGCAGACTATTGAGTAGGAATGTGATGGTAGAAAAAGCGATGAATAAAAGATTTTTCTCATAATGTAGAAAGAGTACATTATTGTCGAAGCAAGGGAAATTGGCAATTGCTGGAGGTGGCAAATGGGAGTCCGCCAAATAGGCAAATGGGAGTCCGTTTAATTTAATACGAAGCTAGCAATTGCCCTTCCAGCTGAGACAAATATAGTGATTTCTCAAAAATTGTGCAAGAAAACAAAAATGTACTTTCTGAAAATGATAAGGCATGCATTTCTTCTCGCCGCTTCAAGAAATTGTCTTACGCCTTTCGATATCTGTCTGTAGGCTTTGCAAATTACACTTAACAAATAATCTATAACTGAGCTTGCAGCTTCTTTTAAATCTGGAATCCTTTACACGTCAATTTTCTATATTTTCCGTAAAAACAATTAGCCACTGTATGTTAAAATAAAACAGAGTATTTTTTGCATTGCCGCCTCTTAATTTTTTTTTAATAATAAGTTGTAGTGTATTTTTGTTCCGAAAACGCCATAAGTTATTTGAGACAACTAAAAAGCGATAAGTCACAGCTACTGATCTTCCGTTTTGGCTGTTTAGGACCTATGCCTTTTATTTATATGGCGGTTTCAACTTTTTAAAACGCTGTACAACGACAAATAAGGGATTTTGTTTGCAACATTGTAAGTAGTCGAGCAAAATCGAGCCGCCAAGATTTTTTATTTTTTAAATTTTGACTAACCATGAACTTCACTTCCTGATATTTTACCTTAGAGCATTAAACCAACCGGAGTGGCAATTGACAGGCGTTCCCCTCTGCCAAATACGTATGACCAGTGGTCATACGTATTGTATGGACTGACGTTTATCTGACGTAGCTATTTTCACGTTCCGCATACATTTGACGCTCCCCTCCCCCGCAAAAATCGGCAGACTTTTTATGTATAGAAAATGACACATGTGACCACTCCTGTTGGTTTAATGCTCTAAGTATTTTACCAATAAAGTCAACATTGCCGATGCTCTTTGAGAAAAATCTTATAGGAGTTTAGACATACACAAAAGGCAAGTGAAACTTTCGAGAAAACTTTTTGTAGACATTTTACAATGCTTGGTTTACTTATTATTTTTAACTTGAGATAATTTAGGTAATTCCATGTTAAAACTTGTCAGTTGTCTGCGAGAAGCTAAACACAGTTATTAATAATTAGTTAATTGATTTATGAATCTTGTGGTATGCACTCGCTCGCGGGTCGGCGCAATTGTACGTCCGTCCCACACTCGCTGAATTATTATGCCTTAACGGCTCACGTGAATGGCTCATACGCTACGCGATTCATTCAATTTGTTAACACTCGACGCGCGGTCAAGGGCATCGTCCAACGCGCGCCGACAACCGAACACACCGTACCCCGCCGCCACGCAGCCAGCCATGGATCCACGAAATAATCGAGAATCGATACAATTGTTACGGGTTTTGGTAAAGGGCAAATGATGTTACCAAGTATTATTAGGTTAAATTCGAATTATCACCCTACATTATAGGTACTTGATGGTTATTGTTTGCTGATAGCTTTTGTTTTCAGTTGTTTGCTAAACTTTCAGCGCTCTAAATAGAAGTGTCCCGTCATGCTACGCTAGCGAAGAAGATGGGCCCTAATTGCACCATGTAAGGCAAGGCAAGCCAACCCCATGAGGTCCCCAAGACCTTCGACGAGACCACTAACTCTTAGGTCATTTACTCCAATTACGTAACACCCGTGTAACAACTATAATCGGTGGAATTTTTATTGACTAATTATTCGCGTTTTTTTATAAGCGGTGAAGTCAGCGGATATGGCTAAATATTCAAGTAGTGTATCATTTGGAGGCTAACAATAAGGTATAAAAAAGATATCGCACGTCGATATCTACTGAACAAGGTACTAGGGTACTAGCCGCGAGAAAGAGTTAATGCGAGCTCGGAGGCTGTCCGAGATGCAATGCAGCCACATTCCGCGCCGGTGACTCGACTACCATTGTACATCCTTGCCCTAAAAGACGCATATTTATTTAGAAAAACGAATTAATGAAGTCCTTCTGTATAAGGAATGTGTCCAGCGCCGTGAGCTTCTTTCTCATATAAACAAACACAACGCGTTCATTAGATTGAACAACTTTTGAGAGTGAGTGAGCTATTGCCGGAGTCAACGGCCAGACGGATTAAAGGGACGATTAACGAGCAGTTTAATTTATAATCAGAATAATAAACTTACGGAAGGACCGCGCATGCCCACATCGCTCATAGTGTCAACAAAACGGTCCCAACTGTCCCACTGAGCTCTTGTAAATCAACGAGTTTTGGGCTTTCCTGGCACGCGACAAAGCCGATGTTCCTCCGCCCTCGGCGACACACACTTTCGGTTTCGCTAAACTTCAATGCTGATGATTTAGAGCACGATAAAAAGCACAAAAGAGCTGATACCAAAACCGGTCGAAGGGCGCCGAAATCTGTAATTATGGTAACGAGGAACGGCCGGAGCGGGTTTATTAGTTCGCTCCTGCACGATGAAAGTCGTCAATAACTTGAATTTATGGAATCGGGATCGCACGTGGTTTCGGCCTTTCAACATCTGTCTGATAAAGCTTTATCGACACCGGAAAACCTGGTGAGATTTGCCGGTGAGCAGCGGCGGCGGTACCTACCAGGGGAGCGTGACTGATAAGGAAGTTACACAAGCCAGGAGCCAAGGTCGCGGCAGATGTGGGAAGTACAGGCGCGCCGTTCAGCGCTTATCTGGAGTGTTTGCCAAGTATAAATAAGCAGCGGCCGACACACGGCCGGGACTTGGTTACGTTTCCCTCCTCGAACAGAACGACGTATTTCACGTGTGTTCAGTTCATGCTCCGCCTTTTTGTGTTTGGGAGTGGGTGGTACGGGTGTGAACGCACTCGTTACTGTGACGTCGTGAGAACTTGAACTAGCTCGTGTTAGCAGCCACACGTGGTCGAAGCTCAAAGCGTCTTGTGTACAATATTGCGCAACGGATAATTCGGTGGAATATGCTGATAGGAGCGTTCGGAAATTAGAGCAATGCGGAATGTTTTGACGCCGCACCAATCGGGGTTTATGGGCGATGTTTCAACAGTAAAATATGTCCGAAAACAGAATGGCCAATGGCCATTGGTTCCGAGGAAAACAATGAACTTGCGTCTCGAAGGCCTCTTGCTTTGAACGCCTTGCCGGTTTTCGCATTCGTATTAACGATATCCGATAGCTACCGATGGGAGGATAATTTTAGAACAGGACCCAAATTGTTTTTAAATCTTCGGGTCTGTTTATGTGTGCGGTATCCGACCGATAAAGAGTTCACGCCGGCTCCGCGGGAGGCGGATGACGCTAACATTCCAAAACCGAACGTTATTAATTCTTATTAATGTCGATGAACGCTCAAGACGTTTATCTTCGATTTGTGCCTATACTCCTGCGCTTCCTGCTCGCTGAGGATTTATCGGCTAGCGCACAAGCCGCATGTCGCGGCTAATTCCTCTATCGTGAAATGCTACGAAAGTGGCAGGAAAATTTAAGTATGCGCTTAGAAACAACAAATCCGTCTTTAAGTATCGAGAACTAGAACAGTCATATTTCATGCCTATCCCTTAACGTACCGCCGGTCTACACTGACTATCAGTGAGCGATGTTCATTCAGTGAGGCAGAAACCGGCCCAGGAGCAAAACGCGCTATAATCACACGTTCCAAGCAACCTTACCGCCATCTCCACAGGCGGTGAAGTGGAACGCGCTGACGAAGCGAAAACCACTCGGCAGGAATCCGGTCACAGGCACTGGGTCAGTGGTCCCAGGAGCCACCCCAGACATCCCTGTCCCAAGGCCGGTCATAATTAAAATGACATCAACCGCGTGGGAACATACGAATGGCGGCAGACCGGTCCAACCGGCGGATTTAATTGCGCCACTGCTGATTAATATTGGCATAAACGTTTGCTTAAACAACGAAACTGAAAGCGCGGTAACAAAAAGGACAAGAAAGTACATACAGACGGTGATGCGTCAGCGTCCTGCCTCGCCCCTCTCGAAACACTTTGTTCCAAGCTAGCCGTCCCGTCGCACAAGTTTGATGCCATTCCTAACTTTAGACTGCGGCAGGAATGTAGGAAGTAGGTCTTGTATCTCGCTATATCTGGTGCAAGCGGATTAGGAACCGTAGGTTCGAGTGCGCGTGTGGCCGCGACATTTCCCCCATAACAATGAGTGATAGCATCCGTCCCTTTCGCAGCGGACCTTGCAGTGCTGTTGCACCGGCCAGGTTCAATATCCCAGACCTTGGGCGAGCGAGAGTTCCCGCGGCCAGTACAAACTAGTTACTCATGCCAACACCACCTGCGATAAGTTGTAATTTTCCTATTTTTAGCATACCGAAACGAGTCGAGATAATGGCTTTAAAATTGACGATAATGTTTTCAATCAATTCTGCGTGTGTCCATGGTTTGCATCGATTTATATCATAATTTGAAAGGTTGTGGCTGTCAATTTAAGCAAAAACAGACAGCTAAATTCGCTGCCGTCAATTTGCATGCAGCTGGCGGCAGTAGGCTTGTCCCTGTCATCTTGATACTGTTTTCCGAAAATCAAGCGACATTTCATGTTACTTTAACGAGCATACCTGTCAAAAAAATCTTCCAAATATCCCGTTCAGTATTTAATTACCAATCGTTCTCGTAAACGGTTTTATTATCTGTACTAGGGCGTCAGAAAAGCGTCGAAGTAAATTGTTTGTCGGCGGATTCGCACGGTCAGCGGTCACGGTTCGACATATACGAGCTTCATAAAAACCGAGTAGTTTATGATTTCTCTACCAGGAAAACTAATGAAGCGCCGGTGTGGTCGCGGTCGCGCACCTACATCAAATATACGGTCGGCCAATTAGATGTCGGGCGAATCGCGAAAATATAAATATTAGTAGACCCGACAAAGGTTTTTAATCACCAATCTCGATGCGTTATGCTCCTTTTGCGGTCCGAAATTACAGGTTGCGCGAGTTCGCTCACCCCGCGCTTAGGGCAACTATGCGCTGTATCGTGTGAAAAATTACTCAGGATTTTGCTCTTATTTCCCATTATAAGTGGCATTCGATACATATAATCTACCCGCTGAATATATTAACGAGCACGCTCTCGATTAACCGAATTAGCATTGATTTAAAATACAAAATAGGTGAATGTTATGCGTCCGACGAGAAAAAGAATGAACGAAAGTAAGCGTCTAAGTGAGCGGCGCGCGAGTGCATCGCGGGCGGCGACCGGCGGGCTGTGACGTCACGGGCGCCGGAAATCGGCCGCCATCATAGGCACGGTTACATTTTGAGTTTAGAAGAAAGTGCTGTGGCCTAGGTCAGTTCGGAGCAATTGTACGCTAGCCGGAGGCTTCGGCTGGCGGGTGATGTAATCGTAGGAGAACTTCAGTGTTATTTGTGTGAAACAATTTTGTGATCATATTTGTTATAATTTTAGCTCGATTAACTTAACGCTGATGTAGTTTTAGAACTTAAATTAACTGTTATAAAAAATACGATACAATTATGATCACCACGTGACTCAACGCAAAAACTTTAATAAAATTTCTGCTGCTTTAATAGCAGCGCTATTAAAATATATATGGCGTTCTTTTTACGTAACGAATTATTTGAACGTGTAGCATACGTTCTGGTTTGATGGTTGCCCGAATGATCGATTCTTATAAGAGCGGTTCGTGTTGTAGGTTAATAATAATGAATAAAGGAGCAAAACGCACAGGGCGAAGATGTTTCAGCGAGTAGCAATGGCTGTCCACAAAGTCAAACTTACCATCTTTGAACTAAAGCTACTAAGAGACTTATCAACGACAGTTTTTAGACGAAAAACTTAACAATTCTTTCAGGTTTAGGTGAATGCCGAAGAAATGCTGATCTTTCGATTTGGTAAATTAAACGGATTCTTAGTTTCGTGATTTTAGTAACTTAATTGTTTGTATATTTACTATTTCGTAGTTTGTTTTTAGGATTCCGCAGCCAATATGGTAAAACCTGAAGCCATCGTTTTTTTTTATCGTGTTCAATGCATTCACGTTGCGATTTCGCGCGCGTGCCAAAATTTAAATTCGTCGGATAATCCGATGTGGGTCAAACATACAGACAGACGCACAAAAGAAAGAGTGGAAACAATTGCATTACTGCGTACGTGTTTTTTTAAGTTTTGTGTTCATTAAATGTAAACAATACTAGACATTGCTGTTACCTGAATACACTTTTTTCTAAATACGTACTTCGCTCGTCGTTTTCATCATCATCTTACTTAATTCAATTATCTTAAGTCAATGAAAAATTAAGTATAATGAAAGTTCTGAGAAATCCAAAGAATGTATAAATATACTGTTTCAAATAAATATACTAAAACAGTAAAGATGCGTGTAACAAAGAAAATTAGCCAAATAATCTTAATTCTGAGCATCACGCCTTTAAATATGAATAAGCCTGAGTATTGTATAAAAACGTTCTGTTCCTATTAATATTCTAAACTCTCCGATGCCGAAATTAGGATTGAATAGGAATTCCTCCGAAGGGCCGGCGGAATTCTTGTCCGATCTCATTTTTCCAATAAGATTTGGATTACTTACAAGTTTTCGCGGACAAAATCTTTGTGAAGCCTCGATAATTACCTGGAAAATAAATAAAATACATTGAATAACGAGTTTCATAAATTGAATTAGTAATTTAATAGTCTGTGCATGTTTTATCATCATTGGGTACGGTACACAAATCACTTATTTTTAGCCTAACACGCAAGGACAAGGGAAGATATTTATTTATTTATAGATAGGGTCTGCTGTAATAAAAAGTACTTACAACGACAAATACAACCCTTTGGATGTTTATTTTGATTGTAAATAGCCATTTGAAGTTTATTATTTTGCCATATCTTGTTTAACTGGGCCAACATCGCAGGGTTTCATTCCATTACCTTTATTAAAGTTTTAATTGGCGTCCTCAGAGAATACAGACTACAATAGAGTACAAAGTTACATAGTGTTTTGTTATTTTGCTCCGAAACGATGGACATCCCAAAGACAAAGCTTTTACCGTGTCGCGTGTAGTGTTTACGTTTACCTAAAGTCTCAAGAGAAACCGTACGTCATTGCGAACAATCGAGTAAAAAAACATCCAGTACCTACCTCAAAGGATCACGCACGATCTTTGTCTCGAGAAAATTGAAAGAATTTCTGTAAACATCGGACGAGATATGCGTCGCAACTCGCAACACAAACAGCGCGACACCCGTTGCGCGCAGAGCCCTCGACGTACTATGATCGCGCGCGGATAAATCGATACGTCGGTCGGTTATCGCGCTCCAAAATTCAAATTCGAAAATGGAAATTCTTTAATTCTTTTGCGTTTAAGGAATTCCAGCGGCTCGATACTCCATGTTTTTTACTCTTTCCGACGTTAGTGTTGTATCAATCAACATAGCCAGCTTAACGTGGCCCTCGCCGCGCGGGCATTGTCCCTAGTGGGGAGGGATCAATGCGGAATGAGGGGCCCGGGTTAAATGGTCCGGGTATATTTAAATACGCGTCTCAGCCGTTAGCGTTTCCGATAGGCGCGTGACGCACTTGCACCGGAGGCGAATACTAAGTGAGTCAGCTAGCCGGGGTCAACACTAACAGCTAAACATTTGTGGGCCCCACATTGCTGCGCTCCGCCGCCAGCCAGAGACCGCGCCAAGATCGTAGTACATCGATGAGATACTACGATCTTCGAGGCAAATTGCGTTTAAAACCACGCAGTGTACATCGAATATATTTCAATGATTATTGCAGTGTGATACCGCGGTAGATGCCAGTGATAATTTATCATACTTTGCAGGTAACCTATTACCAATACGACGCCTATGCCATATGTTATTACATTAATAAACGAATATACGGATGTATTTTGTGCCAATGGGGTGAAAAATTTACTAATTCATTTATCAGCTTTATGCCATTTGTCGTTTTAATGGTAAGGATAAATTATAAAAGTAAGGAGTAAATTACATCCAATTTGTGCCAATTATCGGGTTTTAATAAGCCGATAAATTGATGTATAGCGACACGGTCCGGTTCAATTACTGGCCGACCGACCAGCCTCCAAAACAAGTCCTTAATGAAAATAAATAGACTTGAGGACATGCAACAGATGCCGTTTTTACATACAGTCGTGTCTACTGCACCTTTACATGACAATGACGTGTTTATTTTTATGCTTAAAGTCAACGAGTTGTCGGAAGATATTGCCCAGATGTAGAATTTTCAATACCTTGATTACCAACGGATTTGGCTATACTGAGAACAAAAGCACGTAAAGTACACCAGACCATTCTTAGAGGCCCGTAAATCGAACCATTCACAAACTTCAAGTAATGCAAGCCCGAAGATTGCCCCCTGGGTTGTTTTTTCTTATATGATAGGAGGCAAACGAGCAGACGGATCACCTGATGGTAAGCGATTACCGCCGCCCATGGACACCTGCAACACCAGAGGTGTTGTGAGTGCGTTGCCGGCCTTTTAGATGGGAGTACGCTCTTTTCTTGAAGGTTTGAAGGTCGTATCGGTCCGGAAATACCACAGGCGACAATCCATTCCACAGATTAGCTGTGCGAGGCAGGAAGCTGGAGAAGCTACGCTACGCGCTAATACGGCTCACCCCACCGGTCACCCGTCACGAAACTAGACCTCTATTACCTACGCTTAGTTACTACGCATCGCGGTGCTGGGCTGTCTGTCGCGACCGCTGCAGCCAGGCGTCAATATCATCACGAAACCGTTTAAGGTTGTAACGCGATAAAAAGCAATGAACAAATTCCACCACTTGATTACCGCCGGACATAAGTCAGTCGCGGGCAGTAAAATTAAAAACGCGTAAAGGCTGCGGTGGTCGCCTGCCGGCTTCAATTAGATTTCGCGAAAGGCGAACAATAAGAAATAAAATGTGATCTTTTACGAGGCCTCACGAGCCGGTCAGCGCTCGTAAACGGGGGAATGCAACGGGCCCGTGTAAACTTAAAAAAGCAACGCAACCCCGCGCTCGCCCGAAACCGCCGAGACGAAATTTGATGGGCACTTTATGGCGTCAAAAGTGGGTCACGCGCGCAACTGTACCCCTGAGCATGGAGCCCTGACGGGGACAAAGGGCATTACCGCACCACGCGCACAAACATTATCAAACCGACCAAATGCCCAAAACTGCCGATTCAGCCCCGATAACAAAAACGCGCTCGAAGAATTGAGGTGCGGAATAGTTTTTATTTTGTAGGTATACGTGCTTACACCTTGGAGTATCTGACACCTGTATCGGTGAACGTATCGCACCCGCGTCAGCCCCTACAGGAAACTCATTTCAGCGGGCTCAGCAAGACTGATTAGTTTTCTAGACGAGGATTAGCGTGGGAAACTTTGTCCCCAAACGTGACGCAGAGATTTTTTGGCTCATCGATTTAGTGCAAATACGAACGAAACATAGAATCGGTTTTGCGCTCACCGCGGAATGCAAAACGGAATCTCGGCGGACTCTGTTGCGGATTCCCAGACGGCGGCGGAGGTAAAAAGCGGTCGGCTCGGCCGCCTTATAAATTATGAACCCGAACTGAGGTTATTAGTTGTCGAAATGACAGCAGTGGGCCCCGAAAGTGACGCTGTACCGTTACAAAACCTAGCGAAGGAGCGAGGGGCGACATAACAAACGAAGGGCGTTAGGGTCGGCTATCCAGTTTGGACTCGTTTGTTTTGCGCGTTCGGAATTCAAGTTCGCCGTATAAACGACTCGCGGACGCGTTTCGAATTAAGAATACGATCGGGCGATAATCGATTTAACGAGAGCAGTCGTGTTTATTAATTTATATTGACGGAGATGCATACAATAACATTGTTATCTGTGACATATTGAACTGTCCGAGACCGAGTAATAAGTCAACGACTCGAGTGAAATGAAAGAATCCCCTATTGATATCGATTGTTATGCGGACGTCAGTCCTACCTCCCAGGAAGACTAATCGCGTTTATGAGGTATATAGACATGACATACTGGAAATATTACTTACTGCTCATAATATAGTTGTGAATTCATCAATTGACGAGATATTGAAAAATTACAATGGAAAAACAACGGTGAATATAATGACCAAAAATGGAAGCCGCAGCTTGTAGTTTGCCCAATAAGCGCTAAGTAGGTAGACATATAGTTACGCGTCCGCGCACACCAATATCTGCACATTACGTGCATCCGGCGAGCTTTCGTCCGGCGCGGCCGTCTTTGTCCGCCGGATGCCTTGCGGTCGCACGCAATTTCATAACCTCTGCACTCTCACTACCCATGCGGCCCTGGTAGCGTATGTACGAGACCAATACAAAGTAAATGGCTCCAAACGTCATTAAAACTAACTAGGCAGCGATAGTATTCAATTCTACTTATATAAAGTAGGTAATATACAGTGTGTAAGTCTAATACGGGCGAATCTCTTAACGGTGGTTAGTATAGGACAAAGCAAAGGTAATTAGATAACATTTACTTAAAGTTGCAACAATAATTTGGTCCATACAAAATAATTCAGCCCGCAATGTAAAGCAAACACACGTTAAACGCTCGTTGACAGTTGCTAATGAACATTTGACATTTCGGTACCGCAACCATGTTTACAGTACATTGCTGTTGAGAAATTTAAAAAATAATAATTATGAGGTCGCAATGACCTGCAACTTAAAAAAACCTTTTACTTCATGATTACACTAATGAATACTATGTCCGATTTAATTTATCGCCCGTATTAGACTTACACACTGTATAAATATAATGTAAATATAAGTATATTAAAGCAAAACAATTGGTATACCTACAGTTTGCCGACGAAATAAAAATTACATTGTTGTTTTGAATACCGTCGTCAAAATGTAAACTCATTTAAGTGCAACCTGAAACCAATTTGATTAAATTAGCTAACAATGTGAATAAATTAGTACAAAGAAGGCGGGTACTAAACGATTATGACCACCTAGATAACGGAACGGCGAAAACAATGATCGAATTAGCAAGGTCGGGCACCCTGGCTGAATAGCTTGCATCAATCATCCCGCTGGTGTTCTCATAACAGAAAATCACAAATTGGGATGAACCATTTTTTTACAATGTATAGTAAACTCAAAACCATTTGGAGGGATAGGTTTTCTGAGCAATATGTACTTATTAGATTAATTAAATATTCAATATACTACGAGATATCATTTTTTTTTAAAATAACCTTTAATGACCTTCAAACAGCAGTGCCACGGTGACGTCACTAGTGCCTGTATTAGGAGGAGGATAGAATGCACGCAAAAACGTAGAGAATTATATAAAATGTCATATCACACTAAATTTGCATCTCATTTTTTCCTTAATGACAAAGTGAGACAAAAAGGACAAAAAATAATGTCACTTGTTGTAAAAGGGTCTTTACAAAACTTCAAAGTCGTAAGTCCGAATTGTAGTCAAATGTTTTATTCTCATGCAATAGTTTATAAAAATTGTGTCATGAATATATTGTAAAAATTTACCGAAATATATTAAATTAATTACTTATATGTGCATTGTATAAATGAACAGTTTTTTTTCTTAAATAAACATCGCTCAAAATATTTTATCATTTAATTTGGACCCGTTGACGTCAATGTCACTCTACTATCAATGACACTAATGACAGTAGTATGTGGGTTGCGTTCGTATAAAATGCGTTCAAGAAGCGTACTTGTCCCTCTCTGACGTCATCATATACAATAATTGTTTTATTATTTAAAAAAATAAATAAATGTCGCATTGCAAAATCAGCGAAATTAGTTTCTTAAATATGTCTATTCTACTGAAAAAAAAATAAAAAACAGGGTATATTTTTTTTTGGTTCATCCCAATTAGGTATCACGTCAGCGGCTGGATGCGCAATAAGTTTCTCGGAATCGTAATAAGTTCCACTTCTTTACAGCTTTATTTAAATAGTCTATCGTGTTTAATAGGTAGTTTTATTACGACAAAAAGCGCCGTTTTTTGTTCACATTTTAATTGGTGACCTTATGCGTTGGGGTTAATTTGTCCGCCTGCTTGTTCCGACCTACCTCGATGTCGATTGCGTGGGAGCCGGGCCTTCTATCTTATTTATGCATTCATAAATAGCCTTATCTCCTCCTCCGTTTAACATCAATAAGCGACTATTTCAAGATCCGTCAACACAACTTATTGTATCAATAATTGAAGTGAAATCAAGTGCGTCTAAAAATAACATCGTTGCGCAAGTTTCAATTTTAAAGGTACACTTTTACGTAAACGGAGGCGCGCATTGGCGGTGTTTTTTGGATGAGTTCGGGGCCCAAATACTTGCATTTGATTGCGCGCGTGATTGTGCGAATCAAGCTGCGCGTTGCACTTTAACGATGCATTAATCTGGTCCAATTGGAAGCTGCAGTCACACATTCCTGGACAAGAGGCCGACAGGGCTCATGACCACACAGGACTTAAAACTTTTAAAGCAGAAATTCGTACTATGAAACCAGGCCGAGTTATGTATGAATATTAGCATAGGTTGACCAGGGATACATGATCACGCGACTGGTGGTCAAAGGTATCAGATGAAGCGATCTATCAGGCAGGCTACCACAAGGGAAGCCGTCTATGTGTGGGAGCTGTCTCCGCTGAACTGGTATGCCTATGCTGTCCACTGAAACGCTCTAATGGGGCCATTCAGCTTATGTCCTTGTCGTTTTGTTTTGTTATTGAATGTTTTTAAACGCTTTCTCGAATTCGCTGAATGTTTTGTACAAGTATCTCGCTTCACGCATCACGAAGCAGTCATTAAGTTTGCAATCTCCTTTGTGCAGCTCGACCGTGTCAGTAATATCGGCTAATACACGTAATCTGGCGCTGCGCCCAAATTGTACTTGTAAAGCATCAAAAGATGTCAAAACTTGACTGGGTCCTGCCGGTAAAATAGCGCTTTGTTTGGTAAAATATGAATGGGTCTCGGTTCCTTTATTCGATCGAAATAAACGGTAACGGTGACTGGGGTGTGCACAGTGCACGCAATGCTATACTCGCCCTCAACCGAAAAGACGACTAGGGCAATAAAAAACTTAAGCTCGCCGCGTTATCAGTTTCCCATTGCATTGCACGGAGCGAGCGGAGACCTCTAGTGCAGGTAGTAAACCTACATAAAGGAATGTCGATATGGTCGATAAGTTGAGTGAGTGAATATGTACATTTCTTGTGCACGAATTCAATATTATTATAATAAAAGTGGAAATACGGTGTATCATTATAATTAAAAACATGTGCATAATATTTAAAATAAATAATTTATATAATTTCTTTATTTAAGGTATAGAAGTGTAAAACTCAAGTATAAAAAGGTTAACTACGTTACTATTTACTAACTTATAATAGTCATTAAATAACAAAACAGTACATAACTAATTAGAAACTAAAATAAAATAGAATTACATCGACGCTTAAATCACTTCGTAATCGACACATTGCCAATTTGCCATCACTACGACCTCCGAGCTTTATTACGCTTGCTTCGTATTTTATGACCTCAGTCGTCTTTTCGGTTGAGGGCGAGTATAGTACAGTCGGCGAGAATAGTCTCTCAATTTCGTTAAGTTAGTGAGTCCAAACATGCATGTAAATACCTTATGGCAATGTCACCTATTCGTTAGTCATTCCGCTGAGGGACGATGAAACTTTGTTTCCAATTGTCAGTCTCTAGGTACTCACGATTTGAGAAAATAGTGATACCTAGGTATTGTGGAAACAAGTGATTGCGACATTTGCATAGAAATAAAATCGAAGGTGACTGTACGCGGTAGCGGCTAAAACTAGACTTGGATTTACATGTAGAATGCGCACCTATGTATTAGCAACGGCCTCCAACACTAAATAATGCATGATAGGTTAATTGCTGCGAACCGATTAGCTTTTGGCAGTTTTTTCCGGACACTAAAAAACATGATGCTTTGTTTATGATCCATAATTACAATACGATGGAGAGGCAATCACCGAACCACTCATTATACTGTACAAATAACTACATATTTATACATTCACAATGAAACGAGTTAATGTGATACCTATTACTGCCGTCTAGAGAAAAAAAGTGTAAAAAATATATGTTTCATACATACTTAAAGCGTTTTTTAACCATAGTTCCTACACTAGCAGCCTACCGAGGCAGCCCAAGCGGTTTTTTTAGTTATTTATTTATTGGCAAATTGGTGTCCAAAAAAATGGACGGCTTTAATGTATCACTATACTTCATCAAAAGCGTTTAAGTAAAAATAAACGCGAAGTTGGTCTAACGGAAAATTTAGATTAATATCAGATTTTTTGCATACGCAAAGCCCGTTTATGATTTGTGGTCATTAGGAGCCTACATCAAACGGTTCGCGTGCGACCCGAACGCCGCCGCAGGAACCGAAGAGGCGTATTTTATATGAACCTGGTTGGTGTCTGAGGCGTTTTTCGATTAACAGCTATGCAGCGTTGCACCGCCGCTGACGCAACGGCAAAAAACGTCTCAAATAACAACAGTTACGGACGATATGAGCAAAATATTATAATAAGATAATCATACGTCTGCTCTAAGAGGTCGGCGATTCGCTTTTTTAATGGCGGCGTGTCTGTCTGGAGATTTGTCCCGCCCCGCTTAACTAGTTCAAGGTTGTGAATAGCGCCGTGAATGGGTCTTTTATATTTGTTTGCGGATAGGTCGTCAGGTCGCGACGGACGCCCTTCAGCACTAGAGTCCGACAGGGAATCCGGATTAACAATAATTACCAGATGTGCAGGATTTCTTTGAAGACAGTATAAACTCAAAACGACTTGTGTTTGCAATTTCAGCTTATTGCCACCGGCAAGGATGATTTTGTGTCTACCGCGCGAATAATTGCGAATCGCGAATAGATAAACTACTTACGCTCACTCAAACTAAAGCCTAAGTTTAACGATGAAACAAACCACGAATCCCCACAACACGACCGTTTTCATTAATTTGACGATTCGCCAAATTGGGCGTATAAACAAATTACCATACGACAATAAGTCAACCGTGGTAAAATGGGTGCGAATATTTCGGACGGGCGACCGCCGCAGCACCAAGGCTGCATAGATAAAAGGAGCCGCCGGTTGACAGATATTTTGATACTTAATGCAAATGTCTTATATCTAACGATAATGTATGCATGCATGACGTATTCCGTGCCGGTGACCTGTTTTTCTGTCAAAGTTACTTGTAAGTGACTTTGCCGCGACTCCGCGGTGGTCTCAGCTCCACCTGGCGGTCGAACCCGGAAAGTGAAATGTCACATTGCATTTACTTTTAATTTTATTGTTTTACGTGACTCGATCACTTCATGCGCCGATAGCTTGGTAGCAATTTACAGATAATTTACCATTAAGATTAAAATAACATGTTGGTATCTGAACAGCAACACGTAGTCATTTTCGCTTCGAAATATCCAATTAATATTGAAGTAAAAAAAGCGCAGTGGTATAATAACCGAAAAACATCAAACAAATTAATAAACTAATCGCGCAAACCGTGTTTCTTATTTGAATCCGGACGCGGCCCGTGACGTGACGCTCGCGTGGCGATTAATTTAATTGTTAGTCGTTTTATTGGTCATTTGCAGACCTCCGGCTGTCGCTGCGGCCCTGGTCGGTCACTCCCCGACCGTTGCACTCTGTTACTAAACAAGATAATGTCTTCGTCATCGTCTTTTTGCCAATTCGGCGATAAGTGCATTTTTGACCGCACCCTAACTTATTTATTATCATACATTTAACTAATTCTGATATTGTTTAATAAGAATAAGTGTTACGGTGTTTGAATAACAGACCAATTAGATTGATCTACAAATGGAGAATTCGCAATTAGAGTCCGTGTTGCTAATAGGAACTATTGGTGTTTACGACTGGATTATGCGCGTGAGTCCGCACACGGACGGGCCCAGTCAATGACGGCTAGTGGTTCCAATTATACTCGTACCCTGTCTTCTGATCATGCTTAACTACTTAATAACACAGTCAATGTGAGCACAAACCCTATAATTATACAACGTCTATGATTAAGTAATGAGGTTACACTTTAGTTAATCTGATACGATAATATTCCGATAGGAACTGGTTCCAATTGGTAACAAATTTGACTACGTGTAAGCAATTAATTAAAGCTTTTGAACAACAGAGATGAATACCTAAAACGGTTCCACGCCGCCGATCCATATATCAACTGCCATTGACATTATTAGTTTTTCGTCTTAAAAGCGATAAACATCTAAATGAATTTTTGTATCATTGTACGACCGCTGCTTAAGTGGAAAACGACGCTAGGCGCGGACCAGATCAAACGGAGGCTCAGACAGACCAGCGTACACTGACCTCCAAAACCTAGACTTCACCTGTGGGCTCAAAGCTAGCGAAATCGCAAGGAGGTCACGCTAGACTAGCCGATGAGCTTATTTGTCGAAACACCGTCAGATACTCACGGACTAAATAATTCCCACCAAAAAAAATCATGTTAATAATCTAGGCCAAGTTATCAAAACGTCGGGTCCGCAAGAGTTATACCAGGTATCATATAATTCATCATTAAGTATTACATGGCGAATTCCCTACAGTGTACAATAATTATATTTCCTGAGTATTTCATGTCATTTGTGATACGAAACATTTGTGACAGGTGTGTCACCGAATGGACTCTGCGGAAGACCAGAGCTGGCTGTAAAGCGAGCAACATGCTGAGCTGGGTCCATTTGGTGACAAATTCAAATGTATTTTAGTTATTTCTGTCGTTTGTAACGAATAAATGATTGAGTTTACAGGAAGGTATACTAATTGGAAAATTTATAAATCGAGATCTCGTACCCGATTACTTTCGTAATCAACGAATAAAGATCAGAGGCTCTAGTATAAGTTTTACCGAAACAAAACGTTAGGACCGCGTTTGCGTTTAGCTGTCAAATCCCATACATATTGAGGGTAAAACGCAAACGCGATCGTAAAGTTTTGTTTCGGTAAAACTTATACTAGAGCCTCAGACACATGCTGGCTCCCACATCCTACAGGTAGAATACCAATGATATCGAAAGTAAAGATACGCCTGTCCGAACAATATTCGCTTGACATACTGTGACACACTGTGACAGCTGAAGACTAAGGCACTGTGGCCCGCAATTGCCCGTGGCGGGATACCGCATTGGACGAATTACTCGTGCGCGTTGGGCCTGTCTTTACGAAGTAATATATATATTAGGGATGCAACGATACCGATGCCGATAATCGTAAACCGCAGGTTATCGTTATTTTTCACGATCATCCGTATCGTAAAAAGTATTACGGTTAATAACGATTCTTAAAACTAGTTCAATTTCAAATTATTGGAGAAAACTGAAGCTGGTTTAGTCCATACGGATATATACGAAATAGACTAAAACGTGATTATTAAAAAAATATGTGTTTTCTTAATAAGAATTGATTTTAATTATGACATTTTAAACTGGTGGTTGTTTTAAAGGCTGGTGGTAAACTGCCTAAAATTTAAATAAATGTTGATTTAACTCAATTGCCTTGTTTTATTAGATGTAAATTTAAAAAATCGTAATGCATTCGTTATCGTATTCGCTATTACGATGCATTCGTCATTCGTATCGGTATCGTAATAGACATATCGTTGCATCCCTAATATATATCTATGTAGGGTTCGTTCGTTCAATGGACGAGGGCGCGCTGCACTCCGCATTGCTTGTTAGTGGATTCGTGGATGGGACGATCTACATAGTGGCTCGTCGAAACAAAACAGGTTGTTTACGAACTTCTCGAACTTGGCCCCCAATCGGCGTGCGCACGAATTAGGCGAACTGATTCCGTCGGCATTAGTCCGTAACAATGTCGCCGCCGTTTTAATGGCTGTACCGACATACCTCAAATATCGGCGTTATTTATGGCCGCCCAATTTAAAAATATTCGATATTTATTCTTAATTATCGGTTGGCGACGTTACGGGTTATTAATGTGTTTTTCCTGTGATTAAATGCGATATGCAAATTGAAGACGTTCCGGTTAACGTACCAAGAGCGCAGAAGTGCAGTGGGGCGTCGTTGGTGGCAGAGGACTTGGACGTCATTCAGGTAATGATGTAATCTTAAGAGCAATGGTTTAATTCCCTCATCAAAGAAGAATCAAATACTGAGCTAGCTGCACGAAACAGCCACGGAACAAGTCTTCAGACCTTCCAGAATCGCTAGTAATAGTAGTAGTTCGTAGGAGCGCTACGAACCACGCTTGTTATGAGGTATTAGATAAGATAAGATAATTTATTTCATGATAGGAAACACAGTATAAATAAATAAAAAAGTGAAGACTAGATGCTTGTATTACTGGCTTTATCCTATAGTCGTATTTTTACGTACAATGGAGAAAAGTCATTTTTTGTTACTCATGCGCACGTTACATTTTCCGTCCGAACGGGTCCCTCGGGCCCTCGCCCTCGCTAATAGCCGGGAGTGTGTTTCTATGTCAACTGTCAACACGCAATTATAATAACAAAAAAAACTACAGCTGACAGTTGTCACTGGCCTGTTACCGTTGTTTTTTAATCGTTTTTTTTCGCGTTAAGGGCATCCTAGTTTATTTTAGATCATAATTGCCATATAGATGTTATCAACCGTCCATCACATTTTATTACATATATCGGGCATGAGATATTTATTCCAACTTATTAAAAACCTTAAAAGCATTGAAGGACGAATATCTAAACAGGAAAATATTTGTTACATTTTCATTTTCTGAAGATCGCGCGCAAATTGAATTCACATCAACTGTTCGATAATGTATCTTAGTTTAATGTAATGGCATATAAATATTAGTTCGCTGTTTACTGCTAATTCCAATACATCAATGCTTAGCCGTTCCAATAAATGCTGATTTTCACTTTCAACGGTTTCCTGAGCAAGTTATTTAAAACAATGCTCGGGCCATCCGGTGCAAAAACGAGATCGAACGATGGAAATAAAGACCAGGCTTCCACGAACCGAACCTCGCCAATTATCCAAAACCTTCTATACAAAATGTCTTAACAACAACTGTTTTTAAGACACTTGGACCTTATTGATCGGGAACGTCCCGCTTAATTCTTTAATATCGTAACTATATTTATCGCATATACACCTACACGAGTTTTCTACAGTAAGATAAGTCGGGATAGATATTCAGCGCCCGCAGACATGGCTCCAAATAAAGATAAACCTCCTTTAGAAGTCTGAGAGCCGGATTAGAATATTTTATACATAAGGAAGAACAATTATTGTGGATTGTTCATGGTCTGACTTGCACTTCATATGTTCAAGCCTAAACCCGGATAAGACAGCGTTTTCAGATCGAAATGATTAACGAAAAACAGCTAAATCTACACCCTCCAAATAACATATCTGGAAAAACTGCACGAAGAAATTCGAAGTCGATGGCAGTCGCTTTCGTAAAACTAGTGCCTACTATAATACCAGGGACCCCGGGCTCGTGGAAGGCACTGGGAAAACGCTACAAGTTAGATGAAAATGCCAAGTTAAGGCTTTGATAATGATTCAAAATGAACACAATTAGAACAGCCATATTGACAACACACGGCCGGAGTCGCGAGCGAAAGCTAGTGCGCGAATAAAAGGCTATATTTGAGGCTGGATTGTCGCAGGAGCGATGGGCTCTAAGGACTATTACTGCGGAATGCCGCCGAGCGACTCTCGCTCTCTACCACAACATCCCGTGCAAAACGTCATATACGCACGGTGTGCCGCCCCCACATACAGCCTTCTCCACAACGCTGCTCCCCGCGTCCGAACATCGGCAGTAATCGTTTTTATAGTTTATTTAATACGGCCATTATCTCGGCAAGTTCTCGAAAACCAATGATGGCGGATAGTGATGGACCGATGCGAAAGCGAATTTTACGAAAAAGCTTTCGACCCGAGTTTCGTCCGAAGTCGGTCTTAAGCAAAACATTCTTCTGGAATCCCAGGCAGACATAGGCTACGGTGTCTGCTTAACATCTGGCAGACCGTATGCTTGTTCGCCACCTTCGTAGTATATTTACCATTGGACATCGTCGCATACCACATAGCACATACGAAACTACCAAGAATAGGTACAAATCACCTTTTCGTCGTTTGGTGCGACAAGAGACGAAATGCAAACGCACATTCATGAAGATCCTGTACTGAAACCCTGGACTGGTTCTCAAAAATCTGAAGTCAATGTCCTCTGTCCTCGATACTTGTCTATCGAGAGACAAGGGACAATGCCTTGGCGTTTAAAGTTCGATGTTAAGTTTCAACGAATTTATGCTAAACGTACGAGTACTTACATACATGTATGACATGAGGTACGACGGCGTACGAGTACCTATAAGCTATAATTTACATTAAACGCAAAGTAACGTAAAGTGTTGTAAAGCCGCGGTTCGCGTCGTTCCGCCAGCAGCTGGCGGGAAGCGCCATCTGGCGCCCCGGAAGCGCAATTTGTTTTGTTTTCGAATTTCGTTCGATTCCCGGTACCGTATGCAAAGCAACCGTCCCGACATTTGCCTTTGCGGTTAACGGGCGTCACACTCCGCCGATCGAAACGTAATTTTCATTTAATTTTTCACATTAAAACTTCGACCATTAGGGACACGCCATCTGAAAAGCTCGTGAAACATACTGAAGCGGACGAATTAGTTTCGGTGCGTAGTTACAACTAATCAGTACACGTGTCTCCGTCCTTACCTACCGGCAGATGTGGGGCTCGGGTGAACATTTTCTTTATAGCCGAATGAGATCATTATTGTAAAATAGATACCTCGAGCTGTTTACGTTTAATCTTCGATATTACTTTAAAGGTCAGCTGTAAATTATCTCGTACGATTGTTTCAAAATAAGAAAGCGAAGCAGTTTTAACTACCAGGGACACATAATATCGTAGAGCACATTCGAATTTCGAAACAGACTTATTAATCGGCCGCAACATCTGCCGCGCCGCGCGAGCACCTGCGAACTTAAAGTTTTTTCCGTCAGCGACTCGAACCCAATGATCACGATGAGATGAGACTGGTTGATAACCCCAGTTTTACCTCTCCCTGTTGGATCTCGTCGTTCTAGCTACAAGTCCAATGGCTGTCTGCCACATTATCTTGAACGATCTCCAAATCTGTAACGATCACATTTTCATAATGAAATGTGCAAATTTGGAACATTTTCATTTCTGCAGACCCGTTTGCGTGTTTGGCTCGTTGTTACGAGAATCTTACAAAAGACTTCAAGGATCAATGGGGTAATTTTCAAAGAACAGTTTTGGGGGTAATTTGGCTGCTTACAGAAACTGCAACTGACACCTGAGGCACGAAGTTAGTCTTTATTCCACTTATTAAGAGAAAAAGGCAACGCAGAACGCACGTTCGCGCGCCGGTCTGTAATTTCGCCGCTGCGAATAATTGAAAAAATGTCTCCGTTGATTGCACGATTTAATGCCGACACCAGTCAACAATGCTGAGATTAGTATTCTGCAAGTTACGAGCGTAGTACATAAGCTGGTTGAGAGGCGACATCAAAGCGCTGTGTACCAAGATAAGCGCTCAACTTAATTCTGCAGTCGACAACATTTGGGACGTCTCGGCCGGCCGGGGCCAACTGTTACCCCGAACGCGCTTTGTACCTTAATGGCTCATTTTGATACCCCGGTGCACTAGTATAAATTCAAAAGCGATCCGAAAAAAGGAGGTAAGTAAGTTCTAGTTTTACCAGATTAGGATAAATAGGACTCTAGAATGTTGCATGAATCTCCCCGAGACCACAATATCCACGTGAATGATCTATCAACTTCTCTTTGCCGTAGTCTCGGAGCCGTAGTTTCTATAAATACCTGATCGAAGGTGAGCCTGTACGACAATACCGGCAGGGGCACTTCTTCGACTACGATCTTTAATTAGCAGCAGGTGGCTTACGCGGGCAAAAAGCACAATTACCGACGCGGAATAATGCACCAGCATGCGACGAAAATCTAAAGGCCGGCAACTTGACACCACCAAGGAAAAAACGCCCGGAGATCCGTAAATCGTTTTTCTTGGCCGCTATCGAACACATTTCCATGGAAATATCGGGTATCAGCCACCCACTACGCGGAGGCTGCGAAACTTTACACCGATGACATTCATGTCGCGTCTCGTGCAATAAGGCACTGCAGGCTCGCTGGCAGGTCGCCGACCGCCGGAGAACATTTTTTATTTATTTATTGGGGTTATTGTCTGCTAGACAAAGGCCTCCCTGATCGACAAAATCCTGTTTTAAGTAGCCTATAATAATTACGCAGTCGTTCGCAAAGCGACATATTCGCGGTCGGTCTTTCTTTGGATCAGTTTCCAGCCTACCCACTCGCTGTTGAGAGTTTGAAGGCAGAGAACCTTTTTAGAGTTGTGCCACATTTAGTGAGTCTCTAAGGATTGTATTTGACATTTTTGACAAACTTTGAGTTTATGATAAAACCGGCACGCAAGAATAATGAAGTCAACCATAAATCCCGTTCAGGCGCATTTTAATTTATCGCCATTAGTCCTGATTAGAGCAGGTAGGAGCGCAGGTACGGGCCCACAACGGCCGGCTTTTTCAAGCGGTCACTTTCGGGTACAGTTATAATGTTATAAACCTCGCCAAGTCGAAAAGTAGCTTGTGCGTTGTTACGCCGAACATACATGTGCCCTTTTACTTCTAGCGGCATTATATCCTGTGGAAGATGCGTTGATTGATTACGACCGTAACTCGATTCGATAAGAGCTATAATCGATTGGCATTCAAAGGTACATTTTAAGGTAGTTGGTTCGGTGCATCTTTTGTTGCAAGTGTTAAGGCATTTCACAATAATGGAGTTTTAACAAAAGGAGATAACATTTTTTTAAAATTTCGGGTAATTTTGTACGCTCTTTCATTAAGTCCTTGAAGTTTCTTTGTGTTGCCGATTCTCCGCACTTAATGTAGTTGTATTGTAGGTATGTAATTATACGTTATATATTTCCGCTTGTAGTGATAGAGGCGATAAGCTTCGAGGCAGAATCTCGAACACCATACGACGCCGTATTATAAGTATTCTACGCGTTGTTCTCTTTGCAAATACAATGGCTTAAATACAATAGCGGTTTCGAATTTGTAGAAATAGTTTGCCAATAGCTTCCATGAATCTTAATAAGTTATCAGGTGGGAAAATAGGTAAAGAATACTATTTATACCTTACATAATCACTCGGATGTGCTTGTAAATGTAAGTTTAATACAGTGGCTATTGAATCTTACCTTTCACGTTAAACTACTGATGGACGCACGGTAGATTTCTGCGTTCGTAGCTTGGAAAACCATACATTCATTGCACACTACACTATCGTAAATTAATTAGATTAAATCCATGTTATACATCTGTCATTTGAAAATTTACAACGTCAACTAGACTAGACAACAATACATAGACAATTAGACACACATAGTACATAATAAATAATAGTACTTCGACCATAGATAGACACATACATCAAAGCGTAAAACAACAAAAATACCAACATCCATACTAATATTGTAAATGGGAAAGTGTATGTGTGTGTTTGTTTGTCCGTCTTTCACGGCAAAACTGAGCGACGAATTGACGTGATTTTTTAAGTGGAGATAGTTGAAGGAATGGAGAGTGACATAGGATATTTTTATCCCCGAAATCATCCCCTAAAGGGGTGAAATGGGGGAGTAAAAGTTTGTATGGAGCTGCGATATAAACGAGTTCCACGTGGACGGAGTCGCGGGCAGAAGCTAGTACTTTATAGATTAGGCTAAGTTTGGTTCAAAACAATAATTGTACCATGCAGAACTGTGCTGAATAATCGCAATTTTTTTCAACTATTAAAATTTACATTAAGTAAACCCGACTTCCTTGTAAGCGATTTCATTCAATATGCGTATGAGGAAAAAACTCATTCTAATACAGTTTAATTTTAGTTGAGCTAATATTTACCGCAATAGATAAGACGCGTGTGCCAGACGTCTCCTACCAGGACAGCATAAAACGTGGCAAGTATGTTCTTGGTTCTAGCGCGCTTAAGCCCTTCTAGTAGTTCACATAGAAGAGTAGGTAGAACTACGTTCTCACGCCAACGGTAACTGCAGCTGCCATCAACGGTTCGGTTCCACATTTGGGCCAAGGAAGGCGTATCAACCGTTTTAACCTGAATGTAATTACGCCCTTATAAATTACGGGTAGGACTGCATTCCGCGAGGGACAGACCCTTAACTACATTTTTAAAGGTTGTTTAATTAATTGTTCCGTTAAAATTATAAGTTTAACTAGTTAGTATGTGCAATTAAATAAGTAATACTTATACCTGGTCTTGGTACCTATTTATAGGATCTATCATTCTACTACTTACTTATAATTAGTGAAACCGTTGTAAAGTGTAAATGACATGTTATCACTTATCATTGCATCAAAGTTAGGTACTTACCTAAAGTTGTGGCATATATTTTTAATACACGATTTGTGTCGCACAAAGACGGTATTCAGTACAACATAGGTGTTGTTTTCTTCTAAAAGAAAACTTTGATTAAAGATGTCTGAAGTATAAGACATTTCTTTTCACTTAAATTGCATTGAAACTTAATCAGTTTTTTGCCGACACTTTTCGGGGGAAATATGCATAGAACCCGGTAATCGTTACCTACATATTTTCGAAAATCGACTTCAACTACCGAAAATGCCCCTTTTCAGCCACCCTTCAGGGCGACGGCGAGCGAATTTTCAGTCCCAACCTCTTAACATGGCGTCTCCATAACTCGCACCATCTAGTCTCCGTCGTGCCTTAATATAGCGATCATACTCGGAGAATGCACCGAATAAGACCAAGGCGGGTGCGCACGGGCAACGCGGCCGCAAATTAAACAATACTTATAGACTGGAATCCGAACAGACGTGTTCTAGAACGAAAAAGAAGTGTTTGAAGAATGTGGTATAAATAGTAGTTAATGAGAAACTTCCTTTTGGAAACTTTGTAAATGTTTGATACGTTGTACTATATCGGTATACACTATAGTTATGTTTCATAGAATGTTTTATCTTAGACTAGCGACCCACCCCGGCTTCACACGGGTACTATATTATACATATAAACCTTCCTCTTGAATCACTATCTATTTAAAGAAAACTCATCAAAATCCGTTGCGTAGTTTTAAAGATCTAAGCACACATAGGGATAGGCAGCGGGAAGCGACTTTGTATTATACCATGTAGTGAAGCATTAATTCATATTATTTCGTCGGTAGCAAACTAGCGCACTTCCGTCCGGGAAACGGTTACCATAGCTTATGAACGCTTGCTTAAATTTTTACGACATACTTATAAAAAAAGTTACAGAAAATAGATCTAGGAATCGTTAATCTACGGAACTGAGTACTATAATTTGCTATTGTATTTCATTTCATTACTTACTACTTCGGAGTGAC
This sequence comes from Epinotia demarniana, assembly GCA_945867215.1. Taxonomy (NCBI): domain Eukaryota; kingdom Metazoa; phylum Arthropoda; class Insecta; order Lepidoptera; family Tortricidae; genus Epinotia; species Epinotia demarniana. The sequence continues at coordinate 2,652,692 of OX244273.1, read as the reverse complement.
ATGTTAGCCGTAAGCTTTTTCCACGTAACAGTCAGTACATCGTCAAGACGGTTGGGCCCGAGGGGCAGGTGCGCCGACGGTTGGCGCAGATGGGCCAACGACAACGAACATTCGAGCACTCAATACTACAATAGGCGCTGTTGATAGTTATAGTTAACATTTGATAAATTACACTCAACAACTTTTTTATAACCCCCGACGCAGAGAGGGGTGTTATAAGTTTAACGTGTCTGTCTGTGTATCTGTCTGTGGTAACGTAGCTCCCAAACGGATGGACCGATTTGAATGCGGTTCTTTTTTGACATAGATAATTTTATCCCGAGTGTTCTTAGCCATGTTTCATGAAAATCTGTTCAGCCGTTTTTGAGGTATTGGACTTTGGAAGGAAAATGTCGGGGTCTCAACTTTTCTAAGTTCTAGTTATTTAAAGTAAAATCCCTTCAAGCCAATGTTTGAGATGGAAATAATAGGGAGAGGGCAGTACATAATTTATTGACAGGAATGGTGGCCATGTCAATTTTGTGTTTAGCGGCGATGTCACCGATAAAACGTTTAATTTTGCGATTCATAAATGAGTCATAGTGGTCATGGACATGCGCATTTCGAGTTTGTCATGTTGGCAAAAACAATCCCAAATTGCGTGCGCTGGTCTGACAATATCACAATCGAATTGGAGTCGCTACAAACGAGTACATGCGTGCGCCAGGGCACATGTGTTGTTGCTAGGACGGAACCGTTTTTCATACATTCGCACATCTGCGTCCTCCGACCCGCTCCGTATCCTGTCATTAAACCTTTACAAGAAAACGAAACGGCTTTTTTGTTCAGTAATGTACTCGACATATAAATTGCTCTCTGAAATTGCCACATAGTAAGGGCAGTAATGAGCGGGCAGTTATTACCATCGGTAATCGAAATGGGACTGTGTCTAACTCGCGGCGCCTTGACATCCGAGATGGATTGTTGTCAACAAGCCGGAGCATCGACTTGCTCGCTCGCCAGCTCGCTATTCAAATCCTATGAGAGCCGAGCAGAAACGGATTTAACACCTTCAGGAATAAGACTTATTTTCACTTCAGCAGTCGATCGGCAAGTGAAGTTGTAAGCGTCGCGACGCCGCACATTCGATTTCCAACTTAGAAGCAAAAGAGCCGAAGGTTCATAGTTAAACGCCGCGCGGCCATTGCGGGTTTATTTGTACTGCTGCGGCAATTAGGAAGTCATTCATTAGGGTCCCTAAGTTTCGCAGACGTGGGGGTGCCGCGTGACGTCACGCTGCTTCTTTCGCATCGCGCCAAACGATTTCTAACTCGCTGTTCGCTACACCGACCACTAGTTCAAGTTCAGAAACAAAAAGTAGCAGTTAAGAATGCTGTTCGCTGAGCGACGCACAATGCAAACAACGGGTCCCGCTCTTCCCGCGCGCTGGCGCCACTCCGAGCGACAAGGACAGGGAAAAGCTCCTTAAAATAACCCTCGAATTCGTCGTAGTAAACGATCGTAGATCCCTTTCTCGAGCGCGCGATAAGGACGCAAGATGCGGTTGCGGCGTCCCAGAATGCATCTGTCAAGTTTAACAAAAAATGGGGCTCTGGAATTTCGGGATGTCTCAGCGCGGGACACATGCTCGTTTATTTTTTACTGCTCGAGAAGTTTCATTCAAAAATTGTCAACGGATAGGGAGATTTGTGTAATCTTGTTAAGTTAAAGCAGTTTACCACTTAACAACCAATTTAGCGATCGTTCCAATAGTAAGCTGACATTTATTGGTTCTAATTCAGGCAGGACGCTTATGATTTTACGTGACCGCCGTGTGGGGTCAACGACAACGGCTAGTAAGGCGTAGCTTGGTCAGGCGCGTGGGAAAAGGAGCTAGTAAGTATCAGTTTCGCTTTTAGCCTTCCGGTGAGCGAGGAAAGAGCAAGACGAAAGTACCAGCGCCGCAGCAGCGTGCAGAAGCCTTGACCCTGAGTGCGGTGGCGTCGACCGGAACGCATACCGAGCTAGTTGCATTGCGAATCTTGCCGATTCTGCCACCGCCTAGCTGGTGCTGCGATCTTAGTACATTCCGCTCGCACGCGTGCTTTAAGAGGTGCTCTCTTTCATTTATCGATAATCGATCGATTACTCACTCGTAGCCAGGTTTTGTACACGTTCCTGAAGATACTTAACAGCGAGCCTGACTGGAGAAAAAATAAAATGCCTATAGAAATTGAAAACTACCTAGCGTACCTACTTGGTTGGAGAGTACTTACTCGTATTAGGAAAAGTACAAGTGAACGTTAGTGGTATACGAAACGGCTGGGTAACGTCAAAATCGAGAGTTATTGTGTATAAAAAGGCAGAGAGCATCAAAAGATGAAGCGACGGGGAGAGGGGGGCAGTCATTGATGTGGAACCGGTCCGCTCGTCACGGCGACGGGGAATCGGGGATGGATGGCCCACCTCACCTAGCCGCATACGAAATATCAAAGTGGATAATAATGGTGTAGACGAAATAAATGAAAACCAATCCGTACCATCCATTGTACGCAGTAACCCATTTAAAAGCTCGATAAACGTGGCTTTGTAGTACTTTTTTACACATAGGTACACCTTGTGCGCATGCAAATCGCAACACGATAAAGAATCGTATCGCTTATGGAATTGACACATGCAAAGCACACGCGCCTTGGTGCCACAAATCAAAAGGATGAGAGAGGCCGACAGGAGGTCAGATGGACGACAATCGCCAATCGAAACGGACAGTCGGCCGGACGTGACGACAACGCGTAAACACGAGAATTTTAAACACCGCGTTACAACAGATGTCATCGGTACAAAAATGTTGTCCCAATTTGAATAAGTCCGTAGTCCTTAAGACAGGGGCATAAAGACGTGAATTGGGAGGCAGCGCGCGGTTCGTTTGTTATTCATGTCATATTAAACTGAGCTGTTATAAGGCTGTTTTAGGAATCGACAGGAATTACCGATATCTAACCGCAATTGAGCTTTCACAATGATGTATGTAGAATATATTTCAAAGTTTTCTAATCTGCGGATCCATTCGAAAATATTATTATGTCAAGCTTAAAGCTTCAGTCACATCAATCAAGCAGTGCAACTTGCTAGGGGAGTAACATTAGCATTACACGCTATTCCAGCAAATTTAGTCTTTGTGGGTTTTCTGCTATACATACAGTTAACCAAAAATGGTACACTCTTGATCGGTTCACACCCCATTGTCGGTACACTCTGTATTGTATATTGAATATACGTACCTACTTACTACACAACATTATATGGATAATCGATGGAGGGTTTCCCAGTTGTAATCGAGACTAACACAGATTCAAAAATAAATCCTGAAAGATTACTATACTTAAACCATGTTTGCAATCAGTATTCCATACTACTTAAATACGAATGTATTCACAAAAAGTTTTCATTCTATACCTAATTACAATGAAGTTAGTTTAGTTTGTGTAAGATTATCCTCTAGTACCTATTTACTTATTCATGAATGAGGCAAAAATGGTACAACCCTACATTATTAAAGTTTCTTTGAGCGATTTTCAGAGCCATTGAATTCATAAGTTCTTTCAGTTTGTATATCAAACCACTGCAGTTCTAAACCTAACCTTACTGCTAAAAACCATAGTTCAATTTACCAAGAAACGAAAGCAGATTAAACAAGCTTATCTTCAATGTTGTTTTTAAATTAAATGCCGTGAACGCCAATATAATCTCACAGCTTCAAATTTTGAGGTACTAGGGCACCAAACAAAACACAGGTAGAAATCTCGTGAAAGCTCAATAAAGGACTGCGTATTGAGTTTCTGCCCATTGTACAGACTGCAAAAAACAAGCATTGCTTTAAGTTCTTGGAACGAAGGCAGATAGCTACCTGAGACTGAATAGACCCAAGATAAAGTACTCATTGAGCGTGTATTATTTAAACTTTTTTCAAATATTAAATCTCTTTCTTTGCATTGGAATATAAACTTTAATTTTGTTGATTTGAGTCGAGAATGCAGCAACATCACTGAACGAGATGCGAGGATGCGAATGTTGTTTTGTTTACAATTGGCAGGGATAAATAATTACAAAGTATTAAATGACAAGAACAATTTGGACTAGATACAGAGCATTACAGGTATTACTGTTATTTTCGACTACAGAAACATTGGTATCTTAAGGTATCAAAAGAGTAATATATTTCTCAAACAACTCTAAATAAACGATATGCAGTTCCCACTCCTTTCTCCGCGAAACGTTGTTGATTTAATATCGCGACCGAATAAAAACAAAACGTGTCCGCCTAAATATAACCTAAGCGTGATACCTTGTCACATTAAGAAGTGCGGGCGTCTTGGTAAACATTGGTGCGTGTAGCGCGGCGCGGGAGTTAGACAGGGTTGTAAGTAGCGCCTGTATATTTAGGGCAGGATGAAAGGGCTTGCCAGGAGCGCTGACTATTCACAACCACCGAAGCCACGGCCAGTGTAAGCGCGACTTCCGATTACGTATAACCGTTAAGAATGTAATGATCAACTTATACTGGTCGACGAGTATGAGTTTGTTAGAAACGATTTGTGAATAGATAAGCTGTTCGTGTATAAACAAGCTAGGTGTGTGGCGGGTCAGTTACTCGAACGTTTACATTTAAATTGTTGTCTGTTCACGTGGGCTTGAAGGAAAACTTGAACGAGCGACCGAAGCGAACGAAGTTGTCCGTTTCTGCTTAGGTAAAAAATTATATAATCAGTTTTTTTTTGCCGATTAAAATTTTCATATTAAATAAAAAGTAGGTTTGCGTGTTTTACAACTCACAGACCCACAAGAAATAAATACGGTATACCCTGATGATCGTGTGGCTATTTTGCAAATGAAGGCGATGAGTGAAATGACAATGTATGTTACGTTACGCATAACATAATCGTTATGAATATTTAGGATAAAACTTGAGTTTGTATTGCGACTCGGCGAGTTGGTCCTGTTAATATCGAATTGTCATTTGTCATTGTCACTTGTCACATTTATGAAATTGTCGCAAGGTCCACTATGCACACCCTTCGGGGTGTAATCGGTAGGACATAAAAAAACTGAGGAAACCATCGAACTTTATAAAAGAATCCAGGAGTCTAACTATAGTTATACATGACCTATAATCATGCATGTAATATAATAAGTTGCATAACTGCCTATGTATCATATATAACTATGTAAGTACAGGTCGACACACGTAAAAAGAGCCCTGGCGGCCATATAAAATGTATGGCCGCCAGGGTTCTTTTTACAGGTGTCGACCTGTACATATATTTATCGATAACGAGATCTCACGTACCTATTGACTCCCTGTTTAATTGTAAAAACCAAAGCTAGATACCTACCTATTACAATCTTAATCCACGCTACTTAAAAATGAATATGGCTTAATCCAATTAATCTGACAGTTTAACTGTCACACGCATATACAGAACAATAATTACATTATTACAACAAACTGCGATGGCCGCTCGCGCTTGGCCGCTTTTTTGCTCTCATTTTACGAGGCTGTCTGGAAACGCAAGTCTATGTGTGCATTGCGTACACTCTCAACTACGAAAGGGCTTAAGCGTAGTCCTACCCCTATGGTTTATAAGCCATTCTAGTGCGAGTATCGATGCTCAAGACCAAAACAGCTTATGCTCCTGAAACCCCTAGTGTACTTATGCCGTTTTGGAATGAGGAGCGTAGTGGTGCAGTAACAAAACGCCAGGCCCTGATGCAACCCTGGTGTTTTGGGGCTTTCTGGAGCGCAGAGGGTAGGTGTATTGTGTTGGTAGGCATGGGAATCGAGGATGAAAGCTTGTATGGTGTTTCTGTTAAGGAACAACGTTCGATTTTACTGCAGTAAATGCTTCAATAAAAAGCTGTTAGTTGAAGCTTTTCGTTTGTTGTGACATATAACGCAATAATCTAATGTAATCTATCAATTTATAATGTAGGTATTAGGTACATAAATAATTTGTATCTGTGAGTATGACAACTAGGTAACTATAGTTATATTTTTACCCGACCATGTTTTCATGGGGGTATTGTTTTTGCATAAAAGTATCCGTTCGAATAAGCGATTTAATACCAAACCATTTGCACTAGGCGCCTTATAATGTGTCATAAATATCTAGTTTTGGTGTTAGGCACAGGGTGTTAGGTCTCCTGTTCGAACGTCTTGAAAGCTACCGATTTACATTAGTTTATAAAGTGTAGATCTGTTTGATGTTGTTTAAACCCGTTACTAACTGGATACGAAAGTTTGGCCAAGTTCCACCCCTGGAGCGAGCTTTGCAACTTGGCATGTTCGTCTGGCGCGCAAACTAATGTCATGCCAGGTCAGCTATTTGCGAGACAGATCTTAAGACCATAGAGTAACCTTTACCTATTAATTTGGAAGAATAGCATTCGCAAGACATTACAACAATAACGATTACGGAAAAAAAGTAGGTGCGTATTAACTTGGCAGTTAGTGCTGCGGAAAACTCAAATGCACAAAGTTACAAGCGTACGCTTAGAAGGTAAATAAATTGGTTCATATCTAATACCTATTTGGGCTCACTCCTATCTATGTTGACATTGACATCCAAATCACGATAGTAAAGTCAAAAACTTCTTGGAAAGGTGCTTTTCAAGTTGTCCCTACATTATAGTTCACATTATGCTTTACGGAAGGCGTAAAAAAGTACATGTTAATTATTAGTTCCAACACTGACCTGCTTCGGCCTAACCTAACAATCCAACACCGATCCATTTTAACACCAATTTAAAAAAGCATCGGAGAATAGCTGATGCGATCTTGCGCACATTTCTACAGAATTCCCGAGAAACCGACCCGATCCTTTGTCGGTGTTTTACAACAGAAAAAACCACATCCCCCGATTTTTTGCCCAAGGGTAGGGTGGCCTTAATTAAATCCTGAGTTTTTTGCCACTTGAGCAACTTCCCGGCATTTTTGAGAAGTTAATGATTACGCGATTAACCATGATACACCTGCCTGGCAACGGTAAACATGCAGCCAAACCTCTTCGTCTTAAGTACTAATATTTGAAATTAAATCATCTAACCTCACTTTTGACGTAGAGCTTTCGCACAACGAATATACAAATACAAGCGACCTACGATAACTAACGATCAAGCTACGTCTAGACGTCTACTAGTAGGTACATACACCAACCGAAATCTAGGCACCTAATAATTCTACTTTTAACAACAAATCGATACATCAACGACGGGTCTCGCGGCACGAACACTGAGTGGCGGGGTAGGTAAACAAAACACTACCTACAAAGCACAGAAATTGTGAGGCTAGGCTAGTGCGTATTTCGTAGGCTGAGGGAGGATCGAATATAACCTAAAAGACACGTGCGACCTTACGTAAGGGTGCGGGTGGAACGCCGGCTAGGGGTAACGTCAACAGCTGTTCATACCTTGTCTGCCGACGATCTCCGCGACGTGCTCGGAGGAGGGCACGGGCACGCACTCCGTCATGTTCTGCGACTTCTTGGCGCGGTCGTCGGGCGGCGGCGCGAACCCCAGCGGACTCGCCATGGGGTTGGCAGTCGGCAGGCTCTGGCCCAAGTTGAGCAGGCTCAGCTCCAACGCCAGCTCGAACGCGCGCTGGTCCTCCACCAGCCCCCCGCCCACTCCGCCGAGCTCGCCGAACAGGCTCGACGGCATTTCCACTTGCGAAGCCATTTTGCTGGTTATCGAGAGGTAGCCCTCTCCGTCACTGGGTAGAATGTGTTCGATCGTTTAGGTGCCGCGCGGAGGCATGGACGCGTGCGTGCGGGTCGGCTCGCGGCTGTGAACTGAGTTGCCGGCCGGCGGGCGCGCTGCGCACGCGCGCCGCAGCCGCGGGCCGCGGGGGGGACTGCACCGAGGGCGGCATCGGCATCCGACGCAGCTTCCGCCCGCCCTGCCGCTGCCGCTACTCGCTACTACGGCAGGTGACACGCCGCCCGGCTACTATGCCGATGTGAGCACGTTGTTCAACACTTGTGTCGTCTACGTAACGTGGGTAATATTACACTTCGTAAAGAGTTTACGTTTTGATTGGGACGTTTTTAATGTTTTTATATAGGTGCGCCTACCAAAGTTTATGAGGCTTCTACCAATGCATCTAGCAATATTTAAATTCAGTATTACCTAAGAATTATGTTTGTACCTAAAGCAACATATTTATCGCACTTGCCGGCTCGGGCGCCAAGTTAGGAACCTACGATCTTGAGACTGTTTTTGCTTTATCACCCTATGAGTAATCTAGGTAGGTACATACACTATTGTTGCGTCCGCCACAGACTGTAGGCATGTGAGTATTGTGGGTGATTAAGTATACTGTATGTAATCTACCTAGTCGTTGCTTTGTCGAGAGGCTATGACGCGTCATTCTCCGAATGCCGGTAGTGCTGTGATCCGAATAAGTTCTCCTAATTTCTTATCGCAGCTTCGCCGAACGCGGCCCATGTCATCTGAATTCACTTCCGATTGACCTTGGGGCGCGGCGCCTGGTCACATGTTCAATCAATTATTTATCGAATGATCGAGTGAAGCGAACGAAGTTGTATACCTAATAGGTATATATGGTTCTATGCTTCAGCTTTACTTACAGCGGTTTAGGTACGCCGTGTGTCCGTCCCGCTATTCTGCTCTGGAGGTCGCATTTCTCAAACATTTCTGTAACTTTGTGAGCAGGTATGTTTAGTTTTTTTCTTTTTTTCTTCAACAGGCCCGTGTGAGGTCTATAGGTATCTCGCAGAGCCTCTACTTTATGATTTATGAATCATTATGTTATTAGGACTAGAAGCTCTGTGAGGGGTGGAATTCGCGAGTGATTCTTTTTTATACTTCTATATATATATATATATTTCCTTAATTTCGACAAACAGAATTGACATAAACATAACCCTTCGTCCGCGTACGTAACTAAGTTTTGTAACTAGCTACGAACTAGGATTTTTTTTCTTGGTTTTGTAACCAGGTTACGAATGAAGAATTTCATTTTGATAGTTTTGTTTGCCTGCGTAACTAGGTTACAAACAAATAATTTTTATTTCCTTGTAAGTAGCTGGGTTACGAACGAATATGTATTTTACCTATCGTCCTTGTATATTAATCTCTTAAACTCGATCCTACGATGATGGCATAATTAAAACGATCTTGTCACAATAAGTGAAGATCTTTATTGATCAGAACAAAACGTTAGTTCATAAACTAAAATGAGAATGGACATATAATTTCTGGTTCATACTACATAGTTTCTAGTTTCTAGACATATAAATTCTTTGTTTGTAACCTAGTTACCAAAGCCTAGCTACCTAAACCAAGCAAAAAAATCCTAGTTCGTAGCTAGTTACAAAACTTAGTTACGTACGCGGACGAAGGGAAAAATCCTGTATAATTTAATGAATGAACTCTGCAAAATTTCTCAAAAATCGGTTGAGAAATGCAACTGTAGAGGATAACCGCCGGACATCTAGACATTCGGATATACGAAAGAATTTTGACCCAAGCTGAAACGGAGAAGCTGAGGTGGCTCCATTTCGTGACAAATCCTAATGTGTTTTTTTAAAAATTTTGTATATTTCTTTTATTATCTTTTTTTGTCACGAATAAATGTTCGAGTTTGAGAACTTCGCTCGCCTCGCTCGCTCGTTCAATTATGGCAGATCAGAGAATTGGAATAAGTTTATGGCAAAAATGATAAGCTTAATCTTTGCACATGATCATTTATTGAGGGGATTCCAAATCCTGAGCCGAAATACGATGGGTTTATCTCGTGGAATTTAGAAGTTACTGTTTATTTACTTACTTAATCTTTATAGCACAGACTTAATGCTATAAATGTATTCTCTACCAATCAACCTTAGTTAGTTGAGACTAACTTAAAATTTTCTTACAATTTGAGGTAATATTAAAATTACACGCATTATATTATTAATATGCGATATATACGAACGAACGTAAGCTCTTAAATTTTGACCACAGGAATGACGAATTTTGTTTAAAAACACTGAATATAACCCTGTTATTTGTTATACATAGATGCCTAGGCATACCGCTGACGGGAGTTTTTGAATGGACCAATGATAGATAACAATAACACATCGCATACGCTTTCTTTTATACCTACAAGCTACAGAACATACGGTAATTATCGTTGACGCCTACTGAGCATTAAATGAAATGCAATAAGTGCATTTTACACTTTGAATATTATCACGTGTCAAAAAATAATTATTAGATAACTTTTTCTATTCTATTGTTCCAGAATGAATAGAAAAAGAGTTCGCATAGTTTGTTACCTGGAAATACAAAAGGTGTGAGTTTACAACTCGATAAGACAACAGAAAAGAAGCTCGATAACACTAACAATGCTGAACCCTTTTTGATAAAACTACCACGGATCCAGTCTAATCTGCGACAGGATATAAATAAATAGATTATGCTTATCAGTGTTTAACACTTAGCATCTTTGGCACTTTTGAGTAGCAGGTAGACTGTGATACCCGCAGGTCGATCAAGGAACGTTGTGTTGTACATACCTACGTTAGGTAGATCCAAATGTTACCTTTAGCAGACTCCGTAACACGATACGTGACAATGACAAGATAGATCGTCCGTCACTGGCTGACACCGTTTGATAGAACCAGACGACGCCACTATCTTGTCACTTATCGCGTGATAAGGCCGACCATGATACGGGGTCTGGTCATCAGAGGCCCTTGTTTGTTTTGCCGAAACAAAACTTTACGATCGCGTTTGCGTTTTACCCTCAACTTGTATGGGATTTGACAGCTAAACTTGAACGCGCTCGTAACGTTTTGTTAGGGTAAAACTTATACTAGAGCCTCAGCCCACCTTGTGGGGGCTTACCCACGTCGCGCCTTCTGGTACGTGGTCGCCACTCGACAACCTTTCCACCCCAACGGCCATCGGTTCAACGTGCTATTTGAATTATGAAGAGTACACTATAGTTAATGCTCGCTTTCCTTCTCACTGACGCTGTAGCCAAATGCGTGAGATCACAGTGAATAAGAATTAAATAGAATTACAAGTATACAAATTATGAAACCTCTGGCAAAATTATGAAAAATGGTTTTAACGGAATGCGAAAGTGATTGTATAAATGTGAGAATCAAAGTTAGTTGCCATGTACCGATCCCAAAGATCAAGCTTTTCCCCTAGACATCTGTAATACGCATACATTTTCAAAGGCTGGAATTGATGGGCAATTTTCATGCTGTACCTCAGTACTTTTTGTACCGAGACTGACTGAAATAGCAAGACACGTTCGTACGTTTCCGTGAAAATACATGGAATTATCGGGTGAATTGGAAATTATCGCGTGCTTTGAAACGCCGTTCGGACTAGATTAAGAAACAATAAGGTCTGATTATCAGATGTATTTAATCGATACATGATTGCCTAAAGTTTCCTCGATAAAAAAAAAATACAAAGTGGGATGTTTATTTTCCTTTTTTTTTAACTCGGCCTTTTCAATCAAATAATACATTGTTTTACGACACAATCAAGTTAATATACGTACCATATATCTCATCTAAAATCTCACTTAATGAAATATAAATAAAACTTCACTAGGTACTTATCGAAATTTGTCCAAAATTGCCATTCCCGAAGAGTGTTGCATCTTTGTTTCTCCTGAGCGGAAGGCATAAGCGTGTCTCTGTCAAGGGGGGTGTTCGACTCGAACCAAGTCATCCCCTTAACCACGCGTTCCTATAGCAAAAACACATGGGTCGAGAATGTTGATTAAATAATAAAGGATACACAGACACACACGTTAAACTTATAACACCCCTCTTTTTACGTCGTAAAAATATGGGTGCTTACAACTTACTCATAAATATGTGAATATGTCCCATTGCTCATATGCCAGCGGATTAAGGTTTTGGTACATATTTATGAGAAGATTATATCGATACATATTTTTGCACTTAGACTGTACAGTCACGTCTATGAACATGTATACGATTTTCAACGTTATTCCATTGACATACGTCCCTAAACGTGTACATGTTTATAGACGTCTGTACCAATGAGTTTTGCGGAACTTATGTGCGAAATATCACAACACAGACGCATGTACAGTCGCCATCATATATATAGGAGCGGCCAAAGTGGTCACAAACATCTGAACACGTCTATTAATGCCTTGACAATAGAGACGTTTTCAGATATTTGAGAGCACCTTGGCCGCCCAAATATTTGTGATGGCGACTGTACCTAAGGACGGCACTGTTTTAACACGAAAACGCTGAGAATTGCCCCGGTACAAAAGCTAGCGTCCGTCCCACCCTCGAGTGCCTCGGAGGTGGTAAACGCTGTTAAAGAGTTTCCGACGCCCAGGTAAGCGGCGTCAGTGAGACATGCCGGCCGAGTTATGCAGCCCTGGTACCTATGTCATACAGTAGGGAATCTAATAACCGGTCATATTTAATAACCGGTTATACTTGGTGATGTTGAAAACGGTTATTATTTATTAAATTTTATAAACAAGGATATCTTAACAAGGGTGCCGTGACACATCCGAAACGTCGGGAGACCTCAGTGAGGTAAATAAATAAGTTAATTATACGCGATTAATCGTTAAGTAAAAATAATGTGTGAGGTCATAACTAGGTCGTGTTTCACTGTATAGGAACCCCCAGAGTCAAACCACAGCAAACAAGCATGAGCGCACTGTTTTTGCCTAGTTTGTACGCAATAGTCGAATGATTCACCACTAAAACTGCAATTATTTGCCAAAATCACAGTAAGAAATTTGATTTATTTCGATAATTTAATTTAACCGTAACCGGTTATTCATAATTCCGAAACCTGGTTATGAATTAATCGGTCTGAGCGCACTGTTTTTGCCTATTTTAACCAATTATCGAATGATTCACCACTAAAACTGCACACATTTAATGGCCAAAATTACAGTAATAATGTAAGGACCTTAATTTATTTTGATAAGTTAATTTAACCGGTTATTCAAAATTCGCAAACCTGGTTATGAAATTATGTCGAAATGATCGGTTATAATAGGTTTATTAAGTTTTGGTTAAAACCGGTTTGCATTCCTTAATATCCCCCAGTCCATGTCACAGAGATCTTCACATTTTTCGCCTTACGATGGGACAAGGTGCAAAGGTGTGTACGTACATATCTTCGATATCCACTTGACTGTACGTGTACAGCCAGAACCATATTGTTTAAGTAAGGGGATGCCACGAAGCGAGTAAACCACCCAACGTGAAAGAGACACTTTTATGTCTTCCGCGTACGAGTTTAAACGAGATGCAACTACACTCTCTACACGTTTTTTTTTTAATGTTTGCCCAACGTTTTCAATGTTTTTCGTGTAAGTGAGCATTTTCAATAATTCGTGCACCCAATTAGCGCGAGTTGTTAAACAAAAATTAACTCGGTGTCAGTTTTGTAACGAAAATTAAGCATACAAATCATGTCTAAATTAACTTTTTTCACATTTAATTAACGTGTATAGGCATATTATACATAAATTAAACAGAAAAAGTTAGTTTTTATATAAACTGAATGCTTAATTGCCGTTACAAAACTGACACCGAGTTAATTTTTATTTAAGAATTCACGGTAATTGGGTGCATGAATTATTGAAAATGCCCAAGTACGTATTTAACGATGAAATAAATCACCATCATTCAAACTTATTTGTATTTTTTTATGTAGGTTTTCGGGCAGGAGCTTGCCAATTACCTATGCGGTGTGCGATGTTTTCCAATGCACGCCCTTAAATATTGGATGCTACATGGACGGTAGTGATGAAATCTTTGACCGCCGGATCAGCCTGGTGGACCTAATGGACCCTGCATACGAAGTAAAGGGTCCTGTGTATAAATCCAGGGGCAAATATTTGTGTGATGAGTATGAATATGTATGATTTTCCCCTAATAAAGTCCATTAAACCTATATAACTAAAATGCCATAAATAAATGTTATCCTCAAATACCGTTTAAGACGTCCCAATCGTTGACACCTTAATTCTATGATTCGACACCCGGTTCATGTTATGAATTAATCGTTTAAAATATCGAGTGCTGGACCGATGTTGCACTGTAACATTTACATTACTATAGTCAAAGATAGTAATGATTACATTACCTATCAAATCTCCGACCGGAGTGAATCATAATGAGAATTCTTAATTTCGCAGTAAGGAGCGCGGACGCATTCTGCGGTTGATATTGACAAATAAATTAACAAATGCTACCCAATCTAAATCAAAGTATCGAACCATAGTTGCGTTATCAGTAAAAAACCATCGAGATTTGAGTTATGTGGTTGTGGTGGTGGAGGCTTTCCGAGACCTCAATTTTGAAGTAATATTTACCGACAGGGCATACTTACTTCGCAATATTCATCCTTCTAGCGTTTTTCTGATGGTTTTAGGTCATAGCTCACTAGACCCACCCGTCGCCTGACGTGCGCCGCCTCGCCTCGAGCGGTTAGGTATTCTTTATATGGATTTGTACGGGCATGCGCTCACTACATCAACTCCGTATCAACTCCGTAGTTAGTACATTTACGAGGCGAGGCGGTGAGGATCGGGCGACGGGTGGCTCTAGTGAGCTATGACCTTTTATCATAAAGGACCCCGGGGTCCGCATTGGCACCTATCCTGAGACTGATTGTGGCACTAGTTTTACGAAAGCGACTGACATATGAACTTCCAACACAGAGGGTAAACTAAACTTTGTTGGGATTAGACCGGTTTCCTCATTATATTTTCCTTCACCCAATCCTAATACTATAATTATAAATGCGAAATGTATGTTTACTCCATCACGCAAAAACGGCTAAATGGATTAAGAAGAATTTTGGTAGGTATACATATTATAGTGTATAGCCTGGATTAACGTAAGTAAAAAATACTTTGTATCCCGGAAATCTTCCCCTAAGGGGGCGAAAGTTTGTACGAATCTACGATATCAACGAATTCCATGCGGCCGAAGTCGAGACGATTCTGGTTACATCGGTGAAGTACTGAATTCCCATGGCCACCTTCTGTCTCCATCATCAGATCAGCTTGATGGTACCATGATGGCAATTCCTGGCCGATTTCGACCTCAGCGACTGTATGTAACTGGATCGGGTATCTTTTGTATTAATTAAGAATAATTGGAGTGTTTCTGTGCTGCTCTCTGATGCGCTATCAGATGGCTTGCGTAGGTACCCAATCTTTCTTATAAGGGTACGAGCGCACTTAGAGCAGGTTAATACCCCGCCGACATAGTATTGAATCGTCATCCAAACTATAATTTTTGGTAAAGGTATACCTCTAAAATTTCAGCTCAATCGGTCCCCGGGAAGAGGGTCAAATAGAACTTGCAAAATTTGTCAAACGAACAGGTCAAGTTAAATCAAAATTTATATAATAAAACGCTATTTCAGACATTTTAGTTTTTCTTAATTATCCATTTCCGAGACGGCGTTCGAACCACGAAGTCGATCACGTAACGAATTGAACATACGTATGTTAGGTAGATAAAAATGTCAATACTTATATAAAAATGACATGTGGAGTTTCGAATGACGTTCTAAAGCTTTCCCTCAGAGGGGTAATCACGTAAAGTTCCGAACGCTCGTTAGGACACTTCAACTGTCATTTTTCAAAATTATAATTGACATTTAGATCTACCTAACGTTCATACAATGCGTTACTTGATCGTCCTGGTGATTGAAAGTTGCGTGCATACCGCTCGGCTACGGTCAGTAGCTTTAATTTATAGTTTAAACCGACCACTGACAGCAGCAGCAGACAACTGGTTTGTATGTATTTCTTCAGAGCAATCGCGCGTAGTTGCAATGCACACGAGGCAACCGGATGGTTCGGGGTATTCGGGGTATTCGACGACCGCTTTAGCCTAGTTGGTAGTGACCCTGCCTACGAAGCAAGAGGTCCCGGGTTCGAATCTCGGTAAGGGCATTTATTTGTGCGATGAGCACGAACATTTGTCCCTGAGTCATGGATGTTTTCTTTATTATTATTTATTTATTTATTGGAGCTCCCGAAGTGATGTGGAACTGGGAGAAAGTTTGTAGTGAGGCAGCCGATTTTAACAGCGGTTGCCTGAAAGTGTGTGCTGTTTATCTAATGAAATTCTGTTTCAATCGAATACCTCGCGGCAGTGTTGTTTTTCAAGCTGATTGTTCCAAAGATTTCGGTTCGCATATCGGTTTTAAGATTTTTTCGTGCGCGAAACATACTTACATCATATTTTGTATCGGAGTTATTGCCGGTTGACACGGACGACCCCGCCATAGCATCTGGAGGTCAAAGTCGCCCGGATTTCGGCAACTTCTGAAGCCGTCTGCGCGCCTAGTCGCTTGTTTATTGATAAACTTTGTTAAGAGTACTAACTTCTGCCCGCGACTTCGTCCGCGTGGAACGCTCCATACAAACTATCGTCCTCCATTTGACCTCCTTAGGGGATGATTTTCGGGATAAAACTATCCTACTTTACTCGAATGTCCTTCCCCGGGATTCAAACTGTCCCCACGTGTTGCCTAAGTATGATATATAACTACAACTTAAAAAAAGTTGAAAACCCCCGACATTTTCATTTAGAAGTCCAATATCTCAAAAACGGCCGAACGCATTCTCATGAAACATGGCTAAGAACACTCGGGATAAAAGTATATATGACACAAAAACACCGCATTCAAATCGGTCCATCCGTTTGGGAGCTACGATACCACAGACAGATACTTACGTTAAACTTATAACACCCCTCTTTACGTCGGGGGTTAAAAAGGCAAATCTACATAAAAATAAATAAAAATATCCTTAACCCTGACTGTTTCCTTTCCACGCATAAACCACTAATACTATACGATAAGTAGGTCTACTTATCGTATAGCATTCATATAGTAAATATATGACTTTGACTGTACATGACTTTCAGTAACATTTACACAGTCCGTTAATACCATCCACGTGTTTCTAGTATATAGGTATATAAAAATCTTTGTATCCACAAATCTTGATGATACATTATTTATTTCGTACAATAACAAGGCTGGCACAGTCGAAAAAAATAGATAATAAGGTCTGTGTTCACGCTGGCATCAATGGGGCAGAGTCCCTTTGAGACGACTGAGTTTTGAGAATGCAATTCAACAATTTCTATGTTGATCTTTTATTGTACTTGGTTCAATGCTTATAGGGTGGCAGAGCTTTCGAATAGGGGAGGATAAACTAGTATCATTAGAAAAATTATAGAGGAATTTAACGTTACATTTTTTATTACTGAATTCATAGTAACTGTTTCCTAGGTGCGAATTTGCACGGTAGTTTCAGAGATGGGTCGAGTTTGCGTCATTTTAATGTAGTGTATCGTGATGGAAATGATGTCCTAGTCTTAGTATAGGCATTTCCATATCGTGGTACTTTTAATGTAGGTATTTACATCCCTATGCCCACAACCTTTCCCCGTTCCGTTCCTAATGCGTCCGTATTCCCAACTGTGGTTGAGATTATTTAATGTGGCTGACTTTTATGAAAACTGACATTCGAATTGGAACCTTCTGCATTGGATGATATAGTTGCTTTTTGAATGGACTAATTTAATGCAATTCGGCCAACTTAAGTAATGTTAAGTTACGTGGACGTAAGTACAACATTGATACGTTTGGAAATAGACATTGTATGGAAAGAGGAAATTGAGAATGGGGTAGAGTTGAACCCTGTCAAATGTACGTCGACGAGGCATGCACAAAGTTGCAAAACTTCGAAATTATGTGGATCAAGTTCTTGATTATATTTAGATTTTTTTCTGACTAATCGCATGTTCTCCTGACAGTTTCCAGTCATTATTGAGAACTTTTCTAACTTTATCAAATTGTCGAATACAATTGAATGTATACTGGTGGAAGAATTTTTAAATTGGATGTATACACAGCTTTACCACTTACTCACTGCGTTTGTTGAACGCGCCGTCGACGCGGGTTTGTGTCACGTGTAAATCGACCCAAAACGCGAATCAATGGCGCGTTTAAAAAACGCGGTGTTCATAGGCTTTTTATCATATCAGTACCTACCTACAAACATCGACATTACGAGTTTTGTTGTTAAATGACCGCCTACAAGCTGCATGCACTGCTCACTTTAGTCCTTCGTGTGCGAGGCAGCTGGCAGGCGTAACTTGTTCGCTGGACAATGTCGACACGAAGGCACTTCTCTCGAGTATGTAATCTATGATCGAACTATTAACAATTAAACATGTATTCAACATAGGTACACATAAGTGTCTGTCAATAATGACATTTTCGGTACCAGCTTTTATTGCCAACTGAACTTTTCTGTGTCATTGCTGAGACGATTATTGAGGACTCATTGAGACGATTCTAACGAGCCCAAACTCAATGGGGTTACGTCGGTTAAGTCCTGGATTCCTATGACCGCCTTCAGTCGTCATCATCAGATCAGCTTGATGGTACCATAATATTGATTTGTCAACCAAACTATATACATACTTAGTATCCAAAATTTCAGCTCAATCCGGTTGAGGTTAACTGGTTCCAATTTCAGTTCCATAGGTAATTTGTCCGTCACTAACAAACGAACAGCTCAAGTTAAAAAAAGGTTGTAAATAGCCAAACAGTAAATTAAACTTTGAAACAAAGCTTTGAGTTATATAGTAGGTACAAGCTTCTACCCGCGACTCCGTCCGCGTGGAACTCGTTTATATCGTGGCTCCATACAAACTCTCATCCCCCATTTCACCTAAGGGTGATTTCCGGGATGAAACTATCCTACGTCCTTTCCCCGGACTCAAACTCTCTCTATACCGAATTTCATTTAAACGGGTTCAGGGTTTAAGCGTGAAGAGGTAACAGATAGACAGACACTCTTTCGCATTTATAATATTAGTAGGCACCCAGTAGGAGTATCTTTGCATAAGTAGTCTCTGGCGGGCGCTAGTATCAAATGTAGCTACGTAATCGAAGACGTCAAAAGCTCTTATTCCCTTTTAATAAAGACTTTTGACGTCTTCGTTTGTTGTCACTTTTGATGCTGACTATACTGAAATTTCAAGATGGCGCCCTGATCGACTTCAAGAAAAAAAACCTAAATATGTCAATGACCATATATCATCATTACTAGCTTTATCCATGATCCTATTGGTCGAAATAAATCGTCTGGACTTAAAGTCATACTTAAACCAAGTTTCATACAATCTTCTCAGCTCTTTAGCTAAAAGCCGATTCACCCGAACCATTACTCATACGAAAACGCGTTGACATTATTCAAGGGTTCGCGTGCATTCGCATTCAGCTCAAAAGTCTGACCCTCAAAGTCCCATGGGAACGTCTCAGTGGGCCCCGCCGCGAGGCCACCTCACTCCGTACCTCAAGTAACGCAACAATGAGCCAGTACAGGTAGTGTTTTTTTCTTGAACATCTGCACAAAAACGACGGATAGCAGATGGCTCGGTCTCATTGTGTTGTGCACTAGTTTTTTTGGCCCTTTACACATCTTAAGTCTGGGTCGGGGTCGGATGTTGTCCAATTTTGATCGCGAATCAATTTCAAAGTATAATTAACTTCCGTTTACGCTGTTTAGCGGCAAAGCTGGGGAGATAAGGGTATAGAAAGTTATGTGTTTTTATGGTTCCGTTGCAAGGATGTGATCATTTTTAGGTACCTAAATAGGTTAGTAGTAAGTAGGTAGGTACGTATTCGCAAACGCAACGATACATCCTACTAATTATAAATGCGAAAGTTGGGATGTTTGGATGTTTGTTACTCAATCATGCTTAAACGGCTCAACCGATTTGGATGAAATTTTTGGCCTGGTTTAAAATACATAATAGTTTTTATGCCGGGTCCACGCAGACGGAGTCGCGTGGAAGCTAGTAAATAGATAAATAAATATTAGGGGACAATCTTACTCAAATCGAACTAGACTAATGTAAGCTCATTAAGGCTTGTGTTATGTTATGTGTAACAATATATTTAATAGATATATAAACTTTAAATAAATAGAAAACATCCAAGACCACACACATGCACGCAATACCTAGTAATAAACTTAGGAATAAAATGTAACAAACCGCACTCAAATCGATCCATCCGTTTGGAAGTTACGATACCAGACAGCCACGCAGATACACATCTTTAATTTAGGTATCACCCCTCGCTGCGTCAGGGGTTAAAATCACTCGTTTTGATGCAACGGGTGTCTCAATAAGAATGCACTAAAATAACAGTTTTAATTAAGTTTGGTTCTTTTCTTAGTAGTAATTCGTTTTGTAAAATATTTCTTAAAATTAACGAGTTTAGAAGTCAAGACACCTATTCCAAAAGGCTTGTTGTTTCATATGAACTTCTGAGGTTCATCAACATTAAAGCATTTCTTGTTGCACGTTGCCGAGTATGTTGGCCTGATACACTTAAATTGGGTATTTTTAGGGTAGTTATATAAAAGCGCACTAAGTGGTAAATCTTCAAAGACAAAGTTAAATTAGTTACCTAATGCGATAAAAATGGAACAAGCCAAACAAGAAGAACAAGAACCATAATGACATGAAACCAACTCAAAATTAAAAATCAAGATATACTTAAATAACAAAGATGAATAGGTAATTATAATTAAAATGTCCCTATATGTATACTACAATTTTTTTATAATTACAAAATTCGTCCACAATGTAAATAACACTATCCATTAAAAGTGCTTCAGTCTTTTTATTTAACAAAACAGCTCATAAGAAGGAGCCTTCCTGACTTCCAGGTTCAGATTGTTATAAATTTGAACGCCGACTACCGCAATGATTTAGACGTTCCCATCAACCGGGCCTGCGCGGGATTCATGTCGCGGCCGGTTTTCCTTTGAACCGGACGGCATTATTACTGTCCTTGTGTTTCCATACAAAATGGTAAAAAAATAAAAAACATAAACATAATATGCATATTAATACACCCTGTATATTTAGCGGCTTCTAAGTCTTTCTCTAGTAGGAAAAAATGGAGGCCTCCGGTCAAAACCTAACTGCTCTCTTTTGGAGTACAAACACCCTGTCCCAGGTATTAGATACATACTTGTATGTACACACGTACACCCTACTAGCGCTGCCATTCTTTTTATTTTGACGAGCTTTTATTTAACTATAGCATTGCTCGTACATACCTATATAGGACATAGGACATATACAGCTTGCCAGCCTCATAGCATAAACTAAGGCTATATTTTTATTAAGTTGCAAATACAAAAGGAGAACCCAACGCCATAAAGGCCAAACAGAAGATTGGGTTTACTAAAATATATTTTTGAATATTCTTATTTACAGTTTATGTATAGTCAGCAACAGAAGTTAATGAGCAGATTGACACCCTAAAAAATATCTACACAGATCCTTAAGACTCCTTGTGTAGATCACTTTGAGAACTTGGCCTGACTTCTGTCGCTGACTGTACTGAATTTCATAAACTAATTACTGTTCAATAAATATAATAGAACTAGAATAGCAGATGTGGGCAAGAAGACTGCCTTGCTTACGTGGAACTGGGCCGGTCATGTTTGCCGTATGCACCCACAAAGGTGGGCTCATGCGGCTACTTGGTGGTTGCCCCAAGACGGACACAGGCGGCGAGGTAGGCCAAGGCGGAGATGGCGAGATGACTTGGACGCAGTTTCAAGTGATTGGCCAAGAATTGCGGCGGACAGGGACGAGTGGAAATCCAGGGGGGAGGCCTGTGCCCAGCAGTGGGACACTCCAACAGGCTAGCAAAAAAATATATAATTGGGCGTCGTTGTGTGGATAATTCTCGAAAATAAACACATCAGATTGCGAAGTGCAAGCAAATCTTTGCAAACAAATCTGAGAAAATGCTGTTGCTCGTTGTTAATTAGTAACATAGTATCTTGAACATAATGTTATACAAATACTCAACTACCATTCTATAAATAGCATATTTATCCTCCTACTCGGCTCTGGCAGCCTAGGAGCAACGGCGAGTTGACTTGACATCATAGCCGTAGGTGAAATGCACTTCAACTATGATTTTTCATAGTATCATTATCATTAGTACAGTCGGCAATAAAAGCGTGTACCAGAAAACAAAGAACCTTCGGTTTTAATCGGTAGGATGCTTTCGTTTACTTAGCTAGTCTATCGGGGATGTGTCTGCCTGCTCCTCTAATGGTGGGTACACACTGAGCAAACGAACGACCAACGAACGCGAAGCATTTCCGTGACAGCTATTTGTTAGAGTGAGATACATAGCCGTTCGTTGGCTTGGTGTGTACCCACCACATAAGTTTATAGGCGTAACCATAGAACTGACGGCATCTATGACTATACAGTGACGACTATACAGGTGTCTTGAAAATCTCGGATTTCTACGCATCTGTATATTCACGTTAAGATTACACTTCAACTTACATAAATCATAAAACCTCCGCCACCTTACAAAACATGGAAATCCAACGTTTCGTTCAAATCGTAGTCTAAGGGCGGCTCGAGCCGAAACCTTCACAAAGTGCTATCTTCTTCTTAATCTTATAAAAAGAAAACACTACTCTATTTGCAATATAAATTAAGTTATAAATCCATGTTACCAGAAATATGAGACACGAGTTCCTGCAAAATATGCTTCGTAATATTAGGAAAATGCGACCCTTAGGGGCTCGAAGGGGCGACCCTTGGCAGCTGGCTGGGTTCAACGACCTTTGCACTAATTCCGGCCATGAATAGGTATTCGTGTTGATTTGGCAAGTTCACTGGCCAATTAGTATTAATACGAAACTACAAACCGGTTCTTAAGGAACCCTACAGGGTCGGATGTTCGTACACATATGTTGTATATGTAAATCGCTTTTAGCAACAAGACCGCCTGTAGCTTGCCGCTTTTCATACTTCGTGATTCAACGTTCGAATGCTACTTCCTTGTTCCATGTGAAGTAGTAACGGATATTTTTACTGTATTATATTTTATTTATGGCCGTAACAGATGTTCTTTGCTTTAAAAGTATTATTATGCTGTAGGAAGTCGGACGTACGATGTATATCTAGTTATAGGCTTAGAGGTTCTTAATATGGATGGCTGGATTTGGAAAACGGGCTCACAAAGGAAGGCGCCCAAGCCCCGTATCGTGGTCGGCCTTATAACGCGATAAGTGATAGCGATGGCTGACACCGTTCGTTAGAACGAGACGGACGCTCTATCTTGTCAATTATCGCGTGATAAGGCCGACCATGATACGGGGCCAGGATCGTGCAAAGTGGAGGAAAGCGAACAATGGCAAATACCCCTGGGCAGAAGAAGCCGATTCTTAATATGGGCAGTAGCATGTTTATTCCGTAAAAATACCTATTCTACAATTCTTTAAAAATCTGACTTATGATACCTACATACTCAGTAGTGAAAATAATAGCTGGTATGGCCACAAGAAAGGCATGGGGCGACTGATGTCCGTAACTAGTATGTATTAGTGGCGGACAGTGGATTTTGGTTTGGGGGGCTTCAACCCTTAGGGGGGGACTCAATGATTCAATTGAATTCATTTATTTCCAACAATGTACAGTAGACACATACAACTTAATGCTAAGGTACAGTACAAGGACCATGTTAGGGTGTAGCAACTGATAATAAAATTAAAATAACCACATTCTAAAATAATGACGACCACTTTAGGTGCTTTAGGTGACGCTGCCTACGAAGCAAGAGGTCCTGGGTTCGAATCCCGGTAAGGGCATTTATTTGTGTGATGACCACGAATATTTGTTGTTTTGTTTTCTATGTATTTATGTATTATGTATCGTCGGCTACTACCCATAGTACAAGCTTACCTTAGTTTAGGACTAGGTCGATTTGTGTAAGTCTGTCCCCAAAATATTTATATTTTTATTTATTTATATATCTACTCGTACCTACATTAAATAGAGCACGAAATCTCCGTTACTCCGCTCCGAAAAAATCGAAATTTGAATGTAACCTTTCTTCAACGGTCCCATCACCTTCCCTTGCAAGAACGTCGTAAGCGCCCGCCATTCTCAACTACAATACACCCTTCCGTGCATTCACAAAGCGAGTGCAGCAGTGCATTGTAGCCGCACCGGGCCGCCAGCTGCAGTCGCGAATCTTCAAGAAACGGTGGGAATTTATTCGCGTAACAATTATTCCTATTATTTTCTATATTGAAAGGTGCGGATATCGGTTTCCCGTGGTTGCGTTTCGGAGATTTTACAAACGGGCTGTGGAGAGAGATCGAAATTTATACGATTTTTGATACGCAGTTCTTCTTCTTCATAATAAGAAGTAAGTATAAGTATATATATGAGGTAAGGTAAGTAATTATACCTACATTTATAAAAGTAATATAATGGCAAGCAATTTTGTAAGCATTAGACCGGGTTACCTTTGTTTTACCAAAAAAAAATTGACAAATTATCACTTCCCAAAACATTTTTCGTAGAATTTCATTTGCCAAATAATCGTTTGCCAAATTAACACTCGACAAATAATTCTTACGCAAACCTTATGTTTGGCATATTCCTGTTTAGGCAATATCTCGTTTACCAACTGGTACTTTGACCAAATTTCATTCAGTCAAATATATTAGTTGGCATAATATGTTTTAACCAAAACAAAATTAGGCAAATGATGTGTATCGTCAATACTTAGTTGACCATTTCTATTCCGTCGGTTAATCAGCAGGGGAACTCTTCAATGACAAATCATTTGCATCTTTATTTCAATGGGGTATAAGATACACAATAACACAACAACTTTTTTTGTTATGTGTGTAGGGAAAATTAATTTGTGTAGAAGTCGCAATTCTAACCTAACCGCCAGCGTGTCGACGTCACCCCGCTTCGCGGGGTGCCTATTTCCGCTCTAAGGGACACAAGCTAACCCTAACCTAACCTACCAAATAATACCATTGTTACGATTATTTGTTTTTTTTTACTGCTAGGAGGCTTCGCCCCCCGAGCCCCCCCTTTTTGGCTGCACTAACCTAATTTTACGCCTTTGCCTACCGACCTACTTAACCGTGCATGTTTTTATTAAAGGGACCGAGCCGTTTTATTAATAGTATTTTGGTAAAATGTCATAACCCAAACAATTGTGATTTTTGTCTTTTGATAGTTTGCCATAACATTAACTTGACGAAATGTTTATTGTCTAATATTTTTTTGCCTTATTAAAGCATTTGCTAAAAGACCACATGCCATAATGTAATTTTTCGTAATAATATTTTGCTGAATGAAAATTTGACGTAATGAAAATATTCGTATTAAAATTGTGCCAAAGTTTGCATTGGCAAACAAAACAGTTGCTAAAATTTGTTTGGGAAATGAAATTTGACCAAAATAAATTTGGTAAAACAACAGGATCCCCATTAGACCAGTACCTATTACAGAAAATTTGTTTCACTGCAAGTATCCTGTAACTTTGGGGAAGACCTATGTCCAGCAGTGGACGTCTTTCGGCTGATATGATGATGATGATGATCCTGTACCCATATTTAAAAACATATAATTCAAACAAAAATTAGGGCTGTAAAGCCCAATATCTCGCAAACGAATCACGGAGATGATTAATATTTTTGCACTAGCTATCCAACGATACCCCAACACCTATGGGTTTAACGATAAGTAACTTTTTTAAAGATTTTATTCTACTGTTTTGTCGGCGTGATTGATTTATATAACCATGCCGAATTACAGACAGACAAACAGACGGACATGGCGAACCTATAAGGGTATTACATCATTGCAGAAATTTATTACATTACCAAGGTGCTTAAAAAGTGAAGTTGAGGACGTCTAAACTAAACACATATATACGGCTATGTAGACAATTATGTAGCTAAGCTCACAATTAGGATTTTAAACTTTGTTTATTTTAAACTCTGTTTATTTTAAACTCTGTTTATTTTAAACTCTGTTTATTCGTTACATGATCGTCGCGATATCAAACCCCGGTTGTCAGCGATGCAAACGGCCGTGGACGTGCGGATTATCGGCCGTGACACTTGACACTTGACAGGGCTCCAGGCTGTCAAACGGTCCATTCGTAAGACACTGAGGTATAGTCGAGGAATGGAACGGCTGACCAATTTTCGACTCGATATACTCGTATACCTATTCAAGCAAGCTAAGGCTCAGCTTAAGCTTAAGGTATCGAACGATGTTTACCTATTATATTATTACTGTATCTTTCTTCACTCTGACTGTCAACACAACGAATCCTCATATCAATAAAGCGCGTTCTCCACGTCACTTCACCCACCACGCCTACGAAACTAGACCACTGCCCCGCTATTCTTGTAACCTTTTAGTACACTCACCCACAAATATATCGTGACGCCCCGATTCGCAGTAACAATAGTAACTAAGCGGGAACGCGCTGTTGCGCCTCACCTCACCCGTCACCCGTCGCGCCTAACAGCAGCCACCCTATTCTGTAACTTGTTTCAAGCTCACCTCATCGCTCTACAACAAATATATCTTGACACCGCGATGCCTAAGTAACCAAGCGTAGGTAGAGGTCTAGTTTCGTGACGGTGACCGGCGGGGTGAGCCGCTTTAGCGCGTAGCGAATAACAGCCCAAGTCAATACGTTGGGTATATGTATCTTAATGTCAATTTTTATACGGAAAAATGACAGTTGAATAAAAAAAAACGCAAAACAAGCTAAAGCGCGTTCAAAACGTTACGTGATTACCCCTCAGAACCCTGGGACCGGCTGTTATTCGGATCGAATTCTAATTTCTAGCAATGGAAACTAGTTTCCAAACTAAATATGGCGGATTCTATTGCGAATACTAAGTTTCATATTATTCTAGCGTGTCGCAAAATGAGAAAGCAAACCTACTTTTGTAAGGCGAGCGTCCTACAGGCCCTGAACAAATTCACTGCCTAGATATGTACATTAATTTCGTCATGTGAATGCAGTGGAAATGAGAACGTTGCGAAGTATGTGTGAGGTGAGTTTGAGAGAATAAGAAATAGGATTAGAGAGAGTTGTGGAGTGACTGAAGATGTACCTATTAGTGACGGAAAAGATGGTTAGAAACATGTAGAGAGCTGCATAAAGAATGTAATTAAAGTGGATGAACCAAGAAAGGTTTGTCAAGATTGTAGGAAGTGGAAATCCGTGATATTGGCCTACTCCTCCGGGAAATAGGCGTGATTATGTGTATGTACATGTAAGCTTGAAGTTCGAATATCTCCGTCTCTATCGCACCTATGGTTTTTCTTACTCGAGCGACAGACAGATATACGAACTTCGAGATTCAATTTTCGTGGTAACGCCGCAGGAAAGTTTATAAAAATAGTTTTTCGTGTGACACGGGCACAACCGGGTAGTGTTCTACCCATAGTGCGTGTGATTGCGTGAATGACATATTGTTTAGTCATGCATGTCATATCATATTCCCCGGCGCGAGTGTTTGATAATCTCCGCGTTACCGTTTTAAGGAGCATTCGCGCCGCAAGCCGCAATGCAGTGTAACAAGTATTACTAATACCACGTGTTTGGATACAATCAGCCAAGAAATTCAACAAGACTTCGATGAAAATATCATATATTTTTATCCCGGAAACCATCCTCTAAGGGTGTTAAATGGAAAGTCAAAATTTAAAAGTGAGAGCGATTTAATAAAAAACATCCTATAAGGCGATTAACGAGTTCTGCGGACGAAGTTGCAGGCAAAAAATGAAAAAATAGTAGAGTTGCAGGAACCTACCTATTTTACTTTACTAAACAATTTTCGGGAATTTGTACATGTTGACGAAAACCAGACCCCCTAGCACACTAAGTTTTATGCGGACCATTTGTCCCTCTTGCACTCGCATAATATTCGACGGAATGGGACGAATGCTTTATGTCCGACATATAAAGTGTGCTAGGGGGTCAGAGGTCGTTTGCGTCACGCATTTATGTGCGCATTGTGTGGTAGATATAAATGTCACTTTTTGTAAGCGAAAATGACAGCTAAGTTGTCCTAACGTGCGTTTGAAACTTTACGTGTTCACTTGATAAGTGACCGTGGTCACCCCTCTGGTCAAGTGGTTTTCATTTTTTTTGATGATTGTGATAGGTTTTTACTTTCTTGGAATCTCAGACAACTTCCTATTTTTTGTTGAAAGTTATCATTATTGCTCAGGACGAAGTTACCTTTCGTGTGATGTTTTGAAGACGGTATATAGTCAGACCAACACAAGTCTGCAACGATTTTGATAGCACACGCAGTGCAAGTGTTATTTTATACGTCAAATTTCTATGATATTATGATGTATAAATAACACTTGCACTGCGTGTGCTATCAAACTCGTTGCAGAATTGTCTTGGTCTGACTGTAGTTACCTAAGAACTGCAATAGCGCGACGTCCAAAAAGCTCGGTGTGCTTAACAGAGCAAAGCGTTACTTCTCCCCGGGACAGAGACTTTAACTATATAAGTCTCAAGTCCGTCCCCACATGGAGTATTGCTGTCATCTCTGGGCGGGAGCACCTGGATACCAGCTTGGGCCTTTCGACTCGCTTCAAAGACGCGCTGTGCGAATCGTAGACGATCCCAAACTCACACGCGATATCGAACCGTTGAGTCTAAGGAGAGACTTCGCCTCCTTGTGCGTGTTCTATCACTTGTATGACGGGTTGCGCTCCGAAGAACTATTCGACATGATGCCTAAGGCTGCTTTTTACCACCGCACCGCTCGCCGTCGGCAGGGCATTCATCCTCACACCCTGGAACCTAAATGGTCGAGTACCGTACGGTTTCTGAGAAATTTTCTCCCTAGGACGCTCCGGTTGTGGAATGAGCTCCGATGCCGAAATTTTCCCGAGGGACTACAGTATGGGGTTCTTCAAAAAAGGTAGTGTATAAATTCTTAAAGGGTCGGCAACGCGCATTTAACACCCCTGGAGTTGCAAGCGTCCATAGGCTACGGTAACCGGTTACCATCAGATGGGCCGTAAGCTTGTTTGCCACCGACGTGGTATTAAAAAAAAGGACGTCGTCAAGTTTGGTGT
Organism: Epinotia demarniana; assembly: GCA_945867215.1. Lineage (NCBI taxonomy): Eukaryota > Metazoa > Arthropoda > Insecta > Lepidoptera > Tortricidae > Epinotia > Epinotia demarniana. The sequence goes on along the minus strand of OX244273.1, from coordinate 2,623,647 downwards.
ATTGAGCATAGTGCCATCTGTGTGTGTACAAGCTAGACTGCATGAGAATTGTCTTCTATTTCACAAACTAGATGTCACTGGATTTCTGCTGGTGTTGCCGTAAATAAAATAGTCGGGTATTTAATATAGTTCTGAAATAAAAAGTCAATATCTAGTTTTCCTAAGTCATGCATGTTATTTAAGTAATATTTGTAGTACTTTAAGATATAAAATACGATTAACAATTACAACTAAATACTATTTTTAATATTGATTTTCAGCGTAAGTTTGTGTATAGCTAGCATTGCATTGGCAATGGCAACACACGTTTATTCGCTGTCAAAATGGCACGTCAGCAAGATGATGTCGATGAATTATTTGATGTTAAAAGCTCATTTTATGTTGGAAATTACCAACAAGCCATCACCGAGGCGCAAAATGTATCCGTAAGTAATCTATCTACAATTACAACTAGTTCTATAACCACTATTTTAAGCCGCATTTCCACGAACATGGTTGCGTTGTTGTCCACCCTATGTTTTCCTAAATTTTGTTGGAACTACATGATAATCCCGTTTTCGATGTTGTTATTCAACTAATTTATTATATTTAATGTGTGTAAATGGCTAAAATAACTAGTAATGGCTTTAGTTGAGTAAGGTTTATACATTGTTGTGATGCCTCTTCCAGCCTTCTTCGCCCCTGGTAGCGTTGCAAAGAGATGCCTTCCTGTACCGCTCGTACATAGCGCAGGGCAACTACAGGATTGTGATGCAGGAGCTGAAGTCTGCGGATCCCATGCTGCAGCCTCTGAAGAGTTTGGTGGAATACCTGTCTCCAGGGGCCAACAAATTGGCTGTTGTGGCTGATATTGACGCTAGAGTAAGAACCAATGTCTGGAACAACATGTAACATATTAATTTTGTGTCTTAATATAGTTGTGTTATAATGATTTCACATAGACAATCTGCAGCAGGTCTATCACATGACGGCCTGCTAGCTGTATGGCGGCGACATCGGCTATCCGACTCTTTCTAATTAGAACGCTTAGAAAGAGACAGAAAGTCTTATGTCGCCTCGACAAAGCTCGCGGGCCATCCTGTGATAGCCATGCTGGAGAGTGACAAATTCATTAAAAGTGAGTTGCACCAAACCGCCTGTAATCTTAAGTTCGATAAAATCTGAATGTATGGAACGTTTGACAAGTTTCTATGGACTGACTGCTCTCAGCACCATATTTAACGTTGATAGGTCTGTAATCGTAAGTCGGTGCAACCCGCCCTTAGTTACAAACTTTTCTAGGGATTTTTCATGAAATAGAAAATTACTTGCCAAGGACACTCTTACAAATTAGAACTGGTCATTGGAATTCATAAATACACAGCTGCCTCAGCAGGCAATAAAGAATTGTTTCATCCATTTAAAAAAGCCTCACTTATTTGTGTTGATGGTCACATATTTGTATCTGAGATTTATTTTGGACCAAGTTATGGATATGATGCAATAGCCAGGAAATATACTATGTATTACGACTTTTGACGACTGGTTAGCCTAGTGGGTAGTGACGCTGCCTACGAAGCTGAAGGTCCTGGGTTCGAATCCCGGTCAGGGCAAATGTTTGTGTGATGAGCATGAATATTTGTTTCTGAGTCATGGATGTTTTCTACGTATTTAAGTATTTATATCTATTATATATATCGTCGTCTATTACCCGTAACACAAGCCTTATTGAGCTTACTATGGGACTAGCTCGATTTGTGTAAGATTGTCCCCTTATATTTATTATTATTTATTTATTTATGTATGGGTGGTTTGACATTATTTGATGTCACCAACTTTTTAAAAAACCAATTGGTATTGGAATCTTTGACTTTGGAGAGTAGATTTGTTTTTTGATTGGGTTATTATTTATTATGTTGCAAAATCTCAACTGTAAAGGTACTAAAAAAAGCTACACTTTGCCTAGTGGTTCAGGCAGATGGCGGTTGTGGATTTGAATCCTGGCTCATACCAATGAGTTTTTCGGAACTCGGAATCATATCATCATCATATCAACCGAAAGACGTCCACTGCTGGACACAGGCCTCCCCCAAAGAGTGCCACAATGACCGATCCTGTGCCACCCGCATCCAGCGGACTCCCGCGACATTTACCAGTCCACCTTGTGGGGCCTACCTTCGCTGCGCCTTCCGGTACGTGGTCGCCACACGAGACCCTTTCCGCCCCAACGGCCATCGGTTCTACGTGCAATGTTCCCCGCCCACTGCTTCTATCTATGCCATGTACGGAATATTATTTGATATTTAACGTTGGCTTTTCGGTGAAGGAAAAACATTGCGAGGAAACCCGCATACACCTGCGAAGAAAGTCGACAGTGTATGTGAAGTCCCCAACCTGCACTGTGTGGGGACTGTGGCCAGCTGGAACATATATAGGCTGATATATTTATATTTATAAATTGTGACAAAATATCTTATATCAATAAGAATTGTAATTTTAATCAAAAGTACATTAGTCAAGTTTTTATTGCATACAGTATGTTTATAAAGGATTCCTTTACTCATTCCAGGTACAAAAGGGAATAGAATTGGTGAATGAGATTTTCCTCATTGTAGCAGCCACTATTTACTACCATGAGGAAAACTATGAGGCTGCCCTTAAGTAAGTTAACTTGCAAATTCTTCCAAGCGTCTCAAAAATGACATTATCATATCAGCCTCACCCAAAGAGTGCCAAAGTGATCCAACTCCTGCTACCTATGTTAGGTCATCACTTCATCAGTCCACCCACGCTGCTTCTTCCAGTACATGGTCGCCACTCGAGAACCTTTTCGCCCCAACGGCCATCGGTTCTGTGTGCAGTGTTCCCCGCCCTATACACATCAATTAAATCAAACCAAGTTTCTGGCTGGTGAAAAAAGCTATGGTAGCCCAGTGGTTCAGGCATGCGGCTGTCAAACGGCGGTCGTGGGTTCGAATCCCGGCTCGTACCAATGAGTTTTTCGGAACTTATGTACGGAATATGATTTCATATTTACCGTTAGCTTTTCGGTGAAGGAAAAACATCGTGAGGAAACCTGCATACATCTGCGAAGAAATTCAAAGGTGTATGTGAAGTCCCCAATCCGCACTGGGCCAGGGTGGGGACTACTGCTCGTTCCCTCTCATACATGAGAGGAGGCCTGTGCCCAGCAGTGGGACGTATATAGGCTGATGATGTGATGAAGTTTCTGGCAAAATTTTCTGGTACAAGCTTTTATTGCCGACTGTACTTCTGTATACTATCATAAACTTAGTACTCATTGACACTGTTAAGTACTGAATTCCCATGGCCACCTTCCGTCTCCATCATCAGATCAGCTCGATGGTACCATAATATTGAGTTGTTATCCAAATATTGAATTTATACTAATACACATACATACATTCACGCTTTTATCCCTAAAAGGGGTAGGCAGAGCACATGAAACTTATGTTCCAGTGCCACTTTTAGCATAAATGTGGGTATGAAAGATTGACAAAATGTGATATCACAGTGACAGGTTGCTAGCCCATCGCCCACAACACACTTGAACCCTGCTCCCTTAGTTGACTTTTACGACACCCACGGGAAGAAAGGGGGTGGTGAAATTCTAACCCGACACCACACGGGTAATAATATAGAATATATAATATTGAATTTTGATGAGGCAGGGCACAGCGAAATGTCGATCCGCTCGAATTTGGAGCAGCCCAATTTAGTATGGTTTTATCCATATATTATGTATATCGTCATCTAATACCCATAGTACGGTCAAGGACTTTTAATTGTTGAACCATTAAGGTGTCAACTAATTTAGTTTTTTTAATAGTTATGCTATCAAGTATCCAGTATAAAGCGAGCTCTAAGTGGCTCAACCATTAAAGTCCGTGACTGCACATGCTTTGCTTGGTCTAGACTAGGTCGATTTGTGTAAGATTGTCCCTGAATATTTGTTCACTAGCTCCTGCCCGCGACTCCGTCCGCGTGGAACTCGTTTATATCGCAGCTCCATACAAACTTTCATCCCCCCATTTCACCCCCTTAGGGGACGATTTCAGGGATAAAAACTATCCTATGTCCTTCCCCGGGACTCAAACTATCTCTATACCAGATTTCACCTAAATCGGTTCAGCGATTTAAGCGTGAAAAGGTAACAGACAGACAGACACTTTCGCATTTATATTAGTATAACTCGCGCAGATAAAAAATGTATTTGAAAATGGCGTCCGCTCTCCATCGCTGTCTATACTCACACAGTTAAAGTGTGAGTATAGACAGCGATAGGGTGTGAGCGAGATAGCATGCGAGCGGACGCCATTTTCAGATCTGCGCGCGTTATATGGTTGGATATGGATTTGTTCCAGGATTCTCCACGGAGCGGAGGCGCTCGAGCTGCGCGCCTTCACCCTGCAGTGCCTGCTGGCCATGAACAGACCGGACCTTGGCAAGAAGCACCTGGCCAGCATCCAGGCGGTGGACGACGACAGCACGCTTGTTCAACTGGCGCAGGCCTGGCTTAACCTGTCACAGGTCAGTCAATCTACATCTACACTAATATTATAAAGAGAAAAGATTTGATTGTTTGTTTGTATTGAATAGAATTATTTTACTATTAGAAGCCTACATTAGCCCTGATGAACATAGGCTACTTTACCGCGGGAAAATGCTTCACTCCTAAAGGAAAACGGAAAACTAACCGTGCGAAGCCGGGCCAGGCAGCTAGTAATATTATAAAGGGGAAAGATTTGATTGTTTGTTTGTTTGTATTGAATAGACTCCGAAACTACTGCACCAATTTGAAAAATTCTTTTACCATTAGAAGCCGGCGTTATCCCTGATGAACATTGGCTACTTTTTACAGCGGAAAAATGCTTAATACATACATACATACATACATTCACGCCTTTATTCCCAAAAGGGGTAGGCAGAGCACATGAAACGTATGTTCCAGCGCCACTTTTAGCATAAATGTGGGTATAAAATATCGACTAAATGTGATATTGCAGTGATAGGTTGCTAGCCCATCGCCCACAACACACTTCAACCCTGGTCCCTTAGTCGACTTTTACGACACCCACGGGAAGAAAGGGGGTGGTGAAATTCTAACCCGACACCACACGGGGAAAGGGGTAATAGGACAACGTGTAGTAAGAACACTCTGAATGACTGCAACATATGTCTTATTTTTTTGAATGGGGACCTACATTAACCGTGCGAAGGCGGGCCGGGCAGTTAGTTATTAATATACTGGCTTCCGCCCGCGACCTCGTCTGCGTTGACCCGGCATTGTGACTAGGGATTCCAGTGTGGCATAGTGCGAGAAAGATCGAGAGTATGTCGCGGCCGTCCGACGCTCAATCACTTGACAGTCTTTTATAAAACAGAAAACCGGCCAAGTGCGAGTAGGACTCGCGCACGAAGGGTTCCGTATCATTATATATAAAAACGGCAAAAAAAAACACTTTTTTTGTATGGGAGTTGGGAGCCCCCTTAAGTATTTATTTTATTATATTTTTAGTTTTTGATGTTATAGCGGCAACAGAAATACGACATATGTGAAAATTTCAACTGTCCAACTATCACGATTCATGAAATACAGCCTGGTGACAGACGGACAGACAGACTGACGGACAGCGGATTTTAAGTATAGTAATACCCCGGTTTACGCGACCTCGCTTTACCCGGATTCGCTATACGCGCATTCAAATTTGCGCGATAAATTGCCTCGCTTTACGCGCTCGCGCGAATTGATCAAGTTTATAAACAGCATGGCGGGGTGGCGTGAGGTATTTAGGCAAATCACTGCGATTTATTTCGTGTTGTGTTAAAGTTAGTTAATTTACGTTAGTACGTTGTTATGGTTTTTTCCATCCCATTATACGCGATGATCGCATAACGCGATATTTTCTCTACACGCATGGTGTAAACCGGGGTATTAATGAAATAGGGTCCATTTTTGCCCTTTGGGTGCAGAACCAGATGAAATAAATAATGTTTTCTCAAACATGCAATGAAATATTGACGTTATGTTCTTCATAATGGGCTTCGTAGTGTCACGTTTCGGGCGCAGCGAGACGAGAGACACGTAATGGCATTTTATACAAAATTGGAGGCCTAGGCCGGCAAGATGGTCTTTTTTAATTTCCATTCCACAATCTGTGGCACGGGAAGACGGCGTTCAGCCATGAAAATTTAAGTTTGATTTATTGGAGTTTTTTTTTATTTATTTCATTGCATGTTTGAGAAAAGCACTATACTTACCTCGGCGTGAAAAGGGGTTGCCAGCCTCATAACTATCCGAGCTCGCTACGCTCTGCCGGCAACCCCTTTCTTCCCGGCCTCTGTAGTAATGTAGTAATGCATGTCCAGGGCGGACCAGGCGTGCAGGACGCGCACTACAGTGTGATGGAGCTGGCGGAGCGGCTCGGCGCGCTGGGCGCGGGCCCGGCCGCCGCGGGCGCCGCCGCCGCCGCCTCCAGAGGTAACATTCATTTAGACGAGGGTTAAGATGCTGCCCAATAATCCGCGTTCACATATCATTTCACTGTGTAAGGGTTAGAACGGGACAGATATAGGTGATGCGGATAAAGCATTTCAACCAATCATAAGGCGCTTTTGCGCGGGAAAATCTTCAACGCCCGTTGGCCAAAAATTTGCGCGCGACGCCGGCATCTCCGGCGCCCGCCATCTTGTCTGGCGCCATGAGCGGGACAGCATGACATCACCTGTCATTGCATATTGTATCTTACGAATAGCGCAACAAGGTCTTTATTGAAATGGTCGTACGCTCGATGTCATTCAGTACTTGTCAGAATTCATCGGCGTAAACGACGATTGCCGATGTAACTTATATTTACGTCACACCTGGCCATAATGCGAATTTTATCGCACGCTGCGCGTATGGTAAAACTCGCAATGTGGCCAGATGAAGACGTAAAATTGTGTACTTACCACGGGCGGTAATTCGTAAAGCCCCAGAGCGCATATTTATGGCCCTCACCTTCGGTTCGGGCCTCAAACACCTGCGATCTGGGCCATTTACGAATTCACCGCCCTAGGTACGTAATGTACTATTGTGTTATTACACGCATATGCATTTTTTCCTATTACTAAAACCTAAAGTATAATCCAGAGGAATAATAACTGTAGCTTTAAACCTTTCTTATGATTTCGTTTTCTGATGTTATAGGCATTTGATATATAAACGCGTATGGTAGGTATTTGTATGAGTTTCATTGTTACTTGCTTAATTTTTATCTGGTCGGAGGATTTGCGGTGGGCTTATATAATAGGAAACAGTGCCATTGTTCACAAGATAAGCTTTCAAGTGCTAAACGGACAGCTTATCTAATTTGAACTGTACCAGGAGCTCATAAAGCATGTGCACATTGCAGGCATGTGGGAGGAGGCGGAGCAGATGCTGACGGAGGCGCAGGCGCGCGCGCCGCAGCAGCCCGACCTGCTGCTCGCGCTCGCCGTCGCGGCGCGCCACACGCCCAAGCCGCCTGAGGTAGCTCTTTCAACTTTATGTTATCCTGGTATTTATTAGCAATAGGCGGAAACGAAAGTAATCGCTAAACGTTCTCAGTATGAAAAGAGTCTTTAGACCTTATTATTAATTTACGTCACTCTGGGCGGTAAGTGAGATTTACCAACCACGGGCGCAGCGGCAAATCTCAATTGACATCCAGAAGAAGACGTACAATTGTGTACGCACCACGGGTAATTCGTTCGTTTCGAATTCACCGCCCTAGGTACGTAATGTACTATCATTTTTCTCAAACATGCAATGAAATGTCGTCTTTACGCGCGTTATAAGACTTATAACAAGCTTAAAAGTATCACTACAGGGTGTAATTGTTTACTTGATACAAGATAGCAAAATCATGGATACATTCACATTTTGCTATTTTGTATCAAGTAAACAATTACACCCTGTATACATACCTCGGCGTGAAAAGGGGTTGCTAGCTTCATAACTATCCGTGTATATGTACTCGACCGGCAACCCCTTATGTACTATTTTGTAAACATCTGACATGGCACGTAATGTACTGTGTGGATTCAAGGTCCGATATTTAAAGAGATATGTCCAAGACAAAAACCTATCGCGTTTAGTTTTAGTTTGCCCATTTTGACCCATTTTTACAAGGTTTTTTTTACTTGCAATGTTGGTATATACGCAACAGATTCAAATCTTGCTAACCATTTTTCAACCACATCCTGATATCCGGTTGAGAGAGAGTTTCATCCATCTGGCATTCTTATGAAAGTTCGGTGACAATGGAATATTCTGGTACCATCGAGCTTATCTGATGATGTAGACGGAAGTTGGCCATAAGAACTCCTAAAATACACAAGATAATACATAGTTTAACGAGAGCATTCATTAATTTAGATATTTTTCCACCAATCACAGAGCAGAATTCTAGTGGCGCGCGGCCAACTAGATTTGCTTAAACCAATCTCACATAAGCTCATAGCCCTAGAGAGTTATGAAAATCCATAACTCCCGTGGGAACAATTTAGGCCATTGCCCTTCTGTATGGAATAACACCATTTACGAGCAAGTGTGATGAAAGCAGTACACGTTGCAGGTGGCTTTATGCCAAGTGTAATGACCAGGAGCCCATAACATTGCAGGTGGCCACCCGCTACATCGCTCAGCTGCTCGACAGCCACCCCGAGCACCCGTTCTCGAAGGACTACAACGCGAAAACCAACGAGTTCCGCCGCCTGGCCGCCCAGTACCAGCCCGCCGTGCCGAGCTAAACGCGATCTTGTTGATGTTGGTATAGAGTTCAATATCGAGTGGAGTTTTATTGTTTATTCATAGATAATCTATATAATTATTGAGTATTTTTTGTGTTTTTATTTGAAACAACCTGAAATTTAAAAAAAAATGTAGTGGCGTAGATTTATAGTTGGTGTTTTAAGGGCGGGTTGAACCAACTTACTATTAGAAACGGTTTGGCGCCCTAAATATGCTTGGCGAAAACCGATCACAAGATCAGTTACATGAGATACATACCGCGTCTGAGTAATTAAAAAGTTGGATAAACAGACAAATGGATAGTCTGGTCATTCGTATCAATAGCACAGTATCCCTTTCTTAGGGGATTTTTTAAACCCCCGACGCAAAGAGAGGGGTGTTATAAGTTTAACGTGTCTGTCTGTGGTATCGGATGAACTGATTTTCGTTCAGTTTTTTTGGGTCATAGATGTTTCATGAAAATCTGTTCAGCCGTTTTTGAGATATTGGACTTTGAAATTAAAATTTCGGGGGTTTCTCAACTTTTCTAAGTAGTAGTTATTCAACATTTTGTCATCGGATACAAGCTTACTTAGCCGATGGACGCTTACAACTCCAGGGGTGTCACATGCGCGCTGTCCCTTCTTGAAGAACCGCATACTGTAGTCCCTCCAATATCTCAGCAATGACGAAATACATATTTAGGTAGTAATTGTGTAAGAAAGATATCTACGATAACACTCCTCCTGGTCTACGATGTAAGAGAGCTACGGTAGCCTAGTGGTTCAGGCATGCGGCTGTCAAGCGGCGGTCGTGGGTTCGAATCCCAGCTCGTACCAATGAGTTTTTCGGAACTTATGTGCGGAATGTTTACCGTTAGCTTTTCGGTGAAGGAAAACATCGTGAGGAAACCGGTCTATTCCCAATAAGGTCTAGTTTTCTCTCTGGATTGGAAGGTCAGATGGCAGTCGCTTTCGTACAACTAGTGCCTATGCCAAATCTTGGGATTAAGGTGTCAAAGCTGACCCTGACTGATAACGCTAGAAGGATGGATGTGGAAGAAAGAGATAGGACGAGTATAGTGTACTATAGAGGAACAATTAAAATAACAAAACATGACTGTAACTCATGTAATCCTAGTAGAAGCTGTACTCATAATCGGTGTCTAGGTCCTCGTCGTCTTCAGGGTGCGTGGAGTTGGCCAGCAAGTGGAACTCCAGCAGTTTCTCATCCATGTCGGGGAACTGCATGCTGAGGTCCGAGGGGTCTTCCTTCACCAGGGACCAGTCGGTGGTGCTCTCGGAGTCAGGCTCGTGGGTCAGTTGTCCGTTCAAACCTGAAATTGATATGAGTCTACGTGAAATTATATATCTATGAGACAAAAAAAACCGTATTCAAATCGGTCCATCTGTTAGGGAGCTACGCTACCACAGACAGATACACAGACACGTTATAGTATTTTATGCAACTGTTGTATAAGTAGGGTCTTAAAACGCGAGTGTCGTGAGTTGCGATGCGAGCCTTGGCGAGCATCGCAATTAAAGACGCCACGAGCGTTTTAAGACCAAGTTATACACCGTTGCATACAATATTTTTTCTACGACTATTTTAAATAAATAGCATAATTTGACTTTTCAGGCAGTAAGTTTTCCGTTAGTTCTATTACTACTCACGCAATTTCATCAGCGGTGCAGTTATTTTCTTCTTCGTCCATCTTAAAAGGAACGTACACATTTTTCTTCACTTCACAAACACGAATCAAATCTTAAGAAGTTATTAATAACGAATAGTTATCATATTTGACATATTTCGTCTTTTAATTTTGAACTAGAACTTTGGTGGGAAATTGGAAACATGACACATTGACACCTCTTGTTTATGGTCTGTTTTGTTCTTAATTCAACTTGCCAGTACTGTCATATTAAGACCAAGGTTTTTCTTAAGTTGGCAGCAATGCCTTTAGTACAATAATTTATTTGAAGTAAATACATTCAGTGGTTTGTTAAGTTGGTAGTACCTAATGTATTTTATGTTTCGGCATGGCCCTCTAGATTAGTCGCGTCGCGGCCTACTCGATCGTGTCTAGTAGGCCGTGGCACAATGTAGCACTACCCAGGTTTAGAAGCGTATGGCTGCTAAGCGTATCGTTTTGGCGACAAAACAGCACGGTTGTGCCGTACTGTTATGGGGAATAGAGTATAGACTTTTCTGCAGACTTATTTTGTATGTCTTTATATTAGTGTTCGGGACTATGTAAATGACAGATAAAAGTACAGGAGTAGAAAATAGTATTTTATGCAATTGTTGTATAAGTAGGGTTTTAAAACGCGAGTGTCGTGAGTTGCGATGCGAGCCTTGGCGAGCATCGCAATTAAAGACGCCACGAGCGTTTTAAGACCAAGTTATACACCGTTGCATACAATATTTTTTCTACGACTATTTTAAATAAATAGCATAATTTGACTTTTCAGGCAGTAAGTTTTCCGTTAGTTCTATTACTACTCACGCAATTTCATCAGCGGTGCAGTTATTTTCTTCTTCGTCCATTTTAAAAGGAACGTACACATTTTTCTTCACTTCACAAACACGAATCAAATCTTAAGAAGTTATTAATAACGAATAGATATCATATTTGACATATTTCGTCTTTTAATTTTGAACTGGAACTTTGGTGGGAAATTGGAAACATGACACATTGACACCTCTTGTTTATGGTCTGTTTTGTTCTTAATTCAACTTGCCAGTACTGTCATATTAAGACCAAGGTTTTTCTTAAGTTGGCAGCAATGCCGTTAGTACAATAATTTATTTGAAGTAAATTCATTCAGTGGTTTGTTAAGTTGGTAGTACCTAATGTATTTTATGTTTCGGCATGGCCCTCTAGATTAGTCGCGTCGCGGCCTACTCGATCGTGTCTAGTAGGCCGTGGCACAATGTAGCACTACCCAAGTTTAGAAGCGTATGGCTGCTAAGCGTATCGTTTTGGCGACAAAACAGCACGGTTGTGCCGTACTGTTATGGGGAATAGAGTATAGACTTTTCTGCAGACTTATTTTGTATGTCTTTATATTAGTGTTCGGGACTATGTAAATGACAGATAAAAGTACAGGAGTAGAAAAAACTTATAACACCCCTCTTTTTGCGTCGGGGGTTAAAAATTGAGCGAAGAAAAAAATACAAGTCGCATTTTCTCAACCGATTCTCGTGAAATTTTGTGAGCACTATGAACAATCTTTGTCGATTCTGATATTCGAAATTTAAAAATAACTAATAGTCTTTGAAAACAATACGGGTTTGCGAATTCTACTGCAGCTCACAGAGGCTAGTCACTAACCATTAGGGGATATATCCACGGGCCCGCGCGTGGACACGACCGGCGGGATGGTGTACGCTTCTAACTCCTGGTCGGTTCTGCGCTCCTTGTCCAATCTCTCCTGTTTGCGCTGCCGACGCCATGCTTTCTGCAGATCAAAGCGCTCTGGACTGGAAAATACAAATGTTCAATAAATATGGTCTACCCTATACTTTTTTATTATAAGTGCGCGGTACGGACGGTACGGTTAGTTAGTTAGTTAGTTTTACTGGGCGTTTTCCGCAAGTCGACATCCAGTGTGCCTATTTTGCGTGAATCGGTGGGGTAGCGCTACTCTAACCACCCCAGTTCCTCCAGAAAGTTTGTGAGTGCCTTGGTATTGCTGACTGCGTCCTTTAGTGTGTCCGGAGACCCTAGGTGTTTTTTCCTGTATACTTCTACCTGCTTACAGTCCAGTAGAATATGTTTGGTTGTTTCTTCTGCTTCCATGCACGCTCTACACATGGGGCTGTCTGTGATACCTAAGTTGTAGAGGTGTCTGTTCAGAGTGTTGTGTCCTGTTATTATTCCAACTATCTTGCGTAGTTGGCTTCTCTGTGTCCTCAGTAGTGCGGTAGTGAGTTTGTTGTCGCGTTTCGACAAAATCTCTTTAGTCTGTCTGCATGTGTCTATGTCCTCCCAGTATCTTTGGTGTTGGTCTTTGGTGTATAGCTCCAGTTGATTATATATGTAGCTTTGTGGCAGGGGTAAGATTGGCTCCGGTCCGGACGGTACGGTACTGGTAACGGGACTTTTGTTGCGCTCTCTCTCGCACTAAAACATGGCAGGTAAGTAACAGACAGCGCAACAGCTGCTCCGTTCCCACATACTTTGACTTAGATATATATATATTGAGGCAGGGCCCGATATAGCGCTAAATGTTACGTTGTCGTCGACCTTAATGTTTGAATTAAGACTTCGTAGGTACACCAAACTTAAATCACATCCTTTTTGCTATGGAGCTTCCAACTCAACATTTCATAAAGACAACTAAAATGAAATTGACCAATCACGTGGCGTCTTTACTGAACTATAATGTATTTGACCAATAGGACGCCGTCATGAGAAAGTCAAAACGTACCTAAATAGATATCAACGCACAAAAAAGAAAAAGCCGTTGGCTAGCTGCACTTCGTTTTTAATAGATACCAAGTTTGTTTAATTAGTTCAGTTGACTCGTAGAAAAAGTATTTTACAGTACATATGGTGCTACTTTCCCGCACTAGTGCGGAAAAGATCACTTTCCGTGCATATTTCGAAACTTTAAAGAGCCATTTGTACAGTAAAACGTTGTACGATACACGTGCAAATAGGAAGTTCGCAACTCGTGTGGATTTAAAACACTCCCTTCGGTCGTGTTTTAATTTATCGCCACTCGTTGCGAATTTCCTATTTTCGGCACTTGTATCGTAAATAGCTAGTATACAATCGTTATATAATTAGCTTTTTAAGTCTCGTACCTTAATTAGGCCACTCAGCAAGCTTAGTGGCCTAAACGTGGTACTCGACTGAAAAACCATACATTATATAACGATTGCATAATAGTACATTACGTAACTAGGGCGGTGAATTCGTGAATGCCCCAGATCGCAGGTGTTTGTGGCCCGAACCGAAGGTGAGGGCCATAAATATGCGCTCTAGGGCTTTATGAATTACCGCCCGTGTTGAGTACAAAATTTTACGTCTACACTTGGCCACAATGCGAGTTTTCCTGTACGCGCAGCGTGCAGTAAAACTCGCATTATGGCCAGGTGTGACGTAAAATACTATTATGTTGAGCTGAAGATGTGGAGCCAACCGCAATCCCCGATTCAAAGCTCCGATTCCTGATCTAACCGTCTTCGACTTCTATGCTCCTGGTACTCACTGTTCACCCTCTCCATACACCCTCGCCTCCAGGTTGTTGATGTCATGTCTGATGTCGGCCAGGAGTAGCAACATCAAGTCCATGGAGCCCTTGGGTCCGCGGGCGCCCCGCGGGCCCCTGGTGCCAGCGTCGCCTTTTGGACCCTCCACGCCGGGCGCCCCGGGAGGACCCTGAGATGTGTTCATTCAGTTAAACTCGTTTTAGTCATTTCTTCTTTATTTCATGGTCTCAATAGGTATACAGATATATCATCCGAAAGCCGTCCACTGCTGGACATAGGCCTCCCCTAAGAAGTGCCACAATGACCGGTCCTGCGATACTCGCGTCCAGCGGACTCCCGCGACCTTTACCAGGTCATTAGTCCATTTTGTGGGTATATCATAGTACCTAAATAAGAGTAGTATACAAACTTACTCTTGGTCCTCTTTCGCATCGGCAGTAACCTCCCTCCAACGGTGCAGTAGCATCGAGCACCCTGTACGCGTAGGTGCCGTCAGAAAACTGATCGGCATCTGTAAAGTTATGTTTCAATTAGAAAACTGAACACAGAATGAAGCGGCTTGCGGTGGCGACCCAGGTCACTACAAGAAGTGACTGCAGAAGAAACGTCCCGTAATTGTAAGAATCCATATAATTCTCGTTAAACTCACCTTCTTTCAAAATTGGGTTCTCCATAATCTTCTTCAAAGCGGCCTGCGTCGTGTGTAGCTGGTCGGTGAGCGCGCGCACCTTGCGCGTCAGCCACGACACGGTGTCGCAGGGCGCGTAGCAGCGCGACGACGCCCGGATCAGGGGCAGGGGCTCCTGCAACTTATGATGTCCTGGTACTGAGGGCTTTTGAAGTTACTAGAGAAAAGCCACGTGCACACAATGTAGGTACTCTCCATTTGTTTAGCAGTTTAGGGTGACTGTCCAGATAAAGCTGTTTTCATAATTTGACACCTCGCATGCTATTTGATACTACGACGATGGCAAACAAGCTGTGCAAACAAGCATACAGTCCGCCTGTACTCCAGAAGAAACACAAGCGTCATGCAATCATGGCGCGCGAACTCTCTCGATATTTCTCACACTACGTCTCTTTCTAAGTTTTCTAATAAGAGAGAGACGCGTTATCCGGCGAGAAAAATCGAGAGAGCTCGCGCGCCGTCTTTTGATAGCCGTGCTGGTTAATATTGACCTTGACTCCCCGCAATGCACAATTTGTCCCTGTCACTCTTACATATCTAATAGAGATGAATGCCATAAATATAGACGTTTGTTACGCCTGCTCGGTCTGCACCACACAATGGGTCATCAACTTATCATGGCCCGTCATACAGGACGCAACTATGCGTCAGAGGCAGAAAGACATACTTCCATCGCTCATCAACGCGTAACGGCGTCCCTGTCCCGCGCCATGACGGCCCGTTATGTAGAGGAGTCTTCAAGTATGGCAAAGGCTGCTGCTATAAACAGTGTGCCATCATGGTCGCAGGACAAGAAGCAGTATGCAGTAGGATGGAAAGAGATGAAAGTTTAATCTATTGTGTAGAGGAGCCTTAAAAACCTGGCATCAACTAAACCTGGCAGTACAAACAGAAAGTAGTCGAGGAATATGCTCAACATATACCGGGTGGAAAGGCATGTTCTTCTGTGACAACCCTACGATTACTACGTACTAATTATTGTTTATACGTATTGATAAAGGTCACTGACCCTTGTGTAATTGTTAAAACGTTACTGACCCTAATGAGGGTGGCCACTTGCAGTATTTTGCATTAAAAGTTAACTGCCTATAACTTCAAAACGGTTATGAATATGAGCCTAGTCTCTTTAGAGGAAATACTGTACTCAGTCTAAACAATCCCCCTTTTGCGGAAGGGATCGTCGTGCCTTTCCACCCGGTATAGCAATGACATCGCCAAGTTCAAAAAGAGCGTTTCTATACTTACCGGCAACACCATAGGGCGCGCGCAATTCCGCCCGTCGCCGGCCAGGGTCTGCGGAGCGGGACACTCGCAGTGGAAGCCGCCCGGGTCGTTCACGCAGCGATACTCGCAGCCGCCGTTGTTGCTGGCGCATTCGTCTACGTCTGGAACAAAAGGATCCTTCCACATTTACTCTGAGAGGGATGAGAGGTGGTGTTCATGAAGCGTGCGGTTGAAACCCAATATGTGTCGAAACCCAACGGTTGCAAGCAGCTTACTGACAACTTTTCATTGAGGTTCTAATTTGCTACAATCTTTGTGCTCACAACAGTCACAATCACAACCTACGTAATACGGCTGATTCTTGCTGGTTTAGCCACGGCAAGGCTACTTGTCACGGGATAAATATTTCATCTTCATCATCAAGTTGGAAGTAAGAAGGAACTTAGCATTGTCTACGTATGTGATCAAGGTGTTACACGGTCCAGGCCATAAACATACTAAACCCGCTTTTCACTAAAATTTACTTTAATTAACTCTGAGTGACAGCTAGCAGAGCTGCAGAATGACGTCATCGACATGCTATGTACCAGAATCCCAGCAATGATGAGAAGTGTGTCAAACACCCACGCAGTACGGTAGTTGTCGTCTTGGAGCCGATAGCCGTCGCTCGCACACCAGGCAGCACTCCGTCGCCTTCAGCCGCTGTACCAGGGTCCCAGCAACGATGAGTATAGTCTTGACACTCACCCACGCAGTACGGCTGCGTCCTGCGGCGATAGTTGTCTTCGTGGAACCGGTAGCCCGCATGGCACGAACACCACAGTCGCTCGCCGCGCTCCTCACACGCCTGCTCGCATAGGTTTAAGCTGCATGGCACCACCTCCTTGCGGATGCAACTGAAAGGTTTAGTTACAAATACGGTCGTTAGCTAATGTGGAACGACGACGTGAAGTTTTTCTCCAAATGTTTTTAAGTATTAGTTAGAGCGAGAATACGCGTCCGATTTTCTCTCTCGATAACCTGATCAGGCGTCAGTGCTATATTTGATTGAATCGAACACACAGTATGTACAACAATGCACTTTATTCAGGGGGGGGGGGGGGGGGGGGGCAAATCGGGCAGTCGAAAAAGGGTCAGTAGGTGTTAAAATTAAGTTAGGTACATATTTCACCAGCATTATGTGGTCGATATAAATAAAATATAACGCCTCCGACTGATAAAATGGTTAGCAGATAATAAAAGCACGATTACCTACCTAATTCCCAGCGGTATCACTGTGCGCGCGAACAAAGACAATCAGTGTTCAGCATAGCAATGCACTGCGCGGAATGCATAGCAAACAGTGGCGTCGAAGTTAATTACTTGGCAGCAGTGGGTGGCATTGTGGTGTTTCACAACGGGAGATATAATATAAGCAATCTTTTGATTTTTTTATCGGTGATCATCATCAGCCTGTATACGTACCACTGTTGGGCACAGGCCTCCTCTCACGGGCGAGAGAGCACCCTACTAATAACTACTAAGTTATATTTTTTTTACAGTAGGTATGTAAGTATGCAAGTTGTCCGTCAAGATTTGCAATCCGTTTTTCAGTCACTTGCAGTTATCCGATTGAGCTGAAATTTTGAATCGTCTCAATGAGTAGTTGATGACGGTATACAGAAAAGTGCAGTCGGCAATAAAAGCAAAAATGAATTTTGTGACAGAAAATTATACATGACCAACTAACTCATCTCGCTTAGCGGCATAATTGAATGGACTCCCGCCACCCCGATTTTGAAACGTAATATATGGACAGGCCCCAATCGCGGTTTGCTGATAATAACCTGGAATCGAACCAAAGGACCGGCAGCTTCTCAGAGTCACTAAGGTTTACCTCGCTGCCCACTAGGCTCAAAAGGTCGTCAAAAGGTTTGTAGACTAGAAATGTATGTCTGTATACCGGCCCGCGATGTGTCGGTGCGTGTCACAGCAATGCAGTCTGATGCACTCGATCTGCGCGTCGCCGGCGCGGCACGAGGCGCGCGCGCGCAGCACGCGGTCCGTCGGGCACGCCGCCGCGCTCGCTTCGCTGGAAACATACGTGCATACATTACTTACAGCAGTATTTCGCCCCAAACCCAACCCATAGGCTTGTGTCTTAACATTTTTTTAACCGACTCCAAAAAAAGGAGGAGATTCTCAATTCGGCTGTATTTTTTTTTTCAATGTTTGTTACCTCAGAACTCAGTCATTGATGAGCCATTTCGATTTTTTTTTTGTTCGTATGTATATACTTCCAGGTGGGTCCCATTTTTTAAAAAATTCAGTTAGATGATGGGATCCATGAGGAATTGAGGGGACTCCTCAATTTTATTAGGCACGCGTGTAGTGATTTTGGTATTTTCTGTTATAACTCGTGTATTTTATATTATTATCCTTATTATTATTATATTAATTATCCGGAATCATAAATTTGGTGGCGAGGAATTGATGATGAAGACCATATCAGAAGACTTATCGAATTCCTCAATTATGTAGGTACTTAAAAGTGCAAAAGTACGTCACAGGTGCTGATAAGATTCCGTTGAAATAGGAACTAATGAAGTGCCATTGGTGATGATCTTGGGGAATCGATGGAAGTCCTCAAATATTATCGGCCCACATACAGCGATTCGGTTTTTTTCTATAGTAATCAACGCATTTGCTGTCGAAAATCAGTTCATGTGGTAAATTATTAAAAAAAATAGGAAATGTTCTCGTGGCTTGGCAGAGTACTAAATTGAAGTCGTATAATAATTTGTTTTTAAAGTAAATTATTATGATGCCATTTGAACCAGTTTTTTGAGAGGAAATAATGTTTGTACTGGAGCATGTTTGTGCTACAATTAAAGGATATAAATACCCAAAAGTCAGATGCACCTGGATGGAAACGATGCATACTAATTGACCTAAAAAAGTATGACGTCACGGTTTCTATTCGTTCTACTTAATCCTTGTATGAAAATCAAGTAAAAGGCTATTTCGGTCGCGAAATACTGCATTTAGATCCATAGTTATAAATGTTGTTATACATTTTTTTATCTATACTTAAAAGCCAAATAAACTATTGGTGGCTTTAAATTTACAAGTGGACAATAAAAAAATGCATATTTTTTCAAAGTTTCTTCTGAGACCCCTCGTACTAAATTTAGAAAAAATTTCAAAATTGACTTTGTACTTTTCATAAATGTCAAAAAGTTCATAATTCAATGCCATTAAAGCGTACCGTGGGTCTCAGGAGGTTGATTTTAATTATATATATTTTGTACGTGGAACTCGTCTATATCGTAGCCTCCATACAAACTTTCACCCCCCATTTCACCCACTTAGAGATTGATTTCAGGGAAAAAAAACCATCCCTTCAGACAGACAGACATTATTCATTAATAACTTTAATAAGTGATACTTATAAGGACGGTGAATCCTTTCCCACCGTGATACAGTAGGTACACTACACACTAGTACGGGACCCCAGTTGACACTTACTTTTGGTTTTCACCATAGAATTCTAACAAAAATGTAAATAGCAATATGTACTTTTTGTGTGAAATAAATTTATGATTTATTATTTTTAACATGGACATAGATAGTTTGTAAAAAACATATGCTAGTGCTAGTACCTATTGGTAGTTCTATTTAGGTTGTTCCTTCACGCTCGTTAGATTGAGTTTTCCGCTGCGCCCTCTATAACGGAAGCCGTACTCTGGTGACCTTATTCCGGGAAACCATTTATAATTATTTTTAGACCACACTGCACCCTCTTTACTGCACTACATTGCATTCGCGTATATCATCAAAGTAATCCGCAATTTTACTCTTTACTGATACCTTTTAACCTATCGTACGCTTAGGACCGGATCTGGGGACCGATTTTTGACTTTCGAGCGCTCGAAAATCAAATAAAAGTAAATACGTCTGTATTTACTTTTATGCAAAATGCATAATGGCCGGCAATTACTTTCTACCAATAGAATTAAATACGAGGTCACTACCACTCGTTATTAAATTTTCTATAGCTATTTCAAAATAGTATTTCATAACGATACGTCATTTCGGACGATACATCTAACCTACCCGAGTTTACGGAGTGCATTAGTGAAATAAGTGCAATTATTGAGTGTCTAAATGCGGATAGTGTTTTTGTTCTTGGCGATTTTAACGCACATCCGGGAGCACCGTTTTACACAGAACTGTGTGATTTTTGCATTGAACAGAAATGGCGATGTGCTGATATGGAGTGGCTGGGCAGTGGTTCAGGTACATATACCTATGTGAGTGAAGCTCACGGTTGCAGAAGGTGGCTGGATCACTGCCTAGTCACCGAAGCAGCGTGGCTGTCTGTTACGGATGTGGCTGTAAATTATGATATCTATTGGTCGGATCATTTTCCTGTCATAATTAAAAGTAAAATCTGTTTTGATAATTTAAATGCTACTCATAATAATGCGGTTTGTAATGATAATGATAATTATAGTAATATTGTGTGGGGCGAGAGGGACCGAGATCAGATAAATTTGTATAATAAAATTACTAATGAGAAATTGAGAGAAATTAATTTTCCGAATGAATTTAAAATATGCTGTGATAATTCTTGTAATGACATCTCCCATAAAATTGTTTTAGATAAGTTGTATTATGATATTATAAATAGTTTGCAATTAGCCTCGAAAATGAGCCGTAGAACTAGAAAGTGTAAGCGCAGGCAGGTTGTCGGTTGGAATAAACATGTAAGAGAAGCTCATGCTAGGGCGAGGATGTATTTCCAGCAGTGGCATCTTTTTGGGAAGCCAGTGGCCGGACCTATATATGAGGATATGTGTTCTTCCCGTAAAGTTTTCAAGGATAGGCTGAAGTGGTGTCAGGACAACCAGACACAAATTAGAATGGACATATTAGCTACTCACCACAAGGCTAGAGATTTTGGCAAGTTCTGGAAGTACACGAATAAATTGAATCCCAAACCTAGTGTCCCTGCGTCTGTTAATGGATTGTGTGAACCGTCTGAAATAGCTAATATGTTCAAAGACTCCTTTAAAGTTGATAACGGAATTTCTGACCGGGCGGGCCGGGTGCTTTCTGCTGAGGACTGCGTGACCCATGGACGAGTCAGCTTCTCTCTTAAGGAAGTCGACCGCACTATTAAGTCCATGACTAGAGGGAAGTCACCAGGGCATGACGGTCTCAGTATAGAGCATTTGGTATACGCGGGTGCTCACTTACCTCGAGTGTTGAAAATGTTTTTTAATCTCTGCATCAGTCATGGTCATCTTCCAGAGAATCTCATGAAAACTATAGTGGTCCCGATATCCAAAAATAGAACCGGGAACGCCTCCGATGGTTCCAATTACAGGCCAATATCCTTAGCAACAATAGTGGCTAAAGTGCTTGACGGGCTGCTTGACAACTTACTGGCGAAACACATTGAGACTCAAGACGCGCAGTTTGGTTTCAAACCGGGTCTGTCAACAGAGAGTGCCATTCTTTGCCTCAAGCATACCGTCAATTACTATGTTGAGGGGAAAACACCTGTTATTGCCTGTTTTTTGGATCTATCGAAGGCGTTTGATACGGTGTCGTACGAGGTACTATGGGACAAACTGGAAAAGGAGACTAGTACACCGAGGGGAGTGATCAACCTGCTCCGTTATTGGTACGGGAATCAAACCAATCAGGTGAGGTGGGCAGGAGCGCTCTCGGATGTGTACAGGTTGGAGTGCGGAGTGAGACAGGGGGGTCTCACATCGCCCCGCTTGTTCAACTTGTACATGGACGAGTTGATTGTCAGGCTCAGCAGCACAGGTATCGGGTGCTCGATCGGTGGCACCATGGTTAATAATATCAGCTATGCGGACGATATGGTGTTGCTGTGCCCGTCGACCAGTGCGCTCGTAAAGCTATTAAAGGTATGTGAAGAGTACGCGGTCGCCCATGGTCTGAGGTACAACACCAGTAAGAGCAAGCTGCTAGTATTTAAAGCAGGTAACAAGGCCTTTGACTCACTTCCTCCCGTTTTCTTGTGTGGAGCTCCTGTCCGAAGAGTGACTCGCTTTAAGTACCTTGGACATTGGGTGACCGACAATCTCCATGATGACGCGGATATTGAAAGGGAGCGCAGGGCATTGGCCGTACGGTGTAATATGTTGTCCCGCAGGTTTGCGCGTTGTGATTGGAATGTCAAAATAATGCTGTTTAAGGCATTTTGTCAGACCTTTTACACGTGCAGCCTGTGGACAAATTATACTAAGAAGGCTCCAATAGCCTCGTGCGCCTGGTGCTGGAGTCTCCTGCCTGCGCTTTGTGGAAGCACTGGGACTCGGTGCATATGGAGGCGAGAGGCTCTTTATATAAAATTGTTTAATATTTAGATAGAACTAACTTAGGATAAGTAAATGTATAAGTACTAACACTATGGACATGGTCTGAAATAAATAATTTGAATTGAATTGAATTGAATTGAATAAATTTTGTCAGTTTTCGAGTGAAAGAGTCGAGCGCTCGAAAGTCAAAAATCGGTCCCCAGCGCTAAGCATTTGAGCATAGTTATAAAGTCCGACCTAGTGTTGACAGTCGCATAAGAGGGGTTAAATGGTAACCCAAAAATTACACTGAGGTAGGTACATACACGTCGTCGCTATAAGAGTATTAGTAATCGAGGTCAAACAAAACTGGTGAATGTCCCAACAGACCATCTATCGCACTATTTAGGAAGATTTTTAGGTTAAGGGAGTCAAGTTCCGACGTTTTCGCGGACGGTTACCTGCCTGACAGCACGAAGTCAAACACATCGCAGTTATATTATGTTTAAAATAATGTTATATTGATATGTATGTTAGTCTGTACCTACATTATGTAATGAATAAATAAATTCCCCTTCCTTACCATGGAATATGGTTCAATCCATACTAATATTATAAACGCGAAAATGTCTGACTACCTGTCTTAGACGAAATTATACAGAGATAATTTGAGTTCCAGAGAAGGACATAGGATAGTTTTTATCTCGGAAATCATCCCATCCCCTAAGAGAGTGAAAAAGGGGTGAAAGTTTGTATGGAGCTACGATATAAACGAGTTCCACTCGGACGAAGGGCGGGCAGAAGCTGTGTAGTTTAAAATGAAAAACAGTTGGAACTTTGATTGAGTACTATAACAATATCACGACTAAGGCGTCCTGGGCGTTAAAGGGTTAAAGAAGCGTAAGAGTCTGTAGAGCTGGCACTAAACTTCGCGGTATTTGCTCAAATAATCGTGTTGCATCTTTTTCCTTCCTATTGTAAATTAAAGTGAGGCAACCACGCAACGCCAAGTGAAGCGCCAGCATAATATTAGCTTGTAGTCAAAATAAATAGCGGAATTTTTAAAAACAGGGCAATCACCACTTAGGAAAGAAGTTGATATTTGAGACGTTTGATGGTAAGCGGTTTCTGTTCGTTTTATAGCCTATTTACCACAAGGTTGAGAAATATCGGAATTCGACCAATTTCACAAGCGAACCACTAAACGTTACGAGGTATCGGTGTGTACCACCGTATTATCTATTTCCGTAGATCAAAAGAAAATGGCGATTTGACTAGGTACTCATGAAAAGAAAAGTAAGGTCCTCTAGTCCTCGACGTAGCACTAGTGCATGAAATGACCACTTTATGTCAAAGAAGAAGAAGAAGAAAGAAGAACGTTTATAGCATCTCAAAGTCACTCACAATATTAAGAGTGATACATTGCGATAGGTGCTAAAAAGGTAGTCTCAGCTTTGATATCGGATAAAAGATTTTGCATACATAAATCACTAACACTGTTTACATTGTTATCAAAACTTGTACGCCAAACAGTAGTAAACATGAGATGACACGTTGTAAAGAACTGTCTCGCTCCCACTACGGCAGTCCTATTCAGAACTGGTTTTACCTCATCTCACCATCACCCCTATATCTTGACGCCCAGATTAATAATGGCAACGCGTTATCATAGGTCTGACTTACACTAGATCGCAGTTGAAGTGAGGTGAAGCGTTGTGATTAACAACGCAACGCTTACTGAAACCTCCTGGGACTAACCAGTTTAAGTCTGAGCTCCGATTACTCCTCATTGCTAAGAGTCTGGGGGTCAATTTATGTCAGGGAGTGAAGAATCGGGATGCTTCGAACAGCATGGGAGTTATCTAATCAGTGGTGACGTCACCGATTAAGGACGTCTAGCTTTTACAGCGTGACCCAAAAAGTATAATTAATGAAATAACGTGGCGGTCTTTTGTTTTATAGACGCTCGTTAAAGCTGGGTGTTCACTGACGCACCGTTTGTGTGTGTAACAAATTCTTCTTCGTCGCATCTTCATGACTGAGGGTCGCGACTACACGAGGTCGTTGCTTTGCGCTTTGCTCTCCGGGCCAATCGGTTTTCGACCGTCCGGATAGACGTCTGCAAGTTTCTTTACAGATTTCCTTACTGCATCGGTCCAAAGGGTTGATGATCTTCCGCGGATCCATTTTCCTTCCACGTGTCCCACAACGACGAGTTGTACCAGGCTATCAGGGTCTCCCACGACGCCCCCTTAACGGCAGGAGAGGGTAACGCCGCTAGGGTTTTAGTGGGTAGGATCCTCCCCTGCCTCCGACCTCATGCGGAGGGGGTTACGGCAGGAGAATTCCCCACACTATGTCCTTCCCCGGGCCGGGAGGTATATGCCCCCTTGGACTCGATTCGTCGAGTCCGAGGGGGAGAAACACATTTCCCCAGCGTCAAAGGCTATCAGGGTTTCGTCTGGCCACGTGTCCGAAGTACTGGAGGAGTCGTAGCATGCATGTAGTGGATAGGCGGGACTTAATTTGCAATTTGGAAAGAATTGACGCGTTGGCGCGGCCCGTAGTCCAAGGTATACCTAACCATTTTCCGCCAGCACCATATCTCAATTCTGCTCCGAATCCGTGCTTCCGAAGCATATAGGAACATAAGATCGGGGTTCTTATCAGCTTGACTTTGGTCCTGTCGCCTCCCCTGTTCCTCCAGATCTTCTCTAATCAAGGCTCCAAGGCTTTCGACATAGTCGATCATAGCATCCTAATAAACAAATTGGAAGGATATGGAATCCATGGTAACTTGCTTAGGTGGATTAAATCTTACCTTGACAATAGGAGTCAGCTTGTAAGTGTTAAAGGTCATCTATCTGATCCAGTAAAAGCCACCTCAGGCGTGCCTCAAGGTTCTCACCTTGGGCCTCTTCTTTTTGTCGTCTTTATTAACGACCTCGTCGAGCGTCTATCATGTCCATACTTACTGTATGCAGATGATCTCAAGATTTACTCAACAATCAGAAATTGTGAAGACTGCGAAATGCTGCAGAGTAATCTGAATACAGTTGCGGAATGGTGCATCACAAACCGTATGTTCCTGAATACAGACAAATGTTATGTTATTTCGTTCTCAACGTCTAAACAAAAGTTAATTTTTAATTATTAAGAAAATAGAAGGGGGAAGAATATTTGTATTGTATTGTATTGTATTCCCTAAATAATTTTACGCTTAACCGCACATCTGTGATTCGGGACCTTGGTATCTACTTCGATGATAAATTAACTTTTCATTCTCATTATGATTACTTAATCTCAAAAGGAATCAAGTTGAATGGATTTATACCTCGATCCACCAAGGACATAAAAAAACGTATATGTCCTAAAATATTTATATTGTACCTTGGTTAGGAGCATTTTAGAGTATGGATCCGTAATATGGGCACCTTATTTTATACTCACATCAGTAGAATCGAAAAAGTACAAAAACAGTTTCTCAATATCCTCAGCTACAGGCTTCGGCTTGGTCGCAGCCTCAGATCATATACCAGCAGGCTTAAACATTTCAACATTCCATCGCTCGCAAGTCGTAGGAAGTGCAGTGAACTAATAATACTTTATAAAATCATACATTCCCAAATTGACAGTTCCACCCTTCCATCTCTTCTAAACTTCATCACTCGATACAAATCTCGCAATCCTTCACCCAAAATATTTCAGCTTCAAATTTATGGAAACAACACCTCATTTTATAATCCTGTAACAAGAATGTGTCGCTAGTACAACGAAACCGTTACCGAGAATCCGTCCATAGACATATTTAATTGTAGCCTACCCTCGTTTAAAAAAATCTATCAATGGTATGTTCTGCACGTAGGCTGCATTCACACTAACCCATTTTCTAGTGCTTTTGTTTTGTTCTTGTTTAGTTTAGTTTTTAGTAGTTTTAATTAGTTGCACATCTTACCTAATTAGCGCCCTTACTTTCCTTAATTTTCTTTCTTTCTGTGCACACATGTTTAGAGTTATAGTCCAGATGGGAACCTTTATGCTAATATTGTATTTTTCTAATTGCCTGTAACTTGTTTTGTGAGCCAAATAAATAGAATAAAAATAAAAATAAATCACTTCGCCGCTAATTTTACTATGTGACCTTTTCTAACCATTTCTTTCTCACAGTCACCATCCGTGGTTAATAGACCCAAGGTAGTCTACCTGCACCCTGTTTAAGTCGGTTAGTTCTCCCGTTCGTTGTTGCAAGGCTGCTCGATCTACAATCATGAGTTTGGCTTTGGCTCAATTGATTCGAAGTCCATATTCCCGGTCACTGTTTGAATTTTTCGCAGAAGGATGCCTATTTCCGCCTCATTAGCGCCTGTAATGGTGGTATCATCTGCAAAGCGTAGATTATTGGTAAGGTGTCCTCCGATTCGTATACGAAACTGAACAGTTGCGGCGAGAAGATACATAATCCTTGCCGAAAATGTCAAATGTGTGTAACAAATGGATGCACCCAAATAGATGGGCCACAACCACGGGCGCGCATAAGGCCCTCAAATAGCCTTATTACACCAGAAATTTTGAAATATCTATTTTGTGGCACATTTTTTCCAAGTACATTAGCACGATTATTAAAATTGTAGGTACTTACTCTAGCTTGAGCCACATGCTCCAAAATAGCAGCTTGATTACACAAGAAATTTGGGTGGCGTTGCGTAACTCAAAAGGAAAAAAACGGAACCCTTAAGTATAGGATCACTTTGTTGTCCGTCTGCCTGTCTGTGAAGACCCTTTATCTCGGCAACGCGTGGAGTTATCGAGTTGAAATTTAAACGATATACTCAGGTCTGCCGGCCCTTGAAGCTGTGAAAAAATTAAACTTTTAAGTTAACGTAAAAAAATTACGGTCGTTTATGCCGCAAAAAACGTTTATTTCGACACTCACGAGAACACAATTTATAGGTTAGGTACTTACCGTTGACCTAAACCTAGAACTATGAAATTTGGCAAGTAATATCGTCTTTATATGTACTTCAAGTACAGGGAAAACTCCCTCGGTTGGCGAGTCCGACTCGCACTTGTCCGGGTTTTTTTCTAAGTACGCTAGCGCGCTTATTAATACTGTACTCTGAGAGTGTTACGAACCAGGAAGACGTGGCTTACCGCCGCTTGGCTCTTGGGTAGTCTTGTCACGTAATAATTTGTTTACATCTCATTAACTACGTTGTACATCTTAACTGTAATTTAATAAGAAAATAAACATATTTTGTTATACTTGGTACGCGGACTGAAATATAAAGTATCCTACTTGACTATGCTGCATTGGGTCTACACCCTACACCAGATATGTTAGACACTAAACAAGATTTTATGTTTGATTTGGACATTTATGTAGTTTGAACGAAGGCAAGGAGCATCCTTTTTGGCATATGGTCCTTCGCACCGTTAGTTACGTTATCAGCAACGTATCATACGATTTTTTGCATCCATGTAGGTATACCTACCCAATGTGGGTTAAAATATTGTCTTTCATTTTGGAGACCTGAAAAGCTTGTCTGGAAGAGATCGCTTTAAAGCGATAAGATACCATTACATTTTATTAATCTGTCTTGTAACATGTTTTTCGTTGTGATGCAATAAAAACATTTTATTATTATTGCTTATATCGCTACCGGCGTATCCCTGTAGCAGTCGTACGGTTCATACTTATCAAAAGATGTAATCTCTCATCTCATCCCACACGGTTTCCAAGAAGCTTAAAGGGACTGGTGTTGGGCACTATTTATATCAGGAGCGCATATGATTGGGTAGGTATGTTGCAACAGGGCTCATGGTGCATTGTACTTATTCGCCGGCAGTCGTTGAACCCTTGCACATCGGTTTTTAAGCACGCGTTTTGGTTAGAAATTGTCTGGTCTGAGTGTTATTGGTTCCCTGATCTTAGGTAATCTAGGCGGATTTATAAAACCCTAAAGACATATCTGAGATTAAATGGTAAAATGGAAATATGTAGACTAATCTTAACGAACATGTTTCTTTGATCGAAAAGTATAGTTAAAAATGTTTAGCAATGGCATTTTATGTATTTTTTTCTTAATTGAGGATGATTTTAAATGGAAACCTTCAATGTATCTTTTTGAGTTAGTTATTAAGTACTTACAGTCATAATTGTTGTTTAGACCTTTCCTTTTTTGATGATTTTACTGTAAATAACTTCTAAAACGAAATTTTTATAAACACTGGGATCACATAAACAACTCACACGTCCAGAATATCATCTTGGTATCCTTCTTCAGCGTAGTACCCTTCTTGGTGACAAAGTACCAGGGTAGGATGACACAGGAGGAGCATGAAGCAAGCCGTGGAGCTGAACGGCGCGCGCATCGCGACTGCTGCGTGCCGATGCGCTCGTGCACTGATGTTCAAACTTTGCCGCGGAGTGTGTAGGCGTATAGTAATTGGTCAAATCAAAATGCACTCCCATTGCGTCATGCGTGCCTAGTCATAAGAAAGGGTTAATATTAAGCTTGCTGCTTGGCCTAACATTACAAATGCCCTCATAAAAACGATGAAGTCTACAATCATTGTGCGAACTGTGTCCGAAACAATTGATCAGGATCACACATACCTAGATATAATGTATTAAAAAAATTGAAATACACCATTTTTACTTTAGTAATTCAAATAAGTAGTAAGTATTTAAATAACATCAAACCACACACAACCAGGAAGTGGAATATCCATAAAACAGCCAGAAATGCAGCAAAACCACGCAAGACACTAACTACATACATACATACATACATTCATTCACGCCTTTATCCCTAAAAGGGGTAGAGAGAACACATGAAACGCGTGTTCCAGTGCCGCTTTTAGCATAAGTAAATGTGGGTATAAAAGATCGACATCGAAGATTACGACACCCACGGGAAGAAAGGGGGTGGTGCTATTCTAACCCGACACCACACGGACACACTAATCTACTCGTTTTTATATCTTTTCATAAAACACATTATTATCTTAATGGTTATATAGGTACCTTTTTTAGTCAGAGTAGTACCTACAGTCAACAGCAAATATAAATGATCAGTAATTTTAGTACTTTGTCGCACTTAACGTACATTGCGACAGTTGGGATGCGTCAAAGTAGGAAACTTGCCGTTGACTGTACATATACTCGTATAGCTGTTTATGCCTTCACGTCTTTAACGTGCGTATGTGTTATATAATACATAGTACAATGTAACTAGGGTGGTGAATTCGTGAGTGCCCTCACCTTCGGTTCGTGCCACAAATGGCCAGGTGTGACGTAAATTATGTATAGGTATTGATATGTATGTAGGTTGATTAGGTAGCCTGATGCAAATGAATAAAATCACTAATAATATATATGTACTGTGTTCTCAGCCAAAATAAATCGTAAGCTCATGAATTCTGGGGCCGTAGACAAGGTTACAATCGTCAAGCGCTAACGCCAAAAGAATAAAATGTATGGGAATGACAGATGCCGACGAAACACTTCCCATATATTTTATTAGTTTTCTATTGGCGTTAGCGCTTGTCGATTGTAACCTTGTTTAGGCCCCCTGGTTTGTTCGGTTGGTCTAAAAAACTAAAGTTGTCTAAATGATAAGAGCATTATTTTCAAAACAAAAGAAGTTGGTTAACAGTTTTCTATCTGAAGGGCTGGTAACCGGCTCAGCTCAGGCGAAGCATTATGCGTCTGACCTGACCTCTCATTACCCATAGTTGATATTAATATCAGGGTCAATCT
Source organism: Epinotia demarniana (assembly GCA_945867215.1). Lineage (NCBI taxonomy): Eukaryota > Metazoa > Arthropoda > Insecta > Lepidoptera > Tortricidae > Epinotia > Epinotia demarniana. The sequence continues at coordinate 2,593,684 of OX244273.1, read as the reverse complement.
AAACTAGTGACGAGTAGTGAGACTAGTGAGGTGATGATAATGATACATGTTGGGAATCACGCAGCAGCAGCAGACGTGCGCACGCAATAAAACCCGTTCTGAGCGTTCATTCATCGCACAGTAACCCATTCATTCATATTCAGAGTTGGAGCTCAATTGATTTGCTTATAAGATCAGCTGCTTTGATCATACTGTGAATGCAATTGCTTTTGTTTTATGGCAAAAAGAAGATCTTCTATTGAATGATTGATATTAATTATGTAAAGTTGTTATAGAAAATTAGGGTCATACATAATTAAGGGTTCGCGTTCCTGTGGACATCGTATAGTTAAGGGTTATAATGTTTTTTTAGATTGGACTCTTCATGCGCGTATTTAATTTTATGCCATAAAATCGTTATTATATGTGCACGTAAAATAGTATTTTATGCAATCGTTATATAATGATTGTATGCTTTTTCAGTCGAGTACGTTTAGGCCACGAAACTTGCTGAGTGGCCTAATTAAGCTACCTACGAGACTTAAAAAGCTAATTATATATATCTATTGTATACAATACTTTTTCTACGAGTCAACTGAACTAATAAACAAACTTGGTATCTATTGAAAATCTAAGCCCTGCTGAAACGAAGTGTAGCCAACGGCTTTTTCTTTTTTGGTCGTTGATGTCTTTTACTTTTCTTTTGTGCTCATGACGGCGTCCTATTGGTCAAATACATTTTAGTTCAGTAAAGGCGCCGTGTGCTTGGTTGAATTTATTTTAGTTGTGTAAACAGTCGTAAAATGTTAAGTTGGGACCTCCATAGTAAAAAGTATGTGATTTTAGTTTGGTGTACGAAGTTTAACTCAAACATTAAAGTCGACGAGTATACAAAAACATTTTACGTCACATCTGGCCATAATGCGAAATTTACTGCACGCTGCGCGTACGGGAAAACTAGCATTGTGGCCAGGTGAAGACGTAAAATTTTGTACTAAACACGGGCGGTAATTCGTAAAGCCCCAGAGCGCATATTTATGGCCCTCACCTTCGGTTCGGGCCACAAACACCTGCGATCTGGGGCATTCACGAATTCACCGCCCTAGTTACGTAATGTACTATTTTCTACTCCTGTACTTTTATCTGTCATTTACATAGTCCCGAACACTAATATAAAGACATACAAAATAAGTCTGCAGAAAAGTCTATACTCTATTCCCCATAACAGTACGGCACTACCGTGCTGTTTTGTCGCCAAAACGATACGCTTAGCAGCCATACGCTTGTAAACCTGGGTAGTGCTACATTGTGCCACGGCCTACTAGACACGATCGAGTAGGCCGCGACGCGACTAATCTAGAGGGCCATGCCGAAACATAAAATACATTAGGTACTACCAACTTAACAAACCACTGAATGTATTTACTTTCTAATAAATTATTGTACTAAAGGCATTGCTGCCAACTTAAGAAAAACCGTGGCCTTAATATGACAGTACTGGCAAGTTGAATTAAGAACAAAACAGACCATAAACAAGAGGTGTCAATGTGTCATGTTTCCAATTTCCCACCAAAGTTCCAGTTCAAAATTAAAAGACGAAATATGTCAAATATGATAACTATTCGTTATTAATAACTTCTTAAGATTTGATTCGTGTTTGTGAATTGAAGAAAAATGTGTACGTTCCTTTTAAAATGGACGAAGAAGAAAATAACTGCACCGCTGATGAAATTGCGTGAGTAGTAATAGAACTAACGGAAAACTTACTGCCTGAAAAGTCAAATTATGCTATTTATTTAAAATAGTCGTAGAAAAAATATTGTATGCAACGGTGTATAACTTGGTCTTAAAACGCTCGTGGCGTCTTTAATTGCGATGCTCGCCAAGGCTCGCATCGCAACTCACGACACTCGCGCTTTAAGACCCTACTTATACAACAGTTGCATAAAATACTATTATATGACTGCATACAAATGAAGGAGACATAAAAAACATGAGGTAATTTTAATAATACACTGGTTGTGACTGAGAAAGAACAAGAAAAATAGCCATATTCTTTAAAAAAAAGGCCGCGTTGCACTCCGGGAGTGCCGATGCCGGTAGAAGTGAAAACTTGGCGAATTGCTTAAAAAAACTTGATAAATTTTAATTTTGAATAAAAAAACACCCCTTTCCTTTCGAATAAACTTGTATACTTAAACTAGAATAATTTGAGAAAAATGGTTTTCCCAAAGTATGACGTCACAAACTAATATCTCAAATTATTGTAGTTTATACAAGTTTTTTCAAGAAAAGGGGGAATTTCGCGCAAATGGAAAGCCAATTTATGACAGTTACTTAAAAAATCACGCCGTTAGCCTGTGAATGTTAAATAACGTTAAGTATGGAAATCGAACCACCTTAAGGGACCCGATCATAAAGCATTCGTGCACTTGCAAGTATTTGAGTGCGAGAGGGATGACGAATAGACGTGATTGCCACCGGTAGTGGCTAAAGTTTGGGCGGCGCTGCGCGGCAGCCAGGAATAACTCCGGGTACATAGTTTGCAGTAGGGTATTTCACGGACAAATGGTGACCATCATTTAGACTTATAGTACTTAACTTGAAAAAACGTTGTCCACGTTAATCACCTGACCCCGATCACCCAGGGGAATTAGCGGCAATTATTTTATATTCAACTAGGAAAAAATAACAATTTGCGGTTATGGCGCTTCGCCAGACGCTGCCGCGTCACGCTCGCTTCGCTAGCTCGGCTCGCGCGCTGTAGGATCGCAGTTCACCTAACAAGCTAACCTTTTTTTCCCCTGGGGGATCAGACTAGGGGATTAACGTGGACAAGCGCAAAATAATCCAGTGCTAATAGAGTCCGTCCATGCAAAAACCCCAGGCGCGGCCTACGGTTGCGTGATTCACATCGGCGTATCTATGCCCCACCCTGCTCTCTGACCCACTATTACTTATTCTATACCCGAAGCTAAGATTTTATAGGCAAAATTAAACATTAATTTGGGTACTTTAAACAATCTACCCACGCGGCAGCGTGACCAGCCAAGTTCAAAGCCAAAAGGAACTGGCGATGGAGCAGCTGTGACTTTTGACTCTTTGATAACTCAAAATATTTCTAAGCGTCTTTGAGGCGAAGCCCACTTAAAATATCCAAAACGTACCAATCATTCGTGAAAAAGAAATAGCTAGTCAAGTTTTTAGTAAGGTAATTAAGTTTGCAAAATCCTGCATTCACCCGGTTATAGTTCGTACCTATCTACATAAGATGGCGGCTAGCGGTCACTTGCGGTCACTCGGCTGGATGATTAAAATTAATATTACTTAATACAAAAAAAACAATATAAATACATTAAAAAAAACCTTTTTTTTAAGTTATTTGTAATGTATACCATGGGCTTCGGCTCTACGGTTAAAAATACCGTGTAAGTACATATATATAATCTAAGGCGTTTTAGATTAACTAGAACTATTCAATATACCAAATGTCGTGGCCCCCTTCAAGAGCATTGGTTACCTTGATGATACCATTTAGTCGCCTTCGCCTTTAACCATCAGTGCTACCTAACTGCACCGTGGGAACTAAGATATATACACTTTGGAAACCGAGTTCAGTTCATTCAGCCAGTTGGTTGGCACACGCGCTCAGGGCCGGACGCTGCTTATGCGCACAATGCGCGAATAAATTTGGTTCAGTGCAGCGTTGTGGGGTGTGACAACAGAAAAACAAATAGACATTTATCCTTTTTTCTCTGCCGACTGACGATGACAGATTAGTAACTTACCTACCTATTTACTTTATATTGTTACCTAAGTACTAATTAAGTACGGAACATTGAATCTTTAATACCTATTTCAAATACGTAATTAATTTGTAGACAAGTTTACTCCGCCATGATGTCCAAATTATTTAGTTGTTTTCGTAGATTTAATGTTTATGTTTATCCCTGTATAACAACAATTGGTATAATAGTTTACTTACTAAGATTCGCTCTGCAGCTTAAGAAAGGGCGTATACATCGTCGTTGTTATAGGGACTTATGACTTTTTAGAAGGGCTGGAATTCACTCGCGAGGATGAAACACGTAATCAGAATATTTTAACACAATACATTAAAACTAATTATGCCTAGTGTCTACTTTCATGTTTGTAATGTGTGGTGATGGTACCTACATTCAAACTGTCGTATGTCGTAACCATAGACAGGGTGAGCGATAGGTAACATGGCTTCAATTGTATTTAACATGCTGCGTTGATATGCTTGTATGTATGTATGTAAGTGACTATGCAGTTCAGATACTGGCAGTATCTCGAGAAACCCCGGATATTTATATATACCTATTTACTTTTTAGGGTTCCGAACCCAAAGGGTAAAAATGGGACAATTGCTTCACCATTCAGAAGTTTGTTTTGTAAAATAATTTAAAAAGTAAACCGTTTTTTATTTCACTCAACTATTAATTACAAAATCATTTCTAAGCGGTGTGAACCCTAGCGTCGATTGGCCGGCGCATGCGGGCAACGACCCGCGCGTTCAAGGTCGCTCCATTGTTAAATTTCGTAGGCACTTAAAGCTGTAGGTATTGGCATTTTTATTCAGACTTGAGTATCTGTTCGTAGAACTATTATATAATCTGTACTTTAACAACTGGCGGAGACCCATTCTTGAGCCGAACAGAAAAAGTATTTATCCCAAAATTCTCGCATTCGAAGACACCCCACTGATAATATATTATTGTTTATTGATGTTAGATCGATGCTCACGGCCGAACGTGATCCACTGACACACTCGAAACGCGTTATAAATATAACACTAAAAATAAACTCTCTTACTCCCCGCCTTGGTATTTTTTGTCTGTTCAAAAACTTTTTATTTTCTTTTTATTCAAGTCTTCATCGTATTTCTCTGAGGTTTTTCTGTTAATTAATTGTCGTAACTTTGTGCATAAAGAAAAATACTTATATTCAGAGCAATGACGCGTAGTGGCAGTTGTCTAAAAGGCAACCGGATGGCTTGCGGTATTTGAGCTTCCGAAGTGTTGTGGAACTGCCCTGTGCAATCCAAATTGAGCCGACTTGGACTAGCACCATCTACAGTTTTTCTGGATAAAACTTCTGTTGTAACCTTTTCAAGTAAGCCGAGAGAGTAATATTTCGGTCCTTTATTACACTAAACACGTTGAAAAGCACTGAATAAGTAATAGTACTGAGTACAGAAGGTTCTTTGTTAACAAATTCCATGTTTAGGTACCTACGCCAAACGTGCCTAAATCAGGCCATCTCTTTCTATCGCATGCACCGCGCTCTTTCGGAGGTGGAGCTTAGAGCTAGGGTTGCCGCCAGCTCGACCTATTAAATTATACTTTAAAATATAATAGTGTATTGATTAATAATTATGGCTCTTCATTCATGGACATAATTTCAAAATGAGCGTAAACAACGTGTTACTTTTGAATTCAAATAAAATTAATAGGTAAGTACCTATGCAAAAAGAGACTTCAATGTTCATCTGAAGTTTTTGCCTATACAACGAGTTTTTTTAACCGTCTTAGAGCCAGCCGAAGCCCACTTAAAGCATCCAAAACGTACTAATCATTCGTGCAAAATAATTATAATAATTAATTAAGTTTTTAGCAATAAAAGGTAATTGAGTTTGAAAAATCTAGTATGGTGCGCGGTACGAATTTCTACCACCCGGTTAGAGTTCGTGTTCGTACCTATCGACCTAAGATGTTAGCTAGGGACACTGCGGTCACTCGGCTGGATGATTAAAATTAATATTAAAAGGTACAAAAAAACAATATTAATGCATAAAAAAACAAAAAAAAAACTTTTTTAAGTTCTTTGTACATACATTAACTGGGCTTCGGCTCTAATTCTGGCTTGTATGCACTGTGTTTACCCAAACAGTTCAACCAAGCAAATTGGTCCGCATAACTAAACTAAACTAAACAATAATTAAAGAGCTCACGTGCATATAAATAATGTTTTTATCGAATTGTTATTAAAGAAGAGGAGACGACGTTTATGCGGATTAAGAGTCCAAACAAAAATTAGGCTTCGTAGCCCTTAACTTTGATAATGTCCACAAGAAAGACGCGAACCTAAATCTGTGTAGGCATGACCCGTAGTAATTTACTTAGCTAACTGGGTATATATGATATATAGGCTACATCACATTTCTCTCGGTATCCTTCTCCGACCGTCTCGACGGCAGCAAAAGAAAAGCGGCCAAGTGCGTGTCGGACCACGCACAACAAGGGTTCCGTGACTATTATAAGGTCGTATCGTTATTGAAATCTTATGGCACTTACGTGCTTTTCTTTAAGGAAGGCAGTTTTTTAGAAATATCTCGAAAACCTTTGAACCGATCTTGCTCAAAACAATTTTCACTGAAAGAATTTAATGAGCCCTATGTATATGATTTTTTCATATTTTAAAATACGAGTAGGTTTCTTTTTTTGGCATTCGGCAATATCTTTTAGCTTATTTTGATTAAGGCATATCTACGATGCGAATGATGATGCAAAGCGCAAAAGCGTGTCGTGTACGCTCCGTAGGTAGCAGCGCGCGGCAACCACTGTGTGGTAGACCGTCTAAGACGGCCCGCTGGCATGTACTTGTAGCTGCGCTACGAAATCACAGAGTGAACCGCCCCTGGTAACAGTGATTAAAATGTCTTCATATTTTATTGATAAGAATGCATATAATCAAGCATCGGAGTTTTTGTCGCATGGTAAGACTAATAGCAAGCTATGGAGTTGACATTTGCAATAAATGTAAACTCTTATTCATACTCATACTCATTTATTTAATTAGTTAGGTATTTTTAGGGTTCCGTAGCCAAATGGCAAAAAACGGAACCCTTATAGATTCGTCATGTCTGTCTGTCTGTCTGTCTGTCTGTCTGTCTGTCCGTCAGTATGTCACAGGCATTTTACTCTATAACCATAAGGTGTATTTGAATAAAAAATTGAGGATAGGGTGTATTTTGTTAACCGCTACATAGTTCTGTAATGAAATTACTAAAAAATATTGTTTTTAGGGGTGCACCCCATACATAAAACTGAAAATCAAAAATTATTTTTTCATTGCAAGCCCAATTGTGGTACATCAATCGACAGGCCTTTCAAAATAAATATAAGGTTTCTAAGCTATTTTTTGGATTAAGTGAATAGAGTCGGAGATAATCGCCCCGAAAGTGACTAAAATTGTGTCCCCCCCCTCTAATTTTTGAACCGTGTATTTCAAAAATATGAAAAAAATCATGCTTATAGGGACTATAAAATTCTACCAGCGAAATTTTTTTTCAACAAGATCGGTTCAAAGGTTTTCGAGATATTTATAATAAACTGCGTTGCTTAAAGAAAAGGACGTAAGTGCCATAAGTTTTCAGTAACGATATGACCTTTTTCATGTCAGACCCATCATACCCCTAGCAATACCCCTGGGTGTAGGGTGGGACTGAACCATACCACCGTAGTGCTGTGCTCTATATTATGCTTTATAATATCTATCCCAAAAGTCCTATTACCGTTATCAGTATCACGCAGTGTAGTTGAAAAAGTTAGACTACCGTTATCTGTACGAGTCTTAGGTTTAATGCTCTAGGGTACGAGTAGGTAACCTTTGATTTAGTATATAGAACTAGATGCACAATGTCAAACAAATATGCCAAGAAATGTGCCCCAGAACATGAACGAAGAATACTCTGGACAGGCTATGGTAATAATAATACCACGTGCGAGCGAGCTGGTAGCATACAAATCTCTATAAGTGTGACAGAAAGGGGAATATCATTCATTGTCCTTGTCATAGTTCCACTTGTTTTTTATTTGCCACAACTGATTTAGTATGAAGTTGTGCCACACAAACCATTACCCGTCCCGTAGTAAGTTGTTTATGACAAGTCATCAGCCATTTTAGGACCGGTTCTTAATTTAGCTGCATAAGAGCTTTTCCGTCCCTCACCGTGGCAACACGTACAGCCCGTCCATAGTATTCTAGGTTCATGGCCCCAGAATGACAGCTCTAGCTACATTTCAGTAGTTGCTAATAGCGTTAACTTAATAACCTGCATCAAGATATAGGTATGTTTCATAAAAAAAGAACTCAGTGTTTTAGACCTTAAGCACCATATTAGCAAACCAACATCAAAAGATTAAATACTTTTTAGTTTATTGTGACATATAATGTGACTTGACTGCTCACGTCAAAACTTTGGCGTTTAGCGTTTAGCGAATAAGTGGTCGCGTTATAAATTTTATTTATTTCAACAGAAAGCACAAATACATCTGGTTTCTTTATTTGACAAGTGGGGAATAAACAGTTTCAAATATTTGTACAAATATTATATACAAAACAATTGTTGAGATTTCCGTAAGTACATATAGTACAGCTGACAAAGTCCATAAAAAGAAATCATTTTAGTTTCCTTGAAATAGATTCAGTTTTTAAATGTTGTAAGTATCTTTAATTAGTTTAAAATAACAATATGGACATTATCATAATATGAATTACAAATCAAGTCGGAATACAATGGTGTAAAGAATGATAAAATTAAAATACGTAAAAATAAATAAAAGTAATACTACGAGTACATCCCGCTCTGCGTCAAGCCCGAACCAAAGGTCCCCAAAATGCTAGCGGCATTGCCTCGCTGAACAGCAATGGAGACCTGTTGGACGAGCCATGACCCAGAGCGGGGGTCAAGGCCCCTGTCCCTTAATCGTCTGCCTAACTCCTTGCACAGCCCGAGAGCCTCACTGCCCCAGGGCCCAGCTGTCTCCACAGCAACCGGAACGAAATCATAAGTCGGTTCCAAGGCAGAGTACTTTGCGTGTTTGAGCTTGGCGGCATTTTCGGCCGCCGAACCAGCTGACTTAATTGTGTGCTTTAGATGGGACGCTGCAAAAGTGCTAACACAAGTTGCATCCCATAGGAAGCACCGCCCTCTCTGCCAGGGAACCAACGTCAACCCGTCTGGTCTTTTTCCGTCAGTCCGAGACAGACCCGGGGGCTCCAGGATGCACGGTACGTTGGCGGACACCATAGCCCGACGCACGATCTCATTGATAGAATGGTGTCTAGGGAACCGACCCGCACATCTTTTGCAGCTTAGCCCGTGGTGGCCATTCTCCTCCACCATTGTCCCACAAACGCATCGGTGCGCTTCGCATACCTTGCTCCCCAGCCTTAAAGCAACTGCTATCCTCAGGGAGTCGTTGTCGAGCAAAGTGCCGAGTTGAGGGGAAGGCAAGGCATGCAGCCACGCACCGGATTCGGGCTTTGTGAGAGCCTTGAGACGTGCTAGGTCAGTCCCCGAGGCATCACTCAACAAATGAGAAAACGTTTGCTGACATAGAATATCGTCCCATCCTCTTTGGACCGTTAAGCTATCCGGATGATCATTGGACGGACATAGTGTCGCCCACTTAGCCAGGGCCTCGGTTACGAATGGAACTCGAATGCTGCTGCCATCAAATGATAATATTCGAGCAACAAGATCCGACGAACCATGTGCCGACGCTAAAAAGGCTACCAGACCTATGTCCTGGACCCGACGCACGCCCAAGCCACCGTAACGAACTGGCAGAGCCGCCTGACACCATTGTTTGTCGTCTAAACTCACATTTTTAAATAATTGTATTTTCGACCTGCCTCTACTTTAAATACTTTCTTTTTTGCGATGTAATGTAAGCGTACAGTCAAGTAGCGATCCGCTGTCGATTTTATTAAAACGGTCCTGGGTTTTGAACGTCACTCTCATGATCACCCGACATCTATAAAACGAGTATTACGAGATATAAGTCATATAAGGTCAAAAATGAATGATGATCAAAATTGGCAACAATTAGCGCATTTCCAAATGATGTGTTGGGATTGTACCTACTATAGAATTTTATTATAGTTCATTAATGCTATTAGTTACCTTTTGCAAGGTCATGTCTGTCTGTCTGTCTGTCTGTCCGTCCGTATGTCACAAGCATTTTACTCGAAAACTATAGGGTGTATTTGAATAAAATTTTGAAGATAGGTGTATTTTGTTAACCGCTACATAGTTATGTAATGAAATTACAAAAAATGTTTTTTTTTTAGGCGTGCACTACATAAATAAAATTGAAACTCAAAAAAAAATTGCATGCCCACGTGTGGCACATCAATCGATAGGCCTTACAAAATAAATATAAGGTTTCTAAGCAAATTTTTTGATTAAGTGAATATAGAGTCGGAGATAATCGCCCCGAAAGTCACTAAAATTGTGTCCCCCTCCCCTCTAACTTATGAACCGTGTATTTCAAAAATATGAAAAAAATCATGCAATTTGTTTTGAACAAGATCGGTTCAAAGGTTTTCGAGATATTTCTAAAAAACCGCCTTACTTAAAGAAAAGGATGTAAGTGCCATATGATTTCAGTAAGGATACGACCTTTTTAATGGGCACGGAACCCTTGTTGTGCGTGGTCCGACACGCACTTGGCCGCTTATTTACGAAAATTCATAAACAAACAAAAGATACATGAAAACACGTAAAATATGGAAGTAAAAATGGGAGAATAATCTAATAGAAATATTTTTTATATAATTTGAGTAACATATACACGACCGACCGCTCTAAAGGCATTTTAAGATAAATTAAATAAATGTGTATGAGTATGAATAAGAGTTTACATTTATGGCAAATGTGAACTCCATAGCTTGCATAATATTAGTCTAACCATGCGACAAAAACTCCGATGCTTACATAATTATAATCTTCAGGATTTTCCGTTGGGTTCAACGATGCAAGTCAAATGTTTCTAAAACGATACTCACATATCCGCATAATATGTATGTTGGAGAAAGGTTGACCGGAGCGGGTAATTGGGCTTCTTCTGGGATATCGGGCATGGCGACGGACTTCCTATCACGTTTGCAAATAAAAATCAGACGAAATATACCACTTATGCTTTATTCGCATTCACATAGTTAAAAGATAGTTAATAGTAACACTAAACTAAATATCGAATCGGATTCACACAACTATTAACGGTAAGCTATTTATTTGCCATAGACCTTAACATTGTACTAGGGTACTTAGGTATGCACTAGATCGGAAACCGACAAGTTTCTTGGCGAGAACGTCTAATTCGTACAAGCGCTCAATACTGAATGTCCCGCAATGGCGGTTTATTCCCGCCAGCTAGATACCGATTCCCGCCAAGAGCCATGTCCAAGCGAGGGACAAAGTTGTTTAACCAATCAGCGTCAAGATATTAGCCCAACGCTTGGGTTTCCAGTGTACCAACATAAAATAACAATCGACAGCCAATCAGAATAAAGAACCACCGGACATTAGTCTACAGGTTGGCCAACTTAACTCAAAACATAACATTGCCAGTTAAATCACAATTTCATTGAATCAAGTAGGGTGTTACCAGCAAATAAAATCGAATGAATTACGTTAACTGTCAAATGGAGTCACTACCAGTTGACAGCGATCAAACAACAACCGATTGTTTACATAAGATTACCCACTTTAAAATTATAAACATCGTTGCTAACTGTTGGCGCCGCTATCACAATTCGACACGGCCATCATGACCATCACCCGTCCTCGGGTGCGCTAACTGTGAACAATAAAATAATCTGAAAGTATATCGCTCGGCTAACCTGACACAAAACTTAAGCTTAGACAACATACATTCACACACACAGTGTGAATTACATTCTAAAGTCATTACATTGAAAAATCAGACGATACAGTCAATCTAAATCACACTACACAGACTCACACCAGTCCTTCGGCGCTCGCTAGAACTAATAACTCGTCAGAAGTTAACCATCTCAGCCGCGTAAGTGCTACTCCTCGCAAAGAGCATACCGCATAATAAAAAGCAGTCAACGTGCACCTCTTACATGCTCCGGCACCTCTGACGCAGTTACTAGATTGTGCCCAGTCCGTCGGGCGTGCTCTCAGTCCATCGAAAGCACAACATCAGACATGTAATGCCCAGTCCATCGGGCGTGCCTTCAGTCCATCGAAAGCACAAACTCAAAACAAATAATGCCCAGTCCATCGGGCGTGCCTTCAGTCCATCGAAAGCACCAAAAGATTCAAGTGTGAATCTGAACTTAGTCTGAAACAGAGGGGCTTTCAAAGTCATTGTCGGCCAAATCAAGTTCAGGAGGAACCTGCTGCTCAGGCATTTTCCTGACTCTATCATGAGGGTATTTGTATGTTCTATTAGCTGTCAAGTCATTTTAGATAATGCCTATCTCCATCTAATACTTCAATAACTTCATAAAAAGGTTAGAAACTTTGGGTCCAATTTTAATTGGTTGCTTTCCTCGTTCTTGATCAAAACATAATCACCTACTTAGAAACTTTGAATCTAAGCTTTATTACTATCGAACCTCCTTTGATTATAATCCGCACTTTCCACCATATTTCGGAAAGCCTGCTCTCTCATTGCCCTTGGGTTTGCTATTCTGCATGTTTATGACTGTAGCAGCAGATGTCTCAAATAAATCATAAGAGATGACAAGATTAAACTAGTAAGTTCTCTCTACTCTCTCTCTACTCTACAGTTTCAATTTAGAATGCCAGTTACAATATGATCAAGTTCACTCTTTCATTAAATGATTACTCCAAACCCATATAATTTCGACAAAAAAAAAGATTTTATAGCACGTGAGAACTGCATAAAAACTCCGATGAAATGTGAACTGCTCACCGGATTAACTGTAGGCCATGGTGCGTTGCCACGACGCACACGGTAAGGAAAGAGGGTCTTCTGTTATTTCGTCACTGCCAATGCCGTCCGCCTGCTCGCCGAGTTCACCACGAAAAGCACGAAATCTCCACTGCGACGAAGTACCGCATTTCATTCTGTAAATGGCAATTTGTGTGGTATCAGTTTTATCATACCTACAGACCATGACGACATTTACATCAAGTTATTCTCAATGTTAACTAATTTGTCTTGAATTAAATTTGAAATTAAAGTTGATGTATTATTCAGAAAATTACACCAATGCCGTGGTCTACAACATAAAAAAAGCAATATAAATCTCATCAATAATGATTGAAACACTAATTATCGTTTGTTGGCTCTAATTTTGCATGAAATCAATTGGAACGAATACCGTCCTTTTATTTCTGTTGCTTCAATACAGTCGTTGTCAGTAGTGTCCTAGCTAGCTTCAGCACAGCACGTGTCCTCTGATAGTCCGACGTGCGAGAACCGCCGATGCTGCACGGTCTCGAAACTTCAATGATCCACGCTACTGGACGAGACGTTTGCAGTCGTTTGCAGACGTTTGCTTATAGATGTACGCCATGTCACACTGAAACATTAATTTCAAACGCGTAGCAAATATTTTCAACCCCGATACGGTATCAAGGTGTTTTAACCAATTGCCATAAAGTTGGTAAGCAAAACAATGAAATTAATCAAATTTAACACTGTTCTAAAAGTTACTACGAAAGTAGGTAGTTAGATTTTCACAAAGCTATAAAAATAAAATGACTACCTACACTTATGTACCACAATTTTGTAAACACGACAACTTTTAAGGAGATCGTAGGAAAAACACTATTGTTAACGGAAAATACGTCAAATCTTGTATCAACATAGCAAAAACAATAAAAATGGTTTGACCTCACCGGATTTATGAGCACGTCATTTAAATTGGGCAACGTAGTTGTTCAGTAGACCGCCCAGATCATCTCGACATAAGCGAAGTCATCATCCTTGCTGTGGCCTGTACGCAATTCATTTTCTTTCGGTCGTACCAGAAATCGATCCACGTCACTCAGGTAATGGTGTGATTGCCTCCAATAAAGCCATTTTTTTTTGCTGCTCCATGAGCATTTCACACATGTGCACGTTCTTATTCACATCCTGTGGGCACTGATTACATCCCGCTTCTGATGTTGGAGAAATGGTTGACCGGAGCGGGTAATTGGGCTTCTTCTGGGATATCGGGCATGGCGACGGACTTCCTATCACGTTTGCAAATAAAAATCAGACGAAATATACCACTTATGCTTTATTCGCATTCACATAGTTAAAAGATAGTTAATAGTAACACTAAACTAAATATCGAATCGGATTCACACAACTATTAACGGTAAGCTATTTATTTGCCATAGACCTTAACATTGTACTAGGGTACTTAGGTATGCACTAGATCGGAAACCGACAAGTTTCTTGGCGAGAACGTCTAATTCGTACAAGTGCTCAATACTGAATGTCCCGCAATGGCGGTTTATTCCCGCCAGCTAGATACCGATTCCCGCCAAGAGCCATGTCCAAGCGAGGGACAAAGTTGTTTAACCAATCAGCGTCAAGATATTAGCCCAACGCTTGGGTTTCCAGTGTACCAACATAAAATAACAATCGACAGCCAATCAGAATAAAGAACCACCGGACATTAGTCTACAGGTTGGCCAACTTAACTCAAAACATAACATTGCCAGTTAAATCACAATTTCATTGAATCAAGTAGGGTGTTACCAGCAAATAAAATCGAATGAATTACGTTAACTGTCAAATGGAGTCACTACCAGTTGACAGCGATCAAACAACAACCGATTGTTTACATAAGATTACCCACTTTAAAATTATAAACATCGTTGCTAACTGTTGGCGCCGCTATCACAATTCGACATGTATAACTGATGACAAATGATGGAAAATTAAAAGTAACTAATATCACCTAATATATACAAACTGACGAGTAGGTACAACCTCACACAGTATGTTTGTATGCACAGGGGGTAGTAACCGGATCTATACATTCGTTAAAATAAAAATTAAAACCGGGTTGCCCTCCGGGAGTGCAAGCCAGCTGAAGTGTAAACTTGAATATTATCAGCATCCAAAAAGTGCACAGGGCCGCTCCCCCCCCAGCCCGCCCCCAACGAACATCTCACCTTACGAATCTTACGGTCACGTGACCTATCGAAACCTTCGTTCTCTGTCATAGCTACATGTTTACAACCTGACTCGCGTAGGTAACCATATCATAAAGGTTGAGATCCGTAAGTCCGTAACAATTGCGCGTAGTCTAAGGTCAGAATTACACACTGGTGTACCTTGGGCGAGTTGTCAATGCGTATTGAATACGAGCCTGAAAACCATGCGTCAAAGGACAACGCCGGCAACGCTCGGCCGGAAAAATCACAGTTTTCGCCGCTCGGCCGCGCGACCGCCAGTATTTGTCTGAACACCGTAGCTTCAACTTGAAAATAACTTCATGGAAACAATTACGAAACAATTTTGCTAAAACAATTGTTCTAATTCAATAATGTTCCTTCTCCGAACTTTCACACTTGTGACTAGTCTGTTTGTTCAAGTATTTTCCATCGATCCTTGGGATTATGACTCCTCGCAACCAGGAGATCATGGATACTACAGAGTGCATAACGGGCTGGAGCAAGCTGAACACGTCATGAACGAGTGGACGGTGCAGGTGGATGGGGATGAGGAGGTCGCGCAGCTAATTGCTCTGGAATTGGGATACGTTTACGGAGGTCCGGTGAGTTTATGGTATCCTGGTGCTGGGTAATATGACCATTTTTAGTATTCCGTAACAAAATTTACAAAACCCCTACAGTTATGGGTTATGGGACTATGTATTTTTTCCAATACATTTATTTTTGTGTGTCGTTTTTCACATTGCTTCCTTTTCAATCATCCAATGGATAAGTAGGTATGATAGGTATTAAAATCAGTCATAATAATCACAAAGAAATGACCTCAAACAATAAAAGTTGCACATTGACATATGTATGGGACGGTACGATTTGTGTCCGTCCGTATTCCCTCTAGCTATGAATCCCCTCACGAAAAGAATACTCACTGAATATTGTCTAAATTGAATTTAGTTACAATTAGTTATCATCTTGTGTTTACTTTAGATAATTTACTTTAAAAACCAAGTTTTAACCGACTTCAATTTAGTAAGTACCTACTCCGCCAAAAGCCACGAGAACATTTCCTATTTTTTTTACAATTTACCTAATGAACTGATTTCCGATAGCAAATGCGTTGATTACTATTGAAAAACACCGAATCGCTGTATGTGGGCCGATAATATTTGAGGACTTCCATCGATTCCCCAAGATCATCACCAATGGCACTTCATTAGTTCCTATTTCAACGGAATCTTATCAGAATCTGTGACGTACTTTTGCACTTTTAAGTACATAATTGAGGACTTCGATAAGTCATCTGTGGTCTTCATCATCAATTCCTCGCCACCAAATTTACGATTCCGTATGTAAATACACGAGTTATAACAGAAAATACCCAAATTACTACACGCGTGCCTAATAAAATTGAGGAGTCCCCTCAATTCCTCATGGATCCCATTATCTAACTGAATTTTGAAAAAAATGGGACCCACCTGGAAGTATATACATACAAACAAAAAAATTTTTTTCGAATCGGCTCATCAATGACGGAGTTCTGAGGTAACAAACATTGAAAATAATAATAATAATAATAAAAATAAAAAATACAGCCGAATTGAGAACCTCCTCCTTTTTTTTGAAGTCGGTTAAAAATATAGTTTAAGGGACTTGAATAAAAAGAAGTCTACGAGAACCCAAAACCCGGTCACATGATTTATTAGAAAAAAGTTTAATCCCCAACCCACTCATTCCAGTAACATATACATAGGTAATAAGAAAACATTAATTAATTAATTTTGATCTGCCTATGCATACATAGTATCTATTCACAAAATATTGAATACACAACGGTCTACCACTAGTATAATATAATTTGATCCTCAGATTCGTAACTACATTGCCTAATCATAGGTCAATCTTAAAATGGTCGCGCTTAGAAGTAATGCGCTGCCCTCACCTCACAGGTTAGCTATATAGTTAGAGTTCCGTACCAAACAGTTAAAACAGGAAACCTCAGGGTGCGACTCTCACCCCGTCTGACATAACGTTTAATATCTCAGGAACTGCGTATGATATCAATTTGCAATAAGGAATAATTGTTAATGAATGGAACCTAAAATAAAAAATCCATCATCTCCGAAGTTTACCAAACGAAAAATTTAAATGATTAAAATAAACAATTATTATCGTCATAAATAGTGAAGGAAAATTATAACGGGAAATCTAGGTAATTTTTCTTTAAATCATCAATAAACATTTCTAGACTAACCTCCGTTATTCATAAAACTTCAAATGTCCCTGAATCCCTGATTTATAAAATGTGGTTAGTCCCTTGCTTACGAACACGAATGTCAAAGTGACGGTACAATAAATTTTATCGGCATTTTAGTTAAAATAGGTTTGGTTTGTTGAACGTTTATGAATAAGTAATTGAGCTTTGTGTGTAATGTATTTTTTCTTCAAATACCTGCAAGATTATTTTTAATTCAATTCCATGTTCCTTTACTCAATACACCAAGAATTTCATTTTTTTAGTATGCACTGGAAAAAATAAAACCCAGAGACTACCAATGTTAGAATTTTAGGACTATATATTTGATTTTATTTCTTAAAGTATCTATTTTCAACTAAAATAACTGTAGAAATCGGTAGGTACACGTGACAAAGAATTATCGCTGAAAAACAAACATACTTACTAGGTTGCAAGTTTAGATGACGCTGTACAGTCAAGACCAATATGTATACACCACATCACCACAAAGTCTCAAAAATATGTAGGCAGACCTTATTTCTGCAACAATTACGTTGTAGTATACATATTTATGCAACTTTAAGTGAATACATATTGGTGCCTTTGACTGTAACGTCTACTAGGTATGCGTTGCTGAGATCTTTCCGGAAATTAATCCTGACGTGTATGGTTTGTACCAAATGTTTGTACGGAACCCTTGGTGCGCGGGTTAGACTCGCTCTTGGCCGGTTTTTTTGTTAGTCACCACTCACTACTAATTCTACGGAGTGTTTGCATTATTTTATTTGATATAATGGCTTTTCCGAATAGTGAGAATCCATACTAATATTATAAATGCGAAGTGAGAAGGACAAAGGATAGTCTTCATCCCGGAAATCATGGGGGGTGAAAGGTTAGTTCCACGCGGACGGGGTCGCGGGCAGAATGCTAGTTTGCCATGAGATAATAACTTACCTAACCAAGTAGGGTTTATTTATTTATTTAAACTTTATTGCACAAAAGAAAACTTATCGTACAAAAGGCGGACTTAATGCCATATGGCATTCTCTACCAGTCAAACCTTACGGCAAAGCGGAAAAAGATTGTTGGCAGTGCAAGTAACAACAAAAAAAAAGGGTTATCTTCAATTAAATTTTAAAATACGTTCGCATTTACCAATCACGTCTTTGTCAGAGAGGGACAATAGTACATTACGTAACTAGGTCGGTGAATTCGTAAATGCCCCAGAACGCAGGTGTTTGTGGCCCGAACCGAAGGTAAGGGCCATATATATGCGCTCTGGGGCTTTACGAATTACCGCCCGTGTTGAGTACATAATTTTACGTCTTCACCTGGCCATAATGCGAGTTTTCCCGTACGCGCAGCGTGCAGTAACCCTCGCATTATGGCCAGGTGTGACGTAAAACACATTTTGCCGGTTTAAAACCGTACCTCGTTGGAACCGCTGCCAAAATGATTATAAATACATCTAAACAGTCGGTAATCCCCCAATTACGAAAGGCTTTACTTTGTAAAACGCCCGGAAATTACCTGTTCAACGAAAGCACCACAATAGTAGGTACTTTAGGTACCTAGGGCGGTGAATTCTTGAATGCCCCAGATCACAGGTGTTTGTGCATAAACATGCGTTCTGGGGCTTTACGAATTACCGCCCGTGTTGAGTACAAATTTTTACGACTATTAAGATTTTTTTTAGACGTAAAGTAGCAGCTCCAGAGCGCACCGAATTCACCGCCCTAGTACGTAATGTACTATTACTTACTGTTTAAATTCGGAAATCGCACTTTATTGGACGAGTGTTTTTTTTTTCTTTCCAGGTGGGTCCCATTTTTTTCCAAATTCAGTTGGATGATGGGAATAGGGTTTTGTTCTCTAATAATCGACGCATTTGCCCTCGGAAATCAGTTCATGTGGTAAATTGGAAAATAAATGTGGAAATGTTATCGTGGCTTGACGGAGTAGGTACTAAAGTGAAGTCGGTTAAAACTTTGTTTTTAAAGTAAATTATTATGTCAATTAGGTACTTACCTGATGGAACAAATATATTACGGGAGAAGTAAGGTTTAGTATTTTTTTCTAGTTAGTAGCATTACATGGGAACAAAAAATATTTTGGCGTATATGGCGATACGAATATCGCGGTTCAACTAGTACATACAGATATTGCTCTTCTAATAGCAAAGGAGATTTAGGTCAACACTGAAATCCATGAAAATTTAAATTTTAGGATTGCAAATGCATAACCTAACGTTGAAATTCATAACTACAGTCTACGAGATTTGGGATTGGTCTTTTGACAGCTTCAATATGACGTAAAGAGTGATGTGGCTAGAGTAAATCGATTGTCATAATATCCGATTACGATTGATGGTGGCTAATATAAGGAATCGATTGATTACTGTGTATGATTATTTTTTGGTAATCAACTAGAGAGCCTATACACAGTCGTCTGCTAACAAAAGTGTTCTGTAAAGGCGTTACGAATGCAAAGACCTCGAGATTATTTAGAATATGTGTTTGGATCTACATGTAAAATTAATTTGATATATTCCTAAGTAAATTCATAAATAAGTGAAATCAAAAGAGCCTTTTTAACCCGTCCGAGCAAAAATTGCCATAATAATAATTGTTCAATAAAATCAAGTTGCAAAGTGACATTGACATTTCTTTGGTTTTTTTGTCAATAATGCGTTAAAGACCGTCGAACGAACGTCTAATATCATGAGGCGGCCGCGACATACTCTCGATTCACACAATACCACTTGTTCTAAGTGCTGCTTCTAAGAGACGGATAGTGCGAGAAAAATCGAGAGAGCTCGCGCGCCGTCACATGATAGGCGTGCAGAAATCAATGCCATATTTTCGAACGGAACATTTTGCACATTCAAATATGTCGGTTTCGATCGATTCGTGGATCGAGGTGATTTTATTTCGTAGCAGCTGTGACAGTAATTAATTAATACATTGGTATTTTCCTATTCACAATTATTTGATTCATTCCGAGTTATTTCTAAATTGACAGACTCCAATCGATTGAAGCAGTGCAACACTAAATTTAAAAAAAATAAGTTGTAGGACGTAATTGTTCGCATACCGAGTTTTCAATGCTAATTTCTGCACAAATAAGCAGTAAAAAAATATTACAATAATTTTATAAGAGCTAAAAAGAGCGTGCATAGAGATTGAACTTTATTTCGTAACTCGTAAGCTATTGAAACTTTTTTTTATTATTTCGATGAGCAGTGCCAATTTACGTTATATGGGTGTCGCGAAGTGTCATAAGACCAGTCCTAAATCTCGTAAACTGTACCTAAAACTTATTTCGTCTTTTTGCACACATTTTACAATAGATACCTAAATTATTTATCCATATGAGTTAAGGACAGCCAGCATCATATAGGTAGTCAGTAGCAGACAGAGTAGCTTCGGCAGATTTTACAAGTTTCATTGTTAAGTTGTGAGTCACAGAGGACTGAGGTTACTAAATTCACTCTTTTGAATGGTCCCATAAATCTACACTAATATTATAAAGAGGAAAGCTTTGAGACCGCGGGAAAATGCATCATTCCTACGGGAAAACCGGTATTCCGTGCGAATCCGGGCCGGGCAGCTAGTAATGTATGTATACGTAATCCTTTATAGTACGCACGAAAAAGATGAAAAGCCATACAGAAAATACGTTATACAGGTACAAATGCGAACTTATCCCTGTACGAGATCTCTTCAAGTTAATAGTGTCATGGTAAGAAAGGAGTCGCAACTTTTGTATGGATCTCTATACATACAAAAGTTTCCCTGTTTTATTTTGTCACTAGCTTCTGCCCGCGACTCTTTCCGCGTGGAACTCGTTTATATCGCAGCTCTATACAAACTTTTACCCCCCCCCCCCCCCCCCCATTTCATCCCTCAGGGGATGATTTTGGCGATAAAAACTATCCTATGTCACTCTACTCCTTTCAACTATCTCCATTTTGCCGTGAAACACGGACAAACAAACAAACACACACACTTTCCCATTTATAATATTAGTATGGATATTTGTATATATTATATCCTACCTAGGTCGCCATTATTGGTTTGAGTGAGGACTAAATTCTTGGCCAGTAGTTAGCCTAGTTAATTGGTACTTTAGTAGTTAAAAAGTTCCGTTGTGACAAGAAAATTAGCCGTACAATTGTATGGTTAATTTTCGTGTAACTACGGAACTTTTTAACTAGGTACAGTCGAGTACAAAGATATGTATACGTCTGAAAGTTCCAAAGAAACTACATGTTATAGGTCATAGAAACGCAATGTTAGGCCCATCTGGTAATTTTCACTATTGTGATAGTTTTTACTGATAGGTTCATACATTCGAAAAATAAATTTGATTGACGTTTATACATATAATTGGAACAGTATCTGCAGTCATATAAATCTGCATCAAAACGTGCACATTATTGGTTACTTGTTAGATACATAAATTTGTAACATTGGGCGTAAACTCGGTACTGTCACCTTATTTGGGCATATATTATAGTAACCAAATATGGCTACAAATTTAAATGGATAGGTACATTTTTTTGTAACTTATCTTTGTACTCGACTGTACTAGCAATTGACCACGCTAACTACTGGCCAAGAATTTGGTCCTCACCCATATAGCTTTAACTACGATATTTTTATACTACTAAAACATACTTTTTGCGTTTTTCAACGTAATATTTACATATGAAAAATCAAAGCAATGACGCCGAGTCCATATCTCGAGTGGCCATCACTGATAACAATGGCAGTATATTGCGGCATATCACTAGCTTACTGATAACACGACTCTACTTTGGACGCTTAATTAATTTTATGAACTCAATGTAAATAAATCATATACATACTACTATTTTCTACCTAAGCCAATCAGGATCTAAGAAGTGCAGTGGAGTTCTGAAATGTGTATCGATAGGAGAGAAAGTTTCACCTTCAATTCACTATCGCATCTCCACACGGTCATGCGAGCCTTGTGGACGTCTATGTACTTCTAACATCAACTATTGCTTAAAACTATTCCGATTCATGGGTACCTGGTAGAAAAGGTATCCACGGCGACTCGGGCAAACTTGCACGAAATGATACTGTCACGTCACGCAACGTTTGTGAAATAAAATAAGACCTTCTGTGTAGGGCATAAAGGTGACATTCAGAAGTACAAATAAGTTACTCAGTATGGATATCAAGAATGAAATGAGTAGAGATGTTACCCAAATTGGGCAAATAGATGATTGGATGCATTAATAAATTGGGAATATACGCGCAATTGTCTCCAAAAACCAATCGGAAATAAGTTCGTAATAATAATACTTATATGAAATTTAACGATCTCAAGATTCTCAAGATTGTCTATGAATCACACTTCATGTATGTGTATTTGACCACGAAAACCTATAAAAATTCGGAAGTATAACTATTTAAAAAATAACATGTAACAAAAACAAAATTCAGGAAATATTCAAATGCGAGCATGATGTGCATGATACATAGCGTTATGCGGTTTACTTTAAGTAGGTATGCAATTCCAAATCTTATTCCTCAGACATAAGGTCCAAATGTACATTGTAGCTGTTACTATAGGTACTTTGATTCCGACTATCGCACAATACAAAGGCTATGCTAATGTGATGAGCAAGTTAACTGAAACAAATGATTCAAACTGATTCTCTCTCGTTTGTCACCATTAGATGCGTCACTTTAACTGACTAGTTTAAAGTAATAGGACGTGGGCAGGGCCGTTATTCGCTACGCGCTAATGCGGCTCACCCCGCCGGCGCCGGTCACCCGTCACGAAACTAGACCTCTGCCTACGCTTAGTTACTACGCATCGCGGTGTCAAGATATATTTGTGGGTGAGCGTTGAGGTGAGTTACAAAGTACAAGTTACAGAACAGGGGGGCAGGGGCGGGTCACTCCGAGATTTTGTCGCTCCGCTAGTAGTACATGCCGGCCTACCGGCACCGGCCGGTATGTTAACCCTGCTACAGCACGCACGCATTCTATTTCTATAGCAGCGCGTATAGAAAGGGATGGCCACGTTTAGGCTAAACTAAACAGGGAATTTGTTAACAGAGAACCTTCTGTATGTACTACTACTATTTATTCTGTGGCAAGGGCAAGAATTCTTGTTCCATTTAACTTTTTAACGTCGTCAAACAAGCGTCCTGCCAGATGATAAGCAATCTTCAGAGGAATCACAAGCGCGCGACCCTTATCGATTTGAGAATTTTTTGTGCTGATAGCTACAGACAAATGTGGATCCCACACCCTCAATACAGCGTCCACGGGATCCATAATTCCATAGGTGGTTGAAAAACAAAGATCATCAACTCATCGGTAAACTAGGAGGAAAGCACCTGTTTAACTGTTCCGGCTTAACGGTTCCTGTAAATCAAGGTAACAAGTACAAAGCCAATATTTTGCCAAATTAAAGAATCAGGTTATGATTATCTTGTCTGTCGATAAGGCTAGACGCGCGAGGTGACAGGTGAGGTGAGAAGTGGGGTGACGTGAGGGTATGTCTTGGGACGCCGTCGCGAAATATATCATTGTTTTACGGAATTTCACTCCTGCTCCTACCTAGCAGTTAGGTAGGTCCAACTTCGAGAAAGAGGTCAATCGTCGAATACGACTCGGCTGGGCAGCGTTCGGGAAGCTACGGCACATCTTTTCGTCCAATATTCCGCAGTGTCAAGACGAGAGTCTTTGACCAGTGTGTGTTGCCAGTGATGACATATGGCACCGAAACGTGGTAAGCGTGGCCTGATAAGAAAGCTCAAAGTCACCCAAAGAGCAATGGAGAGGGATATGTTGGGAGTTTCTCTGCGTGATCGCATCAGAAATGAGGCTATCCGCAGCAGAACCAAGGTAACCGATATAGCCCTCCGAATCGCTAAACTTAAGTGGCAGTGGGCAGGGCACATAGCACGTAGAACCGATGGCCGTTGGGGCGGAAAGGTTCTCGAGTGGCGACCGCGTACCGGAAGGCGCAGCGTAGGTAGGCCCCCCACAAGGTGGACTGATGACCTGGTAAAGGTTGCAGGACCGGTCACTTTGGCACTCTTTGGGGGAGGCCTATGTCCAGCAGTGGACGTCTTTCGGCTGATAAGATGATGATGACTCCTGCTCCTTGGTCGCACTTGACCGAAATCAGAACGCCACATACCCTATGTCACCCGGGTTGACGTATTAAGTGTTCCAACGATACCCCGCACGTCTAAATCGGTTAAGGCGTTGACTAAGTTCTGGTCGAATAAAGAATCTCACATACGTACTTACCCTCTCACATACATAGACCCTGAAAACATTAGGTACACTCCATTTCGTTGGGCAGTGTACGTAAGTGCCGGCTGCGTTCATCTGACGTTGGAAAAATCAGGACTAAATCCAATAAAAGAACATGTTAATTGAATAGACTTAAACCCAGTTAGCCGTCAAGACGGAGACGCGTGGGCAGATCGCTCGAGACAGTTGCCTCGGGCGATAACTAGGAAAGACGTACAATATGCACTTTTTATTTTATTTTTTATATGGAGTTCAATGACTGAATTATGCGTCAGCGATGGCGTTAAAACAGACTTCTTTTGAACGCAAATGATTACACAAAATCCGATCCTTTTAAGATATATAATTACTGCACACTTTAATTTACAAGATTACCGACTTTACAAATAAACGAAAATATTTTCTTTTACCAAAGGTTTAAATTTTACTGGAGACAATGATCAAAAATGCATATTTTGCTTTTGAATAAATATTTGTCACGAATTTCTTTCAGGGGGTGATGCTACGTGTCCAATCTAGATACATGCTTGACGTGTAGTGTGTAGAGTATAACAACACATTTTACGTCCATGCACACAGCATTCATGCCCAATACAACGCAAAAACGTCCAGCATAATTCTATACCATACAAGACGTACCTTCCAGTAAGTCTGATCCCTGATTAGATACCAAATATTACGAGGCTAGGGGTCAAAGCATATTAGAAATTAGTTCAGTGAATGTTAGAAAATGATTTGTAAATAGACAGACGGTTGTTTTTACATCACTAGCGTCATCTACTGAAATTCAAGCAGTACGGCAAACCAAATTATTTTTCAGGGCGGCGCTAACAGTGGATTTGGCGTCGCGGCCACCAGGAGCCCATAACATTGATGTAGTAATGTTTCAGCAGTTTCAGTGAAGGAACGAAACAGCTATTTCTGAAACTAAAGGGCGGCGTCACGCGAGTGACAGAGATAACGGTATTTTCGTAATCGGTCTTAAACTAATACGGTATTTGTGATACGTCGTGCTAAAAATACCATGTTTAGGGAAGCGATATCTTACTACTACGTGGCCGTCACATGTTTGGTAGCCAGCGTTTTGATGACACAATATTTCATTTTGTTGCGTCCTAACCACCCGCTAGGAATCCCGTTCTTAAAATTAATAATGTTGCAATTCATCGAACTAATGCCGCTAGCATCGTCGGTACAATGCCTTGAGGGCCTTATTAAATTAAACTTAGTTTTAATTTAATTTAGTTAATGTTAATTACCGTCTTGCATAGAACAACTATCTGTATACTGGGTACAGTCAAGTGCAAAAATACTTATCAAATTAATCCTCTCATAAATACGTAAGTACCGAAATCTCAATCCACTGACATAAGAGCAATGAGATATATTTATTTATTACGGTACATAATATACCTAAAGTTAAGTTATAAATAAACTCTCAAACAGAAATGATTGCCTTGACGTTGTAAAATAAAAAAATAAGCTAGGCGTTTTCTTTGAATTTAAACTTTCGTGTGACATTTTGAAATAAGTAATACTAATAATTCCACGGTTAAAGTCACGTATGTCACTACGGGCGATATGTTCCCGTAGAGTTCGATACATGACGTAGTGGCATTTGATACGTGAGTTAAACGTGTAATTATTAGCATTATTTTAATTATTTACGATGATACTAATAATTATAAATAAATAAATAATAAATAAATATTTGGGGACAATCTGACACAAATCGACCTAGTCCCAAACTAAGCAAAGCTTGTACTATGGGTACTAGACGACGATAAACATACTTATATAGATAAATAAATACTTAAATACATAGAAAACATCCATTACTCAGGAACAAATATTCGTGCTCATCACACAAATAAATGCCCCTTACCGGGATTCGAACCCAGGACCGAGGATAGGTTAGTCGATGCGAGTCCGACATAACCCCTGAGCTACCCCCGCGGCGCGCATTAAAAAAAGTATCATACATATTATCACCTACTCGTTTTGTACCTAACTCAACACTCAACCAAATTCATAATAGTGCAAAGGAGTAGGATTTCAAATTAGTTCTCTCTAGTTAATATTGCGTTTCTCTTCTCTTTTGATATACAATACAACAATACAATACAAATATTCTTTATAGCTCACCAGACATAGTAGACAGTAGAAACAATAGTGCTATGACAAAGCGAATGCTAATCTTTATTACGCGATGATCGGGTCCAACATAGTTTTTAGGACGGAATCACTCAAAGCGACTCTATAATAATTTTCCTAATAATAAACAATGGTAGACAACAGGCGGTCTTACCGCTAAAAAGCGATCTCTTCCAGACAACCTTTGTATATAGTCAAGGCCAAAATTATAAATCGAATAAGGGTGAAAATCAAGAATAAAAAAGCGGCCAAGTGGGTGTCGGGCCACGCGCAGGGTAGGTTTCCGTAGTTGCCCGTCACAGAATGCGGACTTAAAAGGGGCTTTTGGGGTTTTTATTATAGCTTACCCTCGTAAATAATCGTAAATATGATTATTTTTATAACACACCAATGTATAGGGTCGTTTCGCCGGTTACGCGACCACCTTCGGTTAGCGACCACCTGAAGGACAAGGTTTTTTCTGTTGAAGATAACGTGCCGTGAAATAGCAACTCTACCGTCCACGGCAAAATGTTCAAATTCCAATGACAGTGTATTACGTATACTGTGACGTGTGTACGTGAATACTGTGTGACAGTTAACTAGTTACGTCTACTATAGGGATGTAACAGAGTTCTGCTTCTGCTTCCGCAAATGAGGAAGTTCCGCTTGAATTTACACTTCCGCATCGCATCCGTTTCTGCTATTTTTGATGCGGAAGTCATAGCGGATGTCAAAGCTTAGCTAAAATCTTGTTCTATGAAAACCTAACCACAGTATTACCTACTAGGTAAAATTTTATGTTTTTTAAACCTAAAAGGTCTCACATTTTTAATGCTAAAATAAAAATTATTAACATTTAGATTTTTTTTTAAAAAGACCTGCCGTTAAGCTCCGCTTCTGCTTCTGTTTCCGTTTCCGTTTTAAGTTCCGCGTCCGCTTTCGCATCCGTTAAACAAAATTTTAAACATCCGCTTCCGTTTCCGTTAAAACCACTTCCGTTACATCCCTGGTCTACTACTCGTTAACTAGTTATGTCTACTTAACTGTGATAGTTTTCCTTTTAAATTCATTATATGTACTACTACCACGAATTTTTTCACGTCCCCAGTAGTAGCGATTTAGCCGGCGGGGGGGGGGGGACATGACTCGAACAATAATTACGGCTTTAAATCCCATTATCTCGCAAACGCACAACTGAGTTGAAACATAGTTATTAAAAAATCCATAATATTTTTGAACAAGCTATCCAACGATACCCCACACTATAGGTTTAACGAGAAAAAAAAATACATCACAAGTTTTTTCAGGATCTTATTCTGCCCACCCACGCCGAATTGCAGTTTTCTAGTTGCAAGGGTTACTGAGCTAAGCCGAAGACGGACAGACAGACAGACGGACGGACATGGCGAAACTATAAAGCTTCCTTGTTGACTGCGGAACCCTAAAAACTATGTACAATTTTTTGATTAAAATCCATAATTTTCTCATACATAAAAGATCATTTTTTTTGATTAAGTTGTCTGCTCATATTTTATATCATATATCATAAAAATATGACACATATTTTTGCACTTGACTGTACCACTTCTTACAAAAAATTTGCGTATTTTTTATACCTCTTCGTAATTATTGACTCAACGGGTAAAACACAAAATAATCATTTCAATCAAGTATGAGGAAGGTGACCAGTTATAATTTATCTGGCTGAACATTATCATTATCAGTATTATCACCCTCTCCATCCTTTTCACTCATTCCATACCTTATCTTATCTATTTCGTACATGTATTTGTATTGTTCACTTCCGCCAACCCTTCCCCTACGACCTACCCCAACCGCACGCACACATGAGCACACATGTGCGTGCGATCTCCTCTGCCATTCTGCTCGCCTGGTACATATGTGACTGCAAAAACTCACATGACTCCAAAACCGTGACACGTGTCATACATGTGTGTGACGTGCTCATGGCGCAAACACTTCTGTGGCACTGAGGATTGGTCTGGGACACACTATGTGTGTAATATTTGTATGTATGTGATATGATACATGATGTGATTGTGTAGTAGTAGTCAACTATCTTACAGGCTATTATTTATATGTGCGAGTGGGAATATCGGAGTCAGGCTGCAGATATTCTTTAAAGATAACTAACCGTGTATAGTATATATGCCAGAATCATATAAGTACTCATATTTTCTAATACTTATTAATGTAAGTACTAAAATTGTCCACAATAGGTAAATTACTACAGTTTTTTAGGGTGGCAATTTCGATATGGAGCTAGTACCTAACACAACACAAGTAAACTTTTATCTCGTGTTATTTATGCCACCCTAGTACGAACTTTCGTTTGGGGCATCACATGACGGCATCCATTTTTATGACAAGGCAAGGACCGATCATCACAGAAGAATGTTCTCTAAAAACTCAATTCATCTTTGACTCACAACAGTTTTGAAGAATGTTCTTTTAAACTTAGGTAATTTAGTTATATCCAAAGAATTTTGTCAAAAAATATTTTTTATAACACCTGAAAATGTATACATATCTGATTCGAAAGCTTTTTGCCTCCTGAACACTGCAATATTTACATAAACTTAAGATCGCTTCTAATAAAAAATACAATCGAATTCAAAAAATGTAAGTAGGTATATTTACCAATTCTACGACATAATAGGTGAAATGCCATTGCCTTTTTCAGAAGAAAAAGCCATTTCCATCACAAGAAAAACTGAGCTGTCAGAAACACGCATAGGGTCATTTCGCCGGTTAGCGACCACCTAATTTCATGTGCCGGTTGGCGACCACTTAGCCGAGTTGGTGAACTGAAAGGATATTTTCTCGGTTTTTTAGTAGATTTTTAATTTAAAACACCAAAAAAATGCATGTACAAACTAATTGTCTCAATAGAGTCTGTAGAATTGATGTTATCTCCAGTAGAAAAAAACCGGCCAAGAGCGTGTCGGGCCACGCTCAGTGTAGGGTTCCGTAGTTTTCCGTCCGTCACAGTAAGTGTTCCCACTTAAGCGTTAAACAAGCAATACTTAGCAAACAATACAAACAATACTTAGCAAACAATACAAGCAATACTTAGCAAACAATACAAGCAATACTTAGCGATTAGCAATTAATTTTGTTATTAGACAACGAACGACCAAAGACAACTAAGACAATTCGAGCACGACAAAGTTTCGATCTAATGTATGAGCGCACCTGCTTCGACCCCATTAAATATTAACACCGCCAAGTACGATATGAGCGTTCCGCGTACAGCGACATCTATCGGCAAATTATGTAAATTATTGCGCGCGAGCTTAAAGTATGGAAGATGATTTTTATGGCGCTAGTACTTTATCACGAAAAACTTTTTCACGATCGACTTTATCACGAAAACTTTATCATAAAGTCGTTCGTGAAAAAGTTTTCGTGATAAAGTTTTTCGTGATTTAGTACGGACACGGATTTTTATGGGATGATTCTTTATTGCGTGAGCCGGTTTTCACCGTTTTTACTATATTTGAAAGCATGTCATTTTTTTGTAGAAATTACAGGTACAATAAACACCTGCTTATACGGTTAAATTACAAACTTAGTTCAGAAATTATTTTGTAATTTTTTTTAAAACTATTCATTCAAGCTATCAAGTTCAAAATAATTTTCCTAGAAAGTTTTTATGAGTGTTCTACTTTTGAGATGTTTTTCATATTTTTAAAAATTATGGTTCAAATGTACAATTTTTTTACTTTTGGGGTGATTATCTCCGAAAATATTAACATTATCTTATCAAAAATAATTTTACTAAACCCCTATTCATTTTTGGATACTTATCCAACAATATATCAAACGTCAGGGTTAAAATGAAAAAAAAAAAACGCTTCCCACTTTACGTATAAGGGAGGTACCCTATTAAAACGTTTTTTTCACTTTTTATTTTACTACTTTGTCGGCGTGATTGATATACATATTAGTACTTACTATCAATTTCTGCTTTCTAGTGCTAACGGTTACTGAGATTATCCGCGGACGGACGGACAGAAATAGCGAAACTATAAGACATGGCTAAACATAAATAAATAAATAAGGGTTCCTAGTCGACTACGGAACCCTAAAAACCTTCTCCTTCAGGTGGTCGCTAACCGAAGGTGGTCGCGTAACCAGCGTAATGACCCTACTGACTTCATCGAACTAAGTTCTCTTCATCGAACGGGGGAGCGAAGAAAACAATCAATGTTCTATGAGCTTGGGCCGAAAATCGTTTGTATGTCCAGATGGGCCACAAGTCATCATTGGATAAGTGTGTCACTTTGATTAATTAATTACCTATGAATCTCGAGTCATACACCTTATCTATGATCAAAATATGGGAAAAGCGTTCTCCTACCGTTTTATATGAGCAAACTTCCAACACACTGAGCGGTAGTATTTTTCCGCAGGAGTTTAATAAATATATCGATGGATGTATATATGTATATGTATCCATTTGACTGAAACTACCATTGTAGTGAACTTCATAAACTTAAGTAATACACAATTAATGGAGTGACCTTTTAAATTGGAAAAATAACGAAAATATTATAACATCATTAAATAAATCAATGTAAGTTGACGAAGTTTTAGCACAGATTATATAATTTTTAGGAATGACATTGAGTTGAGATCATCCCCGCCCAGATCTGAGGCGTAGGGCGCCGCCTACATCCCATTGTCTTAGACGTCAAATACTAGGACAATAGAAGTAAGCAAGAGTAGAAAAGGGCGGGTGCAGCCGATGCAATATTTGGCAAGGGGTGAGAGCACAAAGGAACCAATCAATATTGCGCACATGCACCAAATGTGTGCGGGGATGAGAGGGGCAGATAGTCTAATAAATTTAGAGTTGTAGACCGATACGATATGGTTGTACGTTTTATTCGGTATTCTATTTCAGAAATAGGTTAATGTGATATCCTGGATTCAGGGCCCTGATTCAGAATTTGAAAACATTCATAATATGCCTAGAGAAATTTCGAAATTTTCCTGAACGTTTTAGTAAGTTACACGAAAGGAACAATGGAGATTGCAAAATGTAAAATGACGCACGTGGCGGGAAGAGGTCACTGGGTCAGATGCAGAAAATATATTACAACTGTCATAATTAATTGTCAAACAATGAACCAACAATCAACATTGTTACTACCTATTTTACATTTACGTATTGATTTTTAGAATGTATGCTTGGTTTGTGAAGATTAAACGACACGTAGAAGATAAGACGACAACATTACCATCCTCACTACTTAGATGGTTGGCAGTCCTCAACTGTGCGCTTCTCCAGAAACTTCCTGCCTCGCACAGCTAATCTGTGGAATGGATTGTCGCCTGCGGTATTTCCGGACTGATACGACCTTCAAACCTTCAAGAATAGAGCGAACTCCCATATTAAAGGCACTCACAACATCTCCGGTGTTGCAGGTGTCCATGGGCGGCGGTAATCGCTTACCATCAGGTGATCCGTCTGCTCGTTTGCCCCCAATCACATTAAAAAAAATTGCTTTAGAGTACATTGAATTTTTTGGCATTTCTCGACTTCTTGCTGCTTTACTGCGTTAGATAAGTATAATTGGCAAAGTAGGTAACCATCGTGTTACGAATGGACAATAATAATCAGTGATCGGAATTAGGTGAGCAAAAATACCTATACTTCGCGAGAGGACATAATATAGAGTGGATACAACCGGATAAAAATATTATTATTTTTTGGATTCCGGGTATCCGATATATTATTTTCGATATTTTCGCCAATCTGACTAGCACTGACAATGAATAGGAATACACAGATTACTTAATTTATAATATATTTCACATTTTCGGATTTCTTATAATTTTAACTTCATGGCAAGAATGTAACCATTTTTACTACAAACTTTACAAAATTTCTATAAGGAAAAGAATGGATGTTCAACATTACGGCTAGTATTCGCAGTGCCCGGATAAACATCGAATACCCGGAATCCAAAAAATAATAATATTTCTATCCGGTTGTGTCCACTCTATATTATGTCCTCTCGCGAAGAATAGGTATTTTAGCTCACCTAATTCCGATCACTGATAATAATAAATCAATTAATAAAGAGAAATGGCAGCCTTGAGGGCCTTTGTCAGAGTCATATCATCAACGTATAAATTAACTACGAAATAACGAAATAAACCATTTATAAATAAACCTGTCAAGTGCGTGTCGGGCCACACGCAGTGTAGGGTTCCGTAATAATTGCCTGTCTGTATTCGTTAACACATAATGATCCCGCCCCTCGTTAAACAATGTCCTATTATTGCTGGTTATATGTGTGTACCTAATGGCTGATTCTACGAGGATGAGAACTATAACTAAGTAGGTATATTTATGTAAAGTAATGTGAAACGTTATAACAATATTAAACGTCTCCTACATCCTTCTAAAACCACGACCTATTACAAATTGTGTGTGCAAGTTTGTATTTAAATATGTCACTAATCCGTTCATAATACGCAGGTGATCGGGTTCCCAAATACATACACATTCTTGAAGTATGAGCACAGCAAGCAACGGCGGACGTACATCGACGGCGCGCGGGCTCTCATCACGGACAGGAGGGTAAGTACTGCTGTATCCGTGTGTAAACTGACCTGAAGTATGAGCACAGAAAGCAACGGCGGACGTACAGCGACGGCGCGCGGGCTCTCATCACGGACAGGAGGGTAAGTACTGCTGTATCCGTGTGTAAACTGACCTGAAGTATGAGCACAGCAAGCAACGGCGGACGTACAGCGACGGCGCGCGGGCTCTCATCACGGACAGGAGGGTAAGTACTGCTGTATCCGTGTGTAAACTGACCTGAAGTATGAGCACAGCAAGCAACGGCGGACGTACAGCGACGGCGCGCGGGCTCTCATCACGGACAGGAGGGTAAGTACTGCTGTATCTGTGTGTACCCGGACCTGAAGTATGAGCACAGCAAGCAACGGCGGCCGTACAGCGAGGGCGCGCGGGATCTCATCACGGACATGAGGGTAAGTACTACTGTATATGTGTGTACACGGACCTGAAGTATGAGCACAACAAGCAACGGCGGACGTACATCGACGGCGCGTGGGCTCTCATCAAGGACAGGAGGGTAAGTACTGCTGTATCTGTGTGTACACAGACCTGATGTATGAGCACAGCAAGCAACGGCGGACGTACAGCGACGGCGCGCGGGCTCTCATCACGGACAGGAGGGTAAGTACTGCTGTATCTGTGTGTAAACTGACCTGAAGTATGAGCACAGCAAGCAACGGCGGACGTACATCGACGGCGCGTGGGCTCTCATCACGGACAGGAGGGTAAGTACTGCTGTATCTGTGTGTACACAGACCTGATGTATGAGCACAGCAAGCAACGGCGGACGTACAGCGACGGCGCGCGGGCCTTCATCGTGGACAGAAGGGTAAGGTACTTTTGTGCCTGTGTGTATGTCAGAGTGTACACGAACCTGAAGTACGAGGGCAGCAAACAGGCTCTCATCACGGACAAGAGGGTAAGATACTACTGTGAGTGTAGTTGTATATATATACAACTTACCGTTTTTGAATAAGTAAAATGCCTGTGCAGCGGAACTGAAGGCTATCGGCCTGACGTGGTCCGAGGCGAAGCGCATAGCCCAAGACAGAACGCGATGGCGAAGCACTGCTCTGCCCCATCTAGGGGACACAGGACATTAAGTCAAGTCTGTGACAGATAGGTAAACAGACCGACATAACGAAACTCATGGGTTCCGCTTTTGCTGGTTCGGCAACGGAACCCGTTACGAATGGTGAACAGTTAACCTAATAGTTATTTCAGATAAGATGGGCTGAACAACTCTTCTCCAAATCACGAGTGAAACGATACCCAACCCCGGAGCCGGACGAGTCCCTGGAACGAGAGAAAAGGATAGACACAAGCAGTGCGCCCCAAACAGAAAAAAGACGGAAGAGGGAGGTCGGCAGGCCTCTATTCAATGATGAACTGTGGGCAGAAGAGTGGTATTTGGTGCGTTATTATTATCCTCTTCATCCTCCGAGCGTATCCGGGTGTCTCCTAAAGGACCCGGTTGTCACCTAATCCCAAGATTTGGCGTAGGTACAACTTTTATGAACGTGACTTCCACCAGTTAACCTAGGGGGAAAGGCGGGAAAACTATTTTTATTTTTATACAACGACGGTGGCAAACAAGCTTACTTAAGCTTGATGGTAAGCGGACACCGCAGCTTATAGATGCATGCAACTCCAAAGGAGTAAAATGGGCGTTGCTGACCCTTGATATGTTTGAGGATTCGCCGTGTTGACAGCTGAAGGAACAAGTTCCCTCGCTCTCAACACAACGCATCCTCGGGAGCTCTGGCGACCTTGCTCACCACCAGGAACACAACACTACTACAGAGCAAGTAGTAGTCCTTATGGGGACTAGACCGGTTTCCTCACGATGCTTTCTTCTGAAAAGCTATTTAAGAATATAAAATGATAATTCGTAATATCTTTATTACTTTCATAAGTTTTTATGAAAAACGCAGGGGAGATTTAAAAAAACAACGGCAAGGACACTATAACATTTTCCATTTTCATGTTCTAGGATTGTGTTTGGGTAGGTATATTTTACAAGTGACACCATGCATATTGTTAGTTGTGCAGTGTGCACAATACGAGCCTTATGATGTCTTGATTAACAAAAAAACATTTTTCAGCAAGATTTACGGAACGTCCGCGATCTACCCAGACTAGACCTCAACGTGCTACCCGTGTACGCTATGGGGTATACCGGTCGCGGCGTGCGCGTTTCCGTACTGGATGACGGAATTGAACACAACCACACGGACCTGCGCGGCAACTACGTAAGTATATGCTTTCCTGGTACAGGAAAAGCGTTACCGGCTATCTTGGTCTAAAGATTAATTTGGTCTGAGACCAGGCGCAGGACACTCCGCGATTTACGTTCATCGCTGCAAGAGTACATGCTGCGGGTCACTATCGGCGACGCGGCGAGTGAGCCAATTCATTTTTACCGTTCGTACGCAGCCCTAACGTTCCGTTTGGCTTGCGCTGGAGTCGACGATGTCAGAGAGTCATAAATCATAATGTTTTGGCTGAGAAAAAAGCGGCTTTTGTAAAGATCAAAGTCCCTTCTGTACTTGTACTAATTATCTATTCTGTGCCGAGACCGTCGAGAATGTGACCGCCGCAGCCATACCTATTAAATCTTGCGCGCGAGAATTACTATTAGTGTTAGTACTCCAGTCATTTTACGGTTTCGCCAAACATTTATTTATAATAGCCTGTGGTTTTTTTCTCCGTCATTAAATACATATTTTAAGATACTATATTTACGAATCTTAAAAACTTTCGACCCGGAGGTAGGTTTAAAAAAATACAGTCAAATAAACGCCGATTTAAAAAAAATAAAAAAATAGTTGTTTATAATCGTCAACATACCAATATTATTGACTTTAACCTGTAAACAATGAAATCCGACATTTTTTTTACACGTAAAACCAATAAATTAACAAAATGCATGGCTTGGGTGACAGGTGCCATAAGTTGGTAGAAAAAAATTGTAATAAGTAGTACTTTGATTTGATTCTCATAAAAGTAATTGATGAACCTATTTTCCTAAAAATCGTAATGATTTTTGTTTAGAATTGCATATAAATACATTTACTCCAATTAACTATCGGTAAAAATATTTATAGAACCAAATTGTGTCTAAATTTAATTTAACTATATAGATTATTAAAGTAGTACATGTATCCCACAGAAAAAAGGTTTGTGTAAAGAATAATACGCATTTGAATAGTCCTGTTCAATTCTACAATTGAAGTTGAACTCTTTCCCCGTGTGTTAACGATCACATTCGCTCGCAGCGGCGGCACGCAACGAGTGCTTTGCCGACTTTGCATTCAAGGTCGCGCTTTCTGTGCCCCAAGATGCGAATTAGATAGATAAGTACCTATATTACCTACGCAGATTATTTGTAATATGTATATCGTCTTCGACGATGTGCTAGTAGGAAAATGCGACTATTCACGGTGTAATAATGGCGTGAGTGGGAAGCGATTAATTAAATAAACATATTTTAGCAAAAGGAAGCCGCAAAACTCAAAACAGAGACGCGGTAGACCTCGTCGGCGATGGCGTGACAACTTGGACTCCATTATAAAAGACTGGCCAGACATTGCTCAAGACCGCGATGATTGGATAAATAGGGGGGAGGCCTTTGTTCAGCAGTGGGACATAATGGGCTCGATATAATAATAATAATAAATTTCCTAGACAACGAGTGTGGGATGCATCGCGACGTAGTAGCAGTAGACGGAAACTTCACCCCGCTCTCCTTTGCAAACGAGAACTGGCGCAGACTTAAAGTAATGAGCGCCGAGGACCGCAAGGCGGTATGGAGGAGCAAGGAGCTACACGGGCGGTTCTACAAGGCCCTCACAGGGCCCGATGTCGATCTGCTCGCGTCGGTGAACTGGCTACGTTTCGGGGATCTCTTCGGGGAAACCGAGGGTTTTGTCTGTGCAATTGCGGACGAAGTTATCATGACGAACAACTACCGGAGGTATATCCTGAAGGACGGTACGGTCGACATTTGTCGGGCATGCCGCCGTCCCGGGGAGTCGCTCAGGCATATTATCTCCGGTTGTGGTCATCTTGCTAACGGCGAGTACTTGCACAGACATAACCTTGTAGCCAGAATTATTCACCAGCAACTTGCTCTGCTATACGGTCTTGTGGTCTCCGAAGTACCTTACTATAAGTACACACCTGCGCCAGTTCTCGAAAATGGTTGTGCCACGCTCTATTGGGATCGATCTGTCATCACGGACAGGACTATTCTTGCCAATAGGCCTGATATCGTGCTGATAGATCGATCGAAACGCCAGGCAGTGCTCGTTGACATCACCATCCCCCATGACGAGAACCTTTTGAAGGCCGAGAAGGACAAAGCCAGCAAGTACCTAGACCTGGCTCACGAGGTAACCGCCATGTGGGATGTTGATTCGACGAACATCGTCCCGATAGTCGTTTCGACGAACGGTTTGATAGCGAAGAGTCTCGACCGTCACCTAAAGAGACTCTCGCTAGATGGCTGGATCAAGGGTCAGATACAGAAGGCGGTACTCTTGGATACTGCGCGAATAGTCAGGAGGTTCCTGTCTCTGTCGCCCTGACCACCGGCAGCTTAGGCCCCGCCTCGCTGCCGGCGGTACCCTAGGTTAGGTTTTTATAATGGTTTTATGTTTTATATGTATACTTTTATATTTTACTTTTTATATAATTATTGTAAAAACCTAGCCTGAGTTGAAGATTAAATGAAGAGTATAATAATAATAATTTTAGCAAATGCAATAAATTTCTATGTTTGATGTCTCAATGTTTTATAATGATGATAAAATGTCATCATTATAAAACACTGACGACAAATTTAACAGATGATTTCCTACTTGAAGTAGTTTAGTGTCCGTTTAGCAGAATAAGTAGTTTGTAGTACGAGATCTATCTACAAATGATTGTAGTAACGAAAGTAGTTACTTAGGTACATTATTTTTGGTATGGGTAAGAAAGAAAACTCCGCTAAAATACTACTAAGCGCACATTAAACTATACAGGGTGGAAAAATCTATGGGCCCTGAAAGAAAACCACCGTAAATCCTTAACATCAGTGGCGTTCACTACATCAAGGCAGAAAGACAATGCCTACATTACTCAAATCTGTGATATTGTTTATTTAGTTACAATCACAATGAATACATTCGAAAATTAAAAATTTGCTTCATCTGTCAGGCCACTAGACAGTCTATATGGGGGTACGGTAGTGCCCCCGCCAAATCAAGCAAAAGAAAGAGGCACGGCTAGAGATGGGTAAGGGTGGGTAATTTCAATGCACCCGTAAACTAGTATACCTAAATAACCCAAGTTTCGAAACTCTTCCACAATAAAAAGAATGTTTTCTAGAGCCAAGTCAAGCATTAACCCATTCAATGCCGACGACGCGAATTCGCGTCCCATGTATGTGTAATTTCGCGTCCTCGAGTTATTTGTTTTTTTTTTTTGCTAGAAAACAACTGTACTTAAATGCTTGTTATAGGTAGTTCTACAAATGTATATCTACCCGTTATTATATTAATAAATCAGTTGCTATCCGAGCTCGATGGTTTAACTTACTACATGGTGACAGCGGTGAAAATAAAATAATTCGGATTTTATGTTGCAAGTATTTGTGGTGAAATTGTGTAGTAAGTGTTATAAAAACGAGTTGCGACTAGGATGGAACACGCGCGACCGCCTCCCGAGCTCAACACCGATGGGAGTCCCGTCAGCAGGGCTGACGCGTGGCAGTGTTGGAAGATGCAATTCAATTCGGTTAATAAATTTGAGTGATTGCAATTAGGTTACCTCATTCATCATGTAATTAGGGCTAAGGCTAGGTAAATTAAATTTAAATAGTGTTTATTTCATGAAAATGAGAGCGAGAGAATGAACTGTCTCAAGGGTTTCCCTTCAGGGCCCATAGATTTTTTTCACCCTGTATATTATCTTACATATAATATTGGGCATAATAAAAATCAAATAATAAGTAAGGGTATAAATAAATCCCTCTAGTTTAGGTACTATTTTAACGAATTTTGCTCTATTACAATACAATCTACACGCCCGTGAAAGTTAAATTGCATAGGTATCTTCATCCCACACTTGTCAGTCACTCATTGATAAATAAATAAAAATAATATTTTCATAATTTGTTTCACAACGAGTATATTAAAACTTAACTGCTATCAACAACTAATAGATCTTAGACGCGTTAGATCATGTCGCGAATCGCTGCGATTCGGGCGGTACCTATTACCTAGTACTTATGTTGTACCTATAGTACCTACGCGGTGACCGGGCGGCCAGCAGCGCTACCACGAAAATCGAATCACGAAGTTCGTAAGTATATCTCTACCTCTGTCGTTCGAGTACCATAAAAAATAAGTGCGTTAAAGACGGACATATCCGAACTTCGAGATTCGATTTTCGTGGTAGCGCCGCAGCGGTGTGCCCCGCTGCAGGCAACCGGCCAATCACGTTAGCTCTGCGGCTCGCGCGCGGCATTTTTAAAGCTACTTTAACAGGTGTTTGTAAAAACATTACTTGCAACGTATTTTGTAAGGCGATTCGTACATTATTCAATGAAAGAGTGCTTATAATGAAAATCCCAAAACTAACTGATCAATTTGCATTTTTTTAAATTGTTAAACAGCATTTCACCGCTAAAATCCACCCTCCGTTGTTGTTTAGAGTGGGATTGCTTTCTAATATTTGTGTCCACTACATTCAACAAGTAATGTAGGAACCTACAGCCAATTATTATTTTTAGACACGGAGATATGGTAAATGAAAAAAATGTTGGAGACTAACTGAATAGAAATGTAATTTTCGGAAACATTTTTTGCATGATTTATCATCAAAGTTAGAAAGGATTATATTAATTTATCAAAACAAAGAAGAAAAAAATTGTTATTTTTTTTTACCGAATTTACAGGAATTTATAAATTTCAATTATTTATTAAAATATCTAAATGAGTAATATTTTGCCGGATTTAGTCTCGTCGTTATTACTACAATTATAATTTATCGGTTAAGCAAAAAAAAAAGCTATTATAAATTATTTCCATTTCGCCATACTAGCGGACCGTATAATGACTGGAGTATATTTTTCAACACAATTGCTCGTAACGTACCTCTTATGTCGCTTTTAGGCTCATAATCCTGGATATTAAAAACGCGTGTTTTATAATTTTACAACACTTGTGTGTTATGGTTATATCCCGATTAAGTCACGTTGGCACCTTGCAGCAAGATATATGCATGAACACGGTGCATTCTTAAATTAACCAGGTTGTACAGAATGTACAGCTTTTTTTTTAATTTTCGGCAAATGGATTCTTACTCGTCTAAACAAATTAAATCCTTTTTGTTAATTAATTGACTATTTCTTTTTGTATATGATATGGAAACGTTTAATTTAGTAAAACTATTCACTTTTCATAACATTTTACATGAATTAAATACAGATAACATATTAAAATATATTTTTATTTTGTATTGGCTGTTTAGAGATTTCTGTGCCCACACTGCGCAAACTTCATGAAAAAAAAACTGTTGGGTGCCAATATAGGTTATATTTTGATAGGTTATTTATTTCACAAATATTTGTAAAATTTGTTTATGCGTGTTTGGTTATTATCAAAAATGTTGACTCGTGGTGACTAGAAAAGTGATAAATAGAATGGACGCCACTGGAAATTCTTGGCGATGTGCAATTGTGAGTAAAAACCTGTTGTCATCTTAATGATTTGCTTAATGTAAAGTAAATAATTTGGCAGGCCAATAACATTTTCATCTTATGAAAATGATTTTTTCCTCGCAAAATGTGTTGAAAAACGTCGTATGTAAAGTAAAGTAAGTAAAGTAAAGTAAGTAAAGTAAAGTAAAAATTTATTACCAGAAAGATTCAGTACAAAATATGCAAAGTCGATGACCCCACACTAGGCTAGGCCTGTATCGTGGAAGTCAAACGTAAACCAAACACATAGAATTAACCGAATGAAGTGCGGTCCGTAAATCAAACTTAAAACTAATTAAGCAGGATATATGAAATTTTTGACAGCAATTTTTAAATATTAGTAAGTGACTATATTATGTAAACTTACGACATTAGGTTCAGCAAAAACGCGTGTGAAAAAACGGTGTCAACGCGTAACCTACCTCACTTGTATCACAATGTACTATTACGTCACACCTGGCCATAATGCAAGTTTTACTGCACGCTGCGCGTACGGGAAAACTCGCATTGTGGCCAGGTGAAGACGTAAAATTTTGTACTCAACACGGGCGGTAATTCGTAAAGCCCCAGAGCGCATATTTATGGCCCTCACCTTCGGTTCGGGCCACAAACACCTGCGATCTGGGGCATTCACGAATTCACCGCCCTAGTTACGTAATGTACTATTACGTCACACCTGGCCATAATGCGAGTTTTACTGCACGCTGCGCGTACGGAAAAACTCGCATTGTGGCCAGGTGAAGACGTACAATTTTGTACTCAACTCGGGCGGTAATTCGTAAAGCCCCAGAGCGCATATTTATGAAAACACCCGCGATCTGGGGCATTCATGAATTCACCGCCCTAGTTACGTAATGTACTAATTATATACCTTAGTGCCGGAAGCGTGGTGGTGGCACCCATGCTCGACCTAGAAACACATTGCTTCCTTGCATGCGCTTTCTTCTCGCTACCTGACGCTACTGCTGTGCCCACTGTTACAGCCACTGTGCGGACTGTGCCGAACTACGAAAAGCGACGATGTTGAACTGCGTCAATGTTATGCAGGCCTAGTGACGCGGAGGGGTTCGTAGCACCAGTTAGTTACCGCAGCGCAATCTGCGTGTTACAACTGACACGGTTACAGCCTTACCCAACACCTACAGCTGCTGTAAAGTGCATGCCAGAGGGTTAGGTACCAGCGTTACGAAATATTTATTCCATGGCAACCCCAATGTAAATAGGTAGAGCCACACACGGCTATCACAAGACGATTTTTCTCGTATTTATTATTCGACTCTTTCTTATTAGATAATTTTGAAAGAGAGGTTTAGCGTATAGTGCGAGAAAAATTGAGAGAGCTGTCGCGCCTTCTTGTCAATAGCCGTGCAGGAAGTTTCTTGGATTTTATGTGAACTCTTTTATTGCGGCTGAAGGACTTTATCCATAGTCATGTTATAAATTTAAAAACAAAACTTGATTCTACGTTTTGTATCATCTTCCACAATTTGGTGAATCTGTTTGCAATATGATTCTCAAAAAAAATTGTATACAGGGTGACATTTTAATCAGTGTCCAAATTCAAATATAAGATCCTTCAGCAAAAAATTATAAAATACGTGTTTTTTTGTTTCATATCATTCAGTACAAACATTTTTAGTAATTGCTGCTTAAAGTTATCCCAAAAAAATCTTACCGCGCGGGCACCTCAGCGGGTAGTAAGGTTTGCGCACGGCACGCCTCCCCTCCCCTGGCCCGCCCAGCGCCGCGGAGCGCCGCGTGGTACTGAATGCCCAGTAACCACGCTGTACGGATAATTCTTTTGGGATCTAGACAATTTATGATTTAAAAAATACCTACCAGTTTTTTCCAAAAATGGAGTCTATTAGTGACCAAAGGCCTACAACAAATTTGGACACTGATTAAAATGTCACCCTGTATACCTCGAAAGTCGAAATGACGTCGAATTGCAAAACATCCCGCCCAATGACGTTCAAAAGAGCGCGTGGAGCACACTATTGATGGCATTTACAACAATAAATTGAGGCGAGAAAACTCCGTAGGCGTTATGTTACCCTGGTAGCAAAGAGGTGGCAGCAGCGCCCGCGATGGGGTTCTCCGGCGCGTCGCGTTGCGGCGGCGTTTCGCTTCACCCGACCGCGACCGCGGCCGTGCGTTCGTGCGAAGCGAAACGCCATTTTGATGAAAAACAAATAACGTCTTTCTAGGACTCTTATTAATTATGATTGCCTGGTAGTTGGGACAAGTATGGTGAAAATGCAAAGTAAAAACAAATTACTGATTCGTTTCGTATTGAGGAGAACGAGTGAAAGATAATCATCGATCTAATCACTCACACTTCAACCGCTCTTTCGGTTCTAAATATTCATACGCCTGCAACACACTGGCGCGGCCTGCGGTGGCGGACAATAGTAAAGTTGTCATTATCTGTCAAATTTACTATTGTCCGCCACCGCAGGCCGCGCCAGTGTGTTGCAGGGAAAGCGTGACCTGAGAAAACGCGGCAAATTCAAAAAAATTACATGTGGTATTACTAATTTTTTTTTACTTACGGATTCCTTGAATATTTTCAAGATTATCTGTAAACATACGAAACGTATCATCATTAACAAATAATCTGCCGACAAGGATTAAGATTAAAAAGTCATACTAACCTAAAAAATCCGACATCGCATCTAAACATTGTTGTTTCCCTTGGAAAACAACTTCTTTCTCCTCTTGTTTTTGCTTGAACATACTGATCATAGTATGTAGGTAGCAGCTTTCGCACATTACTTTTTATTGTTTAACCCCTATTACGGCATTAACCAAAGAATTTGACGTCTTTTACAAGTTCTACAGAATATAATGTTGCCACTTTTAAAAAGCCCATGTCACGCTTTCGTTTGCCCGACTCTAGAGATCCGAAAGAGCGGGTGAGCTATATAAAAGCGAGTGTTTAGATCGATTATCGATAGCGCGAGGTCTTGGCGAAATTAGTGAACGTCGTCTGTCTAATTTTATTTCGCTTATTTTATTAGCCGTTCAAGTCGGAAGTTAAATAAAAAAAAGGGAGATGTTTTTTAGGTAGCTTTTCATCTTCCTAATATTTATATTATACATGTAAATGTTTGGATGTTTGTTACTCAATCACACTTAAACGGCTTTACCGATTTGAATGAAATTTAGCACGAAGATAGTTTAAATTAGAGGCTGGATTAAATAGTTTATATAGTTTTATACACATAATAACTTCAGTACAGTTCTTGTTGAGTTGAGATTCCGATTCGGAAAGGTAAGATTTTCGAAGGTCCAACGATCTAAAACTATGTACTAGGAATTTCTTAACCTTTAAGTAGTTCACGGATTTTTGAATAGTCCTTCACTCATATCACAATTCACAATTTCACAATGGGCTGTCTTTGCAGTTCATAACGATAACAACATGTCTCGATCTATTTTATACCTCGTCACTAGTACAACTTGACCCGGAGACTCGTGAAACCTATGTCTTATCGGAGGTCAGCTAATCACTGGCCTGTCAGTAGCAAGTTCAGTTAGTAAATAACCAGTCTGATGCGTACTAACGCTACCGCAGTTATGGTGCCCTGGTAAATTCGCGGCCGATGCGACGCGCCGCCGCTTCACCGAGTTCTGGGCACATGTCCCCCTCTCATCTTACGGAACCGAGTAGAGAGGTCTTGATACTTCTCCTGCTTTTGTTATGATTATGAATATGAATACGGGTGTAGACCACAGATTAATGGTGTGTAGAC
Organism: Epinotia demarniana; assembly: GCA_945867215.1. Classification (NCBI taxonomy): domain Eukaryota; kingdom Metazoa; phylum Arthropoda; class Insecta; order Lepidoptera; family Tortricidae; genus Epinotia; species Epinotia demarniana. The sequence continues at coordinate 2,548,985 of OX244273.1, read as the reverse complement.
TCGAAAAATATCTAATTTCTCCAATATGCTCGGAAAGGTTCGCCTTACTGTAGCAAAAATAGTACGTGAAGTTCCTCGTTACTGTCAAACGCAAATTTAAAAAGTTAAAAGTCACTACTGTACAGTTTTATTAGCGGCCAGGAATGTGTATGAAATTCCTTTAAGGCGGAAACACATTATTAACACGCGACGCGACCCGGTACCACGCGACGCGTGTTGAGTCGAATCAAATTGTAGTATTTTCTATGACCAGAATCACACTATGAACATGTGGCGTGGCGTCGCGTCACAATGTGTTCCCGCCTTTAAGAGGCCGCAGTAAGCTCGGCCGAATTTCACCTTCCCATACAAACGTAGTTACGCTCTCATTTTAAAACTACGTGTTGGATTGTGACGAAACTTTGCATATACAGTGGCATGAGGTATATCTATGTCTGTAATTAGTTTATATGGTTCCAATTTATAAAACAAAGTAAATACAGCAAATACTAGTTTTGTATGAAAAACTTAAGTTCGCTGTATCTTTTTTATTATGGTATCTGAAGCTACGTAAACTAATTTCAGACATAGATATACCTCATTTCATTGCACATGCAAAGTTTCGTTACAATCCAACACGTAGTTTTAAAATGAGAGCGTAACTACGTTTGTATGGAGAATCGAGCTTACTGCGGACTCTTAAGGTGCCAGCACATTATTAACACGCGACGCGACCCGATACCACGCGACGCGTGTTGAGTCGAATAAAATTGTAGTATTTTCTATGACCAGTACGTCTAGCACAACTTGCTGACAAGCCGCTTGTCGCGCGACTGAGCGTCCCCTGTCACACTCGCACCGTGCAAATTAGATTCCTTCTCGACTCGCGTCGCGGCGCGGCGTCAGTTGTGCTAGCCCCCCAATCACACTATGAACATACGACGCGACGCCACGTCGCATGTTCATAGTGTGATTCTGGTCATAGAAAATACTACAATTTGATTCGACTCAACACGCGTCGCGTGGTATCGGGTCGCGTCGCGTGTAAATAATGTGTTTCCGCCTTTACTGTATACTTTTTTTGACTTTTAACTATATGCTGGGACTAAGACAAATCACTACAAACAGCCAAGTGCTCGTATGTTTAGAGACCTTGCAATTTGTCACAACAACTTGCTAGAGTTAGACAGCACGTCTATCACGAGACGGCCGCGACATACACTCGATTTTTATTGCACTATCCGTCTCTCTCTTATTAGAACACTTAGAAAAAGAGGTATAAGAGAGGTAGAGGTAATTTATATGGCTATCTGTGCATACTACTACTGTTTTTCTATATTGACAATGTATAACCAATACTGAATAAATAATATGAATATGAATATAGTTCGAGAAAAATCGAGAGTACTTATGTCAAAGCCGTCTCATGATAGATGTGCTGGTGTAGTGTATGGCTGTCTCTTTCCAACTATTGCAAGTTGTTGTGACAAATTACACCCTTTCGTAACCTGCCTAGTTTTCTCGAGTTTTCTTTTTTAATAGTCATAGACAAACGCTTACTTTTGTAAGTGATCGAAATAACGTTTTTAAAAATGTCTCAAATAGTTTTCAATGAAAAAATAAAAACATTTATCGAAATAAAACTCACAAGTCTCACAACGAACTCAAATGCATTTAGATGCAATCCCGTTTAATCTTTGATAACTTTTATTGCATAAAACATTTCAAGCAATTTGTGAGCGATTCTAATGGTTAATTTTTTTTATGTATGCCAATTGAAACTGGCACAATGAGTCATGCCGTATGTAATTACACATACTTTAAAAACGCGCTTTTTTAAGATTATTGAAAAAATTTAATTGATTTTCTCACATTTTTGGAGAAAAGCACTATATCTGCCTTTGCGGGAACGGCAATTCGTGGATTCGTCTCTATTTTCGGATTCAGCTTCGCTTCATCCGACAAAATCAACTCATCCACGAATTGCTACTTCCTGGCCGCTGCAATCATGTACTAATAACTCCAAAATGAAGACGGTAAAAATATGCCCTTGTGACGAAAATCCTATTCAATCTCAAAGATTTAGCTACAACCGTTTTAATACTGCTTGTTAGATGTAAATGATGACGAGAGGTTGTTCCGTGAATCGATATTTATTATATTAAAACATTATAATCACACAATAACATAAATTACTTGACATTGCTATTTTCCGACAGGCGACAGAACTCATAAAGAAAACTATTAGCTGCCAATATAAATCTACATTAGGTATACAACCTTAACATTAGAGAGAGATAACGCTCGCAGTGAGTGACGTCACAATCTGCGAGCGTCATAGTAAATGACAATCGTTTCACATGAAGTTGCGTTTACGGAAAATGGACAGAACATACCCCTTCTTAAAACTTTGGACACTTATAACTTAGTGATTATGCGTTGCTTTTTTCTCTATTTGACTACATTTTTAATCCTTTTTCGAGAAAATACATCTTTACCTACTGGTTATTTTATTTAGTGTCTACACCCCTATTTATGAATCACACTCACACTTCAGCGGCCAACGCATATAGGTACCTATTAGCCTGAGCAAAATATGTTTTTTTTTTCAACAATTCAATATCAGGCTAATTATTTGTAAACGGCTTTTATATCTTAGGTAATTTAAGCGTATTTATTATTGAAATGAAGTCACCAAATCTGTGGTCCGAAAGTTAAGAAAAAAATGAACTCGCTAGTCTTCTTCTTCGTGTCGAGGTTCCTCAAATAAGAGATGCCCAATGGGCAGCGGTGTGGACAGCTCTGGCAGTCGCGTCTCTCAGGTCGTGTTCCGAGCAGGAGTGTGGGCATGTGGGGCACGCCAACAGGTGCATCATGGTTTGCGGTGCTGTACCGCAAACACATTGTGTTGATTGGCCACGATGCAGTCCCCATCTGGCCAAGTCTTCCTTACACCGCCCAACACGCGATCTGAGTCTATTTAGCGCCCTCCAGATGGGCCATGGCTCCTTGTGGCCGGGTGGCAGTTGTTCCGAAGCTAGCACGTAGACGTCGGGCGGAGGGCATCGGCTCCGCCATAACAGGCAGCGAGCAGCTGAGGGGTCGCTTTGCAAGGGGCTGCTAGTGTTCCGCATGAAACTCCTGCGGCTCTTGAGACGGGCAGGTGGCGGGTTATGACCTTGCAGTGGGTGGCGCTGGTCAGTCTCCTTCTCTATCTCTCCTTTTCCACGGCACTTGCCACCTCTATACGGATTTCAGGGGGGGGCGATGCCCGCGAGTGGGTACAGCTGGTTGAGTGGAGTAGGCTTGAGGCATCCGGTGATGGTGCGGCAGGTATCATTGAGTGCAGCAGTCACTAGGCCGGCATGTGCAGACCGATGCCATACAGGGCAGGCGTATTCTCCCGCGGAAAAGCATAGCGCCAGCCCGGTGGTGCGCACAGTGTGCGCAGATGCTCCCCAGCTCGTTGGCATTAGTCTCCGCAGCAAGTTGTTTCGTGCGCTGACCTTCTTGCGGGTGTTAGCACAGTGCGTCTTGTACGTCAGTGCCCTGTCCAGCGTAATTCCCAGGTATCGCGGGTTAGCGCAGTGTTCAATCGCCGCTCCCTCCCACGTTATGTTTATAGGGGTCTTTGCGCGTGATGATTGCGCAAGTGGAACGCACAGGATTGTGTTTTGCTCGGGTTTGGCCGGAGGCAGTTGGCCTTGTAGTATTTCCCAAAGTCGTCCAATGCCTCAGACAGCGTCTCCTCTACCTCTTCAAATGAGCAGCACTGTGCTGCCAAGGCTAGGTCGTCTGCATAAAGAAAGCGTTGTGTCCCTGGCGGGCTGGGCTGGTCGTTGGTGTACATGTTGAAGAGGGTTGGGGCCAGCACGCTAAGGGTAGCGTGCTGGCCCCAACCCTCTTCAACATGTCTTCCCTCAGGGGAGGGAGACCATTTTTTTGGCGTCGCCAACGACTTTGGCTGGTGTTGAGATGGACCTGGAAGCGGCGGTTACGAAGCAGTTCACCAAGGATACTGACAAACTCGCTAGTAAAAATGATATCAGTATTTTTATATTGATTTTTATGATGAAAACATGTTTCAAATTGAACAGGTACTTACACAAATTTTGAGTTTTATGGCATGAATCCAAAAATACGCATGAGGAAATGACAGCATTTTTATAAAATATTACGACCTTGAGGTAAGTAGGTAACATTAACAAAAATAAGTGGATTCTGCACGTATCCCAAAGAACTTTATATTTATATAGAAATAGAGCTAAAACATGAAGTTAAGAAAATACCATTTTCGCTTGTTTTTTTTTTTCATTATTTTTACCGTCGCATGGGCCGCATGGCCCCCCCACATGTCATCACAGGTCCCTGTGATGCTAAGGAACTTATATTTTTTTATTAGCTTTTTTTATTAATGCAGTTGCAAGTAGGTATGGAGTGCCCTCTAAAAATGTTTTCTTGGTCGTTTACTTAGGACCCTGAGATCAGCTGGGACTGTAATGATGGTGATCCGGACCCGTCTCCGCGATCTGAAGACCTTAGTCGCAATTCACATGGCACGAGATGTGCCGGAGAAGTAAGTTATAAAGCAGTTATTAAATCACTATAATTAACTTAGTCAACAATAAAGTTAAAGACAATAAACGATCAATTTTTGTTTGTAGATTGCCATGACCGCGAACAATGTGAAATGCGGCGTGGGCGTGGCCTGGGGGGCGAAAGTGGGCGGGGTCCGCATGCTCGACGGGCGAATCACGGACCGTATCGAAGGAGAAGGAATAGGTAACGTCTCGCATTTATGGTTGCCTGGTAGTTTCGGTTCACGTTCAACTCAAAATGTCGTTCATGACAGGACCTGTGTGTAAAACCGCCAAGTGCCGCGATGGTTGCGCATTGAGTTTCCGGAGGTCGTCTGTATGCTTTCTCTCTTGAAGTAAGTATACTATTACTTATTCTGTGCTTGTAGGCAAACTAGTAGTTGAAATAGTTATTTCGATTTATGTGTCGCTTGCAAATAAATGATACAACATAGCTAGCAAGCAACATCATGAACTAATGTTTAATTTTGTATTGTTATGAATATGAACTCGTGATAGGTACGTAGTACGTTGCGCTGTCCTCGTTATATGTTGCCCACAATATCAGTCAACCAGTCGTAAGGCGCATGTTGGTGGTGCTTTAATATTTATGATATCCTGGTGACATTCATGAAATGGTGACGTAACGGCAACTGCGCCGGCTTCGACAATTTACATACATATAAAACCAGCCCAATGAGGCGATACCTTCTATAGTCCATTTTTTAGGATTAGAAATTATACGGTAAACAAAGAAGCAGTCGTCGTCAACCTTTTCTGCTTGGAACAAATATTAGATGTTCTCGGTGTTTTATAAAATGTTACCATGTTCGTCCAAAATTGCAGCACTTTTTATCTTCTGATGTCTTCCTAGGTCTCTGACTACTTATACGCTTTTTATGTAACACACTTTCATAAATTGGATTTCCATTTGCGCGGAATTCCCCCTTTCCTAGAATAAACTTGTATAAACTAGAATAATTTTGAGAAATTAGTATGTCAAGACTTTGGGAAAACGATTATCCTCAAATTATTCTAGTTTATTCAAGTGTATTCTAGGAAATGGGGAATTTCGCGTAAATGGAAAGACATAATGCAATACATGTTTTTTAAAATATCACGCCGTTAGCCTGCAATTTTAAAAAACGTTTTGTGTGGTCGTCGAACCACCTTCACACTTCCCGCGATATGAGGAATCGAAAGACACCTAGTACGACAAAAATCCGTCAAGCCTTTCGACTGTAAGTCAGGCTGTGGGTATGGTTGTTGTCAACTTCAAACATAAACTTTCACGAGTTTTTCATTTCACCTGCAAATTCATGACCGGGGAGTGGAAGGACCACTTTGCCGCATTTCCTTGCAGACGCCGACTCACCGCTCGGTAATTTCTACTAGGATCGCATAAAGAGCCCGAAGTCATCATGTCCCGCACGACGCGCTAGTAAAAATTGATCGCGAATATCGCGATGCATCCTTTGCCAACTTAGGAAGTTATGAAAGGAAAAAAAAAAAAAAAAAAGATGCATCCATTGTTTGTTTGTGAGAGAGAGAGTTGTCATGACACACTATCGCTATCTATACTCACACTTATAACTGTGTGAGTATAGACTGCGATAGGGTGTGAGCGAGAAAGCATGCGAGCGGACGCCATTTTCAGATCCATTCTATATCTGCGCGCGTTATACCAACATAATGACACGAAAGGGATTAGATGTGTACTTAACATTATCGATGTCGATAATATTAGTACGCAACGTTATCGATATCGATAAATTATGATGTTCAGGTCCACTGCATGCAGAGCAAAATATTGTACTATATCGACACTAACAAAATAATAAAAGGATAATAAATGTTTTGTCAGTTTATTTCACACCCATTTAGAAATTATAATAATATTTAGGAGTAGGTACCTAGGTATATATTTATGTTTACAAAATGGCACCAATTTGTCCATACCGTCTCTTTTTCGTTCGCAAGAATGTATTTCCATATTTTTTCTTGTTAAAATTAAGAAAACTCCCGCTTGTATTGTCCAAGTGCCGTTGATTTTCAAAAGTAAATCAATGTTTATCATAGATATTTCGTTTTGGATATCTACTTACCTATTTCGTTATAAGTGTATAACATTAGTTTTTAACCGTTCGACTGATGTCGATTGTCACCTGACGCAGAGCGGGACGAGGTCGGGTGGGAAGGTAACGAACTCGCGCCGATGTTGCGATCGTTGTGCATATAAATACATGTGTCCCTTTGTAGTTTGTTTATTTCGGAGTTAGGCGAGTATAGAAAAAATCATCCAGGCACTCAGAAAGATCCTTCTCACCTCAGCAGCTCGAACAAGCATATTTTGCTGCGTGTAAACAGTGTGCAAAATGCGATTTTGCTCACCCCGTAAGACAAAGTAACTTTTTAATTTTGGTGCAGAGCACAGACATTTCGTCGTATGGGGTCTATTACAAGTTCACAAAATTTTAACTTTATTAGCACTGTCCCTTTCATTCAATTACGAAAAAATTAAATGGCAGATATAGGTCGATCCATAGTTCGACCATCGAATTTCAAAGTAGACCCCCAGAAAGCGGATAACAGCTAACACGTTCGAAAACTATCAAATTAACAAGTTTAAATTACCAAAATAATACAAAGGAATTTTAAATTGAAGAATATTTAAATAAAAGATCTCAAAATAAACTCCGCTTTTCATAACAAATAGGTAAACATGAATTTTGTTATGCTAGCTTAATAAAAATTCTAGTTTAAACAATTTAAATTCTATGAACGTATACCACAGATGCAGTTTCCGAACGCAAGCGCGGGGCCCCGCTCCTTTAAAAAAGTTGCGAGCTGTTAATTTGTTTGAGATTTTATTATGTATATTATTCGTCATTGTTGCGTTATTGATATTGGTTTTAAATATAAAAACTACTAGGATAAATCAATTCTGTATCTAACTAGGAAATATAGTGAAGTCAGTGACGTGACGGAGGCAGTATTTTAACAACCAGTAGGCACGGCTAGTTTTTGGTGTGCACGCGAGATACACGTCATATGCTAATGTGTGCCCTTTGTGATACTGATAAATATTTCAAAAATATCTCGAAGATATTAGTAAAATCTAAAATCTGTGAATTTTACAAAAACACGGTTCGTTTTTATTGATGTGTTAGTGTCACGCGACACTCGTATACTTACATACTGAAATATCCTTTGGTTTCTCGCGCCTTTGTCTCGCCTTTAGTATTGAATAACGGCGCGGCCGGCGCTGAGTTAAAACAAGCAGTAACTAACGCCTAATTAAGTTTTCTTCCCGAATAATCTTGAGACGAGTAGGTATAGGTACGTGATACTATGATATATTTTTTGAAGTGAATATGTTCTCACTGCTGAGGTGAAAAGTTGTATGTCTTACTCGAGAGCAAAGTATTTGCATCTCGTGCTTTTGAGTCCTTCGCTGCGCTCAAGATTCAAACTTTGAATCACTCGCTACGCTTGTGATTCTATTTTAGAATCTTTCGCTTCCTCAGGACTCAAAACTAGCACTCGCAGCAAAAACAGACTTTGCTCTCTTGTTGGACAAATAACTATTCCTTTCCTTTTGATCCTTGGATCGGCCATGTACGTAATCTATAAACACGAGTATCAAAGTCAAAATTTAGTTGATTTGGTCCAATTCCCTTCATAATAAATAAATCGATTTTTTTCATTCGATTTAGTTTACCGTTTCTTCGTAGCCATGCCGACTGCCATGCCGACGCCGACTCACCCGTCTGTAACTTCTACCAGGAACACATAAAGCGTGCGAACATTATACGTTTCGTTTCTAAGCAATACGTTGGCGTTCGCGCTAAGCTGATAGTTATAATGTGATGCCAGAGATGGCAGCTGTTTCAATTATGTGAACTTGCGTCATAATCATAAGTGTTTCGGAAAAGCACAAAATTATTTTCATGTTAACTGTTGACAAACGACAGGATGATTTGTTTAAACGTATTACGTACAGCGATTTTACTTCTTTAGTTTTATTTTATACTTTGTTTGTTATTTATTTATGTTACAGGCTACGCTTGGGATAAAGTGGACATCTACAGCGCATCATGGGGCCCTAATGACGACGGGCGCACCGTGGAAGGACCGGGGCGCCTCGCCATTCAGGCATTCAAACGCGGTGTTACTCAGGTAGAAACTATGGAACTATGTATTAGGGATGCAACAATATGTCTATTACGATACCGATACGAACATACGAATGACAAATGCATCGTAACAGCGAATACGATAACGAATGCATTACGATTTTTTCATTTCCATCTAATTAAACAAGAGAATTGAGTAAAATCAACATTTATTTAAATTTTAGACAGTTTACCACCTAAATGTCATAATTAAAGCCAATTTCTTTCAAATACTTATTAAGAAAACATTAAATTTTTAAATTACCAGGTTTTAAGTCTATATCGTATATCCGTATGGACCAAACCAGCTGTGGAAAACAATATTTCTGAATCTACAGTAGCTAGTTTGATGAACAAATACTTATGGCCAATTTTTTCAACTTAGGAAATACAGTAATTTTTCTCCAATAATTTGAAATCGTACTAGTTATAAGATTCGTTATTAATCGTAATACTTTTTACGATACGGGTGATCCTCAAAAATAACGATAGCCTGCGGTTTACGATTATCGGCATCGGTATCGTTGCACCCCTAATGAATAAATACTTGACACCGTATATATATTCCAAAATAATTAAACCGACTTCAATTTAGTACTCCGTCAAGCCACGAGAACATTTCCTATTTTTTTTTACAATTTACCACATGAACTAATTTCCGATAGCAAATGCGTTGATTACTATAGAAAAAAAACCGAATCGCTGTATGTGGGCCGATAATATTTGAAGACTTCCATCGATTCCCCAAGATCATCACCAATGGCACTTCATTAGTTCCTATTTCAACGGAATCTTATCAGAACCTGTGATGTACTTTTGCACTTTTAAGTACATAATTGAGGAATTCGATAAGTCATCTGTGGTCTTCATCATCAATCCTTCGCCACCAAATTTATGATTCCGGATGTAAATACACCAGTTATAACAGAAAATGCCAAAATCACTACACGCCAGCCTAATAAAATTGAGGAGTCCCCTCAATTCCTCATGGATCCCATCATCTAACTGAATTTTGAAAAAAATGGGACCCACCTGGAAGTATATACAAACAAACAAAAAAAATTTTTTCGAATTGGCTCATCAATGACGGAGTTCTGAGGTAACAAACATTGAAAATAATAAAAAAAAACAGCCAAATTGAGAACCTCCTCCTTTTTTTGAAGTCGGTTAAAAATACCTTAAAATTGCCATTAAGGCGCCGTAGGTTCATGGTTTTCTCTCCCTCTCACTGAGCATAAGCGTGAGCGAGATGGAAGTGCGTGCTCGGAAGCGCGGATATCATGTTTTTTAATTTTAATTTTTTGGCCGTTAAATAAATAAAACAATAATCACTGATTTCTCTCAGACATGATATTGTCGATTTTTAGAAGCCATTTTTAATATTCTTAGCTTTTGTGCATAATTTGTTACGAATATTCAAAGTGTATTTTAGACCCTTTTAGACCTATGTTCGTGATTTTTTTCTATCGAGCGAAAATTGCTTAATCATGTTTCGATTCACTGATCTCCCTGTAGAAAAGCCTCAAGATTACTATTGGTATTTTTTTAAACCATATTATTATAAACAGACGCATTATATTGTTTCAAAAACTCTGTTCGCTTCACTTCGCTGAACCTACGGCGCATTAAAACAAAAAAAATGACTAAACACGGCGTTTTCTTGATTTATTCCTGCACTACCTACTCCTGTTTGCAACTCTTCTTGTAAATTTCCTGCTACCCAAAGGTTGTCTGGAAGAGATAATTCTAATAGTGATAAGACCGCCTGTTGTTACCTTTATTTATCATTACCTATGTACTCTTGTAACATACATGTATTTATAAAGAATATACTATTATTATTTATGCAATGTCTTGCAATTTTTAGTGTCTTGAAATTTAAGTTTTCTCTGATTTATTCCATGTAACTTCAGCCGTTGTTGAGATATTGGACCTTGAAATGAAAATGTCGGGGGTTTTTCAAGTTGTAGTTATTACGTTAAGGTTAATTAGGGTTTATAGCCCAAGCACTTTATTTTCATCAGTATCGAAAAAATGGAAATTTGGAAATAAATCATAACAGCAGCTTTTTGTGTATAACTGATATAAGTGATATATTATAATTTTAGTAATTACGTAGACTCAAAATCCACCAAGATATTAGTCATCAAAAAATCGATATTTAACCAATTCCTGAAAAAGGAGGAAAAATAATAATAGATAATTTACATTTTTGTTTTGGTTAATTTACAGCAGCTCTTCAAGAATAATAAATAAATCACACAAAAAACATAATGGGCGTGTCATTTGTTTTTATATATTTACTTCCCGATGGAAATTTTGGCGGATTCTTGGTAAAGGCATCTCGTAATAACATTTGAAAAATAAACAAACAAAAAAAAAGCTGTTATAAATTAATGTTTGAAAAAAACGTAAATTTTCCTAGGGTATTATATTATACTCTCAGCCCTTATAACATTCTACTATACCCTAATATAAAATGTTATCAATGTCACTTCAACAGGGCCGTGGAGGTAAAGGAGTGATCTACGTGTGGGCCAACGGAAACGGAGGTAGCCACAGTGATAACTGTAACTGTGATGGGTAGGTAATTACCTTATTTACGTTTTTTTAACTGATATTACACTATCACTACACAACAGTGTACGGATGAGTGGTGAATGCGGCTCTTTTGCTATGTTCGGAGTTATTTATGTATTTTTTAATTTATTTAACTTTACATACTGACGCGGGAATTGATATTCTTGATATCTATGTTTTCTATGTTGCCCTAGTACCAATTGTTACACTGTGACCTGCGATGTACGTTTGCCATCCGCTGTCGACATTCACACCCACTCCGACCACTACATAGCATACTATACAACATACCACACACACACATACACACACACACACACACACACACACGCACACGCACACGCACGCGCACGCGCACGCGCACGCGCACGCGCACGCACACGCACACGCACACGCACACGCACACGCACACACACACACACACGCACACGCACACGCACACGCACACGCACACGCACACGCACACGCACACGCACACGCACACGCACACACACACACACACACACACACACACACACACACACACACACACACACACACACACACACACACACACACACACACACACACACACACACACACACACATCATTTTCACAAAAGCATATTTTTATAGAAGCAAATTTTCATATCGAGTTTTTTCATAATCGTAATTTTTTTTATTCGCGAATTTTAATGAAGCAATTATTCATATCTCATTTTTTCATAACAATATTTTTTTTTATTCGCGAAATTAAATGTAGCGATTTTTCGTAAAGCAATATTTCATGGTCGCGTTTATTTTAATCGCTTAAATTACCAGTAGCTTTTTTTATTATCTGCAAATATATTCAGCAGCATATTTTCTCAGTCTTGTTTTTTGACGTTGATTATTTTCCTAGAAGTCAACAAGTAAAAGAAGTGGTACCTGAATTCAATCCAAAAACAATTAAGACAGATTATGAGATATCTGTAATAAATGCAGTCAAGAAGACTTGTGAGGGAGCGAAAGTTAGCGGCTGCTATTTTCATTTAAGCCAGGCGATATGGAAACACGCTGAAAACATCAAATTACCCTTACTCGCAAAGGCAGCAACTATGTTGCTCAATGCGTCGCCCTAGCTAATTTGCCGGATACTAAAATATATGAAGGGTGGACTAGTGTTAGGAGCCAGGCACCGACTGTTGAAAATATACAACATAGTTATATGTACATATACATGTTAAATATACAACGTAGTTGCCCGTCTGTCACAGAATGTGGACTTAAAAGGGGCTTTTGGGGTTTTTATTATATAATAAGTATATACCTTACCCTCGTTAATAATCGTAAATATTATTATTTTTATAACATTCGCCGGTTACGCGACCACCTTCGGTTAGCGTTAGGGTTGCCATCCGTCCGGGTTTCCCCGGATTTGTCCTAGTTTAAAAGACGTCCGGGGAGCGTCCGGGCGGGGCTTCATTTGTAGTCCGGGTTTACAAATTTGGAGTCTTGGGCCGCCGCGCCGCGGAGCGACGAGACGGCGGCCCGACTCGCGCGCCGCGGTGTGGACAATTGCCGCGCCGGATAATGTCCGGGTTCTGGGCTCCAAAATCCGGGGTTTTCACGCGTCTTGTCCTGGGGGCTAGCACAACTGACGCCGCGCCGCGACGCGAGTCGAGAAAGATCTACCGTCTTCGTTCTAATATGCACGGTGCGAGTGTGACAGGGGACGCTCAGTCGCGCGACAAGCGGCTTGTCAGCAAGTTGTGCTAGACGTACTGGTTGCCAAATTTTAGAGATGGCAACCCTAGTTAGCGTACACCTGAAGGACAAGGTTTTTTCTATTGAAGATAACGTGCCGTGAAAAAGCAACTCTACCGTAAAAGGTAAAAGGTTCAAATTCCAATGACAATGTATATGCACCCGAAATTAAGTGCATTTCTTACCAGTTAACTAGTTATGTCTACTTAACTGTGATAGTTTTCATTTTAAATTAATTATATGTACCTACTACAGCCACGAATTTTTTTCACGTCCCCAGTAGCTATTTATCTCATAGACTACTTAGTTCATAAGTGTTACTATAGTCTGAAAGATTTTTTTGACGATACAATGTAAACGAACTACCTAATAATTATAATACCTATTGACATATGATACAATTATCGACGTTGCTTCATTATTCATTCAATATATTTTACTTACAAGTTACTCTCTTACGTGTGTGACATAAAATATCAAAATAATCTCGATGTAATTAATGTATTGTATTGGTAACCCGCGCTAACATTTATTTATTATTAATTCAAATAGATTTAAGACTACCTAATATTGCTGTGCCCTATCAGGGTCCATGTGAATCCTAAAACTATGTAAGACCTATCTATAATGTACCATGGATGCAATAAATGATGATTATGATTATGATTATGATTATCCGGCAGGGCCGGGGGGGTTTTTAGAAAACCCATAATATTTTTGAACAAGCTATCCAACGATACCCCACACTATAGGTTTAACGAGAAAAAAAGATGCATCACCAATTTACATGTATAGGGGGGGTACCCTAAAAAAATTTTTTCAGGACTTTATTCTATACTGTTTTGTCGGCGTGATTGGTTTATATACCCACGCCGAATTGCAGTTTTCTAGTTGTACGGGTTACTGAGTTAAGCCGAAGACGGACAGACAGTCAGACAGACGGACGGACATGGCGAAACTATAAGGGTTCCTTGTTGACTACGGAACCCTAAAAACGGGAGTGCCGGCAGAAGTGAAAACTTGAATATTAACGTTGTGCATTTTTGATATTTTGGAATGGTTAGGGAATAATCTTGCACGAATTGCTCCAATTATCAGTATTAAAAAAAAATCCTCCCCCCCCCTTTAAAACATTCGCCTTATCTCGAGAATATAATCGCAGCATTAGTGCTTTCATATAAGCTTGGCTACGGTGACACCTGTCATTTATATTTAATTGTCATCCCAATATGACTAACCCTAAATCTGTTACCAGTAGTTATGTTAATGTCTGTTACCGTACCAATGCAATTTGAAAAGCACTGTAACGGCTACACTTTTATCGTACGTTTTGAAATTGTTAACAAGCTTGGTTATCATGCCTCGTGAATGCCAGCCAGGGGCCTATACCACACAACTTTACAAGCGTACAATTTGATAAAATTGAGAACTATGGCAGATTGTACAATTTTGTCTAATTGTAGACTTGTAAAGTTTTGTGGTATAGGCCCCAGGAAGATACACAGTTATTAATGGCGTATATAAATGTCATGATTTGTCAGCCCCAATTTATCAGAAGCTGACTAATTGCTATCGGCTGGAAGCATGTTGCTGATCCAACTGTCAAACGAGTTGTACTGAGAAATTGCATGCACATGTGGTCGGATTGTTACATCTGTACGCTACACCCAACTATGACTTCGAAATGTTGTCAAATTTGGGTAAAATCACATAATCTGTATATATGTTGCAGGGAAATGGTCAAAACAGAGATTTGATCAAATCTCTAAGGGATATCCCTTAGAGATTTGATCAAATCTCTGTTCAAATCAAATCACGCAGGATGTTAAAATGGCCAATTCATTTTATCATTTACCTAATACAAATCAGTAATTTGATCAAATCTCTGAATCTGTTTAGTGAAATGACGAAATCGGACAAAAAAGGCAACTCGTTTTTTCATTTCACTAGACTTGTTTAGTGATTTGATAAAATCCCTGAAACGCGTCAGTGAGTTGACGAAACTAACGCGATAAAGAGTTTTCCGCTCTTTTATAAAAAAAAACACCACGAAGACGGTGGCGGGAGCAGAGCTCCCGCCACCATCTTCTAACCTATCCGCCATCCGAGTCTAAGTCCCAGAACCGTTTAAATGATTAATGATTTAGGAGCCAATATCTGCGAGTTAGTTTCGTCAATTCACTGACGCGTTTCAGGGATTTATCAAATCACTAAACAAATCTAGTGAAATGAAAAAAACGAGTTGCCTTTTTTGTCCGATTTCGTCATTTCACTAAACAGATTCAGAGATTTGATCAAATGACTGATTTATATAAGGTAAATGATAAAATGGATTCTCCATTTTAACATCCTGCGTGATTTGATCATATCCCTTAGGGATTTGTTCAAATCTCTGTTTTGACCATTTCACTGCGACATATATACATGTTGTTCAATGTTTGGGCAGCTATTCGTCGTCGATCTACACAGTGTCCATAGGCAGCGCGTCACAGCACGGCCTCTTCCCGTGGTACGGCGAAGTGTGCTCCTCCACACTCGCCGTGGCATATTCATCAGGCGCCCATAAGGATCAAAAGATTGTAAGTATGCAAAAGTACCTATTGTCTGCATGCAAAAGTATGCCCTAGCGATATGAAGATAACCTAGATTTTTTTAATTGCAGGCGACGACGGACACAAATGATTCGTGCACCTTGGGCCATACGGGAACGTCAGCCGCCGCGCCTCTAGCGGCCGGCATAATAGCCCTAGCTTTGGAAGCTAAGTACGTAAGATCTCTATGCGTTGTATGCTACCCTGGTACTTCGCACTGTACGGTCCGTTTCTCTTCCACGTCTTTGCGGTCCACTCGCAGATCCGGCAGATTTGTTTGACAGCCGTATGACGTAAAAATACTTGCGGCTTGCCCGTGGAATTATGGTATATTCAACTTTAGCTATTATTTATAATTTTTATAATATGTACCTTACAATATTGTAATTAGCGTTTCATATTTTCAGCTCGAATTTAACATGGCGAGATGTTCAACATTTAATTGTTTGGACTTCAGAAACCATTGCATTAGCTGGTAACCCCGGGTGGCAAATCAACGAGTAAGTTTTTGAGATAAATTAAACGATGATTTTCTAGTTTGCCAGTAAAGTAACATTAACATACAAAACAAAGTGGTGCCTTTTAGCCCGACAATGTGCACCAAATAATTATGTTTTTAGTGTTGGACTACGATTTGACGTCCGTTTCGGCTTCGGACTTCTCAATGCTGAAGCCCTAGTGTCGAGAGCTCTGAGTTGGGTAACGGTTCCTGACAAACATGTCTGCCATATAGCGCCTTCTCAGTAAGTATGATATCCTAATACTCTTACTGAAAATGTGACGAACGGATCGTGCGTACGGAAACGAACGAATGTACCGGTTTATCCAACCCGCTACTCTTTAAATTTTCGTTTGAATCAACGCATGCACTGGAACGAAACGCTGCTCTCACTTTTCAGCGCATGCGTAAAACTTACAGTGGCTGCATGTAGGTATGCAAGTGTATGGTTTCAATTTCTTTTTACCGTTTCCGTTCCCTTTCATCCAAATTAATTCTCCATCATAGCCAAAACTTGTGCTAGTGCCTAGCCTGTACTTAAATAATATCAAATTATGTCTAAGAATTACATGTGATTTCAGAAATACAAATCAAAAAATAATATCTACAGAACAGCAAGTAACAGAACATTTTTCGGCACATGATTGTGCAGTTAACTACGTGGAACATGTGGAACTCGTGATAAACGCCCGCTACACCAAACGTGGAGCGCTTGAGGTTTACTTGGCGTCACCACGCGGTAAGCGCCTCGCTTGTTATGTGTTCCTAGTACTTTGGCTCAACTGTTACGTTTGAGAGTCGAAATAAGAGCAGCCAAGAAATTTGTCATTATTGCTCTTGTCTGTCACTTTGACATTTTGTTTCTTGATTGGTTACTTCCATGTTGCTTCATACAATTTAATGAGTTCAATTTCGACTACTTTAACTTAATTATGGTCTTATATATCATCAAAATGTTTAATTTTATTTCTGTTGATTTACCTCAATTCGACCGAAGGCCAGTTCAATTTAATCTTCATCGTAAATTATGAATTCATCAATATTATCGTTACGAATAATGCTTTTCATTGGTTCCCACTACACGGCCCGAGAATAATCCTGCCTGTGTTACGCTGCTAGGAACAAAAGTGCAACTACTGAGCGCCCGATCTGAAGACGTCTCAAGTGCCGGCTTCTCAGACTGGCCTCTCATGTCGGTCGCTACATGGGGAGAGAATCCTAAAGGCATTTGGACTGCTGTTATTTTAGATGACGTAAGTATTATGGGGCTTTATAGAAACAGTAGAGGAACACTAAACATATGAAAGATTTTGTTTTCAGACGGACGAAGCAAATGCAGGAGAAGTTGGAAAATTAACATTGGTAATACACGGGACAAGTGAGACACCGGCTCACATGAACCATATACGCAAAGAACACGTAAATGAAATTAATATCGATTCCGATGTGGTTTCTAACAATAATTTCTTGGGCGTGGTACCAGAGGATCATAATACAGAAGGTGAAATGGATGACGTAGATCCGACGCTGCTGGCTGTCGTGGAGAAAGAGCTCCTCAGGATTCATCATAGAAAAGTTAACATGGCTCCTAGTTATGGTATTTAAATAATGTGAACGCATAATACGTAAGTTGATACGGTTCGAAATTTACATATCACTATTTAAATTGGTACCTATATTTCCTTTATTTTAGTAGATAAAATGTTAATTATGTTTAACCAGATATGTACAGTCGAGGAAATTGAACTTAACGTCATTTAAATAGAGTTGACATGTGCCAAACATTCATTTTCCTCGACCGTACTTAAAATTCTTGTCTAATCAGTTTTTTTTCAAGATTAATATGTATTGAAGTCAAATTCAAATACCTACAACATCTTTTTAATACTTATTCACTCGGTAGTCTCAGATAAAGATAACTAATGGATGAAGACATCAGTGATAACTGATAAGATAAATACAAATATATTTTATCACGGATTAGTCACCACGAAAATAGTGACCATGTAACATCCAAAGCTAATTAGATAGGTACTCGTCTAGTCGCTTATTTATTAAGTTATTTATGTTATTTATATTATGAAATATTGTATAACCAATAGTTCTTTACCACCATTTTCAATCAGAAATCATCGTTGAGTTCGGACTGTTCGGAGAGTTGGGAACTTCGAATAAAATACTTAAATTAACAATTAATTATTTATTAAAATGTGCTTATAATGTTGTAGTTTATCAAAACTGTATGGAAGCGTATTACTACAACGCAGTACAAATTATACAAAGTAATAATTATTATGAACTTCTAATTCAATAAATTCGCATTTTGAGTCTCATTTTGCAGCTGTTTCTATTACAACTTACATAATCTAATCTACACGGTACCCTAAATCTCTCAAATCTTGTACCATAAAGTCATCTTTGTACTTTTCTATCTTAGAAAGCCACTGTTCACACGTGACTACGTATTTACAATGGCCTCCATAGTCTGGCGGTAAGTACTGGGGGTCAATATGTTTATGGAGAGCTTCCAAACTTGAGCCGTGGAAATGTATCCTTTCCCAGCCTGCTTGCGGAATAAACTGTTTGAACATCGGCAGAATCGAGTTGAATAACCAGTTGTAGTTGATAATGTGCAAACCTTGGAGCAAGAGCGGGAACGCCACCTGTAACGTTATGAACCCCTGGTAACTTTGGTGTTGCAAGTTAACCCTTTAGTGTTGGGCGCATTGTTCCCCTGAATTCCCCGCGGGTGACGTCGGTTCATTAATTACATAAAGATGTCTTCTCTTTCTTGTACACCGCGAAAGAGAGAGACAATCAGATTTTCTCATGCATATTGCATAGCGATGTAAATATTGTAAATGTGGGAGTACGAGTATGTGTATGAAATACTATGAATGATAGCGATGGCTGGCGCGGTTAGAGCTAAACAAAGATATTGCTGTTGTGTTATGGTTGCCTGGTAGTTTGGGCTGAACCGTTAGTCTCGGTGGGAATACCGGTTACTTTTTTAGTCGTTGTATACTTGCGATCAATTAACTAAAATCTACGTTACTTACACCTAGCATATTGGTGAATTGACTAGCTATTTTCATATTCAAATATCTCATATGCTTAAGGCCGAGTCCCTTGAGATCTATGATTATGGTAATTCCTAAAATCTGCAGCCTTGGCTGCATGACGCATATCTCATCCAAGAGCAACGCACACCGAATTAGGTCTTCTGCCGGAGTCGATTCCATGGCCCATTTGCCTTGAAAAAATAAGGAGAAACAGGTAATCATTTAATCAATAAAATTACAAAGGGCTATGAATTATTTATGACTTCCGCAAAACCAGTAATAATACGGTCGCATCTTTACAACTTTTACATTATCTTTACTTATGGAAAAAGTTCATAAATCTAGCAGTGCAAAGTTATGTTTGCGGGTGGCAAAACTCAAAACGAATATCTGTGCATGTAGAAAGTTCCGTAAACATCTGGTCTGTGACGGTCTGAGCTGTAAAGTTAAGTTTGTCAATTACCAAGTCTCATAATGGTTATCCTGCCATTGTCAGGGTTGTCCGGGAAGGTGCACGAATAAACATCTTTCACGCGTTGCAGACCAAATGCGTCGCAATTATACAAATATGAGTTTTTTGACCGGAAATCTTCGTAACGCACCACCTAAAATAAATTATTTCATGAATAATATAACCAAAACAGTTGTTATTATAAACATGCTTTCGATAAACATCTTAAAATGAACCATTACAAAAACCATTACAAATAATTATGATTTATGATACATTATTTAGGTAGCGCTTTTGTAGACATTATGTTTGTAATTGTAATTGGGTGGTATTTATGGTATTAATAATGCCAAATGGACCAAATGGACCAAATGGACCAAATGGACAATGGTATTACATATTCGAGTGAAAATTTTAAGTGAAATTATTACATACCTACCTACCTAGGTAAAACGTTTCTTATATATAAGTAGGTAGGTACATATTTTTAGCGTTTTAATACATTATTTTGTTAGGTACATTCTTCATCTCGAAAAGAAAATCAATCTGCATCGAAAGTTTTCTTTTATTGCGCAGGCACTTAATAAGTGAAACATGGGTAAATTAACTGTTAATTTACTTGACTATCCACGTTCCATTGGGTCATCGTAATCGTGACATACGTAACAAATTGTAGAAGAAATCAGAACGCGGTGCTCTTTTGTTTGTGGATGAGCCAATTACGAGCCTGCGAGATCTTTCGAACATGTTTCGAACAAACAACTTAAGTACGTAGTAAGTATTCCTCTTACCAATCTATGTGCTAAAGCAGGAATAAATCTGCGACATCTCAGAAATCTCAACAGATACGCGTCGTCCGTTCGGCGTGGTATGCATTCCCCCTTTTCTGCAACACGAAAACTTATAGAGAAAATACCTCCACGTAAATATGGGGTCTTGGTGTATCGCACTAGTCGCTACACTATTTCTACTGACTGGTCCCTATTCCCCACCGTCTAGTAAACGTTTAAGCTCCTTGATCGCTGCGGCCCTGGTAGCTGGATTCTCGCCGCAGTTCCGCCTTGCGATCTCCTCGAAGTCGGCATCTTCGAATCTACTGACGTCCGCTTGGAATGCTATGTCTATGAATGGCATGTTGAACTGGAAATAATGTAAACAAAATATGATACGCATGTTTGTGTTGAAATGTTTATTCACAATCACTAAATTAATATGATAAAGAAACGATAAGTACATAAAGAGTCGATAAAATTAAACGCGGGTCAACTTCTTATCGACTGCCAAAAGCAAAACATGCCTGTACTCGTTTCGAAATGAGTTATTCGATTAAATGTCATTAAATGCGATCTAATTTAAATGCTACATCTTATTAGGTAGGACGATTATTGATAATTTAACGACTGATAGCATATCGCGGCGATATTCATATTACTTTATTGAATACTTGCTCGCTGCCCGCGACTTCGTACGCGCATAAATTATGGCATACATGGTATTCTTATGTTTAATGAGTTTAATAACACTACATACTGAAAATAGAGATTTCTTTTTCATAGATTGTGCGTGTAACAGTTCTAATTCTCTTCGAATCTAAATAAACACCCTCGTTTAGGTATAAACTTGGTCGTCAATAATATTATATAGCATAGGGAGCGCACACTATCCTAAGGTGTCTTGGAAGCGAGACCTGAGGCTAAAGTGCCGAGCGGAGAGGCAAGAGAGGCCGAAGGTCGAGCTTTTCATTGTAATTAAAGGCCTAAACTTTAGGCCCTAAAGCAATCCTTCAGAGAGCGGTCTCAATGCGAGCTCGAGGGTCTAAGGCCCGATCCCCCAAGGATACTCGTTATCTCCGAGTAACTTGCAAGCGAAACCTGAGGACCGAAAGTCTGGAGGTAAACGGGGAGGCAAGCGGAGCCGAAAGCTGAGTGTTTCTTAGGAATGACAGGCCCTAAGCATGTTTTTAGAGAGCGTTCGCTATGTGAGGGCTGGAGGCCTGTGGGTGAGCCAGGCGGCCAGGCAACTTTTCGTAACAATGAAAGATCCAAATCAAACCTTAAGAAAGCACTTGGGGGCTGAAAGCCACTTATATTATACTATCCCCAGGTGGCAGCGAGGCCAAAGGCTGAGCTTTACGTTGAATGTAAGGCCCACAGCATCCTTTAGAGAGCGCTCTCAATGCGAGCCCCTACGCCACTCATTATCTTCGGGTGTCTTGCAAGCGAAACCTAAGGCCCAAATTCCCGAAGATAAAGGGGAGCCAGCCGAACGCTGAGCTTTTCGTAGGAATTAAAGGCCTGGCATGCTTTTAGAGACCGCTACCTAGGCGAGCTCGAGGGCCAAAAACCCGAAGGCAAGCCTCCACGGTTATAGTTAAAATTATTTAAACTAAGCTCATGAATGGCCATTGTCCTGAGCTCATGATTAGCCTTTGTTTGCGGCAGAAGACCACTGACTTCTTATATTCAGAACAATAGCATTCAAGTCTAACAATACGACTGTGGTCGGACGCGTGCCATTTTTTGTAAGAAAAAGGTTAGCGCCACATAAAATGTGCATTGTATTTGCAAGTGTCGACCGCAAACAAAGGCTATTCATGAGCTCAGGACAATGGCCATTCATGAGCTTAGTTTAAATAATTTTAACTATACTTACAATCTCTAGGTGTCTTTGCAAGCGAAACCTGTGGCCAAAGTACGTAAAGTATGGACTGACAGCTGTCAGCGCCATATTTAACGTTGATCGGTCTGTATTCGTAAGTCGGAGTGGCGAGGCAACCGAGGCCAACGGCCTGGTGTTTCACGTTGAAGTGAAAGACTCGAAGCATTCAGAAAGCGCTCTTAATGCACCCAGGGGGCAGGGGCTCCCATACAACAAACTTTTTTTTTAAAGGTTTTTATAGATAATGGTACGGAACCCTTCGTGCGCGAGTCCGACTCGCACTTGGCCGGTTTTTCAATATAAACAGCGACGTCGTTAGTGACTGAAGTTCCAATATAATATGGTCTCTTATGTATAACAGTTACTATCGGGTTTTTTCACGTTTCATCTATATTTTGCTAAAAGTTTGAATGGGGTTCTTTTTACTTTCTAGTCAAGTAGGTATATGCTTGTCAATTTTCAAGTCTTTAGCTCATAGATTTAAGAAGTTCCCATACAAAGTTCAACCCCATTTTTAACCCCTTTGCAACATTATCTTAATAATTTTTATAGCCTATAATTATGTTGGCCGGGAATTTTTTCGACAGATTAGTAAAGTTTGCATCAAAATCCGTTCAGTTGTTTTCACGTGATGCGCGTACAAATATACAGACAAACAGACAAAATTTCTAAAAACTTTTGGATCGTGTTCTGTAATAGTCTTGAGAGGAACTAAATAGAAAAGGGTAAATAAATATCAAGTCATTCACTCTTTATGTTCAATATAAGAGTACTTAGGTGGGCATTTTCAATAAACATTGTACCCAATAGGCATGATGACACATTTTGAAAAACTGTTATATAATGTTCAGAAACATTTATTATGTACAACGAATAAGATTTTTCAAGAGAATTTAACGGTTAAGTAGGAAAAAAATGCATTTTAGTTTTTAAATTTCAAATTGGCGCTAAAACGCTTGTCAGTGTCATGGCGTCCCGAGTGACGTCACGTGTGTATAAAAAGAACGCAGACCGGTCGCTGCTACCTAGATCGGTCAATTGCTCATTGAATGAACATAAATTAAAAAGTTTACAAGTCTTGCGCGGCCGTGCGAGCGAGACAGCGGGACAAAGACGTATGAAGATCTGACAGATAACATGGTTCTATCCCTGTCTTACTATTCGTTCGTTTTCTCTGTAATCTGTGGCAATGGCCGTTATGGGTATGTATTTCTACACACGTGACGTCATGCGCTCTGATTGGTGTATAACATATCATGGCGGAAGTCCGTATTTTTCAGTTTAATTTTATCAAAATAAATAATAATCTCTTACTTAATAAAAAAATATGAGTAATTTTCGAATTCTACGATTAAAATTTCACTAAGAAAATACCATATTTCAGTGATTTTCCTAGCCAAATGGCAAAAAACGGAACCCTTATGGATTCGTCATTTATTAATTTTTTTATTTATTTATTTATTGACAAATACATTTACGTGACATTACAGTAATAACCAATGCGTCACGAAACCAAAACAACAAATAATACTATTTAGGCGACGAAACGGCGTGGCCCCGTTGCATCGTCGTCTCCGGTGTAGGATTCGGCAGATTGCCCCGGAACCGTCGAAACACTACACCCTTCGGCCAGAAGTCAGCACATGCGACGGTCTCCTGCAGCGGCCGCGGCACGCGCACCACAAACGAGCTGAAGTGCACATAGTGGCGCGAACGCAGCTGGAACACCCTCAGCGAGAAGCCGGTCTTCTGACGAACGTACTCCGCCATATCATCAGCCGTGGCGGAGTAATACAGGCGCGATACATATAGCGCCTTGCTCGGTGTGGCAACCCAAAGACCGGAACCAACCGGTTCGGCAGTACCACACTGACTCTTGCGCGGCTTGCGCTTCCTCGACACCGTTGTAAAACCCTCCTTATCCACATCGGTGCGCGGGGGCTTCTCCTTTGGAGGAACCCGAACTTCACGCGCTCTTGAGGGCGCGTCTCTCCGGTCGGCTGCGACAGATCGACCAGCTACGGCATCAGCATAGCGATGAGGCCCGGCGCGGAGGGGGCACGCGGGCCGTGGAACGGCATGCGCAGTGTCAGCAACATGCAAACTGACCGAGTCGACACTTGACGCCCGGTCATTACTCTTGAAATTTGACCCCGCTGGTGACCGGGTCATGTCTGTCCGTCTGTCTGTCCGTCCGTATTTCACAGGCATTTTACTCGAAATCTATGAGGTGTATTTTAATAAAATTTTGACCATAGGTGTATGTTGTTAGCCGCTACATAGTTTTGTAATTAAATTATTTAAAAAAAAAAATTTAAGGGTGCACTCCATACATAAAACTGAAAGTCAAAATTATTTTTTTCGTTGTAAGGCCACGCGTGGCACATCAATCGATAGGCCTTTCAAAATAAATATAAGGTTTCCAAGCATTTTTTTTGATTAAGTCAATAGAGTCGGAGATAATCGCCCCGAAAATCACTAAAATTGTGTCCCCCCCTCTAATTTTTGAACCGTGTGTTTTAAAAATATGAAAAAAATCATGGACATAGGGCTTATTAAATTCTTTCAGGAAAAATTGTTTTGAGCAAGATCGGTTCTAAGGTATTCGAGATATTTCTAAAAAACTGCCTTCCTTAAAGAAAAGGACGTAAGTGCCGTAAGATTTCAGTAACGATCTTTTTAATAGGCACGGAACCCTTCGTTGTGCGTGGTCCGACACGTTTTTTTTAGATTTGTTGGATCGGTTTCCCAAAACGCAATTTTTCTTTAAGTAGCAAATTTTTCCTTCCCTATTATCCCTAGTCGCATAATTTTCCATTCATAAAATTTACCTTCCTCACAATATTATGGTTTGGATTTTTTTGTTCGCATAAGTTTACAAACGCGTTTTTCAACATTCATTTTATTCGCAATTGAACAGCATTTCCGGGTAGTTTGCCCTTCGGGCATCTGCTGAAGCTACCAAACGAACCTTACCTGAATAACTACACTTTCGCGATTGTAATGGGTTTCCTACAGGGAAGAAAAATTTACACGTATAAAATATACGATACGATAGCAACACGACTGAGAATACTTTCTCAGGTGCAGTGGAAAAAAGAGCATGATTTTTTTTTTCGATTTTGGAGAAAAATCCGAGAACAAAATTAGCTACCAAGAAAAATTGCGTTTGGGGTAAAGCGATCTAACAAACAATTTTTGAGAAATGCCCAGGTACAGTCAGCTGCAGAGAAATGTTACGCGGCGGGTCTTCCTCTGTGTAAAAGTTTATATTCAATGGGGCGGTTAGAAGGGGTCACACTTCTCTGCAGCTGATTAACATTTTATGTCTTGGTTTTTTAGAACCTACCAAGTATGTGAATCCGAACATTTCGTATACTAAATGAAAATAACATGACAAACTTTAAACTGCTTCAATGTTTATTTAATAGTCACGCAATCAGTCGTACACAATGAAAATTCTCAGTAATTTTCAGGTGCACGACAATAGTATCTACATTGTGCAACAGATATGGTAAGGGTTTGTAAAATTCGTACCGGACGTGTCGCACACAATGCTTCTTTTTCATCACATTTCTCGGAAATAAATACAATTTTAAAAGAAATGAATACTACTTACTTGCAATAAAAACTACAAATTGACGGCCAACCATTTCGTCGAATTTGACGTGAGGCGCGTAAGGTTTTTTTTCCTTACCTGACTTACTAAATATCCTATCGTATGTGATATGGAAACACAAAATTAAAAACTGAAAGGACCTAAGACTACAAAAATTAATTACAATACTAATAAATAATAATAAATCAGCCTATATACGTCACACTGCTGAGCAAAGGCCTTCTCTCATGGATGAGAGGGAACGCGCAGTAGCTATAGCAATTTCAACCTTGTGACTTAGAGGAGATGGTAGCTGTTTGTATGAGTTTTATTGTTATGTACTTGCTTAATTTTATCTGCACGGCTATCATGCGACGGCGAGCGAGCTCTCTCGATATTTTTCGCACTATCCGTCTCTTTCTTATTAGAACACTTAGAAAAAGATATATAGTGCGAGAAAAATCGAGAGTATGTCGCGGCCGTCGCGTGATAGGCGTGTTGGTCGGAGGATTTGCATAAATACAATAGGAAACAGCCCTTTGTTCACAAGATAAGCTTTCAAGTGCTAAACGGACAGCTTATATCATCTTAACTATATGTACATTTGCAGCATTAGCATCTGTCATCGCAATGGGAGCAAAAAAAAAATTATTTTTTTTCGCCTAGAAACAGTCGTGTCAGACACCTATTTATGCGCGTGTCAGCAGATATGAATGCTGGTGAGTACCGCAGGTATGTATCATGCAATGACTAAATAATGCGTGGAAGTAAAACAAAGAAATTCGTGACTAACATGTAAAGTGCTAATCAATGACACAACAAAACCCTTTGCCTGAGATATATGTACATGGAATATTTCATGGTAGCAAGAAGCATACGGCCTGCCTGGTAGAAAGCTGACGCCGCAGCCTAGGGACTAACTCCAGTAGAATCGTAAGCGCGTTGCTGACCTTTCATTGATTCGAGGATTCGTTGTGTTAAGAGCTAAATCTGTATCTAAAGTTTATTTAATGTGCCCTACTTTTTATGAAACTAAATGGAATTGTACTCTTGACCTTAGGCGATAGAGTTGCTTTTTGAATGAACCAATTTGATGCAATTCGGCCAACGATTAATTAGATCGGTTTCCCACACGCAATTTTTCTTTGTAGCTAATTTTTCTTTCGCTATTATCCCGTCGCATAATTTCCCATTCTTAAAAGTAACATTCCTCACTATACATATTATATTAGCGAATTTTGTTCTCGCATGAGTTTACAAACGCGTTTTTCAACATTCATTTTATTCGCAATTGAACAGTATTTCCGGGTAGTTTGCCCTTTGGGCATCTGAACATACCTAATCGAACCTAACCTAATAAATAATAATCGTTTTAATCCCAGTATAATCGCTTTCGGGTTAAACTTAAAATACGAAAAGAAAGTTAGCTGCCAAGTAAAATTGAGTTTGGGGTAAGCGATCTAACAAACCCTTAATGAAGTAGTTGATGACGGTATACAGAAAAGTACAGTCTGCAATAAAAGCTTGTACCAAAAATGTAAGTTATGACAGAAACTTATAATTTAAACTTTTTATAAAAAAAATTAAAGGGGTAAATTAGAACACGACCACACACCAACACACCGACGTAACCACGTTGAGTAGTAAGAGTAGTAGTTGGTTATGGTATACAGAAAAGCACCTACAGTCGGCAATAAAAGCTTGTACCAAAAATGATTTTTTTGACAGAAAATTATTAAATCTATTCATATTGAATCCGTCCTTACGTCACCTTTACTTCAAGATTGAAGCTGCGACGCACTGTGGG
The DNA here is from genome assembly GCA_945867215.1 of Epinotia demarniana. Classification (NCBI taxonomy): domain Eukaryota; kingdom Metazoa; phylum Arthropoda; class Insecta; order Lepidoptera; family Tortricidae; genus Epinotia; species Epinotia demarniana. Next base: position 2,521,283 of record OX244273.1, on the reverse strand, counting down.
CTGAAATTCGGCTTGCGTACACGTACATAGGAATAGATAGAAGCATATTTTTTTCTTGTTGACTTGAATTTCAGCCCGCAGTGCGACGCCCCCTTCAAGCAGCTTCACGACCCCGGGAGTCGTGACCCAAAGGTTAAAAAACAATTACTCACCTATAAGAACGCTTATCGCTAATTGTGTGATACAAATAACAAAAACAACCTTTGCAAATCAAAAGAATCCAAATCAAATTCCACATTCACATCGGAGTAAAATAAAAACTTGACAATAATTAAACAAATTGGACTAGGAGTACATAACTCGCGACTGTTGGCTCGGCCGGGCAGTATCGAGTATGACAACAGCTGCCAACGGAACCAATGGATAAGGGTTATCAGTATGCCTCGCGCGTGATGACCCTGCCCGCTCGCTTTCAAGTGAATCGTACGCCGAGTGTACTCCAACTTAATACTTGCACTATATATGGATGGTCCTTTGTTTTCTTTTTCCATTTTAACGGCCAGTACGGCAGGTAGTATTGAAAGACAAACGGTATTGAAACTTAATGTCATAAACTTACGATTGCAAATTCGATGCCGCCTAGTTATACTTGCGGTTTGCAAGTTTTGTTTTGTATGTCCTTCGACTGGGTGCCGATCCTGTTTTTGTTTTGTGTCGTCAACAGAAGCCGTTACTGTACTGCGCTATCTATGAGTAGGTACCCACTCTCTATTGTATGTAGGTCCATACTTCTATAAGTACTAATACATATTATGAACTAGCTTCTGCCCGGGACTTCGTATTCTTACGCGTATTGATTGTAGTTTACATGATATTCTTATCTTTAACCGTACTTACTAGTTACTATTGAAAAATTTGAAAATAATTATCTAATTTCCATAGATTATTGCGCATAACAGAATAGTTCAAACTCTCTTCGAATCCATATAAGCATCATCCTCATAAACTTTGTACTCAATAATAATTACTTAATATGATTGAAGTATTTAAATAACACTTTTTATCTTCATCATCAAATCAAATCAAATCAAATCAAAATATTTATTCTGTAAATAGGCTTATACTAGCTCTTTTACATGTCATCTTATAGCTATATATTCTATTTTAACATAAATGAATCCTTATCTTCTACGAATTCCTTTACAGAATAATAAGCTTTCTGTAAAAGCTCTCGTTTCACAGTTGACTTGAATTTATTCATTGACAATTTCGTTAAATTAGATGGTAACTTATTATAAAAGCGCACACTGTTCCCTATAAATGACATATTATTTACTCCATTTAAACGTAATCTTGGAATCGCCAATTTATTTTTATTTCTAGTATTATAATTGTGTGTGTCACTATTCAATTTATACATGTCCATATTTTTCCTTACATACATTATATTTTCGTAGATATATTGGGAAGCAACAGTGAGAATATTGATTTCTTTGAATTTCTCTTTAAGAGACACTCGTGTTCCTAAATTATACATGTTACGTACGGCACGTTTCTGTAAAGCGTGTCAGCGGCTTTGCCCCATAATAATATGCCGTAAAACATGACGCTGTGGAAGTATCCAAAATACACCAGCCGTGCAAGTTCACATCACAAGTTCATCACATCTGCAAGTTGACGGATTCTTTTAACTGCGTAAGCTGCTGAGCTTAGCCTACCTGCCAGTGTAGAAATGTGCGTGCCCCACTGTAATTTTGAATCCAGGGTTATGCCTAGAAAAACGGCTTTATCTTCAAAATCTAAGATTTCGCCTTTCAAAACCACCTGTGCCTCTTTCGTATGCTGGACACTAGGCAAAGAGAATTTAACACATTTCGTTTTCATGGCATTGAGAAGTAAATTATTAGTCGTGAACCAATGAACTATAGAGGACAATACATCATTTATTTCACTTAAATCATTCTGTTTCCTTTTAACCTTAAATATAATAGATGTATCATCAGAAAAGAGAACTAACTTATGTTTTTCATTAACTGTATAAGGCAAATCGTTTATATAGACGAGAAACAAGAATGGGCCAAGAATAGATCCTTGGGGGACACCCATGGAAGTAATAGACCCCAACGATTTAGTTCTATTTATGTCCACTTTCTGAATCCTGTTTATAAGATAGGACCAGATGAGATCAAGAGCCTTACACTTCACGCCATAGTGGTTTAGCTTGCGAATAAGAGTGTTATGATCGACGCAGTCAAAGGCCTTCGATAGATCGCAGAACACACCTATTGCATCTAGTTGTTGTTCCCAAGCTTCAAGTATGTGTTTAATTAAGGTCGTGCCTGCATCCGTCGTTGACCTGCCCCGTGTAAATCCAAACTGTGCTTTATGGAGTAGTTTATTAACGTTAAAATGAGATAGCAATTGGTCCAGAATGATTCTTTCAAAGATTTTACTAATTGCCGGCAAAATAGAAACGGGTCTAAAATTTGTAGGATCTTTTTTTGATCCGGATTTAAATATTGGAACGACTCGACCGTGCTTCATTAGATCGGGAAAAACTCCTGTATCAACATATTTATTGAAAATCATGGCCAAGTGAGGTGCAATAACACCCACTATCGACTGTAAAACTTTTACCGATAGGCCCCAAATATCTTCGGTCTTTTTTAAATTTAATGTCCGAAACGCTTTTACGACCGCTTGCGGCGTTATACGCCGGAATTACACCTTAAGACCTAATTCACGTTTGATCGAATGCGGCATCACTGGTGTACCTACATCGTCCGGTGATAACCTAAACTATCTAATAAGAAGTAATAGGTAAGTACATGAAAACTCGACCTATACTACGTTAACACACTTGATATTTGTTTTTTTCTGCAAATGCACTAAATAGTGAGTTTTGGTTGTCACCCGACGACCATTACTGCAAGAGTAATACGTTTAGTTAGACTATTCAAATTTAAGTAACAATTCGAATTAATCTTACGATAATAATAAAATGTTTTTCTTACTATTACAGTATTCTCAATCTGCATGACTCTTTACACTTGTTTTGTGTTACTGAACGCAAAATTAGTGTTATGGTTAACACAAAAGTAACACAAAAGCGCCATATATATAACACAAAAGCAGTTTTTTACAAATTATATAGGTTATAAAACCAAATTCAGTTAAACTAGACGCAATTGTACATGTTTCATGTAAGCTTAAAACATAAACGAAAACAACCATACTAAAGTGAACTTCTGAAACGCTTACTTACTACTTACTAGAGATATACATAAACACAAATTTTGACGAAAATATGCCACTCACCTTAAACGGTTCTCTTATACAAACTAAAAATGACAGTTTCTTTTTTTAAATATTGATTGAGACCTCAAGGTGTTGCCGTGCCAAAATACGTATTTCCCCAGTTTCCTCAGTAGGTCAAAATTTTGTGTCACGAAAGCCAAAACTCTACCCACTAATCAAAAGATCTATAAAATACGCAAATCAAAGTATTTAAACACCGTTCTTGTACTAACAGAAAGTAATGTGTCTAAACTTTCAAACGTATTTAAACGTTTTTTTTGTAAATGTTCAAATATGAAAATAATTCATAGTTTAAAAGTACTCGGAAAAAAGCGACACGCCATTTTCGACCAAAATTAGGGGGGTTTGGTGAACATAAATGCAAGTATTTTATAGAAACAACCAGTTTTATTCACTGGGCAAAATGGGGAAACAAGCTCAATAATTGCTTTATAGAATGAACTAACAATAAAACAAGCTCAATAATTGCTTTATAGAATGAACTAACAATAACGGCGGTAGTGCTTACACATGTGGAGAAAACGAACTGGAAAGTTTTGTTTAGACCAAAACTAACAATGTCGGCGGCCTCATCCAACTATTTTACGATGTGTCCGGTATAGAGCTAGGGATATCGACGAATGCGTTGCTCTAATCGATCTGCCGTATTGTTTATCAGGCACATCGTGATAAGCTTGGCCAACTTTTACACATACTCGTATCATGAAATGGCGGCCTTCACATTGCCTAGGAATTTCGTGATTTGGCGGATTTTACGATCGGCCGCCGACATCTATACGAAATACTGTCTTTAAAAACGGCCAGGCTTACGCACGCACACATGAAAGGGCTGTGAATATTGCATAACACACTAATAATAAATGTCAAATGAAAGCAGGACGGTATGATTATTTCCAGGAGCGAATAAACAGAGATGTGGTGTGTGGGTGTCGTAATGTACGATGCAGAGAAACATATACTTATCTCTGTTTCGCTCCCAGAAATTATCATACCGTACTGCTGTCACTTGACTTGCTGTTAATGGACCTCTAATGGACAAAGAGTAATAATAAATCAGACTAAACACCTTACCTTTTATTAATGTATTTTGTAATGTATTATGTACAATTTATCACAGACAGCCCCATGTGCAGAGCGTGCATGCTGGAAGCAGAAGAAATAACCAAACACATTCTAAGTAAGTACTAACTGTAAGCAAGTAGAAAGTATACAGGAAGAAACAACTAGGGTCTCCGGACACACTACGGGACGCAGTCAGCAACACCAAGGCACTCACCTACTTTCTGGAGGAGCTGGGGTGGTTAGAGTAGCGCTACCCCACCGATTCACGCAAAATAGGCATACTGGATGTCGACTTGCGGAAAACGCCCCATACAACTAAGTTTGAATTTTTTCACAGCTTCAAGGGACTGTTAACCTGAGTGTGGGACGCTACCTGTGTAGACACACTGGCACCGTCCCACCTCCAACGGACTACTACTAAAGCGGGTGCAGCGGCGGAAAATGCCGAAAATCTGAAACGCATTAAATATAGAGGCCTTGGCAGAGAGTACAACTTTGTACCTTTTGGCGTCGAGACCCTCGGTCCATGGGGTCCCAGTGCGCAAAAGCTATTTGCGGAAATCGCGAAACGTTTGGTTGACGTAACTGGTGACCGAAGAGCTGGCGGCTTTCTTGCGCAACGCATCAGCATTGCAATTCAGCGTGGAAATGCCGCCAGCATCCTCGGTACAATGCCTCGAGGGCCTTTTTTAGATTTAACTTAGCTTTAATTTAATTTAGTTAATGTTATAGTGATCATCTTGTATATACCTACTTTAGAAAATAAATAATTTGTTATGTACCTGAGTATATATTTGAGTTTTAATTTCAAGTCGATTCCTCCATGCACGTTGAGGTACGGAACCCTAAAAATAGAGCGTGTAGAACGATTTTTATACAAAGTGTCTAACTACTTTATTTTTTTTATTTCTTTTATAGTTTGTGGCAACATAATCTAACTTCCGACCTACATATGGATCATATTCTTACAGATTACAAATTTAAAATGACAACCAATAAAGGTGAATTGCAAAAAAATTGTACATTCCAAAATTGGAAAATGTCCTCATACTTCAAAATTCTATAAAAAAATAAGTATTCAAGTAATATGTATTCCAGATATGATTTCACGTGGTCTTGTTCATAGTTTAATAGGATTTGCACAGTTTTATATTATAACTATGATAAAAATATTTTTAAATGCATTAAAAGAAAAAAAAATGATTTCTGCTCCCATACAAAATATACCTGTCTTTTGTGTAACACACAGTAAACAAAAAATCATAACTTTGATTTAAACAGCTCTGGCCAAGAAATTTGCTTGTGGTCTGTTTAATACCACGTAAAACATCAAGGGAGTTGTTTTTCAGGTCTCTAGAACAAATATTTTATATCAATATCTTAAATCAAAGTTCGGGGAAGGATTTCGTTCTTTTGTGTGACGTCAGCTGTGTAACGCGATATTTCGCATTTTGACGTAGCAATGAACGCATCCGCAACGTTTTTGAGACTGGCAACTCAAAGCGAACTGCCAAAGGAATCGCACGCGCCGGTAGCCATATTAGTTTTTGTGCAGTGATACTAAACAGTGCTTCGGAGGATTTTTTCGCAAATTTCAAGATATATTGTGTTATGCTTAAAACTGGTAGTGAATTGTCTTCTACTTAAATGTTTACTTAGTTGAATTACGAAAATAGTGGGTAAACAGTTAAGCATTAGGGAGTACTTGAATTCCATTAATTATTTCTTCTACACGTGTTAGAACAGTGTACGGCATTGATTTGGGCTTCGTTTGTGTAACATTGTGTAACGTTTCACACAAAAACCAACATAAGGGTTCGTTCATCTTGATAGATTAGTACAATATTTTATAATTTGAAAACATTAAAATTAACCTTTTTTTTTTAATTAACTTATTACAGTATTTAGAATATATAATAAAGTACTGTCTAAGCCACACAAAAGAAACCCAATCGTCCCAACTTTAGTTTCTAACTCAGGATAGTGTTTTGTTTTCTGTAATAACTAAATTATAAATATTTTTGAATGTTTGTCGGTAGCGGAATACGCACAGCAGTGTAGATTATGTTTCAATTTACGGCCGCGCACGATAATGACGGGCGACTCGTGCAGCGAGTGTTCATGGCGCGAAATACAGACAATGATTTGCACAATACAAATGTAGCAATTTAGCGTAAAAAAAGACGATAGACATATTTTTACACTTATTGCTTCGTGATAAGGCGAAATATTTTGGTATACATATCTTTGACGTTGGCTGTAAATGTCGTACCTCATCAATAGGCCTCCCCTCCCCATTCTTACTCATCCTTACCTGCTAACTAAACAAAATTTTGTGACTTCGCAATCACACAATGCTACATGTAGTTTTAGGTATGCAAAAAAACCATAAATGCAGTAAACTTGTGTGATTGTCAAGTTGCAGAAGCCAGCAAACAAAGGTTAAAAAGAATGCCTGAGACTTGGTACCACGAAATATCTCACAACCTTTTACGACGAAAGAGTTTCGAGACATGGCCTCTTTTTTACGTGGGACACTATATATGATAATTTCTTGAAATGAATAAAAAGACTCGCGCACCGAGGGTTCCGTGCAAACTAACAATTAACTCGAAGTAAAGTAAAAGTCCCAATATATTTGTTAAATTACTTATTTTAACCCAACACAATAGAATTCAATTTCAAACAACGAGTAACTTTTACACCAAGACAATTGAATCGCGATCTTTTTTTGACCTGCTATTGAAAATAAATATACGCGTCCCAATCCCAACCCCATTAATTCTAGAAAAATCTTAACAGCACGAATGGATTCAGCGCCATCTATCGGCCCCATTTGGTACTAACGTCCAAGGGCAATCGGCTTAGTATGTTTGTTGGTCTTTTAGCGATTATTGTTTATCATGTGAACTGATCTCTAAGGGGGGGGGGGCATTGGTATTTTTTTTACATTTTCCTTCATAGATCAAAATTTTCCGTGTAGAAAAATAAAACTGCTTCAAAAAGTGCAACTCAAGCCCTTTCGAATGATGCCCCACTTGACCCTTTAGTTGATTTTTTTTTTGCCCCCTCATATTCGTAAGTTTTTATAGAAAAATTAAATGTATATTTAAATTTTTCATTTTCCATGCACGCGGATAGCTCTCATTTATAACCATTTCAAGTTTCAAGTTGATAGCTTGAGTAGTTCGTGAGATATTTCACTTTGTGACAGACAGACAGACGGACGGAGTCGCACCATAAGGGTTCTTTTGTTACAATTTTTGGTACGGAACCCTAAAAATATGAAAGCGAAGCGAACCTTTGATTTCAAAACTGTGGTAGGTATTCATTTATTATTTCTTGAAATAAGGACTTTTTCCTTCTAATATGAAAGCGGCTTTATAAATTCCTTTGTGTAACTTTCTTGGTTTCTGTGTAACATTTTTGTGAATATTCCATTGTGTTACGTACAATTTTCTTGCAATTCACCCATAAGGCTACGTTTGTATGAAGAGCGTTCTGGCGACACTGTAATACAGTTAAATTAGGTCAAAATTTGGCAAAATTAAAGGACAACTTTTATCTATCAGGAGGATATGTAGGTATAGAGAAAAGTTTAATTTTATTTACTCTCCCCCTCTTCCGGGGTGAGCTTCACCCCCCCGCGCCCTTCAAAGTGTCCCGGAACGCGGTATTTTCCATTTTAAAAGGAAACCGTATACATAAAAAGTGTCCAGAAACGAAATAATCCTTGATAAATTTACTTTAAACCACTTATAAGTATGTACAAAGGCGATATCACTTATACATAGTTTAAGCCCAATCTGCCACCAAATACGAAGGTTTTTAATTTTTTTTGCTCGCCCCGGAGGAAGGGGATTTAGGGGATATAACCTACATATCCTGATAGATAAAAGTTGTCCTTTAAGTTTGCCAAATTTTCCATACATTCTGATCTAGTTTTCTTGTACTACTAATCAAGACATAATTTGCAATATAGGATCTAATTTATAATAACGATACACTTTATCAAAAATCAGTCTACGAATCTCATCACGACCCCTCTGTTTATTACTATTCTTTGATCGGCAAAGATATAATTTCTCTATCGCACTCACTCGCCGGGTATATTTTTGTTTCATTCAATATGTTCTGGAAACATATTTTATGCACGTAATTATTGCATACGTAAAATGTATTAATAATTATATAAAAGTAATTTACTTACGACTTATTTTACTTTAATTAGTGCAAAACACACACGACGGCATGGTTTTACTTTCGCGCAACAAATCTGACAGCTGAGACTATACGTTTACACATTGCCATTGACCATGCGAAACTGAGGCAAGGTCCTACAATTGACTGAGTTTTAGTGTGCCACTTTTGGAGTGCTTAAAACATACATCTACCTCTTTTTAGGGGTAAAAACGGGATCCTATTACTAAGACTTCGTTGTCTGTCCGTCCGTCTGTTTGTCACCAGGCTGTATCTCAAGAACCGCGATAGCTAGACAGTTGAAATTTTCACAGATGATGTATTTCTGTTGCCGCTATAACAACAAAAGCTAAAAACGAAATAAAATAAATATTTAAGGGGGGCTCCCATACAACAAACGTGTTTTTTCTGCCGTTTAATGGTACGGAACCCTCTGTGCGCGAGTCCGACTCGCACTTGGCCGGTTTTTATATTACATCACTGTTCTAGGGTATACGAACATCACGGCTATCACAAGACGGCGCGCGAGCTCTCTCGATTTGTCTCGCACGAGGGATAGTGCTTCTTATTAGTTTCTTCTCATAGCCGTGCTGCTCAGCTGCCCTTTAATGCTAGACGGTACCTAAGTACCCGACACTCGGAAACTCACAGCGATTTAATGTTTTTCTATTGAATAGAATGGTAACTTTCTTAGACAAATAGAATAGAATCTATTATCAGCATATCCTACCGTGTGGATGGGACTTTATTGAGTTCTACCAGGAGTGAGTTCACCACCAAGCTTCAGAGAGTTGGTGAGAGTCCCCCACCCTGTGAACATCCCTTTGTGGCCGTGGCCATTATCTCATCCCCCAAGAGAGATGACTTTATTAGTATTTATTTATATATTTTACGTGTAGCGTGTTCCTATACCCAGAGTTCGTACTACACGGTACAGACTGACTCGGCCTAGCCGCGGTGGTCAATAGTATACTTGTTATTAGCTGTCAAATTTACTATTGATCGCCACCGCAGGCCGCGCCAGTGTATTGCAGGCCTTAGGACGCGGACTGGACGCTAGCGGGCAGCAGGGCGACGAGCTTGTGTTCATAGATTGCTCCAACAAATAGTATGTCCAGACCGCGGCCTTAGCTTCATTGAAATAGGAACGCTATTCCCCAAGAATAGAGTTGATTTGGAATTGTCGCGGGGCCAGGTAACGAGCAGAGGCGGTGTGCGGCGCGTGTCACAGCCGTGGATGTCACTAGGTACATCCAGCACATTTGTAGTACATCGAACTAAGACTTATTTTTTTGTTACGTGTGGTAAATATTATGATACCATGTTTTCATTGCAAAGATACTATATATAGTCTTTGTCTCCAACCTCGCCACAGTTGTTTTAGTGACCACCACAAGAACCACAAGCCATGTCGCAGGATAACCTCACAACCGTCTTACACAAGACGAAAGACCTGAGATTGGTAATTTCTCTTACTTTCTTTTTCTCTCATTTAATTTTGGAACATTTCCAACTGTTAACACTCTATAGACCGGTGAATCATTGATTTTATTATCTGTGTTTTATTATCATTGACGTATTATCATTAGTGTATTATTATACTAACGATTGCTTTAATTAACTTCGGGTTAAAAGGTTATGACTGATCGATATGTTTGCCAAGATCAAGATTAGCGCGACGCATATTGTGTTCTCACAGAAGCCGGCTAGTTTCCTATATTATAGACTAGTTGTTGCCCGCGACTTCGGCTGCGTAGAACTTGTTATCGTCTTAGAAAAAATATTGCTATTAAATTATGTTAGGCACAAGCTTAATTATCGCTGGTCTAAACACACTTTTATTCAATTCAATTCAATCGTTTATTTATAAAATAATATTTTACATGGCAAATACTTAATTATTAATATAGTTCATCATCTATCTATTCTAGTATATCCTCTTAAGGGATGATTTCCGAGATAAAAACTATCCTTTATCCTTCCAAGGGTCCCTAATTATCTGTACGAAAAATTTCATCTAAATCCGTTCAGGGATTAAGCTAAAGAGGTAACAGTGCGATGAGTTCGTAAGTTTAAATTACTAGATCTAAATCGAAAACTCCGTTTTTAGAAACATTAAATATCTTAAGAATCATCAGCAGACGTTTCTGCTTAAGTTTTTCATAAAGTATTAAAGAAAAATACATTTTATAATATTATTCTACTAATCTATATTACTGGAAAAATTTGCCGCAATCCGTCCAGTTATTCTCGTTAGTCCTGGCTACCTGTATAGTGAAAGCATAACTTTTGCTAAAAGACGTAAGTAGAACTTTCTATCTCCATCCCCAGTCCCCATTTAACGATGTTAGAGAATACATTATTTTCACTATCCAATTTTTTTTTTAAATTAACAAAATAATGCGCAGGTTTAATCAAATATTACCTTCTTTTCGGTTCTGGGAGCAACGCAGTTCTAACCTAACGTAGGTAACTGTTAACTTAACTTCACGTTTTTGGCTGGCTGTGTCTAAAGGCTTATTGCATTCCTTTGCTTGAAACCATTGACACATCCACTATGGGAGAAATGTCACATCTGTCCATGTCACCGGCGACATGAACACACGAGTTGCAGAAAAGGCATCCCCTAGTGATCCCTGGCTTGAGATGAATCTAACGACAATATAATTTGTCTAATGCCGATGCATTCATGCACATCTGACGTGATGCTTTCTGACGCTCTCTGACGCGAGACACAAACGGAGCCGTCACGTCAGAACGCGTCAGGTGCAGTCAGCAGCAGAAGTAACTATACCTACGCAAAATAACACGCTCCAAATGATCTAATGAAATAAGCGCCGCAAATACGCATCTTTAGGTGACAGTTACGTATTTGCGGCGTTTGCCGTGGAAACCTTGGGTCCATGGGGACCGGAGGCATTAAAATTATTTAACCAAAAATGCTCATCCGCTCCACTGGTGACCATAGGGCTGGCTCGTTCCTCGCTCAACGCATTGGCATTGCCATTCAGCGAGGCAATGCAGCCAGCCTTATGGGCACTCTACCGAGTGGTATTGATTTCGGGGATATATGTAAATATAGTGTAAACCCCATAGGTGATGATCTTGGGGAATCGATGGAAGTCCTCAAATATTATCGGCCCACATACAGCGATTCGGTTTTTTTCTATAGTAATCAACGCATTTGCTATCGGAAATCAGTTCATGTGGTAAATTGTAAAAAATAGGAAATGTGCTCGTGGCTTGGCGGAGTACTAAATTGAAGTCGGTTAAAACTTTGTTTTTAAAGTAAATTATTGTAATTTTATTGTTGTTGTACCATATCTTTTACTTATATTTTGAATAAATAAATTTCTAATGAAATGATCTTTGAGCACTTGACCCGCGTACCTACTTTTGCTGATTGCACCTGACGTATAAAATCAATATCGTTCTATCGCATCACGTCGCGACGCGTCCGATAAATTTGAATCCAGATGATCTTCGTCATGGTAATTTGGCCATTTGGTCTGCTTTAGAAATACATCTCTTTAAAGTAGTCGAGTAAAAATAATAACGAAAGTTAACCTATGTCATTTTTCGCAGGAACAAACTCCGATCCCACAAATAGGCGATCATGGTAAGTGCAAACCTATGAACCGACTTTTTACATTGATTATAACATCAATTTAGCCGAAAATTGAGGGACATATCTATAGAACCTCATACGCAGAGGTTAACTACTTTGCTGACTGCAGACACGTATAACGATCGACTACCTAGCTAGCAGCCTAGCCTACCTAGCTCACTCAGAGATTCAGTTCCGTTCCGTTAGTTGGAGTCAGTGCCGAACTCGCATTGACTGAGCATTCCTGTCGGACCGAGATGACGGGTGCCAGGGAGGTATGGAAGAAAAAGACGATACGCCGACCCCAAGTAAATGGAATAAGTTCAAGGAAATGATGATGACGTATGTTGGCCATTTCGGAGAGTGAGTCTAGCCACTGGCTTCAGGCCTACCCCTCTGCCAACTACGGGAACCTTTTGGACCCGAATAGTTTCCGGCTGGCAGTTGGTTTGCGTCTCGGGGCCAACATCGTGGAACCACATCGCTGCCACTGCGGCACTATGGTCGATAGGACGGGTCACCACGGCCTTGCTTGCTCAAAAAGCGCCGGCCGCATATCCTCCTGCCTCAACGACATCATCCGTCGGGCTCTGGTCAGTTTCAGCGTGCCGGCCACATTAGAGCCTAATGGCCTAGCACGCGATGACGGCAAGAGACCCGACGGGATGACTCTCGTGCCTTGGCAATAGGGGCGGCCCTTAGTCTGGGATGCCACTTGTGTGGATACCCTAGCGCCGTCTCACCTGGGCACGACGTCGTCGAGGGCTGGTGGAGCCGCTGCCGTGGCTGAGGCAGCAAAGCGCCGCAAATATGCAACTCTTGGCGAGAATTACGTATTTGCGGCGTTTGCCGTGGAGACCTTGGGTCCTTGGGGTCCGGATGCAATTAAGCTTTTTAAAAAGCTAAGCTATATGCTCATCCGGTCCTCTGGTGACCGTAGGGCTGGCTCGTTCCTCGCACAACGTATTGGCTTTGACATTCAGCGAGGTAACGCAGCCAGTCTCATGGGCACTCCGCCCCGTGGCAGTGATTTGGGGGAAATTGTTGTATATGTAGGGTAAGCAAACAATAACTGCCTATTAGCATTTTGTATGCGGGTAGCTTGTAATCTGTCTTGGATTAAATGGTGAACGCCCAGTACGTGTTTTATTCTTCAGTGGCGAACGAGGATTAAGAAATATCTATAGATATCGGTAAAGTGCTACAAAATCATGTCAGTGGGACAATTACGTGATTTTGATATAAAAAATGGCAATTGGACGGCGTATTGTGAGCGGCTCGAAATGTACTTCGTCGCGAACAAAGTGGACAAGACCGTTATGTTAGCCACGTTGATTTCCGTCATGGGGGAAGAGGCTTACGAGTTGTTATCTACTTTATCAAGTCCTAAGAAACCCTCGCAATTGACCTACGACGTTGCAGTTGACCTACTAAAAAAACATCTGCAACCTAAACCGTCAGTTTTAGCCGAGCGCTATAGATTTCGACAGCGACGGCAAATGGAGGGCGAGTTGATAGCGGACTACGTGGCTGAATTAAAAAAAATGACTATGAACTGTGAGTTTCAAACTACGCTGGAAGACAATTTACGGGACCAGTTAGTATGTGGCATAAAAAGTGAAATAATACGACAAAGGTTATTCGCCGAAGACAAGTTAACCTACAATAGGGCGGTTACATTATCATGCAACCTGGAGGCAGCTGAGAGGGACGCCAATGCAGTAGATCGCAACCCGAGTGCTTCCATGGAAGTAAACAAGGTACACATTATGACGAAATGCATGGCATGTGGCGATAATCAGCATAAAACGGAAAACTGCAAGTATCAGAACTACGACTGTAGTTTTTGCAAAAGGGTCGGTCATTTACGTAGAATGTGTCCGGAAAATCATGGCGAGGGCCACAATCCAAGACGAGGGTATGGAACGGCGGATGGGGCCGGGCGCGGATCACGCGGGTCGAGCGTGAGCAGCGGCGGGCGGCGCGGGCGCGGCGGGCGCGGGCGGCGCGGCCGCAGACACGCCGGCGCCTACTGGATGCGGGAGCCTGGCGGCGGCGGCGCCGGCGCCGAGGAAAACACCACGTCGGGACAGTCGGACGGGGCTGACGATGAGGGTGATAATGATTGCAACGAAGAACCGATGTATCAGATGTCTTTGACGAACTATAGACCGGTGTGTATGTCTCTTTTTGTAAATAATAGGCCCCTAATTATGGAGGTTGACACTGGGTCAGCTTTATCTTGTGTGAGCAGCGATACATATCGGCGGTGTTTTAATGACCTTGTTTTAAAGCCTTGTCGTTTAAATCTTAAGTTTTACGACGGCTCAGTGGTACAGCCTTTAGGGTATTTGGAAGTAAATGTCAGTCGCAATAATATAACGAAGAGATTAGATTTATATGTATTAGACAAAGCGACTACTAACTTATTGGGTCGTCAATGGTTGTGTGAGCTAGATATTAAAATACCTAGAATCAATTCACCTAACGTACTGTATAACAAGGAATTAGACAAAAATGTAATTATTAACGACCTTATTTCCAGACATGAATCACTGTTTGATGGCACACTGGGTCGGTTCACCGGCTCACCGGTGAAGTTAAGCGTGCGCGAGGGCGCCGAGCCTATTTACTGCCGCGCGCGACCTTTGCCTTATGCGATGCGCGCGCGCGTCGACGCCGAGCTGGACGCCATGCTGCGCGCCGGCGTCATCGAGCCCGTCGACCGCTCCGACTGGGCCACTCCTCTGGTAATAGCGAGCAAGCGGATGGCGGTATACGTATATGCGCGGACTACAAGGTAACACTGAACAGTCTTACAAGTTGACAGATATCCGGTTCCAAAATTAGACGACTTATTTAGTGGTATGAGTAACAATAAATATTTCACTAAGCTAGATTTATCTCTAGCATATAACCAGTTAGTGCTAGATGAAGATTCTCGCGCTTATACGGTCATTAATACTCATCGAGGGCTTTTCATGTATAACCGTTTAGTCTTCGGGTTAAGTTCAAGTCCTGGAATTTTTCAGAAATTTATGGTAAATTTATTAAGGGATATACCAGATGTTGTAGTTTTCTACGACGATATTTTAATTAAAAGTAAAGATATAGATAGTCATGTCAAAGCTATTGAACAAGTTTTTTCGGTCTTGCAAAGCAGTGGGCTTAAGCTCAAGAAGAAAAAATGTGAGTTCTTATCGAACCAGGAGTATTTGGGGTTCATTGTGGATGAGACTGGCGTGAGAGTTAACCCTGACAAAATTAAGCCGATCTACTATCGGCTTAATTTTGACATGCCACACCCAACGAATACTACGGAGCTGAAATCATTTTTGGGTATGGTTATTTTATGGAAAATTCGTAAAAAAATTATCGGATTATCTTGTCCCGCTTTATGACTTACTCAAAAAGGGGAGACAATTTATATGGGGTAAGAGACATAACGAGGCCTTTATGTACGTTAAGAAACTGCTGGTTAGTACGGAAGTGCTAGCGCACTACGACATAGCGCGTCCCACGGTGGTGACGTGTGACGCGTCTGCGCGAGGACTCGGCGCTCTGCTGGCTCAGCGCTCGCCCGACGGGAGGGAACGCGTCGTCGCGTACGCCTCGCGCGCACTTACCGAACATGAAAAACATTATAGTCAAATTCACAAAGAGGCACTCGCGATCATTTTCGCTGTAGATAAATTCCATCAATACTTATACGGAAGGGAATTTAGTTTACGTACTGATCACAAGCCTCTGGTGAGCATTTTCGGACCTAATATCGGAATACCCGTTACAGCGGCTAGCAGGCTGCAAAGGTGGGCGATTAAATTGTCTGCGTACGATTTCGCAATCGAGTACATCCGCACTGATAAGAATACGGCTGATGTTCTTTCTCGTTTAATTAAAACACACAGGGAGGACGTGGCGGCGGAAGAGGAGGAGCTGCCCGAGCAGACCTACTTACATTTTGCGGCCGAGGCTTTACTGCTAGATTATAAAGTACTCAAACGCGAGACCGGTAACGATCCTATATTGAGTCGGGTTATAGGGTACTTGGCCGATGGTTGGCCTTCGGATATCGAAATTAATGAACTTAAACCGTATTTCAATAGGCGTAACGAACTATACTGCGAGCTCGGTTGTATTCTTTGGGGACATCGCGTGGTAATTCCGGCTTCGTGCAGGGAACGAGTGATAAGCGAATTACACGAAGCGCATATGGGAATAATAAAAACAAAAGCATTAGCTAGAAGCTACGTATGGTGGCCAGGAGTCGACGAGGCAGTAGAAGCGAGATGCCGCGCCTGTGGGGTATGCGCCAGCGTAGCCGACGCGCCGGTGGCGCACGTGCCATGCGCGTGGCCGTGGCCAGACCGTCCTTGGGCTAGACTTCATATTGACTTCATGTCAATTTCGGGTCTCACGTATTTGATAACCGTAGATGCATGTTCAAAGTGGATAGAGGCTTCAAAAATGAGGACTACTACCGCGGAGTCGGTAATAGCTGTATTGCGCGAAATGTGGGCACGGTTCGGGCTCCCTAAACAGCTGGTTAGCGACAACGGTCCTCCATTTACAAGTTCTCAATTTGAATTGTTTCTTAAACGAAATGGAATAGAACACATTTTTTCATCGCCTTACCACCCGGCGTCCAACGGAGCCGCGGAAAACTCCGTAAAAATTTGTAAACGGGCCATTAAAAAGGCGCAAAAACAAAAAATTGACATCGATATAGCTTTGAACAGGTTTCTGCTAACGTACAGGAATACGGAACATTACACGACCGGTGAAAGCCCCGCGAAAATTTTGCAAGGTCGCAATTTGCGTATGCGTCTACATCAATTAAAACCGGAGCGCAGCGCGCGAGTGAGCGAGCACCAAACGCTGACGGCGGAGCGGGCGCGCGGCTCGCGGCGCCAGCTGCGCCCGGGGGACGCGGTGTGGTACCGCGACTATCGCGCCAAGGACAAATGGCTCGCGGGCCAGGTCACAAGGAAGTTAGGTAGTACCGATTATACAATAGACTCTAATATTGGAACCGGAATACACAGGCACATAGACCAGTTGAGACGTAGGGTGACCGACGAGACTATAGGTAGCCGTACGTACACCGCCATCGACCGCACGACGTCGATCTAGTAGCTCATTTGCGTTGCCGGAGGAGGGCCCTCGACCGGATGATGGTGGAGGCCTGATGACGCCGGGGCCGGTGGCGCCGGGCGAGGCGGAGCCCGTCCCGCCCGGGGTGCCGGAGAGGAGTGATCATGTTAGTGGCGCGGCAAGGGAAATAGGGGACGTAAACTTACCGACACCTAAGATATCACAAGACGGCCAACCGAGGAGAACAGTTAAACCGCCAGTGAGATTCGGTTTTGATGAATACTTCTAATATTTACTGTGTACCTAAATATATGAATAGGAAAACGCACGGTCTCTGCTTATTAACTGTTATAACGGTATTATTAAAGGTAACAATCAATTACTTAAGTTTGAAGAAATGGTATAAACGGATTGTATACTGTGTAATAATTTATTACCTGTTGTTATGCCTAACTTATTGTCATATAAGATAAATATGTTATTAATTTAGAATATTAAGATGTTTACACACTAACCAGTAACAGTCTGACCTCTGATTGCGCCTAGCGGTTAGGATTGTAGGGGTCAAATTGTACTGGGTACTAGATTTATAGTTGAGAAAATGTTAATGAATCAATAGGCCGTAGTAGTAACTTAATTACTGTTGTTTAAATACATCAAGATGTATTTAGGTAATAAAGGTGGAGGTGTTGTATATGTAGGGTAAGCAAACAATAACTGCCTAGCATTTTGTATGCGGGTAGCTTGTAATCTGTCTTGGATTAAATGGTGAACGCCCAGTACGTGTTTTATTCTAGTGTGTGTTTTTTTTTGTGTTTTATATACATATATAATTAAGGATCGCATGGTTTAAGTAAGTTTGTATGTTCTCTCTCGTTTGGTCGTGGTTTGGTCGTCGTTTGGTCGTTCTCGTTCGTGTCTCGTTTCTGTTGTTTTTTTTTCATGGTTATTTAAAAATAAATTACAGTATTTATATCTAATTAAAATATAGCGTCATAACACAAGCCTTATTGAGCTTCCTATGGGGCTAGTTCGATTTGTGTAAAATGTCCCCTAATATTTATTTATTTATTCAGAGGTGCTCCTGCGTATGGACTGTATCGGCATCTGCGGTTCCGACGTACACTACTGGCACAGCGGCGCCTGCGGCCACTTCGCGCTCAAGGAGCCTATGATCATGGGCCACGAGGCGTCCGGGATCGTCGCCAAGGTAACTGTGACTGCTCCCTAACCCTACGTCAGTCCATCTGCGGTTCCGACGTGCACTACTGGCAGAGCGGTGCCTGCGGCCACTTCGCGCTCAAGGAGCCTATGATCATGGGCCACGAGGCGTCCGGGGTCGTCGCCAAGGTAACTGTGACTGGTCCCTAACCCTACGTCAGTCCATCTGCGGTTCCGACGTGCACTACTGGCAGAGCGGCGCCTGCGGCCACTTCGTGCTCAAGGAGCCCATGATCATGGGCCACGAGGCGTCCGGGATCGTCGCCAAGGTAACTGTGACTGCTCCCTAACCCTACGTCAGTCCATCTGCAGTTCCGACGTGCACTACTGGCAGAGCGGCGCCTGCGGCCACTTCGTCCTCAAGGAGCCCATGATCATGGGCCATGAGGCGTCCGGGATCGTTGCCAAGGTAACTGTGACTGGTCCCTAACCCTACGTCAGTCCATCTGCGGTTCCGACGTGCACTACTGGCAGAGCGGTGCCTGCGGCCACTTCGTCCTCAAGGAGCCCATGATCATGGGCCATGAGGCGTCCGGGATCGTTGCCAAGGTAACTGTGACTGCTCCCTAACCCTACGTCAGTCCATCTGCGGTTCCGACGTGCACTACTGGCAGAGCGGCGCCTGCGGCCACTTCGTCCTCAAGGAGCCCATGATCATGGGCCATGAGGCGTCCGGGATCGTTGCCAAGGTAACTGTGACTGGTCCCTAACCCTACGTCAGTCCATCTGCGGTTCCGACGTGCACTACTGGCAGAGCGGTGCCTGCGGCCACTTCGTCCTCAAGGAGCCCATGATCATGGGCCATGAGGCGTCCGGGATCGTTGCCAAGGTAACTAACTGTGACTGCTCCCTAACCCTACGTCAGTCCATCTGCGGTTCCGACGTGCACTACTGACAGAGCGGTGCCTGCGGCCACTTCGTCCTCAAGGAGCCCATGATCATGGGCCATGAGGCGTCCGGGATCGTTGCCAAGGTAACTGTGACTGGTCCCTAACCCTACGTCAGTCCATCTGCGGTTCCGACGTGCACTACTGGCTGAGCGGTGTCTGCGGCCACTTCGTCCTCAAGGAGCCCATGATCATGGGCCATGAGGCGTCCGGGATCGTTGCCAAGGTAACTGTGACTGCTCCCTAACCCTACGTCAGTCCATCTGCGGTTCCGACGTGCACTACTGGCAGAGCGGCGCCTGCGGCCACTTCGTCCTCAAGGAGCCCATGATCATGAGCCATGAGGCGTCCGGGATCGTTGCCAAGGTAACTGTGACTGGTCCCTAACCCTACGTCAGTCCATCTGCGGTTCCGACGTGCACTACTGGCAGAGCGGTGCCTGCGGCCACTTCGTCCTCAAGGAGCCCATGATCATGGGCCATGAGGCGTCCGGGATCGTTGCCAAGGTAACCGTGACTGCTCCCTAACCCTACGTCAGTCCATCTGCGGTTCCGACGTGCACTACTGGCAGAGCGGCGCCTGCGGCCACTTCGTCCTCAAGGAGCCCATGATCATGGGCCATGAGGCGTCCGGGATCGTTGCCAAGGTAACTGTGACTGGTCCCTAACCCTACGTCAGTCCATCTGCGGTTCCGACGTGCACTACTGGCAGAGCGGTGCCTGCGGCCACTTCGTCCTCAAGGAGCCCATGATCATGGGCCATGAGGCGTCCGGGATCGTTGCCAAGGTAACTGTGACTGCTCCCTAACCCTACGTCAGTCCATCTGCGGTTCCGACGTGCACTACTGGCAGAGCGGCGCCTGCGGCCACTTTGTCCTCAAGGAGCCCATGATCATGGGCCATGAGGCGTCCGGGATCGTTGCCAAGGTAACTGTGACTGGTCCCTAACCCTACGTCAGTCCATCTGCGGTTCCGACGTGCACTACTGGCAGAGCGGTGCCTGCGGCCACTTCGTCCTCAAGGAGCCCATGATCATGGGCCATGAGGCGTCCGGGATCGTTGCCAAGGTAACTGTGACTGCTCCCTAACCCTACGTCAGTCCATCTGCGGTTCCGACGTGCACTACTGGCAGAGCGGCGCCTGCGGCCACTTCGTCCTCAAGGAGCCCATGATCAAGGGGCCATGAGGCGTCCGGGATCGTTGCCAAGGTAACTGTGACTGGTCCCTAACCCTACGTCAGTCCATCTGCGGTTCCGACGTGCACTACTGGCAGAGCGGCACCTGCGGCCACTTCGTGCTCAAGGAGCCCATGATCATGGGCCATGAGGCGTCCGGGATCGTTGCCAAGGTAACTGTGACTGGTCCCTAACCCTACGTCAGTCCATCTGCGGTTCCGACGTGCACTACTGGCAGAGCGGTGCCTGCGGCCACTTCGTGCTCAAGGAGCCCATGATCATGGGCCACGAGGCGTCCGGGATCGTCGCCAAGGTAACTGTGACTGCTCCCTAACCCTACGTCAGTCCATCTGCAGTTCCGACGTGCACTACTGGCAGAGCGGCGCCTGCGGCCACTTCGTCCTCAAGGAGCCCATGATCATGGGCCATGAGGCGTCCGGGATCGTTGCCAAGGTAACTGTGACTGGTCCCTAACCCTACGTCAGTCCATCTGCGGTTCCGACGTGCACTACTGGCAGAGCGGTGCCTGCGGCCACTTCGTCCTCAAGGAGCCCATGATCATGGGCCATGAGGCGTCCGGGATCGTTGCCAAGGTAACTGTGACTGCTCCCTAACCCTACGTCAGTCCATCTGCGGTTCCGACGTGCACTACTGGCAGAGCGGCGCCTGCGGCCACTTCGTCCTCAAGGAGCCCATGATCATGGGCCATGAGGCGTCCGGGATCGTTGCCAAGGTAACTGTGACTGGTCCCTAACCCTACGTCAGTCCATCTGCGGTTCCGACGTGCACTACTGGCAGAGCGGTGCCTGCGGCCACTTCGTCCTCAAGGAGCCCATGATCATGGGCCATGAGGCGTCCGGGATCGTTGCCAAGGTAACTGTGACTGCTCCCTAACCCTACGTCAGTCCATCTGCGGTTCCGACGTGCACTACTGGCAGAGCGGCGCCTGCGGCCACTTCGTCCTCAAGGAGCCCATGATCATGGGCCATGAGGCGTCCGGGATCGTTGCCAAGGTAACTGTGACTGGTCCCTAACCCTACGTCAGTCCATCTGCGGTTCCGACGTGCACTACTGGTAGAGTGGTGCCTGCGGCCACTTCGTCCTCAAGGAGCCCATGATCATGGGCCATGAGGCGTCCGGGATCGTTGCCAAGGTAACTGTGACTGCTCCCTAACCCTACGTCAGTCCATCTGCGGTCCCGACGTGCACTACTGGCAGAGCGGCGCCTGCGGCCACTTCGTCCTCAAGGAGCCCATGATCATGAGCCATGAGGCGT
The DNA here is from genome assembly GCA_945867215.1 of Epinotia demarniana. Classification (NCBI taxonomy): domain Eukaryota; kingdom Metazoa; phylum Arthropoda; class Insecta; order Lepidoptera; family Tortricidae; genus Epinotia; species Epinotia demarniana. Next base: position 2,499,504 of record OX244273.1, on the reverse strand, counting down.
CCGGGATCGTTGCCAAGGTAACTGTGACTGGTCCCTAACCCTACGTCAGTCCATCTGCGGTTCCGACGTGCACTACTGGCAGAGCGGTGCCTGCGGCCACTTCGTCCTCAAGGAGCCCATGATCATGGGCCATGAGGCGTCGGGGATCGTTGCCAAGGTAACTGTGACTGCTCCCTAACCCTACGTCAGTCCATCTGCGGTTCCGACGTGCACTACTGGCAGAGCGGCGCCTGCGGCCACTTCGTCCTCAAGGAGCCCATGATCATGGGCCATGAGGCGTCCGGGATCGTTGCCAAGGTAACTGTGACTGGTCCCTAACCCTACGTCAGTCCATCTGCGGTTCCGACGTGCACTACTGGCAGAGCGGTGCCTGCGGCCACTTCGTCCTCAAGGAGCCCATGATCATGGGCCATGAGGCGTCCGGGATCGTTGCCAAGGTAACTGTGACTGCTCCCTAATCCTACGTCAGTCCATCTGCGGTTCCGACGTGCACTACTGGCAGAGCGGCGCCTGCGGCCACTTCGTCCTCAAGGAGCCCATGATCATGGGCCATGAGGCGTCCGGGATCGTTGCCAAGGTAACTGTGACTGGTCCCTAACCCTACGTCAGTCCATCTGCGGTTCCGACGTGCACTACTGGCAGAGCGGCACCTGCGGCCACTTCGTGCTCAAGGAGCCCATGATCATGGGCCATGAGGCGTCCGGGATCGTTGCCAAGGTAACTGTGACTGGTCCCTAACGCTACGTCAGTCCATCTGCGGTTCCGACGTGCACTACTGGCAGAGCGGTGCCTGCGGCCACTTCGTCCTCAAGAAGCCCATGATCATGGGCCATGAGGCGTCCGGGATCGTTGCCAAGGTAACTGTGACTGGTCCCTAACCCTACGTCAGTCCATCTGCGGTTCCGACGTGCACTACTGGCAGAGCGGCGCCTGCGGCCACTTCGTGCTCAAGGAGCCCATGATCATGGGCCATGAGGCGTCCGGGATCGTTGCCAAGGTAACTGTGACTGGTCCCTAACCCTACGTCAGTCCATCTGCGGTTCCGACGTGCACTACTGGCAGAGCGGCGCCTGCGGCCACTTCGTGCTCAAGGAGCCCATGATCATGGGCCATGAGGCGTCCGGGATCGTTGCCAAGGTAACTGTGACTGGTCCCTAACCCTACGTCAGTCCATCTGCGGTTCCGACGTGCACTACTGGCAGAGCGGTGCCTGCGGCCACTTCGTGCTCTAGGAGCCCATGATCATGGGCCACGGGGCGTCCGGGGTCGTCGCCAAGGTAACTGTGACTGGTCCCTAACCCTACGTCAGTCCATCTGCGGTTCCGACGTGCACTACTGGCAGAGCGGTGCCTGCGGCCACTTCGTGCTCAAGGAGCCCATGATCATGGGCCACGAGGCGTCCGGGGTCGTCGCCAAGGTACCTAACTGTGACATGTCCCTATGCCTACGTCAGTCCATCTGCGGTTCCGACGTGCACTACTGGCAGAGCGGCGCCTGCGGCCAATTCGTGCTCAAGGAGCCCATGATCATGGGCCATGAGGCGTCCGGGATCGTTGCCAAGGTAACTGTGACTGGTCCCTAACCCTACGTCAGTCCATCTGCGGTTCCGACGTGCACTACTGGCAGAGCGGTGCCTGCGGCCACTTCGTCCTCAAGGAGCCCATGATCATGGGCCATGAGGCGTCCGGGATCGTTGCCAAGGTAACTGTGACTGGTCCCTAACCCTACGTCAGTCCATCCGCGGTTCCGACGTGCACTACTGGCAGAGCGGCGCCTGCGGCCACTTCGTGCTCAAGGAGCCCATGATCATGGGCCATGAGGCGTCCGGGATCGTTGCCAAGGTAACTGTGACTGCTCCCTAACCCTACGTCAGTCCATCTGCGGTTCCGACGTGCACTACTGGCAGAGCGGTGCCTGCGGCCACTTCGTGCTCAAGGAGCCCATGATCATGGGCCACGAGGCGTCCGGGGTCATCGCCAAGGTAACTGTGACTGGTCCCTATGTCAGTCCTCCTGTTCCTGAAATCCATAACCCTAAAAAGGTAGATTTCGACAATGTCTCGGCGACCCTAGTAATCCCTAAGGATACCCAAGTGACATCTTAATTTATTTTATTTATTTATTTTATTCTTCATGCTCGTCGGTTTAGGGGTACCTACTCTTGACCTTTCTTCAGGATTCCTCCGGTTTGGTCGGAAAAAGATCGAGGGAGAAAATGTATGTTTTTTTATACGACGACGGTGGCATTATGTTGTCGTTTGTTGTCCATGTTAGCAATCGTTCGGAACTAATTAAACTAGGGAACTAATTGAAGCAAACATCTTCCTGCTGACCTCGCCCACTTGAGGCACCCGTGATAAAGTTCGGTCTATGATAACTCCCAGGTTTTTGACTTGCTTTGCAAATGGGATCAAAACACCATTGAAATAAATCGGGTCAAGGTTATCAGGATCGTTCCTAAAATCTATAACAATATACCGTTAAATATTAGAAAAAGCGCCAGCAAGAATACCTTTAAGTCAAAGTTAAAAAAGCTTATGTTAAAACAAAGGGAAGATAAAATAAGTTTAATTACTTAGTTAAGAAAGTTTACGGAATAACATTTATATTGAACTTACATTTCTAACTTACACTACTACAATATCTAGTTAAGGTACTTAATTAATTTAAAACAGTAAAAAATGGGAGCTTATTTCTGCCAACAAACTGTTGTACAGTTTGGCGGAAGTAGAAAAGTAAACTTAAATATGTACTGTTTTTGTGAATAAACGCTTTATTTATTTATTTTTTTTTATTTTATCAATTTTTGGAAGAAGCTTAGAACTACCAACTACTACTACGACTCCAGTTTGAGATGCTCTCAAGGTCGGAGTTTACAGTACCGATGACATTCGAAAGATCATCACCCTGCGAATAAATTTGGAGGTCATCGGCATAAAGGTGATTATGCGAGGAAATATTATGGGTAATAGAATTAACAAATATTGAAAATAGCAAGGGAGATAACACGCCGCCCTGCGGGACACTGGCTAGCGTGTCACACCAAGTAGATAAGAAATCTTCCACCTTTATACGCTGCCGACGACCGCTTAAATAACTACGAAACCATTCAATTACTGCAGGAGATATATTAAGAGAACGCAGTATCCCAAGTACAATGTCAAAATTAACGGTATTAAATGCATTGCTAAAATCTAGCAGCATCAATACCGTCAACTTTCGACCATTCATCCCCGCACGAATATCATCAGTGATCTTAACGAGTGCGGTAGCCGTAGGTACTATGACCGGAACGGAAACCGGACTGGAACGGGTTTAGCAGATCGTTTTTGTTTAGGTAAGATGAAAGCTGCTGATGTACAAGCCGCTCCAGTACCTTAGACAAGAAAGGAAGGATGGAGACAGGGCGATATTCAGAAAATGAGGTAGGGTTAGCCTTTTTAGGAATAGGGATTACATGAGCAACCTTCCAGAGTGAGGGAAAAGCACAGGAAGAGATAGAATACTTACTTTCTACCAATATAGAATTGAATACGAGTGGTCAATACCACTCGTTTGTTAAATTTTCTATCGCTATTTCAAAATAGCATTTCATAATTTTTGTCAGTTTTCGAGTGAAAGAGTCGAGCGCTCGTAAGTCAAAAATCGGTCCCGTGGTTGGATCAACAAACATATAATCAACAATCATATATCTGAAAATCAGGCCTCATAGTTTTCTAGTATGGTCAGAAGTAGCGATTCGGACCTTCTGCTGCGGATAGCCTTATTTCTGAAGCCACACTGGCAACACACACTGGTCAAATAATTTTTAACGAAATTGAACCGTTTTGCAGGTGGGAGCCAAAGTGACGAACCTAGTGGTAGGCGACCGCGTGGCCATCGAGCCGGGCGTACCGTGCCGCTTCTGCGAGTTCTGCAAGTCGGGCCGCTACCACCTCTGCCCTGACATGGTCTTCTGCGCCACGCCGCCCGTCCACGGGAACCTCGCGCGCTACTACAAGCATGCGGCTGACTTCTGCTACAAGTGCGTATTAAGCTTTCGCCCACGCCTTCGTCGGTGTGTACTCGTCAATCTCTTCGAGGAATTAATACTGCCTATGCCTGGACAAAACATGTTATGATACTACCCGCAGACGCAGCATCAATTGCACTCCCATATATACATACACTTGATACACTCCACTCATCGTCCCTTTAAGAATTTAATGAATAATGATGTAAGTAAGTAAACGGTCCATGTCGCCCGCGCGTTACACCCCACCTTCGTTTCATACTTTTGCCGCTCATCCTGGACATGCACCGCACCAACATTTCACTTGGAAGTTACCACGATCAATTTTTTAAAGTATTACCAGTAACTACAGAGGGCACAAGTTCGACTCTTCGCCTGTGCTACAGACGATGATGGTTTATTTTTGTTTGTCTTATTGCAGATATAGTTTTCGCCGTATAAGTTGCAAATTAGGTCGCGTTTTAATTATTTGCCAAGAAAACGGTCATAAATCGTTCTAATCTTCCAGATTGCCCGACCACGTCTCAATGGAGGAAGGCGCGTTGCTGGAGCCGCTCGCGGTGGGCGTGCACGCGTGCCGGCGCGCCGGCGTCACGGGCGGCTCCACCGTGCTGGTGCTGGGCGCCGGGCCCATCGGCCTTGTCGTCATGATGGCCGCCAAGGCCTACGGTGCCAGCAGAGTGCTCATCACTGGTGAGCCACTTTACTTCTACTTTTCAGAAGCTACTGATAGTTCTCCTTCTGTCCGCATAAGGCCGCCGTGGCTTGGCGAGACCACTAGAGAGATGATTGGATTGAAAATAATAACATTAATTTCATATAATATTGTCATTGCCATGCCCTGACAGCGCCCATGTGTAACTGTATGTTTTATGTAAGATCTATAATACCATTGGTTGCAATAAGAATGATTATGAAAAGACAGCAGGAGTGACCTGAATCACTCAATCCAGAACAGTATTGAAATACATGAAGAGGCGTACTTCGAGCAGTTCCATAACGCTCGATAATGAAGAAATATTTGAGAACATCTTACACAAATCGAAGTAACCGCATAGTGAGCTTGAGCACTCAACAAATACTTAAATGCAAAGAATTCCAAGACTGAAACCTGCCCTTACCTTTAGAATTAGATCCATGCTCAGGACTGCAACGTTAGCTTGCAAGCAGGGTCACTAGCCACTAGGTCCCGGTCGTCAAGCTAAAATGGAGAAAAAATACTCCAATTCACTGAATCAGACTCCTGCTCCTGACCGATGATACAAATTAATATAGATTGTCTTTACTCGGTACAGGATTACCTTGTTAATTATTTACCGTCGTGTAGTTTGAACGTAAACAATATCGATGTCTCACATTCACAGACACCCACAAATCCCGGCTGGACTTCGCCAAGAAGATGGGCGCGGACGAGACCATGCTGGTGACACGCGAGGACAACGAGGCCGAGCTGGTGGCCCGCACGCACCGGCTGCTGGGCGAGCACCCGGACTTCAGCATCGACGCGAGTGGCGATCACCCTACTGTGCGGCTGGCCATGCTGGTGCGTATACGAGAGTCAATAATAATGTACTTTATAAATTTAATTTTTTCTTTGTTATTTTCTTCGAGTTAGAGAGAGTGGAAAGGATTTAATTAGGGGGTCAGAAACCTCTTCAGCGCGGCCTTTAAGGTGGCAGACACGTTTGCATTTGTTTTATATGGACGCTGCATGCCTGGCTGGCAGCGGAGAGGGTAACCAGGCTGTACTCTTTTAATATGTTCTGCGAGCGTATGATCGTTGCTTTTTCATCACTTTTTGACGTAGACATCCACAGCGGTAAGTGATAAAATGGTAACCATAATACGCCCGTAAGAAACTGTACTGTCAGATACTCTAGACACGGTAGCCGAGCTGGTGATGATAGTGATTCAACAGTAGCTTTCGATGAAGGAACACATCATGAGGTAACCGGTCTAATGCCCGCAGATGGCAGTCGTTTTCGTAAAATTCACCATGTTGCGATTTGGTCCCAGAGCGGCCCCGGGCTCCTTCCGGCACAGCCGGGAAACGCTTGGGGGATGATGATGCGACTATATGGCTATATGGTTGTTCCAGGCGACCAAGCCTGGTGGCGTGGTGGTGCTGGTCGGCATGGGCAGCCCGGAGATGACCGTCCCGCTGGCCGCGCCCATGAGCCGCGAGGTGGACGTGCGCGGCATTTTCCGCTACGTCAACGAGTGAGTACCTTACCTAGTACCTACATACAGTTTTGTTATGGAACGATACTGGCAACCTAACCGCACCACTACAAACGGGCCCTTTGAACGCCCGAGATATCACATGCTTTAAGGTCGGGTGGGTAAGAGGCTGACAAGGCCTAATTTTGTTAAAATTGATGTTATTTAAGCAGTTTTTTTAAGAAATATATTTTTTCTAATACATAAAAAAAAATGTTAATATTCATCATATTTCAAAGACCGTGGACGGACTCGATAGGTACATAACGAAATCGGCTGCATAGAAAATAATTGCAAAGATTAAAATCATCATTAAACGGTTCTGTCTTTATTATTTTAACGTATGGGTCTGCAATATTCATATCTAAACCGCTAACGAGTCAGATTCACATATGATCCACACTTTTCTTTATTTCAATATTTATTTATTATTATCTTTTAAGACCTGGCAGCCCAGTAACACTCGCTCTCGTTTACTCCGATACGAATAGACAGTGTTCGCCGTATACGTATCCCGAATCCTCAAGGGCATTTTAGTGTTGGCAGCGTTGGAAGGGTTTGATACCTTTACCACAGGGGACATGCGTAGGTATTGGCGGATAGGTACAGGATTTTAGTTTAGAGGATACTTGTCACCTTGTGTTTAGATTTATGTAGCGATTCAGATGCTTTTGGAGGGAGCTTGAACCTCTTAGCCCCTCCTCGATTTTCTAGTGGGCATTTATTTATTTATGGAATCATAGGAAATTGAAATTAAAGCAAATGCCAAAGCGTTACAAAGATTCGATACCAAAGCTACTTAATTACTTAGTAAGTAAATTAGAACTAGGGTCCGTCAACAGGATACCTGTCTTACTTCATCTCAAGCAGTATATCATGAAAATAATAAAACCCACCAAAATTAGCAAAATGTTAGACTTGTTGAATTTCATCCACTAGCTGTCACAAACAAGTTACATGCATGCGCAAGTCCTTCGCCTTTATCACACTGTGATAAGTATGTTCTAGAAAAAAGCCGTTCTCCCCGCCACGTATAGTTTTTACTTTGTGTTTTAATATGAGCGGTCTTCTGGGCTGGGCCTCCTGTTTTAATCAAGTGGGCAATTAATATGAGGTAGGACCAGCACACATTTCCCAAACCTCTTTATTATTAGTGAGATAAGCTGTACCTAACTGTAACTAAAATATAAGAGCGTTACTCACATTGCATTACCATGTTATTTTTACTCTGTATCCAGATACCCCATAGCGCTGTCTATGGTAGCGAGCGGCATGATCAACGTGAAGCCTCTCGTGACGCACCACTTCTCGCTGGAGGAGACTCTGGAGGCCTACGAGACCGCGCGCCAGGGCGTCGGCATCAAGGTCATGATACACGCGACGCCCAGGGACACCAACAACCCACAGAAGTTCTAAAAATACTAACCAAAGTGCACGCGTACATAGGCTTTTAGTGGGGCCTATATTTAGGGTTGTAAAACCGACCCATAGTATCACGAAGCCACTACTGACGCATTACTTCTCGCTCGAGGAGGTACTGGAGACCTGTGAGGCCGCACGCCAGGGACACCAACAACCCACAGTCAAACGGCTCCGGTGAAGAATCAACCTTAATAGCAAGCACTTGTTATTAACCAGCTTGCTTTGTTGCTTGCATAACCAGCGACCGCCCAAGTGGCCATGCAGGTGGTGCCGACTCTGTATTTCGCAACACTTTATAATTAATTTTAATTGATTTATGTTAATCTTTTTGTAATTCCGTCATAAAAGGAGTTTAACTTTGCATTCATTGGTTTCTCTCGAATCCTCCTATAATACATAGTTAATTGGCGCAGTCGAGAAACGTACCCCACGGGCGGGTTCGCGAGCGATCACCGAATTACCAAAATCTAAATTTGGCGCTCGCTTAGCGCCCGGGGAGCTGTCCGGTTATAATATAACGTCGAGGGCGGAACCTACGAGCTGTGGGCGGAGGGTATCCAGAATTCGATACCGCAGAGAGCCAGAAATGTATTTAAGTACTTTAGAATCGTTCTAGAGTTGCTTATGTTAGGAAAGGAAGTACTGTAATAGTCGTAATTATTTTAATGCTCAAAGACTTTCCATACACGGCAATTGAGCACTCCTAAGCTAGGCAGTAATAATAGATTCGTTTTACTAGACGGTCTTAGGAATATTAATTAAGATTTAAGTTCTGAATCGGACTCGGAACCTGACGTAGTTAGTATGGCAGATCTAGATTCAATTTTTAAAGCCCTGCTCTTGTTACCCGAGTTTGACGGATTAGAAGATGAGTTTGTTCGCCCCGATCAAGCATTGGCTAATTACGCACTTATAAATGGTATCTATCTATCTATCTATATATATAATCCCCCGTGTGGTGTCGGGTTAGAATTTCACCACCCCCTTTCTTCCCGTGGGTGTCGTAAAAGTCGACTAAGGGACCAGTGTTGAAGTGTGTTGTGGGCGATGGGCTAGCATCCTATCACTGCAATATCACATTTTAATCGATCTTTTATACCCACATTTATGCTAAAAGTGGCGCTGAAACATACGTTTCATGTGCTCTGCCTACCCCTTTTGGGAATAAAGGCGTGAATGTATGTATGTAATGTATGTATATATAATAAAGCTGAAGAAGGTCGAAAGTCTGTACATGGAAGATATTCGAAAATAAGTTTGCGGGGGCTTAGAATCGATAACAGAACACGGTTCAATTTTTTTTAGAATTTTTGTCTGTTTGGTCTGTTTTCGGCTAAACGGATTTTGATGCAAACTTTACTAATCTGTCGAGAAAATTCCCGGCCAATATAAAGGCTATAAAACATATTAAGATAATGGTGCATAGGGATTAAAAATGGGGTTGAACTTTGTATGGGAACTTCTTAAATCTATGAGCTAAAGACTTGAAATTTGACAAGCAGTTTCTTGACTAGAACGTAAGAAGAACCCCATTCAAACTTTTAGAAAAATATAGATAAAACGTGAAAAAACCCGGGATGTAAAGTAGTGGTATTCGGCTAAACACTACCTACATCTACATATTAATCAAAACTGGTTGATACCTCCACCGATAGTAACTGTTATTCATAAGAGACGAGAGAAGTATATTGAAAAACCAGCAACCTTGATCTCCACCTTCGTATATTTACTTAAATCAGAGGTGATCTAAAGTTGTTTGAAGATTGAATTGAAAAAGTATCTCGAATTATCACAGTTCACCAACGTCAAAGGATGTGGGTATAAAATTTGGACAAAACGGCATTCCGCGGACAATTCAGTATCTACTTATGGCATCGATTTTTAAAATGAACAAAACTCCCGTGACTTTCTGAAATATTATTGGCAGCGCATAAGGAGCGCCCCCTGAAGGGATCTTCTTGGGCCTTAAAATCCTACGAAACCTCAGCCTTCGCTTCGCTTCCTCTTCGCTTGCCTGCCCGTTTACCTTCGGGATTTTGGTCCTCAAGTTTCGCTTGCAAGCCACCGGAAGATAATGAGTGTCCTTAGCGGTCATTGCTCGCATTGAGACCGTTCTCAGAAGGGTTGCTTTTGGCCTTACATTCCAACGAAAAGGCCTTGCTTGCCTCGCCACTCGCCTTCGGAACTTTGGCCTGGAATTTAGCTTGCAAGATACCTGGGAATAGCAAGTGTACGAGGGGGCTCGCTATCAGATTTCACTTGCAAGACACCGGGAGATAATAATAATGAGTGTCCGTCGGGAGCATGTCGGGAGTGTACGGGACTTACTTCGCCCTTCGCCTGGCCACTCAACTACGGGATAGTAAGTGTCCGTGAGGGCTCGCTTGCCTCGTCGCTCATCTTTGGTACTTCGGCCCTCGTGCTCGCCTAGCGTAGCGGTCTCTAAAAGCATCCTATAGGCCTTTACTTACTACGAAAAGCTCAGCCTGTAATATAAGTGGCCTTCAGCCCCCAAGTGCTTTTTAAGGGTTAATTTGGATCTTTCATTGTTACGAAAATTTGCCTGGCCGCTCACCTTCTAGACTTTGGTCTCCGGATACTCCGGATACGAAGACACCTGGGGATAGTAAGTGTCCGTGGGGGCTCACCCACGGGCCTTCAGCCCCCGAGCTCACATAGCGACCGCTCTCTAAAAGCATGCTTAGGGCATGTCATTCCTACGAAAAAGTCAGGTTTCAGCTGCCTCCCCGTTTACCTCCAGATCTTTGGTCCTCAGGTTTCGCTTGCATGTTACTCGGAGATAACGAGTATCCGTGGGGATCGGGCCTTAGGCCCTCGAGCTCGCATTGAGACCGCAATCTGAAGGATTGCTTTAGGCCTGTAATTCCATGAAACGCTCGGCCTTCGGCCTCTCTTGTCTCACCGCTGGGCAGTTTGGCCTCAGGTATCGCTTGCAAGACACCTTAGGATAGTGAGTGTCCATCGGGCTCGCCCTAGGGTCTTTGGACCTGGGGCTCGCATATAGGGAGCGCTCTCTAAAAGGATACTTTGGGCATCTGTATAATATTATTGACGACCAAGTTTATGAGGGTGTTTATTTGAACGGTTACACTCACAATCTATGGAAATTAAATCTTTATTTTCAGTATGTAGTAGTATGGTTAAACATAAGAATACCGTGTAAACCATAATTTATGCGCGTACGAAGTCGCGGGCAGAAGCTACATAATATGTAGCTTCTGCCCGCGACTTCGTACGGGGCCTTATTATATTATAATAAGGCCCCGTTCGCACGAGCGCTTTTTCAACGCGCGTTAAAAAAGCGTTGAAATGACACAAATTGATAACCATGTATATATTCACACGAAGGCAGTTTTAAAGCGCGGCGCTTTTTTATCGAGCACTGTTCGATTTTAGACGTTGGGCGTTGGACGTTAATTCGAATTTAGCATACGGAACTCCGTAAACGTTTTTTTAACGCCCGTTGAAAAAGCGCTCGTGCGAACCGCGCCTAAAGCTGAAGACGGTCGGCGGCGTCAGACGGCCTATGTACTATTCTGATATATAAGGTACATAACTGGAAAGTTTCATTTAAATTCGTCCAGTAGTTTTCGAGATTAATTGGAACGTAGGTACATCCACCTATCCATCAAAACTTTCGCATTTATGATATTAGTAGAAAGTAGGATAGCTTACCTACCTTTGGAAATACCTACTCAATTTGCATAGGTAAGGTAGGTATTGACGAAGTGGTAGCTACCATGTATGTAATAGGTAAAGTCTCGTCGTAGGTATGGAGTAGTACTCGACATGTTTCATTGCACTCAACACAACACAAACACGCCAACATTTGAATTACTTACAAGTGTAGTATAAGTAATACCTACTTGCGATACGTTTCTCTCACAACAATTGAAAATGAAAATTAACAAATACAGGTTGGTGTCTCTTTTTAAGTATCGAGATACCTGTGTGAAGAGACACCGCTCCTCCGCAGAGTGTAGCTTAACATGCACAGAAATTAAAAACTAAGATAATGAAATACAAAGATCATTAAAAACTAAAGCGGTCAAGCCGTAGGCCGCCGTAGTGTGTGTGTGTGTGTGTGTGTGTGTGTGTGTGTGTGTGTGTGTGTGTGTGTGTGTGGGGGGGGGGGGGGGGGGGGTGAGAGAGTCAGTGCGTGGCAGAGTGTGTGCACGCATATGGGTGTAGATCTATTTAGATATATAAAGTCATATTTGCAATCTATTTGTCTGAAAAAAACCATACAAAACCAAAATTGCCTCGATAGAAAACAATCGCCAAAACATGTCTTATTTTTACCTAATTTCAATTGTGTGCCGTTCCCGTGCATATAATTTACGTAAAAATTTAGTGTATAAAAGTATCTTTAATTAGTTTAAAATAACAATATGGACATTATCATAATATGAATTACAAATCAAGTCGGAATACAATGGTGTAAAGAATGATAAAATTAAAATACGTAAAAATAAATAAAAGTAATACTACGAGTACATCCCGCTCTGCGTCAAGCCCGAACCAAAGGTCCCCAAAATGCTAGCGGCATTGCCTCGCTGAACAGCAATGGAGACCTGTTGGACGAGCCATGACCCGGAGCGGGGGTCAAGGCCCCTGTCCCTTAATCGTCTGCCTAACTCCTTGCACAGCCCGAGAGCCTCACTGCCCCAGGGCCCAGCTGTCTCCACAGCAACCGGAACGAAATCATAAGTCGGTTCCAAGGCAGAGTACTTTGCGTGTTTGAGCTTGGCGGCATTTTCGGCCGCCGAACCAGCTGACTTAATTGTGTGCTTTAGATGGGACGCTGCAAAAGTGCTAACACAAGTTGCATCCCATAGGAGGCACCGCCCTCTCTGCCAGGGAACCAACGTCAACCCGTCCGGTCTTTTTCCGTCAGTCCGAGACAGACCCGGGGGCTCCAGGATGCACGGTACGTTGGCGGACACCATAGCCCGACGCACGATCTCATTGATAGAATGGTGTCTAGGGAACCGACCCGCACATCTTTTGCAGCTTAGCCCGTGGTGGCCATTCTCCTCCGCCATTGTCCCACAAACGCATCGGTGCGCTTCGCATACCTTGCTCCCCAGCCTTAAAGCAACTGCTATCCTCAGGGAGTCGTTGTCGAGCAAAGTGCCGAGTTGAGGGGAAGGCAAGGCATGCAGCCACGCACCGGATTCGGGCTTTGTGAGAGCCTTGAGACGTGCTAGGTCAGTCCCCGAGGCATCACTCAACAAATGAGAAAACGTTTGCTGACATAGAATATCGTCCCATCCTCTTTGGACCGTTAAGCTATCCGGATGATCATTGGACGGACATAGTGTCGCCCACTTAGCCAGGGCCTCGGTTACGAATGGAACTCGAATGCTGCTGCCATCAAATGATAATATTCGAGCAACAAGATCCGACGAACCATGTGCCGACGCTAAAAAGGCTACCAGACCTATGTCCTGGACCCGACGCACGCCCAAGCCACCGTACCGAACTGGCAGAGCCGCCTGACACCATTGTTTGTCGTCTAAACTCACATTGAGTATTGACTCTAAACAAGATTTAATAGTGTCATCGAACGATTTCAAATCCGTGTCATAAAGCCAAGTTGGAGACGTCCGTAACATATACACCATGCGAGGCAGAGCAAAGCAGTTTCGCAGCAAGATAAGGGAAACATGTCCCGACAATTGTGTCAAATGTTCCTGTGCCGCCGAAAGTGCTTGTCTTTTGGCTTGAAGGGCCGAACTAACACCCTCGGTGAAAATTGGAGCACCCAGTAAATTGAAAGAATGTTCGTGTATTTGTCTAATGCCAGGTAAAAGTGACTCTATTTCTGCGAGAGAGTTGGTGTCTAAAAAACTGCAAGTATAAAACTCGCACTTAGACGGGTTTATTTCAAGACCAATTTTCTTCAAGGCAGGTATCAATGTTTTCAAGTCGTTTAAGACCACTTCTGGAGTTCCTCCTATAGTGCCATCATCCAGATACCACACGTTAAGGGGCGCCTTTAATCCAGAAATAATCTTTTGGATGCCGAGACAAAACATCAAGGGCCCTAATGGGTCGCCCTGCTGGGCACCAACTTGCGACTGTATTAAACTGCCTGAGAAGAAAAGATTACTTGAGGAGGCGTAACATTGGTAAATGAAAGGGTAAAGAGAAGGAGTTTGCTCTAAGGTTTCGTTGAGAATAGTGTCCCTTTCTAGGCTATTGAAAGCGTTTTTGATATCGATTTTAACGATTATGGTATTGGATGATCTGCGATGTAAAGCAAAAGACCGGGTGGCATGTATTGCCGCCTCACAACCAAGTCTGGTACCGAAGCCCATTTGAATTGGTTGCAGATAGTCAGACATAGCTTCTCTAACAGATTGGCAACAGAGCTTAGCCGTAAGACGACGAAAAAAGCTGCCCACCGCAATTGGTCTAATACCACCATCTTTTTTAGATAAGGCACATAACGAAGCACCATATAGGAACGGTCTCACCTCCAAGTTTAGCATACCTCTCAGTAAAAAATTGCATAATTTTGTGAGTGATTCTAACAATCGGGGACCATTATTTCCTGCGGAGGGTGAAGTCAACTCTTTGAGATGCTGCGGTCGCAGACCATCTAGACCGGATGCAGACCCATTGTAGAAAGACGCAATTGCGTTGGCTACGTCCGAAGTTGTAACAGAAAGGAAAGGGCTTGTTAAACTCGGTTCAGGTGGTAAGATTATTGACCTCGATGGGCTGGGGTGTTTGTCTTTCAAAGCATGTAGTGTAGTTTCATTCACAGGAGCGAGAGTAGCGTCGGAAAGGAGCAAACGAACCGCTCCTCTTAAGTCTCCGTCGTGTACTTTGGCTTCGATGGAACGATATATCGAAGTTTGTTTTATTGGGGACTGTAAAATAGCGAAGTACAAATTAGAGTCATTGATATTATTTTTAACTTTAGTCGTCAACGATTTCTTTTCAGTCTTATCTGGTACCCTCAAGGCTGAAAAAGAGAAAGAGAGTAAAGTAAACCAATTTTCAACACTGTTCGAAAGCAAACAATCCTCAATAACCGTGCATAGCTTACCGGCAGCTAAACATCTGGCACCCTTGGGAATATGGGTCAAAACTCGAATGCTAGACTTTAAAGTTGGTAAGTCGTTTAGACTAACGTTCGCATGTTGCGTTTGGGAAGAAATGTCCGAAGTCCCAAGGAGCGCTGCTCGAGCTAGAGGAATATGATCTTGCCATATTTGGGTTGTTTGTGTGGTGTTTAAAGGTGTTGGAGCAGGTGGCTGCGTATGGTTAGCATGAACACGACTTATATGGATGTTCAGTCCCCTCTTTTTAAAATAACGAATCTGGGGGCAATAGGGGCATTGCACGGAGCTATCCAGAGGCAGAGACAGGGGAGGAGCCATATTTACTTGGTTTGAAGTGGATCCTATTATGTTGAAGAGTATGATTAAAACTAAACAAGAAAAACTTACAGTTGCAAATATAAAAATGTAGTATAAAAATACCGCAACAAAGTAGAGCATGTACAGTCCTTTACATTATTGTTTAGCCGCTGAGAAGAGCGTAGGCAAGGACGTAAAATATAAATACACAATGCACTAAATATTAATCACACTTAACTGATTATAAACAAATTAGAAAACACAACAAAGAATGACATCAGTGACACTGGAAACTGTCAAAAACCCGGGGCGCAGCCCCCCATACGCAAGCGATTTTCTTGTTTCTCGGGCGCGGATTGTTTTCGGACAGGACTCCGAGTGTGCGGAGGCCGTTGGCCGTGGCCGGCGATGTTTACATGTCCCGACAAAATCGTCGGATCGGTCTGGATGGGTCCTCAATGGGTCGGATCGATACGGGGATCAATGAAATATGTATTTCGCCGAGTTATAACAATTGAAATACTTTTTCTGCGAATCTTCGTGTATAATATTGTACACGAAAGTATTTAAAGTGAAATAGGTGCCTACATAATCACTTATTAATTGTGTATGTATATTTTAACGGTATTTATATTGTATTTTTACTATGATTTTAACATTGTTTATTTTTATTTAGAATTAATTATCCACTAGTTGTTAAATGACAATCCGTAAGAGTGAGATTTATGTATCATTTTCTGATAATAAGCTTTCTACAGCGGAATAGCTTTTGTCTTTTAGCCATGTCGTAATTTTATTTTTACACTCTTTCAAGGATGTAGGGTAAATGTCAGTAAGGGGATTTATTAGGTTGTATAGGTGAGTGGGCTGGAACTCGTATTGTCTCCTAGCGTAAGCAGAGTTAGCTGTCGCGGGGGGGATTGTCTTTGGCAGTCTCCTTCTCGTCACTATGGTGTTAGGTTTATAAGAAGTGCTTTTGTGTCTTCTCAAGATAGCATGTAACACATACAACTTTCTGACAGACATCAGCTCGCAAATTTCGTATAACTGCTTTGTAGGGAATCTAAAGGGTTTGGAGTACATCACCTTCAGCAGTGCTCTTTGTGCTCACTCTAACTCAATAAATTTCGATTTGGTGGCACCACCCCATATAGGAATGCAGTATACAAGTACAGACTGGGCCAGGGAAACGTAAATTTGATTTAGTAGATTCTTCGAGGCTATATGTTTAAGATTTTTAAAGATGTACATCATTTTACGTATTCTGGTTAAGATAAGTTCAGTATGCGTATGCCACGAGAGTCGCTGGTCAAGCATGATGCCAAGGTATTTTGCTTGCTCTGCCCTGTTGATTACTGTGCAGTTGCAGTTCGTGCTGTCCGTATCACTACAGGTATGTATCCTAAGTCTAAAACTAGCGTCGGGTTGGGTGCTTCGGTATTTGGTGAAACAAATGTAATTTGATTTGCTAGTATTTAAGGTGAGGAGGTTCGCTTGAAGCCAGCAGGCAACCAGTCTCAGTCCACACTCGGCAGTCTTTCTAACGTCTTCCCAGTTGTCTCCCCAGAACACTACAGCTGTATCATCTGCATATGCAAAGACTGAGCCTCTATCAATGGGTAAGAAGCTGAGCTGATTAATATATATGAGGAAGAGAGTCAGCCCTAAAACGCTTCCCTGAGGGACACCGTAGGCTACGTCACATTCATCACTAGTGAATTTCCCTATTTTAACCCGTTGCTTACGTCCATTCAAGTAGCTAGTTAGTAGAGAGAGAGGGATTCCTCTGATACCTATCCTCTCCAGGGTGTTTACAAGTGTGGGAACAGAAACAGTATCAAAGGCTTTCTTGAGGTCAAGGAAAACGGTAATACACTTCTTCTTCTTGTCCACCTTATCAACTATCAGAGAGGAAAGTGCTGTCACAGCGTCTTCAGTGGACGGTGGTGGTGGATATTGCAGGGAGGACTGATATTGGTCTATAATCAGATATGCAGTTTCTGTTCCCACCCTTATAAACAGGAGTGACCATAGCTACCTTAAGGAAGTCTGGAAATTCACCGTGTTCAAAGCATAGATTTGCAAGGTGGGTCAAAATAGGGACCACCGCAGCACTTGCCATCTTTAGAAACTTGGTAGGGATATTGTCCCAACCAGGTGCACTTGAGAACTTCAGATTTGACAGGGTTGGGTATACTTCATTGGGATTGGTATCGGAGAGAACAAATGAGGACAGGTGAGAGCTGATAAAGGCGTTGTTGTTATTAAAGTTAGTTCTTGGTGAAATATTTTGCGCTAGGGCTTTCCCAATATCCGCAAAATAATTATTAACTGAGTTAACCGAGTCTGAGGGCAAAGTGCAGATGTTTAAGAGTTCACAGCTATCGTTTTTTTGTACTTTTTCTGTGTGTGATATCATTGATCGCCCGCCATAGAGTTTTGGAATTCCGTTTGGCCTTATTTAATATTTCCTTGTCATATTGTCGCTTTAGTTTTTTAATGAGCCCGTTGCAATTACATGATTGAATATGTGAAGTGGAGGTGTTGAATGGTGTTTAAAGATTGGTTTCACTCCACTGAGGTTTCAGTGCCTAGGTAGTTGTATTTATAACATACCCAGCAAAAGTAGATATTTAGTATTTATGATCGTCCACTTGTCGCTCAACTCTCCCAATTTGCACGAGTTTTTAACCCCCGACGCAAAAAGAGGGGTGTTATAAGTTTAACGTGTCTATCTGTGTATCTGTCTGTGGTATCGTAGATCCCAAACGGATAGCCCGATTTTAATGCGGTTGTTTTGTGTAATAGTAAAATTATCACTTACACAAAACAACCGCATTAAAATCGGTGTTCTTAGCCATGTTTCATGAAAATCTGTCTAGCCGTTTTTGAAATATTGAACTTTCATATTCATATTCATATTCATTTATTAGTTGCAACCATGGTATTACAGGTGTTCTTAAATTAAGGTGAGTACAATCATGGACCCTACTAGGGCGTAGCAACATTTGTATTTCTACTTACTTCTAAATGCACTCTCTTATAAAAATAATAATCTATAAACATTAATAAAAAATTGTATAATAGGTTATTAAAAATCTAGTATTTACAGTATTAAAATAATTAAAATCAAATATTTACAGTATCAAAACAATTAAAATCAGATATTTACGGTATCAAAATAATTACAATCTAATATTTACAGTAATAAAATAATTAAAATTGAGTGTTGTCTATGCAACTAATCACATTATTTTATCATTATAACAGTTATCCTGCTCCATTTTTATTAAATACATAATTATTATTTTTTATTCCAATTTTCCATAAATTCGCGTACATTGTATGGGCATTCAGTTATAAGGTAACACTTAAGCTTATTTACAAAATTATTATATTTGGTTTCATTTTTTATATACTGAGGGATCTGGTTATAAATTCGAATGGACATTGAGTAAGGGCCTTTACTGAACATTTGGAGGTTAGCTGGAATTGCTTGCACAAGTTTATTCCGATTTCGTAAGTTGTGTAGTTGTGGTTTGGGGTTTTGGTTTTTAAACAAGTTTTCGTATTTTCGCACAAATTTACAAGTTTCCAAGATGTATAAGGATGTGAGGGTGAGTATATTTAATTTCGCGAAATGTGGTCTACAACTTTCTTCAGTTGTTATTTTGGCAAGAACTCGTATGCATCTTTTTTGTAGTACGAATAGGTCGTTAATGTTTACACTATTTCCCCATAAAATTATGCCATATTGGAGCCATGACTGGGCAAAAGCATGGTACGCAGATACAGCAGTTTTTAAATTGGTGTTTAATAATATTTGCTTGAGCGCATATGCAAATCTTGATAATTTGGCCGAAGTTTTATCAATGTGGGCTTTCCAGTTAAGGTTTTCATCGATGCTGAAGCCGAGTAGAGGGCAGGTGCTGGTGAGTTCTAGATTTTGTGATTAGTATGAATAGTTAATTTGTAAAGCTAATCTTTGATGGGGTCTAAATTGGACTAAGTTCGTTTTTTGCAGATTTATAATTAGGTTGTGTTCTTCAAGCCATGGTAAAACAGTATTAAATATGGTGTCTATGGTGTTTGTAACTTCAACGGGGTTCGTGCTAGGAAATATGATAGAGATGTCATCTGCATAGAGTAGGGATTTGATATTAATAGTGTCAAGTAATTTAGGTAAGTCGTTTATATAGAGTATAAATAAGATGCAACCCAATACACTACCTTGAGGGATAGAGCAAGTTGTTATTATAGTGGATGATCGTACTTTAGATAATGTTTTAGTATTGTCATTGTAGAATTCTATTTCAACTATTTGTTGGCGGTTTCTGAGGTAAGACTTAAACCATTTATACGCAGTGCCACGAATACCTGCTCCGTATAGTTTATTTATAAGTATATCATGTCGGACTCGGTCATATGCTTTGCTCATATCTAGGAGCAACCCAAATGCATGTTTTTTATTATCAATTAAGGTTAAGGCTTCTTGAACAAATTTATATACTGTTAGGGTAGTAGATCTCTGTTTCCTAAATCCGTATTGTCGTTCATTAAACACGTTGAATTTGTTGCAAAATGATGTAAGTCGATTTGCCATAATGGATTCGAAAATCTTTGAAAAAGTGTTGAGCAAAGCTATGGGTCGATAATTTTGGGTGTCTGAGTGATCTCCTTTTTTATGTACTGGTTTTATTAGTGAGATTTTAAGGCTTTCTGGGAATATTCCTGATGAAAATGACTGATTTATCAGGGCTGTACGAGGATTTGTTAACTTTGAAATGGAAATGTCGGGGGTTTTTCAACTTTTCTCAGTAATGTACGAGTAACAATAATATCAATACCTATGGTATGTTTTAAGTATAGTTCCCCTCCGTTAGCCCTAATAATTTCATACCTAATTTCACTAGACCTAATGTCGTTAACCCTAAAATCACAAACCCGAATTTTCATAATTCCTAATTATTCATTAGCCCTAATTTTAGTATCCCGAATTCTCATAATGTCTAATTTGTCATGACCGAATTCTTACTAAGACTAATTTTATCTGACCGATTTTTTCCTTGGCCTAATATTGCAAATAATGACTACACCTTATTATCAATGTCTCTAAAATCACTAAACCGAATCTTCATTTTGCCTAAGTATTTTAGCCCTAATGTCATTATCCTGAATTGTCAGTAGTACTAATTTTATTTCACCGGGTTTTTCTTTTTAGGGTTCCGTACCTCAAAAGGAAAAAACGGAACCCTTATAGGATCACTTTGTTGTCCATCTGTCTGTCTGTCTGTCTGTCAAGACCCTTTTTCTCAGGAACGAGTGGAGGTATCAAGCTGAAATTTATATAAAATACTCAAGACTATTGTCCCTTGAAGCTGTGAAAAAATAAAACTTAAAAGCCAACGCAATCAAAAGATACAATCGTTTATGCTGCAAATTTTTGAGTTTTTCGACACTCGCAAAACCTACGGGGTACTTCCCGTGAACTCAGAAACTTGAAATTTGGCATGAAGCAACGTCATATATCACAGACAAAGGAAAAATTACGAAATGTAGACATTTTTAGTAAAATAATACAAAAAAATGCTTTTTTAAATTTTAAACTTAACACCTTTTTCCTCGTAAACGTGTGGAGGTATTGAATTGAAATTCATGTCAAATACTCAGAGCTATAGGACCTTTCAGATGTAGCAAAACCAAACTTTTATGTCAACGCAATCAAAAGAAATTGCAATTTAAGTCGCATATTTTGAAACTGAGTACTCACAACAAACTCAAAACCTAAAGGGTACTTCCCGTTAACTCAGAAACTTGAAACTTGGCACAAAGAAACGTCATATAGCACAGACAAAGGAAAAATTACGAAAAGAAGACATTTGTATTAAAATCATACAAATATCATTTTTTGAAATTTTAAACTTACTACCTTTTTCCTCGTAAATGCGTAGAGGTATTAAATTGAAATTCATGTCAAATACTCAGGGCTATAGGACCTTTCAGATGTAGCAAAACCAAACTTGTATGTCAACGCAATCAAAAGAAATAGAAATTTAAGTCGTATAGTTTGAAACGGAGCACCCGCAAGAAACTCAAAACCTAAAGGGTACTTCCCGTTTACACAGAAACTTGAAACTTGGCACGAAGAAACTCCATATAGCACAGACAAAGGAAAAATTACGAAAAGTAGACGTTTTTAGTAAAATCATACAAAAAACATTTTTTGAAATTTTAAACTTACTACGTTTTTCCTCGTAAACACGTCTAGGGGTATTAAATTGAAATTCATATCAAATACTCATGTCTATAATACCTTTCAGCTGTAGCAAAACGAAAGTTTTACAAGTCCACGCAATCATAAGAAATAGCAATATAAGTCGCATAATTCAAAACTGAAAAAGGTGTATGTGAAGTCTCCAACCCGCACTGGGCCAGCGTAGGTATACGTAAGGGTATCAAAACCTAAAGGTACTTTCCCGTGAACTCAGTTTTATATCAACGCAATAAAAAGAAACAGCAATATAAGTAATCCGCTTATTTTGGCGTTCGCAACTACTCGCAAGGAATAAATCAAGGCCTAAAGGATGATTACTAAATTGATAAAGTGACCCTGTGTAAATTTATGCTCCCCCAGCTTTCCACATTGTAATGTTACGGATTCCATTTTCATTTATCATTTAGTAATAAACATACAACAACTTTTGCTTGTTATAGGTTTGTAGTACGGAACCCTCGGTGCGCGAGTCTGACTCGTACTTGGCCGGTTTTTTTTTCGTATTATGTCGATTCTGGCGCTTTGCGCGGCGCTCTGGCGCTCGCTTCGCTCGCTCGGTTCGCGCGCTGTAGGGTCGCTGTTCTACCTAACACTCCTCGCTTCGCTCATCGTCGTACCTACACTGACCTACTTACCATAAGATAAGAGAAGCTGCTGATGATAAGAGAAGAATAGGTAGGTAATCCGATGTCTATCCGTCTCTCTCTTATTATAAAACTTAGAAAGAGAAGTATAGTGCGAGAAAAGTCGAGAGAGCTCGCTCGCCGTCTAGTGATAGCCCTACAGCAAGTCGACGCCACCCCGCTGCGCGGGCTGTCTATTTCTGGTCTGAGGGACACAAGTGAACCCTAACCTAATCGACATAAGACAGAGTTCGCTTATGACAAGCCATTTTTGTCCGCCTTGATAATGCACGACCCAATAATCCGCGTCCACTATAGCTGGACACGGAATATCGGGCCGTGCATTATTGGCTCACATTTTGACGAGATTAGGTGTGATGATATTCAAAGAAAACCCGAAAAATTCACTGTTTCGAAGAAATATGCATTAATTAGGTCTAGTGACACATTAGAGCAAAAGTTAATAGGTCAAGTGACAGATAGGTGTGACGAAATTAGGTGTAGTGAACATTAAGCATATAGTAAACATTAGGCACAATAATCATTAGGCTTAGTAGTCATTAGGATCATTATTAGTTTTAAATATATTAGCACACTTGATGTTTAGTATTAGTAAAGATTCGATACTTTGTCACACTTATCTATCTGGGAGTCACTAAAGGCACAACACGTAGAGCCCCAGTATATCAATATCCTAAAATACTTATACTAAAATAGCACAAGTAGAGTACAATTAGAAAAAAAAACCCACCCATAAAAATCGAACGAGGCGTCAGACAAGGCGATCCGATATCCCCAAAGATCTTTATTGCAGTGCTCGAATCAATAATTAGCAAACTAAACTGGACTAAACTAGGGATACCTCCAGAAAACACCTCCACCACCTTAGATTTGCCGATGACATAGTGCTCTTTTCTGAACGCTTTTCAGAACTAGAACACACATCACAGACAAGTAGCAGGAACAAAAATCATGACTAATAGCATAGAAATCCCACTGAAGATAGACAACACCGAAATGGAATATGTCCACAATTACATATATTTAGGTAAACAGATCTCGTTCGACAGAAATAAAAACGATGAGAAGGATCAAGATTACGTGGAACAAATTTTGGAGTTATATAAGGAGATATTAAAGAGCACATTACCTATTAAGTTCAAAAAACGAATCATGGTCTCGTGCCTGCTTCCTCACTAACATATGCAGCGCAAACCTGGAAATTTACACTAAAGATTAGGAATAAAATCAAGACATGTCAAAGAAGTATGGAGCGCAGCAAATATTTAAAAAACTCAAAAAATTCGCCATAGCATAATAAGAAACAAAACAAACGTGATAGATGCAGTTACATATGCGATGAAACTAAAATGGAAATGGGCAGGACACGTCGCCAGGATTCAAGATAAAAGGTGGACCAAAACTGTGACAAGTTGGGCCGGACCATCAGGCAAACGTAAGAGAGGAAGACTCTATATGCGATGGTCAGACGAAATAAGAAAATTTCAGGCTCAAATTGGACGGATAAAGCACAAGACAGAACTAACTGGGTTACTCTGAAGAAGACCTTCACCCGAGAAGGGGTTCTTGGGACATAAATAATAATAATAATAAATAGTTTAATAATGAATAATGACATTAACAAACACATCTGACATTAAATTGTCATTGTACAATTACGGGCAAGAAATAAAAGGCATTTTTATTTTTTATTTTATTTTATTTTATTTTTTATTTATTAGTAAAGATTAGGACGTATGAAATTAGGCCCAGCAAATAATTTTGCCATATAAGATTAGTTATCCGAATATTAGGGCTAATGAAAATTATATCGAACGTTGGTAGGTGTAATGAAATTAGCACTAACGATATTAGGTTAAGTGGGGGTGACCCTTTAAGTAGGGAAATTTAGTCAAAGGTAGGCAATGTTGGTACAATTTACGAAACCTAGTGTTTTGGATATATCTGCAGTTATAATTAGAATTAAACTCACTTATGTAATAAAATAATTTAGTAATAAAAAAATTCACAATATACCTACGTACCTAAGCAAGTATGTACAGTAATTCACAAAATTCTTATATCTAAAATTTTTCTATTTTAAATGTTAATACGCATTGGCTTTTCTGTTTGCTGTATGGCTGCATGTTATTTGATTAGTCAGAAGACAAAAAACATTACAAGAAATCGTGTGATTATATTTATTATCGGATAAGTATCAAAGTCGAATGATACGTACACCTCCTTTCACGAGAGGCGATACTAGAAGCAGTTAGGTAGTAGGTATAGAATTGTGCAATGTGTGTTACTATATAAAATAAACCCTGTAACCCTTTAACTTAAATGCAACATTTTTTCAAGCCGAGTAATAACAGTTTGATTTACTCAAATATCCACTTGTTTTGATTTCAATGATTAGCCACCAATAATGACCCCGAAATGAAACATATCTATAAAGACTGTGGTAAATAAAACAGACCCTGAAGGATACTACAGAATATCAACTTTGATGCTCGCTGTTCAGGTTTATCAGTGAATCCCTTGAAGAGCATTCGACACTGGAGAAATACAGCTTTAAAGGTATGACATGAAGGTTAATTTTAGAATGTACTCCTAAAAGCCGATAACGGAGCGCTAAAGTACAAAGGCAGACATTGATAATATCGACTTGCTATTAAGGTTCATTTTTCACCGGAGCCGTTTAATTGTGTGTTGCTGGTGTCCCTGGCGTGCGGCCTCACAGGTCTCCAGAGGCTCCTCAAGCGAGAAGTAATGGGTCAGTAGTGGCTTCGTGATACTATGGCTCCAAGTTTTAGAACCCTACATAGGCCCTACTAATGGCCTGTATACAGTTTGGTCAGAGGCGTCTTTACCTATGGTACAGGGTGTGCGTTGGGGGCGCCGCCCGCTACCATTCCATTTTGTCCGCGCGCTTGCTAGGGGGCGCTAGAGTAATGTTTGCACACTGACGCTACATGGGCTAGAGACGCCTCTGTTTGGTTAGTATTTTTAGAACTTCTGTGGGTTGTTGGTGTCCCTGGGCGTCGCGTGTATCATGACCTTGATACCGACGCCCTGGCGCGCGGTCTCGTAGGCCTCCAGAGTCTCCTCCAGCGAGAAGTGGTGCGTCACGAGAGGCTTCACGTTGATCTTGCCGCTCGCCACCATGGACAGCGCTATGGGGTATCTGGGTACAGTGTAAAACAAACATGATAAAGCAATGTAACTAACGCTCTAATATTTTAGTTACAGTTACAGCTTATCTCATTAATAATAAAGAGGTTTGGGAAATGTGTGGTGGTCCTACCACATATTAAGAGTCCGCACTAAGCTCGATTCTCCATACACACGTAGTTACGCTCTTATTTTAAAACTACGTGTTGGATTGTAACGAAACTTTGCATGTACAATGACATGAGGTATATCCGGTCTGTAATTAGTTTAGGTAGCTTCAGATACCACAGTAAATAATTTACTTTAAAAACAAAGTTTTAACCGACCTCTGTTTAGTACTCCGCCAAGCCACGAGAACATTTCCACATCTTTTTTTACAATTTACCACAATTCGGCGGAGCTTACTGCGGACTCATAAAGGGCTCGTTACTTGTTGGAGGGGTTAGGTTGCCAGTACCGTTCCATAACAAAACTGCAGGTAGGTATACTAGGTAGGTACTAGGAAGGTGATAGGCAGGTGATAGGCAGGTACTAGGCAGGTACTAGGTAGGTACTAGACAGGTACTAGACAGGTACTAGGTAGGTACTAGGTATACTCACTCGTTGACGTAGCGGAAAATGCCGCGCACGTCCACCTCGCGGCTCATGGGCGCGGCCAGCGGGACGGTCATCTCCGGGCTGCCCATGCCGACCAGCACCACCACGCCGCCGGACTTGGTCGCCTGGAACAACCATAGACACATCGCATCATCATCACCCAAGTGTTTTCCGGCTGTGCCGAAAGGTTCTGAGTTTTCGTTGGGATTTGGTCCCAGAGCGGCCCCGGGCGCTCTGCGACTAAATCCCAACGACCAAATGCCATCTGCATTAGACCGCGATGGGCATTAGTAGGCTCATGATATTTTCCTTCATCGAAAGCTACTGTTGAATCACTATCATCACCGGCTCTGCTACAGTGTCGAGAGTATCTGAAGAACATCCCTATGATGCATACAGTTTCTTGCGGGCGTAGTATGGTTATTTTATCACTAGTGAGGTAGGGCATTTTATGGTGAGGTAGGGCACAGCGAAATGTGATCCCGCTCGAATGTGGAGCAGCCCAACTGGCGAATTACCTCCGCCTTGCAGAAGACCACAGCCATAATAACACTACTACTTGCTCTGTAGTAGTGTTGTGTTCCTGGAGGTGAGCAAGGTCGCCAGAGCTCGCGTTGTGTTGGGAGCGAGGGCATTTGTTCCTTCAGCTGTCAACACGGCGAATCCTCAAACTAATCAAGGGTCGGCAACGCCCATGTGACTTTGGAGTTGCATACGTCTGTAGGCTGCGGTGTCCGCTTACCATCAGGCGGGTCGTATCTACGATTGTTTGCCACTGTCGTGTAAAAAAAAACTTACTACTGTGGATTTGCACTCACATACTCGTAAATTTTTATGTCATTTTCACAAAATTACGTCCAAAAAACTGGTATTATGGCCTAAATTGGCCAAAGTTTGGTGCCATATATCTCGAAAACTGTGAGTTTTGGAGTAAACATGGAATATTATATATCGGTGAACCTCGTTGTTGTTAATACGATAAGCCATCAAAAACACGAAAAAACGGACGGTTACAGATCGAAGGTCATTGGGAGCTAGGAGCCCCTTAAAAGAATACGGCCTGGTTACCCTCTCCGCTGCCAGCAAGGCATGCAGCGTCCGTATAAAACAAATGCAAACGCGTCTGTCACCCCAAAAGCCTTCACGCTGAAGAGGTTACTGACCCCCTGATTAAATCCTTTCCCCGTCTCTAACCCTCATATTATACGCACCAGCATCGCCAGTCGCACGGTAGACTGCGCGCCGCTCGCGTCGATGCTGAAGTCCGGGTGCTCGCCCAGCAGCCGGTGCGTGCGGGCCACCAGCTCGGCCTCGTTGTCCTCGCGTGTCACCAGCATGGTCTCGTCCGCGCCCATCTTCTTGGCGAAGTCCAACCGGGACTGGAGGATGTCTGGAATGTCGATCGATGTTGTTTATATTGAAACGTTCTAACTACACGACGGTATTGTTATTTATGATACAAGTGCGGAAAGTAGGTAATTCCCAACGAGTCAAGATGACCCGAGATCGACACGAGTTGGGAATTACCAATCCGCACGTGTATCATACAACATTTTACAATCCATCATGCAAGGAAATTAAAAATTATACATAAAACAAAGTTTGTGGGAATATTCATTCCCGCACGGCCGCCCCCCGCCCGGCCCGCCCCGCCGTGCGAGCATGGAGGGCTTCCCGAGTTCATGTTGACCCAATTAAAGGCGCACTTTGAGAGCAAGTGCATTTTAAAATAATTATCCAGGCAATCAATAAGGACAGACTATGAGTTAGGTACCTAAATATATGTCAATTTTAATAAACACTTGCATTAGCTACCTACATTATATTAGTTTTAGGTTTTAAATAGGTTCAAAATAAAACTTGCAATACCCTTACAGGGTCTCATGTGTACTGTAAATATTGTATTTAACCACCTGTATACCAACATTAAAGCAATGAAGTTATTTCTATTTCTATTTCTTACAGGAAAAATAAGTAAGAACAATCTGTATTAAGTTTGTATCATCGGGAGCCGGTTTGATTCAGTGAATGAGAGTTTTTTTTTTAGTGAACCTGCTTGCATTGCCAGCTGCAGGTCTTGTCTTTGGCTGGGTCAAACGGTAAAGTCAGTTTTGAGACTTGGATCTTTTTTATATTAAAGTAAATATTTGTTGAGTGTTCACTATGCGGTTACTTCGATTTGTGTAAGATGTTCCCAAATATTTCTTTATTATGGAGCGCTATGGATGTGCTGGACGTACGCCACTATTCGTATATATAATTCAATACTGTTCTGGATTCAGTGCTTCCGTTTCCAAGTCGCGGACCCGGGATCACTGAATCCAACCCAATAATCTGGCTAGCGGCCTTTCCACGCCTCGGCCCCCGTCTTATGCAGATAATAATCTGGCTAGCGGCTTCCCCACGCCACGGCCCTCTTAAGCGGACCGTAGGAGAACATAATAGTAGCTTCACAAAACTTAAAGTATTGTGACGCACCGGTAATGAGCACCCTGCTGGCACCGTAGGCCTTGGCGGCCAGCATGACGACGAGGCCGATGGGCCCGGCGCCCAGCACCAGCACGGTGGAGCCGCCCGTGACGCCGGCGCGCCGGCACGCGTGCACGCCCACCGACAGCGGCTCCAGCAGCGCGCCTTCCTCCATTGAGACGTGGTCAGGCAATCTGGAAAGATAGAACAAGCGTTGACCCTTTTCTTGGCTAATAAAAAAATACGACCTGATTTTCATCTTATAGGGAAAAAATGTCTGCAATAAGACATGAAAATTATTGTATCTTAAACGATACCTACATAATGGAAAAATAAAGCATTATCGTCTGTAGGCCAGGAAGAGTCGAGCTTGGTTGCCATGTTGGTGCGGTGCATGTCTAGATTGTCTAGGATGAGCGGCGAAATAGGCAAGTAATATGAAACGAAAGTGGGGTGTAAGTTACACCGTGTAACGCGCGGGCGACGTGGACCGTTTAGATCGTTCAATTCTTAAAAGAGCGATGAGTGGCGTGGGCGTTTATATGTAAGTGCAATAATTGATGCTGCAAGTACCTAGTATTAATCCATCGAAGAGATTGACGAATACACACCGACGAAGGCGTCGGCGAAAAGCTTTATTACTCACCTGTAGCAGAAGTCAGCAGCATGCTTGTGTGGTGCAGAAGACCATGTCGGACAGAGGTGGTAGCGGCCCGACTTGCAGAACTCGCAGAAGCGGCACGGCACACCCGGCTCGATGGCCACGCGGTCGCCTACCACTAGGTTCGTCACTTTAATACTCACTTGTAGCAGAAGTCAGCCGCATGCTTGTAGTAGCGCGCGAGGTTCCCGTGGACGGGCGGCGTGGCGCAGAAGACCATGTCGGGGCAGAGGTGGTAGCGGCCCGACTTGCAGAACTCGCAGAAGCGGCACGGCACGCCCGGCTCGATGGCCACGCGGTCGCCTACCACTAGGTTCGTCACTTTGGCTCCCACCTGCAAAACGTTTCAATTTCGTTAAAAATTTTTGCTCATAGTGACTCAAGACGAACACCAGTGTGTTGCCAGTGTGTGGCTTCCGAAATTATAAGGCTATCCGCAACAGGAGGCAGAACTAACCGACAGTGCTGTCGAAAAGTGGCACTGGAACATGACTTTCATGTGGTCTGCCTACCCCTTTTGGGAATAAAGGAGTGAATCTAGGTGTGTATAAACAAGTACCTACTTATTAGGGGTAAATCTTACACAAACCGAACTAAACCCTTAATAAGCTCAATAGGGCTTGCGTTATGGGTTATGGGTACTAGACGACGAAAAACATCCAAGACTCAGAAACCAAGATTCATGATCATCACACAAATATTTGTCCTTACCGATTCGATTGATGTTGATGGGATTCGAGCCCAAAACCTTCAGCTTCGCAGGCAGCGTAACTACCCACTAGGCTACAAGTTATCCTGCCGACTGTACTTTTTTCACAGTTATACTCACTGAGAGAGTTTCCAAAGAGCCCAGACACCCTTCACTACTACAAAAACTACGTAGTAAAAATATACCTAATTAATCTAATTATTGCAAATGAGTCAGTGTAATTAAATAGGTATTTAATAATTTATGTGACGAATTCAAACACAATTAATGTACCTATTGTTCTTGAATAAATGATAAAATAAATGCTTGTTTGCTAGCGTTGTATTTTACCTCATTTCAATGTTTTTGACTTTGATAGCTAGTTACTAAGTGAATAAACGAAATGAAATGAATAAATGAATGATAAAACATGTGTTAAGCTACACATGTGTTATCTAGTTTTACTTCATCGTTATCTGATACATCATATCAAATAGTATAAAGTTAATTGACGACCGCTTTAGCCTAGTTGGTAGTGACCCTACCTACGCAGCAAGCGGTCCTGGGTTCGAATCCCGGTAAGGGCATTTATTTGTGTGATGAGCACGAATATTTGTTCCTGAGTCATGGATGTTTTCTATGTATTTAAGTATTTATTTATCTACATAAGTATGTTTATCGTCGTCTAGTACCCATAGTACAAGCTCTTGCTTAGTTTGGGGTTAGGTCGATTTGTGTAAGATTGTCCCCTAATATTTATTTATTTAATGCTACTGTATAACATATAATCCTACTAATATTATAAATGTGAAAGTTTGGATAAACTTCCTACAGATCTTGTGATGTTTGTTACACAATCACCGATTTGTATGAAATATTGCACGAAGATAGTTTATAGCCTGGATTAAAATACCTATTAGATTTAATATGGGTACTAGGAAACAAGAGGAAATATCTATTATAGATTTATCCCAGGACCACGCAGATGAAGTCGCGGGCGGAGGAAGCTAGTTAAATTATATGTATAGGTAAAGCCCATGTGACAAACAAGCATAACAATCGAATTATTGAGTTTATTTACATTTTGCAGCAATAACAGATAACGTATCTATCGTCTTATGGACTTTGGACAATTTATGAAGTGCCTATTTATGTATTATCTTCACGGGGCCCCTTTGCCTTCTAAAGAGAGAGTCTCTCAAAAATTATGCCACTATACAATATATTTACAAGATTTTCTGCAACTTTTATCTTATTTCTACTCAGAATCAAGATCTCTTTCCATCGCAAGGAGAAAAGTGTCCCAAAATTTCTACACATTTTCTAACTTACCTATTGTGTTACCGTCCCGCCATTCAAAGTATATGTGAAATGTCAAATTTTATATCTTATTAATCATTAATGAGTATGAGTAAGTAAGTAGTACTGGAAATGGTAGCACAATGGGAAAAAATGTTTGACATTTTTTAAACAATAACTTCATTTTCATCCTATCAGGATCGAAAGTTCTCGTGATTCTGAATGGAAATAACATATCATTCCTAGAAAATTTTACGATTAATAATAGTGTAATTTTTCGAGAAACTCTCGACAACTCGGAGGATTGGTGTAGGTGTTTTTGGAAGCGATTTATAATCCAGAGAGGAAACTAACAAAACGCATGTGCACGTTTTTGTTATCCCGTCCCGCGACGTGCCCATATTACGCCGTTCTTAAATCGATACGATTTAATGAACATGAGTTCGCGTAGGCATCTCCATTTCGCCACATTACTCTTCGGGGTGATAAAATATAAGGAACCAGCGTACCTTTTCGAAAAACTAAACTTCTCTCAGCGCGCTGTAAGACACGCATCACGACTTGCAAGTCATCCACACCGCAAGATTGCCTTTCGCGGTAGCTTTCGTTTTGCTGCCACCAAGTGTTGGAATGATTTGCCACCACCAGTACGAAACTCCGATACAGTCGCTTCTTTTAAAATGTCCCTTCGAATTTTTTTTATTGATAGGCAGAAAATGTAGTCTTTAGGCAGCCATGCACACATTTACAGTATATTACCGCGCAATTTCATGCTCACTGACACACTCAAACACAGTCTTATTATATGTTGCCACTTCAGAAATAAAATATAGACAAAATATATACCGACACATTAGAGCTTAAGCCTAAAAGAGTATTTTTTATTTGTTTTGTTTTTTGTATTGGTTTTTGTTTAGTTTTGGTTTAAAGATTTTGTGTTTCTTTTTTCTTTTATTATTACCGACTATTCCCTCAGTGCCATGTCATCTAGTCTAAATGCTGGCTTCACTGAAAATCAGCGTCACGGAATGTGTCCTCTGGCTAACTGCCCTTTAGTGCAAATTACTTAGATGTATGATGTGCATTAAGATTTGCTACACTTTTATCTATGTATAGTTTTTGCACTAATAAATTATTACTTTCTTTCTTTCTTTCTTTAAAGTTTAGTTAGGAGCTGCGTCAAGTAAAGCGGGAAACTAGACTATTTATTACTTACAAGTTATCAAGCCACACGACTCTGTTTAACGATTGCTAACATGGACAGCGACCTGGATAACATATAGTCCAGTCTAGAAATAGTGCTGAACGTATCTTTGAAATAGGATGATTCATAGCTGCTACAACACTACTCTTTATAATGTTAGTTATTTTGGTATATATAACTACGAGTGTAGAATTCCGGTTTTCAGTGCCAAATTCTATTTAGGCTAAGAATTTTCCATAAATGATTTACATTTTCATTCAAAACATGTTCAAAAACAAACTGACGTCAGCGCACGGGTGTTCCGAAGCGACAAGCCGAGACGTCATGCTAGTTCTTCATACTTAGAAATGCTACAAATCATAATGGGTACATAGTAATATACACCTTAAACCTGTTACATAAAGCATAATATTCATCGCTAAGTACGTAACCAAATATTTTACGATCAACGTCCAAAAATATTAAACAATATAAGGAATTTGTAGATAGGCACCTACTTTGTCTAAAAAATAATAATTGACTAGATTTTGGATATATGTAATCAAGTGTCACTTATATTGCTTCAGTCAAACTGATCGGCCTTATCACGCGATAAGTGACTAGATAGAGCGTCCGTCACTGGCTGACACCATTTGATAGAACGAGCAAGCCGCAAGGTTGGAACTCAACTCAAAGCAATGCAGATTGTTCTGCTTAATACAACAAGAAAACATAAATTTTCCTCGTGGAACTTCTTCCGACCAAATCGGAGGAATTCTGAAGAAAGGTCAGGTCAAGGGTACCCTAAGCCGACAAGCATGAAAAATGTATTGAAAGCGAATGTAGCAATCCGTGATCTTTGCCCCCTCCGGGAAATAGGCCTGATTATATGTATGTTGTAATAAACATATTTTTTATGATGTCACTTATCCTAAAGACTAAAGTCTCCGAGGCGTTGTCGAAATCTCCCGTTTTAGTGGATTACAGGGCTGTTATTCGCTACGCGCTAAAGCGGCTCACTCCGGATAAGGGGACCGGAGCAGGAGGACTGGCGTAGGCATAGGGACCAGTCACAGTTACCTTGGCGATGACCCCGGACGCCTCGTGGCCCATGATCATGGGCTCCTTGAGCACGAAGTGGCCGCAGGCGCCGCTCTGCCAGTAGTGCACGTCGGAACCGCAGATGGACTGACGTAGGCATAGGGACCAGTCACAGTTACCTTGGCGACGATCCCGGACGCCTCATGGCCCATGATCATGGGCTCCTTGAGCACGAAGTGGCCGCAGGCGCCGCTCTGCCAGTAGTGCACGTCGGAACCGCAGATGGACTGACGTAGGCATAGGGACCAGTCACAGTTACCTTGGCGATGACCCCGGACGCCTCGTGACCCATGATCATGGGCTCCTTGAGCACGAAGTGGCCGCAGGCGACGCTCTGCCAGTAGTGCACGTCGGAACCGCAGATGGACTGACGTAGGCATAGGGACCAGTCACAGTTACCTTGGCGATGACCCCGGACGCCTCGTGGCCCATGATCATGGGCTCCTTGAGCACGAAGTGGCCGCAGGCGCCGCTCTGCCAGTAGTGCACGTCGGAACCGCAGATGGACTGACGTAGGCATAGGGACCAGTCCCAGTTACCTTGGCGACGATCCCGGACGCCTCATGGCCCATGATCATGGGCTCCTTGAGCACGAAGTGGCCGCAGGCGCCGCTCTGCCAGTAGTGCACGTCGGAACCGCAGATGGACTGACGTAGGCATAGGGACCAGTCACAGTTACCTTGGCGATGACCCCGGACGCCTCGTGGCCCATGATCATGGGCTCCTTAAGCACGAAGTGGCCGCAGGCGACGCTCTGCCAGTAGTGCACGTCGGAACCGCAGATGGACTGACGTAGGCATAGGGACCAGTCACAGTTACCTTGGCGATGACCCCGGACGCCTCGTGGCCCATGATCATGGGCTCCTTGAGCACGAAGTGGCCGCAGGCGCCGCTCTGCCAGTAGTGCACGTCGGAACCGCAGATGGACTGACGTAGGCATAGGGACCAGTCACAGTTACCTTGGCGAAAGCGAATGTAGCAATCCGTGATCTTTGCCCCCTCCGGGAAATAGGCCTGATTATATGTATGTTGTAATAAACATATTTTTTATGATGTCACTTATCCTAAAGACTAAAGTCTCCGAGGCGTTGTCGAAATCTCCCGTTTTAGTGGATTACAGGGCTGTTATTCGCTACGCGCTAAAGCGGCTCACTCCGGATAAGGGGACCGGAGCAGGAGGACTGGCGTAGGCATAGGGACCAGTCACAGTTACCTTGGCGATGACCCCGGACGCCTCGTGGCCCATGATCATGGGCTCCTTGAGCACGAAGTGGCCGCAGGCGCCGCTCTGCCAGTAGTGCACGTCGGAACCGCAGATGGACTGACGTAGGCATAGGGACCAGTCACAGTTACCTTGGCGACGATCCCGGACGCCTCATGGCCCATGATCATGGGCTCCTTGAGCACGAAGTGGCCGCAGGCGCCGCTCTGCCAGTAGTGCACGTCGGAACCGCAGATGGACTGACGTAGG
Organism: Epinotia demarniana; assembly: GCA_945867215.1. Taxonomy (NCBI): domain Eukaryota; kingdom Metazoa; phylum Arthropoda; class Insecta; order Lepidoptera; family Tortricidae; genus Epinotia; species Epinotia demarniana. The sequence continues at coordinate 2,464,917 of OX244273.1, read as the reverse complement.
CATAGGGACCAGTCACAGTTACCTTGGCGATGACCCCGGACGCCTCGTGGCCCATGATCATGGGCTCCTTGAGCACGAAGTGGCCGCAGGCGACGCTCTGCCAGTAGTGCACGTCGGAACCGCAGATGGACTGACGTAGGCATAGGGACCAGTCACAGTTACCTTGGCGATGACCCCGGACGCCTCGTGGCCCATGATCATGGGCTCCTTGAGCACGAAGTGGCCGCAGGCGCCGCTCTGCCAGTAGTGCACGTCGGAACCACAGATGGACTGACGTAGGCATAGGGACCAGTCACAGTTACCTTGGCGACGATCCCGGACGCCTCATGGCCCATGATCATGGGCTCCTTGAGCACGAAGTGGCCGCAGGCGCCGCTCTGCCAGTAGTGCACGTCGGAACCGCAGATGGACTGACGTAGGCATAGGGACCAGTCACAGTTACCTTGGCGATGACCCCGGACGCCTCGTGGCCCATGATCATGGGCTTCTTAAGCACGAAGTGGCCGCAGGCGACGCTCTGCCAGTAGTGCACGTCGGAACCGCAGATGGACTGACGTAGGCATAGGGACCAGTCACAGTTACCTTGGCGATGACCCCGGACGCCTCGTGGCCCATGATCATGGGCTCCTTGAGCACGAAGTGGCCGCAGGCGCCGCTCTACCAGTAGTGCACGTCGGAACCGCAGATGGACTGACGTAGGCATAGGGACCAGTCACAGTTACCTTGGCGACGATCCCGGACGCCTCATGGCCCATGATCATGGGCTCCTTGAGCATGAAGTGGCCGCAGGCGCCGCTCTGCCAGTAGTGCACGTCGGAACCGCAGATGGACTGACGTAGGCATAGGGACCAGTCACAGTTACCTTGGCGATGACCCCGGACGCCTCGTGGCCCATGATCATGGGCTCCTTGAGCACGAAGTGGCCGCAGGCGACGCTCTGCCAGTAGTGCACGTCGGAACCGCAGATGGCCTGACGTAGGCATAGGGACCAGTCACAGTTACCTTGGCGATGACCCCGGACGCCTCGTGGCCCATGATCATGGGCTCCTTGAGCACGAAGTGGCCGCAGGCGCCGTTCTGCCAGTAGTGCACGTCGGAACCGCAGATGGACTGACGTAGGCATAGGGACCAGTCACAGTTACCTTGGCGACGATCCCGGACGCCTCATGGCCCATGATCATGGGCTCCTTGAGCACGAAGTGGCCGCAGGCGCCGCTCTGCCAGTAGTGCACGTCGGAACCGCAGATGGACTGACGTAGGCATAGGGACCAGTCACAGTTACCTTGGCGATGACCCCGGACGCCTCGTGGCCCATGATCATGGGCTCCTTGAGCACGAAGTGGCCGCAGGCGACGCTCTGCCAGTAGTGCACGTCGGAACCGCAGATGGACTGACGTAGGCATAGGGACCAGTCACAGTTACCTTGGCGATGACCCCGGACGCCTCGTGGCCCATGATCATGGGCTCCTTGAGCACGAAGTGGCCGCAGGCGCCACTCTGCCAGTAGTGCACGTCGGAACCGCAGATGGACTGACGTAGGCATAGGGACCAGTCACAGTTACCTTGGCGACGATCCCGGACGCCTCATGGCCCATGATCATGGGCTCCTTGAGCACGAAGTGGCCGCAGGCGCCGCTCTGCCAGTAGTGCACGTCGGAACCGCAGATGGACTGACGTAGGCATAGGGACCAGTCACAGTTACCTTGGCGGTGACCCCGGACGCCTCGTGGCCCATGATCATGGGCTCCTTGAGCACGAAGTGGCCGCAGGCGCCGCTCTGCCAGTAGTGCACGTCGGAACCGCAGATGGACTGACGTAGGCATAGGGACCAGTCACAGTTACCTTGGCGACGATCCCGGACGCCTCATGGCCCATGATCATGGGCTCCTTGAGCACGAAGTGGCCGCAGGCGCCGCTCTGCCAGTAGTGCACGTCGGAACCGCAGATGGACTGACGTAGGCATAGGGACAAGTCACAGTTACCTTGGCGACGACCCCGGACGCCTCGTGGCCTATGATCATGGGCCCTTGAGCACGAAGTGGCCGCAGGCGACGCTCTGCAAGTAGTGCACTTCGGAACCGCAGATGGACTGACGTAGGCATAGGGACCAGTCACAGTTACCTTGGCGACGATCCCGGACGCCTCATGGCCCATGATCATGGGCTCCTTGAGCACGAAGTGGCCGCAGGCGCCGCTCTGCCAGTAGTGCACGTCGGAACCGCAGATGGACTGACGTAGGCATAGGGACAAGTCACAGTTACCTTGGCGACGACCCCGGACGCCTCGTGGCCTATGATCATGGGCCCTTGAGCACGAAGTGGCCGCAGGCGACGCTCTGCCAGTAGTGCACTTCGGAACCGCAGATGGACTGACGTAGGCATAGGGACCAGTCACAGTTACCTTGGCTACGACCCCGGACGCCTCGTGGCCTATGATGATGGGCCCTTGAGCACGAAGTGGCCGCAGGCGCCGCTCTGCCAGTAGTGCACTTCGGAACCGCAGATGGACTGACGTAGGCATAGGGACAAGTCACAGTTACCTTGGCGACGACCCCGGACGCCTCGTGGCCCATGATCATGGGCTCCTTGAGCACGAAGTGGCCGCAGGCACCGCTCTGCCAGTAGTGCACGTCGGAACCGCAGATGGACTGACGTAGTGGAGTGTATCTGCGCATACGCGCCGCGCCCCCACCCCATTCAGTAATAAATCAGCTGCCCAACGTACCGGTTGTTTCTTTCCGTAAACACCTTAATGGCGGACGAGGATCGTGGTTAAATTGCAATAACAGTAGTGTGTGATATTCATAATGTCGGCTTCGAATATTTTAGGTGTTCTTGGAGTGTTCGATCATAAATCACAGGACTGGGATATTTATCACAGTCGATTAGTTCATTTTTTAAAGTTGAATAGTGGAATTAAGGAAGACCAAAAGTGCGCCTTGTCGTTGACACACCTAGCGGACGACACTTACCGGCTTGCAAATAGTTTAGTGCATCCACGCACATTAGAAACTATAAAGTACGAGGAGCTGATCGCCGTGTTTAACGGCCATTTCAAACCGAAACGTTGCGTTTTTGCCGATAGGGCAACATTTTATGAAGCAAGAAGGGCAGCGGGAGAAAGTGTCGAAGAGTGGGCGGCTCGTGTCAGAGGACTCTCGGTCCACTGTGCATTCGAATCGTCACTCGAGAAACTCATTACGGATAAATTTGTGCTCGGGTTGAGTACTGGCCCCGAGAAAGATCGTCTTTTTGAGCAAGATGCTACAACCCTGTCATTTGCGAAAGCAGTGGAAATAGCCCAGCAGGCGGCTTGCGCACGACAGGTGCGGGAGCAGCACGTGCAGGTGAAGGAGGAGCCGATGTACCGTGTTGGCGCAGTGCGGCGCGCTAGCGGCGGCGGCGCCGGCGCAGGGTATCCTCAATGTTGTGCGGTGTGCGGGCTAAAAAGCCATAGTGCGGTTAAGTGTAGATATAAGAAGTATAAGTGCCGTGTGTGCGGTGTAGTAGGCCACCTGTCGAAAGTGTGCACCAGTAAAGGTTCAACGCAATTACATAACATCGAAACGGTATCCGAGGTTCCGGCAGACGGGGCCGCTGGGGGTTCGCATAATTGTGAGGAGTGCGAACTGTACAACTTAAGGTCAGTTAAATATGCTCCAATTATAATTACTGTGAAATTAAACGATATACAGTTAGAAATGGAAGTCGATTCGGGCTCAGGTAATACGGTTATTTCTCAGGAATGTTATGCGAAACATTTCTCAAACATAAAATTAAAAGAGGGTAATTTAAGAATGTGTCTGTATACGGGTCATAAAATTTCACCGTTAGGCTATTTCAACTGTCATGTCACTTATTCGGGCCTAACTAAACCAATTAACATTTATGTGGTTGAGAATGGAGGGCCGGCATTATTGGGACGGGATTTTATGACCGAATTTGGTGTATATCTTACCACTCATAACAATAGTATTACGTGTCAGAATCAAAGTTCGAGTGAGGTACAGCGGCTAATAAACGAATATACGAATCTTTTTCAGGACGGACTTGGGAAATTTAACCAATTTCAAGTCGATTTACAGTTGAAAGAGGGGGCTCAGCCGAAATATTTTAAACCACGCACGATACCGTTCGCGATTAAAAAGAAAGTTGAGGACGAAATAGATAGGTTGGTCGGTTTAGGTATTTTAGTGCCAGTGACACATTCAAAATACGGTACCCCAATTGTACCGGTGTTAAAGGAAAATGGAAAAGTAAAAATTGCTGGCGATTTCTCCGTAACGTTAAATAGGGATCTTATAGTTGATAAGTATCCACTTCCTCGTATAGAGGAAGTCTTTGCAAAAATAGGAGGGGGTGAGCATTACTCTAAATTAGACCTTAGTAATGCCTACAACCAGTTTGAACTCTCTGAGTCTTCTCGGGAATTGACAACGATCTCCACTCATAAAGGCTTATTCAAATATACACGCCTTTTATATGGGCTAGCCAATGGGCCAAGTATTTGACAGCGCGCGATGGAAGCGTTACTGATAGGTATAGAGGGAGTCAGCTGTTGGCTCGATGACGTATGCGTCACGGGGCCGACGCGAGACGTACATCTGAGCAGATTGCGTGAAGTGTTGTCTAGGTTTAGTAATGCAGGGTTGAGATTGCAGAGAGAGAAATGCGTATTTTTCCAAGATAGTATAACTTATTTGGGTTACGTAATAGACAAAAGTGGTTTAAAAACTTGTCCGAGTAAAATAGAAGCCATAATTAGAGCTCCAGCGCCCGCGAATGTTAGTGAGGTAAAACGATTTATAGGGGTTGTTAATTATTATAGGAATTTCGTTCCAAACACTTCCTCAATTTTAAAACCTATAAACGATTTATTGAAGAAGGGGGTAGATTTTGAATGGGGAGAGAGTCAGCAGCGCGCCTTTGACAAAATGAAATCCGAGTTAGCGTCGGAGCATGTGTTGGCGCATTTTGACCCGCAGGCACAGCTGATCCTGTCGGTCGACGCCGGGCCGGGCGGGCTTGGCGCGGTTTTGGCGCAACGTGGCGCCGACGGTGTCGAGCGACCTTTGGCCTTTGCGTCGCGATCACTATCGCCTAGTGAAAAAAACTATAGCCAGATACAGAAGGAGGCGACAGCTATTGTTTTCGGAGTAAAGCGTTTCCACATGTACCTTTACGGTAGACAGGAACCATTTTTGCTAAAAACGGACCATCGGCCACTATTATCAATACTTGGAAATAAAGTAGGGATATCCGTTACAACGGCATCGCGGCTACAGAGATACGCGATTTTACTATCGGCATATAATTATACGGTGCAGTACATCAAAGGCGAGAATAACGTTGTTGCAGATTTTTTTTCTCGTTCACCGATCAGCAGTAGAAGCGATGATTTTATAGAAGATGATCATTCATTTCTGAAATTTTTGAACATCAGCTCAGCAGTGATTACGAATAAGGATATAAAGGCGGCCACGGCCACAGACCCGGTACTTCAAACAATAATCAAGTACATGGAAAATGGTTGGCCACGTAAGTTAAAATGCACATCAATATTGCCATATTTTCGTTGCAAAGCGGATCTGGAAGTCGAACACGGTTGCCTATTTAGGGGGCTTAGAATAATAATTCCAGAGGTACATAGAAAGAAAATGTTAGAAGAACTGCATTCCACTCATTTAGGCATTGTAAAAACGAAATGTAACGCTAGAAGTAGGATGTGGTGGCCAGGAATCGATGGCGATATTGAAAGCTGGGTAGGCAGTTGCGGCGCTTGCGCCGGCGCCGCGCGCGCCCCCAGCACCATGGCCGCGCCCCGCCGGCGCCTGGCAGCGGTTGCACATTGACTACATGACGATAGGTCAACGCGATTACCTCATAGTGGTAGATGCTTATAGTAAATGGCTGGAATGCATTTTAATGGACCGCGGTACCTCCACTCGAGCGTTGATAGAAAAACTTAGACCCTTGTTCGCAGTGTTCGGATTGCCGTTCACGATTGTATCAGATAATGATCCAAAGATAAGCTCTTTTGAATTTAAAAGTGTATGTCAATCTAATGGAATCCATGTTATAAATAGCCCTATCTATCACCCGTCTAGCAATGGACAAGCCGAAAATTCTGTAAAAAATTGCAAAAAGATGATTAAATGTATAATTAAAGAAAATTATAATGTAAATGAGATAACAGACAAGTTATTTGAATTTCTTTTCACGTACCGAAACACGGTCCATTGCTCGACCGGATTTTCGCCGGCTGAATTGATGTTCGGGCGCAAGTTACATGGTAGATTGGATATGGTACTACCCAAATCAAAAAAAGAAACTATTTGTAACAATACCACACATGAACTACCTAAAAATAGGCAATTTAAAATAGGTGATTATGTTTGGTTAAAATGGTTTGTCGAAAGGAGAGAAAAATGGGTATTAGGGACAATTACACAAATAAAAGGAAATCGAATGTTTAAAGTGTTTGTAAATGATTATAACGAGACTTGTGTAAGACATTTAAACCAGCTAAGAAAGTATTCTGGTGATGTTATTTCCGCATCAGCTAATTCGGGAGGGGAGGAAGAGCTCGCAAATTCACATCCTCCACCCCAGGCGCTCTGGACTCCAGCGTCCGCGTGCCCGGGCACGGAGGCTCAGGCTGAGGAGCCATCTAATGAACAATGGTTTGAAGCCCAGTCGGACGGAGATAACATGGCGCCAGAATCTGATTGCTCGGATGTTCCAATGCAGCGAGCACTTAGACCTAGGCTTAGGAAAATAAATTATAAGTACTTCATATTCATTATTATGTATTGTTTTAGGTTAACAAACTAAAGGGGGAGAGATGGAGTGTATCTGCGCATACGCGCCGCGCCCCCACCCCATTCAGTAATAAATCAGCTGCCCAACGTACCGGTTGTTTCTTTCCGTAAACACCTTACGTAGGCATAGGGACAAGTCACAGTTACCTTGGCTACGACCCCGGACGCCTCGTGGCCTATGATCATGGGCCCTTGAGCACGAAGTGGCCGCAGGCGCCGCTCTGCCAGTAGTGCACTTCGGAACCGCAGATGGACTGACGTAGGCATAGGGACAAGTCACAGTTACCTTGGCTACGACCCCGGACGCCTCGTGGCCTATGATCATGGGCCCTTGAGCACGAAGTGGCCGCAGGCGCCGCTCTGCCAGTAGTGCACTTCGGAACCGCAGATGGACTGACGTAGGCATAGGGACAAGTCACAGTTACCTTGGCGACGACCCCGGACGCCTCGTGGCCCATGATCATGGGCTCCTTGAGCACGAAGTGGCCGCAGGCACCGCTCTGCCAGTAGTGCACGTCGGAACCGCAGATGGACTGACGTAGGCATAGGGACAAGTCACAGTTACCTTGGCTACGACCCCGGACGCCTCGTGGCCTATGATCATGGGCCCTTTAGCACGAAGTGGCCGCAGGCGCCGCTCTGCCAGTAGTGCACTTCGGAACCGCAGATGGACTGACGTAGGCATAGGGACAAGTCACAGTTACCTTGGCTACGACCCCGGACGCCTCGTGGCCTATGATCATGGGCCCTTGAGCACGAAGTGGCCGCAGGCGCCGCTCTGCCAGTAGTGCACTTCGGAACCGCAGATGGACTGACGTAGGCATAGGGACAAGTCACAGTTACCTTGGCTACGACCCCGGACGCCTCGTGGCCTATGATCATGGGCCCTTGAGCACGAAGTGGCCGCAGGCGCCGCTCTGCCAGTAGTGCACTTCGGAACCGCAGATGGACTGACGTAGGCATAGGGACAAGTCACAGTTACCTTGGCGACGACCCCGGACGCCTCGTGGCCCATGATCATGGGCTCCTTGAGCACGAAGTGGCCGCAGGCACCGCTCTGCCAGTAGTGCACGTCGGAACCGCAGATGGACTGACGTAGGCATAGGGACAAGTCACAGTTACCTTGGCTACGACCCCGGACGCCTCGTGGCCTATGATCATGGGCCCTTGAGCACGAAGTGGCCGCAGGCGCCGCTCTGCCAGTAGTGCACTTCGGAACCGCAGATGGACTGACGTAGGCATAGGGACAAGTCACAGTTACCTTGGCTACGACCCCGGACGCCTCGTGGCCTATGATCATGGGCCCTTGAGCACGAAGTGGCCGCAGGCGCCGCTCTGCCAGTAGTGCACTTCGGAACCGCAGATGGACTGACGTAGGCATAGGGACAAGTCACAGTTACCTTGGCGACGACCCCGGACGCCTCGTGGCCCATGATCATGGGCTCCTTGAGCACGAAGTGGCCGCAGGCACCGCTCTGCCAGTAGTGCACGTCGGAACCGCAGATGGACTGACGTAGGCATAGGGACAAGTCACAGTTACCTTGGCTACGACCCCGGACTCCTCGTGGCCTATGATCATGGGCCCTTGAGCACGAAGTGGCCGCAGGCGCCGCTCTGCCAGTAGTGCACTTCGGAACCGCAGATGGACTGACGTAGGCATAGGGACAAGTCACAGTTACCTTGGCTACGACCCCGGACGCCTCGTGGCCTATGATCATGGGCCCTTGAGCACGAAGTGGCCGCAGGCGCCGCTCTGCCAGTAGTGCACTTCGGAACCGCAGATGGACTGACGTAGGCATAGGGACAAGTCACAGTTACCTTGGCGACGACCCCGGACGCCTCGTGGCCCATGATCATGGGCTCCTTGAGCACGAAGTGGCCGCAGGAGCCGCTCTGCCAGTAGTGCACGTCGGAACCGCAGATGCCGATGCAGTCCATGCGCAGGAGCACCTCTGGAAATAAATAAATGAATGTTGGGGGACATTTTACACAAATCAACCTAACCCCATAGTAAGCTCAATAAGGCTTGTGTTATGACCGCTATATCTTAATAGATATAAATACTCATGAACATAGAAAACATCCAAGACTCGGAAACGCATGCTCATCACACGCATATTTTCCCTTACAGGGATTCGAATTATGGATCCGATATTTTCATTTCTAAGTGCAATATCTCGAAAACGGCTGGACAGATCTTCATGAAACATGGCTAAGAACACTGCTCGGGATAAAATTATCTATGACACAAAAAATACTAAACGAAAATCGGTTCATCCGTCGGCGAGCTATACACAAACACACAGACAGACACGTTAAACTTATAACACCCTTGTCTTTGCGTCGGGGGTTAAAAAGGATGGAAAGGATTCACAGTTGAGTCATCATCAATTTCTTGCACTCATCCCATTTACTTGGGGTCGGCGTATCCCTTTTTCTATACCTCCCTGACACGCGTCATCTCGGCAGAGGCGTCTTTAGCTAATGGTGCAGGGTTTGCGTTGCACAAGGGCGCAGCGGTCCTAGCGGGCGCCGAGCCATTTTTACTAGGGGGCGCCGAGCGCCGCCCGCTACCATTCCATTTTGTCCGCGCGCTTACTAGGGGGCGCTAGAGTAATGTTTGCGCACGGGCGCTACATGGGCTAGAGACGCCTCTATTCGACTCGTCGGTGCTCAAGTCTATGATGTGAGCTCGGCACTCAACTGATTCCTATTACGGAACTGAATCTCTGATTGAGATAGGATCGTTATACGTATCTGGCAGTCAGCAAAGTAGCACCTCCGCGTATGAGTTTCTATAGATATGTTCCTCAATTTTTGGCTAAAGGTAAAAAGTTGGTTCATAGTAGAGATGCAACGGATAGTTGTCTGGCCGGATACCGGATACCGGATATTCGGGGTATTATTTCGGCGGCGGGCGCGTCGTGCAGGTATCAACCTGTTACGTATTGTAGGTTCGCGCGGACCGTTTTCTAGGCAAGAAACGAGTTTTATTCGGTCAGTGTACGGAACTATTTCGTATGCAGTACACGTGCGCCCGCCTATTTGCTGAATAGATAAGTTTTTAGTATTACTAACTATTTTTCAAAGTTAAATACCAAACAGTGTCACTATTCGGTATCCGGCCGGATAGTGCGCAACTATCCGGTATTCGGCCGGATAGTAAAATAATGGCCGGATAGGCCGGATACCGGATAGCAACCGGATATCCGTTGCATCTCTAGTTCATAGGTTTGCACTTACCATTATCGGCTATTTGTGGGATCGGAGTTTGTTCCTGCGAAAAAATAATGAAATTGGTTAACGTTCTCTATTAGTTTTGCTAGACTACCTCGAGTAGATGTATAGTTCTTAGGCAGACCAAATGGCCTAATTACCGTTACGAAGATCAGCCGGATTCAGGCCTTATCCCACCGCCGCGCCGGCGAGTAGGTACTTTCATAGTAGGTAATTCTTAGTCGTACGAGGTACGAGTAAAAGCGAATTACCATGAGAGTATTTGAGAGTACTCGCTACTCGCCGGCGGTGGGACAAGTGCCTCACACTTATCTAACGCGTCGCGACGTGAGGTCGCGGGTCAAGTGTTTAAAATGACCTACACAAGATTGTAATGTCAAGATTACAAGGAGCGTCTATATCATAAATTTTTAAATGAAAGGAAAAATTGAAAAATTTAATGCTCCGAGCCGGATTCGAACCGGCGACCACAGGCATTCATGGCCCGTCGCTACTACCAACTGAGCTATCGGAACAATCCGGTTCAGGCACCAAATCCCTCAATCAGTTCCTTCATATAACGCCTTAGGGAGGCGTATGTAGCGACATCTACCAGAAGACTTAGGCTTCTTTACGGCACCAACGTCTCAAATTATGTTGAGAAATCGTCAGTAACGATGCGCCACCCCATACTAAATTAATATTTGTTTTTAAGCAGTTACGCTGCTAAAGAAAATTATAAATTTTTAAATGAAAGGAAAAATTGAAAAATTTAATGCTCCGAGCCGGATTCGAACCGGCGACCACAGGCATTCATGGCCCGTCGCTACTACCAACTGAGCTATCGGAACAATCCGGTTCGGGCACCAAATCCCTCAATCAGTTCCTTCATATAACGCCTTAGGGAGGCGTATGTAGCAAAATATTAATTTAGTATGGGGTGGCGCATCGTTACTGACGATTTCTCAACATAATTTGAGACGTTGGTGCCGTAAAGAAGCCTAAGTCTTCTGGTAGATGTCGCTACATACGCCTCCCTAAGGCGTTATATGAAGGAACTGATTGAGGGATTTGGTGCCCGAACCGGATTGTTCCGATAGCTCAGTTGGTAGTAGCGACGGGCCATGAATGCCTGTGGTCGCCGGTTCGAATCCGGCTCGGAGCATTAAATTTTTCAATTTTTCCTTTCATTTAAAAATTTATAATTTTCTTTAGCAGCGTTACTGCTTAAAAACAAATATTAATTGAGCGTCTATATCATTATGAGCGTTTTATTTTGCGTAGCTACTTCTGCTTCTGACTTAACCTGACGCGTTCTGACGTGACGGCTCCGTTTTTGTTACGCGTCAGAGAGCATCAGAAAGCATCACGTCAGATATGCATGAATGCATCGGCATTAGACACATTATATGTCGTTGTGGATGCCTGTTCCGCATCTCATGTCACGCACCGGCGACATGGACCGATGTGACATTTGTCCCATAGTGGATGTGTCAATGTCTGGTTTCAAGCAAGGGAATGCAATAAGCCTTTATGGCTCCTCTACATGATGGCCCATCCTATGGCCCAGCGCTATGGCCATGCGATGGTTGAACGCCACTACACGATGGCGACATTCAGTTGTGTCCGTATCGTTTGGCCCACTCCCTTTGATGTGCGGCCGAAAAACCGACACCCATCGCCACGCCATCCCATTGTCATCCCGCCGCGCCATAAGCCATTCTGACACCACTACCCTCTAAACACGCTGGCCCATCCTAGTAGTGGCCCAGTAGGATGGGCCATCATGTAGAGGAGCCATAGATACAGTTAGCCAAAAACGTGATCTACAGTTTTGAATAATTATAGAGTCGAAAAGTGGCAGCGGACTTCCTTGGCTTACTGTTGTACATATGCAGCCTAACCGCTTTCAGACGGGGCTTTAGAATCTCCATAACATTTTTATTATACGAAACATATTCATGTAAACGGCAAGATCTCTGGTTAATATTAATAAGTAGTGTAACTGTCGCCAATCGCCGGCAAGGTCGGCATTCCATTACAATAGACTTTAATTGAGATGTTATTAAATTGATCAGCACGTGTCTATCATGGGACGTCGGCGACATACTCTTGATTTTTCTCACACTACACCTCTTGTTCTAAGTGTTCTTATAAGAGAGACACAGATAATGCGAGAAAAATCGAGAGAGCTCGCGCCGGCGCGTGATAGCCGTGCGGTCTCGCAACGTCACTGACGAATTCCATACAATTTTCGTTCGGACTAGACGTCTAATCTATCGATGTCAGGAACTTGAAATTGTGATATTTAGATAATATATGACCCTCTTCTCCCGCAGTTTGAATAAATACACGCAAAAACCAGAAATATTCAAAATGTAGCCATTTGAAATTCGTAAAATTTTACTCCGAGCCATGTATGTGTGCGTGAGTTAGACACTGTCCGTGTAAATGACATGGCCGCGTCACATGACAGCACGTTGCCCAAAACCTTCACTAGATGTCTTTAATATCAAACAAGATTAGTTAGATAGCGGAGTGAATAGTAGTAATTATACTCACCAGACGGTGACACCATCCTACAAACACATTTTAGTTTTTGATGAAAGAGATAGCTTTCATTTTATGTTGCTACGCTGCTCATTTCGGTAATGACGTAAGAGCAATGTCATTTGTTTTTGATAGACTGAGTTTTAAGCAACAATGTATGAATTTCAATGCTTTGCTCTTTAGCCGTGATAGACCTACCTAAAGTCCACGGAACGATAAATATGCATGGGTCTATACATTTTGCGTCTTATTAGAAAGGAGTAAGATCCAATATTGAAACGTAATCTGTGCTACCGGACGTATACATATATAGGTTTAGATCAAATGACATACATACATACATACATCCATACATTCACGCCTTTATTTCCAAAAGGGGTAGGCAGAGCACCTGAAACGTATGTTTCAGCCTCAATTTTAGCATTAATGTGGGTATAAAATATCGACAAAATGTGATATTGCAGTGATAGGTTGCTAGCCCATCACCCACATCACACTTCAACCCTGCTCCCTTAGTCGACTTTTACGACACCCACGAGAAGAAAGGGGTGTTGTTGATGAAATGAACCGTTTGAATTTCCAACTTGCAGATTATAAGCAAGTTTCGATTGAGTGAATGTTACGTAATATAATATAACGGACAATTATTAGTAGTGTAAGTACCTGATAAATTTAAACATTCGCTTTAGTCGGCTGCACATCGATTGACATTAAAATACCTACTGCAACCTATTTAGGAATCGACTGCTCAAATAGAATATTAGATTACCCCAAACATGTAAATTAACTAAGTCACAATTTTTCTTCTTTACAATGTTGTGAGGGTAGAATTATACACTCGTAGGCATTCTTCAGTGCAGGAACTGATGCCAGTTACGACCGGTGGTTAGGCAAAGTGGTTAGGCGACAACATAACAGTGCCGCAACCAGTTAGAAATATCCATTACCGGTATTTTTTTAAAGCCTAGTGATATCTTATTAATACCAGTTTCAAACCGGTATTATTTCGATATTTACTTAGATATTATTTTGTTCTGAAGCGGGTCGACCTTGCCCTCCACGCCGAAGTCGAAGTATCGGTTCTTTTATGAAGCCGTATTTACGGTACCGAAAAAAAATACATAAAATATAAAGCTGCAGCCAGCTATGTCTCGGAGAAAACCCATATATTTAATTAATTTTGTTATTATTAATATACTACATATAGGGAATGCAACCACCATCATGGAATCCCGAAATACCGGAATCCCCTACCGATTTTCCCAATATTCTCATACCAGAATTGAAAAGGACCAATGTCGAAATAAGTACTACATTACCGGTATTATTATTATTTTTATCCTGCTAGTATTGTAAATGCGAAAGTTTAGATGCTTATATGTATAAATGTTTGAATGTTTAGATGTTTGGATTTTTTTAACTCAATCACGCCTAAACTGCGCAACCTATTTGCCTGCCGAACCTCGTAAGGCCCATGGGCCTACTCATAGGACTTATTCTGTCGAAGGCATTTAAATTATATTCAACTGGAATAGAGCTGAATTTGTTTTGTTTCGGGCACTTTTCAAAATAAACGAAAGTCAACTCTATTTCCAACACAACGCGATGGCCATTCCAATGCCATTTTGTAATATATACTGAGCCTTAGGAGGAGCTTAGATTAAAATATAGGACAATTTTTTATCTCGGGTTCATGCAGACGAAACCGTGAGTGGAATCTAGTTTTTAATAAAAAAAATATGAAATTGTCATGCATTTGTAAAAAAAAGGAACGCATAATCTAGTGTAGTTCAATTTATTTGTTAGTTATTGTCTGTCCTACGTAATTTTTCTACTGAAGAATAATCGCTTTTCCACTCTATTGATGCTGGTGGTAGGAGCACTATTTGAACTGTTAGAAGGTAAAATAGGCTTCCGCTAGAATGGGTAACTTCTATGAATGAACGTTGAACACCGCAAATGGGGAATGTAGAAAAAAAATGATTTATTGATTTTTTTTCTGGTAAGTTCGTTCTTTTTTTCTCAAAAAAACGTAGTTTTTAGGGTTGTTAACTGATAACACAAACGTTACCTGACATAAAACTTTACTAAACCTTTGGTTGTAAACATGAATGTTAAAAAAATATTATGCATATAGTCTTACTACTATCGGTTCAGGGAGGGCACTAATTCTATTGTATAGACAGTTTTCAAATTCACAATGACTCCCTGAACAGATAAAAGCAGTGGTCGAAAACAGCCCCATAGGTATTTTTAAGTAAATAGGTTGGTTTTGCTGTGAGAGATGAGTGTTTAATTTTATATTAGGTAATATACCAATAGTTATGTATTTTTTGATCTTCAATCAATTTAAATTTAGCAATTTGAACTAAAGAACTCATTTCACTGTTACCTTTTACGCTTAATCCCTGAACGGATTTAGATGAAATTTTCCGTACACTGAATTTGACACCCTTGGAAGGATATAGGATAGTTTGTATCTCTGAAATAATCCTATAAGATGGTAGAACTTTGTTTGGGTCGGCGATAATTAAGGTTCCACCTACAATAATTTAATACCAATCATTTTTCTAAGATACAAGTTCTACGCGGACGAAGTCGCGAGCAACAGCTAGTAAGTCATAAATATATAATCTAGTTTCTACCTACTTAAAATATGCCATAAGTATGTTGTGGCAAAGTAGGCGTGTTTCACGGTATGTGATAATGTCAATGTAAATTTTATTGCTCCGGTTTCTTTTGCATGGTAGGTTTCTTTTGTATACGTTTTAAGATGTAGGTATATTACTTAGAATGCTGCCGCAAATAGGTAGCCTTGAACGTATATGATATTTTGTTTATCGGTTACGTAAAGTACCTTCGCTGATTAGATCGATGATAAAATAATGATATTTATTGGGAATGCAAGTAAGGAAAATACTTAAGGCCTCGCTTACACGGACTTATCTTTTGCGCTCGGTTTGGTATCGATAAAATTCGTCCAGGTTGCACCAACTTACGATTACAGACCGATCAACGTTAAATATGACGCCGGCAGCTGTCATTCCATAGAAACTTGTCAAACTTTCCATACATTCAGATTTAAACGAACACCGCTTACGATTTCAGACGGTTTGGTGCAACCCACCTTAAGTGTACGTGTAATCTAATCTAAGTATTAAATAATCTAATCAGATTACGAGATTACTTATCATTGAAGGTCATGTGATCATTTTAAAAGAGAAGAGACGTCGTTTATACTAAGTATTCGATTGCGTTTATGCGGGTCTATAAATTTGGGTATCTCATACGGAATGCAATATCCCCAAATAAAGGGGTAGGTACGCACTTATGATGTCAGCTATAACATAACCTAAATAACTAGTGTCTACTAAGTAAGTACTAGACTATGAAGACGATACGATGTATGTCATAGTCTCTTCTTAAACCTCGATCAGTGAGACCATATAACATAATATATCTGAACTTGGATGGTAACTTTCGTTTTAGTTACACCATAGGGTATATATAGTATAGATAGACTAAGGGTGGGTTGCACCAAACCGTTTGTAATCGTAAGCGGTGTTCGTTGAAACCTGAATGTATGGAAACTTTGACAAGTTTCTATGGAATGACAGCTGCCGGCGCCATATTTAATGTTGATCGGTCGGTAATCGTAAGTTGGTGCAACCCGCCCTTAATCCAA
Organism: Epinotia demarniana; assembly: GCA_945867215.1. Lineage (NCBI taxonomy): Eukaryota > Metazoa > Arthropoda > Insecta > Lepidoptera > Tortricidae > Epinotia > Epinotia demarniana. Next base: position 2,448,646 of record OX244273.1, on the reverse strand, counting down.
TGATGTTTGATATAAACTTTGCCCAAAAAACAAGCTACTTATCAGCGCAATAAAATTGTCTATGAAACATTTCGACTTCCTTTCTTTCAAACCATGAAGAATAAATCTCTGTAAAAAAAACCATTTTTGGTATAAGGTTTTATTGCCAACTGTACTTTTCTGTAGGTATCAACTACTTATTCTAAAGAGCCCAACTCAACGGGGCTACGTACTGAATTTCCATGGCTTCCTATCTCCATCATCTGATCAGCTCGATGGTACCATAATATTGAATTGTCTTCATACTATACTTAAACCCAAAATTTCAGCTCAATCAATCGGTTGAACATATCTTCAAAATTTAGTTGCAAGATTCCACCCAAATAACATAGTTACCTATGAGTTACCTACATAAATTGCCAGTTAAATAAAAGCTTGTAATATAGAGCTTAAAATCTTTTTGAACTTCGATCACTATTCATTACAAATCATGTGCTGGTTTTAAGGTTCAACGTCACTGGTTCCTGTCGAGCTGTTGCTAACAGATGTCGCGATATATAATTTCGATGGTTGATCATCGTTTTACGCAAAACCGTGACGACTACCAACATGTGTTTCAAACTGCGGAAGCCGAAGAGCTTGCTACGTATGAATCGCAATCAATCTGCACTAAACAGTGTTTATTTTTAAAATGTAGTCCGAAAATATGCATAAAAGTGCTTTTCCGTGAATTTACGCAGACTAACGTAGCTAAATGTCACTTCGGAGTCAGTCATTGTCAAACATCTTGCATAAATCAAACTAGAGGGCGCAAAACTAAATCTATAGTAGCGCCGCTATTAGGAAATAGTGAAACTAAATGTACTTCAAGAATGCAATATGAATGCAGCTGACTTTTTTACTCATTACTTAATGTCATGCGGTAGCGCAGTGCGCGTCTCTTTTGCTTAAATCTGTCTGTAACGCCATCCTTGAACCGGGTTCAAATCCCGACGGACATACTTCTTTTTTGTTTTTTTTTTGGATTTCTATACCAATATGGCTGTCTCAACTAACTTAGATTTACTTATAATGTGCAAAAATATATTTTTTTAACTTAAACATGTTTATAATTTCTTGATAAGCATGATTGTATCTAGATGATCCACAAAAAAACCCTAGTATATTTATGGCAGACCTATTCTTACATGTTACATACTACATAAATACTATTTTGGATAGGTATATCATTTAAAAAGCCTTTCATTTAATTAGAAAATCATGATTCATGAGTCAAAATCAAAGTACGACCTTTATCTATTCTATACCCTATTCCATATGAGATTAGACAAATCGTGCGTAAATCTTCAAGTCATTCGCGTCATGAAAACCATTTTGATAAACAAAAACATTTACATTGTTCTATTTGAAACACATTAAATAATCGAAATAACACTAGTAAGTACAATATTTATAAAGGAAGATAAAAGAGGTATTTTTCCTTACAAAAATCTAACATTGTAAGGAATAAGGTACATATACTTAGTAAGTATATTAGTACTTTGATGACAATTATTTAATGTGTTTCAAATAGAACAATGTAAATGTTTTTGTTTATCAAAATGGTTTTCATGACGCGAATGACTTGAAGATTTACGCACGATTTGTCTAATCTCATATGGAATAGGGTATAGAATAGATAAAGGTCGTACTTTGATTTTGACTCATGAATCATGATTTTCTAATTAAATGAAAGGCTTTTTAAATGATATACCTATCCAAAATAGTATTTATGTAGTATGTAACATGTAAGAATAGGTCTGCCATAAATATACTAGGGTTTTTTTGTGGATCATCTAGATACAATCATGCTTATCAAGAAATTATAAACATGTTTAAGTTAAAAAAATATATTTTTGCACATTATAAGTAAATCTAAGTTAGTTGAGACAGCCATATTGGTATAGAAATCCAAAAAAAAAACAAAAAAGAAGTATGTCCGTCGGGATTTGAACCCGGTTCAAGGATGGCGTTACAGACAGATTTAAGCAAAAGAGACGCGCACTGCGCTACCGCATGACATTAAGTAATGAGTAAAAAAGTCAGCTGCATTCATATTGCATTCTTGAAGTACATTTAGTTTCACTATTTCCTAATAGCGGCGCTACTATAGATTTAGTTTTGCGCCCTCTAGTTTGATTTATGCAAGATGTTTGACAATGACTGACTCCGAAGTGACATTTAGCTACGTTAGTCTGCGTAAATTCACGGAAAAGCACTTTTATGCATATTTTCGGACTACATTTTAAAAATAAACACTGTTTAGTGCAGATTGATTGCGATTCATACGTAGCAAGCTCTTCGGCTTCCGCAGTTTGAAACACATGTTGGTAGTCGTCACGGTTTTGCGTAAAACGATGATCAACCATCGAAATTATATATCGCGACATCTGTTAGCAACAGCTCGACAGGAACCAGTGACGTTGAACCTTAAAACCAGCACATGATTTGTAATGAATAGTGATCGAAGTTCAAAAAGATTTTAAGTTCTATATTACAAGCTTTTATTTAACTGGCAATTTATGTAGGTAACTCATAGGTAACTATGTTATTTGGGTGGAATCTTGCAACTAAATTTTGAAGATATGTTCAACCGATTGATTGAGCTGAAATTTTGGGTTTAAGTATAGTATGAAGACAATTCAATATTATGGTACCATCGAGCTGATCAGATGATGGAGATAGGAAGCCATGGAAATTCAGTACGTAGCCCCGTTGAGTTGGGCTCTTTAGAATAAGTAGTTGATACCTACAGAAAAGTACAGTTGGCAATAAAACCTTATACCAAAAATGGTTTTTTTTACAGAGATTTATTCTTCATGGTTTGAAAGAAAGGAAGTCGAAATGTTTCATAGACAATTTTATTGCGCTGATAAGTAGCTTGTTTTTTGGGCAAAGTTTATATCAAACATCATTGGATTAAGGGCGGGTTGCACCAACTTACGATTACCGACCGATCAACATTAAATATGGCGCCGGCAGCTGTCATTCCATAGAAACTTGTCAAAGTTTCCATACATTCAGGTTTCAACGAACACCGCTTACGATTACAAACGGTTTGGTGCAACCCACCCTTAGTCTATCTATACTATATATACCCTATGGTGTAACTAAAACGAAAGTTACCATCCAAGTTCAGATATATTATGTTATATGGTCTCACTGATCGAGGTTTAAGAAGAGACTATGACATACATCGTATCGTCTTCATAGTCTAGTACTTACTTAGTAGACACTAGTTATTTAGGTTATGTTATAGCTGACATCATAAGTGCGTACCTACCCCTTTATTTGGGGATATTGCATTCCGTATGAGATACCCAAATTTATAGACCCGCATAAACGCAATCGAATACTTAGTATAAACGACGTCTCTTCTCTTTTAAAATGATCACATGACCTTCAATGATAAGTAATCTCGTAATCTGATTAGATTATTTAATACTTAGATTAGATTACACGTACACTTAAGGTGGGTTGCACCAAACCGTCTGAAATCGTAAGCGGTGTTCGTTTAAATCTGAATGTATGGAAAGTTTGACAAGTTTCTATGGAATGACAGCTGCCGGCGTCATATTTAACGTTGATCGGTCTGTAATCGTAAGTTGGTGCAACCTGGACGAATTTTATCGATACCAAACCGAGCGCAAAAGATAAGTCCGTGTAAGCGAGGCCTTAAGTATTTTCCTTACTTGCATTCCCAATAAATATCATTATTTTATCATCGATCTAATCAGCGAAGGTACTTTACGTAACCGATAAACAAAATATCATATACGTTCAAGGCTACCTATTTGCGGCAGCATTCTAAGTAATATACCTACATCTTAAAACGTATACAAAAGAAACCTACCATGCAAAAGAAACCGGAGCAATAAAATTTACATTGACATTATCACATACCGTGAAACACGCCTACTTTGCCACAACATACTTATGGCATATTTTAAGTAGGTAGAAACTAGATTATATATTTATGACTTACTAGCTGTTGCTCGCGACTTCGTCCGCGTAGAACTTGTATCTTAGAAAAATGATTGGTATTAAATTATTGTAGGTGGAACCTTAATTATCGCCGACCCAAACAAAGTTCTACCATCTTATAGGATTATTTCAGAGATACAAACTATCCTATATCCTTCCAAGGGTGTCAAATTCAGTGTACGGAAAATTTCATCTAAATCCGTTCAGGGATTAAGCGTAAAAGGTAACAGTGAAATGAGTTCTTTAGTTCAAATTGCTAAATTTAAATTGAAAACTCCGTTTTTAGAAATATCTTAAGAATCATCAACAGACATTTCTGCTAAAATTGTATATTTTTTTATAATGTATTAAAGAAAGCTACATTACTGGAAATGTTTGCCTAAATCCGTTCAGTAGTTCACGTTAGTCCGAGCTACCTGTATAGTTATGAAAACCTATCTAATGCTAAAAGACGTAGAACTTTCCATCTCCATCTGCTGTCCCCATTTAACGGTGTTGTAAGAGCATACATGATTTTGATTATCTAAAATAAACTTTATAAATTAACAAAATAATCCGCAGTTTAAATGAAACATTACCTTCTTTTCGGTTATGGGAACTGGAAGCTGTTCGGTTCTGTAAGGGTCGTGGTTCTAATTTATCCTTGCCTACTTCTCTGCTACCAGTGGGATTATTTATTTTGGCTTACCATATAATTAGTATAAAAGACGTATGAATTCCCTTAAAAAATATGAATTCCCTGAATTCCCTCAAAAAATATGAATTCCCTGAATTCCCTCAAAAAATACTTATTCCTCATACATACTTCCAACCCTTTTTAACCTCCTTGCAGGATGAATTTCAAGAAATGTTGTAATTAGTTACTTAGTCTTTTAGCGAAGTTCCAGATCCCTTAATTAAAAATTGTCTTGTTCCCTGTACAAACATCCAACTCTTTTTAGTTCATTTTGGGGATGAGTGTTTTTAACCCCCTTATGGAATCCATTTCAAGCAGTCTAAATTATGTTGCCCCATAGGGGATGAATTTCAAAATAATCAGTTTTGTGGTCTTTTAAGATAAAGGCTATAAGACCGAAGTTACAAATCTCTTACTATAATATTTTCTTGTTTTAAACCCTTTAGGGGAGGTTTTTTTCCAACAGGCTGAAAGATCTTTTTTATTCTGATAATAATTGTTTATACAACGTTTTAAGTCTCCATCTCAATAAAGAGTTTTGCTAATCCAAACCTTGCACCCCCTTTTAACCCCCTTAGGGATAGAATATTCTTAAACGCTAGAAGTACTTTTTTATTTGATAAGTAATCTTTCTACAACGTTTCAAGTACCTATCTTACTAAAAAAAGCGTTTCCCATACAACCCTTGCCTTTTAACCCCCTTCGGGGTGGAATAGTCTAAAACGCAAAAAGTCCTTTTTTTGTAATCTAATAAGTAATATTTCTACAAAGTTTTAAGTCTCTAGCTCAAAAACTAAGTTTCCCCCATATTCACTCTAAACCCCAATGTCACTCCCTTAGGGGTGGAGTTTTCTAAGTCACTGAAACGACTTTTTCTATATTTGAATAAGTAATTTTTCTACAAAATTTTTACTCTACCTAAAAAACAAAGTTTCACCCATACAAACATGTCACCCTTTTTAAAACCCCTTAGGGGTGGATTTTTCCAAAACGCTTAAATTCTTTTTTTGTATACAAATAAGTAATCTGTCTACAAAGTTTAAAGTTTCTAGCTCAAAAGGAGGCAGGTCCAGGAACAAGGGAAATTTGCGACCGGTCGCTACTTGCGTTGGGTCTGTCTCTATGGTAGCAGCCTGTCCGGCGGTTAACATGGTAGATGGCCTCGGGGGGAGCTCACAGTTGCTAAGATCCTCGAGGCAAAACTGGTTGGGATCCTTCACGACTGCCTGGTTCTACCGTTGGAAACAGTCAGAACGGAAACAACCAGTTGAGCCCATACTTTATATCCCAACCCATCCTATCCCGTTTATCCCATCTAATCAGCCGTAAGCGATGACATGGCATGTCGCAGCGGGCTTTCCATCCACAAAGAAGGAAGGTTAGCGGTAAAATGCCATCCGCGTGTTTGTGCCGTGCGCGGGGACCCGTACGGGTGGAGAGGGAGGTCCTGGTGGCTGAGTCGACCAGTGGTCGGGATAGTACTGCTGGGAGACAACACTCCTCTTCGGCTCAGGATTCACCTCACACGGGCGGTCATGGTCTAGCCAGCCATGATCAATCGGCTGTCGTGTCCAGTCTGATGGCCACGGGCGAGTGTCCTGGGGTATGGGGTCTGTAGTCGGTGGAGCACGGGTTGTGAGTCGTCTGAGGAGATGACGAGCAACTCGGCACCGTGCGGACTCACAGACAACATACTTTTGGGGCGCTATATCGGATTGGTAGCCCTGATGCGTTAACGCATCCCCAGGGTGTGGGCTCCGTGGTGAGTGGGGAGCCAATCCGACGAAACAAACAGATAAGGTCACATGGATCAATATAAACCAATGACGAAGGAAGTAGGGAAAGCCGGACCCGCAAGGGATGAGGCCAAGGCGCACAGCGCAAATGCTGCACCAGCGGTACGCACCTCTGTCTCAGACAGAGGAGCGAGAGCGGGTAGCAGCCGAGCAAGGGGGTCCGTATGGACGCAGAAGGCGCGAAGCGCATATACAGGCAGAGGCCATGGTGGAGCGGTCCAAACCGGAGGCACCGTCCGATCTTTTCCCCCCGGGTCGAAAAGCGGACACGCCCAGCAGGTACCCGTAAGGAGACCGGCTGGCGCAGGTGCCGGAGGGGAGGCCAGCGGAACTGTGGCCATATGCAACCGGCCGGCCGGTCCTCTTCTGAACCCTGCTGCTGACGAGCCGGGCGCCGTTGATAGCGTGTCCGTACCCCAGGGTGCGGATGCGTGGTCCGGTGGAGGAGTCGCTGGTAGCAGAAGGCAGAAGAGGCGAGACAACGCCAAGGCGAGAGCTCAAACACTGAGCGAGGGCACCCCCCAGGATGCACCCACTTCGGGGTCAGGGGTGGTGCAAAAGAAGAGGCAACTGGGAGCCAGTGGTGACTCTTCTCTGCTTGTCAGCGACTCCAAGCGAACGAAGGTCACAGCCTCGTTCGCTGAAGTGGCTGCAAGCGAGAGGATGGCCATCGTCCCGGAGGCCTTTCCGGCCGAGAAGATCGGGTTAGGGCATCTGGGCGCCATCCAGGGGCTCATTTTGGAGCTTCTGGTTGACGCTCCGGATCCCCTACCCCGAGTAACCCTCGGCAACGTGGTGGCGGGCGCTCTCCACGTCAATTGCCAAGGGAGGGAGTCCGTCGCATGGCTCAAGGCAGCAATTGGAAGCGAGGAGATTGCTGGCTTGCGCCTGAAGGTCATGGACGCCAAGGATCTTCCGAAACCAGTCAAGATGGCATGGAAAACGAAGATAGTTGGCGGCCATGACGTGAAGTTGCTTCTCCGTGTGCTGCAGAGGTACAATCCTGCGCTACACACGGAGGAGTGGAAGGTGGTAGACACCTTGACGTCGGACGCGAACACCAGGCGCATCATACTGATGGACCGGGTGTCGGCCGACGTTATCAAGGCAGCGGGCTACCACCTACACACGGGTGTCGACCTGAGCTCCTTCAAGCTCCTTGAGGACGTGGAGGAGAGGGCGCTTGAGGGGGCTGGGGACGGCACTTGTGCGGGGAAGGGCGTGGGGGGTCAGACGCCGGGGGAGGGCGCGGGGGGGCCGCAGCCTGGGGAGGCCGAAGAGGGCACACCTCCAGAGGGAGAGGTGCCAACTGCCATTGGCAAGGAGGCTGAGGCAGCCAAGGAGGAGGGGCAGTCGGAAGCGGAGGCCGGGGACATGGCGGGCTCCAGTAACAGACGTGCTGAATCCCGCAGGGCCCGAGAGTCATCACCGTTATCGGGGATTGGCTCAGAGGACCTGCAGGGAATGGCAGAGCTGTACCTGGAGGCCTCCATGTCTCCCATGTCCTGCGACGAGACGCTCCAGGAGGTGGCTGCTGACCTCAGCAAGCCAAAGAATTAACAGCGCCAATGGCGGGTTTAAGGTGTGTACAAATCAATTTACAACACAACAAGGCGGCCACTGCCCTTCTGGCAAGGCAGCTAAAATGCGACAAGTTCGATATTGCTCTTATTCAAGAACCATATATATATAAAGGTGAAATAAGAGGTTTAGGTGGAACGGGGGGAACAATCGTTCACCTGTGTCCAGATAACAACAATGATATGAGGACATGTATATATGTCAAAAATGGCATCAATGCTATGCCTTTACATGCTTTCTGTTGCAGGGATCTCACCACGGTGATGATCCAAAAAAAGGGGGAGGGTAAGGAGCTCATTCTATCATCAGCCTACCTCCCCTACGAGGCGACGGATCCCATCACACAACAGCTGCGGGATCTTGTTGCATACGGCAGCCGGGTGAACACCAACCTGATAATCGGCTGCGACGCGAACGCTCACCATGTCATCTGGGGCAGCTCGGATGTCAATAGGAGAGGAGAGAAGGTACTGGATTTCCTGGTAAGCTCCTCTTTACAAGTACTGAATAAAGGCAATGAACCTACCTTCGTCAATTCTAGGCGGGGGGAGGTGATTGATATAACGTTGGCTACTAATAACACTAGTAACAAAATCAACTCATGGCACGTATCTGATGACATATCCCTTTCGGACCACAGATACATCTGCTTCAGGTACCAAACTAAGATAAAAATTAATACGGTACGTAAACGGAATCCTAGGTACACGGACTGGTCGGGCTTTAGAAGGGATCTAAAAGTAGACCTAGGAGACCCAAAAGGCAAGCTAAACTCTATTATAGACATAGAATTCGAAGCGGACAAAATAGTACAAGCTGTATACAAGGCCTTCACTAATAACTGCCCGGAGAAGAAAACCCTGGCTAAAAAGTTACCATGGTGGACCCCAGAGATAGTAAAGCTCAGGAGGGAAACTAGGGCAATATTCAATGACGCAAAGGCATCTAATGACTTTGGGTACTATGCACAAAAACTCACAGAACTCAGCAAGGCTGTGAGGAAAGCCAAGAGGAGAGCGTGGAGGAACCACTGCGATCAGATTGAGTCAATACCAGAAGGTATGAGACTAACAAAGGCACTAGCAACCACAAAGTCGGCCCCGCTCACATCCATCAGGGACAATGACGGTAGAATGACGAAAACGGGGCTGGAGACCCTTAAGGTAATGTGTAAAATGCACTTCCCAGGCTCAGTAATACACGACAGCGTAACAGACGATGGAGCAATTAGTGCGTTGGAACAGACCACAAGTACAACGAGACACAATTGGGACACGTCCAAAAAGGTAGTAGATCATAAAAAGATAAAGTGGGCACTTTCAACATTCCAACCATACAAAGCCCCGGGGCCAGACGGCATCTACCCCATTCTACTACAAGAAGGCGCTAATGTACTAATCCCACATCTTAGCAGATTGTACAGGGCGTGCCTGGCCTTCGCACACGTACCGCGTGTGTGGAGGATGGTAAAAGTAACCTATCTACCCAAACCGGGTAAGGCGGATTACAGTGAAGCCAAATCGTATAGGCCGATAAGTTTATCGTCGTTTTTCCTCAAAACACTGGAGAAACTGGTAGATAGACACATAAGGGATGGCCCATTAAGAAGGCATCCGCTGCACGAACTACAATGTGCATACCAGCCAGGGAAGTCAACGGAAACCGCACTTCACCTGGTGACAACCAGGGCTGAACAGGCTATAGAGAATAAAGAACTATGTCTTGCAGCTTTCTTAGACGTGGAAGGAGCGTTCGATCGTACCACGTATAAAGCTATCAGCGAAGCAGCTGTTAATCATGGTGTAGAGCCCACCATATGTAAATGGATAGGCAATATGCTAAATGGCAGACTAATAAAGTCATCACTCTTGGGGGATGAGATAATGGCCACGGCCACAAAGGGATGTCCACAGGGTGGGGTTCTCTCACCAACTCTTTGGAGTCTGGTGGTGAACTCACTCCTGGTAGAACTCAATAAAGGTCCCATCCACACGGTAGGATATGCTGATGATTTAGTGATACTGGTTAATGGGAAGTTTCCAGGCACGGTATCGGGAATCATGAACAAGGCACTGCAGACAGTGGAGAGATGGTGCGACCGACACCAATTATCCATTAATCCAGGCAAAACTGTAGTAATACCCTTTACTAGGAAAAGGACTCTTCGAGGCGTACAGCAGCTAAAACTGTACGGGAGGGTACTAGAACTGTCTAATGATGTGAAATATCTAGGTGTCACACTAGATAAAGAACTGAATTGGAAGAAGCATACAGATCTTACCATTACAAAGGCACTGAGGGTATTTGGAATGTGTAGATCAGCGTATGGAAAAGCATGGGGTTTGAACCCAAAGGTACTTAGATGGATCTACACTATGATGGTGAGGCCCATATTATTGTACGGTAGCCTGGTATGGTGGCCAAGGACTTTAAAGAGCACATGCAGAGATGCTCTGATGAAGGTACAGAGATCGGCATGCATGGCTATAACAGGGGCGTTTCGCACCACGCCCACAGCGGCGCTAGAAGTCCTACTGGACCTACCGCCACTTCACTTGGTGATTAAGTCAGAGGCACGCAAATCGCTCTACAGATTAAGAACCCTTGAACTGTGGAGCGACAGTAAGCCAAAGACTAAGCACACAAACATGGAGACTGATGGTTTCTTAGACAGAATAACAAGCATGGGAAGCGACAAAATGCTACCCAAGTTTGTATTCCATAGGAACTACACAACAAAAGTTCCATCCAGGGCTGAATGGGCCGAAGGTCTAGAACCACCGAGGTCTGGTATCGAAGACAGTATATGGTACACGGACGGATCAAAAATGGGATCCGGTACGGGAGCAGGCATTTATGCGAATGACTACAGTAGTAGTGTAAGCATGGGTAACTTGGCAACCGTCTTCCAGGCGGAGACATACGCCATAATTGCCTGTGCACAGGAGAATATAGACAGACAAACCAGAGGGCAGACCATCTATATACTCAGTGACAGTCAAGCGGCGCTTAAGGCACTTACGGCGCCGAAAGTGGAATCTCGACTAGTCTATAATGGCGTCCAGGCACTGAACAAGCTTGGAAAGCACAATAAGGTGCAACTGGTTTGGATTCCAGGGCACGAGGGCTTCATTGGCAACGAAAGAGCGGATGAGCTTGCTAGAGGGGGGTCTACAAACCACTTTGTAGGTCCAGAACCATTTGTGGGACTCTCGCAGGGAACCATAATTTCGGCCTTTAAAGCCTACGCCAAAACCAAACACCAATACGAGTGGAGGAATGAGGCGGGCTTAAGGCACTCAAAGCTCTTCATAGAAGGAGTGGACTCGGGCTGGACCAACAAACTCTGGAAATCCAGTAGGAAGCAGCTCAGAATCATATCTGGGGTGTTCACAGGTCACTTCGGGGTCAAGGATCTCTTGGCCAAGATGGGACTATCAGACAGCTCAGACTGTAGAATGTGTGGCGAGGAGGATGAGACTATGGAACACTTACTGTGTGAATGTCATGCCCTTGCCAGACAAAGAATGAATTACTTTGGTAACGGCTATACGCAACCAAAGGAATTCAAGGCACTTCCGCTGAGCTGCATCATCCGCTATGTGGAAATGATGGAGCGAAGTTGGGAGTAGACGTAAGGAGAGGGCAAATGCACAAAAGATCCCACTGGGTCGAAGTGCATCCGAAAGGGCCCTCATCTAGATAAGATAAGATAAGATAAGATAAGCTCAAAAGGAAAAGTTTCCATCATACAAACTTTGCACCCCTATTTAACCCCATTTAGGGTGCAATGTACTAAAACGCTGGAAGTTCTTTTTTTGTATTTAATAAGTAATCTTTCTAGAAAGTTTCAAGTCTCTACTTCAAAAATAATGTTTCCCCCATACAAACTTCGCACCCCTATTTAACCCCCTTAGGGATAGAATTTCCAAAAATCCCGTCTTATCCCTTGCCTACGTCATAAAAGGAAGTTCTGGTGTAAATTTCAAGTTTCTAGCCCCAGTAGTTTTGAATACAAATTTTGCACCCTTATTTAACCCTCTTAGGGGTAGAATTTTATAAAACGCTGAAAGTCCTTTTTTGTGTCAGTAAGTAATCTTCCTACAAAGATTCAAGTCTCTATTTCACTAATTATGTTTCCCCAATCCAAACTTTAGACCCCCATTGCACCCCCTTAGGGATAGAATTTTCAAAAATCCCGTTTTATTCCCCTGCCTCTGTCACAAAAGGAAGTTCTGGTGTAAATTTCATGTTTCTAGTCCCAGTAGTTTTGAATACAAACTTTGCACCCCTATTTAAACCCCTTAAGAGTGGAGTTTTATATCACGCTAAAAGTTTTTTTGTATCCTGATAAGTAATCTTCCTACAAAGTTTAAAGACTTTAGTTCAAAGAATATTATTTCCCTATTATTTAACCCCTTTAGGAGGGGAATTTTATAAAACGCCGAAAGCACTTTTATTTTATCCTAATAAGTAATCTTTCTACAAAGTTTCAAGTCTATAGTTCAATAAATGATGTTTCCCCCATACAAACTTTGGACCCCCATTACACCCCCTTAGAGGTAGAATTTTCTTAAACGCTGAAAGTCCTTTTTTTGTATCTTAATACGTAATATTCCTACAAAGTTTCAAGTCTCTAGTTCAATAAATAATGTTTCCCCCATACAAACATTGCACCCCTGTTTAACCCCCTTAAGGATAGAATTTCCATAAATCCCGTCATATCCCTTGCCTACGTCATAAAAGGAAGTGCTGGTGTAAATTTCAAGTTTCTAGTCCAAGTAGTTTTGAGTACAAACTTTGCACCCCTATTTAACCCCCTTAGAGGTGGAATTTTCTTAAACGCAGAAATTACTTTTACTGTATTTTAATGAGTAATCTTTCTACAAAGTTTCAAGTTCATAGTTCAAAAATTAATGTTTCCCCCATACAAACATTGCACCCCTATTTAACCCCCTTAGGGGTGGAATTTTCGCTGAAATTACTTTTTTTGTATCTTAATAAGTAATCTTTCTACAAAGTTTTAAGTCTCTAGCTCATAATATAAAGTTTCCCCCATACAAACTTTGCACCCCCATTTAACCCCCATAGGGATAAAATTTCTGAAAATCCCGTCTTATCGGTTGCCTACGTCATAAAAGGAAGTCCTGGTGTAAATTTCAAGTTTCTAGTCCCAGTAGTTTCGGCTGTGCGTTGATGGTAGATCAGGTATCCTTCTTTTATATATATAGATGACATAAATAACTTATGACTTTACTTTGAGTCGTACATGTGTCAACTTCAGTCAGGTCAGGAGCTTGCAATCTGAGGTGAATGGATGAATTTGTATGGCAAAGATGAAAATACCTAGGTAACATTGCCCATCTGTACCTACTGCGTAAAACTTTTCGTAGTTAAGACCAAGATACTACGTTACTACTGCTACTGTTGCAAATGGCGTTAGTGGCCCAACTTCGTGAAAACGGTTGGGATAAGGAGACGCTACACGGGCCGATATCGGCCGGACTGCAAGCCGGCAGACGCGTGTTTCGGCCCGTGTGGAGACGTGTCGGAAGCACGCCGGCTGGCCATATCAAGGTCACTTAATACTCGATTATCTGTGACCATGCTTGGCCGTCCGCCGATATCGGCCTGTATCTAGGCTGTATAGCGTCTCCTATACCCAGAGTTCGTACTACACGTTACTACTGCTACTGTTTAAGCCTCTCACAGACGGGCTCGGCCTGGCCGCGGCGGTCAATAGTAAACTTGTCATTAGCTGTCACTATTGACCGCCGCCGCATGCCGCACCAGTGTATTGCAGGCCTTAAGACGCGGACTGGACGCCAAGCCAGCGGGCAGCGGGGCGACGGAGCGTGTTTAAAAACTATTATGCTAACTGTAAATTAGAAGAAATTAACATTATATCATATATGATATGTTCATTATAGGAAATATGAATTAGACTTAAAGTAGGTATGTTATATTAAATGTTATTACATCAAATGATAATTATGTCATATGTCAATACCTATATTAAGTGTTGTTTTATATGACTCAATAATTATGTCAAATGAGCATTATTGCGACGAATATTATATCATTAATAAATATTTTTCCTCATCGTCAAGCAAAAAAAATCATCCTATCACATGGTGGGATCGAGCAACAAATAATTCGTGTTTTTCCGAAAAAAACGGGCAAAGTACCTAGGCATGTTTCACGGTACATAAGCCAAACACCAGAAACCTCTGTATATGTATAATTAAGTAAGTGGGTTTTACTACCTACTACGTTGATTTGCGTACCTAAATAAATTATCAGAAACCGGCTTTTTGCTGCGCGTCCATAGCGATTAATACGCAGTAATTTATGTTACGTAATTCATTCATTTGATTGACATTACATTACATGACTGCCACTAGTATAAAGTCCACGAGTAGATAATTGATTGGCAGTAAATAATCTATAATATAGGAAACTAGCCGGCTTCTGTGAGAACACAACATGCGTCGCTGTCGCTCCAACCTAGGCAAACATACTTATCGATCCCTAACTCAACAACATCTCATAACAGTCATAACCTCTTAACCCGAAGTTAACTAAAGCAATCGTTAGTTTAATACACTAATAATAATACGTCACTGTTAATAAACCATAAAATCAACGATTCACCGATCTATAGATAGTGGTAGAAGTTGGAAATGTTCCAAAATTATGAGTTAAACACTTACCAATCTCAGGTCTTTCGTCTTGTGTAAGACGGCGGTGAGGTTATCCTGCGACATGGCGTGTGGTTCTCGTGGTGGTCACTACACAACTGAACTGAGGCGAGGTTGGAGGTGTGTCATTGAATGTCAACATGGTATGATAAACACGTAACAATAAGATAAGTAGGTAAGACTTATTTCGTACGATGTACAACGGTGCTGGATGCCGAGAATTGGGTCTTGAGTTATTGAGAACGCGCAATGTGCGGTGGGTAATTGTTAAATGTCGTTAGTGTCCGGCCGGGTGATGGACGTCGCGAGGGTGAATGGCCTAAGTGATAAGAGCCAATGGTGTGTGGTCATGGACAAAAACTTTACTTTACAAAAATGCTATGGAGGCGCGGCGAAAAGCCGGTTTCTGATAATTTATTCCCGCCAATAAACGTAGTAACCCACGTAATTACTGTCAATGTAAATATTATTTATACCCAATATATATTTTAATATATATATTTTAATATTATTTTCCAAGTTTCTTTTGTATCTTGTACCTTTTAAGATGTATATTACTGAGAACGCTGCCGCAAATATTGACGTCGCTGTTTGGACCACCCTGTATAAATAAACCTATGTATTTTATTTGTACAAAACGTTGGTGCTACAGTCGCATTAAGGACCAAAGTTCTTCTGTATTTACTTTGTTATGCTGTTCTATAACTTAAAATTTGATCCCCAGCTACGCGACTATTACATACCTCATCATCATCATCATCATCATATCAGCCGAAAGTCCACTGCTGGAAATAGGCCTCCCCCAAAGAGTGCCAAAGCGACCGATCCCGCGCCACCCGCATCCAGCGGACTCCCGCAACCTTTACCAGGTCATCAGTCCACCTTGTCGGAGGCCACGCTGCGCCTTCCGGTACGTGGTCGCCACTCGAGAACCTTTCCGCCCCAACGGCGATCGGTTCTACGTGCTATGTGCCCCGCCCACTGCCACTTAAGTTTAGCGATCCGGAGGGCTATATCGGTTACCTTGGTTCTGCTGCGGATAGCCTGATTTCTGATGCGATCACGCAGAGAAACTCCCAACATGGCCCTCTCCATAGCCTTTTGGGTGACTTTGAGCCTTCTTATGTGGCCCATAGTAAGCGACCACGTTTCAGTGCCATATGTCATCACTGGCAACACACACTGGTCAAAGACTTTTGTCTTGCTTGAGACACTGCGGAGACACTGCGCAGGCATTACATACCTATTCATCAAAAAATCAGAATTAATTTGCTAGTAGCCAAATGACGTCAGTGGCCCAACATATCGCGAAAACGGTTGATGGGATAAGGAGCCACGCCCACTGCATGCCCGCCGACGCGTGATTCGGCCCGTGTGGATACGATACACCCGCCGGAAACACGGCGGCTGGTCACATCAAGGACACTTCATACTCGATTATCTGTGACTGTGATCTGTGACCATGCTTGGCCATCCGCCGATATCGGCCTGTATAGCGTCTCCTAGCGTTGCCAGATTTCTTACATTTTTCGTAACTTTTGACCCGCTCGCGTAACTCGTAAGTAACATTTGTTATTCAGGTTTATAGTATTAAGATTATTTTTGTAGACGTGAGAATGAAAAACGTAACTTTTGCAGCAAAAATGTAACATTTCAAGAAACGAAATGTAACTTACGACTCAAGGGCCCTGGCAACACTCCGGAGTTCGTACTACACGTTACTACTGTTTAAGCCTCTCACAGACTGGCTCGGCCTGGCCGCGGCAGTCAATAGTAGGTAAATTTGTCATTAGCTGTCAAATTTACTATTGCCCGCCACCGCAGGCCTCGCCAGTGTGTTGCAGGCCTTAGGACGTGGACTGGACGCCAGCGGGCAGCGGGGCGACGAGCGTGTGTTCATACATTGATCTCCATCAAATAGTATGTCCAGACCCCGGCCTTAGCTTCATTGAAGTAGCAACGCTATACCCCGAGAATAGAGTTAAGTTTGCATTGCCGCGCCAAAATAGCGTAGACAGTCGCAAAAAATGACCATTGATAGAAAAACGTGGCAGCTGGCGGGCGGCTGCGGGGCCAGGTTACGAGCGATGTCCAATGTACTTTACGTAACGAGCGATCGAAGCAAACGATGTTCTGCATGTGAGCTTGGGCAAAAATGCTTTCGTATGTCCGGCTGATCGGCTGTTCTCATCTACAAGTCGCATTCTGCAACCGATTCTCTTGAAATTTTGTGAGCAGGTTCGATAATGATATAAATATTTAGTGTCGATTCAGTGCTTAGATTATTTTTTTGTTAAGTATAAGGTACTCTCACGTTTCACAGCATCAAAGCTCACAGTTCCCCTAGAATAGTTTTAGTTAAGACTGTTAAAAAAATACCGTTTTGCATCCATGATACAATAGGTATATATGGGGTAGATATTAATATACGTACACGTACATAAATATCTGTACAGGACTCTATTGTCAATGTCATAAAGGCGTGTGTACAGATATTGATGTCTTTAATACCTCTGACTGTACCTAGTAACCACGGCTGACACACGTGCCGCACGCCGCCTCCGCTCGTAACGGGCTTGTTCGCTACGCGCTAATGCGGCTCACCCCGCCGGTCACCCGTCACGAAACTAGACCCTTAACCTACGCTTAGTTACTACGCAACGCGGTGTCAAGATATATTTGTGGGTGAGCGTTGAGGTGAGTTTAAAACAAGTTACAAATAGGGGGGCTGGCCCCGCAGCCGCCACTTCGTCAGCTGCCGTATACTCCACACCTTTTTCTATCAGTGGATTTTTTGCGACTGTCTAAGCTATTTTGGCGCGACATGCAATATTAACTCTATTCGCGGGGTATAAAGTTGCTATTTCAATGAAGGTAAGGCCGCGGTCTGGACATACTATTTGATGGAGTAGAATCTATGAACACACGCTAGTCGCCCCGCTGCCCGCTGGCGTCCAGTCCGCGTCCTAAGGCCTGCAAGACACTGGTGCGGCCTGCGGTGGCGGTCAATAGTAAATTTGACAGCTAATGACAAGTATACTATTGACCGCCGCGGCCAGGCCGAGTCAATCTGTACCGTGTAGTACGAACTCTGGGTATAGGAGACGCTAAACGGGCTGATATCGGCGGACGGCCAAGCGTGGGCACAGATAATCGAGTATGGAGTAACCTTGATTTGGCCGGCTGCCGTGCTTCCGACACGGGCTGAACCACGCGTCGGCGTCGGCCGGCCTGCAGTCCGGCGGATATCGGCCCGTGTAGCGTGTCCTTATCCCAACCGTTTTCACGAAGTTGGGCCACTAACGTCATTTGTCTACTAACAAATTAATTCTGAATTTTTGATGAAGTAGTTGTCACGTAACTATGGGTCAAATTTTAAGTTATGGAACAGCATACCAAAGCAAATAGAGTAGAGCTTTTGGTCCTTAAGGCGACTAAAGCTTTGTAAAAAAATACTTAGGTTTATTTATTTAAGTTACCCATAAATGCCATCATGCTAGCTAAGCAGCTTGTAGCTATAAATATGGTCCTTCGAACCAGCACGGTAAACACAAGACGGCGCGTCGGCGAGATAGTCTCTTTATAATTTAGTTAGATGAAATTCATGTGTGTGAGAAAGGGAAGAAGCACATTTTAGCTTATAGTGATATGTTAAGTTTATATATTTTTATTATAAGGGGACCCCCCCTTATTTTAATCTGTGAGAATAGTTGCCCTTCGTTGTTACATTCTGTATGCCTAATCTATATGATAGATTGATAATGGATGACAATCATAATAATCGTCAATAACCAGTATCTAAGTATGCCCACGCCTCGTGACAAGATAATATTTATCTATACAAATCATTTGCGTGTATATCTTAAACTACGCAGCAAACACAGACAGAATAACAACTATGCGGATTATGTTGTTCTGACTAAAGGCCATTACACACCTAGCAATTTGACATCATCTAAAACTGTTAGAATGAATGGTATTATTGTGTTCTCATTCCATCTATATTTGACTACTACTGACAAATTGTATTGTTTGTAGTATGCGTTAAACGCTACCGTTTTGACATTCACGGGCCGATTATGGCCGACCACAGATAACCTCCTATAGATAGAGCCTATAAGCGATTTAGTTATATGCAAAGGTCACCACAGTTGGCGGCAAGTGCGGGTTGCGGGGAGGTCGGTAACGGCGCTGCGATTGGCTGTTTCGAAAACAGCGCGCTTTGTCACGTCATGGCGCCCGAAGCGTAGTGATGGGGTGCGTTGGTCGTTAACGGTTTTAAGCGGTGCCGCAAATAATTGTAAGTAGAATATTTTACACGGCGTAGGTACCTGTTGCCAAGGTTAACATTTTTGAACGGCTGTCACTTTTCTATTATTATCATGTTTCGTTCATCGGTTATTTAGATCACCAATAACATAAAAAAGTATGTTAATCATATCGAGTTTAGTCATATAAAATAATTATTTCTAGGTATTTTACAACATTTACTGCATTATCGTGTTTATTGTCCTACATAAACACGATAATGCAGTAAATGCAGAAGCCTTCGTTCCGTTCGTATTTATATACTTACTAGGAAAGGACGAGTGCGAATGTGCTAGCTAGGCTGATGTATGATATTTTGAGATTGGTATAGCTTGGTAAGGAAGATAAATAAAAACGATGTCATAAAAAAGAACATATATTTATTCAATGTGATAAAATTATTTGGTTGATATTCTGTGATGATGTGAATCCTCATCACTATTAGAAAAAACCCAAATGCCATGGCTCCATTACTAACCACCTCCAAGATCCCTCACATGTCGTCGAAGTCCAGCATGAAGTTCATCTCGTAACACTAGTCCTAACCTAATTGCTCTCGAAGACGGTTCGAAAAAACCCAAATGCCATGGCTCCATCACTAACCACCTTCAAGATCCCTCACACGTCGTCGAAGTCCAGCATGAGGTCCATCTCGTAACACTAGTCCTAACCTAATTGCTCTCGAAGACGATTCGAAAAAACCCAAATGCCATGACTCCATCACTAACCACCTCCAAGATCCCTCACGCGTCGTCGAAGTCCAGCATAAGGTCCACCTCGTAACACTAGTCCTAACCTAATTGCTCTCGAACCACCTTCAAGATCCCTCACACGTCGTCGAAGTCCAGCATGAGGTCCATCTCGTAACACTAGTCCTAACCTAATTGCTCTCGACCAATGTATTCATTAATAAATTCTAATTCATTCTACTTTTTTAGCAATAGCTAAACTTCGACACTACATACTCGCATTATTCTACAATACTCTAAATTACCCAATAAATAAAATAAAACTACTTAAACCAACAAAAAATTTCCAGCACGGCTATCATGCGACGGCGAGCCTTCTCGAATTTTCTCGCACTATCCGTCTCTTTCTTATTAGAACACTTAGAACAAGAGGTGCGAGAAAAATCGGGAGTATGTCGCAGCCGCATGATAGACGTGCTGTATGTACTACAATTATATATTCCGTTTTTTTATTTTTTATTTATTTATTTATTACAAAAAAACAGGTTACATAACATAAAATTAACCTTATTAGGAAGTTCGCTCTATTTTGGAAGCTATAAAATAGCGCGAGATAGTAATTTACTACGTCTCCCTCTACCTCATAGCTTGTAAGATGGTTGCAGTCCGCCACGCTGCCTTCTTGGTGCAGTTTAAACCTCTTTAGTACATCGTATACATTATCTATGAATTCTAACAAAATAATTTTGACAATGGCTATACATATAATATTTAGTGAAATTTCATATTAAACAATCGTGTTTCCTTAAATGAATCTGAATCGGTAAAATTCGAAAACATTCACTAGCCCATCACTAGAGTGTCACGTGCTTTCGTGAGAAAGGAACAGTATATTGCCATTTCCATTTGATGAAAAAGGACATGCATACTTCACTACTTCTTATAGACCAGTGTAAAATGAACTCCGCGTGACAGAATGAAATTTACATTTATGTGATAAATTTAACTTACCTGTGAAATGTTATTCCATCGGTTGTAAAATTAGACGTTCGGGAGTTTTTCCCACACCACTTCACACAGCAATAACTCATTTTTTCAACGCAAAAACAATTTTAATTTGTTGGTTATTTGACGCACGTATAGATCGCGTACCTGGTCGCAACTGACAATATGGCGCGGGGCAGCGGGGGGGTTATCAGTGCTAGAACATATATGCGTGGTGACCGCACGTCGCCCTATAGGCTCTATCTATAGGAGGTTATCTGTGTGGCCGACACATATGGGCTATCGGCGAATAATACCATTCTAGACTAATATTTTTTATAAAGATTTACTTCATATAATTTTTACTTTTTATGTTTAGTAAATTATTCTAAGTAATTAGCTTAAGATTATGTTTCTACTTGACGATTTGAAAGTGATTGTTACTGGGCCGGGTCTACTTAAATAAATATCATTTTGAATTTGAGTTTTGAGTTGAATCCCGCCGGGTTGATCCGGTATTTTCCGACTGTAATTTAAAATGTATGGCCATGCCACAGACGGGCGAGGCGGGCTGAATTCTGCCGCCAAATTCAGCGTGTATGTGGCGGCTCTAAAGCTGTTAGGAGCGGACGTGCATGCCCAGCTTTAGATTGTTCACGAAATCACTAAGCAAGGGATTTGTGCAGATTACGTGATATTTGTATGTGCTTGACATTGTATTCCACGGTTTTATCGTTATATAAGTAGTTTGTTTTACGTAATGTTATATTATCACATGTTAGCACGACGTTAGTTGAAAAAGTAAGAAACATAATACTTAATCTAGGTTTTATTATTACTTCAATTTTGCAGTTTTTTAATGTAATGACATTATTTACCTATTATTAATTCTCAAATTTTCCGAATATAGAATTTGTAGGGCTTTGGTCAATAAGTATAATAAATTGAAAAGTTTTTTTTTTTCATTTATTTAGGTCAACAAACAATCGCTACAAGGTTACTAAAGGCCTGTTTCACAATCTCCAGTTAAAACATATCCGTCAGATAAATGTTGGCTGTCACTTTTCTTCTTATATGACGGGAGAAAAGGATAGCAATCATTTTAACTGGCAGATAACATTATCCGGCGATTGTGAAACAGGCCCTTACAAAAATACGGTTACTAAGCGGATGTGTAAGCTACATTTAAGATAAAAAAAAAAAAGGAGACATTTAAGGGAGTGTTAAGTGCTACTTGCAGAGAGTATATCTAACGTATTGTCTAAATAAGGATTATCTATTTGCAAATAGAGAATCAAGTTTCCTTTAGAAGGTGGCGAACAAGCATACATGCCTTGCCTGAACATAAGCAAACATCGCTGCCTGCGGACGCTCGGGACTCAGGAAATAAGAGACTGACCAAAAAAACACAAATGCTACGAGAAGTTTGAAAGAATGTCACCACATTTAGTCGTTCAATTGAATAGGGCGACGGTGTGTGTGCTTACCACCAGGCAGACCGTATGCTTGCTGGCCACCGCCAGCCGTGCTATTACCCAAGCACGACCTTTTTTTTAACCGGCCAAGAGCGTGTCGGGCCACGCTCAGTGTAGGGTTCCGTAGTTTTCCGTCCGTCACAATAAGTGTCCCCAATTAAGCGTTAAAAAATGGGCTATTTGTTACATTGAGTTGACATATTAAGTACAGAACTTAAAACCCTACAATAAGCTACAAGCAATACTTAGCGAACAATTTTATTATTAGACAACGAACGACTAAAGATAACTGGGAAAATTAGAGCACGACAAATATTCGACCTAATGCATGGGCGCCTGCTCAGACCCCATTCGCAAACGCATAACTGGGTTGAATAATAGTTTTAGAAAACCCATAATATTTTTGAACAAGCTATCCAACGATACCCCACACTATAGGTTTATAATAATATATAATTACAATAAATTAGCCTATATACGTCCCACTGCTGGGCACAGGCCTCCTCTCATGGATGAGAGGGAACGGGCAGTAGTCCCCACGCTGGCCCAGTGCGGGTTGGGGGGTATACTCTTGCTTGCCAGAATTTCATTTGCCCGAATTTTATCTGCCATAATATACAACTGTCATAATGTTGTTTTCTATAATTTTGTATGGAATACTTATTGTTTACCATAATAATTATATGCCAGAATCTTTGTTTTCCATAATATCAATAATCTCATTTTCCATAATCATTGTAATCCATAACTATCACATGCCATAATGTCATTTGCCATCCATCTCAACATCCATAATATTCTTATGTGATAAAGTGGGTACGTATTGCAGTGTCTAATATAAAAAAATATAAAAATACCTCGAACCTATATATCCGCAATCCGAGTCGGTTTTGCCACTAAGTAAAAATGAACTTTTCTCTGAGATTACCTAATGCCAAGATAGTGCTGTATCGTAGGCAGTAGGGAACAGGGGCTTAGTGGCAAAACCGACTCGGATCGCGGATAGGTTAGAAGACGGAAGCGGGAGCTTTGCTCCCGCTTTCGTCTTCGAGGTTATTTTTTTTATAAAAGATCGGAAAAACCATCAAATTAACAAAGATGAATCCGAATGCATGTTTAGTATGGCGTTTAAATATTCTATTCAATAATATTATTGCAAACAATAATCTGGAAAACAATATTACGTATGGCATTCGTATCATTATGACATCCAATATTCGGGTAAACAAGAGTATGTCAATTAACTATTATGGTAAACGAAACATTCGGGCAAATGAAATTCGGGCAAGTGAAGTTCGGGCAAATGATTATTATAGTATATGAATGACGGGCAAACAATAGACAACCGGGTTGGGGACTTCACATACACCTATTTCTTCGTAGATGTATGCAGGTTTCCTCACGATGTTTTACCTTCACCGAAAAGCTAACGGTAAATATCAAATGATATTCCGTACATAAGTTCCAAAAAACTCATTGGTACGAGCTGGGATTCGAACCCACGACCGCCGTTTGATAGCCGCATGCCTGAACCACTAGGCTACCGTAGCTCTACACTATACGTTTAACGAGAAAAAAAATACATCACCAATTTACATGTAGGTACCCTAGGATTTTATTCTACTGTTTTGTCGGCATGATTGGTTTATATACCAACGCCGAATTGCAGTTTTCTAGTTGTAAGGGTTACTGAAGCTAAGCCGAAGTCGGACAGACAGACAGACAGACACACGGACGAACATGGCGAAACTATAAGGGTTCCTTGTTGACTACGGAACCCTAATAATCATATATTTACGATTATTTACGAGGGTAAGCTATAATAAAAACCCCAAGAGCCCCTAGCTTTTACGCACTTGGCCGCTTTTTAACCGACTTCAAAAAAAGGAGGAGGTTCTCAATTCGGTTGTATTTTTTTTTTTTTTTTTTTTCAATGTTTGTTACCTCAGAACTCCGTCATTGATGAACCGATTCGGAAATTTTTTTTTTTGTTCATATGTATATACTTCCAGGTGGGTCCCATTTTTTTCAAAATTCAGTTAGATGATGGGATCCATGAGGAATTGAGGGGACTCCTCAATTTTATAAGGCACGCGTGTAGTGATTTTGGTATTTTCTCTTATAACTCGTGTATTTACATCCGGAATCATAAATTTGGTGGCGAGGAATTGATGATGAAGACCACAGATGACTTATCGAATTCCTCAATTATGTACTTAAAAGTGCAAAAGTACGTCACAGGTTCTGATAAGATTCCGTTGAAATAGGAACTAATGAAGTGCCATTGGTGATGATCTTGGGGAATCGATGGAAGTCCTCAAATATTATCGGCCCACATACAGCGATTCGGTTTTTTTCTATAGTAATCAACGCATTTGGTATCGGAAATCAGTTCATGTGGTAAATTGTAAAAAATAGGAAATGTGCTCGTGGCTTGGCGGAGTACCAAATTGAAGTCGGTTAAAACTTTGTTTTTAAAGTAAATTATTTTTATTTATCTTTTCAATGTGAGACTTCCCGTTGAAGTTGCTATCAATTGTCACTCCTAAGAAGTTAGTATTATTGACTTAGTTACTATGCAACACGGTGTCAAGATATATTTGTGGGTGAGCGTTGAGGCGAGCTTAATAGTACATTACGTAACTAGGGCGGTGAATTAGTGAATGCCCCAGATCGCAGGTGTTTGTGGCCCGAACCGAAGGTGAGGGCCATAAACATGCGCTCTGGGGCTTTCTCGAATTACCGCCCGTGTTGAGTACAAAATTTTACGTCTTCACCTGGCCACAATGCGAGTTTTCCCGTACGCGCAGCGTGCAGTAAAACTCGCATTATGGCCAGGTGTGACGTAAATCAAGTTACAGAATAGCTGTTCCTGAGCCGACGACCGCTCTACGACTTCGTACTCACGGGACACTTTAATATAACCGCTAATCACACTAATGAGTGGGATGTCAAGCCCCCCTATTCTGTAACTTGTTTTATGCTCACCTCAACGCTCACCCACAAACATATCTTGACATCGCGATGCGTAGTAACCAAGCGTAGGTAGAGGTCTTGTTTTGTGGCGGTTGACCGGCGGGGTGAGCCGCATTAGCGCGTAGCGAATAACAGCCAAGGTATTATGAACCTTTTTTAGGGTGCGTACCCAAAGGGTAGAACGGGACCGTATTACTAGGATACTCACCACTTTAAAATGTATCATCCTCTTCAATAGCATTGACAGCTAAAACTTTGGATTTAAGTATAGTTTGGATGACAATTCACTATACAGTACCATCGAGCTGATCTGATGATGGAGACAGAAGGCGGCCATGGGAATTCAGGACTTAACCGAGGTAACCCCTTTGAGTTTGGGCTCGTTAGAATCGCCTCAATGAGTAGTTGATGACGGTATACAGAAAAGGACAGTTGGCAATAATGTACGATTCTCGCCGAACGGCGGGTTGGAGCGCATTCTATTACATGCAAAGGAATTTGAACCGTATAAACAGTAATTACATTTCATATTTGAATGCATCGTGCATCCACTGCGAGGCGGCAGCTACCGACGCGGTCGGTGGGGATTGTAATCAAATATGAATTGTATCTGCTGTATAGACGGTTCAAATTCCTTTGCACGTAATAGAATGCGCTCCAACCCGCCGTTCTGCGAGAATGGTACATATAATATCAAACTTCTACAGTTTTCGTTTCATTTTTTTTAATGCTTGAAGCTACGGTAGCCCAGTGGTTCAGGCGTGCGGCTGTCAAGCGGCGGCCGTGGGTTCGAATCCCGGCTAGTACCAATGAGTTTTTCGGAACTTATGTACGGAATATTTACCGTTAGCTTTTCGGTGAAGGAAAACATCGGGAAACCGGTCTAATCCCAATAAGGTCTAGTGTTCCCTCTGGGTTGGAAGGTCAGATGGCAGTCGCTTTCGTAAAACTAGTGCCTATGGCAAATCTTGGGATTCGGTGTCAAAGCGGACCCCGGGCTCCTTTAGGGGCATTACCGTGAAGAACGCTAGGAGGATGATGATATTTTTAATGCTTACGAATTAAAATAAAACTACATTGTATACAATAAACACTTATATTTCTGGGTGAATACTCATTCCGCCCACCCCCAGATCCCGTGACTCTCCCTCACCGTCTCTCTGTTATCCCTCCTCTGCCGCGTCACCGCGCTCGCTTCTCCCTTCGCTATCGCCTTCTTCCTCTCCATCCTCTTCTGTCTCACTTCTAGATTCTTCTTCACCTGCTGTTTCACCACTTCTGGGGCTATCGTGCTAGCCGACGTGTAACTCCTCGTGGATCTGACGTCTGACAGGGCCTTCTCCACCATGGCGAGCCGGTACTTCTGCGAGTTTCTGTCTAGTTCTGTCAGTTTGTCGGCGTCTTCTGTTGGGACTGGTTCGGGGGCCTCGTCTCGGGTGTCGAGGGACACTGTTTTGTGTGTGTGTTCTATGGATTTTTTCTCGTCGTTTTTTATAGAGTCGTCGACCTTGAACAAATTAAGAGATAAGTTATACAAGATACATTAGCTCAGTTTGTAACGTTTCAAATGTATAAATAAAAACAGCATAGCATGACATAGCACATCTCTGCTGGAAAGGCACCCTAAAGCAACGATATAAACATGTTTCGGTATTTTAGTATATCATCATCGTCATATCAGCCGGGAGATGTCCACTGCTGGACATAAGCCTCCCCCAAAGAGTGCCAAAGTGACCGGTCCTGCGCCACCCGCATCCAGCAGATTTTAGCATATATAAAATATGAATAATGGTCACCCATGGATTGTTTTTTGGAGGAGAAAACAGTCGAGAGCTTTTAATTTGTATAGCGATTGGCACGTCATGCTACCTATCCATCTAAGAAATTTAAGCGTAATAGAACAATGTGACTGTGAATTTAGTTGAAGGTTAAAATGTAGAGTTCGAATACATGTAAACGGACAAAGTGATCAAAAATATGTGAACGCGAGTTTATTGAAAAAGCCATTTAGGTTCCTCAGATCCATTGGACCTTCGGGAACGTAGATATTCATGAACTCGACTGTACAATACTAGTTACCTCTCGCCTCATGGCCGCCAGTTCTTCCTCGGTATACTTCTTGTTGCTGTCGAAGGCGACTGTGTCTCGTGTGTCTCCTGTGTCCGGCGTGTCTTCCGCCTCCGAGTCGTCTTCGTCATCACTGACTTGAAGGTCTATTCCTAGCTCCTGGAATGGGAAAGATGGGTTGAGCTAATTTTAAATCATCATTCATCATCATCATATGAGCCGAAAGACGTCCACTGCTGGACATAGGCCTCCCCCAAAGAGTGCCACAATGACCGGTCCTGCGCCACCCGCATCCAGCGGACTCCCGCGACCTTGCACGACATTGCATGTAGAGCCGATGGCCGTTGGGGCGGATTGGTGAAAAAAGGGGATGAAACATTGTATCGAGCTATGTTGTGTTCCTGGAGGTGAGCAAGGTCGCCAGAGCTCCCGAGGATGCGTTGTGTTGAGATCGAGGGAACTTGTTCCTTCAGCTGTCAACACGGCGAATCCTCAAACATATCAAGGGTCGGCAACGCCCATGTTACTTCTTTGGAGTTACATGCGTCTATAGGCTGCGGTGTCCGCTTACCATCAGGGCCGTACGCTTGTTTGCCACCGTCGTTGTATTGATATGTATGTTAGTTTTTAAGGTATTCGTAATATGGGCCTTGTTGCCTGATTTAATATATTTATTTTTTTAAACTGTTATAAATATAAGTAAAGTACCTCCAACAACTCGTCGTCGACATCCCTAGCTCGCTTGTACCCCGAGCATGCGACCTCCTTGTCTAACTCGTCGTCTCGCTCTAGGTCGCTGAAGCGCGGGTAGCGAGTGCTCTCGTAGCCGAAGCGTTTCTTGAAGAACTCGCGGACGCAGCGCACGTCGCGGTCGAAGTAGCTGCGGGGAAAGCGACGCTATTACAGGGGTGTAAGGTTAATTTTTAAGTCTCAGAGAGTGTGTAAATAGTTAAATTCACTACATAACATATGTAGTGAATTTAACTATTTAAATATTAAACCTTAAAGAGTTTCGCGCCTCGCAGTGAGCTGAAAATAAACTTTTATAGAACTAAGTAGCAACTTCAGTCTATACTTGACGCCGTATATAGATTCCAAAAAAATAACCTTAAAATTGCCATTAAAATGAAAAAAAAATCGACACTGTCAAACTTACACTCTTCCAAATGATGGACGTTTTTAGCTATTTTTTTTTTCATTTTAATGGCATTTTTAAGGTTATTTTTTTGGAATCTATATGCGGCGTCAAGTATAGAAGGATATTTTTTGACGTGAAATTGCTTGAAATACTAGCCTATGCTAAAAACCACCAAATGGTTTTTGGATAATTTAGTCAGTATGTTTACTAAGCAGAAATGTCCGCTAACGAAATTCTAAATTTCGATCAGTGGAAAAATTTAAAATTATTAGTCACGAGCAGGGTTTGAACCTGCGGTCCCTGGAATCCGTCCATTGCTCTCATCCAACGCTACGAAGGACGAAGGTGCAATTAGTAAAGTGCAAGGGATTTAAAAATTCGTCACCACTAGCTGAGCCCACGGTAGCTCAGGAGGAGAGCAATGCACGAAACATCCCGCTCATTGCCAATAATTTTTATATTTTCCACTTTGCTCGAAATATTTAATTTGGTCTGGTAAACATGTGTCATCCCGCATAAGTATGAGCAAGCTAAATGAAAATGTTCGCGATTCAATTCCATGGTAGCCGATACGATCGTTTTTAAAATGACAGTTAAAAACAAAATACGAGCGCGACATGTTTTTTTTTTTCTTAATTATTGCCGCCAATATTTTTGAACTACACTTTTTAAACCTCATTTGACCGATGGCACCCCTAGCTTATTCAAATCCCGAAATATAAAAGGCAACCCTCGTATAGTTACAGCTCCGCGTTGGCGTGCTCCGTGGACACCATCTGCGGGAAGTCGATGATGACGGGCCGTCCGTCCTCGTCGATCATGATGTTGAACTCGTTGAAGTCCCCGTGGATGACGCCGCAGTTGCCGAGCCGCACCGCCAGCGACATCAGCTCGTCGTACAGGGCGGGCACGTCGGGCACCGAGCGCACGTGGCTCCTGCGGTACGGGGAACACCAGGCACAAATAAGGCAGGGTTCGAAAGGATAATTAACACGATAATTATCATTGATAATTATCAAATAAGGCAGAGTTCGAAAGGATAATTATCAATGATAGTTATCACGATAATTATCTAATAAGGCAGGCTTTGAAAGTATAATTATCATGATCATTATCATTGATAATTATCACATAAGGCAGGGTTCGAAAGGATAACTACCAATGTTAATTATCACGATAATTATCAAATAAGGCAGGATTCTAAAATATAATTATCAATTCTAATTCTCATGGTTATTATCATTGATTATTATCAAATAAGGCAGGGTTCGAAAGGATAAGTAAAGTATCAATGTTAATTATCAAATAAGGCAGGGTTCGAAAGGTAATTATCGTGATAATAACAGATGGCTAATTATCGATTGATAATAATAAAAAATTGCGCTCGTGAAAGTGAACTGTATTCGAAGTATTCGAACGTGTAATTCCGCACTTGCGTCTATCCGAACGCACGAAGTGTCAACGCGACAAGCCGCGCCGTGGGGATTCCCATTACAAGAAGAATTCCGTTCGGATTATGAAAAGTTGAGCCATCTCGAGTGTCATTGGTTCTTATACTGGTGATAATTATCCGATAATTACCAAGGAGCGTTATTATCTTGATAGTAACTTTACCCACTTTATCACGTAAAATAGGCACGTTGTATGTCGATTCGCGGAAAATGCCTAGGAGAACTAACTAATCGTTCCGTTAAAGAGTCTACAGGGCTACCATCTACTCACAGTGGTCCGCCTCGCACCAGATCCATGACGACACAGTGCCTGTTGAAGTCCACGGGGCGCGGCACGGGGAACCCCCGCTCGTGCAGCGCCTTCATGTAGGCGAACTCCTTGGTGGCGGATATCCGGGACAGGTAGAGCCAGGAGGCGCGGTTACGGTGCGCGTGGTAGTCGCGTTTGTCTTTGACGTTCCGGAAACAGGTGCGGCCGAGCCTGGAATACGAAACACGCAGGGAGCGGTAAGTCTTTAGGGTTCCGTAACCAAAGGGTAAAAACGGGACACTATTACTAAGGCTCCGCTGTCCGTCCGTCCGTCCGTCTGTCACCAGGCTGTATCTCACGAACGATAGTTACAGTTGAAATTTTCACACATAACAAATAACAAATATTAAAAACAGAATAAAATAAATATTTAAGGGGCATACAATGTGATTTTTTTGCCGTTTTTACAGATAATGGTACGGAACCCTTCGTGCGCGAGTCCGACTCGTACTTGGCCGGTTTTTCTAATATTACACCAATTTAGCTTTAATAAACTAGTAGATCTGTAAGCTGTCACTGGCGAGTCAGTATATTTTCAAAAATCTAAATATTACGTTTTTATTTTTTGAATTTAGACTTGAAAAAATTTTTGATTGGTTGAGAAATGCGACCTGTAGAGGAGCGGGAAAGCATAACATCCGGATCGGGAAATACAAAGGAACTTCGTTCAAATGAGCACTTTGGCAGCTCCGATATATCAGATGGTGACTGTGGTGTCCTGCCGTTTGACCAAAAGTCATTGAAAAATATACATCCACATTGAAGTTATCGATTTACCTATGCAGTTTCAAACACAGCGCATTGTGGTCTTCATCAGCGACAGTGTAGATGTTGGACTCCTTGCCGACCCCGATCTGGTTGCCAAATGAAGCAATCACTTTCCGGTTGGTGAGGGCTTTGAGGGCCAGGTAGTCGTAGCCAGAGTTGGTGAGGCGGTAGCCATCATCTGTTCCAAACAAAATTTGAAGATTTATTTATTTCACAATATAAAGGACATTGCCGAATCCTGTACCAACATTTCATTTGTGCCACAACCAGAGGGGCTACCGCAAAATGAAAACGAACTTTGTTCTGTCTCACTTGCTAGTTCAAGTGACAGAGAGGGAGATACACGAACGAAGTTTGTTTTCGTTTCGCGGTAGCCCCTCAGGTGTCATAATAATATTCAATTTCAATTTCAAAGCCTTTATTTGCTGATACATTTTTTTTTTTTTACATGTTACACACTATATTATATTTATATCAGATCAGCATGTCCTTTTGACACAAAGGCCTCCTCTGTTTCCTGTCATAATAATATTAATAAATGAATATTAGGGGACAATCTCAAATACACATACACAAATCGACCTAGTCCCATAGTAAGCTCAATAAGGCTTGTATTATGGGTACTAGAAAACGATATATTTAATAGATAGAAATACTTGAAATAGACAGACAACATCCAAGATTCAGAAACAAATATTTGTCCTTACTGGGATTCGAACCCAGGACCTTCAGCTTCGTAGGCAGCGTCAATACCCACTAGGCTAAATTGCTGTCAATATCTATAAAAATTCCCAGTAATAACAACTATGCATGTTCGGAGGCCTGACTTTCACTGGTTTTGCCATGATGTGAATTGTCGGTGAACATAGTCAACATCAGCCCGGCCTATGCCCGAAACGTCACCGCCGCTGCCAATCTCAAAATAATATCACACTAAACTTACAGTGTTTTCCCCGTTCATAGGTCAGGAGTCTGTGTTTACATAGCTCTTTCATTAATTTATGAACGCCACCGTGACGGAGGTTCGCGATAGACGCCACAAGGGACCCCGGAACCAGCTCGTGGTTCTTCATTCCCATTTCCACCTAAAACGACACGTAAATTAGTAAGGTTAGGGTCGGTAGGTGTGAAGTTTCCATTAACATGTTATCACTTTGACTTACCGCAGTCAGTACGCGGAAGTCCTCCCCCGTTAGATAACGCAAAATTGCAACGTCGAGTTTTCCCATTTTGATCTGGAATGCAGGGAATCAATATAAACCATGTAAACACAAAAACACATTAACACAACCTGTTCAATTCAACGTCATGTGTTAATATTTTTTTCCATTCGGACAGGCTAAGACCATGGGCCATACTGCCTTGTCTTCAGTAAGTATAATTTCAAAGTTAATGGGGAATCCACATAATGTGATTTTACCCCAATTGGGGAATCCACATTATGTGATTTTACCCCAATTTGACAGTTCATTATGCCGAAGTCATAATGCCGCGTTTATACGCTTGCGATGGCTTGGCGCGTGAGCAGGACGCAGCTATGCGTTAGAGGGAGAGGGCTATAATTCGATCTCATTCGTTTACATAGCTGCGTCCTGCTCACGCGCCAAGCCATCGCAAGCGCATAAAAGCGGCATAAAAATTGGGAGTAGCGTACAGACGTAACAACTGCAACTCAAGGTGCGTACACACCAAACCAACGAACGGCTATGTATCTCACTCTAACAAATATCCGTCACATAAATGCTTCGCGTTCGTTGGTCGTTTGCTCAGTGTGTACCCACCATAAAATTTCACTCAGTGTGGCCAGTTACCAGTAGGAAAGCGAAAATTAGCGCATTCAAACGGTCCTGCGAAGCGGACTGCAAGATTGTTACTAACCGATGAGATAGGGCAAGACAGCACGTCTAAAATGGGACGGCCGCGACATACTCTCGATTTTTTCTCGCACTATAACTCTTGTTCTAAGTGATCTAATAAGAGAGAGAAGGATCGTGCGAGAAAAATCGAGAGCTGGCGCGCCGTCGCGTAATAGCCGACCAGCACACAAAAATCGAGAGTATGTCACGGCCGCCTCATGATCGACGTGCTGTCTCGCCCTATCTCATCGGTTAGTAACAATCTTGCAGTCAGCTTCGCACACAGATTACAGAGAAAAGCAGATAGGCCCTAATAAATTGAACGTTTTCTATACATCCGATGTCTTCTCACTTACATACTGAACGCCGAGTAAGAAAGGGATAGAACCATGTTATCTGACAGGTCTTCATACGTCATTGTCTCCGCTTTCTCGCTCGCACGATGTAATTCGCTCTCTCGCTCGCTCGAGATTTAGTGCACAGAAAGATATTTTCTTACAAGTTATCGATATCGATATTTACTGTTAATAAATTCGTAATATGCGATACTCGTAAGTAAATTGTATTTCTATCCATACTATGTAAAAATTAATATGGTACTTACCAAATAGAAAACAAAAACCATTACACGACTACGAATATAATAAACTGCATTCATGTTTCATATGTTCGCTACAAATTAAATTATGCAAATACATAGGTAGTCAGATGAGTTACTTTTTATGTCTCACTATTTTGTGGATCTTTAGTGGAACACATTTATTTTTAACCGACTTCTGAAACTTATCAATTCCGCTAGCTCTTTATTTTTTTATGTATGTTCCTCGATTACTCTTAGACGCCTGGACCGATAAGAATGGTGTTTTGTTAGAAAAGGTGGTCCTAGGCAGGTCAGGATCTGAAGATGGGATCCTGGAGAAATCCAGGGCAATCTTCAAATCTTATTTTGAAACGATCTGGGTACTTTGAAATCGTGCAAATTGCTTTCAGAAAGCAGTTCATGCGGTAATATGGAATGTGGCTTCGTGAAGTATTGATTTGAAGTCGATTAAAACTTTGTTTTTAAAGTAGGCTAACACAAAATAACAACGCAATTATATTCCTGAAAATATCTCATTTTAATAAGAAAGTTACATATAATGCTTTAGATAATAAATATCCAATTATATAGAACTTTTTGCAATCAGTAAACTTGCATCACCTGAAGAGGCCTTAGGTCTAGGGCCTTAGGGTTAGGGAGGTCTTAGGTATTGTATCTGGTAGCCTTTCATTACTGCTCAGCATCATTTTGTTGTAGTTGCCTTCTAATTGTTGATCCTGGTGAGATCCCTGCATTAAATACAGTAACGAAAACATTATTATACAATATCTATCAGTTGAGCTGCTTAAGTATGAACAGGTAAACATCAAACCGACACAGAGTTACTTTCCCATGTATAATACATATTATAGTAGTTATGGATATAAAAAGAAAATCAATGTACTAATACAAATTCTTTGCATATACAAAACTTAAATGAAACGAACTCATCTGGAGGGACCTCAGAAATGTCAAGTAATAAAATAAATAAAACTCACTATACCAACTTACCTCAAGCGGCCTCTGAAAAACTGTAGGTATCGCCTCTGGCAGCAAGTGTTTTATATTTTTAATAATAACGAAACAGTTAGTTTCGAAATGTTTCGAACATATTCTATGGTGTTTTTTCGGCGTCCAATTATTGCGCCCTACTGCGTTAATCCATTTTTTTCGAAGATTATTATTTACCGGAAACCTGAAGTTAACAGTTAAAACATGTAACATTAAAATATTTTGTCTAAACGCCTACATGAATAATTCATGTCGACGAAATATCGATATATACATGGTAACAACACTACCCATGTTTACGACAATTGTATTTTTACTAAAAATCCCAAAAATATCAAGTTTGATCCATGTAAAAAGTACTTATCCGATAGTATCAAGCATCTGCTGTAATCCCAGACCATTATATTGCGTAATGTACATGAAACTTAGAGCATTAAACCAACCGGAGTGGCAATTGACAGGCGTTCCCCTCTGCCAAATACGTATGACCAGTGGTCATACGTATTGTATGGACTGACGTTTATCTGACGTAGCTATTTTCACGTTCCGCATACATTTGACATTCCCCTCCCCCGCAAAAATCGGCAGACTTTTTATGTATAGAAAATGACACATGTGACCACTCCTGTTGGTTTAATGCTCTAAGACATGAAATATTTGAAAAATAACCAAATGATTCTTACCGATGAAATCCGATTGTTTCTCCGGTCTTTTTTAACAATCTAGCGTAACTTCGGCAGTACGGAACTGCACAAGCCATTGTGCCACTTCATACAACTTAAATCATTAACTTATTACAGAAATATTTAGTTTTTCAACACAATATTCTTGAAATAACCAACTTTCCTCAAGATTCACAAGAGATTTGACGTTGATTTGACTTTGACAGATTGTTTAGCATTTAACACCGTGGTTAACAGTTTTTGGAGACAAGTCGTCAATAGACTCAAAATACCATACTATTCGTCTCATTCTAACTCACATCAGCTGACCATAAGCAGTGACAGAGACAACTATATGAAACATCGTCTTGCTTTATACTGCGCGTCTGTATTCTTATTAGTCTGTGGCTTCGCAGGACCGTTTGAATGTGGCAATTTTCGCTTTCATACTATTAACTGGCAACACTCAATGAAATTGTAGAGTCTGGCAAACGAAAGCTTGACCTGGACTTTTTTAAGGTTTAAGATCATTTAATCTCATAAAGAATTGTACAATTCACTTACATGAGATAAACACATAATTAAAAACAAAAAATTGTTTTGAGCGCACAAAGATACTAAAATAATTAAGTAAAAAAGGGTACTTGTACATAACATAATGATCGAGTGCCGCTCGCACTGCATGCAGCGAGCGATAATAACAGCAAAACAAGTGATGCACGGAATCATTACAACTAGATATGGCATGCGTACGCTGAGCGTAGTTCGGATTGACTTAAGTAGTTTTTATTGTTTACGAGTCTATATAATTTCTCTAAGTATAATATTTATACTGTATAAATGCTGTATAAATATTTAATACTGTGATATTGCTATTAATGATTAGACGGTAACGTTTTATTGTACTGTGTATTTTATCTACATACTTATTAAGTTAATTTTTTTTTATATATATATTTTTTTACATATTTTATGCAGTTTATATATATATATAGTATTTTATATATAATGTATATTTAATATTTATTTATAACATGTTTTTTAAGTAAAGATTTAAAGTGGGATATCGATTTTGTTTCTTTAATAATTTTCGGAAGTTTATTGAATAATTGAGCTCCTTCGTAGAGTATACTTCTTTTTCCGTAATTTGTTCGCGACGATCTTAAGATTAAGTCATTAGCATTTCGTAGTTTAATTTTTTGCACGTGATGTTTTTTGGTAAATCTTAGCTGTGATGAGATGTCTTTTTTAATTATTTTTCGTATCAAAACACAGTTGTGATACACGTAGGTTTGAGTAATGTTCAAGAGTTTAGTTTCGTGGTAAAGTGATTTGGTTGGAGTTAAAAAGTCATATTGGAATAGTACCTTAATTAATTAAATTATTTTTAAAAGTGGCAACATTATAATCTGTCAAAGGCACGTCAAATTCTTTGGTTAGAGTTTTCAGTATTTTGTTTACACAATTATTTTGCATTAATAATTGCCGTAATATGGATAAAACAATAAAAAGTAATGGGCGAAAGCTGCTACATACTATGATCAGTAAGTTCAAGATAAAACAAGAGGAGAAAGAAGTTGTTTCCCAAGAGAAACAACAATGTTTAGATGCGATGTCGGATTTTTTAGGTTAGTATGACTTTGTAATTTTAATCCTTGTCGGCTTATTATTTGTTATAATAATATTGGTGATAATGATGATACGTTTCTTATGTTTACAGATAATCTTGAAAATATTCAAGGAATCCGTAAAAAACAAAAAAATAGTAATACCACATGTAATTTTTTTGAATTTGCCGCGTGTTCTCAGGTCACGCTTTCGTTTGCCAGACTTTAGTTTCAAAACACCGGTTTAAAAAAATTAGAGTGTAAAATATTCATACAGCATTCTTTAGTATATAATATATATTTTTTAATTTTCGTTTAAATTTATTTGAATGACATTTGTGAGAAAAAAAACACTTGGTAGATCATGCCAATCCCATGGTCCAAATTGTTTTTTCATGCAATTAGACAACTCGTTTGGCGGTTGGAAGATGCATCCAGATTGGTTTAATGCTCTAAGCATCCAGACGATAACAATTAGTCAGCTGCTGATGAATTGGGGCTGACAAATCTTGTAATGTATATACCCCTTAAAGCAGTGTAACACTAATTTTTTTTTTAAAAGTCGTAGGACGTAATAGTTTGCATACCGAGTTTTCAATGCTAATTTCTATACAAATAAGAAGTAAAAAAAATATTACAATCATTTTATAAGTGCTAAATAAAAAGAGCGTGCATGGAGATTGAACTTTGTTTTGTAACTCGGAAGCTATTGAAACTTTTTTTATTATTTCGATGAGCAGTACCCAATTTACGTTGTCGCGATGTGTCATGCGCTATCCACATTATGTGATTAAACCCCAATTTGTCAGTACAACATGTCGAAGTCAGAATTGGGTGTAGCGTACACACCTAACAACTGCAACTACAATTTCATTCAGTGTGGCCAGTTAACAGAAGGAAAGCGAAAATTGGCGCATTCAAACGGTCCTGCGAAGCGGACTGCAAGATTGTTACTAACCGATGAAATAGGGCAAGACAGCACGTCTAACCCACAGCCGCGACATACTCTCGATTTCTGTCGCATGTCCTAATAAGAGAGAGATGGATAGTGCGAGAAAAGTTGAGAGAGCTCGCGCGCCGTCGCGTAATAGCCGTGCAGCACACAAAATTGAGAGTATGTCACGGCCACCACATGATCGACGTGCTGTCTCGCCCTATCTCATCGGTTAGTAACAATCTTGCAGTCCGCTTCGCAGGACCGTTAGAATGCGGCAATTTTCGCTTTCTTACTGTAACTGGCCACACTGAATGAAATTGTAGTTGCAAAACACCGGTTTAAAAAAAATACAAAATTACAGGGTAAAATATTAATACAATGTTCTTTAGCATATATTTTTTAATTATCGTTTAAAATTATTTGAATGAAATTTGTGAGAAAAAGAAACTTGGCAGATCATGCAAATTCCATGGTCCAAATTGTGATTTTCATGCAATTAGTCCGTACAACTCGTTTGACGGTTGGAACATGCATCCACACTATAGCAATTAGTCAGATTCTGATGAATTGGGGCTGACAAATCACTTAATGTGGATGGCCCATCAAAAGATCCCAAATCTCGTCTGTAACGCACACATACATATTCACGCACCACGCACACACGCATACAATAGTGTTATGAACACATATTCTTGTTTATCATCACGTTTGCATTTTACTTCAAACAGCGATATCATAGGAAAAATAAATAATATCACAATCATGAGACAGTGCTTTGTTATGATATAATATTATTTACTATACATATGGTGCTACTTTCCCGCACTAGTGCGGAAAAGAGAACTTTTCATGCATATGCCGAAACTTTAAAGAGCCATATGTACAGTAAAACGTTGTACGATACACGTAAGAATAGGTTATTCCAATTCGCAACTCATGTCGATTTAAAACACTCCCTTCGGTCGTGTTTTAATTTATCGCCACTCGTTGCGAATTTAATATTTTACAAGTGCCGTATCGTAAATAACTATTTTACTAAATTGTATCCTTAAATTGCCACAATTTGTCAGAAATAGGATGCGACAAATCAGAAGTGATATTTGTTTGGTTTGTTTGTATAGCCCTTACAGCCAGAGTAGTATCTTGGTCTGTGGACTCTGTGGTATGCATTCCATTGCCAAATTCAAATTGCCATTGCATAGTATATTTTACAGTTTAACACGCTTATTTTATGATTGCCGTTCACAGAGTACTTTTCTGTTGCCGCTCCTCGCGGTCTTGAAATTCGCTTTCGTTTCGTCCACTTCACGTCGTTGAGTGAGTTCAATTTGACTGTGCCTTGTCATTTAATTTTGCTTCAATTAGCCGGTCTGTTAGCCAGCCGAAAGATTAAGTATTCTATTTACGGCGCTGGCTAATGGGCGGTGAGTCAAGGTTATCTGTAAAGTAAATGTTATAAGACTATATTCGGCACTTTATGATTTGAACATTTTGTTAGAATATTAGAGTAACTCTGAATTATTTTGGCTCACCCGATGATGATTCAATTTAAGCAGGCGTTATTCAAGTTACCACTTAAGAGTCCGCAGTAAGCTCGGCCAAATTTAACCTTCCCATCCAAACGTAGTTACGCTCTCATTTTAAAACTTCATGTTGGATTATGGAGAAACTTTGCATACACAATGACATGAAATATATCTATGTCTGTAATTAGTTTATATGGTTCCAGTTTATAAAACAAACGAAATACAGCAAAAACAAGTTTTGTATGAAAAACTTAAATTCGCTGTATTTTTTAACTATGGTGTCTGAAGCTACATAAACTAATTTCAGACATAGATATACCTCATGTCATTTAAATTCGCTGTATTTTTTAACTATGGTGTCTGAAGCTACATAAACTAATTTCAGACATAGATATACCTCATGTCATTGTAAGCGTAACTACGTTTGTATGGAGAATCGGCCGGGCTTACTGCGGACTCTTAAATTATTGCGATTCCTAAATTAAAACAGTATATACTGACCTATGTAGTAAACCTTTCATTTTTTGCTAATTTCAGCGAGTCCTGATGGCGGGATTTTCGAATGGTAGTATAACGTTGGATGAGGAGCGGAATGTTTACTATCCCGGTCAACTCCTGTCGGGAAAACTTGAGTTTGGATTAAATCAGGCACTCAACTTTAAAGGTAGGTACTTAAACAAATTATGCCAAAAGTTACCTGGTTTGATTATTGTGTAGATATGTTGAGTAAGTATGTGTATCACCTGTATAAAGCGATACTGCGACGCTACCACGAACTTCGAAAGTCGAAGTTATATGTATCCCTGTCACTCGAGTAAGGGAGTGCGATAGAGATGGAAATACCCGAACTTCGACTTTCGAAGTTCGTGGTAGTGCCGCTGAACACATTTATGTGTCTGACTATACTTTTCTATGTATCCTTACTATACATTCCTTAAAAAGCTTATGGTAACCTTTTTTCTATTTAGTTACCTTAAGTTGACTCCGGTGAAAATGAATTCCACTAAGTATGTGCTATTACAAGATTTATAGGCAACTTTTGGTGACATTAGAATGAATAAAATACCACTAACAAATGATAGTCTGTAACTATAGATAAGTAGCTAATAGCTACACTTTATTATTTACGAAAATAATAACAAGAAAATAGCTAAAAGTAAAATGTCAGGATTAGTTACATTGCAGTAAATTTTTAGTTTTTTACTTTGTTGTGTTCTGAGATCAGTATTTCAAGACGCTCATGTATATCTAATCGGTATATGATTTGGATTACTGGAACATGTAAAATCAAATCTCCTAAAGTACAGTAATGGACTAGCGTAAAACACAAAATACTACTTAAACCGCAGTAAAAAGGTCTATGGCTACAAGTATTGGACCAAAACTAATTAAAACGCAGTAGAAACGTTATTTAGAATGTGTTTTAGCCTGTATGAAGGGCATAACTTGTTGGTAGAAATGCTTTGGTATTTTCTATTATAACTCGAGTAGTTACATCCGGAAATCATAAATTTGGTGGCGAGGAATTGATGATGAAGACCACAGATGACTTATCAAATTCCTCAATAGGGTATATTCATGTATTTTTTTCATTTTTTAAAACTATTCTGTAAGTAATTATGT
Source organism: Epinotia demarniana (assembly GCA_945867215.1). Classification (NCBI taxonomy): domain Eukaryota; kingdom Metazoa; phylum Arthropoda; class Insecta; order Lepidoptera; family Tortricidae; genus Epinotia; species Epinotia demarniana. The sequence continues at coordinate 2,407,922 of OX244273.1, read as the reverse complement.
AACCGGAAAAAAATATAACACTTAAAATATTATTAAATGAGCTATAAAAAATTAGTTAAAACTACTGATCATTTTCGGACGTTTAAAACGCCGCCATTTTGGCGCGCTCATTTTGTGACGTCACCGTGCACTTAGGATAGGTAAATTAACAACGAAGTGTTTGATTCACAGTTTTAATAAAGGTAAGTTATTAAAGCTTGTAAGATCAACTTATTGTAACGGAAGAGCACACAAAAGCTTATAAATATTGTATGGCCCCTATGTGTGAAAATAACATGAAAACTGCACCTGACATGATATATTTTCATATGCCCAAAGATGCAAATATAAGGAAAAAGGGGTGTAAGGCGATGAGGAGAAATGTATCGTGCTTGAGTAGTTTATATTGTTGTGAGGATCATTTGGAAGTGAGTATTAAGAGGCCGCAGTAAGCTCGGCCGAATTTCACCTTCCCATACAAACGTAGTTACGCTCTCATTTTAAAACTACGTGTTGGATTGTGACGAAACTTTGTATATACAATGACATGAAGTATATCTATGTCTGTAATTAGTTTATATGGTTCCAATTTATAAAACAAACTAAATACAGCAAAAACTAGTTTTGTATGAAAAACTTAAATTCGCTGTACTTTTTTTATTATGGTATCTGAAGCTACATGAACTAATTTCAGACATAGATATACCTCATTTCATTGAACATGGAAAATTTAGTTACAATCCAACACGAAGTTTTAAAATGAGAGCGTAACTACGTTTGTATGGAGAATCGAGCTTACTGCGGACTCTTAAATATGTTTGTATCTGTGGCGTCTGAAACGCCACATCTCCCCAGGCAGAAATATGCGCAGTCAGGGCAGTAAACATGTACTATCTTTACCATTCGTTCATTCCACTCAGAGCGAGTGGAATGAACGAATGGGCTAACATAAAAAGGCTCGCCTGAACTGGCTCACCCTCTTTCTTCTGCCTCCTACCAGCCAGCGCACAGTACTTATTCTAAAATGTAAGAACGAAGAATAAATACCTATTAGGTATCTAGATATTCAATGGTTTCACCTTAAGTCACAACACCCCGACACCCATACAACCAAATTGGTGACCACCGACGCGCGGCGTGCTTGGAAACACGCCGTCTCCGACGCATGGCAACAAGGCTGCGTCGTGGAGGAAGCCTCGCTGGAAGTTTCGCTACGCTCAGGCGGGCTATCAAGAGCCGCCGAGCGCGCATCATACTTGTCGTACTTCGCTTGCGAAAACGCGAGTCGCACGTGGTTTTCGCCTTCTACGCGCACGTATTTGATGTGCACGTGGGTCGTGTTTGCAGCGAACATTTTTTTATTACGACTCGCGAACAATATAAACAATAACCTAACCTAAAAAAAATATTTTGTACTTATTCTTATAAATAGTAGGTATGATTTTTGTTGATCAACAGCTTAAGTACTACGTGTGTCGATTTTGATCACGAAACGTTTTAGCCACAGAACACCTCCACTAGAAGCCTAATGTTTGTAATTTTGTTCCCGACGCGAGTCACCAAAGCATGAGGAAGAGGTGAGGGAAAGGGAGGGTGCTAACAGCGTTGCGATTGGTCGATGCGCTCGCGCGCGGAATGCGTAGTGATGGGACATGTTCACGTACAAGCATCCTAATTTTTTAGGTACATTTTAAAGTAAAGTAAGTAACTACTTACTATACTTTTATCTTTAAGTTAACACATTGGACACCGCGTACCCGACTCTCGGGCACTCGTAAACTTTACTCAGATGCCGGCATACCCGAGAGTCGAGCACGAGCTATAAACCCTCACGCGACGCCAATTCTGTCGGTTTCTGGGTATTGTTCGGAATTTTGCCTGGTTGCGAAAGTGTTAAGGTAAAGTATAGATAGTTTTGTTACCATTTTAATTTATTTATTTATTTAGAAAACCAACAGCGATACATATAGTTTATAACTTATGCTAAGTAACACAGTAGTACGGCCAATTACAGGTTTCCCTTTCTAACTTGTATAAGTTGTATTTATTGTTCTCATTTTTAAATATATCAAACAAAACATGAAAAAGGCATTCGGCTTTTTAGGATGGTGACGAATCTCACACCAACTCCGAGTTTTCTCGCACTTTCTCGAAGTTCATCATCAGGCCCATTTTGTGGCACTGGACCCAACTGCTCACTGAGAGGATTCTAAGAAACCCGCACAACGTATATCTATCTCACACCAACTCCGAGTTCCCTCGCACTTTCTCGAAATTCATCATCAGGCCCATCTTGTGACACTGGGCCCAACTGCTCACTGAGAGGATTCTTAGAAGCCCTCACAACGTATATCTAACTCACACCAACTCCGAGTTCCCTCGCACTTTCTCGAAGTTCATCATCAGGCTCATCTTGTGGCACTGGACCCAACTGCTCACCTAGACGATTCTAAAAAGCCCGCACAACCTATATCTATCTCAAACCAACTCCTAATTCCCTCACACTTTCTCGAAGTTCATCATCAGGCCCATCTTGTGGCACTAGACCTAACTACTCAGCGAGAGGATTCTAAAAAGCCCATACAATCTATGTCTGTCTCAAATCAACTCCGAGTTCCCTCGCACTTTCTCGAAGTTCATCATCAGGCCCATCTTGTGGCACTGGACCCAACTGCTCCCCGAGAGGAATCTAAAAAGCCCGCACAACCTATATCTATCTCAAACCAACTATGATTACCCTCGCACTTTCCCAAAGTTTATCATCAGGCCCATCCTGAAACCTAGACGCAACTGTTCACCAAGAGCATTCTAAAAAGTTACTATAACAGTAAAGTAACTACTACTACTAGTACTACTAATACTTATTATATATTACACTATTTACTTTAAATAACGAACAATAAATGAAACTAAATTTAAGTTCTAATCTACAGAATAACTACTCAAACCAAAATAAACGAGAAATCTGTATTTTTGTTACATTTCTTCAAATCGGTACGAACGAAAGCACGTGGTTTGTCGATTGACCATCATAGCATCATCGGGACATCACTAGTCGTGAGTCGTGACGTGTTTTCGTAAGAAAGGAATAGCATATTGCATTTTCAAAGTGATGAAAAGTGACAGACATAGTGTGCCTGTACCCTGTAGGTCGTTAACATGGACGCAACTGAACGGAAAGGCGGGCGACCGCGGATTAAATAAGCGCAACAACACCAACGCTTGGTGACTCGAGTCGCGAACAAACTGAAAAACATTAGGCTTCTAGTGGAGGTGTTCTGTGGTGTTGTGCTTCATTATAAAAGTATTTTCCTGTATGTTGGCCAATTTCTGTGTCTCTATATTGGCTGCATGTCAACTTGAAGGCGCGTAGTACGAAGTTATAATACCGCCTTAATACAGACGCGGTTGATAATTAATGTTTATAAAAGGCCCGTTCTGTACTGATTGAATACATACGTTTATTGCTGATAAATATAAATACTGACAAATCAGCATGGCTATCACAAGACGGCGCGCAAGCTCTCTCGATTTTTCTCCAACTATCCGTCACTCTCTTATTAGACAACTTAGAAAGAGACGTATAGTGCGAGAAAAACCGAGAGAGCTCGCGCGCCGTCTTGTGATAGCCGTGCAGTATCGTATCGTCACAAAATACTCCGCGTGTAATCTTGCAGAAACTCAAATAAACTTCATGGCTGAACGCGATGAGCCGATGACAGTGCTAAATATTCCATGCCATAAAAAAAGGAAGTCGGTGAGACTTTTGACGTTTGACGTTATTTTGTTGAAATTTGTTGAACCATTTGTTGAAATTACGCCTCAATACGAATTTAGCGCATATAAGTTTCCATATCGGAATCGATTATTTTTTTATGCTTTAGAATTTAATATGCGTATTGTGAAGGTCTATCACAACACCGGATCGAAATTATTAGGTACTGTTGGATAGTTAAGGCAAGGCCGCCATTTTGACGCCACTGACAGTTGACAGATATGGCGGCTACGATTTCAAGCAGAAGAAATGTATAATTTAATGAGATTCAAATGTTTCCGAAAATGTATTAACCATCGCAGTCGGATAAAAACTATCCTAAGTCCTAGCTAGAATAGTAATGTACTTGTAAAAAAAGTTTAAAGTATTTCCGTTCACGGAAAGCCGAGATCATTCGGGACACAAAAATGGTTAGTTTGATACTGGCTGATTCTTTTTTTAATTTAGAGATTTATTTTAAGTGACAGATAAATGATGTGGTTCTTAATTTTTTTTTTTTTTTTAGGATTACTAAATTGATAAAGAGACCTTGTTTAAATTTATGCTCCCCCAGCTTCGCACATTGTAATGTTACGGATTCCATTTTCATCATTTAGTAATAAACATACTACAACTTTGGTTTGTTATGGTTTGTACGGAACCCTCGGTGCGCGAGTCCGACTCGCACTTGGCCGGTTTTTTTCTCAAATGTGGGTTGGTATAATTAGCTAATTCATGAACATAGAATACTATGGACGGGCTGTACATATTATCACAGTGAGGGACGGAAAAGCTCTTAATGCAGCTGAATTAAGAAGTCGTCTTAAATTGGCTGATGACTTGCCATGAACAACCTACTAAATTTGGACGGGTAATGGTTTGTGTGCCACAACTTCATACTAAATCAGTTGTGGCAAACAAAAAAAGTGGAACTATGACAAGGACAATGAATGATATCTCCCTTTCTGTCACACTTATCGAGATTTGTATGTATTGTAGCTCGCTCGCACGTGGTATTATTATTACCATAGCCCGTCCAGAGTACGTTCATGACCTAATTAGACCAACCCACATTTGAATACTTACTAGGTAGGCATCACATTGTCTGTGATGTCCTGTGTAAATTTAGTACCTACAATTCTGAGGTCACACGAACAGATACAATACCTAACAAATAAAAAAAAAAACAGACATCGCCTTGTGTGTAGGTAGTTAGGTACAGCCAGTTTAAGCAATAACAAGACGATATGTTTTTTCTTTGATATATTTATATATATCTCTCTAATATATATGTCTAATATATAGATATACATAAAAATAAAATAAAAAAATCAAATAGCCTTTATTTCCAGCATAACATTAAATCATTTAAAATACTTGCATATGATAGAAGCGGCTTTTTTTTTTAATTTTAACACATTGAACACCGCGTACCCGACTCTCGGGCACTCGTAAACTTTACTCAGATACCCGAGCATACCCGAGAGTCGAGCACGAGCTATAAACCCTCACGCGACGCCAATTCTGTCGGTTTCTGGGGTATTGTTCGGAATTTTGCCTGGTTGCGAATGTGTTAAAAAATAATTATTTTTAACTGGACTCCCATTTATGGACAAAGGCCTCCTCCAATCCCTTCCGGGTATCTCTTTCAATGGCCTTGCGTGTCCGTGTAACGCCTGTCACTTCCACTTCCATATCTATATATATTAGACGGAGAGCTAGCGACCAAATCGGTCATGTGGCTTCAGCTGTATTGAAACTCCGTTAGCTAATTCCCTGAACAACCTTTTCCGATAATCTTCGTGCTGGCAGGCCGCGGGCGGTGCGCTGCGGGTGTAGTGGGGTGGGGAAAAAACAGAAAAAAAATGTGAGCTCTGCGACTTTAATTTTTTTCAAACAGTTGCTCTGTACTCCTTGTGCACCCAAAAAAAAATTAAAACGATCGGGTGGTGGGAAGGGGTTGCCAGCGTTAATTAAAAATACCAAAATAATAATCATTTTCATGTGGGCTCAGCTGTATTGGCTTTTTTTCTGACGCGAGATTAATTAATATGTAAGCCCCAAAAAAATAGTAATGCAAAAATATCGGTGGAAAGGTATCGAAAAAAATTGTTTAAATCGTTGGATTTCGTTCGAAAATGTGCTGAGGGGAAGGCAAAACCGAACACAATCGACGCGCCGTGAGCGCGCTGACGCGTTCGCCATTATTTGACACCCAGAACTTGCGTCGCGCGTCGCCGTCTTAACGTGTATTTGTGTTATTTTATAAGTTTTGTATATTGATATGTATGTTAGTCTGTAAGGTATTTGTAAATATGGGCCTTGTTACCTGACTCAAATAAATAAATAAAAAATAAAATAAAAAATAAAATTATATAGATTTGATGTCAATCAAAATATTGAATCATTGTAATGGCAAAAAGGCAGAGATGTACAAAATGGTTTCAAAAAAGCATTTAAAGGTTACGACCTTGGGCAGATCGTCGATCATGATCAGAAACTGGGTTGGGCCTAATGTACTACCTTGACTCACCCCCGACCGCGTGAAGTATGGTTCCGATTGGAACCTGCCGAGCTTTACGTACTGACTGCGATTGCTCAGATAATCGGCAAAGAAGTATAAGAGTCTAGGCGAGAAACCCAACCGTGCAAATTTCTGCAGCAACAGATCGTTGTCAACCAGGCCGAAAGCTTTTTTAAAGTCAAAGTATGCTACATCAACCTGCCTACGACGATCCATTGCCGCAGCAGCGCAATCGACGAAACACACATGACTTGTTGTAGTTGATCTGCCAGAACGAAAACCATGTTGGGCATCGTCTAGATGAGGTGCAATCTGCTCATTAATGCGAGAATCTATTACGGACTCAAACAGCTTGCCAAAGACCGACAGAACGGCTTTAGGCCTGTACTGTGTTACATCGGACCCAGCATTTCCTTTCGGTACAGGTGTGACCCGGGAGACTTTCCAGCATAAAGGATACTTGGCTAGTTGTAGTGATAAATTGTATATATGAAGTAGCGGTTGCTCCAGAACACTCAGACAGTCCTTAGCCAGAAATGGGGGAATACCGTCTGGTCCGGCGGCGGAACGCGGCTTAAGTTTGCGGGCCGCACGTCTTAGCTCCGACTCGCACACACTGTCAACCGTTACGCGCATCGCGTCAGCGCTCGCAAACTTCGCCGCTGCTACTGCATTCAACTGTGGCACTTCACCCTGGAATACAGAACTGAAATACTCGGCGAATGCATCAGCAGCTGCTTGCTCGGTCACAGTCTTGCTTTTCGGTACAAAATGCAAGATACCAAATAGTTCTGCGTTTTGTATTTCAAATGCTAAATGCAAAATAGGTATTTTCAAAATACTTTTTAAAAATAAAATACCTTTTGATCAAATCGAATGTTATTTTTGTTTATTTTAGGTATTTATCATGAGAAATAGAATAGAGATACAATACCGAGCCGAATGGCACCTTATACATGACATTTTGGTCATATTTATCAGTACGTGTATCAATAAATTCTGTTACGTTATTAATACTAATAATACTCACTTAAAATAATGTTAAAAAACTAGCTATAGCCATGGCTCCATTTTGTGAATTGTGTGGCCATTTATTTCGGTTGATTGTGCATCTAGTTCTTATTATATTATTATTATTACACGTTTCCTTTATTAATAATAATTGGACACCTATTGTTAAAAAGTGAAAAAAATAAACATCAATTTTTATTTATTACGCTTTTTAGACATAAGGCGCGCCCTCTGACCAAAGAAGAAGAAAAAGCAGGCGCCTCTATCGGTCAAATTCGGCAATACAAGCGTCATTCGTTCATTTAATTTTGTTTGACTGGTAATGTTGGCTAAACTTAATCACAAAGTATTTTGCATTTTGAAATGAATATTAAAAATGCAAAATACATCGCGAAAGGTATTTCAAATAAAATACAAAATGTTTTTACTAAAAGACATTTAAATGCAAAATACAAAATAGGTATTTTGCATTTTGTATTTGCATTTTAAATAGAAGTATTTCAAATAAATCGCATCTCCGCAAAAAGGCTTCAGTAATGCTTCTCGTTTTAAACGCAGTAGTAAAGCTCTGCGTACTGTGTTTTAATCTGTAAATCATCGTTTGACTGTGTAAATTTCAGTGTACGCTGAAATCATTGCTTTTAACGTCATCGTCTTCTGTGTATTGAGGGCTTTCCATGACAATAAATAATAAGTATATACCGCTCGTACGAACGTAAATAAACTACTTTTGAAGTGTTTTTTGCGTTTATCTCGAAACGGACTTTTTCGAGTTACTGCAATTTAGGGTCTGCACGGCAGAAATGGTCATTCAATGGCCTTTCCACGACAACCTTAAATGACCTTAATGAGTTTATGATTTTGATTAATTTCCATTTCCCTGGATAGCCGCAAAGACTGCTCTTGATTAAAAGCTGGTGCCGCAGTGGTAGACCTATCTTCACATATTATATCAAGTCACCCAAGTTGTACTGAAATCACAGTGGCATCGCCAATCGCTTTTACCAGTGTGCCCCGCCCTTATTATCCAGCAAATAGGTCTTGAAAAATTATGCATGTGTACACACAGAAACAAGTATAGGTATAAGTCGACACATGTAAAAAGAGGCTGGCTGGGCTCTTTTTACATGTGTCGACCTGTACTTGAGATTATTTAATTTGGCCAAATTGCATCAAACTAGTCCTTTCAAAAAGCAACATTAAGTCGGCCGTACTGCATAAAGTTTATATTTCGTTATAAGAAAGCACTGCAATCCTAAATAACGATACCTACATTTAATAGAAGTATATATGGACAAACTAGCTTCCGCCCGCTACCTCGTGGACCCGGGATAAAAACTCCTATATTTTATTTATTTTGGCTATAAACTATCTTCGCGCAAAATTTCATCCAAATCGGTTGAGCAGTTTAAGCATGATTGAGTAACAAACATCCAAAAATACGCATCTAAACTTTCGCATTTATAATGTTAGTAGTCCTAACTTTAGGATGTCAATTCCATTACTTAAGTCATCACTGTCATCAGTATAAAACTTGACATTTAAAAAGTGTTATCCATGAATTAATTTTGAATAATTTATGTTGACTTTGAATACTATTTGGCTCTATCAATTGTTTCTTATTACATATTATGGCCGATTAGCGTGAGACAATATGACAAGGAAGAGTTACAATCAACGCTGAACAAAAGCGTCCCCTCTTTTCCAACTGTGCTAGTCCTCACCAATCTGTAAAAAAGGTATCGAGGTCGTCCCGCCATCTCCTTTTCGGTCTGCCTCTACTCTACCTCGGTAGACATCTTGGTGGCCCATCACTCTGGGTGCATCTGGCAGACATGTCCAGCCCAGTCCCACTTTCAGGGTACAACATATAAGCGGTATTTGTGGATTAAAAGTCGCAGTTTTAAAAAGTGACCCAGGATTAGACGTAACCATGGCAATTATTGACCGAAAAAAAGATGGTTTACCCGTTTTAATTCATAAAGATGCACCCTGCTGCTATCAATAATAGACGTTACATTGAATTAATGCATTTATTTGTATAACATAGGTACATGTAAAAATATTAAAACTAAAGCATATAGCAAAACACTATGTATAAATATTCTACCAGTTGGCGTATAAATATTCTATAATGTTTTGTTTGCTTCACTAATGTTTCGCAACTAACGTTCGGCAACCTGATTCATGTCGCAACTGTTTAATATTTCTGAAACTATATTGATTTAAACTTTCACGATTCTTACACATTATCTTACTAATATTATAAATGCGAAAGTTTGGATGTTTGGATGTTTGTTACTCAATCACGCTTCAACGGCTCAACCGATTTGGATGAAATTTTACACGAAGATAGTTTATAGCCTGGATTAAAGGATAGTTTTTATCCCTTGTCCACGCAGACGAAGTCGCGGGCGGAAGCTAGTTTATACTAAACGGGACTTAATCGCGTATAATCGCGCAAACTCTGAAACTGTGAATATTTCAGGATTTTTATAATAATAACCTAACACATCTACATACTATCTTCTACATGATAGCGCTGAAATAAATCCTCAAATATTTACAGTTGCAGAGTTTGCGAAATTAATCAGGTTGCCAAACGTTAGTTGCGACATGAACGGATACCCATTTTGTTTGTTCATGCAATTGTACTATTATCTATGATATCAAAATCAAAAGTAACATATTAATAACAAAATCAAAAGTAGATTTTAGGAATTGAAATTACAGCGCAAAACCATTATAGAATGGGGTAATGTCAAGAATCAATTGAAAGATAATGAATTAATGATATTGACTGTTAGTTTGGGCCTAATGTATATTTTTTTAACTCTTTATTTAGCAATCAAGCTAGTGTATCACGGGGAGGCGAGTGTGTCCTGGGAGTTCCATCAACTGTTCCTCCACTGTGAGCAGTGCGTCTGTTGCGGAGTGGGTAAGGAAGCACAGGAGGTGGAGGAGTACGATGGAGTGCGCAGCTAAAACAACGTGCAGTACGGGGCGCAGCAACTGTTCTTCCATGTTGAACAGTGCGTCTGTGGCGGAGTGGGTAAGGAAGCACAGGAGGTGGAGCAGTACGATGGAGTGCGCAGCTACAACAACTTGCAGTACGGGGCGCAGCAACTGTTCTTCCATGTTGAACAGTGCGTCTGTGGCGGAGTGGGTAAGGAAGCACAGGAGGTGGAGTAGTACGATGGAGTGCGCAGCTACAACAACGTGCAGTACGGGGCGCAGCAACTGTTCTTCCATGTTGAACAGTGCGTCTGTTGCGGAGTGGGTAAGGAAGCACAGGAGGTGGAGGAGTACGATGGAGTGCGCAGCTAAAACAACGTGCAGTACGGGGCGCAGCAACTGTTCTTCCATGTTGAACAGTGCGTCTGTGGCGGAGTGGGTAAGGAAGCACAGGAGGTGGAGCAGTACGATGGAGTGCGCAGCTACAACAACTTGCAGTACGGGGCGCAGCAACTGTTCTTCCATGTTGAACAGTGCGTCTGTGGCGGAGTGGGTAAGGAAGCACAGGAGGTGGAGTAGTACGATGAAGTGAGCAGCTACAACAACGTGCAGTACGGGGCGCAGCAACTGTTCTTCCATGTTGAACAGTGCGTCTGTGGCGGAGTGGGTAAGGAAGCACAGGAGGTGGAGTAGTACGATGAAGTGAGCAGCTACAACAACGTGCAGTACGGGGCGCAGCAACTGTTCTTCCATGTTGAACAGTGCGTCTGTGGCGGAGTGGGTAAGGAAGCATCACTCAAATATTCAGGCAGGGGCGCCACCAATCAAAGGTATTTAATAACAATCATTCATTCATGTACAATAGGGGTGTAGACACTAAATAAAATAATCAATAATGCCATATTTTCTCGAAAAAGGATTAAAAATATAGTTAAATGGAGAAAAAACCAACGCAAAAGGTTAAATAATCAAGACGTTATAAGTGCCCAAAGTTTTAAGAAGGGCTATTTTCTCTCTTTTCCGTTAAATGCAACTTAATATGAAACGATGACGGTGGAAGATTGTGAATTTGTGACGTCACTAGAAGACGGCAATGTGCCGTGCCCATCGTGTTCGGCGCCGTCGTCAACGCTGCCCTCCGGCAGCATCCCGTAATGTCACGTCACACACTGTTTGCGTTTTCTCTCCCTAACAAGCAATATTAAAACAGATGGAAGGAGATATCTGAATGGGATTTACGTCACTAGGCATATTTCTTTTGAAGTAATAATTATTTTTGAGTCTACACGCCTATTATTTTAAACACTTGTTTAAATGTTCTGGTTAGAGGTTTGACATTTCTGATGCAAAGGCTATATTATAGCGATTCATGCGGCAATGGGGCCAGTGTCATAAATGCCAGTGTTATGGGTACGTTTGCATTGAGTTAGTGATGGTTTTATTAAAAAAAAATGATAAATAAAGTGTGCATTGTCCCTTTCTTATGAACACAAATATCGAAGTGACAAATAAAGACAAACATATTTTTACGTCACACCTGGCCATAATGCGAGTTTTACTGCACGCTGCGCGTACGGGAAAACTCGCATTGTGGCCAGGTGAAGACGTAAAATTTTGTACTCAACACGGGCGGTAATTCGTAAAGCCCCAGAGCGCATATTTATGGCCCTCACCGTTGGTTCGGGCCACAAACACCTGCGATCTGGGGCATTCACGAATTCACCGCCCTAGTTACGTAATGTACTATAACGGCATCTTACCGAAAATAGGTTTATTCAACGTTTATGATTACGGCTATTAGTGTTTATTTATATTCAGCCTTGTTAATTTCATTGCAGTGTTCTGGTCTAACTCTATATTTATGTCCAAAAAAAGCGATGGCTGAAACGTCGTGAAGGCCGACATGAGCGAAAACGGGGTCACAAAAATGAACTCCCAGCCCAGGGTCGTGCAAACTGAATAAAAGGGTGTAGGAAAACGGATCCTGGCAAAAGTTGGACAACGCTAGATTTAAGATGAAGAAGCCTTTGTTAACTCAAACTCAAACATTTATTTGTACCAAAAAGTTAAGGTCTTAAAAAAACCTATAGGTTTTATCACGAAATGGTCCCAGCATGATATTATACAAACTGATTTGATGTAGGTAGGTACTAACTTAAATATTTATTTATTCTACAAGGAGCGTCGCAGCTGCAGTGCGTCTGTGACGGAGTGGGTGGGGAAGCTCCAGCACCAGCAGTGCAGTACGAGGCGCAGCAACTGTTCTTCCATGTTGAACAGTGCGTCTGTGGCGGAGTGGGTAAGGAAGCACAGGAGGTGGAGTAGTACGATGGAGTGCGCAGCTACAACAACGTGCAGTACGGGGCGCAGCAACTGTTCTTCCATGTTGAACAGTGCGTCTGTGGCGGAGTGGGTAAGGAAGCACTGGAGGTGGAGTAGTACGATGGAGTGCGCAGCTACAGCAACGTGCAGTACGGGGCGCAGGAACTGTTCTTCCATGTTGAACAGTGCGTCTGTGACGGAGTGGGTAAGGAAGCACAGGAGGTGGAGTAGTACGATGGAGTGCGCAGCTACAACAACGTGCAGTACGCGGCGCAGTAAGCGTCTGTGGCGGAGTGGGTAAGGCAGCACAGGAGGTGGAGTAGTACGCAGCTAAAACAACATGCAGTACGGGGCGCAGCAACTGTTCTTCCATGTTGAACAGTGCGTCTGTGGCGGAGTGGGTAAGGAAGCACAGGAGGTGGAGTAGTACGCAGCTAAAACAACATGCAGTACGGGGCGCAGCAACTGTTCTTCCATGTTGAACAGTGCGTCTGTGGCGGAGCGGGTAGGGAGCACCACAGAGGTGGAGGAGTACGATAGAGTGCGCAGCTTGGCATGCAGCGCAGCATGAAACGATGACGCTGGAAGATTGTGACGTCACTAGAAGACTGAAACTGGAGAGTATTAAAACGGATGGTCGGAGATATCTGAATGTTCTGAATGGAATTTTCGTCACTAGGCAATTTTTTTTGCCTTCTTTCTTTTGGAGTAATAATTATTTTCGAGTCACCCCTATTATTTTAAACACCTGTTTAAATGTTCTGGTTAGTGGTTTGGCTCCCCCTCAGGGCCATTTCTGATGCAAAGGCTATATTATAGCGATTCAGCGCGGCAATGGGGTCAGTGTCATAAATGCCATTGTTATGGGCACGTTTACTCTTGAGTTAATGATGGTTTTATTTAAAAATATATATACTTAAATTAAATGTGCGTTGTCCCTTTCTTACGAACACAAATATCGAAGTGACAAATAAAGACAAACATATTCTAACGGCATCTTACCGAAATTAGGTTTGTTGTGTGTTTATATTCAGTCTTCTTAATTTCATTGAAGTGGTCTAACTTTATATTTATGACCAATAAAGCGATGGCTGAAATGTCGTAAAGGCCGACGACATGAGCGAAAAAGGGCTCGTAAAAATGAACTCCCAGGGTCGTGCAAACTGAATAAAAGGGTGTAGGAAAGCGGACCCTTTGTACTATTATTATTATTATCTATTGTGACCCTGGCAAAAGCCGTGACAACAATATAAGATGAAGAAGCATTTGTTAACTCAAACTCAAACATTTATTTATAACAAAAAGTTAAGGTCCTTAAAAAAACCCATAGGTTTTTTCACGAAATGGACCCAGCATAATATTATAACTGATTTGATATTTGATGTAGGTACTAATTTATTGTACAAGGAGTGTCGCAGCTGCCGGCGGGGAGCCATGTCATCCCGTTCCAGTACCAGATCCCGTTCAGGGTGCCGTCCAGCTTCGGAGACCTGGATGATGATGAGGAGAGGAGCATCTTCTACTATGTCAAGGTGTGTCCGTGTTAATAAGGTTCCTTCCTATTGGACTTCTTTTTCTAGGGCAATAAATATCCTGTTTGTCGCTTTCTTTATAAAATGTTACTGCTCTTTTGTATATAAAAGACTGGCCACCTGACCACCGACTGACGGATTATCCCTTATTATTATTATTCTGGTAGTGGCTTCCGAACTGAGCACTTGTATCATTGCGACCATCGCTGATCTATTGTGATCGCCACTTACTACAATTCTTGATCAAGTCCTTCGAACTCGAAGAATTGCAGGATACTGTTGATCTCAAGAAATGTAATCTCCTCCGGGGACATAATGTGTTTGCCCAGAAAGGAGTTACGGCTGCGCATAAGGCAGGGGCAATCGGTTAGGATGTGTGTAGGCGTCTCCTCCACTTCAAGGCAGAGTCTGCACTGCCTTGTGTCACATAGTCCTAACGTTTGCATGTGCTTGTTTAGGCGACAATGCCCTGTAAGCACCCTTACCAAACATGTGTAGACGGTTCCTGCTTAGCGCCAAAGCATCAGAAGACGCTAAAGGCTCTAATACGCGCCTTGGAATGTTTCAGTCCTGGTTTGAATGCTGATTGACCCTAGTCTCACCTGATGGTAAGCGACGACAGAGCCTAAGATGAAGCTCACTGGTTCAGTAATAGCCTATTCACTGCTTCGAAGGCACCTAGGTCGTAGTTCTCAGGAAATACAGGTGAAGGGAGCGAATTCCATTCCGAAGCAGTTCGCATTAGGAAAGACGAGGCAAATCGGTTTGTGCGAATAAATGGTATGTTGACAACGTAAGGATGCATTTGCCCCAAGTGCCGTGCTCCCGCTAGCACAGGGTGTAGCGGTCGGCAATCCCCACTTTACGGCCACGTGTGACGTAAATACTTGACCCTCTGTTGCAGGCGGTGTTGGAGTACCACGACGGGGCCGAGAGCGAGGAGCTGGAGGAAAGCTTCAAGGTCGTAGTGCCCATCGACCTGAAGGACAATCCAAAGATGCAGGTAACGTCGCGAAATTATAAAGTTAATTATCATCATCATCATAAATTTAAGAGCTTAGCTCTTGTCGGTGGAGTAATTTCCAATCTGATCTACACTCTGCCTTTGCCTTTAACTCTCTATAAGACCATATTTTTATCTTTTCTTTTATCTGATCCATATATGCTCTTCTAGGCCTTCCTCTTTTTCTCTTTCCTTCTATCTTTCCTTCTATTATCATTCTGATCAAGTCGTCGTGCCGTAGTAGGTGTCCTATCATTCTTCCTCTTCTGTCCTCAATTACTTTCATCAGTTTCCTCTTTTCGTTTACCATGTTCAAGACCTCTTCATTAGTTTTCTTCTCAGTCCAGCAAATTTTTTCTAGCCTCCTCCAACACCACATCTCAAATGCTTGTAGTCTCTCCCTGTCTCGTTGTGTCATAGTCCAAGTTTCGCACCCGTAGAGAGCTATGCTCCAGATGTACACTTTAACCAGTTTCTTCCGGGTGGCGCTTGATATTCTAGCTGTGAGCAAATGTTTTTTATGATTAAAGGCTTGATTTGCCATGGCTATCCTGGCAACAATATCAGGTGTACATCTGGAGTCGTCTGTAATAATACTGCCTAAGTATGTGAATCTCCTTACTTGCTCGATTGAGATCCCCGCCAAAAAAATTGAATCTACGACTCTTCTTTTCGAAACAACTAAAAATTTTGTTTTGCTAGCGTTAATTTTGAGACCAGACTCTGAAAAAGTCGTGTTCATTTCAGTCAGCAGTGCCTGGAGCTCTTCTCCGTTTTCCGCAACTGCTGCTATATCGTCTGCAAAGCGTATAAACTTAACATTTCTTCCATTAAATTTGACCCCTCCTGTATAAGAACCCGTTAATTGTTTGATAGCCTTTTCTATAAAGATGTTGAAAATAAGCGGTGAAAGAGGACACCCCTGACGTACTCCTTGACGAATTCTGGCACTTCCCGTCTGTTCATTTACTATTACTGTAGTTTGTTGCTCTTTATACAGTTGGTATATAATTCTCCTGTCACGATAATCTAGGCCTGCTTCTTTCAATACCTCCATCATTTTGTTCCAATCAACTTTATCGAATGCCTTCTCTAAATCTATAAAAGCTATGTGCGTATCTAAATCTAATTCCAATCGGCGATCAATCAATAGTCTCAGTGCAAGTATTGCTTCTCTAGTACCCCTTCCTTCTCTAAAACCGTACTGGTCTGGCCCTAAACAATCTTCAACTTTTGGTCTGATTCTGTTCTGGATTAATTTCAATATAATCTTGCTAGCTTGCGATATGAGACTCAAGGTTCTATGCTCTTCACATTTCAGTGTATTTGCTTTTTTCGGTAGTGTAACGGTTTTGGTAACCTGGAAATCATTTGGAATTATGCCAGCCGTATACATTTTCTGTATCATGTTGAAAATCTCATCGTGTAGAATGTCACAGTTAGCACATTTAATCATTTCTATGTATATATTATCCAAACCAGCGGCTTTCCCGTTCTGTATACTGCTTAATGCTTTCTCGTATTCTTGTCTTAGAAATATAGGGCCTACGTTATCTTCTGGAACGTCTTCTTCTTTTTCTATGATATTTTCCGAAAAACCAGGACCATCATATAATTTTTCAATATATCTCACCCATCTTTGTGTTACTTCTTTGCTATCCATTAGTATTTTACCTTCCTCGTTCAAAATAGTTGTACTTCTTTTCTTGTGTTTCTTTTCCATGTTTCTTATTATAGTATATGCTTGGTCCATTCTACCTTTCTGAAGAAGGTCGTGTATTTTGTTGCATGTTAATTGAATGTCCTTTTCCTTGGCCTCTCTACACTTTGTTGTTATCTTGTTAGTAAGTTTCTTGTATTCTAAATTCTTGTCTGCCTTAGTACTATTTTTAAGCTCTCTCCTCTTTAAGATAAGGTCCTTTATTTCATCTGTAAGCCATTCTTTACGGGCAACCAGCTTTTCTTTTTGTAAATATTCCTCTGCAGCCTTAATTAATATATTTTTGGTGTTGTTCCACCTATCTTCTATGCTAATGTATTCTTTATATTGTTTTTCCTTATCATTATATTGCACTAAATTTTCACCTATCTTATTGCTATATTGCACTCTACTATTGCTGTTTATATTTTTAAGTTTATTGAGATCTAATTTCTTTGGTTTGTGTAGTCTCTTCACTTTTCTTACATCTATATGCTGGATGCTTATGAGGAGATTATGGTCACTGTTTATATCAGCTCCTGGTAATGTCTTGCAATTACGAATTTGATCACGGAACTTGCTTTTCATTATAATGTAATCGATCTGGTACCGTCCAATGTCTCCTGGCATTTTCCACGTGTAAAGCCTTCTTTTCGGCTGTTTAAATAGAGTGTTTGCAACAACTAGGTCATTCTCCTTACAAAATTGTACTAATCTGTCCCCACGTTTATTTCTTTTACCCAAACCAAAATTTCCGACCGTATGTTCTTCACAACCCTCCCCAATAACGGCATTAAAATCTCCCATGATGATTAAGTTATCTTTGAACTTCACTGTTTCCATTATTATGTCTATATCATCATACAATCTTTCCACTTCTTCATCAGAATGACTACTAGTTGGCATATAAACTTGTATGATAACCAGATCTGTTGGGTCTGAACTTAATTTAGTGGCAGTTATCCTGTCGCTGTGATGTATTGTGTTTTCCACACATGAAGCCCACTGTTTACTTAAAATTATTGCGGTTCCATTTGTTCCTTGTTTCTCTCCTGTAAATATTACCCTGTAGTCCCCATTCCAAAAATCTCCACTCCCTTCCCATCTTATTTCACATAAACCTAATATATCTATATTGAGTCTTTCCATTTCCAGTATCACTTCTTCTAGTTTCCCCGGTTCTAGCATTGTTCTCACATTCCATGTCCCGATCCTACAAGGGTTTCGCATGATGACGACCGAATCAGCCTTGTTCCTGACCCTGCCGGACTCAGACCGCCGCGGGATGTTACATCGCGGAAGCCCGTTGTCAAGGACTATTTTCTCTTGGTTGTACATTCCATTACTCCATTTTAGGGAAGTTTAGTGTGGTGGTTTCCCCCTTGCCTTCCACACCGCAGCTCACGAACCGAGGTTGGCTCGCTTCGTGACATCTGAGCTAGAGCCCTACCAGATTCCTATCTTCGTTCTCCAGTCAGTACTAGTGCCACTGCTGCCTAGCACTAGAGGATTGCCTATTTAATGGCGGCAATTACTCGCCATGTCACAGGATCGTCACTGGATAATGTAGCTTTTTATAGAGAGGTCCCTCCTACAAGACCTCTCACTACGTCCTGCTAACCCTGCCGCTGTGTGGTCGGGGACTGCTTATTCACTATATTCGCAGCTGGCCATCATATCTGATGGCCGTTCCACTATCCGCCACCTGTGGACCCCGGTAGTAGTCTACAGCTCAACCCTACCCAAAGTTACCCTAAATTTAATTATACTCCGTGATAAATATCGCGATACTTCGATGATTATTGGTTAGTTATCACTATCACAGCACGGCTATCATGAGACGGCGCGCGGGCTATAACGCGACGGCGCGCGAGTTTTCTCGATTTTTCTGGCACTATCCGTCTCTCTCTTATTAGAACACTTAGAACAAGAGGTCCGAGAAAAATCGAGCGTATGTCGCGGCCGTCTCATGATAGAGGTGCTGGCATAGGATTTTACAAAACACATATCAAAACTTAAGAGAACGTTTACAAAAGTTTGTGTTAAGAGCGCGCAAACAAAAAGTTCGTATTTCAGCTAACATAAGGCTTTTTCACAGGCCATATTTTCGTACAAATGATTACATTGTTATAGTAAATTTCTGTTTTGTTTAGATGAACTCTCATTCTAGGCCATAGCAAAGTTATAATTCTATATATACGGTTATTTATTTCGTCGGAGTGTTTTCCAAAAATACGCGTCAGAGCTATATTTTAGGTAGAATATTTTCTATTTTAATCTTTCAAAAACGTATTCGTATTTGCCTTTTAAAATAGGATATAGTCTTTTAGTACATAGCAGTCGCACTAGTTCTAAAATATTGGTTTTTCCTATAAAAAAATGACACTACAGAGGCGATGGCTGAGATATGCGTCATACTCGTGATCGGGTGCTGTTTGTGGAGTCCGGACTGTTCATGCTTGCAAGGGCATAGTACCTAACTTCTTAAATACTAGTGTTATTTTATTATTATCGTATTGACGAGAGACATCATTCCGATCTTGACACGTTTTAGCGTTTTATTGTTATGGACCATGTACATCACTGACAATATTACATTAATATTCCTTTTTTTTATTGTTTTGTTTTGACGCTTAGAGACCGTATACATCTCTATGAACATTGAATAATTATTAATTGTATTTGGACGCTCAGAGACCTTATACATATCTGGAATACTGAATTAATATCATTAACTTTCTGTTAATGCACAGACCTTATTCTAATCGAATCTAATGGTCATATTTTGTTTTGTTTTCCTTATCTTTGTGACATTTAGTGTGTTGTTATATCAGTCCTTAATGTGCAAATTTTAAATTATTATTGTGTTACATTATTATTCTTTTATTGTAAGATTATTATTTTTATTGTAAATTACCGTTTGACATGTAAAAGTGCCCTTGTGGCCTATTTGCAGAATAAATAATTTGTATTTCTATTTGTATTTCATTCGGTTAGGTAAAGCATTTTTTTATTCACGTATTTGATGATGTTTTGGAAATATAACATTTTATTATAAAACTACAGGACTTATTTAATATTACGTGTTTTTTAAGCTTATGGGCCCATTTTTTTAAAACCACTATATAACCGCGCGCGTAAACGAAGGGCGACTGGTGCCCCGTGGTACCAATCGAACCTCAGCCTGCACCACGACATGGAGATTAGCACCATGTATGGTTTCTTTAAGCAGGCTGCCAGACGTTATTTTGATAACGCTCCCCACCATAGGAATCCGTTAGTTAGGAAGGCTGCTGACTACGTCCCCATCCCTCCCCCCTCTGTCGTTACTCGGCGCTCACTGATTAGGGGCCGCACGGTCCGGCGTCCTAGGCACACACTCACGGACCCGGACGACGAAATCACAGCGTCCATCGAAAGATGGAACGCTGCGCTTTCGGCGTCCAACACATCGCGTACACTTCAGCGTTCCCGCCGGCGGGGTCGTCCACCGCGAGACAACACAGACATACAGTCCGCTTTCGTCCCGGTACCGCCGCATACCGGGTAGAGTCAGTCCGACGCAAGTCGGGCCTAGCTGAGTTTCTTGCTGGACTCTTCTCAGCTAGGCTAGGTTTTAGCGAACCAGCGATAAAACTCCCAGTAGTTCGATACCACTCACACCCCAGATTCGGTTGATACCGTTCAACCAATCTCACTGGAGCGCAAACTCTTAGAGTATTCCAGTGTACAAACTTCCCCGCGTGGTCGTGCCGGAGGCTTCCCCTGGATTTTCCCCAGGCCACCCTCCAACCACGCAGTTCGACCGCTATATTGGGTCCGTCCTATTATAGCAACAGTCAGGTTCAAAAAAACAAAAAAAAAAAAAAAAAAAGTTGTTCATTTCATTACGCCCCGGCGCTCCCAAAGAATGGACGTATCGCTCTCGTCGCCGCCCAAAGGTCGGTGACCGAGCGTACTCGACATACACCTGCGTATAGCTGTAGTGAGTCCGCTACAGATTGATACTTGGTTAGTAATTTTACATGTTAAGTTAGTTTATTTATTTTATTGTTTCTCAAATCACTTAAGTGATATTACTTTTTATAGAAATGGGTAATAAATGAACATTATTTGGGATGAAAAAATCCAATACTACTACGGTCAGACAAGTTAAAAGGTAATATGTCACCATGTTACGGGGGTGGAATTTTGAATAAAATAACCTATTTTGTTTTTAAACTTACGATCATATAAGTGGGAAAATACTCTTCAAAAGACATAACAGAACATATCATGTTTAATTGTTTTAGAAAATTCCACCCCTAAAATGCTGAAAAGGGTGTTAGAAGTTTGAGTGGGAAAACGTTATATTTAAGCCTATGGTTATGAAACTTGGAAAATATACTTTTCAAGGGAAATCACATATTCTTGGTACCTATTTACGTTTTGTGGTAAAGATGAACTATATTTTCGGACAGAAAAAAAATGAGAACAATCGTCGAATATAGGTGAGGACCAAATTCTTGGCCTAAAGATAGTCTACAGGTATAATACTTTGAACATTTTAAACTACACGAGTACCTCGGATTTACTCGGACCAATATTCGTAAGGCTTGTGTTTGTAATTTAAATAGTATTAGTGTCTGTCGAGTTTCCATACAAAACAATACCGTATGACATAAGTAAATAAGTGCGTCATCATCATCCCCTTGATTCCCGGTTGTGTCCTAATGAAGCTAGGGCTGCGCTTTGACACCTAATCCCAAGATTTGGCATATGCACTAGTTTTATGGTATGTAAATAAGTGCGTAAGTTTAATAAAATATAAACATTTAAAACTCATTTGATTTTTATTTCCTAGCTCACTATAAAGTAAAAGTATAACAATGATCAAGAGAGTCGGTCCAACCGGCAGGCAGCACTCGAACCGCACGCACACAGTAACATCGTAGTGTGGGTTGCTATCATGGCCGCTCGCAAGCGATCGCGACTCGGTCGAGTTGTAACGAAAATGTTTGCACGCTCTTAAGAAACGCACGAAATTGAAAGCTCATCAGAAAATCATAACCTATAATTCATTAAATGATTGTATACTGCCACGCTTTTGCGAATGTGTGAACTTTAAAATAAATTATTTATAAATATATATATAAATCTCAAAAACTGTATGCAGTAACCAATAATTTATTTATTTATTCCTTAGGTTAACATTTGTGGCCGTCCATGCCTAAAGGACATCAAACCTACACTTGTTAAAATTGCACTTTTGAGAAATTGTTAAAAGAAGATTGAAACTAATTTTAAATATGTTCCTATTGGAAGTTACATAGATGATGATTGATTATTCTCAAGGTATTATTCTTTGAAATTAAGTTAAGGTTTATTTAATTTGACTTCCAGGTCGTGAAAAATCTGTCTTTGATTAGAGCAAGTCGCTTATAAGAACGAAATTAAGAAAAAAAATTATTCGGACTGTTCTTTAATATGTTGTAGTTTGAATCATAGTATATATTTGGATATATTGGAACTCACATCTTAGGTAAGAAATAAAACCACAAGGTATAGAATTATTATTTTTTAAATTAAAATGTCATAATGATTATAATTTTTCATCTTCTTCTATAACAATAACAATTCTTGTACAGTGACTTCAAAAATTATATTTATTCAGTCTATAGAAGTATCACAAAGGCATCATTATTACTGTACAAGTTTTATTTTTCTAGTTATAAACGATTTGAGTTACATAAAAATCACAAAGTCACTCCCATACATTTGGGAAAAGGGTCCTTATGACCAATCACAGGCAAAAATGATTGATAATTACAGTATAGCACTATATTTAACACTATTTATTTACTAATCTTGTTTAAAACAGAAAGAAAAAGTGTTATCACTTATCATAAGTTTACTCAAAATGTTGAGTAACACGAATTATATTCAAATAATCATAAGAGTAATTCTCATTTTGATAAATATGATTCATGCAGTACTGAGTTATCCCGGAAGCGTACTAGTGTCCGACCGAAGGTTCGGTTTCGGTTTCAGCCATTTTCGCCCAAAAAATAATGTTTCGGCCATAGTTTCGGTTTCGGCCATATATCGGCAAACCTTTCGGTTCCAGGAAAAACATGTTTCGGTTGGACACTAAAACGAACACATTTGCACCACTAATCAGTAACCACTAAGGGGTTAGTATGTTGTTTGGTACCTATCATTAAAATAACATGTTGGCGACTACATTTTTATTAAACAATTTTATTTTTATCAACAGATTCATCATATGGTCATGTATATGGTCTGCCATGAGGACCCTTTTCTACTAAACTTTGAACCCAGTTTTAATATAGAAATACTCAACGTAAACTAGTGAAACCTAGCTACAAATACACGTCTATCTTTATATGTTACTATTTTGCATACAACAAAAAACGATAATTTTGAAGCATTTTACAAAAACGTCAATATCCCCGTACTTAACTAGAAACTGCCATAAGGACCCTTTTCTGATGGACGGTCACATTTACAGTCTAACTACACGTAATAATAGGATATACGTTTAATACATAAGTAAGAAAGAAAGAAAGAAAGAAGACATTTATTCACTACACGAAAGAAACACAGATACAAAGAGAGTAGACAGTAGACATATACCTAATAACATTGACAACATTGTGTACAAAAATAGGAAAAAAAAGCATTTTGTTTTTTACACATGATTCATCATGTGTGAAAAATAAAGGCTTTGTCGAAGCCTTACAATGCTTGTGTCGGCAGATCCCGCTCTTCCATCATTAAGGCGGTGCATTGGAAATTATCGCGTGCTTTGAAACGCCGTTCTGACTAGAATAATAAACAATAAAGTCTGACTATATGATTGTTTATCTGATTTGATCGATACATGATTGCTTAAAATATCCTCAATAGAAAAAAACCAAAGTTGGGTTTGTATTATCCTTTTTTTACTCAGCCTACTCAAACGATACATTATTTTACGACACAATCAAGTTAATACTATAGTATTTTATCTCATCTAAAATCTCACTTAATGAAATTATAACTACAACTTAGAAAAGTTGAAAAACCCCCGACATTTTCATTTCAAAGTCCAATATCTCAAAAACGGCTGAACAGATTTTGATGAAACATGGCTAAGAACACTCGGGATAAAAATTATCTATGACACAAAAAAAAACCGCATTTAAATCGGTCCATCTCTGTGTATCTGTGTAGACACAGACAGATACACAGATGCACAGACAGACACGTTAAACTTAAAACAACCCTTCCTTTGTCGTCGGGGGTGAAAAATAAAACTCACTAAGTAGGGTATTTATCGAAATTTGTCCAAAAAAGCCATTCCTTAAGAGTGTTACATATCTTTTTCTCGTGCGCGGAAGGCATACGTGAATCAAGGCACCCCCTTAATGATAAAAATGATGTTACTTGCAGACACAAAACGAGGTGGTCTTTGACGAGGTATTGAGTTCATGGTTATGTGGCTCCGGCCCGCTGCACGTGAGGGTCTGTCTCGCGGGCACCGGGTTCTGTCCCGGCGAGGTCGCGCCGGTCTCCGTGAACGCCGACAACCAGAGCTCTAGCGAAGTCACCAAAATTACCTACGAGTTGGTCCGGGTATGTATTTGCTTCTATACAAAAATCTAAAGATTTTTCTTAAAACTCAACTGCTTTTTTCAAATATTATGGACCGCTACGGCTACGTTTGAAGTTTTATAGCCCGTGAAATCTGGCACGGTAGTGCCCCCGCCAAGACGAGCCAAGCGAAGCGCAACGCAAGGGCACTACCTACCTTTTCTCGAAGCGGTTTGTCGTTTTTTTGAACCCTCGTAACTTGGGTTTGGATTATACCAGATAAACAAAATTAATCGGGATTTGATGTCAATAGTGGACTTATTATACATATAAAGTTTCAGTAACATAACTCTTATACTTAAGATTTTATTGATATCTAAATAGCGCGCATTTCGTCACTGACTCACTGATGTTGATCATCAAAACCTCTAGGGTACTTCCTGAAGTCCTAGAAAGCTGAAATTTGGTATGTAAGCTAGTATTAGTTTACAATCAACAAAATAATTCAAAAAATTGGAATTTCTACCCTCGAACCCCTTAAACTAGGGGATGGAACGTTGTATGAGACTTCCGCAAATTTTGATGCTAGGGGTCTGAAAATTTATATAGGGACTCCTTGTTATAAATAATTACCTTACAAAAAGGAATGAGATCCGACCAAAAACATTCCGTGTGAAGTGATTGCCAAGACTCCCTAGCTCATTATATAGCTTTCAGCGTTAAAAAGATATCAGATCACAAGTAGGCAGTAGAGTTACGCTGTGTAGGATAGGAAGCATGGCGCTACTACTCTGATATCTTTTTAACGTTGAAAGCTATGTATATATGAGCTAGGGAGTCTTGGCAATCACTGTACATGTAATAGTGGAAGCCCCACAAGCCCAATTTCATAAGAAAACCGCAAATCGATGTACAGTTTAGCCGTTTGGCACACGCATACTAGAGGTCAAAACAATTTTTTTGACCCGCAGTTCCTAAAAAAATTTCCCTTAGGGGGGGAGTGCTGAAACATTTTTCTTTTTGTATGGAAAAAAAAAAACATTTTTTTCAGAAACCTATCGTGTGTAGTATCATATGAAAGGGCTTTTTGAGGCGATTCTAAAAATATGCCACATCATTACATTTTAGCCATATTTTTTTAATAAAAACAAAAATAATTTTCGAAACATACCAAGTTTGGGCTCCTCCAGACACGATATGGCTGATTTTTTTTAAAATTCAATATACCACAAATGATACGTGATATCCTCATGTCTAACCTCAAAAAAGCAATTTTGAAAATAATTGCATTAAGTATTTTTTTTTTTATTTTTCAATATTACCTTGCGGTTTTTTTAAGCGTAGGGCTACCACTATAATGTTTTTGGTGGGATAGAATTGTCTTGTCTCCAGATACAAACAAAAAACATAACCCTCATTGAGGTTTGGACGTTTGGAAATTTATGACATTGTATTTTTAATTTATGATTCTCGTTTTTTTTGACGTTAGATTGTTTTTGTAGAAACATTCTAGACTAGTACCTATATTTTTTCGGACTTGATTTAGGTACTGCTATTGAAGAAACTTAACAAACGTCTGTTAACTAAAATGTTTGTCCTTTTCTCACAGTCAAGACAGATAAATACGAATGAACTTCAAGGGCATTTTAACTAAAATATGAATCGATGAGCGTTTATGAATAACCTGTCCTTACCTCCAGAGAGTGAAGTACCACAGCACAGATCCGCCGGCTAAGAAAACGGAGCCAGAAACCGTACTCCAATACTCCAAGAGTGGCCCCATACCTTCCAAGACGAAGAGGAACTTCACACACAACTTCGAGATACCGGAACTGATACCGGTTATCACGGCGCCCTGCAACATCATCCAAGTGGGGTACTTCTTCAAGGTAAATATGATTCTCTGCATTCATTTTTAGGGTTCCGTATCTCAAAAA
Organism: Epinotia demarniana; assembly: GCA_945867215.1. Classification (NCBI taxonomy): domain Eukaryota; kingdom Metazoa; phylum Arthropoda; class Insecta; order Lepidoptera; family Tortricidae; genus Epinotia; species Epinotia demarniana. The sequence goes on along the minus strand of OX244273.1, from coordinate 2,381,631 downwards.
AAACGGAACCCTTATAGGATCACTTTGTTGTCCGTCCGTCCGTCTGTCAAGACCCTTTTTTTCAGGAACGTGAGGAGGTATCAAGCTAAAGTTTATACCAAATAGCAGGTCTACTGTCCCTTGGAGCTGTGACAAAATCAAACTACTAAGCCAACGCAATCAAAAGATACAGCCGTGTATGCTGCAAATTTCCGAAACTCGCAAGGGAATCATAACCTAAAGGGTGCTTCCCGTGAACTCAGAATCTTGAAATTTGGAAGCAACGTCTTATAGCACAGCTAAAGGAAAAATTGCGGAAACCGTAAATTTTTGTACGGAACCCTCGCCTCGGTGCGCGAGTCCGACTCGAGCTTGGCCGGTTTTTTTGTTAATTTTGTATTAGTTTACTAGCGACCCGCCCCGGCTTCGCACGGGTACTATATTATACATCTAAACCTTCCTCTCGAATCACTCTATCTTAAAAAAACCGCATCGAAATCCGTTGCGTAGTTTTAAAGATCTAAGCTTACATAGGGACAGGCAGCGGGAAACTACTTTGTTTTATACTATGTAGTGAAGATTTTGCATGCCATATTGTGGCGGAACATGCATACATAACATGTAAAATATTGTATCTCATTGACATATACTCTTGTTTGTTCTCGCAAAATAAACCATTATATTTCTGCCTCAGAGTCCGTCCGCGTGGAACTCAATATCGTAGTACAAATCCCTTCTTCGTTCACCCCCATTTCACCCCCTTAGGGGATGATTTCTGGGATAAAAACGACCCCATGTCCTTGTCACGATTTAAACTAACTCCATACCAAATTTCATCTCGATCGTTTCAGCGGTTTAAACGTTAAGAGGTAACAGACACACTTTACCATTTATAATATTAGTATGGATGAATGAGACCTTTATTCGCTTTGCTACTCTTTCACAAAAAACGGATTGCAATTGAGATTGTGGGTCATTCATTTCTTTTCCCTAATTTCTTTCGTATTTATAGGTCAAAGTATTACTGAGCGGCTGCAACGACCCTCTGGAAGACGAATTTGAAATCGCCCTCGGACAAATACCCAATCGAGACACGATAGACAACTATGAGCATCCTTTACAAAGCGATTTACCCCGCGCTCCTGTACCCGTGTTTAAACCAGGGGAGCCAATGGCAGTGATCCAACCTTATGTGTACCCCTCGCATACACTGCAAGTGATTAATAATTACGCTGGTGTGAATGCTGTCCCGAATAATTATCAGCCGCCAGTAGGGTATCCTTATCCGGGTTATGCTAACGCTAACCCGCCTTACCCCGGTGGTGCTAACCCCCCTTATCCCGGCGCTAACGCTAAACCTGTGATCGGGTTTGTAGCCCCGGTTTAAGTCCGGGTTACCCGCCTGCCACTCGCCTTATAATCCAAGCGCACCAGAATAACCTTGTTCGCAAAAGTGTATTTCTCTTTCTGCGAGTACGTACGTTTTTAATTAAAACTTTATTAATACAGAATATAGATAAGCACAACCTACAAGTGTATTGTGAACACAATTTTATATATGTTGAATTATTTACTCAGGTGCTAATTATAAATTCAGCCTTTTTACCAGTGTGTTGCTGGTTGTAAACCAAAAAAATGCAAATTCAACACAGAGGGCAGTACAGTCGCCTATGGTTCTTTTTGAGTAAACGAATAACGATTAAATAAATAATTCTCTTCAATTTCTTATATTTCTCTTGTAAGTAAATATTAAGTTTGCGTACATGTCAATGTATATTTCCTGGTACCTAAGTATTCCCATAAAAATTGCAAGCTTTCGGATGCAATTGTGTTCGCTCATACGACATACACGACTTTGCACGCTACCAAATAGGGCCTTTGACCACATTATCAAGTGTTTCGTCTACAGCTAGCCATAAATATCAATAAAAAAAATTGGATGACAAAATATAAAATTATAACGTAACATTATTTCAGTTAAAAAATGTTGACATACTTTTTTTTAAATCACATACATACATACATAAATCATTTATTCATTCAATCGTAAAAAGTTAGTGATGAACTACGACTCCATTACTCTCTGTGTGATATTTGCCACCATTTCTAGAAGTAATGTACCAACTGTACGGAAAAAAGGCTTAAACAATTCTTGTTCCTTTTTGGAACCGTTTGTGCTCATTGACCGGGCAGCCGTCGGGCTCGTTGGAGTGGACACGTAGATTCAAATACCTAAGGCCAATAATTATTAATTGTTCAGATTAAGTACATAAAAAAGCGTTTTTGATATTTTTCTGTTATTGAACCCTGTTGCGGTGAATACCAGAGCTCGGAAAGGGCGAGCTGTTTTGTTTTGAGAGTTTGCATAACATGGACATACCAGTAATTTAATAATATTTGTCCAACGTGTCATTAAATGTCCAACGAGTACTTACCTTTCTTTATTGAATTATAAGCAGCGATCGGATGTTCGGATCGATATTTACCTAAACTTGGCAAAATCCCGGAAAAATATGGAGTCGGCTTCTTTTTTATTATAAATTTAATAAACTCCGGGATCGCACGAAATGATATAAGATGGTACAAATTTACCTACATGTTTAGTTTATGGCTATTTTTGACTATCTTTGTAAGGAAATATGTTGTTATATTAGATCTAACAAGAACAGCGGTGCTACCACGAAAAACGAAACTCGAAGTTCGTATACATGCATCCCTGTCACTCGAGTACTGTGAGACTGTGAGTGCGATAAAGATCGATATACCCGAACTTCGAATTTCAGAGTTCGTGGTTATAGCTCAGTGTATGTAGTGTAGCCGCAGCGTGAGTTGGCAAAGTAATGTAAGCATTTCTCTATACATTACATGTCTTACATAACTGGTAATGAGTTTAGATTGTTATGTAGTTAAGAAATCCTGGGAAATTTATTACGAAAATAAAGTCAAGTCCGTCTCCATACTGTCCACGCCGCCAAAGTTTAGGTAAATATCGATCCGATCCCAGATTATAAGTCAATATTAAACGCAAGAAGAAATACATTGAAAATAGAAAGTTTCATATAGAAAAACTGATAGTTTTTTATTACTATTACACATAAACTTAATAATAAATAAAAAGGCTTAGTCAGTGCTCTTTTTGCAATGCATTGTCATTATAGTTTAATCATAGTGAATTAAAGTTTCGTTTTGTTTTAATATTTATTTTCAGGATGTATCCATATTAATATCAACGCATGACTTAATGACATTAAGCTGCTTACGAGCTGCGTTAGGCGTAAACCAAACAGAGACGGCATACGGCGAGGGCGAGGCGCAGGCGCGGTGCAGGCATGATGCCGCTTCAAACCATTGTAGACCTTAATACAATGGTATAAGGTGCTAGTAAGGTACTAAGGAGACCTATTTTAAATTATACTGAAGCGGCGCGGCGGAGGCACGCTAGCGACGCGCCGCTAGCAGTTACTATGCTTATTCGATTGTATTAAGGTCTACAATGATTTGAAGCGGCATCATGCCTGCACCGCGCCTGCGCCTCGCCCTCGACGTATGCCGTCTCTGTTTGGTTTACGCCTTATAGCAGCCACGGGTTGAGGCACGCACCGCTCACCACAAATTCGTACGCGCTCACGCGCTGTGTGCGAGCAGCGCGCCGTCCAGAGGCGGTCCTATGCCCGCGCTCAAAGGCGCCTCAGTGTGCGTGCCTCGCGTCATCGTCATTTGGACGTGTATCGTGTACCCGAGCGTGCCGCGGGCAGAGCGACACGTTCTGACTTGTTTGCGGGCGAGACGCGTATGAATTTGAGCAAGTGGATGAGCCGTGCATGTTTAATCGAGTTTGTTAATATGCTAAACGCAGCCGCGGCTGTCATCCGTCATCGTGTCCGACGCCATTTTGAACGACGCACCATGTCGGCTCGCCGCTCGCACGCTGCCTCGCCCGCGCATGTCTGTGTGCAACAATTTGTCTCGCGAGCAGCGCGCCGCTGAGCCGCTCAAATTCGTACGCAGCTTAAGAATAGCGCACCCTTTTCGAGCTCTGGTGAATATCTTAGAATATATAGATGTAGCGTACTCAACCCTTTTCCAGGTTGGCAGTTGAAAAATTACAATCCAATGTCAGTCTTATAATTTATTGACATTAAGATACATTTTTGACTGGCTGTATGTGGTCGATATAACGCCTCTGCCAGGAAAGGGGTTAAAATAAGTAACTGTACGGTCTTGGAAGTGAGAGGGCTATACCACAGTAAATATATTTGCTAAAGCATTTATCCTAACTAGAGTGTTTAGACCTAAGCTCCATTGAAAACCAGTTCTACGCGGCATATGTGCGGCACCAAAAACTGACTGTGTTATTATTCTTCTATACTGTGCCTGTGTATACTAAACAGATACCTATATTAATGATGATATTATAATTATTATATAATTAAGCGTTCAACGCGAATCGAATACAAGTGTTGTATTAGAAGCTTATTTTTGAGTTTTTATGATGAAAGTATTTACAACATTTTATATGTGAATATTAAGACTTGTTGTATACTTATGCATTACATTTAACTGTTAAGCAAAGGAAGTGGTAATTATATACGAGTGAAGATTAAATTTTGACGGCAAAAAGTACAACTAAAAACAATATTGTTACAACGTCATTTTTATTGATTGAATCATGATTACTTCAAAAACACTATAGTATCCGCAAAACCAAGTGGCGAGTCAGGTCATAAATCATTAGATCATGCTATATTTCACGCGCCTGCACTGCCTTATGGAGCGGGCCGTGCAACAATAGTACTGACTTTTATTGCCTGACTCGCCACTTGGTATTGCGGATACTATAACCCCTTTTTTTTGTAAACTTAACAAACTTTAGTCAACTAATATGTGTTTTGTCACATTCACCCGAACACAAAGTTAACGTGATAGATAAAGACAAACCAATTTCAACGGTAATTCGTTTCGATTGACGCTTATCATTAAGGCTTAGAAGAACGTGGATTGTTTTTTTTAGTCCGAAATACTTTTCGTACAGGAAGTATGAGATCAATTTTAGAATGATGTTGGACTACCTCATTTATATGCATTTACAACTTTGACCGACTTGTGTACTTAGTATCTAATTGATTCAATACTACAGTGTCTTTAAATCTTTACCAAACGCGACCCCTTTAGTATGGAGAAATATTACCCACCCTTCGCTGTTCTTCAGTTAGATTTTTTGTATTAAATACTTATATCACTTTAAAAATACGAGTAGCCGCAACCCCCTTAAAAAAGTGGGGGGTCGCGATCCAATATTTAGTAAGCACTGCAATAATGATTAGGACCTCAAAAATAATAATCCTCAATTGAACGTATGTTTCATTTTCTTTCCTAGTCAGTAAAGACTGCACATATTTCGTCAAAAAGTTCTCATTTTAGCACGGCTAACTCAGAGTTACCTGTAATAGACCATTTTGAGTGTGTTATTCTGCTTAGCTACTAACTTTGGCTTACGCCGACAGCTTTGGTTGCTGGCTGTACAGTCGGCATCATTTAGTCAACAGCAGCCAAATATATCGTAACACATCCTTACTCCTATAGTAATAAACACGTGCTGCGATATATTTGGTTGCTACCAACTATATGATGCTGACTGTACATAAATTAACATGTTGTAATGTAGTCTTACGTATGTGCTTTGCTGTATATTTTACAATTTATACGATATTATACAATTATACAACAATGTTTATTTTTATATTGCAAATTATAATTTTTATCAATTTACATAATGCATTTTTATTTTTGAACCCAACTTGAATACCTATCTCTATCACTCCTCTATTTATTTACAAAAAAATATATTAACACAGCATTGCAGATTAGGGGCCATTCATAAATTACGTCACACGAATTTCATGATTTTATGCCCATCCCCCCCGTCCTTGTCACAGCTTGTCACATTTGTGAGACTCCCCCCTCCCTAGTGTGACGTCACATATTTTGCAAATTTACGTTTAGAAATTATTGAATGTAAACAGAGTGGTTCCGAGATCAGTTTCTCTTCCATTTAAATTATTTTTGAATAAAATTAACATCAAATCAGGCTGCATTGTATGTTTCATATAGTTTACGGCAAAGATAACCTCAATCTCTTTTTTGTTATTTTCAAACTTGTTTCGTAAGTTAAAAATCACAAAATAGCAGAACCAAGAACGACGTTGTTTCATCGCCGAAAGTCAGTGGTTAAATTAAAGCTATGGACCTAACAAGTGCCTGAAAAAAATTGGTGCTTTTGTTCAGCGTGTCCACATTTACGACAATTTGTTCGAGCACTCTGCCCCACTATTTTGAGGTTTTCGTAAAGTAATAGTTTAAAGTTCGTGTTTTAACACTTAGATTATAATAGATTTTGAAATGTGACGTCACGAATTTTAGGACCCCTCCCACCCCCCTGTCACACAATGTCACACTTCGTCGACCCCCTCCCTCCCCCTTAACGTGTGACGTAATTTATGGATGGCCCCTTACTTAACTTCTAATACACTGCGAAACGAAACATAAATTTATAGGGACAAAGCAAAAATAATAAAAATCAAATACATACACTAGAAAGCCTATCATCCTTCAATCTCACAAAACTTCAGACACTCCCTACTCACAGCTGTCCATCGCCACGCAAGCAGATAACACTCGGGTATTGATACCAACAAGGCATTCAGCAGCATCAGGGCACGGAGGTGGGGGAGTTCCTGTGCGACACAGTGCGAGCCGGAGGCACTGCTAAAAGCGGGCGCGTACGAGGTCTCAGAGCATCTATAACTTGACCCTTTGTTCGGTAAGGTGATATAAGTAGAGTAAAACAACCTTTCACTGTCTCCCTGACATCATACATACAACCAGTCTTTAATGACTAGAATTTACAATCTTTTACTTAAGGGTAGGGCAAGCCTTCTCCATACAAATTGTGTGCAAGTTTTTCTTCATTTGTGTTTGCGGTATAAATATATTTTCAGTACGTAACTTATTTTTCTGTCAGCCATTTTCGGATGTTATTACTTTTGTTTAACCCTTTGAACGCCGAGAGCCACTAAAGTGGTCGAGTGCTGTCGTGCCCACCACGCCAACAAACTTTAAAGTGGTTATGGCGGACACTGTCAAAACAATTTACTTACTGCCAGAATAAGTTTCATATTCGCTCTTTAGCTGTCAAGATGCTGGCGTGTACGTCACATTTTGATACGAAAGTAAAAGCGGTCAAAGGGTTAAATTACGTACTTTTGTGTAGCTAGACAGCCGCCACTAGGCTACGGTAGCCTAGTGGCGGCTGTCAAGCGGCGGTCGTGGGTTCGAATCCCGGCTCGTACCAATGAGTTTTTCGGAACTTATGTACGGAATATTCACCGTTAGCTTTTCAGTGAAGGACAACATCGTGAGGAAACCGGTCTAATCCCAATAAGGTCTGGTTTTCCCTCTGGGTTGGAAGGTCAGATGGCAGTCGCTTTCGTAAAACTAGTGCCTATGCCAAATCTTGGGATTAGGTGCCAAAGCGGACCCCGGGCTCCTTTAGGGGCACTACCGGGAATAACGCTAGGAGAGTGATGATTACTTTTGTTTCAATTCTTTTTTATATTTCTTATTCTTTTTAAATCTAACAAAATTTTGACGTCATGCCCTGCGTAGGTATCAATAATAATATAAAACTGCCATGGAATAGGAATATTCTACCTAACTCAAATTACCTCATACTGGTAATTGTGGCACTCTTTGGGGGAGGGCTACGTCCAGCAGAGGACGTCTTTCGGCTAATATGATGATGATGATTAAAATGTTTCGAGTACATGTACCTACAATTTCCAGCCATTTACCGATATCCGATGGATTCGGTGACAATGTAATATGGTACCACCACCGAGCTAAATAGTGATGGAGAAAAGGTGGTCATAGCAACTCCAAAGTACGCAAGACAACCCGCCGCGTATGAGTATTTATACTCATTACTCAGGGTGAGTAATGAGTATGGATATCCAACCTCAACGAGTAAGTAGGTAAGTAGTTGATGATTGTGCGAAAAAAAATTGTACAGTCAGGGATATTGAATTAATATATGGAAGTATATACATAAGGACATAAATATCAGTATATATACATGCCTTGTTGACATCTATCTATCTATATCTTATATAATCTTCTATCGATACTTACATCTATCTAGAGTCTGGGGGGCTTCTCCGAAGTCCGCAGTTCGAAACGTAGTCCGATCGAAAGCCGAAATTAAATGCTACCACCAAGCATTTTCGGATCGGGGACTTCCGCGTCGGATACATAGACTACTTTCGTTTTGACCGACGTGAATGGATATAACGAAGTAATGTGTAAAGTGCGTTTTGCACGCAGCGCTAAAAAAACGATAACTTGTTAATTTCTTAAAAAGTAAGCTGAAATCATGATAAATGTTTGAATGCATATCTACAGATGCCGTCAAACTTCTTGAACATTTGACCTTGCCTGCGCAAAGGCGAATTGTACCTGCGAGCTGCCCCCCCACTTCGTCCCGCATGTTCAAGAAGTTTGACGGCATCTGTACCTACGATATTTTATTTCATTATAAACCTTTATGTAGTGAGTTTTAGAAGCAATATTGCATAATATTTATTCTTTCGTTTATAATTTTGAAAATGGCGTTTGACAACTGACTGCCGCCCCATGCTGCCGCCAAACGCCATAGAGGTACTTTGCTGGAACTTTTTACAGGTAAGATCCACGTAAGATCCGTTTAAATTGTTGCTTTTTTTCTTTACTTAGTCGTACTAGTAATAGCTTTATAGTTTTGAAGATTCCTTTGTGTTGACTGCTGGAGTAGCTCTCAACACAGCAAATCCTCGGACCACCGCACTCACTTACTAAGTAGTGGTGTCGTTATTATGTTTTGATCGTAAGGTATATTTAGTATATTTACTTTAAATTTCAGCGTGACAAACTGCTCGGTCCGGGCCTATCGCGAAACGAAATTCGTTCGTGTATCTCCATCTATGTCGCACTTGCTAGTTCGAGCTACAGAGACGGAGATATTCAAACGAAGTTCGTTTTCACTTCGCGGTAGCCCCTAGGTGCTGAGCGAAGAATAGAATTGTTTTATTTTATAACATTTCCAATACCTACTTCGCACCTCAAAAAGTAATAGTGAACATCACAGTAGAAATAGATATAGAAATATATTTATTTGTAAAACACCGGTGAAAAATATAAAAGTACTCCGTGTTTTTAAATTCCCCAATCCTTAAATTGCCACAATTTGACAGAAATTGGATGCGACCAAAAACATTAAACATATAAGATTCTTGAGTTACACTGATGGGCCATCCACATTATGTGATTATACCCCAATTTGTCAGTACAACATGTCGAAGTCAGAATTGGGTGTAGCGTACAGACGTAACAACTACAACTACAATTTCATTCAGTGTGGCCAGTTAACAGAAGAAAAGCGAAAATTGGCACATCCAAACGGTCCTGCGAAGCGGACTGCAAGATTTTTACTAACCGATGAGATAGGGCAAGACAGCACGTCTAACACACAGCCGCGACATACTCTCGATTTGTCTCGCATGTCCTAATAAGAGAGAGACGGATAGTGCGAGAAAAATTGAGAGAGCTCGCGCGCCGTCGCGTAATAGCCGTGCAGCACACAAAAATCGAGAGTATGTCACTGCCACCTCATGATCGACGTGCTGTCTCGCCCTATCTCATCGGTTAGTAACAATCTTGCAGTCCGCTTCGCAGGACCGTTTGAATGCGGCAATTTTCGCTTTCTTACTGTAACTGGCCACACTGAATGAAATTGTAGTTGCAGAACACCCGTTTAAAAAAAAATACAAAATAACAGGGTAAAATATTAATACAATGTTCTTTAGCATATATTTTTTAATTATCGTTTAAATTTAGTTGTATGAAATTTGTGAGAAAAAGAAACTTGGCAGATCATGCAAATTCCATGGTCCAAATTGTGATTTTCATGCAATTAGTCCGGACAACTCGTTTGACGGTTGGAACATGCATCCACACTATAGCAATTAGTCAGATTCTGATGAATTGGGGCTGACAAATCACTTAATGTGGATGGCCCATGACTAATATTGCATGAAAATCACAATTTCGACCATGGAATTTGCATGGATGCGACAAATCACAAGTGTTAATTGTTTGGTTCATACAGCCCTTACAGCAGTAGTATCTTCTTAAGTTCTTAGTAGTCTGTGGCCAAATGACATGACAGCACAGCCTGACAGCTGAAGACGAGGCAGTATGGCCCATGGTCTTAGCCTGTCCGAATGGACGAATTATAAAAAAAATGACAGCTGACCGCTGCCCAAAGAGTATACCGCTGCCGTCTGTATGTTGGTGATTTTACACGCTTTTTTTATGATTGCCGTTTACAAAGTACTTTTCTGTCGCCGCTCCTTTCGGTCTTGAAATTCGCTTTAGTTTCGTCCACTTCACTTCGTTGAGTTAGTTCAATTTCACTGTTCTTTGTCGTTTAATTTTGCTTCAATTAGCCGATCTGTTAGCCAGCCGAAAGATAAAGTATTCAATTTACGCTGGCTAATGGGCGGTGAGTCAAGGTTATCTGTAAATGTTATAACACTGTATTCGGCACTTTATGAATGTTAGAATACTAGGTAAGTAACAGCAGAGTAACTCTGAATTATTTTAGCTCACCGGATGATAATTGAATTTAAGCAGGCATTATTAATGTCACCGTCCCTCTCCCGCCGACCCATATGTATTTAGTATGTGCTTGGGAACAAAAAAAAAATAGCCCGGGAGAGGTAGGACTGCGCTTCCTAAATTAAACCAGTATATACTGACCTATGTAGTAAACCTTTCATGTTTTGCTAATTTCAGCGAGTCCTGATGGCGGGATTTTCGAATGGTAGTATAACGTTGGATGAGGAGCGCAATGTTTACTATCCTGGTCAACTCCTGTCGGGAAAACTTGAGTTTGGATTGAATCAGGCACTCAACTTTAAAGGTAAACAGTGCTAAATTATGCCAAAAGTTATCTTAAATATAGCACTCTTACTAGCTTCTGCCCGCGACTTCGTACGCGCTTAAATTATGGTTTACATGGTATTCTTATTTTTACCCATACTACTGACTGAAAATAAAGATTTCATTTCCAAAGATTGTGCATGTAACAGTTCTAATTTTCTTTGAATCTAAATAAAACACCCTCATAAACTTGGTTGTCAATAGCATTATATAGATGCCCAAAGTATCCTTTAAGAGAGCACTCCCAATGCGAGCCCCAGGTCCGAAGACTCACTATCCTTAGGTGTTTTGCAAGCAAGACCTGAGGCCAAAGTGCCAAGCAGTGTGGCAAGAGAGGCCGAAGGCCGAGCTTTTCATTGGAACCAAAGGCCTAAAACAATCATTCAGAGAGTGGTCTCAATGCGAGCTTGAGGGCCTTAGGCCCGATCCCCCACGGATCTCTCTGAGAGACTCATCTCCGAGTAACTTGCAAGCAAACCTGAGGACAGAAGTTCTGGAGGTAAACGGGGAGGCAAGCGGAGCCGAAGGCTTTGGTGTTTGTAGAAATGGCAGGCCCTAAGCATGCTTTTATAGAGCGGTCGCTATGTGAGGTCTTGGGCTGAAGGCCCGTGGTTGAGCCCCCATGGACACTTACTATCCCCAGGTGTCTTCGTATCCAGAGTATCCGGAGACCAAAGTCCAGAAGGTGAGCGGCCAGGCAACTTTTCGTAACAATGAAAGATCCAAATCAAGCCTTAAGAAAGCACTTGGGGGCTAAAGGCCACTTATATTATACTATCCCCAGGTGGCAGCGAGGCCAAAAGCCGAGCTATATGTTGGATTAAAAGGCCCACAGCATCCCTTTGAAGAGCCCCTACGCCACTCATTATCTTCGGGCATCTTACTAGCGAAACCTAAGGCCCAAATTCCCGAAGATAAAAGGGGAGCCAAGCGAAGTTGAAGGAATTAAATTTCCTTTACGTAGGAATTAAAGGCCTAATATAGAATGCTTTTAGAGACTGCTATCTAGGCGAGCTCGAGGGCCGAAAACCGGAAGGCAAGCCCCCGCGGTTACTTACAATCTCTAGGTGTCTTTGATAGCGAAACCTGTGGCCAAAGTACCCAAGATGAGCGGCGCGGCAAGCAAGCCCTCAAGGACACTTACTGAGCGTTTCTCTTTTTTATTGCCACTACTTTTCAAAATTGACCAAAAACTAAAATATCACTGAATATAAACTTCATTAACGACATTTGATAGGATATTTCATAAATTTCAAGATTTTGACCAAGAAACCGCTTTTTAATAGGTTTTAATATTAAAAAATCGAAAAATACTGAGAGTATAAATTATCTTTGAAAATTTGGTACAGATTATTTTTCTGTGTTACCTTGACCTAAAATTACCCTTATAGTTTATTTTCTATGTAAAGTAAGCATATCTGAATTATTTTTTGTATATTATATTAAAATTTCGTTTTCATGTGTTTCATCAGTAGTTGAATTATTCATTTTTATACGATAGAAATAAAATAAAACGAAAATAATGACGGTGAAAATGTTGGGACAGTAACAAAGAAAACCATTGGTAACCAAGGATGAAATGTAAGGCTAGGTGTATAATGCACCTCAATATTAAGTTTTAGATAATTATTTTGTCAAGAGGAGAAATAGATCCTACTATTATAATATTATAAATGCGAAAGTTTAGATGTTTGGATGTTTGGATGTTTAGATGTTTGGATGTTTGTTACTCAATCACGCTTAAACGGCTGAACCGATTTGAATGAAATTTTGCACGAAAATAGGTTATAGCCTGGATTAAAATATAGGATAGTTTTTATCCCGGGTCCACGCAGACGAAGTCGCGGGCGGCAGCTAGTTAAATGTAAAATAACGATTGATAGGCAGTATTTTTTTTATAACACCGAAATTCGAGCACATAGTAGTAAACCCATAGTAATATATGTACCTAAATTGAGATCTATAAGAACAATAGTAAAATCAATTTGTAAAATCATACGAATTATTAGGCAACTAATACTAAATTTCGGTTAGGAACATTTCTTTTGGAAGTCGCATTTAAGTTTTACATTAGTTTGGCTTGAAATGATAAATAAATTATATATTTAAAAATATATTACTTTAGAGATACAACAATGAAAACTAGCCTTTATAATTTTCCTCATAGTGTAACCTAGCTTTCCTTTGATATGTGACCACGCGAAAGTAACACAAAAAGAAGTCACACAACGCGTGGTCAATGTTTGAATAAAATATTCTGGGCTTATTTTATGGAAAATGTTCTATGACTTTTTACAAACTGTTCGTAACAATATTAACTATCCTAAAAAGTAACCAGATGTAAGTAAATTATTAAACTTACCTCGTAAAATCACATACACAATAGGAAACAATATCAGTCACAACAGGTACGCACGTGCTCTCGTAAGTTTTTTTGAATGACAATTAACCGAATTAAACATGGCCGCGTGAGAAATGACATTTAGTAGTGTTGCCCGTCGCGAATAATAACAGTCTTGGTAGTTTTTATTTTATTTAACCTAGTAAAATGGGTAACAAAGTAGGAAAGTACTTTTTGGAACTTTTCCTGGGACAAGACTTAAAAATTAATTTCTACCATATTACTGGTGTTAACTCAACAAAGTAGATGGAAAATGAATCTTAATACTACTCAGCACAGATTACAATTCAAAAGTTCATATAGCTTTATTGACCGTTATGAAGATATTTCAATGTAAAATTATGAATTTTAAAATGTGACAGTCGTTTTTTCATACTTGGGAAAAGTAGAGGTTTCGTTTTTTAATAAATTTTAAATAAAAGCCAAGCTTTTTATGAATTGTAAAAATATTTTTAGTGTGCAAATAAAACGATAAAAAAGTAAAAAATATTAACTTCTTAACTTATCTTCATGAAGTATTTCCTATTTAAATGCAAAGTCGTGGGACACTGCAAAATGTGCTAGTGGCAAAAAAACAGAAACGCTCTACTATCCTGTAGTTGAGTGGCGAGGCGAAGGGCGAAGTAAGTCCCGTAGGTGAGTGGCGAGGCTACCGAGGCCAAAGGCTGCGCTTTACGTTGAAGTGAAAGACTCGAAGCATTCCTTCAGAAAGCGCTCCAAATGGACGGACACTCATTATCTTCCGGTATTAATTTTTTTAATGTAGAAAACTCCCGTGACTTACTGAAATATTATTGGGAGCGCATAACGAGCGCCCCCTAAAGGGATATTTTGGGCATTTCATTCCTATGAAAACCTCAGCCTTCGCTTCGCTTCTTCTTCGCTTGCCTCCCCGTTCGGGATTTGTTTCGCTTGAATTCACCGCGGAATGCAGTTTTGTCCAAATTGCATACCCACATCCCTTGACGTTGGTGAACTATGATAATTCGAGGTAAGTAGGTATTTAACTCAACCTTCAAACAACTTTAAGGTGCATTCCCATGTACAGACTTTCGACCGTCTTCAGCTTTGTTACGAGTATATGTATAGATTAGTGGACAATCTTACACAAATTGATGATTCCCAAACTAAGCAAAGCTTGTACTATGGGTACTAGACTACCATAAACATGCTTATTTATATGTATTGTATAGATAAATAAATATGTATACATAAATAAAATCCATGACTAGGGGACAAATATTCATGCTTATCACACAAATAAATGCCCTTACCGGGGTTCGAACCCGGGACCTCTTGCTTTGTAGGCAGGGTCACTACCAACTAGGCTAAAGCTGTCGTCACTGACACATTTATGTAGGTAGGTATCTCACTTCTCACTATACTTTTCTATGTAGCCTTACTATATGTTCCATAAAAAGCTTATGGTTATGATTTATGATAACTAGGTTATCTTGATTTAGTTATGATAAGTTGACTCATTGTCATTAATACAAGAAAACTAGATCAGAATGTATGGAAAATTTGGCAAAATTAAAGGACGACTTTTATCTATCAGGATATGTAGGTTATAGAGAAAAATATAATTTTATTTATTCTCCCCTTTCCTCCGGGGCGAGCTCGTCCCGCCCCACTCCCCCCGCGCCCATGAAAGTGTCCCAGAGCGCGGTATTTTCCATTTTAAAAGAAAACCGTACACAATACATAAAAAAGTGTGTAGGAACGAAATAATCCTTAATAAATTTACTATAAACCATTCATACATACAAAAGCGATATCTCTTATAGTTTTAGCGCAATCTACCGCCAAATACAAACGTTTTTAATAATTTATTTTTATTTTTTCTGTAAGTTAAGTTTTCTCAAAAACTTCACACTGTACCGCCATGATATGTATGACTGAAGTGAAGAATAGAATGTTCTCTTTAAAAAGAGGCATAAATTTATTTCTATACCTACTTGTTCATTTCACGCTGTTCTGCTATTTTCAAAATTTGAGCTAATTTCACTGTATTACATGTGATGAAAATTATTCCACTATGTGCTATTACAAGATTTATGGCCAACTTTTGTGACAGTGGAAGGAATATAATACCATGAATAAATGATAGTCCGTAACTATAGGTGGTAAAAAAATGCTAATTAGAAAATAGCTAAACTTTATTATTTATGAAAATAATAAACAGAAAATAGCTAAAAGTAAAATGTCAGGATTAGGTACATTGACAAATGGTCATTCAATGGCCTTTCCACATCAACCTGAATGGGTTAATCATTTTTTGATTATAATCTCCAGAATGATAATATCCAGAAAATTAATTCGGTATTGGTTTGTAATATTTTCGATTTCATTTTAAGTCAGATCTTGAAATATTATGTATGTGTGTACACAGAAATAAAGGTACCTACTTGAGATTCTTTGATTTGGCCAAATTGCATTAAAGTAGTCCTTTCCAAAAGCAACCTTTAAGTCCAAGTAAGAAGATTCCAATGTCAGTTTTATAAAAAGTCGACCATACTGCATAAAGTTAATATTTTGTTCAAGAAAGCACTCTAATCCTAAATAACGATATATTTAACAGAAGAATATATGGACACACTAGCTTGCCCGCTACTTCGTGGACCCGAGATGAAATCTCCTATATTTTAATCCAGGCTATAAACTATCTTCATGCAAAATTGTATGCAAATCGGTTGAGCCGTTTATGCGTGATTGAGTAACAAACATTCCAAAATACACACATTCAAACATCAAACTTTCCCATTTATAATGTTAGTAGTTAGGAAGACAATGCGTACTTAAGTCATCAGTATAAATATAGCTGTGTAAAAACTTTACATTCTAAAAGTGTTCTCCATCAATTCATTTTGAATAAATTATGTTGACTTTGAATACTATTTGGCTCTGTCAATTGTTTCTTGTTACATGTTATGTCCGATTAGTCTGAGACAATATGTCAAGGAATAGTTATAACCAATGCTGGACAAAAGCATTCCCTTTTTTCCTTACTGTGCTAGTCCTCGCCGATCCGTGAAAACGGTATCAAAAGTAACATATTAATAACAAAATCCTTAGAAATTAGGAATGAAATTGACAGCACAAAATAATTATAGAATGGGATAGTGTCAACAACTGTTGTCGTCGTTGACTGTTAGTTTGTCTATTAATGTTTATTTATTTAATTCTTTATTTAGCAATCAAGCTACTGTATCACGGGGAGGCGAGTGTGTCCTGGGAGGAGCAGGAGGTGGAGGAGTACGACGGAGTGCGCAGTTACAACAACGTGCAGTACGGGGCGCAGCAACTGTTCTTCCATGTTGAACAGTGCGTCTGTGGCGGAGTGGGTAAGGAAGCACAGGAGGTGGAGGAGTACGATGGAGTGCGCAGTTACAACAACGTGCAGTACGGGGCGCAGCAACTGTTCTTCCATGTTAAACAGTGCGTCTGTGGCGGAGTGGGTAAGGAAGCACA
Organism: Epinotia demarniana; assembly: GCA_945867215.1. NCBI lineage: Eukaryota > Metazoa > Arthropoda > Insecta > Lepidoptera > Tortricidae > Epinotia > Epinotia demarniana. The sequence goes on along the minus strand of OX244273.1, from coordinate 2,364,746 downwards.
GGAGGTGGAGTAGTACGATGGAGTGCGCAGTTACAACAACGTGCAGTACGGGGCGAAGCAACTGTTCTTCCATGTTGAACAGTGCGTCTGTGGCGGAGTGGGTAAGGAAGCACAGGAGGTGGAGTAGTACGATGGAGTGCGCAGTTACAACAACGTGCAGTACGGGGCGCAGCAACTGTTCTTCCATGTTGAACAGTGCGTCTGTGGCGGACTGGGTAAGGAAGCACAGGAGTTGGAGTAGTACGATGGAGTGCGCAGTTACAACAAAGTGCAGTACGGGGCGCAGCAACTGTTCTTCCATGTTGAACAGTGCGTCTGTGGCGGAGTGGGTAAGGAAGCACAGGAGGTGGAGTACTATGATGGAGTGCGCAGCTACAACAACGTGCAGTACGGGGCGCAGCAACTGTTCTTCCATGTTGAACAGTGCGTCTGTGGCGGAGTGGGTAAGGAAGCACAGGAGGTGGAGTAGTACGATGGAGTGCGCAGCTACAACAACGTGCAGTACGGGGCGCAGCAACTGTTCTTCCATGTTGAACAGTGCGTCTGTGGCGGAGTGGGTAAGGAAGCACAGGAGGTGGAGTAGTACGATGGAGTGCGCAGTTACAACAACGTGCAGTACGGGGCGCAGCAACTGTTCTTCCATGTTGAACAGTGCGTCTGTGGCGGAGTGGGTAAGGAAGCACAGGAGGTGGAGTAGTACGATGGAGTGCGCAGTTACAACAACGTGCAGTACGGGGCGCAGCAACTGTTCTTCCATGTTGAACAGTGCGTCTGTGGCGGACTGGGTAAGGAAGCACAGGAGTTGGAGTAGTACGATGGAGTGCGCAGTTACAACAAAGTGCAGTACGGGGCGCAGCAACTGTTCTTCCATGTTGAACAGTGCGTCTGTGGCGGAGTGGGTAAGGAAGCACAGGAGGTGGAGTACTATGATGGAGTGCGCAGCTACAACAACGTGCAGTACGGGGCGCAGCAACTGTTCTTCCATGTTGAACAGTGCGTCTGTGGCGGAGTGGGTAAGGAAGCACAGGAAGTGGAGTAGTACGATGGAGTGCGCAGCTACAACGACGTGCAGTACGGGGCGCAGCAACTGTTCTTCCATGTTGAACAGTGCGTCTGTGGCGGAGTGGGTAAGGAAGCACAGGAGGTGGAGTAGTACGATGGAGTGCGCAGCTACAACAACGTGCAGTTCGGGGCGCAGCAACTGTTCTTCCATGTTGAACAGTGCGTCTGTGGCGAAGTGGGTAAGGAAGCACAGGAGGTGGAGTAGTACGATGGAGTGCGCAGTTACAACAACGTGCAGTACGGGGCGCAGCAACTGTTCTTCCATGTTGAACAGTGCGTCTGTGGCGGAGTGGGTAAGGAAGCACAGGAGGTGGAGTAGTACGATGGAGTGCGCAGTTACAGCAACGTGCAGTACGGGGCGCAGCAACTGTTCTTCCATGTTGAACAGTGCGTCTGTGGCGGAGTGGGTAAGGAAGCACAGGAAGTGGAGTAGTACGATGGAGTGCGCAGTTACAACAACGTGCAGTACGGGGCGCAGCAACTGTTCTTCCATGTTGAACAGTGCGTCTGTGGCGGAGTGGGTAAGGAAGCACAGGAAGTGGAGTAGTACGATGGAGTACGCAGCTACAACAACGTGCAGTACGGGGCGCAGCAACTGTTCTGCCATGTTGAACAGTGCGTCTGTGGCGGAGTGGGTAAGGAAGCACAGGAGGTGGAGTAGTACGATGGAGTGCGCAGCTACAACAACGTGCAGTACGGGGCGCAGCAACTGTTCTTCCATGTTGAACAGTGCGTCTGTGGCGGAGTGGGTAAGGAAGCACAGGAGGTGGAGTACTACGATGGAGTGCGCAGTTACAACAACTTGCAGTACGGGGCGCAGCAACTGTTCTTCCATGTTGAACAGTGCGTCTGTGGCGGAGTGGGTAAGGAAGCACAGGAGGTGGAGTAGTACGATGGAGTGCGCAGCTACAACAACGTGCAGTACGGGGCGCAGCAACTGTTCTTCCATGTTGAACAGTGCGTCTGTGGCGGAGTGGGTAAGGAAGCACAGGAAGTGGAGTAGTACGATGGAGTGCGCAGCTACAACGACGTGCAGTACGGGGCGCAGCAACTGTTCTTCCATGTTGAACAGTGCGTCTGTGGCGGAGTGGGTAAGGAAGCACAGGAGGTGGAGTAGTACGATGGAGTGCGCAGCTACAACAACGTGCAGTTCGGGGCGCAGCAACTGTTCTTCCATGTTGAACAGTGCGTCTGTGGCGAAGTGGGTAAGGAAGCACAGGAGGTGGAGTAGTACGATGGAGTGCGCAGTTACAACAACGTGCAGTACGGGGCGCAGCAACTGTTCTTCCATGTTGAACAGTGCGTCTGTGGCGGAGTGGGTAAGGAAGCACAGGAGGTGGAGTAGTACGATGGAGTGCGCAGTTACAGCAACGTGCAGTACGGGGCGCAGCAACTGTTCTTCCATGTTGAACAGTGCGTCTGTGGCGGAGTGGGGTAAGGAAGCACAGGAAGTGGAGTAGTACGATGGAGTGCGCAGTTACAACAACGTGCAGTACGGGGCGCAGCAACTGTTCTTCCATGTTGAACAGTGCGTCTGTGGCGGAGTGGGTAAGGAAGCACAGGAGGTGGAGTAGTACGATGGAGTGCGCAGCTACAACAACGTGCAGTACGGGGCGCAGCAACTGTTCTTCCATGTTGAACAGTGCGTCTGTGGCGGAGTGGGTAAGGAAGCACAGGAGGTGGAGTAGTACGATGGAGTGCGCAGCTACAACAACGTGCAGTACGGGGCGCAGCAACTGTTCTTCCATGTTGAACAGTGCGTCTGTGGCGGAGTGGGTAAGGAAGCACAGGAGGTGGAGTAGTACGATGGAGTGCGCAGCTACAACAACGTGCAGTACGGGGCGCAGCAACTGTTCTTCCATGTTGAACAGTGCGTCTGTGGCGGAGTGGGTAAGGAAGCACAGGAAGTGGAGTAGTACGATGGAGTGCGCAGCTACAACGACGTGCAGTACGGGGCGCAGCAACTGTTCTTCCATGTTGAACAGTGCGTCTGTGGCGGAGTGGGTAAGGAAGCACAGGAGGTGGAGTAGTACGATGGAGTGCGCAGCTACAACAACGTGCAGTTCGGGGCGCAGCAACTGTTCTTCCATGTTGAACAGTGCGTCTGTGGCGAAGTGGGTAAGGAAGCACAGGAGGTGGAGTAGTACGATGGAGTGCGCAGTTACAACAACGTGCAGTACGGGGCGCAGCAACTGTTCTTCCATGTTGAACAGTGCGTCTGTGGCGGAGTGGGTAAGGAAGCACAGGAGGTGGAGTAGTACGATGGAGTGCGCAGTTACAGCAACGTGCAGTACGGGGCGCAGCAACTGTTCTTCCATGTTGAACAGTGCGTCTGTGGCGGAGTGGGTAAGGAAGCACAGGAAGTGGAGTAGTACGATGGAGTGCGCAGTTACAACAACGTGCAGTACGGGGCGCAGCAACTGTTCTTCCATGTTGAACAGTGCGTCTGTGGCGGAGTGGGTAAGGAAGCACAGGAGGTGGAGTACTACGATGGAGTGCGCAGTTACAACAACTTGCAGTACGGGGCGCAGCAACTGTTCTTCCATGTTGAACAGTGCGTCTGTGGCGGAGTGGGTAAGGAAGCACAGGAGGTGGAGTAGTACGATGGAGTGCGCAGCTACAACAACGTGCAGTACGGGGCGCAGCAACTGTTCTTCCATGTTGAACAGTGTGTCTGTGGCGGAGTGGGTAAGGAAGCACAGGAAGTGGAGCAGTACGATGGAGTGCGCAGCTACAACAACGTGCAGTACGGGGTGCAGCAACTGTTCTTCCATGTTGAACAGTGCGTCTGTGGCGGAGTGGGTAAGGAAGCACAGGAGGTGGAGTAGTACGATGGAGTGCGCAGTTACAACAACGTGCAGTACGGGGCGCAGCAACTGTTCTTCCATGTTGAACAGTGTGTCTGTGGCGGAGTGGGTAAGGAAGCACAGGAAGTGGAGCAGTACGATGGAGTGCGCAGCTACAACAACGTGCAGTACGGGGTGCAGCAACTGTTCTTCCATGTTGAACAGTGCGTCTGTGGCGGAGTGGGTAAGGAAGCACAGGAAGTGGAGTAGTACGATGGAGTGCGCAGCTACAACGACGTGCAGTACGGGGCGCAGCAACTGTTCTTCCATGTTGAACAGTGCGTCTGTGGCGGAGTGGGTAAGGAAGCACAGGAGGTGGAGTAGTACGATGGAGTGCGCAGCTACAACAACGTGCAGTTCGGGGCGCAGCAACTGTTCTTCCATGTTGAACAGTGCGTCTGTGGCGAAGTGGGTAAGGAAGCACAGGAGGTGGAGTAGTACGATGGAGTGCGCAGTTACAACAACGTGCAGTACGGGGCGCAGCAACTGTTCTTCCATGTTGAACAGTGCGTCTGTGGCGGAGTGGGTAAGGAAGCACAGGAGGTGGAGTAGTACGATGGAGTGCGCAGTTACAGCAACGTGCAGTACGGGGCGCAGCAACTGTTCTTCCATGTTGAACAGTGCGTCTGTGGCGGAGTGGGTAAGGAAGCACAGGAAGTGGAGTAGTACGATGGAGTGCGCAGTTACAACAACGTGCAGTTCGGGGCGCAGCAACTGTTCTTCCATGTTGAACAGTGCGTCTGTGGCGGAGTGGGTAAGGAAGCACAGGAGGTGGAGTAGTACGATGGAGTGCGCAGTTACAACAACGTGCAGTACGGGGCGCAGCAACTGTTCTTCCATGTTGAACAGTGTGTCTGTGGCGGAGTGGGTAAGGAAGCACAGGAGGTGGAGTAGTACGATGGAGTGCGCAGTTACAACAACGTGCAGTACGGGGCGCAGCAACTGTTCTTCCATGTTGAACAGTGCGTCTGTGGCGGAGTGGGTAAGGAAGCACAGGAAGTGGAGCAGTACGATGGAGTGCGCAGCTACAACAACGTGCAGTACGGGGTGCAGCAACTGTTCTTCCATGTTGAACAGTGCGTCTGTGGCGGAGTGGGTAAGGAAGCACAGGAAGTGGAGTAGTACGATGGAGTGCGCAGCTACAACGACGTGCAGTACGGGGCGCAGCAACTGTTCTTCCATGTTGAACAGTGCGTCTGTGGCGGAGTGGGTAAGGAAGCACAGGAGGTGGAGTAGTACGATGGAGTGCGCAGCTACAACAACGTGCAGTTCGGGGCGCAGCAACTGTTCTTCCATGTTGAACAGTGCGTCTGTGGCGAAGTGGGTAAGGAAGCACAGGAGGTGGAGTAGTACGATGGAGTGCGCAGTTACAACAACGTGCAGTACGGGGCGCAGCAACTGTTCTTCCATGTTGAACAGTGCGTCTGTGGCGGAGTGGGTAAGGAAGCACAGGAGGTGGAGTAGTACGATGGAGTGCGCAGTTACAGCAACGTGCAGTACGGGGCGCAGCAACTGTTCTTCCATGTTGAACAGTGCGTCTGTGGCGGAGTGGGTAAGGAAGCACAGGAAGTGGAGCAGTACGATGGAGTGCGCAGCTACAACAACGTGCAGTACGGGGTGCAGCAACTGTTCTTCCATGTTGAACAGTGCGTCTGTGGCGGAGTGGGTAAGGAAGCACAGGAAGTGGAGCAGTACGATGGAGTGCGCAGCTACAACGACGTGCAGTACGGGGCGCAGCAACTGTTCTTCCATGTTGAACAGTGCGTCTGTGGCGGAGTGGGTAAGGAAGCACAGGAGGTGGAGTAGTACGATGGAGTGCGCAGCTACAACAACGTGCAGTTCGGGGCGCAGCAACTGTTCTTCCATGTTGAATAGTGCGTCTGTGGCGAAGTGGGTAAGGAAGCACAGGAGGTGGAGTAGTACGATGGAGTGCGCAGTTACAACAACGTGCAGTACGGGGCGCAGCAACTGTTCTTCCATGTTGAACAGTGCGTCTGTGGCGGAGTGGGTAAGGAAGCACAGGAGGTGGAGTAGTACGATGGAGTGCGCAGTTACAGCAACGTGCAGTACGGGGCGCAGCAACTGTTCTTCCATGTTGAACAGTGCGTCTGTGGCGGAGTGGGTAAGGAAGCACAGGAAGTGGAGTAGTACGATGGAGTGCGCAGTTACAACAACGTGCAGTTCGGGGCGCAGCAACTGTTCTTCCATGTTGAACAGTGCGTCTGTGGCGGAGTGGGTAAGGAAGCACAGGAGGTGGAGTAGTACGATGGAGTGCGCAGTTACAACAACGTGCAGTACGGGGCGCAGCAACTGTTCTTCCATGTTGAACAGTGTGTCTGTGGCGGAGTGGGTAAGGAAGCACAGGAGGTGGAGTAGTACGATGGAGTGCGCAGTTACAACAACGTGCAGTACGGGGCGCAGCAACTGTTCTTCCATGTTGAACAGTGCGTCTGTGGCAGAGTGGGTAAGGAAGCACAGGAAGTGGAGCAGTACGATGGAGTGCGCAGCTACAACAACGTGCAGTACGGGGTGCAGCAACTGTTCTTCCATGTTGAACAGTGCGTCTGTGGCGGAGTGGGTAAGGAAGCACAGGAAGTGGAGTAGTACGATGGAGTGCGCAGCTACAACGACGTGCAGTACGGGGCGCAGCAACTGTTCTTCCATGTTGAACAGTGCGTCTGTGGCGGAGTGGGTAAGGAAGCACAGGAGGTGGAGTAGTACGATGGAGTGCGCAGCTACAACAACGTGCAGTTCGGGGCGCAGCAACTGTTCTTCCATGTTGAACAGTGCGTCTGTGGCGGAGTGGGTAAGGAAGCACAGGAGGTGGAGTAGTACGATGGAGTGCGCAGTTACAACAACGTGCAGTACGGGGCGCAGCAACTGTTCTTCCATGTTGAACAGTGTGTCTGTGGCGGAGTGGGTAAGGAAGCACAGGAGGTGGAGTAGTACGATGGAGTGCGCAGTTACAACAACGTGCAGTACGGGGCGCAGCAACTGTTCTTCCATGTTGAACAGTGTGTCTGTGGCGGAGTGGGTAAGGAAGCACAGGAGGTGGAGTAGTACGATGGAGTGCGCAGTTACAACAACGTGCAGTACGGGGCGCAGCAACTGTTCTTCCATGTTGAACAGTGCGTCTGTGGCGGAGTGGGTAAGGAAGCACAGGAAGTGGAGCAGTACGATGGAGTGCGCAGCTACAACAACGTGCAGTACGGGGTGCAGCAACTGTTCTTCCATGTTGAACAGTGCGTCTGTGGCGGAGTGGGTAAGGAAGCACAGGAAGTGGAGTAGTACGATGGAGTGCGCAGCTACAACGACGTGCAGTACGGGGCGCAGCAACTGTTCTTCCATGTTGAACAGTGCGTCTGTGGCGGAGTGGGTAAGGAAGCACAGGAGGTGGAGTAGTACGATGGAGTGCGCAGCTACAACAACGTGCAGTTCGGGGCGCAGCAACTGTTCTTCCATGTTGAACAGTGCGTCTGTGGCGAAGTGGGTAAGGAAGCACAGGAGGTGGAGTAGTACGATGGAGTGCGCAGTTACAACAACGTGCAGTACGGGGCGCAGCAACTGTTCTTCCATGTTGAACAGTGCGTCTGTGGCGGAGTGGGTAAGGAAGCACAGGAGGTGGAGTAGTACGATGGAGTGCGCAGTTACAGCAACGTGCAGTACGGGGCGCAGCAACTGTTCTTCCATGTTGAACAGTGCGTCTGTGGCGGAGTGGGTAAGGAAGCACAGGAAGTGGAGCAGTACGATGGAGTGCGCAGCTACAACAACGTGCAGTACGGGGTGCAGCAACTGTTCTTCCATGTTGAACAGTGCGTCTGTGGCGGAGTGGGTAAGGAAGCACAGGAAGTGGAGCAGTACGATGGAGTGCGCAGCTACAACGACGTGCAGTACGGGGCGCAGCAACTGTTCTTCCATGTTGAACAGTGCGTCTGTGGCGGAGTGGGTAAGGAAGCACAGGAGGTGGAGTAGTACGATGGAGTGCGCAGCTACAACAACGTGCAGTTCGGGGCGCAGCAACTGTTCTTCCATGTTGAATAGTGCGTCTGTGGCGAAGTGGGTAAGGAAGCACAGGAGGTGGAGTAGTACGATGGAGTGCGCAGTTACAACAACGTGCAGTACGGGGCGCAGCAACTGTTCTTCCATGTTGAACAGTGCGTCTGTGGCGGAGTGGGTAAGGAAGCACAGGAGGTGGAGTAGTACGATGGAGTGCGCAGTTACAGCAACGTGCAGTACGGGGCGCAGCAACTGTTCTTCCATGTTGAACAGTGCGTCTGTGGCGGAGTGGGTAAGGAAGCACAGGAAGTGGAGTAGTACGATGGAGTGCGCAGTTACAACAACGTGCAGTTCGGGGCGCAGCAACTGTTCTTCCATGTTGAACAGTGCGTCTGTGGCGGAGTGGGTAAGGAAGCACAGGAGGTGGAGTAGTACGATGGAGTGCGCAGTTACAACAACGTGCAGTACGGGGCGCAGCAACTGTTCTTCCATGTTGAACAGTGTGTCTGTGGCGGAGTGGGTAAGGAAGCACAGGAGGTGGAGTAGTACGATGGAGTGCGCAGTTACAACAACGTGCAGTACGGGGCGCAGCAACTGTTCTTCCATGTTGAACAGTGCGTCTGTGGCAGAGTGGGTAAGGAAGCACAGGAAGTGGAGCAGTACGATGGAGTGCGCAGCTACAACAACGTGCAGTACGGGGTGCAGCAACTGTTCTTCCATGTTGAACAGTGCGTCTGTGGCGGAGTGGGTAAGGAAGCACAGGAAGTGGAGTAGTACGATGGAGTGCGCAGCTACAACGACGTGCAGTACGGGGCGCAGCAACTGTTCTTCCATGTTGAACAGTGCGTCTGTGGCGGAGTGGGTAAGGAAGCACAGGAGGTGGAGTAGTACGATGGAGTGCGCAGCTACAACAACGTGCAGTTCGGGGCGCAGCAACTGTTCTTCCATGTTGAACAGTGCGTCTGTGGCGAAGTGGGTAAGGAAGCACAGGAGGTGGAGTAGTACGATGGAGTGCGCAGTTACAACAACGTGCAGTACGGGGCGCAGCAACTGTTCTTCCATGTTGAACAGTGCGTCTGTGGCGGAGTGGGTAAGGAAGCACAGGAGGTGGAGTAGTACGATGGAGTGCGCAGTTACAGCAACGTGCAGTACGGGGCGCAGCAACTGTTCTTCCATGTTGAACAGTGCGTCTGTGGCGGAGTGGGTAAGGAAGCACAGGAAGTGGAGTAGTACGATGGAGTGCGCAGCTACAACAACGTGCATCTGTAGCAGGCCCTTTATTTTTTTAGATTTCATCGTTTAGGCCCGTTGCCTCTAGGAAATTCCAGATTCTTTGGGCGGTGATACGTTGTACTTCTTCTGGGTGCATGATGTGCCGCCCTAGGTAGATACTTCTTTTGTGCATGAGTGTTCCGCAGGACAGGAGCAGAGAATGTGCATTGCTGTTTCCTCTGTCTTCTGCAGAGCCTACAAGTTGCGTCCTGTTTCATCCCATTTGAAACAGGTGTTTGTTTAATTTGCAATGACCTGTCAGGATTCTCGTCACTGCGCAGGTTTTGTACCATTTGAGTTGTAATAGCTCTTTAGAACGTTTGATGTACTAACTTAGATATATATTTTTTGTACAAGGAGTGTCGCAGCTGCCAGCGGGGAGCCATGTCATCCCGTTCCAGTACCAGGTCCCGTTCAGGGTGCCGTCCAGCTTCGGAGACCTGGACGATGATGAGGAGAGGAGCATCTTCTACTATGTCAAGGTACGTGTTAATAATGTTCCCTATTGGTTTTCACTTCTTCTTCTAGGGCAATAAAGAGGTTCTCTGTTGGATCGTATAAAATTAGTTATGTTAGTATGATATCCTGTCAACCTAACCTATTCAAATGTAACCTAAAATTTTGTTGTTCATATTGCAGATTCAATGGGCCCGTAACAAAAAAGAAAAGTGAAATTTTGGCTAGTGATAAATATAACAAATGATTATTAGCACATGAAATAATATACATAATGTGTATTAGTTGAATATAAATTAGTCCAACTAAAATTTATCTAAAAGCGTAATATGCCAAACAAAAGTAGTAGGTTAAAGTATTACTATGCGACAGTACTATTATACAAATTATGCCAAAATAATTATGCGAAACGATAATAGTTTAAAAAAAATATGCCATCGAAGGGGATCCCCAATAAATATCCTATTTAACGCTTTCTTTATGAAAGGTAAAATGTTACTGCTCTTTTATATTTATAAGATTGTGATTGGGCCTAGTCTCACCTGATGGTAAGCGACGACAGAGCCTAAGATGAAGCTCACTGGTTCAGTAATAGCCTATTCACTCGTTTTGAAGGCACCTAGGTCGTAATAGGGGTGTAGACCAAAAAATTATAATTACTCCAAAAGAAAGAAGGCAAAAATATATGCCTAAAGTAGGATTTTTAATTAGGCGAACTAACTTGGCAGTTCATTGCACACGAATGTTGCTACAGTTTCGCTAGTGCTGTTAATGTCGATATTTAAAAAATCCAGTTCATACAAGAGGTTTAGTAAAAGCAGTTTGTATACCAGTGTTGTCATTATTCTGGGTAAGTAATACGAGGTATAACAACTTATCATATAACGGTCATAATATATACGCTCACTGTGTATAAGTTTGTATAGTATAACGTTCATTGCACATAACGAACGAAAGGTATAATGTCAAAATATATAATTTCGTAAAGTATAACGTACTTGACATATAATATCAATTGATATATCGATTAAAGCGTATAATATGCATAACAACTAAGGTTTATAACATATATTATTCAATTTATCTAAAATCAAAAAATATAATGCTCGTATAGTATAATCCCCTTCAGTTATTTTGGCATCATCGCTTAAATCAGATCATTGAAAAGGTGAAACCTGGTTTTTATCACTTTGCAATGGAGCTTCTACAGGAGAGTATTAAAATTATGGGGGATATAGAAAAATCAAAAAATGGTGAACTGGCTGCTAAGCGTAAAAGAATGTATATAGAACAGGAGCGCAATGTCGATAATATACTAAATAAAAAAGGAGCATATACAGAAAATGTGAATTTCTTAGAGCGATACCCTCAAATTTGAGTTTGAAAAAAAAAACATTAAACGTTTGTAAGATTGAAATTAAATTTATTTTGATATCACGCCAATTATTTTAACCTAATCTTACCAAACCGCCAGCGTGTCGACGCCACCCCGCTTCGCGGGGTGTCTATTTCTGCTCTAAGGGACACAAGGCAACCCTAACCTAACCTGCAGGTGATAACATTATTAAGAGTATTTGTTGTTTTTTACTGCGTGGGGTTTCGCCCCCCGAGCCTCCTTTGTGGCAGGCTCCGCCTCCCCCGTGCCCCCTTTTCCTGGCTACCCTAACCTAATTGTCTGTATTATAATCCTTATACGAAAATATACTATGCGTTATGATCGTTATACGTTATGTATGTTATACGAAAATATATTATATGTTATGATCTTTATATGTTATGTATGTTATACAAAATGAAATTAGTCAATTTGAGTGTTATAGAAAAAAACGTTATGTAATATGATTATTATGGCAATTGACCGTTATTCCTTATAAAAGTATCGGTATTGTTGTTATAGCTAACGTTCATTATATCTTGTGAACGTTATTAATATGAAATTATATATATTGTTGTTATATCTCGTGGGACGCACCCCATTATTCTTGTACTTGTGTAAAAGTTATGTAAATATAAATATAGCTTGATAGAAATTTGGTTTAGTGACGAAAATCCCATTCAGATACCTATCTCAAAGAATTACGAAGCTACTACAACCGTTTTAATATGGTTGTTAGAGAGAGAAAACGCAAACAGTGTGTGTCGTCACGTTACGCGATGCTACCGGGGGGTCGCGTCGACGGCGGTGCTTAACACGATGGGGCGCGGCACGTTGCCGTCTTCTAGTGACGTCACCAACTGCGAACGTCATCGTTTCATATGAAGTTGCGTTTTGCGAAAAAGGGACAGTGCATACCCCTTTTTAAAACTTTGGACACTTATAACTTCGAGATTATTTAACATTTTGCGTTGATTTTTTCTGCATTTGACTACATTTTTAATCCTTTTACGTAAGTTGCCAACATAAGGATGCATTCGCCCCACGCCTGGTCGTTCGGTGATGGAGCGGGAAAGGAGGAATTAAGTGCCGTGCTCCCGCTAGCACAGGGTGTAGCGGGCGGTAATCCCCACTTTTTCGGCCACGTGTGACGTAATAAACTTGACCCTCTGTTGCAGGCGGTGTTGGAGTACCACGACGGGGCCGAGAGCGAGGAGCTGGAGGAAGGCTTCGAGGTCGTTGTGCCCATCGACCTGAACGACAATCCGGAGATGCAGGTAACGTCGCGAAATTATCACGATAATTATTCTCCGTGATAAATATCGCGATACTTAGGGTGATTGTTAAATTAAAGGAAAAATTGAAAAATTTAATGTTCCAAGTCGGATTCAAACCGGCGACCACAGGCATTCATGGCCTGTCGCTCCTAACCAACTGAGCTATCGGAACAATCCGGTTCAGCCACCAATTATTTCAATCAGTACCTTCCTACAAGGCTTTAGGGAGGCGTGTTTACGTTAGCAGCGTTACGCTTAATACAAAAAAATTCACTGGTATGGGATTTTACAAAACACATATCAAAACTTAAGCGAATGTTTACAAAATGTGTTAAGAAACGCGCGAAATTGAAAGCTCACCTGGAAATCATAACCTGTAATTCATTAAAAGGTTGTATACTGCCACGCTTTTGCGAATGTGTGAAATATAAAATAACTCCTAAAAAAGTATAAATATCAAAAACTGTATTCAGCTTGTAACCAATTATTTATTTATTTATTCCTTAGTTTAACATTTACAGTCTAGTTACACGTATTAATAGGACATACGTTAAATACATAGGTAAGAAAGAAAAAAAGAAAGAAGACATTTATTCACTACACAAAAGAAACACAGATACAAAGAGAGTAGACAGTAGACACACAATAACATTGACTCATATTGTGTACAAAAATAGTTAAAAAAAAGCATTGGGTTTTTTGCACTTGATGAATCACGTGTAAAAAGCAAAGGCAAGGTCGAAACCTTCCAAATTTAAAAAAATAAAAGGAAAAAAATATTAAGGAACGTAAGGACATTGTATCCTTGTCAGTTGAACGGACCATAGAACTAAGTGCAGTAGAATTAGAGCAATTTATTGTTGTTTGTGTATATAGGCCGCCAGTAAGTAATTTTGAACTCTTTGAAAACATAATGGAATCTGTGCTACTTAAAATATCGCGTTCTAGAAAGAAATTACTTATATGCGGTGCGTGTCAGATTGTTGAGACTTTTCAAATCTGGTAATCTCAACCACGTATTTATGGAGCCTACTAGAGTGACTGCTACTAGCTCAACATGTATAGATAACATTTTCACTAATATTTTTCCTAGTAACAAAAGTATAATCAGGAAATTAGAATCAGATCACTTAGGCCAACTCATGGTATTTGAGACATTAAGGAAAAATATCGTGAAAAAACAAATAACTTTTGTACCAGTAACCACAGATCGTGTGGAAAGAATGAAACAAAGTCTAGCTCAGGCGCTACCCTTTCTGTCTTCCGATATGAGTCCTAATTTAACTTGCACAATTAATCCTTCCACACTTTTATGGCACTTTATAATGCGGTATTTACTCGCAAATCGGCCGTGGTTAGTAGTGCACCAGTTTTTAGTGAGTGGGCTACTGCGGACTTACATAAACGTAGACAAGTACTGTATGCCTTGTATGAGGAACGGCGGTTTAATACGAGTGATGAATTTAAAGAACATGTCAAGCAATATTCGAAGCAATTTAAAATAGATTGTCATGTAGCCAAGCGTAATTATTTATCCCACAAAAAAAATAGCTCTGACATTATTAAAACCACCTGGAAAGTAATTAATATGGAGACTGGTAGATCGAAAAACACACCGACTGATCTTAAAATATAAATTGATGGCAGAATTGTAGATTCTAGTTTGGAAGTAGCTACTGAATTTGAATATTTCTTTATTGAGATACCAGTCTCTACAACTAAGTTTTTAAATTCTTCAACTTCCTCTGCCGTTACATTGTTGAAAGAAAACGCCCCAGGATGTAATACAAACCTCCATTTTGAACACGTTAGTTTCTCAGGTAGTAAAGGCGTTTAAATCGATTAATGTAAAAAAAACTAGTGACCTCTGGGGAGTTTCTGTTCATGCACTCCAATCCATTATAGAAATCATAGCGCCTGAGTTGGCAGTTATATTTAATAACAGTGTCGATTGCGGCGAGTTTCCTGATCAAATGAAACATGTACAATCACTCCGTTATTGAAATCGGGTAGCACTACTGACCCCACTAACTTCAGACCAATGTCTGTGCTCCCAACATTTAGCAAAGTTTTTGAAAAATTAGTTTTGTCGCAATTAATAAAGCATTTTAATATAAACAATTTGATGCATAACATGCAATTAGGATTTACCCGGGGTCGCTCGACAACCGACGCTGGTGTCGAGCTGATTAAACACATTTTCGATGCCTGGGAGGAATCACAAGATGCTTTAGGTATCTTCTTTGATTTATCCAAGGCCTTCGACTGCGTTTGTTATGAAACATTGATCAGGAAACTCAACTACTATGGAGTCAGAGGATCAGCACTGAATTTACTAAAGTCCTACTTACATGGTAGAATACAAAGGGTCAAAGTGAATGAACAGCGATCACCGGGGTCATTGGTCTCGATGGATGTACCGCAGGGATCAATATTGGGGCCATTCCTGTTCCTTATCTACATACACCGTGTCCAATAAGTTTGGATACAATATGTTTCGAACTGGTATAAAATACATGAAGCTGCAAATAAATAGTTCTTTTTATAAAATTTAAATATATATGTACAGAAACAAAATACAGTCATTTCAAATGTCTACCATATTTCATTCATGTGTAAAACACGATGAAGCAATTTCGAGAAATTATTGTTACCAAATACCGCAACGGTGAGTGCGCTAGTGACATTTTCAAAGCGATGAAATCTCTTGGGATCAAACGTGATTTTGTATATAAAACATTAAAACGATTTAAAGAGACCTCCTCAACAGAAGATCGAAAGAGATCTGGTCGGCCGCGATCCGCGAGAACAGATCAGGTAGTTAAAATTGTGAGGGAGCGAATTAGACGTAAAAACCATCGCTCTATTCGAAAACTAGCAGCCGAATTGAAAATTTCAAGGGGATCTGCCCATAACATTTTGAGACATGATCTCGGGTGTTACGCGTACAAGAGACGTAAAGTTCATGGACTTTCCCAGGCGTCTAAGCAGAAGAGGGTCCAGCTGTGGTCCAGCGATCAAATACGATACTTTCGTGGCACGCTGGGGATGAGTTTGTCTTCTCAGATGAAAAACTGTTTGTTTTAGAACAACCCCACAATGCTCAAAACGATCGGTTGTGGGCAGCCCAGATGGCAGACATTCCAGAGAATCAGAAATACGTTCCAAGATTTCAGGGTGCCCCCTCGGTAATGGTTTGGGGAGCAGTGTGTAAGCGGGGCAAACTTCCTTTGATATTCATCGATAAGGGTGTTAAAATCAACGCTGAGTATTACAAAACCGAAGTTCTGGCGAAAGTTGCTGCTCCAAATCTGCAACGCATGTTTGGAGAGGACTATTATATTTTTCAACAGGATGGAGCACCTTCCCATACCGCAAACAGCGTCCAAGCCTGGTGTAAGGCAAATTTAACTGATTTCTTACCCAAGAATGAATGGCCTCCCAGCTCTCCGGATTTAAATCCTTTGGATTTTTTTGTATGGTCATATATGCTGTCTAAGCTGAATAATTATAAAATATCAAATTTGGACCAATTAAAAAAATATATCGTGCGTATTTGGGATGAAATGCCTATGGAGGTAGTGCGTGCCGCATGTGACGGGTTTGAGAAACGTTTAACCCTGGTTCGGAAACTTAAAGGCGGAGTAATTCCCAAACATTAATTGTAATTATTTGATATTGGTTTTATTTTAATATAATACAGTTTTCATATCATTTGGCATCGCGTAGTTATTTTTATGATATTTTATAGTTGTATGCAAATATATTTGACACGGTGTAAATGACTTGCCATATCTCGTAAAGACCCACTATGATATAGTATTGTTTGCTGATGACACCTCACTTATGTTCTAACTTATAAGACGGCAAAAAGCTTGCAATGACGTAAACAATGCTATTTCTAAAGTAGTAAATTGGTTTAATGTTAATAATTTATTGTTAAATGAGAAGAAGACTAAATGTATTCAATTTGTCACGAATCACGTTGGACACGAGCAAGGGAGTGTCTTTGTGAAAGATGAGGAATTGGAACTAGTTGATGGTACAGTTTTTCTTGGTTTAACGATAGATTCTAAGCTTCAATGGGGTCCCCATATTGCTAATCTCTCGAATAGACTGAGTTCTGCAGCATTTGCAGTGAGCAAGATCTGTCAATTAACAGATCGACGAGACGAGACTGTGAACACAGGTCGATTAGTATATTTTAGCTACCTCCATAGCATTATGTCATATGGTATTTTATTGTGGGGCAGTGCCTCGGACATTGATTCTATTTTCGTTTTGCAGAAACGGGCTATTCGGGCGATAAATAGATTGAAATGAAACATAGAGACTCACTTAGAGATAAGTTTAAAAATATTAATATAATGACATTGCATTGTCAATATATCTACGAAAATATTGTGTATGTACATAAAAACATTGTCAATTTTAGGAAAAACTGTGACATGGTGATCCCTTGTTTTACAGACAGAAATTTCATAGAATTTTGTTTCGCAGAAAATGTTTCATATAATAATTAGTTCTTGTATTTTTAGTTCGAATATTATTCTTTCAACGAAACATATTTCACAAAAGTACCATTCAATGATATTTTTTTCCTTTTTTTTAAATAACAGACTTATCAAACAGTAGAATTATCTTAGATATATTTTTGTTTCGCAGACAGAAATTGCATATAAATTCGTTTCACAGAAAGTACTTTAATATAATATTTGATTTTGTATTTTTATTTCGGATATTGTTATTTCACCGCCTCTTTACTTGAATGAAAGATATTTCTCAGACACACGATTCAATTTAACTTGTTCATTTATAAACTTTATCAATTAAGAAGTAGAATTAAGTTCTAATTAACATTGTCATTGATACAATCATTTCCAGTTTTCAATCAGTTTAGGCTTAATTTTTTCATTAAATTGAAAACGATTTCTACCTACCGACGACGAGCGAAGCGAGGAGGAGGGTTAGGTTAAACCGCGACCTTTCGCGGCCGGCGAAGCGCCAGAACCGACAGTTTTCAATAATTCTTTAATTACTTACTCCAATTTACGCTATGTAACATGATTCTACACAAAAAGTTGCTTAAAAAAAGCGATGGTGAGTTAAACATAATTCATAGTAGGTAGCTTTAAAAACATACCACTCAATATAATGTTTTACTTATTAATTGCGTTAATATGAATACTAAACGGATAAATATTGTAATATGATTTGAAATTCTATAATATGAATATCGCAATATAAAATTTTCTTTACAAGAAAGAACTGTAATTAAAATTTCTACATAGTTACTATTCTGCGAATTGATGATTCGATGAAACGATAATCTGGGAACTCAGTTGATGCGAAAAAAAAATCTATAAAACTATTTTCTTGGCAATAAGTTTTGCAGAAACTGAATAATATAAGTATTAAAAATATGTGATTTGAGATTCTGTGAACAGAAATATCGAAGAAATGAAATTTCTTTGCCACAAAAATCTATGGTTAAAAATTCTACAGAGCAAGTAGTCAGCGAAATGACTGTTCTATGAAATAATAATATGAGAATCAATTTATGTGAAACGAAATTCTATAAAAATGTAGTATATGAAATAACGTACAACCCTGTGACATACATAATATTAATACTAGAAATAAGCATAAGCTCGCGGTGTCCACCACGGCTCCAAAAAATAAAAATAAAATTCATGGGTAATTGTGTAAGGTTTTATAACAAACTTCCTGGGAACTTTACTGAGTTACTCGTATCTATTAATAAATTCAAGAACTATGTGAAACGTAAACTTATTTCGAAAGCTTATTATAGCGCACAAGACTACATGAATGATAAAACTTCTGGGGACTAATTTTGACTGGATTTATAGTTTATTAATTCCTTTTGGAAAATTTAGACATTGTTGTAATTTATTATTTATTTTTTGACATTAGATTGTCTTTCTAGAAAAATTCTAGACTACTGTTTTTTAATGTTAAAATACTTCGTATAAATTTTACTTTTTATGTTTAATAAATTACTCTAAGCTTAAGATTATGTTTCTACCTGACGATTTGAAAGTGCTTGTTACTGGGCCTACTTAAATAAATATCAGTTTGAGTTTGAGTCCAATGATTGTGTCGGAAGATCCCGCTCTTCCATCATTAAGGCGGTGCATTGGAAATTATCGCGTGCTTCGAAACGCCGTTCTGACTAGATTAAGAAACAATAAAGTCTGATTTCCAGATATATGATTCTTGACTATATGATTGTTTATCTGATTTGATCGATACATGATTGCTTAAAATTTCCTCGATAGTAAAACATTCCAAAGTTGGGTCTGTATTTTAAATTTTTTACTGGGCCTACACAAACGATACATTATTTTACGACACAATCAAGTTAATACTATAGTATTTTATCTCATCTAAAATCTCACTTATTGAAATTATAACTACAACTTAGAAAAATTGAAAAGCCCCCGAAATTTTCATTTCAAAGTCCAATATCTCAAAAACGGGTAGGGATAAAATTATCTATGACCCAAAAAACTGCATTAAAATCGGTCCATCTGTGAATACACAGATAGATGCACAGAAAGAAACGTTAAACTTATAAACACCCCTCTTTTTTCGTCATGGGTTAAAATAAAACTCACTAAGTTACGTATTTATCGAAATTTGTCAAAAAAGCCATTCCCGAAGAGTGTTACACCTCTTTTTCTCGTGCGCGGAAGGCATACGCGTGTAGTCTGTCTAGGGGGCGTGTTCGACTCGAATCAAGGCATCCCCTTGATGGTAAAAATGATGTTATTTGCAGACACAAAACGAGGTGATCTTTGAAGAAGTGTTGAGTTCATGTTTGTGTGGCTCCGGCCCGCTGGACGTGAGGGTCTGTCTCGCGGGCACCGGGTTCTGTCCCGGCGAGGTCGCGCCGGTCTCCGTGAACGCCGACAACCAGAGCTCTAGCGAAGTCACCAAAATTACCTACGAGTTGGTCCGGGTATGTATTTCCTTCTATATTTTGACGCTTAGAGACATCTCTACAAACTTTAGAATAATTATAAATTGTGTCTGGACGCTTAGAGACCTTATAAAACTCGAAAAACTCAAACTAACTTTTTGTTAATGCTGATACAGAACTTATATCGAACCTAATTTAAATTTAAGTTTTTGACGACCGCTTTAACCTAGTTGGTAGTGGCCCTGCCTACGAAGCAAGAGGTCCTGGGTTCGAATCTCGGTAAGGGCATTCATTAGTGTGATGAGCACGAATATTTGTTCCTGAGTCATGGATGTTTTCTATGTATTTAAGCATTTATTTATCTATATAAGTATGTTTATCGTTGTCTAGTACCCATAGTACAAGCTTTGCTTAGTAAGTGACTAGGTCGATTTGTGTAAGATTGTCCCCTAATATTTATTTATTTATTTTATTTCATTTAATGATCATATTTTTCAATTGTTTTGTATTCATTTATTTAGTGACATTTAGTTTGTAACCCATTTATATTGGTCCTTAATCTGCAAATTTTAAATTATTAACGTGTAAAATTATTATTATTTTATGTAACAATAAATTACCATTTGTCATGTAAAAGTGCCCTTGTCTTATTTACCTACTTGCAGAATAATTGATTTAGTTTTTTTTAAATATAAAATTCAACTGCTTTTTTAAAATATTATGGACTATGACACTCCAACGGCACCTAATATATCAAAATCCACCAAGCCGTTTGAACTGTAGCCTGTGAAATAGAATTCTCTTGTCCACATACAAACAAATAAACATAACCCTCGTTGAGGTAGTTGGGTAAAAAAAAACCTGATGAGAGTTTTTGCGTAGTGCGAAATGAATTCGGTATAAGGCTGCTTAGTTACGTACATACATACGTTCACGCCTTTCTTCCGAATACTGAATACTCACATCGGACTTGATTTACTGGTTTAACGTATAATCTACTGTCCAGTATTGAAGAATCTTAAACGTCTGTTAATTAAAATGTTTTTTGTCCTTTTCTCACAGTCAAGACAGACAAAAGATAAATACGAATGAACTTCAAGGGCATTTCAACTAAAATATGTATCGATGAGCTTTTATGAATAAATAATAAATAAATATTAGGGAACAATCTTACACAAATCGACCTAGTCCCAAACTAAGCAAAGCTTGTACTATGGGTACTAGACGACGATAAACATACTTATATAAATAAATAAATGCTTAAATACGTAGAAAACATCCATGACTCAGGAACAATTATTCGTGCTCATCACACAAATAAATGCCCTTACCGGGATTCGAACCCACAACCTCTTGCTTCGTAGGCAGGGTCACTACCAACTAGGCTAAAGCGGTCGTCAAATATAGCCTGTCCTTATCTCCAGAGAGTGAAGTACCACAGCACAGATCCGCCGGCTAAGAAAACGGAGCCAGAAACCGTACTCCAATACTCCAAGAGTGGCCCCATACCTTCCAAGACGAAGAGGAACTTTACACACAACTTCGAGATACCGGAACTGATACCGGTTATCACGGCGCCCTGCAACATCATCCAAGTGGGGTACTTCTTCAAGGTAAATATGATTCTCTGCATTCATTTTTAGGGTTCCGTACCTCAAAAGGAAAAAGCGGAACCCGTATAGGATCACTTCGTTGGCCGTCCGTCCGTCTGTCAAGACCCTTTTTCTCAGGAATGCGTGGAGGTATCAAGCTAAAATTTATACCAAATACTCAGGCTTAGTAGTTTGATTTTTCACAGCTCCAAGGGACAGTACCCTTGGAGCTGTGACAAAAGCAAACTACTAAGCCAACGCAATCAAAAGATACAGCCGTTTATGCCGCAAATTTTCGAAACACGCAAGGGAATCAAAACCTACAGGGCGCGTGAATCTTGAAATTAGGTACGAAGCAACGTCTTATAGCACAGAAAAAGGAAAAATGGCGAAAACCGTATTTTTTTGTACGGAACCCTCGGTGCGCGAGTCCCACTCGCACATGGCCGGTTTTTATATAGTTTACTAGCGCCCCGCCCCGGCTTCGTATGTATATCATACATATAAACCTTCCTCTTGAATCACTCTATCTTATAAATAACGAGGTTACCTTTGTTTTACCAAAAAAAAATTGACAAATTATCACTTCCCAAAACATTTTTCGTAGAATTTCATTTGCCAAATTAACACTCGACAAATAATTCTTAAGCAAACCTTATGTTTGGCATATTCATGTTTAGGCTATATCTCGTTTACCAACTGGTACTTTGACCAAATTTCATTCAGTCAAATATGTTAGTTGGCATAATATGTTTTAACCAACACAAAATAAGGCAAATGATTTGTATCGTCAATATTTAATTGACCATTTCTATTCCGTCGGTTAATCAGCAGAGGAACTCATCAATGACAAATCATTTGCATCTTTATTTCAATGGTGTATTACACAATAAAATAACAACTTTTTTGTTATGTGGGTACGGAAAATTAATTTGTGTAGATGTCGCAATTCTAACCTAACCGCCAGCCTGTCGACGTCACCCCACTTCGCGGGGTGCCTATTTCCGCTCTAAGGGACACAAGCTAACCCTAACCTAACCTACCAAATAATACCATTGTTACGATTGTTTGTTTTTTACTGCTAGGAGGCTTCGCCCCCCGAGCCCCCCTTTTTTCGCTGCCCTAACCTAATTTAACGCCTTTGCCTACCGACCTACTTAACCGTGCATTTTTTTTATTTAAGGGACCGTGCCGTTTTATTAATAGTAGTATTTTGGTAAAATGTCATAACCCATACAATGGTGATGTTTGTCTATTTATAGTTTGCCATAACATTAACTTGACGAAATGTTTATTGTCTAATGTTTTTTCGTCTTATTAAAGCATTTGCTAAAAGACGACATGCCATAGTGTAATTTTTCGTAATAATATTTTGCTGAATGAAAATTTGACGTAATGAAAATATTCGTATTAAAATTGTGCCAAAGTTTGCATTGGCAAACAAAATAGTTGCTAAAATTTGTTTGGGAAATGAAATTTGACCAATATAAATTTGGTAAAACAACAGGATCCCCAAATAACCGCATCAAAATCCGTTGCGTAGTTTAAAATATCTAAGCATACATAGGGACAGACAGCGGGAAGCGACTTTGTTTTATACTATGTAGTGAACATTTTGCATGCCATATTGTGGCGGAACATGCATATACATGTAAAACATTGTATCCCACTCACATGTACTCTTAACACCTGTGTATGATCTCGCAAACGAAATAATTTCATTTCATTTCTGCCCGCGAGTCCGTCCGCGTGGAACTCGTTTATATAGTGGTACAAACCTTCACCCCCTTAGGGGATGATTTCTGGGTTAAAAACGACCCCATGTCCTTGTCACGATTCAATCTATCTCCATACCAAATTTCATCTCGATCGGTTCAGCGGCTTAAACGTAAAGAGTTAACCCTTTCGGTATCAGCGTTATTCGCCCCATTCGTTTTTCGTTCAATTCGTATGTCGTGTCATTCTGGATTCGTCACACATTCTTTATTCGTCTTGTTCGCTATATGTCTTAATCTTCCTAAGTCGAATTCTGTAACTTGTCTCATTTTTAATAAATCCTAATCCTATTTAGTCACGGTCTTCCTAGGACTCATTCTTCATATGGCTCTCTCGTTTTTAGTATCATTCGCACTTTATCTTTCGACACACTCGTTATTGGTCTCTCTCTTTTTTTGTCGTCAACTCGTCTCCTTCTTTTTTGGGCACGTTCGCTACTCGTCCCGTACGACGTACGTCTTAGTCGCTATATTCATATATTTTTTGCCAGATCGTCTATTCATAGTTTAATAAACAAATTAAAATTTAGTAATTTACAGCTTTTGAGGGGGTTGCCATGTCCCTACACTGGGAGTAGACGTAGTTTTAGGACATACCCATGTCCTCTACCAAGATATGACCGCTATTTTTAGAACTCTTATGCTAAAAAAAAATTAAAAATGGTTATTTAAGATTGACGGGAAAAAACAGTTACAAATAGCGAACAAGACGCAAAACGAATGAAACGAACTAAGAATTGGACTGAAAACGAATGAGACTAATTACGAATGTGACCAACAACGAACGTGTCCAAAAAATTTAGGCAAATAATTGAATGAGACCAAAATCGAAAAGGAAGAATGAAGAATGAGTCCTAGGAAGAAGTGACGAATTACGATTGAGATTTATTAAGAATGAGTCAAGTTACAGAATTAGACTTAGGAAGATTAAGACATATATGTCTTATGTTGCTATAGCGAACAAGACGAATAAAGAATATGTGACGAATCCAGAATGACACGACATACGAATTGAACGAAAAACGAATGGGGCGAATAACGCTGATACCACCCTTTCGTTCCGGATGACGAGTTAACTCGTCTTGTGCGATGTGCTCACAGATCCGGTAGACGAGTATATAGTCGTTTAAAAAAAAAAACATTACATCCTGGATTAGGGCAATTGACAGTCACTTGCACAACAGGACACTCGCCTACAGGGCTGAGGAGCAGGTATCATTCACTGGATCTGGAAAACTGGGTAGATTTTGTGTATGACTTTGCCGTAACGAAAGGGTTAACAGAGAGACACTTTCGCATTTATAATATTACCGAGATAATATTATTATTAATGAGACCTTTATTGGCTTTCCTACCACTTCACAAAAAACGGATTGCAATTGAGATTGTGGGTCATTCATTTCTTTTCCCTAATTACTTTCGTATTTATAGGTCAAAGTATTACTGAGCGGCTGCAACGACCCTCTGGAAGACGAATTTGAAATCGCCCTCGGACAAATACCCATTCGAGACACGATAGACAACTATGAGCATCCTTTACAAAGCGACTTACCCCGCGCCCCTGTACCCGTGTTTAAACCAGGGGAGCCAATGGCAGTGATCCAACCTTATGTGTACCCCTCGCATACACTGCAAGTGATTAATAATTACGCTGGTGTGAATGCTGTCCCGAATAATTATCAGCCGCCAGCAGGGTACCCTTATCCGGGTAATGCTTACCCTGGCGCTAACCCGCCTTACCCCGGTGGCAACCCTCCTTACCCTAGCTCTAACCCAGTCAATCCCGGTTTGCCGGCTCAACCTGGTGCTATCCCTCCTTACCCTGGCGCTAACCCCTCTTACCATGGCGCTAACCCCCCTTACCCTGGCGCTAACCCCCCTTACCCTGGCGCTGACCCCCCTTACCCCGGCGCGAACGCTAATCCTGTGATCGGGTTTGTAGCCCCCGGGTTAAGTCCGGGTTACCCGCCTGCCACTGGGGCACCCTCGCCTTATAATCCAAGCGCACCGCCAGAATAACCTTGTTCGCAAAACCTGAAATGTATTTGTCTCTTTCTACAAGTACGTACGTTTTTAATTAAACTTTACTAGTACAGAATATTGATAAGCACAACCTACAAGTGTATTGTGAACACATTTTTTACATATATTTAATCGTATACTCAGGTGCTAATTATAAATTCAGCCTTTTCACAAGTGTTGCTGGTTAAGGGTGGGTTGTAACCCAAAACAAATGCAAATTCAACACAGAGTGTAGAACAAGTCTGCTATGGATTTTTTTGAGTAAACGAATAACGATTAAGTAATTTATATTTCTCTTGTAAGTAAATGTTAAGTTTGTGCAGCAATAAAACATTTTGGACATTCTTTCTTTAATCACTCCTCTAAAATATATGTTGAATAAATAATTTATTAATTCAATCGTAAAAAGTTAGTGATGACTGATGAACAACGACTCCCTTACTCTCTGTGTGATATTTGCCACCACTTCTAGAAGTAATGTATCAAATGTACGGATAAAAATGCTTAATGCTTAAGCAATTCTTGTGCCTTTTCCTTCGTGGGACCGTTTGTGAGCGGGCTACCTCTCGGGCTCGTTGAGTGGACACGTAAATTCAAATACCCAAGGCCAATAATTATTAATTGTTCGGTTTAAGTAAATAAAAAAAATGTTATTGATATATTTCTGTTATTGAACCCTGCTGTGGTAAAAACCAGAGCTCGGAAGGGGCGAGCTGTTTTGAGAGTTTGCATATGATGGACATACTCGTAACTGTCATTTAATAATATTTGTCAAACGTGTAATTTAATAAGGTACCTTTATTTATTGGATTGTAAGTCGATATTAAACACAAGAAGAAGTACATTGAAAATAGAAAGTATAGAAAAAACTGATACTCTTTATTAAATTTACACATAAACTTTATAATACATAAAAAGCTTAGTCATCACTCTTTTTGCAATGCATTGTCATTATAGTTTAATCACAATGAATTAAAGTTTAGTTTTGTTTTTTGTTTTAATATTTATTTTCAGGATGTATCCATATTAATATCAACGCATGACAAAATGAGATAAGAATAACGCACCCTTTCCGGCTCTGGTGAATACCTATCTTAGAATATATAGATGTTGCGTACTTAACCCTTTTCCAGGTTGGCAGTTGAAAAATTACAATCAGATGTCAGTCTTATTTATTGACTTTTGACAGGCTGTTATAGGCTGTAGCGATATAACACCTCTGGCAGGAAAGGGGTTAAAATAAGTAACTGTACGGTCTTGGAAGTGAGAGGGCCCTACCACAGTAAATATATTTGCTAAAGCATTTATCGTAACTAGAGTCTGTTAAGACCGAAGCTCCATTGAAAACCAGTTCTACGCGGCATATGTGCGGCGCCAAAAACTGCCTTTTTGTGTATAGTAAACAGATACCTATATTAATAATGGTATTATATAATTAAGCGTTCAACGCGAATCGAATACAAGTGTTGTATTAGAAGCTTATTTTTGAGTTTTTATGATGTATTTACAACATTTTATATGTGGATATTAAGACTTATTGCATACTTATGGATTACATTTAACTGTTAAGCTAAGAAAGTGATATTGATATACGAGTAAAGATTGATTTTGACGGCAATAAGAACAACGAAAACCAATATTGTTACGTCATTTTTATTGATTGACTCACGGTTACTTGAAAAACGCTAACGTATTTTTTTGTAATTTTAACAAACTTTAACCTAAAAGTGTTTTTTCCCATTCACCCAAGCACAAAGTTAACGTTATAGACAAATACAAACCAATTTGAACGGTATTTAATGTTAATATTTGATTATTTTTCTAGACCGAAATACTTTTCGTACAGGAAGTATGAGATCAATTTTAGTATCATGTTGGACTACCTCATATTTATGCATTTACAACTTTGAGCGAGTTTTGTACTTAGTACCTAATTGATTCAATACTGTGTGTCTTTCAATCTTTACCAAGCGCGACCCCTTTAGTATGGAGCCCACCCTTCACTGTTTTCTATATGAAAACTTATAACTTTAAAAATACGAGTAGCGGCCACACCCGTAAAAAGGGGTCGCAATCCAATGTTTGTTAAAAAACACTGCAATAATGATTAGGACCTCAAAATAATAATCCTAAATTAAACGAATGTTTAATTTTCTTTCCACTGTAACACACAACACTGTAAATTTTCCGTCAAAAAGTTCTCATGGCATGGCTCATGAGTTAGCCGTGCTAAAATGAATGTGTCATGACAGGCGTGAGATAAGCTACCGGTCTCTTTCTAAGTGTACCAGTTAGAACGAGACAGAGAGTCGCACTGGGCCGTGCTGGGATACATAGTGATCCGAGGTATGTCACCTAGTAGTTGACTACCTACCTAGTATGTTATTCAAAATCACAAAGGAAACTAGTGAGGTTTTTACTATATGATGAGTACAATAATGAATGATAGACATGGGTAAGGCCGTTATTTCTTGTACCTGATTAAGCAGTTTAAAATGTCCACTTTTTAATCACTTCCAGTGTGTTACGCCAATTAGCCATATAAATGTATGGCTAATTGGCGTAACACACTGGACTTAAACTGCTAAATCAGGTACAAGAAATAACGGCCTTACCCACATAGTAATGTACAGTCGGCTAACCCTTTGACCGCTTTTACTTTCGTGTCAAAATGTGACGTACACGCCAGCATCTTGACAGCTAAAGAGCGAATATGAAACTTATCCGACAGTAAGAATTTTTTTTTGACAGTGTCCGCCATAACCACTTTAAAGGTTGTTGGCGTGGTGGGCACAACAGCACTCGACCACTTTAGTGGCTCTCGGCGTTCAAAGGGTTAAAATGATCTACACGCGGACTAATGCAAGAGAATAAGGACCTGTATAGGCCATTTTGAGCATGCTTTTCTGTTGAGCTACTAACTTTGGTTGCTGGGTGTACAGTCGGCATTATTAGTCAACAGCAGCCAAATATATCGTAACACATCCTTACTCCTATAGTAATAAACACGTGTTGCGATATATTCGGTTTCTACCAATATGATGCCGACTGTACTTAAAATGACACGTTGTCATGTTGTCTTAAGTATGTGCCATGGAACAGGTGCTTTGCATATTTTACAATTTATACCATATTATACATTTATACAACAATGTTGTATTATATTTCTTGTTATATTGCAAAATAATATTTTTGTGCAATTTACATAATGCATTTTTCTTTTTGAACCCATCGAATTACCTATCTCACTTCTCTATAACTTGACACTTGTCAGTGTTCGGTAAGGCGATATAAGTAGAGAAAACAACCTTTCACTGTCACCCCAACATCATACCACCAGACTTTGATGTCTAGATTTTACAATCTGTTACTTAAGGGGATGGATAGGGTAAGCCTTCTCCATACAAATTGTGTGCAAGTTTTTCTTTATTTGTTTGAGCTATGAATTTAATTTTTACTCAGTATACTTATTTTTCTGTTAGCCATTTACTGATGTTGTTACTTTTGTTTAAATATTTTTTTTATTCTTTTTAAATCTCATAAATTGTAACACCATACCCTGCGTAAATTCAATGAACAAGCAAAAAAAATTCTCTAGTGCGACAACCGACTAAAAAAACTTGCTAGTTTGTGTGGAGAATGCCTTGGCGTACCCGTCCCCTTAAAATATACCTATTCAGTACGGTTGAAATTATTTATTGTGGCCGACTTTTTATAAAACTGCCAATGGAATTGGAATCTTCTACCTAATAGAGTAGAGTTGCTTTTTGAATGGACTACTTCGATGCAATTCGGCCAACTAAAATTATCTCATACCGGTCATTGTAGCACTCTTTAGGGGAGGCCTATATGTCCAGCAGAGGACGTCTTTCGGCTGATATGATGAAGGTGATGAAATTATTTCAAGTACAATGTAATATGGTACCACCGAGCTGAAGATCGATGGAGAGAAGGTGGTCATAGCAAATCTAAAGTACGCAAGGCAACCCCTTCATGTATGAGTATTTATACTCATTACTTAGGGGAATAATGAGTATGGATATCCAACCTCAACGAGTAAGTAGTTGCCGATTGTGCGAAAAAAAATAGTAGTCAGGGATATAAAATGAATATACGTACAGGTCGATTCACGAAAGCTGGCACGAATGAATTGAACGAGTGAATGATAATGTCTATGTGTGCATCACAATTATTAAATACAGGTTGATGCAAGAAGTGAATACGATGATTGTGTTTTAGAGAATGGCATTCTCTTTGCTCTCTGCTTTTTTTTTACAGTTCGAAGAAGCCATCACCTTTCGATTCTTGACATTAAAAATAAGTCAGAAAAATATACATACGTTTACTTACTAAGGACTTTAATAATAATTACTAAAAGGATAAACATGATACTTCGTGCAGATTATAATAATATAATTTTTTTTTTGAATAACGAAAACGTATTAGGGTACGTATGTTTACAAAATATTAGGAGGCCCCTGTATAAGAACGGCACTCACAGCGACAAGTGACATTACTTTCGGTCAATTCATGCATGCCAGCTCTCGTGAATCGACCTGTAAGTACATAAATGAGGAGATGAATATCAGTATATACATGCCTTTATGACATATGGGTTAAATTCGAACCAAAGGGATTTTGCATAGAAACTTAAAAGTTCAAGTGACTAAACTAATTGCACAGTAAGGTAAAAATTACAAATCAAACAAGTTTGTGAAAAGTTAAAATACGTTTTATTAAATCTCGCATTATCAAATACGTAAGTAAATTGTCTTTCTCATAAAACATAAATGCTCTTACACTGTTAAAACTATGATAAAATCATCATAAGATCAGCAACTATATAACATTGCAATAAATGCTTTCATATCAAAAAACGTAAATATAAATGAGGTTTCCTCTCCTAAGTATATCTTATTAAGCATATGACTAAGACACTACAGTATACATATAAATCTTATTAGTTATATACCTATACCAATATCAAACGTAAAATGGTTAGTTTTTTCTCAAAAAAAAAATCTCGTTGAAATTGTATTAACAAGACTTAGTAAAACACATATATTTTTTAGAAAAACTAACACTATTAGAATATGTCTCTTTTGAGATCGTTTATGAAACTCTTCTCAGATTTTGTTAAACTTTTATGGCCATTACCCACCTAGCAATTTGTCACAACAACTTGCTATACTTGGAATGAAAGGTACGTTTTTCTATATATCTCATCCCAAGAATCGCAAGTTCATGTAACAAATTGCTAAGTGTGTGGTGGCCTTTAGTCATTCTTAACATTAAATAACAGCCAATCAACATTATAAAGTGGAGTACGTTTACAGGTAGAATTATGTCTCTTATTTATTACTAGATGTGGTATACACAAAGCTTATATGTATTGTCACCTTAATTATCACACCTAAGTTCTACGTACTTGGGGAAGACTAACGGGACATGAAATAAGTAAGATCTATTACAAGAAATAATTTATTTTATCTAACATGCAATGATACGTAGTTTAATATTCTAAGCCTTATTTCTATATTTTAAGTTGTAACACACAACACTGTAAATTTTCCGTCAAAAAGTTCTCATGGCATGGCTCATGAGTTAGCCGTGCTAAAATGAATGTGTCATGACAGGCGTGAGATAAGCTACCGGTCTCTTTCTAAGTGTACCAGTTAGAACGAGACAGAGAGTCGCACTGGGCCGTGCTGGGATACATAGTGATCCGAGGTATGTCACCTAGTAGTTGACTACCTACCTAGTATGTTATTCAAAATCACAAAGGAAACTAGTGAGGTTTTTACTATATGATGAGTACAATAATGAATGATAGACATGGGTAAGGCCGTTATTTCTTGTACCTGATTAAGCAGTTTAAAATGTCCACTTTTTAATCACTTCCAGTGTGTTACGCCAATTAGCCATATAAATGTATGGCTAATTGGCGTAACACACTGGACTTAAACTGCTAAATCAGGTACAAGAAATAACGGCCTTACCCACATAGTAATGTACAGTCGGCTAACCCTTTGACCGCTTTTACTTTCGTGTCAAAATGTGACGTACACGCCAGCATCTTGACAGCTAAAGAGCGAATATGAAACTTATCCGACAGTAAGAATTTTTTTTTGACAGTGTCCGCCATAACCACTTTAAAGGTTGTTGGCGTGGTGGGCACAACAGCACTCGACCACTTTAGTGGCTCTCGGCGTTCAAAGGGTTAAAATGATCTACACGCGGACTAATGCAAGAGAATAAGGACCTGTATAGGCCATTTTGAGCATGCTTTTCTGTTGAGCTACTAACTTTGGTTGCTGGGTGTACAGTCGGCATTATTAGTCAACAGCAGCCAAATATATCGTAACACATCCTTACTCCTATAGTAATAAACACGTGTTGCGATATATTCGGTTTCTACCAATATGATGCCGACTGTACTTAAAATGACACGTTGTCATGTTGTCTTAAGTATGTGCCATGGAACAGGTGCTTTGCATATTTTACAATTTATACCATATTATACATTTATACAACAATGTTGTATTATATTTCTTGTTATATTGCAAAATAATATTTTTGTGCAATTTACATAATGCATTTTTCTTTTTGAACCCAACGAATTACCTATCTCACTTCTCTATAACTTGACACTTGTCAGTGTTCGGTAAGGCGATATAAGTAGAGAAAACAACCTTTCACTGTCACCCCAACATCATACCACCAGACTTTGATGTCTAGATTTTACAATCTGTTACTTAAGGGGATGGATAGGGTAAGCCTTCTCCATACAAATTGTGTGCAAGTTTTTCTTTATTTGTTTGAGCTATGAATTTAATTTTTAGTCAGTATACTTATTTTTCTGTTAGCCATTTA
This sequence comes from Epinotia demarniana, assembly GCA_945867215.1. NCBI lineage: Eukaryota > Metazoa > Arthropoda > Insecta > Lepidoptera > Tortricidae > Epinotia > Epinotia demarniana. The sequence continues at coordinate 2,333,257 of OX244273.1, read as the reverse complement.
GTGATGTTGTTACTTTTGTTTAAATATTTTTTTTATTATTTTTAAATCTCATAAATTGTAACACCATACCCTGCGTAAATTCAATGAACAAGCAAAAAAAATTCTCTAGTGCGACAACCGACTAAAAAAACTTGCTAGTTTGTGTGGAGAATGCCTTGGCGTACCCGTCCCCTTAAAATATACCTATTCAGTACGGTTGAAATTATTTATTGTGGCCGACTTTTTATAAAACTGCCAATGGAATTGGAATCTTCTACCTAATAGAGTAGAGTTGCTTTTTGAATGGACTACTTCGATGCAATTCGGCCAACTAAAATTATCTCATACCGGTCATTGTAGCACTCTTTAGGGGAGGCCTATATGTCCAGCAGAGGACGTCTTTCGGCTGATATGATGAAGGTGATGAAATTATTTCAAGTACAATGTAATATGGTACCACCGAGCTGAAGATCGATGGAGAGAAGGTGGTCATAGCAAATCTAAAGTACGCAAGGCAACCCCTTCATGTATGAGTATTTATACTCATTACTTAGGGGAATAATGAGTATGGATATCCAACCTCAACGAGTAAGTAGTTGCCGATTGTGCGAAAAAAAATAGTAGTCAGGGATATAAAATGAATATACGTACAGGTCGATTCACGAAAGCTGGCACGAATGAATTGAACGAGTGAATGATAATGTCTATGTGTGCATCACAATTATTAAATACAGGTTGATGCAAGAAGTGAATACGATGATTGTGTTTTAGAGAATGGCATTCTCTTTGCTCTCTGCTTTTTTTTTACAGTTCGAAGAAGCCATCACCTTTCGATTCTTGACATTAAAAATAAGTCAGAAAAATATACATACGTTTACTTACTAAGGACTTTAATAATAATTACTAAAAGGATAAACATGATACTTCGTGCAGATTATAATAATATAATTTTTTTTTTGAATAACGAAAACGTATTAGGGTACGTATGTTTACAAAATATTAGGAGGCCCCTGTATAAGAACGGCACTCACAGCGACAAGTGACATTACTTTCGGTCAATTCATGCATGCCAGCTCTCGTGAATCGACCTGTAAGTACATAAATGAGGAGATGAATATCAGTATATACATGCCTTTATGACATATGGGTTAAATTCGAACCAAAGGGATTTTGCATAGAAACTTAAAAGTTCAAGTGACTAAACTAATTTCACAGTAAGGTAAAAATTACAAATCAAACAAGTTTGAGAAAAGTTAAAATACGTTTTATTAAATCTCGCATTATCAAATACGTAAGTAAATTGTCTTTCTCATAAAACATAAATGCTCTTACACTGTTAACACTATGATAAAATCATCATAAGATCAGCAACTATACAACATTGCAATAAATGCTTTCATATCAAAAAACGTAAATATAAATGAGGTTTCCTCTCCTAAGTATATCTTATTAAGCATATGACTAAGACACTACAGTATACATATAAATCTTATTAGTTATATACCTATACCAATATCAAACGTAAAATGGTTAGTTTTTTCTCAAAAAAAAAATCTCGTTGAAATTGTATTAACAAGACTTAGTAAAACACATATATTTTTTAGAAAAACTAACACTATTAGAATATGTCTCTTTTGAGATCGTTTATGAAACTCTTCTCAGATTTTGTTAAACTTTTATGGCCATTACCCACCTAGCAATTTGTCACAACAACTTGCTATACTTGGAATGAAAGGTACGTTTTTCTATATATCTCATCCCAAGAATCGCAAGTTCATGTAACAAATTGCTAAGTGTGTGGTGGCCTTTAGTCATTCTTAACATTAAATAACAGCCAATCAACATTATAAAGTGGAGTACGTTTACAGGTAGAATTATGTCTCTTATTTATTACTAGATGTGGTATACACAAAGCTTATATGTATTGTCACCTTAATTATCACACCTAAGTTCTACGTACTTGGGGAAGACTAACGGGACATGAAATAAGTAAGATCTATTACAAGAAATAATTTATTTTATCTAACATGCAATGATACGTAGTTTAATATTCTAAGCCTTATTTCTATATTTTAAGTTTCTATATTTAAGTTTCTATATTTAAGTTTCTATATTTATGTTTCTATATTTATCATTCTATATTTAAGTTTCTATATTTAAGTTCCTATATTTGTGTTTCTATATTTATCTTTCTATATGTAAGTTTCTATAGGTTTAGATTCTATGTTAAGTTTCTACGTTAAGTAGGGCAAATGGGTCCGAAGCCTAGATTTGGGTCAGTCTGAATGCAGGAGAATTGGCCGATCTTCCTCTTATACCCAACGTCCCTCGGCTGTGCTTAAGCGGGACGCAGACTTGGTACGCCGGAATATGCAAGGGCAGCAGTGGTCCTGTAGGGCCTTGGAGCGTCAAGGCGGCCGCGCTCACGGTGGCACCGGGGTAGCGGCCAAGGTCATCGAGGACTCTTCCTAGTCCATGACCTATACTGTAGGCCCGGAGGGTGTTCCTGGAACGCATCCAATATTACTGATTAGGCGGGGGCTCAAAGTGCAGCCTGGACTATCATCATCACGCACTCGCACTAGGGGATGGGTATTTACAATAAAGCAATCGGGTGTGATGGGCAGTCCAGGTAGGTACATGAGAAGCGGAAAGCGTTGAGATGAGAATCAAATGCCAAGCGTATACAAATGACAATTTAACGCATTCATTAAATTGCGCAAGCAAATCCGTTGACAATAGTAGTATAGCGCGTAACGACATGGGATTCTCTCGTCATTACTTAAAACTAGCTGTACAATGATAAGCGTGGTTATAATGCGTTGTATTTCGTGAAACCTTTCCTTATAAATGGCATTACAATGTATGACATAATTAAGTACAGGTAGCTTAAATAATAATATAATCTATTTATTTATAAGCAAAGATTGATGCAGCTTGAATCAGGTAAAATCAATTTGCAAAGAACCATGAGAACGAAAGACAACATTGTTTTAAAAGAGACCCTTATTACCTATATTAAAATAATAGTAAACACGACTGTAACACTAACAGTAGAAATTTATATAATAAGTAATTAGTTATTACTACTATTCACCTACAGGTAAATTCTAATTAAATACTCAGGTGACCTATAACTATCCACCGGCCACACCCAAAATGGATAAGAAACATTTTGCCTGGTAGGCGGCTAACTGTATACTTTAATTTCTAGATCTACAAGGTAATACTACGTGCACTACATCTACAAATACCTGATTAATGCAACACTTACCCGATTCGGGACCCAGACACTGATTTTAAAAACTAGGGATAAAAGTATAATTACGTCCGCTCGGCAGCGGGCGCATCAAGGGCAAAATTGGCAATTGAGCGGCACGGGCTGTGCGTTGAAATGCTCTCGGCTCAATGTCGTGGCGGCGCAGTCGGCGCTCGGCGGGTAGCGGTGCGGGATCGCGGGGCGCGGAACTAGTCGTCAGCGCATGAGACCGATCGGCAATCCGTATAGTAAAATATTATCTGCGCGTTACGCACGTCTGTTTGTTCATGGAAGTAATAATACATTTTGTTAACGTTAGGTGAAGTAATATTAGTAGACTTACGTTATAACAAGTTTAGGGAAAGGAACTTAGTTATGTGACGTAATTTGTATAGATATGAGGTAAAATTAGGGCAACAAATAACTCACTATAGTTGCCATTAGTCTAGGGTTCGGACATTCACGGTAAACGTGACAGTACCCCTTCTCCTAGGAAAGGATTTTTCCTAATAAAAATCCGTCTAGAAGACTTGACGACTGTAAAAGTGACAGTGAGGTAAATGGTCCACTTTTATACATCTATACAGCAGTAATTCTGTTTGATGTCGACACTTGCCTCGTTGTAAGGCATTCCTTCAAGGGGCAGAATGCCTTTTACGTAACTATGCTATAGCGCTGAAGCCCCTCAAATCAACTATTAACAAGGGTGACAAATTGCTAAAGGAAACTCAATCCACACCTGATTCTATAAGGATATAGGCTAGAAAAAAAAAATTAAGTAACGTAGGCCTTATTTGACAATTTAAAATCTTTTATATGCCAGGCCCCTAGATCGTGCCCAGACATGTCCTCCACTATATAAACTAATGGTGAGCGCTTAGCTTTGACACGGCATTTTAGGTACTTAGGCGCAAGTTTCTTAGTGAAGTACGCACTTTTGTCACTTTGGAAATAACAGCGTTTCCAGACTATATCGCCGACTTCGAATTGAACGTCCTTACGTCTGGTATTGTAACGCGCAGCATTCTTTTGGTGACTTTGCCATAAAGTGGACTGGACATGATCAAATATTCCTGATAAATGACCAAGGTTCTCTGCGTAGGCTTCCCGGGGTTGAAAAACTAACTCGTTTGGGATATCATTTTCAATGTAATGAGACCCGCACGTGACTAGTTCACGGCCATACACTAGAAATGCAGGAGTATACCCAGTTACTTCATTTATGGAGCTATTAATCGCAAACTGGATTTTAGGAAGGTTCACGTCCCAAGTTCTCTGATCTTCTCCTACGAAAGTCGACAGCGACGTGACAATTGTCTTATTATATCTCTCCACCGTATTAATTTGGGGACTGTACTTAGGGGTGAAGTGAACACTTGGTACTTGATACTTTTCGAATAAGTGATTCATTTCTCTGCTAGCAAACTGACATCCATTATCCAAGATGATAGTTTGGGGGACGCCATGGACTAGAAATACATTTTCCTCGAGGATCCTAGAGGTTACAGCCGCAGTAGCACGACGTAACGGAAAAATCAAACAATATTTAGAGAAACAACACGTAATTACGAAGATGTAGCTATGTTGCTTTCTACTTATAGGCAAGGGACCAACAAGGTCGACCGAAATGACCTGCCAAGGCCTGGAGCAGTCTTTAGGCCTTCCCATCTTACCAAGGGTTCCATGGGTAGGGTCCTTGTGAGCGAGACAGATTTCGCAGTTTGCCACGTAGCTAACTACATTGCTGTACATTTTAGGCCAGTAATAAGAGAGACTTACTCGCTTATGGGTCTTGAATACGCCGAAATGACCAGCACTGGGTTCACTGTGACACTTTGATAAAATCTCCGATCGTTGTTCTGAAAAAATTACCTCCTTCCATTTGAATTCGGTGCTGAGCATATTCTTATTTTTCATATGCCTGAACAGCTTATTACCTTCGACAATGTAGTTGGGATAACTAGCTGGTGAGTCTAAACAACCGTTAAAGACTCTCAAATACCAATTATCACCCGTCTTAGGTGGGGCGATAGCAGTGGTAGATATAGCAGTTACCGGGACGCATCTAGATAAAGTATCGGGCACCACATTGTCCTTGCCCTTCCTATGTTTAATAACCAGATCGAAAGCCGAGAGCCTGATCCCCCATCTAGCCAGACGCCCAGTAGGATTAGTTAAGGAAATGAACCACTTAAGGGCCGAGTGATCGGTGTACACCGTAAAGGGACGGCCGTTCTCGAGGTAACACCGCCAGTGTTCAAGAGCCGTTATAACTGCAAGGGCTTCGCGCTCAGTGACACTAAAATTCTTTTCAGGACCAGTGAGGGATCTACTCATGAAAGCAACTGGGTGTTCTATCCCATCAACAATCTGCGAAAGCATCGCCCCGACGCCGTAGTTGCTTGCGTCGGTGTGTACTTCAAACGGAAGGTTGAAATCAGGACAAGCAAGGACTGGTGCCTGGACAAGGCAATTTTTTAGGGTATCAAAAGCCGTGGCTGCATCCGGCGTCCATTCCCAAGGCGGCGATGATTTTTTGGTAGAAGTAAGTTTATTCAAAGGCCCCGCAATGGTGCTAAAATTGGGAATAAAACGTCGGTACCAGGAAGCTGTTCCCAGAAAACGTTTGACTTCCTTCCTATTCGTGGGGACTGGGTAGTTAACTATGGCTAAGACTTTATCCGGATCCGTCCGTAAACCATGTTTGTCGATGACGTATCCGAGGTATTTGAGAGATTCCCTAAAAAAATTACACTTCTCGAAGTTAATAGTTAGATTGGCCTTTTTTAGTTTGTCAAGGACGCGTTTGAGAATTGAGACATGCTCTTCAAAGGTCTCGCTAATAATAATTATGTCGTCTAGGTAACAAAACACTGGACGAAATCTGGCATAAAAAGCGAATCGACAAGTCTTTGTTGGGTAGCCGGGGCATTAGTAAGACCAAAGGCGGTTACATTAAACATAAAGGTCCCGCGCCCTCCTACGTAAAACGCGGTTTTTTCCTTGTCCTGTTCATGGATTGGTATCTGCCAGAATGCCTTAGAAAGATCTATACTGGATAGGAACTTAGCATTTTTCAAATTGTCCAATATCTGAGAGACATATGGAAGACTGTACGCATCCTTCTTTGTTACCGCATTTAATTTTCGGCTATCCAGACAAAACCGAGGTTTTCCATCTTTCTTACCCACAACTAGAACTGGAGAAGACCAAGGACTTTCACAGGGCGATATCACACCTAGTGACAGCATTTCGTCCACCTGCTCCGTAATAATGCGTTTCTTTTCAGGCGATAAACGGTAGTACCTTTGCTTAATGGGGTCCGCTGTTCCAGTATCGATGCGATGGGTTATGAGCGAAGTTCTTCCTAATCCCTTATTCTCGAAGGAAATGTCATTAAAGAGGTCAATGATTTCATCCGCAACAAGCTTTTGTGAGTATTGGAGGTTGCTATAGGAATATAGGTGAATGTCCTGACTGATGGAAGTGATTTCAGACAAACTAGGTTCAAGGGAGCAAAAATAATCAATATTGTCAAGGAATTTGGGACAAATCTGAAATCTTTTCCAAAAGTCGATACCGAGAATAAGGGGTGTTTCAATTTGAGGCATAACGTAGGCTTTTAAAACATGGGTGCTGTTTTCAAATGTAATTGGCAGCGATATGTAGCCCAGAGAATACAGTTTTTGACCGCCGGCTGCAGTGACAGTGATCTTATCGTCCATCATTAATTGCAGGTTCAGTTTAGAAAGTCGAGTATAAGTGTCATTATTAATAATAGTTATGGCTGACCCAGAGTCTAAAAGCCCAAACATTTCAAAATCATTAGCGATTTTAATGTTGACAAATGGTCGAGGATCGTTCGAGGGTTTTAAATTGAAAATTGTTGCAACCTTGTACGAGTTGAAAAAATGTCGTATAGTCGCGAGCCAACTCTTCCAGTCAGAGTTGGCGTGTCGGGGTGTACAACAATTTTCCCTTGCTAGTTTTGTGGAACGGAATCAACAGGACCTTCAACAGAAGCACAAGTCTCGCGACTTTTAGATGAATTACACTGTGGGCAGTCAGGGAAACGGTACCCTTTCAAGCCACACTTGAAGCAAAAAAGAGTACGCTCAGCAGTAGTCTCTCATCGTGTGGGTATCAACACGACAACGGAAGCAATACTTATTATCAGCCTGGATTGCCGAAACGTTATAGGATCTGTTGAAGATAGGTTTAGCCAGGGACGTGTTATGCGAGTGGTTCGCAGCTGCCTGCGCCTGATAATTTGCGGGGCCACTCTTAAAGCTGCCTTTTGTTGTTTCCTTCCTAGGTTGATAAGAATATTCTGGTGCCAGGGTGGTTGATGTTGCCGAAGGTGGTTCCCTAAAGTCATCTGATCGGGCTTTAATCTGTTCGTAATTCTTACAAAGGGTGCGTAAGCTTGAGATCGAGTTTAAGTTGGGACAAGTAGCGAGGACGCTTGAGTAACAAGGGCGTATATTATGAAGTATAATTTCGAGCTGTTCCAATTCATTTAGCTTCCTATCCAACCTGCTAAACATTCCGTGCATGATTGCTAGGTAGATTGTAATAGATTCTGTAGGGCCCTGGCTACGATTCCTAATTTCTCCTAGCATGCGGTAGTCAAAGTCGACAACATCGAAATCTGTCTTGAGCATGTCCAGCAAGTCACTCCATGAATGCATCGAATCTTGAACACTGCGGTACCAGTGCAAAGCATCTCCGGAGAATATTTCAGTGGCCAATGATAACATTTTGCCATCAGGAACGTCTTTAGCTAAACGGAACTCTTTGGCGCGTGCAATGAAAGCGCGAACGCAAGTTTTGCCATCGTATTTTAGTTTAGTTACGTCGGAACTAAGACCCCGGTCACATGTCACCTTGATATTGTATGTACTATCTAAGCGTTCTGTGTTATGAGGAGGTTCATTAGGATCGACGACTGGAGCTGAAACTGTGGGTGGAGACTGTTGTGTTTTATGACACTTTAAAGATGTAGGTTGGCCATCTGTTGATGGCAAAAGTACCTGAAGGGCTGAGCATTGTTCCTTATAAAATTGCTTAGTCTCCGCTAGCAGGGCAGACTCTTCGGCAGGAGCGTCAGGTACACTTATTCTGTTAAGCCTATGATATATATGATTAAGATAGGTTTGTGTGCGTTCGAGTAAACTCCTTTGTTGAGGGTCCTGCTTTAGGCAAGCAATATTTATTGCTGCCTTAGCTAGGGTGTGCTTTATGCCGACTATGTCCTCATCAAACTCGTAGCAGGAATCAAGTATTTCCTCTGATGGGAACCTAAGTGCAAGCTTAGATATTTGTTGCCTTAACTCGTCCACCTTATCTTTCGGGTCCTCGGCACGTATTTTAACCTCGTAAGCCAATTCCGCTTTCGTCAATTGCAAGTATTTAATTGGGTGAGACATTTTTCAGTGTTTAAGACAAAAATAGAGTTAATTGACTGTGATTATTAAAAACGTAAATATTAAAAGAAATACGACTTGTGTTCAGGTAAGTGGTGCAGAAATCCGGTTGACAGCTTTTAATGAGCTAGGTACATAAAAATAAGTCTAGATACAGAAAGTGACAACTTATGAGATATATGGATGGAGCTAATAGCTAATTGTATACTAAATCTGCGACATGCACACACCAACACCAAGAATGCTGATCAAAGGAAACTCACCAACCCCCCTGCATAAAGAAGACCCAAAATCTACTATAAAAACAAGTATGGGCGCCAACTGTCACCTTAATTATCACACCTAAGTTCTACGTACTTGGGGAAGACTAACGGGACATGAAATAAGTAAGATCTATTACAAGAAATAATTTATTTTATCTAACATGCAATGATACGTAGTTTAATATTCTAAGCCTTATTTCTATATTTTAAGTTTCTATATTTAAGTTTCTATATTTAAGTTTCTATATTTATGTTTCTATATTTATCATTCTATATTTAAGTTTCTATATTTAAGTTCCTATATTTGTGTTTCTATATTTATCTTTCTATATGTAAGTTTCTATAGGTTTAGATTCTATGTTTAAGTTTCTACGTTAAGTAGGGCAAATGGGTCCGAAGCCTAGATTTGGGTCAGTCTGAATGCAGGAGAATTGGCCGATCTTCCTCTTATACCCAACGTCCCTCGGCTGTGCTTAAGCGGGACGCAGACTTGGTACGCCGGAATATGCAAGGGCAGCAGTGGTCCTGTAGGGCCTTGGAGCGTCAAGGCGGCCGCGCTCACGGTGGCACCGGGGTAGCGGCCAAGGTCATCGAGGACTCTTCCTAGTCCATGACCTATTCTGTAGGCCCGGAGGGTGTTCCTGGAACGCATCCAATATTACTGATTAGGCGGGGGCTCAAAGTGCAGCCTGGACTATCATCATCACGCACTCGCACTAGGGGATGGGTATTTACAATAAAGCAATCGGGTGTGATGGGCAGTCCAGGTAGGTACATGAGAAGCGGAAAGCGTTGAGATGAGAATCAAATGCCAAGCGTATACAAATGACAATTTAACGCATTCATTAAATTGCGCAAGCAAATCCGTTGACAATACTAGTATAGCGCGTAACGACATGGGATTCTCTCGTCATTACTTAAAACTAGCTGTACAATGATAAGCGTGGTTATAATGCGTTGTATTTCGTGAAACCTTTCCTTATAAATGGCATTACAATGTATGACATAATTAAGTACAGGTAGCTTAAATAATAATATAATCTATTTATTTATAAGCAAAGATTGATGCAGCTTGAATCAGGTAAAATCAATTTGCAAAGAACCATGAGAACGAAAGACAACATTGTTTTAAAAGAGACCCTTATTACCTATATTAAAATAATAGTAAACACGACTGTAACACTAACAGTAGAAATTTATATAATAAGTAATTAGTTATTACTACTATTCACCTACAGGTAAATTCTAATTAAATACTCAGGTGACCTATAACTATCCACCGGCCACACCCAAAATGGATAAGAAACATTTTGCCTGGTAGGCGGCTAACTGTATACTTTAATTTCTAGATCTACAAGGTAATACTACGTGCACTACATCTACAAATACCTGATTAATGCAACACTTACCCGATTCGGGACCCAGACACTGATTTTAAAAACTAGGGATAAAAGTATAATTACGTCCGCTCGGCAGCGGGCGCATCAAGGGCAAAATTGGCAATTGAGCGGCACGGGCTGTGCGTTGAAATGCTCTCGGCTCAATGTCGTGGCGGCGCAGTCGGCGCTCGGCGGGTAGCGGTGCGGGATCGCGGGGCGCGGAACTAGTCGTCAGCGCATGAGACCGATCGGCAATCCGTATAGTAAAATATTATCTGCGCGTTACGCACGTCTGTTTGTTCATGGAAGTAATAATACATTTTGTTAACGTTAGGTGAAGTAATATTAGTAGACTTACATTATAACAAGTTTAGGGAAAGGAACCTAGTTATGTGACGTAATTTGTATAGATATGAGGTAAAATTAGGGCAACAAATAACTCACTATAGTTGCCATTAGTCTAGGGTTCGGACATTCACGGTAAACGTGACAGTATAATGAGGTAACGTTTTTAAAGGCACATTAAGAAAGCTTCAAATATAAATATATATATATATATATTTAGTTGGTCTTTTTATTATCTGTATTTAAGCGTACACTTTTATGCTTAATTCGCGTATAAAAATACCAATGGCACAATTTCTCCTATCTCTGTACCATGTAATAAAAATCTAATAATTTTAAATAATTTTGTGCAGATTTTTACCAGCCGGAAGACGAGTAAACTAAGTATCTTAGGGTGAGTATCCACCAGAGCTGAGCGAGGAAGAAATCCATCAATAGGAAGAGATGCGAGCGAAGCTAGCATTTATATTAGTGCAGCGAACGAAAAAACCATAGAATGCGAGTTCCTTACAAATTTCTACACAAACGCTCGCCTAAAACCCGGTATGAGCATGTTCGAACGAAACGGCTGCCTGGCATCGTTGTGACACCCCGCCCCCAACCCCGCATAATGGCAATGGCACCCATTCTGTGGGGGCCATTTTGCAGCGCTACTTAGACTTATATGTTTTTTAGGGTTCCGTACCTCAGAAGGAAAAAATGGACCACTTTGTTGTCCGTCCGTCCGTCAAGATCCTTTTTCTCAGGAACGCGTGGAGGTATCAAGCTAAAATTTATACCAAATACTCAGGTCTACTGTCCCTTGGAGCTGTGAAAAAATCAAACTTCTAAGCCAACGCAATCAAAAGATACAGCCGTTTATGCCGCAAATTATCGAAACTCGCAAGGGAATCAAAACCTACAAGGCACTTCCCGTGAACTCAGAATCTTGAAATTTGGTACGTAGCAACGTCTTATAGCACAGATAAAGGAAAAATTACGAAAACCGTAAATTTTGTACGGAACCCTCGGTGCGCGAGTCCGACACGCACTTGGCCGGTTTTTTTTTCGGACACAGTTCCTCTTACTCAAGCTCTAGTGAATATTCGCCCAAATATACCGTGAAACAAAAATATATGAACACTTATAACTACTATATCTACGTATAAAAAAGTAGTGATAATCTGATAATATAAAATACTCAATTCGACAACTGAAATCTTCAATGTCGTTAATGTTACAAAACACAAGCACAGGTAGGTCTAGTCAGCATCTTATAATTAGTAGCAGCTCAGCCAGAGTAGCCAAATATGTCGTAACACACCCATATTAACCTACATCTACACTAATATTATTAAGAGGAAATATTTGATTGTTTGTTTGTATTGAATAGGCTCCGAAACTGCTGGACCGATTTGAAAAATTATATATTTTACCATTAACCTTTTGGCCGCTTCGCCCGCAAACAAAAATCGGTCTCCCTGACCTGAAGTTTTTATTGAGCTTAAAATCGATGCAAAAGTATCCGTCGGCTGTAGCCGTCGTGGCGTCCATGGCACAACTTTTTGATGTCGGCCACAGCCGACTGCGGCGGTCAATAGGTTAAGCCGACATTATCACTGATGAACATAGGCTACTTTTTACCGCGGGAAAATGCTTCCTTTCTACGGAAAAACGGGTATTCCGTGCGAAGCCGGGCCGGGCAGCTAGTACAGTAATAAAGACGTGCACCGCAACATTTGGCTACTTTGGCTGACTAACTATATGATTCTGACTGTACCCTAAAAATTACAAGCGCAATATGGCTATATTCTACGACTGCCAACCCTTATACAGCCCAGTTCTAGTTCTCCAATATCAAAAATATCTATTCACAGTATTTATTGTTAATGACTAAAACGCATGTGTACTTGTGTAGATATTTAAGGTACATATGGATATAGGAGAACATTCTCACAACATTCACATTTCTTATCTTTTCATTACACAACATACTTGACTTGGTTGGCTAGACCTTAAGTTTCTGACTTATATCCTAAAAGAAAGCTTTCACAGACATTTATATAAGTATCCATAGTAAGTAAAGCACCAAAGTGCAGCCAGAGATTCAGGCAGATTCTTGCTACCAAATTACCCAACGAGACGGTATCCCCTTCAAAGGGTTTTTGAAAGGGTTTGCTTACCAAAGCCGATGCTCCTCAATACCCATTCATTTGGCTTTTAAAGCACAATGAATGGGTATTCAACACGAGGAAGCGCTTCAACCCTTTAAAAAGCGCTTAAAAAAGCTTCATACGGCTAAGTTAAATGAATGAGTTTTCAATCAATAAAGGACAGCAAGTGATTTGGGCTATTAAACGAACGACTAACCCGTTCAAAGGCTTTATTCTGGGAAGGGGTGGGCGGGTCCCTGAACGAGACTCACATAATGTTTGCGCCAAAAGTCGGAGAGTGCTGAAACTTGCGAAAAGGGCTCACCTAAGCTTTAAAGTTCGGATTGAAGGGTGGGTTATTAGCATCGTCGCCCAGTAGGTTTTCTGTAAAAAAGGGATGGATTTAGTAATGGAGTCCACAGGCCGTGGTGTGGTATAATATTAATAACTACTCACTCAACTCAACTTCAACTTTTCTAAGTCCAATATCTCAAAAACGGCTGAACAGATTTTGATGAAACATGGCTAAGAACACTCGGGGTAAAATTATCTATGACACAAAAAAAACGCATTTAAATCGGTCCATCCGTTTGGCAGCTACGATACCACAGACAGACACGTTAAACTTATAACACGCCTCTTTATTCGTCGGGGGTTAAAAAGTATGGTATAAGCTGGAGTAAACAATGAACCTAAAAAAAAATATCAAGCAGTAACGCTGCTTCCTAGGGTTCCGTAGTCAACAAGGAACCCTAATAGTTTCGCCATGTCCGTCTGCGGCTTAGCTCAGTGACCTTTACTACTAGAAAGTTGTAATTCTGCCTAGCTGTACAAAAATTCAAAGACAAAACAGTACGAGTAGTTATAACAAAATCTTGTTTTTTTGAGGTATCCCTTATGCGTAAAGTGGGAATGTATTTTATTTTTCTCCTAGATCCCATATGGTAGATTGTGCCTCAGGGAAGCAAACTTCTATTTACGGTGAGAGCGGTATATAGAATCCTCAATGAAGAGAAATAATCTACAATAGAACCCTGAGCGTAGCCACGGTTAAGTGTTTACGCCCAAGATGGAAATTAATTTTGCTGGCACATATTCAGGGTGTCCACTGCAAAGCCTGAAAATATTTCCCTGACTTTTCCTGACCATTTTTTCAAATTTCCCTGACCAGATTAGTCAAAATATTTCAAGTGATAGACATTTCACGCCATCTCAAAGTACGCACGTCACCCTCCAAAGAGAAAATAAACCTTTTTTCATAAACTTAACTACGATGGTGACAAACAAGCGCACGGTCTGTCAGGTGCTGTGTCACCGCAGCCTTTTAGACGTTTGCAAGGCCAGCGGAAGCATAATTCATCTGAAAACCAGACCTACTCCGTTGCATTGGCATTGTTAGCACTAACGCCTTAGGTAGGTATTGGTGGCACGGAAAGAGAACAGTTAAACGCTATAAAAAAAGATATATAGATATAACACCCAACATATACTCATAGATGCAGCCTCCTCTTCATCTGACCTCAGTAAATATTTTAAGTCTGAAGCAAATGTGTTATGCACTAAAATGTTTTTTTTTTGGTTTTAATGTTTCTCTAAACAATGCAGTAGTTACGCACATATCTTGCCCGTAACGTAACATACTCAGTTTAATATACGTAATTAATAGGTAACACTTTTTACCTTAGCTTAGCTTTATTTATTATTAAAATTCATCGGGTGTCCAAATAATTAAAATGGACGAGGAACTAGTAAGGTGCTTCCAAATCATACACTTCAAATTCATTGCTTCAACAAACTAACAATTGCGAATCGTTTAACCCGTTTTGTTTTCTTTTCAGCAAATAAATAAATAAATCAATTAACTAAGTATATGATTTTGAAGCATCTTACTAGTTCCTCGCCCATTTTAATTATTTGGACACCCGATGTATTTTAATCTATACATATAATAAAGCTGAAGACGGTAGAAAGTCTGTACTTAAATGGAAGATATACGAAAAATAGTTTGCTGGGGATACTAAGAATCGATAACAGAACACGATCAAAAAGTTTTTAGAATTTTTGGCTGCTTGTCTGTTTATTTGTACGCGCATCACGTGAAAACGATTGAACAGATTTTGATGCAAACTTTATTAATCTGTCGAGAAAGTTCCCGGCCAACCTATAGGCTATAAAAAAATATTAAGATAATGGTACAAAGGGGTTAAAAAATGGGATTGAACTTTGTATGGGAAGTTCTTAAAATGCGTTAGACTTGAAAATTTACAAGCATATACTTGACTAGAAAGAAAAAAGAACCCCATTCAAACTTTTAGCAAAATATATTTTTTTTATTTATTTATTTATTTAGATAGGATTTACAATATAGTGTTAACATATGTGCCACTATAGAAAACCCCGTGGGTTTATTTAATAGTTGGCGAGATCGATAAGATGTGAAAAAACCCGGGATGTAAAATAGTGGTAGGCAGCTAAACACCACATATTAACTTAAACTGGTTGATACCCTCCCTGCCACCTGGGGATCGTATAATATAAGTGGCGTTTATCCCCCAAGTGCGCGGGATACTCCGGATACGAAGACACCTGGGGATAGTAAGTGTCCGTGGGGGCTCACCCACGGGCCTTCAGCCCCCGACCTCACATAGCGACCGCTCTCTAAAAGTATGCTTAGGGGCTGTCACTCCTACGAAAAACTCAGCCTTCGGTTCCGCTTGAATCCCCGTTTACCTCCAGAACTTCGGTCCTCAGGTTTCGCTTGCAAATTACTCGGAGATAACGAGTATCCGTGGGGGATCGGGCCTTAGGCTCTCGAGCTCGCATTGAGACCGCTCTCTGAAGGATTGCTTTAGGCCTTTAATTCCAATGAAAAGCTCGGCCTTCGGCCTTTCTTGCCTCACCACTCGGCACTTTGGCCTCAGGTCTCAAGACACCTTAGGACAGTGTGTGTCCGTCGGGCTCGCCCTAAGGTCTCTGGACCTGGGGCTCGCATAGGGAGCGCTCTTTAAAAGGATACTTTGGGCATCTACATAACATTATTGACGATCAAGTTTATGAGGGTGTTTATTTAGATTCGAATTTGAACTGTTGGATGCACAATCTATGGAAATGAAATCTTTATTTTCAGTATGTACTATGATTAAACGTAAGAATACCATGTAAACCATAATTTATGCACGTACGAAGACGCGGGCAGAAGCTAGTAATATTAAGCGGGTAAAAAGTGTTATGTACGTACATTAAACGTAACGCGTAAGTACTGATTGTTTAGAGAAACATTAAGGTTCAACGTCACTGGTTCCTGTCGAGCTGTTGCTAACAGATGTCACGATATATAATTTCGATGGTTGCTCATCGTTTTACGCAAAACCGTGACGAGTACCAACATGTGTTTCAAACTGCGGAAGCCGAAGAGCTTGCTACGTATGAATCGCAATCAATCTGCACTAAACAGTGTTTATTTTTAAAATGTAGTCCGAAAATATGCATAAAAGTGCTTTTCCGTGAATTTACGCAGACTAACGTAGCTAAATGTCACTTCGGAGTCAGTCATTGTCAAACATCTTGCATAAATCAAACTAGAGGGCGCAAAACTAAATCTATAGTAGCGCCTCTATTAGGAAATAGTGAAACTAAATGTACTTGTGGCAGGCACTCAAGAATGCAATATGAATGCAGCTGACTTTTTTACTCATTACTTAATGTCATGCGGTAGCGCAGTGCGCTTCTCTTTTGCTTAAATCTGTCTGTAACGCCATCCTTGAACCGGGTTCAAATCCCGACGGACATACTTCTTTTTTGTTTTTCTATTTGGATTTCTAAACCAATATGGCCGTCTCAACTAACTTAGATTTACTTATAATGTGCAAAAATATATATTTTTAACTTAAACATGTATATAATTTCTTGATAAGCATGATTGTATCTAGATGATCCACAAAAAAACCCTACTATATTTATGGCAGACCTATTCTTACATGTTACATACTACATAAATACTATTTTGGATAGGTAGGTATATCATTTAAAAAGATGTTAGCCTTTCATTTAATTAGAAAATCATGATTCATGAGTATCCGTAGGTTTACTGTTGAAAAATCAAAGTACGACCTTTATCTATTCTATACCCTATTCCATATGAGATTAGACAAATCGTGCGTAAATCTTCAAGTCATTCGCGTCATGAAAACCAAAACCATTTTGATAAACAAAAACATTTACATTGTTCTATTTGAAACACATTAAATAATCGAAATAACACTAGTAAGTACAATATTTATAAAGGAAGATAAAAGAGGTATTTTTCCTTACAAAAATCTAACATTGTAAGGAATAAGGTACCTATACTTAGTAAGTATATTAGTACTTTGATTTGTTACATCCATATTCACCCGCAGCAGTTGCGGTACTACATAATTACCTACAATCAGAGAGGCTACGTATTATTCACAAAATGTTTTGTATTCGCCCGTGACTCGCGTCTAAACTAATGACCTCAAAGTTGGTAACAATTTTGCGTTACCGGACGGACGAATTTAGTAAGCTTTGTGAATAACAGGCGAGTTTGTATATCAAAACTCTTAGTGGCCAGTCTCTCGAATCCGGACCTAGACCGCGTCAGAAAGAGAGAAATATATCATTTGACAATATGGTACTGTTTTCGATGAACGTCAAAATTCAAAAATCGAATTCAACTTTTTCACGCGTTTACGTTTCTATACGTTTATGATGCTTTCACTCATTCATTACTAATCTTCAATGGTTGGGTTATGGGCATTTGCTTACAAAATTATTGAATGTCTTGTTTAGGTAAATATGAGATGAAACTTATCCGTAGAACCCACGACCGCCGTTTGACAGTCGCATGCCTGAAGCATTATGCTACCGGAACGATTATTGCAAAGTGTTATTTTTTTGTATGTTTGTATGTACGGTATAACCTCCGAAACCACTTATCCGATTATAAAAAATAATTCACTGGTGATGGATGACTGAACTTACTGGGGGGACATAGCCATGCTTAGGCATAGTAAGTATACTTTGGTACATTTTATACGCAAAAAAACGAACTTGGATTTTTAGACAGATTTGACTGTGTACTAAGTTAAACGCAGTTTTTATTCTTTCTAAAATCGGTCGGGTGACTCCTTAGAGCAAATTTCCGTGTCAGTTTCGGATTGAATGTCACTCTGTATAATCTTCAAAACAGCTCACAAAATTTTCCGAGAATCGGTTGAGAAATAGCTACCTACGACATATAGAGAAGTCTAGACAGCCGGACATACGAAAGAATATATATATTTTTTAAAATCTTTATTGAACAAAAGAACAACTTATCGTACAAAAGGTGGACTTAAAGCCGTAAGCATTCTCTACCAGTCAACATTTGGGCAAAGCAGACAAATTGTGGGCGGTGCAACTACAGATTTATATCTGTAGTTGCACCGCCCACAATTTGGTTGTGTGTTTATACTCACAGTGGTTATACATACATAATAAATAACGACAATAGACAATAAATAAATAAAATAGAACAGAAACACTAAGAATTTACGGCTCTGCTAGCAAACAACTTGCGTAAAGATCTTTTAAACGCGAATCTGGAAACCTGGAATAATTGCCTAGCTGAAATGAAAATCTTCGTTCGTCTCGCTCGCTCGTTCAATTAAGTATATGGATATTGTTTTCGATTCAGTTTTTAACAATTGGCCAACAATTATGTTTTTAAAGGCAGACTAACGAGCATGGACTGATTTCGGTTACGGTTATACCGGTATGGAATCGGTATTCCATTACAATAGCGTTATATTGTAAAGGTTAGCCGCGCCGCCAACGTAACGGTACCGGATCCGGAACCGTGTAGAAATACATATCGGTTACCGGTATTTATTTTTAATTGTACTGAAATTTTTATAATTCCTTTTCCAAACCGGTATAATTATGATACCGTTGTTTTTTTCATTTCATTCTCGCCCATGAGAGGTCTGTGCCCAGCAGTGGAACGTAATATAAACTGATATATTATTTATTATGCCAATTTACATGAAGTCATTATCGTCATCGTCAAAAACGAAATAGATATATATACCTTCAATATCAGATGATCCTCAATCCTGGTAGTATTGAATTGTGAGATTGGACCTCAATACCGGTATTACCGGGACTTCGATAATAATACCTATGAACATTTGGTTGCACATTATAGTGCGTTTTTTTAGGATTAGAAATACGCCAAACGAAGAAGAAGTCGTCGTCAACCTTTTCTGCTTGGGATAAATATTGAACAGATATGGTTTGTTACACGATAATTCATTCTTGCTGCAAAGTTCAAATCAAATCAAATCAAATCAAATCAATCTTGAAAATGTTGAACACCAACGTATCTCGTTTGTTGTTAATGGACTTTGTTTCTGTCTCTTTGCTTTTGTTGAAGGCAAAACGTTCGGGAGAGAACGAGTCGGTCTTTTTTGCAAGCCACTTGGGCCTGCCTCTGGTAGCTCCATCGCAGTCCGCACACACACAGCGAAAAATAAAATCTTAATATTAATTAACAAATAGATACTCGTTTAATAATCTCGTGATATGAATTCAATAATTTGTTGATTAGCAAGAAAACAAGAAAAAGAACGTGTTACGATTGTCAACTTTGACAATTTCGATAGCGAAAAATACGAACCGATCGTTTTAAACCTCTTCTTCTTTAGGTTTTTTATTTAAGCAACCTTTCGAGAACTGAATAACGAAATTTAAAATTACAAAGTTAAATAATAAATACATTAAAAATAAATATATTGTTGTAAATATTATTTAGATATAAATAATTAAAACACTTGTATCATTTTAGGGTCGACAACAATGATCTTAGTCTTTTTTAATGGCGGTTTGAGATACTTTGACAGCTGTGTGGCATAAAGTGTCTTATATAAAAGACCTCGTGCTTTGTGCTTTATCCTTCTTTCTAATGCTAAAAAAACGCACTATAAAGTTCACTTTTTCTTGTAAAATAAGCCTGAATTAAAAGTGTAAACAATACATTTGTGTTTTCACCAAATACATAACACTAAATTGTAACAATTTAATTTACAATTATAATAAGTTTTTTAATAAGTATTCGCAAAATTTTGTTTCATCTCCTGCGTTACTTGGATTTACATTATTGGGAGTTTTACAGCTTATTTTTTTGTCAAAAAAAACATAACTATGGGTATATTACCTAATATAAAATTAAACACTCATCTCTCACAGCAAAACCAACCTAGTTACTTAAAAATACCTATGGGGCTGTTTTCGACCACTGCTTTTATCTGTTCAGGGAGTCATTGTGAATTTGGAAACTGTCTATACAATAGAATTAGTGCCCTCCCTGAACCGATAGTAGTAAGAGTATATGCATAATATTTTTTTAACAATCATGTTTACAACCAAAGGTTTAGTAAAGTTTTATGTCAGGTAACGTTTGTGTTATCAGTTAACTACCCTAAAAACTACGTTTTTTTTGAGAAAAAAAGAACGAACTTACCAGAAAAAAAATCTGTAAATCATTTTTTTTCTGTACATTCCCCATTTACGGTGTTTTACGTTCATTCATAGAAGTTACCCATTCTAGCGGAAGCCTATTTTACCTTCTAACAGTTCAAATAGTGCTCCTACCACCAGCATCAATAGAGTGGAAAAGCGATTATTCTTCAGTAGAAAAATTACGTAGGACAGACAATAACTAACAAATAAATTGAAGTACACTAGATTATGCGTTCCTTTTTTTTTACAAATGCATGACAATTTCATATTTTTTTTATTAAAAACTAGATTCCACTCACGGTTTCGTCCCATCGTCCCATCTCGTGCATGAACCCGGGATAAAAAAATTGTCCTATATTTTAATCTAAGCTCCTCCTAAGGCTCAGCATATATTACAAAATGGCATTGGAATTGCCATCGCGTTGTGTTGCATATAGAGTTGACTTTCGTTTATTTTGAAAAGTGCCCGAAACAAAACAAATTCAGCTCTATTCCAGTTGAATATAATTTAAATGCCTTCGACAGAATAAGTCCTATGAGTAGGCCCATGGGCCTTAAGAGGTTAGGCAGGCAAATCAACGTTCGTAACTCAATCACGCCTAAACTGCGCAACCTGCGCAGTTTATAAGCATCTAAACTTTCGCATATACAATACTAGCAGGATAAAAATAATAATAATACCGGTAATGTAGTACTTATTTCGACATTGGTCCTTTTAAATTCTGGTATTAGAATATTGGGAAAATTGGTAGGGGATTCCGGTATTTCGGGATTCCATGATGGTGGTTTGCATTCCCTATATGTAGTATGTTAATAATAACAAAATTAATTAAATATATGGGTTTTCTCCGGGACATAGCTGGCTGGAGCTTTATATTTTATGTCATTTTTTTTCGGTACCGTAAATACGGTTTCATAAAAGTTACAAAAGTAACCGATACTTCGACTTCGGCGTGGAGGGCAAGGTCGACCCGCTTCAGAACAAAAAAATATCTAAGTAAATATCGAAATAATACCGGTTTGAAACTGGTATTAAAAAGATATCACTAGGCTTTGAAAAAATACCGGTAATGGATATTTCTAACTGGTTGCGGCACTGTTATGTTGTCGCCTAACCACCGGTCGTACCTGGCGTCAGTTCCTGCACCGAAGAATGCCTACGAGTGTATAATTCTACCCTCACAACATTGTAAAGAAGAAAAATTGTGACTTAGTTAATTTACATGTTGGGGGTAATCTAATATTCTATTTGAGCAGTCGATTCCTAAATAGGTTGCAGTAGGTATTTTAATGTCAATCGATGTGCAGCCGACTAAAGCGAATGTTTAAATTTATCAGATACTTACATTCCTAATAATTGTCTGTTATATTTAATGCTATATTACGTAACATTCACTCAATCGAAACTTGCTTATAATCTGCAAGTTGGAAATTCAAACGATTCATTTGATCAACAACACCCCTTTCTTCCCGTGGGAGTCGTAAAAGTCGACTAAGGGAGCAGGGTTGAAATGTGATGTGGGCGATGGGCTAGCAACCTATCACTGCAATATCACATTTTGTCGATATTTTATACCCATATTAATGCTAAAATTGACGCTGAAACATACCTTTCAGGTGCTCTGCCTACCCCTTTTGGGAATAAAGGCGTGAATGTATATATGTATGTATGTATGTCATTTGATCAAAACCTATATATGTATACGTTCGGTAGCACAGATTACGTTTCAATATTGGATCTTACTCCTTTCTAATAAGACGCAAAATGTACAGACCCATGCATAATTATCGTTCCGTGGACTTTAGGTAGGTCTATCACGGCTAAAGAGCAAAGCATTGAAATTCATACATTGTTGCTTGAAATTTGAAATCCAGTCTATCAAAAACAAATGACATTGCTCTTACGTCATTACCGAAATGAGCAGCGTAGCAAGATAAAATGAATGCTATCTCTTTCACCTTAAACTAAAATGTGTTTGTACGATGGTGTCACCGTCTGGTGAGTATAATTACTACTATTCACTCCGCTATCTAACTAATCTTGTTTGATATTAAAGACATCTAGTGAAGGTTTTGGGCAACGTGCTGTCATGTGACGCGGCCATGTCATTTACACGGACAGTGTCTAACTCACGCACACATACAAGGCTCGGGGTAAAATTTTATGAATTTCAAATGGCTATATTTTGAATATTACTGGTTTTTGCGTGTTGTTATTCAAACTGCGGAAGAAGAGGGTCATATATTATCTAAATATCACAATTTCAAGTTCCTGACATCGATAGATTAGACGTCTAGTCCGAACGAAAATTGTATGGAATTCGTCAGTGACGTTGCTCCTTAAGAGTCCGTGTCGGCCCGGCAAAAGTTCGATTGTAGGTATATTACCCGTCTCCCGAGCGCGCCAGCGCAGGTGTCGTGGTGGGGGTCGAGCGAGGCTGCTAGGTCGGCGTAGAAAAGTTTTGATACTTTAACCGTTTTATCTGACTTTTCGTTTCTTAATATTTTTATGTATATGTATTTAAATAAAATATCAGGTAACTTAGAACAGTATCGTTCATTATAAATGTATGTATGTAATTAGTACCAATACAGAATTTATTTAAGTACTTGTTTGACGACCGCTTTAGCCTAGTTGGTAGTGACCCTGCCTACGAAGCTGGAGGTTCTGGGTTCGAGTCTCGGTATGCGCATTTATTTCTCCCTGAGTCATGGATATTGGTTTTTTATGTATTTGAGTATTTATTTATCTATATAAGTATGTATATAGTCGTTTAGTACCCATAATAAAAGCTTTAGGTACTCAGTTTGGGATTAGGTCGATTTGTGTAAGATTGTCCCCAATATTTATTATTATTTATCTGTATTCATCTTAAAACTTAGGTTATTTATATTATTTACTAGTGGCTCTGTGAGTTGTAGACTGTATTACAGTAATGTTAGAGTTTTCTTTTCAGTTTCCAGGTTATCAAATTCTAGGTTAATAGTTTTTACCTGACTTATTCGTTTCTTGGTTTTAGTGTAGGTGTTCAAATAAAATACTAGGTAATTAAGAAATGTTTACACAGTTTATTTTTACTTGAGTAAGGTTAATAGCTATTCGTTCAACCCTGCATATTATGTCGGTGGTTTGTTAGTACTTGTGAATGTTACACATGAAAAAGTGATGGCCGTTGGACCTTGGACCCCCCACAAAGTGGACTGATGTAACTAATAACAATAACTAATTAACAAATAATAAAAGCTTGTTTTATAACAAGTTTTTCTCCTTTAATTAAATTTTTACTTTTTAGATTTTTTAATTTTTCCTATATTTGTTGGAGTTGCATATTCACGCCATATCATATAGATATTTCAAACGAGCCCAAAGTCGATGGGGCTGCGTCTTTTAATTACGGAGTTCCATGGCTACCTTCCAGCTCAATTATCAGACCCTGGTTACCATATAGAACCAATACCGTCAAGACGAATTACACGACCCCAAACTTGATGGGGTTGCGTCGTTTAATTACGGAGTTCCCATGACCACCTTCCAGCTCCATCGTCAGACCCTAGTTACCAAAGTACCCGTCAAGACGAATGAATCAAGCCTAAACTCGATGGGGCATGGGGTTGCGTCGTTTAATGACGGAGTTCCTATGGCTACCTTCCAGGTCCATCATCAGACCCTGGTTACCAAAGTACTCGTCAAAACGAATTAATCGAGCCCAAACACGATGAGGTTGCGTCGTTTAATTACGGAGTTCCTATGGCTACCTTCCAGCTCCATCATCAGACCCTGGTTACCATATAGTACCAAAGTACTCGTCAAGACGAATTAAACGAGCCCAAATTCGATAGGGTTGCGTCGTTTAATTACGGACTTCCTATGACCACCTTCCAGCTCCATCGTCAGACCCTGGTTACCAAAGTACTCGTCAATACGAATTAATCGAGCCCAAACTCGATAACTTATCAAACACTTTTGTAACCTAAGGCATTCAGAAAAAGTAAATTTAGTCGAGGGTTGTCTGTTGTGGTGTAGAATAGGTGCTGACTCAGCGTTACTGCTGCGGAGTCCGCAGCGCTGATCTTCCGCCAGAACCTTTAAAACTAAAACTAATGGGTCCAACGATCAGTGCAGCGCGAATCAATACTATCGATAATCAGTGTATTATTATAATTGTCAATAGGTAATTCATATTTAAATATTAACGAGTGTAAGTAATATAAAGAATTGAGAAGAAGTGTTTTGTGTTAAAGTGTAAAGTAGGTATAATGTGTAAATGTAGGTGTTGGAATGTAGCAATTATTGGTAATATTAGTATACAGTATATGTACAGTATAAACAGAGTAAATTAAGTGGTAACTAAAATAGGAGTAGTAGGGGCAGAGTTTAGGTACTTTGCTTTTGCGTGTTTAGGAAGTACTGTCGTAATTTTAATTTAAATTGAGTTTTATTTTTTAATGCTCGAATTGGTGGAGGTATAATGTTCCAGCACTTAGTAGCTTGGTACCTAAAACTCCCTCTAAAAGCAGCAGTACGATGTCTTTGAGCTTGCAATACCTGAATACGCGGGACTCTAGCTGAATGACAAGTTCTATTTGTTGACCATTTCAGCTTATGGAACAAGTAACTTGGGCTTTGTGTATTTATTGTGTCAAACAGCAAACACGCTAACATTAGATTCTGACGTGGTAACATTTTGAGACAATTGCCATCGTTTATAAATGGAGTGACATGAGTTCGCGGTGGAATCCTGTAACAAAACCTGGCGCAAGCATTTTGGACCCTCTGAATGCAGCACTGCGAACGAGCCCAGAGACAAGGACCGTACACGGTAATGCAGTAGTTTAGTTTCGATAAAATAAGGGCGTCACATAGTCTCACTCGCAGATCAATACTCAAAAAGTCACGAACATTGTACAAAACCTTCAGACGGTACATACAGAACCGGACTGTTTCAGCTACGTGTTTTTCAAAGCGGAGGTTACTGTCCATCAAAAGGCCTAGATTCCTTGCTTCACTTACTTGAGTCACATTTACACCATTCATTTCGATTACAGGATTTTGGGCTTCTATAGCATTTGTTAAACGTTGTGAGCCTAGTACCATGTACTTTGACTTTTTTGGATTTAGTACCAAACAGTTTATAGTGGCCCATTCTGATATACGCTTTAGATCAGAATTTATCTTAGAAACAGCTGAATCCGTGTCATTGGGATCAAAAGATAAATATATTTGCAGATTATCAGCGTACAGATGGTATTTGCAATGTCTGATGCATTGAACGATATCAGCACTATACAAAATAAATAGCAGGGGTCCCAAAATTGAACCTTGTGGTACTCCCCTTGTCACGGCAATAGGGTCAGAGGAAAAAGAACTACCATCACTTCGGACAATCCGAACTAGCTGTTCGGAGTGTTTAATTACGGAGTTCCTATGGCTACCTTCCAGGTCCATCATCAGACCCTGGTTACCATATAATACCAAAGTACTCGTCAAGACGAATTAAACGAGCCCAAACTTGATAGGGTTGCGTCGTTTAATTACGGACTTCCTATGACCACCTTCCAGCTTCATCATCAGATCAGCTTTATGTCATAATAATATTACATTGGCATCCAATTTATACACGCATGCAAAATTTCAGCTCAATCGGAAACCGGGAAGTGGATCAAATTTAACTTGCAAGATTTAATTACAGACAACGGATAGGTGAACTAAATAAAAGTTTATAAAAATTCAGCAAGTATCACGATCACTCGTAAAATAATTGACATGGGAGCTATACAATTCGTAAGTTGTCTCGATTAGCCTCACGAATGTCTCACTAGTATAGTTTGACCCCGACGTTGGTAACAATTATGTCTAGCCGGAGATCAAAATAATATTTTAGTCGAGGGGTAGCCTTCGTGAATAGCCACAATTACACGACGTACAGGTCCGACCCGGACAACGGCTAAGCCGGTACTGCCGAATCGAGCGCCGTGCACGGTGTTTTATTACGAAATTTAGTGTGATTTCAAATATTTTTTATGCTTAAATTTACTTCTACACATAAATATATTTTTGTTTGTACGAATAGCGCTTAAACTAGAGTTTCTTATTATGGCTTCATATTTTTGAAATAATGAGCTAAATGGCCAAAAATACTGGCGATTCTTCGTGTGTTTTTACTCAAAAGTTGTTGGATGGAAATACGGTTTTACTCAACTATTTAATATGTAACTTATAAAATGTTTTCCGCTTATTCCTAAGAAGACTATCATTCCAATATGGATTTATTTGTTTCATGTCGGTTAGAAATCAAATAGTTCTTCAAATCCACGTCGTTTTACACGTCTCCGAGCGAAAATTGAGAAAACAGCGGTTGGACTGAGCCAAAATATGGTAAATTGAGAGCTAAATGTAAACAATTTTTCCGCTTATTCAACTTGAATTGAAATGATCTTTCATATTACACAATAAAATCTTTAGGAAAACGAATATTTAATGAGATATGACCTCAAAAAGTTTAGCGAATTCAGCAAACGGCTATATACGGACTCTTAAAACCACTTTTTTTTTCATGTAAGTACATAGTAAATTTGCTTCAGACTTAAAATATTTACTGAGTATATGTTGGGTGTTATATCTATATATCTTGTTTTTTTTTTCCTCCTGGAATATTTTCCCTGACCTGGCTAAAGCTTCCCTGACTTTCCCTGACTTTCCCTGACCACCATGAGCTTCCCTGACTTTTCCCTGACTTTCCCTGACTTTCCAGAAAGTGGACACCCTGATATTGGTTTTTACACATTCTATGAGGAAAATTTAAATCTCTCATTTCAGGAAAACAATGGCTCTTTTATGAATAGCAAAATCAGGGAAGAAAAAAACAAGGTGAAGAAAATCTCGTAAGGAAACCTGCATACAAAGGTGTATGTGAAGTCCCTAACCCGCACTGGGCCAGCCTGGGGACTACCGCCCGTTCCCTCTCATCCATGAGAGGAGGCCTGTGCCCAGCACGACGTATGTAGGCTGATTTATTATTATTATTTATTAGGTGTGAAAATGTTATTTGCAGCTTTAATATACCAAGTTTTACCACGCTAGCAATCAATGATTCTGACTTTATTAATTACGGTATAGGTGATAATTTGTACAGTCACCAGAGGGGCTACCGCGAAGTGAAAACGAACTTCGTTCGAATATCTCCGTCTCTGTCGCTCGAACTAGTAAATGCGACAGAGACGGAGATACACAAACGAAGTTCGATTTCATTTCCCGGTAGCCCCTCAGTATTCATATCTGCCGTAATAAAGCGGGCAAAAGTATCTGACAGATTCTAATGGCCCTAGAAATAGCGACATGTCAGATATTTATGCGCCGTCGCGTCGTTGTGGAAGCTATTAACACCTTATTGATTTGAGATCCTATGTGTGATTGTTGGACCACCACCTGATTAGGTGGAATACAGAATAACTTACAAAGGCAAAAAAATAATTAAGATAATGTCCTCCGCCACCCAAAAGTTGTTTGGAAGAGATTGCTCTATATCAAACAGGCCGCCCGTTGTCTAGCTTATTGTTATGTACAGTTATTTTTTCGAGGTGTGCAATAAAGTGTATTGTATACGTATAGTAAAGGCGAACTTATCCCTTTAAGGGATCTGCAAGGTATGTTTTTGTTTAAATGTTGAACTCACTTTTTTCTGCTGAGTCGGGGGTAGCTGGGCCCAGCCCGGGGGCGCTCGCGTTCACGAACGGGCTCGTCGTCGGCTGAAAAATAACATTTACTTACAACTTTTTTCATTTCGAACTCCATTGAAAAATCAACAATCTTTTCATAATATTATGTTTGAGCATAACAGTGCTTCGAAAGGACATGTGGTTCAAAAACAAAAGAAACTCCTCTCTTTTATGCAGTTGTGACTTATTCGACTTGCATATCTAGCCAGCCACCATCTATGGCAGGAAAATAGCAATGAAATGAGAATCCACTGTAATAAGAAATACCGTAGTTCGTTTCGAAATGGAATTAAACAAAACAAATGCGACCCTGTTTCAACTTAGAATAGTAGAAATTCCGTTGAAGAGTAGGCCTTAGGGCTAAACGATATAAATCGAAAAGGTTATCGATATTGCATGCGATAGAAAGGGCCACGTTTAACAGAAAGTTACTCGAAAGTTTACTTACCCCTCTAGGATACGGCACATTAGCTCCAGGCGGCAATGAAGGCGCCGAGTACGGAGGCGGGTACGGAGACACCGGCTGCGCTCCGCCGGGGTAAGGGGGGTTAGCAGCGGGCTGCGGGCTGTGGTAAGGGGGGTTAGCGCCAGGGTAAGGGGGGTTAGCGCCAGGGTAAGGGGAGTTAGTGCCAGTGTAAGGGGGGTTAGCGGCGTTGTAAGGGGAGTTAGCGCCAGGGTAAGGGGGGTTAGCTCCGGTGTAAGGGGGGTTAACGCCAGGGTAAGGGGGGTTAGCGCCAGGGTAAGGGGAGCTAGCGCCAGGGTAAGGGGGGTTAGCTCCAGGGTAGGGGCTTGGAGCGGGGTATGGCGAGACATTCGGCATCGGCTGGTTGACAACGGGCCCGAAGTGCGGCGCGGCGTTCTGGTAGTTTTCTAGAATCTTCGGCATATGGTCCTGCATCGGGTTCGGGACGGTGTCCTGGTAGCCTCGCAGCGGTATGGTCCCGATCACGAACCGGCGGGAGGTCTTGCTGTCGTCGTGGCAGCCGTCGGGCGATACTTTGACCTGCGGAATTGTGAGTGATTATTAAACTTTGTTTTACCGCTATACTTGTTTGTTGTGGCTGAATAAAGTTATTATATATCTTTTAGCTGTCGTGTATTTAGTTGGTGCCTGTTCATTCAATTTCTGCACGATGATCAAGTTATATCAACACATGGCTGCGGCCTCGCCAGTTTTTAGACTTAAACTTGGCTTGATACGCTACCGGATAGATTAGATCATACCAATAATAATGTTTAATGACAGCCCTCAAAATTCAATTTCAGATTCTGCAATGCGCGTATTATTTAAATGATTCATTATGATAGCTCTGTTGCACATAACTGCATTGACAACCTTGCAAAAGATATTGTTCCGCATTGGTATTTATTTATAAAAGTAGATATGTATAAATAAGCCGCTATCTGTTGTATCTTTTTACTAGCTTCTGCCCGCGACTCCGTCCGCGTGGAACCCGTTTGTATCGCAGCTCCATACAAACTTTTACCCCCCCATTTCACCCCCTTAGGGGATGATTTCGGGGATAAAAACTATCCTATGTCACTCTCCATCCCTTCAATCGCCACTTAAAAAATCACGTCAATTCGTCGCTCCGTTTTGCCGTGAAAGACGGACAAACAAACACACACAGTATACACTTTCCCATTTATAACATTAGTATGGATTTACTAGGATAGCGATGGGTATTTAATATCAAATGTCATTCATTATTATCGCGGCTATAGCCGCATATTTTGCGGTTTATGAAAGCCACAATCTAATTATGGCTAACGATTGTAGTATTAGCGGCAGCTCATATCGTGGTCTACAATTATATACTAATTATTGAGGAAGATTAGCGCCAAGGTTAGCAGCAGAGCACTGAAGGTGAACCCTAAGGTAAAGAGATTTAGCTACGGGATGAGGATATGTTTTTCGTGACCAAGATTGTTAAAGCACAGGTATATTAATGAATGGTATTAAAAATAAAGAACAAGGAGAGTTAATACAGGCTATAGAGGGTTTAGTATTACTACACACGTAGTCGTGTAAAACCCCGCTAAGAAGCGTTAGCAGGCCCCTATTTCACCAACTTGACAATTGTCACCTGACAACGACAATCCTCCGTACATTGCTGGTTCCACAAGTAACCTAGCAACCACCTTACCTTCTAGAACAATCAATGTATGGCGAATTGTAATTGTCAGGTGACAATTGTCAAGTTGGTGAAATAGGGACCAGGTTGGCACCAGTTCAAGTACGGTTGTGACCAAGGAACCAGGTTAGCGCGAAAAGACGGTTAGCGCCAAGGAAAGGGCAGTAAGCGGGTAAAAAGGGCTAGCGCCGGGGTAAGGACGGTTAGCAACAATCTAAGGACGCCTGGCGCTTAGGTTGTAACACTTAGCGGCAGAACTAGAGGCCGTAACGGGCCGTTAGCGCCGGGGTTAGATCTACTAGAGACAGGGTAAGGGAGACTAGAATAAGGGCAAGAAAGACTAGTCAGGGTAAGAGCAGTTAGTCAGTTAGGCAAGGACACTTACCGACAGGGTAACGACAGTTAGCGGCTGGGTAATGACGGTAGGGTTACAAATCCAGTCTTACCACGAACGAGTAGTCGATGTCGATGTACCGGCACGCGGCGACGTTGTACAGGTCCATGCTGGGCACCGCCATCTCCACGGTCCACGTGCGGCTCGTGTTCCCGGGAACGGGGACCCTCTTCAGCTTGGCGACCGTGTCCTCGCTGCTCTTCGTGCCCGGGTCATTTAGGGCCGAATAAGAGACCGTATCAGACCATTAGCGCCAGGGTAAGGAAGACTAGAGCCAGGGTAAGAAAGGCTAGCGCCAGGGTAACAAATTTACCACAAACGAGTAGTCGATGTCGATGTACTATGCGTCGAGTATGAGACCGTATCAGACCGTTAGCACCAGGGTAAGGAAGGCTAGTGCCAGGGTAAGAAAGGCTAGCGCCAGGGTAACAAATCTCCAGTCTTACCACGAACGAGTAGTCGATGTCGATGTACCGGCACGCGGCGACGTTGTACTGGTCCATGCTGGGCACCGCCATCTCCACGGTCCACGTGCGGCTCGTGTTCCCGGGAATGGGGCCCCTCTTCAGCTTGGCGACCGTGTCCTCGCTGCTCTTCGTGCCCGGGTCATTTAGGGCCGAATAAGAGACCGTATCAGACCATTAGCGCCAGGGTAAGGAAGACTAGAGCCAGGGTAAGAAAGGCTAGCGCCAGGGTAACAAATTTACCACAAACGAGTAGTCGATGTCGATGTACTATGCGTCGAGTATGAGACCGTATCAGACCGTTAGCACCAGGGTAAGGAAGGCTAGTGCCAGGGTAAGAAAGGCTAGCGCCAGGGTAACAAATCTCCAGTCTTACCACGAACGAGTAGTCGATGTCGATGTACCGGCACGCGGCGACGTTGTACAGGTCCATGCTGGGCACCGCCATCTCCACGGTCCACATTCGGCTCGTGTTCCCGGGAACGGGGCCCTTCTTCAGCTTTGCGACCGTGTCCTCGTCGTGCTTGCTGCCCGGGTGTTGGGTCGCGTGGAATACCGTGGTCTGGTGATAATAAGGTATTTTAAAATGTGTGTATTTTATACAGATGTAGTTGCAAGGTGTTATTCTTATTTTGAAATAAAGAGGGAGATATAGGTACATTTTAGGCGAGATATGTAGTACAGCAAAAAAACTTGCAAAATTTTGCATAGTATTTTTTTATATAGCTAACGGTAGCCTAGCGGTTCTCGATTAGCGGTCGTGGCTTCGAAGCACGGCTCGTACCAATGAGTTTTTCGGAACTTATGTACGGAATATCATTTCATAATGGCAATGGCACCCATTCTGTTTGGCCATTTTGCGGCGCTACTACTTCTTCTATGTTTTTTCGTTCGCTGTAACTTGCAAATAAAGAATAATAAGAATGCCTGAGACTTGGTACTACGAAATATCTCCCAACTTTTTACGGCGGAAGAGTTTCGAGACTTGGCCTCTTGTTTACATTGTATGTTTTTTATGGGATTTGATATTTACCGTTAGCTTTTCGGTGAAGGAAAAACATCGTGAGGAAACCTGCATGACATCCACGAAGAAATTCAAAAGCCGTGTCCACACCGGACGAACGGCTCGCCCGAACACCGTTCGCCCAAACGTGCTCGCCCGGTGTGGACGTGATTCGAGCCGTTCGGGCGAGTCTCCGAATGCTTGCCCGAACTGTTTGCCCGAGCCGCGAGCGGCTCAGCCTATGTGGACGGTGGTTTTGTTCGGCCGAACGACAGAAGGCGAGGGCGATTTTTGCCCTTCGTATTTTATTTGTAGCTTTGTAGGACAGTTGTAAATATCGGTAGTTATCTAAGTTTTGACAAAGTAAAAAAAAAGTGACAGGTATGTACAGTTGAGGTCAAAGATATGTATATACCCAAAGTTGCAAAAATATATATACAACAACCTTATTTCCGTAGTAATAAGGTCTGTATACATATTTCTGTAAGTTTTTGGTGTACCTATACATATAGGTGACCTTGACTGTACCTACTTTATGCAGCGGCGGAAAAAAAGCGAATGGAAGCGATTATAAATATGAGTTGTGACATATGAGACTTGGCTAAATCGATTTTTCGGCCGCGAAAACCTCTGTATTGCAGATTTCATCGAACATTTACAAGTATTTACACGAATACGTAACTATTGCTCGTTTGAAAGTAAGTAAAATAGTAGGTTATAGGATGTAGGTAAATTGGCTTCAGGAAAAAAAAAGTTGATGTAGGTATGGCGGGCTATAGGCGGGTCGTTTTGTTTCCCACCATCGTACATTTCCTCCGATTTCGAACTAAATGCAGAAGCAAAATTAATGTTGTCGCAGAGACAGCTGTGCGCACGTGCGGCTTCATCGCAATCGTGAGCTCAACTATCGGTAGGTAAATTCGCCGCGCGCGTTTGCCCGAACGCCCGTCCACACCGACCGAGCGCTTGCGGCCGAGCCTTTTGACGGCTCGCCCGAACCGTTCGGGCGAGCGTTTTTAATGGCTCGGGTGAGCCGTTCGTCCGGTGTGGACACGGTTAAAGGTGTATGTGAAGTCCCCAAACCGCACTGGGCCTCTCAGCCATGAGAGGAGGCCTGTGCACAGCACTGAGACGATATAGGCTGATTTTTTATTATTATTACCATGAGAACTACGAATATAACACTCTTTTGTTATAAACACATACGAAGGCGGCTAAACGCCATTTTTTCTCGTGAGTGACGTCACTATAGAAGAAACAAGTTTTCGTGATGAACAACAGCAAAAACGTTGAAATATCTATATATTGCGGAAAGTACAAATCTACCAAAAATAAAAGCAGTAATGATAGGCAGCATACAAATTAATTTTTGTTTTTAAGCAGTAACGCTGCTAACGAAAGTTATAAATTTTAAATGAAAGGAAAATCAAAGGAAAATTTAAAAATGTAATGCTCCGAGCCGGATTTGAACCGGCGACCACAGGCATTCATGACCCGTCGCTAAACCAACTGAGCTATCGGAACAATCCGGTTCGGGCACCAAATCCCTCAATCAGTTCCTTTCTCGTATCAATGTAACACGCACTTGCTGTCCCTTTCATTAAATAAATAATAATACAAATTTGGGGAGAATCTCAACCATATAAACCTAGTCTCAAACTAAGCAAAGCTTGTACTAAGAGACTAGGTGGCAATGCACATACTTATATAGTAAATAAAAATGAACTCTATTCACCTATAATATAATTCATTTTTAGTATAAGATATTGACTACTTCAATAACTGGCCACAACTCAGGACCGAAATATTCCTGAGTCACGCGTCCAGCGTTCATCACACAAGTTCACACATGTTCAAGACATTAATATCTAATGAGAATGCAAAACTTAAGTGTAAATACTATCGAATCGGGTGACGTCACAGAGCCGACCGGGGAGCGCTCTATTTCTCTAGATATTTTGCAGATTCCAAGGGCACTGAGTTATCGGCGAGACGTTCCCGCGAGCATTCGCAAGCTAATAATAAAACTAAACCCATAAGAGTTTTCAAGGTTATCTGAACCCGGAAGACATAAAAGTATTATATAATTCGACTGTACAAACGCAAACTCAGTTAATTGACCATCCTGTATTTACATAGAACATTATTACAATACACATAAAGTGCACGGCTGGTTGTCGATAGTATAGGTACATGTAGGCCAATATTTTTTAGAAAGACAATATTTTGTCTCCTGAGGTTTTCTTGGCGTACTTTAAAGGAGATTTTTATGAAAAATTGCCCACCTTAACAAAATACAATATTGGCCGCATTCAACAAGCAATGAGATATCTCGTTTATAAAAATTGGGTAGGTATGGTAATTAATAGTTTTCCAAAATCACCATGAAGACGAAACTCTCCAATTACCTAGTCTTAAAAACAGCCGGTGTAGAAATAAATTCACCCAAACACGTCTACTTTATTGGAGGCCTTTGTTTTCAAGCCGCATTGTATGCTCGCTTGGTAAGATGACGTCACCCGCGAATCACATTAAAATTCTGCGACCTCTACACGCCGTTTTGCTGATTTATGAATCGAGTCCTACATGCTCCTGGTTTGTGTTAATCAGTTATTATGTAGACGGTATTAAGATATTTCTTTAATCTTCCCAGATTCAAGAGAGATTTAGACCTCTATATCCATCCTTCTAGCGTTTTACCCCGTTGTAACTTAAAGGAGCCCCTAGGTCCGCTTAGGCACCTAATCCCAAGATTTGGCGTAGGCACTAGTTTTACCTTTGAGGATAATACTCCGTATTGGCTTTATTTAAGTAATTAGGGTATACATATTTAATATTATAAATGCGAAAGTGTGTCTGTGTGTCTGCCCCCCACCTAATAAACGTATGTCTTTTCCAAAAGAAATACGATTTAATAATTTATTTATTTGACATATGTAGTTTAAAGTAAAATACACAAATTATATTATCATTAGATAATACGACTTTAATTTGTGTGACAGTAATTGTTGGAAAACACGAAATTAATTATTTTTACGTCACACCTGGCCATAATGCGAGTTTTACTGCACGCTGCGCGTACGGGAAAACTCGCATTGTGGCCAGGTGAAGACGCAAAATTTTGTACTCAACACGGGCGGTAATTCGTAAAGCCACAGAGCGCATGTTTATGTCACCTTCGGTTCGGGCCACAAGCACGTCTGCGATCTGGGGCATTAACGAATTCACCGCCCTCGTTACGTAATGTACTATTAACGCTACCGTCGTGTGCCGTCGTTAATTATGAAATGACGTAATATATGGACTGCCCCTTGCAGCTTTGTAAAACGGGCCACTGGAATGCAATGCTAAGGCATGCAAGCGTAAGCTTTTCGAGTTCATTTAGTTTGAAGCACGGCTTAATAAGCATTAGCAGGCGAATTCAAGCATTGCTGGATAGTCATTGTAAAGTGGTTCATTCAGCGAGTAGCACATTAAAACCGGATAGTTCAAGGTCGGTTTATTTACAGCGTAACATACTACACATTTACTTATATCTACTTCATAGATAACTATTTCACATTTGTCTATGTCAATAACGCGATCTCAGTTATGAAACTAATGATTCACGATTCATTTTTTTGCCGAGGTATCCCGTGCAGAGTAATCTAATACTTATTTCTGTCCCTATCTTTCTTTCCCTTTTCCCTAGTAATATGACACACTATAACAGAGCTTCGCACATCTCTGGTGGATATTCACCGTAAGACCTCTGGCAGAATAATATTAATTTACACCTCGCGGAGTGCCAAATATATCTGCGGACTATTTGATTTTGATATAAAGTAAATGCCGGATTTGTTTTTATTTAGTGCGGCTAGTAAGCGCGTACGTCCTAGACTATGCAGGAAAACTAACTATCAAAATCGGGTGTTCGTGGTAAGTGTTCCTGTTTTGTCCGACAGGTCGTTCACGTAACGCATTGTACGCGCGTCAGGTAGATCTAAATGTCACTTTTTGTTTGAGAATATGACAGTTGACGAGTTGTCCTCGCGTGCGTTCGTAACGTTACGTGATTACTCTTCTGGCAACATTCAGAGCACGTATGCCACGGGAATTAAAATATACAATAAGTTGCCGGAAAATATTATGTCGTTTGATGGACCTTCATTCAAAAGAAAACGGAGGGACTGGCTAATTTGCAAATGTTTTTACGATTTAAATGATTATTTCTTGTGATGTGAATTTTATTTTAATTATTTAAGGAACAGTTACAAACTAAACATATCTAATCGATCTAATCATCACATGCGTTTACAGAAAATTCATATTTGTAAGTTAACAACAACTGTCCACGTCACTTACAAAAATATCTATTTAAGGTACTCGGATATACAATGTGAGATGATAAATATGATAATACTACTGCTAATATTTTCAAGGCATTGAATTATTAAAAGCTAAAGCTGCATTGGCTTTAAATGTATCAACTCTGAAAATAAGTCGCGTCTTTGCAAATATCATTAAATGTGCGACACATACCGATAATGGGACAATTTGCAGGGACGTCATATAATAAGTAAAAGTATTATTAATATTGTACAATTTTGTACATCTGAAATGGGTAGAATGTTGGGACTTACTATTTTATGACATGTTATGTTATGTACCTACAGAGTTTTGACAGTAAATTATATCTTATCTTATCAGCTGTCACGTCACTACCACCAAGTGAACCCAAGACGACGTCGACCCTGCTATAGCTCAGGAGCACAAACACTACATTTATTTATTAGTTTATTTCGATATGTATGTTATTCAGAAAGGTATATGTACTCGTAAATATGTAATTTACTGATTCAAATGGAAAAATAAATAAAACTTCAAGGTTTTATCTATTACTCCTTGATGTTATCCTATCCCGTCTGCCAAGAATTAACATGAAGGAATTTCATAGAAAAAGTGTTAGAATATGAATTTCTAATAAACGTCCTTTAAAAATGGGGTTTAAAATGTTAACAGAAACCTACATTAGGAGGCAAGAAAAACTGTCTGTCTCTCTCTCTGATACAGAACATATCGAAATTCACGGATATACTATCTCACCGCGAGACAGCCGTGGAGACGTACAGTAGTACCACAAATATAAGTTACATCGCCAATCTTCGTCCAGGCCGACGAATGCTGACAAGTACCGAATGAAATCGAACGTATGACTTTGAAAGACCTTGTTGCACTATAGTGCAACAAGGTCTTTATTGAAATGGTCATACGTACGCCCGTTTGTGCTTTCCCGCTCATGGCGCCAGACAAAATGCCGGAGCTGCCGGCGTCGCGCACAAAATTTCGGCCAATGGGCGTTGAAGATTTTACCCGCGCTAACGCGCTGCCTTATGAATGGTTAAAATGGTTTCTGCGCAGGTACATCGTTGTAACTTAAATTTGCACTACTGTGCAAACCAACATCAAAGTAATTACTTACCTGTGGGTCTCTATTGTTTCCCATAAAATTTGAGATCCGATTTTTTCAGTCCATAACGTTTTCCACCATATTTTTTTCTAGTCATAATGTCGAAAGTCATAAAGTTTAACAATATACATTGGAGTTCCGATTTCCGCAGGTCATCATTATTGTTAGTCATAAAATTGGTTAGCCATAACGTTCAATGTCCCGGTGGTATGCAATTACATAATGTTACAGGCAATAATCTAGTTTGTAATAATTGTTGTAAGGTATTTTTTCGCAAGTCATAATGATTGATAGTCATCTGATTAGTTAGTCATATCATTCAATTTCACGGTGATGTCACTCTTCATAATGTTAAAGTCCATAAACACACTCCCAGAAAAATAATAAAATACATATTTTTTTACTACCGAACGTTACTGAACGCGTTCTTCCAGACTGCTTTATAACATACCTACCCTACCTAATAATAATTAATGTGGGTAATTGGGCAAAAATAAAGAGTGATGCGATTGAAAGATATTTATGCCGCTCACAGTTTTGTTTAGTGGTCAGAATACTTTAAAATAAGTATTTTTTGTTTTGAAACTTTTTTCTCTAAAATCAAAAATGGTCTGAATACTTGACCCGAAAGTTAAGAAAAAATATGTACTTGTCAACGTTTCGATGGATGTTGTGTCATTATTGGTTCTGGCGCTTCGCCGGCCGCTACCGCGGCACGCTCGCTTCGCTCGCTCGGCTCGCGCGCTTAGGGTCACGGTACAACTAACACTCCTCCTCGCTTCGCTCGTCGTCGTACCTACACCGACCTGCCTTAGAAGTTCATTATCTTGGCCATTTTTAATTTCAGAGAAAAAGTTTAATTTAAAAAAAATTTTTGAAAAAGTTTAGTTTAATAAAACATGCTTATTTAAACGTATTCTTTACGAAACAGTCATAAACCCTTCGCGCAGTAGTACCTAGTACCCCTTTCAAATGTATGTCTAGAAAAGTTTCTGAGTAATTATCTATATGACTTTGGATGTTATAGATTTGGTCTCTTAGACGTAATTCACTTTAGGCATTAAAACAATATGAATAACAATCATTAGTACGTTGAAATATATGCCTAAGAATATTTATGAATAATTATCGATAGACCTTTGATCGTTATGGACATCAATTTCTGACTTTTGTGATTATAATACTTAATTTTATGGGTCATTAATGTTAGAACTACACAACGTTATACTTAACAAAGATTATGACTAGTGATGTTTATGTCTATAAATTATATGGATATCAATTTCTGACTCTCGAAATTCGGAACAATAAGTTTATGGGAAACAAAGGGACCCCCCCACTTACCTGTTCTATAGAGAAGGAGATGGTCTCAATCTGGACGCTGCTCTTGTTCTCGCAGCTGACCTCTATCGGCATGGTCTGCCCCGGGCAGTACCCGCCCTTGGGCAGCTTCACCAGCGTCTCGCACGAGCCGCGACCCATGCAGCAGCAGCAGAAGTTGTCGTCCAGCTCTATCTCGATCGGCTCCTGGGGAGATGACGTCATGTTACAGCGGAGGATTGTGCCACTAGAGTAGCCCTGCGGGCGAGATCTTTGGGCGCATCCGTTAATTGGGTTCCCTTTATCTGACACAATATCGATTGTCCGAAATACACTCCGCATAACAGTTATCGCAGAAACATTTTTAGCCGAATGATACTTTAGCATAATTATATACTTAGCATAACTATCATGTCGCATAACACTCATTTGGCAGAATTTTGAATTACAGAATAGTAATATGGCCGAATTTACTTCGCTGAATTTTACGTAGCAGAACGTATATTCCGCCGAATTTCTTGAAGCATACAACTAATATCGCCGAGTTTATTTTTTGCATAATTTTATGTACCAGAATATACGTTTCGCCGAAGCCGTACAAATATTGAACCGTGCTGCTCTAGGTGACAACTAGCGCGGAAAGCGTTCTAAGGCAGGTCGGTGTTATGCAAAATAAAATTATGACAATCAATTTTATGCAACACTTTAGTAACCCCCGTTAATTACGTGTGACGTTCAACGGGATAGGGGGTCAAGCCGAATCTCATCTAATCTTACTTTGCCTCTTTTTGCAAACTCGCCACCTGCATAGTTAAAACCTGAAAAAGGTTAATGGCACATAGTCCATTCTTCCTTTCATCCATCATATCCATTACAACAATACTCATCATTCATACACAGAATCACTTATTTATTTCATTAGAAATCTTTTGTAGAAGACGTGGCAATAGAGAGATCTCTCAGGGACCGAAGTCCCATTGAGAGTTGTTTTGGATTTTATATTTATGCCAACTGATTAAGAAACTTCTATAGCGCGATGCCGAACACGTCAGATTCGACAGCTGACAGGCGTGACGCCACACTTTTACCATACAGTAATCGCGGATTCAGTCGCCCGTATCCTTCGCGCTGCTTTCTGGTAAAATCAAATAGACAAAAAAAATCTTAAGTGGGTGTCCGGCAAATATCATAGAAGAAACAGAGTAAAACTGCGAGAAAATTATATTGAACTAGCGACCCGCCCGGGCTTCGCACGGGTACTATATTATACATACATAAACCTTACTCTTGAATCACTCTATCTATTAAAAAAACCGCATCCAAATCCGTTGCGTAGTTTTAAAGATCTTACATACATAGGGACATACAGCGGAAAGCGAATTTGTTTTATACTATGTAGTGATTAAGTAAAACATGTTTCTTCACAAAAATATGGCCAACTTATATCATTGTTCTAAGTGTTCTAATCAGAGAGCGACGGATAGTGCGAGAAAATATCGCGTCGCGTAATAGCCGTGCTGGGCGGGAAATTTTCTGAAAGTTTCCAAAAACGCGTCACGTAATTAATGGACGCCCCCATTCGTACATTTTGTATAGCATCGGCGCGCGGAGCGCTTGTGTGGCCGCGTCCGAGCAACGGGCTGCGGAGTGGCTCGCGCTCGATAGTGACCATAATGTGTGTCCGCTCTCAGGCTGGATGCACCAAACTGTCTGTAAATAAGTAATCGTAATCGGTGTTCGTAAACATCTGAATGTAGGGCAAGTTTGCAAAGTAGATTGACAGCTGCCGGCTCCATATATAACATGTTCGCAGCCAAGAACCCGCTTGGTAGGCACTCGTAATGTTTGCTCAGATGCGCTCAGCCCGCTAGGCGGGCAGTAGTTATTAAGCCTACACGCCTCGCTAGTTCAGTAGTATAGTTCAGTCGGTTTCTGGTGTATTGTTCAATTTTTAGTCCGGTTGCGAAAATGTTACCGTTTTCTCGGTCTCTAATCGTAAATTCGGGCAGCCCGCCGTAATAGTACTAGGAAATATCTATAATATATATATAAATAATAGGTACTTGGAAATATCAAATTACAGTCGTTTCCTTGTATTCGCATATCGTTATTTTTTTCAACTGGCGTGATGGCTTGTACCAAAAATGAGTTTTTTTTAATAATCTTTGGTAGCTAGGCTTTTATATTCATAGATAGTATTAAGAGCAATGACGCGTAGTTAGCGTAGTAGGCGACCGGATAGCTCGCGGTATTTGAATTCTCGAAGTGTAGTGGAAAGTTTTTTTTCATACATTTATTCTATTTCCGCCCCAGTCCTAGTTGGCTCAGTTCGGGTTGCACAGGGCGGTTCCACAACACTTCGGGAGCTCAAATACCGCGAGCCATCCGGTTGCCTCTCGGACACCGAAACTACGCGTCATTGCTTTAACTATAGGCATAGTTAGAAATATCTGTATTTCCGTAACCACTAGTGAGTAAAGAGGAAAACCTTATGGGCATATTAATGAATTTCTATATAATTTTCCTGTTATCCATACTAATATTATAAATGCGAAAGTATGTACGTCTGTCTGATGACTCTTCACGCTTATACCGCTGAACCTATTTAGATGAAATTGGGTACAGAGATAGTTTGAGTCCCGGGAAGGAGATAGGGTAGTGTTTATCCCGAAAATCACCCAAAGTTTGTATGGGGCTACAATGTAAGAGTGTTAGATGGGGACGGAGTCGGGGGCAAAAGCTAGTTTACTATAATATTACATGGAGCGTTTTTTCCCTTCAACTTTTTATTACTGATGATAAAAAACTACCTGACCCTTAACCTTACAAAAAACAACGCGGCCGGCGAAGAATGACGAT
This sequence comes from Epinotia demarniana, assembly GCA_945867215.1. Taxonomy (NCBI): domain Eukaryota; kingdom Metazoa; phylum Arthropoda; class Insecta; order Lepidoptera; family Tortricidae; genus Epinotia; species Epinotia demarniana. Next base: position 2,291,616 of record OX244273.1, on the reverse strand, counting down.
AAGAGCCGACCCTAATTGAAATGCGATACGGCTAGGGCAAAGAGAGACAAAAATTGTTTTACAAAGGTGCAGTGAAAAACCTTAGTTACTGAAAAGGCAAGACTAAATATGTCACAACAACAAAAACTTGTGTCTGAAAACTTATAAAAAAAACAAGTCAAAATAAAAAACATACTATTATTTTATTTATATTTATCCTATAGTCCGTAAGTCCACTCTCAATACACCTACCTACGTCTCATGAGTCATGACAACACGATAATATGCATGGCAGCAGGCCCCTATTTCACCAACTTGACAATTGTCACCTGACAATTACAATTCGCCATACATTGCTTGTTCTAGAAGTTAAGGTGGTTGCTAGGTTACTTGTGGAACCAGCAATGTACGGAGAATTGTCGTTCGAAGATGAAAATTGTCAAGTTGGTGAAATAGGGGCCAGGTTTCGAAAGTTGTGCTGAGAAAAAAAAAGTTGGCACCGATGCATTTTTTTGGAACAAACTCTTTTGCCGAACCGAATATTCGCCCGAATCATTCGGTTCAACGTAATGACTCCATCAGCCGTTCTAAAACTGATAGGGGCCAGTCAAATTCATGTTTATTTTTCAAGTGAAATCTTGGAAGTTTGAGCCGAGTGACTCGGCCAAATAAAATTCAAAAATACACCGAAAGTGCTGAATACCGAATATTAGGCGCATCTCTAATAGTTGCTATTGTATAACTTGTGCTCTTACAAATATGGTTATGCGTAGGCCGCTGTACGTTGGAAATACTAATTACCCATATCATATTATATTGTGTGGTGATGATTTTATTTACTGCATTTGAACCTCAAACCTAGTGGCATTAGGTAAACAGTTAATGTCTCCGAAAAATACAGTTGGGATTATTTGAACTTAATCATTTGTAGCGACTGATGAATAGGCATATGAGTGGAACTTTACACGTTATCTCGGCACTCGCTCGTAGTTTTCTGCGATAAACACTGGGGAATTACAACATTATAAGGAATACTGAGTATTTTTAGCATAAGTATTGTTATGTTTCATATGCCATCATCGGTAGCTCAAAAATCTAGGAAACCATCCACACTAATATTATACATGGGAAAGTAACTGTCTTATACCTTTTCACACAAAAACCGCTAAACCTATAGATTTTCAATTTGGAACGGAGATAGTTTGAGACTGTGGAAAACATAGCATAGTTTTCAGTTATCACGGAAATTATCCATTAAAGGGGGAACAGGGGAGAGATAGTTTGTATGGGCGTGCGGTATTTGATGAATTTGATGATGCACGCAGAGTATTATATTATTACTAGAGGTAAAACGAAATCTTTTTGGGTTTTTATTTTTTATAAGAGACTGTCTTTCTAGTCTCACCTGATCTGATGGTAAGCGACGACAGAGCCGTAGATGAAGCTCACTGGTTCAGTAATAGCCGATTCACCGTTTTGAAGGCACCTAGGTTCTCAGGAAATACAGATGAAGGGAGGGAATTCCATTCCTTAGCAGCTCACATTTAGAAAGACGAGACAAAGAGACGTTGACAACATAAGGATGCAATCGCTCCCCACGCCTGGTCCCTATTTCACCAACTTGACAATTGTCACCTGACAATGACAATTCTCAGTACATTGCTGGTTCCACAAGTAACCTAGCAACCACCTTAACTTCTAGAACAAGCAATGTATGGTCAATTGTCAGTGTCAGATGACAATTGTCACCTGACAACGAAAATTCTCGGTGCATCTGGTTCCACAAGTAACCTAGCAACCACTTTAATTTCTAGAACAAGCAATGTATGGCGAATTGTCAGTGTCAGATGACAATTGTCACCTGACAACGACAATTCTCAGTACATCTGGTTCCACAAGTAACCTAGCTACCACTTTAATTTCTAGAACAAGCAATGTATGGCGAATTGTGAGTGTCAGATGGCAATTGTCACCTGACAACAACAATTCTCAGTACATCTGGTTCCACAAGTAACCTAGCAACCACTTTAACTTCTAGAGCAAGCAATGTATGGCGAATTGTCAATGTCAGATGGCAATTGTCACCTGACAACGAAAATTCTCGGTACATCTGGTTCCACAAGTAACCTAGCAACCACTTTAATTTCTAGAACAAGCAATGTATGGCGAATTGTCAGTGTCAGATGACAATTGTCACCTGACAACGACAATTCTCAGTACATCTGGTTCCACAAGTAACCTAGCAACCACCTTAACTTCTAGAGCAAGCAATGTAAGGCGAATTGTCAGTGTGAGGTGACAATTTTCAAGTTGGTGAAATAGGGGCCCGGTCGTTCGGTGATGGAACTGGGCAGGTGGAATTAAGTTGTGCAGTTCCTGCGTACGCATTGGATCAGTTTCCTCACAACGCTTTCCTTTACCGAAATGGTACCGTCGAAAAACAAATGATATTACGATATTTTGAGATAAGTTTTTTGAGAATCCCAGTCGTCAAAGCCGAGGTCAGACACAAGTGACACAACCTTTCAGATTAAAGTCGCGGGCCTTGCCATTCGAATATTTAGTGTTTGTTATCAAATTTTGCAAGTTTTTGACCCACTTCCCGGTGACCGATTGAGCTGAAATTTTGGTTATAAGTAAGAATAGAATAGAATAATAATTTATTACCAAAAAACAAAGTACAGACATAAACAACAGTGACAATACAGAATAAAAATATGCTAAAAAGAATAAGGAGTACAATTGTTTTGAGGCAATAGGTCCCAGACTCAGCATGTGCTGAACAACAAGAGTTCAGCGCTGGTTTTCAGCCTGGGCCTTATTTAGGGCTCGGTCGGTGGCAGAACCTAAGCGTCGGAGTTGGACGCCGTCCTTTCAAATGCGTACAAAATACATAAAATAATAACAATACAAAAGTTACATAAGAGCGTGTGTGTGTGTGTGTGTATGTGTGTGCTAGCGTGCGTGCGTTGTTGTGTGTGTGTGTGTGTGCGTATATGGGTGTGTGTACGAGCGTGCGTGTGTTGTGTGTGTGTATGTATGTGTGGGTGTGGGTGTGTGCGTATGTGTGAGTGCGTACAAGTGTGCGAGTGTTATACGGTGTGGTATACAGTTACAGTGTGAAAGGAGAGTCAACGTCGTTTAGAGTGCACAGTCACACAACGAAATCTGCAACCAAATAGCCGTGCGGAATTCCTACCACTTGCATCTCTATGAGCATCTTCTTAAAGTTCGACTTAAATGAAAGTTTCGATGTATAGTTTGGATGACATTTCAATATTATGGTACCATTGAGCTGATCTGATGACGGAGACAGAAGGTGGCCATGGGAATTCAGTACTTAACCGACGTAACCCCGTTGAGTTTGGGTTCATTAGAATAGTCTCAATGAGTAGTTGAAAGTACAGTTGTCAATAAAAACCTGAAAGTCGCGGGCTTTGCCACTCGCAATACAGTAGCACAGCTAGTTAGTAAAGTTAGAAAATTACTCACATCGCAATACGGGTCCGCGTTAAGATCCAACGGAGCAATGACGGTCAGTCGGATCTTCTTCTCCTGATCAGTCTTGAAGGCCCGGTCGACCACCACCTTGACTTCGTACCGGATGTGGCCGTAGGTACCCTCGAAGGAAGACGGGCAGTTGGCTGGCAGCGGGAAGTCGAACGGGAACTCATGCTTGCCAGTGTGCAGTCGATGTTCACCTGGTGAAAAAATGGAAGTAGGTAATATTACTGAAGACCAGGCCCCTATTTCACCAACATGTCAATTGTCACCTGACACTTACAATTCGCCATACATTGCATGTTCTAGAAGTTAAGGTGGTCGCTAGGTTACTTGTGGAACCAGCAATGTACGGAGAATTATCGTTATCAGGTGACATTTGTTAAGTTGGTGAAATAGGCCTCAGAAATATACACAATACATATTTTCACTTTCAGATTTGACCTTTACGGATAGAAATCGCAGTATTATAGAGTGTTATTGTAGTTTTTAACTTTATATTGATACTAGCTTCTTCTGCCCGCGACTCCGTCCCCCTGGAACTCGTTTATATCCATACAAACTCCCCCCTACCATTTCACCCCCTTAGGGGATGATTTCGGGGATAAAACTCACTCTCCATCCATTCAACTATCTCCACTTAAAAAATCACGTCAATTCGTCGCTCCGTTTTGCAGTGAAAGACGGACAAACAAACACACACACACATACACTTTCCCATTTATAATTATAATATTTATGCTAGTCTTAAAGCATTCTTAAAGCTATTTGTAGTATGGGCCTTTGTTGCCTGACTTAAAGAAATAAAATAATTCAGATACAAAGTTTTCGTGTCTATTAGTGTCTGGAAGAGATCGCTCTTTATCTATAAGACTGCCTGTTGTTTGCCTCTTCTTATGGATTGTAGATACATCGTAACTTTAACTTATTTAAGACTTTATTCTGTATTTTTCTTTGTGTACCTATTAAGAGACTTCCCAGGGAGGAAGCTGAAAACAGTTGCAACTTCCAGCCATTACCATTGCAACATTATGTTGAATCTTAGCCTATTCTTTATAGCACAGTGCGGAAATCATATGAACACTCCCTTCCTGTTTCCAAATGTTTTATTTAAGCCTAAACATCAACTTTTTTTGTTCAGTAATGTGTGCTTTGTGTGAATAATTCTATTACTATAAAAAGTCAAATGGATAAAAATCTCTCAACTTAAAATAATTGCACTTGCTGAGTGTAGAGTGAATGATAAGGTATGCTTAAATAAGTGAATTACACCCAGTCAACGGTTCAAATGGACTTTACACTTTATGGAACATGAGATAAGGTTGACTATACAATACCATGGAGTTAGCAACAGTTTATCAGTAAGACATTAATGGAATAAGTGGGCCCACTTACCAGTTTCTCAGAAAAGCGTCACTAAGTTCAATATGGCGGCCACTTTTATCCTTTAATTGGAACTGAATTCATAGTAACCCTTTTGTTCCAATAATAGATAACAGTTTATTCCGATAAAGCACACTAGGGAACCAAAAAGTTGAGGCTTTAAGTATAAGATATTAAAATAGGGAGATGATGAGTTCACCAATGTGCGTTGTACAAGTTGATCGCATGGCACTCCCATTAACGGTAGAGACGGAAACGCAGGAGTGGTTTTGGTGGGTACACCTCTCCCTACTCTTTAGATGATGGCTGGAGGGTGTGAGTCCCACATACCTCCCATTATAGCTTCCCCGCCTGAACGGATGCGTAAGTGCATTTCCACTCCGTCAATAAAAAAAGAGGTTGTTCAGTAGTTTCAAACTGATGTCTTTTTTGATCATGCTATAACTTTCACAGGCTGTTAATGTCTCGCATCTTTTATGGATCGGGATTTTCAGGACATTACAATGAAGGGGGGCAAAGTTTCCGATTGATTTTTAGATTTTTACGTAAGAATTTGTGTGCCGGACGACCACCATAGGGAATCGTAACTCGCTCCAATGACACCCAGTTGTAACGGACAAAGATTTATAATGATATTTGTAAATACCTATATTATAGCTAAATACCTAACTAGTTAAGTTTGTACGAAATAAACATTATAACATGGTGTACAATCATTACCCAAATAGGGCTAGACTTAGACACTTATTACAGTCAAAGTCTAATAGGCAGGTCAGCCTCTAAGGCAAGCCATCTAGACTCAAGTCTAGAACATAACAATAGGTAGGTCAGCCCCTCAGGCAAAGGCTAGAACTAATCTAGACCTACACAAAACCTAAGTGCAACTTAGGTTAACAACATGAGCCCTAAACCAGCTATAGTTGTTATTTATTTAGGCCCTTAAGGCAAACACTCGTACACTGCCCATATGGCAAGTATAACAATGAGTCATAATTTAGGATACCTAGGAATATAAGTAATGACCTAGGATAGGCTAAAAAAGCCAACAATGTATCCATATTATAAGCTAGAAAAATGTAAAGTATGCGATCGTACCGACCGTTTCAGCCAATCAGAGCGCGAGCTCATTTATACCGCCATTAGATAGCGGGCTCTCAAGCCAAATAAATACCCCCTTCTAGGGGCCCCAAATTCAGTCTTAACTCAACGCTCCGGTACGAACGCACTCTCCACTTACTAGCCACAAGCGGCTATGTTTAGTATTTAAGAAGAAGTTATTTTTATGTTTGTTTATTTCAAGAAGTATTATTTTATTTTTCATTTTAAAGAAGTTAAAGTAAATTCAGTGAAACTATCTGCGTTCATCCTTTTTCCCACCAACCACTAGCTATCGAAGTGCCGAGCTCAAATACAGTCCACGGTTCGGCACATTGGACCTTCGAACCGTCTCTACGAAGGATTGGCCGTGCACACCAGGCAGTACGAGGGATTGGACCCTCCACTCCGCATCGGTCAACCGTCAGTACGAAGGATTGGACCTTCGTACCATCAGGTAGTACGGGGGATTGGACCCTCGACTCCACCATGAGCGGCCGAGGTAGGCCCACCCAGGGGAAAAAGCTCAGCAGCACGCCGCAAGGCGCCGTCACGCGTTCACGGAGCGGGCAGTCGGAGAGTGCAAGCCAAGCAACGCACACCACCTCCACGCCAGCCAACATCACGAAGTCATCCATCGAGCGCTCCACATCAGCGGAATCCGGACGAGATAGCAATAGGACTCTCGCCCGGCGCCAAAGGTATGACGAAAGCCGAACTAACCTAAACCTCAGTCAGGCTCCTCCTGGTGGCCCCACCAGGAGCAAGGTAGTGCACAACCCAGCGCACGCACTCCAACAACAGTGCGCGCCGCACGCCCAGGCAGGGCGCACACCCCTGGAGTCAGCCGGCGCCCTCTCTCACGAGCATACACCGGCTGCGGCGGAGCCCTCATCGCCCGCCAACAACATGCCAGTTGCACCTGAAGACGTCGCACTGCCGAATGGCCAGCCCCAGGGCACCCCAGCAGCGCCTTCAGCACCCCAGGGTCAGCAACCAGAAGCCAACGCGACCTCCACATCCTACAGAAGGCCCCGGTCGCGAGCAGGCTCCAGCACAGCATCACAGAAACGAGCCTACCGGCTCGCCAAGGCGCGCGAAGAGCTCGCCGCCGCCAAACTCGCCACCATCGAAGCCGAGGGGCCCTCCGACGACTCCATTTCTAGCAACAGCGAAGTCACTCAACGGGTCGAGAAATGGATCGATCGCAGCAAGTACCTGGCGGCCATCGATTTCCACGCGCACAACCCATCACCACCACAAGGTGATGTACCATTTATACCGGCGGGAGCACCGCAGCCTCCGCCTCGCCCGCAAGCAGCAGGGGACAACCACCCCCCGGCACCCAGGCTTGCCTCCGCCGCTCCGCTCAACCACGCAGCGCCAGTCTTCACGCCACGCCCACCGGCGGGAGACGAATTCGCCATTCAGCCCTATACGCCAACAACAGATATAGCCCTCCTAACCGAGGCTATTCGAAACGCCATACTGGCCGGCAAGGACTCGCCTACACGCAGGCCGGCGGATCTCCCGAACTTCCAAGGCTCAAGGCGGCAATGCATATCGTTCAAAAAGGTATTCACGGACACGGCGCCCTTCTTCACAGCAGGAGAAAATACGGCGCGTCTTCAAGCAGCAACGCAGTCGTTAAGAAACACAGCCCTCGGTGAGTTCATATTAGCTGGGGCGGCGCCCGAGTTAATTATGGAAAAATTGGAGGAATCTTACGGCAACAAAGCTACGCTCGCAGCACTGGAGTACAGAAATCTTCGCGACCTTCCAAGACTGACGGACAACGCGCAAGATATATGTTCCTTTTCAATTAAACTAGGAACCATAATGTCAACACTACAATTAGTGGACCCCGACACCTCAAGGTACAACAGTGAAATATTACGGTCTTTACATGACAAACTAACCATTAATTTACAGAGCAAGTGGTACTCATTCTCAGCGGACAAACCGCGCCGCGAGAACGATGTAATGTTAATGGTCAATTTTATGCAGGAAGAAGCAAGACTACGCGAGCCCTACACCATCATGAATGATAATTATTATAAACCTAATATGCAAACCTCTCGCCAGCATTATTCACAGCCGCCGAAACAGCAATACAACGCACCCAAGCCCGCTTACGCCCAGGCGCGAGCGGCCATCTACACGCCGGTCGCGCGCACCGTAGCAGGCCCCGCCCACCAGCCGAAATATCAGAAAACGAACACGGCAGTGGGAACCCGAGAAAAGTGCCCGGTATGTGAAAGTGATACACACGTAAGTGGCGGAGAATGTGCTAAATTTATAGACATGTGCATAGACAAGCGGCGAGAGGTAGCGAAGCATAACAATATGTGTTTTAAATGTCTTTCTTACAGGCCGAAGAAACACACGTGCAAACGTGTAGTGTGCTCAGCTGTTAACTGCGGTAAGAATCATAATGTATTAGTGCACAGAGATAACAATATTTCAGATCACACAACCACTACCGAGAAGGTGACGTGTGCATGGGCTGCGACAGCGCAGTCCTACCTGAAAATATTGCCGGTGGAGGTGTCGGGACCACTAGGGCGCCGCCCAGCATGGGCATTGCTCGACGACGGCTCGACGGTTAGTCTCATATCACAGGAACTCGCCGACGCTGTGGGAGCTCCGGGACCGATCGAACCCCTCCACATTGAAGCACTTACCTCAGGGACACTGGATTCCAGCACATCACGACGAGTACGCATAAAACTCGTTGGGGCGGACTCCGCCCACAAGATTGAAGCGAGAACCGTGAGTAAATTATCGCTGTCACCACAGGAAGTCTCCGAAGCAGTCATAGACAAATGCGAGCACCTACGCGACATAAAGCAACATTTGATATATAAGTCCGCCCGCCCTAACATTCTAATAGGACAAGACAATTACCAGTTGCTGCTAGCCGAGTCCGTCAGAAGAGGACAATGCGACCAGCCGGTCGCTTCCCGCTCTCCACTCGGCTGGGTGCTGCATGGAGCACAAACTAGAAGCCTGGGACACAGGGTAAATTTCATATCTACAGTCGAAGAAAAACTCGAACATTTTTTCAACGTAGACTCTCTAGCCATCGTACCCGCCCGCCCTACAAGTGACCCTGAGGAAAGAGCCGCCCGCATCTTACAACAAACTACGCAACGTGTGTCAGAAAGGGAATACGAAGTCGGCCTACTATGGGCCCAAGACTAGGTACATTTACCCTACAACTACAATACAGTGTTGAAACGGCTGCACAGTGTAGAAAAACGACTCGACAAAGATCCAGAGCTGCGGGCTAAATACGAGGCGGAAATGAACGCCTTAGTAGAAAAGGGCTATGCAGAGATAGTCCAGTCAACGGGTCCTCCACACAAAACCTTTTTTATCCCACATTTTCCAGTACTGAACCCGATGAAACCTGGAAAGCTCAGGATTGTCCATGACGCAGCGGCAAGAGCACAGGGCACTAGTCTGAATGACAAGCTGCTAGCGGGCCCTGGATTGCTGCAATCTCTTCCCGGAGTACTATGTAAGTTCAGACAACATACTATAGCTATCTCTGCGGACATAAAGGAGATGTTCATGCGAGTACAAGTCAGACCGGAGGATCGCGACGTGTTAAGGTATCTGTGGCGGGGCGGGCAACGAGGGGACGTTCCACCAACCGAATACAGAATGACAAGGCTCATATTCGGTGCGACAAATAGCCCTGCCTGCGCTATCTACGTCAAGAACGAGAACGCCAAGAGGTACGAGAACACGGAGCCTACAGCGGCAAATGCGATAATAAAAAAGCATTACGTAGACGACTACCTAGACTCATTCCCAGATCTAACCCAGGCGATCGAGACTACAGTGAAGGTGCGGGACATACAGGCAGAAGGCAACTTCGAGCTGCGAGGGTGGAAATCAAATTCACCCGCCCTGATGACCGCCCTAGGAGAAAACGCCCCGCCCACAGATACTCCAGTCAATCTGGACGAGGGCCCCGGCGCGACTGAACGCGTCCTCGGCCTTATCTGGAGGCCATCCACGGACGAACTCACCTTCAACCTAGATCTCGCCCGCCTACCAGTCGACGTGCTACACAACAACCGCCCTACGAAAAGAGAAGCACTGAAAATTGTGATGTCACTCTACGACCCGCTCGGATACGCGGCGCCTGTTACGGTAAGAGCGAAATCTATACTGCAGGAGGCATGGAGGCGCGGCCTCACTTGGGATCAGCGCTTTCCCGACGACCTCGCTGCAGTCTGGGCGGATTGGATGAAAAGCCTACTGGCTCTACGCAACGTAGCAATCCCGAGGTGCTACGCCGGCTTCACACATGCAGTAAATACTCAACTGCACGTTTTCACGGACGCCTCGCAGGAGGCGTATGCTGCAGCTCTCTACTGGCGCACCGCTTCAAGCACAGGTGAAATACACGTGTCACTCATAATGGCCAAGGCGCGCGTATGCCCGTTAAAACTACACTCCGTTCCGAGACTCGAAATTTTAGGAGCCGTAATGGGAGCACGAATGGCCCAAGTCGTCAAAGAAGAGCACGAGAGACAGCCAGACTCTACTACGTTTTGGACGGACAGCAAAACAGTGCTGCAGTGGGTGCGCAACGGCTCGCGGTCATACAAACCGTTCGTAGCACACAGAATAGCCGCCATACAGGAACACTCAAAAGTAAGTGAATGGCGCTATATACCCACTAAACTGAATGTCGCCGACGACGCCACAAGAGAGACGCCCCGAGACTTCGCTTCCAGACACAGGTGGTACACAGGCCCACATTTCCTAAGAAAACCAGAGAAGGAGTGGCCGCAGTACATACCCGATGAGGACGAAGCCACGCCCACAGGGGAGGAGCGAACGTGTGTAGCCGTAGCAGTCAGAAAATGCGACATAACTCAGGCATTACCGGAAGCAAGCAGGTTCTCAAAATGGGAACGATACCTGCGAACTACGGCGCGCGTCCTACAATTCATAGAGCTCTGCAAGAAAAAAGACTCCGTAAACTACAAGCGTACCAAAGCAAACGCCAAGGCGGACCCCAGTTGGAGCAAAACTGCACTCAAAAAACAAAAGGTAAAATTACTAAAAAATTTTACCCCGACCATAGACCGCTACGAACCCCTGTCTACGGAGCTGCTACGACGAGCTACGAACCTTATCTGGCGCGGTGTACAACTCAGCGCGTTCAAAGACGACATAGCAGCACTCAAGAGCAATGAAAAGCGAAGCGGTAAACTAAAAAATCTTGCAGTACAAGTCACAGACAACGTAGTCACACTCGTGAGCCGCATCGACGCCGCCGAGGACACGGTAATAGAAAAGAACCCCATAGTCTTGGACGGCCGTCACCCCGCTACGCGACTGTACATAGATTTTGTACACAGGAAACTGCATCACGCACGCATAGAAACTGTCATCAATGAAGTACGACAACAATATTGGGTACTACACCTAAGGCCGGCGACCCGACAAGTAGCACACGCGTGCCGACAATGCGCAAAGAAAAGAACATTGCCGCCGACTCCGCCCACAGGAAACCACCCCTACATGCGCCTCGCCCACCATAAGCGAGCGTACACGTACACGGGATGGGACTTCTTCGGGCCACTTACAGTTACAGTCGGACGCTCAACTCAGAAAAGGTATGTCGCACTCTTCACCTGCCTCACGACCCGTGGGGTACATCTAGAAGTCGCCGCATCGCTCAGCACCGACTCCGCCATAGCAGCATTAAGAAGATTCATAGCCCGGCGGGGCTGCCCTACAGAGATTTGGTCTGATAATGGCACGAATCTACGCGGGGCGGACAAAGAGCTGCGGCGAGCACTGGAAACGGGTGTCAACATCGCCGCAACGCAGCGAGGCATTAGCTGGCGCTTCATCCCACCGGGAAGCCCCTTCATGGGGGGCGCATGGGAGCGCATGGTGTCAAGTGTCAAGAAGGCGCTAACAGCAATCCTGAGCGAGCGACACCCGAGCGAAGAAACATTGTCCACCTTCTTAGCCGAAGCAGAGTTCTCAGTCAACTCGCGACCACTCACACACGTCGCGGTGGACCCCAACGAGCCAACGGCCATCACTCCAAACCACTTCACAATCGGGCCGGCAGCATGGAACCCAGCCCCGGGTACTTTCGACGAGCGAGACACAGTCGGCAGAGCAACGTGGCGGACAGCACAGCGACTCGCCGACATGTTCTGGGCAAGATGGCTGCGGGAGTACCTACCCCAGCTACAGTTCAGGCGGGACCCCACCCATAAGGGCCCCATGATCGCCATAAACGACGTCGTTCTAGTGATGGACAACACCCTGCCGCGCAACGTGTGGCCAATGGGAGTCGTCACAGCACTCTACCCCGGTGAAGACGGAGTAACAAGAGTCGTCGATATCAGAACAAAGGGCGGCACCCTACGCCGCCCCACAAAGAAGCTCGTCATCCTCCAGACAAAGCCAGACTCACATCGCGACGCACCCGCGCCGCCCGCCGGCGCCGCCACGCCAGGCCCTCACGCGCCTGGCCCTCCCGGCGCATCCGCGCCGCCTGCCGGCGCCTCCACGCCAGGCCCTCACACGCCTGGCCCTCCCGGCGCATCCGCGCCGCCTGCCGGCGCCTCCACGCCAGGCCCTCACACGCCTGGCCCTCCCGGCGCATCCGCGCCGCCTGCCGGCGCCTCCACGCCAGGCCCTCACACGCCTGGCCCTCCCGGCGCATCCGCGCCGCCTGCCGGCGCCTCCACGCCAGGCCCTCACACGCCTGGCCCTCCCGGCGCATCCGCGCCGCCTGCCGGCGCCTCCACGCCAGGCCCTCACACGCCTGGCCCTCCCGGCGCATCCGCGCCGCCTGCCGGCGCCTCCACGCCAGGCCCTCACACGCCTGGCCCTCCCGGCGCATCCGCGCCGCCTGCCGGCGCCTCCACGCCAGGCCCTCACACGCCTGGCCCTCCCGGCGCATCCGCGCCGCCTGCCGGCGCCTCCACGCCAGGCCCTCACACGCCTGGCCCTCCCGGCGCATCCGCGCCGCCTGCCGGCGCCTCCACGCCAGGCCCTCACACGCCTGGCCCTCCCGGCGCATCCGCGCCGCCTGCCGGCGCCTCCACGCCAGGCCCTCACACGCCTGGCCCTCCCGGCGCATCCGCGCCGCCTGCCGGCGCCTCCACGCCAGGCCCTCACACGCCTGGCCCTCCCGGCGCATCCGCGCCGCCTGCCGGCGCCTCCACGCCAGGCCCTCACACGCCTGGCCCTCCCGGCGCATCCGCGCCGCCTGCCGGCGCCTCCACGCCAGGCCCTCACACGCCTGGCCCTCCCGGCGCATCCGCTCCGCCTGCCGGCGCCTCCACGCCAGGCCCTCACACGCCTGGCCCTCCCGGCGCACCCGCGCCGCCCGCCGGCGCCCCCAAGCCCGGCCTTCCCGCGCCCGGCCCTCTCAGCGCATCCGCGCCCTCGGCCGGTGCCGCAGCCTCCAGACCACAGAGTGCACCCGCGCAGTCACAAAGCGCACACGCACTCACCACGCGCGCCCAAGCCGAGCCTGCAACCCAGCACTCAGCGCGCAATATCTCCGAGGCTGAGCCCGAGCATCGAACCTGCACAGCAAACCCGAGCATCGAGCACCACGTCCAGCACCCGAGTTCCAAGACTTGCGACTGATGGCGCAAGCGGCGGGAGAAATGTGCCGGACGACCACCATAGGGAATCGTAACTCGCTCCAATGACACCCAGTTGTAACGGACAAAGATTTATAATGATATTTGTAAATACCTATATTATAGCTAAATACCTAACTAGTTAAGTTTGTACGAAATAAACATTATAACATGGTGTACAATCATTACCCAAATAGGGCTAGACTTAGACACTTATTAACAGTCCAAGTCTAATAGGCAGGTCAGCCTCTAAGGCAAGCCATCTAGACTCAAGTCTAGAACATAACAATAGGTAGGTCAGCCCCTCAGGCAAAGGCTAGAACTAATCTAGACCTACACAAAACCTAAGTGCAACTTAGGTTAACAACATAAGCCCTAAACCAGCTATAGTTGTTATTTATTTAGGCCCTTAAGGCAAACACTCGTACACTGCCCATATGGCAAGTATAACAATGAGTCATTATTTTGGTATACCTGGGATTATAAGTAATGACTTAGGATAGGCTAAAAAAGCCAACAATGTATCCATATTATAAGCTAGAAAAATGTAAAGTATGCGATCGTACCGACCGTTTCAGCCAATCAGAGCGCGAGCTCATTTATACCGCCATTAGATAGCGGGCTATCAAGCCAAATAAATACCCCCTTCTAGGGGCCCCAAATTCAGTCTAACTCAACGCTCCGGTACGAACGCACTCTCCACTTACTAGCCACAAGCGGCTATGTTTAGTATTTAAGAAGAAGTTATTTTTATGTTTGTTTATTTCAAGAAGTATTATTTTATTTTTCATTTTAAAGAAGTTAAAGTAAATTCAGTGAAACTATCTGCGTTCATCCTTTTTCCCACCAACCACTAGCTATCGAAGTGCCGAGCTCAAATACAGTCCACGGTTCGGCACAATTTGGTTTGGATGTCTACATATATTTTTTAACGAAATCAGCATCCCTAGCACAAGACTACGTGCGATTCAGGTAAGGCACCATATTAGAATGTAAATAAAAACGCAGAAAGGGATGGACAGTCTATCTCCAATGTGGTTGTGCTAGCTGTGTTATGAAACATCATCCTCCTAGCGTTATTCCCGGTTGTGCCCTTAAGGAGCCCAGGGTCCGCTTTGACACCTAATCCCAAGATTTGGCTTAGGCACTAGTTTTACGAAAGCGACTGCCATCTGACCTTCTTACCCAGAGGGAAAACTAGACCTTATTGGGATTAGACCGGTTTCCTCACGATGTTTTCCTTCACCGAAAAGCTAACGGTAAATATTTCGTACATAAGTTCCGAAAAACTCATTGGTACGAGCCGGGATTCGAACCCACGACCACCGCTTGACAGCCGCATGCCTGAACCACTAGGCTACCGTAGCTCCGTAGCTGTGTTATGAAACATACAAACAATAAAAATCAAGATGCTTACCACTCTCTCCTCCTACAAGGTAAACCTTCCTCTCAACATAAACCTCATGAGATTCATGGGTTTCCGTGTAGTGCTCGGTGCGGTGTCCCCCCCGCCCGTCAGAGACTTGACGCGAGTGCTGGGTTGTCCAGCGGACTTCGCAGAAACCTTTCATCTTGGCATAGATACCTGAAATAACATAGAAAGTAGAATCACTAATCCGGCACGATTAAAAACTAGGGGGTGCTGGAATATTGGGATGTTCGGATTACTGGACTATACAGATAAAATTAAAATTACAGTGATGCCATAGAGCAAGCGCAGAGCGGAATCTGGAGGTGCCAACAAGGGTGCCGGATTATTAAGAGTTTGTCTATGAAGAAGTTCAGGGTTTTGCTTTGTAAGGGCAAATATTTCTAATGTTTATGCTATCGTGTATGTGTATATATTTATTGCAATCATCATGACACACTCCTCAACTGTTAAGGTATTGTTCAGATATTTATGGGCAACCTGAGTGTGTTCCGGTACAGTATTTGTGCAGAACCCGGCAACGCTATCGCGACGTTTATCAATGCATTTTAATTGCCCCGATGCGACTGTAAATATTTCACACATTTTACTTACACGGTGCCTAACATTTCAATGATTTTTTGTTATAGACACAAAGTTCAAACTTAAAAATAATTGTGGTAGTTACCTTGAAAAGTTTTCACTTTATCTTGTTGAAACACTAATTTCGCATGTACCGTCTGTCCCGCGAAATACGTCCCATTTTCACTGTTCAGGACGATTCTTCCTTCATCAAAACCCATGTTGTGATTGTTAACTAAGATGTAACATAAACCAAACAGGGTAAATAAAATTAAGAATCACTCAAGGTCTTCACCAACAAGCACACCGGTTACGTTACGCCCGGCCCGACCCGCGAACACCAGTGTTCCCAGTTGCCGGAATACAAAAAGCGGAAGCTGCGCTTTCAAAACGCGGATTTTTAAATAAAAATGCGGATTTGTGGAATACATTTATAGGTTTGTTTTAGCACGTTGAAAAGCCGAAGAAAAATCATGATAAATTCCTTAAAAATACATTATCACTACTAAAATGAAAAAATGTCCTCGACATCTTCATCCGCTTCCCTGACATTCACTTACAGAAAAGTTGTAAATGATGTTTGCAGTCATTCTTGACATCATACTTTTCGTTGGGCAAAAGTTAATGCAGCAGCCACCTTTTTCGCGCACCACTTGATCGGCCAAAAGGCTTTTTCCACGAGCAAGTAGTCACATTTAAACATTGTTCCTGTATAATTTATAAAAGCGGATCCGCGTTAGCTTAACGCGGATAGCGGGGCCAGTGGCAAAAACGCGGGGAAAAAAGCGGAAAAGCGGGGTATCTGGCAACACTGGCGAACACCGAACAACATTGATCATTGACAACATTGACATTGACGAAACTAAAAATACATTTTTGAAGTTAGCAATGTTGCCAATAAGATTCTTTATACACTTCCGCTTTATTTAACAACTACTGAAATATAATAAGATACTTTCTGTTACGAATTATATCGTAATAAAATAACGAAGACGTATAAAAACACAAAGAATAAAAATAAAAAATGGAAACAGTACAAGAATGAAATTACCGAAGGAACGGCTCACGGTAATTAAATCCAGCGGCCCTAGCACACTAACAAAATGACGTCTTTTATGCACATGTTTTATGCCCACAACCGACGTATAAAATTTTACCGTCATGAGCTAACATGGTAAACCGTCATCTACGTAAAATGTGACCATTTATATGACTTGCACATAAAACTACTTTTTTTACGTCACATTCTAACATGCTCTTGACTTTGGCACATAAAACGTGACGATATGAACCGTTGACAGACGAAATTTTATGTAGGTTACTCGAGACCCCTGATAAATTTTAACACTATGAAAACAATACAATTGGCCGCAGGATATCTGTAAAATTTCTGTCACAATCACAACACACGGTTTCAGTTTCAAAACTTATTAGTTCTTTTGCTGTTTGGATGGATTACTTTTCGACGACTTTTTGCTTGACAATTGGATTTCGATATCGATATCGCATATTAACACGACCCGTGGTAACTTACTTTCATTACAAGGCGTACAAAAACATATATAATATGCGCATCTTCAAGAAACCTAATAAAATTATTATGGAGTAAATATTTAAAGAAAATAATGATACTTAAGTATATACTAATTCTCCTTATCCATTGTTGAAATTGTTGAAATGATCTATCCTAATATTATAAGAGGACAAAGTCTGTGAGATTGAAGCTTTGCAAGTTTGCGTGTTTCAAAAATCTTTGAATGCGTATAGATTGGGGTTTCTGGGTGGTTGTAGGCTATAATTTATCCCACTCGTTTGCCTACTTTCTTCGAGTTATGCGGGAGAAGCAGCTCGGGCAGCTTGTCGTCTAATAGATCAATTGTTAGCTTAGCCTTGGTTAACATTTACTTTTCCTCAATTTCAACAAGCATGCTACAAAGAAAACAGTAACACTTGTACCATAAAATGAATTACGATACAAACTTACAAAATTCTATGGGAAAAACGGGGCGGGAGTAAAGTAAATAAATAAAAACAAAAAACGATTATAATACAACTTAATACAAGAGTACTATTTAGTAGCAGGGCAGTGCTTATTATTACTCTTTAATTAAGTAGTATTATATTGGGTCTCTAACCATAGACTGCGATTGAACGAATGAAAAGAATGTAATAATTGGTAGAAATTCAGTTGTATATATTGGCAACACTACACTTCTGTTTGCTACATATATTTTACGCTATGGCATAAATATATGTTGCGAGATTAGCATGTTAACTAAGCAACGTAAAAATGGGCACAATCGTAAAGTTATACATCCGAACGTAAATATATGGCCGATTAGTATGCTAGCCGGGCTGCAACTACAATTTGGCCATTGTGGCAACGGCCCTAGCATACTAACAAAATGACCTCTTTTATGCACATGTTTTATGCCCACAACCGACGTATAAAATTTTACCGTCATGAACTAACGTGGTATACCGTCATCTACGTAAATGACCATTTATATGTCTTGCACATAAAACTACTTTTTTTACGTCACATTCTAACATGCTCTTGACTTTGGCACATAAAACGTGACGATATGAACCGTTGACAGACGAAATTTTATGTAGGTCACTCGAGACCCCTGATAAATTTTAACACTATGAAAACAATACAATTGGCCGCAGGATATCTGTAAAATTTCTGTCACAATCACAACACACGGTTTCAGTTTCAAAACTTATTAGTTCTTTTGCTGTTTGGATGGATTACTTTTCGACGACTTTTTGCTTGACAATTGGATTTCGATATCGATATCGCATATTAACACGACCCGTGGTAACTTACTTTCATTACAAGGCGTACAAAAACATATATAATATGCGCATCTTCAAGAAACCTAATAAAATTATTATGGAGTAAATATTTAAAGAAAATAATGATACTTAAGTATATACTAATTCTCCTTATCCATTGTTGAAATTGTTGAAATGATCTATCCTAATATTATAAGAGGACAAAGTCTGTGAGATTGAAGCTTTGCAAGTTTGCGTGTTTCAAAAATCTTTGAATGCGTATAGATTGGGGTTTCTGGGTGGTTGTAGGCTATAATTTATCCCACTCGTTTGCCTACTTTCTTCGAGTTATGCGGGAGAAGCAGCTCGGGCAGCTTGTCGTCTAATAGATCAATTGTTAGCTTAACCTTGGTTAACATTTACTTTTCCTCAATTTCAACAAGCATGCTACAAAGAAAACAGTAACACTTGTACCATAAAATGAATTACGATACAAACTTACAAAATATTATGGGAAAAACGGGGCGGGAGTAAAGTAAATAAATAAAAACAAAAAACGATTATAATACAACTTAATACAAGAGTACTATTTAGTAGCAGGGCAGTGCTTATTATTACTCTTTAATTAAGTAGTATTATATTGGGTCTCTAACCATAGACTGCGATTGAACGAATGAAAAGAATGTAATAATTGGTAGAAATTCAGTTGTATATATTGGCAACACTACACTTCTGTTTGCTACATATATTTTACGCTATGGCATAAATATATGTTGCGAGATTAGCATGTTAACTAAGCAACGTAAAAATGGGCACAATCGTAAAGTTATACATCCGAACGTAAATATATGGCCGATTAGTATGCTAGCCGGGCTGCAACTACAATTTGGCCATTGTGGCAACGGCCCTAGCATACTAACAAAATGACCTCTTTTATGCACATGTTTTATGCCCACAACCGACGTATAAAATTTTACCGTCATGAACTAACGTGGTATACCGTCATCTACGTAAATGACCATTTATATGTCTTGCACATAAAACTACTTTTTTTACGTCACATTCTAACATGCTCTTGACTTTGGCACATAAAACGTTACGATATGAACCGTTGACGGACGAAATTTTATGTAGGTCACTCGAGACCCCTGATAAATTTTAACACTATGAAAACAATACAATTGGCCGCAGGATGTCTGTAAAATTTCTGTCACAACACACGGTTTCAGTTTTAAAACTTATTAGTTCCTTTGCTATTTGGATGGATTACTTTTCTACGACTTTTTGCTTCACAATTGGATTTCGATATCGCATATTAACACGACCCGTGGTAATTTACTTTCATTTACAGGCGTACGAAAACATATATAATATGTGCATCTTCAAGAAACCTAATAAAATTATTATGGAGTAAATAATTAAAGAAAATAATTATACTTAAGTATATACACATTCTCCTTATCCATTGTTGAAATTATCTATTGTTCAGTTTTGTTATTCTTAATTTTAGGGTATATTTTAATTGTCTTGTGGCGACACACAATTATTGGACGACGTTTTAACTGTTGTGTTGGTCACACTATTACCCCCACTCCTAACCGTTAATCGGTCTGGTAGCTTTCGAATTTCGAACAGAGAACAACCCTTTTCGTAGCTGTCGTTGCAATAATAAAATTTAAGCTGTAGCGTTATTAGTAATTTGTGTAGCATCAGTGAAGTGAGTTTGGAGGCTGCCGAAGGCTTTTTTGGACGTAATCTGAGGTTAAGTAGCTGACACCGGAGGTAAGAGTTAAAAGTAAGCTTGGTTCAGGTGAACTGGAGACTTCAACCGACGGTGCTCTGCTTGCGACGCCGTGGATCCTGTGTTCCACAGCCCAACAGACCAGGTATAACCGACGAAACACTGTTTAATTACTCATTTTAGTACACCAAACATTTAGATTATTATCAAATACCAATATTCATGTTTCTCCCGCGACCCCCATATCTGCTTGTTCTCATTCACAGTCCACTATTGTCGTTAATTCACATCTGTACTAATATTATAAGAGGACAAAGTCTGTGAGATTCAAGCTTTGCAAGTTTGCGTGTTTCAAAAAATCTTTGAATGCGTATAGATTGATTGGGGTTTCTGGGTGGTGGTAGGCTATATTTTATCCCACGGGTTTGCCTACTTGTTGAGATAGATGTACAGCACTAGCTACGTGTCTCCACACTAGTAATGTTGACTGGTAACTATGGTTACATTCTCTTCTTATGTAGATTGTGTCGTGCTAATGTTTTATTAATATAGTATGTTTTGTGATATACATACATACATTCACGCCTTTATTCCCAAAAGGGGTAAGCAGAGCACATGAAACGTATGTTCCAGCGCCACTTTTAGCATAAATGTGGGTATAAAAGATCGACGAAATGTGATATTGCAGTGATAGGTTGCTAGCCCATCGCCCACAACACACTTCAACCCTGGTCCCTTAGTCGACTTTTACGACACCCACGGGAAGAAATGGGGTGGTGAAATTCTAACCCGACACCACACGGGTCTTATCTTATTATGTTTTGTGATAAGTAATGCTTATTCTTCTACCTAAAACCTCAACATGGTAGCAGATCGCGTGCAGTAAGTAAATAAAAAAAATATATTGGGTTGCGATCCATGAAAAAATAAAATCGGTGAAAATTATAAGAAAGAAAGATGACAGCTGCGGGGTCTCTTCTGCCGATTTTGACCGAAAATTCAAATTTCAGTCATTGGAAATTTCGACTGAAATTACTGCTGGAAGAAAAGCAACTTAGTGATGTGTTATTAAAAGAGATACCGACAGATAAAAATGCTCTAGTATTATTTTTGAAAGATGACTCACGAGCAAAATCAATTTTGGTACAATGTCTGAGCGATAAATATATTGACATAGTAAAAAATGCGAATACGACCAAAGAAATGTTAACGTCATTAGAGGCCATATTTGAACGGAAAACAGTCTGTAACAAATTTTATTCAAAACGGAAGCTCATAACAATGCGCTATGACAATGAAAGCAACTTACAGCAATATTTCCTAAAATTTGAAGGAATTCTTAGCGAATTAGCGGCAATCAACGTAAACGTCGATGTAGAAGACCAAATTTGCTATTTGCTGTCTTCTCTTCCAAAGATTTATGATCAAGTGATTACATCAATAGAGACTATGGCTTCCGAGAAACAGCTGAACCTAGAATTTGTTAAAGCTAGACTACTTGACATGGAGACAAAGTTAAAAATGGAAGGAAATAGTGAAAGTTATGAGAATAACGCCTTCCTCACGTGTCACTCCTGCGGGAAACGTGGACATAAGTCGTTCGAATGCAGAGGATCAGGACGAGGACAAGGGCCGAGTAGACGGTCATTGACAAGAGGACGGAGCTATTCAAGGGCGCGTGGACGCTCCTTTAGAGGAAATTCAAGCACACGACATACAACGTATCAACATGCTTCAGCAGCAGGCACAGAAGACGAAGAAATAGGTTTCATTGCTAGCGATATTATTGCTAATGTGGGTGAGTGTGGTAGCATAGAACTAATTGTAGACTCGGGATGTACGGAGCATTTAATAAATGAAAAATATGAAAATTATATGACGGATATTACGTACTTAGAGAAACATGTAAAAATATTCGTAGCTAACGGCCAATGTATTACAACTAATAAAAGAGGTAAACTTAAAATAAAATATCAAAATACTACGATCAACATTGATGCTCTAATTGTGAAAGATGTTTCATACAATTTGTTATCAGTGAAAAAGATTGTCGAGGCAGGTTTTAACGTAAACTTTAATAAAAACAATGTTAAAATATTCAATAAAAAGACATTTATATTCGGCAACGTGCAAGGAAGGTTGTATAAGTTACAAGCAGAATTATGTAAGTACGAAGTCTGTAATGTTACTGATGCAGCAGATCTATGGCACAAACGTTTAGGTCATTTGAATAGGAAAAGTCTTAATATATTAAACTTACCTGTATCCGATAGAATTTGCAGTCCCTGTATGGAAGGTAAAGCCACCCGAAGCCCATTCACGCCTATCCCAAAGCCTAGAACGAGAATGATAGCTGAGATGCTTCACACAGATATAACTGGACCGATCAGACAGCCAGGACCTAATGGTGAGAAATATTTTATGACAATTATTGACGATTTCTCTCATTTTTGCGTAGTGTATCCCCTGAGGAACAAATCTGAAGCAACAGAACGACTGATGAACTATGTATTAAGAATTGAAAACGAAACGGGGAATAAAGTAAAAAGAATTAGATGCGATAATGGTGGAGAGTACACTGCTAATAATTTGAAACATTTTTGCAGAAATAGAGGGATTTGTTTAGAATATACATTACCGTACACGCCACAACTTAATGGCATATCAGAACGGATGAACCGCACATTATGCGACAAAACGAGGACTCTACTAGCGGAAACCGATTTGCCAAAACATCTGTGGTGCGAGGCGATACAATGTGCCGTTTACCAATTAAACAGATCGCCATCATGGGCCATATGCTTCAAGACACCTAGCGAAATATTTTTTGGTAAAAACGACCTATCGAGATTGAGAGTATTTGGTTCAAAAGCTTGGGCTACTATTGTACCAAAACCGGACAAGTTAGCCAAGAGAGCAAAAGAAACAAGAATGGTAGGTTATGGAACTGTTGGTTACAGATTATGGGATCCAGAAGAAGATAAAATAGTTCTTTCCAGAGATGTAAGATTTGATGAAAGCGACATTAAGTTCAAAAATAACGAAGAAGTGAAACAAGTAAGGTATATCCAAGACAAAGAAGAAGAAATCAATAAAGAAAAGGAAGGTATTGTAGAAAAGGAAGATGAATTTAAAGATGCAGAAATGAACAATGATCAAACTGAAGAAGAACCAACCAGACCCAAAAGAAAGATAAAACCTCCTGCTTATCTTAAAGATTACGAGACACATGTAGAAAACATAAATGAAACTAACATTGTTATATGTCTCAGTGCAAATGCA
Source organism: Epinotia demarniana (assembly GCA_945867215.1). Classification (NCBI taxonomy): domain Eukaryota; kingdom Metazoa; phylum Arthropoda; class Insecta; order Lepidoptera; family Tortricidae; genus Epinotia; species Epinotia demarniana. The sequence goes on along the minus strand of OX244273.1, from coordinate 2,268,221 downwards.
CCAGAAACTTTCGAAGAAGCTGTAAAAGAACCAGAATGGAAAAAGGCAATTAATAAAGAATTAGATGCACTCCAAAGATTACAAACGTGGGAAGAACAAGAAATACCCGATGGAAGAAAGCTCATAGATACAAAATGGATATTTAAGCAAAAAGAAGATGGAACAAAAAAGGCAAGACTGGTAGCTAGAGGCTTCCAACAAAAGAAAGAAGATATTTTTGACAGCATTTATGCACCCGTTGCTAGACATTCTACCATAAGAATGATCTTATCAAAAGCTGTACAAGATGATTTAAAGATTATTCAACTTGACATTCCCACCGCATTCCTAAATGGAAAATTGAAGTCTGATGTATTTATCAAAATACCCCAAGGATTAGAAATTAAAAATAATAATACAGCATTAAAACTAAAGAGAGCATTGTATGGATTGGTTGAATCACCAAAATGTTGGAATGAAACACTTGACGAATTTGCAAAAGCTAACGGATTCCAAAGATCAGAATATGATTACTGTTTGTATTACAAAAAAGATTGCTGGATGCTGATTTATGTGGACGATATCCTGATCATTGGAAACGGGGAAGATACTATTAAAGCACTTAAGGAGGAGTTTAACGCAAAATATATGGGCGAAATGAAAAACTTTCTCGGAATGGAAGTTAAAAGAAATGAAGACACCTTAGAATTGAAACAAACAAAAATGATTGACAAGATATTGACTAAATTCAAAATGGATGAATGTAACGGAATTAAAACACCCATGGAAAGAAATTACAATATAGAAATAAAGGACAATACAGAAATTTTGGAAGTACCGTATCGAGAACTAATAGGAAGTCTAATTTATCTAACTGTAACTACAAGACCGGATTTAACATTTTCAGTATCATATCTGAGTAGATTTTTAGATAAACCGAACGAAGAATTATGGAAAGCTGGAAAAAGAGTATTACGTTATTTGAAAGAAACAAAAGAAAAAGGATTGTTATTTAAAAAGACAAATGACAATAATTTATACGGATTTTCTGATGCCGATTGGGCTGGAGATAGAAGCGACAGAAAGAGTGTTAGCGGTGGTATTATCTTACAAGGGCAAAACCCCATTGCTTGGTTTTCAAAGAAACAACAATGTGTAGCTTTATCGTCTGCCGAAAGCGAATACGTAGCTGCCGCATCATTAGCACAGGAAATCGTTAATTTAAAAGGCATATGTAAACACTTAGGTTGTGATGTAAATGCCGTGTTACTTGTTGACAACAAAAGTGCGATATCAATGGCCAAGAATTACGAGAATTCTAAGCGTACAAAACACATTGATATACGGTTTCATTATATAAAAGACTTGGTTGTCAAGAAGGTGATCACTATTGAACATATTTGTACCAATGAAAATTTAGCGGATGTTATGACTAAAAGTTTGAGCACAGACAAGTTTTATAAATGCATTGATAAGTTCTTATGCTAATTCCTAGTTGGTTAGTTTACTGTTGGTTTAGTTTAGTTAGATATAGTTGTGTATTAAATAATAACTGTAAACCATGTCATCATTTAGGAGGAGTGTTGAGATAGATGTACAGCACTAGCTACGTGTCTCCACACTAGTAATGTTGACTGGTAACTATGGTTACATTCTCTTCTTATGTAGATTGTGTCGTGCTAATGTTTTATTAATATAGTATGTTTTGTGATAAGTAATGCTTATTCTTCTACCTAAAACCTCACCTCACCTCTTCTTTGAGTTATGCGGGAGAAGCCGCGCGGGCTGCTTGTCGTCTAATAAATCAATTGTTAGCTTTAGTGTAGTATGGCAATTGGCCGCATTTAGTGTTTAGCAGTAACACAATAGTTTACTGCTACATAAACGCATATTGCTTGTATCAGCGATAACCTAACATGTATAAAATAGGGTGTTTTATTAAATAAACGTGCATTGTACTCCAGAGACTTGTCTTATCTTTCTGAACATAGTTCATTAGCCTTGGTTAACATTTACTTTTTCTCAATTTCAACAAGCATGCTACGAAGAAAACAGTAACACTTGTACCATAAAATGAATTACGATACAAACTTACAAATATTATAGGAAAAACGGGGCGGGAGTAAAGTAAATAAATAAAAACCATTATAATACAACTTAATACAAAAGTACAACTTTTTAGTAGTAGGGCAGTGCTCTTTAATTAAGTAGTATTATATTGGGTCTCTAACCATAGACTGCGATTGAACGAATGAAAAGAATGTAATAATTGATAGAAATTCAGTCGTATGTATTGGCAACACTACACTTCTTTTTGCTACATATATTTTCCGCTATGACATAAATATATGTTGCGAGATTAGCATGTTAACTAAGTAACGTAAAAATGGGCACAATCGTAAAGTTATACATCCGAACGTAAAAATATGATCGATTAGTGTGCTAGCCGGGCAGTTAATAGTAAGAAAGCGAAAATTGCCGATTCAAACGGTCCTGCGAAGCGGACTGCAAGATTGTTACTAAACGATGGGATAGGGTAAGGTGGTGGTAAGGATGGTGGGGACAGCACGTTTAACATGGGACGGCCGCGACATACTCTCGATTTTTCTCGCACTATACCTCTTGTTCTAAGTGTTCTAATAAGAGAGAGACAGATAGTGCGAGAAAAATCGAGAGAGCTCGCGTGCCGTCGCGGGATAGCCGTGCAGCACACAAAAATCGAGAGTATGTCACGGCCGTCTCATGATAGACGTGTTGTCTCGACCTATCTCATCGGTTAGTAACAATCTTGCAGTCCGCTTCGCAGGACCGTTTGAATCGGCAATTTTCGCTTTCTTACTGTTTACTGGCCACACTGAATGAAATTGTAGTTGCAAAACACCAGTTTAAAAAAAAGGAGAAAATTACAGTGTAAAATATTAATACATTCTTTAGTTGATACTTTTTTAATTTTCATTTAAATTTATTTGAATTTTTGTGAAAAAAAAAACACTTGGCAGATCATGCCAATTCCATGGTCCAAATTGTGATTTTCGTGCAATTAGTCCGGACAACTCGTTTGACGGTTGGAATTTGCACCCAGACGATAGCAATTAGTCAGATTCTGATGAATTGGGGCTGACAAACCACGTAATGTGGATTGCCCATTATATACCCATTCATATTTTCATCATTCAATGAAAAATAACAATGAACAAGACGTAGACCACTAGTTCACTCACGTCACGTCCATGGAAATCACTCACGTCACTTCAATTTAATTTCATTCATTCATTCATTTAAAATCATTCTACGTGGAAGGACGTGCTTTACGTGTTTGCGCGTCCAATTCACGTGTTTTTAAATTCTAGTGTCATTTATCAATTTTAAAAGTTTTGTGACAGAAAGTCGATGTATTTTATATCAATATTATACGATTTTAAATCTGCATAAAAATGATGGCTTGTATTTGTGCCAAACGTCAATAATGCTAACAAGGTGCTAGTGTTTACTTGTCAGAAAATATATTTTATTTACATTAATAAGTGGACCTTATAATTTAAAAGATACCAAAATCATTCAAATCAGCAACGACGTCGAAAATGTGTCGAAACATAGTTTGATCTATCGTAAATACATCAGTATATTCGTTATAAAGACGCCGGTCGTAAAATCAAAATGAGTTCCCCCGATAAAGACATTGAACTGAGTCCAGTGAAAACGGACCCAAGTCCCGGTATTCCAGCGCACGAGAAACTAGCGGTGCCCGTAGACGATGAGGAGGACGTCATCATCGGGAGGTTCAGAAAAATAAGTTCCGCAAAGTCTATGGCAGCTACTAATGGCCAGATACAGTATCCAACAGATATACCGGTGAGGTTAGATGGTGATTCAGAGTCGGGGCTGCAGTTCAGGAACAAAGAGGCTGGTGAGAAGGACAGGCTCCTGGAGGTGGACAATGGTGTGGTGATTCACCGGGCCCGTTCCCCCGTGACTAAGAGCAGCTTCAGAGATATTGAGAAGCCGTCCCGGTTCAGGAACCAGCAGTCGGCTACCAGGTTTCAGGTGAGTTGTAGTTCTGTAGAATTTTTCATGTCATCAATGTAACGGGACTGATATTGGCTAAATTAGACTTTCAAATTTAACTTCAGTGGGAGCTCCACGCAAGGGTGCAGGGTACCTTTTTAACACTATCTGCTGGCAGCTGTTGATAGATTGATAACTGCGGGTCTTTTTATTTAGTAACATAGATGTCACATACAAACTAGTTCAAAATTTGATACTCATACATATTGCGTAAAACAAATATTGAATACAAAAACAGTACCTAATTAATCTCCAAATTTTAATTCCATTAATAAAAAAAACATAACTGCCCACTCTCGTCTTTTCTAAACTCATTCAGGGTACAGTTAGCATCTTGCCTTTCTATCTCCATACAAACATAAAAGAAAAAAAGCCAGAAACAGTTTTTCATAAAAACTTCTTTCTGGGGAGACTTACAAAAAATGTTTCCTCTCATCTCTGCCTCTATATGCAGTTGATGTAGATGATAATAATTAATAGAAAATATACTTATTATGAATTATATGTACACAAATGAAAAAAATATAACAATAATTAACTTACCCATTATCAAACATAGACAAAAAATTGTGAGGGAATATTTGACTACTGAGTTTAATCAAATTATCCTGGTTCAAAAATGTGGCTTCTACTGAGTTTAATAAAATTATCTTGGTACGAGTACCCTGGTATTTGTATTCATTCTTTCTTTTTCTTATTTATTTATTTAGGCTCATAAAACAATTTATAGAATAATACAAATTATGCAATATGCTCAGATCTGGACTATAAATTAACTCAAAAGATGTGTGCAAAGCAAGAATGTTTTAACATAAAATACATTTTTTTAGACATACAGTTTTATTAGGTGACATTATTGAGCGGCATAATATATATTCATCCAATACTATTCATATTTTTATTATTTTTCCTTTAAATTGGAGCTCAAAGTAGGCTTTAATGTGGATCAGTAGATAGAGCAAGACATATTGACGATCTTTTAAGGATTCGAATATCCGTTATTACCATCGACGACAAAGTTCACTAGGCCCCTATAATGTACGGCCCAATAATCCGCGTCCACTATATCTCAAGTCTCTTTTTAAGATATGTTACAGGTACCCATTTGTGAACCTTGTTGCAATGTTATGTAATGGTCACTGAAGCGTGTTCTCGTTTCTACATGGTGGTATAACTTGCTGCCAATCGCGTCGCGCGCGATTAGCACGATGTCTCACTCGCAATATGCAAATTAGAAAGAGAAGGGTAGATTCTCATGTCTCGAGTCGCGTCGCGTCGCCTGTTGTGTTGCAGGGCGGCTCGCGAGATGTGTCGGGGCGAGATAGACTACCCGTCTCTTTCTAATTAGAACGCGTAGAAAGAGACGGATATTTTTACTATGTCGCCGCGACAGCTCGCGGACACTGATTGAACTGAACTTATTATAATTTATTACTCAACAACGTAAACCAAAGAATGTAGGTATCAAACATTATCGCGGTTATAAAACTTTAACTACGCTCGACCATTTCCCGTAACTGACCATGGAAAATGCGAAAACATAAAGGGCATAAATGTATGTTTAAATCCTATCTTATGATACATTTTAAATCGCGATGTAATATCTGATAAGGGCTGGTATTCACAACATTTACCAACAACGATTCATGCGAACCAATATATTCTGACTCAGATGATTCGGGATCAGAGCCGAATAGTTGTCACTAGGGAACCCAATCTCGCGAGGTTTTAGACCTAACAGAGATCTCTCGAGACCACATAGCCAGCCGCGATATTTCGAGATTAACGACATCTCGCGAGATTGGGCGTTTTTCACTGAAAACGTGGGTACGCAAATCAACATGTGGGATAAAAATAAAAACCGGCCAAGTGCGAGTCGGACTCGTGCACGGAGGGTTCCGTACCATTATGTATAAAAACGGCAAAAAGAAACACGTTTGTTGTATGGGAGGCTCCTTAAATATTTATGTTATTTTGTTTTTAGTATTTGTTGTTATACAGAAATACATCATCTGTGAACATGTCACCTATCGCGGTTCTTGAGATATAGCCTGGTGACAGACAGACGGACGGACAGACAGACAGCGAAGTCTTACTAATAGGATCCCGTTTTTACCCTTTAGGTACGGAACCCTAAAAACCGTGTGTCATAGTTAATAATATCCGTTTTATTTCAAAATACTAACGTATTTTGAAATAAAACGGATATTAAACAACAACAACACAAAAACTTTTTTTAAATATATATTTAACCATCAGGTTTTAATATAATGAAAAGTAATAAAGTTTTCGTCAAATAATAGCAGGTTTTATATTTGTCACTCAGATGAAACTTTTGTCATGCTGTGTTTTATATGAACAGTTCAATCTCGCGAGATGTCCTAGAAAAATTGCAGGAGACATAGTCTCGTAAAATATGTACGAGATATCGCGAGGTTGCATTCCCTAGTTGTTAAGTTAATCTAGGGGCCAAGTTAAGGCGCCGTAGGTTCAGCGAAGTTAAGCGAACACTGTTTTTGAAACAATATAATGCGTCTGTTTATAATAATATGGTTAAAAAAAAATACGAATAGTAATCTTGAGGCTTTTCTGCACGGAAATCAGTGTTTAGAAACATGATTTAGCATTTTTCGCTCGATAGAAAAAAATCACGAACATAGGTCTAAAAGGGTCTAAAATACACTTAAAATATTTGTTACAAATTACGAACAAAAGATAAAAATATTAGAATGGCTTCTAAAAATCGGCAATATCATGTTTGAGGGAAATCAGTGTTTACTTTTTTATTTATTTAAACAGCCAAAAAATTAAAATTAAAAAACATGATTTCCGCGCTTCCGAGCACGCACTTCCATCTCGCTCACGCTTATGCTCAGTGAGAGGCAGAGAAGACCATGAACCTACGGCGCCTTAAGCGACGAGTGGTGGTGTTGGTGGGTCGACTCATGTTGTAGATCGCATATCAGTGTTGAAATAATAGAGCGGTATTTGTACAGTCAATTCAATATGCTTTGTGGTCACAATAGCAGTGTTGTACAAACAAAGAATTTCCGTGGATTACCTTTAATCTATGCAGCTTTTGTTTATGGTATATCCGGATCCAGTTGGTCGAATCCTTTTTGTCGCTTCTATAAATAAAATAATATATATAAAGGAACAATAGAGGGAGTCCGCTGTATAAATATATACGTTTGGCGCAGGACTGGCCATAGTGGACCGTGAAATCCGACACATTATCTTTCGGCTAATCTCAATCTAACAAGCCCCAAAGTAAGCTCTTGTGGTACTAGGACGACAATATATTTATAGATACATATACATAGTGTTGTGATTTAAAAAAGTTGCACGATACTAAGAACACTTTATTATTGATTACATCCTACTAATATTATAAATGCGAAAGTTTAGATGTTTGGATGTTTGTTACTCAATCACCCTTAAACGGCTCAACCGATTTGGATGAAATTTTGCACGGAGATAGTTTATAGCCTGGATTAAAATATAGGGTAGTTTTAATTCCGGTCCACGCAGACGAAGTCGCGGGCGGAAGCTAGTTATATATAAATACGGAGCGTTGTTCCCGGTGTGAACGTTATACAGAAGCGACAACCTTAGAGCGAGACAAACATACGTCATAAACTCTAAAGTTCTATTTTCAAAAATACTTCAACACAGAAAACATCCAAGACTGAAACAGGTTGACTGGTAGATGGACTTGTAACGTGTATTTGCCTTTACCGGGTTGGAACCCAAGCCCGTCGGCTTCGCAGGCAGGGTCACTACTCACTAGGCTGTTAGGTATATCTGAATGTCATGTTTTGTATAAGAAAATCACAGTTGAGATGCCCTGACGCTCGTTCGAAAAGTTACGCAATGACCCCGCATGTTTATCGCGTCATCTAAATAAAACATGATTTGTCTCTTTCTGATGGCAGTTGATGGGAAGACACGTTTGATCTGGTCGTTGTCAAATTTTCTTCGCCAAGTGTGTAAAATTGCTCATTACGTCATGTGGTGTAAACTCTAAACCTGCGATGATGTGGCCTGTCTTTCGAGTGCCTTTTGCCCATCGTTTCCCTCCATCTCGAAGACGCAGGCGCCCAGTCTCCCAATAAATCATAATAGTCTCAAATTGGATAAGTGCACTCGCGGCGTTCGCTTCCTATAACCTCGCAGGGTGATGCCACTTAGTGTGATGGGTGCTTGAAATAACCACACCTGGCTTCTTGGCGGTACGACCCAGTTTCAACTCGCCTTTGCCCGTGTAAGTGACCAGTTCACCATCTCGGTCATTAGATTTGGGAACCAATTTGACCGTACCCGCAACCCAATGGAGTCTTCGAAAGGCTCACCTGGACCTGTTAAAAGCGGACTGTGCTTGTATGCTTGAAAGCGGTTCGTTCAGGCCGGATAAATAGGCGATAAACGAATCAAAGTCAAGGGTTGTATAGTTGTATTGCAAACACGGTGATTTTTAATCGGATAAGATAAGATAATTATAGCCGATTGTAGCCCCTTCCTAGTAGGATATAATAGGGGCTAATGGCCCGATACAGTCATTGTAAAGAACCGAAGAGTCTTCCTTGCACTAGAGAGTTTTTAGTTAGCCTGCCGATACTCGAATGGACAAATGTAGGGCTCTCACCGTCAACGCTGTGCATCCTAGGGGCTTTGGTCACCTACATACTAGGAACACTTCGTAGCTAAATACGCCGTTGACATAGTCTTTCGACAATGCATCGTAAAGCCACGTGTCGCTCTAATACCCTTTGCTAAGGACATTTATAGCATAAACAAACTGCATTTGTTTATGCTGACGAACCTTGGAGTAGTGTATGGATAATGCTTGTTTCGGTTTATGCCCAAACATAAACACTACTAAGACGAAGCAACCGGATAAACGATTTGGAAAGTTTAAATTGATATTTCCACTGGGCTTTCCAAACTTGTATCTCAATTTATCACATCTGTTTGTTTTGACATACAAATATTAATCATAGTTAAATCTATTTTGGTAAGACTTGTCAGCAGCATTTGAGTTGTGTTGATTCTATGATTTGTAGTAGAAAACACTGGTGTTGATTGGGAAAAATGTGTCTCCCTAAACCCTGTTAGCAGAAAGCGCTTTCATGTCATCTTTGTTTGTTGATAAGTCCAATTCTAATATATCAAAAGGGGAGTTCAAATGATCTTTGTTTGTTGAGTTTCGCTACTCTCAAGTTCAAGTTCAGGAAGGTCTTGAGTGCTTTTACGGATCAGAGGCTCTAGTATAAGTTTTACCGAAACACCGCGTTCGTGTTTAGCTGTCAAATCCCATACAAATTGAGGGTAAACGCAAACGCGATCGTAAAGTTTTGTTTCGGTAAAACTTATAAAGCCTCTGACTGATATGGCAATATTGCGATGACCAACTGTGCGAAGTTTTATTTCATCATATCAGCCGAAAGACGTCCACTGCTGGACATATGCCTCCCCCAAAGAGTGCCAAAGTGACCGATCCCGCGCCACCCGCATCCAGCGGACCGCTAAACTTAAGTGGCAGTGGGCGGGGCAACTAGCACGTAGAACCGATGGCCGTTGGGGCGGAAAGGTTCTCGAGTGGTGACCACGTACCGGAAGGCGCAGCGTGGGTAGGCCCCCGACAAGGTGGACTGATGACCTGGTAAAGGTTGCGGGAAGTTTTATTTATTTACGTCACACCTGGCCATAATACGAGTTTTACTGCATGCTGCGCGTACGGGAAAACTCGCATTGTGGCCAGGTGAAGACGTAAAATTTTGTAATAGACGTAATGTACTATTAATACTATTATTATTCACCATTATTAGCACTAACAGCTAAACCTTACGTGTATTGGTAGTGCCAGAGCTAGGAGTTTAGGAGTAAAAGTATCAGTGCGAAGTATGTTTATGTGACGTCCGATTGTGCGAACGTTTTATGCCCTGAGACCGACCAATGCGCGATATAATATGCGAACATTAGTGCATTTGGTCAAAAGTGTTTAGGTATGTATTGGTGGTACGGTAGGCGTCAAAGGTACGTTTACAGTTGGACCTTATTCCACCGTGATAAGGCGCAGAATGTATACATCTCTGTCGCCGACTGTACCGGTATTATACACTCATTGAGCGATTGTCGCGAACGAGTTCTTTGGACACGTGGTTGCACAATAGACACGTATTTTGTACATTTCCATTATTGCAGGAGATTGGGATTAATTTGTGGGTTGCTGCATAAGGCCGACTGATTAGCATTAGTAATGAACTGCCTTCGAATGATGTATCACGTTTGCGGTTCAATGATCGTGTTTTCGTTTTTTTAATGGTATATATGAGCTGAGATATATCTTGTAGGGTAGACTGGGTACAGTTGTGACAATTTTGCTTTGATCGCCACTAATTTTGTTAATTTACTAGTTAGCTGGGAGAAAAGTAACTTGACTCTTAATTTGTACATTTTTCTACGTAAATATACTTAAATAGTTTATCTAAATACGCTGTATTAGTCATAGCGATCAAATGAAAAAAAAAGGAAAGTGTCACAACCGGCCACACCCCAAGGACGGTTGTGACAGTGGTTGAGGTCGGTAGTGACAGGAACAAAAATACAACAAAATGGTTTATAATGACTTTTATTGTTAGAAATATGACTATAACACAACATAATCTTCATAATATTTCGTATAGAAAGTTCATTAAATTATTTATTATTTAATTAATAATTAATAAAAAATAAATTACGAAAATTTAAAGAAGTCTCGCTTTCACGTCTTCATAAGCATCTTCACATTTACCAGATCAGACATTTATTAGACCGTGCTCTTTCGGTATTCCGCAGGCGTTTTCTGGGTATCTAAAAGCAAAACAACAAGAAAATATATGTCACAACCGTACCCACAAAATTTGTCACAACCGTACCCGACGCATACTTTCGAAAACAAAAATTCGCCATGACTTTGCCAAATAATCTACGTAAAAAGTAACCACCCGTAATTAACTACTAATGTTCAACTTATAACAAAAAAAAATCCGAGGTAATCTATCTGTATACAAATAACAGTGATTATTAAAATTAAACGAACAAAACAACTTACTTTTGACTGTTGAAAAGCAATGTGGGCCCCTGCTTACGTTAACACCGCGAGCTGGGTGACGCAATACCGGGGAACGCGTTCAGACTTGCATGCCGCTTCTCTCTCCCTTAGAACCCTTGCCCGCATTCCGTATAGTTTCGCTAGTACGAAGACTGTCACTACCGTAACCTGGCACAACCGTACCCAGTCTACCCTACAGGGGCCCGATCGGCATGCTATTATAAGTATTGGAATGATAAAAACGTATCGTCTTTGAGTAGGTAAGTCTGTCAGTGAGTGAGCGAGACGCGTTGAGATGTGATAAATGTTGAATGAAATTAAAATTAGAATGTTGTTCCACATTGGTTTTGTATTCTCTAAGGTTTCTTTGGGTCTTCATGCTTTCTCTATTTAATTAATAAAAAAGCGGCCAAGTGCGTGTCGGACCACGCACAACGAAGGGTTCCGTGCCTATTAAAAAGGTCGTATCGTTACTGAAATGTTAGTACACTTACGTCCTTTTGAAAATCTTTGAACCGATCTTGTTCAAAACAATTTTCGCTGAAAGAATTTAATAAGCCCTATGTCCATGATTTTTTTCATATTTTAAAATACACGGTTCAAATCGATTGATGTGCCTTTTTCTGTTTCAGTTTTATGTATGGAGTGCACCCCTAAAAATTTTTTTTTAGTAATTTAATTACAATACTACATATGTAGCGGCTAACAAAATACACCTATCCTCAAAATTTTATTCAAATTTATAGTTTTCGAGTAAAATGCCTGTGACATACGGACGGACAGACAGACAGACATGACGAATCCATAAGGGTTCCGTTTTTTGCCATTTGGCTACGGAACCCTAAAAAGTAACATAAAAAATCTACGCAAGTAAGGCAAGAACTTTTTTCTTATAATTCCCATTGAAAAAATGTGTAGGCGTCGATTTCGACGTTCCGTTTCAACCAACACAATGGTTCTTCAACCTCATAACCTGTCACTAACCAATTTAAAATTTAAGAAGAACTTCATCGTTATAAATAGCCTCTTCAGCTAATTCACCTCAAATACAGATTCTTGGTGTCTTCCAAACCACAAGGTTCTAAAATATTCCCCGCTACAACACTTAAGAGTCTTTTCCATTTCAAACGATATGGTTCACGAGGAGTGCTTCTAAATTTAGCCAGTCTAAAAATGAACACACTGGAATACCAACCTTGTTAAGCTGGACAATGGATTTAAACTCGCTGTTGATTAGTAATTGTCCTTTCGAGATGCCGCGCAGAGGTCTAGAACTTGTCTGAATGTCTGCCTACTTCAATTTTAGACTATGCGAGTCACTTCCTCAGAACCCGTGACATGCACAGAGCCTATAGCTATTTATTAGGTATACATATATCTATTTTCTTTACCTATATATTGCATATATAACGTCTCCGTATTGTTTTACTGCTGACCGAATTGGGTCATGTCAAGATGGCGAAGCATTTGTCTAAGTGCAACTATTTAAGTTGTTCTGCACATTCAACAATACAGCGATTAGTGTTGAATGCGTTTAGATCATAATCAAAGCAATCTTATGTGTGATGGTAATGATGATGCAAATGGTAAAAAAATATGTGACGTAAAACTAACCTTATAATAAACGTCTGGATTGCAAACTTCTTTTGACGAAAAAACATTTGATGCAGTTACCCAGAATTTATCGTCGCTCTAAGCTCCATTCATGTGGCTTAAATCCAGGGTCATGATTTAGAGTTTGTAAGTAATCAATTTTTGTCAAAGGTTTCACAAAATGCTAATTTGCGGTTACTCATTGTTCGTACAACGTAGTCATTTAGCAATTATGACGTTTCATCTTTACTTTCACATTTTATAACTAAGACAGTAAACAAACAAGATCTATCGATTACATAGTCCTTAATACAATCAAGACAAGATTTGAGTATTTCTTCCTGCCTTGCTAAGTAGGTAAGTCTTCCTGAAACTAAGACAATTTTGTAAGCATGACATTTTATGAACAAGTAATAATGCCTTGGTTAGAGTACTACTGAGACGTTTTGCACGCCAAGGCTACATGAAACGAAGGTCTTCAGAACCGAACCCGTTAAAATTGTGTAAACCGAAAATTATCTCAATGCTTCCACTCTTTGCTCAGCCGTGTACAGTCGGCGTCGTATAATTGGTAGCAGCCAAATATATCGTAACACGTCCTGGCTCTTACTATATAAATAAAAAAGCGGCCAAGTGCGTGTCGGGCCACGCGCAGGGTAGGGTTCCGTTGTTGCCCGTCTGGTACAGAATGCGGACTTAAAAAGGGCTTTTGGGGTTTTTATTATAGCTTACCCTCGTAAATAATCTTAAATATGATTATTTTTATATTAGGATAACACACCAATGTATAGGGTCGTTTCGCCGGTTACGCGACCACCTTCGGTTAGCGACCACCTGAAGGACAAGATTTTTTCTATTGAAGATAACGTGCCCTGAAAAAGCAACTCTACCGTCCACGGTAAAAGGTTCAAATTCTAATTTTATTCTACTGTTATGTCGGCGTAATTGGTTTATATACCCACGCCAAATTGCTGTGCAATTTAATTTCTTGCTTTCGATTATTTTTTATGGCTCATTGTTTGGTCGCTGGCCGTAGGAGCTTATTAGCCTATAAAAAAATAATGTGTCAACGATATGAAGTTGCCGATACATAATTGAGTACTATCGTCAACACAAAAAATTTAATCAGCTAACGACCATCCGTGCATTTTATGTGTATTGGTTCTATATAAATACAGGATGACCAGTTAACTGTGTTGGCGTTTGTATAGCGTAATAAATAAATTGTAGAATGAGCGAGCGAAGCGGACGAAGTTCTCCATTTCGACTTGCCCATAATAGTTATTTATGATACAAGTGCGGAAAGTAGGGAATTCCAAACGAGTGACAATGACCAAAACTATACCGCCGAAAAAAAACTGAAAAGCAACAAATAATAATCCTTTTTTATTTAGTTTAATAACTAAGTTCTCAAATTAATATAAGTGTACCTAAGTAATTTTGAGTTTTGCGCCGACTCAAAATTACTTAGGTACACTTAGATTAATTTAAGAACTTAGTTATTAAACTAAATAAAAAAGGTTTATTATTTTTTGCTTTTCAGTTTTTTTTCGGCGGTTAAATTTTATTGTTAAAAAGTTTTTATTTTTCGATTTTCGGTGGCTTACTTTAGTTAATTACTAACTTAATTACTAGTTATATGCAATAATTTTGATTACTCTCTGCATAATAATGTAGTCATACATTTCAATCGGTAAGTGAACAATCAATCATCCCCTGTTTTCCTACCCTTAGGGTTGAAATTTTTATTTAAAATTTATGTGGGACCAACTTCGAGGTACCCTTTCTATTAAAAAAATAATTATCAAAATCGGACTACTCGGAAAAAAGTAATGCGTGGTCATACATAAAAAAAAAGTATACGCGTTGACTTGAGAACCTCCTCCTTTTTTTTCGTCGGTTCAAAAACACGACCGTGAGTGAGTGAAAGACGCACTTTCAGAGCAAGTGCATTGTAACACCTGACCATAATGTTGTTGTGCGCATTGTGGCCAGGTGAAGACGTAAAATTGTGAGTACACCACCACGTTTAAAGCCGCCTAATTTCCGCACTTGTATCATAATAGTACATTACTTACCACAGACAGAGCTCTTTTTACGTCCTCGTGCGTCGTCTTGTTTTCGAATAGTAAGAAGCCAAACCTTTTCAGTATAATTACATGAATTTCTCAAATACAATAAATAGGTAGGTACAGTCAAGTGTAAAAATACTTACATACAAATATCTCCCATCGCGCTTATAATGATAATAAATCAGCCTATATACGTCCCACTGCTGGGCCTGTGCCTTCTCTCATAGATGACGGGGAACGGGCAGTAGTCCCCACGCTGGCCCAGTGCGGGTTGGGGACTTCACGTACACCTTTGAATTTCTTCACAGATGCATGCGGGTTCCTCACGATGTTTTTCTTCACCGAAAAGGAAACGATAAATATTAAATGATATTCCGTACATAAGTTCTGAAAAACTCATTGGCACGAGCTGGGATTCGAACCCACGACCGCCGCTTGACAGCCGCATGCCTAGACCACTGGGCTACCCTAGCTTGTGTCGGCGGATATACATAACCCATCAAAAACATAAATGTGAAAGGCTGCCAAGTTCGATACTATGGGAATGCTTCGCCTATAAAAGAAGTGAGATCTGAATAAGTACCAAGTTCCATAAAAATACCTCAAATCATAAATAGTTATAGGAATGCACACTTACTGATGAATGACAGTACTTTTTAATGATGTTACTTGGCAAGTTTTCACACACCACACACCTTTTCAATGCAATGAATCGACACTTTTGGACTGCAATGTGTCAAGTATATAATTTTCTATTAAAACTTGCCAAGTTACATCATTAAAAAGTACTGTCATTCATCAGTAAGTGTGCATTCCTATAACTATTTATGATTTGAGGTATTTTTATGGAACTTGGTACTTATTCAGATCTCACTTCTTTTATAGGCGAAGCATTCCCATAGTATCGAACTTGGCAGCCTTTCACATTTATGTTATTGATGGGATTTCATTTATTTTTGTTAGGTGTAGGTTATTTATTATTTTTTTATCACTTTTGCTTTAGGAAATGTCTCATTCCACTTAGGTATGTACTTTATACTATACCCTGTATACTAAGCGTCTAATTCTTTTTTCTACGCTTGCGTGGCACTGTCTGGATCCCTTTATTGGAAATGGAACAGTTTTATTGTTCTTGTCTTTAAGACAAACATGTATTGTCTTAAATTGGTACATACCAATTTAAGACAATACATGTTTGTCTTAAAGACAAGATACATATCTAAATTTAAATAAGTCTTATCTCATTTCCACTCCATACCTATTACCTACTTATAGTAGAACAAAATTAGACATTCGTTGTTTTCGAAACTGACTCACACTTGGCCGTTTTCAGATTTTTACTTTATTTCGACCTAAAGACAAACCTTCGAGCCAAATTTCAGGTCGGTACGACCATTGGAAGATAGACCCATTTAGTTCATTATGACTTCATAGTAGAACAAAGTTACACCTTCGCTATTTTTAAAACTGACTCACACTTGGCCGTTTTCAGATTTTTCCCTTTACTTTGACCTTAAGACCTATCTCCATGCCAAATTTCAAGTCAGTACGACCATTGGAAGTGGTCTAGGTTTTTGATGAGTGAGTCAGTGAGTCAGTGAGTCAGTGAGTGTATAGTAAAAATAGCGATTTTCTGACGTCAATATCTCAAGAACTGCTATAGGTAGAATAATGAAATTTTGTATTCTAGACAATTAAGGGGATGTTAACAGACACTCGAAATTTCATATGCGTAGATAAAATATGTTGCGAGTTATAGGTTGGTCGAAATTGGCCCGAAATGGTTCGTGTAATATAACCCACGGCCGGTGTGTCGCTTTTTTTTGCTCGAACTTGGCGGACACACTGCCGTGTCTAGATAAGCTACAAAAACATTGGAAAACTAAGGGATTCAGATCGTAGGTCATTGGCGTATGGGAACCCCTTATCCCCTTAAGGTTTCGAGGTACCTACGTATTTATTTATGAGAGAATGAAATCGATATATAAACTTCATAGCTCAATAATAAAAAGAAGTACTTCAACCACCAATGCATTTTCTGTCAGTCAACCAATGGGCTGTACAGAAAACATACATTGAGCAATGAGCATGGTCACGCATGGCGTGTCCGTTGTCCTTGACTAAATCACCGTGAAATCGTGTCCCGGTGTTTAACTCATTCCGTGTCGCGATGTGTAAATTGGTGTTCAGTGTTACGCTACGCGTGATTTAGGCAATTAAATGCCTGAGACTCGAGTATCTGGAATAGTTTAGGGAAACCTGTAATTGCCCATACTACTGTGTATTATACCATAAGTTACATACTTTGTATCGCTGTTGGTTTTCTGAATAAATAAGTATGATGGACCATATTTATACTGTGTGTTACCGCCATGCGGGCTGTTTTTTTTAAGTAGGGTACATTAACGGAGTTATTTAACTTAATTATGACCTTAATATAGATACATTTAACTTTAATTCAGACTTCATAAATTTTCTAACAAAATTTAAATTGCCAGCAAAGTAAATTGACAACTAAGTGTAAATGACAGCTCTTCATACTTTGTTTAGTACGGCGTCATACACCTAGTCCATTGAAGGTATGTATTTTGGAAAATTAATTGCGCAGTTAATTTATATAATTATGTTTTTCAAATGCATGCAAACAATTGCTAATGGAACATAAATTATTATCAGTTTTAATAAATGCCCGCATGCCGGTAATACACTGTATGTAAGTTGTATGCACTCACATTTTTACACTTGACTGTACCCTACCTATTTGAGTTGTGTAACGCTTTGGTTTCTTACTATTCGAAAACAAGTCGACGCGCGACGACGACGTAAAAACAGCTCTGCCCGGCTAGCACGATAGGTTTTACGGTCACGTTTAATTGTTTATTGGTTTTCGAACGCGTCACGTCGTTAAAACGTATAATTGAGATTACTGAATGTGGCCAACTTTTTATAAAACTGTCAACGTAATAGGAATCTTCTTCCTCGGACGATAGAGTAGCTTATTGAATGGACTACTTCGATGCAATTCGCCCAACTCAAATAATCTCAAGCATGCTGGTTCGTAGAATTAGTTACGACCCATTAAGTTTAAGTAAGATCGCGATAAACTTATTACACTGATTCACAGTACGTTAGTCGGAGTTCAGAACTAGTAAAACTTTACTGTTCAATGGTTTACGATTGCATAAAGTTCGCTTGATGAAATGAATTCAACAAATCGGCTTGGGCCTGCCTCCCTTTAAGGGGAATAGCTACCTACGCAATATACTTAATCATTTTTGAAACGCTGTGTCTATCAATAAACAGCTAAATGAATCTAAACAATACACAAGGTAAACTTTCACATTTAATTAATTCCTTGTAGCGCATTAAGAGCGGGGGGCGTACCGCCAGGGAAAACATCAGAAAACACCCGCGTGCCCCGCACCTGCTGCGCTGCCCCCCTAGCACGCTAGGTTTTATGCCCGACATAAAGCATTTGTCCCTCTTGCACTCGCATTTTTGCCAGAATGGGACGAATGCTTTATATCCGACATAAAACTTAGCGTACTAGCTCCCCTGATGTGTCTATTGCTGCCCCGCTCCTTCTCGCATAGTCTATGCCCCAACAGTCAGTTGAAACATGATTAATAACAATAAGTGATAATTACAATAAGTGAGTAGAAAGACTTGTACTAAAATAACAATTGACGTTCGCCTCGATGAAAATGTTGCTCCAACGGCATTTTTTATGGTAAGCCGCGAAATCAGAGTAAATTCTGTCAAACGAACTAGCGTACTGTCTAGCGTTTTTTGGCAGGATATGTTCTTACTGTTTATACTGTATTGACAAAACATTATATTATAAAGAATAGGCAATGCTCTCTAGTCCATATTTTACGACACTGAAATCATGTAAATTTTCGTATGAGATCTCGCGAGATTGTGAGATTGAGCGGTGCATTACACATGCTGATTAAAAAAAAAGCATTTATATGAAGATGGTGGGGTCAAAGGGGAAATCCTTCAGTTTGTATATAACTCCTCAATGGTTCCTACGAGTGTAGAGGCAGATCTTGCAAAGTGAATACGCCACGGGGTACTTGGCGTGCAAAATGATGAGTAATCTATCAGATGAAACTCTTAACATGCTGCGGTTCGTGAGACTCCATTTTCAAATATACTTTCCATATAAAACATTGCATACGTTTTCACTCGAAACCCCCTTATGGGTAAGACTGGCTTTTTGGTCTCGCAACATCTTGGCTACGTCTGAAATGTCGCGAGATTGCATTCCCCAGTAACGAACGAGTCTTGAATGAATGCCTTCATTGAGTACTCTTTTTTGTCATTCAGATGCAGGGGAAATCGGAAGACGAGGCGACAGAGGAATCCGATGGTTCGGGGATGGAGAGCGACGACCCACTGACGGCGTCCGATACTAAATACGGGAAGAGCTTCAGGTACCCTTAGCTTCTTCGGTTGTCAGTTCGTTCGAATGCGACTGGTCCACTGCCACTTGGTCTGGTGAGGTAGGGCACAGCGAAATGTCATCCCGCTCGAATTTGGAGCAGCCCAACTGGGGAAGTACCTCCGTCTTGCAGAAGACCACATCCATAATAACACTATCACTGGCTCTGTAGTAGTGTTGTGTTCCTGGTGGTGAGCAAAAGTCGCCAGAGCTCCCGAGGATGCGTTGTGTTGAGAGCGAGGGTTTTTTTTTTGTTTAGAAAGATGTATAGTCATATAGATGTTCATCCAAAGGCACACATCTTTATTCCAGGAAGAGAAGCTACTTTGGCTGCTAAATACTAGAGGCTCTTACACACAATGTATATGCGAATGAGGTTTAATCTTGCCGCGTAAATTAATCTAGTGGGTTCAACTTGCGTTTGTCGGACTATGTATATGATGCCTGACTATATTGCCTATAGTCAAATATAGGTTAAAGACAGTATACCGGACTTCTAGTAATCCATACTCGGAGTCTCTCAAGAGTGCTCATACAGGATTGGAATGCCCTAGCCAGCAGTCTAGTCCGTGAACTGGCAGGAGCTAGAAGCCCTATGGAGTCTGTGACAGTAGCGGCCAGCGGGGCCCTGGGCATTTGCCCAGAGTGCCCGACCGGAAATGACGCCATCATTTGCCAACAGCAAGTGGAGTGACCAACAGGATACACAACCCTGACGCCCCCTGACTGTATGCTTGTCGGACAAAATACCCAACCATTATTTATTTATTTAAATCTAATAGTTCAAAACGGAAACGTGGCAGGCCTCGCCGGCGATGGCGGGACGAGCCAGACTCGTTCTCAAAAGATTGGCCACAAGAAGCTCAGGATCGAGAACACGGGGAGGCCTTTGCCCAGCAGTGGGACACTACAGGCTCCCAATATTTTTTTTTTACATCAAGCAACAAGGCCCATATTACAAATACCTTAAAGACTAACATACATATCAATATAGAATTATGAATAACTACAAAACACACAAGCGACGTTTTTCGCAATTTCGTGGTGTCAGGTAACCGACCGCGAAAACGTCGGAACTTGACTCCCTTCGGTCAAAAATCTTCCTTAGTGAAGGTCGATAGATGGTCTGTCGGAACCACGTTGGAACTCTGAACACAAGGAAATTAAAATTCACGTCATGGCGAGTCTCGAACCTCACGACCCCCAGGATGAAACCGGTCTTCACGCGCACATACTCCACTGCTTCCGCTGCCTTCGTAGTGGCACCTTCGCTGCACCCGGTACACGTAAAGCTGCGTCGAAGGTGTAGCAGGACGCAGTAGGTAATTTGGTCCAGTCGGTGCGGTACCGCACAAGTATGCGATCAATGAAGAATGAACACTATGTACCTAATTGGAATATGGTTGTCAACAGGCACTTCACCCGGGAAGCGCTGCCCAGGCTGGACAACTACAGGAACGTGTTGTCCCTCCACGCCGCGCCGCGGCCCACCCTCGACGAGCTACACAATGCTTCCCTCTCTAGGAAGGTGAGTGACCTGAATCTTGCACCGTTTGGTACATGACTATACGTGATACAACCGATCGACCGCCCGCCTGTTTTCGGCCAGGCCTTCTTTCATAACATGGGAGTATGCTTTCCAAATTGTTCTTTTAAATCTCTGACAGCTTTGTCTCCTGTGTTGTGGCCGTCAAGTGGCTGACAGACCTTAAAATTAATTTAAAGTTGTACTTATTATGTTTCGGTTTTCGATGCCGTACGATTATATTATAAGCTACGGTAGCCTAGTCGTTTAGGCATGCGGCAGCCCAGCGGCGGTCGTGGGTTCGAATCACGGCTCGTAAACATCGTGAGGAAACCGGGCTAATCCCAGTAAGTTCTAGTTTTCCCTCTGGTTTGGAAAGTCAGATGGCAGTCGCTTTCGTAAAACTAAATAATTTTTCAACTCGGTCTTCGAGTAATCGTAAGACATACATAAAAACCGACATTTCGACGAGTTGAGAACCATTGTCCTATTTATTTTCTATGATAACCTGGGAATAAAGGGGGTGGCATAGAGTCGAAAAATTTGTATGTTTTCATCACACTTGCTCGTCAATGGCGTTATTACTTGCGAGCGTACAGAGCAGTTATAGCCGTTTTACCTCTCACGGGCTGTTAAGTTTAGTTTTAAAATATAGCCCACTCATACTTCACTTCGGACTGAGGATGTTTCCAATCAGCCAAGGTGTATTTCATATCTTCAAAAATTTGCTACAACCAACTTTTAATATGTGTAAAACATATCTTTATATTAAATTTGACTGCAATTTAATGTTTACTATTTATTACAAATGTATTTTTCATCACACTTGTTCGAATGTATAATGTTTTTAAGTATTTTCAAATCATGGCTGTGGCCGAATGGTCTTTGCCATACGCGCCTCACGTCAAATTCAAAAAATGGACGACTGACATGTTGCAGTTTTTATTACGATTTTTATTAATTTCATCGAAAATGTATTTATTTCCTCGCAAATGTGATGAAAAACATTGTGTATAACACACGGGCGTCAGAATATTGCAATATTGCTTCTGATAGACTCTTGTTCGCAATATTCCACTTACGCCCCTCGTTAAACAATGTACTATTGTATCAGAATGAACACATACCGGAAATGGAAAGTCTCTATGTAAAGAATGAAATGAAATGGAAATTATTGAATCGTAACAAACAAAAAAACATGTATCTATTACATACATACAAAGACTTAAACCTATTTGTTTTGTTACGAAATGGTCTCGCCTCAGGATAACGCTGGCTCACGAGCCAGCGCTGGTCTTCCGGCGAAGGCGAATCCTTTATCGAGACTAGTATAGTTTTTTATTTTTGTTACAATCAACAGTATTTCTATGAATTGTGTCAATGCCACCGATAAAGTTGAGAATGCGAGGAAAATAGCAAACACCACATGTACCTAATTGTTATTTTCAGTAGTTCTTTATGTTAGTTTACCGATGCCATTGTTTCATGACAAAGATATGTTCACACTTTTGCACCATATTATCGTGCAATAAGGCAAAAAAAATACTTTTATAATGTGTACAGAAATAACATGAAAGTCAAAAGTTTTTCTTTCCTATAGAACTTAGCTTTACGTTTAGCTTTTTATAAAAGCTACGGTAGCCTAGTGGTTCAGGCGTGCGGCTGTCAAGCGGTCGTCGTGGGTTTGAACTCCGGATCGTACCAATGAGTTTTTCCTAACTTATGTACGGAATATTTACCGTTAGCTTCGTGAGGAAACCGGTCTAATCCCAATAAGTTCTAGTTTTCCCTCTGGGTTGGAAGGTCAAATGTCAGACGCTTTCGTAAAAAGTAGGTCAAATCTTGGGAACCTCATAATACTCTGGAAACTCTTCCAATGCCACATCATCATAATATTATCGGTATAAAAAGAATTGGATTCGGCTCAGGGACCCAAATAATGTATCTATACTTACACTTTTCATCCAAGTAGGTTCAACGGCCGAAGCCTCTGAAAGTCGGTTTGTTAATGGGCCGCGACTGTCCGCGTGGAACTCGTTTTCGTCCTAGCTCCATACAAACTTGGGAAATCATCTTCTAAACGCGTGAAATTTGGGGGGGGGGGGGGATCCTGAAACAATTGTCTCTGAGAAGGGCGGCTTAGAGCAAATAAAATTATGGATGTCTTTAGTAGTTCGGCAAGACATTGTTCACTGAATCTGTGGTAAAATAATATATTACTATTGGTTGGCATTCAAAGAATTCTTTTATTTTACAAGCTTTTATTTAACTTACAATGTATGTATTATTGTTTAACTATGTTTTTTCGGGTGTAATCTTGCAACTCAATTTTGAAGCAGATATCTTCAACCGATTGACCTTACATGTTGGGTATTAGTATAGTTTGTATGACAATTCAACATTATGGTATCATCGAGCTGATCTGATGATGGAGACAGGAGGTGGCCATGGAAATTGAGGACTTAACGGACGCCACCCCCTTGAGTTTGGGTATACAGAAAAGTACCAAAAATGTTTTTTTAGATAGAAACTTATTTCAAATACAACATTGCGTCCATAACGCTAAAATAGCCACAGCAAGTAGTGCCCCAGATATGAGCTGGCTAATAATGGGATAATACAGATTATCTACTCAGGGCAATGCGAGTGACGTGGAAAGGTACCGGCAATTACTGAACTCATTAGTTAATTGACCTCGTTTGTTATGGTTAAAGGTAACTGCCGCATGACCTTAGATCGTTTAAGATTGAGATGTAAAGACGTATAATTGTTGCTGGAGAGATATGTCCTAATTCATAAACGTATAAAACCTATTTTTATTAGAATACCGTTAAATGATTCGACCTAATGACGGGAATCCGTACTAATATTATAAATGCGAAGGTATGCCTGTGTGTCTGTGTCCTCTTCACGATTAAACCGTTGAACCGATTTATCCATGGGAAGGACCTAGGATAGTTTTTATCCCCTAAGGGGGTGAAATGGAGTTGAAAGTTAGTATGGAGCTACGATATAAAGCAGTTCCAGGCGGACGAAGTCGCGGGCAGAAGCTAGTAGTACCTAAATAAAGTATATTTGAAACGTTTTTTGTGACTTCGATTAATTCGCTCATTATGAATATTTATAATTATAACTGAACGGAAAGGTAGCATCCAAGCTAGCCATATTCTAAGGCACTAGTAAGTAAGATAATATATAAGTACATTTACACTAGGGATTTTGATTGACAGACAAATTAGAAACGTATGATACATCAAAAGCTAGTTAGTATGAAGTTTGTTAGGAAATAGGAACGAGTCACGTCTCGATTTACTATGGTTGTTTGGTTGAAGTTTGTATGTCGGGAGGAATCTCCGGAATGTTTGAAATCAGATTGGTAGTAATCTGATTTTAAAAAATACTATAAAATGAGCGTTCAGGATACATATAAGCTATATTTTAGTACCTATAGGCTGTCTGGGTTCTAGTATAATAGTTGCTAGTATAACAATATTAACAAAAAAGCATGAACTTTGTTTGTAGTTACGCAAATTCGCTCGAAAACCGTTTGTAATAGGTAACTAGCTTCTGCCCGCGACTCCGTCCGTGTGGAAGTCGTTTAGCTACATACGAACTTTCACCTCCCCCTTTACCACCCCTGTAGGGAATGATTTCCGAAAAAGTATCCTATTTCCTTCCGCGGGATTCAAACTATACGCATTTCATCTCAATCGGTTCAGCGGTTTAAGCGTGAACAGTACAGGTTATGTGATTTTACCCCAATTTGTCAGTACAATATGTTAAAGTTATAATTGAGTGTAGTGTACAGATGTAGCAATCCGACCACATGTTCATGCAATTTCTCAGTACAACTCGTTTGACAGTTGGATCAGCAGCGCAACATGCCTACATACGATAGCAATTAATCAGCTTCTGATAAATTGGGGCTGACAAATCATAACATGTATATACCCCATAATAGACAGACAGACATCGCATCATAATATCATCGTCATCGCATTTATAATATTAGTATGGATCTGCCTGAAGTTTTCCTTAAGGGGCCCTAACAGTCCACTCTATGGTCAAAGAGGTCTGTACCCAAACCTATTAGCCAGCTTTATCTTGCATCATCAGATGATAGGTGATACTTGACACTTGAGTTTCAATTAACAGTGTACTATGGTTACCTTTGATAAAGCCCTCAGGTCACACGGTTGACCCTCGTTAAGATAATTCGCTATGTGATCTGTTAACCTTTTAATAAGTGCATTGATTATTGCACCACTGGATGTGGATGAGTCAAGCGTAAATTATAACCTTATTGCATTGACATCGCCTACACATATGTATGGTGGGGTTATTACGGCAAATTCACCGATCAAACTAAGCCCCATTTTATCCTCCATGCGTTATTCGCGGTTATTATGCGCTGAAAGAGCCCGAGGTCCGCTTTGACACGTATTCCCAAGATTTGGCATATGCACTAGATTTACGAAAGCGACTGCCATCTGACCTTCCAAACCAGAGGGAAAACTAGACCTTATTGGGATTAGACCGGTTTCCTCACGATGTTTACCTTCACCGAAAAAGCTAACGGTAAATATTCCGTACATAAGTTCCGAAAAACTCAACGATACGAGCCGCTATTCGAACCCAGGACCGCCGCATGCCTGAACCACTACTTTACCGTAGCGTAGCAAACTAACTCCATATTTGTTAAGGCCTGTATTCACTTTGATTAGTGCGAGTGCGAGTGATTAGTGCAGGTGCTTAGTGACGATGTGTGGACAGCGACTGATTAGTGCAAGTGATTAGTGACGATGTGTGGACAGCGACTGATTAGTGCAAGTGATTAGTGACGATGTGTGGACACCGACTGATTAGTGCAAGTGATTAGTGACGATGTGTGGACAGCGACTGATTAGTGCAAGTGATTAGTGACGATGTGTGGACAGCGACTGATTAGTGCAAGTGATTAGTGACGATGTGTGGACAGCGACTGATTAGTGCAAGTGATTAGTGACGATGTGTGGACAGCGACTGATTAGTGCAAGTGATTAGTGACGATGTGTGGACAGCGACTGATTAGTGCAAGTGATTAGTGACGATGTGTGGACAGCGACTGATTAGTGCAAGTGATTAGTGACGATGTGTGGACAGCGACTGATTAGTGCAAGTGATTAGTGACGATGTGTGGACAGCGACTGATTAGTGCAAGTGATTAGTGACGATGTGTGGACAGCGACTGATTAGTGCAAGTGATTAGTGACGATGTGTGGACAGCGACTGATTAGTGCAAGTGATTAGTGACGATGTGTGGACAGCGACTGATTAGTGCAAGTGATTAATGACGATGTGTGGACAGCGACTGATTAGTGCAAGTGATTAGTGACGATGTGTGGACAGCGACTGATTAGTGCAAGTGATTAGTGACGATGTGTGGACAGCGAGTGATTAGTGCAGGTGCTTAGTGACGATGTGTGGACAGCGAGTGATTAGTGCAGGTGCTTAGTGACGATGTGTGGACAGCGACTGATTAGTGCAAGTGATTAGTTGGCTGTGCAGTAAAGTGAATAGAAGCGTGTTCTATTTTTTTGCGAGTGGACTGCGAGTAGCCACGTCCCGCGCGCCCTCCCTTCCCCCTCACTCGCAGCGTGCCTGCCACTAAACACCTGCACTGCACTCGCAGTGAATTGGACACTACTCGCACTACACACCTGCACTCCCACTAATCACTCGCACTAGCACTAATCAAAGTGAAACCAGGCCTTTAGGTACAATAGAATAAGCATACTGTATTTATTTAAGTACAGGAACAGACATCAGTATATAAATCAACATATATTAATAGTGCAACGAAACGGTCAGCTCAGGCGTAGGCATATATTTAGATATAAATATTTAAATTGTATACTCAGAAACAAATTTTCATGCTAAAAATCACACAAATATTTGCACCTTAATAAATGATTCAAATAATATTAAGATTGAATTTGCAGATTACTTAAACTTTAGAATTCCCAACTACTGATAAGTAATTATCTAAAGATTTTTCTAAATATATAATTTATTCACGCTAAGATATCTTTTTAACAATAAACTAATATAAAACTCGCTTTTTCTGTGTCATAATGTATACTGTCATTGTAATAAGCTTAATTTACTGCAGCTGAATAACTGTTGATTCCGCGTTTCTTCTTGACAGTTTGGTGAGGTAGGGCACAGCGAAATATCATCCTGCTCGAATGTGGAACAGCCCAACTGGGGTAGTACCTCCGCCTTGCAGAAGACTACAGCCATAATAACACTACTACTTGCTCTGTAGTAGTGTTGCTTTCCTGGAGCAGAGCAAGGTCGCCAGAGCTCCCGAGGACGCGTTGTGTTGAGAGCGAGGGCATTTGTTCTTTCTGCTGTCAACACGGCGAATCCTCAAACATATCAAGGGTCGGCAACGCCCATGTTACTCCTTTGGAGTTGCATGCGTCTATTGGCTGCGGTGTCCGCTTACCATCAGGCGGGCCGTACGCTTGTTTGCCACCGACGTTGTATTAAAAAAAAACATTGGCCTACTTAGTTAATCTACTTATAAATACAGAAACGCTGGTAGGTTTTAACTTATAAGTGCCATTGTGGCCTACTTGCAGAATAAAGTCAATTTGTTCCATTTATTAAGTCTTAAACACTTCGCTAATAGAAAGGTTGTTTCCAGCCAGGCCAGACCCTGGAGAAGGATGCCGAGGGCCCGGCGCCGCCCAGCACCAGCCTCAAGTTCGGCTGGATCAAGGGCGTGCTGATGCGGTGCCTGCTCAACATATGGGGCGTGATGCTGTTCCTCCGGCTGTCCTGGGTGGTCGGCCAGGCGGGCGTGGGTATGTACATTATCATCATCATATTAATCACTAAATGTAGGTTGTAGTATAGTACGGCTTTTCCCAGGTGAATTTTTCGCTTCGAGCCCTAATCTTTCAAACAAAGACCATTGTCTCTGTTATCGCATAGCCGCTAGCTACTGAGTAAGCACGCGCCACAACAACATTCATATTGAAAAACAAACCTACTACATTGTTTTCATTTAACTTAAACCTAGGTGATAGAGCGTCCAGGGAATATGTCAAATTCTAATCAAATGAATGGACTACAAAATAGCTTTCAAAGTGACTCTTCGAGTTATGTTGGAATGAGTTTAATTAAACGTGGCATGGTTCAGTCCCTTTTAATTACTATGATATTTGTCCGAATATCTTGTGACGATGTAGCGTATGTGATTATAAATTATAGCTTGCTAAAAGATAATGTTGATTTGAAATCAACGTTTTTGAAAACTATCCTTGTGCGCGAGAGTGATAGCCTTTCTTATTAGAAACGCGCAACATGTCGCATACCAACATTATACTAGTATGTTAAGTTAGGAAGACTTTTTTTATTGAGTCTAGCTGCCAGCACGACGGCCCGCACGCATGCACGACACGCATGTTCTAGAGAATTTAGGAAAACCCACACGGGATAAATGTCCTCCCAAAAAGACTATAATTGAAATTGAGAATATTTATATCGGACCGTGATACATATCGTGTTAGTTACAAAAGACTTAATACCTATTGTTAGTTATTACGTTACGCACAAACAAAGCAAAATAAGGCAATACAACAAAACAATACAAAACAATGTCGTTATTATATCCAGTGATGCTTAAAAGGTACGGTAGGTAGGTAGGTATACACAGGTCAAAGATGTTTTTTAATTGGATAAGTGTCCCCACCCTCAACGTACCAACGTACAAAGCTAAAACCTTCCAGAACTTTCCCCTTTATGATATTAATATAGACTTGAAAACGTGAAAGTATTATTTCGAAATAACGCTGACATCAAAACCATACCCGGCTGTTTGCCTTTCTTATATACATACCTGCCTATCTATCTTATTGTATTATGCATGGAAGTGTGTTATAAGAAGGTATCGTAAAAGCAATAGCAAACGTACTTACTCGTTTTATCGTATGGGGTGTCCAAATAGGCCAAATGTGTACGCTATTGACTTTGGCGATGACGTCACACGGGCTGGGATGTATCGGGTGCTATATTTATATTTGATATCAGTTCTGCATGCGCAGAATTAGATGCATTATGTCGAAAACTGAACCATGTTATGAAATAGAACGTAGATAGAACTGTATTACATTAAGTCTTGATTATATGAAAGCTATGTCCATTAGCTCGATTGTGACATGATTTCGGTTGTTACATATTCCCTAGACGCTTGGAATTAGAAGCCAGGCAAGGCTGAATAATTCGCTAGAATGGAATGTGCCTGTTACTTTTATTGACGAGGAGGTGGGAAGGCGTAATACTTTAAACACGGGACTAAAGATAAATCTATCTATACTTATTCATATTTAAAGTTTGTATCTAACGGGTAATCCCCCGGAACTCATCTGATTTTCAAAATTTATTAGTATATAACTTAGACTTTAAGGATCGACGCAGGCTATATTTTAAATTTCAATTACATGTAATTGCAATTACGTTTAATTTAATTACATGTACTTAATTAACTATGGCCCAAAACTGGTAAAGAGCATCTGTAATATTTTGTTGGGTGACTTCTGTTTTCTATGCCCTAGACTCTTGATTTCATACTATTACTATCTGTCTTGACGAGCTACGATAGCCTAGTGGTTTAGGAATGCGGCTGTCAAGCGGCGGTCGTGGGTTCGAATCACGGCGCGTACCAATGAGTTTTTCGGAACTTACGTACGGAATGTTTACCGTTAGCTTTTCGGTTAAGGAAAACATCGCGAGGAAATCGGTCTTATCCCAATAAGGTCTAGTTTTCCCTCTGGGTCGGAAGGTCAGATGGCAGTCGCTTTTGTAAAACTAGTGCCTATTAGGTGTCAAAGCGGACCCCGGGCTCCTTTAGGGTTACTACCGGGAATAACGCTAGGAGGAAGATGACTATTCTTGACGATACTATAAATGTTAGCATTTATATTATCATCACCAGTTGTAGTATATAATGTGTCCGTTGTTCCATCGGCAGCGCAGTCTATCCTGCTCATCATGACGACCTCCGTGGTCACCACCATCACGGCGCTGTCCATGTCCGCCATAAGCACTAACGGCGTCATCAAGGGAGGTACGTGTAACGGGAAATACACTTTTACAGTTTTCATTTATCACCACTCCTTGCAAATTTCTTATTTTCGGCACTTGTATCGTAAATAAACATAAATAATAGCATTAACAATTCAAAATTATAATAATAACAGATGCAAACAAGAATAATAATGTCAAATAAAAGACTTACTCGCCTCTATTTTTCTCCAGGTGGCACTTACTACATGATATCTCGCTCGCTCGGCCCCGAGTTCGGCGGCAGCATCGGGCTGATATTCTCGATGGCCAACGCGGTCGCCTGCGCCATGTACGTGGTCGGGTTCGGCGAGTCGCTCATCACACTCATACCCGAGTCCGCCTACATGGTCAGCAAGGCCTGGGTGAGTAGTCTCTGTCACTCCAAGTACAACTTGCTATGTGTTGTCTCGCTCGCTCGGCCCCGAGTTCGGCGGCAGCATCGGGCTGATATTCTCGATGGCCAACGCGGTCACCTGCGCCATGTACGTGGTCGGGTTCGGCGAGTCGCTCATCACACTCATACCCGAGTCCGCCTACATGGTCAGCAAGGCCTGGGTGAGTAGTCTCTGTCACTCCAAGTACAACTTGCTATGTGTTGTCTCGCTCGCTCGGCCCCGAGTTCGGCGGCAGCATCGGGCTGATATTCTCGATGGCCAACGCGGTCACCTGCGCCATGTACGTGGTCGGGTTCGGCGAGTCGCTCATCACACTCATACCCGAGTCCGCTTACATGGTCAGCAAGGCCTGGGTGAGTAGTCTCTGTCACTCCAAGTACAACTTGCTATGTGTTGTCTCGCTCGCTCGGCCCCGAGTTCGGCGGCAGCATCGGGCTGATATTCTCGATGGCCAACGCGGTCGCCTGCGCCATGTACGTGGTCGGGTTCGGCGAGTCGCTCATCACACTCATACCCGAGTCCGCCTACATGGTCAGCAAGGCCTGGGTGAGTAGTCTCTGTCACTCCAAGTACAACTTGCTATGTGTTGTCTCGCTCGCTCGGCCCCGAGTTCGGCGGCAGCATCGGGCTGATATTCTCGATGGCCAACGCGGTCACCTGCGCCATGTACGTGGTCGGGTTCGGCGAGTCGCTCATCACACTCATACCCGAGTCCGCCTACATGGTCAGCAAGGCCTGGGTGAGTAGTCTCTGTCACTCCAAGTACAACTTGCTATGTGTTGTCTCGCTCGCTCGGCCCCGAGTTCGGCGGCAGCATCGGGCTGATATTCTCGATGGCGAACGCGGTCGTATTAGCGCTGGCCACACTGGTTACCGCTATTAGGTTACAATCAATGATGGAATATAAAACTATCACACAAAAAAAAACTAAACGAAAATCGGTTCATCCGTTTGGGAGCTACGAAACCACACACAGACACGTTAAACTTATAACACCCCTCTCTTTGCGTCGGGGGTTAAAAAGAGGTAGCTATACGTTGTCTATACGAAATTCCGTGTGTAAAAATGGCCACCAAATCTGACAGCTGAGACACGTTTCCTTTGACGACCCGAAACTGAGGCAAGTTCGAGGCAAACTGGTGCAATTGACTCAGTTTTTGTCAGCAACTCTTGGAGCGCTTTTAACTAGAGGTGCGCCGAATATTCAGCTGTTATTCGGTACGTATGTTGTATTACAACACTCATTTTACGTAATCTATTTGAACAACTGTTTTTGTAGTTTAACAAATTAGTACTTCATTTATTTATATAGTTACAAACATATTTCGTAATGTTTGTCGCATAATGCCGCTTTTGTCTAAACAATGTTATACAAGTAAAGTTTGTATTCATTCTTAAAACGGATTAGCAATGGTAAACGGCGGAAAGAGCCAAACAAAATAACATTTTTAAATAATTTTTGAATAATTTGACTAATAATAATGACTGAATGTATGAATAATATAAGAAAGGTTTGTTTACATCTGTCTTACACTCGTCAATCGGAGCCTATTGGTGAATAGCAACAATATCATATACTATGGATCTTGCAGTGCAGCAAAATGTTCTTTTATGACGTCACGGCTTCATGTCATCTCTTTCTAGCTTTGTGATGAGTTGCTATAACTTGAAACACAAACACTGCGACATTTTTATAAAGACATGCTCTACGCTATTAATGTTATATTTCATTTCGTTATAATTTTACAAAATTAAATGCAAAAGAAAGTTAATTATACTGAAATTAAAATGTATTGACTTTTCTATATATAACTCCAAAAATACCAACGCAACCAAAATCCTGACTTTGACGGTATGCTCGTGCTGCTTGTTCTGGCAATACTAATGAGAAAAGTATGGCGGTTAATGTCAAGTAACTTTCATCAATTCAAACGTAGGACCTAATTTTAAGTAAGTCATGTCAACATTTCATTGCAAGTTTGAGAAAAATGTATTTGAAGATAATAAGATGCCATCTTAGGTAGTAGGATGATGTAATGGGAATAATTTGCATATTATAGGAGTATCAATTCCTCAGTTATTCCTAACGTATGCAGACTCATGGACACCCTAAAAGAAAGAGATGACAGGAAGACGTGACGTCATTCAAGGTCAGTTTTCTTGTTTCATAACATTGTTTGAATGGCAACATCCAGTATGTATATAAGATTCTTGGTGACTAGACAGCACTATTCGGAGTTCAAGTCTGGAAGTCCATAAATAGAAGAACAGTTGATGACGTCAAGCTGTCGCCCCCGAGGCTGGGGCTTCCGGGTCACGCTACTCGTACTTCTTGAAAAGTTATCAAATAATAGTACATTATTGTCGAAGCAAGCGAATAAGGCAATTGCTGGCTGAGTATTAGTTTTGAACGTACGACCTAGGGAGGGCGTTTAATTTACGAATCCAGCATGTTCCCTTCCGGCTGAGACAAATATAGTGCTTTTCTCAAAAAAAAATGCAAGTAAACAAAAATATACTTTCTGAAAATGATGAGGCATGCTTTTCTCGCCACTTGATGCAGAGTTCGGTGAGAATGCAATATTTAGCACCATTGAGCTGATCTGACGATGGAGACAGGTGGCTATGTCAACTCCTGAACTACACAAGATAGACCCCTCGTGTTTGGGCTCATTGGAACCCTCTCAACGAGTAGATTGTGCAAAAAAAGTACAGACGGCAGAAAAGCTTGTACCAAAATATTATTAACTAACTTCTGCCCGCAACGCGACTCCGTCCGCGTGGAACTCTTTTATATCGCAGCTCCATACAAACTTTTACCCCCCATTTCACCTCCTTAGGGGATGATTTCGGGGATAAAAACTATCCTATGTCACTCTCCATCCCTTCAACTATCTCCACTTAAAAAATCACGTCAATTCGTCGCTCCGTTTTGCCGTGAAAGACGGACAAACAAACATACACACTTTCGCATTTATAATATTAGTTTGGATATGGAAGTATAGATTAGTATGGATGGATTGTACTTTATTTAACCCCCGGCGCAAAGAGAGGGGTGTTATAAGTTTAACGTGTCTGTGTATCTGTGTGTCTGTGTATCTGTCTGTGGCATCGTAGCTCCCAAACGGATGTACCGATTTGGATGCGGTTTTCTTCTATCATAGATCATTTTATCCCAAGCGTTTCTAAGCCATGTTTCATGAAAATCTGTTCAGCTGTTTTTGAGATATTGGATATAGAAATGAAACTCTCGGGGGTTTTTCAACTTTTCTAAGTTGTAGTTTGTTATTTCCAGGACCAAACGATCTATGGCTGCATCACCATAGTTCTCCTCACGGGCATCGTGATGGTGGGCATGGAATGGGAAGCTAAAGCGCAGATAGTGCTTCTATTCATTCTGCTCGCCGCCATTGTAGATTTCTGCATCGGCTCCATAGTGGGGCCTAAGAGTGACGTCGAGCTAGCGCAGGGCTTTGTGGGATACAATAGTAAGTATAGTCTTCTAGTTAGAATTATTGGAGACTCCCTGCTCGCATGGGTTTCATGCTTGGCTCATGAGCCGTGGTAGTTATAACGCGCGCAGATAAAGAATGGATCTGAAAATGGCGTCCGCTCGCATGCTATCTCGCTCACACCCTATCGCTGTCTATACTCACACTTTAACTGCGCGCGTTATAGACAGTTGAAATTTTCACAGATGCTGTTATTTCTGTTGCCGCTATAACAACAAAAAAAATATATGGGGCTCTCATACAACAAACGCGTTAGAAGTGGAAACTTGTTTTTGACATTTCGAATCGACGAATACCGTAGCGAGAGAAGTAAACTATTTCACTTGCAAATTAGCGCGTGAGAGCTTATTGTGTGTCGGCCGAACGGGTAAGCGCCGCGGATTGCATGGCGTTTGGGCCCTTTTCCTCGCTAACTTGAGTGGCGCAGCCAGTCTCGTACTACGTCTCGCCCCCAAGCCTCGTCCCGAATCTCTCACCTAAATGGTCACGAGACCTATCGGAAATCGAAATCTGTGGGGAGTTTAACAATTTTTCCCCATCCCAAAAAGTGCACAACGCCGCTATAGTAGTTTATGCGACTGATCCATAAGGAGAGGCCTTAAAACACGAGTGTGGAACGCGAGTTTCATCATAGGATCACACAAGTGTTTTAAGGTCTAATTAACTACAGTTGTAATATTCTACCCGTGCATGAAAAATTTAAATTCCTTTTAGCTGTTAATCAATATAAATGCACGGAGTTCAAAACAATAAAAGTATATCCTCGCTCTCTTAGAACATTATCAACAAAGCGAAAGGAAAGGAGGAAAGGAAAGTTTCATGAGTGCTGTTCGCCAACAAACTGTTATGCAGTTTGGTGTAAATTTAAATGTTAAATTTTCTGTGTAACGATTGTTTCGATATAATAAAAAAAAATACACTACTTTATCTACACACATATCATAAGTAGGTAAGTACCAGCAAAAAACCAAAAAAAAAAATGACAACAGCAATGGCGGCAATTCGTCATGAGTCAAGACGAATGTTTTAAAAAAAAGACGAATAAAGTTCTTATACTCATATCACTCGAGATCAAGTATCGTGCGGTTTGTATTATAATAACATACTGAATTGACTTTTCGTATCGATACATGTTTTAATATCTATGGATACTGGAATAGAGTTTGACTTGAGTTTTGACAGCTGTTCCAAATTTAAAGAAGCTTTCAATTCAAAAATATGTATCTTTCCAGTGTCAGTGTTGGAGAGCAACGTGGGCCCGGACTACAAACACTACGAGGGAGTGGACCATTCCTTCTTCTCCGTGTTCTCCATATTCTTCCCCGCGGCCACAGGGATCCTCGCTGGGGCCAATATCTCGGGAGACCTTAAGGTGTTACAATAACTAGTTTTACGTGACACCTGGTCATAATGCGAGTTTTACTGCACCCTGCGCGTGCGGGAAAACTCGTATTGTGGCCAGATGAAGACGTAAAATTTTGTAATCAACACGGGCGGTAATTCGTAAAGCCCCAGAGCGCATATTTATGGTCCTCACCTTCGGTTCG
Organism: Epinotia demarniana; assembly: GCA_945867215.1. Classification (NCBI taxonomy): domain Eukaryota; kingdom Metazoa; phylum Arthropoda; class Insecta; order Lepidoptera; family Tortricidae; genus Epinotia; species Epinotia demarniana. The sequence goes on along the minus strand of OX244273.1, from coordinate 2,232,879 downwards.
GGCCACAAACACCTGCGATCTTTGACTATAAATTATAGTATTTTAATTTTAAAATTCTTTCGTGGTCTATTTTATATGGGATTCTTTCAAATGAAGTTCAAATTGAAAATATTGCATCTTCCCTATTGTACATAAAGATTGGTTGATTTTGCCACCTGAAAACTTGTTGGCATCGTCTAATACAATTTTTATCTCGTTCAGGATCCCCAAAAGTCCATCCCCAAAGGCACTATCCTGGCCATCCTACTGACGACCCTCTCGTACCTGGTGATCGCGGTGATCGTGGGCTGGACGGTGCTGCGCGAGGCCTCCGGACTCGTGGACGACGTGCCCACCTGGACCATGGGCGCCTGTACCAATAGGACCTGCGAGTATGGCCTGCATCATAGCAACGATGTGAGTCACACTATGTTACGATTTATGTCTTTTAAACCACGTCGGTAGCAAAATATCAACCTAAAAGGCACTATGCTGAAAGTTACATGAGCTAGTCTTGGCAATCACTTTTACTTCGTCCGCGTGGAACGCGTTTATATCGCAGCTCCATACATACTTTTAATCCCCCCCCATTTCATCCCATTAGGGGATGATTTCGGGGATATAAACTATCCTACGTCACTCTCCATCCCTTCAACTATCTCCACTTAAAAAATCACGTGAATTCGTCGCTACGTTTTGCCGTGAAAGACGGACAAACAAACAAACACATGCATACACTTTCCCATTTATAATATTAGTATGGATGTTTTAGTGGGATTTGTTTTTCCGAAGAATCTCTAGTAGTGTTTTATTTATCTTGTTGTATAGGACCAAGAAAGTAGTAATAGGTATTTGTGTCACAAGGGAGCAAAATAGTATATTTACGGCGAGGGTCGTGTATTGAATCCTGAACGTAGCGAGGGATTCTAAAGTAGGATCCTGAGCGTAGTGAGGGATACAAGTGTTTACGCCCGAGACGAAAATAATTTTGCTACCGAGTGACACATACTATTTTTCACACCGACTATGAGGAAATTTAAAAAAAGCTAAAGTTAAAATATATCTAAATTATCTTAATTTTTATTACTAATTTTTAAACATAACGAAATATTTATAAATTTTTATACAACATTGTTATAGTTAAACCTTGAAATATGTTCGTTTTGAATCGACTACGATGAAATTACAATCGATTATTTTATTAACATCTATGTTCAATTGGCACATTGCGTACAAATGTTCCAATGCCAATGTATAAATTAAAAAAGTAGCTTGAACAGAAAAGTAGCGTTTTGGTCCCACTCGTCGTGGAGCAAAACTTACTTTACCGAATGAAAGGTGTGAAAAATCTCTTACTGAACGCCTTTTTACATACTACATTTGTCTCTAGCTCTCAAGGCAACGAATCCTTAAATTAATAAAGGGTCGGCAACACACTTGTATCCTATAGTTTGTACAAATTTTGATTTCGTCGAAAAAAAAACAGTTTTTAATTTAGTTCAGGAGATACTAAAGTTTTTAATCTTTTTAAATACTTATCGTGTAGAAACCATTGCTGAATATTTTCATCGTTTCATTGAAAAACTAATTTCGGTTGAACTGGATATTCGGAAGAAACGACACGAATGTGAAATGAAACTGAGCTATTGCGATAGGGTTATGTTTGTTACTTTTGTTTACCAACATATCTTAGAGAAAATTTAATGTTATTGTTTTTCTAACAACCGACCCTCCCCGGCTAAGCACGGGTACTATGTTACACATATAAACCTTCCTCTTGAATCACTCTATCTATTAAAAAAACCGCATCAAAATCCGTTGCGCAGTTTTAAAGATCTAAGCATACATAGGGACAGACAGCGTGAAGCGACTTTGTTTTATACTATTAAGTGATTAATTACCAAGCCAGGTTGTAAAGCATGAGATTTTTTGTTTGACAGGTGATACGCTTGGTGTCCGGGTTCGGGCCGCTGATATACGGCGGGTGCTTCGCGGCCACTCTTTCCTCAGCACTGGCTTCGCTCGTCTCCGCCCCCAAAGTGTTCCAGGTAAACTACTACTTAAGGCGGTGCATTGGAAATTATCGCGTGCTTTGAAACGCCGTTCTGACTACATTAAGAAACAATAAGGTCTGATTTTAAGATGTATGATTCTTGACTATATGATTGTTCATCTGATTTTATCGATACATGATTGCTTAAAATTTCGTCGATAGAAAAAAAAACCAAAGTTGGGTCTGTATTTTCCTTTTTTTACTCAGCCTACTCAAACGATACATTATTTTACGACACAATCAAGTTAACACTTTCTGAAATTTTAATAAAACTTCACTAAGTAAGGTTTTTATCGAAATTTGTCCAAAACAGCGATTCCCGAAGAGTGTTACATCTCTTTTTCTCGTGAGGGGAAGGCATCAGCGTGTCTCTGTCTAGGGGCGTGTACGACTCAAATCAAGGAATCCCCTTAAAGCAATATTGCATCAATAGGGGTGTAGACACTAAATAAAATAATCAATAATGTCGTTTTCTCGAAAAAGGATTAAATATTTAGTCTAATGGAGAAAAAATCAACGCGAAAGGTTAAATAATCTCGAAGTTATAAGTGTCCAAAGTTTTAAGAAGGCGTATGTTCTGTCGCTTTTTCGCAAAACGCAACTTCATATGAAACGATGACGCTTGAAGATTGTGACGTCACTGATAGACGGCAACGAGCAGCCGCCCGTCGTGCTCGACGCGGCCCCCCGGCAACCTCGCATATTGTGACGTCACTCACTGTTTGCGTTTTCTCTCTCCAACAAGCAATATTAAAACGGTTGTAGCTTCGTAATTCTTTGAGATATCTGAATGGGATTTTCGTCACTAGGCATATTTCCTTGCCTTCTTTCTTTTGGAGTAATAATGATTATCGAGTATACACCCGTATTACCGTGTCGTCTATAACCTGAAGTGGCCGCCCACCATATAAGAAAAATACCTGAAAGGTTTTGAACCCATGATTCGCCAGACTTTCGTTTTAGTGATAAAACCCGTTTTCACATCTCTTTAACACTTTCACTGCCAGGAACCCGCCTAGCGGGCGCCTACGCCGTAGTCGCTTTCCGATACATACGAGGAACGGGTTCCTGGCAGCGAAAGTGTTAAAGTCTCTTAGTAGTTCATTTGACAACCATTGCTGCATTGCTCGTAACGTGTTATTTAAGTTTTGTATATTGATTTATATATTAGTCTTCAAGGTCAACCGCTTGAGCCTAGTCGGTAGTGAACCTGCCTGCGAAGTAAGAGGTCCTGGGTTCGAATCCCGGTAAGGGCATTTGTTTGTGTGATGAGCACGAACATTTGTTTCCTGAGTCATGGTTTTTTTCTATTTAATTAAGTATTTATTTATCTACATAAGTATGTATATCGTTTTCTAATTTCCGTAGTACAGGCTTTGCTTAGTTTGGAACTATCCATATCAAAACCACCTTTTGTATCTATGGTATGATCTTATTGGTTGAATGACCTAGTCACTTGGTTACCTAAACCTTTCAAGTATAGTTGGATTTGTGTAAAATTGTCTTAATAATATTTAGGTATTTGTGAATACCTTGTTGGTAGATGCAAATAAATAGATATAATAAAATATTGCAGGCACTCTGTCAAGACAAGCTGTACCCGTACCTGGAGTTCTTCGCGAAGGGCTACGGCAAGAATAACGAACCGGTCCGAGGATATGTTCTCACCTTTATTATCGCCATCGCGTTCATACTCATGGGTGAGTGGGACGGGGTCCCTTTGTTTCCCATAAACTTATTGTTCCGAATTTCGAGAGTCAGAAATTGATATCCATATAATTTATAGACATAAACATCAATAGTCATAATCTTTGTTAAGTATAACGTTGTGTAGTTCTAACATTAATGACCCATAAAATTAAGTATTATAATCACAAAAGTCAGAAATTGATGTCCATAACGATCAAAGGTCTATCGATAATTATTCATAAATATTCTAAGGCATATATTTCAACGTACTAATGATTGTTATTCATATCGTTTTAATGCCTAAAGTGAATTACGTCTAAGAGACCAAATCTATAACAACCAAAGTCATATAGATAATTACTCAGAAACATTTCTAGACATACATTTGAAAGGGGTACTAGGTACTACTGCGCGAAGGGTAAAGAATACGTTTAAATAAGCATGTTTTATTAGAAACTTTTTCTCTGAAATTAAAAATGGCCAAGATAATGAACTTCTAAGGCAGGTCGGTGTAGGTACGACGACGAGCGAAGCGAGGAGGAGTGTTAGTTGTACCGTGACCCTAAGCGCGCGAGCCGAGCGAGCGAAGCGAGCGTGCCGCGGTAGCGGCCGGCGAAGCGCCAGAACCAATAATGACACAACATCCATCGAAACGTTGACAAGTACATATTTTTTCTTAACTTTCGGGTCAAGTATTCAGACCATTTTTGATTTTAGAGAAAAAAGTTTCAAAACAAAAAATACTTATTTTAAAGTATTCTGACCACTAAACAAAACTGTGAGCGGCATAAATATCTTTCAATCGCATCACTCTTTATTTTTGCCCAATTACCCACATTAATTATTATTAGGTAGGGTAGGTATGTTATAAAGCAGTCTGGAAGAACGCGTTCAGTGACGTTCGGTAGTAAAAAAATATGTATTTTATTATTTTTCTGGGAGTGTGTTTATGGACTTTAACATTATGAAGAGTGACATCACCGTGAAATTGAATGATATGACTAACTAATCAGATGACTATCAATCATTATGACTTGCGAAAAAATACCTTACAACAATTATTACAAACTAGATTATTGTCTGTAACATTATGTAATTGCATACCACCGGGACATTGAACGTTATGGCTAACCAATTTTATGACTAACAATAATGATGACCTGCAAAAATCGGAACTCCAATGTATATTGTTAAACTTTATGACTTTCGACATTATGACTAGAAAAAAATATGGTGGAAAACGTTATGGATTGAAAAAATCGGATCTCAAATTTTATGGGAAACAATAGAGACCCGAGTGGGACAGATACTGTTTACAGAGCCTCGTCATTAACAGAAGAGTAGTACACAGTATTGGTGTAGATGCCTACACCTTAACGCTCGTAGCTGAACCCGTGGTTTTTCCCTTATATAGCGGAAAGCGACTACGGCGTAGGCGCCAGCTAGGTTCCTGGCAGTGAAAGTTGTAAACAATTCTACGGCCAACATATGATTAGCTGCCTGTTCCTATCGCACTTTATCCCTTACCTTAATTGACACTACAGCCGGCCGCTATGACCCACTTCGGCCTCCTTTACATACATTTTTCTCCTTATTGAAGAAAGATAGAAAAATGAAACACCATTTATTCTATAAAGCACACTTAACAGGATTCATAATAACATAAACATAGACAAATACTAACGTAAAAGGCACAGAGAAGTGTCCACATTGCATAAAGGGTCCAGCAATGTGTGCGATATAGAAAAGGCTGCGATTCAGCATGTGTTCCTATTTTGCAAAGTATGCAAATTGCAACGCCGTTTTCTGCCACAGCCTAATTAGTCTAATAAGAAATCAAGTCGATTGCAATGTCCTAAGGTACAAATGTGTAAACATATCTTTGAATATCTTCTATCTGTTGAGAGTAGATGACTTAAAAGTCTGCAGTAAGCTCGATACTCCATACAAATGTAGTTACGCTCTCATTTTGAAACTATATGTTGGATTGCAACGGAACTTTGCATGTACAATGACATGAGGTATATCCAGGTGTGTAATTAGTTTATGTAGCTTCAGATACCATAGTAAAAAAATACAGCGATTTTAAGTTTTTCATACAAAACTTGTTTTTGCTGTATTTCCTTCGTTTTATAAACTGGAACCATATAAACTAATTACAGACATAGATATACCTCATGTCATTGTATATGGAAAGTTGCGTCACAATCCAACACGCAGTTTTAAAATGAGAATGAAACTCCGTTTGTATGGGACGGTGAAATTCGGCCGAGCTTACTGCGGACTCATAATGACCTCTGTCAATGCAATTAGGTTCACATTTATGTTTTACAGGTGGTTTGAACCAGATCGCGCCTCTAATCTCCAACTTTTTCCTGGCTGCGTATACGCTGATCAACTTCTCCACGTTCCACGCCAGTCTCGCCAAGCCTGTTGGGTGGAGACCCACCTTTAGAGTAAGTGTACCATACTAATATTATAAATGTGTGTGTGTTTGTTTGTCCGTCTTTCACGGCAAAACGGAGCGACGAATTGACGTGATTTTTAACCCTAAAATTGGCAAAAATTCAAAAAATCCTGCGTTCAAGCCTCAGCCGGTGCCTTATAGAGCGTGAAAAATCGTTCCACAAAATAATGCAAAAATGTGACTAAAAAATGTGTGCATTTAAAGATACACTGTGAAGTTTGTATGGAGCTGCGATATAAACGAGTTCTACGCGGACGGAGTCGCGGGCAGAAGCTAGTATATATATGTGATATCTTAATATGTATATTTTTAACCTAGAGTGTCCCACTGTTGGGAAAAGGTCTCCGCTCTCGATTTCCATTTGTCCCAATTCTGAAAAATCTTCGACCAATCGTTGCGAAATACGTCCAGGGCGTCCCGCAATCTCCGTCTCGGCCTGCTACACCGTGGCTAGGTTAGCCCACCGCTGGGGTTGCTGACCGAGATGGAAGTGCGTGCTCGGAAGCGCAGATATTTATTTATAGATATCATGTTTTTTATTTTATATTTTTTGGTCGTTTATATAAATAAAAAAGTAATCACTGAGTTCTCTCAAACATGATATTGCCGATTTTTAGAAGCCATTTTAATTGTATTTAATACCCTTTTAGAACTATGTTCGTGATTTTTTTCTATAGAGCGAAAATCGCGTAATCATGTTTCGAAACACTGATCTCCCTGCAGAAAAGCCTCAAGATTACTATTAGTATTTTTTGTAAACCATATTATTATTAACAGACGCATCATATTTTTTCAAAAACTCTGTTTGCTTAACTTCGCTGAACCTACGGCGCCTTAAAATATGCGACTGTCCTATCTTTTTATTTGCTTTACTTACCGTTAGAGAATTTAAATGTTGAATACGTATTCCAGTTGTACAACATGTGGCTGTCGCTGCTCGGCGCGGTGCTGTGCCTGGCGATCATGTTCGTCATCTCGTGGATCACGGCGCTCGTCACGTTCGCGAGCCTGCTCGCTCTCTACCTGCTCGTGTCCTACCGGAAGCCAGGTGTGTACTCTGTGGTCAATCATCGGGTATCCGGTCGGGGTCATAATGTGTACTTTTCACGGGTAACAGTACTTTGGGATGCCGATTAATGATGTGAGGCTTGCTGGGCTGGGCTAACGCGAGTCTTCTCAGTGCATAACGCTAGTCGTAGCTTTAACGGCTCGAGTCTTCAAGGCTTGGCGGAACGCTAAATCACAACACTAATTCAATACTCACACATTAAAGTTTTTGACGTAAGTTTCAAACCATTCTGGACGGAATCGGAACAAGGTATACGAAAGGTGAGAGTACGGCAGGGAGACTTCTGTTAGAATAAAATCTTGCTACAAATGATACTCCTGAGTTAACAGGGAACCTGCCGCTTTGTCGCACATGCTAATTCTAGCCACAGAGAGAGAGATATACACGAACGAACGTCGTTGGAACGGTTATTGCGATTAAGAGGAACATATTTATGAAGATAAAAGAAAACAAAAGAACGGAGAGCAGATGGACTGTGTAACAACGGAAGGACGGACGATACTGGTAATAAAGTTGTGATGACGATTGGCGACTATCTTCAGAAGATGCCAGCTCCATCTTCACATTCTAAAGGTCGGATTTGTCTTCTTGTGCCGCTGATTCTTATGGAGACTGTTCTTAAAACTGAAATTTTTACTTTTACGTTGAGCCAATACATTATGACTGAATACGTTTTCCCCCATCTTTCATTTAATTTTGATGCGGTCTTTTCTAAGAAGCACTGACTTATTTGTAACTTCCAAAGCTCCGAATGTTGAGCTTTAGTGTTTCGGTGGTGGCGGTGGTGGATATGTTGGCGGCCGATCGTAAAATCCGCCAGACGATTAAACGATATGGCGGCGGTGTATGATATGCCTAGGAATTTCATGATCAGCCTTAACGTCACTGGCTTAGCCTAATCATAAAATGCCAGCGTTTCATGACATACCTAGGAAGTTCATGATCAGCCTTAACGTTACTAGCCTAAACTTTAAATGGTGAATTTTGAACGATATGGCGGAATGTCAATCAGCCGAATCATGAATTGGCGACGTTTCAAGATATGCCTAGGAATTTCGTGATCTGGCGGATTTTACGATCGGCCGCCGACATATAGATGGTGGAGTGAGTATGTCCTGTATTGTTCCTGTATGGTTGTTCGATTGTCTGTTTGTCGGCAGACGTGAACTGGGGCTCGACGACGCAGGCGCAGACGTACCGCGCGGCGCTGGCCGGCGCGCACCAGCTCAACAAGGTCAGCGAGCACGTCAAGAACTACAGGTACGAGTAACCACGCTTCATGCTGGGCCAATCCGGGCCACGATCCGGAATTACCGTTAACAACTACTTAGAAAAATTTAAAAATCCCCTACATTTTCATTTCATAGTCCAATATCTCAAAAACGGCTGAATAGATTTTTATGAGACATGGCTAAGAACACTCGGGATAAAATTATCTATGACACAAAAAAACCGCATTCAAATTCGTCTATCCTTTAGGGAGCTACGCTACAACAGATACACAGAAACACAGACAGACACGTTAAACCTTTTTGCGCCGGGGGTTAAAAACGAATAAGATGATCGTATTGAACAAATTTTCTCGTGGGACCAACCACGAAAACGAAAAAAAAAACCAACCAATTAAGAGTTGACTGTGAGTTAATTTATAGTCTTAATTAACACTCCGATGAGGCCCGCGTGCTGGACATCGCGAGTGCTCACGATTAAGGACCACGTATCGGTTCCAAGCATGTCGAGCGATATTCGACGTTAAACACATGAGTGACCCGTTATATTCTATTAAAATATGTGTAGGAAGGCAACGTCCTACAAAGTGTGAGTCTACAATAAACGGACAGTTTGTGATGGAAAGTCGGAAAGAAATCTTACTGGGGAATGGGGTTGTTGACTCAAATTGTATGATTACTCCAATAGAACGAAAGCAAAAAAATATGTCTAGTGATGAAAATCTGGTAATAGTTGGGGGAGCTTTATAGCAAAAATACATGTTTACTTGATGTTATTGATTACAGTATAGTATTCAGTCTTGCAGTTGACATGCAAAATATTAAGTAATTACAATGCCATAAGAGTCTTCTTTCATGTAAATGTACAATAAAATGTATAGTATACATACACTGAATAATATCACAACATAGTTCGTATAGTTTATCCGAGTGTCGCAGGGCCGATCATGAAAATGAACAAGTAATCAATAAACTATTGTTAATAAATTCTTTATTTAATGTCGCAGGCCGCAAATTCTAGTGCTGACCGGATTCCCGGGTGAGCGACCCATCTTGACTGACTTCACGTATCTCCTGACTAAAGGCCTGTCGCTGATGCTCTGCGGACACATCGTGCCGGTAAGTAACGATGACGACGCAGCTCACTGTCCAGTAGTGGACCTTATTGCTACGAGATAAGGTCCCTTTATGGTCAGTTTAGTGCGTTTCTTTGTTTGCCTACCGTAATCAACATCAGTCAAGACGAACACTTCTAGAAGTACGAGGCGAGGTGACAATGATAAGGGTCAGTAAACAGGGTCAGTAGGGTGTTCTGTTATGGCGCTTCGCCGGACACTACCGCGTCACGCTCGCTTCGCTCGCTCGGCTCGCGCGCTGTAGGGTCGCAGTTCACCTAACAACCTAACCGTTTCTTCTCCTGGGGGATCAAGCTAGGGGATTAACGTGGACAACAGCCGAAACGGAGTGGAAAATGTCAAAAAATCCCTGTAGCTCGAGGATTTAACTCATAAAATATAAATTTCATTAAATTGACGTAATTCTGGCAATCAGAAAAAAGTATCTTACTGAAAAAATGTATGGATTACAGAATTTCACAATGATCAGTGGTTGTTTGGAGAATAATGAATGTATTGAATGGTGACAGAATCAAGTGAGCCACCGCGCCCGCTCGGCGCTCTCGGAGCGCGCCTACCAGTGGTTCAGCAAGCGCAGGATCAAGGCCTTCTACAGCCTCGTCGATGACGTCAGCTTCAAAGATGGCGCCAGCGCGCTCATACAGGTATCCCACCATTTCCCACCTTTTTGACAGTGAGTCCGCAGTAAGCTCGATTCTCCATACAAACGTAGTTACATGTCATTGTATATGCAAAGTTTCGTCACAATCCAACACGTAGTTTTAAAGTGAGAACGAAACTCCATTTGTATGGGAAGGTGAAATTCAATCGACCATACTGCGGACTCTTAACCGTTCCCGGTGCAACGGGAAATTCAAAATTTTAACTCCTACGTGCAATTTTTTTTCTTCATTTCTAGTAAGTGTTGGTACGTGCAAGCAAATATTATTGGTCCAGCTCATACGTGCACATTTTGATCAAGCGTTTAGTTTATACGGGGTCGTGCGGCACATATGAAGCACTCACGTATCGTTGATACCTCGAAGTGTAACACATATGTCCCATGCACAGGGAACGTGTTAACCTAGTTGGTAGCACTAGCGGGTTTGGGCGGGGCTTAAAGCCCCTAAGGCCCCATGGCTTTAAGCCCCGCCCAATAGCATCAGAGTCCTAACTGAAATTTTACCTCACCGGGGTCAACCTCACCCGTGCCTACGAAGTTTGCGGTCGCGGGATCGAATCCCGGTAGTTGCATTTTGATTTTTAACCCCCGACGCAAAGAGAGGGGTGTTATAAGTTTAACGTGTCTGTGCATCTGTTTGTGGCATCGTAGCTCCCAAACGGATGGACCGATTTGAATGTGTTTTTTTGCGTCATAAATAATTTCATCCCGAGTGTTCTTAGCCATGTTTCATGAAAATCTGTTCAGAAGTGTTTGAGATATTGGACTTTGAAATGAAAATGTCGGGGGTTATTCAACTTTTCTAAGTTGTGTGATGAATACCAATGTCAGCTATTGAGTCAGGATGATTATCATGAATTGCTTTGTTTGATCTGTGTAGTGTCCGTAAATATTTTAGCTTTATTTATTACGGTAATGAGCAATTAAAGTTGTTTGCGACCTTCGGAATGACAGTTGGATAACATCTGTTTCGCAGTCGAGTGGGCTTGGCAAGCTGAAGCCGAACATTCTGATGATGGGCTTCAAGGAGGACTGGCTCACGTGCGACCGCGCAGAGATCGTCGACTACGTCGAGGTGATGCAGTGAGTATCATCAACTAATATTGCCACTCGACTACACGGTTCTGTATCTTAATCCACAAGCATAAGTTTCAAAATGTATAAACATTAACATGAAAACAATAGTAGACGCTATTGTGAAGAAGAAGAAAAAGTCCATTTGTTGCTTTACAAGTAGCAAACGGGAGTTAAAACTCATGTCATTTTTATTAATTTGCCAATAAAAGGATATTATTGATCTCTCTAATACTTTACTTTTGGTATGCCGGAACGTGGATCCACGGACCCCGTTATGCTGCCGGAACCGAACAAGGATCCACCTTTAAATGAATCCCCAGTTGATTGTAAAACGCAATTCTATGAACCGAATATTCCGTAGATCCACGTTTTGTCATACCAGCACATCTATCATGGGACGGCCGCGACATAGTACTCTAGATTCTCTCGCAGTATACCTCTTGTTCTAAGTGTTCTCATGATTAAGAGAGACGGATAGTGCGAGCAAAATTCGAATAAGCTCGCGCGCCGTCTCGTGATACATAGATAGATAAAACGTTTATTTGTTTGCTACAATCACACAGAAACATAAACAACATCTTAAAAAAACAAAATTATAACAAATATTCGATGCACAATATGGAACAGAATAGATATACAGTAACATACCAAAAAAATGAAAAAATAATCAACATACAATTGCTGTGTGCGTTGCAGCAAAACAAAAGGGATCATGGCTCAGTTATACGCTTCGCTCTTTCGAGAGAAGCACTGAGGCTCTAGTATAAGTTTTACCGAAACACAACTTTACGATCGCGTTACTACTAAACTTATACTAGAGCCTCTGATTTTCTGCCTGAGCCGTGCAGAGGTTTAACTCATGGCCGATTCCGTATTGCAAGCGATACGCTCTAAGGCCCCATACACAGTTGCGGTTGGCCGCTCGGGCTCCGTTCGTCAGGCCGGCCGCCCGCTGCGGCGGCTACGTTTATTGTGCAGCCGCGGAGCGGGCCGCAGCTCCTCATTCAACCTCCGCGGTTCAAAGTTTGTGGCGGTCAAGTGCGTACGATCTCATCGATATGTGTTGCCAGTGATGACATATGGCACTGAAACGTGGTCGCTTACTATGGTCCTCATAAGAAGGCTCAAAGTCACCCAAAGGGCAATGGAGAGGGCCATGTTGGGAGTTAGCTATCCGCAGCAGAACCAAAGTAACTCATATAGCCCTTCGAATCGCTAAACTTAAGTGGCAGTAGGCGGGGCACATTGCACGTAGAACCGATGGTCGTTGGGGCGGAAAGGTTCTCGAGTGGCGACCACGTACCGGAAGGCGCGGCAAGGGTAGGCCCCTCACAAGGTGGACTGATGACCTGACAAAGGTTGCAGGAGCGGTGAGCCGCGCGGTTAGCCGCCCCCACACCCAACCGCTAGTGCGTAAAGGGCCTAAGATTTTCGGAGTTTAGATGGATAACTGGCATTGTATAATTCCCACCAGCAAAGCGCTGGACGTGCACATGGCGATAGCGATCCTGCGAGTAGAGGGCGGGCAGTACACGAGCGAGGCGCTGGACGAGGACCTGCGGGCCTACTTGCACGACATGAACGCCAAGGACCTCACCACACTCACCCGTGAGTTACTCGACCACGACGCAATACATATATATTTGGCTACAAACAGCAATACAAATGCGTGCGTACCAACGTCCGACGCGACGAACGTCAGAAGGTTGGAATCACTGTTATAGTTTTTATCAAATTCGTTTGTGAAACTCCCACGGTTCGCGGGGGACAAGGGACGAAGAACAGCTGGGCGGTGTGAAGTGTGCGGGCTGCGGGGGCGGGGGCGGGGGGCGGGGCGGGCAGTCAGGAGCGTCAGTCGCCCGCCGTCGCGGTTGGCGGCAACATGTGTACATGAGCACGGCCGCTCCTAACAAAATTCACACGAGATTAACTACTACGCAACGACGAGTCCGCCGATAGGCAAAGTTATTGGACGTCAAGCCAAACAAATAGTATATAACCATTTAAAAAAAAAACTTAAGGAAGATCCAACTTCAAAGACGATAAATATACTTATACTGATAAATACATAGAAAATGTCCATGACTCATGACCAAATATTCGTGCTCAACGCACAAATAACTAACCCTTATCAGATTCCGAACCCGGGACGTGCAGCTTCGTAGGCAATGTAGGGGTAGCACTGCACTAGGCTAAACAATCGTCAAAAATATAAGTTATTTACATAAATCAACTAATCATTTATTCCTAATGGTTACTCGGTATCACAACTACACAATATTCTTATAAACAAATTAGAATATTGTTAGGGATATCCGCAGACATATTCGTTACGTAAATCATATCGTGTGTAGCGGCGAGCAACACGTCAACGTCCCCTGCCCCCACACGGACCATGGGAGTGTCACAAACGAAATTGCCAAGCTATAATGGAGCAGAATGCTCGAATTGTCGTAAATGTGGACACGCTGGACAAAAGCACCAATATTTTTTCAAGCACTTGTTTTTGATAGGAACCAACTTCTCCGTCGGCCATATTTATTTTATGGCGGCCATTTTTAATTTACTTAATTATTATTATATGTTCCGTTTGATGTCCGGGATCCCTTCTTCTTGAGAGGGCGTCAGTGCCTACGACCGGAAGTAGCCGTTTGCGTCAAATGAGTCGCTCCACTCCTTCGCTGTGACGTCACATCCGCGCCTGCTACCTGCGAACCCCAGAACCAACGCCCGCGCTCGCCGCCATGTTGGCTTTCACATTGTTGCGTCGTCTGCCGTAGAGATCGGACGTTCCGTAGCTATTTTATAAATTGTGTAACGAGGAATTCTAAGCCTCGATTCTTTATATCCAGATAACTTTAAACTCGAGGGAGTCCTGAATAACTAAGAAAAGGGAATCGCGAGTGATAACTTTTATTATCGGACTACCCTCTTTTGTAAAATTTTTATTTTTTACTTCGTTGTTCGCGAGTGTTGTGGTTCGCATTATGAACAACGAGAGTCGCTCCGCGTCGGAGGAGGAGGAACGCGCTTCGTGATCATCTGTCTGCAGCCGACGGGTACCGCGCGGGGGGGGGGGGGAGGAGACAGCCCGCGGCCGCGCAGGCAGGCCCGGCGCCCCGCGGCCGCGAGTCGCGCCTGCGGGGGCGAGCGCGGGGTCGAGCCACATTGTCGGGCCCAGAATGGAGGTTTGAATATCTTTCGAACCGTTCGGTGAGTCAGTTACATAACATAACAATACCCTAAGTGCCCCGCGTGCCGCCGCGCCGGCGCCGGCCGCTGCGGTGGAGCAATCGTTATGATGTAATGGTGCTACCCGGCAGTCCGGTACGATGCCGCTGCCGACAACGATCACTTCTCACCCTGGTGTCGTCCGCCTCAATGGCGCCACCCCCGTATCTGGTGTCGTCCGCCTCAATGGCGCCACCCCCGTATCTGGTGTCGTCCGCCTCAATGGCGCCACCCCCGTATCTGGTGTCGTCCGCCTCAATGGCGCCACCCCCGTATCTGGTGTCGTCCGCCTCAATGGCGCCACCCCCGTATCTGGTGTCGTCCGCCTCAATGGCGCCACCCCCGTATCTGGTGTCGTCCGCCTCAATGGCGCCACCCCCGTATCTGGTGTCGTCCGCCTCAATGGCGCCACCCCCGTATCTGGTGTCGTCCGCCTCAATGGCGCCAACCCCGTATCTGGTGTCGTCCGCCTCAATGGCGCCACCCCCGTATCTGGTGCCGTCCGCCTCAATGGTGCCACCCCTTGTCTGGTGCCGTCCTCCACTGTGGAGCCACCTCCTACCATGGGCCGTCCGCCACGACGGCGACGCCGATCGCGATGGCGCTGCCCGCCGCTGGCTCTGTCAGCCACGGTGGAGCTGGGTCCAGGTGTACCAAAGGGTCTGCGGTAAGGGAGGCGCGGGACTTTTGGGAAAAATTAGATGTGGGTGGTGTTATTATGACCATGATTTTTACATAAAGAATACTTCATAATAAGCATCTCTTACTTGAAAACTTTTAAGTTTAATTTAAAGTTTTTCCGCCGTTTTACAAAAACAAGAGCCACAGAATTCTTCTAACCTATCCGCCATCCGAGTCGGTTCTACCTATCCGCCATCCGAGTCGGTTCTTGATACCGAAAGTCCCAGAACCGTTCAAATATGTTTAAATGACTAGCCTATGACCTTCTAAGTCCTGCGTACCCTTTACTACACCCCAACCCGGACCTGTCCGCCTCGTTGGTGCTGGCCGCCTTGGTGGCGTCGCCCGCCATGCTGAGACTGCTGACGCTGTCGGCCTCGCTGGCGCTGGCAACCACGGCGACGTTGCCCCACATGCTGGCGTTGTCTACCTCGCTGGCGATGACTACCATGCCGGCGCTGTCTGCCATGCTGGCGCTGTACGCCATGGCGGTGCTATCCACCCACGCTGGTACTATCTGCCACGCTGGTGCTGTCCGCCACGCTGGCGCTGTCCGCTATGCTGGAGCTGGAAGCCATGCTGGCGCTATCCGCCAAGCAGGTGCTGGCCGCCATGCTGGCGCCGGCCGTCATGATGGCGCTTTCCACCATGCTGGCGCTGGCCGCTACGCTGGCGCTGTCCACCATGCTGGTGCTGTCTGCCACGCTGGCGCTGTCCACCATGCCGGCGCTGTCTGCCATGGCGGTGCTATTCGCCCACGCTGGTACTATCCGCCACGCTGACGCTGTCTGCCACGCTGGGACTGTCTGCCACGCTGGCACTGTCCGCCACATTGGCGCTGTGCACCTCGCTGGCGCTGTCCACCACTCAGGTGCTTTCTGTCACGGCGGTACTGTGCAATATGTCCGCGCTGTCCGCTACTCAGGCGCTGCCCGCCATGGCAGTCCTGTTCGCCATGATGGTAACGCCCGCCATCCGGAGTGGAAGACGGCCACGCTACAGCGGTACGGTAGAACTACTTAAGTCTCCGGGCTTCACAGAGGTAATAATCGACGAGCAGCTACGCTTACCCGGCGTTCTGGCGCGAGCGAGCGACCCAGCAGTCGCAGAGTGCCGCGGTGCAACCTAACGTTTAGAATGAAGCCCGAAGTCCTCAATAATACCCGATTGGTCCAGTACGCCGCATGCTGGGACCCCCTGCGCTCCCTGACCTATTTGACGGTCAATCAAATCACGCGGTTCGTTTTGTACGTTCGTCGCGTCACGGCACAACGTACCTTGCAGTCGGGTCACGCGAAACGATCACGGTCGTTAAAAAGTAAGTGGTAGGGGGTATCGGATGGGTCTCCGACCTATGAATATATATTTCTCAACCGGGTAGGGGTCGGGTGGCATAAAGTTTAAAGTCATATTTTTTATCGGCATACATGGATTCGTCATACTCATCATTCCGCATAACTGTAAATAGTCATACATTTATGCGCATAACTTTTTTAATCATAACGTTTAAGACCATAGTTTGTAATGCGCATAAAGTTGATGCGCATAAAATTATTTGAGCATACTTTGTAATGGACATAAATTGGTTGGTCATAAAATTGATGAGCATAACTGTCTTCTAAACGAATAGTACTTTCGCAGATAATTATTTTTCATAATATTTAGGCGGCACAAAGTTGTCAAGCGTAATATTAAGCGCAAATCATGCGTAATATTTAAAAAAAAAACAGTTCTGGCGCTTCGCCGGCCGCTGCCGCGGCACGCTCGCTTCGCTCGCTCGGCTCGCGTGCTTTATGGTCGCAGTTTTACCTAACACTCCTCCTCGCTTCGCTCGTCGTCGTACCTAACGGTGACTCTGGGACTGTATTTCCTTTTTGATAGCGAGTCGGGAATTATGATATCGTAATAGTAGGTATGCTATAGGATTATTATGGTACATAAAATGATGCTAAACCAAAGTCAGCCAAAGTAACGTTCTACAAAACAATGTGCTGCAAAATGTGTCGTATGCGTGGTAGTAGTAATGCCAACTATGCAAAATTACCATTCGACCGAAAGTGTTTCGGCGAAACATGTTATGAAAGTGTTTCTGACCAATATTATTCTGCCAGATGAGGGTAACCCTAAATTTCATTATAATCAATATTATGGCTTGATAAATGTATGACATTTACAATTATTACTAAAAATAATTATAATTATCAATATTATGACTAAATAAATGTATGACATTCAACATTATGGTTAAACCAATTATGACTCCGTATAATTATGACAAGGAACAATTATGCCATAATATAATTTATGCCAAAAAAAAATTATGAGCATCAACTTTATGCGTAATGTTGTATGACAATCGATGTTATGACAATAGCTGTTATGCCACCAGACGGCCACCCTTCTCAACCCCGTCAAACTGCCCTTGTGCCTGCGGAGAATGAGGGCATCGACAAGGTGGGCAAACGGATTTCACATCGTCTCTTAGCTCGTTTTCGCTCTCCCACTCAGGTTCTGCTCTATAAGGACAAACCTTTCGCAGAGGTCTAATAAACAAAATTGGGATAAAACAACTTGCCGCTCCTAAGCGAGCCCGAGATTCCGCTCTTAAGGCGAACTCTTGAATCGGGTAAATGCCACTATTGAAACTGACTTCCGTGAATTCTAAGCGAACTGTCTTACCGAAACAGTGGCATATACTTGGAAACTTCGAATATCATCTTAGATTACGTTTCCTATTGTTCAAAAACCCCTTTTATACTGTGCTGTCTATCGACTTCTCCAATGCACAAGCTTTTACACTACCATATCCGTGTCCTCTGCCGATACAATCTCGACACAGAAAATCCTCTTCAAATAAGAGTTTCAAAGATAACGTACTTCTACTACCTAGCCTAAAACTTGTAGTTATTAATTATTCGTGGCACTTTCAAAAGAAATTAACACTATTTACATTTCTTGTTGGAATCCCAGGGCTTTCTGTTAATTGTCTATATGGACGACATCCTTATTGCAAACCAAGAAGTGATCTCTAATGAAACAAAGAAATCATTCGTAGAAGTTCATGTATTTGCCGTAGACATTGCAAAAAATTAAGGCCCATAAGTCCATAAAGTCCTACTTCTTGATAGGACTCATAATCTGTATAAACGCCTCCCGTTATATAATTTTATGTAATAAAAACGTTGTATTCGTAAGCCCTTACCACTTGTCATGGAGGTCGAGTTCCTGGTGCCGAGGGAAAAGGTAAACTCTACGGCGCGATTTTATATGCCTGTGTCGCCTTGAACAGTCTCATACTGGATGGCATCGTCTCAACTTTGCAAACTTTGCGCCGTGGGTCGACTCTCTGACTACACCTGAGAGACTACGAAGAGCACTATGCACTCTCTCTCGTCTCCTGTCTGCTGTATAAGAGACTCTACCATAGTAGACCGGCATAACGAACCCGCAGTTAACCGTAAGTGAGAAAGTCTTAACTTTATTGTAACGAATGTTGTGCTACAAATGGACGGAGGTAGCAGCATGTACGCCTATTCCCGCTGCAAACTGCTGGCCGGAAAGAACCGTCTACGGGAAACACTGGTCCCATATTACCTGCATGGTCGGTAACGCCCAGAAGCCAACGGGGAAGAAATCTTCGTCCGCTGATTATCGGTATATACGGTGTATACGGTATCCCAGCCATCGACTTTAAAGTTCACCTCGGACGGCACCCACTTTTGTGGCGATACATCTCGATCGACTCGCAAGTCTCGAGCGCCTACTGTCACGACGTGTTCAACAGCTTTTGGAGTTAAGACGTGACCTAAGCCACCTTCCAAACTTGTGCCTCGCGCTCCACATCACCTCGGCACCACGTTGGGTCTGTTTAACATTATGGCTTCCAAGTGGCGCAGTCTCTTCTACTGGCCAGACCTGAAGAGGCAAGTCGTAGCCGATGAAGGTTCACAATGTGCGGGAGTTCCTAGGTGACACGTCCGCCAGTCGGAGCGGAATATACTCCTCCGGGCGTCACGCTGCGCTGGCGCTCGCCTATTATCGGTGCATATACGCCTGCAGCCTGCATGGATCCAATTGCCACTGTGTCACTCCAGGTACATGATTAACAGCCAGGTACCTCCTCCCATGCGCACTTATTTCTGTCAAATATGTTCGCGTACTGCATTCAGTACTAATTATTATTCTTGTTCATAAATCTGCAATGACCATTATTGTGTGAGCTACTGTTGATCACTAGGATATCTTCGAACGCCTCGTTCAAGAATACCTTCAAAACAATGTTCCTGGAAGACCGCTCCCTTCCAAAACATTGATTAGGTTAGAATGAATCTAGTTTCCTTCTTTAGGGAAATTCCAATTTCTACTGGCGCGTGTGCGCCCGCTTACTCGCCACCAGGAGATAACAAACAGATCTCAAGAAGGGATCCCGGACATCAAACGGAACATATAATATAAAATTTTACCTTCCAATAAAATTATTATTATATTTCCTGAAGATGTCCGGGATCCCAGTAATGGCTTCCTGGGGGCTACCAACGGCATTTCCTCCGCAACAATGAAAAAGCCAACATGGCGGCGAGCGCGGGCGGTGGTTCTGGGGTTCGCAGGTAGCAGGGGCGGATGTGACGTTACAGCGATGGAGTGGAGCGACTCATTTGACGCAAACGGCTACTTCCGGTCGTAGGCACTGACGCCCTCTCAAGAAGAAGGGATCCCGGACATCTTCAGGAAATATAATAATAATTTTATTGGAAGGTAAAATTTTATAATATCTCGAGTTCTAAGGCACTGAGAATTACAAACTTGGTGTCTAAATATACACATTTGGGGTCAGGGAATTCAACTAGATAAGTATTTTACCGATATAACACACTTTTGTCCAGCGCGTCCACATTATCACCTGAAACTGCCCTACTATATAACTTAATTAAAAATTCCATGCAACTCTGTAGAAAGACTCAGCGGTTTGAAATGCTCGGAAAATCTCCCGGTCACATGAATATGATTTGACCACGGTAAGAAGACAAAAGCTGAAATAGATATAATATATATATATATATATATAATAGATTGCACCAAATCATTAGTCAAGGACAGTGTTTGTATGACTCATGTGCTAAAGTTACGGTATAGTTTAGCCTCGCAAGAGCTGCCAAATTGAGCCACTTGTAGTGGCCACATTGCTGCCACAAGTTGTTTCATACATTTTGTATAGGATCGATGCATACCAAGCGTTTACTGACCGCTTTCGAACCATACGCTGCGGGAATGGCTTCCGCTCTACACTTGTGGCCTTAACTCTTTCACCGCGGACGACGCGATATAGCGTCATGCCGAAACATTACTCATTCGCGGGAGACGCCATATCGCGTCGTGACATCGCGTCGTGGCCGCGAGAGCTTATTGTAAAACAAAGACGCAGGCGCAGTGAAAGTGTTAATGCAGAGTGGCGTTTAGTGGCGCTCTAAGGATAGTGATCACCATATAAACATTTCACCCCGTGTCTAAACCCACATGACTCATCCGTGTATAACCCAATGTCGCTAACCCGCTCCGCAGGGTCCATGGGCGACAACTACAAGGAATCCAAGTCCACTGAGAGCCTGAACACGCACTCAAGAGGTGAGTCTGTCTGTGAACATTATCATTAGCTTTTCCATCGTCGAGACGAAGATTGAGGGTTTCCAGGATGCATTACAAGTCTAGGTGGCAAAAGGTCTCCTTTCTAAACCAGGGGAAACTACTAAAGATGGAGGCTCGTTGAACTATTCACCTTGCCACACTGCTCTTAGGTATTATAAAAATTAAGGAACCATCGTATAATTTCTAGAAGCTTCGATTTGCGAATTCCAGCCCTAGACGGACCCCTCGACACGGAAGTGCGTCGTGCCTGCTTTCCCTATTTTGTCACGAAATGCTGGAATAACATCGCACCCCCATCAAAAATGGTGAATTCATAAAAAAAAACTCAAAAATATATTTACTAGATCAACAAATGAATCCAGCGGCTATGCTACAGTGTACAATGTATAAATATGTTTCTTTTCGTACCTAGTTGGCAATTTATTCACTAAAATGTAAGTTCTAGATGCATATTTTGTAATTTATATAGATGGAATTCATATATTAAGAATATTAGTGTCTGTAAATAATACCCTTTCAGTAGTAGTATAATGTAACATTCAGTTCTGTAACTCACCATATCTGGATCTACAAAATACCAGCGTCGTTTCGCCTTCCTTGGATCGACTTTAATAATTAAAGTCGATCCGCATAATATGCTGAGTGGAATCAAATTTCGCATCTAATCTTAATTTTAATATACCTAGCATCTGAGTGTAAAAAAATAATAACTGTTATTTGCGAAATAACGTTTTTTCTATTCTATTCTAAAATCCACCAATCGTGTTCGATCCATCCATCCATTCGATTGGTTTGAAATTTGAATGCTGCTCTCAAAAATACCTCTCTCGACAGTCCTATCAGCTGGTGACATAATGCTTTCTGGAAACCTCTATTGAGTAAATGAAACAAGTGATTATTTTATCAACACACATTGGAGTTATAGCTTCGTTGTTCGCCGATGGAATACCTTCGTTAGATTCTCGACCACACGATACGATCCATTTTATGTCAAATAAGTACAAAAAGAAACATTCTCAGATTCGGTTAGGTTTTTCTTACTACTAACGCGGATATAGTACTTTTATGTTTCAGTTATAGGATAGGGAAGGGGTATTATGGTCTAAGTATTAAAGACCGAGTATTCGTTTTGAGTCTAATTATTACAAAGCCGGCAATTGGCATTCGCGCCGAGACTAAACTTGTTTTTACGGTCACGTGACCTATCGAAATCTGCGGCCAGTTTAACAATTTTTCCCCATCCCAAAAAGTGCACAGCGCCGCTCTCCCCGCCCCCAAGCCTCGTCCCGAATATCTCACCTAACGAATCTTACGGTCATGTAACCTATCGAAATCTGCGGCCAGTTTAACAATTTTTCCCCATCCCAAGAAGGGCACAGCGCCGCTAAAGAAGTTTTTACTTCAAAAAACATTGTGAACACATTTCAAGAAAATCCATGTTACACCCCTATTAACTGTACGTGTGTACGGTGGTGTGTGTGCAGGCAGCAGCATGTCGGACGTGTCGCTGGGCTCGCCCGCGCCGCGCCGCGCCGCCGTCTCCGCGCACCCCGCCGCCAACCCCGCCGCCAACACCGACACCGACACCAACACCAACACCAACACCGACACCAACACCAACAAGCCCAACAAGCCGGACGAGAAGGAAAGGTAAAACACTGGCACTCTACACTTTAGCCGGAACCGTGATGGTGCAGGCAGGTCACTGGGCTCGCCGGGGCCGCCGCTAAACCCAATAAGCCCAATGAGCCGGAACAGAAAGAAAGGTACGCACGTCTGCAAGGTCGCCAGAGCTCCCGAGGATGCGTTGTGTTGAGAGCGAGGGAACTTGTTCCTTCAGCTGTCAACACGGCGAACCCTCAAACATATTAAGGGTTGGCAACGTCCATGTTACTCCTTTGGAGTTGCGTCTATAGGCTGCAGTGTCCGCTTACCATCGGACGGGCCGTAAGGTTGTTTGCCACCGTCGTTGTATAAAAAAAGGTACAACACGTGTATCACACACAAATTCATCGATTCAGCGACGCCAAATATTGTATAATAGTTATACTTCTACTCAAGTCTAAATAAAAAAGCGCATAAACTACCTACCGCTTTGCATGCCTACTAAATTTGACAATGGAGCAACATTGAACGCGCGTGTCGGTTAGCAGAAGTTTGTCAAGTTCTATGAATACGAAAGGCAGCCTTTTAAGTTGTTGTTTTTCAAAGAATTCTCCGCGATATTTTTTAATCCATCCGATCCGTTCGAACCTGTTTTTAAAACATTTATTCCACTCCGAAGTGGGGGGTAGTCAAAATGGCCGATTTGTATGCGTCAACGGCTCCTTCTGGTGCGGTGAATTTGCTTAATTTTGGGGAACGTAAAAAAATCGTAAGGGCTCAAGTCAGGGTTGTAATGCGGGTGATCTAAAATTTCGACATTTTGACTGCTCAAAAACGTCTTTGTTTGGCGGGCATTGTCATGGTGCAGTATCATACGACGTCTTGAGTTGTTTTTTCGAAACTCTGTGATGACTTGTGGCAAACAAACAGTGGTACTTATACCAATCATCGTTAACCGTCTTGCGATCTTCTAGTACAATAGTGGCAACGTGACCACCCTTTGCCACAAACGAGGCAACCATTTTTTTTAAGTGCTCCGTGAGCGTATGACTTTGGTCGGTTTTGGCTCATCTTGGACAGTTGACTGCTGCTGAATCTGGGTCGTAAGCATATATCCAGGACTCGTCACCACTAACCATATCATAAACGTGGTTTGACTCTCCTCGGTTGAATGGCTGCAGAGTTGTGTTACATCATCTAACTCGGGCTGTTTTTTGGTCGTCGCTAAGCAAATGTGGTATCCAACTAGAGATCAACTTTTTTGGATAGTAGTCCCTGAAATGCCCACGGATGCCTCTATTCCACGGTATATCACACGACGATCTTAGACGGTTAGTTGCCGCACGGCGTCGACATTCTCTTGCGTCATGGCGGTTTCTGGACGATTTGTTTGATGGGTGCCCCGAACGCATTTTGCCCCGGAGGTTTTTTCCCCATACGCATTTTGCCACGATCGTGTTTTGTCACATATGCGTTATGCTTTGGTAGTATTTTCTGCTTTGAGTAATTTGCCATAAAGTATGTTGTCTAATTTGGATTTCGTCCCATCAATAATTTGCTTAACAGTATAGTGTCATGCAAACTTTTTGTCCTATATTAATGAACCCACACTGAACCTCAATTCACTTGGAAAAATGCGTTTGGGGCACCCATCTAACAAATCTTCTGGGCGACCTTCACGTGACTTGTCACTGAGGTTAATGTGCCCACGTTGTACCAGCGTTCTACAACCCTAAGAAATGGTGCTGCATCACTAAACACAGAAGTGATCTCCTCAAAGCACTGAAGTTGAGTTATACCCCTCTGAAAGTTGTAGAAAATTATCGCATGCATATTTTCCCATGACTTGCCACCTTGGAACAGACGCTACAATAAAACCGCAAAATTCGACCAATTAAAAAACATTCTTTTGTTTTTGAATTCTAAATTCAAAAAGATGAAAAAGCCATATGTTTTTTTTTTAATAATCGGGGGAGGTTTGCAAACGACATAACTTAAAAGGCAGCCCTTGTAAGGGCGGTAAAACGACCAATACTTCAGATCGCGGGTATTTGACTAATATTAATTTATTATTCGATAAATATGCGGCTATAAAGGGAGACGAAACATTGTTTAATCTTTCAATTCACACATTAGTCGCTTTTGCCTTCGCCTCGCTCAAAACCTGCCATCCGAAGCATTGTTTGCTATCTTTTTTTTGTTGGGATGAAAATCCGTAGTGGATACCTACCTGCATACCACGGGGATAGGACAGGTGACTGAAGCGGCGTTCAAACGGCGCTCAATCACGCGAGCCGAGCCTGGCTCGGCTCGTGATTCGACGCGCCACGCGCCGTTAAACAGCCACGCTCGGCAAAGTTAGTACGATCCATCTCTTGTCGGTTTTTCGACACAGCGCAAAGGCGCGCGCCATCTTCGGCTCTGCTTATGTCAATACGCGCCGTCTAAACAGATTGTACAAGTACACGACAAAAAACTTTCGCAAATGACCTTGGCTGACTCACGTGCAGCCACGCCGCCACGCTGCCACGCAATACGAGCAGGCTTGCGTTCGGATTTTGCCGAGCCGCATCTACACGGACGGCTCGGCTTGCGTGGGATCGTGCTACTTCGCGCCGTTTAAACGCACCTTCTGTAAGCCTACAGGTTATATTTTAAGTTAATGATAAACTATAGGTATCAATTTATATTTATTTAGGATAATCACAGTTACAAATATGCAAATATGATCGTCGCCTATTGGTTGTCGGTCGGATAAGAGGCTCCTGAAGGCGATGCAGCCCCTTTTAAAGGCTCGGGATCCCCACCACGCCTTGTCTAGGAGATCCATGGTGGGACGTGGAACGCGCTGGGCACGATGACATCATCGCGCCGGTAGATGGCGCTGCAGCACGACACCACCATGTTGGAGTTGATTGTGTCGCCTGGAAGTGCCGCTAGGTGGCGCGCACGACGCTGGATCCGGCGATTGCCAACACTTCAGCTACGGACAGACGTGCTCATTACTTGCACGAAAGCATACTTTTATTGAGCAAGTGCTCATTAGTAGCACGTGTGTACTAACAATGCTAGTAATGAGCATTCTTATTTAGAGCGTGCTCAATAATCAACCGACGTTTGATTTTCGAGCATGCTACCTGAGGCGCGGGTGGAAGGGGGCGTGCTCCGAGCGCATCTGAACAGTCCGTACGTTTGCTTTGAGCATGCTTATTTGGGTAATGACGAAATGACGACCACGACCGCTCTGTCAAGAGTGCTACGACTGAGAAGAGAAGAATTGGCGTAACACACTGGAATTGATTAAAAAGTGGACATTTTAAACTGCTTAATCAGGTACAAGAAATAACGGCCTTACCCATTTATGAGTATGCTCAAAACAAGCATGCGTATTGCTGGCAAATGTGAACAGTTGCAGAGCATGCTAATTTAAAGCAAGCTTATGAGTATGCTTTTTTTTGAGCACGTGTGTCCGTAGGTTTAATGAAGTATCTTGGTTGTATGGTTCAGTAGCGGCGGGCTGGGTGGGGCAGTCCGGCGCGCACTAGCCGGCTCTGCGGCGCGGCGCGCCTCCTCCTTCACGTCCGTGGAGCACTTCACGAGGCGCCAGGCCGGCTCCGTCGACGTGTGGTGGCTGTACGACGACGGAGGTACGGCTTCCATCTATAGACCAATAATGGAACGACATAAATAGTGGTGTAGACACTAAAAAAAATAATAAATCCGTACTAATATTATAAATGGGAAGGTGTATGTGTGTGTTTGTTTGTTTGTCCGTCTTTCACGGCAAAACGGAGCGACAAATTGACGTGATTTTTCAAGTGGAGATACTTGAAAGGATGGAAAGTGACATAGGATAGTTTTCATCCCCGAAATCGTCCCCTAAGGGGGTGAAATGGGGGGGGGGTAAAAGTTTGTATGGAGCTGCGATATAAACGAGTTCCACGCGGACGGAGTCGCGGGCAGAAGCT
Source organism: Epinotia demarniana (assembly GCA_945867215.1). Taxonomy (NCBI): domain Eukaryota; kingdom Metazoa; phylum Arthropoda; class Insecta; order Lepidoptera; family Tortricidae; genus Epinotia; species Epinotia demarniana. Next base: position 2,206,391 of record OX244273.1, on the reverse strand, counting down.
TGTAAGAAAAAGGATTAAACATGCTGTCAAATGGAGAAAAAATCAACGCAAAAGGATAAATAATCACGAAGTTATAAGTGTCCAAAGTTTGAAGAAGGGGTATGTTCTGTCCCTTTTTCACAAAACGCAACTTCACATAAAACGATGACGCTGGAAGTTTGTGACGTCACTAATACGCAATGTGCCGCGCCCATCGTGTTCGGCGCAGCCATCGACGCGGCCCCGGGCAACATCCCGTAACGTGACGTCACACACTGATTGCGTTTTCTCTCTCTCTAGCAAGCAATACTAAAACGGTTGTAGCTTCGTAATTCTTTGAGATATCTGAATGGGATTTTCGTCACTAGGCATATTTTTTGCCTTCTTTCTTTTGGAGTAATAATAATTTTTGTACTCTTCGATTAAAATCTGTGTATTAAGATTTCATAGAGAATACTGCAACGTCACACTTTTCATCATTAATATTCTGTTACTTTCGAAACAACCGAAATAACTGTTTCGATACGCTCTAGACAACCGAAAAAAATTTGAAAATAGAACTTCGTATTTCAATAATATGTGTACTTGTTTAAGGAGACTCGATCCGATACAAAATTGCCTATCTGTGGCGTTTCGGAACGTAGCAGCGTCACGTCATCTGTCAAAAATCTACTTAAACTTGCTGCTGTATCCAAGGCATAAAAAAAACTACGCTTTGTGATTGGCTGATATTTATAATAGACAATCACCGCAACATTACGGACGCCGGTGGTGTGATAACTTTTCTTTTCAAAGCTAAACTTGAACTATTAAAATAAAAACTAAGAAAATGAGTAGTTACAGTGACGAAACGTCTTTAACTCCTCAAGATATAACTAATATGAAAGAGGAAGCCACACTTACCTTGCTACCTGAAAAGTCATAAAGCCTTTACAATAGTAGAACTAGACGATATAGTACTTACGATATTTAAGTTTTTTTATATACTTATGACTTAAATTATTAATTTTAATGAACTCGTACAAAAAGTATTGTTCACAATAGTGTCATAATCAAGCTTTTTAATCTCGTACCTTACTTAGGCCACTCAGCAAGCTTCGTGGCCTAAACACGGTACTTGACTTAAAAGCTCTCTATTATAACACGATTGTGAAAAATACTAAATCAAAAATCAAAATCAAAAATATTTTATTCAATATAGGATCCTACAGAACACTTTTTGAAGGTCAAAGTTCAATACATTTAACAATTGAGCACATGTTAGCTTACAAACATAAATGTTGTTATAACAATGTCAAAAAAAAAAAAAAAACATTATCATTAGGTAGTCAGGAATTATATAAAACGAAGTCAAAATTAGAGTATGTCGATTCACAGCGAGAAATAAATAATATAATAAAAATATTTAAAGTCATTTAAAGGCGTCATTATCATTTAAAAAATCGTTTATCGTGTAGTAGGCCTTGTAAATGGGTTTTTATAAACAACTTAAACTTATTTAATGACATACCTTGTACATTCTTGGGAATTTTGTTATAAAAACGCACACAATTGCCCATAAAAGAAGAACTCACTTTTTGCAGACGATAACGAGGCACGGCAAGTTTATCCTTATTTCTAGTATTAATTGAGTGACAGTCACTATTTAGTTTAAATAAATGTAGATTTCGTTTTACATACATAACCATTTCAAAAATATATTGAGAAGCAAATGTGAGGATGTTGATTTGCTTGAATTTTTCTCTTAATGAAATGCGAGATCCTAACTGATAAATAGCGCGAATCGCTCTTTTCTGTAATACAAATATGATCTGGATGTCAGCGGCTTTACCCCAAAGCAAAATACCGTAGGTCATTATGCTGTGAAAGTAAGAAAAGTAAACAAGCCTTGCTGTCTCAACATCGGTGAGTTGCCTTATTTTTTTGACTGCATACTCTGCCGAACTAAGCCTATTACCTAACGAAGAAATATGTGATCCCCATTGCAGTTTATGATCCAGTGTAATACCGAGAAAAACTGTGCTATGAGCAAATTCAATGAACTCATCATTAAGTTTAACCTGTTCATTCTTATTGGTATTGACTTTAGAAAGACTGAATTTGATACATTTTGTTTTCTTACTATTTAAAAGTAAATTGTTAGCGGTGAACCATCCTGCAACTGAGTCTAGCGCTGCATTAACTTTATCCAAATTGGTTTCCTTTCTGCTAACTTTAAATATTAACGATGTGTCATCAGCATACAGCACAATATCGTGTTTGTTTTGTACGTGATAAGGCAAATCGTTAATATAGGCCAAGAAAAGAAATGGACCAAGTATTGAGCCTTGTGGCACTCCTATGGAAATATTAGACCCCTTGGATTGTATCCTATTTATTTCCACGTGTTGAGTTCTATTGGATAGGTAAGATTTTATAAGATCAAGTGCACGATGTTTTACCCCATAGTGGCTAAGCTTTAAGATAAGAGTGTCATGGTTTACGCAGTCAAAGGCCTTTGACAGATCGCAAAAAACGCCAATTGCATCCATAGACTTTTCCCAGGCATCGAAAATGGTTCGTAGTAGTTCAACACCAGCATCGGTTGTTGATCGGCCTTTGGTGAATCCAAACTGGTTTGCATGTAGAAGACTATTTAAGTTAAAGTGTGATAACATTTGGTTCAAGATAATCTTTTCAAAAATTTTACTTACTTACTTTTACTATTTCGAGTTTACATCCCTATTCTGACATTTTACACTTTTAGTGCGCAAGATTCCCGAGCGGTAATGTCCTGTGTCCCATGATGCCCAAACGCTTAATGAAATACTATGAAAAAAATGCCTATATGATTCGCGACAAGACGCTCGCGCTTTGGTTAATATTAGTGTACAACGTAAAATCTTCATTTTGGACTCTAGGTATAGAACAAATATTACAATTCGACTCTGCTCACTTTGATTTTCAAATCCCACAATACTTTTAACCAGTCACCTAGCGGTTCGCCCCGAACCGTACTCGCGATGTACTAGTTCTTAAACAACCACCCTGCCTTGACCGATTTGGCTCATGTTCGTATTTAAAAAAAAATGTCTCACAAATTCGTCTACCAAATTCTGACAGGTACCTAACTTTCAAGACATTCCGATCAACAACTAGTTATCGTCGAATAAACATTTATACAAATGCCGGATTGTTCCACCTCGGAGCACCTCTGCTCGCTCGTTCAACTGTTTAAGGGGACGGATGCCTTGATTTGAGTCGAACACGCCCCATAGACAGAGACGCTGATGCCTTCCGCGCACGTTAAAAAGAGATGCAACACTCTTCGGGAATGGCTTTTTTTGGACAAATTTCGATAAATACCTAACTTAGTGAAGTTTTATTTGAATTTTATAAAGTGAGATTTTAGATGAGATAATAGTCATTGTTTAACGAGGGGCGTAAGTGTAATATTGCGAACAAGAGTCTGTCAGAAGCCCGACGCCGAAGGCAGAGGGCTTTTGATGACTCGAGTTTGCAATATTCTTACGCCCCCGTGTTATACACAATGTTTTTCATCACATTTGCGAGGAAACAAATACATTTTAGAAGAAATTAATGCAAATCGTAATAAAAACTGCAACATGTCAGTCGTCCATTTCGTTGAATTTGACGTGAGGCGCGTATGGCAAAGACCCTTCGGTATACAGCCACGATTTAAAAACACTTAAAACGTTTTACATAGACACTTAACTACATATTAAACATTAAATTGCAGTTAAATTTAATATAAAGATATGTTTTATACACATATTAAAAGTTGGTTGTAGCAAACTTTTGAAGATGAAATACACCTTGGCTGATTGGAAACATCCTCAGTCCGAAGTGAAGTATGAGTGGGTGCTATATTTTAAAACTAAACTTAACATCCCGTGGGAGGTAAAACGGCTATAACTGATCTGTACGCACGCAAGTAAAAACGCCGTTGACGAGCAAGTGTGATGAAAAATATTAAAGTATTAATTTGATTGTGTCGTTAAATAAAGTATTGTTTGCGTAGGTTCAGTAAAAAAAGGAAAATACAGACCCAACTTTGTTTTTTTTTAAATCGAGCAAATTTTAACCAATCATGTATCGACAAAAGCAGATGAACAATCATATAGTCAAGAATCATATATCCGAAAATCAGACCTTATTGTTTCTTAATCTAGTCAGAACGGCGTTTCAAAGCTCGCGATAATTTCCAATACACCGCCTTAACTAGTTGGTATATTTTGCTTGCGTGTTGGCAGGCTTAACCCTGCTCCTGCCGTACATCCTGTCGACGCGGCGCGCGTGGTCGTCGTGCCCGCTGCGCGTGTTCACGCTCGCCAACAAGAACACGGAAATGGAACTTGAGGAGAGGAAGTGAGTTTTATTGCTATTTATGCGGGGTGTATTATCAAAAAGGGGGGGGGGGGGAATCTGAAGCTATAAGAGATACGGTAATTAGTTCATAGTGTTACCCACAAGGCCTATTACAGAAAAATTAAAAATAGTATAAATAGATTTAATAAAAGCCTCGTACACTGCTGGAAGTCGAACCCGATCTAATCTGTCTAAAAAAAAGAGTATAATAATATGTATCTGAAATGCAGTATTTTAATAAATAGATTTTTTTATTACATATATATTGCCCTATACATTTTACCATGCAGGTCAATTCGGGGTCACTTTTCATAAAATATCTATTTTCTCAACTCAAGGCAAAATTAAGGTTTTTTTAAACCGATATCTACTTTTGATTCACAATTTTTGTGTTATGGGTAAAGCAAAAGTAGTTATTAGAAAAGTACCAAACACAAAAAAAGCAGACTGATTAAACAAAAACCTTAATTTTGACACCTTACCCTCAATCTCTTTCCGTAAATAAAATTATCTAATTTAAAGGTCGCTTTCGGTTCTTGGCGACCGCGACGCCGGCGTGCGACTCATGACGACGAGCGGCGACCGCGACCCACAGTTTTGTATGGATTACTATGAAACACTGATGGATGCAAGCGACGCCGGCTGAACGCCTTGCGGCTATCGCACCCGTATGGTTTCGTGTCATATGACTCATATGTGTGCAATATCTGCAGCATGAATTGTGAGCTTGGGTCGTCGGTCGCCTCGCCCTGGTTGCGTTGTTCCATATGCTATCAGTCGTATACCGACTGTTGTATTGTAAATTTGGTGTAATGGATTAATGCAAAAGTAGTTATTAGAAAAGTGCCATACACAAAACAAAGCAGACTGATTAAATAAACACCTTAATTTTGACACCTTGAGGGTAAGGTGTCAAAATTAAGGTGTTTGTTTAATGTGTTGTGTATGGCACCTCTTTCCGTTAGTAAAACAATCTAATCTGAAGGTAGCATTCGGTTCTTGGCGACCGCGACCCACAGTTTTGTATGGATTACTATGAAACACTGACGGATGCAAGCGACGCCGCCTGAACGCCTTGCGGATATCGCACCCGTATGGTTTCGTACCATATGTGTGCGATATCTGCAGCATGAATTGTTAGCTTGGCTCGTCGGTCGCCTCGCCCTGGTCGCGTTGATCCTGCATTTGGACATGCGACCATGGTCGCTAAGTCGCAAGGCCGCGGTCGCCAAGAACCGAATACTACCTTAAGGGTGATATTAATGACATTAATGTGTTGCAGCATGGCGTCCCTGCTATCCAAGTTCCGCATAGACTACTCCGCGCTGAAGATGGTGTCGGACATCACGAAGAAGCCGAAGGATTCCACGCTGGCGTACTTCGAGCGGCTCATCGCGCCGTTCCGCACCACAGACGACTCCAGCGATGCGCGTGAGTTGATAGTCAAGCTTAATTTCTTAGACATAAGGTCCACTTTGCCCTTCTCTACTGTACCGTGCCTTTTGGATGCCATGCTTCATGAACGAAAGTGACATATACATGCCAACTTTTTTCTTTAAGAATGTGATTTTCAACCTTATTTGAAAGCGTGAAGGTGCATGAAGCAGGAAGGGCGGTTTGCGTACGACAAAATGCAACACCCTTTGTGTTTCGGACGCCCAAAACTAATCTACGCGTTTTCAGATTTCAAACTCAAACTCAAAATGATATTTATTCAAGGAGGCCCAGTAACAAGCACTTTCAAATCTTAAACTAATTAATTAGAGGATGACGGTCTAATTTATTTTTCTACCATAATTATGATCACAAAATGCAAAAGGTACAAACGGCAAAACACTTATATATCTGTTTTTAAAAGTATGTAGCGGTTGCATATCACAAATTATTAAAAAAAGTGTATTATTTTAGTGGTATGTCCATACATTCTCTGGGGTTACTATTAGTAACGCCAGATAATGTAAGGAGCCTTTCTCTTGCGGTACCGAGTGCCCACTAATAATTATGCTTAATATATTTTTTTGTATCATAAGCATTCTTGTTGTTTTGTGTTATTGGTAAAGACATATTTTTCTGTAATTTACCCATCTTTGGATGTATAATTTAATATAGTGCTTATAACGTAGCGGGAACTATTTAGAAAATAAGAAGCTTCTAAAAATGCTATGATAACGCCAGGTACTTATAAAGTCGAATTGCTAACACAGTAATATGATTATTAAATGTACCTCTTAGATGTTACAAAGCAATAAACTAACTCCTTTTGATTTCACACTCATATTCTATTGTATGCGATATCATTCACATTACGTAACGCAAGGGATTTTTTGACGGTAACATCAGAACAATTTGGTTAAATGTCACGTTATATCTTTGCAGCAAAGTGGCCGCTTTAAATTTGGTCATGGTCCCGCCGGAAGACCAGCGCTGGCTCGTGAGCCAGCATTATGATGAAGCGGAACCATTTCCTAACAAATAGACAGTTTATTGTAATTAAATAGTATTATATGTACACACATATGTGATACATATAATTTGTTTGTTACGAATAAATAATTCTCACTTTCATGTTTCATTTTCAAATAAAAAAAAAAAAAAATATTTACGCTAATGAAATAAAACTAGTATATTTTTACAAAAAAATATTTGTGATTTATTTTTTGAATCGCTCCGAAATGAGTACTTTAAAAGTTGATTCACCCAGATAGTTAGGAGATAATATAAATTGTAGCAATTTTCTGTTTCTTTTTTTTCTCGAGAATAACTCTGTATTAGATTAAGATGCTTATACCGTATATTTCGTATACACACCTATATCGATAGTATAAAAATCACAATCTATTTCCTCTTTACTCAGAAGTAATTAGCAATTTAAGTCAAATCCGGATTATTCGGAGCTAGAGTTGTCACCTTACCGGTTTTTTTGCCACATACATTATGGTCATACGATTATTGTTTAAAAATAATGTAAAAACTTAAATTAAATCAAAATAATACTCAAATTAAAACAAAAACGGCTTTTGGTCGACTTATATATTATTTTGACAGTACTGTCCAGTAACTTGCCAATCAATTCGGACAAATTTGGGACGTTGTGCAAAAACCTGGCAAACAAATATGTTGAAAAATCTGTTACGTTGCGTACTCTCTATAGGTATAAGAGTTTTCTTCCAGTAAGTACCAAAAAACTACTTGTGCAAGCTTTGGTGTTACCAATTATTGATTACGCAGATGTGTACCTTACTAATATCTCACAGGAGTCTCTAAATAAGTTGGATCGCCTCCTTAACAATGGCATACGTTTCATCTTCGGTCTTCGTAAATACGACCATGTATCCTTTTACCGCCGTCAGCTCAACTGGCTTTCAATTCGTCGTCGCAGATCTTTGCGTACCCTCTGTACCTTATTTTCTATCCTGTTCGAACCTTCTGCTCCAGGTTATCTAAAACAGAAATTCGTCTTCGAAACTCCGCGCCCCGGGTGTGAACTGCGTTCCTCCGGCTTTAAGACAAGCCCCAAGCAAATTAGTTTTCAAGCGAATGCTTCGTAGGCATCTGCTGGAAGAAGAATTTGCATAGCGTCCATCGTCCCATATATATTAGTGTATCATATCTTTGTATATAAGTAATAATACTATGTAATTTTGTAATTTTATATATGTAGGATTATGCTTTTATAAGTCTGTACTAAGCTCTAAATATTGATCATTTACTCTGCACCAATTTTAAGTGTCTCTGTTTGGCCTTATGGTTGACTGGTAGAAAATGCCATTTGGCATTAAGTTCGCCATTTGTACATTAATTTTTTGTTTTGTGCAATAAAGTTTAAATAAATAAAATAAATAAAAATATAAGTGGCACCCGATGAGGGTCACTCTTCATGAAGTTTTAGTCCACGGTGCTAATAAATTATTGAGTCATCTCCGTTGCCAGTCGGAATGTTATCCGAATAAGCAGCGGAGTCAAGAAACAAGTTGTAGCGATACGACAGGGAGCACCATACAAGAAAATTAAATCATGAAGCAACAATATCTGACCTGTTTCACAGAGCACTTGTATCATTTGAGCCGGTCATTTCCGACTACTCGTTAAAAAAAAGTAAAAGCAAATGTAACAAAAGTCCACTACCTGCATTAGCAGTTTATTTGCTGAAACCAGTTAACGAAAGAAATATTACAGGCTTCCGTTGGATGATCACGATGAAGAAAATTTGATAATTGTAAATGAAAACGATACATACATTATTTATTTAATTATGGTTACCAATAGTTACATGCTAACTATGTATATAATAAAAAATCATGGAAATTTAATACACATTTCATCCGAACAGTTTTAAATAAAAGCTTGTAAAAACTGAAACAATAACGTGAATAAATAAGAACTGTATTTAATTGACTACTTATATTGAATAAACTATTTTATTATATTCACTTGGATAAAAATATCAGTTGGATCGTAATCCGGATATCGGATCGATATCGATCGGAAAAAAACGCTCATAACGTCTGAATAACGGGGAATTAGATTGTGGTTTTTATACTATCGATAGAGGTGTGTATAAGGACTATACTGTATAATCATCTTAATCTAATTAATACAGCGTTATTCTAGAGAAAATTAAAACCAGGAAAATGCTAAAATTGGTTATTATCTCGTAAAATGGCTATATTACCGAGTTCAACAATGGGCGTGTCATTAAGAGTGTAAATGAAACATTTATAAAAATTTCAGTAGCCCAGTTTAATTGGTTTTTTTTTTGTGATTCAGGTGACCCTTTATCCGGCCAACTTTAGTATTTTTTTCTTAACAACTACATCTCGTATCGATCGGGGAGTTTTAGTCTAGTGCTTAGAATGATATGAAGAAACGATTTTTACAATAAATAAAAGCGGCCAAGTGCGTGTCGGACCACGCACAACAAGGGTTCCGTGCCTATTAAAAAGGTCGTATCCTTACTGAAATCATATGGCACTTACATCCTTTTCTTTAAGTAAGGCGGTTTTTTAGAAATATCTCGAAAACCTTTGAACCGATCTTGTTCAAAACAATTTGCATGATTTTTTTCATATTTTTGAAATACACGGTTCAAAAGTTAGAGGGGAGGGGGACACAATTTCAGTGACTTTCGGGGCGATTATCTCCGACTCTATTCATTTAATCAAAAAATTTGCTGAGAAACCTTATATTTATTTTGGAAGGCCTATCAATTGATGTGCCACACGTGGGCATGCAAATTTTTTTTTTGAGTTTAAATTTTATGTATGGAGTGCACGCCTAAAAAAAAAACTTTTTGTAATTTCATTACATAACTATGTAGCGGTTAACAAAATACACCTATCCTCAAAATTTTATTCAAATACACCCTATAGTTTTCGAGTAAAATGCCTGTGACATACGGACGGACGGACAGACAGACAGACAGACATGACCTTGCAAAAGGTAATTAATAGCATTAATGAACTATAATAAAATTCTATAACACAATCCCAACACATCATTTGGAAATGCGCTAATTGTTGCCAATTTTCATCATCATTCATGTTTGACCTCGTAATACTCGTTTTATAGATGTCGGTGATCATGAGAGTGACGTTCAAAACCCAGGACCGTTTTAATAAAATCGACAGCTGATCGCTACTTGACTGTACGCTTACATTACATCGCAAAAAAGAAAGTATTTAAAGTAAAGGCAGGTCGAAAATACAATTATTTAACAAACTGAATCTATTTCAAGGAAACTAAAATGATTTCTTTTTATGGACTCTGTTAGCTGTACTATATGTACTCACGGAAATATATGTACTCAACAATTGTTTTGTATATAATATTTGTACAAATATTTCATAAAAATTCAAATATCATTATTGTAAAAACCTAACTTAAGATAAATATTAAATAAAGAGATAATAATAATAATAAAAAAAACTAACTATTATAATGCCTGTATCAAGGAAGGAACCGGCTTTTGAGACACAGGGCAACCTACTTTGAAAGCCGGGGCTTCAACAATTATGTACTTATGTTTATAGTTGCAATAAAGAATTTTATTATTATTATTATTTAAAAACTGTTTATTCCCCACTTGTAAAATAAAGAAACCAGATGTATTGTGCTTTCTGTTGAAATAAATAAAATTTATAACGCGACTATTCATTCGCTAAACGCTAAAGTTTTGACGTGAGCAGTCAAGTCTCATTATATGTCATAATAAACTAAAAAGTATTTAATCTTTTGATGTTGGTTTGCTAATATGGTGCTTAAGGTATAAAACACTGAGTTCTTTTTTTATGAAACATATATCTTGATGCAGGTTATAAGTTAACGCTATTAGCAACTACTGAAATGTAGCTAGAGCTGTCATTCTGGGGCCATGAACCTAGAATACTATGGACGGGCTGTAAGTGTTGCCACGGTGAGGGACGGAAAAGCTCTTATGCAGCTAAATTAAGAAACGGTCCTAAAATGGCTGATGACTTGTCATAAACAACTTACTACGGGACGGGTAATGGTTTGTGTGGCACAACTTCATACTAAATCAGTTGTGGCAAATAAAAAAAAGTGGAACTATACAAGGACAATGAATGATATTCCCCTTTCTGTCACACTTATAGAGATTTGTATGCTACCAGCTCGCTCGCACGTGGTATTATTATTACCATAGCCTGTCCAGAGTATTCTTCGTTCATGTTCTGGGGCACATTTCTTGGCATATTTGTTTGACATTGTGCATCTAGTTCTATATACTAAATCAAAGGTTACCTACTCGTACAGATAACGGTAGTCTAACTTCAACTACACTGCGTGATACTGATAACGGTAATAGGACTTTTGGGATAGATATTATAAAGCATAATATAGTGCACAGCACTACGGTGGTAAGGTTCAGTCCCACCCTACACCCAGGGGTATTGCTAGGGGTATGATGGGTCTGACATGAAGAAGGTCATATCGTTACTGAAAACTTATGGAACTTACGTCCTTTTCTTTAAGCAACGCAGTTTTTTATAAATATCTCGAAAACCTTTGAACCGATCTTGTTGAAAACAAATTTCGCTGGTAGAATTTTGTAATTCCTATTAGCATGATTTTTTTCATATTTTTAAAATACACGGTTCAAAAATTAGAGGGGGGGGGACACAATTTTAGTCACTTTCGGGGCGATTATCTCCGACTTTATTCACTTAATCCAAAAAATTGCTTAGAAACCTTATATTTATTTTGAAAGGCCTGTCGATTGATGTACCACAAGTGGGCTTGCAATGAAAAAATAATTTTTGACTTTCAGTTTTATGTATGGGGGTGCACCCCTAAAAAAAATCTTTTTTAGTAATTTCATTACAAAACTATGTAGCGGTTAACAAAATACACCCTATCCTCAATTTTTTATTCAAATACACTTTATGGTTTTAGAGTAAAATGCCTGTGACATACTGACGGACAGACAGACAGACAGACATGACGAATCTATAAGGGTTCCGTTTTTTGCCATTTGGCTACGAAACCCTAAAAAGAGATGTAACAATCATGGCGTTCATAAAACACTGGGCGGCCACTTTCGTGTTTATAAAACAGTGGCTTAATGTCAATCCCCTAAGACACAGTTTCACACCTAGTTTAGGGTTGAAAGTTTTTGTCAAGATATGCTGACCTATTTGTGCCAACTCTAGCCTCATTTATGTAAAGCACTACCTTATGCACAATAAAAGATATTTAATTTATTTATAACTAGCTCCCACCCGTGATTTTGTCTGCGTGGATTCGGGATAAAAACTATTGTATATTTTAATTCAGGCTATAAACTATCTTCTTGGAAAATTTCATTCAAATCGATTGAACCGTTTAAGCGTGATTGAGTAACAAACATTCAAACATGGACACATCTAAAAGTTCAAACTTACGCATCTATAATAGGTATATTAGTAGGATTTCATTAAGTACCTGAATTGATTGGGCTTTAGATGAAGTGAGGTCTTTTTTACAAGAAACCGTTTGAAATACAATGATTGGGTATGTAAGCAGTGGTACCTAGCTGCACTCAGAACTCAGAATTATACCTACGCTTTGCGCGCCGCTAGCGGCAATTCAGCCACATGCGCTCACGGCCGGACGCTGTTTACGCGCACAATTATTAAAAAATGACTTCGTTGCGAATAAATTCGGCGCACGGCAGTGTGGGGTGTAATAATAATAAAACATCCAAACTTTCAATTTATAATATACTAGCAACCCGCCCCGGCTTCGCACGGGTACTATATTAATATTATATATATAAACCTTTCTTTTGAATCACTCAAAATATAAAAAAAACCGTATCAAAATCCGTTGCGTAGTTTTAAAGATCTAAGCATACATAGGGACAGACAGTAGAAGTGATTTTGTTTTTAACCCCCGACGCAAAGAGAGGGTTGTTATAAGTTTAACGTGTGTATCTGTGTATCTGTCTGTGGCATCGTAGCTCCCAAACGGATGGACCGTTTTGAATGCGGTTTTTTTGTGTCATAGATATTTTTCTCCCGAGTGTTCTTAGCCATGTTTCATGAAAATCTGTTCAGCCGTTTTTGAGATATTGGACTCTGAAATGAAAATGTCGGGAGTTTTTCAACTTTTCTAAGTTGTATTTATACAGGGTGTCCCGAAACTCAACGATAACCTGGTACTGGGTGAGAGGCCAAGGTATACCGGTTATGAAAAAAAAAGAAAAAAAAACCGTGTCACTTAGGGAAGCGCTATTACAGGAGGATATCAAAGTGTTACGATAGTTGATTGTTTTATTTTGATTACGTTTTCCTGGAGGTCCCTTCGCAAAAAAAATGGAAGTAACATTTTTACTGGCAAGAAAAGTGGCAAGTGCGTAGCATTTTTAAACCTAGACTGAATGGCCATCTTTTTAAACAACTTGCAAGGGTAGTATGATACATTTTTTTCGAACATGGAGTGTCAAAGTTGACTGAAAATAAATTTATAAACCATAACTCGTCAAAACTCGTGTTTTTTTACTTAGTTAAGTATGTTTATTACTTTTATTTGTGATTGCGGTTAATAGCACTGTTACTTGAGATTAGATTATTAAAAAAAACACTGTAAAATTGTGATTCTAGTACTTAAAATTGCGACCAAGGGTGTCAAATTTTCAACTATTTCGAAAAATCTCTATTACCGTTATAAGTGACATGGATTTTTTTCATAACTGGTATACCTTGGCCTCTCATCCGGTACCAGGTAATCGTTGCGTTCCGGGACACCCTGTAGTGCGGGCGGGGCGGGGCGGGGCGGTGGTATGTTATGAGTATGAGCACATGCGTCACTCCCCAGTGGGCGTCACGGAGGCGGAGCTGGTGGCGGCGCGCGAGCGCACGCACCGGCACCTGCGGCTGCGCGAGCTGATCGCGCTGCACTCGGGCGGCGCGCGGCTGGCGTGCGTGACGCTGCCCATGCCGCGGCGGCGCGCCGTGGTGCCGCCCGCGCTCTACCTGGCCTGGCTGCACGCCATCGCCACCGCGCAGGACCGCGTGCTGCTGCTGCGCGGGAACCACTCCGCCGTGCTCACCTTCTACTCTTAGGGTGAGGGCAGCTTCTCCTAGCCGACAACATTACTAAAACCTTTTACAGTATATATTGTGCTACTTTCCCGCACTAGTGCGGCAATAGTAGTATGGCCAGGTGTATCATAATAGTTATTTACGTCACACCTGGCCATAATGCGAGTTTTACTGCACGCTGCGCGTACAGGAAAACTCGCATTGTGGTCAAGTGAAGACGTAAAATTTGAACTCAACACGGGCGGTAATTCGTAAAACCCCAGAGCGCATATTTATGGCCCTCACCTTCGGTTCGGGCCACAAACACCTGCGATCTGGGGCATTCACGAATTCACCGCCCTAGTTACGTAATGTACTATTACGATACAAGTGCCGAAAATAGGAAATTCGCAACGAGTGGTGATAAATTAAAACATGACCGAAGGAAGTGTTTTAAATCGACACGACTTGCGAATTACCTATTCGCACGTGTATCGTACAACGTTTTACGGTACATATGGCTCTTTAAAGTTTCGACATATGCACGAAAAGTTCTCTTTTCTGCACTAGTGCGGGAAAGTAGCCCCATATGTACTGTAAATAACTATTATGTAGGACAGTGCAGAGCAGAGCGTCCATCTAACATGATTCTCGCACTGAAAGTGTTAAAAACGTCGCTAATATTTAGTAGCATCCGAACTGGTGATGTGCCGGGAACGGGAATATTCCCGTATAGGAATTTCCCGGGAACATTCCCTTGTTCCCGGGAATATTCACTTGTTCCCGTGAATATTCCCTAAATAGGGGAATATTGATAAGAAAATTAAAATTGTAATAAAAGTAATTAAATTGAATCGTGCCCCCGACAAAAATAATGCCAGTCGCAAAAAGCTGCGTTTTTGTACTAATTCTGACTTTTTATCTCAATTACCGTTTAGTATGAGAATATTTTTATATTTCATATTCGGACATATTTTATTGTGATATTTTTATTAACTTGTGATATTTTGTATCGTTTTTGTTGATTGTAGAAGTACTGTTGTACCTTTCGGTTAGGGGAATATTTCCAATAATCTATGGGAATATTCCCAGTGTTCCCGGGAATATTCCCTGAAACATTGGGACTTTGCTTCTGCGGATAAATTACACAGGTTTAAAAAAGTGAAAGGGCCCAAGTTATTAGTGAATGCCTCATAGCAAGATAGATCAACATACACGATTTCAACATTTCCGTATATTCTCTACCTTGGGGAATATTCCCGGGAACGGCACATCGCTAATCCGAACCCATTCAAGGCCAATGAATCTAATATAAGTCATGCCTCTACGAGCGATTTCCGCTACACAGTGAAAAATCTGCTACGGCGTAGCACACAGAGTTGCTTGACCTCGAATGGATTGTAATCTGATTGTACGGGAATTTTGACAGTTTTCTATGGCGTGACAGCTGCCGGCGCCATATCGTAACAGATCTATAAAATGTGGTACTATCGACATCACAGCTAATTGACCATACGTGCACTTTATGTGCATTGTAATAAGGTTCAATATAAATACAGAGTGGTCAGTTATTTGTGTTGGCGTTTGTAGATGCATTTCGCCCCAATACGTAATTGTAAATTTCGCTCGCGAATGCATCACTGCGCGTAATATCGTAAAATATGAACCGTATGTCAATCGTAACAATGTCCATTTTCCATCTATCCCTGTCACAGTCCTGCGAGAGTTCGCTACTTTCTACTGTAAATGTGAACTGTATAACAACGCGTATAAGGTCGGTATTGTATTAGTCTCCATATTATATTTGCATTCCAGTCTTCCCCACGAAGCATTAAATAAGGTAACTGCTGCTATGTTACGTAGCTTTATTCATACCAGTGTAAGATCTATTTTAGAGTAAATATACAGTACAAATTTCCATGCATTTTTACCAAGTTCATGACAAGGAACAACAAGCTTTACTAACGTATCATTAAGATTGATTATTGATTGAATGTCATCGTGTCTTGTACATTTTCGTTTCAGTTACCTTACGGTATTGAATAGCAATGTTCGTACAATCGAAGCATTTGCTTGTTTTGTCTGTTTTCTGAGAGGAAAATGAATCTTATAAACTTGACCAATAGTGATTTTTATGAATGTATGTTTTTTATATAATTAAGGTAACATCGATATACCTAATTCTGGTGTTTCTCTAACGCTTCAGGTATGACCCCGGCATATAAGTAGAACCAGACATAGGAGTTAATTTTTGGGTGTAACCCTTATCTACAGGGTGAAAAAAACCATAAGATATTGTTTCACGCGATTTATTTTTACATTTGTATGGAGCAGGGCGCCCCAGTCGGGCAAGGCTCCATACAAATGCAAAAAAAAGTCGCGTCAAAAAAAAAAATCTTTATATTTTTCTTATCAGAACACGATACCTGTTATGCCCTTGTTCGGTTCACACCCCATTTATGTTACACCCTGTATAGCAACAGCGCGCATATCTGAGCATGAGCATTAGTGAACTGCGCAAATCCTACTATCTTGGCTTACTTACTAGTCGGTGACTGAACCTAGTTACAAACGCGTAGAGGCATAATTTTTTTTAAATTGTTAAATGTATTTTTTCTATTCTTACTAAAATTCCTGAATGTACAAAGTGATTTAATAAACCCCAAATTCATGAACGGCTCATGGATTCAATTTAGTTTTATAATTAAATAATAATAACTAATATCAATTTAGTCAAAGTTATTGTGTATATTAACGCTTTCACTGCTAAGCCTCTCTCGACGACCTCTGTAGCTTAGATGGTGGTGACCCTGCCTACGAAGCTAGAGGTCCCGGGTTCGAATCCCAGTAAGGGTATTTATTTGTGTGATAAGCACGAATATTTGTTCCCGAGTCATGGATGTTTTATATGTATTTAAGTATTTATTTATCTATATAAGTATGTATATCGTCATCTAGTACCCATAGTACAGGTCGATTCACGAAAGCTGGCACGAATGAATTGAACGAGTGAATGATAATGTCTATGTGTGCATCACATAATTATTAAATACAGGTTGATGCAAAAAGTGATTATGATAATTGTGTTTTAGAGAATAGCATTTTCTTTGCTCTATGCTCTTTTTTATTTATTTTTTACAGTTCCAAGAAGCCTTTTGATTCTTGACATTAAAAATAAGTCGGAAAAATATACACTAAAAATTTATATATAATAAACGTATTATTTACAATGGACTTAAATAATAATTACTAAAAGGATTAACATGGTACTTGGTGCAGCTTATAATAATATAGGTACTTTATTTTTTCTTGATTAATGAAAACGTATTAGGTACTTATTTACAAAATATTAGGAGCCCCCTGTATAAGAACGGCACTCACACTGCCCCTCACAGTGACAAGTGACATTACTTGCGGTCAATTCATTCATGCCAGCTCTCGTGAATCGACCTGTACAAGCTTTGTTTAGTAAGGGACTAGGTTGATTTGTGTAAGATGGTCCGAAAATATTTATTTAAGCTACGCTCCACGTTTTACACCGTGACAACGTTTTTCTACGTAGCGAAAATCATTGACGCGCATGTGCGTCATCGCTAAAGGCTTTCAGCGATGACGCACATGCGCGTCAATGATTTTGAAAGGGTTTTCGAAGAGCAAGCGTATTTGTCTACTACGCTACGTAACCAGTCCAATTTGCGCAACATATGTATGTGTCGGTTTCAGTGAGGGTGTTTTCGTTGGCGCTTATGCCATTATTAACGACACACTAATACAAATTTGATGATTCACGGCGCAATAATGACGTTAGCGCCAACGTAAATAAGGTGTCTTTTCTCAGACGACACATGACATGACTTATGGTTGAGATTATTTAATGTGACCGACTTTTTATAAAGGTGACATTGGAATTGGAACCTTCAACCTTAGGTGATAGGGTTGCGTTTCAAATGGACTAAGTATCATGCATATTGGCCAACTCGTAAAATCTCAAGTATATGTGCATTGAAAGGGTAGAATACTTCTAAAATTATGTAGCAAATTATTTTCCGATATTGGTATTATTATATAGCATATTTTTATACAATGTTAGGTATATTTTGTAAACTGTACCTATGAGTGCCTGTTGTAACGATGAGTACTGATTATAAATACGAAATGTACACCGGCTATACCAATGTATACAAACTAGGTTTAAGGTTTAGAACGTATTTTACAACATGATTAGGTATTGCAATGTTTTTTGTGAATTGTGTGTGATTGTGCGTGTAAAATTAAATTAGGTAATTTATTTTATTTATTATTTCATTTAAATGCACAGAAGCATAAGTATTTTTGAAATCATGTAAGCTGACCGACATTATAAAAATACTGTAATTGGAATATGAATCGCTAATTCAACGGATTACTATAATGCAACTATCAACTGATTTTTTAAATAGGTATACCTGTTTTATCAAATGACATGACTTTTTATATGACTAGCTGAACCCAGGCGGAGCAGCGGGATAAAATATAGCCTATGTACATACTGAACGTCCATTCTATACAATGGTGAAATAATTTTTGAAATCGGAGTCATAGGTCCGGAGATTATCCCCTATACACTTACAAAGCTACAACCTACAACAACAAACATTACTTGTAACTTTGTTGTTGTGTAGCTGTAATGTAAAAAAGTACTCGCTGCGTAGTATATAGGGTTCATTTTTCATTGTGCATCGATAATCTCTTTTTATTACATTAGCACATTTATATTTGTATGTCAATAACTTTATTTGTTCATCTTAATGCATTGTTTTTATTTATTTAGCACATTCATCAGTAACTATATGTTGTTTTAATTAATTTATTTGGCACATTGAATGTACCTTGTAACTGTTAATTATTTATCGTAGTGTAAGTTAGTACGGTTTAAATTATTTGTCATGAACATTTTTGGACAAAATACTCTCGTACAACAGTCTTATATTTGAAGCATGAAGGTTCAAATTGTGATATCAGCCTTCACTTTAGTTCATTTAAAATAATTTAAACCCGAACTTATTTTAGTGTAATTGTATACAACAATTTGTGATTAAATGACTTGAGACCATTTTTTTTATTGTTTGTAGTTCATTCCCCGTCGTTACCTATATACTTAGAGATGAATAGTGACAATAGTGAAATTACTTAG
Organism: Epinotia demarniana; assembly: GCA_945867215.1. Classification (NCBI taxonomy): domain Eukaryota; kingdom Metazoa; phylum Arthropoda; class Insecta; order Lepidoptera; family Tortricidae; genus Epinotia; species Epinotia demarniana. The sequence continues at coordinate 2,187,353 of OX244273.1, read as the reverse complement.
TACTTTCTCCCCTTAGACTATATGTACCGCATTCCAGATAACATTAGAATTTTAACATACAATTTTTTTTTCTTTGTTTAAATATGTTATCAAATGGAAATATTGAACAAGTTTTACCAGGCCTATCGCACTGTCATTTTGGCGCGAAATGACGCTTATTTATGGTACCCTCCTATGGAGGTTAAGCTAGGATCCTAATGTTTGTTCGAGTCATGATGATATATGATGGCATAAATTGTACTCTGATGATAGCTGTCAGTTATTGAATGACCTTCTGTACCTTTGAGTAGGTTGGTGGCACTTGGTGGCACTATTAATTATTCTGTGATTTTACTTATTTCGATCATTTAGTCCTTTTCAAACAGCTATACAATATTATTTGCGTTTCCATTTGGTTTTCCTTGAAATCTCATTACAATTAACGATCAATTTTTCTAACCTTATAATGGAATTGGGTATACCTAGATCCAGGAAAAGACGACGTTGTGTAGGTAGGAACTTCGTGGTGACAGTGACATCTTAGAATGACACATCCACAGTTAGTCACAATAAATGAAATTACGGACTAAACTACCCACGACGCGGGCAGATTCGGGGAAAACAGAATTTTGGTGGAAGCCAACTTATAACATAAACATTGTATTGAAATAACGCATTGGGTTATTACATACATACACACATTCACGCCTTTATCCCTAAAAGGGGTAGGCAGAGCACATGAAACGTGTGTTCCATTGCCACTTTTAGCATAAATGTGGGGTGGGTATAAAAGGTCGACAAAATGTGATATCGCAGTGATAGGTTGCTAGCCCATCGCCCACAGCACACTTCAACCCTGGTCCCTTAGTACGACTGTTACGACACCCACAGGAAGAAAGGGGGTGGTGCTATTCTAACCCGACACCACACGGCATATGTATGGGGGTACGGTATATATATGGGGTTATCAGCAAAGTTAAGAAAGTCGACTTACCTGTGGTGACTAGTTAGCAGCTTATGCACTGGTTATTTATATTTTTACCAAATAGATCTATTTCATAAGAAACTAGCCTAGCCTCGTGGCGCCCAGCATGGAAAAACGAACAGTGAAATTTGAGTTTTATTTTAAATGGAATTAATTTGAATCCGGCGGTCGTGGGTTCGAATCCCGGCTCGTACCAATGAGTTTTTCGGAACTTATGACGGTGAAGGAAAACATCGTGAGGAAACCGGCCTACTCGTAATCCCAAATGAGGTCTAGTATTCCCTCCGGGTTTGAAGGTCAGATGGCCTTCGCTTTCGTAAAATGAAAGTAAAAGCGGACCCCCGGGCTCCTTTAGGGCACAACGGGAAGTACCGCTAGGATGATGATCCAATAGATCGCTTTTAGAGAAGGTGCAGGTAACGCCATAGGCGCCCGACAGCTCGCGCGGCGTGTCGCCCAGCTTTACGCCTGCTACACACTGGCGCGATCTGAGGTGGCGGTCAATAGTAAATTTGACAGCTAATCACAAGTTTACCATTGACCGCCGCGGCCAGGCCGCGCCAGTCTGTGAGGCTTTAAGGCGGCGGCCATCAATAGTAAGCTTGTCATTAGTTGTCAAATTTTCTTTCGACCTCCACCGCACCGCGCCAGTCTGTGAGAGGCCTTACGCCTGTATGCAAACGCGGTCTAAGTATGTGCAGTAGCGACAAAAAACGACACGACCCTATGTCTAATGCCATAAGGACGTGACAGATATTTTTGCCAGCTTTGTTACGGTAGATATTGATGCCGGTGACTGTACATACAAGGTGTAGTGAAAAATAAAATAAAAGATCACTAGCAAGATCACGATAGCAATTTATTCATTTATATTATATTTCCGAATACTTATACATTTTTAACAGAAGATTGGAAAAATCCAACGACGTGTTCGCGGTAACCAGGTCGATCCCAAATGGGTTTTTACTATTAGGTACAAGTCGCACAATCGGCTTCGCGAACCGTACAGAACCACGACACAGGGCACGATGCGTCAAAGAAACGCATCTGATCGTAAAAAACCTTCAACCACGAGGGTGGGCAATAGGACACCGGATAGCGGATGATGTGAGATGAGATGGGTGTATGGATGATTGTGGTGACGATAGCCGAAAGAAGGAGAAACGAAAGGAATGAATCGCGTGGGCGTGCTGGATGCCTTTAAGAATTTTGAGAAAGGTGCAATCGGATGATTGAAATCCCGATCTAAGGTTTGCGCCCTGCGCTCAGTTCGTGCAAGGGTCAGTAAGCGTGGGCGTACACTATAGCGTTACTAGATCCAAACCGCGGTTACACAACTTATTCGTACTAAAAAAAAAAGGTAACAAATTAGGTTTCCGGAGACTTCCCTGCCACCAAAGGAGCTGTAGTTGACCCGCCGCGATGTTACGTTGATTCACATCAGATAGGCTCCCTTATACGAACTCCGCAGTCCGGGAGTATTAGTCCCGCAGTGATGGCACACAGGAATCGTGGGCACAAGCTTCAACCACAGGGAGACGGCCTGACGGAGTGGGTCCTCGCACCCCGTTAAGGCAAGCGCCGGGTTGAGTTCCCGCACCAGAAGGCTACGACAAAAATAAAGGTAAGAACTACGGTACTACTTGATGCAACTAAGAACAGACTAGAGACTTATACAACCAATGCTTACCCAACACGTTTTCGACGGCTGGCCTTTGAAATAAATCAAAATCGATGGAAGACGACGCTTGACGCGCCTCTACGGCGTTCCCCACCTTGAGGATTCGAAACCTCCTTTGTCTTTACAAAATCTCACTTTGTGCTATGGCGGCCAAAGGAATCTGCATTGCGTGAAACGTACTCCAGACACACACACACAGTTTTTAGCACGAAAGGAAGAATACGACTCCTTATATCTTCAATAAGCTGGGATAAATCAACAGTCCCGAATAACCGAAAATAGGTGTTTACTTGATTGTCAACTCCTTCTCACGCTCCCCACTTTCCTATCTTTCAAACTGACCTACGAAAAGAACCTAGCACCAATCATATTTGAAAAATCGAATTGCCTTTTTTAAATTCAAATTGTCCTTTTTAAATTCCACCAGTACAAATACGCTAAGAGTATTGCATGTACCGAGGCCGTACAAGAAGTCCTAAGTTGTGGACGCCACCTACCGGGAAGACGTAAAAGTCCTAGAGACACCTGACAACGATAACAGAAAACACAAGTGACCATGAACCCTGAAGGAAAAAGGTTCAAGTAATATGCGTTAGATGGCGCAGAAACTAAAATCAGTAGTTTAAAAATTCAGCGGTTTAACCGACAGTGTTGTTCTGCAGATGAGTTAACGCTGCAAAGGTCAAACAAGGATGGAAGATATTACTACATGTCTGCGCCTGAGCATCCCAATTTCGCCATTCAGTCACGATCGTTTTCGCTTAGTCGGTACAGTCACCTGCAAAAATATCTATTATACAGCGTGTTTATATACATTTGCTTTAATTTTAAGGGCAGATTCTTTACATCTTATGACGTAGTTGACACCAATTTGAATGAATCCTGAAAAAAAATTTTTTTTTCGAATATCAGTAAACCGATATACAGGATAACATATAAATGTACCAAGTACTGTGTCGAAGTTAAAGCAAATGAATAAAAACGGCCTGTATACTAAGTACCTACTCGTACCTTGATATCGCACTCACATCGCGACAGTAGCATCTACAAACAAGACTAAATTTCGAGATATTTACGAGATCCCGCGTGGTTGGGCGTTTTTCAATTGAATCGTATTTTAAATTAAGCTATTATTAAGTATTCTATTTAATTATTATCAGCATGGGAAATTAGAATACAATCTGCATGTTTGGTTAAGAATATACGTTTCAATAAAATGAGAGTAAATTCTTGTTGATTATTATTTATTAAGCCATTAAGTTTTAATATAATTAAAAGTAGGTACTCAATAACATTTTAATCGAATAATAGCAAGTTTTCATTTGTCAGAAAAAACTTTTTTCATATAAGTCGGTAGTGTTTTACATGGAAAGTTCCATCTCGCAATCTCGATATGAGTCTCGTAAAATACCTACGGACGAGATCTTGCGTGATCGATATTGCATTTCCTAAGTAGATAGGGTCGTTGCGCGGGTAACGCGACCAGCACCAGTTTGCGACCACATTAAATTTTGACAGTATTTTTAGTAGGTATCTGGCTATTTAATACGCTTAATTAAAATACAAATTACAAAAACGAACACGGTACTTAATTGAAGAAATAGTCATTAACTCACTGGTCGCTCACCGAGCATACCTATACCTAAGCCTACCTTAAATACCTAATCTTATATCTAGTACCTAATCTTATACCTATCCACTTTATACCACATCATCTTACCTACTTACTTCTTAAGACTTTACTAATTATATAGACTGATTAGGACTATACCACTTTATATTAGACTCATTTATCATTAAGACTACCTCAAATTATATAGACTCATGGATCCCACTGTCAAACTGTGCAAACAGTTTTGTGGGACGTTGTATTTAGTTTTAAGTCATTGTAAAGTGCTTTACTGAAATAAATAATAATAATAATAATAAGTAGGTATATTACTTACTAGGTAGGGTCATTCCGCCGGTTAGCGACCACCTGATTTCATGTGCCGGTTGGCGACCATATAGCTGAGTTGGTGAACTGAAAGGATATTTTCCCGGTCGGTAGAAATCTACAAAAAAAAGATTTCTATTCTAAAACAAAAACAAAATGCACGTACATCTAACTGTCTCAATGGGGCCTGAGGGGCTACCGGGAAATGAAAACGAACTTCGTTTGTGTATCTCCGTAGCGAACTAGCTAGTGCGACAGAGACGGGCATACACAAACGAAGTTCGTTTTCATTTCCCGGTAGCCCCTCTGAAGATTTGATGTTATTTTCGACAGAAAAAACCGTCTCCTTCAGGTGGTCGCTAACCGAAGGTGGTCGCGTAACAAGCGAAATAACCCTACTTAAATTGAAAAGACTGAAATTGAAAAGAGGTCACACACCAGCTCAACGGCCCTACTTATGCTTTTGTCTGTACCCTTTAAGATGCTGTGTTTTCATTCATGTTTGGTTTCATCACAATCCTCTAAAGCGAAAACGAATTCCAATCATACACCCCAGCAATCGCTCCGTAGTGCATTATTCGAGAGCTACATCGCATTCGCTGGCCAGCGATTTATTCATTTTCTAACTTCGTTTAATTCAACCATTATCTTGTCGCCGGGCCGCGTCCACTCCACGCACAGATTACACCGCTCTCAGTTCCCTCGCGAGTCTCGGGCACGGCGCGCGTACAGCCACAGCCGTCAAAACTCCCGCGTAAAAACAAAATAAAAACAAAGTGACTGTGGATTATTATAAACTGTGTTTGTGATTGTTTTTCAAGTGTCGGATCCAACTAAGGAGGTAAATCGTGTTTTGTTTTGTATGTTGGTATTTTTTGGTGTTTGTAAACATCTTTTTGTACTCTTGACCCAAGCGTTTGTTGCGTAAATTGGCATTTAACCGCAACCGGCTGAATGTTTTGGGCAATCCCCGTGTGGTCTACGTTTTTTGCGTTGACTGTACGTAGGACATCTTGTAGTTGGATGTGATTTTGTAGGTACCGACTAACTAATGCCAAAGATGTATGTACCAATTAGACCTAATATCTAAATGGAACCATATCTTGGGCATATACATATAAGGATCAACTTATGTGAATGAGCTTGAATTTAAAGTGAACAAATAGGGGCCATAATTTTAAATGCCATTACAATTTATCAATTCAAACACAAGGCCAACGAATTATACTAAGGTAATTTAGAGTTTACATTTCGTTATTGTACATATACAACTAGTAGTCTGGTTATAACCGAAATTAAATTTTAATTACACTAGTTTTAAGAGGCCTACTTTAATTTGGCAGATAATTTCACAGTAGCTAAAGTATCTACTTATTTAAGTACTTATTCTGTAACTTCATCAATATGCGGTAATTACCTACCTTGCACCTTTTATGACTCAAATATTTGTTAATTAAGTACCATTCAATACTTAGGTCATTGAGCACAGTTTACATCTCAGAAACTTTTTAATTGATTGTAAGCCGAACTACATATACCTATTCCAAAATCATAATGGCCGCTCCACACGATGGGCCATCCTGATCCATCATACAGGACACAACTATGCGTTGAAGGGTCATATTTATGTCTCGTTCTACCGCATAGCCGCGTCCTGTATGATGGGTCAGGATGGCCCATCGTGTGGAGCGGCCCTAAAACTGGATACTATAAAAAGATTGATTTAAAAGCTAGCCTGATGTAACGCTTTTCCCATTGACTGTATGTGTACAATCTTAATTTTTATTAAAACGTTCAAATCAACCTTCCCTGGTCTCCGCCGTGCGGATTTCCCCGTCCAAACATTGAAGGTTGTTAAGTAGGCAACCGGTTTATAACAGACGTTGATAAGCATAATAATATTATTCAACATGACTGAGCAGGCACTTATCTTCGCTCTTAATATCAACAATGCAGTGGTCATTGATGAAAATGACTGGGGTCTTAGTTTCGCGTCTTTCTTTGGACAAAGCCAAAGTTCTGTAAAACTAAAAATCCACCAAAATATTAGTCATCAAAAAATCTATATTTAACCAATTCCTGAAAAAAGAGGAAAAATATTAATAGATATTTTAATTTTTGTTTTGGTTAATTTACAGGAGCTCTTCAAGAATAATAAATAAATCACAGAAAAAACATAATGGATGTGTCATTTATTTTTATATATTTACCTACTTCCCGATGGAAATTTTGTAGGATTCTTGGATAAGGCATCTTAGAATGACATTTGAAAATTAAACAAACAAAAAAAACGCTGTTATAAATTAATGTTTTGAAAAAAACGTAATTTTCCTGGGGTATAATGGTGATTAGTAGGTTCTGAGTCTGACACTTAAATGCTCGAAAACTATGAATATCGTAGTGTCCAATCAATATAATGTGATAAGATTGTAACTCCAATTACATTTCAATAAATATCATGCCATCAAGATAAAGACTACTTTGATATCGATTATCACTTTTATGCCGTAACACGGTAACGTTAGGTATGTATTCAAATATTAAATCTTTCTCATCTAGCGTTGCCTTAGGCACTGGTTTTTCCGGACCCGACTCACTATTATTTCCATTAGTGTGATAAATTGTCGGAAAAGTATCGCAAGTTTGTGCGTCTTTTAACCGTCACAAAAAAGCTCAAAAACAATTTGTAAATAATTAAATATACCTAGGTACTTGATGACTTCATTCTTCAAACAATGTAATAAACGATTATATCAGAGTGTCGATTATTAGAATAATGGTTTCGAATATTGAGACGTATTACCTTATATGAGTACCTACATGTTAAGTTTTGTGTTTTGTTGAGTTAATGGAGTTGAATTATAATTGTGTCTTTCATTGCTATAATTCAAATCCTTCGCACTGACTTGACTGGTCCAAGGAGAATGAGAGCTTAAACGCACTGCTATTTAAGTTAATAAGTTTAACTAGCTCTAATCCATGGAACGTATGGCCTGATCCACAACCCACACTACCTACTAGACTACTATTTTATATAGTTTATCTACATACACTATACTACTTAGAAGTAATAAGTATTTTTCTTATATTTGTTTGTTTGTAAGTCGAGGCCTTGAAACTATTTTTCCTATCGCTGATAAGATTCATCATTTGAGAAAAGTCGTTTTGTCTATGAAGGTCAATCAGAGAGAACTAGTCAAATAGTTTCAAATAAGTAACACCTTAATTTCATCGTGTATAAAGACTGATTTTAAAGCTTCATAAAACCGTGTCCAACAAGATTCGCTAAGTAGGTTGCAGGCGGTCAGTGCAAAAGAAAATGGCGGGAAAGCCTGTTTGCAAGAAAACTAACCAACACGCAACGCGTGCGCATATAATTGGCTCTTTTTATGCAGGCACACGATTTGAGCCGTAATGAAATGCTTGGACCGATTTGCTTGGTCGTAATCTGCGATTCATAGGGCCGAATAGGGTCGTGCCGGTTACCCGACCAGCTTTAGTTACCGGCCATCTGAAGGTCACGGTGGTCGCAAACCAGCACACTTAATTAGGTCGTCGCCAGCGCAACGATCCTTCTTAAGTCAAACTAAACTTGCTTGTTTTGTGTAGGTAAAAATAGGGATGGATTCATAAACTTCTATTGCAAATAATATAAAATAAATATTTTCAAGCCTCTTGTATCAGCGGGAACATTATGCAGATTGCTTTAAAGACGAATAAACTCTGTGTTACCAATGTTTGTCTCTTTAGCAACCACGCATTTCAATAAAAAACTTCTCGTAACATCGCAATCCTATCAATCAGTCTGTAGTACAATAGTATATATTAAGCAAACAAACGTAATTGAAAAACTGCATTGATGCGTACGTACATCGGACTAAGCTTATGTACAGCAATTTCAACCTTATTTGAAAATAATAAGAGTTAATGTAGCATATAAGTGTGTAGCTTGGGGCTAGCGCATTTCGAGTCTAAGTGCATAAATAAGACTAAGGCAAGCGCTTTCATGTTTTTCACGCGATAACGTGCCGTATTACGATGGTGTAAAGACTATGGGTGGTGTGTTATGGTCCGGAGCACTGTTCCGCGGTTCGGTTCGGCCCCCGTTATGTTGAGTATGCAGCTATTCCGCGCTACATAATTGCACTAGATCCAGCATCCTTGAAGACGCATTGTAGCCATTATTTTGCTGTAACTGGGCCGGCCTATTGGAACGTATAACATGGATTATCGCTTAACTTACACTCATAGTGTTAATAAGTTTAGGATACTAGCCTCAAGAAAAAAAAAGTGTGCGTTGTGAAGTAATCTGAACTCGCCGGTTAACGACCACCCAATTTAGTGTGCCGGTTTGCGATCATTCAGGTGAATTGGTGAACCGAAAGGATATTTTCCTGTTTTTTCAGAAGCGCGACCATTCCCCTTTGTGAATGTCAATTGACATTCATAAAAGAGAAAGGCTTACTTTGACATTGCAGGCCAGGCCGGACATAATAGCAAAGATTTTTCTATTTGTCAAATATTTTACGTGATTTTAGAGACTATGGCCTATTTAGAAACTCTACTAAACCCGTACCTAGTTCTATTAACTCATACATACTCGTACATTACCTTTTGTTTTAATTAGTCGTGTTTAGAAAGATTAATGTTATCTCAAGCATATGATTATTCATAGGAAACCCTTCATGATCTTTGTAATTAACGAAAATTCTTACATTTTTAAGATAAGTACCACTAATTAGCTCCAGTGCATATACAACTTTCTTTTGCATTACTTAGTTTTATTGTCTTCTGTGGACGCGAAAGCAGTCCGTCGTATTAAATAATGAATAATATTAATATAATTTACTTTAAAAAAAAAGTTATAAACTTATAACCGACTTCAATTTAGTACTCCGCCAAGCCACGAGAACATTTCCACATTTCTTTGTAAATACACGAGTTATAATATAAAATACCAAAATCACTACACGCGTGCCTAATATAAAATTGAGGAGTTCCCTCAATTCCTCATGGATCATCCAACTGGATTTTTTTAATAAATGGGACCGACCTGGAAGTATATACCTACCTACTTAAAAACAAAAATAATTTACTTTAAAAACAAAGTTTTAACCGACTTCAATTTAGTACATACTTATACGAATGGGCTCCTAAATGACGGATTTCTGAGGTAACAAACATAAGAAAAACATGATGAAAATACAACCGAATTGAGAACCTCCTCCTTTTTTTGAAGTCGGTTAAAAATATACCGTTATGATACGATACAGTTTGTATGGTTGTAATTTAATGTGACCGACGTTGTATTAAACTGTCATTGGAATAGGAATTTTCAACCATAGCCAGTAGAGTTGCTTTTTGAATCGACTACTTTAATGTAATGCGGCCTATTCAAATAATCTCAATTATACCAGCTTACAGGATCTATACTACAGATTAGTGAATATGAGTGGTCGAAGACAGAAACGATCAGGAACCTAATACATGTTAAGAGTCCGCAATAAGCTCGGCCGAATTTCACGTTCCCATACGAACGGAATTTCGTTCTCATTTTAAAACTACGTGTTGGATTGTGACGAAACTTTGCATAAACAATGAAATGAGGTAGATCCATGTCTGTAATTAGTTTATATGGTTCCAAGCTACACAAAAAATACGAAATAAGCAAAAACAAGTTTTGTATGAAAAACTTAAATTCGCTGTATTTTTTTTACAATGGTAGGTATCTGAAGCTACATAAACTAATTAATTACAGACCTGGATATACCTCATGTCGTTGTACATGCAAAGTTTCGTTATAACTTATAATCCAACACGTAGTTTTAAAATGAGAGCGTAACTACGTTTGGGAGAATCGAGCTTACTGCGTACTCTTAAGATAGCGGAATTAAAATGATTCTAAATATAACGTTATACCTAATGGGAGATCACACAGAATAGGGCGCGCTAGCGGGGTCACCCCCACTTAACCTAATATCGTTAGCACTAATTTCATTACACCTACCAACGTTCGATATAATTTTCATTAGGCCCAATATTCGGATAACTAATCTTATATGGCATAATTATTTGCTGGGCCTAATTTCATTCGTCCTAATCTTTACTAATACTAAACATCAAGTGTGCTAATATATTTAAAACTAATAATGATTTTTCCTAATGACTACTAAGCCTAATGATTATTGTGCTTAATGTTTACTATGTTTAATGTTCACTACACCTAATTTCGTCACACCTATCTGTCACTTGACCTATTAACTTTTGCTCTAATGTTTCACTAGACCTAATTTATGCATATTCTTCGAAAAAGTGAAGTTTCGGGTTTTCTTTGAATATCATCACACCTAATCTCGTCAAAATGGGAGCCAACAATGCACGGCCCAATATTCCGTGTCCAGCTTTTGTGGACGCGGATTATTGGGTCGTGCATTATCAAGGCGGACAAAAATGGCTTGTCATAAGCGAACTCTGTCTTATGTCGGTTAGGTTAGGGTTCACTTGTGTCCCTCAGCCCAGAAATAGACACCCCGCGCAGCGGGGTGGCGTCGAATTGCTGTAGGGCTATCACTAGACGGCGCGCGAGCTCTCTAGACTTTTCTCGCACTATACAATACAATACAAATACTCTTTATTGCACACCTCACACAAACAAAGCAGTTATAAAGAGAAAGAATACAAATACAAATTATTAATTCTGCAAATAGGCCACAAGGGCACTTTTACATGTAAAAATATGTAAATACAATAACATGTAGGTAGAGGTAGACAACAGGCGGTCTTTTCGCTGAAGAGCGATCTCTACTACTATTATACTTCTCTTTCTAAGTTTTATAATAATAGAGAGACGGATAGACATCGGATTACCTACCTATTCTTCTCTTATCATCAGCAGCTTCTCTTATCTTATGGCAGGTCAGTGTAGGTAGGACGATGAGTGAAGCGAGGAGGAGTGTTAGCTAGAACAGCGACCCTAGAGCGTGCGAGCCGAGCGAGCAAAGCGAGCGCCAGAGCGCCGCGTTAAACGCCAGAATCGACATAATACGAAAAAAGAAAAACTCGGTGAAATAAAATTAGTACTACTGACAATTCGGGATAATGACATTAGGGCTAAAATACTTAGGCGAAATGAAGATTCGGTTTAGTGATTTTAGAGACATTGATAATAAGGTGTAGTCATTATTAGGGTTTGCAATATTAGGCCTTGGAAAAAATCGGTTAAATAATATTAGTCTTGGTAAAAATTCGGTCATGACAAATTAGACATTATGAAAATTCGGGATACCGAAATAAGGGCTAATGAATAATTAGGAACAATGAAAATTCGGGTTTGTGATTTTAGGGTTAACGACATTAGGGCTAGTGAAATTAGGTATGAAATTATTAGGGCTAACGGAGGGGAACCGCGCTAGCGTATATCTATTTGTATCGGATCAAAGGCTTCACACTTCGGGTGGCTGAACCAGCGGAGTCAGTAAAAGTACGAGTACTTAGGTACTAGTAGCTAAAATGAAGTATCCAAGAGGTATCAGATAGGCCCACATAGCTATATAGCTGCACTTCGCTGACATGAGGCGACGCTAGGCACATATTGACGCCACTAAATCAGATGCACATCTTGACCTGCAATGTGCACGTTGCAGAACATTCTCGAAAAATTCTCAGAAGTTTCTGGAAACTTCTGGCACCTTCCCATTTAGGAAATTCTTTAGCGTTTCTTTATGGAAATCGTTTCGTTGTGGATATTTCTCGTCGGTGCATTGCTAATATTGATCGTGATTAGTTAACATTAGATATTTATCCAGTACCAACGATCGTGTACAGAGCAATCCAGCGGAAATTAATGATAGAGTTTTCAAATGAACTTTTATTTTTTGGGACACATGATTAATACAATTATATTTTGTCGATTTTTAACCCCTCCTCCCCGCCTTAATAAAAAGACTATCGTCATCCAATGGACAAACCCCCCCCCCCCCCCCCCCCCCTATTTTGAAATGACGTAATTTATGGACAAGCCCTACGGAGTCAAAAAAACATAGTTCTTCTTTCTTGTAGTCAATTTTTATGGACTTGCGTTCATACAAATGTACCTAGCACATAAAATTGTATAAGAGCTGACGTCGTTTATGCGGTATATGCTTTGTATGACCCATTTCCATAAAATAAAAGAGAATGAAGATTTCCATTATTTCTAAATTCTCAATACCCTTGTAACTAAACCAGTTACTGTGTACACATCCACGGTTACATAATGCCAATTGCGCAGCATCCTCCACTAAAATCATTCATCTCGATCCGTTCTTTGTATTGCGATATAACACTTAATCTACGCAAAATTGGACTTTATTGCAATGCAGTAAGGATACTCTTGGGTGGGATTGTAGCCCACACATGGTAGATGTATGGTGCGCATAATATAAACAATAGTGTACCTTAGTTATAAATGAAGGTTTTAAAGATTGCAAAACGATATTATTGAAATAATGATCTTACTAATTATGGTTTCTTAAGTACAGTCGAGCGCAAAAGTACGATCATCGTCGACATAAGGGAAAATTTAAAGCTTGTTTTTAAGTACTTTAATTTTGATTGTTACCTAAGAATATAAATGTTTTAACATTCATCAATTTAGTTAGTTAATCGCCCTAAATAATAACCTTGGTAGATAGTCGGAGGTACCTACTTAGTTTTCTGTGTTACTTAAATATAATTATGGTACAAAACATACCGTTGCTTATTAGAGTAACTACCACACGGTGATACCCGATGAAGTGGATAATGAAAATATGTTAATGTTAAGTATCATTAAAACAACATTAACGTTACCCATCATAGGAATCGAACTTTCTTTGCCTATATACTTGCCGCTTCAAAACGAATTTAGTAATACGTAATACAATTTTTGAGACTCAACAAATCGTTAGGTAATCATATTCCTCTTGGTTCTTCATAACCATACTTACCTACTTACAAAATGAATAACACCGCAAGGGCGGCGCGCTACAACGAACGCGCGTCTATAAAAGTCACACAAGCAAAAAATTAAACGCTGCGCAAACCGTAACGTTAAGTCGGTCCTTCTTGCATATTATTTTATAGTTAGAGACAAAGTAACACCATACTCAGGTTTGTGTTGGTAGAGTACTTAACTAACAATCCGACAAGCCTTAGAAATAGAGTTCTTCGGCTCGGCTTTTCTTCATCGCAAAAGTTGTTCAAAATACAAAACCAACGTTAAATTATTAAAATATATATATATATATATTTGTTCGTCTACTCACTTATTCATGTAAGGATTTTTCAGTTGCGACTGTGGAAACACGCATAATGCCTTCCATAAGGTTTGCGGTAGGAACCGCAGCTTCGCGCAGCCTAATATTAGGATTCAACTTACCAACATTATCAGGTATTTAGATAAGTAGTTCTGTTTTTCCTAACATCGTCCAATTTTTTGAAGATCAATGGCCCAGGACCTGAGGGGTGATCGCAAGACGTCAGGACAACTCAACTGTCATTTACCAATACAAAAAGTGATATGTAGATATCGCGCGTAAAGTTACGAAATCGACCCGCCGTTCTCTCGATGTTATTCTGAGAAATATAAAAAAGTTATAAAAACTGTATGTATAATACAATGTAGGTATCTAGTTAAGTGATAAAAGCAAGTGGCAGGCGGGCTCCACCTTTTTGCACTTTTTGCTCTGTCGATTCCCACTACTACCACGTGCTAGTACGCCATTGTTTGCGTAGTATCCGAGATCACTTAGCGTCAATTTGTTTCTAAATATAATATGGAATATAAGGTGGGAAAACAATTTTGTATTAATAATTTATACAAACATGTTTTATCTTCAAATTTACACAACCAATCCTTGTAAACAAAAATCATATCTTGTGTTTTGGATCAAACTGTAATTTTATTTTATTACGTATGTATGCATACTTGGCTTTAAAAAAGTCCCCTAGCACGATGCAGTTTATTAATACGAGTAAGAAGCCACCTAAACATTTATAAGAAAGAGATATATATATATACCTATGTATGCATTGGGTCATTTTTCTAAGAGGATTTTTTGTTTGAATTTTATAATTTCGAATCCTATGCTCCGCAGAAAGAATTTTAGATTTTCCAGTATATATATAACATTTACTAATTATTTTATATTTCGAATTTTCGTTTAGCGGAAAATGGAATTCGCAATAATAATGCGTTCGGCAAATTAGCCTTCGGAATTTTCGTGTTTTCGTTTGCTTTAGGTCGGTAATTCATACTAATATTATAAATGGGAAAATGTATGTGTGTGTGTTTGTTTGTCCGTCTTTCACGGCAAAACGGAGCGACGAATTGACGTGATTTTTAAGTGGAGATAGTTGAAGGAGGGATGGAGAGTGACATAGGATAGTTTTTATCCCCGAAATCATCCCCTAAGGGGGTGAAATAGGGGGGGGGGGGGTAAAAGTTTGTATGGAGCTGCGATATAAACGAGTTCCACGCGGACGGAGTCGCGGGCAGAAGCTAGTAATTAATACTAGCTAGACCTGAAAGAAAAAGAACATCTTTATTACACAGTCATCTTGGACTTGATTCTTCCATATAAATCTATGTTCGATTGGGTACTCGAACCGCAAGTGAACGTATGTGAATAGTATTATATCAGCGCGAGGTTTTTCCAAACCGGACTGGTGTTCTCTTGAATGTATGCACTGGGATATTTGCTATTAGTTATATGGTTTATTGCTTTAATTTACCTATAAACATTGTTTACAAGTCAATGTTCACAATTAGAGTCTGTAAGTATGGCTTAACCTCGTAAGGCCCATCGGCCTAATTTTATTACAAAAAATGACAGGCTTAACAGCCCAACACAGTAAATTTTTGTAATAAAATTTGGACTCAAGTATTTAGGGGCTCTACATTTCAAAATAGTTAGTTATCTATGACCTAATTTTAGGACAGTGGGTCGTTATTAAATAAGTCCTAAAAATAGCGTGGGCCTTACGAGGATAAAATAAAGACTGTTTTATAAATGTCTAGTCGCAATTCTTAATCTTCCTTCTTCATTATCGACAGTTTTTTTATAATACCTGTTACGTCCAATGTCCTAAATAAAGTCTGTGCAAACAGGTTACGAAGATACCAGAGTTCACTGCGTAATAAAGAAAACACACGGCCAATAGTAAAAAAAACTGTAGGTATCTGTTTGTAATTAAGTGTGTCGCAGCAAATAAATTATTGTTATGTAACTAATTGAAGTCACATTGCTTATACGATCTGCATACATAATTAAGCAAGTGGAAAATGATAGCTCAGTAGGTTGCGTACTTCTGTCCAATTGTTAGTTAAGGCGTGTACATACATATGTCACGTTTAGGCCAAAATTACTCACATATTCCATTATTTTTCTTTGTTTAAAATGTGCATGCGTTTATAAGAAGTTCTTAAAAAAGCTGTTTTAAACTTTAAATTCACAACTAATGCTTTAAACTATAAGTGAAATTTTGATAGTACTCTCGGGAAAATATTAAAAACACACTTTTTTGCAATAGGTGACACCATTCGGTAACCTATCCGTTTTGACAAAATTCTATTTTATAAAGTGTTTCGCATGTTTCCGTGTGTGCGCGTGCGGAAGTCACACAGCATATCAAGCTAACATTAGCGAGCGAGAGAGACAAGATTTTGAGGGTTACATTAGGGAAAATTAGTTAATGAAACTCGTATCTAAATGTCGATACAGATGTAAAACTCACACAATTTACATAAGAGATTTAGTTTAAATTTCAACTTGGAAAAGCGACTGTGGAATTGGTATTCCATCTTGATTCTAGTCCACGGTTGTAAATAAATTAATATCTATCTAACGACAAACGCTAACGCACTACAATTCTCTGGCTTGCCTTGGCAAACTCGTTTTAGCTGGGTGGCATGAATTTAGAGCTTATATAGACCAATTTCTAGATCAGGATCTACTAGTGAATTTAATCAATGCCCACGATCCTGGACAATTTATAACAAGTTTCTGTCAAAATAAAATGTTCGTTACTTTTTTTATTATGTATGTGAGCACTTTATTGTACACAATAACAGGTTAAAGAATATACATGTCACACAATAGATCAAAGTACAAAAGCGAACTTATAAGCTAAGCTTTGAGCAAAGAGGAAGGCATGTAGAACGAGATAGGCAAACTTATACCGTGTACAAAAACACACAGAGAAAATAAAAACAAGATTATTAGTTTGATGACTACTTATTAACATACGCATAAAACAAGTTAAATAAAAAAGGTTGTACAAATCGGTATCAACGTTCGAATTGCACAGCAATGGTAATAGTAGCTGACCATACAATTCCTTTAAAATAAAGATTACCACTTCGGTGGAGGTATTTATAATTACTTACTGTGTACACAGTATCAATTCTTAACAATCTTTCGCTGACTTTCTCAATAAACATAGAGAATTAGTATAGTGACCGATGTTATTTATAGAGCCCTCAACCGGATTTTATCTCACCACAGCGTTCAATAGAGAGCAATTATTTCGCTTAAATATCAGTTATCAAGTGTATCCGTCCAGCAGCGACGGTATAGTGTTGCGCTATCGAACGGCGATGCTGAATACCGATTCGGTACAATGATACAGGCAGAACACAGCAATGTATTCTCACTCATATTTTGAGCAGTCAATTTGGGAAACCCCCCAGCGAACGATAAAACCATAGAACGCGAGCTCCTTACAAACTACTCAAAAACGTGCCTAAAACCCGTACGCTTACCATGAGTTTGACAATGACGGCTTACGCTAACGAGTATCGAGTTTTCTATCTGTGCATCTCTATTGCACTTTGACAAGATAGAAAATGCAAAGATAGAAAACTCGATACTCGTTAGCGTAAGCCGTCATTGTCAAACTCATGGTAAGCGTACCGGAATGCGCAATCGAACTAAACGGCTGCCTGGCATCGTTTTGACACCGCGCCTTCAGCCTCAGGGACACAAGCTTGCGGCCTACTTGATAAGTGGTCTACAGACGCTTCTCTGACCACCCCATAATGTAATCGTTATATTGACAGTTGACACCATGAGCCCAATGCCGACAGGGGCAGATTTTTGACTTTCGAGCGCTCGAAAATTAATAAAAGTAAATAGGGTAAACCGCCAGTAACCGGCCACCGTTCAATAACTGGCCACCTCATAGAAAAAATGAACTCTATCTCGTGTTACGAGGGGCACACTGAAATGATCGGGAATAGAAATAAGTTTCGGTCTAAAATTTCATTTTTGGTGCAAGCTTTTATTGCCGCCTGTACTTTTCTGTGTACCATCATCAACTACTCATTGAGACGAACGAACGACGAACCCAAACTCAACGGGGTTACGTCGGTTAAGTGTGCATATTCATTATTTTATGGCCCTTAAACGGATCGTTACGGATAGTAACAAAACCGACAGTCAAAGTTAATTGCATACGTTTAGTAACAAAACCGACAGGTTAGATGTGTGACTTAAGCATCACTTGGGTTAACTTTAATCTGCCCTTTTTTTAAACTCCCCAAGTACTTAATTCCCATGGCCACCTTTTGTCTCCATCATCAGATCAGCTCGATGGTACCATAATATTGAATTGTCATCCAAACTATACTTATACCCAAAATTTCAGCTCAATCGGTCACCGATTGAAGGCTGAAGTTGACATTGAAATGATGGCAAATTTTCCTGCTTTTCAACCGTATTACAAAGTTCAAAACTAAAGGGTCTTGACAGACGGACAACAAGGTAATCCCATAAGGGTTCCGTTTTTCCTTTTGAGGTATGCTACCCTGAAAATGGCAATCATGTTAGGCCCGCAGGTCCCTCGTCAGACAGCGCATCATCAGGAGCTCTGGCGACCTTACTCATCACGCTCAAAGCAAGTATATAGTGGTGTTGTTAGGGCTGCGGTCTTTAGCAAGGTGGAGGTAGCGAACGAAAAAACAGAGATAGCGCCTCAAAATGGTCCCACATAATCGGTGCCATTATAGGAGGCTGAAGGCGCGGTGTCATAATGATGCCAGGGACCCGTTTAGTTCTGGGGGGTACTTTCCCAAATTGACTGCTCAAAATATCAGCGAGAATAGGTACATTGCTGTGTTCTACCTGTATCATGTAGGCCGTACGCTTGTGTCCCTCAATCGTGGTTGAAATGTTGAATGCGATGGTATCGATGATCGTTTACGTTCACGGTCATGCGTCATGCTTACACCGTTGACCTTTCATTGTGGTTTGGCCAGCCCAGTCGGGTTTCGTGCAATTTAAATGGTACTACTTTTTTATAACATTTTTGTTTAGTTCTATCTATGGTTGATCGATATCTCAGATGAGGCTGTAAAATCATCTGTAGATAGTGTTCAATAACATCGCGGGTCTATCGGACGCCTGAACTAGGTATCTACATGAAGCCTAGAAAAAAAATCAAAATAAGCTTCATACATAGATGTTCATGTACGTAGATTCACGTATTTATTCCCAAAAGAGCTTGACAAAGCACACAGTGCATACTTTCATTGACATTTTTAACCTCAATCTTCAACACACGTTATAGAAATTCATCTTGTAACAATTTTTCTAAAACACACTGTCATTTTGTCTCCTGGCACAGAATATATAATAGTACAAGTACAGAAAGGACACTCCTTTGATCTTTACAAAAGGCGCTTTTTTTCTCAGCCAAAACATTAAGATTTATGGCCCTCTGACGTCGTCGACGACTGCATCGACGTTCATCGTTACAAGTACATGCCGGTTCCCGAACATTGGGGCACCGGCATGTACTTGTAGCGATGAACGTAAATCGCGAAGTGTCCCGCGCCTGCTCCTGGCTAATGGGTGGCGCACCGCAATAATCGAAGTGACAAAGTACACAATGACACAGTAAATAATAGTACTTACTACGTATGACAGAAGAATTTATACAGAATAAGGTTCTCTGCCGAACGAGCCTAAACGTGGCTATCCCTTTCTATCACATGCAACGCGCTGCGATAGAACGCATGCGTACTGGCTGAGGATCTATGGTAGCGGGGCGAACAAATCAAGGAGTGAGCCGCCCCTGACAATGGGCCATCAAGGGCGCAGGACAGGATGGAGGCTGGAATGAGATGCAAGTGAGTCTTTCTCCCTTTAACGCATAGTTGCGTCCTGTATGATGGGCCATGATGACCCATTGTGTATTAGGCAAGCCTTAACACCCGCCTTTTAATTGATTTCTTTAGCAGGATGTCAGGTCGTAATAGATTTAGAACTACTTACTATAAGAAGTTTTAAGTTAATTGAATGTCTATTACGTATAGGCGCTAGCAAGAAGTCAAATGCCATAGAGTTTTAATGATCAGGATAATTAGCCATTTCTCCGTTCCGAGTACTCATAAGTTACATAATTAGCATTTTTTTGAGATAATATTTCTTAGTCATTGAGGTATGCCATAACGATTTGCCTTACTTAAAATTATGAGTTACTGTATACAAAACCAATAGCATATAAAAGGAAAAAGTTCATTTCAAATAAGTATGTTTGTTAAGAAAAGAGAGAAGCAATTAGCAAATATTGAACTGGTACCTCTCGATCTATCATTAAATCTACAGATACAATCAATACAATGACTTGCTAGTGGCAATATTAAAAGCAAGACACTTTGAAAATTAGTAAACCTTTTTCGCATTGACATATAAGGTTCACCAATCAACAAAATATCTAATACGCACTAACGTAAAACTATACAAGCTATACAAATTTGCATCCTATCCCACAGCCATAAGTTCTAAATTGACTTGACTGCACCTGTGTCGTAATTAATGTATTCTCGGTGCGCACGCGTCTACGACACGTGTACTCGCGTATAAGGAAACCGGGAACTTGCAACAGAGTGACCGACACGCTTTTACTGTGACGTAGTTGGACATCACCTATGTAGAGGCTGTGTGTTCCGTGCCTGAGAAAAAACGACAGGGGCCGTAGACAAAGGTTGGGCTGTTTGTTCGTCACAGCAGATTTTCTCGGAAACTTTGTCATGCCATAACTAACTTAAATGTATAAACTGGCATAAGTGCAACTAACAATCACGTATGACACTATAAATTACAACAAATGCCAAAAGTGGTGTAGATGTACCTCTGCTACGCTTTAAGGACTTTGCCAAGCGGGATATGACAGCATTTGATATCAATTACCATCGTTGGGAGCATTCCGGAAGATAGGATTGAGTGGCGAAAGGCTCTAATGGGCCGACTCAACAAACATGACGGTGCCTGGTCAGCACGGTTATCACAAGACGGCGTGCGCTTATAGCCATGCTGAAAGAGAAGACAATTAAATACCCCGCTATTGGGTACTTAATGCACAATTTTCCTGCCACCTTGCGAAAGACAATGCCGCTCTCCCTACATAGGGCTAAAATAGGCTACATAGCGATTTCAAAAAGAGCTCTACTGTGAATTCACAAAGCGCTGACGCCAATAATGAATGTTCAGTGGGTTGGGTTCCATTTTGGTGTATCCATACTAATATTATAAATGTAAAGTGTATGTGTGTGTTTGTTTGTTTGTTTGTTTGTTTGTTTGTTTGTCCGTCTTTCACGGCAAAACGGAGCGACAAATAGACGTGAATTTTTAAGTGGAGATAGTTGAAGGGATGGACAGTGACATAGGATAGTTTTTATCCCAGAATCATCCCCTAAGGGGGTGAAATGGGGGGTAAAAGTTTGGATGGAGCTGCGATATAAACGAGTTCCACGCGGAAGGAGTCGCGGGCAGAAGTAAGTAATGTATACAGGTACTATAGAACAGTACAGTTATTTAAATAACATATATTTGACACCAAATACATGTATATTTTCTTCTTCCTTTATAGAATAAATTAAAAAATCTATGAATTTTGAAGAACAATCAGCATGGAAACATATTTCTGCACAATTCAAACATTTCAGACCCTAATCAATAACATCCCTAATTGGTAAGCTTATATTGCCGACTGTACTTTTCTGTATAACATCAACTACTCATAAGAAAAGTATAGATCCCTAATTGTCCACATTGATATTAGGAGCCAGACCACACTCGAGTTGATGCCAATGCATATATAATACACATATTGATGGGACAAATCAATGTCATAGTTATTATATCCTCGCGTAACATATTGGTAATCAAATACGAGTACTGACCTTTACCAAACATTGTTACTACGACGCCGAACGCAATATGATATACCTATACCTAGTTCTATGTTATCTAATCGCGAATATAGTTTATGCAATTTACAAATCAGACTACTCGTTGTTCCCTGATAGAGGTATTTAATAAACACTAGAGTATATCATCAATTCATCATCCTCCTAGTGTTATTCCCGATTCTGCTCCTAAAGGAGCCCGGGGTCAGCTTTGACACCTAATCCCAAGATTTGGCGTAGGCACTAGTTTTACGAAAACGACTCCCATCTGACCTTCCGACCCAGAGGGAAAACTAGACCTTATTGGGATTAGATCGGTTTCCTCACGATGTTCTCCTTCACCGAAAAGCTACAGGTAAAGCCTACATGCTTGAATTGAACCACGAGACACGAGACTATCGTAGCTAGAGTGTATACAATGATAATTATCACTACAGGTCGATTCACGAAAGCTGGCGCGAGATTTCTACTGAGTGACAGCTATTTTCATAGAAATTCTGTCAAATCTCGCGCCAGCTTTCGTGAATCGACCTGTACCTAAATGAAAGTAAACTATATGTTAAACTTAAAAATGCCCTCCAGGCATTGTACTGAGGGTGCTGCCGGCATTTCCTCGCTGAATTGCAATGCTGATACGTAGACCAGACGTTTCGTGAAATACTACAGTACCTAATTACATCGCTCTAGTCTAAATATCTATTCATACGTAACTGATTATTTAAAAAAATACCTGCGATTCTCCTAATAATCACTAGGAGTTCAAGAACCAACCTTTAATATAAGGGTGGATTTAGACAAACGAGATACAGTACCGATACACGTGATGAAATAGACCAGTGCAACGTCTTGCAACGCGCGTTTGTATGGAATTATCGATGCAAAAAATCGCCGCGTGTGACCGCTCTAAAAGAACACGTGTACTTATGGCTGATTTTAGGCCAAGAAAAGTTGACATATCATTTTAGAATTTGTGTTCGATCGCTTGGTCTACACCCTACACCCGTCATAATACTCACCCAACAACAAAGTCGATACCGATTTAGTGAATCAGTCCGCGAAAGTGACCGTTCACAATACGATACCAAACAGACACTGCTCATAATGATAACACCCTGCCAGTCATGTCGCCCTGGTAGCTGTTGCCAAGATTGATTCATTGTTAGGTTAAAGTGTAAGTGCATCTTGAAACCACAAAGCATTCTGACGAGTCACCTTCCGTTACAATTTAATTCTTATTTTAATTCCCCTTGAGTATAAATTTGGATTTACTTGGTGACTTGATGCTCTCGCTTAAAAAGAAAGGTCAAGATTTGACCAAATGCAAAGTTGAACGATGCAAAATCATGAGTAACCTTATTATACACATATGTAAGCGATTGCCCGCGACGTTGTCCGCGTGAAATCTCATTTTAATTTTAAAACCCTACATCCCTCTTGAGAGTTGATTACCAGGATAAGATTAACCCGTTCTGCCGTATTTGCGGGTTGAGTAGGAAACAAACACCTGAAAATCTAAACATTCAAATTTATAAAATTAAGTAGGATATAGAGTAGTCAAACGCGTGCGTAAGGTGTCGAAACTTGATTAATGACAAAAAGACCTTTTACTTACAATTCAATTTACATATTATACGTACGTACAAACACAACACCCACACCTATTTCCCGCACGATGTTTCTCGAAAAAGTAAACGTCACGATATTTGTCACCTCTATTGTTCTGAATTAGAGTTGAAAGTGTCAATTATCTACCCATGTATATTGGTGTCAAGCACTGGAAGTTTAAACCTTGAGCAGTGCCTATCTTTCATTTTATTTACCCTCAAAATATTTTCTCATTTCTGAGGTTGCTCTGCAATAATAACAATTATATCCAATTTGTTATTTACTTTCCTTTGCTATTTAATTTCCGTTCCAATTGTCTCGGTACATCCTTATCGACCACTAGGTGCCCGCGTGACTCCGCCTGCGTACAGAGTAGTTACCCAGGCGGGCCGTGGTATAAAAAATAGCCTATTCACATCCTGAAGGTCCATTCTAGCCCCGTATCATGGTCGGCCTTATCACGCGATAAGTGACAAGATAGAGCGTTCGTCACTGGCTGACACAATGGCTGACACCGTTCGATAGAACAAGACTGATGCTCTATCTTGGCATTTATCACGCGATAAGTGACAAGATAGAGCGTTCGTCACTGGCTGACTCAATGGCTGACACCGTTCGATAGAACAAGACTAATGCTCTATCTTGGCACTTATCACGCGATAAGTGACAAGATAGAGCGTTCGTCACTGGCTGACACAATGGCTGACACCGTTCGATAGAACAAGACTAATGCTCTATCTTGGCACTTATCACGCGATAAGTGACAAGATAGAGCGTTCGTCACTGGCTGACACAATGGCTGACACCGTTCGATAGAACAAGACTGATGCTCTATCTTGGCACTTATTGCGCGATAAGGCCGACCATGATACGGGGCCAAGTGTTAAATTTTTTGAGTAAATCCTTCATCCGTTGTACAGTACTTCTAGAAAAATCCCGTAGGCTAATTTGCACTATGAGATCAATCGTGAGATAGTGTGTAGTCCACATCTGCACCGCACTTGTTATTAACATGCACATATTATGTAGCATTCAGTGCATGTTTTTCACATATGTAACGTTTTTCATTGTAGCCATCGGTGATGTTATGACTCACCTACTAAATAAATCCAGATTTCCTCAGCTGAGCTGCTCCACATATGAGTACCTTGAATTCCTTTGGTTGCGGATAACCGTTACCGAAGTAATTCATTCTTTGTCTGGCAAGGGCATGACATTCACACAATAAGTGTTCCAAAGTCTCATCCTCCTCGCCACACATTCTACAGTCTAAACTGTCCGATAGTCCCATCTTGGCCAAGAGATCCTTGACCCCGAAGTGACCTGTGAACATCCCAGATATGATTCTGAGCTGCTTCCTACTGGATTTCCAGAGTTTGTTAGTCCAGCCCGAGTCCACTCCTTCTATGAAGAGCTTAGAGTGCCTTAAGCCCGCCTCATTCCTCCACTCGTGTTGGTGTTTTGTTTTGGCGTGGGCTTTAAAGGCCGAAGTTATGGTTCCCTGCGAGAGTCCCACACATGGTTCTGGACCTACAAAGTGATTTGTAGACCCCCATGCCCTCCCTCTCTTGTATACTCGTAAAACAAAGCAGACTTGGACTCTGCTTAGAACAATTAAACAATGTCGAACAAACCAATGCCATCCTGCATCTCTTCATTATCGAAAACTATGTCAATATCGAGGCCCACCGTATCGTCTACAAGCGCTTGCGCATGAGTCATGTGCTCGTGATCATTCGAGCGAGTACGAAAGGCCTCTCTCGGCATAAGGTCAAACTGCAATTCTTGACTATATGGCCGGAATAACAGTACCCTTATATGGAACGTAGTGCCAAAATTAGGGTTTACGGTACTGGTCAACGAAAATTATGGGAGTTGAGAACTAGTTTTAAAAGTTTTTGCTGGAAAATACGCTTCGGTATGTAAAGCACGAACAGAGTCACTGTGAAGAAGAGACAGATATAAGGGCGAAGATCCAGTAGAAATGTGCGAACATGTGTTTTCATATATGTAATGCCTTGCTCGCTTGATTGACGCTACAGCATATTTTTGTAGAGAGAGAGAGACAGAGTAAAGCATACATTACAGTAGAAGCGTGCAATTTGATAGTTGTTCATAAATGAGAATATTTTAATGGCATTTTACCAATTCTACGGCGAATAGTAAGCAACAAGAAATTATTGACCGATGAACTTATCAAAGATAAACGATTAGCTATAGAAATAAAATATGATTGCTTCAATAACAGCGTTGCATAAGAATGTTTTTATGGTTTAGAAAAGCAAAAAGTGGTCGCTGTTAGAAGAGGTGTCGTAAAGACAGACGCAGCCGCGTGAATCGAAGCAGATATAGGTATCTAAATGGTCGAGGAATTCAAATGAATCAGGGGGTCATTTTCTTGCCAATAGTGATTGGAAAGGAAATGACCCCCTGATTCATAAAACTTAACAAACCTCTGACAATACAAATATCTTTCTTAGAAGCAAATGCGAATGACAAATACACAGATAAAGAGAAACGAAGTTTAAACCAATTCTAGATAATTATGCCAGGCCAGTATAGTTTGTGAATTATTATATCATTTAAAAGCAAAGATAATTAATACATTGATTTCTTTTCGATGTCATTCCAAACAAGAAAGAAGCATTTATTTTCTAAAGTATATACAAGATGATAATTAACATTAACTAAATTAAATTAAAACTAGGTTAAATCTCTAAAAATTATATAAATTAGAGTCGAAATCGCAAATTGCTGCCGACTGTTCAAAGCGTCCCCACAAGGTGGACTGATAACCTGGTAAAAGGTCGCGGGAGTCCACTGGCTGCGGGTGGCGCAGGACCGACCATTGTGGCACTCTTTGGGGAAGGCCTATATCCAGCAGTGGACGTATTTCGGCTGATATGATGATGTTCAAAGCGGTCTACTTAAGTACTACACAGTACTTGGTAGTAAAAGTTGCACCTTGAGCAAACGCAGTTTTTTTGCTTAATTACACCAATTTCCGTTTTACTTAATAATTAATTAGGTTGGAGCCGCACTTGGCAGTTTTTGCAAGTTCACTGATACAACAGAAACCAACGATGGGCAATCAATCGAGGGGTGACGCAAAAACACAGCCAAGTCCGTAGTGTCCGTACGCCGTGAAGGCGAAGTTGCAAGAACGATTTTTTTATAAATATTTATGATTATTTCGTGATGAGTGATTTTTTGCTCAAAAACAGTAATTTTTTACGGTTTTTCTGCCGGTTGCATTTAAACGGAAACAGCAATTATCGGAAAAGTACGTTATTATGTGGCTGTATTGCTGAAGTCCGTGTTTTTGCTTTTATTGCAAGTTTGTTACTAACTCTTTTCAATAGTGGGTCAGTTTAAAAAGTTAACAACTTTAAATTTTATGTGTAAGTTGGACAACCACTCAGTAATTGTATGTGATGGATCTAAATGAGCAAAGAATAGACATCCAAACCACTCGTGAGCTCATTGGTTAGCTTCTGAATTTGTTTCTCAATTTTGTCTCCATGGTTATTATCTTGACAGCTTTACTTTATGACAATTAAGTATGACAAATGGAAATACCTAAATGTTATTGAGTTGTCTGCAACGATGCGTAAAAGTAAGCTGTCCAGTTAAAAAAACAAATGAAGGCTGCTTAATTATTTGTCAATTTCTTAGCTCTCGGAAGCACAGTTAACATTTTAAATATGTTGAACGAAGCGGGTCTGGTTATAATTATTTATTAAATACTAAATAACGTGGCGTATGTACCCGCTATAACGTAGGTAATTAGCACGAGCTGTCAGTTATAAAATACCTGGCAAAAACAAATGAAGGCTTCATTAATTCTTTTGTCAATTTTTACGTAGCGTGGTATGAAACCTGAAGTTGCGTTGCAGAATTTTAAACGCCATTATAACCTACTGGTAGACAGTGTTTACCTGATATTCATTTATTCTTTAATACATATTTGCTTAACATAGTTACAGTTGGCTGTAATACATGTGAAATTAATATTAATATTTGTCTATCAACAAAAGGAAATATTGTTTAATATAAAAAAAGTATTTTTGTTCACCTAAGTACTGGGGTAGTTTAAACTTGTTTGTCGTCGGAACCTTAGGTCGGAACACTAAAAATAAGTTCCTGGAGTTTTTAGCTTTTTAGTGAATTCACCAGTTATACAGTAGCAACTTTTGCAACTTAGTTACACCGAGTGTAAAACAACAATGTCTTATTTTGGCCTCAAGGTTAAAGACTACGGAACATAGGTATTTTAATCTTTGATGCCAGTTTATATACTTATGTTTTGACGTACTTTTGGGTTGTATCAAATTATGGAAGTAACAAAGACTCTAATGCTAGTCAGAACGGTGTTACAAAGAACACGATCATCATCCTCCTAGCGTTATTCCCGGTAATGCCCCTAAAGGAGCCCGGGGTCCGCTTTGACACCTAATCCCAAGATTTGGAATAGGCACTAGTTTTACGAAAGCGACTGCCATCTGACCTTCCAACCCAGAGGGAAAACTAGACCTTATTGGGATTAGAACGGTTTCCTCACGATGTTTTCCTTCACCGAAAAGCTAACGGTAAATATTCCGTACATATTAAGTTCCGAAAAACTCATTGGTACGAGCCGGGATTCGAACCCACGGCCGCCGCTTGACAGCCGAACCTGAACCACTAGGCTACCGTAGCTCCAAAGAACACGATACAGAAAGGAAAAATTCCAAGCTACTTATACCCATATATGACCCAAAAACGTAAGTACTTACGTATATTGGTAATTAACGGGCCGTGTACTCCTGACTCACGCGCAGTTCAGTGGGTCAGGATGTGAACCGGTTACGATGCTGTACGACTTACTGTACGCCCACGTCAATACCAATGCGATGTGCGCTGTGTATCGGTACCTTTCGTACTTACGGGCAGTAATGAGCCTGCCACTGTTCCAACTGGACTACATAACTACATTGTTGGACTGTTTTAGAATATATCTGTTCGTGCCCTATCCAGCTAATCGAGCTAACCAGTTTTGAAGCCTGAATTCTGGCCATCTTTGGCCACATTATTTCATTTTATTCCTGTAGACAATATAATAGTTAACAGGTTAGGTACCTTTTACAATCATAAGGCGCATCAAACTCGGATGCCACAAGAAATACTGAATACTCATAGTACTCGTAAAAATGCATTGAACTCTAATGTACAAGGTGGACTGATGACCTGGTAATTGTCACGGGAGTCCGCTCGCAGGACCGGTCATTGTGGCACTCTTTGGGGGAGGCCAATGTCCAGCAGTGGACGTCTTTCGGCTGATACGATGAGGAATTGTATATAGACCGATATAAAATCACGGTGGTCGTCACCAGTTTGAAAGAATCAGAGGCACTATTGTTACTTACCTTAAAAGTTGACCGATGATCACTATAAATCAGTTTGTAAAACGTCACGTGGCGACCAGGGAGTCGTTTTAATATTTATTATTTAATCGTATGTCATACATTATTTTGGCCTTTAAAGTTTGTCACTCTTTAGTACCACCCAGGAGACACGTGCAGTGTTGTGGTCGGTAGCTCCTGCGGACGCGAGTAACAGTTGTCCCCCCTTTGTCAAGTGAGTGGGCAACTCGACTGTTAGAAGTTCTTAAACTTCTTAAACCGCCCGAAGGCCTCTAACTCGGTTTAACGATTACTGTCATAGACAGCAACCGGGATCAACTGCTTAGCGTGCCTTCCAAAGCACGTTTTAATATTGAAAATGTTCTACCGTTTGTATGCTAAGGTTGCAGTTTTGCAGTAAGTAGATACAAGTTACGTGTTGACATGATGTTCTCTTTCATATATAACACGTGACAATAGAAAAAGACAAATTACAAATGAT
This sequence comes from Epinotia demarniana, assembly GCA_945867215.1. Lineage (NCBI taxonomy): Eukaryota > Metazoa > Arthropoda > Insecta > Lepidoptera > Tortricidae > Epinotia > Epinotia demarniana. The sequence continues at coordinate 2,158,075 of OX244273.1, read as the reverse complement.
TGTTAACTGGCTTGTCATTTTAACTGCGATAGTGCGAAGGTTAGACGCAATTTGTGAGAGAATGCAATACTTGGCATAATTAAGAGTTGATTGTGGATGAAATGTAGCAGAACTTCACGATTTTATTCGGTGATTGGAGTTTTTAGTAAATTGCCTAGAGTAGCTCATTAAAAAAGCGGTAACCTATCGAAGTTTCGAAAAACACTTGCCCGATTTTCACTTGTCCGAAAACGGTAAACCGAATTCTCATAATCCATATACTTCGTTCACCATACTTATGAAATGTCACTGGTTTGTTTTCCCACATTATCGTTTTCCCAAAACTCAATAACCAGAAGAACGATTGCCAACTTTATTATTTTACAACCGAATTGTTAACCACCTTTTTATATTTCCGATGCTACCTAAAATCGAAATATCATTTTCCCTAATTTCATTTTACTGCAACGATTAAAAAACATTTAGATATGCTAAAAACCCTACAGATGCGCCCTTTAATATTGCGATGCGAAAATAAATTTTCGCTAATAAGTTGGGTTAGGTTAGATTTAAAACTGTGACCTTACAAAATAAACAATTGATAGAAAAGGGGATTAGATTAGGTCAAAACATTTAAGCAACTCGAGTGCCGCACAAGTTCTTAAAAAGCCCATAAAGAGCTCGGGGCTAGCCCCCACACTAAAAAAAACAACAAATGATCGTCAATGGTATTATTTGTAGGTTAGGTTAGGGTTCACTTGTGTCCCTTAGAGCGAAAGTAGGCACCCCGCTTCGACACGCTGGCGGTTAGGTTAGGTTACATGCTACAATTTTGATTTTTTGATATAGCGGGATATTAACATTTCGGACTTAATACTTTTCGGTACTAAAAACTTGTTGGCAAAGGATCCTTCGGAATTTTATTAAGTGTCTATTCGAATCTCAAGCGAAACAAAATTGCAACGACCTGCGAATTGGGAAAATAATAATATGGGAAATGTGCTTTAGGGCAAACAAAAATTCGGCCAACTAATAAAAAGGGAAACGTTTTCGGGATTTTAATATTCAGAATAACGATTTTCGAGCTTATGATAGGTAACCTAAAAAAGCACTACAAACGATTTGGCAGAGGAGAGTATTGAAGGGGACGTATTGAACGAAAAAGACAAAATATTTATTTGCAAACCTATGTTTCAAGGTGTTACAACTATGAAGCAATACAAACGCGCATTTCACGAATTAGCCATAGATCACCTGTCATAGTCACCTCACCAGTTCTGACCCTGTATAGGTGGATGGCTGTTAAGGTCTCAGCTCATTAGAGCCACCCGGCGCGCGATCCGCACCGCCTCGCCTCGTTAATCTACTAACTACGGAGTTGATGCAGTGAGCGCAGGCCCGTACAAATCCATATAAAGAACACTAACCGCTCGAGGCGTGGCGTTGCGGGTAGGGAGCCGGGTGGCTCTGATGAGCTGTGATCTTAATTCTATAAAACAATTATTATATATTTCCTGACGGCGTCGTAAGGCAACTCGCTGGTCACCTCAACTCTCACCCCACCTGTTACCTCACGTCTTATGTGACAGTCAATGATAATTAGTAGCTATGTATCAAGAATACCTTCACATATCGATCGATAGTTACTGAATCGCTGCAAAAACTACCGCCGTGTGTTCCACTCTTATATCACAAGTTTCTTCAATTGGCAAGTTATCACGAAGTTTGACTGCATGATTGTTACCGTAATACGACGGGTTGCCTTGATACTGTTTACACAATGCCAACGTCTGGGAACGGCTACTTTTTTGTTCATAAATGCTCTCCACCACCCAAAGAGTCGCATAACAATGAATCTGCCAATCAGATCCCAATTGTATTCCAATTACCGAAGGTGCTTTTTCAATTGCGCGGCTATCATTGGTAACCTGTATGTTGCTAAATGCTGATCATTTTAATAATGGACTATAAAAAGATGTCCGTTTAGTTTTTTCACTGGCATTGTACCTTATTGAGCATTGATTGTTGATTGTCTGCTTTAAAATTTTCCCAGTTCCTTAAATTTAGAGTCCTGAATAGTTTATTTTAAGTCAAAGGTCGTCATGTAAAAAATATGTTCAAGCATTCGTTTATTGGTCAATCGGCTAAAACGTATGTTGCTGGATGGAAATCTTCGATAAATGTAAAACTTATAAGTATTTGTATATAATAATAATAATAATAATAACTGATTCAACGATCATCGTCCCGATAGTCGTTTCGGCGAACGGTTTGATAGCGAAGAGTGTCGACCGTCACCTCAAGAGACTGTCGCTAGATGGCTGGATCAAGGGTCAGATACAGAAGGCGGTACTCCTGGATACTGCGTGGATAGTGAGGAGGTTCCTGTCTCTGTCGCCCTGACCGCCGGTAGTTTAGGCCCCGCCTTGCTGCCGGCTGCACCCTAGGTTAGGTTTTTATAATGATTTTATGTTTTGTATGTATAGTTTAATATTTTACTTTTTATATGATTATTGTACAAACCTAACTTAAGAGGAAACATGAATAAAGAGAATAGTAATAAACTTACACAAATCGACCTAGTCCCAAACTAAGCAAAGCTTGTACTATGGGTACTAGACGACGATAAACATACTTATATAGATAAATAAATACTTAAATACATAGTAAAACATCCATGACTCAGGAACAAATATTCGTGCTCATCACACAAAAAAATGCCTTTATCGGGATTCGAACCCAGGACCTCTTGCTTCGTAGGCAGGGGCACTACCAACTAGGCTAAAGCGGTCGTCAAATATATTTACTTGGTACAGTATAGAAGTAGAAAAAACTTACAAGCAACTTGTTTAAGGTGTTTATATTGTCTTATTTACATTATCTTTCTTCGATATGTCTGACCGTGACTGCTCATTGCGGTGAAGGGATATGAGTATGTCTATGTCTATGTCTATGTCTATGGCGGAGGGATCTCTATCTAAATTATAGGATTACGCCAGTTGGCATATCTCAGCTAGGAACCCGCGGAAAGATGGAGATAAATTCCTCATATATCCCATCCTCTAACTGGAATTTCGAAAAAAATAGGACCAACCCGTCCTTACAAACAAAAAAAAATTACGAATCAGCTGATTAATGAGAGTTCCGATGTAACAAACATTCAAAAATAAAACCGGCCAAGTGCGACTCGGATCTTTTATTTCTCTTTCTCTCTTATTTGGGGTAGTCTATGAAATAAAGAATTTTAAGAATCGACGTCGTCGGACTACGAATTATTTGCGTTCTGTTGTCTATATCTATATCGTCGCTTCTTGATCTTATGTACAATGCTTAAAGATTCTTAATAATTCTTGTCATGAGCCATTAAGCCATTACAGATTGCAGATTGACTTTAAATCAGTCGGATCGAAGAGTGCGTGTTTGCCAGGTTTTATAAAGGCGTTTACCAATGCACTGCCAATCCTGAGACGGCTCGATAAACAGCGGCAGCGGTGAAAGAGAAAACTTAGAAACTGAAATTGCTGCAGTCGTATCAGTGTAATGACATTTTCTCTAACTTATTTGTAGATATCATAGTGTGTGGTGGGTGATACATTTTCTAAGGTTGCGGACACATAATCAGTAAACGACTTCACACTTAAGACTGTTTAATTCGATTCGATTTTAGTACTTGTAGTCGGCAAAGAAACCAAGGGGCCAGTTTTCTCTGTGGAAAACATGTGTTACTTTTACAGGACTGAGGTAATGCATTATTTTTATTGAAACCCTAAAAATTTTTACTCTTGACTTTGCCTTTGTTCTAAACGACACTTAGTCGCGTATAATTATAGTTGGTCCATATTGGCTGCCATAAAATTCGTGATCCTATATTTTGTTTTACACTAACGTTTTGTAGTTATAGTCATCGCTAGTCCTAATATGTTTCGTCCTAACTTTTTTGTTCCTAAATGTCTGTAACTATTGGAATTCATAGTGATCAATTGTCCTAAAATTTTTCTTCATAATTTCATTACTAAGAACTTGCTTGAAGTCATAATTTTGTTAATCATAAACAATTTTCTTCATAACAGACATGGATCATAATTTTGTTAGTCCTAATTTTGTTTTTCCTAATGAATAAACGATTTCGCTAAGTGAATAAAAACGCGGTACAACTAACACTCCTCCTCGCTTCGCTCGTCGTCGTAACTACACGGACCTGCCTTAGGCTACGTCCGCGCAGACACCAGACAGGCGGCTTGCTAAGCGTCTTGCTAGAGCCTTGTAGACCACAAGTCTTCGTCCTGTGCCTTGCGATAAAAACAAACACGTTTATTTACTTCGATAACGCCAAGTAACATTTATGATGAGACATATTATGAAAAACAAATTTAGGATTAAAAAAAGTATGACTAGTGTCATTATGAATTTAAATAAAACGGACAAGTGAGTGTTATGATGAAAAAAATTATGAAAATCAATATTAGGATATGAGAAATTTATGATTATTGTCATTATGACTTCAAGTAACGACTTACGATCGTTAGGAATAAGAATTATTAGGACTAACGATTATTATGGCACAAAATTTTATGAAGAACATTTTCGGACTTCCGATAACAGGACTTAAAAATATAGGTGAAACAAAGCGCCCCCAATTATAGTTTTACAGTGCAAACTCACGAGTAGACTCTGAACTGAGAACTGAACTGAACTTCTGTCATTTGCATCAAATAAACTGTTCCTATTACTTATCCGTATTGAGACTTATATGACGTATCGTGACGTGACACGACAGAGCGATATCGGTTTTATACATTTAATGCGGTTATAGATTCACACTCGCCTGATGCGGTCTGACGTGATAACCCATTTTGTGTCAGGCGTCAGAATGCAGAGACTATCGCGTTACATAAGTATGAATCCGGCTTTAATGAATTTCGAGAAAAATATAGAGTTTTGATAGATTATGGAGCAGTTTTTAGCCTTAATCGGCTTGTTTTTTGTGGTCCATCTGGGTGCAACCCACACGCGTAGTTTATCGTATTTGTACGGTGTGACTCATTATTAAAATCTTAACAGTAAAAGTAAATTTTTGAGGTGTGCTGTGAAGGAGACTAACAACGACACACTTAATTGCCTTATTAAACACATTAAATCCAATAACACGTAGCGTATGCAGTGTGGACGCGGGTTAAGGAGACTCATTACAGAAATTGCAGTAATCATTGTTGCTCACGTAGGTAGTCAGTCCGAATGGGTGACGTCACAGAATACAAATCGTATATTGACAGTTTCATTCTTACATTGTAATTTGATACGATTTAAACAATAAATAGGTGAAGATCAAATTCTTGGCCAGTAGTTAGCCAAATTAATTGATAGTAGTTAAAAAGTTCCGTTGTGTGACGAAAATTAGCCATACGTTTTCTATGGTAAATTTTCGTGTCACAACGGAACTTTTTAACTACTACCAATTAACGACGCTAACTAATGGCCAAGAATTTGGTCCTCACCCAAATATCAGATGGGAAATGGAGTGCTTTAGGTACATATTTCAGAGATGCGCACGTTTTAATTTTATCCTGCACATATACAATAGTCATTGTGTATCTAAAGTACCATCTAGTAGATACCTATAGGTACAGTCGAGTTCGAAAATATGTGAACACGGCCTTATTGCTACTGACAACTGACACATACGCTGTGTCCTTTTTGTGAGTAACAATCGGATGGTCAACTTAGGTATCATAAGAGAAGGGGTAAATTTTGTTTATGAAAAAGGTTTATGGTCAATGAAATACCTACTAACCCTAGAAGTGAAGTGGTAGTTGCATAAATAACACGTTAGGTAGGTAATGTTTTATTACGCCTCTTAGCAACTAAATCATAGATATTCGTATTGTTGTGTTTTCATGTACTTTAACAACAATGGTGCCATAAATATGCAAAAGATAGATCGTAAAATGTGAGATCGAATAGCGATAGGTAAATAGTAATCACGAGAAGAATAATACATATAAATTTAATATGTAGAAGTATTTAATTATTACTGTATACGGGTCTAGAACTATATTTATTTACCTTCGTTTCCCACGTTTCACAGATGACTGGACCGGTGCAGCACGTGTCGACATGTGTTAGTGGAACCAGCCCCCCTATTCTGTAACTTGTTTAAAGCTCACCTCAACCTTCACCTACAAATATATCTTCATCTTGACATCGCGATGCTTTAGTAACTAAGCGTAGCTAGAGCTCTAGGTTCGTGACGGGTGACTGGCGGGGTGAGCCGCTTTAGCGCGTAGCGAATAACAACTTAACAACCCTGCTTGCTTTCTAAGCTGTCACACGCGTCTTCAAATGAACAAAAGGTTGGCAACACACTTGTGCTTCTCCAGGGCTGTTATTTGCTACGCGCTAACACAGCTCACCCGCCAGTCGTCACGAAACTAGACCTTTCTCAACCTACGCTTAGTTACTACGCATCGCGGTGTCAAGATATATTTGTGGTCGAGCGTTGAGGTGAGCTTAATAGTACATTACGTAACTAAGGCGATGAATTTGTGAATGCCCCGGATCGCAGGTGTTTGTGGCCCGAACCGAAGGTGAGGGCGATAAATATGCGCTCTGGGGCTTTACGAATTACCGCCCGTGTTGAGTACAAAATTTTACGTCTTCACCTGGCCAAAATGCGAGTTTTCCCGCACGCGCAGGGTGCAGTAAAACTCGCATTATGGCCAGGTGTGACGTAAAACAAGTTACAGAATAAGGGGGGCTTGTAGTAGCAGTGTCTGTTTACCATGCAGGCCGTAAGTATACTAGTTTGCCACCGACGTTGTATTCATGCAAAATATTTTATGCTGTATCCAAAATATGTGTACTGTATCGATTAACTTCGTGCTGCCTCCTACCCTGTGCGCACGGCATCCACCCGCACCACTTTTGTTTACAATGCTATTCGCGAGTAAATCACATGTTGAATCCGTCTCAAATACTAAAGAAAGAAAGCCGTATAGCTATAAATATGCATAGGTGATTTCACTCAACGCACGCCACTCGCAAGAAACGGTGGAATTGTATAATGTTTTTTTATTCTAAATACTCGCGATTAATCGGCTGCGATGATTAGTGACCCCAAGTAAGTTCGATGCGTTATGCAATCTTACTCTTACTAAGGAAAATTATTGCGTGCAAATTTTTTAGACTCTAATTTCCACGCGAGCGTGATCTTAGGATCCGTAAGGGATGCCCGGAGTGAAGGAAATAATTCCCCATTTGGAAATAATGAGAAAGGAGAAATTTTATACCGTAGGTACTTAATCTATAGTAAAAGTCATGTACAAGGGCGGTCAATTCGTGAATGCCCCAGATGACCGAGAGAATGCACCGAAGGTGAGGGCCATAAATATGTGCTCTGGGGCTTTACGAATTACCGCCCGTGTAGTGTAAAAAAATGTACGTCTTCACCTGGCCACAATGCGAGTTTTCCCGTACGCGCAGCGTGCAGTAAAACTCGCATTATAGCCAGGTGTGACGTAAAAAAAATACAAAACATTTTTAATATATTCAATACTGAGCATAAATTTGCATTGTGGCGCCTTAAGCAGACGGTATCATTCAAAACTGCTTTACTGGCTTACCACGGTTATATCATGTCTACTCTGAGATATGGTATAATAATGTGGGGAAACTCTGTCGACCGTGCTTTTATCGCTCAAAAAACCCATTCTGGAGTTAAAAAAGGGAATCTTGCAAGCCTTTGTATATAAAGCTTCATTTGTTGACCCTTCCTTGCCTTTATATATACGAGATAGCGGTATTTGTAAAACTCCATACGGAATTATTCACGTTTGTTACTGATAAGGAAACAACTAGGCAACATAGACGGTATAGGTAAGCATTACCAAGTAGCAACAAACTGGTACTCAGAAAGAAAAGTGCTTACAACATGTTTGTGTGTTAAGATCTTCAACAAAATACAGCTGCACTTAAAACATTGCCACATAAAATATTTAAAACAAAGTTGAGATTATTATTAGTTGACAATTGTTTTTATAGTATAAATGACTTTTTGACATACAAATTCTAAAAATATACAATAACCCATAATCATTAGTAATTACAACAATAACTACCTGTTTCTAATTTTAATTGTTCATACTATTTTAATTTTAATTTTGTTCAGTGTAAAAATTGTTTAATTTGTAATAAATCGTCTATTATTTTTTTTTTATCAATGTGACATGGTATGCTAATTTTTTTATTACGACATAAATATTATTTAAAACTTATACCATATTAAATTATATAATTATACTTTTTGACATTTTGTATTGAGCCACTTGCATTTGACATAAGCATGATAAAACGTAGTGCAAATTTTCACATGCCTGTTTGGGCTAAACATATCAGGAACAAGGAAATGAATGTAACACCTGTGCTTATACCATATGTTTAATGTGAATAAACGACATTCATTCATTCATTCATAAATTATGAATTGATGCTAATAATAATATTCATTTGCAACTTATGCATGTAACTTGCAATAAATTACGGCTATCACGCGACGGCGCGCGAGCTCTCTCGATTTTTCCCGCACTATCCGCCTCTCTCTTATTAGAACAAGAGGTTACAGTGCGAGAAAAATCGAGAGTATGTCGCGGCCATCCCATGATAGACGTGCTGTACAATATTTTCAATTTTACCTATAAATAAGCTGTTAATTATATGTATCTATCAAGTTATCTGCCATTTTTCTTAGTCACACGGCGCGGTGGTCAGACTAACTCAAAAGACGTGAAATTTTTCATACTTAAATGTAAATTGCTCATAGGTAGGTACTTAATATTTGAATTTATACAAAATAATGTTTAGATGTAATGTAACATCGTTATTGTGCAATAAATAAAATCTAGGACGATCCAATTCATCAGCGCGAACGGCAAGCGATGAATATGCATCAGTTTAGTTATATCACTCGACGTAACCGATTTAAATGTGATTCTTTACGAAGATTTGTTGCTTGTATTTGACGGAACAGAACGAATTGGTCAATTATATTTGGGCCTCAGTTTGCTATTTTACGTTCCGTTTGAATCATTTATTTTCTGTAATGCGTATTATCTCATAAAACGAGTAGGTAAGCCGTATATATGATTTGTCACCCCCGATTTTACAAATACCGTTGACCAGGGTGATTATGTAGGTTTTCGAACGAACTAAAGGACAAAACCCACACTGGGCCAGCGTGGGGACTACTGCCCGTTCCCTCTCATCCACGAGAGGAGGGCTGTGCCCAGCAGTGGGACGTATATAGGCTGACTTATTATTTATTATAAAGGACAAAAATTCAACTATAATTTTCCCATATTTTGACATTTAGATCTATTAGGTATCTCACGTGCGTACAAAGCGTTAATAAGTAATTTCAAAAGATGTACTGAGTTATTAGGTACTTAAGTTTGATCTGTCATTTGGTCCAAGGCATATTATAAAATCAATATTATTAATTTTCAAATTTCACTGAAACCAAGGTGCGTTCGTTTACTATGCATAATATAATCGTAAGATTTTCTTAAACACATAATCACTAAATCCACACGTAATCCCCGAGAAAAGTAGAATCACACCAATACATTAGTGTCGTCGCAATTCGTCAAGCAAAATTTTCGAGTAAAAAATGTAGCTGGTCCGCAGTGACAAGTCGCTTGCGTGAGCGCGTCGCGCGCGATCGCTCACGTGTGTGTTTTATTTGGTGGAATGTTGACAATAGGCATGACGACTCATGTTCAAATTGATAACGTAGTGATGGATAGTAAAGCTTCAAATTATCGTAATAAAGTATTAATTATAATTACAATCACAAAAACCCTCGGGCAGGCAGCTTTCTCGCCCAAAGAATAGCGATTGCTATTCAGCGCGGTAATGCTGCCTGTGTGATGGGCACCCTGCCTAAAGGGCAAAATTTTGATACATTTTTGCTAATTGTAATTTATTATAATTAGTTTAATATCATTTTGTATATGTATACTTTAGTAAATAAAGTTTTATCCCCTTCAAAAAAAAAAAAAAAAAATTAAAAAAAAAAACACAAAAAGATATGAACTTCGAAAGTTTAGAAAATGCATTGTACTTGAACGCAGTATTTCGCGACCGAAACAACAATTTACCGGATTTTCCATACAACGATACAAATACTTTGCACTAACAAAAGTCAGTTGTGGCGTCATACCGTCTGTCTTTCAGTATGAAGCGTTTTGCGCTGCCGCCAGCGACGACAATCTTCGTCTCAAGTTTTTGCGTATTTATGTTCTTTAAGTAGTTGCTCCTATACAAACATTTGTTCCTCTCCAAAAGATGGTTCGAATGACATCATAAAAAAATCTTTGTCATCATCCCTATCCCTATTATACTTATCATTATCTGAGTGAGCCGAAGTGCATCAAAATAGTCCATTCAAAGTGCAATTCTACAATGCAAGGTTGAATATTCCAATTCTAATGATAGCTTTTTAAAAATTGTCCACGTAAAATACCTAATCACCATACAATGAACTGTATTATTTGAAATTCTTGTAAAAAAGCTTTGCATATGCTGGAGTGGAGTGGCGTCACAGCGACTGCAAACAGACAGAGCAGCTCTGTTCTAGAACATTTTGGAAAATATCAGTAACTTTCCGTCTTAGTCTCTATACTGATTTTCAGGTATAGAGACTATAGAGTACCTAAGTCGTTTTTATAATTCTCATGGCCAAATAACAGAGGTTCGCTCCAACTTGCGACTTTGGAATAAATCCGCCATGTTTGTTGTCAAAACGGGTTTTGCTTAGATATGTACCTTGCTTGGCCCATTCTTGAAGCTGTACAAGTTATAAACTGGCAAGATTAGTAAAAATGCCAAACAGTAAAGTTATGGTCAAGAGCCTCAGTTAACACTTTCACTGCCTGGATCCCGCCTAGCGGGCGCCTACGCCGTAGCCACTTTCCGCTACTTAGCGGGAAAACCCCGGGATCGGCTACGAGCGTAGGGCGTAGCATTTGTTTGCACCGAATGTGCTAAAATAGTAACCAGTTAGAATCGTGAAATGGGCCCTTGTTATCACTAAGGTACATTGGTGCAGTTAAACTATATGTACTTAGTGACATAAATATTCTGTACTGTAGCCAAGTACATACATAGTTATAACATAAAGAGGTGGAAGTATTTATGCGTAATCTCTTCAAATGGCTTGTATGGCTTCCAAACCCCGGAAGATCGGAAATGGCGCCATTTACGATAAAAAAAAACGAAATTAAACGTGTCACATTTCCCCGTTGGCTTGTAATTTTATTGTTGTGATAAATACTTAATTCATTTCTTACCTACCTAGGGCGGTAAAACAAAAAATATGTCAGATCGCAGGTATTTGACGCCCGAGCAGAGCATCGAAAGTTACATGAGGATACCGACGTTAAAATGTATTGCGATAGTTTGTCGGTTTACTGTCTACTTAAAGACAGCATGTTACCTATTTATTGTAACATGAGGAAACTACAAAATTAAAGGTATTTAAAACATTACTGCACAGTGATCTAACATGGTATTTATTGATGGGTTTAGGGTGCAAAGGAAACAGTAAGTTGCTCATAATGTATTTGGGATCAGGAGAGGAGCTTACAACCAGTGTTGGGCGTAATGTATTACATTTGTAATTAAATTACAATTTGAATTACATTTAATTCAATTACGAGTTATTCAATTACACGTGTAATTGAATTACATTTTAATTACGAGTAATGCATTACACTTGTAATTGGATTACGTGTAATTTTAATTACTTCGTAAAATGTAATTGAATTACCACTTGAATTACATTTAATGCATTACACGTGCAATTGCATTACATTGCAATTTTAAGCTCAATAAAATCTTGTAAAAACTAAAAATGAGTAGCTCTGTGAGCTGTAGACATCGTGAGTTTTCAAAACTCAGAAAAAAAACAACTCATATTTCCGGCATTTTTTTTTCGGAAAACTGCTCACAAAGTTATAAGAGAATTGGTTGAGAAAGGCGACCTGTGGGCGAGAATAACCGGAAATCTGGACAAACGCACATACGAAAGCATTGTTCCCCGAGTTGAAACGGAGACGGTTTACTCACTCTGTCAATACTGAAAAATATTTTATTAAATATAAGTAATTTGTAATGTTACGAAGTAATGCATTACAAATTAAAATTACAAAATGTAATTTGTAATTGAATTACAAATAACATTCTGTAATTTGTAATTTTATAATTGAATACATTAGCATTGATGGAATAAAAGTATTATTATTCATAATAATTAGTTTAAAATAACAATATGGACATTATCATAATATGAATTACAAATCGAGTCGGAATACAATGGTGTAAAGAATGATAAAATTAAAATACGTAAAAATAAATAAAAGTAATACTATATTTTGTAATTTGTAATGCAATAATTGAAATTACATTTTGTAATTGTAATTTGTAATTCAATTACTTTTTGCCCCACACTGCTTACAACGGACTCGACTACCACTGAGACAAAAATGAAAAGTTAAGAAAGATAAAGTAAGGATGTATTGCGTTAAAGTGTATCCAACATTTATTAACTTTATTTTTGACGTTTCGACAAATGTTTCACCGGCCTTGGTCTCAGACGACAATATGCTGTGGAGGTTTTAAACATGTATACGAAACGCGAGAGTTAAGTGTTTTAATCCAATTATAATCCTTGGAACAAGTGTTGCAAGTGTGTGTATGGCTTCCAAAACCTCGTCATCTCAAGAGCGGAAGTGCCGGAAACGACCATGGCCGTGCGCATGCGCGCTGCCACACGTTTCCTTCATGCTAATTATGCGAGTACAAAGCAGAGGGTGCCGCGGGCGCAGGTTATACTTGTACTGGTTTTGACTCTTGTCAAATAGGATTTATGTATGTACATATGTACATACTTTATTGCACACTAGACAGAGGTAAAAATACAGACAAAATAGGCTAAAACGGTACAAAGGCGAACTTATCCCTGTAAAAGGTTTAGTATACAGATGTCGTGTCATTCATTGCAATTTGCACGTCAGAATAAAATACAAAATGGCAGATTTAATGCCTCAACCAGTCAATCACTTTGTTGCAGGATAAAGAAGTGAAGACGAAAATATACGCAAATCAAGTATCAAATAATTTTACAAGATAATCTTAAATACGCTACGGTAGCCTAGTGGTTCAGGGATGCGGCTGTTAAGCGGCGGTCGTGGGTTCCAATCCGTGTTCGTACTTCTGAGGGCCCCCGCTACACATCGGCCCTGGAACTAACTCGTACTTCTATTGCTTACTTTCTGGCCATAGAGCTACAACAATGTAATATCGAAATAAAACTAAGCCAAACTAATTAGCAAATATTAACATATATTTAAAAAAGGTCCCTAAGGTATGTAAAGAGTAATAAAATGAAACTTGATTTCACATTGCATGTAGCTAAAAATAACTTTACACCCAACTTATACAGTGTATTCGCATCTCGGAAATCTCTTGCAAAACTGCAATCTGCGACATTCATTCAAAGTTTCAACATTGCTGTCCAATATATCTATCATATGTATTGCTTATAAGGAAGGGTCTACGTTAATTGGCGTGATGATTAAGCCAGTAACCAGCGAACCGGATGGCTTTAAACTGCTTTATAAATACCAATTACTTTGGCGGCCGAGACGCAATGTGCAGTTTCATTTATATATCAGAGATATCAGTTATTTACGTATATACCATACAAAACTGTTCTTCTTTATGCGCATCCATGACTCAGGAGCAAATATTAGTGCACATCACACAAATAAATGCCCTTACCGGGATTCAAACCCGGGACCACCGGCTTCGTGGACAGGGTCACTACCAACTGGGCTGCATGAGGTCGTCGAATTGTAGGTTTAAAGACGGAAAAAATTGATTGGAAGCCCATCGCGCATTGTCCAGAAAACACTTACCTACGGGATGTCAGTTGCGGCGTGGTGTAATTTTTACCCGACACTATACTGGATTATGCATTTAAATATATTATTATTATTACCTACGGATATCTTGTTTTTCTTTTTCACCCAAACCTGATGAAGCGAGTTAGTGCTCTTTACGCCTTTTTAATTAAATTTGTTAATATGTTTGTATCTTAACTGAACCTGTTTTAATGCCGAAACGGCCATTGCATCTTGAAACGACCATGTTTTATCGAAACGTCTTTATCGTAACCGATTTTTTTATTCTGCAAGATAAATTTGCAGTTATTATTGCGTGTCTGTAACAAAGACTTGCAGTATTTGCTATTTCGTAATGTTTACTGATAAATTCACATTCGCAACATTGCAAAAACGCGAAGAGTTATTGATAATTTCAGTGATCAGAGCATACGTAAGTACCTCATGGTTGCTTTTTTATTCTAATATTAACTGAAAAATGGATATTCGTGTCAAAAACATCTTCGCGCGCAAAAAGTATCTATTTAATATATTTGCAATTTACTGCGAAAAACTGCACTAAATCTTAAGCGAGCAAATATTGAGATGAAGGATATCACAAATGGATATTCGTGTCAAAAACATCTTCGCGCGCAAAAATATCTATTTAATATAGTTGCAATTTACAACATCTCTTCGTTCTTAAAATAGGCGAATACTCAAGCACTTTCTTACTTGTGAACATGCCAAATACTGATATCACTAGCTACAATTTTATCCACGTGGCCGTGATAGTAAGCCAAAGAAATGGTCTACCACTTTTCCTCCCTATTATTTACGGATTGAGGCTCAAAACTGGCAGACCACATTCTTGCCTGCCTGCACCATCAACCAACTCAGTTGACTGACTAATTATAAACCTTATTGCAATCGTACAAGGTATATCTACGGATATTTTACTACGTTTGTACGGAATCCAAACTAGGAGTTAGTTGAGGTCGTAATTACGATGTTGCCCAACCGGCGCAACGAAACGCCACGCTGTTTATGTGAGCCTAGTACCTCTGCATTGCAAAAGTTATTTAGCTGGATTCGTTACGCGTATATTATTCGCCTTTTTTTGTTCAAAGTATAATTAAGTTGACCTTTGGCGTTTCCTTTTGATTTAGTAATATAAAATCTTTAAGTTATTTCAATACGCGCTTGAGTAAAACTATAGATAACAAGTAAGAAAACTTTAACTCTCTAGTACCTACTGCTACTAGCTAGTCTGGTTCTCTTCGTAGCAAGTTTTCGCTGCAACGCGGAAAAACGGTTACGCGCGCAGCGCTACAAAAGATGGAAGTGAATGAGTTGACTCCATGCATTTACATTTGAGCTAACACACCGTGTACAGCGAGCCAAAACGTCATCAAAAAGTACCTATTTTACCAAAAACTATAACAGTAACTAAATTAAATTAAAGCTAAGTTAAATCTAAAAAAGGCCCTCGAGGCATTGTACCGAGGATGCTGGCGGCATTTCCTCGCTGAATTGCAATGCTGATGCGTTGCGCGAGAAAGCCGCCAGCTCTTTGGTCACCAGTTACGTCAACCAAACGTTTCGCGATTTCCGCAAATAGCTTTTGCGCACTGGGACCCCATTGACCGATGGTCTCGACGCCAAAAGGTACAAAGTTGTACTCTCTGCCGAGGCCTCTATATTTAATGCGTTTCAGATTTTCGGCATTTTTCGCCGCTGCACCCGCTTTAGTAGTAGTCCGTTGGAGGTGGGACGGTGCCAGTGTGTCTACACAGGTAGCGTCCCACACAAGCATCCGTCCCAAACTCCACGGAACCAGAGACACTCCATCAGGTCTTTTGCCATCATCTCTGACAATGCCAGGCGGCTCAAGAAGAGCGGGCACATTGATGGTGGCAAGAGACCGGCGGATTATGTCATTAAGAGTCGCATGTCTTGCAAAGCGGCCTGCACTTTTTTACCAAAAACAAAACATAAGTTCAAATATACATTAGCCTCGACACAAGAACTCGGCCACGACTTACAGTGACAGAGATGAAACATAGGTGGGAGCGGGAGCGGGATGCTACCTTCTGATCTCTCACTCACACAGTATGGCACTGCTGTCGCTGCCGCCGCCACCGCTCAGTCGTGGCCAAACTCTTACGTCAGTCAATGTCAGCTACTTAAATGGTTTAAATTCTTAACACGGGTATTATTACGAGTTTTCTAACCCATTCTGTTTGTAGGGAAGGCATTCATCAGCATGTCAATCACCTGTAATAGCTGAAAATGTACGGTACATCCTGAAAAAGAGTTCTATGTAGTTTATAATAGGGCTTAAATTTGATTGAGTACTTTTATTAATACTGAAACTATTTCAGTGTCCGGTCCGGTAAGGCGGTGTTATTGAGTTAGCGGATTACGGATACGATACGTAGTAACCCATAAATTAATTTTAATAACTTGATCCTTTTAAGAATATATTAAGCTGGTATTATACCTACTATTAGGCAGATCATTGATCTTATAAGGAATCATGATGAAACCCCCTTCGTCTTAACCTAAACTATTACACATTGGAAATTGATTAATGATTCGTTGATTAGCTACAATCGACGCGTCAATATCAAACTGTTATATATATGTATTTAATTTTCCTTAGTGACCGAAAGCTTGCTAATCTAATCCATTGTACATATATAAAATACCGCATCATAAATATGTATCTTACGTTCGTCTCTCATTTGTGTATAAATCATATCACACCATCAGCGGTGCTAAAGAAAATAAATACGTTTGCAGTACCAACACTGCAGATTTATTTTCGTTCACTCGGGTTCAATGCCGCCAGCCAAACTATAAATTATTCTGATACCGTGAAGGCTCTTTCTTTTTGTTTACATTAAGGATGAATTAGTGCAGTAATAGTAGTTAAAGGGAGAAAAAAAAAACATCATCCTCCTAGCGCTACTCCCGGAAATGCCCCGAAAGGAGCCCGGGGTCCGCTTTGACACCTAATCCCAAGATTTGGCATACGCACTAGTTTTACGAAAGCGACTGCCATCTGACCTTCCAACCCAGAGGGAAAACTAGACCTTATTGTGATTAGACCGGTTTCCTCACGATGTTTTCCTTCACCGAAAAGCTACCGGTAAATATTCCGTACATAAGTTCCGAAAAACCCATTGGTACGAGCCGGGATTCGAACCCACGACAGCCGCTTGACAGCCGCATGCCTGAACCACTAGGCTACCGTAGCTCTCGTAGGAGAAATAAAATAAAAATGTAAAATTAGGTCCATAGATTTTATGAACGCGTCTTTATACATCGGATATTGGGGGCGGAGTTCAACCGGGTGCAAAGGTGAACGGATCCGAATGTTGACACTGCCGCCATCACGCAACCAACCGCCCCACTCCAAAACGTCACATCTAATCACCCCGCCATACATTCCTCAAATATATACGCCTTTTCGTTATTAGAGAGACAGACTGTTGGATATTACTTTCGAATACATCGTATCTTGGTGAATAATCCCTGTTAGATACAATTTTTGGAAGTATATTGTGATGGGTTTTACCCGTAATTTCGATAGAGACATTGACTGTATTGGTTCTACTATTTCAGTTCCAGGATAACGTGCGCGTTACTTATGAATAATTTGTTGTTTCAGATAATGGTGTTTGTGGAATGATACATGGCGGGGAGGTAAATACTATTTTAACTATCTATTGAAAAAAAACACAACTTTGACTACGGGACGGGGCTGTTGTGTTGTTCTCACCCTCCCTTAACTCATAGTAACCAACGTAAAGGCGCCTTTTCATTGGTCGTCGAGTCTGTATAGCATTCAGGATTCAGGTGCTCCCCGCAGACGGGACAACGATGAATGACAGTCTTCAGTCGATAGCAAACATTTTACCGTGTGCGGTCATTCCTCGCATGTGGTATACTAGTGCAAATATCGGTAAGTTAAAAGCGTACAAGACGATAGTTCGGTTCGTATCCAATAGAACTCCAAGCCACCGTTATCGACCAGTAAAAAGGGTGCCACGAGTGCGGGCACCATGGTATGTGTTTTGGAAAATTGTCGCACACCGAAAACGAGCGCTATCGACCAGTGTAAACGGTAGCCCAAATGCACACCCTATGGCCTACTTTGGCACTGTGAAAGGCTAGCCTAAACCATTTTTAAGTACTTTATTAATTTATTTTTGTATGCCCTTACTTACATCCCTAATATAGTTCTTAAGGTTCTCTGCAAAGTGGTATGAAAAAAAAACGTTTTTTTTTATGGCATGTTATGGAAATGTCGCGCACCGCGAGCGGGAGTGCTAATTGACCAGTGAAATTGCGCCTTCATTCAGACCTCCGACTACGCATTATCGCGGCGAGGTATGGGGGAATAAGTTGTTAATAACATTGCTGTTTTGTGAGAGATAATATGATAAGTATAGATAACAAACAAGGGTTTTTGACTGATATTCGAATCAGCTACTTTTTATATTATCGTCAAAAACGCTCTTCAAGGAAAACAGATTATAGTGCTTTTCATGTAGCTTTGGTGAATATAATCATCTTAAATCATAAAGAGGTTGTAAAATATACTGGGGGTCAACCGTCAGTGACACACGTTTGCTAGTGTGTCACCATATTCGAGCAATTTTAAATGCATTATAGTGACGTCATCATTAGATATCGTCTATCTATTGATACCCTCAAGACTATATTGCACTACGTTTTCGCAAACGCGATGACTTTCACAGACGTAGGTACACAGTTATAACCACGAGCATCGAAATTCGAAGTTCGAGTATTTCCATCTCTATCGCACTCACATTCTCGATGAGGAGATGCATGTATACGAACTTCGAGTTTCGATTTTCTTAGTAGCGCCCAGCATATCAAGCTATAAATTAGCGATCGAGCGAGACAATTCGAGGGCTATAATCACCGTCATTTTGATCATGTTAATAGTCACACCTCATTAGCCACTATTACTTATTTACAGTATTTTGGTTGAATTAAAGCATCGCATGCTGCGCGGGCGCAGAAAGCGTGGCGCCCGCCGGAGCAGAACCCACGCTGCGCTCGCGTGCCTGCCTCATTAGAGATCTGCTCTAAACATAGTCCTCTCAATCTACACAGGGCGCGTTGCACCAACAGACCACACACACATCATCAGCCTATATACGTCCCACTGCTGGGCACAGGCCTCCTCTCATGTATGAAAGGGAACGGGCAGTAGTCCCCACGCTGGCCCAGTGCGGATTGGGGACTTCACATACACCTTTGAATTTCTTCGCAGATGTACGAGTATGCAGGTTTCCTCACGATGTTTTTCCT
Source organism: Epinotia demarniana (assembly GCA_945867215.1). NCBI lineage: Eukaryota > Metazoa > Arthropoda > Insecta > Lepidoptera > Tortricidae > Epinotia > Epinotia demarniana. The sequence continues at coordinate 2,138,813 of OX244273.1, read as the reverse complement.
TCACCGAAAAGCTAACGGTAAATATGAAATCATATTCCGTACATAAGTTCCGAAAAACTCATTGGTACGAGCCGGGATTCGAACCCACGACCGCCGTTTGACAGCCGCATGCATAACTTCAATCCACTATTTTTATCAATTCAATTCAATTGTTTATTAATAAAATATAAAGTACTGCGGAATTGATATGAGAGATATCACTTTGTCTTCACTTGATTGTACTTATTATTTTATTACTTAGTTTTGACACTCGGAGACCTTAATACATCTCTGTATGGTTTACACTTGGAGACATTATACGAAATAACCTAAGAAACCCAAGAAATAAGATTGCATTTTTGGTGTGTCGTGGTCTGGTGAGTTGTGTCGATCTTCCTGGGGACTCTTGACATTTAAGTACGACTGTCCATCATCATCATCATCATATCATCATCATATCAGCCGAAAGACGTCCACTGCTGGACATAGGCGTCCCCTGGACATAGTGTCAAAGTGACCGGTCCTGCGCCACCCGCATCCAGCGGACTCTGTAGCAACCTTTATCAGGTCATCAGTCCACCTTGTGGGGGCCTACCCACGCCGCGCCTTCCGGTACGTGGTCGCCACTCGAGAACCTTTCCGCCACAAGGGCCATCGGTTCTACGTGCTATGTGCGACTGTCCATTATCGGGGTGAGGACCAAATTGTTGGCCAGTAGTTAGCGTAGTTTGGTAGTAGTTAAAAAGTTCCGTTGTGACACGAAAATTAACCATAGAATTGTATGGCTAATTTTCGTGTCACAACGGAACTTTTTGACTACTACCAATTAACTAGGCTAACTACTGGCCAAGAATTTGGTCCTCACCTTATGTTCTCAATTCGCCACGTAACCTCGGTAACAATTAACGGGTCTTGCTCCATTACCATTAAAGATGTAATCTATCACCGCCGCTCACCGGTGTCATAATAACGGGTGCACTGTAACGTACGTCATTATGAAACGGCATGGTAATGGTAATGACTTACGGTGACATGTTTGTTTATTTGTTTTGCATCGGGTCCGGTTAATGCACGGCCCAATAATCCGCGTTCATTTTGTGTTTCTCTTATTTTACCCGAGCATAAAGAGAGAGATATATGTGGACGCGGATTGTGTAGGTTGTTACACCTTTTTGCATTAATAGACGAATAAACTCCCTGAAAAACAAATTGGGAAAATCACATGACTGGGCGCAAAACATTGTGCACAACCTGCAATCCATCTTAAAATATAAGTATTTTTCAACACGTTTTAAACACCATGTAGGTCTTTTATGGTCTTTTACCGAATCGTCTGCTATCTGTCGTGTTTTAATGCCTATCGTTGCGTTGCACCAGCGTAAACTACAATTTCTTTGCAATTATAGAAATGACAGTTTATTGATGACGTTGGCATGCACTTAGCGACTATTTAGGTAAACATTGTGATCGCAGTCTATTTGTTAAAGCTGTTAGTATCACAATGATGTAACCATAGTTGGTATTATGTTTCCTTTTGATTGTGTTGTTATACTGGTTTGTTAAAGTGTCGAGCAAGCATTACCTCGTCAAATGTATCATTGACGTACTAATATCAAGAGTGTTCGACACAGCTATGTGGGTTAATACTCATACTGTTATATATACATATAGCTGCCGTTTCGTATTGAATTAATACGTAATTGCAGAATGGTTAAAGAGGAATGCAAACTGTTACTTTTATGTAACGCCCGAAATTGGTTGAATTATAGTAACTTAATAAGTATTATGCTGGGGCCACACTAACGACGCTATGCCATTATTGCCATTATGCCATTAATTATCGCGATAATGGACGTTAAAGGTACGGCCACACTACGATTATCGCGATCATTAATGGCATTTCTCGTTAGTGTGGCCCCAGCATTACCGAATTAGATTGATTGTTGGAGTGTTGGAGTGAACTCACTTGGAATTATCTCTATCAAAATACCGTAATGTAAACATCCCTGTCATCGACAATGCACTAATGACATGGGTACTTTATGTCAAAGTGAAATTGCTTATTTTTTCTTTTTTTGCCCCGTTGGGCCTGCAGAGGGGCCAGTTACAGATATGGTTCTGGATAAACCTCTCTGGTGGGTTTCTGGGCCTATTCACTCTTTAAGCAAATTGAATGTGAGACGCAAATACACATTGGACGAAGATCTTGGACAAGTGGAACACCACCCTTAGGCCTCTCACAGACTGTAGCGGCCTACGATGGCGGTCAATAGTAAATTTGACAACTAATGACATAATGACAAGTATACTATGGTCCGCCGCGGCCAGGACGCGACAGTGTGATGCGGGCTTTATCCAGTTTGTAGAGGAATAGTCTAGTGACGACTTTGCTGTGGTTTCGCTGTTTGCGTGGTTTTGTATTCTTATCTATTTAAAAACCTTAGTTACTGTAGCTAAGTTAATGTTTAAAGTTGAAGTTTTGTATTTTGGTAATTAATATTGGTATAGATACTTAGGAACCGAATAAGAATTGGTTGAGGGAAAAGTGAAAGACTAAAGTCCGAAATCGAATTTATTGAGTACGAGGGGATTGTTGAAGTATTTTTGAAAATAGAACTTTAGAGGCAATGACGTACCTATGTTTGTCTCGCTTTTAGGTTGTCACTTCAGTATTATAACATTTATAACGTTCACAAAGGGAACAACGCTCCGTATTCTAATATTTATTATGTGGTCAATAATGAAGTGCTCTTAGTATCGTGCAATTTGTTTAAATTACAACAGGGATATGTCATAATTGCGAAAGTGTTACTTACTCAATCACGCATAAACGGCTCAACCCATTTGGATTAAATTTTGCACGAAGATAACTAATAGCCTGGATTAAAATAAAGTATAGTTTTTACCCCGGGTCCACGCAGACGAAGTCGCGGGCGGAAGCTAGTATTTAGATACTTTTGTTTTCGTTTTCCAAATCTAGGCGGATCTCTCGGGTGAAATCTGTTACAGCCGGCAAGCAGGCTAATAGGGCCCGGCACAGAGCGGTATTACATGCAAATAAAACAAAGTCTAGCTAGGCTCAACAAAGGGGCATTGTTACGTTGCGGCGCGTTATGTGGAGCGATTCGATCCATAGTGGTACTATGGAGATACGAAAAATGTTTTCAGTCGTTAAGTTGAGTGCGAATTATGCATCGGATTAATCCTCTCGTAGATATGTTCCAAAACTTTAATTTGCTTAAGGGAATTGGGACAATATTTATGAGTTTTATGCACCCGTATTTTTGCACTTGAATGTAATATATACTTAGTTTAAAATGAGAGCCAAATTACGATTGTATGGGCAGCCGACTTATGTCGAGCCTTCTGGGACTCTTATGTACGATTACCACCGAACGGGCCGGGCCGGGTCGCCTGGCGCCGCGTCGCAACGGGTGCGCGAGCGCCCGGCGGCAGCCGATCGCGTTTTAATAGAGTGCAAGAGGTCGACCACAGCCGCCCACGTCCGCGAGGAGCCGAACGGGCGCAAGTACATTTAAATATGAAATTTAACGTCTGTATTAGCTTCAAATTCCTTTGGCAACTTGCAACAACGCGCGCGCTCGCGGGCCCTGCCCGTTCGGTGAGAATCGTACAACAAAGCGAGCAAACATTTCTGACACGTCCTAACAACACTAGACATAAGTCGGCCCCCCATGCGACCGTAATTTTGGCTCTCGTTTTAAAACGGCGTGCTGCATGCCGTTTTGAAATAAGAACCAAACTACGTTTATTTGCCAACAAATTTTCATCCGTGCACTTTATATACATTGTAATAAGGTTCAATATAAATACAGGATGATCAGATCGTTGTACAACAATTAAGTACGGTCATCAACAAAGTATTATAATTGCCGAATTTTACAACCAAATACCGTAATGCCCCAGCCATGGAGCTATCTCTTTTATCACCCTTATTAAACCATAAGCCTATTGCTCGAAACTGTCATTTATATTCCAGTACCAAACGTAGGTGTAAGCCAAGATAGTGGTCTACCCCTTTTCGACCCTATTCCTTGTGTTTTAAGGTTCAAAATTGTTAGAGCACTTGCTTGACTAAGTCCATACTAGCGTTAATTTGAGTTGGCCGAATCGCATAAAAGTAGTCAATTCAGAAAGCAACTTTATCGTCCAAGGTAGAAAATCCAATTTCTAAAAATACGCCCGTATAAACAATCTCAACCGTACGATATTTCACAGTCACATGGCATGGCAGTATAGTAATTTAGAACACCCGACAGTTATTCCCATATCGTTGTCATTTATCTACCCTGTGTAATGGTCTGAACTTTATCCTAAGCAGATCAGGCTTACTTTTTCAATCGCAGGCTTAATATCACGCGGATCAGACGAGAGGTAAACAGTTTTTTTTCTTTTTTCCTGAACCTGACTGTGGCTATAATAGGACGGACCCAATACAGCGGTCGGACTGCGTGGTTGGAGGGTGGCCTGGTGAAAATCCAGGGGAAGCCTCCGGCACGACCATGCGGAGAAGTTTGTACACTGGAATTTGAGTTTGGTAGAATTGCTAGTTTTTAGTGGAAAGTTAACTGAGCTTTTGAAAGTGTTTTATTATACGCGGCGACGAGTGTACCAATTAGTTAGATGGTTTACGATGGGCTAGTAATTTTACAGTCGGCGGCGCCCAGGGAACGTTTCTGGGCAAGTGGTACTTTCACGGTTCTTTCGAAAAAGGATTGGATCGGTATTCCGGAATAATCATATGTATTGAAAAAAAATACAATTTTTTTATTCATAAGTTCGCTTTTAATTATTTAATTAAAGTTAACAGCTAGCACAGCATATCGACCTAACATTAGGGAACGAGTGAGACTACGTTTTTAAAGAAAGAAAGAATAAACAAAGAAAAAAAAATTCAAGACGCTACTTATAGACAAATAAACATTTTTAAACTATAGCGAAGTGTTAATCTAGGTAAAGCGTCAGAGAAAACGACTCTACACAGCTTAATGACAAGGTATCTACCCATGTAAATTAACCCCCTAAACGTGGGGTGCTCCAGTTGTTGCCTTAAGAAACATTTTTTTTTATATTAACGAACTAAAATAGTACAATTTATTACCTTAACCTGAAAATACGCCAAACTGCGGAGCAGTTTGTTGGCGATGCACTCACGTAATTAAAAAAATGATAGCTAAACTAACGCGGCACAAGTATACGCTGTACCGAAAACGCTAAACTATCGCCCGGATCGCCCCAGCCAAAAGACTGCAAGACCCTTCAGAGTTCGTATAGGTATATGAAGTTGCGACGCGGCACACGGCAGATGTCGGCGCGGAAGTGCAGTGCTTTATTTGTACCCTAAATTATTGTAAACGGTTTTTTTTAATCTATATTTTTATTTTAGTAACTGTATTAGCGTTATATCTGGAGTGATCCTGTGAAATAATAATCTTGTCAAACCCAGTTACGAAGACAATTGAACCCAATAAATGAAGCATGAACCCGATTCGCCTTATAGTTCAATTTGAACGTCCAAAACTAATCCATCAATAACTCGATCATTGTGTGTTACCGAATCCCATAGACATTCCATAGATTTTGTAAACGCATAACCGCTTTGCTGAGGTCGAAATTGCGCAAGTCATTACATTTGGCACTCGAGAAGTTGTGTTCGAATGCAATCGGATTTTAGTTATTGTTAGTCACTTGTTGTGAATGACGTAGGGGATCTGTGCGTAGAGGTATTGAAAGTTGAGCTCACCATTTCGTTGGCTGATAAGATTGACTTTGCATATATGCGTCCGACTCTGTAACTTGAAATATAAAGAAAATTCGTAATTTCACTTAAGTAAGAGAAATCTTTTTTATACATAGAGATTTAGGTATACAATTCAAAAGGTCAGAAAACTGAAACATAGTAGCTTAAATTGGATGCGCAAAGGGGAAACCAGCTAAAAGTCTGTGTAGAATTGTGATAAAATGTTTAGGACAGAATAACTGTTGACTTAAAAACAACCAATTTCTTGCGTAATCCCCTGCACAGGTACGAACAGCAGTCACAAATCAAAGCGTCCAATTAATTTAGGTGGGGTATGTATAATGGACTAGATTCATTAGCTTATCAATATAGCATAGACAATATTCCTCTATCGTAAAACAAAATGATTCTTCTTGGTAAAACTGTATTTTGCAGCATCTCGTGATAAATTGGAAACCTACTCGTACAATACAAGTAAATGGGAAGCGTCGTTTGTCCACTTTAGCTCGACGTGTCGGCACATTGTTGTCGCGTAGACAGTGAAATCATAAATTGTCACGGCTTCCTAATATAGTGTGCAGTGGGAAGTGGGAATTGACTCACAATAACAGACCGCAGTAACATACGCCGTATATGTGCTGGTACAAGATGTAAACAGAATAGGTACTTGAAACCATAATACATGAAGACTTCATATTAATGATGAATCATTGTTGAATTAAAAATCGAGATATTGATAAACTAAGGAGGATTTGCGAAGCACCAATCATCTCATGTACTTTTGGAAAATCTAACAGAGTCAGTATAGCAAAACGAAACTCTTCCTAAATACAATAATGTATTATATGGTATACGTTTTGTCCATAACCTACGGAAGGTACCTATTTACGTATATAAAGAAGGCAAGAAGGAAGGATGTCTATCGAATACCTGGCGACAATTTTTTTTCTCCCCCGTTCCAATTTTCGCCCCAGTCCAAGTTGGAAATTCGGGTTGACAGGGCGGTTCCACAACACTTCGCGAGCTCAAATACCGCAAGCCATCCGGTTGCCTCTTAGACAACTGCAACTACGCTTTATTGCTCTGAATAAATCACCGCATAGCACGTGCTGTTCCGTCTAGTCAGGGTCATCACGTGTGCGTGTTATCGTCGCGGTTCAGCGCCAACCGCGATACGTTAATTGCACCTCGGAGCTGACCGAAAGCTGAATTACGAGGAAGCGCGGCGCCGCTACTTCGTGGGTTCGAAGATCTCGGATTGAGTCCGCCAATAATATACACTCAACATGCGTAACCGATGATTTACGGATCATGTAACGACAAAAGCTTCCTTACGAACGGGCATTCAGGGCCGGTATTCCATCCGTAAAAGTCTTACAAAGTTAGTATGAGGTAGACATTAAAGTGACGGATACCAACCGAAGGCAAGAGGAAATAGGCATCCGAACTCAGGACATAGAACATTGGTGTCCAAACTTATCGGCAGGAGAGCCAAGATCAGAGTCTACATAATACGGTTATAAGACCAATCCTGACGTAAACATGCGAAGTTTGGATACACTTTGAAGGAGGAGAACAAGCTTATAGTGGCAGAGAGGAAGATCTTTATAGGAAGATTCTGGGACCTATAAAACGAGAAGATGGTAGTGTGAGAGTGAGGAAGAATGAGGAAGTGATAGCACTGGGTACCAAACCCAACATTATCGGGGAGAGCAAAAAAATCTCAAGAACGTCTTTTGGATTTTCTCCAGAAGCAAGGCGTATTAAGTGACCTCATGGGGATTCCACACTATAGACTGCCACGCCGAGAGAATGGGAGATGATCGTGCTGCCAAAAGAGTGTACCTGGGCGCCCAAATGGTCGACTTCCAGTCGGCCGACCAAGGTATCGCTAGATAGACGAAGTCCAGAAAACGCTGTGCCGGCTTCAAACTGCCGATCATTATTGGTGGCAGGCTATCCCGGACAAAGCACAGTGGCTTGTCTTAGTGTCGGACGACAAGATCCACTTCGGGTTGCTGAGCCAGCGTAGTAAGTAAGTAAAATATCAAAGTGGGAAAAGTTTCGACAAATACCGGCTCCATAGCTCCAGTAGGAGTTGAAAGGTGATATCAAAATCAAGAGTACTAGGAACGCATCGATGTACAAGGGAAAGCAGAGCAAGGAATTAATAGACTTTTCAGAGTTGCTATTCAGAAAAGTCATTGTTGTCCTGAAATGACGGAATTGTAGCAAAATTATTCCTGTCTTGGCCGTAAACAATTGAATCCCTCGTTAGGCTCAAGATTCTAATCTTACGCTCGCTCCACTGAGGATTCAATATACCACCCTCGCCGCCCTCTTCCTTTTCAGAAACGCTGATAGAATTTTGACTTGTTTAAGTGCCATTACGGCCTATTTGTAGGATATAGTACATTACGTAACTAGGGCGGTGTAAAGCCCCAGAGCGCATATTTATGGCCCTCACCTTCGGTTCGGGCCACAAACACCTGCGATCCGGGCATTCACGAATTCACCGCCCTAGTTACGTAGTGTACTATTATTTCATTTGATATATAATTTTGCTTCCTCTTGACACAATCTACTATAGAAAGGGCATATAGATCATGTCCTAATTGAAAAAATAATCTAAGCCTATAGAGTCACCCCCCTTCCGCTCATCTGAGTTTGAAACTTATCAGTCTGTGTTTGTTTGAAACACTGCATAGTAATAACTACAACTTAGAAAAGTTGAAAACCCCCCCGACATTTTCATTTCAAATTCCATTATCTCAAAAACGGCAGAACAGATTTTGATTAAAACATGGCTAAGAACACTCGAGATAAAATTATCTATGACACAATAAAAACCGCATTCAAGTCGGTCCATCCGTTTAGGAGCTACGATACCACAGACACAGATACACAGACAGACACGTTAAACTTATAACACCCCTCTTTTTTCGACGGGGGTTAAAAACAAGAGTACTAGGAACGCATAGACAAGAGTACACGAGACAGCAAGGAATAAACCTTTTCACACCTTTCATTCGGAAACGTAAGTTTTGCTCCACGACGAGAGGGACCAAAACGATACTTTTCTGTTCAAGCTACTTTTTTAATTTATACATTGGCATTGGAACATTTGTACGCAATGTGCCAATTGAACACAGATGTTAATAAAATAATCGATTGTAATTTCATCGTAGTCGATTCAAAACGAACTTATTTCAAGTTTTAACTATAACAATGTTGTATAAAAATTTATAAATATTTAGTAATATTTAAAAATTAGTAATAAAAATTAAGATAATTTAGATATATTTTAACAATAGCTTTTTTTGAATTTCCTGATAGTCGGTGTGAAAAATAGTATGTGTCACTCGGTAGCAAAATTATTTTCGTCTCGGGCGTAAACACTTGTATCCCTCACTACGCTCAGGATCCTACTTTAGGACTTATTGTAGGATCCCTCGCTGCATTCAGGATACAATACACCGCCCTCGCCGTAAATATACTATTTTGCTCCCTTGTGACACAAATAACTATTGAAGGGATAGTGTGCGAATAGAAAAAAAAATCTTAACCTGTAAATAATCCCACGTTGAAACTTCTGGCTCCGAGTTGAGTCTGAGTTTGAAACACTAAATAGTGAGATGAAAAGCAAGAGTACTAGGATCGCATCAAAGTACAAGGGAAAGCCCGGCAAGGAATAGTCTAATAAGGAAGTGGCGATTGTAGACGTGCTTGCGCAACCGGGTCATCCAATTCAGTGCCCGTGACTTCGCTCCGATTTGTTATTGTTTTCTTTGAATATTTAGCCAGAGTTCGGTGTTCGTCGGTCATGGCGTTGTCCATCCAACATAAACCGAATTTGAAATTTGAATTGTTTAGGCGGTTTTATAAATGTCTGTGATCGTGTGTCAGATAAGTCATAGTAACAAGTTTTTTTGACATTCACTAATGGTAATGACTGCGGTAGGTAATAATACGCACAGCACAGCCAGCAGCGGAAGTAGCAAGGCAAAAGGCCCTCTAAGTTATCTAGACAGTCCTTGACCTCAAAAGGCCCTCTAAGTTATCTAGACAGTCCTTGACCTCAAAAGGCCCTCTAAGTTATCTAGACAGTCCTTGACCTCTTGATATTACCTACGAAGCAAAATCCCGGTAAGGGCATTTATTTGTGTGATGAGCACGAATATTTGTTCCTGAGTCATGGTTGTTTTCTATGTATTTAAGTATGTATTTATCTATATAAGTATGTTTATCGTCGTCTAGTACCCACAGTATACGCTTTGCTTTGTTTGGGACTAGACCGATTTGTGTAAGATTGTCTCCTAATATTTATTTATTTTATTTATTTATTAATAAACGGATAGACGGTTCTATGACCTTTGCGCTTTACTGTGTACCTACGAACTATATAAAATTGAAGACGACTATAGAGTTATTCCTCAAACAGGACCTAGAGAAATAACAGCAGCTTTAGAAGGCAACTTCAAGACCACCTAAGCGCCGTGCCGTGCCTCAACATCACCAATTTGGGCAAAAAACAGATATTTCCTCTAATGTTATCATTAGCCACAGCCCAGCGCTTACAATAGACATTCCAAATGGCTAGAAACCTGCACATAACTCACAGTGACGTCATCAAACAGTAGTTGAGGGGAAATTCTTTGTGTTGATCCCGGTGCCGCATTTTGAGATATCGCTAATGTTGCATCTCCTAACACATTCACTGCCAACAATTTCGTAGCGGTACCCTCGTAGCTGATGTCGTGAGAACGAGAGAGTATTTAGGGGACACCTCTTTCTACCAAAGGGGTTCCGCGAACCGGAAACGAACTTCGTTCGTGTATCTCCCTCTCCGTCGCTCGAACTAGCAAGTGCGGCAGAGAGGGAGATATACGAACGAAGTTCGTTTTAATTTCGCGGTAGGCCCTCAGGACTTGTCGGGTGCGTTGCCAGTCCAACACGTCCCGATGCGTACCTTAATTCAGCGAACGAAAAATCCATCTACGGTTTTTTCGTTCGCAAAACGGTTCGGTAGAAAATTGTGTTAGTGCGGTTGTGAAATTAGAAAGGAGGGCTGCTTACAAATGTTCACCCAAACACGGGCCTAAAACCCGGTAGGTATATGCGCATGTTCGAACCAAACGGCTGCCTGGCATCATTTTGACACCCCGTCCCCAAGCCCCGCATAATGGCAATGGCACCCATTCTGAGGGCCATTTTGCGGCGCTACTACTACTTAGACTTCTATGGTTATTTCGTTACCTGCCTTACCCGCATATATGTGAATATTTTCGGTCCAGAAGTGTTAAATGCAAGACAGACTCTTGACGTTTCTTTTATAAGTAGTACGATTGCACAAGTCTCTGGATAAAACCCTTCAAACACCAAATATTTTCACAGACGAATAAAAACAGGTACCTAAAGGGAGCATTTATTGGCTTCGTTATACAAAAATCGGCCTGATAATGCCGTTCTTCACGGCCCTTGCTCGGGCAGCGACAAACCGCGTAATTTTACGCTCTTGATGAGATTGAATATTACTTTCCCTTGATGAAAGATATTGTAAGTAGCTATAATATTTGGGGCAAATCGTCATCACGAATATTTTTGTGGTCATATTATGGATTGTAAAATTCATTGTGTTTTTACGACAATAAACAGCGGTAAAGTTCCATAGCTGTAAGATTGGGCCAGTATTGTCTATGCCAATCTTTTTAACCCTTGACGAAAACGAGGGGTGTTAAATGTTTACCATGTCAGTCTGTAGCATCATACTTAGCTCCCAACGGAAAAACGGATTTATGTGTGGTTTTTCTTAATCGAAAGTCGAGATGGTGGATGTTTTTTGTGACGGGGCTAAATGTTTATGTAGAGATAGGTATATGGACACACAAATCATCATAGCAGTCAAAAGACGTCCACTGCTGGACATAGGCTTCCCCCAAAGTGCCACAATGGCTGGTCCTGCGCCACCCGTATCCAGCCGAATCCGGATAACCTCATTTCTGATACGATCACGCAGAGAAACTCCAATACCAGGGGTATTGGAGTTTCTCTTCTGACTAGTGCCCTTTGGTTGACTTTGAGCCTTCTAATAAGGCCCATAGTGAGCGACGACGTTTCGTTTCAGGGATACCATAATAGGAATGCGAGTTATCGAGACAGAGCGTGTCGTACAGAGTGTACTCATCGGATTATCCATCGTTTTTCCTACAGCTAACGCCGACTACACTGTTTAAAATGATACTGAATTTGTCGGAACATGACGTAGAAAGTCTGGTGTAATTGGAGAGGTATCCTCCCACCAGCGGCCATCTGACTGCGATTAGATTCCGAACAAATAATGTAATGACACTAGCATTCAACGGATCCGTTATTCGACTGGGAAAATCGGAATGCTGTGAAAGAAATAATTGTTTCATGTACATTGTATGTTGTTGCGTGTTATCTTAATTAGTGATTTGCGTTGGGGGAGAGCCGGGAGAGGTTGATCTCAGTGGTTCTCCGGATTTGGTCTGCGAAGTTGGACACCGCCGGTGTTAATTTTGGTAAGAATTCAGATGATTTTGGACAGAGGCGTCTTTACCAGGGTGCAGGGTGCGTGCAGGGTGTGCGTTGTACACGGGCGCAGCGGTCCGCCGAGCGCCGCCCGCTACAATGCCCCACTCGGCGCGCGCGCTTACTAGGGGGCGCTAGAGTAATGTTAGCACACGGGCGCTACAAGGGCTAGAGACGCCTCTGATTTTGGACTTATGGTCCCTTAGCTTTGTCTAATAGTTTTTCTTTAAAAATGTAAGGTTTAAAATGAACTAAACCAGGACGTTGCCCCTTAGACAACGAAATAAAATAAATACACTATGGGAATTTAGTTCTCCATTTCACTTGATGACTGCTTATCTCTGAGAAATCGGGACTTTAGCAAATATTTGATAGATTGGGCGTAGGTACTCACTTCTCTAGAGTCAATGACATATATGTCATATCTTCTCTTCTTACCAGTTTAGAATATTATGTGTAGTCGGTCCACACAAATGTGCACAAAGAAAAGAAACGTACGTTAAGTAATAGTTCAATGAAAGCGAAAATCATAAACATACACCCAAACGTTACATAAGCATAGACAACACTAATTATCCCTCGCCGTAGACGAATTCAATTATGGAACTCCCTTCACGTGTTATGTTCAGACTTTCGCTAAATGATTTGAGCATCTTCAGGCCAACAAAAGTGAAAATGATCTTAAGTAATTTACGGTAACTGGAGCGCATCTGTGGGTTCAAAATGTCTTATAAATATTTGAATTTCGAATGCTTACGCTTTTTTGATTGGCATTCTTGGGGTTCGTCGTACTGGTTTTATTTATGTTATGGTTATGACGGATGGTCGTTTCGTACATTTACTACTCTCACGTCTCGGCTACGACCTCGAGCGTCGGCGAGAGCGGGTGAGCCGTATATACGTGGAATCAAAATCAATCATGTATTCTGCAAATAGGTCACAAGGGCACTTTTACATGTCAAATGGCACTTTTACATGTGTGTGTATGAGAATGAGAGATCGGAGCGCGGCATTTCGCTAGCACGTATGGACGCACCGCTGCCGCTCGGAGCCGTGGCCGAACCCTCATGATTCATGATGTTTAATGTATGAATTATGAACAGTCAACAGCGGGCCTAAGATGGTTGCCTTTTGTAACCGACTTCAAAAAAAAGGAGGAGGTTCTCAATTCGGTTGTATTTTTTTTTTCAATGTTTGTTACCTCAGAACTCCGTCATCATTGATGAGCCGTAAAATTTCTTTTTAGTTCGTAAGTATACGATTCCAGGTGGGTCCCATTTTTCAAAAATTCAGTTGGATGATGGGATCCATGAGGAATTGAGGGAACTCCTCAATTTTATTAGGCACGCGTGTAGTTAAGTGATTTAGGTATATTCTGTTATAACTCGTGTATTTACACCCGGAAATCATAAATTTGGTGAAGTGGAATTGATGATGAAGACCACAAATGACTTATAGAATACTTCAATTATGTACTTAAAGTGCAAAAGTACGTCACAGATTCTGATAAGATTCCATTGAAATAGCAACTAATGATGGGCCAAAGGTGATCCTTTGTGGAATCGACGGAAGTCCTCAAATATTATCGGCCCGTATACAGCCATTGGGTTTTTTCTCTAATAATCAACGCATTTGCTCTCGGAAATCAGTTCATGTGGTAAATTGGAAAATAAATGTGGGAAAGTTGTGGCGAGTGTGTGTACTAAATTGAAGTCGGTTAAAACTTTATTTTTAAAGTAAATTATATCACTTATCGTTGTGGATATACGGACATCCGTCTGCACTCTCGCACTCGCATACTGACCCCTTATCATGGTCGGCCTTATAACGCGTTCATGATAGAGCGTCCGTCACTGGCTGACACCGTTCGATAGAACGAGACGACGCTCCTATCTTGTCACTTATCGCGTGACAAGCCCGACCATGATACAGGGTCTGAACGTGACGGTTGTCCTGTCGACAGCGATAAGTGATAAAATGTCAACCATGCTACACCCGCAGTTGATGTAGTTACGCGGGTGTAGAGCTAATAATTATCTAAACAAGCTCTTATTGCCCGGTAATACAGACGTATGTAGATAATTTTGATCTCTTAGTTACAGTCGATAACATTATGAGTAAATGTATTTGGAACTCGGGTCAAAGATACGTGAAGACGCCATTGTGTACCTTCGACAATGAGTCTTATTCAAATATTTTTGACCTGGATTCTGCTTAGATGTAAAAGTATTTGGCAGCAAAACTGCGTGTTTAAGAAAATAATAATTAACATTACTAATCTGTATACTTAATGAGTTATTTTTTTCCGTAAAGAAGGGTTTTTAAAGTGGAAAGTTTTCCCTCGTAGGCGTCAATGATGTAATATAAAAAAGGGATGATAGGTAGGTTATAAGCGCTCCAAAAGTGACCCTAAAACTGAGTCAATTGCACCAACTTGCCTCAGTTTCGCGTCGTCCATGGGGAACGAATTGCTGTCAGATTTGGTGGCCATTTTTAAACACTGAATCTTGTATAAAGACAACGTGTATCTACCTCTTTTTAGGGTTCCGTACCCAAAGGTTAAAAACGGGACCCTATTACTAAGACTTCGCTGTCCGTCTGTCTGTGTGTCACCAGGCTGTACCTAACTCAAGAACCGTGATAGCTAGACAGTTGAAAATTTAAATTTTGACAGATTATGTATTTATGTTGCCGCTATAACAACAACTAATAAAATTATAAAATATTTTTTTTTAAGAGGGGCTCCCATACAACAAACTTTTTTTTAACTGTTTTTATAGATAATGGTACGGAACCCTTCGTGCGCAAGTCCGACTCGCACTTGGCCGGTTTTTATATTACATTATTGGTTGGCATACATTCGACGGATTCTTCTACCGACCGTTAAAGTCTGTCCACACCGCTGCCCATTTGGCATTTCTTATTTGACGAACATCGACCCGAATGAAGAAGAGAAAAGTCACACAGCGACTTTTTGTGGAAATGCACTTTAAATAGTCTCGGTATGACGTCACAATTACCCTACCAATGGCGTCGCTTATCGCAGCATAAGGTCTGCAACACACTAGTGCGGCCTGCGGTGGCGGAGAATAGTAAATTGGACCGCTAATGACAAGTTTACTATGGTCCGCCGCGGGCAGGTCGCGCTAGTCTGTGAGAGGTCTAAGGCCTCTTACAGACTGGAGCGGCCTGCGGTGGCGGTCAATAGGTAGTAAATGTGACAGCAATTTTTTTACTATTGATATTGACCGCCGCGGCCAGACTGCGCCAGTGTGATGCAGGCTTAAGGCCTCTCACAGACTGGAGCGGCCTGCGGTGGCGGTCAATAGGTAGTAAATGTGACAGCAATTTTTTTTACTATTGATCGCCGCGGCCAGACTGCGCCAGTGTGCTGTAGGCTAAAAGTTGCCGTGTGTGTAGCTTTTTGTGTGACACTGAAACCTCGATAGTGTTTTGTGAAGGTTAGTGTTAGGCCAAATTAGTGTGAAGGTTCAATGACAATTTTTTTTTTGTTGATTCGGATTTGCAACATTATGGTACTCGTCGGTGCGGGTGATGGATCAAAAATGAATTCCAAAATATTTAAAATTATAAGAAGAGAGGAGACATAAACCTTTACCAGCTTATCAAAACTAACAATGCATACCACAACGTCGTAATAAGGACCTTAATGAGCTCATCATAACAATTACGGACTTATTTGGGGCCTTAAAACCGAAAAGAATTCGTCATCATTTTCAAATAACGCAACCGCCGTTGCATTATTGCCAGCCGCAAAAACATCAGCATTTCAACCAATTTCCACCGGCACAGCGGGAAACTTTTTAATTCCCCGACTATGGCGATGCACTGCAATGCCACCGAGATTGAAATGGGTATATACCGTTGTCAAATCATGTGTCCATGACTGTGAAATTACGAATGTTCTGGAACGGGACGATTGTCAAATAACCGCTGCCATTTGTTTTTTTTATCTCGATTGACATTGGAACGGTTTATAAACGGCCAGTTATGTTGCGCATGTTGCGGAATTAACCATTTCTTTCTAGCATCAGTATGTGCGACAGGGATGTCTGAATCGTGATGATGATGAGTCAATTAATAATAAGTTTAATAAATATTAAAATTCTTAAATTAAATTTATATACTGTAGGACATGTGTACATTCATTCTTATAATATGAGATAGCCTGATTGACCCTTTAAAAGAGTTAAAAAAGTAATAATAAATTACCTACTTCTAGTAGGTAATTTATTACTAGTACTTTCTTGTAGTAGGTACCTTCTAGTTTAGGAGTTGTTATGATGTTTAGCTCGTTGGCGCGTATTAAAGTCCGTTGTCACCGAACTTACAAAAGTAAACATGTATGCAAAATTTCAGCTCAATCGGAAACCAACAAGTGGCTCAAACATACATTTCATAGCGTTCCGTACCAAAATTGGTCCAACGGAACACTTATGCCATCGCTCGGAGGCTGTCTGTCTGTCGCACCCAGTTTTTGTAAATAATAAACCTATTCAATTTAAACAAAACGCAAGAAGACGTGTTACTACTGTGTTTGAAACCTTTACAGAGTTTGATTTCTAAAGGTATCTTGCATCAGCCGTAGTAGGCATAAGGGCATGTGTACACACACCTCGTGCGCGGCGCATAACACCACGAATTACGTCGTGAGACACTCGCAAACACAAGTGCTATGTCAATCATACTAACGTGAATATTTGGATGTTTATATGCTTGGATCATCAACATATCAGCCGAAAGACGTCCACTGCTGGACATAGGCCTCCCCCAGAGAGTGCCAAAGTGCATATGCTTGGATGCATTGATGAGTAAATTTTCATGATTTCACAATTTAATTTTACTAAACGTGACTTGTGCTCTTTTTATTCGTAAACGTTCATAATACCTATTTATAAGTCACTTTGACATTTGTGTCCGCAGTGACTAACGTAAAACACAAATTTCAGTTAAAAAAGGTTTGTTATATGCATACTAAGGGTTAATGGTGTACCGACTACAGATTATTTATCTCTTTGCGGTCTATCGGTGTTTCGGATGTGAAACATTGGTCGCGAGAAAAATATGCGGAACTAACTCCCGTTTAGTAAAAATGATAGATGTTCGAATGCCAGGTATTACACACGCCACGCCTCGTTAATCATTCGTTTGGGAATGGAGATGACAGTTGTGCCATATAATTTCGTTAAATATATTGACAGCCTTCCCATTTTCAAACATATCGCTATCGAAATAAAAGGATGATGATTTTTGGCGGTGACTGTACGAAACGAACGTCATTGTCATTACATTCGCTCGCTCGTTAGGATTCTAGCGGCGCGACACGCCTTTGCATCCATGCTCAATACAGCTTATTTCCTTCACCGTACTTATTAAATAATCGGCTTCATACACTTTCACATAAGGTTTAATTTAGAACAGTGCGTTAAAAAGAATAAGTCATTTTGATAGTTACTGCTCTTGCCTTGTAAATGTCGCTCTGAGAATATAAACAATACAAAAGGTATTACGACGTAGTATATGGTGTGGAGGTTTCATTGACGGCAACCCCCGCATATTAAGGTCAACCCAGGCGAAGCTGTGGGACAATATATCGCAAAATAACAACCCTTAAGGTCCCTTCTATACACTACACTAATGAAATATTTTAGGAAATCGGATGTAGAAAGGTTCCGGAGTAAAGCTAAAGACTTTTCTTCATTATCTAACGAGCGAGTGAAGCGAACGAAGTTCTATTGCTCCAGCTTGGGCCGAAAATCGTTTGTATGTCCGGATGTCCCGCTGTCCCGCTTTTCTCATATACAGGTCGCTTTTATCAACCGATTCTCTTGAAAATTTTCGTTAATTATGTCGAGACACTTTTTTGGAAAAAAAATGTCTTTTCGAAAAAAAGATAGTTTTGCGCATTCTTCAGCTAATAATTTTAGTATGAGGAGCATTAATGTATATAACAACAGCCTTAAAGTTTTATATTTGAACACCTTCTATAAATGGGCCCACTCCACTATACCTACCTATTATTTGCTGACACACCTAGCTTACTATGTAATTTAAAATATATATCAATATATATCTCTACGTCTAAAATGACCAACTATTATTTCAAGTAAATGAATAAAACCGTGACTATAATGATATTTCACATCACTCTACTCAACTGCACTAAGGAGAACGCAAGCGCATTCTGTCACGATCAGGAGCTTAACTAGTCCTTACCATGATAAAGTCATCAGTACGACTCTACCGCTATATCGCATACATTGCCTCCTCTATACTATATCTTCAAAACATATTACTGTGCGAAGCAGCAATGGTTCATGCAGCGCGCAAAGTTATTGTTAGAGGTTCTTGGTTAGAATTAAAATGTCAACCAGTGCACGACTGAAGTGCTTGGTACGGTCGACGTTAAATATGTTTAGCTTGAACCTTATTCGTTTGTAATAAGGCGAATGGATATTATGTTGAGATATGTATGTTCAGTAATTATTGATATCTTTAATCTTAATATTGACGGATGCGACAAATCTTCACGATTAATGCATTAAGTGCTTTAACTTTCAATTGCTATATTTAGAATAGTAGTCGAACGAGTTGTATGAAAGCCATACACATTCCCATTTGTCACAAATAACATGACATACATACTTACAAGTAAGTTGTAGGTAATCTTATTCAGGTGACAATAGGGTATGCAGAATTAATCTTAACACTTTCACTGCCAGGAACCCCCGCCTAGCGGGCGCCTACGCCGTAGTCGCTTTCCGCTACATACGAGGAAAACCACAGGATCGGCTGTTGTTAATGTATGTTCCCACTTTGATCTATGCATAAAGGAAAACCGAAGGAAATTGGCTTACCTATTTTAGAGTTAGGTATATTTTAGGTACGTAAGGTATCCAGGGGCCTCCCCCTTTGCCCAGCAGTGGGACACATCAGGCTCTATATAATAATAACTAGCTTTTGCCCGCGGCTTCGCCCGCGTAGTAAAAGTAATTTTCCAATAATTGTTGAATTGCTACGCCGCCTACTAACCTACTACTACTAACTTCCCCTACGAATAACCCTTCGTCATAACCCATTATGGTAAATTAATTTTTATTTACTATTATTTTTATGCCCGTGTGGTGGCGGGTTAGAATTTCACCACCCTCTTTCTTCCCGTGTGTGTCATAAAAGTCGATTAAGAGAGCAGGGTTGAAGTGTGTTGTGGGTGATGGGCTAACAACCTAAGCAATATCACTTTTTGTCGATCTTTTATACCCACATTTATGCTAAAAGTGGCGCTGGAACATAAAGTTCATGTGCTCTGCCTGCCCCTTTTGGGAATTAAGGCGTGAATGTAAGTATGTATGTACGTATTTCTGTTATTAAATTTACAGTCATGATTAATGAGAATCTGTCCTCTGGAATAAAAGCTACTTTATGTTCATGATAATGTTGAAATACCAAAATATCTCCACGAATGTCAAGTCAAATTTGTGGCCTGGACATTGCTATAGGCTAGTTTCCTAAGATTTTTTTTTCCATGCTTTTCGAACCAGTATTTAACATAAATACCCAAAAATTTGTTTTAATTTAACGGCGGCCAAAATGCTTAACTTATAAAAAGTAAGCAGATCTTCGTGCAGCACCTTGAATGTACTTATTACGGATGCAGGCACTTTCCCAATGTCTCCTACCCTCCCGTCCCGCCGCGCCGCCCGCACTCGCCTAGGTACCGATTGCTAACGATCGAGATGGCACCAAATACAAACTTTAAAACCTATTTAGCTGATGTTGGTTCAGCTGATTTAGCTTGAGGTTGCTTCAGGGATATTAGGCTGGAGGCTTGTAGTGAAACTCTTGTTGTTTACTGTAGACTGCTGGATACTAGAATGAATTTTATTTACAAATAGGCCTAACTATATACAACAAAAAAGCTTACAACTAGTTACTATATTAATCCGCAACAAATTAGAGCGGGACGGATACGCGCGAGTGAGACAGAGATAGCCCCCCGCGCGGGGAAAGTGCGCCTGCCACGGCGCATGCGCGAGGTCATAGGTCGGGTGAATAAAACTACGCTCTGCGCCGGCGCCAGTCCTTTCGCTCGTCGGCCGCCGTGGAGTGAACATCGTCGTCGATCGCCGTGCTCCGCTCTCCGCGCTCGGTGCTGGAAGACACGAAGAATCCGACGAGGGTGCTTCAGGCTCCGGACATACAAACTGTCCTTCTCAGGGCAACGTAAAACTGCTCTTGTCAGAGCAAATTATGTGTTTCCCTGCTTAACCGCAGAGTACCAGACGATCAATCTGTTTCTTGATAACACGCTGTGTCAATCGCTGTGTTATTTATTTATGTCCCCACAGGGTTCCCCCTCAAGCGAAGCGTACCGGCAGGCGAATGGTGCGGCCTTGGCGGGATGTCCTTGTGGGTCCAGCTTGAATGGTCGTGGTTGTGTCTGGTTCATTTCTTCGTTTCAGGATGTCTTTTCTCTGTTGTTTGTTGTTGTTGTTTGGTTTCGATGTCGGTAAACTCGGTGGTGCGGTCGGTTGCGTCTTTATACTCGTAGTTGCAGCTGTAGGTACAGTCGTTGAACTCGTAGTTGTAGGTATGGTCGTTGAACTCGTAGCTGTAGGTATGTTTGTTGCGATCGAAGTTGTAGGTATATCTTGCTCAGTGTCGGCGATGATAAATGCGGGTTTTAAGCGGTCTATCGAAATATTCGCCTGGCGAGTAGGTAGCTGCAGAGTGAATATTTTGTCGTTGCGTTTTAGTACTCGGTAGGGTCCGTCGTAAGGTGCTTGTAATGGCTTCTTTACGGCGTCGACTCGTACGAATACTTGTTCGCAGGTTTGAAGGTCACGGTGGACGAAGATGTGTTTCTTGTTGCCATGCGGGGTAATTTCCTTCGGCGTCAGGCTTTGTATGATTGCACGTAGTTTTTCGACGAAATCGGAGTCCATGGTGACGTCATCGCGTGAAGGTAATAACAGTTCGCCGGGTAATCGCACGCTGCAGCCGTAGGTAAGTAGGGCTGGGCTTACACCGGTGTCTGTGCGTAGTGCGGCGCGTAGTCCGAGTAAAACGCTAGGTATTGTGTCGATCCATGACTTCTCGGTTTGTAGTCTGGCCTTGAGTGCGGCCTTGAGGCTACGGTGCCATCGTTCAATAAATCCGTTAGCGATCGGGTGATAAGGTGTTGTTCGGGTCCTCTCGATGCCGAGTAAGCGGGTGAGTGACGCAAATACTCGACTCTCGAATTGCCGTCCTTGGTCCGTAGTGATAGTAGCAGGGCAGCCGAAGCGGGAAATCCAACCGTCGTAAACAGTCTTGGCGACTTCTTCGGCGGTGATCTCGGTAAGTGGGATTGCTTCGGGCCATCGTGTTGCTCTGTCGATCATTGTGAGTAGGTATCGATGTCCACTTGCGGCGGTAGGTAGAGGTCCAACTATGTCGATGTGGATGTGTTCGAATCGTTGAGTTGGCGGGAAACTTGATATCGGACTTGCGGTGTGGCGTTGAATCTTCGCGCGTTGGCAGTGTACGCATACTTTCGACCATGTACCTACGTCGGTATTTATCGAAGGCCAAAAGTAGCGTTGAGCGACTAGTTTTCTTGTTGTTCGAATTCCAGGATGGCTGATGTTATGTACAGAGTCGAATGCGGCACGGCGGTATTGTTCGGGTACATAAGGGCGTAAATTGTCTGTCGTTGTTTCGCAGTACAATTTGACGTCGGTTCCGGGAATTGCGACTTGCTTCATAGATAGGTTGGTTTGCTGTGCGAGTGTTCGAATGGTGTTGCTGTCTCGTTCTTGCGCGTCGGCTAGTTCTTTGTAGTCAATCGGCGATGGGCAGGATATCGTTTCTATGCGGGATAGCGCGTCGGCGGCGGCATTTTGTGACCCACTGACGTGTCGTATATCGGTTGTAAATTCACTGATATACAACAGCTGACGGGTGCGGCGCGGCGACTCGTTGTTGGTGCTTGTTTTGGTGAACGCGAAGGTCAAGGGCTTGTGATCGGTGAATAAGATGAGTTCTCGTCCCTCGAACATCTTGCGGAAGTGTTTTGTACTCATGTACAATGCGAGTAGCTCTCGATCGTAGGTACTGTAGCGAGTCTGTGCGTCGGAGAATTTCTTCGAAAAATAGCCGAGTGGTTGCCATGCGTTGTTGACAAACTGATTGAGCGATGCGCCTGCGGCCTTGTCACTAGCGTCTGAGAATATCGCGAGCGCTGACTGGTGACATGGATGAGCGAGTAAGGCGGCGTTTTTGATGCTGTCCTTACACGCGTCGAATGCGAGCGTTGCTTCGTCGTCCCAGCTGATCGGTGTTTTGTCCTTTTTCCGCGCGTTGTGTAGGTATTTACACAGTGGAGCTTGAAGTATTGCGGCGTTCTTGATGTTTTCGCGGTAAAAGTTTATCATGCCGAGAAATCGTCGTAACTCGTCTATTGTTTGCGGTTTAGGGTAATCGACGATTGCTTGCACTTTCTCGGGAGGTGGTCGGATGCCGTCTTTGCTGACCTCGTATCCCAGGAACTTGACCGTTGGCTGTCCGAATACGCATTTCGACGGGTTGATAGTGATACCGTAGTCTTCGAGTCTGCTTAGTACGGCGCGTAGATGTTTCTCGTGCGTTGTTTCGTCGGCCGATGCGATAAGTAGGTCGTCGACGAATGGGAACACGAAGTCAAGGTCTCGCAGTACTTCGTGGATGAATCGTTGGAATGTCTGTCCGCAGTTTTTGAGTCCTGGGCACATTCTCGGAAACTCGAATAGGCCGAATGGTGTTATGATGGCGCTCTTCTCGACGTCTTGCTCTGCTATTGGTAGTTGTTGGTAGGCACGGTTGAGGTCCAATGTGGAGAATATTTGTTTGCCGGCGAGTTCGTAGGTAAAATCACGTATGCGTGGGATTGGGTACCGGTCGGGCTTGGTTATTGCGTTAAGCCTTCGGTAATCGCCACACACACGTAAATCGCCATTTTTCTTCGGTACGACGTGAAGAGGTGATGCCCAAGGGCTCTTGCTTGGTCTGCATAGGCCCTGCTCCATCATGTTGGCAAATTCTTTCTTCACTAGTTCGTATCGATGTGGTGCGATGGGGCGTGGCCTGCAGTGAAGGGGCGGGCCAGTTGTTTCTATGAAGTGTTCGACGTTATGCTTCGGGCTAAGCTTCATAGATGTAAGTCGAGTAGTCCCGGGGTAATCGGCTAAGATGTCGTGATACGACTGCTGCACGTCTATGCTGCGCACGGTAGGTATGTTAGCGGCACAGAGTTGAGCGTTAGTCGTGAGTAGCGTCTTGCCGTCGATCAGTCTTCGATTCTTGATGTCCACAATGATGTGGTGGAACTTGAGAAAGTCGGCTCCCAGGATAGGCTTCGATACGGCTGCGATGATGAACTTCCACTTGAATGCTCGTCGTAGGTTGAGATCGAGTTCGAGCGTTTTCTCACCGTAGGTAGGTATGACGGTGTTGTTTGCGGCGTAAAGTTGAAACGGGAGAGGCTGCTCTTGCGTGCCTTTTCTTCGTGGTAGCACGGATATGTTCGCTCCAGTGTCGACCAGGAAGGTAAGTTTTGAAGTCTTGTCGGTCACGAAGAGGCGGTGAGATGTATCAGTAACGCCGGTTTCCGCCGCTGCCAGCGTTACTTTTAGTTTTCCGACGGCGTGTTGACCGGCTTGAAATTGCACGGTGGCGTGCATTTAATCGCGTCCATGCCGAAACGACGGTGGTAGTAGCAGTACGGCATGGGCGAGTTGTTACGGCTTCGGTCTTGCGATTGTGATGCGCTGCGAGGACGGGAACGTGACGGAAAACGGCGGCGAAATCGGCTGTTGCGACGATCGTTGTTTTCGCGCGGTCTTGATCGTAGTTCGGCGACTTCGAGCGACAATCTTCTTATCTCGCCGATGAGATATTGTGTGTCGAGATGCGGATGTTGCTGGTAGGTAAGTTGCGACGGAGGTAGCAGCGGTGGCGGCTGATTTGATGTTGACGCGATGGGCGACGAAATGGCGGCGACGTGGGATGACGGCGTGTGCTCCATCATTTTGTCGGCGAGAAGGGCGAGGTCGTCGAGCGTGGTCTTGATTTTGAATGCTTCGCTGACGGTGAGTACGGATCTGACGTGTGGCGGTAAATGATCGAGCCACATCATTTGTATGGTGCTCTCGGGGAACTTCTCGCGGTTGAGATTCTGCATCTTGCGGAGTAGCTGGCTAGGTTTCTGTTCGCCGAGCTCGACCTGTGACAGCAATTTCTTCGCCTGGGCGCTGTTTGATTCCTCGTACAGCGAGATGAGACGATCCTTGATGGCCTGGTAGTAATTTTCCTGAGGCGGTGAGTAGATGAGATCTGCGATATTTTGGATGTCTTGCTTCTCGAGCTGTGCGATGACCATTTGCGCGAGCTGTGATTGGCTTCTCTTCAGATCGGCGGTGGCGGCTTCGAAACTGCAGAACCATAATAACGGCTGGTCGCGCCAAAATGGTGGTACTCGGAGTGAGAGAGATATCGCGGACACGTCGTGGCTTGCTGGTAGTTGCTGAGCTTCATGTTGATCGACAGCGTCGGCTTGCTGAACGTTCAGAGCTCCTGTGTTGTCTCCGTTTCCTCCGGCCATGCTTGAGTCTTGATGCTGGTTGCTTCTGTGCTCTTGAGTCGGCAGGTCACCACTTTAGCTGATGTTGGTTCAGCTGATTTAGCTTGAGGTTGCTTCAGGGATATTAGGCTGGAGGCTTGTAGTGAAACTCTTGTTGTTTACTGTAGACTGCTGGATACTAGAATGAATTTTATTTACAAATAGGCCTAACTATATACAACAAAAAAGCTTACAACTAGTTACTATATTAATCCGCAACAAATTAGAGCGGGACGGATACGCGCGAGTGAGACAGAGATAGCCCCCCGCGCGGGGAAAGTGCGCCTGCCACGGCGCATGCGCGAGGTCATAGGTCGGGTGAATAAAACTACGCTCTGCGCCGGCGCCAGTCCTTTCGCTCGTCGGCCGCCGTGGAGTGAACATCGTCGTCGATCGCCGTGCTCCGCTCTCCGCGCTCGGTGCTGGAAGACACGAAGAATCCGACGAGGGTGCTTCAGGCTCCGGACATACAAACTGTCCTTCTCAGGGCAACGTAAAACTGCTCTTGTCAGAGCAAATTATGTGTTTCCCTGCTTAACCGCAGAGTACCAGACGATCAATCTGTTTCTTGATAACACGCTGTGTCAATCGCTGTGTTATTTATTTATGTCCCCACACCTATAACCCTATATAACGCGGGTCTCGTTCCATGCCTCAAAAGCAAAAATAGAACCCTTATTTATAGGATCAAGTGTGGCTGTCTGTCAGTCCGTCTGTTACAACCGATTTGCTACGAAAAAAACTGGACCGATTGAATTGCAATTTGGCACAAATATTTTCATGAATTTTCATGTCCACAACATTACATTTCAAAATCTATGTGATTTTCGTTATTAACGTCCCAAAAAACCGTAATAACAACGCCCATATTGATATTTAGACGCCACGTTGGAATGTAAAATCGTTGATGTTTTCGTAATCAGCGACCCGATAAACCATAGAAACAATAGATGCCGATGTTGATTTTCAGATTTTGTCACCACATGTCTCCTTTTAGGGGTTGAATTCTCAAAAAACCGGAAACACTTGTTTACTCATTTATCGTTAGGAATTATCCTGTGAATTCTCGAATAAAATTGTCTTACTAATCTTTTTTCTCCATACAAACGTTGGACCTCCTTTTTAACCCCTTTAGGTGTAATTATTTCCAAATCGCTGAAAGCACTTTATTTGTAAATGAATAAGTAATCTTTCCACAAAGTTTTAAGTACGTAGTAGCTAAAAATAAGTTTCCCTTATACAAAATTTGGACCCTCATTTAACCCCCTTGGGGGTGGAATTTTATAAAACGCTGAAATTACTTTTTTTGTATCCCAATAAGTTATCTTCCTACAAAGTCTCAAGTCTCTAGTTCAATAAATAATGTTTCCCTTATACAAACATTGCACCCCTAATAAACCCCCTTAGGGGTAGAATTTTCTAAAACGCTGAAAGAACTTTTTTTGTATCTTTATAAGTAATATCCCTACAAAGTTTCAAGTCTCTAGTACAAAAAATCATATTTCTCCCTTACAAACTTTGCACCCCTTTTTAACCCCCTTTGGGATAGGATTTCCAAAAGTCCCGTCTTATCCCTTGCCTACGTCATAAAAGGACGTTCTGGTGTAAATTTCAAGTTTCTAGTCCCAGTAGTTTTGAATACAAAATTTGCACCCCTATTTAATCCCTTTATGGGTGGAATTTTATAAAACGCTGAAGATGTTTTTTTTGTATCCTAATAAGTAATCTTCCTACAAAGTTTCAATTTTCTAGTTCAATAAATAATGTTTACCCCATACAAACATTGCACCCCTATTTGACCCTCTTTAGGGGTGGAATTTTCTAAAACGCTGAAAGAGCTTTTTTTGTATCTTAATAAGTAATATCCCCACAAAGTTTCAAGTCTCTAGTACAAAAAATAATGTTTCACCCATACAAACTTTGCACCCCTATTTAACACCCTTAGGGACAGAATTTCCAAAAATCACGTCTTATGCCTTGCCTACGTCATAAAAGGAAGGTCTGGTGTAAATTTCAAGTTATAGTCCCAGTAGTTTTGAATACAAACTTTGCACCCCTATTTAACCCCCTTAGCGGTGGAATTTTGTAAAACGCTGAAAGTGCTTTTTTGTATTTTAATAAGTAATCTTCCTACAAAGTTTTAAGTCTCTAGTTCAAAAAATAATGCTTCCCCCATACAAACTTTGGACCCCCGTTTTAACCCCTTAGGGGGTGAGTTTTCAAAAATCCTTTCTTAGCGGATGCCTACATCATAGTGGCTATCAGCATGTCAAATTTCAGTCCGATCGGTCCAGTAGTTTGGGCTGTGCGTTGATAGATCAGTCAGTCAATCAGTCAATCAGTCAGTCACCTTTGCGTTTTATATATATAGATAAATAAGGTATCCAAAGATTTTCGAAAAACGCGGTTTTGTTTCTTAACTTGTGTAGCACACCTTGGTGCAGCTCTGGCCATAGATACATATATTACTTCGTAAAGATAGGCCCAACGCCCACTAGTAACCGCTCGGCCACGACTTTGGTCTTAAGCGACCTGCGACCAGCGTTTTATCTGTTCATTGCGCGTGATCCCAACTAACCACAGTGCGTTGCGCATCTCGACCGCGCAATGAACAGATAAAACGCTGGTCGCAGGTCGCTTAAGACCTAAGTCGTGGCCGAGCGGTAATTCTTTCAATGCGGTGGCCCGCCACGGGCAATCACGGGCCACCGTGCCTAGTCTTCAGCTGTCACAGTGTGTCACAGTATGTCAAGCGAATATTGTTCGGACAGGCGTATCTTTACTTTCGATATCGTTGCCTCTGGCACAGTTGAAACTTAATAAAGAAATAATAGAGTCGAAAAAAGCAGCGAAAGTATGTATGCGCGTGCATGTGTGATGGGTCGAGGAGACATTCTCGATTTATCATGTATGTAACTATGTGTGGCCCACGAAACTGTACCTACTTTATTTTATAACATGAGTTTGATAGGTTAAGTTGCATGAAAACGTAGCGCGTCTCGCCATCAAACGTAACAGTTTGGCGAGAATTTAAATGTATAGTAGTTATGTAAGTTTTCATTTAATCAATAAAAAAAAAATAAAAAAATGATAGTTCACTTTCTTGGATACCACGTCATCATCTATAGGGAGTCAGCGTCAAATAGTTCCAAGGTAGCCAAATATTTCGGTACCTACACGTCTTTATTACTATAAGAATAAGGGTGTGTTACGAAATATTTGGTTACTCTGGCTGCAACTAACTATATGACGCTGACTGTACATAATATAACACAAAAAACCAAAATATAATAACCAAAACATAATATGGGGAGATTGAGTTGTAACAAATATCATAGTATACGTAATTCTATTGACCAAGCAAGCGGGAGAGAAATAGACCAATGCAATTCTGAATACACGGGCTGTGCCTAGCGCCAAAAA
Organism: Epinotia demarniana; assembly: GCA_945867215.1. NCBI lineage: Eukaryota > Metazoa > Arthropoda > Insecta > Lepidoptera > Tortricidae > Epinotia > Epinotia demarniana. The sequence continues at coordinate 2,110,440 of OX244273.1, read as the reverse complement.
ATGTAAAAAGAAGATGCTTCTTTCGAACCGAAGGAAAAAATCTTGGCTCAATATAGTTTCGCTGCATTCGACTTATATTTTTTTAACGTCTTCCTAATTCATTTGGCTCAAGAATATTTACCTAGAATCAAGTATGTACCTCTAATTGTTTTTGTAAGGACTATAAAATGGTACGACAGTGACACAAAAGGATTCTCCGAATCAGCGCCATCTACTTTCGTATTCAGACAGCGACCTGTGGGCACACGATAGTCATTTCGACGTTAAAGTTGATATATTGTGTGTGTATGTAAACATAGCTTTGACCCGGGATTTGTAGATGTGTAAGTGTACCACGTGGCAACACGCAGTAGGGCACGTGGGCGCAACGGCGGCGAGGCCGGGACCTTAGATGCGTGTGCGCAATTGCGATGCGGACTGAGTCCGGTGACCGTGAATGCTATGGTAGAAGCATACGAAAAGAAAATGGTTTTGTGCAATCGGTTCGTCCGTTTGGGAGCTCCGATGCCACAGACAGAGAGACTAGTCATCATCATCATCATCATCATATCAGCCATAAGACGCCCACCACTGGACATAGGCCTCCCCCTAAGAGTGCCACAACTACTTGTCCTGCGCCATCCGCATCCAGCGGACTCCCGCGACCCCTACCAGTCCAACTTGTGGTGGTCGTCTACCTACACAGCGCCTGCCGGGTATGTGGTCGCAATTCGGGAACCTTTCCGGCCCAACGAAAGCCTGATACACATGTTAAATGAATAACAGCGGTCGGGTCGTTTCTGTCAAGTGTTAAAAGTTACGTAAAATAAGAGAATTCCTTTACATGCAAGTGCATTCTGCAGTAGCCATATTCATATAAAGGGCATTGAGTAACCTTGTATGAGAAAAATTGTCATTTTATTTTTGCAGCGGCCACGGATTTTTGTGTAAAAATCTTTTAGAGGACCTCTTAATACGCATATATATATAAAAATAAACGCGTTAAACAATATCGCAGCCGAGATGTTTTAGTTTGGTTTATAACTTTTTAATATAACCTGCGGAAATATGAATTGCAGATATCTCGGCTCCGATGCATTTTAGAGTATTACATTTCATAACAAAATATGTTTGTTTCAAATAGATTTATCATAATATACCAATTTAACGAGTGGCCGCTCATTTAAAAAATATGACAACACATTTATCCAAACCCCTTTATGACTACATATTTCATCTGAACGACCGATAGATTCAATTTATTTTATTTATAATCCTACTGAATACTATAACTAAGCCATTAAATAACATAGAGACACCGCTTTCGCCTGCTCAATGACATTGAGTAGGTATGGTTATTAAGCTATTATCTACACCGTCTATCTAGAACTCGTTCGAGCTAACCTAATTTAGTCTAGAACGGTACCTAATCGAGATTTTAGCGGCTTGGTTTCTATGAGTTACTAGTTATGTTGTTTTTCGGTTAATCGAATCGGTGTTACTCTCAAAGAGTAACACAATCTATGTACTTAACTCGTTACTATTTCTAAATATATTAGCAACATAGATTAAATAAACTTATGTCATAAACACGTAGGTCATTAACATCATAAAGAGCCTGGGTTCGAGTCTCTCCTGTAGACACTGCCAGTTTAGGGTGACAATTATAGAGCTTAAATTGTTTGTTGGACTCTTTATCCGCAGAGTCTATTGTTTTTGGATGTCGTATGAAGTCGGTGACAGGTGGGTGGCAATGAAGACAAACTTAAGTTCAAGTCAGTGGCAGCAAATGGGTTAAATATGCAACTGACCACAGTAAAAGACACCTTTTGTTTTTAACCCCCGACGGAACGAGTGTTATAACTTTAATGTGTCTGTCTCTGTTTGCCTGTGGTATCGTAGTTCCCAAAAGTTTTTAGATATTGAACTAATGAGATGAAAATGTCGGGGGTTTCTCTACTATTCTGAGTTGTAGTTATTCTGACTGTATGATTTAAATGCCTTTAAAATGATTTTATCCTTTAACATTTTTTTTTAAATTGAAGAGATGCTTTAACACATTCGTGGAAGCTTATAATTTTTGTTTAGTTAGGTAAGGTAAACGTTCTAGTCGTCGACGTTGCACTAGTGCAGGGGTCGGCAAACGTTTTAAACGAAAAGCCAGATCCCGGAAAATTACGATTTTTCGGAAGCTCAAAGAGCCACAATACCAAATATTAGGGAAAATAATAATCTCGGGTGAGTCTGCAAAGTGGATATATGCTCTGTTTGGGCTCGATAAAAATTATTACATTTGTCTCGCGTTAGTTACGATTTTTTTTTCTAAATTTCATAATTTTTTTTGGGGGAACCTAAAGGGCCGCATCAAACTTTTCAAAGAGCTAGCCGCATGCGGCTCGCGAGCCGCGGTTTGCCGACCCCTGCACTTAGTGTTCTATGTTATTGGCACTTTATGTTAAAGCAATAAGGGTTACATTCAAACTAAGAGGATTCTGCTTCGTTCGAACTACATATGTCACTTTGACAAAGTGCCCCAACTATTGGCTTACCTAAACTACTCGCAGGCCCATCTTGCATGCTTGACAGCTATGTGATATATATTTACATTACGAAAACATATCTTCGCATGTGTCGACTCTTAGGGCTTAAAAAGAGAGAGAAGTATGCCCTCGTTGGTGACACATAAGAAAAATCAGACTCCTTTCTAGGGCACCTAATCTAAAGAATTAACCCTTCGCCCCAGTTGCTGACCCTTTCGCCTAAACATTATCCTTCGATTACCCTGAATCGTACTATAATTCCTTCTGTACCACCTTGCGAAAAAGCATTACGAACCAACTATTTTGAAACTCACTTAAGACCTTCTTATTTTGAAGAGTCGACTTTCGCACCTCTAAGTTTAATAACGACCTGCCACGTTAACATTACTAACCGCCAAACGATAATGATCCTTAGCTGTTTGTTATAAGGTACTCGTCAATCGCAATTGTAATAACATAAGATTATGGTAATTTGGGTGCAAGCGGGTCACTGAATCACTGTCGACATTAGGCGCGACATTGTGAACTGAATTTGACATAATTGTTGGTTGTGTTTTGCACGTAGGTACTTTAGTAGTTCTTTGATGGTTGAATACCTACTGCCTTTTACATGAGTTTAAAAAGAACAGCTACGTTTTCGATGGCAACTATAGCGTAGCGAATGGAGGCTCCAGAATACGCTACGGCGCGGTGTAGGTATGTATGCCATCTATTCCAGCAATGACGCTTAGTTGCAATGTCTAAGAGGCAACCGGATGGCTCGCGGTATTTGAGCTCCCGAAGTATTGAGGAACCGCCCTGTGCAATCCGAACTGAAAAATGTATGAAACAGATTTATTTTGTCGCGAGGCAACCGATTGAAACAGCGGTTGCCTGAAATGTTGTTACAATCGAATAAACAAAATTTTTTTTTCGCCTGCCTTCCGATTTCCGTTCCAGTCGAAGTTGGCTTAGTTTGGGTTGCACAGGGCGGTTCCACATCACTTCGGGAGCTCATATACCGCGAGCCATCTGGTTGCCTCTCGGACAGTGAAACTATGCCTCATTGCTTTAACTATCGAGCCTTCATACGCTACAGCGCGGCGTAGGTGGGCGAATATTCAGCGTTTTTAAGGCGTTTTTTCGTCATTCTCGGAGACAGCAAATACTATTAAAAGGTACGAGTATCCGAGTCTACTTTTGATGATGTTAGTCAATACCAGTACTGAATCTTATTTGATTAAAGGTTCTGCGCTACGTTGTACCTCTGATGAAATAATCTTGAGACGACAATGACGTTAAAACCGAGCGGTTCAAACGCTCGGAGAATCGCCCAGGTACGAGTACGTACGTCATCTGGGAAACGGTAAATTGACGTACATTTCTCGATCGGTAAGTAAAATTTGTGCACAAGGATCATCTTTATTTGCAGACCCAGGAATGCCCCGATTGTCATTGTCACAATTGTCAAATATGTAGGTATGTGAAATAGAAGCCTGGCAGGCGGAACACTTGTTAATGTTTTTTTACGTGTTGTAAAATAATTATTTACAGCAAAGCGTTGGAAACTTGACGACCGAAAGTAAAAGATGATTCATTAGAACATAATGCACTCTAACATACATTTCGTAGTACTTATATCAAAACAGTTTTGGAATTGAAAAATGTTACTAAACTAATAAGTATGGCTAGCATGAGTATTGCTGTCAGGCCGTGACTCATGACCCGAGATAATGACAAAGAAATGTACAAAAATAACTTGAACAACTGAGTTTGGGAAAGTAGAACAGATTCACTTTCAATTTGTTGTGCTCGTAAGGATATTCTATTCGAACAAACTGGCACACGGAATAATAGAAGTTTTTAAAGCATTTTTCTTTGTTACACTCCTACAAATTCCTATTACATAGTTATAAAAGCAGAAAAGAAAACTAAAACTGTGTGTAACGTAGATAAATGGGTAACATAGAGATTGAGACGCCAATTTTAATAAAATATGTTGCTAATTTTATTAAATTTTGTCTCGCCCTTTGGCTTATAAAATAAAATGATAAGCTCGATATTTAGGGTCGCTCAGTGCGTACCTGCGAAAAAGTACTTGCGAAAATTTGATTAAAAATGCATAATATTCAAATTATTAATGAATATTGAAGTATTTATTTCTTAATATTTAGCGTTTCAAAAATGATGCGAAGTAGCTGCCCAGCCCGCACCACATTGGCGACGCCTGGGCAGCTAGAAAATTTATAGCTAGCTGTCAAATTTAATATTGACCGCCACCGCAGGCCGCTCCAGTCTGTGAGAGTCTTTAGGCTTTAAAAGTAGAGTCTATAGTAAAGAGGAAATATGGGTAAGGACCAAATTCTTGGCCAGTCTAGCCAGTCCAGATAGCCTGGTTAGTCGGTAGTTAGCCATACAAATCGAAGGAGAAAAAAGTACCGTTGTGACACAAAAAAATACCATAGAATCATATGGTTATTTACGGGTCACAACGGAAAACTTTCATAGAAAATTTAATTGAATGACTTGAACTGGCCAAGAATTTGGTCCTTACCCATATCACGTATTTACCAACTGCCTGTGTTATGATGTGCAACCAGCATGTCGCCACGTTACAGCCGCAGAGGTGTCGGTAAAGTCATGGGAATCGCCGGCGCCTGCGCTGACGTAACGGCTGCATTGTGGCCACGCTGGGCGGGTATTCTCAAAGCTGTGACAAATCAACTCAGACGACCGACTACAAGATTTCAATAAGTCTTTTTTTAAAAAACGATATTGGCACTTAAATTGATCCTTGACTGACATTGTCATAATTTTTAAGTTATTGTATTTTCACAATTAGGTATTGTACTTAGTACTATTTATTTTTACAACTATATAAAAAGTTGCTATACTATGTCATGTTTCACGTGACGTCATTTTTACGTTATTGGCATGAAAAAAAAAAAAAATACGAACCCTTGCCACTTTTGTCAACATTTTGATATACATAGACACATAAATATTTTTTGATATACATAGGCCTTGACACCCATGTAGCATTTATAGATATTGAAAAAGCGTTTAACACAGTAGACTGGATCAAGATGATGGACATTTTAAGATCAATAGGGATAGATTATAGAGACAGACGAATTATACATACATTATATAAGAAACAGGAAACAGTAGTAGAAATAGGGCAAGAGAAAGGAAAGGCTAAGATAAGACAGGGGGTACGACAGGGCTGTCCACTCTCACCAATGATATTTAATATTTTCATTGAAACTGCAGTCAAAAAGATTTTAGATTCAGGCAAGGGGGGAGTCAAAATTAATGGGGAAAGCTTCCATTTCATACGCTTCGCTGATGACATCGCGGCTCTAGCTGAAAGCACCACACAACTAGAACAGCTTGTAACAGAAATGGACAACATATTTATGGAATTTGGGCTCAAAATCAATATAAACAGAACAAAAACATTAATAACATCAAAACACAGACAAGCCATAGATCCCATCCACTTAAGAAATACCGCCATAGAACAAGTTAACAGTTTTAAATACTTAGGTAGCATAATAAACTGTGACTCCAGATGTACTGCCGACATAAAAGCAAGAATAGCAATGGCGAAAAAAGCGTTCAATGGCAAAAAACATCTCTTTAGAGCCAAGATTTCCAGAAGCGTAAGGAAACGTTTTATAAAGTCATATATCTGGAGCATAGCGTTGTATTGCTGCGAGACATGGACACTTACCCAGCGAGACCGAGAAAGATTAAGTGCCTTTGAGATGTGGTGTTGGCGAAGGATGGAAGGAATTAATTGGACGGAAAGAAGAACGAATGCAGAGGATTTGGATTTAGTCGGAGAGAAGAGATCCTTGCTAAGGACGATTGAAAATAGAAGAGGAAATATGTTGGGGCACCTGTTACGACATGACATTTACATAAAAACTATAATCGAAGGGAAAATAGAGGGAAGAAGAGGCAGAGGAAGGCCGCGACGTGCTTTTATGGACCAGGTCAAGGAGAAGGTCAATGTAGTGTCGTATCAGTAGCTCAAAGCATTGGCAGAGCGTAGAGCTGAATGGCGATTACTCCACCGACAAGAGCAGAGCTCTTAAGTTGAAGAGAGAGACACATAAAAGCAAACTTCAGTGCCTCTTCTAAAAATGGGCTGATGTCCACTAGAATCCCCTAGCCTGATACCCCAGGGGAAAAAACGGTTAGGTTGATAGCTGAACTGCGACCCTAGACCGCGCGAACCGAGCGAGCGAAGCGAGTGTGACGCGGTAGCGTCCGGCGAAGCGCCATAACCGAACTTATCATTTTTTCCTAGTTGAATATAAAATAATTGCCGCTACCCAGGGGAAGGTGATCGGGGTCAGGTAATTAACGTGGATAACGTGAAAAATGGTGTGTTTGAAGATGGACCAAATGTGATATATTGCTGTGACAAGTTGTTAGCCTACAACACACTTCAAACCTATTCCGTACTTTACTATAACCCGACACCATACGGGGAAACGTAATGTTGTAAAATTGTAATTGTAAATGTAGTTATAAATTAATTGATATATCTCGGTGTCAAATGATATTTGGCAATTTGTGAATTGACGAAAGTTGTGAATCACCCAAGGGGTTACTTACAACGCCTCACCCTCATCTCCGCTCATAGATACCAGGTTACACCAGACCTCGATCACGTGCCGTTATTAAGAATAGAGGTGTCGACATATGCTAGCACTGAGACGTGAGGTGAGGTGAACTTGTAAATCACAGCTGGTTAACGATAAACGCGTGTTGAAACGCGGAACTAATCGGGCATGTTTTAATAGAATCGTGATTACAGTTTTATATCGGCGATAAGATTTGTATAGACTCATTTTATCGTGTATTAATTAATACTGACTTCCCTGTTCATAATTGTATGGAGCATGTGCAGCAGGTATATACGTCACCAAAATTAAAGTTTAGTAATTAAATAGTAATATATGTATGTATTTGTTTGTTACGAATAAATAAATTTCATTTCATTTCAAATAATCGTCACCTATCGGTATATAGTTTTTTTTTTTTATAATTTACTATATGTACCCTTTGACCACTATCTCACCAGCACGACTATCATGACACGGATTTTTCTCTTGTTCTAAGTGTTCTAATAAGAGAGAGACGGATAGTGCGAGAAAAATCGAGAGAGCTCGCGCGCCGTCGCGTGATAGCCGTGCTAATGGTAAGTGATGATGAGGTCGAGGGTATTCGGTACATGCATACCTAGATATGATGAACTTATCATATGTATCAGTGGTTGAGAGCCCATACAAGCCAATTCCTACCGGAATGCCTTAAATTTCTTGCTATATAACAAAAACGTAGGTTGGTAGGGCTCAGCTGTAGGCTACTACCGGGGTCCACAGGCGGCGGATAGTGGAATGGCCATCAGATATGATGGTTAGCTGCGAATATACTGAATAAGCAGTCCCCGACCACACAGCGGCAGGGTTATCAGGATGTAGTGGGGAGGCTTGTAGGAGGGGCTACTCTATAAAAAGCTACAATATCCGACGTAGATTCTGTGACATGGCGAGTAGTTGCCGCCATTAAATAAGCAATCCTCTAGTGTCAGGCAGCAGTAGCACTAGTACCGACTGGAGAACGAAGATAGGAATCTGGAAGGGCTCTTGTTTGGACATCACGGAGCCGGTGAACCTCGGTTCGTGTACTGCGGTGTGGAAGGCAAGGGGGAAACCACCACAATATGCTTCCTCAAAAAAGGAGTAATAGATTACTCCACCGACAAGAGCCAAGTTCTTAAATAAATGATGATGAACAAAAACGTAAACCATCGAAAAACGGCCCTTTTTGTGCTCCGGGTTGCCCGTGCAACCTATCACGCGCCGCCACTGATATGTTTGCATATCGTTATCGTTATCGTAGAGTGAATAGGCACTATCTACAGTACATGAATAGACACTTTGTGCTTCCGAAGCGATGTGCAACCGCCCTGTGCAACCCGAACTGAGCACGGTGGACTGGGGATATATTCATTCAGTATGTGAAAAACATGACCATTCCACACAGCCGCAGATCCCAAAGCATGTGGCACATATGTATGTGCGATAGTACATGTCATAGCTATTCATGTTAACTAGTAAAATATGAAATTCTTAAATTCTATACGCATTTGTTAGCTTTTCGGCGTTTTGTAAACAAGATTCCGCCAATTAACGTAGCCGACCATTTTTTTAAATACATTTAAGGCGTGCATTTAATTTTCCTATTTTAGTGCCACATTTTTTATAGTTTCATCTGAACTCGATCACCTGGCGTGCAAAATTTCAAAATGATTTTTGAACTTAAGCTGAATGTCAGTAAGTTTCTAACTCATAAACATAAAAGTATACTATGGATTTCAGGAGGTTATTATTATTTTTAGTTAAAAAATAAACAAAACTTTATTAGAAACTATTTAAAAAAAAATGGAGCAATACAGGAAAGTTAAAAAAAGCGTGCCATTATTGACACGTCAATATGAGTGTACTTGTTGGTAGGTACAAACTATTTAAAAAATGCAATAAAAAGGAACACGAAATCATTAAGTTTTCAATTTGATGTATTAATTACATACATACATACATTCACGCCTTTATCCCTAAAAGGGGTAGGCAGAGCACATGATACCCGTGTTCCAGTACCACTTTTAGTATAAATGTGGGTATAAAAGATCGACAAAATGTGATATCGCAGTGACAGGTTGCTAGGCCATCGCCCACAACACACTTCAACCCTGTTCCCTTAGTCGACTCTTACGGCGCCCACGGGAAGAAAGGGGGTGGTGCTATTCTAACCCGACACCACGCGTGGGGGTAAAATAATAATTATTAATAATACATCAGCCCATTATTAAAATAAAAATGTTAATATGCAAATTTTTTGTTGCAGGAGAACCATGGAACTCATGCTTCTGGCAAGTCATTGAGTATTTTCGACACAAGGAACAAAATGAAGTTATAATGGAGTCACCAGTAAGAATATCCCTAGGTTGGTTTTTTTAAAATATGTATCTTAAATTAGTTTTTGGGTCTTCCTATACATGCGTTAGTTTAACGGATAAAGAATGTTTTCGACGATTTTTTTCCACCAAACGACGCAATTTTTTTATAACGTGTAGACTCCGTCAAATATTCAATCCTAGAATATTAACTGGAAGAGATTCCTTACATACATGGATACAGTGAAAAGTTCGCCTTTATAACCTGTTCTGCCTGTATTTTTTACCCGGGTCTTGTGTACAACAAAGAGCTTACATACATAAATAAAATATATCATTTAATATTTCCAGGTGCAGCATTAGTAGCATGCCTGCTACTATTAAGCAGCACCCCAGCCGACGGCAACGCACTCCCGCTCGAAACGACCACCACCACCACTACCGTCCGCAACAGGCCCCGGCCTCCGCTACCCACCCCCTCTTGGTCCCGAGGCAGGCCCAGAGGCCCCGACGCCGCCCTCAACGAACTATCCAAGGGCTCCGTATCCGAAGAACACACCGAGAAAAATGTTAAGTACAAACAAAGAGGAAAGGCCCGCTATAATCCACGTTCCACCACAGAAAGCCCCCTCAGAAGAGTCAGGGCTTCAACAGTAGAAACGGTCCCGGGAGTAATCATAGTGACGCCCACGGCGGAAGTGAAAAAGCCGGTGCAGATAATGGATAGCATGAGGAATTACAAAAGAAATAAATTGCCTGTCAGCACTAGTACCACGACTGCAGAGACAAAAAGCGAGGAAGATGAAGACGATTCGTTCGAGAAATTCACCAGTAAATTTGATGACAACAATTTCTTTACTATGTCCGGGTTTGATGATGACTATTCGAAAGACTCTATAAAAAGTCCGAGTAATAAATATAGTGATTACTCCAGTACAGCATTCAGTTCCTTCTCAAGTTTTCTACCCAAAGATGATTCGCCGTATAAAACGGATTTTTTTGATTTTAATTCAGACTTGACCACACCCAAAAATGACTTATTTGATCAAAAGTATCAAGAAGTTTCTTCAAGCATTATAAAAAATTTAGAAGCTATTAAATCAAAATCCCAACCACCTAACGTAACTAATGTAAATATAAGTGAAAGAATAGGATTAGATGCAAATAATAATAAGACAGGTAATAGATCTACTATAATTATCAAGAATACCAAAGCAACCCGCCTTGTAGATAATGATGGCGCTGGAACGAATAACAAAGCGATTTCTGATGTACACGGTACAAGTGTTTACTATGAAATGTCTGTCCTATCTACCGAAACATACACAATAAACAATTCTAATGAAGACGATTGCGATAACGATACATTGCCTTCTGAACCAACAATACAGACTCCTGCTGAAGATGAGCTGGCATCAATAAAAGGAACGCCGTCAAATCTCTATCCCATTTCTACAAAACCTTTATTCCCAGACCCCGAGTTCATATCCACCGTGACTTCAAACTTCTTACCCTCTTCTACTACCAGTTCAATACCATCTTTCTTCAGTTCCTCAACTCAAATACCATTTTCTTTCCAAAATTCTATATCGTCTACAGAGAAGACAACAAAGCCCTTCGCAAACGGCTTTCCTACCAGAAACAGGGGGTATTCAAAGAGACTAACCGGCTTCACTGGAGGTAAAGATTCCCCGAACAGCGTCACGCCAACAGCCGAAAACACACACAACCAGTATATCAGGAATACCACAAGAAAGTTCCATTACACGACGCCGAAATCGAAACCAACGTGGATGTCACCAAGGCGGAACAGTACTAAAACTTACCCTAAACCTACTTACCCTACTACGATATACGCTGAGCATTTCAGTATTAAAGACAGAACCTCGACCACCATCCGTCCAAAAGTATCAAACAAGGCTGTTCTGACCACTGTGTCATCGGACATAGATCCTGTATTGCAAAGCGATGTGAGTGGTGTCAAGAAGGTGGTGCAGTCTCAGACGATATCCGACAATAGTATTCCTTCTTTGTGGAAGAGGGGTTCGACGAAGTTTGGGACAACGACGGCGAGTTCCGCAGAGACGGAGACGGACAGCACTAGCGAGCTGGAGATCCCACCGACATTGACGGCCTGGGCGCTTGCTAGCTTGAAGAGTACGCCTGGCAGTTCGGCAAATGTTACGAGCTCGACACAGAAGAGCGTCGACGAAAACGATCTGCAAAAAGTCAATGAAATTGCAGGTTGGTAGATTATTTTATTTTGCATTGCACGTAGAACAGCTGTTAAGGCGGGAAGGTTCTAGAGTGGCGATCACGTACCGAAGCAGGTGGCGCAGCATCGGTTATTGTGGCGCTCTTTGGGGAGGCCTCAGTCCAGCAGTGGACTAATATGATGATATTTCTTACCAATATATGGTTCGACATTACGTTCTTAGTAAGTCCCCTCATCAAAGTAACATAAGACCCTTAAAAATAATAATGTATGATTCAACATAGCAAACTGTATTAATCTAAATCAACCTAATTATAATAATGTATGCATTTCAGACAAAAACGAAATAACTACGAGTTCGACCACTACTACTCCTCCTACTCCTGAAACAAATAATTTAGCTACCAAAACTATCCCAGATATTGACCAGAACAAATTGCAGTGGCGGCCAATGCTTCCACATGCGTCACCAGACCCGGAGATGAAGACAGAGTCTGTTCCGACAGAGAACAAATCTGAACGGCTACCAGCGGAGAGCAACATATCTGTGCAAAGTAGTCCTCAACCTGTATCTTCTACAGAAGGAATAAAAGCTGAGACACAAGACGTAGAACATACAACTAAAGCAAAAGAGACTGTCTCTTCCTGGGTACCAGTGACTAAGAGTGAAGGAAGCGCAGCAACGAATTTTGCTTCGATTACCAAGTTTCCTAAAGGAGTAACAACGCCGCTCGACGATAATCCTATTAATCCTAAGGAAAATAACGAAATCATCACAGAAGCAAACACTGAAGAGCCGACGACTACAGATTATGAAATAACTACGATCAGATTTTCATACGTTCCCACTGAAGCTGTGACCGACAACGTAGACAAAACAACTTCTAGTGAATGGCACCCAGTAGCTCCAACTAGGACTAAAGCAACCACAATAGATGATAGTCCTATTACGACTTATAGACCCATATATTATACAACGACGGATGATAATGAAGAAATCACCACAAATATTCCGGAAACAACTCCATTGATCGAAGTGTCTTCTTTGGTAATCGATAACGCAACTAAAATTCAATCCGTCACTCAACAGTCTGTCACTAGACTATCATCATCAACCACACAGGCTGTAGATACAACGTCTAAGCAACCAGCAACAACCCCCAATATAACAGAAAAAATATTGCCTGTCGAGACCACCACAGAATATTATGAAGCTACTTCAGCAGAAACTAAGGATTCAACTGAAATAATAACGGAAAAAACATTAAAAACGGAAAGTCCTGAAGTTCCATTAACTACTGAGGCTTCTGAAGCACCACCAAGCGCAATAACCGACAAGAAAACTAGTTCAGAGGACAGTAGCGGCAGCAATGAGGTTATAACTATGGAGATCACAAAGTCGTTTTCATCTTCAACGACCACTAAAAGCTCCACTACGACTACAACCACCACGACCACCACAACCACCCCGGCTCCTACAACCACAGAAGAAAAGGAAGAAACAACCACAGAAGATGAAACCACTGAACCTCAAGTCACAACTTCAGTAAACGGAAAAATTGTAGAAACGTCAGATGACGGTGAAATGACGACTGAATCGGCCACCAAATCGATCAGCGAGTTGGAAGACGTGTCGAGCTATGGTGACGTCACGACGGAGAGGTTGACACCGATGGAGGAACCCGGGTCCGGGGCTGCGGTCGCCATCGCGGTCAGCACCATTGGGGTTATAGCCTTGATACTACTCATAGGACTACTGGTGAGTGATTCATTTTAATTTTATACCTTTCTTAACATGCGGAAATTGGCAGTCATTGCAATCTTCTATAATTAGACGATTGAGTTGCCTTGAAGAGCACTCTCGCCATGTAAATATGGACATTGTCCACTGGACAATCAGAACTTGTCATTACTGGTTGCAATAGTGCATGAATAGACCTAGTAGCAATTACGTACATTATGTATAGTTTTTACTGAAGCATAGCAATGGTCGTGAAACTAGTATGAAAATAGATTAGATGAGCGTGTAAAAACAAAGGCGTCACATATATATTAGTCAGTGAGACAGACAGTCACACATACGGATGGTGAAGGTACTTGTATAACAGGTAAACAATAGGTTTCTAATGGCATCCTTTCGTTGTGCAACATCGTATAAAGAAAAAAATAGCGCTATTTTCAATGATTTAGCTTGTAATTCACAACGTCGTAAAGTAGGCAATAAAATTATGACAATGTATTGAAATCATGGACCTATGATACTCAGGATACGTGTTGCCACAATGAGGGATGGAAAGGTTCTTTATACAGCTAAATTATGGTCTTACATTGGCTCGTTGCTTACCATAAACAACATACTTAATTTGGGCGGGTTAATAGTTTATTTGCCACAACTTCATTCTAAATCAGTGTAGCTAATTAATAAAGTGGAACTATGGCAAGGACAACGAATGATGTTTCCCTTTCTGTCACACTTATCAAGATTTGTATGCTACTATCTCGCTCGGACGTTAATAATTAAAACAACTTGTCCTGAGTATTATAGGTCCATGATTGAAACAATCAATCACAGCAGTCTAAAGCCTGCCTCACACTGGCGCGGCCTTGTCGCGGCGGACAATAGTAAACTTCGCATTAGCTGTCAAATTTACTATCGTCCGCCACCGCAGGCCGCGCCAGTGTGCTGCAGGCCGAAAAGAATACACACATACAATAGGGATGACGACTAAGATTTTTTTATGATGTCATTCGAACCAGTTTTTGGAGAGGGACAAATGTTTGTATGGGAGTAACTACAATTAAAGAGCATAAATACCCAAAAAAATGAGACAAAGATTTAACTCGCTGGCAGTTACGAAAAACGCTCCATACTAATAGACAGCTAATTGTGACGTCACAATATTGTTAGTACAAAGTATCGTAGTATGGCTAATCAGGTAAATTGTTGTTTCGGTCGCGAAATACTGCGTTTAAGTACATAGTTGTTGTACAATTTTGTTTCTATAAAAGCGCAAGGATTCTATTGGTAACTTTAAATTTACTCTTGGACAATAAAAAAACATGCATATTTTTTCTTAACTTTCAAGGTTCATATCTTTTTACGATTTTAATCATATTTTATAATGTATAACTTTATTACGATCATTCGATGGTATGCTTCGTTATCAATTTGAACATGAGTCGTCATGCCTATTGACAATATTTCAGAATATGTAATGACGCCTAAATCGAAAAGCATTTCGGTAATTATGTTATCTGGACGTAATAAAGTAGTTTTCAGTGTTTTTTTCCTGCTCGCTTTTAAGAAAATCGCGAAAACGTATAAAAGTGGTTTTCACCGTGTGTGACGTCAGTATTATGGCTGCCATATTATGAAAGGTGTCCAAACTGCCATACAGAGTCGTAGTATTGACGTCATAATTTACTTACAACCTTCTGGAATTCGCTACTTTTCAATTTGATAGTTTTGAATGAAAATTACAATTAAGGGAGAAATAAAAAAACACGTGTCGCTTAAAAAAACATTTTCTAGCTAACTAAATCATAAAATGGCCAACATGAAAATATGAAATGTTGCAATTGAGGCTTAAAGCAAACGTCAGTTTCACGGGGTCCCGTTCTCTAAAACGGTTTAGGGCGATCGCCCGTAAACATTTGAGCGCTCGAATGCGATATTAAACGCTACAGGCGACTGAACTTTAAAGCGTATCATAGAACTAGGACTTGACGTGTGGTGCTCAGCCTAATAGGGGTGTGCCCTAAGATATTTTACGATGCCATTTGAACCAGTCTTTGGAGAGGAACAAATGTTTGTATGGGAGCAACTATAATTTACTCTTGGACAGCAATTGAAAAAATGCATATATTTTCTAATGTTTCAATGTCAAAATTGTCTTTCAATGTTTAATACGTACTTTATTAAAATAATTTGATGGTTTACTATACGTTTAGCAACACCACTTTGTCAATTTTAACATGAGTCTACACTACTGTTATACAATTCTTACCCGTTGGAACGCCACCATTCTTCTAGCTTCTCGTTTCTTCTCTCTTACTCAGTACATCCGTCCTGCTCCGTAGTATTTTCGTACAAGATATCCAAAGTAATGAGCATAATATCTTTGGTCAGCCTCACGATAAATTACGTTCACTACTTTGGAGACCATTGCAGACTAGGTAATGTTTCTGTGCCGCCCTGAAATTGTATGAGGTTTTGTTGACTATTTATTTCAGAATTTTGAGCCACGTACGAAAGTGCCGTATATTTATCAGCGCCACTTTAATCATCTTAAATTCTAATTGATGTTATGTTATGTTATGTTATGTTATGTTATGTTATGTTATGTTATGAGGGCATCAATTTGTATTTCGTTGAGGTGGCGTAGGTTCAGCGAAGTTGCGAAAAGAGTTTTTGAAACCATATAATGCGTCTGCTTATAATAATATGGTTTCAAAAAAATACGAATAGTAATCTTGAGGCTTTTCTGCAGGGAAATCAGTGTTTAGAAACATGATTAAGCAATTCTCACTCGATAGAAAAAATCACGGACATAGGTCTAAAATACACTTAAAATATTCGTAACAAATTATGCTCAAAAGCTAAAAATGTTAAAATTCTAAAAGTCGGCAATATCTTGTTTGAGAAAACTTTTTTATTTATTTAAACGGCCTAAAAATTAAAATGAAAAAACATGATATCCGCGCTTCCGAGCACGCACTTCCATCTCGCTCACGCTTATGGTACGCACGCTCTCACTGAGGTGAGAGGGAGAGAAGACCATGAACCCAAGGCGCCATAAAGCGACGACGTGAGGCGCACCGCGCGATAGGGTATATGCAAGAACATGCGGACCCCAAATAGATAAGATGAGGACAGGGATGGCTCACTTCACGATTTGGTCGCGCTGGTTTGAGTACCGGCCCCAGGCGATATGTTAGCCCTGCTACTGCACGCACGCGTTCTATCACAGCGCATTGCATGCGATATAAAGGGATGGCCACGTTTAGGCATAAACAGGTGATTTGTTAACAGATAACCTTCTGTACAGTAGTACTATTGTTTATACGGAAACTATCACGAGAATTAAAAAAATCGTTTCCGTTAGGGAGAGTTTTCATGGATAATTAATTAATTAATTAACATCTATAATCTATTACTGTTTAGGCAGGCAAATAAAACAGCTGATAATGTATGTATTCATAAAGTTCCTGACATGTTTATAGAATTTAATGTTGGCATCTTCTACGTGGTGCAATGCTAATAAGAACAAACAAAATGATGTTCATGTGAGAAGGTATATCGTTTAGTAACTTACATTTTCTTTTGATTCTTGATCGAAGAACAGCAGCGTGACAGGCGGTCTTACATTCCTGAAAATATTAAAATGAAAATTATTTAGGAACTTACCTAATCTTAAATGCGCCATGCACTTAAATATACCTGCTTATATGGTAGTACCTAAATATACCTACCTACTATTTATAGGAGTAGAATAGAAAAAAATTATTCACCATCACTTTACATGATAAGTGGAGTTACATATTCAGGGTAAGTATTCGAGTGTTTCTAGGTCCGGTCCAGCAGACTCAGGTGCCTGAATTCTAAAAGTTTTAATGACAGATACTTACATGGCTATTAGAAGCTACGGTAGCCTAGTGGTTCAGGCATGCGACTGTCAGGAGGTGGTCGTGGGTTCGAATCCCGGCTCGTAGCGTCAGCAGTCAGCCGTACTATTTACCGTTAGCTTTTCAGTTAAGGAAAACATCGTGACCGGTCTAATCCCAATAAGGTCTAGTTTTCCCTCTGGGTTGGAAGGTCAGATGGCAGTCGCTTTCGTAAAACTAGTGCCTACGCCAAATCGTTTAGGGCACAACCGGGAATAACGCTAGGAGGATGACGACTTACATACAAGAAATAAATATGTGGTTAATTTGTCGACACGGTAGCGATGTCACGACATTTTAAATCCTGAATAGGTATCGCCGCAGCGCCTGCGCTTGGTAACTGAATTTTTAGTTAGGTACCTACAACGGCGGTTACTGACGGGGATCAATTAAAACGATATAGGTACGCTTCAATTTCGCCGTAATCAGAAGTAACACAAGCTGCGCAAGGGCATTCTGCTGAAAGCTCGTTAGATAACAACTGACATAACCTGCACTCACAGCCAACGCGAACGAATATCGACTTTAACACCAGCGAAATGCGATAGAAAATTAAACGGCCACAACGTCTTCCGTGGCAAACTTAAAGTGGTAATATCGGTTCGCAATCAAAGTTGAGCTCTACTAACTGAGAGTTAGAGTTGAAAGTCGTGATGGCGTGGACGGTGTTTATCTGACGATAAAAATTCCGCGGGCTACCCGAAGCAGCGAATGGAGAAATTGGACACGTCAGATAAGTTTATGATTAGTGGAAACCGGTGGGTGATCGCGAATGTCGGTCATGAGCAGAATTATATAGACCTCTTGCTCTGTATGGTATGATAAGAAAGAGGTAGATAATTTAAGCGCTCCAAAAGTCGCACACTAAAACTGAGTCAATTGTACCAACTTGTCTCATTCGCGTCGTCGGTGGAAACATGCTGTCAGATTTGGTGGCGATATTGAAACACGGAATTTCGTATTAGACAACGTATCTATTTGGGTTCCGTTTGGGGACCTATTACCTACTAAGGTTCCGCTGTCCGTCCGTCCGTCTGTCAACAGGCTGCTCATGAACCGTGATAGTTGGACAGTTGAAATTTTCACAGATGACGTATTTCTATTTGCCGCTATAACAAATACTAAAAAACAGAATAAAATAAATATTTAAGGGGGCGTTTTTATAGATAATGGTACTGGACCCTACGTGCGCAAGTCCGACTGGCAGTTGGCCGGTTTTTTATATTACATCATTGTCTGTATGTATGTTGTGGTTTTGGTGGTGGAGGAAGGTGTGCTGAGCTCCTATGTTGTGCGTGAAGGACCTCAAATCAGTAAAGAGTTGGATACGCAACTCCAGAGTGGTCACAAGCGTCCAAGGGCTGCGGTATTTGCTTACATGCACACTGTTTGATTTATAGTAGGTAGGCCCCCTAGTACAACCATTACAAACTGATGACTCGTTATTTTTATAAGTTTTCATTTAACTTGCAATATATATAAGTGGTCCTTCAAAATTTGCGAATTCCACCTGACCAACTCCTAAACTACACAAGATAAAGTCATCTTGTTTGGGCTCATTGTTAGATTGAAACCCGAACTCTCAACAAGCAAGTAGTTGATGTCTATGCAAAAAGTACAGATGACAATAAAAGCTTGTACCGTCTTGTACAAGAGACATTTAAATATTAAGGCCGAAACGCACTGACAGCGGTGTCGGAGCGGCGCGGCGCGGTACGGAGGCGGTACCGCGCCGCGCCGCGCCGCTCTGTGCGGATCCTTTCATATTAGCTCGAACATTACAACCGGTACCGCCTCCGCACCGCGCCGCGCCGCTCCGACACCGCTGTCAGTGCGTTTAGGCCTTTAGATATGGTACAATTAAATAAAACTAAGTACTATTAACTAACGCTTTAAAAAGTTGAAAAACCTCCGACATTTTCATTTCAAAGTCCAATATATCTCAAAAACGGCTGAACAGATTTTCATAAAACATGGCTAAGAACACTCGGGATAATATTATCTATGACACAAAGAAACCGCATTCAAATCGGTCCATCCGTTTGGCAGCTACGATACCACAGACAGATTCACAGACAGACACGTTAAATTTATAACACCCCTCTCTTTACGTCGGGGGTTAAAAATGACTAAAACTAACTTAACCTATAGGGTATTACACTATCCATACTCCATACTAATATTATAAATGCGAAAGTGTGTCTGTCTGTCTGTCCTTTGAGGCTTAAACCGCTGAACCGATTTGGATGAAATTTGGTATAGAGATAGTTTGAGTCCTGGGGGAGGATATAGGATAGTTTTTATACCGGAAATCATCCCTTAAGGAGGTGAAATGGGGGGTGAAAGTTTGTATGGAGCTACGATATAACCGAGTTCCACGCGGACGGAGTCGCGGGCAGAAGCTTGTATTTACATATATCCCCTAGATGAATAGAACGGAAAACCCCGTCTTGAACAGAAATTTATTCATGTTTATGCAGAGTGTTATTTATAAAAAATATATTCGGAATTGGATTAGTCAATTCTAATAACAATCAAAGTGACTGGCAGTCGGCACACATAACTAAGTATTGTTTTATGATAGTCCTTCTAGCTAAAGTTAATTATGCCTACTGTATTACCGGGCGAGAATGTACGTACGAAAATCAGTATAAGTCGCCCTAGTGCGGTAATGAAAGGGTTAAATTAAAAGTCTACTCAAAAAGATATCTTCTCTCGAATAAGCACTCGTGTCGTAAACTTACACTGATTTATTGAATTGGCTGTATAAGGGTCATTCTCAAAGCGTTTCAACCGCCGCTCCGCTCCATGTTACAATTTTTGACAAAGTCGCTGCAGCTTCTCGGTTCATTTTTGGTTATTTGGTAGTGATTTTTTGCCACTATCAAATAACCAAAAATTTACCGAGAAGAAAATTGTGACATCGATCGATGTGATCCAGTAAACTAGTCGCTTGAAAGTACGGGGTAGGTACTTGGCGTCAAATCCGGTAGTTCTGATTCTTTGCAGACTTGTTTATGATGTTATCTTGTTTGTAACCTTTGTAACCATGGTTTCTGCATTAAATTAATAAATAAATAAATGTTGGCCCAATAATCCAAGTTTGTGACATCGCGCGCCGAACCCAACTTTGTTAAAAATCGAAAATACCGTTATTGTACACGGCATGAACAATAAAGTCGTGTTCACATATTTTTGATCACTATGGCCGTGCACAGGTTTCGTGGAACTCGACTGTACAGTACCTACCAAAAATAAAATGAACACTTTAACAAAATATTCGTAATCTTCAAACAATTATTTGCCATAACGGATTTCGCACCCAAAAGATACCTCGCATGCAGAGCACAAACGCAAAATATTTTTTACTAGTACATTACTCACCACGGGCGGTAAAACAAAGAATGCCTCAGTTCGCAGGTATTTGAAGGCGAGGGCGATAAATATGCGATCATAAGGCTTTCTTTATTACCGCCAGTGGCGCGTATAGCATATTAATACGTGTTCTCTGGGAAGTGGGAATTTCCGCACACGTAGAGTGTAAAGTAACGTATTTTTTTTGTATTTATGTTAGAGAATACTACTTTTATTAAACTATCAGTTAGCTCAAAGTTAAACGAAATCATCTATAACCTCATATAGAAGTTAAGTTTTGTATGTACCTAGGGGTAATCCCCGGAAAACTCCTTCACCACTAGCTACCTATTACATATATACTAGGTATAGATGGACCTTCAGAACAGAGATAGACTATATTTTATCGCTTGTGGTATCGCGTGGGGTCGCGTAATACACGGGCTCCGTCGCGAGTAACTTACTTGAAGTTACAAAATAAAAAAGCCAAAATCAATTCACAATTAAAATCTGGCTTGTAAAACAGTGAATGAGCCAAATATAAAGTAACCAAAAAAAGAAAAAAGTAAGACAAAAAAACTTATGCGACTTTTTTACATTTGTATGGAGCGTTAGCCGACTAGGGCGACCTGCTTCATACAAATGTTAAAAAAATTGCGAAAAAAAACATTTAGTTTTTTCTTATCAGAACACGATGCCCTTAATCGGTTCACACCCCATTTTTGTTACAACCTGTATAATTATGATTCAAGCATCTAATGAATCAAACCATGTTATTGTTATGACTGATTAGTGTGTCACGGTATAAAGATTATGTATTACTAGTTTTAGTCCGCGGCTTTGCCCGTATGCGAACGTTTTGCCCTCGATGGGCATTTTGATTCGATTTGACGATGGCGTTAAAAAGCTTGGTGTAAATATATATTTATTAATAAACCGCAAAAATATATGAATCGACAATAATTAGGCTAAATGTGAGCCTTTGTGTTATACCATTTTGGGAGGATAAAAAAACAGCACAAATAAATACAAGGCGTAATAAAAAACAAAACTCACCATTTTCCCAACCGCTACGATGCAGGGAACACAGTTAAATTGAATGTTAAACAAACCAATAATATAATTTTAAGTCAAGCACCGTTCCCAAAACAATGTATGTTTTATTTAGAAGAAAACTAAAAAAAAATACTTAATATTTCTTTATATAAAAACGACAAATGAAACCGTTTTAACTAAAAAACACACTACCAAATAAAAACTATTATCTTCAAAATAAATAGCTTGCATAATAAACATAAAAAAAATGTAATCGCTATTAGAATGGCAATGGAGGGAATGACAGCTTTGCCAGAAACTTACATCAAAATGAATTGGCATTAATTCCAATTTCCAACCTATCGAATCGAAAATATAAATAATAAAAGCTTAAAAGTATTGTTTAGGGAGCGGTGCGAACGGCGTGGAATGTGACGTGGTTGTGCGCACTGCGCAGGGCGCTGCGCTGGGCAGTGCTAGGGCAGCGCCTGCGCACGCATGGCCGCGCGAAAGTGTCGGCGCGGGCTTTTCATAGGGGTGGCTGTTTGTTCAGTTATACTATGTATCACATGGTTTTTGTACACGGTGTAAGTCTTTTGTTTATCTGTCTATCTCGTTCTACTTAGCTTCTTCTCAATTACTCAAAGGTTTGGAAGAGATCCCTATTCATCCCCGTGAATAATCATCAAGCAAATGTGAATATATTGTGTACGATAAACTGACGAATGGACTTTTCGTCTCTTTCTAATTAGATCACAAAGAGACGGGTAGGTAAAGTAATCATTTAAATAGTCCAATATTCAAGCCAGCTGTGCTGAAGTTAAGTATATGCCGGTTTTATTCGAGTATCGATGAACTGAACTGAACCTTGTGGCTTTATGTCAATCAAGAGTCAGAAAAAAAAGATCTATTTTTGCATGCGTCGAACCTTGAGCGGGACGTCTAGCGAAAGTTATTTTGTTCCTAGTACTTCGGTAAATCCATTATATTTATTTAACGCTTGTATTTTTATAGAAGGTATACTAAGCGGGATATACAGGGTGACATTTAAATCAGTGTCCAAATTTTTTGTAGGCATTTGGTATCATTAATAGACTCCATTTTAGAAAAAAAACTGGTAGGTATTTTTAAAATTATATATTTTTTATCCCAAAAGAATTATCCGTACTGCGTCGTTACTGGGCATTCAGTACTGCGAGGAGCGGGGCGGGGCCGAGGCAGGGGAGGCGTGCCGTGCGCAAACCTTACTACCCGCTGAGGTGCCCGCTTTTTTATCTCGCATAATTATATTGAGATTAACACCTGGGAGACCTAGTTTTGCTCGGCTTCGTGACTGCTTACCTGAAGAAAATAAAGTTTCCTGGAAACGAGACCCAGCCAAAAACTATTCGTAATCTCTTGAATTGTAATTTTCTCGAAATCTTTAGTGCCGCTTTCGAGAAACCATTTACAATCAAATAAGTATTTTTCTAAATGTTGCTATATTATATAATTTTTAAACTGTCTATGTTGGCAATAGGGGTATTCTTCTTCGGCTTCTTGGCTTCATTAGACACATCCCTAACTGGCCTGTAATTTCTTCGGTCCGTACGCAATATTTCGCTAAGCGTAAGTGTCGCCGTATCGCTCGGAGGATGTTTTTACAACGCGAATTATAAACTAAGCTCGATGACGGACCGCAATGCGCGTTTCCATTGCGGCACGAATGGTCACATCGGATCCTAAGGCCACGTTTATAGGCAGGACAGGCGGTGCGAGACGCGGGCTGGCATAGCCGTTTTCCGTAAGGAAACGCTTGCGCCTATACATACGTATACGAAACCATATATGTATGTTTGTGTTTGGGCGTCTTCCGCCGGATAACCACAGCCTAATGGGTCGTGGGTTTGAGTCACTTTGAGATAATTAACAGTGAATTAACGTCGTTACTTCGACTGGGTTAATTATTAATCGGGCTCATAATGATTCCTATCCTTCTTTTGCCGAAACCTTAATAAAACAAAACAACTTCATTTTAGTGTTTAATTCTTAATTCTTATTTAAATAGGCTTGGAAACAACTAATTGTTAGACTAAACTCAATTTTAAATATGAAATATACTGAATTTATTCACTTTATTCAATTTAATTTAAATATCTAAAAAAACAACAGCAGCAGCAGGTTTCAATATTTCGCAAAGCCACAAAGCAAAAAAAATACACTACAAAATTGTATCGGTTTTGTCACATCACATCATCAGCCTATGTACGTCCCACTGCTGGGGACAGGCCTCCTCTCATATATGAAATATTGCACAATTTGTGTGTGTGTACTACAACTTAGAAAAATTGAAAAACCCCCGACATTTTCATTTCAAAGTCTAATATCTCAAAAACGGCAAAACAAATTTTGATGAAACATGGCTAAGAACACTCGGGAAAAAATTATCTATGACACAAAAAAACCGCATTCAAATCGGTCCATCCGTTTAGGAGCTACGATATCACAGACAGATACACTGACAGACACCTTAAACTTATAACACCCCTCTTTTTGCGTCGGGGGTTAAAAAGTACAGTATAAAATTGTATCGGTTTTTATTTAGCGAAGATTGAAATATTATTGTACAATTTGTGTATTTCCTCACTTAAACATGGGTGTCAATATTGTTTTTACAAAACGCCGTATCGTGGTCGATAGTGGACACCAATGCGCACTAGGGCACTTCATAAATTAGTTCTAAGTGGTACTAAGCGCTGAGTCTCCGATCGCTTCTCACGGCAGACTCAATAAGCATTTTTGGAGAATTTGTTGACAGCTCGAAAAACTCTCGATTAGGCTGAGAGATATCCGGAGCTTAGGAATAAAAATATATGTACAGATTACAGAAACGCATTGTTATGACAGTTTTTTTAACATTGACTTAACTATATACGTTTAATAAGATTATCATGACAATGGTTGGAAAAAATGGGTGTGTGTATTTTATATACATTTTATTCGTGTAACTATAATGTATGTTGTACAAATTATTCATCTTATATAAGTGGCAACAACAATACAGTGTATTACCGGCATGCGGGCATTTATTAAAACTGATAATAATATGTTCCATTAGCAATTGTTTGCATGTATTTGCAAATCATAATTATGGAAATTACCTGCGCAATTAATTTTCCAAAATACAAACCTTCAATGGACTAGGTGTATGACGCCGTACTAAACAAAGTATGAAGAGCTGTCATTTACACTTAGTTGTCAAGTTACTTTGCTGTACATTGCTGGCAATCTAAACTTTATTAGAAAATGTATGAAGTCGGAATTATAGTTTATTATCTGTATTAAGGTCATGATTAAGTTGAAGAACTCCGTTAATTTACCTTATTTAAAAAAAAAGCCCGCCTACCGGTAACGCACTGTATTAAACTTAACTAGGTCGGCCAGACGGTTCGGATGATAGTTTTCAATTTTTATTTGTTCTAAAATTAAACAAAACATAAGACGCCCTCTACCTTTGAAATTAGTACCAGACTTGACACTTCGTTAAACCGTTTCGTCCTTTCTGTCTTTAGTAATAATGCTATATTTTAGTAAAACCTACCCCTAAGTAGGTATTAAGCTACAAAATGAAATGACCAAACGATGCGATAATTTGCTTTTTATCTACCTACTTACTTGTCGGCAACCGGTATCCGCTTCTTAAAATAATAAAGGTATAAAGATTCGTTGTTCTTATTATCACGAGTAAGTTATGTCCAAAAACAATTACAAAGTATCCATTCAGCAGCGAGCAGCGACACTAAGCAAAATACAAATGTAAATATTTATGTCACTTTATATCGCGTCATCACTTTTCTCAAATTCCAACTTCAATACTGAATGAATACTATTGTTTATTCTGTGACATTGTTTCATATAGAATTTTGTATTTCTTTCTATTTCTATGCTTTCCTTCGGCACGTTTCGGGTTGGCATTTTCCATTGAAGATAGTCAAGATATAGTATAGAACGCTCAACAATAAGATACCAATTTAAATGTCACGATGCCTGTAGTTAATAGTACATTACGTAACTAGGGCGGTGAATTCGTGAATGCCCCAGATCGCAGGGGTTTGTGGCCCGAACCGAAGGTGAGGGCCATAAATATGCGCTCTGGGGCTTTACGAATTACCGCCTGTGTTGAGTACAAAATTTTACGTCTTCACCTGGCCACAATGCGAGTTTTCCCGTACGCGCAGCGTGCAGTAAAACTCGCATTATGGCCAGGTGTGACGTAAAGGTCTATTAAGGTCTTCTTATGCTTTTCTGGTGTTTGTTTAATACCAGTGCTTCAACAGTTGCATTATATACATTAAAGCGCTTTGGACAGCTAAACTAATTTCAACCAGTCTGTCAACTTGGCTCGGATCAGGATTCGCCGGTCATAGCTCCCTATAGTGATACTAGCCACACACTCATTCTTTCAAAGGAACGCGACATTGTAATATGCAATGGCAGTGCTTAAAATGTACTGCTGTACACTGCTGCTGTTTATGCTATTACTGTGTAGGTTTTAGGGTGATTATCGACCAGATATGTACGAGGTAGCTTGCAAAATCCAATAGCAATGCAAACTCTCTTCTATTGGTGATTTGTTCCCTCGCACACTGCACATTTCACCCTTAGAAGGTAATGTTAACTGAATTTATACTGACGCATAATATCAGGTACCTTATTTCCAGCTGGTGGTGCGCAGACGCGGACGGCGCGGTGTGTATGCGCAGCGTTGCACGCCGGTGTCGCTCGACGCTTATAGCTTGGACAGCGTCAGCGTCGGCCACCGCAAGGGCAACCAGCGGCTGCGGGCTAGCAAGAGGAGCTATGGCAACCCGGCGTATGATGATGAGGTGAGCAATTCTGAAGTGTTGTGTCGCTCGACGCTTATAGCTTGGACAACGTCAGCGTCGGCCACCGCAAGGGCAACCAGCGGCTGCGGCCTAGCAAGAGGAGCTATGGCAACCCGGCGTATGATGATGAGGTGAGCAATTCTGAAGTGTTGTGTCGCTCGACGCTTATAGCTTGGACAGCGTCAGCGTCGGCCACCACAAGGGCAACCAGCGGCTGCGGGCTAGCAAGAGAAGCTATGGCAACCCGGCGTATGATGATGAGGTGAGCAATTCTGACGTGTTGTGTCGCTTGACGCTTATAGCTTGGACAGCGTCAGCGTCGGCCACCGCAAGGGCTACCAGCGGCTGCGGGCTAGCAAGGGGAGCTATGGCAACCCGGCGTATGATGATGAGGTGAGCAATTCTGACGTGTTGTGTCGCTCGACGCTTATAGCTTGGACAACGTCAGCGTCGGCCACCGCAAGGGCAACCAGCGGCTGCGGCCTAGCAAGAGGAGCTATGGCAACCCGGCGTATGATGATGAGGTGAGCAATTCTGAAGTGTTGTGTCGCTCGACGCTTATAGCTTGGACAGCGTCAGCGTCGGCCACCACAAGGGCAACCAGCGGCTGCGGGCTAGCAAGAGAAGCTATGGCAACCCGGCGTATGATGATGAGGTGAGCAATTCTGACGTGTTGTGTCGCTCGACGCTTATAGCTTGGACAGCGTCAGCGTCGGCCACCGCAAGGGCAACCAGCGGCTGCGGGCTAGCAAGGGGAGCTATGGCAACCCGGCGTATGATGATGAGGTGAGCAATTCTGACGTGTTGTGTCGCTCGACGCTTATAGCTTGGACAGCGTCAGCGTCGGCCACCGCAAGGGCTACCAGCGGCTGCGGGCTAGCAAGGGGAGCTATGGCAACCCGGCGTATGATGATGAGGTGAGCAATTCTGAAGTGTTGTGTCGCTCGACGCTTATAGCTTGGACAACGTCAGCGTCGGCCACCGCAAGGGCAACCAGCGGCTGCGGCCTAGCAAGAGGAGCTATGGCAACCCGGCGTATGATGATGAGGTGAGCAATTCTGAAGTGTTGTGTCGCTCGACGCTTATAGCTTGGACAGCGTCAGCGTCGGCCACCACAAGGGCAACCAGCGGCTGCGGGCTAGCAAGAGAAGCTATGGCAACCCGGCGTATGATGATGAGGTGAGCAATTCTGACGTGTTGTGTCGCTTGACGCTTATAGCTTGGACAGCGTCAGCGTCGGCCACCGCAAGGGCTACCAGCGGCTGCGGGCTAGCAAGGGGAGCTATGGCAACCCGGCGTATGATGATGAGGTGAGCAATTCTGACGTGTTGTGTCGCTCGACGCTTATAGCTTGGACAGCGTCAGCGTCGGCCACCGCAAGGGCAACCAGCGGCTGCGGGCTAGCAAGGGGAGCTATGGCAACCCGGCGTATGATGATGAGGTGAGCAATTCTGACGTGTTGTGTCGCTCGACGCTTATAGCTTGGACAGCGTCAGCGTCGGCCACCGCAAGGGCAACCAGCGGCTGCGGGCTAGCAAGAGAAGCTATGGCAACCCGGCGTATGATGATGAGGTGAGCAATTCGGATTACCCTTGTTTGGCCTAACAACGTTTTGCCTAATTTCGGTTTGCCTAATTTTATTTAGACTAATCTTGTTTCGCATAATAGATGGTTTTGCCTAATTTTCATTTGTGCGAAAATTATTTTGCCTAATACTCATTTTAACTAATTTTATTTTGCCTAATTTCATGTTACTTAATTTTTAGTTGGTATTATTTTATTTTGTATACTGTTTGACTGACATAATTACATTTTGTCTAACATACATTTCGCATACTCCCCGTCCTTCGCTCGGACTGTTGCCACAAACGAATAATGAAGGTTTTGTATTAATGCTTTCGCTGCATAATTTTTTTAAAAAATCGTATCTGGCGCTTCGCCGACCGCTGCCGCGGCACGCTCGCTTCGCTCGCTCGGCTCGCGCGCTGAGGGTCGCAGTTCTACCTAACACTCCTCCTCGCTTCGCTAGTCGTCGTACCTACACTGACCTGCCCTGAGAGAAGTTTAAGAAATAGGTACAGTTGAGTTCTTCAATATCTATTCAGGCAACTTTTCAAAAATATCTACACATATGTCTTATGTCAGTCATAAAGTATCTGTATACATATTGTTGAAAGGTTGTCTGTTTAGATATTGGGTGTTTCGCTCATCGCAGCTGGACCGAAATTAGGCAAAAAGTTAGTACAACAACATAGGCATGGTTAACCGTCTTTTGTACAATTAGTACTTTTTAACCAGTGAATATTATAATGATTCAGTATTAGACAGAAAATCTAATTAAAATCGTTATTCGGCAAACTGACGATTAGTTAAAATAAGAATCGACAAATTGGTATTTAGATAAAATAATATTCGTCAAAACAAGAGTTATGAAAATCGTCGTTTAGGGTAAACGTATTTCGAACAAACAATTATTATGAAAAATGAAATTATAAAAATTGACTTTAGATAAACAATGCATTATACTAAAAGTTGTTAGTCAAACTGAAATTAGACAAAACGTTATTAGGCCAAACAAGGGAATCCCGAGCAATTCTGACGTGTTGTGTCGCTCGACGCTTATAGCTTGGACAGCGTTAGCGACGGGTACCGCAAGGGCAACCAGCGGCTACGGGCTAGCAAGAGGAGCTATGGCAACCCAGCGTATGATGATGAGGTAAGCATTTCTAGCGTGTTGCGTCGTTCGATGTTTACAGTTTGGACAGCGTTAGCGTCGGCCGCCGACAGGGCAACCAGCGGCTACGGGCTAGCAAGAGAAGCTATGGCAACCCGGCGTATGATTATGAGGTATTAAGCTGTTCTAGCGTGTTTCTCGGAACTTATAACTTGGACAGTGTTAGCGTCGGCAACCAGCGGCTTACGGGCTGGCAAGAGGAGCTATGGGAACCCGTCGTATCATGATGAGCTGAGCTATTCTAGTTTAATACCTAATATTTATTTACCTATATTATGTGACGTCAAGGGCTCATCACCATCACCAAGCATTTAGTATGTACACGCTAGCCATAGAAATGAAAATCGTCGAGCACCGAGCGATTTCTACCCGCAGTTGCTATGGTTTAGCTTTCCGGGTCACTTTAAAAATGTTATGGATTTAAAAATGCGCCAAAACAGGGGTTTTCGTAAAATTGTAACCTATTTTTCTTAGCACGTTAGAAGTCTAAGTCGTAACCTTTCTTCTAAGAATATTTTATATTGTATCCTGGCAAGCGGGTTAGAATAACAACAAGGAGTTAACTAACCCTTTTTCTTTTTACCACCATTCCAGGTGACATCCCACCCCATGAACTATGCAGCGCTCGCCAACTTCGCCCTCGATATGGACTCGATGAGCACCGAGTTTGCCGAGATCCCCTCGGTCTCGGTCCGCCCCGACGAGGTCCCGCCGGGCTGCGAGGACAAGAACAGATACTCAAACGTGCTGCCGCTGCCGGAGACCAGGGTGCCGCTGAAGAGGATCGGGAATGACCCGACGTCGGAGTATATTAATGCTAATTATATAACGGTGAGTGGTTAGAAATAGAGGCAGTGCGAAAGTGGAAGCTGAAGTATGCTTCAGTCGGTCGGTATGTCTCGTTCGACCACGGATCGTCAAGCTAAGCTAGGCACTGTGATCAAACTTGATGAATAATGCTACTCAGGTCAGCTTCGAATTAGCTAAGCTTGCGCTTTCGTCCCGTTAAGGTTGTCACGTTCCGTGTGACACTCACACTGACAACACCGGTCGCGCGTGACACTCACGCTGACAATACCGGTCTGACAACACCGATCGCGCGTGACACTCGCACTGACATTACCGGTCGCGCGTTACACTCACACTGACAACACCAGTCGCGCGTGACACTCACGCTGGCAATACCGGTCTGACAACACCGGTCGCGCGTGACACTCACACTGACAATACCTTTTGCGCGTGACACTCACACTGACAACACCAGTAACGCGTGACACTCACCCTGGCAATACCGGTCTGACAACACCGGCCGCGCGTGACATTCACACTGACAATACCGGTTGCGCGTGACACACACTGACAACACCAGTCGCGCGTGACACTCACGCTGGCAATACCGGTCGCGCGTGACACTCACACTGACAATACCGGTCGCGCGTGACACACACATTGACAACACCAGTCGCGCGTGATATTCACGCTGGCAATACCGGTCTGACAACACCGGGCGCGCGTGACATGCGCGACTATGTGTGAACGATAGTATTTGTCCTGCAGTGTTAGCCGCGTTCGGGTGAATTTATACCACAAATGTGTGCGGGAGCCGAATCTAGTCGCAAGAAATATCAATTAATCATGATTATCCATTGCAGGGCCCTGGCAACATCCGCAACTATTACATCGCGTGCCAGGCGCCGCTGGCCAACACCGTCGCGGACTTCTGGCGCATGATCTGGGAGCAGAACTCGCGGGTCATCGTCATGCTCACGGAGTACATGGAGAATGGCGTCGTGAGTACCATTCTTATTCTTCGTCGTTTCACTCTTGACAGAGTGGTCGTGGTCATCATTTCAGGTGTTGGTAGCAAGCTCCATAACACGCCGCCATTCCTCTCTGACAGTCGCCTTCCTTTATGCTTGCGTGTAGTGATACGTCTACTGCAGCTTTTATCTGGTCTGTCCATCTCATTGGTGACCTGCCTAGTGGTCTGGTGCCCTCGATCTTTCCCTGGATCACGCGTCACTCGATAGCTACGTCTCCTCAATGACACGTGCCCGAAAAACGTTAGGATGCGAGACTGCACTACGGATGATTACCATTACTTTAAAGTTTAATCCACTTCTTAAAATGGTGTAAGACATGTCCAAATGTCTTTCCGCCCTCATTCTCGTTAGGTACCATCCGTTTGTGTTGATATGAAATATCTTCAGCATCACCTTTCTAGCGTAACGGACCAAGTCGAAGTGGCAATACGGGTCATTTGAACTCTGGTGGGAAAAAACGTCTGGTGGCATTTTTCATTCAAGCTGTACATCTTTTATTGGTCATCATAGTATCAGTACATTAGTGTCAAATATGTAGTCATTTTTACCGAGGGTTCTCTTTTTCATTTAAATTTTATTTAGGGAGGGTTTTCCGACGATACTTATATAGACGTAATAATGGTCGTTTGTAAATCAAGTCAATTACTTATTTCAGGAAAAATGCTACGAATACCTTCCCCCATCAGAAGTGTCCGACAACAAACGAACTTTCGGCGAGTTCCAAATCCTTCTCAAGAAACGCGAACAGCGCGACAAGTACGCCGTCTCCAGCGTCCAGGTCATCAACCTGACCACCAGGACCTGGAGGGAGGTCACTCACCTCTGGTACTTCTGGCCGGCGAAGGGAGTCCCTGATGATTACGATTCTGTGCTGGATTTCTTGTCTGAGATGAGGAGTTATATGAAAGTTTCGCAGACAGCCAAAGAGTATGATGAAGAAGGTGGGTTTACAGTCTTAAATACTTTACATTTGATATTCTTGGTGCCCCTTCCCAAATTAAAAGAAGATTTGTTGTTGTTGGTAATCTAAAACTCACAGAGGTCTGTGAAAATGACTGTAGCGTTGCCTTAGCCTTCACACGTCTTAATTGGGATACCATCTAGTCTACGATTGTTTTCATTCAAGGCGCAATATTAACTTTTACTATTCGTACTTAGCGAGCTTTCAACCGATTAATATCTCTTTATCGCTCTCCTGGCAAGAAGAAGAACTCTCAAGTGGAAATGACAAATAGAAGAAGAACTCTCAGGGTTAAATGTTGTAGTGAAAACACCTCTGTTTTAATTTTCCAGGTGTAGAGGTAATCTACGGCGACGGCAGCCGAGCGTCCTACGGAAATCTGTCCAAACTGCGCGAAGAAGGCAGTCCTGGCAACGGCGTCAACGTGTATTCTCCCGCCAAGGCCGAGGAGATGATGCGACGCGGCCACGCCACTAACGGCACGCTTAGCAGGATGAAGGCAGCGTCTGAGGTGGAAGGTAAGGGTACACAAGCTAACAAACGCTATCTCCATAAACTGTGTAGCCTCGAAACTCGCGCGCGACTTGGCTGACTCGTAGCTCACTTCGCACTATGCGCGGGTCAATTTTCAAACGAGCTGTTGTTGCTGTCCCACGGCCATAATTTCAAGTCTGATTAACATGGAGTATTGATTCATATATATTTGTATTCCGTGTGTTATAAAGCACTTAAAATATATATAAAAATACCTTAAACATTCATTGCTTCTGAGAAAAAATGTATTTCAAATCGTAAAACAGCGAAATTTACCGCTTTTTTGCGTGTCCCACTTGCGGTTTTGCACAAACAAAAATTCATAACTATAGACTACGGCAATGTATAAATAAACAACTTGTACTGTTATAAAGAAAATTTATTAGCGTATTCGTTAATATATCTTGCAAATGTAATGCGTGAATAATTAAAACCAGTGAAGTATCTTTGTAGTTGTCCCACGCGCGACCCATTTATTAGGACTGAAGCTCAAAACCCTTAAAATCTGGTTTTTTAATATCCCACCGTTACATTTACTTTACGATACGATAGACAGGTTAGTTGGGCTTAAACCACCAACGGGAGTGGACGCAGTGCCGGTATTTTCGAAGGAGGAAACAGGTTTTCTTGATACGATGTATTTTGGTACGGCTATCACGACATTTGTATGGGCGTTAATATATTAATATACGATTGAAATAAAAATGTGTCCTTCATAACAAAGGTTAGCAATATGGGGTAAGAGTTTCGTGTTGAAATAATTAGTGAATTCAATTAATAGTGTACGAAGGATCGCTGTTGACATTTGTATGGCGACATTTGTACGGCTTTTTTGGTCATACAAATGTCGAACGTGGCATACACATGTCGATTCAAAACAAAATATAAGTGATTTTATATATTTTGGAATATAATCACAGAATAAGTAATAGTACAATATAACGACCATCATAAACCATAAACCGAAGATACTATATCGAAATAGTGAGTTTTTTTATTGTACAAATATGTTAAGCTGTTTCAACAATCGTATGGCAAAATCGTCATTTTGAATTCACTCGTCGACATTTTTATGCCGCTATCGACATTTATATGGCAGTATCGACATTTGTATGGCATTATATCGACTTTTGTATAGCGCAGTTGACATTTGTATGGCGCTGACGACATTGGTATGGCACAGTGATTTTAAAGCATCAATATCTAGCTAACCATTAGAAGCACAGTGGTGTCTCATGCACCATATTTTTTATTTTTAAAAACCCTACCTCTCGCTGTCGACGAACCTCAGCCGTACGAATCTTCGCTAAACGCTACCTCTCGCGTACGAATCTTATATTCCAAAAAATAAAAAAAACCATACAAATGTCGAAAAAACATCTTGTTCAAAAATTGACCCGCGCATTAGAAAAGGACCGTAACAATTCACTATGTGAGTAACGTACGTTGCGAGGCAGATATACACTGCGTTGATGAAGAATTGAGTAATATTCGTGATAGTGTAATTTAGTCTTTCTCCCCAGGAGTCCGTCCATGTACAGTAGTGTGCGCGAGCGGCGCGGGGCGCTCGTGCGCGCTGGTGGCGCTGGACGTGTGCGCGCGCGCGCTGGCGGCGCACGCGGCCGACGTGCCGCGCGTCGTGCGCGAGCTGCGCGCGCAGCGCCCGCACTCGCTCTCCAACCGGCACCACTATATCTTCCTTTACAAGGTGAGTGCCATGTACTCAAATTTGCATAACTGCAACTTGCATAATACAAGATTAAAACATTTTTATGTTCAGCGATAATTATTTATCACCTACTACTTAGTCAGCTTTTTTATTATTTTTGTTAGAAAATAAATTCACACAGTATAGATACGCATTTCAAAATACACAAAGCGGCGTGCCCCAGGGTAGCGTTCTGGGTTCTTTTCGTACTCTATGTAAATGACATTCCTAAAGTGACATCAAATGAAATTATTATATATGCTGATGACTTATCAATTATTGTACCCGATAATAGGGACATTTTGACATTAGAAAAAAAGTAAATAATGCAGTTAATGACATCGAAAAATGGTTACATAATAATAAATTAGTATTGAATATAGGTAAAACAAATTAAGTTAAATTTTCTAATTATAGGACTAATCAAGCATCTCTAGCTGTGAATTGTAAAGGTAAAACCCATAAACAGTTGTGATGACGTATGTTTCTTGGGTCTCACACTTGACAGGTGTCTTAACTGGAAGCAACAAATTACTAATATCTGTAACAAGTTAAACAAATTTGTTTTTGCCTTAAAAAGACTGAGGAGTGTAACAGATGAGTCAACCGCTCTTACGGCGTAGGTATCATGGCTACGTTGCATCTGTTCTCCGCTACGGAGTTATCATTTGGGGGAACTCAACAAATGTTAACCAAGTGTTTGTGACACAAAAGCGCTGTATTCGTGCTATCTGTGGAGTTGGATCTCAAATATCTTGTAGACCGCTTTTTAATTTGATTATAATTTGTAATTTGCATGCCACTAAAATGGTGAATTATGCTGAACATATTATTTCAAAATCAATTATGTAATGAACTATAATTCTGCAAATAAATATTTTTGACTTTTGAAAGCACCTGCAGAGTGGTCCCATATAAAATCAGTGAAGATCTGACGATAGAATCCATGACGAATTGAGGACACTCAAATAGGCACGCTAATGGTGATTTCTGTATTTTTTTTTAAATACATGAATTACGCGTTTTCTCATGGAAACCTCAAGTTAGGTGACGAGGAAGTGAAGATAATGATCACAGATCACCTATGTAACTCCTCAATTATGTATACTTCACAAACTCAGATGACCAGGGATCGGAAATTCGGAAGCTTTTGTACCTATTCTGTGGCCTCAGTACCTACACCGCGTTATTGTTGAGTAGCATGGAGACGGATTCTATATACTTTTACTAATAAACTTTCCGGGATTTCCTGGAATACCGAAAATTAGGATAATATAAAGTACACATATGTATTAAAGTACATAATTAGTTTATTTAAATACTTACGTATGTGTATACGTAATAAAGTATTTAAATAAACTATTTTAGTTATTCCTACTTACAAAATGTAATTTAATTCATGTGTTAATTTAACTAACAGTACAGTATTAGCTTACATCAAACTAAAATTGTATTGTTACTTTTATTTTAAAAAAAAATGGTACAAACGAAATTAAAACAAATGTACCCATCCATACAATAGTGAACAGGTAATCAACCTACACCGACACACGGTATATTTGCATTTCCGTCCTAGTCTAATGTTTAGCAGGTAGAAAAGGACGGCAATACAATTGCTTAATAGCGATATAGGCGGTGTCTTTTTAGTACGGTTATATATTCTGTAATCAAAACACAATACCTACCTATTACGCCCTTAAAAGGACCACCACTATTTTTTGTTACACCCTGTATGTCGTTAAAACTGTTTGCCAACGCGTATGTTAACATTGCCAATACAATCTCGGAATCCCGGAACAATATTTAAAATATTATTTTTAAGAAGCCAACTCCATCCTTGCTTAGCTTTTTCCGGGGTTTTGCTAGAAGTAGGTATAAAAGCTTCCGAATTTCCGATCCCTGCAGATGAGACTACGTTTAGGAAGCAAGTAATTGCTCATCAAAATATACACATTTTTGAAGTGAAAATGATAAGGACGTGAAAATGATTGAAAGTAAATATGGGATCCTCGAGGAATCGACGGAACTCTTCAAATATTATCGGCTCGTGTATGGGGGACTTGGCTATTTTATGCAGCAACCACCACATTTGAAATTGAAAAGTAGTTCATCTGGTAAAGAGGGAAGGAAATGTGAAATGTTGCATTTGACATAGCAAAATGATGTCGGTTTTTTGTTTATAAATGTACCAGTCCTATTCATATTTACGTTACATATTTATTCATTCCAGGTGCTAAGCGAATACGGCAACAAACTGAACGGCGGCGGAGTTGACACCATTTAAACCTGCCCCGGCAAAAAACTCTCTCCATGACATTTAATGCAAACTTAGATAAGTAATGGCTTATGTCAATAACCTAAAAAAAGATGTTGCAAATGATATTACGATGAAGTGACAAATGGTAGCCCCCAACAAGG
Organism: Epinotia demarniana; assembly: GCA_945867215.1. NCBI lineage: Eukaryota > Metazoa > Arthropoda > Insecta > Lepidoptera > Tortricidae > Epinotia > Epinotia demarniana. Next base: position 2,073,658 of record OX244273.1, on the reverse strand, counting down.
TGGACTGATGACCTGGTAAAGGTTGCAGGAGTCCGCTAAATCCAGGTGGCACAGGACCGGTCACTTTGGCACTCTTTCGGGGAGGCCTATGTCCAGCAGTAGACGTCTTTCGGCTGATATGATGATGGTAGCACAATGGCGAGGAGGATCAAAAGATAAATCATATCATACAACGCTGCCCCATGCACTCATACTTGGGGCGTCCAGAAGTTCTGTATAAGCTCGGGACCCCAAATTTGTTTTTTTTTGTGGATTTTTATTGCATGGAACGTTTATGTATACACGCCATACGATTAAATAAATAAATAGCACAATGTTAAGATAATCTACGTCAAGTTTTCATGTTAGTTGTCCAGAAAAAAAAACGATATACGAATCAATTTTAAAATTTAGTATACTAGATTCAGAAGAACTAATAATGCCTCTGCCAGTGCATTAGTAAAAGTCGAGATTGGTGCTGTCTAATTTGTTTCCGGAATAATTAAGTAATTCGTAAATCTAGTGTATTGTGAATATGAGGGAAACGTCGTTGTGTATTTATTTACTCAGTGTTATAATAATAAATATATTATTTTGATTTAGTACTTATTTTAGGTTATTGGCACAAGTCAAAAGTGAGAAAACTATTGGGAATATACCAAAGTGTAAGTTACGAGATCTCTATAAAATTTGATCGCTCAAATATGATGATGGATATTATAATGTTTACCTTTCGAAGTTTTATACCAGAATTTTAGATCATTCTACGTATAGGTATGATTTTTATTTTTGTTAATACTTTATTTGCTTTGTTAAGATTTAAATACATCTATGATTGTTTTAAGAGAGGTGCAAACAGTATCGAGGCCTGCTTTACATACATATGGTAGCGGAATGTATAAGGATTGTTACTTTGAACACTTCTTATATTTATTCTAAGCTTTTATGTGTCCTTCATAGGTAACATTGAAAGAACGTTTTTAGACATTATTTTTTATCAGTAGGATATTCTGAGCTGATTTACCTATTTTATTAATAAGTATTCGAACAATTTACTTTTACTTTGACGTTCATTCCACTAGTCTTATTTTTTTTATAAGTACATATTTGCCAAAAATGTTGTCAATACTATTCGATTTATTTTGAAAATGCATAATTTAATCACAAATATCATAATAATTTTACTATTTGTAATTATTGAAATCTGCTGTGATTTCTGGTTATTTCTTAGTTAACTTTTACCTTATAATCTGTAGATCTAAAATATTCCTATAGTAGTAGTATCTACTGTGTAATTGAAAAGCACACTTAATAGTGTGCTAAAAAAGCAAACGTAATTAATGCAGTGACATTAGATAATAATTATTATTTACTATCTCAGTGCGATTTTCTTTTGTGTATAGTTTTCATCATCTATTCTCGATTTCTTGATTAATTGTTAAAATTTGTTGTTAATTTGATAATTTTAAGTTTGTTATAGATCGCAGCTGATTAATCCATGAGATTTATATATTGCGTCAAGGCATTTATTCTATTTTATATTATATGTATAATATGTGAAAGTACTGTTTGTCAAATACACATAGAATATAAGATGTATGTCGGATAGGCTTTATAAAGTATAATATAATAATGACCAAAAACATAAAAAAATATCATTGATTTATTATTGTCCTTCTTTAGCTGTAAGACTTGTTTTATAAAGAACGTAAATAATAAAATTATAAAGGATAACGTTGCTTTTCTTATCTCACACGTAAAGTCATGTGAAAGCATTTACAATCAATGGCAAAATATGTATTGATTTAAGGCGCCGTAGATTGACCGAAGTTAAGAGTTTTTGAAACAATATAATGCGCCTATCTAAATATTAATATGGTTTCAAAAAAATACGAATAGTTATCTTGAGGATTTCTGCAGCGAGATCAGTGATTCGAAACATGATTAGGCAATTTTCGCGCGATAGAAAAAATCACGAATATAAGTCTAAAAGGGTCCAAAATACCTACGCTTAAAATATTCGTAACACATTATGCAAAAAAGCTTAAAATATTAATATGGCTTCTAAAAATCGGCAATATCATGTTTGACAGAACTCAGTGAATACTTTTTTATTTATTTTAAACGGCCAAAAAAATTAAAATAAAAAACATGATATCCGCACTTCCGAGCACGCACTTCTCGCTCTCGCTTATGCTCTGTGAGAGGGAGAGAAAACCATGAACCTACGGCGCCTTAATCCTGAGATATTTATGAGTACCTACGTTGATGCACCCATACTTATTTTTACACTTACCTGTACAACGGATTAAAGCACTATTTCCACCAAACGGCCCGGACCGGAAATAATTTTATAGTCTTTAAACGATAATGAATCATATATGTACTGATTTTAAGTCTACATTACCAAGCTGCGCACAACAGCTTGACCGCGGGCGTCTTTCGCGACATGTGATCGTAACCGAAAGTATGCCGCGACACGCGAACGGCTCCGTTCGCTTGCGATCGGCCCCGTTCGCTTGTCGTCGTGTGTGATCGGAACCTTTCGGCTGTCCATGCCGAACGAAACTACATATTTGACTGGGTGCGGGTACGTTCGCAAGCTACCGTACGGTGCCGTTCGAGTGCTGTCGGCCCCGAACGGCTGTTACCGCTTGATCGTATGCGTCGACATGCTGCCGGACACGATCGGTTTTCGCCGCATCCGCTCGTATTCTTTCCGATCCGATCCGATAAGGACCGTTTGGTGGAAATAGTGCTTAAAACATCACTTCTGAATAAATCATTTCTGAATTATTACTAGTAATAGGGGAGTTAAAAAAAGGCACATTAAGGTTAACTAAAGCGATGCTTAAGTCACATCTAACCTGTCGGTTTTGTTACTAAATGTATGTAATTGACATTGATTGTCGGTTTTGTTACTATCCGTAACGATCCGTTTAAGGGCCATAAAATAATGAATATGCCCAATAACGATATCTTCTCCAATTGTGAAAAGATGAAGACCATATCAGAATCACACTTCTTTATTATTTAATTAAGGCATGTTTATCTTTAAAAATCAATAATCTTCTGATAAATAAACCCCAGCCACGAAAATAACCGACGTAAGAAACTCGGCAAGGTATCATAACCAATAAAGCAGTTCAAGCATCAAAATTATTTAACTCTTCAGACTAGAAACACCCCAATCGTCATCGGCGGCATAACCATCTTCTATGTCGGTCGCATATCCCTCGGCGCTAGTATCTTTATCCTGCTTATCTTCATCATCAGCTGAGCTCACGAGCATGGATTCCTTCTCATCCTCATCTTTATTTGCCTGTGCATCATCTTCAACCCATCTTTGGGTGATTCTCTCCATCTCATTTTGTTGAACCTCATCATAATCTTCAGTTAAGGTCGATTCTGTATCTTCCTTCAATCCCATTATTACTGTGGTCTCAAGTGTAGCAATTTCATCGAGATTGCTTGTCATTTGTTCTTCAATGATATCAGCTTCTTTAGAATTCTCTTCATAAACAATATCTTCATTAATTATTTCTTCATCTGCCTCGTCCGACTCGTAACCTGCTACATCGACTTCGTCACTGACTTCATTGTCATCTTCAACTGGTTCCACTCCTTCTAGGAGATGGAAACTGATCCTCTTCTTCCCTTTGGTTTCAGGCTCCTAGTAAACAAACAGAAATACTGTTTTAGTAGAATCAATATGGGTCAATCAACTACTTTTTGTTGTTATTCTGTCCCGTTATCTTGGAGAAGATAATTCCTATGAGTTTCTTGAAAAAGTGACCTACCATGGTAACAAGTGATCGTGGTCTCGCCGAAAAAAGAGCAATATAAAGTTTTTTTTTACATTTTTCGGTACCTAATTCAGTTGCATTTCTTCTAGTCTAAGAATCGTAGTTTAGAATTTTGATATACAGGATGACATTTTAATCAGTGGCCAAATTCAAGTATGAGATTCTTCAGCAAAACTATAAAATTCGTTTTTTTTTGTTTCACATCATTCAGTACAAATTTTTTTAGTAATTGCTGGTTAAAGCTATCCCAAAAAAACCTTACCGCGTGGGCACCTCAGCGAGAGTAAGGTTGGCGCACGGCACGCCTCCCCTCCCTTGGCCTCGCCCAGCTCCGCGACCGCGCAGTACTGAATACCCAGTAACCACGCAGTACGTATAATTCTTTTGGGATAGACAAGTTATAATTTTAAAAATACCCACCAGTTTTTTTTTTCAAAAATGGAGTCTATTAGTGATACCAAATGCCTACAAAAGATTTGGACACTGATTAAAATGTCACCCTGTAGTTACTAAATGATCTGATTAATGGGTAGACCTTTTTAATTTGAATACACTTCGGACTTAAACAAAATCATTCCCTTACATGATGCTCCTCGTTGGTTTGGTTCGTGACGTAGTCGAAGTTCGCTCGTTCCTTCTCTTTCTCTCCAACCTCGTCTGCCTCCACGATGTCCGAGGGCTGTCCGATGGAGTACGGCTTGTAGAGAGGGAGCGAGAGGAATGAACCAGCCAGGGACACTGATGAGCATTGGCTGGCACCTGTATGATAGTGTTTTTTTAATGCCGCGATAGTGCCAAATTACGAAATGATCCTAATTATTTATCATGGAGCCTCCAGGAGCGATTTTCGCTATAAGGCGGAAAAATGCTGCTACATGTCATGGCACACTCTAACTTTTTGATGGCCTCGAATGAGTTAATGGTTTTATGATTACACTTCCTAACGAAACAAATTATTTTATTGAATATTAGTGTAAATTTAACGTATAAGTTACCAAGATCAAATTTTAAACGATATGATCCAAAGAAGGAATATAATGTTGTATCCCTAGACAGGACTCGAACCTACGACCTCTGTATTTCCGGTACAGTGCTCTCACCACTGCGCTACCCTTCGGCCATATTCGAAACCAAAGTTCGAAACCAGTTCTCAAGTAAGAATAATATTTCTTCGACAAGGACAGTGACTGATGAGGTGATGAGGCGTATCATTCTGATTTTTGGGGTAACAAATATATTTGCATACCAAAGTTCTGTTAATCTTAATCCGTACAGCCGTGTTTGCGTGATTAAGAAACAAACATCCAAATGTTTATGGTGAAGAATATTATCCCTGATGCACTTACATTTCTTTGAATGAACGAAGTCTGCCAGAAGCTGATCCTGTTGGAAAAGTGATATTATATCAATCTCTTAAATCCATTTATTCTTAAATTTAAGTTATATTTTCTCTTTGCAACGATTACAAATGCAACAGACAAGTAGAAATTAATTTTAATGCTTGATAAATTATACAAAGTAAAGGAAAAATGCAGGTCGCGCCGCAGAATTGATTCAGAAATATTTATAATATTCTTAAAAAAAGAATTGTTTCATAACACAATTAACAACATTCGTTAAGAAAATATTAATGTAACTGATGAAGAACATCAAAATTGAATAAGATTTTAACTAAATACATTAACTAGAACTCCACACAGTTGGATCTCACTTCCATTTGCGAGTGAAAATTTAAGATTTCTTTATAGACTAGGTACCTGGCAGTCCGGCAAACAGTCTTCCAGACTCAGGGTGGGTTCCACCAAACCGTCTGTATTCGTAAGCGGTGTTCGTTAAAATCTGAATGTATCGAAAGTTTGACAAGTTTCTATGGACTGACAGCTGCCAGTGCCATAATTAACGTTGATCGGTTTGTAACCTGTAAGTTGCATGTTGGTGCAACCCACCCTTAAGGCGCGGTAGGTTCATGGTCTTCTCTCCCTCTCACTGAGCATAAACGTGAGCGAGATGGAAGATCGTGCTCGGAAGCGCGGAAATCATGTTTTTTAATTTTAATTTTTTGGCTTTTGTAATAAATAAAAAAGTAAACACTGAGTTCTCTCACACATGATATTTCCGATTTTTAAAAGCCATTTTAATATTTTTAGCTTTTGTGCATAATTTGTAACAAATATTTTAAGCGTATTTTGGACCCTTTTAGACCTACGTTCGTGATATTTTTCTATCGAGCGAAAATTGCTTAATCATGTTTCTAAACACTGATTTCCCTGCAGAAAAGCCTCAAGTTTACTATTCGTATTTTATTTAAACCATATTATTATAAATAGGTAGACGAATTATATTGTTTCAAAAACTCTGTTCGATTAACTTCGCTGAACCTACGGCGCCTTAAGCCTAGGTACCTATGTAAAAAATACGTAACATTCGTACCTTGACTTTAAATCGGACCTTTTCAGTTGGCTCATCTTTCTTCTTGGAATGAGAGTCTTTGTGACCGTCGCGGCGTTCACGATGAACATTGTACGCGCGATATGCTGCCTGGAACCAAATCCTTACTTTAATTTGGCTTTTTGCCTGAATAACACTGGCGCGGTCTGCGGTGGCGGCCAACAGCAAACTTGACTATTATTGTTATTCCAAACAGTCAGCGGTATGCAAGCTTTTTAGCTTTATAAGATAGAAATCCACTAAAAAACGGGTAAATATCCATGCAGCTAAACAACTCATAATAAGTGGCCGCTAACCAGAAGTATGTAGGTACCGGAAGGCGCGGCGTGGGTAGGCCCCCGACAAGGCGGACTGATGACCTGGTAAAGGTTGCCGGAGTCTGCTGGCTGCGGGTGGCGCAGGACCGGGCACTTTCGCGCTCTTTGGGGGAGGCCTATGTCCAACAGTGGACGCCTTTCGGCTGATATGATGATGATGATGAAGTGAACGGTGAGGCGATATACAACCATGTGCAAGATAGCGGCAGCGGCCCGCTATTAGCTGGGACAGGTAAGTTCGTTTAATCATCGACTATAAGGAACTCCCCCACCTCCGTGCCCTGACGCTGCTGAATGCCTTGTTGGTATCAATACCCGAGTGTGATCTGCTTGCGTGGCGATGGACAGCTGTGAGTAGGGAGTGTCTGATGTTTTGTGAGATGAAGGATGATAGGCTTTCTAGTGTATGTATTTGATTTTTATTATTTTTGCTTTGTCCCTATAAGTTTATGTTTCGTTTCGCAGTGTATTAGAAGTTAAGTAATCTGTAATGCTGTGTTAATTTTTTTTTTGTAAATAAATAAATAAGCACTTCACTAAACTAACTTAACTTTATCTTAGTTACCTGTATTTTAGACGCGACGCAATCGTAGTTGATATCCGGATTCTCGGTGGTTTTTTTGTATATTTTAAGAGTATGCTTTGCGGCTATCGTCGTCTCATCCAACTCGCTGTCTGCAGGGGACGACTGGTGACCAAAGACATTAATATTAGTGGGTATGTAAGAAATACGTTTCTGTCAGGCCCCGTATCATGGCCGGCCTTATCATACGATAAGTGACAAGATAGAGCGTCCGTCCCTGGCTAACACCGTTCGATGGAACGAGACGACGCTCCTGTCTTGTCACTTATCGCGTGATAAGGCCGAGCATGATACTGGGTCTGACCTACAAATCATAGGATGACAAGGTAGAGAAAGATATCTGATAAGTTTGAGTAATCTAGCCAGCCAAAAGCCTATTTAGTTTATACATACCATTTAACACGAAATGGAGTAGGATTGATAATGAGATGGATTAATAATATAATAATATATTAATAATATAATAATATATTAATAATATAATTAAGTCTAAACTGATTCTTGCAAAAAGTCTAATTGAGGCTTCAGTAAGAATACAGCAATAAGTATATACCATACTAATATATAAATGGGAAAGTGTATGTGTTTGTTTGTTTGTCCGTCTTTCACGGCAAAACGGAGCGACGCATTGACGTGATTTTTTAAGTGAAGATAGTTGAAGGGATGGAGAGTGACATAGGATAGTTTTTATCCCTGAAATCATCCCATAAGGGGGTGAAATAGGGGGTAAAAGTTTGTATGCAGCTGTGATATAAACGAGTTCCACGCGGACGGAGTCGCGGGCAGAAGATAGTAAGTTTATATTTTGAATAAATACAAAAAAAAGGACAGACTGCATTTATTTTGTTTCCGCTGGTAGACTGTAGTTATTTTTTATTGTGTAGGATGAACTAACGCCCTCAAGTGGGCTCTAAACCCTCTGTGGCTAGAGATTCAAGAGAAATCTTAAGGAATAGGGACCGGTTGCAGTAACTTACGATTACAGACCACCATCCTCCTATAGCGTTACTCCCGGTAATGCCCCTAAAGGAGCCCGGGGTCCACTTTGACACCTAATCCCAAGATTTGCCATAGGCACGAAAGCGACTGCCATTTGACCTTCACAACCCAGAAGGAAAACTAGACCTTATTCCGGACCTTAGACCGGTTTCCTCACGATGTTTTCCTTCCCTGAAAAGCTGACGATAAATATTCCGTACATACGTTCCGTGAAACTCTTTGGTATTAGCTGGGATTCGAACCCACGACCGCCGACACACAGACCGATTAACGTTAAATATGGCGTCAGCAGCTGTCATTCCATATAACCTTGTCAAACTTTGCATTGATTCAGATGTTAACGGATACCGCTTACGATTACAGACGGTTTGGTGCAACCTACTCTAAACCACAAAAAAATAACTGAAGTACCTATTGCCAAGTCTGAAACTGAAGTGTCTTTGTAAGTGCGGCAATCGGTACTATATCGAGTGCTTAGCACTTTTGCAACCAAGAACCCGCCTAACCGGCGCCTACGTCGTAGTCGCTTTCCGCTACATATGAGGAAAACTACAGGATCGGCTACGAGGGTAGCGCGTAGCGATTCTTGGTTGCGAAAGTGTTAGGCAGTGGATTGATGATTCTTTGCTCTCAAAGACCGGTAAATCTTTGGAAAATCTACCTCAATTTCAGCGGTATTGTTCACTTGGTGACGCAGGTAAGCACGTCGCACCGCGTCCTGTATAGCGGGGAGGTCGTTCTGCCCGATGTCGGTCTCGCGCATTAACTTCTGCATTAAATTGCCTTCTTTCACTGTAAATACCATAGTGAAAAATATTTTTTAATGTCGTATTTAACGCCAACGCAAACGGGGTGTTAGAAGTTTAACATGTGTGTGGGTCTTTCTGTGGCATGGTTTCGTAAATTTAAAGAGCACATCAAACATAGCTAAGTTATTAAATAATTACTACAAACCAGCCCTACGTTTAAGTAATAAAAAAAAACACTCAAATCGGTTTATCCGATTGGGATTTGGGAGTTACGATGCCACAGACATACCTACAGATACACATGTTAGACATCCTACACATTTACAAATATCCTCGTTCGCGTCGGGCGTTAAACATAAGTACACTATTATATCCCTTGTTTTGCTCTTGAGTGTATATTGGTAACAATTTTTTATACGAACCTTGACCACTTGAAAAGTACCGCGCAATAATATCCAAACACTTCTCCACGTCTTCCTCGTTCAGCGACAACGCGCGCAGTTCATCCTCCAACTCCTCGCAGCAACGGTCCTTGCAGACGTTGTCGCATACGCGCGACGCAATGAATAGGTGCTCACGCGTTACTAACAGCACTGAGAGGTAGTCGGCGATGAATTGGTAGAGGTTTTGGGGTTGCGCGCGTAGGACCTTAGCATAAAATGACGAAAATTAAAATGAAATAATAAGTTATTTGGGTAAGGACCAAATTCTTGGCCAGTAGTTAGCGTCGTTATTGGTAGTAGTTAAAAAGTTCCGTTGTGACACGAAAATTAACCATAGAAAATGTATGGCTAATTTTCGTGTCACAACGGAACTTTTTAACTACTATCAATTAATTAGGCTAACTACTGACCAAGAATTTGGTCCTCACCCATTTATGATACAAGTGCGGAAAGTAGGTAACCTATCCGCACGTCTATCAAATCAAACAACATTTTACAATACATCATGCGAGGAAATTAAAAATTATATATAAAAGGTGAAATTTGAATTGTCATGAAATTTCATTCTGTCACAGGCCTTAGTGCTCCTAGCAATAAGGTCCCTTTTCCCAGAAAACTACTCAAAATGAAAAGGGACTGGGATGGCTGCGAAATGGATCTTTTTAATATACTAGACCACAAAACTGAAGATGGTGGAAACGTTAGTAAAACTCACCCACTACCGAGGTACCTGCTATCATGAAATAGGTAGCAGTAATTTGTTATAACAACTGGATCTGACATATTGCTTATTGTAAATATTGTTTTGACTGGTTCTGACCCCGTATCATGGTCGGCCTTATCACGCGATAAGTGACAATATAAGAGCGTCGTCTCGTTCTATCGAACGGTTTCAGCCAGTAACGGACGCCCTATCCTGTCACTTATCGTGTGATAAGACCGACCGTCTTACGGGGTCTGATGTGGGAAGGTGTCATTAAAGGATAAAGCATAACCACTGTAATTATAATTAGAGTGTACGAGATTTGGGACTGGTCTTTGGACAGTTCCAATATGATGTAAAGAGTGATGTGGCTAGAGTAAATCGATTGTCATAATATCCGATTACGATTGATGATGGCTAATAAAAGGAATCGATTGATTACTGTGTAATAATTATTTTTAGGAAACCAAATAGAGAGCCTATACACTGTCGTCTGCTAACACTAGTGTCCTGTAAGTAAAGAGAGAGACTGATAGTGCGAGAAAAATTGAGAGAGCTCGCGCGCCGTGCAGAAATCAATGCCATATTTTCAAAGGCAACATTTTGCACAATCAAATATGTCGGTTTCGATCGATGTGATTTTATTTCGTATTATGGTAACAGTAATTAAATAATACATTGTTATTTTCCTATTCACAATTATTTGATTCATATCGATTTATTTCTAAATTGACAGACTCCAAACGATTAAAGCAGTAAGTATATCACTAAATTTAAAAATAAAAAGTCGTAGGACGTAATGGTTTGCATACCGAGTTTTCAATGCTAATTTGTATACAAATAAGCCGTAAAAAATATGACAATAATTTTATAAGTGCTAAAAAGAGCGTGCATGGAGATTGAACTTTGTTTTGTAACTCGGAAGCTATTGAAACTTTTTTTATTATTTCGATGAGCAGTGCCAATTTACGTTATATGGGTGTCGCGATGTGTCAAAAGACCAGTTCCAAATCTCGAAAACTGTAGAGTATAACAATACAATGTGGCTAATTGTCTATATGGTATGTAGTGCATTTTTTGTTCGAACATGAGATAGAGAAAATTTATTTACAAAACATGAGTAGGTAAGTGTACATTATGGTTAGTCCCTGGGCGACCCAGCTCAGCTCGGGTGAAAATACGGAGAAAACGACTTTTCCCAGACATGAGACCTAGCTAGATCGATTTCTCGCCCCCGTATACCTCTATATTTCTAATTTCATCGAAATCGTAAGAGCCGTTTCCGAGAACGTGATTGAAAAAATATAGGTATACATTATACATATAAATATTGATCGTTTAATAGGCTTACAAAAATATCCGTCATGTTTTGCCTTTCAGCGTACAAATTCAAATTTGCAACTACCTTTAGATGGTTTTAAGTAGGTACCTTTAGATAGTTTAAAGTCTTATATACCTCTCTTGAAATATCCGACATCAACTCCTTCAATCCCTCCGGCAGGGCAAGTCTGCAGCTGTCTCGTATTTGAGACCGCAATAAATCCTCCATTATTATTCATAAAATATGCATTTATTGTAACGTTAAACAATGACAAGTACATAAGCGAATCAGGTAAGCTATGGCATTAGAAGCTTATATTCATGTCATAAGTAGGGACGTATTTGGAAAAAGATCGTCGTCAACACAGGTCTGATGACACGCTTACACGTTTCTTTTTATAAATGCTTCACATTAACCACCATTTAACCCTTTGGACGCCAATAACACCTAGAAGCGTTGCGTGTTGTCGTGCCCACGGCGCCGCCAAAAAGAACTATGCAGCAAACGATCACAACGGAAGACCAGAGGGCCTACCGCGAAAGGCATTCGAAGTTTTCCCTCTGTCAGACTTGTGAGTCCGTACGTAAGCAGGATATTACATTTGAATCTTAATACTATGACGATACCGTTTGTTTTTCACTATGAGTGTTGTTGTGGCACGTGCTAGCGGCTATGCGATAATAGAGACAATGGCCTTTGTTTGAAAGATTAGGGATCGAAGCGAAAAATTCACCTGGGAAGAGCCGTACCTACTATATGTAGGTGCACTATAGGTGTTATGGCGTGCGCTGTCAAAGTCACATTCATGCTTTCAACTAAGGTTCGTATTCACAGTTCACACCAAAAATACTTGGCGTATAGGTGTCACTTTCTTCCATGAAGAATGGCGTCGAAAGGCGTCTGCCGGATGTCAATGGCAGTCCCTTGTTATTAAACACACGCCTAAGACCCTACGCCAAAACTTCCAAAACGAACTCTGGTCTTGTCAAATAAAAATGCTAGGCGGAGGATGAATGATGATTTATGAAATTTAACTAAAAAGTATTCTTCTAACTAAGTAAAGTCATATTCATATCACAACTTTCGTAATTAGTTGTTATGTTTTTCATTATAGCATTTACAATGACATTAACAATAAGTACATAAGTTAGTACGTAACTGAATCGCACCTAAATATCAAATTTGTAAATATATGCAGACTCAAATGTGCCAACCAACAACAAAACGAAAATAAAATGGAAATAAATATTTACATAGCTCCTTCAACTATTTTTTTTATCAGAATTACTCTTGTAGGTACTATCGACGACACAGCTAGCTGACCATCCGTGCACTTTATGTGGATTGTAATAAGGTTCAATATAAATACAGGATGGTCAGTTAACTGTGTTGGCGTTTGTACTGGCTTCTTGATTGGCTATGTCTTAATTTTTTCTTTTGTATACACTTCGCCTCGCCTTCGGAAGGCGCGGCGCGGGTAGGCCCCCAACAAGGTGGGCTGATGACCTGGTCGCGGGAGTCCGCTGGATGCGGGTGGCGCAGGTCCAGTCACATTGGCACTCTTTGGGGGGGCCTAAGTCCAGCAGTGGACGTCTTTCAGCTGATATGATGATGATGATGACACTTGGCCATTGCAAACTATTTCGACCAGTGTCTTTAAATATATTTCGCAACACCCCATCCTCAGCTTTACCAAAATTGCATTTTTTTATTTTACAAGAATCCAACTCTTAAACAACTTAAACTTTGATAATACAAATAGCCGAGTCCCCCTCCAAGGGGCGACCCACAGGCCGAGCATCACTGATTATAAAAACTACCTAGTTGACTTTGCTCGTCAGGAAACTAGCATACTGAGTACGAATTAGACATGAGCCCTATTTTACAACTCTCAATATCTTCTGGATTCCTTCTATTATTCTTCTTCTTTCTATTCTCCATTTTCTTTCTATTCTTCTCCGCCTTCAGCTTCACCGTCTGTGGCGTCCGAGGCTTCTGGAATGGTGCTGGTGATGTCGGACACGGCGCTTTCTTCGCCGTCCGTGTGGGTGGCGTCTTCTGAAGTAATGGAAAACAAAAACATTTACAGTCTATCACTATCATGCGGCTCAGACACTAACAGTATAATAATGTCATGAATAAGTCAACCATAAGTCCATCATCGTCACCCAATAACCTGGTTAATTTAGATTCCATCAACCAGCAACAGTAGTCGCTTGCGGGTGCTGTCTCTGTGTGTACCCTATCAAGTCCCATGACACGGGCAGGGACAGCATCGGCTTGGAGTACCCCTTGCATTTCATTCAATTGACGAAAGTGCCTCTACGTGTTTTGCGAGTGCTGTCTCTGTGTGTCCCCTATCAAGTCCCATGACACGGGCAGGCACAACATCCGCTCAGAGGGTACTCCCGCAGGGTACTCTCGGAGGGTAAGGGGTACCTTGCATTTTCCAAAGTGAAAGTGCCTCTAGGTGTTTATAGTCGCTTGCGAGTGCTGTCTCCGTGTGTCCCCTATTAAGTCCCATGACACGGGCGGGCAGGTAGCATCCGCTCTGAGTACCCCTTGCATTTCATTCATTGACAAAAGGGCCTCTACGTGTTGCCTATGTGGTACTTGCAAGGGCTAAGACACTATTCTCTCGTGAGTGGGAAGGGTATGAATAATTATTGTCATTACTTCGTTCGGTAATAATCACTACACTGCCAATAGTGTCATCACTTCTGATAGTGTCTGGACCGCCTTAAGTACATATAGATACATTGTAACGATTGGCGACAGGTGTTGGGCTTATCAAGTCGAGTTTCATAATAAGTATAATACTTCTAATGGTTGTCGTGCGTGAATTTGCCGCCCAGCAGCACGTAGGTATTATACGTGCTGATACCGACCGCAGATTTTTTTCCGGTATATGATGCCTTCCCCTCAGCACATTTTCGAACGAAATCCAACAATTTTAACAATTTTTTTCCATACCTTTCCACCGATATTTTTGCATGGCCATTTTTTTGGGGCTTACATATTAATTAATCTCGCGTCAGAAAAAAAGCCAATATACAGCTGAGCCCACATGAAAATTATTATTATTTTGTTATTTTTAATTAACGCTGGCAACCTCTTCCCACCAACCGATCGGTAATTTTTTTTTTGCTTGCACTGGGAGTACGAAGCAACGGTTTGAAAAAAAATTAAAGTCGCTGAGCCACATTTTTTTAATTTTTTTACCCACCACACTTCACCCGCACCAACCGCCCGCGGCCTGCCAGCACGAAGATTATCGGAAAAGGTTGTTCAGGGAAGTAGCTAACGGAGTTTCAATACAGCTGAAGCCATATGACCGATTTGCGACCGCTAGCTCTTAGACTATCAGGAAGGCTGTATGCTTATTTGACGTCATAGACTCATAGTGGAAAAATATATTGAGAAAAATAACCGCGAATAGACTGGGTTTTGAGGTGACGATTTTGATATATAGATTTATTTATTGATACTTTATTTCACAAAGAAGATACAAAGACGGACTCGATGCCATGACATTCCCTACCAGTCTACCACTGTTGTTTATGTGAACTAACAGTTTTCCTAGCCTATAGGGTGTCCTAATGCTGGCCAAAGATCTCCTCTCTCGATTTCCACTCGTCCCGATTTCGACAAATCTGCGGCCAATCGTTGCGAAGAACGTCCAGGGGACCAATTTTTGACTTTCGAGCGCTCGACTCTTTCACTCGAAAACTGACAAAAATAATTATGAAATGCTAATTTGAAATAGCGAGTGGTAACGAGTTGTGGAGTTGGTATTTTATTTTATTGGTAGAAAGTGCGAGTCCGCCATTTTAGCACTAAAATAGTACATTTTACAACTAGTGTGAAAAGAATGTCTTTTTACCACTAGTACCGAGGTATCTTGCCACGAGCTGAAAGCGAGTGGCAAGACTCGGTACGAGTGGTAAAAGACATTTCACACGTGTTGTAAATGACGTTTTTTAATACAATTGCGAAAAATAATAAATTAATATATCATTGCGATAAAATATGCTTGCTTCGAAGTTATTTTTGAACGAACCCATACTTTACAAATGACACTGACAGTGACAACATACTATTGGAATCAGCGCCATCGGGTAAAAAATCTAATATAAAATTACTGCGTTTCGAAAGTATAGTTTGGAACTAAAAAGTAAAAAGCACTAGTTCGAGAAATTGAGCTTCTCGTACGCTACGCAGCCACAAAAAGTACCACTTTTTGAGCAACTGTATTAAAAACATATTTAGATTTGTTTGATTTTCGAGCGCTCGAAAGACAAAAATCGGTCTCAGGTCGTCCCGCCATCTCCGTCTCGGCCTGCCACGCCATCGCCTCCCATCGTGCGGCACCCACTCTGTGGCTACTTTTAGCCCACCGCTGGGGATGCATGCGGCATACGTGGCCAGCCCATTCCATTTAGTATATTGTCGGTTCTAACCGGTAATGTCTTCGGCGACCTCGTCGGCCTCCGTGTCAGAATCCCGCGCAGAGACCAGGGCGGGCTCTTCAGCCACCTTCACGTCGCTCGGGATGCCTAGGATCGATGGACCCGTCTATAACAATATAAAGACAAGACTAGAAATGGGTCAATCAATTTTTTCAGTCACTAGTTGCCACGGTTACGTCTTGAACGTGATTTTTTTTCCATCTTCTAGCCATCTTCTAAGCATGTTAGCATTCCTGAAACTACTGAAGACGTTATTACTGGATTCGATCACATGAAATTATACTTACTGAAGACTAGGCAGTATGGCCCATGGTCTTAGCCTGTCCGAATGGACGAATTTAAAAAAAAAAAAAAAATGTTAGCATTCCAAGTTGTAATTTTTCCCCCCATAAACGTTGTTATAGGCCTCTTGATCTTGACTAACGGAATAAATTAACAACAAGTAGTTGTCGAATTAAAACATTCGTGAGACATGTTGAAATAATAGTTACACGGTTCAACTGACGTATTAAATGTCACTACGGGCGACATCGTCGCACGGCGTTCGGAACGGGCGCGGGCAGTGATTTAAGCGACACCGCCGCGAAAACACTCATCCTGAAGAAGAACTCCCGAAGAGTTCGAAACATCTCGCCCGTAGTGACATTTAATACGTGAGTTCACCGTGTAATTATTAGTAACAAGTAGTTTGATACATTTGGTAAAATTTAATAATAAAAAGCATACATACCGGTGCAAAAGAGATTCTCGGAATCAATGACCCAACCGTCGGAGGGCTCGTAGATCCTTGCGACACGGAGGCGTGTGCCATGGTGCTTGAATACGGCGTTCGTGGCACGGCACGGTGGGCTGGAGAAGGCAATATCATTAGCAGTGTTATGTTATGTTATGTTATGTTATGTTATCAATATGAACGCTCCTTGACGAAAAGGAATGGGCTGCACAAAGTAACTAGCAATACTTTATGCACAGAACGTCCTTTGTCAAACAAAACCGATATTTGACAGCAAGAAAGCTCAAATCAAGGCTTTCTGCGGCATGTCAGCTGCTCTTTCGTCGGCGTTATCGTGGCACAACATTGATAATAATAGAAATAAAATTTCTTTAGTTGTGCATAAGTTACAAAACATGCGTAATAGAAATGAATCGAATTGTACCTACAACAATGCCTAAAAAGGTCGATATTCCCGACCACGAACTAGGTGGAACCTGTGCTCCGGGGTCAATAGTTATCTGTCCTTCAGTGTCAGAGTAACAAAGGTGGAGTTTGTATATGGTAATCAGAATTGCGGATGAATTACATTTACCTACTGGATTATTATTACAATCATCTGTAACAGGTTAAAATAACAAATTTAATTACTTAATCATCATCATCATCAGCCTATATACGTCCCACTGCTGGGCACAGGCCTCCTCTCATGTATGAGAGGGAAATTTAATTAATAATTCACCTGTTAACAAAGACTATGCAGAAACGTTACTTATACAAAATTTCAGTTTTGTCATACAAAATGTTGGTAAATAAAAAAGTACACAAATAAGTGGGCGTGATGCACGAGGTTGCTTAAACTAAGGGGAAAACACATTGACCCCAGTAACTACGTCAGTTGATAACACTGCAAACAGTGCCAGCAGCGTTCGGACAATTTGTATCTCGGAGACGCGCAACAGCCGAGTTTAGTCGAAGCGGCACAAAAATACCAGCACTTGGTCAAGTGAGGTTTGTTCAAATACAAATTGATATACACACAATGTACATGTAAAGTTGATAGGGTCGCAGGTACATTCGATTTGCTCCTGGTCGGACACGAGCGTGAGCATGTGTGTGGTGTCGTACGGCAGACCGAGCTTGTTCCTGACGTGCTCGATCTGACTGACGCAGTCTTGCCCCACTATACTAGGACTACATAACACAACATACATGTAAAGTTGATAGGGTCGCAGGTACACTCGACCTGGTCCTGGTCGGTCACGAGCGTGAGCATGTGTGTGGTGTCATACGGCAGACCGAGCTTGTTCCTGACGTCCACCTCGAACATCTGGCTCACGTCGTCTTTCCCAACTTTTATACTCTGAAAAACGTGGATATTACTTACTCATAATTGTTGTGGTGGTTGCAGATGCAAGTTGGACGGATTAGGTAGCGCTATTTCGTCGAATACAAGAAAGGCTGTATGTAGCACAGCGGCTCAGTGAACTAAAGAAAATTGTTCAAATCGAGCGTGACGTAACGTGTGTTGCTGCGAGCGTGTCCATCTTCAAGACGAAGTGATTTAAAAAGATGCATGTCATAATTTTCCATGCGTAGATACTTCTTAAATCAATTTAAATCAGCAAAATTCAAAGTACAAAGGGTACCTACAATAATAAACTGTCTAAAGAGCTATTACAACTCAGAAGGCACAAAACCTGCGCAGTGACGAGAATTCTGAGAGGACATTGCAAATTGAACAAGCACCTGTTTCAAATGGGTATGAAACAGGACGCAACTTGCAGGTTCTGCCAGGAGACAGAGGAAACAGCAATGAATATTCTCTGCTTCTGCGGAACACTCATGCACAAAAGAAGTATCTACCTAGGGCGGTACATAGTGCACCCAGAAGAGGTAAAACATACCACTGCCAAAAGAATCTGGAATTTCCTAGAGGCTTTAATGGTGAAATCTAAACAAAGGGCTGCCACAATAGATCACTTGCTGGTCGAAGCGGCATATAAAGGCCCACAATACAAGAACAATAATAATACATATTCAAAGTGTCTCACAACAACGCGTCCGAGATCCATCTCCCTAGAGCTCGCGACGTCGATCGGCGGGCCGGGAAGCTCCTTCTCTGGGACATGTTTTTCCTTATGGGTGAGCAAGTTTCTGCGGACATGGTAACCCTTGTAGGCTGCCTGTGAAGGAAATAGGTGAACGAGCCTATAATTTTATTGGCAAGTAGACTTTAAATAATTTAATAACGAGGCTTTTTTTTAATAGCAAGGCTTCTATTCATCCAAACTTGTACACTTAGGTAGCGTGAAATTTTTGATGGGTAAACAGGAATAGGGTTTGCATTATTCGTCCGTTTTTAGTATTCGTATAATATGAATAGTAAAATTTTCATTATTCGAATATTCGAATATTTCGAATAATACGAATATTTGAGAAAATAAAACAAAATTTCGATTTGAAGCCATGTAATATCAATTATAAAGTTAGATTTCAAAAAAGTTGTCCATTTAAGACCATTATACAAATTAACATTACTGAAATTATAATATTAGGTATCAAATTTCAATAGTCACAAAGTTTTTTTCTTTATTAGAAGTTTTATATTCGGTGAAGTCACTATTGTCCTCCATTTTAAGCCTTTCCTGTTCAACATGAGTAAACGAAGTCGATCTGCCAAAGAAAAAACGAATCAGTAAGAATATTTTTCACTGAATTATTTTGAATTTTTCTTAATAGTTTTCGTAACGCTGAATTTGTGAATAATCAATAGGATTATTTTGATCATGATATTCATAATCATTCCTGAATAAATACGTGTAATATAATATCTGTAATACTGTTTTTATTTAACTGATGCAATAAAAGTATAAATAAAGTTTTCAGACGTGGTACCTTTTATCGCATGTTACTGCCCTAGCTAGCTAGAATACAAATTGAATATCTAGTAATGTAAAATCATACATGATCATAATTTGCACGTAAAATAGGCATCAGCTTAATGTCTAATTATTTTCACCACAGTACTTAATGCGTACAAGAAAACAATTTACTTACATCACCCAGGCCAGCAGTAGCGTGTCAAACTAAAGACATGCACTTTATTTGTTAAAAACACAATGTTAATAGGTCCCCTCTACGCACGGCACAATAAAAACAATAACAACTAACTCCCAGAACTGCTAAGTACTGCTTATATGACCGTGACGGGATTAGCAGAGCCATAAACTTAAAGTAATATCTGACCGAAGCTTACAGTCTGACCGAAGCTTACAGGGAGAAACGAAAGCCACTTTACATGGCATTTCTTGACCTGCAAAAGGCTTTCGATTGCATCCCACGTCAGATGATCTTGTGGGCACTGATGGTGAAGAACGTGCCACAGGTCTATATTGACATCATCTGAGATATGTCATATGTACCGCAACTCGGTTTCTCTAGTGAGGACCGCCGTTGGCGACACAAAACACTTCCCTATTACAGTGGGTGTACACCAAGGCTCGGCCCTAAGTCTATTTCTGTTTAGTGTGGTGCTTGACGCCGTTACGTCGGAAATACAAGATCCGCCGCCGTGGTTGCTCATGTATGCAGATGACATCGCATTAACAGACGAGGTCAAACAGGCATTAGAGCATAAGGTTCAATGGAAGGGCTCGCTAAAGAACGGCTCTGTCTAAAACTAAATGTCGCAAAGACCGAATACATGGCCTGCGGAAGTACGGATCCCGAAATCCCGATCCTATTAAGAAAGGTGACGAATTTGACACGAAAAATGGCAAATTTATGTACCTAGGACCAGTACTGCATTAGTTTGGGACCATTAATCACGACATCCGAGCCCGAATCAGCGTGGCGTGGTCTAAATGGCTAGAGAGGTCACAGGAGTCATCTGGGATCGCAAAATACCACTTCGACTCAAAGGGCTAGTGTACAAGTGCGTCATACGACCAGTCCTGTTATATGGCAGCGAGACGTGGCCAGTTCTTGGAAGGCACACTCAAAAGCTACGCGTTACTGAAATGAAGATGTTGCGGTGAATGTGCGGCGTTACGCGTGCGGGTAGCATTCGTAACGAGTACATCGAAGGCAGCCTCGGAGTTCGTGACGTAGCGGATAAGCTCCTGGAATGTCGCCTTCGTTGGTTCGGTCACGTCTCTCGCAGGCCGTCGGACTACGCAGGGAACAAATGCCATGGGCTAGTTCTCGACGGCCCTCGACCCCGCGGCAGACCTAAGAAGCGATGGCTGGATGTCGTGAAGGCCGACATGAGCGAAAACGGGCTCACAAAAGAAGACGAAGACGCCCAGGGTCGTGCAAAGTGGAGGAAAGCGAGTAGGAAAGTGGAGTAGGAAACCTGGCAAAGGCTGGGATAACGCTAGGTAGAAAAAGAAGATAAACTTAAAGTCATACTAAATGTTTAGCAGATAGAAAAAGGATCCCGGGATTTTCGCATATGCATTTAAATAAATTGTAACTCGTCGAGTTGCCGACTTTCCCAGTATCATTACGAGTACTTCCAGATAAGGAGAAAATTTTAAGTTTTGGGTCTTTCATATTTGTGTTGTATATCAATTCCTTATAAATCTAGTGTAACATTCACCTGCAAAAACATTTTTTTATAGAAAACTTAATATTCGAATAATTCGAATAGTTCGTGTTGTATTATTCGAATAATATTTATGACGTATATTCGAATAATATGAATATTCGAATATTCGAATTGCAAACCCTAAACAGGAACAAGTATATACCTAACTACTTATAGGCTTGCTTAAAAATAAATTTTTCACCTGTCACGCTGTCATTTGTGTTTCCGAAGGGACAAAAGGCATTTTAGTCGAATAAGGGGGTAGTTATTTATTTGTTGCTTATTTTGCTCTTGTGCGTCGAATGTCCACTCACCTGTATCTTCTCCGTGGCCCGGTTGAGCTCGGTGAAGGTGGGTTTGGTCCTCTTGTATATTTCCAGCGTGTGCGCAGCCGCCACCTCCCACGGCTCTTCAGGCTTCTGCGCTAGACTCTGTTAAATAAACAATAACTACAACTTAGAAAAGTTGAAAAAACCCCCGACATTTTCATTTCATAGTCCAATATCTCAAAAACGGCTGAACAGATTTTGATGAATCGTAGCTAAGAACACTCGAGATGAAATTATGTATGACACAAAAAAACCGCATTCAAATCGGTCCATCTTTTTGGGAGCTACGATACCACAGACAGATACACAGACAGACACGTTAAACTTATTACACCCCTCTTTTTTCGGCGGCGGTTAAAAACAGCGATATCTTAACATGAACCATCATCCTCCTTGTTATTCCCAGTTGACCCCTAAAAGAGCTTGGGGTCCGCTTTCACACCTAATTCCAAGATTTGGCACAGGAACTAGTTTTACGCAAGCGACTGCCATCTGACCTTCCAACCCAGAGGGAAAACTAGACCTTATTGGGATTAGACCGGCTTTCTTACGATGTTTTCCTTCACTTCGAGGACTACTCGATACGAGCTATGGCCACCTTCTGCGTTCGTCTTCAGATCAGTTCGGCGGTGCCATATCATTGTGTTATCATTGTCACCAAACTTACGTAAATATCATCATCATCATCAGCCTATATACGTCCCACTTCTGGGCACAGGCCTCCTAATACGTAAATATAATAATATAATAAAATTTCAGGTTAAAAAGTTTCCTGTAGCCAAATTTTGAAGTACAATAAACTTACGTACGAATAGTGCTAGTTATTATAAAGCACACTACAAATACAAACGATGCAATTGGTCGCACCAACTTCCTATAGTTAAAATGAAAGGAATTTCTATCTCATTCCATCTAATGCAAGTTGTTGTGACAAATTGCTAGATGCGTAAATGCTTTTAAGAAGGTGTCGAACCTGTGCAAGAAGTTGCTTCCTGTACCAATAGTCGCGGTAGGCGTTCCTCGCTATCTGGCATACTTTCGCGGTCATTGCCTCGTCTATATCAGGATACCTTTGCAAGATTTTCTTCAGGATCTGAGTTTCTTTCACGTTCTCTGGCGGAAAAAATAACATTAACAAAAAGCCGTGGTTATGCTGTGTTGCGATCGAGAGACGGGTATTTGTTGAACGAGGGAGCGTAGCGAACGAAGTTATCTGCTTCATCTTGGATCAAAATTATTTTTTATGTCCGTTTTTGCAGCTGTTCTCTTCAGGACGCATTTCTCAACCAATTTGGTACCTACATTATACCTAGAGAAAATAGATACCTAAACAGCTCAGGTAAAATTTGAGATTCAAACTGGTTTGGGTTCCAACTTATGCATTTTAAGCTGGCTATTCACGACCATTCCATCAAGCCGACTGAAGCGCGACAAGCGGTTCATGAACGTCGAAATTGCAGCGTTTTAAGATAGAAGGCGCGGCCAGTTGGAGCCAAACGGAGCGTCAACGCGCCATCCGAATGGAACGGTCGTGAATGTCAAAATTCAACGTTGGAGCCTCAACATCAAGGTCCATCCATTTGGACGCACATTTGTTGCGACAAATGGCGCGCTAGTGAATGCCGAAATAACACACGACCACGAGCATATGACAGAGCTACCGTGACCCGCCCACTACTGTAGCCACAAATAATCACAATATTACGGCCATTAGTTTGGATGCATATTGCCTTTTCAAAATTCAAATTCAAAACATATCATCATTTCAGGAACTAACTAATATTACCTGCACTTATAACGAAGTCGGGAGTCCGCTAGATGCGGGTGGCACAGAACTGGTCACTTTGGCATTGATTGGGGAGGCCCTAGCTATGTCCAGCAGTGGACGTCTTTCGGCTGATATGATAATGATGACGATGATATGAGAAAAACAAAAAAGTGTCACGAAATGGACAACATACGGCCGGGTTCTATAGCCAGCGAGGGGAAGACCAGCCCCGTCATTCTCTAACTTGTTTTAACCTTACCACACCTTTCACCCACTAATACAATTTGACGACGCGATTCGTAATAACTAAGCGTAATCCGAGGTCTATAGACCTCAGTTTCGTTAGGCGTGGCGGGCTGAGGCATATAATTGAGTTCCGAATAACCCAACCTGAATCCATTTGGTAAAGAAACATTTGACGCAGAGACAAACGACGCGGTGCCTACGTGAGTGCTAAGCTTTAGTTTTGTAGTTGGATTACCTACTACTTATACGTAGTCACATTGAGTGTGTAGGCAAAGTGCGTTGAGTTGAGTCATATAAAAACAAAACGGCGAAAGAAAAGGTCGAGGCTAAGAATGTCGCTCGCGCAATGCAACGCCTCAAAGCCAAGTACCTACTTAAGTATAGTTATAAGACTTATAAAATGCATGCAAGTTGCGCACGGCAAAAGGATAATATACATTTACAAGCCTTTTAAGAATAAATGGAGACACCTTAAATTCGTCCTAATTTGGTTGCTACTTGCTACTCAAAGTATTTGCATAATTGCATCATTTCGATGGGTAGGGGTCGGGTTGCATAAAGTTTAAAGTCATATTTTTGGTAGGCATACCTACGTGGATTCGTCATACTCATCACTACGCATAACTGTAAATAGTTATACATTTATGCGCATAACGTTTTTAGTCATAATGTTTTAGAACATATTGTGTAATGCGCATAAATTATTTAAGCATACTTTATAATGGACATAAATTGGTTGCTCATAAAACAATTTAACCATACTGTATAAACGCATAAACTGCAAAAAAAGGCTTATGCCTGTTTTTCTTAGTAGTAAATGAAGATCTCGAATCAGAAGCAAGTAAGTTACAAAGTTGTCTTTTATGTTGGGTCACAGTAGCAAAGGGCGATCAGTATGAAAGTTTACAAACAAGTTTTATCTAATAACAAGTTTTTCTGCTCTTTTATAAAAAAACAATAACCTCGAAGACGAAAGCGGGAGCTCCCGCTTTCGTCTTCTAACCTATCCGCGACCCGAGTCAGTTTTGCCACAAGTCCCTGTTCCCTACTGCCTACGTGAAAACTTGAACTTTAAACACCACTAGTAGCATTGGTTGATCTCAGAGAAAAGTTTATTTGACGGCCACCCTCTGTTTTGTTTTTTTATCAAATTTCAAATTTTGTTATCATCAATATTATTATAATTATCAATATTATGACTAAATAAATTTATGACATTCTACATTATGGTTAAACAAAATATGACTCCGTTTAATAATGACAGCGAACAATTATGCCATAGTATAATTTATGCCAAAAAAAATATGAGCATCAATTTTATGCGTAATGTTGTATGACAATAGATATTATGACAATAGTTGTTATGCCACTAGACGGCCACCCCATTTGGATGCCTAAAGTTGCGGACGATCCAAAATTCTGACATCAAAGGTCTGCATTTACAAGCAAGTCAAGTTAAGACTTTTGGAAAGGTATATTATTTTAGGTTGTAACATGATTTACAAACTCGTACCTAAGCAGGATCCATTCTAAGGAGCTTAACTTACTAGATTGTCGTTTAATATTGATTGATGACTTGACTAAAGTTCACAGTTCTTCTTCGTTTCCTCTAAAGGCAGCTATACGTCATGGGTCGACCCCATAAAGCCTGCATGTTTATTTCAATCTATTTAATTTTATCGTACACCTATTCCAGCGACCCTCAGGCGGACGCTTGTTTTTCTAAAACCAAATCCTTCCCTACCCCCGCGGCCGCGACCATTACTCAGTCCACCCTGTGGTCACATAGGCTAACAACCCTTACCACTCCCTTCCTCCGGCTCAGTCTTCTCAATCTCCTCCTGTATAATGGAGGCTACCGTCGACGCCTGTATCGGCATCATGCCAGCCGCCTCCAGGTGCTCGGTCACGGAAGGTCGGCAGTCGCAGAGGTCATCCAGGATCTTCACCGCCATGACTCCGTGCTCGCGGGTGATGATGAGCACGGAGAGGTAGTTGGCTATGAAATCGAAGAGCTTCCCTGGCTGCGCGCGGAGGACCTGTGGATTTTAGAACAGGGGGCTTCTTTAACTAAGATGGCATCAAACGAGTACACGCTTGCAAGCCTAGGAGTGTCACATGCGGTATGTTACAAGCGGCATTTCAAGTCTCTCGTCGACAATCATCATTAGCTTTGTGCATCCATGAAAAGATGATATAAGTAGCGTCTATGTTATGCCGATCACTTTGGCGCTTATGGAGTTGGATGTGTGGACGCCGGGCCCATTTTCAAAACTGACCTGAATACCAACTCGCGCATTTCTCTTCGCAATTTCGTAGCAACGTCATGTACTATTCGCACCGAACGGGCCCCGGATCGGAGCGCGCCTGAGCACATTTTACAAGTTGCCAAAGCAATTTGAAGCTTTAGTACAGATGTTACATTTCATATTTAATTGGCTTAGCGGCCGGTCACCTCCTCGCGGACGTAGACGGCTGTGCTCGGCTGTTGTCGCATCTGACCGGTCGGCTACCACCGGGTCCTTGCGCATCCGTTACGATGCGGCACCACGCGCCCCGGCCTGGCCTCGGTGGGAATTGTACATACAAGTTACATGTAGGTACCTCTCGTGTAATATCGGACATGAGTTCTTTGAGGCCTTCGGGAACGGTGAATACGTTAGCACAACCATGTTTTTGCAGTAACTCATTCATACTTATATTATTTTCTAAATTATTGGCAAAAAACAACAATTTCATCAGACGCTGACAGATCGAGACAGATCTTTAGGACAGGAGTTGTCAAGTCGTTAAAAGAAAATAGTTGTAGCCCGGCTGCTGAGTGAATAAAAAAAAACTATTTTTATAAGTTATTGTGTGGGGGATTATTCATTATTATTTGTAAGTTAATTATTTAAGGAGTAAAAATGACAAATAATTTACTGTTTACGTATTTTCGTGACGGTATTTTCACTGAATGAATCTTAAATTGAAGAATTTTTCGTCATATTTGCCTCGATTATGCCGTAGAATCATGTTGATCGATGTATCAAGGTCTTTATGACGTAAAGTGAATGACGGAGATGAAGTTCGTCATAATTTGTAAACGCCACCAAGGTTTTTATTTTTAAAATTATTTTCACTCACGGAAATGTTTATCTGACTCACATTTGTGAATGTGAGAAGTAATTCCAATGCTACATTTTAGATCTAAAATGTGATCAATTTTTTTTCTTCGAACTAAGTATCAACAATCGAACTTTAGATACGTAAACACTCAGTTCTTGAATAAAAATAAATGATATCTTATCTGATTTCGAACACAATAATAGTACCTACTGGGTTTACAGTCGTGATGTGGACGACCTTGTCCACACTACACACGCTTCTAGACAAAAGAAAGAGAGTGGCCGTGACGAACGAGACAAGACTAGGCAGCCCGGTGTGTTCTGGCCAAAATATTGCAGAAATCTTTACTAATACAATAATAAAAGCGAAAGTAACTCTGTTTCATTAGCTTCTCACGCTTAATTCGCTGAACCGATTTAGACAGTGCTTAGTTGTAGACGTTATTTTCCATTACATGTAGCGCACTGCAATGGTTTAGGCACCATCCAACCTGCCTGCAAACATCGCTAGGTGCTGATCCTCACCGACTCCTCCATGGGAATCATCATCATCATCATGATATGAGCCGAAAGAAAAGAGTGCCAAAGTGACCGGTCCTGCGTCACCCGCATCCTGCGGACTCCATCAACCTTTACCAGGTCATCAGTCCACCTTGTGGGGGCCTACCCACACCGCGCCTTCCGGTACGCGGTCGCCACTCGATAAACTTTCCGCCCCAACGGTTCTACGTGCTATGTGCTCCGCCCACTGCCACTTAGGTTTAGCGATTCGGAGGGCTCGATAGTTTAAATACAGATAGGTAGTTTATGTGGGTGGCGCTTGCGCCAGGGGGGAGCATATATCAATATGAGGCATATTATATCAGGATGAGGGTCTTCCGCGTGAATTTAACGATTTACATTTATGGAGATAGTAGTAGTTTATGTTTAGAGAACAGCTTTTTAAATGGTATGGTTGCTAGACGTGGCTTAGACAAGGAAATATATACGAGTATAAGGGTCATACAGGCTCAACAAAACAACGACTCTTCATTCTTCTGGTCAATTTATTTAATCATAGGTCAATTCCACAGCTTCTGGTGTTAAATTATAGAGGTCCCCTGAGTCACCGTGATTGTTTTAGGACATCGCTTCACGATATATGCTCTAGGTACAAATAAATAAATTAACGGTGTAAAGACTGTAAAGGGTTTACGTGCATAAATTAAATGTTTTTATTCGCATAAAATTTAATAAGACGTCGTTTATGCGGATTAAGACTTCGACCAAAAATGCAGCTTTAACAGACCTACACTTTCGCTATGTCTACAAGAAATACGCGAACTTAAATCTCTGCCACAAAATCGTAAAATGCCTACCTGTGTGGTCTGTCGGCTGGCAAAGCGATGTTTTGTTTAATGGGACATTCATTAGACCGCAGGAATTTCACCGTTTAACCGCACTTAACACTTTTTATGAGCGTGACATACTATCACTTCAAATCATACAAAATATGCATTCTTTGATGACCACTTTGGCTTAGTCGGTGCCACTGCCTCCAAAAGCGGTTTCGGGTTCGAATCCCGGTAACACATTACCGACCTTACTACTTAACTTCACATTCAAATCGGTCGTAAAACCAAAACTTATATCAAAAGCATACTTAATAAGATAAACGATTACGTACATCATGATCATGAAAAAAGAAGGGTCTTCACTGTGGCAATGTATTTTCTTAAGATTGTGACATTGAAATGATATAATTATGTAAGTCCTGTTTTGAAAATATAGTTCCTCGCCAAGTTTTTTACGCCAGTTCTTCTCGTGACTGAGGTTTTCTTTCAGAACCAGCGATAGTTTATCGATGTCGGCGAGAATTCATGATTTGGCTGAGTCATGAGTTACATCCGCCATATCGTTCAAAATCCACCATTTAACGATTCGCCTAGTTACGTTTAGGCAGATCATGAACTTCCTAGGTATGTCATTAAACGCCGGCATTTCATGACGTGGCCAAGTAACACCCGCCAGCGACATTTAGGCTGATCATGAAATTCCTAGGCATATCCTGAAACGCCACGGCCCAAATAGCTCGTCTATATGTACTCGGCTGCCCACCCCTTTCTTCCCAGAGCGGCGTCTGCAGTAATGTAGGTACTATTATAAGGCTCAATGTAAGTTTACAGTTCAAAATCAAAGCACTAGACACAGTCATTAAGAAGTTAATTTACGGTTAAGCGTCCAAACGACATTTTTGCAAATCATGTGACGTTTTGAGAGTGTGATCCTCATTTCTCAAGAACAACATTTCTTACGCATCATTCTAAAAATACCACGTCAATATGGAAAAGCCGACGTTTTATAGATTAGAATCAACGTCACGGATTATTTTGGTAACTTGATTTGAAATGGGCATGTCCCCGCATCATAGTTACGACAATTCGAGTGAACCTACTATTTAATAGACACTTAAATGTATTTCCATTTATAACTGGTATTTTTTGCAATAGTCATGTTGACTCATATTCAAATCAGCAACTTTGTAGGAAACGTCATAAACGCTCTCTAAATATAAGAAGTTTGTAGGGGAATCGGAAAAGTGACGTCATGATTTTCTATGATTCAACAGCGTCCATTTAAGGGGCTACCCGAGGTTTCCATCGATTTTTGACAAGTTTTGAATCGTATCTCCTACTTTTGCACTACAGATAGAAGTAGAAATCAAACGGTTATCGGTTCTTCAATCTTTTATCTCCATTCTGGTCTACCGGATTTTGAAACAAATGAATACTTAATTTTGTATGATCTACATTGTCTAAAATAACACTTATTTTGTATCTCTATTGACGTGAAAGATCTAACACATACGAAATCTACATTTTTGGGTTCGTCTGTGACGTCCCTAAAAACTGGTCTAGGGTTTTCTTTCTAAACCAATTAACACAAAAGTTATGGCCTGAAACCGGTTTTTTGGCCTAAAATTGTTCAACTTTGATGCCAAATATCTCGAAAACAATGATCTTTGAAGTAAATATGGGAAAATACATTGCTTAAAGCCGTTGTTGTTAACATAATAAGCTACAAAAAACCTAAGAACACCAAGGGATTCAGATCGAAGATACGATCCCATACGCCAATTATGGGAGCCCCTTAATTAATTTTTTATCTTTTAAATAGCGATAAAAGCATATAAAATACAGGCTTTTTGCCCGCGATTTCGTGCGCGTGGAAGGCGTTCATACGTATCTCCATAGGTACAAACTTCCGCCTCCAATTTCACCACCTTAAGGGTTGACTTTTGGGATAAAAACTACCTATCCTATGTTCTTTTTTTATACAACGACGGTGGCAAACAAGCGTACGGCCCTGATGGTAAGCGGACACCGCAGCCTATAGACGCATGCAACTCCAAACCTTCCCCGGAATTCCAACTATCTCCATATTCATCTCAATTGGTTAAGCAGCTTAAGCGTGACAAGGTAACAGACAGACAGAGTTACTTTTGCAGTACGCAAGTATAAATATAGATAAGTATAAAAATAAAGGACTTAATGGGCCTTTTGTTTATGTATGTATGTAAGCACTTTATTGTACACAATAACAGGTTAAGGAATATACATGTCACACAATAGATCAAAGTACAAAGGCGAACTTATCCCTATAAGGGATCTCTTCCAGCTAACCTTTGAGCAATTGAGAGGAAGGTAGGTAGAACGAGATAGGCAAACTTATACCGTGTACAAAAACAGAGAAAATGAAAGCAAATCCTAATTAGTATTAATTCTAGACAAATAAAAACATGCCAATACATATATAAATATACAATATAAAATATAATACACACTAACATATGTAACTTATATATCGCAAATATACAATAAATAAATAAATACCATATTCAACCAATTCACAAGTCATTGGAAAGCCACAACTTCTTCAAATTCATCTTAAGTGACGCAACAGACTGCGACTGTCTCAGCGACAAAGGCAACTCATTCCACAATTTAACAGCGCGCGCAGTAAAAGATCTGGAGTATGTTCGCGGTTCTGGAGTATGTTGTTTATGGGTACGTAATGTAAGAATAATCGAGAACGGCGTTTGTTTTGTATTGCCAACGAGAGAATTTGTTTGTCCAAAGGAAAGCCCGGTTGGTAATTGACTTGGTGTTAATGCGGGAAGTTTATTCTAGTGATTAACGAAATATTTCATTAGAAACGTTAAAATACATCAGATGAGGTGCGAATGGGTATTTTGCAAGATGAGAAGGTGGAAACCGCAAGGTCTATGCGAAAAGTTCGACAGTTTCAATCTTGATTCTCTATGATCTGATTAGATATTAAAGTGTCCGCCATTAGTTTAATTTCAGTTCTTTACAAAAAGGATAAAGGGAGTTATCTGAAAGAGTAAAACAATATAGTACGAACACATAATTCTATGAATCCTGTTAGGTAGTTATAATCGGGGAAAGTCCTGATGGGATTTGCTTTGTAAATAAATACCCCTCGTAAGTCCCAGATAGATTTTTGCGATTTTGAATTTGGAACCTTCGTTAATTCTATTATAGTTCAAACCCCGATTTGTACTTGTACTACACTTGTGTTGTGTGTTGGGATTACGAGGTTAGACAGTAAAACTTAAAACAAATGTTCATTATTGCTTGCCAAATCGTACGAAAAAGAAACCAACAAAAGCAGTTAGGAAAGAGTTTAAATAGGTATTTATTTAGGCACCTATAAATACATTCTAGGCTTGGATATGAGCGCTCCGCCACTGCCAACTATTAGGTACGTAGGTAGGTATAAAGATCATACACTCCTTTAAACATATAAATGTGTATACATATAGTTATAGGTAAGTATATTTATTACCACCACTGCAACGTATTAAAACAAAATGATGAATAATCCTTTTGTATTTTGTCAACCACTTCCCTGAAGAAACATTACAAGTACCTATACTGCTTGAATCGTCAATCAATTGCGCTGACTCACTGAGTTGAATCAACATTGTATACACGTGGAGAACTAGACTATGGTATGGCACACATTGTTCAATCATCTCCCAGACTATATAAAGCAGGAACAAAAAGCAGTTTATATGCCAAGAAACTGAAATTTTTTCTTGCACAAAAATGTTATTACACAATGAATGAGCTTTTTGATGACAAGCTTTAGCAATATCTTAGTATTCTATTGATTAAAATCATCTGTTCCCTATCATTAGTCCATTCGTTTGTAACTAGATTTTAGGCATAATAATTATAGTAGTTTGCCATAAAGCTTATCTCTAAGGTTTTGCAACACCCTTCCAGGGTCCATGAGATACTTTTGTGTTTTATACATGTAAGAATTGTATTTGTTTACCATGGTGCAATAAACGCTTGACTGATTGATTGATTGATTGTTATTTTTTTTTTTTGCCTTCTTTTCACGTCAGAGAAACGAGGCGTGTTTTGTTTTATCCCTAGGCCTTATTAGCGGTGGCCTACTGATTGGGAAAGGCGTCCCCATATTATTGTTTATTGTTTAACGATTCATTCACTGACCTTACAAAGAAAGATTATAGTACATCGCTCTACATAACGAATTATTTAGTTTGACTGTGGAGGCGAGGTCGATTTCTAACTAAGTATTCATATTCATTTATTATGTCATGCATGCATAATAAGTTGTTACATTTTTAGATGAGACTTATTAAGTAGTCATATTTTTATAAGTTTTCATTGACATTATTAATTTATTACATCAGAACGGGAGTTGATTGCTTTTAGGTACCTACGAACGCAAAACATCCTCGTTAATTAAGATAAATAGAGAAATAGACAAATAAATTGATCATCAATTTTTCAGTTGCGACCGATAACAATATCGCCACATAAAATATACCTATACTGATATAAAAATACAGTAAAAACTGGAAAAAGGAAATGAGTGTATCATTACATCATTAGATTAACAATTCACAAATTGGCCGTAACTCAAATTAATTCATTATATCACTAAATTATGTGCTTCCCAAAGCGAGATAATGACATGACATGATGACAGTGCACACACCTCTTTGTCTATAAACCAATTTCGCCTGAGCTCTGAACCTTCGCAATGCGCCTATTCTTCCTACAGGCTACTAGGTCGGCGGTGGTTCCGTGCTAAACTGGACGGGTCAAGTTACTTCGGAAGTTCTTTACATATTTATCCCGCTACCGCTCAATGATCGTTTTCGCAGTTGTTTCTATAATTTAACGACATGCGAATTCAAATCTTATTCTCTACGCACAAGAATGCGTTTTTATTTCTTTACGATCTTATTGTGGTTTCGCGAGCGTATTTGATAATTTCGCTTCATTACGACTGGGTCGCGACAGCGGTTAGACATGGAATTCGTTATATTGCGATAGCGTATATAAATACGTGTAGACACGTGAGAACATATGTGTTTTGATTTTGATAACGGTGTGTACAAATAGTACAGATAGGGCTCTGTTGAAACGACGGACACGTTTATACGACGTAAAGAAAACATGTTTAGAACCTTTCAATACAATTGTGAAGCAGACGTGTGTTAAACAAAAGAAAAACAACGAAAACAAAAGTGGTATTCAGTAAAATCTCGTAGTTGGTGATTTGACAAGATGGAGGTAGCCACGGCAAAAGCAATCGCCGGCTTGGCGTTGGGACTTGGATCCTTCATCACCGGTATGGTCCCAGCCGGCATATCTGAAGGCACAAGACAGCGACACCCTCTGACCATCTCCTGTCTTCTCTGCTTCGGAGCTGGCGTTCTTCTAGCAACCTCTCTAGTCCACATGCTGCCCGAAGCAAGAGAGGATCTCCCTCAGTTCGCGGAACTCCTTTTATGCGTCGGATTCTTCATAGTTTACTGTGTGGACGAAATAGTGCACTTTTTCTACGGGAGTGGTAACAGTCATGGCCACCAAAGACAGACTTACGGGACCGAGCAGACGAGTCTGTTGCGAAACCATGATGAATTAAGAAATGCTGATGGTGAACTGGACACCAGGAAATGCTGTGGTGACACGGAGAACCCTAGGATGTGCCATGTCAGTCACACGGAACCCTGTAATAAGACTTCTTCTGGATTCCTTGGACTGCTGACTGCGTTGTTTGTTCACAGTTTGCTAGAAGGACTAGCTATAGGCTTGCAAAAAAGCTCTTCACAGGTGAGCCTTGTGTTTTTTATTTCATGACTAAAGCCTTGATCTGAAAGATATATGCTGTTGGTGGCCAACGGGTTGCGGCTGGTCGGTCTTCTTCATCCCAGAACGCGTCACTCCTCACAAACTCCCCTGGTATATTCAACTCGTCCGGGTCAGACTTGCTTCCTGGCTGTGTGGTGCCTGTTCAAGATCATGTTGTGATGCTGAAGGTTTTTTTATGTACAAGGGAAATGGCGAAGAAAATTGTTTTTACAGTAAACATTAAATGCATTAATATGCAACACCAAGTAACTATTTTTAGTCACAAGAAAGACTAAAGTTACATCAAACTCGTACGAGTACGACACAAAGCGTAAACATCTGGACAGTGCGCCAGATTTCTCATTGCGTTGATCATCGAAACAATGACACTGACTAATATTTAATTTGGTTCAATTGTGTTCAGGGAGATATCAATGCATTGTTATTATTTTAACTCGCGTATTATTTTGTAAACATTCGTTATCTTTCCTGGAAATACGTATGTATATTCTCCACCTACTAACATAATTTTTGCTATACCTACTTAATAACTACTATTTGCTTTGTCGAAAACCCAGTTCTCGATTTATTTATTAACAAAAGTCGTCCACGCCTCATTGTAAATGATGTTCTCGTGAGTTACTTTGGTTTTACAAAATGTATAACACGTGGGTGTAAGTGATGACATTGCATATACAGAAAAATAATGATTGCCCAAATGAGTCGAATAAATTAGTTTTCACTGCTTGTAAAATACGTCTTTATGGTGTCTAGGCTGCATAAAAAGGCTTTTAGTAGTACTTAAATAAAGTAAAAAGCGCCTTGGAGGACCACACAAGTTCTAAGAGCACGACTTGAAATAATTATGATAACATACAATATTGCATTTTTGTTTAATTTATTCGTAATTGAAGTGTCTGAAGTATTTATCCCAGTTTATCCTCTACTTTATACCAACGCCTGGCGCTGATCGGATTTTTTCTCAGTAACTTTAAAGGATCAGTCCAAGTTGGCTCAGTTTGGGTTGCGCAGGATGGTTACACAACGCTTCTGGAGCTAAATACTGCGAGCCATCTGGTTGCCTCTCGGACACTGAAACTACGCGTCATTGCTATAACCATGTACTTACCAACATACAATTTATATGATACAACTTATTAACTGTATGTACATCTAATCGGTATCATGTCCCTCCCATATAGGTCAAATGCTCAGCCAGAGTCTGATAAATGATGATAAGTTGATAACAAATTCGTTGTTGAAGGTCAATAAACTATTCTTTATTAGAAATCGTAAAGTAACATCGTTGAGAATCCTATCCCCGCACTCTATCCAAAACTTTGAGTAAATTATGTCCAGTGAATACCAGTAAAACCAACTTTGTCCTCTGACTATAAAATACTTATAAAGAAAGTACTTAAGTGGTTTTTGAATACGTTTTTTCATCAGGTTTTATTTACTCTTACAATTGCAGAAGTACTTATACCCTAGTGTCAAGTTAAACTGGCATTAATCCCGTTTCATCTCTTGGGCGTTGTGAGAGTTGACTAGGGCAATAGGGTGGTAGTGCGTTGCGGGTGATGGGCTGGCAAACCATCAATGCAATATCACATTAAGTAGCTACCACCAGCAGATAATCGTTTTTTTTAAACGGTGAAGTTAAATCTAATAATCACTCTCCCGTTTTCGCCATCCAGCAGACACTACCCTCTTCATTCATCTGTCCATCTGGATGGACCCGTCCAAAAATACGTTTGCCAAGTCGTTGCGAGAGTTTCGAGAACCCACCTACTCCACCAACCATTGGTTTCCATTCCATTTTTTTTGTAAGACTATTGTATATTTCAAAAACATCTTAAAACGCTAGGAGCGTTTTAAGATGCTGCTTCCGACCGAACGACAAGTATTTTCACGGCTCTTTAGAAAATATATTGATAAATTATTATATACCTAAAATCTGACCGTTTGGTATTCCGAAACAATCACTTGTTTTGCAGAACTTTCAATAAGTATGTAAGTCGTCTTCTCTTCACTGATTTTTGCGGTGCCCAACAGGGTCCACAATTAAGTTTTATTGTCACTTAATAACTAAAACTTAAGTTTACCTAAAACCCTGTAAACTAATATTGTGGAATGCAATAAATGATTGAGTATTGAGTATTGAAAACATGAATTTATTTATGTCGGTATAATCAAAAGTCGCCACTTCGCCAGTGGGTTCGTGTGAGTGGGCGAAGATCAAGCTAACATTAACGAGCGATCGGGACAAAAACTTTAGGATTATAGTCGTACAGAACTACTAGCAGGAAAATAATAGAAAATAGGCGTACTACGTTTTAGTCGCGCTTTGTTCGTTACACAGAGCGTTACTAACCAAGTCTAAATGTTATAGTTGTAGGTGAATAACTACTTAGCGTATTTACTAATCTAGATTGGACTTCCTTATAAAAAGCGCTGAAAGGCATGAGTGTGAATATAAACGGACGAAAGAGTCTCTTGTAAATAAATCTCCTTGGACTCTGCATTTATGTCTAGTTTTGTTTTCTTTCGGAAAATGTTATAAACATATACAGTGTGTATATTTGATATTACCTCAAATTGTAACCAGAGGTACCTACGTGTTATTTATTTTATTATTTTATTTTATTTTATTAAAAATATGTATATATATATATTGAAACAAACAGCCTTACAAAGATATTATTACGTGATAACTTAATACAATATAGACCTATAGTTTCCAAAGTAATTTTAACACATTAAACAATGTTGCGTACTTAAGTAAAAATATCAAACTTATTTTGTTTTAGCTTTAGTTACTAACAATTGCCATTACAAAGACGTATTTATATAAATATGTATATACCTAGAAGTATGAGCGAAAAATGTTTTTACACCAGATAAATTTCAATCTTATGCTTAAAATAAAATATAAAGTGAGGGCTATGAACCGATATTGCAAGAAAAAATTAAGTTATTCTAAACCACCAATTAAGCGTAATTAGTTTTTGAAAATGTATCGAGCGGCAATGTATTGCGTACACTGTGACATGATGACAAATCGGATGACATGTGACAATTTATTCATTGCGTGCTGAATTATTTTGGAAGAATAAAGATGGTGTTTAAGAAAAAAAAATCAATATCGGTTCCCAGCCTTAACACCAACCTCTGGTTACAATTTGAGGTAATATTAAATATACACACTGTATAACTTTATGTAGGAAGCATAACCGGAGCTATTAAATGTCTTTCTATGACTCACTTAGCATTAGCAGACTAATAAGTATTCATAACCTATCACACTGTTTGTCAGGCACGACGGTTTGGGTTTTCGCAAAACCTCGTGGAATCAGGGGATGCGTCATTTCGCACTTGTTTGCTTAATGCATGCATTGCATTACTCTGCATGCATTGAGCAAACAAGCTAACTGACACTTCGTGAGCTCTACAAGGATATCAGCAAGCAGTTGATGGACGCAACGAGTAACTCTCGCGCAGGGATCTTTCTCGCTCCCACTTACCTACATTGTAACTACCCCACTAACTACTTCATCTTTTTTCCCAGGTGTTATTACTTCTCGGCGCAGTGGCCTCTCACAAGTTCGTGGTAGGTTTCTGCCTGGGCGCCGAGCTGTGCGCGGCCGGCCGCACGGCGCGCGCGCACATAGTGTGCGTGATGCTGTTCGCCGGCGGGTCGGTCGCGGGCATCGCCGTCGGCGCAGGCTTGGAGGCTGTGCAGTTGGTGCAGGACTCTGTGGCTGTGCCTATCATGCAGGTATGTTGTTGTAAACCCCCAGAAACGAATCAACACACACCCCACCTAGCCCAAAGACACAAAGTTACAAATACAATTATAGAAATATTCGCAGGTCGAATGACCTGTTGTTATTAGTCAAGCGTCTCATCATGTCAGCCGAAAGCCGTGCTGAACATAGGCCACCCCAAAGAGTGCCATTGCTGCCAGTGCTGGATGCGGGTGGCGCAGGACCGGTCATCAGACCGGTCCGGCTCCACCCGCATCCAGCGGACTCCCGCGACCTTTACCGGGTCATCAGTCCACCATGTGGAGGGTCTACCCACGCTGCGCCTTCCGGTACGTGGTGGCCACTCGAGAACCTTTCCGCCCCGACGGCCATCGGCTCTACGTGCAATGTGCCACTGCCACTTAAGTTTAGCAATTCAGGGGGCTATATCGGTAACCTTAGTTCTGCTGCGTCTCATTCCCGATGCGATCACGCAGAGAAATTCCAAGCATGCCCCTCTCCATTGCCCTTTGGGTGTCTTTAACCCTTTTTTGGGGCCCATAGTAGGCCACGTTTCGGTAGCCATACATCATCACTGGCAACACACACAGGTCAAAGACTCGTCTAGAGACACTGCGGAATATTGGACGAAAAGATGTGCCGTAGCTTCCCGAACGCTGCACAGCCGAGTCGACTCCTACCACTCATTCCGATCGCTGACTCAACTGGGCTCGACCTAGCAACAGCTAGGAAAATGTTTTTGATAGTAAAAGTCGCTCAACCAGTGGTTCAGGACACGTACCTCTACTGTTTAGTGTATCTGAGTCGTCTACTACACGCTGGCTTCCTGATGATACCTATGCCGTTTATCTAACTAATATAATTGGGGTTGAAAGTTCTTCGTGAAGGTGCCGTTACAAATCCGCGTTTTTTTTTCTAAGCCTATGTAGTGTCCCACTGCTGGCCTCCCCCTTAGATTTCCAACCACCCCGATTCATTGCCCATTCTGGCAGTCGCTTTGAAATACGTCCAACTCATCCCGCCATTTCCCCCTCGCCCGATCACGGCGCCGTTGCCCCAATCCACGACATTAAATTTTAGTAAAAGGTTGAATAGGGGACTGGGAGTGGCGTAGTGCTCGGTCACGGTGGGGGCGAGAGATCCAAGTGCGTCTTCTTGCTCTCACACCACACCGCTGCCGCTGCCGCTGGAAGTCATGGTTGAACCCTAACATTGAAACATTGCTTTTACATTTTACACTCAATGCCATACTGCGCGGCTATCACGCGAAGGCGCGCGAGCTCTCTCGATTTTTTTCGCACAAGAACATTTAGAACAAGAGTTAGTTATAGTGCGAGACAAATCGAGGTAATATCGCGGCCGTGCTGATGCGACATTTACTTACCTCTAACTACATACATACATTCACGCCTTTATTCCCAAAAGGGGTAGGCAGAGCACATGAAACGTATGTTCCAGCGCCACTTTTAGCATAAATGTGGGTATGAAAGATCGACTAAATGTGATATTGCAGTGCTAGCCGATCGCCCACAACACACTTCAACCCTGTTCCCTTAGTCGACTCTTACGACGCCCACGGGAAGAAAGGGGGTGGTGCTATTCTAACCCGACACCACTTACCTCTAACTTTCTGTGATTAAATATGACGACCGGTTAAGCATAGGGAGTGGGCCTAATGACTAATGACCCTATGAAGATAATGGTCCTGGCTTTACGCGAGCAAATGTTTGATGTGTATTTGCTGTGTGATGAATATGTGTTTCTGAGTTTAGAAGTGTTTTATGTTTCAGTATTTATATCAATGAACTATATCGTCGTCTAGTACCCTCACAAGCATTACTGAACTTACTATTTGAGCTAATTCAACTTGTGTAAGATTGTCCCCTAATCAAATTTTTATTTATTTCATTCCAGGTATTAGCAGCCGGCACGCTTCTTTACGTGACAGTAAGCGAGGTTCTGCCGCGCGAGCGGGCCCGCTTCCACGAGCAGAAACGGTGGAGTGGAGTAGCACAACTCGCTGCGGTCAGTGTCGGCTTTGTCGCCATGTATCTCAGCACGAGATATCTAGGTGAGTTACTGGCAAACATATTCTAGACGCTAAGTCTGGCATCGCTTAGAGCGACCGCATATTGAGCGCATCATTGACGGGTAAAGTTTATATTATTCAGAGCATTGACGCGTAGTTGCGTGTCTATGAGGCATTTGGATGGTTAGCGGGATTTGAGCTCCCGAACTATAGTGGACCCGCCTTGTACAAACGAAATGAGCCAACTTGGACCGAAACAAAAATAGAAAATATGAATACAAAATAAAAAAATGTCGCGAGGCACCCGATTGAAACAGCGGTGCCTGAAGGTGTGTACGCTCTTTATATATAATGAAATGCAGCACGGCTATCAGAAGACGCGCGAGCTCTCTCGATTTTTCTCGCACTATCCGTCTCTTATTAGAAAACTTAGAAAGAGAGGTATAGCGCAAGAAAAGCGAGAGAGCTCGCGAACCCTTTTTTGATAGCCGTGCAGATCTTAATCGAATACATGCCCATTTTTATTCCATTCCTCCAATTTCCGGTCCAGTCAAAGTTGGCTCAGTTCAGGTTGCCCAGGGCGGTTCCACCACAGTTCGGGAGCTCAAATAGCGCGAGCCATCCGGTTGCTTCTCGAACCAGTGTCCGAGTTGCAGTAAACTACGCGTCATTTAACTATAAACATGTGCCCACACCGAGCGATTATCCTTTTTTGTTCCCAAATCCATACAGAATGCTGACCCACTTATGGGTCAGCGGGAGAGGAGCGGAGTGGCCGCGTCCGAGCCACAAGCTGCTGCGGCAGTAGTTGCTGGCGGCTACTATTAGCCTGAATGCGCGCATAAATATCATATTTTGTCTATGAAGTGGGTCAGAGTGGTCGCTTTTAGTGGTGGCTACTACATAGTTGCCGTAATGTGCGGACCATTTGGTTTGCCTAGCTATTGCTGCAGAAATACAGGACGCGCACTACGCACCGTTAGTGCACGTTCGCGGGCACATATAGAGTCGGTCAAGCGAGTTGTGTCCCTGGAAAATGGCGTTTGAAAAAATCGCATGGTGGTAACACAAAATGTATGGCGGCGTAATAGGTGCTGATTACTGACAGCTTATTTCATAGCAAAAATCGTAGCCATATAAAGAATTTGCAAAACTTTCAGGGACACGAGTCGCTCGACAGCCTCTATTAAGGCCCATTTACATGATGCAAGAACCCGCATGCAATTTTCGTTACATTACTGGGTTTAGTCGACCTGGTAGTACCTACCTCGGTGGCCGGCAGTCCCGCAATGTAATGAAACTCGCATATGAATTCTTGCACCGTGTAAATAGGGCTTTAGTCACTTTACACATTGTTTTCAGCAGTTGAGGGCATTGAAATAAGTTATGTATTACTAACGCCATCTGGTGAGTTGGAAAGTGTTTTGCAATTGGTGTTGCCAGTTGTTTATATGCATTGCATTACACAATTTGACGTAATAGTGCTACTCACTAACAGATGGCGCTGTTATTAATAATATAATGTTTCTCATAAATGAAAGGTAATAATTTAGATTTTTTATAAAAATACGTTAAATCCAATTTTATTTGCATTATGAAGTCGTTTTCTTTTGTTTCAGATCATGACTGAGCTTAGTGGATCTAAGTTTAATTATTTATATAGTTTAGGTTACTATATGATTAATTGATTATAATACAACTAGTGTTTCCATACATGAAAATGTAGAAATAATTTGATGTTTGTGTTCTTTTGTCTGTGCTTTTTGATAGAAAAAATAAACTTAGGTAATTACGTTAGGAATATTCCGTATCTTTTACGAAGTTATACTTGACACTGTACTTATATTTTTAAATGTACAAAAAATAAAACGAATCATCTGTTTCAGTTTTTTATTTCATTTAAAATTTCATCTTGACGGCAACAATAAATTGTGAAAAATAATGCTGGACAGTATACTGATATTTTATTTATTTACAAATATTTGACTGAGGTAAGTTTAAACTTAATGTTCATTTGAAAGTAGATAATTATTATTATAAACCTATCAGAATTCGGTGGCAGAGTTGATGTACGTATAAAAATCTAAGTACAAAACTGACTACATGAAAACTACACGAATGACGAAATTCACAGTTAAATGAAAATGGCTTATTATACTAATTACAAACATGGCACTGTTTTGTGATACTAAATAA
The DNA here is from genome assembly GCA_945867215.1 of Epinotia demarniana. Classification (NCBI taxonomy): domain Eukaryota; kingdom Metazoa; phylum Arthropoda; class Insecta; order Lepidoptera; family Tortricidae; genus Epinotia; species Epinotia demarniana. The sequence continues at coordinate 2,031,918 of OX244273.1, read as the reverse complement.
TTAACAATACAAACTCGACTGTTTATTATCCAGGTTCATAGAATCGGGAATTCCTTCTCTTTAGTTATATTGTCCGTAATATTTATTGTAATTTATTCCTCGTTTCACAATAAAAGCGTAAACGTTCAAAGAACATTTTCAGTTGGTTGTTTCTAGCTACTTGCCAACAGATGGCGCTGGTGTCAATTTAGCAGTGATACAAAAATTTAAAGCTTTGATATTGACCCTCACGGTGCTATATTGAAATGATTGTTAAAATATCTGTCTTGCTATTAAATTACACATCTAAATGCACAAAATAATCTCAGTCAACAATACTATTGTGTTATTATTTACATTCATGACATTTTATGGAAGCATCATACATTCAACATTCATACTGAAAAACGGAATACCTCGTATTAAACAGTATAAATAAATGAATATCCTTATACTACGTTTTAAATACAATAAAAGTATTACAAAATAGAAAATAATACAGATCTTTGACTCGCACTTATACCTAGACGTAGTAAGTACCGTTTACAATAACAAAAATCTAAAGAGTTAACTTTGAATAAATATTCTTAATTATAAAAGGAAGAGAGCGTAATAATCAGTGGAACATCTCTGCCAAAAATGTAACGCAGTGTATGGACCTTATTAAAACGGACAAAATTAAATATGGACACTGGTTTTATTTTGTAGTGCGTCCTGGTCGAAATAATTACGTTCGTCGGCCATTACAGTAACAGTTAACACTTTCAGTGCCAAGCACTCGCTATGTAGGCGCTTTCCACTACATACGGTTTTCCCCAGCGTGGCGCTACGAACTCTTTGGCACTGAATGTGGTAACAGTAGTAACTAAGTAGGCAGGTAGGTGACTAACTACATAATAAATACTAAAGAAGATTATGAGATACGGTAACAGCCAGTTTCAAAAATCAATGACTGTTTTTATATTCCATGGTTCGGCATTAATCTCACAATATTGTAAAGTAAATGTCAGTTTCCTAATAGTCACAAATGGTGCACAAAAAACTCTCTAATACGGTATACGGTATTAACGGCGGTAGACTGCCACGGCAGAAACTTTTTATGAAACGTTAAAAATACTCGGTTTATATGAAGTTCGCAGGGAAGTATAGAATATAATTAGATTTTTTAACAGCCGTCATTACGATACAATAAACGTCAATGATGACATAATACCCCAGGAAAATTACGTTTTTTTTCAAACATTAATTTATAACAGCGTTCTTTTTGTTTGTTTAATTTTAAAATGTTATTCTAAGATGCCTTATCCAAGAATCCACCAAAATTTCCATCGGGAAGTAAATATATAAAAATAAATGACACATCCATTATGTTTTTTGTGTGATTTATTTATTATTCTTGAAGAGCTCCTGTAAATTAACCAAAACAATAATTAAAATATTTATTAATATTTTTCCTCTTTTTTCAGGAATTGGTTAAATATCGATTTTTTTGATGACTAATATTTTGGTGGATTTTGAGTCTACGTAATTACTAAAGTGATAATATATCAGTTACACACAAAAAAGCTGCTGTTATGAATTATTTCCAAATTTGCATTTTTTTCCATACTAATGAAAATAAAGTGCTTGGGCTATAATTTGTTCTGGGATGACAGCTGTCAAATATTGGATGTAAGGGCATTTTCACTATACTCACGTCAGTTTTCTATCGTCAAATAGTGTCCCTTTTTTTGTTTGGTTTTGATGTATTTCAAAATCTGTACATTAGCTTAAATAGGTTGTATATTTATTTGTATTTTGATAAGTTTTGTTTGCTCGTGATGTAAAAATATTTAGTTTTTACTATTGTCAATTTCCGTGTTGATAATAAAAGTATACAGAGTGCGTCTACACTAACTCTGCAACCAATCATTTGGCAACACCACTCTTTAAGTGTGTCTCTATGAAAATTCGGCGGTTAACACTTTCGCTACCAAGAATCGCTACGTGCTACGCTCGTAGCCGATCCTGTGGTTTTCCTCGTTTGTAGCGGAAAGCATCTACGGCGTAGGCACCCGCTAGGCGGGTTGTTCCGCTAAGTAGAAGATAAGTGTCGACGGACAGAGTGCCCGCAAGGCGGGTTCCTGGAACTTAATGTGTTAAGGTGATTGATGCCAAATATTTTGGTCACAAACTTAGTCTGGACCCCATAAATAGTATAGTAATATGAAAGGCTCTATTTATGCTTAACTGTGGTAAATAAGGCACTAGAGTTCCACAAGGCGCAATCTCGTAATTCCTGGTCGAGACAAACTATACAATACTAACAAGAAGCGTAACTATATAGACGAAATTCCGAAAATAAATACAATAGATACATTCTACCGATAGACTTCTACAACCAAGCGTACACCTGACTTGACGGCATCGGTAACATTATGTACAAGACGAAAAGACTTGAAGTCCAGCGATGCAGGTCGACTACAATGCCTACCGTAAAATCTCCAAATATAGTCCAAAACAGCTATTGTCCATGACTCATTTCAATCTAATTTTATGTATTAATTAGTCATTGCTTACGTATTTATTTAAGTTATTTACAGGGCAGGAAGCATGGCACATAAAAGTCGCATCGTCTTGTAATCTAGATCGAATGTCCTCGCACCTAATTAACTTAAAACTAAACTGTCTTCGTGTCCCCCTTGGGTAGACTAAAGCACGGAAACCAGATGCGAAGACACCCCCGTAATACTAAGCGAGATAATTCCTCGTAAATTTGTTCAAGTCCCGCTGATTAACACTAGCACTGTGTCCCACAATCATTTCTTGACGTGTCGTACTTCCGCCGTTCCTCGAACTCTTTTCTTTTCGTCTGCTTGTGCCGTTCCGCTACTTTCTTTTTGTGCTGCGATTTCGTCCGCTTGGGAGCGGTCGTTTTAATATTCGGCAGGATCTGGCACTCGCAGCCGGCGCGCACTTGGACGTAGTCCATGGACCAACCGTCTGGGACCATAATTTCTCCATCGCGGAAGCCCATTTGTCTTTCCCGTCTGTGGCGGTGAGGGGTTTCGGTAGTCTTGGGGCCGGGTGGGGGCCGGACTAAGGCATACGAATAGGAGTACTTCTGGACGCATCGGGACTGGTTGTAGAGTCGGGCGTCGATGAATCGGCAGGGTTTGTTGACGACGTCTTCTCTGCAGGAGATTTCGTAGAGCTGTTGTTGGTTCTCACCGTCCCGGTAGAGTTCTACGTAGAAGCCGCTGAGTGCGCGGCCGCCTTGCGGCGCCGTCATCTCGGTGACGGTGGGGCAACACTGCACGCCGTCACTGCTGTGGTTCTTGGCCTCGTGCCACAGTATTGAATGCATCTCGCGCCAGTGCGATTTCTTCCACTCTTCATCCATCCTGAAAAGTACAATGAACTAATTAAGTCACTGTTTTATTTCGGAGTGTTAAAAGAGGGATGAAATAACAAAAACAACCAACAAACACCCAAAACACCGTAAAATAAGCATTTTTTATCAAAATGTACGGGGGCTAAAGGGCAAATTATCAATTACAAAGAATTTGCTCTTATCATTTGAAAGCGATGTATTGGCGTTAACGGAAACGCGGCTCGATGACACCGTGTACGACTCAGAGCTGTTCCCGGCCGACTTCAGCGTGCTACGCGGCGACCGCGTCGGCCGCGGCGGCGGCGGCGTGCTGCTCGCTGCGCGCGCGCCCTACTGCCTGCTCGAACTGGACGCGGGGGCCCACCCGCAGGATGAGCTCGTCTGCGCGCTCGTAACGAAAGGACGCGTGCGATTTATTCTTTGTGTAATCTACTTAGCGCCCCGAATACCTGATAATCGTTATTACTCCATCTTTCAATGTATAGAGAGAATACTAAATACCCATTCATACCCGACTTTAATTGTTGGTGATTTTAATTTATATTCTGCCTCTAGCCGTGTAAAAATTGACTTCGAAAATTTTCTAATTTATTGTAACTTAATTCAAAGAAATACTGTACTAAATAGTCTTAATCGCTTACTTGACTTGGTGTTATCAAACGAAATGACCTCACAGGTAATAGTAACTGAGGCTGTCGCTGGGCTAGTGTCGTTCGAGAAGCACCACACCCCTCTTAATATTGAGCTGTATTGCCCCACTATGTTTGGTAATAACCTTCCGCGTGACCCGGGCATAAATAAACGTGATACAAGTTCTCCCGTTAGAAATTATAATAAGGCAAATTTCCACCTTCTTTACTACAAACTCGAAAATTGCGACTGGTCTCACCTACAAGGTACCATTGGAGTAAATGATTGCACTGCGTGCTTCTACTCTACCCTTCAGGATATTATAGCTGAATGTGTCCCACTTAAACGTCCTTCAAAAGATAAGCATAGAAATAGCTATCCCGAATGGTTTACTCCTGATCTCATTAATTTAAACCGTTTGAAAAATTCCTATCACAGATTGTATAAACAGACAGGCAACCAATTGTTCTATGCATTTTTCTCTTACTATCGAAGAATGGTTAATGCACAAATTGAGGAAGCTATGCGGAGTTTCATAGACAAATTGCAAGCTAATATTGTACGGGACCCGGCCTCTTTCTGGGCATACGTAAAACGCAATCGCGGATCCAATCAGCCAACCACTTTTGGAAACAGATCTTCACAAGAGGTCGCCGATTCCTTCGCGGAATTCTTCAAAAGCGTATTTTTACAAAAAGCACCAACACTTAACGTGACTGCGGCCTGTTCGGCTGCCGCTGTAGCACCAGCATGTGCAATAGATCGTATTGTCTCCATTGAGTACATCACCGATGAGGAGGTGCGCACATCTATTAACAGGTTACGTCCTAAGACCACCCAGGGACCTGATGGGATACCCCAGTATCTAGTGAAGGACTGCCGTGAGGCATTTGTGCGGCCACTCAAATACATATTTAATTTGGCAATAAAAACTGGAACGTACCCATCGATATGGAAAACAACCAAGGTACTACCTATACATAAAACGGGCTCCAAATCAGATATCCATAATTATAGACCGATTGCGGTACTTTCCATATTTGGTAAAGTGTTCGAATCAATTATATACTCTAAAGTATTCAAACAGCTTAATGGCTGGTTCTGCGATGAGCAACATGGGTTCCTGCCGAGACGTTCAACAACATCAAACCTACTAAATACAGTGTCCTTAATCGCTAACAATCTAGATCAAAGAAAGCAGGTTGATGTAGCCTACTTTGATTTCCAAAAGGCATTTGATAGAGTAGACGGTGATATATTACTAAAAAAACTCGCCATGGCTGGTTTCTCTGCCAATCTCCTTGAGCTCATGAGTAGTTACCTGTCTGATAGGTTTCAATGTGTGCAGTATGAAGGCTCTAAATCAGCACCATTCTTGGTAACCTCTGGAATTGGTCAGGGAAGCAGCCTCGGACCGTTATTATTCCTTATCCTAATCAATGACCTTCCGAGTGAACTGAAGTTTTCACAATGTATGTTGTTCGCAGACGACTTAAAATTAGCACTGCCCATAGAAAACACTACGGATCCCTCTCTATTACAATCGGATATTGACGCTGCCTACTCCTGGGCCCAAAATAATGGTCTCACGTTAAACGAAAATAAATGTGCAGTGATGACATATACGCGTTCCCAACTTCCTATTTTTCAGATATACTCAATTGAGGGCAAACCATTGAAACGAGTTAATGAGATCAAAGATCTTGGTACATGGTTTGACCCACTGCTCACATTTAATAAACATATTCTAACTATCACTAATGAAGCTCGGAAATGTTTGGGGTTTGTTATCCGGCAGGCTAAACAATTTACGAACCAGCGTGCACTTATGGCACTGTATAATGCATATGTGCGAAGCAAGCTGGAAACGAATGCCGCCATATGGAACCCACACGAGCAGCAGTACACGCTTCTCTTGGAAAGAGTACAAAAACCATATGTAAGGTTCCTGTATAGTAAATTATATGGATTCTACCCTTTCCTCTATCCTACTCTCTTCGTTCTCGGCATGGTGGGTTATACATCCCTTGAAGCCCGAAGAAATATATCTTTAATTAAATACATTTTTCATTTGGTACGTGGGTTAGTAACTAATTACCATCTATTGACCCAAATATCTTTACGTGTCCCTCTTGCCACCTCCAATCGACTGCGAGCACGCCGCCGCGGCCTATTCGCTGTCCCGCCCGCGAGAACGCGAGCGCTCGCCTCCTCGCCGCTCCACACGGCTCTCACCCTACTTAATGACATCCTGGACAGCGACAGCCAGCTGGATATTTTCTTCACTTCCGAGCTAACTTTTATGAGGTCAGCGAGTCGCTTTTTGGAAAGTATAGTAGCCACCAGCTCCATCCAATAGTTTCTAGATTTAAATGACGTGAGCAATGGTCTCTAATATTAATTGAACTATAAAATGATTATAACCAATGGTAATGTAATGTGCATAAATGTATTTCCAATAATGTGTATTTTGTATGTAATTCATCTATTTAATTAATTATATTTAATGAAGCAATGTTATTATACTCAATGAAATGTTTAATTGTTAATGAATGTAAATGAAATGTACAAACTATAAATTAGCACGTAAGGTCTAACTGTTAGTGTTAATTTGTATAAATAAATAAATAAATAAATAAATAAATAAATAAAAAAATGAAATCATTTAACAAACAGTATTAGTTCTGATCCTTGCAAAGGTGGGCGACGTGAATATAAATTACCGTTTGTTTCTGTCAAAATGATTTACATACCCAAAGGAATGAGATGGTGATAAAAAAATATTAAGTACTTATATACTTTGATAAGTATTACGTATTTATGGTCAAGCCCCTACAAGAACACATATCCGAAACTGTGTTAAAAGGCTGATATAAAAACACGAAAAGAATGGAAGTGCGATAATCATTAGTTTTGACACTCTGATATTTCTTCCAATCTCGCAAGTTGGTCCGAGCGTGCGCAGGCTGAAAGCACAGCAGCACAAGGGTATCTACCACTTCTACCATTGCGAGGTTGCGAGGTGGTAAGCGAGGGAAAAATGGACCAATAGGAAGCGATGCGTGCGCGGTGATGGTGGCGTGGCCGTGGCGCCCGGCGCCCGCGGTTCGCGTTTGCTAACCCGTCGCCCGCCACCCCTGCCCCACACAGCACCTGGAACAAGTTGAATGTGTGTGTAGATACTTACGGCGCACGGTGATGCTGTCGAGGCACCCGGCGCACGCGGCTCGCGTTATCTAACTCGTCGCCTGCCACCCCTGCCCCACACAGCACCTGGAACATGTTGAACGTGTTGTGTAGATACTTACGGCGCGCGGTGATGCTGTCGAGGCGCCCGGCGCACGCGGCTCGCGTTATCTAACCCGTCGCCCGCCACCCCTGCCCCACACAGCACCTGGAACATGTTGAACGTGTTGTGTAGATACTTACGGCGCGCGGTGATGCTGTCGAGGCGCCCGGCGCACGCGGCTCGCGTTTGCTAACACGTCGCCCGCCACCCCTGCCCCACACAGCACCTGTAACAAGTTGAACGCACCTTTAAGACCAGTTGTTTTCTAACTCATTACCTCCATATTGGGGAACAATCTCAAATAACTAGCCCCAGAGTCAGTTCAAGAAGGCTTGTGTTATAGGTACTACGAGTAGACGACTTATAATTAATACATGTAAATACGTAAAAATCATCCAATACGCCGCAATAAACATTCATGCTCATTACACAAATATTTGCTCTATCCGGGATTCGAACCTAAGGAACGTCAGCTTCGTAGATAGGGTAACCCAACCGTCGGTCATCAAAATGTGTTAAGGCGCCGTAGGTTCATGGTCTTCTCTCCCTCTCACTGAGCATAAGCGTGAGCGAGATGGAAGTGCGTGCTCGGAAGCGCGGAAATCATGTTTTTTAATTTTAATTTTTAGGTCGTTTAAATAAATAAAAAAGTAAACACTGATTTCCCTCAAACATGATATTGCCGATTTTTAGAAGCCATTTTAATATTTTTAGCTTTTGTTCGTAATTTGTAACAAATATTTTAAGTGTATTTTAGACCCTTTTAGACCTATGTTCGTGATTTTTTTCTATAGAGCGAAAAATGCTAAATTATGTTTCTAAACACTGATTTCCCTGCAGAAAAGCCTCAAGATTACTATTCGTATTTTTTTTAAACCATATTATTATAAACAGACGCATTATATTGTTTCAAACACACTGTTCGCGTAACTTCGCTGAACCTACGGCGCCTTAAAAGTTAATTTATTTATTTAGCTATTTGGTTGCACGCGTGTGATTTCTCTACGGCATTGCTCGCAAGTAAGTATTACTACGGTACCTAAGTCACCTATGTAATAATCATGATAAACTTTCCATTGTATTAAAATGGTGATTTCGATTAATCTGAAATTATTTTAAAGATTATAACTTGTCTGATTAAGTATATCTTACATTAGAAACACTGAAACAATTAAATATGAGATTATTACGTTCGATTTATTGAGTGTTTGATTTGTTATTGTTGTCCCTAAGAGGATCATCATGTTTACTATATGACTAAGAAAAAAACAGCAGCTAGCCAAAAATAATTTCCTATAGAAAATATGTATAAGTAAATAAAATAATATTAATAACATCATAACTAAACAAGACTTGCGAAAATACTCGGTAAACATATATTGCATTTGCAAGTTATGACTTAAATACGGTTTTAACCAATACTAGATTCTTATAAAATTGAACTATGGTAGTCTGTAAAATAAGAGGAATGTTCACAATAAAAAATATATATATATATATATAAGGGGACATGTTACACAAATCGACCTAGTCCCATAGTAAGCTCAGTAAGGCTTGTGTTATGGGTACTAGACGACGATACATATAATAGATATAAATACTTAAATACATAGAAAATATCCATGACTCAGAAAAAAATATTCATGCTCATCACATAAATTTTTGCCCTTACCGGGATTCGAACCCAGGACCTCTTGCTTCGAAGGCAGGGTCACTACCAACTAGGCTAAAGCGGTCGTCAATTAATGACTAACGCGTTTCAATTTATGGTGAACTGTTCATAACTCCGATTATGATCGTCGATCGCAACAGTTTGCGTAGGTACAGTCAGGGGTATTATTGCACACCTCAATTTATGACAGAACAACAATAACTTAGGTATCATCATGGACCAGACACTTTCGTGGTCAGCACATGTTACAGAGGTCAGTAGGAGACTTTTTGCTTCTATGCACTCCCTTAAACGTTTGCAAAATTTCCTCCCTTTCCAAACTAAGATCATTCTTGCCCGGTCCCTTTTACTCCCACTTTTGGACTACGGGGACATTGCGTACTTGGACCTCAATAAGGAACTGCTTGACAAGCTTGAGCGATTGCAGAACGTCTGCATTAAGTATATTTTTGGCTTGCGTAAATTTGATCACGTGTCATCCTTCCGCTCCCAGCTCAAATGGTTGCCCATCCGCCGTCGTCGGGATTTGCATACAATATCGCTCCTCTTCAATGTCCTGTTTATTCCTTCTTCCCCCCTCTACCTTTCGGAGAGGTTCAAGTTTATGGCGGAAGGAAGCGACCATCGGCTCCGATCTAGTGGTAATCTTACTTTAGCCATACCTCCTCATAAATCCCGTTCCTTCGATAAATCCTTCACGGTACGCGCGGTCAAATTATGGAACTGGTTGCCTCCGACACTCAGGCAGTGTCAGTCTGTAGCCTCGCTGAAGGGGCAGTTGAAGAAATTGTGGTTGTCGAATGCTCCTTGACTATATATTAGTAGCATTTTAAGTCTTTTACTGATATATATTTAAGTTTATCGTCTATAATATTTATTATCTATTTAATGATATATATTTATTAGTATGTATAATAATCAATTATCAATTAATTTTGATTATCTTTTTAATAGTTTTGTACATGTGTCTCGGTTTTGCCTACATCAAATTTCCACTCATTTGCTCAAAGGTTAGCTGGAAGAAATCCCTCTCAGGGATAAGCTCACCTTTGTACATGTATCTTCTGCTCCTGTAATAATTGTATTGTGTTCTGTTCCATGTACAATAAATAACAATAAGAAAAACAAAAGGCGGTCTTATTGCTAAAGAGCGATCTCTTCCAGACAACCTTTGTGCAGCGGAGAAATTGTAGCAGATATTTTACTACTAGGTTGGTGGCAAAATTATCATTACAAAAACTAATTAAATGACAGATAATACAAATACGGATACTTTTTATTGGACACCTTAAAACATACAGATAATATACGTACATATTAAGGACATAAATGTCTGTACGCGCTTTTATGAGAATATCCTGTATATATATTAATGTCCTTATTTTTGTATGTATATTAATACCCCTGTACATAAATTGCTTTGTTTATAAACAAACACTCATGAAACCTATTTTAGCGAATCTGCCACTTTAACATAATATATGTATTTGCGAGAATACGAGACCAAAAGGTAAAAAAAAAGTAATCGGAGGTTTGTTAAGTTTTAAGAAAGGGTAAAATCTAACTAAACTGACCATTTTGCCAGATTTTATATATTTGTTCCATGGCATAATCAACTATATATTACAAACTTACTATTATTCTGTATTTATTATGATTCTTTATAGTATAATTTTATGGAGGAGTTATGCGAGTTAGAGACAGTTTTAAATATATCGTTTTTTTCCAAGATCTCACGGTTCTAAATACTGATTTGCCATACGATAAATAAATTAATGGAAAAATTGTGCAAGTGATCTTCGATAAACTTTAATCCTCTAGTTGCTTACGACTCTGATATCAGAGTCCTTAACATAAGCCGACTCCTCATTAAAGCTGCCTCTCTGTTTGACATATTGATTGGTCACGCTACCTGACAGGGGCAGACAGACTTAAGACGATTACGGTCACTCAAAGAAATATAAAATCATTAAAACAACTGTATTTATTTGCACCCTATCGTATATGGTCATAAAAGGCGGATTGAATTAAGTAACTATTTACGAATTAAGGTCTGGGCTACATTGGGACCTTGAATACATTCACAAACACCTCCGCGTTTTTCCCGATGGAAACGAAAGTAAACTGAAATATGTGCATCCGCCCCCCCTATTCTGTAACTTATTTTAAGCTCACCTCAACGCTCACCCACAAATATATCTTGACACCGCGATGCGTACACAGCAAAGCGTAGGTAGAGGTCTAGTTTCGTGACGGGTGATCGCTGGGGTGAGCCGCTTTAGCGCGTAGCGAATAACAGCGCTGCACTCCACGCGAAGTTTGATCAAAGTGTGGATTAGTTCATAAGTATAGTATTCAGAGCAATGACGCGTAATTTAGTGTTGGAGTGGCAATCGGATGGCTCGCGGTATTTGAGCTCCCGATGTGTTGTGGAACCGCCCTGTGCAACCCGAACTGACCCAACTGTGACTGGTTCGTAAATAGGAGTGGGTGGTAAAAAAAATTGTCGCGAGGCAACCGGGTGAAACGCGGTAGCATGAAAGTGTGTACGCTGTTTGTATAATGAATTTTTTATGCCATCCCTCCTAGTGCGACCGGAGCCGAGTAAGCGAGCGAAGAAAAAAAAAATTGGCAGGCAACCACTGTAAAAAAAATGCCATCCCTCCCGGCCGTGCGGTTATCGAGCCGTCAGAGTTGGAAGCCGGAAAAAAATGGTCATGGACGAGAACTTAAGGAAAATGCACTTAAAATCATTGAAATCGTATGGCATTTGTTTTGCGAGTCTTGTATGACGTGATAAATGATATGCACAAATGAAATTCTCTCGCTCTCCCATGAAATTTCATCCCGCTGTGGCCACCCTTACAAACGCGAAATTCGTCAAATTGGAATACGCGCATTAAAAGGTTTTACAATCAATTGCTAATGGACATTTTCGCGTGGGAGGCACGGTGTGGAGTCTCTAGTTGCTGAACTATTCATCGGTATTTACGCCTTGTAATATTATTGCAGTTGTAATATTATATATAATATAATTTAGTGAAATAATTTTGAAATCGCATGAGTAGGTGCTTAATTATGGATATAATCCCCACACTCCTGCAACCTCTTAGACTTTTTGGTTTGGTTTTTGTTTAAAAAAACGATATATTTAAAACTGTCTCTAACTCGCATAACTCCTCCATTAGTCTTTAACGATGATTAGTGTCACTGGCGTATCATGCCAAATATCATACTGAAGTCTTAATGTGTTTTTAAGATCCGACTAATCTGTCCAGTGATTCATTCATCGAGTGTTATGGTCTTATAAGTGTTATTTAAGAGTAAGACTTACGCGAAGTGTTATCTACCCGTTCCGAAGGAGATACGCTAAAAGCAGCACCGGACACTTTGATATATGGTGTATTAGGATTGTACAAAAACGTTATAAATTATATTTAGGTTGATGTATTTATGGTCACTCATGTAGCGGGTGGGCTAGCGTTTAGACTTTTATAGGACTTTGCGTAAAAGATAAAAACATCTGGGATAATAAAATGTTAAATTTAATAGCGACAAACAGCGATCGCATTTCATGTTAGGTATACAATAAGAGGAATAAAGTTCCTTCTTCCATCGATAAATATGAAATAGGAGAAATGTAAAATATACTAGTATTATCTCCAAAGCGTACATTTTCCAAATGTTTATGTAGTTTAAGTTGCTACAGATTATACAGTCACGTCTATAAATATCTTACCAACCGGGGCAAATGCGTCGATGGGGTAAATGCGTCTCTTGATGATATCTCCAAAACTGAACATTTTGGAACTGTTACAATCGTCTAAATTGAATGTTTGGTAAATATACTTAGAACATCGACGGCAGTTATAGTTCTAACATGTTGCGTTTCGAAGATATCTACAAAAGACGCAATTACCCCATCGACGATACGATTCTTAATCTTATCCCCCAGACTTAAGTTCAACTCAAAAATACAAGTTCAGTTCCCAAATAAATGTATGTACTTAATGTATTACCTTATACCTATATATATTTATACGAATGATGTGATGTTAGGTATGAACAGTCATACCTAATATACTAATAGTATAAATATAATATTAGGACAACCTAATAATACAAATAATACTGTTGTCATGTAAAACTATGTTTTATAAAGGATTCAATGAAGCGAAAAGAAATGCATTTTAGGATTTGACAGTTCCTGTAAGTGATCAAATATGGAAACAATATCTTTTCTAAAATTAAACTTACATTTGAACGACTTACTCGTATTAATATTAGTTTATAAATAGTTGGATTTGTGGAAGATTGTCCCTTACTCTTAATTTATTTTATTTAATACTCCTTATTAAAGATTATGCAAATTGCATTCCTGATTTGAATCATGACCACCGCGGTGGAAGCCGTTTTCACACCGTGTCAAACGGCATTGCTAAATGCTGCGCATGGGTACCAATCGATTGACCACGGTGCCAGTGTGCGGTCATTTACGAAAATCAACATACCTACAGATTACTATCAACCTGAATTTTGTTAAATGACTTTAAACTTAACCTCCCGTATGCTGATGTCAAAAAAAATCTATTAAATCATGACCTTGAAGTTTAAGTTGTAATTTCGAACCATTCTGGACGGATACCGAATAAGGCATACGAATGGTTAAGAGGGGTTACTACGCCAGATAATCAGAAACTTCATTTATTTGTTTATAATTATTTATTTCCAAAGTCACAGTAACAAGTTACAAACTTACTTGTATTAGTTATTTATTAAATTAAATTTTTAATCATTGTATCTACCGAATAGTTAACGTATTAAAGCTATATTTTTAAAGTATTTATAACACAGTCTGCATGTACCTATTTATTTCTAAAATCAATTGAAACTAACATAAACATTAAATAAAATAAGATCTATTACTAGCTATCATAAAATAAGTTCCATTCCTTGCCGGGCCAGCCAAGCACGACACTGGTCAGCTAAACACTAAAGTGTGCTTATAACCGGGTAACCTACAGCTCTTTAGGGGCGGGCTTGGCTTGTCCTCTGGGATGTGTGATCTCATGATTGGAATGAAACGAGAGTGATAATACCGCCAACAAACTGTTATGCAGTTTGGCGGTGCCGTAAATTGTAAAAAAAAAGGAATTGTATAATTGTGGAACAATAAATAAAAATAAAAATAAATAATTACATTACATTCAATGGTGTGTGACTTGTAGTTGATAATCATAATGATGCTAACTTATAAGTGGAAACTGTTTTGGCTTTTGTATTGTATAACTTTAAATATTCAGGTGTGCTATTTTTAGCTGTTTGTTTCAATAAATAAAGCAATTACAAGTATCGCACACCACCAACAACTATCTACGCAGCTACCAATGAGCTAACATGTACCTATGAACTAAGTGAAATATAAAACTAGTTCGTCGGAAGAAAACTGAGGGTGAGAGACAAAATGTTTCCGAACATCGTCTACAGTCCGTAAACGTATGTTACTGTCTTATATCCGTCAAAAACATAAAGGTAAGGGATCAAAATGGACCAGATAACCTTGCAAATTGAAACTGTATCGAACCACGCCATCTGCGGCCCGCAAAACAAACGTAAATCAATTTTAATCCTTAAAAGTATGACACCTAAATCTAACTATAACACTGAGCACTTAAACGGGATGCTTTGCTAACTTTGTCAGTATTATTTATGAGTCTCGATAAGATTTCCACGTTCATGATTTGTATTGTGTTTGAAGCCATTTGTTATAATGCTTTGACAAGCTTATTACACGATATTACTGATTAAACACGCCGCTTGATGTATGGTCAAACTTGTTTGTTTTGTTTATTTTAAATTGGCATAAAAACAAATAAACTTTATTCTGCAAGACCGCAATGCTATAATAAGTTTATTTACTAGTGCTTCTAATAAAACAAAATATATATCGACAGACAACTTAGCGTTCAAAAACACTCGAGCCCGCCATTAAGATAAACAAATCAATCAAAAACGAAAATAAAAAAGCGTAGAATACACACAACACAAATAGTCATGCTGTATGCAAATGTAACTTGTTAAAATGTCAGATACGTTAAATTGTCATATTAACCAACAAACTTAAGAACAGACTTGTTTAAAATCTAAAACGGTGTCTATGGCGTAATAAAAAATCACTAAAATCAATTAACTTTTTGACCGACATCAATAAATCACCTCTGGACTCCTACGGATAGAGTTTATCTAAAATATTATAATGAGACTGCTATATAATATATTACAATAAGCTTTTAAATATGTTGCTCTATTGCTTAATACGGGCTTATAACTTGAAGTATATGCGTTTAACATATACAATTTGGTAGCGTCAAGTCGTTATTAACAACAAGCATGAAACGGATTTGCATTTTTAAAATTCCTACGAAATAATGTACTAACTACATATTTAAATTAAAGTAGACACAGTCTACAGGAAACAGTAACCCTGCCTTGGTGGGGTGATGATTTTTAGGGTTCCGTGCCCAAAGGGTAAAACGGGACCCAATTACTAAGACTCCGCTGTCCGTCCGTCTGTCACCAGGCTGTATCTCTTGAACCGTGACAGTTGGACAGTTGAAACTTTCACAGATGATGTATTGTTGTTGTAGCTACAACAACAAATACTGAAAAACAGAATAAAACAAATATTTAAGCGGGCTCCCATACAACAAACGTGATCTTTTTGCCGTTTTCCACACATTCCTATTTCACCCCTCTTGCGATCTAGTAGCTTCGTAAAGTCATGATAACATTGATAACTATTGCTACAGTTTGAATGAGACAGCTATAGATAGCTTTCATTCTAACTATACCGAACTGTTGTGACAAATTGTGTGCCTTAAGAGTTTGCAGTAATCTCGGCCGAATTTCACCTTCCCATAAAAACGGAGTTTCGTTCTCATTTTAAAACTACGTGTTAGATTGTGACGAAACTTTGCATATACAATGACATGAGGTATACTCGTATCTACATATGTCTGTAATTAGTTTATATGGTTTCAGTTTATAAAACAAACGTCATACAGCAAAAACAAGTTTTGTATGAAAAATTTAAATTCGCTGTATTGTTTTACTTATGGTATCTGAAGCTACATAAACTAATTACAGACCTTAATATACTCGTACCTCATGCAAGGTTTCGTTACAATCCAACACGTAGTTTAAAAATGAGAGCGTAACTACGTTTGTAATTTGTATGGAGGATCGAGCTTACTGCGGACTCTTAATTGCATTAAGACGATCCAAAAAGATCACACGATCCGTTTTACGAGCGATCGGTTTCGCAACCGCCCGTCATTCCCACCGCTTCGCCCGAACGTGTCATTCCCACTCCGAAGCTCCTCATTATCACGCCATTACGGTTCTGCGTCAAATTTCACGTGCTATCACTGAATACCAGTGAGATCACACCCGC
The DNA here is from genome assembly GCA_945867215.1 of Epinotia demarniana. Taxonomy (NCBI): domain Eukaryota; kingdom Metazoa; phylum Arthropoda; class Insecta; order Lepidoptera; family Tortricidae; genus Epinotia; species Epinotia demarniana. The sequence goes on along the minus strand of OX244273.1, from coordinate 2,015,522 downwards.
TGTTTCCGAACCGGTGGCTTGTCTGTGGTAAAACCACGTACGTGTAGTTTGTCCGGTTTCCTTATGTTTGGGTTATTCTCAAATGTCATCCCCCTCGAATTTGGAGCAGCCCAACTGGGGAAATACCTCCGCCTTGCAGACGACCACAGCCATAATAACATTACTACTTGCTCTGTGGTAGTGTTGTGTTCCTGGAGGTGAGCAAGGTCGCCAGAGCACCCGAGGATGCGTTGTGTTGAGAGCGAGGGCATTTGTTCCTTCAGCTGTCAACACGGCGAATTCTCAAACATATCAAGTATCGGCAACGCCCATGTTACTCCTTTGGAGTGGCATGCGTATATAGGCTGCGGTGTCCGCTTACCATTAGGAGGGCCGTACGCTTGTTTGCCACCGTAATTGCATATTTAAAAAAAAAGCCCTCATCAGTTCTGGCACTGCCGTGCCCCCGCCAAGTCGAGCAAAATAGCGGCACGGGCGTAACATCCTTTTCTTGAAGCATTTTTGACCACCCTATAACTTCGTTGTGGATAAAAGTAGAAACCTGAATTTTCAGTAAACAAGCAGACATTGTATAAATAAACACGGTTTATTTCAAATTTCATTCAATTTATGTTTAAATTTTAATTTTAAATTTATATTTAAATACAATTAATATTTAAATTTTAAACTTAATACCTTTTTCCTCGTAAACGTGTGGTGGTATTAAATTAAAATTCATGTCAAATACTTAGAGCTATATGACCCATCAGATGTAGCAAAACCAAACTTTTATGTCAACGCAATCAAAAGAAATGGCAATTTAAGTCGCATATTTTGAAATTGAGTACTCGCAACAAACTCAAAACCTATAGGGTACTTCCCGTTAACACAGAAACTTAAAACTTGGCACGAAGAAACTTCATATAGCACAGACAAAGGAAAAATTACGAAAAGTAGACATTTTTAGTAAAATCATACAAAAATCATTTTTTTAAATTTTAAACTTGCTACCTTTTTTCTCGTAAATGTGTAGAGGTATTAAATTGAAATTCATGTCAAATACTCATGTCTATAATACCTTTCAGCTGTAGCAAAACGAAAGTTTTATGTCCACGCAATCATAAGAAATAGCAATATAAGCCGCATAATTTAAAACTGAAAAAGGTGTATGTGAAGTCCCCAACCCGCACTCGGCCAGCGTGGAGACTACTGCCCGTTCCCTCTCATCCATGGGAGGAGGCCTGTGCCTAGCAGTGGGACGTATATAGGCTGGTTTATATTATTATATACATTATAATTATATATTGAACCAGTAATTTGGTCACTCATGATCGATCATCATCATTTTTGTGGAAGAGTTTCGAGACTTGGCCTATTTTTACATGGAATGATTTTAATAGGATATGACTATTCTCTTGGCATTAAATCCGCCTTTTGTATTTTGTAACTTGTTACCGTCCAATAAAGTTTAAATAAATATGTAAATGAAACCCGTCTGTTGTTTGCCACTGCTCATAAGAGCACAGAACAGTAGTACAGAAAAGAACGAATTTATATTTATTAAAGCAACGAATAAAGAGCGAATAATTTATATTCGTTCTTTTCTGTACTATGATTTGAAAAGCAGGGACATTGCGGCGGCGAGGGTTCGGCGCCGGCGGCGCGTGCCTATAAAAAATGGCGGTTGCTTCTGCACCCGTGCGAAGTCAGGGCGGGTTGCTTGTTATAATAATATATATGATATATTATGCATGTATTACAAAATTTCACGTTTTTCCAGCTTTCCAGCTAGCCGTTTTAAAATGAGAGCCTAACGTAACGTTTGCATGGGGAGTGGACTGGTGTCGAGCGTGCTACTAATCCATTAAATCTAACCTGTCTCCCTGCCTAGAAATTGGGCTAAGCGTTATATGTGCCAGGTTAATATAATCTCGCAATAAAGGGGAATTGATTTATGTGACGTGTCGGTGGTGTCCGCTTGTCGAGTTACATCGTGCGCGCACGCAACGGCTTAACTCGGGCTTAAGGGTACTGTCCAGCAGAGCTGTGCGAGTGTATAGTAACAAGGAGCGAGTGGCGTGCGAAAAATACAACAATAGCATGGCTACAGCTCGCGCTTCTCTTTCTAATGGTGGATTTTGGCGAAGTATCTATTAAAAGTCTGTAGAGTCTTGAGATTAAATTTAAAAAAAATTGTCTTGTCTTGAGATTTAAAGACTTAAATTTATAAAAAAAAACACTAAGGATGTTTGATTGTGCCGTGCCGTCGCAAGCAAATAATCAACTACATATTCCCTACGAACAGAGCCCTTGTGACGTTTCATTAAGAAGAATGCCTACCTGCGATTTTCCCATACAAACGCTCTCGACTGTTTCCTCTCTGCTTTTTTAACATAGAGCAATGAATTTTTCAAGTAATATCAATATCTGTGGCGTTATGTTTTGCTTTTTTGGATATTTTTATTTTAAAGAAACTTACAGCGCCTTGAAAATCGCAAAAACGGCTTAATTGAATTAAAAGGCGCAGTATACAAATATGACAACAAATATAAAAAAACAAACATAGCGGCGTAGATTATTTCTTCTTCTTACAGTTTCCAAAATTTTATAATGATTAGTTACGTTTTGGAGGAGGAATCAGTCGAGAGCGAAACCTCGATTTTTGAAGTTTTTGGCTTGGGATTTTTAGTCCGAGCTGCAGTTGTCCTTATCGCACGAATTTGAGGCGGAATTGGAGTCAGCGCGACAGAAACATTGCATCAAAAAATCGAGATTTGAAAAGTTGCTCAGCTAGGCATTGCTCTTAAAAGAAACTGGTTTGACTAATACTTAAACACCGTATTGTTTTAAAATATATAACAAATGCAACGAAATCGTAAAAGATAAATATAGAAAACGACTCAGTGATCATTACACGTTAAAACATTATTTTTAACCGTAGTAATTGTACCTACCAGCTACCTACTTACAAGGATTTCTAAATTCGATTTCTCAACTATTATTACATACATTCGTTTCGTCGTCTAAGGGCCAGTTAGAACCAAAACTGTAATAGAAAAACAATCTACGTAGGTACGTAAAAAATGGGTCATCCATTTTCTAAATCAATTAACTTCACTCCAAACCAGGTAACTGTAATAAGCGTAGAGAAACTTAATTTATGACTATAACATCTAAGTAAACCAAGGGATTATACCTAATGGAAATAAATAATAACAGGAAAGTTGTGTAAAAAGTACCATTATTCAAGCTACGGCGCAGTTGTGACAGATAACCGATTTTTAAACATATTTGGGTCAATGTTGACACAGTACAGTTAATTCGATAAAGAAAAATCTATTTTCGATGTAATAATATAGACGAGCTTTGCTTTCTAATGAGAATTGTGTGCCATCACATCTAAATAGTAAGTACCTAATTGCCGCAGCCCCTTTTGTTCGAAGACATTCATGGAAGTACCTATCTAACAGATACCTATCTATATAACTTTTCACCCATTTACCCAATGGTTAACTGGAAGAGATTGCCTACGCTCACCTTTGAACTTGCGGTGTCCTGTTTTGTATTAGTGTAGATAACCATAAAGGATTTTGCTGATGTATTACTAAAAAAATCACGGTTAAACTCACATATTAAATGTTAAAACAGGCGACATGTTTCGAACTCTTCGGGATGAGTGTTTTCGCGCAATGTCGCTTGAAACACTGCTTGCGGTTTTGATAGTAAGAAGTGTACTACTTAGGTACTTATTGTTTTTAAAACATCGGAAGGAATTCAGTCTAATCGCAATAAGGTCTAGTTTTCCCGCTGGGTTGGAACATCAGATGGCACTAGCTTTCGTAAAATCAAATCTTGTGATTGGGTGCCAAAGTGGACCGCGGGCTCATCGTTTTTTTTACAATTTTTTTTTACCTTTGTATGGAGCGTTGGCCGACTGGGGCGACCTGCTCCATACAAATTTAAAAAATAAATTGCGTCAGTAAAATCTACTCTAATACTCTCGATTCTGTACAAGCTGTTTTCAGGTTTTGCCTTATATTATTAACACGTTGTATACTCGTACAAGTTTACTTTAGGAAACCCCTTTTACTTTACTCTACTCTAGGAAATTTCGCGATTATGGAAAGCCAATTTATTAAAATGTGTTACATAAGTTTCTTAAAATATCATGCCGTTAGCCTGCGAATGTCAAAAAAACGTTTTGTATGGTCGTCCAAGCACCTTAAATTAGTTTTAATTTATTGTGAATTGTTCACAAATCCGTTTATGATCCCATGGTAATTAAGTCATGGTCACATAAAAACCAAAGCATTCAGGTAATTTGCAAACTGGAGTAATAAAAAAGACATAAAGTGAGACTGGCTATTTTAGTAAATTTGTGTAGGTATCCAATTAGCAATTAGGTGAGTTGTTAAATAAAAATTAACTCAGCGTCAGTTTAGTGACGATAATTAAGCACACAAAATATGTGAAAATGAACTAGTTTCACTTTGAAATAACGTGTTTACGTATAATCATTTACAAGTTATTTTAATCCGGCGTCACAAAACTGACACTAAGTTAATTTTTATTCTCACTAAAACTTAATTTATCTATTAAATGCAGCATAATTCAAAGATAAAAACAATAACGGAAGTCGACTCCCAGAAAGTATACAAAGAAATATTAATCAACATTATTACGGTTTTTATTTTTTCAGGTTTTAGGTACACACACGTACCTAAATCAGTGTTGGGCAAAAAGTAATTGAATTACAAATTACTAATTGCAATTACAAAATGTAATTGTAATTACAAATTACATGTAATTGCAATTACCAATTACAAGTAATTTCAATTACAAGTAATTTCAATTACATGTAATTGCAATTACTTGTAATTGAATTACATGTAATTTAATTGGTAATTAATTACAAAAAGTAATTAATTACGCCCAACACTGACCTAAATATATACGTAAACGCCTATGTTAAATTATAAGCTTCGAGATCGACCATTTTAAGGTGAGCGCCATCTGTCGGTTGGGCTCTGGCTTTTGAAACGAACAGTGATTTACTATACTCTAGTGATTTAATAGGTACTTTTTCCTGAAAGTGTTTGAAAGGAGACAAGTCAGTACTTTGTCTCCTTTCACACACTTTAAGGAAAAAGTAAATAAATGTAATGTATTATGGTATGTAATCTATCATTGCCTGAGGGTTTCATTCGCTTTAATACAAAACATCAGCTTGTGACCGCAACCCACTTTCTTCAGAGGAAACAGAGGTGTCTGTGATGTTTAATAAACATGTCTGTATAATGACTCGTGCGACTGACACATTGAAGTCATGTGAGCCTGTTTTATAAACTGGCTGGCAGTTTACAAACCTAACGACGGGTGCAAAAACGTCCCAAAACAGTACAAAACTGTTTCAGGACGCTCGCCTTACGAAAAGGACGGACTAAATTGTGGATTAGAGAAACAAGAGAATTTAACAGAATTTATTAAGTAGGCATGTTAAGATGTTTTAGTTTATTGCATTAAACTATTATGGATGACTTAAATATGGTCGCAAAATATCTGAACGTGAAATGCGCAAAATGATGATTTTTGTAGCTCTATATTTTAAGTAACCGGCGGTAAAACGGCGATTATCTAATCTTTTAATCATAATCATTCGCTTGTCCTTATCCTATTTACTTGGGGTCGGCGCAGCATGTTTTGTTCTTCCATACCTCTCTGTCGCCCGTCAACTCATCACACACATCTTTCCTGTTCATATCGTCTCTCACGCAGTCCATCCACCTTTTCCTTGGTCTACCTCTTCTCTTACATCCCTCTACATTCATACTTAATGCCCTTCTAGTAACATGACTATCATCCCTCCGCATAACATGTCCATACCACCGTAAACGATCGACGAACGACGAACATCTAATCCTTTAATATATTTAGTAAATCATTAAACACTACTTCAAAATAATTCTTTAACGACGGTCGTTTTCAACTTACTAAGCTGTTAGTATCAATGCTAAAAATAATTATATGTAAGTATAGCAGTTAACCAATAGAATGGCTGAGGTTTGAATAAGGTACAACTAAATTATACAATTTATATAAATGAAAATATTTGCCGATATGTTTTAACTAAATTCATTTGACGTATACAAAACACAATCATAACGCTTCCGTTTGAAGTCCTTGTCGTGCGAATCTTCGAAATCCAGACAGTTAGGACTTTACTCCTCCGAAGCTGTCAGTTAATAAGCACATTAATAATCACTGCCATAAACAATTGAAAACGATCGATTTTTTATTAAAAGAACATAAGTTAACAGAACCAAGTATCAATAAAATCAATAAAACTAAGACATAATATGAATATGAACTACATAAAGATAAGTATTGTAAAACATAAGAGAATTCTGGGAAATCATTATACATTCAATTTTCAAAGCCGCCTTTTGACGCTAATTCATAAACTATACAATAATTAACGACGTAGACTTTAACTACTTTAGTTTAAGTGCTACAGTCGATTGACAACCGAGATATGTTACATTTTAAAGAATACGAAACAAGTTCATTTTTAAGCTTGTGTCGGAGATTGTGAGTTCTATCACAAAAGTTTGAAGAGTAAATTTCGAGTAGCATACTTATTTTTGGTATTGATTTAAAATGGTTATCTTGTAATTAGCGGGAAGCGGTATTTGTTAATTTATTGATATAGCAATCAACTAGTGATTGGAATTCCGACACTATGTGTCGTTAAAATGCAGATTGTGCGAGACGCATGTGAATGGGGGTTTACGCGGCCAGACCATAACCTAGTAACTGACATTTTTGAATTTTTGCTGATTTGTGCCACTGATAGGATGAATATTTAAAAACGAGAATGTATCGGACTCAGGTTCAGGTCGGTGTGCTGTAGACCGATTTTCGTTTTCTATTAGGGGGTGAATTGCTATTAAGCAACATGATTTTATGGCGTTCGAACTACAGAAATCCGTGAATATCATAAAACGTATTGATTTATGTCGACGAATGTATTATAAAATATGACTCGGAAATTCGAAATAATTCTAAAAATCAGATCATTTTAGTGATATTATAAAGTTCTTGTTAGAACCACACATACACCACGTACGCCACTCGAGAAACTTTCCGCCCCAGTGGCCATCGGCTCTACTTGCAATGAGCCCCGCCCACTGCCACTTCAGTTTAGCGATTCGGAGGGCTGTATCAGATACCTTGGTATTGTATAGGTAGGTACAAAGATTCATGTTATTCCAGCGTGCTGTTTAAAAAAGAGAACTAAATACATTTGTATGGGGAATCGAGCGACATGGCCCCTATTTCACCAAATTGACAATTGTAACCTGTCAAAAACAATTCATCATCCATTACTTCTTCTAGAAGTTAAGGTGGTCGCTAGGTTACTCGTGGAACGAGCAATGTACGGAGGATTGTCGTTTTCAGGTGACAATTGTCAAGTTGGTGAAATAGAGGCCTGGTTACTCTTAAATATGTACGTATGTACTTATTTAAGATATAGAGTAACTAAACTGTGCTTTCTAGTCCAAGACATCAATAAATCTGCCCAAGTCATGTCACTGTCATTACCAACGTCTAATCTATGTCTACATTGGCAGAGATTTATTTCATCGTCGGTGTTATTGGTTGTTAAGACCGCAACGCACTCTGCCAATGCAACATGAATATTTCTTCCACAAAATAGTTCTTATACTCAATACTTTTTATTGGCAATTTATTTATTTATTTTACCCACCCTCATTCTGGGACTTGATTCGAACGGAATTTTTAAAATCGCTAAAAAATTCACTACCCGTAAGCGCCTGCTCACTTCGTCACCAACTTAAAAGTAAGGGCTACATATTTAAAAACATATGCAATGAACACAAACACAACACAATACGACACGACACACAAAACAGCAACACACCATACAACAATGAACACACATCACACATATATTATATATTTAGACAAGATGTTTATTAACATTTGTATTAATTTATAGTAATTTATAATTTATAGTACTCTTTATACATCTAAACACATTTACCTAGTATACTTGTATTTAAGATAGACGTAAGTGTTACGACCAACCCTGTCGAAGGGACTCGTCTGAGAACCAGCGTAGGCCCTCAAGCCTTGCACATGCTGAGACGAGCACCCATTGCCCGACCTAACGCAATTTAGTCATTTTAGTTTTAATTCTAAGTTATTTCTTTGTGCTTATTGTTAAAAGTTTATTTTGTGTTTTATTTGGCAATAGATTAATTTGATTTGATTTGAATGATAGCACACTTGAACTTGAATGAGAATTAGCAATCGGAGTCACACGGCTTAGGTATAAAAAAATATTGGTGTGCATTTAATACATGTTTAAACCACAAGTTTTGAGGACTCATAACATTTGCCAGTGTCGGCAACGTGCATACGCATCGCCTGGAGTTGGTAGGCTACGGTAGCCGCTAACCATCAGGCGGATCGAACGATTGTTTGCGCTTCAGGCCTCCACTCACCGGACGCGTGTGCTGCGCGTGTCGGGCGCGTTTGAAGCGGTATATTCACACCGGAAGCGGGCGGCGTGTAGCAACGCGTGTGCAGCGCGGCTGCCGCGCCACTGCCGCGCGGGTGCTGCGCGTGTGCCGCGCGGGTGCTGCGCTGCAGCTGCGCGTGTGTGCGCATGTGTCGCGCGGGTGCTGCGCGGGTGCTACGCGTGTGCCGCGCGGGTGCTGCGCGGGTGCTGCGCGTGTGCCACGCGTGTGACGCGTTCGATGTGTGTCGGGCGCGTTGGAGCGGTATATTTATACCGGAAGGGGGCGGCGTGTAGCAACGCGTGTGCAGTGCGGCTGCCGCGCGGGTGCTGCGCGTGTGCTGCGCGTGTGCCGCGCGGGTGCTGCGCGAGTGCTGCCCATGTGCCGCGCGTGTGCCGCGTTCGATGTGTGTTTGAAGTGTAGTTTCAATGCTTTACAACTTGCGCGTGTGCCGCGCAGCACACGCGCCGCGCACGACACGCGTCCGGTGGGTGGAGGCCTTTAGGCAATATAAAATAAAATTATATCGAAAACTTTCTATACTGTTATATTTCGGACTTTCTATACTATTATATATACTGATATATTTCGGAGACGTTTTGTAGTTGAAATTGAGACTATATTTTTCTTTCGTAGTGCGTGTCTTGTGTGTAAGTTTGTGCTTTTAGATTTTTAACCCCATTCACACCTTAATGTCTTGTTTCTCAACGTTTTTAAGTAACCGGCCACATTAAACTGTTTTATTCCAAACGGTTTATCGACACTTAAAAATCTAATAACTATTTATTTATTTAAACTTTATTGCAGAGTAACAAGCTATAAAATCAAAATGGGCCTAAAGGTTTTCTCGACCAGTCATAATTCTGGAATATACTTACGTAACTTTTCAAACGAGTGTTAGGACAAATCAACTGTCATTTTCGCAAACAATCGATAAATAAATAAATCTTGGCACTCTTTGGGAGAGGCCTATGTCCAGCAGTGGACGTCGTTCGGCAGATATGATGATGAAATAAATAAATCGACCACCTGGTATCGGATATGAGCGTTAAACCGATACAAATAAAACGGATATAATTAAACATCCATAAATATGATTAGTAGGTACGATTAAGTCGATTAAACTTTAATGTTTATTTTATAAGAATATATACGGCAATTACTATTTGCCCCGAAGATGCGCGAGGAGAGAATTGAAAATTTGCAATACTAATTTCAATTCTCGCCTCGCCTCGTCTCGTCTCGTGGTGGAAAATCAGCTTAAGAGTCTTAAGACCATGTTAAGTATCTTTTCAGATGGCCCAAAAACTTGCTTAAGGTGCGGTGCGTTTAGAACTTCGAGCAAAAACTGAACGTGTTGCTAAGTTCTAACACAAAACCACTTATAATGCAGCCAGAAAAACTTCAAGCTTATAAACTTTAATGCTAAACCAAAACGGAACCATAACTTAGTGTCCGACCGCTAAATGTGCTCCTGACAGCAATGACAAGTCAATGTTGTTACTGTAGGCAATATTCTTTGATCAGATTTATTTTGCTGCCTCTAAAACATTTTGTGCTGAAATTTCACCATCGACTAGTTGTGGAGCGATAATTTAGACTTAACACGTTGATTTGTGGCCGTCCATTTAAAGGTACATTGTGTACGAAATGGCTGGGTACAATTCCGTGCTACCGACATATCAAATTAGATGGAAATATTAGTTGTTGTGAACTCATTTGCTTGTTGAAAATTGATTGACTCGAGCAACGACTTCGATAGCTCAGTTGGTTAAGAGCGATCAGCTGAAAGGCCATAGTTTCGAATTTAGCTCGAAGCATTGAAATGGCAAAGCAAAAGTAGGAATCATTTGGTACTTTTGGACGATAAAATCATTATTTTCGAATATTTAAAGACCTTTTATAATATTGAGTAGGTATTTTACTCACTTAACTTACAATTTATTGTGATAACTTGATGGTTTGATATATAATATCTATATAGTGAACTTTAACATGAGACAACTGCCCAATAACCAATTCTTTGTACACCACAGTAACGGACACAGTTTAGAAATGTTTAGACAGCTCCGACTTGGTAATGTTTCCCGGAATCTCAATTGAAAGCTGAATGATTTGTGGAAATGTATCGTGACTGGTGTTGGAAGTTTACATTACATGTTGTCTCACTTCTACTAGTACATACTAGTACCATTGCTATTTTATAGCCGTTATAGGGTCATTACGCCGGTTAGCGACCACCTAATTTCATGTGCGACCACATAACTGAGTTGGTGAACTGAAAGGATATTTTCTCGTTTTTTTAGTAGATTTCTATTCTAAAACAACCAGAAAATGCATGTACAACTAATTATGTCAATAGGGTTCGTAGAATTAATGTTATATTCAATAGAAAAACCTTCTTCAGGTGGTCGCGTAACCAGTAAAATGACCCTACTTAGGTTAAGAAGTATTAGGGTTTAGGTACGCAAGATGATCGTTTTGGAAAAGGATCTTAAACGAGCTTCTGAATAAATTGGAAAAAAGATTTGTCAGCATGGCATTTATATTGAACGATCTATAGCTTCGTAACAAGCCAGTTTATTTTGAGATAGTAGGTTAGCTTAGCTTTGGTGTCTACACCAATTTGATGTGCAGTTCTGAATAGGTATACCGAATGGTCCCGCTTTGTATGAGGCATATTGGGGAGTATTCCCGAGCAAAGGGACCTGCGCTCTTTTATCGACAGCTTTCGTAGAGCTCTTGTGGGTAATCAAATCACCCTTATACTCCAAGTTTGTATTGTTTGTGTTGCCGTACACTGTATCAGTCACGTTACGATTTGTAATGAATCTAATGATGTCAGTTCCTGGCTCAAGTTATAATTACCGTGTTTAGTCTTCTAGGATTTCCGTCATGTTTAGTCTAGGCATTCCGTACTAGCCAAACATTCCCAATTACATTTTGGCGCCGTTTCTTCGCCAAAACGACGTTTAAATCTGTCAAACAGTGAATAATATAACGCGACAAAAACGTTGCCGTTTGCTCTACGTAGACTTTAATGTACGTAATTATACACGGCACATAAAACATTTATCATTCATTTGCCTAATGCCTAGCAAATTTTTCTAAAATTAATTTTGCCTAAGTTTTATTTGTTTAATCTCTTATTTATATGAAACCATGTATTTTAAACATTTATTATAAAACAAACCTAACCGGCTCTATGATGATTAGATTTTAAGTTCTGAAAAGTTATCGGATTCCTAATTTGGGAATTAAACTTATGCGAAATAAAAATCTACATAAAGGTACACGGCTCTATTTTAAACCCCGATGGTGGTAAACCTCCTGCCTGATGGTATTTTATCGAGTTTAGGATTCGTTACTCCGCCAGCTATTTAGATACAAAAGCAAGACCCTCACTTTCAACATAACACAAATGGAGTCAACATTAAGATGAAAGCGAACTCCTATATACATAAACCTAATTTTATAGTACGACTAATTAGACGATGTAATTAGACACTACTTACGTCTACTGTTTTCGTATTTAGGAGTTCATGGTACTTCGCCGTCGAAATTACTTTGTTAGTTTACTTATTATATCTATACCAGAGCGATCGCAATTAATATCAGAGCGTTTCTCAATAAAAATGCCACTACATTTTTTCGGAGATTTTCTGCAACTTTTATGTTATTATGTCACGATGTCTTTCCATCCCAATAGGGGAAAAAAAGTGTCCCAAAATTTCCATAAATTTTTGAACTATTTGAACTTTCCTTTTGTGTTACCCCGCCATACAAAGTCTCAGGTAAATGGTAACACAATAGGAAAAATTTCTCTTAGCAGAATTCTCAAAAAACTTACCAAATCGTTCCTCCAAAATTCACTTTCATTTTGATGTTGACTCCATTTCTCAATGTTTAAAGAGACAGATCTCAAAGGGTTCCGTGGCGGGCCAATATTTGGTAGAACGTTTGGACAAACAAATGGACACCAAATAGTTTCGGATTGCATCTCGACGCCTCCGGCTATTCGAGATCCATTTCCTGTGTGTTCGAGATAAGGGATGATGTACAAACATGCAAACATGTCGTGGAATGTCCAACATGGGGTTTGGACTCCGTTCACGCGGGTAATTTGAATGGATCGGGGTGTAATGTGTATTTTGGAAGACTGTTGTTGTACTTTGTTTCTTTGGAGCATTCCTATTCCTTTCCTATTCTGTAAGCAGTTTTTTTAAATCACGAAATACAATGTTTATAAAACAAAGTTTAATCATAGAGAAATCTTATATAATTATCAAATATTGTAAAAAAGTACACATAAAATAAAATAAAAATGTAACAAAAAGTGTAATTGACGTCCCTAATATGTACAAACTTAATAAAAATACTCCAGTTGTTTTTCGAGATAATTCCTTCATGAACAAAAATAAAATAAAAATGTAACAAAAAGTGTAATTGACGTCCCTAATATGTACAAACTTAATAAAAATACTCCAGTTGTTTTTCGAGATAATTCCTTCATGAACAAAAATTCTTGATAAGTATATATTGATCTCTCATACATGAGAGGAGGCCTGTGGCCAGCAGTGGGACGTATATAGGCTGATGATGTGATGTGATATATTGATATAAACTTTCACTATTCTTTATTAGATATTCTTGATGTAATGTTTCCATATTCCTTATACTTAACTCTTTTTAAAATCGGTTGAATCTCATACGAATCATTGACTCTTTAGTCCAATTAATATTCATGTGCAAAAGTTTTAATGCTATGATTGTCACTTAAGCAAAATATAAAATAGTCAGTCTATGCAAAAAAATTATGAAAAAAAGGCGATTTTTTAACTGTTTCGTGGTATGGTTTCCATTACTCATATTTCAGTAATGCGCAATAATTGATATTATCATAATGCCAATTAACTATTTTAGGTATATACGATTACGATAAGATATAGTTAAAGCTAATAAAGTCAGCTGATTCTGATGTCACAATGACACCCACGGGAAGGTGGTGTATTTAATTCTAAAGCAGGGATGCCGCGGGTGTGACTTTTTAGGCATCCGCGGATGCGGAAGCGGATGCTGATATTTCAAGGCTCACATCCACGGATTCGGATTTTTAGGCACACCAAAAGACTCAAAAACATAAATACCCAACGTTTTTAGGTTCACGCAGTACTCAAACGCGTTGTGACTGATTTACAATTGTAGTAAGGGTCACTGAGCTAAGCCGCAGACGGACAAGTGGACATGGGCAAACTAACTGTAAGGGTTCCTTGTTGACTACCGAACCCTAAAAATGTCTTCCATACCAATGTCATAAATTGTGTTTTTATACTCGTCGATTTTAATGTTTGAGTTAAGACTTCGTAAACGTAAAAACGTAACCAAAATCACATACTTTTTACTATGGAGGTCCTCTCACTCAACATTTTACATCTGTGTAGACAACTAAAATAAATTCGACCAGTCACGTGGCGCCTTAACTGAACTAAACTGTATTTGACCGATAGGACGCCGTCACGAGAAAGTCAAAATTAAAAGACATCAACGCACAAACAATATAAAACCATAGGCTGAACTTCGTTTCAGCAGGGCTTAGGTTTTCAATAGATACCAAGCTTGTTTAATTAGTTCAGTTGACTTGTAAAAAAGGATTGTATACAATAGTTATATAATTAGCTCTTTAAGTGTCGTAGGTACCTTTATCAGGCTAGTCAGCAAGCTTCGTGGCCTAAAATTGGTACTCGACTGAAAAAGCATACATTATATAACGATTGCATAAAATACTATTTAAAATGTAAGTCTATTTTATAATTAATTCTAAGGTTTACTGTAGGTAAACAGATTTCTGTTAGCTAAATTGCAAAATAAAAACAAATAACTACATACCTAAAAATGCATATGAAATGGAAAAATTATTTACAGCCGCATGTGATATCTAGTCAATATAATAAACATAAACGTATCATATCATCGGAAATGTAAAACCCCAGTGTAAGTACAGATACGCGAAAACTATTTATTACATAGATACATCTAAATAATCAGTTAGATAATGATCATAAAAATATGTCGATAAAATTACTGGTCTGGTATAATGGTGGATAATCTCTATCGCTACACAAAGCTAATTTATATATTTCTTATTTATTTTTGTAGAGTCGCGACTTTTGTAGTTTTGAATTTATCCATAGATCCCGATTCTCACCGGGTTTTGGGACAAACATATTAATTATATAAAAACATACCTACTCAATAATTTGGCATGCAGGAAAGTAGCAATGAATTGTGATCTACGGAACGTCTTTATCAAGAGGCGCGGTAAAAATACGAGTACCACTTGATTTTCATTGCTTGGAATGGTTAGGTACTTGAAAAATAATCACGAATGTTAATAAATCCATGAGTTCCGTCAACCCTTCGATGAAACAGGCGTGACTATACGTATGTATATTTATGTGTAGAGAATGCTTCACCGTCAGCAAAATTATTCATTATGGAAAACTGATTAAGAGATAAAAAGTTTATGCGCCGCGGGTGTGTCTACATTATCAGAGAGCGATACACATATAATCGCATTCCAATAGAGATTGGGATGGGTCATTAATTTTTTTATCATTTATCTCAGGTTGTCGCGTCATTTCCTATAGCAATTTATTAATGGCAATCAACATATAGATTTTTATTATCACGGAAAAAAACCCGTTACGATTATAATATAAGCGACATTATAAATATTTATATAACTAAGAATAGAATGCCATTGAAAATATAGTTTATGATTAAAGATCAGAATTATAAACATACCTACATGTTTTCTACTTACGAAAAATTTTGTACACACAATATGTCGTGCTTGTCCATAATATATTATCAATAATAATAAATAGAAACATTATGTGAAACGTTTCATTAGGTCAAACAATATTATATCAAACTCGGCCACCATGCAAGAACTGTTAGTATCTCTGACGCATTAATCACTCGCGCTATTGCTAAAATCAACATAACACAACTTTATGGGCGTTCTCGTCTGTTACGAAATCAATTTTTCCGCCAATGCCGAACGGTTTATGTAAATTTTATGCATAAGATGGTCGAGCCATGTTCCTTTACATGGTTTCATAATGCTACTACTAGATTGATAATTTGTTTGAAGAAGCGTTTTGCGCCTACTGCGCTCTAGCATTAATAGAATTTCATTGAATTTTTTATACACACCACATTCAATATTATTCATCAAATTATTTATTAACATTTATTTCAACCGATTTAAAAGTAAAATAAAAAAAATATATATATCGACGATATGTATTGGAACGGAAAGAACAATCGGAACACGAATAAAAAACGAAATTGATTTATCTAAATAAAGGTAGACCCTCGGAGTGTTGATTACTAGCTATTCATGTAATTTGTAATCGTTAATCGATTTAATAGTCTGTATCGAATGTTCCGATTTGAGTTTATCGGCATGAAACGTTGACCTTTGGAATACGCTATGAGAGAGGACAAAAATTTGAAAATTGTGAATTTCTCCCAATTTTGTTTGACATAAATATATTATCTTTTTGTATTTTTATGGTTTTTGGTCCAGTAGTTTTTTTTTCCAATAATAATACAATTATCAGCACTAAAACAAAAGTCAGATTTAATTGTGAGGAAATTCGATTATACAATACTAATCTGACACGTCTAAGATAACAAAAGAGGGAGCAAATTAATTATGCTAAACGATACTACAACATACTCATGAATTTAAAGAATAGAGTAAGTAGTCAGGAAACTAGCATGCTAATACTTGTAGCATGAAGCATGGATAATTTAAAAATGCAGCATTAAAATTGCAAAAGGATTACGGAGTACTTGACCTGAAGTAGCAATAACCTAAGCTGCGATTAAAAAAGGCCTTATTATTTTCCACACCTTAACTTTATCCTCGATGCAACCTAGGTATAGAAACCCGGTGTCTACTTCCCACTAAATAAAATCTCAGTAACCACTTACAGCGACCTCTTATACAAAACTTGACCGCGGTCTACGTTGATATTAAACCAAGAAAAAAAGTCATGAATTAGGCTGGGCCTATATTATATTACTCAAATTATATTCGCCTCAGGCTCGTCAGTTTAATTGTCTGCGATATTTGGTCCTTTAGAATCTAAATAATATAATAATAAGATAATGTAATAAACGAAGAATTAATAAATCGGTATCCTTCGCAAACAAATTACAATGTAGGTAATGGTACTCTAGTGTAGTAGTAGTAGGATTACTTATAGGGTTATGTCTTGTCTTGGCGCCTTTGTAGTTGAGTTTGGAATTCAGTAATTTTAGTAGAATTTTATTATAATTTGTATATTAATTAAAAATACTTTGTAACATTTTGACGTTGATACATAAATGGTATTTACACAGCGTTTTCTCAGCGCGCTTGTAAATCCAAGGAAAGATTTATACACGTGATATTTTTCTTAGTTTGGAATTGGAATTAAGATGAATGTAACCCGCTCGCTCGCTAATATTAGCTCAATACACATATGCGTTGTACTTTGCCCGCGCACGGAAACTTGCGAAAATCGGTATAAAATTGTTTTTGAAAAAACGGATCATTCATAAAATCACTACTCAATAATTTAAAGCATTAGCGAATTTACAATTCAGAATTGCCTAAGTTTTGACCTAGTATTAAAAAAACTTTAAAGTTCAACTAATAAAGGGATAGTACTCATATTTGCATCCTCCTAGCGTTATTCCCGGTTGTGTTTTAACCCGGGGTCCGCTGTGACACCTAATCCCAATTAGTGGCCTTCCAACCCAGAGGGAAAACTAGACCTTATTGGGATTAGACCGGTTTCGTCATGATGTTTTCCTTCACCGAAAAGCTAACGGTAAATATTCCGTACATAAGTTCCGAAAAACTCATTACGAGCCGGGATTCAAACCCACGACCGCCGCTTGACAGCCGCATGTTTGAACCACTAGGTTATCGTATCGTAGCTAAAGTGATAATACTGATGATCGAATACAAATGGTCAACATAAATATATTTAACTTGGAATTATCTTAGGCTCTCAAAATCGAAAAATTTCACTGTGACATACTCCTTTACTGTTTTTGACCAGCCGCAGTGATTGGCCAGCCGCAGTATTCTTGAGAAACTTGTAATCACATAGAAGGTTATTTTCTGATTTACTTTCGGATTTCAAACGAAATGTTTACAATATCTGCGTATTACATTGTTACGTGAAGTTGACGATGAACTATTATGTAGTTTAACATCGCAACTTACAAAAGACTAGTGTTTCACGCGATTTTCCCTCCCGACGGGATTATTCGCTTTTATGGTGACATGTTTATGTCATGTTAACATACTGCCATTTCTTGATACTTAACGATCTATTGAAACACGAACATTCAGGTTGCATTAGCTCCGTAGCAAAGCTATCGGATTCGTTTGACACGTCCATAATGTTTCAACTATTAAATTATGACAAGTAAATTTAGTACAACTTATTCAACTGTAAAGAACAATTCGTAGCCATAAAACATTTAAATCGTTTATTAAGAACGAGCGTTATTGACACTAAAATTAAATTAAGACGTTTAAATATTAATTCACTCACCATTTTAATTGCCATGAGCAAAATTAAATTTGTCCAAGGTCTTGAATAAATCATACATAAAACTTGAGGTCAACACTTCCGTTCATTTGAAAAACTATATTTTAATCACTCGCGTGCTCTGGAAACGTCCGTTTTGTCATATTTTCACTTATCGATAAAACAAGAGTATAGCGTCACAGTTAAAATTTAAAAAAACTGAATTCAAAAAGATTCCATTTTCAAATTTTCAGTCCCGCCGCGCGGCTACAGCTGTCAGCGCCGTAACTTTTTCTAAGACGACTAGCGTAGGTCGCGGCTCGTAGCATACTGCCACGATAGAGTCGGCCGGGGGGATAAATTGTAGACGATTTGACCGGTCTTATTAGAAATGCCACCGGTGAACACCAGCGCCAATGCGAGTCTGATAAAAATGTTTCCGGATTATCATTGTAATCGTCATCGGTCGAACGGTTAGAAAAATGGCGTTACCGTTTTTTAGTGTTATTGTGTCTCAGTCAGTAGGTTAATGATGTCACGGAATAAAGAATTGTAGACCAAAGAGTATAACTCAAAATATTTATTGCACACTTATTATTACAAGTAATAAAATGGACCCTGTAAGGGCACAGCAAAGAAGCTTATGACTAGGTTACATCTAGGTTGTAGGTACAAAAAGTTAAAGGTGGTTCTCAGTTTGACATGTATGTATGTATGTATGTATGTTTGTCCGCGATTTTCTCGCATTTGGGTGAACTGATTTGTACGAAGTTTTCACCAAAACGTAGAGAATTTTACGGTGGTAGTTTTAGTAACAATTAATTGATGTTTCGTTTGTTTTTATTTAGGTACAGTGATTTATTAAATTATTATACTACCGACAATTTATATCAAGAAAATCATGTACATTCATTTTACTGATAGCTACGTAAGCTGTAGGCCTCACGAAAAAGAAAATGTAAGTAATAATGAAACCAACTCGCAATATGTCACGCGAATTGGTGCCTGGTAGGAACCTGTAGAGCATAACAGACATAGGAAAGCATTTTTACCTGAGCTGAAACGGAGAATTTAGTTCGCTACGCTCGGTCATTCAATAAATTTCATAACAATGGCACTTGAAATGACGCAAATAGGTAATTACGTTTGACATTAGGTATTTCAATTATAAGATTTAATACTGTGATCGTCAAGCGTACCATAATATATAACATAAAATATATAACATAACAAAAAAAGACAGGGTTGTTCTCCGGGAGTGCCGGCAGAAGTGAAAACTCAGACACACCTTAAAAGCTCTATATCACTAATTATAGGAGTCTTACATGCAATGCAATCCATTCTGTATGTATTTTAAGGACAAAATTAATGTTAATGTTTGCACGCGAAATAGTTCAAAGGATTTTTTGACCTAGCGCACTACAATTAAGGTACAGTTTCGAGCAACGACTGTCTTGACGTGCACAGCGCCGCTCCCCCCCGCCCCCAAGTCTCGTCCCGAATATCTCACCTATATACGGTCACGTGACCTCCTACGATCCTACGCTCCTACACTTTTTCCCCAGTCGTCGCGAGTTTAAGGCGCCGTAGGTTCATGGTCTTCTCTCCCTCTCACTGAGCATAAGCGTGAGCGAGATGGAAGTGCGTCCTAGGAACTAGGAAGCGCGGAATTCATGTTTTTTAATTTTATTTTATTTGCCGTTTAAATAAATAAAAAAGTAAACACTGATTTCTCTGAAACATGATATTGCTGATTTTTAGAAGCCATTTTAATATTTTTAGCTTTTGTGCATAATTTGTAAGGAATATTTTAAGTGTATTTTAGGCCCTTTTAGACCTATGTTCGTGATTTTTTTCTATAGGGCGAAAATTGCTTAATCATGTTTCTAAACACTGATTTCCCTGCAGAAAAGCCTCAAGATTACTATTCGTATTTTTTTAAAACCATATAATTATAAACAGACGCATGATATTGTTTCCAAAACTCTGTTCGCTTCACTTCGCTGAACCTACGGCGCCTTAAAAAATTTTCCCCATCCCTAAAAGTGCACAGCGCCGCTAAATTGTTTCCACATCAAAAATTATAATACAAAAAACACTGCCTGACATCTCTCGGCTTTATGAATACTAGTAATCTATACAGACACAACTATCTATACTATATGTATATATTTTTTTGACGGTAAAATAACTTATAACTTTTTATTCCGGTGAATATCACATCATATCGAGCTGACACAGCGAACAACCGTGAGACCGTGACAAATTTTTTGCAGCTGAAGCCATCTGAATTGAATTTTTTTAGGGTTCCGTAGTCAAGAAGGGACCCTTATAAATAGTTTCGCCTTGTCCGTGTCTGTCCATCTGTTTAATAATATAATAATATAATGCGCTCTGTCAAACAACAAACACGTTGCTTTTTCCGTACGTCAGCGCGCTGGAATGCAGATTAGATGACAAATGGCATTGAATCAGTTTTTATTGACATCATTAATTCCATTTTATTATTCAGAGTGCAACAAACCAAACGTATGCGATATCGTAGCCAGCGACATGTCGCGGTTTAAGTAGAGGGCTGTAATGGAGGCTTTTCTAATACTTCCACGGTAGCGAACTAGCATGCGGTCTGATGGTAAACATACACCGTAGACTATGGACGCTTGCGATTCCAGAAGAATCACATGCGCTTTGTTAATTTGAGTCGTTATTTTGATAGAGACGAATGCGGGTCAGTCTCTCAACACGACACATCCTCGGGTGCTCTCGCGACCTGACTCAGAAAAATTCAGAGTATGTCGCAGCCGTCCCATGATAGAGGTGCAGAGAAGTAGTGGCTTTATTATGGCTACGGTCTTTTGTCAGGAGATGGCATTCCGACGTGCCCGCCTCTCTTCCTTTTTTTTTTTTCTTGGTTGCGAAAGTGTTAAACGACCGACGAAGGAAGGAGATCATCAATTCGTTGTAGTCATTTTAATTAATAATTAAGGCGCCGTAGGTTCATGGTCATCTCTCCCTCTCACTGAGCATAAGCGTGAGCGTGATGGAAGTGCGTGCTCGGAAGCGCGGAAATCATGTTTTTTAATTTAATTTTTTTTGTCGTTTAAATAAATAAAAAAGTAAACACTGATTTCTCTAAAACATGATATTGCCGATTTTTAGAAGCCATTTTAATATTTTTAGCTTTTGTGCATAATTTGTAAGGAATATTTTAAGTGTATTTTAGACCCTTTTAGATCTATGTTCGTGATTTCTTTCTATCGTGCGAAAATTGCTTGATCATGTTTATAAACACTGATTTCCCTGCAGAAAAGCCTCAAGATTACTATTCGTATTTTTTAAAAACCATATTATTATAAACAGACGCATTATATTGTTTCAAAAACTAGTTTAGTTTAGTTTAGTTTATTTATTAACCATAATGTAACATGATCATTACATGGTAAGTCAACATTTCACAATATTATACTTATAAAGTATAAATTTAGTATCCAGATTATACACTTAATAATAATAAAAATCTACTTACAATTTGCGTCAATTGAAATATTTCGCTGTTCGCTTAACTTCGCTGAACCTACGGCGCCTTAAGTTGTTTCAGCAATAATACGGGCGGGTGTAGAGTCAAAGTTTAATACTCCAAGGAACAAAGAAAGCAAAAAATATCCCATGCTTTAGTTTTTTCTCCATATGACATATTTTGAATCTTTTTTCGGGAACATTCAACATTATTGGTTATTTTGTTTGGTGTACCACACCTATTCTTCACCATATTGTACGATGCAGGTAAGGGCCAATGCAGACTGCGTTTTTTTTCACACGCTGGCGACGCGCGTTCCCTACTAGCGGAAAAGAACGCAGTGTGCATAGGCCCTAAGGCATGCGACTTTCTATCCGAAGGTACCACTTAGTTTGAAAAAAAAATACATATACGAAGTATATTTTGATATTCGTCAGGAAGCTTTCAAGCTTTCTTTAAACATCGTGAGGAAAAACCGGTGTAATCCCGACCAGTTTTTTCGTAAAACTAGTGCCTACGCCAAATCTTGGGATTGCGTGCCAAAGCGGACCACGGGCCGTTAAGGTACAAGCAAAAAGCGCTAGGAGGATGAAAATAGTAATAAGTTTGTATACCATACCTACAATGTTAATTGATTCCGTTCTCGTGGAAAAGCAGCTTAAGGCAACCTGTCATGGGAACCATCATAAAGCAAAGATTATAAAATGTGATTTTTTTCTAAAGGCACACACGTACGTGTGATATACATAGCATGCTATCTCGTGACGTCTCGGCACGCTGACGTAATAATTATGAAGATAATTAAGCCACTGTATCATGACTGTTTTAATTGCTTTGTGTTTTAACACCAATCGATGGTCGTCAAGGGATTTCGATCGGAAACTTTTCCTGTTGCCGCGTTATTTGGATGCCTCAATCGCGTGGATATAATCAATTACTGTCTTACTATACTACTAAACAAAACTACGCACTTAATATACTAGTCTGTTTCTCTATAAGACCTAAAATAAGCCGCTGTATAAATGTCACATGGCAACGCTGGTTTGCTGATTTGAATGATAAATCACAAATGCCGCGAATCGCGATTCATTGCAACTACGAGTAATAAGTGTACCTAATGTGGAGGTCTAGTTTCGTTGGGCGTGACGGGAAGGGTGAGGCGAATACGCGTTCCAAATAACAGCCTCGCTATTCTGTAACTTGTTTTAACCTCACCCCACCTGTCACTGATTAATTTATTTTGAGGCCACGATTCGTAGTAACTAAGCCAAATCAGAGTTCTAGTTTCGTTAGGCGCGACGGGTGGTTTACCAAAGGAATTTGAAGCGTTACATTTCATATTTAATTGGATTTGCGGCCGGTCGGCTCCTCGCGGACGCGGACGGCTGTGCTCGGCTGTCGTCGCATTTGACAGGCTCCGTCCGCCTTTTGCCTGCTGCACTCTATAAAAACGCGGTCGGCTACATGTGAGGCGAGGCGAGTTGTGGTACTTACCGCGAGCAGAATGGTGATGGCGCTCGGCATGCGCATAGTAGCGCGGGTCGGCGCCGGCCGGGGGAACGCGGCGCCGGCCGGCCGCGCGGGCGCATGGGCCCGCCGGCCCGCCGCCGCTTACCGGCGCGGCCGCCGCGCGCACATCGCCGCACTGCAATTAAAATGCCTTTTGAGTCAACATTACATTACAACAACAATAGTACATTACTACAGGGGCCGGGAAGTAAGTGGTTGCCGGACGTGTACATATAGACGGCCGATAGTTATGAGGCTGGCAACCTTTTTTCACGCCGAGGTATGTATATGGCTTTTGTCAAACATAAATAAAAATAAATAAATAAAATAGTCTTTTATTAGGTGCTTAACTGTAGTTTTTACAATTATAGAGGTTGAGACCTCCTAGTAGGTATTTATAGAACCTGTACAGGAGACCCCGCTCTTCCAACAATAGTACATTTAAACTATAACAGTTTCTTTGTGGTGGCAGGTGAGTAATTAATTAAACATGCAATGAAATAAATTAAAGAATTCCAAGAAATCAATCTTTAATTTTCATGGTTGAACTCCGTGATCCTATGCCAAAAATTGTAGAATTTAAATTAAAAAAGACCATCTTGCAGGCTTCCAATTTTGTATGAAATGCCATTACGGGTCTCTCGTCTCGCTGCGCCCGAAACGTGACACTCCAAATATGATGAACACAACGTCAATATTTCATTGCAGGGTTGTGTCGGTTAGCGAGCAAGTCCATATCCCCAATATTATCAAATAATAAAAAACAAAATCCGATTGAATCACGAAACAAAAAAATACATGCGGACTGAAATGCATATATATACCTAATTAAATAATGTAATGCTCTTGAAACATTAGGTAACGCATATTGCGAATTCTTTCATAACTGATAAGATTTTTTCGTGGTATGCGACCAAAGTCCATAAGTACCTATCCTACCTATTGCAATCTCAGACAAATCTAATGATGCCTCTAATTATTTATTTTAAGTAATGACTCCTGATTAAAATCAAATATTTCACAAATAATCAGCAAATACTGATAATGAACGATGATAAATCAGAAATGAAATAAATTAAAACACAAAATTACGTACGGTAGGTACAGTCCGAGCGCTCCTAGAATACGAGAACAGAAGTTGCGTTCGCGCGGCTTTAAGTAGATTATAATAAGTTTAGGCTTTAAGTAGAGCTACGGTAACCTAGTGGTTCAGGCATGCGGCTGTCAAGCGGCGGTCGTGGGTTCGAATCCCGGCTCGTACCAATGAGTTTTTCGGAACTTATGTACGGAATATTTACCGTTAGCTTTTCGCTGAAGGAAAACATCGCGAGGAAACCGGTCTAATCCCAATAAGGTCTAGTTTTCCCTCTGGGTTGGAAGGTCAGATGGCAGTCGCTTTCGTAAAACAAGTGCTTAAGCCAAATCTTGGGATTAGGCGTCCAAGCGAACCCTGGGGCACAGCCGGGAATAACGCTAGGAGGATGGAAGGGCGTGTAAGAAAGAACATTGAGATAATTATAAACAGACACAGAATCTATTATATTTGTCAAAGATCTAAATTAGGATATAATATACGGGGAAGAGCACGGTTATACCTATTTAGGAAGTAGTCTAGTTTCGTAAAGATGTTTCTGATAAATAAAGTTTATAATTGCTCACGGGCAGTAAAAATCTTCTTGAAAAGTCTTAAAAGCAGCCCTAACAATTGCCTGAGAATGGTTTGCCACTTGTTTAATAAATAAAACCAAGAAAGATACAATCATTTATTTAATTTGTTGTTTGTTGCATTTAAACTGTACTGTCAAACTGAATCCCTAATACCCTTAATATTATCCGACATTATATCACAGTAGCTCGTGTGTCGTGACCTTGTGTAAAATAGGAGTAGCTTGTGTGTTTTTTATTCTTATGTATTCCACGATTATAAGCTTAGCTATTTTTTACAGGAAACTTTCTTCAAAAAAATAAAATGTAACTTTTCGCATGAAAGTTAATCTAATTTAAAAACCCAAACAACTAAAATATTTTCGTAATATAGTAGAATCGTTACAGAAATTTGAAACGGCCTCTACCTCGTTCTAAGTGGGCAAAATACAACCAACCAAACAAGATTATATCTACTATTGAACCAACCTCCGGGAATGTAAGGCCAGTCATCTGTAAATGTATACCTAGTTTCTTCTCAATGGTCGTTTTATAAATATGGCGCCAAAAATCGGAATGCGCATGTGCAAATCGGACTAATAGAAAAGTGGCCACTCCCTTCGTGCTGAGAGGGAGAGGCAAATTTGGGGAAGAGGTGATTGGTTGGACAGAAGGGGCGGAGAAATAGAATTTGGGTTGTTATCCTACGAGAATCGTACCCATCTCTTTCCGTCTTGAAAATAATATAATCTAAACAAGAAAGAGCAGAAAGATCACAGGTGAAAGAATGTTTTAAGCGGTTCCAGAAATTACCCATTACATGGAAATTGACAAAGCTACAATCTCACAGACTTTCCTCTGTATAAGTATTAGTATAGATAAATTGCTTCCCTACAATAAACATATTTATCTTATTATACACCGATTGTCTACCCGCCTCATGAACATAAACTTGAGTCCTCATAAACCTGCACAATTGTGCGATACTTGTCAAAATATTATCTTTTATAGCCTTGTCTGCCGTTTTGTTGTCTCAATTACCAGCGATCAAAACTGCCTCGTTTTCATCTATTACCTTTATTATATCATCTGTCACGATGCAGACTTCATTTTCCTTATAGGGTTGGTCAATGAAATCACTGGCGCCAATCATATACTTGACATTATTCGTATTGGCCGAATTCCATCAAAGTAGTCCAGTCAAAAAGCAACGCTACCGTCGATGGTAGAAGATTTTAATTCCAATGACATTTCTACAGAAAAGTCAGCCAACAGTAATCTCAACCATACGTTACTGCTACGTCATTCCTAACTGCGAAATTTTCTCTTATCGATAGATTACCAATTGACGGGCGCCGTTTATCACATTGTAAATATTTTATTAATGATTCAACGAAATGTTAATGACGCGGGGATTTTTCTATTAGATGCAAGAACGAAATCTGTTTGTTCGAGATGTGTAACTGATGGCAATGCAGGTGACGGACGGATATCCTTGTTTGACATCCGTTACTCCTACTAATAATTTAAATGTATGAATTTTGTTGCAATATATGTGCTAATGTTAGTTTTATATGTGGGTATCTCCATTTTTGACATCCTGACGATTATATATTATTGTTTGTAATTTCAGAAACCATAATAGGTATTGATGATTCTTTGTTTACATTACATTTTATATCAAAGTTAACTGTCCACTCTATCACTCTCCCGTGGACATTTTACAAGCTTTTTTTAAATTACCCTGTTCATAAGATACGAGAAGTAAGTCATGTATGTAAATTGTCTCCAAATTTTGCAAACCGTTTTTCATCCCCTTGCTGGATCCCATTGAGATGTAACTTGGCATACTTATGCAAATTTTGTGACTATGTAATATCGTGACACCATCGAGCTGATC
Organism: Epinotia demarniana; assembly: GCA_945867215.1. NCBI lineage: Eukaryota > Metazoa > Arthropoda > Insecta > Lepidoptera > Tortricidae > Epinotia > Epinotia demarniana. Next base: position 1,988,831 of record OX244273.1, on the reverse strand, counting down.
TGATGATGGAGACAGAAAGCATAGCAAGTTCCAAACTACACAAGATAACATCCGTCCTGTTTGGGCTCATTGAATGAATGAATGAATGAAACCACTTATTTCAAGTAATTAGACTCGCACTTTGTTAAGGGTTAATGTTTATTGCAATTTAGTTAACTACTTACAAATGCATATAATTAAAGTTTTTGTAGTAAAAAATAAATTGAGATGTTGGAAGGCATGCATTTTTCCAACCACAAACTTTTTCCAACCAAACCGGAAAAATCCTGAAAAAAAGGTCAGGTCAAGGTCAAGAGTACCCTGACCGAGCATGCATGCAGAATGTTTGAAAGTGAATGAAGCAAGAAAGGTTTGTCAAGTTCGTAGCAAGTGAATATCCGTGATCTCTGCTACCCCTCAGGGAAATAGGCGTGATTATATGTATTATGTAGGTTATGCATTTCGCAACAGTGCACAGTGCCATGTTATCATTGGTACCCTATATAATACATGACGGTGCGATAGTGAAATTTTTCATCCAAACTTCTTTTGTTTTTCTTTTTTTCTATTTTTCTGTTTATCGTTTGGTGTGTCCCGAAAAAACGTTCTTATCCTATTCTAGAGCTAGAAAACCCAGAACTCTAGACATACGACGTTTTTGAACCTAGCACAGCCTGTTGCAGGTCCGGCCCTATGGAGTCCAAGTGAAGCAATATACGAATTAGGTCAGCGGATGTCGCGGCCCCACACGGACCGATTTAGGTGCTAATATATGATTCAATCAAGTTAGTTGTAGAAACAATTTGAGTGAATCTAATACAGTCTTGATATATGTTGATACGGGTGGGTTTTCATAGGGCTTACCAAACAAGTTAAATGAGGCGAACCAATTTATTGACACCTGTTCATGTACGTCGAGTCACAGTAACGCGAGCGAGTTTCAATCAAAGAGTCATCATCATCATCATCATATCAGCCGAAAGACGTCCACTGTTGGACATAGACCTCCGTCTAAGAGTGTCACAAGGACCGGTTCTGCGCCACCCGCATTCAGTGGACTCCCGCGACCTTTACCAGGTCATCAGTCCACCCTGTGAGAGATCTACCCACGCTGCGCCTTCCGGTACGTGGTCACGACTCGAGAACCTTTCCGCCCCAACGGCCATCGGTTCTGCGTGCAATGTCAATCAAAGAGTAACACAAGTGGATTACGGGAGTAACCGTGTAACTTTTCGAACGGCTGTAAGGACAACTTAACTGTCATTTTTCTATGCTAAAATTTCACTGCGTTCCTTTGGCTGCGTATGAAACGTTACAGAATCAGCCCGCTGACCACTGGAAAAAAACGTATGTACGTACGAAATATCATTTCGATATTTAATTATTCAGTGAGTGTGTGGAAACCGGTCTTATCACCAACAAGGCCCAGTTCACCCTCTAGGTTGGAACGTCATTGACAGTCACTTCTTAAAAAACTAGTGCCTTCGCCAAGTATTTGGATTATGTATCAAAACGGATCCCAGTTACAACTGGGAAAACGGTAAGGAGGATGATTTCGCCTCTGTTGATTTTGAATTCCAATTGAAAGTGTAATATTGGACCAGTGTCGAGCACTGAAACGTTTACCTTACCGGGATGTAAGGAACCAAACAAGCTTCACGAAATACAAATCACGCGATCACCGAACACGCAATCATACTCGTAAGTGTGAAATTAGTGTTTGTGTACCTACTACTGAATGGATAATAAAGTTTGGTTAATTAGTAATTATTTGAGTAGTGACGTGCGCTCAGTGTATAGTGATGTCACGGTGATATAGTTGCATGGAAAGCTTGTGCCGGATACGGGACAGGATACGGCTTTTTTAGGTAACCAAGGCCAAATATTATATTACTAGCTTTTGCCCGCGATTTTGTCCGCGTGTACACGTCAAGGGATAAATACCGCGCCTGTGCAAATCTTATAGCAAATATGCTTTTAGACTTCCAAAGGTGCATCAAATTATCGCTCTCCCATAGACACTTTCACTTTTCACCCCTTTTAGGATCGATTTCAGAGATGAAACTATCCTATATCCTTCCAAGGGACATTAAGTATTTCAATACCTTTCATCTTAATCGGTAAGGGTTTTAAACGTAAAAAGGTACATAACAGACACACTGAGTTTCGATCGTTGAGTACTTGCACGTGAAGACCAACTTCACCCTGGGGGTCGAGTGGTTGGAGTCCCGCCACAATCAGTTGATTTCAATTACTTGGTGGTCAGTCCCAGTTGAATATTAGCTACGGATAATTGTGAAGCAGGGGTTATGTTATGACCGAAGGGTGTCGTTTTCCGACGATTTGTCTATGTAATATTAACATAGACAAGCTACTCGCGCAGCAAAGAGAACCCATGCGTACAAAATTTAAGACAAAACATTTTTCCGACCAAACAGAGTACTTACCTATTGAATAAGTACGTTAATGTGTTAAGTACTTAGACAACTTGAAATTATATTCAACTTAAATTTATATTTCTACGCTTGTTTGAAGGCATAACGTGGGTCGTGGAGATCAGAGATGTATACGTTTAAGACCGTTCTGTAAACCCACTATTAACAAATTTCATAGGGTCGCTTACGAACAATATAACAAATAATGGTCTATGAAAAGGGTGGCACAGAGGCAAATATTTTCTTCATAGATTTTGTCCTGAGGCTTTGCTAGCGTTCTGTGTAATGTACGGGCGGGTTCGCGCGCCAGTCGGTGTATATTGAACACACATAACATAATTGTATTGCGTCCAAAGTCTAACGATTCACATTGCCCACGCATATAATCTAACACTAATCCTTAAACGACAACGGCATTAAGCCCAATTAACATAACAATAAATAACGTGTAACTACTGTCCTTACACGATCAATAAACATCCTTAATTAATTCACAACAACTATCCCTCTAACCATCAATTTTAAACCTTAAAGATAACTTCGTAAAGTTCTAAATTCTAATAGCACTGTTTGTGTGATGCGTCTTTGCTAAACATAGCGTAATTTGAAATAACTCAATTATGGAATACACACTGAATGCTGCACCCTGATTGGTCGCTTCACATTTGACGTGTGTTCTGTCTAAAAAACTGATTTATGATTGGTTGATTCCAGTACGTAAATGTTTTCGATTTGTTTATCTCATTTACTTCTATACTTACTGAAATTTAGCTCTTAGTTGGACTGTCTTAAGGACTATTGAATAGTGGAGTATTTGTTATGAAGATGAAATTAATCAAAATGTTACGCCTATAGTGTTAAATGCAGACTGACGATATAGAGCCTTAGAGTAATTAAGTCCGCAGAATCATTAGATTATCTCGTGATTTTATGATAATATAGGTGATTGGGATTGCATGATAAAATTACACGGAGTACGCAAAACGAGTTCGAGGTGGAAATTAAACATTTTATGTTACAGGAGTGTATGTTACAAGCTTCGTAGAAAGTAAAGCTATCAAATAAGTTGTATGCACAATGTCATCATTTTAAGCGACGTATGAATGCTAATCTAAAGTAACTGTCAATACAAACACGGAACTATGGCAACGGAATTGTAAACCATTATGTTTTATTGATCTCCTGTTTACAATATGGCGTCAATTAAGTATCATACAATTTCAGCCACATTTATTTTATATTCTGCTAGCTTTGATTGCGTATTTTCCCTTTAAGGGCTAATTTCCGGAATATACATATACTAATTATTCGTTTTCCAGGGTCTCAAACTATCTCCACCCAAACTACATCTAAATCGGTTCAGCCGTTAAACGGTAACAGGCAGACAGAAAAGACAGACAGAATTAAGGCCTCCACCCACCGGACGCGTGTGCCGCGCGTGTGCTGCGCGCGTCGGGCGCGGTTGAATCGGTATATTCACACCGCAAGCGGGCGGCGTATAGCAACGCGGGGGTACGCGGCTGCGACGCGTTACCAACGCGTGTGTCGCGCGTCTGCCGCGCGTGTGCTGCGCGTGTGCCGCGCGGCTGCGGCGCAGCAGCAGCGCGGGCCCGCGCGTCATATCTCTCTCACTACCAAAACATTTAATATGTATCTCGTTATCTTTATCACACTCGCACGACACGCGGCCGCGCTGCCGAGTTGTAACTTTAGCACCGCGGGCCCGCCTTCGAATCGCGGTCGATGTGTGTTTGAAGTGTATAGTTTCAATGCTTTACAGCTTGCGCGTGTGCCGCGCAGCACACGCGCCGCGCACGACACGCGTCCGGTGGGTGGAGGCCTTTACTTTCGCATTTATTATATTAAGTATGGTTAAATTACAAGTATTTTAACTATAGGTACATAAATAAACCTCCAAATAAACTTTCATTTATCTTATAAGATTGAATACTCATAACATGATCTCAATTTTAAAACCTAAGGCCGTTGTTTTTGAGAAGCGGGCGTTCGTAAAAGTGGCTCGCAGCCCAAATACACATTTATATGGCGCCAAATCGCAAACATGACGTTGCCTAGAGTGTTTATTATACAGCGGTAGGTGTTTTGATACTCGCCTGCCAACCCGCGCCTCGCTCCGCCTCACGCCCCGCTCGTTCATAACCAAGGTTCATAACCTATATCTCAACATTTATTTATTAAAATAAAGACTTAAAACGAAATCGAATCAATTAAGTGTCGAGAAGTTAAATTAGAAATCCGGATTAATGAGAAAATTAAATTAAATTCGTTGCCATCGAGACCAATTAGTGCAATTTAGAATTAGTTGGAGTTGATTTAGTAATCCAACTCTATCAATTAGTGGTGCAATGTAGAGCATTTACAAATGTATAAGATAATACGCAAATCAGTCTCTCGTAACAGACGAGGTGCTGCTTATATTATTATTTTTAGGTTTATATTATACTAGCTTCCGCCCGCGACTTCGTCTGCGAGGACCAGGGATTAAAACTATCCTATATTAACCAGGCTATAAACTATCTTCGTGGCATTTTTTCCCAAATCGATGGAGCTATTTAAGCGTGATTGAGTAACAAACATTTATACATCCAAACATCTAAACGTCCAACCATCCAAACATTTATAATATTGTATTAAATATATTAATTATATTACATTGACGATCGCTTTAGCCTCGTTGGTAGTTTTGTTAAGATTTAGAATAGTGGAAAACGTTTTCTCCCGAAAGGAAAATTTCGTATAAAAAGTACCTCTTGTCTGTCGCGAGCTATAATTCCCTCAACCACCGCTCTTCTCCCGCTGACCCATATGGTGCGTCAGCATTTAGAATGGATTTGCAAACAAAAATAATTTTGCCCGCGAGAGGAGGGATTGTGACATCTTGAACTTCGATGATATTCCTTATTTTTGTAATATACTCTATGTTCCTTATGTTTTACGCAGCACAAAACACATTAAAAAACTATATTTCCAGCAAGAACGAAACACAAACTGATTCCACACAAATTAAATTTCCATTTCGTTGGGGAACTCAATAATAATATTAATACGCACTGCGATTTTTAGACGCGCAGAGAAGCAACGTCTAATTTACAAGGTACTTACTTTCATCTCTGCGTGGGAGTCATAATGAACCCAGTAGCAGGTTTAACGAGCTGGTTTGTTACTGCACTGGTTTATTATATTTAGAAGTCTGTCTTGACCTAATATGGCTCACGCCTTTAGACAAATCAGAGGCAATGGGGCTATGGAACGCAGCTTGAAGCGAAGGATGGTTTTAATAGTCGTTCACAGTTAGTAAATATGTCACTGGATATTCATTTAACATTGCTGTTCAGCGAGGCAATGCCGCTAGCATTTTGGGGACCTCTGGTTCGGGCTTGACGCAGAGCGGGATGTACTCATAGTTTAACTTTTTTTTTTTTTACTTACCTATTTTAATTTAATTATTCTCTACACCATTGTTTTTAACTATATATTTAACATAATGTACATAAAATATTTAACCGTTCAATGTTGCCCGACTAGTTGAAGTTATCAACATAGAACGCACACTGAAAAATGGTACGTTACTAGTTTGTTTCAAACTATCGGTAATCGTAAGTTACCGATCGTTAATTTTGACAGCGTCATATGAGCTGACAGCTAGCACCATTCGTTTTATGGTTATGTTAACATGACGTCTCAGTACATTTTCGCCGTAAAACATAATGATAAAACCCGCCCTTATGACGTTATGACGCATAGTTTCAGTGTACGAGATGAAAACTGGTGGCTTCCGGTAGGTATTTGAGCTAACTTGGACTGGGGCGGAATTTGGAGAAGGGGTGAAAAATTGTCTCCAAGTATTCGATTGAAACAGCATTTCATCTACACTAATATTATAAAGAGGAAATATTTGATTGTTTGTTTGTTTGTGTGTTTGTATTGAATAGGCTCCGGAACTACTGGACCGATTTGAAAAAGTATTTTACCATTAGAAGCCATTGTCCCTGATGAGCATAGGCTACTTTTTACCGCGGGAAAATGCTTCATTCCTAAGGGTAAACGGGTAATCCGTGCGAAGCCGGGCCGGGTAGCTAGTAAGGTAAATAAACAGCGTACACACTATCTGGCAACGGCTGTTTCAATCGACCCTCGGGACAAAATAAAATCTTTTTCATAAATGTTTGTCTATTTCTGCCTCAGTCCAAGTTGACAAGACCCGCACAGCACACCGGGAGCTCAAATACCGCGAGCCATCCGGTTGCTTCTTGGGCACTGCCACTACGCGTCATTATTCGAAATATTATAGCGATAGTCCTCGACCTGGCTGTGGAAATATCCATTCGGTCTTCTGAATGTATTGTTACATTCCTCTCATCTATTATATGGAAGATGATGTAAAGCCTCATGGCTCGGCCACGGCCTGGAACGGCAGGGTTGCATACGTGGGATTGAAAGGCTGCGCTCTGATCTCTCACTCTAACTCTTCTCACTTCCTACGTCGTCTTGCTTAGTAATTCAGGTGATTCACTTTCTTTTTTTCAAAGCACGAAGACGATTTGTCATAGCACGAAGAACTGATGGCCGTTGGGGCGGAAAGGTTCTCGAGTGGCGACCACGTACCGGAAGGCGCAGCGTGGGTAGGCCCCCGACAAGGTGGACTGATAACCTGGTAAGGTTGCGGGAGTCCGCTGGATGCGGGTGGCGCGGGATCGGTCACTTTGGCACTCTTTGGGGGAGGCCTACGTCCAGCAGTGGACGTCTTTCGGCTGATATGATGATGATGATGATGACTTTCTTTTTTTCATAACACCGCTGCGAACGCGGCTGGTAGAACACCAGTGTGTGGTCTCAATATGGAGTGAAATAAAGGGCACTCCGTTATCTTGTTTGTCTGTTTTCCGCCCTCATATATCAGGCCTCACAGAGGACAAGTAATACAGCGCACAATCTGGGACCTTATAAGCTTTATAAGACAAGTTACAACTGTTACAAGATTGGTCTGTTTCACTTTTACGTATAATTTCACAAGACATGTTACATATTCGTTGTATGTACAATGTCTGTAAATAATCGGTCTCCGACGGAGACCTCCGTTAGAGTTAGAGATGGGTAGTGGGTAAAAACCCATGGGTAAATACCGGGTAAATACCCGGTATTTACCCAATCTACCCGTATTTACCCGTTTCTTCCCAAAAAGGTGGGTATAAACTCTTTTGATGCGTTTTTTAAGTCAAATATTATAATGAAAATGTTTTCAAGTTATGCAGGAATGTATAAACGTTGTTCTCATGGACATTATGCATGCTGTTAATAAAATAAATAAAAATTAAATTAAATGTTTGTATCTACAATCATCCGAGCTCAGAGAGAAGTGTATTAATTACTTAGTGAGTTTATATATAACTTTAGGATGGAAAAATGAAAGTTGTAGGTAAGTATATTATATTATTTTTGTACCGCCAATCCAAACAAAATTTAATAACGTGAGCTTTTACCTCAAACAAAACAAAATCGATATTTAAAGCATGGATCTAATATCCACACGTGGCACTTAACGTACAATAGCCGTCTCAACCAGGCAACTGATAAACATTAATTGGCCGGGTCGGACGCGGTGTAATATTCGCGCGTCGCAGATAGCACGATCGCGATGTCGCTACCGGCAGGTTTCCAGTTAGGGCTGATCTTATTGTTTGTTGAATTGCCCAAACCTTTTCAGTGCAGCAACAAGCAGATACCTAAAATTAAGTTAAAATCCCTGAAAACCGCCGCGGGATCAAGACTCGTTCAAAACATAGAAACGTACTTTGGCACAAAAGACACTTCAAAGGTAGAAACCGAAAACGATATGTGGAACGATTTAGAAACATTCTGTAGAAAATCCGCAGAAACACTTTTAGGGAGAACCAGGAGTAAGAGAGCCCCCTTCACGCTGTTTGCTGCTTTTGTGACAAGCAGTGTTCGTCCTATTTTTTGTATTTCTCTGTTGTTATATGTGTTTGTCATAAATAAATGTTTTTCTTTCTTTCTTTCTTTCTTTCTTTCTTTCTTTCTTTAAAGAGACTAAATGGTGGCAACAATCCGTCAAGGATGTTGTGCAGGCTAAGTGCATTTAAGAAAACACAAAGAAACCGGTAATGATGCGGATAAAGCAGACTACAACAGAGAGAAATCCAACGCAAAACGTGAAGTGGCAAGCGCACGAGCCAAAGCCGATGCCAACTTTTACAAAGAATTAGAATCTTCCACTATAGAAATCAATATCCATCAAGTCGCAAAAGCTCGAAATAATAACAGCAAAGATATAACTTCAGCCAAATATATCACAAATAAAAACAATAAACTATTAACAGAAGACAATGATATAAGAAAAAGATGGGCACAGTACTACCGCCATTTGCTTAATGTTACGAATCCCCGAAAGTTAAACCAAGCAATAACAGCAGTTACAACGGAGGAAATCATCAAAGAGATCAGAAAGATGAAAAACAACAAAGCCCAAGGTCCAGGCGAGATTCCAATAGATCTGGAAACATAATAGAGCACTCTGGCATCGGCTGGCTAAGCGAGTTGTTTAACAGACTTATGGCAGGACAGAAAATATCAGATGCTTGGAAAAGAAGTCATTTAATACCGTTTTACAAAGGAAAAGGCGACGTACGTGACTGTGGGAATTACAGAGCAATAAAGCTTATGGATCATACCTTTAAACTATGGGAGAGGATAATCAACAGCAGACTTAATGGTATCGTGAAGCTCACACCCAATCAGTGAGGGTTTGTAAATGGAAAGGGCACCTCTGACGCTACTCAGGCTATAAGAATCCTGATTGAGAAAGCCAAAGTCAACAACACAAACCTGCATATGATATTCATCGACCTTGAGAAGGCGTTTGACCATGTACCACTCCACCTTATATGGGAGGCTCTTCGCGCCCAGCTTATCCCAGAGTCGTATATAGATCTTATTATGGTCATCTACACAGACGTCTCTACACAGGTGATTTGCTCAGCAGGTGCGAGTGACAGCTTCAAGGTCGGTATACATCAGGGTTCCACACTTAGTCCACTTCTATTTAATGTCACGATGGATTACCTCACACGAAAATGCCAACGGGCTGTACCCTGGCACCTTCTATACGCCGATAATGTGGCCTTAATAGCAGAGACTGAGACTGACCTTCAACGCGCTTTGAATAGCTGGATGGAAGCGCTAGAAAAACGGCCTAAAAATCAGTCGGAAGAAGACCGAACACATGTCCTTTCTGTTCGACAAAACGGCTAATAACCTATAAAATGACAAATTCTATATAGGTAATGATCGCCTGCCAACTGTTACAAAGTTTAAGGTCCGTACTCAGCAACGACGGAAAGATTGACAGCGATGTAGTCCATAGAACTCAGACAGACTGGATGAAATGGCAAGAACTCACAGGCATCCTATGCGATAGAAAAATGCCTCTAAAGGTGAAGGGTCATGTATATACATATATAAGACAGTAGTAAGTACGGATCCAAGTACTGGGCTACAAATAAACCCCACCTGAACAAGCTCCACACCACTGAGATGCGCATGTTACGCTGGTCAACGGGTGTCACCATGATGGACAAGATAAGAAACATATACATGTACATACATCCAGGGTAGTTTTAAAGCAGCGCCAATAACAGAAAACCTGACGGAAAAACGTTTGAGGTGGTACGGTCATGTACAGGGGCGCCCAGTAAACTACATGGTTAAGGTAGCGCTCGATATTCCAACGACGAAGCTAGGACGCGGAAGACCACCTGCCACCTGGCTGACGACGGTTCAGCGAGACCTGAAAGATCTTAATATAGACGCCGACCTTGCACTCAATCGTGCAGAATGGAGAAAAAGAACAGGGAAGGCCGACCCCAAGTAAATGAGAAAAAGGCCTAGCAAGATGATGATTTCTTGTCCAATAAGTAGAAGGCAATACTATTTCAATATTTTTGTTACATTTTGTTAAGGTTTATAGTTACTATTCTGGTAGTAGCTCCCGTTTTAACTTGATCTTATTTCGGAAAATAATACGTGTTATTTTTAATAACAAACATTTTTTTTCTCATAAACTATGCATCGTAATGGATATTTTGCAATAACAAAAGTTGTTCAGAAGGCTTTAAACATTTCATTAAAAAAATCTCGGCCCTAAAATCTCACTTTTTGTAAAAATCCATATTGTAATCCATATATATAAAAATAGTTTATACCCACCAATTTGGGTAGATACGGGTATTTACCGGGTGCATTGGGTAAATACCGGGTATTTACCCGGTATTTACCCACCCCTACCCATCTCTAGTCTCCGTGCTACGAATTTAGCTTGAAAATTGGTAAAGGCCTCCACCCACCGGACGCGTGTGCTGCGCGTGTGCTGCGCGTGTGCTGCGCGTGTGCTGCGCGTGTGCTGCGCGTGTGCTGCGCGTGTGCTGCGCGTGTGCTGCGCGTGTGCTGCGCGTGTGCTGCGCTGCAGCTGCGCGGGTGCTGCGCGTGTGCCGCGTTCGATGTGTGTTTGAAGTGTAGTTTCAATGCTTTACAACTTGCGCGTGTGCTGCGCTGCAGCTGCGCGGGTGCTGCGCGTGTGCCGCGCGGGTGCTGCGCTGCAGCTGCGCGGGTGCTGCGCGTCTGCCGCGTTCGATGTGTGTTTGAAGTGTAGTTTCAATGCTTTACAACTTGCGCGTGTGCCTCGCAGCACACGCGCCGCGCAGCACACGCGTCCGGTGGGTGGAGGCCTTAACTAGAATTTTGAGAAATGAGTATCTGGACAGAAATAACAATTTTTTTAAAGCGAAACACACCGTACTACTCTGTTATTTTCTATCTTATAACGTCATGACGGTTTCAACCAAACGGACAATAGCAAAGCCATAGGTTACGGTGGCATAGTCTACGTACTACTAACGCATGGCAACTTATAAAATTAAGTAGGTACTTAAGTATTCGAAAATAGGTTAAATTACGTTTGAGAATTATCGGTTCAAAATAATGTCTACTGCAGAATTGCAGATCTACTATATTCATTTTTGTTTTTTTAAGCAGTAACGCTGAAAATAAGAAATTGTAAATCAAAGGAAAAATTGAAAAATTTAATGCCCCGAGCCAGATTCGAACCGGCGACCACAGGCATTCATGGCCCGTCGCTACTAACCAACTGTGCTATCGGAACAATCCGATGCGGGCACCAAATCCTTCAACCAGTTCCTTCATACAACGCCTTAGGGAGGCGTGTAGCGACATCTGACCACGAAGTAGCGGATCATTTTGAGCGGTTCTTTTCTAACGTACCCGTTGAGACCACGAAGTCTTTAAACTCATCACCAGATGTCGCTGAATCGTTATTCAAAGCAAATGTAACGGAATGCACAGAAATCTTTAGATTCAGTCACGTGACCCCACTTATTCTTATAAAAGCGTTTAAATTGTTGAACTTAAAGAAGACTGAAGGTCTTTGGGGCCTTTCAGTCAAAGTATTACATTCCATTGTAGAATCAATTGCACCTTTCTTAGCTAATATTTTCAATAAATGTATTGATACTGGAGTATTTCCTGACCTCACGAAACACAGTAAAATTATTCCGTTGTTTAAATCAGGAACGAAAACTGACCCTACCAACTTCAGGCCAATATCAATACTACCGGCACTAAGCAAAGTTTTTGAGAAGCTTATTCTCCATCAGCTTATGTCCCACTTTAGTTGCAATAAACTGCTCAATACCAACCAGTTCGGATTCACTAAGAGTCTCTCTACCACTGATGCCGGTGTGGTACTAATTAAACATATTTTTGATGCCTGGGAAGAGGCTCAAGATGCTATTGGAGTGTTCTGTGATTTATCAAAGGCATTTGATTGCGTTGATCACGAGAACTTAATCAGAAAGTTGAAACATTATGGAATTAAAAACGGTGCTCTTGATCTTGTGACATCGTATCTCTCGGAGAGAACACAACGAGTAGTCATCAATGGAACCCAATCAGCAGGGACAACTGTTGCTCTTGGTGTTCCCCAAGGCTCGATTCTGGGTCCGTTTCTGTTTCTGATTTACATCAATGACCTACCAAATATGTTGCAAGATAAACATGATATAGTGTTATTCGCAGACGACACGTCGCTTATCTTCAAGATAGACAGGAAAGAGGAAAACTTCGATGATATTAATGATGCACTCAACACTGTTGTGAAATGGTTTACAGCAAATAATTTACTGCTAAATTCCAAGAAAACAAAGTGTATCAGATTCACTTTACCTAATGTCAAGCAGGTAAACAATACCAAGATCAAATTAAAGGGTGATGAACTGGAAATTGAAGATAGAACAGTGTTTTTAGGTATCACCTTGGACTCAAAACTACAATGGCATGCACATATCACCGCCCTAGCCGGAAAACTTAGTTCGGCAGCCTATGCAGTAAGACGCATAAGACAGTTAACAAACGTTGAGACCGCCAGGCTGGTGTACTACAGTTACTTCCACAGTGTTATGTCCTACGGAATCCTGTTGTGGGGGAAAGCAGCTGATATCCAGACCATATTCGTGCTACAGAAACGCGCTGTGCGATCCATATACGAACTAAAAGCTCGAGAATCTCTCAGGGACAAATTTAAGGAGGCAAACATTCTTACTGTAGCATGCCAATACATTCTTGAGAATATCATGTATGTGCGGAAAAACCTTCACGAATTCAAACTCAACAGCGATATCCACGACTTCAACACCAGAAGTAAAAACAAGATCGCAGTGAAGGCCAGTCGTCTCATATGTTTTTATAATAAAATACCCACCGAAATTGTTAATTTACCGTTCAGTCAATTTAAGTCTCATGTTAAAAGTAATTTGCTAAGCAAGGCGTATTATACTGTCAACGATTTCTTAAACGACAAAAATGCCTTTAAGCCAGTAGTAAGCTAATTCTATTAGGAATATACCTCTAAATACACATTATAAGTACCTACCTGAAATAATTGTTCCGTTTTATGTAAGAAGAGAGCACGTAATGCTGTTTCTCGCCGAGCAAGTCGCTTATTAATCTTTGTTCTTAACACTGTCCGGTGGCTTGAATATGTCATGCTCGCTTAAAGGGCTTTGCTTACGGTGGCGTCGTTGATCGGGTCGCCACCTTCCCTAACATATGGTTGAGGGAGGCGATGGCTGAGATATGCGTCATACTCGTGATCGGGTGCTGTTTGTGGAGTCCGGACTGTTCATGCTTGCAAGGGCATAGTACCTAACTTCTTAAATACTAGTGTTATTTTATTATTATTGTATTGACGAGAGACATCATTCCGATCTTGACACGTTTTATTGTTATTGACCATGTACATCACTGACAATATTACATTAATATTCCTTTTTTTATTGTTTTGTTTTGACGCTTAGAGACCGTATACATCATATTCATATTCATATTCATTGTTTATTGATAATATAAAATTACATGTCAAATAATTACTAACACACAAAATAGCTATGTGGAAATATAAAAAACAAACAATATGATAATTAAATTATAACCATTGGTTTGTCTTAACAGCTACCTACTTGTAACTGATAAATAGTTCCCTATGGTCGTAGAACGTCTGCTCAAGAAGCCATTTCTTAAGTTTAGTTTTAAACATTGATGCACTATGAGCAGCGACAATTTCGCGCGGTAGATGATTATAAATCTTGCGGCCCATGATATGCGTCAGTTTATTTGACCTCGCAAGTCTGTGCGACACGAGTGGCAACTTTCCGGCGCGGGCGCTACGGACTGGATACCTACGCGGAGTTTCGTGGCTGGGGTTGGCGTCCACTACTTCACGTGTACTTAGCGCCATTTGCATAATAAGAAGTGAGGGCAACGTCAGTATTTGTAGCGATTTAAAAAGGGGTCTTGCCGAGGAACTTTGAGGAACACGGGCAATAGCCCGCACGGCTCGTTTTTGAAGTCGGAACACCCTTTCCCAATCAGCAGCTCCCGCCCAAAGTTCGACTCCGTACTGTAGGTGCGCGTGTATTGAGGCGAAGTAGCAGCTTCGGACCATACCAGCTGGGAGCGTACGTGCCAGTCTTTTTAACGCAAAACATGCAGTAGCAAGTTTGCTGCACATTTTATCTATATGACCGCCCCAGGTGAGACAGCTATCTAACTCAAAGCCGAGAAAGGTCGAGCTCGCCACTTGATTGATGGCTATACCGTTGGCTGTTACTGATAGCTGCTTCGGTGTTCGGCCAGAGAGATCAAAGCTGATATAGTGGGTCTTGCTAGCATTTAAGATCAGGCCGTTACTTCGAAACCAGTTTGTGAGTGTTGTGGCAGTCAAGTTCAGTTTGTGTTCCAGCTCAACGTGTGTAGGTGCGTGTACGACGACAGCCACATCGTCAGCGTACATGAAGGTCTCTCCACTGCCAACAGCCTCGGGGAGATCATTCAGCAATAGAGAGAACAGGATGTTCGAGACCGAGGAACCCTGTGCCACTCCCATAGTTGTGGTTACAGCGTTGGACCGAATACGACCGCCATCTGCAACCACAACCTGCGTCCGGTTCCGTAGTAGGTCAGACATTAACGACAACGCGGAGCCTTCAAAGCCGTAGTGACGCAGTTTGTTGATTAGAACTTCGTGATCGGCGACGTCGAAAGCTTTTGACAAGTCGCAGAATAGTACTGTGACTTGATTCTTGCGCTCGCGGGCCTCCAGTATTTGCCTTACCACAGCTCTTGCTAACGAAGTTGTAGAGCGACCTTTTCGATACGCAAATTGCCTCTCAGATAACGCGTGAGTTGCATATAAAAATTCTGTTATTCTGGAACTTAGGCCGTACTCAAATATCTTGGCTAACACTGGAATTATTGCTACAGGTCGGTAAGCGTCTATGGAGTCAATCTTTCCCTTGCCTTTATATAATGGGGAGATACGACTTTCTTTTAGCGGTTCCGGAAACGTACCTACGCGCAGGCATCTATTGTAGAGGAGAGCAAGCAGCGGAGACAGTTCAGCCGCGGCGAAGTGTACGAGTGTCACGGAGATATCGAAAATATCTTTCGTTGTTTTTTTGGCTACTCGCAAAGTGATGATTTGAAAAACTTCGTCGGGAGTGAACGGCCTTAGCTTTACGCAGCGGTCAGCGGGCGGGCGCGCGGTGTGCAGCGCAGCGAGCGCGTGCGGCAAGTCGGCAGGAGCCGCGCCGCAGGCTGCGGCCGCGCCGGCAAATCGTTTATTTACAGCATCGGCTGCAGCCTTTTGGCTTTCAAATTTGCTCCCGTCTGTATCAGTGACAACCTCTGTTCTCTACGAACATTGAATAATTATTAATTGTATTTGGACGCTCAGAGACCTTATACATCTCTGGAATACTGAATTAATATCATTAACTTTCTGTTAATGCACAGACCTTATCCTAATCGAATGTAATGGTCATATTTTGTTTTGTTTTCATTAACTTTGTGACATTAAGTGTGTTGTTATATAAGTCCTTAATGTGCAAATTTTAAATTATTATTGTGTAAGATTATTATTCTTTTATTGTAAGATTATTATTTTTATTGTAAATTACCGTTTGACATGTAAAAGTGCCCTTGTGGCCTATTTGCAGAATAAATAATTTGTATTTGTATTTGTATCTACCAGAAGACTTAGATTTCTTAACGGCACCAACGTCTCAAATTATATTGAGAAATCGTCAGTAACGATGCGCCACCCCATACTAAATTATTTTTTGCTTTTTTAAGCAGTAACGCTGCTAACGAAAATTATATAAATCAAAGGTTTTTTTATAATTTTCCTTTGATTTAAAATTTGCAGATCTACTGTTTAGTTTACACTGCGTCCACAGAGTAATGTATCGAGCAGTAGGATCAGCAGTAAGCGAGTCTGAGCATTTACCTTACTGTCCGATCGTGGTGACATAATGATATAGGTCGCATGTTGAACGGCTGGTACAGTCACCGGCATCAATATCTGCCGAAACAAAGCCTGCAAAAATATCTGACACGTCCTTATGGCATTAGACATAGAGTCGTGTCAGATATTTATGCGTGCTATGTTGTGGCAGATCTTATTGCTGGTGACTGTACTAGACGACACGTGACAAAATCCATCTTAGTATTCGCTGATCACAGAAGTACTTCATTTACTCTAATACGAAACAAAGAAATCTTTCTCCCTGCCAGCCGGTCGACTACATGGCAGACCAGTTGGTTTGACTCTCCTAGCCGTCCAATAAGTGCTCGGGATTGAAGCGCCCCCAAATTGTTTCGGTGCGCTCCTGGCGTCCATTAAGCGGACTAGTCGCAAGGGTCAAAGTATGTGTCGAGTCTTTGGCCCTCCCTAAAAGCGAGACGGTGGGCTTTCTGCCCGGGAGACCCAAAGACCCGCCCTGTCCTCCTTCAAAGCGGACGCTTATTCAAGGCATTTCAAGAAAGATCCTTTCTTCTTCTTCGGATTCTTTAGATAAATGATGCCCAATGGGCAGCGGTATGGACAGCTTTAGCAGTCGTGTCTCTCGGGTCGTGCTCCGAGCAAAAGTGTGGGCATGTGGGGCACGCCATTAGGTTTGCCATGGTTTGCGGTGCTGACGATTTCCTTTAATGTCTTTCTTACTGAGGCGGCCTGTTGGTGTGGTATATATTAGTTTCTAAATGTCGCTTACAGCCCAGACAAGCCCACAAAAGAGCCATCAAACAACTATTACAAGGCTTGACTTTTATGAAACCAGATAACACATTGAGCTATTAATCATTGACAAGTAATTGCAGCCATTGCAGGTGTCAACAGAGTTACATAGCCTACTATTACCGGGAGAAAAAAGCCGCATTATGGCCTTGTTGTGCCAATAGAGTAATAGTTAGTGTCATTATTGTTGAGTGTCTATTTATAACCAGATACCGTAAACACGATCACACGTAGTTTGTTTTGCGCGCTCGCTTCCATACTCACTGAAATGAGCATGAATGTACGACGAGAGCCATACTCTCGTCGTACATTCATGCTAAATAAATCAATCGAATGAAGGGTAACTTTGGCCCGTACAAAAAAAACCACCGACCGGCTTTCTTGAGATAAATAAAACCTGGCACAAATAATTGTGTATGATTACAATTCAAAAGGTAAAACATTGGCCAAAGTTACCCTCCTGGTCAGCGAATTAAACGGTGAAGAACGTTAAGGTTAAATTGTTTAACCCCTGTGGATTTTTGTAGAAAGTTATTTGAAATCGCAGGTGTGTGCCCACAACCCCGAGTCGCGTATTGAATGAGCGCATTCAACGCTGATTCAACGAAGTTCTGAAACTAGTACGCAGAATTTTCGACGAAAGAATGCATGTCCTTACTGTAATGCCATTTTTGCTCACTGTGTTCTCTTCATCGTTCCAATCTAGTTTGATTTTAGGAACACGCCACTAATGTAGTTTTAAATTAAATCTCGTTACTTCGAGCCGTAGTTAATTGAAGCAAAAGCGGCCGCAGGTTGCAGATTCGAATCGTTCAAAAATTAAAAAAAAAAAACTTTATTTGCCGGAATATGGTGACAGATAGCTTAAAGCTATTTTTGTTTCTCATATTCTACCTGCATGCAGGTGTGCAAAGTATTACTATGTCATAAAGCTAAATTTTCGTACATGTCATTTCATCAGATGATATTCTTGTCTCTATTGCGTTTTACTTTAAAACAGAAATGATATAAACTATATTATTATAGGGTTAAATTAATTGCATGTAAACTTAATGATGTCATTTACGTCCGACGCGATCTACATGAACAATAAAAAGTGATTTATTGTCTACGCGACATTACACGTGTTAACATAAACTTGAAGGTTGTTTAATACAATTTATTCAGAGTTTCCTCTCATACATTCATCATGTGGTCTTCCCCGTATGTAGCGGAAAGCACCTAGGGCGCTAGGCGGGTTTATTTTTGTAAGTATTTAATTTTTATTGCACAAAGGAATATCTTATGTTACAAAATGCGGACTTAGTACTATAAAGCATTCTCTACCATTCAGCGGGTTCTACGTACGCTCTAGTTGTGGAATAAGCTCTCGAGGTTTTCCCGGGGGTTCTCCTGAGGTTCTTCAAAAAGGAGTACTTAATAATATTACATTCTAAAAGGGTCGACAGAGTGCATGTGATGCCCCTGGAGTTGCTAGCGCCCATAGGCTACAGCGACCACTTACCATCAGTTGGGCATGTTTACCAACGACGTGGTATTAAGAAAATGTTAGCTAAATATAACATGTCATATTGGTATGGCAAAAGTTGCGTAGAATCCTGGCGCCGCCGCCGGAGTCACACGCTGATTGCGTTTTGACTAATCTACTCATTAACGGTTGGGTGAGACTAATCCTGCGGAGGTCATACATAAAGTTAACTAGCCTGTGTTGGCTAAAATGTGTTTCGTCCTTTACACACAAATGCTAAAATGACAGATAAAGATAAACGAGTTCCGTCGCTAGTAACCAACTGAGCTATAGGAACAATCTGTCTCGGCCACTAAATCTTTCAATTCTTAACGGCACCAACGTCTCAAATTATATTGTGAAATCGTCAGTAAATTTACTACTTATTACAAATATAGTATTAATAGTCACTCGTGAATTAACAGAATATTTGCCATATTCTTATTCGAAAATTCTGTAAAAATATAAAATAAGTATAATCTGATCTGGCAGGATTTTTTCTCGAGGGACTACAATATTATTATAGTAATTAATATATTTATTAAAAACATACGTTAGTCACTACTTGTCGCTTCAATATGTAACCAGCTCGGACCAAAGTACTTATTAACCAGTAAATAATTCGCTGTTGTCGTATGGTTGCAATAAGCTCGTGTGGCGCCTCAAAGCCCGCTGCGTTGATTGCGTATTTGTTAATCTATTCATTACCGCTACACTGAACACTAGCGTGTACGTATCTTGGTATCATAATACGGTAATTGAACGTGAATTTGACGCTTGAATTATAAGATGATAATCATATTAGGGGCACAATTCGTTGTATTAAAACTCCTAAAAGCAAATCAACGTAAAGTTGACCAGGTCGTGAATTTAAACGAGGAGAGTGTCAAGGGAGTCTTCTCCGCAACCGATAATATGCCTTTCAGTATTTTATTCAATCATATTCAGGTCACTTTTTAAACTGAAATGTTTATTGGATTTAATCCACCATACGTGGAATGTTCGTGCCATTTTCAAACTCCGTTTCATATACAACCCTCGAAGCATGTCAGAAGTATTGGGTCATATAGAAGCAAAGTCAGCAACATCCAATATGGTTGAAAATCGTATGAGATATTTTTATTAAGTGATGTCGCTAAAGCTGCCAATTGTTATTCAAAGTTGCTACATTAAAAAAATATATGTTGCCGACTTCTATACGACTCAATTGTTCTAAGATGCCACATTGTCTCTTGGAACACGGGTGCAATAATAACAAGAAAATGTTGATCGACCCATTGAATACTGGAAAATTAAAAGTTATTTCCATAAACATAATTTTGACATTATTGGTGGTGGCAGTGGTTTGTTGCAATTGTTTGCATGTTTGCACGAGCGGAGGGAGGGTGGGCGCATTAACCGCATGCTAAAATACGCAAATAGGTCTCAGCATCGCTATCAGATCAGCATGTTTTGCAGAATAGCAAAGGAATATTCTTCTCGTAACATATCGTGGATTTCCGCAAAATAACGCCTGATTCAATCAATAATTTCCATAATGTCGAATGCGGCATTTTAAGTGAAGCGCTGTTTACACAATCAAGTCTATGAAAAATCGCTTTAATTTATAACACCTCATTAATAGCCAATTAAATTTTATTGCGCGATCCACGCGACACTTAAAAGGTCTGATTACTAGATCTTATATCAATGTAATAAAGGTTATAATCGTTTGATGTTAATCAAGTGCTTAAGGTCTACAATATTAACTGTTAATGGTCGCCATCGATATCCGATCGATCTCAATCGAGATCTAACGGGTGATTAGGTTTAGAATTCCACTTGTTTGGTAATGTAGGGATAAGGTAGGGCTGCCTAGACACAGAAGGTCGACTGAAACATTTGTTTGTTATAAGTTATAAAGTTCCACTTGGCTACAGATCATCTTGGCCGCAGCCATGATGAGAATCAATTAAAGAAACCCAAAATTGTAAATTTAACAAGATCTTGTACATATGGCTCGTTGTTCACAGATTTTATAAATTGAATGATTTTTTTGATAGAGAATAATAACTAATATAATGTGATAACTGTTGACTTAAGATGAACCTGACTAAAGGTTAGTCAGGTTCATCTTCTTTTCGTTCTCCTACTGAGTATTCGACAGACCTATATATATTATTCAAGAGATAAGTTTGGAAATGGAATAGATAACTGACGCCAGTTCTCACAAAATTTGTCGTATTTAGGTATGTGTCAACAATGCCATCCTAATCGCGGTTTTAAAACATTTTTATCACCAAATATTGTGCATTAATCTTCAGCAACACTTCCGCTACCATATTTCCGCGGCGTTAAGGAAAATGCCTGGAATAACTGGCGATCGACAACTTTATTCATAAACACGTTACAATGTAAGCTGCGCTGCGCGTGAGCTGCCTCGGCGCCGTCCGTCAACGTCACGCGCCGACAGGCGCCTGCGCATACAATTTGTAAACTTGCAACTATTAATCTTATATGCATGCGATTTTTTGTAACGTTAAGCAATACAGATATCACTGGCACCTTTATCGTAACAAAAGCCCATCACGGTAAGCCGAGAGAGCGTCTTCCGGTGAGTCGCCCCAGATATTTGATGATGATGTTGTTGAATGCAGACCTTAGGCGAATTGTAAAAAAAGACCTGGTTGCACTCCGAGAGTGCCGGCAGAAGAGAAAACTTGAAAAAAAATTTTGCATCCCCTTTCGTTTCTCATTAACTAACTGCCTGGTTTGTCTCACTCCATTCAGCACTTCTTCATTGGTTACCCTCTCTCTCCAGCTAATTTTCTCCATTCGCCTCCAACACTACATCTCATACATTAATATGTTTTATCTTCGTTACTTTTGATGTTTCTGAAGTTATTATATGTGTGTTTGTTATTTAAGATTTAGCTACATCGATAACATTTTTCCTCAAGTTTTCAGTCTGTGGTTGAAATTACACCAATAACATTAACTGATAAGACAGTGATTAGGACCTCATAACTGTTATAGGTTAAATTGCACAGCCTCGCAAAACTGATTAACGGCGTCTAGCGGCATGAGTAACTACAGCAATTTACCTAAAGGTTGACTCCACAGGATAATTACATTGAATAAATGAGGTGTTTTTAATGTGACGCACAGGATGTCAGAGGTTATTAGATATTCTAGACGATAAGTGGTCACAGGATAGCAATAGTATCTAAATGTAGCAGGCGAATCGAGCTTTCGAGCGAAATGCGAAAGTTTGGATACCTTGCCGCGAAACCGATTTGGAAGAAATTTTGCACGAAGATAGTTTATAGCCTGGATTAAAATATAGAATACCTACCTAGATTTTATCAGGTTTAAGAAGTCGCGGGCGGAAGTTAGAACATCATAAAGTTGAATAATAATGGCAATAGGAAGACTAGGAAACTGCTATTTCCTAACGCTGTGGACCTTTCTATAACTTATCGTATTAATTTAATGACCGATGTATTTATGACAATCAAATGTGAAACTTTATAGAGTGTCAAACGTCAAAGGTCTAAGTGAAAACCTGATGTTACTTGGTGTAGTATTCTGATATAATACTGGTGTTTTTGACGACCGGTTAAGCCTAGCCTAGCCCGAAGAAAATTGATCGTTTTTACTGGTAACCTTACTGATTTTATCAATTTTGTTCCATTCGCTCGTGATAGTTATGGCCATCGATCTGACCTAATCTTTTTTTCGATACTTTGTGTTTGTCACGAATATATTATTTCATTTTCATTTTTCATCTGACATGATTCACATGATTAAGTTAGTCATAATTTTGAATACTCACGTGTGTTTTGTTTATGGGGAGTGTAAGAATATTTATTTATTTTTAGTCTTGTCAATTACCTTTAATATTATTTTATGTAATATTGTATCCTGCGGTTTCTTTGTGATTAGGATGAATTTCGATGGAATAAGTGGGTCCATGCATGCATGGCTAAATGAAAAACGTGCGTTTAGTATTTAGATTGACTGGAATGATATTGAGGATTATTTTGTTAGACATTTTGATTCAATTTGTCTCCCTAGCATCGGTTTCATTACTGTGGGCCGTTAGCCATCCAGTGTAACAAACATTTTTCTCAGAGGACGCAGTGCAGATCATCGTGAATAGTGGTATTAAGAGCTGCACGAATTTGGTCTGTCCACCGCAGCATATTAGGGCTTCTGCCCCATCATGTTCCTGCGGCCTGCCTTTGATTTTACCATCATCATCATCATATCAGCCGAAAGACGTCCACTGCTGGACATAGGCCTCCCCCAAAGAGTGCCAAAGTGACCGGTCCTGCGCCACCCGCATCCTGCGGACTCCCGCAACTTTTACCGTGTCATCAGTCCACCTCGTGGGGGGCCTACCCACGCCGCGCCTTCCGGTACGTGGTCGCCCCTCGAGAACCTTTCCGCCCCAACAGCCATCGGTTCTACGTGTACGAATTGATTTTACCAGTAATAATTAATTTATCTAAGGCATCCCTGTCTTATCTAGCGATGTTACCTAAGTACTCAAGTATGCGTAAGCTAGTCGTAGTATAACTTGTAAAGACCTCCAAATTCCTTCAACTATTATCTATAATTGTACGGCCGCTAATCAGGTGGTAACTGGTTGAGCTAACCAAGATCCGCGATAAGTAAACGACCTTAAAGGTAAACCGCAGTGCGAATTGACTAACGCGCTACAGATAAAGTAATGGCTTAGATAATCGAGTCCGTAGGTACCTACTACAACTAAGTAAAGTGATACAGAGAATGTAGCCAATAGGGTAGTTGCGTCATGTTGAAATTGATGACGTAGTGTTGCAAAATTGATAGTAAACCGAATTTAAAACACAAGCGATACAAGCGAAACCGCCGCGAAAACACTCAAGAAGAACTCCTGAAGAGTTTGAAACATGTCGCCCGTAGTGACATTGAATACGTGAGTTGAATTATCAGTATGATAGTAAACCATCAAATTATTGTAATGTAAACAAGAGTGAATAGGCTATTACTGAATCAATGAGCTTCACTTTAGGATCTGTCGTCGCTTATCAACAGGCGGTTAACAACTATGGACAGTATTTTATTTAAAAACGTTTAAATTATAAAATATAATTAATATCATAAAAACATATGCACCTCAAAAGTTACCCAAAATATGCATTTTTTAGTGTCTAATCTTTACGCTTTTATGGAAACAAAGGGCATTGGGTAACCTTGTATGAGAAAAATGGCATTTTTTTTTGCAGCGGCCACGCCTGTTTGTGTAAAAATCTTTTAGAGGACCTCTTAATACGCATATATATATAAAAATAAACGCGTTTAACAATATCGGAGCCGAGATGTTTCAGTTTGGTTTATAACTTTTCAATATGACCTGCGGAAATATGTATTGCAAATATCTCGGCTCCGATGCATTTTAGAGTAGGTATTACATTTCATAACAAAATATGTTTGTTTAAAAAAGATCTTTCATAATATACCAATTTAACGAGTGGCCGCTCATTTAAAAAATATGACAACACTTTACCCAAACCCCTTTTGGTATTTCGCGAACAAAACGGCAATTAACTTGATTTTCCATACAACGATTAGTAAAAATTGCAAAGTGTGTGAGTCACAGGTTTCGGCGATTGATGTCTAATATTCTATTAGACTTTCCATAGGCGGCCAAAGTCGCGGGGAAAAGCTAATATATGTAATATGTTATAAATATTTAATTATTTACCACCACCCTATTTCAAAATTTTCTCCGTTTTTGATAATAAAGTCTGGAAAATCCCATTTGACATCGTGTTTAACTTCATACATATATGCAATTATATTATACACACCGTGAGCACAAACTTAAATAACACGACAAAGCGCTGATTTGTAATACAGCTGAAATACCCAAATATTGATTTGTGTGTGTATTGAATCAAATAAATGCAAATAATTCAACACATAAACCATTCCGCTTCAAAGACTTTCGATTCACGGGCCCGCAAAGGAGTTGTATTGTGAAAGATCGTGTAATACATATCGCGAACACTGGTCGTTGACAGCACAGTAGTCCCCGCGAGCTAGCACACAGTATAATAAGGATTCAGGATGACACTCCTAGTCACTACTACTACTAGCTTCCAGAAAAGTTAGGTTATAACTGTGTCCCCTATAAACAAAAGGACGGTTCCCTGAAAAGTAAGTTAGAACTATAGATACTAGCTGGTACTAAGATAAGGTCATCTGCGTTTTAGGTACTACGCGTAATAAGCATTTGGTAATTCACCTTATTTGGAATATTGCGTATCTGGAACAACGCGAATCTGGCTTTTAGCGTTTATTGGCCTTATTACCGCTCAAATGAATTATTCAGTCTGGTTGCGTATTAAGAATGAAAAATATTTTGTCGCAACTATACTGTTAAAAATATTCTTAGTTGGCAACTGGTTTCGTATTAAGACAAAACATTCGCAACTGCAGCAACTGGTTGCGGAACATGGTTGCGATGACGGCCGAAGGGGATATAACGTTATTTAGTATTTAGTATTTTGTTGATACAATCACACAGAAACACATATTCGATACACAATAATGGAACAGAACGTCATACTAGTAACATCACAAAAAAAAACTAAAACATACAATTGCTGTTTTCGTTGCAACATAACAAAAGAGAAGTTTTTCGAGAGAGTCACTGGTGAATACTCGAACTGGTGAATGCCCGAACCCAAGACATAAATTAACTGCTACCAAAAGGTTAGATCTGTGACCCTTAAGCAGGCCAAGTCATGAACACCTGTTGCCATTAGGACTAAACACAGCTCTCGCAGAACTCCGAGGGGCAAGTATACCCGAACGCGGCTGAGACCACCGGGACAGTGACACTGACACGTTGTTCGCACCGCGCGGCCGGCATCGTCACTATCAGTGTCACGAACCTTAACTAGACGAGAGAGAACGTGCTATGCCATAGAGCAGTATACGGCATGATTTATATAATATAGGTTAGGTTGGAACTGTGACCCCTAACAGAATCGAACTGCTACCTGTATGTATAAAGTAGGTTAGATTTGGTTACTACTTTGACCTCCTACATAAATCGACTGCTACCAGAAAATAAGAAAAGGTTAGGTTATAACTGTGATCTTCTTTAGTTCACTCGTAGCATGCCACAAGAACAGACCAGAGTGTTGAAGAGTCAAGATACTGATTATACTTGTGTTGCTCCAGTAGACCGTACAAGGGTTAGGTATTCGGTTTTGCAAGCATTCGGGTCGCAGCGCAACCTTTTATGTTTAATCTATATTTATCTACTGACGACTGATATTGTGCGATAAATTCAATGGATTATGTTTACTGGTGCGAATTTGTTTGCACTGAGCTTAAATCTAAGTTAAAGCTTCGTTTGTCGCTTAAAATCTTGTATATTACGATTTTAGTTTACTTTTGTTTATCACACGGAGCAACCACCAGACCCCGTATCATGGATAGAGCGTCCGTTACTGGCTGACACCGTTCGATAGAACGAGACGACGCTCCTATCTTGTCACTTGTGTGATAAGGCCGACCATGATACGGGGTCAGATTAGCTTGCATCACTACGTACTACATACTACATACTCATCATCATCCTTCTAGCATTTTTGCCGGTTGTACTCTAAAGGGGCCCAGAGTCCGCTTTGGCACTTAATCCCAAGATTAGTGAATAAATCGACGACGCGAGTGACGACCGCTTTAGCCTAGTTGGTAGTGACGCTGCCTACGAAGCAAGAGGTCCTGGGTTCGAATCACGGTAAGGGCAAAAATTTGAGTGATGAGCATGAATATTTGTTTCTGAGTCATGGATATTTTCAATGTATTTAAGTATTTATTTCTATTATGTATATCGTCGTCTAGTACCCATAACACAAGCCTTACTGAGCTTACTATGGGACTAGCTCGATTTGTGTAAGATTGTCCCCTTATATTTATTTATTTATTTATTTAAATTGTATTCCTGACTTCATAGCAGGGACATGCATACCTACTATTGAGAATGGGCCACAAGATCGATTTACCCACTCATTCAAAAGCCAAACGCAGCCCCATAGAAAAAACAGTATAACTCTGACCTCCAAATTCAATCAAATCTTTTATTTGCTCGAATACAGTATATGAAAATTATTATTACTATTATTATTAAGAGCCTCAAGTGTCCCACTGCTGGGCAAAGGCCTCCCTCTTTTTCTTTATATGAAAATAGGTCTTATAAATAAAAATACAGTTCCATGTATTCAGCGTGCATGCAGGCATGCAAACATTTCCGAGAGCTTGGTACGTTACGATTACATCGTTTATAATTTTAAGAATATTTCAGCTTTAAGAAATAAGCACAGAATACAATAACAAAATAATAGAGTTCACAAAGTTAGTAATAACTAATTATAAAAAAAATTACAAAATAAGTACGGAAAATAACACAGTAGCTACGTATGTTGGGAATAAGTTAGATTAGAGATAATCTCCCGGACGAATGCTAAGCGTTCTTGAAGAGCCAAGAGAGCGTCGTGGCGTGAATTTAGAAACGGTCGGCTAATCCGTGGTGGTCGGAACCCGACAAATCTAGCTTAGTCCAGTCCTGTCGCCCCTATACGCGGTGGAAAATGGTCGAGATTTGTAATGACGGTAACAACCGAGGCGGGAAAAACGCCGGCAATTCGAGTTAGATTGGGAAGTTACGATTGATGATGTATCGACTTTTTTCTGTCATTGAGTCACTTTTTAGGGTTCCGTAGCCAAATGGCAAAAAACGGAATACTTATGGATTCGTCATGTCTGTCCGTCTGTCTGTCTGTCTCTCTGTCTGTCTGTATGTCCGTCCGTATGTCACAGGCCTTTTACTCGAAAACTATAAGGTGTACTTAAATACAATTTTGAGAATAGGTGTATTTTGTTAGCCGCTACATAAATATGTAATTAAATGACTAAAAATTTTTTTTAGGGGTGCACTCCATACATAAAACTGATTGTCAAAAAAAATTTAGGCGATAGGCTTTTTAAAATAAATATAAGGTTTCTCAGCATTTTTTTGATTAATTCAATAGAGTAGGAGATAATCACCCCGAAAGTCACTTAAATTGTGTCCCCCCCTCTAAGTTTTGAACCGTATATTCTAAAAATATGAAAAAAAAAAACATGGAAACTGGGCTTATTAAATTATTTCAGTGAAAATTGTTTAGACAAGATCGGTTCAAAGGTTGCAGAGATATTTCTAAAAAACTGCCGTCCTTAAAGGAAAGGACGTAAGTGCCATAAGATTTCAGTAACGATACAACCTTTTTAATAGGCACGGAACCCTTCGTTGTGCGTGGTCCGACACGGACTTGGCCGCTTTTTAAAACTTTGAAAACTTTAAGGGTTGCAACCCACCAAATGCAGGAATTTTCTCTTTTTTTAACCCCCTTTTATGGGACATCTTCAAAATGATCTCTAAGTAATATATTAATACAACAAAATAAGTTACGTTAATGATACCAGCAACATGAGAAACAGAATTGCTTCTTAAAATCTTAGTCTCTAAAGAACATGTCTTTAGGTAGATTAATGACAACTTTCATTATATTGG
Source organism: Epinotia demarniana (assembly GCA_945867215.1). Taxonomy (NCBI): domain Eukaryota; kingdom Metazoa; phylum Arthropoda; class Insecta; order Lepidoptera; family Tortricidae; genus Epinotia; species Epinotia demarniana. The sequence continues at coordinate 1,960,635 of OX244273.1, read as the reverse complement.
AAAAGTGACCTACCTAACGCGCGTTCAAAACTTTACGTGATTACCCCTTTGTATGAATAAAAAAAAGTTCGCGGATAGCAATTGAAAAACGGCAATTAGTACATTAGTTGACCACAGCGTCGAAACCACTTGCCACTTCCTAGCCAAGGGGAGTCGTAGAATTTTTAATCAGAACCCTTTGGTATTTAATGTTCTAGCTATATTGTTTTACCGTCATATTATATTATTGATGTATTCAATCATTTTCACGTCCGCGTGTAAGCACGTGGTGATAGCAGAGGTCGGTTGATTCGCGGTAGTCCGAACCTGACGGATCCAGCCTGGTCCGGTGCCTATCGACCCTATAGTGTTAAGGTGATGGTCGTGGCAGACATAAGTATCTTTTGGAATTGGCAAACTTTTCGTTTAGAATAGAATAGCCTCAATAAAGCTCAGTGTGCTCAACAGATCGAGACAGTATTTCACAACGGCCCACCGCCTGCAGCTTTATAAGTCGCAGGTCCGCCCACACAGGGAATACTGTTCTCATCTATGGGCAGGGGCACCCCAATACCAGCTTCTCCCTCTGGACCGCATCCAACGACGAGCAACTCGAATTGTCGACTGCCAGCATATTTCGGATCGGCTTTACTCCTTGGCTCTGCGTAGAGATGTGGCTTCGCTCTGCATTTTCTATCGCATGTATAACGGGGAGTGCTCCGAGGAATTGTTCGGATTAATCCCTACCGCTTCTTTTCGAAATCGTCCAACGCGACAACATTACCATCCTCACCACTTAGATGGTTGGCAGTCCTCAACTGTGTAATGCGCTTCTCCAGAAACTTCCTGCCTCGCACAGCTAATCTGTGGAATGGATTGTCGTCTGCGGTATTTCCGGACCGATAAGACCTACAAACCTTCAAGAAAAGAGCGTACTCGCATCTTAAAAGCCGGCAACGCACTCACAACACCTCTGGTGTTGCAGGTGTCCATGGGCGGCGGTAATCGCTTACCATCAGGTGATCCGTCTGCTCGTTTGCCTCCTATCACATAAAAAAAAGAATAGACATTTATTCGTGAAGCCATTATAACTGAGTGACCGTTTCCAAACGAGAAATCGTGATTTGCCGAATCGAACTTTAAGGTGATGCCTTGATTCGAGTCGACGACGCCCCCTTGACAGAGACACGCTTATGCCTTCCGCGCACGAGAAAAAGAGATGCAACACTGTTCGGGAATGGCTTTTTTTGACAACTTTTCGATAAATACCCAATTTACTGAAGTTTTATTCATATTTCATTGAGTGAGATTTTAGATAAAGTATTAAATTGATTGTGTCGTAAAATAATGTATCGTTTGAGTAGGCCAAGTAAAGGAAGAAGAATAAAGACCCAACTTTTGTTTTTTTTTCTATAGAGGAAATTTTAGGCAATCATGTATCGATTAAATCAGATAAACAGTCATATAGTCAATATATCAGGTGATCCGTCTGCTCGTTTGCCTCCTATAACAAAAAAAAATATTTAAATAATAACAAATACTCAAGTTCTACAACTCACCGAGCCACAAGTAACTATATAATATACCTACGCGATAAAATTTAATTTATTAACTGTTGACTTTATTCCAGCGTTTCGTCTTGGCAGTGGTCTGCTCTTTTAAGGCCTCTTCCCACCGGACGCGTGTCGTGCGCGGCGCAGCATAAAGCATTGAAACTACACTTCAAACACACATCGAACGCGATTCGAACGCGGGCCCGTGCGGGCCCGCGGCGCTAAAGTTACAACTCGGCAGCGCGGCCGCGTGTCGTGCGCGTCGCGCGAGCTGCGCGGGCCCGCGCTGCACACGCGTTGCTAACGCGTTGCTAACGCGTCGCTAACGCGTTGCTAACGCGTTGCTAACGCGTCGCTAAGCGTGATAGGGATAGTGAGATACATATTACGAGTAAATGTGTTGGTAGTGAGAGAGATATGACGCGCGGGCCCGCGCTGCTGCTGCGCCGCAGCCGCGCGGCACACGCGCGGCACACGCGCAGCACACGCACAGCACACTCGCAGCACACGCGCGGCACACGCGCGGCAGACGCGCGGCACACGCGCGGCAGACGCGCGGCACACGCGTTGGTAACGCGTCGCAGCCGCGTACCCCCGCGTTGCTATACGCCACTCGCTTGCGGTGTGAATATACCGATTCAACCGCGGCCGACGCGTTCCGCGCACGTCACGCGCCGCGCACGACACGCGTCCGGTGGGTGGAGGCCTTTAGAAACGCTGGTCGTTTTAGGGTCCCGTACTTAAAGGATAAAAATGGGACCCTATTACGAAGACTTCGCTGTCTGTCCTTCCGCCGTCCGTCTGTCTGTCACCAGGCTGTATTTCAAGAACCACGATAGCGAGACAGTTAAAATTTTCACAGATGATGTTTTTCTGTTCCGCTATAACAACTCAATTGCTCAAAGGTTAACTGGAAGAGATCCCTTACAGGGATAAGTTCGCCTTTGTACTGATTAAACTTTTTTGTCTGTATTTTTACCTGTGTCTTGTGTACAATAAAGTATTTACATACATACATACATACAACAACAAATACTCGATTACTATGATACTAACGTGATTTTTTTGCCGTTTTCATAGTTAATGATACGGAACCCTCCGTGCGCAAATCCGATTCGCACTTGGCCGGTTTCTTTCTCGTGCCATTGTGGCCTACTTGCAGAATATAATTCATTTATTTAATTTAAACTTTTTTTTAATGCCTAAAGATACATGTCGGCTCTATCCATTCTAAAGTGCGTCGAAGGTGTCAGCTACGCGGAAGCGACTACTTGACAACCGTGTGTGTGTCGCCTGGGTTACATGACGCGATCGTCACCCGATACGTGGTCATAGTCAGGGTCACTAGTAGGTACCAGGTCACTGGGGCTAACAACAAACTATTACTAGGTAACTTATTGTAGCTGGTACACGCTGTTCTTCGTTCGTCTTTTTAACTCAACACTGTACCACTGGGTTTTACAAATACTGTACCTACGAAATATCATTTGATATATAACAGTAGGTTTTTGATATAGGAAAACATCGTAAGGAATCGGTCTAACTCCTAACTTCCAACAAGGTCTAGGCGTCCCTCTGGTTAGGAGGGTCAGATGGTATTGCTTTCGTAAAACAAGTTACTCTATCAAATCTTGGGATTAGGTTCTAAAGACCCCTTGGCTCCTTTAGGGTACACCCGTGAAAACCCTAGGAGGTTGGAAAAACTAACCAGTGATATGATTGACCTGCCTGGTTCCTGGCTGGTTATTCGCTACGCGCTAATACGGCTCACCCTGCCGGTCACCCGTCACGAAATTAGACCTCTATCTACGCTTAGTTACTACGCATCGCGGTGGCAAGATATATTTGTGGGTGAGCTTTGAGGTGAGCTAAAACAAGTTACTGAATAGGGGGGGCTGATGGTAAGCGTCACTTGCCATCAAGTGGACATCAACAGGGTCTAAGATAAAGCTCACTGGTTCACTTAACTCTTGCTTTAAAGGCACGTGGATCATAATTGACTGGATTACGACGGGAGGGAATTCAATTCCCTAGCAATAACTATCTCTCTCTTCCTAGCTATGTATCACATGGTGGTGGGGCCAGATTTCCTGGTCTTACTTCTCCACTTCGCTCTGTCCTCGACCTATTTTTCGGATAACTTGCACTTTCTCGTGTCTCTTTGCATTACATCATTCCATCTTGTTCTTGGTCTGCCCCTGGATCTTCGACCAGAGACGGAAAGTTGTAGTGCCAAGTTACCATCATCTACGTTTGAAGAGTTAGGCAAGTACTTTTTCACCTCAGCAGCTCGAACAAGCATATTTTGCTGCGTGAAAACAGTGTGCAAAATGCGATTTTGCTCACTCCGTGAGACAAAGTAACTTTTTAATTTTGGTGCAGAGCACTGACATTTCGTCGTATGGGGTCTATTACAAGTTCAGAATATTTAAACTTTATTAGCACTGTCCCTTTCATTCCTTTACGAAAAAAGAAAATGGCAGACATAGTTCGACCATCGAATTTCAAAGTAGAACCCCCAAAACGGATACAACTAACACGTTCGAAAAATATCAAGTTAACAAGTTTAAATTACCAAAATAGTTATACAAAGGAATTTTAAATTGAAGAATATTTAAATAAAAGATCTCAGAATAAACTCCATTTTTCGTAACAAACAGGTAAACATGATTTTTATTATGCTAGATAATTAAAAATTCTAGTTTAAACAATTTAAATTTTATGAACGTATACCACAGATGCAGTTTCCGAACGCAAGCGCGCGGCCCCGCCCCTTTTAAAAAGTTGCGCGCTGTTAATTTGTTTGAGATTTTATTATGTAGAATTTATTATATAGAATAGGTACGTGATACTATGATATATTTTTTTGATGTGAATATGTTCTCACTGCTGAGGTGAAAAGTTGTATGTGTTACTCGAGAGCAAAGTATTTGCATCTCGTGCTTTTGAGTCCTTCGCTGCGCTCAAGATTCAAACTTTGAATCACTCGCTACTGTCGTGATTCAATTTTAGAATCTATCGCTTCCTCAGGACTCAAAATTAGCACTCGCAGCAAAAAAAACTTTGCTCTCTTGTTGCACAAATAACTATAGTCTTCCCGGATAGTGTTCCTACATTGAGAGTAGCGAAGCGGACCTTAAGGCTACAATTCCCTAGCAATATGCATGAAGAAATACCAAGCAAAACGCACTTAATGCACGTGTAACCATGTCTTTTGACCCCCTGTCGTATATCTATTGGATACGTGTGCGCTGAAACTGCACGACTAAGTTCGACCTTCCCCGTTCCTTCATCGCACGTCCAGCCCAGCTATTCTACGACTTGTTTTATGCTTACCTCGCCGTTCACCCACAAATATATCTTGACGCCGCAATTCGTAGTAACTAAGTGAAGATAAAGGTCTAGTTTCGTTAGGCGTGACGGATGAGGTTAGCGGGCTAATAACAGCCTAGCTTGGAGTGCGAGTACATACCATATACAAGGATTTGCACGGAGCGATTTGCTTCGTATTTCTTCATGATGTTTTGTTTTGTTTCACAGTGCTTTGGTGTTACTGTAATGCTGTGAAATTGTGTGGAATAAATAAATAAATAAAATAAATAAATGATTTTAGATACAAATTTACATCCTTACAAACTCACATACTTTTCCTATTTGGAGCCTATTCACAACGCGACTTTTACACGCGCCGTCGACGCGCATTTGTAGCGATACGCACGCGAGTTAGACGCAGCTTGCAGGCCACGTTTGCAACGAGCGTTATAGGACAGTCCAACTGTATTCTTTCCATATAAAAAATATAGATCTATCTAACGTAGGTACAATGCGTTACGTGTATGAACCGATGTTAATTTTTTTTCAGTTTTGTCGATTCTAACGCGCTGCGTGAGGGTGGCTCCAAAATGGTTGCCGTGATAAGTCGCGCAGGTGACGCGCGACAGCGCGCGTAAAAGTCGCAGTGTGCGTAAGCTCTACTCTTACTATGCGTAGGTAATATTTACTACTTATCTTAAATCTATTCCAGCTATGTTTAAACGCAAAACAAAACATAAAACGATTAATCGTAACCTATTCAGTAAATATTTAGTTATTCTTCTTCTTCTAGCTAATCACTTTTATATTTAATTATACATTTATTCGTTCCTCTCCTTGCTTGAATATTTAAAACCTCATGTAAATAGCGAAGCTTAAATTAGGTTAATGATAAACTGGATAGATTATAACAATTCGCATGGCACTAGTCTAAGACTAAAAGTCCTTTTACATTATACATAACACTCCGATTCGTTGGGCATTCGTGTAAAAATACTTGATACGAGGTAAATATTCTTAAACCTAGAAATTCATAAGGAAGTAAGACTATTCTTTGTAATGACCGCTAGTACCAAAATAAAGAGAAAAAAAAAATATCTCGATTGAAGCGAAATTATATTGAGCTATGACTTTTAAGGTGTTTTGTCTTTCTTTTAAACAACATAATAGCAGTCTTTCTCATGAATTTCCTGATTAAATTGATATATTTTCTGTGTTGGAATCAAAAATGCCGTCCCCATCTTAATTTCCAGTTCATAAAATATTCAATTCAATCATTTTATTGCATTCAAGTTGTTACAGTACAGATGACAATTGTTACAATATGTTTCAAACATGAACCCTGTAAGGGTATAACAATATGTTTTATAAAATAACTTACAGCTTATAATTATACAATAATAAAAACTCAGAACTTCCAGCCTTAAGATTTCTATTTCTAAATATAAGATTGTTGAGAGGAATTTTTATTCTATAATTTAAACGACGGACGTCTGTATTGTCGTGTGTATTGGACATCTTTCGGCTGATAGTTTATTTTACCAACCTAGGTGATTAATGTAGGTGGCGGAGCACCCATGCAAGCCGATTAATATCGGCTCGGGAAAAATATTTTAGGCAACTCTATATACTCTAAACTCTATCATAACTTTTTTTGGTTCCGGGTTTGCCCATCTACAATTTTCACGTGCCGCTACTGGTACCTACCTACTTTGGACAGTCTACAAGTACATTAAAAGCTAATGCCAGGGTAAAAGGTCCCTTAATCCACAGACTTCTGACCACTTTGTCAAGCTGTCGATGCCTCGTTTAATTATATGAGACAGTTACATATTAACTAGCGAATAAGATTACAAAATCAAGTTATATTGTAAGTAATTGTGTGTTTACCTTTCGAGATATTAGAACGTAATATTCTGTTTTACATAATGCTATAGAATTTGTAGTGATGTAGTCAACCTATTGCGTATATAATTAACACTATTTATTTTATAATCCATGTCAATTATAATAAAATACATACATACTTACAATAACTAGTTAACCGTGATCAAATGTAGGTTGCTAAAGGCAGGAATCTTAACTTAAATAAAAATAAATAAGTAAATAAATATAAGGGGACAATCTTACACAAATCGACCTAGTCCCATAATAAGCTCAGGCTTGTGTTATGGATACTAGACGACGATACATATAATAGATATAATAACTTAAATACGTAGAAAACTAATTACTAAACTAATAATTTATAAAATATATTTTTTTACTAGGTACTCATAGATTCATAGATGGTATTAATAATTAACCTACCTTGATTCCTTGATGAGTAACTTGACATATCTAAACGATATTTTGTCATTATCACTTCATTAAAGACGTTACATGTATTAGGTACTTAGATACCATGAGAGAGAGATACAGAGACAGAGAGACAGAGAAAGAGCGTGACGTTTTTAATGTAAACTTGATCCATACTTACATAAGTCCGATCATAAACTTCATGTCAAAATTCCGTACAACCCGTCGACGTGAGAAACGCAAACTTATAGTTTCGCAAAAGTAACTGTAGATACGATTAAATACGTGTCCAAAAGATATACGGTTGACATAAAAAATAATTGCGATCCATGACGAGCCTGTCACAACTTCAATGGTGCGCGAAAGCGTGCTGAATTGTGGTCCTGCGCATGTACCATCGCGTGCGAAATCGCTTATTTATTGCAGGCTTTTGTTCAATCATTTATTGTAGTCACGAGTCCGTTTTTATAGATAAACATTCGGAGGACTAATTATGAGACGGGAAACCGGTATTGGTCCATGGTGCAAGATTTGACAACTTCTATAAGTTGGACTGAGCTGGAGCGAGGCCGGGGAAGTGGCTTATGAGGCCTATATGAAGGCCCTATGCACCTCTGGGTGCCCTAGGACAACAACAACAGCATAAGTAAGTTATTGATATTTGCAGAAATAAATATTTGTAATATGGTTCTAAAAGTTATGTCTATGATGATAATTGCTATGGAAAAACACGTGATTTCTTTAGGAGGTTTGAAAGGAGTGCGCAATACCTCCTTCCTTAACCACCGACGCAAACGAGGGTTGTTATTAAGTTTAACATGTATACCTCTGCGTGTCTATCTGTGGCATTGTATCCACAAACATGACTCCCACACTGATAAATCAATTTGAGTTAAATCGAATGTCTTCTCTGTGGAAATTGTTCTTAACTATGTTTGACATGACAGAGGTTTTTATTTGGGGCATTAGTAGCATTACAAGAAAATAATACGAAACTTAATAGCTAATATTAATATCAAAGTCAATTATAGACGTCTACCTCAATACAGTACATGGAAAAAGAACGTAAAAAAAAACAGAGTAATTTGAGAACATAACTAAAATTAAAATTATAACATGTTCAGTAAATACAAACAATCATGTGTGTGTATGTGTGATTGTGTGTAGATGCATGGGCAAATGTATGTGTTTCTATAGTTTTTATTTAATTTTGTGGAGATCCTCCATAACATATACACTTACTAGTATAAGTAAAGGTTTATTTCCAGTTACATGCCGAATAGAAACATTGAATGAATGAAAATAAAATATGAAAAATGTTAAAAAACCCTTGGTTAATAATTATGATCCGATGTATAATTAATATAAATCTACTTTTTCGTATTGAATTATGATTACAACTGTCATTTAAATAAAACGCACTATAAACCTACAGGTTGGAGATAAATGAAAATGTTTATTAATGTTGTCAGTCGCGTCAGTACATTTTATTTATACCTCAATAATTGATTTTGACCGTTCATCTCACGAGTTGAAATATGAGCCAGTGATGGCAAAGATGATGGGAATGCTGACAGTCCACACCTACAAGATGTATTTTTATTACTGTGTAATTACACGGCTAATTTGTCGTAATATGTGTTAAAGGTGCAGTCAAGATACGTGCCAAATATCGGTGAAAGAGATGCGCAATTGGCTACTTTCCTAAAAAAATACATTAAGTTACGGTCTTTCCAAGATTATCAAAAAAAAGTAGGCCCAATTGTTATTTCAAAAAAATCTTTATCACAATCGGTATCTACATAAAAAGCCACGGTACGATAAACTAATGAATATCTATTATTCAATATTCTATAATAATGTTTAGAAACCCTCACGCATATATGCGTGACAAGTAAAGTGAAGCCTTCTTCTTCTTCAACTTAAGAGCTCTGCTCTTGTCGGTGGAGTAACCGCCATTCAGCTCTACGCTCTGCCAATGCTTTGAGCTCCTGATACGACACTACATTGACCTTCTCCTTGACCTGGTCCATAAAAGCACGTCGCGGCCTTCCTCTGCCTCTTCTTCCCTCTATTTTCCCTTCGATTATAGTTTTTATGTAAATGTCATGTCGTAACAGGTGCCCCAACATATTTCCTCTTCTATTATATTTTTTTTATATAATGAGATTTAGAATTAAAACTATTCTATTATATAATAGAAGAGGAAATAAAAGTGAAGCCATACAATAGTATTAGTTCTATAAGAAATTCAAACTTTGGAAACATCTCTTTATTCTCAGATTTATTCGCCAGCTGATTAAAATTAAGAGCCTTAAAGTTTCAAAGCTCTGGCGTAGCTCCTTCCCTTAACGTCCAGATTTTATAAGGTTTATTTATTAACTCTTTTTTTTTATGGGAATCATTTGAGTGCGCGCCTGTCCGCGCCTCCGTTGACGTTGATATTTGCATATTGAAATGCCTCGATAATGGCGCCTAGTAATTGATACGCGTGCATTTTTTATAAAACTGGTAACCAAAGTGTTTATAAGTTTTATTTGTATGGCGCGAACAGCTTTAGGGCGATATGGTGTCATGGAGACATAATACAGTAGGTGTGTAAGGTAATAATAGTATGCGCTGCAATTTGAATGTATCTCGTGAGATCTCGTCCAAATTTTACGAAAGTCTGAAGTTTCCAAATTAAAACAGCATGAAAAAAGTTTTATCTGACTAATTGATTAAAATTGTATTACTTTATATTAAAACCTTATCCTTATGTAGTTAAACAAAAATATTAATAAAAAAATTGTCTCTGTTGTATTTTGAAATATAACGACTATTATAAAATTTATAAACTAAAGGTTCAAATTTTATTTCACATGTTGATAATCATGAAAGGGCATGCTGTGCTATTATTTGTATAAGTTTTAGTAAAACACGCTTGTTCTCACAAATATCTCGGCTAGGTTTGAAATCTTGCGAGACTGCAGTTGCAAGATTGCCTAGTCGATACATTACTACACAAAGGTACTAAAGAAAGGAATTAATAAAGTTATTTTTTAATTACAGTGTCACATGCTCGTTTCCGTCCCCCAACCTGAATCCCATCAGGATGCTCCCTGTTCTGTAACTTGTTTTAAGCTCACCTCAACGCTCACCGGCAAATATATCTTGACACCTCGATGCGAGCTCCAGGCAGCATTTACTTGCCATTATGCGGTCGCGACTGTCGCTCCCGTTTCGGTCTTACAAGCCACATACGTAAGTGCCGCTCCTCGGCGGTCGTCACACTGCTCCGCATCTCGCAGCGGCGTCCGTTGATGCGTTTTTTAACTTTGTATGTAGAATCTTGATTTTTTATAGAAAAGTCGCATGGTACAACACTTTCCGCCTGGACGCGCGGAGGAGCGAGAGTCGAGACACACGACTCGCGCGCTCGGACGGAGACGCGGTACATGCCGCAGGGTATGTCACACCGAGCTCCGTAGTGCCGTACGGATTTTAGTGCAAGAACGCGGGACGTCGCGCATCGCAGCTCCGGACGAAGATGCGGAGAAAACTCGGACGTTGGTGCATTGTCTCCGCATGCATGCGAGTCCGCTGCTCTGCGTCTCGCAACGAGACGCGGCGGCAGTATGACAACTACCTAATATGGACGCTGTTTAAATTATCGTTTCACAGATGTATAAGGCCAATGATGCTGATGACGCGTAGTAACTAAGCGTAGGTAGAGGTCTAGTTTCGTGACGGGTGACCGGCGGGCTGAGCCGCATTAGCGCGTAGCGAATCAGCCCTGCTGTATGCTTGAGTGCAGCGCGCTGCGACCAGTTTGCCGCTGATTGCTTGCGTTTATCATATCGGTGGCTGCCGGACGCCACTTAACCGAATATCTGTGATGCTAGAATTTTAAATGTACAGCCACCTGCGTACGCGATGTTCCACTTCAGCCCGTCTATTCGCCGTCCGCCCATAAAACCAAGGCTGAAGGGTGAGCGTCAAGTGTGAACGTCTCCGTCCTGTCATTAGCTGTCAAAAATGCTGATAGGTGAGGTGAGAGGTGGGGTGACCTGTGAGGTGATGTGTTGGGGCGCCGTCGCGAAATATAGCATTATTTTAGTGAATTAGACCCCTGACCATTTAGGCTTGTTCATTTAACTTCAACTGGTCGAAGACCGGTGGGCTGACGAAGTCCAATAAGACCGGAAGGGTAATGCAACTGCCATTCTTCCATTCAACTAGCTCCGGGCTGTCGATTGGACTGAAAGGGCATTGGACAAGGAAGCCTGGCGGTCTCTAGCGTCATAGGGTTATATGCATAGATTTAAAAATAATAAATATACTAACTTCCGCCCGCGACGACGCGAGTAAGAACTATCCTATGTTTTAGGTAATCCAGGCCAGAAAGTATCTTCTTGCAAAATTACATCCAGTTGAGCCGTTTAAGCGTGATTGAGTAACAAACATCCAAACATCCTATCTCATTTATAATATTAGTAGTAGTGGTAGTAAGTTTAGTTACTTAGCAAGTTTTCTTTCCATTTCTTGTTTTTTAATTGCTATTCTTGTCCTACCTTAAATTATTAAAAACATAACTTATGTATTATATTTCGAAGCTTCATTCTTCAGATATAACACACATGTAGTCCTTTAATCTACCAGGCAACATTTCGCAAGTTTAAAGTACGCAGTAAAAACCATAGCTCAAACAGTTTTATCCCCACCTTTACCCCTACCCTACTTAGGGACCTCGGCTTGCCACCATTTCTCATTCTTTATTCTTGCGAGGCAACGAACGCACGAACTAATTCTATTAAAAAATAATTCAAAATATTTAATCATGCCTAAACGCAGTGCACAGGAAAAAATAGAGTATTATTCTGCTAATATACGGAAATTGCAACAAAAAACTATAAACGAGTTATGACAGTGCGGTGCTATCTGATTCATCAGGTTCCGAAGATAAATCAGGTAAGTGCAATTAGTTTCAATAAATAGTTCTACATTGTGGTGCCTCTAATAAATGCATTTAATACCGCACGGGCCGTGAGCCCACGCCTTGTAATTCTAAACCTGGGGGGCGACCGAGAGTCGTCACGAAGGTATCTCATGCTTGGGGGTTGTCCGTGAGTCAACACGATAGCAATTTCTAACAATATTAATCGCTAAGAAATGCATTTCATACCGCGCGGGCCGTGAGCCCACGCCTGGTAATTCTAAACCTGGGGGGCGACCGAGAGTCGTCACGAAGGTATCTCATGCTTGGGGGTTGTCCGTGAGTCAACACGATAGCAATTTCTAACAATATTAATCGCTAAGAAATGCATTTCATACCGCGCGGGCCGTGAGCCCACGCCTGGTAATTCTAAACCTGGGGGGCGACCGAGAGTCGTCACGAAGGTATCTCATGCTTGGGGGTTGACCGTGAGTCAACACGATAGCAATTTCTAACAATATTAATCGCAAGCCCATGCCTTGTAACTAAACCTGGGGGGCGACCGAGAGTCGTGACGAAAGTATCTCATGCTTGAAGGTTGACCGTGAGTCAACACGATAGCAATTTCTAACAATATTAATCGCTAATAAATGCATTTAATACCGCGCGGGCCGTGAGCCCACGTCTTGTAACTAAACCTGGGAGGCGACCGAGATTCGTCACGAAGGTATCTCGTGCTTGGCGGTTGACCGTGAGTCAACACGATAGCAATTTCTACAACCATTAATCGAGATTAGTATATCCCGTGTTCGCGATGCGGGGCACTAGATACATATATGCATTAAAATTCCTGACGAGTGGTTTTACAATGCATTTCATATCTACCCTCAATTAGAAAAATCAAAATATTATATTTTAATTTATAAACCACGAACAAGTGTATGAGGCAGTGGAAACTTCACTTCCACGTTCAAATGAAGAAAATGCACCTCCCGTGGAGGCCTGTGATGACAAAACGACCCCTGTAATAGATGCCGAGTTACTAACCGCTCTAGGGGACGCCACTGATGATGTCCCAAAATATGGGGAGAAAATTCATCCCAATTTAGCGCAAAGGTGGCTACCTATATTACACAAAGGTATTGATAAAAAGAGTAAAGATAAACTCTTATAAGAGTACCTGTAAATTGCAAATTATTATGGGCGCCGTCCTTAAACGCCGTAATTTCGGCGGCAGTTACAGACATCCAAAGAGGCCGTGACAAGAAAATCGAATCATCTCAACAGCAATTGGGAGTCGGTATAGGTACTAACGATAAAAATCCTATCTAATTGAAGTCGGATTTTAGATAAAACTAGTCATTCCTGGACTAGACGAAGTATTCCTTAAGTCATACAATACGTTGAGAGAGATGATACTCTTTTTGGAAGCAAACTCTCAGAGAAAATTAAAGCTTCCAAATCTACTGAAAAGTAGGCCGACAGCGTCGACCATCATACGGCCGCGAGCAGCCTACAACAAGCCACTTGCGACGCCGCGGCAGTAACGCAGGTACATGCCGGTCGCCTTAAAGCTTTTTATAAGTGTTGGCTTAATGTAACGAATAATTGTACTTTATTTATTAGACTGTATACAGAATGGCTTTCCAATTCCTTTTTAGGACATGTTACGCAATCTGTCAAACCTGTAAATACTTTCACATGCCAAGAGCATGATGAAACGAGCTTAGCTGTACAGAACTTAATTAACCTAGGCATTCAGTGAAAGCATCACTGGATGCCAACAGACTAATGATCAGTTTCTATCAAAGATTTTCTGACTCCTAAATCGAATGGTGGCTATAGATTCATACTGAATCTGAAAGGGCTCAATAAATTTGTAACTAAGTCCCATTTTAAAATGGAAGACTAGAACTGCTTCTAAATTAATCCCTAAAAACGGGTTTATGGCTACCATTGACAAGATTCGAGCATAACAATGTTACTTACGAGTTTTGTTCCCTATTAGTCTATGGACTTTCCGTGGCGCCTAGAACCTTCACCAAAATTATGAAAGAAGTCGTAACTTACCTAAAAACAAGGCCTAACTTCTATTATATACCGGGGTGGCATTTTGTGTATTGGAAGGGACCTTAACGAATGTAAACATAATGGGAGGGAGACTCTCCGGTTTCTCGAGTGCCTACGATTTGTGGTAAACTATACCAAAAGCTCGATACAATCCCAAAATTACCAACAATGCTGTAAATTCTTAGGTTTTGTTTACAATTCAATTATCATGTCTATATCCCTTCTTATGCAGGGTATGCGCACTTTTTAAGAGTTCTTACCACTGCATGCCCGACAGCTAGATACAGCTGGTTGTACACGAAGTTGTTAGAAAGATATAAATTCCGAGCTATTCAGGAATACGATGTCTATGATCAAAAGTAAAACTTCCTCGCGAAATTTTACCTGACTTATTTTGGTGGACTAATAATATTATTTGTAACGTCTTGTCTTTTTGGAATCACGAAATTCGATGCAGAAATATCTATAGATCCGTCCCGATCAGGATGAGGTACAGTCTGTGACGGAGTGTGTGCAAACGGAGCATGGGAAGAGCAAGAATTAGCATTCCATATTAATTACTTAGAGCTTGCTCGCTCTTAGGATTAAAATGTTTTGCGCGAAATAAATCAAACTGTGCTCTGTTGTTCCGCATCGACAACACTACCGCGATAAGCTATATTAATCGAATGGGAGACATCCAGTTTCCCCACTTAAATAGCTTACCTAGATCTATTTGGCAGTGGTGTGAAGAACGAGACATATGGTTATTCGATTCGTACATTAACACTAAGAATAATGTAGAAGCAGACAGAGAATCCAGAAGGCTAAATCCTGATATTTAATGAAATTTAAGTATTGCAGCCTTTGAAAGAATAAGTAAACACTTTGGTGTGCCCAAAATTGACCTCTTTGCTTCTCGTACCTCTGCCAAATGTGAAATATATATTTCGTGGAAGCCAGACTCGGACGCTCTTACCGTCGTCGCATTCACTATTAGCTGGTATTTATAATAAATATTTTTAAGCGTTTCCACCACTCGCACTCGTACTAAAGTGTTTACATAAGATTATAAATGACAACGCCACAGGAATAGTAGTATTTCCCTAATGGCCATCCCAACCGTGGTTTCCGCTTTTGTTGAGATTAGTAAAAGTATCTAATCTCATGTTAGCGTCAATTTCAAACAACACTTTACAACAGTACAACGTGTGTTAAATACAAGTTGTGCTGGAAATTTAGCATAGATAATATAGATATTCAATTTCTATAAGGGCTTCATTTCTGCTGTTATTTTATTTCTAACGCACGAATTTAATAAAGGATCGTCGTATGGCTCATTAAATAATCATAGGTCAGCACCCTCGCTCCTACGGGGGAGTAGTATCAGCTCAGATGACCAAAGTAAAGGATTACCGAAAGGTGTTTACAAATTAAAGCCCGTAACTCCTAAATATAGCCATACCTGGGATCCTCAAGTGGTATTAAATCATATAACAACATGGTACCCTAATAGAGAAATTTCATGGGAAAAACTAACAAAGAATCTGGCGATTTTGTTAGCAATATGTCCTGCCCACAGGGTACAAACACTGTCACTTATTAAGTGGAATAATATTAAGTCATGCCCAAATTGGATTAAAGTAATTTTTGATGATATAGTTAAGACTTCAGGTGTAGGTCGTCTACAACCGATTTTGTGCCTTCCATATTTTGAAGATACCTAATAGAAATATTTGCCCGGTGACTGTTATAATGATGTTTTAGGACTGAAAAAGCTCACAACATATTTTGTTGACTTTCAAAAGTCCCCATAAAAATGCATCTGCTCAATCCATTAGCCGGGGTGCATTACGCGAGTGCTTGGCGAAAGCGGTAAAGACATGGCGGCGTTCAGCGCTCACAGCACGCGCCACGCCGCCACGTCAGCTGCACACCGGTCAGGCATTTCTTTAGATGCTATCCGGAAGGCAGCAGGCTGGTCGAGAACATCGAAAACTTTGGCTCGTTTCTACCATCGTCAATTAATCGACGAAGGTCATTGTGCCAGATCAATCTGCCTTTTGTATAGGTAGAATTATGTGAAGTTACAATTGTACTCTTTGATTAATAATTGGGAGTATCTAAGATTGTTGTCAAAACATAATTATTGCATTTCATGATTATGATGTTTTACAATTACAAAGGGCAGCAAAACTTTCAACTCTAAACATCTACATGTGTGTTATATCTGAAGAATGAAGCTTCGAAATATAATAGAAGATCAAACGAGCTTCGCAAGCGAAGTTCGATCGATATTATATGAGTAAGCTTCATTCGAAGATATAACTTCCCGCCCGCCCCTATACCCCTAGGAAAGTTTTGTCTCTAAAAAGAATGAGAAATGGTGGCAAGCCGAGGTCCCTAAGTAGGGTAGGGGTAAAGGTGGGGATAAAACTGTTTGAGCTATGGTTTTTACTGCGTACTTTAAACTTGCGAAATGTTGCCTGGTAGATTAAAGGACTACATGTGTGTTATATCTTCGAATGAAGCTTACTCATATAATATCGATCGAACTTCGCTTGCGAAGCTCGTTTGATCTTCTATAAAAGCTGCAAACGCACAGAGAGCGGTGGCGGGGCGGCGCGGCGCGGTGCGGAGGCGGTACCGGTTGTAATGTTCGAACTAATACGAAAGAGTCCGCAAAGAAAACCGCGCCGCGCCGCGCCACTCTGTGCGGACCGTTTCATATCAGCTCGAACATTACAACCGGTACCGCCTCCGCACCGCTCCGCTACCGCTCTCTGTACGTTTCGGCCTTAAAGGGACTTCAGAGACCGCATTAATTACCTTAACTCTCCTTAGACCACTTAATAGCTCTCATCAGGAGATAATGCCTTTATATTTCCTTAATTTATGACCGTTTTACGCTAAAAGGAAAGATAATCCAGGAAATAGTTATAGGTCTCTAGGTGAAGTGCACTAGTGCCTACTAAAATTGCATTATATTCTCCATCCTTCACAAAAGGTCGTATGCTGTGTGATAGAGAGCGTCGCATACGCCTTTTTGTTCTAGTTTGAGACCTTGGGGACAAAACCCTTTAACGAAGGTAATATTGCCTTTATGACATCTGAAAGAAAGGGCGGTAAAAAGTCATTGCCGCCACCGCAGTAGTTTCCGTTTTATTAGTGGTTCTGAATATTAATATTTTTGCTTAATGGCTCGTTTTTACGGTGGGACGTGGGAGGTCATGGACGTGCGGAGTTGTTAAACGGTGTTTTAGTCTGTTTTTCGTCCGTTTAGATCGCTTGACTAGACGTAAGCTATGCGGGAATTTAAAATATTAAAAACGTGCATTCAAAATAATTCAAGTTCAGCAAATGTAATGGGTAAATATTTATACAAACTTAACTATACAATCATCTCATGAGGAGAATAGTAACTGTTAAGCCAACAATAATTTGGATAAGTTACAGTCCAAGAGGATGCAAGAGAGGATGGAGAGGGTGCAAGAGGTCCTGGGTTCGAATCCCGGTAAGGGCAAAAATTTGTGTGATGAGCATGAATATTTGTTTCTGAGTCATGGATATTTTCTATGTATTTAAGTATTTACGTCTATTATGTATATCGTCGTCTAGTACCCATAACACAAGCCTTACTGAGCTTGCTATGGGACTAGGTCGATTTGTGTAAGATTGTCCCCTTATATTTATTTTATTTATTTATTTTATTTTTTATTTACAGTACAGATTATGTATGTAAAGAAATAGTTATGACATTTCTTTATTTTGAATTTTGCCGCGACTCGTTCTGTCAGTCCGAACAAGATAGCATTGCTGTCAGTGTCAATAGTTGATAGTTTTAGAGGTTATGAAGATATTATCGTGTATGAGACTAAAACTTATTAAGTTATTTAGATTAGTACCATATAGGATTTATGAAGGAATTAATACTGTGAATAATAAACGTTAAATGTCGTTTCTTTGGTTACAGGTAAGTTTCCTTATGTTCAGAGTGTTAATGATAGTGTAGTATTGTAGTAGAATATAACTCATTGAAATAAAACTTTGGTTACAGAGCAACACATCGTTTAATTCAGTATCAATAACAAAAACAACATTATAAAACGACATTCCTGTTTATTGGAGTCAGTACAGAATGGAAAAGTTGCGTTTCGAATTTACGGTGTCGCCGGGGAGTGATGGCAAATCTAATGTATTGGCCATAACCTCAGTGACAACGAGCGACGAGAAGGTATATGCTATACCAGAAACATTCCAAGCAGCTGGTCATCATAAAGAGATAATGAAAACATCAGCCTACAGTAAGGTGAAAAACAGTTTAACAAAAAGATATCAAACTCGAAGGGTTTGGATTACATTGACAGAAGAACTGAAAAAAACCTACATTGATGAAGATGGAAATTTACAATTTGGAGATCAGTTTTTAGAAGAAATAAACCGAGAGAAAGCTACCGCTGTGAGTGAAAAAGAAATTGGTTCATTGGAAAAGTTGTTTGAAAAATTATTGGAAAATACACAGGAGTCAAAACAGCAAAACTTGAAATATATTGCAGAAAAGTTTGTAATTGATAAGTTTACAAGTAAGAACTCAAATGCCAAACAATGGATTGATATTTTTGAAAAAGAGTGCATACGCTTTGATGTCACAAGAGACGAAAAAAAGATTGAATTACTCCGATTGTTTATGGACAAGAGCTGTGTGGATTGGTATAGTTCCATGATTATCAAATTGACTATTAACTCAGAGTGGTCAACATGGAAGAACAAATTTTGTGAATCATTTGCAAACAAGGGATGGAGCCCGGTAACATATGCACTTTTGTTTAAATATAAAGATGGCTCACTGTTGGACTATGCCATACGAAAAGAAAAACTGTTGTTGGATATGAGAAGATCGATTGATACAGGTACTTTAGTAGATCTCATAGCGGCTGGTTTGCCAGAATTTATTCTGAATAAAATTGATCGAGAAGTACTTAAAGATACAGTGGATTTATTTAACGAAGTAAGCAAGTACGAACATATGGTAAATAAAAAAACATTATTGCCTAAAAGAAAATTTGGTGATGGAAGTTTAATAAGGACACATGATAAAAATGAGGAAAAAAATCCATGTAAAATTTGTGAGAAATTGAATAAAGGCAGTCGGTTTCACCCGGAAGCTTTGTGCTGGTTTAAAACCAAAGAAGTAGATAAATTAAGGAAAAATTACATTAAACATGTCAACAATTCTGTGATCGAAACGGAGTTGAATGAAACTCATCAAAAAAACGAGCAGTCACACCATTAATAAATATCAAACTACTAGTAAACGAAGTGTTAAAAATAAACGGAGTTTATGATTCAGGCTCAAATGTGTCCCTAATTAATTCTAAGTTATTGAAAATAAAAGGAAAGGGAAACAGTTTGAACGAAGCAGACTTAGTAACAATTAATGGTGTGAAAAAGACAAGTGGTTTGACAAATTTGAAAATAAAAATCTTAAACTTGGAGGAAAACGTGGATGTATATATTATGGATGAAGAAAACTTCAAGTATGATTTTTTAATAGGACTTGACTTAATACAAAAGTTCAGGTTAATACAAAATGAAGACTTGAGAATAACCCAGAAACTACCCTTGAGATATGAAAATACAAACAAAATGGAAAAAAATACTCCCATAGATACAATAAATTCTAAAAGGGAAATTAGAGATGAAAACAATATTAAAACTACAGATAACTACATAATTAATTTCAATGAACACATAAGAGAAGACGACTTCGAAATAAAAATAAATCATTTGGATGAACGTCAACAGTCTGAAATTAACAATGTAGTGAGCACATATGAGTCAGTTTTTGCAAAAAACAAATATGATGTGGGCACTGTCAACGGATATGAAGCAGGAATAGACCTGGTAGTAGATAAATACTGCAGTAAGAGACCTTACAGGTGCACATTAGAAGATAAAAAGGAGATAGAAGAGCAAATCGCAAAATTATTAGATAACAAGTTAATAGAAGAATCATACAGTCCGTTTGCTGCACCGGTTACTTTAGCCTTCAAAAAAGAAGACAACAGAAAATCCAGACTATGTATAGATTTCAGAGATTTAAATAAAATAATAATACCTCAAGCACAGCCGTTTCCGCTAATTGAAGACTTAATGATGAAGACCAGAAATTGTAATTTTTTTTCAACATTAGACATCAACTCTGCTTTTTGGTCTATACCTTTGCGAATTCAAGACAGGAAAAAGACAGGATTTGTAACACAGGAGGGACATTTCCAGTGGACTTGTCCACCTTTTGGACTTAAGACCTCACCAGCGATTTTTCAACGGATTTTAAGTAATATACTCAGGAAGTATAAGCTTACTGATTTCGCCGTAAACTATATTGATGACATCCTCATATTTTCAAAAACTTTTGCCGAGCATATGAATCATCTCACGCAATTGCTTGAAGCCATCCAGACAGAGGGTTTTAGGTTAAAATTTACGAAATGTACCTTTGCCTCAGACTCGGTAAAATATCTAGGTCATATCATACAGAAAAATTCCGTTAAACCAGTGAAGGACAACTTGATTTCAATAAAGAGTTTTCCGGTTCCAAAAACTCAGAAGAATATAAGACAATTCTTAGGAAAGTTTAATTTTTATCATGAATATATACCTAAGAGTGCAATAATACTAGACCCATTACATAACTTATTGCGAAAAAATCAGAAATTCGTGTGGTCAGAAGAGTGTCAAAAGGCATTCGACACCATAAAGAACCTGCTATGTTCTCAACCAGTACTGGAGATTTTTGACCAAGAATTGCCTATAAATATTTACACTGATGCTTCTTTGGAAGGTGTTGGTGCTATCCTAAAACAAGTACAACCTGATGGAAAGGAAAAACCAGTAGCATACTTTTCAAAAAAACTTAATGAATCACAGAAGAAGAAAAAAGCCATATACTTAGAATGTCTAGCTATAAAAGAAGCAGTCAAGTACTGGCAATACTGGTTAATAGGAAAATCATTCACGGTTTATTCAGATCATAAACCGCTAGAGAACATGAACTTGAAATCAAGAACGGACGAAGAACTTGGCGACTTGACATACTATCTTTCACAATACGAATTTAAAATAAAATATACACCTGGAAGACAAAATATAGAAGCAGACTGCCTTAGCAGGAATCCCGTATTGGACCCAAATGAAAACACAGATGAGCAGCTCAAAGTGGTGAAATTTATGAAACTTGACGATATCCTAAAGGATCAGTATAAAAATGAAGAAATAAAAAAAAATATAAGCCAGTTAATTGAGAAAAACAAGATTTACTGGAAGAAGGTTAAGAAAAAAGAGAAAATAATTATATCAGAAGAATTTAGCATACAACTTTTAAAAACAATACATAAGGACTTATGTCATATCGGAATTGGACAGATGCAGAAGACAATGAGCCCGCTATTTACAACCAAAAACTTGGCAAAAAATATAAAAAAGATGTGTAGTACCTGTGAAATATGCAATAAAAACAAATCAAGGAGACATGACAAATTTGGCTTTATGTCACATCTAGGTCCGGCCACGAAGCCATTTGAAATAATTTCAATAGATACAATTGGAGGTTTCGGAGGTTCTAGATCAACAAAGAAATATTTGCATCTATTAGTGGATCACTTTACGCGGTATGCATTCATCTTAACATCGAAAACTCAGAGTGCAAATGATTTTGTAAGACTGATCATGAGCATAACAGATGTAGAGGACATTGGCATGGTTTTAACCGACCAATACCCAGGAATAAATTCGAAAGAATTTAAGACATTTTTAAAAGAGAAGCAGATACCTTTGGTATTTACAGCAGTGAATGCGCCATTCTCAAATGGCTTAAATGAAAGATTAAACCAAAAATTGGTTAATAAGATTAGATGCAGGATAAATGAAGAAGAAAATAAGAAATCCTGGACAACCATAGCTCATGAATACGTAAAAAAATATAACGAAACCTGTCACACAGTCACCGGGTTCTCACCTACCTACCTCTTACATGGTACAGATGTCACAATTTTACCAACAGAATTAAAATATAAAAGGACACATACTGATTGGATTACAGACAGGAAAATTGCCTTTGAAAATACCATGAAATCTCATGATTACAACAAAACAATGTTTGATAAAAACCGGAAGTACTATGAATTTAATGTAGGAGAAAAGGTATATGTGGAAAATGGCAACAAGTTAAACAGGAAGAAGTTGGACGAACTAAGAATTGGGCCATATAAGATTGTAGGAAAAGTTTCTAGTTCAATATACAGGATAGATACGAGCCACAGGAAAATTGAATCAAATCTTTTCCATGTTACAAAATTGATACCAGTCTCTGAAATTGAATGTCAAGCTGACGAAGTATAGAGTGGTGTTCAGGAAAATTTAGCTGAAAATTTTCTTCCCTTGCGGGGGAGATGTAAAGAAATAGTTATGACATTTCTTTATTTTGAATTTTGCCGCGACTCGTTCTGTCAGTCCGAACAAGATAGCATTGCTGTCAGTGTCAATAGTTGATAGTTTTAGAGGTTATGAAGATATTATCGTGTATGAGACTAAAACTTATTAAGTTATTTAGATTAGTATCATATAGGATTTATGAAGGAATTAATACTGTGAATAATAAACGTTAAATGTCGTTTCTTTGGTTACAGGTAAGTTTCCTTATGTTCAGAGTGTTAATGATAGTGTAGTATTGTAGTAGAATATAACTCATTGAAATAAAACTTTGGTTACAGAGCAACACATCGTTTAATTCAGTATCAATAACAAAACAACATTATATGTATTACATTAAAAAAACTCTTACCTGGGTATTATGAAGGTACGTTTGATTTCGCTCACATCTAAGAGGTATACTGAGTAACTTTTAAAAACTGCCTATACCTACATTTTGACGACCTCTGTGGCCTAGTTGGTAGTGACCCTGCCTTCGAAGCCGGAGGTCCTGGGTTCGAATCCCGGTAAGGGCATTTATTTGTGTGATGAGCATGAATATTTTTTCCTGAGTCATGGATGTTTTCTATGTATTTAAGTATTTATTTATCTATTTAAGTATGTATATCGTCGTCTAGTACCCATAGTACAAGCTTTGCTTAGTTTGGGACTAGATCGATTAGTGTAAGTTTGTCCCCAAATATTTAAATTTAAATTTTAAATTTTAATGCTGTAGGTACTAACGAAACGTTAAACAATCGGCCACCTTGTAAAATAATACTTTTTAATACCTTCTTTTAATGGTGGCAAATAGGCCTTAAGTTAAGTGCATAATTTGAAGCATAGGGTACCTAAGTAGGATGAAACAGCCCGCATCCCACACCCGCAAAGCACGAGCAATATTACTTTTACGATATTAAGTTTTTTTGCTTTTGTGGCCGACTGCTTAATGGTCAGAACTAGTTATTGGAATAAGTAGGTCAGTACGTACTAACATTATAAATGCGAAAGTGTGTCCGTCTGTCTGTTACCTCTTCACCCTTAAACCGCCGAATTGCTTTAGATGAAGTTTGGTATAGAGATGAAGTTTGAATCCCGGGGAAGGATATACGATAGTTTTTATTAAGTTAAATAAGGGGTGAAAGTTTGTATGGAGCTAGCAGATATAAACGCGGACGGAGTAGCGGGCTTATCTACGAAAAATGGATGCATCCAAATGGGTAGACAATTAGACATAATATTTTCAATACATTCACGGGCGCGCCACGTAGCTGTCACAAGCCGCGCTATTCCGTAACTTGTTTTAAGCTCACCTTGACGCTCACCCACAAATATATCTTGACGCCGCGATTCGTAGTAACTAAGCGTAGGTAGAGGTCTAGTTTCGTTAAGCGGGACGGGTGAGGTGAGGCGCATTAGAGCGTTCCGAATAACAGCCAAGGTAGTGGTCGTGATGTTGTTTCAAAATTCTCTAGCGCATCATTTGTCACTGCGACGATTCAAAAGGGGCGTTGTTGTTGTTTAACGTAGAATGTTGATAGTCGCGGCCGATCATTTGGATGGCGCGCTGGCTTTCCATCCGTATGGATATCCAACAGGCCCCGCTATACTTGAAAGGATGGATATCTAAAAGGCCCTGCTATGCTTAAAAGGATGGATATCCAACAGGCCCCGCTATACTTGCAAGGATGGATATCCAACAGGCCCCGCTATACTTGAAAGGATGTATATCCAACAGGCCTCGCTATACTTGAAAGGATGGATATCCAACAGGCCCCGCTATACTTGAATGGCTATACTTTTGACATAAAAGGACTGCTTTTGGCGCCACGCTACGCCATTTGGATTGTTGTATCAGCTTAAGCTGTAAAAGATTGTAAACTTGCTAGATACATAGCTAGATTACATTAAATCTTGTAAATTAGATCAGTGTCCGGTGCCTTGGAGCGTCAAGCGCCACCTCGCCGCATCCAAAAACATAAGGACATTATCTTCAATACTTTCATACGTACTTAAGACCTTTCGTTTTGAACAGCATTGGTAATAAGAAACTAATAACTTAACAAACAACACGCGATGCTCCGCGGCGGGAAAAAAGGCCTAATTATAGGTATTTAACGGCATCTTAGCTAACAGCGTGCTATTTGTGCAAATTATAGGAGTAAGGATTAGAAAGTATAGCCTCGTTTAAGAGTGAAAAAACGCTGACGTTATTACAGCGTTCGTACGAGATCCAATGCTGAGGGGTAACCACGTAACGTTCCCTGACACTTTAACTGTAACCTTGTACCTGACATATAAAAATGACATTTCGATCTACCAGACGCGCGGTTCAATGCGTTACGTGATTGACCTGCTGCTCGAGATTCTATACGAAAACGAGTGTTCGAATCCCGATTTGTACATTCGTACAACTAGATATAAAAAAATCTTTTGTACGAGAGATATTTGATATTTAGCAGTAGCTTTTCGATATAGGAAACATGACCTTGTTAAGTTGGAAGATCAAATGGCAGCAGTTTTCGTAAAACTAGTGCCCGCGCCAAATTTTGCGATTGGGTGCCAAAGCGGACCCCAGATATCTTTAGAATACAAAATGCAAGGAGAATCATAAACATAATGCATATCATGTGTAAAAAAACGTCAAATAACGCATATCGTTGCGTATCTTCATTTAACGTATGGTAGAGAGAAAAGTATAAAATAGAAAAGGGTTATAATAAAAAAAATGTACCTAGTTAAGGGCCTTAATCTAATCTACGCTTTAACTTTTCACACGTGAGTAACGACAATTACCCACATATTTTACATGGGAAATTTTATTGTCGTTACTCACATGTGAAAAGTTAAAGCGTACCTAGATTAGATTAAGGCCCTTAACTAGGTACATTTTTTTTTATCATAACCCATAACTTAGACGGTAATAGCTTTTATCACAAACACCCATCAAACCTAGCTAAACTATCGTTAAAATGAGTTTGTCTCACTCAATTTTCACTGTCTCTTACTTACTGTTTGTAAGAACGGGACAAAACACTGTTTAGCTAACAGAGGTTCCTTCTGCTTCTGTTTATTTATTATTATTATTTTTCTATTTATATTCAACTTTGAATAGCCTGCAAGTACTGCGTGAAAACGAAACAGCGTATTCTGTGTCGCTAGTAAAATATTTAAAAAGCTTCCCGATAGGATCAAGAACTTACCATTGCCAATATTCAAGACAGAGTAAAAAAAAATACTTAATGACAATTTTTTTTATTCCCTATCAGATTTCTTGCCATGCGATGATTTATAGTTATAAGATTTCATAATATAGGTACATTTAATTAAATTGGGATCGACATGTAATAATTGAAATTGTTCGAATAATTTATTGTGTCGACATTGAATTATTGTATGAAATAAATTAATATAAATTATTGCAGAATGTCGACTCTTTTATATTTTTTATGTCTTTCCCGCTCACGGGACTATGATGTCCCGGACCTTTGGGAGGCGTGCGTGGAGCTAGGTACCTACAAAATACCAACTGAGCCAACACGTAGAGCCTTTTGACAATTTAACGAAATGCAAGGAGTACGCCGAGCGGATCCTGTCCCTGCCCGTGTCATGGGACGCACACAGAGACAGCACCCGCTAGGGTGTATAGGGCCTATTGATGGTTGATGCAATCTTAATGAAACGGGTTATTGGGTTAAAATGATGGGACTAGTGGCTGGGCTATTGGGTGAAACATCGGACACCTGCCTAATAAAACTGTTTCACTTTTTATCTCTGGCAGACGGTGACTCGCTAGCTGCTAGATGGTCCCCTATTAATAGCGACATTAAAAAATGGCAACACCGGTCAGAGAGCTGGGGGGTAGAGAGGTGGCACTGGACTTTAAACATATAGCAACTCGCCACTTAGGTGTCCACATCTACCCTCGAGCAACAGCTCTTGCGACTCCACTCTGGACGGCCAGTAAAGGCAAGCCAGAGGCGGAGGGCCTGTCCAACCAACCACCCGATCGGCTCACCCTGACACAGGACACCCCCAGGAGCACTCAGCTACGTATTAGGGTCGCTACTCCCTAATAGCCCGCCACAAGCTGCCTTACGTTGACTGATTGCACCAGAAATCTGGTGGGCGATGGGGCCGTCACATCCCTACGCCTAAGACTTTCTTATATATTATTATTATATTGTACAATAATATTAAGTTAGTATGTAGCATGTTTTTGTATGCCGAAAGGCAAAACATAATGGAACAATATTACTTACTGATGGACCTATGTTTACGAAATAAACACTATTGACTATTGAATACTTATACTTATTTATAACCATTGCCATTTTTTCTATTTTTTTCTGTTTTTTTTTACAATTGTTTCACTGTGTTTATTGCTTGCTTATTGCAATATATATATGCGTTGCCCGCCGTGGTTTCACCAATGGTTCCAACAGAAGACCAGCGTTGGTTATCGCCAGCACCATGCTGAGTTGGGAGTTGGGACCATTTCGTGACGTGTTTTATTTATATCTTTATTCAATGTTAAATAATGTTTCTTTTCCCTTTCTTTCTTTCTTAAGTTTATATAAAAGGGGGGTGAATATGTAATTATGTTTAACTTAGTACTTTGGCACTCTTTGGGGGAGGACTATGTCCAGCAGTGGAAATTTTTTGGTTTAAATATATGATGATGATGAACTTAGTAGGTACATAGTTTAACAGATCCTCCCAAAAATGTGCACGTCTCAATAAACAATCATTCTTCAGCTTAAAGTATAAACTTCGCGTTTATTTACGAGCGGACAGGCTTTTCTCTCTGTTTCAAAATAATTATAAGTAGTAGACCCATGTCGGTTGGCAGCAATTTGTGTTCCGACTTTGATTAAGACTTAACAAAATTCTCGCTTCAACGTTTCACAGAAATGGACACACACATTGTGGCTCGTTTACAGTGTTATACTTTTATAGACTTTGTCCTTTTCCTGGTAGGTAAGTACTTGATGAAAATAATGACACTTATGTTACTTTAGTATGAAACTAATCTTTAATTTTTCATCAATTATAATATTCATTAAAGTCTTTCTTTACTTCCTTTTTAGGGATCCGTACCTCAAAAGGAAAAAACGGAACCCTTATAGGATCACTTTGTTGTCCGTCCGTCTGTCAAAACCCTATTTCTCAGGAACGCGTGGAAGTATCAAGCTAAATTTTGTACCAAATACTCAGTTCTACTGTCCCTTGGAACTGTGAAAAAATCAAACATTTAAGCCAACGCAATCAAAAGATACAGCCGTTAATGCCACAAATTCCCGCAAATTTTCGAAACTCGCAAGGGAATAAAAAACCTACAGGGCCCGCGATGCAACGTCTTATAGCCAAATAAAGGAAAATTGCGATAACCTTAAATTTTTGTACGGATTCCTCGGTGCGCGAGTCCAACTCGCACTTGGCCGGTTTTTTAGTCAAAACAAATAAAAACACAGACCTGCGATTTCTACAGCGAGCCGCTAGTGCTTATTTGACTGAACAGACTCTTACCGCTCGGCCACGACTTTGGTCTTAAGCGACCTGCGACCAGCGTTTTATCTGTTCATTGCGCGTGATCCCAACTAACCACAGTGCGTTGCGCATCTCGACCGCGCAATGAACAGATAAAACGCTGGTCGCAGGTCGCTTAAGACCAAAGTCGTGGCCGAGCGGTTAGAGTTTCGATACTACTGTACAATCGCCTTCAGATATATCGGAGCGGCCAAAGTGCTCACAAATATCTGAACGTCTCTATTAAAATAGAGACGTGTTCAGATATTTATGACCACTTTGGCCTCTCGATATATCTGATGGTGACTGTACCAATGTCTGCTGACATTGGGAAGATAACGTAAATATATATATTTAATGATGAGAATTAGATTGTTACATTCTAGCAAAATGTGCTAAGTATAACTGAAAGAGTTTTACAAAACAGTTATGTAATCGTTGCAGCCAGTACCAGTACTAATCGTAAAGTCTACATTAACTGGCCACATAGTAAAGTCTAGGCACACGAGGTGGTCCCGTGTGGGTGTTGCTGTTCAAGCAAACCCTGTCATGTAACTGGCAGGATTCGACTCAGATGCCATTAGATACGCTTGTTACGACGAGATAGACCGGTGACAAGGCGTTTTGAAAACGGAACGGTAATTTGTAGAAGGTTCACCGTTAATGCAACAGTTAATAGACCCTCAGCGGAGAAGGATAGTATAGGCAAGTAGGATATGCTTACATAACCTGAAATCTAACCTAACCTGTACGATTTTATAATAACATTCTAGTAAGCAGAATTGCCAACTTCGCACACTCCGACTCGATTGTGGCAACAGTAGTTAGTAAAGGCTCTTTTGAAGGACCTACCATTTTCAAAATACTAAATCAAATGCGCATGCACAGTGTTACGGTCTCTTAAAACGCCGCCGAAAAACAATAGCGTGTAAAGACTGTCGATATATGACAAAAGTTTCCTTTCCATTTCAAATTTAGAGTTAATTATAAAAAAATATTCGTAATTAAATGTTTCATCAATACAGTATTACAAAAATAATTCTTAAGTTTTGACTAAGTATAAGATACAGAAACAAAAAAAAACAAATGTACCTACGATAGGTAAATGAAGTCTATTTATTCTGTGAATTTCAGGAGAAATTTCAGTTCGAGCGAAGCTTGTAAAACAAGTTAATTTCCCTGCCTAGAAAGAGTGTCGTCAACCTGTGTGGAATGGTAAAGTGTACTGTACCTACACTTGAAGGCAAATTAAAATTCATATCGTTTTCTTACAATGAAGGGAGTGTGAAAAAAAACAATTGGTATCGGAATATCGCAACTTTTAAAAGAAATACAAAATAAAATTTCATAAAAGTGGTACTATTCAATTAAAAAGTCATCATTCTCCTAGCGTTATTCCCGGTTGTGCCCCTAAAGGAGCCCAGGGTCCGCTTTGACACCTCATCCCAAGATTTGGCATAGGCACTAGTTTTACGAAAGCGACTGCCATCTGACCTTCCAACCCAGAGGGAAAACTAGACCTTATTGGGATTAGACCGGTTTCCTCACGATGTTGTCCTTCACCGAAAAGCTAACGGTAAATATCCCGTACATAAGTTCCGAAAAACTCATTGGTACGAGCCGGGATTCGAACCCACGACCGCCGCTTGACAGCCGCATGCCTGAACCACTAGGCTACCGTAGCTCCATTATTCCATTAAACAGTACAAATACATATTGATGATATTCCCCACTCTTATTGTGACTCTTAATTCAACAACATTCACCCGGTGGTTGGACACGATCTTTGACCATCTTTTACTATTTTTTTTCTTGACCAGAATGATCGTTTGGTTTATATACCTAAGTACTTGGCGTCACCAAAGCTAGACAATGGACATTCCCTATTTTTGTCCAAGCAAGGGCTAAGTTGTAATAAAAACCTCTTTATTTGCATCTAAGTGTAGATCCATCCAGGAAAAGCTGTTTTATAGACCAATAAAATAAACAAACACCATTCAGGAAATCGGAGAAACAAAACAAAAGAATTTGAACGGTTCTAGCACTAAACCCGTGGACTTACTTAAAGCTGGCCATGCACGACCGACCGCTTCAACACGCCCCGTATGGAGGCGCAGCCAAATCGGTCCATAAATGTGAAAACTGTAAAGATAGATGGCGCGATTCGTTGGATATCCAAAAGAAAGGATAACCTGCGTGATGCGCAAACGGAACGGTCCTAACTGTCAAAATTCACTGTTGGGACATAAACGTCAATGTTTACGTCCATCCATTTGGACGTAATTTATTAATCACCGAGACGAATGGCGCTATGCTAGTCAACCTCGAAACAAAAAACACTACCATTTTCTTTTCATTTAACTACTGTTATTTGCCATTGATTTTATTTTACGCGCTTTGTGAAATTGACAGCTACGTAGTGTGGTCAGTAAATGCAGTCAAGATTTTACGTCCATCCTTTTGGCGCCTTAACAAATGGCGCGGGTGAATGCCCAGCTTAAATCCACGCGGAACACTAGTGGGGTAGGAAGCTTTTATCGGGTTAGTTAAGAACAAGGCATTAGATTAGATTTTACCAGCATTGTGTGTTTTAATTAACATAGACTTAAAGGACGTTAATAATAATAATAATAATAATCGTTTATTGCATATCACATAGCTATAAAGGTAGGTACAATATAGGGCAGTTTTACATGTGATACCCTGCATAGGGCGCAGCAATATGAGAGGGCATCTACAGCTTAATAGCTGTTATTTTTAAGTTAGTTATACATACACATTTTTAAGACTTCAGATTCTACACTTTATCATTAAAGAAATCGTCTATATTATAGTAGCATTTATCGACTAAATAAGCTTTTAATTTTGTACAGAACGATTTTAGTTCGGTCTCATTTCATTGGTAACTGTTCTATTTAAACATTTGCCTTTTTTTTCGTTGAGAAATCAATGAAAAATAAATCAAGGCAATAGCTGTATTTGAAAGTATAGCAACTGTATTAACCTGTCAGGGAAGTTAAAGAATGGACTTTCAATTCCCTCTAGATGGAAATTTTATTGTATTTTTTATCTTTTTTCAGTAGGTGCAAAATCGTTGTGGTAAGACATCATGTAGATTTTGGGAAATAACCGTTAATTTACTTTTCTCAAACATGCTATGAAATGTCGTCATTGCGTGCGTTATAACAGGCTTCAAAGTATCACGTTTTAGGCGGAACAACTTGAGAGAACTGTTGAAGGAATTTCATACAAAATGTAAGGCCTAGGCCGGAAAGTATTTTTTAATTAATTATATAATATAAGTATTATTTATTTCATTGCATGTTTGAGAAAAGCACTATACATACCTTGGCGTGAAAAGGGATTGCAAGCCTCATAACTATCCGTCTCGTCTATATGTACTCGGCCGGCAACCCTTTACATCCCGGCCTCTGTAGTAATTATTACGAACTAGTTAATAAACTTGTTAAGTTCCCTGACATACAATGCTTAACCTGGCCCCTTTCTGGCTAGGAGTTCTAAGCTTCCAAGACAAAAAAAAACACAATTTTAATGAACAAATTACTACGTTTCTAAGTTTAGGTATTATTTTTTTAAATATTAACTGGAAATATTGTACTAGTTTTGCTTGTTACGATTATTGTGCTTTTCAAAGTAACAATCTAAAAGTTTTTTCGTCTTAAAATAGGTTTTCTTATTATAAAAATTATGTAAAATGTATCTCAATTGGTAAACGTTCGGAAGATATTCGGCCTCGGAACACGACAGAGAAACAGATGCATTAATTTGTAACACGAATTTTAAGTAAAGCAATTAGTTTCTTCTTTATCTTTAACCCCTCGTTAATTAGTGCGCCGAGTGAGTCTCATTTCTTTTATTTCTTTGCAAATTGGCCGCTCCGCCTTAATTGAGACATCGCGACCAATGAGCCAAGATCACATCTCGGCTTAACCGACCGTACCTTAGTGTAGACAAGTGCAAAATGCGAGGTTTATCGCGACAGTCCATTATCTGGGCTTTCCTCTTTTGTTTCAGCCACATAATAAATACTAAAGCTATGTACAGAAAGTTCATTAACAAATCCCCAGTTTTTTGCATTGACAAGCGAATTCATAAGCGAATGACTTAAAGCGCTAACGCGTGCGTGCCTTAAAAGTGCGTGTCATCCACTAAGGTGCCTACCAATTAAGTTGGTGGCCGGCATATACTTCTAGCGGTGCGACGAAACCGCGAAGTGAGCCACCCGTGGTTCAGCATAGGCAAAGTCTCTCACGTTATTCACGTTAATCACCTGACCCCGATCACCCAGGGGAACCTAGCGGCAATAATTTTATATTCAACTAGGAAAAAATGATAGTGTTCGGTTATGGCGATTCGCCGGACGCTGCCGCGTCACGCTCGCTTCGCTCGCTCGGCTCGCGCGCTGTAGGGTCGCAGTTCACCTGACAACCTAACCGTTTTTCCCCTGGGAGATCACGCTAGGCTATTCAAATCGACAACAGCGAATTTCTGCTCCAGTTACTCGTATATAGGTTGAGATGGTTTCAACCGAATCTGGGCTGTAACGAGCTACTGGGAGGTTAATCCCTGGTTCACTAAGCCTACCTGTGAAGATTCCAGCAACTAAGTCTCTACTCGGTACCCGGTGGTATCGGGACGAATAGGGACTATACGAGTATGTGACGATGTTGTCTTGATCGCGCGGTGCACGTCCTCACCGGAGGAAAAGTCGTATTAACGCGCCGCGCCTGAGTTGAACAGGCAGAGAAGATTAACAATAAAGAGCTAATAAACTTTAATCACAATATCACCGAGCCAAAAAAGCTAGTTGAAGGTATAGGTAGGTAGAAGGTATTGTCTGTGAGATTGACTTCAAGAAGGCGATTCAGAACCTTAAGCCTCGTTCGGCTGGGGGCCCGGATGGCATCCCTGTATTTTTGGCTAAAGATTGTGCCTCTGTCTTAAAGACTCCTTTGTTACACGTTTTTAACCTCTCAATTAAGCAGTCTATTTATCCAAATTGTTGGAAAGCATCGAGAGTGACACCGGTTCCTAAGGGCGGGCCTGATACTGATATCACCTCTTTTAGGCCGATAGCAGTTCTCCCCGTGTTTGGAAAAGTCTTTGAGACGATCGTTAACCGCTGCATCAATCTGCAGGTAGCAGACCGTTTGCACCCCAGTCAGCACGGCTTCCGAAAATTCCGATCGACCACTACAAACCTCGTTGCCCTCGCTGACTACGTTTGTAAGGAGATGGATGCGGGCCGCCAGGTCGATGCTGCATATTTCGACTTCAGGAAAGCGCATATTTTGACCTGGTTGACAATGACATCTTGCTGGAAAAACTAGCATTAGCAGGCTTCACGCCAAAGCTTCTGAAATTTTTCGCTAGTTACATGTCTGACCGCCAACAGTACGTCAGGGTGGGTGGTTATGAGTCAAACCATTACTTTACGCTATCAGGAGTAAGTCAGGGCAGTACTCTAGGGCCTACGCTGTTTCTCCTGATGATTAACGACCTGCTTGATGTGATTCGCACCGCCGAGAGTTTGCTTTTTGCGGATGACCTGAAGCTGTTCCGAGGTATCGGTAGTACGGTCGATAGTGCAGCGTTACAGGCTGACATTCACGCGGCAGCCGAGTGGAGTAATTTAAATCGACTGCCTTTCAATGTCAATAAATGTAAGGTGATCACTTTTTCACGTAAGCGCTCTCCACTCCAAACTGAGTATCATTTAGCTGGCGACACTCTGGCAAGAGTTAGTGAAATTCGTGACCTGGGTTTAATATTAGATGATAAGTTTGACTTCCATAGGCACGTAACTGGCATATGCAAACAGGCTTGCAGGACCTTGGGATTTGTGATGAGGATTGCAAAACAATTTCATATCGGAGTGGCTAAAATTCTCTTCAGCGCATTCGTAAGGAGCAAGTTGGAATATGGTGCTGTTGTTTGGGATCCGTACGAGAGCAAATACTCTCTCATGATCGAGAAAGTACAACACAAATTTGCTCGCTGGCTGTACAAAAAAGCCTACGGTTACTACCCGTACCTCTATCCCTCCATCTTTGTCTCGGGCATGGTCGGGCTAGATACGCTGGCGCTTAGAAGAAAGCTATTGCTACTAGTCCACTATCTGTCAGTTGTCCATCACCGAGTGGATAGTGCAGAGGTGTTGGCTCGGATCGGGTTGGTCGTTCCGAAGCGGATACCCACGGACGCGGACGGGGCGGTGGCGCCGCGCCGCCGGCCGGGCCTGCTGCAGCGGCCGTCTGCTCGCACGCGCTACGCGAGCCACGCGCCTACCGCCCGTGCCATGACATGGTTGCATCTAATGCTCACTCAGCACGAAGACGCTGACATGTTCGCTGATCGTTTGACATACTTGTGCAATATTGCTAGGACATTTTTGAATTGGCATTTTATTAATGGAATGACATTATAATTACGATTTGTGACCTTTTTTACCTGTGAATGTTTATCTTTTTTGTTATTTTATCGTGTAAGCGATTTGGTGCCCATACTGTAAGCTTGCATTGTATTATTGTGAATAAATAAATAAAATAAAATAGTACATTTTACAACTAGTGTGAAAAGAATGTCTTTTTACCACTAGTACCGAGGTATCTTGCCACGAGCTGAAAGCGAGTGGCAAGACTCGGTACGAGTGGTAAAAGACATTTCACACGTGTTGTAAACGACGTTTTTTAATACAATTGCGAAAAATAATAAATTAATATATCATTGCGATAAAATATGCTTGCCTACAAACCGCTAGCGCGGTCAAACAGATCGCGCCCCGCCAGCAACCCGCCGCGCACAGGCCGCGCACCCGCGACGGTCGCGCCGCGGTCGCAACTAAAAAGTAAAAAGCACTAGTTCGAGAAATTGAGCTTCTCGTACGCTACGCAGCCAAACAGTAACAAATCAGACAAACAGCCAAATCGTAACAAATACCAGAATTATTACATAAACACGTTTAAAAGTACTCTACAAATTGCCTCAGTATTATGATACGTTTAGGTCGCGGAGTGCGCTGGATGCAGCTGGCGCAACACCGGTCATTGGCACTCTATGGGGAGGCCTATGTCCAGCAGTGGACGTATTTTGGCTGATATGATGATAATTACGTTGGGTTTCATAAACGAGTCAAACAGTCTCATTGTCAACTGCCGGCCTGAAAGTGTTACAATATTTTCTTAACAATTTCGCAAGTGACTGTACAGTCGCCTCATACATCTGCCGCGCCACTCCCCGATGTATATCGCACAGATTATGAGTCTGCAAGTGCCGGTGATTTATGAGCCTGACTGTACATGTATTGAACTCGGCTACAAGTTATAAATACGTCAAATTTAAGACTTACAGACGTTTGAGTAAAAACGGATAGGTTTTTTTAAGTTGCGCAATTTATGAAGAGTTTTGGGTTTGGAAAATTAACATTTGAAAATGTTCGTTCAGAACGTTAACTAGTTAAATATGTCCTAAATTAATTGGGTATTGTCAGGTATCGGCCTCCTAGTGATTTTCCCCAGTTGTGGCCAGGGCCCAATTCGGCACCTAATCAGTATTTGGCGTAGTTACTAGTTTTACGAAAGCGACTGCCATCTGATTCCTACTCAGAAGGAAAATTAGCCCTTATTGTCGTCAAAATAGAGTGTTATGTAAGATTTTTTTATTACAATTAATGAGCAGCAGTATCTTAGTATTAAAGCAAGTTACGTCTTCAAAACTCAGACAACCAAAAGTTTGGAAACTGTTATGACTAAATATATTCTGTACAGATAGGTAGTATGGAAAGGACTACTCCTTTCCATATACTCTACTACTAGTAGAGTGGATGATCGATGTATTGACAAGTCAATGAGTTGTCTGCGCGCCAAAATATCAAAGATCATCAGACAATCATGTGTAAAAATATTTTCAAAGCTTCTTCAATTTCCTCATCGCCACCCGAAAGCGATTCGCGCCATAATAGCCGCAGCAGCAGTGAAAAGTTTCACGAAGTGCTACACTCTGTCTTCCAAATTTAAACTCCAATTGCATGGAGCAAGATCTATTTTTAAACGCACGTAGCTTGATGAATTTATGGCGATTGTTGCTTGCTTACAAAAGGTGGTATTACAGTTTGAAATGCTGGTGAGTTACGTCGTTATTGTGGTAAATTGTGCAGTTTGAGTTATAGTAGAACATAGGCGTCGATGGAAGTCGGTCGCGCTTTATGCGGTGTGTGGCATTGGCCTTTTTACAGTGTATAGGGTGCTCGCAAACCAATTGACTTTGTATGTCGACAATGCCATTGCCAAGTGCAAGTAAATTGAAATGTCAAGTAGTAGTACTGGTAATAATTTTGTCGAAACTGGCCGCAAGAACTTCTATTCAGGATATTTTATGACAGCTTTTCATATGCCGACATATATTTGTTTTGTTTTTTATTTCCTTGTTTTTCATGAATGTGTGTTCTGACATTAAATTTGTTGATGGTTGCCGACTATATTGTCGGACTAATTGATTTATTTATACACCCATGCCAAATAACAGTTCTTAGCAGTAAGGGTTACTGAGCTAAGCCGCAGACGGACAGACGGACATGGCGAAAATATCCTAATTGACTACGGAACCCGAAAAGGTGACATTTAGAACTACCAGACACGCATACTATACGTTACGTGATCGACTTGCTGAGGGGTGAGCACATAACTTTTCGAACACGTTAGGACAACTCAACTGTCATTTTCCTATGCAAAAAATGACATTTAGATCTACCCGACGCGCGTACAAATCGTACAATGCGTCGCGTCACCGACCTGCCATGGTGTAAGAACTTTTGAAATCGGATGAGTAGATCGCAGATTACCCTATGTAAAAACTTATATTACATTACTTACTTACTTATTATACAGCTACAACCTCAAACTTTTCCGCTGTAGTAGTAGATTTTCCTTTTCAATACGTACCGATTGGCGTCCGCCTAACTCCACTGTTACTCGGCATTCAAAACCGCATAGTCTCAGACTATTCGCATACAACCCTGCGCATGATCAGTCATGGTGGCTTTAATATAATAAGATAAAGCGGGCACAAAAATAACCGATAGTGATATCGCCGCCGGTGGTCGGCCGATAAATTATGTCGTCGCTCCCGTACGGTAATAAACCGATTTGTTTTTATCGGCGCCGACATAAAAAATAAGAGTTTGAGATGAATATGCGGTTGCGTGCGCGTGCACCGATGAGTTTTAAAATAATGGCGGTGTATTGTGCTTTACTGTTCAGAAAAGTTTTATACGCACGATTATTGATATGACCTGGTAAAGGTTTCAAGAGTCCGCTAGATGCGGGTGGCGCTTCGGGTGATTGTGGCTCACCTGTATTCAGTAACTTGTTTTAAGCTCACCTCAATGCTCAACCACTAATATATCTCGACATTGCGATGCGTAGTAACTAAGCATAGGTAGAGGTCTAGTTTCGTGATGGGTGCCCGCGGGGTGAGCCGCATTAGCGCGTAGCGAATAACAGCCCAGGGGACCGATTTTTGACTTTCGAGCGCTCGAAAATCAAATAAAAGTAAACACGTTTGTAGTGTCCAAATGGCCTGCACTTTCTTTCTACAAATAGAATTGAATACGAGTGGTCAATACCACTCGTTTTTAAATTTTCTATCGCTATTTCAAAATTGCATTTCATAGTTTTTGTCAGTTTTCGAGCGCTCGAAAGTCAAAAATCGGTCCCCATCAGGTCTGTTGTCCGGTGGTGAGGGAGGTATATGTCCAGCAGTGGACGTCTTTCGTCTGATACCTGTGATGACGATGCCTATGAAGTTAGTTAGTTAGAAGTTAGTGAAGTTAGTTTAGTAAAAAAAGGGTAGAACTTTTTAAATATGCGATATTTTTTTGTCTACCCCGTGTTTCGTACAGTTCGTAGACCTGTAACTCCCTTTACGCAATTATTTCACCCAAATTACACTACACTAGAATAAACCAACACTCTCTTACTAAGAATACAACTGTAGAAAATAGTACAAATCAATAATCATATAACAGAGCTGGAAAAATGAAGGGCAACTTGAATCAAAAATTGTAAACAAGTTTTACTCACCCAAATTAAAACCGTTCTATTTAACACTTAAGTGGTTTAGGTTCACGTCTCACAAATATGTAAATGAAGAAAAAAATGTGTAAGTACCCTAATAAGGATATAATGGAAAGTTTCCTAGAAGTTATCGGAATCTTAAGAAAACGTATGCTCACGAATTACATCATAATTTTATGTAGCCGTGTAACCAAGTTACCATCTAACAGTAGTTTTGCTAGTTCCTTTAGCATTTAGAAGTTCCGTAGTTACTAAAGGAATTCTAAACGGTTACAGAATTAAACTTGTGGCTCTGTGAACTGTAAAACTCTTTTACTGATTTTTGAATTACATACTCCAAAAACTAAATCGACATTAAAACTCCGTATAATTATCGAACCTACTTACACATTTTCACAAGAATCTGCTCAAAATTTCGACCTGTAGTGAAGAACAGCTGGACAGGCAGACAAACGAAAGACAATTTGCCTAAGCTAATATACGATTTTCACCAAACGGGCCGGGCCGGAGCGCATTCTATTACATGCAAAGGAATTTGAACCGTTTATACATCAGATGCAATCATATTTGATTACAATCCCCACCGACCGCGTCGGTAGCTGCCGCCTCGCAGAGAATGCACGATGCATTCAAATATCAAATTTAATTACTGTTTATACGGTTCAAATTCCTTTGTATGTAATAGAATGCGCTCCGGCCCGGCCCGTTCGATGAGAATCGTACAGACGGAAACATCGTTCATTAAGCTCGCTCGATAGAAAAACGACCCGCAAATACCACAAAAGGGCCAGGCCATGGTCTTAAAACAGCTCTATCTCATTTCTCATTCTTGTACAGTCAAGTGCAAAAATATATATCGATTTAATCCTCTCTGAAATATGTACCGGAACCTTAATCCACTGAGAATAAGAGTGATGGGACATATTTATAACTAAGTTATTTGCACCCATATTTTCACTTGACTGGAACATTATTTATTTAGATGGTAGTCTTGTTTCGGAGTAATCACTGCGAATTTAGAATACAAAATTAGACTAAGCACCTTTATATACATAAGTTATGTAAAGATTGGCATATGCCCTTTTAGCTACCTTAATGTACTAAACGCACCATAAACACATCAGATTAACAATAAAATTAGCATTTCTAAATTAGTTTTCTACTAATGACTTCTTGTTTATTAGTTAATGAATAATTTGCTTTGATTGGGGCTAAACAGTTTAAAATGTTACGTTGGAGCGTTTGTCTACTTACATATGATGACAAGTTTCTAACTGATGTTTTCTGGCGAATATATACACCACACCTCAATCCTCATACACATGTATAGCTATAATTGAATGACGTATGATCGGCAATGGGCGTTAAACCCCCTGAGTTGCAAGTAAGGTGGATTACGTGATAAAAAAATCCCCCGGAGAGCCGAAATTTCTACAAACAATTCGTAAGTATGGGTTAAAAATCCTGACGGTAAGCAAACTCCGTAGTCTATGGACGCTTGCAAACCCAGCACGGCTATCACAAGAGGCCGCGTGAGCTATCTCGATTTTTCTCGCACTATACCTCTCTTTCTAAGTTTTCTAATAAGAGAGAGACGAACAGTGTGAGAAAAATTGAGAAAACTCGCGCGCCGTCTTGTGAATCTTGTGATAGCCGTGGTAAAGAATATAAGCGCCTTTTTTTAGTTTTTATACTACGACGGTGGAAGACGGTCTGCCTGGTGGTAAGCAGACGCAGCCTATGGACGCTTGCGATTACAAAAGAATTACAAAAGCGTTGCCGAGCGGGTTCGTTGTGTTGATAGAACGCGCGTGTCCCTCACACAAATCATCCACGGGAGGTCTTTCATACAATTGTATTAAATTGCCACGCACCACTCGGTACACGCACACCTCCGAGGTGCACGTACCTACACTCAAACCCGGCTGAAACTTCTTAGAGAGATTAATAGGTACAAATGTCGGGACATAAATCCTAGAAATCAATTTAAAACCAACGTAACAGTTTCACTACGCGAACGCTTAATCTTGGCACTCGGCCTCACTTAACGCTTAAATTAGCAACCGTGATTAAGTTTGTGCTCCGGTAATATTGTTAATTCATCATGTGTCCGTTATGTAAACAGGCCACATGCAGCAAACATTTCGTGTTTTGCATCATCTAGTGGTAAGCTACGGTAGCCTAGTGGTTCAGGCAGGCGCCTGTCAAGCGGTCTTATGTTCAAATCCCGGCTCGTACCAATGAGTTTTTCGGAACTAATTATTATTACGGAATATTTACCGTTAGCTTTTCTATCTTTGAGGAAACCGGTCCAATCCCAATAAGGTCTATACCTTATTGGGATTTTCCCTCTGGGTTGGAAGGTCAGATGTCAGTCACTTTCGTAAGTAGTGCCTATGCCAGATCTTCGCATTTGGGTCAGAGCAGACTCCGGGCTCCTTTAGGGGCACAACCAGGAATAAAGCCAGGAGGATGATGAATCATCATGGTTGAACGCATTCACAGACGATTTCCTAGCGCTTATATGACGCTCGTAGCCGATAACATGAGAAAACCGTAGGTTCATGGTCTTCTCTCCCTCTCACTGAGCATAAGCGTGAGCGGGATGGAAGTGCGTGCCCGGAAGCGCGTAAATCATGTTTTTTAATTTAAATTTTTTTGCCGTTTAAATAAATAAAAATGTAAACACTGATTTCTCTCAAACATGATATTGCCGATTTTTAGAAGCCATTTTAATATTTTTAGCTTTTGTCCATAAATTGTAAGAAATATTTTGTGTATTTTAGACCCATTTAGACCTATGTTCGTGATTTTTTTCTATCGAGCGAAAATTGCTTAATCATGTTTCTAAACACTGATTTCCCTGCAGAAAAGCCTCAAGATTACTATTCGTATTTTTTTTAAACCATATTATTATAAACAGACGCATTATATTGT
Source organism: Epinotia demarniana (assembly GCA_945867215.1). Taxonomy (NCBI): domain Eukaryota; kingdom Metazoa; phylum Arthropoda; class Insecta; order Lepidoptera; family Tortricidae; genus Epinotia; species Epinotia demarniana. The sequence continues at coordinate 1,919,500 of OX244273.1, read as the reverse complement.
TTCAAAAACTCTGTTCGCTTAACTTCGCTGAACCTACGGGGCCTTAAGTAGAAAGCGTCTATGTATAGCAATCACAGGTGCAACAATTTTTGGAAATAGCTTTTCAGGTCTATCTTGCAAAGTTACATAATTATACATATTGCGGGACAATTTTACACAAATCAACCTAATAGTCCCGAACTAAATAAGCAAAGCTTTTACTATGGGTCCTAGATGACGATATACATACTTACATAGATATATCAATATTTAAATACATATAAAACATCCATGATCCAGTAAAAAATATTCGTGCTCATAATAAAAATAAATGCCCTTGGCGGGATTTGAACCCGGGACCTCCGGCTTTGTAGGTAGGGTCACTACCAGCTAGGGTACAGAGGTCGTCATAGTTTTATTAATATTTAAATACTCGTATTCGTTTTTAGACGAGGAAAAATTACTATAATGTATGTTTTTATTAGTATTGTATGAGTCCCCCTGAGACCCACGGTACGCTTTAATGATTTTGAATTATGAACTTTTTGACATTCAGTAAAAGTACAAAGACAATTTTTTGTACTCGTCGATTAAAATCTGTGTATTTAGATTCCATAGAGAATACTGCAACGTCACTCTTTTCATCATTGAATAGTCTATGTTAGTTCCGAAACAACCGAAATAACTGTTTCGATACGCTCTAGACAACCGAAAAAATTTGAAAATAGAACTTCGTATTTCAATAATATGTGTCCTTGTTTAAGGAGACTCGATCCGATACAAAATTGCCAATCTATGGCGTTTCGGTACGTAGCAGCGTCACGTCATCTGTCAAAAATCTACTTAAACTGACTGCTGTATCCAGGGCATGAAAAAAACAAAAAAAACTACGCTTTATGATTGGCCAATCACAGCACAGTACTGCAACATTACGGACGCCGGTGGTGGGATTATCTATGGATTATCTTGTGTAAAAGATCTTCTTTAACACAAGATAATATAATAAGAAGATAAGTAGAACTAGACAATATAGTACCTACTTACGATATTTCGTTTTCGTATTAATGACTTAAATTATTAATTTTAATGAACTCGTACAAAAAGTATTGTTCACAATACTGTCATAATCAAGCTTTTTAATCTTCTACCTTACTTAGGCCACTCAGCAAGCTTCGTGGCCTAAACACGGTACTCGACTAAAAAGTCTCTATTATAACACGATTCTGAAAAATACTATTGTGTTCTAAATTTAGTACGAGGGGTCGTAGGAGGTTAGAAGAGGTTTTATTAAAAGGAACTTCGCTTTTCCACTCCTTGGAAGTGCAACTCACCCGAAAGAGATTGACACTGTTGACAGATTAAGTCATCGTACCGCGGCGTACGGTCGTGACGAATGACACGCCAACGTGAGGATGATGATGATGAGGACAAAGAGCGTTTCTCGAATAAATGCCTCTATTTGTTAAAAAAAAATTCTAAGAGTTTTATGTTATACTTCCTAACGAAACAAATTATTGTATTATAGTACATTACGTAACTAGGGCGGTGAATTCGTGAATGCCCCAGATCGCAGGTGTTTGTGGCCCGAACCGAAGGTGAGGGCCATAAATATGCGCTCTGGGGCTTTACGAATTACCGCCCGTGTTGAGTACAAAATTTTACGTCTTCACCTGGCCACAATGCGAGTTTTCCCGTACGCGCAGCGTGCAGTAAAACTCGCAATATGGCCAGGTGTGACGTAAAAATATGTTTGTCTTTATTTGTCACTTCGATATTTGTGTTCATAAGAAAGGGACAATGCACACTTTATTTATCATTTTTTTGAATAAAACCATCACTAACTCAATGCAAACGTGCCCATAACACTGGCATTTATGACACTGGCCCCATTGCCGCATGAATCGCTATAATATAGCCTTTGCATCAGAAATGCCAAACTTTGTACTCAACACGGGCGGTAATTCCTAAAGCCCTAGACCTGCGATCTGGGGCATTCACGAATTCACCGCCCTAGTTACGTAATGTACTATTGTCTGTGTTAGCATGGAGCGAGCGCATAGCTTGCCCATTAGAGTGGTCCTAAAGGCGGTGAGCTTTACAAGAAAATACAGAGATTTGTAGCGGGAATATAGTTGAAAGATACGCGACTCAGTCACTGTTCTTTTGGTCAAAGCACTCTAGCGTTCATAGAGAGATCGCAGGGTCGAGTCCTGTCGGGGGCTAAAGACGGCGATGATTTATTTTTCCATTATATTTTTTCTCTTTTTAGTGTTCCGTACGAAAATTGGTACCACGGAAAACTTATTATCATATCGTTTGAATTTTATGTTGTTTCCAGTTCAGAATCACGAGTTCTTTCGACCCCGAAAGGATAGAAAAATGCCCAAAGAAATTTTTCCTATTTTTACCATTTTCCGTATACTTTGTATGGAGAGTGAACACAAGTTCAAAATTATGGATATTTTGAGACCCTTTTTTCTCTTGTTCGGGTGGAAAGAGATTTGTGATTCTGAGTAGAAACAACATAAAACTTGCAAATAAATCTCGTAAAAATGTAGTGACATTTTCTTCGAGAAACGCTCTGATAGACGAAAAAGCATGCTCTAGGATCTCAAATGTGGGCAGGACAATGTTTATGCCTTTACTGAGTTGTAGTGCTGTAATGCAAAAAACCGGTTGTCTAAAAGAGAACTTGGATTTGTATCTTCCGCATAGGGCTATAAGGCCTCTCCACCCACCGGACGCGTGTGCCGCGCGTGTGCTGCGCGAGTGCTGTGCGCGTCGGGCGCGGTTGAATCGGTATATTCACACCGCAAGCGGGCGGCGTATAGCAACGCGGGGGTACGCGGCTGCGACGCGTTACCAACGCGTGTGCCGCGCGTCTGCCGCGCGTGTGCCGCGCTTGTGCCGCGCGTGTGCCGCGCGTGTGCCGCGCGTGTGCCGCGCGTGTGCCGCGCGTGTGCCGCGCGTGTGCAGCGCGTGTGCCGCGCGTGTGCCGCGCGTGTGCCGCGCGTGTGCCGCGCGAGTGCCGCGCACGACACGCGGCCGCGCTGCCGAGTTGTAACTTTAGCGCCGCGGGCCCGCCTTCGAATCGCGTTCGATGTGTGTTTGAAGTGTAGTTTCCATGCTTTACAACTTGCGCGTGTGCCGCGCAGCACACGCGTCGCGCACGACACGCGTCCGGTGGGTGGAGGCCTTAAGATAAGTCTTTAGAAGCCTGCCAGAACTGCACGTATCTTTTGCCGTAGAGTGTAGGTCCCGCTTTCCAACTTTCCAGTAGGTACCGTAACTGCTTCGCTGCAAAGATCAAATCTCCCGTTTTCCCGGTCCAACGTCTTAATTAAAAGCCTGTGAAAAACTAACCATTAACCAACTAAATACCTTTCAAGTTGATAAAAATCTGCGTTTACCATTTAAATCGTCGACACGTATCAATTCTGGACTAGCTACTAGAGCAATTACGTTCGTAATCCCAACTGTCCAATTCGTAAAGACGTATAGTCGGTAGAAACTTCTAAGCGGTTACGTCCTTCTCAATTGCATCGTGTAATTGCGCGGGCACTCGGTATCCGTTCAAAATCACGTTTATTAGTATGATCTCGTTATATGCTAAAGGTATTATCTATGTATGAACTTTATAGGTTGTTAGGACGTTTTGGAATTATAAAGCAGTGTGGAGACTAAGTAAATGATCTCTATTGAATTTTATTCACATGTAGGCGCCAGCGCCACATTTATAAACATCTGTTATGAACTTATGAGACTTGATTGTAGTAGCATTGTAAAAAGTAGCATACTTGTAGTACATAGTACGTCAGTCTTTTATGAAGGATAATAATTATCTAAGCCAAACAGATCACTTGCGTTTGAAGACCAAGCTGGACGCGTTGGTTGAGAGGTTGGAGTCCCGCCACAAACCGAGTTTCAATTGATTTGTGGTGAGAGTACCAACTGACAAGCTGTCGACCTTCATGAAGGAGGAGATCTGGCCGAAGGGTGTAGTTTTCCGGCGATTTCGAGGCCGGTTATTTGACACCCAGAAGGTATTTGTCAATATGGGCCTTGTTGCCTGACTCAAATAAATAAATAAATAAATAAGGGCCTGTTTCACAATCTCCAGTTAAAACAAATCCGTCAGATAAATGTTGGCTGTGACTTTTCTTTTATATGACGGGAGAAAAGGACAGCAATAATTTTAACTGGCAGATAACTTTATCCGGTGAAACAGGCCCTAAGTTTTATTACTTACTGTGATTTTTTTAATATGGCCACGAATTGACTTTGTTTTCATGCCTGAAAACAATGGTACAGAAAGCACACTGTCTAGCAAAACCAATGTTTGACAGTTAATACTTAAATCATGGCATCCCGCTCTACCATCAGGTCGATCACGTAACGCATTGTACGCGTAGTCAGGTAGATCTAAATGTCACTTTTAAATGGAAAACCGGCTAAGTGCGAGTCGGACTCTCGCACAAAAGGTTCCGTACTATTATCCGTTGATTGAAAGGTAAATTGCGGAAACTACTTACAAGATCTCGTTCAAACCAATTTCCTGTGGAAGTTTACACAAACTGGTTCCAACTCTATACGTTCGTTGAAATGCCCCTAGTCAACACGGTGACATTGGCAAATGTTGACGAGCATTTTCACTAACATCAGTTGCAGTGCACCGACTACGCAATGAAATTACCAAAGTTGTAACCTTCGGAATGCTATTACACACTTACGTTCATAAAGATAAGGGTTGAAATACGGAGAAAGCTGCTTTGCAAACTGCATCTTTAATTTTGTTTAAGTAAGCGAAGAAACAATAAAACCAATTCGCTCCAATAGAAGCGTTTAATGAACTTGACTTGGAGAAATGCTGACGTCACAGCTTGCTTTTATTGAAATTCACTGACGTTTTCAATTGGGTAGTGTAACGATGTTGAAACTGTGTGGCATAAGAATATAAATATATCGTACTAAAAACTAAATTCAAAAAAATTATCAAAATTGTAAATTATTAAATTGTTAAATTGTATTAGATTAGACTACCAAGTAAGTTAACAGCTGATCATGTCAATAAAAAAGAAAATATAAATAAGCCAATAACCTACGATTTCAACGCAGTACTCTCGACAGTGCACTTTATATTCATTGTATTAAGGTTCTTTATAAATGCAGGATGGGTTTCGGTAAATATTGTATGAGAGGATTAAATCGATACATATTTTTGTATTCTAATATCTATAAACTCTCATGATTTCAGATTTTATAAAAGGTAGCCTAAATTTATTAAATTTTTTCTTTATCAAAGAAGCCCATACTTCCTTTGGCAACCACAGTTGCCACCATCAGTTTAGGGGTCTGCGAAATTGGCAACTTCTGTGGTTGCCAGACGCAAGCGAGTGGCTATACAATACTAAATACATAGTGTAGGTACTTATCCATAAATGCAATAATAATAATAATTATTATTATTATTGCATTTATGGATAAGCAATATAATGCAATGATGGTTTGTGATTGCCAAGTTGCAGAATTTTATGTAGTTAGCAAATAAAGAATAATAAGAATGCCTGAGACTTGGCACTACAAAATATCTCACAGATTTCATTACTTTTTAGAGATAAACAAGAAGCTCCATCGAGACTTGGCTAGTTTTTTACAGAATGTTTTTAATGGGATATATACATATATACACATGCAGACTTTTGTCACATCTCAAAACTACCTTGGTGACATCGTAAAAAAAAATACTTTACCTTTTTGACGCCAGCGACTGCGGTTCAACCGACAAACACTTGCGATTTTAGACGCTATTTATGTAGAGGTTGCTATACATAGGTATATTTTGCATAATATTTTATTGTGCAGGTAAATAGGATCGCTTTTTATCTCGACACTATATAGTATAGGACCTCTACATAAAGATTGTCTAAGTCTAGAATATATTTGTCGGGTCAACCGCAATTGCTGGCGATAAAAAAGCTTTCTTCATTACCACGGTGCCAAAATACAGAATGAATAAGGTAATTTAATATTATTTTATTAATTATTTATACAATCCAAGTTAGTGTGTCATTAATAAATCCTCTCTCCTTAATAGATATTTATCGATCACTTATCATGTCACTGACAAATCACTCCTAGCATAGTTCTAGATCGTATCAAATGGCTCATAAATCTTAAATCGTCAATCAAAACTATTATTTATTATCAAATCCAGTTATAAAACGTAGTAAGTATGTTGAAGTTCTGAGCAACATAATGCTGTTGCTTATGTAGGTGACACGGATTTTACATGAGCTTTTGGAAGCTTGAATTAACAGGCGGCACCTTAAATGGATATATAAAATCACGTATCGAGATGTTAATAGATTAAATTAAATTGTTCCTATGACGAAGACATACGCCGAAGTAAAACATAATTATATGTATAATATAAGATACTACGTTTCACAATCAAAATTCAGGTAAGGATTCGATTGATTGATTTTTGGTTGGATTGATTGATTGGTGGTTTTGGTGTGGCTACCAATTAATATAAAAAAACTCCTGCATCTTGATTTAACCTTACGGTTTTCACTATTAGGGTTAACAGGGCATTTATGTCCGGTTTTATAAAATTGCGAAACAACTAAATGTCACTTTTTTTTTTGTAACTCGTTAGGTCTAACGACTCGTTTAATCTAACATTATTCCTAGTACCATTGAATGGTCCTTTTTTATTAATTACTAGCTGCACTGCGGTATAATAGATTGATACCCCAGCTAAGCTAGCCAGCTTAAAAATAGTTTTAAAACATATCTCAACAATGCTTGCGGAATCCTTAAGGATATTTTACTTACTAACTACACTTTGCCTACCGGTGAAAGAAACTGACCTCGATTAGCATTAAATAAACCACGAAAACAATACTTCAAACACATAAATCAGTAGAATATATAGAACAACCGACGACATATAAATTAATCAGTTATTTCGGAACATCAAACGAAACTTCACAGAGCTCCCGTCATGTTAACAGCTTTTATGAATGGACGCCATCTTAAATGTTGAGTGACGTGTCGTCACCACCACAACACGTATGGCGTTAAAATCTTCTTTATATCTAAATTGAAATGTAACGAATACAAAATTCACAAAGTCAGAAATCGTGCAAAATACTCCTTAAAGGCATTGCAGTAAGGTGCTTGTCAGTTTTCATTATTTAATAATGGAACCGGTGAAAACAAAAGAATGATGAATTAACGCGGACGCGTGTGAGTTGTCATTTCACTCTTTCCATGCGAAAGGGCTGAAGTAAATCAACCAAACACTTTTATTTTGAACTCTCTACATAACACGTTAAGGTTTAATTTTCTTTGGTACACTGGTTAACTTAATGTTTTTTTACTGTGGATGCGCGCGTCATTTGTCTCTGCGAAGCGGTCACGCTCGGTATGAAGATAATTGAGGCGTCGGAGACGTCACTTTTGATTATAAATCTTGTAAAGCAGGCATGAAACAATTAGGAAGTGACAAAGAAACTAGTGCTATGCCCAAACTATAATTACGAGTATATTACGTACATTTATATTTTTAATAACATTACATAACAGGTAAACTTCTCGTGGAGAATACTTACGCAATTATCTACTACCTAATAGATTACTATGTAAGTATGCAGTAGACGAGTTAGAGAGCTTTAGGTGATAGTATGTTGTGAACGATGTAGTCATATTACTTTACACAACACACTACTACTACCTAGGTAGTGTAGTATACCTAGTAGGTAGGAAAGTATAATTATTTAGTTGTAACGCAATAGGGTATATTCATGTATTTTTTTTATATTTTTATCGATTCTATAAGTAATTATAAAACCAGAAAAAAATATAACACTTTTACACTATCATTAAATGAGCTAAAAAAAATTAATTAAAACTACTACCATTTTCGGACGATTGAAACGCCGCCATTTTGGCGCGCTCATTTTGTGACGTCACCGTGCACTTAGAATAAATTAACAACGAAGTGTTTGATTCACAGTTTTAATAAAAGTGAGTGATTAAAGCTTGTAAGATCAACTTATTGTAACGGAAGAGCACACAAAAGCTTATTATAAATATTGTATTGCCCCTATGTGTGAAAATAACATTAAAACTGCACCTGACGTGATATATATTTTCATATGCCTAAAGATGCAAATATAAGAAAAAAGCGGTGTAAGGCGATGAGGAGATATAATGTATCGTGCTTGAGTAGTTTATATTGTTGTGAAGATCATTTCGAAGTGAGTATTAATTATGTTTGTACCTAAAATCTTTTTTATTAGGACTCGCGAACAATACAAACAATAACCTAACCTAAAAATGAATTACAAGTATACTTATTCATAAAACTATTCTGATTCCCTATTTTTTAGTTATTAATGTTACAAATATTATGATTGTTGTTGATCAACCGTTGACTACGTGTGTTGATTTTGATCACGAAACGTTTTAGCTAAGTTTCTTTGTTTTCACTGAGTGCCCTACACAAATTTGTTTTATTTATAACTCTTGACGAAAACAACCTAAGTTTGTTATGTCCATAAAGATGTTCTCAACATGCAACATACCTAATACCTACATATCTTTGATTACCTATATCATATAGATAATGTACTAGTTTGTTATTACACTTATTTAAGAAAGACACCTCTACGAGGTACCTACGTACTTAGTCATCATGAACACATTAATTTTAGGCAGATTATCCGACTGTGCCTTGACAAAACCGCTTCCAGTCATTGTAGCGAGTCTTTTTTCACAGGGAGTCACTGCTTTCAGTTAATAATTCCCAAAAAACACTGATTATTTATCATAAACAACGGCTAAACATTGCGAATAACTTTCAATAATCATACAAACGACCTTTTGACAGTAGACACCGAGTGTACGGTGACGTCACGATTCGCTCCGCCAATAGCGTTGCGTTTTGGAAATTTGCGAGAGAATTTGAAAATTACTACTTTTAAATTATTAAATTTGTTAATAGAGACATGATTATTTGTAAAAATAATCATGTGTGCATATTTACTAAGCAATAAAGATTACTCATGATTTTTTTCGGCCATTTCTGAATCACATGCATATATTATTCCCTATTCTACTAACGAATTCCTTATTGGTACCAGGAGATTGCTGAGAATGTCCTTTAATGATTTTGGGAAAATATGATAAATCCAATGACCTTACTTATTTATCATGCAATTCCTAATAATTACTTTTCTTTAAACCATTGTAGGTGATTTCTCGTAGAAATAACAAAATTTTGAATAAATCTTGTGTTTGTGGCGCTGCTGAAAGGAAAGATTTTATTTGGCCGAGATTTTATAAAACTGATATTGAAATTTGAATCTTCTACCTTGCAAGGTAAGAGTTGTGTTTGGAATGGACTACTTTGATGCAATCCGGCCAACTCTAATAATCTCTACAATAAGCGCTCTAAGTCTAATGTTTTTGTTATTCGGAATTTTAATCCTTTGTTGAATTGAAATCGTACAACGTTCTCCAATATCTACACAGACAACCTTTTTAAAATATTTTATACAGATAATTTATTGTTACTGACATAAAACACATGTGTAGATACTTTTGAAAGGTTGTCTGTATAGATTGGAGAACTCGATTGTCGATGACTTACGAGGTTAAATTACTTCAAAATGTCAATATCCCTACCATCCAACACATGTTCACCAACACAAATTGCTAATATATCAAATGTGAAATGCAATAGTTAAACGATTTTTATGGCTTTTGAATCAGTTTTATTGATCATCAAGAGATGTACGCTCATCAAAATGTCATTATTAACACTTCCAAACGTCACACAGATGGCGATAAAATTACAAGACAATTGTTCAATGTATTTACTATTATAAGTGGACTTTAATAGTAAGATCAAGCGTGTATACAATTAAATTGTATCATTAGGATGACTTACGATCCTATGTCTCCTAGATCACAGATGAAATATAGGTTAAGTTAGGAAATGCGTTACCCTAGATAGGGCAGAGGGCGCTCACAGTAACTCTCTCGGTCAGGCTTGTTCCTATGTTAATGACAATGACATCAAAGTAGGCCTATATTCCTTTTCTACTTTTATGTGTCCGTCTTTCGAGATAAGAATGAAAGGGACATCCAGATATGTCCCTTTCTTACTTTCATGTCTCCCTCTTTCAACGTCATAATAACGGAGACATCGAAGTGGGAATGTATCAGTCGTTCAAAATTAGAATGATAGAAAGGATACATTAAAGTGGGTACATGTCTCATTCAGTCAAATATTGTAGGTGGGATGCCATTGTACTTGGGAACTACATACCTTGACAATTTTGAACTCCTTATGTGGTCAGGCGTGTGAGAGGTATCTGAAACAAGAAATATGCAATATTAAATCTCCAATATGCAAATAGGTATCAGTAAGTGTTTCTTGTTCTAACTGCTGTGTTTGTGTGAGGTGTGTAATAATAAGTATTTGTATTGTATTGTATCAAACAGCGTGAAACATGAATGTTATGTGACACACTATATCAAGTTTAGATCAAAGGCAAAATCTTGTGTTTTTTTTTAAATAAATGCAAATAGTTGACTTAAAGCGAGTGCATTTAAAGATACACTACCGTAGGGTTAATTTCGATAATCTTGCTATATAATATTTACCTAAAAGGATGTCTATGAAATAGTCGAAATCATTTTAATTTACCACTTGGTCTATGTTGGTAATGCTAGGAACGTATTTAGCTTCTGTGTTCGCAGGTTACTCACATTAGACATTTTCTTCTGGTCATTAAAATCTCGGTGGAGGCAAATTGTCAGTCGAATTTCGGCCCTAAGGGGAAAAACTATTTAAGAGTGTTCGTAAAGCGATCTCAAAAACCAGTTTTTTTCTTACCTAATGGCTATAAAATTTCCATTAACCACACCGAATTAATCCGACACGTAAGAAATGTTAGTCAATGTTAATGAGGTCTGTCTAAGCAAGCACACCGTTTTCAATGATCCCGTCGTATTGTGAACACTTGCAGTAACACGCTCGCTCCCAGCCACATTTTGATCAATTCAAACGATTTCGCTGACAGTGACAACCCTAACAAACAACGCAGCAGGGGCACTCACAACTTCACTCGTAATCCTGAGTTCACCATAAATTACAATTTGAACTTTATATCAATGAGAACTAAGTATATAATCCTATAATCAGTATCAGACACGTGCTGGTTTATTGAGAAAATGCTAGCATAATTTCCGATTGTTTTACGAAACGCAATGAATTGATATTAGTTTGCGAATTCTCGACCGTCTCCATTCACGAAATATCACTCCTTGACTGAGCAACGTCGCCGTAAATACAAGACAAACATTATGATTTGCGATAATTACACTTAATACTAACATCGAGTGTAATGCATTCATAAATCTAAGGATAGAATAACTATGCGGTAGATTTAGACTCCTATTTGATACTTCATATTTCTTCCAAGCATCATCATGTTGACACCATTATAAAGACGTAGGAGCCACTCAAATTGAATAGCAAGTTATGATGCCAGAAAGAACGGCTAGAAGGTTCCTTCACGGTACGCAAACCTAAGTTTGTTAAGTCGTTAAACAAGGATCAAAAGTGAACAGGGATTACACAAAAATCCAATTCAATTATCACGTCTTTTGTGGGTTAAGAGCCGCCATTGTAGCCGAAGGGTTACCTCGAGTAACTGAATAATCAGTACCAATATTTGTGCTTCAATTTGTTTGTGTAAGTTAAGGGCAGGCGCCCTAGTGTTACATCCAACAACCGTAGTTTTATTTCTTTGAACATGAGAAGATTCGTCAGGACCCCGTGGGAACGGGCTTACGCAAGGGTCAATATTGGTTCACACAATTTGATTGTTGCACTTGGAGGTAGTTTTTCGGAGATCCGTCAAACAACTCGGCAGCCCGACCGTACCTTTTACACCTACGTTCCTCAGATGTTTGAGTTTGTAATTAGTTGTTCTGTCGCGTTGCCGATATATAATGGTAAATAATGCATTGTTGTGGGTCACTTTTATGACCCGGAGGCCGGAATTCGTCATGGGTGGCGTAGACGCTTGCAGTGTAATAATGTTGTTTTCCTACAGTAATGGAACTTGTGCGTTATACGTTTTATTTCTCACGATACGCGTGCATTTAAATGTTTGCGTTTTATTTATTATTTATTGCATCGTGTTTCTTGAATATGGTTTCACGATAGACGTTTTGTTTATCCATTAAATGTAATGTTACATACGTTTTAATATGTGTACAGGTAATATGTGAACTAAATTTCTCGAATGTTCACAATATTTTACATTGCTGTGTAGATGATTTGTTGATATCATGTTGTTGTTCAGTACATTCGCCTTTGATAGTTATTCATGCAGGAAATATTTATGGCCAAGTAACCAGTACATCTATAAATGTACTTCGACTCAAGAAACTATTAGTCTAAAACATTCAACATTCCACGTCCGGTTAAACGACAAAAACATTTCAGTATTATTTTATTTAAACCTTACATTGAAAACCTGCCATAAGCGGTGGCTAACTAATTTTACGTCACACCTGGCCATAATGCGAGTTTTACTGCACGCGAAAACGTACGGGAAAACTCGCATTGTGGCCAGGTGAAGACGTATAATTTTGTACTCAACACGGGCGGTAATTCGTAAAGCCCCAGAGCGCATATTTATGGCACAAACACCTGCGATCTGAGGGGCATTCACGAAATCACCGCCCTAGTTACGTAATATACTATAAAACCATGACGTCCTATAGGACGTTACGCTATAGCGTAATGAGATTGAAAACCCCGCGGGTGTAATTTATGACGTTCAAAAACAAGTGTGACGAAATACCCATTATGAAGAAAGTATAATTTGATGCTAATAGACCACCAATATAATGAATAGCATTTGACATGTTTCTTATTTTGTAACAATTTCTGGTGACCCTATTATACTCGTGGAAATATTAAGGAGTTGCAAATCCGAATATTATGAAAGTAACAAATAAATAATAATAGAAAAATATATATTCAGACAATAAAAGAAAAAAAAACGAAAATCGAGTTTAGGGTTTTCCGAGAGACATGAACGTCATTATTTCATTATGTTATTATTAGTCATGAGTTTCGTCCCTTGGTTGTCGTAGAATGTACAATATATGCTTGAAGTGTGTTGAGGGCGCAGAGTGAGACTGCTACTCACTTTGAAATCACAATTTCTCTATATTTAAACCTGCTGGGAACTGAAAATTAAATAAATTTGCTCTTCTTACCCCTTTTGGGGAAACAAGAGTAAGCACGTATCTTGTAGGTATGTCCAAGTATATAAGTACCTATGTAACATGTATGTGTCCAATAGACACATATGTGCAAGTTAGATACTAGCCAGATACGTTTGCGTCCGTGAAGTCAGCCTCTAGTCGTCTCCCGTACCCATGTCCAACCCCTGTGATACCTCTACGACGCTACTAGTAGGTTTTTAAAGTACCCGAGAAACTTGAACATGCGGGACGAAGTGGGGAGGAGGGCAGCTCGCACGTACAATAGGGATGTAGGCACTAAATAAAATAATCACTAATGTCATAATAAATAAATAAATATTTTCTCAAAAAAGGATTACAAATGTAGTCAAATAGAGAAAAATCAACGCAAAAGGTTAAATAATCATGTTCTGTCCCTTTACGCAAAACGCAAATTCATATGGAACGATGACGCTTGTAGATTGTGACGTCACTAATAGACAGCAACGTGCCGTGCCCCATCGTATTCGGCGCCGCCGTCGACGCGGCCCCCCGGCAGCATGGCGTAACATGACGTCACACACTGTAGCAATATTAAAGCGGTTGTAGCTTCGTAATTCTTTGAGATATCTTAATAAGATTTTCGTCACTAGGCATATTTATTTGCTTTCTTTCTGTTGGAGTAATAATAATGTTCGAGTCTACACCCCTATTCGCTTTTTACACAGGCAAGGTCATTTGCTCAAGTTGCTTGCCGGGAATTGTACCAGAGCAGCAAACTCATATGGCGCGTACTTTAACTATAATTTTGAAGATAATTATGCAATATCTTAGGACTTAAACAGCCTAAGATAGTAGTAAATTTATTACGTACAGTGATATAAATAATCAGGATGCTGGTTTCTTGAAGGCCTAAAGTAAAGGGTCTGATGGCAGACACGAAGCAATTTATCTGTCAAAAGGCAGAGTGATTTTCTAATTGCTTCAGTTTCATTTGATTTTGATATTGTTAGTAGCTTTTGTAGTATATATGTTTGTTTAGTAGTTTGAAGGAACAAGAATAGCGTTTATTGCAAGGGTAGGTAATTAATTTAATATAATTAAAGCCTCGAGCGGTAAAGGCACACGATTTTCAATATGGGGGTAAAATGATGATGATGACGATGAGCACTTGGGTGCAATCATTATTCATTTCACCGATCTTCATGAAGATTGATTTGACGTTGTGGTTGTGGTTACTTACCGCACTCTAGCTCCAACCAGATTTACGTACTATTTTCAGCGTTTTGATCTTGAGCTAACCTTCAACTCTCACTAAAAGCAGTACAATGAAGGTGTAGACTCAAAATGTAATATTGCGAGCGTTTCTCTTTCTAACAAGCATATTAAAACGGTTGTAGCTTCGTAATTTTTGGAGATATTTGAATAAGTACTTAAAATTTTAAACATTAGGCATATTTTAAAGGAGGCAAAACGCCTAATGACTAAAACCGGCCAAGTGCGAGTCGGACTCGTGTACGAAGGGTTCCCTACCATCTATTATATAAAATCGGAAAATCAGAACGGGATAAAACACGAAGGAACGAGCGAGATAGCGCCTTACAAAAAACACGATCTTTGGCGACACGTTTCTTAAAACCAACGCAACGAACACGAGAAATAAATGTACGAATCAATTCTCTTGATATTAACTTAGAACAAGAGCATAAAGGCTTCCGGTTCTGTTCCATATTTTTTCTAAAATCACGTAATGAAATCTCGACAAAATTGACAACTTTAAGCGTCGCCATTGTTCGGAAATGTTCGGTTCTGACGTTCGGATCTGAGAGATCGGTCTCTCCATTTTACGTAATTTGATTATATCTGAGACTACATTTACAAGTTAGTATAATCGTTATACAATTGATTCGGCTAAAAAAACATAGTATTTATAGATAATTATTAATGAAAACCGAACTTTGAAATTTCGGTAAGAGAATTTAAGAGAATTTGACATGAAATGGAACGTTCCGCCACCGTCAGACTGTCAAGAGTGTCAAGTGTCAGTGTTATTGTTACTTTACTTTGAAAATTGTTTTATATTTGCATTTATAATTATTATTTATCGTTTGTTATCGTGTGAAACGAGTGCTCGGATCGGTTGGAACTGGTGTTTTCTCATTTGGACCTTGATTTGGTTATTTACGATATCATATTTCCTGGCAGCATGAAGGCATAATAATTAAAGGCAAGCGGCTAAGCCATCTCGGGATTGCGGACGAAATTGTACTGCTCGCCTCTGCTAGCAAAAAAATAGAGTGATCAACTCATTCAGAGAAGAAAGCGAAAAAGTAGTCTGGATGAACGAGGCTGAAACCAAGGTGACAGGCAATGACAAAACCACATTAGAGTATGTAGAACGCTACATATACCTAGGAAAAGAAGTATCTTTTAGCAATGATAGCACACAAGGCGAGATAGAACGACGCACAGCCATAAGTTGGAAAAAATACTGGTAAAGGCGACTCACTGCATATGAAAAAAATAGTTATGGACACCAACATTCTCCCCACACTTACATATGGCTGCCAAACTTGGAGTTACACAGTAAAGACCAAAACCAAAATAAGGACAACGCGCGATGGAAAGGAGTACGTTACACAAGGAAAATCCATTTAAAGTGAAAAGTGAGCGCATACGAGCTTAGACGAAAACTACAGACACCCTGCTCTAAATCCTTAAGTTAAAATGGCGATGGGCTGGACACTTGGTGATGTGCAGTGGGATGGGTGATACACGGACAAGAGATGAACCAAAGAAGTGATGCTATGGAAAGGCCCCGATGTAAAAAGAAAGTCAGGGCGGCCACATACTGTTATATGCACGTATAACTGTTTTGCTTCCACATAAATATTGCCTAATACAGGGGTTGGGGTATAGCAAAGGGGGCGCGGGACTTAGTTTTTGTTTTGATGGGGGTGGTGTCATTATGACACCAATTTTTTATGATGCTATCGTATAGAAGACGCTAAAATAAGCATGTTTTGTATGGGCAACTTTTCTCTATATTTGATAATTACCGAGATATTGGCTCCTAAATCAGTTATTTAAACGGTTCTGGGACTTAAAAAAATTCGGTATCGTGAACCGACTCGGATGGCGGATAGGTTAGAAGACGGTGGCGGGAGCTCTGCTCCCGCCGCCGTCTTCGTGGTTGTTTTTTTTATAAAAGAGCGGAAAAAAACTTAATCGCGCCCCCTTTGCTATACTCTGACCTTTAATTTTGATATAAATATTTTCAGTGATACTATAAGTCGTGCAGTGTTTGTAATTGGGATAATAAACTGCTTGGGTGTATACAAGAGTTTTTTTTCAAGCTCCACGGAGGCTCACTGTAACAGTACGCGCTGGAGCGACGACATAGCAGCCACGGCCGGAGGCAACTGGCTAAAGATGGCAAATAATGGTTGGGATATATATAGCAAAGGGTGGCCGTCCCAGGGACTTATTATGAAGTTACTCGTATGAGAGTTGGAAAGTGTGGATATTAGTGGCCGTCTCAGGGACTATATATATATTCTAAATAGCTTTTTTGAAGTTAATTAAAAAAAAACTTATTGTGGCAAATCCGACTCGGGTGGCGGGTAGATTAGAAGTCACCGGCGGAGGTTTCGGTGTCTTCGTCGTTATTTTTTTTGTAAAAGTGCAGACAATTACTTCCTTAGAGAATAGTTTTGATGTCTATGAAAATAGGTGTTATAATGACACCACTTTGGGTAAAAATTTACTAATTGCTGAAAATTATGAGACTTTGTGTCGCTATAATGGCTGAAGCATTTTTTTAAAATAATAATTATAAATAAATCAGCCTATATACGTCCCACTGCTGGGCACGGGCCTCTCATGGATAAGAGGGAACGGGCAGTAGTCCCCACGCTGGCCCAGTGCGGGGTTGGGGACTTCACATACACCTTTGAATTTCTTTGTGGATGTATGCAGGTTTCCTCACGAATGTCCCCAACCCGCACTGGGCCAGCGTGGGGACTACTGCCCATTCCCTCTCATCCATGAGAGGAGGCCTGTGTTTATTACTGAGTTTCATGTTGACATTTTAATAAATTTATATGAAAATATTGAAAATACCTGTATACTGCTATTATTTCCATATCGGTACGTTGCTAAGCAGGGCTCATGAACATAATACAATTGTGACAAATACATTCATATAATTAATTCACGCGGGTGGAGCCGCGGGCACGTTTAGTTATCTATAAAAACACTAAAATAAAAGTTTGTTCTATGGGAGCCCCCCTTAAATATTTATTTTATTTTGTTTTTATTATTTGTTGTTACAGCGGCAACAGAAATACATAATCTGTGAAAATTTCAACTGTCTAGCTATCACGATTCTTGGGTTACAGCCTGGTGACAGACAGACAGACGGACAGCGAAGTCTTAGTAATAGGGTCCCGTTTTTACCCTTTGGGTACGGAACCCTAAAAATTAAGAAGCTACAACCGTTTGAATATCCTTGTTACAGAGAAAAAACGCTAGCAGACCGTGACGTCACGATAGAGCGTCATAATAGTAAATGACAATCGTTTCATATAAAGGTGCAGTTTGCGGAAAGGGACAAGAATATACCGCCTCTTAAAACTTTGGACACATAATTTTGTGATTATGTAATCACTCACGTGCTTTACTTCTTCTCCATTTGACCATATTGTTAATCCTTTTTCGGCAAAAATCAACATTATTTGACGACCGCTTTAGCCTAGATGGGTAGTGCCCCTGCCTACGAAGCAAGAGGTCCTGGGTTCGAAACCCGGTAAGGGCATTTATTTGTGTGATGTGCACGAATATTTTTAACTGAGTCATGGATGTTTTGTATGTATTTAAGTATTTATTTATCTATATACGTATGTTTATCGTCGACTAGTACCCATGGTACAAGCTTTGCTTAGTTTGGGACTGGGTCGATTTGTGTAAGATTGGCCCCTGATATTTATATTTATATTGGTTATTTTGTTTGGTGTCTACCACCCCTCCTTCTTCCGAACTCAAGATTGATACGTCCGATATAGGTGAATGCAAAAAACCTAAAGTATTCCGGAACATACCAGATTTGAACATGTAATTTACGACGGAAGGAACGAGTGTTCTTCAGCTGTGATTGATTCACGGAGTCCGCTTGGCTTGGGAAGATACCAGAATGGAGTAGAATGACGGTTGTCCATCAATTCATCAATGTAAAATACTTCCTTAATTTAAAGGAACGTGTTTATACCATATTAATTGAGTGATATGACACTTTAAACTCTCGTGCTTTGTACACAGTTAAAATATTACTTAACACGGGTCTAGGACGATATTTATTTATCTTATTTCTGACGTTTCGACACGGGTTTTACGCTCAGCAAGTTGTCAACGGAGATGTTAGTACATGGTTAATACACACTTTTACTTACCTAGCCCTTCAAGTGGCAATCGCCGGGTACACGGCGGTTGTCATTATCTGTCTAGTGGCGCGGCCATTTTTGGCGAACTACCGTCAAGTGGCAGGGGCCATACGGGTGGGTGGTCATCGCGAAATCGGTGCACGTTAGAAAAATTACCATTATTGAAAAAACTTTATTAGTGGTTTATTATAAGCTTGTATCCTTGGATTCAGCATAAAATAGCCTATAACCTTTATATAATAACGGAGGCCGTTCCATGTATGTGAATTTGGCTAGCTTTGATCAATTTTTGGATATCCAAATTTTTCCAATTTCTTGTTTATAAATTACCTATAACTATGGAATAAAACAGTTAATTGTAGAAACTACAAGTTTATCTACATGTATATATATTTATTTACACGTTTATATAGATTTATTGTCTCTCGACTTAGAATATTTTTACACTACGAGGTTTTCAAAAACGGACACACGCGCGGTCAAAAATTTATCTGAGGAATTTCTAATGAAATTTATATGAAAGCGTTGTCGCGACCGTTATTATACGCCATCCTTATCTATTCACGAACGCGTCTTGCAAGAAAGAACAAGACAGGTGTAGATTTAGCAGCTCATTTTGCGGAATAAATACGAAACTATGCTATTGCCGGGTCCCCGGCGCTTGCCACTAGACGGTTTTTTGACATCGCCTGGTCCCCACCTAAGGGATTATAGCAATATGGCGGCTGCCAATGGAAGGGCGTGTAGTCTTTAAAAAAAACCGGCCAAGTGCGAGTCGGACTCGCGCACCGAGGGTTCCGTACAAACCATAACAAGCAAAAGTTGTAGTATGTTTATTACTAAATGATAAATGAAAATGGAATCCGTAACATTACAATGTGCGAAGCTGGGGGAGCATAAATTTAAACAAGGTCTCTTTATCAATTTAGTAATCCTAAAAAAAAATAAAAAATTAAGAACCACATCATTTATCTCTCACTTATAATAAATCTCTAAATTAAAAAAAGAATCAGCCAGTATCAAACTAACCATTTTTGTGTCCCGAATGATCTCGGCTTCCCGTGAACGGAAATACTTTAAACTTTTTTTACAATTACATTACTATTCTAGCTAGGACTTAGGATAGTTTTTATCCGACTGCGATGGTTAATACATTTTCGGAAACATTTGAATCTCATTAAATTATTCATTTCTTCTGCTTGAAATCGTAGCCGCCATATCTGTCAACTGTCAGTGGCGTCAAAATGGCGGCCTTGCCTTACTATCCAACAGTACCTAATAATTTCGATCCGGTGTTGTGATAGACCTTCACAATACGCATATTAAATTCTAAAGCATAAAAAAATAATCGATTCCGATATGGAAACTTATATGCGCTAAATTCGTATTGAGGCGTAATTTCAACAAATGGTTCAACAAATTTCAACAAAATAACGTCAAACGTCAAAAGTCTGACCGACTTCCTTTTTTTTATGGCATGGAATATTTAACACTGTCATCGGCTCATCGCGTTCAGCCATGAAGTTTATTTGAGTTTCTGCAAGATTACACGCGGAGTATTTTGTCACGATACGATACTGCACGGCTATCACAAGACGGCGCGCGAGCTCTCTCGATTTTTCTCGCACTATACGTCTCTTTCTAAGTTGTCTAATAAGAGAGTGACGGATAGTTCGAGAAAAATCGAGAGAGCTTGCGCGCCGTCTTGTGATAGCCATGCTGATTTGTCAGTATTTATATTTATCAGCAATAAACGTATGTATTCAATCAGTACAGAACGGGCCTTTTATAAACATTAATTATCAACCGCGTTTGTATTAAGGCGGTATTATAACTTCGTACTACGCGCCTTCAAGTTGACATGCAGCCAATATAGAGACACAGAAATTGGCCAACATACAGGAAAATACTTTTATAATGAAGCACAACACACATTTAATTAAGTTGGCAATAGCGGGAACATACATAAGATTTGGCAGAATGTGATCTGAAACATTGCAATAAGTATGAAAAATAATAATATCGGAGTGACTCAAGATCATTTCGGCCATCACGTTTTTATTTATTTAATATTAAGTGTTAAAAATATGTACAGAAGAAGATCAATAAACATTTAATGCTGCAGCCTGTGTCCTACCTGTTGGATCTATTGTCACAAACATCTACTAAACTTTTCCCCCGGTATTCATAAAATTTAAAATACCTATGTTAAATAAAACGAGTTTTGTCCTTTTCCTACTAATTTAAAAATCAGAGTGACAGTTAAAGACGAACGAATCTTAAAGGCATTTCAACTAAAATGGGTTTATTCCACGTTTTACTTGATAGGCTAAATGAGAACTGCATGTGTCCTATGTCCAATTGAAGAAATGCGTTAACTCCCACCACATTACCATGCAAACGAAGTCACAGGTACAGCTAGTTTTATAATAAAACTGAAATACCTGAAATACCTACACTAGATTTGCAGCAGCCTGGCAAAACTTCTTTTATCAAAGTGGTTTATTTACAAAGTTTTTAGTCACTATCTTTTTATAAATCCGGTTCAAAATACTAATTAACTGTTAAATTTGAAAAAAATTAACCAGACCTGTAAAATGTTGACTGAAAAAGGTATGAATAGTACCACATTGAAAATTGAAGTTTGAAAAAACGTTATCTATAGTTGTACTATTTCGTGTAGTGCTAGTGCTTATTAACGGAAACATGTTTAGGGATGAAAAATATGTGGAAATTCCATTTTGGGGATTCATTCTAAAATCGATATTGAAGTCTCCCACAACAATCAAACGGGAACACGGGGTATAGCCCCTTTGGGGTTGCTGCCGTATATTGTTGTATTTATGCATTCAATTGCAACATTAATTTGACATTGTGGTGACCTATATTATATATATAGACACAGTTATCACTCTGCCTGACATCAAACATTTCAAAATGCAAGCATTCACAATGGCCGTTTGCAGCACCTGGGTTATTAAAAAAAAAATATCTTGTACATGATGCATCTGGGATGGCATCCTTTAGATTGCGACGTACATAAGCGATAGATCCCCAACCTGGATTTGCTTTAGATATAGCTGGACTTTCTACTCTGCACACCTCATAAAAACCATCAAGTTTAAAAGTGTCTCTACTACATCCCAGTTTTAAATTATGCGACTTATATTGCTATTTCTTATGATTGCGTGGACATAAAAGTTTCGTTTTGCTACAGCTGAAAGGTATTATAGACCTGAGTATTTGATATGAATTTCAATTAAATACCTCTACGCGTTTACGAGGAAAAAGGTAGTAAGTTTAAAATTTATAAAAATATATTTGTATGATTTTACTATAAATGTCTACTTTTCGTAATTTTTCCATTGTCTGTGCTATATGAAGTTTCTTCGTGCCAAGTTTCAAGTTTCTGTGTTAACGGGAAGTACCCTTTAGGTTTTGAGTTTCTTGCGAGTACCCAATTTAAAAATATGCTACTTAATTTGCTATTTCTTTTGATTCCGTTGACATAAAAGTTTGGGTTTGCTACATCTGAAAGGTCCTATAGACATGACTTATTTGACATGAATTTCAATTTAAAATCTCAACACGTTTACGAGGAAAAAGGAATAAGTTAAAAAAATTTAAAATCATTTTATTGTATGATTTTACTAAAAATGTCTACTTTTCTTAATTTTTCCATTGTCTGTGCTATATGAAGTTTCTTCGTGCCAAGATTCAAGTTTCTGTGTTAACGGGAAGTACCCTTTAGGTTTTGAGTTTCTTGCGAGTACCCAATTTCAAAATATGCGACTTAATTTGCTATTTCTTTTAATTGCGTTGACATAAAAGTTTGGGTTTGCTACATCTGAAAGGTCCTATAGACATGACTTATTTGACATGAATTTCAATTTAAAATCTCAACACGTTTACGTGGAAAAAGGAATAAGTTTAAAATTTTTAAAATCATTTTTTTGTATGATTTTACTAAAAATGTCTACTTTTCTTAATTTTTCCTTTGTCTGTGCTATATGAAGTTGCTTCGTGCCAAATTTCAAGTTTCTGAGTTCACGGGAAGTACCCCGTAGGTTTTGCGAGTGTCGAAAAACTCATTTTTTGCAGCATAAACGACTGTATCTTTTGATTGCGTTGGCTTTTAAGTTTGATTTCTTCACAGCTCCAAGGGACAATAGACCTGAGTATTCGATATAAATTTCAGCTTGATACCTCCACGAGTTCCTGAGAAAAATGGTCTTGACAGACAGACAGACAGACAGACAGACAGACAGACAGACGGACAACAAAGTGATCCTATAAGGGTTCCGTTTTTTCCTTTTGAGGTACGGAACCCTAAAAATTGATGGAAATGGAATAGTTTTCAAAATACCATGTAAGTAACCGTTCGTTCTACATACAGCGAATGGAAACTGTGTTAAAAATATGTCAAATTGCCTTGTTAACACCGTGGCGCAGTCATGTACACAGTAGTAAAGTCAGGACCATTAACAAAAGTATAAAATCGTATATTTTTTGTCACAAATAACTCCGTCATTGTTACGGCCCAGGAGGTACTTAAACGGCATCTTCACAAGGATTTGTCGACTGTCGACAGCGTAATCAAATACCCGTATAATGTGTGGATACCAATAAAAGATTTCTCGCCTAATTATCACGTTTCACACTGCTCTCCCACGGGATAATTACGAAGGTTCTCATAGAAATATCACGGTGTTCACCCAAAAGATCGGATATGGAACTTTGGCCGGACGCGCTTGATAGGTATCAAGAGTGAGAGAGCATAGTTTTTGTCTCTATCTGTCGACACAACACATCCTGAAATAAATAAGGGTTGACTAATGACGATTCTGTCCGTATACTTGTTTGCCACCCTCGTGGTATTAACACAAGCGGGGCGTTCGGCGACGCGAGACGCCGGCTATCTGCCCAGCTAGCACGATAGGTTTTAGCGTCATGTTTTAAGGCGAAAATGTACTCAAACGTCACGTAAAAAATCAGGGCCTCTCGAGAGTATATAGCCAGCACTTACATAAACACTGCTACGCATCAAACCCTGCAATGACGTAAATGAAATGAAAGTTTATTTCACGAGAACATAAACTCGCATGCGAGTTGTTGCACCATGTGAATGGTCCTTTAGTCATGTTTATGTTTGCGCGTGTTCCGACGCGAGCCACGCGCCGCCCATCGCCGGTTTATTCATAAACACGGTCTGGCCTAAACGGGAAGAAATCGCTACTTAATGGTCTATATTATTGTTGATACCTTAACCCATTCACCGCCGAAAAGCGCCCGTTGCTATGTGCATCGTGATTGGCAAGGTGTATGTTGATACAATTTACGTCACACCTGGCCATAATGCGAGTTTTACTGCACGCTGCGCGTACGGGAAAACTCGCATTGTGGCCAGGTGAAGACGTAAAATTTTGTACGCAACACGGGCGGTATTTCGTAAAGCCCCAGAGCGCATATTTATGGCCCTCACCTTCGGTCCGGGCCACAAACACCTGCGATCTGGGGCATTTACGAATTCACCGCCCTAGTTACGTAATGTACTATTCAATAATTTATAACAAAAATAATTAATAGTTTGTTCAATCCAGAAAGCGCCCCACCACGTGCTGGGCCACTTATTTATTTAATTCGCGGGGTTTATGGGTTTAGGTGTCAAAGCGGACCCCGGGCACATTTAGGGGCACAACCGGGATAACGCTAGGAGGATGATGATCTGACCTAAATCAGGCATATAACGTTAATGACAGCTCTCAGTTTACGGCCCCGCCACAGGCGCCGGCTCCATAAAACGGCTCGTAAACTTGTAATTACTCACACGTTTGTTAATACGATCTTCTGTTGCTCTTTTTGGGTGATTTGTGATCGTATAACGATGTTTTATAGCATTCATCGGACACCTGAAGTAAAGAAATAGTCTTTAAGTTTCAGTTTATACTAGCTTTTGCGTGACTCGAGTCATTCTCAGAGCGTTTCCAACGCCATCAGAAAGACCAGTTCAACGGTTTAAACAAGCGTGTACGGTGACAGACAAACAAATAGAGGTACTTTTTTATATGTCCTTTCCAGGGTCTTAAACTATCTCCCTAACCATCTTAAAATATGTTCAGTTTCAGTGCGAAAAGGTAACAGACCACACACAGGAAGTAACAGATAGACATTAGTTTCTTTCGCAATATTATACTAAGCTTCGTTTTTTAGGGTTCCGTACCAAAAAAGGTACTAAAGGAACCCTTATGGTGCGACTCCGTCCGTCTGTCACAAAGTGAAATATCTCACGAACTACTTAAGGTATCAATTTGAAATTTGGAATGGTTTTAAATGAGAGTCATCCACGTGCATGGAAAATTAAAAAAATTAACATATATTTTAATTTTCCATGAAATCTTACGAATATGAGGAGGGGGCAAAAAAAAAAATCAACTATTGGGTCAAGTGGGGTATCATTTGAAAGGGCTTGAGTTGCACATTTTGAAACAGTTTTTCTTTTTTTTTCTACACGGGGAAAATTTTGATCTATGAAGGAAAATGTAAAAAAAAATACCATTCCCCCCCCCTTATCTCCGAAGTTATTCAAGCGAAAAATTTGAAATAATTACTTGTGATTAAGATAAACATAAATATTACGGGAAATGTTTTTTTTTCTGTATCTAGCACATTTTTTGTTTTATTTACAAAAATCATTTCCTAGTTAAGTTTGCAATTTAATCAACTTTATAAGTATTTTTTTGTTTTTAATTTCCTATAAGACTGTAATTGAAATACCCTAATTTCAAATTAAAAAATAGAGAGATCGGTACACGTGATAAACAATAATAGCTAAAACACCAACATACATACTAAGCTGATTGCCCTTATACGTTAGTACCAAATGGGGCCGATAGACGGCGCTGACCCCATTCGCTTTGTTAAGATTTTTCTAGAATGAATGGAGTTGAGACGGGTATATTTCAAAAGCAGGTCAAAAAAAATCGCGATTCAATTGTCTTGGTAGTTTGATGGTGTTGGTGTAAAAGTTACTCGTTGTTTGAAATTGAATTCTGTTGTGTTGGGTTAAAATAAGTAAATAATTTTACAAATATTGGGACATTTACCTTTACCTTGACTTAATTGCTAGTTTGTACGGAACCCTCGGTGCGCGAGTCGGACTCGCACTTGACCGGTTTTTTTAATATTATATTAGTACAGCATCGCATGTATTTTGCTTTAATCGCTAGCATACGCTAAAACAAAATAATTGTACACCCCTACGGAAAATAAGCGAAGCAACCGGTATATTTTAAGTAGGACATAAAATTAACCGCAATCATGTTTTAATTATAATCCCGATATTAAGTAATTAGTTAATTTACGACTCAACAAAATAGCCTTTTGATAGTGGTTTTAAACCCGGGAAGGTTTATATTCGACCCGAATGGTTAACCTAACGGTTCATTTACAACGGTTTAATTCAAGTTTAAAATTAAATTCATAATGGGAGAAGAAAAACAAAAGGGTCCTTCAAATGTTTTAAGTATAGTTAAAGAGTTGTAGCAGTGTTTTGAACACTAAACGGCATTCTAGACGAATCAAATAGGTGCGATATATTAAAGTAAAATAATGATGTAGAGGAAAATGCTTGTAAGTATTTGGGTCATTGTCAGATTTAGGTGCGCGTCTTTTCGGTGGACATTGCTAAAGTTAAGGGCTTTATAGCCTAATTTTTGGTGGAACTCTGAATCCGCATAAACGGCATCGCCTCTTCTATAATTCTATGCGATAAAAACATATTATAAATAAACATAAGCCCTTAACTATTGTCCACTGAAAAGACGATTTTTGTTTTACTGACTGACAATGACCCATTTAAGAAGCCCGTCCTGACCTGACGTATAGGATCTCTTGGAGATACAACGAGCTTTTATCGAACAATTATTTTTTAAAAAAACTATAGGTATAGGAACCAGAGTAAAATCAGGTCAATTTAAACGGAAAACCGACATCAAGTGCTTTGATTGCTCTTGGCTAAATCTAAAATTTTGAAACTATTTTGGAGTAGGTAAAAGTTAGTCCCGTAAACCGATTATAATGTCGACGTTGAATCGTTTATTTGAATAAAACTAGCGTTAATATAACGTCGTCATTGAGCAATCGCAATCACAGTTAATTTCCTCCTAACATAAATTATCGTATAAATGTAGTCTGGTTTGAAGTTTTACAATGAGTTTAACCAACAAGGTGTTACGTAAACCGGCTTTTGTTGTGCCCAGTATATTATGTATTCTACGTAATTAGATTTGTTTGCAAAGATTTACGAAGTAACTTAGTGTGTATGTCTAGTCCTATTGATGACTGGTAGTCATTTGTATTTTATTTCGTTCTTTGCGATGGACATAACTAATTTACAAAGCAATAAAAACTAACTTCGTTGCTCACCAAAAACAGTAGAAAAATAGAGATAAATTAAACATAAACAATGGTAGACAACAGGCGGTCTTATCGCTACACAGAGATTGCTTCCAGACAACTTTTGGGTGGTAGAGACGATGCAAAAAAAAAATATGATTTATATACTTATTACACATTTGTGTTTTAATAAAGAAGTCCCTTACTCACCACCTTATATTAATAACTGTTATTTCCTGGTAGCTGCATAAGGCATGTTTTTTCAGAAGCTTTATGGATTTGGCAGTTCTATATTGAACCATGGTTCAATTAAATCATAATCATTATCATCATCAGCCGAAAGAGGTCCACTGCTGGTCTTCCCAAAAGAGTGTCACGATGAGCAGTCCCACGCCGGCCCCATCTAGCGGACTCCACGGATAAGACGAAGATCATGTCAAATGCCCAAGAAGTACTAACTCCCATTACGCGGACACTACGCTCGATGTTGCAGACGATTATATTTACTTAGGACAGACTGTCCAGTACGCTTACCATGAGTTTGACAATGACGGCTTACGCTAACGAGTATCGAGTTTACTATCTGTGCATCCCGCTCGTACTGTCAAAGTGCAATAGAGATGCACAGATAGAAAACTCGATACTCGTTAGCGTAAGCCGTCACTGTCAAACTCATGGTAAGCGTACTGTGCATCCCGCTCGTACTGTTTATTTACGTACGTATTATTTGTAAAAATAATCATGTGAGTATATTTATTAAGCAATAAAGATTACTCATGTTTTTTTTTGTCCATTTCTGAATCATATGCATATTCCCTGTTCCCGAAAACACAGAATATATTTAATAACGTGCGTGCCGTAGCTGCTATCACGTTATATCGTTATATGCGTATCAATTGAGAGTTTGAGAGTGACGGCTGTGCATTTAGAGTGACGAACCTGCATTTGTCTTTTGCTGCCCGGGATTAGGTGCTAAAGCGGACCCCGGGCTCCTAGGGTCCAACCGGGAAAAACACTGGGAGGACCAGGATGATGAGACGCTGACTCATCGGAAAGGTCCAAGTGGATGCGCGTGTAGACACCGCACTGCACCAGACATTACGCGATTCCGGCGGACGGTGCATGCACTTGCGTTGCAGACTTAGAGACAATAGATAACGCAGATGTAACAAAATACAATCGTACAAACGAAACGAACAACATAAAACCGTTCGTAACGTTACGGTACTCATTATACATATTGATAGTAAGGCATTTAAGTATATTATATTACAAATTAGGATCCATCTCGAAAAGTTTCGTCTACGGGGTTTTAGCTTCTAAAAATCAGGTGGTTTGTTTTGCCGCCAGTCATTACAAAACTGTGTCCATCATTTAATAACTACAGTAGTACGTACAGTAATAAGTACAAATATGTATATCTAAGACTAAATTATGATTGACCTTCCGCCCGCGACTTCGTCTGCGTGGACCTGAGATAAAAACTATCCTATATTTCAAACCAGGCTATAAAATATCTTCGTGCAAAATTTCATTAGAATCGGTTGAGTATTTAAGCTTGATTGAGTAACAAACATCCAAACATATAAGTATTTAGTATTTGCAGACAATCTTACACAAATCGACCCAGTCCCAAACTAAGCAAAGCTTGTACTACGGGTGCTAGACGACGATAAACATACTTATATATAGATAAATACATACATAGAAAACATCCATGACTCAGGAACAAATATTCGTGCTCATCACACAAATAAATGCCCTTACTGGGATTCGTCAAACATCCAAACATATAAACTTTCACATTTATAATATTAGTAGGATTTATGACTAGCTTCCGCCCGCGACTTTGTGCAAAATTTCATCCAAATCGGCGTTTAAGCATGATTCCGTAACAACATTTAGATCTACCTGACTTTAGTGTCGGAGGCCAGGATCCACTTTGGGCCGTTGCGCCACAGCATGTAAGTAAATTATTACATTTAAACAAAAAAAAATGCTAAGAGTAATAGCTTGTGCTATGATGTGGTGTCTATTCATAGTAGGTTCTCGAATGATTGTGTAAGTAATTTTACCTACGGCAGCCTGGGAAGCGCGCGTGGATGATTTGTATCTAAGCAATTACAGGGATAGTAGGGACATATCTATCATGTGTTTACATTAAATAAGTGTTCTAGTACAGTCATGTACAGAAATATGGTCTTAAATATTTTCGGCCAATATAAAAAGATGAACTATTTTGTCTAAGAAAAATAAGTAGAATACTGATTTGGCCGTGAACTGCGTTTAGGTAGGTACCTACATACATAGTAAAGTTGTCATATATATTGCATTCATCCTTACTTGTCTTATTTGGTAAACAACATTTTAACCTTAAAATGTATTTTTTTAGACTATAGCAGCTATTTTATCGTTAAAAAAGCGTTGCTATTGCCATGAAACATGAGTTTGTGTGGAATGACAGCTATCGGCGCCACATTTGACGTTGATCGGCCTGTATTCGTAAGTTAGTGCAACCCGCCCTTATGGCGAAAATTTGATTATTTCACTATATGACACCATATTACAAATATGAGTGAAGTCAGCGAGCGCCTTGTTTCATATTATTGAAGAGACTGCGATTTAATTAACCTCTTGCAACCCACCATACTCGTAAGGCCCATCGGCCTAATTTTAGGACAAAGATTTTCAGGTTTAACAGCCCAACTCATTAATGCTTTTAGT
Organism: Epinotia demarniana; assembly: GCA_945867215.1. Taxonomy (NCBI): domain Eukaryota; kingdom Metazoa; phylum Arthropoda; class Insecta; order Lepidoptera; family Tortricidae; genus Epinotia; species Epinotia demarniana. The sequence continues at coordinate 1,889,687 of OX244273.1, read as the reverse complement.
AATAAAATTTAAACACTATTTAAGGGGCTCGAAATTTCAAAAATAATGTATTTTTATGACCTATTTTCAGTACACTGGGTCGTTATTACATAAGTCCTAAAAATAGCTTGGGCCTTACGAGGATACAACATAAATTGCAATTTGCATCACCTGCAATAGGAAAAAGAGTATAGTTTATTGTGTTTTAAAATCGAATGAAACAAAACAAATGCAACTCTTTTCCAAATTGAAATAATATAAATTCAATTGAAGCGAAGGATGCCTTTTAAAAGGCCTTTGGGCGGCTAGAGGTTAAATAATGCTAAAATTATCCTATTAATATTATATAGGTAAATGCGAAAGTTAAGACGTTTGGATGTTTGTTACTCAACCACGCTTAAACGGGTTAATCGCTGTGGGTAAAATTTTGCACGAATATAGTTTCTAGCCTGGATAAAATATAGGATAGTTTTATCTCGGGTCCACGCAGACGAAGTCGCGAGCGGAAGCTAATACGTTATAATTATAAATCACGTAAGCAGATCGGATTTCCTGCGAAAATGCAGAGGTCCATAAAGCCTTTGACAACTGGAAGTCTCCATCCATGTCCGATTTTAAGATAACCGTCTTAAGTGTGAATAAACTTGACACAGGAGTCAATTTGATACTCAAGTTTCGATGTCCATTTGATTTCAAAGTGTTGCGCGCAATCGAACGCGCCGTCTGTACGAGTAGAATAAGCTGCAGAGATTTTCCCGAGAACCTGGATTTAAAAAAAAAATGTGAAAATTTTTTTTAGGTTACCTCCCCTACATGTAAATTGGTGATGTATTTTTATTCTCGTTAAACCTATAGTGTGGGGTATCGTTGGATAGCTTGTTCAAAAATATTATGGGTTTTCTAAAACTAGCTCAACCCAGTTATGCGTTTGTTCGAGTCATGTCCCCCCCCCCCTGCCGGCTAAATGGCTACTACTGGGGATGCGAAATAATTTGTGGTAGTAGAACATATAATGAATTTAAAAGGAAAACTATCACGGACAAGAAGGCATAGTTAGTTACTGAGTAATAGTCGACCAACTTAATGTGTTCCTGGAAAGGCCAATTGTCGTACAAATTCGGTCGACGCAACCACACCGCACGTCGATGTAACTAAGACAGACAGGCAACTACGGAACCCTACACTGCGGGTGGCGCGACACGCACTTGACCGCTTTTTTTAAATTAAATGGAGGGAATAGTACATTATTGCAGCAGCCGGGAAGTAGCAATTAGTCGATGAGTTGATTTTGTCGGATGAAGCAAAGCTGAATCCGGCAATAGAGACAAATCCACGAATTGCCGTTCCCGCCAAGGCAGATATAGTGCTTTTCCCCAAAAATGTGAGGAAATCAAATAATATTTTCAATAATCTTAAAATAGCGAGTATGTCAATAACCCCAACTCACGCCCAACTTATTTTTTAAAAGTATATACGCGGCAACGGCATGACTCGTAGTGCCAGTTTGAATTGGCGTAAATAAAAAAATTTGAACCCATAGAATCGGTCACAGTTTTAAATGTTTTATGCAATTAAAATGATTAAAGATTTTTAAACGGGATTGCAATCGAAATGCATTTCAGTTCGTCGTTAGTTTTATTTCGGTAAGTAAGTAAATATATTTATTTTTTCATTGAAAATATTTGAGACAATTTTAAAAACGTCGCTTCGATCACATTCGAAAGTAAGCGTTTTGTCTATGACCTTTAAAAAGAAAACTCGAGGAAACTTAAAGAGCGTGCGCACAAGAGCAACTTTGTCGCCGGTGACAGTACATCTCTCTTTTTCTCACTTCGAGCGTGCAAAAGAGACAGATGTACTGTCGCCGGCGACAAAGTTGCTAAGCTGCTCGGCTTTCACGCGACGGCGCGCGAGCTCTCTCGATTTTTCTCGCAATATTCGTCTCTTTGTTATTAGAACACTTAGTATAAGACGAACACACAGGTATAGTGCGAGACAAATCGAGAGTATGTCGCGGCTGTCCCAGGCAGGCTGTCCTGTGCAGGCTTCAAAGGGGCATAATTTGTCACAGCAACTTGTATAATAGTTGGAAAGAGACAGCCATACACTACTAACCAGTCAAACGTACGAGCACTTGGCTGTTTTTAGGATTTGTCTTAGTCAAAGCATATAGTTAAAAGGTAAAAAAGTATACAGTAAAGGATGTTCATACATTTTCCTGGCCGCTAATACTGTACAGTAATGACTTTTAACTTTTTAAATTTCCGTTTTACAGTAACGAGGAACTTCGCGTGCTATTTTTGCTACAGTAAGGCGAACATTTCCGAGCATATTGGAGAAAAAATACAATATTACAGTTTAAGTTTTGCGACCGACGTGGTATTTAAAAGTTCGACAGCGTATTAGTTCAACGTGTGTGAAATTAGGCGCGTACGAAACGCAGCTGTCAGATCGACCTCCTAATTCTAATAAAAACAATATTACTACATTACTACTAATAAATCTACCTCAAATCCACGGTTAAACTCACGTATGAAATGTCCAGCGATAATGCCGCGGAAACACTTGTCCTGAAGAACTCCCGAAGAGTTCGAAACATGTCACCTGTCATGACATTTAATACGTGAGTTTGACCGTGGATTTATTAGTAGTATTTTAGACATGTCTCACGAAATTTTCGACAAACCTCCTAATAAAGATTCCCAACTTGAAATATTGCTTTTTTATGTTATTACAATTTGTCTCCTTAAATCTCCATTATTTATGGACTGATTTTAATAACTATTCGGACGTTTACCAGCAATCGTATCACGGTTTGTTCGTGACCATTTCTGTATCTAACCTGATTATGAGGTTAAAATTATACCTGTAGTGGATTTATTCCCCGGTTTACCTCTAACACCGTTGCAAATTACCGTTGATAGCATCTATAAGCCGGCGGATATTGTCGCGTTGACAACGTCGTAAACTTCATTAACGCAAGTTATTTTACAATATTATATTTAATATTTGACACCAATCTCCAACCAATGCACGTTGCGGAAGAAAATGCCGCTCCCGCATAGCGCTATAGCCACTTTAAAAAATGCGCTCCTACCTACTCACAAAGCTACCTACTACCAAGGGGCGGACACTCCGCGATTTAAAGGCCTTCTACACGATCGGGACCAACCGCCAACCACCGTATCCTTGGTCGGGTTGATATATAAAAATGGACCGTGTAGAAAGCGGTTGACCAACCGATATTTGGTTGATGTCAACGGCCTTGGTCGTGAGCGCATCCCTCGCGACAGGCTGCGTCGGTGGTTGGTCCCAACCGTCTGGAACGCTGTCGGCCAACCGTTGATCCGACCAAGGACACGTTGGTTGGCGGTTGGTCCCGATCGTGTAGAAGGCCTTTTACGTTCATCGCTACAAGTACATGCCGGTGCCCCAACGTTGAGTAACCGGCCTGCACTTGTAGCGATGAACGTCGACGTCGTCGTCGACGACGTCAGAGGGCCATAAATCTTAATGTTTTGGCTGAGAAAAAAGCGCCTTTTGTAAAGATCAAACGAGTGTCCCTTCTGTACTTGTACTATTATCTATTCTGTGCTACTACTCGTATAATCGTCTGACAAAGACGTAGAGGATGATGATATTAGCAAAGAAAAAAATAGATTATCCATTAAAGCCAGGAAATTTCTGGGTCATACAATTTAGGTCCGAGTTTCTTCTGTGGACATTGTCAGTTAACAACTTCACTGCCAGATATAGCCGATCGTGTGGTTTTCCTATGTAGCGGAAAGGGACTACGGCGTAGGCGACAGTAGAGTTCCTCGCAGTGAAAATGTTAAGGGCTATAAAACCTAGTTTTTGGTTGAAGTCTGTATCCACATAAACGGCTTTTCCTCTTATATGATTTCGAAAATGAAATATTTTTTTGTTTTTAAGCAGTAACGCTTCTAACGAAAATTATAAATGATTAAATCAAAGGAAAATTAAAAAAAATATATGCTCCGAGTCGGAGCGCCTCCCTAAGGCGTTGTATGAAGGAACTGAATGAGGGATTTGATGCCCGAACCGGATTGTTCCGATACCTCAGTTGGTTAGTGGCGACGGGACATGAATGCCTGTCGCCGGTTCGAATCCAGATCGGAGCATTCAATTAAAAAAAAAATCCTTTCAAAGGGGGCAATAAAAAAAATGCGATCTGGGGCTTTACGAATTACTGCCCGTGGTGAGTACACAATCTTACGTCACCACCTGGCCACAATGCGACTTTTACCGTACGCGCAGCGTGCGGTAAAACTGGCATTATGGCCAGGTGTAACGTAAAATGCGTTACATGATCGACCGGCAAGATAGGAAGCTGCGAAAAAAAACAACTTTCAAAACTATACGAAAAATTCGCAGCCGACTGTCCCCATCCATCATCTCAAGGTGAGGGTCAATGCCCCGGTCCAGTTGCAGCCAGTCGCGAACCACCGTGCGTCAGGTGTACAATGCCGCCGCAGCTCCTTAAGGGCCTATAACAGTGCGCATGCGGCGGTGCATGATTGGTTGCATAATTCTGCATTGTGAAATGAGCATAGAGTATTATAAGAGATACATGCGAAAGGCAAGAATGTAATTATGGTTTTGGGGAAATTTCTAAGTGCATGAGGAACATATCTGTAGTAGCAATCTGTAGTTTTAACCTCGCCTCTCTGTTCAGACGACAATATGTATTGACGCCGCGATCCGTAGTAAATAAGCGTAGGTATATACCTAGGTAGAGTTCTCGTTTCGTAAGCATTACGGGTAAGGTGAGGCGCAATAACGCGTTCCGAATATCACTCCAGTACCGGCTTAGGTAATGAGATTTTCTGCGTTAAATGCGGTGTTCAATAATATATATATTTATTGAACACCGCATGTATGTATAAGGGTCATGCAGAGACAACAAATACGTGTTTCATTCGGGCAATAGTTAACTTACGTTGATATATAAAATATTTTTTTCCCATAAAATTATAAGGGTGACTCCAGCAGAGCTGTGCGAGTTAGCAGATCGGCATGCGAGGAAAAATCCACCAATATCATGGCTAGGCGCCCGCATTAAATATTTTATGAGTTCAGGAGTCTATTTTGCATGTGAATAGCATATTCAATTGTTAGTTCTTTTTTGCCTGCAACACAGAGTATCCTAGCTCAGGCACGTGTTATTTGCCTCTAATAGTAATCTCCTAGTTAGTCTAGTCAATATACTGATGTTTATGTTGTATCAATCAATTATTACTATTATTGAACTAGGTACTATAATGTTCACAGAAAGACGCGAACCTAATTATCTGTATCACTATAACTCAACTACCCATCATAACTATTAAAAACAATAACAAAATACACTGATAAGTATTATCGTGCACTTTGAAGAAATTCCCGCTCAACACAAAATTAAATACCTTTACCGAGATTAGAACATGCGACCGCCAGCTTCACATGCAGACTACTAAATAGGTTAAATTATTCGTTAAAATACCTATACGTGTTATTTAACAATTATTATTGCCTTATACCTGTCTTCCACTTTTGTTAACATCTCCGTTAAACCAAACAAGAGCTGTTCAAACAAACCCACACACGACGCCAATTTATATGCAAAACCAGACAACTGACAGACGGACAGTAATATTAACATTACATAACCCGCCGGGAACTTGCAATTTTGCGGCCCTTTGAAAAGGGTACAGTTGGCCTGAGATCTAACAATGTATTCAAATATAGAGACAGGATAACGACTCTATTATTGCAGTTTATTAAACTCTACAGGTTGCTTTTGAAATAAGAATAGCTAAAAGAAAACACACGTACAAAGTAATATGGCCTAGTACTTAAAAGCGCATAGGGATATATGTTGCATACGGTTGGGTATATGTTGGAGTGAGTAGCTCAACTTCCCTCTCACTCTATCACATTGCTGCATCTCGTCAGCGACTGATTAAGGAATGTGTATTAATTAAGTGCATGCATATCTGTATTTTGACTTAAAAATGTAATCGAAGGTACAGTCAGCTGCTGAGAAATGTGACCTAAATTATATCCCGTGGGATTACGTTTCTCTTTGGCTGACAGTAGGTTAAAATTTGAAGCAGTCGTTTCTATGTTTTTCATAGTCAAATTGGCGTCCTACTTGCAGTTAATCAAATTCAAGATTACAGTGTCCTAGCAGCCAAAGTGTTGACGAAGATCGAGTGTTGACACAAAACATAAACAGAACCTAAGCCAGACAAGTGAATGGTACACTTCACCAAAACACAGTTTGCGCATTATTCGTGAAATTACCAGTTACATTAGTACTCGGCTCCTAAATGCAACATAATAAATAATTACAAGTACATAAAAGGCGTATGTACGGACCTAGGTTGGTGTACATATGTCTTTTTGGAATTGTGATACGTTGGGAGGAATAGAACTGCATTCGTCATTGTCACTCTTAAACTAATACTGTCCCAGATAATGTTGTGTACAGAGAGGTCGCTTTAAAATTTTAACGCCGCATTCCGTACAGTTCGGACATATGCAGATTTAGGATAGGTATACTTGGAAAAGTTAGTCGGACCTTTCGGAAAAAAAAACGAAGCATAGAAAAATGTTTGTAGTTGTTGTTTTTAGTCAATCCAGTTATATGATTCCCGCGAATAATAAACATGCCTTTTTAGTTAAATTCTTATTACGTTTCCTCATTCGTTTACATGAAGAATCAAATAACATTATTATACAGATGTATCTAATCTATGAGTGGACGATTCCATGGATTTAATTAATATTATTGGGCAGTTGCATAATTTTCCGAACGAACGTCCTCCTCACATCTCAAATGTCATTTTCCAATACAAAAAATTACATTTAGTCTACCAAACTTACTTACAAAACTTTACGCAATGGACCAGCTGGTTGCATATGGTTGAGATTAACTGGGGCAGATTTTTTTATGAAACTGTCATTGAAACTGGAATCTTCTACCTTCGCCGTTAGAGTTGCTTTTTGAGTGGACTACTTTAATGCAAATCAGCTAACTCTAATAATCTTGTCAAGTGCACTATCTGTGCCCAGCATAGCTAGGCCGCCCTTTGCCACTGTTGGCGTGACAAACAGTGTGACAACTGTCAACGTACAGACGTGACTCCACCTGTTTACGGACCAGAGTAAATTTAACCATTCAGTTATCTCGCATGTTAATAACGTGGGAACGAGTTGTGACCCTGTGGGGTCAAATTGATGTAGGTAGGGTTTTTAAATCAAAATGCAAAATTAATGGAAATGAAACTGTACGCTGCTTGTCTAGAGGGGTGATAACGTAACTTTTGTGAACGTATACTGTTCAGGAAAGATTGTGTTGAAAATGACGAGGTGTTAAATACTTTAATGTTCTTTGCTCTAAAGAACATTAAAGTATTTAACACCTCGTCATTTTCAACACAATCTTTCCTGAACATGAATGTACTAGCGCATCTTCAAGAAAAGGCTAAAAAAATTACTAATAAATACCTTCTAATATACTCAGGATTTTATTTTTAATTAGGTACATATTAGGTAGATATTGTACACATTTTTTTTGTTGTAAAGAAAGTGAGCGCAATACTCGCCAATAAACACAGTGTTTGGCGAACTATTAGTCATTTTAACTGACGTAAGTAAAAGCGAATACTCTTGTATCTTGTAGATAGATGCTATTTTTTATTTTGTTTGTTCCTTTGTTTCAATAACTTTCAAGAGTTATGAAATGTCCGTTTATCAGCTCGATCAGTTACAGTTCTTCAAAGAATAAATTAATAATTATAAACACCCCGAACACATTAGAAATAGCTAAGAACATTTCGACAGACCAGACTTGATTAAAAAGTACACACTGAAATACCATCCGTTAGTTATGTGAAAAATTAAAAAGACTTATCAACTCTAACAAAAACTATGTGTTTAAAACCCCTTAGGTTTTGTCGGAGGTTAATAAAAAGACTGCACTTGAGAGACAGACGAACCTAAAGCAACGTTAATCCTTCAGGGACCGTTAAAAACACCCCATACCGCTGGATACTAAGTAGTACTAAAGATAAAAAGTAATTACTGTTATTAATTCTAGTTTAATATACAGCTAACAAAATATACATTTCAAATGAAAATGAACTTTTTATAATGTATCGCTCCAAGCAGGTTTCGACCTTGCTATACTCATTCGTACGCGGCCTATCCCTTTAGCCAACTGAGCTATCGGAACAATGTAGCGACATCTACCTAGAAGACTTAGGGCTTTTAACGGCGCCAACGTCTCAAATTACCCCATACCAGATTAATTAAATTCAATTTATCCCTTTCATTTGTATAATTATACATTTATTTTTCAACCGTATTTTTTTCATAACTTTCAAGAATGTGAAGAAGTTTACACATTGGGATTTTATACTTAGAACAAGGAGGAATTATCAAGGGTATGCTAACAGGGTGGCATGCGAACCACGTCGAGGGTTCTCGGAATCGGAAACGTTTTTTGTTGTTAAATTTCTTTGCTTAGGAAGGTTTAGATTTTTACAACTACCATTCGGACTGAGGAAGGTCAATTTTAGAATGTTCATAATTATATTAAATTATTTTATTAAATGCACAACGTATGATAGGTTGATAGGTCGTGAGTTTGGGAGATGAACAGTGATAGATATAACTTTTTCGAAGTACCTACCTACAACCGTTTACTTACCTGCATAAGTTTGTATTTAGAGAGTAATCTCCGAAACTACTCATCTGATTTCAAATATCGTGCAGAAAATGGACCTTCCGGTGGACACAGGTTCTATTTTAGTTATGCGTCGGTACTCTGTTCAGAGGCGCAATCACGTAACGGTTTGAACGTGCGTTAGGTAGACCCAACTGTCTTTTTTCCGTATTAAAATTGACGTTTAGATCTACCTAACGTACGTACAACGCGTAACGTACGTAATAACCTTCTGTAATCCGCGGTCGGAGTGTGAGAGAGAGAGCAGCTTATAGTTTTTTTTAACTGAGTCATTCTTCTTGTCTTCGAGACAACAGCTTTGAATTCAAACAATGCCACCCGTTTGAATGCCAAGAACATGTAAAGGTGTGTTATCGTGCCGGCGAAGAACCCATCTCTACGTGTTATGACGTCCGCTGTCAAAGCAATCCTTAATCTTTCATATAAGAGTGGTGTTTGATCTCTTATAAAGATGTTGGCGTGACACTGGCTCTTTTGGATGTGTTGATTGGCGGCGAAAAGATCGAGTATTTGGCGCGTGCCAAACCTTACAAAGAAAAGTTACCACCAATTATCCTACAGTATGAATGGTCCAACAGACTTTGTAGGCTTCTAATGTCTGGAGTCCAAATGTACCAAGGTCGTTTGGGTCACCGTCTTCTCAGAAGTCGCGTTCTCAGATTCGCATACCGACCATTGTTACGGACACTGTTTGCCAACACTCCCAAATAAAAAAGGTAACGAGACTGCTTGTTACATACGAACTTACATCTTTTTGTTTTAGGTCGGTGTCCAGCGTTTTTTTACTGAGTTTGTTTAGTAGATTCGGACTTTCCAATTGTGGGTCAGCTAAATTATATTTGGTATCTTAAGTTTAAAGCCCTGCTATTTTTTTGTTACAAACCTTTTATGAATTTAAGGTAAAACTATTCGCCTAAACATGTTTGTTAAAATAATGCTGACCTTTTATGTAAGTAGGTAGCGCGTAGTAATCCTCCTATTGATCGGGGCCGCGATTCCAGTTATATCTATTACAAAAAGGAACATTCCTAGGGTATCGCTTTTCTTTCCGGGCTCTTAAATTCCAATTTTGGGAAGATCCAAGGTTTGGAAAGAATTTAATCTCGAATGGTCCTCTACAGGTCGATTGCGTAACGATTCGTACCTACGCCCGGTATACTTAGATCTAAATCTAAATGTATTTTCTTTTAAACTGACCTTTGATTCGTCCTAAAGTAACGATCGTTCGAAAATGTTCAATAATGTAATTACCCCTCAGATGTCACGCAAAATAGGTACGCTAGATTGACTTGCGGAAAATTCCCAGCTCTTATAACTATCTACTACCCCTTGTCTGTCCTATTTTGTTTGTGTAAGTATTATCTTGAAATGTTGTGGTGCAGTGCAAACCACATTTTAAGGTGTTCTTTAAAAACCGTAGTCATAACATTAATCAGTTAATACGATACCAATTGGACGACCATTCGAAGGTGGCGGGCATCGTGGCCGATATAATGGTTCATTGTTGTGTTTAATGGCCGAGGTACTTTGTATTTAGTACGTAGACCGTATAAAGAGGGGGCGCGGCGATTCAAAAGTCCAGGTAAAGGGTTTAATAAACATTAAAAATTGTTACAAACCTTTTGTTGAGCTAGTTTAAAGTTTTACAAAAAACCTAGGCAGAGCCACGGGGTAAAATACAGCCTATAGTACCCGCAAAACCAAGTGGCGAGTCAGGTCGTAAATCATTGGATCATGCTCTCTCTTTCACACACTGCACTGCCTTATGGAGCGGGTCGTGCAACAATAATCCTAACTTTTTTGCACGACTCGCCACTTGGTTTTGCGCATACTATAGTTATGTCCTTCTCGAACATCCATTCTATGATATTGCTTTTTTATCGGGTGTTTTTGGAGGTTACTCCCTACAACAAACTTACAAAACTACAACTTATATTACTAGTGACTCTATGAACAGTAGAAATCGCGAGTAGGTATATAAAAAAACTGATTTGATCACAACTACATCTATTTAGTTGAGAAATTGAGAATTGTAGAGGAGTACAGTTGAATAGCGGGACAGCGGGACGTCAGGACATACGAAAGAATTTTGCCCCACGCTGAAACGGAGATGTTCGTTCGCTTCGCCCTCGCTCGTTCAACTTCTCTGTACTAGATTAAATCAATCAATCTGTCAATCAATCTGTACTAGATTAGAGCAAAGTTAAGCGAAAAAAGTTTTTGAAACAATATAATGCGTCTGTTTATAATAATATAGTTTCATAAAAATACGAATAGTAATCTACAGGCTGTTCTGCAGCGAGATCAGTGATTCGAAACATGATAAAGCAATTTTCGCTCCATAGAAAAAAATCACGAACATAGGTCTAAAATAGAATTAAAATATTCGTAACAAATTATGTGCATAAGCTAAAAATATTAAAACTGCTTCTAAAAATCGGCTATATCATGTTTGAGAGAACTCTGTGATTACTTTTTTATTTATTTAAACGGACAAAAAATTATAATTAAAAACATGATATTCGCTCTTCCCAGAACGCACTTCCATCTCGCTCACGCTTAAGCTCAGTGAGAGGTAGAGAAGACCATGATCCTACGGCGCCTTAATAAACGGACTTTTACCTGATGGGGTCATATGGCTGCAATCTTCCATAAGGTACTTCCTTACCCTGAACATGAGCGAGATGATTCCGCTGTTCCTTGTCTCTCAAAACCTCGCTTATGAAGGATTACGATTTAGGAATATACTTGAGATTTGAGTTGGCCGAAGTACATCAAAGGCCATTCAAAAAGCAACTCGAAAGTCCAAGGTGGAAGATTCCCATTCCAATATCAGTTTTATAAAAATAATCTAAACCTAGCTACTAGGCTTTTAGGTTAGCGTATATAAACACAATCAGATGCGATAAAGTGCCCTCCATAGTTTCCCTGGCACACATAATCGTATAAACAGTATCGGCAGCTTCCGTGTTCATTTTCTGTCGCCAGTAGTTTATGGCCAAGCTAAAGGTTATTAGGCAAAATAGTGAAACGTTTTATGGTTTCTTTGAATTACGCGGGCGCCTGTGAACAACTGTGGGCTATTGAGAGCTGCGAACAGTTGGAACGAGATGGAGTGAGACCAAAGATGGCGTAGAACCAGCTTATAAATGCCTTGGACTTACTAGAACTCCACCATAATTACCGCTTATAACTAAGAGAGCAGTAGGGCGCGCTCATATGGAGCAGCTCACATGGGGGCGCGCCATTGCAGCATCTTATAGAAGACCACAACCATAATTACACCGCTACTTGCTATGCGGGTATGTGGCGTTGTGTTCCTGTTGGAAAGGTTGATAAGTGATATTTAGATCCACCTAATACGTTCAACGCATTATATAATCGACCTGCTGCATTTGTCTCAAGCTACAAACCACCTTAAGTCATTAAAAATCCGTTAGTAAGTTTACCGTTGCGAGCGTCTGTGGAAAAATGGCGAAGAGAGGACGGCGTGACGCCAGTTTATGTGCCTGGGGACAAGCACACTAACATAATAACCACATATAATCAGGAGATGGACTAATGTCCTTGTAAAGGCCCCGCCCGCTGGATGCAGGTGGCGCAGGACATATGCTGAGTGCACGTTTTTCGGCTGATATGATGTCATGGATTAGGAGATAGCGCACAGCGAACTAGCACCTCGCTCGTATTTGGAGCAGACCAACTAGAGATGTATCGCCACTATAAAGAACGGCCAACAACACTGCTCCTTGCTCTGTAGGTATGTTCCTAGTGGTAAGGTCGCCAAAGCTCCGTAGGATGCGCTGTGTTGAGAATGAAGACGAACAATGAAGACTGATGATTTGAAAATGCTTGTTACTAGGCCTACCGGCGCCCCTCCCTTAAGACGGAGCTGGCACTCGTTGGGTTTTAAGACGGTAGTCCAAGGCTTCTGCCGCGGTTAGTCCGTCATACCCGCCCTGCCCCCCTCCCCGTGGCAGGCCGGATGCGGAAAGGCAAATGAAATGTAATATGGTTATTGATACCGCTCCGAATCCGCACCGCCACTGCATGACGAGTCGCCTTACACTTTATTTGCTACGCGCAACAGCATATGTTTTGGCATTCTATTTAGACGTAGGGCACAGCGGAATGAGATCTCGCTCAAATTTGGAGCAGCACTGGGGAAGTACCTCCATCTGACAGAAGAACGCAGCCATAATGATGCCACTACTTCCTCAGTTAGGTGCCCAGAGCACCCGAGGATGTGTCGTATTGAGAGTGAGGGACACGTGTTCGTCTCAAGCTATCAACATATTAACTATTCAATAATCTTCTGGAATTGCTGGCGTCGACATGGTTTACCATCAGGCAGACCGTATGCCTGTTTGCCACCGACGTAATATAAATCAATTTCTAGATGAAAACTGAATATGAATGAAAAGTGCGACATACTGAAAATGTTCTTTAGAACCCTTCTGAGAGCCGGGCCTGAGTGTGTATGTACGAGATGAATAAAGATTAAAATTACTTACAAGCTATCAAAAGTATTTACATCTTTACGACTTTATTTTATTTGCGGTGTATCGATAAACAATCTTTAGTTCTATAGTATACTAGTTGTAAATAACAAGCCGGCACAACACGTTGACAGTTCTATAGGAAAGCTTATCGTTGCAGCGACACCGATCATGTTACTAGTTTTGTAACAAAATATCGATACCGGAATATCGTAAATAGTTATCGATAATATCTTTGAATTGCGAAAATATGACAACACTAGCTATACGCACGAGAATGATTTAGTCTGTAAATTAAAATATGTTCATAAATGGCACAGTAACCTGTGATCGGTGGATTCGTATTAAAGTGCAGTTTAAAAGATGCTGCCTATATAACCAAGCAGCTACAAAACTACATAAGTTACAAACTTCAATTTCCTCCGACACAGCCAACAGAACTAAAACCAAGAACTGCACTGACTTCGAAACTACGATGACACAGACAGGCACACAGAAATACATGTTTGTCCCACTAATATAATCAATGCGAAAGTTTGGATTTGGATATTTAGATGTCTGTTACTCAATCACCCCCAAATTTTGAACGAAGATAGTTTACAGCCTGTATTAAAATATAGGATAGATTTTATCTCGGGTTCACGCAGACGAAGTCGCGAGCGGAAGCTAGTATTTAATAAATGCATCTTTCTTTTTATCGGGGCTTATAAAGAAATCGTTGATTGGCCAATGTCGCTTTGCGGAAAAGGTCCAGAAAAACTAAAAGAACATGACATAGAAGTGCATACACGTGGTATGTAAGTAGTTTATCCACGATATGATATTAACGTCTAGTAAAGTTATACTACAGACGCACAATGCAAAACACGCGATGGTTATACAACTTCAAACCAAACACTAGCACCGTATGTAAATAAACATACAATTTTCCCATAACACATGGTCAAGATTTATTTTGGTCAAGCATTTCACTTGCTTACTTTCTCAAACTCGTACTGACTCAGAATTTCAATCACAAAAGCTACCTTGAGCCGTGGAGCATAAAGTTAACTGTTCAAAATAACGATGACGAGATAGGAGATTGGGGATGGCTCGGTAAGTTTATCACACGAGACGACCTATCCAATGCGTGTATACAAACACTTAATGAGGCGAAAAGTCAAAGAAAACAAGCTATGTATGACACCCACGCAAATTCCTCGTCATCACCAGTAAAACTTGATCTGTCTGAACTTCTGTTAAAAGAGATGAATGTGTGGATTATGAGCATATAGATGAATATCAAGGGGTCTTGTTTGGCTAGATATTGGAATCCTCTCAAGGGGACGATACAATTCACATATGGGTGGCATGAAATTTCTTCTTTGATTGGTTTACGTAATAAGCAAGAAGCTGTTGAAATATTTATCAATTTACGAACTCATAATTTTAACAAACTATTTTTTAATCAAATCGATCCTAATATTAATTAGTTTTAATATTGTAGGTTTGTTTGTGGTAATCTCCAGAACCGCTTTAAAAATTCTGCACTGCCAGCGTACGCGCAGACTTTCTGGATAGTCATAGGCTAAATTTCATCCCTCGGGCCTTGCCTGCGTTCTTTGCAATACGCGCGGGCAGCTAGTCGCCTAAAAAGTACAGTAATGGCAAAGCATGTTTTGCTCCGATTTATAATCAATCCAGTTTCTTGTATTAAAATGACTCTTCTCCTTTTTTCCAAACACTATCAGTTTCACTATCCGCGATCGTGTTATGGAGGCAAGTGACCCTTAGCTGCATAAGTGGTGTCTGAGGGCCCTTAGAGGCGCCACGTAAAAGCTTAGGAATGCTCAATGCTCTTGCTCATTGCTGTGGTGGGCATGGGGGGGGGGGGGGGTAATTGGATAAGATTGGAAACGACCCTTAGGACAACGCAACTGTCAAAATGACATTTAGATTTGTCTAAGACCTTTACCGTTTGTCATTCTTCTTGCATGTCAACTAATATCTTCATTGTACCAACTCCTTTAGTTTCATATTATAATAAACGCTAATAGACTCCCTATATAGGCGCAGGTTCACTTATCGCACCACTACTTCCCTTTTTACCCCTCCAGAAATGATTTCCGGGTTAAATCTATCTAATGTGGGACATTGGATAACCAGGCTCTCAAAATATCTCCATACCGTATTTCTTACTTCAATGGTTAAATAACGTACTGGACAGACAGTGTTACTTTCGCATTGACAACATTAAGGTATGGAGATAAACAAAGGTCTTCTTTCCTGTGGTGCATATAAAAAATATTTTTTTTTGCATGGAATCATACTTATAACACGAGGCGGCCAAAATTTGGGCTTCATCTCTTAACTTTGGTAATGTCGACAGAAGAGACCCGAACCTAGATGTCTGTATGACCCATTTATGGAATTGATAAGCCAAAGTTGTCCAAAGTTGCCGGCTATTGTACTGTACATACCGGTTTAAGCGTTTTAAACACACCCATTAATAAATTGTTAACTTTAGAATATTCAGAATTATTTGAAAACGCCCGCAGCTTCGAGGACTAAGTACGTAATAATATTGACTTGTTAAAAACAGTCCTGGGGTTATTTTTAAAGCTCTTAAACGAAGAAGCTTGTTCAAATAACAGACCTACAAAGATAACGCAATAAGAACTTTGACATAGAATAATTACTACTTAAATGAATTCACTTAATACATGCCCTAAAACACTTTCATCCATCACTTTCAAGTACCATTCGTTTTTACCAAAGTGATCACTCAATCGTTGTCACTATTGATAAAATGCCATTTAATTTGACTTCTCATTCATTTTAACACAGCAGGCAACACTGGACTCTACACCAAGTGTTTAAAAGCTATTTCTGGATTCTGTGACAAATTCACGGTGGTCAATTCTCCAGTCACATAAGGTGATTTTCTTTGGGTGAAGACTTAATGAAAAATTGACATATCGAGGGCGCCAAGAGTGCCCCGTAGTTTCAAGTGGACATGACATATGAAAACAAGAAAACATCAAGTGTAACAAGAGATTCATTTATTTTTAGACTCTAATTGCAATTTGTCATGGTTGCAATTCCAATGAAGTTATGAAACGTTTTAGTGCACTTTGGTCTCGAAGAATGTGCAAATGGAAACGAGAAAAACACTTTGAATGCAATCAGAAATAAACGAATACAAACAACGAACGACAAAGAAGCGAATGTTTAAATAATGCCTCAAGTGCTAAGAAGGGCTGATAATAATGAATTAAGCATTCCAGTGGCATATTTGTTTCGAGTTGCCTTGTCTTTTCTCAAGTGGTTATAAAATTGCAATACATGACACTTATGCTTATTAAAAATAGCTTTGTAACTCGAAATGTATGTAGTTTTAGAACACAAATGTCTATGTTACAATAATGTCTGACATGAAACCCTAATACTGAAATCCGGCGACGAACAAAAGTAGCGGAAGTCGACAAACGAATTACACGATTGAAGTGGAGGTGGGCAGGACACTTGGCGAGGAGAAACGATGGGTGATGGACAAAACGGGTTACTGAATGGTGGCCTAGGTCATCGAAACGGTCAGCGGGCAGACCATCAGCTCAATGGACCGACGATATCTGCTGGACAGCTAGTAAACAAATGATGACGAGAACTCCTGATTGGAGACGTTATTGGATGTATTTTTTGTAAATGATATTTCTTTCGATCAGTGTTCGTGAAATAACGATCTTGGGTAGACCTTCTGCTTGAATGAACACGTGACAATAGCTATAATGTCTGTAATCTCTTAAAAACTCATTTCTTCAATGCCTTATTGAAATTTGTGGTTGTATGTCCTTTCAAGTCTTTTGTTAAAGTCAACGCAGTACGGGCTTGAAAAATTATACAAATAACTAATACCGTGCCTCGCAGAGTTGTTTATTAGGTATATACCATTTCTATAAAGAGTAAATCATAAGCTAGCTATTTAGCCTAGTTGAAATCCTTTCTTAGTTTGAGACTAGGGGTTGCGAAGAAATTCCCCACATATTTACTGTTCTAGGACAGAAACGAATGATTCATCCGTTTTTACGTAACTAAGTTGCGTCTTTACTTATATAATGGCTCACAAGGGCTCTTGAAAACACCTGTTTACACGGGGATAGGACAAGTGGATTCACTGGAAGGATCCGATTACACGGCGCCAGCGGAATTGACACTTTTGGGTTCGGGGTTTCCCCAATGGCTTAACGTTGTCAGCATTTTTTTTTAACTTAATTGATCAACGAGGCTTATATATTTTAACCAACGTAAACTACTTTATAGACAAGTATAATGAAACTACGGCCAATATCGTTATTTAAAGCGGTGTAACGTGGCGACTTAAAAAAAATGTATATAGTCACATATATTTGAAAATGATTTAATTCTGTTTCCGCTAAACTAAACGTAAACGGCCTTTACAGAAAAATGTTTTCAGTGCAGCATCAGCGTAGGCGTATAAGTTCATAAAGCTAGTATTGTGTTGGTATCATTAAACACGCCATTAAACCACACTAACATCATGACATATCATCATAAACTCATCAAACCATCAATAACAAGTGAAGTTAAAGCGAATCACCTTCAACCATTAGACAAGTCGGTTCAGTGATTTATTTACCCACATCTAAGGTAAAGATTTATTCAACCGAACTTTCAATCAACTTCCAACTCCCAAAATACGCTTCCCCTGAACACGTGTGATGGCGTAGATTTACAAATGGACACAAATCGGGCTTACTACAAGGTCGTAGGTGCATGGTAATACAGTTCCACAAAGGCCCTTTATCAGTAGGGAGGTGCGTGTTGAATGGAAGCATCGTGTAGTAATAAATCAAGATCAGCCGGTGTCGGGGTTTGAAACGTGTGGAAAGTGGCTGATTGTGGTATTCCTCAATGTGTGGGTTGACCGACCCCTTTGTGGCTCTCGTAATACAGATTGCGTAGAAAGTAATAAGAAAATAGTTTTTATTTAACATGCACTAAAAAAATGTATATTAAATAACGAGGGCTTTTAGGACTATACTAGGGTAAAGTCTCCACTAGTCAGCCAGGCACCTAAGGTCAGCCTTTTCCGTCTTTTATTCGCCACGAATAGCGCAATAGTTTAAAATGTCCAATAACATGTTGGTAAAATAATTCCTTGACTCTCTATTGGTCGAAACAGCACGTGACTGGTGCGGGGAGCGGTCACCACAGAGAGAAAAACACGTTCATACCAGTGTCAACAACGGATAGGGCCTGTGGTGCGGTGTCCGCCATTTTTTTGCAAATTTTTCGTCGCGTGGTTATTAGCGGTGAGCTGCTTTATTTTATACATTCCCTTACCTATTTTTATTTTTTTATCTTATTGAATGTATTACGTGTCTATTTATGTACGAAAACTAATGTTTTTCCTCAGAGAAGTCGGTTTTTGAGACGGCTGACTATTGGGTACTGGATTTTAGCTGTAAACGCTAGTACTCAGCCGGGGGTGGCTGACTTCTGGATCCGAGTTGATTTTTTGTTTTTGAATAATACGTATGCCGTTCGATTCGTTATTTTTAAACAACTTATTTAAAGCCTGGTCGTTGAACTAAAATATGAAGTAAACCCAGTAGTCGGCCGCGAGAATGTTCAAACTTTTGATTTGGCTGACTACTGGGGTTTGAGGCTCTAGAGCTCAGCCCCCTGTTTTAGTTTTGTAGCTGCAATTAATTGTGTGGGTATTTGAGTAGATAATAATTACCTGCTTTTAAAAATATCTCAAAGGCCCATACTAAAATATCCTCTCGAAAACGTAACACCGCACCGGCTATGGACGCTAGAAATGGCATGAAAATCAGAAGGGCTAATAGTAGGGTTTTTAGCGTTCCGCGAGGCACCTTGCAAGATACATCTGCGTGTTCCCGAGGGTCCTCGAAAAATGGGACCTGATACGATTTTGACTAAAACAAGAAGAAAAGGAAGTTCTTGATTGGTGTATAAAGCTTACTAAATGTGGTTTCCCAGTATAAACGAGTACACTTCTTAATACAGATCACATGGTGGCTGACGGACGAGACAATCCATTTAAAGAAAATATGCCCGGGAAAAAGCTAAGCTAAAGGCATTTTTTTGCAGAAATCCTTGTGGTATATACCGCACTGCTGAAGAAATATCAAAAAGAGGAGCTGTTATAACTAAAGAATACATTAGAAAGTGGTTTAAAGAATTGGAGGAGTACTTAACTTCACAGAATGCTCTGGGTGATGAAAAAGAAGCTATCACCACCATAGCCGTCTTTTCCGCTGAAGACTGTTTACCTATTTAATATATAATAACTTTAGATATGAGTAGGTAGACAAATCTCATTTATTTACCTCTTTTTAGATTTTTTAAACTTAAATATAAGCAGCCAACGTAGCGGCTGAGTACTGGGGAGCCAAAGGCTGAGTTAAGGTCGCATGTGGCTGACTACTGGTGAAAAGTGCCATTTTTTGTTATTTCGTAATTATCTCAGAGTTTAAGAAATTATGTTGTGTTCTTCTTGAAGAAAATTAAAGTTTAATGAATGATTGATGACATAAAACTTAGTTTTACTCAATTAGGTAATACCTGATGAAATGAGAGCAGTTCAAGCTCAGAAATTTCGTTAAAAGGCTGACTACTGGTGACTTTACCCTATATAGGATGTCACTAAGGTCACAATGTTCATATTGTGTTTCGTGTAGGTTAAGTGAGTATATTTAAATAATTAATTTTACGTCACACCTGGCCATAATGCGAGTTTTACTGCATGCTGCACGTACGGGAAAACTCGCATTGTAGCCAGGTGAAGACGTAAAATTTTGTACTTAACACGGGCGGTAATTCGTAAAGCCCCAAAGCGCATATTTATGGCCCTCACCTTCGGTTCGGGCCACAAACACCTGCGATCTGGGACATTCACGAATTCACCGCCCTAGTTACGTAATGTACTATTAAACAATATTGTCAAGTTAAAGGTTGTTACTTATTTGTACCACCTGTAATGATAGATTTAAGTTGGTTTAATATAAATAAATAAAAAATAAAGTGACTTTTTGATGCGATACAAACGCATACCTATTTCACGAAAGCGTGACTTTATCGCTACACTCGGCATAGATCACCTGCATCAATGTTGTATCGCGTCTGCATTGCTGCAATAATTTGGCTCTAAGTATGTAAGTTATCCTTTAAAAAATAATTAGCCACTTAACGGCATCAGATTGAGGTGTTCTTTTACTAGCTCGGTGGCAACGCAATATTACGGCACCGCCGCGTCTGATGATGGGGACAAAAGGCGGCTATAGCAACTCTTAAACTACAGAAGATAAAAAACCAAGAAATAAATACACAAGATAGAGAACCCTTTTTTTATTAGCAGTGGTGACTGTGCAAAAAAAAGCACAGTGGGCAGTAAAACGAAATACTAATTAGGGCAATTTTAACACAAACCGATCCAATTCCATACCCACAATAGGTCAATAAGACTCGGAATAGAACTAACTAGACGACAGTAAAATACATTACGCAACATTTACCTGGTTTACTCCCATTACCATCCGTCTGCCCTTAAACATTTCATAACCATTTTGCGGTCGCGGCCGGCAATTGTCCTTTTTCTAAGAACACAAAAGTCCGACGCAAAACAACCGTTCCTGGAACATTGTTCGACACCCGCATTGTTTCAACTATCATCATTTAACATCGCAGAAATATTCACGTTTCTTCATATTCATTTCGCAAGGACTGTACGGTTAGTGGTTTTGATGCGAAGATCAAAGCGCAAAAATGTTATCGTACCATACATCCAACGTATTCCAACGTCTCAACCATACGACCACCAAAGCAGTTAAAACTTCTTAGAATTTGAGAAGAAGACCAAAGCGTCAAAAGGACGGTACAAAGAAGAAGAAACAGCCAAGCAACATAATTTTGACTAAGGTGTAGAGTGTCTCGAATTGTGAGGCGGGTTACTCGACCGAAATGACGACCACGACCGCTCTGTCAAGAGTGCTACGACTGAGAAGAAGAAGTAGAGTGTCTGTTGTGAAGTTAGGGCGTTAAGAATTACATAAGCTTATTGGCTCGACATTGAATCTGATAACTATTTGAAAATGCTAGCGATAATTATAATATATTTACTTCCATCAGATCTTCCTAAAACCATCTTCTCGCCCCTTTACCTTCATCTACCAAATTTTATAATAGCTCATTTACCTACCTTTCGGGCTGTTCGTTTGTGGAATGCTTTGCCGTTGCATATAAGGTGTGCAAAATCTCTTCCTATTTTCAAAAATCTGTTGAAACAATATGTATTTACCTGTCTCTGCCTTAAGTTGCCTTTTATGTATTGTATGTATGTATGGTTGTATATATGTCTGTGTATTTATTAATTTATTAGGTATGTATTTTTTTAAAGTGTTGTTTAGAAATATTAGAAAGATTGATGTGTTAGTTTACTCTTCATGATGAATTCCTGCACTACCTGTTAAAAATTCTAGTTTAAATATTTCCTTCTGTACAAAGGTTGGAAGAGATCGTTTTAAAGCGATAAGACCGCCTGTTGTTACCATTATTTATTAAGCAAATTTTTTGTAACATGTTTGTCTCTTGTTGTGGTGCAATAAAGAATATTTATTATTATTATTATTATTATTGTCTCGTCATGGCAACATTTTAAATGAAAATGTTTTAGTGAGCTCCATATTTACTTATGGTATTTTACATGTATGAAACCGATATATCTCGATATATCTATCGCGTCACGGCTGTCACGAGACGACGCGTCAGATAAGTATGAATCCGTATGTAGAGCACGTGTAACATTACTGCAGTCAAGTGTAGGTCCAAGCTCCAAACTCATTGAGATAAGCACATTGCCGTCACGTTAGTCATGATGACCGTAGTAGAAAAACACCGAGTTAGTCCACAAGAGTGTTTTGCATTATTTTCCTACTCGAATATTTAACGTAACTATTTATTAATTTATCGTATGGCAAATTATCGTCACATGAAGCAGAGCCGGTAACGGCCACTGTGATAATTTCGGTACTTATTACTACAACTTACACCGTAACTAAAATAGCACATTACTTAACTAGGGCGGTAAAAAAAATATTAAGATTTCCCAATCCCAACGTCCCAATGCTCCACACTTTAATTCAAATAGTATCTGTCACCTTTATTAAAAAACATAAAGATGGAAAGTTGAAAGTGCCATTGGGGCAGTGCCGTCACTAAGACAATAAAATTACCTTACCTAATATGAATAAGCTCCGGAGGATGCTCAACACAGCGAGAGTCTGGGGCCTTTTGACGACCGCTTTAGCCTAGCTGGTAGTGACCCCGCCTACGAAGCAAGAGGTCCTGGGTTCGAATCCCGGTAAGGGCAAAAATTTGTGTGATGAGCATGAATATTTGTTTCTGAGTCATGGATATTTTCTATGTATTTAATATTTATATCCATTATGTATATCGTCGTCTAGTACCCATAACACAAGCCTTACTGAGCTTACTATGGGACTAGGTCGATTGGTGTAAGATTGTCCCCTTATATTTATACTTATACTTATACTTTATACCTGCATTTGTTTACAGCCGTTGACCCAACGGATACTCAAATCAATATAGGGCCGGCAACGCGCTTCTGAGTCCTGTGGAGTAGTTAAGTGACCATGGGCTACGATGCCTGCTTACCATCGTGCAAGACCGTATGCTTATTTGCACTGTCATAGTAAACCATCATCCTAGCGTTATTCCCGGTTATGCCCTAAAGGATCCCGGGGTCCGCTTTGGCAGTATAATTGAACTCAAATCTTTATAAAAAGTGAGTTTAAAGTTGGAGTCTTATGACTGACACATATGGCTTCAATGTTGTAACATTGACCATAAAAATTTAAGAATGTTTATCTACGCACATATTATCATTACTGCTCTAAAATGCGTTCAGAAACCTTAGGAAATGACCAGCATTACTACAACCGATTTTACTATGAGAACTTTCTTGTCTGTGGTAGTAGGTAAAATCTGTATTGTAATGTTATTATAACAGTACAGATTTTTGTAACGTTATGAGTTTAAATTTGGAACAGCTGTCAAAACTCAAGCAGGTCTCTATTCTAGTATCCATAGATATTAAAACAGTTATCGTTACGAAACGTCAATTCAGTACGTTTTTTTAATACAAACCACACGACATTTGACCTCGAGTGATATGAGTATAGGGACTTCATTCGTTTGTCTATGATTTAAAAAAACCATTAATTATGACGGATGATCGAATTGCCGCCATTGCTGTTGTCATTTTATTCTTGGTTTTTTGCTGTTACTTACTACTTACTACTTATGATATGTGTGTAGATAAAGTAGTGTATGCAACTGTACATAATTAGGCCTTAAAACACTCGTGTGATCCTATTATGAAAAACACACTCGTATTTTAAGGCCTCTCATTAAGGATCAGTCGCATAAACTACTATTCCATGCAGCCAGTATAATAATCAACGTTGCAAAACTTAAATTCAAACCCAAGGGCAGAACACGATCACATATGAACTTGGCCCCTTCTTTGTTTACAAAAGGACCTCACAAGTCACGCCCAGCAGCATACTAAGTAAACAATCGCGAAGAAATAAGTGATTTATTGTTTCGAACAGAGTTTAAAATGTTCTTATTAACAAAGATTACAAATTGAAAAGTCGAGAGGGATTACGCCTTTATAAGATCGTTACGACGTCTTCAATCGCCTTTGTTATTATTTTAGTTGCATGTTAAAAAAGGAATTGAAAGAGTGAGTAACGTATGGATTCGAATGAACGAGAATTGCGCCAACTTCAATATATATTTGTTCCGCTTTTCAAGACATGCGACTTTTAATGACATAATCCGCCGGTCTCTTGCCTCCATCAATGTGCCTGCTCTTCTTGTGCCGCCTGGAATTGTCAGAGGTGATGGCAAAAGACCCGATGGAGTGTCTCTGGTTCCGTGGAGTTTGGGACGAATGCTTGTGTGGGAATGCCACCTGTGTGTTACTGGCATCTCCAACGGACCACTTCTAAAGCGGTTGCAGCGGCGGAAAATGCAGAAAAACTGAAACGCATTAAATATACAGGTCTTGGCAGAGAGTACAACTTTGACTTTGCACCATTGGTCGTCGAGACCTTCGGTCCGTTGGGTGCGCAAAAGTTATTTGCGGAAATCGCGAAACGTCTGGTTGACGTAACTGTACCATTACCGTGAGTTTGCAGTGACTCGCAAATAACGTGCTCGATCACGAGAACGTTAATTATTAGTATGAAGAATCTAATACACCGCCCCTGGCGGTCACTTATAGAACTAAAAATCCAATCGCCACCGTGAGTCACTTATACGTTTACTGAAACCGAATCGTTAACTCTATTCGATCGTTCGTATAGTTTACTTGATAGACGCGTCACGGAGTTGTGTGGCTGTACTCGCACGCGCTTAGTTTTCGATGCGTAATTTCAACTTTCGATCGCACGACCAATCGGTACCGTGGGACACAAATTTGACGTAAAGAACGGAAAATTACAACAATTTTGAATTGACAACATATATCCGCAAAATTCGGATTGTCGCGTATTTTGTATTTAAAAATGCAAATGAATGACACAAATTCCGCCATATTTGGCATAGGTATTTGTTTGGTATTGTATTGTATCCACGTTACGAGTTACGAGTGCCAAAATTGCGAGTGAATATTCTTTTTCATAGTGATAATAATGCTAGTTGCAGTGATATACTCATTTATTTCAATAAATGCGTGATGTGAAAATCACCGACGAAAGAAGTCGTGAAATTTTATGAAGGAGAGCTCTGAAACTAGATTTTTCAATGCAAATCATTAGTTCGCGAGGAGGGGACTCCACTCTTATCGAAGTGGTGCCTACTGCTAGTCGTATTTGGATAAATTGTAAGTACCTTATGGAAAATAT
This sequence comes from Epinotia demarniana, assembly GCA_945867215.1. Lineage (NCBI taxonomy): Eukaryota > Metazoa > Arthropoda > Insecta > Lepidoptera > Tortricidae > Epinotia > Epinotia demarniana. The sequence continues at coordinate 1,864,500 of OX244273.1, read as the reverse complement.
AATATGTAAACTTGCATTTCGTTAGTTAGGTTATTTTGTTGTAGTCTTGTAGTTAAATACTTAGTTACTCCAATCGCTACTAAACTGGGGAATTTAAGACCCATTCCGTAACACATAGATCTAATATAAATATAGGTGTTGTATTGTGTATAATTCTTATTGGTAACTTGATTATCTATCTGTCTCCTAATTCGGTGACCTAGACACTGTCACAATGGGTTGTCTAATGTTTGGCCGAAATTTATATCCAAGAATATTAATTTGCCTAAATCACGTTGGCCCGATTTTCATTTGCCCGAATGATTCATTTACTAGAGTAGTTAATTGACATACTCTTGTTTTCCCGAACATTAGATGCCAGAATGATACGAATGCCATACATATTGGTATCCATTTTATTAAGTGAAAGAATATTATTTGTTAGAATATTTAAACGCCATACTAAATACTGTTTTTTTTAGGGTTCCATACCCAAAGGGTGAAAACGGGACCCTATTACTAAGACTTCGCTGTCCGTCTTTCTGTCAGTCACCTGGCTGTATCTCAAGAACCGCGATAGCTAGACAGCTGGCTGGCTGAGGTGTTCACAGATGATTTATTTCTATTGCCGCTATAACAACAAATACTAAAAAACAAAATAATAACTAATGAATTGACTACAGTGGTATATGAAATTCAGGCAAATGAAATTCTGGCAAGTAAGGGCATACCGTCACAATGATTGATTGTTTTTTTTTTGGATATTACCCCTTACATACAAACTTACAATTCCGCAGACTTTTCTTCATTATAATGTTAGTATAAATAACCTAGCTTTGCCAGCGGCTCCACTAACTAACATTTATCTCATTTTTGTTAGGTACCTATTGTATCTTTCAGTATACTGAAATACTGATATCCATTATTTACATTCTTTCCAGATCTTTTACCAAAGGAAGCATACAAAAAGGGTAGGCAGAGCACATGAAAGTCATGTTCCATCCAGCACACCAAACTTCAGTTCATACAAAGGAAGCAGACAGGAATAATTAAAACATCACAAATGTTCCTAAATAAAATTACATATATTAATATCTATCATGTAATACCTACATTGAAGAATAAACAAATAAATAACTTTGACTTTGACATATATAAATGTGTGTTATGTAGGTGTATGCACAACCAGAATGGGAATGAAACTGTCAGTTTTGCCATATACCTACTTACATTACAGTGTTCATTATTTGACAAATATTCCAATCAATCAATCAATCCCAAACTTACTGCAGCTGCGGTTGAATAATTAATATAAAACCATGTCATTGAGTACAGCAGAGTGGGCACTGTCTATTGCAAGTTACTCCAGTCTAGGCAAGTTACTCATGTTGGAGCACATGAAACATATACAAGATTTGGTTAATAGTTTGGTTTGGCATATATGAATAAAATAAAATAAACAAAGAGTATCCATAATCATTTTAATAATCTGCATAAATTGAAATAAACTTCTTTATTTAACTTCCAAGCGTGACATCCATTCCGGAAACCTGAAATAAATTAAAATTTTATTTCAGTAAACAAATGCGGCCATGTATGTCAATGTTACTACTTTAAATTAGGACACAGGTAGCACCAGATCGACCTGATAAAGGTCCCAGGAGTCAGTCAGCTGGATGGCGATGGTGAGCATGAAGGATTATAAGGGGTCACCAGATTCCTCAACTGTTCATACAAACATTGTTTGGTTCATAATAATAATAGCAATTTATTTCAGATTTTGCATCCTAGACCTAGACCCCCTAGCACACTAGTCGTGTCGTCCATCGTGGTCGTCACTCGTCTCACAAGCCCCTATAGGGGCTCGGAAAGCCTGGCGCGGCTGTGCCGCTTTTGGCAGGGTCGGGCGCCGTCCGCTACTACGGACGGGTGAATGTGACACCCGTCAGGTCTGGTGGTGTTTTGTGATGGGTAACTCAGGAGTGATTGATAAAAAAGATATATATCCATGCGGACGAACGAATCACTCATTATATCCGACTGAATCGGCGTATATCTGTATATCCGTACAACTCACTCCGTTCACTCACTCCTAGCATCGCATTCGCGGTCGCGCTAACGCCAAATGCAACTCACCGTCTCGCTCACTCAATGACTCTGTCATCTATATATGTACTTGATTCATTCAATCAATCAAATGAATCCAATTCATATATCAGTCCGTGAACGCATTGCAATGCATCGCATGAGAGACGAGAGCTGATACTAACCGGAGCGACGGAATACGGATATATACGGATATAATGATATAAATGAGTGATTCATATCCCAGAGAGCAAAAGATATATTTCAATCTTTTCTTTAAAGTGACACATTTCGCCCATGTCTAGTGGTGTTCGGGATCATCTACTTCGGCCGTCGGCGAGGTCAAGCCCTGCCGGGTGGGACTCACTTGGGAGAGGCCCGGCGAGCGACCTGCGAGCCGACGGCGCTGCAAGAACTTCCGTGGTCAGGTCCGGCGGGTCTTAGGGGAGCTAGCCATCCTGGTACAGGGCGGCCAGTCCCCTAAGGATGATGGGGGCGGGGTTGTCTCCTGACTGCAGAGCGCCGAGCACTGCGCTATCTATCACCCTGTCCCTATTGCCATTGGCTTGCCGGTAGTGGAGCAAGCGCAGGGGCGGTGTTGGTGCTGGCGGTCGCGGGCTGGGCGGCGGCGGTGGTCGTCTGGGTGACGGTATCAGTGGTGGTGGCGGGCTGCCTTTGGCCGCGTTTGCCCCTCCCTCGGCGGCGGCGGCGCGGAGGTGCCGCGTCGTTCGCCCTCGCCATGAGGGAGTTGGGGGCATTTTCGGTGGGCTCCACCGAGCGCGGCTGGGGCACGATCTTCCCGCGGCGGCTTGTGATGGGAGCAGTGCCGGTCTTCTTTATGCGTGCCTCACGCTGGTATGTGGGGCACGATGGGCTGTTGGCTGTGTGGTGGCCACCGCAGTTGGCGCAGGTCCCCTCGTGGTGTCGCGGCCGCTCGCACTGGCCCGCGTAGTGTGGCCCCGCGCAGCGGACACACTGTATCGGGCGGCGGCAGCCGTGAGAGGAGTGCCGGAAAGCCTGGCAGCGGTGGCACTGCGCCGGCCCCTTCCTGCCGCGCCATGCTTCCACCACCACGCTTAGTGACTAGGTACTCGCGCTCCATGCGCCGGACACTGCTGCGGAGAACGTCGGATCAGAGAGATCAGAGACTGATATAATTAATCTAGAAATAAAAACTGAAGTGACGTAAGGTGTCATTGTCAAACAGTTGTCATTTTCACCTGTCAAATCGTCAATGTCATAATCGTCTTGAAGTTGCGTTTAGTGTATGCTATGCTGAGGTGTGAATGAGGTCCATTTCGTCATTCATTAGTTATAATTTTAGTTGAATTGATTGATCATTTTGTATACATATATTTAGTATACAAGCTAGACGTACAGTCAAGTGTAAAAATATGTATCGATAACATCCTTTCATAAATAAGTCCCACAACCTTAATCCAATGACATAAGAGTTATGGACCATCCACATTAAGTGATTTTACCCCAATTTGTCAGTACAACATGTCGAAGTCAGAATTGGGTGTAGCGTACAGACGTAACAACTGCAACTACAATTTCATTCAGTGTGGCCAGTTAACATTAGGAAAGCGAAAATTGCCGCATTCAAACGGTCCTGCGAAGCGGACTGCAAGATTGTTACTAACCGATGAGATAGGTCAAGACAGCACGTCTAAAATGGGACGGCCGCAACATACTCTCGATTTTCTCGCACTATATCTCTTGTTCTAAGTGTTCTAATAAGAGAAAGACGGATCGTGCGAGAAAAATTGAGAGAACTCGCGCGCCGTCGCGCAATAGCCTTGCAGCACACAAAAATCGAGAGTATGTCACGGCGGTCTCATGATAGACGTGCTGTCTCGCCCTATCTCATCGGTTAGTAACAATCTTGCAGTCCACTTCGCAGGACCGTTTGAATGCGGCAATTTTCGCTTTCTTACTGTTAACTGGCCACACTGAATGAAATTGTAGTTGCAAAACACCGGTTTAAAAAAAAATACAAAATTACAGGGTAAAATATTAATACAATGTTCTTTAGCATATATTTTTTAATTATCGTTTAAATTTATTTGTATGAAATTTGTGAGAAAAAGAAACTTGGCAGATTATGCAAATTCCATGGTCCAAATTGTGATTTTCATGCAATTAGTCCGTACAACTCGTTTGACGGTTGGAACATGCATCCACACTATAACAATTAGTCAGATTCTAATGAATTGGGGCTGACAAATCACTTAATGTTGATGGTCCATTATGGGACATATTTATGAGTAAGTTATATGCACCCACCCTTGTGTAGGTACCCACCATTGTGATTTAATGGGGAATCCACATTATGTGATTTTACCCCAATTTGTCAGTACATCATGTCGAAGTCATAATTGGTTGTAGCGTACAGACGTACCAACAACTACAATTTCATTCAGTGTGGCCACTTAACAGAAAGAAAGCGAAAAATGCCGCATTCAAACGGTCCTGCGAAGCGGACTGCAAGATTGTTACTAACCAATGAGATAGGGCGAGACAGCACGTCTATCATGAGACCGCCGTGACATACTCTCGATTTTTGTGTGCTGCAAGGCTATTGCGCGACGGCGCGCGAGTTCTCTCAATTTTTCTCGCACGATCCGTCTTTCTCTTATTAGAACACTTAGAACAAGAGATATAGTGCGAGAAAATCGAGAGTATGTTGCGGCCGTCCCATTTTAGACGTGCTGTTTTGCCCTATCTCATCGGTTAGTAACAATCTTGCAGTCCGCTTCGCAGGACCGTTTGAATGCGGCAATTTTCGCTTTCCTAATGTTAACTGGCCACACTGAATGAAATTGTAGTTGCAGTTGTTACGTCTGTACGCTACACCCAATTCTGACTTCGACATGTTGTACTGACAAATTGGGGTAAAATCACTTAATGTGGATGGTCCATAACTCTTATATCATTGGATTAAGGTTGTGGGACTTATTTATGAAAGGATGTTATCGATACATATTTTTACACTTGACTGTACGTCTAGCTTGTATACTAAATATATGTATACAAAATGATCAATCAATTCAACTAAAATTATAACTAATGAATGACGAAATGGACCTCATTCACACCTCAGCATAGCATACACTAAACGCGACTTCAAGACGATTATGACATTGACGATTTGACAGGTGAAAATGACAACTGTTTTACAATGACACCTTACGTCACTTCAGTTTTTATTTCTAGATTTTTATTTCTAGATTAATTATATCAGTCTCTGATCTCTCTGATCCGACGTTCTCCGCAGCAGTGTCCGGCGCATGGAGCGCGAGTACCTAGTCACTAAGCGTGGTGGTGGAAGCATGGCGCGGCAGGAAGGGGCCGGCGCAGTGCCACCGCTGCCAGGCTTTCCGGCACTCCTCTCACGGCTGCCGCCGCCCAATACAGTGTGTCCGCTGCGCGGGGCCACACTACGCGGGCCAGTGCGAGCGGCCGCGACACCACGAGGGGACCTGCGCCAACTGCGGTGGCCACCACACAGCCAACAGCCCATCGTGCCCCACATACCAGCGTGAGGCACGCATAAAGAAGACCGGCACTGCTCCCATCACAAGCCGCCGCGGGAAGATCGTGCCCCAGCCGCGCTCGGTGGAGCCCACCGAAAATGCCCCCAACTCCCTCATGGCGAGGGCGAACGACGCGGCACCTCCGCGCCGCCGCCGCCGAGGGAGGGGCAAACGCGGCCAAAGGCAGCCCGCCACCACCACTGATACCGTCACCCAGACGACCACCGCCGCCGCCCAGCCCGCGACCGCCAGCACCAACACCGCCCCTGCGCTTGCTCCACTACCGGCAAGCCAATGGCAATAGGGACAGGGTGATAGATAGCGCAGTGCTCGGCGCTCTGCAGTCAGGAGACAACCCCGCCCCCATCATCCTTAGGGGACTGGCCGCCCTGTACCAGGATGGCTAGCTCCCCTAAGACCCGCCGGACCTGACCACGGAAGTTCTTGCAGCGCCGTCGGCTCGCAGGTCGCTCGCCGGGCCTCTCCCAAGTGAGTCCCACCCGGCAGGGCTTGACCTCGCCGACGGCCGAAGTAGATGATCCCGAACACCACTAGACATGGGCGAAATGTGTCACTTTAAAGAAAAGATTGAAATATATCTTTTGCTCTCTGGGATATGAATCACTCATTTATATCATTATATCCGTATATATCCGTATTCCGTCGTTCCGGTTAGTATCAGCTCTCGTCTCTCATGCGATGCATTGCAATGCGTTCACGGACTGATATATGAATTGGATTCATTTGATTGATTGAATGAATCAAGTACATATATAGATGACAGAGTCATTGAGTGAGCGAGACGGTGAGTTGCATTTGGCGTTAGCGCGACCGCGAATGCGATGCTAGGAGTGAGTGAACGGAGTGAGTTGTACGGATATACAGATATACGCCGATTCAGTCGGATATAATGAGTGATTCGTTCGTCCGCATGGATATATATCTTTTTTATCAATCACTCCTGAGTTACCCATCACAAAACACCACCAGACCTGACGGGTGTCACATTCACCCGTCCGTAGTAGCGGACGGCGCCCGACCCTGCCAAAAGCGGCACAGCCGCGCCAGGCTTTCCGAGCCCCTATAGGGGCTTGTGAGACGAGTGACGACCACGATGGACGACACGACTAGTGTGCTAGGGGGTCTAGGTCTAGGATGCAAAATCTGAAATAAATTGCTATTATTATTATGAACCAAACAATGTTTGTATGAACAGTTGAGGAATCTGGTGACCCCTTATAATCCTTCATGCTCACCATCGCCATCCAGCTGACTGACTCCTGGGACCTTTATCAGGTCGATCTGGTGCTACCTGTGTCCTAATTTAAAGTAGTAACATTGACATACATGGCCGCATTTGTTTACTGAAATAAAATTTTAATTTATTTCAGGTTTCCGGAATGGATGTCACGCTTGGAAGTTAAATAAAGAAGTTTATTTCAATTTATGCAGATTATTAAAATGATTATGGATACTCTTTGTTTATTTTATTTTATTCATATATGCCAAACCAAACTATTAACCAAATCTTGTATATGTTTCATGTGCTCCAACATGAGTAACTTGCCTAGACTGGAGTAACTTGCAATAGACAGTGCCCACTCTGCTGTACTCAATGACATGGTTTTATATTAATTATTCAACCGCAGCTGCAGTAAGTTTGGGATTGATTGATTGATTGGAATATTTGTCAAATAATGAACACTGTAATGTAAGTAGGTATATGGCAAAACTGACAGTTTCATTCCCATTCTGGTTGTGCATACACCTACATAACACACATTTATATATGTCAAAGTCAAAGTTATTTATTTGTTTATTCTTCAATGTAGGTATTACATGATAGATATTAATATATGTAATTTTATTTAGGAACATTTGTGATGTTTTAATTATTCCTGTCTGCTTCCTTTGTATGAACTGAAGTTTGGTGTGCTGGATGGAACATGACTTTCATGTGCTCTGCCTACCCTTTTTGTATGCTTCCTTTGGTAAAAGATCTGGAAAGAATGTAAATAATGGATATCAGTATTTCAGTATACTGAAAGATACAATAGGTACCTAACAAAAATGAGATAAATGTTAGTTAGTGGAGCCGCTGGCAAAGCTAGGTTATTTATACTAACATTATAATGAAGAAAAGTCTGCGGAATTGTAAGTTTGTATGTAAGGGGTAATATCCAAAAAAAAACAATCATTCATTGTGACGGTAGTGCCTTACTTGCCAGAATTTCATTTGCCTGAATTTCATATACCACTGTAGTCAATTCATTAGTTATTATTTTGTTTTTTAGTATTTGTTGTTATAGCGGCAATAGAAATAAATCATCTGTGAACACCTCAGCCAGCCAGCTGTCTAGCTATCGCGGTTCTTGAGATACAGCCAGGTGACTGACAGAAAGACGGACAGCGAAGTCTTAGTAATAGGGTCCCGTTTTCACCCTTTGGGTATGGAACCCTAAAAAAAACAGTATTTAGTATGGCGTTTAAATATTTTAACAAATAATATTCTTTCACTTAATAAAATGGATACCGAATGCCATACATATGCATTCGTATCATTCTGGCATCTAATGTTCGGGAAAACAAGAGTATGTCAATTAACTACTCTAGTAAATGAATCATTCGGGCAAATGAAAATCGGGCCAACGTGATTTAGGCAAATTAATATTCTTGGATATAAATTTCGGCCAAACATTAGACAACCCATTGTGACAGTGTCTAGGTCACCGAATTAGGAGACAGATAGATAATCAAGTTACCAATAAGAATTATACACAATACAATACCTATATTTATATTAGATCTATGTGTTACGGAATGGGTCTTAAATTCCCCAGTTTAGTAGCGATTGGAGTAACTAAGTATTTAACTACAAGACTACAACAAAATAACCTAACTAACGAAATGCAAGTTTACATATTATATTTTCCATAAGGTACTTACAATTTATCCAAATACGACTAGCAGTAGGCACCACTTCGATAAGAGTGGAGTCCCCTCCTCGCGAACTAATGATTTGCATTGAAAAATCTAGTTTCGGAGCTCTCCTTCATAAAATTTCACGACTTCTTTCGTCGGTGATTTTCACATCACGCATTTATTGAAATAAATGAGTATATCACTGCAACTAGCATTATTATCACTATGAAAAAAAATATTCACTCGCAATTTTGGCACTCGTAACTCGTAACGTGGATACAACACAATACCAAACAAATACCTATGCCAAATATGGCGGAATTTGTGTCATTCATTTGCATTTTTAAATACAAAATACGCGACAATCCGAATTTTGCGGATATATGTTGTCAATTCAAAATTGTTATAATTTTCCGTTCTTTAATATAACATAGGTCTCGATTGGATCCACGATACCTCTTGACGGCTAAATACGATATCACGCGCTAATTTGCAAGTGAAATAGTAAACTACAGACGTGACGGTATTCGTCGATTCGAAACCTCAAATTTGTGTCCCACGGTACCGAATGGTCGTGCGATCGAAAGTTGAAATTACGCATCGAAAACTAAGCGCGTGCGAGTACACGTCGACTCATGTAAAAAGAACCCTGGCGGCCATACTTTTTATATGGCCGCCAGGGCTCTTTTTACGTTTGTCGACCTGTAACATTTTCAAGCGGTTTTCGTAGTACAACGGCATCGTGAATTACGAATTCGATAGGTCGATTCGAAGCGCGTTAAGTCGATGGCACGTAACGAGTGTGTCATTGTCAAACTCATGGTAAGCGTACTGGTGACCGCAGAGCTGGCGCCTCTCTCGCGCAACGCATCAGCATTGCAATTCTGCGGGGAAATGCCGCCAGCATCCTCGGTACACTCGAGCGCCATTTTTAGATTTAACTTAGTTTTATTTTAATTTAGTTAATCTTAGTTATCATCTTGCATATACTTTTTAGTAACATTTGATTCATACATGAAGCCATTAATGATCGTTAAAAACCTTTCCTATTACTACTTCCTCACTCAATTCGACTGTCTCTCTCTCTGTCTGTGATTTTTGATGATAACGATGAAATTCTACTGTCATTTCCCAGAAATTTACATTTAGAACTACCTGTCATACAGTCGTCGTCAAAGAGATTTTTAATTTTTTCCCCATATTACAATCGCATAAGGTGCAAAAGTGTAACATAAATTTGAAGTCGACTGTATACCAACAGCCTGTCCTATACAGGGTACAAATGGTAGCCGGTCACTAATGAGCAATTGTTACAGAGTGGACCAGACCCATTACCGTAAATCGGGCAATAGACAGGGAAACAATGATGCGTAGGCTAAATCGAGCAAAAGTAGGTAGGTACCTAGTAGTAGAACTTAGCAGAATTGAAATTACTCTCAAAAGCAAACAGTTTTCATTTAGGAATGCTCACGAAAATTTCGATCCCGGTATTTGCGGGATTTAACACGTTCCCTGTGCATGGGACATATGTGTTACACTTCGAGGTATCAAAGATACGTGAGTGCTTCATATGTGCCGCACGACCCTGTATAAACTTAAGGCTTGATCAAAATGTGCACGTATGAGCTGGACCAATAATATTTGCTTGCACGTACCAATACCTACTAGAAAAAAAAAATTGTGAAAAGTCAAAATTTTGAATTTCCCGCTGCACCGGGAACGTGTTAAGATTCTCAAACCCGCAGGATGCATCTCGTCGTTAATTACATACATTTCCATTTTCTTCAATCCCGCAATGTCGCGCGGGGTCCCGCTTAATTTTCGTGCGGGATTGCTTGTAAGTAAGAAAGTAACAAGAAAGTAACATTTAGATATGCACCTCCCTACAATGCTCGCACTGATACATTTCATGCGGGATCCCGGTGTCCCGGTATTGCATCCCGTAGTTTTTATATTCTTTAGGGCAGTAATCCATAAGTCCCAATTTCAGACGGGTAGGTAAAATGTAGTACTCACAACGGGCGGTAATAAAGTAAGCGTCAGAGCACATACTGCACGTCAAGTACCAGCGATCTGAGAAATCCTTTGCTTTATCGCCCTAGGTGAATAATGTACTACTATTACGAGAAAACGCTCTAATCTGTCGCATCATTCATTTAAACGCGCCTTGATCCATATCAGATGCCCAACTCTGTAAAATTGTTAATGTATAAATTAATAATTATGTCAATCACCTTAGTTCATGTCCTTCTTGCGTAAGGGCGTAACTACGGTTGTGCGAGCGGGACAATAATATCGAGACGGCATTGATATAAAATAAAATGACCGTTTTAGTTGTAAAATGGTGGCTTAGACGCGTAGATAGGAAGTCGTTGACACACGAAGTGTTGATTGACTGATAAATTAAATTTATCTACTTAACGACGATACTATCGGAATTGGTTCGTTACAGTAATAGTGGGATTTAGTTTACTTTTGTCACTTGAGAATGGCGTTGCGGGCGGTAAAGATGAGATGGTTCACGCGTTTCCGTAATTGATTACTGTGGACGGAGATATAGATATGAGACAGAGAAAAGCGAATTTCATAGAACTAGTTTCCCAATCAATAGTATTCACCTCTGGTCTAGTCAGCTCTAAAAACAAGTTAAAGCGATATTGCATTCATTTATTTATCAATTTATTGTTTTTTTGTGTAGATAAAGGTTTTCGTGAACATGACACAGCTACACTAGATAGCTTAATACAAACTGCTTTGTGAGCGAGAAAGGCTGTCTCTTTCTAATTAGAACACTAAAGGCCTCCACCCACCGGACGCGTGTGCTGCGCGTGTGCTGCGCGTGTGCTGCGCGTGTGCTGCGCGTGTGCTGCGCGTGTGCTGCGCGTGTGCTGCGCGTGTGCTGCGCGTGTGCTGCGCGTGTGCTGCACGTGTGCTGCGCGTGTGCTGCGCGTGTGCTGCGCGTGTGCTGCGCGTGTGCTGCGCGTGTGCTGCGCGTGTGCTGCGCGTGTGCTGCGCGTGTGCTGCGCGTGTGCTGCGCGTGTGCTGCGCGTGTGCTGCGCGTGTGCTGCGCGTGTACTGCGCGTGTGCTGCGCTGCAGCTGCGCGTGTGCCGCGTTCGATGTGTTTGAAGTGTAGTTTCAATGCTTTACAACTTGCGCGTGTGCCGCGCAGCACACGCGTCCGGTGGGTGGAGGCCTTAAGGAAGAGACAGGTACTTTGTCTCGCGTTAGGCACTACGGTTCTTCGGTGCGGTTATTTTGGTAGTCAGACCGCGACATAATGTATAAGTATTATATTATTGCCTATTACAATAACAGTAATCAACCGCATGTATTCCAACATGCTAGAATTCCAAAACAATAACTAGTATGAAAACCTGTTTCTAAATATTTCACTAAAAGAAACAGACGTATTTTTGTTGTAACGTTTATTTATAAGATTTTTTTTTGTAACGAATGTCAAAAGAGGCTTCCTACACTTATTTTAATTTTTAGGCTCATCTACTCAATGCTTGTATTGGACAAGCTTTGAGTAGGTGTGTCATTGTAGTTAGTAATAGTAGTTAGGTAGTTTTTACTTATACCTTTTACGAATTGAAAATGAAACCTGCATTCATCTGCGAAGAATTTCCCATGTGAAGTCCCCAACCCGCACGGGATCAGCGTGGGTACTACTGCCCGTTCCCTCATCCAAAAGAGCCTAGGAGTAGGACGTATGTAGGCTGATTTATTATTATTTCATTTAATTTTATTTGCATATTTATAAACGTAATAAGCGGAAATGCTCAGTCAATGTATTACTTCGCTCGCATCGCATAAAACTAAACAGACGTTATAAATACATTTTAATTAGCAGCGTCCATCGGATCAGTCAGTTTCCGAGTCGATTTCCTTTGTCAACGTTGCTCAACCACCCGTGAGCCCTGCTATTCTGTAACTTGTTATAAGCTCACCTCACCGTTCACCTACAAATATATCTTGACGCCGCAATTCCTATTAATTAAGCGTAGATAGAGGTCTAGTTTCGTTGGGCATGACGCGTGAGGTTAGGTGCATTAGCGCGTCCTGAATAACAAACTAGAACCAGTCGATAAATCTTCGCGTACTTGGGTAATGCTGGGTACACACTGGGCCAACGAACAGCTCCATCTCGCTCTAACGAATAGCTACCATAAACATGCTTCGCGTATGTATGCTCAGTTTGTACTCAGCATTAAGCGACGATGGGAGGATGTAGCGATAAGTCTGCGTAAATTCACTAAAACTGGAGTGAATGGAACAAACAAAATCATGAAGGATTTTAATTGTTTGTACCTATTCCCATTATTTGGATATATATTTACGCATTATATGCTACTTGGCTGTATATTTGAATGTTTATCAGAAATCAAATCACAAAAAGTACCTTATACTCACAGTATTACATATGTAGTTAAATTACTGTGCTATACAAGCGTGCCTGCTCCTATACTGCCGTATCTACACTGCATTCATCCTTACTTGTCTTATTTGGTAAACAACATTCTAACCTCAAAATGCATCTTTTTAGGATAGAATAGCAATTTTGTGAGTATTAGATCATGCCGAGACGACTTTTCGGACATCACTTCACTATTTTTTTGTTTAGCAACGCTTTTTTTACGATAAAATAGCTGATATAGTCTAAAAAGATACATTTTGAGGTTAGAATGTTGTTTACCCAATAAGACAAGTAAGGATGAATGCACTGTAGCAGTTATTGTACTTTTTCTAAAACAGCGAACTAAATTCCCGCCATCGCCTCCATCATGGAAACAGCCTTATGTGCACGTACTAAAATCGCCGCATGTGGCCGCGCAATGTGACATGGTTTCACGCGCTTCGTGATATGGTAATTTTGGTTATAGCGGAAAAGAAGACCATTAAGTATAAGGTTAATCAGTTACAGTCTCTTTACGTGTCTGTTTGGGTGTGGCAAGCTTCATTCCAATTATTTTTTTACGACTCTGTGAATGATTAAGAACTATTTTACATGAAGCAGAGGTTTAGATGTCCGAAAGCGTGAACGGGAAAGTTTTGGAAAACAATGTAGTACGCAGTTATTTCTGCTGCAAATAATTGTGTAGGTTTACGTAAGAAATACATAAATCTAATCTGCGAAAAAATGTATCAAGAAATTAACTACTTAGTAAACGGCCATTATCTTATAGGAAACCGAAATGATGATTTACTCGATAGAAAAAAAACAATTTTTATTTTTTTCTGCAAATAGGCCACATGGGCACTTTTACAAGTCAAAGTTATTATTGGTGCAAAGTCATACATCATTTAAAAGAAAATGACAGAATGTCATTCATCAGGTCAGGGGTTTGCAAAATTAAAATTATTCAATTTTTCACTTCTGCCGGCACTCCCGATAGCTATATCCATGTTAATATTGTAAATCGGAAAGTGTAGGTATGTGTGTGTCTTGTTTGTGTGTCCATCTTTGGAGATAGTTGAAGGAATGGAGAGTGACATAGGATAGTCTTTATGCCCGAAATCATCCCCTAAGGGGGGGGTAAAAGTTTATATGGAGCTGCAATATAAAAGACTACCACGCGGACGGAGTCGTGGGCAGAAGTTAGTTTTTTATAAAAGACTGAACAGTCAGTGACCAAAGTTACCACCTTAGGGTCAGCGGCGACAGAGCCTCAGATTAAGCTCACCTCACTGGTTCAATAATAGCTTATATGTACAAATACAAATACAAATTATATATTCTGCAAATAGGCCACAAGGGCACTTTTACATGTCAAACGGTAATTTACAATAAAAGTATAATAATCTAACACAATAATAATTTAAAATTCGCACATTAACCCGACGAACGCGCGTCGTCTGTAGAACAATGTGTAAAGGGCTTATGACTCAACTCCGCTCCCTAATTAGCATGCTAAATTCAGGTAAGTGTCATAAGCCCTTTACTATTGTCCGTTAGTAACACACGTGTGTTACTAGCGCGTCCGACGGGTTAAGGACTGATATAACAACACACTAAATGTCACAAAGTTAATGAAAACAAAACAAAATATGACCATTACATTCGATAAGTATAAGGTCTGTGCATTAACAGAAAGTTAATGATATTAATTCAGTATTCCAGAGATGTATAAGGTCTCTGAGCGTCCAAATACAATTATTAATTATTCAAATGTTCGTAGAGATGTATACGGTCTCTAAGCGTCAAAACAAAATAATAAAAAAAGGAATATTAATGTAATATTGTCAGTGATGTACAGTGTCAATAACAATAATAATAATAATAATAATCATTTATTTCGGATACTAGTCCATATTAACAATAAAACGTGTCAAGATCGGAATGACGTCTCTCGTCAATACGATAATAATAAAATAACGCTAGTATTTAAGTAGTTAGGTACTATGCCCTTGCAAGCATGAACAGTCCGGACTCCACAAACAGCACCCGATCACGAGTATGCCGCATATCTCAGCCATCGCCTCCCTCAACCATATGTTAGGGAAGGTGGCGACCCGATCAACGACGCCACCGTAAGCAAAGCCCTTTAAGCGAGCATGACATATTCAAGCCACCGGACAGTGTTGAAAACAAAGATTAATAAGCGACTTGCTCGGCGAGAAACAGCATTACGTGCTCTCACACTATACTTAAACTCATCATCCTCGTAACGTTATTCCCGGTTGGGCCCAAAAGGAGCCCGGGTTCCTCTGACACCTAATCCCAAGATTTGACATGAGCACTATAGTTTTACGAAAGCGACTACCATCTGACCTTCCAACCCAGAGGGAAAACTAGACCTTATTGGGATAAGGCCGGTTCCCTCACGATGTTTTCCTTCACCGAAAAGCTAATAACGGTAAATATTCCGTACACAAGTTCCGAAAAACTCATTGGTCAACCGGGATGATTCGATCCCTCGATCGCCGCTTGACAGACGCATGCCTGAACCTATAGGCTACCGTAGCGTAGCTTTATACGTATATTTAAAATAGGTATTAAAGGTAATAAATAGAAACACATATACTTTTGCATTTACACAGTTAGGATGGATTATAAGGCACCTTCCTGTTTTGCAATCGTCCTCATGTAAAAATATCCCGACAAGCATTGACAAACAGTATAAAATTATTACCCCAATAAATCACACCATAAATCACTCCTAAAAGACTACCGTATGGTACCGTCATCAACACTGCATTCTGGGATAGGTCAAGATCGGAAACTCCCCCATTACTCTTTCAAGCGCCTCGTAAATTATATTAAGGGATCTTAAGTGTTTATTTTAAATTATGACACTCGTTTACGAAATGACACAGTTACTTTAACACAACTCGTTACTTATGACGTTTTTCAACAAAGAAAAGTTGTACGCTAGGATTATGAAAGAGCGTATGTCATTTGTTATTTCTATTTAGTTACATCTCTGAATATACAGGGTGGAATAGTTAAGTGTTTATTTTATGGAAAATCATAGTGGCATGATATGCGAAGCATTTCTTAAAGGCAAATGAACTAGGAAACAAAAAGAATTAATCTTGGGACATAGGTAGGTATGTATTATAAATTTTATTTTGTTAATTTGTCAGATATAAAACACAAATTCTTAAAACACAACTTTGGGCCTGAATTAACTTTCTTTTCAGTAGTAGGTAGTGTAGGTACCTACCTAATATTAAGAATTATGGTATGGTAATGTGGATATTCCAAACTTTCCAAAGTACCATCGTAATATCAAAATCCTTATTTCCAAATCTATTTGAATAGTCTATTAATTATTACTGATCATTATTCTCATATTTAGATAACAGTTTTATCAAATAAAAAAAAACATCCATAGATGTTCTAATTAGGTTAAAAATAAGTAACCGCTGAAACATATCAATCAATCAAATCAATCAAATATTTATTTCATTACAACATACATATGTTATTGGTAGAAAAAATGGGTAAAATATGGGTTAAATTCGTATGTACCTATCTCAAATTCACACAAAGACTTCAAACGCCTTTTTGACGTGTTTCGCTATTTTCTACTAAATATAATTTCATTTAATAAGCACGCATCAGGCGGCGCTAAGTCTAGACACCGAATGTCCATTAAAGTCCCCACCACTAGTTGACACTCCATAACACAAGCGTTAACGAAAAGGGTAAGTACACGAAAATAAACCATAATAAAACTATTTATACCCCGTTACGCCCAATCCACAATCACAGTTAAAAGAGATGAAACGTCTTTGCATTATGAATATACTTATGACCTTTTTATCTCTCGTTCTAACAATTTGTCAAAGCGCGTATAATTCGGTCGTCGCGTACGCAAGTTTTACGAGGGAAAGTTGGCACAAGTTGACAGCTGAGGCGGGAAGAGTCGATAAATTAATAGATGCATTGCCTATTGTAGTAGGTCAAAAAGTCGTGTACCCCTTTCCGACTTTGGTTTATTTGGGTCAATCAAGTTTTTCTTGTTGTTATTTCCTGTAAACCAGAAGACAACAGCGACAGTCTCTTTGAAAAAAATATTTAAAATTGGAATCCTATCATACTAAGGAAATACCCCACTATTATCAACATCACAAAAACTATTATGACCTGATGACCTGGTAAAAGTCGTGGGAGTCCGCTGGATGCGGGTGGCGCAGGACTGGTCATTGTGGCACTCTTTGGAGGAAGCCTATGTCCAGCAGTGGACGTCTTTCGGCTGATATGATGATGATGATGATGAAAAACTGTTATCAACATAACAAAAACCGGCCAATTGCGTTACGCGCAAAGTAGAGTGTTGCGTAGTTGCCCGTCCTGTTTTAGTTACATCGAAGTACGGTGCGATTGCGTTGGCCAAATTTGTACGAAAATTGGCCTTTCCAAGTACATATTAAGTTGGTCGACTATTTCTCGGTAACTACCAATGCCTACTAATCCGTTTAATTTTTCCTTTTAAATTAATTATAAGTACTACTACCACGTTTTTTTCACTCCCCCTGTAGTAGCCATTTAGCCGGCAGGGGGGGGGGCATGACTCGAACATAAATTAGAGCTTTAAAGCCCAATACATCACAAACGAGTTGAAAAATGGATTTCAAGAAATTTTAACGAGAAAATTTCTTGAGAGAAAAGTCTTTAGATGTAGGAGGGGTTACCTAAATATTTTTTTTTTCCATATTTAAGATTCAAGATTAAAGATTTTTATTTGCAAGAACACGAGTGGTACACACTTTATTCTCTACTGTTTTGTTGGCGTGATTGTGATTTATATACCCAATTACAGTTTTATAGTTGTAAGGGTTACTGAGCCAAGCCGAAGACGGACTTGTTGACTACGGAACCCATAAAAAAGTTAAGTGGATTTAAACCAAACAAATTCATAGTTAAAGAGTGAAAAAGGAGACGTAACTTAACCATGGCAACGAGCAGTTGTCTGACCGTGCAGGATCGACGAATTAAGTACGTAAAAATTGGTCGCAAACCGCTGTTAGAGCTGTCAGATCACATGTTACAGATATTTATTATACAAACACCTAGGATCTGGGACATTTACGAATTCACCGCCCTAGTTTCATAATGTACTATTAACTCCTTCGTAATTGCAAATATGTTTTTTCTAGAGGTTTATAGAATTCCTTATTCCGAATAGCACCGGGAAACCCCAAAAAAGTCAGTCGCACATCGCTTGCGCACAGCAATCAACATCTCAGCGCGGGGCGGCTGCGCCCGCGCTCCTTGATTTATCCCCGCGCTGCTCTTGAAATCGTCCGGTCGCGCCAGGCCGAGAAAGCTAGAGTTTGTGTATGTCTGTGCAACTTGATTTTACCACACTAAACACCGTGTACCCGATTTGTATCACGTGTTTTGATGCTGATTGTTTGCGCCAGAGAAACAATCTGTGCTTATTTAGTGCCTATTACACACTAATTTACACCAAATAGATGTTTTTGTAGGACATTTTTCACACTTTTTGTTTGCAGAAGGTGGACTGGACTGATGATCTACAGGTCGATCATGTAATCTCAATGGAGAAATTACAGTTGTTGGTGACCCGCAGGACAAACATATTATTATAGCCCATGACGGCTAAGACCATTCCGAATATCAAATCTTTAAACCGGAGAACCATTTTTTGGAGTTGTTACGGAGATTGCCCGTACGTTACATATACAAATACATACTTTTATTTTATTTATTTCAAAAGGTACATAAACCAGACAGTAATCTAAATAAACAAAGAAATGCATACGAGTAGACACTTATGACTATAATGACTATAATGACACTTATAGCTATGATATATAATTTAGAAAATAAACATGTATACATGTATTTATGAGAAATAAATATATTTGTTTACAAACGAAATTTAATGTTGAATAAAATTTAATTAAGTACTATGAAACTAAAGTGATAACAAAAGGTAAAAACAAACACTTGTGCATTTACCAGTTATTGAAAAAAATATATGTTAAAAGTAACTATCTGTGGCTAAATAAACAGATTGTTTAAATTGAGCAATTTTTGAAACATAAATGTCAAGATCCTTACAGATGCGTACCAAATCATTGAATTCCCTACACATGCGAACAATTGGATTATAATATGAGGTATTATTTCGATATACAGCCAGAGTAAAAGTATTTGGAGAACGAATCCTGTAATTTATGTTAATATTCAGAAGCGACAATAGATAAGGGGAATCAATATGAGAATGGATAATTTTATATAAATAAAGAAGATCAGACCGCTTACGTCTTACTTCTAATGATGTGACATTAAAAACTTTGCCATACGAGTACGCTGCCTGAGACAGACCGTCCATAATGATAACGAAAGCATAAGGTTTTAAGAAATTTTCTTTGCACACTCTCGATTTTATTAGAGTGTACAGGATAAAAAGGCGACCATATTACAGATCCATATTCTAAAACACTGCGTACCAAACTATAATAAATACCAATGTGTCTGTACTACACTGGCTATATATATATACACGTTGATTTTTTAATTCGTGATCAGGAATACATTTTTCTAATTCTGTAATTGATACCGAACACGATTAACTCGAAGGTTCCTAAAACAAACGTTCTTTTTTCTGAATAAAACTGAATAGAATGTCAATGATTTTGAATTTTACAGTGATTCCTCACTGTAAAATTCAAAATCATTGGCACTCTACGATTACAGTCAACTTTAAATTCAAAATATAACTATAATCATAACAAGATAAAAAAAGGGTTTTTTATGGGCTGAGTGCAAATTTAGCGATACCAAATAGAATCTCTACAATTTTAAATACAAATAAAAAATTGCAAACGTAGCATTTCACGACCAAGAATTTACGCGATTTGCAATATAACGCTTCGTAGGTACTGAGATAATGCTTGGCGTCATAATGTCAATTTGCTGCTATGTCAATTTGTGTGAGCAGTTTCGGCTGCGGCCACCGAGGGTCCGCTCTTGACCCTCGTTTTTATATTTTTACGTGCTCTAATTGTAGTTAAACCCATACAAACATTTTATCCATTCGGGAAACTGGTTCGAATGGCAACGTGTGTTTTGCCAAGTAGCCAATAGCTTGAAAAAGACAAAAATTAAAACGACTTTAGCTTAATATGACTGACATAGGTTTTTTAAAAATAAATGAGCAATATAGAGTAAACGATATCATACAGAGAACAAATATAATAGAAAAATAAACCTTTACTTCATTGTCTGAAACCAAAACAAGACTCGAACTTGCGACCTCTGTATAAAATTGCGTTCTTTATTATTTTGTGTTTATAATTTGATTCGTCCACGTTAAAAGAAAGACAAATAATTCATAACGAAAGACAATAATTTCGTTAAAAAGTATAAAGGTAATCACTGTCATACAGTGCAAGTAATGTACTGCTACAATTTATGACAGTAAAATTTTGTTAATATTTTACAGCCATTCATACGTACGGTATATTACGGTACAGTATATAAAGTATGATTTTATGTGATAGGTAGGTTTAGGAACCCACCTATCACATAAAGTCATATTTTCAGGAAAATCCTTAGGTTCCATTAGACTTCCGTGTATTATTCATAAATACCCGGTTTCTGTATCATATTTATCATTTATACAGCTCAGCTATTGTAATTACTACTACCTATTTAGACATAGAATAGCTAAATGCTAAGCAATTTAATTAGTCCAAAAATAATTGATAAGGGCGACCTAATTTTTTTCTATTAAAAATCTGCTTTTGTGTTTTGTAAAAGCTACATTGCCACTAAAGGTAAAAAATATATATTTATATGCGCAACTTACAAAAACTTTTTTAACAAGGCCTCTATTTCAAATACAGATGCCATCTTAAATAACATTAAACAAACCCTAATTAGACTAATTACATTAAAACACATTCTCACCTGCCAGCAACTCCATAAGACTTCCTAAAAACATTTGACAATCATCACAAACACACACAAGCACCTTTGAAACCGCACAGTTAATCGTTTAATCACACACTCACTCGTGAAAATCGATGTTCGATCTGTATCGAAAATCGTTTGTATCGATTCGAGCAGTCGATACGTGCTCACGGGGGGCGAGTTTGGACTGCACTGTAGTGCGGACGCGTGGCGTGCTTGAACTTGGCAATGTTAAGCTTTGCATGGACTTAGGATTAGTTTTGTAGAGATGCCCCGAAATTCGCCGAAAGCCGAATGTGTCTAGCCAAAGCTGATGAATACTGGTCTGGAAGTTTTAGTTAATTCGGCAATATTTGACCGAATAGTTGATTTATGATTTGACTCGTTTGTTTTTTTTTCCTACCATTTTTAAATTAGGAAAGGCCTATGGACGGCTGCGAGATGAGGATGATGATGATTTTTAAATGACAGAGATGTGTTATACGGGCTCATATAGACGTACTTACGTACTAGGTATCATATCTACTAGGTGTCAAAGCCGATCATCTGTGTCGACTTCACTGAAATCAGACTGAAAAAGGCAATTTCAATCACAAAAAATGCATGCCTCTTGTGAAAACAAACAGATGCGTATAGGTACAAACCTCTCTCTTTCGAGTTCGTTTTCTTTTAGTTTTGGATTAGTATTCAGTACCTCATATTATGAATATGACATATATCTGATATTAATAACAGATCTCTGAGAATATGGAATGCAGTTTTAAAAATAAGTTTTACACAGAACGAATACAATTTCATAAGTTTTATTATTTAATATATTATTATATGAACGTAGTTTTGCCTACATCTACATTATAGTAACCAACAATATGGGCATACTATCAAAATTCCTTAATGGTGGAACAACGACAACGTTTTCATGTTTATTTTTGTTTTTTTAGTAGCCAGCCTATAAAGCCTAATTTTTATCGTTGTTTTATTTTTATGTTATGAACTGAGAAAACAATACCTGAATGTTATAAAAATGTTTTTTAATACAGTAACGCTGTCATTCCCCTTTAACATTCTTGCACTAAAACTCATAATTCTCCTTTAAACCACAACGTGCGCACTTCCTCAAAGGTAACCTCAACAACAAATGAACATCACTACGGTTCTCAAAGACCACGACATATAATGCTGGCACGTAGTACCTTACATGGTTGGTATAAAGGCTGTTTCAGCTTGTATTCTAACTTATCTGTGTACTCCTGTGAGGTATTGTTTCATGTCTACCTGCGCAGACGTAATTGAACTCATTGTAGTCAGCTTTGCACTTTGCTAGGGTGAATTGGTTTTTAAGGGTTCCGTGGCTAATTTAACAATAAAGCATGTTAAAACACGAGCTTTTTACTCTTTAAGATAATAATAAATGTATCACAAAAACTATGTAGGTACAGTCGCCATCAGATTATATCGGTGCGGCCAAAGTGAAATTTTATGCCTCTCAATAGAGACGAGTTCAGATATTTGTGAGCACTTTGGCCGCTCCGATATATCTGATGGGGTATGGGGACTGATGTATTATTTAGTTATTTTATGCAGAGGAATCCTAACAATAGTTTGGTTATCAGTAACACGTGGCAAGGATCATCACGGGTTGGAAAGATTAGGACAGTTTGGTGCGTGGTAATTTAAAAAGGTATTCTCAGGTGTTATTCATAAAATCATAAAACTGAACAAACCTCTGTTAAATAAAATGTGTTTTGTCCTTTCCTTACAACCACAAACGCTCTAGTGATAGATAAAGAGACGAAATTTAATAAAGTAGGTTTAATTGATCGACGTTTGTGAATAAAGGCGTCTGTTACTTTTTATTTTAGGTAATACTTGGGTAGTCAGGCTAGCGTGTCTGTCTGGTAACATTTTCAGTAGGTACGTTGAATTCCCTCCATGATTGATATTATATCGATTGTAACATTTGTAACTGCCCTATTTTTTTTTCTAAAAATTCCACTGGTTTCCGATACGGTTTGTCACTCATTGGAATAATCGCGGGACATTGTAAGAAATTGTCCGAATATCGTGCAAAATCACGAGCCCATCCAACCTAGCGACTTAAATCCAATTCTGAAGAAAAAGTGAAAGATTTCCAATATCTATACAGACAAATTTCACCACATTCAAAAACATCACCACACGCGTCTTATGTCAGTACCAATACAGACTGTTTCTAGATATTTAAAAGGTTGTTTGTATATAGTAACAGTGTGTGTGTAACAGGGTCTCTGTGACAGAATAGTTCGGTTCTTCAACATGAATGGGGCACTCAGCAACGAGCAGTACGCCTACCGAGAGGGCCGATCTACAGTGAGCGCAGCGCGCAAATTACTCGCAACTGTCCTGGAAAATTTAGAGGCAAGAAGGTACGTTGCCGCGATTTTCTTTGACCTTTCTCGCGCATTTGACCTCGTCGACCATAAACTTATAGCTGTGAAATTAGAACACTACGGCATACGCGGCAAGGCCCTAGATATAGTAAAGTCCTTTTTATCAAATCGTAGCCAAATAACAGAAGTGGATGGTGACAGGTCCGTGTCAGGATCTATCGGTGACAGATCAGTTCCCCAAGGCTCCAACGTAGGAAATGCTGTATTTGCATTGCTTATGAACGACCTGCCATTCCCTAGTGCAATCGTAAAGTTTGTGATGTACGCAGACGACATTTGTGCGATTGTGCAAGGATGCGATCATGAGGAACTGCAGAGTAATATTAGGGATGTTACACTTAAGTTACAACACTGGTTCGACGTCAATGGCATGCAATTGAATATAGGAAAAACGAACTTGATACATTTTTCACTTAGCTGTTTACCGCAGTCGACACTCGATGTCATTGTCAATGATGATCGAATCGAACCGGTGCACCATGCTCGTTATGTAGGTTTCACGTTTGATAAAGGTTTGCAATGGGGGGAGCACATTGACACCCTATGCGCAAAACTGAACTCCGCCTACTACGCTATATTGCGTCTAAAGCGGACGCTAACACAGCAAAACCTAATGACAGCATACTATGCCTACTTCCACACGCACCTAACCAGTGGGATAGATTTATGGGGCCTGGCGGCTGACAGAGACAGACCGTTTTTGCTGCAAAAAAAAGTTATTCGCATAATAAGTGGGGTCCCTCCGGATGAGACGGCCAGACAGCTCTTCATTCGCCTCAGAGTCTTGACAGTGCCTTCACTCTTTATTTTCGAGGTGGGTAAGTACGTAAGAAGGAACCCAGAGGAGTTCCCCAAAGCAAGGAGTAACTCCGCAAGGAGGAAACCTGGTCTGGCCGTCCCCGCGCATAGACTACAGAAAACTGGCAAGTCACTCAAGATAATAGGCGCTAAAATTTTTAACAAGATTCCAGAGGCAATCAGAAACGTGGACACGGAACGTCAATTTATAAACAAGCTTAAAATGTACTGCTCGATGAAGGCTTATTACACAGTAAACGAGTTCTTTGATGAATAAAAGTAACTAAAAAAAAAAAAAAACGATAAAAATTGTTCTTAACTGCAACCTATTGTAACTTTTAATGGCACTGGTTAATAATTCCTGACTCGATAATTGAAAACTTATATACCTATTGTCTTTAATATAATTCATTTAGAGCATAATTTTAATTCTAATCTAATGTTGACAGTGTATGATTAGTACCAATAAATAAATCTATCTATCTATCTATCTATCTATATGTATACTGGCATCCGCCCTCGACTTCGTCTACGTGGACCCAGGGTAAAAACTATCCTATATTTAAATCGGGGCTATAAACTATCTTTATGAAAAATTTCATCCAAATCGGTTGAGCCGTTTATGCGCGATGGAGTAACAAACATCCAAACACTCGCATTTTTTTTAATGACATAAATATGTTTAACATTTATTTAACTTAAATCCATAGACATAATTGTTTATTATCTACACAAACATAACTACAAGAAAATATAAATAATAAATAAATAAATATAAGGGGGACAATCTTACACTAATCGACCTATAGTCCCATAGTAAGCTTAGTAAGGCTCGTGTTATGGTTGCTAATATAAACTTAGGCAATAAAAGAAAGATAACTAACTCAGCCTTACTTTCTGTGAACCAAATAAAAATAATTCAAATTCATACGAATTCGTCAGACAAGTGATAGGAATGCAATTGGAACATTAGGAAACGTGTCGTATTACTGTTGTGTAACATTGTCGGTGGATATCGTACGGGTATATTTAGCTTACTGCCTAAATATAGTGGTTGAGCAGGTGTAACGAGGGTGGATATATTTTTGAAAGAATCTGACTTCATTCGTCTCACCGTCATCATTTTCAGCCTGTAATCACCCATTGCTGAGCATAACCCTCGAGTACGCCTGCACTTATCCCGGTCCCGTGCTAGTCTCATCCAGAACCCATGGTCTTTTTACGTCTTGAATCCATCGACTGGGCGTCTATCATGAGACGGCCGCGACATACGAAGTGTTCTAAAAAGAGAGAGACGGATAGTGCGAGAAAAATCGAGAGAGCTCGCTCGCCGTCCTAGTGGTCAACCGACGCTTCTTTTTCCTGTGGTGTGTCACTGATCCGTCAAACTACATAATAAGTTTAAGTCAAACATGACATGTTTGGTATCACCTTTTTTGCCTACGGTACTCTTTCATTCCCAACCATCGACTACTCGTTGAGGGATATCTAATGATCACAAACATAATGGGTTATCTTGTGTACCTAGTTTATGACTTGATGTGGCCACCTTCTGTCTCCATCATCAGATCAGCTTGGTGACGCCAAAATATTGCATTGTCACTGAATTTACATAAGTAGGTATGCCAAATTTCCGCTCAATGTGATGCTGGCAGATGGATAACAATGTTTTGCAACGAAGGACAACTTACGAACATGGCAATTTAATGCTTGCCATACAAAATTAGGCTTGATCCTTAAATTGATTATTCTAATTTATGAACTAGTGAAAATCATCGTGAAGGTGGGTGGTTTTAATATTAATGCCGTCTCGGAAAGATTAGCATCGGCAAACATTAATCCATATTTAGGCATTTATTCATCCGCTTAATTACTTATCTCGATTATAATTTATTATTGATTAATTATAATTTATGAGCGGTTAGAATCAATATTTAGTAACATCTGTAGCGTGGTCTCTTTATCAAGATGTTTGGGAAGGGAGCGTTACCTAAATAATCCACACTTATTCTACTAATAATATAATGCGAATGTTTGGGTGTTTGATACTCAATCGCAATTTAACAGCTTAACCGATTTCACTGAAATGCTGTTAGATAGTTCAAATTCTGGATTAAAATAAAGGATAATTTTTATCTCGATGTCGCGGGAGGTAGCTAGTTATTATTAATGCAAAAGTAACTCGGTTTCTCTGTCTGTTTGTCAATTACTTTTTGACGCTTTAAAGCGCTGAACTGATTTAGTTGATGGTATGGAGATAATGTTGTGAAGTTATGACGACCGCTTTAGCCTAGTTGGTAGTGACCCTGCCTGCGAAGCTAGAGGTCCTGGGTTCGAATCCCGGTAAGGGCATTTATTTGTGTGATGAGCACGAATATTTGTTCCTGAGTCATGGATGTTTTCTATGTATTTAAGTATGTATTTATCTATATAAGTATGTTTATCGTCGTCTAGCACCCATAGTACAAGCTTTGCTTAGTTTGGGGCTAGGTCGATTTGTGTAAGATTATCCGCAAATATTTTTTTATATTTTTTAATATTAATGTTTTGAGGACGCTGATAGTTTTTCTCCGAGAAATCATGTCTTATAGGGTTGATTGGAGATTGAGTTTGAGTAGTGGAAAATTCTATATAAGAGTGCGATAATAGATACTTGCTGAGCCTGAAAGTTGTCAGCCTAATACGAAGATTTCTGAGATAATATGTAAAGATGGTCGTTCAGTGCCATAGTTTTACATTTCAACATTAAAATTAATTGTTCTGCAAGTAGGCCTCCGAGGCAATTTTGCAATGCATCGTTAGGTACTCATTGAAATTTACCTCACCTCACTAACCGTCCCTCTGAAGAAAAAAAACTGTGTGTGAAATGTATTACCCACGGGCCACGATCTGTTATAATGTTATAAATTACGCTCGAAGTTCAAACGTATAGTGGTTGACGAGTTGGACTGTAATAATCTTAATCACTACGCAAACGTCCATCCATTTGGACGCATCGATTTATCGCCGAGACTTATGACGCACGCACGACAACGAGCAAGTGACAAGCTACGTGGCGCATCCATGAATATATGCATAGTCAAAATATTATGTCGATCCATTTGGATGCATCGATTCGGCACCGATACTTATGGCGCGGTGCGGCGCCTAGGTGAATGTCTAGCTTTAAACTTTACATTTGTATACTATAAAATCTTTGCTGTTTTGACTTCTATCCGATTAATTTGACACTATCTGCGCGATAATGGTCACGCTATGTTCAACAACAACTATCAAAATGTCGTACCATGTTCAGTTTTGATTAAAATCTGAACTCTATCGTTCTAAAATACGATTGCTTTTATCATAAATATTTTAACGAGATTGGTGGCTTTGAAAATTGCGCGATTGTATGAAATATGCATAGGGCATGAAGTATTAGTTCGTTAGTAACAGTAGCAGTACAACAACTTCTTTATCGATAGTATTGACGACTTCGATCGCATTCCGACAGCATTATAATAGTGTTGATTAATTCATTATATTGTATTCTGATAGATTTATTTCCCCCCGGTACAATTGCGAATAATATTGTAAGCCAATCTTGCTCTCAGTATCAAATAAAACTCCATCTAAGAGCCCTTGCACATCTATCGTTTTTGCCGGCCTAGTTGTAAATTTATTTTATTCAATAATGGAGTGGGAAAAGTGATAAGCACTAGTTCGCGAAAACCAACTTTCCGCGCGCTAAACAGCTACGTAAAGTAGCAATTTTAGAGCAACTGTATTAAAAAAGAAGTATTCTTCCCACAGCACACACAACAAAGTCACGTACGTGTGACATAGCGCCGGCGCCTGGAACAATATTTATCTGTCTTTGTCAATAACGCCACGGCGACAACTCCGTAAACTGTCATTTAGGTGCTCAGCTGATTTTCCAGCGCAAAATCAAACCAAAATTTAAGCCAATCTCATTTCTACAACAGTGTGTCGCTCTCGCACATACCTAGCTATGCGTTGACGGAAAAGGGAGAGATACAGAGTATTAGTATGCATTTCAATGTCCACGCATTCCGAAATTGGTAAAGATATACAGTGCCGCTATTTCCTTGTCTGTGTTTGCAATTACTTGATCGTTTTAATAAAAGACACGATGGTTAACGAAGATTAGTGTGTTTCAGCGTTTTCACAAACCTATTTCACTTCCACTGGTCTGGTTGTTGTGACATTTTGTAAAAGTATGTAGATCTGCAGTGTAATTGCATAACACTACGAACTCGCGTTAGAAATGTTAGGCAATCGTGCTGATTACACTTCGTTGGCCGCTCACTTGCTTGTGGTAACCGCAGTTGCCAAGTTCGCGCACCCCTAAATTGATGGTGGGAACTGAAGGTTGCCAAGCGAAGTACTCTTAATGAAAAATAGAAAGCAATTTCGGCTACCTTTCAAGTGAGCGGTTTGTCACTGGTCGCTAAGAGCCATGGATGTATTCACTTAGTAAATGGTAAAAAGTACATACGAAATAATTATTTAAATGAAAAAGTCTTAGTAATTATACAAAAACCGATTGTTTGACTTTATTTACACAAAAATCATCACTTCGTTCTTGTCTAATAATACTTTAAATATCTCTGTATAATTGTTGCCAGAATAAACACAACAAAAATACTCGTTAGGTTATGGGAAAATTTTACAATTGACCCTTTTATAACGAGTATTTTTCATTTTTGGGATCAGTTTTACAGTTTAATTTGTGTTTCGCAAATATGAGTGCCCAAAAATTGGAGCGCTTTAATATTGAGAAGCTACGCGGACTTGACAATTGGCTGGTATGGAAATTCGATATAAACCTGCAACTTACTATGCACAAGCTGCAAGATATGGTGAAAGGCGTCGAGACTCTCCCTGTACCACCTAGAAAAGAAGCGCCGGCTGACGAAATAGCAAGTTATCCAAGGAAACTTACCCAATATGAAGATCGTGACGCATTACTCCAATGTATCATCGGCTGTAGCGTCTCCACGGAACCTAAACGTCATATACTCACTGCTAAATCCGGTAAGGAGATGTGGGATTTACTTCACTCAGTTTACGAGCAGAAGAATGACAGACGACTAGATTTGTTGTACTGTCAGTTGTTCACTTACACGAAAGATGAAGCTGACGACATAGCCACGCACGTTTCTAAGCTGCAGGCATTATGGCAACAACTCAACGACGAATTAAAGGAAGAAGGATCTCTCCCTCAATCATTGTTAATGAACAGGATACTGAACACGTTACCGTCAACATATCTTGAGTTCAAGAATGCTTGGGAGTCCGTGCCTAAGGAGAATAGGAGTATTTCTATTCTTATGGAGCGTCTGCGTCTTCATGAACAGCGCCTCGAAGACCTGGGTACTAACCCTTCCACTTCCTCGTCAACGTCTGACAACGCTCTTTTGTTGAACAAAAAGAAAGTCAAATGTTCACATTGCAACAAGATTGGACATACTAACAAACAATGCTTCGTCCTCAAGAAATTGAAGAAAGGAAATAAGAGTAACGAAACCGTTCAAGATGATGGTGACGCATTCCTATCTCGAATTGATGTCTCAAATTCAGAATTTATAGTCGATTCTGGTGCGTCTCACCACATCACGTCTAACGCCAATTGGTTCAGGAGCTACTCACCTTTCGATAAACCAAGAGCTTTGCGACTTGGAGATGATCGGGCTATGTATGCATACGGCCAAGGAATTATAGATGTTGAAATGTCTGTACTAGGCAAATGGAAACGTGCTCATCTAAACAATGTTTGGTATGTACCTCAAGCTGGACAAAATCTATTCTCAGCGGGTTCAGCCTTGGACCATGGTTATATAGAGGTAGCTGACAAGGACAAGCGTATCTTCAAAGATAAAAGCGGCCAAGTTAAAGCTGTCAGTATCAGAGATGGTAATCTGTATAGACTTTTGATGAGAGTAACAACTGTCAATGCTTGTGTTGTCAAGGAAGGAACAAGCCTGCAAATTTGGCATGAACGACTTTGTCACCAAAACAAAAGACATGTTAAGGAAATCCTTACACGCAACGGTATTAAGTTTTCACCTGATCAATCTGACTGTGATGGCTGTGTATACGGAAAAATGACCAGATTGTCATTCGGTACTAGGCAACATCGTGGCACAAAACCCGGCGATCAAATTAACGCGGATGTCTGTGGCCCTATGTCAGAACTATCACTTGGCGGAAGAAGATACTTCGTTGTATTTAAAGATGACTTCACAAGATTCAGAAAAGTTTACTTCTTAAAGCAAAAATCTGAAGTAGCCAGTGTACTACCTAAATTTCTTGCTGAAATTAAAACTGCTGGTCACGTTGTTAAGGAATTACTTACAGATGGCGGAAAAGAGTTCAATAATGCCGAAGTACATCGTATGACAGAAGCAGTTGGCTTATACCACCGTCTGAGTATGCCGTACACTCCAGAACAGAACGGCGCGGCTGAAAGAGAGAACAGGATTCTGGTTGAGGCAGCGAGAAGCATGCTATACAATAAAGACCTGCCTAAGAAGCTGTGGGCCGAAGCTATTAATACTGCGAGCTATGTACTTAACAGAACTGGACCGACACAGATCGAAGGGAAGACACCATACGAGCTTTGGTACAATAAGCAACCTCATATTGACCACTTACGTATTTTTGGCAATGCTTTGTACATATTCCAAGCCAGAAACGTAAGAAGCTCGACAAAAAGGCTATGAAAGGATTTTTGGTTGGATATTGCGGAGATAAGGACGGCTATCGTATCTGGATACCTGAAAAGAATGATGTAATCATCTCAAGAGATGTACTGTTTAGATCTGAAACAGTTTCTTCTGACTTCTGTAAGCTTCCGTATATATCTGGTGAGCGTGAAGATCACGAAACAACCGAGGTCATTATTACAGAAAACGATTCTTCTCTTCAGGACGATCAAGATGAAGCTGGACCATCCGACACAGCTGAAGATGAAACTCCTCCTGATCTTCATGAAGAAGCAACACATCATTATAATCTAAAAGATAGACTATTGCTTCAAAGCTCCAGATCGAACTGTTGCATCTGTCTCTCTGAAGATGAACCTCAGACTTACAAACAAGCGATGAAGTCAGAGAACCATGAAGAATGGATTACTGCCATGGAAGAAGAGTTGAATTCTCTCAAAGAAAACAAAACGTGGATTTTGGTAAATTTACCTGATAATAGAGAAGCCCTTAGCAACAAATGGGTTTACAAGATCAAAAAGAAGGTTGATGGTTCTATCGACCGTTTTAAAGCTCGACTCGTCATTAGAGGTTTCAGTCAAGAGCACGGTATTGATTACCACGAAACTTTCAGCCCTGTTGTTCGCTGGGATACAATCCGCGCTATGTTAAGCGAAGCAGCTATTAGAAAAATGCATATGACCCAATTCGATGTGAAGACTGCCTTTTTATACGGTGACATCGACGAGGTTATTTATATGAAGCAACCTGTGGGATATGATGACGGATCAGGCCGAGTATGCAAGCTCATCAAAAGTCTGTACGGCTTGAAACAGGCGCCTCGGTGCTGGAACAAGAAGTTCAGTTCCTTTTTGCTGAAATATAGATTGAAGCAAAGTGACTCAGATCCATGCTTGTTCATAAGTCAAGACCGGCAGCTGATCGTCATGATCTATGTTGATGACGGACTAATCTTATCACCAAATAAGACACTTGTGGAAGAATTCCTTAGTGCTCTGACCACAGTATTTCAAGTTCGCACTTCAGAAGTTGGTTGTTATCTTGGTTTGCAGATAAATCAACAAAACGATTGGTCGATATTTATTAACCAAGAAGCATACATAAAAACTATTTTAAAAAGTTATGATATGTGTGATGCAAACTCTGTACTTACCCCGATAGACAAAAGTCAGTTGACAGACAACTGCAATTTCGACACTGACAAGAATGTCAATAATTTTCATTACAGAGAATTAGTCGGAAAATTACTTTATTTATCTATTGTAAGTAGACCCGACATATGTTTTGCTGTAAATGTTTTGTCAAAACATGTTGAGAAACCCGACAAACGCCATTATGCGATTGCGAAGCGAGTATTGCGATATTTGAAGGGCACTCAAAGCCTTGGTATTTTCTACAAGGGTTTATCATGTGAAGAAAATACCTTCGTTGCGTACAGCGACGCAGATTACGCCGGAGATATTGAGACGAGAAGGTCGACTTCTGGCTATGTGTGTCTCGCCGCAGGGGCAGCAGTGTCATGGTCTTCCAAAACTCAAAGATGTGTGAGTCTCTCGACCACTGAATCGGAATTTGTGGCGGCAAGCCTCGCAGCCCAGACGGTTATATGGCTCAGTCGTCTCTACAAGGAAATCCGAGGATACGTCGTTATACCGACGGTTTACATAGATAACCAAAGTGCTATCAAGCTTGTCAAGAATCCAGTGTTTCATTTCAAGACAAAGCATATAGACACGCGGTATAAGTTCTTGCAAGAATTGCATCAGGAGAAGAAGGTCAATGTCCTCTACGTACCTTCGCAAGACCAGGTAGCGGATACCTTTACGAAAGCCTTGCCAAAGGAAAGCTTTCCAAGAACGCGAACCTCACTAGGATTGGTGAGTAAGCCTGATCTGATGTAGGGGGAGTGTTGAACTGGCCATCAGAGAATGATTTATGTTTGACATGCATTTGAATTATTACTCACTTGACGTATATAAACTGTGAATAAGGGACTATTGTTTTATTAACAAGTGCAGTACATTTTAACACTACAGAATGGGTGATGATATATTTATTATTCTTAAGAAGGTCACTGTTATGATTGGAGTCTATAGTTTAAACTGTGATCGATAGATAAACTTCGGTTCTATTAATACGATTTAAAAAGAACCTCAGGAGAGAATTATTTCTTTCATTACAACTTCTGGCCCACAGCATGTGTAAAAAAATAAAGAACGCCAGGGTCTGTTTTTAGCGTTGGTTTTTAGAGCAGGGTTGAAGTGTGTTGTGGGCGATGGGCTAGCAACCTATCACTGCAATATCACATTTTGTCAATCTTTTTTTTATACCCACATGTATGCTATAAGTGGCGCTGGAACATAAGTTTCATGTGCTCTGCCTACCCCTTTCAGGGATAAAGGCGTGAATTAATGTATGTTTTAGAGCAAATAGCCCGTAAGTGATACGGGGAAATTTTGCTGCATTGAACTGTTTCAGATTACCTAAAGCACTATTTCCACCAAACGGCCTACATCGGATCGGATCGGAAAGAATACGAACGGATGCGGCGACAGCCGATCGTGTCCGGCAGCATGTCGACGCACACGATCGGCACCGTACGGTTGCTTGCGAACGTATCCGCACCCAGTCAAATATGCAGTTTCGTTCGGCATCGACAGCCGAAAGGTTCCAAAGATTCAAAGATTCAAAGATTCAAAGATTTATTTGTCCAACATAGGTAGTTATTAGGTATTACATTTTTCCAGTATCACTATGTGGCGCCTTGCGGCATACAAATATAGTTATATTTTTGTAACATGCTTCTGCATGCAGCATGCTTCACAAATAATTTACATTAGGTAGTCAACATATCACAATATATATATATAAATACAAATTTAAGTTAAAAGTCCGTTAAAATGAAATATAAAATATGATGTAGTCAGCATTATTAAAAATATAAAGAATAGAGTAATTGGAATTAAGTACATATGTCAGCTAAAAATTGATTAATTGAGTAATAAGCTTTTTTTAATAGAAATTCTTTTAATAGTTTCATATCAACATCATTTTCACCAGTTCCAACAATAGTCTGTGGTAGTTTATTAAAAATCTTGTGGGCCATTCCAATTATGCTTTTTTGCAATAACGCTGTACTACTTGAAATTGCTTTTAATTTATTCTGAAGGCGGGCACTTTTGTATTTACCAAATTGGTTTCGATTTTGGATCACAAAATTTACTATTTCATATATGTACAAACAAGGTAATGTGAGTATTTTTAACCTAATAAAGTGTGGTTTGCATGAGTCACGCTGTTTGATTCCACAGATTGAACGCAGACATTTTTTTTGGGCTTTAAATGCATTTTCCCGATTTGTGGAATTACCCCAAAAAAGGATACCATATCTCAATGTGGATGTAACATATGCGTGGTACGCCGTTAGTAAAGATGCCTGATTGGACACTTTTTTAAGATTGTATAAGGCATATGAAAATGAACTAAGTTTTTTACATATAATGTCAATGTGGTTTTTCCACGTCAACTTATTATCTACGCTAAGCCCTAAAAAACGACTAACATTAGTTTCATTTATTCTATGTCCTTTATAAGCTATATTTAAACTAGTTGGCTGCAATTTTTGTCTAAATGTCATTATATTCGTCTTATCCAGATTAATTTTCAAATTATTCGTTGTCAACCATTGTATAATAATGTCTAATGTTTTATTTATGTCTGCTTCATATGTTTCTAAATTTTTTGCTGCGAATACCACTGTACTATCGTCAGCGAAGAGAACCATGGGATGTTCGATAGCTCTTGGTAAATCATTTATGTAGATCAAAAACAATAAAGGCCCTAATACACTTCCCTGTGGCACTCCGTAGAGAACGTCTCTGCGACTAGATGTGTAGATTAATTCTGTTTTTGTTTCTAAAGACAATCTTTTTATTTGTGTCATTTGTTGTCGATTACTTAAGTAGGATTTTATTAAACTATAAACATTGCCACGTATTCCATAAGTATAC
The DNA here is from genome assembly GCA_945867215.1 of Epinotia demarniana. Classification (NCBI taxonomy): domain Eukaryota; kingdom Metazoa; phylum Arthropoda; class Insecta; order Lepidoptera; family Tortricidae; genus Epinotia; species Epinotia demarniana. The sequence goes on along the minus strand of OX244273.1, from coordinate 1,829,615 downwards.
AGTTTGTCTACAAGAATATTATGATCAACAAAGTCAAATGCTTTAGACATGTCCATGTATAAAGCACACACAGGGACTTTTTTATCCATATTTATTATTACACTTTGCAGCAAATCAAATATAGCCATGTTGATGGTTTTTTTCTTACGAAATCCTTTTTGTTCAACACAAAACAAATTTTGACACTCGAAGTATGTATATAAACGATTGTATATAACTTTTTCAATGATTTTAGAAAATATAGATAACAACGCAATGGGCCTATAATTAGCAATGTTATTTTTGTCATCTTTTTTGTGAAGGGGTCTTATAACAGAAATCTTAAGATATGCAGAAAATGTGCCATGTTCTATACATAGGTTAATAATATAGCTGAGTACAGGAGAAAGAACTTGACATGCTCTTTTTATGATTTTTGTATGGATCCCATCATAACCGACACTATTCGTACTTTTAAGGCCCTGTATTATTAATTGTATGTCATCCGGAGTAGTGGGTTGCATAAACATTGAATTGCTATTGGATGTCATTGTATTCATTCTATTGTAATTTTGGTTGTCACTAGACTGATTAAATCGATATACTTGGTCAATGTAATAATTATTAAAAGCTTCTGCAATGCGTTTTGGGTGTGTTATAACATTACCATTAAATGTTATTTGTTCAATGTTTTCTACAGGCTGCTTAGCTTTAGAATTATTAATAATTTTCCAAGTTGCTTTTGTCTTATTATTGGATGTATTTATATAATGGTCATTCTGTGCCCTTTGGGTCAAATTAATTATTTTTGCCAGTCGCTTGGAATAACATTTAAATAACATCTTACTATCAGGATCTGATGACAGTCTATATTTCCACAACATTTGTCTTTTTCGTCTACAGCAGAGTCTGATCCCTTTTGTAATCCATTTAGGCTTACAGGTATTAGTAATTTTTACTTTCTTAATTGGAAAACACAGCCTGTAGAATAATGTAAATGATGTGATAAAACTATTAAACGCTTCATTTGGGTCATTTGTAGCAAAAACATCATAAAAATTTAGATTGTCGATACAATTTATAAATTTCTTAATATTTTCATCACACATATCTACTTTTTTTATATACCAATGAGTGAGAGAACAAGTTTTCTTTACCGGACATTTAAGTAATTGTGCTGTGTGGTCCGAGAGAGCAAGTTCCAATACTTCTGTCTTGCTTCCTCTGATATTGTGGATAATATTATCAATACATGTTCCACTACACAGTCGGGTCGGTTGAGATATACCTAATTTCAAGTTATAGCTAAGTAAGAGATTTTCAAAATCCTTACAGTGCGTATTTCTTTTGAGGGTATCAATGTTGAAATCGCCACATACTATTATCTTTTTCCTGGTATAACAAATTTTATTTAATATATATTCTAGTTTATTTAGAAAAAGATTGATTGCCCTTGAACAGTTATTAGGGATTCTATAGATACAGAGTAAAATAATACCATGATCAGTCAATTCAATGCATGTGCACTCCATAACATTTGAGATTGAGGTTTTGTTGACTTCGTTTAAAATATTGAATTTTAGGCCATTTCGTATTAATATGCAAGATCCCCCATTCCTATTTTCTCTAGTGAAGCAAGATGCTAATCTATATTTTGGAATGGTCAAATGTACCTCGTCACCCGACTTCATATTATGCTCTGTTATACAGATAGCGTCGATTTGTTTTCCAGTTTCCATGAACTCTTGTAAATGAACACACAATATGTTTGCTTTGTTTATAATTCCATTTATATTTTGATGAAGAACATATATATTACTGTAGGTAACGAGTTCATTTTTTGCATTCCTATTAATACACGGATTATTTGACATCTGACGGTGGTTATTTATAAAAAAGTACAATTATTACTATTATTATTATAGAATGCTTCGTTTACACATCTTAATATTTTGTTTAGACATTGCGCTAACTTGTATTTTCCCCTGTAGTTAAGTATATTGCCATTATTTTGGAAATCAGTTTTTCCGAAATAAATAGTACTAGGTTGAAGCCATACATGTGACAAGTTTGTAAATTTACTATGCATTGCAGAGTTGAGCTTATTTACAAAATTGTTATAGTGTTCAGAGGAATAGTTTATCGAATAGGGTATGTCACAGATTATAACATTAGTATGTATAGATTTTTTCACAGTATCTTCTAAAAACCTTAATACAGTCTTTAGTGGCGTGGCGTTGTAATCGCTGCCTCCGCACATTATGATTAGACAGTCACTTTTTTTAAAATGAATTATTTTATCTTGCACATTTTGCAACACTCGCTCAGTTGTTCCGTGCTGTATTATGTCTGCAGAGAAGTCATAGTCATTCCTTCTCATCTTAGAAAGTGATAGAAGTAATTCTGCACCGTGGAAGTCCGAAAGAAGCAGCAGTTTCGGCTTGTGTGGTCTATTTACAGTGTCTGCTGTGTTCTTTCTTTTAGGAATGGTACTCTGTTCACATACCGTTTGATTTTTTGTTGATGCTGAGTAGCTTTTTTCAGAAGATGAAGTTTCAACAATCTTTTGTTCTAGGCGTTGAACAGTTTTTTCCAAGGCTTTGGTAGACTGCTGAATGCGGGAAAGAGTTATTTCTTTATTTATTAGTGCATCAGATTTCCGTTTGATTGTTTTATTAGTTGACAATAAATTACTAATTTTTCGTTGTAATGTTTTGATTGTATTATTTAGTTTATTCACCTCTTTGTCTAGTTCCTTTATTTTATTTTCAGATTCCATATTTGCGTCTGTCGCTGAGTCCTTTAATGTGTTATTGGACAAATGGAGCGATTTCGAAGGAGTATTGTCCTTCAGTAGTGTGCTATATATACTAATCTTTTTTTTGTAGTCGTCAACTTGTTTCTGCAAGCAAGTATTCTCAGTATTTAAGTTCTGAATTTCCTCATGGGCGCTCGATAGTTCAAGTGTGAGATCTTCTATTTGCATCTTTAGGGCAACTATTTGTGAAGACTCTAAAGTAGATGTGCTTGGGAGACTTCGTGGGCTTTCGTATGTGCTTAGATCTCTAAGTGTGGAACTCATAATATCGTTATCTGTGAAAACTTGAGAGATATTATCTTGAGAACTCGATATTTTAGGAACATTACATTTCCTTCTAGTGATGTTGTCCGGGGATTTGCTATTTGTGGTATTACTTTTTGGTTTATTCAATGTCTTCGTTTCTGCTTTCGAAGATTTTGTCTGACAACATATACATTTCCAAAATATTTTGTCCTCATTTGTCATCGATCGAAATTTACTCGGTAAATTTTTTCCAGCGCAATTTAGGTCAAAACATTTGCAACAATTTGAGCATTTCATAAAGTCCTTTGTTTTTATAGTCATCTTACATTTATAACATGCAGTCGTTTTATTTGATTGTAATGGAGTCATTTTTGTGCTCGTTTATTGTTATGTAACACAAATTATTAAGTTTTAAACCAAATAGTAATATTAAACTAGTTGTTCACGTTGCCGTTGTCAAAAAGCAGTCGATAGATGGCGCTAGTTGTCCAGTAGTAATCGATACGCTGTCACGCTGTCAGCCAGTTTTTTGTAGTAGCAACACATATTTATTTTTCCTTGGTTGGCAGGGGTGGACAGCTGTCAAATGTCATTGTAACAACCAATAGGTTCTAAAAGACCACCTGTTTATACTATGTGATACTGTTTACTGACTTCTAAACAAACTTCCACTTTCCCGTTAGTTTTCAAAAATTCAAGTGAAGTTCAAGTTCAACGACGAAAACAACAGCTTACCTATGTGTTATTTGCTTGATATAGGCGTTAAGTTCGGTTTCGGAATGCGATAACTGAAGGTATGTTACTTAGGTTATGTTCCGATCGCACACGACGACAAGCGAACGGGGCCGATCGCAAGCGAACGGAGCCGATCGCCTCTCGCGGCATACTTTCGGTTACGCCCGCGGTCAGGCTGTTGACCCGTTGCGGGCCGTTTGGTGGAAATAGTGCTTAAATAGGTTGTTTATAAGAGTTTAGACATACACATAAGTTGACTAGTTATTCTTCTTCTTATTTAAGAGCTCTTGTTGGTGTAGCTCAAAGTAGGCCTTCCATCTACTCCGATCCCACGCAACCTCTTTTGAGATCTCGATACGACCTAACATCAACTCTTTTTTTGAATTGCTTTATGTTGTTCATTCTAAATCTTCCACTTCCTCGCTTCACCTAGTTAACAAGATAATAAATACTATATTGTTAACTAACTTTTTGGAATGATTTAATTGTAGATGATTTTATAAATTATGCTACATTTATAAACTTAGAATATTGACATAGGTACCTAAGTTTAAGAAAATTGAGAAATATCTGTAAATAACTTTGCTATAAGTGTAGAAAAAAATGCACCAACCACCATTGTTACAATTGTAAAATAAGTTTCTACCAAAAAAAAACATTTATGGTACAATCTTTTATTGCCGACTGTACTTTTCTGTATACCATCATCAACTACTCATTGAGCCGATTCTAACGAGCCCAAACTCAACGGGGTTACGTAGGTTAAGTACTGAATTCCCATGCCCACCTTTTGTCTCCATCATCACATCAGCTCGATGGTACCATAATATTGAATCGTCATCCAAACTATACTTGTACCCAACATTTCAGCTCAATCGGTCACCGGGAAGTGGGTCAAATTTAACTCGCAAGATTTGTCCCATACTAACATATACTAACGGCAAGTTAAATAAAAGCTTGTAAAAACGAATGGTATGATTTGCCGCTTGTCTGTGAAAAAGTAGCTTAAATTTATCTCTTCATTTCAATTACCAAGTCGAATAAAGATATTGCAGGAATGCCGTAAAATGTCCACCCATACATTTCATTTCATTTTAAGCGGCATACGTTGGCAACCAAAACTTTTTTAGATAAGTTATAGAAATTGCCTTTTTAATACTGGGTATTAGCTATCCTTTATTTTTAAATGTGAGTGTTAGTAAAGTTATTATGTAGTTTTTGATTGCACTAATAACCGCAATAGTTATGGCATCCAGGATGTAATTTAAGCACGGTTCTACTCAAACTGGGGATCGCAAGCGAAAACAAGCATCGGTATTTACTTCTGAAGCCATTTGCAAATCTACAATAACTTGGCGCCAAACGCGTCAGCGGTCGCGAACAATTGGTCCATGGTGTACGATTAATTAATGCGTTGAATTTAACTAATAATTTCATAATTTTTTCGAATGATTTAGATTTAAAACACGACATTAAATGCTCGTCACCGGTCAATATTTTACAGATAACAAAAGGTCACACAAGGGTCAGGAGTACCCGCAACCGACGAGCCTGTATGAGGAGATGTATGGATGTGATCGAAGCGAAAGAAGTATGTAAGGACCGTAGTATTTGGCGTTCCTTTAGTCTCTTCCTACCCCAATGGGATACGGGCGTGAGTATGTGTATGTATGTATGTAGATAACAAAAGTAATTCAGTAATTATATGTACGTTGGGTTCTTAGTAGAATAGATTAGAATAGAATATTATTTATTCATGGCAACAGCACATAAATGTACATAAATCAAAAATCAAAAAACAGAATGGTAGACAAATTGCCACGAAACGGTTCCATCTCAGCGTTGTGCTGGCCTGGTGGCCAGCGCTGGTCTTCCGATGGAACCATCCGGTGATTCCACGGCGTAACACATAATTTACATTCGTACAAAATAGTTATAATAATAGTAATATAAAACAAAACAAACAGTAAAGACAAATAATAAACTTTTTATGAACGCAACATTTATAACCGCGCCAACCGACCCACTAGCGCCATTATGACAACTGGATGCTCCCGGCAATTAAAACGTCAAACAGGACAGAAATGTGACGGTGACGCGGGCGCAATGCCGTGCTTATTTGACATAATTAAGGAGAAACAAGACAAATATATTTCAAGCTAATTGGCACAAAAACAAAGCCAAACTGATATTAGCACATGAGCACAATAACAACCATTAAAACTAGAGGGACATAACACAGAGGTAAGACAACATTATCATTTGAGTTCCTAAATACAGCTCGAGCCAGGAAACTTACAGGCTAGACGCCTGTAAGTTTCCTGGCTCTTTTGGTGTTTGAATATAAAAGATTTGAGTTTAGTTCTAAAGCTGTCCACATTTCCTAGGTCTCGCAACGGCGGAGGGATGACATTCCAGCATTTAGTTGCTACGTACCGAAAACTACCACGGAAAGCCGCCGATGCGTGTCGGGGTGTCAGCAACTGTAGCCCACACCGCCGTGTTCTTATACAACCTGGAGCTGCACAACTTTTCGAAGAGATACTTAGGAGCCTCGTTCTTAATTACGCCGAAAAGTAAACAGGCCAGATGTAGTAGCAATTCGTTTTGTAAAATATTCCTTAAAATTAACGAGTTTAACATTCAAGACACCTATGCCAAAAGGCTTGTTGTTTCTTATGAACTTCAGAGGTTCATCAACATTAAAGCATTTGTTGTTGCACGTTGTCAAGTATGTTGGTCTGATGCGCTGAAGCAAAAGCTACTTTATTTTGAAAGGTATTTAGTGTACATTTCAATGGAATGCAAAAATTACAATCGAGTTTTAGCATGCTATTCCTCGTCTACTTCCTTATTCAGATTACGCAATTACTGTGCCTGTTTAAGTTTTAAAGCTTTTAGAAATGGTAATTGAAGGGCGAAGTTATTGTCTTCACAAGTTATTGTAGTTGAGAACATAGTCCTAAGAATACAAAGGAACTGTACGACTTCACACTGGGTTTACGTTCATGGAACTTCTAATGATATGGGTAATTTAACCATGTATTTAGAAATGCTGTGTTTTATAAATATTCTCTGCGCCTTGACAGCCGACAAGTGCAAGAAAATTATGCAGAATAAAACGACACTAACTAGAAATATGAAAATTTAAATTATAGTGTCAGCCATTGTTGCCGATCGCTGCACGAGAATTATTTTATTTCTACCACTTGGGCTTAAAGTCATTGACCCTAAGGTTTCAGAATGTTTTGAAAACAATTTAAACCGTTTCATTTATTTCACAGAAAACATTAATACATATTTCAAGTCAAAACATGAAAGCAAGCTAAGTTTGTTCAGTATTTAGTTGTATATGTGCTATAGGAAAGTCTGAGGGGGTTATTGAGGGGCGCTGTCGCACCTATACAATGTAAATTGAGTACCTTTAACATCTCAAAACGATGGGCACTAGGTACTACAAGTAATGTAGTACTAAAGATTGAATAAGGACCGTTACCCACTTATGAATAAATGTGCAATTTGTCTTATGCTCTTCAATCGAAAGATTACTACCAAACATTATAACCTTAGTACATTGTTACATTGTAATTTGTGTATGGCACTGTTTGAAAGCTTATTAACCCTTTAGATTTAGGTTCAAATCCCGGTAAGGGTTAATATTTGTGTGATGAGCAAGACTATTTGTTTCTCATAAGTCTTGGGTGTATAAATATTTTTAATTCTCAATTTAATTAAAATGTTATATATCATCAAATATCATGGGGGTAGGCCACAAGGTGGACTGATGACCTGGTAAAGGTTGCGGGAGTCCACTGGATGCGGGTGGCGCAGGACCGGTCACTTTGGCACTCTTTTGGGGAGGCCTATGTCCAGCAGTGGACGTCTTTCGGCTGATATGAAGATGATGATATCATCAAATAATCAATTTGTCTTCTTTGCCCAAAGGTTGACTGGTAGAGAATGCTTACGGCATTAATTCCGCCTTTTGTACGATAAGTTGTTCTTTTGTGCAATAAAGATTAAATAAATAAATAATCATCCTCCTATCGTTCTTGTCGGTTGTGACCTAAAGGACCCCGAGAGGCTACCGCGAAACAAAAACGAACTTCGTGTGTCTCCCTGTCTGTCACTCGAACTAGCAAGTGCGACAGAGACGGAGATACGCGAACGAAGTTCGTTTTCGTTTTTCGGTAGGCCCACGGGTTTCACTTTGGCACTTAAGTCTAGTATAAGAAAAGTCTTATCGAGCTTACTGCAGGGCTAGTTACATTTGTGTAAGATGATACTCTATAATTCATTTATTTATTTAGTTTTTCTGACGTGTAAATGCTACTTTTCAAATCGATGTTTATCTAACGGTGTTCTAAAAAAAACATGTTTAATGACTGCTACTTGAAGTCAAATTGGAACAAAAAAGTGAGGTATTCGGAAATTTGTCGCGCAGGATTAACGAGCGAGCGCCACCGGGGGAGATCAAAGCCGTGAGATCAGAAGGCTTCGGTGGCATGAGCTGGTTATTCACACTGGGATAGTACTTGGGCGAGTTACTAAACGACCTCTAAAAGCGAGGTGTTCGGTGATTTTTCGCGGGCGAGCGCACCTGGGGGAGATCAAAGTCGGTTTCGGTCGGATCAGAAGGTTTTAGTGGCATTAGCACAGGTTACTCACACTGCAACAGTACTTGGGCGAGTTACTAAACGATCTATATACGTATCGCGGTGAATTTTGATCGTTATGGCATCTGTCATCTCAGTAAAATTTTACGTTTTAATGTTATAAAGTTTACGGATATGGCAGCTGTCAAAGGGATCAAGATTCGCCGCAATAAGTATAAAAGTGGTTGATTGAGAGTCTTATGAAATCAAAATTGAGGATATTAGGTACCATAGTGTTATAAATAGCAGTTTGGATACTTTCGTATACTTTCAATTATGTAGTTCCTGATTGAAAAAGATGTGATAAGTGACAGAAAGCGTTAGTTTTTTTTACCTTTTATTTACCTGTAGGCTCCTTAAATAGTGAAATGCCAGGGAATGAATTTTTATTTTATTTTCTTACGATATAACATTCTCATTTCAAGATAAGAACCGCCCGAATCCAATTGGCTTTATAAAACCAATTGTGCGTTAAAATTTTAAATACATATTAATACTCACCTCCACCTTGTCGGTTATCGTTGGTTAGTAAATATTGAACCACATCAAAGTGCACTTGCTCATGTACTTGCTTCGTCTAAACAAGGCATCAAAGACGTGACTCCCGCTTGATTCGACGTTTAGTGCCCAAGAGCGGCAACTTTTATTTACGCTTTGTGCTTGTTCGTACAATAATGATTTAAGCTTACAATAAATACGTATTAGGACGCAAAGGCGGGTGTTATCGTGCTCTTAAAAGGTTACTGATTGAATAGAGAGTAACATTAATTTTGTAAATCAAAATTGAAGCATTCTAAGAATGTATCGAACAATCAAAACTTGTTGGAAATGTTTTGTTGTCATTTATACTGCTTTCGAAGAGCCGACACACATAAATTTAATTTGGGACAATCTTGCCCAAATCGATCTTGTTCTACAATAAATTCAATAAGACTTGTAGGGTAAGGGCCCCATAGCTACGAGCTACGGTAGCCTAGTGGTTCAGGCATGCGGCTGTCAAGCGGCGGTCGTGGGTTCAAATCCTGGCTCGTACCAATGAGTACATGTTTTCAGAACTTATGTACGGAATATTTACCGTTAGCTTTTCGGTGAAGGAAAACATCGTGAGGAAACCGATATTACCCGAATAAGGTCTAGTCTCTGTAGTGTAGTAAGTGGTCTGTGGGTCTAGTTTTTCCCTCTGGGTTGGAAGGTCAGATGGCAGTCGCTTTCGTAAAACTGGTACATATGACAAATCTTGGGATTAGGGGCATTACTGGAAATAACGCGAGGAGGATGATGCTGGTCTAACAAGGAAATAGATACAAAAATAATTATGTACGTACATGATACATGAAAAACCTAACTACATGCTAAAATACATGTACTCGTGTTCGTCGTGCAAAGAGGTATTAGCCGTTAGGTACCAAGATTTGAATCAATCCGCAATCAATATCGCTAGCGAACATCATAGAGATGTTTTATCCACCGGTGAGGTGTGAAGAGACTAGGCGAGAATTGTGATAGGAAATGTTATCGCCGTTATGTGAAAAATCTCACCTCGTCTCGCTTCGCTAGCTGTTGGTTAAAAATGTGGTCTTCCACATTTTTAACTTATGGCCTGATAAGGTGATATAAGTAATAAAATATATAAAATTATTAATTGTTTAAAGGTTGACGATTCCTACATGGCTCTATAGTAAGTTCCACTAATTCTATAATTTAATTGGAACTCCATTCTCCGTCCGTAAATCAACATTTTCTCGATTATCTTTTAATCCAGTTGGCTATTAATTAGCATTAAAACCGATTAAAACTCAAGTCCTGTTACAAAATAAATATATCAAGATCAGTTTGCAATATATCAACGAACAGATTAGTGTTTTGAACGTTCTTGGACCCCACCAGCCTTGCTCCAAATAATTTGCAAAGGCTTGACATTCAAAAAAGTGAAAGCCGCAGGTAATTTAGTTCATTTCTGGCAAATTATGTCAAATTAGTTCACACGCGATCCACCGGCACGCCACACAATTTAACGCTAGAGCCACACGTGTGTAAGAAGTTACAAAAAAGTTAGTGTCATTTCCCCTTTTATAAAGGTGAATTGTACAGTCACGAGCTTTAATTTGGGACCCATTTCCATTAAATGTTGTTAGAACATTCATAATGCAATAAGGTCGAAACTTTAGTATGATACTGTTGAATGTCAAGTTAAGACATGTAATGTCATATCGAATCGACCCTTGAAATGATAATCTCTTTGCAAAACCCTATCACTACGGTTTTCTTATTTCGAACATATGTCGTGTCAGTGTCAGTGAAGAAAACAGATCGAAGACAGAACCAAAAACCCCCTTACCCAAGTAACAATTAATCGGAAATGATCGTTTGCCCTCGCTCCAGTTGACGTTACTGCACGGTTGCCCCTAGAAACGTAAAGTTGTCCATGGTAAAAATTATGACATTGACATTGCGTTAAAATTTTAGCTCTAAATAGCGTAAGCTTAGGTGGGTCCCAAAGTAAAGCTCGTGACTGTACCTGTATTTGGAAAAAATTTTTCGAGAGCGCCGACAAATAAGTAAGATAGTGACAGACAATATGCTGACAGACAAATGAAGATGCTTTCTGCATGTACGACGATGATTAACGTTTCAGGTGACAAGGATTCAAATCAGTGGCTAAATCGTATTATTCATACTAGAACTTTTGTAAGTTTGTAACGCACGTGTAATCTCTGGATCGTTGATCTACACTGAATACAACATTTCATCAAAATATTATAAATTCTACAAAATATTATAAGTAAATACCTACAAATACTTTTTCTTTATTTCGTCATCACAGGTTAATAACGTCAACGTGTAAAGACGCATAAACGCTTGTAACGAACTTGACAGAGCATTTTTGATACATGCTTCATTCGCGGAAAACAGCGTTTATCCCACTCGTGTAGTGCTGGCGGTTAATCAGGCTTCAAGTTGAATGACCTAGTGGATGACGAGTGGAACAATTGACACGTTGTAAAAAATGGTTTTATATTTATATTTCGGATGATAAGTTCCCAGTCTTCAAGGATATGTTAATAAAATGTAGGACATAAGGGATACGAGGAACAAATATGGTATTTTATACTACGCAATTTTTTCGCGCGTTCAGTAACTTAAATCCCATTAAGAAATCGATGTAAAAAATAGGCCAAGTCTCGAAACTCTTCCACCGTAAAAAGTTGTGAGATATTACGTAGAGCCAAGTCAGGCATTGATGTTAATATTTATTTGCTTGCTGTAATCGACTGACTTAAGAACCAACGAAAAAGCGCCTTTTCCGTAGACGGTCTCAAGGGTCTCAGACCTACAACCCACCCCAAATTGACCAAACCATAGAAATAAAGTATCTGGGGACCGATTGTTGACTTTCGAGTGCTCGACTGTTTAACTCGAAAACTGACAAAAATTATGAATCGCTCTTTTGAAATAGCGATAGAAAATTGAAAAACGATGGTCAATAGCACGACCACTCGTATTCAATTATATTGGTAGAAAGTAAGTGCCTGCCATTTTGACACTACAAACGTTTTTACTTTTGTGTGATTTTCGAGCGCTAGAAAGTCAAAAATCGGTCCCCTGAATCTCAACAATGTCAGTGTTCTCAATACAAGGTAACAAGGAAACACTAAATGCTAAATACATTAGTTTTTGGCACGAGTCAAAGCAAATACATCACTTTAAGCGCCAAGAGATAAAACAAAACACAATCTTCACCGTCACCGCGCGCCAGGTCTGGGGCGGATCTTAACGAACATTGCCTCGAAAATAGCCCTTATCCAGTTGAATTAAGATAGTCGGTCATTAAGTTAATTACAGGGTTTGTTACAGATTTATTATTATATACATTAGGATTATAGCTCCTCGTTGGATATCTGGGTGGGTAATCATTTACTGGAAAATCAGTCCCGTCGTGTAGTGATATGTGATGATGAATAAATTCTTTGTTTTGGTAAATCATTTAAATGAGTACCGATCTACTAAAATCTAAGTTTATGTCAAATACCTACCTATATAAAAAAACATGAATTTCATGCAAGATACACTGTCTACTAACACTAAACTAAATCAAGTAGAATCAAAAGCTTTTTCGAAAAACTCGACTACTTTTTTCAGTCAGGTAAAAACTCTAGATGTATATCTAAATAGCTAACTTTATCGCACTTGCTGAGCGACAGAGACGTATTATAGACGAATGAACAACGTTGAAGTTTTGCGTTAGCTACTCGTAGAAGCTCAATTCACACTTGGTTACAGTAATCCATCCTTACATCACCATTGACGTAGAAGCGATCGTGTGAGATTAAACAATCTATCAAATAAATTGAATTACATATTGATTTATTGTAACAATCTTACCGCAAAATATATATCGAGAACGTATAATGAGTCCAATAAATGCTTGTAGAAATAAACACTTCGATCCATATTTACAGCAGTCGTTCACAGTTTGTTTGGCCATTGGTGCTGAAATTCTATATAAATTAGGTTAGAATACTGATTGAGTTGAGTTCAATTTGTATATTATTACAATAATGACCAAACTGACCTGAAATTTCTTGAATTTACGGTCTAAAATGGTTAAGCCTCTGAGTACGTTAACGTTGGCAATGAAAATCAAGTTCTAGTTTTACGACCCTCGTCTAGGCTCTGTAAACCTAACCCAGACTACGTTTATGACTGAGTAATTCAAAATTTTATAGTCCATCCATGACCTTACTGTCAAAATTTGCACGAGAATTTTATTTCTACCTCTCGCACGAAAATGGGTCTGCCAAAATTATTCGTGATTGATTTCATGTGTAAATACATGTTGGAAATTTTTTGTAACATTATTTTGCCGTCTATAATCTTAATGGTATGAAGAGTGACGTTTGGAGTTGGTGCGTAGTTCATTGGTTTTGGATTGAATTGTGTTATGAAAGATTTACTTAATATATATTTAGTTCGTTGAACGTGTTGTTAACCACGTGAAGTTAGATCTACAGCTCGTGATACGCGTATTTACTGGTGGCTTTTGAGACACTTACTCATAAACAGGATAATATTGTAGAGTGCCAAAGTGACCGGTCCTGCGCCACCCGCTTCCAGCGGACTCCCACAACCTTTAACAGGTCATCAGTCCACCTTATGGGGGACCTAAATACTCGTACCTACGCCGCGCCTTCCGGTAGTAATTCAATGTGCCTACCTCTTCCTGTTACTAGGGATTGCAATCCGGTCCGGCGGATCCGGTAATCCGGCCGGATCCGGTACTCTTTGGCGGCCACCGGATCCGGTGAACCCGAAAAAAATTTAATATACGATACTGCAGACGAACATACTCGTACGCAGAGAAAAATAAACATTCATTCAGATATTTGTACACATTGGATACTGGATGGTATTTTTTTTATTTTTTATTTAACATAACATTGTACAATGATAAATAAAACTCGCGTATTGCGTTCAGCTTCCAGCCTTCCACTTAAGTTTGTCCATTGGTGCCGCTGGCAAATAAATATTTAATATTTAATAAGTACTCCTAATTAACCTTTGCTTTGATTAATGATCTCAGAAATTTATTCTTTGAAAAAATCTTTCTTTAAAAACGTTTAATAATATTGTTTTTGATTAACGTTTTTATAACATATACTAAAGTGCAATTAATGTGATATTATGATATGATTGATGTGTGTTTGTTGTTTATGATTAATGTTCTTTATTCGGGTTGTATTTTACGGGTTTAATTTTATTATTGTTGATTTTGTCTCTTAGTTTTAATAAAGTTGATTGAATATTAAATATTGTTTAGTACAGAAGACGAAGTGATCTCACGATAATGATCTCCAATTACCAAATTACTTATACTTAATACTTTGATTTAGCATTTAAGACGATTAAATTTCCTTGTTCCTTTCCATTAAAACATTTTACTTATTTTTTTCAAAAAAAGTCATTTTGTTTTTATCATAACATAAGACAGAGTTACCCTATGTTCAAATTGTTCATGCGTAACTTTAAATAGGTTAAGGCTGAATGTTATTGAAGCAGATGCTCAATTTGACTTATTACTGTGAGTAGTGACTGTAGTGAGACTGATGTTGCCTTAATAAAGTTGATTTTTAGCACTAAAACATTGTTTTATTACATTATTTGCGATAGTTCGTCTACTCTTAAACCAGTAAACAAGACAAAACGCATAATATTGCATAAACACGATGAAAAACTCCAATCTCAATCCGGCCGGATCCGGCCGGATTGAGAATCGGACCGTATTGCAATCCCTACCTGTTACTTATGGTGTGAAAGGGGAGGTTAATTACAATATAATGGACCCCGTAATGCAAAAGTGTGTTAGACTTTGGCATTACGCATTATTAACGCTTTCCGAGTTTTTTTTTCCTTGACGCCCAGTAGTATATAGTGCGGAGTCAGGAAGCATTCATTGAAATGTAGACATGCATTTCATATTTTTTGTACTGCCTCGGTACAGCTTACTGACTCCACGCCTCTAAGTGAGGTATTAAAGTTCGTAAAATGATGCAATTGTATCCAGAGATAAATTGAACGCTTAAAATTTACATATGTACTTGCAACTTCTTGTCAAGGCTGCTTAAAATATAGACTGAACTCTGAGTAGGTCTGATTAAAACCGGGCTATCAGAAACATGTGAAACGTCCTTGACCAGAATTTAGCTATACTGCGGGCTGCAACAGTGATTACCAACTGGGTTATAGTGACGAGACAATTAGTGTTGTACATATGAAATAAATAAATAAATTTTAGAGGACAATCTTACCCAAATTTAACTAGCCCGATAGCAACCTCAAGAAGGTTCAGTGTTATGGGTACTATATGACGATATATTTAATAGATATAATATGTAGATTAAAAATAGAAAATAGCTTTTGCCTGCTACTTGTTCCGTATTGGTCTCAATAAGCTACATAAATTATAACTACTTACATCAATTAAACAATAAAACACCCCGACATAACAAGCATAGCTACGAACCGTTTTGATCAACAAGGCATTAGATTTATTTAAAATAAATTGAGGGCTATGCTGCTACAGATAACACACCTATTTAAAAATTTAAGACTTGTTTTTTATTCAGGTGTTAAGAAGTATATATTGACTTATTTCAACTGAGATTTCAAAAGGTTCTATGGTTTAAGTGTGAGAAGGTAAGAAACTGACACTTTTGCCGTATACCCGGTTCCAATTTTGGTTAAATCATAAGTGGCTCTGTGAGCCTGTCTATTTAAAAAACATTGTTTGCACACATGTTTCCGACCGAGGGCGCAAAACGAGAAAAGCCAGCACAAGCGCAATCCCAGACTTCAGTTCACTCACAAATAAGCAACCGAGAATTGCCATTATTTCCCAAACTATCAATGAAACGCGATCATCGATATCATCGACCACTTATCGATTGTAGAACAACACTGACGTCACTGACCGGTAAGTAATAGCCTTGTTACGTCTGGGAACTTACCGATTCTGGTGGCATGCGATTCACAAAGCCACGACTAATTTCTACATCTCTATTCTTACTATAAAATATTTGAATGTATAAATACAGTTTATTATTATAGTAATTTACATTAACAAAATTAAATTAAATCTAAGTTAAATCTAAAAAAGCCCTTAGGGCATTGTACCGAGGATGCTGGCGACATTTCCGCGCTGAATTTTTATTGCAATCCTGATGCGTTGCGCGACACGATTGCCATATTGGCATTTGCGTCGTCTAGTACCCATAGTACAAGCTTTGCTTAGTTTGGGACGAGGTCGATTTGTGTTGTGTTGTGTGTAAGATTTCCATAAATAATTAATGGGACCCCGCGGCCAAGGTGTTCGACGCAAAATGGTACAAAGTTGTACGCTCTCTTACTATTTATGATGTAGATGTAAAAAGATATCAAACTAGCTTCCCGTGCGGCTTCGCTCGCGTATTACTCGGAACCCAACGGAAATTTCATTCTATATACTGGTGAAAGATTTTATGAAATCGGATGAGTAAATCCAGAGATTACCACTTAGGTACATACTACCTTACAAAGCTACAAAAAATACTAAATACTAATAGGATTAGCTTAAGCCGCTGACAATTTTAACGAAAACGCAAAATAGACACATGGAATAGAAATTTATAAAAAAAACATCAGTTATAATAAAATACAAAAAATATATTTACCAAAAGTTACGTTGTCTTGGCTGATATCATCTACCCACTCAGAGTGACAGCGTAAATGTCACCTTCAGAGTTAGAGAAGTGAAAATTGATCGTAACTTTTGAGGTTAAATATTTGTAATTAAAGGTTAAAGTAATACTAGTTGATCTGAGGCAAATAGTTGGTTGTAAATGCCCTGGCAAGTACAATCGCAACGATTACCGATTACGACTAGTATGTTAATTACGTTGATTAACTTTGTTTTGGCACTGTTGTTACAGTACCTAATTGCCTCGTACTAACCAGGCGAAATTTTAACAATATTTTGCAAATAATAAACGCAAATTAAACAAACAGTATGGAATAAACATGATAGACATTAGGTAGGTATTTTAAAAGATAATTAGCGTATGATTCCAAATTCTGAGTGACGATTGACTGAATAGTTCAGGATTTTTAATGCGATTTGTAATAAATCACATTTGGCCAAAGATAGGCCAGGCCGTATATAGATTAGTAACCAGAAAATTTTGGCATATTTACTCTGTATTTGGTACTCAGAGGAAGTTGCTTAGAGGTAGAGGAAGGCTCAATAAGGTTTTAACGCGTTTATTCTAGTACATTGCGAAAGGTAAGACTTTCACTATTGCTATTTGACTGACTAGACCAGCTAGTAGACATTAGAATGCAATGAAAAAAAAAGAGCATTCTCCATTTTTAAATTTGTCGAACTGAACAGCGAACAGAGCCAACAATAGAACCAAACATCGCTACGAACATTTTCACGATCATTCTAGCGAACACTCTGGTAAACGGCTTGCGAGAGTTGTTGGTAGAGAGCTGGAGGTGAACGGACTAATAACAAAATTGCTCGGCTCGGCAAGAAGCTTTGCTAGAATGCTCGCTAAAACGCCCCTTTTTATTTTGTGAGCTTTTACCAGTAATGTAACATTCGCTAGAGTGCTCATTACAAGTGAATGCTAAACTGGATCAGCACCATTATAAGCTAATAGAGCGTTTTTGCCGTTTCACAAAAGTTGCTGATTACTATTAGTTGTAATCCCTATTGCTTACAACAGACCAATGTAAGTTAGTCAAAGCCATTTAATATTGCAACAGCATGAAAAAGACACCATCAATTTACTCGTACTGGTAATCCTCCAACATTGGTCGAAGAATCTAATCAAAACTTTAAACCTTACTTTATGTCGACATACCAATAACTACTTCACGGACGGCAGATGGCTACAGACCTTAATTCGAACCAAGAAATGACTCGTTTTCGTATAGGAGTCGTTTAAAGGTGGGTATCCAATCCACTAGAGCTGTGTGAGGGTGCGAGGCGGTGAGAGAGGAAAAAATCCGCCGATAGAAACGCTTCTTAATCCTATCCTTCACTTAACAGAGCACTGGTGGATATGAGCTCAGCGGAGCGTGGTTTTTTTACATACATCATCATCCTCCTAGCGTTATTCCCGTGTAGTGCCCCTAAAGGAGCCCGGGGTCCGCTTTGACACCTAATCCCAAGATTTTACATACAATACTCACATTACACACCCTCACAACACAGCCGCGCATCACTTATCTGCACATGTTTCAGAGCTTAGTTACTCATCCCCGCGCCGCTCATTTAGGTTGAGTCGCACTCACACCAATATACGATTACCTACAGACCGATCAACGTTAACCTTTTCACCGCCAGATGGTAAAGCAACTTGCCGTGCCACCTCACGCCACAAGGGTAAAAAAATAATGGATAAAGAAATAATGCCAACATGAAATTGAGCTATTTCAGAGTAGGTTTTCATAAATAAAAATAAATAAAAAAAATGTCGGCAAATGCCGTCTTTGGCGTCGGTGTCACGAATCGTCGATGACGTGATTTCACGTGTTTGGCGGTGAAAAGGTTAGACATGGCGCCGGCAACTGTCATCCCATAGAAACTTGACAAACTTACAGATGGTTTGGTGCAACCCACCCTTTTACATTTCATAACTTCGCAATGCATCCTAGCGCCGATCATCTGCATACATTTCACAGCTTCGCTACCACATCCGTGGACATCTCTGGTGGACGCGATCACACCGTTACACAGCTTTGCTGCGCCACCTCGCTCCGCTCCGCTACCGTGCACAGCGCTGGTGGACATCCACCCTAATAAGTATGAGATTTAACCTGGAGGTTGCTAAAGGTCTCAATTTATACTGAAGGATAATGCCACTGTACTCAACGTCTGACTTAAGAGGTTTAGCGCTAGCAATTTAAGATCTTGTAAAATATTGGCGCTTCGGTTCCTTAGTTAAAAAGGCGTAACTGATCTGGGTTTTATATGATAGTTTAAGTTTTTATACGACCTTTTAGGAAAGGGTAGTGTTACAGGTTAAATAACTGTAAAGGTTTTCTTCGGTTTGAAATGGGGCATGGATTATTGCGGCCCCATGGCGTCATCTGAATCGAGTAATTTTGTCCTCTTATTTGATATACAGTGTTGGATGCTTTATCTGTTGATTATCGCAGAATAAATGACAGATTGTTGCCATTTTATCACTCATCGTTATGGATAAGACATCCGTCACTCTCACACTCACATACCCTTAGAACGTGACGGATGTTTTATCGACGGCGATAAGCGATAAAATGTCAACCATGCTACGCCCGCAGGATAGGACGGGATGCGTAAACGTATTTCCCCAACTTTAAAAAAAGGTGTGAAATAAATTGTCGTAGCTGCCAATCAGCACACACAAGTTTCGTGATTATTATATCGCCACAACATACATTTAATAATACTGCTGTAATCATTAAAATTGTTAGTAATACAATGCACATCCAATTCACTAAGTATAGTAAGAAATTGTAGTATATATGCACCTGAAATAATAGAACAGTGCCAAAGGATTATATCATAGTATTTACCTAGACAAGTATGCATTTGAAATCATAAAATAGTCTCAATGAATACGAAGAACTAGTGAGACTCTAATAAGGCAATGTTTATCTAGTATGCCTATAAACAACTCTATTTGTTTATCCAGTCTAGATTTAGCCCTCACAGAACCAAGGGCATTAGCGATTCGCACAAAAACCCAGCTTTTTACCAAGCGAAAACGTCACATGGTCCTTTGCCGCACCTATACTTGTGCCCTTTTGACTTCGCAGTTCGTCTAGGCCACTTGAAAACAAAACACGATAGGATAATATTGACCGATGATCCGCAGTGAGTTCCGAGTAAGGTAATCGAGTTAAATACTATAGATTTATAATGAACACTTGAGTATTTCTATCGATTTGTATTGGTTGCCAGCTTAAGTGCTAAGACCGCCCAAACGGCTTCTTAGTTAGTCAGATTTGCTGGTTTGCTGTTTATATATAGAGCATTTTTTTTTAAGTTTAACCTGCTACTTTGTCCACGTGAACTCAGTAAATCGCATTAGCAGACTAATGAAACAACAGAATGAACTCCCGGAAGGACAAATGATTTTTTTAAGAATACACTGTACCTGCGGGGAACACGAAAAAATCCAGAGAATCATTTATCTGAAACGATAATTAATCCGAAATTTCCAAATTCCGAACGCAATTTTACGCTAAACTAAAATTTTGACGCATACGATTAAATGGAATGTCAAAAATATGTACTATATATTAAAAGGATACCACACGACCATGTTATTGTCACTCATTAAGTGACTTTTGATTGTTTATTGGTTATTATTATTATTTTTGCTTTTAATAAATAAGTAAAGAAATAAATATTTGGGAACAATCTTACACAAATCGACCGAGTCCCAAACCAAGCAAAGCTTACTATGGGTATTAGACGACGATATACATACTTAAATAGATAAATAAATGCTTAAATACTGAAAACATCCATCACTTAGGAAATAATATTCATGCTCATCACTCAAATAAATGCCCTTACCGGGATTCGAACCCGGGACCTCCGTAGGCCGGGTCACTACCAAAAAAGACTACAGAGATCGTCAATGAGTTTGTGTTCTTCCCTATTTTTTTTGTTTTTGTAATTGGTCCTTGTGTGTGATCGTGGCGGCATTGTTCCGTGCCTCACCAAATGGCCCCAACGGAAGACCAGCGCTGGCCCCATTGTGCTGTGACCATTCCGTGTCAAATGTGTATGTGTCTACAGTTTATTGTCACGAATAAAAATTTTCTTTCTTTCATTCTTTATGTACTGAAAACCCAAATAAATATTCATTCAGTGGAACGTAGTTTTCGGATTTATTAAATTCGGAAAAAAATGCTTTCGGTAAAATGCTTCTTGGGCTTGCTATAGTGAACCCCTGCCTTCTTCGTATTGGCGTGTAGAGCTGCGGGGATAACCCGTCTTGAATACCTCCTTAACAGCAATATAATGTCAGGAACGCAAAACAACTTAGACGGTCAAGGCCCTAAAGATGAAAGATTAGTACCGATACCAACCAACATCAAAGTCCCAGTCTCCGACGCGATTTTGATTCACCAATCTATATGAGCGCGTGCATATAATGCCGAAAATCCTTTGAATATCCCCTTGGATGCAAATTACGCAACACTGCATAATCAAAACAACAAAAGTAATTGAAAGGAAAAAATAATGTGACTAACTCGAACAGGAGCAGGCTTACAGGACACGGCACGGGTTTAAGACGACTACGTTACGATTTTAGAAACAAAAGCCTAGCTAGCATGATATTTGGAGCAGCTCAATGCCTGACAAGAGCCATAATAATGCCACTTGCTCTGTGGGTATGTGGTGTACGTAATTCATTGTGGGTAGGTAGATACCTAGTGTTAATTTTTATATGGAAAAATGACAGTTGAATTGTCCTTACGTGTGGTGAGTAAGTTCGACAGAGCTGCCGAGTATGTGTTGTGTTGAGAGCGAGACACCCGCGTTCATTTCTAGCTATCAACTCAGCGAATTTTCAAATAAATAAAGTCTTGGCAAGGCGCTTCTAGTACATCATTTATTTCTAAATTCGTTTATATCGGGCATAAAAGGTTTGACTGAAAAAACGCGTCACCGACACATCTGGGGCCTGTACCACAAAATATTACAAGCGTATATGACAAAATTGACAACTTCTTCTATGGAAAATTGTATTTTTTTTTCGAATTGTAGACTTGTAAAGTTTTATGGTAGAGGGGCCAGGGGGGCTGCAGGGATGCTACCAGTACGTCTAGCAGAACTGATGCCGCGCGGCGACGCGAGTCGAGAAGGATCTACCGTCCTCGTTCTAATTTGCACGGTGCGAGTGTGACAGGGGACGCTCAGTCGCGCGACAAGCGGCTTGTCAGCAATTTGTGCTAGACGCACTGGTATCGTGATACTCGAAAGGCAGCAGAAATGTGTGTCGTATGTCACTCTCATTGAATACTGGCTGCCTTGCAGGTGTGACTGATTAGAAAGAAGACTGAGTTGCGGGATATACTATAACCTGGGATATCCGCGTGATTAAATTATGCATGTTGTGTGAAGAGAAGCAGAAACTGCATCGTACATTATAAACGTAACATGTTTAACAAATTGTTTAGATCAGGCGTGGACAAGCGACGCATGTTGTCCAGAAATAAACGAGACACAAAACGATGACAGTGATCGCATACCGGTATACCGGTAACGACACAACCGTCTGTGGAATATGTAGGCAGATGTGACGTTATTCCACCACGACTTAGTCTTCTAGTGCAAGCACGATCCTTTAGCCTAATACTTTCAAGACGAGACGAGTTACATGGGCAGGCTGCATACACTATCAATTGTATACAAGACATTGGTAAAAATATAGGCAAAAATAGGTTTAAAGGAATTGTAGCTCACAGCAGCTAAACATTGACAAATTTTTCGGTAGAAGGGTAGTTTCCTCATGTTAAAATTGATAACGTAGTGTTGTTAAATGGATAGTAAACCATCAAATTAATGTAATAAAGTATAAATTACGAAATATAATTCATTTTGATATGACTCTTAAATTAATTTTGTATTAAGCAGTAACGCTGCTTACGAAATTTTTAATCTAAAATAAAGGAATAATTTAATAGATCGAGACAGATTGTTCCGATAGCTCAGGTGGTTAGTGGCGAAGGCCATGAATGCCTGTGGCCGACGGTTCGTATCCGGCTCGGAACATACAATTTTTCAAGTTTTCCTTTTATTAAAATTTACAATGAATCCTCAAATCAGTAAAGGGACGACAAGGCGCTTGTGATTCTAGAATCGCAAGGTTCTTTGGGGGGTTTTACATTGCGCGTTGTCGACCTTATGAATTTTTACACTTCTTTTTTGAAGTACCCCATACTGCCCCCCTACTCTGTAACTTGTTTCAAGCTCACCTCAACGCTCACCCACAAATATATCTTGACACCGCGATGCGTAGTAACCAAGCGTAGGCAGAGGTCTAGTTTCGTGACGGGTGACCGGCGGGGTGAGCCGCATTAGCGCGTAGCAAATAACAGCCCTGTAGTCCCTCGGGAAAACCTTGGCTCATTCCACAACCGGAGCGTCAGAGGGAAGAGATTTCTCTGAAATGCACAGTTTAGGGTTCTGTGCTTGCCTGTCTGTCTACATACATACATACATGTCTTTGTTAAATCGACACGCACGCGCCAAATCAATGGTCCGCTTGCGTCGCGCCGGCCGAATTTGTACAAGAGTTGGCTAGAACTAATTAGCAAATCGATCCAAGCGTCTTATAGTAATCAGGGACCATACATACAAAAGTGAAGTCCCCAATCCGCACTGGGCCAGCGTGGAGACTACTGCCCATTCCCTCTCATACATGAGAGGAGGCCTGTGTCCAGCAGTGGGACGTTATATAGGCTGATGATGATGATGATGATACAATACAAAAAATATTCCAAAGAAGAGAACCTCCATCTTTTTTGAAGACGGTTTAAAATGAGCGGTATATATTGCTAACTTGTTGCAACAATGTCTGGGTCTATCATTCAATTTTCATCCTTTGTAAAAGAATATTAGAATTTATTTTACCTTAAAATTTGCAATCTTAATTATAATTTAACTAAGACTTTTTTAAATATTAATAAAAGATAAGTTTTTCTCGTTAATAAGTGTACAATTTATCGCTTATTTAGCCATTTTATTAGCAAAATGATTTTATGCTACAAATCATAAAGATATTGGATCATTATATGTTATTCTAACTCTGGCTATCAAACTGTCAGATTCCGAATGACTAGGTATTATAATTTACTTGTCTATGGTTGTAGGTACGTCTTAACTAGTTCGTTACTGTTTTGTCGGCGTAATTGATTTATATCTATCTATCTATGTCTTAATAATTATAGCTATCTATGTCCGAAATAATAAACACAAGTTTCAGGAAAATAAAAACCCCAGATATAAATATCAGCTGCTCCAACCCGCTGCTAAAATCAAAATGTTGCAAAATAGCCCAGAATTTATTGCTGTCAAAGTATACAACAAACTGCCTGCTTGTATTAAATCTCTATTCATTTATAACTTGTTCTACAAAGAGTTGAAATCATTGCTGTTACGAAAATGTTATTATTCTTTAAATGAATATATGTGTGATACTGAAAACAATGAATAATATAATGCTATAAAATGGAATACTTTGCTAGTCATGTAAATTAAAATAATTAGAACTTGAATTGTATAAAAAAATTAGGTACTTAATTAATTTGTAATAAATTGTTTGCTTATAGTCTGCCACTATAAAGTCTTAAATGTATAATTTATGCCCATATGTATTGTACCATAGCTTAATTAGGTTAAGTATATTGCAATACCCAAAATGGGTGCATGTTGATACCGTTCACTCCATTTAACACCATGTAAAACACATGTAAGCAATTAAATAAATAAATAAATAAATAAATATATGCCTATTCCAAATTACAGCTTTCTAGTAATAAAGGTCACTGAGCGAAGCCACAGACTGACAGACGGACATGGCGAAAGTACGGGTTCCCTGTTGACTACGGAACCCTAAAAACGCACTTCTAATAAAGCGCAATTTAAAAGTCCTACAAAAAAAACCGCAGCCAATCAATCAACCAATCCTTTATCCGACTTCCCATTATTGTCGGACGTGGGAGCGGCGCACAAAGATATTCGGATGCAATAAAAGATACGAACACCATATTAATGAGGCGGAAAACGATGCAATTAAGTTAATTAATTACTACTAAACGTCTGCTTCAGCTATCGGGAATGATGCAACAATAAGAAGAGACAACCTTGGATGGGGGCGATGATGTGTTGTAAGTTGTTGGCTCAAGCGAATCCGCCCGTACTCTAGTTTAAGGGGATGCCTTGATTCGAGTCGAGCACGCCCCTTAGACAATTACCTTAGAAGACTTCCGCGCACGAGAAAAAGAGAACTAACAACCTTCGGTAATCGCTATTTTGGACCGATAAATACCTAACTTACGTGAAGTTTTATTTAAATTTTATCAAGTGAGATTTTAGATGAGATAAAATACCATAGTATTAACTTGATTGTGTCGTAAAATAAAGTATCGTTTGACTAGGCTGAGTAAAAAAAATACAGATCCAACTTTGACATTTTTTTCTATAGAGAAAATTTTAAGCAAACATGTATCGATCAAATCAGATAAACTATCATATAGTCAAAAATCATGTATCTGAAAATCAGACCTTATTGTTTCTTAATCTAGTCAGAACGGCGTTTCGAAGCACGCGATAATTGATAATGCACCGCCTTAACAGCGTAGAATTCTCAAAGCGAACGAGTAATCGCTTTTGTGATGGCCCGCTCTCAGCTTGTCACTCGTAGACTACTACCACAAGCAGGTGCCATAGTGTGTCATGTGGCATCTTTACATCCATATCGAAACTTATAATATCCACGAAATATAGGCCTCGT
This sequence comes from Epinotia demarniana, assembly GCA_945867215.1. Lineage (NCBI taxonomy): Eukaryota > Metazoa > Arthropoda > Insecta > Lepidoptera > Tortricidae > Epinotia > Epinotia demarniana. The sequence continues at coordinate 1,804,122 of OX244273.1, read as the reverse complement.
TTCCTTCTATTATTTGTTTCTAAAATATTCCATTGTATCGTAAATTTGTGTAATCCTAGCATAGCTTCTTTTCTTAGCCTCTCTGTAAGACATGAGTTTGTCAACGAGTTTAAAGGGCCTTCGAAAATAGTCTTACCAGTTCCCGGATGTTACAGGTAAATTATATACACCAATCTATGTATCTTATGATCCCATAGGCGTTAACAAGTTTGGAGACTCTAAATTTATTATAACTCAAAAGAAAGAAGGCAAAGAATATGCCTAGTGACGAAAATCCCATTCAGATAATCTAAAATTACGAAGCTACAACCGTTTTAATATTGAGAAAGCGCTCGGTCGTTGTAAATGACAAGGAAGTATGAAGGTGTGTTTTGCGGAAAAGGACAGAATACGAGTAAACCACCTCTTACAACTTTGGACACTCATTAACTGTTATTATTTAATCCCCTGCTTTACTTTTTTCTCGATTTATCAATATGTTTAATCTTTTCGGGAAAATTCAACATTATTAGGGGTTAGTTTATTAACCCTATCGAGAACAGGTAAAACGACAAGTACATTTCTGTGTCACCCCGATAGCAATTTATCTAATTTTAGGAGTCGATAGATAGAGTGATATCTCGACTATTACCCCGAAAAAATATCATGTTTGGAAAAGGATTTCTTGCGTTAGTAATTACTAATTACCGCGTTTATCAAGGAACCTTTTTTTACTCACTGGTTCAGGTAAGGTAAACGCCCGAGTGCCCACTCACCTAATACATGATACTTACTTACCAAAACATAGAGGTGCCCAATATGCGTCCACTTTTAGGCATTGAAGTGTCGAGCATTGCGATTTATCTTAATAGGTACATACTTACTAATATAATGTTGATACTTTTACGATATGCAATATACGTTCTTAATACTTCATCTTAAAACAAATATATTTCAGGTCAAGACCTTCTTTTACTGATCTCAATATATCATGACGTTATTAAAACAGTAAATTTGATGGGGTGTCGTTGTAAATTCAAGGAGCTTACAAACACATCTGCATGAAAGCTCATATCTTCGCTACATTTGATTTTTATATTCGTAGCTATAATCCCTTTAATGGTATTTTCTGTGGTGTGATTATGGTATTTTATTTACTAAACACGCAATAATTTGGGGCAGATTACGCTTTAATAAACAAATCGTTGGCGATTGTTGGGGACAGTTTTATAGACCATAATTCTGATGAACGCTGAGCTCTTTAATTTTTACAGACAATTTTTTTGTACAGTTTGGTTTTCAAATAAAATTCACTTATAAATAACAAAGACCTTAACATATATGATTCATCCGGATATTGGACTCTGTGACATGTTCGAGAAACACAATCATGAAATAACTTTTCAGAAGATGAATAATTCGTGTGCCAATATTGCCGTATGAGCACAACATAAATTCATCATGCTCCTCACCGCTCGGCCACGACTTTGGTCTTAAGCGACCTGCGACCAGCGTTTTATCTGTTCATTGCGCGGTCGAGATGCGCAACGCACTGTGGTTAGTTGGGATCACGCGCAATGAACAGATAAAACGCTGGTCGCAGGTCGCTTAAGACCAAAGTCGTGGCCGAGCGGTAATGTTTTCCCGTCTGTGCCATAAAGGACCAGGCTCCTTACCTAATCCCAAAATGTAGCAAAGGCAATTTTACAAAAACATCTGACCTTCCAACTCTGAGGGAAAATTAGACCTTGTTAGGATTAGATCGATTTCCTCACGATTCTCCTGCACTGAAAAGCCCCCGCTAAATAATATATATCATTATCATCATCATATCAGCCGAAAGACTTCCACTGCTGGACATAGGCCTTGTGCCACCAGCATCCAGCGGACTCCCGCAACTTTTACCAGGTCACGCCGCGCCTTCCGGTACGTGGTCGCCACTCGATAACCTTTCCGCCCCAACGGCCATCTATGCCGCAGCAACGGCCGCTAAATATAAAATGATATTTTATACGAAGTTTTTTTTACTGAATGGTATCTGAACTAACTGCTCGAAGTACTTCGAACCGACGACCTCCAGAAAGTCGCGGGCCTCACTACTCGGCTAAACTAAATTTGAATTCGGAACGCGTTTCAACAGTTCTTGTATCAAGGGACCAGCCCCGCTTCCTAACGGTCTTCGATACCATAAATCTTTCTCATTGTATTCACCACGTGGCAGCCAGGCTCTGCATTACCATCAATAAGACAAACTGAATAATGACCCTTATTAAAATGCAGATCGGCTGCGTAGGCGCAGTGAACTTTCCATTTCTATATAGCGTTTGCAAATAAAGCGTTTCTTTCATCATCATCATCTAACCTGGCGTTTTTCCTGGTAGTGCCCTATAAATAGTGTGTCATTCATACGAACCAAAAAGTGAACTATGGTGTTTCCCTGATTTTTCGGTGCGAGGAAAGTAAGGTACATCAACTAGCTGTCAGTGTCAAATGTCAGTCGAATCAATACCAATTTCTTACCACGCGTCTAGTATTTAATGAGAGCGTCTTACACAATACACACACACACACACACTCACACGCAAGCGCGCACGCACGCACGCAGTCACGCACGCACGCACGCACGCACACTAAATATGTACCGCATACCTACCGTCGCCAACACACCTAGTGTGGAAGTCACTTAACGACGGTTTTAAGTTCTTTCAACTTTACATAATAAGAGTAATAAGAGCACATCATTTTTAAAGTTCACGAACTTTAATGTAATGCAAACGTTCATTTGACACTTACGTAACGTTCAGCTACCGTAAAATACGCCTATATATACTATATATAGCAGATATTCAAGTCAATCTATGAAAGTGAAGGATAATCTAAATGAAACAAATTGCAAAGATAGCAACAATGTTGTAAAAGGAAATCAAGAAGGCGGCGCTAGATAGTCAGATAGAGAGAGCTGTTTACTTTACAGACACAGATAAGGTTCTCATATTTTGACGGTCATTAATTACCTTTCGATAATGGAAAAAACACCTTAAAAGAGGGTAATTATTTTTTTTTAATTTTTATTTAATTAGAAAACAAACAGTCATACATAAATCTTGAGTAAGATAATGAACAGAAAGATAGACCTATAGTTTCCTGAAAATACTAGAATAAAGAATACGTGGCTAATATAGTAAGTGTAATATGAAAACATAGTAAACATAAACTATATTATAGTTATAGGTAATTTAACAAATAAAATAAGAGTTTAAGTGTGCAGTAGCAGGTGTATGATAAAATTGGGAGAAAAACATATCTGTAAACAGAAACTAAATTATTCATTCCGAATACAATTATCCTTAATTCTATTTAAATGCTTTTTTTAGAGAAGCACTTGTACAATTAAATATATCAAAGTTCGCAAGTTTAAAATAAATCTGGATAGTCAAATATTTAAGCTTTCGGTAATGATTTTTGCTTCTATAAAGTTAGCCCTAACCCGCGTCCTGAAGGCGTAGCACGGTTGCCATTTTATCACCTATCGCTGTGGATAAGACATCCGTCACGTTCTGACAAGTATGCGAGTGCGAGAGTGACGGATGTCTTATTCCACAACGATAACTGATAAAATGGCAACCGTGCTATGCCTGCAGCACTTTTTAAAACATCCCAACCGAGTCGCGTTTTTTTGCTGTGTATTTTTTTCATATTAGGGTAGACCGGGGTCAATAGTACCACGGGTCAATAGTACCGTCGCCTATAATTCTTCAACCACATCGAAATATGCATGTGTGTGGATACACCAGTGTGCCTTGAGCGTGTCTCTACCTGCTCACTAGTCGGCCACTCGCTGCCGTGCGAAAAGAATGTGCTATACGACGATTTGCATTTTTGACTGACCAAAGTATTTGCGATTTACGTTTTGTACTAGTGCTTATAATTAGGCAGTCGTAGTGTGAAACTTGTACTGAATTGTGACTCTCTTGTTATTAAAGTTTTTAATTTATCACAGTGTGGGGGTCAGTTAGATATAGAAATCGAAATTTGTGAAGGTTAGTGAGTGCGAGTAAAAAGGAGAAATGTACCACAACACTCGGGGTTAATTGTAACGTTACAATTGACCCCGTGCTACAATTGACCCAAAGTTTTTACACGACTGCTAAAATAAGACAATTGAAACGAATTATTTTTATAACAAGTTACATCTCCGGTAGGTATTTTATGTTATACCTATGATTCATACGACACTTCGGGATGTATATAAATTATAATACCCGCAATGCCATCCGTTTTAGTGGTATTACTTAATATTTATTTGTGGTGAAGGATGGGGTTGATTATACCAGGGCTCAATTGTAACTGTATGGGATTAGTAATTGTTAAATAATTCGTTATTTTGTTGTATTGAGATGTTCTTATTGATTGAAAGATGTGTGCTATGAGCACCCCTAAGTATTTTTTTATAATATGACGACATAATATGTTTCAAAAACTTGGAAAATATTGTTACTTTTAGTTCAACTGAAATGCTACCTTTGTCTAGTGTAAAAACGAGTCTCTATAATTAAGACTTATGTACGTAACAGACTGATTCGTCTCAAGAAATTAACAATAATTACTGATTGATTAAAACATTATTTTGGGTTTTATTGACCTCTGATTATCTGGTACAATTGACCCGTACTAGGGGTCAATTGTAACACAAGGACTTCATGAACAAAAACTCAATTTGCACCATTCTGATGCCATTAAATGAAAATATTTTTCTAGATTCTGATAGCCAATGAGACTAGAATGTTATATCCTTAGCGATTTTTACGTGGTAGCATTAGATTCTGAGTTATAGGTCATTATTTCTAAAGTGGTACCATTGCCCCCGGTCTCCCCTAAGTATATTGTATTGTGCTACTGGTACATATTTTACAAATGAATTACATTTAAATTTATTTATTATGTGTATACGTTTGTGTTTGTAGTATGTTTTATTGCGTTTCGTGGGTACGTACGGTGCTGTCTGAAAATCAGCGTTATAGGTGCAGGAGTTACATGTCACCATCTTCCTAGCGTTTTTAGGGTTTCGTAATCAACAAGGAGCCCTTATAGTTTCGCCGTTTCCATCTGTCCATCCGTCTGAGGCTTAGCTCAGTGAGCCTTTCTACTAGCTGTAATTCGGCATGAGTATATAAATTAATCACGCGGGTAAACCTATGGCGTGGAGTATTATTATAAATTAAAAACTATTTTCAGGGATGCGTTTGCGTGATATTTGGCTTTAAAGCCCTAATTTTTATAAGAGTAATGTGTCTGGCCCTCTGCTACCGGGTATAATAAAACATGGCAGTAGTACAATATAATGACTTTACTTTACTAGACTAGACAGAACTAGTTATAGTCAACCAACTTAATAAATGTAAGAACTTTCGTACAAATTCGGGCGCAACCGCGACGTTTAGCTGTCGCGCGCGTGTCGATGTAACAAAGGCAGACAGGCAACTACGGGACCCTACATTGCACGTGGTCCAAGACGCACTTGGCTGGTTTTTTTTCACAAACACGCTACGCCTATACTCTTCAGGGAAATAAGTGTTAGTCTATGTATCATCATAACAAGGCTGGAGGCCTCCCCCAAAGAGCGCCACAATGACCGGTCTTACCCACTCGCATCCAGCGGACTCCCGCGACCTTTACTAGGTCATCAGGCTACCTTGTTAGTTCATGTATGAATGATCTTTTTGTAGACCTAAATAAAAAGAACCGATGGCCGTTGGGGCGGAAAGGTTCTCGAGTGGCGACCACGTACCGGAAGGCGCAGCGTGGGTAGGCCCCCGACAAGGTGGACTGATGACCTGGTAAAGGTTGCGGGAGTCCGCTGGATGCGGGTGGCGCGGGATCGGTCACTTTGGCACTCTTTGGGGGAGGCCTATGTCCAGCAGTGGACGTCTTTCGGCTGATATGATGATGATGATGATGATGAAATAAAAAGAGAAAATCAAATAGAAAATGCGCTTTAATGTCATGTTAAGTACTTCTTGGCCATAAATAACACACTACTAATAGCTACTCAGCCTTTGAGAGGCCTTATACTTAAATAGTGCGCTAACTTAGTAAACGACAGCAAACTGCATATTTACCGGTTAAATGCCTGTGTTAGTCAAATCAGCCATTTTGTTTTACATTTAATTACGTACTTATAGTTGAGCTATAATGCTCATGGAGTTTATATAGGTATTGTTTACAAAATGCCTCGACAATCAGTAACTTGTTGAATGTTTTGGGACCGAAAATGCATATTTATGTATCGTAAGTACCGTACAGCATATTGAAGTAGTTATTTCAAGTCTCACATTTATATTACGTAATTCTTCAATATTCTGAGGTAGGGTTTGAAATTCACTTTGGACGTAGGATAGGGGCTATTCTCATTTTTGTACAAAATGTCACAGCCGTGGATATCACTAGGTACCTCGTGCATAATATTACGCTTAATTTATTTGAATAATAACTTCTTATTTGGAAGAATAAATTCGTAATCAGTAATTACATTGGCTTTTTATAAATGCATCCAATCCACGAAGTGACCGCGAGGACAAAATAAATGAGAACGATCCAAATATGCGGAAGAAGTCTAAAACTAGAACGAAATGTGTTTCATAAACACAAGTATCTATATATAAAGCAATTAAGCCGTAAAAAGTAAGTTTTTTCGTGTAGACAATTCTTGGGACGGTCGATTCTTTCGACGACAGTCCAAACTGACAAAGATCAAAGCAAATAGAAAGAGTTGTTCCAACCCTCCCCAACTGTAGTGATGAATCCACGAACAGCCGAACTAGATCACCATTCGCGTAATTCCCCCATAATCAACACTTCCCGACGCCAAACAAGCATTATATAAAGCTACAGCACTTAGCCTGACAGCAAACACCAAGACCACAATCGCGATAAAATAATAAACAGCGGTGCGCCCACGCACCCTCGTCGTCTAAATGCTTGTCGAGACCATAAAGTACTTAATGGCCACGCTGGATCCACTGGCTTCTAAATACAACTTTGTAGTTTGTCACTTGTTTCGGTAGATTTTAGTACAGCTGTAGTAAGTTGGCGACGATTACGTAAAATGGTCGTACGGAGAAGTAGATTCCACTTTCCTGTGAACATTGCCAGAGTTAGGGTATTACTCGTACTCATAAGCAGCAGCATTTCGAGCAGTTAGGTTTTAATTTTCGCTAAAAAGTGTGATGAAAATTACGAGTATTTCCATCTGATACAATAACAATAGATAAAATCTCATAAATCTCATATCAGTACACCATGTATTAATGATCAAATGTCCGATTAAAAAGCTTAGAAGTCGATACTAATATGACCAAATTTTTACGACCTATTCAAGTACGTGGGTTTAAGACGCCGATAAGATCGTTCATAAATTATCTCAATTTTTTATTATAAGTGACGCTATCGGATATAATTATGTTAATGAACGACACTTCTGTTCCAACCGTTATTTTTATCTGGTACTTGATAGACTTTCTTCCGTATTTCTCATTAGGATGCGGTGAGTCAGAGAGGCTACCGCAAGGCGTCCCGCAAGGCAGTATTACCGCCCACACACTTCATACGCTTGATTTACTTATCCCAACATTGGGTCATAGATCACTGCGCGGGAGGACAGCCTGCTACAATCCGCGTGTGGTCTACAACGCAGATAATTGTTGAATTAACTTGTTAACTTAATTGCGTGATAAGATTAATTTAATCGGCGATTTTCTTGTAAATTATTAAGATTTAAGAAGATGTTTCCGTAATATCTATTCAAAATACATTTTATTTTAGATGAACAGTTAATTGACAGTTCTTTATAAGTTTATGGCATTTAGTATAAAGGGAAATATTGAGCTGAGTGCAAATTTTTAAAGATGACTACAACAGATAAAATTTAACACGCGTTTTAAATGCAAATTTGACCACAAGTATTACTAAACTACAGCATAAAACTGACACTATATTTAATGAAATTAAATAGGTTCTATGTATATCATACAGAGAAACACTTCCCATAACTTCAAGAGTACTCAAAATGAACAAAGCTTATTCTTTATCACTGTTTTACGAGGCCTGAGTGACTAAGTCTCAGTAGATCATAAATCGGACGAACCATTTAGCATCTATATTATTCGCAGTCGTATGTCTGTCTGCTTATCTTGCTCTAGCTATCAATGTGCCGTCGTCAATGGACCAAATGGGACTTTAATTGGTGCTAAATTTAATCGAGTTCAACAATAGACTGGACCTAACTCTAGCGTTTATTTGTACTTTTACGGGGAGAAAACTTATGCGATGACATGATTTGTATCTGTAGTTAGTATACTTGTTTAAACTTGCTCTTGTATATAACACCGCCTGTTGTTTACCATTGTTTATGTTGTTTACCATTGTTTATGTTTTTCTATTAAGTATGGTATTGTATTGTAAATCAGCTGTTGAAAATAAAAGCATTCATATCAAGAGATAGAATTGCATACGACTGCAATTACAATGAAAACAGAATTTTGAAACTAAATCTGAGACTCGCAGGATAAATGATAGGTCGGTTATACTTTTGGGGCAGGCTGATTTCTGATCTTATTCCGCAAGTAGGCAGCAATGACACTTTTACAAGACACTCACTGTCAAAAAAGACACGTCTATAAACTATTTTCTTGCTATTTTATATCATCTATAATTTTTTTTTAGTGATGCTTTGCTTTGCGTGCCTCAAAAACGTCTCTGAATTGAGAAATGGGACTGTAGAGGAGAAAAACCGGGCCACCGGACACCGTAGAAACGATTTTCGACTCAAGCTGAAGCATAGAACTTCGTTCGCTTCGCTCGCTCGTTCTATTATGGTACCTACCTTAATAAAAGACGAATGCCTGGCCGACATAAAAGAGGTCATGTTAGGTAGGCTGATTATGATTATCCGTGATATGTATATCGCGTATACTTTTACTCACACGAATACTTATGAAGTATTATGTTTTTACAGTAAAATATGAGAATAATTGCATGAAAAACCTGTATTTCATTATTTACTAATTCCTTGTTTCGGCAACAATAAATACTTTTTAATACAGTTGCTCAAAAAGTGGTACTTTTTGTGGCTGCGTAGCGTACGAGAAGCTCAATTTCTCGAACTAGTGCTTTTTACTTTTTAGTTCCAAACTATACTTTCGAAACGCAGTAATTTTATATTAGATTTTTTACCCGATGGCGCTGATTCCAATAGTATGTTGTCACTGGTAGTGTCATTTGTAAAGTATGGGTTCGTTTAAAAATAACTTCGAAGCAAGCATATTTTATCGCAATGATATATTAATTTATTATTTTTCACAATTGTATTAAAAAACGTCGTTTACAACACGTGTGAAATGTCTTTTACCACTCGTACCGAGTCTTGCCACTCGCTTTCAGCTCGTGGCAAGATACCTCGGTACTAGTGGTAAAAAGACATTCTTTTCGCACTACTTGTAAAATGTACTATTTTATGTCAAACTTTGGAGTAGTTGACTACCGCTTTATAGAGATAGAGTACAAAATAAGAGCGCGGGGTGACCTACAGTTTGAATTATTCCCATACAAACAAACGTGGACCACCCTGACTCAAAAATTACAATATTCCTAAGCTTCTTTGCGGGCAAAGTTGACAACAAAATCTAGCTTCTATTACGTCATTATTCCAAGACCAGATAATATAACTTGCTAATCCTTATTTAATACTAATTGAATTGCGTATCGAAACAAGTTGTAAAGATAAGCTAAACTAAGCCACTTGGATAGTATTAGGTACCCCCTTATGGTGCTTCCACTTTGCGAAGATTTCATCATCATTTACATCTTTCTTGTTGTGTACAGTCAGGGGTCATATTATACATATATGTACATAAATTATTAATTTTATTCTTAGGACATTCTAAGCGAATATTTTAGTTATTTATTTAAATTTATTGTTTAATTGTAATTGACAATGTATGATAAATACAAATAAAAACATATTATATCATATCATATTCTTTCACAATCAACAACAGACATATTTTTTTTACTGTTCGGTATATTTTCTGTGTACTTTATGCTCCATAAACGCCTCGTAAAAACGAAACTAAATGTCAACCTGTTATTTTAATTGAATTTGAAGCATTGTTAATATCACAGATATTCAGATTTAGATAATTGTATTGGTAAAAAAAGGTACATTCTAACAATAAATACCTATTCATAAACGTTTTACAAGCTTATTTGAACTAAAATGGCGTTAAAATTCGTTTGCCATTATCTGTCACTTTGACATGTGTGTTTGTAAGAAAGGGGCAATGCACATTTTATTTAGCTGAGGCATTTTAAATTTTAGCGTGCAATTTCTTGCACTTTACCTATCGACCAGCAACAGCATGGCTATCAAGCGTCAGCGCGCGCTTTCTCGATTTTTCTCGCACTATATAAGAGTATGTCGCGGCCGTCCCATGATAGACGTGCAGAAGGCCTAGCACGGTTGCCATTTTATCACTTATCGCTGTGGATAAGACATCCGTCACGTTCTGACAAGTACGCGAGTGCGATAGTGACGGATGTCTTATCCACAACGATAAGTGATATGAGTGAGGTGAGTGGATAAGTGTTCTCACGGCAGTATACAATTGAACGTGAGTTCAGCAGTTTAAATATAAGTAGAACCTTAACCTTTTAGTTACATTGGCTTTCATCGAAACTATCAAATCAATTGCATCATCGTCGATGATTAAAGTTAAAGTTTTATTAAGTCTAGCTCCAAGCGACAGTTACCAGGCATGCATAAAGTGTGCTGTGATAAGCTCTGATAAACCATGATATTTATATTACTCAGAGCATATGTCGCAAGCGCCAATGAACTTCATGTACACTTACTACGATTTCAAGTTGAGTCCCAGTGTAAAAACATATGAAAAGGAATTTACGACATTTAAATGAGGTGGGCTGTAAACACGATCGAAATACTAAAATGTTAACTGTTTTGATATGAGTGTAGTGTATAATGAACTGAAATTTTGTGTTCATTTTACGATTTGCGGACTCTATGAAGTTATAAAGATTGCTACCACTTTTTATGGGGTGATAAATTCATAGATTTTATAAGATTATCACAAATAGATCGCTACTCGCAGATGAGACCGCCTGCTGTTTAAGATCAGCCATCTTTTTGATGCCATAGACAACCCCTTTTTTATACGGATCACGGAAAGAGCGAGAGGAAGATCGATGAAAAGTTGTATTTAAATGAACCAAGTAAAGGATCATGTAGAGGTCGTGTCGTACCAGGCCCCTATTTCACCAACCTGACAATTGTTATCTTCCAACGTCAACTCTCCGTACATTGCTGGTTCCACAAGTAACCTAGCGACCACCTTAACTTCTAGAACAAGCAATGTATGGCAAATTGTAATTGTCAGGTGACAATTGTCAAGTTGGTGAAATAGGGGCCAGGACGTCAAGAAGCTGGCCTCTGACCGGCAAATATGGAAATAACTGCATCAAGCTACACCGCACTGCACTTAAATTGATGATGACTTTAATGATAAAGTTTTGGCTACATAATCAATAAAGCCAAAGCGACTGTCATAGTTCAGAAGTGCAGCAAACTGAAGTGGCAGTGGGCTGGTCACATCTGTCGAAGTACCGATGGTCGGCGGAGTTATCAGGTTCTCGAGTATTTAAATCTCTATGGCGATAGTCTACAATAGGGAAAATATAAAACATTATCATGATAATATTCTCCCTCCGGCCAGCACGGCTATCACGCGACGGCGCGCGAGCTCTCTCGGTTTTTCTCGCACTATACCTCTTGTTCTTAGTGTTCATAATAAGAGAAAGACGGATAGTACGAGATAAATCGGGAGAGCTCGCGCGCCGTCACGTAATAGCCGTGCTGGTGAACCGTTGTCTTGAGGAGGCTAGGCTATTAGCCGGTAGTGACTGGATGGCGAAAACGGGAGAAGGTCTTGTGGCGTACCCTGGCGGAGGCCTACTTCCAGTGTAATAGAATGCTTAGAAAGAGACGGGTCTGTTATTTCGCGTATGTAAACTACCCGTCTCTTTTTCTTCTTTATTTTTCCTCGACGTGCGATTCGAAGCGATCGCGCTATGCGCATTACAAACAAGGTGAGGTGCCTTAGAACAAGTTATTTCGCGTATACCAACTACCCTTTTTCTTCTTTTTTATCTCATGACGTGAAGTGCCCATATAGGACGCGATAGCAGTTATCTTAAAGTGAATTAAGCCTTGAGGTGGTTAGATGGGAGACATATTAATAACCCTCAGGCATATAAACATTTCGCAGTCTCGATCCTCTGATTCATTGCCTTAGCGGTTATTTTATTAACACTTCCTAGTGCACTTGTGCTACATACATTTCTACTTTCTAAACTATTCCTGATTTGAGTTTAGATCTGGATCTATGTAAAAGTTTATGATCGTACCCTATGGGTTACTAGATACTCCAGCAATGATTAACTTATGGGTGTTTAATATATATATACCCTGCAACTTTACATATTATAGTAGTTTATGCAATCGTTATATTATATTATTTTACGCGTTGATGTCTTCTGGACATCGAGCCTCATGATTAGTCAAAATTCATTTTATTAGGGTTCCGTACCAAAAATGGTAAAAAAGGAACCCTTATGGTGCGACTCCGTCCGTCTGTCTGTCTGTCTGTCTGTCACACAGTTCAATATCTCACGAACTACTTAAGCTATCAATTTGAAATTTGGAATGATTATAAATGAGAGTTATCCGCGTGCATGGAAAATGAAAAAATTAAATATACATTTAAATTTACTATGAAAAATTACGAATTTGAGGAGGGGGCGGAAAAAAAATTCAACTATTAGGTCAAGTGGGGTATAATTTGAAAGGGCTTGAGTTGCACTTTTTGAAGCAGGATTTGTTTTTTTTCTACATTGATAAAATTTTGATTTTTGAAGGAAAACGTAAAAAAAATACCATTCCCCCTCCCTTATCTCCGAAGTTACCGAAGCGAAAAATTTGAAATTATTATTTGTGATTAAGATAAACGTAAATATCACTGGAAAATTATAACTTTTTCTGTATCTAGCGTATTTTTTGTTTTGTTTTGATTTTAAGGAGGGGGCAAAAAAAATTCAAGTATTAGGTCAAGTGGGGTATCATATGAAAGTGCTTGAGTTGCACTTTTTGAAACACTTTTTCTTTTTTTTCTACTTTGGTAAAATTTTGTATCTATGAAGGAAAATGTAAAAAAAATACAATCCCCCCCTTTATCTCCGAAGTTATCAAAGCGAAAAATTTGAAATAATTACTTGTGATTAAGATAACCATAAATTTACTGTATATCTAGCATATTTTTTGTTTTATTTACAATTTTATAAGTATTTTTATCTATCAAATTTAATCAACTTTATAAGTATTTTTTCGTTTTGAAATTCCTATAAGACTATGATAGAAATACTCTTTTTCAAATAAAACAAAAATAATAGAGATCGGTTCACGTGATAAACAATAATCGCTAAAAGACCAACATACATACTAAGCCGATTGCCCTTGCACGTTAGTACCAAATGGGGCCGATAGATGGCGCTGACCCCATTCGCGCTGTTAAGATTTTTCTAGAATTAATGTGGTTGGGATTGGGACGCGTATATTTATTTTCAATAGCAGGTCAATAAAAGATCGCGATTCAATTGTCTTGGTGTAAAAGTTACTCGTTGTTTGAAATTGAATTCTATTGTGTTGGGTTAAAATAAGTAATTTAACAAATATTGGGACATTTACTTTACCTTGAGTTAATTGTTAGTTTGTACGGAACCCTCGGTGCGCGAGTCAGACTCGCACTTGACCGGTTTTTTTAGTTCTGTACACAGTTTTCTTACATGCTAGCAGTCATCTTATGAGCCCAACTCAAATGAAGTTGATTTAGATATCTCTGTCAGACATTGAATTGACAGATATAGAAGTGCTCGAGTAGAATAATATTGTAATAAATAATAAATACATACATACATACATACATACACTCACGCCTTTATCCCTAAAAGGGGTAGGCAGATCACATGAAACTTATGTTCCAGCGCCACTTTTAGCATAAAAGGGTATAAAAAAGATGGACAAAATGTGAATAATAAATATTATAATATATCTGCCCCCGTTACGAAGAAGGGCGCTTGTCACATGAAGTCGAAACTGAGAAAAAAAATATAAAGTTAATTAAATGGTAAAAAATCTGCTGTTTCCAAATGAAAATAGATAGAGACGTTCTGTAAACGGCTTTCGTTAGGTAAATACCTTGTGCACATTTTAGTTTTTAGTAATTCTATAATTTATTCTTATTTATTTTATTTTCCGCGTTTTTCCTTTTCATCTTAGTAAAAAAATGTTTGGAAAATACGAGATACTTAGTAAAAAAGGCACTAGTCACCATTTACGTCCTTTTAACTAAGCCCAATTAAGTCTTTACCAGATATTACTCCTATTTATCCTTAAATAACGGACGCATGTAACCAATAGCGTCTTTTCAATGATTTAATTGATAATTGACTGATTTGACTTTACTCACATAAAAGTCACTTCTACATGTTTTGTTTTAATTTAACATCGGTTTGCAGCTACAATTCAAAAAATATTATTTTTTAGAAAACTCTTGTACCATCGACAATAATGAATCCTGACCCACCATGGAACCTTGTTACAATTAACTGACATATTAACCTCATATGATCGTACGTATGTTCGTTAATTGTAACAAGGTTCTATGGTGGATCATGATTCAGTTGGTTCGATAGTACATATTAAAAATAAAAAAACATGAAATAACGTACGAAGTAACTTTGCCAAATTTACATATATTAAAATGACGTGTAATGAGATCCGTAAAACTGCGTTAAGAAACACATTTGGTCATCAGCATCATTTAACTATTTGGTACTAAGTATTTGGAATGTGTAATTCAGCGTATGGCAAAACATGGGGACTGAACCCAAAGGTACTGAAGTGGATCTACACCATGATGGTGAGACCCATATTATTGTACGGTAGCCTGGTATGGTGGCGAAGGACTTTAATGAGCACATGCAGAGATGCCCTGATGATGGTGCAGAGATCGGTATGCATGGCTATAACATGGGCGTACCACCCCTACAGCGGCGCTAGAAGTCCCTACTGGACCTACAGCCACTTCACATGGTGATTAAGTCAGAGGCGCGCAAATCGCTCTACTTACAGATTAAGAACCCTTGGACTGTGGAGTTGTAGCAAGCCAAAGACTAAGCACACAAACATGGCGACTGACGGTTTCTTAGACTTAACAAACATGGGATGCGATAAAATGCTACCCAAGTATGTATTATATATTAGTAACCACACAACAAAAGTTCCATCCAGGCTGAATGGGCCGAAGGTTTAAAACCACCTAGGTCTGGTATCGAAGACAGTATATGGTACACGGACGGATCAAAAATGGGATCCGGTACGGGAGCAGGCATTTATGCGAATGACTATACTAGTAGTGTAAGCATATGTAGTTTGGCAACCGCCTTCCAGGCGGAGACATACGCCATAATTGCCTGTGTACAGGATAATTATTATAATAGACAAGCCCACCCGAGGGCAGACCATCTATCTATATACTCAGTGACAGTCAAGCGGCCCGTAAAGCGCTTACGGCGCCGAAAGTGGCTTCTAGACTAGTCTATGATGGCGTCTAGGCACTGAACAAGCTTGGAAAGCACAATAGGGTGCAACTATTTTGGATACCAGGGCACGAGGGCACATCGGCAACGAAAGAGCGGATGAGCTTGCCAAAAAGGGGTCTACAAATCACTTTGTAGGTCCAGAACCATTTATAGGACTCTCGCAGGGAACCATAATTTCGGCCTTTTGAAGCCTACGCCAAAACCAAACACCAAAACGAGTGGAGGAATCTAAGCTCTTCATAGAAGGAGTGGACTCGGGCTAGACTAACAAAAATGTATTCAAATGTTTACCAGTTGGTCGATCATGTAACGCATTGCACGCGCGTCAGGTATATGTTGATCGATCGACGGAAGATGCTGTAAATGGCCTTAGCTCCCTGATAGTAGAACAACTCGATAAACGTGAAAAGTGTATGACGGTTTTCTTGGACTTAAAGAAAGCATTCGACACTGTCTCTCTTCCCATGCTTTTTCATAAATTAGAAAAAGTTGGTGTAAGGGGAACCCCACTTAAACTTTTCAAAGACTATCTCACGGCAAGAAATCAAACAGTTAAGCTAGAGAACTGCATTAGTGAACCCAGAGAAGTTACATGTGGCATTCCTCAAGGTAGCGTGCTTGGTCCTACGCTCTTCCTTGTGTACATTAATGACCTGTGTAATATGGAAATACCTAATGCAAAATTATATTCATATGCTGATGACACAGCTGTTACTTTTACGGGAAAAGCATGGGATGAGGTACAGTTGAATGCTGAGCGAGCATTAAAAGAAATAGGCAAATGGCTTAAAACTAATATACTTACGCTTAACACTGACAAAACCAACTATATTTGTTTCGGGATAAACAATGAATCTCAACCAAATAAAAAATTCTTAATTAAAATACACAGCTGTAACTCCACAACTACTATGAGTACCTGTATGTGTCCTGAAATCGAGAAGGTAGCCTGCACGAAATACTTGGGTGTCCTAGTTGATCAGCGTCTTTCCTGGTATCCACACCTTGAACATGTTTCATCAAGACTGCGAAAATTAACTTGGATTTTTAAAAAACTAAGAGGTGTGGTGCCCAGAACGAGCGCAGAATCAGGAAGTTCCGACAGAGATATTTTAAAAGACGTATATGTATCCATAGCTCAATCAGTCTTGGTATACTGTATATCGATTTGGGGTGGAGCGGCCAAAACCAAATATCTACAATTGGAACGCGCTCAGCGAGGCCTTATTAAAGTCATGTACTTCAAAAAGCAGAGATTCCCTACATACAGTTTATACCAATTATCTAAATTACTTACCGTTAGGCAACTTTACATACTTAATTCAATTTTAAAAGTGCATAAGATCTTACCATATGACCCGAAAGCAAAAAAGAAAAGAAGGAAAGATATGATAAACTTAAACAAGACAAACACCAAATTTGCTACCAGACAATTTCCCATACTGTCCAGACATCTATATAATGTATTAAATAAATACTTAGATATACATAATATAAACTATCATAACTGTAAAACCACCGTATTAAAGTGGCTTCAAGACAAAACCTACGGTGAGACTGAGAAACTACTAGAACGGTGACACATTTCACACACACACACACACACACACACACACACACACACACACACACACACACACACACACACACACACACACACACACACACACACACACACACACACACACACACACACACACACACACACACACACACACATACACACACACACACACACACACACACACACACACACACACACACACACACACAACACACACTCGCACACACACACACACACACACACACACACACACACACACACACACACACACACACACACACACACACACACACACACACACACACACACATTGCTAATTAATACACCCAATGCGTGTATTTCTATGAGGCTTGTATTGTTTTACTTTGAAGTTAATTGTTGGGTACATTTTATGTGAGGGCACTCATATAAAATGTACACAGGATTTATCCATTTTTAATTTCATTATTATTACTAACATAAGGAAGAGCGGGGCGTTCCAACACAGGCTCTGTAGCCTAAAGGAAGGCCCCAGAAACTGTTTACTTTATAATTAATTTTGTTAATGATAATAAAATATTTTGATTTTTTTTTTGATTTGATTTGATATGTAAAATGACATTTTTTGTATGGAAAAATTACAGTTGAGTTGTCCTACCGCTCGTTCGAAACGTTACGTGCTTACCCCTCTGATTCTTATTCAAATAAAGTAAACAATTGAATAATATTACGAATAAAGTTACTGCTGTTATCGTGCACGGCAAAATAGTGTCCCTCATGTAGGCACTGTAAATAAATAAAAATATAACAGTGACAATCTTATAGGTACTTAAATAATCTCTCGCGAATAAAAAACAATATAACTTGCAACTTGCCTACACGCTGAGCTGCTCAGACGCAGGTCTCCCGGTGCCAAAGTTTCGGGCGTAACTGAACGAACATCGATAGAATTCCTCCCCACTTACTCTGCTTTTTAAAAAGATTATGGAAAAAAAGGACGCTTGTGCGTACTAGTGCCTTTTCTAAGAAGTATTATACTACAAAAATTAAGCTTAGAGCAAAATGTAGACGCAAGTACCACAAGAGCCCTGGTACTTTTGCAAAAGTACTTAATTTAAAAGGCACAAGGAGCCACTAGCGCCTTTTTTATTTTGTTTCGCTTGCAGATGTGTCAAATATAATTAATGATATAAGTCATTATGCGAAGTTGAAAAGGCGCTTGTGGTCACTAGCGCCTTTCTTCTGTTGAGGTAATGGCGGATGCGTCAATGTCAACAAGAATGCTTTTAACTTAAAACTTACTTAAAAAGACGCAGGTGACCACTTGCGTCTTTTCCACTTTTTATAAAACAGCAGATCATAAGTCGCGTCTTTTATTTTATGGAAATGTTGTAAAAGTGACAAAAAAAAAATAGGCGCATATACGCACTTACGCCTTTACATTCCAGGTCTTCATTGTATTTCGGACAAACGACTTTTCAATTTAGTTTAAGGTGGTTTAAGTGAGGAAATGGGTGTAAAAGCGCCCTTTTTTCTTATGGTAACTCTGTTTCTAGGCTTCCTAGGATAAAATAAAAAATACTCGGAGACGCGCCTTTTTTTGCTGATCACGGCAATGTATATAACTCAATTTTGTCAAAAATGTGACATGCGCCCTTTTTCGTAACGGGGGCAGTATATAATCTGTCACAAAGTGGTTTACAATTGTTATTTGATGGTACCTACCTCGTTTTAAGTATAAAATACTCATACCTGTGTTAAGAGGTACCGCTCAATAACATAACATCATTAAGATACACTCATACTTATAGTATAAGTTAGTGTTATAGTATAAAAAAGAAGAAAAATAGAGCGAGAAAACGTTTTTCATAGAAAGTGTCTATTGCTACATTTCTCTTATAATTTATAGCAACAAAAATTAGTTTTCGACCTAGATGTGGTGGATCGCTTTGTGTATAAAAAGTTTCATGCCATTACAGTAGCTATGCCGTTTAAAAATGAGAACTAAACTACGTTTGTGTGGTTAACAAAAAAACATCGCGAATTGAGGAAGATATTTAGTGTTTTATGAATAGCGATTTAAGTTCCTGTTTTATTTATTTATTTAATCTTTCTTGCACAAACAAAAACGTACTCAAGGCGGACTAATGCCCGAAGGCATTCTCCACCAGTCAACCGCAGGACTTTATGCAGGGTGGAAACGATAAGTGATCTCACTCAATTATTTGTAAAGTATAACCGAAAGCTGCTTACTGATTCTGAAAGTCCTTCATGAGGTCTATCAAACGGTATCAATAATAGGTTTACCTGGGTCGAAGTGCATCCGAAAGGGCCCTCATCTAGATAAGATAAGAGATAAGATAAGATCAATAATAGGTTACAGAATAAACTGGATCTATCCGAAAATTCAATGTTTCCAGCTCTCATACATTTAGTACCTACAGCCTAATGATTTATAATTTATGCATCTTAATTTGGTCGGGTTATCAAATTCCGCTTAACTTTAGGCCGTTAACTTCACTTTGGTGGCAGCAGTAGACAATAGCCGCACGGAGCCGGTCGGATGCGACAACAGTCGAGCCGAGCACAGCCGTCCGCGTCCGCCAGGAGCAGACCGGATCAAGTCGATTCGAATATCAAATCTAACGTCTGTAAAGCTTTAAATTCCGTAGGCAACTTGTAAATGCGCTGGCACGCTCCAGCCCACCCCGGTCAGTGAGAATCATACAAAGCGCGAGCGAAAATTCCGCACTTTGTGGCACAACAAAAAAGCGACGCCTTAATTTTACTGCCTCTTAAAAAATCCCACTAAAAACCAATCAAATCTTCACTAAATCAATAAAGCGGAAGTCCTATATACTCAGTGGCAATTTTGACAGCCGTTAACTTCGCCTAAAACAGTTGTCCGGTACAAATTGTTTTCTTTTATGACTTGGATACTTAAAAGTTTAACTACTGGAGTGATTTACACCCTTCCTTTGCGTGTTAGACATGTTTTAGAGTTCCGTATGGACATGATTGAGTAAAACACGGACGGCTTATGTAATGTACAGAATGGTCCAGCACAGTCTCTTTTTTTTAATGCAACGACGGTGGCAAACAAGCGCACGGCCCGCCTGATGGTAAGCGGACACCGCAGCCTATAGACGCATGAAACTCCAAAGGAGTAACAGGACGTTGCCGATCCTTAATATGTTTGAGGATTCGCCGTGTTGACAGCTGACGGAACGAATTCCCTCGGTCTCAACACAACGCATCCTCGGGAGCTCTGGCGACCTTGCTCACCTCTAGGAACACAACACTACTGCGGAGCACGTAGTAGTGTTATTATGGCTGTGGTCTTCTGCAAGGTGGAGGTACTTACCCAGATGGGCTACTCCACATTCGAGCGGGATGACATTTTGCTGTGCCCTAACTCACCTAAAGAGTCTGTAGACTAGACTGACGGAAAATTTTATTCCATACTAGCTTCTGCCCGTGACTCCGTTTATACCTGATACGTATGTTCAGCGTCTTTCCGGTTTTTCTGCTCTACAGGTCGCATTTCTCAACTGATTCGCGTGTTCAATAATTATATAGAATTTTTTGACAATTAAATTGTTCGTTTGAAAGTTTTCTTTTCTGAAAATTTCATGGGCCTGCGAGTTCTACAGTTCACAGAACCACTACTATTAACAGTGAGATTCTTTCGTATTGGACGCTTTTTTTTAAACTTTATTCGACACTTCTGTACATTTCCTCACACTGTGCGAAGATGTTTGTCCACTTAACGGCGCGTTAAGGTAATATTAACTGTGGGAAACCGGAGTTTAGCAGTTTACGGCTTTTCCAACTATTTTCCGGATTAAAGTTGAACTGCGGTATTCCAATAAAATGTCCAGTATTTACGATGGACCTTATTAAAATACCCCGAAGTGCCCATAGCCTAGCGGTGCCTGCGAGTCCAAAACGATAACGCAGGTTAAGCAACGATGGCAGCGGTCAGTCTTTGTATGGGTGACCGCCTGATGTTTGAGTGGTTAATACAAATGAGCGCTTCCGTGCTTTGGAAGGCACGCTAAGCTGTTGATCCCGGCTGTTGTCTATGACAGTAGTCGTTAAGCCGAGTTAGAGGCCTTCGGGCGGCTTAAGAACTTCTAACAATCGGGTTGCCCACACACTTGACAAAGGGGAGACAACTGTTACTCGCGTCCGCAGGAGCTACCTACCACAACCCTGCATGTATCCCCTGGGTACTACAGAGTGACAAACTTTAAAGGCATAAATAATGTATGCCGTACGATTAAATTAAAATACCAAAGGGAAGCCAGGTTAAAAATGAAAAATCTAAATCTACGTTAAAATACTTCCGAAATTCGGAAAGGACACAACCCAACTAGCACACTAGCGTTAAAATAACCCTTATATCATTCTTATATCGGTTCCAGCGAAGTGTTAAGGTGCTAAGAATGTCTGTAAGAAAGGTGTTAGAGCATGCTCTAACACCTATATAACCACGAAAGAGGCCTACGTCTTACAGCTTAGGAAACTAAAATGATGTAACATCACATCAAATTGACTGCCTTTTGTAATATCGCGCTGACAAGTCTCCTCCATTATAAAATACGTCACAACTGGTAATAAAGTACCGACTTCATTCACATTCCATAACTGGTTAATTTAGTCCATTCATCGCCGAATTTTGAATAAATTGATTGCCATGAAATGACGGTTTTTTCATAAATAAAGTACGTAACTTACGTCTCTCTCAAAATAAGGCTCCTTCGCCCCCGCGTGTGTGCACGAGTGTCAAGTTTTACGGCGCTTTTACGACCTCGATAACCCCTCGAACAAATTGGAGTTCTGATATTTTTAGACCCGTTAATATTATATTAATGGGTGGAACTTGTACTTATCTGGTGATGAAATACTTCACACTGAACATATTACCACCGATTTCAGATATAGTTTTATGACAATCATTTTATATCTGCGCCAAGATCGCAAAAGTCGCTTTCGTAAAACTAGTGCCTTTTCCAAATCTTGCGAAGGGTGCCGAGCGCACCCGGGATCATTAAGGACACACCCGGGAGAACGCTAGTAAAATTATTAAATTACTATGATCTTCAAAATTCTTCTCCTAAAGGCAGATGAAAAACCGGTCCTTACGACCCTTCAGAAGTTGTTCAATTCCATCTTACTGGAAGGGATAACGCCAAAGGCATAGAACAGAGGGGTGGTGGTGCTGCTCTTCAAAAAAGGTGACAACACCCTGCTGAAGAACTACCGCTCCATCTCACTTCGCCATGTCTATAAGCTGTTTTCGAGAGGCAGAAGTCGTCTGGGACGCAGGCTAGATGACTTCCAGCCTCCCTCTTCTACCTTAAGTAGGTCCTACTTCGAGAAATAAGCCAATCGCCGAATTCGATTCGGCTGGGCAGCGTTCGGGAAGCTACGGCACATTTTTTCGTTCAATATTCCGCAGTGTCTCAAGACGAGTATATAAGTATTTGACCAGTATTTGACATATGGCACTGAAATGTGGTCGCTTACTATAGACCTCTATCAGGCTCAAAGTCACCTAAAGGGCAATGGAGAGGGCCATGTTGGGAGTCCGCTGGATGCGGGTGGCGCAGAACCGGTCACTTTAGAACTTTTTGGGGTTGGCTTATGTCCAGCAGTGGACGTCTATCGGCTGATATGATAATGATGATTATGAGAGATGATTAAAGGCAATTTTTTGAATGGCGGAAAGAGTGGCTAGAGGAAATAACGCGGGTTGAATGACGGCCTACCTCTAACGTCAAATATTTTTTATTCCGTTTCAAAATTAGTAGGTAAGGGTCAAAGCTGTTCTCATTTCACACTGCCAAAGCCTGTGGATGTCCTGAGGTGGAGTTCTCTGTAACTAACTACGCCTCCTTTTGTGACTTCTTGTGAGCGCTTACTAAAAGGCTGTATTAAATATATATCTAGTATATAACGTCATAGACATTTTCTGTCGTAACACTTAATTAAACTTAACTAGCATAAACCAGATCATTTTATAGTGCTCAGATAGTCATATCCAAACATAAAATGTCGCTTGCATAATTATTTGGCGACTGTATCTTATATTATATAAAATTAACTGCTTCCTGCTCTATATCATTATTAGATTGACGTAATTGACGTAAAGTAAATTGGCTCACCTAACACGTGAATCATAAATGTTATAAATTATAAGAAATTACCCGCTGTTTAACCGAAAGAAAGCCAATGTGGCACGGAGAAATGTTAAAAAATGAGCAAAACTGAATTTAAGAGGTCATTGACACTGTTTCACCCCCAGGCTAAGCATCTCAATTTTTGGTTAGCTGAGTCCCTGGGGAATATGTGCGAGACCGCCTTGTAGATAAATCAAGAAGCACAGCTGCAACGAATAAGCGCTTTAATTCAACTGATTTGCGTTCATTTTCGCGTACACTGATATGTATGTGGTCCCAATAAAAACGACAATTTAGATTACACGTGCAATTAAATTGGCAACGAATTAGAAAACGCTTAAAGTTTAAATTGCCTTGATGGTTCTAACGTCCCAAAATTTGATATCTCAATTGCTATCGATTATGTTTATGGATTTATGGCCGTGTAATAACCTAATAACGGTGGTCAGTGTTAAAATGTTTGTGGTTTCGCGTATTTGATTGGTGTGCATCTGTGGAACCACTTTTCTTGGGTCAATATTGAGTTTCTTTGACCATCTAAATTGATGCGGCTGCTGTGTGCTCTCAATTTAATTTAATTACCTTGTTAAACTTGAAGAAAATTTGATATTCTCTGAAAAATCTTATTCTTTTAAATCCTAAATTGAAGGGAGAATTATGAAACATAAATTTAATGATGACTTGCCTCCAGTTAGCGGAGGCAATTCATCATTTCTCATCATCATTTATCAGTGGAGTATTTTTTTCCATTTCTCTTTGTCGTACGCCAGCCCTTTGATTTGCTGATACGAAACGACACCAACTATTTTCCTTCATTTGGTCCATATAACTGAGCATTGGTTTTCCCCTGGCCGCTAACTATATTTAACTAATAAACTAAAACTTTTCGTGTTCAAAGTGTAGGTATTGAGTTTCTCTTGACTTGGATCGAGCTCTGCCTATATCGTCTTTGTTGAGAACCCTATAATGATAATTTTATTTGCGAGGAAAATCATCAAAGCATATCTCTTGTCTGTAAACTGAATTTCTTGTTTAAAGTACTCGAGATTTTGGCATTTATTCAAAAGTCGCAGACAGTGCAGAGACGGGTCTGTAATCGTATTTTTAAATGTCGTGTAATTTTAGTTTAAAGGAGCTTTTACGCCCAACATTAAAACCAATAATCCGAATTAATGAGACAAATGCATCTTAGACATTAGATACCTATGAAGTAAAAATAAGACGTTGCTTGCGAATCGAAAAACGGCTGAATCTAATTGACACAGTATTATAACTATAACATCACAACATTATAGCCATTAATCTTTAGTTATCCAGTTACAATATGGATCAATAAACTTTCTTATGTCACAAATTGCCGTGGTTATATACGTCTCCACTTATCAACCGAGCGTGACAACTTAAGTTACAAGGAGAACCCAAAAAAAACATGTCCTTTATTCCAAACGAAAACTGGACGTACAATATGTTAAGCCGATTGCTTACCAGCACAGCAGGTTCACTATTGAAACACTGGGACTTGAATCTTGATTGATTTAAGTCCACCAAATGTGGGATTTCCTTGTCATGTTCCACCGCTTTTTATGGATCCTCTTCTAAGCATGTTATAGGTCCATATTGTAACAGTTTACTCTAAGAAACTCTGTCATGTTGTCTCCTTGCTAAAGTAACAGAAAAACGACGAGAGATACCGAGTCGATTGACCGACACGAATGTCTTAACAAACTACTGAATCCAATACGCCGCCTCCGCCTTATTCTATTCCTAAATTGTGTTATAGCGCTGGTTACAATTAATATAAATCAGAGCTGGCGCGGATTACCGAGTAGTTAGTGAGTGATTAGTTGGCGATTAGTAAGCGATTAGTTTCAGATTCGAGCACGATTAGTGAGTGGGGGAGAACGCGGTCGGTGTTGATGCGGTGTCATTTGTTTCCTTGCTGCTGGTGTTTTTGTCAATGTGTTGACAATGGGTCTTTTTTAATTTGTACATATTTAATATAACCTAATATTGTAAAGAGCAAAAGACGGTGAGGTTGTAGGTTTCACTCGTGCTATTACAAAAAAATCTTTCACCTATGTACTTATAGAATGAACTTGGATGGCCATGCGCTATATTTTAATTATTAACCCGCGGCGGGTTCAGCTTTTGTTGCACATTGTTTTCTTTGACCCTGAATGTCTATATATACATGTCATTTAACATAATATTGTGTCTGGTTACCGCTATTATTTGTAATACATTTTAGTTTATATTCCTTACGTATTTGTACCTATTAATTTTGTATTCGGTCGTGGACTACGAAAAAGCCTTCGATTCGATAGAAACCTGGGCTGTACTACAGTCTCTCCAGCGGTGCCAAGTTGACTATCGCTATATCGAAGTGCTGAAGTGTTTGTACGAGAGCGCCACTATGTCAGTCTGACTCCAGGACCAGAACTCGAAACCTATTCCGCTGCAGCGGGGAGTCAGGCAAGGAGATGTTATTTCTCCAAAACTGTTCACCGCTGCACTGGAGGACGTTTTCAAGACTCTGGACTGGAGAAGGCTAGGCATCAACATCAACGGCGAGTACATCACTCACCTTCGGTTTGCTGACGATATAGTAGTCTTGGCTGAGACCATGGAGGACTTAAGTACGATGCTCGATGACCTCAGTAAAGCATCCAAGCGAGTTGGTCTAAGAATGAACATGGATAAGACGAAGATCATGTCAAATGCCCATGTAGTACCAACTCCCATTACAATCGGACACTTTACGCTCGAAGTTGTAGACGATTATGTATACCTAGGACAGACGATCCAGTTGGGTAGGTCCAACTTCGAGAAAGAGGTCAATCGTCAAATCCGACTCGGCTGGGCAGCGTTCGGGAAGCTACGGCAAATCTTTTCGTCCAATATTCCGCAGTGTCTCAAGACGCAAGTTTTTGACCAGTGTGTGTTGCCAGTGACGACATATGGCACTGAAACGTGGTCGCTTACTATGGGCCTTATAAGAAGGCTCAAAGTCACCCAAAGGGCAATGGAGAGGGCCATGTTGGGAGTTTCGCTGCGTGACCGCATCAGAAATGAGGCTATCCGCAGCAGAACCAAGGTAACCGATATAGCCCTCCGGATCGCTAAACTTAAGTGGCAGTGGGCGGGGCACATAGCACGTAGAACCGATGGCCGTTGGGGCGGAAAGGTTCTCGAGTGGCGACCACGTACCGGAAGGCGCAGCGTGGGTAGGCCCCCGACAAGGTGGACTGATGACCTGGTAAAGGTTGCGCGAGTCCGCTGGATGCGGGTGGCGCGGGATCGGTCACTTTGGCACTCTTTGGGGGAGGCCTATGTGCAGCAGTGGACGTCTTTCGGCTGATATGATGATGAATTTTGTATTATGCCTAACATCTGCTAACAAAATTAATTCCGTTAAAAAATAAAAATTTGGTGGGTATCGAAACACTCCGATGCGGTCCCCAAATCTTTCAGTCTGTTCCGTCCTACCTAAGTAAGGCGTGTAGCGTCGTGTACCTAGCTCAGTTGGTTATACTCGTAGTAACGCCGGGCCGGGTTGCTCGCCGGTTTGGAGCATTAATTGTATTCCTTTCATTTAAAATGTATTTGTATTGTTTTGCTTAAGTTGGCAATGAGTTTGTTTATGTTCATCCCTATTCATTTGTGTCACATATATCACATAGCTAATAAAATTAATTATGTTATTCAAGAAAATCTACACTTGTAATTCGTTCTAATCTCGATGCTTATTAATTAAGTAACCATTAATATCCATAACAGCAGATGTTGAATTAATTCAAGTCACTTTGATTATATTATGGCATTAAGAATATCGATATTAATAACATGTAAATCACTAAATGAGATGATTAAGCTTATTTTTTATATCCATGAAGAGCAAAACGAGGACTAATAAAACATTTGTATGAAAATATTGTATCGCTAAGGCAAAACTATGCGTCTCAAATCTACATTTCTGCACTCGTACTATATACACAAGGCCACAGAATAAATCATAAAATTAAAAAATATATAGGTTTTGGATAGTGCATGGTAAATTTGTGCATAACATGTGTAGGCTGCTTGCCGCAGGCGGTGAAAGACATCACATTGCTATTTACAAACAAAGAACATAATACACGAGTAACTATTTACATTTAAGAAGAACATAAACGGCGTAAATAGTTTTTCTTTTTTTACGTTTCGCCATGGCCCTCTAGATTAGTCGCGTCGCGGCCTGCTCGATTACAATTTAAGTCGTGTAGTCTAGTAGGCCGTGGCATAATGTAGCCAGTGCGAAGAAGTTGGATATTGGATAGTACAATTATTTTAATTATTTTCCTCACAGTCGAAATGAAAAGTAGAGTGTTTAACTCGGGTAAAATTACCCATTTGACCCTCGAACTATTAACTACAACTAAATATCTCGGGTGCAATGGGTCACTTTCAACCCTTGGTTAACAATCTACTATTAAAATCAACAACAACAGTTTCACACGAGAATGAGAGCAAAATCCATAGAAAAAAAAAAGACACGCTGGCAGCGGCAGCCGCGCCGGCTAGCTTGCCAAGCGCGCGCGCACCGCGGCGGAGGTCGGTGAGCGCGTCGTCTAGACCGCGGTAAAATAAAAGCTGATCTTTTCAATACGGGTGTAGACTCGAAAATTATTATTACTCTTAAAGAAAGCGGGCAAAAAATATGCCTGGTGACGAAAATCTCGACGAAGCTACAACCGTTAAAACTATTGCTTGTTGGAGAGAGAAGGCGCGTTCAGATAGTGACGTCACAATCTGCGAGCGTCATAGTAAATTACATTTGTTTCATATGAAAGGTGCGTTTTGCGGAAAAGGGACTGAACATAACCCCCTCTTAAAAGTTTGGACACTGGATCTTTGTGATTATTTAACCTCTTGCAGTTTTTTCTCCATTTGACTACATTTTAAATTCTGTTTCGAGAATACAACATTATTGATTATTGTGTTTAGTGTCTACACCCCTATTCCTTGAATTTATGGTATGCAGTCACCACCATTAAGTATCTGCAACAGCAAAGCATGCATAAATATCTGATGATTTTATTTCTAGAGCCGTACCGAACGTGACAGATATTTATGCCGGCTTAGTTAACAGTATGTACCTATCAGGTATTAAAAGACCCTATATGTAGGTATACCTCGTTCCATATAATTTTAGAACATCGCACGAGTGTCTACGTTTCTTTGCTAATTTTGCTTTTGCTAATATTTTGCTAGTTTTACATATTTCATCGATCATTCATTACTTTACAATATTAAAAATGTTTTCCTTGAAGTCGTATGAGATACTGTACTATTTTTCTAATCTTAATAACGGTATTAATGTAGACACTTGTGATTTTATCGATATAATTTATGACAAAGAGTGACATAAATTCCTCGAGAGCACGCATTTTACCTTTTTCAGGCAAATGCACTGTTCATATAAAAATTGTCTTCGCAGACAAAGCCACACTAGTTTCATATAAATTGGCCGTTCTCACATTAAACCGTAACTTGATTTTCTTAACACTCCGAGGTCGTTATCTGTATTTTGGCAAAACTATCTCAATCAGGCATCAGTGATAAGATCTTTCAATATGGAAACGGGTCACATTCGTAATTCCTGCCATGAATAAGTAATCATTTTTACTTTTAAATGATCTGGTGATCTTGCGTCAGATATAACCAGTCTATACGATGTCACGATACTAAAGTGTTAATTAACTTCGCATATAAAATTTTTGCTATTATGATACAAAAAGCTCGTATTTGATACACCGTTACATGTAAACTATCCTTTATATCGTCTAATTAAAGTTGTAATTGAAACACGTAAATGCTAAGGAGTTGTGTATTTACGAGTATTTTAGATGGAGGCGGAGGCAGTTTGTATGTTATTAATGTAAGTCGGTTATAACGTAGTAATAGGCGCATTAATGTATGTGAATAAAGATATTTGCATTAAAAGACAAACACAGCAAGTGACTCTGAACTTGAAGTAAAAGACATAACCGGATCTTATACCGGTACAACATGAACCTTTTAAAATAATGAAATTATTTTTGAAGTAATATATGAATGCAAACGAGAAGTACTTATAAAATATATTGTTGCTTTCTTGATTTAAAATATAATTTCGCTGACTGAACTGAAACAAGAAAATAATTCCTATTAAACTCTGTATATAAATATACAGAATGCTTCAATGGCTTAATTAGCGAAGGTTTTTAGTTATCTTCGTATAGGTACTCTAGTAGTAGGTACAGTTACATTTATTAAAATAGCTTCTCTTTCAACGTCAAAACTTATGTCCGCTAATTATTAGAATTCATTATGAGATAATAGCCACTTTTAATTTAGACAATCATTTGCAAAACGATCTCACGGAAAAATAAATAATCTTGGCGCCAACAAACGACACCTTGAATGAAGACGACAGGCAAAAATAAATGTTAATAGTCATATTAATTGTCAGAAAACAGGACCGTCTCAGCGGTGTTCCTATCCGGTGTTACAAAATACCTATTCCATTATTTTTAATACGCCACTTACTTAAAACCAGAACAGTTGATTGACGCGGTTTTGTGAACAAGTTTGACTTTCTGAATCAAACATGACTTTTATGACGAAATACGAATGCCATAAAATGACATAGTTGTATACACTCGCTTCTAAAAGAGAATTGATTCAAGAAAATTGAACTAAAACGCAAAGTCAGTACATTAACGCAAAATTGCGAATTATTCGAGCATAATTCGACCTCGATCTCGGTCTACCCGAGTTAGTCTATAAACACTTCATGCTACTAAAACACTGACTAAGTTTAAGAGATAGGGCATATTTGGAGCAGCTCGGGAAGTTAATATAGTCCAACAATGTAAACTGATGAAATAAGGTTCCATAATAATACATATATACGATAAATTAAGTCAGATGTACACTACAATAGTCAGAAGACTATTGTAGTTTACCAGAAGTAAATAAACTCTAAATGTGTCATAACTAAGAGACATGCCATTCAAACAGTTAAAGTCATGTGTCAAATTAAACGGACTAAGTAAGGTATACGGGCTTCAGGGACTGCATGACGTCGCAATACAAGTCAGATCGACGGTCCCAATTAAAAGGGTCGGATCTGCAAAACAGCTACTTTTCAGGAGAAGCCGTCAAAGTTTTTGAAAAGAAATTGTACGGGAGAAATTGTTTATTAATGGAATATCGTTATCAAACTTCGAATGTTTGCTTATTAGTAGGTTGTTTATTACTAGCCGTTGAGCATACATGTACCATTTCAGCCAATTTCCAAAAAAATACAAAAACCTCCTATACTACTTTTTTAACCAGAATAACTTACGCATCTTGTGTCAGAAGTGCCACATACAGTCCAACATTTTTGTCTGGAAATTGTATACATTAATATGTCGGATGTACCACATCCGACAAAAAATGTACTCCAAAAATGTCGTAACTGGCAGAACTGACATTGTTGCACGGAAACTCTTATGTAACAATTTAATAACGGAGAAAATTTACTTGATAACTTATAAAATAAAATAAAATAAAATAAAAATAGCCTTTATTCTAACACATGCAACAATTTCATAGTGATTTTAATTTCCTATCGCAAAACAATAGCAAAATATCTTGTTAGTATTATTATACATTTTTTCTGATTTATTATTTCAATTATATGCTTCATTTTCTTAATTATACATATTTATATATATTTAATTGGTTTTATACTTTTCAATTACATTACATTATAATTTTAATTTATTTTAATTCCATTCCTATTTATTCATTGCTTAATTATCTATCAACATGTGTAAGTCGCCTCGGCGGCGTAGGCCTCCCCCAGTTTACGCCATCTTTCTCTGTCTCTAGCTTGTCTTCTCCATTCTGGTCCACATTTTTCCTTAAATATATCCTCCCATCTTTTCTTTGGTCTACCTTTGTTTCTTTTTCCATTTCTAGGCACCCACTCTACGAGTTTTCTAGCCCATCTATCGCATGGCATTCTACATATATTGCCAGCCCATTTCCATTTTAAGTTTCTTATTTTTTTCAGAATATCAGTCACTTTGGTTTTTTTTCTTATTGCACAGTTTTTAATTTTATCTGATATTTTTATGCTCAGCATGCTCCTTTCCATTCTGCGTTGATGTACGGCTAGTTTATTTTCATCTTTTTTACGTAGAGTCCATGTTTGGCATCCATACGTCAAACTGGGTAAGATCGTAATGTCATATAGTTTGCTTTTTATTCTTATGTCTATATCTTTATTTTTCATGATCTCCTTTAGGCTCCAATACTTTTTCCATGCAATCGCTATCCTTCTATTGATTTCTTTTTCAGTCTGGTCCGTGAACGAAATAGATTGGCCCAAATAAATATATTCCGAGACATACTCTATGGTTTCTCCATCTACTGCTATAATTTGATCTCTGCCATTAGTTATTATTTTTGTTTTTGTTGCGTTTAGAGACAAACCAACTTTTTTGCTCTCCCTGGCTAGTTCGTTTACCATTTTTTCTAACTGCGTACTCTCCTCTGCAAATATTGCTATGTCGTCCGCGAATCGCAAGTGGCTTAAGTATTCACCATTTATTCTTATACCTTGGCTCTCCCAATTAATATTTCTAAAAACCATTTCCAGTACAGCCGAGAATATTTTGGGTGATAACGGGTCTCCTTGCCTTACACCTTTATTTATAGGGAATTCTGGGCCATCTCTCTCCAACCGTATCTTAGAGGAGCATTTTGAATAAATGTTGTAAAGGAGTTCAACGTACTTCTTGTTTGTGCCTTGTTGTAATAGTGCCCTCCATATCGCTTCATGATCTAAGGAGTCGAAGGCTTTGGCGAAGTCTATGAAACATATATATAGAGTCTTCTGGTATTCTTTACATTTTTCTATTACTCGAGTCATGACGTAAATATGGTCAATTGTAGAAAAGTTTTTTCGAAAGCCCGCCTGTTCGCATGGTTGGTTCTCATCCAAAGTCCTGGATAGTCTATTCAAGATGATTTTTGAAAATATTTTGTAGACGTTACTCATTAGGCTTATAGGTCTATAATTGTTTAGGTTCGCTCTATCGCCTTTTTTATGAAATAGAGTCGTTGTAGACTTGGACCACTGATTTGGAGCTGTGGTTTTTTCTAATATGTTGTTAAATATTATTTGTAGAGGTCTTTTTAGAGGTTCGGATATAGATTTCAATAATTCGTTTTTAATTTTGTCTTCTCCCGGCGCCTTGTCATTTTTTTGGGTTTTAATTGCGAACTCTATCTCTGAGAGCAGTATTGGTGGTGTTGTCTCGAGATTGACTTTATTTTCCGAAAGTATTTTTTCTAAATTCGAGGTTGCCTCTGTAGAGTAGAGTTCACGATAGAATGTAGTGGCTTCTTGTATTATGTCTGAACGTTTTGTGATTTTTCTTCCCGTTTTGTCCACAATATCAGTCGTCCATTTCGAGGAAGCCTGTAGATCTTTGTAGGCCTTTTTCACGGCTCCTGTCTTGATGATATATTTTTCGAAAGTTTTTTTCCTGCGAGCTTTGCTATTTCCTGAAATCTCTCTATTTATTTCCTTGCTTATTTGTGTGATTTTATTTTTGATTTCTTTAGTTCTTTTTATTTTATATAGTAGTTTCCGTTCTTCTAGTAATTGTTTGATTCGAATTTCCATTTCTTTTTTGTGATTTTTCTTATCTTTAGGTACTTGTGCCATTATGTTAGTAACTTCCTTTTCGAAGTTTTTGTATTGTGTTTGTATGTCATTTGATTGTTCAACTGCAGTTTTGAAACTTTCTTCCAGGTACATTCCACTCTCTCTTGTTAAGATTGGAAGATCCTTGGTATAGTCTTGATTCGGTTTTATGTACTTTCTCTTGTTTTTTGTTTTTATATAGATTTTACACCTTATCATCCTGTGGTCTGTGTTAAAATTAAGTTTTTGAATTATATCAAAGTTATGTACGGTGACGCTGGGGCTTGTGAGTATATAGTCGATTTCTGTGCGGTATAAGCCATTCGGTGACTGCCATGTCCATTTCCTGCTGTTTCTTATGTTAAACATACTGTTGTTGGATTTAAGGTTATTCTCAAGAGCAAACTCTACTAGTCTCTGACCGTGTTTTGATCTTTTACCACTTGAGTATTTCCCAAACGCTAGCTCTTCTCCTTGTAGAGCTTTACCAATCTGTGCATTGAAATCGCCCATAAGTACAAGATTACTAGAATGTGCTGCTTCTAGGGCTATTTCTAGTACTTCGTAGAAGCAATCCAGCTCGTCATCTTTGCATTTTTCGGTGGGTGCATATGCTTGCACTATAGATAATATATTTTTGTTCGGCAGACTTATGTCTAAAGTCGCTACTCTGTCGGAATAACTTTTGAAACCGATAATGTTCTTTTTAAGGTGTTTTTTTACTAAAAATCCGACTCCATGTAAGCCTTTTATGCTTTTTGTATGGTATAATATGTGTTCTGGGAACTCGTACTTGATAACTTAACAGGCTGTAAATTACATAATATAAACAACAAAAAATACGCTATACTTTTCCATGTAATATAGTAGGATGTCTCATATCCCACTATATTACACACTTTGTACTCACTGTGTGTCCCGTAAAAATGTCGGATCTGTCCCAACCGACGTCATCTTTTTATCTTGTCTTGAATGTCATCTTTTTATCTTGGTTTTTACGAAAAGTATTGAGAAAAACGAAAATCTGTGAATGTGGTTTTACAGTTTTGAGTTTTTTACGACCTAAGCCGCTGAAAAGCAAAGATCTCAATTTTGCAGATCCGACTCTTTTAATTAGGACCGTCGAGATGTTCGGTTAATCTCGGTTCTCGGTTATATTCGTTAGATAAACATGCGGAGCAACTATAACACCTGTCGTGTTTGAGGGTTGAAATAAGTTTATATTACTTTAGCTTGATTTATAGGAAATCATTTTAATAAATCCTTCTTGAATACCGAGTGCTCACTTTTCGTTTCGACATTTTGACTTTCGTTTGTTTCGTCACTTGACACTAAGGTAAAAAATAATTTATGAAGTTTACGGAGATAGTTATGACATCGTGTATTATTTATTTATTTATACAAGGAATTAATAATGTCACTTTGACATATTGATTTCTCATATCGTTTTTTTTATACAATGACGGCAGCAGTTGGGCTGCTCAAAATTTGATCGGAATGACATTTCGCTACCTCACCAAACCCTCCTGGTTTCTATGCCCCAGTGTTATTATGATCTTTTTTTTTGACTAATTAAATCTTCAGTTTAATATGACACTTTGGTATCATAAATCTTGTGTGTCCTTTCAGGGCGTCATGGTCTGATTTATGCATACCAAATTGACACAATTTATAAATTTCATTGTACATGACTATACAATTAATTAAATAAATTCAATCACCTTTTTTGGAAAACTAAGAACTTGTCGAGTCCGAACTAAATTAGAACATAGGAATGTGAATTATTACCTTGATTACTACAAACCACGGGCCTTAAACCGCGTTGTTCTCGCATCGAACTCATCAAAGACTATCAAACCCCCAAATTAGAACAAGATAAACAATAGCTGATCCTATGACACACAATTCTTGGCCCAGCGATTTTCTTCATTCACAACACATTCAAACGAAATCAAGCCCTATTTTAATATCTACAGAACACAATTTTACAGTCGACTGGACTACGTATTAGGGGAAGTAGTCAATCTTTGGTTTAGACATTTTAAGAATGTGTTTTTCAGACAAACCATTGAATAGTCGTAAACTCTGGAATGTGTATGGAATGCTTTTTGTCTAAGTCCCTGGGTGTGCCTGGATTTACACGATTGCTGTTTTGCACTAACCTATTAGTGTCTCCTTCATCTCAGCTTAACTCTCATCTGAAACAAAAGGAGGGTTTGTTTATAAATAAACAACTTTTGCGTTAATTTTACGATTAAACACGCTTTTTTAAATTAAATTGGCCTTCTTTCATCTCATTTAAAATCTTAAAGGGCTGTGTGTGTGTGTGTGTGTGTGTGTGTGTGTAGGTACACTACTTTGATTGACAATATCAATGAAAGTTAAATATTAGGGGACACTTACACAAATCGAACTAGACCCATAGTAAACTCAATAGGTAAAGCTTGTGTTATGGGTATTAGAGGACGATTTATTAATTATAAATAAGTACATAGAAAACATCAACAAATATTGGGATTAGGTTTCAAAGAGGACCCGGAGGGCGAAGGACCGGGATTTGAACTCAGGACCTTCAGCTTCATAGGCAGCGTCGCTACTCGCTACCCACTAGGCTTACCGGTCGTCTAACACGGCGAAACCACGATAAACTTTATACTGCCACACCAATTATACTGCACCAATACTGTACCTAAATTATTACCATTTTAGTACTTTAATCCCTTGGCAAGCAGCCATTGACTATCGGAAACCATTTCCTAATAGCCCCTTTTAATCTCACTCCAACTTGAAATTACGACTTTAATTAGTCGTAAAATACACAAATTACGACTCAATCAATCACGCGTCACGGACAAACGATTTTACAGCGCAACGGTTGGTTGCCCCGCCACAATATGACATCAATTACGATTTTGTTCTCTTTATGATACCTTAATCAGTGTCCATTGATGATGTTGATCCGTTAGAGCGCTTATAGAGGAGGTTCTTGATGAACTTTTACGGCGAATTCTTGAACAAACATGGATAAAAAATCGCGGTAAATCTTACTTCGGAACGTAATCTGCACCTTTTGCAAATTCGGTATTAGTAAGTACCGAATACGCGTGTTTATGAGCGCAGCGCAGTGTTTTGGAGCCGATCCGTCCTTTTAACATCAAAAATACTGCGCTCCATAGGGCGTTGGCAAGCCTTCAATTTGGATTTCTGATTTTCTGTGGGTGACCATTTTCGCGTAGGTTAGGACATGCAAGACACCCAATATCGACGAGTTTCCGCTTTAGTGACAGAAGGACGTTGCTCCTTCGTGGACCGGTAGCTCTTCCGGCTGTTCTCGACTCGGAACTGAACTTCTTTGCCTTGCTTGTTGCTGAAAGAGGCCAGATAACCCAATTAAATTATGACGAATACTCGTCTACATAATGTATGATATGCCAATTGATATGAAAATACGTTTTGTGCTGTTGGTCATCAACTGAGATTGCAAGAATACGAAATATTGCCTTAGACATATTGTACAGTAACAATAATCTAGTCACCAATGCCAGACATAAGTGTCAAGAATAGATTATTTACCCTACTATTCCCAGTCCCAACACACAACTAAACTGCTAAGCTAACTCGATCCTCGCAAATCAAATTTAATTGCATTGATATAAAGGACCTAACACACTAACGGTATACAGGGAAACCGGAGCGTGCCACGCAGCGGTGGTCTGATATGGACGAGTGTCATAACGCCAACTTATGAGTGCCATAGACCAGTCCTTATTTGATCAAATCAAGGAGCATTTTACCTTGATCGGAGCCACGAATAAGTAGGTTGGCTCAACAACCGGTCGAATACATATGATGACATTGCGTTTCAAAATTCAATGGGCGTAAATGGTTATGTATTCCATGCATAGTTGAGGCGTTTTTTCTGACGGTGACCGACCGACAGACGCCCGCGTAGACGCCGCAGTTTATATCCTGTGCGACGTGTGTTGAGTACTTTACTGGTGATCAATTTGAATTTCAAAACGCTGAAAACATATGTACCTAGTGACAAGAATTTGTTCAAGGTAATCGGCATCAGGACCCGCGCTAGGCTCACGCGCGACTTGTGCTCTATTGGCCTTGCGGTGTAGAATTGGAATAAGTTTTGGATTCATCGCGTGCGGGTGTCGCGCGTCAACTGCAGAATGACCGCGCGTGACAGGTAAGCAAATCGATTTCAACTGAATACAGTCAAATAACCCCCCTTACTCGAGTTTCGTCGTACGAGTAGCCGCTCAAGTTACCCTCACTACCAAGTCTTACCACAACGCGCTCGCAAAAACCCTGCGACTTAACTCACCACCACAGGGGTGACTAAGTAACTTTTCGACCGTATGTTAGGATAAATCAACTGTCATTATCCCATTCAAAAAATACCTTTGAGATCTGACTGATGCGCGTACAAAGCGTTAGGTAATCGAACAGGAATGGAACCATATTCTAAATTCAGGTGTTGTGATGGTCTAGAGTCTAGAAGATAGAAGAGTGAATTAATTCCTAGTCACACAATAAGGAAATGATTGGACATAAGTCTGTCCAGTCACATAACTTATATCCGTGTATCCTTAATGACTGCATACGCTAATATTGACCGAAGAATGTGTATCCTATGTCTTCCACAAGCGTGGCGCCACCACCGGCGTTAAGCCACTATAAAAAAACAATACACAATGGTGCAAACTTTGTAGGCGTTGCTTAAGTTTTGACAATAAGAACTAAGTTTCTTTGACTAGCGTAGTTATTGACGGCAAATTACTTTGTAAAACCATACGCGAGCCGACTGTGATGGCGCACAGTCCCAATGTATTGGCTCATTTCGAAGCAAGCCTTCTCATACAAATTGCATATTAAATGTTGTTTAAGCGATGCCTTTCCTTTTTACATTTGTCATTCCGTCCCGTTTGTAGTTTAATACGGGATGGCTCGAATTAAGTTTTGCAAATTGCCCGAGCGCGGCGAGGCATACTAATAACTGTCGAGTGGCGAGTGCAGGAGAATTGAATTATCAATTGATAAAGTAATTGCGTGTCAATTGGCCTGCGAACTGTATTTTATAGAGAAGAAATTTCTCTGAGAATATCAATGCAAATTCTGGAGAAGTTATGGATAACACATGAAGATAATATCAAATTGTGTGTACCAAAGGGTTTCCCCTTTACTAATATAATATAAAGGCAAATTTTGTGAGGTTGTAAGTTTGTACGTACCTACTAGGGGGGCTGTTATAATAATAAATTATGTTTTTGTATCGTTTTTTTCACGATTTTTGACGATTTTTGCTCCCCCCCCCCCCTCCTATCATCATCCTGTTGTTCCTTGTAATGGACCCTCGCCGACTTATAAAATGACTATCGTCATCCAATGGCCAGACCCCCCCCCCCCCCCTATTTTGAAATGACTTAATTTATGAATCGCCCCTTTTAAGAAATATTTCGTGAGTAAGTATTTAGAATCGATGGATAGAGATGGATGGTGATACTTCAGGATAGATACATTCAGGCATTTTTTTTTGACTCCATAGTTCTCTATAATACGCGGGCAGAGCCGCGTGGGCAGCTAGTGTTGTACAAAGAAAATAAAATTTACTAACAATGCCTGCCACCAACATTCAATTAGAACCTACGAGTATAGTTGCTAATTTTACGAGTACATGCAGCCTACATTTAATTCAATTACTACACCAACACGGGTACAGATGTCATATTTCAGGATTAATGGAAACAGTAAACCCAATCATTACCACAGTTGCCTCAACAAAAGCATTAAATTTGCCACAAATTGGGCCTTTTAGCCCCATAACGTGGATAACACACTATTTATAATGCAAAATTAAGTTCTATTTCAGTTTATATGTCTTGATGTGGGAGGAAATCACGCTATCAGCAAAATGTTACCAATAACTTATACGATTATCCTCCTTTGGCATACCGACAGCATAACTTTGATATGACTCTTATTTTATTATATTTAGAGCGCAACGCTTTCACTCTATTTTAATTGAGCTTAATCCCACATAATAATGCAATTAAAATGCATGCGACGACGTATTTTATGCTCTCATTCATGAACGTTCATCAAAACTATTTTAGTTGGATGCCGTTAAAAAACTTTTTATCACACTTGCTCGTAAACGGCTTCATAACGAAAATGCAGGCATACAGAGCTACAGTGGCCTATAAGGCCTATAACGCAGGGATGGGCGTAGATAATGGTTTTTTCTTTAATTGCAACCGTCACGTCACGTCAAAACATGGAGGTTTTAGGCTTTGGTCAGGGATGAGGTCAGCGGTGGACGCCTTGTTCTGACACTGATTGGCATTATTGACCATTGACCAAACTACCGAACAACGTCGCTTTATAAGCAAACTAGACGTTGGCGAAGGAGGTTTTAATTTAATTAAAATACGATGTTTGAAAACATGTATATAAATATTTTTAAACGTAAAAACACATTTAAAACATGTTTAACTGAATTATTTCCAAATTTTAAAATTAAATTGTACTAATTTAGAGTCCGTGTAGAATATTTTAACAGTGATTTTATTAATGGCAATATGCTAAGGGGCTCGCCTGACGTCATATTCAACGTATTAACAGAATGGACGACGGAGATGTAGTTTTTATTGCGATTAGTATTTATTTATTCATTAAATCTTTATTGCACAAGATACAGTACAAATGGCGGATTTAATGCCATAAGGCATTCTCTACCAGTCAACCATTGGACGAAACAGAAATATTTGGTGCAGGCATACATTTTGTAGTATACATTTTGTTTAGAATTTATTTGTTTCCTCGCCTATGTCAAGGAAAACATTGTGTGCGACACGTACGATTACAGTTTTACAGATTCGAGTCTTCAAAGCCGTTCGGCGTCGGCCTTTTAATCGACATTCGTTCATAAAACATATCTTAACGTACTTGTGACACAATGTACTATTGTATTTATCACTTTGACATGTATGTTTGTGAACATTTAAGATACATTTATGTTTTATGAATAACGTACAGGATAGGACACAAAATAGACGCCTTTTATATGTTTAATCGTTCGAGGTCCGACTGCTGTCAGTGGTATGTTTTAGCCCATAAGTCGTGTTGATTGACCGGTGTGTCTCAGACGCAACGTGACACTAAGCATCGTTTTACAATTACACGAAACTGGTTTGCGGAACTGTATTCATAAACAAAGATGGTGTGATGCGAAATGTATGTAGGTATGTATTTTACCACCACGATAAGCTTTGGATTGAGATAGCTGTTATTTCAAATAAGACATTTATTTAGCAAAATCATTTACGAAGCTAACCCTAACCGTTTTAATGATGATTATTGTTGAGAAAACGCTAGAGGATCGTGACATCACGATCTTCGAGCGTCATAGTAAATGAAAATCGTTTCATATTCGAAGATTTTATTTGCGCAAAAGAACATGCCCCCTCTTAATGTACTTAATTAATTTCAAACAGTAAAACATGGGAGCTTATTTCTGCCAACAAACTGTTGTACAGTTTGGCGGAAGTAGAAAAGTAAACTGTTTTTGTGAATAAATGCTTTATTGTTATTTTTTTTAAAACATTGAGCACTTTTGTCTGTGATTTTTTTGTTTCCATTTGCAACGACATTTTTAATATTAATAAATCAGCCTATATACGTCCCACTGCTGGGCACAGGCCTCCTCCCATGGATGAGAGGGTTTTTAATATTATTTCGAGGAAATGTAACATTATTGATTATCATATTAAATTAAGTGTCCACACCCCTATTTAATCTAGTCAGTAAACTACGCAAATATCAGTAAACCATGTTCTATAACCATCACCACGGCATTTCGCCGAATTGTATCCAGGACTATTATTCCACTCCTATCGAGCACATCTTTACAGACATACCAATTTAACCGACCTCTAATTACTCTCGATTATTATGAATCGGTGGCTCCAGTTGTATTAGACGTATACGCACAGTTGGGCTTCGTTTTGCGAATAGGGATCAACCAGCGCTAAGCCTGTGTTTAGTTTGCTCGTGCACTAAATATGTTATTATTGCATGTTTGTACTACGCATCTCACATTAATACGGACACATTCGCGCTTCTATGGAATAGCTGACTGGTGATTCACTGCTCTATGTGTATCCGATATAGAGAATACATTTTTATCAAATCCTTCTGTTGGTACACGCTTTTATTGAAGACTGTATTTTTGTACAGTCTATGCTACTCACATAGTTTCAATTAGGATACAAATGTATATGAATGTACAATTGTTATTCCTACATTTTTCATTTTCAGTGAGAGATTTCCAACGAGGCACATTACTTTATCTTGTGTGGTTTAGGATGCTATATTACCTGCAAAATTCCGTTTTGTTCTCAATGTCTTTAGCATGTTACAAGAAAACAGTAAAGTAGTGTGATTTACAATCGAACAGCGAAAACAAATTGCCCACAAGTTTTGAAAAAACAACACTCGATATCAATTCACAATATCTATCTACTCTATTACATCGGCCTGGTTATAAGTGCTTCCAAAACTCAGATCCTCAAGCAACCACCAAGAGGAATTGAAAGCAATCTAGCAGAACTAAATCTAAATGGGAAACCATTGGACGAAGTCTGTCACTTTAAGTCCCTTGGGAGCACTATCCGAAATGATAAAACCTTGGCTTCGGAAATACCATCACACATTTACTGACGTACCGAAGAGGATACACAATAATCTAAACTGGGTAGCTTAATCCAAAATGTTTAAGGTCCCCAGACCACCGGAAACTGGATGGTGTACGGATTTAAAATCTTAATTTTAACCTACTGTTATCCAACAACACTTTAAGAGCAAGAATCGTATTGCACCACATTATCGGCAAATCTTGAAACACTTCCGAGCCACCAAATTTTTATTACCCTTCAACTAACTAACAGTTCATCCTCCATCACTCACGAAACTTACAAAAATCTCCCCTATTCTCAAAGGATAGGGAACATTTTTATTTTCCCGGCCGCAAAATAAAGATTGGTCGTCAGAAAAGATTATCTGGAGGATAAATAGTATCGCACACAGACATGACAAAGCCAAGCTAGAGTTCATTAAGGCTTAAAGGGTCAATATGTAGACGTTAAAGTTTTATGTGCCCACGTTTCCGGATGAGGTATATTGAACTCTACTGCTACTTAATAAGAGTCATGCGGTGATATAAATATTGGTGTAATAATGCTGCAGTGTCAATAGGTATGACGTAATGTGTAATATAGAGGGTAAGTGTGGTCGCTGTTGAAGTTTAACAGGGTTCTTTTGGTACAGTTTAATAACTAGGCTATTCAAATTATAATGGGCACCTATCAGATCATCTCAAAGCAATTTTAGTATCTAAATACGTGTGAATGGCTGAAGAAAATGCTTGCAAACATAATTATTCGGAAAAGACCAAGTACTTAGTCGGTGGTTCCTAACCAAGGCACATATATTGTTGATTTCACCAGTAGCACACTGTTATGTATTTTTTCTACTCCTGTATCGTTATCTGTCATTTATATAGGCTTTAGATCAAATACAATGACACCGATAATAAGTCGTCGAAAACTCTATGCTCTATGGCCCATAAACGCACACTTTAGTGTACTTTTTTGGTTCATATATTTTCCATTAAAGCACTGTTTACCACGATGTCAAATCATCTTACTTTTTTTTAATCAGCTACTATATTGCAGTGGTGCCAACATCATAAGCAAAATTTTCGAAATAAATAAGTTTTAATTACCATCAAATATTTGTAAAACATAAATTGTTTACTAAAATAAAAATAAATCATCATATATTGTGTGTTAATATACATATTTTACCAATTATTGGTATTATTTATAAATATAAACCGATCCGATTCGGTTCGGATCCGGATTCAGTTTGGTTCGGATGGCAAATGTAAGGAAATTAAAAACAAAATAGACCATATACAAGAGGTGTCAATGTGTCATATTTCTAATTTCCCACCAAAGTTCCACCAAAATTAAAAGACGAAATGTGATAACTATTCGTTATTAATAACATAATAACTTACTTAAGATTTGATTCGTGTTTGTGAAGTGAAGAAAAAGGTGTACGTTCCTTTTAAAATGGACGAAGAAGAAAATAACTGCTCCGCTGAGGAAATTGCGTGAGTAGTAATAGAACTAACGGAAAACTTATTGCCTGAAAAGTCAAATGCTATTTATTTAAAATTAGTCATAGAAAAAGTATTGTATGCAACGGTGTATAAGTTGGTCTTAAAACGCTCGTGGCGTCTTTAATTGCGATGCTCGCCAAGGCTTGCATCGCAACTCACGACACTCGCGTTTTAAGACCCTACTTATACAACAGTTGCATAAAATACTATTTTCTACTCCTGTACCGTTATCTGTCATTTATATAGGCTTTAGCTCAAATACAATGACACCGATAATAAGTCGTCGCAAAACTCTATGCTCTATGGCCCATAAACGCACACTTTAGTGTACTTTTTTGGTTCATACATTTTCCATAAAAGCACTGTTTACCACGATGTCAAATCATCTAACTTTTTTTAATCAGCCACTATATTGCAGTGGTGCCAACTTCATAAGCAAAATTTTCGAAATAAAGAAGTTTTAATTACCATCAAATATTTGTAAAACATAAATTATTTACTATAATAAAAATAAATGATCATGTATTGTGTGTTAATATACATATTTTACCAATTATTGGTATTATTTATAAATATAAACCGATCCGATTCGGTTCGGATCCGGATTCAGTTTGGTTCGGATGACAAGTGCAAGGAAATTAAAAACAAAACAGACCATAAACAAGAGGTGTCAATGTGTCATATTTCTAATTTCCCACCAAAGTTCCAGTTCAAAATTAAAAGACGAAATGTGATAACTATTCGTTATTAATAACATAATAACTTACTTAAGATTTGATTCGTGTTTGTGAAGTGAAGAAAAATGTGTACGTTCCTTTTAAAATGGACTAAGAAGAAAATAACTGCACCGCTGAGGAAATTGCGTAAGTAGTAATAGAACTAACGGAAAACTTACTGCCTGAAAAGTCAAATGATATTTATTTAAAATTAGTCGTAGAAAAAGTATTGTATGCAACGGTGTATAACTTGGTCTTAAAACGCTCGTGGC
This sequence comes from Epinotia demarniana, assembly GCA_945867215.1. Taxonomy (NCBI): domain Eukaryota; kingdom Metazoa; phylum Arthropoda; class Insecta; order Lepidoptera; family Tortricidae; genus Epinotia; species Epinotia demarniana. Next base: position 1,759,779 of record OX244273.1, on the reverse strand, counting down.
GTCTTGAATTGCGATGCTCGCCAAGGCTCGCATCGCAACTCACGACACTCGCGTTTTAAGACCCTACTTATACAGCAGTTGCATAAAATACTATTTCAGAATTTACTCATGTTGTCATACAGGATGCAATTTTGTTTTCTTCTCTGTTTTGACGGTTAAGTGTTGACCGCAGCCGTGTTTTAAGGCAGCAAAAAAATATGGGGAAAATTCTGCAAACGAAGTCCTATCCTAATGTTACGAACGTGAAAATGTTAAGTATCATTCTCCTGGAGCAGAATTCGAATCAGTCACCATGGGTGTTTTAAATTTAAGAAAATATATTTAATAGACGGGGAGCTAACGAATACGCATTAAGTGTTTTTTTTATAACTTAACTTAATGTAAAGCCGTCAATAGATGATTCTGAGTTTTCGCTCATTTTATAACCCTAAACCAAAGCGGTTCTAGTATTTCGTTCCTACTTAACCCTAAATCTACTGCTGCTAATGCAGCGGTATTTGGAAAGATCAAATTAATTAGTACCTCTTAAATATCAAACAATTTTTATGGGCGCTGCCCATATGGCAATGGCGGTACCATGAGTTGTGCAAGTCAGGTGTTAACAGAGCAGTGATGACGGCACGTAACATTTGTCTTTATTAATATACATGAACTATGCGATAAATAAACGTTTACCTACTTAACTGGGATAATTAATGTCTTAAGCGTGCCTTTTGACTTAGATATTGGGAAAGCATGCGCTTCAGGAACGAGTTTCTCAGAAGTTTGTATTTTTTATGGGAAGAGTTTTGGCCAAAGGGCTGCGAGGTTGCCTTGTGTATACCTACGTTTCAGCCATAATGAGCTAGTGTTTATGTTAAATCATAGAATAAGTAGGCAACTGTACCATCTGTAAACCTGATAGCTATGCGAAAATAATATTAATTGTCAATTAGTTGCTAAATAACAACCCGTAATCGGAGATACTATTTCGACTTTCTGCATTGATATTTTGACTATAATTTTATTTTTACGGATTATTGGCGATTGTTATTAGGATTAAAATAATTTTCACATTTTGTATAAATCTAATCACTTCTTTATTAATTAGGTAAATAAATATGAACTATTTCACGTTTAATGTATTTGTGCATTATAAAATAAAAGAGTACGAGTATGAGTACCTATATTGTAATTTTTATCTCAAAATAAATAAATGAAAGTAAATTAGATGGTCACTTAAGTGTGTTACTGACTTTACAGAAGGTCCACACCCTTAGGGATGACATCAGCTGTCAAATGTTTGTCATACGCAATAAGAGTGGAGTGAGGTGATACTCCAGGCAAAATACGGTTTTGAAAAACATTAATTTATAATAGCGTTTTTTTTGTTGATTTCATTATAAAATGTTATTCTAAGATGCTTTATTCAAGAATCCGGCAAACTTTCCACCCGGAAGTAATTAAGTAGATTTAAATAAAACATACGTTGTCTTTTTCTGTATGATTTATCTTGAATATTATAAAGCAAATGTAAATGAACCAAAATAAAGACAAAAATATTTATTAATATGTTTTCTGACTTTTCTGTAGCTACTTAATTTATCATTTTTTTGATGTCTGAAATTTTGTCGGATTCTGTCGCTGGGTGACTATTTAATTGATAATAAATCCGTTACACGGAAAAAATAAGCTATTATAAATTATTTCCAAAATTGACATTTTTTCCATACAACTTGTCAGTTCATTGCCTGGACTATGACGTAAGAGAGGGTTGTTGACAGAGTAAATTAACATCGTTAGACATTATCTTACATTTTACGTAATACCAGCTTCAAACGTAGGTAGTACAGTCAGTAGCAGAAATAGATACGCAAAATAACACGCCTAAAATTATCTAGACAGTCCTTATTCGCTTGACATTAGAGTCGTGTGTAGGTCATTTAGAACACTTGACCAGCGTAGCTACTTCTGCTGCTGACTGTACAGTTAATTACTAGCAGACCATGTTCCTTCTAACAATTTTGATGCATTGTAACTAAAGATAATAATAATGTATTGATAAAACATAATGTACATCAGTTTTACTACTTATAGACTAGGAGCTTACTATTAAGGGTCGAACAGACTGCCAACGGGGCGGTAGCGGCGCTTGACGACCGCGTGATGCGCGCGGGACGGCCGGCCACACAGACCATGCGCGCATCGCGCCATCAACCCGCCAGCACTACGTACGGACCACGCGCTGCGCTGTATGGCGTCACACTGACGCGCCGCGCGCCCGTTGCGGTCGCGCGGCGCGACCGTCGCTGGCGCGCGGCCTGCGCGCGGCGGGTTGCTGGCGGGGCGCGACAGAAGAGGGGCGCCTTTCCGACGGCACGCAGCCTGTTTGACTGCGCTAGCGGTTTGTGGGGAAATATCGCGCGGCGCGCCCGACACGTGCGCGCCTCGCGCCCGCGACGGTGCTAAGTGTTCGACCCTTTAGAGGCAAATAACTGCCTGAGCTAAGATACCCTATGTTTCCGGCGAAAAAGAACTAACAATTGATATTTTACCTATTACTATATTATTATATATTATTGGAATGTATAACCAGTTTAAAAGATAGAACAGATAACATAGATAGATAGAAAAGATAGATAGTGGAGGAGCTACGGTAGCCTAGTGGTTCAGGCATGCGGCTGTCAAGCGGCGGTCGTGGGTTCGAATCCCGGCTCGTACCAATGAGTTTTTCGGAACTTATGTACGGAATATTTACCGTTAGCTTTTCGGTGAAGGAAACATCGTGAGGAAACCGGCCTAATCCCAGTAAGGTCTAGTTTTCCCTGTGGGTCGGAAGGTCAGATGGCAGTCGCTTTCGTAAAACTAGTGCCTATGCCAAATCTTGGGATTAGGTGTCAAAGCGGACCCTGGGCTCCTTTAGGGGCACAACCGGGATTATCGCTAGGAGAATGAACCAGTTTAAAAGATAGAACACAATTATTTTAAAACGATAATAACTTCTGTGTATCGTCATAGGACATATTTTATAGGGCTTCTCGTAGCGTCGATGTACATTTCATGTAGTTTAGGGGATATAAATCTAGCCGCTCACGTAACTAAGTACTTATAGCACTATTTTAATTACGAATAATAACAAAATCTTGTAACGCACATGTGTTCCGATTACAAGGTTTATATTTTTAAGTCATGTTATTGTATGCTGAAGTTATGTTCCATAAATCATATTAAAACATTTTTTCCTAAGAATTCTTACTAACACACACTAACACAGAATTTGATCACTTTGGATAGTAATCAAATTCTATTACAGCCTTTCTCAGAATAAAACGCATTGAAGTTGACCCACTTACTCGAAATGAGGACCCTACACTTTTCTGAAGTGTATTGAATTATATACAGTTGGATATTAAAATGTCAGAGCTGTCAAAAGATCAAAAGAATTTGGTTATATCGCTTTGTGGGGGCCGGTGTCTGTCTGTCTGTTTGTTTGTGGGTGGCTTCCGTGTTTAAATAATGGTTTCGCAATATGTTGAGAAACTTGTTGCTGTATTGGTGTGTTGGTGATCTTCGGGGTCTGTAATCTTTTTATGATTTATCAAATAGGATAATATATCATCATCATCATCATCATTACTTAAGAGCCTTGCTCTTGTCAGTGGAGTTAGTCGCTTCCTCATACGACTCGACACCACCTTTAACCTTTACTTAGCTAAAATATGTTAGCCTAAGTCTTCTTCTGTCTCTCTTGCCTTAAATTTTACCTTCTAGGTGTTTAAGAAGAAATACTGTCAAGCTGTCAAGTGACCCAATACTTACCTCTCCTATTTCTGATAAATCCTAGTACTTAATATTTTTTTCTCTTCTACTATCCTTAAATCCTGTTCGTTCGTCTTTCTTTCCGTCCAGATAATCCTTCCCATCCTTCTCCAGCACCTCATTTCAAAGGCCTCTAGTCGTCTGTCTCTCTGGGTCAGCGTCCACGACCTGCTCCCATATAAAGCACATGACATTCAAATCAAACCAAAATCAAATCGGAATGCGCATCTTTCAAATCGACCCTCGACTCGTACGCAGACGCAACTGCATCTAATCACCGTAGTCCAATCAACAAAAACATCCCAAAATAATCCGATCAAAAATAGACGCGAGGAGACGTGTAAATAACCTGAGTGATTGAAACGCGGATCGCGGCGCGAGGGATTAGTGCGGAGCAGATAGGACAAGCAGTGAGGGCTTCAAACGTTGATTTATTGAATTAGCTTTGTTACAGGAAATGTTTGTCGATAGGGAAAAAATGGAGTACCTAATTAGCACTTTCCGGGATTATTAAGGATTGAATCGAGAAAACACTTGGATAAGGAGGATTTTACTTCAGTAACTGTAATTCTCCTACACATATTATCGTTCGCGTTTACAGGGAATAATTGCAGCGCCGCAAGCGTTTTATGTGTTTACAGGTTTAGTACGGTCATATTGATGCTCTAATACAAATGAGAAAATTCCCGGTACATAACTAATAATAATATTGTAAGCGCCTTACGCCCTAAAGTCGTTTTATCCTACTAACTTCACTTTTTTCCTTCTTTTTTTTCACGCACCTGTTATTAAAAATTCAGTCAGTCACCAAAGATTTATCCGGTCTATAATTATTTTAACCTTTACTTAGAACTAATTTACTAAGAAGATTGATGACGCATATTTAGAACTGTTAAACAGTTGTTAATACGGGTATCTTAAAAAAGCATTCCTTGTAAATTTTTGTTGGGTATTTAGAAGAGATGAAGAAAAAAGTGTCCTCACACATTTTGTTGACATTTTGCGTAGGTGGATAACGAAAAATCTATGAATATTGTTTTACATAAGACCTGGCCATAAAGTGGACATTACTGCCCGCGATGCGTGTGGCATATTCCACTTGTTGTACACACCGGCTACAAATGTGCTGAACTTACCAGATATACTGAAAGGGGAAAAACTGACATTATTTAAAGTAAAACTATGTACATTATTAAAAGAGAAGTGCTATTATAATTTAAATGAATTCTTTATGGATACCTTGACAATTTAATCTAACTGGTGTAATTAGTTTGAAATAAGTAGCATATTTAAGTTTGATAGGTGTATGAACATTATATTGTTAATTTGGGGTAATATGATATAAATTATGATGCATTATTTGACATAGAGGTGACATCACAAAACATTTTTTTTAATTATATATATTTTGACATAGATACCTAGGTAATATTATAAACTGTATTCTAATAAAATTTTATAATTGCATGTATTTGACATGCTAAAGTAGCTATCTTGGTTAAGGGACGTATTTAATCTCCAACTAAATCATTGTACGTCGTAAGACATTATTACAGAGAACTATGTAATTTATTTGTAACATCTGTATAAACTACCTGTAATACACAATAAATGAATTATGAATTATTGTGAATTATGTATTTACCACGATAGGCAATAAAGAAAGCCTCATATCGCTCATTTATCGCTCCGGCCTCGAATGGCTGCAATCTAAGGCATTCCTTGTTTTACCACCCTAGATGAGTAGGTAATGTACTATTATAACGCTCACGCTTACTACCAAGCTTACAGCACGGCCACGACATTGCGCGAATTACAGCGCCGCAAGCGTTTTATCTGTTTATTGCGCGGTCGAGACGCGCAACGCGCTGTGTTTAGTTGGAATCACACACAATTAATTAGAAAAACCGCAGCCGCTGCAGCCTAAGCCTATAATCAAGTTGCTAGACTTAGATTCGAAACGCTAGAGCACATAGCAAATATAAATTTGACATCTAACCAATGTGTAGAGTCAAATAGACCTCTCGGTGTGAATTAACACATTGAAAAATGAAGCGAACCGCCGCCAATTTCCATACAGTGTCGTATTCCTTGCTTCTTTTGAAGTCGGTTGAAAAGAAATTAGTTGGAACTATATCGTGCGTTCTAGGTAACAGTTAGAAATCAGCGTTTACAAACTGTTGTTGTTCCATTTTTAAATGTTCAGCAGATTTGTGCCAACTAACTGAAACCGCAACAACCGCGTGTACTGTCACCAATTACTGTCAATCTTGGACGTGTGGACCGATTGTTTGACGGAGACATGCTGTACCCTACTGTAAACTTTGATAGTAGGTAGGTAAAAGGGTTTGTGACGTGTCCGGGAAGGACATAGGATAGTTTTTATCCCGTTAATACTTCCCTAAGTGGATGAAATGGGGGTGAAAACTTGTATAGATCTACGATATAAACGAGCTCGACGTGGACGGAGTCGCGGGGAGAGGCTAGTAATATACAGAGTGACTCTTAAGTGGTGAATAGAAATATTTTTTTCTTATTCTCTAGCTTTCATTTAAACACTTTTACTTAACAATATATGTGTATACTTTTTTTATCATAATAAAATCAATAATTAGTTTACAACTTACCAGATCTTGTGGTCACCCTACTACAGTACACCCTAAGTACAGTTAGCTGCAGAGGAATGTGACACATCTGCATACTAAGTTTCTACGTTCACGTTTATCTGCGGCTGACTGTACTTTTAGTACTTGTCATGTAGAATAGGGTGACCACACGGTTGGATATTTTAAAAAAATGAAATTAATTAAAGTTTATGTATAACAGTTCAATTGTTTGCCTTTAGACCTAATGCACTGAACTTGCCTTGGAACGCTGCGTTAGAAACTATGGTTTTTGTTCACCACTTAGGAGTCACCCTGTATAATAAGCTTTCTAGCCTAATGCTAGTGCCTAGTTTAAAATGACATCAGATACTTGTATACCTAATTATTTGTTAATTCCATCCAATCTTTCTAATGTGATATGCAATAAACGATTCTATTCTATTCTATTCTTATACAGGGTGTCCCAGAATTTGACGTCAAGCCGTAAACGGATGATAGACCAAGTCATAACAGTTATCATAAAAATACAAAAAAAAAACCAACTCATGTTCTTTAAAAATTATGGTCACTTTAATAATTCACTAAAAAATCCACACCCTGTAATGGTTCTTTAACTCTTGTTACTACAAATTGCATAGTTTATTTATTTTTTATTACTATTATGTAATCTTGAATAATGCTTCTGTAGATTTTTGCCTAAAATTTAAAGCCAACTGCTCCTACTTGGAAGAAAATTACACTTTTTCAAAACCCAATTATTTAAATTTACTGTTTCGCCCAACTTTAACTGACTGTACTGAAAAAAAAATGTACTACGCTAGTTTGGCAAGTAACGTTAAAAAGTGGCGCGTTCAATAAGGATTCCAAAATTGTATTACACTTGCTATATTACCTTTTAATTATTTGGTAATTATTTTTTTTTGTAAATAACCCCAGTTTTTTTACAAAATGTCCATACTTCCTTAAAATGACTTCAGCTTACCTAAATCTTTGCTCAACGCGGTTTCTTAGTTTGATAGAGACAGGAAGAGTCATTTTACAAAGTGTGAGCGAGATACGAAATCAAATTTCCACGTAATTTAAGAGCAAGGTTATGATATTGACTCAATCTTTTTACTTTAATTTAGGACCAGTTTTCTAGGGCGGTGCTAAAAGTGCAACTACCTGGCAACCGTACTAACTTTTCGAAGATCTCACCGTTCTAAATACACTGGTTTGCGATATCCGTTTTTCTTTTAAAAGTGTCTCCCGATTGTACTCTGACCGTATGTCCCCGGTGATGTCAAATAATTTTCCTGTGCAGTTTATTCCAATTAGTCTGAAGTCTGAAAAGCCGTGTTTATTTAGTGCAAAATGCGATTTATGCGGCATTATTTGGTGACATGCGCCGTCTGGGTATTTTTTAGGGTTCCTCGCATAGAATGTCAAAAGCTGGGCAATCATGCAATGGCCCGCCATTTGTCTCGGCGTCAAATAGATGAATAATTTGAATTAAGGCAGCGTGTCACGTGGCTGTCATTTGCCCGTGGTCATGTGTGTTGCATCGAAATTTGCGCGCCATTGGTCTGGGCGACAAATGGATCCGTCCAAATGGATGAACGTTGACGCCATGGGCAGTGAAGTTTAACTCGGTCGTCGCTTGCGCGGCGCGCGGAAAAGGCGGTAGGTAAATAACGGGGTGCGGGTTACGCGCGGGGGGCGAGAACCGAGTTAAGCAGTCGACCTACGTTGTAACACTCCCAACATAGAAATTATGCATTCACGATTCTGGACATTCGCATGGGGCATTGGCGCAACGCGCTCTTCTTCTTCTTCTCAATATCTAAACGCTACTGTTTTGACATTCGTGGACCGATATTGGCGCGATGCTGCTCCTTTAGCTACGCTTGTTGGAGCGGTTGTGAATGGCCAGCTTTATATAGTTGTTTATATGACTCGACACGTTGGTTTGATATCAAATTTACATTTACGCTTCGGCTCTAAGTCGAGTGACGCGTTATAAGTTTAGCGCGCAAGCGTAAGCTTGGGAGTAAGCACGTGAGTTTTTTTAAATAACCAACACGATAAATGCTATCAATTATTACTCAGTTGTAAAATAGACATTAAACTTTGCTTGTACAGTCGCGGAATGAAAACCTTCGTCACCTTTGGACCTTAACATAATTAAGATAAAGTCGATAAGTGGCGAACGTTTTCATTTCTTGACTATGACTACATTTGATTTCTTATTAAAAACAATTTCATTATTATTTAGATACTTGTGTATACAATATTCGAAGAGAACACAATTCTTACGGAACTCACAGTTTTATAACAAAATGGATAAAAAATCGAGACTGTTTTGGCTTACAAGAGAGGGATTACAGTTGATGCATTGCTTGATAATTTCTTAAAAGGAATCGTACGCTCATACATTTCGTTGGTGATTCATACAAATAATTAAGATACTGGAGCAAAATCCATCTTACTTACTTTAATATACATTTTACCATGAATACTCCAAGCCAAGGACATTTGACAGTGTATTAATTTTACCAAGATCATTTAATTCAGTAATTTTGACGTTTATTCTGAGGTGTGAAAGCCGTTCAATATTCACAGAAAAATATAATCATCAAATAAAACTTACCCAAGGAACAAATAATTACAAAATAAAACTTACAGAAAAAAATGTGCCAAATCCACATCAAAATCTTGTTACCTAGTATACAGGCAGAGTATCCCGCGTAAAATTTCATAATTTTTCTTCTCGTTCTCTATAAATAACCAATGTGTATAACATGCACGTCATAATAAGGTCGTACCGCTGTTGAATCTCGCAAAGATCCCCAGCCTATATAGCTACCATTGGCGCCAATGAAAATTTTCGACGGGCAGCCCGAAACCATAACCTGCCAGCTTAGAGTATATAACAATAGGCTTCCCTAAAAATACATTTTAGGGAAGCCGATGTGATTCGCTTCGTACTGGCGATCCGCCACGGCTAGCATGATTACGTTTATGTCAGACATAAACAGCTCGTCACTCTCGTGTTCATATTTACTTGCTAAATAAGGGACGAATGCTTTATGTTATGACAAACGCGATCATGCTATAGTGCGTTTTGTTTAGCATGACAAAAGAAGGTTAAAGCAGGAAGCACGAGGTCTTTTATATAAGACAATTATGCCAAACAACTGTCAAAGTATCTCAAACAACCATTAAAAAGACTTACATTATAGTTGTCGACCCTAAAATGATAGAAGTGTTTTCCTTATTTATATCTAAATAATACTTTGGTAGGTACAACAATATAATCATTTTGAAAGTACTTGTTTATTTTTGGACTCTGTTATTTTAAATTTCGTTGTTCCGTTCTAGAAAGGTTGAATAGTAAAACACCTCAAGAAAAAGAGGTTTGAAACGATCAGTTCGTTTTCTTCGCGAATTGTCAATGGTATCACGTTTTTTTTCTTGTTTTCTTGGTAATCAACAAATTGTTGAATTCAGATAACGAGATTATTATACGAGTATCTATTTGTTAATTAATATTAAGATTTTATTTTTCGCTGTGTGTGGTCCCGTGCGGACTGCCAGAGGCAGGCCCAAGTGGCTTGCAAAAAGACCGACTCGCTCTTCCCCGAACGTTTTGCCTTCACCGAAAGCAAAGAGACAGAAACAGAGTCCATTAACAACAAATGAGAAACGTATGGTAGGCAACATTTACAAGTTGGTGTGTGAAATTTGCAGCAAGGATGAATTTCCGGGTAACATCTTATATTTGTCCCTAGCAGAAAAGGTTGACGACGACTGCATCTTTGTTAACAGTATTTCTAATCCTAAAAAAACGGACTATAGAAGATTCATCCATTCTAAATGGACCAATGATGGAAATTGGTCACTTTTCGTGATACCTAATAGGGTCATTACGCTGGTTACGTGACCACCTTCAGTTAGCGACCACCTGAAGGAGAAGGCTTTTTCCTATTGAAGATAACATCAATTCTACAGACCCTATTGAGACAGTTAGTTTTGTTGTTGATTATTTCTTGTTTTAGAATAGAAATCTACTAAAAAACCGAGAAAATATCTTTTCAGTTCACCAACTCAGCTAAGTGGTCGCCAACCGGCACATGAAATTAGGTGGTTGCTAACCGGCGGCGAAATGACGCTATTAGGGCGGGTTGCATCGACTTGCGATTACAGACCGATCAACGTTAAATATGGCGCTGACAGCTGTCAGTCCATAGAAACTTGTTAAATGTTCCATACATTCAGATTTTAACGAACACCGCTTACGATTACAGACGGTTTGGTGCAACTCACCCTTAGTGAGTACCTATATATTTTAACTGCAATAAATAACAACTGCCTGTGTGGCCAGAAAAACTGCAGTGGCGCCGCCATTCAAAGGTCAGTCAACACGTGTCATAGTCACCGCCGTCTGCCAAATACCCTGTCAAACTGTCGCCAAAGTACGGCCGCTATTTCTGCCCAACATGCCATTACACGCTAAACACATACTAAATTATTCTTTATACCCCTCAATTTTCTTTTTTCTTAATCATAAATTGGTCGATAAACCGCCACTGTTGCCAGCCAGCTTCAAAGTTTAATCCAATGAGAATAATTTAATTTGCATCGGATTCGAAATGAATAACGATAAATAATTTGAAATTAGAATAAGTTCGGATTTGGAGTCAATTATTATAATTTGACAGGTGTATCGTGTTACTTTATGTATTTGCCGGTTCGAATGGTAATAGTGTGGGACAAATCTTAATGGAGGAAGTATAACTGTGATACTGTGAATCACGGCAGTGTTTCAAATGTGTTCAATAAATTTGATAGTAGTTTTTTTAACTACTAATGAATGTATACATAGAGTATCTTCTTTTCCGCTCACTTGGTTGATTGGATTTAAAAATGGTAGCCTAAATTGCTTAAAAAATCAGTTGCCACACTTGATATGGGAGAGTGAGTAGTTATAATCTTATAATGAAGCAAGTGAGTGGTTATTCTAAATAAGCATAAACAGTTCAAAAACAGTAACTCGACTACGGAAAAGTAACTGTTTTTTTATTTGACTTTGGAGTGTTATACCCGTTGGATAAGTTAAATACCACCCAAAACTCTATAAGGGTAGTGTCCGTCGCACGCAGATAATAAAATATAATATATAGACTATGGTGACTTATAATAAGGAACTTTAGAAATAAATGTTATTTTTTTAATTTATAGGTTTTGTTCTATTTCTCTGACCCAAATATAAATCAACAGTTACTTTTCGATGATAATTGCCATTCTCAAATACACTTCTAACTATTGTCTTATATTACCTATTGCAATTTCATCCTCGCACATACACGACTATAGCGAAAACGATAAAACAAAGAAAAACACGGCTAGCGTAGAAAATATCAATTCCGCGGGACATTTATCCGCTCAGACAAATGACAAATGTGACATTTTGTTAGTAGCCGTGAAAACAGCAGACATCTAATTTATCAGATAAAAGTCCTCCAGACAGTCCGAACCAGACGGCAGAAGCGGATAAACAGATTTTCCCACGGGATAGCATGTTGACAGCTTTATATGTCTGCCAACTTTGATGTGATCACAGAAGTGTTGTTTTTTCCTCGGCACGTCAGAATTAGGTGCTAAGTTGGGTGGCGATTGAGGATGTTAATGGTGAACGATTATGAGAAAATAATCACGATTGTGAAGCGTGCAGGGAATTATAGACGAGCGGTTTGCTGTGACTATATTTAAGGCCTCCACCCTCGGGCTCTTGTCGGGCGCGTATGAAGCGGTATATTCACACCGGAAGCGGGCGGCGTATAGCAACGCGTGTGCAGCGCGGCTGCTGCGCGTGTGCCGCGCGGGCCCGCGCGTCAAATCTCTCTCACTACCAACACATTTAATATGTATCTTACTATCTCCATCACGCTACCGCGCGGGTGCTGCGCGTGTGCCGCGCGTGTGACGCGCGTGTGCAGCGCAGATGCTGCGCGGGTGCTGCGCGTGTGCTGCGCGTGTGCTGCGCGTGGGCTGTGCGTGTGCTGCGCGTCATATCTCTCTCACTACCAACACATTTAATATGTATCTTACTATCTCTATCATACTTAGCAGCGCGGGCCCGCGCGAGCCCGCGCAGCTCACGCGACGCGCACGACACGCGGCCGCGCTGCCGAGTTGTATCTATAGCGCGCGGGCCCGCCTTCGAAACGCGTTCGATGTGTGTTTGAATTGTAGTTTCAATGCTTTACAACTTGCGCGTGTGCCGCGCAGCACACGCGCCGCGCACGACACGCGTCCGGTGGGTGGAGGCCTTTAAACCACGATTATTGCCATTTTAATTTGATTCTCTCATGACTGTGTTTGTGAATGAATCGAGGTAAACATAAAGACATACCGGGGACACAGACTGTCTGTCTGTCTGTTGGCTTTTCATGCTTAAACCGCTGAACCAATTTAAAATAAATTTGGTTTGGCGATAGTTTGAGACCTTGGGAAGATTTTTATTGCGGCAATCATCAAAATTTCTTCTCGTGCAGACACCTCTATACGTGCGATAATAGCTGCTGCGTCTTTATATTAATAGTGTATTTACTAATAGATTTATGCATGTGTCGTATTTAAAATAGAGGATAAAAATCTTAATTTTAATGATCCTATCCGGATTCGTACCGGCGACCACAGACAGGCATTCATGACCCGTCGCTACTAACAGTACTAACCAACTGAGCTATCGGAACAATATTTCAGTCAGTTCCTTCTTACAACGCCTTAGGGAGGCATGTGGCGACATCTACCAGAAGACTTGGGCTTCTTTACGCGACCAACGTCTCAAATTATATTGAGAAATCGTCAGTAACAATGCGAATGTATTAAGTAAGGGGTGGCCCGGCCCTTACTAAATACATTTTGTAATAAGCATAACAGTATTCATCCCTTTAGCGGAAAGCTAAAGGCGGAAAAGCCATAATGCTAACTAGCTTTTGCCCACGACGTCTGCGTAGGACTCGTTTAAATCTTAACTCAGTTAAATCTTTCGTCCCCTATTTCACTGATTTAATCATCGTCATTTCATTCATTCATTCATCATCATCCATTCATCATCCACTCATTCTCCTAGCGTTATTCCCGGTTGTGCCCCTAAAGGAGTCCAGGGTCCGCTTTGACACCTAATCCTAAGATTTATTAGGATTAGACCGGTTTCCTCACGATGTTTTCCTTCACAGAAAAGCTAACGGTAAATCTTCCGTACATAAGTTCCGAAAAACTCATTGGTACTAGCCGGGATTCGAACCCACGACCGCCGCTTGACAGCCGCATGCCTGAACCACTAGGCTACCGTAGCTCCTCATCATCATCCATTATGCATGGTAATTACAAGCTTTTATTTTTTATGTTTTCCTGGATAAAAACTATTGTAATTATCACGGTCTTCCCCGTGGTATCCCCATGCCAAATTTCATCTTAATCGGCTGTGTGGTTGCGATAAGTTAACGGACAGACTGACAGAGTCACATTCGCTTTGATTAGTATCGATGGATTATTTATCCGATCCACGACCTACACACAAAACACGTCTGAACACGTCACACACGTTTTGGCAAGCTCCGAACCAGACACTTTACGATGTCGTTAGCTGCGACGGCTGGTTATCACAGGCTAGACTATACAGAGCAGACTGTCACGTCATAGCGTTGAAAGCGCCGTTGTGTGGAAGTGCTTGTCTAATTGTCTATCGACTGACATAACTGTAACGTTAAGTACTTTATGTTAGTACGTACTTACACTTAAATAATCTGAATGACGTACCAGCAGATACTAGTATTGCTGGGCATTTTCCGCAAATCGACATCTAATGCAATGTGCCTATATTGCGTGAAATCAGTGGGGTAGCGCTACTCTAACCACCCCAGCTCCTCTAGAAAGTTGGTGAGTGCCTTGGTGTTGCTGACTGCGTCCTGTAGTGTTGTCCTAAGATACTAAATAGTCTATCTATCTATAGTAATATTATAAAGTGAAAGAAATCAGTGAGATTGTAAGTTTGTATGTAATGGTTAATCTCCGGAACAGTGGTTCGGTTATATCGGATTTCAAAAATTCTTTCACTTGCGCACAGATCTGACTTTCCGGATCTAAGCTATTGAATCAGGGATCATTCAACATTGGCTATGTAAGCAGCAAAACAAGATATCAGTAATTTAACTATCTTCCGAAATAAAACTGTTAATTTGAAATATCATTTGATATTTAATAGTAGCTTTTCGGTGAAGGAAAACTGATAAGTCGATGGGCATGGACACAAGTGAAACAACCGGTAGCTAGTAATGCACTGTTTATTCATGTATAGGTGACGTGGTGGGCGCAGCCACACACACATGCATACATACGCTAGTCGCATACATAACATTCCCTCCACCTATTAAACTATATAATACAATAATACCTAATAGAATTGTTTGAAGTCTATTTTGGGACGGGGACGCATCACTCTCCGTGGTTCGGCTGTATCAGACGTATTTCCCGACTCGGCCTCCTGGAACTCTTCCTCACCCTCGGGGTTGTCTTCCTCATCCTCGGGGTGAGTAGTCTCTGTACTCTGTTGCGGCGATGGGCACATAGGCGACTCCGACGATAGAGGAGGCGGGGGTGGCACCAGCGGTGGTGGCGGTGGTGGCGATGGTGGCGGCGGCGGCGTCGGCGGCGGCGGCGGCGGCGGCGGCGGTGTCGGCGGTGGCGGCGGCGGCGGTGGCGGCGGCGGCGATGACGGCGGTGGCGACGGCGACGGCAGCGGCGATGGCGGTAAGTATATATTGATATCGTCTGCGTCACAGTCCCATACGTTACGACTTTGAATGTTACCTTTATACAATGCTAATTGATTTACGTGTTTACGATAACATACTTGAGAACCATAGTCTTTAATTAAATATAGATCTTTTCCCAATCGTTTCTGTACTGTTCCCTTACCCCACATTAACTTATTATTACAATATTTTGTGTACAGCACAAGAGTGCCTGTTGCAAATTGTTTTGTAGTGTCTTTGTTGTTACCCTGTGAGCACTGATCATCGCGGTCATCACTGACTGGAGCCGGAGACGAGGGCAGCGGTGACGGCGGGGTTAAAAGGTCAAGTCGAGACCTTAATTTGCGTCCATATACTAATTGTGCGGGGGAGAACCCTGTGGTAGTATGTTTCGAGTTACGGTAGTCAAACAAATATTTCAATAATCTGGTTTTTGTTTCCTTAAAATTAGTACTTGACATAAGACTAGATCGTATTCCCTTCTTAACAACTTTCACATAAGATTCAGCCTGACCGTTACTTGCCGGATGGTACGGCGGCGATGTAACATGTGTAATTCCGTTCAGTTCGCAAAATGAATGGAATTCTTGAGAACAAAACGCTGTGCCATTGTCCGTCACTAAAGTTACCGGTATCCCGAATCTGGACATAAACTCGTACATTTTGCCAATAGTTGCCGTCGATGTGGTCGTGCTAGCCATGTCGTACACCTCCGGCCACTTGGAATACGCATCTACCAATACTAGGTACATTCGACCGTTTATCGGGCCTAGGAAGTCGGCATGAACACGGCTACCGGCAGCTTTAGGCCGCGTCCATGGCACGGGTTTGACTCGCGCTGGCGCCGGCCGCATTTGTAAAGAAATATCGCAAGACCCTATCATCCGCTCCACGGCTTCGTCAACACCCGGGAACCAAAACCTAGCCCTAATCTCCGCTTTAGTCTTTACGATGCCGAGATGGGACTTATGGAGCTCCAATAATACCTTTTCCCGTAATGTATCGGGAATGACGACCTTATGCCCTCTCATTATGCATCCATTTTCATACGACAGTTGAGCCCGGCATAGATGGTATGGTTTTACAAGGGTATCGCTAATTTTATTAGGCCATCCATCCATTACGTATTTTCTTACTTTATCTAAAATTACATCATTGCGGGTTTCTTTGCAAACATCGGCGTACGTAACAGGTAGGCTGCCGCTCATAACAAAATGTACATAAGCGGCGCGATCGTAGGATTCAACCCCGTCAGCACATTCCTGTGTTACGCCGCGCGCGCCCGCGCACCCCCCGCGCGCGCCTGCTACCGGTGTCGGCAGACTGGCACGAGACAAAAAATCGGCGCTGTTATCAGCACTTCGCACGTACTCAATACAATAATTATACGCGCTTAAAAATATCGCGTATCTTTGAAGTCTGTTTGCCGATACTTCTGGAATGCCCTTATAAGGTCCGAAAATTGATATAAGTGGCTTGTGATCAGTTCGCAGAAGGAACGATTCTGATCTACCATACAAATACTGGTGGAAGCGGCGCACACCAAAAATAATCGCAGTCGCTTCCTTCTGTATTTGAGAGTATCGTGTTTCAGCCTTTGTTAATGTCCGCGAAGCAAAAGAAATTGGCCCCGGGGTCCAGCATCCACTGTTAAAATTAACTTAGCCAGGGTCAAAGTGAGCCAAAACTTGATCTGAGGCTAAACATTTTTTTATTTTATTGTACGCATTCTGGTGAATGTCCTTCCATTGCCATTTAGACCCCTTTTTTAAAAGTTCATATAACGGACACAGTATTGACGATGCGTTTGGTACAAAATTTCTGTAATAATTGATCAATCCCAGAAATGATTGAAGTTCACTAATGTTATTCGGAACTGGGGCTTTAAGGATCGCTTCGACCTTTTCCGGGGATTTATGCAAGCCATCCTTATTTATGACGTAGCCCAAATAGCTAACTTCATTTTTATAGAAATCACACTTTTCCTTTTGCAAGGTCAATCCTGCGTCTTGTAGCCTTTCGAGTACGGCGTGTAGCCTACCAGCGTGCTCGGCATCATCATGGCCCGTGACGAGCACGTCATCGAGTAAACACAACACCCCGTCCATGCCGGCCAACACGCCTTCCATAGCACGCTGAAATAGGGCGGGTGCACACGATAGCCCAAATACAAGGCGTGTATACATAAATAGGCCACGAGACGTATTTATGCACGTGAACTTCTGTGAGTCGTCATCCAACACAAATTGATTGTAAGCCATTGATAAATCGAGTTTTATAAATTTTTTGCCGCCATATAACTTTGCAAATAACTCTTTTGCTGTTTTGGCAAAGGATACTGATCGACTATCAATTGCTTATTTATGGTCACGGAATAATCAGCGCACAGTCGGACACTACCATTCCGCTTTAGTACCGGCACTATAGGAGAGGCATATTCCGCATAATCTACAGGTTTTAGAACGCCTAAATGTACCAGCCTGTCAATTTCTTTGTTTACCTTATCACGCAAAGCAAACGCAAGCGGCCGGGCTTTATAAAATACCGGTTTAGCGTTATCTTTGAGCCTCAATTTGACCTTTTGTTTATTGAAACACCCTAATGTATCCGAAAACAGTTTAGGATACTTAGCTTGTAATTGCTCGACTGGGAATAGTTGCTGACAGTAATTAACTGGTACAAGTTCCAATTGAAAGGCTGCTATGAAATTCCTACCAAGAAGGGATACACCTCCGTCACGTACCATATGCATGTCTAACGCGTGTGTGCGGCCGGCAAAGTGCACAGGCAGCCGCACTACACCCACACATGGAATAATATCGCCGGTATAGCTAACTAGCCTTTTTTGTGACGGAATCAATGGCACATCGTTAAAATGCAACTGATAAATTTCGTTTGAAAGAACTGTCACGCTGGATCCTGAATCAATTTCGAATTTTAATTTTAATCCGCGAATAGCTACTGTTTCTAACATTGGTTCCCCCCGTAACGAACGGATTGTAAATACCTCACCGTCATCTCCGAAGTCCTCCTCCTCGGCTCCTTTATCTACGTAATTCACTTTAGATGGACACATCCTACGTAGATGGCCCTTGACGTTGCACTTCCTACACACATAGTCACTGTACTGACACTCCGGAGTCTTGTGGTTGGTATATCCACATACGGAACACTTAGGTTTTCCCACACGATCGCTTTTGGAGGCTGCTGATCCCTTGGCATTTCGTGAAATCTTATAAAGTGAATCTGGCACCGCGGCGGATGCGCCCGCGCCGCTCGCGCTGGCCGCGGCAGCCGCCCGCGCGCTGCTTACTTGCCGAGCGTCAAGCCAACCAAATCGTGCGCGTACAACTTTTCTTTCTCGGGACAAGCTCTCATTCCCATAATAAATCGATCACGCAGCGCTTCTTCCACATTATTAAAGGCACAAAGCGACGTCAGACCGCGAAGTCTCGCGGCCCACTGTGAGTGAGTTTCGCCCTGTTGTTGTACCGCTGCGTAAAAATTATGCCTTTCGCTAAATCCGACCCGTTTAGGGTTGAAATGCTTGTCCAACGCTTGAATTATGTCGTCATAGGGCACCACTTGCAAATCCTTCGGTAAGGCCAAATCCGCGGCGAGTCTATAGGTACCCTCAGTGAGTGCACTTAGCAATATAGCTCTTCTCTTTGTCCCGCTTGTATCCGTCGCGCTGGTAATGTCGTTTGCCACAAACCACTGTGTGAGACGACTCTTGTAAGTCTTCCAGTCCTGGCCATTGTGGTCGAAACTGGTTAAAATACCAAATAGTCCAGTCGACATGTTTTTTTTTTAATAACGCGGGTATTCGTCGCCACTGATAAGTCGATGGACATGGACACAAGTGAAACAACCGGTAGCTAGTAATGCACTGTTTATTCATGTATAGGTGACGTGGTGGGCGCAGCCACACACACATGCATACATACACTAGTCGCATACATAACATCATCAAGAAACCGGTTCAGTCCAAACAATATCCTGTTTAGCCACTTGCTTCGAAGATCAAATAAGAATTAGTCGCTTGCATAGAAATATCACTTGCGCTAAATCTTCTAGGATTAGACATTAGACGCTCGAAAGCGAAAGCTCTTTTAGGATACTTACAATACCGGGAAAAACGCAGAGCGAAGAAAAATCAAAAGAAGAGTAAATAAAAACCTTATTCCACTTTAAAGCTTCTTTTTCTCGTTCGAGACGCAAGATTTTTTTATTATCTCGAAACAACATGTTGCCAATATGAAACGTTTTATATCGTCCGAGGGTTCTTCGTTGTCATAACCTATTCTCGATATAATAAATCTAGTTTAAAATGAGAGATGGTATCAATTTATCGCCGTCTTCTGGGTTTATGCCGTCTAGACATTTGGGTTACGCACTCTGGTTCTGTGATAAGCCATCGCATCGTTTAGCCGTCTACACTTGTATGCGAATTAGATAGATTATTTATTATTAGCCGTTCTCTATATTCAATCATAATTTTGTCTTATCATACCGGCCATTGAACATCCCACACAGAAAAAAAATCCTTGATTCGCGCTAAATATGCACCAAGAAATTAATTAGGAAGATGTTGAATGATCTTGAATGAAGCGATATTATCCTTATCATCGTCATCATATCAGCTGAAACACGTCCACTGCTGGACATTGGACATATGCCTCCCCCAAAGAGCGCCACTAATCATCCTTAACCAAACATTTTTCCTCTTGGTTCGAGACTACATCTTATTCAAGATGATTTCTATATCATTCCTTTATAACGTTGGTCTTCCTCATTAACATATTGGACGATTTTTTAAGTATACTACATCTCCCGGAGTGGCGAATAATTTCTTAGTATTTAAATAACTTATGACGAGTGGTTAGAGTAATGGGTAGTGGCGCTGCCTGCCTACGAAGCTGAAGGTTCGAATCCCGGTAAGAGCGAATGTTTGTCTGGTGAGCATGATATTTGTTTATATCTATTAATATATAGTTGTTTAGTACCCATAACACAACCCTTATTGAGCTTACTCTGGGACTTCAGGTCACAGCTCATTAGAGCCACCCGGCGCCCGACCCGCACCGCCTCGCCTCGAGCGGTTAGAATTATTTATAACGATTTGTTCGGGCATGCGCTCACTGCATCAACTCCGTAGTTAATACTTACATTTACGAGGCGAGGCGGTGCGGGTCAGGCGCCGGGTGACACTAATGAGTTGTGACCTTAAGTCGGTTTGTTTAAAATTTTCCCCTACTATGTATTTATTTGTACTTTTATTTCCCGATCAGGTAAGGAACTACGATCTAAGATCTATTCATCTTTTACATCTCGTACTTCTTGACGTGCACTCCGTGTGCACTCCCAACAATAATACCCTCATTAAAGAACTAGTTATCTTACTGCAGATACAAGTCGCGTGTCCTGAGAACACAAATCAGGCCTCACACAGTGCCAGACTTGAGGTATAGAACCGACTATAAATCTAGAGAATTTATGATTGTTCTCTACGAAATTATTGATTAAAAACATCTTGGGGTCCCATCGCGTGTGTGCATTGCATGATTGGTAACACAACAACAGGCAATAAATGAAAAGATTACGGGTTATAACGGGCCGCGGGCGCTTCTCATTTTGGCGCGAAAATCATTTTTATGGACTCGAATAGGTGTCCTAATTGATAATCGCGCGACCTTGCGATGTCGATTAGGACACCCAGTCGAGTCCAATATGTTGAACTTGCGATAATCGCGTAGTCGGATGACAAATTGATTAGGTGGCTGTCAATAGACATAAAAACATGACGTGTTAAATGTCCAGATAAAAAAATATATCGAGAGAATCTTCATATCCTTTAGTAGCTACTATTATCAATTCTGTGGTTATAGTGAAGTGTAGCGTAGAACACAGCAATTCAAATGTATCAGCTTAGGTTATTTATGAAAAAATAAATGAATTAGATACTTGGTGTTTATTTAAAAACTACTTCAAAACTGAATTTGGTTTAGAATTTAAAAAAAGAGTATAAACACGGGTTTGTCGGAACGTTTTATTTACTCACCCAGAACTTTACGTTGAAATTGCACATAGCTTTGTCAGCTCGTTTCGCAAAGCCAAACAATACTCTTTCACTTTTTATAGGAAATTTTCTGCTACATAGTTTCAATTAAAATGAGCAAAAAGAGCAAACCATCGAGTCCTGTCCAATTTCAAAACGTTTGCGGCGCTCATTGTTTCCCACTTCATAACATGACTTATTTGTCATTAATTTAATTTGAATGCGCCTTTGAAAGACAACCTTATTTTCCATGACATATGATCTGAATTTGGAGTGAACTATGTTATACAATAAGACATTTCGAAAAGTCGATTCTCCAACAGTACCCATTGTTTGAGACTAAGCACAGGCTTCGGGTTTCTAAAGGAAAAATAAAGTTCGCATTGGAAAAGTGTTTGTTTGTCTTGTCGAATGTTTTGCTTCGGAAATTGTAGTGGCTGCTGGAGTTTTTTTTTGACAGAGTTTGGGACAAACATAGAACGTACTAGCATTTCTTTAATGAATTGTTGGGTTACGCTCGGCGACATTTTGCAACCATACCGAACGCGACACAAACTCGATGCAAGGTGATATTGACAACTAACAGTATTAGCCGGAGAAAACAAATCGTACTGTTCTTAACTGACTAACAGACTTCAGCGGGCGTAGTATGGTTGACATTTTATCACTTATCGCTGTCAATTAAAATCCGTCACGTTCTGACAAGCACGCGAGTGCGAGAGTGAGGGTTGTCTTATCCACAGCGATAAGTTATACAATGGCAACTATTATCTTAGGCCGCAGCCAAGTTAGCACGATAGTTTTTATAGTCACAAAATGTGCTGAAACGGCACGTTAACCATAACGATAAAACGGTTCAGGCTACTAGGCCAGATTATCACGATGTTTAGTCCTTAAGGAGCGCAAAGAGCCTTGAATAAGACAATTTACCTACTTATTTGAAATACTCTCACACAATACAATAATATTATAACAACAAGAAAAATCTCAGAACTAATTTCACAGTCAGTTGAACGCATAACAATAAGTGATCGGTAATCGATTCAATAATAAACGCAATCGATTCACAAAACATGAAACGATGCGATGCATTGTGCAGTAATCGGATACCGACGACTCAATCGACGGACCGACACTTCGATTATCATATTGAGTCGACTTGAGAATGAGCAGACATGGCTACCTCATTGCTCATTTTGAATTTATACGTAATATATACTTAACTCTAATAATTTAAAGAGGAAGTATCTGTGAGATTGTATGTTTGCAGTAATGGATATCATCAACCCGGATTTCCGCTTATCCGATTTTAAAAATATTTCACTTGCGCGTAGAATATAGACTTTGCAAAACGCGGGCAAAGCTATAGGTAATCTATACTTAGTATCAAGAGGTAATATTAGATATTAATAATGAAAACGTAATGTCTGTGAAATGTTTTAAGCTTTGTAAGTTTGCTACGTAGTTATGGTTTGAACGTAAAAAAATATACACGAACCTGGCAAAAATAATCGGAATTTAAAAAACTAGTTTGTTCCCATAAATCCAATAGTAACTAAATCCTACTCCCACGCTGTCTTTCCTTTTTCATAAATATTGAAACTGATAAAAGAATAATCTAAGTCCGAATTCTTATGCAAAATTATGATGTAGATGAAGATACTAGGAAAAATATGATATTGATCGAATCACCGTCAACATATATACTATACCCAAACAGTATCGCAACTAGATTAATGCCGAAACACACAACAATCACAGGCAAGTGACATGACAGCTAGCTGGTACGCCCGTGAATGTAGTGAAAATAATAAATCCATCCATTTGGCACCATTTGCACTCAAAGAATACTCAAATTCTTCGGACACACGACTCGACGCCTAGCGGATACGCTAGAAAGGCGCATATATTTACTGGGCTTGTTGAAGGAAGGAGGACCACGTCGTGGTCCCAGGAGGTGGACAGATGTAGTCTAAGAAGTTACCGAGACCACACTACAGGTAACCATACAAAAAAGGCTCCAGATCTAAAGGGTAGTGGTCGAAAGAGTCTCCCATTGAGGACACGTCCCTCAGACATGAGGTTACGATCAAGACCTTAGTATGTTTAATCAGATTTATATTTGTGTTTAAGTAGTAAGTAACTTAGGTGCATTATATACCTGTAAAAAAATAGTGCAGTCTCGTCAAACTGTTTCGTCAGTTTGACGAGTACATTTGAAATTATGTGCTGTGTACCTTATTGAAAAATAAAAGAAGTAGATTTGGCACCGAAGCAATCGGCGCGAAGCGGCGCCTATAAGAGCGATGAACTGTGTGATGGCTAACGATAATACCATGTACCTAACTACAGGACCATTGTGGCCATGTGGCAAGCCAGCATTATAATACCTTGAATTTACGGCTACTGCTTTATAAGGAAGGTATCTTTACGATGTTGCGACTAAGTCAATATGTTAATGATGTCAATATTTGGGGAGAAAATCTGATTAAAATTGATTTGAAATTAAACTTTGACATGTTTAGTGTAGCCTACTGTCCTTCATAATTTGCATTTTAATGTGATCAGTGTCTTAAAATATTAATAACCAATTAAAAATGCGGTCTTCTTTGTTTGGGCACAGACGATTTCATTTTAAAGTTTTAAATTATTGCGTCTGGTCATCGACATTTCATAATCGTCACACCTTTTAAATAATACATTTATTTGGTGAAGGGACGTTGCGACCGACCGTTTGCAAAAAGGTCACTTTTGAAAAATGATCCCTTACGCAGATCCCTTATTGCTTCTATAAATTGTTTGTTTCGCAAAAAGTCCCGTCTGCGAAATTTCTCATTCGCAACATGTCTCAGCTGCCTGAGCGGGACCTTTTGCTAAACTGGCGTAACTTTTGTAGGTAGCCCACCTACAAACCTACAAAAGTTACGCCAGTTTCACATTATGCGAAATGGTGTTATATTTTTCGGAAGGGACAAAGGGCCATTCTTCTGCTCATGCAACATAAAGTCAATCAGAAGGCTGGTTTTATGTAATTATCTAGTGCCATACGTTTAGTCCCCAATCCGCACTGGGCCAGCGTGGGGACTACTGCCCATTCCCTCTCATACATGAGAGGAGGCCTGTGCCCAGCAGTGGGACGTATATAGGCTGATGATGATACGTTTAAGTATTTCGTTCCGTACTAAAATTGTTCACTTAAATACGATCGATGTGTCCGTCTTTTTTTTTCATTAACTACCTAAACTTGAACAATATGAACACTAGAAGGGGGATACTGATATGTCATTTGATACGGCACATCAACTTCTTTAAAACCATCATGGATGGAAAGACAGAAGGAAGGAGAGCTAAGGGAAGACCTCACCAAATAAGGAAAAAGCTGGTGTCATGTCGTATCAGCAAATCAAAGGGCTGGCGTACGACAAAGAGAAATGGAAAATACTCCACCGACAATAGGATATCATCACTTAAAGTGGAAGTGATGGCCCTTAAGCGAAAATACTGCATTATTTACCTTTACTTACAGTGTGTGTTTGACTTTTCTACACACTTTATTTTGTGACCAGTGTAATAATGAGATTTTTTGTGTTATGTCAGTCATGTTTTTCCCACGCTTCTTTTTATATGACAAGCTTCCAGTCCGACCACTTCAACTCGTGCCAAGCAAACTGTACTAAGCAAGTCAACGCACTTAATAAGAGCTCCAGGCGCCATATAAAATATATGGCCGACGGAGCTCATTTTACGTGCGTTGACTTACACAAACACAAATACTGGTAAGACAGTGATCTGTATGTCACGTTACAACCGTATTAACATAATGTTGTTTTGTTAAACCAAAACTCGTAAACTACCCAATGCAAACACATCGGCCCAAACATTTCAATTTCCGTGACAAACTCCAATATTACAGACCAAATATTTACATTACTTTCTCTTCCTACCGATTTAATGTCAGTCAATGGCATGCTAATGTATTCAGTGGCTCCACCTATAGTAGCTAGTATAGAGTGTTGTAGGCCGTAGTTCCAAAGGTGGGCTTAGAGAACGAAGGTTAACCCGTTGAGTGGTCGTTGGGTCAGCGGTGTCAGCCAATAGTCGTTCTTTATGTCCAAGACGTCATTATTGTCGTCAATGACAATGTCCGATTGGCTTCTACGAGCTCATTAGGTAAGCTATAATTTAATGGCGCCGCGAGTCTATATTTTACCGACGCCAGAAGCTATGCGGTCGTTGATAGATGGTCGTTGATTGAAAATTATTTGTAAATCGACGGAATAAATAATCGTGAATAGCTTTATATTCTTCTTAGTTCAATGGTGTGATGCTTCTATGATCATCTCTTGTATTATTATTATTAGTATAGTGAACGTAATGTGGTACATATGTCACACATATTAAAGGTATTATTTTTATCATTTAAAGCTACGGTAGCCTAAAAAAATAACACAGCAATCTTATGTGGAGAAACAAACCAGCACTAAAAAGAAATTTTTAGCAACGATGCTGATACGAGTAACTATGCACTGACAAAATCTATTTTCCCGAAGACCGGTCTATTTTGCAATAAAGAGGTTTTTACACGCAATACCTAAGCTTATGATAATTGCCATAATTACTTAGTGCTAGATTAGGTCAAACGAGTAATCACCTTAACCAACTGACACGAGCTTAAACTAATAAAGCAGTTAATTTTATGAGAAACACATGCTAATTTGGCTGTGTACAAACCTATGTTAAATTATGAGAAGTATTTTTATGTTTGAATAATGATGTAAATCCTAAGCAGGTATTTGAGACAGAGGCCAGTTGTGAATTGAAAAGAATTTTAACTAAATGCAGTCATATATTATTTTATTAGTTATATTCATTTTCATATTCATTTGATTGATAATATAAAATACAAGTGGTTTACTTAAATTAATTCACCATGTCAGAACAGTTTTAAATAGCATGTCTAATTGACTACTAATAATTCAAATAACATGGTTATATGTTGTTTATATTACACATCTCTAGACATTTCTAACTCAAAGTTACCTACACTGCATAAATTAAACAAAAAAAAAATGCATGTCGTAAGGCTTCTATTGATTGAAATGACCAGATATCGGGTATGTCGCGATATTTCAGACAAATCCGAGAGACGAGATCTCGCGAGACAACAAACTCAGTCACTACACGTCGGAATTCATTAACCCTTTACCTATTGTTTGCCTGAAAATACCTCAAACGTTGCTTATTTGTTGCAAACATCATCATCATATCAGCCGAAAAACCTGCTGGACATAGGCTCCGCCAAAAAGTGCCGCATCTGCAAATTTGGCGAGAAATCATTGTTATTTAGGAAATCACAAAAACAAGTGATAGTCGCATGAACAGAGCGCGCTCACGTAAACAGCGCCGCTTGCGAAACAAATGAAACAATTCGAGCTTTCGAAACGGGCTTTAATTTCATTTCATAATCGCACGCTAACTTAATGTTAAGCGTATGGATTAAGTAGACAGCACTGCTGATTCCACAGTCGATGACTGACGACCACCACAGGTGTCGCGATTGTAACAATTGTAAAGAGTAGGTCCCTACAAAATTTTTATTGCTCCCTGAAAACGTTGAAAATCGTGAACTAAATAATTCGATGATCGTTTTTGCATATAGCACCTGGATAGTGAATCACCTGATTAATAGACTTATATGCTGCTCTGCATTTATAAAAATTACATTAACAACTATTAGGGTTTAGGTACTCCTTGCAGACTTTATTTATATTCGAGGTTTGTCTCAATGTTTTTGAGATAACTGCTTGTAGCAGATGAATAGACACCGAGTAATCACATTTTTGTTCCGTTGGATACTCGTACATTTTGATACGGAAACGTAAACAACATAACACTGAGCCTAGCCGGTCCTTAAATTAAATTCGCTACATAACCACGCTTATCATGCCTACAAGCGCACAGCCCTTTCTCTAACAACGGTAACATGACAGATAGTAACACTACTTAGGTATTATACTTCGAAATATCACCCATTCTGAAATAAACGTAACTAAGGGCCTTAATTGTTACAGTGAAACTCAGCTAATGCGTATACCATTATTTAGCAAGGCTAAAGGAGAAGAAAGCATTAGTAGTCTTATAAATCTCAGGGTATTCAGCTCGTTGGTTCGGGTTGCCCTAATCAGGTTTTACAGCTTCTGCTATTTCATTCGAGTTATTTACAAGTTTTCTAGACAGAATTGTATCTTTTAGAGAGTAGATAAAAATTGTAGAGGGCGCCACATAGTTTTGGCTAGAGTAGCCTCCAGGCAACTATGAAGGAAATAGCAGCACCAGTATGCCTTCAAGAGTTTGATAAAGGAAAATGCAGAAAATTAAATAGACAGCAAGCTATATTGTCTCAGAAATACTTAATTTTAACAGGGGTCTTGCCCTCCTCTTAGGGTGCTATCTTAAGTTTATGTTACGCTAGATCACGCAATATTTGTCATTACAATTCACTTGGGTCAATGAAGAACATACAGGGCCTACAAATGGGTAAGTAATGGAGCGCATTCACCTTTTTAACGTCCGGTCAGGTCTACGAGGAGTCCAATACACCAAGAACACATCCAACACTAGCAGAGGAGCTGATAGTGCAGTTGCGATGATGCGCCCTTGTTGTCTAGCCGCTCAAGCGACCCACAGCAGCGTTTATCTCAGCCAGCATGACGAGACGATGACAAATTTGTAATCCAAGCCTCAGGCATCTAGAAGTAGGCAGAAAGCTCACGCCCACACAAACAGGCACAGAAAGGAGGCGCAGGTGTGCACGAACATCGAAGCAGACGCACAGGCAACCAGCAAACCCGCAGTCTCCACAAACACCGGCGCAATGCTGAAATAAAATGACATCCGTTAATCTACTGATCATACAACTTTTACCAAATTAAACTCTTTACTTATGCTACTATCTTTCAGACAATTATCACGAGTACTTACCCGGTTTGTAGTCAAGCGTTTCAATACAACAATTGCCTAGAAGTTATGTTTGACATCGCTCATTTTAGAGCATTGGAAAAAATAGCTGTCACCACATTTTCTGTAACAAATAATTTAGACATCTGTACAAACGGACACGAAATACAGCATAGAAAAGGATCCCAACCATTCAGGCACAGCAATACTCACCATATTTCTCAAGATTCCCTGCCCCACAGAGAGATTTACATGGGTTTTTATTTTTAACGGCGCTTGGCCAAAGCGAGGGACTCAAAATCTGAACAAACTGGCGTGCTCAATCCATGGCGGTCCGATTCTGAATGAGGGAACGATCCCATGTATCGCTCAGCAGTGAACGACCACAGACAAACAAGTCCGTCGGTTTCATTCGCGAATGGGGACTTCAAGAGAATGCAAACAATTCAACAAAACCTAAAACTTCCCTTTGAAACCTTTAAAACACTCTTATGTTAATTTCTGTAATTCTTAAGTAGTTATCCAGCTTTTAACAAAATAATTAAATTCAGTCGAATCACGAAACAATTGCTTGAACGTCCCCTAGTACACCTGTTAGTTATGTCTCTACGCAAGAGATGGCGCGTTCCAAGAATATTGACACAGCTACTAATAAAACCCTGTAGTCTCACTAGATGACGCTAATGGTAACAAAATATCCAGCTGTCGAAATTGACATGCTACATCACCCTCTTAGTCAGCTAAAAAAAAAACCCTTTTTTTTTTGACACTGCATAACACCCTGTATTATTTATTAAAAAAAAACAACCAGAACTAACCTATCTCCCGACATACCTATCCAGTTGCAAACCCAAGAAAACTAGCATCAAAAGCCACTTAAGTTATTGCTTATCTTATCTTATTGCTTATTCTATCTTATTTCGCTTGGCCTAGCTTGCTAAAGAACAACCTAATACTATAAAACAATTGTTGACAAACACGTCCATACCTATCTCAAACTAACTAAGGCGAAGAACAAATCATTCCGACCATTTTCCGTGCGGAACAACAGCAATGTTCACGTGGAAACAGCTGCTCAGATCTCCTTCAAACTCACTTAAATTTTACCTAAGACTACAACAAAAGCAGCAACATTGTGGACGCGAAGCATGAAAACGTCGCATCTCGGTTGCTGTAACAAATGAACAAGAACAAAAGGTCCCATACCCCTTACACTGGGAATACAAGTAAGTAGGTTTGAGATTGATCAATATACCCGTAGCAAAAAAAAACTTCATTTAGAGTATAAGCAAACAAAACTTATTTTATTTTATTTTACAGAGAGTGTCTGTCAAAACAGAGTAGGTTACCGTCGGGTTTTGGCGTTTTTAGCACCTTCCAAACCTTTAGACAGAAGCAACAAAGAGTAGACCCCAGGGTCCAGAAAGTTAGTAAGTTGCAGTGGCAAAGACCTACCAAAAAATACAGACAAAGAAACGAATTAGCCTATAGTATAACCTGCATGACCTAAGTCAGTAGAACTACAGTTCAACCCATATACCAGGTTTTCACTTAAAATTATAAACCTACAAAATACTTTCCTAAATATACATCCAGGTAACAATTTCCTTTTGGAGAATCACCCCCTTCACATTTGAGAATCTATCTCACAACACATTTGCCAGATCAAAGTATAAATGTCATGTTTAAAAAAAAAACTTTAGTTATTTCATGAATGCAGGCTAATACTTTCATATCAGCTATGAACAGAGTCCACTAAGTTCCATTCTAAAATACCAAGTTTATTTTTAGGACGACTTTATTTTCCAACATGAATTCATAAAGGTTAATTTCCAACAACAATTGAATTCCTGACTAGTAGATAACCATGCAAACACACCACTAGTTATGCTAAAGATCCTTGACCTCACTAAAGACATGGGAAAGTACCAGTTTAATAGAGTAGTTTATTCTCAAAGTTAGAATTCAAATGCAACAATAAAGTCATAGAAATAAGCAAACAACCTTCTCTTTGCCAAAAGCTACCCATTGCTATTCCCAAGGGACTAACAATGTTCGACTCACAAGTAAACAAAACAACCACTACCTTCTCCGGTTAACATTTCAGCACTATTCATCAAAAGGCTGCGACTTCAAGAAATCTTTAATATGCCAAATCCCTAGAGGTTTCTTGGTGACATAATGTTGCAGTTCGTAAGTTACAGGTGAAATCTTTTTTAGCACAACACACTTTTTAAATTTAGGTGCCAACTTCTGAGCAAAGAATTTAGCCGCGTCAGACAA
The DNA here is from genome assembly GCA_945867215.1 of Epinotia demarniana. NCBI lineage: Eukaryota > Metazoa > Arthropoda > Insecta > Lepidoptera > Tortricidae > Epinotia > Epinotia demarniana. Next base: position 1,729,276 of record OX244273.1, on the reverse strand, counting down.
GGGATACTCCTTTTTCCATACTGTCTGACCTACTTGGTATTCGACAAACCTCCTATTCTTATTGTAGTAAGTCTTGCTTCTATTGTAAGACTTTTGCAGTAGACCAACAACCTTCTCAAAAATAGACTGTAAATGAGGTAGCATAGACGAGTACAAACTTCTATCAGTAAATTGCAAATCCTCACTGTTAAGTGGTCCTGAAGGGTACCATTCTCCAGACAGAATAGCCTCACGCCCACTATTCAAGAAATAGGGACTATGGCCAGTGACCTCATGTACAGCAGTATTTATTGCAAATTCTATTTTATTTAATTCCTCAGCCCATGTACGATGATTAGTTCCTACATAAGAAGCGACAGCGGTCATAGTGACTCTGTGCGTCCTCTCAGAGGGATTATTCTGGGGACAGAAACGACAGTTATAGAAAAACTTGGGTATTTTATACCTTTCTTTCAATGCATGCATATACCTAGATATATACTGTGGACCGTTGTCCATGATAATACATTGTGGTATACCGTATTTCATAAGAATATTATTTTCTATAAGTTCAACCACAGTCTTAGCCAAAGAGTTCCTCATAGGAAAGAGGCAAGTATATTTTGTGAAGCAATCGCACACTAGAAGGACGAATTTAAAGCCTTTATAGCTTCTAGGAAGTGGACCTACAATATCAGTAGCAATTACCTGCCACGGTCGTTGTATGATTTTAGGGTTCGCCATGAGACCTGGAGGCGCCTCATTTGTGCTTTTGTAAGCCAAACAAACTTCACAATTTTTAATGTATTTTTTGATATCACTCAACATCTTGGGCCAGAAATAACTTTGAGCTACACGTTTCATAGTCTTAAATATACCTAAGTGAGCAGCATCAGAACGATCATGACATCGCTTTAAAATGTCCTGGCGTAGTTCAAAAGGAACGACGCGTTTCCACTCGCAATCTCTAGCTAAAGGATTTTTGGACCTAATTCGCTTATACAAATTGTCATTGATAATTTTAAAGTCTGGAAATTTGTGAGGACTCCTTTCAACACTATTAAATTGTTTCGTGTACCAAGTATCATTGGCTAAACTTACAGGACAGACTAAATTTAAATTCTCATTGCCGACAGGAGCTCTAGAGAGTGCATCAGCAAGCTTATTTTCAGAACCTTTTTTATATTGAATGTCAAAATTGAATTGTGACAGGCGAAGTGCCCATCTAGCTAGGCGACCCGTTGGTGATTTCAGACTAACCAACCACTTTAAACTACTGTGATCAGTATATGCTTTCGTTCTAAAAGGTGAGCCCTCAATGTAACCTTTAAACTTCTCTAAAGCAAAAAGCAAACCATTCAGTTCCTTCTCCGTCGTAGAGTGATTTCGCTCAGAGCTAGAAAGTGTTCTACTGGCATATGCGATTGCATGTTCGCGACCTTCATCGTCCACTTGTGACAACGCACAGCCTAGTCCTACATCAGAGGCATCACTGGAAATGATAAAAGGCCTGTCAAACTTAGGTACAGATAAGATAGGTGCAGATATTAGTAGCTCTTTGACTTGCTTAAAAGCTTTATGAGCCTCAGGAGTAAAGACAAAAGGTGTACCTTTTTTCAATTTTTTAGTAAGATTAGTTAAAGGTGCACACACAGTGGAATAATTATTAAGAAACCTTCTATAGTAAGTAACTATCCCCAAGAATCTCCTGACTTCCTTTTGAGTTGTCGGTACCGGGTAATCAACTATAGATTTGACCTTATCGCTATCAGTTCTCAAGCCTCTACGATCTACTACGTAGCCTAAGAACTTTAAGGACGACAGAATGTAGACTTTTCCAAATTAATAGTTAAACCAGCCTGCCTTAACTTTCTACAAGCATTCGTCAAAAGCTCCATATGTTCATCAAAAGTTTCAGAGATAAGTATGATGTCATCCACGTAATAAAATATATTATGAGCATACTCAGGGCCAAAAACTTTATCCATGAGTCTCATCATGTGCGCAGTAGAGTTGACGAGTCCAAAGCACATACGTCTAAACTGGAAAGCTCCCAAACCAGCAATCGAAAAACAAGTTTTTTCCCTGGATTCAGGTGAAAGCATGATTTGAAAGAAAGCAGACTTTAAATCTAGTGATGACATAAACTTAGCATTGTTAAGAGAATCTAATATCTCCTGAATCCTAGGCATGGGATAACTGTCTACTACGGTGATGCTATTTAATTTTCTACTATCTAAACACATGCGCAGTTCACCGTTTGCCTTAGGCACTAACAAGACTGGGCTATTCCACGGGGAATTACTTTTTTCTATGATGCCCATATTTAACATCTCATTAATTTCCTTACGAACATACTCACGCTGATGATAAGGTATAGGATAATATTTTTGTCTAATTGGTGGATGATCACCAGTATCAATGATGTGTTCCTCTAAAGAAGTACAACCCAAAGCATCTTTAGAAGCAGCTATACTTTTGAATTGATTCACAACTCCATCCAATTGAGCCTTTTGATGGGAACTCAAGTCGTCCAAATCATGTAAATGAACTTCAGAATTTTTAAGTAAGCTCAAATTATAAGTGTGGTCACTTGGCCACTCAGTTTTAAGTATATCAGAACAGAGATTGAATTTTCTGAGAAAATCTACACCCAGAATGATAGGAGTATTAGCATCCCTACATATAAAAAATGTTACATAATGCAGGTCACGTTTAAAAGCTATCGGTATCTCTATGGTACCTAAGACCATCAAATGTGTGCCGTTTCCTACAGCTAGGCTCTTATCACATGTCTGCAAAGGAAAGTTTAAACCCTCTCTTTGCAATAAGGAGTGCGCTGCCTCACTCATAATAGACACGGATGCTCCGCTATCAGCCAAAGCGTTACATTCTAAACCTAGAATACCAACAGACAGAAAAGGTCTAGGGTCCTCTGGCAGTTTTTTAAACAAGGGAAAGGATGAACTTTTTTCATGTAAATTATTCATAGACAAGTCAGTTTGAGTAGCCTGGTCAGAGACTCGAGAAGAATGTAGACTATAGTAAGTATTATATTTAGCCTCTGACCTACCTATTGGTTTTTTGAACAGCCACAAGTACGGGTAGTGACCCCAGGCTTCCTACATTTAAAACATATGGGAGTTGGGTGAATATCACAGCGAGTATGGTGATGAGTTCCCCCACACTTAAGACAAATATTAGTTGACCTATTCTGTGTAGTGCTAGCTCCTGCTGGTTTAGCGTTACCAGTGCTGGCGGCGGCTCGTACCCCTTGATTATAGAAATTAGGCACAATCGATTCTTTGCCAGTACTCAAGAAACCTCTATAGTCGCATTTGAACTTAGCTACTTCCAACGACGAACAGACTTCTTTTAATTCTTTAATTGATTCTATTTTATGCAAAGCTAATCCAGAAATATAGAATGAGCTCATATTCGCCATTATGATCTCCAACTGTTCCTCCTCCGAAACCGGTTTTGAGAGTCGCAAGAATAGTCCCTCCATAATATTTATATAAGTCTTAATCGATTCTTTTTCATCCTGTAAACGCGCCCTAATCTGATTTTTTAAGCAGCGTTCATATTCAAGCGGTTGAAACTCTGACTTAAGCAACTCAATTAAACTATCAAAAGTGTCTACCCGAGATCTGTTTTTTCTAAACCACAACAAGGCTTCGCCCTCAAACAAATGAACACAGTTTCGCAAGAGTTCCGCGTCACTAATCTCAGACGAGTATTTAAGTTCCTGCAGCCGAAAGACAAAATCATGCACAGAGGTTCGCCCGTTATATAATAAACCCCACTTAAGAACCTGCGAGGTGTGCTTAGTGCAAGCCTTCTGACAAACAGTCTCTTCCTTTTCATCAGACTTGGGAACAACAGTCGGTGCGGACGTACTCGGCACCGTCTTTCCACACTTCAGACTTTCAATGCTACCAAAAGCCTTTGCAATAAGAGCCACCTTTTTGAGCTGTTGCTGAGTTGACAACAAATGAAACTTGTCTAACCTTAAAATCACGTGCGAGAGCCGAGTGAGACACCGCTTTCGACACGACGAAGACGAGTGATCCGCCTGCAGAACCGCCTTCACCTTCTCCTCACAAGTCTGAAATTCATCGTCAAAAGTAATAAAACAATAGTCCCTTATTTACAGTTTATATACGTCAAGTGAGTAATAATTCAAATGCATGTCAAACATAAATCATTCTCTGATGGCCAGTTCAACACTCCCCCTACATCAGATCAGGCTTACTCACCAATCCTAGTGAGGTTCGCGTTCTTAGAAAGCTTTCCTTTGGCAAGGCTTTCGTAAAGGTATCCGCTACCTGGTCCTGCGAAGGTACGTAGAGGACATTGACCTTCTTCTCCTGATGCAATTCTTGCAAGAACTTATACCGCGTGTCTATATGCTTTGTCTTGAAATGAAACACTGGATTCTTGACAAGCTTGATAGCACTTTGGTTATCTACGTAAACCGTCGGTATAACGTCGTATCCTCGGATTTCCTTGTAGAGACGACTGAGCCATATAACCGTCTGGGCTGCGAGGCTTGCCGCCACAAATTCCGATTCAGTGGTCGAAAGACTCACACATCTTTGAGTTTTGGAAGACCATGACACTGCTCCCCCTGCGGCGAGACACACATAGCCAGAAGTCGACCTTCTCGTCTCAATATCTCCGGCGTAATCTGCGTCGCTGTACGCAACGAAGGTATTTTCTTCACATGATAAACCCTTGTAGAAAATACCAAGGCTTTGAGTGCCCTTCAAATATCGCAATACTCGCTTCGCAATCGCATAATGGCGTTTGTCGGGTTTCTCAACATGTTTTGACAAAACATTTACAGCAAAACATATGTCGGGTCTACTTACAATAGATAAATAAAGTAATTTTCCGACTAATTCTCTGTAATGAAAATTATTGACATTCTTGTCAGTGTCGAAATTGCAGTTGTCTGTCAACTGACTTTTGTCTATCGGGGTAAGTACAGAGTTTGCATCACACATATCATAACTTTTTAAAATAGTTTTTATGTATGCTTCTTGGTTAATAAATATCGACCAATCGTTTTGTTGATTTATCTGCAAACCAAGATAACAACCAACTTCTGAAGTGCGAACTTGAAATACTGTGGTCAGAGCACTAAGGAATTCTTCCACAAGTGTCTTATTTGGTGATAAGATCAGTCCGTCATCAACATAGATCATGACGATCAGCTGCCGGTCTTGACTTATGAACAAGCATGGATCTGAGTCACTTTGCTTCAATCTATATTTCAGCAAAAAGGAACTGAACTTCTTGTTCCAGCACCGAGGCGCCTGTTTCAAGCCGTACAGACTTTTGATGAGCTTGCATACTCGGCCTGATCCGTCATCATATCCCACAGGTTGCTTCATATAAATAACCTCGTCGATGTCACCGTATAAAAAGGCAGTCTTCACATCGAATTGGGTCATATGCATTTTTCTAATAGCTGCTTCGCTTATCATAGCGCGGATTGTATCCCAGCGAACAACAGGGCTGAAAGTTTCGTGGTAATCAATACCGTGCTCTTGACTGAAACCTCTAATGACGAGTCGAGCTTTAAAACGGTCGATAGAACCATCAACCTTCTTTTTGATCTTGTAAACCCATTTGTTGCTAAGGGCTTCTCTATTATCAGGTAAATTTACCAAAATCCACGTTTTGTTTTCTTTGAGAGAATTCAACTCTTCTTCCATGGCAGTAATCCATTCTTCATGGTTCTCTGACTTCATCGCTTGTTTGTAAGTCTGAGGTTCATCTTCAGAGAGACAGATGCAACAGTTCGATCTGGAGCTTTGAAGCAATAGTCTATCTCTTAGATTATAATGATGTGTTGCTTCTTCATGAAGATCAGGAGGAGTTTCATCTTCAGCTGTGTCGGATGGTCCAGCTTCATCTTGATCGTCCTGAAGAGAAGAATCGTTTTCTGTAATAATGACCTCGGTTGTTTCGTGATCTTCACGCTCACCAGATATATACGGAAGCTTACAGAAGTCAGAAGAAACTGTTTCAGATCTAAACAGTACATCTCTTGAGATGATTACGTCATTCTTTTCAGGTATCCAGATACGATAGCCGTCCTTATCTCCGCAATATCCAACCAAAAATCCTTTGATAGCCTTTTTGTCGAGCTTCTTACGTTTCTGGCTTGGAATATATACAAAGCATTCTGTGCCAAAAATACGTAAGTGGTCAATATGAGGTTGCTTATTGTACCAAAGCTCGTATGGTGTCTTCCCTTCGATCTGTGTCGGTCCAGTTCTGTTAAGTACATAGCTCGCAGTATTAATAGCTTCGGCCCACAGCTTCTTAGGCAGGTCTTTATTGTATAGCATGCTTCTCGCTGCCTCAACCAGAATCCTGTTCTCTCTTTCAGCCGCGCCGTTCTGTTCTGGAGTGTACGGCATACTCAGACGGTGGTATAAGCCAACTGCTTCTGTCATACGATGTACTTCGGCATTATTGAACTCTTTTCCGCCATCTGTAAGTAATTCCTTAACAACGTGACCAGCAGTTTTAATTTCAGCAAGAAATTTAGGTAGTACACTGGCTACTTCAGATTTTTGCTTTAAGAAGTAAACTTTTCTGAATCTTGTGAAGTCATCTTTAAATACAACGAAGTATCTTCTTCCGCCAAGTGATAGTTCTGACATAGGGCCACAGACATCCGCGTTAATTTGATCGCCGGGTTTTGTGCCACGATGTTGCCTAGTACCGAATGACAATCTGGTCATTTTTCCGTATACACAGCCATCACAGTCAGATTGATCAGGTGAAAACTTAATACCGTTGCGTGTAAGGATTTCCTTAACATGTCTTTTGTTTTGGTGACAAAGTCGTTCATGCCAAATTTGCAGGCTTGTTCCTTCCTTGACAACACAAGCATTGACAGTTGTTACTCTCATCAAAAGTCTATACAGATTACCATCTCTGATACTGACAGCTTTAACTTGGCCGCTTTTATCTTTGAAGATACGCTTGTCCTTGTCAGCTACCTCTATATAACCATGGTCCAAGGCTGAACCCGCTGAGAATAGATTTTGTCCAGCTTGAGGTACATACCAAACATTGTTTAGATGAGCACGTTTCCATTTGCCTTGTACAGACATTTCAACATCTATAATTCCTTGGCCGTATGCATACATAGCCCGATCATCTCCAAGTCGCAAAGCTCTTGGTTTATCGAAAGGTGAGTAGCTCCTGAACCAATTGGCGTTAGACGTGATGTGGTGAGACGCACCAGAATCGACTATAAATTCTGAATTTGAGACATCAATTCGAGATAGGAATGCGTCACCATCATCTTGAACGGTTTCGTTACTCTTATTTCGTTTCTTCAATTTCTTGAGGACGAAGCATTGTTTGTTAGTATGTCCAATCTTGTTGCAATGTGAACATTTGACTTTCTTTTTGTTCAACAAAAGAGCGTTGTCAGACGTTGACGAGGAAGTGGAAGGGTTAGTACCCAGGTCTTCGAGGCGCTGTTCATGAAGACGCAGACGCTCCATAAGAATAGAAATACTCCTATTCTCCTTAGGCACGGACTCCCAAGCATTCTTGAACTCAAGATATGTTGACGGTAACGTGTTCAGTATCCTGTTCATTAACAATGATTGAGGGAGAGATCCTTCTTCCTTTAATTCGTCGTTGAGTTGTTGCCATAATGCCTGCAGCTTAGAAACGTGCGTGGCTATGTCGTCAGCTTCATCTTTCGTGTAAGTGAACAACTGACAGTACAACAAATCTAGTCGTCTGTCATTCTTCTGCTCGTAAACTGAGTGAAGTAAATCCCACATCTCCTTACCGGATTTAGCAGTGAGTATATGACGTTTAGGTTCCGTGGAGACGCTACAGCCGATGATACATTGGAGTAATGCGTCACGATCTTCATATTGGGTAAGTTTCCTTGGATAACTTGCTATTTCGTCAGCCGGCGCTTCTTTTCTAGGTGGTACAGGGAGAGTCTCGACGCCTTTCACCATATCTTGCAGCTTGTGCATAGTAAGTTGCAGGTTTATATCGAATTTCCATACCAGCCAATTGTCAAGTCCGCGTAGCTTCTCAATATTAAAGCGCTCCAATTTTTGGGCACTCATATTTGCGAAACACAAATTAAACTGTAAAACTGATCCCAAAAATGAAAAATACTCGTTATAAAAGGGTCAATTGTAAAATTTTCCCATAACCTAATAAAACAATAGTCCCTTATTTACAGTTTATATACGTCAAGTGAGTAATAATTCAAATGCATGTCAAACATAAATCATTCTCTGATGGCCAGTTCAACAAAAAGAAAGAGTTGAGACATAAGCATTGACCTTGTTGACGTCAGGTGTTAGCCCTTTGGCCGCTCTTAATCGTTGTTTGAGTTCATCTAAAGTATTTTCTTCATCAACATCCAAGCCCCTAACTCTTAACTCAAATAACAATTCGTCTTTGTTTAGACAGTCAACTTCCACTTGTAAAGCCATATTTATAGATATGTACCTACTATTTAATAAATAGACACAAAGTTTCAATCTTTCAGTTGTAGTTTAGACTAACTATGGTATAAAGTAAATTAAAGCACGTACATGGCTTAATAACACAAGCAAAGTATAACGAAGTACAGTGACAATATTCTTGGCAGTATTGTTTGATAAAACAAAGACACAAAAAAAATCTCCGTAAGTGTACAGAAAGAAAACAAATGCAACTCATTCACAACACAATAAAAACTTGCAATAACCCGAACCAAAAGCATAAGCAATCTGACTCACGTTGGGCCGACAAAATGTTACAGTGAAACTCAGCTAATGCGTATACCATTATTTAGCAAGGCTAAAGGAGAAGAAAGCATTAGTAGTCTTATAAATCTCAGGGTATTCAGCTCGTTGGTTCGGGTTGCCCTAATCAGGTTTTACAGCTTCTGCTATTTCATTCGAGTTATTTACAAGTTTTCTAGACAGAATTGTATCTTTTAGAGAGTAGATAAAAATTGTAGAGGGCGCCACATAGTTTTGGCTAGAGTAGCCTCCAGGCAACTATGAAGGAAATAGCAGCACCAGTATGCCTTCAAGAGTTTGATAAAGGAAAATGCAGAAAATTAAATAGACAGCAAGCTATATTGTCTCAGAAATACTTAATTTTAACAGGGGTCTTGCCCTCCTCTTAGGGTGCTATCTTAAGTTTATGTTACGCTAGATCACGCAATATTTGTCATTACAATTCACTTGGGTCAATGAAGAACATACAGGGCCTACAAATGGGTAAGTAATGGAGCGCATTCACCTTTTTAACGTCCGGTCAGGTCTACGAGGAGTCCAATACACCAAGAACACATCCAACACTAGCAGAGGAGCTGATAGTGCAGTTGCGATGATGCGCCCTTGTTGTCTAGCCGCTCAAGCGACCCACAGCAGCGTTTATCTCAGCCAGCATGACGAGACGATGACAAATTTGTAATCCAAGCCTCAGGCATCTAGAAGTAGGCAGAAAGCTCACGCCCACACAAACAGGCACAGAAAGGAGGCGCAGGTGTGCACGAACATCGAAGCAGACGCACAGGCAACCAGCAAACCCGCAGTCTCCACAAACACCGGCGCAATGCTGAAATAAAATGACATCCGTTAATCTACTGATCATACAACTTTTACCAAATTAAACTCTTTACTTATGCTACTATCTTTCAGACAATTATCACGAGTACTTACCCGGTTTGTAGTCAAGCGTTTCAATACAACAATTGCCTAGAAGTTATGTTTGACATCGCTCATTTTAGAGCATTGGAAAAAATAGCTGTCACCACATTTTCTGTAACAAATAATTTAGACATCTGTACAAACGGACACGAAATACAGCATAGAAAAGGATCCCAACCATTCAGGCACAGCAATACTCACCATATTTCTCAAGATTCCCTGCCCCACAGAGAGATTTACATGGGTTTTTATTTTTAACGGCGCTTGGCCAAAGCGAGGGACTCAAAATCTGAACAAACTGGCGTGCTCAATCCATGGCGGTCCGATTCTGAATGAGGGAACGATCCCATGTATCGCTCAGCAGTGAACGACCACAGACAAACAAGTCCGTCGGTTTCATTCGCGAATGGGGACTTCAAGAGAATGCAAACAATTCAACCAAACCTAAAACTTCCCTTTGAAACCTTTAAAACACTCTTATGTTAATTTCTGTAATTCTTAAGTAGTTATCCAGCTTTTAACAAAATAATTAAATTCAGTCGAATCACGAAACAATTGCTTGAACGTCCCCTAGTACACCTGTTAGTTATGTCTCTACGCAAGAGATGGCGCGTTCCAAGAATATTGACACAGCTACTAATAAAACCCTGTAGTCTCACTAGATGACGCTACTGGTAACAAAATATCCAGCTGTCGAAATTGACATGCTACATAATTATATTGCGACCGTGTTGTGAGCGACAACGCAACATGTTCGGCGACCACGTGACGCGGTCGCGGCGGGTGCGCCTGCGCAACGAGCACCCGGCGTTCAATCAGCGTTTTAAATAGTCACACGTCACACACAAACATTCGACGATCGATCGATCGTAGCGTGTGCGTTGTTGCGAGTTCGCCGCACAACACGTTTCGCTGACGGTTTCTCGTTGTAAGTATGCAAGTAACAGTGGCGGCGCGTGTAAATTATCGATGGGCAAGCCGGACTATTAAAAACTTTATACGGTGTATTTTCGTACAGCTATCACGACATTTGTATGGGCGTTCATTTATTAATATACGATTGAAATAAAAATGTGTCTTTCATAACAAAGGTTAGCAATATGGGGTAAGTGTTTCGCGTGTAACTAATTAGTGAATTCAATTAATAGTGTACGAAGGACCGCCAAAAAACATTCATGTTGACATTTGTATGGCGACATTTTGTACGGCTTTTTTGGTCATACAAATGTCGAACGTGGCACACAAATGTCGATTCAAAACAAAATCTAAGTGATTTTTAATATTTTGTGAATATAATCACAGAATAAGTAAAAGTAGGTACAATATAACGAGCATCATAAACCATAAACCGGAGATACTATATCGAAATAGTGACTTTTTAAATGGACAAATATTTTAAGCTTTTTCAACAGTTGTATGGCATAATCGACATTTTGATGGCACTCGCCGACATTTTTATGCCACTATCGACATTTATATGGCAAAATCGACATTTGTATGGCATTATATCGACTCTTGTATGGTGCTGTCGACATTTGTATGGCGCTGACGACATTGGTATGGCACGGTGTTTTTAAAGCATCAATATCTAGCTAACCATAAGGAGCAGATTGGTGCCTATTGCACCATATATTTTTTTTAAAACCTTACCTCACGCTGTCGGTACAAATCTAATATTCCCAAAAATAAAATAAACATAGTTAATAATGTCGAAAAAATGTCTTTTTCAAAAATTTACCCTATAAAAGAGTTTAGAGTATATAACTATAGGCTTTATAAAAAAAAAACAGGTTAGGCAAGCCGGTAGCAACCCGCTGGTATATGGGCGCTCCCGTCATTGACAAGTGTACCTCAGTTTGTATATATATTACACACTACGGGCGGGTTGCACCAACTTTTTGCAGACCGATCAACGTTAAATATGGCGCTTACAGCTGTCAGTCCATAGAAACTTGTCAAACTTTCCATACATTCTGATTTGTACGAGCCCCGCTTACGATCACAGGTTCGGTGCATGTGCAACCCACCCTTATTCCATGTTATATACACGTAATGTTGTTTTTCGCACCAAAAAAGTCAACACGAAATCCTACGCAAGTTCAATAACCCCTAGAATAAATCTTGAATACTCGAATTCTACACTCATATCATCTCAAGCCATTAAGATGGTTCAAGAAAACAACTGAATTAAAAAGACAAAAATAATGATAACTTCATGGGCGCATATGACGTTTTTCTGCTTGGTAATATTATTGGTATCGCTGTATCGAATTAACTTTCACCCATAGTGGAACTAACGACATAGACTGACCATAAAGTGAGGTGTTTATGAACGATATTTTTACGCCTCTGCGCGTTCTATGAATGAAATAGGGAATATTATTGAACAAATTGGTTCGATAAGTTGCGTGGCGGTTGTACAAGATAAGTTGTCAGGTCATTAGAAAACGAATACGACGCATTATGTCGAGGTGTGAATGTACGAACAACTGTGGGACTCCCTATTAGTAAGAGCTATTAAATTAAAACTATACTGACAGGTGACAGCAGACTTCCATTGATCCTATGCCCTATAGAATTTACTTTAAGAACACTTTTTTTTATAAGTTCGTAAGCTTACTATATTTGAGGAGGAACTATTAGGTACGCCAATATCTAGTACCTACATACAATCATCAGATCATAATAAGTACTTACAAGAATAGAACCATGTTTTCAAATACATAAAAAATAGGGGACAATTTTACAACACATATGTCTATTTACAGGTAGTCCCACACTTTAACAAAGCTCATGTCAATATTATTACGATATTTGACGACAATTTACTATATAAATACATACATAACATAACTCAGTAGGAAACATCTCCTGCTCATCCCATTTTATATTTGCCCTTACAGGAATTTGAACCCAGGCGTCAGCTACGCAAAAAGAGAAGATAAAATGTTGACCAAGTTAGTCTATAAAATGAGATAAAACTAGCGGGTCTGTGAGCTGTCAAACTCCCCGAGTGTCTTTTGTTTATTGCCATAGCTGAAAAGGAGAACTCCGTTTCCTTTCTCACTCGTTCAATAAATAGAGCGGATTTTAATAAAACTTCTCCATTTTGGAGTTCATCAGGTGGCCCCCAATATTTCATAAGTTCCAAAACCTGCACTCAAATAAAAATAACATTTAAGATAACGGATCCCCGTGACAAAACTTACGTATTAACACCTGTCTTTCCCATACATTAAGCATCTTTAACCAGTTCGAACTACTGGTTTCATTCACGCAACGCTTGGAAAATGCAAATGGCTGGCCAGAGAGACATTTAAAATAAATAACATAGTGCCTTCAAAAGATATGTCTGGAGGCTTTATAGACACGGACTCGTGAATAGAAATACAGTATAGTTACCTATACTGATTATTGGCGCAAGACACTGTGATACCCGGAATGGTGAATCACGAGTTATGTCTAAAGCAGTAGTAGTTAACGATAGGAGGATGTCGATTACTAGTTTACCTACCACCACTAAATTCTAGGCAAATATTCTTGTATACGTACCAAAAAATCATTAGGAAGTCTCTATTTTCCACGTTATCCACGTTAATCACCTGACCCCGATCATCCAGGGGAACCTAGCGGCAATTATTTTATATTCAACTAGGAAAAAATAATAATTTTCGGTTATGGCGCTTCGCCCGACGCTCCCGCGTCACGCTCGCTTGGCTCGCTCGGCTCTCGCGCTGTAGTGTTGCAGTTCACCTAACAACCTAACCGTTTTTTTCCTCTGGGGGATCAGGCTAGGGGATTCCAGTGGACAACAGCCTATTTTCGAAAGAATAATCTTAATTCAAGATGATTTCTGTGTCATTCAAGATAATGAATGGCGGTGTTCTTGATTGCTCCGTAAAGCTAGCAACATGCTGAGCTGGGTCCATTTCGTGACATAGTCTAATGTCCTTTTTTATTTAGCTATTTCTTTTTTTGAAGGTTTGCCAACGGGCTATGGAGCGTAGCATACTGGGAGTAAAACGGATCGACCGTGTGCGAAACTCTACGCTGCGCTCAAAAACCCGCATTGCCGACGTTGGGGTCTTAACCCCAACGTCGGCAATGCGGGTTTTTGAGACCGCCAAGCTGGAATGGGAATGGGCTGGCCACGTCTGCCGCATGCATCCCCAGAGGTGGGCGAAAATAGCCACGGAGTGGGTGCCACACGATGGGCGGCGGCGACGTGGCAAGCCGAGACGGAGATGGCGGGACGACCAGGACGCATTTTGTAGCGATTGGCCAGAGATTTCTCAAATCCGGAACGAGTGGAAGTCGAGAGGGGAGGCCTTTGCCCAACATTGGGACACTATAGGCTTCGAAAAAAGAACTCTTTTTAACCGACTTCAAAAAAAAGGAGAAGGTTCTCAATTCGGTTGTATTTTTTTTTTTTTTTTTTTTCAATGTTGTTACCTCAGAACTCCGTCATTGATGAACCGATTCGGAAATTTTTTTTTTTGTTCGTATGTATATACTTCCAGGTGGGTCCCATTTTTTTCAAAATTCAGTTAGATGATGGGATCCATGAGGAATTGAGGGGACTCCTCAATTTTATAAGGCACGCGTGTAGTGATTTTGGTATTTTCTGTTATAACTCGTGTATTTACATCCGGAATCATAAATTTGGTGGCGAGGAATTGATGATGAAGACCACAGATGACTTATCGAATTCCTCAATTATGTACTTAAAAGTGCAAAAGTACGTCACAGGTTCTGATAAGATTCCGTTGAAATAGGAACTAATGAAGTGCCATTGGTGATGATCTTGGGGAATCGATGGAAGTCCTCAAATATTATCGGCCCGCATACAGCGATTCGGTTTTTTTCTATAGTAATCAACGCATTTGCTATCGGAAATCAATTCATGTGGTAAATTGTAAAAAATAGGAAATGCAGTGCTCGTGGCTTGGCGGAGTACTAAATTGAAGTCGGTTAAAACTTTGTTTTTAAAGTAAATTATTACTTATCTGTGTTTTAGTCACGAATAAATGTTTAAGTTTGAGTTTTGGTTCAAAAACATTCTACATACCTAAAGGCCTCCACCCACCGGACGCGTGTGCTGCGCGTGTGCTGCGCGTGTGCTGCGCGTGTGCTGCGCGTGTGCTGCGCTGCAGCTGCGCGGGTGCTGCGCGTGTGCCGCGTTCGATGTGTGTTTGAAGTGTAGTTTCAATGCTTTACAACTTGCGCGTGTGCTGCGCTGCAGCTGCGCGGGTGCTGCGCGTGTGCCGCGCGGGTGCTGCGCTGCAGCTGCGCGGGCGCTGCGCGTGTGCCGCGTTCGATGTGTGTTTGAAGTGTAGTTTCAATGCTTTACAACTTGCGCGTGTGCCGCGCAGCACACGCGCCGCGCAGCTCACGCGTCCGTTGGGTGGAGGCCTTTATACTTAGGTCGCGGTAGGTATTATGAAACCTTTGCATTCGGTCGCAGAAATCATCGAAAACGTACGACCGGAATCTCACATAATTATTAATTTAAGTCATTAGTAGGTACTTAATCATGGAATTATGTACCTATTTTAAATACCGTTTTAATACTAACTAATAACGAACGCTAAACCATCATAAAATATAGTTCATAATTTCAAGAAATTATGAGCCGTCTCATCAATCAAAATTAATAACATTAATAAAACATTTTATTAGACTCAAAGTACGGTCAGATACGTGCGAATTCTTTAAGCTTATATTTATAACATAATCTGCTGTCGTAAATTTAGTTTAATGTTTTAAATCTATCATTAACTAGGATTTCGATGACATTAATTTAATACAAAAGAACTTTGATTTTGTATGTCACAAGTATTTTTCTTACGTCAGCTTTTAATCGCGTTTGACCGAGTTCACATCCTATCCTTTACTATAAAACGAGCAATATTTTTATATATTAATAATAATAAATCAGCCTATATATACGTCCCACTGCTGGGAACAGGCCTCCTCTCTTGGATGAGAGGGAATTTGTACATATATCTGTAATTGCGTCCTTGAAAACGGCTCTAAGGATTTCGATGGAATTTGGCATACAGGGTATGATGGAGGCGAAAAATCGCTCTAGCTAGGTCTCATGTCTAGGTCGATTTGTGTAAGATTGTCCCCAAATATTAAATAAATGTTTTTATATAAACTCATTTTATTATTTTTATATCCACAAGACGGAGGATGCAGTTCAGCGGGAGCACCTTGAATTCCTTTGGTTGCGGACTTGCGGATAGCCGCTACCAAGGTAATTCATTATTTGTCTGGCAAGCAACAGACCATTAGAACTAGAAGTCTACAATTTAAATTAAATTAAATATTAAATTGCAAAACATGTTGTATTCTGAGTTATGTGACAGTTATGGCTTGGCCTCAACTTGGTGCGGCCTATGTGTGAGAGAGAGGTGAACATAGCATCTCGCTCCAACCCATCGCGCAGCGCCGCCGCTGCCGCCGCCACGGTCGTGGTCTGCACGTCTATCATGAGACGGTCGCGACATACTCTCGATTTTTCTCGCACTATCCGTCTCTCTCTTATTAGAACATGACGTATATAGTGCTAGAAAAAAGATTAGCGGGCGTGACATAGATTTAACTAGATGAACTGCTATTCTGTAACTTGTTTTAACCTCACTTGACCACCACACCGTTCACCCACAAATCCATCTTGACGCCGCGATTCCTTAGTAACTAAGCGTAATCAGAGGTCGTTTCGTTAGGCTTGACAGGTGAGGTGAGGTGAGGCACATGATTGCGTACTATAATACTGTTAGGTATATGTCTGAAGGTATCGGTCCGCAAGTGACAGGCGCCAAACGCAGGCGCAGACTTCGGAGGCTCAAATTCATACAAGCAACTACCCTGTAAAATACCCAAATCAACGACAATCATATATTTCATAATCATATTGTGGCAACCATGAAACAACCCAGATAAAATAAAACAAAAGCAACCAAACCAATACTTATAAAAACAAATTAAAATAATGGCTTTAAAATTGATAGTCTGTAAATATCTATAAATCGAACGGAATGAGATAACTTCAAAGCATGTCGGGAACTACCGAACATTATCCAAGTATTTAGATAATGTTGTTCGTGATATATGCCATAAATTCGTTTCGATACATTCCTGAGTATCGCGATAGGTGGTTCCACTGCTAGGGCATCCGTCAAAGTATATATTTCGTCCTCCGCGTAGAGTCATATTCAAAATATGCTATTAGACTACTCGCAGCCGCAGTATGAAGTATCTCACTCCCAAAGGAAATTTCACGCCTCTTTTTCACCTCTTCAAAGGATGATTTCCGGGATAAAAACTATCCTAATTCCCTCCCAGTCTCTAATTAAAAAAATAATTTCATCTAAAGCGTTTTAGTGGTTTAAGCGTGCAGACAGACAAACAGAAATATAGCTACTCTCAAATTTAGATTAGATTAGATTAGTTCCGTTTTATTTATTACACGATAAAAAATAAAATTAACTTTGCGTAAATGTCAAGATTACAAGAATTTCTACCATGTTCGTTAATTCAAAGTCAAAACATTGAGTCAATTGTAAATACAAAATATTATATTACTCTATCTCCCAAAAAGGATCGTCATTAGTTACACAACATAAAATGTTCATAACATTTTGTAATAGGGGAGCTGTGTATAAGATGGGGACGCTAAGGTAAAACAGTAAAAATACAGAGTAATCAGTCATATGTTAATCATATATTAATTACACATACATTATTCAATCAACTTTTATTTGGCATGAGTTTTGGTAATATAGATAATCATAAAATGTATTAAAACCAGATTGTTCCGATAGCTCAGTTGGTAGTAGCGACGGGCCATGAATGCCTGTGGTCGCCGGTTCGAATCCGGCTCGGAGCATTAAATTTTTCAATTTTTCCTTTCATTTAAAAATTTATAATTTTCTTTAGCAGCGTTACTGCTTAAAAACAAATATTAATTTAGTATGGGGTGGCGCATCGTTACTGACGATTTCTCAACATAATTTGAGGCGTTGGTGCCGTAAAGAAGCCTAAGTCTTCTGGTAGATGTCGCTACATACGCCTCCCTAAGGCGTTATATGAAGGAACTGATTGAAGGATTTGGTGCCCGAACCAGATTGTTCCGATAGCTCAGTTGGTAGTAGCGACGGGCCATGAATGCCTGTGGTCGCCGGTTCGAATCCGGCTCGGAGCATTAAATTTTTCAATTTTTCCTTTCATTTAAAAATTTATAATTTTCTTTAGCAGCGTTACTGCTTAAAAACAAATGTTTTTTTTAACGTTAGGGAAATGCAGAAACGCATTTCTCGTCCTGTCCGGGGGGAGGCAGGACCGGTCTGACGGACTAATCCAAACTGGACTACCGTCTTAAACCACCAACGACATCCGGCTCCGCCTAGTAAAGGGGGCGTCGCAGGCAGGATCGCTCTTACCAAAAAGGTCTGAGAGCAACCGCTAACTTTTTACAGCGATACAGCATCGATACGTCACGTCAGTCACGTGACTTTGACAGGTGATCTATGAATAGTGTTGCGTGTACGTGAAACGCGTGTGGTACAACAATAAATAAATAAATAAAAAGTACATTACGTTCGAAATCAGTGAAACGCCGTAACGATATGGAAACAAACCAACTCGCCCATACGTATCAGATCTCAATCCACATTCCCGAAGCATGCTACCGTAGAATCCAATTCCTAAATGTGGAATACCAATCCAAGACAATTCATTACAAAATCAACACACCAGTCCAAAAAAGCTTAACCCGATTCTTCGAAAAGGCAGGGCATAATATGTTTTTCGCAATATGTTTCAATAATTTTACGTAAGAATTTAGCCTCCAATGGTGATTTAATGTTTTCAAAACGCATTAGGTGGTCTTAAGAAGTTGGTGACAAAGTGTTTATAATTTTTTAATTTATGTAGTTATGAGCTGTGATAAAATCGGTCCGGAATTATTTAAATGTCGGATAAAGACAAAAGTTTAAAGTTATTGCTTAGATACGGTGACACCTGTCATTTACGTACACAATTTACCTTACTAGTATATATAGCATAGTCAAAGGAAAGGTTATGATAATTATGAATTTTGAATGTTGTCCTTATATGATATTATGGCTTTGATACTTACTGTACTTATAATACTGAGTTTGAGACATTCACCAGTAAAATAGAGCGACGATATGAAAATTTTATTTCACTGTTAAACTTGAAGTTTCTGTAACCTAAGACGCCAAGATTTTTCTTCTACATTTGTACATGAGTAAGAAGAATAAGGCCAGAACTCATGTTCATTATAATCCAGCAACCTAATAAACATCGTAAAATATCATCAGAGTGGACTTTGTCAAAACACAATTAGCGCGACCGCTCGCGCCATCAAATAGCATAGTTATTCCTGTCACCTGCTCGCCACGAATAGCGACGATCGTCAACTGTCACTAATAATACAATCAAACCATTTCCTAGAATCAGAAAATTAAATTCTTCCAAGCGTTCATATTGAGTTTATTTGCAGTGTCGGTGTGATATTTTTTGTTTGCGGTTACTGTGGCTCATTTGGCCGCGTGCCAGTCGTTTTATCGAAACAATGGACCGCCCTGAGTCTATATTTTCTAATGAAAAAGAAAACCGGCAAAACTTATGGCACTGCTGGTCGATTAGAGATATATGTCACGCATTCCAATTTGATTTCCATTCAATATTTCGCGCGTTCGGTTCACATTTAAAATTCAAATATTTATTTCGCAAGTAGGCTTCGAGGCATCCTTTACATGTCAGAGCTTAGTAACTAATACAATTGCAAATTACAATGGTATCAATAAATGAAATTAATAGGTACCCAGCAACAATTAACTAATACACAAATGTCAAAAATCTGGACACACGTTTGCCGAGAGTATACGGTCTCCGAGTTCATTATATCAATAAACTTATCCTAAGTATAATAAAGAATTTTTAACAGTCTCCATATCCAATACTGAAAATAATATAAAATTAAATAAAGTGGACGTAAAGTGTCCTCATGGACAAATATTTAAATGTTAATTATGAAAAGGGTCACTTCCACGTGTGTTACAACCAGCGCATGTGTTTACATTGTAAACTTTAAATGCGTAACCTAAGTCTAGAATCGACCGCCTGTTTCGTCTGGATAGTTTACATTTTCGCGACATTTCGACATTGATTGTCGTGTTCGTGTGTGAAGTGCAAGTAACTTGCTATTACAGAAGTGCTAAATTAGAGCATTACAAACACGTTCCACGACCGCGACTGTATCGCGCACTATACCCATAGATCACTTTCATCGATACCGTACTACATGTATACCTCGTTTGTATCGCTGCCAAAAGTCAGTTCTCTGAATTTTTTTTTTTTCGTCCGATACGTCTTTAATTGTGGACTAATTTAAAATAATATTTGAGAAGCGTAGAAAAAATATGTTTGTCAAGGGTGGTCCGATATAAATTAGATCAAAATCCGATGTTGGAATGTCTGAGGGATTTACGATACTCCTCAAATATTATTATATTTACTATAAATTATTATATATACGCCTCAAATATATTATGCGGGTATTTATTAAGTGCATGTGTGGCATTTTGGTAAAGTTGTACTAATTAACGATTTTTTATTTTTTATATAAAAAATACTTCACTATTCTTCAACTTGAACCCATCATTATTCTGAAATTTTAAAATTCCGTACGCCATTGTACGCTAAACCAAAATTTCGACGCAGATGTTTTAATTGAATCCATACTAATATTATAAATGGGAAAGTGTGTGTGTTTGTTTGTCTGTCTTTCACGGCAAAACGGAGCAACGAATTCACGTGATTTTTTAAGTCGAGATAGTTGAAGGGATGGAGAGTGTCATAGGATAGTTTTTATCCCCGAAATCATCCCCTAAGGGGGTGAAATAGGGGGGGGGGGGGTAAAAGTTTATATCGAGTTCCACGCGGACGGAGTCGCGGGCAGAAGCTAGTATACTATAAAAAGGTTAGGTTAGTATTTTATCTTGATAAATCTAAAACTCTTTCAGCTGAACATTTGCGCCGTTCCCAAGTTCCCATATGTTTGATGTGATAGGGGCTTAATTATTTTAGGTACCTATGTGTTTCCTTATGCTTTCATCAATCATACTTAGCAGTCGCCGCGAAACAAATACTTATGTCTGACGCAAAAATGCAGGAAATATATAGATTTTAAAGTGAGATAGTGCCTTTTCTCCCGAGTTTCTTTGATCGATCGAACGCGATGTCTGGCAATTACTGACTGTCTCACGCGCATCATATATACCCAGGGTTGCCGGTTATGATTTGAAAATATTAATTTACTTATATCGTTTCGAATATCATTCATCATCCTCCTAGCGTTATTCCCGGTTGTGCAGTCCTAAAGGAGCCCGGGGTCCGCTTTGACACCTAATCCCAAGATTTGGCATAGGCACTAGTTTTACGGAAGCGACTGCCATCTGACCTTACAACCCAGATGGAAACCTAGACCTTATTGGGATTAGACTGGTTCCCTTACGTAACGATGTTTCCCTTCACCGAAAGGCGAAGAAAAAAATCCGAAAAACGACCGCCGCTTGACAGCCGCATGCCTGAACCACTAGGGTACCGTAGCTCCGTCGTCGAATTCTAAAATTGAGTTTAGTAAGTAGGCTGTTAAAATATGTATGTCAATACAGTTTGACAATAATGCTCTATCTGCATAAGTTAAAAATTTAAAACATCCCTGACACAACGAACAGCTAACAGACTTTCGGTTGAGAATAATCGCGTTTTTATCGGTTCACCAGACCCCCTAGCGCACTAAGTTTTATGTCGGACATAAAGCATTTGTCCCTCTTGCACTCCATATTTGCCAGAATGGGACGAACGCTTTATGTCCGACATAAAACTTAGTGTGCTAGGGGGTCAGTTGACGCCCTACAATGCGTCCGTCACGTTCTATTGAACGGTGTCAGCAAGTGACGGACGCTCTGTCTTGTCACTAACGCCTTGGCCACGACTTTGGTCATAAGCGACCTGCGGCAGCGTTTTATCTGTTCATTGCGCGGTCGAGACGCGCAACGCACTGTGGGTAGTTGGGATCACGCGCAATGAATTAGAAAAACCGCTGCCGCAGGTCGCTTAAGACCAAAGTCGTGGCCAAGGCGTTATAGTGTGATAAGCCTTACTACCGCGAGCGCAGGTATTGGAAAATCATATTGATGTATGTATGCATATGCCTATATGATTTGCCAATACCATTAGGGTGAACATCCACTGAAGATTATACCAATATGTGTTTTCATAAAGATATTCACCCTTAGCATACCTATAAATAATGTTAATACATCATTCTCGTTGTGTGAATGGAGTCCCTCGGATCATATGATTTTATTTGTGGCATTAAACTCATTCGTAAGAGCTTGAAGTAAACGCTCCGTTACTTTCCTATTCAAACCGAAAGATACATTTTATGATCCAATATTATCACGCCTGCAAGTTAAAATATTCACTAAATTGCTAATAATTATCAGTTTCGCGCAGTGTAGGAATAATTTAGAACATAATTACATTTTCTCTCATTAGCAGTGGTTAGAAACTGTTTCTTCCTCTCGGCCCAGTTAAAACTGATAAAGGGTGGGAAAGTGAGCGTTAGAGTGCTTTCGTTGATCACAGCCCACACAATCTTCC
This sequence comes from Epinotia demarniana, assembly GCA_945867215.1. Taxonomy (NCBI): domain Eukaryota; kingdom Metazoa; phylum Arthropoda; class Insecta; order Lepidoptera; family Tortricidae; genus Epinotia; species Epinotia demarniana. Next base: position 1,706,888 of record OX244273.1, on the reverse strand, counting down.
ACGTTCCGTTTCGACCTCTTAGGGGATGTGATCCGGACTAAAAAAATGCCTTAAGGATTTTCTAAAACTATCTACAAATCAAAATCTACAAATCAGCTATATACGGTAGCCTAGTGGTTCAGGCATGCGGCTGTCAAGCGGCGGTCGTGCGTTCGAATCCCGGCTCGTACCAATGAGTTTTTCGGAACTTATGTACGGAATATTTACCGTTAGCTTTTCGGTGAAGGAAAACATCGTGAGGAAACCGGTCTAATCCCACTAAGGTCTAGTGTTCCCTCTGGGTTGGAAGGTCAGATGGCAGTCGCTTTCGTAAAACTAGTGCCTATGCCAAATCTTGGGATTAGGTGTCAAGGCGGACCCTGGTCTCCTTTAGGGGCACAACCGGGAATAACGCTAGGAGAATGAATGATCTACAAATCAAACGTCACCAACACCAGATCGTCAGGTCCAAACTGTAATTAAAAAACGAAAATCACGCTAATATGGACTGTTAAAATCATATGCCTAAATAAATATATATAAATTTTATACACCTTTTCTTTAAAGTATCCAAAACGTACTAATCATTTGTGAAAAAAATATATAAAAAAACTTGGCGACTGACGATTGACATACTGTTTTAATAACTTGAGCGGTATGAATTTGAGTAAGCGAAAAATTAACTAAACTAACGACGAATATTGATTAAAAATCGAGAACGAGCTTACAAAAAGTGGGTTGTGATTAATACATTTCAGATATTAAATTTCTATCCGTGCGACTACATTACTAAGTGAGCGACTAGAAATAGCTCGCGGATAGGTTAGAAGACAATAGAGATAGGATAGGTTTGTCTTCGAGGTTGTTTTTTTTTGTATAAGAGCGGAAAAACCTCTGCTCATTAAAGTATTTTTCAAAGTGGTTTTTGTATTCGAAACACTTCATTTAAAATAAAATGCCGCTCAGTATAAAAAAACATATGCCAAATATTGAAAAAAATGCAGGACGTAACGTTGACACTCAAACAAATATTAGGTCGCTCAAATATTATGAAGCTTCTCATTTTGTATTTTAAGTAACTCAAATGAATGTTTGTAAGTTGCCGTTCTGTTAATTTCTTGTCACTTGCAGTCAGTCGCTCACTTAGCAATACTATAACCATAACCTAAATTAATTATTTTTGTCACTTAAAACTTTAATTTACAGTTACTCGTTAAAATACTTCCCAATAAATATATGGGGCGACACACACATAAATCACCTAGTTCCTAGTGGTGAGAGTGAGAAATCTCCATTTACGAGTAAGTATGTCTAGCTAATATGTCACCACAAAGCCACAACGAATGCTCCAGACGTTGTTGTGGCTTCTTCTCTGTCTACAATTCTGGATATTAAAGGCCGTACGCTTTATGTTTTGGTATAAAAGAGAACTAAAGTTCAAAGTCTTTCTTCCGATATTATACCAAGACCGCATATTTCGGATACCTCTCGTGAGAGGTGTCCGAGGAACGTCGCGCGTCGTGACGTTCCTCGGGTAGCCTAGAGAGGACTATCATGACGGGCAAAGCAAGCCCTCAACTTTGCTTTTTGCTTTGGGGGCAGACCACGTGCTTGATGGTGCACCCGAATCCACGCACGCTCCAGCTTCATGAGCTCCGTCACGTCTAACGTAACTAGACCTCTACCTTCGCTTGGTTACTACGAATGGCAGCGTCAAGATATATTTGTGGGTGAACGGTGAGAAGTTAAAACAAGTAACATGATAGGGGCTGAACGAGGCCATGCAGGGTTGGAGCCGATGGAGGAGTGTGGTCAGCAAGAATAGAACATGATGTCATGATCATCAGAGGCTGATGATGATGAATTCCAAGTCAATCTTTCCATTCACGTTAATCGTTTCCCAATACTGGGTTGGTCTAAAGGATAATGTGTATAGGAGCATTTTCCACTTAAACTTCCGTAAATAACTTAGCTAGATTGGCGCGGGTTGCAGGAATTGATCTTTAAATGGTACGTTTACCTTACCATTTTATTTTAGATTTAATTATATTCTGTAGAGTGTAACAATGTAAGTCAATAGGCCAGCGGCGATACCACGCGCATCTGAGCCTTTTTATGAAAAACTGTAGCTACTGAGAATTGAAAACTCTCATCTTTACTTATATTATAAAATTTATAAAATAAAAATTCAAATTCAAATTATTTATTCGCGTTAACACGCAAGTATAAACAAACAAAGATATCCGGCGGACGCCAAACTAAGCTGGGCCTGTATCTTGGGGCCCTCGAGTGCACAATATGTAAAGCAGATTTGGTAGCATAGAAACAATGTAACAAGCAAAATTTACCCAATGTGTGTGTGTGTGTGTGTGTGTGTATATGTGTGTGTGTGTGTGTGTGTGTGTGTGTGTGTGTGTGTGTGTGTGTGTGTGTGTGTGTGTGTGTGTGTGTGTGTGTGTGCGCGTGTGTACGTGTGTGTGCGTGTGTGCGTGTGTGTGTGTGTGTACGTGTGTGAAAAGCTATAGTAACTCTGTCTGTCTTACCTATACCTTTTCAGGCTTAAACCGTGAACCACTTAAAATAAAATATGGTATGGTGGTATTGGTGACAGTTTGCGACCCCGGGAAGGACATAGGACTATCCTATTATACGGGCGAAACTTTGTATGGAGGTGCAATATAAACGAGTTCCACGCGGACTCGGGAAGAGCCAGACACCGTATCATCTGTTATCACGCGATTAGTGACAAGGTAGGAGCGTCGTCTCGTTCTACCGAACGGTGTCAGCCAGTGACGGACGCTCTATCCTGACACTTATCGCGTGATTAGGCCGACCATGATACGGGATCTGATTGCTCGCCAATGGACTCCGGTGCCGCGCTGCTCATGGTGTTCTCGTATTTCGGTGAGCTTTGTCATTTAATCACGTCATTCGGCTGGTAAAAATAAGTAAATACCTAAATAAAAATATGTATGAAGAGACAGCCCTGCGTTATGTTATGCCGGTTATGCGAAAGACGTGATTACAGACATCCTTCCACCGCATGCATATTGCATGAACTTGTTAAAAACGCGTCAGCCACCACAATTAAACAGGATCACATCCCAAATCCTGTCAATCCAATATCGATCTTATCACCAGGCTATCGGATTCAAAATTTAATAGTGCGTCTTGTTATATGTTGGTTTTTCTGAATGGGGAAAAGATGTTGATATTGTTGGTTATGGAGCCGATAAATTGTAGTGTTGATCGTTGATTTAATAGGTGTTTATGATTAGACTATTGTTGGTAGTTATGTTTTCATTTGCAAAACATACTGGATAATATGAAGACACTTCACAGTAGGTAGACACTCATCATAAGGATTTTTATTAATACTTTTAAGGCTTCTAAACTGTGTACTTATTGGAATGGAGCCCGGCGTCCGCTTTGGCATCTAATCCCAAGATTTGGCATAGGCAGCTCAGAAGAGCTTCCCCGGAACAAAAATTAGACCTTATGGGGTTAGATCGGTTATATTGTAAAGAATAAATCAAAATAAGTAATTATCAAACAGAGAGACACTTCAACTGACAACCATAAGTTGTCCTGTATTCTTCACTGTAAGTATTCATGAAGGTATTCACCTACTATTTAAATTAAATTCACATTACTTAACAGTTCATGTTTGGGTTACATGCAATTAAATGAAGAGCTTGAATGTCATTTGGATAGCAGGACAGTTTATTTATTAAATTGTTCATAAAACCGCTCAAGGGTTCCGCTGCGCCGCTCGGGTCGGTACTTGGAACAACTTGTTAGGTCCCTGTCACATTCTAACTACGTTTTCAATTTAATTTAATTTAATCTAATCGAAACCGGTTCGAAACCCGGCTCGGTTTTCTTTTTAAAAAGCGCACGTAAGTACGTACGAAATGTCATTTGATATTTAACAGTAGCTTTTCAGTGAAGGAAATGCCTCTAGGAAACCGGTGTAACTAATCCCAAAAGGTCTCGCTTTGGCTCTGATCCGGAAGGTCATATGGCAGTGGCTTTCGTTAAACTCTTTTTTTCTGTCTGTGGGCGATTCCTCAAATCACTAAAGGGTCGGCAGCGCACTTGTGGCTTGTCTAAACACTTGTATAAGCTAAGGTGACCTCTTACCATCAAGAGACCGTATGTATGTTTGTTTGGCACCAACGAAGTATGAGAAAAATCACCTTAGATGGTTTTGGCAGCAACGATTTATTTGAGCCGCAACATGTCATAATATAAGTAAAGTACCTACCTACTTGGGTGGTATCAATATTTCTTTCTTTCAAAAAAAAAACATAGTCATATTGGTAAAAAAATATGTCTAACGAAAATCCCATTCAGATATCTCAAAGAATTACGGAGCTACCACCTTTTTAATATAGCCTGTTAGAGATAATCGTTTCACATGAAAGGGCGTTTCGCGGAAAAGGGACAGAATATACATACATACATACATACATTCACGCCTTTATTCCCAAAAGGGGTAGGCAGAGCACATGAAACGTATGTTCCAGCGCCACTTTTAGCATAAATGTGGGTGTAAAATATCGACAAAATGTGATATTGCAGTGATAGGTTGCTAGCCCATCGCCCACAACACACTTCAACCCTGGTCCCTTAGTCGACTTTTACGACACCCACGGGAAGAAAGGGGGTGGTGAAATTTTAACCCGACACCGCGCGGGATCACAGAAGGGGGGGGGGGGGGGGACAGAATATACCACTTAATAATTTGGACACTTATAACTTTGTGATTATTTAATCCCCTGCTTTACTTTTTTCTCCATGTGTCAATGTTTTCAATCCTTTTTGGGGAAAATTCAACATTATTGGTTATTATATTTTGGTGTAAAGTTACCCTTATTAACGTAGTTCAAAATATAAAAATGGTCCAGCGATTATTGCACGTGGTTTTATCATTACGAGAGAACACAAATCTTATTCCGTAACTACTGGCACGTAATGCAGTCACAGTAGCTGAAACCCAACCTCAATACAGTCACTCCTCAATAAACATCCAGACATACACTTACCTAACGCAGTAAATATGTCTTTCCCTCCCTATTGTGTTCAACTGGACAGTTTTATTCATCAAGTGTCAGGTGAAACTAGGAGGCCATTTTGAAACTAAACTATTTGTCGTAAAGTTTATAATGATATATGATCCCCATTTGATCCTAGACCTTTATGGTATATAATCGATTTAGGATGTAGCTGGTATGCACTAAACGTCTGAAGTTAAAAGTTAGTGTGCAAATATGCCTTTATAGTTCGTAGGAGGTCATATTATCATGAGCGGCGGCCATATTTCAACAAATTGAAACATAATCTCAATGATTTCCACAATATGTTTGAAAAGGATAATAACACCCGACTCGCAGGTCATCACCTAAATAAAGTTGGTCGTTCGCAGGTCACACGACAACCCCCATAGACACTTCTTAAGCAACAGGGTTGTGAAAACTTGGAACGAACTGACAGACGATGTGGTCTCAGCTCTTACTTAATGTCAACCAATTGAAGACCTCTACTGTAAACTAGTTGGTAGTGACCCTGCCTACGAGGCTAGAGATCCCGGGTTCGAATCCCGGGATCTCTAAGAGCGTTATTTGTGTGATGAGCACGAATATTTGTTCCTGGGTCATGGATGTTTTCTATGTATTTAAGTATTTATTTATCTATACAAGTATATATATCGTCGTCTATTACCCATAGTACAAGCTATTTTGGGACTAGGTTGCGTTGTGTATGAGTGTCCGAAAATATTTATTTTATTCAAGAAGAAATGAGACAAGCATATTTGTACAAAAAAAAAATTTTAGCTCAACAATTATAAACTTAGAGTCAATTGGATACAGGAGGCATCATGAGTTGTTTCAACTGCTTGCCTGATAAAAAAATAAAAAATAAATTAATTGTCAACATACTTCAATGCTTCCAGCTGCAAGGTGCAAAGCTGGAAAAAAAAACAAGTGAATAAACCTTTTTCTGTTTGCGTTACGTTGTAAGGGTCAATTTTTTTTATTGTTATTTTACGGAATCCCCAATTGCAGGGTTTTGTTCATTATCTAGCATGTAGTACTACAACTTGTAACATTTTTTACAATGAACTCCATCATATTGACTCCTGGCTAACGGGACAGAACAACAAGAGATAGCAGATAGACCCAATCATCATAATTGTATGCTTTCTAAAAATGTAAAGCAGTTTTGCCTTTCCTTATGGGTTCAATAATTATTTCTTCTCTTTCAACATATCTCGTCGGATTGTCTACGTAACAGGCCTCTACAGTTGCTCTCACAATTCCTCATTACATCTGAATACCAGTACGTCGTAGAACTGATGGCCGTTGGGGTGAAAAGGTTTCCGAGTGGCGACCATGTACCGGCAGGCGCAGTGTGGGTAGACCCCCAAAGGTGGACTGATGACCTGGTAAAAGGTCGCGGGGATCGTCTCTCAATCGCACTCATTGGGGGAGGCCTATGTCCAGCAGTGCCCGTCTTTTGGCTGATATGATGATGATGATCAATACTTCGCGCTCATACACACTGGGTCCGAAGATGGTTGGACCACCCGCTTGCGTGCGGAAAATCCCTCTTCCTGGCCAGGGCGAGACGCATTTCTTTTTAATCACCACGAGTCGTACAAAAAAAGTACCATATCGCATTTTTATCGCCCTTGCTTCCATCATCATTTATTTAAGAGCTTGGCTCATGTCGGTGGAGTAATCCATTACTCCTTTTTTGAGGAAACATAGCGTGGTGGTTTCCCCCTTGCCTTCCACACCGCAGTACACGAACCGAGGTTCACCGGCTCCGTGATGTCCAAACAAGAGCCCTTCCAGATTCCTATCTTCGTTCTCCAGTCTGCTGCCTGACACTAGAGGATTGCTTATTTAATGGCGGCAACTACAGTACTATGTCACAGAATCGTCGTCGGATATTGTAGCTTTTTTTAGAGTAGCCCCTCCTACAAGCCTACCCACTACGTCCTGATAAGCCTGCCGCTGCGTGGTCGGGGACTGCTTATTCAGTATATTCGCAGCTAACCATCATATCTGATGGCCATTCCACTATCCGCCGCCTGTGGACCCCGGTAGTAGCCTGCAACTCAGCCCTTGCTTCCAACTTAGTTAAATACCTGCGATCTGAGATTCTTTGATTTACCGCCCTAGGTATTATAAGCCACTGTAGCCGAGCTATAAGGCACGCCACTTTCAAAATGAAGGTTTTTTTAAAAACCCCATGTACAAATATCATTTGATATCTAGCAGTGGCTTTTCGGTGAAGGAAAACATCGTGAGGGACCTGGTTTAATCCCAACAAGGTCTAGTTTCCAACCCAGAGGTTAAGGTTAGATGGCACTCACTTACCCAAAACTATAGGCTTACTCCGAGTCTTAGGATTGTGCTCCAAAGTGGACCCCAGACCCCGTATCATGGTCGCCTTATCACGCACATAGGAGATAGGAGCGAGAGGCAAGATAGGAGCGTCGTCTCGTTCTATCAAACGGTGTCACTTATCGTGTGATAAGGCCGACCATGATACGGGGTCAGGTTCGCTCACGCCACTGCCGGAGAAAACGCTATAAGAGGGGGGGGGGGGGCTGAAAACACCCCTCCGCTACCTTTCACAGCTTTAGTAAAATACATCTTTGTGATATTATTTCTTAACTGGCTCTCGAGGCACAATATATAAAGATAGGTACGTCGTTGTAAAAGCAGAGTTAATGGAGTAATTAAAGTCGCAACCGTAACGGCCTTGCGTCGCCTTGCGGTAACTCAATAAGGTATGTTATTTTGACAGCGCGACATTCCGCAAACTGGTACAGTCGCAACAATAAATTGTGCCCCTTGTCATGACTTATTGTCATTAACTTTGTAACCTATGCTGGTGGACATAGAATCGAGTTTCAAAGAAATTGTAAGCACGGGATTGATCGTAGATCATAGTAGAACGTACTCCTTTAATATTGCTTGAATACAATTGTTTATTGTTTTTCCGAAATAAGCGGTTTACTTTCCTGACAACTGAAAATCCAAAGTACCATTATATTTTAGGTGTAAGTTACCTGATACATTTTGTCATTGTGTGCGAATACTTTTCCTTTTTACAAGGGGGCCTGATGGCCTGGTAACGTCGTGGGAGTCATTGTAGCACTCTTTGGGGGGGCTTATGCCCATCAGTGGACCCTTTTCAATGATAACTTTTTCTTATAATCAATGATTTCAGTGGTGTGTTCTAGAGCGAGAGGAAATGCAAGTTGAACTAGCGGATTTAGCTGAAACGCAGACCAACTTAAGACCTCTCACAGACTGGCGCGGTCTGGCCGCGGCGGACAATAGTAAACTTGTCCGCCGCTGTCAAATTTTCTATTGTAGTGTGTTGCAGGCCTTATAGTTATAGCACCACCGAGCTACTCTAATAAAGGAAACAGAAGATGCCCACAGTAACTCATAAACTACACGAGATAAACCCGTCGTCTGTAGGCTCATTGGATGAAACCCTCTTGTTCTATATTTTTACGTACACGCGGTACACGACACAGCGTTAAGGAGCGACCACACCGCTGCTCAAAATACGCTAACGCACCGTAAACGCAGCAAAATGTATGAAGAATACGTGACGCATCCGATGATGATCCGCTTATGCCTTCCGCGCACGAGAAAAAGAGATGCAACACTCTTCGGGAATGGATTTTTTGGACAAATTTCGATAAATGCCTAACTTAGTGAAGCAGTACCTATCTAAATTTCGCTTGATGAAAAAAAGATACGATGATAGATGAGGTAAGGTTTAATTATGTTATGTATTGTTTGAGTAGGCTGGAGTAAAAAAGGAAAATAAAGACCCAAATTTGGATTTTTTTCCATCGTTGAAATTTTAGGCAATCATGTATCGATTAAATCTGATAAACAATCATATAGTCAAGAATCATATATCTGAAAATCAGACCTTATTGTTTTTTAATCTAGTCAGAACGGCGTTTCAAACCACGCGATAATTTAGCTACAATGACGGAGATTAAACGCTTTTCCATAAGCTAGAAACTTTACTGCGCAACGTTAAGCCTCTCCCAGACGGTCAATAGCAAACTAATAATAATAACAATATTTATTGATCATGTAACATGACATTTAGTACGTACTGCTCATTACCGTACCCGTGTGTTGCAGGCTTTACAGATGGCATCGAAATTACTGGAGCTTTAGGCTGCTTTCACGTGCAGTCGTGCACAGTAGCGCCACTGGTAAATAATTGTGGTTATTTAAATTTAACGATAGATATTAAAAAAGGAGGCCACTACACACTGTGTTTCGTATGCGTCCAAAGTTAAAACGGCCGTTTTTTTTTTGAGTTCATAGATCAACGAATCCAGCAACATAAAAACTAGTTTGATGTATTCACAAGGTACTTAAACACAAAATACAGTGGGTAGCGGCCTCCTTTTTTAATATCTATCGTTAAATTTAAATAATCACAATTATTTACCAGTGGCGCTAGTGTGTACGTGAAAGCAGCCTTAAAAACCCTATGAAAATTCCGAAACTGAAACGCAACACGCGATTTTGATCAAAACCCGAGTCTACGTAGTGGCCTTTACAGAAATACATAGTACGAGTAAGCGGCCCCCAGAACAGCACACCAAGCGACGGATGAGTTCGAGGTGAGTCTGAATACTTAGCTTTCAATTAATCGAAGGAACCATACTTAAAATCCGCTACACCCTTTCAACGACTAGTTGATAACCGTTAAAAACATAACATTCGGCAATAGAAACTTGCTTGATAGGTAAAAAGTTGAATAGGTAAGAAATTTACCTAGCTATAGGTACCTAATACCTACAAAACGCAGTCAACCTCATAAGCTAATAGCACCAAACGATTTACAGTTGGTTAGATCAAATGTAATTCAACCCCCGTTATATGACAATAACCTGTACTATTAAAATTTATTATCAATAATTTCCACGAACAACTTTCATGGCCGATAAAAGTCATGAAATTGAGTTTATACAGCTCCTGGTGTCAAGTATATGCTGACTTCGCACGCACACTGCAAATCAAATAATATATTCTGAAAGCGACATGAGAAAAGCACAACCCTGTTCCCATATTTGTCAAACGAAAATAGACTTAAGTGAAACGAGATAAGCGATTCTGATATATGGCCTCGTTTACATATCAGATTAATGAGAACCTCTCGGAAACGCCGTGGAAATGGTAACGGTGTGAAAAGGCTTAATCGTTGTGTTGGTATTATCTTATCTCAGTATGGGCCCTGATAATGATGGATTCACTTCGACGCAGTGGGATCTTTTGTGCAATCGGTTGTGTTGGTACTAATACTAACTAGGAATATGCGGTGTCAAGTCTCATTTAGCAAGTAGTTCAAATTCTACTCCCTGATTCTATTCTATTCTAAATTCTATTATATTCTATTCTAGCCTTTTTTGTGGTACATTATACAGAAAGAAAATTAAATGCTGTAAAAAAAATATCTTAAGACATTAAAAAGATAAGACAACATTTTTAGTGAATCGTTTTAATTAGATTTATTTATTTCGCAAGCACTGCAGTGGAGGCTGTAGAATTCGCAACAGACTATGCTTTTATTAAATGCTTTATTCTGTATCGACAAAAGAAACAATATACTTATTGTCCCTGAACCTGCTCACAAAATTGCGACCCGTACAGGAAAACAGATGAACAACCTGACATACGAAAGATGCTGGAACAGACATCTTCGCTTCGCTCCGTCGTTCAATTATAATGTCAGCTTTACTTTTGTTCCATATTTAAAACAGATAAGTTTTTACATGAGTCTTGCTCTACGGATTATTATGCGTACACTGTCTACCTAGAGGTGAGTCGTAAGTGTGTCTAAGCATCCAAGGATGACCTTTATTCCGTCTCTAGTTGTCAATACAATCAAGGGTCAGAAACGATGGACTGTATAGCTCTTTCCCAACGTCGTGGTGTAAAAAACAAAACGGAGACAGCACTCCCTCGACTACAATAGTAAATTACGGCTTTACGAATTACCGCCCGTGTTGAGTACAAAATTTTACGTCTTCACCTGGCCACAATGCGAGTTTTCCCGTACGCGCAACGTGCAGTAACACTCGCATTATAGCCAGGTGTGACGTAAAAGACAGTTACGTTAACAGCTCAAAGTCATTAGCAATTCAAACCAACCTAATTTCCATTAATTTCATTGTTGGGCAGCCACAACTGCACTTATCACGGAAAGGGCTTCATTTAGGCTTAATTGATAGGAATCAGTTCGTATGCAATGAGATTACGGCACCAGTATGTGTTAGTATCCATTCTGTTACCGTTATCTCGTAATTACGCAATGAATAGGAATTTTCTGTAAGATTTTGGGGGCAAATCACGCATTTTACCGGCGAATAAGGCATTAATTTGATTACGATGCTACCAACAGTAGCATCTCGTAAGTAGTATATTTTGCATCTCAACCTTTACCCTTCACCCTTGTTTTAGCAACAAACGTTTCATCGAATGAAAGTACGCCGAATTGTTGATCAATGAATTGAAAATTCGGCTTATCAATGCGTTTGGTAAAGGGTCATTCTTGAGAAATGCATTATTCATCTCATTCCCGTGGCGTTTTTTATATTAAGATTTTTTTACTTAGTTACAATAAAATCCAATTAAATATTTAATAAGAAAGAAAAGAAAGAAAGAAAGAAAGAAAGAAAAGGTTTATTTGGCAAAATTTCAATATCAGTAATTACCAGAGGTCTCCGCACTAGGCTTCGCCTGTATCGCGGGGAACCAAATACAGGTTACATTTTAGAATTTAGTTACAAAATACAAAAGGAAGAACAAAACAAAACAAAACAAAGGAACTTAAAATTTAACATTGCAATTTTATATTATAAAGTACACTGACTTATGCTTCTTAAATTGCATTATCTAAAATAGCTTCTGTCTCCGCGTATTAAACATATTTCTCGAATGGGCATCATTTTGGGTCAATTAGGTTCGAAAATATACCAATTCAAAGTTCAGCTGTCAGGGGAATGAGAAAAAATGTCAGGGGAATCATAAAAAGTACGAGGGAATCAGAGAAATGACAGGGGGAATCATAAAAACTACAAGGGAAACAAAAAATTGTCAAGGAAATGATAATCTTTGGTATTTTACACCCATTCCGAAACTCGAGATGCACCATCGTAAAGCAAGACGAATTTATATGATAAAACATTTATTTTCAAGAAAACTTCAGAAATCTATCATTACCCCGTTCAAAAAACCGGGGGATGAGAATCAGGGGAATCAGATACCGAGGGAATCAGAGCCAGGGGAATAAGAAAAAGTATGTTTTTTGTCGATTATGCCGAAACTATTATTAGTATAAGAGTAACTATTAAATCAAAACACGCATTCATTCATGTGTTATTCTCTACACTAAACATTGTATGCCAATTGCAGGAAATAGATTTTATATGAAAATACAGAGTAATCATAGTCATAGTGAACCAAAGTCAGGGGAATTAGATAATTTCCTTCATTGCTCAGAGCTCCAGCGACCGACGCGTCCTCTCTTCGCGGCGTTGCTAGCGCTAACAGACAAGGGTGAGGCACGGCAGAGATTGCGAGTCACAAGACATTGCAGTAGGGATGTGCGTGTTGTTTAGTCAGCCATCAGGGGAATCACAGGTTAGCTCTGGACAAACCTTTGATATAGAATCCTATAAAAACTGTGAAAAATAGGGGAACCATATTTTTTTTCTTAAATCATTAACTTATATTGTAGCGATTTACCTCGATACAATATTTGATTTCAATCCATAACTAGTTCTTTTCAGAGTAGATTGTTTACAAAATGGGTGATGGACGCACCAGGGGAATCATGTTTTAGGTGTTTGATATTTTTTTATGGCAGATTCTACTTACCTTAAAACAAAAAATAATCCTGCCCCAGTTAGATTAAGTGTTGAACTACTAAAAAAAATGTGTCAGGTTAATTATTTTATTTTTTCGGGTACTTTTTCCCTCTGGACGCTGCAAATTGACCCACTCAAGAATCACCCTAAAACGTTCGTCGCGTCGGTATAGTTAAAATTATTTAAACTAAGCTCATGAATGGCCATTGTCCTGAGCTCATGAATAGCCTTTGTTTGCGGCAGAAGACCGATGACTTCTTTTATTCAGAACAATAGCATTCAAGTCTAACAATACGACTGTGGTCGGACGCGTGCCATTTTTTGCAAGAAAAAGGTTAGCGCCACATAAAATGTTCATTGTATTTGCAAGTGTCGACCGCAAACAAAGGCTATTCATGAGCTCAGGACAATGGTCATTCATGAGCTTAGTTTAAATAATTTTAACTTTAAAATAAGGGGCTATGTCATACATACCTATTATAGCTCCTGCTCTGTCACTTTGTCGCAATATTTAAAAAAAAGTTTCTTTTTACAATATAATTTATTGTTTTTATTTTGTGGTAATAAATTATTTTCTTCCTTTACCTATTTCTTTCATTACTATATATAATAATTTAATAATGTTCATCAAATTAAAAAAAAACCTAATGGCGGTATTTTAAACTATTTTTTTGCATTGCTGCCCATAAAAAGTATATTGATTTCAGAGTTCATGACGTTACTTTTATTATTCCACCATTACCTACCACGCCTTAACCGATTTAGGTATGTGAGGTATGGTTAGAATCCTTAGGTTTCCCCAGGTAATGGGGGTAACGGGTATGTAACATTAGAATTTGCAGTCTTGGTTATTATTGTTATTCTGAAATTATAAGAGATACAGTATAATATAAATTAATAACCCAGTGTAAAATATTTAATACCAATATTTTAAATTAATTTGACACTTGAGTTTCGACCTTTTTTCTCAAAGCTTCTTATCTACAGACTTCATTGATAGTTGTAAAAAGCCATTATAAGTAATACATGATATAAAGGATACCACATTTTCTTAAAAACTATATATATATAACGTGCATAAACGTCCTCCACTGCTTCTGAATATACCTCTACACACAAAATTGTATTTTTTTCAAGAAAAATCACTGAACTTTTTCTTCAAATTATATCTGTTTTTTCCTTGTGTGCGATGTCCTTTCAGTTTATTTTTGTGTCTGAGTCTTGACTGAGTAAGGCGATTCCTATGTATTTAAGTATTTACATGTATATAATATATGAAATACAAGAACCCAGAACACAAGACTTACCAAGTTTAGATGTACTTTCAGGCTAATTTGCTTTGTGTAAGATTGTCCGCTAATATTTATATATAAATAAAAACCATGTGTAATATAAATAAAACTTCACACTTCCATAAATTGACAAGACGTATTCTCATAGAGTTATGTTGTCTGAATAACTTTTTCCAGAAACCATTTCGCCTATAGTCGCCACGGGTGTCACGAAACTGTCTCTTCGATTTGGCACGTGTCCACGGTGCCAGTCTGCGGTTAGATTTATACTGACAACTTAACTGACTGTCTTATTTGTCTGTCATATGAATGAGTCAGCCATCGATTATGCCCCGCCACGTCGCCATACAAATAACATAGTGCAGCTAGCATTTCCGATTGTTAACCCTCGTTGAAAACATAGGGTGTTAAAATTTTTACGTCATACCTGGCAATAAAGTAGCAATTACCGCACGCGCGTGCGGGAAATCCTACTTCCAGGCAAGGGAGAGACGTAAAATGTCGCACTCACCACGGGTGGTAATAAAGATAGCCTCACGCATATTTATCGAATACCTGCGATCAGCATGTCTATCATAGTACGGCCGCGACATACCCTCGATTTTTCTCGCACTTTAAATACCTCTTGTTCTAAGTGTTCTAATAATAGAGAGAGACGGATAGTGCGAGAAAAATGGAGAGAGCTCGCGCGCCGTCGCGTGATAGCCGTGCTGGGACATTCTTTGTTTTACCCGCCCTAGGGTAAGAAATCATATCCATACTATAATTAATACTATCTATACTAATATTGTAAATGCGAAAGTGTGTCAGTCTGTCTGTATGTTATCTTTTCACGCTTAAACCGCTGAACTGATTTAGACGAAATTTGGTAAAGATAGTTTGAGACCTGGAGAAGGATGATTTTTATCCCGGAAATGATCACTTGAGAGGATGAAATGGGGGGTGAAAGGAGCTACGATCTAAACGAGTTCCACGCAGACGGAGTCGAGGGCAGAAGCTTGTGTACTATAACGCCATTCTTCCATACCAAAGCTAAGAGTATAGATTTCGGGTGCGTAACGATCGATATAAAAACGTTTGATATATTTTCACTGGATATAAAGATTAAAGGATTTAATGCACTTTTGATATAACAACATTTCATATATTCTCATGTAGTATAAATTATCAACAGATATAATGAACTTGTAATATAACAACTATTCATCTAACAGTCATAACGTATAACATACATGGGATATAACTTTGTTCGATATAAAACTCAGTTGGTATAATTTACTATTGGCGTAATCTGGAATACTTACTAGTTTTATTTCTGACCTATTTTACTCTAAGGCAGGTTGGTGTACGTACGACGACGAGTAACCACTGACACACAACAGTATAATAGCAGTGTTGGGCAAAAAGTAATTGAATTACAAATTACTAATTGCAATTACAAAATGAAATTGCAATTACAAATTACAATTACATGGAAAAAGTAATTGAAGCCTCAATTACAAATTGCAATTACAAAATGTAATTTGTAATTTCAATTACCAATTACATTTTGTAATTGAAATTGGTAATTAATTACTTTTTCAATTACAAATTACTTTTTTCTTACACAATGTTCGAGTATATTTTGGACTTGGAGATTTTTCATAAAATTATTTCCTCACATTTTAGTGTTTTTTTAATTCGGTCGTACAAAATGCTTAAAAATAATCACAAAATGTCATATAAAGTTTTCCCCAAAATCACTTCTTTCAACGATATACTTCAACTCGATGTGTTAGACGGCGCGGTGCTATCTAGGACTTAGAGAAATTTCTAACAATAATTTTATTATAACGTTTTGCTGTTTTTTTTTCAATTGCGTCGTAAAGTATGCCTAAAAAGAATCATATTATGGCATATAAACTTTTTCCCAAAATAGCTCTTTTCAACGATGTACCTACTTAACTTCGATGGATCAAAGGACAGAGAAATTTCCATCAAAAATGTTTTTGTTAGTTTTCGGTTTTTATTTTTATTCTATTGAAAGCAATGCTTAAAACAATCACAAAATATCATATAAAGTTTTCCCCAAAATCGCTTATTTCAACGATATACTCGATGTGTTAGACGGCGGTGCTATCTAGGACAGTGAAATAACAAAAAAAAAAATTTTTCTTAGTTTTTGGTTTTTGTTTTTTTCTATCGAAAACAATGCTTAAAAACAAGCACAAAACGTTACATAATTTTTTTCCCAAAATCGCTCTTTTCATCGTCAAGCTCAACCACAATGGTCGAACGAATCTATTTAAGGACTTAGATAATTTTGGACGAAACAATATTTTTTTTTTAGTTCACTATAAAAAACGCGCAAAAATAAGCACAAACTGTCAAGTAAACTTTTTTCTAACATGTGTCGTTAGATCCAGTTGTTCGATATCGAAGTTCCAGTTGAAGGTAATTGAGCAAAAAGTAATTGCAATTACAAATTACATGTAATTGCAATTACCAATTACAAGTAATTTCAATTACAAGTAATTTCAATTACATGTAATTGCAATTACTTGTAATTGAATTACATGCAATTTAATTGGTAATTAATTACAAAAAGTAATTAATTACGCCCAACACTGTATAATAGCAACTGATACTTGTAACAATGGTATTAATTGTACCATTGTAGGTTAGGTTAGGGTTAGCTTGTGTCCCTTAGAGCGGAAATAGGCACCCCGCGAAGCGGGGTGACGTCGACACGCTGGCGGTTAGGTTAGGTTTAGGTTAGGTTAAAATAATTAACATGTGTCAAAACTAAAATTGTATCTTACAAAACATTATACCACTAATACTTATATCCAATATACATTATATCCATTAAACGTTATATCAAAAGTGTATTATACTATTTGAGCATTATACGCCTTGAAATTATACTGATTGTTGTTATACCAAAAGTTTATTATGTCCCTTAAGTGATTATATCCAATGAAATTATAATAAATGTTGTTATATCCAGTGAAAATATATCAAATGTTGTTATACCATTCATTACAAACCCATAGATTTCTACAGATTGCCTCCATAAGGGACGGAAAGGGGTCTATGCAGCTAAATAAAGAACTGGGGCCGTAGACAAGGTTACAATCGACAAGCGCTAACGCCAAAAAAAGACTAATAAAATGTATGAGATAACGGTTTATCATAAACAAACATAACTAAACAACATACTTAATTTGAATTTGCCGCAACCCCCTACTAACTCAGTTGCAGCAAGAAAAAAGTGGAACTACGTCAAGGACAACTTATGTTACCTATTTCCCTTTCTGTCACACTTATTGAAGTTGGTATAGGTACCGTCTCGCTCGGTCGTGGTATTATTATTACCGTAGAAGCTAGTCCTGAGTAATTATTGGTCCATGTACACTCGCCATCACATATATTATATCGGGGCGGCCAAAGTGCTCACAAATATCTGAACATGTCTCCAATGCCTTGACAATAGAGGTCTGTTCTGATATTTGTGAACACCTTGGCCGCCCGGATATATCTAATGGCGACTGTACTAGTGACATTGGCGTCGTTGATCGGGTCGCCCCCTTCCCTAACATATGGTTGAGGGAGGCGATGGCTGAGATATGCGTCATACTCGTGATCGGGTGCTGTTTGTGTAGTCCGGACTGTTCATGCTTGCAAGGGCAAGTAACTAACTACTTCAATACTAGTGTTATTTTATTATTATCGTATTGACGAGAGACATCATTCCGATCTTGACACGTTTTATTGTTATTGACCCTGTACATCACTGACAATATTACATTAATGTTCCTTTTTTTATTGTTTTTTTGACGCTTAGAGACCGTATACATCTCTACGAACATTTGAATAATTATTAATTGTATTTGGACGCTCAGAGACTTTATACATCTCTGGAATACTGAATTAATATCATTAACTTTCTGTTAATGCACAGACCTTATACTTATCGAATGTAATGGTCATATTTTGTTTTATTTCATTCACTTTGTAACATTTAGTGTGTTTTTAATCTGCAAATTTTAAATTATTATGGTGTTAGATTATTATTCTTTTATTGTAAGATTATTATTTTTAATTTAAATTACCGTTCGACATGTAAAAGTGCCCTTGTGGCCTATTTGCAAAATAAATAATTTGTATTTGTATTGACACGCCAACTTTTTTCCATTAGAGGGTGAATATGAAGCTGAGTTCAAAGCACGTGACGTATGCCGTATGCCGTAATACTCGCTAAAAGGCTTGTACCCCAGGAAAATTACTTTTTTTTTCAAACATTAATCTATAACAGCGTTTTTTTTGTTTGTTTAATTTTCAAATGTTATTCTAAGATGCCTTATCCAAGAATCCACCAAAATTTCCATCGGGAAGTAAATATATAAAAATAAACGACACATCCATTATGCTTTTGTGTGATTTAATTATTATTCTTGAAGAGCTCCTGTAAATTAACCAAAACAAAAATTTAAATATCTATTAATAATTTTCCTCTTTTTTCAGGAATTGGTTAAATATAGATTTTTTGATGACTAATATTTTGGTGGATTTTGAGTCTACGTAGTTACTAAAATGGTAATATATTAGTTTCACACAAAAGAGCTGCTGTTATGAATAATTTCCACCATTTTTTTTCATACTAATGAAAATAAAGTTCTTGGGCTATTGTGTTTACTTTAAGACCTATTTTTACTAGAAAGCTCAATACAAGTGATTGCTCAAGTTAAGCACCTTTGGATGTTCTATGACTATATATATATGGCCATGTAATAGTAGGTTAGGGCAAGGTTATTTTGTATGAGAACCAAACTATACACCGCAACCATATTGTAATTGCTTTACTTTAATTAGATACTGAATTACTGCATTCTAACTATAAATATTGTGTAGCAATGGATTGACTTGGACTTGGATTGAGTGACATATTTACCCCCGTTTTTATATGGATCCGATAGACCTTATGTGTTTTCGTAAATCTAGTGCCTACGACAAATCTTCACATTAAGTGCCGAGGCGGAACCCGAGCTCGTTTGTGCACTAACGCGAAAACGCTAGAAGGGTGACCTTGTCGTTATGTAATGTCAAAAAATGTACTTACATGGCGTAGCATGGTTGGCATTTTATCACTTATCGTTGTGGATAACACATCCGTCATTCTCACGCTCGCATACTTGTCTGAACATTATCCACCCACAGTGATAAAATGGCAACCATCCATGCTATGCCCGCTGAGTTTAAAAAAAATATGTGTTATTTGATGTCACAAATCTTTATAAAACGGGACCTTAACGACATTTTTTTCAGATATCGGCTCATTTTGCCTTGCAACGGATTTTTTCCATCGGCGAGATCTCACAAAGAATGGAGCCTCACGGCTCTAACAGTCAGACAGTCTGATCACTATCCGTCTGTTTCTAAGCTTTTAAATTAGAAAGAGACGGTTAGTCTATCTCGCCGCGACACAGCTCGCGGACCGTCCTATGACAGCCACGTTGCTCACGTTACTTATATAAAACGGTGATGAAGATATTTAATATCTCACAAAATATTGAAATAAGTTACTAGTTTCATTGAAATCGTGTCTAGACAATTAGGTATTTTGATTAAAGTTCATCAAACTTATTTTGGGACCAGGGTTGAAGTGTGTTGTGGGCGATGGGCTAGCAACCTATCATTGCAACATCACATTTAGTCGATCTTTTATACCCACATTTATGCTAAAAGTGGCGCTGGAACATACGTTTCATGTGCTCTGCCTACCCCTTTTGGGAATAAAGGCATGAATGTATATTTGTATGTATGTAAACTTATTTTGGTTAGAATTCCGATAAAATTCGATAGACAACAGCCAAACAAAGCAAGTTTCACTGAATAATTCGAATGTGAAAAAAAAATCGTTATCTATTTTGCTTTAAGTTGATCCTTAAATCGGTTGCTAACACTTCAATGTATATTGAAGTCGACATGACCTTTCGTAGCCTTCTGGTCGGGCCAAGGCGTTGGAAAATACTTTTCAGTTAATTATTTGCTATATTTTACTACCCATCTTGTCACTTTCATATACTCCCATCAAATACAAAGTCAATGTCCTATCCTCATAAAAAGCACTATTTATTATAAGCAAGTTTACAAGCTCTTTCGACACGTAAATGTTAACTTTATGCGTAAAGACATAAGATCTATGTGAAACGCTGGTAATAATATTGTAGACTTGCACCTCCCACAGTGCTTAGATCCCTTGGGATTAAACATGACATTTTAGTGGGTTATAGTTTTCTTATGCGGCTAGCTAGAACAACATAATCATTTATTTTTAAGTCTGAAGTGTCTTTTGGGCACAGTTTTGGGCCGTGAAACATAAAATATGTCCTTCGTGTAAAAATAAGATCATTATTTGAAAAGAAAACGCCCGGAAAAATATCGAATCGTAATGATTGACGTCGTTTATTATAATGGCAATTAGAATCCATACTTGGACTTTTGTATGGTAGCGTATTAACCAGTAAATAACCCGTTAATTTAGTAATTTTCCACTGCTGCAATTAAATTTAAATATATGCAGCGTATACAGAGAAATTTTATTGCACGTTTAAATGGGTCAGTAAAAACTAAAAAATCAGAAACTTTAGGAGACAGGAAATACGCGACTGGGTAGTGGGCAATAGATGGACGAGTGAAGCCGAGCCGTAGGCGAGGTCCTCGATGAGACGAGTCCATCTACTGCACTTTTAGCCAAGACATTACATAGTCCTTTTCAACCCCCGACGCAAAGGGAGGGGTTAACGTGTCTGTGTATATGTGTATCTGTCTGTAGTACCTTAGCTCCCAAACGGATGGACCGATTTGAATGTGGTTTTTTTCGTGTGATAGATAATGTTTCATGAAAATGTGTTCAGCCAGGACTTTAAAATGAAAATGTCGGGGGTTTTACCTTTCTGTAGGTACCTGCTGAACGATCACGTAAAGCATTGTACCCGCGTCAGGTAGATCTAAATGTCACTGTTTGTATAGGAAAATGACAGTTAAGTTGTACACAAGCGCGTTCGAAACTTTACGTGATCTCTGTCGTAGGTAACCCATATCTTGACAAATAAAAAACAGGTGAATTCGAGCCTCGTTTGCGCTTTGTAGATCAAAAATGAGGAAAGTGAGCATAAAACATGATTATATACCTTTGCTGTCCACTGAAAACTATCTTATATTATGATCTTCGCCTGGCGCCAAAAGAGTTCACTACAACTATCTTAGCTATCGAATGCATAATCGACTAGTATTGAATCGATTATCAGCTGATATGTTAACGGCAATTATACGATTATCGCGGCGCCGGCCATATTAAAACTGGTTTGCATAAAGTCCTAGTTAACTTTACTTGAGATTACAGTATGGTTTGGACTTGGACTATGTATTTTAAGGGTCTATAAAGCATGTGGCAATAAAATCTGTGATGTCTACTCTCGCTGCGCCCTGTCTGTGTGTATATTTGTGTAGGTACCTATATATATCAAGTGGATGTTAGGGTTCTGATAGAATTCAACATATATCCACATGTAGCTATCCGCAGATGAACAAAGGTACCGTGGTCGGGGCACATAACACGTAGAACCGATGACCGTTGGGGCGGAAAGGTTCTCGCGTAGCGACCACGTATCGGAAAGCGCGGCGTGGGTAGCCCCCCCACACGGTGGACTGATGACCTGGTAAAGGTCGCGGGAGTCCGCTGGATGCGGGCGCAGGACCAGTCATTGTGGCACTTTTTGAGGGAGGCCTATGTCCAGCAGTGCACGTCTTTCGGCTGATGTGATGATGTATTAGAATATCGAGCATTCGGATTTTTTCCAAGTGTGTCCACAACGAACAGAGTCCAGTACAGAGCCAAACATTTAGCTACATAATTCTAGCTGATACCCTAGTAAATTATGTGCGGGAAGGTGTGGGCGGAGAGGGACGGGAGCGGAACAATAACCAAATTGCTCGGTCCGGCCAAAGGCTCGAAGCAAATTTCGTTTCGCAATTAGAATGCTCGCTAGAACGTTTACTAGAATGCTCGCTTAGCTCGCGAGCAATAGCTCGCTAAAACGAACCTGTTTATTTGGTGAGCTTTTCCTGTAACGTAACATTCGCTAGAATGTATTAGCGCCTTTTACGAACACAGAGGGTAACTCACACAGGTTAGTAGTGAAAGCAAAATTAATCAACAACAAAAACTCACAGTCTCAGAAAAATAAGTTATTATAAATGCTAAATAAATAAGGGACTTACAAAAATACCCAGAAAGCAGAAGGGGGTTGAAAGTGTTACTTGTAAAATTAACTAAAAATTTATGCTATATGTACACTAAGAAAGAAGTCAATCAACCACTTTCGCACCTTTCTAATGTACAAATATCTGAGTCGAAAAGTGGGGGACAATTTGCTTGGTTGACTACTTTGTAAATTACAAAAAGTGCATTATTCCCTGATTTCATTGTGCAATGTTCACACCTTTGTGCCTCGGGAGTTTCAATTGTTTTTATGTGTGCTTCATGGAATAAATGGTTTTTCCTTCTTCTTCTTTCTTCTTACATAACTCCTTTTACGCTTCGGCATATTTTCTTGACATTTCGTATAAGGCCCCGTTTACACCACAGGGTTAATTTGCACGGCTTTCGTAATCGTCGCCGTATAACAATAATAATAATATAACCCATTTATTTCTAGTCTCCAATACCTATACCTAATTATAAATAAGTACCTTAAACTATGCAATATATTTTTTTATATAAAAATACGATCAATTCTTCATGTTTGTACTAAGCCTGGTCCCTTCCTCTCTTTATTAACAAGTTGTCCGCGCGGCTTCGCCCGCATATTGCATAGAACGCAGGCAAACACCCTATTTTACCCGCAAATATAGCCTATAACCATCCAAGTCCAACCTACTCGCAAGTGGTTTTTTTAAATCGTTGAAGCGGTTTACCTACCAAATTATAAACTTACTAAGCTCTAAGCAAGTCTCACAGCTACTTTATTGTATAAGAATATAAGTATAGAAGTATAGACTATTTGAAGAGCAAACGTTGATTTTGTATTTTCCAGTTATCTTTCGCTATTTCCGCACGCAAACAACAATTAAGACGTTTTCTAGTACAGTCGCGCAGAAAAGTCTAGCTACAATCAATGCCCGGCGCGGCGGTTGTATGTTTCTGGGTTGACAACTAACCTAACAGCCATCTTTACTTGCACCTAAAGCCAACCATGTACGGTAAATTGTTATTGGTAGTTGTCAATTATCGTGTTGTTAGTTAAGTATATGCAATTATGCATTTCTAACGTCTGATTTTTAAGCTGCCTGCAAAAATAACATACAGATCATCACGTCTTATTCCTTAGGTGTGGGCAGGAAGTACGGCTAACTCAATGACTAAAACTGAATATCTTTATGACTCTACAGTCTCATACCAATTGAAATCATCATTCTCCTAGTGTTTTCCCGGTTGTGCCCGAAAGGAGCCCGGGGTCCACTTTAGCACCTAATCCCAAGATTTGGCGTAGGTTTTACGAAAGCGACTGCCATCTGACCTTTCAAGCTGGGGGGAAAACTAGATCTTGTTTGTATTAGGCAGGTTTCCACGCGATGTTTTCCTTCGCCGACATTAATCGACGGTCCCAATTAAAAGAGTCGGATCTGCAAAAAACCACATTCACAGATTTTCGATTTTCTCAATACTTTTCGTAAAAACCAAGATAAAAAGGTCGGGTCTAAGACAGATGACATTTAAAAATGTCGGTTGTGACAGTTCCGACGTTTTTACGGGACACACAGTGAGTACAAAGTGTCGGATATGACACATCCTACTATATTACAAGTATAGCGTATGTTTTGTTGTGTATTTTATGTAATTTACAGCCTGTTAAGTTATCAAGTAAATTTTCTCTGTATTACGTTGTTACATAAGAGTTTCCGTGCAACAATGACAGTTCTGCCAGTTACGACACTTTTGGAGTAAATTTTTTGTCGGATGTGGTACATCCGACATATTAATGTATACAATTTCCAGACAAAAATGTCGTATGTGGCACTTCTGACAAAATATGCGTAAGTTATTCCGGTTAAAAAAGTAGTATAGAAGGTTTGTGTATTCTTTTGGAAAAATGGCTGAAAAAGTACATGTATGCTCTACGGCTAGTAATAAACAACCTACTAATAAGCAAACAAGTTTGATAACGATATTCCATTAATAAACAATTTCTCCCATACATCTTTTTTTTTCAAAAATTTTGACGGCTTCTCCTGAAAAGTAGCTGTTTTGCAGATCCGACTCTTTTAATTGGGACTGTTGGGACCGACGATTTCGGGCATAGGTACGTTTTATTTTAAACCCAGTAGTGCTACGAGCCGGGGTTTGAACTCATGACTTCCTGACTAAAAGTCAGAGGCGTCTTTCTTTACCCATGGTGCAGGGGTTCTAGGGGGGCCGAGCGCCGCTACCATTCCATTTTGGCCGCGCGCTTACTAGGGGGCGCTAGAGTACAGGGCGCATGGGCTAGACTGTCTCTAAAAGTTGTGTGCTTTTACTGCTTGGCTACAGTAACTTCCTAGTTTCCTTATAATCTAAATAAGGCCTAACAAATTGACACATTTTTCTTGGTTCAAACGTCTATGGTGGCCTTTCGATTTCCGCACATAAATAAAATAAGGATTCCCTTGTGTTCGCGAGTGTACAGTCAGCGGCTGACCGTTTCAATGTCATGTCACTTTTACTAATTTGACAGCCAAAGTGTCACGTTACTGACCAGGAAAATAGCCAGTAGCTTTTGAGGCCGATTGTACTTCATAGAAAGTTCCATTCTGTCTTAACTAGCGAACGTTATAACGTAACGTACTGGATCTTTACTGTACGATTTTTTAGTAATCCTATCATATCTGTGCGATGCTGACATACCTATACTGTGTTATGCTCTTGCGCAAGTGCGCATAACCATCAATTAGATTAAAAATAAAAGTTCTTTTTTTTTCGTTTCGCTTATGTTTTCATTACTTACGTCATAATCGTGTTGCAAAATTGGGCCCTATGTTTCGAAAACGCGTTGCAGTTGGGCCCTTGATGTTTCACGGCCTCTATCTCTTTCTACTTATGAATGCGAGAACAGCATAAGTGAAAAGTTATTAGAAATGTAAGCTCGCTATTTACAAACATTGTTGAGCATTATAATTAAGGTTAAGTAAACGTAGAAGCCATTAGACATTTGATACTACTAGAAATCTAAATGGTCTACTCGTAGAAGCCTGTTTGATAACTGGCCGGTAAGATTGCTGTCAATAAACCACTCCGTGGCTGTTTGACACGCAGCCGCAGCCTATCCTGTTTAGAAAATTAAAAAATGGGCCAGTGACAGATATAACATTTTCATTATAAGGCCTGCTACACACTGGCGCGGCCTGAACGAGGCGGTCAATAGTAAACTTGTCATTAGCTGTCAAATTTACTATTGTCCGCCACCGCAGGCCGCGTCAGTGTGTGGCAAGCCTAATATTTATTGACATTAAGTACTTATATATTTATTATCAATACGATATTCAAGCAGTCCGTTTCATCTCCATTATCAATAAACAGAACTTCCGAAAATACTCAGGAAAGGAAACATCAAACTTTATCTTAAACCTATTTAAAAGCATTTTTTTTTAACTAAAAACGAACGGTATACTAATATTAGATTTTTCCCGCCGTCTTCCCAGTGCAATAAACGTCAATGATAACATAAATTGTATTTGGATGACAGCTGTCAAATATTGCAGGAAATCAAGAGGAAATGTTTGTAAGGGCATTTTCACTAAAACATAGCCTTTTTGACGTTTCCTAAAACGTGCTGGTCTAATACATACCGTATTTGAACGGAATTGGAGGCGACGTAAGTACTTACATCAAAAAGTTTTATATTATGTAGATGTTTCATCCAAATCTGTCGCGGTCGTAAAATGCCTTCATAGAGTCCCTAGTAGGTATAAGGCCTGCAACACACTGGTGCGGCCTGCGGTGGCGGACAATAGTAAATTTGACAGCTTATGACAAGTTTACTATTGACCGCCGCGTTCAGGCCGCGCCAGTCTGTGAGAGGCCTTAGGCCTGCATCACACTCGCGCGGCCTGCGATGGCGGACAATAGTAAATTTGACAGCTTATGACAAGTTTACTATTGACCGCCGCGTTCAGGCCGTACCAGTGTGTTGCAGGCCTAAGTAAGGCCTGAATGACACTGGCGCGGCCTGAGGTGGCGGCCACTAGTAAACAACATACAGCTTGATATTTTATATCGCGCAATTATATAAGGATAGATTTAATTAGATTCGTTCCATTTATTTAGTCTTCTTCGACTTCGTCTTTCGTTTGCTTACTTTGCCTATTTACCTACGTACCATTGTGGGTCATCGGGGTGACTAAAACTTAAATACTATCGACTCAAGACAAAGTTGAATACCATCACTATTTATTAAACAGCGTCAATAATATTTCAATCACGATATTGTCAGTTCAATGAGATCTATATAAGGAATAAGTAAAACATTTTTTGATGACCTGCGATTGTGACGTCAGGTTTTCCTTGTCATAAGTTTTATTCTCGATCATTTACTTTACAATAAAAGCAATCAAGAGACAAGTACTAATGAAGCCATTTTATATTACATCTTATACAGTTCGCCCGCTACTTACGCATTAATTTTATTTAAGTGAACTTTCCATCTTATCTTGCCCCATGCCAATGCATGGAGCAAGATTAGATGGAAAGTTCAATCGCTCATTCACGTTTGCCCAAATCATTAACATTCCAATTCGAAAGGTAAATTTTTAAAAAAACTTTAAATCAAGAGCGTAGTGCTTAATCGAGTAGCTTAATCGATCGCTATTAATTTCAACATAACCAAAGTCAGTAGTAATATACCCCAAATAGTTGTAATCGACTCTGAATTGGTTGACGTCTGTCAAATTTATGTTGATTACCATACGAGCCGTTATCACCAATGAGTGTTGATTAAAATAGACCGTATAATTTGGCAGATAGAGAAACTACGAGTCGTCACCTTTAAATAACGAATCGTACGATATTTGTTAATCCATCGCGTTGCAGTGGATTTTTCTAGAAAAACAATAAAATTGAATTCACCGTTGCTAAATTAAGATTATATGAATACTTATTCACATTCGAGCTTACCTGAAGAATAATTTACCTTGCTGAAAACTTCACAAAAAGATTTTCAGCAAACACCCAAAAAGTACGTTGCTTTAAATTACTTACGACTGCAAAGTCTGTCACATTTCAATCACAATCACAACACTACTACACGTCACTCACAGCGCGAAAAAGGAAACTTGTCTATGGTCTTTTTGAATTCAAAATTCGAACGCGAGGGAAAACGACGCGAACCGTGCGGGCGCGCGCGATGCGTTGTAAGCTCGTACTGAGGCCAGAGACACGGCATTAATAGTATCCCTTGTTTTTTATTTCATTTATTTTGAAACTGAACAAAAATCAGCAAGATTGACGTACCGGTGAGCGGTTGCTTTGATAACGCATGCACTTTTAATTTTCACCGCCGCCACTTAATTTCGGCGGCGCGTCAGTTTTGACGCGATAATCCGCGCGTTCGAAATCCGAATGTCAAATTTGCGGTTGCCGAAAATACTAATTATGGCCGTAAATGTGGGATATAATTATAGTAACTGTTTGAGCGTATAAAATATGGGGTGCAGACGACTTTCTTTTGTTCTCCATTCACTTATATCACTTGGTTACTTCAAAGGGTTTTATTTTTAATTGACGTTACTCGCCAACGTTATTTTATTTAAAGATTTGTTTGTAGTTACTCAGCTTTCAATTTGACAGAGCTGCGGTTCAGTAGTGGATCATATAAAAGAAAACACTGCACTATTTTGCTACATATAGCTATCGGAACATTATACCCTCTATTCAATACGCGCCATAATAATATGGGAATGTTATTAGGTAGGTAGGTACAATCAAGTCTGTACACTTTTGGTACCACAAGTCTGGAGAATAAAGCTCGAATTCGTTTACATTATTTTCAACCTAACCCTACCTAATTACTTAAGGTGTCCTGTTTTACAATTTATCCAAAGTAGTCTTTATCATCTCTTTTTCCCGTTACAGTAAATATTTTTTTTTTGGTAAATTTCTCAATCACTATCCGTTCTAGGTAGGTATTTTAAAAGAAAAACAAGTTTGTTCTTTCGCTTTCCTAATACCATTTTAATTGAACAAACATAAAGCAGGCACCTGATTACTTATGCGGGAAACTGGACGACATTAGGAAGCCGCGAGAAGGTTGTTCCGGGCGCGATGAGGTATGTTACCCCATCATTATGATGGTTGCAATAGGCTACAGTTTTCAAACTGCTAGTACTCAAGCAGGAACACCATGATTATGACAACTGGATGAACTTAGTCGATAGTGACCCTGCCTGCGGAGCTAGAGGTCCTGGGTTCGAATCCCGGTAAGGGCATTTATATAGGTATCGATGATTTCTATGTATTTAAGCATGTATGTTTATCGCCGCCTAGTTCTTATTCTGGTAAGATTTGCTGTATTTGAGAGTAGGTTGATTTGTGTCATATTTATTATTAAAACAATTTATAACTGGCAGATGAAATGACTGACTGTTGAGTTTGTTCCGACACTACTTCTTGGAAACAAAATAGTCTTTTCTTAGCAAGCGATATTTGTCGAACAGCCGTCATGGATTCCTCTCCCAAGGCGAGAAAAAACCCCTACCGCATTCGCTTGCACAGCCGTAAACATTATTGACACCATAAAATAATATGAACTGCACGTCTGATCTGTATTTATATTTAAATTATTACTTTATATGTTTAAAAATCGTACGAGTTTAAGGTGATCTGTTCTTCAAACTTATTTCGTTACAGTTTTATAATCCAACTACTTACCACCCCGCAGCCCCGGCCGGTCGCACGCGCATCCAAACCGCTGCATTCTTGGGGAAATGAACGAATGAACGAAACGGAATCATTCACTCCAGGCCCCAACGGCTGATTATCTGTCAATGAAACGTTATTGAGGAAATATGTATCGATAATTACATGTAAAGAGTAACCTCGTTTTGGAGTAAAACCAAATACGTTTAACGAGCATGATTTGGATTTGGAGGATGATGAGAACTATTAAGACTTTCTTCATTAAGGTAATTTTCTGAGCTGTGATGTCGTTTTTTGTACATGTAGGTAGTTAGTTTGTGTAACTTTCTTCTTCATTATCTGTTTTTGTTTGTTTGATGCATTTCATAAGATACGATCGACATTTTCGTATATCATTATTTATATTCAGATTAGTTGATACGCAATAATTTATTTGTGATCATTGTATTTATAATTTCGTATATTGTTATTTTGAGATGATAGTGATGTAAGTTCTTATAATTTTGATTAAGGTAACTTTTTAGGTACTTACTGTAATTTATGTCATAAAATAAATGAATAACATCGAATGTAATCATTGATCTGACGACCTGGTAAAGGTCGCGGGAGTCCGCTGAATGCGGGTGGCGCAGGACCGGTCATTGTGGCACTCTTTGGGGGAGGCCTATG
Source organism: Epinotia demarniana (assembly GCA_945867215.1). Classification (NCBI taxonomy): domain Eukaryota; kingdom Metazoa; phylum Arthropoda; class Insecta; order Lepidoptera; family Tortricidae; genus Epinotia; species Epinotia demarniana. The sequence continues at coordinate 1,677,085 of OX244273.1, read as the reverse complement.
TCCAGCAGTGGACGTCTTTAAGCTGATATGATTTTTTTTATCCTTACGGGCTATTCTAATTCGGCAGTATGGAATTTGACACAAAACAGAAAATAAAAACATAGGTACCTACATTACAAATTACAGTAACACAATACATATAACGTGGCTTTTGTGAATTCGTTCAAAGAACAAAAAAACAAATCTACCTCGATCGCTAATACCCGATTAAGGCTCCGAATTGCGCGCGTAAAGGGGGCCTGGCGAAGAAGTTGCGTTCGAGCGCCCGGCTCGGCCAGCAGGCTCGGCCAGCAGGCTCGGCCAGCAGGCTCGGCCAGCAGGCTCGGCCGCCGCCGCCGCCACACATACCGATGGTGATGATGAATCGTTTGCTTGCTTTTAGCCAATGTACTTAAGTTCGTTGCATACTTTTCCTTCCATCCCTTTTCCATCTCCTGTCATCTCGTCACACACAATACACACATCTCTATTGTTCAAATCGTCTCTCACGCAGTCCATCCACATTGTACTTGGACCACCTCTTCTCTCAGAATTTCCCAACTTCTGTCTTCCTGAGCTCTTCAACAGTGGATGTGGGTGCTACTACGTTTCATACTTTTTCCTTATCTGACCCATCTTCGACGCATCATACATTCATCTCAATATTCTCATCTCTGTAACGTGCAATCTCAATGTGTAATTATCTACAATATAATAAAATATACTTAGATAGAAATAGAATGATGGAAGGCACGACACCAAAGGGAAGATCACCTAGCTCAATGCGATCTTACGATCAGATATCCGGCCAGCTGCAAGGCTATCACTATGCGTCTCTCTCTTATTAAAACACTTAGAACAAGAGGTATAGTGCGAGAAAAATCGAGAGTATGTCGCGGCCGTCTCATGATAGACGTGCTGGTGATTTCTTTGAAGAAGCTCTGTCCCGCTCTCCATAGAACAATTGACAGGGAGAGTGAAGAGCAGATACAAAAAAAATTGGCGTCAGAGTCACGAAGCTCAGCAGTCAAGGATATACTGAGGAGAATACGAAAACGTGGCAAGTATATACGGCCTTAGCTCGCCTATATTGTGAACAACATGATTTTTGAAAGATAATACCCCAATATTAGTACAGTCTCTTGAGCCTACAATAACTTTAAAAATGTCCCCAATATTTCATGCAACATCAAACTTTTTTATTTTGCACGAAAGCGTCAAAATTGTACCCTTGATCCTTTCTTATGATGACCAAGACGAAAAGACAAAAGAAGTCAAAAGTCACGTGTCACCGGAGGCGAAAACACATCGCAACTGACAACCGATTATAATTCGCCAACTCCAAATTCAGTCAGAATCAGCAAATATCAACCTTAGTTCTATTACACAGAGTATATACTAAGTGCACGGAAGAACGCTGCAGTTAAAGCCGACAAGAGATTTATATATGCAAAAATTACCAACAAAAATGTATCGCTTTGAGCAGTATTTGTCGAAATGTTTAAATTGTTCGTGAATTGCTGGCATTATCGACCGCTCGATTGGAAAAATTTAACCATTATTGGCTTCAGAGAATGAATACTTACGTTTGATAAAAATCATGACATAAACTATAGCATATTATACAATACATTTCTGCAGTTTATAGTTGACGGATTAGGTTTTTCCGCAAACTGGGAATCTAAACGTCCGCAAACTGGGAGACTAAAAACAAAAATAATTATAGGAAATGTAGATGTTAAAATTGGCGAATTTCTGTTATTTTTTATTTAGCTAGTTGCATCTCATTTCACCCGTAGGACATATCCTCCCCCAAAGAGAGTCACAATGACCGTCCTGCGCCACCAACATCCATCACGCTTTCGTGTGACATATAAACGATACATACCTACTCATACTTATTAAATTAAAAAAAAACCGACTGTTTCAGTTTCCGTCACCTCGGTATTCGAACGCACAAAGACGACCGTTCCTTATTCAAATACTTCTCGATTACATTTAAACTGCCCGTTTACGATCTCAGTATCGATTACATCTAAACATTGATCGACTCGACTTGGTGTCAAATAGTTCCAGTACATTTCAATTTACACATTCAATCGTTTTGTTTCAACAAAACACGACCGCTATAGCGCTATTTCTCCTTTAGAAAGTTAACAGATAGCCCTAAGTAGGGCCAATGGGGTTTTTAATGGTGCGTAACAATCATAAATTATGTGCAGCGAACGCACTATGGGTTGCGTAGTGCGCTTTCAAGAAAACGAATGTGTAAGTGTAATTCCAGTTTCTAATGTGGCACATCTACGCGTTATTATTTATTAGATGAGTTTGTTGTTGGGTTCATAAATAATAAATATCTTCCGTTCGATATTTTTTTATTAGGACTTTAAAGCGTGATCTTGGTACCAGCAAAGTATAGTTTCCTGAGATGAAAGAACGATGTTAGGATGAAGTTTGATTGATTTAAGTATTTTTTACCGAAGTCTAAACAACAATCAATGTCGCTTTCTGAAATCTCATAAACTTTATTTTCTCCCGCGGCGCCCTTTATTCTGCTCCACAAACGCAAAGATCGTAACCGCCGAAGGATTTCATACATAATCACACATTTTGGTATTCATTATAAATGTTCCTATTATCTACGCACATTCGCAGAGTGCTCGCAGAACAGTAGATTGCCTCTAAACACTCCTAATGGACCCTGCTCCGCTCTAGTCACAGCTAAATCAGTAAACACACGCCAGGGACTTCCTAGTAGCCCCTGCTGCCCTGGTACTTCGGTTACTTTATCATTATGGGATCGGAATAATTAGGTAGGTGTAAATATTAACAACAAGGTAAGTAACTAAGTACTTACCATATTGTTGCAACCGATTGGTCAGTTCGGTAGTGATTTTTTAGGCTTCTCCGTGCGCCTGTAATATTCGAAGAGTTTCTTGAATTTTCTAATTGTATCTTATATTGTATCTAATATATCTCCCATCATACCAGTATTATAAGTAACAAAATCAAGGCCATTCAGAAGTTAAAAGTTACGTTATTATTGTTTTTTTTACAACGTGCTCTCACGTGAGTAACAACAACATAAGACAAGTTTTTGTCAAAAGAGTCATTTTTGGTACAAGCTTGCCGATTGTACTTTTCTGTATACCATCATCAACTACTCATTAAGAAGATTCTAACGAGCCCAAACCCAACGGGTTACGTCGGTTAAATACTGAATTCCCATGGCCACCTTCTGTGTCTATCATCAGATCAGCTCTATGGTACCATAATATTGAATTGTCATCCAAACTATATATTATACCCAATATTTCAGCTCAATCGGTGACCGGGAAGTGGGTCAAAAACTTGCAAGATTTTATGACAAACCGGTGAAACTAAATAAAAGCTTGTAAAAATAAAAATACTGCAGTCTAATTGACATACCTCTTCTTACATCCAGTTTATAATAAATAGTATGCACTTCTATCCATAATTGAGGCTCAACAAAAGGCTGGGCAAATTTATCGACCCAATTCATTGTCTAGTCAACAGATAATTAGTATTGCCGGCCGGTCCAGAAACACATTACTTAACACATAAACCTCGTCACCCATTAATCCAGTGCAGAAAACACATTTTTCCACGTTAAGGTACAGCGTCTAGACGGCGTCCGTACGTGACGACTCGAGAACCGAGGCCTCCATCCCAACACCACTAAAACAGAATATGTATTATATTGCTAACAATCGAATTAATATGTATGAGCTGCAATGCAAGTTACCTAACATTTCCACGTACTGTGGTAGTTAGTGTAGGTAGTGTTAAGAGCTCTTATCGGGGAGATCCACCACGCACGCGGGCACTTTTAAATTTCCGTCTGAGCCCGTAAGCTCCTGTGAACTCCGGTGCCTCGTGAGCAATATTGTATGTTATTACGCCCTTGGGACATATGAGTTGATCTATATAGCAGGTGTAATACTCCAAATCTTTGATATACTAGGTGCCTCTAAGCTTATAAGGGCTTTAAATGCAGATATCGATTATGCTTCTAAAGCGGAACTTCTTCCCCCGACGTCATAAGGCACACTGTAGAGACTACGTGTTAATAATCTAATACATATGCGTTAGTGTTCTAGTAGAATAGAGGCCCAAAGTCGCGTTTTGCGTTGCGTGTGGTCAGTGACACGTACTGACAGCTTTACTGAACTAGGGATTTAAGGGGCGCTTTATGATCGGGAGACGTGATGGAAATAATCGTATTTCCTTGGAAACTCATCGGAGTTTCCAAAGTATGCGGAAAGTTGAAGCTGTTAAAATTGTATGATCATTCACGTGTGGATATATTTGTATGACACATTAGGCGTCAAAAAAATCGCACATCTTCAAAAGATAGTTTCAAGCGAATGTAGCTTTTAACGCATTTCTTGTACTCTATCAATATATGTATCATATGAAAGCACAATAATAGTTTATGACGCACATAACGACGACATTTCATTGAATGTTTGAGAAAATTACTATTAAGGCGCCGTAGGTTCAGCGAAGTGAAGCGAACAGAATTTTTGAAACAATAAAATGCGTCTGTTTATATAATTTATTATCTCACTATATCTGTTTATATCATTTAGTATCTCATTTGTTTCTTATTATTATTTTTGTTTTTCATTTTTGCAATGTACATAATTTGATTTTGACTTTCATTTATTATTCGTATACACTCTGACGATATTTAAGTGAATTCATGCTATTTAAAAAATGACATGTACATTTAAAAAATGAAATAAATGAATCTATCTATCTATCTATAATAATATGGTTTCAAAATACGAATAGTAATCTTGAGGCTTTTCTGCAGGGAGATCAGTGTTTAGAAACATGATTAAGCAATTTTCGCTCGATGGAAAAAAATCACAAACATAGGTCTAGAAGAGTCTAAAATACATTTAAAATATTCGTAACAAATTATGCACAAAAACTAAAAATATTAAAATTGCTTCTAAAAATCGGCAATATAATGTTTGAGAGACCTCAGTGATAACTTTTTTATTAATAAACAACCAAAAAATTAAAATTAAAAACAATTGATGTCTGCGCTTCCGAGCACGCACTTATGCTCAGTGAGAGGGAGAGAAGACCATGAACCAACGGCGCCTTAAAATGAAGTATTGATCGTTTCTGTGTAATCAATCAAGTTTGCGTTTCAAATAAATAGTGTCGAAATACTCTCTGAGATCACTCCTGAACAGCTACAGCAAGAAAAAAACCCTGAAATATGGATACCACAACTGAAGAAGCAGCTCAAGGGGCCATCTGGTTTACAGCAGTCTAATGTTAATAATTATAATTCATTTATTTAATTAATCTAAGGCCACTTTTCCAAGATCTCACGGTTCTAAATACTGATTTGCCATGTGATAAATAAATAAATAAATCTAAGGTCCATATAACAATTACCTTAAAGACTAACATACATACAGTTACAAAAACTAATAATAAAGATATCATTTCGGTGACATGACGGTGTGGCTCCGCTGCGTCATCAGCTCCGATGTAGGGTTCGGTAGGTTGCCCCGGAACAGGCCAGAAGTCAGCATTCGCGATGGTCTCCTGCAGCATCAGCGATCTGAAATGCACGTAGTGGTGCGATCGCAGTTGGAGCACCCTCAACGTGTAGCCAGCCTACTGACAAACGTACGCCTCCACTTCCTCAGCTGTGGCGGTGACGGCACGTACAGCGCCTTACTCGGTGTGCCAACCCGCAGACCAGAACCAACCGGCTCTGCAGTGCCACAATTATACTCCTGAGTGGCTTGAGCTTTGTTGACACCGGTGTGAATACCTCCTTATCCACATCAGTGCGAGGTAGCTTCTCATTTGAAGGAGCCCGATCTACACGCACTCTTGCTTGCGTTTTTCCGGTTGGCTGCGACGGGCTGACCGGAAACGACGTCAGCATGACATTGACGTTACTTCAAGGAGGCGGGGGGAGGCTTAATGATGCTCGGCACTAAATGGAGTTATATGCGTCTATAGGCGGTGTCCGCTTACCATCAGGTCAGGCCGTACGCTTGTTTGCCACCGTCGTTGTATAAAAAAAATGTGTTTGAAACTCAACATAATAATAACAACATTACAACTTCTGCAAAAAAGTGGGTATTACCTACAAACGGTGTTGGGGGTGTTCTCAAAAAATCTCCACTCGGCAAAGTGCCACAACGCTGACAAAAAATACTGCTGTGAACCAGAAACAACTTAATTATTTCAGTGACAGGACGAAATCCTGTATTAGAAAATGCACGAGAAAGATGTCTTATTTTTTTTGCTTTCCACATCTACGTACCTACAGTTACGTTTCCAAGGTCTGCGGCGTATAAAAATATGAGCAATTATTTCAAACTCTTCCATTTACAAACAAAATTGCCGTACGATTGATTACACGACGGATTGTAAACCCGCTTGACAATCATCATTGTTCCCTCGTTTGTTATTCATTCTGCCGATCCGATGAATTGCACATCTTCGGCCAATGACGGTCTTTATCGTGCACGATCACTTTTATCAATTATCTTTTGGCTCGTTATGAAGAGGAGCGTACTAGCTACGCGGACCAAGTTACTCAAAATTCGAGTTATAAGGACTCGTCGTCATCATCCTCCCAGCGATTTTTCCTAGCGTTTTTTTCCGGATGTGCTCTACAGTAGCCCGGGGTTCTCAAAACCGAGGATTTTGGCGCTGGCACTATATAGTTTTACGAAAGTGACTGTCATCTGACTTTCTAACCCAGAGAGAAACTAGACCTTATTGGGTGGACTTTATCACGGCTGTAATGTTAAGATAATAAGGACTTAGTAAATCATATTGAGCGTTTTGTTTTGCGAAGCTACTTCTGCTGCTAACTGTACTGCACATTATTTAATTTAATTTTTTGTTTGGAGATAATACAGAAACATACTTACAAATGAAGAAAAGTATAGGTAGAATATACGTCGAATAGAATAGAATAGTAATTTATTATCATACAACTTACCAGATACAGAAACAGAACATAAAAACATATTAAACAGAAAAATTTAACTATATCTATAGTAGAATATCTGTGCGTCAATAGGAGTGAACTCAGTGTTTGCAGCTTAGGTACCACATAGGTTAAAATGTTTCCTTAAATATATCTCACAGAGAACATATCATGTGTTATTAAAATGTAAAGATAACAACCGGCAAACAATTAATAAATTTAACTCCAACTTCTAAATAATTCATTATAATTGTGTAGAAATATGCGTACCTACGAACCGCTTAATAAGCGAACAGTTGCGATATTAGAGGAGACAGATGCAGTGTGTATGCCGAACAAAATCTACACAGTAGGTATTGTAAAAAATGAGGATGTATTGTGTTGACAGCAAAAAACAAGTGCAGGGCTTTCAGTTAAGGGGATGCCTTGATTTGAGCCGTACACGCCCCCTAGACAGACACGCTGATGCCTTCCGCCCACGAGAAAAAGAGATGTACCACTCTTCGGGAATCGCTGTTTTGGACAAATTTCGATTAATACCTAACTTAGTGAAGTGTTATTAAAATTATACAAAGTGAGATTTTAGATGAGATAAAATACTATATAAAATTACCTAACTTGGTTGTGTCGTAAAATAATGTATCGTTTGAGTAGGCTGAGTAAAAAAAGGAAAATACAGACCCAACTTTGGAATTTTAAGCAATCATGTATCGATAAAATCAGATGAACAATCATATAGTCAAGAAGCATATATCTGATAATCAGACCTTATTGTTTCTTAATCTAGTCAGAACGGAGTTTCAAAACACGCGATAATTTCCAATGCACCGTCTTAACACAACACATTCTCGAAAGCTCTGGCAATCTTGCTTGCAAATAGCTAGCCATCGCCACCTACCTACGGCAATTAATGTTTTTATCACTGTCAACGTAATAGTACGTATATCATTCACACACTTAGTAAAAATATAAAACTCTGGACATGAGACTTTACTTTTAGAAATACCTGCATTCTTATAAGTGCATCAACTGTCGGTGTCATTGTGATTCCCCCGGGGTGTATGTTAATGGCGGATGAAACGTGCGATTTTTTCACCGATGCGTCCACTCCCGCGCATGTAAAAACGGCGAGCAAGCGCAAGTGCATATTTGGCGGATTCCGTACTATGACAGGCACTCATAAGTTTTTGTAGATTTTTCCTATATAGCTGACAATCTCTAAACAATGTCACGTTCCTTTAAAAGAACAAGCTTGCTGTAGCTATAGTGTTACTATTGCGATGTCGAACGTGACATCGGCCGTTTTAGCGCGTGTTCTAGCGAAACCACAGTTGCTTCGAGCTGTTTTTTTCTACCACGTCGGTGGCAAACAAACTTACGGCACACCTGATGGTAAGTGGTTACCGTAACCTTATGGACGCTTGCAACTCCAGGGTTGTTACACGCGCGTTGCCGACCCTTTAAGTATTTATCCACTCCTTTTTTGAAGAACCCCATACTGTAATTTCTCGGGAAAACCTCGGCAGGGAGCTCATTCCACAACTGGAGCGTCCGAGGGAGAAAATTTATCTGAAACCGTACAGTACTCGACCATTTAGGTTCCAGGGTGTGAGGATGAATGCCCTGCCGACGGCGAGCGGTGCGGTTGTAAAAAGCAGCCGTAGGCATCTTGTCGAACAGTTCTTCGGAGCACAATCCGTTATACAAGCGATAGAACACGCACAAGGAGGTGAAGTCTCTCCTTGAATCAACGATTCAATATCGCTTGTATGTTTGGGATCGTTCACGATTCGTACAGCGCGTCTTTGAAGCGAGTCGAAAAGCCCAAGCTGGTATCCAGGTGCTCCCGCAGAGATGACAGCAATACTCCATGTGGGGACGGACTTGAAACTTTTATACTTAATAAAAGTCTCTGTCCCGGGGAGAAGTAGCTTTTTGTCGAGCTGAGCATTTTTGTTATTGTTCCGCTACCGTCTCTCTCCCGCACGCCAGTTACCTACCTAGAGAGTTCGGTAGAATGATCGTGAAAATGCTCGTAGTGATGTTTAGCTTAATGCTTGGCTCAGAATAGTAAATATTTTTGTAAGTGGTGTAAAAATCCCACATCTTACGGATCCCCGAAAACCACGTCGGCCGTCAATGGTGACAAACGAGGTGACACGCATAAAATGACAATGTTCGCATTTCAATACAAGGTGTTGCAGTGTAAACGGCACGCTTTGCTTATCAGTTTTATCTTATTTCTTCTGAAATAACGGTTTACTTCTTATATTTAGAAACGAACTTGTCATTTTTTTACAGGTTAAACATCGTTATATGAAAACTTAGTTCCTTATCATTAAAATAACTAATACTTAGGTAGCTTAAAATAACCATCCTGTCATTAGTCCAGTAACTTTAACTTTATACCTACACCGAGACCTTGCGTCAAATCCGATAGTTCTGATTTCTTGCAGAGTTGTTTATGATGTTGACCCAATAAATAATCTAAGTTTGTGACCTGGAGCGCTGAACGCAACTTAGTCAAAAATCTTTACTGATCACGCTACTCCAAACCACAATTACAACTTTTAAAAACAATTTCATAAACACCCACTTACATTCAGAAGCCGTTTATATAAACAAATAATTCGTTATTAATGACCACGAATTGCCCAGAATTTAAACGCCGTAAATACGTATGAAGGCTATGAGCGCTTACTGTTTTATTGTATGGTCGCGTGTAATGAAGGTATAAGGAATCTTCTCACGACTCATACATGTCATGACCACGCCACGGGCATGCGAAGCGGACCACCGGCACATTTATTACCCTTTTCATTGACATGATTATGCTATCAATACAGGTGATTAAACCATGGTAATGAGAAATTGTTATTCTATTAGGTACCTACCTAAATATGTATGCGTAAAGTAGCCCTAACCTAACTTTTTTCTTGGCAGATAAAAAGTGAATTCAAGGCTCGTTGGCGGCAAGTGCGCAAACAATGCAAAATTTTATCGAAAAATGTGTAGGTATTTTTATAAGATATCATAATGTCAAGAAATATACCATGGACGGTCCGTGTCCTTCCTTCGACTTCGTGTTGGATTCTATGTTCCAAATTAATCGATTAGATTAGGTAAGTACCTACCTACTTATTTTCACACCGAATGCCATTTTTCGCTTTGTTATAAAGTTGTGATAATCTAGGTTATAAGCGCTCCATAAGTAGCACACTAAGACTGAGTCAATTGCCTCACTTGCCTCAGTTTCGCGTCGTCAGATTAGGTGGTCATTTTTGACCTGTAGTGACACCGTATCTACCTCTTTTTTATATTACCTACAACATTGCTCGTGGTTTTAATTGGCATACTTACGTGAATAATTAGGTAAGTGTACATCTTTCTATTTCAAGTATAGGTAGGTACTAATTTAAGTCTCCGTAGTTTATAAAAGTCAAAGCGAGACTGAAAAAACTTAAAGATTAGAATCTAAATATTAAACTGCCTTGGTAAACCGTTTTGGTTTTGCTTCATATCTAAATTCAACAAAACATAAAACCAACTCGCAATAGCCCGTTTCTGACGCAACAGTGCAGTAATTAGACGATTAACATCCAACCGCAGAGTAAACACTGCGGTATTTTAGGAAAGCCATAAATCGGACAGTCAACTGAAAAGTTTAGTTATCTACTTATAGGCACTTAAGCGGAGCTGGTTACCACGGCGAAAAAACTGGTTGCAAGCGACACCTACTGTTGAGTGGACGAAGTAAATCCTAATTGAACTTTTGTGCTGACATCTACTGGCGAGTAGAAAATTTGTTTTCCGTTAGTTTTCATAGATGGCAGGGCAAAATGAAGTGCATAAGCAACAGAACAATTATTTATTTTAAACTAAACATACATAGATAGAATACGCAATCTGAATTAAAATTATTAAAATATTTGTATGAAATCTTGCATCGGATCCATTTTAGCAGAGTATAATAAGTATGTGCATTTTAGATAGCAACCCTGAGGGCAGCCATGTTTATTTTTCTTTCTGACGTTGCTGTCATATCAAAATACAGCACGTGTGAAATATGCGTATAGAAACGTGTTATTTCTGCTCGTCCAGGATATATCCTGGACATGGAATACAGTTCGTGAGAAACGATTGCAAGGTACAATAACTTTCATAATCCTGCATCATAAAAATCATAATTCCACCAAGTTTCGAAACTAACCAACCATTCACCATACAGATTTTCAGATTCTGCCGTTCAAAATGCCACGCTGCGTTCAAAAAGAAGAAGAACCCGCGTAAAACTAAATGGACGAAAGCGTACCGTAAGACCGCGGGTAAGGAGCTGGCGATTGACCCGTCCTTCGAGTTTGAGAAGCGTCGTCACGCGCCTCTAAAGTACAATAGGGAGTTATGGACGAAGACAATCGAAGCCATGAAGAAGGTTGAGGAGATCCGACAGAAGCGGTCGAACAACTATATCATGCAGAGATTGAGGAAGGGTCGCGAAGTTGAGTGGCAGCGGGATGTCAGAGAAGTGCAGAGGGATATTTCGCTCATCAGGTTTGTACTCTTACTACATCTAATTTGAAAGGCTAGTATTTAAACACGTAAACCGAAAAAAATATGATTTGCACAGTTAAAGTACTAATCGTTCATCATAATTTTGATGTTCAAGTCAGATTTTTTTGTTGGAGGACTGATATTTTCCCAGTTTATAATATCAGGGCCATATTTATTTTTCTCTTTACATCTGAAGTTGTCATACTGCATAGTTAATCTTGGAATAATTCTGTATACAACAGCTGCATTTCAATATTCAAAATTTGCTTTGATTGCGGGTGAAGCCAAATTTAATAGAAATTAGGAAATGGGCAAGGTTTAATAGCCAGTGTCGGTTTTTTGATGGGATTATCAGGTGATTTCATGGTGTAACACACTTGCAATCCACCAATCAAAAAGAGAGAAAAAAATACAATAGATATTCTGGAATAAAATAAAGAGCTAACATAACATAAAAGTAAATGACACTTAGATTTTTTTATGAATATAATTTGGCAGTAACACTCATCTGCTTTAAACTCATATTCATACTCATTATTTAATGATAATAAATAAATACAAGTCAACATTCTAGAGTTAAGAGTAAAAATATGGGTGCATACAACTTACTCATAAATATGTCCCATAGCTCTGAACCTCGTAAGGCCCAAGCAATTTTAGGACATGTAATAATGGCCTAGTGTCCTGAAAATAGGTCATAAAAATACTTTAATTTTGTAATTTCTAGCCCCTTAAATAGAGTTCAAATTTTATTACCAAAAGCTAATAAGTTGGGCTGTTAAGCCTGAAATTCTTTGTCCTAAAATTAGGCTGAAGGGCCTTACAAGGTACTGTCAGTGAATTATAGTTTTAGTACTTCTTTATGAGAGGATGTTATCAATACATATTTTTGCACTTGACTGTACATATTAAAATAAGCTTAGATTATTAACATATCTATAAATTATATTATTTTAGGTCTTCAAAGCCATATAATGATTGCTCAACAAGCCATGCCCTTACTTTATTTAAAAAACTGACAAGACTAGGGGCATCTGTTATACCTAATGGCAATTTATTATATACAGAAGGGACTATTATGTGTATAGTTTTAGCTATATTGACCCACCTTTGAGGCACTGGGACTAGTTTGTGCCCATAACACATGACCCGGTCACTCCAATCCCCCCAACTAGGATACTGTCTTTGGTACACGAGTAACCAGTACCTTTTATATTCAGATCACCAGCAGCAGGTCTCAAACAAAGGCTAGCAGAAGAAGAAACTGAAATGGAAATGGAAATTGAACCGGAAACCATTGAGGTTGTGGATGCCAAGGGCCGTAAGCAAATCATTGAGGCCCCTGTCATGGTGCCGGCTACTGGAGAGATGATTGAGAAAGGAGGAGACATTGAATTATAATTTATACAAGAAACAACTTTTTTTGTTAGCCTTGTGAACTTAAGTGATATAAACAAACACTCAAAAGTAGTTTTTCTCAGAATTTGTATTTTTACCGAGTCTTGATACTGATAGAAAAGTGTCCCCAATTTGTTCTTTTGTCTGGCGGTTTTTTCATACATTTTCTAATGACCGTCAAATAGCATAGTGGAAACCTACATAATAGCATATGGCTGCAGAAAACACAATCTTATAATATGAGTATCACATGTTGTTTACACCCAAAACTGAATTGTTTTCATGTGTTAATTCTGAACTGAATATGGTCACGCTTTTTATGCAATGCATATTTAATAAAAAAGAATAGACATTTTTTATCGTTTTATTACACCAATTTACTTGTTCCTAGCTAAATACCATATTTCATAATTGTTTTATGGTTCCAAATATAGGTACCAGATTTGCAAAGCATGATATTTTCCAAAAGCATTTAAAGTATTTATTTCCTTAGGAAACTTTGAATTTTCTCGTTTCGTTTGAATATTGAACTTAGTTTTTTTGCTCAGAATATCTTGATTATTCTTAGTATAATATAAGTACTAAATTAATTTGTTTTTAAGCAGTAACGCTGCTGACGAAAATTATAAATTTTAAATCAAAGGAATAACTGAAAAATGTAATGCTCCGAGCCGGATTTGAACCGGCGACCACAGGCATTCATGGCCCGTCGCTACTAACCAACATACAATCAAAATGTAAAGTATCAAAATGTTTAATATTGCAGTAAGTATAGTCTGCATCATATTGCTAGTAGCCGAAGTAGCTAAATATTTCTGTTCAGTCGAGTTCATTAATATGTGTACCTACACTTTTGAACCTAATCGAATGCGGTCGCCTATAAATAGTAGGCGACCGCATTCGATTAGGTTCAAAAGTGTACACATATTAATGAACTCGACTGTACACGTCTTTATTACTGTAAGAGATGATGTACGATATATTTGGCTGCTCTGCTACTAACAATACTATACTGACTGTACATACAGATTTTTAGCTCTTCTGCTTGACCCACAATACGAAGCAATCAAATTACAATAAGTGTATTAGAGGATATAAATAGGTATCGTATCGCGATACATCCACTCACTGCTTTATAAAGAATGTATCGATTTACCTGTCGCATACCCGACTAATCCTCTTACGTGTTTAGCCAGGGGTAAACAACTTTTTTTTAAATGTTGTACACAGTTTAATCGTGTAAGGGTACTTTCATCTCAATTCATTTGAAATTCTGCTACCAATGGTAAATGCAACTTAATAAGCAATCTTATCCTAGGTGTATAAAGGTAGAAGATTCTTATTTATAAAAGAACGTCCACATTAAAAAATCTCAACCCTAGGCAGCAGTAGGATACACAATTGCAATGGCACGAGAATAATTAAATACCAAGTCTATTCAAACTAAGGGCTTTGGCCTCGACTCCCACTTACGCTATTTAAATTCACAATAGGATTTTCTTAGGTAGGTACCTACTTTAAAACATTCATGATCAAAATGAACGCGTGCATCTCGTTTCAACCATTACGAAATAAATCGGTTTTTTTCGTAAACATTCTAATTTGTAAAACAGTTGCGCACGCCAGTATAATTCAATTAGAATACATGTCACTGTATTAATTAACCAGACTGACTTATTCAGTATCGAGCAACAATGACGGTGTATTCTTATGTCTTCGGAGTGATAGTGGCATGTGTGTCCTATTTAGCGTACCAGAGATACGTGAATTTGTATCCTAGTATAGTTTCTAAGCCTGAGAAGCGATATGACTATATAATTGGTAAGTTGGCGCCTGGTGAAAAAAAATAGCAACAATTGGTGCGCCAGTGAACTTATGTTGGCATTTTGTCTAGGCGACAAAGTACATTCCGTACTATTTGTATCTAGCTAGGTAACTTTATGTACCTAATTAACACGTTCCATGTCCGAGTACTCCCAATGATGGGTCATGCGCCTGCTTTTCAGGAGTACGTGCTTCCACAATTACTTGACAGTTTCGAACCGGAGGCACACGGCACACTTGGTCGTATGACATTGTCAGATGTGTCTGCATGGGGACAGTGAACGAGTTAAGTCTCTAACATTGGTGTCTCAGTCGGCTTGGTGAGACTGGATTCGCACAGCTCAAGGAAGACTATCCATTTGAGACTAAATTTTCATTGCGAACAGTCGAACACACTGATGTAGGTAGCTACCTACTCTATGACTAATGATAATAATATGATCTAATGATACAATGGATAATGCATACAAGTCAATAAGAAACTGCGCAATTATCACCGCGTTTGGTAGGTACTTAGGTACCTCTATGTAGTATTATGTCGTAATAAAAGATTTTTTTACAAATACGTACTCGTAATATTTTGAAGGAACTTATTATTACTTTCCATCAGAGTGCTGCAGCTGCAAAACTTATCCAATGAGAGATAATTTGATAAAATCGTCATCATAATCAGAAATGGTGTCTTTCTATAGACTCTATCTGGGTGAGGACCAAATTCTTGGCCAGTTGTTAGCCTGTTGTGTTAGTGGGTAGCCATAGAAACTGAAGAAGTGGACAAAGTTCCGTTGTGACACAAAAATTAACCATATACCTATTATGGTAATTTTGTTTTGGTTGGTATATATATGGTTAATTTTCGTGTCACAACGGAAAACTTGCATAGAAAATTTAATTGAGTGAGTTGAGCTGGCCAGGAATTTGGTCCTTACCTATCCATCTTTCTATTTGACAAGTGGATGGGTAGGTAATGTATATCTAAGCGAGCCTTAGATATACATTACCTAGTCATTTAAATTCGAATAGCTATACCGAGTACCATGGACGGCGAAGTTCCTTTTCGAATAGACTATAATACTTCCATGCAAATCAGCCAACTCCAGTTATCTCAAGTACCATGTACACGTGAAGAAACCCGCGGTGAAATTCATCGCCACGTCTGTGATATTGTCATAGATTTTGTATGGAGCTGCTGTGGTCAGAATCAGTCCGGCTGCATTAAAATAATCTCAACCATATTCTGTGGCGGCCCTGTGCGTGTAAGCATGGCCATAATACTCCCATATTCTGTGGCGGCCCTGTGCGTGCAAGCATGGCCATAATACTCCCATATTCTGTGGCGGCCCTGTGCGTGCAAGCATGGCCATAATACTCCCATATTCTGTGGCGGCCCTGTGCGTGCAAGCATGGCCATAATACTCCCATATTCTGTGGCGGCCCTGTGCGTGCAAGCATGGCCATAATACTCCCATATTCTGTGGCGGCCCTGTGCGTGCAAGCATGGCCATAATACTTCCATATTCTGTGGCGGCCCTGTGCGTGCAAGCATGGCCATAATACTCCCATATTTTGTGGCGGCCCTGTGCGTGCAAGCATGGCCATAATACTCCCATATTCTGTGGCGGCCCTGTGCGTGCAAGCATGGCCATAATACTCCCATATTCCAGTGGGCGCCGGCACATCAGGCTGCGTGCTGGCAGCCCGCCTCTCCGAGGACCCGAGGGTGACGGTGCTGCTGGTGGAGGCGGGACAGCACATGGGCTACTTCACGCAGGTCCCCCTCACGCCCACTGCGGCGCAGCAGGGGCCAGACGACTGGTCCGTCAGGAGTACGCCGCAGAAGTATTCTTCGTTTGGGATGTGGGATCAGGTTGGTGCAGTGCATAAGGGCCGATTCAGACCGGAATTGCAGCGGGCGCGGCGAGCACTTTCAATGTCAATTTTTTTTAAACTTTATACACATACTAAAAAGTCCGGTAGGTACTTACGAGTACCTACCAACCGGCCGTAGTAGGCGGTGACGCGACCCGCAGCTGCCGGCCGCTGCCATTCCGGTCTGAATCGGCCCTAAAAGACGTATACCTATTCAAGTTTTTTTCATAAGTACCTACTGACGTAGGCGATGATTCAGTTTATTACCTGATAGCTCTTAGAAAGAGCTAAGCTATTACAGTCGCTACTTGCTATCTCAATCAAGACCTACCTACTTATATTATTTGACCGTGATAGGTTTGGAAATAGGATAGCGTCGGCTCATATAGGTTAGGTACAGCAAATTGAGGTAGTTGGAGACCTACCTTACCTTACTACCTTAAGGAGGAAGTACTTAAAACTAAGATACATGGACCCTGGAAGGGTGTATCAACAATCATTTTTAACTTACTAATATCGATAGGTACCTATTGATATATTATAAAAAATTGACGGGAAAACACATTATAAACATTTGTCTTCCATGAATTCAGCTATGGAATAGTAATTTGATAAATATTATTATGAATTTTATTATAAAATGTATATTTTTTATTGCTCGGTAATATACCTACAAAGAGTCACGCGGCTCACCTGTTGTCCAAAAATTGATTGATTGAAATCTCCTAAAGTGTGGCAAACCCGTCATAAAGTTAGTAACTACCTTTTTTTTCGCAGTCCCAAATAATCCCCCGCGGCAAAGGCCTGGGTGGCTCCGGTCAAATAAACTTCCTTCTCCACGGTTTCGGCCTCCCTGAAGACTACGAGCGCTGGTCTGCACTCGGCTTTAAAGGCTGGGGCTTGGAAGACTTGAAGCCGTACTTTATCAAGGCTTTCGGGACAGCGAAGAGCGAGTTCGATTCCGGACACTGTTCTGTGGATGGACATTGTCCGGCTAGCAAGGTATGGACAAGCATATTACATAGATTTAACGGATTACAATTAAGGCGCCGTGGGTTCAGCGAAGTCAAGCGAACAGAGTTTTTGAAACAATATAATGCGTCTGTTTATAATAATTTGGTTAAGAAAAAATACGTTTACTAATCTCGAGGCTTTTCTGCAGGGAGATCAGTGTTTAGAAACATGATTAAGCAATTTTCGCTCGATAAAAAAAAATCGCCAACATACCTCTATTTACACTCTTTAAAACGATATTACATTTTTTTTAAACTTGCTACTTACATGAAACTTGCATCAAAAATTGCGTATTTGTATTTTAGATGGTAATCAGTGTATACATTTTTTTTTATAATTCCAATCAAAAATAATAATTCGAAAACATCGATAACCGTGAACCTACTCGTGCCCGACTACCGGCCGCCGCCCGCTCAGTGCTCAGCGAGCTGCGTTCGGGGACGGACCTTTGTCGCGCGACTCGTGCTCCCGAATCCGTACCGCCAAGTGCATTTCTTGCAAAAAATATACCCTGCGTTCTCCCTATAATGGGGAATAAAAAGAATAAAACTAAAAAAAGGAGAAGGAGTCATGTTATGAATTGCAGGGCGATTGCCCGAAGAACAAATGCGAAACGGTAACTGCAATCACAGATAAATAATAAATGCAGTAGTGTAGGTGTCTACTTACTTAGTGGCTGTGTGACGCGCGTAAGTTATATTATGTATCTGAAGTGGGAAGTTCGCTATATACTTACCGAAGATATTATATGAATAGTGTTTTTTCTTGTTAAATAAGTAGGCACTGTAAATATCATATCAAATTATTCATTTCTGAATGTAATCATTCTCTTTAAAAATTTTTTAGGTTGTTGGACCGCAACAAAGAAAATAACGAAACCGTGTTCCCATCGAATGAGTACGTAATAATTATTTTAGTCTAATCAGAGGGACTACCGCGAAGCGAAAACGAACTTCGTTCAAGTATCTCCCTCTCTGTCGCTCGAACTAGCAAGTGCGACAGAGACGGAGATACACGAACGAAGTTCGTTGTCGTTTCGCGGTAGGCCCTCAGTACGTGAGCATGGCGCAACCGAAACTCGTGTGACAGTTACACTCTCAACAGAGAGGAGAGGAGTGGAGTGAAGTAGAGAGGAGTGTTGATGAGAGGAATTAGTTAAGCGAAGAGGAGAGGGGCGGGGAAAATGGAGTGAAGGGGAGTAGATTGGAGAGGACTGGTGTGGGAAAGAGAGGAGAATAATGGAGTGCTACATGGGGAGGAACGGCTTGTCCGATTTGGACGAAACTTTGTTTAGGTACATATTTGAGTTGGTCCATGGATGGTTTATAAAGACAATAGGCCCGATAGATGGCGTCGTGATCACAATTGAAATGACGACCGGTTGGACCGTTTTTTATGAAACTATGTGTTTAGGTATTTAAGTGGGTCCCTGGATGGTTTGAAAAACAAACAGTTGGACCCGGTAGATGGCGTTGTGATCGCGATATCTTGTAAAACCGGATTTGCTGAACATGTGACAACACTGTATATTTTAGTGGGTTCAGGGGATGGTTTGATCGAGGGAGACGAAGAGAGAGAGAGATGGTATTTGTCTATCTTATATGGCGAGAGAGGAAAAGAGAGATAGTGTGTAACGAAATCTTAAATGTTTATGAAGCAGAAACGTCCGCTATCGAAATTCCAAATTTCAATCATAGTGGAAAATTGAAAAATTATTCGCCACGAGCGGGATTTGAACCCACAACCTCTGGAATCCGTCCATCGCTCTCCCAATTGAGCTACCGTGGGTCCGCTAATGGTGAAGAATCTTTCAATCCCTTCCACTATTGTATTTACACCTTATGGGGGCTCGTAGCGACATCTACCGCGAAGTTATTACAACTTCTGAAACGGCACCAACGTTTCAAGTTACATTGAAGACGAAGGGGAAAATCAACCCACGGAAGTAATTTATATTAAGCGAGATGATGCGTTTTGGAGTGAAAAAATGGAGAAAAAACTTGTGGAATTTTATATTGGTCATTTATTGCCAGAATTAGTTGACTCGCGGCAAGCGCGAGGAATGCCAATTAGAGGAGCGTCTCCTAATCGATCGACATAAAAATAATTTATTTTATTAAACAAAATACGACCGGTTAGCCTAGTGGGTAGTGATGCTGCCTACGAAGCTGAAGGTCCTGGGTTCGAATCCCGGTAAGGACAAATATTTGTGTGATGAGCATCAATATTTGTTTCTGAGTCATGGATGTTTTCTATGTATTTAAGTATTTATATCTATTATATATATCGTCGTCTAGTACCCATAACACAAGCCTTATTGAGCTTAATATGGGACTAGGTCGGTTTGTGTAACATTGTCCCCTTACATTTATTTATTTATTTATTTATTTATTTAAATAGTAGACACTTACACACACACACACTCTTTCTCACACACATACACATTACCGATGAAGAAGGTATGACAAACAAGTTTTTATTTATTTATACTAAATGTTCTTCGCGAAAATTCATTGTGTGTAGGTACCCTAGCAAAGTACTTATAAAACTTCACTTTCCAATAAATTGTGAGTATCCCAGTTGAAGTTCGTCCTTTTTTCTCAACTCCACTCTACTCCTCTCCTCTCCTCTTCACTTAACCCTTTCCTCACCACTCTACTCGACTTCTCTCTTTTTTCTCTCCTTTTTTAAACCCACCGGTTCGTTTGGTTAGTTTGGCGAATTTACCGGGTGTAATACCGTCAGCGCCCATCGCTATTTTATTATACCTACAGGCTTGAGGTCCCGGGTTCGAATCCCGGTAAGGGCATTTATTTGTGTGATGAGCTGATGAGCATGAATATTTGTTCCGGATTATGGATGTTTTCTATGTATTTAAGTATTTATTTATCTATTCAAGTATGTATATCGTCGTCTAGTACCCATAGTACAAGCTTTGCTTAGTTTGGGACTAGATCGATTTGTGTAAGATTGTCCCCCCATATATTTATTTATTTTATTTTATATAGGTACTTTATTTTTTACTACACACATGGTTGGCAACTGGCAACCCATTTACTTTCCGGTCTGTGAAGTTACTACAATTTTTGCTTTAGTTCTAAAAACCGCGGTAGTGCGCGTCTAAACTAGAATATGAATTAGCCGCTTCGTTGCGGTACTGTTTACTCTGTACTGTGTGTTTCCACTATGCGCGACGGCGGGAGACGTGCGGGCGGAGCATCCCCGCGCGCGCGGGGGCCGCACCCCCTGAGACGATATTTTTCGCTGAACCTACGGCGCCTTAAACAGCATTGTGATTTAGCGCTCTATGAATAAGACTAGCGTTATGCAGGGCTATAATAGGCATGATGACACATTTTGAAAAACTGTTCTATAATGTTTAGAAACATTTATTATGTACAACGAATAAGATTTTTCAAGAGAATATAATATAACAGTTAAGTAGGAAAAAAATGCATTTTAGATTTACCGCTAAAACGCTTGTCAGTGTCATGGCGTCCCGAGTGACGTCACGTTTGTATAAACAGAACACAGACCTTTTTGCTACCTAGATGCTCCAAGTCTTGCGCGGCCGTGCGAGCGAGAAAGCGGAGACAATGACATATGAAGACCTGCCAGATAACATGGTTCTATCCCTGTCTTACTATTCGTTCAGCACGTAAGTTTTCTCTGTAATCTGTGGTAATGGCCGTTATGGGTAAGTATTTGTTTATACAAGTGTGATGTCATGCGCTCTGATTGGTGTTTAACATATCATGGCGGGCGTCCGTATTTTTAGGTTTAATTTTATCAAAATAAACAATAATCTCTTACTTAATAAAAAAATATGAGCATTATTTGAATTCTATGATTAAAATTTCACTAAGAAAATAACATATTTTAGTAATTTTCAATTACTGTCATCATGCCTATTCACAACGCGCTCATGCACCTCGCCTCACCCGCCACACCTAATGATTAACTAGACCTCTGATTACGCTTAGTTACTACGAATCGCGGCGTCAAGATATTATACTCGTATTTGTGTTAGGTGAGGTTAAAACAAGTTACAGAATAGCGGGGCTGTAGGTACTGGAAAGGCTCGCGTTAGCACTCACGGCTCGAGTCTTCAAGGGATTTGTCCAGAGCGCAAAGAGCGTACTGATATTGACACTTGCTTACCACCGGTCGAATTTAGACCTGAACTTAAAAGCCCAAATGGGTATTATCAACCTGAACTGGTCCCCCCTTTGGAGTAAAAGATTGAAAATCGAAGTCGGCGGAAAATCTTGCCTTCTAAAGGGCCAGAATATCTGACATAATCCTATTTACAGAGCCTAATGGCTTTATTCACAAAAATATTTACAAATATAGTGGCAGTTTTTCTGAGTTAGGTAGTCCTGACAGTTACTTATTATAGGTTTTCGGCCTCTCTTTCACTAACTTGCCAATTGTCCCCTGACAACGACAGTCCGCCGTACATTTCTCGTTTGCTAAGTATTAATACTTACTGTCCAACAACTATCATCATTGGCAAACCCAGCACTCAGCAGAAAATGAGTTGTTGGTATAGATAATTCGTTTTTTTTTCGACAGGCGCCAATGAAACTCCAACAGATCGAGGAAAACAACGAGTTGCTCCAAGTTTTCCAGCAGGCGTCCTCTAGACTCAAGAACAGAAACACCATCTTCCGGAAAGCCACGGCCACCGTCAAGGACGGGGTACGCGTGTCTACCCTGGACGGGTATTTGAAGCAGGCTATGAATAGACGGAATCTGCATGTTGTGCTGCGAACACAAGCGATTTCTGTAAGTTTTTTTCTTTCTCACATATTTCTTTGGAGATAAACTCCACTACATACGCAATGGATGCCCTTCGGGACGCGCCGTTGGAAGTTCCACGTATTAGCTGTGGGATGTTCCAGTGTCGAAGCGCACAAAGTGTCACTTCCTATACGCTATCTTTGAGGCATGCTTCTATTTTATTTAAACCAGGGCTTAACGGTTTGACAGGTCAAATTTTTGTGCTCTCTGCGGAAGTATATTTCCATTTCGTTCACTTTTTTAGACAGATTTGGCCACTGTTCCCACTTCATACGCAAACCTAATATACCACCCATATCTAATATAGTTACATATTTTTCAATTTTTCCTCAGCGCATTCACCTTTCCACGTTTTCCACTTGCCATCTTTCCACCTTTCCACCTTTCCACTTCTTTCTTGCATATGCAACCGAGGAAAACTCGCGGGGGTTTTCTATATAGAAGTTTCAGACTTATTTAAAATGCAACGAAACGAGTCACGCAGGTCTTCAGGACCATGTCGACTTTTCGAGCGATATTCGACCCATGACCCATGAGTGACCCGTGTAACCCATTCGTCGCCACCGACTTGAACTCCAGTTCCTCACTTTTGCTGGGGCGGCGAATGTGTCAATTAGTTTTCTCAGATCAGGTTCGACAACAACACAGCGTCGTCCCTCTTCATCCTCCGCAACAATCGCGAGCTGGACAACGTGTTCGTGAACCGAGAGATCATCCTCTGCGCCGGCGCCGTCAAGACGCCGCAGATCCTGATCATGTCAGGCATCGGGCCCCGTGATGTCATACAACGGTATCCATAAGTTGCAATTTGATACGAGTATGTACTCGTATTCCTAAGTTATACCTCTTCCCCTTCAGTAGATTTTCGGTGAAGGAAAGCAACGTGAGGAAACCAGTCTAATACCAACATGGTCTAGTTTCCCCTTTGTTTTAGCAGCTTTCATAAAACTAGTGCCTAAGCCAAATCTAGGGATTAAAGAAGAAAGAAGAAAATAATTTATTCGTGACACACAAAACCAGAAACATTGAATAAAAATATAAATAAAACTCGTCATGAAATCCCAACTCAGTATGTTGCTGGCGATTACCAGCGCTGGTCTTCCATTGGAACCATTAGTGGAACATTGGTGATTAGATCCCGAAACGGACCCCGGAGTCCGTTTCGACATCTAATCCCTATATTTGGCGTAGGTCAGCCCGGAGCCCGGGCTCCTTTTGAAGTCCAGAGTACTTGAAACAGAGTGTTGAGGGTCCTGACCAACTTTAAACAGGCAACACTGGTCTCGTGGCTCGCCATCATTGGTCTAATGCTTGCACTGTTTACGGTCTTAAAATTCTTCAGCTTGGTCAGTCATGTTACAAAACGCTTAAGTATATAATTTCACAACAGGCTGAAAGTGAAGCTAGTGGCCGAGAATGAGGCAGTAGGCCGAAATCTGCACGACCACATGAACCTGCCGGTGTACGTCAGCATCAAGAGGCCCATCAGCGTCATCCTGCCCAAGGTGTTCGCGTTTGGGACCGTGTGGGACTACTTCATGAACGGGAAGGGTGAGCAGTTTTTAAAAGCTGAACCTCTACCGAGCCTTAACCTTTTGACATCCACAGTCGCACTAAAAGTCGTGCCATTGACGCTAATAATTTGAGATTGAGGCTAATAACGCAAGTCTTCTCGGTACTGCATAACACTTAAGACTTACATACATACATACATTCACGCCTTTATTCCCAAAAGGGGTAGGCAGAGCACATGAAACGTATGTTCCAGCGCCATTCTTAGCATAAATGTGGGTATAAAAGATCGACTAAATGTGATATTGCAGTGATAGGTTGCTAGCCCATCGCCCACAACACACTTCAACCCTGGTCCCTTAGTCGACTTTTACGACACCCACGGGAAGAAAGGGGGTGGTGAAATTCTAACCCGACACCACACGGGTAAACTTAAGACTTCTCTGACGGTAAATCACAACACGGTATAACCAGGAGGCATGTGTCCAATAGTTGGCGTGGCTAGCATAGGTTACTCAAATGAAAAGTCCAACAATTCGACAAAATCACAGAAATTGTACACTAAGACACCCATATTAGTCCTGAATTTCAATTTATGAAGATCAGTATCTCGATGGCGAACCTAAACCTTTGAATGCCAAAACACACAGGTTGACGGTAATTTAACACAGTTTAAAGTGACCAACGCGACCGTTTTTAGGGTTCCGTATCCAAAGGGAAAAATGGGACCCTATTACTAATGCTCCGCTGTCTGTCTGTCCGTCTGCCACCACGATCTCATGAACCGTGATAGTTAGACAGTTGAAATTTTCACAGATGATGTATTTCTGTTGCCGCTATAACAACAAATACAAAAAAACCGGCCAAATGCGTGTCGGAGTGGGGCTCCCATACAACGACATGATTTTTTTGCCGTTTTTATAGAATACGAGTATGATATGGAACCCTTCGTGCACGAATCCGACTCCCACTTAGCCGGTTTTTATCTTAAATACCAACATTGTAAAAGAAACTAGGTACTAAAAACGTATCCCTGGTAAACTTACTAAAACCTCCAGGACTGCTGTCGTTCCCGCCCGTCGCCGGCGTGGAGTACCACAACGCGTCGGCACTGATGCTGTTCTCCATGGGCACCACCAGCGAACGCCTGCTCAGGGACTTGTCCAATTACAAGCACACAGTATGCCTTCTACTATGGTGATGCCCCCGGAGCTCCCTTTCCTTCACTCTTCCTCTTCCTCCGACCACACCACAGGTCCTGTCATCCCACCCCTCTCCAAATTCAATTTTGTCAATCACCTGGTTGTGCCCCTAAAGGAGCCAGGGGTCCGCTTTGATACCTAATCCCATGATTCGGCATTAGGCTTTAGTTTTACTAAAGCCACTGCCATCTGACCTTCCAACCCAGAGGGAAAACTAGACCTTACTGGGATTAGACCGGTTTCCTCACGATGTCTTCCTTCACCGAAAAGCTAACGGTATATATTCCGTACATAAGTTCCGAAAAACTCATTGGTACGAGGTGGGATTCGAACCCACGACTAAGCTAGGTAAGGCCAATCGGGGCAAATGCGTCTATGGGGTAAATGCGTCTTTTGAAGATATCTTCGAAACGCAACGTTTTAGAACTATTACAACCCTCGATGTTCAAAGTATGGTTGCCAAACTTTCAATTCAGACGATTGTAATAGTTCTAAAATGTTCATTTTCGGAGATATCTTCAAAAGACGCATTTACCCTAAAGATGCATTTGCCCCGGTTGACCTTACCGTAGCTTTTCAGTCAATCAGCCATAATAGTTTTTTCTATACCGAGTTATCATCGTGTATACATACTCATGAAAATATACAGTCTGAAATTCCTCTTCTAACAAACTTCAGGTATTCCGAGCCACATTCCCCTTCCACAACGACAGCAGCCGAGAAGGCTTCATGTTCCTAGCCACCTGCGTGCAGCCTCGGAGTCGGGGCTCCGTGACGCTTAGGGACCTCAGCACCAACGTGCCTCCACTGGTGGACCCCAACTACCTGCATCACGGTTTTGACATCAAGTGCATGGTCAAAGGTACTGGACTGCAAGCAGGTAGAAGTATACAGAAGAAAGCACCTAGGGTCTCTGGACACACTACGGGACGCAGTCAGCGACGACAAGGCACTCACAAACTTTCTGGAGGAGTTGGGGTGGTTAGAGTAGATCTACCCCACCGATTTCACGCAAAAGAGACACACTGAATGTCGACTTGCGGGTAACTCCCAGTCGTACAACTATGGCCAAAGGTAAATCCACGAAGTTCACGTCTCGGACTACTAACTCTTCGCCAGGACCAGGAGCACCACATTCCTGCACAGCCCTGTTCTGTTATTATGGCTGCGGTCTTCTGTAGGGTAAAGGTATTTCCCCAGTTGAGCTGTTCATACTACTTATATTTTTTGTCTGCGTCACCAAAAAAAACGCATTCCATTGCAGCAATTCGTCGAGTTGAGCTTTTGGTGTCGTCGCCCCCGTTCCAGGAAATAGGCGCGAGAATCCACTGGCCTCGACCTGAACGTTGTCTTTCTTTCTGGAACTATACGAGAACTGACCAGTTCGGGCCAGAGCGCAAGATAAGGAGAAAGTAAGTTGATTGCATATACAAGGTGTTACTTAAGTGGTGATACAAAATATCAAAATATGATTCTATCCATGATTCTGAACAACTTTTACTATGGGACCAACTTTGTGTTATGCAAAAAAACACCTATTCATACATTTTCGTCAGTCTAAACTGAGCAAAGTTAATGAAATAGTTGAATTTTTTTGGCATAACAGAAAAGTTGGTCCCATGGTAAAAGTTGTTCAGAATCATGGATAGATTCACGTTTTGCTATTTTGTATCATCACTTATGTAACACTCTGTATACATAATATATTAGGTGTGTTATGCTCAGAAATACTTATATTCGATAGCTTAGACGACCTGTCTTCTGTGTGAACGAGAATCTTTTATTTCATCTGGCACTAGTTTTTAGGGTTCCGTATCCAAAGGGTAAAAACGGGACCCTATTACTAAGACTTCGCTGTCTGTCCGTTTGTCTGTCACCAAGCTGAATCTCAAGAACCGCGATAGCCAGTTGACATTTTCACAGATGATACTGTATTTCTGTTGCCGCTATAACAACAAATACTAAAAATAAAATAAAATAATTAATTAAGGGGCCATACAAAAAACTTTTTTTAACCGTTTTTATAGATAATGGTACGGAACCCTTCGTGCGTGAGTCCAACGCGCACTTGGCCGGTTTTTAAATTTTTGACCTTACTGCCATGCTGACGAATTTTGCTCTGATTATACTGCCGAAGTGGCTGAAGCTTTGGCAGGCTTTGGCTGATAGAAATCCGCATTTCAGAATAATCCCACCGCAACTCAAACAAGCGCCACTTAAAGAGAACGTAGAACATAAACCTAAGATGCCGGAGAGACCTCCTGATGAGTTCCTTGAATGTGTGCTGAGAGAGGTCGCAGTAACTGGGCACCATATTGGAGGAACGGCCGCGGGAGGCAGTGTTGTGGACAATGAACTGAGGTATACATGTTTGAAATAGAATGCTTTTATTTTAACTGATTTTATCGCGTATTTCATGTATTGAACACAACCCGACGTTTTGAGCTTTTGCGAGTCTATCCGTTTGCCCACGAGCGTTGGAAAGGCCTTGAAAGGTCATGATGTATTTAGGTAATACAAAATACCCGTGATAAAACCCGTTAAATAGTTTAATGAGTAATAATCGTGGTAAGTAACCGCCCGCTACCATTCCAACTTGACCGCGCGCTTTCTGGGGGGCGCTATCGCTAGAGTAATATTTGCACACGGGCGCTACATGGGCTAGACACGCCTCTGTAGGCATGGCAGGCAATAGGATTTAAACTTTCACGATTCTCACACATTTTTACATTAACGGCTCTTAATTTACTTACCTCTTTTAAGTTTCTTGACGTTTCGGATGAGTCACTACAGGAAAATCATGATCAGTCATCTCACGACCAAATAAATAAGTTAATTAGGCGCTATTAAGTCACGTTTCATCATCATCATATCAGCCGAAAGACGTCCATTGCTGGACATAGGCCGCCCCCAAAGAGTGCCAATGTGACAGGTCCTGCGCCAACCACATCCAGCGGACTCCCGCGACCGTTAGCAGGTCATCAGTTCACCTTGTAGTGGCCTACCTACGCCGCGCCTTCCGGCCGAGGCCGAGGTCCTGTTAAGAAAAACATATACTGTTAATAGGTTTTTCTGTTTGCATTGATTTCAGAGTCAAGTCGGTGTCAGGACTTCGCATCATGGACGCCAGTGTCATTCCGTCTCCGGTTTCTTTGTACCCCAACTCTGTACTCGTTGCTACGGCTGAGAAGGCTGCTGATATTATAAGAAAGTCTATTAATTAACTAATAAAGTACTTAATGCGTTCTGTAAACTAAGCTTGTTGAAATTAAACCACGCTTTCATGCAACCATGGGTACTATTTAAAACAAGTCTGATTAACAGTATAGAGCAGACATCCAATAAGTATAGTTTGTTCCCGTTAAAATGTCGAAAAGTACTTAAAACCAACAATTACCGACCTCTTCTCTTTCATTGTCATCTTCAAGTAGGATTGTAAAACTATTACGCATAAATAATAGAATAAACAGTAGCAACTCCAGGGTTGTTATTCGCTACGCGCTAAAGAGTATCACCCCGCCGGTCACCGTCACGAAACTAGACCTCTACCTACGCTTGGTTAACTACGCATCGCAGTGTCAAGATATATTTGTGGGTGAGCGTTGAGGTGAGCTTAAAACAATTTACAGAATAGGGGGCAGTACACCTACACGTGCCACAATTCCGTCAGTTTTATTACGTCTCTTTGTTACCTTTTCCTTTCATATTTAACAAAAACAGAAGTTGTAAAATTTGACGTTAAGCTCATTTACGTCATTTTAACTGGAACAAACTATACCTACTCTAGTGGAAGTATCTTTGCATCTGCGGTGTTAGTACTTAATTCCAAGATGGTTGATGTCTTCCACAGACCACTTAACCTAGTCTTCCATGAGCCAGCCATCTTGGAATTCAGTACTAACACCGCAGATGCAAAGATACTTCC
The DNA here is from genome assembly GCA_945867215.1 of Epinotia demarniana. Lineage (NCBI taxonomy): Eukaryota > Metazoa > Arthropoda > Insecta > Lepidoptera > Tortricidae > Epinotia > Epinotia demarniana. The sequence goes on along the minus strand of OX244273.1, from coordinate 1,648,008 downwards.
ACTAGAGTAGGTATAGTTTGTTCCAGTTAAAATGGCGAAAATGCGCTTAACGTCACGTAAGTCAATGTTCTTTAGTCAGTGAATTATGCTGAATGCATCCCGCATTTAATAATAACTCACTACCATTGAATAATAACTATAAATTAATAATTACCTACCACTCATGTTCAGCGAGCATGCGGGTTTCTCAATGGCAGTAGAATCCGTAATTTTGTGTTTCGCGATAATTTCGCAATGTGAAAGGAATTTATAGGCAGTGCCGATTACCTACCTACTGTGATAGATTTACGTCCACAAAGTGCACAAAGTAGAATGGACAATGAAGGGTTTCTGCCACATGCGACGGTTAATTTTACTAATATCTATCTTTCATCTCAACTTTATCGAACGAGCGAAGCGAATGAAGTTCTATGCTTCAGCTTGGGCTGAAAATCGTTTGTATGTCCCCGATGTCCGGATATCCCGCTTTTATCCTCTACAGGTCGTATTGATGAATCGATTCTCGTCAAATTTTGTGTGCAATTTCGTGATTTATTTTTGTACTTAGTCACTTTTTTGAAATTCAATTCATAAACAATGTTTCGCAGTTTTCGCACCACGCGCTTCCCCGTTATAACCCCCGTGCGCCGCGCAGGAGAGGATTGATTGAAGCGGTCGGACTATAGTAAATGGATGTGGGCCAAATTCTTGGCTTCGGTTCTTAAAGGCCGGCAACGCACTCACAACACCTTTGGTGTTGCAGGTGTCCATGGGCGGCGGTAATCGCTTACCATCAGGTGATCCGTCTGCTCGTTTGCCTCCTATGACATAAAAAAATAAAAATAGGTAGTAGTTAAAAAGTTCCGTTGTGACACAAAAATTAGCCATACAATTCTATGGTTAAGTTTTGTGTCACAACGGAACTTTTTAAGTACTGGCCAAGAATTTTCCCAAATATATATCACAATCTTATGGATTGAGTGCATTAACACGTATCGTTGGTCAGCAGACGCATTTAGGTGTAAAATCCTCATCAAGCAGTCAAGTTACCCATCACTCGGCAAGGTTTAGTTAAAATAAGGTACTACCTCGCGGACAATGAATACGGGTCGGTAAAATACAGTCACATTTCCTAAAAAGACCTTTTAATTAATATGAATCAATGAATATTTATTTAATTTTACATCTTAACTACAAATAAGTACTTTCTATAAACAACGTTACCAGGTTTAAATCGGACTCGCAGAAACCCATGTAAAAAACAACGTTAACGGAGAGAGATATAGCAAAAATCATAATTTTTGGATATTTATATTTTTATGATAGAATCCCGGATATTGCTAATACAGTTAGGTATTATAAATAATAGTATATTATGTAAATAAAACTAGTGTTAAATATAAAAAACCTATTACGGTTATTTAATTTAGGGTGACCCGTATTTTTATTCATTGAACGCGAGTGTATTTTATACCTTTTAGGTTGAGACAGTTGCTTCCGCGAATCTTTTATATTATTTATTTCAATATATCAGCTATTAATACAGGTTAACCTACTGCAATAGCATCTTGGTTGGAACCCCCAGAGTCATGGATGTCTCCTATGTATTTAAGTATTTATTTATCTATATAACTATGTTTATCGTCGTCTACCCATAGTACAAGCTTTGCTTAGTTTGGGACTAGGTCATTTTCAGTAAGATAAGATTGTCCCTTATATTTATTACTAGCTTCTGCTCGCGACACCGTCCGCGTGGAACTCGTTTATATCGCAGCTCCATACAAACTTTCACCCCCCCATCTCACCCCCTTAGGGTATGATTTCGGGGATAAAAACTATCCTATGTCCTTCCCCGGGATTCAAACTATTTCTATGCTAAATTTCACCTAAATCGGTTCAGCGGTTTAAGCGTGAAGAGGTAACAGACGGACAGACAGACACTTTATTTATAACAGATGTCCAATATATCTGTCGGACTGTAAAAAAACTTAGTAGATATTGGTAGCGTTAACTTTTGCACGAACCACATGGTTGTGAAAAGTCCGTCACACTATTTTAGTTTATTTACCATCAACACAAAATCACGACAACATTACCATCCTCACCACTTAGATGGTTGGCAGTCCTCAACTGTGCGCTTCTCCATAAACTTCCTGCCTCGCACAGCTAATCTGTGGAATGGATTGTCTGTATTTCCGGACCGATACGACCTTCAAACCTTCAAGAAAAGAGCGTACACCCATCTTAAAGGCCGGCAACGCACTCACAACACCTCTGGTGTTGCAGGTGTCCATGGGCGGCGGTAATCGCTTACCATCAGGTGATCCGTCTGCTCGTTTGCCTCCTATCACATAGAAGCAAAACTCCTTCGTTATTATTTATTTTCTAGCAGCTACGTACGAGCTGCAATTGTTTTTCATATACACGGTGTTTTTTTAACCGTCTTAGAGCCGAACCCCAGTTAATGTATAGTATACATTGTATACATTACAAAGAACTTAAAAAAATGATTTTTTTTTTGATTTTTTTTTTTATTAAAGATTTTTTTTAAATGCATAAAATATTGTTTTTTTTGTATTAATATTAATTTTAATCATCCAGCTGAGTGACCGCAGTGTCCGCTAGCCGCCATCTTATGTAGATAGGTACGAACTCTAACCGGGTGAATGAACTTCGCTCCGTGCGCCATAGAGAATTTTTCAAACTTAATTACCTTTTATTACTAAAAACTTAACTAAAAAAAAAACCTTTTTTCACGAATGATTAGTACCTTTTGGATACTTTCAGTGGGCTTCGGCTCTAAGACGGTTAAAAAAACACGTTGTATAGTTTGACAAGTTGTCACGAAAAGATGTCCGGAATTATATTGAACATATTTATGTTAAGTTAACCGTGGAAGTAAATACAATCCTCATTAGTGAAACCAGAGTTTGATTCCACCTCTCCGGCCAGAACACGATAAACACGGGAGTGATGAAAATCACCTCCCAAATATATATATACTTATACTCTTTTGTATTATTGTTTAGAACACAGTCAGAATACGGAATCCTAACTTTAGCAGTGCTAATTTGCGCGGTTGAGTACATAGATATGTAATATTTAAATCTTTGCACTCCGACAAATAATTACGGGATATACCTAGGACGGACCCGAACGGACGTATTCTACGGCTAAGAAACCCATTTAACTCGGTTAATTGGTTACAATATCCTATATTATTATTGTTACGCGAGTGGATTTTAAGCAAGACGGAAATTAATTATCTAACAAAAACGGAGTGGTTGGACAAAAACGAACACTGAATATGAAAACCCTTCCGCACCAACGCTTAATTAATTATGATGTATGACGTGTATACAAAGCGTAGGTATATTGATTCAAACCCGTCTTGCTTCGAAGATCCTGTTCAGGTACTCAGTACCCTCATTGCCTTCAAACTAAAATGAAGCAATCAAGAAAAATGTGCGAAACTAAAGCTAAATTAGATGGTAAAGTGGCTATTGTGACGGGGGGAAGTTCAGGAGTTGGATATGAAGCTGCAAAGAATCTCGCCAATCAAGGAGCTAGAGTTATCATAGCTAGCCGGAATCAAACTAAACTAAAACTAGCCAGAGACAAGCTTGAAGGAGAGACTGGTAACAAGGACATTGGATACAGGACTATGGATCTTGGATCTTTTAAGTCGGTAAGGGATTTCGTGAGTGAAACTGTCAATGCTGAGAGTCGAGTGGACATCTTGATCAATAACGCGGGTGCTATAGGCCTTCCTGATGTACAAACAGAAGACGGTCTGAATTTAACCATGCAAGTGAATTATTTCGGAACTTTCCTGCTCACGTTTCTACTGATACCGTTCCTACACAAATCTGCACCCAGTAGAATCATCAACGGATCAGCTGGGTCTATGTATATAGGCAACATCGATTTCGATCACTGGAATGACATTGGCAGATATTCCTTCATTGAATCGCTAAGCAATTCCAAACTGGCTATGACACTGTTCAACGTTGAACTTAGTAGAAGATTAAATGTTCGCGATGTAACTGCAAACAGTTTTGATCCTTTTGTAGTTCCTGATACTGACATATTAAACCAAGTTTCTAATGGATTAAGAGATGTAGCTGGTTTTTTTATAAGATTAATCGGACAGCCTAAAGACGACGTCGGTGCACAGATTGCGTATTTAGCATCCGCGCCAGAACTTGAAGAAGTGAGCGGAAAACATTACAAATTTTGTATGGAATGGTTTAATCATTGGTCAGCAAGTGATGATGAGCTGAGAAGAAAACTTTGGGACGCTACCAAGGAACTTGTTGAAATTAGTGCTGATGAAGACTGGGAAAATATCGCTAAGTAATACGTTTTAAGATTTGCGATTAATTGACTGTCTGTATAATAATCTAGTCCAGATTTTTAATGCGAGGGTAGTGTGTAACTTTCGATTGATTTCGATAGACTGTGTTCGTATTTAGCTCGTAAGTTCATTTCATTTATTCGATTTTCGTTGAAGGAAAATATTGTCACCACCTTTATGCGTCTGAGCAAAAATTAGGTGCGCGTCCTAAAATTCCAACCCGCCCACACAGTTCCTTGAAATGACCTAGAATAAATTGCATAGCTGCGTCTGTCTCTTTTTGAACAGAACATTTCAAAGAATTGGTTATTTATTAGTAGGTAGTAAAAATGACCGGACTTCTGTAACTTCTTTTTAAGAGTCCGCAGTAAGCTCGATTCTCCATACAAACGTAGTTACACTCTCATTTTAAAACGTGTTGGATTGTAACGAAACTTTGCATGTTCAATGAAATGAGGTATATCTATGTCTGAAATTAGGTTACGTAGATTTCAGGTACCATAATACAAAAAAATACAGCGAATTTAAGTTTTTCATACAAAACTAGTTTTTGCTGTATTTATTTTGTTTTATAAATTGGAACCATATAATCAAATTACAGACGTATATCTATACCTCATGTCATTGTATATGCAAAGTTTAGTCACAATCCAACACGTAGTTTTAAAATGAGAGCGTAACTACGTTTGTATGGGAAGGTGAAATTCGGCCGAGCTTACTGCGGCCTCTTAAGCTCACCTCAACGCTCACCCACAAATATTCTTGATACCGCGATGCGTAGTAACGGAGCGTTGTTAGAGGTCTAGTTTCGTGACGGGTGACCGGCGGGGTGAGTCGCTTTAGTGCGTGGTGAATAATTTTGTTTTTAAGGAAAAAAGTTGAAGTGAATTATTTGAAAAATGGTACACCTTTACATATACTGCATTATAGTGGTCCGGAAAGTTGCAATCGATCTCCCCTTCAACCCGTTAACAGGACTTTTGACCTAGGTCGGAACTTTATCGGGCCAGGTATATCTTCATAATATTTGGTTTATTGACAAATTAAAAAAATAGGTGTCCTTTATTTTTTAATAATGCAGACTGATGGACTAAATAGATTTTTTTAGGAAATTACTAAATTGTGTAAATCCGAAGTAGGTTAAAAACCGCGGCAGCTTAAAGGCATTTTGTGTGGTCCCACGCCCTGTTTCACATTGTGGTGGCTCATTGTTGTCATTTGGCAACTGTTGCGCGTATTTAGATAGAGCACTAGGCACATAATAATTACTTTTACACAGCTGCTATTCAGAAAATAGTCATTGTTGCCCCTCAAATGAGGGATTTATGTTTTCATCATGGAAGGTTTGAAAAGTATGTGTACTCGGTAGCAAAATTATTTCCGTCTTTGGCGTAAACACTTGAATCCCTCGTACGCTCTAGAATCTACTTTAGAGTCGCTCGCTTCACTCAGGCTACAATAAACCGCCCTCGCCGTGATAATGTAATTTTACTACATTGACCCAATCTACTATTGAATACTACTACTACCGAAAGAAGGAAGACACGATACTACTCGTAACTATGACTCGGTATTAGGCAGTTAGCCTTTGAAATAATAGTGTCGGAAAGTGGTATTTTTTTTTTTTTTTTTCAAATAATCTAGGTATAAGTACTTAGTCCTCCCTGGCAGGAACCGTATACCATAATTTCATATTTTTGTATGCTAACAGACTAATCTAATATTTCAACATTACTATACCTAAATACAATTTAAGAATACCGAAAAATTATCGAAGTAGCAGAACAACTGCAGCAACTTCTAACAGGTAACTAAGGTAGTTTTGTCACTCTTTAGCACCACCCAGGGGACACGTGCAGGGCCCCTTTGTCAAATGAGTGGGCAACTCGACTGAAGGCCCTTCGCTCACGGAGCTAACCAAAAAGAACTAGTTACAAACGTAAATTACTAACGAGTTGCTTGAGCGTCACCGCCCATACATTCTCATTCTTCTAGTACTAGTTGTAGTTCTTTTTGGGTAGCTCCGTGACCGAAGGGCCAAGTTCATAAAGCCGCCCGAAGCCACAAAGGATAAAGCCGTATAAGAACCTTTTGAACGAGAAGTCGAAGACTGCAAAAAAAAGTAGGTACCTACCTACAGTCGTCATTTTTTTTACAAAATATTTTTTTTTCAGTCGACCTACGGAACTATAATACTAAAACATGTCATTATGCAGACAGTTGTTAGTTTTTTGTGCGTTTTCTAAAATGTCACATCATATAGGTAAAGGAACTTTATTTGTTAAACTAGCGTAGGTATAAGATTAAGTGAGATATATAAATTAAATTAATTAAATATAGGCATTAGGTACCTATTACTGATGCATCACAGAAACCTTGTGAATTTATGCACACTCACTATTAGCTATGCAAGGAAAATAAATGCTGTAAGTAGGTACCTACTATTATTATACGAGCAATATTTGTATATAATTATATACCTATATTTATATATATATTTGCATTCACGTTCTCGATAAACCAGCAACCTATTCACTGCCGCAAAGACACACACAATATGTGTCAATTGTATTGTAATATGTCTACTTCCTATATCTCTGTGTGTCTTTTGTGTAGCGGATAAATGTATTATTTCTGTCTTTCTTTCTATAAAATTTGGTTCTGTTTCGTTTATTCCATAATTTCTCTATTTTCTTTCGGGCAGAGCTCGGTCCCACAGGGTACCTGTAAATTAAAATTAACAATGAATCGAATATAATATATCCTAAATATTATTTTGGAAGTCGAATCGAATATAATATATCCTTAATATAGACACCATTCTATCAATGAGATCGTGCGTCGGGCTATGGTGTCCGCCAACGTACCGTGCATCCTGGAGCCCCCGGGTCTGTCTCGGACTGACGGAAAAAGACCAGACGGGTTGACGTTGGTTCCCTGGCAGAGAGGGCGGTGCCTCCTATGGGATGCAACTTGTGTTAGCACTTTTGCAGCGTCCCATCTAAAGCACACAATTAAGTCAGCTGGTTCGGCGGCCGAAAATGCCGCCAAGCTCAAACACGCAAAGTACTCTGCCTTGGAACCGACTTATGATTTCGTTCCGGTTGCTGTGGAGACAGCTGGGCCCTGGGGCAGTGAGGCTCTCGGGCTGTGCAAGGAGTTAGGCAGACGATTAAGGGACAGGGGCCTTGACCCCCGCTCTGGGTCATGGCTCGTCCAACAGGTCTCCATTGCTGTTCAGCGAGGCAATGCCGCTAGCATTTTGGGGACCTTTGGTTCGGGCTTGACGCAGAGCGGGATGTACTCGTAGTATTACTTTTATTTATTTTTACGTATTTTAATTTTATCATTCTTTACACCATTGTATTCCGACTTGATTTGTAATTCGATAAATGTATTCGTCATTGACTAGGTATGCCGATTGCTTAGTTATATAATTTGTAATTGCAACTTTCTGCTCAATTACTTTTCACTAAAACTTCGATATCTCTGTAAGTATACATCGTAGAAAGAAGTTTATTTGACGTTTTGTCTTTATTTTTGTGTGTTTTACGATTGAACTGGAAACCAATAATAAAATTAAAAATATCCTTAATATTATTTTGGAAGCGAATGGAGTATGTAGTATACCTACCCCGTACCGGTTCGTGCCAATCACGATTAATGCATTTGTGTCAAAAAAGTGCGACTTTAAAACCAGTGTCGCCTGTTTATTAAATTCAAGGTTTCAACCACCTCGCCTTGTAGGTTTATTATATTATATTCAGTTTATAAACCAAAACAAAAGTAACCGGACGTATCTTAGAGAAGTTGTTGCTCCGACCAGAACGAACTTGCGACCTTTGGATACGCGAAAGTATTCTTCTTTCTAAATGGCAATGGACGAGTTTTCCAATTGCGAGTCGGATATCCGGTTGGACGGAAAAGTGGCTCTCGTGACCGGCGCAACGTCGGGCACTGGTCTAGAAGTAGCCAAGAACTTGGCCAAGCGAGGGGCCAAGGTCATCATAGCCAGTCGGAACCCTGCCAAGCTGGTGAACGCGAGAAACATAATTACAAAAGCGGCGAAACACGACAATGTCGTTGCAAGAACCATGGACTTTGAATCATTGACGTCTGTAAGGAAATTCGCACGAGAGACGATGCTGCAAGAGGCGAGGTTGGACATTTTGATTAACAACATCGGCGCCATTGGCTTACAAGACAGATTGACTGAAGACAGCCTTCAAACTATGATGCAGGTGAACTATTTCGGCTCGTTCCTGCTTACGTTCCTATTATTCCCGCTTCTGAAGGCATCTGCGCCCAGCAGAGTAGTCAACGTGTCGTCTCTAGCTTTAATCCTTGGGTTCATAGACTTCGATCACATGAACGACGTTGGGAGATACACAAACTTCCAGTATTACTGCAACGCTAAGCTGGCCAATGTGTTGTTTACTGTGGAAATGGATAAGAGAATCAAAGGCCAGGGAGTGAACGTGTACAGTATGGATCCAGGATTGGGAAAATCGGAATTCTTTAGACATCTAGACGATGGGGCTTTGAAGAAGCTATTGAACTCAGGCTTGCAGCTGATTGGTCGACCTTTGGACAGGGTCGCCACAATGTCTGTATATTTAGGGATAGATCCCAGGGTAGAACAGGACAGTGGTAAACACTTTCGTGACTGCATGCAGTTTTACAGTAGCTGGTTTGCGAATGACACGGTTCTGACGAGGAACCTTTGGGAAGAAACGAAAAGGCTTGTGAAAATCACAGACGCGGAAGATTGGGAGAGGTAGGTCAGTAGGACGTAAATACAGTTCTAGTGAAAACAATAGTTAAATAAAATGTTGATTGTCTTAAGGCATTTTATTTAAGTCTGTTTAAAGGTGTTTATGGATGAGTGACTTTAATAAATCGAGCTTAGTGGTTTATTTATAAGTTACTAGTTTATTTAATTAATATAATAAGCAGGCCATTATAAATGCATACCAAATCAATTTTGGTTAAAATGTTGCTAAAATAAGTTTATGTTAAGGTATCTGCCACATTAACATTTGTGTTTCTGAAAGACTGATCTGATAAAACACATGGTAGGTATGGTAAATGTGGTATGGTATCGTTTTATGAATGATAGGGTTAGTAAGCAAAAATGTAAATATCAGAGGTTATGCAGTTTTGTCATATTAAATAAGGAACGAAAGACACAATTTAATTAATTTAATTCTCATACATAAAGTGTAGCAAAGTGTTAAAGTGCAAATCTCATGAAAATTATGAAGTAGGTAACTATGTATACGTATGTAACTATAATTATATTATAATGTACTAGCGGCCCGGCCCGGCTTCGCACGGATTACCCGTTTTCCCGTAGGAATGAAGCATTATCCCACGGTAAAAATTAGTCTATGTCACTGAAGGCCTCCACCCACGGGACGCGTGTGCTGCGCGTGTGCTGCGCGTTTGCTGCGCGTGTGCTGCGCGTGTGCCTTGTTCGATGTGTGTTTGAAGTGTAGTTTCAATGCTTTACAACTTGCGCGTGTGCTGCGCTGCAGCTGCGCGGGTGCTGCGCGTGTGCCGCGTTCGATGTGTGTTTGAAGTGTAGTTTCAATGCTTTACAACTTGCGCGTGTGCCGCGCAGCACACGCGCCGCGCAGCACACGCGTCCGGTGGGTGGAGGCCTGGGTGAATGTAGCTTTCCAATGGTGAAATATTTTTTGAAATCGGCGCAGTGTTTTTGAGTTTATTCTTTACAAACATACGCACACACAAAAATACAAATCTTTCCTCTTTATAATAGTAGTAGGTATATAGTATAGAAGTATAGATAACATGTGTATCAGATGATGACTATAAGTAAGTAATAAATAATGTTGAATTGAGTTTTTTTACTAGTTTTACCCCTCTCCACATGTTTCTGAGTAGCCTATTTAACCGGAAGACAACGTCTCATGGTATTAGGTCCGCTCTTGTACCCACTATCTGTATGGTTCGGTAAAGTTTAAATAAATAAATAATGATAAAATGAAGCATACAGACTGCTCACAAGCAACTCATTAAGATCTTTACTTGTCTTCAAGATGTTAAGCAAGGTCCAACATTAATATGTAATAATTCACTATATACACGGCATATGTACTACTATAGAGGCTCTGTGGGCTGCAGAATTTTTTATATAATTATTCAACCTGACCCCGTATCATAGTCGGCCTTATCAGACGATAAGTGACAAGATAGAGCGTCCGTCACTGGCTGCCACCGATCGACAGAACGAGACGACGCTTCTATCTAGTCACTTTTCGCGTGATAAAGCCGACCATGATACGGGGTCAGCTCACAATATTTGTCGAGAATCGGACGAGAAGTGAACTGTAGAGAACAGCCGGACAGCTGGACATACGGACATACGAAAGAAGGTTGGCCCATACTGAAATGGAGAATTTCGTTCGCGACGATTGCTCGTCCAATAATTTAAGGCCTCCACCCACCGGACGCGTGTGCTGCGCGTGTGCTGCGCGTGTGCTGCGCGGCGCGTGTGCTGCGCGGCGCGTGTGCTGCGCGGCGCGTGTGCTGCGCGGCGCGTGTGCTGCGCGGCACACGCGCAAGTTGTAAAGCATTGAAACTACACTTCAAACACACATCGAACGCGGCACACGCGCAGCACCCGCGCAGCTGCAGCGCAGCACACGCCCAAGTTGTAAAGCATTGAAACTACACTTCAAACACACATCGAACGCGGCACACGCGCAGCACCCGCGCAGCTGCAGCGCAGCACACGCGTCCGGTGGGTGGAGGCCTTTAATCCAAGGATCTAAATATTATAGTAGTTATGCCCCCAATCTCAACTGAATAGAATAAATCAAGTTCCCATGAAGGATTTTAAAGCTAATAGTGCCGAAACTAGGAAACGAAATTAATTAATCGTCGGATATTTTAAATAAATAATTAATCTTTGGTAACCTTGACGGCAGATGAATTCAAATTCAAATTCAAATTCAAATTATTTATTCTGCAAATAGGCCACAAGGGCACTTTTACATGTCAAACGGTAATTTACAATAAAAATAATAATGATCTTTGAAACGCTAAAGCCTTTTTAACTTGATAAGCTGGCGAATGAAAAAAACGGCCAAGTGAGAGTCAGACTCGCGCACGAAGGGTTCCGTACCATTATCTATAAAAACGGCAAAAAAATCATGTCTGTTGTATGGGAGCCCCACTCCGACTCGCACTTGGCCGTTTTTTAGTATATGTTGTTATAGCGGCAACAAAAATACATCATCTGTGAAAATTTCAACTGTCTAGCTATCGTGGTTCTTGAGATACAGCCTTGTGACAGACAGACGGACAGACAGCGAAGTCTTAGTAATAAGGTCCCGTTTTACCCTTTGGGTACGGAACAATAAAAACACTAAATATCCTTTGATATTTAATTCATTACGCTCTGATTCACAAGTGGTATTTTCACGGTTCTTATGAGAAACAGTTCACGGCAAGGACAACATTTAAATATCACAGGGTGTTCACCGGAATTGACATGACATGAGAGACTTAATTTAAGTTCATGGTCCCGACCATTTATATCGAATTTAACTGGTTAAAAGAAGATAAAAAACTTAGTTTAAATGTAGTGAAAAGCAAGCTAAAACAGACTTTATTAGAAAAATTACCTTCATTTTAATGTTGTTATTCCAATTTCAAGTATACGTTTAGTCAGAATTATATTTGTGTTTAAGTAGTAACTATTTAATTTAGGTGCATGATATATGTAGCTGTAAAAAATGAGCGCGAATTTGGCGAGTGAATTTGAAATTGAATATATGTGTTATGTACCTCTTGAAAATGAACCAATAAAAAAATTGATTAATACCTAATATAAATTTTGACCCTCAGAGACTTTATACAAATCTAGGAATTATGAGTTGTGTAAATTTATCTCTTATTTTTTAACATGTAAGTATAAAGCAACATGATAATGTAGTTTAATTATGTAGTATGTTTTTAACTTAGAATGAATTATTATTATAGATAGGTATACTCGTACATATTGTAAAAGTACCCTCGTGGCGGCCTATTTGCAGAATAAATATAAGTAGGTACTTATTGATTTTTATTTAGATATTTTGAAAATTTATGCATCTAAAATCTGAAATAATAATTCGCTTTGACGGTATCAATTTGTTCAAATTTCGCATTTCGACGATAAATATAAATTACATAAACGAGCGTGAGACAACAATACACGACAATACATATATGATTTATCAATTTTATTATTTACCAAAAAAAGTACACTAAGAGAAGAACAACAATTAAACATAAACAACTGTCAACAGTTTTTGGGTACTGCAGTAGCCAAGAAAGGATAACATTTGTTTAGCGTACGCGGTAGTATTTCACCGGGCACGAGTTGCTCACATCTCGAGAGTCTTAGCATATTCCGAAAAATATGACTTTTTATTCCGCAAGTTGGTCCGTGGCCAGGCGAAGAGCAAAGCATAACGGGCTAACATTAACGAGCGAGCGAGACAACACGTTTAGGGCTGCAGTTGCCATAACAAGAAAAGAACAACATTTGTTTAGCGTACGCGGTAGTATTTCACCGGGTGCACTATTTGAGCACATCTCGCGAGTCTGGCGCCGCTTCCGTGTTGCTTACGCAAACATGGCGGCGGCACAAGACATAAGAGGATGGAGTACATTGACCAGCCTATAGTCCGACCGCTTCACAGAGTCCTCGCCTGCGTGGCGCGCGGGCGGTATAATGTACGTACGAGCGCATTCTATTACATGCAAAGGAATTTGAACCGTATGAACAGTAATTACATTTCATATTTGAATACATCACGCATCCACTGCGAGGCGGCAGCTACCGACGCGGTCGGTGGGGATTGTTATCAAATATGAATTGCATCTGCTGTATAGATGGTTCAAATTCCTTTGCATGTAATAGAATGCGCTCCGGCCCGGCCCGTTCGGTCAGAATCGTACATAACGGGGCAGCGCGCGGCGTGCGGGCGCCGGCCTTCGCCTCCCGCACGACGCCCGCTCACCCATTATCCCCCCGCGCGACGTGCAGGCGAGGACTCAGTGAGGCGGTCGGACTATAGCTATTCTGTACATTGTTTTAACCTCACCTCAGCGCATCGCTCACCCAAAAATATGTTGATCTTGACGCTGCGATTCGTAGTAGGTAACTAAGCGTACCTAATCAAGTAATCAGCCCCGCTATTCAGCGACTTGTTTTGAACTCACCTCACCTTTCACACTCATTTTCACCTCAAATATATCTTGACACCGCGTTTCGTATTTAGAAATTAAGCGTTATCAGGGCCGTTAACGCGTTCAATGCGTCTCACCTCATCTGTCACGCTTTACCTACCCACACTAACCTCTACCTACATAGGTACTTACTTAATACGAATCGCGACGTCAAGATAATATGTATGGGTGAGCGCTGAGGTGAACTTAAAACAAGTTACAGGATAGCAGGGCTGGGATCTAGTTTCGTTAGGCGTGACGGGTGAGGTTTGGCGCACTAGCGCGTTCCGAATAACAGTCCTGCGGCGCTATCTAGAAAACTTCGATCACTTTTAAACATCAAGCTCAACTTAAGATTATTTATTGTGGCCGATTTTTTCATAAAACTATAACTAGTATTAGGATATTGCTTTTTGAATGGACTTCTTCGTACATTTTTACTATTTTGTCAGCGTTATTGATTTCTATAGACAGAGAGACATGGCGAGACTGTAGGTAAGGGTTCCTTGTTGACTACGGAACCCTAAAAAGGGCCCTATTAGCGTATTAACTAAAATAGTTACTTAGTTCTGTAGTCAACGGGAAACCAACGCCACACTTCTATAACTTGCAGCCTAAAAGGATTCTGCGGTCATCGGGAAAGCGTGGTTTCCTTCAGACACCAAACGTATTCCTAATCACCTAATTACGCAATCAGAAACAATCGTCACCAACCAAATCCTGCGAATATAGCTTTCTCCGTTTATATAATATAGTGCTAAAGTCTGCTAGTATAGACTATTAGTCTTTGTCGTTTGGTCAATATATTTCCGCTTTTTTATTGTGAGAAATATTTATTAGTTTGTCTGTCTGTCTGTCTGTTACCTCTTCACGCTTAAACCGCTGAACAATTTGGTATTGAGATAGTTTGAGTCCCGAGGAAGGTCATAAGATAGTTTTATCCCGTAAATCATACCCTAAGGGGGGGGGGAAATGGGAGGTGAAAGTTTGTAATCATAATCAGTATATTACCAATAATGGTAATAATATAAATTACATGTCAGAGGTACATTTACATTAATTACATTATTATAGAATATTTCACTACAAAGATTGTTTATAAATATGTATAAATTTACATGTCAGCGAATGTGTTTATTAATTTTTGTAATGTATGTAAGTATAGGGTATATATGTATATATGCTAATGTACCTATTAGCATTTTTTAAATATACAATACTATTAGGACTAGAACAAAACAACTCCTTACGGTCATAGAACACCTGCTCGATTAGCCATTTTTAAGTTTTGCTTTAAATACGCAACTATTCGCACTCTGAGCAGCGCGATAATATCGCCTGGAAAGTGGTTGTATACCTTGCGACCCATGATTTGGGCTAGTTTTTTCGACTTCGCGAGCCTGTGCGATACGAGGGGCTTTCCTGCGCGCACGCTGCGGGTGCCGTAATAATTGTATGGAGCTATACGATATGACCGAGTTATATTTCAGTAGGTATTAGAATAATGCTAGAGTGCCTGCTGGTGCTATGCTGTCATCGTCAGTTTGGCGAAAGCTCCCAAATAAATCAAGATAAAAAAAACCGGAATTGCGAGGCGGTCTCGCCCACCGACGGTTCCCCAACAAATTAGAAATGTAAGTACAGTTTTCAGATTTTTCCCTGTACTTGCAGTAAGTACGAGTATAAGACTTTACTTGTCAAATTCCATAGTTCTATGTCAACGGAAAGATCCCTATAGTCTTGATTCGCTTGAGAGTTTCGAAATAGGTATACGATTTTTGCTATTTATTCGTACGTATATTTTTACGCTTACTTGGATGTTTGATTTTTCATAGCTTCCTACAGGGACTGTAGACTTGAGTATATGGTTTTATAATTTCAAATGGATTCCTCCACTCATGCCCACGATAAAGGGTCTTCACAGACAGACAGACGGAAAACAAAGTGATCCGTTTAAGGGGTCCATAAAAGTTTGTGAGCGGGTCTGATGATGATATAGATTTTTTTTGACTCAGTTTTTAGAAATTTTAAAACCTATTTTTAAAGACCGACTCGCGAGGTCTGCTGCTGACAGAGCCACTAGTCTCACAACCTTTTAACTCGTAACATGAACTAAGAAAGTCTTGCCATAAAAACTTTGGTACAATGATGGATGTGTTAAGACTGACAGGTTATTAGGTCGAGAGGTCGTTCAATCGCCCGCCTTACAAAATTGCGCTCAAAAGGCGTGTACCTACGAGTGTACTGTACAGTAAAAACCGCGATGCAACTCTATTATACGTAGAAGTGTGACATAATAATAATCATCGCCTGGCAATAGTGATGTGAACGACTAAAGACGCTACGGTAGCCGTATCGATATTGATTACAGCCTAGCTTGACCGCGTTTACGTCGGACATAGCGCATTCACTCTGGCCCTTACAATGTATTATACAGGTGTATAGGTTTTCCTTTTTCCAAAATTTGCAGTAAATTGAAACTTATAGGCACCTCAAAACTTTTTAATTAAAAAAAAGCTTTTCCTATAAACCTAAATAGAACATATTACACTGAAGTGGACAACATCAAAATCAAAGTGATTTGTTAATATTTAGTTAGTGGAAACCGCTTTCACCCGAAATGGAAATTTCATCAAATAATTATACACACACACATACACACTATATTGCCAGTCGCGAGGTGCTGCAAAGCTATTCTTCCCTCTTAAAGACTTCGAGTTTGCTATAGGGACATTGGGTCCCTACCTCCCTGGTCAGCAGACAGAAAGTCGTTCAATGAGAGCTTTATCAGGGGCTTATAAACATCTCAGGCGATCGGCGGATACATACAAAACAAGACAAGTATTATTTCATGCTCACCAGAAATGGAAACATAATAGAAAAACAGGGGGGGGGGGGGGTATACATACTTATTCGTGGTGGACTAATTTCAAACTTTATTGCTGCCGCTGTATAGTCGGAGGCTGCTTATTCAATATATTCGCTGCTAACCATCCTATTCCCTTGATCACACGTACCGAGCAAATGGGTGAGACTGTACTCGGCCTATTAGATGGAACGGGAGCCGAGCTACAGTTTCGCCGTCTCGCCGTACCTACCGTTTCCTCGTTACGCGCGATCAAGGCATATCTGATGGCCGTCCGTTGCGCGCCATGTCTATTATAGAAGAACAACATTATTGGCAACTTGCAACTGCTTTTATATAGTTTAAAGGATCGATATCAGAACGTCACTATTACCTCGGGTCAATGGAAAGTAAGAGGCAAAAGGTTATGGAGCGCGCAATGGCACAATTCTACCGCCCGGCGAGTGCGATATGCTTCACCCACTTTGTCTATGGGATCGTTAACTTGTAAGACGATCTGTCATCGCACAGATGCGTCGACGTATATGCAAGTGTAAACGTATTCATAGGTTCAGTCAGCAGCAGAGAACCGTGACCCGCTTGCATAGAACCTCAGCTCAGCCCGCCGGTCACCCGTTACGAAACAAGACCTCTACCTACGCTTAGTTACTACGCATCGCGGTGTCAAGGTATATTTGTGGGTGACCGATGAGGTGAGCTTAAAACAAGTTACAAAATAGGGGGGCTGTACAACAGCGGGAACCAAAAGCCCCACGGCCGATTTAGGCCACGGGGGTTGCTCGCATCTTTTTTAATTACTAAGACGGTGGTAAACAAGCATAAGGCCTGATGGTAAGCAGACACCGCAGCATATGGACGCCAGGGACTCCAGAAGGATCTTAAGCGAGTTAAACCTTTTATTCATTAGTTGTGGCCCGTGAGGTTGCATGTGGCTAAAGCGAAGCATTCACGTCAAACAGGCCAAATAGAGTACCACCGGGCCAATATCGGATCAAATCGGATGTCAAAACTATAACGTTTAACCCGTTGGATATCAAAATGTCGAAAATCTAAAAATTCAACGTTGGAACTTGGGAAGCTGCAGCTATAATAGTTACCATTCTTTTATTCAATTCATTTAAATATCGCACCAAGATCCCTTTTCTCCGATAACAGCACATATATATGTCGGCGGCCGATCGTACAATCCGCCAGATCGCGAAATTCCTAGGCATATCGTGAAACGGCGCCATTTCATGATATGGCTGAGTGACATCCGCGATATCGTTCAAAATTCACCATTTAACGATTTGCCTAGTGACGTTTAGGCCGATCATGAACTTCCTAGGCATATCATGAAACGCCGCCATATCGTTCAACACTCACCGTTATACGTAAATAGGGGTGTCCAATAATCTCCAGCGAGTCGACGCCACCCCGCTGCGCGGGGTGTCTATTTCTGGTCTGAGGGGCACAAGTGAACCCTAACCTAACTGACCTAAGACAGAGTTTGCTTATGAAAAGCCATTTTTGTCCGCCCTGATTATTGGCTCCCAGCAAACACGGCTGCCATCGCATACGCAGCGCCACCAGTGGCCAAGAAATAAACTATTTTACGATGTGCCCGGTATAAAGCTAGGAATATCGACGAATGCGTTGCTCTAATCGATCTCATCATCATCATCATCATATCAGCCGAAAGACGTCCACTGCTGGACATAGGCCTCCCCCAAAGAGTGCCAAAGTGACCGATCCCGCGCCACCCGCATCCAGCGGACTCCCGCAACCTTTACCAGGTCATCAGTCCACCTTGTCGGGGGCCTACCCACGCTGCGCCTTCCGGTACGTGGTCGCCAGTCGAGAACCTTTCCGCCCCAACGGCCATTGGTTCTACGTGCTATGTGCCCCGCCCACTGCCACTTAAGTTTAGCGATCCGGAGGGCTATATCGGTTACCTTGGTTCTGCTGCGGATAGCCTCATTTCTGATGCGGTCACGCAGAGAAACTCCCAACATGGCCCTCTCCATTGCCCTTTGGGTGACTTTGAGCCTTCTTATGAGGCCCATAGTAAGCGACCACGTTTCAGTGCCATATGTCATCACTGGCAACACACACTGGTCAAAGACTTTCGTCTTGAGACACTGCGGAATATTGGACGAAAAGATTTGCCGTAGCTTCCCGAACGCTGCCCAGCCGAGTCGGATTCGACGATTGACCTCTTTCTCGAAGTTGGACCTACCTAACTGGATCGTCTGTCCTAGGTATACATAATCGTCTACAACTTCGAGCGTAAAGTGTCCGATTGTAATGGGAGTTGGTACTACATGGGCATTTGACATGATCTTCGTCTTATCCAGGTTCATTCTTAGACCAACTCGCTCGGATGCTTTACTGAGGTCATCGAGCATCGTACTTAAGTCCTCCATGGTCTCAGCCAAGACTACTATATCGTCAGCAAACCGAAGGTGAGTGATGTACTCGCCGTTGATGCTGATGCCTAGCCTAATCGATCTGCCGTATTGTTTATCAGGCACATCGTGATATGCCTGGCCAACTTTTAGGCATATCATGACATGGCGCCATTCCTCGATATGCCTAGGAATTTCGTGATCTGGCGGGTTTTACGATCGGCCGCCGACATTATGTCCACATATAGAACGTGTTGTGAATAGTTTACGGACACAGCGATGTTTGATTAGCAGGGCACACAATTGACACTTTTAAAAACAAACGTTTCTTCAAGTGTTAACTGGCAAACAGCGACGTTTACTAAAACCAGTTTCTATTCTCACTTTCGTGTTTTGGCTGTTGTTTTGAATGCATATTGATTCAAAGATTAAAGCAGAAAGTAAATTTACGTGCTCACCAGTGGCCAGCCGAGCAAAGCGGGAATAGCACCCTATAGCATAGTTGTAGTTGTTAGTTATAGTAGCATAGTTGATAAGGCAGGGCACAGCGAAATAACATCCCGCTCGAATGTGGAGCAGCCCATCTGGGTAAGTACCTCCGCCTCGCAAAAGACCACAGCCATAATAACACTACTACTTGCTCTGTAGTGTTATTGTTCCTGGTGGTGAGCAAGGTCGCCAGAGCTCCCGAGGATGCGTTGTGTTGAGAGCGAGGGAATTTGTTCCTTCAGCTGTCAACACGGCGAATCCTCAAATATATCAAGAATCGGCAACGCTCATGTTACTCCTTTGGAGTTGCATGCGTCTATAGGCTGCGGTGTCCGCTTACCATCAGGCGGGCCGTACGATTGTTTGCCACTGTCGCTGTATTAAAAAAAAAGTATCCTATGCCACAAAACAGATAGGAACAGAAGTCAATCACATGTATGTACCTCACTTTTCATGCCTACTCTCGGCGTTCGCTCTAGGGTTGTCAACTATAACTTATGCACAAACAACTATCGTGGTATGGCACTCGCTCGTATCTAGTTTTGTGATTTATTGTTGAGAATGAAACGGGAAGAATGGAAATATAAATTAATACTGACTAAAATATTTTATTTAAACTATAATACAATATATAAAAAACTAAGTACTTATAGTAAAATCAGACCTTATAGGCATTTTTTAAGTCATACTTTACCCGAATTTGATTTGGCATTTCTTAATTCGATTTTAGAAATGCATACTTATCTAAATTACTTAATACGTTTACTAAATAAATAAATAAATCAATAAATAAATAAATAAATATAAGGGGACAATCTTACACAAATCGAGCTAGTCCCATAGTATACAAATACAAATACAAATACAAATTATTTATTCTGCAAATAGGCCACAAGGGCACTTTTACATGTCAAACGGTAGTTTACAATAAAAATAATAATCATACAATAAAAGATTATAATCTAACACAATAATAATTTAAAATTTGCACATTAACGACTGATATAACAACACACTAAATGTCACAAAGTAAATGAAAACAAAACAAAATACGACCATTACATTCGATTAGAATAAGGTCTGTGCATTAACAGAAAGTTAATGATATTAATTCAGTATTCCAGAGATGTATAAGGTCTCTGAGCGTCCAAATACAATCAATAATTATTCAATGTTCGTAGAGATGTATACGGTCTCTAAGCGTCAAACAAAACAATAAAAAAAAGGAATATTAATGTAATATTGTCAGTGATGTACATGGTCAATAACAATAAAACGTGTCAAGATCGGAATGATGTCTCTCGTCAATACGATAATAATAAAATAACACTAAGTAGTATTTAAGAAGTTGGGTACTATGCCCTTGCAAGCATGAACAGTCCGGACTCCACAAACAGCACCCGATCACGAGTATGACGCATATCTCAGCCATCGCCTCCCTCAACCATATGTTAGGGAAGGTGGCGACCCGATCAACGACGCCACCGTAAGCAAAGCCCTTTAAGCGAGCATGACATATTCAAGCCACCGGACAATGTTAAAAAGCAAAGATTAATAAGCGACTTGCTCGGCGAGAAACAGCATTACGTGCTCTCTTCTTACATAAAATGGAACAATTATTTCAGGTAGATACTTATAATGTGTATTTAGGTATATTCCTAATAGAATTAGCCTACTACTGGCTTAAAGGCATTTTTGTCGTTTAAGAAATCGTTGACAGTATAATACGCCTTGCTTAGCAAATTACTTTTAACATGAGACTTAAATTGACTGAACGGTAAATTAACAATTTCGGTGGGTATTTTATTATGAAAACGTATGCAGTTCCCCACGAACGACGTGCTAACCTTGCGGAGACGACTGGCCTTCACTGCGATCTTGTTTTTACTTCTGGTGTTGTAGTCGTGGATATCGCTGTTGAGTTTGAACTCGTGAAGGTTTTTTCGCACATACATGATATTCTCAAGAATGTATTGGCATGCTACAGTAAGAATGTTTGCCTCCTTAAATTTGTACCTGAGAGATTCTCGAGCTTTTAGTTCGTATATGGAACGTACAGCGCGTTTCTGTAGCACGAATATGGTCTGGATATCAGCTGCTTTCCCCCACAACAGTAAGCTCAGTAAGGCTTGTGTTATGGGTACTAGACGACGATATATATAATAGATAGAAATACTTAAATACATAGAAAACATCCATGACTCAGAAACAAATATTCATGCTCATCACACAAATTTTTGCCCTTACCGGGATTCGAACCCAGGACCTCTTGCTTCGTGGGCAGGGTCACTACCAACTAGGCTAAAGCGGTCGTTTAATATGATACTGTTTTGAATTAAACTAAAAGTAGACTAAAAAAATATTTTCTGTTCTAGACACATGTAAGTATAAAGGCAGAATAGGCAGATTACAGAACTTTTAGATTTAACCTCATTCGCGATTGCTACTGGGATACAACATTTTACGTTTGTCAATTTTCACTATCGAAAATCCCTAATAACTTCTAAGCGGATTACCCTAGTTACACAATTTCCATTGGCCTATATGTTTTAGACTTAAACTTATTAAATGACACTAAAAACAACGCAATATCTACACAAACAAAAAAACATGTTTTCAACTTACGTAAGGAAATTACCTTACAAAAATTTAGTTTCTTCGTTTAGTACTGATTCAAAATAGGAGACTAAGTATTAAATAAATCGATCTTCGATAAATTCTTCGGGGGCCGGGGCGGCGCGCTTACCTCCTACCTAATTGTTATGCAGGGCTATCATGCGACGGCGCGCGAACTGTCTCGATTTTTCTCGCACTGTCCATCTCTTTCTTATAAGAACACTTAGAACAAGACATATAGTGCGAGAAAAGTGAAAGTGCGGCCGTCGCATGATATACTAGAAGTGCTATTCTGTGTAAAACGAACCATCGAAATACAAGCAGATACGTAGGTACTTACCTCTCTGAAACCACAGGTAACTTAAAAAACGACAATTCACCATTTAATGTTGAATTTAAACAACCGTCCACTGAACAGTTATAAGTAATAACTTTACTTTGTTGCTATATTATTGCACAACAGACGCGTCTCAAGCGGATGGCACTCGCGCTCGCAATGGTCCGAACTGGTCTGAGATATCGTGTAGGTGAACAGTGTCTATGTGTGCGTTACTCGAGCGCACTTAGTATGTAGATTGATTTCTGTTCCTATCTATTTTGTGCCTATGCTGCCGAATTTAACTAGCTTTCAAGAAATAAAAACTGCTTTTTTATACTAATTCTGTGTTTTTATCCGTATTAACATTTAATATCATGGTCTGGGTAAGTTTTATTTTGGTCTATTGTGGAATTAAATGAGAAAACGACGCGATTGTGGAAATAAAAGTTTAATGGTATTACTATGAGTCTATGGAACACTGGCTGGAAAACACGACAAAACACTGCACTAATAGTTAAATCTATTGTAAACAAACATGGAAAACTGTAAACCCCGGCTATTGGCTCAGTCTGAAATAGATAACTAATTAGGATAACCAATTAATAGTTAAAATGTATGCGCGTCGTTACAAGCTCAGCGGTGGACTGATTCGCGGAATATGACCGCCGCCCGAAATTGGGCGCGTGCCGCGCGAATGTGAACCTTATGGCTTTAGGGCGCGAAGTTTGAATAACGGCTGAGTGGCCGGTTAGTGCGCGTGGAATGGAGCGTAGGAGAAGTATTTACCATATACTCCCCCTCTAGTATAGGAGAACGACCTCGTTCCTGGACTAGCTTGTTGTACTTCTCCCTCAAGCGTCCACGACGTCGCTTAGGAATGACAGGAGCTTGTAGGATGTAAGGGTCAGCTACCCTATTACGATCAACGAAAACCTCAACGGGCTTCGCTACTGAGGCAACAACTAAACGTGTCGGTGCTCCCCCTGGCTGGAAGATATCCGCACAGTCTGAGGAGGCTAGCGCAAGCGTGTCTCGATCACGTCGTAGCTGTGGGCCTTCGTCGTCCCGCAGAACATCAGCAGCGGCGCAGGACAATCGCTGTGTGTCACCTTCAGATCGTAATAGGTACTCACGACGACGACCGTCATCAGAAAAATGCCACAATCTGCGATAGAAATCGATTGAAATTGCGGCGGTCACTATGAAATCAATGCCGAGTAGGGTTTCATTACCTCTGGCCTCAGGAAGAACTATAAACGGAGTTCTGATTACTTTACCTTCTAAACATACATCTAAAGTAGTCGTGAGAACGTCTAGTTCGCGCGGGTGTCCGTCGGCGAGCTTGATCAATTTTCGAGCCGGTTGAAAGGAGTGACCCTTGCGGAGGAGAAGCATGTATAAACTGTGACCGGCAATGCAATGTTTCGCTCCGGTATCTACAAGTGCCGTGCCACGCGAACCCAAAATGTTAATATCCAAAATAGGTCGAAGTATGCGACGTGACTCGTAATCTGAACTTGTATCGGCGCGCGACGAGGTAGTACAGAAATTGCCTTGAACATTGTTTACATTATGGTCAGTTATATAAGTATAAACATCCTCCTCGACATACTCGATATTTACATTAGTCTCATTTGAGGTTACATTGTAAAAGCTGTAAAAACATTGATCTGTATTACAATTTGCACAATTATCGCGCGTAACGTTTTTCGCACCGCATTTATAACATGAAACTGGATTTAGCATGTTCGACTCATCCATGCCCGTTAACTTATGACAGTGGCCACGCTCATGTCCGTAGTTTTTACAATACACACAAAACGGGCGCGCACGGCTCGGTCCGGCGGTCGGCGTAGGTATCGGCGGGCCGCGCATTGCCGGTGAGCTGCCGCTGGACGCTGTAGGTATCGGCGCGCGCTGCGGCGGCGGCGTCGGCGGCGCTCTGCCCGCCGCGCTGGCAGGCGCGGGCGCGGCGCGCGCTCGCGGCGCCGTGACGATAGGCCCCGTTGTAGTCTCAGGTTCAGAGACGTTCTGTGCACTTTGCTTCTTCGCGAAACGAACACGGATGGTATCTTCAATCATATGTGCTTTGGTTAGCAGCTCTTTAAAAGTAGAAAACTCTTCTCGCCTTAATGTCTTTGTAATCTTGACATTGAGCAAACTATAAATCATATCTAGTTGTGCTTTGGCGGATAAATCACCCGGTGGAAGGCGGGAAAGTAGGGCGCGGCTTCTTGCAACGAATATGTCAGTTCGTTCATCGTCACCCTGTTCAGAGCTAAATAATTCTCTGTAGATGGTCGACTCGGAGCGGCGGTCGCCAAAAGCGTCGCGTAGGTATGTTAGGGCCTCGTTCCATGTGGTAACTTCGGCACGCACACTTTGCCACCAAGTCGCCGCTTCGTTAGTTAACAATATCGACATACCTTTCAACGCGATCTCATCTGATATATTGGCGGCTTCTTTATAAGATTCGATAGCGTCTATAAATGCCTCAACATCATCGGAGTGTCCAGAGTACCGGGATGTGCAGGTCGCGAAGGTGCCGGCCGGCGGTGGAGCCTCGCCCGCTGAGGAACTCGGCGACGCGCTGGGCCGCCGGGCGGGGGTTGACGACCTTGTCGTCAACTGCTCCAACCGTTCAAATACGCGATCGCATAATTGTGCTTGCGACTGCTGTATCGTCGACAACAGAAAGGCGAATTTCGCTTGAGACATTGCGATGCTGTCGTTGCCTGCTTCATCATTACGCTCGTTTGATGATTGCCGTCGTTTGTTTCGCGGCATTTTCACTAAAGTTATTCTCTTTGCACTGTTCAACACTTTCACTCAGTCATATAGGTATTCTGCCCGCACTTGGGACGCCATTTATTGTGGAATTAAATGAGAAAACGACGCGATTGTGGAAATAAAAGTTTAATGGTATTACTATGAGTCTATGGAACACTGGCTGGAAAACACGACAAAACACTGCACTAATCGTTAAATCTATTGTAAACAAACATGGAAAACTGTAAACCCCGGCTATTGGCTCAGTCTGAAATAGATAACTAATTAGGATAACCAATTAATAGTTAAAATGTATGCGCGTCGTTACAAGCTCAGCGGTGGACTGATTCGCGGAATATGGCCGCCGCCCGAAATTGGGCGCTTGCCGCGCGAATGTGAACCTTATGGCTTTAGGGCGCGAAGTTTGAATAACGGCCGAGTGGCCGGTTAGTGCGCGTGGAATGGAGCGTAGGAGAAGTATTTACGATAGGTCTTATTTTTAAGGCGAAAATAGGTGACTACGGGGGTTTGAAATGCAAGTTTTAGTATGGGCGCGTGTCAGCCTGCATTTCCCCTTATATATAAATTCTAAACGCAAATTATGCAACTCCCTGCGAGATATCAACATTCACGTAATTTAAAGTCCTAATGCAGTCTACTTAATGTGTGAAATTCAATTCAAAATTCAAAATTCAAATATTTATTCTGCAAGTAGGCCTCAAGGGCTCTTTCGCATGTCTGAGCTTACAAATTCAATAAATTAATTAACATTACATGAGGGCACATAATTCCCGAGAGATGTATAGAGTCTCCGGTTCCATTATATCACAATAATCTTAATAATAAGGAGATGTAATGTCTCCAGCGTCAAAATGAAATACAATAATAATAATGGAGATGTAAAGTCTCCAGCATCAAATAAAATAAAATAAGTAAGATATAAAGAGTCCCTGTTGAAGTGAAGTGTTGAAGTGTTGATTGCAGTAATTTTCGTATCATACAGCCTTCGTTCGTACCGTATGCTGTTATCTTTCACAATTTGCTATTTGACAGTTAAATACTAGCTTTCTCTGTGAGTAGTAGACATTGCAAATCGGTTAAAAAATGAAAAAAAGAAGTTTCCAAAATCCATTAACCAGCTCACAAAATTTCACGAGAGTCGGTTAAGAAATGTGATCTTGAGAGGAGAACAGCCGGACCGGCGGACGAAAGAATTTAGGCCAAGCTAAAGCGGACAACTTCGTTCGCTTCACTCGCTCGTTCCATTAGTTGCGCTCACTCGTTCTGGCGCGTTAGGCAAGGCAGCGTTAGAGTGAGTTCGCGCGATCAATAAAAAAACAAGTGCGAGTCGGACTCACCCACCGAAGGCCGTACTTTTAATTACATGTATAGTTTTTAGATTTTTCTCTGTAGGTACTTTTGTATAATAAGACGATATTACTCGAGAGTGTCGAAATATACGTTTTTGCGGCAAAAACGGCCGTATCTCTTTTTTTACGTTAACTTAGAAGTTTTTTTTTTCTTGGCTTCAAGGGACAATAGACTTAACTTCATGGTTTTAATTTCAACTCGATACCTCCACGCGTTCCTGAGATAAAGGGTCTTAACAGAGAGACAGACCGACAACAAAGCGATCCTATAACGGTTCCGTTTTTTCCTTTTGAGGTACGGAACCCAAAAATGATTTCAATATAAGTTAAGCGAGATAGACCCCTGTGTAGACGCATTGTCTAACTTGCAGGTTGGCAAACAGTCACTTTGGATGTAGATTCCTATCGCACTAATGTTTGTGTGTCGTAATCGGCTAACAGCGATTTACATGTGATTCGAATTCACGCAAGATACTCTCATCACTGGCGTAGTGGGTTACTAAGTGAATTGTGTTTACACGCTTCAATTTGAAGTGTTTGAATCTAGAAAGAATGGAAAACAATCAACATAAGATTGAGTACGTTGACTAGGTGTAAACATAGCTCCAAATTCAAATATTTATAGTGCAAATAATCTTTTACATGTCAGTGTTGTACAAATACATGCGCAACTGTATAACTATTAGTGTCACTGTAGCGGCAGAGCTTACGAGGTGGTACCCCGTTCGCGTTCTCGGCTTTTTTTATCGGGTGTTTCCCGTTCGCCCGATCGTGCGACCAATCACCGATTGATTGAGTCCAGTGAGATATTTTCCTCAAAGAAATCCCATTGGGCCGATTGACCGATCGACCAATCAGACTTGTTAGGTGTGACTGCGAGGCCTGTCGGAGCAACAACCCATCCATCAACTACGGGACTGGCCACGCGATCGCTTGCCATCCACTTTTCTAACCACCAACTTAAACAGGTTGCCTGGTAAACGCTACAACCATCAAAACCATATCAGCCGAATTACGTCCACCGCTGGACATAGCCCCCCTCCAAAGAGTGCCAAAGTGACCGGCCCTGCGCCACCCGCGTCCAGCGGACTCCTGCGACCAACACGCGTCCAGGCTACAATATGAATATACTATAGGGGACAATAGGTAGTCACATGTAAAATATACATAAGAAATGTGGCTACATTTTGAACGAACAATAATTGCACTAGCAACATAACTAGCCGATTATATGAATGGGTTTGACCCCCGATGTCAAACTGTGCCACTGAGAGATGACGAGGTCGAAAGTGCTTCATGATTTGACAGAAAAGGCCTGCTTGAGATATGCCAGCAAGGTTATATAGTATATTTATACAAAATGTTCAGAGAAAGTGTAAAAAGTACCCAAGGAGTAACTACCCTGGTTTTATAGGTTAGTAAATGAATATGTAATCAATCATTAATTAAACGAGTATACATACTTAAGGACGCTTTCCACCAACGAGGCGATGCAAGATGTTCCGTGTTAGCGTAAATTGTCTTGTCATCTGACTTACGTAAGTGTGTCAAGTAGCCCTAATTTGACTTGCAAGAAATCAAGTAAAAAACAGTGGCAGAGCGCTTATACAAGCCACCAGCTTGCCTAAAATGTTATATAGCTACTCTAAACTCATTCATGACTTTTTCTTGTTCCGAGTTGCGCATCAAGCATTTTCACACCGTCACTGCTAAACATGCACATACATAATAATAAGTTACTGACAAAAAAATAATTTTTGGTACAAGCTTTTATTGCCGACTGTACTTTTCTGTATACCATACCATCATCAGCTACTCATTGAGACGATTCTAACGAACCCAAACTCAACGGGGTTACGTCGGTTAAGTATTGAAGACCCATGGCCTGCACGTTCTGTCTCCATCATCAGATCAGCTCGATGGTACCATAGTATTGAATTGTCATCCAAACTATACTTATACCCAAAATTTCAGCTCAATCGGTCACCGGGAAGTGGGTCAAATTTAACTCGCAAGATTTGGTCCATACTAACAGGGGAAGTTAAATAAAAGCTTGTAAAAAGTATAATTCTAATTATACTTTGTACGGTTCCGAGGGTAAAACGGTACTCTATTACTGAGACCCTTCTGTCCGTCCGTCTGTGCGTCCGTCACCAGGCTGTATCAGGACCGGTCGTTGCGGCACAGGTGAGAGGCTTATGTCCAGCAGTGGACGTCTTTCGGCTGATATACTGGTACTTCCCCAGTGGAGCTGCTCAAATGAGCGAGACGCCATTCAACTGTGCTGACCTCTCTAGAATAATAAATGGTATGGCACCAAGACTAGTAAAGTATTATAATTAATCAGAATATTGACTGCCAACTCGCAGACGTTAGCCGCCCCTCCAACCGTCAAAAGTCGATGCATAAATCTATCGGCTTTCATTTGACGTGTGTTTCGACTTCAAAAATGAAAGGTAGCACGTAATGTGAGGTCGCCTGTTATATGCCTCGCGGGTCATCGAGCGTCACTTACAATCAACGATGTTGGATACATTGAGAAAACTAATTACAGTAATTACGCTTTGAGAATAACTAGGTTTCCGTTTAATTTTACGACCTTGTCCGAATGTTGCAAAAGTCGTGTCTATTTTAATATCATTTCATACAAATCCAACGATCGAAAAATATGATTACCCATACCTATAGGTATGATAAGACAGGGTCAAGCAGAAGTCCCACTGGAACCCGCTTCCGCGGCCTTCTGCCAATACTGACACAACTGCTGATCTGTTGATACAGATTACCTACCCTGATGGGTAGGTATGACTATTATTGATGACGAAATTTACTTGTCACGTCCCAGAGTCGTAAGTAGTTTTAAGTAGGTTGACGTCAAAAATATTGTAAAGTATATATTTCTCGCCTCAGTCAGTCTGTCGTGATAAATACTACATTTTTTTTTCAAACTATTTATCATCAACATCAGACGAAAGACGTCCTGCTGAACATAGGCCTCCCCCAAAGAGTGCCACAATGACCGGTCCTGCGCCACCCGCATCCCGCGCAATCCCGCGACCTTTACCAGGTCATCCGGCGCCTTCCGGTACCTAAGTGGTCGCCACACGAGAACCTTTCCGCCCCAACGGCCATCGGTTCTACGTGCAATGTGCCCTCGGCTAAGTTTATTAGTTTCGGAGTGCTATATGCAAGGGAGAATCAATTGAAGAAGTTGATGCAACAAAATTCTTAGGCATTACTGTAGACCGCCATTGTAATTGGAAATGTCATGTAGACAGTATTTGTACAAAGTTAGAAAGATTTACATTTGCCTTAAGGTGATTGAAACGTGTTGCCGGTGAAAAAGTTGCCCTCACCGCATACCACGGTTATGTTGCGTCCATGTTACGATACGGTCTCATTATTTGGGGTAATTCTAGCAGCGTTAAACATTTATTTATTTGCCAAAATAAATGTGTGCGAGCCTTAAGTGGAGTAGGACGTTTAGAATCATGTAGACCACTCTTTAAGAAGTTTAACCTTTTAACCCTCACCGGTTTGTATATCTGGGAGGCTGGCATATTTGTATGGTCCAATCCAAATTTATACTCGATTGTGAAAACTAACTCTAAACTTAGAATAAGAGATCCAGCAAAATTAATAGCTCCACAGTGTAAAAGTGCTCTCCAGAGAAATAATTGTCATGCAATGTGTATAAAGACTCACATACCACTAGTAATAAGACAATTGCCGACATTAACCAAATTTAGAAAAGAATTATTTATATGGTTGAAAGAAAAATGTTTCTATACAATGAATGAATTTTTTGAAAGTAATTAATAACATTTAATGAAATAATTATTTGACATTAATTAATTGATATCTAATGTATTGTAGGTTTAAATTGAATGTAATAAGCTTGTGACAACATAATTTTTGCATGCTGGAATAAGCTAAGTGTGTTGGACAACTTCACATCTTGACATCTCATGTGAGCTTTATATAACCGCACTTAAAGCAAATAAATCAGATTTCATTTCATTTCATTTCATTTCATTTCATTTCTTACTATTTATATGGCAAGAATTTTACCGAATTTCCAAGCAACAGTATGAAATGAGTAAATTACGCCGCTAAACTTATCGTGTTACCAGCATGCGTTTTTCTATAACTCTTCTTCTCTCTCTGCAAGCCTGAAGATGCAAATCACTACATAGTATAAAACAAAGTCACTTCCCGCTGTCTGTCACTATGTATGCTGCTTAGATCTTTAAAACTATACAACGGATTTTGATGCGGTTTTTTAAGTAGGTAGATAGAGCGATTCAAGAGGAAGTTTTATATGTTTTTAATATATAGTACCCGTGCGAAGCCAGGGCGGGTCGCTAGTTTGTAAATATAATATTTATTTAACGTTGACCATACCAAAGCCATCGGTGACGATGTCATTTCCCCTGTCCCCAAAAACAGCTCTAACAAACATCGTGACGGAATCGTATCGTATCAGGTAAAAGCTCCCGCGCAAACAACATTTCGCAAGCCATCGATGATAGCTGGATTTAATTAATAGAAAATGATCAACAGACGGGCGGTGGTTTGTTTGTTTATTAATTAACTTCTTTTTTGTTACTGATCATTCATGATCGTGGTCGAGAGTCGTGAGCTATTGCCACTTGACTGGCATACCGTCTGCTAAACATTATGTGTATGAACATTATGAATACACTAGGTCACAAAACTTGTAAGCTGATGACCTATAGCTGGGTTCTGTATACATTTTGACGTGATTTCTTTTTCTTTCTGTTGTATTAATAAATTGATTATATGTTTATTAATTAGTTATATATACGCGGGAGTCCGCTGGATGCGGGTGGCTCAGGACCGGTCTTTGTGGCACTCTTTGGGGGAGGCCTATTTCCAGCAGTGGAAATCTTTCGGCTGATATGATGATGATGAAGATATATCATCATCCTCCTAGCGTTATTCCCGGTAATGCCCCTAAAGGAGCCCGGGTCCGCTTTGACACCTAATCCCAAGATTTGGCATAGGCACTAGTTTTACGAAAGCGACTGCCATCTGACCTTCCAACTCATAGGGAAAACTAGACCTTATTGGGATTAGATCGGTTTCCTCACGATGTTTTCCTTCACCGAAAAGCTAACGGTAAATACTCCGTACATTAGATCCGAAAAACTCATTGGTACGAGCCGGGATTCGAACCCACGACCGCCGCTATGATGATGATAAAGATATATACGGACCAAAAACTAACAGTATGGATTCGAGGTAAGCAAATAAATATACCGACACCAGAAAATTATTACGAAGATGTTTGTGGTTAACTCATGTCATTATTACTCAAAAAAAATACATCAAACAGGAAACGAATTAGGAAGACCGTCTCCAATGAAGTCATCTCAAAATCAGATAAATCTTTCGTAGAGGAACCCAGATAAAAAAATCTCTAAAATCATTTCGCTTGATTCGAGATAATTCACCATCTCTTAATTAATTTATTGGTTCAAGAATGTCGTCACTGAGAGTAGGTACCCATATATTTTTGATGTCTATCTATGTAACCCTGCCGTTAACTCTCTCCCCGATTGGCGCGGCCTGTGGTGGCGGTCAATAGTACCTAACTTAATAGCTGTCAAGCTATTGTCACAATTACTATTGACAACGACCGCAGGACGGGCCTGTCTGATGCTAGCCTTACACGCAATCTTCGAAGCAAGTGGAAAGAATTGCCAAACATATTTAAAAAAATAGAACTGTGTAACGCCCGCGCTTACAGCCCTTCTGGTTTCGCGCGCAAATTACATTCGTTCGCGCGTCCATCCGGGTACTCGCTGCCAGATGTCAACCGCGCGGCCCGCGCCCCGCGCTGCCCGCGCCCCGTACCGACGCCCGCGCCGCCCCGCGCGTCATGTTTTTAGCTAGTCCGAGAGAGTTCGCACAGCGCGTCGTACAGAGCTAACTCAATTCGCTTATTTCCATGGCCCTAACTTTCTAATGTTTACTTTTTGTACCTGCTGACTGTATTATTGTGTATTTGATGTTTGTGATTAATTAAAGTATTACAACCATCTGCCGCCCGAGCACACGGAAGCGCTCGACGCGTTTTTACGTAGCAGAGCGGCCCAGTTTGCTAACGAGGGACCTCCTACAGACTTCGCCGTCCATAAAATCAAGGTAAGTGATAATCAGGAGCCTCTCGCCTCGCCTCCCTACAGGTTGTCGCCGCCGAAGAAGGAAGCTCTGGGAAAAGAGCTGCAACAGCTACTCAGCGCCGACGTCATCGAGGAATGCGAATCCCCGTGGGCCTCGAACGTCGTCCTGGTGAAGAAGAGGAATGGGAGCTACAGGCTTTGCGTTGACTACCGCAAGCTCAACGCGGTCACGGAGCCTGACCGCTACCCTCTTCCCAGGATCGAGGATGTCCTCCACGCCGCAAAGACATCCAAGTACATGACCACGCTGGACTTACGTTCGGGCTACTTTCAGGTGGGTGTTGACCCGGACCATAGGGACCTCACCTCATTCACGACACCTTTGGGCACCTTCAGGTTCAAGCGTATGCCCATGGGCCTGCGTAACTCTGGAGCGACCTTCCAGAGGTTGATCGACCGGTTCAAGTCCAACTTACCGGGTATCACTCTGGTTGCATATTTAGACGACCTGCTGGTGCTATCCGAGGAATCATTCGAGAAGCACCTCGCTGATTTGGAGGCTGTGTTCGATCGCCTAGCAATGTTCAACTTGCGGGTGAATCGTGAGAAAAGCCACTTCGCGAGGGAGTCCGTCAAGTTCCTCGGCCATGTCATCGTGCCAGGTGGTATTCACGTCGACCCGGATAAGACCTCCGCCATAGACAACATGCCGCCTCCTCAGAATGTGAAACACCTGAAGTGCTTTCTGCAAACCTCGAGCTGGTTCAGACGCTTCATACCTGGTTATGCTGAGATCAGTGCGCCCTTGACCGCTTTGCTAAAGAAGGTGAGTACGTGGAGATGGGGCCCTGAACAGCAGAGCGCCTTCGATACGATCAAGTCACTCCTCGTGTCAGCGCCGATCCTTCGTCAGGCTGACGAGACGAAGCCGTTCGTCCTCAGGACTGACAGTAGTGGGTACGCTCTCGGAGCAGCTTTGCTTCAGGGGGAGGGGACTGATGAACGACCCGTCGAGTACGCCAGCCGTCTCCTCACGGCGGCGGAGAAAAACTACAATACATCAGAACGCGAAGCCCTGGCAGTCGTATGGGCTGTTTCGAAGTTCCGAGGGTACATCGATGGAGCAGACGTGGTGGTGAAGTC
Organism: Epinotia demarniana; assembly: GCA_945867215.1. Lineage (NCBI taxonomy): Eukaryota > Metazoa > Arthropoda > Insecta > Lepidoptera > Tortricidae > Epinotia > Epinotia demarniana. Next base: position 1,614,321 of record OX244273.1, on the reverse strand, counting down.
AGATCACCAACCTCTCAGGTGGCTTATGAGCTTGAAGTCACCGAGTGGTCGCCTAGCCAGGTGGGCACTCAGTCTCCAAGAGTACAACCTCAAAATTGAGTACACACCAGGTAAGGCAAACGTGATCGCGGACACGCTGTCACGTCCAACGTGCCCTACAGACGCTGACTGCGACCTATGCCTGACCGTAGTGGACCTGCCCTCTCGTAGCCCCAAGGATGTCCGGGAGAACCAGCTAAAGGACCCCGATGTGCTTAAAATCGTCGATGCGATGGAATCCGACGACCCGTTTAGGGGGAGAGCATGGGCCGATAAAGGGTATGTTGTGACCGATGGTGTATTGTACCGTTACGGCCCCGAGAACGTGGAGAATGATGACGCGAGCTTGGTGGTACCGGAACATGAGCGCAAGGACGTGCTGGCCGAGTACCACGATGCTCCTACAGCTGGTCATTTCGGTGTAGAGCGGACATTGCAGCGCCTCGTTGGTAAGTATTATTGGCCCGGAATGAGGGCCTTCGTTACTCAGTATATAAGGAACTGCGGGGCGTGCCAGCGTTATAAGGCAGATACGCGTAAACCCGCCGGTCTGCTACAAGTCCCAGCCACATCGCGCCGATTCGAAGTACTTGCGGTAGACCTGTTCGGACCGCTGCCGGAGACGCCTTCTGGCAATAAGTGGATACTTATTCTGGAGGATACGTGCACCAGGTGGGTAGAATTGTTTGCTCTTCCCTCAGCCACAGCTGAAGAATGCGCTAAGACTCTGGTGAACGAGGTGTATCTGCGATACGGAGTCCCCAGGAGGCTTATCAGCGACAACGGCGTTCAGTTCGTAAGCGAGGTGATGCAGCAGACCTGTCACGTCATGGGCATCAAACAGTCTCTCACCTCGTACTACCATCCGGATTCGAACCCCGTTGAACGCAAGAATCGTGATTTGAAGCCTCAACTGGCCATTCTGGTAGGTAAGGATCATGACACCTGGGATGTGCATCTCCCCGCGATACGGTTCGCTATGAACTCCGCAGTCACAGCAAGTACTGGCCATTCGCCTGCATATTTGAATTACGGTCGCGAAATGCGCGCCCCAGCTGACGTTTTATCAGACATGCGAGCGGTGTTAGAGAGCGATAATGTAGTCGTCTCAATAACCCCGTTCCTCAACAAGCTGTCTACCGTGCTACTCGATGCACGTGACATACACGAGAAAGCCCAGACAGCGCAGAAGAAGTTCGCAGACGAGCATCGCCGGCCGGCTCCGGACTACAACGTAGGAGACCTGGTATTGTTAAAAACCCAAGGTTCCAACGACACGAGCAGAGGTCAGACGCCAAAGTTTATACCCCGCCGCGATGGGCCATATAGAGTCCGAGAGATCGTCGGTTGTACGACCTATGCCTTAGAGCGCATTAGTGACGGCGTTATGTTAGGGAGATATCACGTTTCGTTACTTACTCCGTTCGTTGGCCCCGTCCAAGCTCCTGTCCAGGAGAAGCGTAAGAGGGGGAGACCTCGTAAGGCTAACCCAGCCTCCGGGACGCAACGCCTGGGTTAGAGGGGGAGGGTGTAACGCCCGCGCTTACAGCCCTTCTGGTTTCGCGCGCAAATTACATTCGTTCGCGCGTCCATCCGGGTACTCGCTGCCAGATGTCAACCGCGCGGCCCGCGCCCCGCGCTGCCCGCGCCCCGTACCGACGCCCGCGCCGCCCCGCGCGTCATGTTTTTAGCTAGTCCGAGAGAGTTCGCACAGCGCGTCGTACAGAGCTAACTCAATTCGCTTATTTCCATGGCCCTAACTTTCTAATGTTTACTTTTTGTACCTGCTGACTGTATTATTGTGTATTTGATGTTTGTGATTAATTAAAGTATTACAACCATTATAACTGTTTATTTCTTTGAAAAAAAAAACCATGATTTTGTGTGCGTTCAATGCTGATGGGAAGTTTACGGCAATAATTAAACAATAGAACCTTATTTTACGAGTTAACTAATTGTATCCGCGGGTCCGTTTGCGTAGAACTTAAAGAGCGGTTAGAAGTATTAAGGTCGAAAAACATGAGAGCTCCCGAGGATGCGTTGTGTTGAGAGTGAGGAAATTTGTTCCTTTAGCTGTCAACACGGCGAATCCTCAAACATATCAAGGGTCGGCAACGCCCATTTAACTCCTTTGGAGTTGCATGCGTCTGGCTCACATAATAAATCTATCTTTTGAGCAAGGCTGTTTTCCTGATGATCTAAAGCTATCTATAGTGAAACTGGTATACAAAAAAGACAACAAGACTCTGATGAATAACTACCGGCCCATCACTCTTATACCAATTATATCAAAAATCATAGAAAAAGCCATGTTCAAACGCTTATCATCTTTTTTAAACTCCATCTTAAACAACAACCAATATGGTTTTCGTAAGGGTACCTCAACCACGCTAGCATGCTTTAACCTTATGTAGTTAGTAAGCGATTCAATAAACAATAAAATTCCCGAAGCAGCTATATTTTTAGACCTAAGCAAGGCTTTTGATTTTGTCAATCATTCGCTCCTGCTAAAAAAACTAAAGAGCTATGGAATAAGAGGGAACGCTTATAATTGGATAAAAAGTTACCTCTCGGATCGGTATCAGTCTACGGAAATACAAAATATAGAAAACGGAGAACTTATATCAAAGAGGTCACAATACAACCACAATAGCTGTGGAGTACCCCAGGGGAGTATAAATAAACGCCTCATATAAATAAACGACTTACCACGACATATTAAACACAAATGCATAATGTTTGCTGATGACACGACTTTAATAATTAAGTCAGACAATATAAATAATCTTAATCGTGATATACATGACGCTCTTGCAGATATTATTGACTGGTTTGATAAAGATAATCTGAAATTAAATATACCAAAAACTAACATTATGCAATTTAGTTCATCCAAAAATACTGACATTGACCTTAATGTAAATTATAACAATAATCAAATTAACGAAGTCGAAACAACAAAATTTCTTGAAACCTATATTTTCAAATTTTGTAATTGGAAATTTCATGTTGCCTCCGTCTGTGAGAGACTGGATAACTAAGAGACTTAGCACTAACAGCTTACCACGGCTATGTGTCCTCTATACTCAGCTACGGCTTGATTATCTGGAGTAACTCCGTAGAGGGCCAAAATGTATTTCTGGTCCAGAAAAAATGTGTAAGAGCCGTGTGTAATACTCACTACTTAGAACCATGCAGGCCTGTATTTAAAGTAATAAAAGTTTTACCACTTCCATGCTTGTACATTAAGCAAATGTGCATCTTTGTGAGTGAACACCCTGAATATTTTGATAAACAGAGCACCTTCTATCCTAGATCGACTAGGTATGGAAGCAAATTGTTCTTGCCACGTTCTAGAGTAAAGCTTCATAAAAACAATTCATACTGTAAGGCTATCCAAATCTATAATAATTTACCCAATTTCATTAAAGAGTGCCCCACAAATAGGTTTAAAGGAATGCTTACTGAATGGCTGCTGGATAAATGTTTTACTCGGTCAAAGACTATCTTGCCTTTAAGCTTTTTTATTATTATTTCTTAATCAGTATATATACAATACAATACAAATATTCTTTATTGCTCACCAGACATAGTAAAAAAATAAAAAAGAGGTAAGTTAAACATAAACAATGGTAGACAACAGGCGGTCTTATCGCTAAAAAGCGATCTCTTCCAGACAACCTTTGGGTGGTGGAGACGATGCAAGAAAAGATAAGATTTGAGTAGGTGAAAACAGAAAATAAGAACAACTTAACTATAAGAAAGACTATACACTTACATAAATACATATATATATAAATCTACATACACATACAATAACTAAATGTCATAGAAACAGTATCACTTACAGCCGAAAACAAACAGCACACACCAAGTAGGAATGACTAGTTACGGAAGAGATAAATAGTAATCCTTAAGTCGAGTTTTAAAAAATGGGAAGAGACTTAGCACGTCTAATCTCAATAGGCAAAGAATTCCACAATCGAACAGCTCGAAAAGTAAAAGAATTGTTGTAAAATTTAGAGTTTGATTGAGGAACCCTCAGAAGCAACATCTGAGCACACCTTGCAGAAGCAAGAAATTTAAAGCGTTCCTTTAGGTAGCGGGAGGTTGCAGGGTTAAAAAGAATTCCATAAAGGTGGGCGAGAATGTGAGAGTTACGTCTGTATCGGATATTAGCCACTTGAGTTGCGAACGGAAACTGGATACGTGGTCATATTTGCGTAACCCAAATATGAACCTGATACATAAGTTTTGAATACGCTCAAGCTTGTTAAGTTGCTCCTCAGAGAGATCAATATAGGACACGTCAGCATAATCCAAAATAGGGAGGAGAAGCGATTGAGCAAGCGCAACTTTGGTAGCAATGGGAAGGAAATTACGAAGCCTTCTCAAAGAACCCACAGCTGCGAACATCTTCCTGCTAACCTCATTCATCTGTGGCACCCACGAATGAGTGCGGTCCAAGATAACGCCAAGGTTCTTAACTTGCAGAGAGTACGGGATCAAAACGCCATCAAACAAAATCGGTGGGAGATTAGCATAGTCAACTTCAGAAATCATCTTAGCACTACCAATGATGATAGCCTGGGTCTTTGCTGGGTTAACATTGAGACCATAACTACTACTCCAATCTGAAATGCGTACTAGGTCGGAATTCGTAGCTGAGATGACTAATGGCAGATCGCTGACCTGAGCCTGGGAATAAATTTGAAGGTCATCGGCATAAAGGTGATATGATGATGATAGATTACGAGTAATGGAATTTATGAAAACGGAAAATAAAAGTGGAGATAACACGCCGCCCTGCGGAACGCCGGCTAACGTGCTACACCATGCGGAGCGAGAAGTATCCACCTTTATACGCTGCCGACGACCAGTTAAATAGCTATGAAACCAATCAATTACCGCAGGAGATATGTTATAAGAACGTAGTATCGCCAACAAAAGATCAAAATCAACAGTGTTGAACGCGTTACTAAAGTCAAGCAACGTCAACACTGTCAACTTCCGATCATTCATACCTGATCGTATGTCATCCGTAATTTTAACGAGAGCAGAAGCCGTACTATAGGGCGGAAGCCAGACTGAAAAGGATTAAGGAGATCATTTCTATTTAGGAAAGATGTAAGTTGCTGGAAAACTAGGCGTTCAAGGACTTTAGAAAGGAAAGGAAGAATGGAAATAGGTCGATACTCTGAGAAAGTGGAAGGATTGGACTTCTTTGGTAGAGGAATAACATCAGCATCCTTCCATGTTGAAGGAAATATACTTGACGTAATAGAGGCATTGAGGATGCTGGTAATTATAGGAGTAAGGAGGTCAAGGAGGGGAAGGATCATGTTACGGCTTATGCTATCGACACCAACGGCATTTGAGGTAATGGATAATATGTTCTTTTTAACATCACTGTCGGTGAAACGATTAAGAAAAAAGGAGTTGAATCTGGAGTTGGAAGAGATGACAGAGAATCAAGGGTCCTGGACTTAGCAGGACCACTAAAGATTGTAGAGGAGGCAAAATGCTGATTCAGAAGATCAATATCGACGTTATTGGAACAAGAATTATGTTGAGATTTACCAACTCCAAGAGACTTGAGAAATTTCCACACTTTAGCAGGGTCACCATTCTCAACAGACTTATGAATGTGATGCCTTTGAGCGTCACGACAAACAGTGCTGCACCGGTTGCGCAACTTGTGAAATCGGGCTTTGTTTGTATCTGACGCGTCATGTTTGTACTTGGCTTTGGCAAGATTTTTCCTTTCAATGAGCGACTTGATTTCCTTAGTTAGCCAAGGAGCAGGAAGATGTTTGACCTTGACTGGACGAACTGGAGCGTGCACATCATAGAGTTGAGTGAGAAAGGAATTGAAAATATTGACTTGTTCATCAACAGTATCAGCTCCAGAAATGACGCTCCAATCGACTTTAATTGCGTCATCACGCAGTTTATCCACGTCCATCCCACCAAAATTGCGCTGAAATAATAATCTGGGCTTAAGTTTAGGAGGGCGAACTTTATCTACCTCGGCCATCTATGCATTCAAACAAATTGTGGGATACTATAAGTCCAGGAAAACGTGTGCCTTCGATAGCGTCAATCACCAACTCCTTTGGGAAAACTACACACTCGAAAAACACCCACACCAATCATTAAGATACTGGAGAAATGGTATTCCCAGCAGAGAAACGTAGTGCGATGGAAAGGCAAAGTATCCGAAGCCTCATTATTGAATTGCGGTGTCAGGCAAGGTGGCAGCATGTCGCCAGCGCTGTTCAATGTTTATATGGACGGGTTATCGCAGGCCCTGACGCAGACAGAAGTCGGTTGTTCCATTAACGGCACGATGACTAACCACTTGTCATATGCAGACGACATGGTTCTACTTGCTCCATCGGTAGCGGCTATGCGGGAGTTACTCACAGAATGTGAGAGATATGCGAGCCAGCACAATATGACCTACAACCCTGACAAGTCAGAATTCATGCTCATGGAGGCAACGAACATGCCGACACACGTACCACCGCTGCTGCTTAACGGTGTGCAGCTACGTCGGGTGCATGAAGTCAAATATCTTGGCCACATTCTACTGTCTAACATGAAAGATCACGCAGACATCCAGAGGCAAAGACGAGCTATCGCAGTACGAGCGAATATGTTAGCCAGGAGATTCGCTAAGTGTAGCAAGGGCGTCAAAAGGCAGCTATTCCTGAGCTTCTGTACCAGCGTGTACACAGTAGAATTGTGGTCAAACTTTACATGCGCTGCCATTCGAGACATGCGCGTGCAGTATAACGACGCGTGGCGCGCCTTGTTTCGGCTGCCGCGCTGGTGCAGCGCGAGCGCGATGTTCGCGGAGGGGCGCGCGCCGGGCTGGCCCGCGCTGCTGCGCGCGAGGACCGCCACCGCCAGAAAGGCAATTTACACTTCCTCCAACACACTGCTCTCGGCGGTGAGAGAGTGGGACGCCAGCCCGCTGCATGAGCGCTGGAGGCAGTACCACAGGCCGTTCGTCGCGGGATCGGGGTGAGCCACGACGTTCAACAAGCCCAGCCCATATGTTTTTAATGTTTTAATAAAAATAAATAAATAATAATAATAATTTGTAATAATTAAGTATAATTTAAATTATGTATTTGCCAATATGGACTTGCTCCGGAATAAATTATTTTCATTTCATTTCATTTCATTTCATTTCATTTCATTTCATTTCATTTCATTTCATTTTCATTTATAAGATAGGTACAGTAAATCGTGATATGAGAACGCATCCGCAGAGTACTGACCATGTTTGGCGATATGAGATACAGAAGAGGTTAGGGTGATATCTAGCAAAGAAGGAGAACAGTTCGGAAAGTGGTGTGTTGATTGAGAAGGCAAGATACTCATATTGCACGCAGAAACAATTGATTTTAGACATCTTGACCGATTGTCATTCTTGAGAAGGCACGTATTGAAATCACCCATGATCACATGGTGATTGAAAGATGGCATAAGGTCTTCGAGGAGTTTTTCAAAAGAGGCGAAATAATTGTCATGGACAGAAGGTGAGTAAAATACACCGAGAAGAAATTTAGAATGAGAAATGGTAATATCTAGAAGTAAGTATTCTGCGGCGTCTGAAGAAGGAGATTGTGCTGACATGCTGACTATAGAGAAAGGGATATGTGATCGCAGATAAATGGCAACTCCACCGCCACCTCTTGGCGAGCGATCGTTCCGAATCAAAATAAATCCTGGCAGAGAATAAGAAGTAGACGGGTGGCAAGGCTATATAGTACCTGTTCGGTTTGTGTTACCTTCTATTTAGCTTTAATTAGTCTCATCGTCTTAACATTAAATACGGTCATCCTAATTATAATAATTATGTTACTGAATGCAACTAATTTGTTTTCATCTTGATATGACATCCAATGATTATTTTAATAGTCTGACATAAAAAAGCTTTTGAATATTATGAAATTGTTAATTCTAAATTGCATGCCTTTTCTGGCAGAACATAAGCGACACTGTATTTATTATACCATCTTATGTAAACTATGTTCTCGCAATAAAATTGATTGATTGATTGATATAGGCTGCGGTGTCCGCTTACCATCAGGCCGTACGCTTGTTTGCCACCGTCGTTGTATATAAAAAAAAGATATTAACAGATAATATATATTTTACCCCCACAGAATAAATAATAGTACTACGTACAGAAGGTTATCTGTTAACAAGTATGTATGTATGTATTTCAAGCACTTTATTGTACACAATAACAGGTTAAGGAATATTAAAGTACAAAGGCGAACTTATCCCTAAAAGGGATCTCTTCCAGCTAACCTGTTAAGGTACGCCGAACGAGCCTAAACGTGGCCATCCCATAGCGTACAACGCGCTGCGATAGAACGCGTGCGTGCCGTAGCAAAGCTAACTACATGTACTAGCTAGAGCCGGTAGGCGCTCAGTACTTGTGGCGGTGCGACGAAACTACGGAGTGAGCCATCTCTGCCTGCACCTACCTGAATTTGTCCCGCGCAAGTACCATCTTTATAAATTTTTAATTAAAGGAAAAATTTAATGTTCTAACCCGGATTCCAACCGGCGACCACAGGCGTTCATGGCCCGACGCTACTAACCAACTGAGCTATCAGAACAATCCGGTTCGGCCACCAAATCTTTCAATCAGTTCCTTCCTAGGTACCTAGCCAACTTTAATATTTATTCATAAAATATCAGACCCAACTAGCTTTGATCAAGTTCTTTAGATATCTGGACTCAGCTGTCTCTATTCAGAGTTTATATCGAGGAAAGGCCGCAACAGATCACATTGAAACAGTCCCTTCACGATTTCCGACGGATTTTAAACTCTATTCCGCAGCTGTAAAACACAAAATCCAACAAAAAGGGTACCCAAATCTCAATTAGCATAAAGCGTGATGGGTTATTAAGTGATCATTACTTATCTTCATAGTAAATTAGGCAGTTAATGCAACGGGGTCATGATCGCGTGAATGGTCACCTCGAACTCTGAGGTTAACGGATTAGAGAGAGCACGGGGGAATGTCGTCTCGCTCACATTTGCAGCAGCCCTCCTAGGGATGGACCTCCTCTTACAGAAGACTGCTATAATGTATTTATTTGAATCAGGCAACTAGACTCATAATGACCCTACAGATTAACATACAAGCAATATTCAAACTTAAATAACACAATTAAAGGCCTCCACACACCGGCCGCGGGTCGTGCGCGGGTCGGGTCGGGCGGTATCTGTATCTCTTTAGCACAGTAGCGCGGGCCCGCCGCGGTAGCAACGCGGGCCCGTCGGGGTCGCGCAACTGTGTGATAAAGATAGTGAGAGAGATATTGAATGCGTTGGTAAGTGAAAGAGATATACCGACCCGCGCCGCGCCCAACCAGCGTTCGGTGTGTGGAGGCCTTAACCTTAACACCACCATTTGCTCTGTTGTAGTGTGGACACAGTATAGAAGAATAATGTGTGGACGCGCTGCATTCATCTCAGCTGTCAATACATTAATTCTCTACTCAATAAAGGGGCGTCGTGCTTGTGATTCTACTATTGTCAGCCATAGGCTACGGTGTCTACTTATTATCATGCAGGCCGCATGTGCTCGTTGGCCATCGTCCAGTAGTAGTAATAGTAACTGATCTTGCCGTGATCTTGCCCCATTTACTGTCTCTTAATTTGAAATAGGTAGGTATGTAATTTTGTCTGGAAGAGATCGCTCTTTAACGAAAGCACCGCCTGTTGTTTTACCTCTAATATCTGTGTATATCTGTATTTTCTTTTGTAACAGCTCTAAATGTATGAGGTTGTTTTCCTACATTTGGTACTTCTCAAGTTGGACCCCTATATGAGTAAGCTGCGCATAGAAGAGAATTTGTATTGTATTGTACTTGCACGGATATTTTCAAAGCTAACTCTTAGTTTTATTTTAGTTTCCAGTCCGGCCATCTTTGATTTACGGCTCATTTTCATTTTTTCTTCTTTCTTCACATTCCACACATTAAGGCGCCGTAGGTTCAGCGAAGCTAAGCGAACAGAGTTTTTGAAACAATATAACAATAAATTTATAATAATACGGTTTAAAAAAAATACGAATAGTAATCTTGAGACTTTTCTGCAGGGAGATCAGTGTTTAACATGATTAAGCAATTTTCGCTCTATAGAAAAAAAACACGAACATAGGTCTAAAAGGGTCTAAAATACACTTAAAATATTTGTAACAAATTATGGCGTGCACAAAAGCTAAAAATATTGAAATGGCCTATAAAAATCGGCATTATCATGTTTGAGACAACTCAGTGTTTACTTTTTTATTTATTTAAAAGGCCAAAAAATTAAAATTAAAAAAGATGATTTCCGCGCTTCCGAGCACGCACTTCCATCTCGCTCACGCTTATGCTCAGTGAGAGGGAGAGAAGATCATGAACCTACGGCGCCTTAAGTAACATTACTCCTCCAACGCAATCTGGTAAAAAGGCACGGTATACAAATATCATAGGTCAGACATAAAAGGTCATGTTAGAGCCACACATTTAAGTCATTGCGGTCAATTATGGAGAGGCTACATCTACACTCGTTTATAGATTTTTCACTGACCTCCACTAGAGGGCACTTAGAACTAAGGCTGGAGCCGCAAATGGAGCGAGATATTTATTTTATATAATCATGTCACAAAATAATGCTATAAAATTCATTCAAAATTGCTTAAAACATACCCTAAACGTTAACCCTAAACTTAGCAAAAAAAATCGTGCGTTCGATCGGTCGTGCTGTATAGGTAGGTAGAGCAAAGAAATCGCTCGCAATAAATGCAAAAAGGTGACTAAGGCGGTTATCACACAGCGACGGTTTTCTTGTTGTAGGCAATTAGGTTCCTCCAATTGTATACATACAAAGCCTGCACGGCACACCACACAATGCACCGGCAGTGTGATGGCAAACGCACAGTATATTATGTTGCATGTTTTATAGGCGTTTTTGTATACGTTGCCAAGTATAATTAAAGAGGAGCTATAGCGGTTATTGTTTGTGTCACATTAATACTTGTTTGTGTTAAAAACATTGAGCACTTAGATTAGATGATATAGAACAAAAATATAGTTAAGAATACACTCACAAATGTATAGAATTAGATTAAGCGCCGAACATAAAATACATACGATACAATAAATATATATAATTAGGGTGGAATAATATACTTAGTCAAAACTTATTATTTGTAGACGGGGGGCTTCCCCCAACACCTCATAGTTCATAAAATCTTAAATGTAAAAGATTGTTCATTGCAATAAATAAATCAAATAAAAAAATTACTTATGCAACGAAATACAGCGGGGCTTCACGAGATAAATATTTATTATTTCGTACAATGCATCGCTACATTCGGACCACAGTATGACACGACATAATTTTAATGTAGTACATCAAAGTTTAAAAAGTGAACGGATCTACGTGAACCGTGCTATACGATTCACAACCTCCCTCGGTTCATCTCAAACCATTTCGACTGTAACTGAACCCTGAGGTTAATAATTATAACTCAACTATAGCCACGAAACTGGTTTACCATTTATATTTATCACAGCAACTTCTTGACTTACTATACGTATGGGTATCTTATAGCAATCAGTAATTTTTAAGCCCCCGGCGCAAAGAGAGGGGTGTTATAAGTTTAATGTATCTGTCTGTGGTATAGTAGCTTCCAAACGGATGAACCGATTTCAGTTTAGTTTTTTTTTGTCATAGATAATTTATCCCGAGTGTTCTTAGCCATGTTTCATGAAAATCTGGTCAGCCGTGTTAGAGATATTGGACTTTGAAATGAAAATGTCGGGGTTTTTTTAACCGACTTCAAAAAAAAGGAGGAGGTTCTCAATTCGGTTGTATTTTTTTTTTTTTTTCAATGTTTGTTACCTCAGAACTCCGTCATTGATGAACGGATTCGGAAAAATTTTTTTTTGTTCGTATGTATATACTTCCAGGTGGGTCCCATTTTTTTCAAAATTCAGTTAGATGATGGGATCCATGAGGAATTGAGGGGACTCCTCAATTTTATAAGGCACGCGTGTAGTGATTTTGGTATTTTCTCTTATAACTCGTGTATTTACATCCGGAATCATAAATTTGGTGGCGAGGAATTGATGATGAAGACCACAGATGACTTATCGAATTCCTCAATTATGTACTTAAAAGTGCAAAAGTACGTCACAGGTTCTGATAAGATTCCGTTGAAATAGGAACTAATGAAGTGCCATTGGTGATGATCTTGGGGAATCGATGGAAGTCCTCAAATATTATCGGCCCACATACAGCGATTCGGTTTTTTTCTATAGTAATCAACGCATTTGCTATCGGAAATCAGTTCATGTGGTAAATTGTAAAAAATAGGAAATGTGCTCGTGGCTTGGCGGAGTACTAAATTGAAGTCGGTTAAAACTTTGTTTTTAAAGTAAATTATCAACTTTTCTAAGTTGTAGTTATCATTTCTCAACTGTATGGTTTGTCCGAATATTCATTTCGAAAAAAATATCGTGTAGCATCCGTTCGGTTATGTTAGTTGTCGTTGTCATGTTTTATAATAATCCTGAAAATTTCGAGCTTAAGTCGCTGGAGGTGAATAATATGGACAAGTTACCATAAGCATGTGGTAATGTGTTCCTGGCGGTGAGTATGATAGCCCGATCTCCAGAGGATGCTCTTTGTTGAGTGGGACCTACCCCAAATCAATAAATTTATCCTCTAATAGAAGTTTAGAAACAGTCTTATTTGAAAAAAAATGGGTCTACGCCAAGTCTTGAGATTCGGTAGGTACCAAAGCAGACCACGAGATATAGAGACGAATTATCTATTGTTATTAGTCCTTAAGGGTACAAGGGGGAAAGCACTAGGATGCTGATGATCCCAAATTTTTACTGGTCAACGCGCTCGTGACAGCCTCGATCGTCGATAAGCTATGTCCGCTTACCGTCAGACCGTACGCCAGTTTGCCACCGCCGTGGCAAAATAGCTATGCATAGTCGCAGGTCAAACGTCTACTGGTTTTATCGAGTAGGTGAGCTTTATGAATGCCAACCGGCGCAGACGCAGCCTTGTACCGGTTACTATTGACCGGGACTGACATATTCATGCAGTAGGTATATAACATTGATTTACTAAACTCCGTATGACATGGAGCAATCAGACTTCGGCAAGTTAATGGCAAAAACATCACCTTAATCCTAAACGACGTTAAATAACGCTGAATATGTCAAAATAACGTTGGACCACTCTGACGGTTCAAAAAAAAACGGACAAGTCCGAGTCGTACTCTGCCACCGAGGGTTCCGTACTTAATTACAAATGTATAGTTTTGAGAATTTCACAGTACTAGGTCAACGGAAAGTACCCTATAAATTTTGATTCTTTTGAGAGTAATTGAGAGTGAAGAAATATACGTTTTTTGCGGCATAAACGGCCGTTATTTTAACGTTAACTTAGAAGTTTGATTTTTTCGCAGCTTCAAGGAACTGCAGACCAGAGTATATTGTTTTAATATCAAATCGATACCTACACGTGTTTCCGAGATATAGAGGGTTTTGACAGACAACAAAGTGATCCTATATGAGCCAAACATATGGCACAAGATCCGTAGCTGCAGGTAAGTATGCCGTTCTCAGAGTAAGCAATTACTACGGGGATAGGCGCATCGAAAAACGCTTACCATATTTGCTTAACGCTTTACCTGCGGCTATGAGACAAGAGAAAAATCAAAAATAAATATGAAAGAGCCCTGTTGAAACACTTTCTCGACAGTATTTAAAATACTTACCTAATATCTTATATCTAGTTACCTATCCACTTTATACAACATCATTTAAAGCTGTTCTTACTTCTTAAGACTTTACTAATTATATAGACTGATTAGGACTTTACCACTTTATATAGACTCATTATCATTAAGACTAAGTACCTCAAATTATATAGACTCATGGATCCCACAGTCAAACTGGGCAAACAGTTTTGTGGGACGTTGTATTTAGGTTTAAGTCATTGTAAAGTGCTTTACTGAAATAATATATAATAATAATAATAATATAAGGGTTCAGTTTTTTCCTTTTGAGGTACGGAACCCTAAAAAGAAGAGGGTTAGATAGAAAAGAGCAGCGTTGTGAGCGTTGTTGGCGGGGATGATTCATTGAACTGTGAAAGGAATAAATATTATAATACTAAGTACAAGTTGTTTTGTTATTACGTGGGATAAGGATAAGCACGGTTAGCACAAGACGGCACGCGAGCTTTCTCGCGGCCAGTTAGCCCATCCGTCTCTTTCTAAATGGCCTAATTAGATAGTAATCAGCCTATCTCGCCGTGAGAATGCTCGCACGTCGATTGTTCCAACTCCAACCGTGCTGTAGGTGCCTACTTACTTCAAACTGCATGAGTTCATGTGTTTCCCCCCCCCCCCCTCCTGCCGGATAATTGCTACTACAGGGGATGTGAAATAAATATAAGGAAATTCAAAGGAAACCTATCACGGCTAATTGGGCGTAACTAGTTTCAGAGTTATATTCGACGAACTTAAAATGTACCTACTTAGAAAGGCTAACTTTCGTACAACTTCGGCCGACGCAGCCGCACCATTTATATAGTTGGAGCGCGCGCGTCGACAAGCTACGGTAGCCCAGTGGTTCAGGCATGCGGCTGTCAAACGGCGGTCGTGGGTTCGAATCCCGGCTCGTACCAATGAGTTTTTCGGAACTTATGTACGGAATATGATTTCATATTTACCGTTAGCTTTTCGGTGAAGGAAAAACATCGTGAGGAAACCTGCATACATCTGCGAAGAAATTCAAAGGTGTATGTGAAGTCCCCAATCCGCACTGGGCCAGCGTGGGGACTACTGCCCGTTCCCTCTCATACATGAGAGGAGGCCTGTGCCCAGCAGTGGGACGTATATAGCTGATGATGTGTGTGTGTGTGCGCGCGTCGATGTAACTAAGACAGACGGGCAACTACGGGACCGTATAAACAGTAACCCGACTAAGGAAAAGTAACTGAACAAAAGGTTACTTATGTCGGGAGCATTATTTAGGTTCTGCCGTAGTCGAGCAAATATGACCGATTGTTCAATAGTGTCATGTGCGTCAACAACGTGATTTATTTATTATTCTTGAAGAGCTCCTGTAAATTAACCAAAACAAAAATTTAAATATCTATTAATATTTTTCCTCTTTTTTCAGGAATTGGTTAAATATCGTTTTTTTCTGATGACTAATATTTTGGTGGATCTTGAGTCTACGTAATTACTAAAATGATAATGTATCTGTTACACAAAAAAGCTGCTGATTATTTCCAAATTTAATTTTTATTCCATATTAATGAAAATAAAATGCTTGGGCTATGTCCTGTCGTGACGCGACAGAGACAGAACGATATTGATTTAATAAATTTTGGCGCGGTTGAATTCTTGATAAGATACGTGGATCGCTTTAACGTGACGGTTCCTTTTGTGTCCGTCGTCAGAGACCTTCGAAGGACATCACATCTTTTTTAGCGCCTAATTTTAGAAATGATTATTTTAGTATGTACTCTCTATACTATCAGTTTTTGAATATATACTAATAGTTACGTCGTAATCTTGAATGAATAATTTAAAAACAAAGTTTTAACCGACTTCAATTTAGTACTCCGCCAAGCCACGAGAACATTTCCACATTTTTTTACAATTTACCACATGAACTGATTTCCGATAGCCACATTTTACCACATGAAATGAGTTGATTACTATAGAAAACAACCTAATCGCTGTATGTGGGCCGATAATATTTGAGGACTTCCGTCGATTCCCCAAGATCATCACCAATGGCACTTCATTAGTTCCTATTTCAACGGCATCTTATCAGAACCTTTGACGTACTTTTGCACTTTTAAGTACATAATTGAGGAATTCAAGACGTCATCTGTGGTCTTCATCATCAATTCCTCGCCACCAAATTTATGATTTTCGGATGTAAATACACGAGTTATAATAGAAAATACCGAAATTACTACACGCGTGCCTAATAAAATTGAGGAGTCCCCTCAATTCCTCATAGATCCCATCATCTAACTGAATTAAAAAAAAATTGGGACCCACCTGCAAGCATATACATAGAAAAAAATTTTTTTTTTGAATCTGCTCATCAATGACGGAGTTCTGAGGTGAACATAGAAAAAAAAATACAACCGAATTGAGAACCTCCTCCTCTCTCTCTCCTCCTTTTGTTTGAGGTCGGTTAAAAAGGAAGCATTTTGCGAAATGCAAAATACGCTGGTCTCTTTCTCCAATGCACATCGATGGACATCGTGAATTCAAATATTGTCTAACTAATTAAGCAAAGAATGCGAAAATTATTCAAAACGTCCATTCGTTATCCATATTTATTGCAACTAAGCTTGTATAAATTACAATAATTAACAAACATTTCACATTGTAGTTACGCGGCTCCGGTATTCATAATAGGCAGTTTCTTGGGAGTTCTTTGTTTACAAAATGTTAGATATCTGAGTCGTTTTCTTTGAGGCTGTATTTACATCACATTTACATGTGCATGTGGATTTAAATGTTTATTTGTGGAGCTTTGAACCGGAAGTAATCGTAGGTGATGATTATAACATTCTACTCTTCCATATTTTACTTACGAAAATTTTCCATGCCACGATTTTCATTGGTGTTGAAGTGGAATAAGTACTTACCTTTGTTATTATAAGGTAGTTGACAATGACAGCGGGGTTGTTATTCTAATTTATGCGCCCATGCGTCTCACCTCACCTGTCAGGCCTAACAAAACTACTAGTAGTACTAGTTACTACGAATCGTGGCTTTAAGATATATTTGTGGGTGAGCGTTGAGGTGACCCACATCGGTTCAATTCGGTCCTCCAGTCAAACACAGACGAAAATATCATGGCCGCTCCACACAATAGGCCATCCTGACCCATCATACGAGTAAGACATATTTATGTCTCGTTCTACCGCATAGCCGCGTCCTGTATGATGGGTCAGGGTGGCCTGATGGATAGAACAGCGCATGTTTGCGTCAGAAGTTAAAAATAAATTATAAATACAATAAATAAAGAATAAAATGCAATAAAGAATATATTATTTTTATTATAAATTATCCCTACCCTAGTATCATCAATGAATAAAAAAGAATCGACTCTAATCTATCTAATCATATTTGGCTGACGTGGCGTTTCGTGACGCGAAGCGACAGAACCATATCGGTATAATTATAGTTACCTATACTCAAATTCATCTGACACGCTCTGACGTGAGTAATGCGAAACGGTAATCTTCCTTCTGTTGTGACACGCGTCAGTGTGCATCAGAGAGCGTCACGTCAGAACCGTGTATCCTGCTTGGGCGCGCCTTCGTTAAATGAAATTATGATTGGACAGCTATCAGAATCAGAACAGGTATTCATTTAGCTTTCTAGAGATTTATATTGCCTACAAAGTAAAATAATGAATATAAAGAATTGAAAATCTTCCTTAATACATATTTTGCTGACGTATGTACATACTTTTTTTTTTACCTACCTACCTGTAAATTAAATGCACATCAGAAGTTTAGAATGTAGAGCCAACACTAATTCCTCATTTACATATACCGCATTGATATTTTAGTTTTCATACATTAAAACGAACATTAATCACTATAGTTTTGTCTTATCTTAATTATTATTAAATGTTAATAATGCATCACTTAAATATTACACAAACGTTTTAACTATCCTGTTTCTATTAATTAACTCGGATTTTAGCAAAAGTTGTAGACTTATTTATGAATGTAGTTACGTAAAAGCATTAGTACTATCTTCGTAAAGCTGCGAAATCACGAGCGCTCCAACGTACCACTAATTTAATTATGTAGGTAAACATGTAAACTATATTGCACAATACAAGATAAAGTACAAATGGCAGATTTAATACCATAAGGCATTCTCTACCAGCAATCCATAATCTACTACCAATATGGCACTCTCCCGTTACACTTACCTACCACCGCGCGCCACGCAGGGCAGGACTGGCTTGCATATAGCCCAAGCATTTTATTTTCATTAGTATGGAAAAAAATTGAAAATTTGGAAATAATTCATAACAGCAGCTTTTTTGTGTGTAACTGATATGTTATCATTTTAGTAATTACGTAGACTCAAAATCCACCAAAATATTAGTCATCAAAAAATCGATATTTAACCAATTCCTGAAAAAGGAGGAAAAATATTAATAGATATTTCAATTTTTGTTTTGGTTAATTTACAGGAGCTCTTCAAGAATAATAAATAAATCACACAAAAAACATAATTATTTTTATATATTTACTTCCCGATGGAAATTTTGTAGGATTCTTGGATAAGGCATCTTAGAATAACATTTGAAAATTAAACAAACAAAAACGGGCTGTTATAAATTAATGTTTGAAAAAAAAACGTAATTTTCCTGGGGTAATAGGTACCTATCTACCTACTATCTAAGCAGTAGTAGGTCTTATATTTAACCATTGAAACTACCCATCCAGTATATACATCTTGCAGATTAATTGCCCTTATTCAATAATAATACTTAAATAGTTTAGCCAATTATATTTTTAACCCCCGATGCAAAGAGAGGTGATCCGTCTGTGGTATCGTAGCTCCTAAACAACAAAGATAATTTTATCCCGAGTGTTTTAGCCATGTATGAAAATTTGTTCAGCCGTTTTTGAGATATTGGACTTTGAAATGAAAATGGACTTTCAACGTTTCTAAGTTGTAGTTATATAATTCGTGTAATAAAACGAATGATGGATGATCGTTTTTGGGAGATAAAATGATACTTTGTTGGTTTTTGGGAGATAAAATGATACTTTGTTGGTTTTTCTTTAGTTGAAGTTTTCATATAAAATTGTCACTCCTGGTTGTTCTTGTAATTTCGACATGCATGCAATATTTTTATCTTGAAATAAATAATTCTGAATATCTGCCATATCAACATATGGGAGGCGCGCGAGAGGCGAGTTCAGCCGAAGCGCCAAGAGGCACATGCTGGCTGGCACCATTATGTGTAAATTTCCACGACACGCCGGAGATTCCGCGTAGTAGCAAGCTTTGCGAAATAATTTATTAATTTATGGATAGTAGGGAATAATAAATACTTATGATACTACTTGAAGGCGGGATTATCTCGTTTATGTACGTTTCGGAACTTTTAGGTATGCAATAGAAAAGTACATCAATAATACGAGCATACATACCTACATAGGTACATACATAGATTCACGCCTTTATTCTTTATTAAAATTCCAATATTAAAGTTCCGCGTTCGTCTCTAGCTATCAATACAACGAATCCTCAAATCAGTAGGTAAAGGGTCGGCAACGTGCTAGTGATTCCTCTAGAATCTCAAGCTTCCATAGGTTACGGTGTCCAGTTACCATCAAGCAGACCGTGTGCGTATTTACCACCGACGTAGTATATGAAAAAAACACAGGTCTCATTCGAAGATACGCGGGGTGGACCGCTATAAGTCTATTTTTATACCGCGTTGGTGGTAAGCAATCGTACGGCCCGCCTGATGGCAAGGGGCCACCGCAGCCTTTGGACGCTTGTAAACTGTAACTCCAAAGGATGCCACATGCCCATTGCCAAAACCTTTTAAATGTATATATAGGTACAAACGCCATCACAAGAGTCCGTTGGATGCGGGTGGCGTAGGACCGGTCACTTTGGCACTCTTTGGGGGATGCCTATGTCCACCAGTGGACGTCTTTTGGCTGATATGATGATGATGTTTTTTTTTATTCGAATTCAGTGAGTGGCAAAAAAACAGACCCTAACACATAACCTAACAAATAAATCACTAAATAGAGCTTACCATAACATCAACGATGTTTATTTATATTGAGTCACGATTCCGTCATGTCAAGTATTCTGTGAGAGGTCAAGATGGAGTTATATCCATATGTTATTTATGGTTAAAGTTTAATTGAGAAGTTTATCTTAGCTGGTACTTATCTATTATGTATCTGTCTAGTACATTTAAGGGGATACCTTGATTCGAGTCGACCACGCCCCCTTGACAGAAACACGCTTACCTATGCCTTCCGCGCACGAGAAAAAGAGATGCAATACTCTTCGGGAATGGCTTTTTTTGACAAATCTCGATAAATACCTAACTTAGTGAAGTTTGATTTATATTTCATTAAGTGAGATTTCACAACATTCGGACAAGGTGGACTGATGACCTGGTAAAGGTTGCGGGAGTCCGCTGGATGCGGGTGGCCCGGGATCGGTCACTTTGGCACTCTTTGGGGGAGGCCTATGTCCAGCAGTGGACGTCTTTCGGCTGATATGATGATGCTGATGATGATGAAGTGAGATTTTAGATGAGAAAGATCAAATAATACTATAAGAAGTATTAACTTGATTGTGTCGTAAAATAATATATCGTTTGAGTAGGCTGAGTAAAAAAAGGAAAATAAAGACCCAACTTTGGAATTTATTTCTATCGAGGAAACATTAGATAATCATATACTCAAGAATCATAATATATCTGGAAATCAGACCTTATTGTTTCTTAATCTAGTCAGGGCGGCGTTTTAAAGCACGCGATAATTTCCAATAAACCTCCTTAAGTCCTCAGCCCATAATGTACAACTAATATGTAGGGGGCCATTGGGCTGGCAAAATCTGTCGCAGGGTCGATGACCGATGGAACCAGCGAGTTTTGCCTTGGAGACTTCGGGGAGGAAACCGTGGGGTGGGGAGACCGCCAGTCAGATGGTCGGACGAAATTAAAAAGGCAGCATGGCCGACCTGGACCAGGGCCGCTGCATCCATACCCCGTATGAAGCTGGTTTTCCACCGGAGGGGCGAGACGAGACGAGACAAGGCGAGAATTGAAATCGTATGGGACTTACTACCTATTTCCACCGAGGGCGTCTCGCCCCTCTGGTGGGAAACCAGCCTCATGGTCGGCCTTATCACACGATAAGTGACAAGATAGAGCGTCCGTCACTGGTTGACACCGTTCGATAGAACGAGACTGATGCTTTATCTTTTCACTTATCACGTGATAAGGCCGACCATGATACGGGGCCAGTTTGGAAGTCCATGGAAAACGAAAAGAAGAGAAGATGGAAAATTCGACGCTAACCAAAACATGTCAACATAATATAATTATTATGTAAAGCCTATGAGGATTCATAATATTTTTTGTCAATGTCAAGTTTGGCAACAGCATTGGAATCCGATCCGCCCCTTGACATTGGTGTGAAGTTACCTGCATATAACCATTGGGTAATGGCATATATCATAATAATATTAATAAAAATAATAAGGTACCTACAAACAGTTCTTTAAAAAATAAGTTTACAACATACTTTAGGGTTCACAAGAATTCTATTTGGCATAATCTATTTAGGCATAATTGACTTTGCGCAAAAACTGTTTTGGCAGAATCGAGATTCGCATAGTTCGATTACGCCGAATACAAATTTAAATTCGGCCATACACGTTTTCGGAATTTTAGAAATTCTATTAAGTAAGGTTTCTGCCACATTTAACATTCGGCGAAAACCGAATATGTCAAGTCTGTTATGCGAAAAACGTTTCGGACAATCAAAGTTATGCCAAATAGAGGGAACCCCATACTTTAGCTCTGTTCAAGCTTCGGTAGCGTAAGGTTCAGGATCGTACTTAATGAGTTTTTCGGAACTTGTATGTACGGAATACCGTTAGCTTTTGGTTGTCTATTGTTAGCCCGACATTCATATACTATAATAATCATTTGCCCGAACTTCGCTTGCTCGAATTTCATTTGCCCGAATGTTTCGTTTACCATAAAAGTTAATTGACATACTCTTGTTTACCCGAATATTGGATGTCATAATGATACGAATGCCATAGGTATTGTATTCCAGATTATTGTTTGCAATAATATTATTTAATAGAATATTTAAACGCCATACTTAACATGCATTCGGATTCATCTTTGTTAATTTGCTGGTTTTTCCGCTCTTTTATAAAAAAAATAACCTCGAAGACGAAAGCGGGAGCAAAGCTCCCGCTTCCGTCTTCTAATCTATCCGCGATCCGAGTCGGTTTTGCCACTAACACTAAGCCCCTGTTCCCTACTGCCTACGATACAACACTTTCTTGGTATTAGGTAATCTCAGAGAAAAGTTCATTTTTACTTAGTGGCAAAACCGACTTGTATCGCGGATAGGTTCGAGGTATTTTTTTTAAATATTAGACACTGCAATACGTACCCACTTTATCACATAAGAATATTATGGATGTTGAG
Organism: Epinotia demarniana; assembly: GCA_945867215.1. Lineage (NCBI taxonomy): Eukaryota > Metazoa > Arthropoda > Insecta > Lepidoptera > Tortricidae > Epinotia > Epinotia demarniana. Next base: position 1,591,965 of record OX244273.1, on the reverse strand, counting down.
TTGGATGGCAAATGATATTATGGCATGTGATAGTTATGCATTACAATGATTATGGAAAATGAGACTATTGATATTGATATTATGGTAAACAAAGATTCTGGCATATAATTATTATGGTAAACAATGAGTATGGCATACAAAATTATAGAAAACAACATTATGGCAGTTGTATATTATGGCAGATAAAATTCGGGCAAATGAAATTCTGGCAAGCAAGAGTATACCTTAGCTTTTTGGTGAAGGAAAACATCGAGAGGAAACCGGCCTAATCCCAATAAAGTCTAGTTTTCCTGCTGGGTTGCAAAATCAGATGGCAGTCGCCTATGCTAATTCTTGGGATTACGTGTCAAAGCGGACCCGGGGTCCTTTCAGACACAACCGGGAATAACGCTAGGAGGATGATGATTTTAGCTGTTTCATGGTTACGAAAGAACAATACCCATACTTCTGTAGAAAATAAGTATGATAGGCGTCACAATACACGGCAAAGTTACACGGGCAGCTAGTGGGAAGTAAGTTCTAAATCTTTATCTCTTTAATCTTCCGTTAACACTTCCTATGTTATTGATTTTACAAAAAAAAAACTTCCTTCATATGTTGCCGTTCCTTTGTCCCAAATGTTTGAAAGAAAATCTATCAAAGGCAGAGTTTTCAATGACGTACCCAGGGCCGTGTTGTAACATCATTTGCTATAATTTATGAGTTTGGCGGCAGCTCGTGAGGTCACTGCCCTTGCTTTTGGTGACAGATCGTTATTATAAAATACTTAGATGTCTTTTCGTTGAAAGATGTTAAATCATCGAGGAAAGTAGGCCTTTAACGCAGTCTGCATGCATTTACAATTTTACACCCTCGATTTCTTAGTGCATCGGCATCGTTGACTTACTATTACTACTTACGTATAGACTGGCCATCCGCCAGCCCTCGACTATACAAAGGTACCCTCGACTATCCAGTGGGCAGAGTGCTCGAACAAACTGTCGTAAATGTGATAACTTCCTCTATGCGCTGAAAATAAGCATCATTTTTTTTCAGGCACTTAATAGGTCCATAGCTTTAATAAGTTTTTGATGGGAACCAACTCCTCCGTCGGCCATATTTAATTTTATGGCGGCCATTTTGAATTTATAGTTAATTATTAATATCTCGAGTTCTAAATCACATAGAATCCAAAACTATATTTGTGGTCAGGCAATTCGACTTGGTCAGGGATTTAGGTAGGTATTGAAATGATGATATTTTTAGGTAAATAGAATGAAAGAAAATTCTCGTGCAACTACTTACTTATTATTTGCTCACATAACTTCGCATCATTCAACTTTAAAATATTCTACTTTCACCGAGTTTTGTCCTCGTCTGACGTATTACGTCAGATAAGGACGGCAACTACATTCGAGCGAGTGTGGCCCAGGCATCATCGATAGATCCCTGTAGTAGCATATGCTTGAAATTATTTGAGTTGGCCGAATTGCTTGAAACTAGTCCATTCAAAAAGCATCTCTAAGAGCCAAAGTAAAAGATTAGAACTATACAGCTCAGCCATACCTTCTCTAGGTAAGTACTGGCTAGTTAAGGCTGTCGTGGCTCCTTCTGAATAGAGGTGTAGACACTAAATAAAATAATCAATAATGTCATATTTTATCGAAAAGGGATTAAAAATGTAGACAAATTGAGAAAAAAACAACGCAAAGAGGTTAAATAATCACGAAGTTATAAGTGTCCAAAGTTTTAAGAAGGGGTATGTCCTGTCCATTTTTCGCAAAACGCAACTTCATATGAAACGATAACGCTTGCAGATTGTGACGTCACTAATAGACGGCAACGTGCCGTGCCCCATCGTGTTCGGCGCCGCCATCAAAGCGGCTCGCTCTGCGGCAGCCTCGCATATTGTGACGTCACACACTGTTCGCGTTTTCTCTCTTCAACAAGCAATTTTAAAACGGTTGTAGCTTGGTAATTCTTCGTGCTATCTGAATGGGATTTTCGTCACTAGGCATATTTATTTGCCTTTTTCCTTTTGGAGTAATAATAATCTTCGAGTCTACACCCGTATTGCATAGTTGCCAGCCCTATCTAATTTGAATATCCAGGACCAATTGACCTTAACACAGGCAAATGCATCCATAGCAATTCTAACCGCTAGCTGTCAAGGCTAGTTGGCGCAAGCGCGCGTGGACTACATTCGTATTCCACGGGTAAGGTTAAGAAACAACCATAAATTTCACATTAGACAGTGCGAATTCTAATTCTAATGATCAGAATAGCCTTAGGGCCATGGGCGTTTAGAGTACTTCGGAGCTTATTTTTTTATTTGGAGAAGAAACAGATGTATAGAAGAAAAAAACAGTATTCTTTATGTACTAAGAACATGCATCTAAGTAACTAACTTTCCTAAACAGTTCTCACTAGGACTTGCATTGCTAATGCATGTTATACAAAAAAAATACAATTTTAGAACAGAATAACACTGAGTGTACAACGCATAGAAATAAAAAGCTAAGTAATCAAAAACCATGAAAGTACGCAAAGTAATATGTATGTATGTATATTATATTTTTGTAATTAAGGAAGTAAATGTATTCATTTATTATATTAGGAAATGTATTTCATTAGCACCTTATCCTTTCCATTTGTGTTTTCTTGGTCAGCTGCCTGCACCTATAAGGTTATTTGTTTAGCCCTGTGCTGGTTGACTGGTAGAGAATGCCTTAAGGCATTAAGTCCGCCATTTGTACTTCTTATTTGTGCAATAAAGTTTAAATAAACAAATAAATAAAGTAACTCCAACCAATTACTACTTTTGTTTAATAAAAAATAAAAACCATGCCTCTACCTACTACAAATAATTACTTCTAGCTAAATGAACATGGGTAGCGGACAAGCATCATCATCCTCCTAGTGTTATTCCCGGTTGTGTTCTAAAGGAGACCCGGGGTCCGCTTTGACGCCTAATCCCAAGATTTGGCTAGTTTTACGACAGCGACTGCCATTTGACCTTCCAACCCAGAGGGAAAATTAGATCTTATTGGGATTAGACCGGTTTCCTCACGATGTTTTCCTTCAAACAACAGCAAACAAACACAGTTCAAAAATCAGTATCCCGACTGAAGAAGACTAACTGAAAACTTTTTTTCATGTAAAAGGTAGCCTGTGTCATCCGGAGTATGATTTATAATCGCTTGATAACTCATTCATCAAAATCAGTTCAGTATCTTAAACGCTACCGACGGTGGAATAAAATAAATACAAACAAGACCCCAAAATTACTTTGCCATCACTATATATGTATAATGGAAAATACAAAATGTGTTAAGTTTAATCCCTCTTTATTCCAAAAACTAATAGAAGCATGTAAATTTAACCTTTCAAGATTAGTTAAACCTAAACGTTCACTCAACTCTGCAACAATTAGAAAATAAAAAAACCCGACTGCAAAAATAAATGAAAAGAAAAAACCAAGTTCAGTAGTCGAGAACATTGAATCAGTTTCATGATTAACATTTCGTATGTCAATTTAGACCTTGGAGTTTCAAAATAATGTCCAAATCGCTTGTGACGGATCTGGAACGAGGCATACGAATCGTTATGACACAGATAAAACAAACTATACATTCTTATACGAAACAGCAACTTCAACAGTCGGGACCCATTATTGTCGTCAATATTAGTGCCGTAGCCTAGACTTTTACAATTACTTGTGTAACTTACCTGCCTACCTAAAATAGTTTTTTCTTCATTAATTGAGTAAGGTGCTTTCATTGTTTAACATTAAGTAGGTGTTTCGTGCCTTTTTTATTAGCCATGCATAATTTGAGTTTAACACTGCTGAATTCCCAAGATATTTTCGTTATAAGGTAAGGTAACTCCCTCTGTGGCCTATTTGTATACTTATCTGACCACTGATTTCGCCTCTATTCATCTTCATTCCTTCATATAAGTTAGCAGTCAGCAAAAACCTAATACAAATTAATACTAAATCGAGGCAAGTTGCAACAAGGGAGGTGGGTTGAAACAAGGTGTTTCAATTTACCTCTGCCTCGAAATTAACGGTATTGTATATATCATCGTGATTTTTAGCTACATGCCATTAATTTATTTAAAAAATAAAGTGACTGCATAAAACCTAATTAACTACATATGCTTTAAAAATGATCAATGCAAGCCACAAGTAATATAACAGCGTAGAAAAAAACATAAAAAACCTACTTTTCGTGAAATTTTGAGCACTTATGCTGTGGCTCCACAACCATTCGCCTAGTGGCCTCGGCGTGTACTGACGAGTTGGTCAACGGGAAGGCGCGGTTAGAACTACGTTGATGCCAGATTTCTACTGCTTATAGTTTTTGAGATTTTGACGTTGTGTCAACTTACCTTTGTGTCAACTTACCTCAGTCTCTCCTACCTACCGCGTTTACTTTTTCTTATTTAATTCTTATATAACTTCACGAAGCTTATTTAATTTTTCTTAGGTGCCTATTCTAATCAGATTTAATTAGTCACATATTGGCCCTCCTTTGCGTCGCGCAGAGCAGTATTAATACTGAACAGAATTACTATAACTTTATAACGTTATAGAATATAAATGATCACTCTAAATGAAAAACTATAAAAGAAACCTAGAACTGATTTTTAAATACCTATTCAGTGATACCCCACTCGACATATTTCGTTCACTTTTTTTTCTTTTTTTTTTCAATTTTGGCGTCTGGTTGTCGCCATATTGAATTTTGATTTCTGTCATGTCTTTAGTGACACACGCAAGAGTAAGACGGTTCGATTGACGTAAGAATTATCAAAATCGGTTCACGCGTTTGGTCTCTGGAGTGCCACATAGGAACAAACATACATACATACATACATACATACATACATATATAGGCTGATAAACACATTACCCTCCTTTGCGTCGCGCAGTCGGGTAAAAACAGTTATGGCATGGCAGTCAAAATATTTTATCATGTCCCAAAAGACATATTTAACATGCTTGCCATATAAGCACTGTAAATCAAAGCTGAAAAATGGGCTTCTTCAAAAAAAATATAGCAACTATTAAGGAATTCTTGACATCATCGAAGTAGCATGGACATATATTACATACACATTTTCTTTAATTACATGAACATGAACATAGGCACCACACCCAGCCGGGAAGCAAGCCTGACCCGGACTAGCCGGATATACCAAGGGGCGCAAATTTGGGGCGGAGGGACACGCTCTGGGATGGGAAGGGAAGACCGACCAGCCGCAACCAGTCGGCCACAATCGACCGGCTATGCAGCCTTAAGCCAATATTGGAAAAGAGGAGAGAAAGGCTACTTCGTCGGGGGATGAGCGTTGGTGAAATGATGCACGTCGCTTTATATAAAGTTTTCTTGTGTTGAAGGTGTTCTCGCCGATCAGTTCTAGATTCAGGCGATCATTCTACCTGTTCCCCTTATTCGCAGTCAGTTTCTTCCATAGCGTCGATTTCTTGTGTAAAGAATCTTTAGTTGTTTGCTTCTGTGGTTGTATTGTCATGTTGTCATGAGGTTATGATATGACTCGCAACAACGACACCTTGTATTTTCACATTTTCTTTAATTATACTAATAATATATATTGTATTTTCTTTGTCAATCATGTTGGTAGTATTGTACGCGGGCACGCCGCATCCCTGATGCGTCGGATGTGGGGCAGTCCCAACATCATCCTAAAGATGATAGCCGAAAGGGCAGATTGTCTCTATATGTCACACTGTGGAAGATTGCATTCTCCCACTAGTGTTATCAAATGGTAACCTCCTTTAGCAAATTAGTAAATTAACACTTTGTTTTTTAAGTTATTCATCACATAATACTAACAAAATATGTGTCTATTGTTACATGAAGTAAAAGATTTTTATTATTTTATTTTATTTTATTGTAAAAATTGAACAATGTAATGGTTTTAAATTAATGACTAATAATGTTTTGTAATGTTAATATTGTAATATATCTTTCATAATGTGACATGATCTCCATTGACATTTGCATTTGCTTAAAAGCAAAATAGTTTGAGCTAAATTGTATATCTGTTTACACTAATTTTATGCAAATAAATTACTTACATACTCGTACTTCCTTAAAATATATTACTTACTTACTTATTTAAAATAAATTACTTACTTACTTAAAATCATAGTTATCCCTTCATTTCTGCTCTACCGTAGTCGAAAAAAAAACAATAGGCACCTTTCCTACGTGTTGTCAAAACACAGTTTGATCCACGATGTCGGTTGCTACGCAATTTACCTAAATGCATTAGTCGCACTTTACCAGTTGCGACAAAGATTTGTACCGGACCACTCAAAATTCTTAATTGAATTGCTATCCATTCAAAGCATTCAAACGGCCGACAATTTCACAAACTCTGAGAGCAAAATAACAATATGTAATGCTGTTCGAGTCAACGAGGCATGAGATGTAGCGTCAGTCACAGATACTAGCTACCCGCGCAGATCTGCCCGCGTTCTTTGTAATAATACTTACCTAACAGAAAAAAAAGTTGTAGGTGTGGCAAATAAATAAATAATTAAAAATTACTCAGGCAGAGCCCGGGGATATAATATAGCATCTGTCCGTCCGGTAGGTTACTTTATACAGGTATAAGTTTAGCAAAATAGTATGAATCTACTAGTACGGGCGGGTTGCATCGACTTACGATTACAGACCGATCAACGTTAAATATGGCGTTGACAGCTGTCAGTCCATAGAAACTTGTCAAACTTTCCATACATTCAGATTTTAACGAACACCGCTTACGATTACAGGCGGTTTGGTGCAACCCACCCTATGTAAGTATGTAAGTACAGTCAGGACTGTCGACGATTTAGCAATCCGAGCGAGTTAGGATAGTGGACGATATAGCAAAGTAAACTAGTTACGATATTGGTTGATACGATAATGTGGACTAATTAGGAAGTTGCCGTTATAAGATTATATACGAGTTAAGAAGGTGACTTAATAGAATGGAGGAGTCAAGAATGTGGATGATATAGTAATAGGAATATGGACGAATCAGGAAGTTGGGAGGTGAACAAATTTATCCTATATAATATGGCAATGCGGACAAGCATGTATGCGGAAACTGACGCTGAATTTGAAGAGAAATTAATGAAATGAAATCAATTCAATCTATCTCAATTCTATATTATCTCACACATAATTAATAAATTAAATTAAATCATACTGAATTATTGTAATTGGATGAGTCAGGAAAGTGGACGATATGGAAATGTGGACAAAGTAATTATAATATGAGGACAAGTTAGGTGATCAAATAAGAATCCAGACGAGTCAGGAAAGCGGACGATAAATTATCTTAATACGGCAATGTGGACCAGTTAAGAATGTGGCAAAAAAGGAATGGGTGCGAGTGAGGAAAGTGGACGATACATACAGACGTCATCCTGAATCAGGATGACGTCTGTATGTATCGTCCACTTTCAGGATTCCTACGCCAATGTGGGCAAATTAAGAAGATGATAAAAATAGAATGCGGAGGAAGGTATCTTGAGCCTTTATTTCTCTCTGTCGCCTATTACTTGTTCCGAAGATCCGATTGACAAAAATAATACATATTGAGCTCTCGAGTTCTTTGACCTTAAAACTTACAAATAATGATGATTTGATTGAGATGGGTAATACCGGTATACTTATTGCACTTCACGATGGCAATTGGATTTTACGAAATTGGACTTCAACTTTAACAACAGCGTGGTAATCACTGCGTTTGAGCAAGATAGACAATACGTCTCTTTCTAATTAGGCTCTCGGGTCGTCCTGTAGGCTGATACGACCAATGATTTAAAATAAAAAATCGGCCAAGTGCGTGTCGGGCCACGCGCAGTGTTGGGTTCCGTAGTTGCCTGTCTGTCTGAGTTACATCGACACGCGCGCGCCAACTATGGTTGCGTCGGCCGGATTTGTACGAAAGTTGGCCTTTCTAAGTACATTTTAAGTTGGTCCGTTGATATTACATCCTTGGCTAAAAGAGACACGATCGACTTTCCGTACGAAATTTTGAAATGCTTAGGCCATGTATTAGGATTGAAGATGTTGAGTACTGGGTCAGTGTAAGGCACTGAAACGTTTGCCTTGATTCAAAGTTCTACGTCATAATCATAATGTAACATGAGAATTTCAAATGCACTTGTGGTAAGAGCCATATAATCTCGTGTGATGAATTGAGGTCAGGCATAAAGGCATGTAATTTACCATTGTCATCGTAGATATTGAGTGCCTTTCGCAGTTGGGCGCGGCCTGGCTAAACTCATTAGCTATCAAATTGACCATTGACCGCCACCGCCACCGCAGGCCGCGCCAGTGTGATTCAGGCCTAGAGAGCTTGACATGGCAATGTAATAATAATGTGTAGGTCATATCTCTCTCACTACCAACACATTTAATATGTATCTTACTATCTCAATCACGCTGCCGCGCGTGAGACGCGCGTGTGCAGCGCGGCTGCTGCGCGGGCGCTGCGCGTGTGCCGCGCGGGCCCGCGCGGGCCCGCGCGTCATATCTCTCTCACTACCAACACATTTAATATGTATCATACTATCTCAATCATACCTAGCAGCGCGGGCCCGCGCAGCTCACGCGACGCGCACGACACGCGGCCTCGCTGCCGAGTTGTATCTTTAGCGCCGCGCGGGCCCGCGCGGACCCGCCTTCGAAACGCGTTCGATGTGTGTTTGAATTGTAGTTTCAATGCTTTACAACTTGCGCGTGTGCCGCGCAGTACACGCGCCGCGCACGACACGCGTCCGGTGGGTGGAGGCCTTAACTTGATAGTGGCACTCCTTAACGCGCAGTCAGCATTGTACCACGTTGACAAAGCAACCGTGAAGACCCTAACTAGACGAAAGAGAACGTGCTACGCGGTAGAGCGGGATGCCATGATTTGAGTTTTCTAGCCGTTAAAGAGCGGTTTTGTTCGACAAAGTACCTTCTGTATTTAAATTACTAGTCATACTACGGCTTTTATTTGTTTGAACTTTATTGGACTAAGACTAAGATGTTCGTGGTTTTAAGTTATAAATTGCTCTCACTGCTCTTTTCTGCAGAACGAATATGCTGTCTACATTAGCAGATCTACCCCACACCAGGATTCCATAAGACATTAGACAATGGAAATAGCTGTAGTATACCAATTTAGCTGTATTTACGTCTGTAATCTGTCTTATTTTTCTTACAGCATATGCGGCAGAACATAATTTACTACTTAAAATAGCTAAGTGTGAATCCCACCGTAATTTACTATCTAACGTCAAACCAAGAAAAATCGTGCTATCCGAAAACTCCAAAACATGTTCCCCCAGTATTAAGTTGGGTTTATGATTTATTTGATTTGGACGACGTTGAAAATCGATTACATTTTGATTTCTTGGGATTAAGAAGCAAGTTGTTTATTGTAAACCACGTTAGGCCCTTCGCTCACGGAGCTACCCAAAAAGAACTAGTTACAAACGTAAATTACTAACGAGTTGCTTGAGCGTCACCGCCCATACATTCTCATTGAGGTTCGCACACGACGACGCGTTACTAACCGGTTTGTGACTAGTCGCGTCGTGTGTCTTTTTTGGGTAGCTCCGTGAGCGAAGGGCCTTAACGGTTTTTGTAACACGGGATTAATAATAGTTTCAGCTGTATCACTATTTCTAGGTACTTTAAATAGAAGAGATGTGTCATCTGCAAATAAAACTGTGTGTAGTTTTTATTTAACTTGCCCTGTTAATAGGTATGTATGTATGTTACTATGGCACAAATCTTGCGAGTTAAATTTGACCCACTTCCCGGTGACCGATTGAGCTCAAAATTTTGGGTATAAGTACAGTTTGGATGACAATTCAATATAATGGTACCATCGAGCTGATCTGATGATGGAGACAGAAGGTGGCCACGGGAATCCAGTACTTAACCGACGTAACCCCTTTGAGTTGCGGTTAGTTAGAATCGTCTTAATGAGTAGTCAAAGCTCTTCTTAAACGAGCGAGCGAAGCGAACGAAGTTCTTCGTTTTACCTGGGGTCAAAATTCCTTCGTATGTCCGGATGCCCAGATGTCCCGCTAATTCGTCTACAAATCACATTAAAAAAAAAAAAAAAAATCATCTAAACTTTTGCATTTATAATATTAGTAGGATTGTAATAGATAGTAGGTATTTATACTAGATATAAATTGATTAAATTGGATGTAAACAAGCTTCACTAATTAAAATATCGACAACCGTTGAAATATGTATTTTTGCCCATTCAGATCACTATTAAGTGCTCGATTTGGCGTCTCATAATAATACGAGATGAGCCTCATATCGTACGTAACGAATTTTATGCAACGGGCCCCCCCTCACTGCAATTTAAACTGTACTGCTTTGCAAATAAGGTCAAATATTCAGTGACTAAAAACTGTATTAAAATGACTTAAGTGGCATTGAAAATGGAATGCGATTACGCTCTTTTGGAACTGTTGTGTTAAGAAAGCGATGGGATTCGCGTCGTGTTTAAAATGCTAAGACGATTGTTTACGGATCAGACACAAGTTGTATAATTGTATCCCATAAAAAACATTACATGTAAACAAGAGGCCAAGTCTCGAAACACTTTCACATCTGTTATCTTAATACCTACATACATAATGAATGCAGTCCCATGCTTGCTTTTTCATTTTTTAATCCTATGCTAGCTGATGAAGATAAGAAGTAACTTTGTAATCCTGTGATATGTTTACATCTAGAAAACTGGACCGAAACGGCAATATATTTTATTTTTTTGCTTGATTTATACACTCTGATTGTATTCTAAATTGGAAGATTCTATGTATGCTAGAAAGTGCCTTAGAGTTTTAATGATCGGGCAGTCAGTGAGTGAGTGACAAAATAAGCAACTTTGAAGAGTTATAAGTATATAATTCTTAAACTACTACTTCAAATTTAATGAATTCTGAAATATACCGTGTTATTTCAGAATTCATTAAATTTGAAGTAGTAGTTTATCCACATCGAAGTTATAGGGGGGTCGAAAATGGCCTGAACTGCTTTGAGAAAAGGATGGTGAGGCCGTGCCGCTGTTTTGTTCGACTTGGCGGGGGCACTGTCGTGCCCCCAGATCATTTATATCTGTTCAAGCTTTTCGGATTTTCAAGTGAATCGTCGAATCTGCGAACCGGATGTGAATTCACTGGCTTTTTAGTCTGAATGTAAGTCGCGCGCGAGGCAATTTAGTAGCAAAATAGCTCTAGCATGCCTAGCATGGTTAGCACAAGACGGCGCGCGAGCTCCGTCGCGGCGACATAGACTATTCCTCTCTTTCTAATTACAACACTTAGAAAAAGACGGCTCAGTGTTTAGGATCCTGCACCACTAAAGTTTTGGTTTAGTCCAATGGTTGACTGGTAGAGAATGCATTAAGGCGCTTGTCCCACCGCCGGTGAGTAGCGAGTACTCTCATAGTAATGCTTACTCGCGCGAGTAAGTAAGAATTACTATGAGAGTACTCGCTACTCGCCGGAGGTGGGACAAGTGCCTAAGTCCGCCAATTGTACTATAATTTTTATATTAGTCCAATAAAGTTCAAACAAATAAAAGCCGCAGTATGACTAGTAATTTAAATACAGAAGGTACTTTGTCGAACAAAACCGCTCTTTAACGGCTAGAAAACTCAAATCATGGCATCCCGCTCTACCGCGTAGCACGTTCTCTTTCGTCTAGTTAGGGTCTTCACGGTTGCTTTGTCAACGTGGTACAATGCTGACTGCGCGTTGAGGAGTGCCACTATCAAGTTAAGGCCTCCACCCACCGGACGCGTGTCGTGCGCGGCGCGTGTGCTGCGCGGCACACGCGCAAGTTGTAAAGCATTGAAACTACAATTCAAACACACATCGAACGCGTTTCGAAGGCGGGCCCGCGCGGGCCCGCGCGGCGCTAAAGATACAACTCGGCAGCGAGGCCGCGTGCCGTGCGCGTCGCGTGAGCTGCGCGGGCCCGCGCTGCTAGGTATGATTGAGATAGTATGATACATATTAAATGTGTTGGTAGTGAGAGAGATATGACGCGCGCTGCACACGCGTTGCTATACGCCGCCCGCTTCCGGTGTGAATATACCGCTTCATACGCGCCCGACACGCGCAGCACACGCGCGGCACACGCGTCCGGTGGGTGGAGGCCTTTATCAACAGTGTTGTTCCGGTGCTGCACCTCCGAGCTGCGCGAAGGCCGAGAATAGCTGACGCGCCAAGAGGAACTGGCCTGGTAAAGCGTCGGCGATATAAAAGTCAAACACTTATGAATTACTATAGCTTCTGCCCGCGATTTAATCCGCATGGAACTCGTTTATATCGTAGCTCCATACAAATTTTCGCGTCCCATTTTATACCCATAGGGGATGATTTTCGGGTTAAAAACTATCCTATAGCCTTTCCCGATATTCAAACTGTCTCCACACCAAATTTCAGCGTGAAGAGGTAAAAGATAGACAGACACACACACATTCGCAATTAAAATATTATTATTAACAATTTAGGGGTCGATTAGACTTTTTCCATTTCAATTAGAGTTCAACGCGTGCTCGTTCCGGGACCCCAGCAGAGCGCGTGTGTGATTGACATCAAATTGGAATGGAAATTGTACGTCTCAGATTGACCCCTAGTCTAGACATTAATTTCACCTGTAGCGGTATTGTAGAACTGCTGGTCTCACTGTCTTCATTAGCATAATCAGAAGTCTCGTGTGTTGGTAAATATTATAGACATTACGCCATAAAAAATACTCAATATATTACATTTATTTCTAGACAATACTACCAGGATTTGAGGGCCAAACTTATACAAAATTGAACTAGTCCCAAATCAAGCAAAGCTTTGTACTATAAAATGAAAATTATCTAAATGCGATGACACATTACGATTAGGCCGACATTTTTTTAATCCATGGGTTTTGTAATGAATAATAGAAACTTAATAAAGATATAGGTAAGGCACTAATATCTAACATCATTGATCACTTTTTACCCGACTGCTGAAGGAGAGGAGGGTTATGTTTTTCAAGCGTATGTATTTGTATGTATATGTATGTATGCATGTATGTGTGTATGTCTTATTCTTTGGCACGCCCTGCAGCCTAAACTGTTTGACGGATTTCGACATATGAGGTGTCGTTGGATTCCTCTTAATAGTAGGAGGGACATACGTTAATCGAATTTAAACTTTCGTGAGACATGTTGTAATAATACTAATAATTAAACGGTTCAACTCACGTATTCAATGTCACTCCGGGCGACATGTTTCGAACTCTTCGGGAGTTCTTCAGGCCGCGAAAACACTCATCCTGAAGAAGAAATCCCGAAGAGTTCGAAACATGTCGCCCGTAGTGACATTGAATACGTGAGTTGAACCGTATAATTATTAGTATTATTTGGGACATAAGCTATATACACGATGATTCTTAATCCGTGATCAGGAGTCGAAAAATATTTATAAACAGCCAAAACGGATTTCAATGGATGTGATGCAACTATATCACTGTTTAGTTACTTCAATTTAATGATAATGTTAACACTAATATCCACTGAATGTTTGGTCACCCTACATTTCTTGAAGTTAAGTAGATACGTCAAACACATCATGTACGTAAAATTTTTGCAAACTACCGTTACGGTGACAATGATTTTGAATTATAAAGTAATTCCTTATTCAGAAAAAAAAGAACGTCTATTTTAGGTAACTTCGAGTTAATCGTGTTTGGTATCAATTACAGAATTAGAAAAATTTACTCCTGATCACGGATTAAGAATCATCGTGTAAGAGCAGTCGGGTTTTACGAAAAATCTATTGGTTTCACTTGTTTGAAATTTTGGAGTCTGAAAATCGTTTTGATTTGATTCATGCTCTCCTTCTTGTGCGTAAGCGCCTACCACTGATGATCTGAAAGAATAGTTGGTATCAAATTGAAACTGTTTATTTTGTTGTTATCTGTGAGATTCTGTGGCTTTTTTGATAATATTCATGTTTGTAATAAGTTTTCAAGATACCTAGCTGTTTGTTCTCCTTAAAATAATTAAATAAGGAGTTCCAGCAGATACCCGAGACCCCACAGAAAAACCTTGTTAGTGGTCGTCTCTATCTGATTTTGCATCTATGCATACGGATTACTATAATTAACTACAGATATGAATAGATAAGTAGCATATAATTTTGAATTGGTAGTCTAAGTTTTGTGATGTGTGTGATTGGTTGTTTAACTGTAATGTCATGTAAACGTTTGTATGAATAAATAAATACATATTTTATTACTGACACTTTCCTTTCCCAGCTTTTGCCCGCGGAAAAAAGGGTGAGGACCAATATTGCCTTTGGAAGTTTCCCACTGTTGGGCAAAGATTTCCACTCGTCTCCGTCGCAATCCTTGCGGGGACTGAGACTCAGATTAACTCACTTTTCCGTTGTGACAATAAAATGAACCATATAATTAATTGGGGTTACCTTTGTTTTACAAAAAAAAAATTGACAAATTATCACTTCCCAAAACATTTTTCGTAGAATTTCACTACACCTAACCTAACCTAACCTAACCTAACCTACCAAATAATATAATTGTTACGATTGTATGTTTTTTTACTGCTAGGAAGCTTCGCCCCCCGAGCCCCCGTTTTTTGGCTGCCCATACCTAATTTAACGCCTTTGCCTACCGTAAAATGTCAAAACCCAAACAATTGTGATTTTTGTCTATTTATAGTTTGTCATAACATTAACTTGACGAAATGTTTATTGTCTAATGTTGTTTTGCCTTATTAAAGCATTTGCTAAAATACCACATGCCATAATGTAATTTTTCTAAATAATATTTTGCTGAATGAAAATTTGACATAATGAAAATATCCGTATTAAAATTGTGCCAAAGTTTGCATTGGCAAACAAAATAGTTGCTAAGATTTGTTTGAGAAATGAAATTTGACCAAAATAAATTTGGTAAAACAACAGGATCCCAATTAATTGCTTGGTTAATTTCTGTGTCACAACGAATTTTGCTAATTTCTTCAGTTTTTGTGGCTAACTAACCTACCGTCAATCAATGTCCACCCCGAGTTCATGATCGGGTGGCGAATTTTGTTCTATTTTTTTGTGCACCAAAGTTCAATCCGAATTCCGTGATTGAGTATCAAACATCCAAACTTTCACATTTAAAATATTATTAGGATTCCATTGGCCAAAATTTATTTGACCTACCTAGCGATAGTCTGTAAAACAGTGCGGTGAACGTTAAATAATTACTGACAAGTGAAATTTAAGAAAGCGCGATCACTATGCATATTAGGTGCCTGTAATTATGGACGCCTCTAGGCTACATCAGAGCCTGAGAGACACTGACCCAACTCTTTGCTTTACACTATTATGCTGTTAATTGCTATGACGTTATGATCTAGGATTAAGTGACACATCGTGTGGGTCCGACATTATTATATGGTTTGCTCGCAAGCGCTTTTTTGATTGAAGAAAAAATGAAGTACCTAAGTAAAGTCCTATCTTAAACCAAAACCCATGAGGTTTTAAACATCGGTACCCTCAGACCAGCGTAAATCTGCAAAGAAATTCAAAGGTGTATACGAGGTCCCCAACCCGAGCTGGGCCAGCGTGGGGACTAGGTACTGCCTATTCCCTGTCATTCATGGAAGGAGGTCTATGTCCAACAGTGGGACGTATGCAGGCTGATGTGTATCTTTGCTAACGATACCCACCTTGATGTTAAAGCGAAAGAAGTTCTCCGATTCAGCTTGGGCCGAAATTCATTCGTATGTCCGGATGTCCGGATATCCGGCTGATCTCCTCTAGGTCGCATTTCTCTTCAAACTTTTTTTACTAACAGACGTGCTTTCTAGTTTTACAGCTCACCTATGACGCTCGAGGATCGTGACGTCTCACGATTTGCTAGTGTTTTCTCTCTCTGACATGTAACGTTAAAACGGTTGCAGCTCCGTAATTTTTTGAGATATTTGAATGGGATTTTCGTCGTTAGGCATATTTTTTGCCTTCTTTCTTTTGAAGTACTTAATAATAAATTTTGAGTATACATATATATAGTTTGTGTTGTGACAGGAATTTTCATGCTTGTCCTAGGTTGAATTGTAGGCGGAGCTTATGTAAAAACCTAGCTGCTATGAGAATGCGGACAGGTCTGATGGAGATATTCCACCGATGGAGCGGTGAGACGCCATTTCTTCCATCGCCAACAGTATTAATTTTAATTTTTGTTTTTTTAAGCAGTAACGCTGCTAACGAAAATTATAAATATTTAAATGAAAGGAAAAATTGAAAAATTTATTCCTCCGAGCCGGATTCGAACCGGCGACCACAGGCATTCATGGCCCGTCGCTACTAACCAACTGAGCTATCGGAACAATCCGGTTCGGGCACCAAATCCTTCAATCAGTTCCTTCATACAACGCCTGAGGGAGGCGTGTAGCGACATCTACCAGAAGACTTGGGCTTCTTTAACGGCACCAACGTCTCAATTTATATTGAGAAATCGTCAGTAACGATGCGCCACCCCATACTAAATTAATTTTTGGTTTTTTTTGTTTTTTATAGCCCAGTTGATAGCTCAGTTGGTTAGTAGCGACGGGCCATGAATGCCTGTGGCCGCCGCTTCGAATCCGGCTCGGAGCATTAAATTTATAAATTTTTCCTTTCATTTAAATATTTAGTATTAATTTTATCGCATCGCTTCGCCTCTCCTTATCTGTGGACAAGCGCGGTACCGGAGGTTCCCTGCATGGAACAGATCGATCTCTTTAGCGATAAGACCGCCATGTTACCTTTGTTTTTTTAACCGACTTCAAAAAAAAGGAGGAGGTTCTCAATTCGGTTGTATTTTTTACCTCATGTTACCTCATTTGTTACCTCAGAATTCCGTCATTGATGAACCGATTCGGATTTTTTTTTTTATTTGTAAGTATATGCTTCCAGGTGGGTCCCATTTTTTCAAAAATCCATGAGGAATTTAGGGAACTCCTCAATTTTATTAGGCGCGCGTGTTCTAACTCGTGTATTTACACCCGGAAATCATAAATTTGGTGAAGTGGAATTGATGATGAAGACCACAGATGACTTATGGAATTCCTCAATTATGTACTTAAAGTAAAAAAAGTACGTCACAGATCTTAATAAGATTCCATTGAAATAGGAACTAATGAAGTGTCAAAGGTGATGATCTTGGCGAATCGACGGAAGTCCTCAAATATTATCGGCCCACATACAGCGATTCGGTTTTTTTCTATCGTAATCAACGCATTTGCTATCAAAAATCAGTTCATGTGGTAAATTGTAAAAAAAAAATAGAAATTTTCGCGTGGCTTGGCGGGCGGAGTACTAAATTGAAGTCGGTTATAAAACTTTGTTTTTAAAGTAAATTATATTTGCTGTGCTCTGTACTGTTTCTTGTATTACAAGTGAGGTGTGGAATAAAGGGTATTTTTAATAATGTATCGTAAGTTTCGAGATTACCTACTACATACAATACATACCAATTTACAACATAACACCTTTTCTTATAAGTATATTAATACTAAGATATTTGCGACAAGTAGGTAGTGCGTAACGCCCGTGTGTATATGAAACTAGATATCACCTGATATTGCCGCATGCATGATACGCATGGACGATGTACGTAATTGTGTGACGTAGCACAAATAAGAATAAATAAATATTAGAGGAAAATCTTACAGAAATCAAATTAGCCCTACAGTAAGCTCAATAAGGCTTGTGTTATGGGTAGGTACTAGGCCACGAAATATTTAATAGAAATAAATACATAGAAAACACCCAAGGCTCAGAAACAAATATTCATGCTCATCACACATTTTTTTTTACCGGGATCGAACCCAGGACTTCAGCTTTGTAGGCAGCGTCACTATGGTTTTTTTTCTACCATGACCGCATCAATAGCCCACTTCGAGCGGCGACGGCAGCCTTGCATCATACGGCTGTGCGAGAGACTGGAGCATGGCCTCTCGCTCCCGCATTGCGCACCGCTACCGCCGCCGCTTGTGTGTCCGAACCCTTAGCCAGGATCACTTATCAACATTACTTAAGGCCTCCACACATCGAACGCGGGTCGTGCGCGGCGCGGTGCGGGCGCGGCGCGTGTCGGGCTCGGCGCGGGTCGTGCGCGGCGCGGGTCTGTATATCTCTCTCACTACCAACACATTTAATATCTCTCTCACTATCTCTATCACACAGTGGCGCGGATCCGCCGCGGGCACGCATCACTGTGTGAAAGAGATAGAGATACCACCTCACCCGCGCCGCGCACTACCCGCGTTCTATGTGTGGAGGCCTTAAGCCAGCCAGTCTTTGTCGTAACAAATGGTCGCCAAACATGTATTTTAGAAGCAATCCCTCACGCCATGAACGGTGAAACATATCGATTCCCAGAGCGGTGGTTTTACGAGCGTCAATAGACATAAAACATTATGAGCTCGTAAAGGCACCGTAAAAGCGGTTTGCGGTAAGTAGTGTCTATTCTGATTATATATAGTGAAAGACCTTTTCCACAGGCCAGGTGAAATTCAATCTTATGTCAAAGGCTTTAACGGGAAAAAACTTTACCTGAACCCATATGCGTGAGTATCATAATTCTTATGACTCGGCCACAAATCCGAGCGGCAGCGATGAGATGCTAACGCTGAGGACTTTGAAGCCTTACTGCCGCTCGTCGCCCCGCTGCCCGCTGGCGTCAAGACCGCGGCCTAAGGGGGCGAGAGACCGGAGCGCGTTGTCTCGTTCCTACGTATAGGTCATCACCGCCGCTCGTAGTTGTGGGCTGTTAGACCTCGATCACCTATGGTCAGGCGAAGTGTGCGCAGGAGCGAGTCGCGGGCTGTTATGCGATATGGCAACGCTCACGCCTGTACATCCAGTCTAAGCAAGGCTATTTTATGTTTGCGTATGGGTGACTTGCGGCGCGGAAACCTCGCCACTTGTCCAAAAGCGCAGCCTTAAGGGCCGTTACGACGGACTAGGTACAATAATTACAAACTGCATTAACACGTCAGAGTGTAGTCGTCAGAAATGCAAGATGACTGCACATTTGCAGCAGACGTTTTGCAAACTTCATTCAAAGTATTCAAACTGCACATTTGCTGCCAGAAAGCAGTCGAAATGCAGTCCGTATGTAACGGCCCTAATGCGTTTTCCAATAGGGGGCGGGGCGGTAGCAGGAGACAATGTGACGCGTATTCGCTAATTTCAAACGCGTGCGCATAGGCAGTGTGCGTAGGGTTAGCATAAACGTCACCGCTTAGACAGTGCCAGAAAGTGATGGATGTTCTATATCGTCTTTATCTCGTTACTGAAACGGGACAATCTGTCGGTTATCGTTACAATATTTTTGACAAAAATTATAGTTTCGGGGAAAACCTTTATAGCTGACAGTTTTACTACTACTTATTAAGAGGGGTTCAATTTTTTATAACTACTCATTAAGAGGGGTTCCAATGATGCCAAACACGATGGGTTTATCTTGTGCTCCGTTATCAGATCAGCTAAGTGGTACCATAATAAGCGTTGTCATCGAATAAACATAAGTATGACCAAGAACGGTTCATTCGAATACCCCTTCTTCGTCATAAATCCCCCAGTGGCTAAAAAGTGGAAGGTTATATACCCTTACATGCTATAAACATGTACCTACATACATACATAAAATTACGAGTATGTGTAAATAATATAATAAATACCTAAAACACTTAACAGTCAACAGTGCAAGTTAAATAAAAACTTTTATAAAAGTGTTAGTCAGTAGCCATACGTGATGACATTGATTCAACTTCAACCTTGATGTTTTTTTTACCGTCAATACATTATTTAGCATAAGGACAACGCTCTGGGGAAGGATTAACAGCACCGTAATATGTTGTTTTTAATTACGAGATGACAAAAGCATATTGAGTCATTTCACAGGGCTATTAAATCCTGGCAAAAAAGAGGTTATAAATTTTTTTGCGATATTTCGCGTTTTTTTTTTATCCAAGGTATAAAAACTATTTACATGTGGATTCGAACAGCGAGCGAAAACCGCACGTACGGTTTATCTGTCGAAGGGGTATTTCATTTTTTATTTATCTAGTAATGTAGGGACACCAAACTTCAACCTTTTATCAGCAAGAGTGTCAACCCTACAGCTGTATGCCTTTACTGACCAGCCCGCATCATTGTTGGTTTTGTCAACTTTTGTCGTAGTAAATTAGTGTGAAAATTGATTTCCATATTACGTGCTGACAATGCAGTCTTTCAGTGCTGGAGTCTTAGGTAGTTAGCTAAAAGAAAAGATTGGTTGGTGCTTACTAAATAAGTGAATAGGTACAGCAGAAATATACATTTTAAATTAATTATTATATATTAGATTAAAGGCACATTCAAGGCAATAAATAGGCTTCGGTAACCCCTTACGGTTATGTGCGCCGTAAACTCATTTGTTAGTTTACGGCGGATATGTTTTTAAAAAAAATATCTACTTATATCAATAAATATTTTCTTTCGTAACGATTTACACGCAATAACGAAATACATTAATTATAAAATGCATCAATTTATCTTAAATTGAGTAGATAATTTTATCGACAAATACATATGTAAATCCCTCCTCATTCCCTCTCATACATGAGAGGAGGCCTGTGCCCAGCAGTGGGACGTATATAGGCTGATGATGTGATGTGACATATGTAAAAATCAATCGTTCAAAAACGGTAATTTAGATGTTAACATAGCTCGAGCGTATCAAATAAATGCATGCGGCACATAAATATTTATTCCAAACATCGTTAAACCGACCTGCAAATTACTCAACCGGTAATGTTCATGACCCACCCATCAATCACCTAAAATTTAAAAAATCGCCCTCCAATTAGACAAACTTCCTCATCGGGCGCTAAGTCTCATCTCCCTTTCTTGCACAACTGCCATACCTATCCTTTCTCCGCCCCACCGCGGCCATTTAGCTATATAGTGCCAGATACCATCCATGAACATCACATTACTTCACCAGTAACCGAAGTGACCCATCACTAAGCATCATGAAAGCCTTCGTAGCGGTAAGTCGAGTGCAGTGCCCGTGCCCAGTGAATTAAAAAAAAGTGACTAGTGATTGTGACGTTCCGAAATCAAGTTTGACAGTGCATCGTATAAATTTGGCATCCGATTAACGGCCGATTATTGAAATGTGACACACGGGATGTGGTTCTGATTCGAGTATTTTTGGACTATGCACTGAATTTGATTTCAGAACTTTTCAGCTTGCGATTAAATCGGCAGTTTTTCATTTCGAATAGACTAATTCTTTTTTTAGATAGTTTGCAAATTACCATTAAATTAGAGTGACCTACTTGACTAATGTCGGGATTTATAATTTTTATCAGTATTTTTTGTGCCTATTTTGTTAAAAGCAGCAAAATAATGAATAACGTTGTCGCTCTATTCAAATCGAGTTCACACCATAAATCGTCAGTCAATCTTTTTTGTCCTCTACTTACGTTGCGCACAATACATAATTTTCCTAACGATAACTGTCTATGCTTTTGGTTATAATAATGGTCTTTAAACATTATCTATGAGCGTCAAAGCTTTTAAAATTTCCCAGACACTTAGAAGTCTATTGTAATTAATGATAAGT
Organism: Epinotia demarniana; assembly: GCA_945867215.1. Classification (NCBI taxonomy): domain Eukaryota; kingdom Metazoa; phylum Arthropoda; class Insecta; order Lepidoptera; family Tortricidae; genus Epinotia; species Epinotia demarniana. The sequence continues at coordinate 1,570,288 of OX244273.1, read as the reverse complement.
AGTTTATGGGATGATGTAATATAGTAGACTTAGCACTTGGGTGAAAATGGTAATATTAAGTAGATGCTAACAACTATAATCTAATCAAGTAGTATTAACTTGCTAAGGTGTTTATAAGCTGTATGTGTGGTAAACATGGGCAGGTACAAACTTTACCTGCTATTAAGCTTTCGACCTTTTTATTATCAAAGTACTGATACAGTGGTATTCATCCTTTTGCTATTAAGAACATAAGTTAACACGTTGCGGAAAGATAAAAAACACGAATCCGTTTTTTCATACATATAGGTATTGCTGGCATTATGTTGAACAATTTTTCGATTTATAAGGATCGGTTAGCAAAGTTTTTCTAAATATGGCAACCTTTATATATTTTGTTATTGACTTCTATATCATTATGTTAATTGTCAAGAGGTTAATCCAGTGACCAGTAGTGGTTAGCATAGCTACCTACAAGTAATTAAGCTTACGGCCCTCCTGAATGTAAGTGGGTGTTACAGGCGCGTTGCCGACCCTTTAAAAATGTATACACTCCTTGACCTATGTTGCCTCGTAAAATCCTATACTTCCCTCCAATAGCCAGTTTCACAAAGAGCAACTACCGCAGGCACGTGTGGGAAAGCCCACTTCCTGGCCAGGTAGAGACGTAAGATTAAGTACTTACCATGGGCGGTAGTAAAGAAAGCCTCCGATTGCATATTTATCGCCCTTACCTTTGACTCGGTCGTCAAATACCTGCGATCTGAGACATTATTCTAGTCCGTAAGCCCACTCCCAATACACCTACGTCACATAACAACATGATAAAATGCATGGTCGAGAAAGTTGTGGTCAGCAAGAAAATTTTTTTTAGAAAACTTGGCCTTCAATTCAGGTCCAAATTTGTATGAGTAGGTATATTCACGTCATGTGAGATTACTAAGATTACCTAAACCTAAGTCTGCCAGTCCTGAAATGGCCGGAAGTACTTGGCAGACAGCGTCAATAAAATTGCCAACTTTGGCACGGTCTGTCTTTATCGACCTGCTGCCATGCACTTTGTCATTTATTTATTTATCGTATGGCAAATCAGTATTCAGAACCGTGAGATCTTGGAAAAGACACGTTTGCCAGGTTGTTGCACTTTTAGCACCACCCAGGGGTCACGTGTAGGGTAATTCCTATCATGTTGTCATGTGACGTAGATGTATTGGGAGTGGGCTTACGGACTACTTTTTTTACCTCCCTAGGTAAGTAATGTACTATTTTACCTTTGTGGAACGGGCCACAGTGCCTTACTCGGTAGGCAAACCACGCCAATTAGAGATTATTGCACAAGTGAGTTCATCTTCCCTTGTGCAAGCACTTGGCCGCAGGTCAGAGATCGCGCATAACTTAAACCCCCACAAATCCTAGTAAACCTAATTAAATTCCGATTTGTAATATCGATGTTATGGAGGTTGCGAAATGAATGTTTGTCTGCTTCGTCCAGAAGTTGGTAGAGAACGATCTTTGGCATTAAGTACGCCTCTTGTAGGTACATCAGTGGTAATTATATACGTACATAAATAAAGACATAGGTAGGTAAGGACATCATCATTATCATATGTCTTACTTCTATTATATTTATAACCCCTGATTGTACCCCTGATAAGTTTTCTTTTTCACAATGAATATTAAATAAATAACATGGCATGACCCTAGTTTGCACCCTAATTGGAAGTGCAATCAAAGTCGTAAATGATATGCAATGAGTACCTAATTATATATATGTTTAATACCTCCACAAACTTTTTTTGAAAAAAAAATGTCGAATTTAAAGGATTTAATTCATTAGTTAATTAGAAATGAAATGTTAATTGTGGTAACGATACTATATCCATCCATATCATAATAATATTATGAACTCAAAAAGTATTAAAAATTAATTGCATAAGTTACGGTTAGGTTAAACGAAATCAAATATAGAAATATCGACTTCAATTAAAATCAACTTGGATCACTACAAAAAATAAGGTAACCTAAAGTATCTAAGTATTGAAAACTGCTCCACTTTGCGACAAAAAAGAAATTAGTTTCGAACGAGAATAAAACCACTTCGTACTTAAAACAAATGACTTCAATCCATGAACAATCGAGTAAATACAGTCAGATAGCAAAAGAAGCTCTAAATCAATTAATTACTCTTACGTCTACTGTTATAACTTTTATAAGAAATTTTTGCAATCTTCAAATTACCTAATGCATAATATTCGTAAGTCTTACGTAATCCTTTCATGTGACCGCACCCATAAAAACATTAATGCGGCGTATTTTAATTCAGAAATCGAACGCCGCGCCGATTGAATTTTAACTTGAATTGCTGGGACAATATTCAAAAAATTGTTTACCTACTTAAATCTTTTTTTCACTTGGTATCTTCACTGTTGGAATAACAAGATTTTATTTGAATTAAGTCGTACCTAGTTGCTCGGGTTCTGTCAAGAAAATGTGTTACCGTTTTATTTTCTATTTTACTTTCCCACAGACTATATTTAATAAACTATTGTCGGATAAATATGATATATATAAGTATTAGGAAATGTATTGACTTGGTATACTTTAAAAAAACGTACTTATACCGCTGAAATCGTAATAGACGTAATACGTGCAACTTTCGAACGTCATACCTTGAGGCACTTAGTTAAATAATAATGGCACATAAAATACCAAATTGTAATTCCTATACCTGTAATAAAAATTATATACTTAAAAAGATAGCTATCATTAAATTAATTAATTAATTTTACTATTCCTCACCAAAGAGCCAGAGTCAATTATTTATTTTCTATTTCCTGCCTATTACAACCATAAAGTTCATCACGAAATCCCACAATTGTCTACCTATGCATAACTATAGCATGATTGAGCACCATAGAGAACGCGATCGAAAGCTCTGAACTTAATGACACTTGCGTGACTTCCGCCCCTTGCATAACCTAGTGCATCAACCATATAGCATAATAAAAAAAAGTATGCCACTTGAATAACGCAATTTTATAGTCTCGCCTGTTTAAAACTTAAACGCGTGTTATATTTTGGGGCCTTTTTTGGAAAATAACATTCAATTGTAGAGTTGGCTATTAAGCCAAGAGAGCTTGGGTCATAATGTTTTATCGTGAATATGTTTTGACGATTAGTCACGTAGAGAAATACTCACACAACAACATTCTTGATACTCGTATGGTAGCAAATAAATCTGAATAAATAAATGAGCGTATGAGATTTATTTCGAAACAACAACAAAAACGGTTTACAAAATTCTTGAATCTAAAAGTATAACTACTTATTGTGGTAGTTGTCTCAAGAAAAGGAGCCCACTCGGCATGAGTCTCATTTGTAAACATAAACGACACTAGCAATATACGCCCCGGGGTTACTAAAGTTTTTGACGCCACTGGCGATGACATTAGGAATCCTTGGTGGTGGAAAGGGTTACAGATATAAGTTTATGAGGCTAGAGATCATCTGGAGCTAGCCTAGCATTTAAAGTGAATGCATCTGTGACGCAACACCGCTGTATATCACCTCAACTCTGACCTTTCTACTGAACTTTCACTCGGCTGTTGGATTTCATCGTTAGACACAATTTTATCGCGATAGAAACAATGCATTTATTCAGCTATCAAAATTTAATTGAATAATAGCTGTTGCGTGTTTAAACATCAACGAGCGTGACAATACATAAGAAAGTAAAATGTTAAGAGCGGCGACGTTGCCTAACCTTTGCCACTTAACCTGAAGCACTCGTGAGAACTTTAAAATTTCACTTTCAACTTCATTTGAACATCTAAAAAAACAACTGAAGCCCGCTGGCCAAAGGTTGTGCAACGGTAGCGTGTATTTGCATATTATACGGTTTATGGTATCTCGAGACTTACTTAGCAAATAAAATGCGCAGAATTGGAAAGCAAGACAATGCACGTTTCACGTAATTTACATTTTCGAGCGGTTGTTAAGCCGAGGAAGATAAAATACGCGTTTAACAGCGCTACGCTTAGCATTTGAATTGTCCTTAAAGTTACTGCCGAGTATTGTTTGATTGTGATCACTTGTCAGTTTTATATCAAACGATTATCATCTGATATGAACATAGATTATGAATTATGAAGATTGTATTCACCATGCCAATTGTCTGACTGGTAATCTTTTCCACAGTGCATAGCCCTTGCGTTGGTGGCGGTCGCCCGCGCCGAGGCCCCGGGCGGTTACAACTACAACCGCCCGTCAGGAGGCTCTGGTGGATTCAGCGGTGGCGTGAGCGGCGGCGGTGGCGGTGGCTACCGTGCCGTCTCCTCCGGCTACCAGACCTCCGAGGGCCAGAACGTTGACCAGCAGCTCCTCGAGCAAGTTCGCCAAATCCTCCTTAAAGAAGAGTCCTCCGGTTCGTCCTCTGGCTCCGGCGGTCAGGGCGGTTACCCTAGCGCCCCATCTTCCTCCTACGGCGCCCCCTCATCGTCCTACGGAGCACCGTCTTCGTCCTACGGAGCGCCCGCTTACAGCAGCCGCGTCGTCGGCATCAACCTTGAGGGAGTCCGTCAGGCCATCCAGGTCGCGCAGTTCGAGCAGTCCGGTGGCTCCTCCGGCGGATCCTCCGGCGGGTACCCCTCCGGCCCGTCTTCCTCATACGGTGCCCCCGCCCGCGCCCCGTCCGGCAGCTACGGCGCTCCCTTCTAAGTCCTTAACAGGATTCCGAACGCAAAACATCCAATGGATCATACCGTGAACGGATCAACCACTAAGCGCATCGCTGCGCTTCTAGTTTCACATAGGTCCTCGGTATAGCCACTGCGCGTTCGGATGTTTTATTCGGGCGGATCCGTTAGACCTCAGGGGCGGCCGAATGTTTAATAAATTTGGCCGGCAGTCACGTACAATGTAGGTGTTGCCGGCCCACCAGGCTCTTGTATCACCAAATCCAACACCTGCGACTATGCACGCGAACGGGTTGCAACGCCCAGCGACCAGCCAGTCGCCATTGGCCCCCGCGCCGGTTATACTGACAGCCCGCTAGTGGCTCTCAGTATCTGGTCACGGTGCCAAAACGCGCGAAGTGGCTGGCCGTTGGGCTCAACACTTGTATAAAGTTTATTATAAGGATTAGCTTAATATGTTTATAGTGTAAGATTTTTTATGTTTTTATTTTTATTTACAAAAAATAAATACATTTCGACACCGTAAAACATCGTTTTTCATTATACCAATCTATTTCTTACTTACGTACGCTTGATGTGTCAATAAAACTATCTAAACAACTTATACCTCCCATCACTTGACCAACCTTGGAATGCAAATCAAAGCATGGACGCAACTCGCACGTAAACTATAATTGTGATTCTATTCAGCGATTGTTTACACCTATTCAATTTATATTCCGTTCGTAACTTAATAGGCCGAACAACCAGTAAAGAGTTAGGCCGTTGCATCACCATAGGAGGTGATTGCAAGGCCGGACCGTCACCATAAGGGCAAAACAGAAGCGTCCTAAAGGCCTCTACATAAATAAAGTAGATACTTAATCGTTTAAAACCTCTCAACAAGTCAACCTCCAATGTCATCTTCTTAGGGGATGGCTTCCTAGATAAAAAGTAAAATAAATATTTAAACTCAAGTTAAGAAACTGTCTTATTTCACTCAAATTATCCAATCGTTTTAGCGTGATGGTCAACCATTCAAACTTTCACATTAATAGTTATTCCTTCATTCCTTGCGTAAGCACGTACGTCGGTTGACATAATTTTGAAAATAACATAATAATAATAATAATAATTAGGAGTCCCACTGCTGGGCAAAGGCCTCCCCCTCCGTTTCCAGGCAGCCTCTGCCAATCCTTAAAAAAAGAGTATCTCGTCCCGCCATCGCCGGCGAGGTCTGCCGCGTCTCCGTTTTGAGTTGTCGGGTCTCATGCTCATTCAGTGGCAATCTTTGCCCACAAGTTACTTGGCATGTGGCAGACGTGACCAGCCCAGTCCCACTTCACCACTTCCTTTTGGAAATAATTAGGTTGGAATAATATCTAGTTATAGGTACTTGTGCATTCTTTAAGGAGTCCAAAGTGAAAAAGTTGCAAGTTAGAACCAATAATCGAACAAATTTTATTAATGATCAGGTAAAGTTTGTAATACTGTACTTAAGTATTTTTAAATGTCAGTTTGTGACCGTGCAAGTTTCAATTTGGAAGTTGAGTGTAATCGCCTAAATTACTCATCTCATTTCAAAAGTTCTTTCATCATGATGAAACAAGCACAAACGGCCAAACGCACAATAACAAACGTATGTGGGTTGAACCTCTCTGATGGACAAACGCTGTGTCTGTAACGTTCTTTGTAAATGGTCGCAGGAACTGCTAGTTAAGTCATATGACGAGATTACCTATATCTAAGTCTGTAATTACTTGCCTGTTACTGTGGAGTACATATAAAGTTAATGCGCTGATAACATCTGACGTAGGGATTTGCGAGTCAATCATCAAGTATATCTTAATGCCGAACAGATTTTACATAAGCCTTCCTTAAGCTTAAGCAACGAGCATTTAATGAAACGTCGTATACTCCAAATAATCCAATCCTGCATAGTTTTGCAACTTTCATTGCATTCGCAACAGATGCACACGCGGAAAAATATCGCATGGACTGCGGGCTCTACAAAAGATGCCCCAAGAAATAGGGATTATGTGTAGCCAGCATTCTCAAAAATGTATACATTCTACATGGTTCTACAACCTTAATGCTTGGAGATAAGGTCGAAATGTGTATACACGTTTATAATGCTGGATGTACATACAAAGCTTGTAGATATTAATTGTTGCACATGACAACAGGAGACAAAGCGTTATGAAAGCAGTCCCACGTCTAATCTCAGATCGCATGACATGGCGTTATGTAAAGTTACATCATGAAGCAATGGTCAGCCCCCAGCGATTCGGTGCACCTATGCTTTATAATTATCATTGCGTGAGTTCGCTAATGGAGGACAATTGCTAAACTGTTTGTAAAATGGGTAACTGAGTTTCTAAATTGCGTTTCTGGTCTCTAAGAGATTTTAGAGTCTTCGGACAGCATGTTTAGTACAAAACGCGCGCGTCGACGCGAGGCACGACAAAAATAGAATAGAATAGAATATAAATAGAATAGAATAGAAATCGGATAGAATAGGAATATAATAGAATAGAAAGATGCATTTATGCCCGACTGCGGCAGAGCCGAAAGGAAGGAATGTGATTTTAGCAGTCCATATTTTGTATCTACGGGCATTCCAACGTAGCGTTAAAGATACTTACTGAACCGATACTGATCAATGAGCGAATCGATTCGAGACATAGCCCAACTTACATTTTGTTGTCAGCTAAGGGTTTTATTATATCCTTAACCTATATAAGCAAGTTCACACAAAGGTGAGAGCAATTAGTATTATTTCACTATCAGCTTACACTATAACCGTTATTATTGTGTTTGTAGCGGGTTGGTCAACACTATGGGTATCAGATAACACTGCTCTACAGGCTTTCTAAAACCTTTCTGTAAAATCGTGGGCCTCTTTCGTGGTTATAACCGTGTTAGAGCATGGTCTAACACCTTTTTTACAGTCATTCTAACACTTTAACACTTGGATGGAATCGATATGAGAATGATACAGGTTATTTTAACGCTAGTGTGCTAGTTGGGAGGCTACTCTCAGTAACCGTTAGCACTAGAAAGCTGAAATTTGGTACTAATATGTATATCAATCACGCCGACAAAGTGGTAAACTTAAAAGTGTTTTTTTTTTACTAGGGCCTTTACCTACGTAACGCGAGGAGTGTTTTTTTCATTTCAACCCTAACGTGTGATATATTGTTGGATAGGAATTTAAAAATGAATAAGGGTTTGCTGAAATTATTTTTTGATAATGTTAATATTTTCGGAGATAATCGCTCCAGAAATAAAAAAAAGTGTCCCTCCCCTCTAACTTTTGGACTTCTGGAAAAACTCTCTAGGAACCCCCCCCTCTAGGTCTTTATAAAAACATTCTAGGAAAATTATTTGAACTTGATAGGTTGAATAGATAATAAAAAATACAAAATAATTTCTGAACTTACTTTTTAATTTAACCATATAATAAGCAGGTGTTTATTGCCTATAGATGTCGCTGTACGCGGAACGCTCACTTTGTACATGGCGCTGTTAAGATTTTTCCTGATTTAATGGGGTCGGAGCAGGTGCAGGCATTGTACCTGTAATTTCTACAAAATCACAATGAAATACTTTAAGCTCGCGCGCAATACTTTACTTAATTTGCCTATAGATGTCGCTGTACGCGGAACGCTCACATTGTACATGGCGCTGTTAAGATTTTTCCTGATTTAATGGGGTCGGAGCAGGTGCGCCCATAAATTAGGTCGAAAGTTGGTCGTGCTCGAATTGTCTTAGTTGTCGTTGTCTAATAATAAAATTATTCTTGTATTTTTCGCTAAGTATTGCTTGTTTAACGCTTAAGTGGGGACACTTACTGTGACGGAAGGAAAACTACGGAACCCTACACTGAGCGTGGCCCGACACGCTCTTGCCCGGTTTTTAGCAATAAGACCGCCTGTTGTCTACCATTTATTTTTTGAACAGTTAGAAAAGCTCCTTCAACTAGTAAATATAAAATACAGTAAAAAAAATGTGATCATAGGAGGAGATCTAAACGTCGACGTACTCAAATCCACTAATCTATCTCAAAACTTGTTGCATCTTTTTAGAAATTGTAACTTTCACCAGCACGTGAAAGAACCCACAAGGGTATCAGTAAATTCAAAAACATGTTTAGATATTCTATTTACGAATTTTAATGCTATCGATCTTGGTATTGATGTCGTGGAACTCGGCTTCTCGGACCATAGAGGAGTCTTAGTTACAGCACAAACAATATCTGATAAGACTAAGGCTCAGCGATGTCAATATTCTTATTTAAACCGATGTTTTACAGAAAAGAACATAGAAATATTTAAATCTGAACTGCAACAAATCGATTTTACATCTATTTTTACCCCACAAATTTATAGTATAAATGAAAACTTTGATAAATTTCATATGGAAGTGATAAATTTGCTTAATCGATGTATTCCTAAAAAACTATTTAAACCAAAACCCGGGCCAAAAAGGCAATGGTTAACGCGAGGAATAAAAGTTTCGTGTAAGCACAAACGTAATCTAAAAATACTTACGGGTCAGACTGACGACCCAATTATAAAAAAACATATAAAAACGTATGATAAAATTTTAAAACGATCCATATATATTTCGAAAAAGTTAAACAACATTAATAAAATAAATAAATCTAATAATAAAATAAAGACAGTGTGGCAAATTGTTGGTGAGCAAACATGTAAAACAAAAGTAAAGAAAAGAGAAAATCTAAGCTTAAAAATTAATGGCAGCCTATCAAGTAACCCACATTTAGTAACAAACACCTTCAACACATATTTTGCTTCTGTAGGATTTAATACTAACATTAGTAAACCGTGCGGCCGCTCAGTCGTTAATCCCACCTCCAATACATTCTTCTTATCACCAGTCCACCCATCCGAGACTTATAAATGCATACAACAGTTAAAAAACAAAATTAGTTATGGAACTGACGAGATACCCCCTCTACTTGTAAAATCATGTGCCAACGAGCTTACGCTTCCTCTCACAGACCTCATTAACCAATCCTTTTCTGCTGGAATTTTTCCAGAACGTCTCAAAACGTCTATAATAAAACCAATTCCTAAGAAAGGAGACCTGTCAGACCCCCAAAATTACCGCCCGATATCCTTACTCAGTACCTTTTCAAAGATTTTTGAAACAATCATGGCGAAACGCCTAACTTGTTTCTGTAACAAATTTGATATTTTTGATGAATGCCAACACGGGTTTCGTAAACAAAAATCAACAACATTAACAGTATATAAATTCATCCAGGAAGCCTTAACTTTAATTAACAATAAACAGCATGCATTTGGGTTGCTCCTGGATATGAGCAAGGCATACGATCGAGTCCAACACGATATTCTTTTAAATAAGTTGTACGGGATAGGTGTCCGCGGCACCGCGCATGAATGGTTCCAATCATACCTCAAAAACCGCCAACAAATAGTTGAAATAGATTTCTTTGATGACGATAATAAAACTTTAACAAAAGTCCGCTCATCCACGACAAACACAACATGCTCTATTCCGCAAGGAAGCGTGCTCGGATGCATTCTGTTTATTTTATACATTAACGACCTACCGAAACTATTAAATACTATTAATATCAAATCCTACCTATATGCAGATGACATTTCAATTATATTTCCTAGCATGAACACAGATGAAGTTACAAATAGCCTAAATACTATATTTAATACAATTTTTCCTTGGCTTGAAGATCACAACCTGAACCTAAATTTGCAAAAAACTAACATAATACAGTTTAGACCCAAAATTAGATGTAATGTCTCCAGCGTCAAAATGAAATACAATAATAATAATGGAGATGTAAAGTCTCCAGCATCAAATAAAATAAAATAAGTAAGATATAAAGAGTCCCTGGTCAAATAATTATTGTTTTGGATTAAACTAATGCTATGGTATACATAATAATAGTGCACGTAACCAATATGTCAAAATCAAAAAAAAAAAAAAAAAAAAAAAAAAAAAGGCCAAACAAAATTGACATTAATTGAGACAGCCAGTAACAGCGGCGTCCGCAAGCAACACGCGAGTCTCCAGTACACGACTAACAAAGTTACGACGGCTTTTGAGACTGAAGGATTTTCCAAGTTTCTTTGTCTTCCATATATTCTTCGATCTTGTAGTATCCTCTCTTCAAAAGAGCATGTTTTATATATTTTTTAAATGAATAATAAGGAAGATCCCATATGTCTTTGGGTACTTTGTTGTAAAACCTTATACAGTTACCCAGGAACGATTTATTAACTTTCTTCAAACGAAATATTGGGACAGCTAATTTATGTCTGTTTCGTGTATTTCTACTATGGACATCAGACTGCTTCTTGAAGTACTTTATATTTTTGTGCGTATACATAATCACGTCCAGTATGTACTGTGAAGCTACTGTGAGGATACCTATGTCCTTAAAACGTTCTCTCAGCGAGTCTCGAGAGCCAATGTTATAAATCGATCGGATCGCTCTCTTTTGAAGGACAAAGATAGTTTCTATATCAGCTGCTTTCCCCCAGATCAATAAGCCATATGACATGATACTGTGGAAATAACTGAAGTAAACTAGGCGAGCCGTCTCCACGTCTGTGAATTGCCTGATTCTTCTTACAGCATACGCGGCAGAGCTGAGCCTATTTGCCAAAGCAGAAATGTGGGGTGCCCATTGTAAGTTACAGTCTAAGGTGAGCCCCAGAAAAAGCGTGTTTTCGACAAGGTCTAGCTTCTCTCCATTTAACATTATAGCTGTCTCAACCTGCCTTACATTTGGCAAAGTGAACTTGACACATTTCGTTTTCTTTGCATTTAGAAGTAGATTATTTGCCGTAAACCATTCAAGCACTTCCTTCAAAATTGCATTTATATGGTCAAAGTCACGTATTTTCCTATCAACTTTGAAAATTAGTGAGGTGTCATCAGCAAATAAAACTATGTCACATTTATTGCTTATAAAATACGGCAGGTCGTTTATGTATACAAGAAAGAGAAAAGGTCCCAGAATAGAACCTTGAGGTACACCGAGCTTCACAGTCGTGCCCCGTACCCCATCAGAGAACATCATTAAGTATTAACTATTCATACCAAAATAGCAAATTAGAAACTGTCAACACCTGTCCACTACTTGGTTTAAACATCGACGAACATATAAGCTGGAAAGTCCACATTGACAAAATTTCGGTAAAATTATCTAGGTTTTGTTATGCCCTAAGACAAATATTGATAAATACCAACTTGAAAACGGCTGTATGTGCTTATCATGCTTTTGCCCAATCATGGCTGCAATATGGAATAATGTTGTGGGGCAGTAGTGTAGCTGCCAAAGATCTATTTTTATTACAGAAAAGATGCGTACGAGTTCTCAGCAACATAAGAAATGAAGAGAGTTGCAGACCACACTTCTATAGATTAAAAATACTTACCCTCACATCTTTGTATATATTAGAAACGTGTAAATTTGTTCATAAATATCCTAACCTGTATCCTAAACCTGAAAACTTCAACTCTCATGCACACAACTTACGTCATCGCAATAAAATAGTTCAAGCCATTCCCGCCAATCTAACAATGTTCAGTAAAGGCCCTTACGCAATGTCCATTAGAATATATAATAAAATCCCGCAGCTTATAAGAAACGAAGTTACTTATAGCACCTTTGTTAATAAACTTAAAACTTACCTCCTAACTGAATGCCCATACTCTCTGCAAGAGTTCATGGGTCATTAAGTTTTATTAATTTTGTACAAATTACAAATAAGTGTATGTCTATGTGAATATTTTATCTAATGTGAAGATTTTATAAAAATATAACATGTTGATTTCATGCATATGTACCTATGTTTAGGTTATTTTAGTATGTAAGTATGTTGCTACACCCTAGTAGGGTCCATGTCTGTACTGGTTAGACTTAAGAACACCCTGTAAATACCATGGTTGCAGCGAATAAATGAATATGAATATGAATATGAATATTGTTTATGTTTAATTTACCCATGTTTTTCTACTACAGTGTACGAGATTTGAGACTGGTCTTATGTATGACAGTTCCAATATGATGTAAAGAGTGATGTGGCTAGAGTAAATCGATTGTCATAATAACCGATTACGATTGATGATGGGTAATAAAAGGAATCGATTGATTACTGTGTAATAATTATTTTTAGGAAATCAAATAGAGAGCCTATACACTGTCGTCTGCTAACACTAGTGTCCTGTTAGTAAAGAGAGAGACTGATAGTGCGAGAAAAATTGAGAGAGCTCGCGCGCCGTGCAGAAATCAATGCCATATTTTCAAACGCAACATTTTGCACAACCAAATATGTCGGTTTCGATCGATGTGATTTTATTTCGTATTATCGTGACAGTAATTAAATAATACATGGTTATTTTTCTATTCACAATTATTTCATTCATATCGATTTATTTCTAAATTGACAGACTCCAATCGATTAAAGCAGTGTATCACAAAATTTAAAAAGAAAAAGTCGTAGGACGTAATGGTTTGCATACCGAGTTTTCAATGCTAATTTCCATACAAATAAGCCGTAAAAAATATTACAATCATTTTATAAGTGCTAAAAAGAGCGTGCATGCTGGAGATTGAACTTTGTTTTGTAACTCGGAAGCGATTGAAACTCTTTTTATTATTTCGATAAGCAGTGCCAATTTACGTTATATGGGTGTCGCGATGTGTCAAAAGACCAGTTCCAAATCTCGAACACTGTAGGTATGTACTATTTCTGGTTAGCAGTAAGGAGTAGGTAGTTGAGTATTGCACGGCCCAATAATCTGCGTCTTACTTAGGTACCTAGGTACGTACGTTTATCTACGCACATATCATTAGTGCTCCAAAATGCGTTCAGAAACCGTAGGAATTCACCAGCATTATTACAACCGATTTTACTATGAGAACTTTCTTGTTTGTGGTAGTAGGTAAAATCTGCACTGTAATGTTATTACAGTACAGATTTTTATATCATTATGAGTTTAAATTTGAAACAGTTGTCAAAACTCAAGCGGGTTTCTATTCTAGTATCCATAGATATTAAAACATTTATCGATACGAAACGTCCAATTCAGTGTTTTTTTAATTTAAACCGCACATTTGATCTCGAGTGATATGAGTATAGTGAATTCATTCGTTTGTCTATGATTTAAAAAAAACCATTCGTCATGACGAATTGCCGCCATTGCTGTTGTCATTTTTTGTCGGTTTTTTGCTGTGACTTACCTACTTATGATATGTGCGTAGATAAAGTAGTGTATGCAACTGTACATAATTAGGCCTTAAAATAAGAGTGTGGTTTTATGAAACGAGTTACTATTCCCTCTCTTTATATGCACGGGTTATAAAGACATTATGGTGATTCCAATAATGCACTTAAGTGGAAGAAATGGGTTGTAAATATAACAAAAAAAAAGTTGTAGACAAAAATAATATTTAATTTAATTTCGTACTTTCAATCACTTTCAAATCACATAGCCGTTTCCATTCAATAAAAACATTAATATCAACACAAACGTATGATTTGAGTTCATTTCTAATATTTACCTACTTACTACTAACGATTGGCACTTAGTGAGCACATGACATTTACAGCTTATTTACAAAACGCTTACAATAATTTATTATGACAAAGTTCTACAGTAAAACACCTCATCGCGCATCGGTCGCAATTGACAAAAACAAAAACAGGATGTGTTCGCCAAGTGAGTGGCTGTGTGTGTACACTAGCATGCTATTTCTTTTTTTTAATCCGGATCCTCACTTGTCCGTACCACTAAGGCAGTCATCTCACTGCCGCCGCTGCGGTGTGCGGAGCCGCTAAAATTACGACGCCGATGCAGTGTGTGGTACCGCGCGGATTTTGTATAAAAACTTAGGTACTTGCATGCAACGAGAAAACTCTGATGCAGCCACTGCCACATGCGACGGCGCAGTGTGCTAACCCCCTTTGTCTGCACTATGATCTACTTAACTTTGTTTCCAACTGCGAACTGTGTGAATAAGACTGGCCATTTAGATTCCAGTCTGATCTTAAAGACCTGGGAAGATGCCAGTGGACAAGTGGAAATATCTCCGGATAACCGAAACTACACGCTAATGTAAACGTGCACTAAAAACGATCCAAGTGAGTGAGCGAAAAAACGATCGTTTTTAGCTGCAGTCCTGTTTCTGTGTCAGACCGAAAACTTTTATAGTTTACAAACGAAATACAAAGAAACAATGTGACTGTGTATACAATAAATATACAGAAAAATAATTGCGATATGTAAAGGTTAAAATTATGTCTAACCGTCTTGGTTCACATTTATTCATAACACGAATACGTGGAAGGAATCCATAGTAGTATAAAAAAACTAGTCTCTGCTTTTAAGATAAGTTTCTTTTGTTTAACTCGTATTCGTAGCATATTTAGGTACTATAATTACACATGCGTTCGAGTGCGTATAGTTCGAGAATTTTCTGTTGTTTTTATTATTATTATATAAGTAATTATTGCCTTTAAGTGATTGTCTGTACGAAACAATAATATCGTTAACTGAGTATTGTACGTTTTCTTAGAAATAAATATATTCACTTGTTATGTATTTGTGCGTGTCCCTGGGGCGTCTTTAGGAGGCCTCAGAAACTGCCAGATTTGATCCAATACTGCTAACACTTCTGGTGATTTTAAAAGACTTTTTTTATTTAAATTCATTCTTAAACATACTATACGTATTGTCATACACGAGTAAAGTTCATAAGATTACTTAAAAAAATTGTGACAGTTTTCTTTATTTATAATCTACGGCAGCGTAGTAAGAAAGTATTGAATAGTAATTTGTCTAACTATAGGAACAATAATACCTCAGTGTAAAGCTGTCAGCAAAAAATAGGCTCAGTCCATTCAAAACAAGTATTGGCCGCCATTTTGAACATTTTATTTATGTTCACGATTTTGTGTAAGCAACCGGCAAATCTGAATTCAGTGGGAACGATATATTTTGTCTAGAATATTGGTAAAGAAATAAGCCACCTTTTTACTGACAGTCTCGTTTAAATGCCCCAAAATAATTACATACATTTTCATGGTCATGCCGCTTAGCGAAAATAAATAAAAATTATGCTCAAAGTATTTCAAAAAAACATTGCATATTAAAATCTGACTTCACTAGGACCCATTAAAAACAAAAGCCAAATTTTAATTTATTATTCCGTTCATTGGGATAAAAATTAATCTGTATCACATACGACAAAATACCATGTCATAAAACTATTTCTTTTTTAATCGTTACCTATTCATTACTCACAACTTTGAACTAAGTGTTAGTTCATTGCACAGTTGCAAATAATTCCTGCAATTTAAATAATCCAATTAAGGAGCATGATTTTAAAGGCATCCAAAAATATTTTACTAAAGTTTGACTTAAATATTACAATTTCAACAAATCTTTGACTTTCGTAAACGTGATACCAAATGCAAAATTGAGTAGACGTTTATACTAAAACAAATCCCTTCACAAAAGGGATTATTGGTTAAAAGCTAAGCTTGGACCCTGTACTAGCTAGCACCGTTATCTTCCGGCCAGAGGACATCGGGGTGATTCAGCATGTAGTATGTCATATGCTTGTCACTGCCATGAGTCGACGCTTTCGTCCCCAGACACATCAAAAACTGGCTTTTCTCCAAATTCTTATCACAATCCACTGAATGGAAAATATGCACCAAACTGTCATCCGGACCCCTATACACGGTTAAATTTGACTTAATCAATGTCTCAAACATCTGAACATCTTCCAAACCCCACCCTTTAATGTTCAAATCGAATCCACCCACTCTTTGAAAATCCCTCTTAAATATACTTAGTATACCAAAACCGTATTGCCTAAAGTACCCAAAGTCGTCATTTATCTCTCTGCTGTACTTCAAATTCGTGAGTTCCCGTTGCGATTTAGCACCAATTTCAGAACTGTCCACGTACTTACCTAAATCAGTATTTAAAACTAACGTTTCTCCCTTGAATTTGTTATAGTCCGCTCCGTTTACAACGTCCGGGTCGTATTCACTGAACACTATAGGGAAGTACACTTGATTGTATTTAATTGTGTTTATCCTTATCCGCCTAAGACTTTCAAAATTGAACATAATGTCTACATCTATAAAGAAGACTAAATCGTCGTCTGCAACCTGTTTGAGTCCTTCAGTAAGCGCCGCGCCTCTTGAGAAGGTTGTCGAGCCCATTTGTACGACCTTAATATCTTTCCCGTACAAATCCTTATAGTAAGTCACTAGAGACTCCGTGTTTCCATAGTCCAATGGACTCTTACTGTCTAAATATAGTACGACTATTAACCTCACAGCCTCGTCAGTTTTCAAGACAACGTCTTCGTAATTCTTCATAAAACGTCCGAATATCTCTTGCCTGCCCATAAGGGGCATTATAAAATTGATCGTTCTACTATAAACAGGATACTCTTCTACGTCAGCGTCGCTCCATTTGAGGACATTGGGTAGGTTTTGGAGTTTCATCAATCCTGTTTCGAGTGCCTCCCTTACTCCTAGTTTCCCAAAATCGAGGAAGCTGTTCTGCTGTTGACTGGACTCGTCGAAATCGTAGTCTATGGGGTCCTTCGTGTCGAGATCGTCTGATAGCTCGGGATCTTCAGTTGGCGCTGGCTCTCCCATTGGAAGTTCTCTTATCTCCATTCCTGAAAATTAAAATGAAAAATTAGCATTGAATAAGTCAGGGATAAAATAAATTAACGTGCCGCGACTTGGTTGGAGGCGGGTGCAAGGCCGTTGAGGTATAATTATGCTTATATATATACTAGGTATATCTAAGTGATAGGGTAGCCTAGTGATTCAGGCATGCGGCCGTCAAGCGGCGGTCGTACGTTCGAATCCCGGCTCGTACCAATGAGTTTTTCGGAACTTATGTACGGGATATTTACCGTAAGCTTTTCGGAGAAGGAAAACATCGTGAGGAAACCGGTCTCATCCCAATAAGATCTAGTTTTCCCTCTGGGTTGGAAGGTCAGATGACAGTCGCTTTCGTGAAAATAGTGCCTATGCCTAATCCAGGGATTACATGTCAAAGCGGACCTCGCGCGCCTTTAGGGTACCTCTAGATACGGTTCGGGTCGGTCAATGTCGAGTACTATCTCAATTCCGTCACTCGCCGAAGGCTTCGAACTAACCATTTTATACCTATCGTCGTTATTAATTTAGTTTTAAGAAGAGAAGTGCGTAAGACCGGCAGCCTTAACATCTTGCAGCCAGCACTACGTTTGAACCAGGTACGCGTTTTCCACCACTTTCCCTTTTTGCCACTTCATTCCTGGTTAGAGCGAGAAGGACGTTAGAAGGATGATGATCTAAGTTAAATGGATGATGAGACGTACCTATAAATAAACGATAGATTAGGAAGACCAGGCCCCTATTTCACCAACTTGACAATTGTCACCGGACACTGACAATTCCCCATACATTGCTTGTTCTAGAAGTTAAGGTGGATGCTAGGGTTACTGGTGGAACCAGCAATGTACGGAGAATTTTCGCGTGACAATGACAATTCGGCATACATCGCTACGTCGACAAGTTAAGTTGGTAGCTGGACAGCTTCTTGACCCAGCAATGTACGTGGAACTTTCATTGTCAGGTGACAATGTCAAATTGTCACAATACCCTCAAAGTGGTCCATATTTGAATTTCCTTGACCGCTTAGCCATACAATAAGTATTTCATATCAAATCAACCTGCGATTGCCCTGTATCCACAATGTCCTCCTGTACCGCAGATCCAAGACATGATCGGCACCGTGCAAGGGGCCTAAACTCGTTTATCCCTATAGTTGGAGTTTCTAAAAATAGCCTGTGACCCAACTCGCTGGTCAGCAGTCTGACCAAATATCTAAAATATCTCACCAGTAAAAGTCTGCTGTAGATACGCATGCCTCCTGACTGCGGCAGTCATTTTCCGTCCTCGGTACCGCCTGTACCGCAGTAGGAGATCCAAGACATGATCAGCACCGTGCAAGGGGTCCAGTCTCGTGTATCCATATAGGAGTTCATTGAAGTCTATCACTCGCCCGCGCTGCCGGGACGGGGCGTTGATTATTTCCATTACCTGAAATTGAAATTGGGTAATTATTGTTTTTGCGCCTCCTGGATTTCGGATTTTTAAAAATGGTGATCGGGAGCTGTTTGTGGCGTCTAAATACTAGTGACGAGAGATATCGTTCTGTTCTTGACACGTTTTATTGTTATTGACCCTGTACATCTCTGACAATATATTCACTTGCGAATATATGCCAACTTAAAAGTTGCTTCTACTGCCAATCCATATTAATAAAGTATGCCTGGGAAAGTAACTCTGTCTGTTACCTTTTCACACTTAAAAAAAACTCAAAAAAATGTTTTTCGCAACATCTAACTCTTTTACAATAAGTCTCTCACGTCTTCATTTTCTCACGTAGATACTTCTGCCACCACACCACGTTCAAAAACAAGTACCGGCCTAAATGAATTCCCCAAAGAAGTTATAGGAAAGTGATTAAATAAATAATGAAAAAAAAACTCACTTCTCTAATAACATCGTCCATCGCTTCTTTGACCGGGGTCTCGATCCGCCTCTTCGGGTTGGTGTGTGTGGTGGAGTATATCGACTTGCTGATGAAGTCGAACGTCAGAACGTCGTCTAGAGACTCCGACTCGTAGCGGTTCATGTCGATGGGAGCACCTGCAACGAGACAAATAGTTAGCTTTAATTTCCTAATTGCGATGGAATTCAAAATTTACTAATAATTATAAAGTTTTGCGGGAGAAATTTCTTTACATAAAGCAATTTTTATATCAGTCGCAGGGTCGGGACTCGGCGAATAAATGCCCCCGGTAAATAAGTATTCCCCTGATGCTGGACAGTAGCAATATTAAAAATAAAATAATGCGTATCTTCCTTCAACTTTATGAGGACTTTGAAACTTTAAAACATTTGGGTAATTATCGGTTTACGGTTGTAGCACATCATTTTTTAAGAAATGTAAGAAACTGACAACACATGAAACCTCATTTTACTCCGTTGAGTAATAAACAGACCTTAGTACTCGTATTGGGAAACGACCAAAGAAGAGATTTCTGGTAGAGCTTTTGACTAAACATTGAGGATCAGGCCACACATTAGGAATATACTGCAGAATCCTTATAATGTTGGGACTGATAAGAGAGCTACACCGACAAGAGTCTAACTCCTGAATTTATGATGATCAAGATCAAAATCTGACCTCAGCGGGGTCATACCACTGCCCAATCATGACTTGGCACCGTGAACTAAAATCCAGACTATCGCTAATGCCATATAATCGGAGTTCACCGGTCAAAACAACATGGCAGTTTATAGTGTTACATTGGCGCCCGGAATATTTTACAGCTGACATCAAATTAGAGCCGGTGCGCATGCCGTAGGTACCAAGGGATACGCGCGCTCCGCCTCTCACATTACGTACGAATATCGACTCTAGCGCAGAGTGGTGGCAACAATTTGGTGCCGGGGATCATTAAAAAAACCCATTCAAAGACTGCAATGATTGAGATTGCGTCTTTTGACGTTGCCAATGTATAATTAATTACCTAATTAATCCAGTAATTGGGGCCCGATGCATAATGACATATATTTTGTATCACAAGTGGATGTTTGTCTCATTTTATTAGAAACAACTTCCGCATTGTAACAAATTACCTCCCTGTCCCTGGATTTTGCAGTCTTTTTTTCAGCAACTTGAATTTACGTATCGATGAACACCTACAAAACTTGGCAATGTGATAATTTTAACCATGTCTTCAGTGTTTTAAGTTTAAAGTGTTCACTCATCGCCAAGAAGATACGCTTGAGGAAGTGGCGGGGTGCGTAACGATGCATATAAAAATATTTGAAATAATATTAGTCGCAATAACGCTCATTTGATATAATTATTGAGTGATATAACAACACTAAATATATTTACATACGATATAATTATCATTTTATATAACGATCATTTGATATAATAATATTTACTATAACATACTTTAAATATAATCCATATTTCCCATCATGAACAAATTATATAATGCTAATTTATTCTAATGCACAGTTCGCATAATATTTTTTGGTAGATTCTAAGGCAGGTCGGTGTAGGTACGACGACGAGCGAAGCGAGGAGGAGTGTTTGGTTGAACTGCGACCCTATAGCGCGCGAGCCGAGCGAGCGCAGCGAGCGTGCCGCGGCAGCGGCCGGCGAAGCGCCTGAACCCAACTTTTTTACTACCTAATATATGCTTACGTAGTACAATTTGCAAGCCGTTATGTTTGCTACATTTTCTTTTGGATGTCGTATGATTTTTATACCAGTACTTCTATTAGGTTAGTTAGAAGTAGGTTTGGTACGCGAAACGAACTGCAAGAGAAAAGTAGGTTAAGCTGGGTAAATAAAACTCAAATGGCACACAAAAAACTATTTTATTTTAATACTTACTAAACTAAAACTATTATATTTTAATACTTACTAAACTGAACGTAGACAGATAATGTTAATTTTAATAATGAAACTACCCACCTAAATAACGTTTTACTACATCGTGGCACTTTGGAGTAATGGCGTGTTTGCTATTAATTATAATGGTTAAGGCGTTATTAATCTAACTAAGAATAAAAACGAAATATTATTCTTCTTGATAGTTATGATATAAACTTGTATATAACATGAGCATTATACCATAAAATGATTATACAAAATAAGTGTTATATTCGATGATCGTTAGACAAAATAAACGTATTGTAACAAGTGCTTTCTCCCGGCTATGTGCCCCTTCAAAACACTGTCGCAGAAAATTGTCAAGAAAAAATAAGAACAAACTAATAAGGTCAGTAATGAAGCTAAAACCCTGGGAAAGCTTTGGATATGAAAGAAACAATTGCCAAATGCTATTATACTCTTTATTTCACAGAAAGGCACCGTAACTGTAACGGAAGCTGTATATATCTTACACCAATTTGCATGTCATGGCGAGACCAGTCAACCTTTCAATCTATGAATCCTGACCTATTTCGATTGCTAAGGATAGAGCTGGGTCGTGTAACACTAGGTCCAAAGGACGGGAATCTCTACCATGAGTAAGTTACACCTTTATTACACTGTACTTCTTAAATACTAATATGGCAATGGATTGGCACCAGGGATAAAATTTCTAACTATAATTATTTACACAATTATATCTTTATTTTAGGTACGCCTGTTTCGAACTGGAGCGAACACACCTGAATTTACTGCTGTGGAAGGCGACCGGACAGCAGGCGGACCTTGAAACTGGGTAGCTTCCTCCGTCTCGCTAGAGGGACCCGATGCCGAAGCTGCTAGACAAGAAGCATTTCCAACAAACAAACACTTTCTTAATCCTTCTCCTTCTTTCTCAATTTCCCGTTCACTGAAAATAATTAAATTGGATTAATTAGTGAACGGTGGGTACCTACTACACGCCGACATGAAACCTTCACAAAATGGGTAAGTTTATCTTACCAATAGTGAACTATATAACTTTCATAGTTCCTCCTATCGCGAAACTCCCTCCTCGCTGAATTCCTCTCCTGAAAAGACCAGAGAACAGATTACTACCTAATTCCTCGTGTTTCGCGCCACGCGGAATTACACTCAATCCATCACAATTAATACTCACGGTTCTTCTCCCTTTCAGGACACCGGTACGGAATCAGCTCCCAAAATGGTGACCACCAATGGGTCAGAAATAAGATTTCTTCAGAAACCTGATGCTGCTGTGTCAGCCGCGAATTCAAAAATGGCCCCATGAACATCTTGGGAAACCCACTGGCCCTCAGGCCTTATCTCTGGTATTGCAGTGGAATAAATTATCCAATCCTGAATCCTGTCTTTTAATTTTTTATCTCACCTAATTGAAACCTGCTATTATTAATTTATATGAAAATTAAATTGGGGATTGCTAATTCTTTGTAATTTCCTTTAATTCAGAATTAGCCCCATTTTCAAACTTGGAATTTGTAAGTTCACTAACAAAATTCTATATACCTATCTAGATCTTGATTGCTACCAAGTTGCATTAAAAACTCAATTTTATATTTAAAAATAGGATTTTTCCCTAAGCTGACAACACAGACCACAGGTTCATTACAACACAATTAAAGCTGTTTAAGACTTCTTTTTAGATGCTGTGTTGATGTTTAGAGGCAGTGCTACACGATGCCAATAAATTAAAATATTACGCCGTTACAGTATATATTTTGAGATTATAACAAACGTTTATTATATAGAATGAGTGATTATATCCCTTGAAAATATATCAAATGTTGTTATAGCGAATGAAATTATATTATTTATTTATATACCCATCATTACACACCCGAAGTGGCGCTGGGTAGGTTGTGCTGCGAATGCCAGACAACCTGTCCAGCCAAAGTTTGAGATGGCAAGCTCCCGGAAAAGGGAAACCAGTTCGCCCTCGCACCACTTGGAGATGCACAGTCGAGAAAGGGGCTGCCTCTACGAACGGGCCTTGGCTGGAAGAAGATTGTGGTCGCCCGGTACAGAAATAAATGGAAACCCTTGAACCATATGTCCCTGGTGAGGGATAAGAGGACTCTATCATCATCATCGTAAACCTATTATGATTGAGAATTTGTGGTGTGCTTTACCTAATATATTGTTGTCACCCGCATAATCCTTGTCTCCGATCTTAGCGGGGAAGAGAGGCACGTCTCCAGGCAAGGTGTAGTCGGCCACCTGGTCTGCTGGCACGCCCAGCTCTCGCATACTCATGGCGATGTCGCGGTGCAGGTCCACGGACTGCTCGCGGATATCTTGGATGCGGAGGTTCTGGAATTGGAGTGGCTTTAGGTTAGATGATGACTTCGCACCTTGTTTGGTTGATGATGGCTGATTACTTATACTGTTTTTGGGATACAAATGCAAATCGTTTATCCGCAGTAATATAGAGCATAGAGTGAACTGTTTGATGGTTGGTACAAAATTCTAAATATGTATTGCATATCACAAAGTAATCGGCAGGTGGAGATGTAATTATTTAACTTTACATGAGATGCCCTGCAAGGCCCCATGTCGTGTAGTTTTTGTCAATGTGTGATCAACGTGGTAAATATTTGCTTTCCTTGAATGTAAGAATAAGTAATCAATCCCTGTACCCAAACTACATAACATGTTTTCGTCCTGCCTAATTCCAATTAATCTAGTCATACCTATGAGGAACTATTACAACTAAATATAAAACAAGGTACGCACGTGTTTCTGAGTCCGGTGTAATGTTAAATTGCGAGTCTTTGAAGTTTAACGATCGCAAGACCGTACGTTTATTTATAGTTAGTCTTGAACTCTGTCGACGAGTTTAGGGGACCGTTTTATAGGGAAGCTCTTGCAAACTAGCGTGTGAGGCTCACTTGTTTCTCCAGAAACGAGGATTCAAAGAGATTGGTTTATACATAGGTATATATCGATTACACTCGACTTCGATTTCCTTCAGCTTAGGCCGAAAATCGTTCGTATGTCCGATATCCCGCTGTCCTGTCGCTTCTCCTCTACAGGTCGCATTTCTCAACCGATTTTCGTGAAATTTTGTAAGCAGATTCGAAGTTTTTTGACGATTCAGTTCAAAAAAATAACAGATTCACGTGTAATACTGTACACTGCTTACAAAGCTAGTTAAGTTTGATCGATCTCTAATTGTGAGTTGGTGCAACTCGCACTAATATCGATCGTGCTGCACTGCAGTAGAGAAAATTGACATGTAAAAGGCTTATAATCATTTACGACGCTGTTATTCCGAGGGCGTGATAATACCAGGGCGTTGAACTAATTATTCATATCTCAACTGATGCTATTATGCTTGTTGTCTGTGGGTAGGTACCTATTAAGAAATAATGGATACTATTCTTTGGATTAACCTACGAATGCAAATTTGTTAACCGGCAAAAGTAATAAAACAAACAAAATTAAACTATACCTAAGCCGAAACTCCATAAAAAATATACCACAACAAAACAGGTTCATTGCTACTTACGATCGTGGTATAAAAACGAATACCTATTTTTTTGACGGTGGGAATGCGGCTTGCCCGATAGTAACCAGAAGCAGTCGCCTATGGACGCTTATGACATCAGGCGTAGCACGGTTGCCATTTTATCACTTATCGCTGTGGATAAGACATTCGTCACGTTCTGACAAGTATGCGAGTGCATGAGTGACGGATGTCTTATCCACAACGATAAGTGATGAAATGGCAACCGTGCTCCGTGCTACGCCTTCAGAAGAATTACAAGCGCGTTGCTCGCTCACCCTAACTTTATTGATTTGAAGATACGTTTGTGTTGACAACTAGATAAATAATTATATATGTAGTTCATTCATTCATTCATGCTAAGCCCGTAATCGCCCACAGCTGATCATAAGCCTCTCTTCGAGAACGCCACTCGTACCTGTCCTGAGCTAATCTTATCCAGAAGTGACCCGAATCTTCACAATATCGTCCACCCCTCGAGCTGGTGGACGGCCGACTCTCTTTTCAACTAGAAGTGGCCACCAATCTGAAACCTTTTTGGTCCACCTACCATCATTCTGCATGGCAAGGTGTCCTGCCCTTAGTGCGACGTCGGTTCTCAAAATTCCTCACTCGGTGTTATAGCTGAATACCGAGCATGGCGCGCTCCATGACTCTCTGTGCTACTCGTATTTTATGCCCATGCAGCCTCACTTGTTACCGTCCATGTCTCGGCACCGTACGTCATGATGGCAGAACACATAAAGAGGCGAGTCTTCAGGCATTGCGGAACTTCGGTGGACTTGAGGATGTCGTCCAGTTTATTAAATGCCGCCCAACCCAGGAGATCCTTTTACGTTGATGATCTTTGTTAATGGATAGAATATGCAGTTGCAGGTCCCAACACAGCGCATCTACGAGAGCTCTGACGACCTTACTCACCACCAGGAGTACAACACCAAATGCCGACAAAGCAGGTGCCACTTAAAACTATACATTACGTACATACGAAATGAATATATTTAAATAATGCCCGGCACAGTGACGTCATTAGCACGCGCCTGTCCATGTCTCAGAAATAAACCTCTTACGTAAACAACTCAGGCGCAGGAAGTTGCCTACTTAGTCATTCGTTTGTTTAATTGTTAGTCGCAACTGTACCTAAATAATGCGTAATTTAGCAAGAAACTATAGCGATGCAAGCTTAAGCATTTGGATGCAATTTGATACGGAGGTAGTTTCAGGCCCCGGGAAGGACAGGATAGTTTTGATCCCGGAAATCGTCCCTTAAAGGAGTTAAAAGGGGAGTGGAAGTTTCTGTGCGATAATTAATGCGCGCCTGCGGGAATTCTAATAGCACATTTGCTATTAGATTTTGTACAGGAGTAATATTAATCCCTTATGCTAAGTATGCAACCGGTACATATGCCGATGGTCCTTCACTGGGTGCAGCGTGATGGCGCTGTGGACTTCCCTCCGCTTCAACCGGCCAGTACACTCCGTTATGGAAGAATGTAAGGTACCTTAAAGTAAGTATGCAGCTGGTACATATGCCGATGGTCTTTCACTGGGTGCAGCGTGATGGCGCGGTGGACTACCATCCGCTTCAACCGGCCAGTACACTCCGTTATGGAAGAATGTAAGGTACCTTAAAGTAAGTATGCAGCCGGTACATATGCCGATGGTCCTTCACTGGGTGCAGCGTGATGGCGCGGTGGACTTCCCTCCGCTTCAACCGGCCAGTACACTCCGTTATAGAAGAATGTAAGGTACCTTAAAGTAAGTATGCAGCCGGTACATATGCCGATGGTCCTTCACTGAGTGAAGCGTGATGACTGATGGCGCGGTGGACTACCATCCGCTTCAACCGGCCAGTACACTCCGTTATGGAAGAATGTAAGGTACCTTAAAGTAAGTATGCAGCCGGTACATATGCCGATGGTCCTTCACTGAGTGAAGCGTGATGGCGCGGTGGACTTCCCTCCGCTTCAACCGGCCAGTACACTCCGTTATGGAAGAATGTAAGGTACCTTAAAGTAAGTATGCAGCCGGTACATATGCCGATGGTCCTTCACTGGGTGCAGCGTGATGGCGCGGTGGACTTCCCTCCGCTTCAACCGGCCGGTGTAGGCTGCAGCGCCGCTGCTGTTGTGGTGCAGGATCGTCTGCATCTGAAATGTAAGGGGTTCTTGTTAGAAATATGAGAGGAAAATAGAATGTACGCAGTAGTTAGACAGGAATGGATGGTTTATGTTTTAAATAGCTGCACGCGCTTACCCAATATAGCCTACCTATTGTGTACTGTAGGTACCAACATTCAGAAATAATTTTTGAAATCATATTTGTTGATCCGGAGATCTATACCATCCTACTTAATACTGATATTATATGTACATGCGAAAGTTTGGATTTTTAGATGTTTAGATGTTTGTATCTCAATCACACTTAATTCAACGGCTCATCCGATTTGGATGAAATTTAGCACGAAGATTTTATACTGGGTCCACGCAGCCGAAGTCGAGGGCGGAAGCTAGTAAATTCATACAGCCTAGTTGCTATTTAGCATTTATTAGCTGTAAACACATCAATGAAAAACAAAATATTTGCCTTTTGTGAAATGTACAGAATAGGTAAAATTAAATACTACCATTTGGTATTACCATTTTGTGCTTATTTAAGCACAATCCGTCACCGGCATGTGTGAATACTAATAGATTATTGATCAACAATTTTACGCCTTATTGTCAAACCAACCGGTAAACAGGCTATGCCAACAAGAGTTTAACACACAATGCGACCAATATAAATATGCACTTGAAACGTATTCGACGCCTTAAGAGTTAGGGACGTTTTAAAAATGGTTTCACCTATACTTGCATACACAGATTATATCACCAAGGCTTGTGACCGTGTGCTCAATGACAATTTTGTTTGTATTCCGCAATAAGTTTGATTGGGCGAAAAATTGATATTGAATTAAGCGTTTTGGTATGTATTTACCGGTTCAGAAACGTCGTATGGGTTATTTAATTACACACGAGCAATGAAATCGTTTGAGCGACTAGCGTTGAAAATTTCCGGAAAAAATCCAGTTTCTTTCCAAAGAAAGTGATTTACGTGAAAAACGTGGACGTGAACGTGGCAAACGGCTCGTTTTTTGAGATTTTCCGCTTCAATTTTTCCGAAAAAAATTACGATTTAAACAGGTTTCAATCGGTTATTTTTCTTAGTACTGGTGGGTAGGTGAATGATTACAGACTTACTTTGCCATTGACATAGGTGTCAGTTCAGTTCAGTTGTCATTACGCTTGTCATTACGGATTAATTAATTTCTAATTAAACCCGAAAAAAACGGAACAAAACGAAAATTTCATAAATTCCCAAAAAAAAACATTTGATTTTTCCATTTTCAACCCTATGTGGGACCAAAATACAATTGTTGTAAGATATAGTAAAGTAGTTCTAGCTTACTAAACCAATGAATTCAAGGAAAACTATTTTGAAACGTAAAAAGAATTTAAGTAGGTACTTAAGTAGTTTTATGTTTGAAACTAGTTACCTATTTATCTTTGATGTATAAACTAATATTAGATTATAGGTACATAAAGAGATACTAAACCTATTATATGATTCTTTAAGAAGTATATAAAATAGACTTTCAGGATAGACATGCTGCCTATAGCGCGGAGCCGCGAAGGCAGCTAATCCTAGATAAACGAAGAAATATAAATTAATTCTCATGCCACCTACCTATATGAAACAAGGTAAGTAACAACTTTCACAGGCGCTGTCTTCGGAGTATTTGAACATCTCGGGGAAGGATCGAGTTACACACGATGCGACGCTATGAGCACCCTGCTCAGCGTCGCGCGTTTACCCAGTGCAGCAGTTTTAAAACAAAGACGTTTGCGCTGGCTGGGACACGTGCAGATGATGGAGCCCTCTCGTTTTTCACGTAAAGCTCTCCTGAGTGAATTAGCTTACGCTAAGCGACCGGTGGTGCGCCTTATGTTACGGTTTAAGGACACCGCAAAACGTGACATGCAGTCCTTCAAGATCGACCCCATGAACTGGGAAAAGCTAAGGACCGAGACCTTTGGAGAAAGACACTTTATGAAGGCATTACACATTATCGCCTGGTATGACGTTTTGTCCCACAAACGAGCATTAAGACACCAGCCATCCCATCTGTATGGTATGTGCATTTCATATATATAAGTATGAGGGCGTCACTGTCGATCTCGTGGACACAAGCCGTGGACGCTGCTTAAATCATCTTTTATAGATGCTAAAGGCCAATCATGTTAATGATGAGGTAAGTAAGTCAAGAAAGGCAACATCAGCGTTCGTGAACAAGTTTGAATAATCAATTTATGAAATGCGCAGCACTTGAAAGATAAACACACTAGTCATACTTGTGACGTATTGGCTGACCTCCTCGAAACGAAACGTATCAAATCCAAAACTCGCCTAGATACCTACGAGATTAAAGTGATAAGATCGAAATACTGCCGTTACGATAGAAGTAGGGGAGATGTGTGGAAAATGATCCCCTTAACGGAAAATCTTTATTGTGTTCAAATTTGAAGACAAAAACATAAGATTTAGATGTTTATGAATAGTAAAATTTCTTACCTAAGTAACTGCATAATTATTTCTCATGTTTTGTACATAGTTTATTAATAACGTTACGTTTTCTAAACGTTTGGTAAAGGATCATTTTATACCTATGTATGTATAAAACGGTCCCTAGGGTTGGGTTAAAATGATCCCAGGGATCATTTTGTACTTAAATAACATTATAATTTTAGTTACATCGGAGATCAACTTTTTAAACAGATACTATTACTAAATCAACAAATTTTAATCCTTAAATAATTACAACAATTATTGCAGTGTTTGTAGGGGGTAAAACGATTCCAAGGATCATTTTACACGCACAAAAAGGGATAATTTCACCCCAAACACCTAAAACATCGATCAAAATATAACCTTCATATTCAACGTTCGTTGGTATAAACATCGTTTAAATATATCTAAACATCATTGTAATCCGACAATGAAACACAATATCAATAAAACGTGACGTGAAAAAACTAATGGTATTCAGAAAATAGGCTTACCGTAGAATAGCGACATATTTTTTAATTATTTTGTAATAAAACCACACTGCGTGCTCACACCACCACGACACTTTGAGAGGCAACTGGCGGGGTCACGGGGCAGACGTTTATTGTATATTTAGATAGATGGTACTAGTAGTCGCTCGGATAAGATGGGGAATCATTTTACCTCGAGGGATCGTATTATACACATGTCCCCTATTATATACGTAATCTATTGAAACACTCGACAGACGGCTGTCATATACTACAGGAATGGCTTAAAGATAAAAAAACTTAAGTAGGTAAGTTGTAGTACACAGTACTGAAGTGTTCGAGGGACACCTACAGAGATTTAAATTCGCTTTCCTGTAGTCATACCATACATAAGTAGCCAAAGTTAAAGTCTAATAACGCCTAATTTCTGGTTGGACTCATATAGCCCGCAATCCCGCATACCTAAACGGTGTTTCATCACAAACTCTGTGGATAAAATCATAACGTACCTACCTAAGTACATTAAATTTACAAACCTGTTAGTTATGGACATTAAGTATAGTAATAGACCAGACATCCCCATGTAAAAACTTTCGCATATAAACCTAAGTGAGAGTACCTTGGCATAGTCTGCGACGGGCACTTGTACCGAATATCAAGATGGTCTGATGCAATACGTCAAGGAAAACGTTCAAGGCGGCCAGTCTATATATATGTAACAAGTCAATGTATTCTTTCACTCGAATAGATATCCCATATTAGAAATTAGTAAGTACCTACCCACAAATAGTGCGCGCGGCGCTATGTGTGCGTGCGCTTGTAAATACAGCGTTCATTTGTGTGGCAGAGACCGAGATGCGGCAGTCGTGTCACTAAGCGCTTCTTGACAATTCCAGTATCTATCCCTGTTCCCAGTTATTTTTGTTTTAACATTCAAGCAATAATTAAATACCAATGTCAACTATTACAATTTATAGGTAGGTATAGTGTTAATCTCGCCAAATTGATACCCTGAACCGAACATTGAGGTTATCTCCAGCGATATCACCAGTATCACTAACATAATGAATTGGAAATCAATGAACAGTTAGCTATTACGTTATTTCGATGAAGCTGTTTAAACGGATACGTATTTAATTTTAATTTAATTAATATTATTTAACTTTAACCCTGACCCGTGTGCTGTCGGGTTGGAATAGCCCCACCTTCTTTCTTCCTGTGGATGTCGTCAGCAGGACCTTCTTTACCTATAGTGCAGAGGGTGCGTTGCACTCGGGCGCACGGTTCTGGGGGGCGCCGAGCGCCACTCACAGGGCGCCACTCGCCTCGACTCGGGCGCTCGCGCGCACTTGGGGAGGTGCTAGAGGGCGCTACGGTAATGATTGCACCCGGGCGCGACATGGGCTAGAGACGCCTCTGATCGTCAAGAGTCGTACCTACTAATCATACTCATCAAACAAATAAATGCCGTCAGGATTCGAACCTGGGACCTCCGACTTCGTAGGCAGGGTAACAACTAGGCTATACCAGAGGTCGTCGTTTTAGGGACAAGAGTTCGAATCTATGTATGTACTTATGTATAAAACATAACTATTTTGAAAATTAAAAATCCCGTGATGTGCTTACCTACTTTCCGTTGAAAGAAAATATAGCAATGTTAAATACGCAAACTAAGGAAGTAATGTTTATAACTTGGAAGAAAAATCTATGTTTAACTTAATGCCGGGGTAAAATAATAAACGAATCATAATAATAATTTAGAATTCAATCCCGCAATGTAATGAAACTAGACTGCAAGTTTACTGGCACATGTGTAAATAGCGCTTTAGAAATAAAGAACTCCGCTAAACAAACCAAACTGTTGCGGTTCTCGTGAGAATCCACGCATCTCCGAGCGCAGTGCTTGGTTTTATTAGGCAATTAATTATGTAATTAACTCCTTACGCATCCGTAGCTTCAAGCAGTAACTTAACTCTATACTTAGTGCATTCATCCTTACTTGTCTTATTTTGTAAACAACATTGTTACCTCAAAATGCATCTTTTTGGGATAGAATAGCAATCTTACGAGCATTCGATCATTCACATGCCGAGACGACTTTTCGGACGTCTTCACGAATTTGAAGTCTGGGAACGCTTTATTTTCGATAAAATAGCTAGACTAGAGCTAAGATACATGTTGCTTATCAAATAAGACAAGTAAGGATGAATGCAGTTTGTAGTTGGGTTTATGACCTGAGGCTCTAACTCAGCGCTCACTGAAAATAAATTACTACTAAACTTAATGTTTAAGAGTCGAGCATACAATTATTGAGTGTCATTACCAGGTAAAAGGTACCTACAGTTATCCATAAGCTTAACGATGCAATAAGAAATCAAGTTACCTTCCCTTTGGCCTGGAAGCAACATCTAAACAATCATTTAAAGAAAACAAGAAATATACCTAATTTAAATGTATGTAACATAAAATTAATAAAAAAATATTCTCGTAAAATGCCTTAAGGCTTAAATCTTGCAAATCAAAAAGGAGGTAGTGCACCTGTGCTCTGTTGTCGTTTACACATTATTTACAAAAATAGACGGCAATAGAGGTAAGAGAAGAGATTGAGTGTACAATGTCCGACAAATTTTTTAACAGACCCTACAATTTCGTAACGATGAATCTCGTATCCAGATTTCACAAAGTGTTAGTGTCCAAGATCATGCGCCGGAAAACTAAGATTCGGATCAATAAAACTGTCATTAGACCGGTCCTAATGTATGGTTGCGAGTAGTGGACACTGACACTAAAGGAAGAAAACAAGCTTGCCAAACGGAAGATATTTCGGAAGATCTTTGGTCCAGTGCAGAGCGAAGATGGTAGCTGGAGAATCCGCATAAACCAGGAACTGGAAGATATGGTGTCCGAGCTCTACATCGTAGGAGAAATCAAATCTGCAAGATTCAGCTGGCTTGGACACCGTGAGAGTATGCCAGTAGACAGGGCAGTGAAGAGAGCCTACGTAGGACCGCCGAGCGGTCAAGACCGGTTGGTCGGCCTTGATATCGTTGAAGGAAGAGGTAGAGAAAAAAACCTTTGCACCTTGCACGCAGAAAACTGGGAGGGCGCGCTGGCGCCAACTCGTATCGGAGGCCAAGATCACTTCGGGTCGCTGAGCCAGCGGAGTACTAAGTAGTCCTCCAATTTTATTTAAAAAAAAATCGACTGCGATAGAAGAATCGACCCAAAGAATGTAAACCGAAAAAAGGGGTTAAATGGATCGCCTCGCCCACGCACGTGTAGTTTCGTGTCCACGGAGTCGAGTTACTGCACACAACACAATGTAATTGTTTACAACATGCTTACAATGTAATAACGCTACTTGCAGTTTCTCTCGCACTGAAGCAATCCATTACTGTTTGAGTTCACAACGTCATGAAGGGTCAGGTCGTAGTCGTAAACCCATATCCGTACTAATATTAATAATGCGAAAGTAACTCTAGCTGTCTGTTACATTTTCACGCTTAAACCGCTGAACCGATTTAGATATCTCAATGTCAAGAAGAATAATCTCAAGGTCTCATATAAATGAGACCCTTGGAAAGTTATGATGCCCATGTAATGATGCCCACATCGAAAACCATTTCGCTAATTATGTTCTTCTGCTTCTTCGTCGTATCACTCTTGACAGAGTGGTCGTGGTCATCATTTCAGGTGTTGGTAGCAAGCTCCACAACACGCCGCCATTCCTCTCTGACAGGCGCCTTCCTTATGCTTGCGTGTAGTGATACAATCTACTGCAGCTTTTATCTGGTCTGTCAATATCATTGGTGACCTGCCTTTCGGTCCGGTGCCCTCGGCCTTTCACGAGTCGTAATTATGCTACCGAACGTGATAAAGTCGTTTTCAGATTGTTTATCCCACTCAATAAAATTGGTTTAAACCATGTGTGCCGTCAATTTTACGTCTGACACATGTTTAAACTGTGTGTGACGTCAATTTCACGTCTGACACATGTTTAAACTGTGTGTGACGTCAATTTCACGTCTTACACATGTTTAAACTGTGTGTGACGTCAATTTCACGTCTGACACATGTTTAAACTGTGTGTGACGTCAATTTTACGTCCGTCACATGTTTAACCCGTGTGTCGTCAATTTTACGTCTGACACGTGTTTAAACTGTGTTGGACGTTAATTTTACGTCCGCCATATGAAAGGTGTGCAATATGCCATACAGAGCCATAGTATTGACGTCATAATTTGCTTACGACCTTCTGGAATTAGCTACTTTTCAATTCGATATTTTTGAATAAAAATTACAATTGAGGGAGAAATAACGAAACACGTAGGTATCCCTTATGAAAACACTTTCTAGCAAACAAAATCATAAAATAGCCCACTTAAAAAAACCGCAAGTACCTACTTAAAAAAATATTTGTTTTGGTGAGGCAGGGCACAGCAAAACGTCATCGCGGTCGAATTTGGAGCAGCCCAACAAAAAAGTAATCTTAGTATCTCTTAGTGTAGCTCATCAACATCATTGTCATGTCATTTATAATCTTTATTTTCCTTGCATTCCAGAGATTACTTTTTGATCTTGAATTCGATTTGTATTTGTTATTTAAAGTAAAATGAACCTTATCAGTAACCCTTTCAATCTGCATCATAAAATACGGCACGTTATTTTTTGTCACATTTTACCGGCTCGAGTCCCGACTGAGGCAAGCGATTTTTCATAAATTAATAAACGCAGAATTTATTATTTTTAAAAACAGAAAGTCTCCTTTACACAGAATGTGCTATTTACAATATTTAAGGTAGTTGCCCATGTGGCATTCCATCTTTCCACCCTGTAGGTATACTTAAATCAAAAATCCATTTCAAACTATTTAAGAGAGAAAAAACTAATCATCATAAATAAATATGTTGTCAACATCACCGGGGAATAGCTTAGGTTTCAACAAATACTTACGTTCCACGAAAATACTTCTTTCAGACTAGAATATCTGGATTTTATCCGTTGCCCGGTATTTCAAGTCCCGGGGAAGGAATTAGAATATTTATTATTACACATTTCATGTTTACTACTTATCAACTATCAAAACCCCTTTACCAATCCCAGACTAACTTTATATTGCCTTAAATAATTATAAAAAAAGATATGAATCCCAGACATATACTTCCATGACCTTTTTGTTATTCGCACTAACAAAGACATTAAACTAAGTGATTATAAACCTTATTAAGACGAGAGAAGAGTCATTCATTGTCACTGAAGTGGGGTTTGTTCCGTAGACACGGGATCCTAACGTCCGTTTGTTCCACATAAGGAGGCGATTACCACACAATGGAACAAGAAGTCGGGCACTCGGCTGAAATGCAATATAAGTATAAGTATAATGACTTCATACAAACGTCGAGCATGAATTTTATAAAAATACCACATATACCGTACAATACCAATACTTTTTATTGCACGCCCCTCGTACAATACAATAAATGGAATGAACACAGAATGGTAGTCAAAAAAGTGGTGCAGATTATATTACGATTTAACAAGCATTACAAGCTACGACGTGTCGGGTAGGTTAACTTAATAAGGTAGATTGCGAAGATCACGACATGAAAAAAACGATTAAAATTAAAATATTGTCAACATTAGTATAAAGCTAATTAGAACAAGCAAATAAAAATAATAATCGCAATAATAAAACTAACCTAAACCAAACACCGCTAAAACACCCCATCCAGCAGGTCTCCTTTAGTTGTAACTTAAATGGTGGCATAGAAGACAATTTAGTCTTAACATCGAACATACAATGACGTATCATATCAAAAACGTTTACCAATATAAAAAAAAGAAAGAGCAAACGCCCAAAGAAATAAAGAGCGTACACCCATCTTAAAGGCCGGCAACGCACTCACAACACCTCTGGCACAGTATAGGGAATCCTCAGGTGTTGCAGGTGTCCATGGGCGGCGGTAATCGCTTACCATCAGGTGATCCGTCTGCTCGTGTGCCTCCTATCAAATAAAAAAAATGGGAATTGTATAACTATCATCATCATCATATCAGCCGAAAGACGTCCACTGCTGGAAAATATGACATGGAAACATGGTTAGATCTATGAAGTTAAGATACTGAATGGACTGCTACTGTAACAACCTAACCGGTGTCACAGACGGATTCACTTTCGAAAGATCGTATCAGCTGTTGAAAGCTAAACGCTGCGCGTGGGCAAGGCGTTAGTCATATTCATATCATGCAGATCTATCTTGTAGGCGATTGTTGTAGCATTGCGACAATTACAACAATTTGGGCTGTATGAGATTGTCATACATCAGTCATCACGTTTCACTCTTTGGTAGCAGATGTTTAGTTACATCGGATTGAAGAGCAGTTTTACCGTAATGAAATTACTGATAAGGATTAAGGGTTGTTGCACCAAACCGTCTGTAATCGTAGGCGGTGTTCGTTAAAATCTGAATGTATGGAAAGTTAGACAAGTTTCTATGGAATGACAGCTGCCGACGCCATTTTTAACCCTAAACTTTGCAAAGTAAGACAAAAATCGTGCGTTCAAGTCTCGTTTTCGCTGTATAAAGCGCAAAAAATCGTTTTAGAAAAAAAACAAAAAGTTCACTAAAAAATGTGTGCATTTCCCGCGTGGTCGTGCCGGAGGCTTCCCCTGGATTTTCCCCAGGCCACCCTCCAACCACGCAGTTCGACCAACAGTCAGGTTCAAAAAAAAAAAAAGTGTGCATTTTTAGAAACTGTCAATTTTAGAGTTAACGTTGATCGCTCTGTAACCGTAAGTTGGTGCAAGTGCAACCAGCCCCGAAAGTCACATCATTAGAGCCACCCGGCACACGACCCGCACCGCCTCGCCTCCAGCGGTTAGTAGGTATTTTTATGTAGATTTGAATTGATGAAAGAGGAAAAAATCCAACAATAATTTCGCTAACCTACATGCAAACATATAATCAAGACGGGTAGGCAGAGATCACGGATTTCCACTTGCTACGATCTTGACAAACCTTTCTTGCTTCATATACATGACATTCTTCATAATATGCTCGAATTTTTATCGGTAAGTAATGGCAAAAATATATTATTCTTTGTGTTTTAGGGTTATTAGGTAGTGGTTACATTCATCATAAGTGTCGACTTGAACTACTTGATTGCAAGAGTTACCTGTTAGTGTGGAACAAGTCTTGGAACTGAATTTTAAATCGATTTAGCTGAAATTTTGGCTAAGTGCAGATGACAATTTAATGTTATGATACCGAGCTGATCTGATGATGGTCGCAGAAGGTGGCCATGGAAATCCATGACTGAGCCGACTTAACCCCGTTGAGTTTGGGCTCGTGTGAATCGTCTCAATGATTAGATGATGACGGTATACAGAAAAGTACAGTTGGCAATAAAAGCTTGGACCAAAAATTTTTTTACAGAAACTTATTAAATGGTATTTAGTATCCTAGACATATTCAAGAATAAGCTTTGTTTAAAGGAGCTAAATTTAGGAGCCTAAGCGATTGAAAAACCAAAATTTTACTGGCCATAAAACAATATTTAAGTCAGGGACAGATCGCGTTGTATCTTTCTTACGCGAGCGCTGGTATACAGATTTTCGGCTAATTTCCAAAACGACATATATCCATTACAATGCCATATAAATACGTCATTTGAGACAGCACACAGCAAACCGTTTACGAACTTTCTCCCGGTTAACTGTAGACTGCGTTGCTGCAGTATCAATCTGCAAGATTGGCGGAGTACTCCCTGATTTTGCAGCATTTCATCAGAAGTAACGATCGGCCTTTTGTTTTCGAAATGTAGTTAAAATCTTACTGGTTCTACATCACAATATATGGTAGTAGTAGGGCAGGCCTATGCCTGCCCTACTACTACCATATATTGTCATAATGAGCATATTATATATACGACCGCTTTAGCCTAGTTGGTAGTGACCCTGCCTACGAAGTAAGAGGTCCTGGGTTCGAATCCCGGTAAGGGCATTTATTTGTGTGATGAGCACGAATATTTGTTCCTGAGTCATGGATGTTTTCTCTGTATTTAAGGATTTATTTATCTATATAAGTAGGTATGTTTATCGTCGTCTAGTACCCATAGTACTAGCTTGGCTTAGTTTGGGACTAGGTCGATTTGTGTAAGATTGTCCCTTAACATAACATAACATATTTCTGAAGGACTAATGCCCTGTATTCACTTTGATAAGTGATTAGTGCGAGTTCATACAATTGCTGCCAGTGCGAGTAGCTTTTTTTAACTTATTCTTAACAAACCGTTTGAACAAATAATTCTAGTTTATACAAGTTTATTCCAGGAAATGGGGAATTTCGCGCAAATGGACAGCCAATCTATGAAAGTTTGTTACATAAGTTCCTTAAAACATCACGCCGTTAGCCTGCGAATGTCAAAAGACCTTTTGTATGGTCGTTGAACCACCAGAAATGTTTAGGAATGTATAGGTATAATATTGAAAGTCGATTTTACATCTCTATAAACTAGCCGATACACAATGTATCTAGACTTTCCCGCGCGTCTCTAGTTCTCCTTAACGTTCCTCGACCTAGCTTCCCTGGACTAAAACTAGTTTGTACGACATCTCGGCGTTGCCTATACAATTATAATAGTTCTATACTATGGTATAGGTAGTAAGTTTGGATGTAGGGGGTAATCTGCGGGACCACTAAGAGATGACCTATTAAAAGATGGGTGTCCCTACAGTTACCACAAAACGCATGTTTGGTGCGATCAAAATACAGGAAACTAGACATTTTTACATACACCTGAAAGTCAAAACACGTTGAAATGGAAAAAAATCAGTTCGGCTGTGCTGTCAGTGGACACAAACGGTGCTCGAAATTAATGGAACATTTAGGACCACTTTCAAGTGATTACAATACTAAACACCTTTTCCAATGGATAAGTGAAGTACATATGGACTGCTAACGCTAGGGTTGCCAACTGTAGCTACTATATTAAATAGTATTTGTACTATATTTTGACTCTTTGTTCTATATACTCTCCAAGTACTAAATAGTTCGCAAAAAAACTATACAGGGTGACATTTTAATCAGTGTCCCAATTCAAGTATAAGATTCTTCAGCAAAATTATAAAAATCGTTTTTACACAACATTCATTTTTAATACAAAAAAAAAGTAATTGCTGCTTAAAGTTATCCCAAAAAAACCCTTCCCGCGCGGGCACCTCAGCGGGTAGTAAGGTTTGCGCACGGCACGCCTCCCCTCCCTCGACCCCGCCCCGCTCCGCGCGGTACTGAATGCCCAGTAACCACGCTGTACGGATAATTATTTTGTGATAGACAATTTATACTTTAAAAAATACCTACCAGTTTTTTTTTTCAAAAATGGAGTCTATTAGTGATACCAAATGCCTACAAAAAATTTGGACACTGATTAAAATGTCACCCTGTATTTCGGGGGTCTATCCATACGAAGCTCAAGCTTCCAGGTTTAATTTTTTTTTACAACATAGCATTATGTATCGCCGAGCCAAGTATTTTTTTTATCGGTTCTTTTTTCTGGAAAATACTATATCGCTCAAAAATAGTTGGCAACCCTAGCTAACACCTCTATCGACATTAGGACAACATTAACATCTAGGTACAGTCGACAAACAGACGTCATGTCATGACGAAACAATTAGGTTCTGTTTTTGTCATTTTTGGTACGGAACCTTTACAAGTAATTTAAAATTTCCTCAAATCGCAGGTTCGAGTCCTGTTCGAAGTAATATCATTTTCTTCTGCAATATGATGAAACATATCTCTCCCTTTTATTATTATTATTAAGTAGATTTTAATATAATCTTCTAGAGCTACTACTAACTTCTGCCCACGATTATTTGTCTCTCCCCTAAACCCTCCTTGGCATTATTATTATTATATTTGTATATATGTATGATTGTGTATGTATGTTTATATATTGAGGTATTTATGTACGTATATTTATATATTTATTTTTGGTTATTTATAGTCTCTGCACCGCCTACTGCATAACCTAGTATTATCTCTTTCGCCTATACCCAAAGGTTGTGTGGAAGAGATCCCTCTTCAGCGATAAGAGCGCATGTTGTCTACCTCTACCTACATGTTATTGTTTTGTTTCTCGTTCTAACTGCTTTGTTTGTGTGAGATGTGCAATAAAGAGTATTTGTATTGAATTGTAAACTCTTACTCCCCTAGAGACTCTTGGACAATAAAATTATCATTACCTATGTCCTTCCTCAGGATTCAAACTATCATTTCATCAAAGGCCTCCACCAACCGGACGCGTGTGCCGCGCGGGTGCTGCGCGGGTGCTACGCGTGTGCCACGCATGAGCTGCGCGTGTGCCGCGCTGCTGCTGCGCTGCCGAGTTGTAACTTTAGCGTGTGCTGCGCGTGTGCCGCGCTGTTGCTGCGCTGCAGCTGCGCTGCCGAGTCGTAACTTTAGCGTGTGCCCGCCTTCGAAACGCGTTCGATGTGTGTTTGAAGTGTAGTTTCAATGCTTTACAACTTGCGCGTGTGCCGCGCAGCACACGCGCCGCGCACGACACGCGTCCGGTGGGTGGAGGCCTTAAATCGGTTCAGCGGTTTAAGCGTGACGTGGCGTGGTAGCAGACAGCCAGAAAGACACGGATTTTGGTATGGATTTTCTAGCGACTATTGTAGACATACTCACGACCAAACCCGAACAACCAAACCCTTCTTCGACAAACCCGATCACCGTATTTTCGCATAAAAAAAACATAGCAAATTTGATATTTGCGATAAACATGGAACAAAGAATCGTATTCAATAATTATGTCAACGAACTCGCTCAATTTGCTTAATAAACAAACTGTCTCTTTAATAAAAGTTCGCTTACTTCTTATGGCCGACGACGTCTTGAGTGACCTAGATCTAATTTGACATCCAGACCGACTTGTTTATGATGATTTAAAGTCATTCATTTGTATTGGAGTGACTATAGTATAGGTCAGAGGTACCCAACCAGTGGTTCATAAGGAGAATCAAGCAACATATTGATTAAACACTTCCATTTTTTAACCCCCGAGGCAAAGAGAGGGGTGTTATAAGTTCTGTCTGTGTATCTGTCCGTGGTATCGTAGCTCCCAAACGGATGGACCGATTTGAATGAGGTTTTCTTTGTGTATTAGATATTAGATAATTTTATCCAGAGTATTCTTAGCCATATTTCATGAAAATCTGTTTAGCCCTTTTTGAGATATTGGACTTAGAAATGAAAATGTCGGGGGTTTCTCAACTTTTCTAAGTTGTAGTTATTAAACATTACTTTTATTAAACGGGTCTTAGTACCCAAGGGATTGAGGGGGCATATGGAATGTGAATATTTTCAGTTGCTATGTTCTGGCTCAGGTTGCCCTAAAATACTTTTACACATTTCCTTTTCTTGCGGCATCACGGAGTAGCCAAATTATAAATTCAAAAAAGTGTAATCTCTAGAAGTGAGAGGTGAAAGATATGTGGCCCGGAGTGGAACCCGGGTTGCGGGGAGCGATCATGCGGAAAAGGAGCGACAAATATGAGCGAAGAGTGGGACGGAACGAGGATCGAGGCAAGCTAAACCGAAATTCACAAGCCGAAAGTTTTCCCCCATACATTTTCCAACTCACCCCATTGCTACGCCCTCAACATTACACTATTGTTCACTCAAATATCTATATTAACCCAACTCACCCAATATTACGATACATTTACACACCCCATATCACTCTTCGAATTTGGTTTCAATCATGTTTCAATGCAATATTCAGATGACCCTTGAAATGTTTCGTCCATGCTTATAGTATTTGAAATTAAATTGGGCCTTGAACTTGGACAAAAACAGATTGAGTGGCTCTCAAGCGAGCAATGGAAATTTTATTTCTTAATTGAACATAAATGGATTTCAATAGTTTCCTAGAATATTATACGAATTATTCCGATAAGTGAGATATCTTATCAGTAATTAATTGTCGCATTGTGATTAAAATCGTTAGTCTGAGAATTAAATTTAGGTATCTGAGCCGTTTCCGGGTAAACGGTGTCTAAATTTTAAAATCGTCGGGCCAAGTATAAAAGATCGATTTAAAAAGCAGTTGCTTTGCGAAACGCG
The DNA here is from genome assembly GCA_945867215.1 of Epinotia demarniana. Classification (NCBI taxonomy): domain Eukaryota; kingdom Metazoa; phylum Arthropoda; class Insecta; order Lepidoptera; family Tortricidae; genus Epinotia; species Epinotia demarniana. The sequence continues at coordinate 1,528,338 of OX244273.1, read as the reverse complement.
TTATTTATAAACATGAAAAACAAAGGACACAAGAGATGTGTCAAGAGACCGGCAGATCGCAATCAGCCAAGACGGAGGAAGCACTTACTCGGTACCCCTTGTATCTAATCGCCTGTTACACTCGGACACCATTCAATTTAGGAACGCATGGCAAAAGGAACAACCGAGTTGTTATTCTTTACGCGCTCATGCTGGCAGGATCGCCATGTGATGCGGTGTATTATTGGGTGAACAACGTGGCTTCATTATTTTATTATTCATTTATTAGGGTTTGCCAACAGATGTAATACATTTTTGTTGCGGCGGTGTGGGATACAGTTGCTGACACCCCGACACGAATCGGCGGCTTCCCGTGGTAGTTTTCGGACTTTTCGGTACGTAGCAACTAAATGCTGGAATATCATCCCTCCGCAGATGCGGGACCTAGGAAATGCTTTAGAATTAAACTCAAAACGTTTATATTCAACCACCAAAAAAGCCAGGAAACTTGCAGGCTAGACACGACACTGCATTTAGGAACTCGAATGATAACGTTGTCTTACCTCTGTGTTATGTCCCTCTAGTTTAATGTTTTTATTGTGCTGCTTTCAGTTTGGCTTTGTCTTTGTACCAATTTGCTGGAAATATTTGTTTTGTTTCTCCAAAATTATATGCCTGTCAAATCGGCATTGCATTACGCCCGCGTCACATGTCTGTCTTGTTTGACGTTTTAGTTGCCTAGAGCATCCGGCTGTCATAATTGCGCTAGTTGGTCGGTTGGCGCGGTTATGTTGCGTTCGGAAATTTTATTACGTGTCCTAATTGTATTGTTTTTGTTTTATATTACTATTATTATTATTCTGTGCGACTGTAAAATGTGCGTTACGCCGCCGTGGAATCACCGGATGGTTCCATCGGACCAGCGCTGGCCACCATCAGGCCAGCACAACGCTGAGATGGAACCATTTCATGGCAATGTTGTCTTCTGTTTTGTATTTTTTATTTATTTATGGTGTTGTTGTCATGAATAAATGTTATTCTATTCTATTCAATAAAAACCTTAATTACAACAGATAATGAACTACTGCTAGAGTATTCACCCAATGACAGGCAAACACGGCATGCATTAAACATAGTAAAAACTAATTACGTCTACACTTAATCCACATTTACACTAAATCTAAAGTTAGCTCGGTAAGGTAAGTTACTTGTGGATGCTGACAAAAGACTAACTTTTATTAAAATAAACCCAATTTATAAGTATAGTAACTAGTAAGGATAGCGAATATAATTAACTCTGTACAGCGTCTAACTCCACCCGTCACGCCTAACGAAACTAGACTCTAGCTACGCTTAGTTACTACGCATCGCTGTGTCAAGATATATTTGTGGGTGAGCGTTGAGGAGATCTTAAAACATGTTACAGATTTTTTTTTATGTTATAGGAGGCAAACGAGCAGACGTATCACCTGACGGTAAGCGATTACCGCTGCCCATGGATACCTGCAACGATAACCTGTAACCTGTAACTGAATAGTGGGACTGAAAACATCTTACGTCTTTTCACAGGACTCGACAGTTGACTAGAAATTTTATACAAGAGCATTTCTATTAAAGGCCTCCACCCAGCGGACGCGTGTCGTGCGCGGCGCGTGTGCTGCGCGGCACACGCGCAAGTTGTAAAGCATTGAAACTACAATTCAAACACACATCGAACGCGTTTCGAAGGCGGGCCCGCGCGGACCCGCGCGGCGCTAAAGATACAACTCGGCAGCGCGGCCGCGTGTCGTGCGCGTCGCGTGAGCTGCGCGGGCCCGCGCGGGCCCGCGCTGCTAAGTATGATAGAGCTAGTAAGATACATATTAAATGTGTTGGTAGTGAGAGAGATATGACCCGCGCGGGCCCGCGCGGCACACGCGCAGCACACGCGCAGCAGCCGCGCTGCACACGCGCTGCACACGCGCGTCACACGCGCAGCAGCCGCGCTACACAGGCGTGTCACACGCACGGCAGCGTGATGGAGATAGTAAGATACATATTAAATGTGTTGGTAGTGAGAGAGATATGACGCGCGGCACACGCGCAGCACACGCGCAGCACACGCGCAGCACACGCGCAGCACACGCGCAGCACACGCGCAGCACCCGCGCGGCACACGCGCAACAGCCGCGCTGCACACGCGTTGGTATACGCCGCGCCCGCTTCCGGTGTGAATATACCGCTTCATACGCGCCCGACACGCGCAGCACACGCGCGGCACACGCGTCCGGTGGGTGGAGGCCCTTAGAACAGTTTGTGTTGCAAGTACCTACTTAGTACGTCAATTAAGGCATATTTTAATCTTCCTCTTTTGTTCAGGCAAACAATGTGGGAACACAGACAAATTCCGAAAGTCGTTCGTCCGAATCCACCATTAATTAGAAATTTCAACATGCCGAACGCCATTTTACGCTAAACGAGAATGTATAAGCAGATGATCATTTAATGGCATATACAAATAGGCTAGGTCAGTAGATATTCAATCCTGAAAAATCAAAAGATCCTTCAACGGAACATGGTTTTCAAACAAATATTCTTTTGGACAAATGACTCTTCCGAATAACCGACGTAGTTTCGGAAATATAAGTATATTATAGTGTTGTGAGTGTTAAGAAAAATAATACACTGTACAAAAGATATCCGAACAAGAGAGTACAATGCAATGGTGAAGGAAAAATGAAACTGTCTTCATCACCATTTGAGATTTATAAACACGAAAGAGAGAAACAAAATTGAAATTGTTTTCCAACTGTTTCATTTTCCCGAATTTACATTTGCCCTGAAAGCACTTTTCCTCAGAGATCATGAAATTCAATTCTACTAATATTATAAATGTTAAATTTTGAATCCTGCACGTCATCATGAGACGGCCGTGACATACTCTAGATTTTTTCTCGCACTATATCTCTTGTTCTAAGTGTTCTAATAAGAAAGAGACGGATAGTGCGAGAAAAATCAAGAAAGCTCGCGCGCCGTCGCATGATAGCCGTACTGGAGGTTAAGATGGTTGGATGTTTGTTACTCAATCACGCTGAAACGGCTCAACCGATTTGGATGAAATTTTGCACGAAGATAGTTTACATCCTGAATTAAAATATAGAATAGTTTTTATCCCGGGTCCACGCAGACGAAGTCGCGGGCGGAAGCTAGTATAATAACAAAATAAAATAGTTTTTTTGGTATCGCAGCTGTATTCGTTTTAGGGTCCTAAATCCCATAATAGACTAACAAAATATTTTAGTATGTATCCACATATCAACGAGTGTGTTTAGTACCTACTTATTTACTCGTGTAATATTAATCCATCGTAGCTAATAGTAACAGTTTTCGTCTACTAATCAATTAACCTAGATTATCACGTCACTTAGATTTTAGCTTTAATCCATTTATCAATACAAATACAATAATCCTTTACCAAGAAACCCACGTCAAGAATCACATGATAGTAAAACCAGTAAACTTTCGTATTATTTGCTCGATATAAAAGCAAATGTTATTAATTAAATAATGCCAATGAAATATTCGTATTAACCTTCGAAGGTTATCAGTTAGGCAGTTCAGATCATGCTATCTATCACTTACTAAGTAAGTACGCGCCGATGCTAATTAATTGATAGCTCATCCAATTATTTCATATATATTCCGCCTTTGATGATCACAGGGATACCTACGCTTTACGTGTCAGATTAGCGTATCAATCGTGTTTAAATCGTCCATGATCCAAATGGCACGGAAATAATTGAAATAATTAATGATTTTCCTTGTGATATCAAGATTATTGGTTTTCAAATTGCGAGGCAAAGCGTGGGTGGCACCAAACCGTCTGTAATCTTAAGCGGCGGTGTTGGTTAAAATCTGAAAGTATGGAAAGTTTGTCAAGTTTCTATTATAGGTATTTAACGTTCATCATTCTATTATAATTAACGTTCATCGTTCTGTGATCTTGAGTTGGTGCGACCCACACTAAGGTCTTTCGCGGGGATGCGGTTAAAGGGATGAATTGGAAATTATTGCGTGCTTTGAAACGCAAAAATCTTTGATCTCTGGGGGATCCTACTGGATATACTTGTCTACCATAATCACCCAAGTGATCGTCCTGGACATGACCTCCAATAAGATCACCAGGGTGATCTCACTGGACGTATTCGTCCAATATAATCACCTGGTTGATCCACTCTCTGTGGAGTGAGAGAGACATCTCTTCCTAATGGAGGATTTTCCCTGGAACCTCATCCGCTGCGTCGCTAGCTATGTACACGTACATGTATGTGTGTATGTATTTGTTGTCTCATTCGTGCACATGCACACTTGTCCCTTGTCCCACATCACATGCATGTTTGCATGCAAATATAAGATTCGTATGAGCAAAACTTGGGACATAAAAAAGTAAAGAATTTCAACGGGTTGCAGTGATGAAAGACGTCATTATACGATATGATACATATGTAAGTTCATGTGGGTGAACCACATGCTTGATTCTGAAAAACAGTGTTCTTTATAAACAATAAAAATAAAAAGATTAACCTCTTTATTCATTGAAATGTATTAAGAACATCAGTTGAGACATTTCGGCTACTGGATTCAACATTATGAACGGTACTGGAGTACCTACAGCATTTTTCACGATTTATTATTATCTTCTTCATCTTCATATTCTTCATCTAATACTTACATGGATGATGATTTGGACACAGGCCTCCTCTCATGGATGAGACTGAATGTCCACTGGTCTAGTCCTCAGCACACCTTCACACACCGCTTTTTAACCGACTTCAAAAAAAAGGAGGAGGTTCCCAATTAGTTTTTTTTTTCTATGTTTGTTACCTCAGAACTCCGTCATTGATGAGCCCATTCGAAAATATATTTTTTTGTTTGTATGTATATGCTTCCAGGTGGGTACCATTTTTATAAAAATTCAGTTAGATGCTGGGATCCATGAGGAATTGAGGGAACTCCTCAATTTTATTAGGCACGCGTGTAGTAATTTTGGTATTTTTTATTACAACTCGTGTATTTACATCCGGAATTATAAATTTGGTGGCGAGGAATTGATGATGAAGATCACAGATGACTTATCGAATTCCTCAATTATGTACTTAAAAGTGCAAAAGTACGTCACAGGTTCTGATAAGATTCCGTTGAAATAGGAACTAATGAAGTGCCATTGGTGATGATCTTGGGGAATCGACGGCAGTCCTCAAATATTATCGGCCCACATAGAGCGATTCGGTTTTTTTCTATAGTAAACAACGCATTTGCTATCGGAAATCAGTGCATGTGGTAAATTTTAAAATAAATTAGAAATTTTCTCGTAGCTTGGCGGAGTACTAAATTGAAGTCGGTTAAAACTTTGTTTTTAAAGTAAATTATATATCTTCGTAGAAGTACGCAGGCTTCGAACCCACCACCGCAATGCTTGAACTACTAGCCTACCATAGCTTATATTTGAATGATTGACAACATAATAATAATAGGTAGGTACCCTTCGGGAACCGTTAAACATGCACAGTCGAGGAAATTGAATGTTTAGCACTTTGGAACCTTAACGTCGTTCGAATAGAGTTGACATGTGCCAAACATTCATTTTCCTCGACCGTACTATAATATTATTCATACAAGGAGCCTAAAAAGATGCTACATGATATTGAAATTGAATCTTAATTTGCGGTCATCCATTAGTCCAGATGAGATGTTATTTATTGAAATGAATCAACTGAGTATCAGTAGGTGGCATGTTTACATTGATCAATATCGAGCGGTAGTTCTGAATCAAGCTATCTATACCTCTGCTCGGGCACTATTACTCAAGCGTACGTAAATTGTTAGAACTTGCTAAATAAACAATTCATCTGTTGTGTTTGTCCGTTAGTTTAGATAACCTATTTAGCTTTGTTGACAAGAAATATCTGCGTCAACTATCAAATCTTGAAATCGCACTTTCGATTTTGATTGGATTATGAAGACGCCATATTTGGGACTGCAGGGTCAATGACCCGCTGTGGCCACTGCCCTCTGCCGAGGAATTGCCAATCTTCGTTAATGAGTTAGTTTGCCCGCTACTTTGAGTCGCTCATCCACTGCTTACGGAGACATTAGCTATTTAATGAAGCATTAAATTATTCTTACACGCATCGGGTATACCGGAGTTTCTTTCGTTTTGGTAAAGTTGATTAAGATTTTTTTTATCATGTTTGTTTTTTGGTAAACGTGGGTAGATTAAAAGAGTTCGTGGTGGTGTGTTGGTATTCTTAAATTGTATTTTATTAATTTTATTAACTCCCGACGCAAAAAGCGGGGTGATATAAGTTTAACGTGTCTCTGTGTATCTGTCTGTAGTAGCGTAGCTCCCTAGCAGATGGACCGATTTGAATGCGGATTTTTGTCATAGGTTTTATCACGAGTATTTTTGAAATGTTTCATGACAATCTATTTAGCCGTTTTTGAGATATTGGACTTTGAAATGGAAATGTCGGGGGTTTTTCAACTTTTCTAAAAATTGTTGTCATTCCATCGAGTGGTAGCGACTCAGTTTATTTTTTTACTAACCTTTCCTGTGTCCCACTGCTGGGCAAAGGCCACCACTCTGCTGCGCCATCCGTCAATGGAATATAAGATATACAGAATATATAGAATATAAAATACATATTAATTAGTATCTTGTATTTAATCACAGCTTTCGCCGGATACGAAAATGATGTAACAAGTAATACAAAAACAATTTTAGCGCGTCTGTCAATGTGCCACAATCTCTATTTTTCGGCGCCCGCGTCGCTTCACAATCAAGCGGTTACGACGTTTTTAAACGTCTGCTCGTATTATTAGCCTGTAATTCTACATCGGTTTGCGCTCACGACGTAATTGAGTCAGTTTTTGCTTAAATAAACTTTTAAACAGGTTTTCCTGTACTGTCAATTTGACTGAAGTAGCTGAAGGACATTGATTCTTATTACTGGGGCGTAAAATCTAAAACGGAGCTACGTAATTATCTTGATTATACTGTATATTATTATAGTGATTGGCGAGTATATTGAGCTAAAACTCTTCTTATTTGTACAAAACAGTTTGGATACGCCACAACAATTGCGGTGGCATTAAAAAGTAGTCAAAACGAATTCTGAACGAAACAAATGTCTAAATTATCTAAACTGTAGAAATGTGTTTTATAATAGGTCGGAAATCAGGTTCTGTTGCTATCTAAGCTACTGACAGACAGACAGACAGAGACACACTTTCGCATTTATAATATTAGTATGGATAGTATGGATTAATTCGAATAATGCAATGATTCACAATACCTACTCGTAAAATTGAAACTCAATCGTTTGACAACGCTCGAACGTGCAATTTAGTTGGAATCGTCACTTTATTTGTGAAACATTCTATTCGCAATTGTCTGTTTATAGCACTCGTGCAGAAAACTGACATGGCTCCAATTATACTTTAGAATTGGAGACTGGATAATACCTATAACTTAGGATAAAGAGTTTAGATACCTATCAACGTAGAATCATATATTATGTATTCAATTACACAAACCTCAAATTAACATAGTTGTGTTATATGTCAACAAGGTTGTATCATAGTTAATTATTTAGTCAAACTACTACCAATTCATAGAAGTAGTAGTCAACTAGTCAGTAGATAATTAACTACTTTGAAAATTTGAAAAACCCCCAACATCATTTCAAAGTTTAATAAGTAGGTATCACAAAACCGACTGAAACGTCGCTAAGAACCTATTCGATCGAGTCAGTTTTTGGACAAAAAAATCGCATTAAAATCGGTCCATTCGTTTAGGAGCTACGGCGATGCCACAGATAGACACGTCAAACTTATAACACTTGTTGCGTTAAAAACGCAATGCTGCTAAATTTATCAAATTGTGTTATATTATAACTTATTAGATGTAGTTATACGTTCTAGTTGTATATAAAACCAAGATAAATATCGGACACTAAAATAATAACATTGTATAACATGTTCTTGTTTTTGTCCGACATTTACCCGCGCCTATTAAAAAATGCAACCACTAAATATATTCAGTGTTGCAATATCGTTACAATTACAATAGCGTGCACGCAAGCATTATGTCATTGAAATCAATGTGTTGTCAGCGATATGATGTAAACCAGTTTACTCACATCATCACCGAAAAATACGCTCATATTTCTATGAAATGCATTCGCCGAATCGTTTGTTTTCCCTGCGCCTGCGAGTGATCTAAAATGAGACAAATGATCAAAAATATAGGCACATGACATTGTTAAAGGCATAAGATAAGGTTGTTCAAATATTTTAGTAGCTTTGGGAATGTACACATATATCTTTGAAAACTACAAGAATCTAACCTAAAAAAACCGTTTCCTATAAGGACTGATCCCGTAACTCTACAAATGTTATCCCAACTGTATAATTTCCTGTCTCTAGAATCACAGAAATTGAATAATAAATTATCGTACCTACCCAAATAAATAATTATTCGCAAAATTGTTTTTCGGTTCTATGCCTGTCTTTATTTTAATTAGGTACCTCCTTCTCTTCGTCTTTTTAACCGACGCAAAAAACGGAGGAGGTTCTCAAGTCAACGCGTATATATATATTTTTTTGTGTATGACCACGCATAACTTTTTAGAGAGTAGTCCGATTTTGATAATTCTTTTTTTATTAGAAAGGGTGTACCTCGAAATTGGTTCCACATAAATTTTAAATAAAAATTCCTTCCCTAAGGGTAGGAAAACAGGGGATGATTGATTGTTCACTTACTGATTAAAATGTATGATCACATATGCAAATAGTAATCACAAATATTGCATGCAAGTAAGAAGTAATTTAGTTAGTGATTAACTAAAGTAAGCCACAGAAAATTAAAAAATTAAAACTTTTTAACAAAAAAATTAAACCGCCGAAAAAAAAATTTAAATTAAAAAATAATAAACCTTTCTTATTTAGTTTAATAACTAAGTTCTTAAATGAATCTAAGTGTACCTAATTAATTTTAAGTCGGCGCCAACTCAAAATTACTTAGGTACGAAAGGGATTAATTTAAGAACTTAGTTATCAAGGTTAATAAAAATGGTTTAATATTTATATGATTGTTTGGCGCCGACTCAAAATTACTTAGGTACACTTAGATTCATTTAAGAACTTAGTTATTAAACTAAATAAGAAAGGTTTATTATTTTTTGCTTTTAAGTTTTTTTTCGGCGGTTTAATTTTTTTTTCTCCTAAGAAAACAAATGCATTACGAATATGATTTCAATTCTTTTAATAGAATAAGTCCTATGAGTAGGCCCGTGGGCCTTAGGAGGATATAACATATTGCTGATACGAAGGTTTTATTCCGAAGGCAGGCACCAAGGCTACAATTTCAATGAACGGAAACGCCAGGCTATCTAATTTTACTTCCCGTAATCTAGCCCTAGGGTTCAATCTGACCAAATGTATTGCATTAAAATTGAATTCAGATTTGTCATGCCTTTATTGTAGGGCCATAATCATCGTGCTGAGGAAAAAATCTCGCACACCGCTTTGCTACCTCGCACTGCTCTCTCGGACTTCTCGCTCGCACTCGCTGTCTCCCAATAAATAGTACAGGAAGTGCGAGTAAAATGTAATCCCATTACATTTCTTATGACGGTTTTGATCCTATATTAGTGCGCCGGCATCACTACATGTAAACTTCATTTCAGTCCAAGTTTAGTAGATAGACCACCTAGCCTAGCTTTAGTCGGCTCGAGCGAACTATCTACAGTAAATCAAAACGTGCGTGTGCGCCGCAGCTAATCGTTTTAAAGCCAGATTAAGACGTATTATCATGACCAGACAGGTCAATTGGTGCTCGAGTGCAATGAAACAATTGACAGTCTCCCTGTAACGAACCTCCAAAAATTTGTTCGCATTATTAATATAAATAACCTCAGAACACCGTGAGTTTTGTAAAGAATCATAAGTATATAAGGTACATTTAATTTAAAAGCGAACGATCGGGTTTTTTGTTGGACCTGAGATTTAGGAGCTACGACACACACAAATATTAGTTTATGCTCTCAAACATTACAAGAATAATATATTTTGTCTAATTGTTCTACACTCATGAGTCTCAGCAATCATCATCACATCATTACTAAATCGAATTGGAAATAAAACTGACGTGAAAGTCACAGAAAAAAAATACTTTTCTGAATATGTGTCGAAGATGAACTTCCTGATAATATATGTAGGTAGATATTCAATATAGTTTAGGAAAGATTATCAATTTAATTAAAAAGCATGGTTATGTATCCTTACGATTAACAAACCTACTCAAAGCTATTAATACTCCACATGTTTAAAAAAATGTGACTTTTCGAATTAGTGAGTATACCTACAAAAGACATCAACGACGTTGATGTTGTTCAATTTTTTTTATTGTTTTCGTTTATTAAAAATGAATGTCCTTCCCCGGCACTCAAACTATCTATACATACCCCTATCTCTATCACAATAGAAATTTCATCTAAATCGGTTCAGCGGCGGTTTAAGCGTGAAGAGGAAACAGACAGACAAAGAGACACACTTTCGCAAGTATTATATTATAAGTAGTAAACTTAAGTAACGCAGGATGAGCCGCGCGATCTCGCCAACTATTGCCTAAACCTTTCAGGTTTTAAATAGTGGCTTTACTTGCAACACAATAACTATTGTTAAAAAAAATTGTATTAAATAAATTAAAAAAAAAAAATTATAATATTAATATGGATTTGAGGATATCTACAGAGAAACAATTATGACAAAATTACTTCATTCATATTCGGCAACTCCCGTGAGTTTCAGACATTATAAAATAGAATGAATGTTAACATATTTGTCATCACTAATCATAAATACCGTTTAAAAGATCCGCTAATCAGCCGCTTGTCTGCCATTTAGGACACAAATAAAGGACAATATAAAATATAACGGACTATTGTTCTTCTCAAAGCGGCCGCCATCGCCATCCGGCCGGCGGGTTCGGGAAAAAAAATTCTTAGAAGTATGAATAACGTGAACATGTGGCACAACAAATGAACCACTTTATTGCCCGGATAGATTCTGAGAAACCTTTAAAAAACGTAGTCGCCTAAATATATGAAAACAATTTAAAATACACTGATGGTTCAGAAAGATCGTGAATATCGGGATGCTTTTTATTGTTATCAAGGTTATTCTAATTTCTCCACCCTACACTCTCGTTTTCCCAGACAGATTAGGTTGAGCCGAGTTGCATTCGAAAAGCGCAACATAGAACGCCTCACGCTACGCTTCAAGAACTGCGTGAAATGCGACATGGTCGCATTTAATATCGATCGCAGCACTTGGGAAGATCTTGCTGGCAACCGCGATGAAGTACACTATCGCAAAAGGCCGTGAAATCCACGATGACACCTGGTTCCAAGATCTAGCCCACAAAGCGGCATAGTCGCGCTAAGAGGCATAGTCGTCAAAAGGTTGCCGATGATACGGTCCCTCAACTCGTGCCCCAATTGTGGAATGCAATGTCCGACATTTTCGTCCACATTTAATGTCGACCCTGGATTGGCTTTTATAGTCACGAGAAGCGTTGTCCCTCGCGTACAGATGGGTCAGGCTCATAAATCCTACTTTCCCGAAATATACACTTTCCGCAAAACTTACACTCCCAAAAGATACACTTTCCCAATTGGGGAACTTTCACCAAAGGTGCACTATTTCAAAAAGTGCTCTTTTCGTTAAGGCAACCTTTCCCAAAAGGTACGAGTACACTGGCCCAATTGGGATACTTTCTCCAAAGGTGCACTATTCCACAGGGTCGGACTGGCCATATAGGTGGCCTGCGCGGGCCCCCCATGGCCTCTGCCTTGCTAGGGCTTTGTGGTTTTTGTACAAATATCAATTATATCTGTGAATGTGGTTTATCTGAAAAAGTGTAAATTTTTAGGAAAGTGCACCTTCTGTGATCATATACCATCTGAGAATGTGGTTTATCTGAGAAAGTGTACCAATTAGGATGTGCACTTAAAAGACGTGCGCATTCCGAGAAAGTGCTCCTTCTAAATAAGTGTACCTTTAGAGAAAGTTCACATTTCGGGAAAGTGGGTTTTATGAGCCTGACCCGTACAGATGCCGATTAAATCATCTGTCAAGATGCAAAGCCTTATGATGAGGAGTAGTAGGTTCATCCCCAGTTTGGCAGCTCCAAATATGAGGGAGATGATTCCGGTGTGCAATCATTCTCTCAAAAACTTACACCGTGGTAATAAACAGCAGGTCGATCACGTAACGCATTATATACAGTCAGCGACTTAGAGTTAGTAGCAGCGAGATATTTTGTAATACACCCTTATTCTTACAGTAATAAAGACGTGTACCAAAATAGTTGGCTACGTTGGCTGCTAACTATATGACGCTGACGCGCGCGTCAGGTAGACCTGAACGTCACTTTTTTATAGGAAAATTACCTAACGTGCGTTCGAAACGTGATCAAGCCTCAAGTCTCCCACTGGTCGTCGTGCGAAGTTATTTAACGTCAGCGGATACGAATTATTTGCTTTCTCGACACGCAAGCGCCAGTTGGAAGACCAAATAGCGACCAAGTTATTAAGAACTGTAACGCAATGGTTAGTATTTACAATTCACTCCTTTTATTTCTTAAAACCTAAACTATTCAAAACAGCCGTTTGTGGCTTACTGCAAGGAAGGACTACTACATGTCATCTTGCATCCCGCGACTTATTTCATAATTATAACGATTCTTGGGCGATTACAACTTGCTAGCCCCGCCAAAGACTTAGACGACCGCTTTAGCCTAGTTGGTAGTGACCCTGCCTACGAAGCAAGAGGTCCTGGGTTCGAATCCCGGTAAGGGCAAACATTTATGTGATGAGCATGAATATTTGTTTCTGAGTCATGGATATTTTCTATGTATTTAAGTATTTATATCCATTATATATATCGTCGTCTAGTACCCATAACACAAGCCTTACTGAGCTTACTATGGGACTAGGTCGATTTGTGTAAGATTGTCTCCTTATATTTATATTATATTTATTATATTTATATTTAAAGACTTATCACCGTTTAATTCACTTATGATGGTCATAAAAAAAAGACTTCTCGTGAACTGTCACTGAATTGGTGCGACACCGAATCTGTAATTGTTAAGTTTACTTAAAATCTGAAACTGACGCAGATTGCTTATGTATTATCCTATTATCAAGGCGATGTCGTACCATTTCACTTTACATACTATGTCATTTCCCATCCTGTATTATGTAGTTCAAGTCGGTATAAATACACGACCAATATCCATATTGAAACCTATCACTTTGTAATAAGATTCAAATTAGTACAGTTATGATACTTGACAAACACATTACCTGCGTACTTCACCTAGATAGCGTGGTTCACTGCCCTAAGCCACAGTAGGCTTAGCTTAAGCAGTAAATCAATTCCGTATAAACGTCCAATGGGACGCAGTCGCACAAATATACGTCGGAGTAGACGATGGTACATCAATATGCGTGTATGCAAATCTGTCACTAATGTCACTATAGAGTAATATGTAATTATGTATTCAGTCCTGTTACGTTTTTCGGGCAAGTGTGTCGTCGAGGAGACGTAGCTATCGAGCGACTCGTGATCCAGGGAAAGGTCGAGGGCACCAGACCACGAGGCAGGTCACCAATGAGATGGACAGAACAGATAAAAGCTGCTGTAGATTGTATCACTACACGCAAGTATAAGGAAGGCGACTGCCAGAGAGAAATGGCGGCGTGTTGTGGAGCTTGCTTGCTACCAACACCTGAAATGATGACCACGACCACTCTGTCAAGAGTGAAACGACGAAGAAGAAGAAGATTCAGTCTTGTGCGACAGAGACAGAGATAGTCATACTTGGAATTAAGGTTTACGAACTACAGGTCTAAAAAGGTCTTAAGAAAGTCTAGTTCAGATAATGCTTCTATTAATAAATAAATAAATATTAGGCAACTGTCTACACACGTCGAACTAGCCCGACACTAAGCTCAATAAGGCTTGTGTTATATATACGACGATATATTTAATAGATATAAATACTTAAATACATAGCAAACATCCAAGAATCAGAAAAAACATGCTCATCACAAAAATATTTGCTATTACCAGGATTCGAACCCAGGAACTTCCGCTCCGTAGGCAGCGTCACTACCCATAGCGTCGGCTAATATACCGTGGTAGGTAATAAAATAAATAATGTACTTGGGTATTAAATTGATAAGATAACTTATTATCAATAGATGACTTGAGATGAGACGGTCAACGGTATTGGAAAACGGCTCGAAAGTTGTCTTATTTAGTGTGGTTCGAACCAAACCGTCTGTAATTGTAAGCCGGTGTTCCTTAAAATGTGAATGTATGGAAAGTTTAACCCTTTTCTTCGCAAATAACAAAAAAAAAGTGAGTTCGAGCCTCGTTTTCGCCTTGTAGAGCCAAAAAAATTGTCTGTTACAAAAATACAAAAAGAACACCAAAAATGGTGTCTTCTTATAAGATACAATGTCAAGAAAAGGGTTTAAGTTTAAAGGCCTCCACCCACCGGACGCGTGTGCTGCGCGTGTGCTGCGCGTGTGCTGCGCGTGTGCTGAGCGTGTGCTGAGCGTGTAATGCGCGTGTGCTGCGCGTGTGCTGCGCGTGTGCTGCGCGTGTGCTGCGCGTGTGCTGCGCGTGTGCTGCGCTACAGCTGCGCGGGTGCTGCGCGTGTGCCGCGTTCGATGTGTGTTTGAAGTGTAGTTTCAATGCTTTACAACTTGCGCGTGTGCTGCGCTGCAGCTGCGCGGGTGCTACGCGTGTGCCGCGCAGGTGCTGCGCTGCAGTTGCGCGGGTGCTGCGCGTGTGCCGCGTTCGATGCGTGTTTGAAGTGTAGTTTCAATGCTTTACAACTTGCACTGCAACTGCAACTTTAGCACACGCGTCGCGCAGCACACGCGCAGCATACGCGTCCGGTGGGTGGAGGCCTTGAATGGGATGACAGGCTGCCGGCGCGATATTTAACATTGATTTGTCTGCTGTGTAGATGTGGTGATCGCAAGTCGGTGCAACCCGCCCTTATCTACTTCGGCGGCCGATCGTAAAATCCGCCAGATCAAGAAATTCCAGAAAGAGAGACGCATTCGTCGATATTCCTAGCTCTATACCGGGCACATCGTAAAATAGTTTATTTCTTGGCCACTGGTGGCGCTGCGTATGCGATGGCGGCCGTGATTGTTGGGAGCAGAGGCGGCTCGCCCTAAGGAGCGCTGGTGCAGTGAACTCCCATAAATAATTATAACTAAATTATACTCATTAATCTCATTATTAATATTACATTACTATTTAAAATCCACTTAAAATACGACTGTACCAATACCAATAAAATAATTACCTTTACACATTACAAGATCATAGGTAGGCGCTATACCCATCATCCTACCGTATCATTTCATAGGTAACGCGCCAAGCGGAGCGCTCACGATTGCGCTCCTATGAAAGAAGACTCGGTACATTTCCTAATACGAAATCCAATAAGAGTGAAAGAGAAAGTTCGCCACAGTCCTGCGCGTGAAACGGAAGATTTTCTATGAAAAAATTGCCAAATTCGGAGCGCCGCTCACGCCACGTTGCCGGTTAATTTTGCCGCGCAACAGCGACTTTGATTGCGCGCGACGTTGCCACTCCTATATAAACAAACACTGGTCAACTTAAATGCATGCGCGCGAATGCAAATTCGGGTGTTTTCCAATTAATAATCATTTAATACGTGTTGAAATAGCCTGTACTTATCAGTTACTACATGTGAGTGTTAAAATGGATAATTATAATGTAGTGTTCATTAAAAAGTGTGCAAAAACGTTACAAATCCGGCTTGAATTGAAGGCTAAGGGACAAGGGACCTTGACCTTACGCAAACATGAACGACGAAAACCAAAACATTTACGCGTGTGTTTAAATCCGAACAATATGTGAAAACACTGTGGTGTGGTTGTAATGAGAGTAACAAACTATTTTACAGGGTATTCGCAGGGCACTAGATTCCACGTAAGTACCGAAAGTCTATACGCGAGTTCAATGACCGCGTTGACAAAAACAGGCATATTTTACGAAGGTTAACAGATTGTGTAGTATTATATGGTGCATTTCAAATTGCTTTAAGGGTGCACGGTTGAGTCTTCGGAATCCCGGAATCTGCGAACGTCATGTATTTTCATTGTTTTATTTCAAGTGAACACCCATACAATTTAGTCACGAGCCGCCTCTGGTTGGGAGCCAATTATCAGGGCGGACAAAAATGGCTTTTCATAAGCGAACTCTGTCTTAGGTGACCCTAACCTAACCCAGGTTAGGGTTCACTTGTGCCCCTCAGACCAAAAATAGACACCCCGCGCAGCGGGGTGGCGTCGACTCGCTACATTACGTATAACGGTGAGTATTGAACCATATGGCGGCGTTTCATGATATGCCTAGTATTTCATGATCAACCTAAACGTCACTGGCTTGGCCAATTCATGAAATGCCGGAGTTTCATGATATGCCTAGGAAGTTCATGATCTGCCTAAACGTCACAAGGCAAATCGTTAAATGGTGAATTTTGAACGATATTGCGGATGTCACTCAGCCATATCATGTAATGGCGCCGTTTCACGATATGCCTAGGAATATCGCAATCTGGCGGTTTTTATGATCGGCCGCTGACATTTGTCATTTTACCTTATACAATAGTGATCGAATCTAAATACAGTTGTGATACTGCTTTAGCTGATATATTGACTGTGCCCAAGCCGAGATAATTAGTTCGCCATCAAACGGTTACTCAGTCATGGCGCAGATAGTCATGCCCTCCGAGCTTAAACCATCTTAATGGACTCAAAAGCGCACGATTTTCGGTGGTCCGCCCCGTAAAATGTTTGCGAGTTCAACATAGAAATGTGACATTTTTGAATTTTGTTGTCATAACTTGTGATAAAAATTAAGTAGCTGCGATAGCCTAGTGGTGGCATGCGGGAACGTGGGTTCGCATCCCGGCTCGTAGCAATGAATTTTTCGAAACTTATGTACGGAATATTTACCGTTATCTTTTCCGTTAGAAGGAAAACATCGTGAGGAAACTGGTCTAACCCCATTAAGGTCTAGTTTTCGCTTTCGTAAAACTAGTGCCATTGCCTGTCTTGGGATTAGGTGTCAAACCCCGGGCTCCTTTAGGGCCCAACCGGAGTAACGTTAGGAGGTTGATGAACTTGTGATACAAATTGCGATTCACTCAAGTAGATACAATACTACTTGGGTTAATCGCTAGTCATTGTAGTGACGATTACATCGTTTCACACAATAATTTACGTTTATGTCGTTCCATCGTTGAACGATCGATCCAAATTTTCGTCACATTTACTGCCAATAATTGCTACGCGCTACGCTCGAAGCCAATCCCATGATTTTCCTCGTATGTAGCGGAAAGGGGCTACGGCGTAGGCTCCCGCTATGTAGGTTCCTCCGTAAAAGAGTAAAACAAAATGTTTAAAAAATAAAACAAAATTACAGGCTTGCCATTTCTACAGCTCACGTGTTCCTGTTAAAAAAAAACATTATTGAAACAAGCTTTTATTGCAATCTACTATTTTAGCACAGTAAATTAACTACACACATGCCGATTCTAACCGCGATATAATGTAACAACAACAATTCAAATTTTTTCGCTTGAAGATCTGCCCCCGTCAGAATCTGTTCACTACGGCTTTTTTGTATAGGTAAATAGTTTAACCTCCCGTGACAACTAATGATCCATGACTTAATACAATGACTATAGCTTATCGACCGGGAAAACAGTTGCTCAGTCAACCTTTTAAGCGGAGACGCCTAAATATGACGCAAGTTTGGTTGTGGACTTTTTATGGTCGCGTTTCTCGCACGACAAAGAAAATATTGGGCTCTATGTGACACCAGCGGGCGTATAATGGTTGCCGTTTTATCACTGAGTGATAAAAAATCCAAAAACTATATCGACATAAGAATTCTATGTACATAATATAATTAACGACTGGGCTCACAAAATTTCACGATCATCAGTTGAGACATGCGACCTCTCAATCCTCAAAATCCGGTAGATCAAAATGGAGATATAAGATTGAAGAACCGATAACCGTTTGATTTATACTTCTATCTGTAGTGCAAAAGTAGGAGATACGATTCAAAACTTGTCAAAAATCGATGGAAACCTCGGGTAGCCCCTTAAGGGCTCCCCCTCTGCAGAACATGACTCTAACATTGTAAAAAGTACCCGTATCACTAGTACCATACAGTTTTATGACATGCTCGTATTGTAACATACATTATTCAACAGAACCGTAGCGTGTGTGACCACAGCACGAACCCACGTCACGCTACCGAGTTCACGTATTTTTACATCTACGTAAGTATCATTATCTTCTTAGCATAAATTGTTTAATATGTGTAAGCGGAGTCAATGTCGAAATGGCCGCGTAATGGCACGTTTACTATTATCCGGTCGAGTCTAAAGATGGGCATTCACGTAGGCGCCGCGTCGCACCGTTCTAAACCACCAACTAAAGCGTTCACTTGTCATCATATCAACCGAAAGACGTCCACTGCTGGTCATAGGCCTCCCCCAAAGAGTGCCAAAGTGACCGGTCCTGCGCCACCCGCATCCAACGGACTCCAGCAACCTTTACCAGGTCCTCAGTCCACCTTGGGGGGCCTACCAACGCCGCGCCTTCCGGTAAGTGGCCGCCACTCGAGAACCTTTCCGCCCCAACGGCCATCGGTTCTACGTGCTATGTGCCCCGCCCTCTGCCACTTAAGTTTAGCGATTCGGAGGGCTATATCGGTTACCTTGGTTCTGATGCGATCACGCAGAGAGCATTCACTACACATTCTAACGAATACTCTGCCTCTCTCCTCTCCGCTCCGCTAGCTCACCTTGTCTGTCTCTTCCATGTTTCTCGACATGTTCCATCGTCAATATCCGTCTCTTTCAGGTCCATCTGGACAGTCCTCAACCAAGTGGCGGGTGGTCTTCCGCGGCGTCGCGTCGTCACCGGTGGTAAGTAAAGGGCCGTACCATATGGGAATCGGCGGGGAAGCACATGTCCATACTATCGCAGTCGTCGTTCTTTGACATTCTAGCAAATGTTACACTTCAGGTAAAAGCTCAATTCTCGATATAACGAGCATTCTAGCGAGCTTCTTTAGCGAGCACAGAGAATGCTCGCTTTCTAGAGAAATAACAGTAATGACTCATAACTATTGTCCATGATGCTGGGTAAAGTCAGTGACAATCTTGGCCTATATAGCTCGCTCAACATGCGGCAGATATGACCAGCCAACCCAGTCCCACTTCAACTAAGCCGGTTTCCGAGATACGTCTACTATAGGCCGGTGGGTGGAGACCCACCGGACGCGTGTGCTGCGCGGCGCGTGTGCTGCGCGGCACACGCGCAAGTTGTAAAGCATTGAAACTACACTTCAAACACACATCGAACGCGGCACACGCGCAGCTGCAGCGCAGCACACGCGCAGCACACGCGCAGCACAAGCGCAGCACACGCGCAGCACACGCACAGCAAACGCGCAGCACACGCGCCGCACACGCGCAGCACACGCGCAGCACACGCGCAGCACACGCGCAGCACACGCGCAGCACACGCGCAGCACACGCGCAGCACACGCGCAGCACACGCGCAGCATACGCGCAGCACACGCGTCCGGTGGGTGGAGGCCTTCAGTGTGTCTTTGAGTGCATCGTTGTGTCCCGGATGTCATATCTAACTTTTTACACTAAAATTGAGATGATATTGTGTTAAATTAGTCAGATACATAAGGGGAACGAAAAGAAACGTGTCATAAACTCGTGCTGCCCGACTACAATACTACATTTAATTTATGTAGATTAGATTACGCTATCCGATTTTAATGAGAATTACTGGAAATGAAGTAGCAATAATTTAAAAAACTATTTATCTTCAAGGCTGAAAATATATTAATGGACGTTACGGTATGGGTGGGCGACGTAATGGCCAATTTGCCGAAGTGTAAATCTCTATCCTATGCGCAACAATGTCATATATAATCAATAATACCTTGGTATTTTAACTATCAATTTCAGGAGGGCATTCCACTCTACTTCAAGGAAATTCAAAAACTTGTTTGCGAAATGGTCAAAAGAAAAGAATAGTTATAATATAAAAGAGTGCGTCCCAGATAAACCAAGGAAGCCATTTGCGTCATATATTAGGTACCTACAATGTACTTTACGTCACACCTGGCCATAATGCGAGTTTTACTGCACGCTGCGCGTACGGGAAAACTCGCATTGTGGCCAGGTGAAGACGTAAAATTTTGTACTCAACACGAGCGGTAATTCGTAAAGCCCCAGAGCGCATATTTATGGCCCTCACCTTCGGTTCGGGCCGCAAACACCTGCGATCTGGGGCATTCACGAATTCACCGCCCTAGTTACGTAATGTACTATTGCAATTCAATCACAAAGTAAAAAGCAGTACTTTGTTTATAATAATTATAATTCAAATTTTGTGTATCTTTTTGGCACCCTATACGAGTAGTACAAGACTGGGGCTAAACCAGTCTATGCTAAAGTGTGACCGTTTTTGCCACATTCGCTTGTTCCGTTCACACGAAGCATTTAAATTCGACCCGATTTCAGCCAGCTTGTTGTAGCGAATTGTCGGACGTTTAGTGCACCATAAATTATTACAATTGTTTTGTACCGAGAAGCGTTGAGTAGGTAACCAAATAAAGAAGTAAGTACAGTCAACAAAATATTTTAAAAAAACGTTTAAAACGGATTTCATCGCGTGTTACCTCTATTATGTCTTATTAAATGGGTCAGAAGATTCGAGCTCTTTGCTCAAGCGGGTACTTAGTCTATTTAATTTAAATCGATTAAGTATTAATGTGGGATAACGCGGAAACCGTAGGCAATATTAGGTACCTATGCAATATTAAGAACTAAACTGACAAATATCCTGAAACTAAATGTAGACATGCCGTTGCAATTTGACTCCGTCTCCAGATCGCAGTGAATATTTTCTGCAGCTATTCAGATTTAGATTTATTTATTTCGAGATAAAAATTACAATATAGATTCGCATAAAATGTCAAAATTATAAGAATCTTTATCACGATCGTCAATAATAATAATAAGAAACAAAAATTAAATAATATTCAAAATGTCAAATACAGAAAGTGGAAATAGTATCTCCGATTACGGATTGTCATAACAACTAGTGGATAATGAATTCTAAATAAAAATATACAATGTCAATTTACGTATTAAAAATCACAGTAAAAATACAATATAAATGTTACGCAAGAAATAGTGTCAGATGGGATATCAATAAATCAAATAGTCACTTAAAACATTATTTCCATGAACTCGCGAACAGAGTACAGAGGGTTATCCAACAAAAGATTTCTCAGTCTACGCCCAAATGCTTCGTCACAAGGTTCATTTCTTATATCTGCGGGTAGGTGCTCGAAATAAGTAGGTCCAATAACACGGGGATTTTTCTTTGAAAGGGCCATGCGACGAGGAACTGTCATTAGGCGCCCAGTTGAGCGAAGCTCTTTACCCGTTACATTCACTCGCGCAAATTGGGAGATGTTTTTTTTTACAAATAAGAGAAGCTCGAACAAATGTTGTGAGTAGTGCGTCATTATGCGTTGCGATAAGAATAACTCCCGACAGGGGTGCCGATGCTTGACTCCTACAAGTACGCGAACTGCACGTTTTTGCATGACAAGAACTCTTTGCGCATCCGTGGAGTTTCCCCATAGGAGGGTACCGTAGGACATCAGGGAATGAAAATATGCGAAGTAAACTTGTTTCAGTGAATCACCCGAGATTAGCGGCTTTAATTTTCTTAACGCAAAGACAGCACTACTCAACCTGTCACACAGACTGTCAACATGGCGCTTCCAATTCAAATTGGAGTCAATTATAAATCCCAGGAACTTGCTTTCCTCACACACCGGCATCGAACAGCTTGCCATTGACAATGGCGTTGGTACTTTACGGCCAGAAAAAAGCATTATATTTGATTTGGCCACATTCAGTTGCAGTCCGTTATCCAAGAACCATGTTTGGAGTTGCGTGCAAGCCTCGTTTATTTTAATGGTTAGTTGTTCATAGGTGCTCGCAGAAACCCAACTCAGTGTAAGCAAACTGTCTGTTTAAGATCGCTTAGTCTCCTAAACACAATTGCAACATAATTCGAACCAACATATAGACACATACATGCATACATACATTCACGCCTTTATTCCCAAAAGGGGTAGGCAGAGCACATGAAACGTATGTTCCA
The DNA here is from genome assembly GCA_945867215.1 of Epinotia demarniana. Lineage (NCBI taxonomy): Eukaryota > Metazoa > Arthropoda > Insecta > Lepidoptera > Tortricidae > Epinotia > Epinotia demarniana. The sequence continues at coordinate 1,505,974 of OX244273.1, read as the reverse complement.
GCGCCACTTTTAGCATAAATGTGGGCATAAAAGATCGACAAAATGTGATATTGCAGTGACATGTTGCTACAACACACTTCAACCCTGGTCCCTTAGTCGACTTTTACGACACCCACGGGAAGAAAGGGGGTGGTGATATTCTAACCGGACACCAATCGGCTTAATTCGAACCAAGTTGAAAATAAATAGTGTCACACCCTCGCAATTGAAAAATGTACCAGCACGGATATAGAAAAAAGACCGGGTTGCACTCCGGGAGTGCCGGCACAATTGAAAACTCAATGACATATTGTAACATTTTTTTATTGTGCTTTTCGATCAGTTCACGTGTCTGTCTTACGAATTTTCAATCTGTCGAATCTTACGGTAGCGTGACATCTTACGGTCACGTGACCTGTTGCGAGTTTAAAAATTTTTCCCCGTCACAAAAGTGCACAGCGCCGCTAAAGAAGTTTTCACTTCAAAAAAGGAAATCCATCGTTAATTTGCTAACTCTTTCAAATGTATAGGTTACAATGTCTAAAGTGTCCATAAATGGTGAAGGATTGTCACCATATTCGCCTGAGTATTATCATGAGCCACCGTTGACAACACTTTATCAATATTTGCCGTTGCAACTTATCGAAATATCAGTTTTACGGCTACGCGAAAATGACCTCAAGTCTAAATGCAGAGTAGGTGTTCAAACATTAGGTTTATCTTATCTCTGCGTTGTTCCCCATTCTGCTCCGCAGCTAAGATTGATAATGCGGAGAACGTACTAAACATAACACAGTCAAATATATTGCATGTTTCCAGAAACAGTATAGTGTTGGGTATAAAGGTACCCCTACTTTTTTTCTACCGCCTATATTATATTATAGTTAAAACAATGGCGCGTAGTTTCAGTGTCCGAGAGGCAACCGGATGGCTTGCGGTATTCGAGCTCCCGAAGCGTTGTGTATGCACCCTGTGCAACCCGAACTGAGCCAACTTGGATAGGAGCGGAAATTGGAGGGCAGTCGAAAAGAAATATTGTCGCGAGTTATTCGATTGAAACAGCACTTCATCATATAAATGGCGTACACACACACATTTAGGCAACCGCTGATTCAATCGGCTGCCTCGCGAGCGCGACAACAACTTTGTTTTTCATACATTTTTCATATTTGAGCATTTCTCAAAAAAATGCCACTATTATTAATTGTACTTCTAGGACTTTTTTCACTCAGAATCAGGAGTTCTTTCGACCCTAGTGGGAAAAAATTTGTCCCAAAGAATTTTTCCTATTCTGTTACCATTTATTACCTTAGACTTTGTATGACGGTAACACAATAGGAAAGTTCAAATAGTTCAAAAATGTATGGAAATTTTGGGACACTTTTTTTCCTCTATTGGATGGAAAGACATCGTGATTTTGAGTAGAAATAACATAAAAGTTGCAGAAAATGACCGAAAAAATGTAGTGGCATTTTTTTGAGAAACGCTCATTTCTGTCCCAGTAGGAACAGTCCAAGTTGGCTCCAATGTCAATGGGAATATTCCCATTGTTCCCGGAAATATTCCCCCTATTCCCAGGAATATTCCCATTGTTCCCGGGAATACTGGGAATTTATTACTTTTGCGGATAAATTACAATGGTATCTCTCGGTAAAAAAGTCAAGGGCTCAAAGTTATCATGGAATCCCTGATAGCAAACATATGTACCTACACAATTTAAATATAATCCCTTGTATGGGAATATTCCCGGGAATATTTCTTGAGAATATTCCCGGGAACGGCAATTCGTTACTCAACACAACACATTCTCGGGAGCTCTGGCCACCTTACTCACCCATAACACAACACCACATTAAGGAAAGTAGTATATGGTGTTCCACGTGTCGGCTGTAATCATTATAAGGTGGTAAAGTAACCGTCGATTCCTCAGATCGCATTCACATTGTTACTGACTTCATTCATGAGTGCACTCAACAGAAGGATCTTCTTACAAGCTTTATAAAATGCATTGTTTGTATGGTTGAGGATATAGGACGATTTTTTATAAGACTGTCATTACAATTGTAATCTTCTACCTCGGATTGCTTTTTGAATGGACTATTTTGATGCAATAGGCATGACGACTCATGTTCAAATTGATAACGTAGTGATGCTAAATTTATAGTAAACCATCGAATTATCGTAATAAAGTATACATTATAAAATATGATTAAAATCGTAAAAAGATATGAACCTTGAAAGCTAAGAAAAAATATGCATTTTTTTTATTGTCCAAGAGTAAATTTAAAGTTACCAATAGAATCCTTGCGCTTTTATAGAAACAAAATTGTACAACAACTATGTACATTAACGCAGTATTTCGCGACCGAAACAACAATTTACCTGATTTTCCATACTACGATACTTTGTACTAACAATATTGTGACGTCACAATTAGCTGTCTATTAGTATGGAGCGTTTTTCGCTACCGCCAGCGAGGTAAATCTTTGTCTCATTTTTTGGGTATTTATGTTCTTTAATTGTAGTTACTCCCATACAAACATTTGTTCCTCTCCAAAAACTGGTTCGAATGACATCATAAAAAAATCTTAGTCGTCATCCCTATTCTGCCCACACAAACCCCAGCATATGTAATGTATCTTAAGTTCTTCCATTTTTCAGCAACTTGTAGGTATCCGATTGAACTGAAATATGGCACACTCGGTGACAACACAATAATTGCACCACAGCTGACCTGATGATGGAGATAGAAGGTGGCCATGGCAACTCCTAAACTACACAAGACCAACCCCTCCTGTTCGGGTTCGTTGGAATCCGCACGACGTGAAGTTTACAAAAGTACAGTCAGCAATAAGATAATCATCTCGACAAGACTTAGACTTAGATACGATGGAATCTACGATGAAAGTCAGAAACGCATGTTTATAACACCCCCAAAAAAGGTGTTAATTTCGTCATCTCTGAGCGATAAGGATCGCCAGGACCCTCGACTCCCTATACAAACGTAGTTTGGTTCTCATTTTAAAACGGCATGCTAAAATAACATGAAATTTTGTATACATAGTGAGATCTAACATAGTACTACTAAAATAGAAAAAGAATAGAGAGTGTAGAACGTTTCTCATAATAAGTCTCTAATACGGGTGTAGACTCTAAAATGAGTATAACTCCAAAAGCAAGAAGGAAGTAGGCAAAAAATATGCCTAGTGACGAAAATTCCATTCAGATATCTCAAGGAATTACGAAGCTACAGTTTTAATATTGCTTGTTAGAGAGAAAACGCTCGCAGTTAGTGACGTCACAATCTGCGAGCATCATAGTACCTAAATGACATTCGTTTCATATGAATGCAGTTGTGTTTTGCGGAAATGGGACAGAACATACTCCTTCTTAAAACTTTGGCCACTTGTACTTATAACTTTTTGTGATTATTTAACCCCTTGCGTACCGTTTCTCCATTTGACTACATTTATAATCCTTTTTCACGAAAAATCTACATTATTGATTATTTTATTTAGCGTCTACACCCCTTTTTGCTTCATTCTTATTTTCTATTATAATTTTTAGCGACAATAACTAGTTTTCGACCTGGACCTTCGATAAAATTTCATGATATGTCTGTTTGTCGTTTTAAAATGAGAAACGAACTAAGTTTATATTGAGAGTCGACTTGAGCCGCGTGCTGGGGACTCAAGAAGCAATGCAATGGCCTGAGAAACTATTTTCAAGTCTCAGTTGCCTCTGATGATGGTGCGAAATCATTCTTAATTAACAACAATGATTCGCCAGCTCCAAAACTCCCACAACAAGTTTATTTCGTGAATGGTATCTACGACCGGACCCCAGCGACCATTGTGATTCTAATAGCTTTCCATTGTAGTAGTGATAACGGGTTTGGAAAAAATAACTAACTGCAATTCAATCTATTGGAATTAAAGTTCCAGGTACCTGCACGAAAAACCAATATGTAATAAAGCAATTGAATTTATACCTGCGACTCCTGTGAGTTACAATGCTACTATAAAGCTGGCTATACACAACCGCTCGAACAAGCAGCTCTAATAAGCAACCAAAATCGGTGGATGAATGTCAAAACATGTGTGTAGCGTTTGTATGGAGGAGCTATTAACTAGTTAGACGTGGACAAAGTCTCGGGCATAAGCGAGTAATTACACATAACATGCGTTATTTTGCTAATTAGGACGCTTTAATCAATAATCCTATGGCGTATAGTATACAAGTCACACTTTTAAATCTAACTAATAGGATTAGTCCTAGACTACAAGTACTAGATTAGCCTAGAGTGAACAAACGGTTTTTCGGTTAGGAGCGCTTCCCTTGATCTAAACCCATCATAATGTTGAGCTACAAATCGCCAAATCGAATGCCGCACTATTTCTAGTTAGAAATGACAGTGCGGCATTCGGTTTTGCGAATACCTACTTGACTTCCTTTTTCTGTTCTAAATGTATTTCTAAGAAAATCTTGAATAAAATACTCTGACAATGACTGTATATAATAGGGTCCGTTATCATCTTTTATCTGTATAGGTACCTAACTTCAAAAGTGTTGCTTCTTCAAACTTGATTCTTTGAGAGCAAATCACAAGATCAGCCGGCCGGACCGGTTTCCGACGACGCTTATTTCAATGGTTTTCGAGAGATTCCTGCCCGAATTTGTGCGAAAGTAAACTCTCAACTCTGTAAAAAATTGGTAAGGCTAGCACAGAATATACCTGTATTTATGAACTGATTGTAATAAATATTAAGTGACAGTCTTACTCCAATGGAACTAGTTCTATAGTAAGCTGAATAAATCTTGGGTCATGGGGAGTTTACCCCTGGCCGTCAGTACAGAATAAGTAAGTACAAGCATGCCGTCAGCTTTACAGACTGGGTAAGGGGGTAACCTTCAGTCTAAACCGGTCATCAAAATTCTGATACTACTTGTCTTGACTATATTATTGGATTTAAGACTAACTTAAGATACCCACGTGCGTTCTCGAGGGTCTAGAGATTAATCTCCATCCGAGAAGAGCGAAACTGTGGTTTCGTAGACGCCTAGCTACAAGCATGCCAGGGGCCCTAGACAAGGTTACAATCGACAAGCGCTAACGTAGAAAATAATAAAATGTATGGGAATGGCAGATGCCGACGAAACACTTTTCGTTAATATCTGTCATGGGGCCTAGACAAAGTTACAATCGACAAGCGGTAACGCCAATAGAAAACTAATAAAATGTATGAGAATGACAGATTTTAACGAAAAGTGTTTCGTTTTATTATTTTCTATAGGCGTTTGCGCTTGTCGATTGTAACCTTGTCTATGGCCCATAGTAATATAATAAATGCGAAAGCGTTGTCTGTCTGGCTGTCTGCGACCTCTTCACGGTTAAACCGCTGAACCGATTTACGTTTGGTATAGAGATTGAGTCCCGGGAAAGGACATAGGATATTATTCGTTTTATCTCGAAACTCGTGAAAAAATGTAGTGAAGTGAAGTGGGGGGTGAAACTTTTTATGGTGCTACGATATACCTAAACGAGTTCCACGCGGACGGAGTAGCGGGCAGAAACCAGTATTAAATGTAATATGAAAATACATCATCGCACATCTCTGGTGCACACTCCATTTTAAAATCATACAAAAGCGTATTTTTTACTCACCAAAAATGCACAGAGGGTCTCCTAATGTATTTCTTTAATTAAGCTTGACTAGGAATTATAGTTTATGGAGTCTGCCATAAAACTCATCGTAAATAAGACGAGAACATATAGACCTTGACATTTACTCGCTCTTATGAATGACGATAAATAAATAGTTACGAGCCCGTCAATGTTGACAAAACATATAGTTAAATACAAAAACCATAAAGGAAAAAGACGAAACTTAAAGGTGAGAGGTCACGCACAATGAAGGGTTCCATAAAGATCGTATCTTCTTAGAAAACATTAATTATTATGTAACTATAATTGTGTATGTTTAGCAAGAAAATAAATATGAATATATATGAATATGAATATGAACTCACGGCACTTTCGTCCTTTTGTTTAGCAAAGGCGGTTTTCAGCGATATCTTAAAATCCTTTGGAGCTAGACTTAAGTACAGTCAAGTGCAAAAATATGTATCGACAACATCCTCTCATAAATAAGTACCGATACCTTAATCCGCTGACATAAGAGTTATGGGACATATTTATGAGTAAGTTGTATGCACCCATATTTTTACACTTGACTGTACCTATAGGTACCTGTTGTTCAAAAAAAACTTTCTTAAAAGTATTTATAATAGATCCTAGGTTATTTAGATGATTTTGTATTCTACGGCTCAAATGTTAAAGGATTCTTTATTTTTTGTACCTATCATTAAGTAATAAGGATTAAAAAAGTATTCAAATAGTCAAAATGGAGAAATAAGTAACGCAAGAGGTTAAATAATCAAGCAGTTATAAGTAAACAAAGTTTTAATAACGGTTTTTTTAAATATACGTTCTGTCCCTTTTCCGGAAAACGTGACTTCATATATAAAACGATTTTCATTTAGGTAGGTACTATGACATGACGCTCGCAGTTAGTGACCTTACTGACTGCGAGCGTTTTCTCTCTCTAACAAGCAATATGAAAACTATTTAAAACGGTTGTAGTTTTGTAATTCGTAGATGCTGTGTAATTTTCTTGTGTATAAACTAATTAGTGAAAAAATTGCACATGTAACATCTTTGACTATACTGATCCTTGTTTCATCAAAATCATTATCATCATATCAGCCGAAAGACGTCCACTGCTGGACATAGGCCTCCCCCAAAGAGTGCCAAAGTGACCGATCCTGCGCCACCCGCATCCAGCGGACTCCCGCAACCTTTACCAGAGGTCATCAGTCCACCTTGTCGGGGGCCTACCCACGCTGCGCCTTCCGGTACGTGGTCGCCACTCGAGAACCTTTCCGCCCCAACGGCCATCGGTTCTACGTGCTATGTGCCCCGCCCACTGCCACTTAAGTTTAGCGATCCGGAGGGCTATATCGGTTACCTTGGTTCTGCTGCTGATCCTTGTTTAGTAGCTATAAAGTTAAGTACCTATTGTCAGCGGCTCCAATCTTTGGCAGTCAATTGCTACATCAATGTGAATAACTCCATCAAGTTAGCTATTGACTCTGCGAGCTAAAGAAACCGTGAGTCTAGTTCTTGTATTTAAAATAAAACCGAAAATTGAATAGATTGACATGTAACTATCATCATCATTCGCTTGTCCTTATCCCATTTACTTGGGGTCGGCGCAGCATGTTTTGTTCTTCCATACCTCTCTGTCGCCCGTCAACTCATCACACACATCTTTCCTGTTCATATCGTCTCTCACGCAGTCCATCCACCTTTTCCTTGGTCTACCTCTTCTCTTACATCCCTCCACATTCATATTTATAGTACGGTACGCGAAATGAATGGACCTTCGATAACTCACAAGGTCGTGATGTTTTTGTTAGAATTTAGACTATAATGAGTACTACTAGAAGTTAAAAATTCTAGTGAATTTTGACGTTGCTTTAGGTATTATATAGCGTTTTCTTAGCGACCCTTGTAAATCCAAGGATAAATTATACAAGTGGTATTTTTCTTCAATGGAGTATCGCATTTTAGTATTATAATCTCCCATTTAATTTTCTAAAACTTTCGTCAAGTGATAACGTCGGTATAATCCGACCCAAATAAAATGTATATATTTCCTCTAAAAGATTATACAAGTGGGTTTGGATTACTGAATACTATTAAAAACTATCAAAGTTAACCAGAGTTTGAATTAATAACATATTTATCAATAGCTTAATTTTATACGAACAGTTTAATGTTGAAATCCTCCTAATTATTTAAAAATAAATCTCAAAAAAAATCAAGTCGACGCATATAATCCAGCTTTATCATAGTAATCTATTGATAAAAAATCTAAGTAATTCATCAATAGCTCCTCGTTTTATTCACTTATCAATTATTTTTCAAATTTGAACTCACGACGATCAGCGCGCGAGTCTAGTGCGCCGACGGCGAGAACGTCATGACCAATCACAGCACGCCGTTGCTTGTTTCCTACGCGAGGGCCTCCCATCTGTGCTGACAACCGGACATCGACAGTTCATTTGCATTTGGAAAATGTAATACGACAATGCGCGTTAAAAGTTTACTTTGATAATTAATAAGTGTTTAATTTGTAATCAAGTCTTGAACTTTGACGTTGTAGTGGTTAAGGAGAGAGGCATTGCGCGTCTAATAAAATTACGAATATAGTCTGTATATGTTATGTAGTTATAGTAAGCTAACTAAATCAATACTTAATTAATGTGTAGTACTCCATTATTGAATGGATCAGCTCACTTGAAAAATGTTATCTTTTACCGAGTTTAGCTATTGTTATGTTTTACTGTACAAAAACCTCCATGGTAAAGCTGTGATGATTGTAAGAATACAAATAATCTCTATGGTAGTAATAAAAAAAACAATTATTAATGACTCCAGTATTATGCCTGCATCACACTGGCGCGCCCTGGCCCCGGCGGACAATAGTAAACTTGTCCGCCGCTGTCAAATTTTCTATTGTCCGCCACCGCAGGCCACGCCAATGTGTTGCAGGCCTTAAACATACAGATTTTATAGAAACACTCCACTGACAAGCTGTGATGATTGTAATGATTACGAATAGTCTATATAGTTAGTAATAAATTAAATCAATATTTCATTAATATTGTAAATATTGCAAAAATATGTATCGATAATATCCTCTCATAAATAAGTACCAAAACCTAAATCCACTCACATAAGAGTTATGGGTCATATTTATGAGTAAGTTGTATGCACCATGCACCTATATTTTTACACTTGACTGTACTCGAGTGTTAAGTGGAGCTCACGTGAAAAAATATATAGTGCGGCGGAAATTGGGCAATATTGATAAAAGTCGTGGACACGTCTTCTATACACCTAACACTGGTGTGTGTTCCTTGTTCTCTCCAGAGTACGAATCTACCGGTTTTAGTTCAGGGAAAGGAGCCGGGCATAGTTGTGACGTTACAAAGATGGCGGTCAATCTTTGGATGGGTGACCGCCTGACATTTGAGTGGTTAGTATAAATGCGCGTTTCCGTGCTTTGGAAGGCACGTTAAGCAGTTGATCTTGGCTGCTGTCTATGACAGTAGTCGTTAAGCCAAGTTAGAGGCCTTCGGGCGGCTTAAGAACATCTAACAGGTGAGTTGCCCACTCACTTGACAAAGGGGGGACAACTGTCACTCGCGTCCGCAGGAGCTACCTACCCCAACCCTGCACGTGTCCCCTGGGTGGTACTAAAGAGTGGCAAACTTTAAAGGCCAAAATAATATATGCCATACGATTAAATAAACAAAGATGGCGGCCGACGGTCATCGATTTTTGTTCAAATCTCGGGTTCTATTGCTTCGTGTGAGGTGTCATTTGAAAGCATATTAACCGTACTATAATTATTTTCTTCAACTGTAAAACGTACAACAAACCGTTTGAAATAATAATGGATTATTTTACCTTAGACGTTTGCTTACTTAACATCATAATTCGAGAAAGACATACTTTAGCATGATTAATTTCATTATAAAAAAAAATAAAGCATTTTATTAGCTTGCCAAAAATATGCAATTTGTTGTAGTTCAATAATAATTACATATTATGGCCAATTCCGTATCGCAAGTCCCCGGCAAGCAGCATGCTGTGTATGTTTGAAATACTTTGAAAGTTAATTTTTTGTGTTCCCAAATGAAAGGTACTGTAGTCGAATTAATAAATTTTGTGTTTAACTGTATATTAGTACGCGTAGATTAGTTTATATAATCGGTGAAATGAGTTATTTCAAATAAATCAATCAATCAATATCATTTATTTGCTGGAATACAGTAGATACTTATATAAATAATACAAATGTCAATAAGATTACACACAACAGTGTATTCAGCCCATATGCAGGGATGCAAATGTCTTGAGTTTAATAACATAGGTGTGTAAATAATCAATTACGCCTAGGAGCAAGTTATCAACCATGTGAGCATAATTTATTTTGTCATTATGTTTCAATAAAAAGCCATTTTAAATTCATAAATGCGTTGTCTGTGGGCCGCGAGCTTTCGCCAAAATACAGCCCGACAACTAGGACCCAAATTGTCGACATGGCCATTGGAGACATTTGGACGTGGTGATTTCTTACATTAACCTTTCTAGCAACAGCTTTAGGTAAACACAATTTTTTCGATGGAGATGCATATAGATATTTATGATTTGTCGACTGATATATATTCTGTACTATGGAACTGCAAGTCATTGCAGTTTTTCACGCAACAAGTTCGAACAGAACCGTGAGCGGCGAGGCTCGCGAGGCCGCAGACCGGGCTCCACGTAGGCCCGAAGGCCTGAAGCGTCCCTCCAAAGCGCGCTCTCGGATACTTTACTCCTGAGTTCAAGAACAAGCGAATCTGAGCGTGTGCGTGCGTCCCTCCAGAGCGTGCTGTTCACACGAGCCCGAAGGCCGAAGACCCGAAGGATGAGCCCACGCGGATATTTTACTACTTCCAAGTGTATTACAAGCGAACCCGAGGGATGAAGGTACGAAGCGTACCTTCAGGGAATGCACTCCACGCAAGCCAGAGGGCCAAACGCCCGAAGGGCGGGCCCACGTGGACACTTTATTACTCCTAAGTGTCTTAAAAGCGAATCTGACGGCCGAAGGCCCGAAGGAGAGCGGCATAGCACGCGAGGCGGCAGGCTGAGCTCTGCGTAGCGTAGGGGCGAGGGCCGAAGCGTCGCTTCAGAGCAGGCTCTCCACGCAAGCCAGAGGGCTAAAGGCTCGAAAGGCAGGCCCACGCGGACACTTTATTACTCCTAAACATCTTACAAGCGAATCTGAGGGCCAAAGGCCCGGCGAAGCGTCTCGTCAGAGTGCGCTCTCGAATACTCTACTCCTGAATGTGTTACAAGGGAACCTGAGGGCCAAAGGCATGGCACGCGAGGCGGCAGGCCGAGCTCTGCGTAGGGACGAACGCGTGTAGCGTCCCTTCAGGATACGCTCTCGGACTTTTGTTTGGATGTTTGTTACTCAACCACACTTATTTGGATGAAATTTTGCACGAAAATAGTTCATAGCCTGGATTAAAATAAGGGATAGTTTTTATCCTGGGCCCACGCAGACCAAGTCGCGGGCGGAAGCTAGTTGTCTAATAAAGCTGCTTGCGTTGATTGTTCTATTATTTATTTTCAACTAGCGACACGCCACGGCTTTGCACGGATACTATGTCATACATATAATCCTTCCTCTTGAATCACACTATCTATTATAAAAAACCGCATCAAAATCCGTTGCGTAGTTCTAAAGATTTAAGCACACATAGGGACAGACAGCAGGAAGCGACTTTGTTTTATACTATGTAGTGATGTTATACTAGGAACTACACTAACAGAGATTAACAATCTCACTTGAGAGCAAAAAGAAGACGTAAATTAGTGTAAGGGGGCACCCCCCACACACATTTTACGTCTTCTAAGAAAAGAAAAGAACGCTTCAGAGCTCTCGCCTCGCCTTCGGCTTGGGCTACAAGGTTCCTGAGGTAGCCTTTATTTTACTGCTTTAGTATGCTGCTGCGTATCATGACCGTCTGACTCGTAAAATTACTCAGAAAACAAAACAAGAGTGTCTCAAGGCGCCATGTCAGTGCTACCTAGCTGAACCGTGGGAACTAAGATTTATACCTACACTTTGGAAACCGAGGTCGGTTCATTCAGCCAGTTGGTTGGCACACGCGCTCACGGCCGGACGCTGCGCACAGTTAGGTATTGAAAATGACTTCGTTGCTAATAAAGTCGATTCACTGCAGCGTTGTGGGGTGTGACAACAATAAAACAAATAAGACATTTATGGTTTTTTATCTGCCGACTGACGATGACAGATTAGTAACCGTACCTACTTACTTTATATAGGTACCCAAGTACTAATTATTGACCTGGTACGAACTAGTGAGTTTTTACAAGGACGTTTACGGAACATTGAATCTTTAATACCTATTTCAAATACGTAATTATTTTGTAAGGCCTGCTTGAGTTTCGGTAATTTAGTATACCCCGAGCCTCAGACAAGTTTACTCCGCCACTGCCATGAAGTCCAAATAATTTAGTTGTTTTCATAGATTTCATGTTTATGTTTATCCCTGTATAACAGCAATTAGTATAATAGTTTACTTCGTAAGATTCGCACGGCAGCTTAAGAAAGGGCGAATACATCGTCGTTGGTTGGTATAGGGACTTATGACTTTTTGGAAGGGCTGGAATTCACTAGCGAGGATGAAACACATAATCAGAATATTTTAAAATAATACATTACAACAAATTATGCCTAGTGTCTACTTTCAAGTTTGTAATGCTAATTTTAAACTATTACGTTATTCTTATACATATGCTGTAAATAACAAAGATACGTAGGTACCTGACAAACTTTATTTCGTACGGTTTCCAGGATATATTTAAATTACGTTACAGGGTGAGCAATAGGTAACATGGCTTCAATTGTATTTAACATGCTGCGTTGATATGTTTGTATGTATGTATGTAAGTGACTATGCAGTTCAGATACTGGTAGTATCTTGGGAAACCCCGTATATTTTATAACTATTTGCTTTTTAGGGTTCGTACCCAACCGGAACCGTACCCAAAGGGTAAAAACGGGACAGTTGCTTCACCATAGTGTACTCGCACATTATAATAGAATTTTATGTTTTGAAAAATTATTTAAAACGTAAACCGTTTTTTATTTCACTCAACTATTAATTATAAAATCATTTCTAAGCGGTGTCAACTCTAGCGTCGATTGGCCGGCGCATGCGGGCAACGACCCGCGCGTTCAAGGTCGCTCCAATGTTAAATTTCGTAGGCACTCAAAGCAGTAGGTATTGACATTTTTATTCAGACCTGAGTATCTGTTTGTAGAACTATTATATAATCTGTGGCCACGTGACGACAGCGATCGCTAGCAGAGTCTAGCGTGGTGATGGTTCGAAGAAGCCATCACCTTTCGATTCTTGACATTAAAAATAAGTCAGAAAAATATAAATACGCTTTATTTACAAAGGACTTTAATATTAATTACTAAAAAGATTAACATGATAATTATAATAATATAATTTATTTTTTATTAAATAACGAAAACGTATTAGGTACATATTTACAAAATATTAGGAGGCCCCTGTATAAGAACGGCACTCACTGCCACTCACAGTGACAAGTGACATTACTTTCGATCAAATCATTCATGCCAGCTCTCGTGAATCGACCTGTACACCAACAAAATCTATATTGTTGGAAATATTATAAAATTACCTATCTTTTTCATATCATCTTTGATTGCGCTAATGTTATTATTTATTGAGTTACAAGTGTGTCAGTACTCATGCTAACGCGCACGGTAAAAAAGTCATATTTTGTCAAATATTTAAAAAGATTTTGATGGTACGTCATAGGGCTCGAATAAACAATTATATAAAGTTTAATATGCTTTCAAATGACACCTCACACGAACCGATCAGTAAAATAGAACCCGAGATTGGAACAAATCGATGACCGTCTGCCGCCATCTTTATGACGTCACAGCTATGTCCGTCCCCTCTCCCTCAAATAAAACCGGTAGATTCGTACTCTGGAGACAACGAGGAACACAACCGTACAAAAATCGTGAAGGAGACGACTTTTTGCGATATTGCCAACGTACTAACACTGATTATACTGAAAAATAATTTCGGTGTGCTGTGATGATTATTAGATTACGAATAACCTGCATAGGTGACACTAAAATACATCAATACTTGTTTAATGTGTGGTACTCCAGTGTAGTAATAGAAGATTGTTGTCGATTAAGTATAATCATACTTAATCGATTAACACTGTAGTGTTTTTGTATAATCATACAAAAACACTAGTGTTAAATTTATAAATTAATCTTAATATGATGACTTTTTCGTCTATTAACTACACATTAATAAGCATCATTGATCTAAAGAGTACCTATCAACGTACTTATGCAATTACTTATTCAATCAAGCTAGGTTGAACCATTTCAACCACCCATGAGTGACCGGTATGTCGATCAAGTAACGCATTACGCACTATACTACGTAACGTACGCTATGTAGATGTAAATGTCTTTTTTTTATATGAAAAACGACAGCTGAATTGTCCTAACGCACGTTCGAAACATTACGTGATTACCCCTCAGATCTCTAACTGACCCACGGCCCGCTTTCTTACAGTCGGTTATAACGGGTTTCTTCGATTTCGGTTAAAACCGGTTTTGCATTCCGTACTCTCAATCAACTGAGCTATCGGAACAATCCACCTCGGTCACCTTTTTTATCAATCAGTTCATTCTTACAAGGCCTTAGGGAGGCGTGTACCGACATCTGCCTAGATGCGAGATGATCTGCCTAGCAGCAATTTGTATGTAATCATATTAAATCCATTTAGTTTTGTTATTATATTTGGTAAGCTCGGCCTTAAATATGATAAAAGAGAAAGTTTCGCCTTAATATGAACCAACGTGAATGTAAACTTAACACGCAAAACTAAAAGAAAGCGTTTACGTGACGTATGTAAGAAATGTGCATCGAAAATCTACATTTTCAATAACTCCGGATTTTTGTATTAATTAATGAAAAAAGTCCTCTTCCACATCTATGAAAAACTACTTTTCTGAGGGTTATTGGTAATTTAATAATTTAATGTTAGGCCCCAATCGGACTTTGAAAGATTCTTTGAAATCGAATGAGTAGGTAAGGTACCTATTTTCGGAGATTACCCCCAACCTGCACCCTAATTTAACTGCCTACTACTACTATTAGGGTGTAACCACACCAATCGATCGATGCCATCGATCGATTATCTATAAGTCGATCGACAGTTTCTACTATCAGCTAAACCTACCAGACCAAACGGCCAATATCGATCAGTGGCATCGATCGTTTGGTGTGGTAACACCCTTAGACAGATAACTAATAACCCTGTGTTTATACTTTCTGTACTTACTTCATATTAGTAACATCAGGGGCCCGTATCATGAAGCAACAAGTTACAAATTACAAGGGGAAGTCTCTTTTTAATACCTTTTGATAGAAAGAAACTTCCGCTTGTAATTTGTAACTTGTCGCTTCATGAAACGGGCCCCAGATCATTATGACATCGGGACCTGGAAAACCTCTAGTAAATAAGTACAACTCTCAGTCTACAAATAAAATTAAAGTTAAAGAAAGTTTAATACTAATAACCCTATATAACTTTCTTTACCTACTATTATTGGTTAAATAAACTAGATAATTATGTCATTTCGACCGAAAAACAACTACTAAGTAACTAAATATAATGTACAATCAAGTACTTAAAGTTTGTACCTACAAGTTTGAGCGTACGCTCGGCCTTGGCGAGGTACTCGGCCGGCAGCACGCTGCACACGAATCGCGTGAGTCGCGCGCGAAAGATTTAAATTACGGATAATAACTGATAAGCTAATACAATTTAGAGCTATTGACGAATCCGTTAGAATTTGTGTTTATATATTCTTCGATAGAACTTAAATGAATTACACCGACTTGAGAATTTATGAGATTTCTTTTATGGTAAGGAGAATGGTTTCAAGATATTATTCCTAGTTAACAAAAATGCTATTGATAAATATGTTAGAAATTAAATGGGCCATTTTTTTAAATACTTTTGAATACACTTTAGTAGCCACTAGTTACTTGAATATTCTTTTAGGAGATTTATAATATTTTAAATCAATTCCGGTTTTGCTAACGTAATCTCTTGACAAAACTATTAGAAAACGATATGTAAGGTTTGAATAATCAAATGCGATGCATTATAGGAAAAAACTATAACTTGTATAATCTTTGCAAAGTTTTACAAGTGTTCCTTACAAAAAAATTAATTATTCGAAAACCAAAATCAAAAACTGCTAGAAAATATTTTTCGCTGTTAGTACTTAATGTACTCTCGCTGATAACAAAAAAAAATCAAACTTGGGACTTATGTTAGTTTGACGACAAATTATAGTGTTCGCGTACCGTACTATTAATGCCCTTCTAGTAACATGACTCTCATCCCTCAGCATAACATGTCCATACCATGTAAACGATTTGCTCTCAGCTTTTCAGTTATCGGTGCTACTTTCAGGCTTCCTCTTATATACCCATTCTTTATACGATCCAATTTCGTCACACCACACATCCATCTCAACATTCTCATCTCCGCAACATGCAATCTCGTTTCATCCGTCATCTTTGCGGCCCAACATTCCGCTCGGTGGACTGACAGAGAGAGGTCTTATAATGGTCTCGTATATTTTGCCCTTCAGTCGAAGAGGCATTCGGTCGTCGCAAATTGTTCCCGTAACCTGTCGCCATCATCCATCCTGCGCTGATTCGGGTTCTAATGTCACGGTCAATATCGCCATTACATTGTATAAGTGACCCGAGGTATCGAAAATCGGAGCAGACCGGCAGCGTTACGCCATCGAGCTCTATGGGCGTAAAATTGGAGAGACCGCCGAAATCGCAAAACATGTGTTCAGTTTTTGATCTGCTGACTTTCAAGCCCACATTCTCCAATTTTTGCCGCCACTGCTCTAGTCTGCTCTCAACCCCGAGTCCATCTTCACCAACGAGGACAATATCATCAGCGAAGAGCATACACCAGGGTGCCTCCTCCTGCATACCCGACGACAGAGCGTCCATTATAAGCAGGAAGAGGCCACGATGTGTATTTCATCTCTAACTAAATCATTGTACGTCGTAAGACATATTACAGAGAACTATGTAATTTATTTGTAACATCTGTATAAACTACCTGTAATACACAATAAATGAATTACGAAATTATGAAAATTATGAAAGCCGAGCCCTGGTGTAAGCCCACCGTGACGCTGAACCTGTCGGTGATGCCAGCCGCCGACATATGTATAACTATCGAACCTGCTTAAAAAATACGACCAGTAGAGGAGATCAGCCGGACATCCAAACATACGAAAGCATTTTTGCGCAAGGTGAACTTCATTTGTTTCGCTCGGTTGTTCAATAAAAATACGATAAGATATAATTTATTGTCATAACATGTCATAAAATAATAAGTCTCAACAGTCTACCCATTCTGGACGTACAATATGAATAAATAATAGGTACATTTAAAATATAGAATTTACATCACAAGAAATATTCGTTCAAATCATATTATAACCGAAGGGTTATAATGAGCTGAAGAGCTGTGGCGAAAAAACATGGCCGCTTACCCACGTCTGTGGCACCCTCTGAGGGGCGCTCCACTAACAAGGTTTGTGGAGTGAAGTGATTTGGTAAAATTAAATTTTCTTTAGTTTTTTACATAATCACAGCCAGGATTTTGGATGAAACTCAATATTTATTAAATTATCTAACTGCAACGATATATCATCGTTACATTAAAGTCGTATTAAGGCTATCTACCTGACCTCGTCACCACCTCACCGAAGTGTACGACGTATTTTGGTTATTTTAAATATAATCGATTAGTTTTTTGGGGTGTTAAATGAGCTTAATTTGAAGAAATTTGTGTTATTCTTATTCGAAAATCATAAAATGGCAGGCTTGTGAGTATTTTTTTTACACTAGACCATTTGAAATATTCTACCAAAATAATGCCTACACTCAGAAGTTGCTCGTGTAGGCTTCGATTTACATGCTTATATCTGAAGTGTTTTATACTGTATGTAATCAAATTCAGGCCTGAACCATAAATATGGGTCATCAACTAGGTGTAACCGTAACTTTTTTTATTGTAAGTGCAGCAGGTTTTATCTGAGAGTAAAATGAAAAAAGTATGTCTACTTTCATACAAAATAACCTCTTCTAAACGAGTGCAATTATCACAGCAACTATATGTTTTGAACCAAACAAATAAGGTTTTTTAAAATTCACATTAACTATACTTTTAGTTAAAACTATAATATAACCATCAGTTAAACAAAAATCACATCAAAACATGATAGGAAAACGGTATAAATCAAGGTCATGATTAGTATAGAGTGCGGATCGTAGTGACGTCACGAGGTATCATGTGGGCATCCCTCGGAGGGAAATTCCCGGTCGGTTAGGTCCCCTTCTGAGGGGTTTGTTGTGATCGTTACCAACTTCAATCGATTTATTTACTTTCGGGCCATTGATAATCCATTTAAGTTCATTTTAAACAAATGTATGATAACTAACGGTAATTTCAATAGCTAATAGTAATATTAAATTAATAGAAAAGCGCTAAAAAACGTGTTGCCAAATTTTGCCCATGAGTAGGTATGTCATGTTAGTCACGGTTTTTTTACTGCTAACCCGTTGAAATAACACTTGTTTCTATGTAATTCTAAAGATTACTTACATGTCTACAAAAACTGTCCTTCTGGCACTACAATTCAGCACTAAACCCACTAATTTTCACTCGCGAACACCGACCGTGTCAATCGTGCCACTGACTATTTTAGACTAACAACTAAATTGTTTTTTTCCTCCATTGGCCATTGAAGTTTTCGCTTGCTAGCTGTCTCACTGAATTGGCTATACGTTTCAATGGAGTAAAGCGAGATCGATATACGAATGCCGGTTTTATTTCTAAGAAAGTAAGCAAAGCCATTGCGCCCCTCCGAGGGCCGCTCCACCGACCTGCAGGAAAAAATATGAAGCCCACAGAGGGATGAACACAGCTGAAGGGCTATACATTTTCATATTATTTTTCTGATTTCATTAATTTATTCCCTAGTAGCTAGCAGTATGTTAATCACGAACGCGCATAGTGAAGGTTTTTTGTGAGGTACGAGTAGTACCTACATGCAAAATTAGATACATACTTACTTACAACTTCAGAAACCTTTTCTATATATAATATTACTTAGTATAGAAGTATAGGCTACCTAGTCTTCATATTACCGAACGATTCACCTTTTCATTGACCTGGTAACTAGCACGTGCAGAGGGAAATTCGTCATGCAAGAAAAAAAACAGCATTTCATTTAGCAAGCATAGTACAAGCCTTACTTAGTTAGCGATTTGTGTAAAATTATGCGCAGATGTGTATTATATTATTATTATATTTATCTTATTATTCATATTTGCGTACGTACAGTCCCCAGCGCCACGTCTCTATTTCTAGGGTCGCCAGGATGTGTCTAAAGCCCGATTTACATTTCAATAAGTACAGTAGCGAGTTAAGCAATCAGTCAGTTAAGTAATAAGTAGTAAGTTGTGAGTAGCGTCCAAACGTAGGCGAGTGAGTAGTCATAAGTTGCCGTTCCGAGAGGAAGACCAGTCGCGTCGGTTGTTTTATTCCTCCGAAACAGTTGCCGGCCGCAGTTTACAAACGTATGGACTGTACTAAACTCGCCCCTCTACATGCCGGCCAGTTAAGTTGGCGGGGCGCGGGAGACGCGAGAGAGTTTACTTCGCACTAAACTCACCGAAAAATAGGATCGCGATCTATTCACCGTTTACTTACAACTTAACTTACAACTTAACTCGCTTTTGCCGTTCAAACGGCAAAAGCGACTTAACTAGCCGATGTCGCAAGTTAACTCGCTACTGTACTTATTGAAATGTAAATCGGGCTTAATGGCAGAAATGCTGATGACTGTACTTAGGCACATCATTTTGACAAGTAAGGCACAGAATAAAGTAATAGTACGAGTACTACGTAATTAAAGGTAATTTCCATAGTAATCTATTCCATATAGGTACACAAAGACAGATATATGACATAAAGGCAATTGATATAGGTATCTTAGGTAAAATAGGTACCTACTTAATACTTTTAAATTGATCAATGATCATCGATCGAAACTGCAGCCGTAGGTAGTTTTGATCGATGAGTATTAAAACTTGCATGTCAGGGTTTACTTATCAGGTGACTAAGTTATTCTAGATACTTATCGAATTACACATGATGTGAATGAAAAGTGGCAGAATAGATAAATACATTAATTGGGATTATATTAGTAGTAGACGTGCACGGTAATGTATTTTTGGAAAACGGTATTCCTGCTTAGTACCTACCTAAATAGATGACCCCTATTTAAAGACATTGACGGATATTCAAATCAAGGGGCTTCTAGACAGGCTAAAATACTTTACCTGGAAATATGTTTTTTTTTGTTGGCAAACAAGCGTACGGCCTGATGGTAAGCGGACACCGTAGCATATAGACGCATGCAACTCCAAAGGAGTAACATGGGCGTTGCGGGCTTTTGTAGGTGGCAACTTACTTCCATGCTAGAACAAGGCGCCCCATAGTTGCCGGCTACACGTTTCCGGAAAAGTATAGTCCGTCTAGAAGTATCTTTACGACTCGTCAAAAACTCTGTTCAATCAAACAGCAGCGTTTATTTTTGGATTACTAATACGAATTTTAATTTAGTTCGGTTTCTAAAGTACCATTGTATCGCATCCCGATGGAGCAGCTCTTGACTCATACCAAGATCAAAGTTTTTATAAACAATCTTGTAGGTTGTAGTTCTTTTATAAATAAATATTCGGTTAATCGAGGCCACTCTTGTTATTAAGGTGAATGGTTTGCCAGTTACAGCTATTCCAGTGGGTCTATGGGACAAAACATTGGATTGAAACTAAATTTACATTCACTGCGCGCAATCGTGACCACCCCCGCTTCATGTCAGGTCAAACAATTGCGCGTAAGAAATGTAAATTTGATTTCAATCCAATTTAGTGCAGACTCGCTCGCTACGAACTGCCAACCCGCAGTTTGTATTGCCTAACCACTCTACTTGTTATTCAATTGTAATAATCGAGGAAGGCGGTTGCGATTGCAGAAAATCTTGAGGTTACTTGTCTGAGGCGAGTGGATGTGGATACGCAAAATATTGGTTCTCGAATCTCAATCGTATCTTTGTCAGAATCACAGCTCTGGTGGGGTACTCACCCTTATTCACCAGCTCATATAACAAAATATGGGCCTGTTCACACATTGATTAGTGATTTAAGCATTCGTCCCTTACTAGCAAGTGGAGAAGTGCGAGAGAGACGAATGCGTTATGTTCGACATAAGCTTTTTATTTCAGGTTAGTAAAACTGATAAATTGACACATTCCCACATTTATAAACGTCATCGTTCCCAAATGTTTAGTTTATCTAAGATATCAAAATTAAATATGGTAGGTAGTAACCGAAAATTAATAAGATTTACCAGGGTAAAGTTAAATAATTTTCGGTTACATACTCAAGAGCAATGAATACGAAAATTAATGTATGAATATGAATTATTCGAAGTGTAGGATATGCTTCCTTTTGTGAAGTAAATTTTCGTGTGCTAAGCACCTAACCGTTATAATAATTTCCAGTTTAAACGTACACATAGACAATTGCAATCGCAATTGTGCAACAAGAAATTAGCCATTCCATTTGTCCAACAAAACAATAATGCCGCAAACCCGTTTCTCGTGCGTCACCGGCTCACGTCGCCGAAACTCGCGATTATTGCCTGTCAGATCTAAACAACTAGGACTCACGTCATAACTCCACGTGCACGATACGCCTGCGAACTTGGCGACACAGCGACCCAACTCCACGTCCTCGTGAGTCGTGTATAGATGCTTCAGACAGTACTTCACGTGCGGAGCCACTCTCCTCAACGTCTCCCTAGACAGCAACACCCCAGGTCCACCCATACAGAAGTTCTCATTATAGTCCAAAGCCAGCGCGTCTCGTTCATCGTTAGTCCCTCTCCCCGCCTGCCCGATGAACTGAGGCTTCCTACTGTCCACTGAACGCAAAAATTCACCCAACTTGTCACCTCGCACGTAAACGTCATCGTCCGCGCGCATATACCACTCAAATCTGTCACCGTATTTCTCATACATGTGTAGAAGCATGAGGAACGACTTTTTCTGAGGCGGATAACTGTCATCCACACTCCGAAGAGGCACTAGAGGCAATCCCGGCGCACGAGACACTTCCGAACTGAAAAATGCTATCCTACCAGGTAGGTCCTGAGCCCATGTTTCCATCACAGCCTTCGCTCGCGAACTCAGATACTGCTCGGCAGTCATCACACCCACAAACACTAAACTCCTATTAGAATTCTGAATAGTCTCATCCGGGTTTAAGTCTATTAATGCCAGCGGATCTGGCGATACGTGCTTTGCCTCGCATGCTTCTATGGAGGTCCTCGAGGAAGGTTTTAAGCAGAGCTTGAGGAACACCCCTAGCGTCACGCCAGCGACGACCCCCGCCACCAGATGCATCCACTTACTCCTGCGAGGCATCTTGACACTGGATCAGTTAACCGGCGTCCACATGTGCGCATTCCAGGAATAGTCTTTTTATCCCTTTTTTGTTACTGGGATACATTAGCAGCCGGCTTTATTGTTCGGTTTTCGCTCCCATCGGGCGATCACATGGTCGGGGCTTTCGTAACGACTGTCGCTATCGGCCGAATATCGGATTCGCAGATTTTTATCGGCGAGGCGGCGAGGCGCGGCGAACGTAACGCGAGACGTTCATGTTGTGGTTGTGGCACAAGTTTCGAGTGCGGAGCGCCCGGACATGCGGCTTTCGCGCGGGCCGGCGGCAGACTGAGACGGGCTTGGCCTGTCTACAACCTGCAATTCACTGTTTTCATCGCCTTCGCACTACTACGTTTCCTATCCGTGTTCTCATTCTTTAAACTTTAAACGGGGCGCCAGACTATGCATATTATGCAGGCAACGAGGCGATCCTGACAGCTGGCTTGTTGACTTGACATCGCGAGCTGCGAAGCGACACACAAACTAATAAGAGACTTTCCGAAAGTGTATACATCGGTAAAATGCAGGTCAAGTGCGATTGATTATTTTTATTTGACATGAAAACTTTTTGCAGCTCTGGAAATAGTTGGTATACCTAAAACCTAACTACATATGTTGTAGCCATGTAGTTAAATTACCATTTAAAATTCAATGTACTCTACTTATTCTCATTGTAATTTTACCTAGAATTTGTTGCTGAACTTAGGTATAAACCCTTTGCAAAATAGCGATATATTTACAGCATAGTAACCTATTCTTAATGACAATTTCAATGCCGACTATGCCGTTATATTATAATAATCAGTCTACTGGGCGAGTAATAAGTTAACAACTCCTATAATACATTAATCAGGTTTATAAAATAACCAGGAAATATTGTGACAATTCCATGACTGGACTCGGCACAAAAATCGCAAGTCGTCTATTCTGTTGTATGTGTAACATTAAACCCTATCTTTTAGCACGACAACTTAAAATTGAATAGCACCTACATATAAGTGTTGTATCCATTATGAGCCGTGTTTAAATGAACTTGGCCCATTCATAGCGGTGTGACCGCATTGTCTGACCAGCCAGCCGGTGCTAGATTTGAATGTAATGCTACATGTAACATTTATTCCATATACGTAGTAGTTAGGATATATATTCAATATTCTCTTTGGTTAGGATTAGGGCAGGGGGCAGCAAGTATCAACCAGTCCCGTGCGAGCGGTGCGAGGAGCCGGATCGGTATGCGAGAAAAATCAACAATTAGGAAGAGATTTATGCGAGGCCCGCAATGGTTTGCTGGCATTTTTCCTAGGACACCGCTTCGCTACCGCGCACAGCTTAAGTGAAAATTTACCCCTAGGGTAGGATAAGGTTAAGCAGAGTTCTAAATTGAATACATCATATATACCTATTTTATTTAGACTTCTAAATGTAGACATGTCGCGCTGTCGTAATGACATACTGACGATGCCACTAGTTTCAGATTGTTCTTAACCCTGATCCTGAAACCCATCCTATTTGGACTCATATAGAATCCTCTCAATTAATAGTTGATGACTGTTGATTCTGTCTTGATTCAGGGTGTTCATGATTCTGAACAGGAAAAACATTTTCTGAGAAAAAAAAGTATAAGTCGCACATTTGAGTGAAAACGCACAAATGCGAAAGTTTTGATCTTTGTTACTCAATCACGCACAAACGGCCCAGTCGATCTGGATGGAATTTTGCACCAAAATAGAGAATAGTTTTCATCCTGGGTAAACGCAGACGAAGTCACGGGCGGAAGCTAGTAAGACATCCCTTATCCAATCTAATTCTGCTTCGTTTACCTTACGGGACGCGCTCCAAAGATGAAATTTGTCTCTCCTAAGAACGAACTTAGGTACGCGGAGTTATCTTCGAGACTGGAGGAAGTCGTGTATTGGTTGCTCGTAAGCATCCATTGTATCATTGTATTAGGAAACTGCGGACGAGGAAATGCTAATTTGTGTTAATTCTTGAGTAATATTAACGGACACTAACTCTAGCCGTCGGCAGTAAAACGCGGCAACCTCGAGAGTAACTTCGGATGTCTATCTGGTGGGTAATGCAATTTAGAAAGTAAGTAATACACGCGTAAGTAATCTTAAATAACGGAGTTTATTATTATTGCGTTAATTTGTGGCGAAATAGTATTTTCACCCCTCCTATTCTGGAATGTCTCATTTTAATGTCCAACCCTCATAAGAGGTATCAACGTTGTACTTTTCTTCCCTGATCATGTTATCCAGAAAAGAGTACTTGGTACTTACCCACCTAATTGTTGCCCTTAAATGAGGGATTTCAACTTTCCTCATAGAAGGTGTGCAAAGCATTATGTGTCACTCCGTAGCAATAGTTATTTGTGTCACAAGGGAGCACAATAGTATATTTACGGCGAGGGCGGTGTATTGAATCCTGAACGTAGCGAGGGATCCTACAATAGAATCCTGAGCGTAGCGAGGGATTCTAACGTAGGATCCTGAGCTTAGTGAGGGATACAAGTGTTTACGCCCGAGACGAAAATAATTTTGCTACCGAGTGACACATACTATTTTTCACACCGACTATGAGGAAATTAAAAAAAAGCTATATTAGGAGAACAATATTTCTTTGCTATTCCGCTAAAAAACGTGCTGGTCTATTAGTGAAGATAAGATGCAACTATTTGCGTAAAAACATGCAAAAAATTACAGCAAACCACCACCAATAATGACAAAAACCTCGACACGTGTTTCGCCTCTCTACGAGGCATCATCAGGAGATGCTGGCAGGAGATGTTGCTTGCGCCACGTCCACGTGAGCACTGCTCAGTGGACGTGGCGCAAGCAACATCTCCTGCCAGCATCTCCTGATGATGCCTCGTAGAGAGGCGAAACACGTGTCGAGGTTTTTGTCATTATTGGTGGTGGTTTGCTGTAATTTTTTGCATGTTTTTACGCAAATAGTTGCATCTTATCTTCACTAATAGACCAGCACGTTTTTTAGCGGAATAGCAAAGAAATATTGTTCTCCTAATATATCATGGACTTCCGCAAAGTAACGCCTGATTCAATAAATTATTTAAAAAAAAGCTATTGTTAAAATATATCTAAATTATCTTAATTTTTATTACTAATTTATAATATTTCGAAATATTTATAAATTTTTATACAGAACACAGATGTTAATAAAATAATCGATTGTAATTTCATCGTAGTCGATTCAAAACGAACATATTTCAAGTTTTAACTATAAAACAATGTTGTATAAAAATTTATAAATATTTCGTAATATTTAAAAATTAGAAATAAAAATTAAGATAATTTAGATATATTTTAACAATAGCTTTTTTTAAATTTCCTCATAGTCGGTGTGAAAAATAGTATGTGTCACTCGGTAGCAAAATTATTTTCGTCTCGGGCGTAAACACTTGTATCCCTCACTACGCTCAGGATCCTACGTTAGAATCCCTCGCTACGCTCAGGATTCTATTGTAGGATCCCTCGCTACGTTCAGGATACAATACACCGCCCTCGCCGTAAATATACTATTTTGCTCCCTTGTGACACAAATAACTATTTCACCTCACCGGCTCGAAAAGGCTTGCTTTATCGCTCAAAATCTGCGCCCAAAAGTCCATTTTATCCGCTAGCGTGGAAAGAGTTTTTGAATTTGGAACGTGACGGTCGATCGCGAGACCCATCTTTTTTCTATACAGAATGAGAGGTGCGTTCAGAAACTGATGGTGTTATGCCAATAATAAATTGTTATTATTTTGATAAAATAAAATTAATAATACTTATTCTCTCTTAATTAAGTAAGTACATACGAAATATTAACATTAAGACTGACTTATAAGGATAAAATACGAATAAATAATTTTAAAATGTCGTTTTATTTTTCTAAAAATTTCGCTTTTTCCAAATTTGGAACGCACCGTTTGAAAAGTTAATTTAAGAAAAAACTCATATACATTTAATTTTGTTTTGTTCTAAAGCCACAGACTAAAACCAAAATAATGGTGGTTATTTATAGATTTTAGTGCAGAATATATACATAATATATGAATTTTGATGCCTGCTAAGTTAGCGGAAAAAATCAAATAAGCGTATTTGAGTCTTAGTTTAAACCGTGAGTACCCAACAAAACGTTGACTTTTTAAATGTAGGTAAGCGTGAGGTTATTTAAAGATGCAAAAATATGTATATGTTACATTTGATAATTATAAAATGCTAGATCTTGATGAGATGTAGACAAACCTTTATTGAAAATGAGTATAAGGTCCAAATTACTTCCATTACATTTACTTACCTACAATTTTCCTCGCGGTGGTGAGGTGAAAAATTGTGTTTCGCTCGGCAGCAAAATTGTTTGGCGTCTCGTGCCTTGAAAGCCTCGCTATGCTCAGGATTGTACTTTTGAACCATTCGCTTCGCTCATAGTTCAATTTTACAATCCTTCGCTAGCTCGACTTTCAATACTAAGCACTTGCGCCAAACAACAACTTTGCAGCCTTGCATAACAAATAACTATTCCTTCTGGAGCGTAAACACTAGAATCCCTCTTTACGCTTAAGATTACATAAAATAATCAAGCATATTTTTTTAAACGAATCGAGTCTCGACTCCATTACTTTTTACTACAAACCCCTTATCTTACCCAATCTTCTTGGCATTGACCTACTAAACTATTGCCGGTAGACAGAGAAAGAAGATTAAAACGTATTGAATGTTACGCCTTGTTATCACCTTATTCTTTCAAGCTATGTTACAACCAAGCAACAGTAGGTACACGCAATGCTCAAATTTGGTCTGCATGAGCCTTATATCCTTAACAATAAAGTCGTTTACAGATTATTCCAGGACTTCCTTCCCGTAGTTACTTGAGCCGTAGACTGTACAACACAGTACTCATCTGTATCGACTTTAAAGACATAAGAATAACGTTTAAATTAGCGTGAACCGTCAGTGTAACTCGATTGTATTACCCACGTGGTGCTGACACCATTCTGTGGGATCGCTTCTAGCTTGTGTTGTATCAATCGGCACCTTCGTTTAGGGTATTTAAAACCAGTAGATAGATAGGTACCTACAAAATATTAAAACAAGTCTTTAAGGAAGAAAATTTGTCCTCAAATGCATTAGGGTGCATGAGAGTCTACATCTAGCCTAGATCACGTATTTCTTCCTATTGGCACATGGTAGATATTGATTCCGATCCGCTAAGTACTTACCTACCAGCGTACATGAGCCTTAGCGTTGCGATTCAGTGAGAAACTAGTAAGCCACAAACCTAGCTTCTACGTGAACATTGTACATTTCCTTTTCATTAACCAGATGAACTGCTTTGCGCGGGCAAATGCGTTGATTATTTCAGAGAAATCCCGGGCCGGATCTGCGGTATCGTCGGATTTTCCCTATTTTAAGTCGAGTTAACAGCTAATATTATTGTGATTGTTCCCCGCTAATAACCTATCCTTTCCACTACGCGGCAGAAACGGACAGTTTGGACCGAAATAGGGACGCGATAATTGATCAAGTCGTAAGTCGGTTGATCGCCGCTTTGGAGTCCTTTACAAAAATCGATATCGATAAGGCTGCGGTCTGGATGCCAGCGGGCAGCGGGGCGGCGAGCGGCCGTTCATACATTTGACCGTGTCAATCTAAGTATTAGTGTTCTAACACAGAAATAAGCCTTTCGTGATAAAAATTAACCGCTCCTGTTAAAAACCAAAAATAGCTTAGCTAACGTACACTGGAGTCGAATGTGTCACGTGTCATTGCGGGCGTCTATAGGCTACGATGATCGCTTTTCTGATTGTTATATGACACACCTAAGTTGATGAATACCCTAGGAAAGCTAATCACCTAAAACACTGGTAAAAAAGGGGTTCTTCTTCCCAACTTTGTGTTCACAAACACAACCAAATATGCGTTTAACAGCGGATAATTTGTGACTGGTGAAAAGCTTATAAATTCTTATTTATTGTGAAACTCAGTGGACCCACAGGAAATTATGTGTATATAAAAACTTAGATCCCCCAAATAAGTACTTCCTGCATTTTCTTTTCAATGGGCACGGACAATGTAAACAAACAATACGCGTAATAATTTATTAAAGTGGACGAATATCAGAATAATAACAAAATGCATATCTTCACTTACAGTAAACATAAATATTGACTATTTACTAAGGATAGCGTCCGTTTGGATTTAATCCAAAATAAATAGATTTGTAAAATAATGTTGCCATTAGAAACAATTATTTTAGGCACCTCACAGACTAGCGCTGACGATCAGAAAGAGCGTACAGTCAAGTGTAAAAATATATGGGTGCATACAACTTACTCATATATATGTCCCATAACTCTTATGTCAGCGGATTAAGGTTTTGGTACTTATTTATGAGAGGATTTTATCGATACTTATTTTTGCACTTGACTGTACATTACAGCCACTAGTCGCCACTAAATTCTGTACAAAATAAGTCGTCAGCACTCAGCAACTATAGGCCCAATGTGCGGCGGCTCTAAGGAGTAGACATTTGTACGCATATCTACGCGTTACTAAGCGCTAGTGTGTGCAGGGCCTAAAGGCCTTACACGCTTAGCAATTTGCACAACTTGCTATAGTTGGATTGAGACAGCAATACATAATATCGACAACACAGCTAACTGACCATCCTTGCCCTTTACGTGCATTGTAATAAAGCTCTACATAAATACAGGATGGTCAGTTACCTGTGTTGGCGTTTGTACCCGTCATTCTAACCATGGCAAGTTGCAGTGACAAATTGCTAGGTATCTTTACATGCCAGCCGTTCAACTACGATTTTTCGCATCGAATATGAGAACACATCCTTCCCAAATAAGGTGAAAAATCTAACAACGTCTCTCTTATAACCTTGTAGAGTCGTTGCACCGGTTACGCGACCAGTTCCAGTTAGCGACCACTTGGAGAACAATGCATATTCAATTAAATGTATCTAATAACATTTCGAAATATTATTAAAAACGGAGTGTACCTAATGTAGTGCGGGATCTACATTTGTTATTGTTGACTTCTACAAAAACACTGGCCTACTATTAGTTGGTGGCTAACCAGCCCGGCGCATTGACTTTTTCCAATATAGGGTATATTCCAGTTAGTAGATAGTGCTGAATTAATGAAAAAATCAAGCGGTGAAACTAATGTGCTGGTTTGTTTTCAAACAGTTATTTTACAAGTCACAGATGTGCTTGACCTGTAACGACTGGCCAGTGTTGGTGGTGTTGCCAATTTAGTTTTTTTTAAACCATATATTCTTAAAAATGGCCACTGTTCTCACGGCTCAATTGTCTCTAATGCCTTGGCCACACTACGTCCGAATGTTGTTGCCGTACTTGTCTTACGGATATTATACGTTAGACAAGGATGGCAACAACATTCGGGCGTAGTGTGGATAGGGTATAAGAGCAGCACATTACAGCCAGGTAATGGCCGCCTCCGAAAAAATCCAAATTATGTTTACCGATTTAGTAACTTGTGAAAAGTGATTCCATATTTTTATAGTGCTTGTCCGAACGACTCGCATAACATTTCACAACATAGCTTGACATATTTTTCTGGTTTTTACGTTTTTCGCTAACGCTGCCATGTCTGAACTACGCGGCCGCCTGGCATCGTTTTGGCACGCCTCCTACAAGGGCACCGTTCCGTAGGGCCATTTTGCTGCGGTTATTAGGCTTGAGTATATTTTTGTCGTTCGCTGGCCGCCACTAAACGCGACCACTGCTTGACAACGACGCGTGTGGCTCGGACGCGGCCACTAAAGCCGCTTGTAGACATCCGTTGTTTTCGCCGGACAACGGACCGTCAACGGATATCTTTGTTTACATCTAATATTTTTTCCGGATGGATGTTATCTTCGAGTGCCGTTTCCATGCTTCAGTTTTTAACAGGTCCAATCGATCCAATCCGTTTTTAATAAAGCGCAAAGTAGACGGCGGCAAATTTATAGAAAACGGGCCATCTATATATGAATGACGGCTCTTTCTTACGCCGGACCGGTGTCCGTCGTGCCGAGGGGAGGCGGCGATGCATCCGGCAAAATTAGGTCGCCGGACAAGTGTCCGGTGCATATACACATTCATCATAAGCCATACAACCTCGAGTCCCGCAAAAAAACAGTCCGTTGCCCGTTGAGAACACCGGACGTCTACAAGCGGCCTTAACTGATGCTATACAAAATGTATGAAAGAACTCATACGCAGCTTGTGGCCGCCACAGGTCCCTACTTCACCAACTAAGACAATTCTCACCTCACACTTGCAATTCGCCATACATTGCTTGTTCTAGAAGTTAAGGTTGACGACCGCTTTAGCCTAGTTGGTAGTGACCCTGCCTACGAAGCAAGAGGTCCTGGGTTCGAATCCCGGTAAGGACAAAAATTTGTGTGATGAGCACGAATATTTGTTTCTGAGTCATGGATATTTTCTATGTATTCAAGTATTTATATCTATTATATTTATCGTCGTCTAGTACCCATAACACAAGCCATACTGAGCTTACTATGGGACTAGGTCGATATGTGTAAGATTGTCCCCTTATATTTATATTTATTTATTTATTTATTTAAGGTGGTCGCTAGGTTACTTGTGGATCCAGCAATGTATCGCGAAATGTAAGTGTCAGGTGACAATTGTCAAGTTGGTGAAATAGGGGCCTGCTCGCTACTAGTCCACTAGTGGGCCAATGTGCGGCGGCTCTAGAATTGTCAACTATTTGACAGTGTCTGGGCATGTTATCGGTATTGTGAACATCATAGCATTTTTAGGAACATTTACAAGTAAGCATGTTTGATTACAAATCAAAAAATGCCGCTTTTAATTATACAGAAATAATCTCATAGTCAATGCAATAAAATACAAAAAATACCTTGAACTCTGCTTTCGACTCCATGGGAATTCAATACTTTCGCATTCTTTACATACTCTATTGAACAATAATGTAGGGTTTCATACATAGAACTAGCGTGAGAATGAGACTTATTAAAATATAATGAAAACTGGTCACTCACGTATTTAAGGTAGATAATCGAATATTTAACAATGTAGGGTTTATATGAAAACTGACAAAGTATTAAAGCATGTTTGTTTATCAATCAGAGTCGGTCAGGGTTCAAGATGCTTTTATCTGGGTCCAGGACATGTTTTCGATCACACGTTTCATCCAAACAGACGTGTCACAACAGAAATTGTCACGCAAATTGTGTGTGGTGAAATAAAGTAACAGCGTTTATTTTGACTGTACAGTCACCGGCATCAATATCTGCCGTAACAAAGCCGGCAAAATTGTCTGACACGTCCTTATGGCATTAGACATAGTCGTGTCAGATATTTATGCGTGCTATGTTGTGGCAGATCTTATTGCTGGTGACTGTACCACATTATATGCCATTACATTAAATTTATAAAACTAGTTTTTACGTGAGCGTCAGGATGACAGGACCATGATAGATTTTTATAACGAGAGTAATTCCAAGTTTTAGTACCTTTTTTGTACTATTTGGTACCTGACATCATAAAATTTGTACCTCGCTAAAAAACGAGAGATATTGAAAACAAAGTGGTCAGCCATTCTGACGTCAGGTTGACAGGACCAAGTCCAGTTCCCCTAGTTGTAGCCGTTATGCCGAATCCATCTTTTCACAAATATTTAGTACCTAATTTGTACCTATATTCATGATTTTTAGTATTTTATAAAGACTTACCAAAAACAAGGTACGCTAAGAATAAGTTTTGTAAGCCCGCTACACACAACAATGATAAATCGTAATGATTTAACTGTGCTTATCGGACGTAGTTATGGCGAATTATATCTAATTATCCGACTACATAGACATGTCTTCGCGACTATTTGCCAGGCCAACACAAGTTCGATAAAACTGCGCCAAGAGACTGCACAGTTAAATCTTTGAGCCCGTTATGGTGTGCAACGGGCTTAATGCTTTATTTGAATAAAGAAAATAAATTATCAAAAATAACTCTTAAACAAATGTAAATATATTAAATTATAACTAAACACAAATAATGTTAAAGTATAAATAAGCAAAAGTATTTGTTTAAAACATTTCAATATATTTTTACCGATCAAAGGAACTAAAGAAGCTTTATTTTTTTAGTACAGTGAGTGTGTAAACAACACTTATTTTTATTAGTCTATGGTTAAAAAAACTTAAATGGCGGCAAAGTTCATTAGTTAATGAAGTAATTGTTAGTGATAACGATATTTTAAAATAATAAATACACAAAAACACAAATAGTCGCGAAGACATGACTAAGTAGTCGGATAATTAGATACAATTCGCCATAACTACGTCCGATAAACACAGTTAAGGCGCCGTGGGTTCATGAAGTCAAGCGAACAGTGTTTTTGAAACAATATAATGCGTCTGTTTATAAGAGAATGGTTTTAAAAAAATACGTATAGTAATCTTGAGGCTTTTCTGCAGGGAAATCAGTGTTTAGAAACATGATTAAGCAATTTTCGCTCGATAGAAAAAAATCACGAACATAGGTCTAAAAGGGTCTGAAATACACTTAAAATATTTGTTACAAATTATGCACAAAAGCTAAAAATATTAAAATGGCTTTCAAACATCGGCATGTTTGAGAGCAATCAGTGATTACATTTTTATTTATTTGAACAGCCAGAAAATTAAAATTATAAAACATGGTATCCGCGCTTCCGAGCACGCACTTCCATCTCGCTCACGCTTATGCTTAATGAGAGGGAGAGAAGACCATGAACCTACGGCGCCTTAAATCATTACGATTTATCGTTGTTGTGTGTAGCGGCTTACACTATTCTCATACAAAACTTATTCTTAGCGTACCTTTTTTTTGTAAGTCTTTTTAAAATACTAAAAATCATGAATATAGGTACAAATTAGGTACTAAATATTTGTGAAAAGATGGATTCGATATAACAGCTACAACTAGGGGAACTGGACTTGGTCCTGTCAACCTGACGTCAGAATGGCTGACCACTTTATTTTCAATATCTCTCGATTTTTAGCGAGGTACAAATTTTATGATGTCAGGTACCAAATAGTGCAAAAAAGGTACTAAAAATTGGAATTACTCTCGCTATAAAAATCTATCATGGTCCTGTCATCCTGACGCTGACGTTTTTACAGTCTATATGATGACATCGTATGGTCAATCAATAATTTATACCTAAAATGTATACCTGAACTAACGCCGGTATAACGTATCCACGTTAATCACCTGACCCCAATCACCCAGGGGAACCTAGCGGCAATTATTTTATATTCAACTAGGAAAAAAATATGTTAGGTTATGGCGCTTCGCCGGACGCTACCGCGTCACGCTCGCTTCGCTCGCTCGGCTCGCGCGCTTTAGGGTCGCAGTTCACCTAACAGTATTCTGCTATGACACGTCTTTTCCATTGTGACACGTGGCAAAAAAATTGTTCCGGACTCTTCTACATATAAAGGTCAACAAAGCATACAAATAAATAAGCATTCCACTTTAACTAGACTAAGAGAGACATCAATCATTTTTGTGGTTAAAAACATCATTTTCCAATAACTGGGGCCATATTCAAGACGTTTGATTGCAGCTGGTGACATGTTATTTTTTAGGCAAGTTTTGTGATGTAACAGGGGTGCCCCAAAATCGCTCATGACACAAGCTATCAGCCAAACGCAATGAACACAGTCCCTGCAATAAGTTATATGAACTAGTCATCGCTCCGCGTTAGTTATTCTAGCACAATATTATATCAACACACTATACCTACTCCTATTATATTATTGAAAATATATCACTCTTTCGCGCCTACCACTCAACAGGGTCATCTATCATTAGGCCGAAAAAAACACCATAAAACAAATTGCTGTTAATTCTTTCATTTTTTGGGTACCTACTTACAGTTGAGTTCATGAATATGTGTACGTTTTCAAAGGTTCAAAAATATCTGAGTAACCTTACCTATGCTCTTAAACATAAAGTCGTGTTCACGTATTTTTGATCACTTCGCCGTGCACATATTGCACTCGACTGTACATTGAGAATTAGAAAATACCTACACTGCTTTAAAACAAGTTGATTTATAGATTCTAAAAAATCCTTTGTAATGAATAGACAACACATAATCTAGATATTTTTGTTCCCAGCTCTACAAATACACGTATTGTCATCATCATCATATCAGCCGAAAGACGTCCACTGCTGGACATAGGTCTCCCCCAAAGAGTGCCAAAGTGACCGGTCCTGCGCCGCCCGCAGCCAGTGGACTCCCGCAACCTTTACCAGGTCATCAGTCCACCTTGTGGGGGTCGCCACTCGAGAACCTTTCCGCCCCAACGGCCATCGGTTCTACGTGCTATGTGCCCTGCCCACTGCCGCTTAAGTTTAGCGATTCGGAGGGCTATATCGGTCACCTTGGTTCTGCTGCGGCTAGCCTCATTTCTGATGCGATCACGCAGAGAAATTCCCAACATGGCCCTCTCCATTGCCCTTTGGGTGACTTTGAGCTTTCTTATCAGGTCCATAGTAAGCGACCACGTTTCAGTGCCATATGTCATCACTGCTCTCGTCTTGAGACACTGCGGAATATTGGACGAAAAGATGTGCCGTAGCTTCCCGCACGCTACCCATTATTGTGAGTTACATTTAATATGCATGACAGCTTTCCGCTGTGCGATAAAAATAAACAATACAAAAGAAGGTTATTTACAGTCGCATAACGGAATTATTTCAACTTCGTAGTTTTGTATGGTTAAACTATTCAACGAGCAGTATATTTGAAATCACGTTCTCGAAAAAACGATATCAATAATGATATTTTCAATATAGGGTTTTTCGGGTGCGAAAAATCGATATAGCTTGGTCTCACGTCTTGGAAAATTCTATTTCTTGGTTTGTCTCTATTTTCACCCGAGCAGAGCTCGGTCGCCCAGAGACCAAGTTTATAACATAAACATTTTCCCAACAACCGTATAAATCATACACATATTTAGTGAATTACAGAACAATGTCTCGTGTTTTTCGACGTAATGATAGGTAGCCATTTTATATTACGCTCGCAAAATACATGAAAGGCAGTAAGTATTCATAGCAACCAGCCTACTCAACTATGTCCGATAGCAGTAGAGTAATAATAATATATTAGGTAAAAAATGAAAAAATACAAGCAAATTCATCATCATCTTTTGGAGCGAACTAATAAATTAATTAATTTCAGTAGACGTATATATACACTCTTGACACCTCATACAAAAAAAACCGGTCAAGTGCGAGTCGGACTCGCGCTCGAAGGGCTCCGTACGATAATCTATAAAAACGGCAAAAAAATCACGTTTGTTATATGGGAGCCCCCCTTACATATTTATTTTACTTTGTTTTTAGTATTTGTTGTTATGGCGGCGACAGAAATATACAATTTATGAAAATTT
Source organism: Epinotia demarniana (assembly GCA_945867215.1). Classification (NCBI taxonomy): domain Eukaryota; kingdom Metazoa; phylum Arthropoda; class Insecta; order Lepidoptera; family Tortricidae; genus Epinotia; species Epinotia demarniana. The sequence continues at coordinate 1,470,200 of OX244273.1, read as the reverse complement.
CAACTGTCTAGCTATCGCGGTTCTTGAGATACAGCCTGGTGACAGACAGACGGACAGAAAGTGAAGTCTTAGTAATAGGGTCCCGTTTTTATCCTTTGGGTACGGAACCCTAAAAAAACAAACTAGGATAATGTTTTTGAATTTTTATTTGTTCCCGTCGTGTGAGACAAAGCATAGTGAAATCTATGACTTTAATTTAATGTACATTATTTGAAGCATTTTACTTGTTACTTCTATGGGACTCGGGTATCCATCATTCATTAGAGTACGTATTGTATGGTTTTTTGTCGCACAACGGAACTTATTCGACATTTAGTTTCGTCGATAACAAAATACTAATTTATTGGTACCCGTATTCAAATTTACTGTATATGATTTGATTTTTTTTAGGATAATTCTTCGATAAGGCGGCTCGGATAAAAACAAAAAAAAAAATTGATAAGCCAATTTAATCAAACTGCATTTCAACATATTTGATTTGAAAGCACGTAACTAATTTTATGATTATTGTTACCAAATGAACTAGTGAAATAGCTGTTTTCGATGGAAAAACTGTGTTTATACTTTTATCTCGTGTACATAAAAATTTAAATAGCAAAAATAACTTGAAGGACTTATTTATGAGTGTTTTCGTGCTATGCAGTATTTTTACATTTTTTGTCTCAGATGATGGATTTAAATATTACTTGATTGCATTCAGTCAAATATCTTAATATATTACTATATTAGTAACAAACTTTACTCTACTGCCACCATACCAAAGCAAACATACAAATTCTACGCAACGTACAAATTCGCTCTTTAACTTTATAGTTAAAATCAATTATGTAATATAAAAATGAGGTAGATAGGTTACACGCGCTTCTAAACGGGCAAATTAAAACCTGGTCAATTGACCAACCACACCATACCTATACTTGTCTCTGTTTCGCTCCCAGAAATTAGCATACCGTCCTGCCATAGTAGAAAGAGTGTAAAGTAGGCCATCTTCCACAAACCTGCACACGCACACTCAAACAAAATCTCGACCCGTTTCTCAGTGCGCCAGTAGAGATTTTGTTTGAGTGTGCGTGCGGCGACGCGTAGATACTAATGGCGCACACATACAAGCCGCGCGCGTATGAAGTTAACGTACTTTGCACTCCTACTATGGTCCTGCTTTCACTTGTCATCTATGATTCACATTTCACATTCACATAAAATTTCTTATAGGCAACATATCTAGTTATAGTTCAAATTATTTAAACTGAGCTCATGAATAGCCTTTGTTTGCGGTCGACGCTTGCAAACTTTGCACAAAAATGTTACGGCCAAGTAAAATGTTCATTGAATAATGAACTCTATCCTCTTTTACAATGGATTCCAAATTAGCTACGAGATAAAATACCACACAAAGCGCCTTGTAGGTACCTAGCTCGCTGGGAGCGGGTTTTTTTTATCTTTTAGTCCATTTTGAATCTATTGGATACGACGATAGAGTTTATTATACAATTAACATTTTATGTGGCGCTAACCTTTTTCTTGTAAAAAATGGCACGCGTCCGACCACACAGTCGTGTTGTTAGATTTGAATGCTATTGTTCTGAAGATAAGAAGATCCGTCCAGTTCAGAAATATTAAACTATATCTACCTCTTCTTTATATTACACCATTGGTTAAAATTATTTGACGTGAACCCTTTGTACATCTCATACATATATCGACCTTACATTGCTTGCAAGAAGGTTCAAATTGCAAGATACATTTCAAATAATTTCAACTTTACCATTAACAAACAATTTTCCTTATAACTGTTACGACACAAGCTCGTCCAAGGCCTTGTCGCGGTTGAACTCGTGCTTGGCGAGGGCGGCGGACACCCGACCTTCTGAGAACCCCAGGTCCATCAGCTCGCCCAGGACAAGTAGACCTTCGATCACCTGGAAACATGAAGAGACTCACAGTTCAACTTTTGCTTTGCACGGTAAGTTTGAAAAATGTTTAAGACCAGTTTCTGCCCGCGACTCCGTCCGCATGAAACTCGTTTTAAATATCGTAGCTCCTTATAAACTGACATCCTCGTTTTACCCCCAGTAGGGGATGATTTCGGGGATTAAAACTACCCAAGCTCTTGCCTCGGGAATGCGGGAGCGCGAAGAGGTAACAGACAAACAGACAGAGACGGACAGTTAGACGCACTTTCGCATTTATTTATTTCGCATTCGGAGGGCTATATCGGTTACCTTGGTTCTGCTGCGGATAGCCTCATTTCTGAGCAATCACGCAGAGAAACTCCAAACATAGCCCTCTCCATTGCCCATAGGGTGACTTTGAGCCTTCTTATGAGGCCATACGTCATCACTGGCAACACACACTGGTCAAACACTCTCTTCTTAAGACACTGCGGAATATTGGACGAAAAGATGTGCCATATGGGTTGCTGGAGTCCACTGGATGCGGGTGGCGCAGGACCGGTCACTTTGGCACTCTTTGGGGGAGGCCTATGTCCAGCAGTGGACGTCTGTCGGCTGATATGATGACGATGATGATGATAGCTTCCCGAAACGCTGCACGCTGCCCAACCGAGTCTTCGATGTTCGTTTCGTTTCGTTGAGTGAATGTTTAGGTTTAAAAAAACCGTACACAAATCGCTTCGTCCGTTTGAGCCACAGACACACATGCACATGCAACACTTGTAATACAGATGCCGTCAAACTTCTTGAACATGCGGGACGAAGTGGGGGGGCAGCTCGCAGGTACAATTCGCCTTTGCGCAGGCAAGGTCAAATGTTCAAGAAGTTTGACGGCATCTGTACCTCTTTTTCTTCAGGAGTCAAAACTTGTAAGTGAAGCGAATTTTAAACAACGTGCGTAACGTTTGCATGAAATTTAAAATTAAAGATTAAAATTCATCTAATAACAACGTTGACGTCATAGGCTGACACTCATTAACTATGTTAAAGAATGTCGCATGAATAGTATAGATACTGGCATAATCATCCAATTATACTGGCGCTGTGGCCTACTTGTACATTTTATGACTTATGACATGACCAGACCAAAATTAAACCCAGAAGTTTGTAAGTGTCTTAATTTGTTAAAATAGCTATAGTATATATAAGTACTATAGCAAAGCTTGATCATACCAGAACCATACAGACACTGACTCATACCGGAACTAAAGATGTGTACCAAAAGAAAAATTATTGAAGTAAGCAAATTGGCTTCTAGAGAATGCCTTATGGCATTAGTCCGCCAATTGTAAGTGCTTACTTTTGTATTGTGTAATAAAGTTTAAATAAAAAATCTTCTCACATTCACCAAATTCCTTGATGAAGTCCTCAGTCAACATTGCACAATACTTTTAAACTTTTGTGAGACATGTTTAACATATATGTAATACGTGAGTTTAGCCGTGTATTTATAAGGTTTATTTGGAAAATACTACTTGCTAAAGTCCATAACTGAAACCCGTATGTGCAAAATTAATATAGAATGAGAATTATCTCACCTTTTTATCATTATCACCTACAAGCGTACATACTCTAGCGACCCTGTCCAATGGGAACCCCATGCCGTGTATCTTCCTACACATATCCTGAACCTTCGGAGACAGCTTTTCTAAAGGATTCGGAAGCTGTTCTGATTTCCGCTTGCTTTTCCTTTCAACCTTCTTTTCTGTGCTTGAAGATGAATGTGGAATGTTTGTTGGTGCTGGACTAACGTTATATGATCTTTCGTTAGCTCTCAACCTTGCTGACATCAGTTCTTCGTTTAATTCTCTAACTATGTCGGGCACGCTACGGGACCGTGATTTTATGCTTTGGATGTTTGTGCTATCATTTAGTTTGTTCTCATCCTGTACTGGATATTCACTAATCTGTGCAGGCATTGGTTGATACTGATGGAAATAATATGGTTGAGGAATGAATGTGGACTGATTTTGTGGTTGGTTAATATCTGTACTGACTGGTATTTGGTTATTATAATACGCAGGGTCAACAGGATATGGATTTGTAGGAACATAATATTGATAATTTGGCATGTACACATTTTCCATTGGCATTTGGTTATCACAGACATTTTCAGTTGGTATGTAGTAACCGTTAGATACGGGATAGTGTTGCGGTGCTATATACATTAGGGGGCCTTGCATTTTTTGTTCTGTGTAAGAATTAGGTAGGTAAGTGAGACCTTCTGTCTGAGCCTGTGACGCACAGCTTGGAGCTGCAAAAGTTTGGTCGGGAGCTAACTGTTGTGGATTGCAACTAGTTGTAGATTCCTTTTGACTTTGTAGTATCTGAGCTAACAATTCCATATCATTGATTGTCTTTAACTCCACATTATCAAATGGGCTAGAAGTATCATTTTCAAAGTCTTTATAAGTAAGTGTTTCTACATTGTGATTATATTGTGGTATTTTATTAATCTTAGTATTAGTTTTATATTCTTGCAACGGGTCAGGGTCATCTAGTAAACTTGTGTTCTGTGGATAGTTGGCTTGTAACTGTATGGGCTGTAGGATATTGAGGTCTGGTTCATTGCCACATTGGTACGTAACTTCAGGGACCGGCGCTGGTTCCGGATCAGGACCCTCTTCTAACACAGGAGTAGTATCACAGTTTTTGTCTGTTTTCTCATCAGGAGATATTGCACTAATCTCGTCAGTACTAGGGTAGGAGACGTCGGAGACGCTGAGCTGTTTTAGTTTCTCCTCAGCCTCGGCGGCCGCTATCGCGTCTAGTTTCTTCTGCTTGGCTTCCTCTAGTAACTGCAAGCGGTGTTTGCGCTCGTTTTTCTTCGTCTCTTTCGCGCTCCGGAGCTCCTTAAGCTTCGACAACACGTTGGTTTCGAACTTGGAACAGTACAAAGCGTTGTCGACCACATTCTGCGCTCGCTGTGGACACTCGTGCACGCTATAAGGCAAGTCTATGCGGGGCGGTCGTTTGTATTTTTCAGAAATTTTCACGGGGACCCCGTCCATAAAGTCCCCGAAATGTGACATATCAAAATATCTCCGCAGAGATAATGATTATAATCAAACAATGAGACGACAAAGTTTGTTTCTATTGACTCTAAAGATCACATTGTCCTCGCTCAACGTCATCACTTGGTAGGATTAACTTTGGTGCTCCTACTTAACGACACTGAGTTTCTGTGTTTTGCATTTTCACTATAATTAATTTTAATTAATAAAACTTGAATTTTTTTTCACACAGAATTCAATTTCTACGTACGTGACAACTCTCATCTTACAATGTCATTGCACATGCACTGTCAAATGTCAAATTGACAACCACCGTGAAATGTGCCGTGAAAGGCATGAAAACGTCTCACGAGGTCACGATTCCAGATTCTACCAATCAATGGCATCTCCACTCGTTCGCGATTGGATGAAAAATTGGAGTCGTTTCGTTTCATTGCATTTGCGCATCATTTGCGACTGTCAAGTGATATTCTTTTCAAATAATAAGAGATATCCTTATTTCTCTTGTGCATATAGGATTTGTGACCAAAATCAGCTGATGATGAACACTACCTGCATCAATGAATCAAATGGATATTTATAAAATTAGACCGCCTCGATAGTAAATTGGATACGACTGGCTTGAAATGGAACACAAGATTTTGAAGTTAAAAAAAAATCACGTGTACTCTTCATGAATGCCCGTCAGATGTCGCTAATGTTGCTTCCTAAAGTCATGGCGGATTTTTTCACAAATTTACAGATTTTAGCCTGATTCGTGGGTAGATTTTATTACCTATCTGAACCGGAGTCGAAATAATAATAGCGCGTCCTATTTGTATGTGATAGAGAGCATAGCGACACGGGCGACTAAATTGATTCCGACATTGGCCAACATTTGCCATCGACTCCGTGAAGACATTTGACGGCTCTTCTCGAATTTCGGTGGTTCGGTAAATAGATAGAATTATTTAATTTTCACGACGTGCGTACGTTAATTAACTTATAACGGCTATTATGATGCAATAAGCGTACGAAGAGTTCGGACGCCATCACATTTTACGGTTGGAATACAGGTCGGTATGTGGAAGAGTGAATATTAATTTGCCGGTGGAATTTGCAGTAACCTGGTAGTGTTGTGCAGAGAGGCGAGCAGTGATGAGCGAAGGCGCGCCGATGCTGTACCACGGGGGTGGTGGGTTCGGAGGGCCCCGGCAAGGGTTCGCTTCTGGAGGGCCGTTGGAGCGCGCGTGCCACTTTCCGGCGCTGGAACCGCCGGGTCAGGCCACGCCGCACCACTCGGAGCGCCCGGCGAAGGACAGCACGGCCTTCGGGTACGAGTCTGACGACTCCAGCCTGTCTAGCAATGCTTCGGGCTCTAACAAGAGTGGTGAGAAAGGTATGTTCCTTAAGTATCAGAATCTATGCCTTTCCGTTTCTTGCAAACCGATGACACTACTACTTATAGTTTTAGCTCTGTGCTAGAAATGAGAGTGAACTGAAATCAATCAAGTAGCTTGGTACAGCACATGGCTTGGTGTCTGTAGATCAGAATTACTCAGAATATTACGTTATAAAATTACGCCAAGTTTTGTTAAAAAAATATGGTATGAAACTGAAATTTTTATATCTCCGAGGAAGCAGTGATGTGTTGAAATTACAATGGTTATTTGTATAAAAACAAACTTTGTCAAAACTATTTCTAATAACTTCAGTAATATATATATCATTGAAGCTAATGAATATTGTTCAGTTACAAATCGAAATTTTAAACTACCCACTTTTATTTTAGATATCAGCGTGTTGCTAAGAACAGTATTATAACATGCTATTATTTGAACTATTTAAAAGTTATATCATAATTTAGCTTATTTTAATTAATTTAGTTTAACAGACTACAGAAACACTATGATGTTGTAGTTGTAGGTTTTCATGAATAATTGTCAATACAAATCTTTAAAGGAATCAAATATTATATCTATATTTCTCCATTTTATAAAGTGCTATATTCATATAATGGCTATTGATTGCAAATTCTATCACCTCACAATCCTTATGCAAATTGACCACACAAGATAAACTAAAAATGTAAAATACCCCTACCATCAAACATGCCAATATCCATCTTGACTTGTTAAACTTCATACTTAGCCCCATTCTCTTTGGGGGTTCATTTGATAGTCCAACTAGGACAATCCAGGTAAACACCCTACTTCTATGGCTATGCTATGGATAAAACCCCAAAACTAGTTTTCAATGAGAAGGAATGATGTGCTTCGCTGCGCGCTCACTGATTGATTGACCTATGCAGTTACAAAAACCGTAGGCTCGTCAGTTTTGAACCTTAACAGTATTAAAATAGAGTTGAAAAGTAACTATCCTTCGCATTCCCCGGCTGTACTGTTACATTTGCCAAGGTAATGTGTTGGATGTCAATATTACGCAGATAAAGCACAAATATCTACCTATCTAATTTTTGTGGCCTTCACACCACATTTTAGATAAATACAGATTGTGACATCATAAAACAATCTTTAAAACGTGCTTATAGTTCTTCTGAAAATAATCATTATTTTCTAGACACTTTAATATATTTTGTTGGATTTTTTCTATAAGTATTTAAATTCTCTATTATTCTCATTAGCCAATAAGATTCAAACTGATTATCATTAGTTAGTTACTAACTGTACCAAAAAAAATTACTGTTCAACACTGCATTATTTTTAGAGAGCATGCTCTGAATCAAATTTAGGCAGCATTCCCGCCTACACAACGTTCGATTTCTTAGCCATTTTAGCTGCATTTAGATCAGTAAACTGGTATATACATAGATCAGAAGCCGAACAGTTCGCGTAAACACAGTTTGAGCGTTCAACACGTTACTGAGGGTATTTTTTATTGTTGTCAGTGCAGCTTAGAAATACTGCTTTTGGTAAGGTTTCGTAATACACCCATCAGCAATTTATTCATGGAAAGAAGACCTTACCAGTCTTGTACATGAGTAGGAAAACTTGTAAGACAGGAGAGCCAGCTGTATTAAACACTAGCATCCGCCCGCGACTATTTCTGCGTGGACCCAGGATAAAAACTAACGTATATTTTATTCCAGGCTATAAACTATATTCGTGCGAAGTTTTGTCCGAATCGGTTGAGCCGTTTAAGTGTTATTGAGTAACAACTAACCAAACATCTGAACATTCAAACTTTCGCATTTATAATATTAGTAGGATATACTTTTCAAAGACTTAAGAGTTTAAGGCACAGATAGAGATGGGTAGTGGGTAAAAACCCATGGGTAAATACTGGGTATTTACCCGGTATTTACCCAATCTACCCGTATTTACCCGTTTCTTCCCAAAAAGGTGGGTATAAACTCTTTTGATGCGTTTTGTAAGTCAAATATTATAATGAAAATGTTTTCAAGTTATGCAGGAATGTATAAACGTTGTTCTCATGGACATTATACATGCTGTTAATTAAATAAATAAAATATAAATTAAATGTTTGTATTTACAATCATCCGAGCTCAGAGAGAAGTGTATTCATTACTTACATACATACATACATACAATCACGCCTCTTTCCCAGAGGGGTAGGCAGAGATCACGGATCTCCATTTGCTACGATCCTGGCAAACCACTTTCGCTTCACTCACTTTCATAATATTTCTCATACATGCTCGTCGGTTTAGGGTACTTTTGACCTGGCCTTTTGTTAAGATTTCTCCGATTTGATCGGAGAAAGTTCGCCTAGGTCTTCCCCTTCCAACTTGCCCTTCCACTCTTTTTGTATACACTTTCTTCGTTAATCTTCTTTCATCCATCCTCTCTACATGCCCAAACCACCTTAACATACCCTTCTCAATTTTTGTGACTATATCTCCATCCATTCCACACTTATCTCTTATAACACTGTTTCTGACTCTATCACTCAATTTCACTCCACACATACTTCTCAACGCTCTCATTTCTACTGCATTCAATCGACTTTGATGTCTTTTCTGCCACACCCAACTTTCACTACCATACGTAAGTGTGGGCACCAAAACTCCCCGATGCACAGCCATCCGTGCTTTTTGTGATATTTTCTGGCTGCCCATAAAGGCATTCAGTGCCCCATTCACTCGGTTCCCTGCATTCACTCTCCTTTCAATATCTTTCTCATGCTTTCCGTCTCCAGTAAATAACGTCCCCAAATACACAAACTCTTTTACTTGTTCCAGTCTTTCTTCACCAATCATTATTTTGCAGTCTGTCATAATTTCATCTTTTTCAAATACCATCACTTTCGTCTTACTTACATTCATCTTCATCCCTTTCCATTCAAAAGATTCATTCATCTTCGTTACCATCATTTGTAACTCCTCAGCGGACGACGCAAGTAGTACAAGGTCGTCAGCATATATGAGACATTTGACGCGTAACCCTTCCATTCTCAAACCACATTCATCACCTTTTAGATCCTGCAGACAGCTGTCCATGAATAGATTAAACAGCCACGGAGACGCTACACATCCCTGTCTAACACCCTTTTCGATGTTAAACCAGTCAGTATATGACCCGTTTATTCTCACACAAGCACTGGAATCCTTATATAAAGATTTCAGTGCTTGAACGAGGCGGCTGTCTACTCCATACGTGCACAACACCGACCATAGTTCTTTCCTCACCACTCTATCATAAGCCTTTTCCAAGTCCACGAAAGCGCAATAGACCTTTTGACCTTTGGCCAAATACTTCTCGGCTATGCATCGTAAGGAAAAGACTTGATCCGTACAACCCATACCCTTTCTAAATCCTGCTTGTGCATCCCATACTTTCTCATCGGTCTCTTTCATAACTCTTTTAACTAACACTTTTGCATACAATTTGCCGACGATGCTGAGTAAGCTAATGCCCCTGTAGTTTTTACAATCAAGTTGTGACCCTTTCCCTTTGTAAAGAGGAACGATTACGGCCTTGCACCAGTCCCTAGGTACACGGCCGGTGCTGTAGCACAAATTGAAGAGGCGATACAACTGACTCGCTATGACGCCCTGTCCTGCCTTCAGCATCTCGGCGGAAACTCTGTCATACCCTGCAGCCTTACCCGATTTCATTCCTCTCAATTCTTTCACAATTTCGTCCATGCTAATATTACTTTCATCCTCGGTTGCGCTACCTATCAGACTTGAGGTTGAACCATTTTCTTCCTCCCTATCATACAAACTTTCAAAGTATTCCTTCCATCTCCCTAATATGCATTCTATCTCATTAAGCATACTTCCATTCCTGTCTTTGACTGACTTCAGCTCAGAGTTCTGGCTCTTACCTCTGGCTAGTCTAACGGATTTCCAGAAATATTTTATGTTCATCTGGAAATCCCGCGACAGCCTATCATCCAAGTGGTCATTCTGTTCATCTTTCTTTCTTTTTACTACTTCTTTCACCCGCACTTTCATTATTCGATATGCCTTTTTTGCTTCATTAACTTCGTCAAAGGAGGCTTTATTGGCTCTTTGGTTAGCTCTTGTAGCTAACCAATCCCGCCACAACTTTTTCTTCTCACATACAGCTTCTTGTACTTCCTTATCCAACCACACATTCTTCTCCTTTCTTCCTTTGCTCCTTTGACTGACACCACACACTTCCTGAGCCACATTAACAACTTTATTTTTAAAGTTGTGCCACAAATCATCCATCTCGCTTAAACCATCCATTCCTTCGAATTCAACCTTCAACTTGCTGACAAACTCATCACTTATTTCTTTTTCTTGCAAATTTTCTACTTTTATTCTCTCTAACACGCTATTAGTAATACGGGGTCGGTGTCGCCATCCCTTGAACAGACCACTTATTCGGCACATTACCAGGAAATGGTCGGTGTGGACACCGGATCCGCGATATACTCTAGCGTCTAGCACATTCTTTCTCATTCTTTCGTCAACTATTATAAAATCAATCATGCTTTTCCTTACATTTTCTGCCTCTCGAGTGTACAAATGGATCCATTTATGGGCGAACATTGTGTTTGCCACACAAAGATTCCACTCGAGGCAAATTTCTAACAGACTTCTTCCATTTTCGTTAACCCTTTCGTCACCATGCATCCCTAACACCTTTCCAAATCCATCTCTCTTCAGTCCTACCCAGCTATTAAAGTCACCTAACATTACTAACCTTTCGTTGTCCTTGCATAGCCCTAACACGTCCCTCAACTCATCCCAAAACATCTGTCTTTCATCCTGTGTACGCTGTGAACTTCCCGCACCCTGATCTACAGGTGCGTAAACCCCAACGACAAAAATCCGCACTAATCCCACTTTCATTCTTACCCACATCAGTCTAGGGCTCACACAGTCGAACTCATTCACGCACTTAGCCATCCTAGCGGAGAGTATAACACCAACTCCCTTACAGGCCCGTTCTGAGCTTGGCACCCCTGACCAATAAGCCGTGTAGGGTCCGTGTGTGGTGGTGTCACATCCCTTCCGCTTTGTCTCATTCACGCATAGCACATCAATCCTTCTTTCATCCATCATCTGTAACACCTCATCAACTTTGTCACTCATACCTCCTCCAACATTCAACGTAGCAAAACGGCTTTCCGTGAGCCGCTTCTCGCCCCCGTGAGAAACGAGACGTGACGGGTGGCGTACCACGTCGCCGCCATTCGGATGATTTTTAAATGTAGTCTCCATAGCGTTCCCACGAGTAATAGGGATTTATGAGTCCACCCCAGCAGAGCCCTGATACTGAGGTAAGACGGATTAGAGTAGTGTCCTGTGACCGCCAACACAGACACCCTCCGTTATCGACCAGACTCCCTCTGGTCATGCATCCCTTAGCACGGGTCGGTTAACACCTTGAATTGGGGGTTTAGATTCGAAGTTTTCCGTCTCCTAGACAGGTTGCAGCACAATGCTAACGAGGCCCATCTCCCCGGGTTATATTTTGGAGTTTTCCGTCTCCTAGACAGGTTGCAGCACAATGCTAACGAGGCCCATCTCCCCGGGTTATATTTTGGAGTTTTCCGTCTCCTAGACAGGTTGCAGCACAATGCTAACGAGGCCCATCTCCCTTACTTAGTGAGTATATATAACTTTAAGATGGGAAAATGAAAGTTGTATTATAATGTAGTATGTAGTATAATGTAAGTATAGGTATTATATTATTTTTGTATCGCCAATCCAAACAAAATTCAATAACGTGAGCTTTTACCTCAAACAAAACAAAATCGATATTTAAAGCATGGATCAAATATCCACACGTGGCACTTAACGCACAAAGGCCGTCTCAACCAGGCAACTGATAAACATTAATTGGCCGGGTCGGACGCGGTGTAATATTCGCGCGTCGCAGATGGCACGATCGCGACGTCGCTACCTGCCAGTTAGGGCTGATCTTATTGGTTATTGAATTGCCCAAACCTGTTAAGTGCAGCAACAAGCAGATACCTAAAATTAAGTTAAAATCCCTGAAAACCGCCGCGGGATCAAGATTCGTTCAAAACATAGAAATGTACTTTGGCACAAAAGACACTTCAAAGGTAGAAACCGAAAACGATATGTGGAACCATTTAGAAACATTCTGTAGAAAATCCGCAAAAACACATTTAGGGAGAACCAGGAGTAAGTGTTTGCTGCTTTTGTGACAAGCAGTGTTCGTCCTGTTTTTTGTATTTCTCTGTTGTTATATGTGTTTGTCATAAATAAATGTTTTTCTTTCTTTCTTTCTTTCTGGACTCAATGGAAGACGAAAAGAAGAAAGGAAGAAGAAGAAAAAACTGGAGACTAAATGGAGACAATCTGTCAAGGATGTTGTGCAGGCCAAGAAGTTTGCATTTAAGAAAACACAAAGAAACCGGTAGTGATGCGGATAAAGCAGACTACAACAGAGAGAAATCAAACGCAAAACGTGAAGTGGCAAGCGCACGAGCCAAAGCCGATGCTAACTTTTACAAAGAATTAGAATCTTCCACTACAGAAATCAATATCCATCAAGTCGCAAAAGCTCGAAATAATAACAGCAAAGATATAACTTCAGCCAAATATATCACAGATAAAAACAATAAACTATTAACAGAAGACAATGATATAAGAAAAAGATGGGCAGAGTACTACCGCCATTTGCTTAATGTTACGAATCCCCGAAAGTTAAACCAAGCAATAACAGCAGTTACAACGGAGGAAATCATCAAAGATATCAGAAAGATGAAAAACAACAGCCCAAGGTCCAGCCGAGATTCCAATAGATCTGGAAACATAATAAGGCACTCTGGCATCGGCTGGCTAAGCGAGTTGTTTAACAGACTTATGGCAGGACAGAAAATACCAGATGCTTGGAAAGGAAGTCATTTAATACCGTTTTACAAAGGAAAAAGCGACGTAGTTGACTGTGGGAATTACCTTTAAACTATGGGAGAGGATAATCAACAGCAAACTTAATGGTATCGTGAAGCTCACACCCAATCAGTGAAGGCTTGTAAATGGAAAGGGCACCTCTGACGCTACTCAGGCTATAAGAATCCTGATTGAGAAAGCCAAAGTCAACAACACAAACCTGCAAATGATATTCATCGACCTTGAGAAGGCGTTTGACCATGTACCACGCGACCTTATATGGGAGGCTCTTCGTGCCCAGCTTATCCCAGAGTCGTATATAGATCTTATTATGGTCATGTACACAGACGTCTCTACACAGGTGATTTGCTCAGCAGGTGCGAGTGACAGCTTCAAGCTCAAGGTCGGTGTACATCAGGGTTCCACACTTAGTCCACTTCTATTTGATGTCACGATGGATTACCTCACACGAAAATGCCAACGGGCTGTACCCTGGCACCTTCTATATGCCGATAATGTGGCCTTAATAGCAGAGACTGAGACTGACCTTCAACGCGCTTTGAATAGCTAGATGGAAGCGCTAGAAGAACGGCCTAAAAATCAGCCGGAAGAAGACCGAACACATGTCCTTTCTGTTCGACAAAACGGCTAATAACCCAGAAAATGACAAATTCTATATAGGTAATGATCGCCTGCCAACTGTTACAAAGTTTAAGCTCCATACTCAGCAACGACGGAAAGATTGACAGCGATGTAGTCCATAGAACTCAGACAGACTGGATGAAATGGCAAGAACTCACAGGCATCCTATGCGATAGAAAAATGCCTCTAAAGGTGAAAGGTCATGTATATAAGACAGTAGTAAGACCAGCGATGTTGTACGGATCCAAGAACTGGGCTACAAATAAACCCCACCTGAACAAGCTCCACACCACTGAGATGCGCATGTTACGCTGGTCAGCGGGTGTCACCATGATGGACAAGATAAGAAACGTGTATATCCGGGGTAGTTTTAAAACAGCGCCAATAACAGAAAAGCTGACGGATAAACGTCTGAGGTGGTACGCTCATGTACAGGGGCGCCCAGTAGACTACATGGTTAAGGTAGCGCTCGATATTCCAACGACGAAGCAAGGACGCGGAAGACCACCTGCCACCTGGCTGAAGACGGTTCAGCGAGACCTGAAAGATCTTAATATAGACGCCGACCTTGCACTCAATCGTGCAGAATGGAGAAAAAGAACAGGGAAGGCCGACCCCAAGTAAATGGGAAAAAGGCCTAGCAAGATGTTGATTTCTTGTCGAATAAGTAGAAGGCAACACTATTTCAATATTTTTCTTACATTTTGTTAAGGCTTATAGTTACTATTCTGGTAGTGGCTCCCGTTATAACTTGATCTTATTTCGGAAAATAATACATGTCATTTTTAATAACAAACATTTTTTTTCTCATAAACTATGTATCATAATGGATATTTTGCAATAACAAAAGTTGTTCAGAAGGCTTTAAACATTTCATAAAAAAAAACTCAGCCCTAAAACGTCACTTTTTGAAAAAATCCATTCGAAATAGTTTATACCCACCAATTTGGGTAGATACGGGTATTTACCGGGTGCATTGGGTAAATACCGGGTATTTACCCGGTATTTACCCACCCCTACCCATCTCTAGGCACAGATATCCAAGAGAAGAAGCCTGTGCCCAGCAGTGGGACGTATATAGGCTGATTTATTATTATAAGAGTTTAAGAGACAAAAATGTAGAAGAGCGAAACATTCAGTACGAAAGATTTCGTAGCGTTACGCTCGTAGCCGATAGATAACCTGAATTGCCGGTGTAGAGGAAAGCGCTTATGAGCAGTCTTTTTCAGAGACATCAGCAATGAAAGAGTTTTGGAGAATCTTAACCACAACATTCTCTGGTTCCCTGCTCTAATAGTGCTTTGTTTTGTCCCCAGGAGAGAGCACATCGAGCGCCTCAGAGCCGCACTCGACGCCGCCGCTATACGCGGGGCGCGAGTGGCGCGGCCGCGCGCGCCGCGAGCCTCACCGCCCGCGCCGCATCGCGCCCGAGCGCTACCTCAACGCCTCCTACCCCTTCCAGGTCAAGTTCACGCCGGACGACTTGCTCAATGGTGAGTGTCTCTGTGATTACTGTAGATGGATGAAGCCTCACCGCCCGCGCCGCATCGCGCCCGAGCGCTACCTCAACGCCTCCTACCCCTTCCAGGTCAAGTTCACGCCGGACGACTTGCTCAATGGTGAGTGTCTCTGTGATTACTGTAGATGGATGAAGCCTCACCGCCCGCGCCGCATCGCGCCCGAGCGCTACCTCAACGCCTCCTACCCCTTCCAGGTCAAGTTCACGCCGGACGACTTGCTCAATGGTGAGTGTCTCTGTGATTACTGTAGATGGATGAAGCCTCACCGCCCGCGCCGCATCGCGCCCGAGCGCTACCTCAACGCCTCCTACCCCTTCCAGGTCAAGTTCACGCCGGACGACTTGCTCAATGGTGAGTGTCTCTGTGATTACTGTAGATGGATGAAGCCTCACCGCCCGCGCCGCATCGCGCCCGAGCGCTACCTCAACGCCTCCTACCCCTTCCAGGTCAAGTTCACGCCGGACGACTTGCTCAATGGTGAGTGTCTCTGTCATTACTGTAGATGGATGAAGCCTCACCGCCCGCGCCGCATCGCGCCCGAGCGCTACCTCAACGCCTCCTACCCCTTCCAGGTCAAGTTCACGCCGGACGACTTGCTCAATGGTGAGTGTCTCTGTGATTACTGTAGATGGATGAAGCCTCACCGCCCGCGCCGCATCGCGCCCGAGCGCTACCTCAACGCCTCCTACCCCTTCCAGGTCAAGTTCACGCCGGACGACTTGCTCAATGGTGAGTGTCTCTGTCATTACTGTAGATGGATGAAGCCTCACCGCCCGCGCCGCATCGCGCCCGAGCGCTACCTCAACGCCTCCTACCCCTTCCAGGTCAAGTTCACGCCGGACGACTTGCTCAATGGTGAGTGTCTCTGTCATTACTGTAGATGGATGAAGCCTCACCGCCCGCGCCGCATCGCGCCCGAGCGCTACCTCAACGCCTCCTACCCCTTCCAGGTCAAGTTCACGCCGGACGACTTGCTCAATGGTGAGTGTCTCTGTGATTACTGTAGATGGATGAAGCCTCACCGCCCGCGCCGCATCGCGCCCGAGCGCTACCTCAACGCCTCCTACCCCTTCCAGGTCAAGTTCACGCCGGACGACTTGCTCAATGGTGAGTGTCTCTGTCATTACTGTAGATGGATGAAGCGTCACCGCCCGCGCCGCATCGCGCCCGAGCGCTACCTCAACGCCTCCTACCCCTTCCAGGTCAAGTTCACGCCGGACGACTTGCTCAATGGTGAGTGTCTCTGTCATTACTGTAGATGGATGAAGCCTCACCGCCCGCGCCGCATCGCGCCCGAGCGCTACCTCAACGCCTCCTACCCCTTCCAGGTCAAGTTCACGCCGGACGACTTGCTCAATGGTGAGTGTCTCTGTGATTACTGTAGATGGATGAAGCCTCACCGCCCGCGCCGCATCGCGCCCGAGCGCTACCTCAACGCCTCCTACCCCTTCCAGGTCAAGTTCACGCCGGACGACTTGCTCAATGGTGAGTGTCTCTGTCATTACTGTAGATGGATGAAGCGTCACCGCCCGCGCCGCATCGCGCCCGAGCGCTACCTCAACGCCTCCTACCCCTTCCAGGTCAAGTTCACGCCGGACGACTTGCTCAATGGTGAGTGTCTCTGTCATTACTGTAGATGGATGAAGCCTCACCGCCCGCGCCGCATCGCGCCCGAGCGCTACCTCAACGCCTCCTACCCCTTCCAGGTCAAGTTCACGCCGGACGACTTGCTCAATGGTGAGTGTCTCTGTGATTACTGTAGATGGATGAAGCCTCACCGCCCGCGCCGCATCGCGCCCGAGCGCTACCTCAACGCCTCCTACCCCTTCCAGGTCAAGTTCACGCCGGACGACTTGCTCAATGGTGAGTACTGTCTCTGTCTGTCGCATCACACCTGAGCAAGAACCGGGCCTGATATCCTTGCCTCTTCAGCTAAACATTGCCGCACACCTCTGAAATACCAACATTTCAGAGGTGTGCGATCCCCGATCGTTAAAGGCAAAAGAGGTCTCTCAGTCTCAACAAAGCGCAGTCTTGAGATCTCTGGCGATTCACCACCAGGAACGCAAGGGAGGGACTGCATACCGGTTTTAACCGAAACCGAATCATTTCGGGTTCTGGAATTTTGAATAACTGGTTACGGTTATTTTCTGTGATGTTTTGTTGTGGTCCTAAGGCACCCCAGAGGTGCTAGGCTGGTCTAGTGGTTATTTTCTAGTGTTTAATCAACAACTTAATTGTTTTTCACATTAAATAATCGTAACCGATTTATAATTTTTTCGTCATAACCGAAATCTTAACCGGTTATGAAATATGACCGGTTATTGCATTCCCTACTAGGATGAAAATGTTCAAAATGACGACAGTGAAAATGTTCAAAATGAAACGACAAATTGTCAAACTATTCATTTTAAGCTGGTTATATTCACGCATGTTTTAATACTTATCATAGGTGAACATTACAATCGCTAACACATCAAACACCTGTTAATGTAAACTGACTGAGTAACTACTTACCTAATATTTATGAACTGTGTGTACCTATTTAAAATGTGACCTATAAATATGTTTATACTATTTATGAATAAATGATCTGAATCTGAATCTGAATGCTTGCCTTGCTCATATTTGTGGAAGGTATATTGGCTCGCACTATTATATTATGTTATTTTTACAATAACTGACTAGGAATGTTCGTATGTAAGGACAGTCGAGTGCAAAAGTGCACGTACAAAGTGATACAAAATATGTGAACTCGACTTTATTGTGAAGGGCGTAAGGTTGCTCGGACGAATACACCAGAGAAGTCTTAAGTAGCGTCGCAAAATAGCCCCACAGAATGGGTGCCATTGCCATTATGCGAGGTTGGGGGCGGGGTGTCACAACGATGCCAGCCAGCCATTTAGTTCGAACATGCGCATACCGGGTTTAAGACAGGTGTTTGGGTAGAAATTTGTAAGGAGCAGCTCGCATTCTATAGTTTTTTCGTTACTTGTTGGAGCCCCCCTCAATAGGTGACGACTATGCACAAAATGTGTGTACGTACATACATACATAGAATCACGTCTTCATTCTATGGCGGAATATGCCTCATGTAAATGAATTTTACGTCACACCTGTGGCCAGGTGAAGACGTAAAATTTCATTCCCAAAAGGGGTAGGCAGAGCACATGAAACTTATGTTCCGGTGCCACTTTTAGCATAAAATGTGGGTATATAAAAAGTCGACAATATGTGATATCGCAGTGATAGTTTGCCATCGCCCGCAACTCACTTCAACCCTATTCCCTTAGTATGACTCACAACACCCACGGGAAGCAAGGAGGTGGTGCTATTCTAACGCGACACCACAGGGCACAAAATGTACAGTCATGTACGTTTCCCACCGAACGGGACGGGCCGGCGCGCATTCTATTACATGCAAAGGAATTTGCACCGTCTATACAGCAGATACCATTCATATTTGATTACAATCCCCACCGACCGCGTCGGTAGCTGCCGCCTCGCAGTGGATGCACTATTCATTCAAATATATAATGTAACTACTGTATAGACGTTTCAAATTCCTTAGCATGTAATAGAATGCGCGCCGGCCCGACCCGTTCGGTGGGAATCGTACAGTTAGAGACAAAAGTATTTCAGTAACGTATGTAATCTATCTAAATTGGTTATTTTTATTTGCTACACTGCATTGGCTTTGACGTAAAAAGAGACCAAATAGATAGCAGATGCGAAAAATTACCTGCGGAATAACAGCAGATAATGGAACATGTGTTCCAATATTTTGTTTATTGTTATGCAAACTCGAAAATGGTAAGCGTAAATGTAGTGGCCAACACCTTCGCTATAAGTATGATCTGAATAGACATATGAAGAAATGCAAATTACAAAAATACTTTCCGTGCATATGTCGAAACTTTAAAGAGCCATATGTACAGTAAAACGTTGTACGATAACAATAAAAAAAATAAAACCCAACTTTTCTTATTCTTTATTATTTTGTAAAGCCATGTACATTGTTATTCAGTATACAGGTCAGACCATGACGCCCTGCAAGGGCACACAAAACTTAGGTAATACTAGCATGCGAAAGAGATTATTAATAACATTTTTGCATTAAGGCCGAGCCACACCGGTTGCGTGTGCAGCACGTATGCGTCGACGTCAGCGTAGACGTGCACAGCACCCCTGTCGCACCGGGTGACGCACGCGTCTACGCGCGTGTCTACGGCGCACGTGCTGCAGAGAGGTGCACACGCAACGCGTGCGCACGCTGCAGCTCCGCGGCGTACCAGCCGACATTTGCATTCCATTACTTATAATATTAGCATCATGTTCGATAGCAGTTAGTCTGACGAAGAAGAAGCACTGTTCTTACTGTTATTTAAAGATACTCCTGCGACATCCAAAAGGGTTTGGGTTTATAAAATTGACGGAAGAAGAGGAGAACACAGTGAATAACACAACTTAGGCATGTCGTGAACTTGAATCACACGAAGATATTCGATGTTTTGGTATTTCCACATGTCAAGAGATTCTTTTTCTCGTATTTTAATATGGAGTAAAATTATTTGAAAACACTACAAGACTTTAACTTACAAGCTTGGACTCCCGATTGATCACAAATTAGATACTCGTAATGATTGATGCACCGATTTGTTCCCATAGAATTTTTTTGTATGCCACTTTTTTGAGTCTTTTTGTCTACCTAATGTTATAAATACACTCATATTGTCCAACAACATCAAACAGTTTTCCTTTGGTCTCCATATTCATGATGGAAACCATCACGCGCACCAGCAAATTTACACGCGCAGCACCGAGCTGTGCGTGTCCGAACCGGTCCGGTGTGTCATCTCATAGGGAACATCGACCAATACCACGTCATCACTGCACGCAGCGAAGCGATGTTGCCGCTCCGCTCCGTGTACGCATGCACGCAGCACGCAGCCTGTTTGTCTGCCTGGAGCTGCGCTGCATGCGCACGCATCCGGTGTGTCATGTCGTATGGGGATTCATACATTACAACGCAGTGGTGTACGTGCTGCACACGCAGTCGGTGTGACTCTGCCTTTAAATACATATTCATACATTTTAATTATAATTATACGTTTGACTTTCATTTCATAGAATTTAAAAAAAAAACTAATTTTGAAAATGTCACTAATGCACTCTCCTAAAAACAACCAGAATATTATTGACCAATAGTATATTTAGCCTGCTTTAGAAAAGGCTTTCATCATGCCCCTAGCGTTATTCTCGGTACATAATGACCCTAAAGGAGCCCGGGGTCCGCTTTGACACCTAATCCCAAGATTTGGCAGGAGTACTAAACGAAAGCTAGGTACTACCATCTGACCTTCTAACCCATAGGGAAAACAAGACCTAATTGGGATAAGACCGGTTTCCTCACGATGTTTTCCTTCACCGAAAAGCTAACGGTAAATATTCCGTACATAAGTTCCGAAAAACTTATTGGTGCGAGCCGGGATTCGAACCCATGACCGCCGCTTGACAGCCGCATGCCGGAACAACTAGGCTACCATAGCTCTTTCGTTCTTTCTTTGGCTTTAGAAAAAGCTTTATAAAACTTTATTGTTCTAGGTTCGAAATGGGATAATCTCTCGCAGGAGATCTGGGACAAGTTCGTGAAGTCGCAGCAGACCGAGGAGACTTTCCGCAAGAAGATGAACCTCTGGAGATATCTCTACGTCACCATAAAGGTACAGTCGACGACAAATACACGGTGTTTTATAACCGTCTTAGAGCCGAAGCCCAATTAATGTGTACATTACAAAGAACTCAAAAAAGGTTATTTCTGCATTAATATTGTTTTTTTTTTATTAATATTAATTTTAATCATCCAGCCGAGTGAGCAGTGTCCGCTCGCCGCCATCTTATTAGATAGGTACGAACTCTAACCGAATGAATGAAATTCGTATTTCGCGCCATACTGGATTTTTCAAACTTAATTACTTTTTATCACTAAAAACTTAACTCACTCAAATTATAAGTGTATGATATGAGCACTATCATACTAATTACACCACTGGTTGCCCCGTAATTAGTACGATTGTGATCTGTGGTATCGAGTCATAGAAAACATCCAAGACTCAAAAACAAATAATCATGCTCGTCACACAAATATTGGCATTTACCGGGATGCGAACCCAAGACCTTCAGCTTCGTAGGCAGCGTCTCTACCTGGCAATAGGCTATCCGGCCGTCGGCTGTAAAAAAAGCAACGAGGGCGTTCTGTACGCAAGCACCTTTATTTATTCTGTATTATTTAAAGTTATTTATTACCAAGGAATAACATGCAAGTGTTATATATCTGTGACGTCAACCATACAGAGTTGGGTAACTATGTCGTTTCTTTACATATAAGTTTAGTTTATTATACCTCATTGGGCAAATTTCATATAATACAGGTAATTTGGCTTATACTTACTACTAGTCGTACAGTGATCGTTTCATATAATAACGAATTTAACAAGTTATAATGTGTATCATATGTATATACTAAGTACACAGCTACATTGATAATAGTGGAATATTAATTATGTAAATAAATGTTGCAATGTCAAGTATACAGTATATAATCAAATTAGAATTAAAATAAAAATTAAAAAAATAAGAATTATAATAACCACAAGTTGTACCTGAGTATATAAAAATGATGTACCCGAGAAGTAGGTATGTATCAATTAATTTAAGGTCACTGAATTCATCACACAGAAAGATCGGACATAGCGCTTGCTCGCTTTGACTTCTTATCTAAAGTGAAAACAATTGACGACTGGGACAAGGCTATTTTCCTACATTAGACATGGTTAAATGCGAATCATAGTGTTGGAAAAATATGGACAGTCTATATGTACCTCAGTCGTTAACGAAAGTTCCTAAAGGAAAGGGCCAAAGGCTTATTATTATATGCCACGAAGGGAAGGCTAGAGGTTTTGTACCGAACTGCTTACTTGCTAGGAAGCAGTTTGGTGGAAATTCTTACTGACGTTTATTTCAATACCGGTACAATGTTACGTTCCCAATAATATTAAGTATACCGTCGATATTTTAAGCACTAGGTATACACTACATTCGAATAGTATCGATAGTTTGCATAACAGTGGCAGCACCTCTAGTTACGTTAGTTTGGCATCTGTCATTCTAATCAAGCAAGAAAAAAATTACATATAACCGCTAGAGACGAGGCGATATGAGTCGGGCGCCGGGTGACTCTAATGAATGACCTTTAAAATAAAATCATAATGCCTAACAAATCAAAATGAACAATAATTGAAATACAAACAAGTCAATTAAAAAATAAGTATTAAGTACCATTGTTATGAATGGGCTAGAGCCCAAGCGTAGGGACTAACATTCATTACTCGGCAAAACATATTATTAATACCTGCGTACAATAAATAAAGTTGCGCTGTCATTGCCAATGAAAAAGCAATCAATACAATTGTGCACCAGGCGCAAGCACTTTTAAGTAATTTTTATTGCGAGTAGTATTCATTTTGCTTGTAAATGTTATAAAAAACATTGTGCGTATTAAGAAGACGAAAAGTTTGTGGTTGTAAGTTTGTCTATGCGTGGTAATCTCCGAAACTACTGATGCAGTTTTGAAACTTCTTTCACCACTTCTTTCACACAATAAACATTCGGAAGAGACATGGTCTATATTTTAGAGCCGGGTTTTGAAACATTTTTGCATAACTTGTTACCTTACCCAAGAAACAAAACAAAACACTGTTACCTTACCCAAGAAACAAAACAAAACACTGTTGCTTTGCCAAAGTGGGTCCTCACGTAAAACCTCCAACTATAGGTAGGTCGCTTAATTCAGGATAGCACGTAAATGAAGCGCGGGCGCGGGTGACAAACTCTGGCGCCAGCAGGTCGCCCGCGCCCAGTTATCTTCCTACCCATAATCCAACCATTACTCCACAGTCAATATTCCCGCGCTACGGTCTGTACGTGGTCGGCTCCACAATGTCCGGCTTCGCGCTGGACTCGTCCGACATGGACCTGTGCCTGTACGTGCGCGCGCTGGGCGACACGGAGCCGCGCGCGCACGCGCTGCTGCACCTGAACTACATCCTCGCCTACATCAAGAGCTTCGACCGCGGTCAGTACACTGTAGCCTGACACGATGTCCGGCTTCGCGCTGGACTCGTCCGACATGGACCTGTGCCTGTACGTGCGCGCGCTGGGCGACACGGAGCCGCGCGCGCACGCGCTGCTGCACCTGAACTACATCCTCGCCTACATCAAGAGCTTCGACCGCGGTCAGTACACTGTAGCCTGACACGATGTCCGGCTTCGCGCTGGACTCGTCCGACATGGACCTGTGCCTGTACGTGCGCGCGCTGGGCGACACGGAGCCGCGCGCGCACGCGCTGCTGCACCTGAACTACATCCTCGCCTACATCAAGAGCTTCGACCGCGGTCAGTACACTGTAGCCTGACACGATGTCCGGCTTCGCGCTGGACTCGTCCGACATGGACCTGTGCCTGTACGTGCGCGCGCTGGGCGACACGGAGCCGCGCGCGCACGCGCTGCTGCACCTGAACTACATCCTCGCCTACATCAAGAGCTTCGACCGCGGTCAGTACACTGTAGCCTGACACGATGTCCGGCTTCGCGCTGGACTCGTCCGACATGGACCTGTGCCTGTACGTGCGCGCGCTGGGCGACACGGAGCCGCGCGCGCACGCGCTGCTGCACCTGAACTACATCCTCGCCTACATCAAGAGCTTCGACCGCGGTCAGTACACTGTAGCCTGACACGATGTCCGGCTTCGCGCTGGACTCGTCCGACATGGACCTGTGCCTGTACGTGCGCGCGCTGGGCGACACGGAGCCGCGCGCGCACGCGCTGCTGCACCTGAACTACATCCTCGCCTACATCAAGAGCTTCGACCGCGGTCAGTACACTGTAGCCTGACACGATGTCCGGCTTCGCGCTGGACTCGTCCGACATGGACCTGTGCCTGTACGTGCGCGCGCTGGGCGACACGGAGCCGCGCGCGCACGCGCTGCTGCACCTGAACTACATCCTCGCCTACATCAAGAGCTTCGACCGC
This sequence comes from Epinotia demarniana, assembly GCA_945867215.1. Lineage (NCBI taxonomy): Eukaryota > Metazoa > Arthropoda > Insecta > Lepidoptera > Tortricidae > Epinotia > Epinotia demarniana. The sequence continues at coordinate 1,445,680 of OX244273.1, read as the reverse complement.
GGTCAGTACACTGTAGCCTGACACGATGTCCGGCTTCGCGCTGGACTCGTCCGACATGGACCTGTGCCTGTACGTGCGCGCGCTGGGCGACACGGAGCCGCGCGCGCACGCGCTGCTGCACCTGAACTACATCCTCGCCTACATCAAGAGCTTCGACCGCGGTCAGTACACTGTAGCCTGACACGATGTCCGGCTTCGCGCTGGACTCGTCCGACATGGACCTGTGCCTGTACGTGCGCGCGCTGGGCGACACGGAGCCGCGCGCGCACGCGCTGCTGCACCTGAACTACATCCTCGCCTACATCAAGAGCTTCGACCGCGGTCAGTACACTGTAGCCTGACACGATGTCCGGCTTCGCGCTGGACTCGTCCGACATGGACCTGTGCCTGTACGTGCGCGCGCTGGGCGACACGGAGCCGCGCGCGCACGCGCTGCTGCACCTGAACTACATCCTCGCCTACATCAAGAGCTTCGACCGCGGTCAGTACACTGTAGCCTGACACGATGTCCGGCTTCGCGCTGGACTCGTCCGACATGGACCTGTGCCTGTACGTGCGCGCGCTGGGCGACACGGAGCCGCGCGCGCACGCGCTGCTGCACCTGAACTACATCCTCGCCTACATCAAGAGCTTCGACCGCGGTCAGTACACTGTAGCCTGACACGATGTCCGGCTTCGCGCTGGACTCGTCCGACATGGACCTGTGCCTGTACGTGCGCGCGCTGGGCGACACGGAGCCGCGCGCGCACGCGCTGCTGCACCTGAACTACATCCTCGCCTACATCAAGAGCTTCGACCGCGGTCAGTACACTGTAGCCTGACACGATGTCCGGCTTCGCGCTGGACTCGTCCGACATGGACCTGTGCCTGTACGTGCGCGCGCTGGGCGACACGGAGCCGCGCGCGCACGCGCTGCTGCACCTGAACTACATCCTCGCCTACATCAAGAGCTTCGACCGCGGTCAGTACACTGTAGCCTGACACGATGTCCGGCTTCGCGCTGGACTCGTCCGACATGGACCTGTGCCTGTACGTGCGCGCGCTGGGCGACACGGAGCCGCGCGCGCACGCGCTGCTGCACCTGAACTACATCCTCGCCTACATCAAGAGCTTCGACCGCGGTCAGTACACTGTAGCCTGACACGATGTCCGGCTTCGCGCTGGACTCGTCCGACATGGACCTGTGCCTGTACGTGCGCGCGCTGGGCGACACGGAGCCGCGCGCGCACGCGCTGCTGCACCTGAACTACATCCTCGCCTACATCAAGAGCTTCGACCGCGGTCAGTACACTGTAGCCTGACACGATGTCCGGCTTCGCGCTGGACTCGTCCGACATGGACCTGTGCCTGTACGTGCGCGCGCTGGGCGACACGGAGCCGCGCGCGCACGCGCTGCTGCACCTGAACTACATCCTCGCCTACATCAAGAGCTTCGACCGCGGTCAGTACACTGTAGCCTGACACGATGTCCGGCTTCGCGCTGGACTCGTCCGACATGGACCTGTGCCTGTACGTGCGCGCGCTGGGCGACACGGAGCCGCGCGCGCACGCGCTGCTGCACCTGAACTACATCCTCGCCTACATCAAGAGCTTCGACCGCGGTCAGTACACTGTAGCCTGACACGATGTCCGGCTTCGCGCTGGACTCGTCCGACATGGACCTGTGCCTGTACGTGCGCGCGCTGGGCGACACGGAGCCGCGCGCGCACGCGCTGCTGCACCTGAACTACATCCTCGCCTACATCAAGAGCTTCGACCGCGGTCAGTACACTGTAGCCTGACACGATGTCCGGCTTCGCGCTGGACTCGTCCGACATGGACCTGTGCCTGTACGTGCGCGCGCTGGGCGACACGGAGCCGCGCGCGCACGCGCTGCTGCACCTGAACTACATCCTCGCCTACATCAAGAGCTTCGACCGCGGTCAGTACACTGTAGCCTGACACGATGTCCGGCTTCGCGCTGGACTCGTCCGACATGGACCTGTGCCTGTACGTGCGCGCGCTGGGCGACACGGAGCCGCGCGCGCACGCGCTGCTGCACCTGAACTACATCCTCGCCTACATCAAGAGCTTCGACCGCGGTCAGTACACTGTAGCCTGACACGATGTCCGGCTTCGCGCTGGACTCGTCCGACATGGACCTGTGCCTGTACGTGCGCGCGCTGGGCGACACGGAGCCGCGCGCGCACGCGCTGCTGCACCTGAACTACATCCTCGCCTACATCAAGAGCTTCGACCGCGGTCAGTACACTGTAGCCTGACACGATGTCCGGCTTCGCGCTGGACTCGTCCGACATGGACCTGTGCCTGTACGTGCGCGCGCTGGGCGACACGGAGCCGCGCGCGCACGCGCTGCTGCACCTGAACTACATCCTCGCCTACATCAAGAGCTTCGACCGCGGTCAGTACACTGTAGCCTGACACGATGTCCGGCTTCGCGCTGGACTCGTCCGACATGGACCTGTGCCTGTACGTGCGCGCGCTGGGCGACACGGAGCCGCGCGCGCACGCGCTGCTGCACCTGAACTACATCCTCGCCTACATCAAGAGCTTCGACCGCGGTCAGTACACTGTAGCCTGACACGATGTCCGGCTTCGCGCTGGACTCGTCCGACATGGACCTGTGCCTGTACGTGCGCGCGCTGGGCGACACGGAGCCGCGCGCGCACGCGCTGCTGCACCTGAACTACATCCTCGCCTACATCAAGAGCTTCGACCGCGGTCAGTACACTGTAGCCTGACACGATGTCCGGCTTCGCGCTGGACTCGTCCGACATGGACCTGTGCCTGTACGTGCGCGCGCTGGGCGACACGGAGCCGCGCGCGCACGCGCTGCTGCACCTGAACTACATCCTCGCCTACATCAAGAGCTTCGACCGCGGTCAGTACACTGTAGCCTGACACGATGTCCGGCTTCGCGCTGGACTCGTCCGACATGGACCTGTGCCTGTACGTGCGCGCGCTGGGCGACACGGAGCCGCGCGCGCACGCGCTGCTGCACCTGAACTACATCCTCGCCTACATCAAGAGCTTCGACCGCGGTCAGTACACTGTAGCCTGACACGATGTCCGGCTTCGCGCTGGACTCGTCCGACATGGACCTGTGCCTGTACGTGCGCGCGCTGGGCGACACGGAGCCGCGCGCGCACGCGCTGCTGCACCTGAACTACATCCTCGCCTACATCAAGAGCTTCGACCGCGGTCAGTACACTGTAGCCTGACACGATGTCCGGCTTCGCGCTGGACTCGTCCGACATGGACCTGTGCCTGTACGTGCGCGCGCTGGGCGACACGGAGCCGCGCGCGCACGCGCTGCTGCACCTGAACTACATCCTCGCCTACATCAAGAGCTTCGACCGCGGTCAGTACACTGTAGCCTGACACGATGTCCGGCTTCGCGCTGGACTCGTCCGACATGGACCTGTGCCTGTACGTGCGCGCGCTGGGCGACACGGAGCCGCGCGCGCACGCGCTGCTGCACCTGAACTACATCCTCGCCTACATCAAGAGCTTCGACCGCGGTCAGTACACTGTAGCCTGACACGATGTCCGGCTTCGCGCTGGACTCGTCCGACATGGACCTGTGCCTGTACGTGCGCGCGCTGGGCGACACGGAGCCGCGCGCGCACGCGCTGCTGCACCTGAACTACATCCTCGCCTACATCAAGAGCTTCGACCGCGGTCAGTACACTGTAGCCTGACACGATGTCCGGCTTCGCGCTGGACTCGTCCGACATGGACCTGTGCCTGTACGTGCGCGCGCTGGGCGACACGGAGCCGCGCGCGCACGCGCTGCTGCACCTGAACTACATCCTCGCCTACATCAAGAGCTTCGACCGCGGTCAGTACACTGTAGCCTGACACGATGTCCGGCTTCGCGCTGGACTCGTCCGACATGGACCTGTGCCTGTACGTGCGCGCGCTGGGCGACACGGAGCTGCGCGCGCACGCGCTGCTGCACCTGAACTACATCCTCGCCTACATCAAGAGCTTCGACCGCGGTCAGTACACTGTAGCCTGACACGATGTCCGGCTTCGCGCTGGACTCGTCCGACATTGAACATATTGTAATAATACGATTTGAATACTTAAATAGCGACAGTTTCTCCAGCGACAAGAACTTCGCTATGCAATAACGATGATTCCGTTCTCCAGATGCCGAGCTAATCCAGGCGAAGGTGCCGATCCTAAAGTTCCGAGACGCGCGCGCCGGCCTGCAAGTGGACCTGAACTGCAATAACGTCGTCGGCATTAGGAACACCAGCCTGCTCTACTGCTACTCGCGACGTGAGTATCTTTGAGTCCCTCGCTACGCTATGACTTTGTAATAGCGTAGATAGTGGCCCGGTTCAGAGAGCTACGAATTTCAATTTTACAAAACGAAATTTTCAACATTGATGTAATAGCCAGTTTTGATCGAGCGCGTCTGTTTTGCCTGTTTTGACTCCTAAAATAGTAACTTGTAGCTTTGTGAAACTGGTAACTGGCCTTAGACCTGTGTTGTATGTTGACTAACCTTCGCTAAGCTCGCGACTATTATTTGTTTACCTTCTTAGTGTAAATTGGCTGTATTATTTATGCGCCTTTGCATCCCTCGCTCCGCTCACGACTCTTTACCAACAGTGGACTGGCGCGTGCGGCCGCTGGTGGCGGTGACCAAGCTCTGGGCGCAGGCGCACGACATCAACGACGCGAGGCACTGCACGCTCTCCTCCTACTCGCTCACACTTATGGTCATACACTTTCTCCAGTGTGAGTATACCGCCACCCTACACAAATTCCCATAAACGTCTAAACATGTAAAATTTCGTAAAAGACAACAAAATATATATACAATTTCATTATTTTCCAATTCATGCCTTACAACTTACTGTCCGCAACTAAACGCACCTTACAATATTTGACCGGGTTAGTTTGACATTTGGAACATTATCGTTTAGTCTGGTCGTTTGGGGCATTCAGATACTTTAATTTATTGAACCAGCCTGTTCTTTTGTGGGCCGAGCCCAGCACCTCTATCATGGAACGACAGCAACATACTCTCGATTTCTCTCGCACTATACCTCTTGTTCTATTTGTCCTAATACGAGAGAGACGGATAGTGCGAGAAAAATCGAGAGCTCGTGCGCCGTCGCGTGATAGATGTGCAGTAAAGATAACGGAATGCATAGCTTGAGAGTAGCCCAGGGAAAATCCAGGGGAAACCTCCGGCGGTCGGATGAATAAATACCGTAATAAAACATATCTCAAACATGCAATCACATTTCGGGCGCAGCGAGACGAGAGACCTGTAATGGCATTTCATACAAAATTGGAGGCCATTCCATAATTTGTGGCACAGGATCACGGCGTTCAGCCGTGAAAATTGAAGATTGTTTTTTGGAGTTTTTTTAATTTATTTCATTGCATGTTTGAGAAAAGCACTATTCATACCTCGGCGTGAAAAGGGGTTGCCAGCCTCGTAACTATCCTCGCTCGCTACGCTCGGCCGTCTATATGTCCTCGGCCGGTAACCCGTTACTTCCCGGCCTCTGTAGTAATGTAGTATTGTCGCAGGCGGCACGTCGCCCCCCGTGCTGCCGTGCGTGTGCGTGCGCGGCCCGTGGGAGGTGCGCGCGGCGCGACACAACCGCGCCTCGCTCGCCGAGCTGTTCCTGCAGCTGCTGCGGTACTACGCCACCTTCCCGTGAGTCACACACCACACCCGTCGCGCGTCGGCCTCTTCTGTTCTCGTGCACTCCTGGGGGCCTAGACAAGGTCACAATCGACAAGCGCTAACGCCAATAGAAAACTAATAAAATGTATGGGAATTACAGATGTTAACGAAAAGTGCTTCGTCGGCATCTGTCATTCCCATACGCTTATCGATTGTAACCTTGTCTACGGCCCCTGGTACTTGTGTAGCGGGCAGTCCCGCAAGTTACTATAGCTCCAGACTTCCCCTGTTCTGATGTACCAGGTACTTGTATAACGGCCAGTCCCGTAAGTTACTATAGGTCCAGGCTTCCCCTGTTCTGATGTACCAGGTACTTGTGTAGCGGCCAGTCCCGTAAGTTACTATAGCTCCAGGCTTCCCCTGTTCTGATGTACCAGGTACTTGTGTAGCGGCCAGTCCCGTAAGTTACTATAGCTCCAGGCTTCCCCTGTTCTGATGTACCAGGTACTTGTGTAGCGGCCAGTCCCGTAAGTTACTATAGCTCCAGGCTTCCCCTGTTCTGATGTACCAGGTACTTGTGTAGCGGCCAGTCCCGTAAGTTACTATAGCTCCAGGCTTCCCCTGTTCTGATGTACCAGGTACTTGTATAACGGCCAGTCCCGTAAGTTACTATAGGTCCAGGCTTCCCCTGTTCTGATGTACCATGTACTTGTGTAGCGGCCAGTCCCGTAAGTTACTATAGCTCCAGGCTTCCCCTGTTCTGATGTACCAGGTACTTGTGTAGCGGCCAGTCCCGTAAGTTACTATAGCTCCAGGCTTCCCCTGTTCTGATGTACCAGGTACTTGTGTAGCGGCCAGTCCCGTAAGTTACTATAGCTCCAGGCTTCCCCTGTTCTGATGTACCAGGTACTTGTGCAGCGGCCAGTCCCGTAAGTTACTATAGCTCCAGGCTTCCCCTGTTCTGATGTACCAGGTACTTGTGTAGCGGCCAGTCCCGCAAGTTACTATAGCTCCAGGCTTCCCCTGTTCTGATGTATTCCTGGTATTTGTATAGCGACAAGTACGTCTTTTTCGCAGTCCATTACCAGGGCTACACACGTCACACGTACAACCGTTTTAATATTGCTTGTTAGAGAGAGAAAACGCAAACAGTGTGTGACGACTTAAGGTCTATGACTCGTAGCTCACTAGAGCCACCCGTCGCCCGACCCGCGCCGCCTCGCCTCGAGCGGTTTATTTCATCAGAGGTAAAACGCACCGCAGAACCTTTAATCAAAAAAGATTCAGTACTGGTATTGGCTAACATCTTCATCAAAATTAGACTCTGATACTCGTACCTTTTAATAGTTTTAGCTGTCTCCGAGAATGACGAAAAGAAACGCCTTAAAATAATAAATATTAGGGACAAAACAAAAAACGCTGAATATTCGCCCATTTACGAGCTGCTGGAGTGCCGCGTCGAACACTATGAGGCGCGGCACGTTGCCGTCTTAGTGACGTCACAATCTTCCAGCGTCATCGTTTCATATGAAGTTGCGTTTTGCGAAAAAGGGACAGACCATACCCCTTCTTAAAACTTTGGGACACTTAACTTCGGGATTATTTAACCTCTTGCGTTGTTTTTTTTCTCCATTTGACTACACTTTTAATCTTTTTTCGAGTAAATATCACATTATTGATTATTTTATTCAGTATCTAAACCCCTTTTAATTGGTTTGTTTTTATGCAGGTACGACAAGATGGCGGTGTCGGTGCGCGCGGGCCGCTGCGTGCCCGTGGCCTCGTGCCGCGCCGCGCGCTCGCACAAGAACGAGCCGCACCAGTGGAAGCTGCTCTGCGTGGAAGGTAGGTTCACGTCTAAACCTTTTCTGGACAACTTTTCAGGCATATGTACATACGATTTTTGTGCCTTTGAATCCCTCGCTACGCTCGTGACTGTTTTATGCTACGTCTTGTCCGCCCGTCAAGCATGTCTGCGTGGGGACGTAGCTTGGAGATCGTTATGCATGAGCGTAGCGGACTGAAAGGGAAAAACCCTTCTCTGTAGTTGTTTAACTATTACGAGATGTATCTTCGCCGCTATCACCAGTCCACCAGACGGGATACGTTAGAAAACCTCGTCATGTTAGTGAGTCTTGAATCCGATTGTTACCTCAAGTGTTGGTGAGACCCACCAATATTCAAATCAAATCAAAAAAATACAAAAATCAAAATCGTTTATTTTGTTCAAAAAACTACAATTCTTACAGAGGCTGGTGTGTAATATTTGCGGAAGACTTCCAATCCAAATTATTCTGGGGCCTTTACTTTTCCTTTTTAACATCAATGATCTACCTAAATGATAAGCCACAACGCACAAAAGCATTATGTTTGCTGATGACACAACTCTGGTGGTAAAGTGTAAAAGAAGCGAAATGTTCAAGAGAGATTAAGGGGGCGTTTCGGAGCAGCGCCGCGTGAAGTTTAGGCTTTTAGCGCTACTCACACAACGATAATAGAGGCTCGCGCACCGCACACGCACACATGCACGTATACACAGTGGGGCGTCGGACTTTGACTCGCCAACAAAATTGTAACTTTGGATTTTGTTACCAAATATAAAAATTGTTATGTCAAATATAGGTATTTCATCTTAATACCTACCAACGTTCGCCCGAACCGAGCGCGCAGCCTATCTAACTATGTGAACAGTTGTTTTGTTCGACCGAACGGCTTATAGTTAAAGCAATGACGCGTAATTCAATGTTGGAGAGGCAACCAGATGGCTAGCGGTATTTGAGCTCCCGAAGTGTTGTGGAACCTGTGCAACCCGAATTGAGTCAACTGTGACTGGTTCGGAAATAGGAGAAGGGTTGTAAAAAAAAAATGTTGCGTGGCAACCGATTGAAACGCGGTAGTCTGAAAGTGTGTACGCTGTCTATATAGAGGAATTTTTATGCCATCCCTCCTAGTGTGACCGGAGCCGAGTAAACGAGCGAAGGAAAAAAAATAAAAAGTTGGCTGGCAACCGCTTCAATACAAACGCGAAATTCGACAAAATGGGAATACGCCAAGAATACGCGCAATAAAAGGTTTTGCAATCAATTGCCATGGACAATTTTTGCTTGGGAGGGGCGGTTGCCTCTCGACGAGGGCGATTTTTGCCATATGTATGTAGGAAAGAGGCGTGATTATATGTATGTATGTATGTATGTATGTATGTAGTAGGGTCGGGCGGAACTGGTGGAGATTCATTATTTTCCCCACTCTCGTTAACCATGATATTTCACGAAATTAAAGTCGATCTACACTCTTTAGGTTTAATCAGTTTGATTAGAATTACAAATAGCACGAAATAATCATAAACCACTCGGATGAAAACAGATTACTAATTCTGTAACACGGAACGTGAGGAGATTCATTATTTTCCCCACTCTCGTTAACCATGATATTTCACGAAATAGAAGTCGATCTACACTCTTTAGGTTTAATCAGATTGATTAGAATTACAAATAGCGCGAAATAATCATAAACCACTCGGATGAAAACAGATTACTAATTCTGTAACACGGAACGTGATGAAGTCAGCGGAAGGTTGGGAGCACAACCGCACTACAGCTCGCGTCTCATTCCAAAGTGAGTTGCTTGTCAACGTGTTTCCCACTCCACCTCCATGTGACAGCTGTCAGATTATATGATTATAATGTAAGTATGAGGAAAAAATTGTTCGTTTCCGGAACATCGCCGGCCGCTGCCGCTGCACGCTCGCTACGCTCGCTCGGCTCACACCCTGTAGGTTCGCGGTTCTTCCTAACACTCCTCCTCACTTCGCTCGTCGTTGTACCTACACTGACCTGCCTCAGAATCCAACAAAAAATATTATGCTAACTATACGTTACTAATAATAGTAATTATCTTAATTCCAAAGCAAAGTTTATATTTTCCCAAATGACATTTGACGGTTGGTTTTTTGCCTAAGCAAATCATTTACTTCATAATTATTTGCCACATAAAAGTTTGTTGTAGTATTGCATTATAAAAATGTTGCCAAATAAGCATAGTGCGAAGTAAAGTTATGCCAAAGATTGATTCCGCTGCAGCAGGGAGTCAGGCAAGGAGATGTTATTTCTCCAAAACTGTTCACCGCTGCCCTGGAGGACGTTTTCAAGACTCTGGACTGGAGAAGGCTAGGCATCAGCATCAACGGCGAGTACATCACTCACCTTCGGTTTGCTGACGATATAGTAGTCTTGGCTGAGACCATGGAGGACTTAAGTACGATGCTCGATGACCTCAGTAAAGCATCCGAGCGAGTTGGTCTAAGAATGAACATGGATAAGACGAAGATCATGTCAAATGCCCATGTAGTACCAACTCCCATTACAATCGGACACTTTACGCTCGAAGTTGTAGACGATTATGTATACCTAGGACAGACGATCCAGTTAGGTAGGTCCAACTTCGAGAAAGAGGTCAATCGTCGAATCCGACTCGGCTGGGCAGCGTTCGGGAAGCTACGGCAAATCTTTTCGTCCAATATTCCGCAGTATCTCAAGACGAAAGTCTTTGACCAGTGTGTGTTGCCAGTGATGACATATGGCACTGAAACGTGGTCGCTTACTATGGGCCTCATAAGAAGGCTCAAAGTCACCCAAAGGGCAATGGAGAGGGCCATGTTGGGAGTTTCTCTGCGTGACCGCATCAGAAATGAGGCTATCCACAGCAGAACCAAGGTAACCGATATAGCCCTCCGGATCGCTAAACTTAAGTGGCAGTGGGCGGGGCACATAGCACGTAGAACCGATGGTCGTTGGGGCGGAAAGGTTCTCGTGGCGACCACGTACCGGAAGGCGCAGAGTGGGTAGGCCCCCGACAAGGTGGACTGATGACCTGGTAAAGGTTGCAGGAGTCCGCTGGATGCGGGTGGCGCGGGATCGGTCACTTTGGCTGGCACTCTTTGGGGGAGGCCTATGTCCAGCAGTGGACGTCTTTCGGCTGATATGATGATGATGATGATGATTTACCAAATGAAAATCATGCGAAAATTTGGTTGCGAAGTGAAATTTAAAGAAACATATTTCGTCGAAAAGGCAGTAAACCATTTTGGCCCTATAGTTAAATATCGAACTAGCAAAATTTCACGAGAATCTGTTGAGAGATGCGACCTATAGAGGTGACAGCTGGACATACGAAATCATTTTTGCACTTTAGTTAAATATCGGACTCGCTCACAAAATTTCACGAGAATCTGTTGAGAGATGCGACCTATAGGGTATAATTAGATGTCAATTACATCTAATTATACTCTATAGGTGCTAATTACTACCCAATCCTTTTTTATGATCAAACCGAGGAAGCATGTTGTTAAGTTCTACGTGATTTAAATATGTTAATGGTAACCTATCGCAATCACTAAAATTTATTAACCGAATATCGTTTGTCCAAAAACATTTCGTATGATTATGAGTTCTCCGAGTATACAATTCATTACTTTTTTCATTTACCATTTGATGTTATCCAAATGTTTCAGTTGTCCGAAAAACTTTTACCGCTACAGTCATTTGGGCTTTGGCTTGTTACAACTTTTGTTGCACAGCCAATTTTTTACTTATCCACCATTACTTTCCGTATTTCATACGTTTAGCCAAATGTTCGTTTTGAGGGAAATTCAAAAGTAGTTTTACTGAGACTCTAAGGCAGGTCGGTTTAGGTACGACGAAATGAGGAGGAGTGTCAGGTGAACTGCGACCCTACGGCGCGCGAGCCGAGCGTGCCGCGGCGGCGGCCACCGAAGCGCCAGAACCGAACACTTTTTTACTACCTAATGCTTACATATGTACTGTATAAGTATGGGTCAGGCCGGGAGAAATAACTTGAAACGCCGCCATTTCATGATATGCCTAAAAGTTGGCCAGGCTTATCACGATCTGCCTGATAAACAATACGGCAGATCGTTGAGAACAACGCATTCGTCGATATTCCTAGCCATACCAGGCACATCGAAAAGTAGTTTCTTTCTTGGCCACTGGTGGCGCTGCGTATGCGATGGCGGCCGTGTTTGTTGGGAGCCAATAATCAGGGCGAACAAAATGGCTTGTCATAAGCGAACTCTGTCTTAGGTCGGTTAGGTTAGGGTTCACTTGTGCCCCTCAGACCAGAAATAGACACCCCGCGCAGTCCGTACTCCTTATTTTTTTTTCATTTACGTATGTGATATGCCTCGGAATTTCGTGATCTGGCGAATATTACAATCGCCCGCCGACATATTTATACGTTATTTACCATAAATACAGCTTTAGGAGGATAACATTAGTTTAATATTAAACTTTTTGCTAATGTTTTTAATATTGAAAATGCATAAGGTAACAACCATTTTCATAAACAAACATATGAATTAGTAACATATGTGTGCTCCGTATGCCGTATGCGTATGCGTATGCAGCCGATTTGATAAAATACGAACAGATTATCAACCGAATCGTTACGTCGGTATACCGATATTGCGGATATACCAATAATTGGGAATCATGGATTTGTCAAACAATTACAAAAGCTAAACCATAAAATGGCCAGCCGTAAACGTCGCGAACTAAAGTGTCGGACAAACGAAAAAAAAGGCAAACGAAGTTTGTCGAACAGTAAATGCCGAAATGAAGATAGGGCAAAAAAATTTAGTGATTCAGATAGGTAACCTATGTTAATCAATGAACATACGAATAATTTTCGTTTGAACCACTGTGTACTCATTTTGTGTAAGTACACGCTTCGATCGCAAACTGTCAATGCGGCGCCAAGCGACGTGGTCTCGCTCCGGAGGCTCGCGGCCGACTGAACGCGGCCGCCGCGAGCGGTCGCACTTGTAGTGAGCCGGCCGCTCCATACTAATTCGTATGAAGAATTTGAGCGTAAAAATTGGGCATCTTTGTGATACTTTTACACGAAATAAGTACATATTTGTTAAGAAATGAAGATTGCAAGGATTTAACTATAGTTTTAACTTTATTATTTGATACAATTCATTTAATAATTCTTGATACTTACGACTCAGTTGTTACAATTCGGGAGTGCGTTTTACACGTTTTTAGAGTTATTCTGATTTTTTTTTACACTTACCTATAAGCATTATCTTAAATTCGAATGATTCAAGAGGAAGTAACATTCATTGGCTAGCTGTGTAATATTTTTCAAGGTTGTGGAACATCGTTTACTATATAATTCTCTTACATTCCCGACCCTCGATTGCCCCCTGCCGACCCTTAACGGGGGACTGAGTGATGTTATTCTATGGATGGAACATAATAATTTGCATATAAATATTAAGAAAACCAAGTGTATACAATTCCACTCCTATAATTCAAATAAAATACCCATAAAATACAATAGAATTAATTATAATAATGACCAAGTTGACGAGGTAAATTCAATTAAATTTCTTGGAATAACTATAGATGAACATCTTAACTGAAAAGACCATGTGGAATATGTAGCCATGGCTATGTGTCAGTGGCGAAGCGTCATAATAAGCCGATTCCTACCGGCTTGCCTAAGCAAAATAGTTACAAAATAGGTGTATATAAAACGTACCTAACTTAAATAAATAATACTATAGCTTTACCTTTTACTTTATCTTCCTTTCAAACATTGCAAACACACAACGAAAAGATGTAACCATACGTATAACACACACATAGACAAATAGCAAAATCACTTGGTCAACTCGAGGAATATTGGCTTTCCTAAACTATTGTAACAGTTCACCCCCCCTGGCTAGAAACGCTTCCGAAGACCTACAGCTAATGAAGGAGAAGCTCCCCGCTGAAGCTCAAGAAACGCTAAATATTTTGCAATGAATTCTAACTTAATGTAAAACCCTATTCCTTCGTGCTAGACTACTGTAACTTACTCTCTATTTACCTACTTATTAAACCTACTTTTGTTGCGTGCTTTTATTTAAGAATACCTGACGATTTGGCCAAAATGTGATCGCTAGCGGTTGAACCCCGAAGTGTTGTGTACCGTAATAACCCTAGATCCTTTTATGAAAGCTTGACAGGTTTTTGGACTCTCCAGTCTCTCCATTCATAATAAAATTAAAGCTAGCTTATCTGTACATAAATTAACCTACTGAAATGCTACTTTTAACTGCTATTTTCCTATTTATGAGCATAACTAAGTCCTAAATCTTGTAGGAATAATAAATTAATTATAAATCACTTTATGATTATAATTACACTGTAGGTTACTTTATGATTATAATTAAAAATTGTTTTTGGTAGAAAAACACCTATCCCCTATTACATGTCCGGTTGAACAAGGAGTAGCCTTCATAAAAGCAAGATTATTTATTTAAACCTATTATTATCTAGAAGACTGCCCTAAATACTTGTATTTTGGACCAAAGTTCTATCGACGGGTCGTGTGGCAATCTTTTGCTCACACTGGTTACTCTCTTGTTGGAATGGAGTCTGGACATCCTATTCAAGTTACTTACCTAGCTATCCTACGAGTTTAGGACTCGGAGAATGAATCTACCAGTGTCTCAAACCTAGCGGTCAGTTTCGAGAAGATACACCGAGACAAACTCGACTGACATCTTTTAGTATTATTAATCGTTTATATGTATAACTAAGATGGCCTGGACCATTTTATACCGAGGGCCGTAGAGTAATGCCGAGGTAAACCGTTCATTACACGTGAGACATTCTACCCAAACCATGCCTTAAATGGAGAATTCCCTCTCATGAAAATAAGATACTTTAAATGGAGAGTTCTCTCTCCATTGATAATAAGATATTTTAAATGGATTTGATGAACTGCTCAGCCTGTCATCAAACCCAGAATTATTTCATCTTTCTGAAACAATCCTGATATCACAATTTCATGAATAATACTGTGACCTTTTTAATGATATGTAACAATTGTCTCGTGTTTCACGTGCAACCCACGGCAACCCAACACCACTTGCCTTACTACTCAAACATCACACTGGTTACTCATATTAATAATTTTAGTCGTCATTAGGTCACTTGTAATATCTTTAGTTACAGTAGATATAGTTTCAAGCCCTAATACCCCTTAACGCGTGAATTTACTCCTAAGCCTACCCCACAGTCCCTACTCTGCTCACCTCTAGAACCATACCTTAGTTCAGAAGCAAGTGTGTATCCCTAGCTAAGCTGTAATTAGTTCAGTCGGCGAAACTGAGATGGCAACCTAACAGCCTGTGTATTTGCCTCCCCCCCTCGCGACCGCAGTCTAAATGGATTCGAGGAGTAAGGCGCCCTAGCGGGACATACAGATGTTGATATATAAATATATTTAATGCAGACCGTCTCTCAGGCAACCGAACGACTTCAACGAGCGGAGATATCCTCCTATGCTTATCGTCACATAAATGCTCAAGCCACGTTTCCACCGCCAGTTGGTTCTGAGAGACGTGAGGGCCCCGATTAAAGGGTTTCGTCTCCTATGTTGGTATAGAGGTAGACGCCAGACCACACCTCAAGTCTGGTAACTACACGGACACGGATTCATCCCCGTTGGCACCGTTAGGTGGGGCTGACTCCGCAGATAACTGATTCTTGACAGTGTTCCGGCTGATTGGACAGTAAGAATTAACCCCAACTAAATTTCGAAAACAATCGTCAAACATACTCAATCCCAGGGAGTACCCTGGCATAATTAAATATATTTGATTAACATTGGTATTTATTTTTCAAATAACACATCTGTTTTGCATTCAACTAAGATTAATATACAAAGGTAATAAATAAAAAACTAAATTAAAATAAAATAGATTAAAACTAAACTAAATCTAAAAATGGCCCCTGCGGCATTGTGCCGAAGATGCTGGCAGCATTACCTCGCTGAATAGCTAAGCTAATTCTTTGTGCGAGATAACTGCCAGCCCTTCGGTCACCGGTGGCATCTGTAAGCCTCTTCGATATCTCTTTGAAGAGGCTTAGAGCTCCAGGGCCCCACGGACCAAGGGTCTCGACGCCAAAAGGCACGAAATTATATTCGGCGCCGAGACCACTATATTTTCCCACCTTCGCAGCTTCGGCCGCCTCTGCTGCAGCTGCTGCCCTCGTAGAGGTACGGTGGAGATGCGACGGGGCTAGTGTGTCAACACAGGTTGCATCCCACACCAGGACCCGTCCCATACTCCACGGGACTAATGACATTCCGTCCGGTCTCTTGCCATCGTTTCTTAGAATGCCAGACGGCTCTAAAACAGCTGGCACATTAGCCGATGCAAGAGACCGACGAATAATGTCATTAAGGGCAGCATGCCTAGAGAAGCGACCCGCGCTTTTCTGGCAGGAGAGCCCGTGGTGCCCAAGCCGATCTACTTCGCTTCCGCAGGGGCATCGATGTGGGGCGCAGACCGGGACCCCAAGACGCAGGCAAACTGAAAAACGGAGAGTATTTGGATCTAAGAATGTCCCAGTGCTTGCAGAAGGGTGTGCGTGGAGCCAGTAACCAGCCTCTCTTGTGTTTACCGCCAATAGTCTGGCTCGTTCTGCAGTAGCGCACTGGGTAGATAGTGAGTTAGCGGTCAATTGGCATATTGGGTCGTCCCAACACCTTTGTGAGTTTGGATGGTCAGGGAAATTTTGTCCGGGGCAAGCAGTTAACCAGGCACTTTTCGCGTCCTCCAAGCCCGATGTCTCATAGTGTGTAGGCAGGATCTTACCTATGAGACTAGACGAGCTGTGGCATGACGACAAAAAAGCCGGTAACGCGACACTAGTAATTTTGCGAATCCCTAAACCACCGTACCGGATGGGTAGGGTTCCTTGGGTCCAGGACTGCTCGCTTAGCTGAATGTTGAGGATGGATTCTAAATTAATTTTGATTAATATGTCGATTTGTGATAAAAGATTTCGATGTTTCCAAAGAGGGCAGCAGCGAAGCACATAAGTTAATTTAGGGACAAAAAGGCAAAATTTCATAACAGTAAGAGCATAATGAGGACTAATTTCCAAGAGGCGACGAGAGTGATTTTGGAATTTAGATATGGAATTTTGAATGTAATCAGCGTAAGAATCCTCATAAATGGGGGACCCTAAGAGGCAAAGTGTATTCTTATTGAGTATTTTGATGTTCGGTGCAAGTTGGTTGAACTTGTGTATTATGTTATTTGAGTCATTCAAAGAATTTGGAATGTATAGTTCGCATTTGTTGAAATTAAGTTCTAGGCCAATGGTTTTAAATTTATCAATGAGTGTAGAAAGATCGGAAAGTACAGAGTCAGCGTCACCTCCTAAGGTCCCATCATCCAGGTACCACGCATTAAATTTGGATGCCAAATTTTGTATTATCGGATTTATAGCCAAACTGAAAATTGCTGGCCCCAGAGGATCGCCTTGCTGACAGCCAACTTCGGATGACAACTCGTTTGACCGGTACATCAACTTTGTTGGGTCCGCGTAGCAATGAAGAAGGTAAATATATAATTCAGGGATGTTCGACTGGATTTCCGTCAGCAAGGCATCTCTATTCACAGAATTGAAAGCGTTCTTTACGTCAATTTTAAGCAACACCTCGCAATCTCCGTTGCTGAGGTAAGTGCGGAGCGCGTGTACGGCGGCTTCGCAACCCCCTCTAACGCCAAAGCCTAACTGAACCGGTTCAAATTGTTTTTGCAATTTATCAATTATATAACGTACTGCTATTTTGGAAGCCAGGCGGCGAAGTGTTGCCCCAACAGCAATTGGCCTTACCCCTCCATCTTTCTTTGTCAGGGCGATTAGGTTCGCACCGTACAAGATTGGTACAATATCCGGGTGAATACTGCCAGAGTACATAGAATTTATAAGTTTTGTAATGCTATTGATGAGTTTTTCACCTGCATCACCTACGGACTGGGACGTCAGATCTTTCAAGTGTTGCGGTGAAAGGCCGTCAAGCCCTGCAGCAGAACCGGTTTTAAATGTTAGAATCGCATTGAATACGTCTAAATTTTTTAACTGCATGCATGACTCGATTGCTGTTGGAGGGTCGTAAAAATAAGGTGACGCAGGTGCGGGAGGGTGTTTCGTCAGTAGGGCCGAAAGAGTATCCGGGTTGTCTGGAGATAGCTCGTCACTCGAGAAAAGTAGGCGAGCGGCGCCTTTGAGGTCACCGTCACTGATTTTATTCTCGATGGTTTTGATAGGGTTGTGAAATGAGACAGGCTTTATGTGCGTGGGTAATGGGATGCAGTGGTCTGTGCAGTTATTCTTAATTTTTTGTGTAAGAGACTTATTAGTATCATCCTCTTTTGCATGTAATATCAAATATGGAAAAAGGAGAAGGTTGTGCCAGTCTTGGGGAGAGTTACATTCATAGCATTTTTGTATGATGTGTGAGAGGTGGGTAGCTACAGTGATTCTGGCACCGCGAGGTATACGTTTGACGATCTGGATGCTGTTTTTAAGATGACTGAGGCGAAAATGGAATGGCTGATTTAGAGTTGGTGTATTGATTAAATTTAGAGGAGACGCATCTTGACTGAGGCAGTTACGGTGGGATTTGGATTTGTGGATATTAAGGCCTCTAGTAGATTTAAAAGATTTGGTACACAAATTACAAACAAAGTTGACCGAGCTACCTCCAGACTGGGTCGCGGTCTGCATTAGATTAAACTAAATTAAATTATATAAACAATTAAACACTTAGTAGGTATAAACATACAAAAAGAAGAAAGCGTTCGACGATCGACACTGCACTTTAGCGGTATTGTATATGTACGGCGAGAGTAACTGAACACTTGATTTTCTTATTTACAATATTTACAAAACAAGCACTGCGAAACCATATGTCAATTTTGACACTGTCACTCTGGGGCGCAGCCCTTGACCGCAAGCGAATAAAAACTTCTTTTTTGTATTTTTCTCTGGGCCGGGCGGGCGGGAGGCGTCGCGCCGTCCGGCGCTGCCAACGGTCTTATGTTAAGCGGTGTCCGCACGCTCAGACAAAATTGTTTATCAGAACGGCCTATGGATTGATAAAAAGCTTGGGTTGACAGCTTCAATCGACTGTAAATTTTTCTTTGCTGTAATTATCTACCGTATTTTATTGTTTTTCATGTCTATTAAGTACATGATCATGTTTTAGCTAATACAGATAATTTGTATATAGTTTAAATAGTGAAAATATCAAATAATAAATAATTTAGGAATTCAGTTTTAAAATTCCTTGTTGACAGCTTGCATATCTGTTATTATTCAACACTTGTCAAACATGTCTAATTCTAGGGAGTGGCCGCTAGCAAATTAAACATATTTGATTAACTATATAAACCTCCGGACCAACTCCGTTACGGTAAATACAGCTTTGACTGAGTTCCGAAAACACTTGTCAAACATGTCTAATTCTAGGGAGTGGCCGCTAGCAAATTAAACATATTTGATTTAACCATATAAACCTCCCGGAGTACCTCCGATAAAGTAAATATAGCTTAGGCCCTAATACCCCTTTAAATATACAATTAACTTGTAAAATTAAGAAAGTAAAAGACTCATAATTATGAAGAGAGATTCCTCACAATAACAAGCCATTCACCAAAACACAATAGAGGTAACACACACCAATAATTTCACAGCCCACAACCAGAGACACTGCCAGTCCGAACGATGAGAAATGAATAATCCCCCATACTACTTCGGCATTCCCTTTTATACTCTTCACGAGGGTCACGAGGGTCAATAG
Organism: Epinotia demarniana; assembly: GCA_945867215.1. Lineage (NCBI taxonomy): Eukaryota > Metazoa > Arthropoda > Insecta > Lepidoptera > Tortricidae > Epinotia > Epinotia demarniana. The sequence continues at coordinate 1,426,350 of OX244273.1, read as the reverse complement.
GGTCACGAGGGTCAATAGGGTCACAGTGCCACGAGGGTCAATAGGGTCATGAGGGTCAATAGGGTCACGGGGGTCAATAGGGTCAATAGGGTCACGGGGGTCAATAGGGTCACGAGCGTCATTAGGGTCACGGGGGTCAATAGGGTCACGAGGGTCAAAAGAGTCAAGAGGGTCAATAGGGTCAAGAGGGTCAATAGGGTCACGAGGGTCAATAGGGTCACGAGCGTCATTAGGGTCAGGGGGTCAATAGGGTCACGAGGGTCAATAGGGTCACGGAGTCACGAGGGTCAAGAGGGTCAAGAAGGCCAATAGGGTCAAGAGGGTCACGAGGGTCAATAGGGTCACGAGGGTCAATAGGGTCAAAAGGGTCACGAGGGTCAATAGGGTCAAAAGGGCCAATAGGGTCAATAGGGTCACGAGGGTCAATAGGGTCACGAGCGTCATTAGGGTCACGGGGGTCAATAGGGTCACGAGGGTCACGGAGTCACGAGGGTCAAGAGGGTCAATAGCGTCAAGAGGGTCAATAGGGTCAAGAGGGTCAATAGGGTCACGAGGGTCAATAGGGTCAAGAGGGTCACGAGGGTCAAGAAGGTCAATAGGGTCAAGAGGGTCAATAGCGTCAAGAGGGTCAATAGGGTCAAGAGGGTCACGAGGGTCAATAGGGTCAAGAGGGTCACGAGGGTCACGAGGGTCAAGAGGGCCAATAGGGTCACGAGGGTCACGAGGGTCAAGAGGGCCAATAGGGTCAAGAGGGTCAATAGCGTCAAGAGGGTCAATAGGGTCACGAGGGTCAAGAGGGTCAATAGCGCCAAGAGGGTCAATAGGGTCAAGAGGGTCACGAGGGTCAAGAGGGTCAAGAGGGTCACGAGGGTCAAGATGGTCAAGAGGGCCAATAGGGTCAAGAGGTTCAATAGGGTCACGAGGGTCACGAGGGTCAATAGGGTCAAGAGGGTCACGAGGGTCAAGAGGGTCAAGAGGGTCAATAGGGTCACGAGCGTCATTAGGGTCAGTAGGTTTACGAGGCCAGACGTTGGTGGTATCATCAAAAATTTCAACCCATTAACAACCTTAACTCTTTAGCAATAAGGTTCAAATCAGATTGTAGTATTAAAGCGCTAACGTAAACACATTGCCTTACCACAAAAAGTCGTACTGTTCATTTTCATTTAGCTTCTAATGTTCTAGCTATTACGATTGAAATTCGTATGTCGCCCTACGCCTCCAGCCATGTCCATTACCAAAGCAGGAATTCTATTTAGGTATCGATATATGAAATGATTCATACAATATCCGTAGATGAAATAAGTCACCGTTACAGACTGTTTGTACGATTGTATATTAACTTTATTGTCTTCCTTCTCCCCTTCATTTATCTAATCAATTTTCTAACTTTGGGTATGAAATAAAAGTATGTCATTCTCTCTCTCTCTTTATATAACAATACACACAGAAATCCGCCAGCGAGCATGCCCACTCTATTACACTATTACATATAAACAATCGTCCTATACTCGTATAGTGCGCTACTTTACGAAAACACGCACACATTAAAAACTGCAGGAACAAAATGCCTATGTAAGTGTGCTTAGTCAAGCCGCTTAGCACCGGGTTAGAGCATTCAATTTTCAACCTAATGACAACAGAATGACGGTTCATTCTGTAAATGGCTCGCGGGGGGCTCGTCACACAGTCACACTTCACGTCAGCTAGAATGTACCTAACTTCATTCATGTTGCCTTCTTCACTAAAAACGTAGTCCGTAAGCACTACGCCCTTGGCAGAGAGACTATTTTTGCTTATCTTGCGTGTATAAGTAAGTTGGTTTTATAATAATTGCTAAAGGTTTTTAAATTTTACTTAGTTTCGCGACTCATGCCCTTGCCCTATGAAAGTGAATTAAAATTGCGTTAATAAGTGAATATTTGTGTTTTTAAAAGTTAAATATTACATTATTAAGCACCGTAATACAGCGAAAGTTAACTTACTAGTGTTGTTTTGGGATTGAATTGTGTTTATTTATAAAGGTTGGTTGCAGTGCAGTTTTTCTTGTTTGTTTTCGTAAACGCCATTATGGCGGCATTAATTCACATAGATTGTTGTCTTACAGATTACTTATTAGATAAAACGACATGTTTTTCTACATTATCGTTTGAAAATAAAAAACATGTCATTCAGTTAGGCCGTGCTCGCCCAGATTTAAAAATGGACTATAAACGTAAAGATGGTTTCTTCAAACACTTTACTACTGCGGTATATGATAAATATACTTGGCTCACCGGTAGTTGTAAACTTAATAGGTTATTTTGTTTGCCGTGTATATTGTTTTCTGATGCTAACAGCACTTGGAATCAAGGCGGATTCGCGGATATAAATAATTTGACAAATTCTGCTCGAAAACATGTTCAAAGTGAGAAACATATACGAAGTTGTTTATCATTACACGAGTTCGGTAGTTCTAGAATCGAGACTTTTTTGGCAATTTTGATGCTCATCATCATGCACGCTGCTGTGCTGCTTCACGTGCACGGATTTGTTTTCAAGACATCGAAATTTTGGTATGTTTATTTCCTTTTTTTTTGTTCTGGCTTGCCTAACCATTTTTTTGACGCTTCGCCACTGCTATGTGTCCTCGGTTCTCTGTTATGGCTTGATTTTGTGGGGATAACTCTGTAGAATCTGATAGAATCTTTATAAAAAAAAATCGATCATAGTGGAAAATTGAAAAATTATTCGCCACGAGCGGGATTTGAACCCACAACCTCTGGAATCCGTCCATCGCTCTCCCAATTGAGCTACCGTGGCTCCGCTAATGGCGACGAATCTTTCAATCCCTTCCACTATTGTATTTACACCTTAGGGAGGCTCGTAGCGACATCTACCGCGAAGTTATCAATCAATCAATCAATCAATCAATCAATCGATCGATCAATCAATCAATCAATTTTCCACTATGATCGAAATTTGGAATTTCGTTAGCAGACGTTTCTGCTTCATAAACATTTAATGTTAGAATCTTTATAATTCAAAAAAACTGTATTAGGGTGATGAATAGTAGTAGGTAATGCCTGGATGAATGATAGTTTTGTCCCTCTTTTAAAAAAATTAAACATTTTGCCACTGCCATGTTTGTACATAAGGGATATATGTGTTTTTGTCAAAGAACATCCCGAATACTTCAAGTTACGGAGTGAAGTCATCGAGAGACGAACAAGACCACATCTTATGTCCCTTCTGTACAAACCTCCTAGACATATACAAAATAAATTTTTACGTCACACCTCGCCATAATGCGAGTTTTACTGCACGCTGCGCGAGCGAAAAAACTTTCATTGTGGCCAGGTGAAGACGTAAAGTTTTGTACGCAACACGGGCGGTAATTCGTGACACAAACACCTGCGATCTGGGGCATTCACGAATTCACCACCCTAGTTACGTAATGTACTATTAATGATTTACCAAATGATTTAAAAGCATTATCGGGGAATATATTTAGACATAAATTGACGAAATGGCTAATGGATAAATGTTTTTACAGTGTAAGGGAATGTCTTAATTATAAAAATCTACTGACATCTTACTGACTGTTAAAAAAAATAAAAAAATTGAACTGTTTATTTCAATAATAGTTTTACACACATCATTTATTAATTAGTTAGCACAGTCTTAACTTTTAAAGATTATTTGCTAGGTATATTTTAATTATATATTATAGATTTGACATTTATATATTGTTTTTTATTTATTGTTTTGTTATTTATTGTTATTTATTTTTTCATGTGCTCTGCCTACCCCTTTTGGGAATAAAGGCGTGAATGTATGTATGTATGTATGTATGTATGTATTTAATTAAGATTAAGGTTAAGATTTTTTCTTCAGACTTAGTATGGCTTTCTTAGTTACACATTTGGCCTTATGCGGTTTATCTCCTATACTATCTATTAAATTTTCTATCATATTTGTAGGGAGACTGTTTAGGACAGCAGGCACATAACTGGACCAGACCCTTCGCCCATAAAAGTTGTTGCTTCTTGGTACTGTAAAGGTTTTACTGGTTGTTAGTGTCCGGAGGTTCTGTGGTCTGCTATACCTTTCCTAGGTATTGTCTATATTCTAGAATCACTGCCATTTTAACTTTGTCATATACATTAGGGAGTCTACAGTATTGGAATAGGTTATCATAGTTGCTTTTGTGCTTATATTTAACTTTTATTGGTACAATTGTTTTAATTAGCCTTAATTGTAAATTGTATATACGCTGTAGGTATGTGTAGTATATTCTTTCCATAACTAGATATGCCATAACTTATCACTGAGTCAGCCATGGCCAGGTATATTAGGCGAAGTGTTCTATATGGCTTTTATTTTTAATTCAGTGACATCTATCAATATTGTATTCTAGCGTAATTTATCAAGTATATGTATACATGCTTGCATGTTGAATACAAGATATTCAACATGCAAGCATGATATTTTATACTGTAAAACCTTTTATCTCATCTAAAATCTCACTTAATTTTTGTCCAAGAAAACCATTCCCGAAGAGCGTTGCATCTCTTTTTCTCTTACGCGAAAGGCATATGATCAACATAAATCAACTGTCAAGGGGGAGTGATCGACTCGAATCAAGGAATCCCCTTTATGCTATGGACCACAGCAAGCAGCTTTTTTTTTTTAACACCTGGCGCAGGAATCATGCAAATACTGGGACAAACTGAATGCCAGACAAAAAAATTAACTTTAGCCGACTACTATGTAATTATGATAGGAGAGGAAGATTTCCACGAAATCGAAGAATATGATGAATTGGTAAATTATATATCTGACATTTCATGCCGTATAAGTCACACTAACATAATTGTTATTTGCCCCACATATATATGTGGTAAGCCTATCTACAATTCCAAGGTAGAAAAATTTAATAGTCTGCTACGGAACAATGCTAAATTTCATGAAAAACACGTGTCTTTTGACTCGAACTTAGACCTATCATTTGACATGTTCTCGGCAATCACAGGGCGTATCAATAATCTTGGAATGACAAATATTTTATGCCATTTGGGAAATTTTGTTTTGGATAGTACTCGACCTACCAAAGGGCATGAAACAACTGGGCAAAAAATAAGAATGGTCCAAAAGAAATTATCCGACTATTTTCCAAAACATCCTGGAGCTTTGAAAAAATCTGGACAAAAATCAAAAACGATTCAGGATTTTTTTCCTATAATTTCATCTACATCTTGCACCAAAATATAGCCGGACTATTGAATAAAGCCGACACGCTGTCGGTATACTTACAGGAATTAGACACAAAAAGCATGCCCATTGATGTATTATGTATCACTGAGCACTTCTTGATGGCGGGCTCGGAAAATCTCGTCACTATACCTAACTTTAAGCTTGTAACAATTTTTTCTAGAGAGCAATGCAGAGGGGGTGCATGTATATTAGTAAAGTCCCACCATGAATATAAAGAATTAACCAACGTAAAAAATGTATCCTTGCAGTATTCAATTGAATGCTGTGCAATTGAATTGTTACAACACGGAATTATTATTATATGTCTATACAGAACGCCCCAATCGAACCTACAGTTGTTTTTCGATAAATTAGATACGATCCTTTGCAGAACATGTGATTACTCGTACACTAATAATAAAAAGGTAGTATTATGTGGTGATTTTAATTTGAACATTTTAAAGAAAAGTAACAACGCTTTACAATTTGAATATTTGTTACTAAACCACAATCTGAAATTGGAAATTAGGGAACCAACTAGATTAGCTAGTGGCACCTGCCTTGACAATTTTGCACACAATGTTAAAGGCTCCAAAGGAAAAGTTATTGAACTTGGTTTATCGGACCATACGGCTCAAGTATTAAAATGCCCCGTAAAGAAGACCTGTTTCATTAATTGTTGGCGAGTAAAGCAACGAGATTTTAGTTCAGAAAATTTGGCCCTATTTAAGAAATGTATTAGTAGTCTGTCGTTCTCGGATGTATTACAGTGTAATGATGCAAACCTAGCTTATGAATTGTTTATAGATACCTTTACCTGTTTTTACAATTTGTGCTTCCCTTTCAAAATAATAAAACTTAAATCTACAATGAAACCCAAGTGGGTATCTAGAGGGATCAAAATATGTAGCAAGAAGAGAAGAGCTTTACTATGGAAATATCGACTTTGTCCTAATAAAGTTAATAGAAGCGTTCTTAAAGCATATAATACTAGATATAGGAAAATACTCAATCTCACACAGCGCTCACAAAATGACCATTTTATAAAGCAATCGACCAACAAATCAAAAGCTACTTGGCAAGTCATTAATAAAAATAAGCAGCTGTTTCCAAAAGAGCCAATATTAAAGCTTATTAAGAACGGTGAGACAATTACTGATCCGACCCATATAGCCAATGCCTTCAATAATTTTTTTATCGACCAAATTGTAACCAAAAGCAGTGATGTGCAATGTAATTTAAAAAGTAACTGTAGCCAATCAATGTATATGACACCTACTGTTCCCCAGGACATAATGAATATAATTAAATCACTCAAAAACACTAATAGTGTTGGATATGATGACATAAATACTAAAGCTGTAAAGCTGATATCGCATGAAATTGCCCATCCCCTTAGTCACATTATTAACATCAGCATTTCAACGGGAGTATATCCAGACAAGCTAAAGCCCGTTGTTGTAAAACCTTTACATAAAAAAGGGGACAAAATGAATGTGTCCAATTATAGACCCATTGCTCTAGCAGCGATATTTTCTAAAGTAGTAGAAAAGGTGATATACGAGGCACTTTACAACTATTTGGAGAAATATCAGTTACTAGTTCCAGAACAGAAAGGGTTTCGTAGAAAAAAATCCATAAATATGGCAATATATGACCTTGTGCAGCCAGTATTAGAAAATTTAGATAAGCGAAATCAAGTGTGTGCCGTATTTATGGATATGACTAAAGCGTTCGATTATGTAAACCATTCCATACTTTTAAGGAAGCTGAATGCATACGGTATTCGTGGCAATGTTTTAGAGCTGTTGAAATCCTATTTGAGCAATAGAGACCAATACACAGAACTTTCTCAAATATGCATGCACACTAAATATATAAAGGCTTACAGATCTAAAAAGAGGCAAATTATGTATGGCGTGCCACAAGGAAGTGTTCTCGGACCTCTACTATTTCTAATCTACATCAACGACCTACCCCAGCACGTAAAACACCCTATGGTATTATTCGCTGATGACAGCACTGTTATTATAAAATGTAATGATATTAATGATTATGAAATGGAAGTTAATAATACTATAAAGGACATAATTGAATGGCTAAATGTGAATAATTTATTAATTAATCTTGACAAAACTAAAGTCATGCACTTTTATCAACGTAAACTGCCTGTTCCAATTATCTGTAACTATAAAGGGACTCTGATTGAATCAGTTTCTGCTACTAAGTTTTTAGGAATAAATGTAGATAACCACCTGTCATGGAACTCGCATACTGAGCAAGTGTGCCTAAAACTGAACCAGTATGCCTATGCTCTATATAAACTGGCAAAGAAAACTAGTCCTGATGCTGTAATAACTGCATACCATGGGTTTGTAGCGTCGACTTTACGCTACGGCATTATATTCTGGGGCAATTCTACAAATAAGGAAGCGGTGTTCAAAGCCCAAAAAAGATGTATCAGAGCAATGCGTGGCCTTAAACAAACAGATAGTTGTGTACCGTATTTCAAGGATTTGAACATCTTGACAATGCCTTCTCTTTACATTTTAGAAATGGTAATGTTCGTAAAAAATAACCCAGCGCTGTTTAAAAAAGCCAATTATACTAGCGAACGTTTGAGGCAAAGATTTAGGGAGGATCTATCCCCAGCTCTTGGCAAAACCGCTTTGATGCACAAAAGTGTATGTTCTCTTGCGATAAGGATTCATAACCAATTACCAATTGAATTTAAACTATTGCCAATACCACTTCTGAGACGTAAATTAATAGCCCTGCTTACGAATAAGTGTTATTATTCAGTTCTCGAGTATCTAAATGATGACCTAAATTGTTTATAATTATTTCTGACTAATTATTATTACATGAATGTTTTTGTACGCCAATTGGCAAAGCATAGTGTAACACGAGAAATTGTAACATCTCTGTATTTATGCAGCCATCACCTATGTTTCACAAATAAAACACTTTTGACTTTTTGACTTTTGACTTTTAACCTGTGTAAATATTCCAGAGCTTTACTGAAATAAAGAATTTTTGTATTTTTTGTATTTGTATCCAGAGCCCTTCGACCTAACCAACACGGCGCGCTCAGTGTACGACCCAGAAACGTTCGAGCGTATCGTGGAAACGTTCCGCTCGAGCCACGCGCGGCTGGCCGTCTCACCGCGCCTGGCGGCCGCGTGGCCGCAGCACGTGCCTCAGCATGCACAGCACGTGCCTCAGCACGCACAGCACGTGCCACAGCACGCACAGCACGTGCCACAGCACGCACAGCACGTGCCGCAGCACACACAGCACGTGCCGCAGCACGCGCCGCACCAGGCGCCGCGATGATGCACGCCGCGCCACCGCCCACATGTGAGCATATTTACTTTTTTTAACCCCCGACGCAAAGAGAGGTGTGTAATATAAGTTTAACGTGTCTGACTGTGTATCTGTGTGTCTGTGTATCTGTCTGTGGTATCGTAGCTCCCAAACGGATGAACCGATTTTCGTTTAGTTTCTTTGTGTCATACATCATTTTATTCCGAGTGTTCTTAGCCATTTTTCATGAAAACCGATTCAGCCGTTTTTGAGATATTGATCGTTGAAATGAAAATGTCGGGGGTTTTTCAACTTTCCTAAGTTGTAGTTATATTTATACTCGGATACAGAAAAAAATCGAATGAATGAGCTAGAGATTGTTTTTATACTATGACGGTGGCAAATTAGCATACGGCCTGTCTAATTGTAAACATACCAATAAAACATTGGTGTATGCGCTTTAAAGAATTCTTTGCACACAGCATTTTTGTAATGGGACTTCTTAACGGGCCACATTTTCTGGCCGGCAACTATTGCTGTCTTACCCTGACTTTGTGGGCTAGAGCAAGATGCACATACTTGCCATAAAAATGTTGCCCGTTTAGAAGCCCGAGAACGAAACTAACCAAAATATTATGAACTTAAACTGTACCAGAAGAAAGTGTGTTTAACATGTTTATTCTGATTGTTACAGAACTTTTTATGGAGGCTGGTTCTCAATGTGTCCCAAGACTATGTTGACGCGGAAAAGTGCATTCCTATGTATTGTTGTGTAGTGAATACAGACTGACGCCTCGCGCGGAGGTGACAAGTGCTCTTACGTCGCCCGGGCGGCGCTCTAGTCCACAGATTATAGTTGTTATCTATACCGTTGTTGAACACTAAGAACTAACCGGAGGGTACCAGTCTGTCCGAATAGAGCCGCGAATAAAACATTTATAATGCACGTTATAAATTTCACAGGCTGTGATATGCGACTGATTCCCTTATAAATATGTTGTAAGGTAGTGTTGTTACTCTGATAGCGGTACGGACGTTTGGACTGGCGCGTTCCCGCACTAGAGCAGGCCGCGCCGCGTGAATTTACTCGTACTCTAACAAATTATATACATTTTAATTAAGATAGAGCAAATGCCACTATGAAAAATTATATGTTTACATTCCATAGTGCCATCTGTAACTTTATTTTAAATCGTAATTAAATTATTGAGATGCGAAGTTCAGTTTCCAAACGCAGTCGTCACTCGGGCCTTAATACATATCGGAGGTTTGGAAGTCGGAGCGGCGGGTGTGGGGGCTGCATTTGGAAACCGCCGGAGATCCCGGCGTTGCTTGCATGTTTGTGTGTTGGCCAACATCGGTGCTTCGCTAAGCTGGGCAACCAAGACTGAAGATAAATTTTCGCTAATATTATCGTAGAGTCACACTACGGACTCGGCCCCCGCCATCGATACTGCCTCACTACGCGTCCTATTATTTTTAATATTTATATTGTTTATATGTAAGTTATTTAATGTGTACATAGCAGAAAGATGAAAGATAAACAAAAAATACATATATGAAATCCGCTCGATGAATTGTGACGTGTTCTACCCATCGCAGTGCTCGTCGCTAATGACTATTATTACAAACAAAAAAAATTGGAATGTTTTAAGATTATGTACATTTTGTGTAAATATACTTTTATGGTGTGTAAAGAGTAAATGACAAAAATATGTAATAAAAAATTGGATGTGGAGTCCGTTTGTGGTCGGCGCGAGCGCTCGTGCCGCGGACGACCGTCGGCCGGTGTTGGGTGCCCGGGAACAATGGCGGACGGGACCGAGCCATTCTCATTGGACAGCGGAGGCACTTGACCCACCGCCGGCGAGTAGCGAGTACTCTCATAGTAATTCTTACTCGCGCGAGTAAAAGCGTGTAAGAATTACTATGAGAGTACTCGCTACTCGCCGGCGGTGGAACTCTCATAGTAATTCTTACACGCTTTTACTCGCGCGAGTAAGAATTACTATGAGAGTACTCGCTACTCGCCGGCGGTGGGACAAGTGCCTTGAATGCGATAGTCCCGCGGCGCCAGATTCCTGAATGACCGGATTTCCAGAATACCGGATTGAGAAAACATCACCAAATACGAACACCAAAGAATCGAGCTAGATTATATATGAGGGAATCGGTTATTATGGAAATCCTGTATTACGAGTGAGAAGTACATAGGGTTTGTACTGTCCTGAGAGGATCACTTGGCTTGCTTCCAGCGTCATTGTTCTACGGTGTTATGCATCGGCGTGTGCTACGATTGCTATATAATGGTGCTAGTTCTGGTGCCAGAGCCGCAATGGTTCCGCTCGCAGCGGAATCATGAAGTTATCCTAATTTAATCGTAATGTTTATAATGTACTAATTGGTGCTATGATATTGTTATGTTGCCTTATTGTACAGGCCTTAAACCTCGCTTGCTGTTGTTTTATAGGTGCCTAGGATGTAAGAACGCAAATATAACGCTAGATCTCTCGAATTCCTAAGTCAGAGTAAGGTTAAATTAAGAACGGGCATATCTTTTAAAGTAACAAAGATCCTACTGTTACCTTTACTATGGTTAGGGAATTTGTGCTATGGAAACAATAGTTCGTAGTTCGTCGGTGCCTATGGACGGCGCAAGTCGCAGCGAATCGGTTGTTGATGAATTCCAAAATTTATACAATTCTGTTATGCATTATTGAATTTTACTTAGATGAAGTCGATATTAGTCATTCGATGTGTTTTACAGTTTCATATTATAAAGTTGTTTGTCGCTTCAAAGTCTAGTGCAAAGTATTATGTTTTTATTGTTTGCTAGTCTGTATGTCTGTGCGCTCGGCCGCGTCCGCGTTCGAGCGAAGACTCGCGCCCCGGGGACTAATTACCCGCGCTTATTACCGTTTATTGGTGGCTTATGAATTAATACAGGATTATGAGATATAAAAGTTATCTGGCATAATATGTCTCCTGTGACGAATGTGGTTGGATAATGCCGTTTCCAGCGGCGGGTCCCCGCGGCCGCGGCACTCCACTCTAGCTCTTTACTTTTTGTAAATAGACGCCAGGCAATTTTATAGCGTTATGTATAAGTTTTATATCGATTTTACATTGGCACTCGGCCGCGCTGAATATAAAAGTACAATAAATAATTTTAAAACAACTTCTATGTCTAAGAATACTGATTAGAATAATATTATAAAAGTGTCTCAAAACTGTTTAATTTTTGAAAAGATATAATAACTTGATGAAGCCGACATCAAAAAAATAAATAAAAATATAAAAAACAAAAAAAAACAAAAAAATATTTAAAAAAACGTGATAAAAAGTAAAAAATATTGAAAAAAAAACATTGACCTGACTTTGATCAGAGACTGATCGAACACATTGTCCGTTGAGTTTCCAACTTTAGCTTGAGAACGCATTGTTGGCGAAGACTCCTTGGGCGGTACCGCAAAGGTCGAATACCTCCATCACTACGCTCTGCAAGTGCGATAGAGATGGAAATATTAAATCTTCGAAGTCATCGGTGTCGCCCTCTCACAATGCTCGCACATTACGGCTCAGTCACAACTTGGCGGCGCGAGAGTGATAGCACGCGCTGTTCTCTCGCTCCCACCGCTCTAGTCGCGTCGAGTCAAGCGGCGCGGCGTGCCAAGTCTCGTGCGCACAGACTGCGCGCGCCGCGACCACTAAAGTCGCCGTCAATAGAATTTGCTAACTATGTAAACAAACCGCCACAGTGAAAGACAATTTCAATATGGCGGTTTGTTTACATAGTTAGCAAATTCTATTGACGGCCACTTTATATACCGCTTATTCGCACAATCATTAATTCCCTATACTGCATACTCTAAGGCCCGACTTGACCAAAGAGACTCAACCTGAGACTACGTGAACATGAACTAATCTCTGGTTAAACTTATTTGGTCGAATCGTCACTAACCCGTGAACCCGGAACTCTGATACTTATATGTTCCGATCTGAAGTTACGCGTTGCAGACTTAGAGTATCCACTAAAGAGATGCAACGGAATAAGCCCCAACGAGCCCAAAATGTCCACATAAGCGCCATTTACAACATCTGATAATGTTTCCGATACTTGTTAACACTTACGCTGCGGTTTATATATTGGTGCTATAGCCGGGCGGCCGTTGAAAGAAACCGGTGAATGCCTGAGATTTTAGAGACCTTTAGGTCTTGAGGCCTTATCGAGAAATTGAAACTGCCGTTTGTATTAAATGTTTGCTCATTGTTATAATCGTGTTAAAGTCTCGACCTGTAGTTTGCTCCTTGAACCTTGTTTTGGTTGCTCCAAAAATATTGCTTTCTCTGATTGGAACATGGTGATTCACCGAATTATTGTATTGTACAATGTAATTCAGGTTGAATGAACTGGCTGCTAAAATAAAATAAAACTTAAAAATATATTTGGTATATCTAAAAAATCCGGTATTTTTAGAGATCTCTTATTTCGGGGACAAGTGGAAAGATTACACTCTGGCCGAGACTTGACTCTATAACTGTTATCGTTCAATAATTTGTAAAATTTTAATGTACTTAACCTTTATTTTGTTGTTCATATAAATAAAGTGCAAAATTACAAAATTATTTCGTGAAAATCGAATTATTGGTAATGAACCAATTGTGTATAATGTTCATATTGTAAAGTATTGTAAATGTACGTAAATCTCTAATTAATAAATAACTTAGTTTTTCAGCCCCAAGGCTTTATTGTTTTGTAAAAATATTTTTGTCATGTTTTTGACAACGTTTCTCTTGTGTTGCATTTTATTTTATTGAACACAAGTAATTTTATTGCCCTTGTTATACAAAGAAATTATTGTAAAGAAAATATTCTGTAATAGTTAAACAATATACAAACTGCCAAAATGATTGTTTTTATTTAGCCATCGGCATCCTCCGCACTGCATTCTGACGGGAAAATTGGTGCTCTAATGGTTAGAGCTCCCGTTGCACGAAACCCTACCTCACAAGGTGGCAGAACAGACATGCAATATAGTGATAGATACTACTTAGGAACACTGGATTTTAGTTGGTTGCCATAGCATATCCTGGAAGAACTATTACTTTTTTTCTTCGTCGTACCTATCGCTTTTTTGATCGAAAATTACATCATAAGGTGGCAGATCGAAACGTTTACTCATCGAAAGAGACACATTTGGAGATAACAACCTGCATTGGTTGCCAGCCCAAACCCTGACAGGTTTCAAGATCAGCCACGTTTTATGAGCCCCAAAAATGGGGTCAATTACCTCATCAGGTGGCAAGATGAAACTGATGCAGATCGATTGCCCTAGACGTGCCGTTCATGAATATACAGGGTTGCCTGCCTTCAGCTTGGCAGTTTTTCTGGTCAGCCACCTCGAACATTATATGTGAAAATCTTGGAATAACGAGAAATTCGTGTATTTATGCTAAGATTCAGGGTATAATTTAATAAAAATCAATATAAATATTAAATTAAAGTCAACGTACTTGCGTCCTATGGTGTTGAAATAATACGGTAAATGTACCAGTTTTGGTCATTTCTCATTAATATATCTTGAAATATTTAAAGAAGTGATGTTGCCTTTTACGATCAACGTGATATAGCAATTCTCATCAGGTGGCAAGATGAAACTGATGCAGATCGATTGCCCTAGACGTGCCGTTCACGAATATACTGGGTTGCCTGCCTTCAGCTTGGCAGTGTTTCTGGTCAGCCACCTCAAACAATATATGTGAAAATCTTGGCATAACGAGAAATTCGTGTATTTATGCTATGATTCAGGGTATAATTTAATAAAAATCAGGAAATTCAATAAAATTCAACGTACTTGCGTCTTATGGTGTTGAAATAATAGGGTAAATGTACCACTTTTGGTAATTTCTCATTAATATATCTTGAAATATGGAAAGAAGTGATGTTGCCTTTTACGTTCATAGTAGGTGAAAACCGGGCAATGGGAATCAGCGGGCAATGGGAATCACCCATATATCTACAAAACCACAAACACTAGTGACGCGTACGCACCCGCCCCACCCCGCTCTTGACCCCTTGCTATCGGTGTGAGAAGCTCGCGCCAGTATGGCTGCCACTACGGTAATGAGAGGAGTGTTTCGTTTTCGCGCCGCGTCGATGTAATTTTTCAACCACGCATAAAAGACGGTAAGTGCCACATTTGTTGATCTATTTGCTTGCAATTTTTATACACGTTTAGCCGGACATTCAAAAGTATGGTGTGAAACCTAAATCAAGTGAGTAATTAAGGTGTATTTTTCTATTAATATTTTTCCTCATTATTGTTGTTGTGGGTAATGAGACTCGGGTGACCCCAATTGCCCGCAGCATCTAGATTAAATTACCGAAATAATGTATGCTCATTTTATCTTTGTTTTTAGATGCCCAAAGTACGTGTGAGAATTACACAAAAGGCTTCCTGGTCTTCTGATACATTAAAAATGCGATACAGCTTATTGAAGAGTATGGATATTCCATACGAAAAGCTGCTAAACTACAGATATTCCATTGTCCAGTGTACGAAAAAGATATAATAAATGGACGACCTTAGGACGACGTCTTGGTCGGCAGACTGTCTTCAGAATCAAACGATACCTCTATATCAGACGTGGGAACTGAGGATTTATGCGAGGAAGATGAGCATGATGATTTCGACGATACAGAAAATATTCGGACAAAATGGTGAAGTTTGGTACTGATGTACCTCATGTGGCTTATGCCCATAAGCCACATAAGATACAGACGCACTGCGTTCGAGTCAGCCGAAGGTTATTGTTTGCGATTTGTGTTAGATTTTCTTTGGCTCTGATTGCCCTCAGAGTGACTCCAATTACCCTCACCTCGGTGCAATCAGAGTCAAATCTGTTTTTTTTTTAAACTTTTGTATTTTCCAAAGTTGATTACCAAAGTGATTACTATTGATCTTAAATGATAGCTAATTAAGTAGATTTTGTTATGAGGCGGTTGCAATAAAGATTTAATAGTGTAATCTTTTTTTATTTAAATTTCCGCTTAAGTGACTCCCAATACCCCTTTTTCCCCTACTCGTCTCTAGGAGTCTTATTTATATTAGAAATATTTAATAGATTGTGTTAATTTTTGAAGATAAATAAGGAAACAACATTACTGCGTAAAAACACCCTGTTAATGAGATAGTTAACAATTTTACCACGAATCATTGACGTGTGTCACAAGCGATGTTCACTTGACAGCAAGTGTTAAACACCTTGTCAGTTAAATACACAGTATGGTTATTTTTGAACGAAATTTTTATCCTATATTGTAATCCAGGCTATAAACTATCTTCGTACAAAAAAAAACAAATCGGTTGAGCCGTAGCGTGATTAAGCTAGCAAGCATCCAAACTTTCGCATTTCAAATATTTGTATCCCCCGACGTAAACGAGCGGTCTTATGTCTTACTACCTTAATACCCGGCAAGTCCTGCAACCCCACTCGCTGTTCTGGTATTTCTGATATGGTATGCTGTGAAAAAAATGTACCCAAATTGTAGTATTTTATTTCTGAGCGCCTAATGAAAACAATAGCAAAATACAGAGTACACGTGTTTCCCATATTGCCGTATCACGCAGGCGCTCGCTTTCTGGCGCGAATTTTGTAATTTAACTAGCTTAGCTAACTCAACGGTAACACCTACAATATATTTTGGGCCTGCTTTTACCTGAATAAGTAAAGTTTATACGCGAAATTCTTTCTGTCCCCAAATTCAACTAATTGTCCTCTCAAAATTACCTACTCTGAATTACCAAACCAAAAGTGTGCTGCTCTGCGGCGGCGCCACCATAATGAAAATTAATGAATTATATGGTGAAACGATGTACGTCGAACGGTTCTCTAAATCATCTCCGAAAATTTTATGTACGAATATCACATCGCAACCAATTTTTCGCATAATGTCATTTCGCCGAATGATTAAGTGTCAACTTATCAAAAGGTTTAGTTTTATTTCCCTACTTCACGATTACCAACTGTATGCTTGGACTTTTTTTCATAAAGTCACTTTTCAAAATGCCACCTTACGAGTATCAGAATGGGTCAGTTTTACTTATATACATTTCGTGGTAACACTTACCAGATGTTTTATTTAGTAACTAAGCTATGTAACGTATTTACAAAGTGAGTAAGCGCAACCGATCACTTTTTTTTTGACAATGACGGTACCTGAATTATCGCATCATTGGAGATAAGGGTTTACATCATTACTTTTGGACTGTTGCTTGGTGGAATGTATGTATGTATGTGTACATGTGTTTTTTTTAAACAAACACCTGCTAATTATTTTAATCTTACCTAAACCTTACCTAACCGCCAGCGTGTCGACGTCACCCCGCTTCGCGGGGTGCCTTTTTCCGCTCTAAGGGACACAAGCTAACCCTAACCTAACCTACAAATAATATCACTGTTACGATTGTGTGTTGTTTTTTATACGGGGGCTTCGCCCCCGAACCCCCTTTGTGGGTAACTTCGTCTCCCCATCCCCCCATCCCTCCTTGTAACTTATATAAGAACACGTTGAATAAAAGTCTGACTATGTTATGCTGTCTTGTTCTTTGTAATAAAAAGTTGGCTTATGTAAGAAAAGGGAACTGTTGCACTGACGAAACGTTATTCGGTTAGTAGTTGTTTGTCCAACTGAAAGATTTGCCAAATGATAGGTATGCCAAATTTTTTAATTCATTATAATAATCGACTTGACAATAATTCTACCAAATGAATCTGTTGTCATACAAAAATTTGCCATTAGTTAGTTGTCAAGATGAATCATCGGCGAAAAGTTGGTTGGCAAGTGAAATTCGGACATAATAAATTCGGAGAAAAGGCAGAACCCCACGTCGAACGTACATCATGTACGTATGATGTTTATAGATGTACGTATACAGGGGAACGAAATAATGGGCATTCATTGTGGCCCCGCTGGGGAGCATACTCTGTAGCGGCGCCACTGAAAACTCATAGATAGAAATGATATTAGATATTATTTTCTTATGGAAATTGATGTATGAATGCTGTTTATTGTGTACGTATTCAAAATAATCATTATTACTTACTTAGTGATTTAATATGATTTAATTGATTCCGCGTAGGAGCTGTTATGTATAAGAGAGGCGCGCGGGTGAGCAAGAGGGAGATATAAAACCTTCACTCACCCGCGCGCTACCGTTCAGGGGGAACGCGAAATCAATTAAATCATATAAAATCACTAAGTAAGTAATAACGATTATTTTGAATACACGTACACAATAAACAGCATTCGTACATTCCATAAGAAAATAATATCTAATATCATTCCTATCTATGAGTTATGAGTGGCGCCGCTACAGAGTATGCTCCTCAGCATAATGAATGCCCATTATTTCGTTCCCCTGTATACGTACATCTATAAACATCATACGTACATGATGTACGTTCAACGTACATCATTTCACCATATAGTTCATTAATTTTCATTACGGTGGCGCCGCCGCAGAGCAGCACACAAACAAAAGTGGGAAATCCCAAGGAGCATGACGTCTTATAAAAAAACGTAACATGTGTTAAACGCCTGTTCAGTAAATGCGACAGACAACGGCTATCTCTATACAGTTGTAGGTAATAGTACTCCAAGATTCCATGAAAAAGATCCCAATATTAGGCGGACACGGACAATCCTCACTTAAGATGTCATGGACCTTAATTAAATGCCAATTAGACTAGACATCGCAAGTACGTTCGCGTAACGTTGCGGTTAATAATCGAGGCGGTGGCTTGGTGAACTAACCTCATTGTTCACCTCCAGCATATCTTGACCACCTACAGAAGACCACAGC
This sequence comes from Epinotia demarniana, assembly GCA_945867215.1. NCBI lineage: Eukaryota > Metazoa > Arthropoda > Insecta > Lepidoptera > Tortricidae > Epinotia > Epinotia demarniana. The sequence continues at coordinate 1,407,943 of OX244273.1, read as the reverse complement.
TATAATAACGCCACTTGCTCTATAGGTATGTGGTGTTGTGAGAAAGTAGGTCGCCAGAGCTCCCGGGATGTGTTGTGTTGAGAGAGGGACCCGTTCGTCTTTGGCTACCACGACGAATCCTCAAATCAAAGGGGCGGTAACGCGCTAGATACTCTAAAAGAATCTCAAGCGTTCTTACGGACTACGGTGTCTGTCTACTTACTGTCAGGCAGACCGTATACTCGTTTGCCACTGTCGTACGATGGCTGTTTGATATGTAGCCGTTTTCTAAATGTACTAATATCACTGGCCGAAAATATGTATACCACCTTTTTAAGCTATTCTTCAGAGGCGGGAAAATTAAAAAAAAAACCGCAGTCTTGTTTTTTTTTCTCATTTGACAGCGATTCAGTGGAAGCGTGAATGTAAAATTGTTAAAATGGAGAAAGAACAGTATCGGTCTGTATTTAGGTTAATGTTTTTGGAAGGGAAAACATACGAGATAAAAGTAAGAATGCAGGCGGTTTACCATGAATATGCTCCTTCTATGACAACCGTTAGATACCTACTGGTACAACGAGTTTAAGCGAGGGAGAACAACCGTCTTTGACGAGGATCGCCCAGGCCGCCCAATTGTGGTGACTACAGACGATATGGTTAAAAAAATTGAAAATATCGTTCTAGCCGACCGCCGAATTAAACTTCGAGAAATCGTTGATGTTGTAACGTTTCAATTGAGCGAGTACAAAACATTTTAAAAGAAAAATTGGGTATGAAGAAACTATCGGCGAGGTGGGTGCCGCGTTTACTCACGGAGAAGCAAAAACGGAAACGACTGACTAGTTCGGAGCAGTGTTTAGCAGTGTTCAAACGTAACCCGAAGGAGTTTCTGCGTCGTTTTGTGACCGTAGACGAAACGTGGGTTCACCACTATACCCCGGAAATGAAAGAGCAGTCAAAGCAGTGGATTTTACCGGGTGAACCTGCTCCAAAGAAAGCAAAAACCGTCCCATCGGCTGGAAAGGTCATGGCCACCGTTTTCTGGGATTCGCAGGGTATTATACATATTGACTACTTAGAAAAGGGAAGAACGATAACAGGGCAGTACTATGCCAATTTATTGGATGAATTTGAAGCTGTGTTGAAGGAAAAACGACCCCATTTAAAGAAGAAAAAAGTACTGTTTCATCACGATAACGCCCCAGCTCATTCGTCCAGAGTCGTGATAGCCAAAATTAAACAATTACGATACGAACTATTGCCTCACCCCCCGTATTCTCCAGATTTGGCCCCATGCGATTCCTTTTTGTTTCCCAACCTGAAAAAATGGCTCGGTGGTAAGCGATTTAGATCAAATGACGAAGTCATTGCCGCCACAGAGGCCTACTTGAATGACATTCCGAAATCATACTTTTTAGATGGTTTATTGAAGCTTGAGTATAGATGGAATAAATGTAAAGAGTTAAAAGGAGACTACGTAGAAAAATAAATGCATATTTACAAAAACGACTGATAGTTTTTTTTCATAAACGGGTAGTTATCAAACAACCCTCGTAGTATATAAAGAATATCTTGACGCTTGTATACTAAACTGCGCGCCATCGGAGGTCAGTCTTACGCTGGTTTTCAGGCGTGTAGTTGGCAGGCGTGAATCAGCCCAGCGCAGCCTCAACCGGCCTGAACTGCCCTATACCGCCATATCCCAGCATCGAACTCGACAGAATTAGTTCCCAATAAAGACGGATCTAAGTTAGAAACTCCCAGCACATACGCCGTATCTCCCAAACGTAGTACCTATTTCCGACAATTCGCTTCCAACAGCTCTTTTATGTCTGTTCCTTTTAAGGAGTTACGAATTACTTGAACGAACACTTCGAAACGCATATGGCTGACGTGACGTTTCACACCTTATTGAATGTTTCAAGAATTTGGTGTGAGCGTTTGTTCAAACAAATTGCCAGGCTTGTTTGATTGGTACCAAATCTATTCGTTGAAGGTAAAATCTGGCAATGTTTTGAAACAGACATGGCCGAGGAGGGTCAACTATGGGTTATTCCTTATCGTTTTCGCTGCCGAAACGAGACGGGATAATTATCCAGGCGCGCGTACCTGTCCATAGAACTAATTATTAGGGTCGTTCTTGCCTTTCGTTCAAAAAGCAACATTTTTTGAGAATCGTTATATATTTTTTTGTTTTTATGTTTTTATTACATAATCAGGTTCGAATACCCATTGATATAATAAATCAATAAAAGGCACATTTATAACTATGATATTGATGAGTAAAAGGACGGAAAGTAATGAGCCCACCGAGGTTAATGAAATTCGCATGGAAAGTAATGAACTACGCTTGGAAGATGATGAAGTTTATTGTTATAAAGTATGGAAAACAAACAATCTGCGTTTTAAAAGTAATATTTCTTACTTTCAGTAGTCTTTAATCATCGTAATAGGTACTTAAAATAAAAAATATATTTCTGGTTAAAATGAATTTAACCACGTGTTTCTAAATTCAAAAAAAAAATCTTTCATTTTTTATGTCCACCTTTTCCCGTGTAATTTTGTTTTTCCATCATTCATTCAAAGTTATCATGTTTTTCACTGTTGTTGAATTCCATATATACATTAATTGTTTCTCTTTACATCCGTCACATGATCTTCCAAAACAATTTTCATCACATGGATTGCAAAAACGGCTATTAAATATATCAGTTGGCGATTCTTCCATTGTGATTTTGTGTTTTTTGGAAGTTGTAATAAATAAATAATAAATAAATAAATAAATAAATATAAGGGGACAATCTTACACAAATCGACCTAGTCCCATAGTAAGCTCAGTAAGGCTTGTGTTATGGGTACTATACGACGATATATATAATAGACATAAATACTTAAACACATAGAAAATATCCATGACTCCGAAACAAATATTCATGCTCATCACATAAATAGGTTCACGTAAGCGTGTAACTTACATTGGCATGTATCGCGCTCGTGTTTTGGGAAAATAAAATAGTATCATGCAGTTACTTTATTTTGTATTTTTTTCGCTAAATGGAATGGAATGAATTGGAAAGTAATGAATATTTGTGCTTTGATCCCCAATTACTTACGTTTGTCTCATCATTCTCCTAGCGTTATTCCCGGTTGTGCCCGTTAAGGTGCCCAGGGTCCGCTTTGACACCTAATCCCATGATTTGGCATAGGCACTAGTTTTACGAAAGCGACTGCCATCTGACCTTCCAACCCCGAGGGAAAACTAGACCTTATTGGGATTAGACCGGTTTCCTCACGATGTTTTCCTTCACCGAAAAGCTTACGTTTGTCTAATGCTATTTATATTACATTTAATATTAGGATAATAATTTAGTTAAAGGATCGCAAAAAGCCAATACGAAAAATTAAAAATAAAAAGTTACTGAATTGGACCCAGGATAGTAATGAAGTCTATACCTGATGACAAAATTTTCTCCGCGCCACAATATCGTAATTTTTGCCATATTTAGTTGAATGATGCCCATCCGCAACGAAGCGAGCCAGGCTACAGGCCGGCGGGAAGACGCGCGGGTAGGTCACTTACCATTAAAGGGACCAGTACGCTTACCATGAGTTTGACAATGACGGCTTACGCTAACGAGTATCGAGTTTTCTATCTATGCATCTCTATTGCACTTTGACAGTACGAGCGGGATGCACAGATAGAAAACTCGATACTCGTTAGCGTAAGCCGTCATTGTCAAACTCATGGTAAGCGTACAGTGTTGCTCAAAACTTGCATGTTCTTCATCGCGGAATGGGATGAAGATTTTGGTGTGACAAAAGTAAAACTTCGATTCTTTTAAGGTGATAACTGTTTTAAAAATATACCAACGATAACATTACTTTATTATTTTGTTGCTTAAGGTGCTTGAATGGTTGATAATGCATATAAATGAAAAACTCGCCCGTCATAAAATTTCAAAGTCCCGGAATGGTAGAAAAACACAAGGAAGGAATGAAGATTTGAAATGTTTTTTTTTATTTACTTAATAAATACATACATATCTATACATGTTTTTATGGTACCGAAGGTCCATCCAGGCTTATATATGCCCAAAAAAATGGTATCAATAATCGGTAAAACAACAGCACTTTTCACTCTGGAATAGTGATTTGAACGAAACGCAATAACGACCCTTTACTATCTAGTTGACTATCTATCTAGTTTAGGGACCTGGAACTCATTCTTAAGGCGCCGTAGGTTCAGCGAAGTTAAGCGAACAGAGTTTTTGAAACAATATAATGCGTCTGTTTATAATAATATGGTTTAAAAAAAATAAGAATAGTAATCTTGAGGCTTTTCTGCAGGGAGATCAGTGTTTAGAAACATGATTAAGCAATTTTCGCTCGATAGAAAAAAATCACGAATATAGGTCTAAAAGGGTCTAAAATACACTTAAAATATTCTTTACAAATTATGCACAAATGCTAAAAATATTAAAATGGCTTCTAAAAATCAGCAATATCATGTTTGAGAGAAATCAGTATTTACTTTTTTATTTATTAAAACGGCAAAATAATAATATTTAAAAAACATGAATTCCGCGCTTCCGAGCACGCACTTCCATCTCGCTCACGCTTATGCTCAGTGAGAGGGAGAGAAGACCATGAACCTACGGCGCCTTAAGGTGGTTCGATTTCCATAGGTACAAAACGTTATTTGACATTCATAATTTGAAATATTAGTTTCTGCCGTCATACTTTGGGAAAACCAATTTTCTCAAATGATTCAAGTTTTAAAAGGAAAGGGGGAATTTCGCCCAAATGGAAAGCCAATTTATGAAAGTTAGTTAGGAAGAAACATAAGTTTCTTAAAAAATCACGCCTGTGAATGTTAAATAACGTTTTTTATGGAAATCGAACCACCTTTTAGGCCTAATCTGCTAGTCACTTTACTATAATCTACCACTGTAATTATTGTTTACTTACTTAAGGCTACAACTTTGGTACAAATAAATATTTTTTAATTTTCATATTTTCATAGAATTAGATACTTGGACACAAAAAAAGTTCTTTCTTGATCATTTTCTGTCCATCCTTTTGTCTAACTGTAAAAGAGGAAAAGAAAAGTGATGAAGTTTATCTAATTCTATACGGGCTAACTTGTCATATAATAAGCGGTCGTATCGCCACTAGAGTCTGGCAAACGAAAGCGTGACCTGGGGAAACGCGGCAAATTCAAAAAAAATATATATGGTATTACTATTTTCTTTTTTTACGGATTCCTTGAAAATTTTCAAGATTATCTGTAAACATAGCCTCTTGGCGCCCAGCACGCAAAAACGAACAGTGAAATTTGAAGTTTCTCTTAAATGGAATTAATTTTAATTTTCATCAACTGACACGGCCTTTTAAAAGGCGCGTGGGCGCCACGAGGATAAGAAACGTATCATCATTATCACCAATATTATTATAACAAATAATCAGCCGACAAGGATTAAGATTACGAAGTCATACTAACCTAAAAAATCCGACATCGCATCTAAACATTGTTGTTTCTCATAGAAAACAACTTCTTTCTCCGCTTGTTTTTGCTTGAACTTACTGATCATAGTATGTAGCAGCTTTCGCACATTAATTTTTATTGTTTTACCCATATTACGGCAATTATTAATGCAAAGTAATTGTGTAAACAAAATCTAACCAAAGAATATGACGTGATTTTGACAGATTATAATGTTGCCACTTTTAAAAAGTCCAGGTCACGCTTTCGGCCAGACTCTACCTATAAGTACAGTCAGCGTCATATTCCTAAATAGGAGATATTTTTAAACATGCACTCTTTAGCCTTTGATGTTTGTGAACACCTTGACCGCTCAGATGTATGTGATGGCGACTGTACATCGACACCACGAAAGACTGACTAAGAGCTGAGCATCATATTTGGCAAGTAAAGATTGCCTGACTACATCGCACAATTAAAATCCTTCATTAATTTCCAGTGAACAGCAGTTCCATCCGCGGACCTCACTGACTAACTACCGAGTGACTACATTTATAAGCAGTCATGCGCTCCAATTTCTTGCTAATTTGAATGTCATACATCATCATTAATATTATGCCTCGTTTAACACACTAAGAACTTGGCATTCTTAGATCTTACAATTTGCTTGATCACTTAATGCTATTGAATTATGTAAGTACTGCTCGATTGTTGATAAATTATTGCTATTCTATTGATTATTGATTTTCTATTGATTGCAGTGGACTAAATCGGTTTTACTACGAGTACATTAACCATTACCTTTGCATCTGGCCAGCAAGAGAGAAAAATAAATCAAAAGTATCGATGTCACTAAACTTCAAATCCAAATGTCCTAATGATTATTGTAAACGGTGTAAAGTGTAAAGAAAGTCAATACTCTCTGCAATAGTTCTGTCCTTGTAACTTACTGTCTCTAATAATCATCAGGTAGGTGCCTGCATACGATGTCACCCTATTTCACAGACAGAAATTTCATAGAATTTCGTTTCTTAGAAAATATTTCATAAATTATGTGGTTCATATACTTTCAGTTCCAATATTATTGTTTCATAGACTATTCACTTGGTTGAAACATATTTCACAGAAATTCAGTTCAATGTACATTACTATCAAACTTTTTTACTTCAGAAACCTATCAAACTGTAGAATTATGTTTGGTGTATTCTTGTTTCGTATACACAAATTTCATAGATTATTGTTTCATAGCAACCGTTTCATATAATATTTAGTTCCAGTTTTTTTGTTTTCAAAAATTCTTATGAACTTCAATTAAATTACAAGTACACAAGGATCAAGGAACAGGAACTTAGTGGCAAAACCGACTCGGATCGCGGATAGGTTAGAAGACGGAAGCGGGAGCTTCGCTCCCGCTTTCGTCTTCGTGGTTATTTTTTTTATAAAAGAGCTGAAAAACTTGGTATTAAAACTCCCATTTCCTTCTTTAACCTATCCTTCCATGAAACGAGAATATTAAGCTTAATAAGATGACAAACAAAATTCTATGAATATACAGGCTTTGAAAAAACTATTCTATAAACTAAATATTTTGGAACAATAATATATGACCTAAAAATCGATGACATGAATTTCGAAACATTAATAATCTCAAAAATAAAAAAATCTATGAAATAAGCTTCTACAAAGTAAGTGCATTAGAAAATGATCATTCTATGAAATGATAATATGGGAAACATTTTCTATGAAGCAAAATTCTACGAAAATGTAGTACATGAAACAACGTACAACCGCCTACATACTCGATAACTTTAACACTTTTACTGCCAGGAACCCGCCAAGCGAGCGCTTCCGCTACTTACCGGGTAAACCACGAGATCTGCTATGCTACGAGCTACGAGCGTAGCGCGTAGCGATTCTTGGCAGTGAAAGCGTTATTTTGAAAACTTAACAGTTTCGAAATTCGTGGACCGATTTTCGCGCACCATTCGGCTTGTTTGAGCCGTCAGTGGCCAGCTTTACAAAGATCAGCCCAACGTCATTCATGATTGAAGCAGTCTGCGGCGCGTAATTTGATGTCTAAACAAGTAATTAATCGACACCAGACGGCTAACCGACATAATCCTGTTTACGTCTCGCGATGAATGGGACGCGGGATGTTTGCCGTTATGTCACAGAAGGACTAACGTTACGATATTTTAATGCCACATCCGTGGCAAACAGACATACGGTCCGGAGTTTGCGAGGGCGCATAGCGAACGAAGTTCTCTTCTTCAGCTTTGGCCAACATTCTTTCGTATGTCCGTAAGGCCACCTCTCCTCCACCTAGGTACAGGTCGCAATTATCAATTCTCGTGAAATGTGAGCTTTCAATAATATTAAGTATAGAATTTTGTAGTCGATTCAGATTTTCGTCGTATATTTTTTAGGGTTCCGTACCTCAAAAGGAAAAAACGGAACCCTCATAGGATCACTTAGTCGTCTGTCAGTCAAGACCCTTTATCTCGGGAGCGCATGGATATCAAAATGAAATAAAATCCATACACAGGTCTACAGTCCCTTAAAGCTGTGAAAAAAATCTAATTTCTAAATAATTTAACGGTAAAAAAGATACAGACGTTTATGCCGCAAAGAACGTATATTTCGACACTCTCAAGGGAAGCAAAATTATGTACGGAATCCTCGGTGGGCGCGACTTTTACGTATTTATATTGAAAAAATGTCACCACTATTCCCATTTTAATTGCGGTTAGATAATTAGCGGGTACAGTAGGTTCGAAGCGTCTATGGGTCAAGCCAGCTCGCGGGAAGCCAATCCTATCAACTGGTCTTAATTGACAGACATTCAGATGCTTTCTATGAGCGATGATTGCAAGTACAATCGATGCAAGTGTCCATGCAACTTCAAGGCGCACTGGCGTTGCCAGCCCTTTAAATAACTGTTATTGTGAAACCCCGAAGTGCGGGGTTAGTCATAGGATTTACCGGTAAAACTTAAGATTGACCAACACGGGTACGTGGGAGAGTTGCGCAGTGGAAGCGTGTTAAAAATGAAACGACCGTTGACGTGGTGTTTACTAAAGACTGATTTTATTTCATACTGTCTCCCGGCAAAACCACGGTAGGGAGCTCGTTCCACAGCCAAATGCAAAATAAATCAATAAGGACTGTATCGTTTATTATAAATACAGATAAAACCTGGTCTAACTGTTGATATGTGTATTATTTTGTATAACTATGTTCTAGGGGTACATCAATATACCTTACAGATTTAGTACGTGAGTAGTAATTAATATGTGCTTAATAACTGCCAACGGCTTGTAAGGTGGATCAAAAGGATAACAAAATAAAGATATCCAGATAACATTTAAAAAGTATTCTTAAAAAAATCAAAGTGACATTGATGGCAAATCTCTGTCTAGAGTTGCAAGATGCCGAGTCGGATTATCTTATCATCCATTGATATAGGACATAGGACACGATAAATAATTGATGAAAGTCAGCGATATCACGCTATTTGTGACTGTTACAAATATTCAAAGTAAGCAGTTGGTTAGGGCACCACATCTGGGGCCCATCTGAGTGAATAAAAACACCCTCAAAACAACAACCTTATAGAAGTAGCTCGAAAGACTTTTGATTAAAACCGCACTTAAATCAGTTCAGCCGTTTGGGAGCTACACACAAGGTGCTCACTGAGATCTATACGTCTTTATTGACAAGGTGTTACTGTTAACGGATAAGTATTCTAATATTCTATTGCATTTAGAGCCCCGCAGCATTTAAGACCTGGTAAAGGTAGCGAGAGTCCATGACCAAGGTCATTGTGGCACTCTTTGGGGGAGGAATATGGCCAGCTGTCTGATATGATGATGATAATAATGCAGCAAGACGCGATATCTGAACAAAGTGCTATTAGGTGGGTTGGAAAATCGTCCAGCCGTGATGAGGTTACCAAGCCTAGTTACCTATATAAGTATGTACGAAAGTTGATACATACATGTATTCGTTTTCGTACATAGGTATATAAGTAGGCAGGCAGCAGTTTACATGTAAGTAGTAGTAGATAGGTAGTCGGTGTGTGAAATGTGCCTTAATTATCCATCTAGCTTTTGCCCGCTGCTTCGTCTGCGTGGAAGTGGAAGATGTTCATATCTTATCTCCATGCAAACTTCCACCTCCATTTTCCCTCCTTAGGGGATGATCTCCAGGTTAAAAACTATTCAAACTATTTGCAGACCAAATTTCATCTCAATCAGTTCAGCGGTTGAAGTGTGAAAAGGTAACAGTCCAGACAGAGAATAGTTACTTTGGTACCTAACTACTTAAATACTAGAGTTATTTTATAACTATCGTATTGACGAGAGACATCATTTCGATCTTGACACGTTTTATTGTTATTGACCCTGTACATCACTGACAATGGTCATATTTTGTTTTGTTTTCATTAACTTTGTGACATTTTGACATTTAGTGTGTTGTCAGTCCTTAATGTGCAAATTTTAAATTATTAGAAATCGACTACATATCCTCCGAATCAGTTCCAAATGCATTTAATACACATTTCCTGAATATCACTGCTAAGTACACACTACAGAGCGATGAGTCACGATCCAAACAGTGCGTCAGTAGGCACCTAGGTGGCTCCGATATCCCAACATTCACACTTCCTATAGTTACAAGTGAACTAATGGATAAAACTATTAAATCAATGCTAAAGACCCGTACAACTGTTGACATTTATGACATATCTTTAAATATTATATTATGCGTGTGGCCAATTATATCTGACATTTTAATAATTCTCATAAATGCCATGTTTCAAAATGGAGTATACCCAAGTGCGCTAAAAAGTACGCGAGTCTGTCCGGTATATAAAGGGAAGGGCGACAGGGATGATGTAACAAATTACAGACCTATAACTATTGTACCTACCATTTCGAAATTGGTGGAGTCCATTCTCTCATCTTCTCTAATGACCCACTTAGAAACAAACGATTTGCTCACGGACCACCAATACGCCTACAGACAAAATAGATCCACCACAACGGCGGCACTCAAAATCATTGATTGTGTTATGACTGGTCTGGATGATAGGTGCAAAATGGCTGCTATACTATGCGACTTATCGAAAGCATTCGATGTTATAGATCACAAATTGCTCATGACAAAGTTAAGTCTTTATGGTATTGTCAATTCTGCCCACAAATTGTTGACATCATTCCTGTCTGATCGCAAACAGGTAGTGAAAATTTCTAATGACGGCAAAATGCTCACTTCTGATACTGGGTCCATACACTTGGGTATTCCACAAGGATCGGCAATTGGCAATACGTTATTTTTATTATTTGTTAATGATCTTCCATCAGCAATCACGAGTGGCCTTTCTGTATTATTCACAGACGACACAACTGTCGTAGTTAGCGCGAGGACTCATGAGCAGCTCGCTGAAAGGATCCGCGAAGCATGTTGCCAACTGCAGACGTGGTTTTGCTCAAATGGCTTGCTCTTGAATGTCGCTAAATCGAATATCATGCTTTTCTCAGGTCGTAACTCTGCAGCACCCCTGTGCATTGCTGATGGTCCGATGCCATTATGTAACGAGTGTAAATTTCTGGGCTTTACACTTGATTCAAACCTTAACTGGAAGGGCCATGTCGACCGGCTGTGTTATAGACTGAGCAGTGCCGTATTTGCTCTAAAAAAGCTGAAGCCTCTAATATCCGGAAAGTCGTTACGGTCCGTATATTTTTCACATTTCCACTCCTTAATATCATACGGTATAGTGATATGGGGCAATTCTACGGACGCCAAGCGAGTATTCATACTCCAAAAACGCGCTATCCGAATACTGGCTGGAGTAAAACACAGACATGCGTGTAAGAAACTTTCTGAAAGTAACGGCCTCATGACACACTACTCACTGTACATATATGAGGTATTGATGTTCGTGAGAAAGAATTTGCCAATGTTCAAGCGTGTTGAGGTCACGGGCAAACAACTCCGATCAACAGGGAGACTCAGCACGGTCCCGCGTCGCATGGCACTTTCACGTAGGAATCCTCGAGCGATAGGCCCAACCTATTACGAACGACTACCCGCCGAATTGCGAACAGTCTAATTCAGTAAAATATTGATATTTTTCGCGACGGCGTCCCAAGACATCACCTGTGAGGTCACCCCACCTCTCACCTCACCTATCACCTCTCGCCTCTCGCCTAATGCAACAGACAAGATAATGTTAGCCCGATATGTCATCTTTCTTTAATTTGAGAAAATATTGGCTTTGTACTTATGTTTCACACACACGATTAGCAAAGCTCAATTGTTACTTCAATTTATAAATTTTTGTTGCTTATAAGCCGCTTAAACTACTCAAATTGGAATAGTTTTGACACATACTTTCCGTCGATGTGTGTATCGATAAGTAGAGCACCACTAGGGGTGAGATGATTTGACAGTTGTACCTATTCACTAAGCATTTTCTGACAGCTAATGACAGGACGAAGACGTTCACACTTGACGCTCACCCTTCACCCTTACTTTTATGGGCGGACGGCGACCGGACGGGCGTTGTTGCCATGGCGACAGCACCCCACCTGTCATATTCGACGTTTGTCGTTTCGAGTTCAGCGATGATTTTCATGCATGTTCTAAATTCTTTGAAACAAGTCGGAAATTGGAAAACTGACTAGTGCAAAAAATCACGTTTGATATATAACTTTCGATTAGTTGCGTTGAGTGAGACTTAATAACCCACTTATTCTTCTCGTCTATTATTTGCCTAGGTACGGAACTTTACTCTTGATAAAAATCGTATATAACTTACATATACCTTGTTCAAGCTAGCTAGGTAGGCTCGTCTAAAACCTGTCAGAGCTCCAGAGGAAGCAAGGTGTGCTGCTATAAGTACCCAAAGCAACGGAACCTAAGGACAGCCGTACCGATGGTAAGAGACCGAACACAGTTTTACGCTGGTTCCCTAGGCAAAAGGCCACTGCCAGATATGGGACGTATTCTCTGTGAGTACATCTGCACCCACTTACCTTAACCACACTATTAAGTTAGAATACACCGAGCTAAAATACTAGCAATCTAGAGTCAGCATACAACTTTGTTCCGATTGCTATCGAGACGGCTGGTCCTGGGTGTTTGAACGGCAAGATTCTTAGTCAGGACTTGCATCGGCGTAGGTATATGATATAAGATTTGTACCTAAGGAGCTGGATACTTGTTGGAGCTGTAAGGAGCTAGCTCCGGCTCCTTACAGCTCCAACAAGTATCGCTGGGAGTCCTGCAGATCAGCATTGCTGTCCTGCCACAAATTCAGTTTCAGTATATTTATTCTGTAAGTAGGCATCAAGGGCTCTTTCACATGTCCGAGCTTACAGATTCAATTAATTAACATTAAATGACATTAATAAGATAACAACAATGAAAACATAGACAATACCTGGGCACACATTTCCCGAGAGATGTATAGTCTCCGGGTCCGTTATATCACAATAATCTTATTTTATAATAATAAGGACATGTAAAGTCTCCAGTGTCAAATGATATTATATTTTCCTTTGAAATATGCTCTTGGTTATACTTGGCAAGCTTTCAACAAAACTTGAAAATTTTATTGTTTCCATAGAAATCTTTGCAACTTGACCACGGATAAAAGTGAAGACTCTTGTGCTAAGCGATCATTTATTTCAGATCTTGAAAATAGACTTGGTTTACAGACAAAACTAATAAACCAGAAAAAATGAATCTGTATTATTGTCATGTGGTTTTAGTAAATAAATGCCTGATTACTGATAACTAACCAGCACATTGACCCGCAACAACGCACGAAATCTAATCTAATAACTAAGATTAGTTTTGATTACTATACTATAATATTCTTCACATGTCCACTACCAACTAAGGAAGAGCAGTGCCGCTTAGCACAGGTATTGAACACTTAAAGTTTCTGTCAAAAAATTCATTTTTGGTACAAGTTTTTAATGCCGACTGTACTTTTCTGTATACCGTCATCAACTACTCATTCTAACGAACCCAAACTCAACGGGTCTTCTGTCTCCATCATCAGATCAGCTCGATGGTACCATAATATTGAACTGTCATCAAAACTATACTTATACCCAAAATTTCAGCTCAACCGGTCACCGGGAAGTGGGTCAAATTTAACTTGCAATATTTGGCCCATAATACTAACAGGGCAAGTTATTATAAAGATTGTAAAAAGAGGCGCCCTCAAATAATAATTGTAAACCCGTCTGTGACTGAATGAATGATTTATTATTAAGTATTATTATTATAGTCAGGTAGGTAAAGTTAATAAAGGGCACATGTTAAGCTTCATAATAATGTTATTTAATCATTAACCATGAAAGCCATCCACCGCTGGACATAGGCCTCTCTGAAAGAGTGTCAATGTGACCTGCGCCATCCGCATTTCTATTCTATTCTATTCCGCTTGCAACCTTTACCAGGTCATCCATCCACCTTGTGCACCCACTCTGCGCCGTCCGGTATGTAGTATTCAGTATCTAGGATTATCAGTATTGTCACACTTATTAAGGCACTGTTCCCACCGCCCGGCGACGAGCGATGAGCTATCGGCGATTTTCTCGCCAAAGAAACGAACAAAAGATAAGCTCTCCCATGTAAATAAAAGAGAGATATATATATTTATAGTTCATCGCGGTGTGAACAGCCAGTGATGAACTAAAAATATATATCTCTCTCTTTATTTACACAAAAGCGATTAATCTTTTGTTCGTTTCTTGGGCTAGAAACAAGTCGATAGTTCATATTTCACTCGCCGGCGGTGGGACCAGTGCCTAATACAGTGTTTATTTGTATTGGATACATTCAGGCTGTGTCTCAGCCTTCCTGCGGCTACAACTGCTGCCGGTGAGTTTTGGTTTGACACATCATATTGGGACACTGAGGATTTTAATAAATGTTTGCCAATGCACAATGTTGAGGCTAAATACTAGACCAATATTTGGATTAAAATCAAAACTTTGCATAAGATGTTAGTTAGTATATTTAAATGCCAAACCCAATGGTAAATCGTGCTGGACAGGGTCCACTTTGTGACCAGAGGGGTAGTAATGTAACGTTTTGAACGCGCGTTAGGTAGATGCAACTGTCATCTTTCCATGTAAAAATTGACATGTAGATATACCTAACGTACGTACAATGTGTTACACAACGTAACAACGTAGGTACAAGGCCATTTCTTTGTCGTTTTGTAGCACTTTAAGGTCCGGTAAAACTGCCTTACTATAACACTATAGATGTCTAGGACAACTGGGTTTGTCACGCCACTTTCATCGTACATTCCAAAAGGGAAGAGTCCCGAATACGGAGCCACCTCAAATGAACATGGGTACAGCAATGGTTCAGCCTCATGCGAATAATTGTCGAAGTTGCTTGTTTACTAAGAAGAATTTTTGAAAACCAGACTTTCAGGGGTAAAACAGGTTGAACTTTAGCATAGGTTGCGCCCGTCTGTCTGCTGCTAGATCGCCACCGGGCGTTCCACTTTTTCCTTAAAAACTGCTGAGGGAGGGAAAGAAGGTCATGGCAGCAGATTCTAAAAGGGACTTTATCACCGCAAGCGACTGCTTGTTTGGCAATGAAGTCCGCCTTTTCGTTTCCATCAATACCCGAGTGGCTCGGTATCCAGGCCAAGACGACCTCAGAGCCTCTGGAACTGCATTGATTAACCGCTTCTTTAATCTTCAGGGTTAAGGGATTATGGAGTTTAGAAGTAAACGGGTTAGCTAAAATAGCTTCTAGAGCACTGCGAGAGTCAGAAAAGACAATGGAACGACGTAAACCGGCCAAAATAATGTATTCCAAGCTTTTTAGGATACCAAGGCACTCTCCAGAGAAAACCGAAGATTCCGGAGGGCACTTTGCTTTTTGGACGATCCGATACTGCGAGTGAAAGGTACCTACCCCTACACAGCCCATGGGGGATAACTTCGAGGCATCAGAGTAAAGAGTGTGCCACCCAGCCCAGTCCTTTGCCAGAAGACCGCGAGAATATTCCCTTGCAGAGATATCGCCTTTCATAACATCAAAATCTAGAATAACACGGGGTTGGAGAATAGTTACAAAGTAGGGGAATTCAAACATAGGAAGATTCGAGGAGTGAAAAGTTGGGTCTTTAATACCTTTGAACCTGCGGAAACTAGTTACTAGACAGGGAGGAGACTTATTAGTCCAATAAGGAGACTTGTTAAAATAATCGTCCAAGAGCACGATTTTAGGGGAGATGGGATGGGTAGAATATTGTAAAGTACGAAACAGATAGCGGTCAGACAGATACTGACGGCGAAGGTCAAGCGGAGGATCCATACATTCCACCTGAAGGGCGTTAATAGGGCTAGTTTTCATTGCTCCAGCAATAATACGCAACGCTTTAGATTGTACTCGATCAAGACACTGCAAACCTACTGCAGAGGCAGGCTCCAACAAAAAGGTTCCGTAATCCAGGACGCTTCTAACGATGGCATTGTAGACAATTTTTAGGGCAAAAGGGTGAGCACCCCACCACGCTCCAGCCAAACACCTGAGGATGTTAAGGTTCTTTTCACACTTATCTCTAACGTATTCGCAGTGCGCGAGACCAGATAGTTTAGAATCCAACACTAAGCCTAGGAATTTAAAATGCTGATTTAAGGGGATTACTTGGTCTTTTAACGTAACAGAGACATTTGGGATAGATTGTTTCCTAGAAAAGATTACATTGTTACTTTTAGAGGGAGACAGCTCAAAACCATGATGCCCTAGCCAGCCCTCTAATGAGATCAAAGATCGGGAAACTTGGTCCGCCGCCTTCAAAATATTAGTATCGGAAGAGTACAACAAAATATCATCAGCATACTGGAGGATGCTTGAGTGACCTTTAGCAGACTCTAAATCAGCAGAATAGATATTGAAGAGCAGGGGACTAAGAACAGACCCTTGCGGCAGCCCTTTCCAAATTCGCCTAGACGGAGATATTGTCTTATCATTACCCCGGAATGTGATGTGTCGTTCAGAAAGTAACTCAAGTGTGAGGCACGACAGTCTGGAAGGTATCTTAAGTCGACAAAGCTTTTCCCAGAGAATTGGAAGCTGGACATTGTCGTAGGCAGCTTTAACGTCCAGGAAAGCAGCAACAACGGATTTCTTCAGGGAGAAGGCTATGCGGATATCCGAGGTAAATATTCCAAGACTGTCCATCGTACTTTTCCCTTTACGGAAGCCAAATTGAGAGTCAGACAATAAATTGCGGCTTTCAACAAACCATTCAATCCTGTTTTTTAAAAGATGTTCTAAAATTTTTAGGAGAGTGGAAGAGAGGGCGATCGGACGGTAAGAACAAGGATCAGAAGGGTTTTTATTAGGCTTAAGGATTGGGATAATTAATTGAGCTTTCCGGACTTGCGGGACAGTACCAGAAATGAAAATGTTATTGAGGAGAGCCAAGAAGTAAGAAAGAAAGGAATCATTAGCGTTAGAGATGAAAGAAAAGGGGATACCGTCAATGCCCGGGGCAGAGTCCGTGACAGAGCCAAGGACCAGTTTTAGTTCCACCATCGTGAACGGAGAATCGAGGGGATCAGAAGAAGAAGAACAATAACCAGTATCAACTTCTAACCTACTAGGGGCATACTGCGGAGCGAGAGAATCCATGAACGAATCGGCCCAGTCTCCACCCAAAGGATGAGACCTAGCAAAACCCTGTTTGCTACCTCTAAATCTCCTTATATTCCTCCAGAGAAAACGAGCAGGAGTAGAAGGAGACAAAGAGGAGCAAAAGGACTTCCAGCCATCCCGTTTCTTCGTTTGGTTTCCGCTATTGATTTGCTTAAATTAATAAATTTTGCTTGGCAAATGTCAAAGCGGTACTCGTTTTCTGCCCACTTCCTATTTTTAACGGCCAGAGTACATTGTGAGTCCCACCAGGGAGGGGAAGGAATTTTCCCGGAAACGGCATTTTTAACAGGGAACACCTTCTCAGCACAAAGATTTACTGCTCTTGAGAACTCCTTCGCACAATTATCAATATCACTCGGTGTTAAAGGAGGTAACAGAGAGACCGACTCGCTCATTACCTTCCTGAACTCCGCCCAGTCGGCATTAAGTAAATTAAATTTTAGGAGAGGGGGATTAGGAGTGGATTTTACTTGAGAGAGCAGAGGGAATTCAATCAATATAGGGAAGTGATTGCTGCCAAAAGAAGAGTCAAGTGTACTCCAGGTGACCTGAGCTGCCAGGCAAGGGGAGCATAGCGAGAGGTCAACCAAACTAGACACCTCGTTAGGCCTCGAGCGCCTAGTAGGGGAGCCCGTGTTGAGTATGCAAAGGTTAAGGGGATGCATTAGCTCCAGCCACACTTCACCTAAAGGATCCGTTTTCCCAGAGCCCCATACACGGTGATGGCAATTAAAATCGCCCAGGATGAAAATAGGGAGGGGCAGAGATTCCAAAATAGAGGAGAGCTGAAAAAGAATGGGTTTAGTTGCATTAGCAATATAAAGGGAGACAAAGGTGTAGTTATTCACACGGGCAGCTACGATGTGAAAGTTCTCAGATGATGGAACCGTAATTTTACTAAAAGAGAGACCTTCTTTAACAAGCAACGCACAACCAGCATACCCATCTACTCTGACATCCTGTAAACAGGTAAAACCTGGAAAACGGAGGTTATAATCTGGTTTAAGCCAGATTTCTGAGAGGGCAATGATAAAAGGGCTGAATTTGTTAGTTAAGTAAATTAAATCAGATTTTTTATTTAGGATGCTCCTACAGTTCCATTGCAGAATTGACTGCGCCATTATTAAGGGAATTGAAAAGAGAGGAAAGAAGAGGGGCAATGAGGGACAACAGATCATTATTGGGGCCAGAGAACACTTTAGACAGTACTGAGAAAAGTCTGATAAGAATCGCCATCACATCTTCGGATGCAGCAGATGCATGCGGATTATTCAGCGCGGTTCCATTGGCAAACTGAGGAGAAGGCTCATTGGAAAGGCCCATATGAGCCCTTCTGTCGTAGCCAGCACGTGGAGGGGGAGGAGAACGGACTTTATAGAAAACTGTCTTTCTGAAGGAACTGCCTTTACTTCCCGGAGACGCAGAAGCTACTACATTCGCGAATGACTTCCCAAAGATTGGTTGGAGCTTATCAGCTTCCGCATATGAGATATTGTTTTCCGCCATCGCCTTTTTAATGTTACATTGGCGGATAAATTCCGGACAGGACTTGCTTTTAGCCGAGTGACCCTCCTCGCCTTCGCAGTTAATACACTTGAGAATTTCCACATTACACGTGTCACCAAAATGCTCTCCAGCACAACGAAAGCAGCGGGGAGTCGAACGGCATTTGTCCTTGGTATGTCCGAACCTGCAGCACTGGAAACATTGCACAGTGGGGAAAGTGTACACTTCAACTTTTAGGGCATTATAGCAGGCAAACACTCTCGGAGGGAGCACTTGCCCATCGAAAGTTAACACAACAGTCTCGGAAGGAATCCACTTGTACGAGCCATCTGTCAAGATGGTTTTTTTGAAATTCAGCCGTCTGGCCTTGGTTACCCGGCCACACCCTTCTGGAACTTTCACATAAGATATAATATCCTCCAGGGTCCAGCTGGCTGGGATGCCCCTGACCAGACCCATCCTGGTAACGTTAAAGGAGGGAATAGAAGCCTTTAGCTTCTTATTAACCACGGTTGGAGAAAGTAGGAACTCATTAGCGTCTGTGAAAGAGTGGAAGCTTACCGATACTCTGTTCCGGCCTAAGCCTTTAACCGAACCGTCAATCACGTTAGGGAATTCTCGGTGATGGAGGTGGAGGAATTGCCCAAAGGA
Source organism: Epinotia demarniana (assembly GCA_945867215.1). NCBI lineage: Eukaryota > Metazoa > Arthropoda > Insecta > Lepidoptera > Tortricidae > Epinotia > Epinotia demarniana. Next base: position 1,388,616 of record OX244273.1, on the reverse strand, counting down.
GACCGGATGCAAAGTGGCACCTAGAGCCTGACTGTCGTATTGAACATGGACTATGTAAGGGCCGGGATCACCGCGTTCATAACTGGTTCGTTCCGTCGACTGCAGTGATGATGATAGCCGAGGAGTAGAAGCTGGCAGGGAAGGCATCGAAGCCTGTAAATGAGCCGGAGGAGTATTCTGATCCGTATGTGTAAGAGAGGCAGCCTGAGATGAATGGACTCCTGGGGCTGACGCCTGGCCCAACTCCAACACAGAGTCCTGAGAGTCTGGTTTCGAGTCAGGTAAAATTGAAAAAGAATTACTTAGCCTGATATCGCTGGCAACCACCATTGACTTGTCCGTAGTGTCCGTTGAGGAAGAGCAAGACCGTAACGAGCGCGAGCGGGAGCTCGACCGGGACCGAGAATTAATATTTAAATCCGAACCCTTGCGTTCCATCTTGTCCGTTCTGCAACGTCGAGCAACGAGATCGCGGTCTCCAGACTGCTTGAGAGTTATATAAGCGCCGGGAGATGGAGGAACCGGAGAAGTCCAATTTGACCCCCCCGGATCCCCAGGGGAGTGATCCCCCATAAATAAACCTAATGGGTGACTCCTATAAACAAGTCACCCAGACCTAAACCTATAAATCAATATATATATATATAACGAAAACTTAGGCCAATTCTGGTCAAATCCACGTAATTCCAAGCAAATAAACCGATAATTAGAAACAATTTGGAAAAAACCGTTCTTGACGTTCCGCTGACGGATTCCCTTTTCGTGCCGATTCGTTCGTTGTTCACTAGTCGAGTTGTGAGTGACAGTTCTGACTTCTGACGTTCAGTAAGTCAAGTGCGTTTGCGAAGTTTAGTAGTTATTTAAATCGGCGTACGCACACGACACTGTTTCATAAGAGACTTATTTTTATACTTTACATACGTTACTTTACTTTACTCTGTTCGAGTCAATTCTTACATTTTGTTTAACAATTACAAAGTTGATAACGTAATAATTCGCTGAGCGGAAGTCCTTTTCTTTTATTAAATTAATTAGTCGTCCTGCACATTGTGTGTCAATGGCTGTCTTTATAAATTTGTCTATCGGATACGTTCGGAAATACGTCGCTATTGAAATGATTATAATATATTTTCGGACTTCAAAATAAAGGCCGCTCCACATTCACAGGCGTGAATCGCGGCGCAAATCGCGCGTGAACTCTTCGCTGGCTCCACATTTGCAGTGCGCAATTTATCTGGCGTTTGTAAGCTTGTGCTTTTACTGGGGCACTATACAGTACTTGTAGCTCAAGGGATTCATTTTTAATTAAATAATTCCAACAATCGTCGTACAGAGTATCAGTATACTGCTTGTTTTGGACGGCGTGACGTGACGTAATGTCAAATGTCATTCAACTAATCAACTTTCACTTGAGCGTTTTCGAGACAAATCTAAATTACTTTTTAAAAATGCAGAATACCTATTGTAGATTATTCTAAATATTCTATTTTATTTAAAATAACACTTTTTGGGGTAAAATACACACTGAGGTACTTGTTTAAGTGTGTGTGTTAATAGTATTATTAACCACTTTTCAACATTTACGCAACAAACCTATCGTCGGACGGCCAAGGAAGGTCACTAGTAAGTATGAATATGAAGTGACCTTGATTATGCCGACCGCCGTGCTTCCGACATATTACTATCTACACGGGCCGAATCACGCGCAGGCCGGCATGCAATCCTGCCGATATCGGCCCGTGATCAAACTGTCAAACGAGTTGTGCTGACAAATTGCATGCAAATCACAACCACAGTTTGTGATGGGGAATCCACATTATGTGATTTTACTCCAATTTGTCAGTACAACATGTCGAAATCATAATTGGGTGTAGCGTACAGACGTAACAACTGCATTTACAATTTCATTCGGTGTGCCCAGTTAACAGGAAGAAAGCGAAAATGGGCGCATTCAAACGGTCCTGCGAAGCGCACTGCAAGATTGTTAATAACCGATGAGATAGGGCAAGACAACACGTCTAACTGGGACGGCCGCGACATACTCTCGGTTTTTCTCGCACTATACCTCTTGTTCTAAGTGTTCTAATAAGAGAGAGACTGATAGTGCGAGAAAAATTGAGAGAGCTCGTTCGCCGGCGCGTGATAGCCGTGCAGCACACAAAAATCTAAACACACAAATAACACTAGAATATAAGTCTGTAACTAACATCTATGGATTCCGTCCGAAATAAAAAGTTTATTATTATTATTGGGCTGACAAATCATGTAATGTATATACCCCATTAGTCGCTTTGAGACACGCTTTGGAGTCTATTTTTTTCACAAGCATTATATTAGGCCTGCCTCACACTGGCGCGGCCTTAATGGGGTATAAAGATTGTACTGTAATTTTACCCCAGTTTGTCAGTACAACATGTCGAAGTCATAAGTGGGAATGGACGAAAATATCAGAAGTGCCTGATTCTTTTTTTGATGGAATGGTGGGTACACACTGAGCAAACGAACGACCAAGGAACGCGAAGCTTTTACGTGACAGCTATTTATTAGAGTGAGATACATGTGTACCCACCAATACGAATAATGGGCAATCCACATTACGTGATTTGTTAGCGTGATATTCAAACGGTCCTGCGAAGCGGACTGCAAGATTATTACTAACCGATGAGATAGGGCGAGACACCACGTCTATCATGAAACGGCCGTAGACAGCACGTCTATCATGAGACGGCCGTGACATACTCTCGATTTTTCTCGCACTATCCGTCTCTCTCTTATTAGAACACTTAGGACAAGAGGTATAGTGCGAGAAAAATCGAGAGTATGTGCATCGCAGGACCGTTTGAATCGGCAATTTTCGCCTTCTTACTGTTAACTAGCCACACTGAATGAAATTGTAATTGCAGTTGTTATGCCGCATTTATACGCTTGCGATGGCTTGGCGCGTGAGCAGGACGCAGCTATGCGTTAGAGGGAGAGGGCTATAATTCGATCTCATTCGTTTACATAGCTGCGTCCTGCTCACGCGCCAAGCCATCGCAAGCGTATAAACGCGGCATTACGTCTGTACGCTACGCCCAATTCTGACTTCGACATGTTGTACTGACAAATTGGGGTTTAATCACATAATGTGGATTGGCCATAACGTTCCTTAGCACCAGAAAAAAGGTTCTGATTTTTTTCGCTGCGCCAATAATTTTAGTTTTTCTGAAAACCGTCTGGGGATGGACTCATATTTCTGCATCCATGACTCCTCCTACTGCAGCCAAATAAGTTTTCTAGCGGATTCTGGTTGTTATGCCTCATCCATATCGATTGAATGCAATTTTTTTAGGGCTTACAGTGTTAAATATTAAAACAACATTCTTTAATATATATTTTTTAAATTTCATTTAAATTAATTTGAATGAAATTTGTAAGAACTAAACCACTTGGCTGCTCATGCAAATTCCTTGGTCCAAATTATGATTTTCTTGCAATTTGTCAGGACAACTCGTTGGACAGTTGGATCAGCATCGCAACATGCCTCCAGACGATAGCAATTAGTACTTAAGCCCTTTTCGAACGTGGTAGATTAAAACACCCAAATTAAGGGGTTTTAACTTAAAATAAAATGAAAAAGTACGTGCAAATAAATGATATCAATATTATTTTTATTAATAATAATTTTAAGTATGAATTTTTGAAATTGGTCAATTAAATCCAGATATTACATTCAAACTTACAAAGCTACAATCTCGGTTTTTTCGTTTATATAATATTACTAGCTGCCCACGCAGTTAGGGTAGCAGCAAAGAGGAAAAGTCTGCGAGGTTGCAGCTAACCAAGTTTGTGTTTTGGGTGATAACCTTATAAAAAAAATGTCACTTGTGTTAGTTTCTGGAAGGTTATAGGCTATATTATATACCCGCGAAGCTGCGCGTGCAGCTAGTTTATGTATTAAAATGATGTTATTTCTAGGTGAAAGTAATCAAACAAAAGTCTGCTGCCACAACCATTTATTCACTGACATCCCTTTGCATCATTCCACTTTAAACTATACTTTCACCGAGTCTTAATATTAAATCACATTCTACAAAGTGGTTTCGATGTGCGCAATTAGCCCTATTTACACAAAGCAAACTACACTGGTTGCTCCCCTAAGGGCTCTCAACACCTGGTTCAACGCGCAGGGCCGAGCCGCTATGCTATCGCCGAGCACCAGTCTTCAACCATTCCAGTCTATAACAGCCGGATTCCAAATAAAATAAGAACCGTATCTGGACACCTCCTAAAACAGATATTATTCGTGGTTAATTAAGTTAGAGCGGGTCGCCCAAGAAGATCATACTAGTGCGTTTGACGCACACATGGCAAGCTGTACACCACATACCCAGAGAGAAATTGCTGGCCCGCTAGAAGACCTCTCTGTAACTAGCCCCGCTGTCAATCTCCAGAGAGGTGTCCCGTCTCTTCAAACAAGGCTACTAGGCCCCCAGCTTCATGAACGTCTGTAATTACTGTATGTGTTAGCAAAATTACAATAAACATATATTAAAAACAGTATGTTGTTGGCAAGTGGCTAGCTGCCATTGGTTCTCGGTTCATATATTACAGAAAAGCCTGACAGGGCCACTATATGCGTACAATATAGTACTTTAGGATGGATAAAGGTCAATTATATGTAGGTACATTGTATATTATTACTGTACAAAATACTTTTTTATTTTTGCCACTGTTTAAGCATCGGGGGTTACTTCCCTGCCTATGAAGCTGAAGGTTCTGGTTTTGAATCCCGGTAAGGGAAAATATTTGTGTAATGAGCATGAATAGTTCTTTATGAGTATTGGACATTTTCTATGTATTTAAGTTATAATATCTATTCAATATATTAAATACTAGCTTCTGCCCGCGACTCCCTCCGCGTGGAACTCGTTTACATCACAGCTCCATACAAACTTTCACTTCCCCATTTCACCCCCTTAGGCAATGATTTCGGGGATAAAAACTATCCTATGTCCTTCCCCGAGACTCAAACTATCTCTATACCAAATTTCACCTCAATTGAATTAGCGGTTTAGCGTGAACAGGTAACAGACAGACAGACACACTTTCGCTTTTATAATATTAGTATTGAAGTATGGATGGACGGTACGGATACAGTATGGATAATGCAGTCTAGTACCCGGTCATAACTCTAGCCATATTGAGCTTACTATGGGGGTTGGATCAAAGCACGGTTATCACAAAAACGCGCGAGCTGTATAATAGTTGATTGTAAATACTTTGGGATGCTCAAATACGCCGAAAAAGTTGTCCAAGAAGCAATTCCAAAGTAGCCATAACACTAATAAGTAATAATAACAAAATCGCGAACAATTGCACAATTCCGTGTTTGACAGAGACAACAGTCAAGTGACAGTCATTCGCACAGACTAATAAGCGATACTGTCTTCCGTAATGGCATCTCATTTCGATCTCCCAAAAGATATTCCCAAAAGAATTTAGTAAATTAAATAAAAGAGCACTTTCTCAATCTTTAAGACGTGGATTGTCGAAATCGTCTCGAATCTCGTCAAAAAACTATATCTGGCCAAATAATACTTATTATCGATAAAATATTTACACATGCGGAAAAGTCAATCCCTAGCTCACCTGTTGGCCGGGCGTCTTCACGGGACGCTGTCATAGTGACGTTTGAGTTAGTGAATAAGGGTTTTTATTCACGACGTCCTGACAGGGTGATGTCAAGGGGCGCCGGCCTATAAACTAACGTCCGTCGGTTAGACGAACGTTGGTTGATTCGCCTATAGTAGACAAATTACGCAATTAATTTGGATAAAATGGATATCATGAGGTTCTGTATAAAATATTTGCTTGGTTTAATGCCATTCCAGCAGTTAAATCCGTTGCTTCGGCGAGATAAAAGAGAAAACGTTAGTGAATGCCGATATACCGTCCAAGCTAACGTCGCCACAGGTGAGAACGCGTTTTCACCTACGTCTCGAGATAAACGCTGCTTAAAGAATTGCTATGCAGAGTCATCTGACGAAACATTTGAACGCAAACTGAGAAACTTTTTATTGAAAAACGCATTATATTCGGTAAAGGAATTTATGGACATTAAACATTAATATTATCACTGTTTTTGACATCGTAAATTATATCGTTATTTGTATTTTTATTTTTCGTTTATTAATGTATATTCTGTTATCTGACGATCCTTATGTGATATCTTCGTAATTTATTTACTGTGACTATAATTTGAATTTTATTGACATTTTATTACAATACTTAATTCTCTTTGACGATCATAATATAAATTCATATAGATTAAGCTAGCTTTAATTTATATTGTAAATTGTATATTATGAAATAAATAAATCTAAATCTAAATCTATTACTTATTGTGTTAGATAATTATTATTTTATGGTAAGTTTTTTTTTTGTGAATTACCGTTTGACATGTAAAAGTGCCCTTGTGGCCTATTTGCAGAATAAATGATTTGTACGCGCGCGCGTGCGTGCGTGCGTGCGTGCGTGCGTGCGTGCGTGCGTGCGTGCGTGCGTGCGTGCGTGCGTGCGTGCGTGCGTGCGTGCGTGCGTGCGTGCGTGCGTGCGTGCGTGCGTGCGTGCGTGCGTGCGTGCGTGCGTGCGTGCGTGCGTGCGTGCGTGCGTGCGTGCGTGCGTGCGTGCGTGCGTGCGTGTGTGTGTGTGTGTGTGTGAGAGAGAGATAAATATAGGTAGTTAAGTTGAAGGATTTAAGTGTGTTGTGGGCGATGGGCTAGCAACCTATCACTCTGATGTCACATTTTGTCGATCTTTTATACTAAAAGTGGCACTGGAACATAAGTTTCATGTGCTCTGACTACCCCTTTTGGGAATAATGGCGTGAATCTATGAATTTATGATGAGAAATTTTCAATTTACAAGGTGCGTTGCTTCGTAGACTGAACGTATTCATTCAACCTTATAGGTTTTCCATTTGAACAATAAGAGGTGGCTATTTTGTTATGTTCTTTCAAAGAATGTTCGGTTCAAAACGGAGAATTTCAATCGCCTCTCTCGCTCGTTCTATTACTCTGTCTTTATTGTTAATATTATTATTTATAGCGTATATTTTAAATTGTCTTGAGCGCTGGAATGGGCTTATATCATCAAAATGAATTTAATACAATACATGCGCAGCAAAATCCGTTTTTTTTTATTCGACCGCTTTAGCCTAGTTGGTAGTGACCCTGCCTACGAAGCAAGAGGTCCTGGGTTCGAATCCCGGTAAGGGCATCTATTTGTGTGATGAGCACGAATATTTGTTCCTGAGTCATGGATGTTTTCTATGTATTTAAGTACTCTCAGAGAGGTGTTAGGACGGTGCCGAGAGAGAGGTCTGGATCTAAATCCAACTAAAACGAAGCTGGTGTTATTCACCAACAAAAGGAAGAAGGAGAACATGAAACCAATAGAGATACAACAGAAAGAACTGGACATGGTTAAGGAGGTGAAATATCTAGGAGTGACACTGGACAGCACTCTCAGATATAAGACCCACATCAAGGAGCAATCGGCGAAGGCCGTTAGAACACTATACCAATGCAAAAGGGCGGTGGGAAGAAGATGGGGACTGAGACCCGAAATGATCAATTGGATCTACAGGGCAATCATTCTACCCAGAGTACTATACGGAGCCGTGGTTTGGTGGCATAGGACCCGTATAAAAGAATATGAAAAAGAACTAACCAAGGTGCAGAGACTAGCGTGTCTGATGGTGACGGGGGCTATGAGAACGACCCCGACTCAGGCCATGGAAATACTGCTAGGCATGAAGACAATGCGAATTGAAGTGGAGAAGAGGCCCATGGAACAGTGGTACAGGATGAAAGCATGCAAATAATGGAGAGGAAGCTGTGTGGATAAAAGGCACGCGCTGATACAGGAGGAGGCGCTATCGAAGCTACAAATGCTGATAGCCAATAACGACCTCATAAAGAGGCAGGAGATATTTGATAAAAAGTATAAAATACATATAGGAGATAGAGACAACTGGAAGGTAGACGTGGAACACCCAATGACGATCTGCTTCACAGATGGATCAAGAAGGAAATCAACCAAGCTACCGGGAGCGGGCATAGTTATACCCAAACTGCGTGAGAAAGTATCTATCCCACTAGGGAGGTACGCCAGCGTTTTCCAGGCAGAGGTGTGCGCAATAATGAGGTGCGCACAGATTATAAAGGAGACAACGCAGCAGACTGGAAGGGTAGTGATCTATACGGACAGTCAGGCAGCACTGAAGGCACTAGGAAAGGCAACGGTAACATCCGCCTTGGTAAGAGAATGCAAGAAGGAGCTCAATAAGATAGGAGCATACCCGGGTGTGACAGTAGCATGGGTGCCGGGACATCAGGGGATAGCGGGTAACGAGAGCGCGGATGAACTGGCGAGGGAGGGATCGGGCAAGGAATTTATAGGCCCGGAGCCGGTCCTTCCCTTCTCGGCTCAAGTCACAAAGGGGGTCATAGAAAGGCTAAAAGAGCAAGAAGGGGAGAGTGAATGGAGGGAAGCAACTGGATGTAGACAGGCAAAGATGATGATAGGAGGTATGGATCACAGAAGAACCAGGTATCTGCTAAAACTGGGTAAGAATAATCTGAGGTTGCTGACAGGTATCGTAACTGGTCACAATACTCTGAATAGACATTTGAAGGTAATAGGTATTAGCAGCGACGCTTCCTGACCACACTGTGGGGAGGAAGAAACTAGTAAGCATGTATTAGCGGAATGTATCATGTACGCGGCACCGCGGTATGATACATTCGGTAAAGATGTGTTAGAGGAGAGGGAATTGAGGGACGTCAGCCTTAAAGATGTCCTTCTGTTCTGGAGGAAAACAAGAAGAATGGAAGAGGTTGTAGTGGGAACGCCGCCGGGACAGTAACCTGAGGCTCCAAACCAAGGGAATGGGGCTGAATGAACGCAAAGACCGATCGACAGCCCGCCTGTTTCCGGCCAGGCGTCCCTTCACAACATCAACATCAACATGTATTTAAGTATTTATTTATCTATATAAGTATGTTTATCGTCGTCTAGTACCCATAGTAGGTACAAGCTTTGCTTAGTTTGAGACTAGGTCGATTTGTGTAAGATTGTCCCCTAATATACATATATTTTTAATTATTTTATCAGACTATTCGTAGCGCTGCGCTACGCCGTAGCCGTAGCAGGCATTTCGTGATTTGGAGCGAAAAATTGGCGTAACGTTCGAAGCGATATCGCGTCAATTGCAGTGAAGGGGTTACTGCGAAATAAGCTACGGTAGCCCAGTGGTTCAGGCGTGCAGCTGTCATGCGGCGGTCGTGGGTTCGAATCGCGGCTCTCGTACCATTGTTAGCTTTTCGGTGAAAGAGAACATCGTCAGGAAACCGGAAATAAGGTCTAGTTTTCCCTCTGGGTTGGAAGGTCAGATTGCAGTCGCTTTCGTAAAACTAGTGCCTATGCCAAATCTTGGGATAAGGTGTCAGAGCGGAGCCCAAGCTCCTTTAGGGCACAACCGGGAATAACGCTAGGAGGATGATGTATAAGTTTACTGTCTCAGTTTTCTAGCAAATACTTCCTATTTAAACATAAAGGTAACTTAAAAATAGCAGAAATAACAATGTTAGTCTGATGAAATTTGTAATCATTTCATTAATTCCAATTAAATCCAATTATACACAAGTCTTGTCAAAATTAAAAATGGGACTAGCGATACATTTGGGAGATAATGATTTCTATAGGATACCAGATACACTACCTACCGACCAAATCTTTAAGAGATGCAGGTTATTATTCTGATTTATGTTACTTATAATAAACTTCCTTTGGATTCTGGACCTATATGCTACAACTAGCTTACATCCCAACCTTTCTATATAACTAACTAGGCTGCCACGACAACCCAAAATTAGTCTAGGCCTCCGACACAAGAGTACGCCACCTTGCTACGCACTAATGCGGCTCACCCCTCCGGTCACCCGTCACGAAACTAGACCTCTACCTACGCTTAATTGCTTCGCATCGCGGTGTCAACATATATTTGTGAGTGAGTGTTGAGGTGAGCTTTAAACAAGTTACAGAATAGGGGGGCTGCTCAATATCTTGCCAGCTAGCGTCAGCCCCGAGTTCGCGCAAATCCGCCTCATCATATCCTTCCAGCGATATTTCGGACCGACAGGTCATCGAACAACCACTATATAAGTCATGCATATTATACTTTCGAGAAGTTCTCCATTTGAAACTTATAGGGCATTAAACTTGTCCATCCGATTCGTTTATATATATTCCTTTTTATGTCAGGTAAGTAATAGCTACTGAAACGCATTAGTAAAAGATTGAGCAAGTATTACTACAAGTTCACAAATACTGTATGGTAAAATAACCCCCTCAACGAAGCTTTCGATGTGGAATCTACGAGGTAAGGATGGAAGCCCCTAGGATTAAGAAAGAACAAAATATGTATATCCATACCAATATTATAAATATAAAAGTATGCCTGTATGTTACTGTTATTTGGTTTAGAGATAGTTTTAGTCCTGGGGAATGACATAGGGTAGCTGTTATCTCGAAAATCATCCCCTAAAAGGGTTGAATCGGGGGTGAAAGTTTGTATGGAGCTACGATATAAAGTTTATAACATACTAGCTTCTGCCCGCGACTCCGTCCGCGTGTAACTCGGTTATATCGTAGATCCATACAAACTTTCACCCCCCATTTCACCCTCTCAGGGGGTGATTTCCGGGATAAAAACTATCCTTTAACGTTCCCCAGGACTCAAAATATCAGCGGTTTAAGCGTGAAGAGGGTTACCTCGTCACGCTTAAACCGAGACAGACAGACACACTTTCGCATTTATAATATTAGTATGGATGACATGAATTTTAAGTCGCTTTATCAGCAAGGTGCTTTGAACGGAAGAAAACTGTCTCAACCGACAGCTTCATTGATTGGACTAGATCTTCACGATATCTCAAGTGGAAACAGACGCCGCGAAATAAACTTTACGAGCGGTTTTCATGAAAAGTCGAAACTCTTATCATAATATACTGAATTTCGTAACCGTATACAAACTTGCTTTCAGCGAACCAGACTAAGACACCATCAACACAACGGAGCTTGACGCCATGCGATGACGCGAGTTCTGCGTCACGAGCAAAAAATATCCCTTCATTCATGATATAGTCGTTCTTAAAAGCGGGACTTACTCACACAGTCATTAGGGGTAGATAGTTTACCTCATCTCCCCGAGTTAGTGCACTGCATTAGCTCTAAAGGCCTTAACTTGGAGACGAATATCCAGTGAAATGCATAACGGTTCTCAAACCATTGAAGTTTACACTGGAAGTGTCTAGGAGAAGTAACTGCTCTACAACAACCTTTTATAACTTCATAATTTTCTTGCAAAATGATGAATGCTAGAATGTAATTGTTTGGGCGTTCTCATCTTTATGTTACCGGTTGCATTCTGATGGAGCTCGAGGCCTGCTCGCAACCCAATCCTAAGATTGACGTAGGCACTAATTATTTCAGAAAGCGAATGACCTTCCCCGACAGGTAATTAGTTTCCTACTCGCTCTACGTTGTGCCAGGCCTGTTAAAGATCTAAAGATAAACCCGGCTTTCGCACACCTCCGAGGTGTCAACAGGCCCGATCGATCTAGGAGCGAAAGGGCACGCTGTGCCTACGGCGAACGCGTGCGTACGGGGTGACATGATTTTAATTGTCTAGCTATCCAACATGGGTTTGTTAGACAGAGATCTGTAGGTACTGTATAATATAGCGATCCACGCCGTGGCCGGCGATGGCGACCTTAGCAGGGCGGCTCACTCCGTATAATTTCATCACGACGTTCCAAATACATGCCTACCGGCTCTAACCGGCATGTTAGCGCTGCTACGGCACGTACGCGTTCCATCGCAGCGCGTTGCATGCGATAGAAAGGGATGGCCACGTTCAGGCTAGTTCGGCGTACCTAAACAAGGGATTTGACTACATATTAATTATTCTGTGACCCTACTACAAGACCCTATTGGCGGGCGTGAGCCCTGATGTGGCTTGCGAAGACGAACTTACTCTTAAACACTCTGTCGCTCAGTAGAGCTGACCGGAGCTGTACTGTACATAAGTACTGTTGTGTTCTGTGTCTACACCAGCGGTTTCCCGAACGAAACGTCACACACTGCATGAATTCCCCGGACCTTTATCCCATGGAAACGCGGGAACTAAAAATAACCATGATTCCTGCGAGGCCCGCTGGAACTGGTAGAAATCTCGTCATAACTAGAATGACGATTGATAATTAAAACTGTTTGGCGTAAGGGCGACTTGTGCGCTTATATAGGGTCGCGGGAAGGCTCTGCCGTCTGTACCGTTTGCAGCTGCCGACCGGACGGACGCTCGCGACCGCGACCAGCCATCGCGCGAATCGCGTGAAAAAGAAAAATAAAAACAAACGAATTAGAACAAAAGTTTTGTTGTTTTTGTGACTTGAGTGTCTGTGCAGTGAGTTTTCGATGCGGAAATAATTGTTTGAACAAAGACGGTTTGAGGTGAGTTGTGATTGTTTGATTTTCATTATCTTGCGGTTGTGTCGCTATTTGCTCGCTTCTGAGTTTTAACGAGATATTAACAAAGTAAACCTTCAAGATAAACGGTAACGGCGACGGTGTTCATTTGACTTGATTATATACTATGAAAGTCTAAAATTGCGATCACTTGATTTCGGATTTATAAAAGGTAGCCTAAATAGCTTTATCTTTTCTATCAATGCAGCCCATACTTTGCTTGGCAACCTCAGCTGCTACAATCAGTTGGGGGCTGTGTGAAGTTGTGGATGCCACAGGCGGGTATAGCTAATCTACATTTGTCATCACAAATGCGACATTTGTCATTACGAGCTGTCAAAATACAATGTTGAATTGCGCCACCGTCATTAGACTCCTTTTAATGGACTTAAAATGTTTGTACATTTCATGGAAACATTAATTTCATACATAGAAAAAATGTGTCTGAATATTTCAAACGGGAAAAATTAAAATTAAACCCAGTGTAATAATCCATTACATTCGAACCACATTCAATTTTATTGAATAAAGTAAACAAATGAACATCGGAACCTTGAAAACATACCTACCTTCATTTGGCAAAACTCGAACAAAAACAAATACAAGTAAGCGGGTTAGGTGAATAAATAGGTAGATAATTAACCAAACAATTGCTTTTTTTAATTACTTTTTAAACAAATCTAAATATAACTAACGAATTTCACGAGAATTAGTGAGAAATGCGACCCATAGAGGAGAATACTTAGAGGACATACCAAAGAATGTTGCGTTATTTATACTTTTACATCATATAATTATACTTTTCGATCAATTTAATATACACCTCGTGTTATCACTTTTCCCGTCTGAGAACATTGAGACTTCACAAGGTAAATTACAATGAGCGCTTGACATTGGATCGATAAGAAACTCGCGTTTCGTATTCCAAAGTTATATGATTGTGTGTCGCTCTCCCGTTCATACACGTTACCACGACGCCTGTGGGAGCGAGTTAATAACAAATTGGGATGAACTACAGCAACATTCAAATAAACGTACTAGGTACCTAATAGCAAATACGCCAGCCAAAAATACGCTTGTAATTGACAATCAAATGTATTAAAGTGCAACTATCAAACGCCAAATGCCGGTATGGTTCAGATTATGTGACCGACTTTTTATAAAACTGTCATTGGAATCGAAATCTTCTCCCTTGGACAATAGAGTTGCTTTTTTAATGGTCTACTGTGATGCAACTCGGCCAACTCAAATTATCTCAAGTATAAGTATAAGGAAGTTTTACATCGATAACTAATGCTTAGAAAGATTCAGTAACATTGCATTGTATAAGATAACATAGAGTAGTGTTATCAATGATTAGTACAATTACTGATAGATCACTCTTAAAAGGGAAGAATACCTTTGGAATACTATTAAGTATGTACGTACCGTCCATACACAAATAGAAAACGATTTCCCACTTCTAAATATTTTCCAATCTGAATATTTTTTATAACGTTATTGACACATGGAAAATGGGTTATTTTAATAAGCGAAACCGCAGATCAAATAATATAAGTAATGATGGTATACTGGAAAGTACAGTCGACAATAAAAGGTTGTACTTATTAAAAATTAAAATTCTGAACGAAACTTACTAACCACCACTTCAAAGAAATGTGACCTATCCTATTAGGTACCTAACCCTGGGTTCTTGGTTGCGAACGTGTTAACCGACGTAACCCCATTGAATTTGTGCTCGTTAGAATCCTTTCAATGACTAAGTAGTTGATTATGGTATTACTGAACAGTACAGTCGACAATAAAAGCTTGTATTAAAACGGAAAATGTTGAGCGAAACTTCACTTCAAAGAGATGTGACCTTTATACTTCAGTTTCTATTATCCATTGAACACTTATGCGCAGGGTAACCCTGAAGTGTCAAACGCCCGGGGGCGATTGGCGACGCGACGGCGATCTCAGCCCCCCTATTCTGTAGCTTGTTTTAAGCTCACCTCAACGCTCAGCCACAAATATATCTTGACACCGCGATGCGTAGTAACGAAGCGTAGGCAGAGGTCTAGGTTCGTGACGGGTGACCGGCGGGGTGAGCCGCATTAGCGCGTAGCGAATAACAGCCCAAGTCGCCCAAGTGGTACTGTACGCTTACCATGAGTTTGACAATGACGGCTTACGCTAACGAGTATCGAGTTTTCTATCTGTGCATCTCTATTGCACTTTGTCAGTACGAGCGGGATGCACAGATAGAAAACTCGATACTCGTTAGCGTAAGCCGTCATTGTCAAACTCATGGTAAGCGTAGATATCGCAGTCGCGACGCCAATCGCTCGGCACGGCCTGTAGCCCAAGCACTTTATTTTCATTAGTATGGAAAAAAATTGAAATTTGGAAATAATTCATAACAGCAGCTTTTTTGTGTGTAGCTGATATATTATCATTTTAGTAATTACGTAGACTCAAAATCCACCAAAATATTAGTCATCAAAAAAATCGATATTTAACCAATTCCTGAAAAAAGAGGAAAAATATTAATAGATATTTTAATTTATGTTTTGGTTAATTTACAGGAGCTCTTCAAGAATAATAAATAAATCACACAAAAAACATAATGGACGAGTCATTTATTTTTATATATTTACTTCCCGATGGAAATTTTGGTGGATTCTTGGATAAGGCATCTTAGAATAACATTTGAAAATTAAACAAACAAAAAAAACGCGGTTATAAATTAATGTTTAAAAAAAAACGTAACTTTTCTGGGGTACTGGCGATTTGGAGTGGCAGTAGCGAGGCGTCCATATAACCTATTTCCATCAGCTAAAACAATGAGCAATTTCGTACAGATCTAAGCAAAACTAAGCCACAGTAGTTCCAGCGTGGATACCGATATGTTTCAATGGCACCAGGCCCCTTTATTTCAACAACTTGACAATTGTCACCAGAAAACGACAATTCTCCGTACATTGCTGGTTCCACAAATAACCTACCGAACCCTTAACTTCTAGAATGAGCAAACTATGGCGAATTGTCATTGTTAGGTGACAATTGTCAAGTTGGTGAAATAGGGGTCAGAGGGTAACCTTAAAGGTGTAGTACCATCCATCGCGACCGATTGCAGCCACGATGCTCCGAATTACACCTTTTCAGTGGTCGATATCGCCCGCATGCGGGGTGCGGGAGATTTCCAAAACGCATGGGCGGGGAACCGTTTTCAGTGATCGGCAGCGGCGGGCAGCAGGCGTAGAATTCTATTACATGCAAATGAATTTGAACCGTATAAACAGTAGTTAAATTTCATATTTGAATGCATCGTGCATCCACTGCGAGGCGGCAGCTAGTCAGCTACCAACGCGGTCGGTGGGGATTGTAATCAAATATAAATTGCATCTGCTGTATAGACGGTTCAAATTCCTTTGCATGTAATAGAATGCGCTACGGCCCGGCCCGTTCGGTGAGAATCTTACAGTATAAGACATGTGACCCTCTCGCACTCGTATAATACTTGTCGGATCGTGACGACATCCACAGCCGATGGTGATAAAATGGCACCAATGCTGCCGCAAGGGGTCCCACGTCACCGTGCTACATCTCGATGCTCGTGTCTCGGTCATCGCCTGCGCGAACACCAAACCGCATCATGCAGCGCGCAGACCACATTGTAAATAATACGAGCCATATTGACTACCCGGAACACCTGTGTATTGTTATATGATGATCGTGAATATCGCGTGATCACTTTAACTGAGAGTGCTAGATGTTTTATCCATTGTTTTATCAATATAAACTGAAGTTTAACAGAATAGGTATGTGGGCCTTTTTATTTTTCGTTGCAATAAGCCGCTAGCCAACCGCGTATGTTTACCTACGCTTCTGATAATTTGATGATTGGTACAATTCGTTGAATAAGCGAACGAAGAGAACGAAGGTGTCCGTTTAAACGCCCAAAAATCTTTCGTAGGGTCACAAATCAGTTATTCGTATAGTTAAATATAGTACCTATAGTATAGTAAAATAAATGAACTTTTTTTAAATACCTGCATGCGATATTTTAATTAAAGTACTACTAGCGCCACTAGTAGGTAAGTACATATCTTTAGTGAGATCACTATCATCATCATCATAATTTTTGTGTCCTAAACGACCCCGGTGTACAGCTACACTTTGTCACCTAATCCCAAGATTTGTGGGCACTAGTTTTAAGAAAGTGACCGCCATCTGACGTTCCAAGCAGGAGGACCAAGGTCCTCAAGGTTAGGTCCCAAGGGACCTTGTTGCGATTAGACCGGTTCGCTCGTGACGTTTTCCTTCGCCGAAAACCGAAACCGAATTATTAAGGTACTATTATGTCATAATCATTAAACTATTAACTCGTCACGTGTCACGAGTAGGTAGTTAATAGCTTATGTATTCAAGTGTACTTTTAGATGTAGACGGAGATAGTACGCTTATTATCCACCTAAATGACACACACTCATTAGAAATATTACCTTAATGTCTAGGATTAAATGAGTATTACATTTAATGTATATACAAATGAAATGTATTGTAAATGTACAAACTGTACGCGATATGACAAAAATCTTTGGTCTTAGATACTCATTTATTAATTTAATGCAGAAATCATGGTTACAAAGGTGTTACACACAAGATAAATTAATACTTGGTAGCCCTGTAAGGGCGTAGCATAATTTATAATTCGCAAAAGTACTTAAAACCAGTGTATTGCCAGTGTTGACTTATGGCACTGAAACGTGGTCGCTTACTATGGGCCTCATAAGAAGGCTCAAAGTCACCCAAAGGGCTGTGGAGAGGGCTGTGTTGGCTATCTGCGTGATTGCATCAGAAATGAGGCTATCCGCAGCAGACCCAATAAGGTAACCGATATAGCCCTCCGAATGGCTAAACTTACCTCTAGTAGCAGTAGTCCGGTTGTTTGTCCGGTTGACCGAACTAGTGCAACTTTTCAGTAGCAGTACCTAGTTCGGTTGAAATATAGTACCGAACTACCGATACTCTTTAGTAGCAACAATTAATATGAGGAAGTGAAAAAACACATTTTCGGTTTTGGCGCTTCGCCGGCAGCTACCGCGGCACGCTCGCTTCGCTCGCTCGGCTCGCGCTGTAGGGTCGCAGTACGTCTAACACTCCTCCTCGCTTCGCTCGTCGTCGTACCTACACCGACCTTACTTACGCGTTAATTTTTTTTATTACAAACCGAGCTGTTGCTACTAAAGAGTATCGGTAGTTCGGTACTATATTTCAACCGAACTAGGTACTGCTACTGAAAAGTTGCACTAGTTCGGTCAACCGGACAAACAACCGGACTACTGCTACTATAGAGGTAAACTTAAGTGGCAGTGGGTGGGGCACATAGCACGTAGAACCGATGGCCGTTGGGGCGGAAAGGTTCTCGAGTGGCGACCACGTACCGGAAGGCGCGGCGTGGGTAGGGCCCCCACAAGGTGGAATGATGACCTGGTAAAGGTTGCGGGAGTCCGCTGGATGCGGGCGCAGGACCAGTCACTTTGGCTCGCCTTGGGGGAGGCCTATGTCTAGCAGTGGACGTCTTTCGGCTGATATGATGATGATGATGACTTAAAACCTACCTATCCTACATTTAGAATTCTATATTATTATAAATGCATGAATGAAGCGTAAGAAGCTTTTACAAGATTGAACTTAGAGCACAGATTGCCTGTGTTGCTTGACGGACTAGCATCCCTAAGTTCGTATAGTGCCCAGCTAGCACGATAGCTTTTATCGTCACGTTTTACGGCGAAATGCACTGAAACGACACGTTACGTGACGATAAAACCTATAGGGCCTCTGGTATCCGTACAGGTACAGTCGATGACTAAAAAAAAGAAAAGAAAAACATATTTATTTTGTCGATAAAGGAATATGGTTGGAAGGTAGAAACACAGCGAAAAGGTTTTTCACCTACAGGTACAGTGACAACCCTTTTCGCGGTGTTTCATTTAACGACTGTACTGTGAAAAAACTTTTCTACGTGCCAGTGGAAATTCAATTTTAAGTCAGTGCTATAAAGATTTTACAGGGAAAAACTTCCCCCACTTTATTTGGGCACATACGATTATATACATTATGTTATACAATACGTCAATGTCAACAGGAGTTAGGCGCGGCCGCGGTTTAATTGAGCTGGGACCCATATCGCTAATGAATCTACTTTAATTACTAAATTTTGTGAAGGAGCTATGACAACAGACACTTAAGTACCTATTAATATTATTCTCAAAAATAAAGATTATAAAATTGTCAAAAACAAATGTCTCTTCCGTGGTCAAAAGTTAGTTTATCGTATACAGATATAATTCTGTACTTATTGTACTACGTGTAGGGTAGACGACTATAAAGTGCATATAGTAGGGCAGTTTCAGGTGATAATGTGGACATGCTGGACAAAAGCACCAAATTTTATTCAGGTTCTTGTTTTTTTATTTACTTATTTGTTTTGACTCACCAACAATTGTTTACACTGTTTACACTAACAAAATTATATTAACTAGGTACTATTGATAAGTGTAACAATCACTTAAAGATAAACACCGCATGCACTATAAGTATACAAAAAAATAGCAAATCAAAGCCTTAGCATTAACAAATCAAAATTATACACAGGTTTTCCTCAACTTATTAGTATTATATAACTAAATAATTTTAAACTATTTTCTGTTCATCACTCACTTTCGAATAAATTATTAGACCGTATTTTAAATTTCATGATAGAGTCGGAGAAAACATCAGATATGTGACTGCATTTGTTAATCGCTTTACACAGCCTTGGAATAGGCGAGTAGCTGCCGAGAACAGTCCTTCTGAGCGTTGGGCAGAGTGGTGTAATAGGTTTGCGAGGAGTTCGAAAAGAGCGAAGGTCTAATACGAGTAGTTGCGGACTATCTATATGATTGTTTACGAGCTTATATGAGAAAATTACGTCCGTAATTTTCCTCCTCGTTTCTAGTGATCTTAACCCGAACTTCTTTAAACCTTGTGTGTAAGAATACGATTTAAATTTGCCAGCAGAAAAACTCAAATGCCGAACAAACCTTTTCTGCACACGCTCTAGTCGCAGTGAGTGAGTGGCATAGTGCGGCCGCCAGACCACACTACAGTACTCCAGAATACTCCTTCTTTTTAGACACTTTGTGACAGTTTGTGATTCTACGTTATTTAGAACTCGAGATATTGATGATATACGAATAATCCAAAATTGCCGCCATATATTATAATTAAATTAAAATTATAATTAAAGATTGCCGACGGAGGAGTTGGTTCCTATCAAAAACTTAAAGCTGTGGACCTAACAAGAGCCTGAACAAAATTGGTGCTTTTGGCCAGCGTGTCCACATTTACGACAATTTGTTCGAGCACTCAGCCCCACTAATATATAGACACTTAAATACAAAGAAAACATCTCTGGAATTTTACCGGAATTCGAACCAGGTACCCTATACAGATAGTTTTTCCTCACGAATAAGTTTCTGACAAAAATCATTATTAGTAGAAGCTTTTATAGCGAACTGTACTACTCATTGAGACGATATTATCGCGCCGAGACGTAACGGGGTTACGTCGATTAAGTACTGAATTCCCATGGTCATCTTCTGTCTCCGTCATCAGATCAGCCCGGGGGTACTGTAATATTATAACTTGGTGCTATTAATAAAGTATACAATTGTATATCTATTGAATTGTCATCCAAGCTATACTTATACCCAAAATTTCAGCTGAGGTAACTGATTCAAAATTCGGTTCCAAGATTTGTCTCACACTAACAAACGAACTAACCCCGTATCATGGTCGGCCTTATCACACGATGAGTAATAGTAGGATAGCGTTCGTCACTGGCTGACACCGTTTTCGATAGAACGAGACGAGGCTCCTATCTTGTCACTTATCGCGTGAAAAATAGCATAAATTTTCTCCATCTAGCATAGAACATAGCAACAGTAAACAACCAAGCGTTTCGTGGAAAGCGGCGACTTATTTACCGGCTGAACCCAGGGCGACGCCCAGCGGCCGCAGCGCATCGATTTACTGCAGTAAACTATGTGTTGTTATTGCGATCCATCTAGTCTACAAGTTGTTATTGCGTTACTATGTTCTCTGTTTTTTAATTTTACTTAGAAATATAGCAAGTCGTTGTGACAAATTGCAGATTTGAGATAGCCTTATTTATTTCCCTAATTCCCCGCCACGATACAAGCCAAAAGTTTTGCCCCATACGCCAACTGTCACAGACGTCAAATGCAAAATTAAACCTCATGCCAACGCACGTCAGTAGCTATTTGACTGAAGAAACTGACTAGATATGAAGTCGTTGGTGTGTGGGGCACGAAATGTGCGGACTTCGTATCAATTCAATGGCGGTGGAAAGGTTAAGTATTTTCAAGTATATAAAGCCAAACGGCCTCCATTTTCATCGTAAAATTCAGATTATCAAGGCGTTGCTCATCCAAACTTGGCCATGATGAACTTATGCGATTGCACGTACAATCCAAACCAGGTACCAACCTTAATTTAACGAACTCATTAATATATATCGTTTGTAAACTGTAATCAAACTTGACCTTGGCCCTTGACTTACTGTTAGTGAGCTACCAACTGTGTCCTGCAGCCCCGAGCCTCGCCCTTCCATCAACAGGTTATATCTATACAGTGTATGTCTTATATTTTGGGAATAAGATTGAAATTCGTGTAAATATTTACAGAACACATGCACCTGTTGAGCCTTTGTTATGATTCAAATGATGAACAGCCTTAAGTGGTTCCGAAATATTCTACTGCGGAATAGTGGCGGAATCTTAGCGGAATAGTACGGAATGTTGAATCCCAAGGGTTAAGGAAAAATTATAAAATAATATGAACACGCCAACTTGAGGCTCTTGAAGTAGATTAGATTTAGTATTTTAGACACCAAGTGCAAAATCCAACAAAATACTATAAATACATACATACATACATACATAAATACATATAATCACGCCTTTATCCCTAAAAGGGTTAGGCAGAGCACATGAAACTTTTGTTCCAGTGCCACTTTTAGCATAAATATGGGTATAAAAGATCGACAAAATGTGACATTGCAGTGACAGGTTGCTAGCCCATCGCCCACAACACACTTCAACCCTGTTACCTTAGTCGACTCTTACGACACCCACAGGAGGAAAGGGGGTGGTGCTATTCTAACCCGACACCACACGGGTATACTATAAATACTTAATAAATAAATAAATATTAGGGGACAATCTTACACAAATCGACCTAGTCCCAAACTAAGCAAAGCTTGTACTATGGGTACTTAAATACAAAGAAAATATCCATGACTCTACATAGAACAAATATTCGTGCTCATCACACAATTAAATACCCTAGCCGGGATTCGAACCCGGGACCTCTTGCTTCGTAGGCAGGGTCACTACCAACTAGGCTAAAGCCGTCGTCGTAGGTATATTACAAATGCGAAAGAGTGTACGTCTGTCTGTCAGTTACCTCTTCACGCTTGACAAAAATAATGTGAATTGAATTATGATAGTTATATATGTCGAATGAATAGGATAACATTAATGAGGAACTTTGTTAATTAAAAAAAAATAACAGCCCCCTTAGTCATAAAACTAAAAATGCCTCTGCTAAATAAAATTTGCTTTAGTCCCTTTCTGACGAACACAAATGTCAACGTGAAAGATAAAGACAATGGTAAATTTTCAAACGAGCTGTTTTGCTGTCCCACGGCTATAATTTCAAGTCAGTTTAACATGGAGTATTGATACATATATATTAGAATTCCGAGTATTATAAAGTACTTAATATTGGATCATAGCCTATGGACGCTGAACCGAGTCACTAATACGCATTGGCGACCTCTTGACGGTAATACGAATATGCTGCTTGCAAAAACAGGTCAAATAATGTACTAAAGTTATGTTTCCGTTAAATTAATTTGGAACAGTAATCTAACTTGACCGCCTAATTTCCATACTAAGGTAATTCAGTCTAGACGGAATAAATTCACCATAAAAAGCGGCACAATTTGGAACTAGTGAACATTTCATTCATTTATTCATAATAGGTACCTACTAAACAAAACTCTCTTGACTAAAATGTGTTTTATCCAATCTCCTCCTTCTTTGAAGTCGGTTAAAAATAACGTATTTCAAAATAGGAGGAGGTTCTAATTCGTCGGAATCGGTAGCAAACAAGCGTACATCCCCGCTCGATGGTAAGCGAACACCGCAGCGTATAGCCGCATGCAACTCCAAAGGAGTAACATGGGCGTTGCGGACCCTTGTTATGTTTGAGGATTCACCGTGTTGACAGCTGAAGGGACAAATGCCCTCGCAGTCAACACAACGCATCCTCGGGAGCTCTGGCAACCTTGCTCACCTCCAGGAACACAACACTACTACAGGGCAAGTAATAGTGTTATTTATGCAACAATTGCATTTGGTTTAAATACAAAAAATCTAAGTAAGATGCTAGCCACTTTATAGAAGTGACCACAGCTCGCAATGTATGCTTTTTTATGTACCTATGTTCCCCGATTATTAGAAGACGAGTGAATCGATTTGGAAAATCGTTGTTTTATGAAAGGGTATCCTTCCCGGGTCCCAAGGTCATCAGCTCAGCATCTGATGATGGGGTCCTAGACAAATCGAGGGAACTTTTCAATTTTATAGGCATACTTGAAGCGATTTGTGTATCTACTGATTTTAAATCTGTAAAAATTGTTTTTAATACGTTACTACAGAGCCATGGTAAAGCTACGGTAGCCTAGTGGTTCAGGCATGCGGCTGTCAAGCGACGGTCCTGGGTTCGAATCCCGGCTCGTGCCAATGAGTTTTTCGGAACTTATGTACGGAATATTTACCGTTAGCTTTTCGGTGAAGGAAAACATCGTGAGGAAACCGGTCTAATCCCAATAAGGGTCTAGTTTTCCCTCTGAGTTGGAAGGTGTTACGTATGCATGCATGTGTGCGTGGCTGCGCCCACGATTCGTCTATATAATAAATCAGTGTGCTACCGACCAGCGTTCGTTTCACTCGCACCCTGTCTCATATTTACCAGTGGCGACGAGCAATTTTACTGAGCGCACTCACCGAGAGCTCCTACGAGCTCACAGCGCATTTAGCGCTGCCCAAGGACATTCAAGAAGTGCCCTATGAAGATATCATAAGCTTACTAGATGAGCATTTCACTCCAAAACGCACTGGTTTTGGCGAGCGGCACAACTTTTATTCGGCGACACAGCAACGAGATGAGTCATACCCACGGTGGGCAGCTAGGCTACGGGGCCTGGCCGCCCATTGCGTGTTTTTAAACGTAGAAGAAGCGCTACGTGACCGTTTTGTTATGGGAATGTTGCCGGGAAGTGAAAAAGAAAAGTTGTACTCGCAAGACGTATCGGCGTTATCTTTAGCAAAGGCGGTAGAACTCGCCGAAAACATACGGTGCGCGCGGGTAGGCGCTGCCGCGGCAGCGGCCGGCCCCGGCGCCGCGGCCGCGGAGATCTTCAAGATCGCGCCTGGAGATCGTCGGAAGGAAGGAGTTGATAAGCCGAAGTGTTCCGTGTGCGGTTATACTAGCCATAGTGCAGCACAGTGTCGTTTCGCTAAGTTTACACGCAAAAAATGACTGCCGTTTTTGGAATTCTGCCGACTTTCGACCATAATGTACAAGTTTGGAGGATTTACAAGAGTCGGCTCTGTCAGTGGTTCATTGCGAACAATATTGCTGCAGCAACGGACGCGACGGGCAAGAAACGAACGCTGGTCGGTAGCACACTGATTTATTATATAGACGAATCGTGGGCGCAGCCACGCACACATGCATGCATTACGTAACAGAAGGTCAGATGGCAGTCGCTTTCGTAAAACTAGTGCCTATGCCAAATCTTGGGATTAGGTGTCAAAGCGGACCCCGGGCTCCTTTAGGGGCACAACCGGGAATAACGCTAGGAGAATGATGAGTACGTTATTACAGAGTGCGAAAAGTAAGGGGTTGCCGGCCGAGTACACATAGACAGATTGTTATGAGACTGGCAACCCCTTTTCACGTCGACGTATGTATAGTGCTTTTCTCAAACATGCATTGAAATAAATACAAACACCTCCAAGAAATCAAACTTTAATTTTCATGGCTGAACGCCGTGATGCTGTGCCACAAATTGTGGAATGGAAATTAAAAAAGACCATTTAGAAGACTCCAATTTTGTATGAAATGTCGTTACGGTTTAAATATGGAATACAAGACTATGACACAGATAATATAATAAGTGGTTAATGTATTGTTTTATCGCACAATACACTCGAGACTGCGCGCGCATTAACGTTAATTACCTAATAGCTTCCACTCAGGTGTTATTTTCAATACGTTTCTGGGGGCACGGCAGTCCCCCGCCTAGTCGAACAAAACAAAGAGGCACGGCCGTCTACCTTTTCTCGAAGCCAGTCAGGCCATTATCACCATCCTGTAATTTTGTGCTGGCTAAAGCTACAATCCTGATTTTTCAGTAACATATAGGGCATATACTTATGGCTTAGATATTATTACTTATATTCAATAAATTATGAATTATACGGCTTAGATATATTCTCAATAACATTCAATTTGAACTTGTAGCGTAAGAACTGCCCGTCCGTTCCTTAGTTTCGTCATAGACACACTCGCCGACTCGCGTACTGACAGCTCAGCACAACATAATTCTAAGGTACTTCTAGCAGCCCCACAAGCTCCAAATTATGAGCCTTATGCCCTAGAAATAAGTTCCGAAATGTTAACATACTCGTATCAATAGATAGACTAGGCTCTGTATACTGTCCAACTCGTGAGTCTAGTTTAGGGTTCCGTACCAAAGGGTAAAAACGGGACCCTATTATTAAGACTTCGCTGTCCGTCTGTCTGTCACCAGGCTGTATCTATCATTTGAAATTGTCACAGATGATGTATTTATATTGCCACTATAACAACAAATACTGAAAACAAAATAAAATAAATATTTAAGGGGGCTCCCATACAAAAAAAGTGTTTTTTTTTTTGCCGTTTTGTCTGTCACCAGGCTGTATCTCAAGAACGGCGATTGCTAGACAATTGATATTTTCATAGATAATCTATTTCTGTTGCCGCTATAACAACAAATACTAATAACAAAATAATATAAATATTTAAGAGGGGCTCCAGTCAGAGTAAGCCCAGCAGAATTCACCGCACACACACCACCACTCTCCGCACCGCACCGGACCGAGGTGCGGTGCGGTGTATCGTGCGGAGTTGATATATGAACCGCGGTACTTGCACACAACGGGTCAACCGTCGCTCCGCACACCGCAGTGGGATGCGGCGTCAATGTGAAGACCGCCCAACAGGCAAGCTGGTCTGGAATTCGTCCTCTAATGCTAAATACCATGGACCTATGATCAGCTCAGGACAAGCTATACCTACGTGTTGCATGAGGGACGGAAAGGCTCCTATGCAGTTAAATTAAGAACTTGACTTAAAATGGCTGCTGGCTTACCATAAACAAACCGCCCAAATAAAGTTATTTGGGCGGGTAATGGTTTATTTGCCAAAAAAAAAAACCTTAGGGGACTATATTACACAAATCGACCTAGTCACAAACTAAGCAAAGCTTGTACTATCGTGGGTACTAGGCGACGATATACATACTTATATAGATAAATATATACTTAAATACATAGAAAACATTCATGATTCAGGAACGAATATTCGTGCTCATCACACAAATAAATGCCCTTACCGGGATTCGAACCCAGGACCTCTTCCTTCGTAGGCAGGGTCCCTAGTCCCTACCAAATTAGGCTAAAAAGCGGTGGTCAAAAAGTGGAACTATGACGAGGACAACGAATGATCTACCTCTCTGTCACACGTATCGAGATTTGTATGCTACCATGTACCTCGGACGTGGTATAATTATTACCATACGAGTACCTTGTTCTGACTATTATAGGTCCATGCTAAATAGCTATACAATGTCATCTTTTGTGCGGTATTCAGGCGTTCGTTAGGACAGATTCGTACTTCCAGCACTGAGTAGTACGAAATAATTACATTCAATAGAAAATGAAAATGAAATATCCTTATTTGTATTGTGTTAATTATAACCAATGACAATTTCTATTCCCCATTTCTAGCCCTTTCACGTCGGTTGAGAAATGCGACCTCTAGAGGAGAACAGCCGGAAATCCGGACAGACATACGAAAGCATTTTTGTCCAAGCTGAAACGGCGACCTTATTCGCTTCCGCTCACTCAGTCGATAATTAACTACTGTTAGAGTTTTCAGTTTCCAGGTTATTCAATTCTAGGTGAATAGTCTTTACCTGAATTATAGTATAACATTAGTGTATATGTGTTGAAATAAAATACTAGGTAATTTGGAAATGTAGGTACAGTTAGTTTTGCTTACAGTTGATTGGCCTAACGTATGAGCTTAATCACCTGATAAATATTAATAATTCGTTAACCTTTCCAGATTCCAGCGTTGTGCTGATTTCGTTATAGTCTGATTTAAATCTTTAGGACAACTAAATATTTTCTCTCTCTTTACTTTACCAAATGAACGGTTTGTCTTCCTAGGCGCCATACTTGAATCTAAAATAATAAAACCAATCAATTTATGAATATTGTTTTATAGTATACTACATTAGCGACATGAATAGTAAGAATCTGACCAAGGAAAAGATGGGCGATAAAAAGATATGGAGATAAAAAATGTTGCACCGTACGTCCACAACTAAAGTGAAAGATGAAACAACTTCAGCAAATATTATCACTATACGTAGGTCACAAAATGGTCACAAATGACTTACAAGATGCAAAACGATAATACACTTTAAAAGCGCGAGTTCTTTACAAGTGGTGGAATGATATTGTACAAATTACTATCAAGAAGAAGCAGAAATAGCTTAATTTTTTTTGTGAAAAAAGCCGATTTTAGCCTTTAAGAGTGCTATTGAAAAAAGCGCTTGCTCAGGATTCGGTATTTTGATACGCGTAGTGCGTAGTGTGTGTGTAAATACTACTAGCACGCACACAAGCTTACTGTAGCTGTTTAGCGCACCGTTGGAGCGAATGCGCGACCGATATTAATACTTGCACTATTCATATTGTTATTTTTGTCAACCCTGCATATTATGTCAGTGGTTTGTAAGTACTTGTGAATGTTACAAATGAAAAAGTGATGGCCGTTGGACCTTGGACCCCCCACAAAGTGGACTGATGTAACTAATAACACTAACTAATTAACAAATAATTAAAGCTTGTTTTATATCAAGTTTTTCTCCTTTCATTAAATTTTTAACTTTTTAGATTTTTTAATTTTTCCTATATTTGTTGGAGTTACATATTCACGCCATATCATATAGATATGTCAAACGAGCCCAAAGTCGATGGGGCTGCGTCTTTTAATTACGGAGTTCCATGGCTACCTTCCAGCTCCATTATCAGACCATATAGAACCAAAGTACTCGTCAAGACGAATTACACGACCCCAAACTTGATGGGGTTGCGTCGTTTAATTACGGAGTTCCTATGGCTACCTTCCAGGTCCATCATCAGACCCTGGTTACCAAAGTACTCGTCAAGACGAATTAATCGAGCCCAAACACGATGGGGTTGCGTCGTTTAATTACGGAGTTCCTATGGCTACCTTCTAGGTCCATCATCAGACCCTGGTTACCAAAGTACTCGTCAAGACGAATTAATCGAGCCCAAACACGATGAGGTTGCGTCGTTTAATTACGGAGTTCCTATGGCTACCTTCCAGCTCCATCATCAGATCCTGGTTACCATATAGTACCAAAGTACTCGGCAAGACGAATTAAACGAGCACAAACTCGATGGGGTTGCGTCGTTTAATTACGGACTTCCTATGACCACCTTCCAGCTCCATCGTCAGACCCTGGTTACCAAAGTACTCGTCAAGACGAATTAAGCGTGCCCAAACTCAATAAGGTTGCGTCGTTTAATTACGGAGTTCCTATGGCTACCTTCCAGGTCCATCAACAGACCCTGGTTACCATATGATACCAAAGTACTCGTCAAGACGAAATAAACGAGCCCAAACTTGATAGGGTTGCGTCGTTTAATTACGGAGTTCCTATGACCACCTTCCAGCTTCATCATCAGATCTGCTTTATGTAATAATAATAATACATTGTCATCCAATTTATACATGCATGCAAAATTTCAGCTCAATCGGAAACCGGGAAGTGGATCAAATTTAACTTGCAAGAGGTAATTACAGACAACGGATAGGTGAACTAAATAAAAGTTTATAAAAATTCACCAAGTATCACGATCACTCGTAAAATAATTGACATGGGAGCTATACAATTCGTAAGTTGTCTCGATTAGCCTCACGAATGTCTCACTAGTATAGTTTGACCCCGACGTTGGTAACAACTATGTCTAGCCGGAGATCAAAATAATATTTTAGTCGAGGGGTAGCCTTCGTGAATAGCCACAATTACACGACGTACAGGTCCGACCCGGACAACGGCTAAGCCGGTACTGCCTAATTGAGCGCCGTGCACGGTGTTTTATTACGAACTTTAGTGTGATTTCAAATATTTTTTATGCTTAAATTTACTTCTACACATAAATATATTTTTGTTTGTACGAATAGCGCTTAAACTAGAGTTTCTTATTATGGCTTCATATTTTTGAAATAATGAGCTAAATGGCCAAAAATACTGGTAATTCTTCCTGTGTTTTTACTCAAATGTTGTTGGATGGAAATACGGCTTTACTCAACAATTTAATATGTAACTTATAAAGTGTTTTCCACTTATTCCTAAGAAGACTATCATTCCAATATGGATTATTTGTTTCATGTCCGTTAGAAATCAAATAGTTCTTCAAATCCACGTCGTTTTACACGTCTCCGAGCGAAAATTTAGAAAACAGCGGTTGGACTGAGCCAAAATATGCTAAATTGAGAGCTAAATGTAAACAATTTTTCCACTTATTCAACTTGAATTGGAATGATCTTTCATATTACACAATAAAATCTTTAGGAAAACGAATATTTAATGAGATAAACCTCAAAAAGTTTAGCAAATTCAGCAAACGGCTATATACGGACTCTTAAGGGCCTGTCGAACAATGATGTCGGATTTAAAGACTATGCAAAGTTAAGATTTCAAGGTCTCTAAAACAGCCTTAAAAATAAGGATTAACCACACCCAGGGCTTAATATACGTTGATCCTTCCCTCTTCGTCAGTAAATCTCTCTATAGGAGCGTTTTAATTGGTGGACACTTGGGTAGGACTTGCAAAAACGCATGCCATAGGGTCCGTATTCGGGAAACTGTTTTCACTGGTCGAAAGCGTCTGTATTCGAGGCTCGGGAGTACACCGAAGGGCATGCCATAGAATCCGTACGCTGGGAGGCCGTTTTCGTTGGTCGATAGCGGGAGATCTGTTGGATGATGTATAACTACTCCATCTTGAACTAAGCAATTGCAGACTTTTAAAACCGATAGATTTTAAAGGTCGTTAATACGTAAGGACAGTGCTATCGTCTGATGACTTTCATTAGTCGCTATTCCCGTCGGCGGCGTACGCCCACATGCTGCATATTCACCAAGTTGACCAACTTACCGACATATGCGCCTTAACTTTTCCATTGTGCCTTACTGTTTTCCATTGTGGCGTCACTACAGCTGTCGAATCCGACGTGTTCTGCATCGCGCTATCAAAGTTTCATAAATCAGTTGCAAAAATATAACCGAACCCGAATCGCTAAACTCATCGAGGTTCCTCATTCACTTATTTTCATATTTCTTTCATCGTGGCATCCCTTCAGCTTTAAAATGAAGTAAAATACAGGCAATTTGCTATTAACTTCCGCCCTTTTATCCAAACAGAAGTTATGTTTACAGTAACACAGTATAGGAGGTGGCATGCATAATGCATAGCATTACGCGGCATTCCCATGTAGGTAATATTCAAAAAGCTTACTGACAATCGCTTCTAGAAAACCAGTATTAATCTGACCTCCAATTACGTAGTTGCTATTAATCTGGGTTTCGATTTATAGTATTAACAAACGTCGTGATGGTAAGCAGGCACCGTCGCCTATGGACGCTTGCAATACAAAAATCACAAGTATGCTGCTGACCCTTTATTGTTTTGAGGATTCGTTGTGTGTGGGCTGGATACAAAAGCAGAGTGTTATTCACTACGCGTAAATGCGGCTCACCCCGCCGGTCACCCGTCACGAAACTAGACCTCTACCTACGCTTAGTTACTACGCATTGCGGTGTCAAGATATATTTGTGGCTGAGCGTTGAGGTGAGCTTAAACAAGTTACAGAATAGGCGGGCAGGTCCCACTCAACTCTGGCGACTTTAAGCAGTCGCGTACCTACAAAACGCTTTGTAAATAGAATATGTTATAGTTACATAGCTACGTAAATACATTAGACACCGCTCTCGTTGGTTTGTAAACTTTGGAGTTGTGCCAATGTTTCCCTCGCAAACTGTAGGGAAACGGCTTTATGGCCGCACTTTGAACTTGGCTTGTTGATAGACTCATGACATTGCAATGCAAGTATACCACTAATCACTATTATAGATTTTGGTTGTTTCGTTTCGATGTGAAAAAAACACCCCTGTCTAAGAAAAAAAGACAAGACGGAGCGGGTAAGGCCGTTGTTTTTGTACCTGATTAAGGAGTTAAAAATGTCCACTTTTTAATCGATTCCAATGTGTTACGCTAATTAGCCATATATTTATATGGCAGCAACCATCATTCAGCACGTGTCGCAAAGCTGTCCAGAGTTAATTTGTTTATGTGTTGTGAGTGTGTGCTGAACTTAGGTATTTGGCGTGGTTGAAAACCGGCTTCACTAGGTTGTTCATCATGCTCTGTCTGTAGTTGTTCTTGGTATGAGGCTACAACAAGCAAGCGATTCATCCGCTTGAGAGCTACGAAGCTACAGACATACAAACGTCATACAATGCAATGACAATCTGTTATAAGCTGGACCCTTGTCGCTAAACTACACGTAATATAATCATTTCATTGGTATACATACTCGTGTGTGTCTAGCATTTAACGGAAACGATGAATAACATTTCCTCTCATTCGGAAAATGAAGCACGTGAGTATTCATAATCATGACCGTGGATGTCGTTGACCTTCGGAATCGGTGGCAATGTCAAGGAAGCCTTCATTGCTTTGTGTGGGTAATACCCTAATCTTATTCAACCAGTACACACTGGATAGCGATCATGTCGCAGAGGGCTCCCCTGGATTTTCCCCAGGCAGTTATTAATGACCCAAAATTTGAAAATCAGCGTCACGGAATGTGTCCTCTGGCTAACTCCGTGACATAAAGCTGAGTGCAAGCCCTTTAGTGCAAATTACTTAGAAAAATGAGTATTAAGATAAGTTTTGTTACACTTTTATTTATGTATAGTTTTTGCACTTTTTTAAGTTAATTTTCTATCAATATCTAAAATCATGTCAAAACCAGAAATAAAAGGCTTTTTTATATTTTATTTTATTTTATTATAGATTTTGCACTAATCAATTCCTTCCCGATTCGTCCCATTCTCAATCGTGGTTTGATAATATACAATAGGTACACTCCCAAGATCACTTCAACTGCTTTCAAAACACGAATGGAATCCACAAAATAAAGTACACTTTATGATTGTTACCCTTCTGAAGCCCATAACATAACTACTTTAAACTGTTAGGTATCATCGATATCGTCGCTTTAGACGAATAGATAGATAGATAGATAGATTCATTTATTTCATTTTGAAAATATACATGTCATTTGCTTTGCATTAAATAGCATGAATTCACAAAAAGATCGTCAGAGTGTATAAGAATAACAATAATATAAATGAAAGTCAAAGTCAAAATATGTACATTGCAAAAATGAAAGTCAAAATAATAATAAGAAACAATTGAAAATAATATTAAAATGGTACAAATGTCAAATTATGAATAAAAGCTAGGGCATCCTAGACATAAATAGTCAAAAATAATAATAGACAAAGATTTGAAACAATATTTATTATAAAATAATAATGTCATTTTAAAAACTAAAACATGTCAGATACACATAACAATTACAATGTCGGTTCGTTGTATTCCTTTACGGAATACAACGATTTTGAAACTAAACATTCCCTAAGTCGGCGTTCAAATATGTCGTTTGAGGTCTCGTTTTTAATAGTGGCGGGTAGGCGCTCGTACATCGACGGGCCTATTACGCGCGGGCTCCTGTCGAGCAGCGCAAGTCGCCGCGACACAGGTAGTAATCTCCCTGTCTGACGGGTGATTCTGCCAGGCATATTCGCTCGCTTAAATAAGTGAATGTTTCGACGCGTGAACACAATTACTTCAAATACGTAAAGTGAATAATGAGTCATCATCTTGTACTGTTTGAAGAGTTCTCTACACGAGTGCCTCGAATTCACTCCTGCCAATATACGTAGGGCTCGTTTTTGTAGTTTGAATACTCTATCAGAGTTCGTTGAGTTCCCGTACAAAATAATACCGTACGACATTAGTGAAAAGAAGTATGCATAATAGATCTGAAGTAGTGCGTCACAGGAGACAATTGGCTTTAGTTTGCGCAGTGCAAATACAGCACTGCCTAACCTTTCACACAAGTTGTCTACGTGTTCTTTCCACTTCAGCCTGGCGTCAATAGTGAATCCGAGGAACTTGCAAGAGTCACAGCGGGGTATGGAACCCTGTGCTAGTGGAATGTGTGTTGTGTTTCCGGCTGTGAACAACATCACGTTGGATTTTGAGACATTGAGTATGAAGCCGTTTGCCGAAAACCACTCATGAAGTTGTGTACACGTCTTTGATACCTTTTGCTCGAGTTGTGAGTACGTGTGATTTTGGTATTTTATGTTATAACTCGTGTATTTACATCCGGAATCATAAATTTGGTGCTGAGGAATTGATGATGAAGAGCACAGATGACTTATCGAATTCCTCAATTATGTACTTAAAGTGCAAAAGTACGTCACAGGTTCTGATAAGATTCCGTTGAAATAGGAACTAATGAAGTGCCATTGGTGATGATCTTGGGGAATCGATGGAAGTCCTCAAATATTATCGGCCCACATACAGGTATTCGGTTTTTTTCTATAGTAATCAATAGTAATCAACGCATTTGCTATTGCAAATCAGTTCATGTAAAAGTTCAGGTAAATTGTAAAAAAAAATAGGAAATGTTCTCGTGGCTTGGCGGAGTACTAAATTGAAGTCGGTTAAAACTTTGTGTTTAAAGTAAATTATTGCGTAATTAATCTTATAAGTGAAATAAACTGATATGCAACGTAAATATGTAGATAGGGTATGTTAATATATTAATTAAATGTCACAACTCTTCAAGGCAGTTAAGGAGTTAGTTGAACGCTTTCCTTATTAATGGCCCAGCCGAGCAAGAAGTTGCAGATCTACTTGTTGAGATAAATTGCAGAGTCTTTGACACTATATTTTAATATTAGTGTTACGAGTAGCTTGCGAAACCGGACTCGTCACGCGACGGCGTTCCCCACTATCATATAAGTCATACAACCGGCCAAGTGCGTGGCGGGCCACGCGTAGTGTAGGGTAAGGTGCCTGTATGTCTTTGTTACATCAACACGCGCTCGCCAACTAAACGTTGCGGTTGCGTCGCCCGAATTTGTACGAAAGTTGGGCTTTCCAAGTACAGTTTTAAGTTGGTCAACTACCTATTACTCATTTACTTGTTAAATGTCTATACTTATCCTTGTTAGTTTTTCTTTTACTAGTGCGATTATTTTTTTCACATTCCCCGTAGTAAACTTAGCCAGCAGGGGAGCTACACTAGTGACTAGACTCCAACAAAAATTAGGGGATTAAAACGCAACAAACGTTAAAAACATTTTTAGCTGGGTTAAAAGAGCCCCTTGGCTCATCTATGCGAGCGATGCGACTTGCGGATATGCCCACCGCCCTCATGTACATAAAAGAAGAAGAAAACATTCAACTATTGCAAATGACTACTCAACAGACAAAACCTGCAACAAATCAGCCTAAATTCAATTTTGGTGCATATAAGCCATCCCAATCTGCCAGAATCCCAAACAATTTTTTCAGACCCAATTTGACGAATCAATACCCCTACAGGCCTTACCAATCTAACCAACCGAGACCAATAAATTTCCAACCAAATTTTTACCAATTCAGGATGCAACGGCCTTTTGTAAATAATCGGTCTAACACATATAGACAAAACCCACAACCCATGAGCGGCCTCTCATACCGTTCTGCTCAAATTCCACTTCGTCCGTCAATAAATCCGAACGGAAACCAAAATAATAATTATTTTCAACCGGTCGTACAGAACGCTAACAATGACTTCATTATCGAAGAGGTACATAATACCGAGCAGGAACGCCTAGACGCTGACTACGCACAACAGACCTACGGCATAGAGACCTTATTGTCACCTACGCACGGTGATAGCGCGCCCACCGAGAACTCGAACTATATAGAGCAGATGAATTCCCCACAATCGTCCCACGAGTATAATGATTGCGATTATAATGAAAATTTTCGGCAGGGTTCAGAAATGAAACAGCATTCCTAACAGAAATTAATAGCCATCTCAAACGGCAATTACCTTATATACAAATACAAAACCCACCTCTAAAACTACTTATTGATACTGGGGCAAATCAGTCATTTCTTTCACCAGAAACAGTCGCTAAATTCTATAGCCATGTCGCCTTGAATTTTGAACCATTTGCTGTGACAAATTTAAATTGCAAAACTCACAATAACCACTCTATAGAAATACCGTCCTTTCGAGAGTTCAATCAAAACAATAAGTTGAAATTCTATGTGTATAAATTTCATAACGTGTTCGACGGTCTAATTGGTTACCAAATGTTAGAAAACCTTAACGCAAATGTTGATATTGGAAAAAAAGTCCTGGTGACGCCTAATTCCCAGATACCGATTCAAATATTGAATTCTGGTATACGAAATCTATTCGAGGCCTTAGTTCGAGCAAAATCCACGAAAGTTGCAAAAATTCCAGTTTCTGTGCAAAATGAGGAATTTTACTTACCCGAAACTAATGTGAATAAATGCATCATTCCATCTACCGTCTCCTCCTCAAAAAATGGATACGCTTTTGCTGAAATAACAAACCCAACCAATAATGACATCATTGTAAGCCTCGTAACTCCCGTGACAGTATATACATTGCACCCAAATTTTGAAGTTCACAACTTCGAATCGATTTTTACGGAACATGACCAAGTTGAATCGGTTATTCGAACTGACCACCTCAATGAGGAAGAAAAACAGCATCTGTTAAACTTGTGTCGAAAGTATAAAGATATATTTTACGACGAAAAAGAACCTTTATCATTCACCAACCAAATAAAACACCAAATTAAAACTACTGATGAAATTCCTGTATATACTCGAAATTACCGGTACCCCCACATACACAAAGCTGAGGTCCAAGCACAGATCGAAAAAATGCTGAAACAAAAAATAATACAGCATTCAGATAGTCCATGGTCCTCTCCGATTTGGATCGTTCCAAAAAAACCTGACAGTTCCGGTAAATCTAAATGGCGCTTAGTTGTTGACTATAGGAAACTCAATGAAAAACAATATCCGATAGGTATCCTATTCCAAATATTTCGGACATCCTAGACAAGCTAGGACGAAGCCAATATTTTACGACGATTAATCTGCATAGCGGTTTCCATCAGATTGAAATGCACAAAGATGACATACCAAAGACTGCTTTTAGCGTAGATAACGGACATTATGCTTATTTAAGAATGCCCTTTGGCCTAAAAAACGCACCGTCAACATTTCAACGCGTCATGGATAACATATTACGTGGATTGGCCAATGTTATGGTTTATTGCGATGACATTATCATATACAGCACATCATTGCAAGAACACATACATAACGTAGAAAGTGTGTTCAAACGCCTCCGCGAAGCAAATTTCAAAATCCAACCCTTGAAATCAGAATTTTTAAAAAAAGAAACACCATATTTAGGCCATATCATCACTCGCGATGGCATAAAACCTGATCCGAGTAAAGTTAAGGCTATAGAACAATATCCAATTCCAAAAACAACAAAAGAAATCAAATCTTTCTTGGGTTTACTGGGGTACTATCGCAAATTTATACCAAATTTCGCAAAACTGACCAAACCCTTTACTGCTTGTCTTAAAAAAGGCGCAAAAATAGAGCTTACTGATGAATACACTAAATGTTTTAAGCTATGCCAAAACATCTTGACAAATGACCCTATACTGCAGTACCCTGACTTCTCGAAAGAATTTAATCTCCGAACGGATGCTAGTAACTTTGCAATCGGTGCAGTTTTGTCGCAGGGCCCTATAGGTGCTGATAAACCGGTAGCCTACGCGTCTCGAACTTTAAACGACTCTGAGATCCATTACAGCACTATAGAAAAAGAATTATTATCAATAATCTATGCAACTAAATATTTCAGACCCTACCTATTTGGAAGAGTATTCAATATAGTACCTATTTGATTACAACCCGATTATATACAAAAAAGGTACATCTAATGGAAACGCTGATGCCCTTTCAAGAATTGAAATTCAAAACAACAACACAAATACTAGAACTGTTCAAAATAATTCCGTCGACAATTTTTCGATGATTTTAAACCACCGAACAGAAATACCAGCGGAGAATGAAACGATTCACACTGCTGAGGAACATCCTATTCTCGAAATTCCCATATCCGAAAACGCCATAAATACCTGCAACAATCAAATATGTATTGATATCGTGTTACACTCGCCACGAAGCCCTGTAACGGAAGAAATATTTCCAGGAAAAAAACGTTTGTACGCTCAAATTAGTAAAGACAATATAGAGACCGAAGTGATAGCATTGTTTAAAGACCACGTTCAACCCAACATCAAATATGGACTTTTACGTCACGGAATATCTGGCAATCCCAAAAATAACTGCAATATTACAAAGAACTTTCAGAAATCTAACGTACAAATTAACATTTTATAAAAAACAGTTAGATGACGTCATCGATAAAGATCAACAAATGATAATAGTCAAAAACTATCACGACGGGAAAACCAACCACCGCGGTATTCAGGAAGTAGAACAACGTATAAAAAGAAGCTATTACTGGCCAAACTTGACCAAATTCATCACGGAGTTTATAAACAACTGCGAAATATGTCAAACAAATAAATATGAACGTCACCCTAACAAACAAGCATTCCAAAATGTTCCGATACCCCAAAAACCCTTTGAAGTCGTACATATTGACACATACACCGTAAAATCTCAAAATTTTTTGACAATTATTGATACTTTTTCTAAATATGCGCAAGCGTATCCCCTAGAAAGTGTAACGGGTATAAGTGTGCTAAATGCCCTAACAATATTTATGTCACATCATAAATTACCGCTGTGTCTGACAGCGGATAGCGGCACCGAATTCAAAAATTTGCCTTTGAAGGAATTTGCTCGATTTCATAAAATAAACCTACACTTTACAAGTGTTAGTAGTCCAGAATCAAATGGTGCCATTGAACGTTTCCACTCTACCATCCTCGAGCACATACGAATCCTAAGTGAAACTCAACCTGATCTGTCTACTAATGAGCTCATGTTATATGCAGTACTAGGTTATAATAACTCCATCCATTCCGTCACAAATAAAAAACCCAGTGAGGTTGTTAATGGCCATCTAGATAACAGGGACCCGTTTGATATAGATTTGGGAGCCACGTGCTTACAAAACTACGTCCAGACTCATAAAGAGGCTACTAAAATATTATATTCTAAATTAAATGAAAAATTGCAAGAAAAGCATGTGAAAATATTAGAAAAACATAATAAAAATAAAGAATCACATTAGATTATTCAAAAAACGAGCAAATATATTCGAAAAATCCATTAGCAGCAAGACAAAAAACTGCACCTCGGTACGTCACGAGGAAAGTTAGTAAAGACCTAGGCTTAAAGGTCTTAGATGTAAGAGATCAAATATATAATAAGAAAAATTTGCGTAGACCCTTTTGTAAACAGAGGATTTCGCCTACATTCCAGGATGCTACTCCTACAACTGCACCACCTGACGAGCACCCAGGCCCTGGATCGTCCCAAGTCCACAGTAACCATGACCCGGCTATCCAATAATCCCGGTATTACACCCTTTTATTTAGGGATTGCTAAGATTCAAAAGAACGAGCATACGTTCTTACATTACTATGAATTAGATAAGATAAGGGATAGTATAGATTCATTAAATAGTAACTTGTTAGCGTTTAGTAACTATCTAAGGACCACGGATCCTCAGTATTTTCGTAATTTTCTAGTATCTAATGAAGTACTTGGGGATACGTTTACTTTAATCGTAAAAAAATATAATTCTTTAAGTGTATCTAGTTTAAGATATAAGAGAGGGCTAATAAATGGTCTGGGCTCCATTATAAAAAGTATAACAGGGAACTTGGACCACGATGACGCTGTTGCTTATACACGGGCAATATCCATTCTACAAAAAAATCAGGAACGTCTCAAAAGTTCATTTACACAAGGAATATCATTAAATACCCATTTAATCCATGCTTACAACTCGACGATGTCGACAATTGTAAACAATCAATATAAAATATATACACAGATTAATGAAGTTGCCAGAGAGATTAACATGACTAATTACCGACTTTCGGACTTTATTAAAATGACCAGTCTTTATAACCTACTCCAAATTAATTGTTTAAATATTAACGATCTACTTACGTCCTTAGAAAACGCAATCGCGCTCTCTAGATTGCATATAACACATCATAGTGTTATTTCTGGCGACAACGTCCAGTACATCTCTGAAACCTTCACTACACTGTACGAGTCCGATGAACTCCTTATCAACTCACATACAGACTTGAGAGACATTTACGATTTAATTGAATTAGGTTCTTATTACGTGGACAATATAGTTGTTTTTGTACTGAAACTCCCAATCATGAACAAGAGTAAATATTCCTACTATCACCTATATCCAACCCCGACATATAATAGCACCGTTATTATTCCTCCTAAACCTTTTCTGGCGATGGACGGGAGTCACTATGTCTACACTGAGCAAGAATGCAAGAAGTTCAAAGACGTATACTACTGTGAAGAGTCGAGTTTCCTAACTACCAATGGTTATAACGATTGCATCCATCAACTTATACAAAAACATGATATTATAAAAGAATGCCGTTACACTGCAGTGAAAATGGTTCCTGAAATCTGGCAGAAAATGGACGACCAACACTATTTGTTCTCTTGTACACAACCTACGAAAATTCGACTTACCTGCGATGAAGAAAGTCACGATTCTGTACAAGGCACTTACCTGTTTGAAGTACCTGAACGTTGCAGTGTATCAACACAACAAAATACCATTAAAAATCTACAAAACAAGTTACAAGGATATCCGATCAAACTCCTTTCCTTCGATCTAGAAAATATCTCCATTGCAAGTAGTCTAAAACCTTTGAAGTTGGACAAGATACAACTGGATCGTCTTTTTGAGCTAGAATCCCTGATAGAGAAGGAAGAACTTCCGGTATTAGAAGATGTAGATGTTGAGGATGCCTCAAAAGCATTCAAATACTGGTTGATACCTGTCTACAGCATTATAATTGGTTCCTGTTTCTATATACTGTATAAAAAATGGAAAAGTGGTCATACAGAGCAGCGAACTACTACAGTAGCAGCAGCAGGTCCCTTGGAAACCCCAGGAACAGCCTCAGCGGCGTCATCGAGCCCGCCTTTCTTCACGAAGCCGTAAAGGAAAGGCTTTCGTCTGGGAAGGGAGGTGTTATGTGTGTGTGTTGAGGTATACATAGATATACCTAGTGAGTGTGGGCGGAGCCCAAGTGTGTGTGCCCGCGCACGGTCAGTGAAGCTAAACCTCGCATCGGTTAAGCACCACGAAAAGCTATTGTCGGGAAAATTTGTAACTTTAATTCCATAATATAATTTTCATAAAGTCTAATAATTGTTTTCACTTCCGCTCTACAATAATTCGCGTGTTTAACACCGACGTTGTATGAAAACAATTGCCGACCTTGCACTCAATCGTGCAGAATGGAGAAAAATAACAGGGAAGGCCGACCCCAAGTAAATGGGAAAAAAGGCCTAGCAGGATGATGATGGAATGAAAATAATTGCCAGCCACTTTCGGGAATATCAGAATATCAGCGATGTAAAAATAATAATAATAATAAATATTAGGGGACAATCTTACACAAATCGACCTAGTCCCAAACTAAGCAAAGCTTGTACACTATGGGTACTAGACGACGATAAACATACTTATATAGATAAATACATACTTAAATACATAGAAAACATCCATGACTCAGGAACAAATATTCGTGCTCATCACACAAATAAATGCCCTTACCGGGATTGGAACCCAGGACCTCTTGCTTCGTAGGCAGGGTCACTTCCAACTAGGCTAAAGCTCGTCATTATGCTGAGTGAGTGCCCGTTTTTTGCCACGACACATGGCTCACATGCTGTACCTAATACTTACTTGTAGTTTGAGTAATGTTTTGATTTTAGTTTTAATTTTCTGTTAGCATGTTAGTTCTTAATTTGCATTTTCTCGTGTTGATTAATTAATTACTAACAGAGTGTACTAATAATTGGGTGTGATCCGTTCAAGGGCATATCAGGTATCGTGTTCTGATAAGTAAAACTAAAATATTTTTATAGACGCGTTTTTTTTTACATTTGTTTGGAACAGGTTGCCCCAGTCGGCCAACGTTCCATTCTTAGTTTTTTCTTATCAGAACACGATACCTGATATGCCCTTGAACGGATCACACCCAATTTTTGGTTCACTCTGTATTGCGGGTAGGTTACGAATAATTCCCACCATCATTTTGAACTTAATCCCAATGTGCTACGAAAGGGTTAAATTACATAAACATTCGGATGCCCTTTAAGTTACAACACGAATACTTAATAAAAACAAAAAAAATAAGGTGAATCCATTCAAGTAACGTGTTTTTTCGGCGACTTCTTTGCGATCTCAATAATGGAATAAAAAGTGACACGAAACCCTCCACGTGCAAGTCATCGCACTTGGTAGGTTTATAAAGACACATTTGCTACAGACTTGATTGGATCGCGAGATCCAACCACGCTAGAGTTATTCAATCACACGCGGATTAAGAGGAAACGAAAAGGTCGAGATAATTGAGAAATATTAGGTATTTGTAAAATGTATTGCTGTCGCGCCAACCTCAAGCCTCCCCCCGCAGAGCGCGATAGAGACAACTGCAGCTTGGACCGAAAATACTTATTAAAAGAACATAAAATCAACGTTTCGTAGTCCCCTGATTTCTTCTCCAAAACTTGACCTATTTAACTTTTTTTTTATTAAAAATCAAACAAAGGCTTTGACCGTGTTTATGTCTTCCTTTTTGTAAATAATCTAGTCAAAATTGTTTTCTGGATGTTTGAACACAGCGGAAAATCTGGCATTTTTTTAGGTATTTGAAGGCGAATGTCTCTTTTGAAGAATACATTTATGAAAAAAAGGAAAACATAGGAACATGTCAATAGTAGCCATAGATTCATGGAAAAAAAATATTGCTCTACTGCCATTATCCGGGGAGAAATAAGGGGACTACGTTTCTATGGAAAAAACGGCCGTTGTGTTTCCTTTTAAATGTTGAGAACGCCCTAGGCAAGCACCTCATCGGCGCCCCTCTAGCGGCCGTAGATTAAAAATTATAGGGAAGAAAATTTCGCGCGCGTTTTGCCCGTGCGCCCCTTTGGAACTAAACATGTGCATGGGTGAAAATGTCATAATTCATAATTATAATGTCATTCCATTAATATGGATAGTTCAGTTCGCCTCTGTATTCGTTTCACAACCACAGCGCCTCACCCACGATATCTAGACAAAACAAACTAGTTCGCACTAAAGAGTAAGGCGCCTTTTCGAAACAATACAGTAACGTGTTTTTGGCAATTTCCGTTAATTGCAAGGGGGCATAGGTTAGATAAAATAAAGTTAATTTCTCCAAGACAGTAGTATCTTAACTCTTACTGTTATCAAGTTATTCAACATTTTAATTTAATCAGATTTGCAGATTTAACCAGTGTAACGGGTCTTAACAGTGATGTCATAACAGCTTTTTAAATGTTGTAAAGTTCCTATACACTACAGGAAGGTTTACCAAGTGAGTTCGTTCGATATTAGGCAAAAACTGCCTCGGAGGTACATTTTTTTTATTTAATTTGTCTTCTTGGACCTTCTGCTCTTGAACCCTTGAACAATAAGACAATAAACTGTTAATGCTACATTAAATTATCTTGTACAAAAAAATATGCTTATTAGTTTCTGTGAATGTATTCTGCAATATGCCGAAGTTAACGGAAATTCCCGGGAATACCGTGTATATCCAAAAACCAATAATTTGATTAAAAGTACCTTTTCTGTGAAGGAAAACATTGTGAGGAAACCGGAATAATCTAAACAAGGCCTAGTTTTCCCTCTGAGTCGGAGGTCAGATGGCAGTCACTGTCGCAAAACAAGTGCCTACGCTTAATCTTGGACTAGGTGCCGGACCCCGGGCTATAGGGTACAACCGGGGAAACACTTTGAGGTTAATGATAGTTACAAAGTGACATACATCCTTTTGGCTCAGCAACGCGCCTAACTCGTTTGTTTGGCACCGGCCGGTTAACCGGTGGAAACCGGCGCGAACCGCCGCGGAAGCCTTCAAGCTCCCAACACGTGAACTGGATAAAAACTCTTCGATATGGTTAGGTACTGTTGGCTTATTATAGTAAATGTATGTGCTCTGCGTGAATGTTGTGTGTTCTAAACAGGGGATACCTATGGTATTAAAACCAATTTTTTTTAACATAATATATAAAGACGCACACTGCAGTATCGTAACAGGTGCCATACGACTTGACACAATTTCACTTCTAATATCGAATGTACAGGGTCGGATTTGCACCTGCCACAATATTTAAATCCACGAGCAGAAAGCCAGAATACTAAGAATAATAAGTACCTACCTAACAATGAGTCCGTGACATTTGAGGCGTCCAGAACGTGGTGTTGTGATACCTTTTTATTAACCCCCGACGCAAAGAGAGGGGTGTTATAAGTTACGAGTCTGTGGTATCGTAGCTCCCAAACTTTTTCGTTTAGTTTCTTTTGTGTCATAGATCATTTTATCCAGAGTGTTCTTAGCCATGTTTCATGAAAATCAGTTCAGCCGTTTTTGAAATACTGAACTTTGAAATGAAAATTTCGGGGAATCTCAACTTTTCTAAGTTGTAGTTATGGCGGTGTCACCTGAAGAATATTTTTAACCCATTTCAAAAAAAGGAGGAGGTTCTCAATTCGGCTGTATTTTTTTATTTTCAATGTTTGTTACCTCAGAACTCCGTCATTGATGAGCCGAATCGAAAATTTTTTTTTGTTCGATTGTATATACTTCCAGGTGGGTCCCATTTTTTTCAAAATTCAGTTAGATGATGGGATGCACGAGGAATTGAGGGAACTCCTCAATTTTAGTAAGCACGCGTGTAGTGATTTTGGTATTTTCTATTATAACTCGTGTATTTACATCCGGAATCATAAAGGTGGCGAGGAATTGATGATGAAGACCACAGATGGTTTAACGAATTCCTCAGTTATGTACTTAAAAGTGCAAAAGTACGTCAAACGT
The DNA here is from genome assembly GCA_945867215.1 of Epinotia demarniana. Lineage (NCBI taxonomy): Eukaryota > Metazoa > Arthropoda > Insecta > Lepidoptera > Tortricidae > Epinotia > Epinotia demarniana. Next base: position 1,344,254 of record OX244273.1, on the reverse strand, counting down.
TCTGATAAGATTCAGTTGAAATAGGAACTAATGAAGTGCCTTTGGTGATGATCTTGGGGAATCGATGGAAGTCCTCAAATATTATCGACCCACACACAGCGATTCGGTTTTTTTCTATAGTAATCAAGGCATTTGCTATCGGAAATCAGTTCAAGTAGTAAATTGTAAAAAAAAATAGGAAATGTTCTCGTGGCTTGGCGGAGTACTAAATTGAAGTCGGTTAAAACTTTGTTTTTAAAGGAAATTATGTCAACAAGAAATAAGTTTAAACGTGAAGTAAAATTCCTTACCTTCGCCCTCATAAATCCTACTTACTAACCAAAGCCAACCTAAGAATATTATTAATAAATCTGTGCCTACCCTGAATAAAACCTGCGTAACACCTAGGTATGTAATTTAAGGTAGGTACGAATGCAGTGTACCTACTCGGAATACCTATAAACTAGTATTTAAAGTAGCTAGATACTCGTGCGGTCATCAACGCTTTGTTGTAGAAATTGCCGCGGAAGTCGTAGATTTATTACAAATGTTTCACTTCTATGAAACGTTTCGCCCATTGTTGTGGCAATTAAGTATTATTTTAATGTACATGTTAGGAAAATTGCATGTACCTACAATGGATGTCACCTTCAGTTATTCATTTCGCATGACGTATAACGAAATGAAGTACTATTAGTACTATGAAGCTGGAATGAGATTATTTGCGCCTATCTGAGGATTTAATATACGGGCACGTGGAATTATATGTGGCATTCCTGGAATAGTTGTTCGCATAGCGAATAAATTTATACGATTATATCAAATGTCACATTACCGTCACAGTACTCAGACACACTTAAGATAGGACTGATCAGGCCAATATTCAAAAAAGGCAGCCATGCTGACACAAATAATTATAGGCCGATTACCATACTGCCATGCATCGACAAAATCATAGAGAGATATTTTGGTAACCTGGGGGCCTAGACAAGGTTACAATCGACAAGCGCTAACGCCAATAGAAAATCAATATAATGTATGGGAATGACAGATGTTAACGAAAAGTGTTTCGTCGGCATCTGTCATTCCCATACCTACATGTTATTATTTTCTATTGGCGTTAGCGCTTGTCGATTGTAACCTTGTCTACGGCCCCAGTACTTTCTTAACTAGTAATAACATAATAAACGATAAACAATTTGGAGTTCAAAAAAACAAAAGTACATCCATGCTATTATCTTCATTCACGGATGAAATTAATAACTATATTGATAAAAGATTACATGTAGTAGCTGTAATGATTGACTTCAGCAAAGCTTTTGATACATTGAACTTTGATACACTGTTCAAAAAAATGCAGCTAAATGGTATACAGGGTATACTTGTCTCTTAGTGGCTCATAAGAGCGTCGAAACTGCGCAATGTATAATACAACAGAATTTCTATATTATGTGTAAATGGGCACATGACCTGGGATTGTCTATTAACTACAATAAAACCAAGTTAATGCATATACGCTCACCGTATATCAAAAGTAACATTATACCTAAGATTGTGGCCCATGAGCACACCTGTATGCACGCTCAGTGCGCAGCTTGTAGCTGTGCATGCCTCGACATTGTCATAACATCATCATGAACATACTTATCTAGGCCTAAAAATTGATAGCAGGTTCAGCTGGGGCCCTCATGTTGACCAAGTATGCAATAAGCTTAGATCAATCCTGTCCAAAGTATGTATACTTAAAAGCAAATTACCATATAATACACTAAGATTACTTTATATGTCGATGGCAGATTCTGTCATAAGTTATGGCTTGTCCAGTTACGGCAGGACATATAAAACGTACCTAAGTAATATACACAACTTACAACTAAGATTATTAAAAAATATTGTACGACTGAAAGTCTGATACAAATACAAAAATTACTATGGGACTGCCAGTTTATGATAAAGCTAAACTCTCCATTGTAAGCCAATATAGTGACAAAATCTCCAATTTAACCGTTAAGAGTAGACTAAAAAATCTACGTAAACTCAATTACCAATCCCCATTCGTATTACCATCTGTTAACAATGAGTATGGAAGGAGAGTATCGACGTACGCCTTGCCAAGCGCGTTGAATAGACTCTCATACGAATTAATACATATAAGTCTGGAAAACACATTGTAAAGGCTAAAGAAATGCTAATAAATAGATTAACCATATGTGTAATACGATTTGCAATTTATTACTATATTAACCTGATTAGGCTACCAAAAAATCTTAAAAATATAAGATTTCAGCCCGTCTCTGTAAAACAAATTATTATTTTCATGAAATAAACAGATTAAATTTTTTTATTTTATATTTTTACCAGGTAAAAGACTTTATAATGTCGAATGTAAACAAATTTACGTCACGCTTGGCGGTAATTTTCAATTATTATCTACACACTGGGTTACTCCTAATTGCTGACTGAGGGAGATAGATAAAACTTAGTACCTACCCGACACAGGCTGTTCTTTCTTACTGATATTTCCTCGGAATTTCCAGCATTGGACTTTTCTACGGGCGGTTATATAAAGCCGATGACACTGCCTTCGCATCGCAACGTTGTATCGCAAGTCAGTTTGTGTACATTCTGCACGGTAGGTACTTCACAAGTTCACATTGCACGGCACCTCCGTCCGGCCTTTATACAAGAAAACCCACGTAAAATGAGCTCTGGCGGCCATACATTTTATATGGCACCCGGAGCTCTTTTTAAATATGTCGAGGTATACGCGGCAGCAGTGTGTGATGCGCCTTAAGACAACGTCAGATCGAATACCTGATAATTTGAATCGCGGGTAAGAATAGGATAGTTTATCCCGAAAATCATCCCCTAAGGATGTGAACTGGCCCCGTATCATGGTCGGCCTTATCACGCGATAAGTGACAAGATACGAGCGTCGTCTCGTTCTATCAGACGGCGTCAGCCAGTGACGGATCTATCCTGGCACTTATCGTGTGATAACGCCGACCATGATACGGGGTCTGGACGCGGAAGTTTGTGTAATGGGCGGATGAAGTCGCCGGCAAAAACTTGTGTAGGTACTATGAGCAGTTCGATGTTACTTAGTAAAGCCTGTCACTAGTGTCGCTGGCCATGGCAAATTTGAAGAGCGAGCATATTGACAATATTAACATGCTGCTCGCAAAAGTTTGCATTTAAATAAGCAAGGACAATAGGCAGTTTCAATGAAAGTAGGTTTTTTACTCGGCTTCTCATTTTCCTCATGATATACATCATCCTCATCTTCATCCACCTAGCGTCATTCCCGGGTGCGTGCCCTAGAGGCGCCCGATGTAGGTACGTGCCCTGATAATACGTGTTTAGTGTTTACTATATTTGGAGTTACGTGGTAATTAAGTAGTTACCTTATCCATTTTTTTGCCATAAGTCGCAAACGAGGCAGTAGCACTTTTTTCTTTTTTTTCGTAAAAATAACGCATCTCACGCAGAATAGTATGAATAAATACGTAATTTTATACTTTTCTATGTTACTATACTGTACCTACTCGTATATTATTGGAGAGCGCCCGCATTTGTAGCGTAAGATTTTTAGCTTTTAAAGTACCTAAACAAAATACTTAGTGATTGAAAAATAAGGAAATGTTTTTTTTTCCTGCCTTTGCGGAACCCATATTCGAGCAACATCACTCTCTTGACCACTTTGTGTAAATACTACTCATTCAATTTACCCATGCACAGATATCTATATAGGGGTTCTGCCTTTTCTCCGAATTTGTTATGTCCGAATTTCACTTGCCAACCAACTTTTCGCCGATGATTCACCTTGACAACTAACTTATGGCAAATTTTTGTATGACAACAGATTCATTTGGTAGAATTATTGATAAGGCCAACAAACCATTACTACTACAACTATTTATTTTTTAATTTAATTATTTATAAGTTTTAAGTTTTAATTTTAGTTGAGACGGTATTTTTCCTTTTATTAATTTTTGTTTGTTACTTTCCGTGTCCTCACCAAATGGACCCTGCGGAAGACCAGCGCTGGCTGCAAAGCTAGTACATGCTGAGCTGGGTCCATTTCGTGGCAAAAATGTGTTTTATTTTTTATTATTATACTTACTTTTAATCGATGTTGTGTTTGTCACGAATAAATGTTTTGATTTGATTTGATTTGATTTGATTTGATTATTATAATGAATTAAAATTTTTGGCGTACCTATCATTTGGCAAATCTTTCAGTTGGACAAACAACTACTAGCCGAAAAACGTTTCGTCAGTGCAAGTTCCCTTTTCTTACATAAGCCAACTTTTTACTACAAAGAACAACTACGCAGACAGCATAACATAGTCAGACTTTTATTCAACGTGTTCTTATATAAGTTACAAGGAGAGAAGTGGGGATGGGGAGACGAAGTTACCCACATTGGGGTTACGGGGGCGATGCCCCCCGCATTAAAAAATAACATACAATCGTTACAGTGATGTTATTTGTAGGTTAGGTTAGGGTTAGCTTGTGTGCCTTAGAGCGAAAATAGGCAGCGGGGTGACGTCGACACGCTGGCGGTTAGGTAAGGTTTAGGTGAGGTTAGAATAATTGGCTGGTGTTTGTTTTAAAAAATAACACATGTACACCTACATACATACATTCCACTAAGCAACAGTCCAAAAGTAATGATGTAAACACTTATCTCCAATGATGCGATAATTCAGGTACCGTCATTGTTAAAAAAAAGGCATCAAATATAATGACCACCAAAAAATGCTTTGATACCCTCTATGATATCTTTTACCAAAAAAATATACTGAACACCAAAAATAATAATTCTACCATTACAATAGTACTACCTGTTTTAATAAAAAGTGCACATTAAAATTTATTCGAACACCAAATTGACTAAATGATCACCAAATCTTTTTGACCAAATTAATACAATACTTCTACCTAAATAACCCACTATGATTGCCATAAAATATATGAGTATTACCAAATAAAGTATAATGATGCCAAAACAAGTGATACCAAAACCCGAATCAGCACACGCTACTTCCACGTGGACTTGTCTGTCCTACCCCTGGAGTGTATATGTCGTCGGCCGATCGTAAAATCCGCCAGATCACGAAATTCCTAGGCATATCGTAAAACGCTGCCATTTCATGATATGCCTAAAAGTTGGCCAGGCTTATCACGATGTGCCTGATAAACAATACGGCAGATCGATTAGAGCAACGCATTTGTCGATATTCCTAGCTCTATACCGGGCACATTGTAAAATAGTTTCTTTCCTGGCCACTGGTGGCGCTGCGTATGCGATGGTGGCCGTGTTTATTGGGAGCCAATAATCAGGGCGGACAAAAATGGCTTGTCATAAGCGAACTTTGTCTTAGGTCGGTTAGGTTAGGGTTCACTTGTGCCCCTCGAACCAGAAATACACACCCCGCGCAGCGGGGTGGCGTCTACTTGCTGGAGATTATCAGTCCGCACTCCTTTATTTTTTCATTATCTACTTCAATTTTGGACACCCTACTTACGTATAACGGTGAGTATTGAACGATATGGCGGCGTTTCATGATATGCCTAGGAATTTCATGATCAGCCTAAACGTCACTGGCTTAGCCAAATCATGAAATGCCGGCGTTTCATGATATGCCTAGGAAGTTCATGATCGGCCTAAACGTCTATAGGCAAATCGTTAAATGGTGAATTTTGAACGATATGGCGTATGTCACTCAGCCAAATCATGAAAGGGCGGCGTTTCACGATATGCCTAGGAATTTCATGATCTGGCGGATTTTACGATCGGCCGCCGACATATATAAAAGTTCGCGGAGCCAGAAGCTGGAATTTCTGGCGGGAGCCCGGGCGGACGGCGGGAGATTGAGTCCTAGAAACGAAAGCGGGGATGCGTCGAATTTAGGAAATTATTTTACTATTTCTAATTTAGCAACGATTTATTACGATATCATTTTCTTTAATAGGATAGTAAGATGTTATAATTTGGGTTATGTTTTCATATTAATAGGAGATACAATTTTGGTGATCACTTACTATTTTTGGGTTAGCAATGATTTTTTAGGATAGCGTTTTTTTAAATAGGATAGTAAGATGTTATTATTTGGGTTATTATTTTACATTAATAGGAGATAAAAATTTGGTGATCACTTAACTATTTTTGGATTAGCAATGATTTATTTGGATAGCATTTTCTTTAATAGGGTAGTAAGACGTTATAATTTGGGTTACATTTCACATTAAAGTGGAGATAAAATTTTGGTGATCATTTAGTCTTTTTGGCAGTAAAAAGTATTTTTTTGGCGTTATATTTTACTATATCTGGTGGTCCGTTAAACATATGCCTTAAAAAAACAAGTGAGCGGTTGCGCTTACTCACTTTGTAAATACGTTACATAGTTACTAAATAAAACATCTGGTAAGTGTTATACCACCAAATGTATATAAGTCAAACTGACCCATTCTGCTACTCGAAAGGTGGCATTTTGAAAAGTGACTTTATGAAAAAAAGTCCAAGCATACAGTTGGTAACCGTGAGGTGGGGAAATAAAACTAAACCCTTTGATAAGTTGACACTTAATCATTCGGCGAAATGACATTATGCGAAAAATTGGTTGCGATGCGATATTCGTACATAAAAATTTCGGAGATGATTTAGAGAACCATCTATATATCTGTGTACTTACCTATACGACTTTTTATAACGCCTATCAATGGCCCTATATGACGACATTAATTAAAAAAAACACTTGATACCAGTTAGTTACATAGTGACCTTGATTAAGCGAAAATACCTATGAATGATGTAGTAAAAAACATTGGTAAAGTGATTCCATTCGCAAATGGAACTTTGCCTCTGTGGTTGCGGGGAATTCCCAAGGTAAATCGGACTTCTACGCAGATTAGCAAAAACATAATTAAATACTGTCTAAATTAATTAATATTATTCTACCTTGATTATAACTTGACTACTTAAGCTAACTTAGCTTGATTACTTACCTAATTGCCCGTTATTTCAACTCCACCTGGCCGGCTAGCACGATAGGTTTTATGGTCACGTTTTACGTCCTAAATGTACTGAAACGTCACGTAAACCATAAGACGTATAATTCTATGCCTGATGACCGTAGCAATCAAAAAGGTTCATTCTGTACCTTTGTGGGGAGTAGCAAAGCGAAATATCAGTTTTGTGACAATAATTTTTAAATGAGCTGGTGAACAAATCTGAAAAAATTAAGGATGTTATCCTTAGCAAACTTGAAATGGCTGTTTTTAAGTACAACTTAAAATGTTTTACTGCAGCGGTGGAAAATGCCGAAAACCTGAAACGTATTTAAATATTGAGACCTCGGCAGAGCAGAGTAAAACTTTGTACCCTTTAGCGTCGAATCCGTGGGATCACAGTGCGCACGAGTTCTTTTGCGGAGATCGCGAAACCTCTGGTTGATGTAAATGGTGACCGAAGAGCTGGTGGTCTTCTCGCGCAACGCATCAACATTGCAATTCAGCGAGGAAATGCCGCCAGCATCCTCGAGGGCCTCTTATTAGATTTAACTTTTTGTTAGGAATAAGCAATTTAATGAATTGACTAAGTTAGTTAAACAAAACATACTCATTAGAATGCACATGCACAGTAATCCAATGAGTAAGAATAGCTGTCAATCCTATCCGCGACCACCTCCAGGAGTGTTGGTGCTGCTCCATACAAACCACATGGGTGTTTTGACGGTTCTTTGGGAATTTATATTTGTAATCACTGTATCTACAGAAATAACCATATAAAGTCAGTTACGTAATTTGATATATTTGTGTTTGTTCCAGGTTCAGAGATCGACAAAGTATGTGGTTGCACACAACTGCACCAGTTTCACACAGACAGCGCGCCTTCGCACACGAGCCGCCGTGCCGGTAGTCCGCCGACTCTATATTATCATCCAATATGGAGGAAAACGGGTAAGGGTCTATCTGTAGTTGAATAAATAAGCGTGACCAGTTGGCTACCATTTCCCTTCCAAAAGACGCTCGTTTCTTCGACTTGTAAGAGCAAAGAGCTGTGGTTAAATTTTATGTGTTATGGCTACAGCAGTTGAACAGACAAACTGATAATTATACCTAGTCAGCAAAGTACACTACTTATACTGTAAGTAGACTTGTAAGCTAGTAGCAGTGTAACGCAGACAAATCTTGATTCGAGGTCCATACTTGCCTAAATATTCTTGAGCAAAGAAATTAATTAGCGAGCCAAGTCTTGTCTTGGTTCGATAGAGTCACGATTCAAGATACGAGTACTAGCGGTTAGGTTACAGCGATCGGGTCATGAATTTCTCGATTCAAGTTTTTTTTGCGTGCGTAAGTGTAGTAAAGCTTGAAATTATTTAATGTGGGCGACTTTTACAAAATTGTCTTTGTAATTGGAATCTTCTACCTCGGAAGGTAGAGTTGCTTTTTGAAGACTACTTTGATGCAATTCGGCCATCTCGAATAATCGCAAGTATACTAAAGCGTAACCAATTGGCTTGACGTGACCAATTGGCTGTTACCCGCGCCAAAAAACAAATCACTGTTTTTTTTTCAGCCCCAGGTTCACAGTATCGCCCGTGGAGCCCGAGTCCAAGAAGAATGGCATCCACATGGGTGCCAGCATTATATCGCGGCCTCTCCGCTCCTCCGCCGAGACCGCAGAACGCGGCGTGGCGGTGGTCGCACCAAACCAGCCAGACACCTGGCTTCATGATGCTGGGTGGAGAAGGAAGAGATCCCTGGCCCAGCTGACGAGAGAAGCCCTGCCACGCATGGAGAACTATAGGAACTCGAAAAGGGCTCTCAAGAGGCCGAGTTTAGGCGAGCTGCATGGGGACCATCTGATTACAGAAGAGGTATGTTGTTTAGTGTAACTCACCAGGTAACTGTAGTGGTGGGCAGGCAGCCTGACCCCTGGTTATGATGTTGGTGGAGCAGGCAGCTGCCCAGTTGACGAGATAAGCCTTGCCACGCATGGACGCTTGTACTATAGGAACTCAAAACGAAGGCTGACGAGGCGGAATTTAGGCGAGTTTCATGGGGCCCATTGGATTACAGGAAATGTATGTTATCTCACAATATTTGCGTGGCTGCGCCACCCGACGAGCTAAATACATCAAAATGTTCAATTAACCTTTTAGTCATTGAGTAAATTGAGTTGTACAAACGACAAACAGCAATAAGTATACAAAAGCGCAAGACGTTTTACTTTCCTTTTATTCATATAACGCCTATACGTACCTACTGCAATTATCTCTGAATACAGTAGAATATACATTTTATTTCTTAGTTTACGAGTAGGTACACTGAACTGCCAAATATTTGCAAACCAGTTAACTTTCTAAACAAGATCAAATTAGGATACATCTAAAAATTAATGACCTAACTATCTAGTTTTTTTTAATCATCATTAAGTAGATATAGTGAAGAGCAAAAGTTTCGGGTACAGTTTGTTCTGAAATTCTATACAAAGTGCATCCGAAACTTTTACTCTTGAATATTTTACACATCTCGATAAGTAACTATATTTCTTTGTATTATTTTCGCATACATTGCGATCCTAATACTCAGTTCCTATCCGTGCCTGTTTGAGATTAGGTGCCACTTTTATGATTTCATAGTTTTTATGCATAGTTGTGTGTTTATAAACATGTTAGCAGCATAATGTTATCTTTGCACAGCCTTGGTTCGCCGATTATGGCTAACTTTGTGTATTCCCATCCCTAAAGTGTGTTATTAGCGAATTCCGGGTATCATGGTATGACATTTTCTATGATTAAAAAGTCGTTAAGCGACATTTATGAATGCCAAAGGCCAAATGTTTACTCAAATCAGACTTATGGCGTTATAACAGACGCAATTAACAGTAGATAGTTACCATGACCGCGTTTATGTCGTATATACAGCATTCGTATCTTACTAGCAATCCTAAACTCCACAAAAAAAATCGTGTTTGGGACAAGATACGAGTATTAACTCATTACACATTAGGCTTCTGGTAAAAAATATTTTTTTATACGAGCTTTGCGCACAGTCAACAACTACCTACTCGTTGCCAAAGTTGCTACAGGAGCAGTCAGCATCATATATTTAATTAGAATAATTAGTAGTCGTCAAGGTCATTTATACATATTTTTGTAACTTTGGCCGTATTAATATCTTTGTAGTCGACTGTACATGATAGGTAGGATTAAACATTTTTTAAACCCTTGGCGCCCAGAATATTTAAGTCTCGACTTAGTTTATTAATTATACTTAACGCTTGCTATATTAAAATCAATAACGTGCAATATACTAACCACGGATTAGTATTAAATGGCCGACACTAACTAGTTATTAACCGACGAAAAAAACGGAGGAGGTTCTCAAGTCAACGCGTATTTTTTTTTTTTTATGTATTGATCACGCATAAATTTTTACAGAGTAGTCCGATTTTGATAATTCTTTTTTTATTAGAAAGGGTATACCTCGAAGTTGGTCCCATATAAATTTTAAATAAAAATTTCAACCCTAAGGGTAGGAAAATAGGGGATGATTGTTTGTTCACTTACTGATTGATATGTATGACCACGCATGTGTGTGTGTGTGTGTGTGTGTGTGTGTGTGTGTGTGTGTGTGTGTGTGTGTGTGTGTGTGTGTGTGTGTGTGTGTGTGTGTGTGTGTGTGTGTGTGTGTGTGTGTGTGTGTGTGTGTGTGTGTGTGTGTGTGTGTGTGTATGTGTGTGTTGAATGAGCTTTACACCTGTCAGTCTCTTGTGTGTAGACCTCTCAGTCTCTGCATTTCTGCTAAAGCTCGTTTATCGTGAGGTTTGTGTAATACCTTATTCGGCTCTAGGTCAGATAAAGCAATACCATCAAGTGTATTTACTCTACTCAGCGCCACATATGCCTGCCGCGGCTTCTGGCAACAATCACTGGATATTTTTGCACCAATTTTAGTCGTTCAGGGAATGGTATGCTGTCTCTATCATTTACATTGCGGCCATCCGCAATGAGTAAAGCTTTTATCATATCCGGCCAATCTAGATCATTGCACGAAAAGGTCATAAACCAGGTAGGAGGCCCTAGACTTCTTACCATAGCAATCAACTCCGAACAGCATCGTCTCCAGTAAGAAGCAGACCCTCGCACATTTCTCATAGTCGAAAATCGGTTGAAATTTGAGGTCTGGTTGTGGCATGCTAAGCCGAAAGCAGGACCAGTGTTTAATGAAATGCGAGAAAGCAAAAAGATCTTTAGATCTCGTTTAAAGTGGTGTCAGAAGAACGAAGAACAAATTAAATTAGATATTATCGCGAAGCATCACTCTAAACGAGATTTTAAGGGTTTGTAGAAGGCATTAATGATAACAAATGTATTGCCGACATGTTTCAACACCATTTCCAAGTCGAATTACCACTGGGGCTACCACAGTCAACGGGGGTGTCAGATGCTGGGTCTCGTGGTCAGGGGATGATCACCAGGTCTACGGCAAAAGATGTTATCAAAGCTATTAAAGGTATGACACGGGGTGAGTCTCCTGGGCACGATGGTCTTAGCATTGAGCACCTCCAGCATGCTGGCCCGCATCTGCCAAGAGTTCTGGCTATGTTGTACACATTCTGTGTAGGGCACTCGTACCTGCCGTCGGACGCGATGAAGACTGTGGTGGTGCCCATCGTGAAAAACAAAACAGGTGACAGTAGCGACAAAACCAACTACAGACCTATTTCACTAGCTACCATTATAGCCAAGGTGTTTGATAGTGTGCTTAACTCCCACATTGATAAATATCTGAAATTACACGATAATCAATTTGGATTTAAGCCGGGATTATCCACAGAAACTGCAATTGTGGCTCTTAAAATACTGTCAAGTACTACATGGACCGACAGACAAATGTATACGCATGCTACCTTGACCTATCTAAGGCGTTCGATATGGTTAATTACGACATCCTCTGGCAGAAATTGAATGACTCTGGCGTGCCAGCTGACCTGACTAGCTCTCTCAAATTCTGGTACCTTAACCAATCCAATGTCGTAAGATGGGCGGGGGCGTTTTCGGATGCATACAGGTTGAAGAGTGGAGTAAGACAAGGAGGTCTAACCTCTCCTAAGCTCTTCAACCTGTATGTAAACGAACTTATAGAGGAGCTCAGCAGCGCCCGCATCGGTTGCCATATTGACAGAGTATTGAGAGAGTAAATAATATCAGTTACGCAGATGATATGGTGCTGCTGAGTGCCTCTCCATGCGGACTTACGAAACTGATAGGCATCTGTGAACGGTACGCAATGAGTCACGGTCTGCAATACAATGTGTTGAAAAGCGAATGTATGGTCTTTAGGGTTAGGAATAAAAGTCCACAGGATGTTCCGCCGATAAAACTAAATGGGAAGGTACTGACTGTGGTATCACAGTTTAAGTATCTGGGGCATATTATGACGTCTGACCTTAAAGACGGTACTGACATTGAGCGGGAACAAAGAGCATTGTCTGTGAGAGCTAACATGATCGCTCGCAGGTTTGCTGGATGCTCGAGAAGGGTCAAGTTAACCCTATTCAGGGCCTACTGCACGTCCTTATATACCAGCGGCCTGTGGGCGAACTATACTCAGGCACAATACAGTGCTCTTCGTGTTCAATTTAATAACGCATTCAGGATGCTGATGGGGCTGCCCCGATATTGCAGCGCGTCAGGGATGTTTGGAGAAGCGAGGGTGGACTGTTTCCACACTACTATGCGCAAGCGATGTACATCCCTGGTGCGTAGTGTACGGGCCAGTGCCAACAGCATCCTGAAAATGGTCGCTGAACGTAAATATGGACTGTGTGTATATAAACCACTGCTGTATGGTGCACGCAAACACACATGTTAATTATGAGGTCACATGACATTTGACATTTTGAGATTTAAATGAATTATTAATGTAACTTGACATCCAGTGAATAATTATTATTTTTAAATTAGATTACTTCAGAAATATTTACAAATTTTTATTATTAGTTGACTGTAATGTGAATTTCAAACCGGCCTAAATCGTATTATAATTTATTACTATGTATTATCTCTTTAAATTAACTTTATGTGTGCTAACTATGAACTTTGTAATTACTAATATTAAGCTAAGTTTTACTAACAATAGTGATCCATGTTGGTCTTTGAATAAATGAATTGAATTGATAGTCAGATGCATATTGTCAATCAGTCCTTGGGGTGTGAGTTCTTAAATGTATTTTGCTCATTCGAGCAGCATTTCTTGTAGGCCTACCCATGTTGGTATATAAAGCCTCTTCTTTTAAATAATTTATATTATACAACAAGCAATATAATTACATTAGGATTATAAAGCAATTAACAGTTTCAGTAAGGTAGGAAGCTATTTTAAAAGTAATCAAAAATATTGCATGTAACTAGAAATTAAGTTAGTAATTAACTAAAGTAAGCCACAGAAAATTGAAAAATAAAAACTTTTTAACAAAAAATTAAACCGCCGAAAAGGAACTGAAAAGCAAAAAATAATAAAACTTTTTTATTTAGTTTAATAACTAAATTCTTAAACTATTGTAAGTACTTATACCTAAGTAAGTATATAATTTTGTAATTATTTTGACTTTTTAATTACCTAACTTTAATAACTAAGTTCTTAAATTAATCTAAGTGTACCGAAGTAATTTTGAGTCGGCGCCAAACAATCAATGAACAAAGATTACTCCAAACAAGTACAAGTTAGACCAAATCAAATGAATAATGCTATGTGAAATCTCCAGACATAAACATTAACATTCCAAAAAATGCGCTCTCCGCACGACCACTCGCTACGACGTGTGCCCTCACGTGTGGCCCGTTCGGGTTGGTGTCTCGCTGACATTAACCCTAACTTCGTGAACGCTCGGCATTCAAAATTCAAATATTTATTCTGTAAGCAGGCCTCAAGGGCTCTTTCACATGTCCGATCAAATCAAATAGGTATCAAATGAAATGGGTAATATATCATTGTCCTTTACATAATTAATTAATATGCTTGTTTGGCGCCGACTCAAAATTACTTCGGTACACTTAGATTAATTTAAGAACTTAGTTATTAAGGTTAGGTAATTAAAAAGTCAAAATAATTACAAAATTATATACTTACTTAGGTATAAGTACTTACAATAGTTTAAGAATTTAGTTATTAAACTAAATAAAAAAGTTTTATTATTTTTTGCTTTTCAGTTCCTTTTCGGCGGTTTAATTTTTTGTTAAAAAGTTTTTTTTATACGCCGCTGTCTATCAATGAGCCCGTAATTACCACTTTACAACGTTTCAATAGCTATAATCTTAGTAGCACCTTATCTCCTGGGACCAGGAAAAAAATATGAACCCGGTACAGCCTTTTTAGGGTTCCGTATCAAAAAGGTAAAAAGGCCAAGTTCGTGTCGGGCCACGCGTAGTGTAGAGTTCCGTAGTTGCCTGTCTGTCTTAGTTACATCTACACACGCGCTCCAACTAAATGGTGCGGTTGCGTCGGCCGAATTTGTACAAAAGTTGGCATTTCTAAGTACATTGTAAGTTGGTTGACTATTACTCGGTAACTAGTTATGCCTACTTCGCCCTGATAGTTGTCCTTTTAAATTCATTACCTATCTTGGTTCTTACGAAAAAAAACGAAAATCTGTCAATGAGGGTTTTTTTTTATCTATGCTGTTAAAAACCAAAAATTTCAATTTTGCAGATCTGACTCTGTTATTTGGGACCGTGTCGATGTGAGAGCGAGATTGCCAGCGACTAACATAAGTATAGTAGAGTAATAGGCAAACCACCCTTTTTTATGAAACGTCAAAACGGCTCTGTTACAGTGTACGAGATTTGGGACTGGTCTTTGGACAGTTCCAATATGATGTAAAGAGTGATGTGGCTAGAGTAAATCGATTGTCATAATATCCGATTACGATTGATGATGGCTAATAAAAGGAATCGATTGATTACTGTGTAATAATTATTTTTAGGAAATCAAATAGAGAGCCTATACACTGTCGTCTGCTAACACAAGTGTCCTGTAAGTAAAGAGAGAGACTGATAGTGCGAGAAAAATCGAGAGAGCTCGCGCGCCGTGCAGAAATCAATGCCATATTTTCAAAGGCAACATTTTGCACAATCGAATATGTCGGTTTCGATCGATGTGATTTTATTTCGTATTATCGTAACAGTAATTAAATAATACATTGTTATTTTCCTATTCACAATTATTTGATTCATATCGATTTATTTCTAAATTGACAGACTCCAAACGATTAAAGAAGTATATCACTAAATTTAAAAATAAAAAGTCGTAGGACGTAATGGTTTGCATACCGAGTTTTCAATGCTAATGTCTATACAAATAAGCCGTAAATAAAATTGACAATAATTTTATAAGTGCTAAAAAGAGCGTGCATGGAGATTGAACTTTGTTTTGTAACTCGGAAGCTATTGAAACTTTTTTTATTATTTCGATGAGCAGTGCCAATTTACGTTATATGGGTGTCGCGATGTGTCAAAAGACCAGTTCCAAATCTCGAACACTGTAGTATGGATTTTGTAGGGATTACTTGTTTTGCTTGTGACGTCACAATCAAACATCGTCCTTATTGTTAGTTTTTATGAATTTAAAAATGTTAAAATGGCAAACATAAGTGAAAGATTGACACTTTCCGAGTATTTTCGTAATAATGTTAATCTGTTGCTAAAGAAAAAACAATTTATTTTAATTGCTGTAAATTACCTTTCCCCGATACGTTAGAAACTTGTTCAAGAATAGAGCCCTCGGTTATTCCATGGCTAAGTACTCAACCTGTCGGTCGGAGCGCGCCGGCGCGTGGCGGCCCGTACCAGTACAATCCGGATGCAGCTCTCAAGTAGTGCCTCTGGATCATTAAAACGCTCACAATGATGTAATTTCCCATTGACTTTAGAACCAAAATAATGAGTTCTGTGATTTTTATTTCCCAGTTCAATCAACTCATATTTGAGCTACGAAAATATTTCTAAACATTTTCGTAACCTGTCGAAGGTACCTACACAATTTAGTGGAATTTATTAAAAGTCATACGAATCCTGGGCCGCTGTTGCTGTTTTATCGGGACTTATGTTAGGATAATTATTATTTGTTATTACCTACCACAACACAATCCTTGAGTTATAAATTTATAATTATAATGTAGCAACAGACAGTGAATGACTACAAGTTTGAAATCTGCATTCAAATACAAATAATGCGTCTCACCCATCATAACGCTTGTTAGGGTTCCGTAGCCAAATGGCAAAAATGGGATTCGTCATGTCTGTTTGTCCGTCCGTATCATGTCACAGCCACTTTTTTCCGAAACTATAAGAACTATACTGTAGAAACTTGGTAAGTACCTAGATGTATTCTGTGAACAGTATGAAGATACACTGTGGTTGGTTGGGATCACACGCAATGGATTAGAAAAACCGCTGCCGCTGCCGCCGCCGCTCGAAGTCGTGGCCGAGCCGTCAGGATTGTTTGTATGTGTGATAGGTAGATCAAACGGCAATAATAGTGTCGTTGCTATACACAATACATACTAACTGGAGTGGTTTGCACTGCAGGCGGTTGCTCAGCTTATTGTATTTGACATGTAAACTCTGATGTAGATAATTCTATTATGAATAATGTACTCTTCTATTTTGAGTCTATGGATAGACATTTCGACTTTTAAAAATGCCCTCGTGGCCTATTTGCAAAATAAATATTTTGTATTTGGATTTTTTTGAATCTTGTCTCGCTATCGACACAATTAGTGAGGTATATACATACTTCGTTTTACGAAAGACTATTTTGTAATGCCTTGTAAATACGTGCACACTAGAGGTCTCTTTTTATCA
This sequence comes from Epinotia demarniana, assembly GCA_945867215.1. Lineage (NCBI taxonomy): Eukaryota > Metazoa > Arthropoda > Insecta > Lepidoptera > Tortricidae > Epinotia > Epinotia demarniana. The sequence goes on along the minus strand of OX244273.1, from coordinate 1,327,394 downwards.
TATATTTGCAAATTCAGCGTGACATTCTCTAGGTTTAAAAAAATAAGTAAGGTCTCTACTAAGGTCACATGTATGTGTTTACGACACGGTTCGGTGGCAAAGAAGGGTAAGCAGTCACCATAGCCTATGGACGCTGGCAAGTTTGGGAGTGTCACATGAACGTCACGATTCGCGAATCCTTTCTTAATTAACCCCACAGTACTTTAGTCCCTTGTGCATTTTTTTTTGTTACGAATTTAAATAAATATATTCAAGAGCGTATAACAAGAGCGTGACACAATGTTACACAACAACAGTATTATTCGATACAGTTACGGTCCAAATCAAGCATACACTGTGCATAGAGCCAATACCTACCAACCTAACGCATACCTAGAACAAAGATTTTGTAGGTACCTATGATTAGCAAACACCAGTCCACTAACATTTTTAAAATTTCACATCTTACTCCGTTGAGATAAAGTCGAAAATCGTGTGACTTCTAGGGACAGTAGCTGACCATCAGTGCCATATCCTCACATAATAGGGCTGTCAACTGTCAGTCAGCTTACCTACTACAATGTCGACATGTTTGCAGTGATAAGTGATAACACTGGGCCAAGTCTAATTTATAAAGCTAGTCCATTCACGACTTCATAATTCTGGGTAGACGGAAAGAAATAAGAAATATTTGCGGACATTCTTACAGAAATCAACAAGAAATTAACCTGTAGCTCGTTTCAAGAAGCGACACAATTTCACAAGACTGACAGTATTGAGGCTCTAACGACTGGCTATTTGATTAGTGTTGCCAGTTTTGACTTGTTAAATTGTAAGTTGGTTGTAGCTTCGTGTAACAGGCGACAGGCGTGGCTAAGCATGGCTATGGTTATTAAAACACGACACATACCTAAACTTATAGAGACAAATAAATCCATACTATCGATAATGTAGTATAATATAGGTATAATATGATGATTTTTAATTCGTGATAAGGAGTTTTGTCTAATTACCTATGTAATTGATAGCAAACACAATTAACTCGGAGTTACCTAAAACGTATATTTTTCTGAATAAAACTGAATAAGGAATTATTTTATATTATCATTGTCACCCTAACGGTAGTTTGCGAAAATATGAAGTACTTATGTGTGTTTGACGTTTCTACAACTTCAAGGAATGTAGGGTGACACAACATTCAATTGACATTAGTGTTAACATTATAGTTAAAAATTAACTTAACAGTGATTTAATTGCATGGTACCTTATCCATTGAAATCCGTTTTGGCTGTTTATCAATATTATTCTACTCCTGATCACGGATTAAAAATCACCGTGTATATGTACTATAATATATACATATAATATTATTGAAATTGTGTCTTTCTGTCTGTCTGTTACCACTTCACGCTTAAACCGCTGAACCGATTGAGATGAAGTTTGGAAGTATGTAGATAGTTTAAATCCCAGGGACGGACATAACTAGAATAGAATAGAATATTTTTATTGTATAACTAGGATAGTTTTAATCCCGGAAATCGTCCCCTGAGGGGGTTTAATGGGAGATAAAAGTTTGTATGGAGCTACGATATAAACGAATTCCACGCGGACGGACGGAGTCGCGGGCAGAAGCTAAGCGGGTAAATAAAAACAGAAATATTCAACACTGAGGAACAAAACTTCGTGCTCATCACACAAAAAAATGCCTTTACCGGGATTCGAACCCAAACCAAAAGTTTCATAGGCAGGGTCTATCAAAGGGTCAGACAGGGTTATGCTAGGATTCCGATTATTCCTTCAGTGACTTCAGTTTCACCATAGGTATTTAAAGAATAAACCAGTGCTGTTTTTTTACATACACTCACGCCTTTATCGCTTAAAGGGACACGCAGAGCTCATGAAACTTGTGTTCTAGTACCACTTTCAGCACAAAATGTAATATCGCAGTAACAGGTTGCTAACCCATCGCCCACAACACACTTCAACCCTGTTCCCTTAGTCGACTCTCACGACAACCACGGGAAGAAAGGGGGTGGTGCTAACCTAACCCGACACCACACGGTATCATTATAAAATAATATTATTATCATTGATATAGTATGATTATAACTATTTATTTTTATATAAAAGACTAGCGACCCGCCCAGGCTTATATACCGCCGGCCCTCCGGCTGATACCGCCGCCCCACCGGCTGATACCGCCGTCCTCCCGGCTGGTACCGCCGTAACCGCTATGTCCCTGCATTTTAAATCTGTAATATCTTCGAAAATATTCATTTAAATCCATAGATCCATATTGATTATTTCTCGTAATAAGTAAAAGATAACAAATGGTTATTGTGGGTTATCTCTAAGAGATAGACTTATAACATCGCGGACTTTTTTGTAGAACCTTTTAAGGTGTTCAATAATTGTAGTATGTTCAATATGGATCTATCTCTTAGGGTTCAGCCCGCGTTTGCAATATAAACGAAAAAAATGTGTTTATTTACGACATCACATTAGAACCTCTAAGATTATCAATTTATCAGTGTTTCTCTATTATATTATGCATGTATTATACATACGTATAAACCTTCCTCTTGAATCACTCTATCTGTTAATAAAAACCGCATCAAAATACGTTGCGTAGTTTTAAAGATCTAAGCATACATAGGGACAGACAGACAGCAGGAAGCGACTTAGTTTTATTCTATGTATCTAGTGATAAAGTTACTTTTGTTATTAATGTAGGAAGGTACTCCATTACATACTTAACATCAATTTTGCGGAACGACATTGGCATTTGAAAACAACAGGCGTCATTATATTATTATCTATTTAAACCTTACCACTTCATGATAAGGTTTAAATTGTTACTTGTACATTTCTGTCATTGTTATAGGGCTTTGACTTGCAAAATAAATCATAATATATCCTTATACCAAGGACATATAATAGAAGATCAAACGAGCTTCGCAAGCGAAGTTCGATCGATATTATATGAGTAAGCTTCATTCGAAGATATAACACACATGTAGTCCTTTAATCTACCAGGCAACATTTCGCAAGTTTAAAGTACGCAGTAAAAACCATAGCTCAAACAGTTTTATCCCCACCTTTACCCCTACCCTACTTAGGGACCTCGGCTTGCCACCATTTCTCATTCTTTTTAGAGACAAAACTTTCCTAGGGGTATAGGGGCGGGCGGGAAGTTATATCTTCGAATGAAGCTTACTCATATAATATCGATCGAACTTCGCTTGCGAAGCTCGTTTGATCTTCTATTATATTTCGAAGCTTCATTCTTCAGATATAACACACATGTAGATGTTTAGAGTTGAAAGTTTTGCTGCCCTTTGTAATTGTAAAACATCATAATCATGAAATGCAATAATTATGTTTTGACGACAATCTTAGATACTCCCAATTATTAATCAAAGAGTACAATTGTAACTTCACATAATTCTACCTATACAAAAGGCAGATTGATCTGGCACAATGACCTTCGTCGATTAATTGACGATGGTAGAAACGAGCCAAAGTTTTCGATGTTCTCGACCAGCCTGCTGCCTTCCGGATAACATCTAAAGAAATGCCTGACCGGTGTGCAGCTGACGTGGCGGCGTGGCGCGTGCTGTGAGCGCTGAACGCCGCCATGTCTTTACCGCTTTCGCCAAGCACTCGCGTAATGCACCCCGGCTAATGGATTGAGCAGATGCATTTTTATGGGGACTTTTGAAAGTCAACAAAATATGTTGTGAGCTTTTTCAGTCCTAAAACATCATTATAACAGTCACCGGGCAAATATTTCTATTAGGTATCTTCAAAATATGGAAGGCACAAAATCGGTTGTAGACGACCTACACCTGAAGTCTTAACTATATCATCAAAAATTACTTTAATACAATCTGGGCATGACTTAATATTATTCCACTTAATAAGTGACAGTGTTTGTACCCTGTGGGCAGGACATATTGCTAACAAAATCGCCAGATTCTTTGTTAATTTTTCCAATGAAATTTCTCTATTAGGGTACCATGTTGTTATATGATTTAATACCACTTGAGGATCCCAGGTATGGCTATATTTAGGAGTTACGGGCTTTAATTTGTAAACACCTTTCGGTAATCCTTTACTTGGTCATCTGAGCTGATACTACTCCCCCGTAGGAGCGAGGGTGCTGACCTATGATTATTTAATGAGCCATACGACGATCCTTTAGTAAATTCGTGCGTTAGAAATAAAATAACAGTAGAAATGAAGCCCTTATAGAAATTGAATATCTATATTATCTATGCTAAATTTCCAGCACAACTTGTATTTAACACACGTTGTACTGTTGTAAAGTGTTGTTTGAAATTGACGCTAACATGAGATTAGATACTTTTACTAATCTCAACAAAAGCGGAAACCACGGTTGGGATGGCCATTAGGGAAATACTACTATTCCTGTGGCGTTGTCATTTATAATCTTATGTAAACACTTTAGTACGAGTGCGAGTGGTGGAAACGCTTAAAAATATTTATTATAAATACCAGCTAATAGTGAATGCGACGACGGTAAGAGCGTCCGAGTCTGGCTTCCACGAAATATATATTTCACATTTGGCAGAGGTACGAGAAGCAAAGAGGTCAATTTCGGGCATACCAAAGTGTTTACTTATTCTTTCAAAGGCTGCAATACTTAAATTTCATTAAATATCAGGATTTAGCCTTCTGGATTCTCTGTCTGCTTCTACATTATTCTTAGTGTTAATGTACGAATCGAATAACCATATGTCTCGTTCTTCACCCACTGCCAAATAGATCTAGGTAAGCTATTTAAGTGGGGAAACTGGATGTCTCCCATTCGATTAATATAGCTTATCGCGGTAGTGTTGTCGATGCGGAACAACAGAGCACAGTTTGATTTATTTCGCGCAAAACATTTTATTCCTAAGAGCGAGCAAGCTCTAAGTAATTAATATGGAATGCTAATTCTTGCTCTTTCCATGCTCCGTTTGCACACACTCCGTCACAGACTGTACCTCATCCTGATCGAGACGGATCTATAGATATTTCTGCATCGAATTTCGTGATTCCAAAATGACAAGACGTTACAAATAATATTATTAGTCCACCAAAATAAGTCAGGTAAAATTTCGCGAGGAAGTTTTACTTTTGATCATAGACATCGTATTCCTGAATAGCTCGGAATTTATATCTTTCTAACAACTTCGTGTACAACCAGCTGTATCTAGCTGTCGGGCATGCAGTGGTAAGAACTCTTAAAAAGTGCGCATACCCTGCATAAGAAGGGATATAGACATGATAATTGAATTGTAAACAAAACCTAAGAATTTACAGCATTGTTGGTAATTTTGGGATTGTATCGAGCTTTTGGTATAGTTTACCACAAATCGTAGGCACTCGAGAAACCGGAGAGTCTCCCTCCCATTATGTTTACATTCGTTAAGGTCCCTTCCAATACACAAAATGCCACCCCGGTATATAATAGAAGTTAGGCCTTGTTTTTAGGTAAGTTACGACTTCTTTCATAATTTTGGTGAAGGTTCTAGGCGCCACGGAAAGTCCATAGACTAATAGGGAACAAAACTCGTAAGTAACATTGTTATGCTCGAATCTTGTCAATGGTAGCCATAAACCCGTTTTTAGGGATTAATTTAGAAGCAGTTCTAGTCTTCCATTTTAAAATGGGACTTAGTTACAAATTTATTGAGCCCTTTCAGATTCAGTATGAATCTATAGCCGCCATTCGATTTAGGAGTCAGAAAATCTTTGATAGAAACTGATCATTAGTCTGTTGGCATCCAGTGATGCTTTCACTGAATGCCTAGGTTAATTAAGTTCTGTACAGCTAAGCTCGTTTCATCATGCTCTTGGCATGTGAAAGTATTTACAGGTTTGACAGATTGCGTAACATGTCCTAAAAAGGAATTGGAAAGCCATTCTGTATACAGTCTAATAAATAAAGTACGATTATTCGTTACATTAAGCCAACACTTATAAAAAGCTTTAAGGCGACCGGCATGTACCTGCGTTACTGCCGCGGCGTCGCAAGTGGCTTGTTGTAGGCTGCTCGCGGCCGTATGATGGTCGACGCTGTCGGCCTACTTTTCAGTAGATTTGGAAGCTTTAATTTTCTCTGAGAGTTTGCTTCCAAAGAGAGTATCATCTCTCTCAACGTATTGTATGACTTAAGGAATACTTCGTCTAGTCCAGGAATGACTAGTTTTATCTAAAATCCGACTTCAATTAGATAGGATTTTTATCGTTAGTACCTATACCGACTCCCAATTGCTGTTGAGATGATTCGATTTTCTTGTCACGGCCTCTTTGGATGTCTGTAACTGCCGCCGAAATTACGGCGTTTAAGGACGGCGCCCATAATAATTTGCAATTTACAGGTACTCTTATAAGAGTTTATCTTTACTCTTTTTATCAATACCTTTGTGTAATATAGGTATGGCTACCTTTGCGCTAAATTGGGATGAATTTTCTCCCCATATTTTGGGACATCATCAGTGGCGTCCCCTAGAGCGGTTAGTAACTCGGCATCTATTACAGGGGTCGTTTTGTCATCACAGGCCTCCACGGGAGGTGCATTTTCTTCATTTGAACGTGGGAGTGAAGTTTCCACTGCCTCATACACTTGTTCGTGGTTTATAAATTAAAATATAATATTTTGATTTTTCTAATTGAGGGTAGATATCAAATGCATTGTAAAACCACTCGTCAGGAATTTTAATGCATATATGTATCTAGTGCCCCGCATCGCGAACACGGGATATACTAATCTCGATTAATGGTTGTAGAAATTGCTATCGTGTTGACTCACGGTCAACCGCCAAGCACGAGATACCTTCGTGACGACTCTCGGTCGCCTCCCAGGTTTAGTTACAAGACGTGGGCTCACGGCCCGCGCGGTATTAAATGCATTTATTAGCGATTAATATTGTTAGAAATTGCTATCGTGTTGACTCACGGTCAACCTTCAAGCATGAGATACTTTCGTCACGACTCTCGGTCGCCCCCCAGGTTTAGTTACAAGGCATGGGCTTGCGATTAATATTGTTAGAAATTGCTATCGTGTTGACTCACGGTCAACCCCCAAGCATGAGATACCTTCGTGACGACTCTCGGTCGCCCCCCAGGTTTAGAATTACCAGGCGTGGGCTCACGGCCCGCGCGGTATGAAATGCATTTCTTAGCGATTAATATTGTTAGAAATTGCTATCGTGTTGACTCACGGACAACCCCCAAGCATGAGATACCTTCGTGACGACTCTCGGTCGCCCCCCAGGTTTAGAATTACCAGGCGTGGGCTCACGGCCCGCGCGGTATGAAATGCATTTCTTAGCGATTAATATTGTTAGAAATTGCTATCGTGTTGACTCACGGACAACCCCCAAGCATGAGATACCTTCGTGACGACTCTCGGTCGCCCCCCAGGTTTAGAATTACAAGGCGTGGGCTCACGGCCCGTGCGGTATTAAATGCATTTATTAGAGGCACCACAATGTAGAACTATTTATTGAAACTAATTGCACTTACCTGATTTATCTTCGGAACCTGATGAATCAGATAGCACCGCACTGTCATAACTCGTTTATAGTTCTTTGTTGCAATTTCCGTATATTAGCAGAATAATACTCTATTTTTTCCTGTGCACTGCGTTTAGGCATGATTAAATATTTTGAATTATTTTTTAATAGAATTAGTTCGTGCGTTCGTTGCCTCGCAAGAATAAAGAATGAGAAATGGTGGCAAGCCGAGGTCCCCAAGTAGGGTAGGGGTAAAGGTGGGGATAAAACTGTTTGAGCTATGGTTTTTACTGCGTACTTTAAACTTGCGAAATGTTGCCTGGTAGATTAAAGGACTACATGTGTGTTATATCTGAAGAATGAAGCTTCGAAATATAATAGGCAGTCACGGTAACTGTCGCATTTATAATCGATGTTATTTAGGAATATGTGCGCATTAAAAATCAAAGAAAGGCTTTGGCCGTGTTCCTATGTTTTCCTTTTTTTAAATATCTAGTCAAAATTGTTTTCTGGATGTTTGAACACAGCTGAAAACTGGTTTTTTTTTAGGTTTTCGATGTTTAATATCTCTTTCAAAAATAAATTTAAAAAAAAAAGGAAACAAGAACATGTCAATAGTAGCCATATATTTATGGAAAAAAAATATTGCTCTACTGCCATTATCCAGGGAGAAATAAGGGGACTACTTTTTATGGAAAAACGGCCGTTGTGTTTCCTCTTAAGTATTACTGTAAGTTGTAACTACTATTTTTGTCTTATATGTTGCCATGTTTTAGCTACTAAAATGACTAACCAAATTACCCTGTTCACAGGACGAAAGGGATGCGAAGCGAGACACCAAGTCCCCAACGCCAGCTATCGGAATCAAATTAGGATGGATCCAAGTGAGTTTCATGATCAAATTGAATCACGATGCCATTGTACGGTTGTAATATTTACTGTTGTACTCGTACTGCGATGTCGGCAGATACCTGTGGGACAAACTAACTATTGCTATGTAACCAATGATGTAATATAAAAGTGGCTACCTGAATGTGCCAGCCCTATTTGAGTCACCCGGCATTCTCAGGGACGACGGCAAAGGGACCGGATGGAATATTGTTGATTCCGTGGATGATGGGTCGGGTGCTGGTGTGGGACGCCACCTGGGCCGGCCTTTTTCGGAAAGTTTTTTTTTTAAATACAATTTATCAACATAACAGCTTACGCTATGGCGTTGGTAAACTTGGTAAACTTAAAGTAACATTGTACAGTCGACTTTTTTTTAAATTTTGATACAAGTGATCGGGTTTTTTCTAATCAGAATCGAAAGCACTTTTGAATGCTATACGAGAAAAAAGTGTCCCAAGATTTTTTATTCCGGTCCGTTACCGTTTCCATACTGCGCTTGTATGGTGGAAACGAAACGGAAAACCGAAAATATTCAGAAATAAACCCGATTATATAAAAATAAAAAAAAAGTCAAGTGTTCCTTTAACTTCCCGTAAAATGGCCCACCTGTGTCGACACATTGGCCCCATCCTATCTCCACGGAACGTCCTCCAGAGCCGGTGCGGCTGCAGAGGCTGCGGAAAAGGCAAAAATGAACAAATATAGGAGTCTCGACGCCGAATACTGTTTTGTTCCATTCGGCGTCGAGACCCTTGGTCCGTGGGGTCCCAGCGCTCTCGACATATTCAAGGAACTCTCAAAAAAATTCGGCCGACGCAATTTAGTTGACGCGCGCGTGTCGATGTAACTAAGAAAGACAGGCAACTACGGAACCCTACACTGCGCGTGGCCCGACACGCAGTTGGCCGATTTTTTATATTACATCATTGTATATAATAATAATAATAATAATAATAGTAAATAAATAATAATAAATATAAGGGGACAATATGTAACTGTTATGTGTTCTGTGATATTGTGTCGCTTCTGGCGGGGATCCATTTTCAGCTGTGATCGGAATAAGTGTTTCCCATTCCTGAAATTCAAAGACACATTAAACATTTTTGTAGGCGTTTGAAGTAAGTTCCAACCTAATTTAGGTAAGTATCTACCTGCCACAGGAAAGAGAAATAACCTCTGATCGTATCTATGACCCGCCCACTGATTAAGCCTTTGATATGTCATTTAATAACCGTTCATTAAGATCCTTGGTTTCAGAATACCTCTTTCTAAGTTAATCTCGTTGATATCTATATTTATAAACGTAAAAGTCCTGACTGACTGACTGACTGACTCACTTAAATCAACGCCCAGCCCAAAACATTGAACCTAGAAAGCTGCTTTTTTCACAATAGGTAGTTTATATAACGTAAGTATAAGGATTTTTGAAAATTCCACCCTCAAAGGGGTAAAAAGAGGGTTGAATGTTTGTATGGGGATGGAGTAAAATTTTAAGTTAGACACTTGAAACTTTTTGTATGGACTCCTTGTTACAATACCTGACAAGTAATTTTGGGGTATTAAACTATTTTAGGGTTTTGGAAAACCCAGCCCTAAGCGGGTTAGAGATGTGGATTAGAAATAGTTTGAGTCCCGGGAAAGGCCGTAGAATAGTTTTTATCAAGCAAATCAGTCCCTAAGGGGATGAAATGGGGGGTGAAAGTTTGTATGGAGCTACGATATAAACGAGTTCCACGCGGACGGAGTCGAGGGCAGAAGCTAGTGTACCTGTATAAGTACTATCGAGACAGATACGCTCATATTCACCTGCAACTGAGTTGGGCTACTCCAAAACATGAGCGAGATGACATTGCTAAAGGCCTCCACACACCGAACGCGGTTCGTGCGCGGTGCGGGTCGGGCGCGGCGCGGGTCGGAAGCGGCGCGGCTCGGGCGCGGTGCGGGTCGGGCGCGGCGCGGGCCCGCGTTGCTACCGCGACGGGTCCGTGCTACAGTGCGATAGAGACGCCGCGCCGCGCTACTGTGCGACAGATATAGATACTTACACACGTGGCTTTAACTCTCTTCATGTTCCACTGTCTGTGACCAGGGTGTGCTGATCCCATGCCTCCTCAACATCTGGGGGGTGATGCTCTTTCTCCGCATCTCCTGGGTGGTGTCGCAGGCCGGCATAGGCATGTCACTCCTCATCATCGCCATCTCCGCGGTTGTCTGCGTCATCACTACGCTCTCTATGAGCGCTATATGCACAAATGGCGAAGTTAAAGGAGGTTAGTATCCTTGAGTTTGTGTTGATTGATTTTGATATATTCTATTTGTCACCTATTTTATAAATTAGGTGTTTACTGTTGGTGAGTGATTTAAACAGACTGGAATATAATCTCAAGTTCAATAAGACCACAACTGCTGAAACATTTAATTCCTATGAAATAATTATTTCTTGATTTTAAGTAACAACTTTAGGCGTATTCATTCTCCGATAATATCGGTCCGATAATGCCATTATTGCCAGCTAGCAAGAAGCCCTTTATTGTGGAATCACATTCTTGCGCATAGTCGGCAGTTACCTACATTTATGGGATGAAAGTAACAACATCGTTTTATTCCAGGTGGCATCTACTATATCATCTCGCGCTCCCTCGGCCCCGAATTCGGCGCGTCCGTTGGCATCATCTTCGCGTTCGCGAACGCAGTCGCGGCGAGCATGAACACCATCGGCTTCTGCGACTCGCTGAACGACCTGCTGGGCACGCTGGGCGTGGGCATCTTCGCCGACAAGATGAACGACACGCGGCTTGTCGGGACGGTCGCGCTGCTGCTGATGTGCGTCATCTGCGCGGTCGGAATGGACTGGGAGAGCAAAGCGCAGGTATGTTACAGAACGGTCATTACGCTGTCATTCGCTATCATCATCATCATTGAATTTTAGCAGATGCTAACGGTGCTTAAATCATCAATTTATAGGTATAAAAGATGATTTAAGCAGCGTCCATTCACTATAGGATTTGTTAGATTATTTTCACGAGTGCACTTTTTCACACAAGCATTTTGTCATAGTCGCAAATTTTCACATCGCGTTTTTCACGATCGCAAGTTATAATGTTCGTCTTTCTACATGTAACGATTTTCCAGAAATTAGAGCTGGTATAGTTAAGTAAGTACTAATTTCATTATATATGATACATATAGTTACGTAGTTTGAGGACTGGAATAGCCTTATGAATAGTCTCTTCCCTGTCTACAAAACTGACGGTCAGGGCAGGGGTAAAAAAAATATCGGGATCTACATAATGTTATATCGTCAAATTTATACGTAAATATAAATGTTTTCAAACAATCTTACACTTATCGACCTAGTCCCAATCTAAGCAAAGCTTTTACTATGGGTACTAGACGACAATATACGTACTATAATGGTTGTAATACTTTAATTAATCACAAACATCAAATACACAATAATACAGTCAGCAGGTACAAAAAGTAAACATTAGAAAGTTAGGGCCATGGAAATAAGCGAATTGAGTTAGCTCTGTACGACGCGCTGTGCGAACTCTCTCCGACTAGCTAAAACCATGACGCGCGGGGCGGCGCGGGCGTCGGTACGGGGCGCGGGCAGCGCGGGGCGCGGGCCGCGCGGTTGACATCTGGCAGCGAGTACCCGGATGGACGCGCGTCCGAATGTAATTTGCGCGCGAAACCAGAAGGGCTGTAAGCGCGGGCGTTACACCCTCCCCCTCTAACCCAGGCGTTGCGTCCCGGAGGCTGGGTTAGCCTTACGAGGTCTCCCCCTCTTACGCTTCTCCTGGACAGGAGCTTGGACGGGGCCAACGAACGGAGTAAGTAACGAAACGTGATATCTCCCTAACATAACGCCGTCACTAATGCGCTCTAAGGCATAGGTCGTACAACCGACGATCTCTCGGACTCTATATGGCCCATCGCGGCGGGGTATAAACTTTGGCGTCTGACCTCTGCTCGTGTCGTTGGAACCTTGGATTTTTAACAATACCAGGTCTCCTACGTTGTAGTCCGGAGCCGGCCGGCGATGCTCGTCTGCGAACTTCTTCTGCGCTGTCTGGGCTTTCTCGTGTATGTCACGTGCATCGAGTAGCACGGTAGACAGCTTGTTGAGGAACGGGGTTATTGAGACGACTACATTATCGCTCTCTAACACCGCTCGCATGTCTGATAAAACGTCAGCTGGGGCGCGCATTTCGCGACCGTAATTCAAATATGCAGGCGAATGGCCAGTACTTGCTGTGACTGCGGAGTTCATAGCGAACCGTATCGCGGGGAGATGCACATCCCAGGTGTCATGATCCTTACCTACCAGAATGGCCAGTTGAGGCTTCAAATCACGATTCTTGCGTTCAACGGGGTTCGAATCTGGATGGTAGTACGAGGTGAGAGACTGTTTGATGCCCATGACGTGACAGGTCTGCTGCATCACCTCGCTTACGAACTGAACGCCGTTGTCGCTGATAAGCCTCCTGGGGACTCCGTATCGCAGATACACCTCGTTCACCAGAGTCTTAGCGTATTCCTCAGCTGTGGCTGAGGGAAGAGCAAACAATTCTACCCACCTGGTGCACGTATCCTCCAGAATAAGTATCCACTTATTGCCAGAAGGCGTCTCCGGCAGCGGTCCGAACAGGTCTACCGCAAGTACTTCGAATCGGCGCGATGTGGCTGGGACTTGTAGCAGACCGGCGGGTTTACGCGTATCTGCCTTATAACGCTGGCACGCCCCGCAGTTCCTTATATACTGAGTAACGAAGGCCCTCATTCCGGGCCAATGTCCGCTCTACACCGAAATGACCAGCTGTAGGAGCATCGTGGTACTCGGCCAGCACGTCCTTGCGCTCATGTTCCGGTACCACCAAGCTCGCGTCATCATTCTCCTCGTTCTCGGGGCCGTAACGGTACAATACACCATCGGTCACAACATACCCTTTATCGGCCCATGCTCTCCCCCTAAACGGGTCGTTCATCAGTCCCCTCCCCCTGAACCAAAGCTGCTCCGAGAGCGTACCCACTACTTTCAGTCCTGAGGACGAACGGCTTCGTCTCGTCAGCCTGACGAAGGATCGGCGCTGACACGAGGAGCGACTTGATCGTATCGAAGGCGCTCTGCTGTTCAGGGCCCCATCTCCACGTACTCACCTTCTTTAGCAAAGCGGTCAAGGGCGCACTGATCTCAGCATAACCAGGTATGAAGCGTCTGAACCAGCTCGAGGTTTGCAGAAAGCACTTCAGGTGTTTCACATTCTGAGGAGGCGGCATGTTGTCTATGGCGGAGGTCTTATCCGGGTCGACGTGAATACCACCTGGCACGATGACATGGCCGAGGAACTTGACGGACTCCCTCGCGAAGTGGCTTTTCTCACGATTCACCCGCAAGTTGAACATTGCTAGGCGATCGAACACAGCCTCCAAATCAGCGAGGTGCTTCTCGAATGATTCCTCGGATAGCACCAGCAGGTCGTCTAAATATGCAACCAGAGTGATACCCGGTAAGTTGGACTTGAACCGGTCGATCAACCTCTGGAAGGTCGCTCCAGAGTTACGCAGGCCCATGGGCATACGCTTGAACCTGAAGGTGCCCAAAGGTGTCGTGAATGAGGTGAGGTCCCTATGGTCCGGGTCAACACCCACCTGAAAGTAGCCCGAACGTAAGTCCAGCGTGGTCATGTACTTGGATGTCTTTGCGGCGTGGAGGACATCCTCGATCCTGGGAAGAGGGTAGCGGTCAGGCTCCGTGACCGCGTTGAGCTTGCGGTAGTCAACGCAAAGCCTGTAGCTCCCATTCCTCTTCTTCACCAGGACGACGTTCGAGGCCCACGGGGATTCGCATTCCTCGATGACGTCGGCGCTGAGTAGCTGTTGCAGCTCTTTTCCCAGAGCTTCCTTCTTCGGCGGCGACAACCTGTAGGGAGGCGAGGCGAGAGGCTCCTGATTATCACTTACCTTGATTTTATGGACGGCGAAGTCTGTAGGAGGTCCCTCGTTAGCAAACTGGGCCGCTCTACTACGTAAAAACGCGTCGAGCGCTTCCCTGTGCTCGGGCGGCAGCTCCGTACCTTCGTCATCGCGCAAGGCGACATCGGATATATCCGCTCGCATCAGCTCTGTCTCCTTTAAAATCACGGATCTTACAAAATGAAATGTTAGGTCAGGGCTATCGGCAAAGTACCATGACTCCTGCGCCATGTCCACGGTGACCCCAGCATTCCTAATGAAGTCGCGGCCTAATAATGTTCGGGTGCTGTCCCCAGGGAACACCACAAACTCAGTAGGTACTTCCCTACCTTCTAACAACACGGGTACCGTTGCAGTTAGCACTACCTTCTGTCGGCGGGAACCGTCCGCAAGCCCTATGGTGCGTTCCGCCTGTTCGAATTGTACTCCATGCGATTGTAAAATAGAATACAACATCGCGCCTGCAACGCTACACGTAGCTCCGGTGTCGAGTATCGCGACACCTACCTTATTCGCAATAGTGACGGGTACCGTCGGTTGTGACGTTTCGATTGCACGAGGAACGTTGGTAACATCATTATCGGTAACCACGTTAAAATCGAATGACTTGGCGGGTACGTTTACTCGAGCACAATTCTCACATTTCGATCGTACTACACCGGGTTGGCCGCATCCGTAACAGCGTATTGGGTTAGACCCTGCATTAGCGCTTACACCGTCAGAAACCGTGCCTACAGTCTGCTGTTTGCTGTTTTTGTCTTGCAAATTGCGACAATCAGCAACAGCATGCCCATAAAACTTACAAAACGAACACCGAACGCGCCTATCACGTTTCAGAATTTCGTTCGAGTTAGGAGTGAGTTTCGCGACAGTAGTACCGCTCGAACCAGTGGTAACGCTGCGCTCGGCCGACTCGATTTCGCGCGGCGGCGCGCGAGAGCGAGACGGGTAGGTGCAGGTACCGACCGCCGCGTTCGGACCGCTCGACTTCTCGGAATTGGTACTACTTACTTTTGTTTCGGAAATCGCGTCTTCAATGACCCTTACTTTTTCTACAAAACTATCTACATCAACAATGCTATCTCTAGGTAACCGTTTCCTGACACGTCGATGTAACAGCCCGTAAATAATATCTATCTGCATACACATAGGTACCACGTACGGCAATTTGACTATGTGAGAACGCACTTTACACACAAACACCTCGACTCTTTCGGAGTCTCTCTGTTCCGTAGCGAAGATTTCACGTAAAATCTTGTGAGCCGGTTGCTGCACTCCATACATGGCGCGCAGGCGCGCCACGGCGTCTTCCCAGGTGAGGGCTGAGGCGCGCGCGCCGCGCCACCACACGGCGGCGTCGCCCTCTAGCAGCAGCGGCAGGCCGCGCAGCGCGTGCTCGTCGCTGACGCCCGCGCACTCCTTGTAAACTTGCACGGCGTCGAGGAAAGCCTCCAGAACCTCCGCGTCGCGCGACCTCCCGTTGAACCTCGCGGTGCACTTGGAGAAGTTGCCTCCGGCGACCGCGGATGAGAGCGCGGACGGCGCGCGGACCTCGAGCGGCGGCGTCGCCGGCTGTGGGATCCAGGGGCCGTTGTTGAAGGGGAGTGATCGCAGGGTTTCCACCAGGGTCCGGTTCGTCTCCGCTTGCATCCTAGCGAAGGACTCCATCATGCCGACCAGGAAGGTCTCGGCGTTCAAGTTCGCGGCCGCTCCGGCGGGGCCGGGCGACGCGGCGGCGGCGGGAGCGACAGGGGGGGCGCCCGGGGCGCGCTGCTCTCCTGTGTATCTGTCCGCCTCGTCGTGGAACTCTAAATCGCTTACTTGGTTCGAAGTCTCGTGACTTCCTCCGTTCTCGAGAGTTTTACTCCGAGCATGCATGGCAATAATAATTTGTGACACTACTACTGTTGCACTAGTTACTCTAGCACGGCACGGCACTCGCGGCGAGAACGCGGTACTTATAGTTTTGAATATAGGATTCAACG
The DNA here is from genome assembly GCA_945867215.1 of Epinotia demarniana. NCBI lineage: Eukaryota > Metazoa > Arthropoda > Insecta > Lepidoptera > Tortricidae > Epinotia > Epinotia demarniana. The sequence goes on along the minus strand of OX244273.1, from coordinate 1,311,034 downwards.
CCACTAGTTGGGCAGCCACTATAATGGTTGTAATACTTTAATTAATCACAAACATCAAATACACAATAATACAGTCAGCAGGTACAAAAAGTAAACATTAGAAAGTTAGGGCCATGGAAATAAGCGAATTGAGTTAGCTTTGTACGACGCGCTGTGCGAACTCTCTCCGACTAGCTAAAACCATGACGCGCGGGGCGGCGCGGGCGTCGGTACGGGGCGCGGGCAGCGCGGGGCGCGGGCCGCGCGGTTGACATCTGGCAGCGAGTACCCGGATGGACGCGCGTCCGAATGTAATTTGCGCGCGAAACCAGAAGGGCTGTAAGCGCGGGCGTTACAGTACTTATTTGGGTAAATAAGTACTTAAATACATAGAAAAAATCCATGACTCAGGAAAAATATTCGTGCTAATAATGACACAATTAAATGCCCTTACCGGGATTCGTACCCGGGAACTCCAGCTTCGTAAGCAGAGTCGCTACCAACTAGACTACAGAGGTCGTCACTTAATACTAATTATGTATTTATTACCTTACTAGCTTCTGCCCGCGACTCCGTCCGCGTGGAACACCGCGTGGAAAATTCCATGCCACAATTCACCCTACCAGGGGATGATTTCCCTTCCCCGGGACTCAAACTATCTCTACGTACACCAAAATTCATCTAAATTGGTTCTGCGGTTTAAGCGTGAAGAGGTAACAGACAGATAGACAGACAGACAGTATTAGTATTGATTTAGAAATATCCTCGCATTTCAAAAATGTTGTCCAGATCTTTCTTTTCAATAAGCATTGGGTTGACATAAATTTGAACATTCGATTCGTCCTCGATATTGTATAGTTTGCCATGTCATAACATGTGACGTCATCGAGGGCTGGTAACCCGATGCCAGGCAAACGAAGCAGTAATGACCGGGCGCGGTCTCGCCTTCACTCTCGCTAAAATGCCCAGTTTATTAAGCTCGTGTAACTTCAAATTAGAGATGTGCCGACTAAGGATCTCCCCACACCTACCGATGCGGAACGTACCACATTCCTCGTGTTTTGTTCGTAATCCCGTCGCTGGACGTCGCTTCGCGTCGGCCGAGCCGATCGACGTCTTTTTCGCTCTTATTGCGTGGACATAAAGAGTTTTTTGATCGGCTAACGCCGATTCCGCATCGATAGGTGCGGGGAGACCGTAAGGATTTTGCCGTGTAGCCGACTAATCCGCGTTGAGTTGTCCGACTATTTACCGACTATTCGCCGACTATAAATGTGGCTGAATAGTCGGCTTTCCCGACTAGACGGTAGTTCTCTATAACTATTTTTTTTCTATATATGATGATTATTTGTCGTATTTTAGGTGGTAAAATACTTGAAATACCTACAAAACTTGAACTAAAATATTGGCAGTTTTTTTGTGTTTTCCAGTAAGTCATATATAGTGCTGAATGTTCGGCATTATTCGCCGATTATAAAGTGACCAGTCGGCTACTACTCGGTAGTCGGTATATACATCTCTACTTCTATGCTGTTGTGTATGTGAAAGTTCGCTTATTTACTAAATACGCCATGATAAAAATTCAGTAAAACGTACCTATTAAGAAATTTCGAGGCTACCAAATTTCTGAATAACCCATATATACATAATATCTTGTATATCCCAAAGGTGGTCTGGATGAGATCGCTCATCTGCGATAAGACCGTTGTCTACCTTTACATGTTTGTATTGTTTCTCTTTCTAACTGTTTTGTTTGTGCCAGGTGTACAAAAAAGAGTATTTGGATTGTATTGATATCTTTTTAACTCCCCACGAAAACGAGGTGTGTTTATATTTTAACACGTGTAGGTTAAACTAAAGAGATTACTGAAATGTAATGTCGTATCAAGAGCTCAAAACAGTGGCAGAGAGAAAACCAAAATGGCGATTACTCCACCGACAAGAGCCCGGCTCTTATGTTTATGATGATGAAGTTTTTGTGTAGGTAAGTACCTAATAATCAAAGCCTCTGAGTACTTTATTATAATGAAGCAGGATACAACTGCCTCGGGAGCCCCATACCACAGAATAAATAATAGTACTACATAAAGAAGGTTCTCTGTTAAAAAATCCCCTGTTTCGGTACGCCGAACGAGCCTAAACGTAGCCATCCCTTTCTATCGAATGCAAAGCGCTGCGATAGGACGCGTGCGTGCCGTAGCCGCGCTAACATGCCGGCCGGGATGTACATGTAGTGGCGCGACGAAATCACGAAGTGAGCCGTCCCTGGCTATACTTTAAATGCTATAATCCCTAACTTCCAGGACCTCGGGGACATTCCTTGTTTTCAAGAGTCCGTATACCAGTATTACTTAGTACCAGTACTACGGTACTTACAAAAATAACTGAATACAATTTCGGTATCCCGCTTATGACTTTATTTAACGTCACACCTGGCCATAATGCGAGTTTTACTGCACGCTGCGCGTACGAGAAAACTCGCATTGTGGCCAGGTGAAGAAGTAAAATATTGTACTCAACACGGGCGGTAATTCGTAAAGCCCCATAGCGCATATTTATGACCCTCACCTTCGGTTCGGGCCACAAACACCTGCGATCTGGGGCATTCACGAATTCACCGCCCTAGTTACGTAATGTACTATACTGTAACCGACTTATAAATACATTCTTGAAAAAGGTAACGAAATAATTTACTTTAAAAACAAAGTTTTAACCGACTTCAATTTAGTACCTACTCCGCTAAGCCACGAGAACATTTACTATTTTTTTTACAATTTACCACATGAACTGATTTCCGATAGCAAATGGGTTGATTACTATAGAAAAAACCGAATCGCTATATGTGGGCCGATAATATTTGAGGACTTCCATCGATTCCCCAAGCTCATCATCAATGGCACTTCATTAGTTCCTGTTTCAACGGAATCTCATCAGAACCTGAGACGTACTTTTGCACTTTTAAGTACATAATTGAGGAATTCGATAAGTCATCTGCGGTCGTCATCATCAATTCCTCGCCACTAAATTTATGATTCCGGATGTAAATACACGAGTTATAATAGAAAATACCAAAATCACTACACGCGTGCCTAATACAATTGAGGAGTTCCCTCAATTACTCATGGATCCCATCATCTAACTGAATTTTGAACAAAATGGGACTTACCGGGAAGAATATAAAAAACAAACAAAAATAAATTTCGAATCGGCTCATCAATGACGGAGTTCTGAGGTAACAAACATTGAAAAACCATACGTGAGAGGAGACCTGTGCCCAGCAGTGGGACGTATATAGGCTGATGATGTGTGTGATGTGAAACATGGAAAAAAAAACCCTCCTTTCTTTTCAAGTCGGTTAAAAATATCGCGAATTGAGGAAACACGCTCCGTTTGTGTAAGTCCTTTGTTTGTAGGTTTGTACATCCATGTACGTAGAGATACGCATGGAAACGGGTAATTACGAGTACTTTCATTTATTAACAGCGAAGTTTCAGAAACGATGGAACATTCCACAAATTACACTTACGTTGTCGTGTTCGGATGAGTTGCTGTTTCATTAAATGGTGGCAATTAAGATTGACATTGCGACAAACCAAATGTATGAAACAACTCGCATTGTTTTATACATATATATAAAACAATATATATATATATATATATATATATATATATTGTTTTAGTTGGGGCCTAACGATAGTGAAGAGCTAATTTATCTGTTCATATAAAATAAATAAACGACCCCATATTCATATCATACTAGTTAGAGCAGAAAGTCATTTTTTGCTTGCGTTCATTTGACAGAATTTACTCATATCGATTCGGTTAAAGTAGGTATATGCAATAGAATAGGCGTTCTATTGCATTTAAGTATAATGTTTTCTTCATCTTCTGAAAACGAAACTAGACAGGAAACTACCGCGCGTTACGAAGATTCTTTACAACCTCTACCAATATGATCACTCGTAATAAATAACTTTCAACGGTGATCCTAAATAAAAGCCAAGGTTTTGTAAACGTTATTAGGACTGTGAGTTGATTCAACTTCTTATGGGATGCATGTGGGTCACGGGTTTGAAATACTTTTAATACTCGTAAAACTATAAGTTATTATACTAACTGATGTTTCATTATAATCATAATTCATGTTCACAGTTAGTATCCATGAAATATTTAGGTACCTAATAAAAGTAGACCTTGAGGATTTCTCTTAGAAGCAGGAAAATACGGGATAGTTGTTCATCTATATTGATATTATAAACAGATAATGAATGATTCTGAGTAGATAGGAATGTAGATTTGTGAGGGTATAGCTTTGCATTGCAGTGTCTATATGTAGGTAATCTCCGGACTGCGCATCCGAAGCCAAAAAATCTTTCAACTGTGTTACTTAACTATAGAATGGACTTTCTGGGTGGCTGAGGTAGGCTATTTGCGCCTTTGGCTGCGTTCTGCGATAGGTAGTATTATACGCGAGCGAACCTGTACAGGCAGCTAGTAGTTCTAAAGAATAAGTGTGTTTAAGGCTCCGTAAATGCACAACCGGAACGTTCGTTGGCGTGGCGCTTGGGTCAGAAGTCGCCCAAATACAAAAAGTCACTTTTCTCAGGACCGTTTATGTAACAGTGGCGTAGCGATGAAAGACGACGGCTTTTATTATCATCCGCAGGTCTAGTGCAAGTTAAACTGTGTCTTCGCTGAAATGACTGCTACTTCGCTTTTTGTTTTCTTCGTGTTCTTTGTTATTTGTTTTGTACTGTTTAACTGGATTCACTGAAAATCAGCGTCGTGGCACTTCATGCCTCGACACATGCTGAGTGGATTCCTTTTTGAGTCTAACCTCTTTCTTTCGACTTTTAAGCAAGTTTGTTGTTGTGATATGTGTTTCAATTAAATCATCATTCATTCATTCATTCATTCATTTTGTGGTGGTTTTCACCCCGTTCACTTCTCCACAGAACTTCCTGATCGCGATCATCATCGCAGCCATCGTGGACTTCGTGGTGGGCACCTTCATGGGACCTCCCGACGCGGAGGCCATTGCGCACGGCTTCGTGGGGCTAAGCAGTAAGTTCACGGCTAAGGATTTTCAACTGGCCTGAGTGACAGTAAATATGAGACCTTTTGAGACCTGAGGTCCATTGTGACCCAGTTCTACGCTGCACACACGTGACTGCATCACTGAGTCCGCTGAAGTCCGTTTAATTTATTGAAACGGCGCGTATCTGTGTGAGCGCATCGAATTGGACGTTTGTACGGATTTGTTTTAACGGCTTCTATGCCTAGGTGGGCGCTCGAATTGCATACAGCCTGGCCACCACGCCTCACAGCAAGCTCCGATTCCAGCGGGTACTCAGTACGGAAACGAATTCTGCTCGTAACTACATATCGGTATACTTACTGTGTGTTAAATTCGGTTCTCGAGCACATGTACCTAGAGCTCTTTTTATCTAAAACGGAGAGAATTTACTCGAGCAGGTCTGATAAAACGGGGCTAATTTAAAAGGCGTAATGGAACAGCCATCTATTAGCGCCCCACCTCACCTACGAAGATAGAACTTCCCCCCCACCTTCACCAAAATAAATCTTTGCAACCTAACAGTAACAAGAACTCTCAGACTGTATATTCCTACTTCACGTTAGTCAACTACCATACACTGTATGATTGTCTCCTGAACCTTCCAGAGCAAGCGTTTAGCGCCAACTTCTACCCCGACTTCCGGTTCAGCGAGGGCTTGAACCAGGACTTCTTCAGCGTTTTCGCCATCTTCTTCCCATCCGTCACCGGCATTCAGGCTGGCGCCAACATTTCCGGGGACCTTAAGGTATGCCATAGAGTAACCACCAGTAAAAAGAAACAACTGTAAAGTAATACGGAGGATTATGACAAGCAAAGTTGAGGGCTAAAGGTCTAGAGGCAGAGCACCGGCTAGATGGAGGACATAAATCATTGCACCCTGCAATCGGCTTGGAGAAGTCTGGTCAACAAGAATAGGTCATGACGTCACGATTTTCAGCAGTGAGGGAACGACTGAAGATGATGATGAATAAAGACTAGGATGATAAAGTTTGATTGTAGTAGTATTTTACACGTGCCTAAAGCGATATTGTCCGGGATGTCGTCGGTATAGTGTCGGGTTAGTCTAGCTCTAGGATCGTCCGCCAGGCCAACTTTGGGTCTGCGTGTTGACGTGTATAGCTCTGTCCGTAAAAGCACTCTATCTCACCCAGAATCGGGTTTAGAGGAAACGTTTCTACCATCTTCAGTTTTTACTTTTATTTCTGACGTTTCGACACGGGTTTCACCGGTCGTGGTCTCAGATGACTGTCGTTCCAGCAAGTTGTCAACGGAGACATGGGTGCACAATATTTTACTACCCTACAAAAGTCCTACACCCCAATAACCCCACAACACCACAATATTTGACTACCCTATATAAATAATACGAGTATGTGTATAAAGCGGGAGAGTTTAAAGTGTTATAGAGTTTGCTTGGTTTTAAAATCGAACAAAACAAAACAAATGCAACAATGTTGCTATATAATGATATAAATTCTAATCAACTTACATAAGAGAAACTTGTCGTGTGTGGGCTAATTGAAACCTACTTAACGAAAAAGAAAAAATAATAAAGTAAGTGTTTATTCATAACAAACAAAAACGAGTAGGTGGTAAATGTGCGAAAACAGTACAGTCGGCAAGAAAAGCTTAGTACCTATCGAAAATTAATTCGTAAGAAACTTGTTTACGGTTGTCAAACACAAGACGCACCAATTCAAACAGCAGGTACTAGTGTAGTAGTGTAATTTTACGTACCTACAGTCTGCACTGTTCGCCACGCATCCACACGCTTTGATTGCAATATTTAACCAATGAATGAGTAACAACAAAGTATAACATTATGCTGACTTACATATTGTGTATGTGTTCATTGTTGAACGTCGATCGGCGGTTGACGTCAAAACAAAATCAATTAAGTGACCGGAGGGCGAGCCGCTGCAAAGTCGTTGGCTTTGCTCAAGCCGGGGAATTACTTATTATGGCTCTCTGGTTATTGGCAAATGAATGGTTACTAAGTAATGTGTGGGTTTTCTGGGCTCAATCCCGCAGGTAAATAATTACTAACTATTAGGCAAAACCGAGGGCACTTAGTAAAAAACGTTTCTTTTCACCCGCTCTCTTTAAAGTCAGACTCAAACTAAAAATTATATTTATTCAAGTAGGCCCAGTAACAAGCACTTTCAAATCGTCAGGTAGAATCTTAAGTTAATTACTTAGAGTAATTTATTAAACATAAAAAGTAACATTTATATGAAAAATTTAAAATTTTATATAAAAAATACTAGTCTAGAATGTTTCTAGAAAGACAATCTAATGTCAAAAAATAAATAAAACGAGAATAATTAATTAAAAATACAATGTCAAATTTTTCCAAACGGAATAAATAAATTATAAATCCAGTCAAAATTAGTCCCAAGAAGTTTTATCATTCATGTAGTCTTGTGCGCTATAATAAGCTTTCGAAATAAGTTTACGTTTCACATAGTTTTTGAATTTATTAATAGAAAAAACTTTTTAACAAAAAATTAAACCGCCGAAAAGGAACTGAAAAGCAAAAAATAATAAAACTTTTTTATTTAGTTTAATAACTAAATTCTTAAACTATTGTAAGTACTTATACCTAAGTAAGTATATAATTTTGTAATTATTTTGACTTTTTAATTACCTAACCTTAATAACTAAGTTCTTAAATTAATCTAAGTGTACCGAAGTAATTTTGAGTCGGCGCCAAACAAGCATATTAATTAATTATGTAAAGGACAATGATATATTACCCATTTCATTTGATACCTATTTGATTTGATCGGAAATGTGAAAGAGCCCTTGAGGCCTGCTTACAGAATAAATATTTGAATTTTGAATGCCGAGCGTTCACGAAGTTATGGTTAATGTCAGCGAGACACCAACCCGAACGGGCCACACGTGAGGGCACACGTCGTAGCGAGTGGTCGTGCGGAGAGCGCATTTTTTGGAATGTTAATGTTTATGTCTGGAGATTTCACATAGCATTATTCATTTGATTTGGTCTAACTTGTACTTGTTTGGAGTAATCTTTGTTCATTGATTGTTTGGCGCCGACTCAAAATTACTTCGGTACACTTAGATTAATTTAAGAACTTAGTTATTAAGGTTAGGTAATTAAAAAGTCAAAATAATTACAAAATTATATACTTACTTAGGTATAAGTACTTACAATAGTTTAAGAATTTAGTTATTAAACTAAATAAAAAAGTTTTATTATTTTTTGCTTTTCAGTTCCTTTTCGGCGGTTTAATTTTTTGTTAAAAAGTTTTTATTTTTCAATTTTCTGTGGCTTACTTTAGTTAATTACTAACTTAATTTCTAGTTACATGCAATATTTTTGATTACTTTTAAAATAGCTTCCTACCTTACTGAAACTGTTAATTGCTTTATAATCCTAATGTAATTATATTGCTTGTTGTATAATATAAATTATTTAAAAGAAGAGGCTTTATATACCAACATGGGTAGGCCTACAAGAAATGCTGCTCGAATGAGAAAAATACATTTAAGAACTCACACCCCAAGGACTGATTGACAATATGCATCTGACTATCAATTCAATTCATTTATTCAAAGACCAACATGGATCACTATTGTTAGTAAAACTTAGCTTAATATTAGTAATTACAAAGTTCATAGTTAGCACACATAAAGTTAATTTAAAGAGATAATACATAGTAATAAATTATAATACGATTTAGGCCGGTTTGAAATTCACATTACAGTCAACTAATAATAAAAATTTGTAAATATTTCTGAAGTAATCTAATTTAAAAATAATAATTATTCACTGGATGTCAAGTTACATTAATAATTCATTTAAATCTCAAAATGTCAAATGTCATGTGACCTCATAATTAACATGTGTGTTTGCGTGCACCATACAGCAGTGGTTTATATACACACAGTCCATATTTACGTTCAGCGACCATTTTCAGGATGCTGTTGGCACTGGCCCGTACACTACGCACCAGGGATGTACATCGCTTGCGCATAGTAGTGTGGAAACAGTCCACCCTCGCTTCTGCAAACATCCCTGACGCGCTGCAATATCGGGGCAGCCCCATCAGCACCCTGAATGCGTTATTAAATTGAACACGAAGAGCACTGTATTGTGCCTGAGTATAGTTCGCCCACAGGCCGCTGGTATATAAGGACGTGCAGTAGGCCCTGAATAGGGTTAACTTGACCCTTCTCGAGCATCCAGCAAACCTGCGAGCGATCATGTTAGCTCTCACAGACAATGCTCTTTGTTCCCGCTCAATGTCAGTACCGTCTTTAAGGTCAGACGTCATAATATGCCCCAGATACTTAAACTGTGATACCACAGTCAGTACCTTCCCATTTAGTTTTATCGGCGGAACATCCTGTGGACTTTTATTCCTAACCCTAAAGACCATACATTCGCTTTTCAACACATTGTATTGCAGACCGTGACTCATTGCGTACCGTTCACAGATGCCTATCAGTTTCGTAAGTCCGCATGGAGAGGCACTCAGCAGCACCATATCATCTGCGTAACTGATATTATTTACTCTCTCAATACTCTGTCAATATGGCAACCGATGCGGCTGCTGCTGAGCTCCTCTATAAGTTCGTTTACATACAGGTTGAAGAGCTTAGGAGAGGTTAGTCCTCCTTGTCTTACTCCACTCTTCAACCTGTATGCATCCGAAAACGCCCCCGCCCATCTTACGACATTGGATTGGTTAAGGTACCAGAATTTGAGAGAGCTAGTCAGGTCAGCTGGCACGCCAGAGTCATTCAATTTCTGCCAGAGGATGTCGTAATTAACCATATCGAACGCCTTAGATAGGTCAAGGTAGCATGCGTATACATTTGTCTGTCGGTCCATGTAGTACTTGACAGTATTTTAAGAGCCACAATTGCAGTTTCTGTGGATAATCCCGGCTTAAATCCAAATTGATTATCGTGTAATTTCAGATATTTATCAATGTGGGAGTTAAGCACACTATCAAACACCTTGGCTATAATGGTAGCTAGTGAAATAGGTCTGTAGTTGGTTTTGTCGCTACTGTCACCTGTTTTGTTTTTCACGATGGGCACCACCACAGTCTTCATCGCGTCCGACGGCAGGTACGAGTGCCCTACACAGAATGTGTACAACATAGCCAGAACTCTTGGCAGATGCGGGCCAGCATGCTGGAGGTGCTCAATGCTAAGACCATCGTGCCCAGGAGACTCACCCCGTGTCATACCTTTAATAGCTTTGATAACATCTTTTGCCGTAGACCTGGTGATCATCCCCTGACCACGAGACCCAGCATCTGACACCCCTGTTGACTGTGGTAGCCCCAGTGGTAATTCGACTTGGAAATGGTGTTGAAACATGTCGGCAATACATTTGTTATCATTAATGCCTTCTACAAACCCTTAAAATCTCGTTTAGAGTGATGCTTCGCGATAATATCTAATTTAATTTGTTCTTCGTTCTTCTGACACCACTTTAAACGAGATCTAAAGATCTTTTTGCTTTCTCGCATTTCATTAAACACTGGTCCTGCTTTCGGCTTAGCATGCCACAACCAGACCTCAAATTTCAACCGATTTTCGACTATGAGAAATGTGCGAGGGTCTGCTTCTTACTGGAGACGATGCTGTTCGGAGTTGATTGCTATGGTAAGAAGTCTAGGGCCTCCTACCTGGTTTATGACCTTTTCGTGCAATGATCTAGATTGGCCGGATATGATAAAAGCTTTACTCATTGCGGATGGCCGCAATGTAAATGATAGAGACAGCATACCATTCCCTGAACGACTAAAATTGGTGCAAAAATATCCAGTGATTGTTGCCAGAAGCCGCGGCAGGCATATGTGGCGCTGAGTAGAGTAAATACACTTGATGGTATTGCTTTATCTGACCTAGAGCCGAATAAGGTATTACACAAACCTCAAGATAAACGAGCTTTAGCAGAAATGCAGAGACTGAGAGGTCTACACACAAGAGACTGACAGGTGTAAAGCTCATTCAACACACACATACACACACACACACACACACACACACACACACACACACACACACACACACACACACACACACACACACACACACACACATGCGTGGTCATACATATCAATCAGTAAGTGAACAAACAATCATCCCCTGTTTTCCTACCCTTAGGGTTGAAATTTTTATTTAAAATTTATATGGGACCAACTTCGAGGTATACCCTTTCTAATAAAAAAAGAATTATCAAAATCGGACTACTCTGTAAAAATTTATGCGTGATCATACATAAAAAAAAAAATATACGCGTTGACTTGAGAACCTCCTCCGTTTTTTTCGTCGGTTAATAACTCAGTTACGTTTCCAGGAAGTTTGTTATAAAACCTTACACAATTACCCATGAATGATTTTTTTTATTTTTTGGAGCCGAGTGGTGGGCACCGCGAGCTTATGCTTATTTCTAGTATTAATATTATGTATGTCACAGTTTCTCCTAAAATTGACAATGTTTTTATGTACATACACAATATTTTCATAGATATATTGACAATGCAATGTCATGATATTAATATTTTTAAACTTATTCCTAAGTGAGTCTCTCTGTTTCAATCTATATATCGCCCGAATAGCCCGTTTCTGCAGAACAAAAATCGAATGAATGTCCGAGGCACTGCCCCACAATAAAAACCATATGACATAATGCTATGGAAGTAGCTAAAATATACTAATCGAGCTGTTTTCACGTCTGTTAATTGACGGATCTTACTCACTGCAAATGCTGCAGAACTCAGTCTATTCGAGAGATTAGCAATATGGGGACCCCATTGAAGCTTAGAATCTAACGTTAAACCAAGAAAAACTGTGCTATCAACTAGTTCCAATTCCTCATCTTTCACAAAGACACTCCTTGCTCGTGTTCAACGTGATTCGTGACAAATTTAATACATTTAGTCTTCTTCTCATTTAACAATAAATTATTAAATATAAGCCAATTTACTACTTTAGAAATAGCATTGTTTACGTCATTGCAAGCTTTTTGCTGTCTTATAAGTTTGAAAATAAGTGAGGTGTCATCAGCAAATAATACTATATCATGGTGGGTCTTTACGAGATATGGCAAGTCGTTTATGTAGATAAGGAACAGGAAAGGCCCCAATATTGATCCCTGCGGTACACCCATCGAGACCAATGACCCCGGTGATCGCTGTCCATTCACTTCGACCCTTTGTATTCTACCATGTAAGTATGACTTTAGTAAATTCAGTGCTGATCCTCTGACTCCATAGTAGTCGAGTTTCCTGATCAATGTTTCATGACAAACGCAGTCGAAGGCCTTGGATAAATCACAGAAGATACCTAAAGCATCTTGTGATTCCTCCCAGGCATCGAAAATGTGTTTAATCAGCTCGACACCAACGTCGGTTGTCGAGCGACCCCGGGTAAATCCAAATTGCATGTTATGCATCAAATTGTTTATATTAAAATGCTTTATTAATTGCGACAAAACTAATTTTTCAAAAATTTTGCTAAATGTTGGGAGCACAGATATTGGTCTGAAGTTAGTGGGGTCAGTAGTGCTACCCGATTTGAATAACGGAGTGATTTTACTGTTTCATTAGATCAGGAAACTCGCCGCAATCGACACTGTTGTTAAATATAACTGCCAACTCAGGCGCTATGATTTCTATGATGGATTTGAGTGCATGAACAGAAACTCCCCAAAGGTCACTAGTTTTTTTGTCACTAATCGATTTAAACGCCTTTATTACATCTGAGAAACTAACGTGTTCAAAATGGAGTGTATTACATTCTGGGGCGTTTTCTTTCAAAAATGTAACGGCAGAGGAAGGTGATGAATTTAAATACTTAGTTGTGGAGACTGGTATCTCAGTAAAGAAATATTCAAATTCAGTAGCTATTTCCAAACTAGAATCTACAATTCTGCCATCAATTTTTATGTTAAGATCAGCCGGTGTGTTTTTCGATCTACCAGTCTCCATGTTAATTACTTTCCAGGTTGTTTTAATAATGTCAGAGCTATTTTTTATTTTATGAGATAAATAATTACGCTTGGCTACATGACAATTATTTTAAATTGCTTCGAATATTGCTTGACATGTTCTTTATATTCATCACTCGTATTAAACCGCCGTTCCTCATATAAGGCATACCTACAGTACTTGTCTACGTTTATGTAAGTCCGCAGTAGCCCACTCACTAAAAACTGGTGCACTACTAACCACGGCCGATTTGCGAGTAAATACCGCATTATAAAGTGCCATAAAAGTATGGAAGAATGAATTGTACATGTTATTAGGGCTCATATCGGAAGACAGAAAGGGTAGCGCCTGAGCTAGACTTTGTTTCATTCTTTCCACACGATCTGTGGTTACTGGTACAAAAGTTATTTGTTTTTTCACGATATTTTTCCTTAATGTCTCAAAAACCATGAGTTGGCCTAAGTGATCTGATTCTAATTTGCTGATTATACTTTTGTTACTAGGAAAAATATTCGTGAAAATGTTATCTATACATGTGTCTGCTAGTAGCAGTCACTCTAGTAGGCTCCATAAATACGTGGTTGAGATTACCAGATTTGAAAAGACTCAACAATCTGACACTTATTGTTGAATTTTTCAAAATATTTACATTGTAGTCGCCGCATATAAGTAATTTCTTTCTAGAACGCGATATTTTAAGAAGCACAGATTCCATTATGTTTTCAAAGAGTTCAAAATTACTTACTGGCGGCCTATATACACAAACAACGATAAATTGCTCTAATTCTACTGCACTCAGTTCTATGGTCCGTTCAACAGACAAGGATACAATGTCGTTGCGTTCCTCAAATTTTAATTTATTATTTAATATAATTAACGACCCACCATGTATGGAATGAAGTCTGGTGAACGAACTACCCACCTGGTGATTATTAAATTGAGGCATTAATTCATTACTGGTTAACCAATGTTCAGTTATACATAGAATATCAATATTGCAATCATTCAAAAAAAGTTCAATTTGTAAATCTTTTCCTCTAATACACTGAATGTTTTGATGTACCAGGTGGATATAATTTTTATACTTATTTAAAACTAAATTGCCAGAGACAAAGTATTCTTTTGTCTTAAGGTTTAATTGAAATTATTAGTTAAGATTGGAACCATGATTTGTTTTGTGTGGACTAACCTGACGCTCTTATTGAAGTGCCGGCTCCTAGTGTGGCCTGTGTCAGACCGCTCGAGCACTGTTAGCACAAGAAGGCGCGTGAGCTTTCTAGACATCCATCTACTTCTAATTAGACCACTTACACAGAGAGGGATAGTCTATCTCGCCGCGATAAAGTTCGCGCGCTATCTTGTACTAACCGTGCTGAGAGCGTCACAACGGATAAATGTTGTGACTCAAGTCTGACGGAACGACTGCCACAATATGGCCTCGTCAACTAAATACCGCTTCGATTAATTTACGATTAACTAGCCACCAACGCACAATTGATTGCCCGAACCGAATAACGTAAAGACGTAAGCGACAGACAATGTTCTACTATACGAATAACCTTTTGTAAATAAAAATGTCAGTACAAAACGCAATTATATGAGAGTTTTATAAGTGTCAATGTTTTTGACCTTAGTTTCATGACTTTCATGGCTTTGCTCGGACGCTGAAAGCTTGATTGAAATCAATTGCGCCCTTTGAGTCACAGCTACTCCTGAAAGCACTTTTGTAAATACGGCGAAGTGCTTCAGAAACGGAATTGTCTTCATCAATCTTGGTTAAGAAAATGACGGTATCGTGTATATTTTATCGTAACAAGAGGCAGGGAGGGGTTTAGTGGACGGTCTCGCTCGATATTTAATTTGCGGTGTTCATCTAGTTGCCAGCTTCCATCTCTTCAATGAAATTTATACCAAGCTAATTTGGAATAGAGTTTCATTTCATATTTAAAAAAAAGATAAAGATAAAAGATAAAAGATAAAATCTTTTATTTTTCCAACATAGGTTACAGGAAGTTCCAGAATAATGGTCAGTTTCACCATGTGGCGCCTTACGGCTTACAAATTGTTGAGCATGCATGACAATGTCACTATCATTTATATATTCATTTATGGTATAATACCTTCTATGAGCTAGAACCTTTTTTTTAGGCTTTTTAAATATAAGTAGTTGATCTGTTGAAATTAAACACTTTGGTAATTTGTATGATATCTTCGGAGCTATTCAAACTACATTTTTTTGGAATAACATTGTTTTGGGTATCAATGGGTATTTTAATTTTATGATGTAAGCGAGTGCTCTTAAAGTTTAGGTACAAATAGGAGTTACATTTCACGAAAACACACATTCGCTGCTGCGATCTGAGATATTCTCTATTTTATACAAAGTACTTAGCTTCTGCCCGCGACTCCGTCCGCGTGGAACTCGTTTATCGTAGCTCCATGTATACCTACAAATGTTCACTGGACTCAAAATATCTATATACCAAACTTCACTGTACCTACCTATTATATGTCCGATTTGATTCATATATCGCGTTTGTATCGTGTCGTGTCCAATTCCAGTCCTAGATGATTGTTAACATAAAACTACTATGCGCGTACGATAGGTTTCAGTCCTATTGGGGCAAGATAAGTTATTGTTTTTGCGTATGGCCCATCTAAGACAGTAACGGGGCATCACTCTGGTTGACCCAAATCGCAACAATGCGATGGAATTAATCAAGAACGTTGTTCTACACGTGGATGCAATCGATCTGTTTGTGCGTCGCCCCGACACGTGCCCGCTTCGATGATCTCCTATCCCACTTATGTATAATATTTATACCTGGCTTACTACGTTATTATAATGAGAAAAAGTCTGTAAATTGACATTTTGAATAGCTATAGGGGGTAATCTGCGGAACTACTCAACCAAAAAAAAAAGTTATACTAATCGTAAAATAATGAAAATCCATACTAATATTATAAATGCTAAAGTGTGTCTGTCTGTCTGTTACCTGTTCACGCTTAAACCGCTGAAGTGAGTCCTGGGGAAGGACATAGTGGTGAACATTTGTATGGAGCTACGACAGAAACGAGTTCCACGTGGACGGAGTCGCGGGCAGAAGTTAAGTAGGTACTTACTTAGTATAAATAGAGAATATCTCAGATCGCTCAGCTCCAACCAGGCGAAAGATTATTAACTGCGGCTTTCTTTATTGAAGTTCGTGTTGTATATGGTGTGTAATACCTACCTACTATTTATTTTGTGGCACCATCATAGATCCTAATAAAACTGTGTACAATCGTAAAAAATAGGCGCCCCATGAATTATGAACGCAGTTAGCTTTCAAGAGATTAGCTAGCAGTGTTTAATATTTTTGCAATTACTCAATATCAGCGTAAAAATGCATTGCGCTATTTGAGGTGTCTTAGAAAAATGATGTCTCAGGCTTCCCCAGATGTACATTCATAATGTACCCAGTTATTTACGTCTTCTATGTGGGCAATGACATTTGTTGTTTGCACGCGATGACTGGACGATGACTAGTTACACGAATATGTGTTCGATTTGTTGGAAGACGCATGGCAGACGTCACTGAACTTACCGTGGATGATGAGCACATCGTAAATGCCCGATGAATCAAACTAATGTACACATCGGGAGTTCCATCATAGATATTTTTCAGCCCCCAATCCACACCCACAACTTTTAAGAGAGGTAAGGCAAAGCGGAACGTCGTCTCGGTCACTTTAGAGCAGGCTAACTGGGGTAGGTAGTACTTACCTCCACCAAGACCGCAGCCAGAACAACACCACAACTTGAATTGGTCTGTATCTTCTTGGTTTGGTCTTTGCCTTCGCGTACTATATAACAACGCCTTCAGAATGTTGTTAAGACTCCCAAAATGGTGCAGTGCGTCGGAAATGTTCGCCAAAACTCACACGGACGATTTAAAAGCGATACAAAATCGCGTCACTGATTGGTCGCATTAGGGGAAGTCGAAACGGCATTCTGAAGGTTATTGCTGGGAGATATAACTTCTCCATATTCTAGCTGTCAACACAAATAATCCTCAAACCAATAACGGGAAGGCAACGCTTTGTGGTTCTTCTGTAATCGCAAACGTCTATAGGCTACGGTGCCTGCTTACAATCAGGCAAACCATACCTATGCTCCTTTGCCACCATCGTAGTATATAAAAGATACTTGATAATTTTCACTTGACATTAACAATTCTCCGTACAGTGCAGTCCGGCAACCTTTACCTAAGTATTTGTCTACCCAGCGATGTACCTACAGTCAGCATCAAAAGTAGCTAAGCGGGTCACGTGCTCAAAATGACCTGATCGTGTTACTCTAATGTCAAAAGGACAAGGACTGTCTGGATCATTTTGAGCGTGTTATGTTGCGTCGCTACTCTGCTGCCGACTGTACGTCGGATTTCTTTGTCAGCGGGCTCAGCACAGCGATCTATCGCTTGTCACGCGATAGTGGATATGATTTTTATCGAACGTGATACGTTAACCAAACCATATAACATGGCCTGTCGACGATTTGGCAGCATATCGCTTATCCCACGATATATGACATTGGCCTGACAGCTTGTCGCGTTTCCCACGACGCGTGACAACTCTAGACATAGAGCCTATTTCAGTGATACGGCATACGGCACGAAAATAGGATGCTTTATTTATTGAAAAATGAAAATGAAAAAAGTTTATTGTATATGGGCAACATTACAATATAAATCACGACCCTGGGTCCTGAGCTAGGAAACCCTGTGTTACAGGACCCAGTTTCGTCGTTCCAAATACTTATCCTACGTATCTATATCTATATTATACCACCAAATGAAGACGATTTAGAAATGTATGGGGTTTAATACCCTTAAGTTACTTTTTAAAATGTACGGTTAGAGATACATTTCTGTAGCGCCCGTGTATAGAGATAGTTCCAATCCCGGGAAAAGACATAGGATAGTTTCATCCCGGAAATCATTCCCTAAGGGGGTGCAAAGTTAGTGAATAGCCGGGCCAATTAGTTCGCGGTGCGATTTCTCACATCCCTGACAAATACATAATTCGATTCAATTTATTTGCATTACACACAACACTCGTTAATTTATTTATTTATATCAGCCGAAACACGTTCACTGATAGGCCTCCCCAAAGAGTGCCAAAGTGACCGGTACTGCGCTGCGCCACCCGCCGGGCCATGGTTGCCAACGCTTGGCATGCAAGGTTTGGTCGTTGTTTTAGACTAAAGTTGTTTTAGAGTAAACTCACTGTTGTCTACACTAATATTATAAAGAGGAAAGATTTGATTGTTTGTTTGTGTGTTTGTATTGA
This sequence comes from Epinotia demarniana, assembly GCA_945867215.1. NCBI lineage: Eukaryota > Metazoa > Arthropoda > Insecta > Lepidoptera > Tortricidae > Epinotia > Epinotia demarniana. The sequence continues at coordinate 1,292,671 of OX244273.1, read as the reverse complement.
ATAGGCTCCGAAACTACTTGAAAAATTATTTTACCCTGATGAACATAGGCTACTTTCAGAGGAAAACGGGTAATCCGTGCGAAGCCGGGCCGGTCAGCTAGTTATCTCAATATTTTCACGCTTTTCATTTTTATAGATAGTACCAGATGACACGTCAGTTTTTATACGCACCGAGATTCGACGAAAACAGTCTACCTTTCGCCGTATGCTGTAGGGTGAAAAACTTTCTTTGTAGCGAATTACTAAATTCGGGGCTAAGGTTTTGATTCTACTGAGCATTTTTTATGACATTACATTTAATAGCAAAGATGCGTACATTATTTGCGCGTACGATTTCTATCTCGAAAACAAGGAACTAATGAATTTTTAAAGACATATTCCTTGAACGCGCAGGAGAGAGATTGAATTTAATTCGCATATCTCAAATACCCCTCGCAAACATATTCCAATTGAAATAGATTGAGTGAAACATCTACAGAGAGTCAAATATTTAACCCCGAAATTTGCAAAATAGGTAGGTACCTACTGAACCGCCAAACGTAATTATACGACGTATCAATAAATTACAACCAATTGAGTCGTAGTGGCAACGAGTGAGTCATCGCGATACAATCTATTTCTAGAACGTACAGAAATAATCACTGTTCCTGAAATCGATATTGGTTTCCGGATTATTGGGACGCTTCATCATACGTATATGATGGCGTAAATATGAAATACTGTGCTCCATGACACAGAAACAGTTTTAGGTCACGGCCTTCGCCAGCGTTGAATTTGGGTGCAGTACCTAATGAAGATCAAATAGGTACCTACATCAGAACACTTCTGTATTTTTGAGGGTGATAGACGGTAGTTCATTCTGGGATCGATCTCCTTCCTCACTTATTTTTGTTTTGAATCGAACTAAACAATGCGTACTTAATATTAATTATATAAACACTATAGACACTGGCTACACAAATATTTGTGTAGCCAGTGTCACAAATTCATCCAATCAGAAACATTAAATTCAGGTTTGTTTAATATTAAATTAAATAACTACCTATTATACTGTTGCAACTTATATATAATAAGTAGATCCAATCTGTGAACCGCATTAAGATTTTCGTTTGCGCGTGGATTACCTAATAATAGACTCTAAGATGCAAGAATAAGCTTTATATGAAGCGTGCAGAGATTAAAATTGCTTGGTTGTATTCGAAAAACACTTGATAGGGTAACCTTATGAAGGGGTTTTAATGTTGGTAAGCGCTTACCTTAATTAACTCTAATATCAATTTGGTTACACTATCGTTTCGGTAAGTCGATCGATATGCTTACCGAATTGATAGGGTTTTCGTTATCAAATACCCGATCCAAAACCCTTTAATGGTAACCGGTTCCGGTCCCTGCTTAGAACTGAAACTCTATTAGATTTTTTTTTTCATCAAACCCATACGTGTGGGTATGGATAGGTCTTCAAAAATTATATTGAGATCTGTAATATTTTTTTTTAAACTGAATAGTTTGCGCGAGAGACGACACTTCCAAAATGGTAAAATGTGTGTCCCCCCCCCCCCCTCTGTAACTTCTATAAGAGAATTATGAAACTAAAAAAAATATATTGCATGCAAACTTCCACCGACAATTGGTTTGAACGAGATCTAGTAAGTACCTAAGTAGTTTTTTTTTACGTCATAAATCATAAACCGCAATTTACCTTTCATCTTTCAGGTACGGAACCCTTTGTCCGCGAGTCCGTTTTTTCGTGTCCTCTCTACTAGGTCTTATTACCGGACCTACTCGTAACCAGTACCAGTAAGTTCAACCAACTAACATTACGTGCTATAATGGATCCTCTTTTGTCCAGGACCCTGCGTCAGCCATCCCGAAAGGCACGCTCCTGTCCCTGCTCATCTCCATGATCAGCTACGCGCTGATGGTGTTATTCTCCGGGGGCGGAGCCCTGCGGGACGCCAGCGGCAACGTGACAGACCTAGTCATGCAGAACTCCACCGTGATTGACCTGGGTCGCATCTCCGATTGTGTCAACGCTACGGGCGGTTGTAGTTATGGACTACACAATAGCTACTCAGTACGTAATTGTTTTATAATAAACAGTTCGTTTCCGATGTTTAGTTTAGTTCCCCACCCGTCTTTCGGTGTTGGGCCGTTAGGTTTTTGTAATTGTATATATGTTATTAGTTTTCTGTTTTAGTCATACTCTTGTATGTGTCAGTTAAGGGCCCCTTCGGGGCCCAACTTAGAAAAATAAAATCGTCTACGATCCAATTAGGCACTAAAACGTTTACCTGATGGAATTAGACCGTAAATCTTTGGACGATGGAATCGGGAAACAAATGGACAACAAACACATCATAACAGTGTTCAATGCACTGTAGATACTGTTAAACCAACGAACAAACCACGAATCTCATGACCATATCACAGCGTTTATATTTCGTCTAAGTTCGACAAGGTCTTCCACAACAACTTTTTTCATCCGGAGAACACATTAGACCGAGCAATAAGCACTATCAATGATTAACGCCTTCGTCATGCAATACTTAACTTAATGGGATTAAAGGAGAATTTATAGAACTAACTCTACAACTTACTTTGTGACTCTCATGAATTGCATAGTAAGGGAGCCACCACAACGGTGATTAACGCTGCGTATATGTATATACGCGTTGCCATGACTTACGCTTCACGTCTTCTACGTTTTTCTGCGTTTACGGTACATTAGCAGTGTGGCCGGAGCTTAACGGTACTGATTTAATTTCTTTTTCAGGTGATGCAACTGATGTCGGCTTGGGGTCCCCTAATTTATGGAGGATGCTGGGCGGCGACGCTGTCCACCGCGCTGACGAACCTGCTGTCGGTGCCGCGGCTGATCCAGGCGCTGGGCGTAGACCGCATCTACCCCGGCCTCATCTTCTTCTCCAAGCCCTACGGGAAGCACGGGGAGCCCTATCGAGGATACGTGCTCACCTTCTTTGTTTCACTCATCTTCTTACTCATTGGTGAGTAACTATATCAGAAACTCAAGAAGCTTCCTGTGCTCACCCATAAATTCTCGAGAAATCGGATTTACACGTATGAAAATGAATACCCAGTTGCACGAATGCTGTGTAGCGGCACCCATTAGATCTCTAGTTGCTTCCTTTTCTCTGATAAGTATTTAGTGTTATAACCGATACCTCGGCCGAGCCTTGGAGGGTCAAGCCGTTAAAGCTAAGACTGGCGTTATGCAGTACTGAGTAGACAGGAAGGTTCGGCCAAAACTCACAACACTGATGATCTGTCAAAAACTAGAGTCAACCACACCTAGGTGGTTTTGTAACAAGCTCTAGTACTTCATGGCACAAGAAAATGTTGCTTTCAATTGTACGAGTCACCAACGAGTATATCAGACGAGATACTTCGATCCATCTTTAGCGTGTTAATAGTTTCCCTGTGTTGGACTAATTCTAAGAAACTTTTCCAGCGGACCTGAACACCATCGCGCCGCTGATCTCCAACTTCTACCTGGCTTCCTACGCTCTCATCAACTTCTGCACCTTCCACGCGGCCCTCGTGCGACCATTGGGTTGGCGGCCTACATTCCGGGTACGTGTGAACAAACCTTACCGCCGTTCCAGAGTGACCTAAGTCCATGTCATTACACGCTATCATCATCCGTATCATTCTCGTAGCGTCGCTCCAGTTGTATCCTAAAGGAGCCCTGGGTCTGCTTTGGCACCTAATTTCACGATTTGATACTACGAAAGTGTCTGCCATCTGTCCTAAAAACCAAAGAGAAAAGCAGGCTTTATTGGGATTAGACTACTTTCCTTGTATGTTCTCCTGATGGAGAACCAAACGGTGGTGATCCAAACGTAAGATTTGGTCGTTACACACGCTTTATTGTTACTATTTTACTAGTGGCGTATATGATTGATCAACATTCATAACATAGTCAAGTTAAGCATTGCATCAGCCGTTTTCACTGATTCTTATTTGGATCATCACATTCATGACATTTGATACCAAGGTAGTTTTACAATAAGAGTCACTCGAGTCGTGTCATGTGTTTGCGTGACCTTTTTACTGCATGATACATAGCTAAGACTAGATTGGTATTTGGTATAGCACGTTCTCGAGATACAGGGTGTCCCAAAATTCACGCAAGATTTGAATTATGAAGAACACATTGGATTTTACAAGATTTATATATATCTAGGAACATAGTGTAAGGATTTACGTAAGGAGTAGTAGTAGCACATGGGTCAAATGGCCTCCACGTATATTCCCTGGAACGTGTGCACTCTTTCGTAGAATTTTTCTATAACCATGTTGCAAAAAAGATGAATTTTGTTGAAGCAGCGTTGAATGTCCTCCTTCAGTGGTGGTGAGCTTGTTTGCATACACATGTGACTTCAAAATAAAATCCCATTGAAATATCCCGTAGATTTTAAGCACACCATCTAACCTTCCCTTATTTGGTTCCAGTTCTACAACATGTGGATCTCTCTGGCCGGGTTCCTGATGTGCGTCGCCATCATGTTGTTGATCAGCTGGTACATGTCGCTCATCACGTTCGCCATCTTCCTCACGCTGTACCTCATCGTGCACTACCGAAAACCAGGTACCCACATTACTGACTCTAAACACGAATCAAATCAAATCTAAACAGAATGGAAAAAAGTGGCCGCCATTTTGAACTTTTATGCTTATACTCCGATTGCGTTCGAAATCGGTATCTGAAGAGTCCATGAGGTTTCTAAGTCACATCAATATACTCACTTTGGAGAGGTTTTTTTATTTGTGGTTAGGGAAACTAGTTAATTAATGCTGGATCAACTTTTTGTTGTTATTCGGTAACGTAAGTCAGGAGGCAAATGTGTCAGAGTTTCGTAAAAAAGTTAAAAAGCTTTGAATTCCTGACAAGTTTAGGGGTTAACCCGTAAAAATGGGGTAATTAACCAAAATATGAAAGGTGACCCAAGAGACATAACCATGACAATATTATACAAAAAAGTTAATTGATCCAAATAATGAAACCCAACCAGTTGATAACAACTAATTTTTGCATAGTTTTCGCGAATTGTTATTTTTGTTGTTCTGAAATTAATGTTTTTTTTTAATAGAATTGTCATTATTGCATAGGTATATTTTAGGTAAAACTAGTCTGATTCCATTCCTCAAGTAGAATCTGAACTTTGAAGCTGCTTGCGTTTGCCAAATATAAAACCCGTCAAACATTTGACTGATTTACATTAGACATGTTTATCTGCGGAAAGCACCCACAAACTACGAGAATAACCGTTGACCGAATCTATATCGGTTCCGGACTTATACTGTTAACTTTCTAAACTTCCTATACCACCCGATCCTGGGATTACAATTGCAAACCTAAATGAAGAACCATAAAGTTTAAATTCGAAATTACTGTTACTGTCAAATTTATCTTTTCTAAAACAAGCAGTTACCGCGTGCAACACTGAATGCACTTGATCCTTTATAGCTGTTTATTGACATTGGCTTGTTCGGCATTCTACAATTCCTTTGATGATTTTCATTTCGGGAAAAAATGTTAAAATTATTCGTAAACCATGCGTCAAAAGAATGAATACAACAATGTTTAAATAAATAATAATTTACTTTAAAAATCACAACAAAGTTTTAACTGACTTCAATTTAGTACTCCGCCAAGCCACGAGAACATTTCCACATTTCTTTTCCTATTTACCACATGAACTGATTTTCGAGAGCCTCATAAGAAGGCTCAAAGTCACCCAAAAGGCAATGGAGAGGGCTACGCTGGGTGGGAGTTTATCTACGTGATCGCATCAGGAATGAGGCTATCCGCAGCAGAACCAAAATAACCTAAGGATATAGCCCTCCGAATCACTAAATTTACGTGGCAGTGGGCGGGGGCACATTGCACGTAGAACCAATGGCCGTTGGGGCGGAAAGGTTCTTCTAGTGGCGACCACGTACCAGAAGGCACAGCGTGGCTAGACCCCCCCACGGTTGACTGACGACCTGGTAAAGGACGCGGGAGTCCGCTGGATGCGGGTGGGGCAGTGGACGTCTTTCGGTTGATTATTTTATTACAAATTTGCACCTTAACAGCTATAGCCAAAGCGGCACAAATTGTTGAATTACTGATGATGATGTATACGCAAAATCAACCTTGCGATTCCACCAGAAATGTGCTTAGAGGTGTTCTCTCCCTTCCCCCCTCGTATGTCTCGTATGCGTGTCAGCACCGTGTCACTTGTATGGGAACACAGGTTGGCCCATTTCTGGAGGATGTGCAGCCTACAGGTTTAAAATATGAAGAGGAAGGATACATCTTACCGAAAATACCGACTTCTTAAATGACCCCAAATACTTAACCAATTTTATTACTTATTGCAGACGTGAACTGGGGTAGCAGCACCCAAGCGCAGATGTACAAGACGGCGCTGTCGAGCGCGCACAACCTCGCTCGCACGGGCGAACACGTGAAGAACTACTGGCCACAACTACTTGTGCTCGCTGGCCGGCCGCAGGCGCGCCCGGCGCTGGTAGACCTGGGCCATCTCATCACTAAAGCTGGCTCACTGATGATCATCGGTGACGTCACGCAGGTTAGTCTGGTGAATGGCTGGCCGTTACTGGTATTCCGACCAGTAGAGCTTCTTCCTGAAAACTCTGAACAGTTCATCAAAATTTTCAGGAAGAAGCAGGATTCCGTTTTGAATCTAAGGAAGAATATGTATAGCCTTAATGTAATGCATCCATCAAAATCAGAAATGTATGCTCCCTGACCATAGAAAATCGTGACGTCACTTGTTTCTATTTTTCTGATAAACTTTATAAGGTTTCATAACAATTTGCTGATCCCTATTGAAGTACTGGAAGGCGCAAAGTGGGTAGGCCCCCCACAAAGTGGACTGATGACCTGGTGGCGCAGGACCGGTCATTGTGGCACCCTTTGGGGGAGGCCTATGTCCAGCAGTGGACGTCTTTCGGCTGATATAATGATTTATATATTTATTTGACAAAAAGTTTATATGACATTACAGATTGACCAACGCGTCACAAAAGTTAGACTAAAAACTATTTTAAAAATTAAATTTCACAATTCAAAATTCAAAGTAATCGATGATGATGATGATGATTGAATGAGACGGCGAATGTTGTTATAAAACCTTTCAGGGCAAGCTATCCTACAAGGAGCGCAACGCCCGCGCCCGCTCCAACGACGAATGGCTGCGCGGGCGCAAGATCCGCGCGTTCAGCGCCAGCGTGCACGGGTTCACCTTCGAGCTGGGCGCGCGCGCGCTCATCCAGGCCGCGGGCGTCGGCCGGCTCTCGCCCAACGTGATGCTCATGGGCTACAAGGCGGACTGGGTCACCGCCCCGGCTAGCGACCTTGAAGCTTACTTCAATGTGTTGCAGTAAGTAAATTGTACACACATCATTTCAGTTTTAATAAAAAAGTAGCCTAAATTGCTTAAAAAACCGCTCAATACAGCGTTTGGTAGCTCTTGTTGCTACAATCTATTCGGGTAGTACGAAGTTTCTGGTCGCCGAATTGAGTGGTTGGGGCCGCGGGTTGTCATTGTCGCACAGGGGCCTGTTTCACGAAGCTACAAGGTATAAATTACAAGCGGAAGTCTCTTTTTATCAAAATGTATTTAAAAGAGACTTCCGCTTGTAATTTGTTACCTGTAGCTTTGAGAAACGAGCCCCAGGTAATTTCAAAATACATGTGCGACTATGACACCCCTCAATGAGATGAAATGACAACTAGTGGTTTGACGTTAAGCTGTCATTAGATGATTTGTGTTGAGTTGATGCATACTATGTTACAGCTGTTATGTATACAGCTGTGGGACTCACAAAAGAAACTACATGAACAGAGGGGTAGTCACGTAAATAAATAAAATAATAGTAGTTTATGCGACTGATCCACAATGAGAGGCCTTAAAATACGAGTGTGGTTTTATATCACACGAGTGTTTTAAGGCCTAATTATGTACAGTTGCATACACTACTTTATCTACACACATATCATAAGTACTAGTAATTAACAGCAAAAAACCAGCAATAAAATGACAACAGCAATGGCGGCAATTCGATCATCCGTCATGGCGAATGTTTTTTTTTAAAATCATAGACAAACGAATGAAGTCCCTATACTCATATCACTCGAGATCAAATGTCGTGCGGTTTGTATTAAAGAGAGTAATGCCTGTCAGTTGTTGACAGATGTTAGGCGGATACCTTCCTTCATAAACTAAACTATCCCGACACATACAGCTTTCTTAAATTCCAGCACGGCCTTCGAGAACCGCCTGGCAGTGGCGATCCTGCGCGTGGCCGGCGGGCTGGACTACGGGCCGGTGACGGCGGAGGACGCGCCGGCCTCGGGGCTCACGGCCACGTCCAGCGGCAGCGGTGACCTGCGCGTGCGCTCGCCGCACACCATGATGCACGCCGACTCCGACCTGGACATACGGCAGGACTCGCAGCCGTCCAGCAGACATAACCTGCAGAGTGAGTGGCTAGTGCTCGTCTCACTCTTCTAGAATCACTCGTAACTCCATCTATGCAGATCAAGGTAGTCGGCTTTTGTAACAAGCTTGTAGTAACAAGCTTCCGGCCTGCCTAGTGATAAGACGTACAACATAGCCTATGCACGCTTGCGACTCAAGAAGAATCCCATGCACGTTGCCATTTGCCAACTCTTTATTAATTTGAGAATTCGTTGTTTTGACAGCTAGAGACAAATGCAGGTCCTTCATCCTCAACGCAAACCATTCTCTGGTGGTCTGGTGACCTCACTCACCACCAGGAACACAACACTACATACCTACAGAGCTAGTAGTAGGGTTATCATGACTGCGGTCGGTATTCTGTAAGGTGGAGATACTTTCCTTGTATTTAGGGATGCAGCAAACATGAGCGTACCCACTAAGCAGGTTTTCTATATTTTATTTATTGTGCCATTTGTTATTAGCCACAATGGGGTTGGCAACTGTCAAATGTTTGCCTAGATGGCGCCATCATAGGTTTTACCTAATCACTAACTTTTTCTATGGGATTTGGCTTAAACGGCTTGATTCTAAACAAGGAAATTCCGAAAAAAAACAAGAATTTGGCAGTTTTGGTAGGACTGACAGGTAAAACCTATGCTGGCGCCATCTGCAAATACCTTCGCCCGGCCAACCCCATTGCCACATTCCCCCGTGTGGTGTCGGGTTAGAATTTCACCACCCCCTTTCTTCCCGTGGGTGTCGTAAAAGTCGACTAAGGGACCAGGGTTGAACTGTGTTGTGGGCGATAGGCTAGCAACCTATCACTGCAATATCACATTTTGTCGATATTTTGTGCCCACATTTGTGCTGAGGGTGGCGCTGGAACATACGTTTCATGTGCTCTGCCTACCCCTTTTGGGAATGGAGGCGTGAATCTATGTATGTATCTATGTATGTATACTGTATGTATGTACAATTGCCACAAACGAAGTTACCTATCTAAAGATTTCTTATCAATTCCAGGCCTTTTGACCATGACGACGTCCCGATCGTTCACGATATCGGAAGCCAAGGAGAACGGTAGGAAGAAGCCGACGGACATCCACCGTCAGATCATCTACAAGGCCTCCAGCGGCGTGGAGCTCTCCAAGGACCAGCTCACGCAGATGACCATCTTCCATAAGAAACAGGTTACATTATTATTTATTAGGAGCCTGTGGTATCCCACTGCTGGGCAAAGGCATCTCCGTTTCCAGGCAACCAGGCAGCAGAACATTCCTTTAAGAAAGAGTCTATCTCGTCCTGCCATCGCCGGTGAGGTCTGCCGCATCTCGGTTTTGAGTTGTCGGGCTGCCATTCAGTGGCGGTCTTGGCCTACAGCTCACACCAGCCACAGCCCAGTCCCACTTTAACTTAGCCGCTTTCCGAGCTACGTCAATTATATGCGTCTTAGAGCGCAGCTAGGTGTTCCGGATACGGTCCATTAATTTTACACCTAATATGCTGCGCTCCATGGCCCGCTGGCAAACCCCGAGTTTGGACTTCTGAGATAACCTCTGAGTTGGCACATCTCCACGAGTCTCCGCTTAAGTGAAATAGGGAGATCACCCTTCATGAGATGTTTCATGGACCAATAGGTCCTCCATGCGTTTTCAGTCCTTCTTTCGTCTTCCTCCCCCTGTCGCGGCTAGAAGGAAACAGGTTATATTACCTTTATTTGACGACCGCTTTAGCCTAGTTGGTAGTGACCCTGCCTACGAAGCAAGAGGTCCTGGGTTCGAATCCCGGTAAGGGCATTTATTTGTGTGATGAGCACGAATATTTGTTCCTGAGTCATGGATGTTTTCTATGTATTCAAGTATTTATTTATCTATATAAGTATGTTTATCGTCGTCTAGTACCCATAGTACAAGCTTTGCTTAGTTCGGGACTAGGTCGATTTGTGTAAGATTGTCCCCTAATATTTATTTATTTATTTATATGATTCTATTTTAAGCCATAAGTTTCATAAGTAGGTCTGTCCCTGAAGCACCGAATTCGAATTACCTCTCACTCACAGAGGCTCTAGTATAAGTTTTACCGTAACAAAACGTTACGACCGCGTTCGCGTTTAGCTGTCAAATCCCATACAAATTGAGGGTAAAACGCATACGCGATCGTAAAGTTTTGTTTCGGCAAAACTTATACTAGAGCCTCTGATCGATGAATTCCCCAGCGAAATTCCTTCACATGTCTATGGTAGGGCTGGTCTATGTGCGGAGCAGCTGCGTTGGAATCAGTCTGGTGTGTAATACCTACGTGGCCGGTTCTGGAAAATAATAATGAAATCTGAGGTTTTTATTGAGAAACATTCAAACATTTCACTTTACAGTACAGTTGTAAATAGCAAGAAAACGCCTGTAAAAAGTATCAAGATAAACGGAACCTTTATTAACGTTAACACCAAACGCGTCTTTGCGGACTTATGTCTTAAAGCATTTGTATTTCCAATTTCCTTGTTTGGTATGTCACCATTATAATTCAGAAGACGCAGTATATAGGGACTTCTTTCATTCTATCCACGGATCGTTGATCTATATCCGTGGAGAGAATGAAAAATCTGCCAGGTTCCATGCTTTCGATCCCTGGAGAAACATGGCATTTACCAACGAATGCATAACAAATTCATACATTTAATATGTAAACTCCCGTCGGTTTCTGACATATTAAAACACAATGAAACGGGTCACGCTTTTAGGGCCGGATATCGATAAGCGATGCTTAGTCATGAGCGCTAAGAACCGCGTATCGGTTCGAAACACGTCGAGCAATATTCGACTGACGAGCCGTAAAGACGACCCGGTATATTATATTTGAACGAGTTGTGACTTGTCCAGGAGTCAGGCACGCTGGACGTGTGGTGGCTGTACGACGACGGCGGGCTGACGATCCTGCTGCCGTACATCCTGTCGCAGCGCTCCGCGTGGGCGCACTGCAAGCTGCGCATCTTCGCGCTCGCCAACCGGCGGCACGAGCTCGAACTGGAGGAGAGGAAGTGAGTAGGCAAATAAGAAGAATCCCCCCTGTAATTTCTTCTCAAATACACCTCATAGGCGGATCAATTCTTATACCGCCAATACTATCCGGCACGCTTTTCAAGAGTCACAGAGATGGATGACGTTTATTTGATCACTTACTTATGGGCAACTTGGGTAGGGGTAGGGGTTGGGTATGGGCAAGTAGGTACTTCCGATGGGTGTCTTGGCAGTTTAAGAAGATGAGAGAGAACGCTCGAGAGTACTACCTGACATGGTCAGAAAAGAAAACTGCAAACTGGACAATATAATCATTTATCAGTCTTCTTCCACTTCCAATTAACCAGTTTCATACTTCCATCTGTGTATTTATCTACTCTCGACCGCGAGACAAGTTCAGTAGTAAGTCTTAACGACAAAAGAAGCTCAGTATAAGTCAGACATACTGATGATGATTCACGAATGGGTCTTCATTCGAATCAATTGTTTCCAGCATGGCGAACCTGCTGGCGAAGTTCCGCATCGACTACTCGTCACTGACCATGGTGCAAGACATTATGGAAGCGCCGAAGGCTGAGACGAGGAAGATGTTTGACGACCTCGTCGCAAAGTTTACTGACAACGCTTCCGAAGGTGTGTAAAGCTGATCTCATCATCATCATCCTCCTAGCGTTATTTCCGGTTGCGCCTTAAAAGAGCCCGGGGTCCGCTTTGACACCTAGTCCCAGGATTTGGCATAGGTAGTTTTACGAAAGCGACTGCCATCTGACCTTCCAACCCAGAGGGAAAGCAAGACCTTATTGGGATTAGACCGGTTTCCTCACGATGTTTCCCTTCACCAAAAAGCTAACGGTAAATATTCCGTACATACGTTCCGAAAAACTCATTGGTAAGAGCCAGGATTCGAACCCACGACCGCCGCTTGACAACCGCATGCCTAAACCACTAGGCTACCGTAGCTTATTAAAGCTGATCTATGACTACAAAAATCATATTCGAAGTTCAGGTATCTCCGTTTATATACACTACACTATAACTAGCGTCACGTGGCAGAAATGCGGGTACACGAACTTCGAGTTTCGAGTATCGTGGTGGTCGCCGCAGGTGCAGAGCTATAACCACGAACTTCGAAGGTCGAAGTTCGGGTATTTTCATCTCTATCGCACTTACATACCTAACTCGAGTGACAGAGATGCATGTATAGGAACGAACGAACTTACTAACTTCGAGTTTCGGTTTTCGTGGTAGCGCCGCTGACCACAGTATGGTAAGAATGTTGCCGAGTGATGTCGGCATTTATTATTTTAAATCGCGGTTAGATTCTGAAGTCATTGCGGCTTACCTATAGGTATTAGGATAAGTAAATATTTTGTAACAGTAATAAAAACAGGCGAAAGTCTTTTTCTGTCGCGCAGATATTATAGCCGCAATGTAAAACGTGGCTAAAGAAATAAATATTGGACATCGCACAAGAGCTCAATAAAGCTTGTGTTAGAATCGACCACTATTGAAAATATGTATTTAATGTTTTCAGTCTCCCAAATAAGTGATGTGGAGCTGGTCACCTTAGCGGAGAAGACGAACCGACAGTTGAGACTGCGGGAATTACTGTTGGAGAAATCTATGGACGCAAATCTGGTGGTTATGTCGCTGCCCATGCCCAGGAAGGTAAGCACTCTCTTTTTTAGGGTTCCGTACCTCAATTGGAAAAAAACAGAACTCTTACATAGGATCACTTTGTTATCCGTCCGTCTGTCAAGACCCTTTTTCTTAGGAACGCGTGGAGGTATCAAGCTAAAGTTTATATCAAATACTCAGTCAGGTCTTACTGTCCCTTGGAGCTGTGAAAAAATCAAACTTCTAAGCCAACGCAATCAAAAGATACAGCCGTTTATGCCGCAAATTTCCACAAATTTTCGAAACTGGCAAGGGAATCAAAACCTACAAGGTCCTTCCCATGAACTCAGAATCTTAAAATTTGGTACGAAACAACGTCTTATAGCACAGATAAAGGAAAAATTGAGAAAACCGTAATTTTTTAGTTACATCATATTATAAAAAACTATTAAAGTTACTAAATACCTACCCCTTTCCTCATGAACGCGTACAGGTATTCAATTGAAATTCATATCAAATACTCAGGTCTATAATACCTACAGGTTTGTATGGAACCCTCGGTGCGCGAGTCCAGCGACAACAACTTCGTAGTAGTGCGGCCATCACATGAATTCCTAAAGACATTCTGTATATATGTCACCAGCTCGCAGCACTGTGGCGAGAGGTCTTGTTGACAGCAGCTCCCGAGGATGCGTTGTGTTGAGAGCGAGGGCGTTTGTTCCTTCAGCTGTCAACACGGCGAATCCTCAAACATATCAAAGGTCGGCAACGCCCATGGTAACATGGGCGCAATCCAAAGGAGTAATCCTTGGGAGTTGCATGCGTCTAGGCTGCGGTGTCCGCTTATCATCAGGCGGGCCAGTACGGTTGTTTGCCACTATGTTTGAACAAATGCCCTAGCTCTCAACACAACGCATCCTCGGGAGCTCTGGCGACCTTGCTCACCTCCAGGAACACAACACTACTACAGAGCAAGCAGTTGTGTTATTATGGCTGTGGTCTTCTGCAAGGCGGAGGTACTTCTGATTCTGAGATTCTGATTCTGGTGTTCCTATTCCCCAGGGCTCCGTGTCAGCTCCTCTGTACATGGCATGGCTGGAGGTGCTGAGCCGCGACATGCCGCCCATGCTCTTCGTGCGAGGGAACCACACCTCCGTCCTCAGTTTCTACGCGTAGACGCGGCGACGCAAAAGACATTCCTGAGACTCTATGAACAAAGGGTTCAGGGTTCAGAGACATTCAAGTACTAATTCAGTGATTAGTGTTTAGAGGACTGGTTTGCGCTTGAGCAGGTCTTGAGTGAAAATGGAGTTTTCAGCAAATCAGCATACTTACCTAGATGGACTTTGGAAGCAAGAATTAAAATCAACAGGGCTGTTCCGAATAAATAGTAGTAGTAATAGGTACATATATTCATGAGAATAAAATAGGTACATCTAATCACTATATTGTGACGCCCTTTTCTTAGCAATGTAACGTGTAAAATGCACAAATCATGACAGTCTTCTTCCTTTTTTAGGGTTCCGTAGCGTAGTCAACGAGGAACCCTTTTAGTTTCGCCGTGTCCGTCTGACCGTCTATCCGTCTGCGGCTTAGCTCAGTAACCGTAACAAATTGAAAATTATAATTCGGCACGGGGACTTATATAAATCAATCAGGCCGACCAAATGGTAGTATAAAATGTTGAAAAAATGTTTTTGGGTACCTACCTTACTCCTATAGTGGGGGGTAATTTTTTTTCGCGCTATACCCATAGTGTGTGGTATCGTTGGATAGCTTGTTCAAAAATATGGGTTTATAAAACCATTTTTCAACTGAGTGATTCATTTGCGAGATATTGGGCTTTAAAGCCTTAATTTTTATTCGTGTCATGTGCCCAAGCCCAAGCCAAGGGTATTAAAGTGTGGGATTTCAATTCATTGTTGGGTTAATGGGACAACAGAGGCTTTTGAGAAGTGCAATGTGTACAATAACTGTTTTTAAACGTGTTTTAGTATTAAGTATGTATTTGTCATGGTATTATGACTGACGTTTTAATGTTAATTTATGGGGACTTACAACTTTAGGTAAATCGAGATTAGACTATAAGTGTTAGGACCACAATTCCTCACATCCGGAGAGTAGGTACATAGGTACCTAAGTAGTAAAGATTGCAGTATCAGATAATTAATATGCACATTTTAACAAGTTTTAAACGGAAGTTCAGTTCAGTTTTTTAGGGTTCCAAAAGAAAAAACGGAACCCTTATAGGATCACTTAGTTGTCCATCTGTCTGTCTATCAGGACCTTTAAAGAAAATTAAAACCATATACTCAAGTCTACAGCCCCTCGAAGCTGTAGCTTGCTTTTTATATTTCAACACTCTAAAGGGAATCCTAATTTATGGGATAAGTACTTACCTAGAACTATGAAATTTGGCAAGTAATATCGTGTTATACTGCAAGTATAGGGAAAAAACTGAAAAATGTACATAAATTTGTAATTTGTTACGCAACCCTCGGTGGGCGAGTCCGACTCGCACTTGTCCGGTTTTTTCAGCTTTAGTTAATTAGTTAGTTTAATGGTTAAATTGAAATTAGTGAACAAATAAGGAGCACTATAACACGACCATTTTTAATCAGTAAGTATGCTAAACTTTTTCGTCGTAATTTATCTTATCGTGATCTTACCACTGACAATATGCTATCAAAATGAGACTCTAGATACATGTGAGATACATAGAACAAAAATAATGTTATAGCCTCCTGCCCGGTTAGTGACATGACATAACATATTGCCCTGTCTATAAATAAGAAAGTGTTTTGAGATAACTTTTCCCTAACAATGTTTTTATTAACCGATTTCAAACAAGAAGGAAGTTTTAAATTAAAGGAAAAATTTAATGCTCCGAGCCGGATTCGAACCGGCGACCACAGGCATTCATGGCCCGTCACTACTAACCAATTGAGCTATCGGAACAATCTCTCTCGGTCACTAAATCTTTCAATCCCTAAACACTAAAACCCACAAAAAATCCTTTAATTTAAAATGTATAATTTCGTTAGCGGCATTACTACTGCTTAATACAAAATTAAAGAAGGAAGTTCTCAATTTTACCCGATGACCTATTCGATAGCGCCTGGACCGATTGGGAAAATGTTTATTTATTTGAATAAGTAGCGATACCCTACCCTTCTCAGGTCAGGATCTGATGATCGGATCCGGGTGAAATTGAGGGACAACTCTCCAAATTTTAGAGGCAAACTTAAAGCGGAGTAGGTACCTAGTCAGTTGGAGTGGATTCAAGTTTTGTTTTTAAAGTTAATCTAATTTCCAGAGCTCGGACAGGTAATCGCAAAACAATCGTAACACGGTAATAGAACAAGATTAATAGAGTCGCATTATGTACAGTACTATTTAATTATATTTTTCAATTACATTATAACGGTAACCCAAAATTCACCATATGTTTGTGAAGGTATTTCCAATAACATTTTTTTAATGCTGATCGTTGCATTGAACATATGCAACCATCAACTACTGCATTTTCTGAAACAACTCAATTGTTTTTACTTAATGAATTGTGTTAATTTTTAGTCACTATTTTCATTTCATTATAAAGTAAATTGATCAAATGTATCTTTGGACATATGTAAGCCGTGCAACTAAAAAGGTCAAATGTTAAATGACGATAATATCCGCTTTAGATAATCATAATCTTAAGTACTTATCGACTCTATAGAGTCTTGTTCTATTTCCATATCTGTTTTTGCGATGACCTATCCGAGCTATGCTAATTTCAAATGAACCTACACTTTTTTGTTTTAATATAGGTAAGCAATTGTGTATCGTTAGTTTTATAAATTATTGACCGACTACTTACATTTCAAGAATTATATTTTTAAATCTTTGGTACAAAATAAGCATCGATGTTATTATAAACCAGAGATCTTGAGGTGCCTTCGAATGTTTTCGACAAAAATACTAAATACAGAACGAAACCATACTTAAGTATTATTTTTTGCCAAAAATCATCTTCTTATTAATTTTATATTTTTAGCTAATAACATAGGTATACCTACAATAAGTTCAGTCGTAGAGATTTTCGTGTTAAATTATTTAGTTATTTTATTTAATCTTAGTTTGTCTTAACATAGGCGTACATATAAGTACTTATAAGGAATGATTTAAATGCAGTACCTACTTACTTATTGAATTTTTATACCTAGGGACAGTAAACTGATGTACCCAACTTATTTTTGCACCACTTTACTTAAGAGAATATTTCTGGCGATATTTGTGATAAATACGGTCTGTAAAATAAACTGAAATATCCAAACAATATATGAAGTACATAATTACATATAGGTACATACGAACAATGTATGCATACGCGGTGTTGTCCATAGGCTATTAATTAATTTACTTTTCGACACCTATAAACTAAACGAGAGCTACGGCAACCTAGTGGTTCAGGCATGCGGCTGTCAAGCGGCGGTCGTGGGTTCGAATCCCGGCTCGTACCAATGAGTTTTTCGGAACTTATGTATGGAATGTTTACCGTTAGCTTTTCGGTGAAGGAAAACATCGTGAGTAAACCAGTCTAACCCCAATAAGGTCTAGATTTCCCTCTGGGTTGGAAGGTCAGGTGGCAGTCGCTTTCGTAAAACTATGCCTATGCTTTGGCATCTTGGGATTAGGTGTCAAAGCGGACCCCAGGCTCCGGGAATAACGCTAGGAGGATGATGAGGATGATGCAGTGATCGGATTAGGTAGGGCAATTTCGCGGGACTTCGGTGTGTAAGCTTAGTATGGATATAGCTTTTAAACCCGAGATTTCATATGAAAAGTTTTAAGTGCATATTAAATTATTACATCATTTTTATATTACATTTGGTTTGCCGGACTATACGTACTTATTGCTACTTTATTTCTTGTTACAATTTATTGATAGTATAAGCAAGTTAATCTCATGTTTAAATTGTAAAATATCTTCGCAAAGAATATTTAAGAGAAACATAGCTATCATGTAGCGACGAACCTTTTTAAGACTTAATCATCATACTGGCCAGTTGTATCCTTGACTATGATTGAATACAATTGACATTGTCATTGGCAAAATGTCATCATCATATTGCGACTAATATTTTGGTTGAACCTGACTGGACTCCGATTTGCTTCTGATTCTGATTTGACTAAGTGAGGAGTTGTTGGTTTAAATAAAAACAGTATTAGACCTTCGTATCTAACTGAGCATACCTCGGCAAACCAAGGAGGTAACTGTTCTGAGTTGGATTGAATCCTATCCCGATTTAATGTACAAATCGACAATTATTATATTGTGCATGTCAGATTTTTTTTTGTGAAAAAATACGAGTCCTGGAATCCCGAGTCTTATCCATGTTATGTACAATATTTAAGGCCATTCACCCGAAATGGCACTACCTAATCCGATAACTGATTGATGATAAACTAAACGTTGCATTTTAAACTAGAATGTGATTTTTAAATGTTAGTGTTAAGGATGGTATTATTTGTTAAGTATTAACTTAAAACTATAATAATGATGATAAATGTGACAGTGTAAGATCTTATAAATAAATCATACATTTTTAATGAATATCTTATTTTATAACTGCTCCCGCCGCAACAATGCACAAACCCGAATTGACTTCGAAATAAAAGCCTAAGGAGAAACTCTAATGACTAAAATATTTTTCTCTAACAAGTCCGGTTGAGTGGATGTTATTTATTACATATTGGAAAGTGAAATACATATTCATATTCATATTTTTTCATATTCATATAATCAGTGGCACGACAACATCAGGCAGCAGAGAAGATTGGAAGTATTTAGAAGAGGCATGTCCTCAAGTCGAGTCAAATTATACCTAAAATATAGGTATTTGTCCGACTAAAAGGCTGAGTGTGTGACGCGGTCTTAGACAATAATACTTAGTGGCCAAAAACAGGCAACACTGTCCGCCCTCAGATGCAGGAGCGAGCACCCGAAGTAAGAACTACCGGCGGTTGTGAGGAGATAGTTGAGGATTAGCGAAGTCCCCGACACTCCCATGAGTGGAAACATTATCTTAGGATGCCAACATGGTCGCAGTTAACTGGGAACCATATATGTTGGCCACAATAGAGGGACAATCGGGACCATACAAACTTACATTTCACAGACATACACAGGGCATGATTTATACCCCCAGGCTAATAAGGCTAGAGCCTAGGATGCAAGGACCATCAAGCAAGAGGGTGGCGGATGTACATAACCTCTTGATTAACGGTAGATATAAATATATAAATATTAGAGGACAATCTCACACAAATCGAACTAGCCTACCTAACCTTAATAAGGCTTTGTGATATGTGAACTAGACGACTATATATTTAAAATATAGGTACAAATACCTAAATACATAGAAAACATCCAAGGCTCACCAACAAATATTCAAGCTCATCACACATATATTTGCCCTTACCGGGATACGAACCTAGGACCCACTTGGCTAACCGGTCGTCTAGACTAGATAATAGACATAGAGTATAAGATAAAACCTCGGTAATTACGCTATACACTGATCTCTGATCTGTGCCTAATTGGTATCTATGCCGCGTCTTAAGTCAAAACTCAATCTGTCATGTTAATGTAAATAAATACAAACCACGCTTCATTTACAGTGAACCATTGAAATATCAATTCATGGGAACTATAAAAGATAAAATGCATCAGATATAACAGCCTCAAATCTTCGCGATGTCTAAGAATTATAATGAAAATACTGACGGCGAATCCAGTTGTGAGTACCTAGAATTAGACTTCGATCTTCGTTCTCGATGAATTCAGAGTCTCCAGGACGATTTTTACCATGAGACGACCAAGGGGATTATTATTTATTATTATTATTATATTATTATATCGCAGCTCCATACAAACTTTTACACCCCCCCCCCCCATTTCACCCCCTTAGGGGATGACTTCGGAGATAAAAACTATCCTATGTCACTCTCCATCCCTTCAACTGTCTTCACATAAAAAATCAGGTCAATTCGTCGCTCTGTTTAGCCGTGAAAGACGGACAAACAAACACACACATACACTTTCCCAATTTATAATACCTATTAGTATATATTTTGAAGTATTGATGAGTATTGAAGGTTTGTCCCGAAGTTCCGGAAAGAAACGGGAAATACCGATTTCGATTTCTGTCAGTCCCGAAAATCCCGGTTCTTTGAAACAGTACCGGTTCTGCTTTCCCTTTAACAACATACAGGGTAAGCAAATAGGAGATACAACTTTACATATAAATTAAAAATCGTTTTTGTATGAATTTTTGTTTAGGACGAAGTCACGGGCAACAGCTAGTATCCACTAAATATCCACCTTGCCCCGTGTTTTTCATGGTTTCGCAAATTCGAGGGTGTATGTGTACAGAATCGTAAGTTTTGCCGCCAAAAAAGTTACGTCAGAATAATAATGTAGATCTCTTTTTTGCCCACACTGTATTATCAATATGAATTAGTCTATAATAAATATAAACACATGTAGTGTGTATTCATTCGTACAATCATCTATACATATAAAAAAGCTGAAGATGGTCGAAAGTCTGTACAGTCAGCATCAGATAGTTGGTGGCAGCCAATTTAGCCAAAAATATCACAATAGGAGAAAGGATGCGTTACGATATATTTGGCTACTTTGGCTACTACGAACTATACATGGATGATATGCTGACTGTACACATGGAAGATATTCGAAAAAACGTTGGCTGGGGATACTTAGAACCGATAACAGAATACGTTCCAGCAGTTTTTAGAATTAATTTTTGTTTTTTAAGCAGTAACGCTGCTAACGAAAATTATAAATTTTAAATGAAAGGAAAAAATTGAAAAATTTAATGCTCCGAGCCGGATTCGAACTGGCGACCACAGGCATTCATGGCCAGTCGTTACTAACCAACTGAGCTATCGGAACAATCTGTTTCGGGCACCAAATCCTTCAATCAGTTCCTTCATACAACGCCTTAGGGAGGCGTGTAGCGACATCTACCAGAAGACTTAGGCTTCTTAACATTAAATTTTTCAATTTTTTCCTTTCATTTAAAATTTATAGTTTTTAGAATGTTTGTCTGTTTAAATGATCACGCATCACGTGAAAACGGCTTAACGGATTTTAATACAAACTTTACTAATCTGTCGAGAAATTTACCGGTCAGATTATAGGCTATAAAAATTATAAAGCTAAGGGTGCAAAGTAGTTCAAAAATGGGGTTTAACTTTGTATGGGAACTCCTTGAATCTATTAGATAAAGACTTGAAAATTGGCAATCATATTCAATCATTATTAAACGTTTAGCAAAATATACACGAAGCGTGAAAAAACACGGGATGAAAAATAGTGCTAGGCGGCTAAAGTCTAAGTATATACTAACCGGCGTGAAAAGGGGTTGCCAGCTTCATAACTATCCGACTTCGCTACGTAGTACTCGGCCGGCAACCCCTTACATTCCGGCCTCTGTAGGTACTATCGGGCATCTATATAATATTATTGACGACCATGTTTATGAGGGTGTTTGAAGTGTTACACGCACAGCCTATGGAAACAAATCTTTTTTTTTTAATTTTCAGTAAAGGTTAAACATAAGAAGAATATCATGTAAACCATAATTAATACGCGTACGAAGTCGCGGGCAGAAGCTAGTCAATATAACCGTTGTTCGATAAGCTACCTAAATTTCTCAAGTTGTTTAACTTAACCGACTCGTAAGATAAACTACACATTGTGGACCTACTACATATATTATTATTCATTAAGGTGTTTTCACACGAGTAACGCTCAATTACTGAACTGCGCAAGTTATAACAAATAATAGTACCTACATTACTCACTATGGACGGTAAAACAAAGAATAACTCAGATCGTTACCTAATATTAGACGCCCGATCCAAGGCAAGGGCGCTAAACCTGGTACCGAAGCTTTCTCTATTACCGCCCGTAGTGAGAACAAAATGTTAGGCGACCGCAGAGTGGCCAGCGTGAAGTGAAAACGAATTTCGTTCGAGTATCTCCCTTTCTGTTGCACCTGCTAGTTCGAGCGACAAAGACGGAGATACACGAAAGAAGTTCGTTTTCCTTTCGCGGTAGCCCCTCAGGCCAGGAACAGAAACTACCTATAGGCCATAGAGAGATATGTATTTAAATGAGAACTTTGTCGTCCATTTTAGAATTCAGAAAAATAGGGGGACATGAGTTTCAAAAAAAAACCGGTCAAGTGAGAGTCTCGCGCACCGAGGGTTCCGTACAAACTAACAATTAACTCAAGGTAAAATAAATGTCCCAATATTTGTTAAGATAGATCTAGATAAATCTTAACAGAGCGAAGGGTAAGCGCCATCTATCTCTATCTATAATGGGGCCACATTTGGTACTAACGTGCAAGGGCAATCAGCTTAGTATGTATGTTGATCTTTTAGCGATTATTGTTTATCACGTGAACCGATCTCTATTATATTTGTTTTATTTGATAGAAAGTATTTCTATTATAGTTTTATAGGAATTTCAAAACGAAAAAATACTTATAAAGTTGATTAAATTGCAAACTTAACTGCGAAGTGATTTTTGTAAATAGAACAAAAAATATGCTAAATACAGAAAAAAAAATACTTTTCCAGTAATATTTATGTTTATCCTAATCACAAGTAATTATTTCAAATTTTCGCTCGGATAACTTCGGAGATAAGGGGGGGAATGGTATTTTTTTTAACGTTTTCCTTCATAGATCAGTAATTTACCAATGTAGAAAAAAATGAAAAACTGTTTCAAAAAGTGCAACTCAAGTTCTTTCATATGGTACCCCACTTGACCTAATAGTTGATTTTTTTTTCCCCCTCCTCAAATTCGTAATTTTCCATGCATGCGGATAACTCTCATTTGTAACCATTCCAAATTTCAAATTGATAGGTTAAGTTGTTCGTGAGATATTTCACTTTGTGACAGACAGACGGACGGAGTCGCACCATAAGGGTTCCATTTTTACCATTTTTGGTACGGAACCCTAATAAAAAACCGACGACTGATAATCAAACCTGGTTAATTTTCACAGACATATTCATTCACATCAAACTACAGAATTCATTAAAGTAGGTTACCTGGGTTTTTAATATCTAAGATGTGACATCTAAATGGTTTAGAAGTGATATTTGACCGTTTCGAATTTAAAACGGGAGTGCCGATGCCGGCAGAAGTGAAACCTCGATGACATTGCAATAATAGTTGTTCGATCAGGTCACGTAATTGCTTTAATTATCAGTATAAAAGAACTATCATTTATGTAGTAAAATAAATTATTCATTTATTGCGCTGACGTACACAAAAACAAAGTTTATCTCTCAGAAAAATCAACTTCCATCTATACGGCTTTACGTCTTACGAATCTCACAGTCACGTGACCTGATGCGAGTTTTTTTCTCCATCCCAAAAAGTGCACAGCGCCGCTAAAGAAGTTTTCACTCCAGAAATCGATTCTCTTAATAAATATCTTCCCTAGCATATGCACACAGCCTTATGACGACGGCAAATGATCGATTGTTCCACATCCATCTTAGCTAGACCCTTGGTTATCTGAAAACACATTTTAACAGTCAGTCATGTGGGGTCTTTCTAAACTAGTCGTCTTTAACTGAAACCAGCGTGAGTCGCCGCGAGGCAGTTGACTCTTGTTCCGCGCTAGTGAAGTTGTGTACTCGCTAATTACTCTAATTAGTAATTACTACCGGTCACTTCGGACGAATTGAAGCGGATAGCCGATTAAATTTCTCGTACGAGGACATTTGCAAAGCTATCAGAATGGACGAAAAACTGCTGCAGAGTATAAGAGAATTACTATAGATCATGTCTCTAGGGACGATCGTGGTGGGTACAGCCGTGTCTTGTAGAATTTAACCATGTAATTCCTATAACTAGGCCCAAGCTACGTTACCCAACATAAAGGTAAAACAATAACGATTGTTTGTTACTAGGTATTCTAGTGTTTTGTATTTTTCTTTTCTATTTCGATATGTAAGGACTGTATCGTTTAGTATATTACAGATAAAACGTGGTCTGACTGTTGATATGTGTATTACTTTATATTAAGTACTATGTTCGAGGAGTTTGATCTGAGGGCCATATCTAAAGTTTTTTTATTTATTTATTTTATTTTAGGGACTATAAGATGCTTTCAATATCGTCTAGCAAATTCATTTCGGACAAACCTATCGAGCTTAATTTGAGACTCTTTCACTGACTCCTTGGTACGATTTAAAGAAACAAAAGGTTAGTAAGCTGCCTAAACATCTTCATGATTGCTCGATTGAGCACCTGCGGAATAACTGTGGTGAATTTTCGTTTTTACATAAGTAAATACGATTTTTCACCCCACGTTTTGGATTCCCTTCAATTTCTGATGCAAGCGAAATGAGGGAGACAGCGAAAAGAATGAGCTAAAAACCAAAGCCTAACGGACATTCGTGGTGTTGAACCATCACTAGAGCAGGTCGATAGAAACGCTCCATATACTTAGTTATATTGGATGTCAAAGTCGGAGTTGTCGTAAGTAGACCCATATTCTCTAAAACGCCACCATGCACAGATCCAACCCTTTTTTTTAACTAAAAAAAATGATTACACTATGCCCAGATGTTTCGCTTTACGAATCATGCGTAATGGCGGCTCGCATAATACGATTTTGGTGTAATATCGTTTTGTTCGCACATCGTAAATTTTCTTGCAGTATTTGTCCGAAATCGTTATTGTTAAGAATGTAAAACCAAAAAAACGGCTATAAGTAAATTTGTATTTATACTAAACGATACAGTCTTTATGAGATTATCTACCACGGAAGTGGCCATGGGGACAATATTTGACATTCGAAAACTGAGAAAAACTATGAAATGCATTTTTTTTAACACTTTCGCAATCAAGAACCCGCCTAGCGGGCGCCTACGCCGTAGTCGCTTTCCGCTACATACGAGGAAAACAACAGGATCGGCTACGAGCGTAGCGATTCTTGGTAGCGAAAGTGTTAATGACGGCGTTTTACATAAAAATAAAACGCTAATTAAATAACTTACCATATTCGAAACCTAAGTATAATTGAGAGTGGCAACACTGTTCCTTCTGATCGGTCGTTTATTTACTATACCTGTCCCTTTCTACCGCGCACTACATCCGTCTCCCTCGCACATTTCCCCTTCCACCCAAGGTAGTCGCTCACAGGGTGTGAGTGAATTTCGTGTTCATTGTCTCAATTTTATATATATTAATACCAGGCAGATTTTAAAACTTTAGGTTTCGAATATGGTAAGTTATTTAATTAGCGTTTTATTTTTATGTAAAACGCCGTCATTAAACAACTGTACCGATATTCGAAACCTAAGTATAATTGAGACGTGTTTGTTATCGCCTGGTGGAAGGTTAGGATGCCAATGTGATTATTTGTAATATCTATGCCATTATGCAAGTGCCAAATTGCAATTGTGTTGAGGGAGCTAGAGATATGATTCTATTTAAAATCTTAATCTCTTTCATGTATTAAAGTATAGTGATGGATGACTACTAAAAGAAGTTGATTTATTTACAAGGAAACTTTCAAAAGTGAGCTAAAAGTTTGATAGGTGAAATAAGCTGGCCAGTTTAACCTAGACCAATTCTATATAACCTGCAAGGATTCCACATATATCAAGTAGGAGGCTGCAATTGAAGAAGTTAGCAGTCACCAATTTAATAAACATAGTGTTTGGGTTATAATAATAAAAATCTTTCAATGATGGATTTGTTTTTATTTACACATTTATTATAGTGCCCTTATACAAACTTCACTATTTCCATATTTAATTAGTATGTAAACTAACCATTACTAAGAATAATTTTTATTTCAAGTTCATGATTTATAATTATCTATTCTTACTGAAATCTTATATACATTTCATGCCTGTGAGTGAATTCACATGTTACATGTATAAATAGTACTGATACAAAGCTTAACAATTATGTTAGATTATCTGATGAATGACAAGACACTTGCCTATCATACAATAGGTAATCATATATTATAATTACTGTGAAATTATTATTTATAATATTACATATGTATTTACCTAATCAACCGGTAGAAATAAGTTTTGAACTGAATCAATATTCTGTTGATTAGTAACTTCTTTCCTGTAGAATCTTGAAAAAGTTTGTCCTCATCTCCAATTCCCTCGTGCAAGTATGTCCTCCAGGGTGAAATTATTGATCCAATTTTTAGAAGCTACAGCTGACCTGATACTGCCCGCTGAGGTTGTGATGCCGGCATCCTGTAGTAAGGATTTAACCCAGTTAGCAATCACAGTTCTGGATGCTTTTTTAGGAGGCCCACGTATAGTTAGAAAGAGGTTGTCACATTTGCAAGTATCCCTCCTGTCCTTTGACATTTTGATGAGAGATTTAACCCAGAAGACTGGATCTATTGACTGATCTTCAGGGTTAGAACTCAGTTTCCACCCTGACTGTCTATAGTTGTAGCTATCTGTTTTAGAGCCAAACAGAGGCCAGAATATTATTTCATTATCTGACATTGTGAAATGCTTTGGTTCAATGGACAGAAGGGTCAAATCATGTACTCTCCGCCCTGAGCATAATAAAAGAATACATGCTGTTCTTCGTGAGCAATCAAACAGAGTAGTATCCCTGTTAAAGTTTTGCGTGAGCCAATTTGAAAGAATGTCCACATCCCAGGGAGGCTTGGGTGTTTTGGGATTTTTATTAGCTACTGATTTCAAGATCCGAATCACGAGGGGGTGTGTACTAAGGGTATCCCGACTATCAGGGTTACATAGAGTTGCAACCACAGATCTATGAAACAATATGGTGTTATAGGCTAGTTGGGATTCCAGATAGAGGTCTGACAAGAACTTAGCTAGGTCTGAACCCGAAGGAGTATGACAACTCACCTTATTTTGTGAGCACCATGTGCACCATCGCCGCCAGGCTGCATTGTAGGACCTTTTTGTAGAGTCCCTCCAGCTCGACTCGAGTAGCTCCAGCCGTTCGGGTGTCCATGTGGTTAGTGTTTTGCTCCACCCCCACATTTCCATATCTCGAGATGCAGGTCTTCTGCTCTCGCTGGAGGTTTGTTTGTGTTCGTGTCGATTAGCACTTGTGATATGTTGTACACTGTGAAGGGTGCTGCTATTGCTCGGCTTTTCAAGTCGGGCCTCCAAAAGGCTTTCTCCCAGCGAGGAGCTATGAGCAGATATATGCCTTTTGCGTTGTTTAGGTGTGACAGGACTCTTGGTATTAGGAACGGCGGTGGGAATATCCACGCCAGTTTGTATGTCCATTGTTGGGAGAACGCATCCACAAATTCCGCGTTCTCGTCCGTCGCA
Source organism: Epinotia demarniana (assembly GCA_945867215.1). Lineage (NCBI taxonomy): Eukaryota > Metazoa > Arthropoda > Insecta > Lepidoptera > Tortricidae > Epinotia > Epinotia demarniana. Next base: position 1,265,151 of record OX244273.1, on the reverse strand, counting down.
TCCAGTGTTACGTATCGTTCCACAACATGGGCTCTTTGCGAGGCAAAGAGGTCTATTAGTGGGACTCCCCACTTGTCGAAAATAGTCTTTGTTATGCTTGGCAGGAGATGCCACTCTGGGTGTGCCGACCCTCGCGACAGATGGTCTGCTTCCGTGTTGTACTTGCCTGGTATGTGGTGTACATTGAGTTGTATATTGGAAGTCTGAAGTATATGGAATACTTGATATGTTAGGTCCATCAATGCCTCCGATTTCGTCCCCCCTTCGTTCCGCAGATAGGCAAGAACCGTTCTGTTGTCGGATTGTATGGAGACTGTGGTGTCTGCCAGAAGTTGGTACTGACTTTTTAGCACTTCCAGTATCGCTAACATCTCTTTCATGTTCGAGTGTAACCCTAGCTCCTGCGGTCTCCACAAGCCGCTCAACTGAATGTTGTCTATTTGCGCGCCCCAACCTTTGCCTGACGCATCCGTTGACAGATAATGTTGGATAATGTTCGACACTTTGGGAGTGTAACGGGGAGTGAAATTGACAGTGACGGCTCCACCACATTAGATCCGTCAATGTATCCGCCGGTAAAGTTTGTACTTTTAAGGGGTCCTCGTTTAGGATTTTGTTGGAGAATTCTAATAATTTTCGGAAGCGTAGGCGTCCGTATTGTACAACGATGCTTGCAAAATTTAGCACTCCTATTAGGCTTTGTAGTTCTCTTAGAGATAGTGCTTTCACTCTGAGGGCTAAATGAACTTTTTTCTGGATCGTCAGAATTTTCTGAGTTGGCAAATACTTGGCATTGTTTAAAGGATCCCACACTATGCCTAAGTACTCTATTTGGGACTGAGGCTGTAACACTGACTTCTTGTAGTTTACTTGCCATCCCAAGTATTTCAGTAGGTGTATTACGTAATCTGTTTGCATTTTCAGAGTGTCCTGACTTTGGTTTGCAAGAAGGAAATCGTCTAGGTATATCAGAGTGCGTATACCTTTGCTCCGCATGAGCTGGGCTACCCAATTGGTGAATGTTGCAAACACTTTCGGCGCCGTCGCTAATCCCATCGGTAAACCCGTCATTTGCAGTAGTTCGTTTTGGAAAACTAGCCTCAAAAACCTCCGGTGTCCCGGTGCGACCGGTACATGAAAATATGCGTTGGACAGGTCTATTTTTGTCAACCAATCGTTGGGTTGGAGAAATGATGGCACCTTTTGTTGATTTATTAATCTGAATTTGCTTATATGAATGAATTTGTTGAGGCGTTTTAGATTGAACACAGGCCGAAATGTACCATCGTCCTTCTTCCTGAGAAATAAACTTGACAGGAAACTTGGGGAAAGTTGCGCACTCTCCAGGACTCCCATAGCTTTCAGAGACCGTATTTGTGTCTCCATTTCCTTGGAGTAAGGCACTGTGACCAAATTGTGCTCGGCTAACTGTGACATGATTAGTGGGGGTTTTGCAGAGAATGGGATGCGGTATCCCTCTTTTATGATTCTTAATATATGAAAGGGGGCCTGTAAGGACTCCCATACTGCCAGATGATCTTGTAGGCATCCTGCTCGGAAGTGTGAGTCAGAACTTTCCTTTTGAGCGTCCCCTGTTTGATGAGCCTCCTCTATTATGCCTGATATTGCTATTACGGGGGGTCTTAGCCCGAAATGACTGACCCTGCGCGGGCCGAAAAGGCACGGGCATGGTTGACTGGTTATAAAGTGGCACTCCTTGCGCAGGAGGCATCATATATGGGTAATAAGGCAGTCCATGCGCTGGAGCCATTTGTCTCACATTATATTGTGATGTACTGGGCAAACTACCGTCATTATAGCCATGCGCAGACGTTTTTGGCTGTTTGCCCGAGTTAGAACTAGGGGTACCAGTCGTTTTACTAGTACTCGGTTTCAATGGCCAAAAGGTTTTGGTCATACCTCCTGATTTTTCAATTATCGATGAAAACATTTGTGGGTTGAATAAGAACTCACAAGTCGGGGGTATTTTCCGAAGGCTTGCTTTAATGTATTTGTCTCTGACGGAGCGTAAAATCGCATCTCGTCGCTGCTGTATTAAGTCAGCCCGGTGACCACATGTCATTTGTAACAGGTCATTGGAAATGGTTTGAAATTCGTCTGAAAAGGTTTCTTTAATTTTGTCTTCTATGGTAGCCAAATCAACAACATTGGTAGTTTTTAACCAGGCCAAAAGAGATCTGATACCTTTTTCTACCGATTCATGTTGTTTTATTAACCCTTGCGTAATAGCGGCAAAACCCTTTTCAGTAACACCTAGGTGATTGAATTTATCATAGGGCTTAATTTCATCATTACATTCAAGGTCAGTAAACCCGGGGGTCGAGCAAAATCTTTTTTGAGTTTCCGAATAACGGACGTCAGACCAGTTCTGAGTTTCAAAATGCTGGATTGATTTTAGTTTATTTAAGCGGGAGACATCTGACTCTAACATGGTGGGTTCTTTTAAAACTGTGTGAACGTTCAATGAGAAATCTTCCTGCGCGGAAGGAACGGTTTCCTCTTTGAATAGTTCGCCACTTGTGTCTAAGCAAATCTCATCATTCGCGTCTGCATAAGCGTCATAAGGGCCCTCATCTTGAACCATTGATTCGTGTGAAATATTAGATGTTAATTGTCGCAATACATCTTGGATCTGACTCACTTGTTGTACCAAACTATTTAATACACCCTCATTTTGAGATATAGCCGCCTTTTTACTGCTAGGCCCAGCTGTTGGCGAGGCGTTGCGCTTGCGACACGGTTGAGACATAATACGATCAGAACCCATAGCGAAATGCCCCTGGGGAGCTGATTCGCTATTAGCCGGCAAAGGTTCCAGCACTAAATATTGTATGGCTCCCGGGTCTGGATTTAAATCTTCCATTTGCTAGTTAATACAAAGGGACAAGTTAAATATTCACTTTATATATCGAACGGCAAAAGCCGTTAGAAACTGTTTTTCTATATAGGTAGCTAAACCGGGATATAATTTAAAAAGACTTACCAGCAGTTTAGCTAACACGACCTTCCAGTTGGAAAAACAGTATGCCAATGAACACGAAATTCACTCACACCCTGTGAGCGACTACCTTGGGTGGAAGGGGAAATGTGCGAGGGAGACGGATGTAGTGCGCGGTAGAAAGGGACAGGTATAGTAAATAAACGACCGATCAGAAGGAACAGTGTTGCCACTCTCAATTATACTTAGGTTTCGAATATCGGTACAGTTGTTTAATAGCCCTGGTATTGGCTTGACTAAGTGCCTTCAATGTTGACACTGCAATCGTATAAAATATACTCCTATTTAATTTCCGAGCGCTCGAAAGCCAAAAATCGATCCCCAGGATAGACAGTAAATAGTAGATACTTCAACAAACAATTCTTTATTGAGGAAACCTGCCAGATATTCATTTTATCTCCTCTTTGTACAATTATCTTTTTAATCAAATATGGGAAATTAAATATAGGCAGGGTCTGTAGGTAATACACAAATATGTAACAAATAATCGTACAAATATTATTATTACAGAAACGTCTACTCAAAATCCTATCATTTACCTTATATACCTACCCATATAACATTCCTTATATACTGCTAAAGTGTACGATCATTCTAGTTTCCAGACCCTACACCAGCTATTATATATCGAAAATGAGAAAAAAGCGTGCCGAAGAAGAGGACGGAGTCAAAAAGGGCGGCAGAGTAAAACGGACCGAATCACAACAGATGAAGGTAATTACGTTATTTCTTTGGGTTCGAATACGTACATACATACATACATTCACGCCTTTATCCCTAAAAGGGGTAGGCAGAGCACATGAAACTTATGTTCCAGCGTCACTTTTAGCATAAATGTGGGTATAAAAGATCGACAAAATGTGATATTGCAGTGACAGGTTGCTAGCCCATCGCCCACAACACACTTTAACCCTGCTCCCTTAGTCGACTTTTACGACGCCCACGGGAAGAAAGGGGGTGGTGAAATTCTAACCCGACACCACACGGGGGTTCGAATACTCGGTATTTAAAAATATGGCAATTTAACATAAATCAATCTAGTTTCTACTCTTATAAAAGCTGGGCTCTTGTTGGTGTGGCTCTGTTGATTAGGCTCTCCGTCTCACGTCTTGGTACGACCTCATATTATTTTACGTCACACCTTGCCATAATGCGAGTTTTACTGCACGCTGCGCGTACAGGAAAACTCGCATTGTGGCCAGATGAAGACGTAAAATTTTGTACGCAACACGGGCGGTAATTCGTAAAGCCCCAGAGCGCATATTTATAGCCCTCACCTTCGGTTCGGGCCACAAACACCTGCGATCTGGGGCATTCACGAATTAACCGCTCTAGTTACGTAATGTACTATAGTTGCTCTATAGATGTACTTAGTTTATTCTAGATCTTCCTCTTCCACGCTTCCTCTATCTTTCCTTCAATTATGTTAAGTAAAAGGTTGTCATGTCGGAAGACGATTATCAAACTATAAATCGATTTCTCATGAGTTGATATTTTGGCCGATTGCGTCATTTCATTAAATCGACCCCGAGATTTGATCAATTCACCTAATCATAGCCCTTAGGGATTTGATCAAATGCCAGTTTTATCATTTCCCTGCGATATATATATTATATATGCATGATAGCAAAAAAGTCCGCCTTTTGTACCATAAGATATTATTTTGTGCAATAAAGATTAAATAAATTAAAACTATGTATACCTGACCTGAGTTTGACTTTGTGTAAAACATTATCATTAACCGAATAACATTGAAAAATGACGTTACCTATTAGGCTTAAAATAAAATCTCAGTTTATGTTACACCACTACTGACACACGCCGACAATGCGTGTGTATTATAAATTACGTGTCTTGCACGATCTAGACGGCACTAATCTCGGAAGCAAAGCAATTGTTCTTTTGTTACTTTGTTACTTACGATCGCCTTCCGAAAGATTTCTGTTTAAACAGAATGGAAACAAAGTGAGCTACGGTAGCCTAGTGGTTCAGGCATGCGGCTGTCAAGCGGCGGTCGTGGGTTCGAATCCCGGGTGCGTAACGATGCATATAAAAATGTTTGAAATAATATTAGTCGCAATAACGCTCATTTGATATAATTATTGAGTGATATAACAACACTAAATATATTTACATACGATATAATTATCATTTTCAATAACGATCATTTGATATAATAATATTTAGTATAACATACTTTAAATATAATCCATATTTCCCATAATGAACAAATGATATAATGCTAATTTATTGTAATGCACAGTTTGCATAATATTTTTTGGTAGACCCTAAGGCAGGTCGGTGTAGGTACGACGACGAGCGAAGCGAGGAGGAGTGTTAGGTTTAACTGCGACCCTATAGCGCGCGAGCCGAGCGAGCGCAGCGAGCGTGCCGCGGTAGCGGCCGGCGAAGCGCCAGAACCCAACTTTTTTACTACCTAATATATGCTTACATAGTACAATTTGCAAGCCGTTATGATTGCTACATTTTCTTGACGCAACAGACGCAACCTTCTTTCCAGAGTTGAGTTGAAGCACTGTGTCTTTTATTAATTCGTCAATTGCTTCACACGTTCCTACTCCCTTTTGATACCCGAACTGCCGTTTATTTAGTATCTTATACCTGTTGATGTGATCAAGCAATCTGTCTTTAAGTAGCTTTTCAAATATTTTAGACAGAGTTGGTAACAACGAAATGGGTCTGTAATTATTAGGGTTATTAGTTGAACCTTTTTTATGGACTGGCAGAACTCTTGCTATTTTTAGCTGATCAGGAAATATACACAATTCAAAACAATTATTATAAAAATCCGAAAGTGGCCCCGCTAACAGATCAATATTGTCTTTAATAACATAATAACCCTGATTGGAGATTTCAGAGGCAAACTCAAAATATTTTATTGGACATGGCGTGTTACGCCATTGACGAATTTAATGATAAGGTATTATTGACCCATAAGGTGCATAAGTAGTTAATAACCCTTAATTAGACTGACATTTACAATGTTAATGAATTATTTTTTTGAAATATTGTATACCTATTTATAATTAAAAACTACCTTGTCTGTAATAAAACGTATGTACCTATTATATTATATTCTGTATCCTGCCTGACATGTAAAATAATGTGTTTTATGAATAAATTCTGAATCTGAATCTGAATCATCCATAAATATATGACTACATACGCCCGAAAAACATAACCCTCCTCTCCTTCGGCAGTCCTAGGGTAAAAAGATGAGTGCTATCCATTCCTATACCTACTTATAGATGCAAAGTCGTGGAAATCAACGCCTTGATTAAGATGGTATTAACTCAACACCTATCAAACAAACGAAGTAATCGACGCAGCGGGAGACCCAACATAATTTATGATTATTACCAGCTCCTTTGTGTTTCTTAATTTCAGCGCGATTGAAAGCTACAAGTAATTAATCGATAATTTTTTGTTACCCTGCCTTAATATTTTAGAACAATTCATAATATTAGACTCTAGTACCAAAAGTCACTCAGTGGCCGAACACTGTCTAGATTAGGGGCATTCTAGCTTATTTAAATTAATTTTCAACGAAGTCTAGATAATTTAGTTTTTTTTTTTACAAAATGGACGCCATGGAATCATTCGTACTACCAGTAAGTTTTAATGTTACTTATATATTGTCAAATATAGGGCTGCTTCTAGTTATCGTAAGGAAAGTAATCAAAATTGCCAAGAAAACTTAGAGAGGGTATAAGTTTAGCTAACGCAAGTTTTGATGTAGGTTACTTGTTTTTTAGAATGTGTTAGTGTTTAGGTATACAGTTTATATTTGTTTTATTTACACGCAAAAATATATGTCGTATCACAATAAAACCGAGTAACAAACCTTTGTACAGTGACCAGCAATAAGATCTGCCACAACATAGCACGCATAAATATCTGACACGACTCTATGTCTAATGCCATAAGGACGTGTCAGATATTTTTGCCGGCTTTGTTTCGGCAGATATTGATGCCGGTGACTGTACATGTGACAATGTTTAATGGTGACTGTATTTTGTAGCCAGATGAGAGCCGAGGCTCCAAGCTCGCGCTGGAGCCCACGCCCGAGCTGACCACCTACGGCGGCATCAAGCTGGGATGGATCCAGGTTCGGGACCTTTTCCTTGACAAGTAGTTTAGTCATCATCATAAACTTAAGAGCCGGGCTCTTGTCGGTGGAGTAATCGCCACTCATTACTCCATAATAGGGAATATTAATTTGGTGGATGACTTAAGTACGATGCTCGATGACCTCAGTAAAGCATCCGAGCGAGTTGGTCTAAGAATTAACATGGATAAGACGAAGATCATGTCAAATGCCCATGTAGTACCAACTCCCATTACAATCGGACACTTTACGCTCGAAGTTGTAGACGATTATGTATACCTAGGACAGACGATCCAGTTAGGTAGGTCCAACTTCGAGAAAGAGGTCAATCGTCGAATCCGACTCGGCTGGGCAGCGTCCGGGAAGCTACGGCAAATCTTTTCGTCCAATATTCCGCAGTGTCTCAAGACGAAAGTCTTTGACCAGTGTGTGTTGCCAGTGATGACATATGGCACTGAAACGTGGTCGCTTACTATGGGCCTCATAAGAAGGCTCAAAGTCACCCAAAGGGCACATGAGAGATAGAGAGGGCCATGTTGGGAGTTTCTCTGCGTGATCGCGTCAGAAATGAGGCTATCCGCAGCAGAACCAAGGTAACCGATATAGCCCTCCGGATCGCTAAACTTAAGTGTCAGTGGGCGGGGCACATAGCACGTAGAACCGATGGCCGTTGGGGCGGAAAGGTTCTCGAGTGGCGACCACGTACCGGAAGGCGCAGCGTGGGTAGGCCCCCGACAAGGTGGACTGATGACCTGGTAAAGGTTGCGGGAGTCCGCTGGATGCGGATGGCGCGGGATCGGTCACTTTGGCACTCTTTGGGGGAGGCCTATGTCCAGCAGTGGACGTCTTTCGGCTGATATGATGATCATTATGATGAATTTGGTGGTTTCCCCACTTGCCTTCCACATCGCAATGGCCGGATATATACGCCCACTTCTAAATATTTGTGTTTAAGTAGGTAGTAGTAGAAGTAGTATTATCCTGAAAATTTGTACACCTTCTAAACAATACCTTATAGCTACTTTCCTAAAAAAACATTGACATCAATAAAAAAATATTGGACACGCCTTTTTTTGTTCGTGAATTAAACAAAAAATTATGAAGATAAGAGTCCTTACTCCTACAGACGACCGTATTTTGCAAAATGCTTTCTTTTCATTCAAGATTACGACGTAACCATTTCTTAAACTAGCGGCTAAAAAAGTTACAATTTTTTTTTTCTCTTTCTAAACCTAGGTCAAATGATTTATGGTTTATGGTTTAAGATATTTATTTCTCAAAATATTTTACAAAAACACTTAAATACTGAGAAAACATACATAGACTTAAAGTATTTACATATTGTCAAAAATACTTAGGAAAAATCTAATCTAGGTAAGACGGAAAATAAATAAAGAGTATAATTATATTATATTTAATCACGCCACTGCTCGGAAATGTGGCGAAAGATGGTCAGAAAACAAACTTCAAAGCTCGGGACATCGCACGAACAGGCCAACTATTCAAATTCAAATTCAAATTCAAAATAATTTATTTCGTGTAACTTTGACACATATCGTATTAGTAGTTGGTAGACTTAAATTACAGGGTTAGAAACATACACTAATTAAATTACAAACTAAAAATTGCTACCACTGTATGATGCTGGTGGGTACATGTAGTCCCGCACAGTGCAGCATTATAGGACAGTCAGGTTTGTCCGCTATCATTTTCAGGATGATATTGGGACTGTCCCGCACCCGACGCATCAGGGATGCGGCGCGCCCACGCATGGTAGCATGGAAGCATTGCACGCGCGCCTCCGCAAACATCCCCGATGCGCTACAGAAGCGAGGCAGTCCCACTATCACCCGGAACGCGTTATTATATTGAACCCTGAGGGCGTTATAGGCACGTAGCGAATACTTGACCCATAGACTGCATGTATAGAGGGAGGTACAAAATGCTCTAAAAAGTGTGACCTTCACATCTCTGGAGCAACCCGCAAACCTTCGAGCTATCATATTCGCACGTACCGATAACGCCCTGCGCTCACGTTCGATGTCGCTGTCATCTTTAAGATCGGCCGCAACGACATGGCCCAGAGTAGTTAGGTATTGGGAGTTCTGGACCACTGCTTCGTTTCGCTTCGCTTCACTTCGCGGACGCGGTCCAGTTCCTCCCAATACCCAACTACAATCATGAGTGGGGTAGAATCCATATGTGGACCAGAATACAAATAGTAGTTACAGTTGTATATAATATATCTTGCTTTAATTCATCGTATTGAAGATAAACGCTGTAGCCATCAGACAAACCGACGGATTCGTTTAATTTATGTGTTTGGCATCGTGTTTAATAATCTGATGCAAACTCTCAATGCATGTTTAGGATAGTATCAGATTCACAGTTCGTACTCCGTTGCAGTGGAACAGAACTTCAAGTGCATTAACGGACTTTTAGCACTCATTTAACAAAAAGATGCAAGTTTAAAAATGCAAAAGGCTTAAACACAACGGGTGCTAGCTAGCATCGCAACCCGCCAGATCTTGTTCTTGGAGAACCAGATCTCGTAATGCACCATCATAGCCAGACTTGGGTAATATTGAGCTTTTAGCTGTGCTGGGCTAACAGGATTATTACGGTGTTTGACACACTAATCACATCGCAGAATTGGCCAGAAACTTTGACGTGAGAAGTATGGATGAGATCACCGTTAACTACCGACCGTGTATAGTAACAGATTTCTCGTTGTGTGAGATATAGTAATTGCCCTGCCCATCTTAGGGTTATTAAAACCAAGCAAATACTATATCAACGCCACCGCGTGTTGTGTTTACCCCCACCGGGTTGTAGTGTGTTGTGCATACTAAGCCCTGCCCATCTTAGGGTTATTAAAACCAAGCATCGTATGCATACGCCACCGCGTTACCAAGTCATTATCACAAAGCTGGCCAGGCTTCGCAACATGTTAAGTGGTAGGAGTACTATGAGCTATCGGTCGGTATAGCTATAGACACTCCGACAGTTCTATCAATGAAATTGTATATTTATGAACCGATCACAAAAACTTCGTAAGCGCGATGCAGGCCTCGCAATCTGATTGGATAATTTATGTGACGTAGATATGAAGAATTACAGTAAACATAATAATTATAGGTACACTTGGGTATCAAATTGGTTGACTGTACGTATTAACACTCACTACGTATTAAAACGTAACCAATCGAACGTATGCTTCATCCTTGTCAGACTTCAAGCATGTTGTATAAACAAACGAAAGACAGCTCATGCGAAAGGATAGCTAGTCGACCGCATGAAGATAAGTAATATCAGGTCAAAGAATAAATTGAATGAACGGTTTACTGTTTCAACCTTTGCAGGTGGACCCTCTAAAATGTTTGTTCAGTTTATAAATATGATTTCTAATTCATTTCATACCTGATTTTATGAACAAAATACCTACTCGATAATCTTAATATAAGTATCAAAAGTAACACTAATAGGTTATACAGAAATTATCTTTCCTGTAGACAAGTGTTAATGGAGTTGTGTAAGAGAAGATATTTTATGTAGGTAAATTAATAGACTAACTTACATTATATTTCCATATGCATAAAATAACAAAAATGAATAAACGTGTTTTCTTCAATGCATCAACCTATGATTAGAAATGACGTTTCTGTTTTGTTAATCGCAAAGTGTTAAATTACAATCGTAATGCCGGTCGGCGTGTGAATCTTTAAAAATGCTTACGCTCTGTTTATTCACCTTGTACCATGATACTATTTAACCAACATTCTAAATAAGCGGGTTATGTTGTAATACATTATTTTGTTTAATTTAGTAATGTAAAGAATTAATGCATACATGTGTTATAGGTAATTGCATCTATTAAGGAGAAACGTAAACAATGGCTGGTATAGGGGCTTGAAATTAAATGTTTGATTTTCTCGTAGATTACGATGGATATTTCGTGAGAAGGCATGTTTCTTAGTTGTTTTTATATACGTTTAAAAAATATTAATTCAGAGATGAACTAAAGAAAATGATAGTAATGTTGATATAATTCGAAATGTTTTTCGACTAAATAGACAAGAACTGGTTGTGACAGGTTATTTACACGTGTTGCAACGTAGTAATCGTCGGCTTCATTCGATAATTCGATACTTCGGCGGCATTTCTTTGTGTTAATTACACATTGTAACCGAATGATGTACAGTTTTGTGAGTAATCTGTTTATTTTTACAATCGGTGAATAATGGGTACATTACGGTTTAAAGTGGAATGCTATGATTTGCTTCTTATGATAAAATTATATATTTCGGAAAAATATTGAATCATCAACTAATTTATTATAAAACGAACAATCATACAGTTTGTATCCATTTATTTCCTAAATATTCGGGAAGTGCCTCGAAGTTCTCGGTGTTTCTTTGTTGAGTGACCTTCATTTAAAATGTTAGTAAGTACCTACTCAAATAAATCGTATTTGTGAAGATATGTTTAAAAAACTATATGACTAATTTTTGTTTCGTTTTTGAAGGTCTGACTCTGAATATTCTACACATGCGCGTACGCCTTCGCCAGAGCCGAAGAAAAAGACCATAAAGAAAAGGACCTCATCATCAAGGTAATTCAATTATTTTTAGATTTTTCAACAGTTGCGCTTAATATTTTGATCGTTTTAACTTTAAATTTCTTAGTTGGTTTATGTAAGTTCGTTCACTGAAAATCTCAGTGCGGGTTGGAGACCTTTGACTTTCTTAGCTGGTTTATATAGATTTCTTTACGATGTATTCCTTCACCGAATGCCTATAGTAAATATCTAATTATATTCCATGCATAAGTTTCCTAAAACTCATCGGTATAGTTCGGGTTTGAACCCTCAACCCACTGTTCGAAGGTCATGCGTCTAAACCTTTAGGCTGCCACGGTTTCCCAGCTTTGTTTAATATTTATGTTTTTTATTTTTTATTTCATTAGGTCTGATTTGAATTTCGTCGAACATCAAAGACAATCACCATCGCCACTGCCAGCTGCTAAAAAGAGAAAAGCAAATAGCAAGGTCGCAGCATCAACCAGTAAAGCCAAGAATTCCGGTTCCAGGTACTTATTTGTTGCTTTTTAAATTAATTTCATTATTGAGACTGTCCGCTTGTTGTGTCCGCTGGATGCGGGTGGCGCGGGATCGGTCACTTTGGCACTCTTTGGGGGAGGCCTATGTCCAGCAGTGGATGTCTTTCGGCTGATATGATGATGATGATGATGATGATTGAGACTTAAATTTGTGATGATTTGTATGAGTGTAATTAATTGTGTTTGGAAGTTTAATTTTCCGAAATAAAGATATTTTATTTATTTTATTTTTAAATGTGTTAGCTCGTAATAACATTTTCGTTTATTTATTTCAGTTCTTCCAAGAATTCGGTCACAACGGATATATTCAAGATCATACAAGCAGAGGAGGAGGAACTCGGAGACGAATCGAAAACTATCAAGACCACGTCATCATTTACAAGTCGCGTGTCTGCGGGTACCTCTCGGCGTAGTACGATTACGGATGGTAAATTTTATATAGATCTTAGAGTGTATAATGTAGATGATTTTCTGAAGACCAACCCTGAAGATCGCTATAAAAAAGCGTTAGTGGCGGTCAAATTACAAAGTAACGAAAATTCCTCTGAGTGGAATCAATTACAAAAATTCATGGGTGAAGCTTTCCATATCTTTGAAGATTGTGAACCCGTTTATTATACTAATTCCAAAAAATATTAGTCAAACAGGGTCATTAATCCTGCTTTTCGTATTTTTTTTTTAATAAGAGATTTCTAAAATATAAATATCGTTTAAATACATTAACTTTTGTACTGTTGGTTAACCAACTCACCTATTTACGTGTTAGTACTAATTACTACACATTCGATTGTCGTTGCATTCTTGGTAATACGATGTACTATTAATAAAAATAATTATCTCGTCGTCGGCGGGTTATAGTGTCAAAAATAGATTAGGATATATACAGGGTGTTTCCTGCAACAGGAATAAATAAATTTAATACGAGCTCCACTCCTCAAACTTAACTACTTTTGTTCGTGATACAGGAAACACCTGGTATTTATTGTTGTTTGTATAACATTATTATTTCACAATGCCTTTCTGTGTTCCGTGTAGCACGTCTGTAAAAAAAATAAATTGGGTAGGCCATCTTCGAAGCAATGCACACAAAACAAGAGTTAATTCTAGCAAAGCTCTAAGAGATAACATTGAAATAGTAGAATCAGCATTTCTGAAGCGTATTGTAACATATCGTGTATCGACAAAAGACGATCAAAGTTTGAGATCTGTAGATGAATTTATGAACTCGGTTAAAAATGACATAAAATGGGTTTTAGATGAATCTCTTACAAAACACACGTGCGTAAAAGTAAATTTTGAACTCTTTGGAATGTTCTTAATGTTTAAAGATAACAGTCAATCAATTAAGTCCTTTGGAACTAAAAATAAAATTTTATACTTAAGTTATGATTTTGAATCACTGTTTCGCGAGACCGTGAGTTGTCTCAAGACAAAGTTTGAGGAATTTCAAGATCGTGATAGTGGATGGGCTTTTGTTAATAACTCGCATTTAGAGATTAACGTAAACAAGTATCAACCACTGCGAGGATCAAGCTACGTTGACCTGCCAAAATGCATTAAAGTCAAGAAAGCATGTATAAATATACAAAACAATGACCAGTGTTGCTTTTTATGGAGTGTGACAGCGGCGTTGTATCCTTCTAACAACCACCCTGAACGAGTTTCATCGTATCCTAACTATCGCGACGTATTGAATATTTCTCAAATGTCTTTTCCTGTCACATTTGATGACATCAGAGTGTTTGAAAAGAACAATCCAAAGATATCAATAACAATTTTTGGCTTGAAAAATAATAAAACTGTAATAGGTCCTCTTTACAAGTCTGAGATTGTCCGTGATCAGACAAATAGGAAAAATATACATTTGCTCTTATTGGACGATGGCAACCATCCACCGCATTATGTTTTAATTAAAGATTTGAGTCGTCTTGTGCGTAAACAAGTCACGAGTCATAATAGTAAGATATATTTTTGCGACACCTGTCTGTTATTTTTTATGAAACAGGATGAACTATCCAATCACATGTGTACGGGAGTAGTTACAGTTTTACCAGAAAAAGGAACAGTAATTAAATTTAAAAACTTCAATCGGAAACAGAATTGTCCATTTGTAATATATGCCGATTTCGAATCGTTGTTACAATCCTCAGATATTAGTGATAATGATAATACAGACACTAACCATTCGCCTAACACGACTACTCTGCATCATCATGTACCAGCTGCCTTTGCATACTACATTGTTAGTAATATAGATCAAAGCTACAATCATTACGTCTCTTATCGCGGAACCGATTGTGTTGACAAATTTATTGATGCAATCTATAAAGATGTTGGCAGAATTCATAAAGTTCTAACCACAAATACTCCAATAATATTCAACGAAAAAGACGAGTTAAACTTTTTGAATGCTAAACTATGCCACATATGTAATCATTTTCTATTCTCTGATCGGGTTCGGGACCACTGTCACATTACAGGAGCCTATCGTGGTGCAGCACATAACCTATGCAATTTACAATATAAACGACCTGGTTTTGTACCCATATTTTTTCATAATCTGTCTGGTTATGATTCTCATTTATTTATAAAAAAACTGGGTGAGGCGCCAGGAGCAGTAAAAGTTATTCCTAAAACCAAGGAAAACTATATTTCTATTACTAAATTTATTCCAATCGAGAACGAGTATTTTCAACTTCGTTTCGTGGATTCCTTTAAATTTTTAGGTACAAGTTTAGAGAAACTAACTGAAACTCTGCAGAAACGCGACTTTCTTCATTTACGTAAATATTTTTGTAACAAAAAAGAGTTTCAATTACTTACGCGCAAAGGTGTGTTTCCCTATGAGTGTATGAATAAATGGGAAAGTTTTGAGGAAAAAAGTCTTCCATGTATCGATTTTTTTTACAATTCACTGACTAATGAAACCGTTTCTAGAGAAGACTATGAGCATGCACAATTAGTTTGGAAACAATTTAATATAAAAAATTTAGGCGAGTATACGGACCTTTATTTACAAACAGATGTTCTTCTGTTAACCGATATTTTTGAAAAGTTTCGTTCTACTTGCAAGCAACACTATGACCTCGACCCGGCTTTTTATTTAACTACTCCAAGTTTATCATTTGACGCAATGCTTTTGAAAACTGGTGTAGAATTAGAGCTCATAGATGACTTTAACATTCTGAAAATGATTCAATCCGGAATCAGAGGAGGAGTGTGTATGACCTCCCAACGGTATGCTAAAGCTAATAATAAATACTTACAGGACTATGAACCATCCCAGTTGGACTCATACCTTGTTTATATCGACTGTAATAACTTATATGGTTACAGCATGTGCCAATATTTGCCTTTATCAAACTTTAGATTTTTAGAAAATCATGAAATAAGTGTTTTAAATATTACAGAAGTCCCTAATGATTCAGAAATTGGCTATATCCTTGAAGTGGATATTATTTATCCAAAACATCTACATGATAAACATAACGATCTACCATTTTGTCCTGAAAAATGTATACCACCAGGAGGCACACAATATAAACTTGTACCTAATTTATATGACAAATACTGTTATGTGATCCATTATGTGCATTTGAAAACATGTCTAAAACATGGTCTAAAATTACAAAAGATACATAGAGTTATTACATTCAAACAAGCTCCGTATTTGAAACAATATATTGATATGAATACAAATTTACGACAGAAGGCTACGTCTGTTTTTGAACAAGACTTTTGCAAATTGATGAATAACAGTATATTTGGTAAGACTTTGGAGAATACCGAGAAAAGGGTACAAGTGCGCTTAGTTAATCAGTGGACCGACAATACTAACAAAACAAAAAAGAAAATCTCGGCTGATAAATTGATCGCAAGCCCTAATTTTCATAGCGCTACAGTTTTTACAGAGAATTTTATAGCTGTCCAATTGAAACCAGACATCATAATTTTAGACAAGCCAATATACATCGGTTTTGCTGTACTAGAGTTATCTAAAAGCCATATGTATGATTTCCATTACTCAGTATATAAAAAACAATACGGTAAGCGTTTACAAATGTGCTACACGGATACAGATAGTTTTGTGTATTATATACAGACAAAAGACTATTTCGAAGATTTAAGGTTAAACTTTTTGTCTTATTTTGATACTAGTAATTATAGTGCCGATAATAAATACTTGTTACCAGTCCAGAACAAAAAAGTGCCAGGTCTTTTTAAAGATGAAATGAATGGGCAAATGATTACAGAGTTCGTAGGACTACGTTCAAAAGTATACTGTATTAAAACCATTAATGATGTTATCAAAAAAGCTAAAGGAGTGAAAAAACCAATTGTACGCGGTTTTCAGATATCAGATTATGAAAAAACACTATTTGAAAGGAAAGTAATAAAAAGAAAAAACATATTATTCAAATCAATAAAGCACGAAATATTTACACAAAGTGTTAACAAAGTTGCTCTTTCAGCTAATGATGATAAGCGTCTGATATCTGACAACCAAATTTTTACAAAGGCTTGGGGGCACACTACTATACTATTTGGTAGTTAATTTTCATGAACATGCGTTATCTGAGTTACCTTACTTGCAGATAAAAAATATCAATAAACCATTATTGTATGTTAAGTAAATAATGAAAAATATACATCCTTAGTTATTTGTATAAGACACGATTTTATATTATACCAATTCTTTGACTGACACTGATTTTACAAAATTGTGTTTTATAATAAATAAATGATTAATCTTGTCATTCTGATGTTTTACTACTTATCTGCCACAAACCCTCATCAAACACATCATACAATAATTTATGAATCACCTAATTGGTCTGGTAACCTATCAACAAGTTGCGACTTGTTTTAGGTGTGCATTGAGGAACGTGCAAGTTAAAGTTATCATGTAACACTATTGCGCATTTTCATTTTTGCTGAACAAACAGTAACTTACCTATATAAGCGCATAGAAATTATTAATTTCTTACATTCGAATAGTTGCAATCACCTCTTCATTACTTACTCGCAACCGAACTTCTGGTAAGTTGATTAGTGAGCCTTGAAAACACGCTCTTATTTTACAAACCAAATAAATAATAAAATTTAAGGATATGTCCTTTAAAGTATTCAACATTCACGTCTTCTAAAATTATAATTATGTATGCACTGTATGTATGTATTGTATGTGTCTCTCTTGTTTTAGATTTCCAGAAAATGGCGGATAGCGAAGATATTCAAATTGTTTTCTCTCAATACGCACAAGATCCGTTCCAACTACCTCAAGAATTCGATGATAGTGACCTGTACAAAAAAGTTAAGAATACTATCGACAGTCAAAAAACGAAGCAACGTAAAGTAAACACTAGTAACAAGATAGTAAAGAAGAGTATTGGACGTCCACCATGTTTCGTTATAAACAACAAAGCCGGAAAAGGAAGCAGGCTCATTAAAATACAGATAATCGACATAAAAGATGGCGTTACGGATCAAAACGATGATCAAAATGAAAAGGTTCTCCTGAACGCGCAGTATGTAGCGAACGATGGTTACGACGACATAATTGACAGTACTGAAGAGGTCATCAACAAGATTTCGAAGAAAATGTGTGGTTACAGTGTTAATTTATAAAGTGGGACTTAATCGCGTCAAATACATAATATATTATTTCATAACAAATTGTGCAAATCGTGAAAGTGTAAATCAATATAATTTATGCAATGTTAAGTATGTACACATACTAAGGTGTAATAAATCTTATTAAAGGAATGTGACGTTTTATTAATTTCCTAACATTAATTCTAAATATATAGGTTGAAAAAAACATAAAAAAAACAATCATATTTAACAACGTTTATTTACAAAATTACAGTTTAACAATTATTTAAATACCATTTTTTAATACATAAAACGTTTTTTAAAGCACAGTTTTTCTTATGATTCACACAATTAAAAGTACACTCAGGTAAACAATATTTCTTAAACAACTCCTTTAAATTAGGTGATCCTTTCTCGCCTAAATCGATAATAGTACAGTCTGAACATAAATGTTTAACCCATTCAATTTTCTCCACCCCCTTTACAAATATAGTCTTATCTTTTATATGGTTAAGAGTCCGTATATAGCCGTTTGCTGAATTCGCTAAACTTTTTGAGGTCATATCTCATTAAATATTCGTTTTCCTAAAGATTTTATTGTGTAATATGAAAGATCATTTCAATTCAAGTTGAATAAGCGGAAATACTGTTTACATTTAGCTCTCAATTTACCATATTTTGGCTCAGTCCAACCGCTGTTTTCTCAATTTTCGCTCGGAGACGTGTAAAACGACGTGGATTTGAAGAACTATTTGATTTCTAACCGACATGAAACAAATAAATCCATATTGGAATGATAGTCTTCTTAGGGATAAGCGGAAAACATTTTATAAGTTACATATTAAATAGTTGAGTAAAACCGTATTTCCATCCAACAACTTTTGAGTAAAAACACACGAAGAATCGCCAGTATTTTTGGCCATTTAGCTCATTATTTCAAAAATATGAAGCCATAATAAGAAACTCTAGTTTAAGCGCTATTCGTACAAACAAAAATTTATTTATGTGTAGAAGTAAATTTAAGCATAAAAAATATTTGAAATCACACTAAATTTCGTAATAAAACACCGTGCACGGCGCTCGATTCGGCAGTACCGGCTTAGCCGTTGTCCGGGTCGGACCTGTACGTCGTGTAATTGTGGCTATTCACGAAGGCTACCCCTCGACTAAAATATTATTTTGATCTCCGGCTAGACATAGTTGTTACCAACGTCGGGGTCAAACTATACTAGTGAGACATTCGTGAGACTAATCGAGACAACTTACGAATTGTATAGCTCCCATGTCAATTATTTTACGAGTGATCGTGATACTTGCTGAATTTTTATAAACTTTTATTTAGTTCACCTATCCGTTTTCTGTAATTAAATCTTGCAAGTTAAATTTGATCCACTTCCCGGTTTCCGATTGAGCTGAAATTTTGCATGCGTGTATAAATTGGATGCTAATGTAATATTATTATGACATAAAGCTGATCTGATGATGAAGCTGGAAGGTGGTCATAGGAACTCCGTAATTAAACGACGCAACCCTATCAAGTTTGGGCTCGTTTAATTCGTCTTGACGAGTACTTTGGTATTATATGGTAACCAGGGTCTGATGATGGACCTGGAAGGTAGCCATAGGAACTCCGTAATTAAACGACGCAACCCTATCGAGTTCGGGCTCGATTAATTCGTATAGACGAGTACTTTGGTAACCAGGGTCTGACGATGGAGCTGGAAGGTGGTCATAGGAAGTCCGTAATTAAACGACGCAACCCCATCGAATTTGGGCTCGTTTAATTCTTCTTGACGAGTACTTTGGTACTATATGGTAACCAGGGTCTGATGATGGAGCTGGAAGGTAGCCATAGGAACTCCGTAACTAAACGACGCAACCTCATCGTGTTTGGGCTCGATTAATTCGTCTTGACGAGTACTTTGGTAACCAGGGTCTGATGATGGACCTGGAAGGTAGCCATAGGAACTCCGTAATTAAACGACGCAACCCCATGCCCCATCGAGTTTAGGCTTGATTAATTCGTCTTGACGGGTACTTTGGTAACCAGGGTCTGACGATGGAGCTGGAAGGTGGTCATGGGAACTCCGTAATTAAACGACGCAACCCCATCAAGTTTGGGGTCGTGTAATTCGTCTTGACGAGTACTTTGGTTCTATATGGTAACCAGGGTCTGATAATTGAGCTGGAAGGTAGCCATGGAACTCCGTAATTAAAAGACGCAGCCCCATCGACTTTGGGCTCGTTTGAAATATCTATATGATATGGCGTGAATATGCAACTCCAACAAATATAGGAATCTTACACAAATCGACCTAATCCCAAACTGAGTACCTAAAGCTTTTACTATGGGTACTAAACGACTATATACATACTTATATAGATAAATAAATACTCAAATACATAAAAAACCAATATCCATGACTCAGGGAGAAATAAATACGCATACCGAGACTCGAACCCAGAACCTCCAGCTTCGTAGGCAGGGTCAATACCAACTAGGCTAAAGCGGTCGTCAAACAAGTACTTAAATAAATTCTGTATTGGTACTAATTACATACATACATTTATAATGAACGATACTGTTCTAAGTTACCTGATA
The DNA here is from genome assembly GCA_945867215.1 of Epinotia demarniana. Lineage (NCBI taxonomy): Eukaryota > Metazoa > Arthropoda > Insecta > Lepidoptera > Tortricidae > Epinotia > Epinotia demarniana. The sequence goes on along the minus strand of OX244273.1, from coordinate 1,244,688 downwards.
TTTTATTTAAATACATATACATAAAAATATTAAGAAACGAAAAGTCGGATAAAACGGTTAAAGTATCAAAACTTTTCTACGCCGACCTAGCAGCCTCGCTCGACCCCCACCACGATACCTGCGCTGGCGCGCTCGGGAGACGGGTAATATACCTACAATCGAACTTTTGCCGGGCCGACACGGACTCTTAACAATAAGTCTTTTAAATTCTTTATAATCAACATAACCTTCATGCCACATAATACCTAAATGTTTTTCTAACCATCTTGTCTGTACTTTTTCACTTTCCAATAATTTAGAAAATGTAAAGGGGGGTTTTATTAAAAAAGTTTGAGTGTACTCCAGCGTGCTGTATGCAAATTCTTTAACAATAAATTCATTCTTGCTGGTTTTAAACCCTTGAAGATCTACGAATAGATAGTCTTGCATTATGATATCTTTTTCGTTATGCTACTCAATGGCTTGTATTCAACAATACTGTCATTTAAGATAAGACAATACGCCGAGGTTTGGGCAGGTATATCTGATTCACACTCTAATTCAACCCTTACATCTACCGAACCTGTTTTCAAGGTTTCGTTTTGACGAGAACAGTCTATGACGAACAGAGGGGCTTTACTTTTAAATTCTTCCGGGCTCAACAAAGGTGCTTGACCACGGTTAAAGTAAGACTGTTGAAAGGACCATGCGTCAAAATGGGCCTGAAACCAACAGCATTGAGAGTTATGTCAATAAATAGGTCTTAAAATCTACTTTATTTCATTATATGGGCACAAAGTCAAATTCCATTGCAGAACTAAGATATTTGTATTTTAGTCACGGTGAGTACGAGCTACGATAAATGCATTCAGAGAATATTCATATTCTGGAGGGTAGGTATTGAGCAAACCCAATTTAAAAAATGAAGGTAGGGATATTGACCGTTCCATTAATTATTCGTTCGGTGTCATTTCTTCTTGAATATCGTGTTTTACCAATAATAATATTATTTCGAGTCATTTAAAACGTCTTCTACCTAGGTATCTATTCTTAAGTACCTATCTTATCAGTGCAAGTTTTACTTAATATCGCAACGTTTAAGTGTTCAATTGATATTCACATCACATCACATCATCAGCCTATATACGTCCCACTGCTGGGTACAGGCCTCCTCTCATGTATGAGAGGGAAATTCATTCAGATTGTACTACGTCTACATTCTGGTAGATAAAAATCAAACTGGCACCGATGCCATCCCACACTATTACTGTTCATGTTTGACTGGCAGACGAACGATAGGATCTTGTGCACAAACAATTTCTATTATATGGTATTTAGGGTTAGGCAGGCACATACCATTTAATCATCCTGCAGGTCATTTAAATGACTTAATTATTGATGTAATGAGGTAACAACTTGCTGTATATATATTTTTTATTAATAAAACCATCAATTGCTACAAAACGTATGTTTATTTCACACACTAACCCTACCCTAATAATTCTGAATTTGTATTCTCAAATCAAAGAGAACCTGTTTTTTAATAGATCTTATTTACTCTGACTGAAATATAAATATCTCAGTTCTGCAATGGAATTCGGCTTTGTGCCCATATAATGAAATAAAGTAGATTTAAAGACCTATTTAATGACTTAAGTTTCAGCTCTGTTGGTTTCAGAACCAGGCTCCATACAAAGTTGCCCATGGTCCTTTAGCATACTGATCGTATAATATAGCAAACTTCTCAGCTGAAAAACTGACATCAAAACTTTCATAAGGAAAGTAACTAGAGTTTAAAAATACCTTAACATCTCTCAAATGACAATGATCAAAGTGTGTCATGTCTTTATCAGCGACGTTTTTACGTTTCGTTTTCAATCCGACTATGATGTAACGCGGTTTTTCAATTTGAGATGAAGTTTTGATAGCCCAAGAATGCTTTGTCGTTTCAGGCAGAAGTGGATATTCATATAAATCCCAATTCCTGAACGCTATCTGAATAGCGCGATCACTTTCCAAAAATTTCAGTAAGCCTAATCTTTCACGGTCAGAAACCTTAATATGAGGCATGCGCCATACTATTTTAGATATAGTTATATGGTCTATGTATTCGTTTGTATTTAATTTAACACTATTCAAGTTCGTATTGGACCTTAAAAGAATAAGTTCATGTTTGCAATTAATAATAATTTTGTTATAATCCTCTGCAAATCCAAGAATCTTGTTTAAAGGAATGGATACAGAGAATGATCCGTGTTCATTTTTTGTACCGTTGATATCCCAACCCCATAATTTAGACATTGATGCTTCAAGCTCATTCATGGATACGAGAGATTTCATAGTTGTCGTAACACCTGCGTTTTTTATTTTATCTATTTCGATTCCATTAAGTTCATATCGAATATCTTGAAATAGGTGAAGTATAGGGTTATTCGTAAAAAGAACACTTTTTACCTCTGCTTTTGTTTGTCTGTTGAATACACTTATACTACCCTCTATGTATATAGCACTCGCTGATGGCAAAACGTAAAGATCTTGTTGGTTTATAGGTATGCGTATTTCATCATTGAAATTAAAACTGGTTACGTACGGCTTATAAGAATGATATTCAAAGCTCTCAATTGAGTTGTCAAAGGCAAAAGGCTCAGCTAAGTTTAATATACTCATTTTAAAAGACCAAGGTATTGGAGGAATTCTTTGTTTTCTTTTGAAAGTTTTACTTTATGTCTTCTTTTCTTGATAGCTGGATGTATACTAGTACTACTTTTAAACGCCACTGAAGTTTTATTAAAGTCTATCATTTTTTTCTTAAGTGTAAATATATTTGAATCTCTTCACCCCGTAAATTAACCAAATGATTGTTAACATCCAATATTCTTATTGAAATTGAATTTAAACTATTTTGAGTAACAGGAAAATATATCACGTTTTTCGGTGTTTCTATTATTCGATAGCCTGGAGCGACGGCCGGAATAAATTCGTGAATTATGTGACTAGGTTTTCCGTTAACAAATGAACCGCTCACTATGTCACATTCAATGCGGACTATAGTTGTAGATAGAATGGATACAGGAAAAGGAGATTCTGTTAATATATTGGCTTGAATACATTCTGCTCCAAAACCAAGTAAAGTCCCAATAGAATTTTCTTTATCAAAATAAATATTTTTGGTGCACAAAATTGATGTTTTTAAGGTATTATTATTGCAGTTCAAGGTAAATGTGCATCCTTGAAGGTGTTCTTGTAGGTAATCATCAATATCTTGAAGTTCATACGAACCTTCTGGAATTTCAATTACTTCGTTTTCACCATAATAAAACTTATTATTTCTTGCATCAATATTAGGTATTGAATTAAAAGTTGATATATACAATAGGCCACATTCGTATTCACCATCTAGTTGTAAAGCTGGTGAATGGTTCGTTATTAGAGTAGCAGAATTTCCCGTTATAGACAAAGTGAAAGACATCGTGTGAATGATAAGATGTTTATTATGCAATACTATTTAAACGGTCACACCAATATTTTTTTAAGTATTTTAAACATAAATGACCGCAATTTACAGTGTTAAATTTTTGATACCTATTGTAGTTATAGCATATATTATAATTGCCTAAATACCTCTGTAACTCCATTGGCGGTGGAAGGTCACCATAACTATTAAAATATTCGCAATAACTTTTGTCCTTCACATAGGCTACCCAGTGAGTTCCATTGTTGACTGAACTATCCAAATTAAGGATTCCGCATTCTACTTTTTTGGCACGTGATGGTAAACTATCTCTCATATAAACTCCTCGAAAATGAGGGATATCAGATGAGTGCTTTAAAATATCAATATTTGTGAGAGCGCGTCTGGGTAACCTCTGATTTAGTTTTTTGAAGCTTTAATACATAAACCTTTCCCATTTTTGTATGGCTTAATATGCAACCCTTTTCCCAATGCAATAGATTCCATCAACTTATTATGTCGTTCTGATTCAGCTAAGTTTTTTTTGGCAGCTTTGTAATCTCCGACAGCTTTAGCGATGCCAGCAGCTCCTCCTGCTAGTGATCCTAACGCAGATAGTCCCGCGAAAATTGGTATCAGCGGTAATAAACCACCAGTTTTTGGAATCGGTATTAAACGTGGTACTCGTATCTTAGTATCTTTAGGAAAAAATTTTTTTGCGGCAATAAGTGCACGATCAACTACAGACCCTTTTGTTTTAGGTTTCTTTTTCATTTCAGCGCGAATTTTAGACACAAAATGTTTAAATGTTTTCATTCCTGCGCCAGCTTTAACTTTAGATTTCATCACTTTACTTACTAACCAGGAAGCAATTTTTTCGCCTCTCCCTGCATCTTTTGACTTTTTTCTTTGCTTGGCCATATTATAAAGTTCTAAATCTGCCCGGTGTCTTTCAGCTAAATCAGTATATGTATCGTAAGCTATGTCGTGTTTCATACACGCAGTGTCTAATGCATTAATTCCTTTATCACCTCTTTGTAATCGTTTGCGCAATTTTGTACCCGGACCGCAATAGTTATAACCAGGTAAATGTAGTTCGAATGGTAAATGATTAATAGCACTATTTAATAGTCCTCTTCCTTTCATTTCTCAAATCATAATGATCAATGCAGTTAAGAAAATGAACATAAATACGAGTATAATTATACGATTGCATTTTTATCAATCCAACTGTTTTCGCTATCACTTAACCCCAACCACTTGACATACAACTTTCTACCCTTTTTTCTAATCACCTTTTCTACAAGATAAACGTTTGGATACTTAGTTTACTGGAGTTCTTCTTCGTAAAATGTACCGAGAATAGTGTTTTTACGCTGGTCTTGAATGTGATACGTAACAGGTTGAGTGCGATTCACATGTTTAATAGTGAAAAGTTCTGTTGACCAATTAGGCGTATAACCTTTGTGAAAGACGCTTTTATACTTGCTAATGCGTACACAATCTCCAACATTGAATTTGTTTAATTTATAACGCAAATTGGATTGCGATTTTTCAATATTTTTTAAAACTTTAATTTCATTATCAAAATTTACATCAACAGGTTTAAATTTTGTTGTTCGATGTACTGTTTGATTATAAGATTTTACTACATCTTCTAACGGTTTGCCTTCCCATTTGTAATTGCCAATCAAACTAAAATATTTATAAAGTTTAAACTTAATTGTCTTTATCAACCTTTCAACAATAGATGCCTTCTTAATTGAATACGTTGAGTAGTGATTTACTTTCAACGATTTTAAATAACAATTAAATTCTTCATTATAAAACTCTTTTCCAAAGTCGGTCTGCAAGTTTTTTGGTTTTTGATTAGATGATTTTATAATTAGATCAAATGCATTTTTTACTTCCGTTTTTGTTTTTGATTTAATAGGAATACACCATGCATACTTTGAAAAGGTATCAATGATGATTAAAATATACTTATATCCCTTGTTCACTGTATGAAATTTCTGTATATCGATCAAATCAGCTTGCCATAAATCATCAATTCCTTTGAGTACAACTGATCTTCGCTTAAAGTTCTTTCTCGCTGATCGATGGATCTCGTTCACTATTTGTTCTTTTGTCATTATACTTTTCTTTTAAAATTCTATCATCTCCTTATTTGTATAAAAGTTTAGTTTCAACTGAGATGCAAGATGAAGCATTTGTCCATTTATAGTATCAAACATGGAGTCTAAATACTTCTTCTCATACGTGTTTTGCATGTATTTGTCAACGTACTGTTTATTTACTGCATCATCGGGTGATAAAGGTTCGACAACTCCTTTTAGTCGCAAAGATTTTAAATCAAAATGTCCCGCTTCTGTACGAATCAAAGCCTTGGAATTGAGTTCAGAAACTTCGCTAACACGCAAGCGTTTATGAACATAGTGACCAAATTTGTCTATATTCATTTTGTATACTTGAAAATCAAACTACAACTGATAAAACTAATAAACTTCATTTATTTATATACTATTTGACTATTCCAGCTTCACGCAATTCTTCAATAATAGATATGATTTCATTTCCTAACCCGGTATTACCAGCGTCACGTGCTGCTATAAGCAGTTTTAATCTCTCCACTAATTCGTTCGGGTCATCCCAATACACATATGCAATGTCTTTTTTTATTTTTTTCATTGATGGTAGCCCATGACCGGATACAGGTATTTCTTCACTTAATGAACGTTGTTTAGATAATTTGAAAAGTGGTTTTATCACATATAAATATTTCATACCCTTATTGCTTTTTATCGGTTTATTTGGATCAAAATCACGTCTATGAGCATTTGTTTTTAACAACAAAGTTTTATATAATCGTTTATCATCTTCAGTAACGAGACTTAAATCGGGTAATTTCTTGAACAATAAAGCGTATAGACCTGGCGTTAAACGAAAGCTTTCTCCACTTATTTTGAGTTCTTTGTCATTCACAGAAATCGGATAAGATCCTAGCATTAGCTTGTCACGCTCCATTCGTATACCAAAAGGAATATTCATGTTTAAATATTGTTTTTGCCAAACGGGGTCTTCACGAGGAGAAGCATACGACTCAGACGTTCTAAACGAAGCATTGATGCTAGTATCAGAATCATTTTGGACAACACTTTCATGAGATATGGAATCGTTTAGGTTAGAGCCACTATCATTTGACTCATGTTCGGTATTATTCGAGTTAGATTCTGATGATTTTCTCAGAAATCTTTTATCAACGAAACTTTCTTTCTCTTCCTGTTCGGATGGACTATATTTTAATGTTTTTACTGATTTATTCCATTTAAAATCTTCGATATTATGATCAGTATTACTATTATTGTTTTTTGCCATTTCATTGAGAGGATCTATAATTGGTTTTAGCATTGTTTCCAACATCATATTATCGTTCGTTTTAACGTCACGAATGAGTTTAACTTTTTTTCTTATGGCTTCGGCAGAACGGAGTACTTTTTGTTTCAATAATTTCTCCTCGTTCATTTTAAGATTCATGGCCGATCCAGATGGTTTCATCTTAAGTAATAAGTTTCAACCTAAATACAATCCTTTATATATACAGTTAATCTAGCACGATAAACGTATCAAAACCTTTCCTATAGCATCCAGATTTCTTATCACAATCTTTATTAATAACTAAGTAATTGAAGGGTACATCCCATACTTGCCCACACATTTCACGAAACTGAGACCATGACATATCACTGCCTACGTGTTCATCGTAAACATGTCGTAAATTAACATCATCTTGTTTAAAAAGAATGATTAAATTTGCATTATCTCTTATCAATTGTTTAGGTATTTTACTATACGTTTGATTCAGATAGAAGCTATCTATATTTTTATGCCTTCCCATTGCGAAGTAATCCCTTATATTATTTTGATTTTCACATGCAACATCATCAAATATCATTATTGAATTAATGCAAGCCATAAGAGGACTCAGTATTTCTTCATTTTCACTATATTTTTGAAATGACACTGAGGGAACCAACTTTAAAACTTGCTCTAGAAATTGATACATAGGTTGGAATAAGGTTTTAGAGTAAACATAAACATTTTGAAAGCGTAGCCCATGTTCATGTAGCAATAAACCAACAATCAAATTCGTTTTTCCACAGTTGGACGGTCCACATATTATGCATCGAATTGTGTCAGGTAAAAGTGATCCATGTCGGAAACAGCGCTTATTTTGCGAAGAACAAACGACATCCAACTGCAATCTCTCAGGTTGTTTTACAAATTTCATGTTACCAATATGCACGTGCAACAAACTCGAAAGGCATAATGTAAATAGTACATTTGTATTCAATATAGAGTATATATTAAATATTTAGACCATTACTTTAGGATGCTAAAATCTTATCATAACCATCGAAACACCTTCCAGGTAAAAGAAATCGTATATTATATACAACTGTAACTACTTTTGTATTCTGGTCCACATATGGATTCTACCCCACTCATGATTGTAGTTGGGTATTGGGAGGAACTGGACCGCGTCCGCGAAGTGAAGCGAAGCGAAACGAAGCAGTGGTCCAGAACTCCCAATACCTAACTACTGCCCAGATATTTAAATTGTCTTACTCTGTGCATCGGATTACTATTCAGGCGTATCACAGGAAACTCTGTAGTCTTATTGTGGTCGACCTCAAAGACCAGGTACTGACTTTTCTTGTCGTTATATTTTAGGCCATGACTTGTCGCATATGACTCGCACACTTCAAGTAACTTACGTATGCCACAGACCGACGCACTCAGCAACACCATATCGTCCGCATAACTTATGTTATTGATACATACTCCGTCAACATGGCAGCCGACATGGATGCTGCTGAGCGCCTCGATCAGCTCATTCATGTACAAGTTGAAGAGCGTTGGTGAACTCAGACCGCCCTGCCTCACCCCACACTCCCACCTGTACTCGTCAGAGAGCGAGTTTATCCACCTAACGCTGTTGACCTGATTCGCGTACCAATAACTATGAGTTCACTGTCCAACAATGTTATTTTTGGATAGTTTGAACAGCGATTCGCTCAATCACAGCTCCCCCCGACACGCGAGCTAGTGCTAGTGTTTTTTTTTTTTTTCCTAGCCTATCCTATAGTGTGTCCCACTACTGGGCAAAGGCCTCCCCTCTCGATTTCCACTTGTCCCGAGTCCGAGAAATCTCCGGCCAATCGTTGCGAAATACCTACGTCCAGGTCGTCCCGCCATCTCCGTCTCGGCCTGTCGTTTAATTATTATGAACCTTAATTAGGTACTTAATTTTGACTTATAATTATAATTATTTGCAATTTCCTCGCAGTAGGCGTTAAAAGCACTATGTAATGTCTCGGCCAATAGATACACTCGCAATAGATGCAATAGATGGACTCGTCTCGTTCGAGCTCCTCATCTAGTGGCTCGGACCTCGGATACTCCATCTAACGCCTACTTTCTAACCTCTAACACTCTACAACAATGTACTATCTTTCCGGAACCTCCTACAACCAGGGCGTGTTGATCCCGTGCCTCCTCAACATCTGGGGCGTGATGCTGTTCCTCCGCATCTCCTGGATCGTGGCGCAGGCCGGCACCCTCCTCACCATGGGCATCATCGCCGCCTCGGGCGTCGTCTGCGTAATCACCACGCTCTCCCTCAGCGCTCTGTGCACCAACGGACAACTGAAAGGAGGTGCATACATATATATTTTACACCTTTATCCCCAAAAGGGGTAGGCAGAGCGAGCTATGGGCTAGCAACCTATCGCTGCAATAACACATTTAGTCGATTTTTTATACCAATATTAATGTACGATTCTCACCAACCGGGCCGGGCCGGAGCGCGCCTGAGCGCTTTTTACAAGTTGCCAAAGGAATTTTATATAGACGTTAAATTTCATATTTGAATGTACTTGCTGCCGGTCGGCTCCTCGCGGACGTAGACGGCTGCGGTCGGCTGTCATCGTATGTGACCGGCTCCGTTCGGCTTTTGCCTACTGCACTCTAATAAAACGCGGTCGGCTTCCGCCGGGTCCTCGCGCATACGTTGCGACGCGGCGCCAGGCGACTTGGCCCGGCCCGTTCGGTGGGAACCGTACATTAATATTGGTATAGAAAATCGACTAAATGTGTTATTGCAGCGATAGGTTGCTAGCCCATCGCTCGCGGCGCACTTCAACCCACATTATCCTGCAATTTCTGGCCGGCAACTATAATTGCTGTCTTACGCTGACTTTGTACGCTAAAGCGAGATGCACGTACTTGCCGGCCACATATTGCCGTAAAAATGTTGCCCGTTTAGAAGGTTGCCCCATTATAAGGCAACAATAAATAGTCTGACCTGCACGTGTCACAAAAAATGCGATATATTCTAAAAAATAAACGCTGGTAACACGTAATGCGTAAAAGGTACTTGTTTAACTGACAGCTTATTTTATAGGTGTAGGTAATTGTTTTCATATAAAGAATTTGAGATAAATAAAACAACTAATATAATAAATGCTTAACTAGCCCTGTCCGTCTATCTGTTACGGAATAGATATTGAACCCCGGGAAAGGGCACAGGACAGTTTCTATCCGGGAAATCATAGGTACCCCAAGGAAGTGACAGATTTTCCTAGCTAAGTACTTCCACTGATTTTAATTGAAATGAAACGTCCAAATACTGCAGACGCAGGTAAAGATAGCGCTTGCAACCTGAGACTGAAACGATATTCTTAAGAATGGCTCGGATAACCTTTTCTGGGAAAAATACATTCGATTAAATAAGATTTATTTGCAACCAAGTACTTAAAACTAAGATACATGGACCCTGGAGTGTGTAGCAGCAATCAGGTAACTTATATTATGTACTTAATTTTTAACTAACTAATATCGATAGGTACCTATTGATATTATAAAAAAATTACGGCAAACACGTTAATAAACTTGTATCTTCCATAAATTCAGCTATGGAATAGTAAAATTTATCTGTGAGTTCTTCAGTGATTGATAGACTGATTATTATTTTTGCAGGAAACTATAAAGATTATGTAGGACATCCATCAAGTGCATGCACACATGATGTCGTTTATAACTTTATAACAAGGAAAAGGCAATAAAAATGTCTGCCGCGTATTTAGCGGACCACATTGATAAGGCCGAGCAAAAGATATATAAGATTTATGCACAGTATACTTGATCCGGAACCATATGAGTTGAGTACAGTAACTACATGAGTAAGTCGCCTGCTCGGGTAGCAAATCCTTACAGGATAAAGGCAACACTCAATACAACACTTTATCACATACTGGCTGCCCGCGCGAATCCCCGCCGGCGGGTTAAGCCGTGAGAATGAATTAAGCCAAATGGTCGTGACAGGTTTTTAGTAAGTTTAATCCGTGATCTTGGCTTAACCTTCTTAAAGTCAGGCATGATTTTGTAGGTAATTTAAAAATAAAATAAATTATTTATGTACGGTCAAACCAAAGAGTACTATATATATGTAGAGAGGTAAAAACTATCAAGGGGCTGGACACTTTGGTGCCGTGTCGCTTTAACACGTTCGCAACCAAGGACCCGCCTAGCAGGCACTCGTGATGTTTGCTCGCTCAGATGCCGGCTGAGCCCGCTTGGCGGGTAGTTGTATGAACTTACACGCCTAGCGAATTCTGTCGGTTTCTGGTGAATTGTTCCTAAAGTCATGTTTAAAAGCTGAAGTTGTGATGTGAAAGCGACAAAAAGCCAGGTAGGTGTGCAGCTACTTATGAGTTCGACTATGTAATTTCCCATATGGCAGGAGGCGTGTACTACCTCGTGTCACGCTCCCTCGGCGCGGAGCTGGGCGCCTCCGTTGGCGTCATCTTCGCGTTCGCGAACGCCGTGGCCGCCAGCATGAACACCATCGGCTTCTGCGACTCGCTGACAGGCCTGCTCCAGTCCCACCATCTCAAGATCATTGATGGCTCGGTCAATGATACGAGACTGGTCGGTGCTATTGCTCTGTTGATTATGTGCCTGATATGCGCTATCGGCATGGACTGGGAGACTAAAACGCAGGTAGAATTCCCCTGCTCTACTCTATATACCTGTTATGACACTTATGACCATTGACCAGTAAAATTGTAGCATTAATAAATAAACGTAAAATAAAAGTCAAGTCGTATGTTCTAGAAAAAGGATTAAAAATTTATTCAAATGGAGTAAAAATTATCGTAAAAGGTTAAATAGTCACGAAGCTATAAGTTATTAGTGTCCAAAGTTTTAAGAAGGGGTATGTTCTGTCCCTTTTTCGCAAAACGCAACTTCATATGAAACGATGACGCTTGAAGATTGTGACGTCACTAATAGACGGCAACATGTTGGGCGCCGCCGTCGACACGGCCCCCCAGCAGCCTCGCGTAACGTGACGTCACACACTGATTGTGTTTTCTCTCTCTAACAAGCAATATTAAAATAGTCGTAGCTTCGTAATTCTTTGAGATATCTGAATGAATTTTTTGTCATTAGGCATATTTTTTTACCTTCTTTCTTTTGGAGTAAGTAATTATAATTTTCGAATCTACACCCCTATTGAAAGTGGTATTTTTGATGGTTTATTAACATGACGTGAACTTAGCTCCCCAAGTAATTTCAGACCGATTTCTCTCCTAAGCGTTTTCCAAAATTTTGGAGAAGCTTGTCAATATAAGATTATCTAAATATATTGAGAAAAACCATCTTATCTCAAGTTGCCAATTCGGTTTTAGGACAGGGAAATCGACTGAGGATGCGGCTGTACTTCTCTCTGATCTAATTTCTGGTCATGTGGATAGGGGAGATAAATGCGTAGGCTTATTTCTGGATCTTGCCAAGGCGTTTGATACCGTCTCCGGGACTTTACTCTTGAAGAAACTAGAATGCATTGGCGTGAGAGGCTTGGCTCTCGACTGTCTCACTAGCTACTTAACAGGGCGCTTCCAGAAGGTAAAAATAGGCAACGATAGCAGTGATCTACTTCCTGTTCTCCTTGGCGTTCCGCAGGGGAGTATTCTTGATCCTACGCTGTTCACTCTATACATAAATGATATATTCGACATATCTATACCTAATACTGAACTTGTATGCTACGCCGATGACACCGCGATACTTGTACATGGTAAAACCTGGGAAGAAACTTACTCAAGAGCGGAGAATGGGCTAGCTGTGGTCGCGACCTGGTTGAATAGTAATTTGCTTACACTCAACATCAATAAAACCCATTTTGTAGCATTCTCCAAAACCCTAGCGTCCTCCCCTCCGGTAGACAAAAAGATAAAATTCCATCGGTGCCTGTCCAGCCTTGCCTCCTCGCCGTTTAGTTCAGCTACACTGTGTTCATGTCAAGACATTACGAGGTGCGAGTGTGTTAAATACCTAGGCCTTCTGATCGATCAGCATCTCTCGTTCAAACAGCATATCAGCAGCCTTGCCGCTAGAGTTAAAAAACTAATCTAAACTATTTGTATTTGTATTCTTCCAGAATTTCTTAATCGTCGTGATCGTGCTAGCGATCTTCAACTACTTTCTGGGGGTCGCCATAGGACCCACGAACGACACTGCCATCGCTCGGGGCTTCGTCGGAGTAAACCGTGAGTCGTTAGCATTTTATTTATTTATTTTACACGGGACACCAACAGAGTACATAAGAATAGTGAGTTACATATTAATAGTTTTGTGGTATTTAGGCACTTACGTACCCCAATTAAAGGTGAACACGTCATTCACATCTAAACACGGTTTTTTTTTGTTTTAGGTGTTTCTTTATCGCTAAAGTGTAACAAATTTTGATGAAGTATATAAGTTATAACAATAAAATTATTAATTTAATCAATAAGATTTAAGATGGATTAGTTAGTTAGTAATTCTTTTTTTTAAATTAGTTTAAAGTTAGCTACAATTAGTTAATTGGTTGGAAATAGTGGATTCGGGAGAAGGTTAACAATTTACATACATACATACATACATACATTCACGCCTTTATCCCTAAAAGGGGTAGGCAGAGCACATGAAACTTATGTTCCAGCGCCACTTTTAGCATAAATGTGGGTATAAAAGATCGACAAAATGTGATATTGCAGTGACAGGTTGCTAGCCCATCGCCCACAACACACTTCAACCCTGGTCTCTTAGTCGACTTTTACGACACCCACGGGAAGAAAGGGGATGGTGAAATTCTAACCCGACACCACACGGGGGACACAACAACGGGGGTTAACAATTTATTTGATGCAATTTCAAATTAGGCCCATCAACTGGACTGGATTGGACTGGATTTGGTGAGATAGCGACACAGCTTATTTTTATAAGATCGAATGCAATCATGATCGAATGCAGTGCATGAGTAGCCTAGTCAGAGTGGCGTGTTTCAGTTGTTAGCATTGAGGTAACTAGTCTCCACACTCCATCTCAATTGATACAGCGCTAAAAGCGCAACAGACAGGCAGAGTAGGTAACTTTCGCATTTATGACAATAGATAGTGTGGATTAGTACCTAGGTTACTTATCCACTGACGGCCGTATTCATAAACGTACTACACGCCTGTTTTAACTAAAATGGCGTTAAAATTCGTTTGTCCTTGTCTGTCGCTTTGCCATTTGTGTTCTCGTAAGAAAGGGACAAAGCACATTTGATTTAGCAGAGGCATTTTAAGTTTTATGAATAAGGGGGTAAGTGTGTATTGATTTTTTATTTACTTTAAGCAGAAACGTCTTCTAATAAAATTCTAAACTTCGATCAAAATGAAAAAAATTAAATTATTCGCTACGAGAGGGTTTCTCACTCACACACACACACATTTTTCCACTTTGATCGAAATGTAGGTATGTAGGGATTGAGCTATTATCTTATGATGTCAGGTTTGGGCTATGCTTTGCTGGTCGTTATGTACAAAAACGACCTATGGTGCCCAATTCCTAAAATGTAACCCAAATGTGTTCATTTTTACCCTATCAATTGTCACCCTGTTGAGACTAATAACCCTGTATTATTGTTAGTGGCTTCCATGGAAACGAACGCGAGGCCGGACTTCCGCTACAGTGGGGGCGTGCACCACACCGTGTTCACGGCATTCGCAATGTACTTCCCGGCTGTCACCGGCGTGCAAGCGGGCGCCAACATCTGCGGGGACCTCAAGGTATTTGGGTTTTAAAAGGGTAAATTTCAAGCAAAGTCTACCTCTATCCGTATCTAATTCCTGTGTATAATACGCACCACACAAGTTTGCGTACCTATCCCCCTCTGACACTTTTGCGACGCTACTAGTAGCTAACATCAGGGACGCAAACTTATGTGGCGCGTATTGTAAAACTGTGATCGGATACCTCCCCTACTCATAACTTCATTAGCCAAAACACTGAGAATGACGTGACACTGAAACATAATACGCCTTCTGGGCCATTAGTTAATAGTTAAGTACTTACTTTCCTCAGGACCCAGCATCCGCCATCCCCAAGGGCACGCTACTCGCGCTCGCCATATCTATGGTGTCGTATGCGTCGATCGCGCTGCTGTGCGGCGCGGGCGCACTGCGCGACGCGAGCGGACTCACCGGGAATCTCACGACAGTTGCGCTCTCCGCCTGCGCGCCCAACTGCACCTACGGACTCCACAACGACTATGAGGTGATCGAGCCTTGTCTGTATGTTATAAGCGACGTTCGCGCTGCTGTGCGGCGCGGGCGCACTGCGCGACACGAGCGGGCTCATCGAGAACCTCACGAAAATTACGCTTTCCGCATGCGCGCCGCAGCTAATGAAAGAAAGCGACTGCGATCTGACCTTTTCTTCAAAACTTTTTGATGAGTTTTTCAGTTTAAGATTTAGAATAACCACATAATTAAGAGTCCGTTTAACGATAACCATAGCCTCAGAAACAGCAGCTTAAGAGCGGGTTGCACCGACTTACGATTACAGACCGATCAACGTTAATTATGGCGCTGACAGCTGTCAGTCCATAGAAACTTGTCAAACGTTCCATACATTCACATTTTAACGAACACTGCTTACGATTACAGACGGTTTGGTGCAACTCACCCTTAAACTTCCAGATAATGCAGATAATGTCCGCATGGGGCCCACTGCTCTACGGGGGTTGCTGGGCGGCGACGCTGTCCACCGCGCTGACGAACCTGCTGTCGGTGCCGCGGCTGATCCAGGCGCTGGGCGTGGACCGCATCTACCCCGGCCTCATCTTCTTCTCCAAGCCCTACGGGAAGCACGGGGAGCCCTATCGAGGATACGTGCTGACGTTCTTTGTGTCATTGGCGTTTTTGCTCATCGGTGAGTGAGTGTATACAAAATATCCGCGTTGAATCATATGGAAGAAAAGACTATGTTATTGGGGCATATTCATTAATTTACTTAATGCCCCTTAAACAGATAGTTACCGATAGTAAAAAACCGACTTCACACTTTCACTTAAGCATCATTTTAGTTAACCTTAACTTTTTTTTGCAACTCCCCATTCACTAAGCGCCTTAAGTGTTGCTTGCATAAGACGTGCAAAAGTGTACGTAACTTGTAGAAAGTTATACTAGACCTACGTTTAACGAAACTATAGTCTAGTTTGGGTATTGTTCATAGTGACTGTCACCGCAAGCGAGTTGGGACGCTTCTTCTAGTAACGTATTATCATTTCATTACATACTTACTGAACTTGCTGGATATGAACGTAACTAACTGCCCATAATCTGTATTTAGCTACATATTAACAGCCGACCTGAACACGATCGCGCCGCTGATCTCAAACTTCTACCTGGCCTCATACGCGCTGATCAACTTCTGTACCTTCCACGCCTCCTTCGTGCAGCACATCAGCTGGCGGCCTACCTTCCGCGTACGTACATCAAATGATGGCCTTCGAATATCTGAAGGATTTTTTTTCCTTAGCCTAGCAGAGTACAAGGACCAGCTATGGTTGCAAAGGTTAGCCTGTTGCTTGCGCCTGTTCTTATAAGAACAACAATAGTCACTTTGGCTAACTTCGGCTCTTGCATTCCACCGAGCGAGGTGTCGATAAGCCCGATCTCGCAAGAGGCCATGAATTGAATTTTCTAGCTATCAGACATCAGGTTTAGACAGAGGACCTTCTCTAGTATATTTATACTATTATTTATTCTGTGACTGTAGCTGACTGGCTTTGACTCCCAAGACGTAGCTAATACTGACAATGCCTCGGTCTTTTGCGATTCGGGACCAATACGTGCCACCTTCTTCATCTTATTTGCATACTTTCAGTCCCGGTATGCGAGTTTTTACAATGAATAAATTAGGTTTAGTTTCCAACAGTGACGAGCTTTCGTCGTGCCACGGATACAATAAAAAATTACCCACTCCACCAGCTCGTTGAGTTGACAACGTAAAAAAGATCATTTCTGGATGAGACTAGCACAGGGCCGGGATAAGTGGCATACTCGAGGAGAGGCTTATGCTCAGCAAATGGACGATTACAGGCTGATAATGATGATGATGATTGCAGTGGTACAACCTGTGGGTGTCTCTGCTGGGCACTGTGCTGTGCGCCGTCATCATGGTGCTGCTGAGCTGGGCAATGGCCATGATCACGGTGCTCACGTTCCTGGTGCTGTATCTGATCGTGCACTACAGGAAGCCAGGTAGACGCCAGTATAGGATCAGTCCATCCGTCACGTTCTGAGAAGTATGCGAGTGCCAGTGACGGGCGTCTTATCCACAACGATAAGTGATAAATTGGCATCCACCCTCGTCATCGGCTCGCAGCCATCCACGAGCTTCTGCCAAACTCTTCCTTTAGTTTCTGTCAAAAACTACATTTATTAAGTTTCTATCGCCGCCTTTTTTGCGCAGTCAGCAACTACTCAGCACGACCGGTTGATCTCGTTTAATGGAAGATTTCCTATAGCCAACTTTCCCTTTCCATATTATCAGACGCGCGTTATGAAATATTGCATTGTCATCCAACTTACAAAAAGGTACAGCAAGCCAAGAAAGTGGCCTCAACCACTTTTGAACCGTAATAATTGAGTCGAAAAGTGGTAGACCAGTATCGTGGCTTATTGCTACACAATTTTCAACTCTATTGGACTTCGGGAAGTTAGTCAAATGATTTGCAAGATTTTACCCAAACAAACAAACATCGATATTTAAAAAACAGGTAAGTTAAATGATCATGACGAAATAATTAAATTCCTGTAGTGGTATTAGGTCCATGCGCACGACCCTCTAGACAGATTTCGAAGGATCACCATAACAATCGGTTCCACACTGGCTTGCCACCCTCAACCTTCGTCGTCCATGCAAAGTCGGCTTTCCCACACTAAGTATTTCGATAAGTTGTCGCCCCCAACTAGCAAAACAGTCAGATAAGCTTATTCACCTTGTAGAGGTGCCAATTAAACAGGGTATGCCGTTATATCGGATACAGTAGTTTATTTCCCAAAATTTTACACCATTGTTGTGGTCTCCGACATATTCCTTTATGTTCCAGAGGCGGACTGGGGCAGCAGTACGGACGCGCAGCGATACCTTGATATAGTGCAGTCGGTGGTAGCCATGAATCAAAAACGCAGGTACTTAGTTATAAAATAGTGAATGTGTTCGGTGATACCGAATAGTCCAAACGATTCTGGTCAAGGAGAACGTAGAAAATGACGATCAAGGTTGTGCCCAGGCGGACGTTATTGAATAAAGAGTTAAACGTTGATGAAATCTGTTAGAGAGAAAATTGGATAGAGTCACCTGTTGTAATAGATTCAGTAGACGATTATGGCTTACTGGCTCTCTTAGTCAGCTTTGATGAACCACTGCACTTTTTCTATGTTTCTACTATAAAATGTTACACACAGCGTGAAGTCGTACAACCCGCAAGTGCTGGTGCTGGCGGGGCCGGCGGGGCGGCGGCCCGCGCTGCTGCACATGGCCAGCCTCATCACTCGCGGCACCTACTGCCTGGTGGCTGAGATATACGAGGTACGGCGCCTACCTTGCCAGCCCTTACTGTTTAGAAACTCACCGGTATCCCGACACGGTTTTGGGATCAGGGCGGCCGAAGGCGGAACTTAATATAATAATATAATTTAATAATAATAAAATAATATAATTTGTAATACCTATAGTTAAACACATTCTATAAACTTTGTTTGTGCTATAAATTACTTACACCTAATACTTACTAACTTACATACCTACTTAATGTCGCGAACTCGCGACTGTAAATATAAATTTGTGCATAAACTGGAGCATCGTCTGCCAACAAACCGCATTGTGGTTTGGCAGAAGAAAATGTTAATAGAAATAAGTTTACTTCGTGAATAAATAAATTATTATTAATTATTATTATTATTATGTATGTTTTTTCCATATCTCAGGACCATGGGGTCCTGGACTTTTGGAAGGCATGCGTGGGGCCGAAGCCAACAGCGCAGAGGCCCTTTAAAACAAATATAATATAAAGCGAGGGATTATTATTATAGAGTGCTATGTCACCAAGGACAATCAAGGGTATCTATTAGGTCTGTTTTTGAGAAACGGGTGGCATCCCGGCCTGGCAGGGTTTTATAAAGTAACGAGGATAGAAAGAAAAAAATTGATAGGGACCGGACAGTGTCCCCTTATTTCACCGACAAACGTTTCACCGAATGCATGGTTTCGCCGAATTTTCGTTTCATAGAATTTCTGTTACTCAGAAACCGTTAACTTTCTAGGTACAGTTAAAAGGTCGTTCTGTAGAACCCGTTAGGTTAGGTTTGTTTTATAATATTCCTTATTATTATTTAGAAAAGTTAACTGATTCTGAAAAAATGGTTTTCGATGAAATGAAAATTCTGCGAAACACACATTCGATGGAACAATTGTCGATAAAACAAGGTACAACCGGCCCGGACCCTGGGCTAACGCCCCGAAGAGTCCGGTACCCACCAGAGGGTGCAATTTCTTTGTTCTGACCCAATGTCCTAACTAAACTATCTACAAATAGAAACCTATATCCATTTATAACCCAACTGTATTCCGAAGATCATCTAATGTTACACATGCGACAGGGTAAGCTGTCATCGTCGGAGCGGGAAGCACGCATCGCACAGGCCTACCAATGGCTAAGTTCCATGAACAGGAGCGGTTTCTTCACTCTCATCGATGACAACGGCTTCGAGTCCGGAGCCCGAGCCTTGCTGCAGGCCGCTGGGCTCGGCGGACTCGCGCCTAACATTGTGCTACTTGGGTACAAGTACGACTGGGCCACGGCTAACGATACAGAGGTGTACGTCAAGGTTATACGGTAAGTTGGAATAGCGTGAGTTAATTAAAGGAGAGGGAATCACGCAATCAAGCCTACCCATTGGTAGGTGAGGAGGTATATCAATGGAGATGATTGAGATCTTCACGGCGACGGCCTCAGTCCGAAGTTCGCGTTGTGCTTCAGGCCGCGGATCTCGGCAACATCCGCCTACTCGGGTACTAGTACTATTGCAGGAACGGTGAACAACACTGAGGCACATGTCAGTTGCTGTATAGTTAAGCAGTACACCTACCTACTTCATGCTATATATTAGCCAATTTACTTGCAGGATGGCTTTCGAGCATAAACTTGGTGTGACGATTCTCCGCACGTCGGGGCAGCAGCGCTCGAGCGAGAAGCCTCAACTGT
This sequence comes from Epinotia demarniana, assembly GCA_945867215.1. Classification (NCBI taxonomy): domain Eukaryota; kingdom Metazoa; phylum Arthropoda; class Insecta; order Lepidoptera; family Tortricidae; genus Epinotia; species Epinotia demarniana. The sequence goes on along the minus strand of OX244273.1, from coordinate 1,224,616 downwards.
TGAAGAAGACCGTGACACTCCAGAAGAGCACCCCGGAGATACAGGCACTCATGTACCGGGACTCCGACCTCTCTGTCGTCGGTGTCAAAGCACAACAGACTGATGGAACCGGTTGGTACCTTATCATCATCATCATTATATGCCGAAAGACGTTCACTGCTGGACATAGTTCTGCCCGAAATTGTTCTATAATGACCGGTCCTGCGCCACACTCACGCGACCTTTACCAGGTCCTTGCCACAATGCGCCGTCCGGGACCTACGAGGTCGCCCCGCGAGAACCTTTCCACACCAACGGCCGTCAGCGTGCCAACGTACACAAAAAAGTAGCATTATTTTATTGCAGAAATTTTGCACACTAGTGCAGGCGAGGACTCAGGGAAGCAGTAGCACTAAAGGCTAACACATTGTCTGCTGAATGCAGCAATGGGTCCAAACAGTGACCAATGGGTACCAATACTTTGGTATGGTACCCTGACCCCGTATCATGGTCGACCTATCACACGATAAAAGGTCGAACACACAGCACCGTCGCGGGCGCGCCGCGTGATATTTCCCTACAAACCGCTAGCGCGGTCAAACAGGCTGCGCCCCGCCGGCAACGCGCCCCGCTTCTGCCACGCCCCGCCAACAACCCGCGACGGGCGCGCGGAGTCAAATCAGACTTTTCGGATCCTATCCTACGGGACTGTTATTTTGTATTTTTTTTATTTTTATTACAAGCTTTTATTCTACTTGCCCTGTTAGTATGGGACAAATCTTGCAAGTTAAAGAGCTGAAATTTTGGGTATAAGTATAGTTTGGATGACAATTCAATATTATGGTACCATCGAGCTGATCTGATTATGGAGACAAGGTGGCCATGGACATTCAGTACTTAACCGACGTAATCCAGTTGAGTTTGGGCTCGTTAGAATCGTCTCTATGAGTAGTTGATGATGGTATACAGAAAAATACAGTCGGCAATAAAAGCTTGTACCAAAAATGAAATTTTTGTCAGAAACTTATTATTCAATCTGAATGCTTCAATTCCATACGTGCAATCCTGCACGGCACAAGACAAGTGATAGCTGTGCTGGATTGCACGTATAGAATTGATGAAAAAGCGACAAAGGGAGATGAATGACCTCGGTTTTCCGCTCTAACGCTCGTGGGTAACATGCGCTTTATTAGAAGATACTATAGAGTCATGGTCAAAAATAGACCTTGTGAAATGGTATTTTTGTAATCTACCTACCATATTTAATGTACTAATCAAACATGCTCGGAAATGTACCTGATGCATTAATATCACGAAATGAGGACAAGCATGGTTAAGGCTCCCTACATGTCTTCTTGGCTAGAACAAGTCTCGTTCCCTCATTCGCCAACATACACAATGGTCAGTAATGACGATGACGATAATGAATCGACGTACCTAATAGTAGGCCTGGTAATAAATTGGGTATGGTGTCCAAATTTGGAGAGTAAATAAATTAGTGTTCGGTACACACGCACACATACTTCGCGAATGATGGAGAATGCTTCAATCAGGGCCGCGCCGTTGTAGTGTTCGCTCGCTCTCACTCCGCTCACTCGCTACGTCAAAGGAAGCCGCCTCGCAGGTATGAAGACGGCGAGTCGCCAGTGCCACGATATCAAAAGGAGCCGAATAAGCTTGTAACTAAGCACCTACTAACCTAGTGCAGTTTAGCAACTATCATCATACTTATAAGGTACATTTTAGGCATAGTATAGTGGTATTCAAATATTCGATGAAGTGGGATGAGGCTAAAAACACATACCTAACTATCTATAATATTATTACTTTGTTTATACAATATTGTCTATTAAACTGTAACAGAAATACTTTGCATACTTAAAACATTGAACTATAATGTACTACGTACCTACATAGAGACGGCACAAACAAAATCTGGCTAGCAAGCACGGCAGTGCGGGGGGTGGGGAGGGCGGCTAACTAGTCGTTGTCACCGTCGCAGACGCGACACATTTGTTTACGGGTACGGGAACGTGGACGATACATTTAATATCAAGAATTAATATCATTTAATATCATTTAATATTGATATTGATATAGTCTGTTTATTTTTAGTTTATAAAAAAAAAAAACAATTTTAATTAGGTTAGTGTATTACACTTACCTCTGAGGTACCTATGTTATGTACAGTCGCCATTAGATATATCGGAGCGGCCAGAGTGCTCACAAACATCTGAGCAGGCCTCTATTGTCATGGCGTTAGAGTGCATGTTCAGATATTTTTGAGCACCGTGGCCCCGATATATCTGATGGCGACTGTTAGTACATATACTTCTTCTTCTACTTTCTTCAAAAAACGCCTTGCCGCCTTTGTTATATATACAGGGTGGAAAGTTAAAACGGGGCAGTAAGGGCAGCTACTAGATCCCTTGCCGCCACGCAAAAATGTCATTGGGATTTCATTCCTAACTTTTTAAGTGATGACAATCTACATTCACAGATTTTTGAAAAAAGTAGTCAGCGAGATAATCATCAATTTTGCCGATTTTTTTTTAATGCCATTCGATCCCATTCCTATTAAGGATCAAAATACTCTTTGGGACCGACTAAGGTTTGACTACTAGAACGCCCAGAAATCAAAGAAAACTTTTTCCATACAGTTAATATATCGATAAACATTCGTGTTCTCTCCCTTCGAGTAGGTATATCAAAAACGCACGCAAAATACCGGGCCCTTAGTAATAAGGGTCAAGTCGGAAGAAATAACTTGATAAACAAAATGTTTAAAGTATTTAAAGAACACACATATACCGAAGTAATAATAGAATAGTATAAACTTGTTTGTATACATTTTTTACCATAAACATAGCTTTGGGAGGATACACTTAGTTTAATTTCAAACTTTTTGCTAATGTTTTTAAATATTGAAAACGCATAAGTAACAACCATTATCATAAACAAACATATGAATTAGTAACATTTATGTGTGCCCCGATGGTGCCCCGTATAAACAATAGTCTAGTGGCCTGACAGATGAAGCAATTGTTTTATTTTGGAATGTAGGTATTAATTGTGATTGTAAATAAATAAACAAATTTCACAAATTTGAGTAGGGTAGGCAATGTCTTTCTGCTTTTATGTAGTGCACGCCACTGATGTTAAGGATTTACGGTGGTTTTCTTTCAGGGCCCATAGATTTTTCCACCCTGTATAGTTTAGTGTTAGCTTAGCAGTATTTTAGCAGTTTTCTTTCTTACCCATACCAAAAATAAAGTACCTAACTACTTTCGTTACTACAATCATTTGTAGATATATCTCGTACTACAAACTACTTACTCTGCTCTGCTAAAAGGACACTAAACTACTTTAAGTAGGAAATCATCTGTTAAATTTGTCGTCATGGTTTTATAATGATGACATTTATCATCATTATAAAACATTGAGACATCAAACAGAAATTTTGTAAAGTTAGCTTAGCTGTGTTGAAAGCTGAGGGATGCTAGCTAAGGGATGGAAACTCCGGAGAGCTAATGACCGAACCCTTTGAGTGATAGTTGAACACTGCTTTATTGTTTCCACCGATACCTATAAAAGATTGCGACATGGCAATGCAAGTCATGCAAATATTAATAAGTAAATAGGTATTTTGCCTGTGCGAGTTGAACGTACTTATATGTGCGTCAGCTCGTACATCTTGCCAACCCGAAAAGAAGGAAATGGCATCTTTATAATTGCTAAAATAACAGTAAAGCTTAAGTTAAATTAAAGTAGGTATTCATTTGTTATTTAGCACTTCATGTAGAAACAATATTAGCTGAAGAAATGAATGCTTATAAATTTCACTTAGCGGTCCATATTTATGTATAATTTTTGCGGTTATCCTAGCAAGATATAAACGTTTTTAAATGTCAAAGGAAAACTAGTTGCCCCCGGTGGGCTCGATTATTTCACTAAAAGAATCACACGGTATGGGAATAGACACTGAACGAGGAGGCTTAGGAGGCGCCGCGCCTCTATTTGCACTTAAAATGCCCATGCTCACTGATTTACGTAATTCAATACACTCGCGTGGTACGTGTTGCTGGTCGCGGTGCGTACGCGCGTCGTTTGCAGCCGCGCAGGCGCGCGCTGAGCTCACCGGGCCCTCCCGCCCGGGAGACGCTGCTAGCTGCATGCTCCGTCGTTTTCTGGCTCGAAGATAGGCTGCTATAGTTCCCATTACCACCAGTACGGCGATTATGCCGTAAATAACGGAAAACTGATGGACATCGTGTATGCTGAGGTCGGATGCTGATTGCTGTTTCAGGTTGTTGATCTCGTCCATTACCTGACGATATGTTTGCTCGTGGTTTTCTATCTTAAAGCCGTAGCTGGTTCCAGAAGTCTTTATTACGCTGTTCAAAATAGATACCTCTGGGGCTTCGATAGAAGGTTGAATATTTACTTTTCGTAAAAAGCTGTTGTGGGAGTGAATAGTGAATGTATCACCCTTATATGTACAGCCCTGACCTATTTCTAGAAGGCCAGTGCCTGATAAGGTACTCATAGTTACATCAGCTGGGCAATAAGAGCGAATATTGCATTTATCGCAACACGAATAAAGCCAAGAGTTCGGTCGGTGTAACTTGATCCATCTATTTACACAAGTTGAATGCTCATAAATACAAGGTGATGTAGATTTGCCTGTATTTATTAAAGTGATATTACACAATGTTTGCTGCAAGTTTAAGTCATAAGTAGGTTTATCTAGACTACATAGTAGTTTTTCTTCTGATACATGAAGACAAGCTTGCAAATCATAATCTGATAAGAATATAACTGCGTCTTTGCGTAAGTTAAATGCTAAGTATGGGTAGGTAGGTATGGTAAGGTAGGAATCTCCATTTTTGTTCTGCGGAACGCTAATTATTTTGTCGAGCTCGTAGATTTCATTGCTTACTAGTGGGACTCTTATTTCAATTATTAGATAATTTTTAAAGACTTTAGCGAATACTTTTAGTAGCTTGTATAAATCCCGTATATTCCCGGTCTCAGATGGTGCTTTTAGATCGCCCTGTAGCTGGCCGGATATAAAGTTGATTTGTTCTTCAAGTTGCTCGCTGGTTATTAAGTGTGTATCGATGCGGCCGTGACTGATGTCGGTCACAGTGTTTATGAGTGACGTTTGCATTCGTCTGAGATTCTCGAGGATGATATTCGCTGCTAATGCTGATGACGTAATGTAGAGCCCGTCTTTGACGTCAGACCGTAATTTATTTATGTCTGTTGTTATATTATGGAGATGCTCATTGATAAGTGAAAATTGTTTGTTCATTATTTGCTCATTGCGTTGTATGATGTTTAATTCTGCTTCAACCACTGTAGTCTGGTTTTTGATAAGACTTTTAAGATGATTTTCGTTGTAGGAAATTTTCTCAATGTCTTTAGCATATTGCTGGGCAAATTTGTCGTCTAATACGCCAAATAAGTAGTGAGCTACGTTTCCGATACCATTTACTAAACCTCGTTTCTGTCGCTTGTTATTAGAGCTTTGTAGTAATCGGTTGTAATGCTCAATTTCCGTTAGCTCGTGTGTTAGCTGGTTAGTTATTTGCTGGAATTGAGTGCTAGATTTCGTAGTCAAGCCTTTCAGATTTCTCACGTAAGTATCCATGTCAGTGATTGCTTGCCAGTAGCCAGTGAGATTGTAGTATACTACTAGCTTCCACTCGTCTCGAATACATTGTAAGTTTGATACCTTGTCACAGTATAGTGGTTTTGAATCATTGAGAGCTGTGGTACTGAAATGAGGTACCTTTTGCTGTGTAGTTGGAGATACCAACATTGAAAATAGTAAGAGAACTAAGGTGAAAAAGTTTTTGAAGTGTTTACGCTTATTTCCACGTGCTCGTACATTCGAGCTTGCAGGTGGTGGAGTTTGCTGATTAGTATGCTGTTGAGCTGAGAGGTCGTCTTCTTTTTTAGCTGTTTCAACCGGTAACAGCATAAGCTTTGTTACTGGTCGCTTGAAAATGTTAGCTTCGGTTTTGACAGATACAACCCTAACGTATCCATCGCTTCCAGGGTGCAGGTCTACCACTCTGCCGAGTGCCCACTTGCCTGGAGGTAAGTTGTCGTCTTTTATGAGTACAATGTCGTTAAGCTGAAGGTTTTTTGTAGATGTTCTCCATTTGGAACGAGTTTGAAGATGCTGAAGATAATCTGACGACCATAGCTTCCAAAAGTGCTTGTTCATGCTTTGTACAAGTTGCCAACGTGCTCGTAAGTTGACGTCATCTGGGTCGGTCTGAGGTCGTGATAATAAAGAGTCTCCAATCAAGAAATGTCCTGGGGTCAAGTAGGCATCCTCAGGATTCTCCGTCAGAGGAAACAAAGGACGGGAGTTTAGACACGCTTCGATCTGCTGCAGCAGTGTAGTAAACTCCTCGTAAGTAAGCTTTTGCTCACCTAAGACTCGTTTCAGATGTTGTTTGAAGCTTTTCACGGCGGCTTCCCATAAGCCACCCGCACTGGGCCACGCTGGAGCATTGAAAGACCACTCGATGTTCATTTCGCTTAGATGCTTAAAGTAGCCTTGATTGATAGTGCTTGAAATTTCCTTGTATTCACTGTCCAATGCTCGTTTAGCTCCGATAAAGTTCGTACCTTGGTCGCTGTAAATTCGGCGGGGCGTACCTCTCCGTGCACAGAAACGGCGAAAAGCTGCTAAAAATGCTGGAGTGCTAAGGTCAGACACCAGTTCTAGGTGCACGGCCTTAGTCGCTAGGCAGACGAACACAGCCACATAGCCTTTGTTTGTTTTGACTCCCCTGCCCTTGCTTGCTTTTAGGTCTACGTACCCGGTATAATCCACGCCAGTGTGCGTAAATGGACGTGAGGGTGTCACTCTGGCTCGTGGTAAGTTGGCCATGAATTGATGCTGCTTTTCAGTGCTGAAACGACGGCATTTTACGCATTTACGAAGCTGTTTTTTAACTGTTCTCATGCCGCTTAAAATCCAATACTTTTCACGTAAATAAGATAGTGTTAGCCGCGGTCCACCGTGTAAGGTTGTAATATGAGCTTGGCCAACTAGCAATTCGGTAAAACGGCTGTGACTTGACAAGATAATTGGATGTTTAGCTGAACTGCTAAGTGTGGACTGACCGAGGCGACCACCCACTCTCAAAATTCCTTTTTCATCAATAAAAGGAGAGATATTCGCTAAAGAGCTGCTAGAACCGACATATTCCTTTTCCTTTAATTTTTCCAAGTCCTTTCCAAAATCATTCGCTTGCTCGTTTTTGATAATAAACTCATAAGCTTTGTTTATTTCAGTAGTGGACAGGACTGTATCATGTTCCGTGTGTTCGTGACGTAACGCTGCTGCGAAACGTGATACCCATGCCACTACTTTTACTGTTCGAGTGATAGAGCTGTTGCTCGTTAATAATTCATTTATAAATGAATAGCTATGTTGATGTAAAGCTGAGTTCACACAGACCTTTTTAGTTTCAATGGTCGGTGGATCATAAGTTCTGTTTTTGATGTTGCTTGGTTCAAAGGTAGCTAGCGATTCCGGTCCGTTCCACCAAAGTGTATTATTCAGAAGCTTTGTTATGGTTAGTCCTCTGGTGGCACAGTCCGCTGCATTTTCTTCCGACCGGACATGGTTCCAATTCGATGCTGGTATGACATCGGTTATTTGCTGAACTCGATTCGCGACGAATTGCTTCCAACGAGATAAGTCGCCATGAAGCCAACCCAAAACTACTGTTGAGTCCGTCCATGCGTATGTCTCATATGCAGTGGCTGTTAAAGAAGCTTTTATGATTTGTATAAGCTGAGCTAGAAGTAAAGCTCCACACAGTTCAAGTCGCGGTAGTGAAACTTTCTTCTTTAGTGGCGCTAGTTTCGTTTTAGCTGCGACGAGTCGCCTCGTGCACTCGCCCTTTTCGTTCGTTGCTACTAAGTACACGGCGCAGGCATAAGATTTTTGCGATGCGTCGCTATAGCCGTGTAATTCAAATTGTTTTTGTGTGTCACCTAAGTATCTAGGTATGTTGAATTGATTAACGTTTTGAAGGTCATTTCGTAGCTGGACCCATTCCTTCTCGATTTCTTCCGGAATAGGGTCATTCCATCCTTCACAGGAAATCCATGTATATTGGAAGAGAAGCTTAGCTCGAACCGTCAGGGGTGAGAGCCATCCCAACGGATCAAATATCTTTGATATTTCTGATAGTAGCTGGCGTTTCGTATTACATAACTCGGCGTGCTCGATTTTGTTTGTAAATATAAATGAATCGGACGAGGGTGTCCATGTTAGACCGAGTGTTTTACGAGACTCTGAACACTTAAAGTCGAAAGGCTGATCAAGCTGATCTGTAGATAAATCTTGTAGTAGCTCTGGATGATTAGCTGACCATTTTCGTAAATTCATCTCTGCTCCTCTCATTATTTTGATTAGCTGTTGCTGCAGTTTTTTTGTAGCTTTGATAGTGTTTTCACCACTAAGTAGATCATCCATATAAAATTGATTTTCTAATGCTGCTGCTGCGAGAGGGTATTTCGTGGCATCGTCTTTAGCTAGCTGTCGCAGGGTTCTCATAGCCAAATACGCAGCTGGTTTTGTGCCATAACTTATTGTAGTAAGTAAGTATTCCTGCATTGGCTCTCGAGGGGAATCCCTCCAGATAATACCCTGTAGATGTTGATCGCTTTCTCTGATTAAAATCTGTCGAAACATTTTTTCTATGTCCGCAGTAACTACATATTTATATTGACGCCAGTTTAAGATCAAAGTAGGTAGGTCATGCTGCAAGTTCGGACCACATTCCATGACGTCATTGAGGCTTAGCCCTGAGCTGGTTTTAGCTGAAGCGTTGAAAACTACGCGAAGGCTGGATGTAGTAGATTCAGGCCGGTCCACTCCATGATGCGGCAAATGGTATGAAATGTGGTCACCCTGGTTAGCTGGACGCATATGACCTAGTTCTAGATATTCGTGAATGAATTGTTTATAGCTGTTAGAATAAGATTCGTTTTTTACCATTTTGCTCTCTAATTGTAAAAACTGTGCTGTCGCTTTAGCTTTGGAAGTACCTAAACTTTTTTCATAGTTAGGCTTCATTGGTAGAGCTACCTCGTACCTACCGTTCTCAAGTCGCTTGGTAGTAGCTGTGTAATGCTCTTCACAGTACTGTTCTTCTCTAGTAAGGTCGCTCGATATGCTAGGTATTTCCTCCATCTCCCAATATTTAGCTATTTCGTCAAGATTATTAACGACAACGCTGCAGTTAAATGTTTTTACATTTCCTGACAAAATCCAGCCAAGCTTAGTTTGTTGAGCTATGGGCGCGTTATGTGACCCTTTTACTAGACCACTCATAATCACGTCCGAGTAAACACAAGCATCAAGCAAAATATCAACTGATTTAGATAAGTTGTATTCTGGATCAGCTAAGTTCATGTGCTGGATGTGAGGCCACGATTTTTTAGTGAATGAAACATTGGGAAGATCACCAATAACTCGAGGAATAATGCATGCTTCAGTGTTGAAACTGTAATCATCGTAGATAGATTTACATTCAAGTGATATAAGCTGTTTGCTGTGCTTAGGGACGACACCGACGCCGGATACCGATGCGCTAAATTTACGGCGTGGCAACCCTAGTAGTTGTGCTGCGTTCTCCGATACTAAAGTAATCTGAGAGCCTTGATCGAGTAATGCTCGTAGTGTGACGTAATTACCGTCAATCGCTTTGATTTGTAACAAAACAGTCGCTAATAAAACTTCTTCATCGTCAGCCGCAACGTGATTTGCTGTGTAAGGCTTGTTGCTAGGTTGGTTATTTGATGGTAGCGCTTTAGTCATTAAAGGTGAGTTTTGCTCAGCTGTAGGCACTGTCGTAGCACGGTGCAGTGACCCGTTACATGCGTCGTGCAAAATCGTATGATGTTCGCAGTTGCATTCTTTGCACCTTTTTGTTGAATTGCATTTATTACTTGCATGTTTAAATAAACAATTCTTACAAAGTTGAAGTTTCGCAACTGACCTCAATTTGGCATCCGCTGACATGTTGATGAACTTTTGGCATCGGTATAGCTCGTGATCAAAATTACATAGAGGGCACTTACACGTGGATGTAGAAGCGGCTTGATACCTCGATGTATGCTTGCTATTATAGTAGCTCGGCTTGTAGTTAGGCTTAGTTTGATAAATTGAAGCTGGCTTAGCTTGATAGATTGAAGCTGGCTTAGCTGTAGCTCTATCCGGTATCTATCCGGTTCGAAGGACCAATGTAAAGTTAGCTTAGCTGTGGCTGTAGATTCTCTCTCTCTCTTGTGAGTAGGCTCTAGTGCTATAAACTTACTCTCGAGAAAAGTCATTAGCTCAGATAAAAGAGGCAATTCTCTAGGAGACTTACGCGATTCTTTATAGGCGTTGTAGGTATCGCTGTCTAGCTTTTTGGTCAGTAAATGGACTAATATCGGATCCCAAGTGTTAGTATTCACACCGAGGTTGTGTATGGCGTGAATGCACTCGGTGGTGGTATCGTAAAGACGTTTTATCTCGAAAGATGTTTGCTTGCTGATGCTGGGTTGATTCAGGAAAGTCTCGATTTGATTCGTAAAGAGTACTTGAGGATTATTATAACGATGCGTCAATATTTCCCAAGCAATATCATAATTGTCTGCTGAGATATTTAAATGTTGAATTAATCGCTCCGCTTCTCCCTTGACCTTACCCTTAAGATGCTGCATCTTTTGAGCTTTTGATAGGAAGTTATTATTATGAATAGATTCAGAGAATAAATCATAGAACGTAGGCCAGTAGGTATACTTGCCTGAAAAAGTGGGTATTTCAAGTAAAGGAGTAGCTTGCTGGATGTGAGAAGTAGCAGATAGCTTTTGGTTTAGCGCTTTCTTAAGTTTCTTATATGACTCTTCCTGTTTCATAAATTCATCTAGGTAAACTTCATCCTCACCTTCAAGAATGTTGTCTATTTCTAGATGCAGCTTGTCGATGGCGTTCCATCTAGATTGGATGCTGCGGAGCTCGTCTTCTAACTCCCATTTTTCGCTGATCTCGCTGACTTTGATGCTAGATATTAGTCGCTTGAAAGCTCGAAAGTTAGTCCGCTGTAAGGACAAAAGTTCATCTACCTTGTTTGGACCAGTCCCGGTGTTAGTATCGCTACCCGAACCTGACCCTACTAAAGGCTTTTCTTTCTGATATGGCTCATAATCTGCTATTTTCGCTCGAGTGTCAGTATAATACTTGAGAGTACGAGTGTAAATATTTTCTTGAAAGTAACGCTGCGATTTAACAAGTACAGTACTAAGTGTTTTATCGTTAAGTTCGAACTCTCCCCAGAGATTATCTAAAGCGTCTAACCTTAACTTCAAATACTCCGAGGTTTTTCGATGAGCTGAGTCCTTGTCAAAATTATTGCCGATGCGCTGAAGCTCGCTGACGATCGCTGCTTGACGGCCGAAGAGTTCTTCGTATTCCGGCATGGTAGCTAGTTAGCCAAGTAATATGAACGATCTTACTTGGATACTGCTGCTTGCGAGTCTCTCGACTCACGGTGTTGCTGATGCTAAGAGTTGTTGCTGGTGCTGCTGTGTGAGTCCCTGACCCACGGCTGCTCGTACGCTGATGCTCGAGTTGCTTCACGTTAATCACGTTTATCACTTATAAAAGTCAATGTTCGCTCGCTAATACCCGTTATATCGCTCGCTAGGTAGAGACACGTGTCACTATATAGTTTCTGTATAACTGGGTCAATGAACGTATGCCGAACCAACGGAAATCTATTTTCTACACTCCCGAAAGGTCCCGCTAATACGGTGGTTCGAAGGACCAATGTAAAGTTAGCTTAGCTGTGTTGAAAGCTGAGGGATGCTAGCTAAGGGATGGAAACTCCGGAGAGCTAATGACCGAACCCTTTGAGTTATAGTTGAACACTGCTTTATTGTTTCCACCGATACCTATAAAAGATTGCGACATGGCAATGCAAGTCATGCAAATATTAATAAGTAAATAGGTATTTTGCCTGTGCGAGTTGAACGTACTTATATGTGCGTCAGCTCGTACAAATTTTCTTAATTCTTGGCATGTTTTAAAATATGTTTATTTAATTAATCGTTTACCGCTCACGCCATTATTACCTACACCGTTAAAAGTCGGATTTTCCTACTAGCACATCGTCGACGACGATATACATATTACAAATAATCTGCGTAGGTAATGTAGGTACTTACCTATCTAATTCGCATCTTGGCTTAGGGCACAGAAAGCGCGACCTTGAAAGCGAACTCGGCAAAGCACTGGTTGCGTGCCGCCGCTGCGAGCGAATCTGATCGTTAACACACGCCGAAAGAGTTCAAGTTCAATTGTAGAAATTAAAGATTTGTAGAATTAAACAGGACCATGCATATTGTTAATTTATTGGTTTTACGTGTAAAAAAATGTCGTATTTCATCATTTACAGGTTACAGACAATAATATTGGTATGTTGACGATTATAAACAACTATTATTATTTTTATTTAAAAAAATCGTCGTTTATTTGACAGTATTTCTTCATACCTAATTCCGGGTCGAAAGTTTTTAAGATTCGTAAATATACTATCTTAAAATATTTATTTAGGTAATGACGGAGAAAAAAACACAGGCTATTATAAATTAATGTTTGGCGAAACCGTAAAATGACAGCGAGCGGGTCCGCGATGCCGGGACGCGCTGGCGGGTTGATGGCGCGAGGCGCGCGGGACAAGCGCTTGACACGCGCTTGACGCGCGCGCGTCGAGCGCGCGTTGCTGGCTTGTTGATGGCGGGAGCCCAGCGCGATGCGCGAGTGCTCTGTGTGACCGGCCGTCCCGCGCGCGTCAAGCGCTCGTCAAGCGCGGCTACCGCCCCGCTGGCAGTTTGTCCGACCCTTAAGTGACAGGCTTGACGCCTGTCAAGCGTCCGTCACTGGCTGACACCGTTCTATAGAACGAGACGACGCTGTTATCTTGTGGATAATTTATGATTGGCAGTGGATCTGCATCACTTTGCGAGACTCTACAGTGATAATTAGAACCAGTAGCCGTTTCACAAAGCTCAAAGTTACAATTTTACAAGTGTCGACAGGCAATACTTCGTCAAAGCGCCTCAGTGTTACCCGTTTGCACTTGTAACTTGTAAGTAGTGTCATGAAGCGGGCTACTGGTCATACAGCGGACCTCACATTGATGTCGGTAACTATTGTACTTTTTAATAGTTCCAGTAAAAAGAGAAGCCAGCAACGGAAAAGATCTGAAGATACCCAGCGTAACCTGGAAACTTCAAGAATCAGAGAGTTTCCAGCGCATCGCTACCCCCTACTATCCCTCGGCCTCTTCGCCCCCGCCCAAGCCAGAAACATACAAACCTATGCAACTTCAGAACGTAAGTTTAGTATCAGAATATAACGAAACGGATCACTTACTGCAGGTCAAATTTCGCTCGACATTGTTTCGAATTAAAGAGTCATACCTCTGCGAGCTATTCCCACTACAAAGCACAAAGATGCTGTTACGCGGCTTGGTCATGCCGAAGTTACTCCGCTTTTCATATACCATCGCGTTCTGTAATTTAGGACCCTTTTTGCCAATATACACGGTGTTTTTTTAACCGTCTTAGAGCCGAGGTCCAGTTAATGTATAACAAGTCTAGTGAAATGAAAAAACGAGTTGCCTTTTTTGTCCGATTTCGTCATTTCACTAAAACAGATACAGATATTTGATCAAATGACTGATTTGTATTAGGCAAATGATAAAATGGATTCGCCATTTTAACATGCTGCGTGATTTGATCATATCCCTTAGAGATTTGATCAAATCTCTGTTTTGGCCATTTCACTGCGACATGTTCATTACAAAGGACTTAAAAAAAGGTTTTTTTTGTAATTTTTTAAATGCATTAAAGCTGTTTCAGCAGTCCCCGTATATGACGAGGGTGTGTAATGATTAGTATAACAACTTTTGATATATTTTTACTGCATATGTATAACAACATTTAATATAATTTCATTGGATATAATTACTCAAGGAACATAATATACCTACTTTTGGTAATTATAATAAAAATCAGTATAATTTCATGGCGTATAATGTTCAAATAGTATAATAAATTTTTGATATAATGTTTAATGGACATAAGTAGTGTATATTGGATATAAGTATTAGTGGTATAATGTTTTGTAAGATATAATTATTTTTTTGCACACGTTTATTATTTTTCTCAAACGCAAACTGCAATGAAATGTCGTCGTTACGTGCACCGTCATAACAGGCTTCGAAGTATCACATTTCGGGCGGTACAATTCGAGAAAACTGTAAAGGAATTTCATACAAAATTGATGGCCTAGGCCGGGACGTATTTTTTTTAAAATTTTAATCTAAAACATGGCGCCTGTTGTACCTACCTACTTTTGTGATATTGCAATAAATGATTGAGTATTGAAAATATATCAAAAGTTTTTATAAAGATCGTTACGCACCCATGAATGATGATGATGTGCAGGGCACGCTGGACGCGTGGTGGCTGTTCGACGACGGCGGGCTGAACATCCTGCTGCCGTTCATCGTCGCGTACCGCGGCGCCGACCAGCCCGTCCGCCTGCGGGTTCTCGCGCTCGCGCGGAACTCCCGTGACAAAGCCGATGCTGAGATGCGGTGAGGATAGGATTAGCTTCAGAAACTACCTAATAAGTACTTCTCGAATAGTCAGGACTTCATATGATTGCCCAAATTCTCTGCGGATATTTGCGACAAAATGGTGGCGGTGAGAATTTGATTCGGTTCAGAACGGGAATAAGTACTTAGTGTAACCGACTTCGTGTATTGCCCAGTCGTATTTAACCCTTGTGATCACTTACACACGCTTATCAGAATAGCACTTCATAAGTTAGTGTCAGATATAAAACATTCGTCCCATATGTACCAACGGGACGAATGCAATAGGCCGCTAGGCATAGTACCTTCATGTGGAGAGCAACTTTCCTGGTACCAATTATTCTTCTTATACCAGCACAAAAACATAGCAAGACGATGAATCTGCCTCTACTAACTACATTTTTGAGGCTACCCGTCCATGCAAAACAGCTCGCAAGTCTCAGCTTTCTTGGTATCAATAAATGGCATGAGTCATGAGTTTCATAAATAATGATAACGATTTTGAAATGATGATTCATTCGTAGATTGTCAAACCTCCTAGCGAGGTTCCGGATAACCTACGAGTCGTTGACGCTGCTGAGCGGCGTGGGCGAGGAGCCAGCGCCAGCTACCTGGGAGCTCTTCCACGCACTCATCCGACTCAAGCATAGAGGTAAGGATTGCCGTCTGCTATCAACTTCGAATCACTGAGGCTGCTGAGCGGCGTGGGCGAGGAGCCAGCGCCAGCTACCTGAGAGCTCTTCCACGTACTCATCCGACTCAAGCATAGAGGTAAGGATTGCCGTCTGCTATCAACTTCGAATCACTGAGGCTGCTGAGCGGCGTGGGCGAGGAGCCAGCGCCAGCTACCTGGGAGCTCTTCCACGTACTCATCCGACTCAAGCATAGAGGTAAGGATTGCCGTCTGCTATCAACTTCGAATCACTGAGGCTGCCGAGCGGCGTGGGCGAGGAGCCAGCGCCAACTACCTGGGAGCTCTTCCACGAACTCATCCGACTCAAGCATAGATGTAAGGATTGCCGTCTGATATCAACTTCGAATCACTGAGGCTGCTGAGCGGCGTGGGCGAGGAGCCAGCGCCAACTACCTGGGAGCTCTTCCACGCACTCATCCGACTCAAGCATAGAGGTAAGGATTGCTGTCTGCTATCAACTACGAATGCTGAGTGGCGTGGACGAGGAGCTAGCGCCAGCTACATGAGACCCCTTTCACGCACTGATACGACGCAACCATAGAGGTAAGGTTTGCCGTCGGCTATCAACTGCGAATCACTGAGTCACTGACGCTTGTGAGCGGCGGGGGCGGGGAGCCAGCGCCACCTACCTGGGACCTTTTCCACGCACTCATCCGACATAAGCATGGAGGTAATGATTGCTGTCTCCTATCAACTTTGAGTCACTGATGCTGCTCAGTGGTACGAGGTAAGCTAAATTGTGGTTTGCTAGCGAGGCTCTGCATTAGCGACAAATCGCTGACGCTGCTCAGCGGCGTGATTGAGCCGCCGACGACGGTCTCTCATTAAATAATTGGCCGCATGCAGAGACGTAAGGGTTTTAGTCTCCAGGTTATGTTCCGTATCACCTAACGCTCCGGAAGTGCCTTAGATTGACTCAGCATGATCAAAATACTGACACTGTTCGTCTTCTAGATTGCTTGGTTTCCGATGAAGACCTGGCGAAGTGGCAAGTGAAGACGAGCCGGTACCTGCGGCTGCGCGAGCTGCTGCTCGCCAACTCCATGGAGTCCACCTTCGTAGTCATGAACCTGCCCTTGCCCAGGAAAGTGAGTAATTTACCTTCTATCCCATCGCAAATAAATACAATCGTGACATGTAGATGGGATTTGCGCGAGTGAATGTAACGGGTAAAGAGCTTCGTTCAACTGGGCGCCTAATGACAGTTCCTCGTCGCATGGCCCTTTCAAAGAAAAATCTCCGGGTTATTGGACCTACTTATTTCGAGCACCTACCCGCAGATATAAGAAATGAACCTTTTGACGAAACATTTGGGCGTAGACTGAGAAATGTTTTGTTGGATAACCCTCTGTACTCCGTTCACGAGTTCATGGAAATAATGTTTTAAGTAATTATTTGATACCTGCCTTATCTGATACTATTTCTTGTAACATTTAAATTGTATTTCTATTGTGAAATTGTAATACGTAAATTGACATTGTTTATTTTTGTTTAAAATTAATAATCCACTAGTTGTTGAATGACAATCCGTAATCGGAGATACTAGTATTTCCACTTTCTGTATTCGACATTTTGAATATTATTTAATTTTTGTTTCTTATTATTATTATTAGTGTCGATCGTGATAAGGATTCCAATTTTGACATTGTATGCGAATCTATATTGTAATTTTTATGTCGAAATAAATAAATCTAAATCTAGAACTCAGACCAATAAAATATACAGACGGAGTGTTACGAACAGTCTAGTGAAGCCAACCGGTTTTCAAACAAGCCCCATAAGTTTAGCACACGCTAAACAAATTAAATCGCACAAAACTCGAAATAAATGATCTTGACAGCATTGCGACACGTGCTGAAGAGTTTTGTGCAGTTTTGTTTGTATACGTGTGCGTGAGCGTGTGCTAAACTTGACGTAGCTTGGTTTTGTTTGTATGTGGTTTGGCTTCACTCGACTGTTCGTAACGCTCCATCTGTCTTTTTTCTTGGTCTGAGATCTAGAAGTGAATAATGGAAGTGTCATAAATGCGTAGTTTGGTATAATAGTTAGATTGCGAAGTGAAGAGTTAAACATACTTACAATACGTATACGTTTTGGCAATTCCCGGGTAGGTACCTATATATAAGCGCCCCACCAGGACAGCTAGCACTTTACGGCAAAAATGTACTGAAACGTTTTACGTGACGATGAAACCCCTAATTTTCCAAAAAAACTAATTCTGACATGGTTTAACCACTACCACGCTTATTCAACACTAGAGTGAGGAAAATGCATTTGGTCTGTTTACAGGGCGTTCCTGCGGCGTTGTACACGGCGTGGCTGGAGACGCTCAGTCGAGACCTCCCGCCGATGCTGCTCGTGCGGGGCAACGACCAGCAAGTACTCACCGCCGAGGCTTAAGCGATCGCTCATAATCATACCTAAAGCTCGGGTACCACACTCCTAATACTGAACCTTGAAGTATCCGCTAGCCGCCCAGAAACAAGGAAAATTGCCCTTGAAATTCGAATCAACAAGAGGAAACAGAGTAGAATTTGTTTTATATTAAAATCGGTCGAAATTAGCCAAATGCGACTCTGTTCAAATATAGAATTATGAATTCCATTGAAGAGGATACCTTTTAAAAGGTTAGTGCGGCTAGAGGATAATACTCAAGACTCAACTGAAATTTTCTCTAAGTTGAACCTTAAAGTATGTATATCTCACTCAAAGAACAACACACTGAACTGAAAACTGATGTAAAGTATGATACACTTTACTGAAGCTTTAAGAATTCCTCGTTCTCAAAACTAAAGCATGACGGATGACTCGTGCTGAAAACTGAACCATGGAAGAGGACTTTTACTCAAAACTAAAGCTTCAAGAATGACTAAGTTTATAAAAGGTGATTCGTACTAAGGGTGTCTCCCCACACCTATCGACGCGGAATCGGCGCTAGCCGATCAAAAAACTCTTTATGTCCACGCAATAAGAGCGAAATAAACGTTATCCCGTCGATAGTATTCTGTCACTTTTGGATGTCTTGACTTGCAGCGAAAAGGTTAAATCTAAAATTGCCCACACTGGCTAAAACGCCAGTCGTTTTTGGTAAATTCAGTGTTGCCAATTTAGAGTTGTAAAGTTGAGACATGTGACTTTGTGAAATTCATAATCATTTTTATTGCAACCATTACCATGGTTCGATCTTACAATGTTAAAGATCTTAAATAAAAAAAACAGTTCCAGGGAAATGGTGCCTGATGGCGAAATTTTTACTCACCGAATGGGTTTCCAAACGTTACAAACGTTTCAATTAGTTCCATAATAATAGTCAGTATTCTGTGATACCAATCAACTGTGGTAAAATGCTGTGCCAGATGTGATAAATAAAATTAGTTAAGTTCAATATATTACAAGTTTTTTTTTATTTCACACGTATTTCACAAGGGTTTTTAATTTAGAATAAAAACAGAAAATAAAATATTTACAAATACAAGAATCAACAGTGGCTCCAGAGTAACAATTATAATAATAGTTTTATTTATTACTATAAGAAATGGAATTTCATATGCTCCATACATTTCATAAGGAAGTTTACATTGAAATAATGTCGACTTGTCTATGCTAGAGACAGGACAGAGGCGAGTTAAGGCCAACCAACTTATCACTACAATACACTATACAATCTCATATACAGGGTTTCCCACCGGTAAGCAACACGTATGTTATTTAAGACATGCTATGCGACGTTAGCACAGGTTTGTCAATTGCCCATCTACAATTTTAGCCCCTCCACTTTGCATAGCAGTGGGACACCCTGTATGCATCAAGCTATTGTATACAAGTTAGGTGGACTGTATCGAATAGTTGCCACATGAATAAAGACGTCTACTGCGATATGTAAGTTGCGTGACAGGACGGCGATTTAAAATATAAGCACGATTCCCATGTAAAGCGTACAACCGAAAAGCAGGTTAATATTGTGAAATTGAAACTTACGCTGTAGTCGTTAAGGTTGAAACTTGCAAATGGCTAGAGGAAGATCACGTATATCAGGTCTCAGGACGAAGCGTCCATTCAGAAGGCGCTCTCTACACGAGCCCGATGTCCGAAGGCGCAGCCGAAGTAATGCGTCTTACTTGGGAAAAGGAGTGAGAGCGATAACTTTACATCTCTCTCCCACTTTACGCTTCCCATTGAAGACCTTCAATTTTCCCCACCCTTGTAACTAGGACACATGCAACTCCTAGATTTAGAAAATACAAGTCTTACTCAGACTCAGACTGCGTACGGTCGGCCTCGCAAGGCACTGAACACCTTTACAGCGTCACTTTAACGCCCTATATAAACTGTTATACGAAGTTGTCAAATGGTCGAAAGTGATAAGGTAGCAAGGTGTTCAGCTACTTATGAGTTCGACTGTACCCACAAGAAACAAACTATAAGGCATAGGATCAAATGTTATTCATCATTGCTTTTCGGTTCAACACATAAAAGGGAATCGTGCGACTCTTTAAGATATGTTGCAGCATTCCGTTGGAAAAATAAATACTTTTGGCTCCGATCCACTAAATGCAATTTAAATATGTGAATAAAAGTAACCATTACATTGATATAGCAGTAACACGTCCATTTGGATTGTATATAATTCTGGAACATGCCAAATTGTATCCAACCGCGATTAGGATGGGACTGGAGGAGACAGTTTTGTCATATAAAGTTTACATAAACTGACAGCTATTCCAGGCCCAAACTCATCGCGGTTGAGTACACGTACTCAGTCTATCTATATAGTATTAAGGTACATTACTGATGATGCCTAGGAGAAGTGCGTGGTTACAATGGTGGCAGGGGCTGCCAGCTTTAGTGATTGTGCTTCGATTCCGACTTTAGTAATGAATGATTTTATTCTACCAGCACCTCGGCGTATAAAAATCGTATCAAATAGTCGATAACTCGCTAGTTATAGTCAGGGTTTCAAATGACTACCCATCCGGCTTGCAAAAGGATGCATTCTTATTAGTCTTATTACAATATCTGAATTAGATTTAACAGTAGGATTTCAATTTTGAGTAGGTTGACAATTGTTACTATTTCTTTCGAATAGTGAACGCCCAGTCGCTCGTTTCACGAATATAAAAGTTACAAATCGAAACTAGCGTTTGACCAATAAAGGCGGGCCATCTAACCTGGGCTGCCCGTTTAGGTGGTTCGATTTCCATACAATTTGACATTTGACATTCGCAGGCTAACAGCGTGATATTTTAAGAAACTTATGTAACAAACTTTTCCCCCTTTCCTAGAATAAACTTGTACAAACTTGTATAATATAGAATAATTTGAGAAATTAGTTTGGGGCGTGATACTTTGGAATATAATAATTTCTAGTTTTATATGGAAACCTTACACTAGTAAAATAACTTTTAGCTTCGTGAACCGGGAGCTTAGCGAAAACCAAACCAATGTTGGCAAGTTTTCAATTGCGATTATCAAGGGCTTTAAAAGCCACCATTAAATTGAACACAATACCATGGTCCTTGAGATAAGCTACTGTGGTAGTCATTTAAATCTGACTGTACGTGTGGCCACGTGGATAGCGGCGCGGCCTCCTGCGGGCTACGGAGCGCGGGCCGAGCGCGGCCGATACATTAACATTACGTACAGACAGACATACAGTGTTCCCAGAGGGATAGGCAGAGCGCATGACATTATACTTTACTGTCGCTGGCGCTAATGCGACTACTACGCCTTGCATCATCGCATTTGTATTAGCGTCGTTGAGCATAAGCGCCGAAACCAACGAGATTCCTTTTCAAAGATGACACCAAATATTCAGTAGCACTTCTGCAATTCTAGTTTTAAAGACGAAGTGAATTTGATGTGCAATATTTAGGTTCGTAACGTAACGTACGTACGTAACCTAACCGTCGAATGGGGTAACATTGATCATTCACTGGCAACTCTGCAAGTAGTAAGGAGTTTGTGACGGCTCAACTTATAACATCTTATCATGTTTTTAATTCTCACTTATGGAAGTAGAGTAGACACAAGTATGGCATCAGCCAATTAGGTAGTATGTGCCATTTTATTATTGTACCCTTCATTCTAAGTTTTTAGGGATCTAATTGCAAGTCTCGACGAACACTACGGTGCCCAGATCAGGTTTGACACGGTCTAGACGTTAATGTCGCCATTCGAGGGCTGTCAACGGTCAATCACATGCCGTAATCCCATAACCGTGTCAGAGAACTGGCAACCTTGCGTGTGCGTTGCGATTTGGTCTCATAAGTATTAGGCCACAAAGTCCCTATTTTGTGTGACGGCTGCTCGCAAGCCCCGCGCTCTCGACAGGCGAGTCATCCATACCGTGACCGCGCCGCGTCAAATATTTATCCAAACATATAAACACATTGACATACATAACTAATACATAAATTACAGACGAAAATCTTCACACAGCCATACATCGTTTATAAATAAATAATTGTAATAAAAAAACCCTAAATAATTATGGAAATATTTTTTGGTTACAAAGATTTAAATATGCAAAATAAATACTCGATTCACGAGGTTTCCTTTCCAATTACCATATTGATCTAGAGTTCAGTTCTTATTCGTGCTAAAGGAACGTTCTCAATCGTATGTATATTTTTGTAATTACTAGAACTTACGTTAGATGGCGGGGCGAATTCGAGTTGATTGCCATTTGGGATCTGCCTTGCCCCGGACATTACTAGTGGCCGCCACTAAACTCTGCCGCACATTAAGCCACAACAACACAACAAAATATATGAAAGAACTCGTCCGCAGATTGTGTGTAGTGGCTCAATGTGCGGCGGCTCTAAAAGTGAAAAGGACAGTCCTATGTCTCGCGACTCCGTCGTGGCAATCGACCCGCAGCGTCCCATATTATAATTTGATTTGGCCAAACTGGGGCGGAAGGACGTAAAGTCCGTGGTATCACAACGATTTGGAGTCCGGCTCGAGTTCCTTCAGAGCACACAGTCCACTTCCACGTAATTCTAATGAACACAGTTCACTTTGTGCTTAGTTTCAACTACACGTCCGGTTCGTTGCATCACGGGGGACGAGAGCACCACACTCCACTCCACCACACTCTTCAATATCAGACGCAGAATCGGCGTAACCGACCTATTTGTATTCTGTGTCTGTTTAATACCGCACAAACTGTAACTACGACAGTGTAGGCCACTTTTGAATCACACGAATTTTAATCGTCCGAGGCAAAGCCAACCAGGACAACTCATTCATAGATGACTCGGAGTCATGGCATTGGCGATTGTGGTCCGATTATGCGGTTCAAGCTGCGATTATGCAAAGTCTCTGATTCTCCAACTCTGGCTGCGATTTTGCGACTAAAATCTGCGATTATAGTCTGCAACTGTGCGACTAAAGTCTGCGATTGTATAATCGCGGCGCTCACAGCACGGCGCAAGGGTGGTGCGACAGTCTTCATTCGGACTCATCGTCGTTTTCGTCGTCAAAGCCTGAAAGGTCAGCCGACTCCAAGTAGCCATTTTGGACCTGAAATAAAAATAAAAAAGGTAAAATGAGATATCCTTGATGATGATATCCTTGTTACACTAATGTTGTATGTTATACAACATTTTACAACCTCGATGTGGCAGCACCTTTACACACTTTCATAAATTGGCTTTCCTTTTGCGCGAAATTCCCCCTTTCCTAGGATAAACTTCTATAAACTGGAATAATTTGTGAAATTAGTTTGTCACGTGATGCTTTAGGAAAACGATTATTCTCAAATTATTCTAAAGGCGTTTTGTATGGTCATCAATGAGCAAGACCACCTTGAGCAAGTACTACTTAGTTACTATGAGTAATTAAAATGAGATTATTATTTAAACGACTGTAGTCCAGCAGCAAGGAACGCGGCTTTCAATTTCGAGGTCGTGGATACAAACCGCGGCCGGGGGCGGGTTTATTCAAAAACTTATGTACGAAATATCAGTGGCTTTTCAGTGAATGAAAACATCGTGAGGAAACGAGTCTAAGTCTAGACGCCCCTGGGATGGGAGGTCAGATGATAGTTGTATTTTGTATCGTCCAATATATATTAGTGTATCATATCTTTGTATATAAGTAATAATATGTAATTATATACAGGCTGTTTTTTTAACCGTGTACATTACAAAGAACTAAAAACTTTTTTGGATGCATTCATTATTGTTTTATTGATTTTTCAGACTTAATTACTTTTTATTACTAAAAACTTAACTATTTTTTTTTTCACAAATGATTATTACATTTTGAATACTTTCGTGTGGGCTTCGGCTCTAAGACGGCTAAAAAAACACGTTGTATATGTAGAATTATGTTTTAATAAGGCTGTACTACGCTCTGAATGTTCTCTCTCTCATTGATCATTTACTCTGCACCAATTTTAAGTGTCTCTGTTTAGCCTTATGGTTGACTGGTAGAGAATGCAATTTGGCATTAAGTCCGCCATTTGTACATTATTTTAGTTTTGTGCAATAAAGTTTAAATAACAAATAAACAAACTACTGTCTAAATCTTGGGATTAGGTGTGTGAAGAGAATAGTAAAGTGTACCGTACCGAAGCCGCGTACTTACCGCATACTCGAGCACGGCGAGGTGGCAGAAGACGTACTGGTCGGGCATCTGTATGGAGTGCGCGCGCTGCGCCCGCACGCGCTCCACCGTGCCGCGCACGTCCACCGCGCGCTCGGCCGCCAGCCGCAGCGCGCAGATGTCGAGCGTCAGGAACGTGCCTGGGGGGGGGGGGGGGGCACGTGTCAGATCCGCCCACAGAATAACAAATCATGACGAATATTACGTACTCATTTTGCTAAAGTAAGGCAAACATTTCCGAGCATATAGGAGAAAAAAGAACTATAAATAGGTATCCCAAAAAAAACGTTACCGCGCAGGCACCTCAGCGGGTAGTAAGGTTAGCGCACGGCACGCCTCCCCCTCCCCCGCCCCGCTCCGCGCGGTACTACAGCACCTCACTACCAGTCCCGGTACAGACAGTTACCGGGATAACCCACTCAGACACTCACTCCACACTAGATTTGCTTAGACAAGAATTTAAATGTAACTTTTAGACATGATTAAATCCTACACCGCCTCGAGGCGCCCGCGCGCCTCGGGTGCCCGCGTATATTTTCGGCAGTCGGGTAGCCTCAGAGCGGAGACTACCCACAGGCCAGCCAAGACCAGCAGCCACAGCCCTTAAGGCTGCTGCAAACGAACCGGTCCAAAAAAACACGCTGTACGGATAATTCTTTTGGGATAGACAATTTATAATTTATAAAATACCTACCAGTACTTTTTTCAAAAATGGAGTCTATTTATACTATGTTTGGAGAGCGAGACTTCTCAACACAGGTACATATAAACCTAATGAGAGGCCTCAACCTGGCGCTGTCTGTAAACCACTGTGTTTTAAATCGATGAAATATTTTGTATTTATATTAGTGATACCAAATGCCTACAAAAAATTTGGACACTCATTAAAAATTCACTCTGTATAACAAGATTTTATTAGAAGCAATTTGTAACCAAGTCATAAGTAAACTAAGTCTTAAATATCGATAGGCCAAATCATACCCACATGCCTATTCCGTTATAGCCAAGTAGTTGTATCATTATACGCATTTTGCAGTACATGCGACTTTTTGGTTTCAAACGGTCGTATCTCCATAGTTTTGAAAACACTGCCATCTGGCGTCGAGTAGCCGAACCACCACGTCTCTTGCAAGTGTTGCAACGCATATGGTTTAGGACGTAAGAAATATTTACTTGGCACTCTAAATTAGACCGTAAGCAGTAGTGGTTAAAGTACCTTTTGCATGTAAAATTTGCTATCGTTAACAACTTATTGCCATCGTAAGTTTTAATAAATCGAATGCGTATTGCAATGGTGTGTTCGAGTATTTATTGAAGTGTGGTTGTGTGCGTACGGCGACAGTGATTCTCTAAGAAAATCGGTTGAATGCGACTTTCAATGGTTTGTTATTCCGTGGACATAATGCACTCCGGGAACCCTCATTCTTGGGCGTCAAGATGGAAGTCGTTTCAGGGAATTCGGGGGCTCCAGTACGGGGCCTAAAACAATTAAAATGGTATATACCTGTGCGACCAATCCCAGCTGAGCAGTGGACCACTATCGGCGGCCCTCTACTGTGTCCCGCCCACGCGTCTCCTAGCCTGGAATAAAAGGTTAGTTCGATACATTTAAGGTCACGATTTACAGCGGCGGCAGCGTAGGATGTGCGACATACACGCCACTTGGAGTCCAATATCACACTCACACGAGCTGTTATGTTTCTGCCGTGGTTGAAAAATAGACGTTCACAAAGTTCATCTTATGGTTTCAACTGTAACCATTAAGTTTTAGGACATAGGGATGAATCAAGATCCAGTACCAGCGGCTTGTTTCCGGCGTTACTGCCGGCTCGTGAGTGAGGTACAGATAACACTCACATATTTTACAGTCTTAAGATATATCATAACAGAGGGAAAATTTATCTGATAAGTTCTACTCCTCCGTGTACTGCACGAAAAGGTGACGGCTTGGAAACGATTTCGAGCACAATCCAGCCACTAAAACGCAACAACTCCGCCGCATATCTGAGTGCACTGAGTCACTAGTGGCCGTCAAACCGCTCCTAAACCACTAGTGGCGAGCGGGAACTACTCTCGCAGCTTGTGGCGGCCAGCAGTGGGTCAATGTGCAACGCATGTAAAGGCAGGTACTCGCTCTGCCCTGGCCTGCGCCGGGACTGCTCCGTCTACAACACACATCTGCGGCGGGTACTCACTCTGCCCTGGCCTGCGCCGGGACTGCTCCGTCTACAACACACATCTGCGGCGGGTACTCACTCTGCCCTGGCCTGCGCCGGGACTGCTCCGTCTACAACACACATCTGCGGCGGGTACTCACTCTGCCCTGGCCTGCGCCGGGACTGCTCCGTCTACAACACACATCTGCGGCGGGTACTCACTCTGCCCTGGCCTGCGCCGGGACTGCTCCGTCTACAACACACATCTGCGGCGGGTACTCACTCTGCCCTGGCCTGCGCCGGGACTGCTCCGTCTACAACACACATCTGCGGCGGGTACTCACTCTGCCCTGGCCTGCGCCGGGACTGCTCCGTCTACAACACACATCTGCGGCGGGTACTCACTCTGCCCTGGCCTGCGCCGGGACTGCTCCGTCTACAACACACATCTGCGGCGGGTACTCACTCTGCCCTGGCCTGCGCCGGGACTGCTCCGTCTACAACACACATCTGCGGCGGGTACTCACTCTGCCCTGGCCTGCGCCGGGACTGCTCCGTCTACAACACACATCTGCGGCGGGTACTCACTCTGCCCTGGCCTGCGCCGGGACTGCTCCGTCTACAACACACATCTGCGGCGGGTACTCACTCTGCCCTGGCCTGCGCCGGGACTGCTCCGTCTACAACACACATCTGCGGCGGGTACTCACTCTGCCCTGGCCTGCGCCGGGACTGCTCCGTCTACAACACACATCTGCGGCGGGTACTCACTCTGCCCTGGCCTGCGCCGGGACTGCTCCGTCTACAACACACATCTGCGGCGGGTACTCACTCTGCCCTGGCCTGCGCCGGGACTGCTCCGTCTACAACACACATCTGCGGCGGGTACTCACTCTGCCCTGGCCTGCGCCGGGACTGCTCCGTCTACAACACACATCTGCGGCGGGTACTCACTCTGCCCTGGCCTGCGCCGGGACTGCTCCGTCTACAACACACATCTGCGGCGGGTACTCACTCTGCCCTGGCCTGCGCCGGGACTGCTCCGTCTACAACACACATCTGCGGCGGGTACTCACTCTGCCCTGGCCTGCGCCGGGACTGCTCCGTCTACAACACACATCTGCGGCGGGTACTCACTCTGCCCTGGCCTGCGCCGGGACTGCTCCGTCTACAACACACATCTGCGGCGGGTACTCACTCTGCCCTGGCCTGCGCCGGGACTGCTCCGTCTACAACACACATCTGCGGCGGGTACTCACTCTGCCCTGGCCTGCGCCGGGACTGCTCCGTCTACAACACACATCTGCGGCGGGTACTCACTCTGCCCTGGCCTGCGCCGGGACTGCTCCGTCTACAACACACATCTGCGGCGGGTACTCACTCTGCCCTGGCCTGCGCCGGGACTGCTCCGTCTACAACACACATCTGCGGCGGGTACTCACTCTGCCCTGGCCTGCGCCGGGATTGCTCCGTCTACAACACACATCTGCGGCGGGTACTCACTCTGCCCTGGCCTGCGCCGGGACTGCTCCGTCTACAACACACATCTGCGGCGGGTACTCACTCTGCCCTGGCCTGCGCCGGGACTGCTCCGTCTACAACACACATCTGCGGCGGGTACTCACTCTGCCCTGGCCTGCGCCGGGATTGCTCCGTCTACAACACACATCTGCGGCGGGTACTCACTCTGCCCTGGCCTGCGCCGGGACTGCTCCGTCTACAACACACATCTGCGGCGGGTACTCACTCTGCCCTGGCCTGCGCCGGGACTGCTCCGTCTACAACACACATCTGCGGCGGGTACTCACTCTGCCCTGGCCTGCGCCTGCGCGCGGCGCGCGAGCTGCAGGAAGCGCAGCACCGGCGCCGCGCGCCCGCCGCCCGGCACGCCGTAGTCCGGCCAGCGCGTGTACTGCCCGTGCCACACGCGCCGGGACTGCTCCGTCTACAACACACATCTGCGGCGGGTACTCACTCTGCCCTGGCCTGCGCCTGCGCGCGGCGCGCGAGCTGCAGGAAGCGCAGCACCGGCGCCGCGCGCCCGCCGCCCGGCACGCCGTAGTCCGGCCAGCGCGTGTACTGCCCGTGCCACACGCGCCGGGACTGCTCCGTCTACAACACACATCTGCGGCGGGTACTCACTCTGCCCTGGCCTGCGCCGGGATTGCTCCGTCTACAACACACATCTGCGGCGGGTACTCACTCTGCCCTGGCCTGCGCCGGGACTGCTCCGTCTACAACACACATCTGCGGCGGGTACTCACTCTGCCCTGGCCTGCGCCGGGACTGCTCCGTCTACAACACACATCTGCGGCGGGTACTCACTCTGCCCTGGCCTGCGCCTGCGCGCGGCGCGCGAGCTGCAGGAAGCGCAGCACCGGCGCCGCGCGCCCGCCGCCCGGCACGCCGTAGTCCGGCCAGCGCGTGTACTGCCCGTGCCACACGCGCCGGGACTGCTCCGTCTACAACACAAACACATATATTACTTATTTCATATTTCGAAAACCAACAGCTACAGAAACACATTGATTATATATATAAAATACAAGTTATTTATTACTGTGAAGTATAATTTTTATTTCATAGGCTAAGTTTTGTGATATGTCATCGCACGTAGCACGTAGAGCCCGGAGCTCTGTTCACGTGAGTCGACTTGCAAAAGTGCCTGCTCGACGGCTGTACACCAACTCACCCTTAGATCAGTGAGCACGAGATGCGTGATTGTGTAGTCGTCCTCCTGCTCCACGGCCTCGGCGTGCAGCGCGAGCCCGCCGTGCACGGCGCGCGCGTCCTGCGCGGCCGGGAAGTACTGCCCGCACTTGACGCGGCCGCGCTCCACGGCCCGCGTCGTCATCACGATCACGAGCGTGTTTTGCTCCCAGACCATGCGCCAGAAGTCGCCGAACGTTTTGGGGAGGGGGCCTGCCAACAAAAGATCATATATGTTAACACATTATGTTAAATGCCAATACGGTATTTTAGGGCTCGTATATCGAATGTAACAAAGGTCACAGACAGACAAGCAACTACGGAACCCCACACTGTGCGTGGTCCGACACGCACTGGGCCGGTCTTTTTAAACATCGCACGACGTAAAAATAACTGTCTCTTATCACTTTCATTGCCAGGAACCCGCCTAGCGGGCGCCTACGCCGCGCCGTAGTGGCTTTCCGCTACATGCGAGCCACGGAATCGGCTACGAGCGAGCGTAGCGCGTAGCGAATCTTGGCAGTGAATGTGTGAAAAGGACCAATGTCCTTTTCACACATTTGAGAAGACACAAAATGCCGCAGGAAATGTCTTACCCGAATAACCGCTTCTAGACGGATAATCCAGTAATTGGCATTGTGACACGTTCTTCCCTCTGAACAACGGCCAAAAATTCCGTCCAGACCCTTATTCCCTGCTAATCCAATTGGACGCTACGTCCAACACAGCCTAGTATAGGTAATTGTGATGGAGAGAAAGGCTGTGCCAATCTAATTAAGACATTTTTATATCCAAAAGGGTACCCTAATAAGATATCGTATTTTATTCAGAACGTTACGACCCTGATCCTAAACATCTCCCTAAAGTTAGTAACCTAATCAAAACAGACCTACACATTAAACGGGTAAGGGCAAACATAAAACTAATAACGTATTCAAATAATAGCATGTGTGTTTAGGCGAGTAATAATTCTGTTTTGCATGGTTCACTTGGGTTGTTGTAGACGTAATGGCTATTGGAAAACTATTAGCGGCTACATTATATGCACTTGCGGCGTTTACTATGTTTTTACGACTAGCTACAATTGTACATAAAATAGAATGTATTTTGTATTCATATGATTATGCTTTTGCGCACTATTCCACCGGAATAAGATGGAAAATATACGCGCGGACTATTGATGATCTTTGACGTAACCTGTACTCAAGGCCTTTGATTTACATTTTGTATTCTAAGTGAGATATTCTAAAGACCATGATAAACATGTGGTATTGTTTATTATTTGCCAAGTACTACTTTGAGTATAATAACGTACCTATGTCTATTTGACATGCAGCAGGCATTATAAAGGTATAATCTTTTGTTTTACGCCAAATCAACTCTATTCTGTTGTTTGTTATGAAAGTGGATGACAACCAGCAGAATTTCTTTTTTCTGTATAGGAACAGTGGCATAAGTAAACGAGAAATATCTCTATTATTTCAAAAGAATAATTCAATGCCCACATGCAATCATTATACTACGCGTCACGTAATCACTACGATTCAATTCCAAGAAGCGGAAATTCTTGGAAAATCCATTTTCCCTAGTCTCAAGCGAGTAATTCGCTCATTCGTTAAACTGGTCCATCAATCACAACTGACGGTTCCCAGCCGATGGCCGTGAGCCAAGCCGGGTCGCCGTTCCTGCCAATACGGTGATTTTCCATGGGTGTCTATCATTTTATCGAAATGCATAACGTCGATTTACATGCCGCCGAAAACTTTTCCACGAATAGCATTACGTTGTTTTTCCTAATCACGTAATCATCAATTCACTGTATTTTATTTAATCGAACAACTTTTCATCGTTAATCATTTCGAATTCGTCTCAACTCGTAGCGTAACGATTCACCGAATTTACTTTTCATAGAATAGTATTAATTTATCGAAACACGGTTCACTGTTGGTACGTTCCATATATTTTTATTTTATTTATTTATTCATTTAATGGAGAAACAAACAGTCGTTTACAGAAATTAATTCTTAAACTATTGCTTACATCTTAGACCTGGAGTTTCCTTATTTTATAAGTATTTAAGCATATTACCAACATACATTATCAACAAACTTAAGTATACAGCTTCATGATAGTAAAATGACTTTAAAGTTTAACTTGCTATTGTAACTAAACAAATTGTAATATTTCATATGACAACAGTTAACAATAAAATTGTGTAGTATATGTACATAACAGTCAAGTGATCCATCATATGTAGATCATTGTTACTGAAAAGCATGTTTTATTAACTTAATAGAACAATTAAACAGATCAATATCTTTAAGTCTTTCATCCTGGTTAAACAGTTTACATGCACGTCTTATAAACAGCATATTTTGTGCCTAACAAGTTCGATTGCGGGGAATCGAAAATAAGAATTTCTTTTGACATTGGCGCTGACGTCTACAAGGTACTCTTAAATTTATTTCATGTAATAGTGAGGGGACATCCAACATATTAGATATGATTTTGTATAATAAAAAGGAATCTACACAATCTCTGCGGGCACGGAGTGTTTGTAATTTATGGTGAGTTAGTGAATCAGTGTAACTAGTGTACTCATAGCCAGTTCTAAAATTAAGGGCTTTAACAAAAAATTTTTGTATCCTTTCCACTCTCTCGATGTGAATATTATGATAGGGTTTCCAAACTGCACAAGCGAATTCGAGATTACTGCGAACAAAACTATTATACAGAATTTTATAAGTGAAAGGATTTTTGAAAGCTTTTCCTACACGTAGAATGAAGCCCAGTTGTTTGTATCCTTTTTTTATTATTAAGTCCAAATGAGGTTTGAAAGAAAGTTCCGAGTCCATTAGCACACCAAGATCGCGTAGTTGTGTTACCCTATTTAGTTGATTATTACCTAGGCTGTAATTAAAGTTAATTTTATGTTTTTTCTTAGAGAAATTTATTATGAAACATTTATCTAGATTTAAAAATAATTTATTGTCTTTACAGTATGTCTCAAAATGTATTAAATCCTATTGCAACATATTACAATCGTCAATTGAATTTATTGTTTTGAAATTTTTTGTATCATCTGCATAGAGTTTTTAATATATTTGCCTATGTCATTAATAAAAAGTGTAAACAACAAGGGCCCAAATGCGATCCCTGTGGTACACCGGAACTAATGGACCTCCATTGTGAGGAGTAACCAGACAAGACAACACATTGACTCCGATTCTCAATGTATGATTTAATCCATCGGAACAAATCACCGTGTATACCGAGGTGCCAAAGTTTGAGGAGAAGCGTATTATGACAGATTTTATCGAAAGCTTTGGCGAAATCGGTATACACGGCCTCCACACTAGACCCTTTATCCATTGCATTGAGAATCTCATTACTGAAAGTTAATAGGTTGGTATCCACAGAGCGACCATTAAAGAACACATGCTGGTGCGGGCTGATGTGTTGTTTAACTAATTGGGATAGTTGCTCTGTAACAATTTTTTCAAAAATCTTGTTGAATTGACACAATTTTGAGATCGGCCTGAATTGTTCAATGTTATTACTAACTATTCCCTTGGGGATAGGAGTGATGAAAGCTTTTTTCCATATTTCGGGAACATGACCAGATTTGATTGACTGCTGGAACAGCATTCTAAGCGGGGTTGCTAAGTTTGATGAACATTTTTTAATTAAGATCGGATGAATACCATCTGGGCCAGCCCCCTTATGGACATTTATTGAATTTAGCAGCTTGAGGACAATGGTACGGTTAATTACTATAGTATTTATGTCGATTAAGGGTTCACAAGGTGATGTTAAATTGTTATAGTCAATGAGAGAATTGTCAGATTTCTCGAAAACTGAGTTAAAATGATGATTAAAGAGGTTACAAATTTCTTCCCCATCGGAAGTGACATGACCTTTATAGCTCATGGTCTGTGGTAAGTTTTTTTTGAATTTATTGATTTTATGTAAGACCAAAAATAATTTGGACATGATTTTATTTTTTGTTTCGCGTAAGTTATGTAACTATTATAGCACTGTGTTTCCATTTTTTCTGCACGTCTTCTTAATAATTTAAATGTATCATAGTCAAGAGGGTTATTATACTTTTTCCATAACCTATGGAACTTACGTTTCTCATTGAGTACCCTTCTCAGTGGTCGAGTGTACCACACAGGGACAGATGCAGATGCATAGACCTTACGTCTCGGGATGTAATCACTAATCACCTCATTTAATAGATTGTAGAATTTTGTGATGCAAGTCGGGAGGTCACAATTTTCAAAAAAATGAATACCAATTTATTCCAGATAATTCTAAATTTATCATATTATAGTCAACAGAATTAAAATTATAAATTAAATTAGGGGCTGGTTTAAGGGATGGTTCGAAATTTAAGTCTATATCTACAATGAGAGATTTATGGTGAACGTCTTCCGGCGTTAGCGGGTAATCACAAGCAGTCACAGTACATTCAGCATTACACATTATTAAATCAAGGACTCGTTTGTTTAGGTTATAAATATAATTATAATTATATATAATATAAATATTTTTGCCTAAATAAGTAAATAATATAAAAAGAAACGGTTCTGGCCCTTTTCCATCGTTCCAGGAACTTTCCGTTGGAGGTTAGTTCCGTCTCTTGCACCCTTCGCATCTCTGTTTGGCTCTATGGTGGACTGGTAGAGAATACCTTGGCATTAAGTTCGCCCTTTTAGCGGTGACACGCGGCAACTAATTGCAACGCTACGATACAAATGCGACACAGTATCGATACAGGTGATTTGGACTCATGATCTGTGATGATCTGTGTGTGTGTCTAGGCGTTAGTAGTTATTGCTGTAAAAAGTCGCCATTTGTAATCTACTCGCTCTTTGTTTGCGCAATAAAGTTTAAATAAATAAGGAGGTTGGAGTTATGTTACGAAGAAACTGATGGCGTGTAGGGAAGAACAAAGATCGTGTTTTTGTGATACGGAAAATACCAAGGTACTTGAATTGTCAATAAAGTGTTTAATGAGCTATTGTTAAAACTAACGCAACGATTTTCTTCCGCATTAAATAACGAAATAATTGAATGAGTCCTAGGAAGAAGTGACGAATTACGATTGAGATTTATTAAGAATGAGACAAGTTACAGAATTAGACTTAGGAAGATTAAGACATATAGCGAACAAGACGAATAAAGAATGTGTGACGAATCCAGAATGACACGACATACGAATTGAACGAAAAACGAATGGGGGGAATAACGCTGATACCTCCGTATCTTAGTATTCATATGTTTGTATCGCATTTCGCCGTCCATGGTAATACCAAGATTTTTCACATTATCCACTAGGGGAAGCTGCTCAGATCTTAGGTTTACTGTGGGGTTTTGATCAATTATTGCCAAACGCTATGTTTTGCTTCCCATGACAATAAACTGGGATTTTGAGGGGCTCAAAACAAGGTTATTCCTAACCGACCAGTCTGCAACAGCGGTCATGTCTTGTGGTGCAAACGAGCGATAAAGCTGCGTGTCATCCGCGTATAGGTGCACATTACAGTGTTTTAGCTTCGTAACTAGGTCTGCCGTGTATAAAATAAATAGTATCGGATTTTTCAAAGGTAAGAACATAAAATGTAAATAAAGTTTTTTTTTTAAATGTAATATTGAACAGTGTAGTTACTCAAGGTACATTAAATTAACTACTACGATTACCGATCGCAGTGCGTGATTGGAACTTTCAACTTTGTAAATAAGGAGAATTTGATATTCGGAGTACTGTTTTTCGGGCTAATGACACTTCGCGCTTCTGACTGTTCGGAATTATAAAAATCGGAAAAACAAAGTATCGACATTACTTATGAAATTCGGTAAAACTAAATTCGTGTTTTTTAGTAATCGTAATTATAAGTCTTAGGAATTATGAATTTCGGAGTTTTGAAAATCGGAATTAGCAAATTCGGAATTAAATATTTCGGAGTATTTGGGTGTTCCCGATGTAAATATCAAAATAAGTAGTACAATTTAGCAATGGGCTTCTCTCAAGACAGGGAAACCCGTTATGGACACCTCCGCGCCACGGGGATAGCGCGGAGGAAATGTCGGACTCGCCCCGACTACAAACCCCCCGATGGTCCTCTTCAATGCATTACGTGCGGCTCTGGAATTTTCCTACGGAACGCACCAGTACCGCCCTAGCGTCACGCCTCTGTGGGTCCTACCCTACATTTTTATCGACGATCGCAGGCCCCAACTGCTACCTCGAGGGTCCCATGTAGGCGCCTAGTAGGGAACAGCGTAGACATATTCTACTGCCCGGGCTACAGGGCGCATTATACGGTGATGATGGATGACTCTGTGTCGGAAGGCGCGGCGTGGGTAGGCCCCTCACAAGGTTGACTGATGACCTGGTAAAGGTTGCGGGAGTCCGCTGGATGCGGGTGGCGTAGGACCGGTCAATTTGCCACTCTTTGGGGGAGGCCCATGTCCAGCAGGGGACGTCTCGCGGCTGATTTGATGATGATGGATGATTTGGAATTGGACTCACCCTGCGTGCATATGAACGCGTTCTTCTGCTTGTACCCGTCGACGTAGTTGGCGTTGATGTAGTCGGTGGTGGGGTCGTCCGGGTCGGTCTGCGAGAGCAGGACGCGCGAGTGGTCGAAACAGAGCACGTCCGTGTAGCGGTTCTTGGCTAGATTACTCGGCAATCTGGAAAATATACACGTATTTAATGATTTTCGCCGAATTAACACATTCACTGCCAACCATTTCGTAGCCCTACGCTCGTAGCCGATAACAAGCTTTTATAGACCAACTAGAAAAAAATGTACGTCAAAATAATCTTAGACAAAATATACCGCAGCTAGCCACGTTCAAGCAACCTAAAACTGTTAATGTGCACGGTAAAAGAAACGTTAGATATCTACTGCCTCATATAATAAATCAACTACCTAAAGAACTCCAGCATAGATATTTAAACAGCTACAAGTCGGTTGTCTATTGTTTGCCCGACATTCATATACTATAATAATCATTTGCCCGAACTTCGCTTGCCCGAATTTCATTTGCCCGAATGTTTCGTTTACCATATTAGTTAATTAACATACTCTTGTTTACCCGAATATTGGATGTCATAAATTCATAATGATACGAATGCCATACGTATTGTTTTCCAGATTATTGTTTGCAATAATATTATTTAATAGAATATTTAAACGCCATACTAAACATGCATTCGGATTCATCTTTGTTAATTAGCTAGTTTTTCCGCTCTTTTATTAAAAAAAAACCCTCGAAGACGAAAGCGGGAGCAAAGCTCCCCCTTCTGTCTTCTAACCTATCCGCGATCCGAGTCGGATTTGCCACTAAGCCCCTGTTCCCAACTGCCTACGATACACCACTATCTTGGCATTGGGTAATCTCAGAGAAAAGTTTATTTTTACTTAGTGGCAAAACCGACTCGGATCGCCAATAGGTTCGAGGTATTTTTTTTAAAAATATTAGACACTGCAATACGAACCCACTTTATCACATAAGAATATTATGGATGTTGAGATGGATGGCAAATAACATTATGGCATGTGATAGATATGGATTACAATGATTATGGAAAGTGAGATTATTGATATTGATATCATGGAAAACAAAGATACTGGCATATAATTATTATGGTAAACAATGAGTATGGCATACAAAATTATAGAAAACAACATTATGGCAGTTGTATATTATGGCAGATGAAATTCGGGCAAATGAAATTCTGGCAAGCAAGCGTATACCCTACAAGTCGATACCGTCCATTAAAAGATATTTCACGTTAACTAAACCGAACACGTGTGTATTATAATTGTAACTACTTAGTTAAGTAAATTTTGTAAATATAATATATAGTAGCCATAAGCGAACTACTCATCAGCATATAAACCCCCTGAGGTTTCCGCTGGTGTAAAATGTGGTACCACTACTGTTTTTTAATACTTTGCCAAATAAATTAAAAAAAAAGCAAAAAACTTAAGTAGAGGAAAGCGCCTACGAGCGGATTCCTGACATTGAAATTGTTAAACATGGGATAAAAACACCTTTTTGGAAATTTCAGGTGTATGTGAAATCGAGAGGTGAAGGCTCTCTCATTCCCTGTCCTCTATGACTAAAGATCTGTGCAAAACAATGGAAAGTACGAATACAGCATAGGAACTATTCAGAACAACAATATAGTTAGGCCAAGGCGCTCGCCATGGTATACTCTTGCTTGCCAGAACTTCATTTGCCCGAATTTTATCTGCCGTAATATACAACTGCCATAATGTTGTTTTCTATAATTTTGTATGCCATACTCATTGTTTACCATAATAATTATATGCCAGAATCTTTGTTTTCCATAATATCAATATCAATAATCTTATTTTCCATAATCATTGTAATCCATAACTATCACATGCCATAATGTCATTTGTCATCCATCTCAACATCCATAATAAATAAATAATAAATAAATAATAATAAATATAAGGGGACAATCTTACACAAATCGACTTAGTCCCATAGTAAGCTCAGTAAGGCTTGTGTTATAGGTACTAGACGACGATATATATAATAGATATAAATACTTAAATACATAGAAAACATCCATGACTCAGAAACAAATATTCATGCTCATCACACAAATATTTGCCCTTACCGGGATTCGAACCCAGGACCTCCAGCGTCGTAGGCAGCGTCACTACCCACTAGGCTAACCGATCGTCAAATATCGGTCGGTAATATTCTTATGTGATAAAGTGGGTACGTATTGCAGTGTCTAATATTTAAAAAAAATACCTCGAACCTATCCGCCATCCGAGTCGGTTTTGCCACTAAGTAAAAATGAACTTTTCTCTGAGATTACCTAATGCCAAGATAGTGTTGTATCGTAGGCAGTAGGGAACAGGGGCTTAGTAGCAAAACCGACTCGAATCGCGGATAGGTTAGAAGACGGAAGCGGGAGCTTTGCTCCCGCTTTCGTCTTCGAACTTATTTTTTTTATAAAAGAGCGGAAAAACCAGCAAATTAACAAAGATGAATCCGAATGCATGTTTTGTATGGCGTTCAAATATTCTATTAAATAATATTATTGCAAACAATAATCTGGCAAACAATACGTATGGCATTCGTATCATTATGACATGCAATATTCGGGTAAACAAGAGTATGTCAATTAAGTATTATGGTAAACGAAACATTCGGGCAAATGGAATTCGGGCAAGCGAAGTTCGGGCAAATGATTATTATAGTATATAAATGTCGGGCAAACAATAGACAACCCCTCGCCATACAACAACGTTAGAATGTCCATCCGTCTATAGTCTGTGGACGTGTACTTTAACTCAAGCTTGCGGCTCCTCGTGCGACAGGCAGTGTACTCACTTGGCGTGCAGGAAGGTGCCGGGCGGGGGCCGCGCGCGGATCTCCTCGTACTCGGCGTGCAGGCCGCGCCGGCCGAGCGCGCGCACCCGCGCCAGCAGCGCCGGCTCCTCGTGCGACAGGCAGTGTACTCACTTGGCGTGCAGGAAGGTGCCGGGCGGGGGCCGCGCGCGGATCTCCTCGTACTCGGCGTGCAGGCCGCGCCGGCCGAGCGCGCGCACCCGCGCCAGCAGCGCCGGCTCCTCGTGCGACAGGCAGTGTACTCACTTGGCGTGCAGGAAGGTGCCGGGCGGGGGCCGCGCGCGGATCTCCTCGTACTCGGCGTGCAGGCCGCGCCGGCCGAGCGCGCGCACCCGCGCCAGCAGCGCCGGCTCCTCGTGCGACAGGCAGTGTACTCACTTGGCGTGCAGGAAGGTGCCGGGCGGGGGCCGCGCGCGGATCTCCTCGTACTCGGCGTGCAGGCCGCGCCGGCCGAGCGCGCGCACCCGCGCCAGCAGCGCCGGCTCCTCGTGCGACAGGCAGTGTACTCACTTGGCGTGCAGGAAGGTGCCGGGCGGGGGCCGCGCGCGGATCTCCTCGTACTCGGCGTGCAGGCCGCGCCGGCCGAGCGCGCGCACCCGCGCCAGCAGCGCCGGCTCCTCGTGCGACAGGCAGTGTACTCACTTGGCGTGCAGGAAGGTGCCGGGCGGGGGCCGCGCGCGGATCTCCTCGTACTCGGCGTGCAGGCCGCGCCGGCCGAGCGCGCGCACCCGCGCCAGCAGCGCCGGCTCCTCGTGCGACAGGCAGTGTACTCACTTGGCGTGCAGGAAGGTGCCGGGCGGGGGCCGCGCGCGGATCTCCTCGTACTCGGCGTGCAGGCCGCGCCGGCCGAGCGCGCGCACCCGCGCCAGCAGCGCCGGCTCCTCGTGCGACAGGCAGTGTACTCACTTGGCGTGCAGGAAGGTGCCGGGCGGGGGCCGCGCGCGGATCTCCTCGTACTCGGCGTGCAGGCCGCGCCGGCCGAGCGCGCGCACCCGCGCCAGCAGCGCCGGCTCCTCGTGCGACAGGCAGTGTACTCACTTGGCGTGCAGGAAGGTGCCGGGCGGGGGCCGCGCGCGGATCTCCTCGTACTCGGCGTGCAGGCCGCGCCGGCCGAGCGCGCGCACCCGCGCCAGCAGCGCCGGCTCCTCGTGCGACAGGCAGTGTACTCACTTGGCGTGCAGGAAGGTGCCGGGCGGGGGCCGCGCGCGGATCTCCTCGTACTCGGCGTGCAGGCCGCGCCGGCCGAGCGCGCGCACCCGCGCCAGCAGCGCCGGCTCCTCGTGCGACAGGCAGTGTACTCACTTGGCGTGCAGGAAGGTGCCGGGCGGGGGCCGCGCGCGGATCTCCTCGTACTCGGCGTGCAGGCCGCGCCGGCCGAGCGCGCGCACCCGCGCCAGCAGCGCCGGCTCCTCGTGCGACAGGCAGTGTACTCACTTGGCGTGCAGGAAGGTGCCGGGCGGGGGCCGCGCGCGGATCTCCTCGTACTCGGCGTGCAGGCCGCGCCGGCCGAGCGCGCGCACCCGCGCCAGCAGCGCCGGCTCCTCGTGCGACAGGCAGTGTACTCACTTGGCGTGCAGGAAGGTGCCGGGCGGGGGCCGCGCGCGGATCTCCTCGTACTCGGCGTGCAGGCCGCGCCGGCCGAGCGCGCGCACCCGCGCCAGCAGCGCCGCCGGGGTCTCGCCCGCGCCGCCGCCCCCGCACTCCTCGTCCGACAGGCCCGGCGACGCCTCTCCCGACGACCATGTTCCGCGCGCTAGGGAAACATACACGTTTATACTGATGCTATTATCGACCAAGCCCCAAGTTCACTTCTCCCATTTATTTCACGTCTAGTAAATTTTACTACTTATTATATTGACCATATAATCGCCCACTGATACCACGTGTGACCCGCAATCTTCCTAATATCGTCAACCTTTTTAGCTTTCACCTAGACGTGGCCACCCATCCGACATTTTGGTTCACCTGCCATCACTCTGGCTGGTAAAGTGTCCTGCCTAACTCCACTTGAGGTTGGTAATACGTGACAAATTTTATCGGACGCGGACCGTTTAGCTTGAATGGAAACAGCTTACAATAGAGGTATGTCTAGCGGAACACCAGACGCTAAGCGACTACAGAAGATGTTATAAGACCGAGCGAACCGAACGCAGCGTTTGCCGTACTGACGCGTAATTTCCGCAGCGTCGTAACGTAGAACTAAAGCCAGACATCTTTTGTTGCTCGAGCATTTTTTGCAAAGAAATCCTTTTAGTTTGACTAGCGCAGTTACAGCTAAATGAACTAATCGTAGTTTCCATTGAAGACTATTTATGAGCGAACGGCGCCGCCCACGTCCAGCGGACTTCACTTTAAGGCAAACTGGTTCGATATTCATCGCCATCTCTGTGACTAAGATTCCGTGAAAAATAACAAATACATGATTCACATGAAAAATACGATGTATAGCTATATATATACATTTTTGGAAGATCTTGTTTTAGAAGCGCCATCGCTATCTTTGCCTCTTGGAAACCTAAGGACGAATTAAAGAAAACCTGTTCACTGTAGAATTTCCCAGAATTATTATCTAATATTATTTGCGATAAATATAAGGGGCATTATTAAACAATAAATAACCTAGTTAAAATAACAGCAAACAAAACGAAAGGGTAGATACATTATTTCAAATCAATGTCTATTTTTACACCACTGACCGCGCGGCCGAACTAACCAATTCTATCTAAACCCAGGCTAAATGCTAGCTCAAGCTTCGACTGTTAATAATCTATTCTATTACCTACCCTATACGAGTAAGACACATTTTATTGATAAGTCTGGCCGACTTCACTCAATACTCACATGGAGGATTACTCCGCTTCTACCGACCTGCGGGCCACTGCACATATATATGTCATTGTGTGATAACAATAGTGTCCTGAGGTATTGAGTCGTAATTGAATATCGATTTCTCTACAATAATTTCGATATAGGTCACCATAGTCAAGCTCCGCTTGAGGGAAAGGTTTTCGTATAGTGACATGGTGACCTAAATTTCACTCATATGAGTCCCAGTGCTGGGCACCGGCCTCCTCCCATAAACTAGAGGGAATAGAGGTGTAGATACTAAATAAAATAAATAATAATGTCATATTTACTCGAAAAAGGATTAAAAATATAGTCCAATGGAGAAAAAATCAACGCAAGAGGTGAAATAATCACGAAGTTTCAAGTGTCCAAAGTTTTAAGAAGGGGTATGTTCTATCCCTTTTGCAAAACGGAACTTCATATGGAACGATGACGCTTGTAGAGTGTGACGTCACTAATAGACGGCAACGTGCCGTGCCCGTCGTATTCGGCGCCGCCGTCGACGCGGCAGTCTCGCGTAACGTGACGTCACACAC
Organism: Epinotia demarniana; assembly: GCA_945867215.1. Taxonomy (NCBI): domain Eukaryota; kingdom Metazoa; phylum Arthropoda; class Insecta; order Lepidoptera; family Tortricidae; genus Epinotia; species Epinotia demarniana. Next base: position 1,182,984 of record OX244273.1, on the reverse strand, counting down.
TGTTTTGCGTTTTCTCTCTCTAACAAGCAATATTAAAACGATTGTAGCTTCGTAATTCTTTGAGATATCTGAGTAGTATTTTCGTGACTAGGCGTGTTTTTTTGGCTTCTTTCTTTTGGAGTAAAAATAATTATCGAGTCTACACCCGTCTTGCTGGAGTCCGCACAATATATCAGTCCCGGTTGACCAGTTTACTGTTGACCGCCGCGGCCAGGCCGCGCCAATCTGTGAGAGGCTTTATACGGAATCCGCGCAGGCGCGGTTAGTATAGGCGGTAGGTAGACTGTCAGAAACAGGATTTTTAAGCACCGCTGACGTAACTACAAGTAATATACTCAGGGTGGATTTCAGAAAGTGAATAACCATACAAAATGAAAGTTCAAGATCTTCATTATGCTCCAAAATTAACCACAATATATCCAACAATTGGGAGGAAACCCTTAGAAGCTAAATTGGAACGAGACGTCAAACATTTTGATTTCTAACCTAATCTCATCTCATAACTACACTGCTTCAGGATACGACGACCACTTTAGCCTAAATAGTTGATAGTGACTGCCTATAAAGTAAGAGGGTTCGAATCCCGGTAAGGGCATTTATTTGTGTGATGAACACGAATATTTGTTCCCAAAATTTGCTTAGTTTGGGATTAAATCAATTTGTGGGGATACTGTTGTTTTACCAAATTTATTTTGGTCAAATTTCATTTCCCAAACAAATTATAGCAACTATTTTGTTTGCCAATGCAAACTTTGGCACAATTATAATACGAATATTTTCATTACGTCAAATTTTCATTCAGCAAAATATTATTACGAAAAATTACATTATGGCATGTGGTCGTTTAGCAAATGCTTTAATAAGGCAAAAAAACATTAGACAATAAACATTTCGTCAAGTTAATGTTATGGCAAACTATAAATAGACAAAAATCACGGGTTATGACATTTTACCAAAATACTATTAATAAAACGACATGGTCCCTTACATAAAAAATGCACGGTTAAGTAAGTCGGTAGGCAAAGGCGTTAAATTAGGTTAGGGCAGCCAAAAAAGGGGGGCTCGGGGGGCGAAGCCTCCTAGCAGTAAAAAAACAAGCAATCGTAACAATGGTATTATTTGGTAGGTTAGGTTAGGGTAAGCTTGTGTCCCTTAGAGCGGAAATAGGCACCCCGCGAAGCGGGGTGACGTCGACATGCTGGCGGTTAGGTTAGAATTGCGACCTCTACACAAATTAATTTTCCTTACCCACATAACAAAAAAAGTTGTTATTTTATTGTGTATCTTATACACCATTGAAATAAAGATGCAAATGATTTGTCATTGAAGAGTTCCTCTGCTGATTAACCGACGGAATAGAAATGGTCAATGAAATATTGACGATACAAACTGCCAACTAACATATTTGACTGAATGAAATTTGGTCAAAGTACCAGTTGGTAAACGCGGTATTGCCTAAACATGAATATGCCAACCATAAGGTTTGCGTAAGAATTATTTGTGTAGTGTTAATTTGGCAAATGAAATTCTACGAAAAATGTTTTGGGAAGTGATAATTTGTCAATTTTTTTTTGGTAAAACAAAGGTAACCCCAATTAGTGTAAGATTGCCCACTGATATTTATATATTGTTACAAAAACTTGTTTGGCTGACTGTACAACAAAAACTTTTAATAGAATATCATTACGCGAAACGACTTCGCAACTTTTTGGTCTCCACGTAATTCTAATAAACAGCAATGAAAGCTCAAAGAGAAAATGAATTGAAAGGGCCATTGTGTCAGGATACAATGGGTGTTTATTAATTGACAAAGTAAAGGGCACTCCGAATCCAAATGCACGCTTCCGTGGTCCCGTCTCGTACAATAATGGAAACTTACACGCCCGGCCGGCGATCGGGGCTGACAATCGTGCCAGGGACAATAATAGAAACGTTTTCCCCCCGAAGGGTAGAAAACGTATATTTAGGTTTCAGCCGTAGCTTGAACCACTTGAGATGACGTCTTATGAATTCCTCACTCACACTACTGTATTTTAGTGTATGTGTGTATAAACTAGCCGTCAAACCCTGTTGCTGTCTTGCTCACTCACAAAGCAGCGCGCGGGCAGCGGCGCGATGGTGACGCCGTGCCTGTCAGTACCTTGATGAATGAGCCGGCAAGGTCCATGAAGCGGTGGTTCAAGCTACGGCTGAAACCTAAATATACGTTTTCTACCCTTCGGGGGGAAAACGTTTCTATTTAGGTGTTCGAGCCTTCGCTTGAACCACTTGAGAAGTGTTTATATTCTGCCGGCGCTGCTTGTAAGTGCGTACTGTGACAATTTAGGATATATGTAAAATATTTGAGAATTAAATTAAATCATATTCATTGATTCATTTTCTTTTATTTCTTAACCAAGGTTGAGATCCATCATTCTTCTTAGGGATCAAAGTATAATGTACATTGCAAAAATTAAATTAGTATCACATTTGAATCACATTAATTATTAGAAACCAAGTTGCCCCTTCTGGCACCTACTTATTATAATATAGAAAAATCATCGCTTATTCTAACAGTCTGTTGATTGCGGTTTGGAGTGGTAGCCTCCCTGAAGTAATGCCTGAAGAAAGTGTTTCTAGATCGCCAATTTTCTTTCTTGAGGATTTCTTCAATATCATATCTATTACTTGACCAGTTCTCTGAAGCCACCACGGCCCTGAAACTTCCAGATGAAGATGACAAGCCAGCATCTCGGAAAAGGGTGCGAATCCATCCAGAGATTACAGCACGAGAAGCATTTTTGGCTGATCCTCTTGTAGTTATAAACAGGTTTGTTAGACTTTTACCGTGGCGTCGTTCCTGCGATAACGATATTGATTTTCTAATCCATGATGCTATATTCAGTCTTTCTTCGCCACTATCCGTATTATTCTTGAAAATCCAAGCCGACTGTCTGTATCGTCCCGAACCCGTTTTAGACCCAAACTCTGGCCAAAGTATGACTTGCTCTCCAGTATCGTGCAACGAACCCTCTTTAATGCTCAGTAAAGTAAGGTCGTGCACTCTTCTTCCGGTAGCTAGAAGAATTAAAGCACATGTGTGTCGAAATGTTTGAAATACACTTTTCTCATCCAAATTATATGATTTGAGGAACTGGAGTAGGTCGTCTATTTTCCAACTTAATGGCTTCTTGATTGGAGGGTTTTGAGAGTAGATGGCTTTAAGAACGTGCTTTACTAAAAAATGAGAGCTTAATTCGTTCGTTCGTAGAGGGTTGGCCAATGTAGCTATGACAGATTTATGAAGATATATTGTTCGGGGAGATAGCTTTACATTCTTATGGAGATGACAGAGATATTTTGCCAAATCAGTTGGTTCGGGATTGTCGGGAGCGATATAATTGGATGAGGCCCAACGTTTCCACCTCAACCAAACGGGTTTATACGTTTTAATTGTTGATTTCCGCCATGACGTTTCGATAAGATCCACATCTGGTCTTGTCCAAGTTTTCATTTGTTTAAGCCAGCCCGTACCTTCCAAACCAATAAAATCAATTCGTTTGTCTTCGGAGGAGGAAGGTTCGTCTGAAGGTCGATTAGGACTGACTGGAGATTCGGTATCGTTAGCGGTGGACACAGCGCTCGCCTCCTCAGGCTGGGTTCCCAGAATGCTCTCTTCCAGCTCGGTGCAACTATTAGGTAAGTACCTTCTGAGGTTTCCAGGTGACGGAGTACTTGAGGTATTATCGCCGGTGGAGGAAATATCCATCCCAGGCGGTATCGCCACTTTCTGCTGAATGCATCTGTGAACGAGCTGTTTGTATCCCTTGCATCCTCGCTTACATAGTCTCGTACAACTGCTGATCTTGCAGAGGCAAATAGGTCTATCACAGATGTACCTAATTTCTGGAATATCTTCGACGTGGCTTCCCGTTTGAGATGCCACTCCGGAAGATCTTTTTCTCGTGACAGACTGTCTGCAAGACCGTTGTATACTCCTGGTATGTATCGTGCTGTCAAGTAACAATGGTGACGATGACAGAATTCTAAGATCAGTGTCGCTGTCTCGAGTAGCCTTAAAGATCGTGTCCCTCCTTGTTTCATAATATAGGCCACTGTTGTGCGATTGTCCGTTTGTAGCATGATTGTTTTCTCCGTCAGAGAACCATTTATATTCACCAGGGCTTCGTGTAAAGCATAGAGTTCTTTTTGGTTGCTGTGCCACGATAGTTGATGTTTTGTCCACAACCCCCAAAGTTTTTTCCCGTTTACTACGGCTCCCCATCCGCGTATCGCAGCGTCTGTAGTTATGAAGACCGACGGTTCTGGTATGTGTATCGGTGAAACTTTTCGTATGTTGTTGCGCCACCATGCTAGATCTTTTAAGACGCTGTCTGAAATCGGCGTCTTCATGTGTGGTCGTGTATGCGGTAGGCGATTTGATTCGATTTGTAAAGACCGGCTGTGTAAGCGGCCTAAGGGCACCACGAATGAGTTGCCTCATTCGTGGTGCCCTTAGGCCGCGTTTAGCTTTCCTAAGACAACTTTTGCTTCGTGCCAGCTCCAGCGTCTTCTCTTGGCTAGAACATCCAATTCGTGCATCAGGCGTATGGTTTTTTCTTCTGAGAGTGACTTTATATTGTTTTTCGTATCCCATACTATCCCCAGGTATTCTATCTTTCTTTTGGGCACTGTAGACGATTTTTCTTGATTGATGTTCCAGCCGAGATGTCTTAGGTAGTCCATTACGTAAGTAAACTGACGTTCCAGGGTTACTGGGTCTGCGTGAGTCAACAAGAAGTCGTCCAAGTATATGATTACTCGAATGCCTTCGTGACGGAGTTTGTGGGCGATCCAGTTGGTGATTTTGGCAAACGCGGCTGGCGCGCTGGCTAGCCCGAAGGGTAGGCAAGTCATTTGATATACCTTTCCGTCGTAACTTAAGGACAGGTAGCGACGATGGCTCTGTGCTACTGGCACATGGAAATAAGCTTGGGATATGTCCAATTTCATCATATAGTCGTCTTTGTTGAGCAGTTGCGGGATCTTTAGGTGATTTACCAGACGAAATTTTGGAGTCAGGACATATCGGTTTAATCCTTTCAGGTTGAAGATTGGTCGGGAAGTTCCATCCGGTTTTTTCCTCAGGAACATTTCTGAGAGGTAACCGCTTTGATATTTGCTTCTTTCGATTGCTCCGGATGTTAAGAGTGACTTGATTTGCTTGGACATCTCTGGTGTTATTCGCGTTCTGAATTTTGAAATGTTCTTTATGGAGAATCTTCTGTTTGGCGGGATGGAATTGAAGGGAATTCTGTAATTGCTTATGAAATTCTGAATCAAATTGGGAGCTGTTTTCCAGTTTTGTGCGAATATTTTCAGACATCCTGCTCTGAAGTCATTTCCTTTTAGGTTTGAACCGCGGCTGGTGCTTGGTGGAGGTATTAATACGGGGTGCTCCGTTTGCGGGTTTTCGAAGGAAACCGCCATTTCCGTAATTGGTCTTTGGAGGCACTCGCGTACGGCCCCCTCTGCCTCTGATATCTCTACCGGTAAATGGCTTCTTTCTTTGATTTGAGGCAGGAAAAAGCTTGATCACATCCGTGTTGGCACAATCGTTTACCGCCTGACCTAGAGCGCTGTCAGAGAACAAGTGTGTCTCTGAAGGTGGGATGGTTTGCAGGATTTCGCTCAAGGTTTTATTTTTAGCCTTGTAAATATTTCTCCTTGCTTCGATTATTTCTGCTCTCCTACCACAGACATACTGAAGAAGGTCTTCAGAGTTTTTGCGAAATTTTGAATCAGTTGTCCAGAAAGTGTTACCTACTGCATCTTTGAAATCTTGTGGCAGTTGTTCGAAGAACTCTTTAAAGAATTTTCTCTGCTGAAGAAGGCCGTTAGTAATAGCGCCCAAGGTTAGGTCGACTTTTTCTAGAAGTGCAGCGTTTTTCCAAGGTGGTGTAACGCTGGCACTGAAAGTGAACAGGAGGCAGTGAACAGCCTCCTGTTCACTTTCAGTGCGCAAAAAGCAGGGGTCGCCTGAAACTGTTTTTGGATTTCTCCGTATCTGATGTTTCGCCATCACGGCTGTCCGAGACGCTGACATCTAACACCCTGATCTACCAGAAGTGGGTCAGCAGTCGCAATTTTGGGGTCAGACTCCCTTGTATTCGGACTGAAGTCGTATTCAACCTCTGAAGCTGACTGCAATGCGGTTAGCTCTTGTTGGGCTTGTACAATTTTGTTTTTGAGTTCCATTTCCCTGGAGCTAACCTTAGGTGGCGTCTTTGCCGGAGTCGGGTGTTGTAATCCTGGTGGGGTAGGCTGGAATAGCTCGTCATCTTGGTCTTCCCAGTCTTGAATGGAGTCGAATGACTCGTCCAAGGTCAAAGAGTTTTCCTCCTGGAGGGGAGGATTTCCTTGCGTAGATGACAGAGTGACTGCTGAGATGAGCTTTTCCATCTTTTTGTCCCCTTATATTTATTTCCATCTTATTATTTTGTTCTGCCTGGCTAGCCATCATTCTATTGAATAGCTCCATCTGTTGATTAAGGACGGAGGCGAGGAGGTGCTCGCTGCTTGTTTGTGTTCGTGGTCTCTTTGCCGGTGACGCACCTTCTGCTTGGTTCGGTGTATCACAACCCCTTGAGTTTAATGTTCTATAGGTATCCGGAGACGCTATGTGGCTCGTCGAGTCTTGTGTCTTCCCACTGAGCTCAACTGAAGCCTCCCGACGGTTTGTAAGTTTTGCTTTTATCGACCGTACAGCGTCCATGAATACCAGGTAAGGGCGTCCCGTGCCATGTATTTTCTCCATAATACTATGAGGAGCGTATATGAGAGCTCGTCCTAGTGGCCATAGGAGTATTTTCGCTCTAATGGTTCTGTACCTTCGTTCCGATAAGGAGCTGCATTCCGGTGCGAAAGCCTTGCCCAGTTCAACGGTTGGTATTGCGAACCTTAACTTTTTATCGATGTGTTGAGCGATTTCTTCGCCAAACAAATCAGTGTAGGAGAAGTTGTAGACTTCCCAGGATTTCCAGTCACTGGGGAAATTCCTCTCGATTGCTTCTGTGACAGCAAGAAACGCATCTTCGTCCCCTAGCGTGCCACCACGGGCAGCCAAGTCACCCATCGTTGTAAGGGCCATGTTCTGAAATCAGAGTAGGTACCCAGTTACGACGCGTTCCGTATTTAAGGTTATGTCGCTTAATTGAAACGACGTCGTTGTAATAAGTCGTTAAGATTGCGTCATATAGAGTGACGTTTGGTTTTGAGCGACGTCGTTTGACATAACGCGTCGTCTGTTTCAATACTACGTCGTATGACATTACGTCGTATGGTTTGGTACGACGTCGTCTGGTTTGATGCGATGTCGATTGACATTTTAAGGGTGGTGCTACGAGTGTAGCAATGTCGTTCATTGCGACTGGGTCTGATACGACAAGTGTGTCGTTTGATTGAGGCGACAGCGACGCTGAAACGCCAAATTCAAGTCGGACATGAGCCGATTTTCAAGTACGTGCAAAGGTACGTACGTCATCGCTGGTCCGGGGGAGCCGAGCGGAAATCAGACAAATTGACAAGCGAGTCAATCCAAGTGGTATTTGAGACTGTTAGCTCAACCACGTGGTAGTCATCATCTTCCAATGAAGACGGGTAATATAGGATTAAGAACTCTTATAAGTGCAAGGCACGTTAAACATCGCTGGTCCAAGGGAGCCGAGCGGTATATACTTGTTCTTAATAAAAAGTCTGATGAATACTTACAGAATAAATTCTTGATAACCTGTAGTGTACTGATCCATTCGGAATTCAAAAGCGTACTGACAGGCACGGCGTCACCATCGCGCCGCTGCCCGCGCGCTGCTTTGTGAGTGAGCAAGACAGCAACAGGGTTTGACGGCTAGTTTATACACACATACACTAAAATACAGTAGTGTGAGTGAGGAATTCATAAGACGTCATCTCAAGTGGTTCAAGCGAAGGCTCGAACACCTAAATGCCGGGTTACTGACTCTTGGTACACTTAAAATGATTCAAGTTGGCCAAGTTATCAAAGTAATCCGTTCAAAAAGAGACTTTACAGTTCAGGCTAGAAGCTTCAAAATCCCATAACAATTTTATAAAAACAGGTCATTTTATTTTATTTCTACTGCAATCAAAAACGCATGAGCCGCACAATAACCGTCCGGTAAACTTGGAAGAACGAGTGTATTGAGAGGACAGAGTAATGAATGAATCGGGCGTTGCTGCGGAAGTTCATGATTAGTTCATTGAACAATATTCTTTTGCTATAAAAACGTGCAAGTTTAGCTATATTAAGATACTATTGCAGAACAGTAGAGATCTCTTGCCAGGCAGGTGGTATGTAGGTGGAACTCCCGTTTCGATAGAAATTGGTTGGAACTTGCATATAACAAGGATTTAGAAACTTGAACTAATGTTGAAACAGGTTACCGGAATTGGAGCTTAATTTATTAATACGAGGAGGGAATTGAGTTTCTAAAGATAGGTACAAACTTCGTATCCGTATGTTTAACAATGACAAATTAAATATCCCGGAAATTTGGTAAATGAGCTCAAACACAGGATTAATCATACAACAAAATATTAAGCAAAAAGTAATTCCCATTGCAACCTCGTCGATTAGTCGTTACAGTAAGCGGGAATTACAGCAGCTACACAAAGAAACTTGAAAACATGATTCGCCTTCTCTCTCAGACTGTTGTTTTTCATGTGAGAACAAAGAGACAGACTGATTTTTCTCAAACTAGTACCGCGCTTCGTGAGAAACGTTTATCTGTTTGCATGTCCACATGTAACGCTCGGGGGAATAGTGTGGTAGCAAAATGTTGCCTTCAAACACAACTCGTGACCTTTGATCATCAATATCGCACACAGTTGTTTTTACTAGTGATCGTATGACAGAATAAGATCGTATTAACACACTTTGCGGCGCACTGAAACAACTACGAAACTTTTTGCATTACTCGATGACTTGCAGAGTAATAAGGAAGATCCCCGCGGCAAAACCTGAAGGTGAGCCCGTCACAAGCGGATTTACAACCAGTTATAAAATAAACAATGTGTTTAAATCCTCTGAGAACTCACGTGATAATCAAACAACTTACTTATGACTAAAAGTATAAATGCACATTGTTTCTGTATCATAGTTTTTATGAGTCTTGCGAAGCGGTCGTAACCTTCCTGTAATGGCACTTGGAAAATTATTCACAATAAACGTAAAGACATTTATGACTTCGATAACAAAACGTATTTCAAGCGTTTGATGTATTTTCAAATAAAATGGGAGGTTTACCTAGAGAAACACACTGGTGATAACATTGGCCCATTGCATTGTGCGGTTTACGAAACAAACATATCAACATATTTGGGTAATTGAAGAGTTGTTTAACATACCAGATATCGGTTTCGAACTTTGCATTGAGTAATAATTTAGTAAATAAGCCGTAACATTGATTGTATTATAAAAACGAATATACGGATGTTTACTTTATGCGAATCATGTCATGTATATGTCATCCTTCAAGTTGTTTTTTTTGTTTATGGTTTCTGACTCTGTAGAGGTTGGAAGTCTTAAGTCAACTCTTAACTACTTAACGTTTAACACTTATGTGGATTTTTGGTTTAAAATTTCTGCATGCGTGAAGTTATATTTAATCTATTCCTTTTAAATTTTATAAATACTATATATTTTTAAATAATACATATGGGTAAGGGTAATGGGGAAGTAATACTCACTGCTTATATCTAAATCGTCCTCATCGCCGGAGTTTATATGCCTGCCCTTCATGTCGCCATTGTATCCGTGTGTGTGCCTGCAAACCAAAATGGACGTAATTAACACTAGCCATAAAGTCGAAGTCACTGTAGCCGAGCGGTAAAACAAGGCACTGTCATTTCGGAGGTCGTGGGCACGAACCCCGGCTCATAGTTACCACTAGGTTTTAGAAAAAAATATGTACGAAATAATTCTACAGGTTGGACAATATTTTCTGTGAAGGAAAACATCGTGAGTTTTGAAGGTCACATTTCCCTCTGGGTTGGAAGGTCAGATGTCCAGTCGCTGCCGTAGAACTAGTGCCTATGCCAAATCTTCGGATTAGGTGTCAAAGCGGACCCCGGGCTCCTTTAGGGTACAGCCGGGCAAACGCTAGGACGTTGATGATATGTCATAAAGTCTCGCCAACAAATCGTATAACTGAAGCTTAGCTTATAAACTATTCCCGTCTCTTACTAACACGGAGGCCCCAAAGAAAGGGAAAGTGATGATTTCAACTTCCACATTAGTGACACGTTTGGCAGCTGAACTAATAGGTTCCGAAATCCACCCAAACAAAGCGTGTATATAAAGGCAACATTGTCGCGCAATATTCGATATTTGTATTGTAGTGCAAACAATAGTCGACTCGTGTTGGTTCGATTTATCGACACCTTACGTATTTTCACTATGACGGCAACAGGATTTTCTGTGACTTCTGATACTTACACGGCTATGAAGTGTATTTGCTCAGCAGTACAAAACATTATTAATAATTACCTATATTGGGAATTCGTTATGTTCAAAATCATATCGTAAATATTGCATTTAAAGAAATTAACGCAGCTTGACCGTAGAAAATCGTAACATCGTATTCGTTCCTATTTCCATACATACCTACGTAAGAAGAATATTATCTGGTTACTGGTCAATTGGTCAAATTAACAGCGTATTTGACGTTTCGGGGCCCAACTTAGAAAGATAGGAAAAAAAAAACGTATTTGACGTTTGGAAAGTTGCTGATTTGACTAACAGTTAACATCACTATTTAATTTTAATCAAACCGGATCCGGCAGCGAAAGGATGCAACGCTGGGCAGATAGGTCAGGTATCAAGAGAACAATTTGGTAGACCTCTCGCATAGAAATGTGATATCAATGTGTTATCAATGTGTTACGTGCATTCGTTTTCGCTCACTTGCTATGGCTATGGCTATGAGATAGACCGAGATAGACAGATGAATGACCTTGGTTTGTTCATTCTATATTATACCTTGCATGACTGCCTGCAGGATCGTGTGACTTTAGCTAGCCCCAAAAGGAAGGAAAACGGTAGACAACTTTTGTAAAACGGTAACTTTGATTTGTAAAAATGCCATTGTATTTACTATAAACATAAACAGAGCCCGTATCATGGTCGGCCTTATCACACGATAAGTGACAAGATAGAGCGCCCGTCCATCGAGTCGACAGAGAGACGAACGCGCTATGATACGGGGTAAGGATAAGTTTGTGATATTGTAAGTTTGCGTGTAGATCTTCGGAACTGGTAATCCTTGTAAAACAAACAGTATGTAAAAATGAACCTTTTTAGGATGGACGTAGGATATATTGACTACTGCGGCGCCTGGGATATCTGCAATACTCGGCTAACGGGCAGCTCGTACTGAATAAAGTTAAATGATCATATTGCGATGCGCAATGGCTGAACCAAATAGACGTCCAGGTAGATGAATAATCAGAGCCCACAGGCGTCCCCGGAGATACGCTCGTGGCAGCACTTCCCTTCCGCACTAATGTATTGCTCTACCGCACACTATTGCATCTAGTGGAGTACCAGTATCGCGTAATTACAGTGTTATCCAGTCAAAGATTGCTCATGAAAAAGATGATTACATTTATAGATTTAAAAAATCTAGACTGGATAATTTTACTTCAATTTCCACTTCTTGGCTCCGTGGGTAAAATTCAACAATTTTAGCGTATTAGTTCACCGTTTATTTACCAACTTTGAAGCGAACATTGCCGTTAGAGCCCCTAGCAAAGCGGAATATCATATTGCTATTATTCGGAGCAGCCGAACTGGGGAATATCATTACAGAAGACCACTACCGCAATGGCACTTTTACGAGCTCTGTAGACCCATGTCCAGGATTAGGTATAGTATGGAGGGGGGCTAGACTTTAGTGGGCCCAGGTTTTTAGTTAGGACATGCTTTTGGGCCCCTTTATACTCTTGACTATGTGCGAAGGAGTGTCACTGTTTCGGCCGCATTCGGTTGGATTTGCTCGGAGGTGTGCAGGAATCGAGTTCAGTCAAAGAGGCAAGAGGCCTGGCTATGGACGCCCCTTAAATCGGTCGTACCTTGGGGTCGTAGGTGTCGCGTGTTATACCTGAGGGGGTTGGGGTCGCAGGTGTAGGGCGGGGTGTCGCGGTCGCTGATGTGCATGGCGGAGTCGTCGTTGGCGAGTCGCGGAGCGCGGTCGCTGGTCATGTCGCGTGTTATACCTGAGGGGGTTGGGGTCGCAGGTGTAGGGCGGGGTGTCGCGGTCGCTGATGTGCATGGCGGAGTCGTCGTTGGCGAGTCGCGGAGCGCGGTCGCTGGTCATGTCGCGTGTTATACCTGAGGGGGTTGGGGTCGCAGGTGTAGGGCGGGGTGTCGCAGTCGCTGATGTGCATGGCGGAGTCGTCGTCAGCTAGTCGCGGAGCTAGAGATGGGTAATCTCGGCTCCGCGGAGTGATTCGAATCACTAAATCCGACTCCGCTTATCGGCTCTTCGACTCCTTTGAATCTCTCAAACAAAATCACTCCGGACTCGTTGGTTTTAAGACAAGTTCAGTGATATTAACGGTTTTTAGAATCTTTTGAGACTACTCGGATTGGATCGGAATATCCGAAAATTTTTTTTAGCTTGTTTGACGAATGTGGAGGGAGTAATTCTTTCTTTGTAACAAATTAAATAGGTAGTTAATAAAATCATAAAATGACTTGCGCAAGTACTAGAGATTCGTAATGTAATCGCCGGGTGGTTCGATAGCTCACGAAGTTCTCGGATTTGAGCCGAATCAAGCCGATCGCAGTGAGTCGCTCCGTTCCGCGGCATTCGGCTCTGGTGCCGAGTCGGAGTTATTAAATCCTCGGATTCGATATGATTTGAACGGAGTCGATAAGGTATCGGATCCGCTTGCGGATTCGAATCATTTAAATTTTCAAGTCCGGATTTACCCATCTCTACGCGGAGCGCGGTCGCTGGTCATGTCGCGTGTTATACCTGAGGGGGTTGGGGTCGCAAGTGTAGGGCGGCGTGTCGCGGTCGCTGATGTGCATGGTGGAGTCGCCGTCGGCGAGACGCGGAGCGCGGTCGCTGGTCATGTCGCGTGTTATACCTGAGGGGGTTGGGGTCGCAGGTGTAGGGCGGGGTGTCGCGGTCGCTGATGTGCATGGCGGAGTCGCCGTCGGCGAGTCGCGGAGCGCGGTCGCTGGTCATGTCGCGTGTTATACCTGAGGGGGTTGGGGTCGCAGGTGTAGGGCGGCGTGTCGCGGTCGCTGATGTGCATGGCGGAGTCGCCGTCGGCGAGTCGCGGAGCGCGGTCGCTGGTCATGTCGCGTGTTATACCTGAGGGGGTTGGGGTCGCAGGTGTAGGGCGGGGTGTCGCGGTCGCTGATGTGCATGGCGGAGTCGCCGTCGGCGAGTCGCGGAGCGCGGTCGCTGGTCATGTCGCGTGTTATACCTGAGGGGGTTGGGGTCGCAGGTGTAGGGCGGGGTGTCGCGGTCGCTGATGTGCATGGCGGAGTCGCCGTCGGCGAGTCGCGGAGCGCGGTCGCTGGTCATGTCGCGTGATATACCTGAGGGGGTTGGGGTCGCAGGTGTAGGGCGGGGTGTCGCGGTCGCTGATGTGCATGGCGGAGGCGCCGTCGGCGAGTCGCGGAGCGCGGTCGCTGGTCATGTCGCGTGTTATACCTGAGGGGATTGGGGTCGCAGGTGTAGGGCGGGGTGTCGCGGTCGCTGATGTGCATGGCGGAGTCGTCGTCGGCGAGTCGCGGAGTGCGGTCGCTGGTCATGTCACGCCCCTCGTGCTCGATTATACCTGAAACAATACACAATTATATAAAGGAATCAGTGCGTTGTGTTATGGATTCTAAATAATTCGATCACACCGACCCTCGACGCAATAACGTCGCTCAAGAGCTAAATGCACGGTCCATAAAAAAGGAACGATTCGAGAGCTTTCAGCTCAATCGGTCACCGGAAAGTGAGTCAAATTTAACTTGCAAGATTTGATAACATCAGGTGAAACTATTTAACAAAAGCTTGTATAAAAGTACGGCGCAAAGGTTCTGTTATGTTGTGACTTTGCAAATATATGGCGGGCTATGTCGTCCTGTCAAACCGCACGAGAAACTTCCAACAATCTGCGTAATATCACCAATAGTTTAACATCTAATCTCATAGTTTAAGCCGCTGCAAAGTTATCTAAGCGGAGGACCAAGTTCGCGTGCATGCGGCAACGTTTGTGCTAGTTCGTAAGGAACATAATACATAGTTCTGGCCGAGATAGCCCAGCCACAAGGAAACTTGGGTGTAAGTCGATGGCAAGTTGTCCAAGTGTTATGTTATGTTACAGTGGCGCTAGCATAACTGCCCGCAAAGTACCAAGTCATGCGGCAAGGACCCCTCATATCTCTGGAGCTGTGATAATTAAAAAGGGGAGGGCAGTATTACTCAGTTGCGAGGTCAGTACGCGCCATGTTTCCGTCTGCGATGTTAGCTACTAGTAGCGTCGCGCGTCGTAGAGGTATCAGAGGGGTTTGACATTAGCCTCAAGTCGCCTCCCGCACACCCGGGAGGCGAATTGAGGCTAATTTCAGAGACTTATGTGACGCGTATTGTAATCACCAGAGTGCACTACAAACGAAAGACCGATTGTATGCACAAAATAGGACTTAAGGACGATGACGCTAGATGGCACTCTTTTATACATTTAAGTGGGTTCCACACCTCCCAATGCTATCAAATCAAATCAAAATACTTTATTTGGTAGAATAAAGTCAAGCGACTGTTGATAAAAACAAAATTAGTACATTGTGTTCAGCTGGGCATGCAAATGCTAAAAGTTAATAACAATATAAAAAAACTTATATAATAACAGAATACTTAATACGTGTCAGGCTTATAATCTAAATATTTTTTCTTAGTATAATGAATTTTGAGTCAAAAGAAAGTTATCGAATGGAAAGTGTAGAGCCAACTTAACTGTTATTATTTTTTCCACTGGTTTTCCACGTAGGGCACAGTAGGTACATAAAGGTACCTACTGTGCTCTACGTATAGTTATGTAATGGACATTTTTAGTTCTGGACGACATCGCTAGGCGCGCTGCAGTTGCTATCATTGACTGACAACTCTATTACATGCAGCGAATAAATGAATATGAATATGAATATGCTATTCATTATACTCTATGGTAATCATTTTTAGTGCCAAGAACCTGCTAGGTAAGGCGCTCTGCTCGGCGCTTTCCTCTACATACAGATTTTCGCATGTTATCGCCTACTTACGCGCGAAGCGCTACTAAATCTTTGGATTGAATAACTTGAGCTAGCCCGTCTTAAGTTTTATCTTGAAAACGGATTGGAATCAGCTGTGCTCGTGAAGATCAACCCGCTATGGGGTGATAAAGCATCTGTATCTGCACATGTCAAACTGAACCAACATGAGTATCCAGAGCATACCGAACGTTTTTGAATCTAACTAGGCATTAGATCATTTTCGTTCCGATTTTATCTCCTAACGTGAAAGAGCATATTCATCTTTGAATAATAATTTTACATGGATAGGTCGAAGTTGAATGACGAATAGTTTCGTTTGCCATTAATTCACTATTTGCATATTATATTACACAACTTTACTGTCATATCTTATTTACATTCTATATTATTACGAGAAAGTCTTTTAATTGGTAACACTCGCCTTACGAAAATTTTGTAGTGTACCTAAGTATTTTTTTATTCATCATGGTTATTCATTACTATCCGGTCTACATTTATAGTTATCTTCCGACTGCGACACACATTCTTGCGCTATAGTTCTTATTTTGATACATGAGCGAGTTCCAGAAGTGGAAAAGTCTAATGCCAATTTGTACCTAAAGTTGAATAGTGACTTGTTTCTACTCCCTAGTCGATTTAACTTCGCATAAAAAGTACGAACTTTAACGTCCAAACTTATCTAAGCCATAAAGCACTTCCCTTCACGTTTATGCTCTAGAGAGTATCTAGAGGTTATCCGGCGAAATCAGATAGGAAAGGCAGACAGTCGCATGCAAAATAAATAGTTAGGTATCATTAGATTCGGCAGTTAAAGAAGTCAGTCGAAGCCACGAACTATGCCTCTAATCCATGGACTTACTAATCGATAAAAACGTGTCAACTGATCTATAAACAATTCACTTTCAGTGCAAGGAGCCCGCTAGGCGGGCCCTCTCTGCTCGTAGCTCGCTGTCCTCTACTTATTTTTTCCATGTTATCAGCTACGAGCTAACTATTGGCAGTGAATGTGTTAAAAATCGATCAGACAAGTATGTCATCCAGGATACCTAGTGACCCTGCAAAACGGGCCAGTGCCCTTAACCAGATAAAGAGACAAAAGAATGCCCATTCCGCCGGCTCCGTGGCGGCGCGCCTCATTGACCAGCCATTCCGCTCAGCTGGCACGAGAAATGACGTAGCGTGCGACCATTAGCCCAAAATTACACCCCTTTCTACACGACATTAACTCGCGAACTCTGACATATTCGCGCGCCATGTCAAGAGGATTTAATCACCAAGATAAACCGCTTTGCTAACGCAAACAAGACGCGTAAGGAAAAACACGAGCTTCAACACTTGAGACGTTTCTTCTCCGCTCTCAGCCCTTGCAAACCCACTTTGAGCGTTATATAATTATTTTTATCCTGCTTTCCACGTTTTTCTAAAAATAAGTAAACCTTTTACGGGCGAGCATCGTCACGTTCATGGTTAAAAGGAAAGTTGTTTGTTGCGTAATTGATTGGGTACGGAATAATCAATCATTGAAGCAGTTAATGGCCCGCCGGTCACGGGACGAGCCTCGATGAGATGCAGATTTAGTAATGAATGCGACTCACCATTTTGCGGCTTGACGGGCGGTATGTGATTGCTTATTACATATTCGTCTATGACACCGTCTAGTTTTGCGTTCTGCAGATTGTTTAGGTAGCAGTTTTTACAGTGCTCCAACCTGAAACAAGAATACAAATGAGTAAACAACATTTAAATGCACATGTTGAATGACACTGGCTTACATTAATTTATTCAACGTAGAAACTAAATCACTTTGAAATTACAAAATAACAATAGAAACACTAATAACATTATGTAAACAAATGTCAAACTAAAACTGAAGAGAGGTGCATTTAGTGATCCATAGGAATTCCCAAATTTTAAAGCTCTGCAGCTTTTTTTAGAGCTGGCTTAGTTAAATGGGTTTCGAAGAGCTAGTGATTTTAATAATGCCATAGTCTTAAAAAAGGCTATAGCCTTTTTTGAAGGGTTTTAGCCTTTTTAAGGGCTTAAGCCTTTTTTAAGGTTGTAGCCTTTTTTTTTAAACCTAGGCTGAGGGCGTTTTAACTCAAATGTGCGAGTTTGACTTTTGTCTCCAAATTTAGATTCCTTTGGTTTATCCTGTTCAAAATCATGAGCACTCTTCATCCCGATAAAGTAAACAAATGTCCACAAGGGCTCTGGCTTTTTTCAAAAAGAGTGTGCGAAGAACATTAACTATAAGTTGGAACTTGAATGAAGGAGGTAATTCAAGACTTACGAGTGAGCAAGTGCTTTACGAGTATATGCTATACTGATAATGAAATCTTATACCTACCGCGAATGTTGAGAATTACAATTAAGTTAATCGGAAAAATCTGTTGTGTTATTTCTGAGGAAGCTGTAACAGCAACTACTTAAACTTAAAAAAAGGGCTTCCCATACGAAAAACGTATTTTATTGGCGTTTTTATTTTTTGCCGGTTTAAAAATAAAATGGTCTAATGGACTTTAGTTATATTTTCCTATAAAATTATGTATATTATTGAGATATTCTTGTGTAAGTAGTTAAGTTTTATTATTTTATAATTGATAAAAAATATATTTGCTTCATAATAAATATTAGAGCCAAGGTACTTAGGTACATAAAAAAGCGGCCAAGTGCGTGTCGGACCACGCACAACAAGGGTTCCATTTTTTATTATTAAAAAGGTCGTATCGTTACTGAAATCATACGGCACTTACGTCCTTTTCTTTAAGGAAGGCGGTTTTTTTAAACATCTCGAAAACCTTTGAACCGATCTTGTTCAAAACAATTTTCGCTCATAGAATTTAATAAGCCCTATTTGCATGATTTTTTTCATATTTTTAAAATACACGGTCCAAAAGTTAGAGGGCACACAATTTTAGTGACTTTCGGGGCGATTATCTCCGACTCTATTCACTTATTCAAAAAAATTGCTAAGAAACCTTATATTTATTTTGGAAGGCCTATCGATTGTTGTGCCACACCTGGCCATGCAATGATATTTTTTTTTGACTTTCTGTTTTGTGTATGGTACAGTCACGTCTATAAACATGTATACGATTTTCAACGTTATTCCATTGACATACGTCCCTAAACGTGTACATGTTTATAGACGTGACTGTACCTCTAAATTTTTTTTTTGTAATTTCTTTACATAACTATTCGTAGCGGTTAACAAAATACACCTATCCTCAAAATGTTATTCAAATACTCCCTATAGTTTTCGAGTAAAATGCCTGTGACAAACGGATGGACAGACAGACATGACGAATTTATAAGGGTTCCATTTTTTGCCATTTGGCTACGGATCCCTAAAAAAAGAGATAACATACTCGAGTTTTTAATTTTATTTACAACACCACACCAAAAAAGCGTTTCATTTATTAAATATTTTTTTATAAACTCAAAAATATTTTAGCCTCCGAGCCTAATGAAGCTTGGAGGCTAAAATATATTCAAGTCTCTATATTTCAACAAAGACTTTTAGCCTTTAAATAAGTAGCCTTTTAATAAGGTAACAAGCTCCGAGAGTTTAGGCTCCTTAATACAACAAGGCTTCGGGGCTAGAGAGCTAGGCTTTTAGCCCTATAGGCGTCAAAATCGAAGCCAGCCTTGAAAAAAAGAGCTAAAAGGCTTGAGTCCTTTGGAACACTAGGTGCATTCATCTTCCCGCAGAATCTCAGATATTTATCCCATCTCTATCTGCTTTTTAGCATTTCTTGCATTTCTCAACCAATTTTCGTGAAATTTTGTGCGCAGGTTCTTTAATTACATAACTTAATACTTTTTTCGAGTCAGTTTTGCTAAATTAAAAAAAAGATATGCTCGCGAGTTCTACATCTCACAGAGCCACGCGTAATATTATATGAATATCTGGCCTCCCTCCCGCAATTGAGACTGAATACCATTCTCTTTTACTGAAATGGTTGTACCGCTACGACAAAAAAGGGGCCAACGGTAACAGGTGAGGCCGACCATTAATCAACTCAAGGAGGCGCCTTTCTGAACTGCCACAGGTTGTTACATTTGTAGTTACTTCATGATTAATCTTCGACATGATCATCAACTAGTCTCAAAGTTACAGAACACCTGTGACGTGTTTCGCCCACTGACTATTCCTATAAAGAGGATCTCAGTGGATTTTCTGAATTGTCACATATATTTTGACGAGTTTTCGTGTAACACATTCACTGCCAAGAATCGCTACGTGCTACGCTACGTAGCCGATCCCTTGGTTTTCCTCGTGCGTAGCCGATCCCTTGGTTTTCCTCGTGCGTAGCGGAAAGCGACTACGGCGTAGGCGGCCGCGAGGCGAGTTCTTGGCAGTGAAAGTGATAAGCATATAAAGTGCATACGTACGTATAAATTTCTGCCAAAACAATATTTTTATGATAAAAGCATACCTATGCCGATTGTACTTTTTTAGGGTTCCGTAGTCAACAAGGACCCTTACAGTTTCGCCATGTCGTGTCTGTCCGTCCGTCCGTCTTCGGCTTAGCTCAGTAACCATTACTACTAGAAAACTGTGATTCGGCATGGGTGTATAAATCAATCACGCCAATAATACAATAAAATATTTAAAAAAAATACTTAATAGGTACTTCTCTACACCTAAAGCGGAGATGTAATTTTTTTTCTCGTTAAACCCATGGTGTGGGTTGTCGTTGGATAGCTCGTTCAAAAATATTATGGGTTTACTATAATATAACCATTTTTGAAATCAGTGATTCGTTTGCGAGATATTGGGCTTTAAAGCCCTAATTTTTGTTCGAGTCCCGACACGCATTTGGCCGGTTTTTGCACAGTCAACTTACTCATGAACGGGTTCCCAATGAGCCCAATCATGACGGGTTTATCTTGTGTAGTTTAGTGACGGAGACAGTCGCTTACCAGGCGTGGTGGTCGGGGTCCAACAGCCCGCCGAGCGGCCGGGGCAGGCACGCGCGCGGCACGTGCGCGTACAGCTGCGGCGCCGAGCACCGCGTGCTGCACTAGACACTAGTGACGGAGACAGTCGCTTACCAGGCGTGGTGGTCGGGGTCCAACAGCCCGCCGAGCGGCCGGGGCAGGCACGCGCGCGGCACGTGCGCGCCCAGCTGCGGCGCCGAGCACCGCGTGCTACACTAGACACTAGTGACGGAGACAGTCGCTTACCAGGCGTGGTGGTCGGGGTCCAACAGCCCGCCGAGCGGCCGGGGCAGGCACGCGCGCGGCACGTGCGCGCCCAGCTGCGGCGCCGAGCACCGCGTGCTACACTAGACACTAGTGACGGAGACAGTCGCTTACCAGGCGTGGTGGTCGGGGTCCAACAGCCCGCCGAGCGACCGGGGCAGGCACGCGCGCGGCACGTGCGCGCCCAGCTGCGGCGCCGAGCACCGCGTGCTACACTAGACACTAGTGACGGAGACAGTCGCTTACCAGGCGTGGTGGTCGGGGTCCAACAGCCCGCCGAGCGGCCGGGGCAAGCACGCGCGCGGCACGTGCGCGCCCAGCTGCGGCGCGCTCACGGTGTGCACGCGCTCGCGCAGCTTCTCGCGCACGAACAGCCGCAGGATGCGGAAGGGCGCCTTGAACCACAATGGCGCCGTTACTATCAACACCTTCTTTAGCTTAGCCGGATAACCGCCCTGGAACAAACAGATAAGGTCTTAGTTAATAGTACATTATTGTCGAAGCAAGGGAAGTAGGCAATTGCTGGCTGAGTATTAATTTTAAACGGACGACCTTGGGAGTCCGTTTAATTTAATACGAAGCCAGTAAATGCCCTTCCAGCTGAGACAAATATAGTGCTTTTCTCAAAAATTGTGCAAGAAAACAAAAATGTATTTTCTGAAAATTATAAGGCATGCATTTCTTCTCGCCGCTTCCAGAAATTGTCGTACGCCTTCGGATATCTGTCTTTTGGCTTTGCAAATTACCAACAAATTACACTTAAACAAATAATCAATAACTGAGCTTGCAGCTTCTTTTAAATCTGGAATAATTTACACGTCATTTTTCTATATTTTCCGTAAAAAGAATTAGCCACTGTAGGTGTTAAAACAGAATATTTTTTGCATTGCCGCCTTTTATTTTTTTAATAATAAGTTGGGAGTGTATTTTTCTTCCGAAAGCGCCATAAGTTATTTGAGACAACTAAAAAGTCGCGATGAGTCACAGCTACTGATCTTGCGTTTTGGCTGTTTAGGACCTATGCCTTTTATTTATATGGCGGTTTCAAATTTTTAAAAAGTTTGTACCACGACAAATAATGGAATTTGTATGCAACATTGTAGTCGAAAAAGCGCGGGAAACGTGGAACGCGGCGGTTTAGGTTTTCGTTTCTCTTACTTTTATTTATAAATTTGCTGTAAATAATAGATCAGAAAAGTGTTTATTTGTATATAGTTTATTTGTATTGTTTGTATATATTATTTTTTTCTAGTTTGTGTACATATTCACATTGGATTAGGTAAGTTTTCTTTAAGTACTGTAATATGGAAACGGAGAAGGAACCTCCTGACCCTGGGGGGGGAGGTCTTCAGGTTGCTTACAATGTTATAGTTGATAATGAATCCGGTATGGACACAGATGCATCTGTTGCTTCTGCTAGTGGCAGGAGTGTTTTAAAGCGTAAATTAAGTAAGAGGTGCAAAAATTGCAATAAAAAGGTTCGTAAGAGTAAGGATGGCATAAACGTTATTATTTGCGCTTGTGAGTCTTCTGATATGCTCCAAGAATCCTCTTCAAATCATACTAATGATAATGACCAAGTGACTAAGTCTTCTGTAGCTTTAGACTTGAATACCAAAGAAAAATACACAAAAGTTGGCAGAGAGTTATTCTCACCCACTGATGCAGCTCCTTTTACAGTGCATGTCCAACTCAAACAAACCGAGCGAACCTCTTCCTTGCATCCGGTGTCATTTGGAAAGTTCTTAATGAGAAATAAATTTAGTAATATAATAAATGGCAGTGTCAAACGTATCGGAAGGACCCGTATATCTATGGCATTCACAAAATTTGACGACGCCAATGCTTTTTTAAATGATTCTCGGCTTAAAGCTGAGAATTTGTCGGCATTCATCCCATCATTCTCAGTTACCCGCATGGGCCTAATTCGCGGCATTCCGGCACAGTGGTCGGAAGAGGAAATAATGGAAAATGTTTCAGTACCTGCTGGGTGTGGAAAGGTGCTCAAGGTGAGGCGCTTAAACCACAGAGTTCCGGTTAACGGGTCTGTTTCATGGCAACCCTCAGAAACCATAGTTGTAACGTTTGATGGCCAAATCCTACCAAAAAGAGTATTTTCTTGCTACAATTCCCTTCCGGTTGAACTGTATATATTCCCAACCATTCAGTGCTTTAACTGCTGTAAATTTGGTCACACAAAAACTAATTGTAGATCAAAGCCTAAATGTTTCAAGTGTGGGCAGATGCATGCTGGACACACTTGTACAGTGGAGGAAGACTGTGCCAGTTGCTGTTTATGCAACGGTTTTCATTTTGCTACTAACAGGTCTTGCCCGGAGCACAAGCGACAAAAAGACATTAAAGTTACTATGGCTAATAACTGTATCTCTTATGGAGAAGCAGTTAAGCTTCATCCATCAGTTTCCAAGTCATTTGCGGATGTCCTTCAGACTCAACCCCAGCCACAAGTCAACTCATTTTCATCACATAGTGTCCCTGCTCTAGCCTCAAATTCAACCACTCAGCCTAGTAGCACCAGTTACAGAAAAACGATTTTCCTGAAACCCCGTATTGTTCAAAGAAAATCCACTAAGGGTTATGATGTTGCTGCTCATAACGCCTTGATCAGTGGTTATTCTATGCCACCTCCCCAAAATGGATGTGCACTGCAAAGGAACCCGGACAAAGAAGAATCTCATTCGGGATCTGAAGATATCCAAGCCCTAATTAATCTGTTATCGAATCCGAATATTAGCTTACCGTCCAACGTTGCCCCTCTTGCTCAGATACTTTTAGTAGCCATCCAAAATTATGGACAAAATAATTCAATGGAATTGCAGAAGTGTAATTAATAAAAAACATGATATAACTCATTTGTTAAACAAATATGAACCTTTTGTTTTCGCTCTCTCTGAAACATGGCTCAAACCTAGAGCTCTTCTTAGAGTTACTGGTTATTCATGTCTCAGAGAGGACCGCCCTGATGGGTATGGTGGAGTAGCCTTACTCATCAGGGATTCCATTTCATTTTCACCAGTTCATCTCCCATCTCACACTGACGATTTGTCAATCGTTGCTGCCGTTGTAAATAACATGTGTATCATATCTGTATATATTCCTCATCCATCGTCATCTATTTTGCATGAGTTTGAACAGTTAATAAGTACTCTTCCAAGGCCCATGTTGATTTTAGGGGATTTTAATTCGCAACATCAGCTATGGGGTAGTTCAATTTCTAGTTACCATGGGGAGCGTATAATAGAAATTCTCGATAACCATAATCTTTGTGTGTTAAATACTGGCCTCCCTACCCGACGAACAGCACCTTCTGAATTAACAAGTGCTATTGCTTGTCTATTTGTTCAGCTCAAATTTCATCTTCTTTAACATGGCATACTCTAGAATCAACATTTGGTAGTGATCATTTCCCAATTATAGTTACATCTTCCAATCCAGTTTCCTCATCCCCTAAGCCTAGTCCAAGGCTAAAGTACAATTTATGCAATGCGGATTGGAAAGTTTTTAAAAGGCGTATTGAAGATAAATTGTTGCAGTTGCCTAGTGTGGCTGACAGTGACATAGTGAGTTGTTCAGTTGCATTAGCCCAAGTCATCATTGAAGCGGCTGATGAAACTTTCCCTGTAAAAAATAGTGCATCAGGTAAAGTTCCATCTCCTCCCTGGTGGGACATGGAGTGCACTCAGGCAATTCGAAGGCGAAAGGATGCTGAAAGACAGTACCGTCACTTGATGACAAATGAAAACTTTGAGCTGTACTTGCAGGTAGCTCGTGAGACTAAGAAGTTATTACGGAAGAAAAAATTTGAAGGATGGAGACAATTCTGCGCTTCTCTTAATCCTAATGTTAAACCTGCCATAGTGTGGAATAATATTAAAAGGTTCCGTCACGCTTTTAATGAGCCTTCTACACAGATTCTTCCTTCTAGTTTAGCTCAGCAATTTATGGACAGATTAGCACCTGCTTCAGTTCCAGAAGAATATGTCTTTCAGCCTTCTTCCTTCTCATATGATCCCGAATACAGTTGTAATTTTAATGCTCCTTTTAAAATTGAGGAGTTGAAAGGTGTATTAAGTAACGTAAAAGATACTGCACCTGGCCATGATGGAGTCCCTTATTCTTTTCTGGCCAATGCTGGTGATTGCATTCTTATTTATTATTTACACATTATTAATTCTGTTACACAGTCCGGTGTAGTCCCAGATTCATGGAGATCTCAAATAGTCATTCCTATTTTAAAACCCAATAAACCAGCTTCAGATGTTTCTTCTTACAGGCCTATTGCTTTATCTTCAGTATTTGCTAAAATTACAGAACACTTGATTAAAAACAGATTAGAATTTTTTATTGAAAGCAATAAGTTACTGGCTCATGGTCAGTTTGGATTCCGTAAAGGTAGATCTACTTATGATAGTTTAGCTATATTAACATCAGATATTCGATTGGCATTTTCCAGGGATGAATCGGTCGTAGCTGCTTTCCTGGACATTAGCGCTGCATACGATAATGTCTTAGTTTCAGTGTTAAAAGAAAAACTTTTCATATTAGGAGTACCAATAATGTTAAGCAATTTTATTATTAATCTATTGTCTCAAAGGTCCATTAGTCTTCTCATAGATGATAATAATAGCATTACTCGATTAGTGTGGAGAGGACTTCCACAAGGGTCAGTTTTAAGCCCTCTGTTGTATAATATTTATACATTTGACTTAGAATCATCTTTAAATGGCAGTGTTAGAGTTTTACAGTATGCTGATGATTTACTATTATACACACCAAATGTTTCTGTGGAACAGGCCAGTAGAACCGTTTCTTACTCATTGAGTTTATTGAAATTATGGTTAGACTCTAATGGTTTGGAACTTTCCATTCCTAAAAGTGTAGTAGTTTTATTTACAAGAAAACTATTTCCTCCTCCGGTCACCATACAATATGGTAATAATCCCATCTCTGTAAAAAGTCAAACAAAATTTTTAGGTGTCATTTTAGACAGAAAATTATCAGGTCTTCCTCATTGTGACTATGTAGTTTCTAAATGTGAAAAGAATATTAATATACTTAGGTGTGTATCTGGAGTTTGGTGGGGTGCACATCCTTTTTGCCTAAAACTGATGTATAATGCCCTAATAAGGAGTGTTTTAGACTATGGGACATTTCTGCTAGAACCAGGAAGTGTAGTAGGTTTCAAGAAACTATCTAGTATACAGTCTAAAGCTCTCAGAATTATCTGTGGTGCTATGAAATCTAGTCCCATTAATGCAATGCAGGTTGAGTGTTGCGAACCACCTCTTCATTTACGGCGACAATTTCTGTCTGATAGGTATCTCTTCCGATGCTCTCAATTTTCAAATCACCAAATTTGGCCTATCTTATTAAACCTCTCTTTTCAAATAATCTCTTCTAAATATTGGAGACATAAGAGTCCCCCTTGCTTAATTAAAAGTTATGAAAAAGTTAAATCTATACTTGCCCCCACTGTTAGTGCTTCTACATTGCCCATCTTCCAGCATGACTATGATTCTCTCACACTTGTTCCTTCAGTGCTCTTAAATATTGGCATCTCAAAGAATGATGTGGAACAAAATAAACAGTTCCTGAGTTTCATTGGAACTGAGGGCCTGGGTGCTCATCATATTTACACAGATGCTTCTAAAATATCAGTCAATGGTTGTGTTGGAATTGGAGTTCTACATGTTCAATCGAATATATATCAAAAAGTAAAGTTGCCTCCAGAGTCATCCGTGTATAGTGGTGAGTGCTTTGGAATCCTGAAGGCAGTAGAGATGATCATTATTATGCGTCTTAAAAAGACGATAATATTTACAGACTCATTAAGTTCTCTACAATCAATTGTTAAATTTCCTTTCAGATCCAAATTGAATAACCCAATTATTTATAAAATACGTAGCCTCTTGTTAAAATGTTCTTTTAATGATTATTCTGTTTCATTTGCTTGGATCCCTGGGCATAGAGGAATAAAAGGAAATGAAAGGGTGGACGTGCTGGCCCGTGATGCCATTTATTGTGGTGATATGTTTCCTTATGAAAATATACCTGAAGACCTTTTAGCTTTGCCCAAAGTATACTTACGAGATGAATGGATGAAACTTTGGACCGTTAATTCCTGCCAAACCATGGTTTTCTAAAATATCACTTTCAAAACCAGCAACCAGCATGGTAATCCGCATGAGACTGGGTCACTTGTGTACACCGGAGCATCTTTCAAGATTAGGCATTGTGGCCAGTTCTGCATGTATGTATGTATGTATGTAATCACTTTATTGTACACAATAACAGGTTAAGGAATATACATGTCACACAATAGATCAAAGTACAAAGGCGAACTTATCCCTATAAGGGATCTCTTCCAGCTAACCTTTGAGCAATTGAGAGGAAGGTAGGTAGAACGAGATAGGCAAACTTATACCGTGTACAAAAACAGAGAAAATAAAGCAAATCCTAATTAGTATTAATTCTAGACAAATAAAAACATGCCAATACATATATAAATATACAATATAAAATATAATACACACTAACATATGTTACATATATATCGCAAATATACAATAAATAAATAAATACTATATTCAACCAATTCACAAGTCATTGGAAAGCCACAACTTCTTCAAATTCATCTTAAGTGACGCAACAGACTGCGACTGTCTCAGCGACAAAGGCAACTCATTCCACAATTTAACAGCGCGCGCAGTAAAAGATCTGGAGTATGTTCGCGTCTTTCTAGACGGTACAGCAAGAGTAAGGTTAGTACTCGACCGCAAGCGGTGGCCACTGCCGTCTGCCATATAACTAAACCGCTCAGAAAGGTAAGGAGGGGAAGTAGGGCTGAACAGTGTATTGAAAAGTAATGACAGGATATGCACATCCCTGCGCCGGCGAATCGGTAACCATCGAAGCTTAGAGCGGAATTCAGAGATATGATCATACTTGCGTAGACCAAATACATATCTGATACATACATTTTGTAGACGCTCCAGCTTATCAAGTAGCTCCTCGTTGAGGTCCAGAAACGCAATATCGCCATAGTCCAGAAGAGGAAGCAAAAGAGATTGAGTAAGGGTCAACTTGGTACGAAGAGGAAGGAAATTCTGGAGACGTCTTAGGGAGTGAAGGGATCTAAAGATCCTCTGACTCACCTCAGCTATATGGGGTGACCAAGAAAGCGTCTGGTCCATGGTGATACCCAAATTCCTGACAGTAGAGGAAAGAGGAATAGAAATTCCATCAAAAATAATGTCAGGCACCACCACCTTTGAGAGCTTATCTACATAGTAAGGACTACCAATAACAATCGCTTGCGATTTCTTCGCATTAATTTGTAAACCATACTTACACGCCCAGCAGCGTATAGATTCTAGGTTTCGATTGACTTCCGAAATTAATGCGGAGACATCATCCACAGTAGCCGCTGCATAAATCTGTAGGTCATCTGCGTAAAGGTGATATGATGTAGTTAGGGATTCGGTGATACTATTTATAAAAACAGAGAACAATAATGGAGAAAGCACCCCGCCCTGTGGAACGCCAGCGGAGAGTTCGCACCACTCGGACATCTTGTCATCGAACGTAACGCGCTGGCGCCTGCCAAAGAGGTAGCTGCGAAACCAGGATAAGGGAGTTTCATAAATGTTAAGAGAGCGGAGAATACCTAGCAGAATATCAAAATCTACCGTATTAAAAGCACTGCTAAAATCAAGAAGAACAAGGACAGTGAGCTTTTTGGACTCGATATTGAGACGAATGTCATCGGTGACGTTAACTAAAGCGGTGACCGTGCTATGCCCGAGGCGGAATCCGGATTGGAAAGGATTAAACAAAGAATTTCTGTTAAGATGAGAAAGGAGACGACGATTAACATAATGTTCAATGATCTTTGACAAAACTGGGAGAATAGAAATAGGGCGGTATTGAGTGAAAGATACAGCATTAGGGATTTTGGGGAGAGGAATTACGTGAGCATACTTCCACGATGCCGGAAAGGTTCCAGTGGACAAGGAGAAATTTATAATATCCGAAAGGGTAGGAACAATAAAATCCGCCACGAGCATAAGCATATCCACACTGAGGCCATCGTCACCGATTGCCTTCGTCTTAATAGATTTGAGAAGGGCAAGCGTCTCCTGCGGTGAAATCAAACCAAATTCAAAGGGAGATAGGTCGGGGTGTGTAATATTGGCAAGAAGTGAAAGAGTGGATTGCTTAATGGATGGGTCAAGAGTAACCGGCGACGTGCTGAAATGTTTGTTAATAGCGTCAATGTCAAGAGTATTGGAAGAACATTGCTGAGTTTTGCCGACCCCA
Source organism: Epinotia demarniana (assembly GCA_945867215.1). Classification (NCBI taxonomy): domain Eukaryota; kingdom Metazoa; phylum Arthropoda; class Insecta; order Lepidoptera; family Tortricidae; genus Epinotia; species Epinotia demarniana. Next base: position 1,154,123 of record OX244273.1, on the reverse strand, counting down.
AGAGACTTTAAAAATTTCCACAACTTAGAAGGGGGACACTCCTCTATTGATTTGTGGATATGGAGGCGTTTTGCTTCCCTACAGACTTTGTTGCAGCAGTTACGTATGGAAATATACCTCTGGCGATTTTCGTCCGAAGGAACCAGCCGGAACTTAATACGAGCTCGATCGCGCTTGGCCATGTACTGTTTGATCTCCGGCGTGAGCCACGGTGCAGGAAAATGTTTAACTCGCGTTGGTTTCAAAGGAGCATGCTTATCAAAAATCGCAAGCAATATGGCATTGAAAGCCCCTACTTTCATGTTAACATCGTCATGACGACCTACACTGCTCCAATCAGCATGTGAAACATCATCCCAGAGCGCTTCCAGATTTACATCGCGGAGATTTCTACGCATGATTATCTTCTGTCTCTTCTTCGGGGGACGAATGTTAAAAGAGGCGTAAATTAAATCATGATTGGAGAAACCTGCAGCATTGAATTGCCCGTGGAGGGATACCAGATTTGGAGAAGTAGTAAGAATGAGATCTAAAAGAGAAGGAGGGCCGTTATGAGGAAAATGCGTAGCATCAAGTGGCAACACGCTTAGATTTATAGAAGTTGCAAGAGAACGGAGCTTAGCGGAGCGATGGTCATTTTTAAGGAGACAGGTGTTAAAGTCACCCATAATAATGCTGTGATCAAACTGAGGGCTAATATTGACTAAAACATTTTCGAGGGAATCAAAATAATTAATTTGAGATGAAGGGCTATAAAAAACGCCAAGAAGAACTTTGGAGTGATGTAAAGTCACGTCTAAGAAAAGATACTCGGAAGAGTTCGAGTAGACTGATGGCGACTGAGCAACTACTTGATAAGCGAAATTACTTTTTATATATATGGCAACACCGCCGCCCCGCACAGTTCCCGAACCGCCATCGCTAGGGCCAATCCTGTCATTACGAATCAGAATATACCCAGGCAAGGGATATAAAGTTGAAGGAAGAGAGGGCTTTAGCCATGACTCGGAGATAAGAATTGCATGTATATTGTTATTGGAGCTGAACGATGCAAGCAATTCAGTGTAATGAGCCGGCACACTCTGCGCATTTATATGAACGACATTGAAGTTTTTAGTAGAAGTTTTAAAAGTACAGTGCAAGCGTTCACTAAGATCAGGCATATCTGATGCGTCACTCAAGGAATCGTAAAAACTTGAAGAAGAGAGTGAAAAAAACTCGCTGTCCAAACTAGCATTAAACACGTCCGACATTGTAAATACGGTTGAATACAAATATATAGATATATATATACAGAAATATAAATAATTAATAAAAGAACCTAAGCTACTAGCTAAATCAACAAACTACTAATTACACTAAAGAGCAATCTGCCTCAATCGCTCGCCAGCTAAAATAAGAGTTACATCAACAAATGGCAAAAAAAAACAAAAGTAACGCAAAGAAAACTGAAATTACGGACACACCATCAGTATAAATATATGCACCTAGAAAAATACACCAATATAATTTTACTGCGCAATAACGAAACGCACAAAACGTCAAACAAATCTTAACCTACTAGTGACATTGACAAGAATGACAAGTGATGCACGACATTTCGAACAAATATTTTGAGGTGTACCGCGTACAAAAAAATAAAATAAAAATGATCTAGATTGGAATTTGGAATAAGAACAGCACATAAGAGGATACTAAGTATGGGCACCACGCCGTGCCGCTACGCTAGCGCCAACTCGGGAAGGGTTTTTGGGTCGACGCGGCTGCGTAGGAGGCACTCCAGCACCTGGCACCCTCGGAGCACCCGCTGACCCCGCACTTGCCCCCGCCGCAGGACCGTCCTCCTCCGTAGCCGCAGGCGCAGGCAACGACCGCAGTTCTTCCATCGACGTTATTTTCCGTCGCACTCCATCGCTGCACTGTACCACAATACGCCCGTCGCTTGTCCAGCTGTCTCTGACGCCATACAGCCTGCGAGCCTCCACGAACACAGCATGCCGGGTAGAAGTGAGGAACTCAGAGAGAGTTCTACCAGAGCCCTTGAGCAGTTTCTTCGAGGTCCAAACTGCGTTCCGAGCCCTGTGACAGCTGAACTTAAGTAGCACAGCCCGTGGTTTTGAAGGCATAGGGGTCTTACCAAGGCGGTAGCAGGCCATCATGGAATGCGCCGAGACCCCATCCACTTTGAGGTCCTGCTTGATGATGTCCATCGCTGTGTCTGTGATGTCTTCACCTGTAACCTCCGGAACACCATGCAGCAGCAGAATTCCAGCTCGAGAACGGGTTTCCATCTCCTCCAAAGTCTTCAAAACGAAGCCCATTTGTTCCTGGAGTGTCTCGACGGCCTTCCACAGCAGAGTTTTGAAGGTGCCGTAGCCACCCGCCAACAAATCCCCTCCCTGGTTGGCCACGGAACTCTCAAAAGCGGCCATTTGGGAAGTAAACATGGCCTTCATGTCGTCCATGCTCTTTTGCAGCTGTGCTAGGTGGTCCATTGTGTGCAGAAAGGCGTGTCCACTAAAAGTGACCTTTGAACTTGTGTTGTTATGCCAAAAAAAAGTGATGAAATAGGTGGATATTAGCAGAGGGCAGCAATGAGGCAGTAAGTATCACATGGAAGTGGTTACTACATTCAGAAAATGTAAAATACTGAGAAAATGTAAAATACTGCATGCATTTAAAGCTGCATGTATTCAATACTTCAATACTGCATGTATTTGTGGAGCTGATCCCGGTGACCTAAACCACATTTTTTTTGAATGTCAACAATACGATCGCTCAATACTACTAAACCAGCTGTCATTGCTTAAAGTTCCTTTTCCTGTATCCATTCCTTCACTCCTGTATATTAATGACTCATCCTTGTATATATTTAAGGCCTTATATTCATTTTTATCTTTAAATAATATTAAACTTTAACATATATTATTGTACCCTTTCCTGATCTTTTCCTTGTTATCCAAATTTCCGATCTATCCGTATTTTCCTGAAATCCCGTTTCCTCGTTTTTTGGCTGAATGCGCCAAGAGCGCGATGCCATATAAAAAAAAAAAAAAAAAAAACATTGTAGTCGAGCAAAATCGAGCCGGCAAGGTTTTTTATTTTTTAAATGTTGACTAACCATAAACTATGCACTTCACGTCCTGATTTTTTACCAATAAAGTCAACATTGCCGATGATTTTTGAGAAAATGCTATTTATTATACATTCTGTCCCACGGGGCAGGCAATGCCTAATGAAGTGGTCAACGTTATTGTAATAAATTAAGTTATGAGAAATAAACTATTTACAATTTGCATGAAGGTACTCGTTAACTATCTAATCTGTGTTACTACAAATACGAGCTTTTTTGGCTTGCAAGTAATAAATTGACTAAGTACCTACTACTTAGTCATTTTAATTGTTCGTATAGCAATAGTCGGTATCCGTTTGCTCACCAAATATTACTCAACCGCAATTCGTTTGGGACCGGAGGTGGCAGTTTTTCCATATAATACGTTATCTATGAAATATATGAATTGACGGCTATGCCATTGCCTACCCATCGCGGTCGAATCATTCTAATGGCATTGCGACGTGGGACAAACCAGCTATAATAATTGCACCAATTGTGAAACGCAAAGATGCCGTACACGTGGTCAAGGGCAGAGACTAACGGAGGAAGATCTAAAAACACCTCCCGCCCAATAAACTTGTCAAATACGAGTATTTACGTATGTTGAGTTGAGTGCATGTAACAAAGGACTGGGCGAATATTCAGCGTTTTTAAGGCGTTTTTCTTTCGTCATTGTCGGAGACAGCAAATACTATTAAAAGGTACGAGTATCAGAGTCTACTTTTGATGAAGATGTTAGCCAATACCAGTACTGGATCTTTTTTAATTCAAAGTTCTGCGGTACGTTTTACCTCTGATGAAATAATCTTGAGACGACAATGACGTTAAAACCGAGCGGTTCAAACGCTCGGAGAATCGCCTGACTATGGCGAACATAATCAAAGTGCTATTAACTGGAAAACCATTGCTCGTTTCGCCTTTAGCCAACACGAGTCATAATCAGACTAGGCAATTTATTATTAAAGATAAAGGGAAGTAGGCTCAACTAGGATCAGTTGCGGCCCCAGGATTGACTGACGGGAAAATAACCGCGTAGGCGATTGACTGAATTTGATGGATGAGCGGGATCTAAGCCAAGAAAAAATCCAAGCGGATTTTCTCTTAGTTTACTATGTCTGTGAATAATAAGGTGAATTATTCAACAAACTTATTATTTTTAATTTCACCAATAAAAGAAAATCAATTGGATATCAGAACGGGCAGAAAAGAATAGCAAATTGGGTATAATTCTATTACGTTCCAGTATGAAACAAAATCCCCGTATTTAATCATTGCGGGATTGTGAAAGCTGAAAGCAGGTTACGTTTACTTAATAATTTATTCAGAATTAACCGCAATAACGAGGATAAAGCCATGTGAATTCTGAACAATCCAGCGCTTCCCAGGGAACCGTTTTAATTAGTGCTTCAACCTTCAATATATTGTAAGACGAAACGGGCGGGGTTCTTGGAAGCTTTCGGTCGTTGAGTTAATTTTGTATGTATAACTAAACTTGTCGTGTACAATGTTTAGTTCGATGATAATAGCGATTCACGCTGTAACCTCGCAAGTTGGGGTTATTTTTCATGAGCATTACATGTAGATATTAAAAGTAGCCGTCTTGTTCGGTCACTGAATAGAAGTTGCCTCTTTATTGTATCGCATAAAACAAAGGAGTAAGCACGTTCGAATAAAATGACTCGCAACCGGCGACTCGGTCCAAGCGCTGGTGCTATAGGCACATGTAACAGTGCCCTGGCTTCACCGACATCTGACGATACCAGGGAGCTGAGCATCTATCTTGCCTCAATTCGGAAAAGTTGTTTGTAATTTTGCATTTAATGTTTAAGCCTGTTTTACGGGGGTGGCATAGCATCAATGCTACAACCCCCAGGAAAATGATAAGGAAATAAAATAAACCAAAATGCCTCACAATTTTAAATATAGTTCAATCATTCACATTAATACACGTGTGACTAATCGATTAATAAAGCATATGCAATATAGTCCACTGGATGCGGGTGGCGCAAGACCGGTCACTTTGGCACTCTTTGGGGGAGGCCTATGTCCAGCAGTGGACGTCTTTCGGCTGATATGATGATGATGATGATGCGATATAGTAACTACTACGACTATAACACTAGCACATTCAGCGCAAACTATTTTTAGTTCTTAGCCTACAACATGCGAAATGGCGAAAACGGGTATGAAGAGAAATACGCCTGTGAGCAGAGAGAGGAAATCGTCTACGGAGCGCCCACCTATTAGCGCTGGTAGTGTTAATGGAAAACTAAAAAAAAAATGTTTATTGCCTCGAACTTAACAAAACAAACAAAAACAATAATAATTTAATATAAACAAAGAAAACTTAGCTAAGTATCTAGGCAATGGGTATCAGTCTCAGCGTCTGCTGAACAAAGTCCAGCGCTAATTTTCAGCCTGATCCCTTTTATAAACTAAAGTACAAAAACTAAACTAAACTAAATCTAAGCAGGTCGGCCTACTACACGACGAACTACAAGTAAGTACGTCACAAAAGTTGTAGGAGGAAAGAAACCTACAACGCCCCTGACGCGGCAAGAGTTTCCAGCCGCCTCGCTGGAAATATCGCAGACATGCAAGAGGACACAAATTAATTACGCCCACGTAAATGGGAATCGAAGGGGACGATGCTGGAGGCGCGATGCCCGTAACTTGATTAGCCTGGCATTATGCGATCCAATGTCGTGTGCCGTGCGTTGGACACTTGTTTACTTATATAAAAATACGTACGAGAAATATCATTCGAAATTCATACCTCCCTCTCTGTCGCTTATACGCCAGGACGCGCGACTCTCTGTACAAACGTAGTTTGGTTCTCATTTTAAAACGACATCCCAGAATAACATGACACTTTGTACACACAATGGGATCCCTATATGTAGGAAGAAAAATAGAGCGTAAGTATAGAACGTTTTTTAAACTAAGTCTTTAGCTTGATCTTATTCAAATTATATTTCTATTACAATTTATACAGAACCTACTTTCCAACCTTTCCAATTCCAATTCGTTCTCTTTGTGTATAAAAAGTTTCATGTTATTCCAGTAGGCCGTTTTAAAATGAGAACCAATGTTTGTATGGATAGTCGACTTGAGTCAACCGATGCCGGGACTCGTTAAATCTAAACTGGAAAAGAGGAATAGAGATGAACGGAGTTGGCATTTTCGTTCGAGTAAATCTGTCAAAAAAACTGGTGACGATGGCGATGGGCCCAAAGTGCCAAGAACTAATTAGGGTATCCTATTTTAGAAGGGCTACATTTAGCGCTGACTATCTCTTTCTACTCACGGGGAAGTCTCTGTCGCACTCGATCTACTTGTTCTAAAATTGAAACAGGAAGCAACATAATGGGCGGAACATCTAATAAAGGTCAACTTAGAAAGCAGGATTTATTGCAAGAATAACCAAAACGTAAAAGTACGAAAATAGAAAGTTCTAGAAGTCATTGTTTTGCATTTTATTGTTTCTTGGGGACTCGTAGTCGCGGTACAAAAAACTTGGAAACAAAAGTGTGACAGGAAATTAATTTTACAAAAGTAGGTAGTCATTGTAGTCATACCATAATGAATTTATTATTTATTAGTCCGCATTATATAGTCAGTGGTTTTGGCGATTGGCAACGCACATATCATTATTTATGGATTGACGATGCGTGCAGCGGCGCAAGATACGGGATGAAAAGCGGCTATGGAAACACTCGGGTCACTGTAGTATAAAATCACTAATATGCAATGTCTTGTGTTAAAAGCTACGGTAGCCTAGTGGTTCAGGCATGCTGTTAGCTTTTCGGTGAAGGAAAACATCGTGAGGATACCGGTCTAATCCCAGTGTTTTCCCTCTGGGTTGGAAGGTCAGATGGCAGTCGCTTTCGTAAAACTAGTGCCTATGCCAAATCCTGGGATTAGGTGTCAAACGGACCTCTTGCTCCTTTAGGAGCATTACCGGGAATAACGCTAGGAGGATGATGTTGATGATGCAATGTCTTGTGTTTGAGCGAGTTTCGTCATCATCATCATATCAGCCGAAAGACGTCCACTGCTGGACATAGGCCTCCCCCAAAGAGTGCCAAAGTGACCGACCCCGCGCCACCCGCATCCAGCGGACTCCCGCAACCTTTACCAGGGCATCAGTCCACCTTGTCGGGGGCCTACCCACGCTGCGCCTTCCGGTACGTGGTCGCCACTCGAGAACCTTTCCGCCCCAACGGCCATCGGTTCTACGTGCTATGTGCCCCGCCCACTGCCACTTAAGTTTAGCGATCCGGAGGGCTATATCGGTTACCTTGGTTCTGCTGCGGATAGTCTCATTTCTGATGCGATCACGCAGAGAAACTCCCAACATGGCCCTCTCCATTGCCCTTTGGGTGACTTTGAGCCTTCTTATGAGGCCCTTTGTAAGCGACCACGGGTTTTTCAATAATATAAAATATAGGAGCTGCTGAGCCTCGGTTAACAAAGTTAAAGCCAACTTTAACGTCAGCGATCAAGGCGTCTCCTCAATTGATTCTTTAAAATATCTCTATTGTTATTGTGAAACTGACATATCCAACCACCTACCTAAAGTACCTAAATAAAAAGGTACAAGCTTATCTATATGTAGGTAGATATACGTATACTTAATAGAATAAAAAAAAGAAGCGGGTTGTGTCGGAGATACAACCGTTAATTAAGTTTAAGTGGATACTTCTATGTTGGCTATGGAACCCTTATAAAAAAAAACGGCCAAGTGCGAGTCTGACTCGCGTACCGAGGGTTCCGTACTGTACTTAAAAATCGTTAATAAGTAAAGCGACCTCTATCGGCACCTACTTATTTAAAGGTGGTTTGTTTATAATCGATAATTCGTTGTAATAACACGTGAACCAAGTTTAATGTTTCTTTTGTTAAATAAACGTACGTACTTTTAACTAGGCCATATGATTGAAAAATACGAAGTTTATGTATTGTTGAATTCAAAGTGTTTTGATTATTTAACACTTTCGCAACCAAGAACCCGCCTAGCGGGCGCCTACGCCGTAGTCGCTTTCCGCCACATACGAGGAAGACCACAGGATCGGCTACGAGCGTAGCGCGTAGCGATTCTTGGTAGCGAAAGTGTTAAAGGAATCTGCTATTATGGTGTACCTACCCGAAAATATATATCTGAATAAATTCACTAAAATCTGTATAAGTACAGATAAATCGGTATATATGGCAACATTGACTGACGTAGCTCATTTGACTCGCGATACATTGAAAATGGCGGTCATTTCAGCATTATTTTCATGTTCGCCACATAAATTAAATAACATTTTATGATTAACAACTAATGGCAAATAAAGAAGGATTAAAACATGTTACAAACAATTATTTGAAATCAGATTAGGCTTCTCTACAAAAAGTTATTCCGGAAGTCACGTGATACATTTTGAACTGTACCCCTATACAAGAACGCGAGCAAAGAAGTATCCACTTCAAAAATGATAATATGAAACAACTTGTACCTACCTAATACCCGTATTGTATTTCATTTACCCTGGCAATGTTTCCCGCGTCCAACTTTTAAATGTCTCTCACATAGGTTTTTCGCAAATTCCGCTGCGAACAAATGGTAGGCAAAGTTCACTGTTTCGACTTCGCGCCTATTTATAAATATTCAAACATCCGTTTACGCCACACAATTGTAACGTAATGAAAAAGGGAATCGAAATGGGATCACCAAATTAGTCGAATATTTGTAAAATAAAGCAATTCAAAAACTAATTAGAGAATGAACACGCGAGGGTGATGTGATAATAAATCCGAATTAGAGGCTCGAGTCATAAATATTCACGGTCAGCGTTCGAGATCGAGGCTCGAGCCTGGCAGAACACGGCCCGAGTGGCCGGAGTCCGTCTCGTAATTCTTTTCAAGTTTTTCAACTAATTTCCTCAGGCGGTAATATGGGTGAACCCCGTGGGTGAACCTCTGAAAATCTTTGAGAACATATTATTTATAGTATAGGAACGCAATACGATTTGTATACATATTCGATACTAATAAATATAATGAAAACCGAAGCCCACAACTGTTTCGTTTCAGTTCAAAAACAATTTACAAAGTAAATTCGCGGAAGATATTTACAGATTCTTAATCTTGTATTGACGATTTGCGTTCGAATAATAATACTCAGAGGCATTCAGAAGGGGTAATCAATGCAACCACTTGCATGCCAATAAGTGAAACAACCCTGCATCGAAAATGATACGGCGCCTGTTCTCTGCAGCTGGCGAGTTATGGAGTTCGAATTCTCCTAGTAGGTTGTAAAAGGTAACATAGGTAGTGCGTAACACAATGAGAGGTACTAAGTACTAACCTGTTGAAATATGGGTGAAAACAGTAATATTATGCATCTATATTAGAAAATAAATCAAGTTCAAAAGTACAATGTTCGTACATGTAGGTTCATGTGGTGAATACAAGTTACGTGTATGGTAATGTGATTAAATCAATGTAATATTGCTTGTTTTTCAACCATACTTTAAGGGATTAACACAAGGAGGCCAAGCAACGGTTCGTGTGCTACGTCATAGCGCGTAGGGCATTTTTCCGTTCTGTAGCGGAAATCGCTCGTAGAAACGTGACTCATATCATATGTAAGTACCTATATGAGTGTGTGTATTGGCCTCGAATGGATCAATCGATCGTGACAAGTGTCCCGTGATATCTGCCTGCCTTCGGGAAGCAGGCTGATCGGTTCACACCCCATTTTTGGAACACCCTGTATGTAAGTATTGTGAATGGGGAAATTGTACTGGCAACGAACGAACTTTTCGTTCTCTGTTACACTGACTGACTGCGATATATTTACCTGGGCGACCCCATTCCGTTCCACGTGGGCGTAGCTTGGCCACTCGCAGAAATAAAATCGGATAAACGTTTAGTTAAATCGCTTCAATTAGCCTTTCCGTTGAATGTAGGTGAGTAGGTATGCTATGTGACGCCTTTATTCTATGTGACATCATAAAATTGCCGTCTATGTAATAATCGTTTTTAGTAGTTAGCACACAATTTACATACATATATCTCTGCTCACAGGCGTATTTCTCTTCATACCCGTTTTCGCCATTTCGCATGTTGTAGGCTAAGAGCTAAAAAATAGTTTGCGCTGAATGTGCTAGTGTTATAGTCGTAGTAGTTACTATATCGCATCATCATCATCATCACATCAGCCGAAAGACGTCCACTGCTGGACATAGGCCTCCCCCAAAGAGTGCCAAAGTGACCGTGAAACAGACCCGACGTCTCCGCTTCTATTTATTTTAGTAGTAAACTATGTTATTATATATATTTGAAACTAAGGATATCACTACGAGATATCAGGTTGATTTACAGAAGGAATGGGGAGAGATAAATCTAAGTAATACAAACAAGAAGAGGCCTTATTGTCAAGGTTATAGAGATAAAAATTCATTGGCAAGGGATTAATCGATTGTCGTGAATCTAGAAGATCTTTGAGCTAGGAATCAAAGAAGAGCCTATATCTTGGAGGCCTGAAGAGTTACCAAATAGATATTTTACTACAACAAGGCTTTAATGCAACCTAAGACTGTTATTTACTGGAAACCTAACTATTCTACTAGTGCTAAGTTATCTGAAACAAACAAATGGTTAAGGTAAAACCATAGAAAACATCTCTACATACACTTGTGTTATATAAACAAAACTATGCAATTAACTCCAGTTCTATGTAAAATAAATAACTTAATATAAATATGTATTAGTTATGAAACCAACCGCTCGTACGTTTGCATATCTTTTTCCTTGTCACGCAAGCTTGGAGCAAGCGAGAGGGGGAATGTGTGAATTTCGGCGACTGCAGTTCATGGTAAGGGGTACGCGGACGGCGGCCGAGCGCGTGGGGTCAAACACCGGAAGGTTTGGTACAGATGTGAAGGATGCGACAGAACACTCATAAAGCTCACTTTTTGCAACAAAAGGAACAAAAACAAGATGGAGGGAGAGATTATCTATAAAAAGGATGGGACCCAGGGTGGAGGGGCAGTTCGTTTTGGAATTTCAGAGAAATAGGTCGAATCGCTGCCGGTTAGGGATCTCAATAGTTGGAGGCTGAGGAGGAGTTGGAGCTCAGACCAAGGTGATGGAGTCTAAGCTGGCTGAAGGAAGGAGGCAGAAGTGGAGCAAAAGGAAGCACTATAGCTACTATCCCTGAGCGACGGTGGAAACACGTCGAGGTCATTTGGAGGCTGAGGAGGAGTTGGAGCACAGACCAAGGTGTTGGAGTCTAAGCTGGCTGAAGGAAGGAGGCAGAAGTGGAGCGAAAGGTAGCACTATAACTACTATCTCTAAGCGACGGTGGAAACACGTCGAGGTCATGTGAGTACCTTAAATTTAACTGAAAGTTTATTTTGTTTGTGTGTGTGTGTATTTCGGGAGTGAATTGTTGTTTGGAAGTGCGAATCAGTCAGATGACACAGAAGGCTAGAGGTAAATCTAAATCGAGCGCAGTTTTAGTGTACTAATTTCAGCTAGAACAGCATATTATTTGGGTTATATTGTACGAGAAAGCCGGTAGTTACATAGGCAATTGATTCTTCAGTATACTATGAATTTACGATGTGTTTTCCATGTAGGGTAATTTACAAATTGTATTTAATGCGATTTTCCCGCCAAAATGAGACCTGAAAACATTATGTAACGACTTACAGACGCAGACTATCAACTAAATTAGAATACATCTAACGTAGTTTACGTGAGGCTAATTACTACTTTTTGTGTACTAATTAGTGATTATTTCCAGGTGTATTTAATTTCCTTATGTAATCTTGTACGTGTGTATTACAGGGACTGAACTACCCCTCAATTTTCCTTTTACAACTTTCATCAACCAATAATTGACCGTGTCTATTCATTATGGAAAGAATTTTCTCGGTATTATAAAGTATTTATGTAATTCCTAAAGATCTGACTAATTTAGTGACCCCGAGAGAATAAACTTCTTTTGTATTAACTATGTATCTGTTTTTGCAAGTCATATAAAAGGATTCCGTAAATTTTTCCCTTATGAATATATTATTATATTTAGAATGCGAAATAGTGAAGGGAAAACCTTTGTTAAGGAAGCTGATAAAATAAAGAAATCTTGGCAATGGTGTTGCGTGTCACAGATTGTTAAGAAATTTGAACACTAATTTCATAAAAGGAGACTCTTGAAGCGGGAGGGATTTGTGATATTCTCTTGTTTTAAAACAAGATATTTGGCATGGAAAGTGTATTTATTTAGCAGCCTTCTAAAATGTAAGTGTTAATTAATAACAGAGTTAATCATTAATAAGAAAATTTCAGAGTTAAAATTATTACAAGTACTAGAAAGTAGTTTAAAGTGCATAGGCGATCATTAAATCGTAGGATTGTGGTCAGCGAAGTGGTTTGCTTTAGTATATAAATTTATAAAGAATAATGAATCTTTTGAGTCGAGTTCTTATCATCGGAGACTAGCCGAAAGGTAAATAGTTCTTTAGTTATGACTAGAACTGTACTGATATGAAATAGTTAATTTAAGGGTTGAAGTATACCGGACTAGTGGAACACAAATCCGAGCAATGGTTCTGTTATACTTGGAATATGGAATTATTGCATATACTGGAACGCTTAAGTGGCATTCCCAGGTACAGAGAGTAGCTATATAATGGCTCTTTATGAATTGTGATGAATAGATGAAGAGGCAAAGATCTGAGGATGAGTAAAGACTCAAGAGAAAAATATCATTGATTGTTATAACAAGATGACCATTGACAAGGTCTAAATTAAATAAAAGATGGCTTATAATGGCTCATTTCCCATTAGCTGAGACACAATTAGATCGTTCACACCCTATCCTGACCAATGGAAGGATGTGCAGACCCCAAAGAGGTACTTTACATTTAATAAGATTAAAAGCAGACCTCTCTACAAAAATATTCCTTGTAATAAAAGGAATGCCATTCTGTAAGTAATTTATTGAACTAAGCATAATTACTACCTCTTGTGTATGAGTACAACTAAAATCACCCTTGTGTAGATAATGATATATATTGTGAATGGTAAATAAAGATAGCACATACTTCTTGAGGTGAATGAACAAGTAGAGCCAGTATTCGGAAGTATACTTATACCGGTTCTATAGGTCGGGGCCCTTCTCAACAAAAAAATATTTTATTTTATACATATATATATATATATACTAAATTTTATATTTTACACCCTAATAGCCAAGAAGTGAATTCCATTTTATACATTCTTTACTTTGGTTTTCTCATTCGCTATAGTAATAGTTTCCTCTTAACCTTATAAATTCCAGTGAAACTCCATAATCGTAAAAGGATCTGAGTTACTATTCACAAATTAGGGTTCCTAGCCTTAACTTCTAGACGATCACAACCATTCTACAAGGCCATTAAAAATAGATCAAATATAGCAGGGTTGTCAAGTCGAAAGAGGGTTGTAAATGGTGGATAGGCGGGGTGTTTAAGTGAAGCAGTGAGTAAGTCGAGTATAAAAGGAAGGAAGAGTTTAGAAAGGGGGGGGGGGGTTCGTTTCAACCGGTCCTGCGCCACCCGCATCCAGCGGACTCCCGCAACCTTTACCAGGTGTATCAGTCCACCTTGTCGGGGGCCTACCCACGCCGCGCCTTCCGGTACGTGGTCGCCACTCGAGAACCTTTCCGCCCCAACGGCCATCGGTTCTACGTGCTATGTGCCCCGCCCACTGCCACTTAAGTTTAGCGACCCGGAGGGCTATATCGGTTACCTTGGTTCTGCTGCGGATAGCCTCAATTCTGATGCGATCACGCAGAGAAACTGCCAACATGGCCCTCTCAATTGCCCTTTGGGTGACTTTGCGCCTTCTTATGAGGCCCATAGTAAGCGACCACGTTTCAGTGCCATACATATACTAATGCAGATATAATCGTGAGCTATACACTAATCAAGATCAAACGGATTGTTTACTGCATACGAATAGTTTTACTTGAATAGGATCACAACATATGTAGTAAAGTTAATTACACATAGCAGGGCCCAGTTCACGAAGCTAATTTTACAATTGAATTCCCTTAGCCGGTCAATCCATACGAAATATCTAGGCATAGAAATCGTTGGTGCAACAAGAATATAGTGATGTACCTATAGTAACATTGTTATTTTTACAGCTTATTTTTATCTACCGGAACTCGCTCGCTCGTAAGAACGCTCTTCTATGTAAAGCGGAAAAACTTTAATCCATTACATGTTTTTTACTCAATCACGCTTAAACGGCTCAACCGCTTTGGATGTAATATTGCACGATGATAGTTTAGAGCCTGTATTTAAATACAAAATAGCATAGTTTTTATCCCGCGTCCACTCTCCACGGAGTCACGAAGTCATGCTTCCGCTAGTAAAACAAACTTCTAGCCGCCCAGAGGCCTTTTAAAAGGCCGTGTCAGTTGTTCAAATATATTCCATTTAAATGACACTCAAGGCTAGGGGTCTGATAGTAATTTCATTACGACTCACCTTTTAAACAGAACTGGCACGTGGAGCGTAAACAATAACGAGCCACGTGCAAACAAAGTGCCACTCGATTTAATTGAGGCGTGTAATGTTGTAACGTCGATAACAATGAAAATGTCTGGATGGCAGTAAAATTGGAATGGCGTCGGCAGTAGGCGCCATTTTGTAGGCCATAAATCCCTATGGGCATTTGCATGGCCGAGGCTGTACTTACCTATGGTTGAGATTCTTTAATGTGGCCAACTTTTTATAAAACTGTCATTTGAATGAGAATCTTTTACCTTGGACGGTATAAAGTTGTTTTTTGAATGGACCACTTTGATGCAACTCGGCCAACTCAAATTCAAGCTTAGCTTCAGTTGCTAGGTTGCTACGTGCTAGCAGGTTTCAGAAGCACGGGCAACGAGAGGGCGTATGGACTAGATGTTCGGGACGTCAATAAAAACAATATTATTTATTGTCTCAGAATATGGAAAGGAATTTCCACTAGGATAGTCCAGTAGATCTTATCTAAATGTCATTTATTGTATAGGAAAATTATAGTTGTATTATCCTAAAGCTTGTTCGAAAAGTTACACAATAACTGTCCATTCCGAAACCAGTGTCCATAGATGATAGATCTATGGCAGGTCCACGTTCCCGGAAACACTCCCGGCATTTCCGGTACCGGGTCGCGCCGTACCCATTCTAATAACCGAGACAGCCTGCCTTATAACAGTCAAGCTTATAACAAAAATGCGACGAGCCTCGTCCCGTCCAAGTACCTGAATTTCTTAAGTTTTCGTGTCGTTACACATAATGCGCCATCATGGCGCGGGACAGGGACGCAGTTATGCGTTGAAATGCGATGGAAGTATCTCGTTCTCCCCTAACGCATAGTTGCGTCCTATATCACCATACATGACCCATTGTGTGGAGCATGCTTAAGGATTTTATATCGCAACAGTGGCAAAGAAATGGAAATTATTTGCCATTGAGACCGTAGGGCCGGAATGTTCGGATCCTACCAACCGCGCCAAGTAAAACGAAGATTGAGACGGGGCAGTCAATGATTTGCCTTTTGTACTATAAGTTCTTATCATTTGCAATTAGTGTAAATAAATAAATAAACGTTATAAGTACAGACTGTTATTTATTTATAATATTTAAATACCCACACACAACGCAATTATATGTACCTGCCTCAATGTAAACAGACGTCGTTAGCTTATGTACGCTTGCGACTCAGAATGTTACAGGTATTTTCGGTACCGGTGTCAAGCCCTGCATGCTTCATCGATTGAGGATTTGTTGCGTTGAAAGCTAGAGATAAATAAAGGTCCCTATTCTCAAAATAACATCTTCGTTTTTGCGCACAATATCGGAGTGAGGCGAAAAACAATTTCGGTCACAGATGGTCTGTTTGTATCCCGCTCTTACAAATTCGGTTACAAGTGAACAGGAGCGAGAGCGTTCTGGCTGTATCCAATCAATTTGATTCGATTTTAGCTCTGTGATAATAGAACATGTACACAAAAAAAAATTAACAAATACTATCCCGTAGCTGGAATTTCGAAGCAAACCTTAAATCAATTTGGTGAAGTGAAACCAACAGCGTACGAATTTTTCATAGGAATTCATCCGTACTATTCCGTACGTTCAAGTGAAATTCAATTCAACGCATTCTGGCTTTGTTTGTTTGTAAGCTCAATAAGCTCGTACAAAGCTCTACCCACCCTTATCAAGTCCGTTGGTTGCCTCCAGTGCTAGAAACGGGCCGCCTCTCTTGGATGAGAGGAGGCCTGTGCCCAGCAGTGGAGCAGTGGAGTGGAGTCTCATGTAGCAGCATTCATTCAACCCAACCAACGGACTTGAGAAGGGTGGTAGAGCTTTATATGAGCTTATTAAGCTTACGCTTAAAGACGTACGGATGGATTCCTAGGAATGAATTGTAACAGTGTATATGTAGTTGAAACACAATATCGCAGTCAGAAGACAGCTGTTGGCGGCATATTTAAAGCAGGACCCGACGAGATTACGGGACGTCTGTCACTACCCGGGATTACACTGGTTTTAGCGGAGAAGGAAATAAATGACTTGTTTTTAACAGCGAATACGTAATTTTTTCTGTTGAGGTTGGGAATAAGTAGCGTCGTAGGAAAGTAAACATGTGCAGCAAATTAATCTAGGTTCCGAGACTTCATAAGAACCATAGAATAGGTAAGTATACCTAACTACCTACTAAGAAAGTTTACTAATTTATGGCATTTTTTTTTCAATTTCGCCTACTTTTAGTAGGAACGGAACGTGAAATGGCAATCGCTTTCGTAAAAATAGTATCTACCGCTAAATCTTGGGATTAGGGGCCAAGGCGGACCCAGGGTTCGTTTATGTCATACGTATATGTATAACGTTGAGGACTAAGCCGTTACCTTATTTCAAATTTTTCTGACGGTTTCCGTATTCTTTTCACCATTGTTACATGTAAAACAAACCTAACCCAGCCTCAAGCGATGATTTTTGTAGCTCCTAAAAAGTTACCTAACTGTTTAATTGTTTGAGTAATGAAAATGATGAGAAATTAAATAATTTTTATATGTCTGATTTCCCGTTGAAATGGAAAGTAGCCTCCGGAGTCGCGCAGTGTCCCTGAAGGCGTAGCGAATTAATATTGCATTTGAAAAGGTTCAGTAAATCCACACGCGAAGCGCATATTAATACCGACCTCGACAATCGAAGGGAGGATTTGCGAAGTCAATTCCTCCGTAACGCTTACGGCTGCCGTCGGCAACGCTAAATGAAGACTAACCCCCGGTAATCGCATTGTAATCGAAATGTTTTGCGATGGTGTTATTGATATGTTCGATCGAGAATTACAGATATCGCGATGCGTCAGCTCGAGATTGCATCGCCTGATACCAAAACACGGCCAAATTGGGTTCTTCTTATACCTACTACCTTCCCGCGTAATACAGATGCTCACGCGAAGCCGCGAGATAAATTATAGCATATGTCAATCATGAAGGTCCATTCTATATACTGATCAATGATTTTTTTAAATCGGTGAGTAGTTCTTGACGTTACGCATTACATACCTCAGAGATTTTTCCTCTTTATGGTATAGATTAGCTAAAAAAATATTCGATTACCATTTTATAAATGTACGATAATCACGAGACGTAAGGTGTAAAACTTCTGGGTTCGGTCTACTTTTTCTATATTTATTACCAAATTTCTACACCATATACAACGGTTATGCTAAATCGTTAGAACTAATATTTCCATGACTCCATGATATCCAGAATTGACTTTCCAATTCGGAGCGGAGTTAGAGACAAATCTAACACTTAAATGAATCTAGAATAGAAACAGCTTTTATTAATGATAAGAACATGTAGGTACATGGACAGAGTCCAACAGAAAATCAACAACGTATTGCGCATACGGCTATAAACAATTCAACAAAAGTACGCATTTTTCATTAATTGTTTGCCGTATTCACTAATCGACAATGACACGGGTTCTCACCATTCTACGTACAGTCAACCTCAAAGATATGTAGATATAGGTACATTTTGCACCTTATTTCAGAGCAATAAGGTGCAAAACTGTAATCATGTCTCTGATGTCGATGTCGACTGTACACGAATGGACCTTTATTAACGTCATTGAAAATGCTCAGCAATGTGTGACGACGTATAAATAAACATACAGCCTCGCTAATGTGATGGATGATAACTTATTTACGCACGTTATGCGCTTTTATGTCAGCTGTATCTAGCTGTTTAAGTCAAAACATTGCTTGGATGTTGAAGAAAAATCTGACCCACTTTTCAATTGATATCCGCGCCATATAAACAATACTGTATCCGCCGGCCATGTTTGCGATTTTCGAAGCAAGAGCCCGGACAGTCTGGCTTCGGGCTAAATCGCTGTTTGAACTAGGAACAGTTTCAGTTGTATTTAAAACGGACCGTAACTTTACGTATCATAGCGTGGACCCCAACTTCGTGCTTGTCAAACACTGCGATATTTCTCGTGAACGAGCGTAGCAATAAGACATCCGTCACTCCCGCTCTCGCATACTTGTCAGAACGTGATGTCGGTCTTACTTATCCACAGCGATAAGCGATAAAAGTGAACGATGCTACGCCCGCGACCGCTGTTAGCCTTAATATGTGTCAGAATACGGGTGCAGACTCAAAATTTATTATTACTTCAAAAGAAAGACGGCCTAAAATATACCTGATGACGAAAATCCCATTCAAATATGTATCTCAAAAAAACTTTAGATGATCGAACCAACGAAGTCTGTGGGACGTTCGCAACCAAGAACTCGCCTTGTAGGCCCTCGTAAATCGTAAATTAGGGTTTGCAATTCGAATATTCGAATATTCGTCATAAATATTATTCGAATAATACAACACGAACTATTCGAATTATTCGAATATTATGTATACTATAAAAATATACAATTACTACTAATTACACTTAATAAAACCTTAGGAATCTGTTTTTGCAGGTGAATGTCACATTAGATTTATAAGGAATTGATAGAAAGACCAAAAACTTAATAAATTTTCTCCTTATCTAGAAGAACTCGTAATAATACTGGGAAAGTCGGCAACTCCACGTGTTAAAATTTAAATGCATATGCGAGAATCCTGGGACCCTTTTTCTATCTGCTGAATAATTAGTATTACTTTAAGTTTATCTTCTTCTTCTACCTGGCGTTATCCCGGCCTTTGCCAGGGTCCGCTTTCCTACTCGCTTTCCTCCATTTTGCACGATTCTGGGCGTCTTCTTTTGTGAGCCCGTTTTCGCTCATGTCGGCCTTCACGACATCCAGCCATCGCTTCTTAGGTCTGCCGCGGAGTCGAGGGCCGTCGAGAACTATAATCAGCTCGGCGAACCTTGATCCCTATGACAGTTCATACTAGTGACGGGTCGTGTCGATATATCGCAACTTTTTATAGGCAATGGCGTGACTTGCATTCAGCCACATCGATAAACATGTTTTTAAAATATAATCTACATTACTATAATTATAATGCTTGTTATATTTACAAGTATCCGTGTATTTGTATATGGGGTTGCCAATATTCCGATGCAGAGGTAACATGGTCGGACTGTATAATTTTAATGTGAATTAAAATTTTAGTTATAGCAACACTATCTGATCTGTCACTACGCTAGTACTGTCAGTTCGCTACGCCAGTACGAGTGCTAACGCCTTGTATGCGCCACGTGTTTTGTTGTGTCATCGGAATCCTTTGTTTGTTACTATTGTTGTTTTCTGTTTTTGTTATTGTTGCTGTTTTGTTTTTGTTGGTGTTTCAAAATGCCGAAAAGACTGAGAAAAACTGTACTCAACAGTGAAACGCGGGAGTTTGTTGTACGCTTGCGTGACTATTTTGCTCGCGAACAACAAAATGGCGGACCTTTGTTGCCACTTGACAACGTACGCGACCGTGTTGCTGATGCTTTGGGAATTGGCAAAGCTACCGTTTCCCGAATTACAAAGGAGAAGTTCGGCGAATCGTCGATGGAGGAGAACAAACTATCAACTCCAAAGAAGAAAAAACATAATAGGGCACGACCCGTAACTAACCCCGATGATTTCGACATGGCAGCGATACGAAACCATATTTACGGCTATTATTTTCGAGGTGAACTGCCGACTTGCACAAAATTATTAGCGTCGCTGAAATCGGCTGATTTATTTAAAGGTGGATTCACTTCTCTCAGACAGGTTATAAAAAAATGTGGATTTCGTTATGGGAAGTGTGACAAAAGAAAAGTGATAATGGAGCGGAAAGACATTGGATTGATGAGGTGTGATTTTCTACGACAAATAAAAAACATCGAGAACTGGGACAAGGTGGTTTATCTGGACGAAACGTGGCTCAACGCCAATCACTCAGTCTCCAAAACATGGACAGACGACACAGAGAAATCCTGTACCAAAGCACCAGAAGGCAAGGGCCAGCGTTTGATTATCTGCCACGCTGGCACAGCCAAAGGTTTTGTACCTAACTGCTTGTGGGCCTTCAAATCCGTGAAAACAACTGATTATCACGAAGAGATGAATTTTGAGAATTTCAAGAAATGGTTCACAAAACTATTAGACAATTTAAACGAGCCCCACTACATTTTAATGGACAACGCCCCATACCACTCTGTGCAAATTAATAAAGCGCCTACCGCGAACAACAATAAAGGCGAAATAATAGAGTGGCTGCAAAACAATGGTGTGGCAGCTAATACTCAAATGCTGAAAAAGGAATTAGTTAGATTGTTGAACCTTCATAAACAGCAAACAAAGAAGAAATATTTCTTGGATGAGATGGCAAAATCAAAAGGGCACACCGTGATTCGGCTACCGCCCTACCACTGCCAATATAATGCAATCGAAATGATATGGGCGCAGATCAAAGGTGGGTTGATTTGTATTTATTTTAACATGTTTTTATTTAGGTCACTGGTGACTGTCTAGTCGGCTAGTACTATTTAAAGCTATTTTATTTCACTAGCAAATTGCATTTTTATTTTTATCCATGTGCTTATATCAATTACACACTTTTAACGTACAAAATTATGTACTTATAATGTACTTACCCCGATCTCGCTCTTTGACTTTGCATCATTTTTAATCTAAACCATTATTGTTTCAGGTTGTGCAGCCAGGCTTAACACCACTCCGCCATTCACAGCTAATAAAATGCTTACGTTGCTACAAGAGGCATGTAGTCAAGTGACTCCGGACAATTGGAGGAAAGTGGTTGAAAAGACGAAAAAACTATGCTTAGATGATTGGAATCGAGACGTGCGATACGACAATATAGTAGACCAGCCGTTTTTAATAAACATAGGAGAAAGCAGCTGCAGTTCGGATTCCGAGTCTGAGACGCAATCAGTGACATCATTGTCAGATTCAGATTAATTAATGTATATTAAAAAATCATTAATAAACCGCTTTTGTTTTATTTGAGTAGGTATATACAATAAATTTGTTAAATCTCCTTTATTTTATTATCGCAAACAACTTAAATGATTATAAATCTGACACTAAGAGCGTAGGTACTCTATTGATGTATTTTGTACACTCGTTTCCATTTTCGATATTTGTTTATCGATACTTTTCCGCACTAGTCGATATCTTCCAAACGGAGTAACTTTTGCAGGACGTCAACGTAAAGTCTGATTGAGATAATTTCTTGTAAGTGTTAATAATTATTATAATTCCAACGGGATATTATTGTAATTGCATATATCTGCCTAAAATTAATAAATATCATTTTTAGACACCGCCAATTCGATTATAATATAACGGTGACGCTACTACAAGATTGTGTCGTGGGAATAACTGTCAGTGTCATAGGGATCAAGGTTCGCCGAGCTGATTATAGGCCAAGGCATTTGTTCCCCACGTAGTCCGAGGGCCTGCGAGAGACGTGACCGAACCAACGAAGGCGACATTCCTGGAGCTTATTCGCTACGTCACGAACTCCGAGGCTGCCACGGATGTACTCGTTACGAATGCGATCCGCACGCGTAACGCCGCAGATCCACCGCAACATCTTCATTTCAGTAACGCGAAGCTCCTGAATGTGCCTTCCAAGAACTGGCCACGTCTCGCTGCCATATAACAGAGGACTGGTCGTATGACGCACTTGTACACTAGCCCTTTGAGTCGAAGTGGTATTCTGCGATCGCAGATGACTCCTGTGACCTCTCGCCATTTAGACCAAGCCGCGCTGATTCGGGCTCGGATGTAGTGATCAATGGTCCCGGACACATGCAGTACTGATCCTAGGTACTTGAACTTGAACTTGACTTTTTCATCTGCATACATGAGCAGCCATGGCGGCGGATCTTGTATTTCCGATGTGACGGTGTCAAGCACCACACTAAACAGAAATGGACTTAGGGCCGAGCCTTCGTGTATACCCACTGTAATAGGGAACGGTTTTGTGTCGCCAACGGCGGTCCTTCCTAGAGAAACCGAGTTGCGGAACATATCTCGGATGATGTCAATATACGAGTAGACCTGTGGCACGTTCTTCACCCTCAGTGCCCACCAGATCATCTGACGTGGGATGCAATCGAAAGCCTTTTGCAGGTCAAGAAATGCCATGTAAAGTGTGGCTTTCGTTTCTTCCTGTAAGCTTCGGTCAGACTGCAAGCTTCGCTCAGATAATACTTTAAATTTATGGCTCTGCTAATCCCATCACGGTCATATAAGCAGTACTTAGCAGTTCTGGGAGTTCGTTGTTATTGTTTTTATTGTGCCGTGCGTAGAGGGGACCTATTAACATTGTGTTTTTAACAATTAAAGTACATGTGGTTACTTTGACACGCTACTGCTGGCCTGGATGATGTAAGTAAATTGTTTTCTTGTATTGTTTCTTGTGTATTGATCATAATCTTGTTTTCTTGAATCCTATTGATTATCCACAAATTCAGCGATACGAAAACTATTGAGAAAAATTCAAAATTAATCAGTGAAAATATTCTTACTTATTCGTTTTTCCTTTGGCAGGTTGACTTCTTTTACTCATGTTGAGCAAGAAATGCTTTAACTGGAGAATAATAGTGACATTACCGAATATGAAACTTCTAATAAAGAAAAAAACTTTGTGACTTGAAATTTGATACCTAATAGTACAACTTCAGTAATGTTAATTTGTATTATGGTCTTAAATGGACTACTTTATTGAAATCTAATTTTAGAATTGATATTACATGAATTCAAATCGAAAATTTTGTTCAGTTTTCTCAAATATTCATATTATTCGAAATATTCGAATATTCGAATAATGAAATTTTTACTATTCATATTATTCGAATACTAAAAACGGACGAATAATGCAAACCCTAATCGTAATGTTTGCTCAGATGCCGGCGCAGCCCGCTAGGCGGGCAGTGGTATAATCTACACGCCTGGCGAGTTATTCCATTTTCAGTCCGGTTGCGAAAGTGTTTAACATAGTTAGTTACGTTAGATAGCATTCTAAAGTAATATTTGTCGTTAAGAGTCCAAAACATCTGCACTAAAGAGCGGTATCTAAATGCCAAGGGGAAAGCTATGTATACCAACTAATTACTTAAGGCGCCGTAGGTTCATGGTCTTCTCTCCCTCTCACTGAGCATAAGCGTGAGCGAGATGGAAGTGCGTGCTCGGAAGCGCGGATATCATGATTTTTAATTTTAATTTTTTGGACGTTTAAATAAATAAAAAAGTAATCGCTGATTTCCCTCAAACATGATATTGCCGATTTTTAGAAGCCATTTTAATATTCTTAGCTTTTGTGCATAATTTGTTACGAATATTCTAAGTGTATTTTAGACCCTCAAAAATCACGAACAGGTCTAAAACCTATGTTCGTGATTTTTTTTCTATCGAGCGATAATTGCTTAATCATATTTCAATTCACTGATCTCCCTGACGTAAAGCGTCAAGATTCGTATTTTTTTGAAACCATATTATTATAAACAGACGCATTATATTGTTTCAAAAACTCTGTTCGCTTACTTCGCTGAACCTACGGCGCCTTAAGTAACAGAACCTAAGCTTGCCAGAGCGTGGCTTAATTGTCCTCCAAATTGTACAATAGCCATTTGTTAACATTTCTAGATCTTAGCGATTAATATGGTGTTGGTTATGGGCAAATTGGTAATTTCAATTACCGTTTATGATTATGTACATTAAATTGAAATTAAGGTAATTACCTAATATTCATATTCTATGCACGAGTGCCAGAAAGCTCGTTTATTTGCCTCGTCGAAACTCACTACTGACAGGGGCGGCTCACTCCGTGATTTGGTCCCGCCGCTACAAGTACGTGCCACGGCCGCGGCCGGCGGGCTGTTAGCGCTGCTACGACACGCACGCGATCTATCGCAGCGCGTTGCATGCGATAGAAAGAGATGGCCACGTTTACGCTCGTTCGGCATACCTAAACAGGGGATTTGGTAACCTTCTGTATTTATTATGTGCTTAAGTTAGTTGAGATACCTAATTGATATTTTGGTTATCGTCATTGACCCTCGAAAACCAACGACATTTACGTTTTTGTAGAGTAATAAATTCCGAATTAATATTTTTAGTCATTAGTTATGTAAGGCCAAACAATGTGACAATGAGTAATTTTAGTAATTACTGGAAAATTCTGTAGGATATTCGATTCACAGTAACGTTTCAACGATAACGAGTAAATCGACGTGAACTCCCATTACTCGATGGGAATGGAAACTGATACTGGTTCGATTGAAATTTAGTATTCGGATGCCAATCTAACCTCGTTCGTATATGCTACCCTCAACGCACTGGGAATTAACAATTTAGAAGCCCTGACAAAACAAACATGATCAAGAACCATTTCTATAGACCATACTTGTCAAATATTAGTGCAGGGTTTGTATATAGGGGAAACATTATTTATTAAACTAGAGACTTGAAACTTTATAGAAAGATTACTTACTAAAAAACAAAAAAAAAACACTTTGGACTTTATAGAAAATTCTACCCCTAAAGGGATTAAATAAGGGTGCAAAGTTTGTATGGAAGGAACTTTATTTTTTGAGCTAGAAACTTGGAACTTTGCATAGAGATTAATTATTAAGATACATAAAAAGTAATTTCACCGTTTTAGAAAATTCCACCCCTAAGGAGGTTAAATAGGGGTGCAATGTTTGTATGGGGGAACATTATTTTTTGAACTAGAGACTTGAAACTTTGTAGAAAGATTACTTATCAGAATACAAAAACAGTAATTTCTGCGTTGAAGAAAATTCTACCCTTAAGAGGGTTAAATAGGGGTGGAAAGTTTGTATGAAGGGAACTTTATTTTTTGAGCTAGAAACTTGAAACTTTGTAGACAGATTACTTATTAAGATAAAATAAACGTAATTTCACCGTTTTAAAAAATTCCATCCCTAAGGCGTTAAATAGGGATGCAATGTATGTATGGGGGAAACATTATTTTTTAAACCAAAAACTTGAAAATGTGTAGAAAGATTACTTATTATAAAGCAAAAAAAGTGAATTTGGCGTATTAGATTAAATAGGGCGTCAAAGTTTGTATGGGGAAAACATTATTTTTTGGGCTGGAGGCTTAAAACTTTGTGGAAAGATTACTTATTAGAATACAAAAAAGTAATTTCTGTGTTTAAGAAACTTCCACCTCTAAGAGGGTTAAATAGGGGTGCAAAGTTTGTATGGAGAAAACTTTATTTTTTGAGCTAGAAACTTGAAACTTTGTAGTAAGATTACTCATTAGAATACAAAAAACGAGTTGTCAGCGTCTTAGAAAATTCCATCTCTAACGGGGTTAAATATGGGTGCAAAGTTTGTACGAGGGAAACTTTTCCTTTTGAGCTAGCAACATGAAACTTTGTAGAAAGTGAACTTATTAAAATACAAAAAAGTAATTTCAGCGTTAAAGAAAATTCCATCCCTACGGGGATTAAAAAAGGTTGAAGGTTTTGTACGGGGAACTCTGGATTTTTTAGCTAGAAACTTGAAACTTAATAGAATAGATTACTTATTAAAATACCAAGAAACAACTGTCAGCGTTTTAGAAAATTCCACCCCTAAGAGGGTTAAATCGGGGTGCAAAGTTTGTATGACAGAAACTTTATTTTCTTAGCTAGAGGCTTAAGTCTCTAGCTAAGAATTTTGTAGAAAGATTACTTATTTAAAAAACTCCTAAGGGGGTAAAAAGGGTTGCAAGGTTTGTACATGGAGGAAACTTTTTTTTTAAGAAGACTTGTTACTTTGTAGAAAGATTACTAATTAAAATTAAAAAATATCAGCGATTTAGAAAATACTACTCCTACTTAGAAAATTCTACGCCTAACAGGGTTAAATTGTCATCCCTTAAGCAAAATAAGGGTTTATTATACGTTACGCTATTCGTCAGCAGGTGGCGTTAGTGTAGCAAATGAATGTAATTATTCCTTAAGGGATTTGCCACACTGGACGCGCTCTGCGGTTTGCGGCCAGGTCTCCCATACAAAATTGTTGATTATTATTGAAAGAGATAGTCTTCATTAACCTGTCTCCTGTCTCGATTTGCAGTGCTGAGTTTAAGATTGTTTTAACAGCCTCACTATAGTTAACTCTTTTTTCAATCTCACTCATAATAACTAAGATTCCCATTTTCTAACTCCAAATCCATGCGTCGCTCTATATCTTGCCTGAGATTGAAAGCACCTGACGGAATAAGCATCCTGCAAACAATTCCCGTAATCTAATTGGAAAATCTTCAAAAATTCTTTAACAATTGCATATCAGTGTCTGCCACTTTTAAAATTGTAATATGTCTAGACCATTTTAACTAAGAATAAAATTCTCTTACCTATTTTATTATCTTTGTCATCATCAAAAATCTACGCGGACGAAATCGCGGGCGGCCGCTAGTCATATATATAAGTACACGAGAAATATATCCATACTATAAGAGATATTAATAATTTACAACGCTTCCTTATTCTGTGCAAAAGCTTTCCAAGTTCAAATTATATTCCGTAAACAATATTTCAAAGGTTACTAAGGGCGAGCCCCGACGAAACTGGGGGTGACAGGTCAATGACCCCGCTATTTAAAGCCCCTACAAGACATAAACGTTGGTTGTCCGCCCTTAGGAGTACACCCAGACTCGTGCGCCCGACTTTCTATAAGGCGGGCATTACATGCTGATTGCGGGTCGTGGTGGCGATACCTCGTTAAATTTGATCGTAAAATGCTGCTGTGCGTAAGCCAATTGATTAAAATAATAGTTTGAATACTTGATATTCTCATACGACAAGCGATAGAGCCGTGATCATGGTTTTCATTCGATTTTGTTAATAAATACAATATAATACCTATATTACGAATTTGTTGAATAGAAATCCTTATGCTCGTCGGTCTGAGTTAAATATTTCGTCAAATGTATGTGTATAATGTATATGCACCGCTGTTGATTTTCCATCATACTGTCCAGTTAAATGGGTTAAACATTTGCCTACCACAAAGTGGCAACAATGGTCCAAACCGGCTTAACCACATGAACGAACATTATCAATGCGTACAACTAACTCCCGAAACATCCGCAACAACGTGTTTAAATCGCAGGGCTCAGCGGCTCTCAAACGCTCCGAGGGACTCGGCCTCAATGATCGACAAAGCTACTAAAAGTAAACACTACTGTAATACTGTAGTGTAAATGGCCGTTCAACTAACTCGGAGCTAAGGATGGCAAGTTCTTTGATAACGAAACTCCAACGAGATTGGCTGGGCATTTTTATTTAGTTATGTTTTAACGGGAAGTTACAGGCCGTCAGAAAATCAAACGTCAATGCCAAACACACGTTTCCTAACAAAACCGACAGGTTAAACGTGACTTACAGATAACTTTTGTTAACCATTACCTACCTATAACTTTAAATGAAATCGGCTACTGTATTGCTCTAAAAAGGAAAACAAATCGAAATTAAAAAGTCTGAAAATAAATGTCTCCAAAATTACCTCGGCTCCTGTAAGCGTGTGTTTCGATATCGCGCTTCATTATTTCCTTTGTGAAATTGAGTTCATAGATATTCAAGCCAAGAAATTCCTCATTTATCCTTTTCAGCGAAAGAAAGATCACAAGGCAGAAGCTCCATTACAGACAATGTTCATTAGGACTTACAAGACTTACAATTACGTTGTTTACCTTTTCCTCCGCAAATAATCTTCGGTTTCGCAAGGTCAAATGTAAATGTAAGGTTAACGATTATTAAGCGCCCTTGATCGGAGCCGTGTACACGTAAAACTGCAGGGTAGGTAGTAAATAAGGAGGAGCATTGTCCTGCACAAGCTTAACTGTCTAGACAGCCCATGACGTCAGCAGTCTATCCAGCATTAGAATAATGCCAGAGCACTCAATGCATTGCTACACCTCCTCAAAACTACTAAATAACAGTCGATACGTCTAATGGAAACATAACTCAATTTTCTCTCTCCATAACGGCCCGCACTGAGTTATAGGCATCCCAATGTTTGTAACAATTGTAACTCATTTATGTTAACACAATTCTCTCATAAAAGATGTCTTTAAAAATGGCTACTGCAAAAAATATAACCGCAAACATGATTATGTAAAAAGAACTTAAACTAAAATTCGGCGTTAAACGGAAGGGTATAAAACGCCAAATTAAGGTTGAAGCAGTGACAAAGCTGGTGCAAAGCGTTCGCCGAGCGGGTGCCAACCGCCAAATTCATCAGAGCGGGCAAAGTTCAACAATGACTTGTCGCTAAACAAATTCCATTCGGCGAAGTAGGGCGGGCGTCCGCTAGACAAACCCCGCTCTTGACTTTGCTCGTAGCCCCTGGAAACCAGCACTTCTACGTCACGTAATTTGCAAGTTTTGCAACGGAACACGGAACCGCTGCCCCTTGCTCGCTTACTAAATAGACGCTAATTCTTTATAAAGAAAATTGTTACGTTAGTTTCTAGTTTAATTTAACCTTTCCGCTGTGTTCAAAGACAATGATTCAGTACAAAGGAATTGTGTGGAAGAGTGGGAAATTCTATATTGCGCTAGTAATTTTCGCGGAGCAATAAACCTATAACCATCTATAACGTTTGAGACGACAAAAGGCCTTCCATTTAAGGGTTCCTTCAAAGGTATCTCAAATGCTGAACCTTGACAGAATATTAAAGAATTTAATGGAAACGTAATGCAAAAGAAACAAGGAGAAAATTTGCATTCAATTAACTCACGCCACGGTTCGGCGTGGTTAAGAACCGGTATGTGAGGATAATTTCACTGAGTCTTCTGTGAAACTGTTTTTCCAAATTATCTATAACTTCTTACTAATCAGCTTAACCTGATCCAGGATAGGTACTTTTTCGTGTTTATATAAAGATATGTTTAATAAAAATGGAAACTATAGGTCTAGAGAAAACAAATTGTAAGAATATTTTTGTACGACCGTTTGTTTCATAGTTAAATAAATAATAAATAATGAAATAATTGGTTTCCCTGCATCGTTGCAATACTTAATTGATCCAATAGCGTACGTAAATTCCTAATTGAACGAGAACATGCCTAAACAGCATACTCGAGAGCAAACCGAATTGATAAGCATAGAAATTCAACGTGTACTCGTTTTTTTTGCTTTGGGTGTATATGGGTGAATATGAAACCAGGTGTTCAGAACGCGGCAAAAGGACAGATTTATTCGCAATCTCGCAAAGGGTTGCATTTAACAGCCTACGTTCTATCACCCGCCCACGCGTGGAAATATTATTCGGACCGTATTCCCTGATACAGTGACATTATTACGCAGAGAAGTAAAACATCGATGGTTTAGGGAATACTCGTCCGGTTTATTTTTTCACTGCTTGATGCTAATTTTATTAAGCATTTCGTTCGTATCGTGTTTATCTATTTATAGCTGACGTGGAGCGTCGATATTTTACAGACCTTACATCATTTAATGCCGTAACGCCCGTATTTCGGACATAAAATGTTGTCTGAATAAATAAGGAATCATGGAGATTAATTCATTGAACCCTTCGCGATTCAATGAATTAATGTCGATTATTTTATATGCTCACAAGTCTGCTGTATGTATATAATGAGCGGTGTTCCGACTCGCCCACGCGGGGTTGTTTATAAACTCTGTCTGAATTCAGGGCGTTTTGTTTCACGATTGTTGCTCTTCGTAGAAGTTTTTGATTGGGTAAACGTTAATGAAAAGGTCAGTTTGTGTCCTAATTTAACTCTCTGACTCAACAAGGGGCTATTTGTAGAGCTATTTATAGGAAAACCCCAGCAGTAATAGCACTAAGGCAGACGAGGTTTAATTTTAGTGTTGACGTTAACTCAAAGTTAAACAAAACAAGACGTAAGAAAGGGTTGTAGATAGATAAAGGCCCAATGAAATATTAGTTTAATGTGTATTATCAAACATACTCTAGGTACGAGTATTGTAGTACACCTACCCATCTAAAGAGTCATATTTAAAGTTGATGATGTTTAAAAGTTTCAATTATTTTACTTCTTTCACTTTGTTAGCGATATGCGATGCGGCATAACGCGATGCGCGATGCGATGCGGTATAGTCGTAGTAGTACACTTTGACTTTATGCCGTAAAGCATACTCTATGTACCATTCTACTAAAACAGCTGGAGGTCCTTCATTTTACCGACAAACATTTCATTGAATGCATTGTTTCGCTTTCGCCGAACCGAAAACCGTTAACATTTAAGGTCTAGCTAAAAGGTAATCGTGTGGAACCCATTAAGGTTATAGAACAGTAGAAATCGACATTAAAATCGCAATGCATAGTTCTGGTTTTTTGGTATGTTGTATGGACCAGTTAGTTAGCAGTTTTTTAATCTCTCACTTATAATAAATCTATAATTTTAAAAAGAATCGGCCAGTATCAAACTAAGCATTTTGTGTCTCGAATGATCTCTGCTTCCCGTGGACGGAACTACGTGAAACTTTTTTTTACAAGTACATCATTATTCTAGCTTCCGTTTAGAATAGTTTTTATCCGACTGCGACGGTTAATTAATTTTCCGAAACATTTGACCTCATTAAATTATTCATTTCTTCAGCTTGAAATCGTAGCCGCCATATCTGTCAACTGTCAGTGACGTCAAAATGGCGGCCTTGCCTTACCTATCCAACAGTATAGGTAATAATTTCGATCCGGTGTTGTGATAAACCTTCACAACTTACTGGTTTGTCAGTATC
Source organism: Epinotia demarniana (assembly GCA_945867215.1). Classification (NCBI taxonomy): domain Eukaryota; kingdom Metazoa; phylum Arthropoda; class Insecta; order Lepidoptera; family Tortricidae; genus Epinotia; species Epinotia demarniana. Next base: position 1,122,763 of record OX244273.1, on the reverse strand, counting down.
AGCAATAAACAGTATGTATTAAATCAGTACAGAACGCGGACTTTTTCAGTATTAAGGCGGTATTATAACTTCGTACTTCGCGCCTTCAAGTTGACAATTAGCCAATATAGAGACACAGAAATTGGCCAACATACAGGAAAATACTTTTATCATGAAGCCTGCACGACTATCATGCGACGGCGAGCGAGCTCTCTCGATATTTCTCGCACTAACCGTCTCTTTCTTAATAGAACACATGGAAAAAGAGATGTAGTGCGAGAAAAATCGAGAGTATAAAAAAAAAATATATATATATAAGGGGACAATCTTACACAAATCGACCTAGTCCCATAGTAAGCTCAGTAAGGCTTGTGTTATAGGTACTAGACGACGATATATATAATCGATATAAATACTTAAAAACATAGAAAATATCCATGACTCAGAAACAAATATTCATGCTCATCACATAAATGTTTGCCCTTACCGGGATTCGAACCCAAAACCTCTTGCTTCGTAGGCAGGGTCACTACCAACTAGGCTAAAGCGGCCGTCCCATGATTTCATTAAGTTGACGTTAGTGGGAACATAGACAAAAATTGGCAGAATGTGATCTGAAACATTGCAATAAGTATGAAAAAAAAAACATCGGAGTGACTCAAGATCATTTCGGTCATCACGTTTTTATTTATTTAATGTTAAGTGTTAAAAATATGTACAGAAGAACATTTAATGCTGCAGCCTGTGTCCTACCTGTTGAATCAATTGCCACAAACATCTACTAAACTTTTCTCCCGGTATTCATAAAACTTAAAATGACTCTGTTAAATAAAACGAGTTTTGTCCCATTCTTACTAATTTAAATATCAGAGTGACAGATAAAGACAAACCCATAGGACCCGCTCCAATTGGACATATCCAAGAGAAGAAATCCGTTAACTCCCACCACATTACCATGCAAACGAAGTCGCAGGTACAGCTAGTGTAATATTAAGTGGCTAAGACGACATTATTATGTTATTTTTTTTATTGTTACTTTAGCTTGTAATTGTAGAAGGTTGTGTCTCTTTATTTTTTATTTATTGTATGTTTGGTTTTGCTTTAATTTTTTATTTGTTTTGTAAATTGTCCTTGTGTGTGATCGATTCGTCGTCATTGGTCCGTGTATCACCAAATGGTCACAACGGAAGATCAGCGCTGGCCAGCATTACACCGAGTTGTGTGCGACTGTTTCGTGACAAATATGTAAGCGTGTATATGTGTCTACAATTTGTTGTGATGTTTCCTGTCACGAATAAATATTTTCTTTCTTTCAGTTAGGGTAGTGTGGTGTGGTAACTCCAATTATCATAAACTTTGCGAAACGTAAAACGAACACGAAATGTTGGGACTTTTTTTACGTTTTGGACTATAAGTCATAAACTACGCATTTCCGACAATCGGCTCAGTTCGAATCGATTACGTAGTAGGTTTGTTTTATTATAATCCTGAAAAATCTACTATTTCTGAAAGAAAACATTTTCGATGACACGTTTGTCGGTAAACCATAACGGATAAATAGTTGTGTTTAAGGTATCCATTTAATTTGGAAATTTACCAGAAAAGTAAAAATTAAAATTATATCCTGCCAAAGGAGTATGGAGAGGAGCATCTTGAAAATTAAGAAAATCCATAAGATCCGCCACACTGATATAAGACAGAAAACTAAAGCCACTGACGCTCTCAGCTACTCAAAAAAGCTTAAATGGCGATGGGCTGGACACGTAGCGAGGCTTAGCGACAATCGCTGGACTACAAGGACAACATCATGGGCAGGTCCATCAGGACAGAGAAAAAGAGGAAGACCAAACGCACGCTGGGCCGACGACATCATAAAAGTAGCAGGCACTCAATGGCCGCGAGCGGCTGAGAATAGAGAGTACTGGTCATCTCTGGAGGAGGCCTTTACCTTTCATTGAGAGGGTTTTTGCTAATAAAATACAAACCCTAACTAATTAATCAAATCAATATATATTTCAATTTTATCTAATATTAAATTCGTTCTAAATCTAACAATTATTTAACTATAATATTATCATTGTGCTATCTATATTTTTAATCATATTACTCGGACTTAAAATGAGAATATAATGAACTGTATTACTTGTATGGATTTAGCAAACATCTAAATAATCAAGGTAGGGGAAGGTTGCTATCATTGGACCAGCGCTTTGATTGGACCACTTAAATATTTTAAAATCTACACGTGCTAGACAGAGCCAAACAAGGTACAAAGTGTCCTTGGGCAGCCCAACTGGCCCCCCCGCAACTTCAGTCGCGCCGCGCTTCCCGGTGATGAGTGACCTGAACGAGTATGTTTCGAGCGCTGTTGATGTTAAATAACGCGGAGGAAAAAAATCACGAAAGTATCATTACATTTGCAATTGTTTAAGAGTGCTGATGTATAATGGTTAGACATTTATTGATGATCAAATTTATGACAACTGTTTTTAACCATTTGTTTTCTTTATTTTTTGATATTTTTATGTGTCATGTGATGCCTAGTTGCTATCTGTAGCAATATGTAATATTGTGGGTAACTGGGAAATATAGATGTACCGTGAATGATGATAATAAATCAGTCTTCATCCTACGTAACTTGTTTTATTACATGGTGACAGCGGTGCTTTAAAAATAATAATTAAAGGTGGAATAATTCAGTTTTTAGTGGTTTTGAGGATTGTCCGAGGCTTGTAACGCTTCTACGAATATGGAGCATGCTCGACCGCCAACAGAGTTGATTTTAGAAGGGAGCCCGGCAAGTCGCGCGGACGCGTGGCGAAAGTGGTACAGGCAATTCGATATATTTTTAAAAGCATCGGGAGTACAAAAAGAGGCATCGGATGTAAAAGCAAGTTTGTTGATCAATCTAATCGGTCCAGAAGGATACTATATTTACTCAACGTTCAAGTTTCAAAAAGAGGAGGAGCGAGATGACTTTAAGCAACTTGTCAATAAGTTTAACTGCCATTTTGACACGAAACAAAACACGACTATGTCACGTTTTAAATTCTTTACGAGAAACCAAGAAAAGGGCGAGACGATTGATAATTACGTAACCGCCTTACGCCTCCTATCGCAACACTGTCAATTTGAACATTTGGAAGACGGGTTAATAAAGGATCGTTTAGTTTGTGGTATTATCGAAGGCTCCGTACGCGATAGAATGCTCAGAACGGACGACTTAACTCTCGAAAAAGCGGTGAAGATTTGCCAAGCTAATGAAATGTCAACAGAAGAGACACACCAAATTGAAAAGGGGAAAATGGCTAGTGGAGATAGTGTAAGCTCATCGACAGCAGCCGGCGTCGATATGGTAATCGGCGCACACCCGACGTGGAATCGTCGCGGCGGCGGCGGCGGCAGGAGCGCGCGCGGCCGGGCAAGCGGCGTCGGCGGCGGCGACGGCGCGCAGCGGCGTGCTCGGCAGCGCGACGAGACCGCGTGGGCATGTTGTTCGGCCTGCGGCTACGGGAATTGTGATAACGGTTCAAGGTGTCCAGCGAGGTTTTCAAACTGTTTATTGTGCAAAAGAAAGGGTCATTTTAAGAAAATGTGTCCGTTTAAAAACAATAAGGTGTACGAGTTATGTGAGGATAATCAGGACTCTGACGAACTTTTTTATGTGGAGACACTGGACAATCGCGCACAGGACGAGCAGGGCAGTAAGTGGTACGAGTCGTTGGTGTTAGCTGATAACGGGACAATGATTAAGTTTAAGCTTGACACGGGGTCCGATTTAAATGTAATTTCTATGAAACTGTTCACGAGTTTAGGTTTTAATAAAAGGAATTTGCAGCCTAGCCAGATTAAAGCGCAATCATTTTGTGGGAATTATATACCTATTGCTGGGTCGTGTATATTGTCGTGGGTTTATAAAACCAATGTGTATGCAATTAAATTTATTATAACATCGAATGAATGCCAGAGCGTACTAGGCAAATATGCATGTGAAGAATTAGGAATAATTAAACGCATTCTATCACTAACAGTGAATGATTATGAGGACTTATTTAGTGGGCTAGGAAAGTTGCCAGGAAAGTATAGTATAAGGGTAGAAAAAGACGCGAGCCCTACCGTGTGTCCCGTTAGGAAAATACCAATCGGTGTCAGAGATAAGCTCATAAGCACATTAAATCGTATGGAGGAGCTCGGGGTTATTAGAAAAGTATCTCATCCAACGCCGTGGGTGAATTCTATTGTTATTGCTGCTAAAAAAGATGGGGATATAAGGGTATGTCTCGATCCGCGACCTCTAAATCGAGTTATTAGGCGATCTCATTATCCCTTGCCAACTTTAACGGATATAGCCACTAAATTGCAAGGCGCTAGGTATTTTAGTAAATTAGATGCGCGGTCCGGGTTTTGGATGATCGAAATTGATGACGAGAGTGCTGACCTTTGTACATTTGGGACACCCTTCGGCCGATACCAGTTTCTAAGACTCCCTTATGGCATTAACTGTGCTTCAGAGGTCTTTCATGCGCGAGTTCGCCAGCTGCTGGAAGACCTGGAAGGAGTAGATTCCTTCGTGGACGATATTATAGTTTGGGGGTCCACTCTCAAGGAGCACGATTCTCGCCTCAAGTGTTTACTAGACAGAGCGCGGGAAGTAGGTATCCGATTTAATCGTGAAAAATGTGAATTTTGTGCTGAACAGGTTACATACTTGGGACACAGTTTCAGCGTTCGCGGGATGCAGATTGACGAGCGCAAATTGAAAGCAATACTGGAAATGCCAACACCCAATGACAGAGCTTCATTGGAACGATTCTTGGGGATGGTAAACTATGTATCAAAGTTTATCCCTCACTACTCGGAGACGGTGGCTCCTCTGAGGTGTTTGTTAAAGAAAGGGGCGGAGTGGTCATGGGACAGCGGCCACGACACGGTGGTGCGCGCACTGCGCGAGGCGCTGTGCGCGGCGCCAGTGCTGGCGCTGTACGCGCCACGGGACCCGGTGTTGCTGACCGTAGATGCCAGCGCGCACGCTCCAGGCGCGGTCATGCTGCAGGGCGGGCGACCCGTTGAGTTTGCCTCAGTCACCCTCACGGATACACAAAAAAGGTACGCTCAGATCGAAAAAGAGATGCTCGCGATCGTGTTTGCACTCGAGCGTTTTCACCAGTATATCTTCGGTCGAGGAGGCGTAACGGTAGAGACTGATCACAAACCGTTGGAGGCCTTGTGCAGCAAGCCGCTGGATGCGGTGCCGGCCCGGCTGCAGCGGATGATGCTTCGAGCGCAGGCGTACGATTTTAAAGTCATATACAAACCGGGTAAGTATATGTATTTAGCGGACGCGCTGTCCAGGGCTGCCTTACCAGAATTGATGCAGGATAAGGTTTCGGACGAGGTCAATGTACAGTCATGTTTTGTGATTGAACACACCCAGTTTAGTGTTGACAGGCTTAGAGCGATAAGAGAAGCCACCTCGAAAGACGGCGAGTGTCAAACACTGATTAAATATATTTTAAATGGTTGGCCGAAAAGTAAGCATGAATCGGAATTAACGGTGCGTTCACACTGGGCGCACAGAGAGGCGTTCGAGTATATAGACGGGGTGATATTTAAAGATAATTTGGTGTTCGTGCCGGCGCAGCTGCGTAGCGAAATGGTGCGCCTCGTGCACGAGGGCCACCTGGGCATCGAGCGCTGCAAGCGGCGCGCGCGCGACGTCATGTTCTGGTGCGGCATGTCGCGTGACGTGGAGCTCGCCGTGCGCCGCTGCCGCGTCTGCGCAGAGCACGCCGCGCGGCCGCCGCGTGAGCCCATGATACCTCACTCGGTTCCTCGCTTACCGTGGCAGAAAGTCGCTACGGATATATGTGAGTGTAATAAAAAATACTTCCTAGTAATTGTTGATTATTTTTCCAATTTTATTGAAGTCTGTCAATTACCAAATATAGGTTCGCGTGCGGTTATTGGGGCCATGAAGGATCAGTTTGCCAGACACGGCATTCCATGGGAAGTCGTGAGCGATAATGGGCCAGCATATGCTTCTAAAGAATTTGCAGACTTCAGTAAGAAATGGCGGTTTATTCATACCACGAGCTCGCCTCACTATCCACAATCCAACGGATTGAGCGAAAGAGCTGTGAGAACGATAAAAAATATATATAAAAAATCGGTGATGACGGGATCGGACTTTTATTTAGGTTTACTCAATTTAAGAGTTACACCGCGTGACGGTATTAGTTCGCCGTCACAGTTGTTGATGGGCCGCAGGTTGAACACGCTACTTCCGGCGCACGAAGACAAATTACTACCCGAACGCGGTAATGATAACGATTACGCCAATATTATGCGCAATAGATATCGTAATAAAATGTATTATGATGTACAAACGCGGCCGGCGCGTGAATTGCGGCCCGGCGACAATGTAATGATCGCGGATGACACCGGAAGACGGCATATGGTAGTGCAATCTAAAGCTAGTCAACCGCGTTCATATCTGCTTGCTGATCAACGCGGTAAGATTTGCAGGCGCAACAGGCGCCATCTAATTAGTATGCCCGAACACAGCGCCGCGGCACCGTCTACTTCTTCAAGCGAGAAACAGGTGAGTAGTCAGCGTGCTACTGATGACGCGGATGTCGGCGACGCCGGTGAGACATCGCGCGTGTCTCCGCCCGGAGATGCGCCGCGCCATTCACCAGCCGCCGGGGCCGACGCTGGGGCTGACACCCCGGGACCGCAGGGTATTCTCGATCGTGTCTGTAGGGAAGCCGCGCGTAGGGCTCGCGAGCGTATAGAGTCCTTATATAATTAATTACATTTATATATATATATATATATATATATATATATATTTATATATATCTATACATAAATATACCCATAGACATAAGTCACTTAAGCGCACAACAAAGTATTACCTTTATTGTGTTAGTTAGTAATATTACCGTAAGATTAAGTTTGGGTGCATTGATATTTTGATAGATATCTTTGATGTTGTTTATAATATAAAAGATAAGGAGGTGATGGGAGTGCAACATAATTAATAAACATAGATCTTAAGTCCAGCTATTAAGAGTCAGAGTCAATAGACACTGTTAAGTTTAATTACTCAAACGTTTCATTTTTTTATTATAAGGGAAGGATGTAGCAATATGTAATATTGTGGGTAACTGGGAAATATAGATGTACCGTGAATGATGATAATAAATCAGTCTTCATCCTACGTAACTTGTTTTATTACACTATCAATGGACCACATGTGTATTCTATCATCGAACCGGTCCAATCATGGCAACTTTTTTTTTTAGATTTTTAATTCTTCACTTACTACTACATAGTACACATTGGAAATAAGTTTTAATAAAAAGATTAAAACTGAATGCAAAATTTGATTAAATAAATTTATTACTAGAAAATGTTTGTTTTTTCTCGATTTCCATAAGTTCCCTTCATTGGGCCATCGGTTTAAATTTCCTAAGTCCATTGATGGCGACTCAGTGGTCCAATCAAGGTGACTCTGGTCCAAAGAAGGGAACAGCGCGGAAAACTCTTTTCACGATTTTTCTCTAAAATTATTATACTTTTTCCACTGTGTATAAGGTAATAAAAAAATATATTTCAAGAGTTAAAACTTATCAACCTTGTTTTATTTTCTGACGTAAAATGTGTAGACTATAGGGCAGCGAAGTTAAGTGGTCCAATCATAGCAACCTTCCCCTAACCATTTTTTTTAGTATGCACTAAATAAATTTAAAATTGGTGGTATATTAAAATTGGTTGGTGGTATAATAAATTTAAAATTGTGAATAATTATGCATGCACATTGTTACTGAAATTGTAATTATAATAAGCAAGAAATAAAAGGCTTTTTATTTATTATTTATAAGGTATCCATAGGCAAGGGTAGTTTCGCGCCAAATTGCAAATGGAATATGCCCCGTAAAACGCAAGGACGTTGCTAGCCGGCGACTTTTATTGCCAGCCTTGTACGAGGGCAATGCTGAAGCGAGCTCAAAGGCTGAAAGGAGTGTATTGCGGACAAAATGGCGCGTATTCACGCGGGAAATGAGCTCGCTGATGATGTACACAGCCGACCGCTCAATGCAGGGTTACCAGACGTGGGCTTGGAAAACTCAACTCCTATCTTACTGTTACTTCGAGACTAAACTTTAAAAATTAAAAGGCTGCAATGGTAAAACTATTTTGCTTTAACATAAAGTGGCTAGTTGTATTTTTCGGAAAATATTGGAAACTAGCTTCTGCCCGCGACTCCGTCCGTCCGCGTGGAACTCGTTTATATTGCAGCTCCATACAAACTTTCACAGTGAGACAGTGGGGAGTTAGAAAGAGACAAAAAGTAGCCTGTGTCACTCTCCATTCCTTCAACTATCTCCACATAAAAATCACGTCAATTCGTCGCTCCGTTTTGCCGTGAAAGACGGACAAACATACTCATATACTTTCCCATTTGTAATATTAATATAATACGGATTGGCGTGAAAATTATTCCAGATTTAAAAGAAGCTGCAAGCTCTGTTATAGATAATTTGTTCCCTGCAAAGTCAAAAGAAATATCTGAAGGCGTACGACAATTTCATGAAGTGGCGAGAAGAAAAACATGCCTCATCATTTTCAGAAAGTATATTTTTGTTTTCTTGCACAATTTTTGTGAAAAGCACTATATTTGTCTTACCAGAAGGTCCTCTTGCTTCGACAATAATGTACTATCATTGCATACCTCAATAGAATAACACTTTACAAAACATAATAAACAAATGTAGAGGAAATGAACATTATTTAATTGTACTGTAATATTTAATACAAAGATATTGACCATTCACTATTTTATTTTATAAACTACGCGTCATGCCAAAGTATAGAATCGAGGAGGCACAGAAAACAAATGCTTGCGATACTTATAACTTTCTTGCGTGCTGGCAAAAACTCTAGTTTTATTTTACTGAAAAAGGAATTTCAGGTTATATTCTTCTCGTGAGACGCGAGGTTATACTCTGGTTTTTTTCTTCATTTGAAAATAGGCTTATTTCATTATAAAGTATATTCGCTATTTCAGGATATTCAAGTTTTTATTTAGCAACCCCGAGTTTCACTACTGCGTAACAAACAAGTAAGAGATTTTTTTACTGGAACCAGGTAACATGCTATATCATTATATTCATTATTATATTTGCTAATGCCGGGTTTTACTAATGCCATCTTTTGCTGAAAATTCTGTATATTTAACTTTTACATTTGGCAACCTTGAGTTTCTCGACTGCCTATTAACACGAAAGGTTACAACAATGAGTGATTAATGACTTTAATGAGGTTTCCACATGTAACTGTAGGAAAATCCAGTGATATCAGAAGGGAAATAAAATTAAACTTACGCGGAAAATTAACCATAAAAACATATCATGTAAAAAGAGGCCAACTCTCGAAACTCTTCCACAGTAAAAAGTTGTGAGATATTTCCTAGCCAAGTCTCAGGCATACTTATTGATCTTTATTTGCTTGATATTATTTATGCAGTTGGTGTATCTAGAAAACTGGACCGAATTTGCAAAACTTCTGCTAGAAGTGCCTTAGAGTTTTGATGATCGGTCAGTCAGTCAGTGAGTGAGTGACAAAATAAACAAGAATTGTTATAATTCTTAAACTACTGGTTCAAATTGAATGAAATTTGAAATATTCCGTGTTTATACAATGCCTGCTTGGTAACTGAAAATTCAGGCTTTTAGTTATATCCACAAGGAAGTTATAGGGGGGTCGAAATGGCGTGAACTGCTTCGAGAAAAGGATGGTACGGCCGTGCCGCTGTTTTGCTCAACTTGGCGGAGGCACTGCCGTGCCCCCAGATGATACCAGAAGGTTATTCTAGTAGGAGTACATCTTCATCGTCGTACACGTACAGAGAATTACCATTTTGCAAGGTAATTTCCCTGCGGGACTGGCTAAATTTAATGGATGCCGCGGATGTATTTCAAATAGAATTAAAAATGAGAGGACTCCTTTGAAGTTCAAGACATTGAGTAATTACTCCACCATTCATAATTTAAAATCTCTCGACTCGTCAATTTAAATATGAAAGAATATCAGAAGACCGTCCGCGTGGAACTTTTCGTATAAACGTTGTTAGCTGTCATTATGTGAGGTATGAGTTTAGGTTCTGTGTTATGTTAACGCATTAATTACGGTCGATGTAACTAAATTAGTAAAATTAACAATGATATGCCCTTATTTTTTCTAGATGTACCTACCTCTCGAAACACCTAGTGTACACTAGGGTGGGTAATTTTAACGAAAAGGTTTTACTAGGAAATACCATAACGAACGTACTACTTTATTATACCTTTTATGTCATAATCGTTTTAAGTGTGTAAACAAGTTTTTAACCACCGAAAGTGAGAGAAAGTTGATTTGTAAGATCGTTCTATCCTATGCAGCTTATTATTAGTTACATAATTGTGTCTAGATATAACGCTGGAATTACTTTTACTAAATTGACGCCGTGTTGATACCTAAACCCAGTGCCAAAGTCCAAGGTGCCATAGGTAGGTATTTTGCGTCGTTAACTTCGCTTTCATTTGGGAGGAAGCATATTTTGGGTTAATAATTTAACATGTTCCCTGTCCTAGTCGCTCCGATGATGAGACCGTGCTTCCAGAATAGACAGCTTCGAACAGGAAGTGCACTTGGACGTGTGACATCGTCGGCTCACCTTACCAAATTTATTTATTTTGAACGTTAAGCCATTGATAATCCTAAGAAAAACAATTACTTATTGTGTTTCAGGTTTTCGTTACATGTACGCTAAAAGAATGATGAAACGAAAAGCGCACGAAATATTTGACGTAAGCGTCTGTTACCATGGAACGTGAAAAGTGAAATGATATTCATCCGTCAAAGTTCAAGGCCGGCTGGGTAAACAGACATCTGTCTTAGTATGACGGCCCGCGAGTTCTACTATCGGAGGCCTATACTGTGGGTAATACGTCGATAGTGGATTTAATAGATGGGAGACTGGGAGTCCTAGCAAATGCTTAAAAGGGAGTAACTTAAGCTGACTAGATTGAGAAGGATCATAGGACTAATGCGTCCTTGACATCTCATGTCCACTTTAGCCAGTTTCAGTACAATTTTAAACAGCAGGCGACAAACAAAACAATTCAAAACGCGTTGCGTGTTTCTTCTTTGTCACTCATGAGACCCTCGATATATGCTTTCTCTAAGGGGTAATAGGGATGTATAGTCCGAGAGATGACCTTATTTTATCTGCGTCATTTCGTTCAGCAGTAGACTGGCTGGCTATGATCCCAAACTGTACAGCGTGATCGCGTTTAAAGCATTCGCTCCTACTAGCAAGAGGGACGAATGATTTATGTACGCGTTCGTGCTAGCTAAGCAAACAGTAGTATATTGCTACATACAATTAGTTATTATCACTGCATTCACGTTGTAGCTTTTGCTGCTTGCTGACTACCGAGAGACATTGATTCATAAAATACAAGCAAATAACACGCTCCAGATTTCCTCGGTTAAACATTGCACAAACATTTCATGAATCAGAGTTTCTCACAAACGAATACTTACACAAAAAAAATTGTACTCAGAGAGGTGCTGGTGAAGAACAGGGCTCTTCACGAGGTCGCGTCCTGATGAACGGGCAGCGGATAATCGAGATCATGACGACGTGAATAAACTGGCAGCGGGCTCTCGGCCTACAAGCTGCGCTGGCGCCGCGTCAGTGACAGCTATCGCGTGAATGTTGCGATAATGAGCGAATTCATAACACCTTCATGCTGATAATATTTATAGTTTATCGACGTCTATCACAGTATTAAGAGTCCGCAGTAAGCTCGATTCTCCATACAAACGTAGTTAGACTCTCATTTTAAAACTTTGTTTTGCATTGTAACGAAGCTTTGCATGTACTATGACATGAGGTATATTCAGGACTGTAATTAGTTTATGTAGCTTCAGATACCATAGTAAAAAAAACAGCGAATTTAAGTTTTTCATACAATACTTGCTTTTGCTGTATTTCGTTTGTTTTATAAACTAGTTCAAAAAGTCTGAGCAACCTTATGCCATTAAAAATAAAGTCGTATACACACTTTTTGGTCTCTTTGGCCGTGCAGAAATTTTCGAACTCTTCTATCCGTCTATTGCCAACTTTCTAGCCCCTATAAAACTATGTAGGTAGGTATGTACCTACTATGCCTTGCTTGTCAGCCTTGAACGGTCATTGTGGTCACCAGTTATGCGACAGGAATAAAAGCAAAAGTATTTAAAACCTGTTTTCTACACTATGTTTGTCTGTATCTAACCACACTAATTGCGTGGAGCAAATTACACTTAATTAGATTCCACGCATTAATATTAGACACGAAATTTAAAAATACTGTAACTAGCTCACATATTTGTAATACTGGTTTAACGAGTAGAATCAACTCTGCACTTTACATACCGCAGTTAATATGATAAAGTCGCAAGTGAATGTTGCGGTGCACACAGATATGACCCCGTCGTACCCCCGCTACTCTGTAACTTGTTTCACTCACCTCAACGTTCACCCACAAATATATCTTGACGGCGCGGTTCGTAGTAACTAAGCGTATTCGTTCTAGTTTCGAGGTCTAGTTTCGTTAGGTGTGACAGGTGAGGTGACACGTATGAGCGCTTTTCGAATAACAGCCCAGGAGCCCGCGTGTTAATAAAGGATTTCTGGTAGAATAACGTCACATGTGACTATGAGATGACATAGACATATACGACAATATGTTAGCAAGGATTCAACCTCGCGCTAATAAATGCAGCTAAGCGTATCGCTGCCATAATGCAGTCGTGTCCCCGATGCATACATTTATCCTTATCAAGGGCTGTGACACATCTGTGGCTCACTCGAAACATCGTATGTGCTTTAAAACTGAAAGGACTTACGTCGTTTTAGAATGGCGAGCCCGTTCGCGACACGCGCGCCCTCCCACGGGTCATGACGTCTATAAAGACCTATCTCCGCTATCTAAGGCGTCAAATTCGAACTTACACCTAGCACATACAATTGGAATTCCGGTAAAAGCACAGCCCAGTGCTATTCCTCGATATGATAATCAGCACAACCAACTCAATAGTGTTGTGTCTTGTTAATTAGACGTCTTAATAATGCCTTAGTACACCAACTGCACAAAGTAGTCCAACCATATAGGGAATGTATAGGAACTAATTGCCGGGTCATGCTATTTACCCTACAAATTTGGATGGCCATTAAATTGATTGGATGGTGATGGAGTGCAGGGCTTGTTGACATTAGTTCATTAGACAGATTCGACAGCAGACATGGACAACGACATAAGAGTAGAGATGTCCGTCCGACTCATTTGATGTGGGGTCGTCCTCAAGGCCTCTGTCTCCAGAGATCCAGACTTGCCTCCTAGTTGGAGAATGCAACTATCGATAATCATCTAAGTCAAAATACAGACTCAATCGAAACAAGTGAGAGGTATGTCAGGGGTCTTGCAGTGGGCGGGGCGAAACGCGTTATAAACCTATCGCTCGCGTGGGCCCGGGCCGCCAATCAGTCGAGGGCCGGCACCGCGCGAGCGAGCACACGTGCGTCGTGCCGTGATCCGCCGTCGCCGCCGACTTGAACGCGACGAACCGCGCGTACCTACCTATTTTTGTCTTATTTATTACGAGGTTTTTAAAAGCATGATGGAAACGAAAAACTGCCGCAGCGGAAAAAAAACATAAGGTATTATATTAAAGTACAAAAATTTTAATTAAATTATTTTTATGAAACAAGTGTGTCTCTCCTAACTTATATGTAACACTTTACCTAATAATATCTACCTTTCTCATTCCAATATAGAAAAACGTATCCTCATAGGAAAAAATGGCAGTCACGTCGTTTTGTGTAAGGAAACCTTTTCCAAAACCTTGGTATACTTGGTATACCTTAGGTATACTCTATAAAAACTATAAAAGTACCTACGGAACCCTACACAGAGTATCTTAATAAAACCGTATGCTTTTTGAACTTACTTGTGAAATAACTTACAAAATAATATTTTTATACTTGCAGTTTTTTAGACACCAACTCTCTCGCAGAAATAGAGTCACTTTTACCTGGCATTAGACAAATACACGAACATTCTTTCAATTTACTGGGTGCTCCAATTTTCACCGAGGGTGTTAGTTCGGCCCTTCAAGCCAAAAGACAAGCACTTTCGGCGGCACAGGAACATATGACACAATTGTCGGGACATGTTTCCCTTATCTTGCTGCGAAACTGCTTTGCTCTGCCTCGCATGGTGTATATGTTACGGACGTCTCCAACTTGGCTTTATGACACGGATTTGAAATCGTTCGATGACACTATTAAATCTTGTTTAGAGTCAATACTCAATGTGAGTTTAGACGACAAACAATGGTGTCAGGCGGCTCTGCCAGTTCGTTACGGTGGCTTGGGCGTGCGTCGGGTCCAGGACATAGGTCTGGTAGCCTTTTTAGCGTCGGCACATGGTTCGTCGGATCTTGTTGCTCGAATATTATCATTTGATGGCAGCAGCATTCGAGTTCCATTCGTAACCGAGGCCCTGGCTAAGTGGGCGACACTATGTCCGTCCAATGATCATCCGGATAGCTTAACGGTCCAAAGAGGATGGGACGATATTCTATGTCAGCAAACGTTTTCTCATTTGTTGAGTGATGCCTCGGGGACTGACCTAGCACGTCTCAAGGCTCTCACAAAGCCCGAATCCGGTGCGTGGCTGCATGCCTTGCCTTCCCCTCAACTCGGCACTTTGCTCGACAACGACTCCCTGAGGATAGCAGTTGCTTTAAGGCTGGGGAGCAAGGTATGCGAAGCGCACCGATGCGTTTGTGGGACAATGGTGGAGGAGAATGGCCACCACGGGCTAAGCTGCAAAAGATGTGCGGGTCGGTTCCCTAGACACCATTCTATCAATGAGATCGTGCGTCGGGCTATGGTGTCCGCCAACGTACCGTGCATCCTGGAGCCCCCGGGTCTGTCTCGGACTGACGGAAAAAGACCAGACGGGTTGACGTTGGTTCCCTGGCAGAGAGGGCGGTGCCTCCTATGGGATGCAACTTGTGTTAGCACTTTTGCAGCGTCCCATCTAAAGCACACAATTAAGTCAGCTGGTTCGGCGGCCGAAAATGCCGCCAAGCTCAAACACGCAAAGTACTCTGCCTTGGAACCGACTTATGATTTCGTTCCGGTTGCTGTGGAGACAGCTGGGCCCTGGGGCAGTGAGGCTCTCGGGCTGTGCAAGGAGTTAGGCAGACGATTAAGGGACAGGGGCCTTGACCCCCGCTCTGGGTCATGGCTCGTCCAACAGGTCTCCATTGCTGTTCAGCGAGGCAATGCCGCTAGCATTTTGGGGACCTTTGGTTCGGGCTTGACGCAGAGCGGGATGTACTCGTAGTATTACTTTTATTTATTTTTACGTATTTTAATTTTATCATTCTTTACACCATTGTATTCCGACTTGATTTGTAATTCATATTATGATAATGTCCATATTGATACTCAAATTATATTAGACATCAGTTTCAAAAGTTAAATGGAATTAGTTAATAGAGAAGTGACAGATCAATTTTATGTGTGGTGTTATTCATAATGACACTGACATACATGTGAAGTAGCATGTACTAAATTAATATCGGTTCACTTAACTCAAGGGACATCTGGTGAGCTAGAACATTTTTTGCCTTCATTGATGTACTATTGGCGTGATAGCCCTAGGGCTACACGTGCCGTGTGTGAATGAATACAAGTTATAAGATAGACAGAGATGCACAGAGTAGGCACGTTTCATATGCCTAAACGCCATTTTTGCTAGGAAGTGCAATTTCTGTACTTGTACTATTTTATTCTGTGGGTATGTCTCGCATCTTGCATATTGTACTTATCAGGTATTACATATCAACACTCTCACTACGTAAAAGAATGGCGTCCCTGCGCACTTTCTATCCTGTATCTCTTATATGTTACAGATAGGTAGGTATATCTATCCGTAATAGTACATTGTGATACAAGTGAGGTAGGTTGATAATTACATCAGAGGCGAAATTGTTCACGCGAACCGCAGGTGAGCGTGATAAGGAAGCCGAGGATGTAATTATCAAAGCTCACGCGTATCATACGACGTTTTTCAACACATTTTGCGAGGAAAATATAATATTGTTATAGGCCTGCCAAATTATTTACTTTACATTAAGCAAATCATAACGATGACAACAGGTTTTTACTCACAATTGCACATCGCCAAGAATTTCCAGAGGCGTCCATTCTATTTATCACTTTTCTAGTCACCACGAGTCAACATTTTTGATAATAACCAAACACGTATAAACAAATTTTACAAATATTTGTGAAATAAATAACCTATCAAAATATAACCTTTTTTTTATTATTTTTTAAAAATTCGTCCATTCGGACAGGCTAAGACCATGGGCCATACTGCCTAGTCTTCAGTAAGTATAATTTCATTTGATCGAATCCAGTAATAACGTCTTCAGTAGTTTCAAATCAGAAGTCTCTAGTCCAATAAATATGTCTTCAGTTATTTCCAATTCATATGAACAAATCTAGATATTAAGTCATCAGTATTATCAACATATGTGTCAAATCCAAAAAATAAGTCTTCAGTTATTCCAATCCAATTCATGAAGTCAAATCCAGTAATAAAGTCTTGAGTATGTTCCAATAAAAACGTCAAATCCAATATTCAGCTCTTCAAAAAAGCTTACACCTCATCCAGACATTCCAAAAAGTCATTTGACCAACAAAATATAGGTGCAATGCTTCAATAAAAATATATACAATTTTAAGCAAGTTTTAAATTTAGCATCATATTTACAGCATACACACAGTATTATGTACAAAATTAAACAAAGGTAAATAAGTAGACGACTCCTTCAACAAATCAGTTACTGAGAGCGGGATTCGATTAGAAGCTCCATAAATCTCAAGCAACTCATCCATCAGCACTAGGCGCTGAATGCCAAAGGATGAGCAACTAAACAGAATGTGATCTATAGACTGAACCTCTTGCTTTTGACAATGATCGCAATAAGGGGAAGAGACAAAGTTTTTACGATGGAGATGAAAATTTAAACGACAATGACCAATGCGCATACGAGTAATTATGGTGTAAAACCTACGATGCATGTAAGTTTTAAACTTACAAAACCAAGGCTTACTATTAACTTGGTTATCTAACAAAGCATACAAATGAGCCTTATTCTCAACTTCTGTAAAATGATACCAATGTCTTCCCCAAAGAACAGTCATACGCTGTTTTAGATTACTTATAATATCAGAATATGGCAAGGTCACAGCTAAGTCCCTGCTGTCGGGAACCAGGGACAAGTCAGATGCATTAGCAATAGTTCTAGCTAGGTAGTCGGCGTTTTCATTACCAGAAACTCCTTTATGAGACGGAACCCATACAAAATCTATTTTAATACCAATTAAAGATAGTTCTAACCATAATTCTTTAATGGAAAAAATTAGATAGCAAGTGCTAGCATTCATTTTGTTACTCGATAAACTTATTAATACACTCATACTATCGCTTACTATGACCCATTCTTTACTATATTGATTATGTTCTTTAACATGTTTCAAAGCAAATAAGATGGCAGTTGCTTCAGCAGTAAAGATACTTGCATTTTTATTGATATTAAACCCAATACCTTTATTAATTTCAGGTTGATAAATTGCAAAGGAAACAGCATTATTATTTTTGGCACCATCCGTATAAATAAATTTACAATTAGACCATTCTGACAACAATAAATAAGCCTCCTCTTTGGAAGTTAGCTTTGAATCTATTACAATTTTTATATCGGGATATTTACTCTTAAAAGAGCCTGTGTAACAGGGAAGAAGGTCATTATCAAGATGTATATTTAACTCCTGCAAAGAGTGAAAGAAAGAAGTAAAATCCTGAAGAACATACATGCGCCTTTGAAAAGGCGATGATTGGAAAGAAATCAAGTTGTGAAGAAGATCGTTCTTAGGCAAGCTGTATAACTTTAAAATAAATCTTTCTTTTAAATAACGAAATCTAATATGAATAGGAGGAAGATTCGATTCAATTTGCATAGCAGCGATAGGACTAGTTTTAAATGCACCCAGTATTGTCCGCATACATTTGTTTTGTATTTTATCTAATCAATTTACAATTTTATCATCTCCAGCAAAACATAGAAAACCATATTCAAAATGACTTCGAACTAGAGACTTATACAAGATTAACAAAATTTTGGGGTCTGCACCCCATGAAGTGGCGCACAGCGATTTTAACACATTGTATGCTTTGTTAGCTTTGGTTATAATACTGTCAGCATATTTTATCCAGGAAAGTTTTGAAGTAAATATAACACCTAAAAACTTTATTAGATCATATGAAATAGGCAGTGATATGTCATTGTACAAAACTGTGGGCAAACACATGCTTTTGCGACCAAAAATAAAAACTTTGGTTTTAGTCGAATTTACATCTAAGTTCAGATAAGCAAAGTATTTATGTAAGTTGATTAATGCCTCATTAATAGTCAAAGCTAATTGATTTAAATCAGATCCTGACACATAAACAACCAAATCATCTGCATACTGCAGATTTTTAACCTTTGTTCCTAGAATAAGATTTAGTCTCCTAATGTACAAAATAAAAATTAAAGGGGATAAGATACCTCCTTGACAAACCCCTAAAGAAGATAATCTTGGGCCATATAAGTGATTGTTAAATTTAACAAAAACCTTCCTGTTTGTTAAAAACATTTGTAAGAAATTTATTATTTTGCCAGGTAACCCTATCATTGACAGCTCTCTACATAAAACGGAAATATTGACACTGTTAAATGCACCTGCAATGTCAAAGAATACCGAAAGAAGATACTGATTATTATATATGCTGTTAAGTGAATCAAGTTGCAACTGACAAATACTCTCACGAGAAGACCGACCTTTACGAAAACCAAACTGATTGCAGGGTAACAGACCATTTTGTTCGACAAAAAATTCCAACCGTTGCTTTAGAAGCTGTTCAAAAACCTTTCCTACACAAGATGTGAGTGCTATAGGTCGATATGAGTCGGGTAACAATTTATCTTTATCAGGCTTTAAAATTGGGACCAAGCAATCTGTTTTCCAATCATCAGGAATTAAGTTTTCTTCCCACAGCTGATTTAATATGTTTAAAAAGGTCTTTAGATTTTGTGAACTTAAATTTTTCAGTAAAATATATGGTATTCCATCAAGACCAAAGGATGTATCTCTTCTTGAAAATAGGGCAGATTTAAGCTCTTGCAAAGAAAACGGTTCAGTAAGATACTTATCATTATCATTTTCTGTGTGAACATAATTTAAAGACTCATTAAGCACAAAATCAGGAGTGTATTTCTTAAGAAAATCTGATATCCAACTATTATTACTAGCGTGTTTTGAAATGAATGTTTTATTAAATTTCCGCATGTAATTCCATATTAATGTCAAAGGAGTGCACCGGTTAAATGAGTTACACAGATTTATCCAACTATTACGCCGTTCAGTCTTAAGAACAAGCTTTTTAAGGGCTCGAAGTCTTTTAAATTCTATATAATTCTCTTCACTAGGTTCACTTTTAAATTTTATATAAGCATGTTTTGAATTAAGTACAGCTTCTGAACACTTTTGATTCCACCAAGGCAGCCGGGGAAATTTCAAAGATTTTGGTGTACACGGATTAGAACTATTCAAAGACCTATGTCTAGGGATGGACTCTACAGCAGTAGATCGCAAAATATTACAAAACAGATTGAGCGCATCTATCGAAGACATATTTTCAAAATCAATATTAGCCAAACAAAAATCAACTGATTGCCTGTACATTTTCCAATTCACCTGTTTGTAATTTGGGTGAATGGGCAAATGTACATTATTACATATTGGATTACTTTGTGAGCTATTTTCATTACCAACTATCATTTTTATCATTACAGGCAAATGATAACTGCTGCCAAGAGGACAATCCATAACAGACCAATCACATGAAAGTGCCAATGATGGAGAAACGAAAGTTAAATCCAGAGCATTAGGACGCCAAGAAGAAGAACCAGTTGTAGTAGTTTGACCATTATTTAAAAGAACCAAGTCATTGCCATCAATAATATCTAAGACATCTCTACCTCGAGGCAATGTATCAACACAGCCCCATGACATATGATGAGCATTTAGATCGCCTCCAAAAAGCATTGGCTGCGGAATAGATTTTATCAAAGCATCAAATTTACTTTTATTAAATGGGGGATCAGAATTTGATGGACTATAAAAACTTACTACACTCAACTGCTTGTTGTTTATAATTATTTGTACACAGATATTTTGTAGAGCATTTTCAAAATAAGTTTTAATATTAGAATATACTATATTGTTATGAATAAGTATTGCTACACCATTATGTTTATTACCACAGTCATTTCTAATGACATTGTATCCTTTAATTGAAAATTTTTGATGTTGTTTTAACCAGGTTTCAGAAATTATTGCTATGTGAATGTTATTTTCATATAAGAATCTAGTAAAGATTAGCCTATTGCTTATTATACTCTGAGCATTCCACTGCACTATGTTCAATATGTCCATAAAGAAAAAAAATTAAGGTTGTTTCCTGAAAGTGTTTTTAAGTGTTTCTTTTATATTGTTAGAATTTATTGGCGTTTCTTTATCAGCACAAATTTTAACTATAGCTTCCACAAGTAGATTCATAAATCTGTCAGATTTGGTCAGATTACTTAGATGGGTGTCAATATATTTTGAGCCGAGCTGCGGAAATGCAACGTCACAAAACAAATCGGAATATTTAGCACTACGTGATTTTAACTTATTTTCCTCAATTTTCTGTTTTTTAATTGGACATGCAGCAGATATAGCCACGTGATCCCCACCACAGTTTGCGCATTGTGTTTTAACCTTATTACAATTTTTGAAATTATGAGGTTCAGCACAAATTGAACATACTTCATTATTTTTACAATACTTTGCTATATGACCAAATTTCATGCAACGAAGGCATTGCTTTACTGGAGGAATATAGATCCCTACTTCGTGCCTCCAATGATCAAGAGTTACATATTCAGGCAACTGTACAGAGGCAAAAGTCACGGCAACCGTCTGAGTTGGAACCATTGAGACGATACCCAGCGTGTCTTTTACCCGCCGCATAAACCGTCTTACGCTTATCACCTTTTTACTGGAAGCTATTAATTGGAAAATCTTCTGGTTCGAATAATCAATCGGCACTGAAGTGAGAACACCCGTAACCTCGGTCTCAGATGCTGGGATTGAAGCATTCATGTGAATTTCATTTAATAATTTTTCATTTTTTAGGAAGACATTGGCGTGATTTGGGAGATCAAACATAATCCCAACTTTGTATGCATTAATTGTTCTTAGATGCATCACGCCCGACACGCGATGCTTTCGGATTGCATTGGACAAAGCAAGTCTATCTTTGTCAGAAAATTTGTGGTCATCCTCTCTGTGATTCAGAAAAACAATAAATTCTTTCTTAGCTGAATTTTCGTCGTACAACCTGTAATAACTTTTGGCCCTGAAAGGAGTATACTTCTCTTTGTCATCTTCTTTAGTCTTCTTTTTTGCAGGTATGCGCTCCGAGGGCGCACCTGTATCCGCATCAGAACTACTTTCAGATTGAAGATCTGGCTCCGGCTCCAAGCCCTCCAACCGAGAACGCTTTCCCGTACGCTTCCCCATGACTGGGGAAGCGCACCAAACCGATAACCAAATCAACTATGAATTAAAATTAAGACTAAATATGTACAAATTAACACCTAAAATTAATTTACAATAAAATATTTTATCAAGCGCGCCTATCACTTTCAACGTTCCCGCCAAAAAACCAAAATATAACCTATATTGGCACCCAACAGTTTTTTTTTCGTGAAGTTTGCGCAGTGTGGGCACAGAAATCTCTAAACAGCCAATACAAAATAAAATTATATTTTCATTTTAATATGTTATCTGTATTTAATTCATGTAGAATGTTATGAAAAGTGAATAGTTTTACTAAATTAAACGTTTCCATATCATATACAAAAAGAAATAGTCAATTAATTAACAAAAAGGATTTAATTTGTTTAGTCGAGTAAGAATCCATTTGCCGAAAATTAAAAAAAAGCTGTACATTCTGTACAACCTGGTTATTTAAGAATGCACCGTGTTCATGCATATATCTTGCTGCAAGGTGCCAACGTGACTTAATCGGGATATAACCATAACACACAAGTGTCGTAAAGTTATAAAACACGCGTTTTTAATATCCAGGATTATGAGCCTAAAAGCGACACAATAAGAGGTACGTTACGAGCAATTGTGTTGAAAAATATTTTACAGTACATATGGTGCTACTTTCCGGCACTAGTGCGGAAAAGTGTACTTTTCGTGCATATGTAAAAACTTTAAAGAGCCATATGTACAGTAAAACGTTGTACACGTTGTAAACGTTGAACACGTGCGAATAGGTAATTCGCAACTCGTGTCGATTTAAAACACTCCCTTCGGTCGTGTTTTAATTTATCACCACTCGTTGCGAATTTCCTATTTTCGGCACTTGTATCGTAAATAACTATTTCAACAACGGACGACCCCTAACGAGCCAACGCATTGAAAAACATCGGTATACATATAAACCAACGAAATGTTGAATCCACTTACCCACTCGAACAGAACGTGTATTACCTGGAACAATATTTAAATACATCAGTAAAGTTCCACAAATATTTGTCATATTTGCTCATATTCTCAAATAGCCATTTACGAGACGTTTACTTAAGGCAGACAGGCGGGACGGTAATCGACAATCGATGGCAGTATCATTACCATACATAGGTCTGCTTCACATTAATTACACAAATTCAAAAATTAACTGGTTGTGGCAAAGATGTTAGTGAGGGAGGTCGCGGTGGTCGCGCCGGTCTTTAGGGATTTTTTGGGTTTGCTTGAACACAGATCTACGAGGTAAGATGCACAATAAATCAATGCACTTTAGAAGCAACAACTAAATGTTTAACGGATTATGTAACAAAATAAACGCTTGTTCCGTGAAAGTGAATCAACTTTATTGACAACTGTCGATGCGACTATTTGTAATTCAAATGTCGAACGCGACTCCCGGTTGTGAGAATGTGTACAAACTCAGTTTCATTCAATTGTTCAGTTCAGAGCATTTGCGCAAATTGTGAAAATCCAGATTTAAATTCCGTCCATGATAGTTAGAAGCAAAAGTAAGAGATAAAAAAGAAAAAATATTATATAATTCTTGGCGTTGTGGCAAAAGCAGGTTCTTATCAGTTAATTATTGGCAAATAATTTAACACTTATGTGGTCAATAATTTGGAAATAAATCTACTTTTCGATTCTGATTTGGACCAGAGAGGAAACCACAGAATGAAACTGACGGTAAGTGGGTATCTAAAATGATTTTCAGAAGCATACTGATTTCGGAAACAGGATACTTTTAAACGAATGAAACCGCAAACATTAACTAGCTTGAAATATTTTACATCAGACACGTTCCGACATCCCTCAAAATACGCACTGCCCTCCATTTGAACACCTTGTCCGCTCAGGTATTTTAATATAGTCACAACCGCCGAACAAACCGCAAACAGCCTTTGGAACGTAATAATCCAAGACTCGCTTTGCGAATGGTTATGCGACTTTAGAGATGAGTTTTTAACAATCCCAATCAAAATAACTAGCGCAGAAACTGAATTCATCTGAGAGGTTTAGAGAAATGTCGCAAACGCCGGCCCAGAACCCTGGGATGTGAGACGTTGTGATTCCACGAGGGTCATCGTGTAGTTGGCGTTGTCCCAGACATCCTCGTGATATAGGTCAGGAATGGCGCCGAGTCCCGTGTTCGGACGGAGACAGCTCGCACGCCAGACTCCTTGTCGAATCAAATTGGAGCACCTGAGCCGTCAGTGCTACGCTACCAGAATAGGAACAGCGTTGGGATACCAATAATCGAGGATTATGAGAATGGAATCAACGTAATGGCTTGTTAGACTAACATCTCAGAATACTAGTTTAAAGGATGAGTAAGGACAGGTAAGTCATCTGTTTGCATGGGTACTAAATCGATGGAATATATGTCCGATGCCGGTGCCATAAAATGCTCAATTACCCAGCTTATAGTACTCTCATTAATGTATTTTATTTAACCAGAGCCCGGTAAATAGTACTAGGCAAAATCCTTCTTGATACTACCCACGCGACCCGCTTGCGTCTCAGCTGATCGCAGAACACGTCCAATACAGGAGGTACGAGTATACGGAATTGCGAGTACTGGCAATCAACGACACCCACGCTCGGAACTAGCGCACGCACGGAGGAACTAACTCCCAAACATATCCTACAAAGATCTGCCATTTTGTTCGTGTAAAGTTTCCCAAGGGGTATAATCCGATAACGCCGTGTCTCACAACTTTGTCGGGGGTTCCGTAACACGTTAAAAGCGATTAAACGTGATATGATTGCATAACTTTGGCAGAGTCTAAAGCTTTAGCTGTATGGAATTCGGCCAAATTGTAGATACTGTAAACATGTTAACATACGTTTTGGCATCGAAACATGTAGCTTTACTAGTCGCATTTGTAACCTATTTAAAACTAAGACAAAGAATTGACTTGACAGACAGAACGAGTGTAGATTTTTCGGCAGGCTACACATTGCATTATACATTAATATTTGACCCACGATCCCATCATCTTACGTTAGTTATACTTATTTACGTATGATTTATTTGGATGACAAGAATATTGAACCATCACTGCCAAAATAAGATTGACACGGAGCTGAGAATCTACACACATGTCTGGGATATGTAGATATAAGTCGTCTTTACGGTATTGGATGAGGTAATGGTATAGGGGAAGGGAATGCATTGTGCTCGAAGAAAGCAGCTGCCGTCGCCCCGTCTCGCCCGCCAGGTGCGAAGCGCGGCCGAAATAAGATCTTTACAAAAACGCATCCACCAGGGGAAGTAATTCATTAAATACAATTGGTATTTGCACAAACATCGTACACAAGCTCATAAAGAAATTTCTTAAGATATACTAAACTAAGACTTTTGTAGCTACTCGCCAAACCGAAACGGGTCGGATTTATATAACGTGGGTTTTGTGTTCGTAATAAAATGATCGTGGCGTATCACTGCACCAAACACCAAACTAAACACAATAAACAGTTGAATGCCGAACGACGCGAAGGTTTATTTTAAAAGACGTTCAAGAATTGTAATACTTTGTTTAGTGACCGACTTTTATTAGCAGGTACCTACTTGTTCTTCGTATTTTGTTGCCAATGTAGCTTCAAATACAATCCTTCGAGTTACACGACTTACAAGCTCATTTTTCCAATTCTCTTCTATACAGCCCATGTCCCTTGTCCTTACCGCTCACCCACGCCACGCTCCCTTTTACACCGCGAAACCCCATTTATCCGGGATAAAAAGTAGCAAATCCAGGACATAAACCGACTCCAAAGCGACACCCAACTTTAGAAAACCGGGATTATATAAAAGATCCGTACTTGTGAATTTAAATCGATACTTCGGCATTCGGTAAATCTATGTTTGTGTAGCTTTTGTAAACTTTCCGAGAAGCATGGCTTCCGTGGATTTATTCTAAAACGGTATATCTAATGATTGACGATGGCGAGTACTTAGAAATCTGAATGTTCGTCAGGGCACTTTATGTTCTAAAGTAACGTCACATCTCGATACGTGTCGTGTTATATTGGTATACGGCATTCTGGCTTCGGCGCGTCAGGATCGCTGCGGCCGACGTAGCTTGAGTCGCACTGCACGCCACATGAGCCCGCCGCATCAGCGGTGAATGCACTCATTATGCCCAGCCAGCGATGAAAAGCATCGCGGCACTCGATAACTGGGGCAATCTAATTGTTCTATTGCCCTACGTATCTCCTATTATATGCCATTCAAAACTGCAAGTAGGGCACGCGGGTATTATCGATCTTTAGGAAACTTCCGTGGCTCTTCTGTGGGCGGGGAATATTGCACGTAGAACCGATGGCCGTTGGGGCGGAAATGTCGAGTGGCAACCACGTACCAGAAGGCGCGGCGAGGGTAGATCCCTCACAAGGTGGACTGATGCCCTGGTAAAGATCGCGGGAGTCCGCTGGATGCGGGTGGCGCAGGACCGGTCACTTGGCACTCTTTGGGGGAGGCTTATGTCCAGCAGTGGACGCCTGTCGGCTGATATGATGATGATGAGGAAACTTCGGCGTGTAAGGAATCGTTCCATCCTTGGCTCCACGCGGCAGAGATTGGACTATCCATCCGGTTTATTTAATCGTATTTTTATATCCATCCGGTGTACCGATAGGACTCAGGGGGCTCCCGTAATGAATATAAACGAATACAATAGGGCCCAATTCGCCGCTTTGGGATTATCTTAAACTTGAGCCGGAAAGTGATCTGGCGAACCCGTGTTAGGTACAGATTGGTAGATACAACTTTAGTGGAGGGGAGCCATATACTTATGTAGTTTGCAAATAATCATTGTAAGTTCAATATACAACACACAGACATCGAAACAAAAGCATAGCAAAAAGACACATGACTACGGTTTTCGCACATCTCTTAACTTGACAAAATGGGTGCTATAGCAGAAAATAATCAATCGAGCCGGCGCCTCTGAATAATTCACGGGCAATATGTGTATAACCAACAAGGGGTCAAGGGTCGAATTGAGAAAAAAGGGTTGAAGTGAAAATGTTACGTCTCGAGTAAGGACGGAATGGAGTCCTTGATAACGAAGCCTGCAGATGTCTACGTATTGTCGTTGATTCGGTTCGGTATATACTTGTACCTTGATGTAGGTACGAGCATCATACACATGTATACACTTTTCGACTTTACCTCCTAAGTTATTATGTCCTAGGCCCGCCTATAATGAATGTACACATTTTCGCCTCCTTACGATAAAATCGTCATAATCCTCCTAGCGTTTCCCCAGTTGTGCCTACCCTATAGTAGGTACCCCGGAGTCCGCTTTGGCACCTCAGCCTCATCCCAAGATTTGGCGTAGGCACTAGTTTTACAACTGCAACTAAACCCATATTACACCCTACACTTCATTAGAATAAACTAAGGTGCAAAATGTTAATACATTTGTCGTTCGTGACGACTCGATATTGATTGTGTTATGATTGTATTGAAATATGCTAATAGGGAGGTTCCGCGAGGTGACAGCTACTAGTTTAACACCCTGCGGCGACGGGTGAACACAATTCAACTTGTGAAGTTTGTCTATTAACAATCTAAATAAGCAACAATTCAACAAACAACAATTACCAACAACTTTTTTGCAGAAATAAAAATAACATACGAGTACTTCGTCTACATATGCCAATGTTCTTGTATACAAATTCATAAGTATTACGGCAGGATATTGCTATCAGGATTTTACGGAACGAGACCGCACTTAAGAGTCCGTATATAGCCGTTTGCTGAATTCGCTAAACTTTTTGAGGTCATATCTCATTAAATATTCGTTTTCCTAAAGATTTTATTGTGTAATATGAAAGATCATTCCAATTCAAGTTTAATAAGCGGAAAAATTGTTTACATTTAGCCCTCAATTTACCATATTTTGGCTCAGTCCAACCGCTGTTTTCTCAATTTTCGCTCGGAGACGTGTAAAACGACGTGGATTTGAAGAACTATTTGATTTCTAACCGACATAAAACAAATATATCCATATTGGAATGATAGTCTTCTTAGGAATAAGCGGAAAACATTTTATAAGTTACATATTAAATTGTTGAGTAAAACCGTATTTCCATCCAACAACTTTTGAGTAAAAACGAACGAAGAATCGCCAGTATTTTTGGCCATTTAGCTCATTATTTCAAAAATATGAAGCCATAGCAAGAAACTCTAGTTTAAGCGCTATTCGTACAAACAAAAATATATTTATGTGTAGAAGTAAATATAAGCATAAAAAATATTTGAAATCACACTAAAGTTCGTAATAAAACACCGTGCACGGCGCTCGATTCGGCAGCAGTGGTGACAACTTAGGGGTTTTGCCCCTAAATTTAGGGGGAAACAATGAAAACAGGGGCAAGTCTAGTGCTAAATTATTTTTAGGGGTATTTTTAGGGGTCCTGGCAATACCTGTAATTAAATGAACAAAGCCTGCGTAACCTGTGTCTCGTGCGTAGAACGGATCGCACGAAACGAACAAATATCACCACCAATCACCACGCATGCATGTCCTCTCGTTCAAACTTCACATCGTAAGGTTCGTCCCTCTCACTCAAATAGTGAAAACAGGTCAGTGAGAGAGATGGCACGATACGACAGCCGACGACCAACCTTGTGGCGTTTGTAATTTGTTTTATTTGTTTACGGTTTAAGCCTGTGGCGCGGCCGTGCCAGTGTGTGGCAATGTGTTCGAATATCTCCCTCTCTGTCGCACGAACTAGCAAGTCCAACAGAGAGGGCGATACACAAACGAAATTCGTTTTCGTTTCGCGGTAGCGCCTCTGTTCTTTTCTGAGTATTCTGTCTGTTCTGTTCTGTCTGTCATGGCGTGTTCGGCCTTGTCTTCTGTTGAGAGTGGAGTGTTTAGATAGATTATTCTTATTCCGTTTATAAAGAATTAGAAGAAGTGATTACTGATTAGTATCGACGATGCCGAAAGAAAATGATAAAAAGTATCAGCAGAAGTATACAAAATTATGGGAGGCACTGACATATAAACACATTATCGCATCGCACGACAAAAAATCGTAGTGCGCGCCTGACCTACACACTTTCGTTACCTGTTGCCGGTTACTTTATTTTAAATTTTTCATTAAAATTTCTTTTTAATATGAAAATGTATGTGAGTGTATTATTTTACAAAAAAAACAATTTCGACATAAAACGAAACGCCCAGTGCTGTTATTACGCGACGGCGCGCGAGCTCTCTCGATTTTTCCCGCACTATCCATCTCTCTCTTATTAGAACACTTAGAACAAGAGGTATAGTGCGAGAAAAATCGAGAGTATGTCGCGGCCGTCGCATGATAGACATGCTGTATAGGTTAAAACACATACTTTAAAAAAAAACATCGTTAAAAAGACATACCTTCCTAGCCTTTCATATTAGCTGCGTGAGTCTCTGTCGGTTGTTGTGATAAATTGCGACAGTGAAGGCCTTGGGCACTTCATTACTAGAAAAAATTAGAAACTTGATTTTAACTGCATAAAAAGAAAATTAGGAAAATATATTTACTTAGGGTTTTTTAGGGGGGTTTGAAAAAATTTTTGGGGGTAAAATTGGTCATGGGTTGGCAACACTGTTCGGCAGTACCGGCTTAGCCGTTGTCCGGGTTGGACCTGTACGTCGTGTAATTGTGGCTATTCACGAAGGCTACCCCTCGACTAAAATATTATTTTGATCTCCGGCTAGACATAGTTGTTACCAACGTCGGGGTCAAACTATACTATACTAGTGAGACATTCGTGAGGCTAATCGAGACAACTTACGAATTGTATAGCTCCAATGTCAAATATTTTACGAGTGATCGTGATACTTGATGAATTTTTATAAACTTTTATTTAGTTCACCTATCCGTTGTCTGTAATTAAATCTTGCAAGTTAAATTTGATCCACTTCCCGGTTTCCGATTGAGCTGAAATTTTGCATGCATGTATAAATTGGATGACAATGTAATATTATTATGACATAAAGCTGATCTGATGATGAAGCTGGAAGGTGGTCATAGGAACTCCGTAGTTAAACGACGCAACCCTATCAAGTTTGGGCTCGTTTAATTTGTCTTGACGAGTACTTTGGTATTATATGGTAACCAGGGTCTGATGATGGACCTGGAAGGTAGCCATGGGAACTCCGTAATTAAACGACGCAATCCCATCGAGTTTAGGCTTGATTAATTCGTCTTGACGGGTACTTTGGTCACCAGGGTCTGACAATGGAGCTGGAAGGTGGTCATAGGAACTCCGTAATTAAACGACGCAACCCCATCAAGTTTGGGGTCGTGTAATTCGTCTTGACGAGTACTTTGGTTCTATATGGTAACCAGGGTCTGATAATGGAGCTGAAAGGTAGCCATGGAACTCCGTAATTAAAAGACGCAGCCCCATCGACTTTGGGCTCGTTTGACATATCTATATGATATGGCGTGAATATGCAACTCCAACAAATATAGGGAGCTTTTATTATTTGTTAATTAGTTATTGTTATTAGTTACATCAGTCCACTTTGTGGGGGGTCCAAGGTCCAACGGCCATCACTTTTTCATTTGTAACATTCACAAGTACTTACAAACCACCGCCATAATATGCAGGGTTGACAAAAATAACAATATGAATAGTGCAAGTATTAATATCGGTCGCGCATTCGCTCCAACGGTGCGCTATACAGCTACAGTAAGCTTGTGTGCGTGCTAGTAGTATTTACACACACACTACGCACTACGCGTCTCAAAATACCGAATCCTGAGCGAGCGCTTTTTTTAATAGCACTCTTAAAGGCTATAGCTAAAATCGGCTTTTTTCACAAAAAAAATTAAGCTATTTCTGCTTCTTCTTCTGCAGCTTTGATAGTAATTTGTACAATATCATTCCACCACTTGTATAGAACTCGCGCTTTTAAAGTTTATTATCGTTTTGCATCTTGTAAGTCATTTATGACCTACGTATAGTGATAATATTTGCTGAAGTTGTTTCATCTTTCACTTTAGTTGTGGACGTACGGTGCAACATGTTTTATCTCCATATCTTTTTATCGCCCATCTTTTCCTTGGTCAGATTCTTACTATTCATGTCGCTAATGTAGTATACTATAAAACAATATTCATAAATTGATTGGTTTTATTATTTTAGATTCAAGTATGGCGCCTAGGAAGACAAACCGTTCATTCGGTAAAGTAAAGAGAGAGAAAATATTTAGTTGTCCTAAAGATTTAAACCAGACTATAACGAAATCAGCACAACGCTGGAATCTGGAAAGGTTAACGAATTATTAATATTTATCAGGTGATTAAGCTCATACGTTAGGTCAATCAACTGTAATCAAAAATAAACTGTACCTACATTTCTAAATTACCTAGTATTTTATTTCAACACATACACTAATGTTATACTATAATTCAGGTAAAAACTATTCACCTAGAATTGAATAACCTGGAAACTGAAAACTCTAACAGTAGTTAATTATCGACCTAGTGAGCGGAAGCGAATAAGGTCGCCGTTTCAGCTTGGACAAAAATGCTTTCGTATGTCTGTCCGGATTTCCGGCTGTTCTCCTCTAGAGGTCGCATTTCTCAACCGACGTGAAAGGGCTTCGTTCAAAATTGTCTAGCTATCGCGGTTCTTGAGATACAGCCTGGTGACAGACACACGGACAGCGAACGGGTCCCGGTTTTTACCCATTGGGTACGGAACCCTAAAAAAGGCACCAGTTGGCCATACGTTTCCAGCAAAGCCAAAGTTACTAAGTTTTAAGATGAATAAAGATAAATAAATATTGGGGACAATCTTACTCAAATCGACCTAGTCCCAAACTAAGGGAAGCTTGTACTGTGGGTACTAAACGACGATATACATACTTATATAGATAGGTAAATAAATACTTAAATACATAGAAAACCAATATCCATGACTCAGGAAGAAGTAAATGCCCATACCGGGATTCGAACAGAGCCTCCAGCTTCGTAGGCAGGGTCACTACCAACTAGGCTAAAGCAGTCGTCAAACAAGTAAGTACTTGAATGAATTTTGAATTTCTAGTAATTACATAAATACATTATAATTAACGATACAGTTCTTAGTAGGTTCCCTCTGTTTTGGCATATTTTTGAAGTGAAAACTTCTTTAGCGGCGCTGAGCACTTTTTGGGATGGGGAAAAATTGATAAACTCGTGACAGTCGTGACAGATTTTTGTGATGTCACGTGACCGTAGAATTGGGAGAGATTCGGGACGAGGCATGGGGGCGGGGGGGAAAACGGGGGATTGACTAGGGGCACATAGTTCTAGTTTGTACTTTATTGTTAACAGTATAAGGTCGTAACACATTTTCCGTAAATGCAAATTCCATTTTGTTTAAAAAAGCAAACTCTTATATTTTTTGTTAGCCGATTCGACTTCATTCAAAACTGAACACTATTCGTAAGAGTATAAAGCCGTTAAACACTTTTTGCAATTGCATTGTCTGCAAATAAATATGTAATTTTGTCCACGCGTCCTTTACCGTTTTGCCATTGAATAAATTCGAATAGTTCGAATTTGGACGTTATTCCTAAAGAGATAGGGCTTTGAAAAATATTTAGCAATGGCAAAACAAATTGGTATTTTATTTCATCGTCTCCTTCATCAATTTTGCTGAGTTAAGTTGAACTATAGCGTACTACTAATAAGGCTGTTATTAGATATATTGGCACGCAGGGGGAGGGAGGGGGGAGGAAGGGTTTTTTTTTGCAAAATTAAAATTATTCAAGTTTTCACTTCTGCCGGCACTCCCGGAGTGCAACCCGGTCTTTTTTTTAGTAGGAATTCAATTTCGCATAATCTATGTAGCCATAATTGACTTTTCGCATAATAAATTGTTTTGGCAGAATTGAGATTCGCATAGTTCGATTACACTGAATTTCAATAGCCCGAATATTATTTGTGCATAATTTTGATACTCCGTATCATGTTCACACAGAAAATACATGAGTTTTTTTTTGTTGATTGCCTGATATTTTATTTCAACACAACACGTATAACAAATATACAACACATGTGTTGTATATGTATTTATATATACAACATTTATATATTTATATGAATATAAATATTAAGTAACGAAAAACTCAGATAAAACGGTTAAAGTATCAAAACTTTTCTACGCCGACCTAGCACTCGCTCGACCCCCACCACGACACCTGCGCTGGCGCGCTCGGGAGACGGGTAATATACCTACAATCGAACTTTTGCCGGGCCGCCACGGACTCTTAATGGAGTATAATTATATTTTATCAACATCGATCGTTGTTCCGGGTGGCAAACGAGTATCGTTGTGTTGTTCTTCAAATACAGAATTTGCTTCTTTTTAACCGACTTCAAACAAAAGGAGGAGGTTCTCAATTCGGTTGTGTTTTTTTTAAATGTTTTTTTTCCATGTTTGTTACCTCAGAACTCCGTCATTGATGAGCCGATTCGATTTTTTTTGTTTGTATGTATATGCTTCCAGGCCCCTATTTCACCAACTTGACAATTGTCACCTGACACTGACAGTTCGCCATACATTGCTTGTTCTAGAAATTAAGGTAGTTGCTAGGTTACTTGTGGAATCAGCAATGAACGGAGAATTGTCGTTGTTAGGTGACAATTGCAAGTTGGTGAAATAGGGGCCTGGTGGGTCCCATTTTTTTTTAAATCAGTAAGATGATGGGATCCATGAGGAATTGAGGGAACTCCTCAATTTTATTAGGCACGCGAGCAGTAATTTTGGCATTTTCTACTATAACTCGTGTATTTACATCCGAAAATCATAAATTTGGTGACGAGGAATTGATGATGATGACCACAGATGGCTTCTCAAATTCCTCAATTATGTACTTAAAAGTGCAAAAGTACGTCACAGGTTCTGATAAGATTTCGTTGAAATAGGAACTAATGAAGTGCCATTGGTGATGATCTTGGGGAATCGACGGAAGTCCTCAAATATTATCGGCCCACATACAGTGATTCGGTTTTTTTGTATAGTAATCAACGCATTTGCTTCCGGAAATCAGTTCATGTGGTAAAT
Source organism: Epinotia demarniana (assembly GCA_945867215.1). NCBI lineage: Eukaryota > Metazoa > Arthropoda > Insecta > Lepidoptera > Tortricidae > Epinotia > Epinotia demarniana. The sequence goes on along the minus strand of OX244273.1, from coordinate 1,088,918 downwards.
TGTAAAAAAATGTGGAAATATTGTCGTGGCTTGGTGGAGTACTAAATTGAAGTCGGTTAAAACTTTGTTTTTAAACTGTGTTCTGTAATCTTACTAGTCCCTGAACCATAAACAGAGTTTTGTTTCTGTGCCGTACAACGTGTGCCTTAAGCCTTATGGCAGCATGCCGTGGCCTCACCTTGGCCATATCGCAGTCCGTCACGTATGGCGGAGGAAGTAGAGCGCGTGACGTCACTTCCCGCCGCCCGGATATTAATCATCCCGGCCGTTTCGGCTAATTGAAAACCGAACGCCGGTAGAGCCCTAGAGGAAATCCATTTCGTGGACGCATCTGATGACTAATTATGTTAATTAATTCATCTATGTGTAGTTTGCACTAGTAGTGTGAGTAAACTATGCAAATCAAAATACAGTCCAATCCGGATATGGCAACGATATTAAATTAAGTCGCACTAAGAGAACGGCGCTTCAAAAGGACTGATGTTCTTTCATAGTTCTTGCAAAACTTAAAGTGCCTTTCTAGGACGTTAGTACGTAACGCTTAATACGAGTAGATTGTATGTATGTAAGCACTTTATTGTAGGTACACAATACAGATTAAAACACAAACATGATAAGATTAAGTATATCGTACAAAGGCGAACTTATCCCTATAAGGGATCTCTTCCAGCTAACCTTTGAACAATTGAGTGGAAGATAGGTACAACAAGATGGACTACCTTACATCATTCATGAACAAAAATACAGAGAACACAAAGAAATCTAAGAGAAATACAAACATATTAACTAGTGTTAGTATTAATTGTTGTAGCGTCGTAATAAATGGATTCTACCTATAAAATATATATACCTAGGTATGTGGTATATTTATTTACTCCTGATTGAAGTCCTAAATGATACCTACATACATGGCACTACAAAGCGCTCGCAAATATTTGATGAAATACTATATTCAACTAACTATTTGCTCTTGACCCGTGCTACTTTAAATAATAACCGACTTAACTCTCAAAATAATTTTTAAGTTAAAGTCTCATCAGAGTGCTCTTGACAGCTGTAATGGCAGTCTGAGTCATTATTCCAAGATAATTATGTCGCACATTCAAAGCTCAACGTTTATGTACAGGGGGCACGACAAAGCAAGCCAAAATATCTGACACATCCGGACAGCTCTAGTAGAATATCCATTATAGATAGATAGAAGTGGCTGTATCACAGTGCTTAACCAATCTGACAAAAAAACTGGCTTATAATACCTATTTTTGGGGTGTGTAATGATGGGTATAAAAATAAATAATATAATTTCATTCGCTATAACAACATTTGACATAATTTCAAGGTATATAATCACTCATTGTATATAATAAACGTTTGTTATAATATCAAAATATATATGTGTAGGAGAAATGGTTGACCGGAGCGGGTAATTGGGCTTCTTCTGGGATATCGGGCATGGCGAGGGACTTCCTATCACGGTTGCAAATAAAAATCAGACGAAATATACCACTTATGCTTTATTCGCATTCACATAATTAAAAGATAGTTAATAGTAACACTAAACTAAATATCGAATCGAATTCACACAACTATTAACGGTAAGCTATTTATTTGCCATAGACCTTAACATTGTACTAGGGTACCTAGGTATGCACTACATCGGAAACCGACAAGTCTCTTGGCGAGAACGACTAATTAGTACAAGCGCTCAATACAGAATGTCCCGCAATGGCGGTTTATTCCCGCCAGCTAGATACCGATTCCCGCCAAGAGCCATGTCCAAGCGAGGGACAAAGTTGTTTAACCAATCAGCGTCAAGATATTAGCCCAACGCTTGGGTTTCCAGTGTACCAACATAAAATTACAATCGACAGCCAATCAGAATAAAGAACCACCGGACATTAGTCTACAGGTTGGCCAACTTAACTCAAAACATAACATTGCCAGTTAAATCACAATTTCATTGAATCAAGTAGGGTGTTACCAGCAAATAAAATCGAATGAATTACGTTAACTGTCAAATGGAGTCACTACCACTTGACAGCGATCAAACAACAACCGATTGTTTACATAAGATTACCCACTTTAAAATTATAAACATCGTTGCTAACTGTTGGCGCCGCTATCACAATTCGACACGGCCATCATGACCATCACCCGTCCTCGGGTGCGCTATCTGTGAACAATAAAATAATCTGAGAGTATATCGCTCGGCTAACCTGACACAAAACTTAAGCTTAGACAACATACATTCACACACAGTGTGAATTACATTCTAAAGTCATTACATTGAAAAATCAGACCATACAGTCAATCTAAATCACACTACACAGACTCACACCAGTCCTTCGGCGCTCGCTAGAACTAATAACTCGTCAGAAGTTAACCATCTCAGCCGCGTAAGTGCTACTCCTCGCAAAGAGCATACCGCATAATAAAAAGCAGTCAACGTGCACCTCTTACATGCTCCGGCACCTCTGACGCAGTTACTAGATCGTGCCCAGTCCGTCGGGCGTGCTCTCAGTCCATCGAAAGCACAACATCAGACATGTAATGCCCAGTCCATCGGGCGTGCCTTCAGTCCATCGAAAGCACAAACTCAAAACAAATAATGCCCAGTCCATCGGGCGTGCCTTCAGTCCATCGAAAGCACCAAAAGATTCAAGTGTGAATCTGAACTTAGTCTGAAACAGAGGGGCTTTCAAAGTCATTGTCGGCCAAATCAAGTTCAGGAGGAACCTGCTGCTCAGGCATTTTCCTGACTCTATCATTAAATGATTACTCCAAACCCATATAATTTCGACAAAAAAAAGATTTTATAGCACGTGAGAACTGCATAACTCCGATGAAATGTGAACTGCTCACCGGATTAACTGTAGGCCATGGTGCGTTGCCACGACGCACACGGTAAGGAAAGAGGGTCTTCTGTTATTTCGTCACTGCCAATGCCGCCCGTCTGCTCGCCGAGTTCACCACGAAAAGCACGAAATCTCCACTGCGACCAAGTACCGCATTTCATTCTGTAAATGGCAATTTGTGTGGTATCAGTTTTATCATACCTACTCGTACAGACCATGACGACGTTTACATCAAGCTATTCTGCAAGCAAACTAATTTGTCTTGAATTCAATTTGAAATTAAAGTTGATGTATTATTCAGAAAATTACACCAATGCCGTGGTCTACAACATAAAAAAAGCAATACAAATCTCATCAATAATGATTGAAACACTAATTATCGTTTCTTGGCTCTAATTTTGCATGAAATCAATTGGAACGAATACCGTCCTTTTATTTCTGTTGCTTCAATACAGTCGTTGTCAGTAGTGTCCTAGCTAGCTTCAGCACAGCACGTGTCCTCTGATAGTCCGACGTGCGAGAACCGCCGATGCTGCACGGTCTCGAAACTTCAATGATCCACGCCTACTGGGCGAGACGTTTGCAGTCAGTAGTACTGCTTATAGATGTACGCCATGTCACACTGAAACATTAATTTCAAACGCGTAGCAAATATTTTCAACCCCGATACGGTATCAATGTACTTTAACCAATGGCCATAAAGTTGTCACGCAAAACAATGAAATAAATCAAACTGAACACTGTTTTAAAAGTTAATACGAAAGTAGTTAGATTTTCACAAAGCTATCAAAATGAAATGACTACACTAATGTACCACAATTTTGTAAGAGAACATAGGAAAAAAACACTATTGTTAACGGAAAATATGTCAAATCTAATTTCAACATAGCAAAAACAACAAAAATGGTTTGACCTCACCGGATTTATGAGCACGTCGTTCAAATTGGGCAACGTAGTTGTTCAGTAGACCGCCCAGACCATCTCGACATAAGCGAAATCATCATTCTTGCTGTGGCCTGTACGCAATTCATTTTCTTTCGGTAGTATCAGAACGTACGTCCCCTACGTAATGCAAACAATCTGTGTCTCCATCCAGCACGTACTAAATCGATCCACGTCACTCAGGTGATGGTGTCATTGCCTCCAATAAAGCCATTTTTTTTTTTACTGTTCCATGAGCATTTTACACATGTGCACGTCCTTATTCACATCCTGTGGGCACTGATTACATCCCGCTTCTGATGTAGGAGAAATGGTTGACCGGAGCGGGTAATTGGGCTTCTTCTGGGATATCGGGCATGGCGACGGACTTCCTATCACGCTTGCAAATAAAAATCAGACGAAATATACCACTTATGCTTTATTCGCATTCACATAGTTAAAAGATAGTTAATAGTAACACTAAACTAAATATCGAATCGAATTCACACAACTATTAACGGTAAGCTATTTATTTGCCATAGACCTTAACATTGTACTAGGGTACCTAGGTATGCACTACATCGGAAACCGACAAGTCTCTTGGCGAGAACGTCTAATTCGTACAAGCGCTCAATACAGAATGTCCCGCAATGGCGGTTTATTCCCGCCAGCTAGATACCGATTCCCGCCAAGAGCCATGTCCAAGCGAGGGACAAAGTTGTTTAACCAATCAGCGTCAAGATATTAGCCCAACGCTTGGGTTTCCAGTGTACCAACATAAAATTACAATCGACAGCCAATCAGAATAAAGAACCACCGGACATTAGTCTACAGGTTGGCCAACTTAACTCAAAACATAACATTGCCAGTTAAATCACAATTTCATTGAATCAAGTAGGGTGTTACCAGCAAATAAAATCGAATGAATTACGTTAACTGTCAAATGGAGTCACTACCACTTGACAGAGATCAAACAACAACCGATTGTTTACATAAGATTACCCACTTTAAAATTATAAACATCGTTGCTAACTGTTGGCGCCGCTATCACAATTCGACATATGTTTATTTTGTATAACGATCATCGGATATAACACTTGTTTTGTATAATCATTATATGGTATAATGCTCATGTTACATACAAGTTATGTGTCATAACTATCAAGTTAAATAATATTTTATTATTAAAAGAAAATGTAGCTAACGTAACGGTTCGCAAATTGTACTATGTAAGTATATATTAGGTAGTAAAAAGTGTTCGGTTCTGGCGCTTCGCCGGCCGCTGCCGCGGCACGCTCGCTTCGCTCGCTCGGCTCGCGGGCTGTAGGGTCGCAGCTCAACCTAACACTCCTCGCTTCGCTCGTCGTTGTACCTACACCGACCTGCCTTAGAGTCTCCCAAAAAATATTATGCTAATTGTGCATTAGAAGAAATTAGCATTATATCCAATGTTCAATATAGCAAATATTCATTATACTTAATGTATGTTATACCAATTTTTTTTATATCAAATTACCGTTATATAAAATGATAATTATGTCCTATGAAAATATAATAAGTGTTGTTATAGAACTTGAGAATTATATCAGATGAGCGTTATTGCGAGAGTTAAGTTGTCGGGAGGCCGCTGGTCTTGATTCAATACGCCGATGAGGAGGTATTATATTTATTTCAATTAATTAATTACAATTATTTTTATTGAACGCGAATTATAATGTGCGACGATCTACACACCAAGCGATACGGAGCTCAGGTGTAATATCGGAGTACTACTACTATCTTGAGTGCTAGTGGTGAACTGCTTTCCTCCTGGCGGGGTTGCGCCTTATATCCATCCTGATAGCGTGGGGACGCGTCGGGGGCGCATGCTTGTGGGTCACGTAAGCCATCGGTGTTTCTGGAACTCGTCTGTCGCTGAGGTCATTTCTAGATAAGGGATGACGCCAGGATTTTTGGGAAACATCCATTAACAGTTGCCAAAAAGTGTTTTGTTTAGATTCTTTGAGCTTGATGTTATCTTGATGACTTTAAAACTTGGGAATGCGGATCGGTCGCTTATCTATGATGAGTGTGTCTGGATTCTTTAGGTTGGCGCTGTTATGACGTGGCGCCCGCAGTTGGGGTGGCATTCCTTAACTCCTCCCCCCTTAAGAGAGAACTAAGGGTATAACTTGTTATGCCCGTGTTCTCATTTCTGTTAGAGCGTTGGGTGCACTTATGATAGATGGCGCACCCAAAGAGGCACAGAAATATGCATATCGAGATGATGGTCCAAATGCTAGGTATCCATAAATGGTGCTGGATGTTAGATTTCATTGTTGTTTCGAGTGGTTTCAGGTAAGTGTGTACGTCTTCTTCTGTAGTTCGTTTCCCTTCTGTCTTCTGTTCCAAGTTCATTTTGATTTGTTGGACTTCTTCCTTGAACATCTCGCTGCTTTTGGTGATGACTTTAGTATATGAGTTGGCCATTTGTAGTTCACAACTGGGGTCTAAGTGTAGTTTATATGGTCCTTGGATAACTTCGTAAAATGTCTCGTCGCATGTGATTGTAACACGTTGAGGTTGTTTTGAATACAGCAGGAAGTTTCCATCATCTATTGTAGTTATTGCTTCTTCTTCTTCAAGTTTTGTCGTAAAACAGGTGTGATTGCTTTTCTTAAGTAGTGTTTGGTGAATGCAGTCGGGTGTTATCTTGGAGTCTTTCCACCAGATGTGTTTGCATACCATTATTTTCTCTCTAGGTTTGCATAGGTTTGCACTCGGGTAGGCATACCATGAGTTTTTAATTAGGATTGTGGGGTGTTGGTTTTCGAGAATGAGTCCATCGGGATTTGGGAATGGGATTAAATTGTATGCGTTACCACCTTTGACTTTTACTTCTGCAATTTTTGCTACAAAGTGAATGACATTTCTTACATTGTAAACTATTATGTGATCTATCTCTACGTTATCTGTCTCCTCAAAAATATCTCTACAAGCTATACCTGGTTTTGCTAAAGTTATACCTAAATCTAGGATATTAATGATATCTTCTATAAGTATGAAGTTAGTTAATATGTCTATACTTTCCTTATTATAAGAGTTCATACTATAAAGGATTTCAATATCTTTCTTTATGCTATTTAATCTAATTTCTATTTTTCCTATCGTTTCGTTTAAGTTCCACATCAGTATTCCTTGATTGCGGTGAAGGGTTTCAAGGTTATTATTAATTTCCTTCAAATCATTTGCATCGGGATTTCCCGTTATAAATTTAACTACTGATCCAAGGGGATCAATGAGGCCTCGCTTGAATCGTGTATTTTGACCAAGATTCGGGTTCATTAAGCTACTTAATCTGCCGGTTAAATGTAAATAGAGATTATTCATATAACTGTCATCAGTTTTGGTTCTAGACGACATAATTTTGTTAAGAGAATCTAAAATTTCCGTTAGGTTACAACGTTTTGTTACATATTTATATCCTTCAATCTCTGCTATTGGGCCTATCTTTTCAAAATATATTCCGTTCGGATTTTCCAGCTTCTTTAGGTGGTAGGTTTGACTATCCTTGACCTGGAGGTACCTGTAACAGCAACAGGCCTCAATTTATTTGCTGCACGTCTTTTTCCTCTATTGTCTAAGTATATTTTGGGGGCTTTTACATCGCGAATATACGTTTTACGGCGCGTACAAAATACGTTTGCTTGTTTTTTTGTAGTTGGGAGTTTTTCTTGAGTTTCTAGTATTGGCGGTGGTAATTCGGTGTTTTTATTATACTCATCTGAACGTTTTATTTGTGCTTCTCGTTTAGTTTTATATATATGTTCGTAAACGATTTGTAAGTGTTCTCTATGTTTCTGTAGTAAAGAGTTGAGTAGCTGGGAGTCATGCAGAAAGTTGAAAAGAGGTTCTGTTTCTATATGCCCGAATAGTATTTCATGTGGTGTTAATTTGGTATCTGATTGGATCGAACTATTGTAAGCTATTATGGCAAGTTTCATTTTATCTTCGTGCGGTAGTTTATTTTTATATTGTTCACTCAGTAGCCTACAATGTTCTCTCAAGGTTGAATGAAAGCGTTCTACAATTCCGTGAGATGCTGGGTTGTACGGTGTGGTAAAATTGATTTTGATATGGTATAAGTTAACTAGTTCCTTTAATAACGCGAATTCTTTTCCTGCATCAGTTGTGATTTCTGCTGGGACACCATATTGTGCAAAATATGACAAAATTTTCGACATAACTGTTGAACTATTTTTGTCTTTTAATCTTTTAATTACTGCAAATCGGGAGAATCCGTCTACTATGGATAAGTAAAGTTTGCCTTCGATATCTACAACGTCACAAAAAATATGATTAAGTGGCTTTAAAGCTATGGGTGGCAATAACATCGGTGGGCGCGATGGATGTCTTTCGTATTTGCCTGCTTTACAAATTGTGCAATTATTTATGTACTCACGAATATCAGTCATTATGTTTTTCCACCAATATTTTCTACTAATGTGCATTACCGTTTCAGTTATACCCCTATGATTCGTTTTGCCTTCATGATAGTTTTTTATGATTGTTATTTTCTTTTCGCGGTCTGTTACAGTTTCCACGATTTCTTTACAACGTGTAATGCTTATTTTCGTATTATGTTCTTTAGTTAAGATTTTGACCATCTCTTCGTACAATTCTTCTACGTAAAAGAATCCGTAGTAACAAATACCGGGTTTCATGTATTCGCGCACGAATTTGCGAAGTGCTTCTGTTGGCCTTTTTGATGTATACAAGCTAACTTCCATAATCTCGTTTCCATCTTCTTGTCTTATCTCTACGCTATCTAACTTATTATGTAACTTAAAATAAATTTGATGCTTTTTCTTGTTGATAACATCCTCTACTATTGGAATGCCCGGGTGAATATTATCGTCTTGAGAGTGCTGAGTTTGCGTTTCCTCTCGACTGTTATTGGTACTATGTTCACCTGTCGTGCTACCATCTTGTGCTAAAATTGATACGTTATCATTAAAATTAATTTTTACACGCGATAAGGCATCAGCATTTGCATTAATAGAACCTTGCTTATATTTAATTTCAAAGTCGTATTCAGCTAGCCTTAATCTCCATCTAGTTAGTCTAGAATTAGGATCTTTTAATGTCATTAACCAAGTTAGAGGTTTATGATCAGTATATATAGAAAACTTACGGCCATATAAATAAGGTCTAAAGTATTTACAAGCCCAAACTATTGCAAGGAGTTCTTTTTCCGTCGTAGAGTACTTGGTTTCTGTGTCAGATAAAGTTCGAGATGCATATGCGATTGGTTTCTCGACGTTATCTTCTTTTTGTGATAGAACCGCACCTAGGGCAAAGTCGCTAGCATCTGTCGTTAAGATAAACGGCTGTTCGAAGTCGGGGTATTTCAAGATCGGTTCATTCGTTAATATTTCTTTCAGTTTTTGAACGGCATTCAAGTATTCTTTGTCGATGACTATTTTGGCTCTTTTTTTCAGACACTTTGTTAATGGTTTAGTAATTTTCGCATAATTATCAATGAAACGCCTGTAATATCCCGTGAGACCTAAAAACGAACGAATTTCCTTCTCCGTTTTTGGTACCGGATAGTTTATTATGTCTTGTACTTTACGTTGGTTGGGTGTTAGTCCGTTAGGTGTCAATTCATGACCTAAGTATTCTACGTGCTTTTTTAGGAATTCGGATTTATCGGGTTGAATTTTTAAGTTATGCTGTCGCAATCGTTCAAGCACTTTCTTCAGTTTTTGTATGTGTTCTTCTAATGAAGTTGAATAAATGACAATATCGTCTAGATATACGAGACATGTATTATATAAGAGGTCACGTAATATTAAGTCCATTAGTCGTTGGAATGTAGCCGGGGCGTTTTTCAATCCAAACGGCATGCGTAAAAATTCCCAATGACCATGGTTAGTTGAAAAGGCAGTTTTTTCAATGTCGTCTTCGTGCATTTCTATCTGATGGTACCCACTCGCGAGGTCTAGCGTAGTGAAGTATTGAGCTCTACCTAACTTGTCTAATATCTCCTCAATATTTGGTAATGGGTATTTATCTTCAATTGTTTTTGCATTTAATTGTCTATAGTCTACAACCATACGATATTTTACTTTACCGGATGCGTCAGGTTTTTTTGGGACTATATGTACAGGACAGCTCCAAGGTGAATTAGATTCGCGGATAATGCCGTTTTCGAGCAATTCGTTAACCTGCTTATCTATTTCCTCTTGTTGCTTTGGGGGTTTTCTATAGTTTCTAACGTAAAGTGGCGTATCGTCCGCTAAACGCAGTTTGTGTTTCACTGTGTGAGTGAAAGTAAGTGGTTCTTGTCCGGTATGAAAAACATCTTTAAATTCATGAACAAGTTTGGTTATTTTTGTTTTTTCTTCCTTGTTCATGTGATCTGTACGAATTGTCAATTTACTATCTTCGATTTTATTTAATTTTACCATTTCAATAACATCTGATACCGGTTTTATCTCGTTCGGTATCGGCTTCAAAAATCTATCAAAGTTATTTTTGAATTGTTGTTGTGTTGTACTCAGGTTAGTTACACCTAATTTATATTTGCCTTCTCTAACAGCTATTAATGCACAATTGACGTGGACGCTACTTGTACCAATTTCAGGCACGAAGTAATGACCGTCAGGTTTATTTGAAACACACGTTATCAGATTGTCCGAGAGAGGGTCGATTTTCAAGATCCTTTCAGGGTAATCTATGCTTATTGGAATTATTTTGTTCGGCAATATTAGTTCACTCTTATTCAAATTTATTAATGCCTTTAGTTTCTTAATTAAATCTGTGCCTATCATCCCCGCGTATTTAGGGTCGAAGTCATATAGCAAAAACTCATGCTTTCCTGCCTCGCCCAGCGGTTTCAGGTCCAAATTAATGGCTCCGCAGTGATTGCTCTGACTGTGGGCCGTTTTTATAGTGAATTCTTTTTGAATGATTTCCTTATAATTCCCATTATGTTTAACAATTAACGGGCTAATTAGACTTTTGGTACTACCTGTGTCCAATAAGAATCGTCCTCCCCATTCGTCTATCTTTATATAGGGTAGATGGTCCCTATCTAAATAATTTAATTTTACGTGAATTCGTTTTGCGGCCCTAGTTCTCGAAAAAACTCTTCATCGTTACATATTTTTTTCTCATAACTGTTTTCGCAGTTTTGTTCATGATCATAACCATAGTTTTGGTCACTCTCTATTTCAGTGTTATATACTTCTACCGATCGCGGCTTTTGTGGGCGATTATGTACAGGTCGCCTATTACTCACAGTTCTCATAGAAACATCAGAGTCTAAATGGTCGACTCGTTGAGGTTGGGGTTTCGGTGGGTACATCTGTCGCCATTGTTCCGGTGTTGGACGCGGTTGACTTGCCCAATGCGTTTGTTGCTGATTATTGAAGTTATTAAATTGGGGTCTCGGAGTGAACTGTGGCGTTTGTTGAATTGTGGCGTTTGTTTGCGTATGGTGGTTTGGAAAGCGGTTAAAACTAGATCTACTTATAGGGTTTTGATTATAATTTTTGTTGAAATTAGGTTTTGCATTAAAGTTCAAAGATTTTTCTTGTTTTCTCGCAAAATAATCAGGGTGTACTTCTAATTCATTTTTCAATTGATTATACGCGGAATCGAACGAATTATGTTGTCCAGAACGAATTAATCTATCGGTAGCAATGTCTAAATGTTTGCAAAGTTGGTCAATACACACGTTTTCAAGAATAACCGTAGCTTGTGGTGATTCGGCTTTGTTTTTAGCTGCATAGAGTAATTCTTTGATTTTATCTGCGAATACCAAAGCGTTTTCATTGGGGAAACGTTTGATGCGCGTGATTTCAGAAATTATTTGTTCTAAGCTTCTATTATCGCCAAATTTTGTTCTTAATGAATTGATTATTTCTTCTACTGTGGTATTTGGCATGTGCGCGATGGCTTTAATGGCTTCACCGCGCAATTTACTTTTTAATATTATAGGGAAGAGGGCCCTAGCATCGGGGTCCGCTGCCCTAGCTAGAACAGTCACTTGATTTAAAAAGAAATCTAATGTATCCCTATCTCCTTCATAAGGGGGCAAATATTTTTCAATGGTTGCATGATTTAGTGCCATTTTTTTTTTTTAAAAAAAAGCCTTTACGTTTCAAAAGAGAGACACAACACAAAAAAAAATTAAAAAAATGGTGGTAATGCGTACAAAAATGTTATAAGGAAATTAGGTATATGGGAAACTCACAGGGTAGCCGCCAGTGCGATGATCGTTGTTATCTTCATTTAGGCAGTGGGAGAATCTCTTCGGGGTTGAAACCCTCCAGCTCACGCCGACGATGAGTAGCCGCGGTTGCCGGGAGACTCGCCGTTCGCTGTCACCAGTTAAGTTGTCGGGAGGCCGCTGGTCTTGATTCAATACGCCGATGAGGAGGTATTATATTTATTTCAATTAATTAATTACAATTATTTTTATTGAACGCGAATTATAATGTGCGACGATCTACACACCAAGCGATACGGAGCTCAGGTGTAATATCGGAGTACTACTACTATCTTGAGTGCTAGTGGTGAACTGCTTTCCTCCTGGCGGGGTTGCGCCTTATATCCATCCTGATAGCGTGGGGACGCGTCGGGGGCGCGTGCTTGTGGGTCACGTAAGCCATCGGTGTTTCTGGAACTCGTCTGTCGCTGAGGTCATTTCTAGATAAGGGATGACGCCAGGATTTTTGGGAAACATCCATTAACAGTTGCCAAAAAGTGTTTTGTTTAGATTCTTTGAGCTTGATGTTATCTTGATGACTTTAAAACTTGGGAATGCGGATCGGTCGCTTATCTATGATGAGTGTGTCTGGATTCTTTAGGTTGGCGCTGTTATGACGTGGCGCCCGCAGTTGGGGTGGCATTCCTTAACTCGAGTAATATTATATCATAAATATTTATAGCCATCGTTACGCACCCCTATTTTTGATTTGTTTTCCCTACGACCTAAACCGTAGTATTTTAAATTACAACTAAACTGTTAAATTAAATATGTTGGTTAAGGTGTGGAACGGCAGAGTGAACTTCGCATGCAAATGATTATCGGAGTACAAACAATTTTATGTCTTATTCTTTCGTTTGATCAATCGCTTCACATAATTCCTGCAGAATTAATAATATTCAGAATCTTTTAAATGCATTGCCGTCTAAAATGCACACAAGCCTTATTCAGCTTAAGAGACTGGTTGGGTTTGTGTTCCAGTAGTACCCTGAAGGATCTTGTTAGATTGTAGCCTCAGGGTGTGACCTTTAGTGTAACTGTCAGAACCAGCTGACCTGACCACTGCCACGCTTTAGTCTTGACCTTGGCTGTATCGATCTAGTGCACCTACAATACAATACCTACATACGTGCCTATATAGTCTAGGTACAGTAGGTAGGTACAAGCGCCAAGCGGGCGTGACATCAATACTTAAGCTCAAGGTTTCCGTCGCAGATGATCGCCTATCGTCGTGCTATTCTAAACTTAAAATCTTATAGTAGCCCTTATTTCAATGCAATAAAGTACACAAATAACACAAATAAAAATGGTAGCGTATCTTCATCGGTAATTACAGATCGAAATATTAAAGAACACGCGTCAATTCATCTAAGTTTCGTATCACATACGCCCTTATTGACCCGTGATATAAAAGTATGGAGGCGCAAGGACAGTGAATCAACCTAGCAATTCACTACTACGAACCCAACTATGAGCTCACGACCAGTATACTCTGACCACAATATTCATAACACCGGCGTCATTAAATAACAATCTTACGCTGGAGCTGGACATCTGCAACGATGCGATTAGTATTAGTAAGTAGGCAGGCCCCGTGAACCCGAGGTGAGGCACGCTAAAATATCTGCACAACATTGAGTCTTAATACATGGGCATAAATTCCAAAATTTCGCATTATTACCAACTAAATGGGCAGTCCATTCTTCATTGATTACCTACTGTAGATAAAGTATACGGATATGTACTATAGGTAGTAGATTTATCAATGAATGTTTGATACTTTCCGACTTTGATAAGACTTGTACGCCGCGATTCTAAAAGCTACCACGCAAAACGGGTCAACAGGATAAATTAGCGTAAACACGTGGCTAGGCGGATGTAAACAACGTAATGTTGTCGACTTCATTCAAATATTCCAAATTATCAATGGAGTTTCCTTGAATTGTTATTAACCGAAACAAGATTGTGGCGCCGCAATGGAAATATCGTGTATCAACACTACCTATTGATGATATTGAAAAAGCACCAGCAAAACATCAATTTATCATACTCGTTAAAATCTATGTAGGTTATCTATACTAATCTATGATATACTTAATACATAATATAAAGAAGAAAATACAGTGAGATTGTAGACATGCAAGTTTGTATGTGGGATTATCTCAGGAACTACTAATCCGATTTCAAAAAATATTTTACTAGTAAGTATTTCAAATGTAGCTTTAGAATTTACATAGGCTATATTTTATCCCGCGCCTCCGCCTGGGTTCTCTGTTAACGCGCGAGTATTTTATAGAAAAAATCGTATAAGCATCACCCGCGTCCGATTTCCTGGTTCTATAATAATATTTCCTTCAAAAAGAGTGCCCTACACCGACGAGCATGTATGAAGAATGTAATGTAATGAAAGTGAATGAAGCAAGAAGTTTCAGCAATTAAGGTTTGTCAAGATCGTAGCAAGTGGAAATCCGTCATCTCTGCCTGCCCCTCCGGGAAATAGGCGTGATTATATGTATGTATGTTTCATTCAACACACACCCGAAGTTGACATAGCGTTAGTCAGGCATACATCAAATAAATATACTATGTGTTACAGTCCCCTATAATTTGCACGCATCGATAATCACGCCGTATGAGTCTATATGTCGCAGGGAAATGGCCAAAACAGAGATTTGAACAAATCTCTAAGAGATATGATCAAATCACGCAGGATGTTAAAATGGCGAATCCATTTTAGCATTTGCCTAGAAAAATCAGTAATTTGATCAAATCTCTGAAGCTGTTTTTTTAGTGAAATGACGAAATCGGACAAAAACGGCAACTCGTTTTTTCATTTCACTAGATTTGTTTAGCGATTTGATAAAATCCCTGAAACGCGTCAGTGAGTTGACGAAATTAACTCGCAGAGTCAACTCGTTTTATCATTTCACTAGACACCTTTAGTGAAATGATAAAAATCTCAACTCTAGTACAGATTATGTCGCTCGCGCGATCGTGTTACCTCCCTCCTGCACCTTACCGATCTCGCCCTTGCGTGTTAGACACCGGCCGGCTTAGACGCAATTTATGAAAGTAATATAAGTTTCTTAAAATATCACGCCGTTATCCTGCGAATGTCAAAGAACGTTTTGTATGGAAAGCGAACCACCATAAAATGGTTATATTCCGGTTTACAATTCTTGTACTCGATTAAAGAAGCTTAAATCAGCTTCAAACAAACAATTTTAATAACTACTTTCGACATTTTATTTTACCATTTCACGAAATGATGTCAAAGATTTCAATAATCTGTAATAGATACGACCAAATCACGCAGGATATGAAAATAACCATTCCATTTGCCTAGAAAAAATCAGTTATTAGATCAAATCCCTGAATCTATTTAGTGAAATGACGAAATCAGCCAAAAAAGGCAACTCGTTTTTTTTTCATTTCACCAGAATTGTTCAGTGATTTGATACAATCCGTGAAACATCATGCGAGAGATTTGATCAAACTTAATTGTAGAGTAACACTGAACCAGTTCAGAGATTTGATTAAGTCACCTATACCATGTTACAGAGAGACTGTATCATTTATCATTTCACTAAAGGTGTCTAGTGAAATGATAAAACGAGTTGACTCTGCGAGTTAATTTCGTCAACTCACTGACGTGTTTCAGGGATTTTATCAAATCTAGTGAAACGAAAAAACGAATTGCCGTTTTTGTCCGATTTCGTAATGGACTACCAAGAAATCATGAATGAATAACAACGAATGCTGTTTGTCTGATTTGCGTCCGTGATCTCTCGTAAAATGAAACTGCGCAGATTGTACTAGTTGAAAACAAACAAATGCCGCAATGTTAATTTAATACATGGAATTTTCTAGGTATTTAATCCCGCAATAGTTCGCAATTCTAACCAATCCTCGATTAATCGAATCCGCTCTATCATGAGTATCATGACATGACATGGACAGGAAACCAATCTCGGACGAGTCGGACGTATAGTAATCCAAGGGATCGGGTCGATTAAACAATTATTTCGCATTAAACTGTGTCACGCGCTCGCCACCGACCGCGCCAAGCTAACGACTCAGAAAGAGAGCAACACCTACTAAAGGCCTCCACCCACCGGACGCGTGTCTTGCGCGGCGCGTGTGCTGCGCGGCACACGCGCAAGTTGTAAAGCATTGAAACTACACTTCAAACACACATCGAACGCGATTCGAAGGCGGGCCCGCGGCGCTAAAGTTACAACTCGGCAGTGCGGCCGCGTGTCTTGCGCGTCGCGTGAGCTGCGCGGGCCCGCGCTGCTGAGTGTGATAAAGATAGCGAGATACATATTAAATGTGTTGGTAGTGAGAGAGATATGACGCGCCGGCCCGCGCGGCCCCGCCGCATCAGCGACGCGTGTGCCGCGCGTCTACCGTGCGTGTGCAGCGCGTGTGCCGCGCGGGCTATCTTTATCACACTCAGCAGCGCGGGCCCGCGCTGCTAAAGCGTCGCCAAGCGTGATAGAGATAGTGAGATACATATTAAATGTGTTGGTAGTGAGAGAGATATGACGCGCAGCACACGCGCAGCACACGTGCTGCACACGCGAGGCACCCGCGCGGCACACGCGCGGCACACGCGTTGGTAACGCGTCGCAGCCGCGTACCCCCGCGTTGCTATACTCCGCCCGCTTGCGGTGTGAATATACCGATTCAACCGCGCCCGACACGCGCCGCGCACGTCACGCGCCGCGCACGACACGCGTCCGGTGGGTGGAGGCCTTTATATACCAGGCACTTATACCTATTAATCTAGAATGCGTAACGTAAGACCGATCGACCCCTGCTAGATTTCTGTGACATTGGGAATTGGGTCCCTAGTTAGCGGACGAAATCGTGTGCCGATTTTCAATTTCCCTCCATCCAGCGGTTGGGTTGCTACGTTGCTAGACCTAATTACTCCGGGACCTCCCGCGCAACCTCTCGCTTTAAAAATACCTTGTATATTAGTAATTATTTAGGAAAAACAAACTAACTTTCCGAAGTATTATCGAGTTGAAACTTTTGTACACTCGTGCAATATTATCGATACTGATATTATAACTGCGAAAGTCTGTCTGTCACCTCTTCACGCTTAAATCGCTGAACCGATTTGGATGACATTTGGTTTAAAGATATTTGAATCCCGGAGAAGGACATATGATAGTATTCATTCCGGAAATCATCCCCTAAGGTGGCTAACGTAGGTACACAAGATAAATGGTGTTTGGGCACATTAGAATCCTCTCATGAGTGATAACTGTGTAAAACTAATGTCACTAATGTGTCTGAGCCGACTGTAAGGCAATAAAAGCTTGTACCAGTAATATAATTTAGTCATAAACCAGAAACTTGTTAACAATAATCTTTAGACGATGTCCAATCTATTCTACTTTTAGACACGTGAATATTTTCATATACAAAACCAACATGATAAATCCCCTTTTTCGTGCTGCGTGGTATCGGAAAGTGATTTTTGCATAAAGCTTGTTTTTGGATCGGGGCTTGATTGGCAATCTCGAAAAAATGCGCGGTTCCCATGAGATAAACACATAAAAATACTAGGTAAAGCTACACAATAAAAAGTTAAAAACTAATCTCTATACGTAGATATAAATGCAATTAGCTTCGCTGAATCCGCTAATTTAAATTTTTGTGGCGCGTCAACTGCTGATGTTTTCATCAGTAGTTTATGATTATATAATTATTTTAAAACGACAAATTCGGTAGCGATTTAGTCATAGGGCTACGGGTGAAAAACAACACGCAAGGCCTTTTACCACGTTAAGAACAGCAGATTAATGCCTCAACCCTTTTGGTAAACGTCAACTTTTTCCACGCAATCTTCTTTATTAGGTCCAAAGCTGGCGTTGGCACGCGCGCGTATCAATTAAGTGTCTATTCTAAAAGGAATGCCCCGCTTTCCTCGGTATGGAATCTTGATGCGACAAACGACAGCCCTAGAGCCCTGAATGTGTCCATCAGTTACTTTAAAAAGGGTGTAAGAACGTTACGAGCGTAGGTCACTCTTAGAATTATTCTTTGAGGAACATCGAAACGGTTCAGCGTTGCAGTTTGTCTTGCAGTCCGTCACGGGATAAAGCTATAAGATAAAGCGAGATAAGGAAATGACCTACTCGGGCACTGCTACTTAAGGCCACTCCGACGGTGGGACCTTGCCCTTGAGTATTACCGAGTCAGCTTTACTACGTCATTGGGACACAAATACACTAGCGGCCTTGCTTCAAATCAGAGCGCGAGTGATCTCGAGTGCAGCGGGATCGTATGAGATATCGTGTCACTAGAGCATGAGCTTGAATTAAAGCCGCCATCTCAATACCTTCTACGTAACATCAACAAGCAAACAAAATGAAGTAGTGGGTGTAGCATGTTATATAAGCAAGTTTTTGCGCAGTGTTCTGACGTAGCTATGACCAGTGATCTCACGGCCTAGGACTGGTTCCACCCACACACGCATCGACAACGATTTTCTACAAGATCGCGAACTCAATCAACATTATATGTATAGTTAATGCATTAACATAATGCCGCCGCTCCACATATCGCCCACTGCTGTGTATATGTGTCGGAAGGACATGTACATATGTTCAAGTACGTTAGCTTCTAGAGTTCTTGGGCATTCTGTTGACTTTTTATGAGGCCATAAGCGGACGGCTCAATTATGGAATAAGGTCGTCCATATAGAGTCGTAGAAGTTTGTATGCAGGAGGTCGTTTCCCTGCAGCTGGTTATCCAATATGCCAATCTAAAACATCACCAGTATATATATTAGCATATCAATAACACTTATTTTATGACACATCTAATATTACTTAGGTTAGCAAAAAAAAAAAATTGTTATTGAGTAAATAAACAAACCAGTCATTTATGCACTCATTCAATATAATTTCGTCTTCGTTCACTTCGCTTGTTCAGATAGCATTTGCAACCCAAACTTGACAATAAACCTAAAAATATATATACTCGTACGACCCACTCTGCATAACCATGCGTGTGAAAGAACATTTACACCTCGGTCTTCAGTTAATAAACATTTGGAATTTGGCTACCTATGACTAACCCAATTAGTTATTATTCCGTCATTTCCAGCAACTCTATACCGCGACGCGACAGGCATATTGTTAAGCATTTCGTCCACGCTTTGATATTCATAAAGGCTCAAATTAACGGTGCCGTGATTTGCGAAATCCGTGACAACGTGCTATGGAGCCGTCTTAAAACTTTCGTCCCTCTAATGCGGCTTTCTTCTTCGTTTTAGCTGTGATTAATAGCGCTTTAAACAACATAGTGTTTACAGAAGCGCGGTTTAGCAAGTAGCTGGGAGCTTCCATTTCAATTAGAGCAGGGTGTGTCGACATGTGTCGATTACTGACGCGGCTTTCTATAGATTGCTTTTAAAGCTTCTGTGCACATTATAGCAGGCAAACAAATAATAGGTAGTAATTTTCACCCCGACCAAAGTTATTAAGATTAAAATACCAAATTTAGCTATGGCAAAAAGAGATATAAACTATAAGGAAAATAGCCCCAGGTTTAGAGTTAGAATATTTTCCTCAATTTATCCTTCTCTAGAGACATTTCGCGATTGTAGATTAGGAAAGCCGACCTTTAAACAGAAATGATAGGACAATGAGTAAAGTAAAATTATTGCTTCCCTTTAATGTTGCCCTATTATATGTTCTGTCTGTCTGCGCCAGTTAAGGGTTTCCAAGGGCGGACTCTATTTAGCGATCGGGACAAACTGTAGTCCGTCGACACGCATAAGGGAAGTAGATACGCTAAATGATCGATTTGGAATCGATAAGGCTCTTACATTTAACTTTGTCTAGTTTGCTCGCTAGTTAGCTCTTAGATAAACCTGCTCATTGGCAGGTAAATCTAAAAGCTAAGACTAGCGAGCGAACTAGGCAAAGTTGTGGGGGCTGCAGTTGCCTTAAGGAGCGTCACGCTCGCCTGATGACACCTCGATCGATAGCGATAACATGACGCAACATTCAGACAGAACATGCAAGTTGCCCAACCGTAATCCACTCACCGGCTCCACGCAACTCGCATGGAACACGCGATTTTGTGAGATTCAGAATCGTTACCGTTTGCCCACCTACTGTTAATGTCAGATGTTCGTGACATTTCGCGAGAAAGTTTACGACTCGTGTATTTTACTACCAATACGTCAACCGGCTTATGAACGTTTGCATTGAATAGTGTTACCGCCTTATTCCGTCGCAGTGCCGCTGTGAAAAGCGCTTGCAACTTTTGTTTACAAGGAAAATGTTCTGGGAAATCTAATTTTAGACCAACTGCCGGGTGCAGATAAATTCCAACTACCTATTTGAATAAATAAGAATGTTAGCTTATTTCTGATTTAAAAATCTTAGATATGATATCCTAAAGGAGCCCGGAGCCTGTTTCGCACCTGGTCCCGAGATGTTCATCAAAATGCTAATACTGTTAAATAAATGTCAAATGATGAGTAGTTTTCAACATAGGTTTTTTTAAACCCGGTGGTATGAGCCGAGCCTCGAACCCACGACCTGCAGATTGCAAGTCGCGTGCGTTACCGCTTGGCTACCTTGGCTTTCCCAGTATTTTTCTACTAAGGTAAAATTGTTTGTCAAATACCAAGACGGTATGTTCCACTTCCTTCAAAACCTTTATCTCTGATCATCCTCGCCAAACCAAACAACTTCCACACGTTCCACACAAGCTTAGCTTATACATTATTCATACATTTTGCTTTATTTACTCATGCGTACATTTCAACCAGTTTGAATTATAATAAAAATGAAATTGATTTTCTGGTAATGTCCTGTAACATAATAATTTCGTCGTTGTGAGAGTGTCGCCGTAAGTTAACAGCGGGTGGTTGACGTTCATAAATAAATATCTGACCCTCGGTGTTGACGACACGTCCATTTTCACGCTATACGTACTTTGTGACACCTCCAACATGACATGAGCTGTTCATACGAGACGGTGTGAGATTATTTAGCGACCCGTGGAGCGTTATTTTCTAACCGGTGTCCGGACTTAGAAGCCAACGGAATTTTTATTTCGCAGATCTTGAACCCTCGTAAACCAAAACCTTTTTTTCATGACTTTGATATTTTTTTGTCCTGCTTGAAGAAATACCAACACGATAACTAATTCTAATTACAAACGGTTATTTGTTAGACGCCAGAGAGTTGTAACCCAGAAAAAAAAACAAGGTGGCATAGGATTGGAATTGGAACGCTAGTTTGTGACCCGGAAATTTATAAGGACATTGTTATTATGTAATTTTCTTGACCATTTTCATCATTGTATTGCACAACACGCTATTCGCAGAATACTTCCCACAATTTTGGCATTGTTTGCCTACTTGAATCGCCGTCCTTACATGCTGTTGTTATTATGCATGAGTCAGCCGCTAGGGACGCCCACGTCCCAAGGCAATGAGCGTGTTTACTCATACATTGAGTTTTTACTGGCCGAGTGTCGTGTCTGCAGCCATTACATTGGTGCGGTAACTGGAGGTAGCAACTTATACGAAACTAGGTACACGTGAGTTCTATTTCGATTCCATTTCCACATTTTAAACGTACCTATATTGATACCTACAATACTGCGAGCTAAGTTCAATTCATTAGAAAAGCTGATGCTCGTCGGCTAAGTGGCGGCACCACAAGCAAAGACAAAGTCACAACCAAGAATGCTGTATAACGAATGATCTCTCAGCTTAGAGACCACTTCAACGAAGAGGCACACATTGCGGTGATGCGTCCGAGGAGGTCTCGACATATAATAGAATGAAGAAGAAAGATATGTGCTAAGTATACAACATAGGCGATTGTCTTGATTCAAATAATTGAATGGTTTACCTCCCCTCCCCTATCTAAAAGATGTCATCCCGGAGCAAATCTTTTTCTAATGTTTATCTGCCATTCGGGTTCGGTCCCTGGGTACATTTTAATATAAAACCACAACAAAATTACAATATACCACAATATACTACCAATCATGATGTTATTCTCTTGTTGAACACATAAACAAATATTACGTAATGTACGTAGCTTCTGGTTTCGTCTTCTAAGACGATTGTTTGTACCCACATGTGATAAATGCTTTGAAGATCAGAAAAAAAACCTCCGCTTCGGAAAAAACCGACAGCAGCAAAAACTGAACAAGGTGTCATTATTACAACACTTTAATGACAAACTACCTACGGCTCGGCCATGCAGAACCACTTATGGTTTTATAACCCGTCGGCAAGCATCCTTAGTTTGTGACATTTGAGTTACAGCGTTTTCCTAAGTCACTGATACATGATGTATTTCGCTTGAACCCGTGATGTGTTTAATTTAAATCCTTTAAGAGTCCGCAGTAAGCTCGATTCTCCATACAAACGTAGTTACGCTCTCATTTTAAAACTACGTGTTGGATTGTAACGAAACTTTGCATGTTCAATGAAATGAGGTATATCTACCTATGTCTGAAATTAGTTTACGTAGCTTCAGATACCATAATAAAAAAGATACAGCGAATTTAAGTTTTTCATACGAAACTAGTTTTTGCTGTATTTACTTGTTTTATAAATTGGAACCATATAAACTAATTACAGATATAGATATACCTCATGTCATTGTATATGCAAAGTTTCGTCACAATCCAACACGTAGTTTTAAAATGAGAGCGTAACTACGTTTGTATGGGAAGGTGAAATTCGGCCGAGCTTACTGCGGCCTCTTAAGGTAAACGTCTGAGTGCTCGTCGCTGTCGCTGTACTACGTATGGCATGGGCACTCTAGTCATATAAAAGTGACATAACTTAAATTCGAATGAAGAATTTAACCCATATATTCTAATACAGCGTCGAGCACTCGGGACGTTTACCATATGTAAACTTTCCATCAAAATCCGAACGATAATTTTAAAGGGAAAGATTTACAAAACTGCCGAACATTAGTCCTTGTTATGTATTCTTGGGTTCATAATATTAAGACCCTACAAAACACGGTCTCCTGATCTTTTTCAATTCCCAGACTTTGTTGTAATCTAATTTATATAAACAACGATGAGTAGGTAATTGATAGAACTGATAGCCGCGACAGCTGCAGGATGATCTGATAAACATTTATTGAAACTTTGATTCGATGAAAGCCGGGAGTTCAGTTTATAAATGTACTAATCTGTTGCTGTGTTAGCACATGATATCTAGTTCGATGCGTCACTGAGCGCGGTATCGCCAGCAAGGACTCCAGCCAGTGACTCTGGATGATCCGATAGTGTGGCACAGATACACGGGCAGCGGTGCGTGTCGCGACAAATGAGCCGGGCAGTTCGTTTGCATATTGTGATAAGCCGCACAACACAGGTGTGATGTATTTGAAGCTCGCGAACTATTCAACTCAATAAAGAAGGATAAGCGTTGACTAGACCTTGTTTGTTATGTTTGCTTGGTTACTGGCTTCCAAATAGTATTGTACTGCATGTGGACGATATTAAACGTAATGCGGCTTTATGTCACTGTTATTGATAACATTTCATAGCATAGCTAATGTTTGCGCGTCGCAAAAGCGTGCGTATTGTATCAAAACATTATCCGCTGTCAGTTTACCTTGGATAAGCGTTGCCTCAGCTGTTGGCTATCGATCGGAAATGCTCACAATACAACAGAGCCCGGCTCCTAGCACTGCCAATATACACTGCACTGCACTGGACAACACAACACGATCCACCTGTTAGCTGCGCGGAGCAGTACTGGCGGATTCAGCGTAATTGCACTACTAGCGGTATGACGTTGGTCAATTTAGACGTTTCAAGTACACATGAGGCGCGTATTATGGATTGCGGGGCGGCACAGACGTGCGGTCCTCGTGCGCGCGCGGGGCCGACTGGCGCTGGCGTGACGCAGGCAGGGCGGCCGCGACCCGCGGGCCGGGCGGGCTGCGGCCCGTAGCGCCGCTACGAGTTCACGCTTCAGGCATCTACGACCACTTTCTTGTTTGTTTCGTGCGGTGGGAAAACCCTAGGGCAGGCTTTCGTTTTTAATCTAATGTTACCAGCTTATTATATCTCTTCAGTGTGACCTTACTTTTATTTTTGCTATTAGGTACGTCGGTGGCAAACTATTAGCTTATGGCGCTTGGTGGTTGGTGGTTTGCTTTAGAATTTAGACGCTTGCAACTCGGGTGGTAGGGGTGTCACATGCGCGTGGGCGACCATTAAACAAATGTATACACTGAACCTGGAAATAGTTTATACGGGTACTGGAAAAACACTGCAATGCCGAAACAGGTCTCAAATTCTAAAATGTATCACGGACTTAAATACCTACGTAAGCTTGATATTTAAGCTCGAAGAGGGCACTGTAGATATATTATTAAGATAGCAATTATTTTGTGAAAATTTTGTACAACAAACGGCTTTATACCGAAATGCAACATCTAGAAGGCAATCAACCTTTAAAATCGTAACAGTGTTAAGATACACAGGCGAGGTTAATGGTGGACTTATTAACGGGCATTCAAACTATTTCTCTGCTAAATGTTTCGACAAAACTAAGGTAAACATAGCACTTTCCCAGCTACCTTAATATATTCTCCGTAATTCCCTAAGCCTACCTTGATCTTCATCTCATGAATATTGATGAATTTAATCTAGCAAGAAATTTGTTCAGGAACCTCCCGCGGCGAATCACCCGTGCTAGCATTAATTGCACGGCTCAAAATGCAGCTCGATTACGAAAAAGCATTCCCGTGAAATCGGTTTAAACTTGTGTTAAAAGCGGGGATGGCATTAACCAACAGCCGCCCAAGCGCCTATTAAAAGGCATATTTTTCAAAGGCATTCTATATTCTATACCTTATTCCATATTTCATTAGATTCTTAACGGACACATTCGTTGTTTAATCGATTATCTAGTAAATCAATGGGAAACGTTGTATAAGTTTTACTTATTTCGATCATTAAGAGCTATTCAAAAATAACAATACTAATGTTATTGCGTTTAGTAGTAGTAGTAGTATCACTCTTTAAAGGCTGTTTTTTCCCCTAATCTGATCCCCCAGGGGAAAACGGTTAGGTTGTTAGGTTAACTGCGGCCCCACAGCGCGCGCGCCGAGCGAGCGAAGCGAGCGTGACGCGTACCTCGCGGCGAAGCGAGCGTGACGCGTACCTCGCGGCGAAGCGAGCGTGACGCGTACCTCGCGGCGAAGCGAGCGTGACGCGTACCTCGCGGCGAAGCGAGCGTGACGCGTACCTCGCGGCGAAGCGCCATAACCGAACATTATCATTTTTTCCCAGTTGAATAAACATAAACATTAAACATTAGGGGACAATATAAAATAATTGCCGCTAACTTCCCCTGGGTGATCGGGGTCGGGTGATTGACGTGGATAACGTACTTTATAGTATCTACAAAATAAACACAGAAAACTATTAACAAAAAGCACTTATCTTTTTGTTAATAGTTTTCTGTACAAAGGCGAACTTATTACTTTGAGGGAGGAAGATATCCCTCAAAGGAAGTAGGTTAAATCAGTCCAGTGGTTCCAGAGATTACCCATTACAGACAACCTTACAAAAGTACATATCACAGACTCTTTATAATATTAGTACAGACTAGTTGCCCGCGCGACTTCGCCCGCGTATAACCGAGAACTTGGTTGTAGTTTTGGTCCAATTTCAAAACGGTTATTTCTTGGCGACGATGAAGTACCTATACCATTTCAGTCTAAGTAATCAAAACTCGCGAGATTCCTAGAGCAACCCGTAAAGTATCAAAAAACCGCAAACCTTGCAAGTAACACAAACTCTCGTAAAGCAAGATAGCATCGTACTATTTATTCTGCATGTAATTAATTTTTAGCCGAGCATCCAAAGTTATTCAGTTAGCCAACTCGCGAACTGCGCGAGTTGCAAAACTTCCAAGGCGGCCGCCATGTTGCGCATAAAATGTATCGCAAGTTCAGGGCAGTCAATTAAAGTTGCACGGGACCTGTGGCGACGTGGCTTTATAATATAAGACGTCGAAAACAATGAAGTTTAATTAAAATATTTGTTTTAATTAAAGAAAACATGACAGGAAATACGATTTGTTTGGTAAGAACTCGATTCTTAATTAACTACATCCGCGTGGAACTTCGTATATGTACCCTACCCCGTGCCCCGGACCGTGCAGCAGAAGTAGGTAGCTACGCAAAAAAACGCTCAAAATTATCTAGACAGTTATTCTCTTGACATTATTAGAGTCGTGTGTAGGTCATTTTGACCTTGACCCACGTAGCTACTTTTGCTGCTGACTACTACAGTCAGGGGTACGGTAGGGTAAGTATATACGTATAATAAGTCCAGTACAGCTATTTATGTACGTTTATGGTACCCCTGACTGTACTTTATCGTGTAATTCCAACATTCACTTGCAGCATCACAAAACAAACTTCTTTTGCCATTATTGACAACTGGGACCACGACAAAAGACACGGGGGGGACAAAGCGATGCGACGAAGGCACTCATAAAGCTGCAATTCACTCGGGATTAACCCTCCGCAAACCAATCCACAGAAATTTCAAAGCAGAAACCCTACTATTCACGCCAATATTCACATGTAACTAGGGAAAGACGTGTTCACACTTAAGTGTGCCTTGATAAAGAAAGCCTCAGATCGTGCTCAGATCACATGTTTGTCGTCCTTTGCTTCGCTTCGAATTATAACTGTGCTCTGAGACATCTTTACTTTAACGCCCTTGGTATGTAGGTAATCATCACGTCGAGTCGTCTAATGGACTTTTGTAAGTGAATAATGAAGTCAAACTTCTGTAGCTATACTTTCTCTGTATCAATCAGAAGTTAATTTGTTTTAGTACCTACCCTTAATAAATACGGAGATCTATAAAAAACAGACAACGCAAATTGCGTTTCAAAACAAAATCAATAAGGATAAAACATGAAATAGATCAAACATAGCATTATGGAGTAAAATGAGCCGCCGGCGATCACAAGGATCTTCAATTAGCTAGAGTAGGTATAACGAAAAGCTTTAGCATTTAGCTTCATTCAGTTTCGGTTTTCACAATGCTTACATTCGTGGAATTGGGAAAAACTTTTACTAGTGGCATTTTACCCATCTGTTGAAATTATATTACCAGGAATTTACCTAGGTTAATTGAGAATTTCCAAACGCGGCGGCGGCAATTTTGATGACGTAATTACTCGGGACCTTAGACATCGTCTCCCGACAGTCTCGGTCCAACACAATAACATACACTTATTTTTACAAAACTGGACTTAATCGTGTATAAGTAAGTAATAAGTTTCTACATTGGCGAGACCAAGCGAACCATCGCGGAAAGGGTCAAGGATATGTTCCTTCGTGGCTGTCAAATATCGATACAAGTCTGCGAAAGCCGAAAATTTGTTGGAGTCAGTACCAAACCACTGGATTGAGCTCCATAAACTGAAAGTCCTGTTAACGAAACGACATTTCTATAGCAGGAAAACACGTGAACCCGTCGAAATCAGAAAACATCGTTTTTAGATTTCATCTTCGTGGAATCGGATCATAAGTAAATGCCAGCATCAAAAAACGTCGTCCTTTATGTCAGCGGACATTGTTAGTGTTGTGTTTAGTAATTAGTTAATTATACGCGATTAAGTCCCGTTTAGTAAAAATAATGTGTAAGAATCGTGAAAGTTTAAATCAATATAACATACACTAAAAGATGCCGCTGGTTTTCAAAAGTGAAGTATCCTGACACAACACAACAGTCTGTTGGCCAAATTTAAATTCAAACTGCGCGGAGTTGGGCATTTGACTCGTGTAATCGGTCCAGGGTCGGATTCAGCGGCGCCGGCGCAGTGAGATTGGCAAATGCAACATTGTAGGTCACCATTCGCAAAAATAAATAAATTGATACACAGCTGTTGGAGCTATTGGAGCTACGGTAGCCTAGTTGTTTCGGCATGCGGCTGTCAAGCGGCGGTCGTGGGTTCCAATCCCGACTCGTACTCAATGAGTTTTTCGGAACTTATGTACGGAATCTAGACACACGGCAGTGTGTCCGCCAAGTTCGAGCAAAAAAAAGCGACACACCGGCCGTGGGTTATATTACACGAACCATTTCGGGCCACTTTCGACCACCCTATAACTCAAAACATATTTTATCTACGCATATGAAATTTCGAGTGTCTGTTGACATCCCCTTAATTGTCTAGAATAAAAAATTTCATTATTCTACCTGTAGCAGTTCTTGAGATATTGACGTCAGAAAATCGCTATTTTTACTATACACTCACTGACTCACTCATCAAAAACCTAGACCACTTCCAATGGTCGTACTGACTTGAAATTTGGCATGGAGATAGGTCTTAAGGTCAAAGTAAAGGGAAAAATCTGAAAACGGCCAAGTGTGAGTCAGTTTTAAAAATAGCGAAGGTGTAACTTTGTTCTACTATGAAGTCATAATGAACTAAATGGGTCTATCTTCCAATGGTCGTACCGACCTGAAATTTGGCTCGAAGGTTTGTCTTTAGGTCGAAATAAAGTAAAAATCTAAAAACGGCCAAGTGTGAGTCAGTTTAGAAAACAACGAATGCGTAATTTTGTTCTACTATAAGTAGGTATGGAGTGGAAATGAGATAAGACTTATTATTTAAATTTAGATACATACCAATTTAAGACAATACATGTTTGTCTTAAAGACAAGAACAATAAAACTGTTCCATTTCCAATAAAGGGATCCAGACAGTGCCACGCAAGCGTAGAAAAAAGAATTAGACGCTTAGTATAAAGGGTATAGTATAAAGTACATACCTAAGTGGAATGAGACATTTGCTAAAGCAAGTGATAAAAAAATAATAAAGAACCTACACCTAACAAAAATAAATGAAATCCCATCAAAAACATAAATGTGAAAGGCTGCCAAGTTCGATACTATGGGAATGCTTCGCCTATAAAAGAAGTGAGATCTGAATAAGTACCAAGTTCCATAAAAATACATCATTATAAAGTACTGTCAAGTGTGCATTCCTATAACTATTTATAATTTGAGGTATTTTTATGGAACTTGGTACTTATTCAGATCTCACTTCTTTTATAGGCGAAGCATTCCCATAGTATCGAACTTGGCAGCCTTTCACATTTATGTTTTTGATGGGATATTTATTTACCGTTAGCTTTTCGGTAAGTAAGTAATTTATTTTGTGAAACATAGGTAAGTACACATTGTAGTTCTTAAATTAGGTTGAGAGTCCTCCATGTTCTGCCTTGCGGCGTACAAAAATACGATAAAATAGGAAAACAATTACAATAATAAATGGTTACATCATAGCACATGTGTTCTTATATCAAATACCTATACACGGTGGAATTTAATCGGTGAACAGAGGCTCTAGTATAAGTTTTGCCGAAACAAAACGTTACGACCGCGTTCGCGTTTAGCTGTCAAATCCCATACAAGTTGAGGGTAAAACGCGAACGCGATCGTAAAGTTTTGTCTCGGTAAAACTTATACTAGAGCCTCAGGAACCCATTTTTCTAATTCAGTAATCGATGGCGGTCACGTTTATGTAGTACTTAAGTGGAACCAAGTTTTTTTTTATCATAACTAATTTTTAAGATGAAATTAAATTTTAATTAAAATTTACTGTCACCCTACTAATGGTTTAGTCTGAAAAGTTTAATACCTCTTTTCAAACTATCAGCCATAGAAACTTAAAACATAAATGAGCAATAAGCTGTCAATTTGTCATTGTCAAATTCATAACAAATTGCTTTCCCGCCAAAGCCAGCAAGCACTTGACGTATGTACACTTACGAGTAACTTCCCTTCAATAAAAGTAGGGTGTCCATTTATTCAGTCAGTGTACATTTTACCGATGTTAATTAAGTGCGATTAATTAGGTTTTGAGCTTTATTGCACGAGATCTCACGTATTGGTTTCTGTGTAGATTGATAATTATGATTTTTTGATTCCTGATCACCGATTAAATTCCACCGTGTATATGTTAAACAGATTTAAAAATATCAATATTATCAACCAATAGTAAGAAGATGTCAGACAGAATTAAGAATAAGGAATGTAACAATTACAGATTTAGAAAAGAATAATAATAATTAAAGTTCAAAATGTCAAGAGAAGTCTATTTTAAACACGACAATAATAAAAGTTAAATTATATAAACATGCAATCAGACTTTGTCATTAAAGAATTCATCTAGCGAGTAATAAGCTCTTTCGACCGGTTTGTTTTTCAGGTCCTTCTTAAATATGTGCAGATCTTGACATTTAAGAGCATCTGGCAAGAAGTCATAAATTTTCGTTGCCATTCCCAATATACTTTTTCTCAGTAATACAGTTTTGCCTGGGGCCACATTTATTTTATGTTTATGCCGAATCGGTCTTTCGCTTGCGCAGGAGCTTTTTAGTGGAAATAGAACCGGATTTGATTGAACGGTGATGGGAAACATCGTGAGGAAACCGGTCTAATCCCAATAAGGTCTAGTTTTCCCTCTGGGTTGGAAGGTCAGATGGCAGTCGCTTTCGTAAAACTAGTGCCTATGCCAAATCTTGGGATTAGGTGTCAAAGCGGACCCCGGGCTCCTTTAGGGGCACAACCGGGAATAACGCTAGGAGATTCCATGATGGTCTTACAAATTGACCTAGCCCCGTAGTAAGCTCAATAATAAGATAATGGGTCAGGCCGTAGATTTTGGAACATTTTGTGTAAATATATATATATTTTCGTCAGCTTGTTGTCATCTGTGCTCCGAACTGTAAGGGTGCACTTTTTTCGCGTCACCGTTTTTAAGATTTCTAGGTAAGTTTATATACAAAATCTGTAATTGTTATTGTGCCTCATACCGAGTAATTAGTCCAGGCTCTAATGGCCTCGATACAAAGCTTATTTATTGATATATTTTCGTTTTTATATGATTTCGCGCTACTAAACGACATCGGTGGCGCGAAATTCCCAATAAAGGAGCATGCACACATATCATTTCGCGTTCGTGGGTGTTCTCTTCTTCTTTTGACGGATATTAACAATAATATAATATTCATGATTATGAGATTTAAGAGTCACAAATTCAATGAAAAAGAAACATTATTAATGCTTGATGTATATATAATGATAGCACCATCTAGCGAGCATAATTTTGATACAATTTTCTTTTTGATAGAGGTCGTTGATGTTAGTTGTCGATTTGCGCCATCTAGCGAACTTAATTGACAATATTTCAAAATATGTAATGACGCCTAAATCGAAAAACATTTCGGTAATTATGTTACCCGAACATAATAAAGTAGTTTTCTGTGTTTTTTTCCTGCTCGCTTTTAAGAAAATCGCGAAAACGTATAAAAGTGGTTTTCACCGTGTGTGACGTCAGTATTATGGCTGGCATATGAAAGGTGTCCAAACCAAACTGCCATACAGAGTATTGACGTCATAATTTACTTACGACCTTCTGGAATTCGCTACTTTTCAATTTGATAGTTTTGAATGAAAATTACAATTAAGGGAGAAATAAAAAAACACGTGTCGCTGAACAAGCGCTTAAAAAACATTTTCTATCGAACTAAATCATAAAATGGTCTACATGAAAATATGAAATGTTGTCAATTGTAGTCCAATTTCAGCTCGATAGATGCCGCTTATATTATGTTTTTGATTTTATTTAGACTTATATTATAATAAAATAAACGAGTATGAGTATCTACTTTACATCAAAGTCACCCAAAGGGCAATGGAGAGGGCCATGTTGGGAGTTTCTCTGCGTGATCGCATCAGAAATGAGGCTATCCGCAGCAGAACCAATGTAACCGATATAGCCCTCCGAATCGCTAAACTTAATAAGTGTCAGTGGGCAGGGCACATAGCACGTCGAACCGATGGCCGTTGGGGCGGAAAGGTTCTCGAGTGGCGACCACGTACCGGAAGGCGCGGCGTGGGTAGGCTCCCGACAAGGTGGACTGATGACCTGGTAAAGGTTGCGGGAGTCCACTGGATGCGGGTGGCGCAGGACCGGTCACTTTGGCACTCTTTGGGGGAGGCCTATGTCCAGCAGTGGACGTCTTTCGGCTGATATGATGATGATGATGATTTAAAAAATCTATTTATATACAAAAACATACTTACTGAATTCAACCCCATTTTTTAACCCCTTTGCACCCTTATCTTTATAATTTTATAGCCTATTGCGTGGCCGAAGATCCATTGAACGTTTTAGTGAAAGTTGCATATTAATCCATTCTATAGTTTTCCCATGATACCCGGACAAACAGAAAACATAACACTCCTTTTCGTTGGGCTGTCGTATTAATAAACAGATAGATGGCGCTGTTGCGTAGATTAAAGACGACTTTATCCAAATATTCTCAAATTTGGCCTGTGGGTCACCGTAACTCCATCAAATTTTATTTACGTTTAATATGGTTTGTTGGAGTTCAGGTGCCAACAAAAATCTGGAGAATGACCTTCTAAATGCATGGAAATTGGTGAAGTTCTGCATCGCGCTATTGTTTTTAATGTATGTTGCATAAATACAATTTCCCTTAAGCTCTACTTATTATGTCTCACTGACAACCTCAACGAACTTTCACATTTATTATATATTTGTAGATTTGTAGAGATCAATTATAGGATATATTGCGGACAATAGGCATGATGCCTCATGTTCAAATTGATAACGTAGTGATGCTAAATCGATAGTAAACCATCAAATTATCGTAATAAAGTGTAAGTAATAAAGTAAAACAAAAAGATAAGAACAAACATATGTACATACACACACTTGTGAAAATTGAACACATGTTTTAGAAACTCTCCTAGACTAACAGTATTATATATTAATAACTACAACTACTGCTTATCTCTAACAATATTACTACAAGCATACATAATCAAATTGATAACCTCGCTTTTTTTTAAGGACGGTTGAATATTTTTGTTGATGTATAAACTCCTTAATAATTTTACGTTACTTTTTCGCGTCACTTTACGCCACCAGCGGGTAAAAGTAGCGCGGAAAATGTACGCTACCTCTACGCCATTTGTTCCAAAATTTACGGCCTGACACTAATATCTCGATTTTTTTTCAGGTGCTACATGTCGTTGTAAGTACCTACATATACTCGTAGTTCTGATTATCCAAAAGTACCTACAGGACGTTAACCCGTTGCGAATGGTGCGAGATTTCAGACCGATGTCGCCAGTGCAGTGTATTCGCGGGCAGAGGTATGATTAGAGAATCATGCCAAATTAAATTATGGTCTTATCTAAGGGTCAGCTGGCTCAAACAGTCGGTAATTTTAAGTTACCTCCGCTCAAATCGTAGTATTAAAAAAAAACATTACGGCGCCCCTAATGCAGCCCAGTCCGGCCCTACCACGGGAAAAGTGCGCGACCCGCGCGGCGCGCCACTTCGCGGAGGTTTGTGCGCGCTACGCTCGTTTCCATTCATGTTAGCTTACAAACTGCAAATTTGTAGACATTGTCAAAGTTAAGGGCTATAAAGCCAAATTTTTGGTTGGACTCTAGACGATAATATTACTACCTTCTGCCCGCGACTTCGTCTGCTAGTTCGGATTTCAAATATGCTTTGCACTCTTGTGGATAAAATGCAGTTTTGCAAGGGCTTTCCGAGCCAGTGAAATGAAAACATATTTATTTTCACCTCACCGGCTCGAAAAGGCTAAGCGTGGAGCTACTTTAGCTAGCTAGCTTTTGTGGAGAAGATATATATAGATATATATATGAATTTTGATGCCTGCTAAGTTAGCGGAAAAAGTGAAATAAGCGTATTTGAGTCTTAGTTTAAACCGTGATCACCCAACAATAGGTACTTTGACTTTTTTGTGTAGGTAAGCGTGAGGTTATTTAAAGATGCAAAAATATTTATGTTACATTTAATAATTATAAAATGCTAGATCTTGATGAGATGTAAACAAACCTTTATTGGAAATTCGTATAAGGTCCAAATTACTTCCATTACATTTACTTACCTACAATTTTCCTCGCGGTGGTGAGGTGAAAAATTGTGTGTTTCGCTCGGCAGCAAAATTGTTTGGCGTCTCGTGCCTTGAAAGCCTCGCTATGCTCAGGATTGTACATTTGAACCATTCGCTTCGCTCATGGTTCAATTTTACAATCCTTCGCTAGCTCGGCTTTCAATACTAAGCACTTGCGCCAAACAACAACTTTGCAGCCTTGCATAACAAATAACTATTATATGTTACGCTAGCTATTGACCGCAGCACGGCTACAAGGCTACGGCGCGCGAGCTCTCTCGATTTTACTCGCACTATCCGTCTCTCTCTTATTAGAAAACTTAGAAAAAGACGTATAGTGCGGAATAAATCGAGAGAGCTCGCGCGCCGTCTTGTGATAGGATAGCCGTGCTGGAAAGACGAATTTTGTTTTAAACCCAGTACGACGTATGACCCCGATACACAAATAAATCTGTATGTACCTTATTCACACGGCGAAATTTGAATACATCTTTATGACGTTTATATTCGCGAGTACAGCGTCTAAGCGAGATTAAACGCAAAGATTAATCTTCACTCGTTCTTTTCCCGTTAATGGATATAAATAAGATACCGTTTTTAACCCTTTTCCGGCCGGCAGTTGAAAAATGAAAACCGAACGTCATTCTTATTTATTGACATTAAGATCCACACACACACACATGTTTGACACACATGTTTAATCCTTTTCGCAATGTACAGGATTAAACTATACAATTTGTGACTCGTTTTTACCCGACTGCCGAAGGAGAGGAGGGCTTTGTTTTTCAAGCGTATGTACTGTACTAAGTTCTTTCGCACGCCGTACAGCCTGAACCGTTTGACGGATTTCAGCATATGAGGTGTCGTTGGACTCATCTTAATCGTAGGCGTGACATATGCTATAATATTTGTAAAAAAGCAGTAGGGTTTTTCCAAAACCCTTTTGATTTCACTTGTTTCCCTTTTGTTTGTTTGTGCCTTTGATGCTCTACATGTAGCAAACGAGGCTTGACCTCGCGTTATTAATTTATTTGCGAAGTACGGCACACAGTATCTGGACTATGTGCTCGATACCACACTGCCTCTTAAGATAAAAGGAAGTATTTGCCGAAGTATGTATAGGCCCTAGATTGTAACATTATATTTTTAATAAACCCACTGTAATTAATTATCTGAATAATTCAAACAGAGTTTGCAAATGACTTCTATAAAAACTCGTCTGTAATGCTCTTTAAGTGAACGATTTTAAAAACCTTTCAAGCGTTCTAATGGATTTCTATTAACCTACCTCAACATTATATAACACTAGCTTCTGCCCGCGACTCGGTCCGCGTATAACTCGTTTATACTGTAGCAACTTTCACCCCCTATTTCATCCCCTTAGGAGATGATTTCCGGGATGAAAACTATCCTGCGTCCTTCCCCGGGACTCAAATGTCCTCTATATCCAATATGATCCAAATCGGTGCAGAGCTTTAAGCGTATAGAGGTAACAGACAGACAGACACACGTTCCCATTAAATATTAGTATGGATAACGCTGCGGCAACTCTAAAAACATGAACACAATTTAAAGTGTTATTAACCCGAAATACGCTCCAAATCGTTTATTTACTTACGAACTGTTCTAAATGGAACATTTGTAAGCCTTGGCGCGGTCGGAATTAATTTTATTAGACTCCAATAAGATTTTCCATCGAGGCCAGGCCCTGACCGAGTAAGGAATTTGCGGCAACTTTAAAACGTTTTCTCTTTGGCGTGAACTGCACTACGAAAACATCCACTGAAAATTCCGTCCTGTTTTTTTAGTACACGGTTGACCTTGTTTTATCTGCAATGCTACGGAGTTAACATTTCAGATAAAACAAGGATTTTACGAATCTCATATACCAACAAGAATCATATACCTACAAATTGTAGGCGACCGCATTCGATTAGGTTCAAAAGTGTATACATATCTTTGTACTCGACTGTACCTACTATTCGTATTATAACTACTTATGTAAGTACGTACCAACCAGCAAATTGATTTTTTTACGTCTCATCAAGCCATAAAGTGGCAATTACGCGTTCGGAAAATCCAATTTTCTCAAGAAATAAAATTATGTATGGCGGTAATAAACAGCCTCAGATCACATTTATTACGCTAGCCTTCGGCTCGGTGACGAAATCTGATGCAAGACATTATCTATTTTACCACCCTGCGTGTGTAATGTTTCCGTATCGTACTTACTTAATTTTATACGTTAAATTACAACAAACAACAACAACAACAACGTAAGAACAAAAATGTAATAGTACATTACGTACCTAGGGCGGTGAATTCGTGAATGCCCCAGGTCGCAGGTGTTTGTGTTTAATTACCGCACGAGGTGCGTACACAATTTTACGGGTAACCTATCACAGTATCGAAAAATGTTTGACCGATGATTCATTTGCCAAATTTTCACTTGACCGAATGCATTTTTTTCAGGAACCATTGACAATTCCAAGCATTTGAAAATAGTAACGCTAGAACCCATTAGGTTAGGTTTGTTTTATAAAAATACTGAAAACTTTACGGTCTCTGAGAAAAATGCATTAGGTCAAATGAAAAGTTGCCAAATGAATCATCGGTCAAGCATATTTCGATATTGTGATAGGTAACCAATTTAACGTCTTCTCCTGGGTGTGAAGTGAGATTTGCAAATCTCGCTTCACGCCCTATATATTACCCTCAACTTCGGTTTGGGCCACAAACACCTACGATTTGGGGCATTCACGAATTCACCGCCCTGGGTACGTAATGTACTATTATTTCATGCTATTGACCTTGGCCCATCTTTGCTGCGGACTGAATCTGGGCCAATTCTCGAAAGTATGTGGCCGAGAATACCTCGGGCTCCAAAGCAAGTAAAATCTACCGGTATAAGGATTCCACGTATCATACCTACTGCTTACTAAAAAACAGATAATTCAAAGATTGCCCCTTCCAAAGGGTTAATTTTGCAAGTCACTATGAATCGCCTTACCCGCGAGTCTGCTGCCATCTCTCGGGAGCATTAATATTGTTGAAACAGCGCTCTAGCTGTAATGGCACTTGTTGCTTTGATGGATGCGCGACAGATGGCGCTATTCCCACTATTTACGACCCACTTGTTACGCCACTATATATGTTCAATATTCTCTTTGGTTACGCCTAACACAGTTTATTGACACTTTAGTTCATGTAAAGTCCGTCACATGAAGGGTTCAAGTTATTGCGGCGTGTAGGCTGAGTTAAGTTTGTAGCTAAGCGTAGTTGAACTATAGTATCTGTCAAGTCATTAGCATTGACATTTGCGACACGGTGCGGAATATATACGAGAAGAAATATAAGACAAATCATTTTCGTTAAGATGTGTCACATGAGTAGGAAAAGGTATGCAATAAAGGTGGGCATCTTTGGTACCGCCTGCCGCGTCCTTCCAGCCATTTCAGGACTGACAGACTTAGGTTCACTGTCTCTACGATTAAACCCTTAAAATGTTGACCGGAAGTGAAGTATTTTCTCTAACTTTAGCCCATTTTAGGTGCAGTAACCTTCTGACTCTCGCTCAGCACAGACGACCGTGCGCCATTCATGACGCTATAGGGCCGGCGTGTCAGATATGTTTACCTGTTTTTTGTGGCAAATATACGCTGGTAACTGTACAGCAAGGGCTCAGATCACATTTTTATAAGGAAGATTGTGTACGCTCGCCACTTGAGTACGCACCATACTCATACCTATTCTATTCTTTACTAACATCTAACATATTAAAATACAGTTAGAATAAAACGTTTAGAGACGACCTCTGTGGCCTAGTTGGTAGTGACCCTGCCTACGAAGCCGGAGGTCCCGGGTTCGAATCCCGGTAAGGGCATTTATTTGTGTGATGAGCATGAATATTTGTTCCTGAGTCATGGATGTTTTCTATGTATTTAAGTATTTATTTATCTATTTAAGTATGTATATCGTCGTCTAGTACCCATAGTACAAGCTTTGCTTAGTTTGGGACTAGATCGGTTTGTGTAAGATTGTCCCCAAATATTTATTTATTTTATTTATTTATATAAGAAACGCCGTTGCTTTAGTCAGCAATAGTCAAGTTCAAATAAATGTTCATTACTTGAATATAACTTTACACGAGAAGTGCGCATTTTACATTTATTTTATTTTCTAAGATTGCGGTTCCACTAAGGCAAAGCGAAGCCAAGACGTGAACCAATCAGATTAATGCTGTAAATCGAAACGGGCAGGAGATGCGGATTCAACTAATTTGGTCAAATTGCAGTTTGCACGTGTTCGCTGATCGCTCCACCCGCCTCAGTGGAAACATTCTTATTATTATTATTTATTTATTTCAGACTTAAGTTCATAGGGTTAGGTTATACAGTAACTTATATGTGTTAGACGTGGGTAGTGATATGTGGTCTTAGATTAGATATTTTAAATTTCCTCCGAAATCAGAGCCCCATTACACAAAGCTACAATTCACAATTTTACAAGTCTACTGGAAACAATGAAGCGCTCGATCAATCGACAGGCCATTGGACCAATTTTGCTGGATTAGACCTGGAAAATTGTAACTTGTAGCATCATGGAATGGGCCACAAAACGTTATCGCAGAGAAAATAAAACTCGTATGCACATTAAACTAGTGTTTACTTTACATGTTCTCAGTGTGCTCTTCAATGAGGACTTCCTCCGAGAGAGACAAGGGCTGGGAGCACCCTGTGGGAAGTCGGGTCACGGAGGGACTTGGAAGGGATCTTCAAGGGTCGGGTGAAGAGGAATTCAACAACTGAAATAACATATAGGATTGTTTACAAAATCTTTTCCTGTTTTTTAACAGAGGCGTGGTACTGAAATCCAGATCAGGGATGCAGCGAAAGCGATTTTTTTGACATCCGCGGAGTCGGATGCGGATATTTGGGGGCACACATCCTCGGATGCGGATTTTGGGGTCAAACACTAAAAAACTAATAGAAACAACGTCCATTTTATAATATCACGCGATCATCAAACACGTTGAGATTATAAATTACAATCGTAGCGAACAAAGAAACAACGCGTTTGCAACAGAAACGATTTTTTTTTTTTTTATTAATGGCGAAAATATCCAACACGCTTATGGCAAGCGCCGCGTGGGCTGCTTTCTTGTCGTGAATTGCACTACATCCGCATCGGCAGAAACTCCGCATCGATTTTGGCGGACGCGGATGCCGATGTTAAAATTTGTGCGGAACTTCCGCGGATGCGGATGCGAATGTCAGCCACATCCCTGATCCAGATCATCAATTATTTGAGGAGAATTTACTGATTATTTTAACCAAATGTCGATTGCTCATCTTTTAGAGTGGAAGTATTTCTCACGACGGATATTAAATTCCTAATTTTACTGCAGATGTTTTAAAAAAATGGCGCTCTCTAGTGTCGGAGAGTAAGATTCATTTTGGGTCACCGAGCCAACGACCAAGTAGTACCTATATGTACATTTTACTGCAGGACATTACCACACTTTTCAGGCTGGTAAATGTTCCGAGTAAATGTTCTCCAAGTTTTTTATTGAACCTGGTTCAGCAGACAGCAGCATGTTAAACGAACACTGACCTTGAGCATGGTGAGTATCTTCTGCGAGAGGTCGTAGTCGAAGTTGGTGTACTTGGAGTCGGTCATGTCGTAGATGAACACGAGCCCGGCGCGCTGCGTCTCCGCGCTCTGCAGCGCCGCGTCCAGCTGGTACACCACGCCCTGGCGGCGAGGGAAACCAAATCTATCATTTATTCCTGACACCAAATGCACACTAATACAGGAATACAATATAGAAAACAAATATAATATACGTCACGAAAAGGACCCGGCTCAGCATAATGCTGGCGAAACTTGAGTTGTGACCAATCACGAACGGTATTCGAGATCATGTGAAAACTTCTTTAGCGACGCTGTGCACTCTTTGGGATGGGGAAAAACTTGTTAAACTCGCCACAGATTTCGATTTTCGATGGGTCACGTGACCGTTTAGGTGAGAGATTCGGGACGAGGCTTGGGGGCGGGGGGACCGACGCCATAGTACGAGACTGGCTGCGCCATTCGAGTTAGCGAGAAAAAGGGCGCAAACGCCAGCGATTCGCGGCGCTTACCCGTTCGGCCGACACACAATAAGCTCTCACGCGCTAATTTACAAGTGAAATAGTTAACTTCTCTGTCTCTACTGTATTCGTCGATTCGAAATGTCAAAACATTCAAGTTTTCACTTCTGCCGGCACTCCCGGATCTTTTTTTCGTAGTGTTGTGTACCATCAGGCGGGTCGTTACGCTTGTTTGCCACCATCGTTGTATAAAAAAAAAGGAAAAGTCTGTGAGACTGCAGTTTAGTAATAGGTAAATCCCGAACTGCTTAGCCGATTTCATAAATTCTTTCACCTGCGTGAAGAATGGATATTCTAGATGGTTATAGGTTATATTTTCTAGATGATTGTAGGCTATATTTTCTAGATGGTTGTAGGCTATATTTTCTAGATGGTTATAGGCTTTATTTTCTAGATGGTTGTAGGCTATATTTTCTAGATGGTTATAGGCTTTATTTTCTAGATGGTTATAGGCTTTATTTTCTAGATGGTTGTAGGCTATATTTTCTAGATGGTTATAGGCTTTATTTTCTAGATGGTTATAGGCTTTATTTTCTAGATGGTTGTAGGCTATATTTTCCAGATGGTTATAGGCTTAATTTTCTAGATGGTTATAGGCTTTATTTTCTAGATGGTTGTAGGCTATATTTTCTAGATGGTTATAGGCTTTATTTTCTAGATGGTTCTAGGCTTTATTTTGTAGATGGTTGTAGGCTATATTTTCTAGATGGTAATAGGCTATATTTCAACCCGCGGGTTTGGCTGCGTTTTATGCAATACGCGAGCGAAGCGGGCAGCTCGTGTTTATATGTTTGGAGGTACCTGCAGAGTAATCTGGTGCGTGGTTTGCGCGGGGAAGTGCTTGTTGGCAGTGAACACCGCGATGGCGGCGCCCGTCGCGTCGCGGGACGGCTGCGGAACAACAAACATACACGTTACATTAATAATAGTTTGTATGGGAGCAACTACAATCAAAGAACACACATATTTTTGGTAAAGATGGACCTCGCTGCCAGCAGCCGAAACGCTTCATGGTAATTGACGATATAGAAGTATGACGTTACAGTTTGCTATTTGTACAAATCGTTGTGTTTCGGTCGCAAAAAAGTACACTTTCAAGGTCCAATTTTTATTTTAATGATTTTAATTAATTATGTTATTTATACTGCATTTCAGAGCGGTCATCTATGGCTAGAGTTGCGCGTTTGTGAACGCGCAACGATAGCCATAGATGACCTGTATGCGTGTGTCGCTTCTTTCACAAACGCGCAACACTAGCCATAGATGACCTGTAGGCGTGTGTCGCTTCTTTCACAAACGCGCAACACTAGCCATAGATGACCTGTATGCGTGTGTCGCTTCTTTCACAAACGCGCAACACTAGCCATAGATGACCTGTATGCGTGTGTCGCTTCTTTCACAAACGCGCAACACTAGCCATAGATGACCTGTATGCGTGTGTAGCTTCTTTCACAAACGCGCAACACTAGCCATAGATGACCTATATGCGTGTGTCGCTTCTTTCACAAACGCGCCACACTAGCCATAGATGACCTGTATGCCTGTGTAGCTTGTTTCACAAACGCGCGACACTAGCCATAGATGACCTGTATGCCTGTGTAGCTTGTTTCACAAACGCGCGACACTAGCCATAGATGGCCTGTATGCATGTGTAGCTTGTTTCACAAAAGCGCAACACTAGCCATAGAGGACCTGTATGCCTGTGTAGCTTGTTTCACAAACGCGCGACACTAGCCATAGATGACCTGTATGCCTGCTATGCCTATACATCCTATATCCTTAGTTCTAGAAATTCATCAGGTTTTTATTACAAGTCATCAGTCTTAATCACGATCATTGGCGTAACATAGACACATCCAATTCACGCATTTAGAGTGACTGTCGGTGGTTGTACACCGCATCACAATCATTAATCTTGTGTGCGAACATTACTACGTGCCAGCCAGGCAGGGATACCAGCAACTG
This sequence comes from Epinotia demarniana, assembly GCA_945867215.1. NCBI lineage: Eukaryota > Metazoa > Arthropoda > Insecta > Lepidoptera > Tortricidae > Epinotia > Epinotia demarniana. The sequence goes on along the minus strand of OX244273.1, from coordinate 1,046,746 downwards.
GCTTGCAACTGCTACCATCAAATACTATATTTAACTTAGTAGTCGTCCCTACTGCCTTATGTTGCCTGTATGATACAGTGACCATGTTTGTCGTACAGGTGGTAGAACACATGTTACCATTAAATACATACTACGCTGGGCTTGGAAGTCGCTCATATACCTTTTGTAGTCACTAATATCAGGGACCACGCGATAGATCTTCTCGGAGGTGGAAGGGGCTACGACGAATAGTTTGACGCTGTATATGTACCATCAAACACTGCACTGAGCTTTGTAGTAGCACTAGCTAGCTTCGTAGCCTCTCTTTGTCAGTATCAGTTGACGTTAATCGATGGCCCCAATGCTTTCACTCTTTTACCATGAAACTCTTGCTTCCTCTCGCAATTGGACCCTGCTGCCAGCTATTTTGAAGCCAACTGCTGTCGTCAAATACTATGCTTAGTATAGTCAGACTGACTCTTACAGGCTAACAACCTCTAACACGTAAGAGCAATTATCAGTAGCGTAGTAGACGCTCACCCCAAACAGACTTGAAGACGCCCAGACGCCAGCCTGCCCCACCATGGTCTTAGGACATTAAGTAAAATAAGTCAATAGACGCTCATCATCATCATCATATCAGCCGAAAGACGTCCGCTGCTCGACATAGGCCTCCCCGAAAGAGTGCCACAATGACCGGTCCTACGCCACCCGCATCCAGCGGACTCCCGCGACCTTTACTAGGTCATCAGTCCACCTTGTAGGGGGCCTACCCACGCTGCACCTTCCGGTACGTGGTCGCCACTTGAGAACCTCCACCCCAACGGCCATCGGTTCTACGTGCAATATGCCCCGCCCGCTGCCACTTGAGTTTAGCGATTCGGAGGGCTATATCGGTTACCTTGGTTCCAGTGCGGATAGCCACATTTCTGATGCGATCGCGCAGAGAAATTCCCAACATAGCCCTCTCCACTGCCCTTTGGGTGACTTTGAGACTTCTTATGGATTTATAATTTATTTATTCCTCTTGGAATATTTTGACATTGCGTTTTTAATTTATTATTCTCGTTTTATTTATTTTTTGACATTAGATTGTGTTTCTAGAAACATTCTAGACTAGTATTTTTTTATAAAAACGTTTAAATACTTTTACTTTTTATGTTTAATAAATTACTCTAAGTAATTAGCTTAATGCAATGTTACTACTTGACGATTTGAAAGTGCTTGTTACTTGAATAAATATAATTTATAGTTTGAGTTTGAGTTATGAGGCCCATAGTAAGCGACCAGGTTTCCGTGTCATACGTCATCACTGGCAATACACACTGGGCAAAGACTCTCATCTTGAGACACTGCGGAATATTGGACGAAAAGATGTGCCGTAGCCTCCCGAATGCTGCCCAGCCTAGACGCTCACCAGTATTGTAAACTTCCCCGTCTCCAATTCAGTCTTGAGCGGGTCCTCGAACGGCTCGAACTTGTTGAGCCCCTCGCGCCGCCGCGTCGCGCCGTGCTGCCGCCACAGCTCGTGCGCGCGCGCGACGTCGAACTTGCGCGCGAGCAGGAACTTGATGGCGGTGGCGCGGGACACGCATGTCGCGCCGGACTCGCTCAGGGCATCAAGGAACGCTTTCGTCGCCTGGAAAGTAAAGGAACCACGTTCAACAGGGGTGTAGACACTGAATAAAATTAATCAATAATGCCATATTTACTCGAAAAAGGATTAAAAATGTTGTCAAATGGAGAAACAATCAATGCAAAGGTTAAATAATCACGAAGTTATAAGTGTCCAAAGTTTTAAGAAGGGGTATGTTCTGTCCCTTCTTCGCAAAACGCAACTTCATATGAAACGATGACGCTGGAAGATTGTGACGTCACACTTATAGACGGCAACGAGCCGCGCCTCATCGTGTTCGACGCGGCCTCCCGGCAGCATCCTGCAATGTGACGTCACATTTTCTCTCCGCGTTTTCTCTCTCTAACAAGCAATATTAAAACGGTTGTAGCTTCGTAATTCTTTGAGATATCTGATATAGATATTTTTTTACCTTCTTTCATTTGGAGTAATAATAATTTTCGAGTCTACACCCCTATTATTGCTGTTGTGACATAAGTATGGGACTGTTGCGAAGTTCTAATTATTAGAATCTAATCGGATGATCAGTTGATGAAATAAGTAGTGTGTATACCGGATTTTACTAGAGGATAGACTGTCGCATAAGTAGGTTGGCTGTTCAATGGCGTGAAGGTTAAATGCTAAAATTCACCAGTTATGCTTAGTCAGCGTTAGTTTGAGTGGTGAGTTTTGAGACTGCTGTGGGCTTGGTTCTCGAAGGTACAGGTTACATTTGTACTAGTCTCAACACTGGCAACCGTGGCGCTCACCCGACAACGACTGGCCACTTGACCAGCGTTGCCGATTTTGACTTTATAAATTGGAGCTTCGTGCAACGAGCCCCTAATATAAAAACCCGGTAAAGCTATAAACACATAGAGCAAAATAAAAACGAAATATAAATTAATAAATACCCTGGTTAGTCGCAATCTGAACAGAATGAATGTCGTTTCCATCTTGATGAGGAGCGGCCCCATGGTAACTAAACGAGTTCCTTGTTTAACCGTCAACCATAGTTTATTACTAAATACAAACTGATTTCACTATTTCGCCACACTTTCATTAGCAGTCGAGCCTTAACCGGCGTTCGCGCGACTGAATCCTAAACGACGATTAAACGCGCAGTGAAAGATAACTGAGGACTTTCGTATAGATAACGTCGCCGGGATGCGAGCGTGTTCAAATAAAATTGAATGCAAACAAGTTGCAGTAGGCGGGGCGCTAATTCTTCCGGGATGTGTTTCCTGCGCTCGCGCCGGGCGCGCATTAGTATGAGCGCACACGCACGACGCTGCACCGCCGTAAGAACCATATGATCGCAAGCAAGCTTTTTACTAGCACTCTGAAACACGTCACATGTCACATCACTGTGTCAATTGTTATATTTAAATTATACACCGATCTGTTGCGGTGCCCTCAAGACACTCAGACTGCGCCTGACAGCCACCAAACGAAGCAGACGTGTAGGACAGTATTGTATAGTGATGAGGCAGGTGTGGGGTTTGGCAATTTGTTGAACAGATTCCTAAACCAAAAGGTGTGTAATAATTGCTTGCCTGGAGCAACTCTCGCACAACTAGCCAAATTGATTACGGCTGATTCGTTCGACAGAAGTACTACACTAATTGTGCTCCTAGGTAATAGTTTAAATATTTCAAAAAATGAACTGATCATGTTTTCCGACACACTCATTAAGATTTGTGAATTAGGCATAGGAAAAATAATATTATGTGGGTTGCCTTATATCTGTAATGTCTCAAATAATATTAATAATGACATTTTTTACTTAAATTCCATTTTACATAAGCTGTGTGTATATAATAATTCTATTTCATATTTTGACATTAATAAATTTATTAAAAATGTAGTATGTAAGCGTGATTCCGTCCATATTTGGAAAAAGTATAAGCTTGAATGTGCCAGACTATTGGCTTATAATGTACAAAACTCGTCTTTAAATATTTCGGATGGCAGAGATTTGAAAAATGGACTCGGCTCTGCTGAAGTAAGCTGTGAGTCTTTCAATCCAGTAGCTTTAAACTAACTAAATCGACGAAGCCCGCGGCTGTGGGCTCGTTTGCCCGCAGTCGCGGCAGCCGACATAATAATAATATTAACCTTCAATCTGTGATACAGTTGTCTAGTCAAATTAACGTAGTTCATCAAAATATACAAGGATTTTCCCACAAGGAACTTGAAATAGGATTATTTATAGATTGTTCTAATATACACATACTATGCGTCACTGAGCATTGGTTAAAAAATCATGAATTAATGTTTAATTTTAATAACCACAATATTGTAAGCTGTTATATGCGCCAAACTAGTGCCCGAGGTGGTTCTTTAATAATGGTCCGAAATACTTTAAAAAGTAAAGAACGCAAGGACATAGTAAGTCTGTCCATCGAGCGAGCAGTTGAACTATCTTGCACCGAGCTTGAGCAATTCATAATTCTTTGTGCTTATCGTCCACCATCTGCGGACTACTGCTTGTTTGAGTCTGTAATGGAGGAAGCACTTATTAAGATGTCTAGTTCTTCTAAATGTATTATAGTGTGCGGGGATTTTAATGTAAATCTTCTAGAACCGTCTGTTAGATCCCACAGTCTAATTAATTTATTTAAATCATATAACCTGGTAAATTTGTTTTCTGAGCCTACTAGGATCACGGCCACTAGTGCCACGTGTATTGACAATATTTTCTGCAATATAGATCCCATTCAAAGTTGTATACTGAATAAGTTAAGTTCGGACCACTGTGGCCAGCTCGCTTCCTTCCCTGGGAAAGCCGATAACGTACAGAGTAACGTAGTTTTTAGACCCCTCACGATGTATCGCTTAGACCAGTTCAATAAATGCGTGACCGAGCGCCTTTCATCATTACCGTCTACGCATGAAAACCCGAACTTAATGTATTCTACTCTATTTCGTTGCATTGAGGAAGAGTTTGTCTCTTGCGTGAAATTAAAAACATTAAAAAAAAACAAAAAAACTGTATTTAGTGATTGGGCTACGCCTGGTATTTATAAAAGTAGAAACCGTCTATACGAGTTGTATGGTCTAAAAAATATAAATAATGACCCTGATTTTTTAGATTATACTCGGCGTTATTCTAAAACGTTTAAAATGGTCTGTGCTGCGGCTAAAGCCTTGTTTATTTCAAATAAAATTAAATGTTCCCCAGATAAGATCAAAACCTGTTGGCAAATTATAAACAGTGAGACTGGCAGAAATAAAAAAAATGGACCTCAACATAGCCTTCGGATCGGAAATAAATTAGTTAATACTGAGTTTGAAGTAGCACAGGAATTCGAATATTTTTTTACCAATGTACCTACTGAAACGACAAGGTCATTAAATAGCTCTCCCGCTGCTGCTAAAATCCTTTTGAAAAGTTGTGTGGATGAATGCGAAGTTATTTTTAAATTTACGCACGTATCTCCAAAAGAAATTGTTACTGCTTTCAATACACTCATGGTAAAGAAAACCGAAGATCTTTGGGGCCTTTCAGTTAAAGCATTGAAAGCAATAATAGTAGCTATAGCACCATATCTTGCTTACATATTTAATAGTTGCATAGACGTTGGAATTTTCCCAGACCTAATGAAGCAAAAAAAAAAAAGGTGAAGGTAAAATAATACCAGTGCACAAAACGGGCACCAAATCAGACCCTTCTAATTTTCGACCTATTTCTATACTCCCAGCAATAAGTAAAATTTTTGAAAAGATTATCATGAACCAAATGTTATCACACTTTAACTTGAATAGTCTTCTACATGCAAACCAGTTTGGATTCACCAAAGGCCGATCAACAACCGATGCTGGTGTTGAACTACTACGAACCATTTTCGATGCCTGGGAAAAGTCTATGGATGCAATTGGCGTTTTTTGCGATCTGTCAAAGGCCTTTGACTGCGTAAACCATGACACTCTTATCTTAAAGCTTAGCCACTATGGGGTAAAACATCGTGCACTTGATCTTATAAAATCTTACCTATCCAATAGAACTCAACACGTGGAAATAAATAGGATACAATCCAAGGGGTCTAATATTTCCATAGGAGTGCCACAAGGCTCAATACTTGGTCCATTTCTTTTCTTGGCCTATATTAACGATTTGCCTTATCACGTACAAAACAAACACGATATTGTGCTGTTTGCTGATGACACATCGTTAATATTTAAAGTTAGCAGAAAGGAAACCAATTTGGATAAAGTTAATGCAGCGCTAGACTCAGTTGCAGGATGGTTCACCGCTAACAATTTACTTTTAAATAGTAAGAAAACAAAATGTATCAAATTCAGTCTTTCTAAAGTCAATACCAATAAGAATGAACAGGTTAAACTTAATGATGAGTTCATTGAATTTGCTCATAGCACAGTTTTTCTCGGTATTACACTGGATCATAAACTGCAATGGGGATCACATATTTCTTCGTTAGGTAATAGGCTTAGTTCGGCAGCGTATGCAGTCAAAAAAATAAGGCAACTCACCGATGTTGAGACAGCAAGGCTTGTTTACTTTTCTTACTTTCACAGCATAATGACCTACGGTATTTTGCTTTGGGGTAAAGCCGCTGACATCCAGATCATATTTGTATTACAGAAAAGAGCGATTCGCGCTATTTATCAGTTAGGATCTCGCATTTCATTAAGAGAAAAATTCAAGCAAATCAACATCCTCACATTTGCTTCTCAATATATTTTTGAAATTGTTATTTATGTAAAACGAAATCTACATTTATTTAAACTAAATAGTGACTGTCACTCAATTAATACTAGAAATAAGGATAAACTTGCCGTGCCTCGTTATCGTCTGCAAAAAGTGAGTTCTCCTTTTATGGGCAATTGTGTGCGTTTTTATAACAAAATTCCCAAGAATGTACAAGGTATGTCATTAAATAAGTTTAAGTTGTTTATAAAAACCCATTTAGTTCGCAAGGCCTACTACACGATAAACGATTTTTTAAATGATAATGACGCCTTTAAATGACTTTAAATATTTTTATTATATTATTTATTTCTCGCTGTGAACTGACATACTCTAATTTTGACTTTGTTTTATATAATTCCTGACTACCTAATGATAATGTTTTTTTTTTTTTTTTATGACATTGTTATAACAACATTTATGTTTGTAAGCTAACATGTGCTCAATTGTTAAATGTATTGAACTTTGACCTTCAAAAAGTGTTCTGTAGGAACCTATATTGAATAAAATATTTTTGATTTTGATTTTTTTGATTTTGGTGCTGATCTAAAAAAGACCTATTTATTTAAACAAGTGTTCGATCGCTTGATGCGCGGTTACGAACAAACACGCGCAGCGAACCGTTGAGGACTGACGTGTGGCCCCCGTGAATAGTCTCCATTTAAGGAAAACATGGGCCCTTAAAAAACAATTGAACTTAAACTTGACGTAAGTTTTTTGATGCATCAACCAAGACATAACTCATGAATCTCATGATATTACGTATTGTTCAAACCCCCAGAGGCTCTAGTATAAGTTTTACCGAAACAAAACTTTACGATCGCGTTTGCGTTTTACCCTCAATTTGTATGGGATTTGACAGCTAAACGCGAACGCGGTCGTAACGTTTTGTTTCGGTAAAAATTATACTAGAGCCTCTGAATCATTTGACACATTGACTACAAATTGTAGGCGACCGCATTCGATTAGGTCCAAAAGTGTATACATCTCTTTGTCCTCGACTGAACAAATAATAAGTAATAGTAACTGATAGTAACTATGGTATATATAATTTAAAATAGCAAAAGTATAGGATACTAAATAATACCTAAGTAGCAATCAAATCATAGTATAATTTAACATCACAAAAAAATACCTACATATAATGGGCCCGCACGATCGCGCGCACGTCTCCGGATTGCAACTGTGCGTCGAAACGCGTTTCGCAGAAATCAATCGAACCCACCAACGTCAACACCACCAATATAGTATCGCAAATGACATATCATTTCAATATAATGCAATGGCTCCCCTTATAAGGTTGAGTTGAGCAATTGAATAATTTTCTTATAACGTTCGCGAGGGGAAATTGATTTGTCAAATCCGCTAAAACAAAACAAGATCTGAGCGGACGCTGCATTTGTCGTGTGATTTGTTAGATGGTTCCAAATCAAATCATACACAGTTTTTTTAACCGACGAAAAAAACGGAGGAGGTTCTCAAGTCAACGCGTATATTTTTTTTTATGTATGACCACGCATAACTTTTTAGAGTTGTTCCCACATAAATTTCAAATAAAAATTCCAACCCTAAGGGTAGGAAAACGGGGATGATTGATTGTTCACTAACTGATTGAAATGAATGACCACATATGCAGAGATTAATCACAAATATTGCATGTAAGTAACTAGTAATTTAGTTAGTAATTAACTAAAGTAAGCAACAGAAAATTGAAAAATAAAAACTTTTTAACAAAAAAAACCGCTGAAAAAACCTGAAAAGCAAAAAATAATAAACCTTATTTAGTTTAATAACTAAGTTCTTAAATGAATCTAAGTGTACCTGATTAATTTTGAGTCGGCGCCAACTCAAAATTACTTAGGTACACATAGATTAATTTAAGAACTTAGTTATTAAGGTTAATAAAAAAGGTTTAATATTTATATGTTTGTTTGGCGCCGACTCAAAATTACTTAGGTACACTTAGAGTCATTTAAGAACTTAGTTATTAAACTAAATAAGAAAGGTTTATTATTTTTTGCTTTTCAGTTTTTTTCGGCGGCTTAAATTATTTGTTAAAAAGTTTTTTGACTGATCAGCTCATCCCACTAAGAGACGTCGTGAAATCATTATAAGCCTTCCATTGATGGCTAATCATGTTAAACTTCGTATAACTTCGAAGAACTATGACTATGATTTTATCGGTGCTTAGTAAGATTTCTTTTGGAAGGTTTGTAAGTCGAACATAACCCTATAAAAACCTCTCTAAGTCGATCCTCTTTAAGACGAAACCTCATTAACATGAACCTTATTGAGTTTCCTTTTTTATTGAAAACTATAAAAAAGGTACAATACACAATACTAAATCATCAGTTTGACTGTGGAGCCAAATTACAGTCTAATTTCTCTCTAACTCCTGTACTTCAGTACATAGCTCAGGTACCATAGCTCCGAATAACATTTGTTAATGTAAATATTTCACGTCATAGTAGAATGTATGACGTGAAATATTTACAATAACAAATGCTATTCGGAGGTATGGTACCTGAGCTATGTACTGAAGTACAAGCTTGCAAATATAATTTCCGTAGATCAAACTACGTATGTGACTGAAAAAACCTTTATTTCTCCTTCGTTGCTACAAGTGCCTGATGATCAACCCACGGAACGGGAGGAAAACTCCCCGTGCCACAACGAATTTAAATGCTTCGTAGGGCAGACATGTGGAAAGCTTATTACAATAATAGGGGTAAACACCTACCTACTCGTGCGTTTTTAATAGACTGTTAACAGAACAATATCAGACGAACCGAAATGTTTTTTTTTTGGGAAGTGACACTTTGGGAATTTATTTACCCCAGTCAGTCAATAGAGCCACAGCCACAGCATCTCCTCAATTACACAAGATAAGCCCGATGTGTTTGGGCTCATTGGCACCCTCTCAACGAGTAGTTGATGACTGCAAACAAGTTTGTCCTTTTTAACGGTCAAGAAAAGTCCATAAAAGCCTTTATCAAAAAGGTTTTTTTTGACAGACCCTTACTTATATCGCGTTATGTGCAGTGAAAAGCTGCGAGCGTAATTCTCAATTACTTATTTACGTTCAAGGCGTTCTAGAGCACGCATCCCGTATTTACTAACATCGCGACATTCGCGACCGGTGGGAATGGGATATTGTAACATTTCGCGCTCCGTGTGTCTCGAGAAGAGTATACTCGGCCGGTTCTCAGAAAGGGTGCCGATTTCCTGTTCGCTGTGAGTCAGCCCCGCTGTTTCTCTTGGAATATGATCAATAAGATCACTTGCTATCCTTATGCAGGTTGATGGCCTTGGGCCTTTGAAGGCAAAAAACATGCTTAGTTTTCGAAGGACCTAGGTACATTTAGTTTAGGATGCAGGGTAGGTAAGGTCAGAGGGGCCGTGTGCGCCCCCGGGGTAAGTGCGTCCTCGGGGTAAGTGCACCTTTCATCAAACATATCGAGATCTACAGATATTTCACAAATAACGATATATTCATGCAACAAACTAAAACAAGTTTATTAATATTTGTTTTTAAGCAGTAACGCTGCTAAAGAAAATTATAAATTTTTAAATGAAAGGAAAAATTGAAAAATTTAATGCTCCGAGCCGGATTCGAACCGGCGACCACAGGCATTCATGGCCCGTCGCTACTACCAACTGAGCTATCGGAACAATCTGGTTCGGGCACCAAATCCTTCAATCAGTTCCTTCATATAACGCCTTAGGGAGGCGTATGTAGCGTATGTGTGTATGTTTTTCCTTTCATTTAAAAATTTATAACAAGTTTATTGCATAGATATTGATTTAAATGACTGAATCATATTGAATGAGGCGCCCTTTCCCCGGTGGCGCACATACCCGAACTGACCTTACTCAATAGCTTTGCACAATATATTTTTCAAGTCTACTACAAAAAAATGTATTTATGATAATAGTTCGATGTATAATAAGTAAGCAAACAAAAAGTAAGTAAGTAGTAAGGTGAACATGGATCAATCTCTTTCGTCTTCAAGTTTCGTCCGAATTTGGCTAACACTTTTAAAACCGACTTTACAATACTTTGCTTGCTCAAAGACCTCGAAGTCAATTCAAGTGTATACGTATTTTTCAAACATTTAAAGCCCCAAGTTACAAGCATACTATATTAAAAATAATTTGTGGAGTGAAGCATCTTTACCTACAAAGTAAATATTATATAGGTATAGATAGATTGATATACGAGGGGTGATCAATAAGTTTTGAGAATCAGCATGATTTGGTCTCGTGATGATAATTGAATGATGAACTAAAAACTTTAAAAAAGATTTCTTTCATTTGTTTTTTCAATAGCTAAATAAATATGATGGTATGGAATATATTCAGACGTCAGTAAAATGGGAGGATATTTTGTTACATGTTTGGGGCGGTGTTGGCAAAATTCTGGTGCGGTAATAAAAAAAACACTAAATTGATAAATTAAATTAATGTCATCATTTTTTTAAGCACAGCTCACGTAACAAAGTTCAAGGTAGGTTTTCCTGACCGTCAACATATTTTTTTAATTTTTTTAAACAGGGTGGACCTAGGTGACTAATATATGAATATAAATTCGAAGAGTGATACATCATAATTCTATAGCAATCAAGTGAGGCCGTCTCAAAAAAACCAAAGAAAAAAAATACCAATTGTATGAGTGTTTTTCTTGGCCGAGCTTGCCGATTACCACGGCTGTTTTTCAGGCTTGTTAATTCTATAAAACTAGTTACCTACAGTGTAATCTAGACCAACTCTTTTACTATTACTTCTTATTCTAAGATATTTGAAAACTCCTCAATAAAAGTAGTCTTCATTTCGGTTCTCAAAAGTTTTTTTTTTATATGAAGCAAAATTAAAACATTTTTAATATATTATTTAGGTAAGTAAATTAATAAAGAGTGTATTTAATAATTAAAAATGATATATAACGTATAACTTCTGTTTTTTATGCCGATTCTCAAAACTTATTGATCACCCCTCCTCGTAGGTACATAAGATATTCGCCCACATCAGGGGTTCCCAAAGTGGTCCAGGTGGACCCCCAGGGGTCCACAGGAGACTCAACGGGGTCTACGTTGGCGTGACAAAAAAATGGGGGTGCACAATTCGTAAGTGGGGGTCCACGAAAATGTATCTGGTTTCTATAGTAGAGAACGAAAACAGATATTATTTTTTGTGTTATTTTTATAGCCTGGATGACTGGATAAATACATGACAGCTTTTTTACGCTGCTCCCCGCTTAAAATTTCAGTAAATTAAACTGACATTTTATTAAAATTTCACCATTCGACTCCAAAACTTGTCGACTGTAAGTCTGCAACAGATCGCGAGCGTCTCCAGACTTAGGTAATCTTCACATTTTTTGCCGAGTTTTGGGAATATGGTAGAAATGTGGTGTGGGTCTTCCAGAACCAGTTAACTTTTGAAAGTGGTCTATGAGAAAATAAAGTTTGGGAACGCCTGGCCCACATGATTGCGAAGAGGTGACATTCACGTTTAATGGGTATTATTAGTTAGGCATTTTTAAAAATTCGTGTACCCTATGAGCGTGAGTCGTTAAATAAAAATTAAGTCAGTGTCAGTTTTGTGACGAAAATTAAACATAAAAAGTATGTACAATTAAACTTGTTTCACATGTTAATAACGAGTATATGCATAGCGTTTATAAATTGAAAAGAAAAAGTTAATTTGTATACGAACTGTTAATTGTCGTTACAAAACGGAAACTGACTTAATTTTTATTTAACAACTCACGCTAATTGGGTACACGAATTTTTAAAAATACCCAGTTACATGTGTACAGAAAACAACTACCTACGTCATTATTTTGTAATATCACAATATTGACAAACTACACTAACATTTCGTAGGTACTGCAATAATTTATCCATCTACTTGTTTCAATATATGTATACGAAACGTAGGTACCTAGCCAATCATAAAATCGTCAAAAAATGGAGCTAGGCATGAGAATGTTGTCTTTGCAACTTTAAATATTTACTACATTTGATACTGCTGCCCTTATTCGAAACAAATAATTGTAACTCTGGGCGTATAGCGCAAGCCGTTTATAGACAGCACGAACTTGTACAATAATGGATTCAGTCTGCGGTATATTTAGACGCGAATGCAAAGCCTCCACAGGTATCTAATATTCGGATGCTGGACTCCGAAATAGAATCGACGATCAATCGGCGGTCGACGACCGCGACATCCGCCGCTATGTCACGTTTTTATTACACTTTTAAATGTCACACTACTTAAGCAATTCATTTTCGTTCACACTTTAAGTTAACTGTAAAATCACAGCTAATCAGCTAGTTATTATTTACAGTGTTAGGTACACGGGGTCTAGCCATTCCGGTGCGATTGTCTATGTAAGGACTACAAATATTTAAAATAGGTAAATGGTGTGATTCCTTCGCCCGCTGATATTGTCAATCGTGCCTCCATTGCACTCTCTAGTTACTAGAGTCTAGTAGATGGTTTCCTAAAACAGAACTATCCTGTCCTCCTCGGGTACTCAATCTATTTCCATGCCAAACATCAATTCGGCATCGGTTCAGAGGTTTAAACGTGAATTACAGTTACTTTAGCGTACACAATAGCTACGTATTAGTATTGATGTGCCGTCGCGATTCACGTCTAAAGCCCCAAGATAGTACGATCTATAATGGGAGTATCCATTGAGGAAACCGTCACTAGAAAAGCGATCACCCTTATTGACAAATGACGTTCAGTATAGTTGTGTACACGCGCGAGGCGCCTATATTTAGCAGCCGGACTGACGTGCACGTTTCACGGTAGCCGTGTTTACGACACTTCCGTTGAAAACTCTATAAATACCAACAGGTATTTGGTATGAAATTTGCAGTATAAAGCTGTGGGAACGATGGAGTGGATCGGAAATCGGCGTAATAAATCAGCCGTTAAGTTTGAGTGACGGAGAGGCCGCGCCGGACGCCGCGCTCGGTGATAGAGTGCCCTCAATTGTCCGCTCCATCTGATGGGGTTTGAAGTAATCATCTGTGACTTACAGCGCCAGCGCTCAATTAACTTGTTAGTAAAGATCTCATTTCGTTAAAACTACACGATGGTTAATGGTAGAAACAGCTACCTAAGTAAGTTACCTTCGAGCCTGATTGCTAAAGGTTTTTACCCACCGTGTCGGCTATCGGTGTCTGATGTTGATGTCAAATGTCACCACGTCGGCGAAAACGGTTCGCAATTAGGCTGCAGCAAAGTCAATTTACGGCGTTTTTATTGAAGCGTGCGTTTACATTCCCGATCAAGCCCCTATCAGAGGAAATGCATTTCAATTAGCGTACACCATTCATGCAGTTGATTGTTAATTTAGATAGTTTTACGTAGGAAGTATTCAGACATTCAATTGATGAACACCTCTATATCAGATCTGCCTCTAGGTATATATTGCAATAGAGTAGACTGCATAAAATGACAGCAGATAGGTACCCAACCTATTGGATCATATATTATATTCGAATATTCAGTCAATACTCGTTTTAGTTTTAGTATTTAGTTACAATGTTTCCTGTACCTACCCGGTACCCATTCCTGAGCCATAACCTATCTGGCTGGTGCCAACTGCTGAACTACCATATTATCACATTAAGTAACTTATATGACAGTAAAAAGCGAAATCACACGCCCACTGAACATCAATTTTATTAGGTGTTGCGAGGGAATGCCGGCAGCTATTGAGAACCTACTCACATCATAGCCCTAGTATAACTCGACCCAGCCTTTCGTAAGAACTATGCGTGACCAGAGACCAGAGTTCACTGGTTCTTGAGTTAATAATAGTGAATACTGGCTGGTTTTTGCCGATTGTTATCGTTCATGGAACACCGCCTGCGGTGTCGTATCTACTCGAAAAAGTAGGTGGAAGCTTTACATAGTAAGCGAGTCATGACAGTCATCAGAGTTGACGAAATGTGACACACGTGGTCATGAAGCGTGCCGGCAGCAGTGGGGGCGTGTCTCGACATATTACTTTCATCACTATTGTTTACTCTGTATTAGTGGGGCCCTGTGTGGGTGCATTCAAAATCTTCGTCTTATATTCCGTATTTTTTTCGATCTTTAAATGATAATAATTCGTCACTGAATATATTTACAGACACTGAGTCAGAGATATTAGAATAACAACTTGGTAGTATCCAATAATTTGTTAAAGAAATTTCAGAATGAACTACTAACATGCGCAATGAGTTGGGTGAACTTCATAGTTCACCTTTTGTCCCTGCTGAAAGACCAGCGCTCGCCAGTTAGATTGGCACTATGCTATTTATTCAACTTAAAATTATTACTTTTTCATTCATTTTTATTTTGTTTCTTTATTAGGCTGCACTGCCATAAAATACTTTAATCTTAAATTTTTCAATTATTATTCAACTTGCTTTCTTTGTATTTCTACTCAATGTAAGTTTTGCAAGTAAATTTTTTTCTGAGTGTTACAATTTTGATTCAAATTTAGTATGTGCGGACTATGTATTGTGTCTATACAATATTTAATCAAAGAAACAACATACGCATTACGTACATATGGTGATAAAGGCCTGTTTACACTTTTCTACCCATTCCCTTGAAATATGATATACCTATAGTGTTCAGAGTTTCGGTGGCAAATTTCACACAGTGGATAATAGAGTAGTTTTTAAGATTTGAATAAATAAATTATTCATTTACCTGAATGACTTAGTAAGATATTAATTAGGTAGGTACTCATAGATTTCAAGTAGGTACTTAAAACTATTGCAAGAGTAACATTTTGGTACTTGAGAGGCAGCAAAAGAAGTCGAGGAAGACTATTAAAAAGATGGGAAGATGACCTGCCAAAAGGATGGTTTAGCAGTGCACAAGATCGAGATCTCTGGCGCTCATTACAGGAGGCCTATGTCCAAGGGGACACCCTGAACCAGAAGATAGTTATTAATAATTAAACTTAGTTATTATGTTATTAAGTTTGGCGAATAAAGGCTATTTTTATTTATTTTGTTTATTTAAAACTATTTATTTTCATAAAACAATTACAGGAACACCCAAATGTTATGTCTTAAATGTTTTGGGTTGTTATATGTTATCTAGTCCTGTGTTATCATGGTATAAGTAGGTATTGCTCGCAAGATAATTTATAAGGAGTATTATGCAAAATGAATAATTTAATTGTTATTTGTTTAATCAAAAAAATAGTTAGGCGACTCCATTTACCTCTGTGAAATTTGCCACCGATCAATTGTTGAAGATATTAGCATGCACTAATACAAGTAGAGATATTTTCAACATCATCTGACCTAAGTATTAAAATATACTATTAATCTAAAATGCACATAAACTTATTGCTGGACTGGATTGCACTGCCCCCCTCAATATAGCAGTAAATAGAAGATTTAAGCAAACTTTGGAATTCCTAGGACTAGGATTTAAAAAGAAAACATAGTATGTTTATATTAAATACACTATCCGCTTAAATACACTATCAACAAAATAATCAACTTATGTCCTTGCAAGAGTGTAAAATGTCTGAAGCGGCTATAAATATTACAATGGATAACAGTAAGTGCTACTTATTCATCTAAATCTGTGAGTTCGACTTCAATTGCGTATGATTATGCCACATCTGATATGGTTTCTCTATTTATGAGGACGTAGTAAGTAGAAACAAGCGGACAATACTGAATCAAAACAAACATTGATGACATGGTAATGGTATGACGCGAGTTACTATTAATTTCCTGTAGTTCCCCTAAAATAGGTACCGTTTGAATGAAATAATTAAGGAATCTCAACACAAAGATGTCATGGACTGAGCTGATAAACAATCATTTCGTAAAATCATTTATTTATATTAATTTACTTACCACCTCCTGATCGGGTGACAGGGCCACCGCCATTTTTCTTTATGACAATTGACAAACAAGCTCAATGGCTGGTTGGAGTCTTCTCCGACACACATTCAAAATTTCAGACAGTACAAGCGAACAGAGAGCTACTTGCTACTTCAACTCGTTTCACAGCTTCAAACAACATCCACAGAACGCAGTGCAAAAGACAAAAGTCAGTTTGATTATGTACTACTACGTACACGTTAAGCAAACATGCAGCACGATCGGACGGCCTAAATTCTACGAATTACTAATGATTAAGATGTGTAGACTTGACTTATTCAAAAAGTTGATGTTTCATTCTAGCAAAGCTTCTTTACCAAATGCATAAAAGAGCCAATATATTTAAATGTAAAAACAGCTCTTGCTTTGGGATACGTGTAAAAAGTACTTAGTTTATCTATCAAGTCTATGATATGCGCCATGGACAATAGACATCGAACCGTCAATTGAATTGACACTGACACTACTGACAGCCACCGTAATTTTTTATAGGTTATGTTCAGTTCACTCAGTTCACTCTCATAATAACCCACAACCATTTTTGTGTACCATTATAATATGTTCTATCTGGTATATCGTTTCAGTTTTATTATAAAGCCGCAGTAGCAACGGTGAGACTTAGTAATTATACAGCGCAGTAAATTGCACTGCACTGAACACGTGAGAGATGTCCACCCGATGGTAATGTTTATTTTTGTACTTGATCACCAAAATATCATCAATTGTTATGCACTTCTTTTTCTCGCAGGTGATTCCTAAATCCTTTTGCAGGTACCCATTATATCAAAGAGGAAATCCTCAACTGAGAGTGTTTTTACCAAACTTTTGGATGAAACTTGTAAAGCCTCATTTAAAACAGCTACCTAATATAGTGCACTTCCAATGTTCTATGGAAATGACAAAACTGGACATCAAAAATTATCTGGAGAAAATTTACAATGTCCCAGTAACTGATGTTAGGACAAAGATCACAATGGGGAAGTTCAAAAGAGATGTTGGGAAAGGTTACATTGTAAAAGATGATGATATAAAATTTGCATACGTTACTATGGTAAGAATAATACGATCCTCTTATATGCATAACTTTTATATCTAAAACTATAATTGTTCAATATGAGCCCTAATAACGAGCCAAAATTAGTCAAATATATCTTCCGAGCATCCAAAATAGATTCAGGATTAATTCCTCCGGTACAGATACTAATGTTTTGCATTACGAATTGATGATGCTATATGACTGGTCCCATAAGTTGGTTGCAAAAAACTATGGTTATCTTTTTGTCCCTGCACTTGCGGCAAGAAAGGGTAACTAACTTCTCAACTGGGCTGGCAAAACAACCCAAAATCCAACTTAAGAGCACACCTCTTTGCAATGAGGATAATTGGAGCAATATTATGAATAATCATTTTGAAGACCACTTTAGCCTACTTCATAGTGACCCTGCCCACAAAGCTGGAGGTCCTGGGTTCAAATCCCGGCGAGGGCAGTCATTTGTGTGATGAATATGAATATTTGTTCCTGAGTCATTGATGTTTTCTATGTATGAAGTGTATAAGTATTTCTTTGTCTATACTAGTATATATATTGTTACCTTGTACAGTCACCACAACTCTATTTCTAGGGCCATAAGGATGTGTCAGATATAAGTGGTGGTGACCATGACCGTGGTACCCATAGTGCAAGCTTTTCTTAGTGAGACTAGTTCAATTTACGTTTGGTTATCCCTAAATATTTTTATGCAATACTTTTGTCAACAATACTCATATTCAAGTTGTTTTAAATTGTCATGGGTTGCTGCATTGTGTTGGGTTGCATTCCACTTCCTTGATTTTTCTGACATACAACTACACTACCCATGCACAAGTTACTTTTTATATCTCTTGATACATTCTGTTGTTGTATTTTCCAGCCAAAGAATATGAAATTTGAGTACCCAGACTTGTTCGTGGACCAGAAGGAAGCTGAAGACGAAGATGCCAAGTCCTTGGATGAAGCCAAGAACACCTTTAAAGGATATTTGGAACGGAACAAGGACCGATCTGATGTTCCAAGTTGGTTCTCTATATAAAATATCCACATTAGATACAAGATTAATTTATAAGATAGGTGTGTAAATAAATTAGAAAATGTAGCAAACTTTTGTTTTTCATTTAACAGGTGATTTAAAAGCTTATTAAATATTTTAAAACTAACAGCCCACACATTTTTGTATTTTACCTTATCTATACCATCATGCCATGAGGCAAGAGGAAAGCATGTGTTTTACCAATTTACATAAAAAAAATTGCTGCAATGTGACATGAACAAAAACCAAAAAAAAAAGATATTTGTTGATCAAAATGCTTTAATTATATCTAAGACACAAGTAAGGGCTCAACTACACAGATTACTTTGAATGTGTTCAGAAACTCAAGTGTTTTTATTATAAAAACTTTTTGGTTTTAGAATAATTTAATCCAAAGCAATCTGTGTAGTATAATCGTCAGATTATAACATAACCAGTCTATTCTCTCATATTCATTAACAACAAAACAAAAACTGAACATACTTGGAAGTATTTAAATTTTTACCCACTTAGATATCAAAGTAAGTGTTTAAAAATCACCTCTTATTCTTAATAGGCCCATCTGGTAAAGTAGTAAGTAAGTGTCAAATCTAGACTACTATTTTGTTTTCAAGGCTACTCTTACCTACTACATTAGAGAATAATAAAACATTAGAAATGTTAACATAGGGTAACAGTCATTAAACTTATTATGTATTAAACATATTATTATGTTAAATATTTATAAATTCAGTTTAAGCTTTAAGGTATTCATCCAGGAATACAGTGCAATGGCATCGCGGACACTCAGAGATGTCCAACAGGAAGGTAACCTGAAATCGCAAATAAATACATGTGATAACCAGTACCCATTAGAACCAATGGCCACTGGGACAGAGAGGTTCTCAAGTGGCGACTATGTGCCACAGCATGGGAAACCCCCAACTAAGTGGTCAGATGACCTGGTAAAGGTTGCGTTGCACATAGCAAAGGACACTTGGGCACTTTGTTGGGAGTAGCCTACGTCCAACAGTGGACATCTTTCGGCTGACATGAATGTGAGTTTCATAGTGTAATCCTTGCTAGACCTCAAGTGCCATAATATTTAAAGACATATGTATGACACTTCACTTGTATGACAGTACACATATGTTAATCCAAACACTGCCCGCATTTTTCACAAAACGCATGCAAACCCGCGGGATAAAATATAGCCTTCGTCCATCGAGAAAGTATATTTTATGCAAAGGTGACAGAATTTTAGAAATTGGTTGAAAGGTTCAGAAGATTACCCTCTTCCTATAAACTTAGATTTAAGCTACAATCATGGGTCAGTCACTAAAGAATCACTTACTCTTGGGTGTTGCTCGCATTTCAGTCGAATGCGACCGTTGCAGTAGTAGCCGCATGCTCGGCAAAACACGATGGTCTTATCCCTTTCACAAGAACAATTCTTTGAGTACACTTCGATAATGTCGGGCACACCACGCCCGACGCGACTTTCCACCTTGTAGACTTTCCCTGCGGCCGCCGCAGCCACCGGGGTAGCTTTCTTAGCAGTTTTAGTTTCCATAGTTGGTTTCCTATTAAAACAGAGTTTCGTAAACAAGCACCAACAGAGACATTTAAACACATAAGAAGTTCATAAAACTTACATGTATTCCTCAATTTGAACGACTGATCCTCTTAATTAGCACTAAAACTATGGTGAAATTGACTAATCTAAACTTTGGCGGGTAGAATAATAACAAGAAAGTCCTAGAAACACGAAACCAACCAATAAAAATTGAGACGTTTTTCGAATTCCGAACAAACTTTTGACATTATTATGCCGCGTTTATACGCTTGCGATGGCTTGGCGCGTGAGCAGGACGCAGCTATGCGTTAGAGGGAGAGGGCTATAATTCGATCTCATTCGTTTACATAGCTGCGTCCTGCTCACGCGCCAAGCCATCGCAAGCGTATAAACGCGGCATTATACTTGCCCCGCAGGCAGCAGACACCCAGCAAGGCTATCACAGGACGGCGCGCGAGCTATTTCAATTTTCTCACTCTATACCTTTCTTTCTAAGTTTTCTAATAAGAAAGAGACAGATAGTGCGAGTTCTAAACTTTTTCTTACAACTTTTTGATATTTTTTTGCACGAGCCGGCGCGGAGCTCGGCCGCAGCATATTATATAATCTGTGCTACCGCGATACGAAAACCATCGTCTTTCTTGTATTTACCTCACTACCTCCTTCTTTGTCACTCAAACTGGCAAGTGCGACAAAGACGGAGATACACAAGTTCTTTTTCGTTTCGCTGTAGTAGGCCCTCTGGAGAATATAATAGTAAAGCTGAAAACTTTGGTAGTAAAGTAGGTATATAATAAAATGCCGTAACTAACCCTTTCACTTAACCTCTGAAGTTTTGAATCAATTTATGAAAGCAGAACTTATAATAAAAAAAAGAAATACGTCACTCCGGGCGGTAAGTGAGATTTACCGCCCACGGGCGCAGCGGCAAATCACACTTCGCACCCAAGAGAAGACGCAAAATTGTGTACGCACCACGAGCGGTAATTCGTAAAGCCCCAGATCGAATATTTATTGCCCTCATGCACCTTCGGTTCGGGCCACCCACGAATTCGCCGCCTTACTTACAGGTACAGTCGGCATCATATTATGGTTAGTAGCAGCCAATTATTTAGTAGGCACTGTTGGAGTAATAAGGATGTGTTACGATTAACACATCCTTACTACTCCAGCAGTACCTAATAAATATTTGTTTCGATATATTTGGCTATTTTGGTTGCTACCAACTATATGACGCTGACTGCTGACTGTACGTAGTGTACTATTACCGTGTTCTTGTTACAATGTGTCATGCTGCATTGCGTGCCGCTAATAAGTCAGCGCGTCAGCAGTCGGTCTCATGTTGAAGCGATAAGCACCCTGTTAACTGTTACCGGGGATGTCATTGTTTAAACTTGTCATAAGTGCTTATGAAGCAGATGGCACAGTGATTCTTTTACGTTGCTTTATCAATGCATATAACGTTTAGTTAGTTTGTAATCAATGAGGAGTAAGCTATGCTTGTACTAGTAATGCGAACTTCCATCCGAAAATTTTGACTGTAATGCAAAACGATATAAGCCCATAGTTACACATGTACAGTCAGCTGCAGAGAAAAGGACCCCCCCTGCATACTAATTTTGTATGCAGGGGGGGGGGTCTTTTTCTCTGCAGCTGACTGTACATAAAGTACAATAGGGTGGTATTTTTATTGTACGAGACGTTTTGCTTGAAAGCACCCCCGAGCAGTAAACGTGTTGAGCATTGAGGCTTTAATATTTTTCTAGAAAGAGGATAATCTTCACGTTAATTTAACGTGGCAGATGGATTTACTCACCTAAGTATATTGGGTTATCCAATACATCATCATCATCATTATATTTAAGATTCAAAATCTTGTCGGTGGAGCAATTTCCATTCCTCTCTGTTCTCAGCTATTGTTTTGACCTCTTGATACGACGCGCCGTTTACTTTTTCTTTTATTTGGTCCATAAAAGATCTTCTTGGTCTCCCTCTCTTCCTCTTTCCCTCTATCTTCCCTTCTACTATGGTTTTCATAAAATCATCGTGTCGTAACAAGTGGCCCAACATCCTGCCTCTCCTGTTCTCAATGGTCTTCAACAACGTTCTTTTCTCTTTCACTCTCTCAAGCACCTCCTCATTCGTCTTCTTATCCTTCCAACTAATCCTCTCCATTCGCCTCCAGCACCACATTTCGAAGGCCTCCAATCGTTCTCTGTCACGCTGTGTCATTGTCCACGTTTCGCTTCCATACAACGCTATGCTCCAGATGTACACTTTTATAAGCCTCTTCCGAATATGGCCTGCTATTCTGGCTTTGAGCAGGCTCTTCTTGGCATTGAAAGCCTGCTTCGCCATGGCTATCCTCGCGATAATGTCTGGTGTACATCTGGATTTATTAGTGATTATGCTTCCCAGATATTTAAATTTGTCGACTTGCTCTATTGTCCTGTTATTTAAAGTGATTGGTCTATAATTTGAGTGCCTTTTTGAGGTTACTAGCATTTTTGTTTTATTAATGTTTATTTTAAGTCCAAAATCTTCAAAAATTGCATTCATATCTGTAACTAATTCTTCTAACTGATTTGATGACTCTGCAAAAGCCGCAATGTCATCAGCAAAACGAATAAATTGAATTTTTTTCCCATTGAAATGAACCCCCCCTTTTCCGGACTCTATTAATTTTCTAATGGCACACTCTATGAACACATTAAAGATAAGAGGCGAAAGTGGACAACCCTGCCGAACTCCTTGCCGTATCTTCGCCTTTCTAGCTTCTTCTCCTATTTCAATTAAAGTTCTTTGATTTCTGTAGAGTTCAAAAATAATTCTTCGGTCTCTATAATCTAATCCAGCTTCCTTCAAGATTGACATCATATTTTTCCAATTAATTTTGTCAAATGCTTTTTCTAAGTCTATAAATGCTATGTGTGTGTCCTGGTCTAAATCCATTCTTCTGTCAGTAATCATTCTTAAGGCTAATATTGCTTCTCTCGTCCCTTTGTTTTGTCTGAATCCATATTGGTCAGGTCCTAGATAGTTTTCAGTTAGCGGTCTAATTCTATTCTGTATAATTTTGAGTAATATTTTACTGGCTTGTGATATTAAACTTAGTGTTCTGTGTTCTTCACATTTTAAAGTGTTCGCCTTTTTAGGTAAAGTAACTATTTTAGAAGTGTAAAAATCAGTAGGGACGTGACCGATATTATACATTTTAGTAACTAATTCATAAATTTCATCTTTAAGTATATCACAGTTTGCGTATTTTATGAACTCTACGTAAATCTTGTCATTACCAGCAGCTTTTCCAGTTTGTAAACTAGAAAGGGCTTTTTCAAATTCACCTCTGATTATTTCTGGACCAGCATCATCTACTTCCACTAATTCTTCCTTTTCTATGTCGTTGCTAGCTAAGCCTTCACCGTCATATAACTTCTCCAAATATCTTTGCCACCGATCTGCAACATCCTTGCTATCTAGCAAAATGTTACCCTGTTCATCTAGGATAGCAGCACTTTTTGTCTGACTCTTTTTTCCTAATTGACGGATGATATGGTAAGCTTGATTCATATTCCCCTTCTTAATTAAGGATTCTATGCTATCGCATGTTTTAACTATTTCTTCTTCCCTGGCTTCTCTACACAATGTGGTTATTCTATTTGTCAACTGCTTATACTTATTCACACTTTCGATACTATTTTTATGTTTAAATTCTCGTCTTTCTATCATCAAGTCTATTATATCAGAACTAATCCATGCCTTTCGAGGTACTATCTTTTCCTTTCCTAGGCATTGTTCTGCAGTATTTATCATTACATCACGTATATTATTCCACCTTATTTCTAAGCTATGTTCATCAATAACGTCAATTTTATTATTCTTATATTGCACTAATTTATCACCTAATTTGTTACTATATTGCACTTTACCGTTACTATTTATATCCTTAAGCTTAGTGAGATCTATGGACTTTGGCTTGTTCTTTCTTTTATTTCTTCTCATTCCAAAACTGTGTGAGCTGCATAGTAAATTATGGTCCGTATTCAAGTCTGCTCCAGGCAATGTTTTGCAATTCTGAATAAGAGTTCTATGTTTATTTTTACATATAATGTAATCTATTTGATATCTACCAATATCGCCAGGCATTTTCCAGGTGTATAATCTCCGTTTTGGCTGTTGAAACATTGTGTTGCTAATGAATAGATTGTTTTCTTTACAGAACTGCACTACACAATCCAATACATACAACAATCAAAATGTGGCGTTGTTTCAACCAGACATATGGCATGATGGTTTATAGACAGGATTAAAACATAGGATACTTAGTTCTTATCCCGGGCCCACGCAGACGAAATCCCGGGCGGAAGCTAGTGTTAAATCCTAATCTGTCGGCGTTCGTCTAGTTGTACAGTGTAGAAGAACCCGGGATCTGGCCCGTCCCGCTAGCCGCTTCGGGTGAACTCTGCAACTTGACGGTTAGAAGTTCTCAAGCCAACCGAAGGCTTTAACACAGCTAGCCACTGATATCGTTGACAAGCTAACACGTACGGGAGCTTTCAGTTAGTACAACACTCAAAGAGGCGGGGTATTAGCATCCTGAATGGGTATGGTATTCAACCATCGATTTAAAATACCCTATTTTATTTATCCTAGGGTATTTTAAATCGATGTATTCAACGCAGCGGTTGTTGCTCGCATAATCCGATGCCGTTGCCTTCACGGGGGCGCCACCACGCCAAAACAAAAATAAAAAGTTAATCTGATACAACTTAATACCAAATTAATATTTGTTTTTTTTTAAGCAGTAACGCTGCTAAAGAAAATAATATTTTTTTAAATGAAAGGAAAAATTTAAATTGAATTTTTCCTTTCATAAAAAAAATTAATAACTTAATACCAGTTGATGGGAATATGATCTGATGCTGACTAAAAAAGTTCAAGGGAGAACTGTCCTATCTAATCGAGCGCAGTTCTGGACTCGGCCTAAATGCACTTGTGCGGCGACCCTAACACGTAAGTGACACGTAATTAATTATAATCAGCACTATTATTACATTTTTATCTCGTGTATCTCGCGCGTCTATCACAGGAAGTTGTTGTATTGTTTGTCAAAGGTTTCCGCCGCAGGAACATGCAACGTGGTCGTATAAAGATAGGGTCTAGCCTCATCGGACGCAAACAAGCAGTGACCAGTGAAGATGAAACACTCGTTTTGTTTGACGGTCTTTGCCCTGTGCCTTTGTCTGGCGATGGAGGCTGCACTTACTGGCGCCGCGCCCTCGCCTGCTGATGCTCAGATGTCTTTGAAGCGAGTAAGTAATTGCGATCGTAACATTATGTCAAGAAGAAAGCGAGGACATAGGGTTACCATCATTCAGTAATTGTCAGCAGTGGTGTGCTGGGACTGCTGGGGTGTGTGTGAAGGTATTGTTAGAGCCCCCGAGAAAGCGCTGTGTATTATATTCGTCTAATTGAACGAGAGAGCGAACTAAACCCAATTCTCTGCTTCATACATACATACATATTATAAACA
The DNA here is from genome assembly GCA_945867215.1 of Epinotia demarniana. Classification (NCBI taxonomy): domain Eukaryota; kingdom Metazoa; phylum Arthropoda; class Insecta; order Lepidoptera; family Tortricidae; genus Epinotia; species Epinotia demarniana. Next base: position 1,021,364 of record OX244273.1, on the reverse strand, counting down.
CGCCTTTATCCCTAAAAGGGGTAGGCAGAGCACATGAAACTTGTGTCCAGTGCCACTTTAGCATAAATGTGGCTTATAAAAGATCGACAAAATGTGATATCGCAGTGATGGGTTGCTAGCCCATCGCCCACAACACACTTCACAACCCTGTTCCCTCAACTGCTTCAACTTGGGCCAAAAAAAACGTGTCCAGCTGTTCTCCTCGACAGGTCGCATTTTCAAAAAAGGGATGGCAACGGGCCTGTGACACTTCTAGAGTTCCAGGCGTCCTTAGGCCCCCAGTTCTTGGGTTCAACTTTCGTTTGCCGCGCTATTTACGAGATCTGGTTATTAGGAAAGTAAAATGTGTAGGTACCTAACCTCGAACTAGCAATCGACCAGCTCGGCCGAGAGCCAAAAGAGAGGAAATTAAGGTTATCAGTGCCAAGTTTGAATTCTTCTTAGTACAGTCAGCCAAAAAATGGTCTGCTTTTGAACTCTAATACACAAATGATAGAGTCAAAAAGTGGTCGATGAATTTCTTGGCTGCCTCTACCAACAGAATGTTATGTTCATACTCCACTTTAACAGGTTGTCCGACAAATGCCGCCGCCACCGCCGCCTCCGGACAGTATGCCACCACCACCGATGCCACCAATGGCGCTGGCCATGGCAGAAGATCTCTCTGGTATGTACCAAAGTATTGCTGACATGCCAGGGGCCACCTGGCGCACCCGGCGAGAGGCGAAAGGAGGCGGAGCCATGCCGACGAGGAAAGGCTAATACTTTTGCTTAAATTTTGAATTTGAGCAGACAATCGAAGTTCGAACGACTCGACGACCATGCATGTTCCGATACTTATTATATTAAAGTTATTTTTGAGCAATTTATAGCGTGTGTTTAATTCACAAGGTCTTATTGTTGTATGTAGATACATAGTATGTTGTTTTGTTGTTTTGGTGAATGATAGGGAAGCCACTAGCCGAGCGGTTTAGCGTGCGACTCTCAATCAATAGAGGTCGCGGTTTCGAACCTCGGCTCTTACCACTGATGAGTCCACAAAAAAAACCTATGTACGAATCGGGCGTGCCGGGATTCCACGCAATAATGCGCAGCAGGGTGGCATCACTAATGCGGAGGGTTCGGGGTAGTACCAAGAGCATCCAGAAATCGCTTGTGGAACGGGTGGACTGCCCGATGATGCGGTATTGGGACGAGGTGCGGTCGGCGTGGGTATATAAACCAATCACGCCGACAAAACAGTAGAAAAATATATTTTTTTAGGGTACCTCCCCTACGTCTAAATTGGTGATGTATTTTTATAGTAGTATCGTTGGATAGCTTGTTCAAAAATATTATGGGTTTTCTAAAACTATTTTTCAACTCAGTTCTGCGGCGCGTTTGCCAGATAATGGGATTTAGATTTAAAGCCCTAATTTTTGTTCGAGACATGTGTCCCCCCCTCCCCTGCCGGCTAAATGGCTACTACTGCCCCAAGTAACACAGAAAGCATTTTATCACATGAATAGTAAACTTCTGTAGAACTTAAGGTCCGTATAAACTCTTATATAAGTTCACCGAGCATCTTGACGCTTTATATTGGCATTTGAAAACCATTATGGTGCTTTACACTGTATAACGGTTACATAATGGGATATCAAAATGCTTTTATAAAGCCTTTAGTTTTACTGCAGCATACGACAACGCAGTTGTACAGCTTTCAGCTGTTTTTAGTGCCATTGGATCTACAATAGCATTTTTAAGTAGTAAATAAATGCTTAATGCTATTTAATAGCATTAACATGAACCATTATGATGCCACGTAAATCCGCTATACAGCCTTCAGCTGTTTCTTATGCCTTAGGGTCTACTATAGCATTTTTAAGTAGTAGGATAATGCCTAATGCTGCTTAATGGCATAAACATTTACCATTATAATGCACCGTAAATCTGTTATACAGCTTTGAGCTGTTTTAAGTGCCATTAGCTGTGTAAACGCACTTTTAAGTTGTAAGTAAAAGCCTAGGACTGCTGAACAGCATAAACGTGAATCAATGTAATGCTTGCATTTTTAAAGATCAACCGAGTTCTGTTTTACAGCTAACAGCACTTTAATCAAATACACGTGAGTACGTGTAATGCTTAAAGCTGTATATTCATTTATTTTACAGTATTCGTAAAACGATGTGTCCGCAATATTGGGAAAAAGCACACGCGCAATAATATGCGCAGGAATAGTTATGTAATCAGAAAGCCTTTTTATTCATAGGCAAAAGGATTCAAACTGTACAAAAATACTGAAATGGGTTTTATTGTTTTGCTCAAGGATCCTCAAAATTGCGATCAAGTAATGGCACTATTTCAGTCCACATCAAGTCTAGTGGTATACCGGTGAACCCATACATAACTACTTTATAGACAATGGCACTACAGTGGTTCATCAAAAGTCTTCTCTCTGGCCCCTGGCTTAATAATCGTTCACATGTGAGTATTTCCACTGCTGGCGGCATTAATTAGCCTTTTTAAAGGCACACCGGGCTGCTATAGCCCGACACCATTTTGTTTAATAATATAACCAAAAAATATTACCATGAGGACCAATTTATAAAAGTAATATAAGTATAATAATGATATAACTTAATTTCATACTGCCCAACGAAAACTATTAGGTCAATAATGCAAAATTCGTTGTAAACTAGGAACAAAAAACATTTTTTGGTTATATCACAGATATCTTTATATAACATTTTATATCAAAACCACAAAATATCGAAGGCGCGTGAAAATATTGAATGAAACATATATAGACATTTACAGTAAACTACATTGCGCAGTAATATTTGAAGGCATGCAATTACTAAAGAGTTAAACACTTACCTACTATCATAAATTTTGCAAACACTCACTGCTGTCAGTTTTGAACACTCACGCATCCATATATTATATTATTGCGAGACAATTAATGTATTCGATCGATGTAATGTTGGCACTGATGTAGGGGTTGTTTAAGTTCTGTGAACATTTATAATTATTTTGGTACATTCTAATTCTACTCTAATGCTTTTGTAATGCATTTAGCATGTTCATTATCAATAATATTGCCGGCTTAATGCTTCTGTTATGTCATTGGCAACTTCATTGACCATAATAATGCTTGTTTAATGCGATGGACACTTTCTTTGACCACAATAATGCTTATATAATGCGCGTGTAATGCGATTAAACAACTATTGTGAACCTTTTTAGGATCTAAAGCAGTAAAATTTGTGCTCAAATAAGCACGTGAAAAAGTTCGTGGCAGGAGTAGGTACATACAATGAATTTAAAAGGAAAACTATCACAGCTAAGTAGACATAACTAGTTAACTGTTAAGAAATGCACTTAATTTCGTGTGCACATTTACATTGTCATTGGAATTTGAACCTTTTACGGTGGACGGTAGAGTTGCTTTTTCAATAGTCAATAGTGAATAGTGTTTATTTCGTAAACATATATAGGTACATCATCACATTCACAGCACGTTATCTTCAATAGAAAAAACCTTGTCCTCCAGGTGGCCGCTAACCGAAGGTGGTCGCGTAACCGGCGAAACGACCCTATTATACATTGGTGTGTTATAAAAATAATCATATTTACGAGGGTAAGCTATAATAAAAACCCCAAAAACCCCTTTTAAGTCCGCATTCTGTGACAGACGGGCAACTACGCAACCCTACCCTGCGCGTGGCCCGACACGCACTTGGCCGCTTTTTAACAGTGGCTAATGGCTAATATTCAGTTAAGAAAATCATAGTTATGAATGAAACCGGCCTAACCCAATGAGGTCCAATTTTCCCTCTGGGTTGGAAGAGAGGTCAGATGTCAGTAGCTTTCGAAAAACTACTGCCTACGCACTTTCTTCAGATTGGGTGCCAAAGTGGACTTGTTAACTACCGGGAAAACACTATTACAATGATTTCTTGGTAGCTAGTGGTAGATGGTTTTTTTGACTACTGACGAAATTATGGACTTTGGACGATTTCTCGGTAATTAAATCTTCTCCATTAGCGGACCCACCGTAGCTCAATTGGGAGAGCGATGGACGGATTCCAGAGGTTGTGGGTTCAAATTCCGCTCCTGGCGAATAAGCTTTTAATTTTCCACTATGATCGAAATTTGGAATTTCGTTAGCGGACATTTCTGCTTCATAAACATTTAATGTTAAAAATGCGGTAGCGCATTGTTACTAACGATTCTCAATGTAACTTGAGACGTTGGTGCCGTTTCAGAAGTTGTAATTAACTTCGCGGTAGATGTCGCTACGAGCCTCCCTAAGGTGTAAATACAATAGTGGAAGGGCTTGAAAGATTCGTCGCCATTAGCGGACTCACGGTAGCTCAATTGGGAGAGCGATGGACGGATTCCAGAGGTTGTGGGTTCAAATCCCGCTCGTGGCGAATAAGATTCAATTTTCCACTATGATCTAAAAAAAAATTAATCTTCTTCCTTGCTTTATCTCACCGTAGTGCCTAATATCCTTAATTCCTTTAATATAAAATGTAGAACGGAACCAACTTGGGATCAAGTGTGAATCGTTTCTAATATTTTGTAGCTACTGCGCGTCTCGTCACCGTGGGTTCCGTGGACCACACGTTGTGCCGTCGACGCGGCTAGAAAAATACTTATCGATGCGACTTAAAATTCTTAAGTACTACAAATATGAAAATAAAGTTGATTAGCTTAAAACAAATATTGCTATTTACTCTATTACATATTAATCTTACTATACCTATGCATAAAAAAGCTTGTAGTAATTATACATACACCTTTAGTTTTATAAGAACATTTAATTTTTAATTCCGTCATAACCTCGCAGCTAGTTTTCCTTTTAAATTCACTATATTATTAATTATTATACGTGTACGACTTTTTGGGGACATTTTTTCTGTTAGAAAAAGAATTGGGTTGTGTCGGAGATACAACCGTTAATTAAGTTTAAGTGGATACTTCTTTGTTGACTATGGAACCCTAATAAAAAACCGGCCAAGTGCGAATCTGACTCGCGTACCGAGGGTTCCGTGCTGAGCAAATTACTTAAAAAATCGTCACTAGGTAAAACGACCTCTGTCGGTACCTACCTATATAATTTAAAGGTGGTGTTTATAGATGCCGTCAAACTTCTTGAACACGCGGGACGAAGTGGGGGGGCAGCTCGCAGGTACAATTCGCCTTTGCGCAGGCAAGGTCAAGTGTTCAAGAAGTTTGACGGCATCTGTATCATCCATAGTTCGGTAATCGTGAACCAAGTTTAATGTATAAGTACAGATAAATTGGTATATATGGCAACATTGACTGACGTAGCTCATTTGCGATACATTGAAAATGGCGGTCATTTCAGCATTATTTTCATGTGCACCGCATTAACTAAATAACATTTTATGCTTAACAACTAATGTCAAATAAAGAAGGATTAAAACAATATATATTCCGGATGTCACGTGATACATTGTGAACTGTACCCCTTTACAAGAACGCGAGCAAAGAAATATCCACATCCACTTTAAAAATATCGCACAATAATCGACTATTTGGCGAAATAAAATCCCTTAGGGTAATCGGACCCTAAAGGATTTTATTCACCCAGCATATGTTCATTACCTATTAAAATCATAATATTTTGAACGCTCCTTAGTAATTTCTTTTTTTTTTTTTTTTTTAATTCGTCCATTCGGACAGGCTAAGACCATGGGCCATACTGCCTAAAAAAGCTTAGTAATTTCAAAAGTGACAGTGACAAACCTGCAAATGTCAAATGGAGTAAAGATAATCTACAACCGAAAATTTGTACTCAGCTTTTATTGTAATTTAACTTCATAAACATCCTGAATCTTAACTATGTCAATAAACAGGTTATCCAGATTACCAACAGCGTTGAGTAAAGTGGGTGATAAAGTAAGATTTCCTGATAAATTTAAAGGAACTATTATTGAAAAATGGGCAGACTATTGGAAGAATCTGTTCATCGATTATCGTCAAATGCTCCAGGACCTACGCACGGATATGCAGAATGACCCTAAGAAAGCTTTAAAATGGACAGCAGGGCTGACAACAGTGTATGCTTTATCTCAGAACAACCCGAGTGAATTGGATTTCAAAGACAATTTAAGGAAAACTCACAACGAGATTACCCTGGTCAGTGAAGACTGCCTGAATCCAAAATCCTACGCACACTTACGATACCTTGAAACGGCCTATAACCAAGGCACTATTAATTACAAGAGTTTGGGCATTGCATCAATTATGTACACCTCTGAAATAAGTGAGTCCTGTGATATGTACAAGGCTCACTGCTCTTATGTGCAGCCATCAATTTTCAGCTTTCCTTCTCGGATAGTGGATGTTGGGTTCATGGGCACATGGTGGAATATTTATATTAAGATGACCAACTATGATGTGAACTTTTGAAATGACTTGTTTAGATGTGTTGCAATATATATTAGGAAATTGTTCAATGTTTGAATAAAACTAGTACTGCCAGACAATAATGTTTATATTTAATTTCTTACTGATAAATTAATGTATAAAAACTAAGAACTTTTCACAAATTATCTCATGCAATGAGCTTTATCCTAAAATGCAAAAACAAATCATTTCTATAACATTTCAAAGTAAAAAGTAAAATAGTAACATGAGACGAGCTAGTGATATAAAAAAAATCAAGTTCATGCTAGTACCCGACATTATTAAAACAATAAATAAGCAGGTAACTCAACAAAAATGTTGTAAAAAACAATGCCTCTGTTCTAACATGAGGATTAATGTGTTTGTCACAAAACAATTCCTCATCCTAATGAGCCACAACATAAAACAAATTATATTTTGTGTTTACAGCCTTTAAGAAACAACCATAGGCAGAATGAATTTAATAAATGATAATCCAATCAGAATCAACAAAAAGTTTTCTTCTTATGAAATCATACAAATGTATTCACCGCTTAGTGAATATTTTTTTATATTCAAAAATAAATATAGTATATAAATTACAGCACTGATTGATCTCACTGATCCACAACAAAATTACCACTCTCTCAAGAAAAATAAAATCATCATTGATTGCTATCTATTAAGATCTTAAAAACGAAAAATATATTAACATAAAAATTCCTGAAAAAGGAGTCTAAACTTAAAACAGCACATCTAAATTAAGAAATAAACATCACACTTTAATGCTACAATTAAGAGAAAACTGACTGTTCTTTACCAATTAAAAAGTAATCCAAAATTATGAAATCAAATAAAATACTAAGAATTTCATTTCCAATAATAATAATTGGAAACAATATGAGGTTTAGACCCTTGTTACTATTTATAGCTATAACTTGGCATATATAAAAATCTATGAGTAGTGATAACCATTCTTGAGAATACCCATTTTTATTACAAAATGTCTCAATCAATAGCAAATACAAAGAATTCTCGAGAATGGCCGGACACCTATTCGTGAGGGAGGAGGGGTAGTAATTCTATTAAATATACAATTAGGTCTTCACTAAACAAAATTTACCTGCTAAAACATTAGATTTTCACTATGCTGCTATTACAAGGGAACTCAAAAATGAAATAGTATTCTATCACAATTGTTTCAGACTTTACTTAACATATGTTCCATAAATATTTTGACCCCGGCATGTACATAAACAATAATGACTACGAGGGCGCCGGGAGGCTCGCACAACGACAAAAGCTTCATCCATCACAGGTAAAATATTGTTAACTAAAATTTTCACCAACACTCTACAGCAGAGTACATATAAAAAACAAACCGTTTTCTGTTAACATCGCAATTAAAAATAGATATGATTTTCTATCATCTAAATATACATGGAAATAAAAATAAAAACAATCACAGATTGACTTCTGAGGTCTCCTTATCCATCGGGAACCTATATAACCAAGGGCTGCATATCTAGTATTATTATGCAATTTCTGATTGTGTATAAATAAAGAATAAGCGTACATCATCAATTGTAATATATGCATTCCGTGGCGTGGGGCCGCGGGGAGCCGTAGGTTGCCGCGGACGCGCGGGGGCCGGGGCCGGGGCCGGAGCCGGGGCCGTTACATGAGCTGCAGGTCCTGCGCGTGCAGGCCGTACGCGTACACCGCGTCGTCGTAGTCGAGATCGTCGTCCATAAACATTTCTTCGTCTGCACATACAAATAAATTCACTTTTACAATTATATTTAGTGAAAGTAGGGCACAGCGGAATTTAATCTCGCTTAATTTGGGACTGTCCAACTGAGGAAGTACCTTTATTTGTTTCTAGCTGCCAAGACGGCTACTCGTGGTCAAACGGCGTCAGTGTTACATCATATCAGCCGAAAGACGTCCACTGCTGGACATAAGGTTCCCTCAAAGAGTGCCACAATTTCCGGTCTCTCATCCAGCGGACTCTCACGACCTTTACCAGTCGACCTTGTGGAGGGTCTAATTGTATTTGACATTGGTACTAACCATTCCTAAATTACCCTTTTCTTGGCAAATAACAAAAGAAAGGTGAGTTTGAGCCTCGTTTGCGCCTTGTAGAGCTACAAAAACTGTCTGTTACAAAAATACAAAAAAATACATCAAAAACTGTATCATATAAGATACAAAGTAAAGAAAAGGGTTAAGTCCGTCATTTCCTGCTACCCATAGGTTGTCTCGAAGCAATTGCTTTATAGCGATAAGACAGCCTGTTGCTAACTATTATATTGGCTTAAATTTATACCTACTACTCGATTTTTTTTCTTAAACACCAGTATCAAAGAGGCTGGATTCTGCCGGATGCGGGATATCATTAATTAGCCACTTTGTCACTTAGTTTATCTCCAATAATTGACAACAAATTAGAAAAATTTAAGTGGCCATTATTTTGTTTTCAGCAGTATACAGTGTGTATATTTAATATTACCACAAATTGTAACCAGAGGTTGGTGTTAAGGCTAAGAACCGATATTGCATTTTTTTTTCTTAACACCGTCTTTATTTTTTCCATATAAAATAATTCAGCATGCAATGGATCACTAAATACAATACAAATACAAATTATTTATTCTGCAAATACTACAAGGGCACTTTTACATGTCAAATGGTAATTTACAATAAAATAATAATATTACAATAAAAGAATAATAATCTAACACAGTAATAATTTAAAATTTGCACATTAAGGACTGATATAACAACACACTAAATGTCACAATGTTAATGAAAACAAAACAAAATATGACCATCACATTCTATAAGTATAAGGTCTGGTGCATCAACAGAAAGTTAATGATATTAATTCAGTATTCCAGAGATGTATAAGGTCTCTGAGCGTCCAAATACAATTAATAATTATTCAAATGTTCGTTGAGATGTATACGGTCTCTAAGCGTCAAAAAAAAAAAAAAAAGGAATATTAATGTAATATTTTCAGTAATGTAATGTGTCAATAACAATAAAACGTGTCAAGATCGGAATAATGTCTCTCGTCAATACGATAATAATAAAATAACACTATTATATAAGTATTTAGGTACTATGCCCTTGCAAGCATGAACAGTTCACGATCACGAGTATGACGCATATCTCAGCCATCGCCTCCCTCAACCATATGTTAGGGAAGGTGGCGACCCGATCAACGACGCCACCGTAAGCAAAGCCCTTTAAGCGAGCATGACATATTCAAGCCACCGGACAGTGTTAAAAACAAAGATTAATAAGCGACTTGCTCGGCGAGAAACAGCATTACGTGCTCTCTTCTTACATATAATGGAACAATTATTTCAGGTAGGTACTTATAATATGTATTTAGGTATATTCCTTATAGAATTAGCCTACTACTGGCTTAAAGGCATTTTTGTCGTTTAAGAAATCGTTGACAGTATAATACGCCTTGCTTAGCAAATTACTTTTAACATGAGACTTAAATTGACTTAACGGTAAATTAACAATTTCGGTGGGTATTTTATTGTAAAAACGTATGCAGTTCCCCACGAACGACGTGCTAACCTTGCGAAGACGACTGGCCTTCACTGCGATCTTGTTTTTACTTCTGGTGTTGTAGTCGTGGATATCGCTGTTGAGTTTGAACTCGTGAAGGGTTTTCCGCACATACATGATATTCTCAAGAATGTATTGGCATGCTACAGTATGAATGCTTGCCTCCTTAAATTTGTCCCTGAGAGATTCTCGAGCTTTTAGTTCGTATATGGAGCGTACAGCACGTTTCTGTAGCACGAATATGGTCTGGATATCAGCTGCTTTCCCCCACAACAGGATTCCGTAGGACATAACACTGTGGAAGTAACTGTAATACACCAGCTGTCTTATGCGTCTTACTGCATAGGCTGCCGAACGTAAGTTTTTCGGCTAGGGCGGTGATATGCGCATGCCATTGTAGTTTTGAGTCCAAGGTGATACCTAAAAATACTGTTCTATCTTCAATTTCCAGTTCATCACCCTTTAATTTGATCATGGTATTGTTTACCTGCTTGACATTAGGTAAAGTGAATCTGATACACTTTGTTTTCTTGGAATTTAGCAGTAAATTATTTGCTGTAAACTATTCCACAACAGTCTTGAGCGCATCATTAATACCATCGAAGTTTTCCTCTTTCCTGTCTACCTTGAATATAAGCGACGTGTCGTCTGCGAATAACATTATATCATGTTTATCTTGCAACACATTTGGTAGGTCACTGATGTAAATCAGAAACAGATGACTACTCGTTGTGTTCTCACGATGTCACCAGATCAAGAGCACCGGTTTTAATCCCACAATGTTTCAACTTTCTGATTAAGTTCTCGTGATCAACGCAATCAAATGCCTTTGATAAATCACAGAACACTCCAATAGCATCTTGAGCCTCTTCCCAGGCATCAAAAATATGTTTAATTAGTACCACACCGGCATCAGTGGTAGAGCGACCCTTAGTGAATCCGAACTGGTTGGTATTGAGCAGTTTATTGCAACTAAAGTGGGACATAAGCTGATGGAGAATAAGCTTCTCAAAAACTTTGCTTAGTGCCGGTAGTATTGATATTGGCCTGAAGTTGGTAGGGTCAGTTTTCGTTCCTGATTTAAACAACGGAATAATTTTACTGTGTTTCATGAGGTCAGGAAATACTCCAGTATCAATACATTTATTGAAAATATCAGCTAAGAAAGGTGCAATTGATTCTACAATGGAATGTAATACTTTGACTGAAAGGCCCCAAAGAAAAAAACAATTTAAACGCTTTTATAAGAATAAGTGGGGTCACTTGAGTAAATCTAAAGATCTGTACATTCCGTTACATTTGCTTTCAATAACGATTCAGCGACATCTGGTGATGAGTTTAAAGACTTCGTGGTCTCAGCGGGTACGTTAGAAAAAAACCGCTCAAAATGATCCGCTACTTCATGGTCAGAACTTACTAAAGTATCATCAATTCGTAGGTTGTATTGCGGATCTCTCATCTTGCGTTTCCCAGTTTCAGTGTTGATAACTTGCCATACAGTTTTAACCTTATCAATGGAGTTCTGAATCTTTCTTGACACGTAATCGGCTTTAGCGGCGACACACATTAACTTAAAAGATTTCGAGTAGTTCTTAACATACTCTAGAAATTCCGGCCTCTTATCATTAGTTCTCGAATCGTACATGTCGTAGAGACGGCGTCTTTTCTCGTGAATATCCGGAGTAGCCCAGTCGCTAAATTTAGTCTTGACCTGGCTTTGAATTTTCCTTAAATTAAAACAGGCATCAAATTCCATTTTGATACAGTTAAACAAATGAGCACACAAACTTTTAGGACTTTCCTGTGTAAATGGAAGATAACGTAATCATTTCACAATATTACGATTGAATAAATCTAATCTCTTTTCGGAAATAGGTCTGCACATGGTGTCTCGTGGAACTTCGTCCATTTTCCCGCTGAAGGAGGACTACTTTGTCTTACTGACGTAACGTCACAATAAATTGTCACATGTTACCCTATTCTTCCGTGTGTCATCATGTCACAGTGTACGTAATACATTGCCGCTTGATAAAATTTCAAAAATGAATTACGCTTTGGTAGTTAAGACTATTTTTTTTTCTTGCAATATCGATTCATAGCCCTAACACGTACCTCTGGTTAGAATTTGTGGTAATATTAAATATACACACAGTATATTGCGTTTGTTTGTTTTGGTGCCATAAAGCATATGATAATAATTATTTTATTATAGTCCTCGCGCTTGAGTCAGTCCTCGCCTGCTTGCGCGCTATAACGGACGAACGGGCGTCATGCGGGAGGGGAGGCGAGGACTGAGTGAAGGGGTCGGACTATATTTGGTTAGTGACTGACCGGAGCCAAGGAAGTCGTCAAAGTTCTCGTGGTCGTAGGGGTCCAGTAGCGAGTCGTCCGAGCTGTCCTCGAAGATGCGGTCCACGAAGTCCGGCCGCAGGTGCGGGTTGCTCAGGTCCTCGGTGCTCACCATCAGGAGCTTGTGCGTTGGGTAACTCTGCGAACACAATAGTACATTACGTACCTAGGGCGGTGAATTCGTGAATGCCCCAGTTCGCAGGTGTTTGTGCCCGGAACCGAATTACCGCCCGTGGTAAGTACAAAATTTGTCGTCTTCGCCTGGCCACAATGCTAGTTTTCCCGTAGGCGCAGCGTGCAGTATAACACGCATTATTATTATTATTTTTCATCATTTAATTAAGAGATTGGCCTGGCATTATGGCCAGGTGGTACGTAAAGTACTTAATCAGTTGAGTCCAATGATGGAACAATTAAATATTTAAATATGTATAACTTAACTAAATTTTTATTTTCTCTTTTCCTTGTCTACATAAACATAAAATTCGTGCAAAGGTACTCATTTATTAATTTTACTGTATATTGTCTAAATGACTATTCGTTTCTTTTTCTTGTTATATCCCTGTAAAATAAATGCCTGTAGTAGTAGTAACTTTAGTTTATAGGTTTAACCTACGGAAAAATATTCAAATTCAAATTCAAATTCAAATTATTTATTCTGCAAATAGGCCACAAGGGCACTTTTACATGTCAAACGGTAATTTACAATAAAAATAATAATCTTACAATAAAAGAATAATAATCTTACACAATAATAATTTAAAATTTGCACATTAAGGACTGATATAACAACACACTAAATGTCACAAAGTTAATGAAAACAAAACAAAATATGACCATTACATTCGATTAGGATAAGGTCTGTGCATTAACAGAAAGTTAATGATATTAATTCAGTATTCCAGAGATGTATAAGGTCTCTGAGCGTCCAAGTACAATTAATAATTATTCAATGTTCGTAGAGATGTATACGGTCTCTAAGCGTCCAAACAAAACAATAAAAAAAGGAATATTAATGTAATATTGTCAGTGATGTACATGGTCAATAACAATAAAACGTGTCAAGATCGGAATGATGTCTCTCGTCAATACAATAATAATAAAATAACACTAGTATTTAAGAAGTTAGGTACTATGCCCTTGCAAGCATGAACAGTCCGGACTCCACAAACAGCACCCGATCACGAGTATGACGCATATCTCAGCCATCGCCTCCCTCAACCATATGTTAGGGAAGGTGGCGACCCGATCAACGACGCCACCGTAAGCAAAGCCCTTTAAGCGAGCATGACATATTCAAGCCACCGGACAGTGTTAAGAACAAAGATTAATAAGCGACTTGCTCGGCGAGAAACAGCATTACGTGCTCTCTTCTTACATAAAATGGAACAATTATTTCAGGTAGGTACTTATAATGTGTATTTAGGTATATTCCTAATAGAATTAGCCTACTACTGGCTTAAAGGCATTTTTGTCGTTTAAGAAATCGTTGACAGTATAATACGCCTTGCTTAGCAAATTACTTTTAACATGAGACTTAAATTGACTGAACGGTAAATTAACAATTTCGGGGGGTATTTTATTATAAAAACGTATGCAGTTCCCCACGAACGACGTGCTAACCTTGCGGAGACGACTGGCCTTCACTGCGATCTTGTTTTTACTTCTGGTGTTGAAGTCGTGGATATCGCTGTTGAGTTTGAACTCGTGAAGGTTTTTCCGCACATACATGATATTCTCAAGAATGTATTGGCATGCTACAGTAAGAATGTTTGCCTCCTTAAATTTGTCCCTGAGAGATTCTCGAGCTTTTAGTTCGTATATGGATCGCACAGCGCGTTTCTGTAGCACGAATATGGTCTGGATATCAGCTGCTTTCCCCCACAACAGGATTCCGTAGGACATAACACTGTGGAAGTAACTGTAGTACACCAGCCTGGCGGTCTCAACGTTTGTTAACTGTCTTATGCGTCTTACTGCATAGGCTGCCGAACTAAGTTTTCCGGCTAGGGCGGTGATATGTGCATGCCATTGTAGTTTTGAGTCCAAGTTGATACCTAAAAACACTGTTCTATCTTCAATTTCCAGTTCATCACCCTTTAATTTGATCTTGGTATTGTTTACCTGCTTGACATTAGGTAAAGTGAATCTGATACACTTTGTTTTCTTGGAATTTAGCAGTAAATTATTTGCTGTAAACCATTTCACAACAGTGTTGAGTGCATCATTAATATCATCGAAGTTTTCCTCTTTCCTGTCTACCTTGAAGATAAGCGACGTGTCGTCTGCGAATAACACTATATCATATTTATTTTGCAACATATTTGGTAGGTCATTGATGTAAATCAGAAACAAAAACGGACCCAGAATCGAGCCTTGGGGAACACCAAGAGCAACAGTTGTCCCTGCTGATTGGGTTCCATTGATGACTACTCGTTGTGTTCTCTCCGAGAGATACGATGTCACAAGATCAAGAGCACCGTTTTTAATTCCATAATGTTTCAACTTTCTGATTAAGTTCTCGTGATCAACGCAATCAAATGCCTTTGATAAATCACAGAACACTCCAATAGCATCTTGAGCCTCTTCCCAGGCATCAAAAATATGTTTAATTAGTACCACACCGGCATCGGTGGTAGAGCGACCCTTAGTGAATCCGAACTGATTGGTATTGAGCAGTTTATTGCAACTAAAGTGGGACATAAGCTGATGGAGAATAAGCTTCTCAAAAACTTTGCTTAATAAGATCCGTGCAAAAGATACTTAATATCTCTTTACTTAAAAGTGGAAACTGTTTTGGCTGCTGTGCAAACTGTATGTTTAAATATTATGTATTAGATTAAGCTTGAGGTGTGAGGAGTACAGCAAGATGACTCCATTCATTAATGTAACGGATACGGACGTTTCACGCACGAGTGCACTTGTTTTATATAATGAATAACTATCCTATTCCGATCCTATTTCCTAGCATCTCAGAACCTGATACTATGTCTCACATTACCAAATCCAATAAACAAGTAACCTCATTTCAGTAACCTTCATTGTTAGAGTATGCCCATATAAACCCACGTATTTCCTAATAAAGCAATCATTCTATATCCCAGACTCGTCGTATTATTTACTCCTCTACGTACAACATCTCAAATTGTTTGTGCTATGGGCTATTAAATGCTATGTTTTGTTGTTTAGTTAAATAATATGTTACTACCTGTGAGTTCCTTTAATTGGCTTTCTGTTGCCTGGTAAAATTTGTTATAGTTTATGTCTTAGCTGTTGGATCTCCAAATAAATAAAATAAATAAATAACCGCTAAAATGCTCCGGTTTTTGTCTGGCCTTTTCTGACACTTTTTTTATAAAATTAATAACGCTATCGGAGTGTGGCCGCCGCCGCCGATACCAGCTCCTCCGACACGTCCGGCTCCTGTACTACAGTATAGTAGGTGGTACCTCCGCCATGGCGGCGGTGCCTCCCATGCGCAGCATGAGCGGGCGCGGCGCGCGAGCCAGCGTGGCCGCCGCCGCCGACACCAGCTCCTCCGCCACGTCCGGCTCCTGTACTACAGTATAGTAGGTGGTACCTCCGCCATGGCGGCGGTGCCTCCCATGCGCAGCGTGAGCGGGCGCGGCGCGCGAGCCAGCGTGGCCGCCGCCGCCGACACCAGCTCCTCCGACACGTCCGGCTCCTGTACTACAGTATAGTAGGTGGTACCTCCGCCATGGCGGCGGTGCCTCCCATGCGCAGCGTGAGCGGGCGCGGCGCGCGAGCCAGCGTGGCCGCCGCCGCCGACACCAGCTCCTCCGACACGTCCGGCTCCTGTACTACAGTATAGTAGGTGGTACCTCCGCCATGGCGGCGGTGCCTCCCATGCGCAGCGTGAGCGGGCGCGGCGCGCGAGCCAGCGTGGCCGCCGCCGCCGACACCAGCTCCTCCGCCACGTCCGGCTCCTGTACTACAGTATAGTAGGTGGTACCTCCGCCATGGCGGCGGTGCCTCCCATGCGCAGCGTGAGCGGGCGCGGCGCGCGAGCCAGCGTGGCCGCCGCCGCCGACACCAGCTCCTCCGCCACGTCCGGCTCCTGTACTACAGTATAGTAGGTGGTACCTCCGCCATGGCGGCGGTGCCTCCCATGCGCAGCGTGAGCGGGCGCAGCGCGCGAGCCAGCGTGGCCGCCGCCGCCGACACCAGCTCCTCCGCCACGTCCGGCTCCTGTACTACAGTATAGTAGGTGGTACCTCCGCCATGGCGGCGGTGCCTCCCATGCGCAGCGTGAGCGGGCGCGGCGCGCGAGCCAGCGTGGCCGCCGCCGCCGACACCAGCTCCTCCGCCACGTCCGGCTCCTGTACTACAGTATAGTAGGTGGTACCTCCGCCATGGCGGCGGTGCCTCCCATGCGCAGCGTGAGCGGGCGCAGCGCGCGAGCCAGCGTGGCCGCCGCCGCCGACACCAGCTCCTCCGCCACGTCCGGCTCCTGTACTACAGTATAGTAGGTGGTACCTCCGCCATGGCGGCGGTGCCTCCCATGCGCAGCGTGAGCGGGCGCGGCGCGCGAGCCAGCGTGGCCGCCGCCGCCGACACCAGCTCCTCCGCCACGTCCGGCTCCTGTACTACAGTATAGTAGGTGGTACCTCCGCCATGGCGGCGGTGCCTCCCATGCGCAGCGTGAGCGGGCGCGGCGCGCGAGCCAGCGTGGCCGCCGCCGCCGACACCAGCTCCTCCGCCACGTCCGGCTCCTGTACTACAGTATAGTAGGTGGTACCTCCGCCATGGCGGCGGTGCCTCCCATGCGCAGCGTGAGCGGGCGCGGCGCGCGAGCCAGCGTGGCCGCCGCCGCCGACACCAGCTCCTCCGCCACGTCCGGCTCCTGTACTACAGTATAGTAGGTGGTACCTCCGCCATGGCGGCGGTGCCTCCCATGCGCAGCGTGAGCGGGCGCGGCGCGCGAGCCAGCGTGGCCGCCGCCGCCGACACCAGCTCCTCCGCCACGTCCGGCTCCTGTACTACAGTATAGTAGGTGGTACCTCCGCCATGGCGGCGGTGCCTCCCATGCGCAGCGTGAGCGGGCGCGGCGCGCGAGCCAGCGTGGCCGCCGCCGCCGACACCAGCTCCTCCGCCACGTCCGGCTCCTGTACTACAGTATAGTAGGTGGTACCTCAGCCATGGCGGCGGTGCCTCCCATGCGCAGCGTGAGCGGGCGCGGCGCGCGAGCCAGCGTGGCCGCCGCCGCCGACACCAGCTCCTCCGCCACGTCCGGCTCCTGTACTACAGTATAGTAGGTGGTACCTCAGCCATGGCGGCGGTGCCTCCCATGCGCAGCGTGAGCGGGCGCGGCGCGCGAGCCAGCGTGGCCGCCGCCGCCGACACCAGCTCCTCCGCCACGTCCGGCTCCTGTACTACAGTATAGTAGGTGGTACCTCAGCCATGGCGGCGGTGCCTCCCATGCGCAGCGTGAGCGGGCGCGGCGCGCGAGCCAGCGTGGCCGCCGCCGCCGACACCAGCTCCTCCGCCACGTCCGGCTCCTGTACTACAGTATAGTAGGTGGTACCTCAGCCATGGCGGCGGTGCCTCCCATGCGCAGCGTGAGCGGGCGCGGCGCGCGAGCCAGCGTGGCCGCCGCCGCCGACACCAGCTCCTCCGCCACGTCCGGCTCCTGTACTACAGTATAGTAGGTGGTACCTCAGCCATGGCGGCGGTGCCTCCCATGCGCAGCGTGAGCGGGCGCGGCGCGCGAGCCAGCGTGGCCGCCGCCGCCGACACCAGCTCCTCCGCCACGTCCGGCTCCTGTACTACAGTATAGTAGGTGGTACCTCAGCCATGGCGGCGGTGCCTCCCATGCGCAGCGTGAGCGGGCGCGGCGCGCGAGCCAGCGTGGCCGCCGCCGCCGACACCAGCTCCTCCGCCACGTCCGGCTCCTGTACTACAGTATAGTAGGTGGTACCTCAGCCATGGCGGCGGTGCCTCCCATGCGCAGCGTGAGCGGGCGCGGCGCGCGAGCCAGCGTGGCCGCCGCCGCCGACACCAGCTCCTCCGCCACGTCCGGCTCCTGTACTACAGTATAGTAGGTGGTACCTCAGCCATGGCGGCGGTGCCTCCCATGCGCAGCGTGAGCGGGCGCGGCGCGCGAGCCAGCGTGGCCGCCGCCGCCGACACCAGCTCCTCCGCCACGTCCGGCTCCTGTACTACAGTATAGTAGGTGGTACCTCAGCCATGGCGGCGGTGCCTCCCATGCGTAGCGTGAGCGGGCGCGGCGCGCGAGCCAGCGTGGCCGCCGCCGCCGACACCAGCTCCTCCGCCACGTCCGGCTCCTGTACTACAGTATAGTAGGTGGTACCTCAGCCATGGCGGCGGTGCCTCCCATGCGCAGCGTGAGCGGGCGCGGCGCGCGAGCCAGCGTGGCCGCCGCCGCCGACACCAGCTCCTCCGCCACGTCCGGCTCCTGTACTACAGTATAGTAGGTGGTACCTCAGCCATGGCGGCGGTGCCTCCCATGCGCAGCGTGAGCGGGCGCGGCGCGCGAGCCAGCGTGGCCGCCGCCGCCGACACCAGCTCCTCCGCCACGTCCGGCTCCTGTACTACAGTATAGTAGGTGGTACCTCAGCCATGGCGGCGGTGCCTCCCATGCGCAGC
Organism: Epinotia demarniana; assembly: GCA_945867215.1. NCBI lineage: Eukaryota > Metazoa > Arthropoda > Insecta > Lepidoptera > Tortricidae > Epinotia > Epinotia demarniana. Next base: position 1,002,401 of record OX244273.1, on the reverse strand, counting down.
GTGAGCGGGCGCGGCGCGCGAGCCAGCGTGGCCGCCGCCGCCGACACCAGCTCCTCCGCCACGTCCGGCTCCTGTACTACAGTATAGTAGGTGGTACCTCAGCCATGGCGGCGGTGCCTCCCATGCGCAGCGTGAGCGGGCGCGGCGCGCGAGCCAGCGTGGCCGCCGCCGCCGACACCAGCTCCTCCGCCACGTCCGGCTCCTGTACTACAGTATAGTAGGTGGTACCTCAGCCATGGCGGCGGTGCCTCCCATGCGCAGCGTGAGCGGGCGCGGCGCGCGAGCCAGCGTGGCCGCCGCCGCCGACACCAGCTCCTCCGCCACGTCCGGCTCCTGTACTACAGTATAGTAGGTGGTACCTCAGCCATGGCGGCGGTGCCTCCCATGCGCAGCGTGAGCGGGCGCGGCGCGCGAGCCAGCGTGGCCGCCGCCGCCGACACCAGCTCCTCCGCCACGTCCGGCTCCTGTACTACAGTATAGTAGGTGGTACCTCAGCCATGGCGGCGGTGCCTCCCATGCGCAGCGTGAGCGGGCGCGGCGCGCGAGCCAGCGTGGCCGCCGCCGCCGACACCAGCTCCTCCGCCACGTCCGGCTCCTGTACTACAGTATAGTAGGTGGTACCTCAGCCATGGCGGCGGTGCCTCCCATGCGCAGCGTGAGCGGGCGCGGCGCGCGAGCCAGCGTGGCCGCCGCCGCCGACACCAGCTCCTCCGCCACGTCCGGCTCCTGTACTACAGCATAGTAGGTGGTACCTCAGCCATGGCGGCGGTGCCTCCCATGCGCAGCGTGAGCGGGCGCGGCGCGCGAGCCAGCGTGGCCGCCGCCGCCGACACCAGCTCCTCCGCCACGTCCGGCTCCTGTACTACAGTATAGTAGGTGGTACCTCAGCCATGGCGGCGGTGCCTCCCATGCGCAGCGTGAGCGGGCGCGGCGCGCGAGCCAGCGTGGCCGCCGCCGCCGACACCAGCTCCTCCGCCACGTCCGGCTCCTGTACTACAGTATAGTAGGTGGTACCTCAGCCATGGCGGCGGTGCCTCCCATGCGCAGCGTGAGCGGGCGCGGCGCGCGAGCCAGCGTGGCCGCCGCCGCCGACACCAGCTCCTCCGCCACGTCCGGCTCCTGTACTACAGTATAGTAGGTGGTACCTCAGCCATGGCGGCGGTGCCTCCCATGCGCAGCGTGAGCGGGCGCGGCGCGCGAGCCAGCGTGGCCGCCGCCGCCGACACCAGCTCCTCCGCCACGTCCGGCTCCTGTACTACAGTATAGTAGGTGGTACCTCAGCCATGGCGGCGGTGCCTCCCATGCGCAGCGTGAGCGGGCGCGGCGCGCGAGCCAGCGTGGCCGCCGCCGCCGACACCAGCTCCTCCGCCACGTCCGGCTCCTGTACTACAGTATAGTAGGTGGTACCTCAGCCATGGCGGCGGTGCCTCCCATGCGCAGCGTGAGCGGGCGCGGCGCGCGAGCCAGCGTGGCCGCCGCCGCCGACACCAGCTCCTCCGCCACGTCCGGCTCCTGTACTACAGTATAGTAGGTGGTACCTCAGCCATGGCGGCGGTGCCTCCCATGCGCAGCGTGAGCGGGCGCGGCGCGCGAGCCAGCGTGGCCGCCGCCGCCGACACCAGCTCCTCCGCCACGTCCGGCTCCTGTACTACAGTATAGTAGGTGGTACCTCAGCCATGGCGGCGGTGCCTCCCATGCGCAGCGTGAGCGGGCGCGGCGCGCGAGCCAGCGTGGCCGCCGCCGCCGACACCAGCTCCTCCGCCACGTCCGGCTCCTGTACTACAGTATAGTAGGTGGTACCTCAGCCATGGCGGCGGTGCCTCCCATGCGTAGCGTGAGCGGGCGCGGCGCGCGAGCCAGCGTGGCCGCCGCCGCCGACACCAGCTCCTCCGCCACGTCCGGCTCCTGTACTACAGTATAGTAGGTGGTACCTCAGCCATGGCGGCGGTGCCTCCCATGCGCAGCGTGAGCGGGCGCGGCGCGCGAGCCAGCGTGGCCGCCGCCGCCGACACCAGCTCCTCCGCCACGTCCGGCTCCTGTACTACAGTATAGTAGGTGGTACCTCAGCCATGGCGGCGGTGCCTCCCATGCGCAGCGTGAGCGGGCGCGGCGCGCGAGCCAGCGTGGCCGCCGCCGCCGACACCAGCTCCTCCGCCACGTCCGGCTCCTGTACTACAGTATAGTAGGTGGTACCTCAGCCATGGCGGCGGTGCCTCCCATGCGCAGCGTGAGCGGGCGCGGCGCGCGAGCCAGCGTGGCCGCCGCCGCCGACACCAGCTCCTCCGCCACGTCCGGCTCCTGTACTACAGTATAGTAGGTGGTACCTCAGCCATGGCGGCGGTGCCTCCCATGCGCAGCGTGAGCGGGCGCGGCGCGCGAGCCAGCGTGGCCGCCGCCGCCGACACCAGCTCCTCCGCCACGTCCGGCTCCTGTACTACAGTATAGTAGGTGGTACCTCAGCCATGGCGGCGGTGCCTCCCATGCGCAGCGTGAGCGGGCGCGGCGCGCGAGCCAGCGTGGCCGCCGCCGCCGACACCAGCTCCTCCGCCACGTCCGGCTCCTGTACTACAGTATAGTAGGTGGTACCTCAGCCATGGCGGCGGTGCCTCCCATGCGCAGCGTGAGCGGGCGCGGCGCGCGAGCCAGCGTGGCCGCCGCCGCCGACACCAGCTCCTCCGCCACGTCCGGCTCCTGTACTACAGTATAGTAGGTGGTACCTCAGCCATGGCGGCGGTGCCTCCCATGCGCAGCGTGAGCGGGCGCGGCGCGCGAGCCAGCGTGGCCGCCGCCGCCGACACCAGCTCCTCCGCCACGTCCGGCTCCTGTACTACAGTATAGTAGGTGGTACCTCAGCCATGGCGGCGGTGCCTCCCATGCGCAGCGTGAGCGGGCGCGGCGCGCGAGCCAGCGTGGCCGCCGCCGCCGACACCAGCTCCTCCGCCACGTCCGGCTCCTGTACTACAGTATAGTAGGTGGTACCTCAGCCATGGCGGCGGTGCCTCCCATGCGCAGCGTGAGCGGGCGCGGCGCGCGAGCCAGCGTGGCCGCCGCCGCCGACACCAGCTCCTCCGCCACGTCCGGCTCCTGTACTACAGTATAGTAGGTGGTACCTCAGCCATGGCGGCGGTGCCTCCCATGCGCAGCGTGAGCGGGCGCGGCGCGCGAGCCAGCGTGGCCGCCGCCGCCGACACCAGCTCCTCCGCCACGTCCGGCTCCTGTACTACAGTATAGTAGGTGGTACCTCAGCCATGGCGGCGGTGCCTCCCATGCGCAGCGTGAGCGGGCGCGGCGCGCGAGCCAGCGTGGCCGCCGCCGCCGACACCAGCTCCTCCGCCACGTCCGGCTCCTGTACTACAGTATAGTAGGTGGTACCTCAGCCATGGCGGCGGTGCCTCCCATGCGCAGCGTGAGCGGGCGCGGCGCGCGAGCCAGCGTGGCCGCCGCCGCCGACACCAGCTCCTCCGCCACGTCCGGCTCCTGTACTACAGTATAGTAGGTGGTACCTCAGCCATGGCGGCGGTGCCTCCCATGCGCAGCGTGAGCGGGCGCGGCGCGCGAGCCAGCGTGGCCGCCGCCGCCGACACCAGCTCCTCCGCCACGTCCGGCTCCTGTACTACAGTATAGTAGGTGGTACCTCAGCCATGGCGGCGGTGCCTCCCATGCGCAGCGTGAGCGGGCGCGGCGCGCGAGCCAGCGTGGCCGCCGCCGCCGACACCAGCTCCTCCGCCACGTCCGGCTCCTGTACTACAGTATAGTAGGTGGTACCTCAGCCATGGCGGCGGTGCCTCCCATGCGCAGCGTGAGCGGGCGCGGCGCGCGAGCCAGCGTGGCCGCCGCCGCCGACACCAGCTCCTCCGCCACGTCCGGCTCCTGTACTACAGTATAGTAGGTGGTACCTCAGCCATGGCGGCGGTGCCTCCCATGCGCAGCGTGAGCGGGCGCGGCGCGCGAGCCAGCGTGGCCGCCGCCGCCGACACCAGCTCCTCCGCCACGTCCGGCTCCTGTACTACAGTATAGTAGGTGGTACCTCAGCCATGGCGGCGGTGCCTCCCATGCGCAGCGTGAGCGGGCGCGGCGCGCGAGCCAGCGTGGCCGCCGCCGCCGACACCAGCTCCTCCGCCACGTCCGGCTCCTGTACTACAGTATAGTAGGTGGTACCTCAGCCATGGCGGCGGTGCCTCCCATGCGCAGCGTGAGCGGGCGCGGCGCGCGAGCCAGCGTGGCCGCCGCCGCCGACACCAGCTCCTCCGACACGCTGTCGCAGCCGCACACGTCCAGCTCCTGCGCACACCAAACAAACACAAGGGTGAATCTAATGTCTCTTTAAGGCTTAAATAATACAAGGCTCTCACAGTGGCGCGGCCTGCGGTGGCGGACAAAAGTAGATTTGATTTAAAGCTGTAGTGTGTGTGGTTTAAATGCACCAAATGAAGTGTTTTGTTGACATATCTAAATAAATCTCACGGTATCTATTGGCGGGATGTTAAACATTCAAGCTCGGCCGCAGTCCGTCAGCAGCGCGAGGTCCGACCAGTCGAGGACAGACTGACCTGGAGCTGCACACAGCTGTCTAGCACGGCGGCGAAGGGCGCGGCGGTGAGCGCGGCGTTGCCCCGCGCGACGAGCGCCGCGAGCCGCGCGCACCGCGCCGCCGCCGCCGCGCCCATGTCCGTCAGCAGCGCGAGGTACGACACGTCGAGGCGCCGCAGCGACACGCACGACCGGCAGATCGTAAGTACGCCTTCGTCGCTCACGCCTGCACGATTACACGGGTTAATAGTTCAGGAAATATCAACTGTGCTCAAGTAGTAATGATGTTCACCTTAAATATTAAGTAACGAGTTTAGTGAGTTTCGGTTGTCCTCTGACGACATAGCCTGGGGCCACCCGAGAGACCATTCTGTACACAGGTGGTTTTGTCACATTCGCCTTTCGTTAGTTTATCTTTCGTCTGTTTCGTTTGTCTCATTCGCTATTCGTGACTTCTTTATTTAATCATACACATTTGGCCTGTCACGTTATTAATCGCATTCACTATTAACCATCTTTCGCCAAATTTGTATAATATATTCAAATGATCTCATGAATAGTGAATGCTGAAATCTAGCAAGAAGCACCTAAGGTTAACTGAATACTTATATACTCGTAGTCCTCCTCATCGAATTCGACGCTTAGGCGCACGTCTACAGATTCGCAATTATGCAGATTCTCAAGTTTACATATTCCCGATTCTACAGATTCTCATGTTTACATATTCCCAATTTTACAGATTCTCAAGTTTACAGATTCCCTTCTACAGATTCTCATGTTTACAGATTCTCATGTTAACATATTCCCAATTTGTCAGATTCCCAAGGTTAAAGATCCCCTATCCAACAGATTCTCATATAGTTTCCAGAGTCTACAGATTCTCATGTTTACATATTCTCAATTTTACAGATTCTCATGTTTACAGATTCCCAATTCCACAGGTTCTCATGTTTACATATTCCCAATTCTAAGGCAGGTCCGTGTAGGTACGACGACGAGCGAAACGAGGAGGAGTGTTATGTGTACTGCGACCGAACCGATTTTTCGGGTTCCGTAGTCAACAACAACAGGGTTCCCTTATAGTTTCGCCATGTCCGTTCGTCTGTCCGTAGGAATTTATGTGTAGGTACTAAAGTTGAAATTATTATTTATTATCTGAAGTGCATGTAACCAGTAGAATTCGGATTCTGTAGAATTGGAAATCTGCAGAATTCAGAATCTGTAATATTGGAAATGTGCAGAATTGGGAATCTGTAGTATTGGGAATCTGTAGAATTGGAAAGCTGTGGAATTGGGAATATATACAGAAGGGAATCTATAACGGAAATCTGTAGAATTAGGAACAATTCGATTTCGATGACTGCGCCCTAGCAATTTGATCTGTATAGAATTGGAAATCTGCAGAATTCAGAATCTGTAATATTGGAAATCTGCAGAATTGGGAATCTGTAGTATTGGGAATCTGTAGAAATGGAAAGCTGTGGAATTGGGAATCTATACAGAAGGGAATCTATAATGGAAATCTGTAGAGTTAGGAACAATTCGATTTCGACGACGGCGACCCTAGCAATTTGATCTGTATAGCGGATTTGCCTTATTGTGAGCTCTGATGTGCCTGGCTACTAATTGAATACCTGGGCGTAAACGCGGCCTAAAATCCCTGAATAAGGAGATTTCCGACCGGCTGGGATACTACTTTGTCCTTAGGTACGTTTTACTAGATTGTGTGACGGTCTACATTTTGAAGGATTGTGTATAACGCAGCCTGCCGCAAAGTTTACAAACGAATTAGCCCTTTTACTTATCAATTGAAACTTAGTTACTACGCAACTTTTATGATACAGGTTTCAGCAACCGAGAGAGAGTATTGATTCTTTCACGGAATAAATCTTTTACCGACAAACGTTTCGTCGAATGAATGGTCCCCCAAATTTTCATTTCATCGAAAATTTGTTTTTTCAGGAACAGTAAACTTTTCAGGATCGCTATAAACAAACCTTCACTAACTTAATGGGTTTTACACAATTACCTTAACACTTTCGCAACCAGGCAAAATTCCGAACAATACCCCAGAAACCGGGCACTTTGGCGTCGCGTGAGGGCCCATAGCTCGTGCCCGACTCTCGGGTATGCCGGCATCTGAGTAAAGTTTACGAGTGCCCGAGAGTCGGGTACGCGGTGTCCAATGTGTTAAAGCTTTAATGTTTGTTTTTTTTAAGCAGTAACGCTGCTAAAGAAAATTATATATTTTTAAATGAAAGGAAAAATTGAAAAATGTAATGCTCCGAGCCGGATTCGAACCGGCGACCACAGGCATTCATGGCCCGTCGCTACTAACCAACTGAGCTATCGGAACAATCTGGTTCGGGCACCAAATCCTTCAATCAGTTCCTAACGCCATAGCGTTCAAGAGTTACTCCACATTGACATTCGCGTAGCACATATATGTTTTGATAAATCAGACATGAAGTGAGCAACATAAAAGGCTAAAGGTCACAGCTCATTAGAGCCACACCGGCGCCCGACCCGCACCGCCTTGCCTCGAAAATGTACTAACTACGGAGTTGATGCAGTGAGAGCATGCCCGTACAAATCCATATAAAGAATACTAACCGCTCGAGGCGAGGCGGTGCGGATCGGGCGCCGGGTGGCTCTAATGAGCTGTGACCTATATTTACAACAACGCGTCCATACAACGGTGAAATGATCCATAGATTGTGATACATTGAAGCCCCCGCTATAACACATACACAGATCGTCTAGCGAGCCCGATAGTGATTTGCTTAGTATACAAGGAGCCTTAACACACGGCGACTTATAGCAACGCGCTAAGCTATACTAGCTTGTGTATGGAAACGGGCTTTTCCGAGGAAGTACTACTGATTTCTCCCACACAGCGAACAAACGGGAAAATACCAGTACAGTGCGGACTGGCGAAAACGTTGTCTTATCTGTTTCCGGTGCGGACAATTGGGAAAAAAATTGTCAGTAGCAGCGAAGAGGTTTGAACAGGGCATTGGCAATGCAAACGTACTAATATTTAAGGTTGAATAAACCATTCATTCATTCATTCATTCAACAGTACACTCACTATGACGAGCAACGACGGTACACACACCATCGTGGATGGGCTCTCTCGCGACTGTGTCGGTGCGAAAGTCGCAGCGTGCTAAGTCTCTGTTATAGTTGCTATCAATTTGAAGACTTTAGTTTGAAGCATTAAATTTTTGCTTTGGTTATTGTTTAGGACTGTTTAGATTTTAGATGGTATATACATGGCTAAGAAGAAGGTGGTCTTTTTTTGAGGATAGAGCAAGAGGGACTTGGGTGTTTAATAGGTACCTTCCTTGGAATTGCGATCCATCCACGCGCCCCAGATCACTTCGTTCGTGGGTCCAGAGGCAAGCCCCAGGAAAAAACCCATTTTATTATTTACATAACAGTCATATTTAGTGAATAATTTAGTAAAGTTATTTTAGTAAATCATTTAGTAAACGGGAAAAGATGCATGCCATTTTCTATTTTACTCGTGTAAAGTTGGTGCAATCATTGGTTCGGAGATAGGGTTTTAGAAGCAGTTCTCACGCAAGAATATGGCGTTGTAAACGTCAGTTAGCAGAGACAGTATGAAAATGCAGCAACATCATAATATTACATGCCAGCCAGCTTGTATAGTACGATTACTGAATTATATAAATGAAATAAAAAAAAATACGTAACATCGAATAGTTCAGAGAATACCTAGATTTGAATCTTGGGTTAAATATATGTTTTAAACGAAAGATAGTCAACTGACCGGAGCATGTTGGCAAAACTTTCAATGTACGTAAAGTGATTTCAAGACTCTAGAAAGAGGCATTGTGTTTTGATGTTGGTTCCACAATCAAGCAATGCAATGATAAAGAAATACAATTTAGAGCGACTGTAATGATGATTTTAAATAATTAACGAGCCTCTAATCTAAATAAAAGAACATACTCGCAAAATGCACAAGACATGCCCAGTAGCTCATTTTCGTAATTTCTGTATTCATTATCTTTTTTGGTAAATAGCCAAATACAGTGGGATAAATATAATAGCTACTGCAAGGTTAGCACATCTAACACCGCGACTAGATACGAGAAAACCCACCCTCCTCTTTGTTACCGGTAGAGTGCGAGTGGCATACAGGCATCGCGCGCGACTAGCTACTGCAGGCTTACTCGAGGAGGGTACATGTTCTCATCTCGTGTCGCGTCGCGGCGAGTTGTGCTGGCCCCACAGGTGTCGCCGAGACCCATACAGCTCGGGTTGACAGCGCTGTGCTCGCCTTGAGTCAGACGAAGTTATACGTAGTCAAAGGGAGCCATATACATACAGGTTGTATCGACAATGGACTGTGGACCCGTCGAGGCCAGATTGTACACAAAATGTCAACAAAAACAATCAATGTTAAAAAAAACATAAACAAATGCATATTTGTAATCGAATATGCCCTTGTTATATTCTGGCGTTACTCTGTATGCTCGGACTGTGCGCTTGAGATGGGAATGAGAATAACAAAATGATGTATAAACGTACCTGGCTGCGGATTGACCTTTCTTGAATTACAACTAGATATATTCAGGGACTCCAGCTTGGTGCACGTCTGGGCGATCTGCTTCAAAATAGCGTTCGTTATGTAGATGTTCCTGCTCAAATTCAGCACTTTCAGCTCCGTCATCTTGGACAGGGATTCGCAGAAGTCTATGTTGACTTGCGGGGTGGAACAGACGTCCATGGACGTGTACTCGCTGAGGGACAGTTCCTCGAGCTTGGGCAGCTTGCTGAGTATGAGCGGGATGATTTTCCACATGGTGACGGGGCAGACGTCGAGCCTGAGGGTCCGAAGGTTGGGTAGCGTGTCGATGGCAGCACTCAGCACGGTGCCCTGCAGGCTGTAGCAGTTGTAGAAGGAGAGGGTGTGCAGCTTGGGCGGGTTGGAGCCCGTGAGGAAGAGCCCCGTCACGTGGGTGTTGTTGGCGACCGTGACACTTTCTATGCTCGCTTCGCTTTTCACTATTCGTACTAAACTCGAGTCGGATAGCTAGAACAAAAACTGAATAGTAAATATTGTGGAACTTAAGGAGCATAATTTATTGTGTTCGGAGACCAAATAGTGTTTTCTTCATTTTGATTTTGATTAAGAATATCTGTGTCATTCAGCTTGTATAGTGTAATGGATAACAGACATTATTTTTCAAAACTTACCTTGTTGCAAGAGACGAAGGACAGAGCTTTTAAGTTTTTGCACCCATAAATAAGTGGATTCCAGTTTTTGGTGTACATTCCGACAACCTGTAACGAAAGAAAAATGGAATTACTAAAACACCGACCTCCACGCAGCTGGTAAAACTGAGCTCATTTCTGTATCACGTAAAACTCACAGTCTTTTAATCGTGCTATCCTGCTTTGCGAGCACTTTCTGAACGCTAAACTAGAACAGTGTCTGATGGAAAGTGCCTTATGATAGCGAGATTTGGTGAACGGACCCGTATTCTCGAAAATCGTTCACCAAACACTGATGTGCAGCCGGTTAGATGTTGGTAGCAATCCGGAGGGACCCTACAACCAGCAGGAGCCCGGCTCTGCAGCACGCGCCGCAGCACCGCCGTCGTCAGCGTCACCGTGCCGTGCTGCCACCAGGACGTCTTGTATAGGCAAGCAGGTAGCAACTGAGCAGTATAGACTAGAGACCTTGAGCTCCTCCAGGTTGGGGCAGAACTTGCCGACGGTGTGCGCGGTGCGGTCGTTGAGCGCCGACCAGTGGTGGTTGATGTGCAGGCGCGCCAGCGCGGGGCCCAGGCGCTGCAGCACGCGCCGCAGCACCGCCGTCGTCAGCGTCACCGTGCCGTGCTGCCACCAGGACGTCTTAAACTTGCGGATACCTGACAGCGAAGGCCCAATTTAATGTCATACAGATATTCCGCGTGATTATCTTAGATATCTAAAGGGTAGGGGTAAATTAAATTGTTCCAAATTCTACAGATTTCCATTACAGATTCCCTTCTCTCCAGATTCCCAATTCCACAGCTTCCCAATTCTACAGATTCCCAAATCTACAGATTTCAGATTCTACAGATTCCGAATTCTACTGGTTACATGCACTTCAGATAATAATTTCAACTTCAGTACCTACACATAAATTCCTACGGACAGATGGACGGACATAGCGAAACTGTAAGTTGTTGACCACGGAACCCCAAAAATCGGTTCTGGCGCTTCGCCGACCGCTGCCGCGGCACGCTCGGCTCGCGGGCTAGGATCGCAGTACACACACACCTAACACTCCTCCTCGCTTCGCTCGTCGTCGTACCTACACGAGCCGTCGTGCCTTAGAATTGAGAATATGCAAACTTGAGGATCTGTAGAATTGGGAATCTGTAAACATGAGAATCTGTAGAATTGGGAATCGGTAAACATGAGAATCTGTAAAATCGGGAATCTGTAGAATTGGGAATCTGTAAACATGAGAATCTGTAGAAATTGGGAATCTGTAAACATGAGAATCTGAAGAATTGGGAATCTGTAAACATGAGAATCTGTAGAATTGGGAATCTGTAGACGTGGGCCGAACCTGGAGAGCAAGAGAATCCGTGAGAAAACTCTTTAAAGAAATGAGCATTTTACATGTCTTCCCAATACTACAAATATTGCTTATCTCAATATGAACATAGGTAGATTAATTCTGTAAAAAATCTGATAGCCATCATTTTAATACATGAAATAAAAATAAATTTGCAACCAAAAAGTTTCGCGTTCGTAAAGTATACAAGTCTTTTTCGGGTCGAATGTATTCATTTTTTTTAAAAAAAAACCTAATGAGGGTATAACCGAACAAGCATGGTCAAACTGCCCTTAGCGAAAAAATAATTTTCCTAATATATGTATCGCTTTTAAATATTAAACCTCAAATGATTATAGTTTTTGAGAGAATAACATAAAAAGGAATACCATTTTTTTAGCCATATTCATATTCAGTTTCACTAATTTTAAGTAGGTTAAGTTAACTATCAGTGTAATAAGCTTTTTTTGGGAAAAAAATACTGACTGTTGAGTGTGTTTCGTGACGTTTTCAGCAACGCTGGTGGAATTTTGAGTGCCATTACGGCCTACTTGCAGAATAAAAAATCATTTATTATAATTTAGAAGTTATAAATTGGTATGCAGTAGGCATCAGCAGACTATATAAATATCATTTTCTTTTTGACTAAAAATCGTCAACACAAATTGATTCATCCCAAAAAGTTAGACCACTGTAAGTAGGCAGTCAAACATACATAATACATATTGACAAATTAACTCTTCTGTCTTTTATTCATCTAAATATGTATTATCGCACATAATGTCACCATGCAAGTAAATAAATACAATAAAATAAATACAGCACCTCTAACCAAAAAAACTTTCAATAAAATTCAATACTTGTTGTATTTCCCAACATTTCTAACATTGTACAATTTATTCGCTCCCGTGTTTAATGTTGTAGTAGCATTCAATTAATTTATTAGTTGGTTAACTATTTAATTACACTTAGAGATGTGCTCCTACCTGATTTAAACCCCTTGATTGGTACTAAAAATACAATAAATACTGCCAGTGGTACTATATGGATGTCAGACCTGGGCTCTTACTAAAGAGATAATTAATAAGCTGAAAGTCTTCCAAAAATCCCTAGAGAGGAGTATGCTCGGTTTAAGACTGAGAGATAGAGTAAGAAGCAGCCGAATAAGAGATAAAACGAAACTAAAATGTGTGGCAGAGGAAGCATGCAGAATAAAGTGGAGATGTGTGTGTGCCGGTCACAAGATGGCCGATGGAGTGAGCGTGTGCTCCACTGGTGGCCACGCGAGGATAAGCGCCCAAGGGGCCGCCCACGCCGCAGATGGTGTGATGATATCACTCAAATGACAGGGCCAATCTGGCCTAGACTAGCCGCGGATAGAACTGGATGGCATATGGTGAAGGAGGCCTTCGTCCAACAATGGGCAACCCAATAAACTTAACTATAAGATTAAATAAAAATAACTATATTTGTAATGTAATAAATATAGGATTAAAAGACTTATTATTTTTATTATAATTGATTGGTACTCAAAATGCACACGGGTAATGTAGATTTTTTATTACAATTGGCAGTCAAGAAATATATACTGGCACTCTTTTCAACGACGAATAAGGTTGACCAATGTTCAGGTGACTGTATCAGGTACTGACCGTCGATGTGGTCCCGGATCATGGTCTGCCAGCGCTTGCTCACACGCTCCGACCGGATCAGGTCTATGATGGGCACAAACGTGAGCACGTGGGCCATGCAATCCCTGTTCAGTACATCTAGTATGGTGTAGGACTTCTCTGCGTTGTCATTCCCTTCTGCATTCTGGAACAAGAAAAATAAAGCCTAGTTGGTACTGACCCTGCCTACGAGAGCAGATCTTAGTTAGACCATTTTAAAATGTGTATTTCACTGGGTTTCCAGAGGTTCATAGTCACGTGAACATTGTGAACTTACTGTTTCTGCGTTATTCTCAGCTGGTGAACTGTTGCCTTCACCACTATCAGAGGAAGGTTCTGGAGCAGCTTGGCCTGTAACAAACAATTTATACTATTTAACAGGCTGATCCACACGGACCACCGACGCCGGCTCACCCTAACGTGCGCGCTCAGTGTAGATGTGGCTCAGAGCCACAGCTCGCCTGAGCCGAGCGCGCCGCAGCCTATGTGGACGGTTGTTTTGTTCGACCACACGCCTTACCCAGCGTTGTCGGCTTTTTGACCGAGATCCGGGCCGGACATACGAAAGCCTTTTTGCCCTATAAATACCGAACTCAGTCACAAAATCTGAGAGAATCTGTTGTGACATGCGACCTACAAAAGGGACAGCAGGACATACGAAAGCTTAATAATCATAATCATAATAATCATAATCATTTATTTGCGTAAAAAAGGGTTATAACATAATTGTTGGTGTAAAATATACATGTTCTTGGTTCCACCTTTCTTGCTGTCCGTGCGGCATGCAAATTTTTATAACTCACTTAACCTACTTAAATTTAATTTTGCTCAGTTTGAGTCAGAGCAGCATTAACATTACATTACAGTAATAGAATAATGAATTCATCAGATTATTATTATTAAGGAATTCATTAACCGAATAAAATGTCGTTGATGTTAACAATTGCAATAGGGCATTCTTAAATTTACGATATGGCATTTCCTTTATATAATTTGGTAATTTATTAAATATAGTGACACACATCGAGTAGCAATTTTTTTTAAATGTGGTAGTTCTTAGCTTTTTGTTAAGGACAAGTCTGCTAGGGTTTCTAGTATTTCTCGGGAATACTTCTTCGGCTGTCGTGAATCTCTCTATATTTAATTTTACAAACTTGCACACTTCAAATATGTAAAGGCTAGGTAGTGGAAGGATCTTTAATTTAAGAAAAAGTGGCTTGCAAGAAGTTAGTGGGTATACTCCACATATAGCGCGGATGCACTTTTTTTGGCAAATAAAAGCCTTTTGAATATCGATTCCATTTCCCCACACGATTAATCCATATCTAAGCACCGACTCGACATAACCGTGATAGGCCGCCAACACTGTTTTTTGATCTGTTATTGCACGCAGTCTACTCAGAACAAAAACGAATCTATTTATTTTATTACATACATATTCGACATGTCCTTTCCATTTAAAATCATTATCAACAATAAGTCCCAAGAATTTTATTAGGTTAGTATTATTTAGGTTATGTCCATTATAGTTTATATTTAATGTTAGGTTTGAGTTATTATTAAAGTTCATGAAATTAGTTTTTACTAGATTAACTTGCAGGTTATTATGTCGAAGCCAGTCAATTACAGCTGCCACTGTGTTATTTACATCAATTTCATGGTCAGTTACCGCTTCTGTCTTATCGTTAGATACAATAATTGATATGTCGTCTGCAAACAAAGTACATTTATGAGGCAAATCGTTAATGTAGATTAAGAATAACAATGGTCCTAATACGCTTCCTTGTGGCACTCCATAATTATTATATTTGAAGTTAGATCTGTACACTTCTGCTACCTGTGTGCTATTTACACTCTTAATTTCAACACATTGCTGTCTATTCTCTAAATAAGATTTTATCCAATTTAAGGCCGGACCTCTTATACCATAACATTTTAATTTTAACAAAAGTAGGTCATGCGCAACGAAATCAAACGCTTTTGTCATATCGAAGAATAATGCAGTTGTAAAGCTCTGATTATCATACTGATTAGTTGCTTCGCGTATTAAGTTGAAAGTAGCCAGGCTGGTGGATTTAGATTTTTGGAAGCCATGTTGTTCGGGTGCAATAACATTGAATTTATTAAAGAAATCACTAAGCCGTAGGTGCCTTGCCTTCTCAAATACTTTCGATAATATAGGTATGATCGTTATAGGGCGATAATTTCCAATGTCCTTTTTCTCTCCTTTTTTTTTGTAAATGGGTATCACAATGGACTTCTTCAATTGATTTGGAAACGTACCTGCCTCTAGTGAACGATTAATTAGGAATGTTAGGATGGGTACTAATTCCTGGGTACATTTTTTAATTACAGACGTCGCCAGTCCATCATATCCCTCTGCATTAGTATTATTAAGTGACATAATGATATTATTTATCTTTTTTTCGCAATAGGGCTTTAAGAATACAGAATTACTAATTTGACTCCCACCAAGTGTATCTAAAGTTTTATAATTTAACTTATTTGTAGTTTCAATAAAGAAATTATTAAAAGTCTCTGCCATTTTATCCGGATCGGTAACAGATTCATTCTTATAATTAATACACTCAATATACTGGTGTTTCTCAATGTATTCTGCCTCAGTTTTTATAATTTTCCACGAGGCCTTGCAAATATTTTTGCTATTCAAGACGAATTTTCTGTTCACGTTCTTTTGGGCATGTAAAATACATCTCTTTAGTAGTTTGGAATACGCAGTATAATTATTTTTATTTTCAATTGTCTTAGTTCTGTAATATGCGAATCTTAAATGTCTTTTTCTTATAGTACTATTCTTTAACCCAGCTGTGAGCCATTTAAGCTTATTGTTATTTTGCAGTTGGATTTTTATGCTTGGGAAACATAGATCATAGAAAAGTAAAACTGTCTTGTGGAAATGATTAAAAGCCGTGTTTATATCAGCTTCCTTGTACACGTCTTGAAACGACAGACTACCTAGACAGCTTTTAAATTTGGACATATTCTCAATTGAATAATCTCTTTTTAGTACGTTAACAGTTTTTTGTATTGTTGGTCTATTTTTAGGCTCATATGAGAATAATTGGGCTGTATCGTGGTCCGATAACCCTAAGGGGATTATTGTACCGGTACCATCTTTAATATTACTTATGATGCGATCCAAACACGCCTTTTGTCGCGTTGGTTTATTTATGTAATCATTTAGATTATAGTTTTTTACAATGCTTGCCAGCTCAGAACTGGATTTATTAGTTTTCAAGGTGTCTATATTGAAATCGCCTGTTAGCACCAATTTCTTTCTTGAATATTTTCTTGACATAATAAATAGCAATGTCCTTAGTTTATTGAAGAATACTCCCAGACAAGATGACGGCGTTCTATATATGCATACGATTATTAGGTTCATAGAGGAAATTTCTACAGCACAGCATTCAAAGTGAAAGGTTTCAGCCAAGTCGCATATCGGCTTGACTGTTTTATATTTCAGACCTTTTTGAAGCAATATACAAGAACCTCCCCCTTTTTTTTTTTCCTTGAGTAGTGAGATGCCAGTTCATAATTCCTCAATAAAACGTTACGTTCCTCTCCTAGCCTAATAAATGTTTCAGTGAGGCAAATTACATCAATATTTACTTCTGCCTCGCGTAGTTCTGACAGAGCAATCTCTAATTGGTCCTCTTTACATAAGAAGCTTGCAATATTTTGATGCATTATTTTAAATACTGTTGTCACGAAAAAAATCAGTATTAGCTTGTCCTGTCGCCGGCTGAATTATGTTATGTAGACCCCTCTGACTCCGTACAGTAGAGTAGACGCACCTGATGATCGTTGCTCCGTTGATTTCGCAAAGTAGTCCAAGATTTTCTTTTGCATATTTTTGTTTCCTCTTTTTGCAGGCTTCGATGTGGGTCCCGTCTGTGGAGCTTTTTCAACATTGGTGATGAATATCCCTAAGTGGTGTATTATATTAGTCATTCCACGATCTGTGAGACATCCGGTTCTTTTTGAAAACATTTCGAATGACAGGTCATGATTAGAGTCATAAGAGTAGTGTTTTTCGTGTATAAGTACATTGCTGCGTAATAAGGTGTTAAACGTCTCCACATTGTAGTTGTATATAGGACATCCGCAGATGTACGTAGGGCATACTATGATTACATTAGTATGAGCAATAGGACTAATGGTTGCGGCTATATAACTCACCAGGCCCTTAATATCTTCATTTTCCCTGATGTCGATGTCATCAATAAAAATTATGCAATAATCTTTTAGTGTAAATGTCGATAATTTTTTTCCCAATTGGTGAAGGTTATTTCTTACTCCGCCACCTGTCGTTACATAATGACAAAATTTAAACTTTCTGAATGATGTGTTGTCTTCTAAAATACTAGTGATTCTATTCTTTTCTGCCCGCGTCCGGTGTGGATTCGTCTATTCAAAAAGCATCTCTTCCGTCCAAGGTAAAAGATTCCAATTTCAATCACAGTTTTATAAAAGTTGCTGCTTTTAATAATCTCAACCATAATTATAGCTGAAGATTTTGCTACACTGAAAGTGTAGAGATTTACAAGACCAACCTGCGTTCTGTTCCGGTGCTGGACTATTACTATCGCTGGCCCACTTCCTGGACTTCCAGTGCACTTGGCCAGAGGCGTCTTCGGCGGGCTGGTGCCAACTGTCTGCTGGGGACGTCTTCAGCTTGTAACCTTTCAGCATCTTCTCTTGTTCGGGTGCTAGGAGGGCTCTGTAACAAATATTGGTTGAAACATTCACAAAATTGTTGAAGACTGGGAAGGTGTAATTATATCTGTGGAATTCTATGACAAAGTTGCTTGCATAATGTGTATGCACTGCACATTAGCAGCTACTTTAAGCTCGAGAAAATACTGTCAATACTATAATATAACTATAAGAAGAAAAGTATTATGTAAGGGCTCGTCCATAAAAATATTACGTCATCGTTTTTTGACGATTTTTGACCTGGTCAGACCCGACGCCCCTATTTAGAATTGACGTAATATACGTACAGCCCCTAAGTCTTGTGGAATACCCCTACTATGAACTACAACAATGACAGCTCTCTTCTGTATTGTAACAATGAGAGAATTTTCAAAATAGTTTAAGATTGATATATGTATGTGTAAGAAACATTGATGTAATTAACCCTTACAACAACATTCTAAATTGATTGTTATCTAGTAAAAACTCATAAATACAGTATGCAATACTAACATCAGAGATGGGCATTAATCAACTAATTTTTTAGTTAACTAATCAATCGATTAAAAATATCAATCGTTATTTTTTAATCGCGACTAATTTAGTTGCGATTAAATTAGTTGTGAGAATGTTTGACTAAGAACTAAATTAGTTGCAATTTCAATCAACTAAATTTCACGATTAAATCTATATTAAAATGCCGTAGTCGCTCGTTTTTGAATTTTTTATTTAACTTACAATATACATAACTTGCAATATGTAACTACGAGTAGGTGTACATTGTAGTTGTAGGTACTCGTAAATATGTTGTGTTGTAACTATGTTGGTTTGGGTGGAATCTTGCAACTTATTTTTTAGCAGATATATTATCTTATCTTCAACTGAGCTAAAATTATGTAGGTAAACATGTTTAATTTGAAATGTTTGAATGACAATGCAATATTATGGCACCATGAAAGAGCTAAACGTGTAAATCATGTAATACACAATTTTAGCTCAAAATCAAAATCAAATCAAAAAATATTTTTTATTCAATATAGGTTCCTACAGAACACTTTTTGAAGGTCAAAGTTCAATACATTTAACAATTGAGCACATGTTAGCTTACAAACATAAATGTTGTTATAACAATGTCAAAAAAAAAAAAAAAAAACATTATCATTAGGTAGTCAGGAATTATATAAAACAAAGTCAAAATTAGAGTATGTCAGTTCACAGCGAGAAATAAATAATATAATAAAAATATTTAAAGTCATTTAATGGCGTCATTATCATTTAAAAAATCGTTTATCGTGTAGTAGGCCTTGCGAACTAAATGGGTTTTTATAAACAACTTAAACTTATTTAATGACATACCTTGTACATTCTTGGGAATTTTGTTATAAAAACGCACACAATTGCCCATAAAAGAAGAACTCACTTTTTGCAGACGATAACGAGGCACGGCAAGTTTATCCTTATTTCTAGTATTAATTGAGTGACAGTCACTATTTAGTTTAAATAAATGTAGATTTCGTTTTACAAACATAACAATTTCAAAAATATATTGAGAAGCAAATGTGAGGATGTTGATTTGCTTGAATTTTTCTCTTAATGAAATGCGAGATCCTAACTGATAAATAGCGCGAATCGCTCTTTTCTGTAATACAAATATGATCTGGATGTCAGCGGCTTTACCCCAAAGCAAAATACCGTAGGTCATTATGCTGTGAAAGTAAGAAAAGTAAACAAGCCTTGCTGTCTCAACATCGGTGAGTTGCCTTATTTTTTTGACTGCATACGCTGCCGAACTAAGCCTATTACCTAACGAAGAAATATGTGATCCCCATTGCAGTTTATGATCCAGTGTAATACCGAGAAAAACTGTGCTATGAGCAAATTCAATGAACTCATCATTAAGTTTAACCTGTTCATTCTTATTGGTATTGACTTTAGAAAGACTGAATTTGATACATTTTGTTTTCTTACTATTTAAAAGTAAATTGTTAGCGGTGAACCATCCTGCAACTGAGTCTAGCGCTGCATTAACTTTATCCAAATGGGTTTCCTTTCTGCTAACTTTAAATATTAACGATGTGTCATCAGCAAACAGCACAATATCGTGTTTGTTTTGTACGTGATAAGGCAAATCGTTAATATAGGCCAAGAAAAGAAATGGACCAAGTATTGAGCCTTGTGGCACTCCTATGGAAATATTAGACCCCTTGGATTGTATCCTATTTATTTCCACGTGTTGAGTTCTATTGGATAGGTAAGATTTTATAAGATCAAGTGCACGATGTTTTACCCCATAGTGGCTAAGCTTTAAGATAAGAGTGTCATGGTTTACGCAGTCAAAGGCCTTTGACAGATCGCAAAAAACGCCAATTGCATCCATAGACTTTTCCCAGGCATCGAAAATGGTTCGTAGTAGTTCAACACCAGCATCGGTTGTTGATCGGCCTTTGGTGAATCCAAACTGGTTTGCATGTAGAAGACTATTCAAGTTAAAGTGTGATAACATTTGGTTCAAGATAATCTTTTCAAAAATTTTACTTATTGCTGGGAGTATAGAAATAGGTCGAAAATTAGAAGGGTCTGATTTGGTGCCCGTTTTGTGCACTGGTATTATTTTACTTTGCTTCATTAGGTCTGGGAAAATTCCAACGTCTATGCAACTATTAAATATGTAAGCAAGATATGGTGCTATAGCTACTATTATTGCTTTCAATGCTTTAACTGAAAGGCCCCAAAGATCTTCGGTTTTCTTTACCATGAGTGTATTGAAAGCAGTAACAATTTCTTTTGGAGATACGTGCGTAAATTTAAAAATAACTTCGCATTCATCCACACAACTTTTCAAAAGGATTTTAGCAGCAGCGGGAGAGCTATTTAATGACCTTGTCGTTTCAGTAGGTACATTGGTAAAAAAATATTCGAATTCCTGTGCTACTTCAAACTCAGTATTAACTAATTTATTTCCGATCCGAAGGCTATGTTGAGGTCCATTTTTTTTATTTCTGCCAGTCTCACTGTTTATAATTTGCCAACAGGTTTTGATCTTATCTGGGGAACATTTAATTTTATTTGAAATAAACAAGGCTTTAGCCGCAGCACAGACCATTTTAAACGTTTTAGAATAACGCCGAGTATAATCTAAAAAATCAGGGTCATTATTTATATTTTTTAGACCATACAACTCGTATAGACGGTTTCTACTTTTATAAATACCAGGCGTAGCCCAATCACTAAATACAGTTTTTTTGTTTTTTTTTAATGTTTTTAATTTCACGCAAGAGACAAACTCTTCCTCAATGCAACGAAATAGAGTAGAATACATTAAGTTCGGGTTTTCATGCGTAGACGGTAATGATGAAAGGCGCTCGGTCACGCATTTATTGAACTGGTCTAAGCGATACATCGTGAGGGGTCTAAAAACTACGTTACTCTGTACGTTATCGGCTTTCCCAGGGAAGGAAGCGAGCTGGCCACAGTGGTCCGAACTTAACTTATTCAGTATACAACTTTGAATGGGATCTATATTGCAGAAAATATTGTCAATACACGTGGCACTAGTGGCCGTGATCCTAGTAGGCTCAGAAAACAAATTTACCAGGTTATATGATTTAAATAAATTAATTAGACTGTGGGATCTAACAGACGGTTCTAGAAGATTTACATTAAAATCCCCGCACACTATAATGCATTTAGAAGAACTAGACATCTTAATAAGTGCTTCCTCCATTACAGACTCAAACAAGCAGTAGTCCGCAGATGGTGGACGATAAGCACAAAGAATTATGAATTGCTCAAGCTCGGTGCAAGATAGTTCAACTGCTCGCTCGATGGACAGACTTACTATGTCCTTGCGTTCTTTACTTTTTAAAGTATTTCGGACCATTATTAAAGAACCACCTCGGGCACTAGTTTGGCGCATATAACAGCTTACAATATTGTGGTTATTAAAATTAAACATTAATTCATGATTTTTTAACCAATGCTCAGTGACGCATAGTATGTGTATATTAGAACAATCTATAAATAATCCTATTTCAAGTTCCTTGTGGGAAAATCCTTGTATATTTTGATGAACTACGTTAATTTGACTAGACAACTGTATCACAGATTGAAGGTTAATATTATTATTATGTCGGCTGCCGCGACTGCGGGCAAACGAGCCCACAGCCGCGGGCTTCGTCGATTTAGTTAGTTTAAAGCTACTGGATTGAAAGACTCACAGCTTACTTCAGCAGAGCCGAGTCCATTTTTCAAATCTCTGCCATCCGAAATATTTAAAGACGAGTTTTGTACATTATAAGCCAATAGTCTGTGTAGTATACCAAGTGAAACCCGTAGATGCAAAACAACAACTGATTTATTTAATATCAATGTGGGTACATCTCATGCAATTCTTAACTACCCACAACATCTCCCCCAAAAGCAATCGCTAACAATAACAAGTAAAATATACTTATATATATAAAACCTGGAACTATTCTTAAATAGCATGGTTTCGTAATTCATCAATAACACGAAGACATATTCAATACCACACTATTTTATGTCGGTATTATTATTATTATTTAACTATTTACTATATTATCCTATCCTTCCCCCAAAATATAACTTCATTATGATGTTTAAATACGAGTTTACATTGCAATTCTTCATCGCAAAGCGAAGAAAGGATGCTGCTAAGCCAATCATGAAGAGACCTTATTTCAATGCCATAAGGTTCACAGACGGTTAGGTAAATGAAATTTATATAGTAATGCAACTATAATTTCAACTTATTGGATTTTAAATGTTACTAACTAAATAAACATATTTATTATGGTAAAAAAGAACAGTTTTTTTGTATATAAAGTAAGAAATAAAAATAAAAAAGAACAGATAAATATAGGTATGTTTTAAATGTATTTGCCTGTTACACGTAAGCAGAAACAAAACATTTTGATGATAAATGTTACACTATTTTTAACCTTATGATTTATTCTAGTTCTTTTTGTTTGATATTTTCTGTCAGCAATTTTGCTCGTCTACGAGTCATGATTTCACGAGTGGTAGGATCAGAGCTATTTTCGACTTTATTCTTGGAGTCATTAGGTTGAAGTTTACATTCTTTTGCCTGACCTACTTCGTCGCAAGCGTCCTTGAACTCGTCGTCCGCATCAGCTGATGCCGGCTTGAGCGAGCCCAAAGACGCTGACGGGGCATTGGTACTAGATTCGCACTTGATTAAATGACGCCGATTACGCCTAAATCTACCACCTAACTTATTTTCTATTATGTACGATCGAGGTGTATAGGCATTTCCTATAATGGTTGCTCGAGTCCTCGTTTTTCCATCAACACATACGACTTCATCGCCCGCTCTTAGCGATGGTAATGTTTTACTATGTTTGTCATATAAATCTTTTGCTCGCATTTGATTGCGTAACATAGTCGTGTGTTCCGATGGATCGACAGGTCGCGGGGTCAACAACTCGGGGTGTACAGGTAACTTACATCTGAGCTGACGACCCATTAGTAGCTGCGCAGGAGAGCTCAAGCCGTCCCTAGGAGTATTACGATAGTTTAGCAAAGCTAATTGAAAATCCTCGTTACTGTTTATTGATTTTTTAAGAAGTGATTTAACTGTCTGCACCGCTCGTTCACTCTTACCGTTTGCCTGGGCATAATTCGGTGATGATGTCACGTGATTGAATCCCCACTCACTAGAAAACATTTTAAATTCCCGACTGCTGTATTGTGTTCCGTTGTCACTCACAAGAGTTTCTGGAATGCCATGGCGTGAAAATACTTCTTTCATTTTTACAATGACTACGTTAGATGTGATGTTTTGTAAGTTACACACTTCGACAAAGTTGGAATAGTAGTCGACTATTATAAGGAAATATTTCTTTCTTAGCTCAAAAATATCTGTACCTACTTTTTGCCATGGCAGCCCAGGAATCTCAATTGGCAATAAAGGTTCTCTGGCGGGTGCATTTAAACTCTCCTGGCAGGTGCGGCAACGCCTTACATATGCCTCAATATCCTGCGTGATGCCGGGCCAGAAAACAACCTGCCTTGCGCGTCGCTTGCACCGGTCCATGCCCATGTGACCTTCATGTATAATGTTAAGCATCTCTGCTCGTAAGGCCCGCGGAATCAAAACTAAATTATTTTTGAATATTACTTCATCTACTATAAATAGATTTTCTCTAAACGCCCAATATAATCTTAAATCACTCACTACTTCAGATTTGTGGTCTGGCCAACCCTGATTTATATACTCGCTTAGTTTTAGGTACTCTGAATCACGTTTTGATTCTTTTTTAATGAGCGAAAGTTTGTCATTTGACATTGGCAAATTGCACACTACCAACTGTACCTGATACATATTATTTTTGTGCACAGCATCGCTATATAGATCGGGCAGGGACGCACGAGACAAGGTATCTGGTATATACATGTATTTCCCCGGTTTGTAGGTGACATGCAAGTCATAGTGCTGCAAACGCAGCATCATGCGCTGCAAGCGTGCTGGAACGGACATTAAGGGTTTTTTAAAGATACTTTCCAAGGGCTTATGGTCTGACTCCACGACGACTTTTTCTTTACCAAATATGTATTGGTGGAAATGCTCGCATGCAAAGACTATAGCTAACAGCTCTTTTTCCACTTGCGCGTACCGGCGCTGCGCTTCGGTGAGCGTGCGCGAGGCAAACTCCACGGGCCGCTCGCCCTGCATGATCACGGCGCCCAGCGCGTCGCGCGACGCGTCAACCGAGAGCAGCACCGGGGCGTTCACGTCGTACAGAGCCAGTACGCCAGCGCCACACACGACCTCTTTTAATTCTTTGAAAGCGTTTTGCTCACTTTGCTCCCACCGCCATTCTGTATCTTTTTTTAAGAGATTTGTCAACGGTGCCGCGCGTTGAGAATGGTTCGGAATGAATTTAGAGAGGTAATTAACTGCTCCTAAAAATCTTTCTAAACTTTTCCTGTCGTGTGGTGCAGGCATCTCTTTTATTGCCCTTACCTTATTATCGTCTGGTCTCATTCCATTGGCATCAAATATATGACCTAGATATGTTACCGACTGTACCCCTATTTTACATTTTTCCTTATTGAATTTAATATTAATCTCCCTAGCCCTGTTCAAAAGCGCACCTAGCCTCTCATCATGCTCACGTTTAGTTTTCCCCCATACGATAATGTCGTCAATAAAACTGTCTACCCCTTCTAAATCTTCTAGAAGTTGACGCATTTTACCATGAAATACTTCTGACGCGCAATTAATACCATAAGGCAAACGTAGGAACTGGTACCTACCAAATGGACTCGAAAAGGTACATAAATCAGCACTCTCGTCATCGAGCTGTACAACCCAAAAGCCCGAGTTTGCATCCAGCACGGAGAAGCAGGTGGCGCCGTGCAAGCGCGTGGCCAGCTCGGTGAGCGAGGGCAGCTGGTAGTGCGCGCGCCGCACCGCCACGTTCAACTCGCGCGGGTCCAGGCAAATGCGGATCCCGCCGTTCTTTTTAGCAACCATAACTAAAGGATGAACCCATTGAGTAGGATGTGACACCTTTCTTATCACTCCCAACTGTTCCATGTTCCTAAGCTCATCTAGCAATTTATCTCTCAAGCCTAACGGAATTTTCCTAGTAGCGCTTATGACAGGGGGCACCGATTTGTCTATAACGATATGATACTTACCCGGAAGACATCCTAAGCCCCTGAACAAGTCTGAATACTGTTCTAATTTTATAATATTAACCCTCTTTATTAACCCTATATCCTCACACGACTGCCGTCCCAACACGCTTTGACATTTTGTATTAGCTACAGCAAAGTACAGGTTAAAACTTTTGTCTTTATATTGCCACAATAAATTACAAACGCCTTTCACAGGAATTATATCCCCCGTATATGATTCAAGTGTTATTTTTGTCATTTTTTAACAAATTTACGTCAAAACCCAATGACAAAAATCTCTCAAAAGATATTACATTAACGTCTGCTCCCGTGTCAAGCTTAAATTGTTCTGCTCCATGTTCGCAAAACAAGATTTCCGTCCACTGACCTCTCTTATTAGAACAAGAAACCATGTCCATATAAAATGGTTCATTTTCATCGGAATTACTGTCAAATAATCCACTTTTTTCTATTTCATAAACTCTTCTCACCTCATTATCATTTTTTACAAACCGGGATTTGCACATTCTAGCAAAATGTCCCCGATTGCCACAAGAAAAACATGTTACGTACTGTGCTGGACATTCACGGTTGGCGCAACGCGTGCCGCCGCATCCGCCACACTGTCGCTGCGCCGGACCCGCCTGGCCGGGAGCCGAGCGGGCGCCGTCGCCGCGCCCGCGCCGTGCGCCGCCCGCGCCGCCGCCGCGGTGGCCAACGCGTGCCGCCGCATCCGCCACACTGTCGCTGCGCCGGACCCGCCTGGCCGGGAGCCGAGCGGGCGCCGTCGCCGCGCCCGCGCCGTGCGCCGCCCGCGCCGCCGCCGCGGTGGCCAACGCGTGCCGCCGCATCCGCCACACTGTCGCTGCGCCGGACCCGCCTGGCCGGGAGCCGAGCGGGCGCCGTCGCCGCGCCCGCGCCGTGCGCCGCCCGCGCCGCCGCCGCGGTGGCCAACGCGTGCCGCCGCATCCGCCACACTGTCGCTGCGCCGGACCCGCCTGGCCGGGAGCCGAGCGGGCGCCGTCGCCGCGCCCGCGCCGTGCGCCGCCCGCGCCGCCGCCGCGGTGGCCAACGCGTGCCGCCGCATCCGCCACACTGTCGCTGCGCCGGACCCGCCTGGCCGGGAGCCGAGCGGGCGCCGTCGCCGCGCCCGCGCCGTGCGCCGCCCGCGCCGCCGCCGCGGTGGCCAACGCGTGCCGCCGCATCCGCCACACTGTCGCTGCGCCGGACCCGCCTGGCCGGGAGCCGAGCGGGCGCCGTCGCCGCGCCCGCGCCGTGCGCCGCCCGCGCCGCCGCCGCGGTGGCCAACGCGTGCCGCCGCATCCGCCACACTGTCGCTGCGCCGGACCCGCCTGGCCGGGAGCCGAGCGGGCGCCGTCGCCGCGCCCGCGCCGTGCGCCGCCCGCGCCGCCGCCGCGGTGGCCAACGCGTGCCGCCGCATCCGCCACACTGTCGCTGCGCCGGACCCGCCTGGCCGGGAGCCGAGCGGGCGCCGTCGCCGCGCCCGCGCCGTGCGCCGCCCGCGCCGCCGCCGCGGTGGCCAACGCGTGCCGCCGCATCCGCCACACTGTCGCTGCGCCGGACCCGCCTGGCCGGGAGCCGAGCGGGCGCCGTCGCCGCGCCCGCGCCGTGCGCCGCCCGCGCCGCCGCCGCGGTGGCCAACGCGTGCCGCCGCATCCGCCACACTGTCGCTGCGCCGGACCCGCCTGGCCGGGAGCCGAGCGGGCGCCGTCGCCGCGCCCGCGCCGTGCGCCGCCCGCGCCGCCGCCGCGGTGGCCAACGCGTGCCGCCGCATCCGCCACACTGTCGCTGCGCCGGACCCGCCTGGCCGGGAGCCGAGCGGGCGCCGTCGCCGCGCCCGCGCCGTGCGCCGCCCGCGCCGCCGCCGCGGTGGCCAACGCGTGCCGCCGCATCCGCCACACTGTCGCTGCGCCGGACCCGCCTGGCCGGGAGCCGAGCGGGCGCCGTCGCCGCGCCCGCGCCGTGCGCCGCCCGCGCCGCCGCCGCGGTGGCCAACGCGTGCCGCCGCATCCGCCACACTGTCGCTGCGCCGGACCCGCCTGGCCGGGAGCCGAGCGGGCGCCGTCGCCGCGCCCGCGCCGTGCGCCGCCCGCGCCGCCGCCGCGGTGGCCAACGCGTGCCGCCGCATCCGCCACACTGTCGCTGCGCCGGACCCGCCTGGCCGGGAGCCGAGCGGGCGCCGTCGCCGCGCCCGCGCCGTGCGCCGCCCGCGCCGCCGCCGCGGTGGCCAACGCGTGCCGCCGCATCCGCCACACTGTCGCTGCGCCGGACCCGCCTGGCCGGGAGCCGAGCGGGCGCCGTCGCCGCGCCCGCGCCGTGCGCCGCCCGCGCCGCCGCCGCGGTGGCCAACGCGTGCCGCCGCATCCGCCACACTGTCGCTGCGCCGGACCCGCCTGGCCGGGAGCCGAGCGGGCGCCGTCGCCGCGCCCGCGCCGTGCGCCGCCCGCGCCGCCGCCGCGGTGGCCAACGCGTGCCGCCGCATCCGCCACACTGTCGCTGCGCCGGACCCGCCTGGCCGGGAGCCGAGCGGGCGCCGTCGCCGCGCCCGCGCCGCCGCCGCGGTGGCCAACGCGTGCCGCCGCATCCGCCACACTGTCGCTGCGCCGGACCCGCCTGGCCGGGAGCCGAGCGGGCGCCGTCGCCGCGCCCGCGCCGTGCGCCGCCCGCGCCGCCGCCGCGGTGGCCAACGCGTGCCGCCGCATCCGCCACACTGTCGCTGCGCCGGACCCGCCTGGCCGGGAGCCGAGCGGGCGCCGTCGCCGCGCCCGCGCCGTGCGCCGCCCGCGCCGCCGCCGCGGTGGCCAACGCGTGCCGCCGCATCCGCCACACTGTCGCTGCGCCGGACCCGCCTGGCCGGGAGCGAGCGGGCGCCGTCGCCGCGCCCGCGCCGTGCGCCGCCCGCGCCGCCGCCGCGGTGGCCAACGCGTGCCGCCGCATCCGCCACACTGTCGCTGCGCCGGACCCGCCTGGCCGGGAGCCGAGCGGGCGCCGTCGCCGCGCCCGCGCCGCCGCCGCGGTGGCCAACGCGTGCCGCCGCATCCGCCACACTGTCGCTGCGCCGGACCCGCCTGGCCGGGAGCCGAGCGGGCGCCGTCGCCGCGCCCGCGCCGTGCGCCGCCGCGCCGCCGCCGCGGTGGCCAACGCGTGCCGCCGCATTCCGCCACACTGTCGCTGCGCCGGACCCGCCTGGCCGGGAGCCGAGCGGGCGCCGTCGCCGCGCCCGCGCCGTGCGCCGCCCGCGCCGCCGCCGCGGTGGCCAACGCGTGCCGCCGCATCCGCCACACTGTCGCTGCGCCGGACCCGCCTGGCCGGGAGCCGAGCGGGCGCCGTCGCCGCGCCCGCGCCGTGCGCCGCCCGCGCCGCCGCCGCGGTGGCCAACGCGTGCCGCCGCATCCGCCACACTGTCGCTGCGCCGGACCCGCCTGGCCGGGAGCCGAGCGGGCGCCGTCGCCGCGCCCGCGCCGTGCGCCGCCCGCGCCGCCGCCGCTGGTGGCCAACGCGTGCCGCGCATCCGCCACACTGTCGCTGCGCCGGACCCGCCTGGCCGGGAGCCGAGCGGGCGCCGTCGCCGCGCCCGCGCCGTGCGCCGCCCGCGCCGCCGCCGCGGTGGCCAACGCGTGCCGCCGCATCCGCCACACTGTCGCTGCGCCGGACCCGCCTGGCCGGGAGCCGAGCGGGCGCCGTCGCCGCGCCCGCGCCGTGCGCCGCCCGCGCCGCCGCCGCGGTGGCCAACGCGTGCCGCCGCATCCGCCACACTGTCGCTGCGCCGGACCCGCCTGGCCGGGAGCCGAGCGGGCGCCGTCGCCGCGCCCGCGCCGTGCGCCGCCCGCGCCGCCGCCGCGGTGGCCAACGCGTGCCGCCGCATCCGCCACACTGTCGCTGCGCCGGACCCGCCTGGCCGGGAGCCGAGCGGGCGCCGTCGCCGCGCCCGCGCCGTGCGCCGCCCGCGCCGCCGCCGCGGTGGCCAACGCGTGCCGCCGCATCCGCCACACTGTCGCTGCGCCGGACCCGCTGGCCGGGAGCCGAGCGGGCGCCGTCGCCGCGCCCGCGCCGTGCGCCGCCCGCGCCGCCGCCGCGGTGGCCAACGCGTGCCGCCGCATCCGCCACACTGTCGCTGCGCCGGACCCCGCCTGGCCGGGAGCCGAGCGGGCGCCGTCGCCGCGCCCGCGCCGTGCGCCGCCCGCGCCGCCGCCGCGGTGGCCAACGCGTGCCGCCGCATCCGCCACACTGTCGCTGCGCCGGACCCGCCTGGCCGGGAGCCGAGCGGGCGCCGTCGCCGCGCCCGCGCCGTGCGCCGCCCGCGCCGCCGCCGCGGTGGCCAACGCGTGCCGCCGCATCCGCCACACTGTCGCTGCGCCGGACCCGCCTGGCCGGGAGCCGAGCGGGCGCCGTCGCCGCGCCCGCGCCGTGCGCCGCCCGCGCCGCCGCCGCGGTGGCCAACGCGTGCCGCCGCATCCGCCACACTGTCGCTGCGCCGGACCCGCCTGGCCGGGAGCCGAGCGGGCGCCGTCGCCGCGCCCGCGCCGTGCGCCGCCCGCGCCGCCGCCGCGGTGGCCAACGCGTGCCGCCGCATCCGCCACACTGTCGCTGCGCCGGACCCGCCTGGCGGGAGCCGAGCGGGCGCCGTCGCCGCGCCCGCGCCGTGCGCCGCCCGCGCCGCCGCCGCGTGGCCAACGCGTGCCGCCGCATCCGCCACACTGTCGCTGCGCCGGACCCGCCTGGCCGGGAGCCGAGCGGCGCCGTCGCCGCGCCCGCGCCGCCGCCGCGGTGGCCAACGCGTGCCGCCGCATCCGCCACACTGTCGCTGCGCCGGACCCGCCTGGCCGGGAGCCGAGCGGGCGCCGTCGCCGCGCCCGCGCCGTGCGCCGCCCGCGCCGCCGCCGCGGTGGCCAACGCGTGCCGGCCGCATCCGCCACACTGTCGCTGCGCCGGACCCGCCTGGCCGGGAGCCGAGCGGGCGCCGTCGCCGCGCCGCGCCGTGCGCCGCCCGCGCCGCCGCCGCGGTGGCCAACGCGTGCCGCCGCATCCGCCACACTGTCGCTGCGCCGGACCCGCCTGGCCGGGAGCCGAGCGGGCGCCGTCGCCGCGCCCGCGCCGTGCGCCGCCCGCGCCGCCGCCGCGGTGGCCAACGCGTGCCGCCGCATCCGCCACACTGTCGCTGCGCCGGACCCGCCTGGCCGGGAGCCGAGCGGGCGCCGTCGCCGCGCCCGCGCCGCCGCCGCGGTGGCCAACGCGTGCCGCCGCATCCGCCACACTGTCGCTGCGCCGGACCCGCCTGGCCGGGAGCCGAGCGGGCGCCGTCGCCGCGCCCGCGCCGTGCGCCGCCCGCGCCGCCGCCGCGGTGGCCAACGCGTGCCGCCGCATCCGCCACACTGTCGCTGCGCCGGACCCGCCTGGCCGGGAGCCGAGCGGGCGCCGTCGCCGCGCCCGCGCCGTGCGCCGCCCGCGCCGCCGCCGCGGTGGCCAACGCGTGCCGCCGCATCCGCCACACTGTCGCTGCGCCGGACCCGCCTGGCCGGGAGCCGAGCGGGCGCCGTCGCCGCGCCCGCGCCGTGCGCCGCCCGCGCCGCCGCCGCGGTGGCCAACGCGTGCCGCCGCATCCGCCACACTGTCGCTGCGCCGGACCCGCCTGGCCGGGAGCCGAGCGGGCGCCGTCGCCGCGCCCGCGCCGTGCGCCGCCCGCGCCGCCGCCGCGGTGGCCAACGCGTGCCGCCGCATCCGCCACACTGTCGCTGCGCCGGACCCGCCTGGCCGGGAGCCGAGCGGGCGCCGTCGCCGCGCCCGCGCCGTGCGCCGCCCGCGCCGCCGCCGCGGTGGCCAACGCGTGCCGCCGCATCCGCCACACTGTCGCTGCGCCGGACCCGCCTGGCCGGGAGCCGAGCGGGCGCCGTCGCCGCGCCCGCGCCGTGCGCCGCCCGCGCCGCCGCCGCGGTGGCCAACGCGTGCCGCCGCATCCGCCACACTGTCGCTGCGCCGGACCCGCCTGGCCGGGAGCCGAGCGGGCGCCGTCGCCGCGCCCGCGCCGTGCGCCGCCCGCGCCGCCGCCGCGGTGGCCAACGCGTGCCGCCGCATCCGCCACACTGTCGCTGCGCCGGACCCGCCTGGCCGGGAGCCGAGCGGGCGCCGTCGCCGCGCCCGCGCCGTGCGCCGCCCGCGCCGCCGCCGCGGTGGCCAACGCGTGCCGCCGCATCCGCCACACTGTCGCTGCGCCGGACCCGCCTGGCCGGGAGCCGAGCGGGCGCCGTCGCCGCGCCCGCGCCGTGCGCCGCCCGCGCCGCCGCCGCGGTGGCCAACGCGTGCCGCCGCATCCGCCACACTGTCGCTGCGCCGGACCCGCCTGGCCGGGAGCCGAGCGGGCGCCGTCGCCGCGCCCGCGCCGTGCGCCGCCCGCGCCGCCGCCGCGGTGGCCAACGCGTGCCGCCGCATCCGCCACACTGTCGCTGCGCCGGACCCGCCTGGCCGGGAGCCGAGCGGGCGCCGTCGCCGCGCCCGCGCCGTGCGCCGCCCGCGCCGCCGCCGCGGTGGCCAACGCGTGCCGCCGCATCCGCCACACTGTCGCTGCGCCGGACCCGCCTGGCCGGGAGCCGAGCGGGCGCCGTCGCCGCGCCCGCGCCGTGCGCCGCCCGCGCCGCCGCCGCGGTGGCCAACGCGTGCCGCCGCATCCGCCACACTGTCGCTGCGCCGGACCCGCCTGGCCGGGAGCCGAGCGGGCGCCGTCGCCGCGCCCGCGCCGTGCGCCGCCCGCGCCGCCGCCGCGGTGGCCAACGCGTGCCGCCGCATCCGCCACACTGTCGCTGCGCCGGACCCGCCTGGCCGGGAGCCGAGCGGGCGCCGTCGCCGCGCCCGCGCCGTGCGCCGCCCGCGCCGCCGCCGCGGTGGCCAACGCGTGCCGCCGCATCCGCCACACTGTCGCTGCGCCGGACCCGCCTGGCCGGGAGCCGAGCGGGCGCCGTCGCCGCGCCCGCGCCGTGCGCCGCCCGCGCCGCCGCCGCGGTGGCCAACGCGTGCCGCCGCATCCGCCACACTGTCGCTGCGCCGGACCCGCCTGGCCGGGAGCCGAGCGGGCGCCGTCGCCGCGCCCGCGCCGTGCGCCGCCCGCGCCGCCGCCGCGGTGGCCAACGCGTGCCGCCGCATCCGCCACACTGTCGCTGCGCCGGACCCGCCTGGCCGGGAGCCGAGCGGGCGCCGTCGCCGCGCCCGCGCCGTGCGCCGCCCGCGCCGCCGCCGCGGTGGCCAACGCGTGCCGCCGCATCCGCCACACTGTCGCTGCGCCGGACCCGCCTGGCCGGGAGCCGAGCGGGCGCCGTCGCCGCGCCCGCGCCGTGCGCCGCCCGCGCCGCCGCCGCGGTGGCCAACGCGTGCCGCCGCATCCGCCACACTGTCGCTGCGCCGGACCCGCCTGGCCGGGAGCCGAGCGGGCGCCGTCGCCGCGCCCGCGCCGTGCGCCGCCCGCGCCGCCGCCGCGGTGGCCAACGCGTGCCGCCGCATCCGCCACACTGTCGCTGCGCCGGACCCGCCTGGCCGGGAGCCGAGCGGGCGCCGTCGCCGCGCCCGCGCCGTGCGCCGCCCGCGCCGCCGCCGCGGTGGCCAACGCGTGCCGCCGCATCCGCCACACTGTCGCTGCGCCGGACCCGCCTGGCCGGGAGCCGAGCGGGCGCCGTCGCCGCGCCCGCGCCGTGCGCCGCCCGCGCCGCCGCCGCGGTGGCCAACGCGTGCCGCCGCATCCGCCACACTGTCGCTGCGCCGGACCCGCCTGGCCGGGAGCCGAGCGGGCGCCGTCGCCGCGCCCGCGCCGTGCGCCGCCCGCGCCGCCGCCGCGGTGGCCAACGCGTGCCGCCGCATCCGCCACACTGTCGCTGCGCCGGACCCGCCTGGCCGGGAGCCGAGCGGGCGCCGTCGCCGCGCCCGCGCCGTGCGCCGCCCGCGCCGCCGCCGCGGTGGCCAACGCGCGCGCCGCCTCGCGGTCGGCGCTCCACCGCGTGCACCTGTACTCCACTCGAGCACTCACCCACAACACCCAATTGATGACCACTTTCCTTTGACGCTTCTTCCGCTTGACACATCTTGATCGCCTTGTCAAGGTCAAGATCGTCGCATCTCAACAGCCTGTCCCGCACAGTGACGTTCCGAACGCCGCATACAATACGATCTTTAAGTAAATCATCGCCTAAATTGCCAAAATTGCAATTGTTACTTAACAACCTCAGCGCTGTTACGTAGGCCAGGATCGACTCGCCTTCTTCCTGATTCCGCGTGAAGAATTTATACCGTAGTAATGTTATATTCACTTTCGCACCGAAATAGGCATCAAATTTTTTTTAATACTACGTTGACGTCATCCTTTTCGGACTCCGCAGCGAAAGCGAACGTTTGATACACGTCAAACCCCTCTGGGCCGATGAGGTTAACCAGCAAGCTGGCTTGCACTCCTGGTGACTCGCTGCTCACCCCAGACGCCTTCACAAATAGCAGGAATTGTTGTTTCCATCGTTTCCACGCGTCGGCCCGAGTAACGGGACCGCCCTCCACGTTTAACTCCGGCGGTGGCCTGCCGTGTTCCATTGCTTCACAAAGAAAACTTCAATGCACGAAACTAAGCAATCAATTCTTTAATTTCCGATTCGCACAGGTATTTGTGCTCTTTACTATCACTTATAACGAACTTCCAGCCATTAAAAACTGAGCACCGCTGCCACCATGTAGTATACCAAGTGAAACCCGTAGATGCAAAACAACAACTGATTTATTTAATATCATCAATGTGGGTACATCTCATGCAATTCTTAACTACCCACAACAGTCTGGCACATTCAAGCTTATACTTTTTCCAAATATGGACGGAATCACGCTTACATACTACATTTTTAATAAATTTATTAATGTCAAAATATGAAATAGAATTATTATATACACACAGCTTATGTAAAATGGAATTTAAGTAAAAAATGTCATTATTAATATTATTTGAGACATTACAGATATAAGGCATCCCACATAATATTATTTTTCCTATGCCTAATTCACAAATCTTAATGAGTGTGTCGGAAAACATGATCAGTTCATTTTTTGAAATATTTAAACTATTACCTAGGAGCACAATTAGTGTAGTACTTCTGTCGAACGAATCAGCCGTAATCAATTTGGCTAGTTGTGCGAGAGTTGCTCCAGGCAAGCAATTATTACACACCTTTTGGTTTAGGAATCTGTTCAACAAATTGCCAAACCCCACACCAGCCTCATCACTATACAATACTGTCCTACACGTCTGCTTCGTTTGGTGGCTGTCAGGCGCAGTCTGAGTGTCTTGAGGGCACGTGTAGTGCTGGGCGGGCAGGGCGAGGGCGGCCACTACTGGGCTGCCGCCCGCATGCGCCGGCGCAGGAGTACAATCACGCGGCAGCGCAGTCGTGTCAATATCGTTTAAGGCTAGAATAAATTCTTTAGTGTTGCGTTTCGGTGTATCGTTATTGGTGGACAGCTGCTGGGGTTCAACGACTTGTCCTAGCCGCGGAACGTGCAACATACGAGAAGCGGGCGCGGGCGCGGACAATGGGGGGACGCTGAAGATGTGATCGAAGAGTCGACATTCGCTCGCTGCTGGCGCAAGCGGCGCGCCGCGCGGGTGCGACGTGCTCGTCGCCCACGACGACTTCTCGCTACGGTGGTCGCACTGACTTGTGGTAGTCGCTTAGTACCTACGATTTGTTCAGCTAGTTCATTTCCATCTGGGCCCAGATCCGGTGAACCTCTTGCAGATGCATTATTTTCGTCATTGGCCTCCATTTGATTGTCCAAGAACCACTCGATCAGTTCTTGATTTTGTTGACTTAAATGGATAAGTTCAGCCGCAGCAGTCGAGATTTCTTGGATCTCTTTGTGAGCAGAGTTCAATTTATCAGTTAAATTATCAATGTTAGCTCTCATAACCAGTGAATGCTTTTTCAAGGTAACATATTTTTTGCAAATTTTAATTTTACTTATGGATGACTTGTATTTTATTTTCTTAATCTGCCTCGTGTATTTCTTGAGTTGTCGTTTATTGGTATGAGGGGTGCCGCCTATCTTTTCAATTACACCTATACTAGTGGAGCGGCAAGCGTCCGAAAACGGTGACAGCTCCTCAGAAATTGATGCTGTGTGAATCCATTCGCTTTCCTTGCGTTCTTTGTATCGGTTTAACACGATAAGTTCATCACGGGCCTCTGAAAGCTGTTGCTGAAGAAAACATATTTTTTCTAGCGCGGCCTCATGCAAAATTCGGCACTCTTGAAAACTGCCGACAGCTAACTGCAGAGAATCCCGCTGTACTTCAGTCTCAGCTAGATGGTCGGCCAACTCATTAAGTTGTCGCTTTAATACAGTATTGCGCGATATAATAGATCTAATTTCTGCCTCATTGTCATCGCGTTTGGCTAATAACCTGTCACAGAGAGCCTTTTGTTCCTTCAGTTCATCCTGAACTTTGCCTAAATTTTGTTCTAACACCATCCTACGAGTACTTGCCATATTTCTTGTGTGTCTACTTATGACCTCTTACACATTATATATGTCTAGAAACATAACTAACACTGTTAGACCGCGCTAACTCTCATTCGCTTGGAGAGATCTCACTCCATAGAAATGGTCAAAATATCGTAAGTAATACAAGAATATTTTATCTTAATACATCCATTAAGATATTCTATTCAGTCTGTTAACATAGCCATTCTGTTCAATTTGCTTCTAACATTAGTTGTGGAAAAGTAGTCTAACTAATTAGTCGATTACAAAATTTAATTGTCCGAAATCAATTGGCAACTAATTTAGTTGCACTCTATACAACTAAGATTGATCAATCGTCGTTTTCAATCGTCAGTCGCAACTAATTCTGTTAATCTTAGTTGTTAATCGTTAGTCGATTGCATTTTGCCCATCTCTGACTAACATGAATAGCACTGACTATCTCATAAACGTCCACAGGTTTTATCAAAAGTACTGTGTACTGTACTTACTTGTGTGCATCTGCGGGATCACTAAACGTAACAAACGCATATGTGGGAGTAGGGATCCTGTTGGGGCCCCGGTCCCCCATCCGCAACCAGCAGCTCTTAATGAATCCATATTGAGCATACACTCCAAACAGCTCTGTCCGTGAAGTCTAAAATGTCATCATCACAGTTAAATATAGGCAAGAACTCAAGAAGGTCTCAGGTATACTTGTACATTGATAATATAATTATGCAATTATAAAAACTTTCAACTCAATCATGCATGAATGTCAAGGAAAGTTTGTAAACAACAACAGTTAATTCCGCATGTTGACAATACAAAAGATAAATCATATGGACAGTTGTAAACAAAATATAAAATGTGACAAAATTTAACATAATCGTGTATTTTACCTTGGGAGGTAGATTCGAAACATACAGCTTCCTAATCGGTATACCGTCTTCGGTATGAGTGGGTACACTGCGTAAACCGTAAGGTGTTATATCAAGATTCGAGTTTAGAGCATCTGAAAACACAAGTTCTTTATTTCGTGACAAGGTCGAAAGGTGAAGATGAAACATTGCTAAATAGAGGAACATTAGGTATATGTGGCAACGTACAAATTTCACGGCGAGCGACGTGAAGTAATTCTGGGGCGAATCCCCGTGCATCTTCGAGCGCCTCCTCGAGCACCTCCTCAAACTCCCACATGGCGGACGGTATGCGACTAACAGCTGAATACTCCAATTGCTTCGAGTCTCAATAAATGAACATTATAATCTTGAAACGTTTTAAAACACGGAAAATTTGAAGAAATAACACGAAATAAAATTGATAATCGCAAAATGCAGTCAGTCAACATACAACGGTCTTCGCAATTTTTTTAATAATATTGCCAGTTTTCAGAAAAATGGTACACGATAACGTCGATAACACGATTGACATAGCATAAAATAAGTGAATGTGAAAATTTGGTGAAAATCAAGATATACACACGTATAAAATTTTGTTAGTGTAGAATATTTTCGTTCATCGATTAACACAAGAAATACTTTGAATTATGATTAAGAACATATATAAATATTTTTTCTGGTTGTTAACGTTGTCAAAATACATACAAATTCGTGCTAGCCAACATAACAAACGTATATTCCTTTTCGTCGATTGTTACACCGAATAAATAAAAACGAACCAAATGTAACGTATACCTACGTTGAGCTTCGTTTGGTTGGATGAATGATGAATGACAAATTGACAGCCAAATAAAAACTACGGCGTGGATTTATGGGTTAAAATTTTAGCAAACTGTCTGTTGCTTTTATTATGAACTAATAACGAAAATGATTTTATAGCCTATATGTTATAGGGAGTTTAGTAAAAATAACTAAAAGTCGTATTTCCCAAGATAATGACCGATATTTCAAAAGTTTTGGAGCAAAGTTTGTGCATATCATCGTTTGTAGCGCTGAGTGATTTTGTTGTTTTCATTGAGTTATAGCAGTGGTGGAGGATTTTTAATGAAATGGTGCCGTCAGTTCTTACTTTAATAAAATCTAAAGAAAGTTTAATTTGATTGAAAGTCGGAGTAGTTTTTGTTGTCAATATGTACCCAGCACCGACGCGGCACCCGGCTGCCGCGGTAAGGGTTTGTGTTCTTTTCTACCTCTATGATGCTTCCTGTTTATTTACTATCACAGAAGATTCTACATGGCCTCCGATCTCTTGTTACAATTCGTATTTAAAGAATTTATTATTGTAGCCTTTTCTCTTTTGCAGGGACCACCACCTTCTTCAGGCCCTATTAAGTTCACGATAGCGGATACACTAGAACGTATTAAAGAAGAATTTAACTTTTTACAAGCTCAATATCATAGGTAAGTGATACTAAAGTTGGTAAAATGCAGAAAATATCATAACTTCGGATCAAAACATCATTTTCAGAGCAGAGTCCCATTTCTTCAGTACTCTGTAGTCTTACTAACTTTATACATGATACTTATCTTATGTTCTAAGAGACGCAGGTTGATGAATAACTGGATTTTTGCAAGAAAAGCACCCTCCTAGTCACTAAGTCATTCACAAACTTATTGCTGACATTAAGATAGAATAGCTTATGGAATCCTTTTTGGGGAGGTCTTAGCTAATATACATTTTTATTAATACTAGTGTAACAATGCAATATTTGTAACAAACTGAATACAAATAAGAAGCGGGAGAAAAAGGTGGCAGAACAATTGTTTATTGTTAGGTGGGTGTTTTTTTTTAATGTGGGTGTTGCACTATGAAATTGTTTGAAGACCACTAAAATAATAAATATTCTTTATTGCACAACAATACGAGAAAAACATGTTACAAAAAAATTGCTTAATTAATAATGGTAACAACAGGTGGTCTTATCGCTTTAAAGCAATCTCCTCCAGTCAGTAATCACCATCATCAGATTTTTTTAAGAACTTCTGCATAGTGCTGCAGCCTTCAGGCACCTCCTTACCTGGGTGGATCAACTATTCTCTGTCACTCCTCGGTGACATCTCCTGCGCCACTTTTAAAAACTGTGATTTATGGCTTTTAAATCACCAAATGTGAGATTTCTTGTCAAGTTTGACCCCTTTTGGTATGGATGATCGTCTTCTAGGCCCATTAGAACTCTGTAGTTTTGTCTCCGGGTGAATGGGACAGGGTAGCACGAGTTGCTTTTCGAAAGGACTAGGATAATTTCACCAGTTAGCGACCACCTAATTTCATGTGCCGGTTGGCATCCACTTAGCTGAGTTGGTGAACTGAAAGGATATTTTGTCGGTTTTTTACTAGATTTCTATTCTAAAACAACGAAAAATGCATGTATAACTAATTGTCTCATTAGGGTCTGTAGAATTGATGTTATCTTCAATAGAAAATCCTTCTCCTTCAGGTGGTCGCTAACCAAAGGTGGTCGCGTAACCAGTGAATTGACCCTCTTTTGAAGTGATTCAGCCACCTCAAGTATAACCACAGGGTGTTCCATAAAACAGCTTTTACCATAATTATATATTTTTCCTTTATTTTCAGTTTGAAATTAGAATGTGAAAAGCTAGCTAGTGAGAAGACAGAAATGCAGAGGCATTATGTTATGGTAAATACTTGTCTTGTTGAGTTATTTTAGTATTTTGGATATTTACTGATAACAATACTTTTTTTTTTCAGTATTATGAAATGTCCTATGGCCTTAATGTAGAAATGCATAAACAGGTATGTACATTTTTTTTTTGACTGGTGGCATCTTGGTGTATGTTGTGTTTAACACAAGATGGATCCTTTGTTATCTGAAATAAATGATTATTATTAAGTATTGCCAAAAACTCGATCAAATTTTTTGATAAAGATGTATTTAGGGACTATCTCACACAAATAGACTTAATCCCGAACTGAGCAAAATTTGTAATTATCAGTACTGGGTGACAACATATAATTATACTATCTAACAAATATCTGTGGTCATCATACCCTTCCCGGTATTAGAACCGAGGAGCTAGCTTCATGCGCATAGTCACTAACAAGAAATCTAAAGTAGGCGTCAGTTTATTTTATAACTAGATATAGTTAAGATGGATAAGTTTTTTATAAATTGTTTTATTTTTGTTGAAGACGGAAATAGCAAAGAGGTTAAGTGCTATCATAAGCCAGGTGGCCCCGTTCCTGGCGCAGGAGCACCAGCAGCAAGTGGCCTCGGCCGTGGAGAGAGCCAAGCAGGTCACTATGTCTGAACTTAACGCTATAATCGGGGTATGTTGGATTTTTTTAATTCCATACATCATAGAGCTGCAGTAGTTCATAAGTGTGTTAAAAGTAAAACGTAACAACCAAAAGTTCTTCAATATGGAATAAAAAAAATTACAACAAGTGTTGTGAGGATGACACTTTTTTTTCAATTTTGGCTTTCATTATTGTTTTGCGGATAATACTTGATATCGTTTATTTGACAAATCCATATCACATTTTTCATTCATATTTGTTAAGTTATTTTTTTATCAGCATGTAGCTACCACTACTACCCCTGACATCAGATAGATGTCACTTTAAATATAATAATTAAATTCGTATTATGATTAAAATTAAACAAAAGCAGTTACCTTATTGCTGCAACCATCATGTTTGTTTATATATACTTTATGTCAAGTATAAAAGATATGCGTATATTTTTCGGCTTATTACGAGTCCGTATAATGTACGGCCCAATAAACCACGTCCTCTATAGCTCTGTCTTTTAAATATACGAACATAAATATTTGTATACGCCTTTATGACAATCGAGTCCTGTACAGATATTTATGTCCTCATTTATAATATATGTACATATATGAATGAATACCCCTGATTGTACATTACGAACCCTTTATTATAGGTATAAGGTGCAAAAATGTAAACATATCTTAGACAAACTATACAAACTTGGGTGACCATTTCTGGTCACAGTCCAAAACCAGATAAATACAGAGACACTGAGTATTGTTTATTAACGTTTCCACAGCAACAGCAACAACAAGGCCTACAACAGCTTCTAGTAAGTTCAGTATTCATCTCTGGCACAAACTCTACAAATATGCATACAATTCTGAGTTTCATCTCATCACCTCAACATAAATTTAAATTGTATACATGTTTATAGAGGGATTATGTATGTTGTGATTAACCATTTCATTGTTGTGTTGTTCACGCTGCACTGTTGTGTTGCTCATTTTTATGTTCTAATCATGTTTAATTTGCAATTTATGTTAGAATTTATTCACAGTAGAGTTGGATTATTAACAATTCATAGGTTTCTGGGACTTGTATTGAGTTAAATTACTTTAGTGCAAAAATCACCAAAATGGTTTATTCATGGACTATTATTTAATTTGCCATAACTGCCTTCTAAACCATAATCAATATAATCATTACTTTCATCATTGGCCCAATAACTATCACGGCTAAGTAGGTATCACTAGTTACCGAGTAATAATACTCAACCAACTTAAAAGGCCAACTTTCGTCCATATTCGGCCGGCGCAACCGCACTATTTATACTTGGCGCATGTCGATGTAACAAATACAGACGGGCAACTACGGAACCGTACACTGCGCGTGGCCCGACACGCGCTTGTTCCAACTTTAGTTGCCCAACCTTAAATATCTTATGATAAACAATGTGTGTGTGCGTGTGTGTCCTCCTAGCGTTTTTCCCGGTAGTGAGCCCGGGGTCCGCTTTGGCACCAATCCCGAAATTTGACGTAGGCACTATTCTATTCTACGAAAGCGACTGTCATCTGATCATTCAACACAGAGGGAATGTGTACCCAAGCAATACACTACCCAATTATGGT
Organism: Epinotia demarniana; assembly: GCA_945867215.1. Lineage (NCBI taxonomy): Eukaryota > Metazoa > Arthropoda > Insecta > Lepidoptera > Tortricidae > Epinotia > Epinotia demarniana. The sequence continues at coordinate 960,906 of OX244273.1, read as the reverse complement.
ATAACAAAAAATATAAAGGATTAATAAAAAAAAGCAGTAAAGATATGAAAAATGCAATTAGAGACAAAACTGATTGCAGACAGGGTGGACGGCACCTACCTAAACAACTGCTGCCTGATTCATGTGCGTAGGAATATATAGGTACCTATTATTAAATTGTAACTATAATACGAACAATTCGATGATCATAATAATAATAATATAATATAATAAAATCGGCTGTTACTAACCGTAGTATATGATTACCTATAAGTATTACTAACACTGATTGATCCAAGTTGGTCTATGAATAAAGATATTTATATTTATTTATAAAACTATCTGATCACTAAAGTAACTACAAGCAATAATTGAACCATCGCACTACTTTTAAACTATCAACACTCTTTATATCTTTAGCATCAAGGTTCCATATCGATAAAACTTAGATTGTCTGGTAATTGTCTAAAAACGTTTTCCGCACAGCATTAGCATGACCAACGATTTGTAACACTTCATTCCATGTTAGATACTATTGTTTGATTAGTGTTTTATTTTATGCACTTTGTCATGCGGTTTTATTTCGTCACGGTTACAATTTTATTCACATATTGACTGGTTTAACACGATTTCATTTATTTTACTGTTACAAGTATAATATGGCCACTCTCAAGAGTCTCGTGGTCTTCGTACCATAATCTTAATTGAATCGATTGATTCGAAAACATTCAAACTAAATATGATTTTTAAGGTGTCTTTTGTGGGCTTCGAACCTTGAACCTAGAAATTTAGCTTTTAGTTTATTTCTAAAACTCACTAAAAGTAAATTGTATACAATACAATTATTTTTGACGACCGCTTTAGCCTAGTTGGTAGTGACCCTGCCTACGAAGCAAGAGGTCCTGGGTTCGAATCCCGGTAAGGGCAAACATTTGTGTGATGAGCATGAATATTTGTTTCTGAGTCATGTATATTTTCTATGTATTTAAGTATTTATATCTATTATATATATCGTCGTCTAGTACCCATAACACAAGCCTTACTGAGCTTACTATGGGCCTAGGTCGATTTGTGTACGATTGTCCCCTTATATTTATTTATTATTATTATTATTATTTATTTTGACTGCTTGTAATTAGTTCCTATCTTACACTGCTGCTTATGATTTGTACTATTTTTTTAATGATGTAAGTTTCGTAGCAATTTTAATTAAGTTCTCGATTCTTTTATACATAATGACGACACAGCCTAAGATGGAGCTCACTGGTCCAGTAATAGCCTATTCACTCTTGTTTTGAGGGCACCTTACGCTTACGAAAAAACATAAATCTTCTTCCAGACTTGAAACAAATGAACACTGACCGCTCGTGGCGAATATTCGAATGAAACGAATAAAGATTTTTTTCTGGGACGTATTCAAAGCGGGCTCTTTTGGAAATGGGACATTTTGGGGCTCCTTCGAGCAGGATTTTTTCATACTTTTGCGAAACTATCCGTCAAACTGAACAGAACACTTATAAAGAGACGGGTAGTTTATCTCGAGCGCGACATTGCTCACGTGCGGTCTTGTGCTAGCCGTGCATGCCAGTTGTTAGATAACAAACCAAAAAGTGTTTGGTCCATTACTAATCCACTGGTGGAATTATCCTGATAAATTCCCATGCATATAATGTGTAACGCAACACCCACACTGCACTGAAGCATGTCTGACGGTCCGTTCGGTTTCAGCAGCAGATGCACGCGGGCGCGGGGCTCCCGCACGGCGCGGGCGCGGGGCTGCTGGGCGCCGGGCTGCTGTTCCCGGGCGCCGGGCCGCCGCCGCACCTGCCGCCGCCGCAGCACAAGGTACCCTCGTCTGTAGTGCATGTCTCAACATGTACATGAGCGACTGAAGCAGATGCACGCGGGCGCGGGGCTGCTGGGCGCCGGGCTGCTGTTCCCGGGCGCCGGGCCGCCGCCGCACCTGCCGCCGCCGCAGCACAAGGTACCCTCGTCTGTAGTGCATGTCTCAACATGTACATGAGCGACTGAAGCAGATGCACGCGGGCGCGGGGCTGCTGGGCGCCGGGCTGCTGTTCCCGGGCGCCGGGCCGCCGCCGCACCTGCCGCCGCCGCAGCACAAGGTACCCTCGTCTGTAGTGCATGTCTCAACATGTACATGAGCGACTGAAGCAGATGCACGCGGGCGCGGGGCTGCTGGGCGCCGGGCTGCTGTTCCCGGGCGCCGGGCCGCCGCCGCACCTGCCGCCGCCGCAGCACAAGGTACCCTCGTCTGTAGTGCATGTCTCAACATGTACATGAGCGACTGAAGCAGATGCACGCGGGCGCGGGGCTGCTGGGCGCCGGGCTGCTGTTCCCGGGCGCCGGGCCGCCGCCGCACCTGCCGCCGCCGCAGCACAAGGTACCCTCGTCTGTAGTGCATGTCTCAACATGTACATGAGCGACTGAAGCAGATGCACGCGGGCGCGGGGCTGCTGGGCGCCGGGCTGCTGTTCCCGGGCGCCGGGCCGCCGCCGCACCTGCCGCCGCCGCAGCACAAGGTACCCTCGTCTGTAGTGCATGTCTCAACATGTACATGAGCGACTGAAGCAGATGCACGCGGGCGCGGGGCTGCTGGGCGCCGGGCTGCTGTTCCCGGGCGCCGGGCCGCCGCCGCACCTGCCGCCGCCGCAGCACAAGGTACCCTCGTCTGTAGTGCATGTCTCAACATGTACATGAGCGACTGAAGCAGATGCACGCGGGCGCGGGGCTGCTGGGCGCCGGGCTGCTGTTCCCGGGCGCCGGGCCGCCGCCGCACCTGCCGCCGCCGCAGCACAAGGTACCCTCGTCTGTAGTGCATGTCTCAACATGTACATGAGCGACTGAAGCAGATGCACGCGGGCGCGGGGCTGCTGGGCGCCGGGCTGCTGTTCCCGGGCGCCGGGCCGCCGCCGCACCTGCCGCCGCCGCAGCACAAGGTACCCTCGTCTGTAGTGCATGTCTCAACATGTACATGAGCGACTGAAGCAGATGCACGCGGGCGCGGGGCTGCTGGGCGCCGGGCTGCTGTTCCCGGGCGCCGGGCCGCCGCCGCACCTGCCGCCGCCGCAGCACAAGGTACCCTCGTCTGTAGTGCATGTCTCAACATGTACATGAGCGACTGAAGCAGATGCACGCGGGCGCGGGGCTGCTGGGCGCCGGGCTGCTGTTCCCGGGCGCCGGGCCGCCGCCGCACCTGCCGCCGCCGCAGCACAAGGTACCCTCGTCTGTAGTGCATGTCTCAACATGTACATGAGCGACTGAAGCAGATGCACGCGGGCGCGGGGCTGCTGGGCGCCGGGCTGCTGTTCCCGGGCGCCGGGCCGCCGCCGCACCTGCCGCCGCCGCAGCACAAGGTACCCTCGTCTGTAGTGCATGTCTCAACATGTACATGAGCGACTGAAGCAGATGCACGCGGGCGCGGGGCTGCTGGGCGCCGGGCTGCTGTTCCCGGGCGCCGGGCCGCCGCCGCACCTGCCGCCGCCGCAGCACAAGGTACCCTCGTCTGTAGTGCATGTCTCAACATGTACATGAGCGACTGAAGCAGATGCACGCGGGCGCGGGGCTGCTGGGCGCCGGGCTGCTGTTCCCGGGCGCCGGGCCGCCGCCGCACCTGCCGCCGCCGCAGCACAAGGTACCCTCGTCTGTAGTGCATGTCTCAACATGTACATGAGCGACTGAAGCAGATGCACGCGGGCGCGGGGCTGCTGGGCGCCGGGCTGCTGTTCCCGGGCGCCGGGCCGCCGCCGCACCTGCCGCCGCCGCAGCACAAGGTACCCTCGTCTGTAGTGCATGTCTCAACATGTACATGAGCGACTGAAGCAGATGCACGCGGGCGCGGGGCTGCTGGGCGCCGGGCTGCTGTTCCCGGGCGCCGGGCCGCCGCCGCACCTGCCGCCGCCGCAGCACAAGGTACCCTCGTCTGTAGTGCATGTCTCAACATGTACATGAGCGACTGAAGCAGATGCACGCGGGCGCGGGGCTGCTGGGCGCCGGGCTGCTGTTCCCGGGCGCCGGGCCGCCGCCGCACCTGCCGCCGCCGCAGCACAAGGTACCCTCGTCTGTAGTGCATGTCTCAACATGTACATGAGCGACTGAAGCAGATGCACGCGGGCGCGGGGCTGCTGGGCGCCGGGCTGCTGTTCCTGGGCGCCGGGCCGCCGCCGCACCTGCCGCCGCCGCAGCACAAGGTACCCTCGTCTGTAGTGCATGTCTCAACATGTACATGAGCGACTGAAGCAGATGCACGCGGGCGCGGGGCTGCTGGGCGCCGGGCTGCTGTTCCCGGGCGCCGGGCCGCCGCCGCACCTGCCGCCGCCGCAGCACAAGGTACCCTCGTCTGTAGTGCATGTCTCAACATGTACATGAGCGACTGAAGCAGATGCACGCGGGCGCGGGGCTGCTGGGCGCCGGGCTGCTGTTCCCGGGCGCCGGGCCGCCGCCGCACCTGCCGCCGCCGCAGCACAAGGTACCCTCGTCTGTAGTGCATGTCTCAACATGTACATGAGCGACTGAAGCAGATGCACGCGGGCGCGGGGCTGCTGGGCGCCGGGCTGCTGTTCCCGGGCGCCGGGCCGCCGCCGCACCTGCCGCCGCCGCAGCACAAGGTACCCTCGTCTGTAGTGCATGTCTCAACATGTACATGAGCGACTGAAGCAGATGCACGCGGGCGCGGGGCTGCTGGGCGCCGGGCTGCTGTTCCCGGGCGCCGGGCCGCCGCCGCAGCACAAGGTACCCTCGTCTGTAGTGCATGTCTCAACATGTACATGAGCGACTGAAGCAGATGCACGCGGGCGCGGGGCTGCTGGGCGCCGGGCTGCTGTTCCCGGGCGCCGGGCCGCCGCCGCACCTGCCGCCGCCGCAGCACAAGGTACCCTCGTCTGTAGTGCATGTCTCAACATGTACATGAGCGACTGAAGCAGATGCACGCGGGCGCGGGGCTGCTGGGCGCCGGGCTGCTGTTCCCGGGCGCCGGGCCGCCGCCGCACCTGCCGCCGCCGCAGCACAAGGTACCCTCGTCTGTAGTGCATGTCTCAACATGTACATGAGCGACTGAAGCAGATGCACGCGGGCGCGGGGCTGCTGGGCGCCGGGCTGCTGTTCCCGGGCGCCGGGCCGCCGCCGCACCTGCCGCCGCCGCAGCACAAGGTACCCTCGTCTGTAGTGCATGTCTCAACATGTACATGAGCGACTGAAGCAGATGCACGCGGGCGCGGGGCTGCTGGGCGCCGGGCTGCTGTTCCCGGGCGCCGGGCCGCCGCCGCACCTGCCGCCGCCGCAGCACAAGGTACCCTCGTCTGTAGTGCATGTCTCAACATGTACATGAGCGACTGAAGCAGATGCACGCGGGCGCGGGGCTGCTGGGCGCCGGGCTGCTGTTCCCGGGCGCCCGGCCGCCGCCGCACCTGCCGCCGCCGCAGCACAAGGTACCCTCGTCTGTAGTGCATGTCTCAACATGTACATGAGCGACTGAAGCAGATGCACGCGGGCGCGGGGCTGCTGGGCGCCGGGCTGCTGTTCCCGGGCGCCGGGCCGCCGCCGCACCTGCCGCCGCCGCAGCACAAGGTACCCTCGTCTGTAGTGCATGTCTCAACATGTACATGAGCGACTGAAGCAGATGCACGCGGGCGCGGGGCTGCTGGGCGCCGGGCTGCTGTTCCCGGGCGCCGGGCCGCCGCCGCACCTGCCGCCGCCGCAGCACAAGGTACCCTCGTCTGTAGTGCATGTCTCAACATGTACATGAGCGACTGAAGCAGATGCACGCGGGCGCGGGGCTGCTGGGCGCCGGGCTGCTGTTCCCGGGCGCCGGGCCGCCGCCGCACCTGCCGCCGCCGCAGCACAAGGTTCCCTCGTCTGTAGTGCATGTCTCAACATGTACATGAGCGACTGAAGCAGATGCACGCGGGCGCGGGGCTGCTGGGCGCCGGGCTGCTGTTCCCGGGCGCCGGGCCGCCGCCGCACCTGCCGCCGCCGCAGCACAAGGTACCCTCGTCTGTAGTGCATGTCTCAACATGTACATGAGCGACTGAAGCAGATGCACGCGGGCGCGGGGCTGCTGGGCGCCGGGCTGCTGTTCCCGGGCGCCGGGCCGCCGCCGCACCTGCCGCCGCCGCAGCACAAGGTACCCTCGTCTGTAGTGCATGTCTCAACATGTACATGAGCGACTGAAGCAGATGCACGCGGGCGCGGGGCTGCTGGGCGCCGGGCTGCTGTTCCCGGGCGCCGGGCCGCCGCCGCACCTGCCGCCGCCGCAGCACAAGGTACCCTCGTCTGTAGTGCATGTCTCAACATGTACATGAGCGACTGAAGCAGATGCACGCGGGCGCGGGGCTGCTGGGCGCCGGGCTGCTGTTCCCGGGCGCCGGGCCGCCGCCGCACCTGCCGCCGCCGCAGCACAAGGTACCCTCGTCTGTAGTGCATGTCTCAACATGTACATGAGCGACTGAAGCAGATGCACGCGGGCGCGGGGCTGCTGGGCGCCGGGCTGCTGTTCCCGGGCGCCGGGCCGCCGCCGCACCTGCCGCCGCCGCAGCACAAGGTACCCTCGTCTGTAGTGCATGTCTCAACATGTACATGAGCGACTGAAGCAGATGCACGCGGGCGCGGGGCTGCTGGGCGCCGGGCTGCTGTTCCCGGGCGCCGGGCCGCCGCCGCACCTGCCGCCGCCGCAGCACAAGGTACCCTCGTCTGTAGTGCATGTCTCAACATGTACATGAGCGACTGAAGCAGATGCACGCGGGCGCGGGGCTGCTGGGCGCCGGGCTGCTGTTCCCGGGCGCCGGGCCGCCGCCGCACCTGCCGCCGCCGCAGCACAAGGTACCCTCGTCTGTAGTGCATGTCTCAACATGTACATGAGCGACTGAAGCAGATGCACGCGGGCGCGGGGCTGCTGGGCGCCGGGCTGCTGTTCCCGGGCGCCGGGCCGCCGCCGCACCTGCCGCCGCCGCAGCACAAGGTTCCCTCGTCTGTAGTGCATGTCTCAACATGTACATGAGCGACTGAAGCAGATGCACGCGGGCGCGGGGCTGCTGGGCGCCGGGCTGCTGTTCCCGGGCGCCGGGCCGCCGCCGCACCTGCCGCCGCCGCAGCACAAGGTACCCTCGTCTGTAGTGCATGTCTCAACATGTACATGAGCGACTGAAGCAGATGCACGCGGGCGCGGGGCTGCTGGGCGCCGGGCTGCTGTTCCCGGGCGCCGGGCCGCCGCCGCACCTGCCGCCGCCGCAGCACAAGGTACCCTCGTCTGTAGTGCATGTCTCAACATGTACATGAGCGACTGAAGCAGATGCACGCGGGCGCGGGGCTGCTGGGCGCCGGGCTGCTGTTCCCGGGCGCCGGGCCGCCGCCGCACCTGCCGCCGCCGCAGCACAAGGTACCCTCGTCTGTAGTGCATGTCTCAACATGTACATGAGCGACTGAAGCAGATGCACGCGGGCGCGGGGCTGCTGGGCGCCGGGCTGCTGTTCCCGGGCGCCGGGCCGCCGCCGCACCTGCCGCCGCCGCAGCACAAGGTACCCTCGTCTGTAGTGCATGTCTCAACATGTACATGAGCGACTGAAGCAGATGCACGCGGGCGCGGGGCTGCTGGGCGCCGGGCTGCTGTTCCCGGGCGCCGGGCCGCCGCCGCACCTGCCGCCGCCGCAGCACAAGGTACCCTCGTCTGTAGTGCATGTCTCAACATGTACATGAGCGACTGAAGCAGATGCACGCGGGCGCGGGGCTGCTGGGCGCCGGGCTGCTGTTCCCGGGCGCCGGGCCGCCGCCGCACCTGCCGCCGCCGCAGCACAAGGTACCCTCGTCTGTAGTGCATGTCTCAACATGTACATGAGCGACTGAAGCAGATGCACGCGGGCGCGGGGCTGCTGGGCGCCGGGCTGCTGTTCCCGGGCGCCGGGCCGCCGCCGCACCTGCCGCCGCCGCAGCACAAGGTACCCTCGTCTGTAGTGCATGTCTCAACATGTACATGAGCGACTGAAGCAGATGCACGCGGGCGCGGGGCTGCTGGGCGCCGGGCTGCTGTTCCCGGGCGCCGGGCCGCCGCCGCACCTGCCGCCGCCGCAGCACAAGGTACCCTCGTCTGTAGTGCATGTCTCAACATGTACATGAGCGACTGAAGCAGATGCACGCGGGCGCGGGGCTGCTGGGCGCCGGGCTGTTGTTCCCGGGCGCCGGGCCGCCGCCGCACCTGCCGCCGCCGCAGCACAAGGTACCCTCGTCTGTAGTGCATGTCTCAACATGTACATGAGCGACTGAAGCAGATGCACGCGGGCGCGGGGCTGCTGGGCGCCGGGCTGCTGTTCCCGGGCGCCGGGCCGCCGCCGCACCTGCCGCCGCCGCAGCACAAGGTACCCTCGTCTGTAGTGCATGTCTCAACATGTACATGAGCGACTGAAGCAGATGCACGCGGGCGCGGGGCTGCTGGGCGCCGGGCTGCTGTTCCCGGGCGCCGGGCCGCCGCCGCACCTGCCGCCGCCGCAGCACAAGGTACCCTCGTCTGTAGTGCATGTCTCAACATGTACATGAGCGACTGAAGCAGATGCACGCGGGCGCGGGGCTGCTGGGCGCCGGGCTGCTGTTCCCGGGCGCCGGGCCGCCGCCGCACCTGCCGCCGCCGCAGCACAAGGTACCCTCGTCTGTAGTGCATGTCTCAACATGTACATGAGCGACTGAAGCAGATGCACGCGGGCGCGGGGCTGCTGGGCGCCGGGCTGCTGTTCCCGGGCGCCGGGCCGCCGCCGCACCTGCCGCCGCCGCAGCACAAGGTACCCTCGTCTGTAGTGCATGTCTCAACATGTACATGAGCGACTGAAGCAGATGCACGCCGGCGCTGGGCTGCTGTTCGTCACACTGCTCCCGCCACTTGCCCTCTCTAGCCACACACTGTACTCACGCAATTGCCACTCCTATGACTCCCGTTGATTCCCGACGACATTCGGGCACGTGACTGGTTTTTTTTGTTGAATCTCACTGAGTAATTGACACTTGAAGGTCATCCTGTGAAAAATATGCTATGTTTCTCTATTAAAATAGTAGTTACTTAAAATATTTTTTCACTAATCTGTTTGTCTAACGGCGGCATATTGTGATGTGTTTTTCAATTCCCTTCGATGTCATTATAAACGGATTCCAATGTAGTTTGTTTTGGGTTGGCCCGTGTGAGAACGGCCATAGTTGTCTGCAATCTGACCTCTAGTTGTTGTGTTGTACTATGTACAGTTGGAGCTGCCCCCGCCGGCCGACGTGAAGCCGCCCGCGCCGCTGCCGCTGCCGCTGGCCGGCGCGCGCGACGACGAGCGCCTGCTCAACTCCAGGGGGCACCAGCGGGTAAACTACCTTTTCTCAAACATGCAATCAAATATTGACATTGTGTTCTTCATAATAGGCTTCGAAGTGTATCTTTCCGGGCGCAGCGAGACGAAAGATACGTAATGGCATTTCATACAAAATTGGAGGCCTAGGCCGGCAAGGTGGTCTTTTTTAAATTCCATTCCACAATTTGTGGCACAGGATCACGGCGTTCAGCGTTCAGCCATGAAAATTAAGTTTAATTTCTTGGATATTTTCTAAATTATTTCATTGCATGTTTGATAAAAGCACTATACATACCTCCGCGTGAAAACAGGTTGCCAGCCTCGTAACTTTCCGACCTCGCTACGCTCGGCCAGCTATACCTTATTTCCCGGCCTCTGTAGTAATGCACTATTATACAACGGAACCCTTGAGGCCGCCTACGATATCAACTCTACGTACGTTTACGTTTAAAGAGCCATCAATACTGCTTCCATACTGAGTTGCTGCAAATACTGACAAACCAGGATCATCAGTATCGAACCACCGTGTAATGGCCGCCAATATGTGTCGTGTAACAAACGTGTTCTCTCCCCAGCGACACTCTGTGTCCCCGCACGAGCGCGAGCAGAAGTACCGCCCGCGCTCGCCCGCGGAGCCCGAGCCGCTCGACACCAAGCGACGGAAGGAGGAGAAGGTACACCATGTCAGTCTCTGTAGTGTATGTGTGACTTCATATACCGTCCGTTGTTTAATGCCTGCCGTCTGCCCATCGGGGACCCCGTGGTGGGGTCATTATCAGTATCACTGTGGATGATTTGAACTTTAGTGAGTTATTTTTTATGCTCACTGCCAGGAACCGCCCACGCCGTAGTCGATTCCCGCTACGTACGAGGAAAACCACGGGATCGGCTACGAGCGTAGCGCGTAGCGATTCTTGGCAGTGATAGTGTTAAGGTTACAGTAATAATAACACGGACTCCGGTAAATATCACTTCCGCTACGGGCGACATGTTTCGAGGTCTTAGCCTTTAAATGCATAGTGTTGCCAAATGTCTACAAAGCATTAGACAGCTAACAGATTAAAAGAAAGGCTTACGTTCTTGAACGCATCTTTGTTAGTAGTCTTGGGAAATAATAACTGGCAACACTTAAATATAGGCACTTTTTTAAAATTTTGACGTTTGCGTTGGCGGCAACGTAGTTTTTTACTAAAGTTAGCGGAGCGGTAAATTTATAAAAGATCATGACGGTTTAAGGAGTTATTTGCGGCTGTATCGCTTCACGCACGACATGACACCCGTAGTTATATTTAGTACGTGAGTTTAACTTTATATATATTATAATTCACAAGACGAAATGTTTCATCCGCAGTGATTCACTCTAACTCTGTTTACATGGGTAATAAATTAAACTAGATCGTGGACTCTAAGAACATTAAATTTATTTAGCTTTACACCTAAGGGTTTCAGATGGTTATACGCCAGGTAATATTAAATGGACTATACACGCTTGTCCAGTTTTCTCATGAGATGAATATGCTATCATGCTTTTACGAATTCTAGAATTGAGCCAGTATTTTTTTATGCTCAAGCACCTTTTTTATAATTTAAATAAAAAACGCGGAGGGGCTACTCCGCGATTTTACCGATCGGAAATAACGACAATACAATTTGTCGCGTAAAATAATATATTTTCTAGGTTTAACATTCTTATGAACGAATTCAATCATAACATTATCATTACCGTATATTTTTATTCAGGCTTTTTCTAGAAAGCATTATAGCATTTTTCAATATCTCATTTGCTTGTAGTGTACGATGCTTTTAAAACTAGTTCTAGGGAAACCTAGCATATTTCTAGATTGCTCGCTAGTTTTCTTTAGCTAACAATTCTCAAAGTTTTCTAATGGCTTTCTTCTTTCTGAAAGATATTGTGCGTTTATAACTTTTTAACAACCAATGCTTGTTATAGGATAGCGACGCCGAGAAAAGTGATCAAGATTTAGTTGTTGACGTAGCTAACGAGGTAAGTTGTGAAAATGAAGTGTTTTGTATACAGGGTGACATTTTAATCAGTGTCCAAATTTTTTGTAGGCATTTGGTATCACTAATAGACTCCATTTTTGAAAAAAAACTGTTAGGTATTTTTTAATTATAAATTGTCTATCCCAAAAGAATAATCCGTACAACGTGGTCACTGGGCATTCAGTACCGCGCGGAGCGGGGTGGGGCCGGCGGAGGGGAGGCGTGCCGTGCGCAAACCGTAGTACCCGCTGAGGTGCCCGCGCGGTAAGGTTTTTTTGGGATAACTTTAAGCAGCAATTACTAAAAAAAAAAAAATTTTTTTCGCGTATTTTATAATTTTTGCTGAAGAATCTTATACTTGAATTTGGACACTGATTAAAATGTCAACCTGTAGTTTACTAATGAGAATAGAGTCAAAGTCAAAATGATTTATATCGTAGAATATGGTGATTACAATTTTGGTGTTTAAGGGTATTACATTTGCAACATATTCGCCCGCACAGGCGTAGAAATAGCAATAGAACTGGAAATACAGTAACATGTCAATAAATACATCTATATCACAATTTAGTAAATACAAAAAAAAAACGTAATGGAAATAAAAGATGTAGGTAAATTCTAATTCATAGAAATGTAAATAAAAACATAAGTCAATATAAATTACAAGCTTGAGTGAGTATGTCAAATTTTGTTACAATTTAAATATTCGTCAACTGTGTAAAATCATTTAGCCAGTTTGTGATCCTCCTTTTAAATATTGATGAATATTCCTTTTTTAAATACTACTATTTGGACTGCCCAATCGTGACGATCCTGGTCGAATTCAACGACGCTTGTAGAAAAAAAATTGCTATTTAGAGCGTCGTCCGTGAGCTCAGGTGACTGACAGCCTATCTTTGCAGAAAATGAGCGAACACACTTGACAGGCCAGCACCCTTGCGACAAAATCGTATTCAATGCCGAAGCCGTTTAGGTGGTCGAGCTTTGAGCGTCGAGTTTTTTCTTCGAAGATATGCACAACCTTCATTGTATATGTCCACATTGACCGATCTCCAAACAAAAACTCCCAGTGCTATGTCTCAATATCACGTATTTATAGTGCAGAAGTTGGCCACCCGGTTATATTTCTGCAGTTCTGAATAAAAGATGGAGACTGGGAATTGGCTAAAATCGTTACAAATCGGTTTGGTTGTTTGTTTGTGAATCAGGAGGAGCGCGGGTCCCCCCAGGCGCGGGGCTCGGCGGAGCGCGAGCGCGCCGACAGCGGCCCGCGCCCGCCCTCGCGGGGCTCCTCCTCCAGCCGCTCCACGCCCAAGAGCTCCAAGGACGTACGTCTTATTTCCTTTTCACATTTGCTCTTCAGGTAAGAGTCATCGTTGCCCTCGAATTGGGGATCAAACTTGTACTTTTCCTCCCTGATATTTCATGTTCAATTTTCTTCAGATATTGTGAAAAGCAGTATGTGCCACTCTGTAGTATTATTATTTCCGTTTAGCGCGTAAACACTGAAATGTCTCGTCACGGTCAGGATTCAGTATTCCCCGTCGTATTAGTATGTTTCGGTATGGTGTAAAGCGAGTGTCGTGTACAGGAGAAGCCGGGCACGCCGGGCGCCAAGCCGGGCCGCGCGGGCACGCCCACGGGCCGCGGCGGCTTCCCGCCGCTGGCCGCCTACCGCCCGCACCCGGACCACCGCACCAACGGCCAGCCGCACAAGCCGTACGTTACCTACGCTCTCCCGCTCCCGGCTCGACTACACTACACTACACCTGCCACACTACCGTGTTGAAGACCGGCGAGTCACCGCCGTGCAGGCTCCTAGCACGCTCCCCCACGTGCCTCTAACCCACTCTAGCGCATATTGCCATAAAGCTCGCCTTCGGCGCAGCGGAAGGAAGCAACCGATGCTCAATAAAACTACCAGGACCAGGGCGTTGACGTGTCACCCCCTAAATTATCTTATCTATTATAAAATTCTGTTAAAAAAAGGATGTGAGATGGACCTTTCATATTGAGATTATGGTTCGATGAGCCTTTAAAAATGGGTAACTTAGGAGGCATCGTTTAATTCGAAAACACGTGAATGTCATCTTCAAATGTCTCAAATATCTTTCTCTATTAAATCCTCAAATTTTCGCAAAACCAATAGCTATGTTATCGAGCCTTTTTTGTAGAGCATATTCCTACCACACATGCGGCGGACCGCTCCAACCCGTCCCGTTCCCGGCCGACGCGCTAGTGGGGCCGGGGATCCCCCGGGGCGCGCGGCAGGTGGCCGTACTTCCCCACGGCGAGGTCGTCTGTGCCGTGGCCTTGTCCGTAAGCAGCGGGACGCGACACGCCTACACCGGTGGCAAGGGCTGCGTGAAGCTGTGGGACATCTCCAACCCGGGCTCGCCCAACACGCTCGAGCCGCTCTCGCAGCTCGACTGTCTGGTGAGTGTCCGGTCCGCTACTGTTGACAAGTTCCTGTCACTCCATGAACGCGACCATTATAGCCGTAGGTTGAACCAAGATGCAACATGCATCTACTGAGGATATTCAGAATTCAGCCATCAGCCAGCCGCACAGCGGCGAGAGATATTTTTGTATCAGTTTTCAAAATCAACCAACCACCGTCAACGTGAAACGTGTCGTAGAAACTCACGTTGCGACGCCGTAGGAAAAAACGCGAAAATACGCAAAGCGCTATGCATTTTCACGTCACCGCAAGTCTGCCCCACAGCGCCATTTCACGGTGACGTCGCCGTGCTGTTATGATGGGGCCGAGCCCTGCGAGCCCCGAGGAACGGTATTGATTTCCTGTCTCGTTCCAGCAACGCGACAACTACATCCGCTCCGTGAAGCTCCTCCCGGACGGGCGCACGCTCATCGTGGGCGGCGAGGCGTCCAACCTGTCCATCTGGGACCTCGGCGCGCCCACGCCGCGCATGCGCGCCGAGCTCACCTCCTCCGCGCCCGCTTGCTACGCGCTCGCCATCAGTCCCGACTCCAAGGTTAGTGTAAGGGCCCGTTTCGACAACTCATCGTGGGCGGCGAGGCGTCCAACCTGTCCATCTGGGACCTCGGCGCGCCCACGCCGCGCATGCGCGCCGAGCTCACCTCCTCCGCGCCCGCTTGCTACGCGCTCGCCATCAGTCCCGACTCCAAGGTTAGTGTAAGGGCCCGTTTCGACAACTCATCGTGGGCGGCGAGGCGTCCAACCTGTCCATCTGGGACCTCGGCGCGCCCACGCCGCGCATGCGCGCCGAGCTCACCTCCTCCGCGCCCGCTTGCTACGCGCTCGCCATCAGTCCCGACTCCAAGGTTAGTGGAAGGGCCCGTTTCGACAACTCATCGTGGGCGGCGAGGCGTCCAACCTGTCCATCTGGGACCTCGGCGCGCCCACGCCGCGCATGCGCGCCGAGCTCACCTCCTCCGCGCCCGCTTGCTACGCGCTCGCCATCAGTCCCGACTCCAAGGTTAGTGGAAGGGCCCGTTTCGACAACTCATCGTGGGCGGCGAGGCGTCCAACCTGTCCATCTGGGACCTCGGCGCGCCCACGCCGCGCATGCGCGCCGAGCTCACCTCCTCCGCGCCCGCTTGCTACGCGCTCGCCATCAGTCCCGACTCCAAGGTTAGTGGAAGGGCCCGTTTCGACAACTCATCGTGGGCGGCGAGGCGTCCAACCTGTCCATCTGGGACCTCGGCGCGCCCACGCCGCGCATGCGCGCCGAGCTCACCTCCTCCGCGCCCGCTTGCTACGCGCTCGCCATCAGTCCCGACTCCAAGGTTAGTGGAAGGGCCCGTTTCGACAACTCATCGTGGGCGGCGAGGCGTCCAACCTGTCCATCTGGGACCTCGGCGCGCCCACGCCGCGCATGCGCGCCGAGCTCACCTCCTCCGCGCCCGCTTGCTACGCGCTCGCCATCAGTCCCGACTCCAAGGTTAGTGGAAGGGCCCGTTTCGACAACTCATCGTGGGCGGCGAGGCGTCCAACCTGTCCATCTGGGACCTCGGCGCGCCCACGCCGCGCATGCGCGCCGAGCTCACCTCCTCCGCGCCCGCTTGCTACGCGCTCGCCATCAGTCCCGACTCCAAGGTTAGTGGAAGGGCCCGTTTCGACAACTCATCGTGGGCGGCGAGGCGTCCAACCTGTCCATCTGGGACCTCGGCGCGCCCACGCCGCGCATGCGCGCCGAGCTCACCTCCTCCGCGCCCGCTTGCTACGCGCTCGCCATCAGTCCCGACTCCAAGGTTAGTGGAAGGGCCCGTTTCGACAACTCATCGTGGGCGGCGAGGCGTCCAACCTGTCCATCTGGGACCTCGGCGCGCCCACGCCGCGCATGCGCGCCGAGCTCACCTCCTCCGCGCCCGCTTGCTACGCGCTCGCCATCAGTCCCGACTCCAAGGTTAGTGGAAGGGCCCGTTTCGACAACTCATCGTGGGCGGCGAGGCGTCCAACCTGTCCATCTGGGACCTCGGCGCGCCCACGCCGCGCATGCGCGCCGAGCTCACCTCCTCCGCGCCCGCTTGCTACGCGCTCGCCATCAGTCCCGACTCCAAGGTTAGTGGAAGGGCCCGTTTCGACAACTCATCGTGGGCGGCGAGGCGTCCAACCTGTCCATCTGGGACCTCGGCGCGCCCACGCCGCGCATGCGCGCCGAGCTCACCTCCTCCGCGCCCGCTTGCTACGCGCTCGCCATCAGTCCCGACTCCAAGGTTAGTGGAAGGGCCCGTTTCGACAACTCATCGTGGGCGGCGAGGCGTCCAACCTGTCCATCTGGGACCTCGGCGCGCCCACGCCGCGCATGCGCGCCGAGCTCACCTCCTCCGCGCCCGCTTGCTACGCGCTCGCCATCAGTCCCGACTCCAAGGTTAGTGGAAGGGCCCGTTTCGACAACTCATCGTGGGCGGCGAGGCGTCCAACCTGTCCATCTGGGACCTCGGCGCGCCGAGCTCACCTCCTCCGCGCCCGCTTGCTACGCGCTCGCCATCAGTCCCGACTCCAAGGTTAGTGGAAGGGCCCGTTTCGACAACTCATCGTGGGCGGCGAGGCGTCCAACCTGTCCATCTGGGACCTCGGCGCGCCCACGCCGCGCATGCGCGCCGAGCTCACCTCCTCCGCGCCCGCTTGCTACGCGCTCGCCATCAGTCCCGACTCCAAGGTTAGTGGAAGGGCCCGTTTCGACAACTCATCGTGGGCGGCGAGGCGTCCAACCTGTCCATCTGGGACCTCGGCGCGCCCACGCCGCGCATGCGCGCCGAGCTCACCTCCTCCGCGCCCGCTTGCTACGCGCTCGCCATCAGTCCCGACTCCAAGGTTAGTGGAAGGGCCCGTTTCGACAACTCATCGTGGGCGGCGAGGCGTCCAACCTGTCCATCTGGGACCTCGGCGCGCCCACGCCGCGCATGCGCGCCGAGCTCACCTCCTCCGCGCCCGCTTGCTACGCGCTCGCCATCAGTCCCGACTCCAAGGTTAGTGGAAGGGCCCGTTTCGACAACTCATCGTGGGCGGCGAGGCGTCCAACCTGTCCATCTGGGACCTCGGCGCGCCCACGCCGCGCATGCGCGCCGAGCTCACCTCCTCCGCGCCCGCTTGCTACGCGCTCGCCATCAGTCCCGACTCCAAGGTTAGTGGAAGGGCCCGTTTCGACAACTCATCGTGGGCGGCGAGGCGTCCAACCTGTCCATCTGGGACCTCGGCGCGCCCACGCCGCGCATGCGCGCCGAGCTCACCTCCTCCGCGCCCGCTTGCTACGCGCTCGCCATCAGTCCCGACTCCAAGGTTAGTGGAAGGGCCCGTTTCGACACTTCCGCTCCGTGAAACTCCTCCCGGACGGGCACGGTGTTTTTTTTCTGCAGGCACACGCGGAGTACAACGGTCTTTTTTTAAATGAGGCATTTGGATTGTGATTCATTTCACTAGGATCAAACTGTTTCATTCTCAGCAATATGGCTTTACCTTAGGTCGGTCTACCACTGACGCGGGAATTACTCTGATCAGAAATATTTTCGAAGCATGGGAGGAAAAGAAGGACGCTGTCGCCATTTTCTGTGACTTATCGAAGGCGTTCGATTGTGTAGATCATCTCACTTTGCTGACCAAGTTGAATTACTACGGAATTAAAGGAAAAGCTCTGGACTTGTTACAATCATACTTATCAGGCAGAGTTCAAAAGGTTCTAGTGAATGGGACTCGGTCGGCGGGGTCTGAGGTTAGAATCGGCGTGCCTCAATGCTCGATATTAGCTCCTCTCCTTTTTTATGGTTTACGTCAACGACCTACCTTTTATGGCGGAACACATGTCTCGAATAATTCTTTTTGCAGATGACACTTCACTCATTTTTAAAATAAATAGATATAGATTAGCCCAGGACGTAACTGACATTAATAATGCCCTTCAACAGGTTCACGAATGGTTTACTGCCAACAATCTCGTGTTAAATGCCAATAAAACGAAGTGTATACACTTCAAGTTACCAAATGTTAACAATCATATTGAAGGACTGAAACTCAATAATGAAATGTTACAAATAATAGACAACACTGTTTTTTTGGGGATAACAATAGACTCTAGACTTCAGTGGGGACCTCATATTGTAGCTCTCTCAAAAAAACTAAGTTCAGCTGCATACGCTGTAAAAAAGATTAGACTACTTACTGACGTAACCACTGCAAGACTTGTCTATTTTAGCTACTTACTTTCATAGTGTTATGTGTTATTGCATGTTACTATATGGCAGAGCAGCTGATATCGAGTCAATTTTTGTTGTACAAAAGCGAGCAATTCGCGCCATATACAGTTTGAAAGGACGTGACTCTCTCAGAGAGGTGTTTAAAAAAATTGGTATTATGACCGTGCCAAGCCAATATATTTACGAAAACATTATGTACGTAAGAAAAAACCAAGCGCAATTTCGAAAAGGTTGTGACATTCATGATAGAAACACTAGGAATAAATTAAAGTTATTAGCAGTTTCAACTAGATTAAGTAGAGTTTCAAATTCATTTGTCGGTCTCTGTACACGCTACTACAATAACCTACCAGACCAAATTTTGAAATAAATTTAAGGCAATTGTAAAGCAAACGCTGGAAAAAAGAGCCTATTATAAACTTAGCGAATACTTAGACGATAAGGACATATGGGTAAAGGCCATCGCTATACCGAAGCAGACTGTAAATATATAAACAGTTTAACCTCTGACCTTCAAAAAGTGTTCTCTAAGAATTTATTTTGAATAAATGATTTTGACTTTTTGACTTTGACTTTGTGAAATTTGATGATCTTAATTTTTTTTTTTGACTAATATAATTGGTCTTAGTTTTAGTTGTAGATATAATTATTAATTTTGTTTGTCAATGGTAAAGTATAGATAGAATAGCTAGTATAGCTAGTATAGATATAGACAATATGCAGACGGATTGTATAAAAAGGCAGTTATACCCTCAGAAAAATTATCCTTATTTATTATAATAACATGTGTTTTTCGGCAGGTCTGCTTCAGCTGTTGTTCAGACGGCAACATCGCTGTATGGGATCTTCATAATCAGACATTAGTTAGACAATTTCAAGGTAACGTACATTTTATAAATAACTCTTTCTTCTTTGTCCTCGCCATTTCCGGTTACACGGGGTCGGCTTTCTTTATCGTGCGGCGCCATGTAGTCCGCTGGCTGGTATCCTCTTCTTTAAGCCCGAGGCTATTCATGTCTCTGTGGACATTTTCCCCTTTTTTTGGTAGCCATAGAAAGGCATTTCTTCACAACATAATTGTTGGGTCTTCCCATCACGTGACAGTAGCATCTGAGCCTTGATTCACTCATTTTGTCACTTATGGGTGCAACCTTAAAGCTTCCTCTTATGTGTTCATTACGTATTCTATCCTTAACTGTCACTCCACCTGCCCATCTCAGCATACGCATTTCAGTGGTGTGCAGCTTCTGCTCGTTTGTCTTTTTAGCTGCCCAGACTTCGCTACCGTAATAGAGCTGGTCTCACTGCTTTTATATACACTTTGCCTTTAGTTCTTATGTGCATTTTTGCGTCGCACAGCACCCCTGTGAGCGTACGCAACCTCACCCATCCTGATGTTGTTCTCTGAATCACATCTGCGTCTATAGAGACTTCTTCAGAGAGTACTGAACCTAGGTACTTAAAGGTTTTTCTAGGGAGGGCAGTGCCGCTCAGCGTAATGCCTGGATTAGCTTGCGCAACATTTTATAAATAACCGCAAATCAAATTTGAGTTCATTCCAATCTAGTGTTTTCAATCCCCAAGGGAGCGCCCTCTCCACTATACTTCGTTATCCACATCGTCAGTAGGAGTGGGCACTTGTTCATGAATAAATAAATAAATAAATAAATATAAGGGGACAATGTTACACAAACCGACCTAGTCCCATAGTAAGCTCAATAAGGCTTGTGTTATGGGTACTAGACGACGATATATATAATAGATATAAATACTTAAATACATAGAAAACATCCATGACTCAGAAACAAATATTCATGCTCATCACACAAATATTTGTCCTTACCGGGATTCGAACCCAGGACCTTCAGCTTCGTAGGCAGCGTCACTACCCACTAGGCTAACCGGTCGTCAATAGAGTTGTAGAACTCATGTTAAAATTGATAACGTACTTAGTGTTGCTAATTTGATTGTAAACTATCCAATTAATGTGAAAGTGTACAAAATTTAGTACATTACGCAACTAGGGCGGTGAATTCGTGAATGCCCCAGATCGCAGGTGTTTGTGGCCCGAACCGAAGGTGAGGGGCATAAATATGCGCTCTGGGGCTTTACGAATTACCGCCCGTGTTGAGTACAAAATTTTACATCTTCACCTGGCCACAATGCGAGTTTTCCCGTACGCGCAGCGTGCAGTAAAACTCGCATTATGGCCAGGTGTGACGTAAATATAATTACAATCATAAAAAGATTGTAGTGTACATTTAAAAGCTACCAAATTTTATGTACGAATATCACATCGCAACCAATTTTTCGCATAATGTCATTTCGCCGAATGATTAAATGTCAACTTATCAAAGGGTTTAGTTTTATTTCCCAACCTAACGGTTACCAACTGTATGCTTGGACTTTTTTTCATAAAGTCACTTTTCAAAATGCCAACTTTCGAGTAGCAGAATGGGTCAGTTTGACTTATATACATTTCGTGGTATAATACTTACCAGATGTTTTATTTAGTAACTATGTAACGTATTTACAAAGTGAGTAAGCGCATCCGCTCACTTGTTTTTGTGACAATGACGGTACCTGAATTATCGCATCATTGGAGATAAGTGTTTACATCATTACTTTTGGACTGTTGCTTGGTGGAATGTATGTATGTAGGTGTACATGTGTTATTTTTTTAAACAAACATCAGCCAATTATTCTAACCTCACCTAAACCTTACCTAACCGCCAGCGTGTCGACGTCACCCCGCTACGCGGGGTGCCTATTTCCGCTCTAAGGAACACAAGCTAACCCTAACCTAACCTACAAATAACATCACTGTAACGATTGTATGTTATTTTTTAATGCGAGGGCTTTGCCCCCATACCCCCCTTGTGGGTAACTTCGTCTCCCCATCCCCACTTCTCTCCTTGTAACTTATATAAGAACACGTTGAATAAAAGTCTGACTATGTTATGCTGTCTTGTTCTTTGTAGTAAAAAGTTGGCTTATGTAAGAAACTACCTGTTGCACTGACGAAACGTTATTCGGTTAGTAGTTGTTTGTCCAACTGAAAGATTTTCCAAATGATAGGTACGCCATAATTTTTAATTCATTATAATAA
Organism: Epinotia demarniana; assembly: GCA_945867215.1. NCBI lineage: Eukaryota > Metazoa > Arthropoda > Insecta > Lepidoptera > Tortricidae > Epinotia > Epinotia demarniana. Next base: position 939,807 of record OX244273.1, on the reverse strand, counting down.
TCGACTTATCAATAATTCTACCAAATAAATCTGTTGTAATACAAAAATTTGCCATAAGTTAGTTGTCAAGGTGAATCATCGGCGAAAAGTTGGTTGGCAAGTGAAATTCGGACATAACAAATTCGGAGAAAAGGCAGAACCCCCAACTATGAACCTAAACGCACTATTTCACGACCGAAACAGCAATTTAATTTATTTTTCATACAACGTTAAGTATAAATAATAAACTGTGTGTGTCGTCATACTTTTATGTCTAAACAGCGTTCCCATCTTTGACTAAAATTTTTGGGTATTTATGTTGCTAAACATGTTCCTTTCCAAAAACTGGTTCGAATAGCATCGTAAAAAGGTCGTAGGTCACACCCCTATCATATTGGATGTGTCCGAAATGCCATTGCATTGTTTCAACATGGCAACAGTTCGCCGCGGGCCAATTACAACTGCCAGGCTTGCGGCGTTGCATCTCGCTCCCGCATTGGCTTACAATAAAGCCATGACAGACGTCTCCCTTCTTCATACTGCTTGTACAGTCTATACTAGACTGCCACAGAGGCACACAAGGCGGTCAGTGGCCGCATTCCAGCCACACACTGCTAGCGGCCGCCTCTAGTGGCTGAATGTGCGTCAGTGTGGTAGCGCTTAAAGGCCATCGATGATTGTTTCCAGGCCACACGGATGGCGCGTCCTGCATCGACATCAGCGGGGACGGCTCCCGGCTGTGGACGGGCGGGCTGGACAACACGGTGCGCTCGTGGGACCTGCGCGAGGGCCGGCAGCTCCACCAGCACGACTTCACCAGCCAGATCTTCTCGCTCGGCTACTGTCCCTCGGGTACTGTGTCTCCTACAGCCACTGACTGTGGACGGGCGGGCTGGACAACACGGTGCGCTCGTGGGACCTGCGCGAGGGCCGGCAGCTCCACCAGCACGACTTCACCAGCCAGATCTTCTCGCTCGGCTACTGTCCCTCGGGTACTGTGTCTCCTACAGCCACTGACTGTGGACGGGCGGGCTGGACAACACGGTGCGCTCGTGGGACCTGCGCGAGGGCCGGCAGCTCCACCAGCACGACTTCACCAGCCAGATCTTCTCGCTCGGCTACTGTCCCTCGGGTACTGTGTCTCCTACAGCCATTGACTGTGGACGGGCGGGCTGGACAACACGGTGCGCTCGTGGGACCTGCGCGAGGGCCGGCAGCTCCACCAGCACGACTTCACCAGCCAGATCTTCTCGCTCGGCTACTGTCCCTCGGGTACTGTGTCTCCTACAGCCACTGACTGTGGACGGGCGGGCTGGACAACACGGTGCGCTCGTGGGACCTGCGCGAGGGCCGGCAGCTCCACCAGCACGACTTCACCAGCCAGATCTTCTCGCTCGGCTACTGTCCCTCGGGTACTGTGTCTCCTACAGCCATTGACTGTGGACGGGCGGGCTGGACAACACGGTGTGCTCGTGGGACCTGCGCGAGGGCCGGCAGCTCCACCAGCACGACTTCACCAGCCAGATCTTCTCGCTCGGCTACTGTCCCTCGGGTACTGTGTCTCCTACAGCCACTGACTGTGGACGGGCGGGCTGGACAACACGGTGCGCTCGTGGGACCTGCGCGAGGGCCGGCAGCTCCACCAGCACGACTTCACCAGCCAGATCTTCTCGCTCGGCTACTGTCCCTCGGGTACTGTGTCTCCTACAGCCACTGACTGTGGACGGGCGGGCTGGACAACACGGTGTGCTCGTGGGACCTGCGCGAGGGCCGGCAGCTCCACCAGCACGACTTCACCAGCCAGATCTTCTCGCTCGGCTACTGTCCCTCGGGTACTGTGTCTCCTACAGCCACTGACTGTGGACGGGCGGGCTGGACAACACGGTGCGCTCGTGGGACCTGCGCGAGGGCCGGCAGCTCCACCAGCACGACTTCACCAGCCAGATCTTCTCGCTCGGCTACTGTCCCTCGGGTACTGTGTCTCCTACAGCCACTGACTGTGGACGGGCGGGCTGGACAACACGGTGCGCTCGTGGGACCTGCGCGAGGGCCGGCAGCTCCACCAGCACGACTTCACCAGCCAGATCTTCTCGCTCGGCTACTGTCCCTCGGGTACTGTGTCTCCTACAGCCACTGACTGTGGACGGGCGGGCTGGACAACACGGTGCGCTCGTGGGACCTGCGCGAGGGCCGGCAGCTCCACCAGCACGACTTCACCAGCCAGATCTTCTCGCTCGGCTACTGTCCCTCGGGTACTGTGTCTCCTACAGCCACTGACTGTGGACGGGCGGGCTGGACAACACGGTGTGCTCGTGGGACCTGCGCGAGGGCCGGCAGCTCCACCAGCACGACTTCACCAGCCAGATCTTCTCGCTCGGCTACTGTCCCTCGGGTACTGTGTCTCCTACAGCCACTGACTGTGGACGGGCGGGCTGGACAACACGGTGCGCTCGTGGGACCTGCGCGAGGGCCGGCAGCTCCACCAGCACGACTTCACCAGCCAGATCTTCTCGCTCGGCTACTGTCCCTCGGGTACTGTGTCTCCTACAGCCACTGACTGTGGACGGGCGGGCTGGACAACACGGTGCGCTCGTGGGACCTGCGCGAGGGCCGGCAGCTCCACCAGCACGACTTCACCAGCCAGATCTTCTCGCTCGGCTACTGTCCCTCGGGTACTGTGTCTCCTACAGCCACTGACTGTGGACTCCGCCCTGTGTTGCAGGCTCGTGGCTGGCGGTGGGCATGGAGAACTCTCACGTGGAGGTGCTGCACGCGGGCAAGCCGGACCGCTACCAGCTGCTGCTGCACGAGTCGTGCGTGCTCGCGCTCAAGTTCGCGCACCAGGGCAAGTGGTTCGCCTCCACCGGCAAGGACAACCTGCTCAACGCGTGGCGCACGCCCTACGGCGCGAGCATATTCCAGGTACTCACTACTACTACTACTACTACTACACAATACTGGAAACGATGAGACCATTACATAACATGAGTGTACAGTTGAATCATGTAAATTCATCAGAAAACATAAATTAGTGCTCACCGAAATCAACAACTAAAATTAAAAGAAATATACTTAAGGGTCGGCAGGGGGCAATCGAGGGTCGGGAATGTAAGAGAATTATATAGTAAACGATGTTCCACAACCTTGAAAAATATTACACAGCTAGCCAATGAATGTTACTTCCTCTTGAATCATTCGAATTTAAGATAATGCTTATAGGTAAGTGTAAAAAAAAAACAGAAAAACACTAAAAACGTGTAAAACGCACTCCCGAATTGTAACAACTGAGTCGTAAGTATCAAGAATTATTAAATGAATTGTATCAAATAATAAAGTTAAAACTATAGTTAAATCCTTGCAATCTTCATTTCTTAACAAATATGTACTTATTTCGTGTAAAAGTATCACAAAGATGCCCAATTTTTACGCTCAAATTCTTCATACGAATTAGTATGGAGCGGCCGGCTCACTACAAGTGCGACCGCTCGCGGCGGCCGCGTTCAGTCGGCCGCGAGCCTCCGGAGCGAGACCACGTCGCTTGGCGCCGCATTGACAGATTGCGATCGAACCGTGTACTTACACAAAATGAGTACACAGTGATTCAAACGAAAATTATTCTTATGTTCATTGATTAACATATTTAAATCACGTAGAACTTAACAACATGCTTCCTCGGTTTGATCATAAAAAAGGATTGGGTAGTAATTAGCACCTATAGAGTATAATTAGATTTATAATATATATATTAATTGACATCTAATTATACTCTATAGGTCGCATCTCTCAACAGATTCTCGTGAAATTTTGTGAGCGAGTCCGATATTTAACTAAAGTGCAAAAATGATTTCGTATGTCCGCAAATAATTATGAAGTGAATGATTTGCTTAGGCAAAAAACCAACCGTCAAATGTCATTTGGGAAAATATAAACTTTGCTTTGGAATTATGATAATTACTATTATTAGTAACGTATAGTTAGCATAATATTTTTTGTTGGATTCTGAGGCAGGTCAGTGTAGGTACAACGAAGAGCGAAGCGAGGAGGATTGTTAGGAAGAACCGCGGTCCGCGAACCTACAGGGTGTGAGCCGAGCGAGCGTAGCGAGCGTGCAGCGGCAGCGGCCGGCGATGTTCCGGAAACGAACAATTTTTTCCTCATACTTACATTATAATCATATAATCTGACAGCTGTCACATGGAGGTGGAGTGGGAAACACGTTGACAAGCAACTCACTTTGGAATGAGACGCGAGCTGTAGTGCGGTTGTGCTCCCAACCTTCCGCCGACTTCATCACGTTCCGTGTTACAGAATTAGTAATCTGTTTTCATCCGAGTGGTTTATTTCGCGCTATTTGTAATTCTAATCAATTCATCATTCCGGTTCCGGTACTCGCAAGCGCAATACGTGTTATCAGTTACTCCGTACATAATTAAGATTATTTGCGAAAAAAGTGCATACATTACGACTGCTTAGTGATATTACAGTGCCTACAAGTCCCGTGTCACTACAATGATAAACTGTGGAAACTATAACGGCAAGTAGTTTAGCTCGATCAAGAAAAGAAAACCGAAACAATCATTTGAGGTTATAACAAAATTCGACTACACTTATACCAACTTAACGATCCAAAAGTTGCGTTCAGAAATATTGAGTGACGTTTAGTTTCCGCACAAAATGAGTGGGAATATGACACCAGAGATGACAGTGCTGTTCTCTAACCTAAAAATAGAACTTGATAAACAAACGCAAATCATAAACGAGAATGTCACTGCAAATGTTTTGTTTATCTTGGAGGAAAAGTTGAAGCCGGTAATTGAAGAGAACAAAATACTCAAGTCCGAAATGGAAGCAATGAAAAGAAAGATAGATTACCTCGAAACTAGTGCAAAAAACAACAACGTAATTATCCATGGAGTGAAAGAAACAGAGCAAAACTCATACGAATTAGTAGGAATAACAACCAAAGTACTGCAAGATATTGATGTGGATATACAAAAGTCTGAGATAGCCAAAATACATCGAATAGAGAAAAAACAAGATGGGAAATCAAGACCGATCCTACTAGCGACTACAAACATACCAAGGAAAATAGACATACTAAGAAATAAGAAGAAGATGCGCCCCAACACATACATAACTCAAGACCTCTCCAAGGAAAAATTAGAAGCTAGGAAACAACTCCAGGTGCAACTGAAACTAGAACTCGAGAAAGGCAACAAAGCATACATACGCCAAAACAAAATAATAATTAAGGAAAACAAACCTAATGAAAATGAGAAGAGAAGAAGGTCGGAATCTCGCTCACCAAAAGATCCATCTAAGGAGCATAGTGAAATGGAAGAACAAAGTGCAAAAATACACAAGACAAATGCCTTTGATTACATGAGGGCGCGTGCATACTCGATGTCTGAGAAAAACACATATATAAGAGAATAGGATACGGAGCCGGCCGGGATGCTTCAGAATCCAGTAATTAGCAAAACAAAAATCAAACTAAACAACTACAACAACAGCACGCAGTATCCCACAATACAGAATCCCAACATCCCAAACCGGCCGGTAATCATGGGGGATAAGAATGATTACCCTCCAATAAAAATATCGAGTCACAACCAGCAACAAAACAACAACAAAGTGCCTACAGGCAGTATTACCAACACTAATAACCGGAACCACACAAATACAAACAACAGAAAGAACAAGAAACAAAAAACAAGAAATTTAGGTCCCAATCCGGCTGGTCCCCGTGGGACATCTGACCACAACCCTCCACCTAAAAGTAACACCGAAATAACTACCAAAGAATCATCAAAAATGTATATTGCAACTCTTAACACCCGAACATTAAGCTCAGAGGAAAGCCTCCTAGAGCTAAAATTAGCCTTGGAAAAAGTCAACTGGGACATAGTCGGACTCTGCGAAGTAAGGAGAGTGGGCGAAGAAATAATAGCAAACCAAAATCACTTATTCTACTACATAGGCGAGACCCCAGGCTTACACGGCGTCGGGTTTATCATTAAAAGCACACTAGCCTCCTGTATAGATAAGTTTGTTGGCATATCAGAAAGAATAGCAATTCTAAACTTGAATCTTCCAGGTTACAAAGATCCCTGGTCAATAGTGCAAATATACTCCCCCACTGAACAAGCTGATGACGAAACAATAGAAAAGTTCTACAACGATTTAAATGAAGCATTACTAACACATGCTCACAAAAACCTCATAGTGATGGGCGATTTCAACGGACAACTTGGTGATCGCAGATGCGAAGAAAAGTCAATCCTAGGACCATACACCTACAACAATAACAAGTCAAGAACCAGAAATGGAACAAAACTATTAAACTTCGCTTTGGAAAACCAGCTAACCATCCTGAACACCTGGTACAAGAAACAACCCAAGAGAATGTGGACTTGGAGATCGCCAGATGGCAAATCAAAAAACCAGATCGATTACATCACTACAAATAGACACAGGTGTTTTACGGACATGAATGTCATCAACAAATTTAACTACAACACTGATCATAGATTGGTGAGAGCCGAACTATTGCTGAAACAACCAAAAAAAGCTAGACCTAGACACGACCCAAGCAAGTCACAAAATCACCACTACCAGAAACTGACAGAAACCATGGCACAGAATCTTACAGACTACAAAAACAAAACCTCACACAAGAGTGTCAAGGAAAAGTACAATTTATTCGAGACAACCATCAAGAGGACCACCCAGCAATGCGCCAGTAAGCATGGAAAAGATACACATTGGATGTCAGCCAAATCAAGTAACCTGCTTGAACAGAGAAATACCCTAATCAGTTCAAAGGACACAACTGGAAGAAGGAAACAGATTGCCAAACTAAGCAAAGAAATTAATGCAAGCCTAAAGTTAGACCGGGTAAACAGAAGAATGGAAACAATTGAAAATCACATACTTAAAACAGGCGGCATCAAGAAGGCCTACAAGGAGCTAAGCCAAAACAAGAATTGGATCCTAAAAATTAAAAACCACAGTAACCACCAAGAACATGGAAGACAGGCTATCATAGAAACTGCCACTTCATTCTACAAGAAACTGTACCAGTACACAACTGACGGTAGCAAAACAGAACTCAACAATAACTCTGACATTCCTATCATCCTGCCGGAAGAAGTTGAAAAAGCACTGGAAACTCAAAGTAAAGGGAAAACCCCGGGACCAGATGGGATAAGCAACGAGGTACTGAAACAAGCCAAACAAGCGATTTTACCCACCCTCACAGGTCTCTACAACGAAATCCTAAGTACGGAAACCATCCCCGACCAATGGTCGCAATCCAATATAATATTAATATACAAGAAAGGGGACAAACATGATATCGGTAACTACAGGCCCATTAGTCTGATGTCTAATCTATACAAAATCTTCGCAAAAATTCTACTTAAACGTATCGAGACAAGATTGGACGAAGAACAACCAGAAGAACAAGCAGGCTTCAGAAGAGGTTACTCAGTGCTCGACCACATTCATGCTGTGAGACAGATAATCCAAAAATACAATGAATACAACCTTATATACTACATTGCATTCATCGACTACAGCAAAGCCTTCGATTCTCTCATTCACGACAAGATCTGGGAGGCACTGAAGAGCCAAGGCATAGAACACAAGTACATCAGATTAATCAGGAGCATATACGAACAAAGTACATCACGCATAGAATTGGACAGGAAAGGCGAGACTTTTAGCATACAAAAGGGAGTAAGGCAAGGAGACCCCCTATCGCCAAAACTGTTCCCAGCAGTCCTAGAAATGGTATTCAGAGATTTAAGGTTCAACGTCACTGGTTCCTGTCGAGCTGTTGCTAACAGATGTCGCGATATATAATTTCGATGGTTGCTCATTGTTTTACGCAAAACCGTGACGAGTACCAACATGTGTTTCAAACTGCGGAAGCCGAAGAGCTTGCTACGTATGAATCGCAATCAATCTGCACTAAACAATGTTTCTTTTTAAAATGTAGTCCGAAAATATGCATAAAAGTGCTTTTTCGTGAATTTACGCAGACTAACGTAGCTAAATGTCACTTCGAAGTTTGTCATTGTCAAACATTTTGCATAAATCAAACTAGAGGGCGCAAAACTAAATCTACAGGAGCGCCTCTATTAGGAAATAGCGAAACTAAATGTACTTGTGTCTGGCACTCTAGAATGTACGACGAATGCATCTGACTTTTTCACTCGTTATCTAATGTCATGCGGTAGCGCAGTGTTAAACACTTTTGCTTAAATCTGTCTGTAATGCCATCGTTGAACCGGGTTCAAATCCCGATGAACGTACATCTTTTTTGTTTTTCAATTTGGATTTCTAAACCAATATGACCGTCTAAACTAACTTAGATTTACTTGTAATGTGCAAAAAAATTTTTTTTCATATTTAACTTGTTTAAGTTTTCTTTATAAGCATGATTTGTATCTAGATTATCCAGAAAACCCCCTATATTTTTGGCGGACCTATTCTGTCATGTTACATACTACGTAAATATTATGATGCATAGGTATTTCATTTAAAAAGATGTTACGCCTTCATTTAATTGGAAAATCATGATTCAAGAGTATCCGTAGGTTTACTGTTGAAAAATCAAAGTACTACCTTTATCTATTCTATACCCTATTCCACATGATATTAGACAAATCGTGCGTAAATCTTCAAGTCATTCGCGTCATGAAAACTATTTTGATAAACAAAAATTTTTACATTGTTCCATTTGAAACACATTAAATAATCGAAATAACACTAGTAAGTACCTACAATATTTATAAAGGAAGATAAAAGAGGTATTTTTCCTTACAAAAATCTAACATTATAAGGAATAAGGTATCTATACTTAGGAAGTATATTGGTACTTTGATTTGTTATATCCATATTCACCCGCAGATGCGGTACTACATAATTACAATCAGAGAGGCTACGTATTATTCACAAAATGTTTTGTATTCGCCCGTGACTCGCGTCTAAAATAATGACCTCAAAGTTGGTAACAATTTTGCGTTACCGGACGGACGAATTTAGTAAGCTTTGTGAATAATTGGCGAGTTTGTATATATTATCAAAACTCTTAGTGGCCAGTCTCTCGAACTGGACCTAGACCGCATCAGAAAGAGAGAAATATATCATTTGACAATATGGTACTGTTTTCGATGAACGTCAAAATTCAAAATTCGAATTCAACTTTTTCACGCGTTTACGTTTCTATATGTTTATGATGCTTTCACTCATTCATTACTAATCTTCAATGGTTGGGTTATGGGCATTTGCTTAAAAAATTATTGAATGTCTTGTTTAGGTAAATATGAGATGAAACTTATCTGTCGAACCCACGACCGCCGTTTGACAGTCGCATGCCTGAACCACTATGCTACCGGAACGATTATTGTAAAGTGTTATTTATTTGTATGTTTGTATGTACGGTATAACCTCCGAAACCACTTATCCGATTATAAAAAATCTTTTACTGGTGATGCTTACTGGGGGGACATAGCCGTGCTTAGGCATAGTAAGTATACTTAGGTATACTTACTATGCCTAAGCTAACTTTATACGCAAAAAACGAACTCGGATTTTTAGACAGATTTGACTGCGTACTAAGTTAAATGCAGTTTTTATTCTTTCTAAAATCGGTCTGGGTGACTCCTTAGAGCAAATTTCCGTGTCCCTTATAGTTTCGGATTGAATGTCACTCTGTATAATCTTCAAATCAGCTCACAAAATTTCCCGAGAATCGGTTGAGAAATATAGCTACCTACGACATATAGAGGAGAAGTCTAGACAGCCGGACATACGAAAGAATATTTATTTATTTAATCTTTGATTTGAACAAAAGAACAACTTATCGTACAAAAGGCGGACTTAAAGCCGTAAGCATTTACCAGTCAACAATTGGGCAAAGCAGACAAATTTTGGTCGGTGCAACTACAGATATAAACACACAGTGGTTATACATACATAATAAATAACGACAATAGACAAATAAATAAAATACATATAAATACCTTCATACAATATATATGTATATATATAAACAGACGAAGATCGAGAACAGAAACACTAAAAATTTACGGCTCTGCTAGCAAACAACTTGCGTAAAGATCTTTTAAACGCGAATCTGGAAATCTGGAATAATTGCCTAGCTGAAATGAAAATCTTCGTTCGTCTCGCTCGCTCGTTCAATTAAGTATATGGATATTGTTATCGATTCAGTTTTTAACAATTGGCGAACACTTTTGTTTTCAAAGGCTGACTTACAAGCATGGACTGATTTCGGTTACGTTATACCGGTATGGAATCGGTATTCCATTACAATAGCGTTATATTGTAAAGGTTAGCCGCGCCGCCAACGTAACGGTACCGGATCCGGAACCGTGTAGAAATACATATCGGTTACCGGTATTTATTTTTAATTTTACTGAAACTTTTATTATTCCTTTTCCAAACCGGTATAATTATGATACCGTTATTTTTTTCATTTAATTCTCGTCCATGAGAGGAGGTCTGTGCCCAGCAGTGGAACGTAATATAAACTGATATATTATTTACTATGCCAATTTACACGAAGTCATTATTATAATCGTCAAAAACGAAATAGATATATACCTTCAATATCAGATGATCCTCAATGCTGGTAGCATTGAATTTTGATATTGGACCTCAATACCGGGATTACCGGGGCTTCGATAATAATACCTATCAAGATTTGGTTGCAAATTATAGTGCATTTTTTTAGGATTAGAAATGCGCTAAACAAAGATGAAGTTGTCGTCAACCTTTTCTGCTTGGGATAAATATTGAACAGACACGGTTTGTTACACGGAAATTCATTATTGCTGCAAAGTTCACACACCAACTTGTAAATGTTGAACACCAACGTTTCTCATTTGTTGTTAATGGACTTTGTTTCTGCCTCTTTGCTTTTGTTGAAGGCAAAACGTTCGGGAGAGAACGAGTCGGTTTTTTTTGCAAGCCACTTAGGCCTGCCTCTGGTAGCTCCATCGATCCAGTCCGATCCACTCCATCTGGTAGCATCCAGTCCGCACACCACCACACACAGCGAAAAATAAAATCTTAATATTAATTAACAAATAGATACTCGTTTAATAATCTCGTGATCTGAATTCAATAATTTGTTGATTAGCAAGAAAACAAGAAAAAGAACGTGATACGATTTTCAATTTTGACAATTTCGATAGCGAAAAATACGAAGCGATCGTTTCAAACCTCTTCTTCTTTAGGTTTTTTATTTAAGCAACTTTTCGAGAACTGAATAACGAAATTTAAAATTATAGAGTTAAATAATAAAAACATTCAAAATAAATATATTGATTGTTGTAAGTACTATTTAGATATAAATAAAAAAAACACTTGTATGTGGAACAACACAGCTGTGTGGCATAAAGTGTCTTATATAAAAGACCTCGTGCTTTGTGCTTTATCCTTCTTTCTAATGCTAAAATAAAGCACTATAAAGTTCACTTTTTCTTGTAAAATAAGTCTGAAATTAAAAGTGTAAACAATACATTTGTGTTTTTGTGTTTTGGATTTACATTATTGGAAGTTTTACACCTTATTTTTTTGTCCAAACATTACTAGTGGTATATTACCTAATATAAAATTAAACACTCACAGCAAAACCAACCTATTTACTTAAAAATACCTATGGGGCTGTTTTCGACCACTGCTTTTATCTGTTCAGGGAGTCATTGTAAATTTGGAAACTGTCTATACAATAGAATTAGTGCCCTCCCTGAACCGATAGTAGTAACAGTTTATTTTTTTAGATGCATAATATTTTTTTAACATTCATGTTTACAACCAAAGGTTCAGTACTTAAAGTTTTATTTCAGGAACGTTTGTGTAATCAGTTAACAACCCTAAAAACTACGTTTTTTTGAGAAAAAAGAAAAAACTTAGCAGAAAAAAAAAACATTTTTTTCCTTCATTCCCCATTTACGGTGTTCTACGTTCATTCATAGAAGTTACCCATTCTAGCGGAAGCCTATTTTACCTTCTAACAGTTCAAATAGTGCTCCTACCACCAGCAACAATAGAGTGGAAAAGCGATTATTCTTCAGTAGAAAAATTACGTAGGACAGACAATAACAACTAACAAATAAATTTAACTACATTAGATTATGCGTTCCTTTTTTTTACAAATGCATGTAAAAAATTTTTTTATTAAAAACTAGATTCCACTCACGGTTTCGTCTGCATGAACCTGGGATAAAAAAAATGTCCTGTATTTTAATCTAGGCTCCTCCTAAGGCTCAGCATATATTACAAATTGGCACTGGAATTGGAATCGCATTGTGTTGGAAATAGAGTTGACTTTCGTTTGTTTTGAAAAGTGCCCGAAACAAAACAAATTCAGCTCTATTCCAGTTGAATATAATTTAAGGGGCTCCTACGTCCCAACGACCTTCAGCGATCGGCTCCCCGCTTCCCCCCGCACAATACATTGTACTTACGTCGAAGGCGGGTAACAGCGCCACCTCGTGATCTTAAGGCGAATCAGTAACACAAGCTTATTCGATCCGTATCGACTACTGTTATAACAGATGGCGTCGCAAGCGGCCCAAAAATTGGCGCTGTGGCAAGTGACTCTGCTTACCATGCATGAGATATCGAGTTCGATCCCCAGTTAGGTATTACCTTTTGATATTTTTTTGTATTAGGAATTTCTAATAAAACATAGTTTGGTTAAATAATTAAATATTGTATGAGCATGTAGATATGTTATATCTGTATGCTTATACAATTGAAAAACTGCATACAGTTTTTCAAATGCAATTATTTACACGTAGGGTAGGTATAATAAGTATTATTTTTAGTAGTAGCTAATATATTTGGTTGTGATAATAATATATATTTCAAAACTATAATCGATTTTTACCTTGACCCTTCACTGCGAGAGTTAAAAATAAAACAAACAAATATATTTTTTATTTTTATTTATGATATCAAATAGACGACGATTAGGTGTGCCTAATGTCTTTTTAGATGAAATGAGATGAGATTAATACCTATAGTTTGCGTTATATACCGCATGCATGTTTCTGTACAGGATTCATACCAGGAATGAGGAGGGGGTTGGATTCTAGTAAAAAGTCAACAGAATGAAGTACTTACAACACTAAAAAGATTTACCGTCATTCACCACAAATGGATAATTGACAACCGGAAATTATTGGTTGAAAATGTCGAAATGAACTAAACTTCGATCAATTCGAAAAACCACAAAATGGAAATAAAAAAAAAAGTAAACATATTATTTAGGCACAATTACCATTTACACTAAATATACTTTTAGTCCAATTTCAAAACGGTTATTTGTTGACGATTTTACATTTTTACCGAACGACAGTAAATCACAAAAAAATTACGTAGTAGCAAGAAGTTTTGGAATAGGTACTTAGATTATACAGGATGACTGGTAGTTCGACGATTAAATTCCGCACTGCTAACAATAGATCGCTAGTCCTTCCGGTGATTTTTACCATATCGTATCATCATATAAGCCGAAAGACTGGACAAAGGCCTCCCCCAAAGAGTGCCTATGTGACCGGTCCTGCGCCACCCGCAACCCCCTTTGTGGAGGGCCTACCCACGCCGCGCCTTTTGGTACGTAGTCGCCACTCGAGAACCTTTCCGCCCCAACGGCCATCGGTTCTAACGTGCAATTATGTATCTAATTTCTTTTGTCTTTTATTTCTTATATGTTAAATAAATATATTTTATTTCTTTCTTTCTTTCAATGTGCCACGCCCACTGCCACAAAGTTTAGTCTAGTCAGTCAGGCAGTGAGTGAGTGACTAGTGACGAATGAGTGACAAATTTAAGAAACTTTGACTAGTTATAATTCAACTACTGGTTCAAATTGAATGAAATTTGAAATATAACGTGATTATACAATGCCTGCTTGGTTACTGAAAATTCAGGCTTCTAGTTTTATCCACAACGAAGTTTTTGGGTGGACGAAAATGGCCTGAACTGCTTCGAAAAAAGATGTTACGGCCGTGCCGCTGTTTTGCTAGACCTAGATAGGGGCAGAGGATTTTTTTTTTTTTTTGGAAGGTTAACTTTATACAATAATTGTTTAACTGTCCTGGCACAGCTGGTGTCCGGTCTCATTTTTATGATCTTGCCAAAGTTAGAGGCAGTTAGAAGCGACCGTCTTAGCTCCAACCACTCACTGGATTGACTTTGAAGAATAGTTTTTTTTGGATCAGATCCCTTTCTTCGTCCGTTTTATTTAGACTCTGCAAGTTTAAAGCTTTTAGTCTCTCGAATTGATCGTTAACCATATCCGGTTTGTGACAACTGTCACCGTAGTCACTATCTTTCAGTTTATTTTCTCTAGAAAATAATTTTCTTTTAGGTTTTATAATTTGAAAAGCTAAAAGCTTTACACATGCAGAACCTAAATAAAACGGACGAAGAAAGGGGTATAATCCAAAAAAAAACTTCTTCAAAGTTATTCAAGTGAGTGGTTGGACCTACAAAGGTCGCTTCTGACTGCCACTAACTTTGGAAAGATAATAAAAATGAGACCGGACACCAGCTGTGCCAGCACAGCTGGGTCACGTATCCTCCATAAGTCATGGAAGAGATAACGAAGGGGATGCTGATGATGATGAAACAGTTATCAAAGCAACTCAACATTGTGATTGAGCAATGCGGCCTTTTTATTGTCAAAAACCTGCATTACCTAGGGGCAACACCAGATGGTTTATGCGGCGATGACACAATTGTCGAAGTAAAGTGTCCTATTACTGCATATAACATAGGCAAATACAAAGCTATTGAAGAAAAGATTCAGAAGGGTACCTACCCTTCTGAAAAATTTGGAAGACTGGTGCACTAGAAGTAAATAACAATCATAATTGGTATTAAGTACCTACCAACCAAGTCCAGGGACAATTATTACACATCACAAACCGACAAAGTTGTATATTTGCAGTCTGATCTAACCACGATCTAACAATCGCGAGCCGCTAAAAGTAAAGAAAATAAAAAAGAGATGACGATTTTTGGGATCGTAAAATGGTAACCAAACTTAGTATTTTTCTTTTGAGGATGGACGTGTTTTCTGGTGACACCTCAAACTGTAACAAAACATTCAATTTCTTAAAAAAACGTACAAATTTACTCACAAATGTGACCTCTTTACGCCTTTGTGGTCAACTGAGGCCATAGCCCACTTAGCCCGCGGGCTGAGTTGACCGTATGGGCGCGGGCTAAGTGGGCTATGGGCTCAATTTATCATAAAAGCTTCTATACAACCGTTTAATTATCAGAAAAAAATTGTATCAAACAAAACAATAAACAATGAAATTACGTAATTACCTACTATCATTAGACGAATTCTAAAATCGTAAGTAAACTTCCGCATTTATTTAACTCATTTTTTAGGCCGAAACCGAAACTTCGGACGGACACTAGTATTGATTAACATACACTTACCTCAAAATGTTCTACATAATTGTCATCTTCTTGCGACATCATTTCAATGTGTGCATCACTAGCATCATGATCATTGATCAACTTCCATAGATTCTTCCAAAACGCTAAAAAAAATAACATCCATATTTACATTCATAAAAAATGTTATGTACGCTATTTAATTTCACCAAAGACATATTTTTATTAAAGTATAAAAAATTGCTATATTATTATCTACTATGGGACCAACTTTGTGTTATGCCATTGCCATTATGCCAAAAAAATCTAACTTTTAGACATTTTAGACTGACGAAAATGTGTTGATGAACAGGTGTTTTATTTTTTTGCATAGGTAGGTAACCCAAAGTTGGTTCCATAGTAAAAGTTGCTCAGAATCACGGATAGATTCAAACTTTGCTATTTTGTAACACGAATTTGGAGTCACCCTGTATATTCATCTATGCGTTCGTACTCGTTACAACGCTTACCGACAAATCGCCTCGGACGAACTACTGTAGAACTAGTGTAGTTTGAATCGCACAATTGGTGAAACCTGCTCCACACAATGGGCCATCAAGGCCGCCACTACAGGACGCCACTATGCGTTAGGGGGAGAAAGACATACTTCTATCGCATTCCAGCGCATAGTGGCGTCCTGTAGTGGCGGCCTTGATGGCCTATTGTGTGGAGTCAGTCAGTCAACACCGTCACTAAGTAGGTACAAAAGTTTGCCAATCCAGCGTAGACGCGCAGAGAAGTAGGTACTTACCTAGCGTCAAGAGAATGTCTTTCAACGGCCGCTGTGGTATCATTGCTACTTGCAGGCATTCCGTCTCCCACATGTTGTTCACTAGAAATTCAATATTTAGATTAGTGGCCACCACGCTTACAAAGACAAAACAGCTGAGAGCTTTTCAATGAAAATACTAGGTACCTACATTATTACTACTTTAGGATTATTAGCTTATTGTCGACGTATTGAAATCAATCATAGATTTTGATTTCAATACCTACTTATAAAACCTAATGAAAAATCGTAAAGGAGTAGGTATGTACAAGTATCATTTAATGAGGGTTCAGTAGATAGAACGCTCTATTTTGAGGCTTCAGGGCACCACCAGGAATGACGCTAGGAGGATGAGGATGAACCAGAAGGTACAGTCGAGTTCTCCAATATCTATACATACCTTTCAAAAATATCTAAGTTATTTCAGTACCTAACAATAAAGTCTCTGTATAGGTATTTTCGAAAGGTCTGTTTAGATATTGGAGAACTTGACTGTACCTAATATAAATAAACTCATTGAATAGGTATCGTCGGCGTAACGAACGGCCTATGGAACTCTCGTCGCATTTTTTTTTATAAATACCTACTATGCTCGGGTCGCTGGCGGAACAAAAATCAGCCGGTCTGGTACACACGTCAACAAGTCGCGCATCTATCTTTTATAGGTATTTATAGCGAAATATTTCCGTCCATCAGAATGTGCGATATACAATTAAAATTAACTAAAACAATTTATTTGTCATAAATTATAGTAAAACAGTAAATATCTTGGTTTTTGACGTTATAATGAATGATAAAAAAACACAAAAAGTTTGCCAGTCGAGAGGATCGAACTCGGGCCTACTATATCCCTAGTCAAGGGTAGAAGCCACGACGCTATGCAAACATTAACAAATTAATCGAAATGTGACATCATTTACATTACCCAGTTTATATATTTTACGTTATTATTGGAGACTAATAAACAGGTAAACTAAAAAATGATAATGTACTTACGCTTTGTTCATTTCCTTTATTTTGAGTTGAATTTGCTGCTTACATTTTTTTATTCTTCCCATTGTAAAACGAAATGTTATACGCACGACACGCCACAATTACCTACGTACGTAAAAGTTTAATAATTACTAACACGATTATACTACACAAATATAACAAATAAAGCGTCCATTTCGCACGTAGGTAATAACTAAAAACAAATCAGCGTCCATATCGCACTTAGAACTAAATAACAAATTGGCGTCCGCACCTCACTATCACTAGTTTTATAGAAGCGTCTATGTCGCAATAAATATTTATCACACCAATCAAACACAAACAATACAAGCAGAAATTTTAGGAATAAGCAGCGCAGCGTGAAATTCGGCGTGCGTCCGACTCGTACCGCTCTCGAATCCACACTGAATCCCCGCTCCCGTCGCCCGCGCAGGCACTCGCTCAATACGTACGACGCGAAAGTTAGTTTTTTGGTTCTATTTTTTTTAATAATAACTTTGAAATTGATATCTCTCGACAAAAGATAGAGACGACAACGAGGAACAGTAACATGTAGATTTCATATCAATAAGTACCCTAATTAAGTTCGAATATCAAAAAGTTGTGCTGCGTTGGGCTGTGCTTAAAAAAATCATAAAAAAAAAGATAATTTTTCTATTCTTATTTACGCTCTTGAAAACCAAAACAAAGGATCAAAGATCAGTTTCGCATTAATTCCTTAATTGTACCCTTAGTATTAATGGAGAAATATCGACATAAACATCGACAAAAATGAACGATTCTTGTATGGAGCCCCTTAAATGCCTTCGACAGAATAAGTCCCATGAATAGGCCCATGGGCTTTAAGAGGTTAGGCAGGCAATAAGGTTGCGCAGTTTAAGCGTGATTGAGTTACGAACATCCAAACATCTAAACATTCAAATATTTATACATATAAACATCTAAACTTTCGCATTTACAATACTAGCAGGATAAAAATAATAATAATACACTTATTTCGACATTGGTCCTTTTAAATTCTGGTATTAGAATATTGGAAAAATCGGTAGGAGATTCCGGGATTTCGGGATTCCATGATGGTGGTTTGCATTCCCTATCTGTACCTAGTATGTTAATAATAGCATAATTAATTAAATATATCGGGTTTCTCCGGGACATAGCTTATTTTTTTCGTCATTTTTAATGTCATTTAGTCATTTTTTTCGGTACCGTAAATACGGTTTCATAAAAGTTACAAAGGTAACCGATATTTCGGCTTCGGCGTGGAGGGCAAGGTCGACCCGCTTAAGAACAAAAAAATATCTAAGTAAGTATCGAAATAATACCGGTTTGAAACCGGTATTAAAAAGATATCACAAGGCTTTAAAAAATACCGGTAATGGACATTTCTAACTGGTTGCGGCACTGTTATGCTGTCCCCTAACCACTTTGCCTAACCACCGGTCGTAACTGGCATCAGTCCCTGCACCGAAGAATGCCTACGAGTGTATAATTCTACCCTCACAACATTGTACTCGTAAAGAAGAAAAATTGTGACTTAGTTAATTTACATTTTGGGGGTAATCTAATATTCTAGTTGAACAGTCGATTCCTAAATAGGTTGCAGTAGGTAATTTACTGTCAATCGATGTGCAGTCGACTAAAGCGAATGTTTAAATTTATCAGGTACTTACACTCCTAATAATTGTCTGTTATATTTAATGCTACATTACGTAACATTCACTCAATCGAAACTTGCTTATAATCTGCAAGTTGGAAATTCAAACGGTTCATTTGATCAACAACACCCCTTTCTTCCCGTGGGTGTCGTAAAAGTCGACTAAAGGACCAATGTTGAAGTGTGATGTGGGCGATGGGCTAGCAACCTATCACTGCAATATCACATTTTTACCAACATTAATGCTAAAAGTGGCGCTGGAACATACGTTTCAGGTGTTCTGCCTACCCCTTTTAGGAATAAAGGCGTGAATGTATGTATGTATGTCATTTGATCAAAACCTATATATGTATACGTTCGGTAGCACAGATTACGTTTCAATATTGGATCTTACTTCTTTCTAATAAGACGCAAAATGTACCTATGCATAGTTATCGTTCCGTGGACTTTAAGTAGGTCTATCACGGCTAAAGAGCAAAGCATTGAAATTCATTCATTGGGGCTTGAAATTCAGTCTATCAAAAACAAATGACATTGCTCTTACGTCATTACCAAAATGAGCAGCGTAGCAAGATAAAAATAATGCTATCTCTTTCACCACAAACTAAAAGTGTTTGTACGATGGTGTCACCGTCTGGTGATTATAATTACTACTATTCACTCCGCTATCTAACTAATCTTGTTTGATATTAAAGACATCTAGTGAAGGTTTTAGGCAACGTGCTGTCATTGTGACGCGGCCATGTCATTTACACGGACAGTGTCTAACTCACGCACACATACAAGGCTCGGAGTAAAATTTTATGAATTTCAAATGGCTATTGTTTGAATATTACTGGTTTTTGCGTGTATTTATTCAAACTGCGGGAGAAGAGGTTCATATATTATCTAAATATCACAATTTCAAGTTCCTGACATCGATAGATTAGACGTCTAGTCCGAACGAAAATTGTATGGAATTCGTCAGTGACGTTGCACCTTAAATTGGAACCAGTACGGTCTGAACATAGATGGTCGCCAACTTACCCATCTAAGATTTGCTGATGATGTCGTACTGTTTGCTAAAGACTCTGAAGAACTCAACAAGATGATAAATGACATAGCTATAAACAGCAAGACAGTGGGTCTATCACTCAATCTGGACAAAACAAAGACGATGACAAATGGCAAGAAGAACAACATCAACATTGTAGGAAAGTTAGTAGAATATGTGGACGAATACATTTACCTGGGACAAATAATATCGCCCATAGACACCATGACCAGGGAACTAGAAAGAAGAACGGCTAATGGGTGGAAAAGATACTGGTCCTTAAAAGAAGTGTTTAAAGATAAAGTTCTCCTAACAAAGACGAAAGGTAAACTATTCAACACATGCATCTTGCCAGTACTAATGTATGGAAGCCAAACCTGGGCCCTGACAAAAGCTACAATCTCCAAACTAGCGTGCTCTCAACGTGCCATGGAAAGAAGTATGCTCGGCGTCCGGAAATCCGACCGGTTGAGAAACGCGGAGATAAGGCGTAAGACGAAAGTCCAAGACATCTCCACAAAGGTAAGAAGGCTCAAATGGAAGTGGGCTGGACACATTATCCGAGGCGCCGACAAGTGGAGCAAACGGGTCACCCAATGGTACCCTAGAGAGGGAAAAAGAAAGAAGGGGAGGCCCCAGAAGAGATGGGAAGACGACATACGGCAAGTGGCAGGATGCACCTGGAGCAGGGTTGCTCAAGACCGGAGCGAGTGGAGAAGGCTGGAGGAGGTCTTTGCCGAAGGGCAAACAGACACTAAATTTAAAAAGTGCGAAGTAGTGGAAAGATAGAAATATGAATCAAACTAATGTCTGTAAATAAAGGCTTTTAATTTAATCATGGTTAGCGAGAGTGGGGGAAATAATGAATCTCCTCACGTTCCGTGTTACAGAATTAGTAATCTGTTTTCATCCGAGTGGTTTATGATTATTTCGTGCTATTTGTAATTCTAATCAATCTGATTAAACCTAAGGAGTGTAGATCGACTTCTATTTTGGTGAAATATCATGGTTAGCGAGAGTGGGGGAAATAATGAATCTCCTCACGTTCCGTGTTACAGAATTAGTAATCTGTTTTCATCCGAGTGGTTTATGATTATTTCGCGCTATTTGTAATTCTAATCAATCTGATTAAACCTAAAGAGTGTAGATCGACTTCTATTTCGTGAAATATCATGGTTAACGAGAGTGGGGAAAATAATGAATCTCCTCACGTTCCGTGTTGCAGAATTAGTAATCTGTTTTCATCCGAGTGGTTTATGATTATTTCGTGCTATTTGTAATTCTAATCAAACTGATTAAACCTGAAGAGTGTAGATCGACTTTAATTTCGTGAAATATCATGGTTAACGAGAGTTGGGAAAATAATGAATCTCCACCAGTTCCGCCCGACCCTCCTACATACATATGGCAAAAATCGGCCTCGCCTAATATTCAGAGCAATGACGCGTAATTCAATGTCGGAGAGGCAACCGTCCCTCCCAAGCAAAAATTATCCATGGAAATTGATTGCAAAACCTTTTATTGCGCGTATTCTTGGCGTATTCCCATTTTGTCGAATTTCGCGTTTGTATTCAAGCGGTTGCCTGCTAATTTTTTTTTTTTTCCTACGCTCGTTTACTCGGCTCCGGTCACACTAGGAGGGATGGCATAAAAATTCCACTATATAGACAGCGTACACACTTTCAGGCTACCGCGTTTCAATCGGTTGCCACGCAACATTTTTTTTTACAACCCTTCTCCTATTTCGGGGGGGGGGGCTCAATTCGGGTTGCACAGGGTGGTTCCACAACACTTCGGGAACTCAAATACCGCTAGCCATCTGGTTGCCTCTCCAACATTGAATTACGCGTCATTGCTTTAACTATAAGCCGTTCGGTCGAACAAAACAACTGTCCACATAGTTAGATAGGCTGCGCGCTCGGTTCGGGCGAACGTTAGTAGGTATTAAGATGAAATACCTATATTTGACATAACAATTTTTATATTTGGTAACAAAATCCAAAGTTACAATTTTGTTGGCAAGTCAAAGTCCGACGCCCCACTGTGTATACGTGCATGTGTGCGTGTGCGGTGCGCGAGCCTCTATCGTTGTGTGAGTAGCGCTAAAAACCTAAACTTCGCGCGGCGCTGCTCCGAAACGCCCCCTTAAAATGCCATTAGTAAAATTAAAACTCTTCACAAGTAGCCCCCATTACATGACAATTGGAATCAATAATCACCTTCCAAATTCTATAAAAAACCTGGAAAACCCAAGATCGTTTAGTAAATAGTTGAAATTGTTTTTAATTACCAGATATTTTTATTGTCTAAATGAATTCTTTAATGATGATAGAAAGTATCTAATTTACTTAAGTGTTTTTGTTCATGTTTCAATTGGCTTGTTATGCCAGTCGTTCGGAGTCCCTTTGTTTCCCATAAACTTATTGTTCCGAATTTAGATAGTCAGAAATTGATATCCATATAATTTATAGACATAAACATCAGTAGTCATAATCTTTGTTAAGTATAACGTTTTGTAGTTTTAACATTAATGACCCATAATATTAAGTATTATAATCACGAAGGTCAGAAATTGATGTCCATAACGATCAAAGGTCTATCGATAATTATTCATAAATATTCTAAGGCATATATTTCAACGTACTAATGATTGCTATTCATATCGTTTTAATGCCTAAAGTGAATTACGTCTAAGAGACCAAATCTATAACATCCAAAGTCATATAGATAATTACTCAGAAACATTTCTAGACATACATTTGAAAGGGGTACTAGGTACTACTGCGCGAAGGGTTTATGACTGTTTCGTAAAGAATACGTTTAAATAAGCATGTTTTATTAGAAACTTTTTCTCTGAAATTAAAAATGGCCAAGATATTGGACTTCTAAGGCAGGTCGGTGTAGGTACGACGACGAGCGAAGCGAGGAGGAGTGTTTGTTGTACCGTGAACCTAAGCGCGCGAGCCGAGCGAGCGAAGCGAGCGTGCCGCGGCAGCGGCCGGCGAAGCGCCAGAACCAATAATGACACAACATTCATCGAAATGTTGACAAGTACATATGTTTCTTAACTTTCGGGTCAAATATTTCGGCCGTTTTTGATTTTAGAGAAAAAAGAGTCTAAACAAAACATACTTATCTCAGTAAACAAAACAGTGAGCGGCATAAATATCTTTCAATCGCATCACTCTTTATTTTTGCCAAAGTACCCACATTAATTATAATTAATGGGTATGTGGTGGGTATGTTATAAAGCAGTCTGGAAGAACGCGTTCAGTAACGTTCGGTAGTAAAAAAAACATGTATTTTATTATTTTTCTGGGAGTGTGTTTATGGGCTTTAACATTATGAAGAGTGACACCACTGTGAAATTGAATGATATGACTAACTAATCAGATGACTACCAATCATTATGACTTGCGAAAAAATACCTTACAATAATGATTACAAACTAGATTACTGCCTGTAACATTATGTAATTGCATACCACCGGGACATTGAACGTTATGGCTAACCAATTTTATGACTGACAATAATGATGATTTGCAAAAATCGGAACTCCAATGTATATTGTTAAATTTTATGACTTTCGACAATATGACTAGAAAAAATTATGGTGGAAAACGTTATGGACTGAAAAAATCGGATCTTAAATTTTATGGGAAACAATAGAGACCCCAGTCGTTCTTATAAAGAAATTGTAATGTGACTATAATTAGTCCTCTGATGTTGCTATACCCTTGCAGGTCACATGTACAGTCACCGGCATCAATATCTGCCGAAACAAAGCCGGCAAAAATATCTGACACGTCCTTATGGCATGACATAGAGTCATGTCAGATATTTATGTAGATATATGTTATGGCAGATGTTATTGTTGAGTGAGAGGGCGCCACTGTGGGGTTAGTGGTTCAATACAAAAGCTCCTCTTAATTTATAATTATTTATTGTGATAAACACATATTCAAGTTACAATTCAGTGATAATATCTTATAGACACACGAAATTAAACTAGTGATCATTAAAAAAATCAAGAAATGGCTCCATCTATTGCAAAACTGACAATAAATGCGGCAGCCGTTACAAGGTTGGTAGATGAAATTTCAAATTTAAGGGATGAAATAATTGGCATGAAAGATCAGATAAAGTGTTGTTATAGTGTGATACGAGAACAAGAAAAGCAACTCACATACCAGAGGCGATGCATGCAGACGCTCCTGAGCACTATAACCAACAACACCAACAACACTGACAGCCCGTATGGGCCACTAAATGAGTCCGGTCCTCAGGGCTTGATCTTCCTCAATGACGAGACACCATATGAAGATGAAGATCGGCCAATACCTTCACCAAAAACACCCGTGGGCCAGTTTGATAGTCCTGCAGCTGAAAGCTCTGTACCCACTGGCACAGTATTGACAGTACCCTCAGTTAAGCCCTCTACTTCATCAAGCACTGACTCCAATAAAACTGATCCTGCGCCTGCAGACCACGGTCATGGGCCTGAGCGGCGCCGTACCCGCCCGCGACGAGCGGCCGCGCTGGCCCAAAACAAGCAGGGCATACTGAAGGCAGGTGACATCGCTGCTGCTAGTCCCGACACAGCTAATGCCGGGCTGTCGTCAACCCCCGTCCCACCCGCTCCCGCTGATCCAACTTGTGCTCCGAGTACCTCCAGCCTGCGTGCTGCTGCACCCCGAGTCGTCAGTCTCCACGTATATAACCTCAGCGAGGATACCACCACCGAAGATGTCGTTCGCCATGTCCAAGCTCAGATGGGCCTCACGGTATCGGTGTGCCAGCAGCTAGTTGTCACGCGTGGCAATTACACATCCTTCCGTCTGGACGTGCCCGCAAATAAGGTCAAGGTCGCCAGGAGTGCAGCAAATTGGCCGGAAGGAGTAGCGGTTCGATTTTTTAACGTCGTACAGCCAAAAAACTCCACTGCACACGGAGAAAACACAATGCACAAATAACCTCAAAGTTCGTAATTGTACACCAAAATGTAAGGTCAATTTCTAGTAAAACAGCATTACTCGATTTACTTTGTAGTGACACTAAACCAGATATTCTTTGCTTAAGCGAAATCTGGTGTCGCAAAACTGATTTGGATCGCGTGAGGATATGTGGGTACACGCTCGGGAACTGCTACTGCCGAGCGCGCTCAGATGCGCACGGCGGGGTAGCACTATACATACGTGACGGTATACGCTATAAGCAACGCAATGACCTACATAGCCTCTGCGTTCAATATCACATAGAATTTACGGCTGTAGAAATATTATGTTTTAATTTGATTATTATTGTATTATATAGGACATGTAATGGAGATTTTGACACGTATTTGGAACACCTGGAATTATTATTAAATAAGCTAACTGACGAAAATAAAAAGTTTCTTATAGTTGGCGATCAAAATGTGGATTATACATCTGACAATAGTTTGAGGCGACGGGTTGATGACGTACTTAATTGCTATGGCTGTGAAAACACCGTGACCTTTCCCACTCGCGTAACTGCTGATTCGGCGTCATCCATTGATTGCGGTTTAACGACGTTTGCACGTGACCCTCTCAGTGTATCACCAGTGGATACTGCCATTAGTGATCACAACGCGCAACAATATGTGTTCACTATGGAACACGGTTACCATACAGCCAAAGCAATTGAGGTAGTCGAACGCCGGTTATTTAATAGTGAATCGATTTATCTATTTTATTATGACATTTCCAATTACGATTTTAATTTTATTTATGATACTACTATTGACATTAACTGCAAATTTAATAAATTATTTCACATATTGACATATTATATAGATCTGCATTTTCCTATTAAACTTTTTTACGATTAAAAAAGAAATCACCCACTCCTTGGGCTACGGACGAGCTGTATGGATACATGCAAAAACACAGGGACCTTCACGAGATACGACGCCAATATCCCCATAACCAGATCATAACGGACTGTATTGAACACTACTCTAAACTAATTAAGTCAGAGACACTTCGTGCTCGACAAACTTATATTGAAGTGATGCTCACAGAAAGCAAAAATCCTTCCAGGGAACTGTGGAGGGTTGTTAATGATGAGATAGGTTCAAAGGCAAAGCGTCAAAGTATCCTTTTGAAAAAAACAAGATACGAACGCGTACGTACCTCATGAAGAAGTCCCAAATGCATTCAACTCACATTTCTTGGGTGTCGCCGCAAAGCATGTAATACAGAGTGACGAGTTGTTGTCCAGGCAGTACGTTTGTAGGCACCTGGGTGACTCTGATACTCCCAAGTTCATACTACCTATTATTACACGTGAGCTTATGGATACAACAATAAAATCCATGTTAAAGACCCGTACGACTGTAGATGCATTTGACATGTCATTAAATATATTATTAAGTATTTGGCCGATTATCTCTGATGTTTTAGTAGTTCTAATTAACGATATGTTTCGAAGTGGCATATATCCTACCGTGTTAAAAAACACTAGGGTATGCCCGGTATTTAAAGGTAAAGGAGATAGGGAAGATTTGAACAATTATAGACCAATCACCATTGTACCCACGATATCAAAATTAGTGGAGTCCATTCTGTCATCCCACCTAATGACCCACTTAGAATCAAATGACTTGTTAACTGGCAATCAATATGCCTACAGACAAAAAAAGTCGACCGTCACCGCAGCGCACCAAATCATTGCTTGTATTGTAACGGGTCTTGATGACAGATACAAGGTGGCAGGCATACTGTGCGACCTGTCTAAAGCTTTTGACGTAATTTGTCACAAATTGCTCATGTCAAAGCTAAACTTATACGGCATTCATGATGTTGCTCATACATTGATCGAATCATTCCTATCTGACCGTAAACAGATTGTCAAAATGTCAACAGACGGCAAAACGCTCACGTCTGATTCTGGTTTAGTGAAGATAGGTATTCCACAGGGATCATCGGTTGGAAATACACTATTTTTATTATTTATGAATGATTTGCCATCAGCAGTCACTAGCGGTATATCTGTGCTGTTCGCAGATGACACAACAGTCATAGTGAGCGCCAAAACTCATGAGCAGCTAGCTGAAAAAATCCAGGTGGCATGTAGACAGCTGCAGAAATGGTTCTCATCCAATGGCCTTATACTGAACATGTCCAAATCAAATGTCATGATCTTTACAGGTCGAAAGATCACACTGCCTCCATGTATTCGCAACAGCCCCATGCCATTATCCAATGAGTCCAAATTTCTCGGCTTTATACTAGACTCGTGTCTTAACTGGAAGTGCCATGTTGACCATCTATGCAATAGACTGAGCAGTGCTGTCTTTGCCTTAAAAAAACTAAAGCCGTTAGTGTCTAGAAATTCATTAAGGTTCGTTTATTTTTCCCATTTCCATTCATTGATGTCTTATGGTATAATAATATGGGGCAATTCTACAGATGCTAAGCGAGTATTTTTACTTCAGAAACGCGCACTTCGGTTGCTGGCCGGAGTGAAACAAAGGCATTCTTGCAAGAAGCTATTTGGAATTCACCAGATTATGACCCATTACTCCCTTTACTTGTTCGAAGTACTTATGTTTGTGAGAAATAATCTTCAGATGTTCAAACGGGTCGAGGTCACGGGAAAACTTATTCGATCCACAGGCAGACTCCGGTCAGTTCCGCGTCACATGGCACTTTCGAAAAAAAATGCGCGCGTGATAGGACCGACGTATTATGAGCATTTACCCGCCAAATTAAAAAATGAATCATCTGACGAAGCATTCAAACGCCAACTTAGAATCTTTTTATTGGAAAATAGTTTTTATTGTGTAAATGACTTTATGAAAATAAAATATGTTTGACATTTTTGTAATAATATTGATTTGTACTTGTATTAATTGTATTCTAACGAAGTGTGGATTGTTATGCAAATTTTTTGACGAACTTTTGTGGGATGCCTTATTTTAGTCAAAAATTAACATGTGTATTGACATTGATATGTAATTTTTATTTTTTATTTCAAGTTTTTATTTTTCTTTGACGATCATAATATCAAATCGTGTAAATTGACCAAAGGTAATTTGTATTGTATTTTTATATTATGAAATAAAGAAATCTAAATCTAAATCTTATTGCTGGTGACTGTACACCACTGACTTATTTGTAAATCCACCTATGTATGAAATGTGATATGGAATAAATTCTATTCTATTCTAACAAGTTAAATACTTCATTTTAAAAGGCTCACTGTAATTAAATAAGCTCTTTCCTTTTTCTTTACTTTTAGATAAGATTAAACACACCTTTGGGGCTGTTCATTTCAAAATAGGGCTGATCATTGGATGACGGTAGTCATTTTATTAGGCGGGACGGGTTCATTCATTGAATTATTAGAACTACATAAAATCGACAAAAAAAGATGACGGACTAGCTACTACTATATGGACTAGCCGCTGCTGCTGCGCTTGCTGCTGTTGTACTTATTATAAACAATGAAGGAAGAGCGCTTTCTCTAGACACAGGTATCCTGAAGACCTAAAAAGGCATACATACATACATACATACATTCACGCCTTTATTCCCAAAAGGGGTAGGCAGAGCACATGAAACGTATGTTCCAGCGCCACTTTTAGCATCAATGTGGGTATAAAAGATCGACTAAATGTGATATTGCAGTGATAGGTTGCTAGCCCATCGCCCACAACACACTTCAACCCTGGTCCCTTAGTCGACTTTTACGACACCCACGGGAAGAAAGGGGGTGGTGAAATTCTAACCAGACACCACACGGGTAAAAAGGCATACCTACCTAAAATTTAGTACGTTTTTAAGTTAACGAATAAAATAATCAAACAGTTTCTTAGAATAACTGTTACAACATGGACTTCTAACATAACATACAACATGGGATTTAAATTGATAACAAAAACATACATTTGGTGGCTGCACCCGTAAAATCACAGTTTTATATATCGCGTGCATTATTTTTCACAAGTCGATTTAAATATTTACCTTTATTAACTCCTATGGCAATAATCGAAACAATTATGTCAAACGTCTGTTTCGCCTATTTTATAGAATTTCCATCTTGATCTTTCTTTTTCGCCCTGTCATATCGGTTATGAATATTATGATATTTCAACTAACAGAAACATGACAAGTTAAGTTTTATTAATAATACGGAGAAGACTATATGAGATGTTAAACTCGCCAGCAAATGAATGGAACCACTTCGTCTTGTGAACTGATTCAATTTCTTTACTGAAACTCGATGTTTGTAAAATATAGTAAATAAATAAAAACCATTTTTTTTTTCAGTCTAAAGAGTCATCCTCAGTGCTTAGCTGTGACATATCTGCGGACGACAAGTTCATAGTGACGGGCTCGGGCGACAAGAAGGCCACTGTCTACGAGGTGTTATACTGAAGACTAGTCATCTCATTCTGTTGGTAACTGACGAACATTGTCACTGACGTCACGCTGTACAGTCATCCACTAATGTGATTGAACAAGGCGCTGGAAAATATCGAGTACACTCAAAAGCCGCGTATCCACTAGAGGCAGCCTCGGGCCGAGCGGCTGCCTCGCTCCGAGGCCGCGCAAGTGGAGACGCTGCCTCAACTTGAGGCGCGCCGCGACACGAGGCAAATACGGCGCCGCGAGCCGAGACATATTTTGTCGGTCATGCATTTGTTGGAGACGGGCGTGTTGCCTCGCGTGTTGTTTTAAACTGGCTCGGAAGTCGCGGATCACGATGAGACGTGTTGCCTCAACGTGATTCGCAACGTGCTTCGGGCCTATGCCTCGAGGCTATTTGCCTCAAGTTGAGGCTGCTCAAATGGATACGTGGCTTAAAGTTATGAAGACGTATCTGTGCTGTGACGGCAACTTGTAACACGCACAGGTTTCCTGGAAAATACCCGAAGCATGACTCTTGCGTTATTTGTGTGTCTTAGGGTAGTATCCCACTTGTCCAAAATCTTTGTCCAATGTGTATTTGCATCTCACATTTTGCATAAAGAGTGAGTGAGACGCAAAGCTACGGCAGCTTAGTATTTCAGGCGTGCGGCTGTCAAGCAGCGGTCGTGGGTTCGAATCCCGGCCCGTACCAATGAGTTTTTCGGAATTTATGTATGGAATATTTACCGTTAGCTTTTCGGTGAAGGAAAACATCGTAAGGAAACCCGTTTAATCCCAATAGATCTAGTTTTCCCTCTGGGTTGGAAGGTCAAATGGAAGTCGCTTTCGTAAAACTAGTGCCTATGCCAAATTTTGGGATAAGGTGTCAAATAAATAAATAAAAATCTTTTTATTTCAGACCTTATTGGATCCATAGGTACATTTTTGTTAGTTTAAATCTTACGAACTAAGTTAGATATAATATAAGAAAAAGAAATAAGTATAAAATTAAATGAGGCACGTATACAGTAGTGTAAATTGTGTGCTATTGAGAAAGCGAATGTCTATTTCGCTCTCCCAAGAGCCACCTCAACCCAAGACTTGGTGATAGGGCAGTGCAACCTCTCGGCCACCACCCTGAGGAGACCGCTGGCACTGGCGCGCACTCACCTCAGCATGGACGCGACTCTTTTTCGCCTTATGGCAAAAGTCATCCAGAGCGGACCCCGGGCTCCTTTAGGGGCATTACCGGGAATAACGCTAGGAGGATGATGAATGAGTGAGACGCAATGCACATTGAACAGAAATCATATAAAGTGGAATACCACCCTTAAGGCGGAATGCTAGGTCCCGAGAGCCAAGTATGGAGGATAGTAGGCTAGGACTACTCTGCGATATTCAATTCAATCACTATATTATTCAACTGTGATAAGTTTCAGATAGAACCAAAGACCGGAAAACCCATTTTTAGACAAGGCGCCGTGGGTTCAGCGAAGTCAAGCGAACAGTGTTTTTGAAACAATATAATGCGTCTGTTTATAATAATATGGTTTTAAAAAAATACGAATAGTAATCTTGAGGCTTTTCTGCAGCGAGATCAGTGTTTAGAAACATGATTAAGCAATTTTCGCTCGATAAAAAAAATCACGAACATAGGTCTAAAAGGGTCTAAAATACACTTAACAACTAGCTAAACATATTAAAATGGCTTTCAAAAATCGGCAATATCATGTTTGAGACCAATTAGTGATTACATTTTTATTTATTTGACCGGCCAGTAAATTAAAATTAAAAAACATGATATCCGCGCTTCCGAGCACGCACTTCCATCTCGCTCACGCTTATGCTTAATGAGAGGGAGAGAAGACCATGAACCTACGGCGCCTTAAGCCTATCGATTTGATAACCCTATCATAGGGTTACCCTATTTATATGGTAAGCATATAGGATGTAGTAACCATAATTTAACCCTATTGAGATAGGGTTTTCAATTTGGTTGTTGGCTAACCAAGTTAACTCGATCAATAGGGTTACCAATATGGATAGGGTTTTAAAAGCAACTTCTAAATTAACCCTATGGAAAACCCTAATAATGGAAACCGGTTCCGGTCCCTGGATAGAGCAGAGTCTGCCACTTACACAGAATACATAATTGTTCTAACATACAGAAGGTTCTTTAACTAACAAAAACCTATGTTTGACGGCTAGAAAACTCAAATCATGCCATCTCGCTCTAACGCTTAGCACTTGATCTTTCGTCTATTTATGTTTGTAGCGTCTAGTGTGACAGTGACGCCGTCGCCGAGTGACAGGGTCCAGTTGGTTTGACAGCCACGGTTTGACAATGTTGTATCGGGTATACTACATAATTCCGAAGGATCATTTGTCCATAATTCCTAAAACCATAAAGCCGCCCATATTTTTTATCTTTCAGGATATAATACTAACCTAACCTTACTTATTTATCTCTCAATATCTCGAGCGGTAATTGGGAATTTTGAAATTTCGGACTAATGATGTTTTCCGGACAAATGACTCTTTGAACTTTTTGTGTTCCCTGTACGATTGTATCTCCCAAACCCACGGAAGCACGGAGTGAGATCAGTCTGCTGTGATCTGAGCATGAAAGCGATGTATTCCGCTTCGGTAGATAGAACACTGCAGGATAGCATTACGATTCTAAAGTCGGGTCGACCACATAGGACTAAGGACTTTTGGTCTTTCTAGCCCTTTTTCTAGGGCGTAAAATCATAACTTAGGCAAAAAAAATCTGAAAAAACTGAATCAAGTCTTTAGTGGAGTTATAATTATCACGCATATCT
Organism: Epinotia demarniana; assembly: GCA_945867215.1. Classification (NCBI taxonomy): domain Eukaryota; kingdom Metazoa; phylum Arthropoda; class Insecta; order Lepidoptera; family Tortricidae; genus Epinotia; species Epinotia demarniana. The sequence continues at coordinate 907,685 of OX244273.1, read as the reverse complement.
ATCTAGTTTATGCGAAATGTAGTAAACGCTTATATATTAAGTTACGAGTTAGGAATCCTACACTCACTTATTGTATAAATGTTACTTATTGGTTATAAGCTTAAATATAAGAATAAGTGTAAGTTTAAAGTACCGAATAGATCAATGTTCACGGTTACGGACGTTTTAGTGTTATTGTATATTTTTATAATAAAATTAAATACCATTTATTAATTCTTAAGTTCAGTTCGAGGCAGATATAGAAAAACGTCATGTTTAGAACAACAACACTTTTTTATTTCAACCTCGCATTGCAAATATTACCATAGGGCATGAGTGGCCTGATTTAGGAAGCTAATACAGTTTGACAAGTGTTAACTTACAACTTAGCCCAGTGTTGCCAGCTCAGACTTGTAACTTGATCTTTGTGAAACTTTGTCCATCGACTTATGTGATTTGTTTCATATGAGTAAAATCGCTTAATTCCTATTTGTTCACCTTATTGCGTTGTACTAAGGTAGAAAATTTAATATATTTTTATTAAAAGCTTTTATTTAACTTGAGCTGTTCTATTACTTGTTGTGAGGGACAAATCTTGGCAGTTCCAAGATTCAATTTTGAACTAGCTACCTCAACCGATTGTGCTGACATTTTGTGTTATTTTATGTGTTGTTTGGTTGACAATTCTATATTGTGGTACCATCGAGTTGATCTGATGATGGAGACAGAAGTTGGCTATGGGAGTTCAGCACTTAACCGACGTAGCCCCGATGAGTTTGAGCTCGTTAGTGTCAATTCAATGAGAAGTTGATGACGGTAGAGAAAATATCCCCGGTGGATGCATTTAAAACGCCAGCTTCAGCTACGAAATCTTTGGTTGTGTATTAAAGGATTTTGAACTTTTATTCGTAGAAAATTCGGTCACAATTAATGAAAACGTGATCGATCCTGATTGGGTATAAATAAGCGCGGATACGGGACAAGGCATGCGGAAGGTTAAACCGTTAAAACATTGTTAACTTTTTCTAATTGTGGCGTTTTTGAATAACTGCATCGAATAACAATGTTTCGACGTCCATTTCTTACGAGTATTTATTACGGTTAGATATTTAGTTCGACGAGGGTGTTGAATTCCAGACTGAATTAATTTTCTACATAAAACTATTTTTACACTCATTAGTTGTTTCGTAATTCCAGTTATATATTTGTGCATATTGATACTTTGAATGGTTTCAACTTACTATTTTTATCTTGCCTTTTAATTCAAATAAGAGGGTAATTTTATGGAATGTTACTAACTCGATTGCAAGGCAATTTTATTATTATAATTTAGTCTATTAATTTTATGATATACTTTAGCGTTATACATTGCTGAAGTCCATCAGAACACAACTGGAAATTGCAAATTATATTTAATTCAGTTTGACATATGGTTTATTTGCATTTACTTTGACATGTGGAATGCCAAAAAAATATGGCAATTTGCGTCATAATTGTATCCAATATTAGATTTAATTGTAATATCGGAAGTAAACTACTCGTCCTTCGCCAGCGAGAGTAGGAGAGGGACGAATGCTTTATGTCGCACGTTAAAGCGGTCAGTAAAAAATTGAATCTGAAATGCCACCCACTCGCCATCTCGCTCCTACTTCCACGACATTGCGCGGCGGCGGCAGCGGCAGCGGTTTTTGTAATTCAATGCGTGTGATCCCAACTAACCACAGTGCGTTGCGCGTCTCGACCGCGCAATGAACAGATAAAACGCTTGACTTGCCGCGCTGCAAACAAATAAATTCGCGCAACCCTGTGGCTGGGCCGTTAGTGCTACTATATTCACACACGTCATGCAATTTAAATTCTATTCTATTCTTTATTGGCACGGCTTATACCAGTGCTGGTCCAGACACCTGTTAAAACGATTTTTAAGTGGGTATCTCTGCTAAGCTGAGTTTTCATATTGACACCGAGGTGACTTGACAACCAACCACGTTACACCAGGAAAAATACGGTTTTGAAAAACAGCGTTTTTTTCCTTTTGTTCTATTTACAACGTTATTCTAAGATGCTTCATTCAAGAATCCTACAAACTTTCCACCCGATAGTAATTATATACATTTAAATGAAGCATTTATTGTCTTTTTTTGTTTGAATCATCTTGAATATTATAGGGCAAGTGTAAATTAACCAAAGCTCGTTCAGTTATATATTTTTTATGATTGATATTTTGTTGGATTTTTTCTCTAGATCAATATTTAAATGATGTTGATGATGTATCTGTGACGTAGAAAGTCAGTTATTATAAATTCCAGTATTTTTTCCATACCAGTTGTCGATAACATAAGTGGACTGGTGTCACTTTACGGAAACGGCTTAGCACATATCTATAGTCCTCGCGCCGCGCCGTAGTCCGTCCGCGCGCAAGCAGGCGAGGACTAGGCTCAGAGCTCAGAGCAGACTCGAGAGCGCATCTGGAAATGACGCTGCATATACCCACTTCGAATGGTACGGATATTATTCATAGTTATTGTCAATTATTTTTAAGTACAAGAGTATAGTTCCTTTTTATGGTTGATGAATTTGGTTTAGTCATTAATTCATTATGATGTATTGAAGCATTAAACATAATTAAAAATTAGGTCTGAATTAAATAAGTATGTTGGTTGTATATTTTATTTTACATAGATACTTTGTACTTAAAATATATTTGGTTTATAAATCAATGTAGCGTTGTATGATCTGCAAATGTGATAGATTTTTATATCCATAAATGCATTTGACTATTATTTCACTATGATTTGAGTGAAATTGAAAATCAATTGTTATTTCAGAGAACTGGATTGTATTCTTGTATTATATTTATTTGGATAAAAAAACAAATGTTTTATATTCTACCTACCTCACCCAACCGTTACTATAAATCCCTTGCTGTTCTTGTGGATGAATAGATTTAAAGATAAAATCCCATGCTGACTCAAAGCGCATTGGGGACTTTGCTTACTTCTCTCTATATTTCTTTATTATTATTATATAGGGGCCCACTTCATAAAGATATACCTACATGTGAACTGCACGTCTATCATGGGACTGCCGCGACATACTCTTGATTTTTCTCGCACTATAGCTCTTGTTGTGTTTTAATAAAAGAGAGACGGATAGTGCGAGAAAAATCGAGAGTGCTCGCGCGCCGTCGCGTGATAGTCGTGTTGGTAACGCTCAAGCGCTTTGGTCATTGACGAGTGACTTTTCAATCTTAATAATATTATTTCCTGCTCCTGTTACGTTCAACACTCCACACTAACCAGAAGCCCTACCTCGAAACACGAACACTAATTTCGTTCGTGTAGTGTACCTCGGCCTCCCTCTCTCTGTACCTCTCTCCCAGTCACGACATAAAATAATAAGACCACTGTCGAACAAGATGGGAAGTAAAAAGTATTCCGTGGTAGTAAACATATTTCAATAAGACTGACAGAGATATATATCATTTTTTGCCCTTCTCATTATTTCTCCTTCGACATTGACCTGTCCAAATGAAGCCATTCAAGTCGCATAATCCATATAGTCATGCCTTTACGAGACAAGTCGGAAAAATGCTGTTACACGCTACGGCGTAGTGGTTGCGAAAGGAAGAAAAAAAGTACACGTGCTCATGTTCTGCCAAAAATGTTATATGCAGTCAGGAGTTTCTATGTAATCACTTTATTGTACATCAGGTATCAATAAGGCATCTCTTCCAGCTAGCAGTATAATATAAAGGCATGGATTTCGTGTTACGAATAGGTGGTTTAATTTTTGTTCAAATTTGCCGCATTTTTGATGACAATCCACATTAAGTGATTTTACCCCAATTTGTCAGGCGGACAACATATCGAAGTCAGAATTGGGTGTAGCGTACTGACGTAACAACTGAGGGGCTACCGGGAAATAAAAACGATCTTCGTTTGCGTATCTCCGTCTCATTCGCACTTGCTAGGTCGAGCGACAGAGACGGAGATATTCGAACGAAGTTCGTTTTCACTTCGCGGTAGCCCCTCTGCAACTACCTCTTGTTCTAATAAGAGAGAGACGGATAGTGCGAGAAAAATCGAGAGAGCTCGCGTGCCTTTGCCTGACAGCCGTGATGTCTCGCCCTATCTCATCGGTTAGTAATAATCTTGCAGTCCGCTTCGCAGGATCGTTTAAATGCGGCAATTTTCGCTTTCTTACGGTTAACTGGCCACACTGAATGAAATTATAGTTGCAAAACACCGGTTTAAAAAAATACAAAATTACAGTGTAAAATATTAATAGAATATTCTTCAGTGTAATTTTTTAATTTTCGTTTCAATTTATTTGAATTAAATTTGTGAGAGAAAAAGCACTTGGCAGATCATGCAAATTCCATGGTCCAAATAGGAAATATGCATGTGATTCAGAAATGGACAAAAAAAATCATGAGTAATCTTTATTGCTTAGTAAATATACACACATGATTATTTTTACAAATAATCATGTTTCTATTAACAAATTTAATTATTTAAAAGTAGTAATTTTCAAATTCTCTCGCAAATTTCCAAAACGCAACGCTATTGGCGGAGCGAATCGTGACGTCACCGTACACTCGGTGTCTACTGTCAACAGGTCGTTTGTATGATTATTGAAAGTTATTCGCAATGTTTAGCCGTTGTTTATGATAAATAATCAGTGTTTTTTGGGAATTAACAACTGAAAGCAGTGACTCCTTGTGAAAAAAGACTCCCTACAATGGCTGGAAGCGGTTTTGTCAAGGCACAGCCGGATAATCTACCTAAAATTAATGTGTTCATGACGACTAAGTACGTAGGTACCTCGTAGAGGTGTATTTCTTTAATAAGTGTAATAACAAACTAGTACATATCTATATTATATAATCAAAGATATGTAGGTATTAGGTATGTTACATGTTGAGAACATCTTTATGAACATAACAAACTTAGGTTGTTTTCGTCAAGAGTTATAAATAAAACAAATTTGTGTAGGGCACTCAGTAAAAACAAAGAAACTTAGCTAAAACGTTTCGTGATCAAAATCAACACACGTAGTCAACTTTACTGTTGATCAACAACAATCATAATATTTGTAACATTAATAACTAAAAAATTGGGACTCAGAATAGTTTTATGAATAAGTACCTATATAATTACATTTTTAGGTTAGGTTATTGTTTATATTGTTCGCGAGTCGTAATAAAAAAGATTTTAGGTACAAACATATTTAATACTCACTTCGAAATGATCTTCACAACAATATAAACTATTCAAGCACGACACATTATCTCTCCTCATCGCCTTACACCGCTTTTTTCTTATATTTGCATCTTTGGGCATATGAAAATATATCACGTCAGGTGCAGTTTTAATGTTATTTTCACACATAGGGGCAATACAATATTTATAATAAGCTTTTGTGTGCTCTTCCGTTACAATACGTTGATCTTACAAGCTTTAATCACTCACTTTTATTAAAACTGTGAATCAAACTCTTCGTTGTTAATTTATTCTAAGTGCACGGTGACGTCACAAAATGGCGGCGTTTCAATCGTCCGAAAATTATAGTAGTTTTAATTAATTTTTTTTAGCTCATTTAATGATAGTGTGAAAGTGTTATATTTTATTCCGGTTTTATAATTACTTATAGAATCGTTTAAAAATATAAAAAAATACATGAATATACCCTATTGTGATTTTCATGCAATTAGTCCGGACATTCTCTTTGGATGCATATCCAGACTATAGCAATTAGTCAGATACTGATAAATTGGGGCTGACAAGTCACTTAATGTGGATTGCCCATCAATGATCGTAACAAGACAAAAATAATGGGATGTTTATAATTTCAGAACGCATCCTTTTCCATTGTCTGTGGCAAGTTCGCCGCCATATTTGTCAAAGACAAAACTTACGTCGTCGGTCGTTGTGCCGGTCTTTTCCGTCTTGACGCGTCTGTTGTTTCAACGCGGAGAATTGGTAAATGATGGCAGCAAATAATTATTTTGGTTTTACTCACGGCGGAACACAGTACGGGTACGTATAATAGTGTATTAGCGAGAGTAAAATAGATGAAGTGTGCAATAAAACTAAGTTTGAGCTCTATTTGATTGATGGGCGGCCTTGTGCTCGCTCATGTTTCCAATCAAAATGGCGTCTCGTATGTATTGATCGAGGGTTTTTCTAGGATACGTGAGTGTTCAGTTTTGTGAGGTTTCGTATGATGTGATTTTAGTGCTGCGACTGCTGGAGCGGCTTACGGGGGCCAGACAGGGTACGCCGTAGCCCCGGCCGCGACCGCCGCGACGTACGGCACCCAGCGCGCCGCCGCCACAGGATACGACACAGCATACCAGGCAGCGGCCGCTACACAAGGTTAGTCAATGCAATTCACGAATCTAGACAACGCCGCAGTTTTCCGTTGCGTTATTTGTTTACGAACTAAATTCTTTGTGATACGAATTTGTATACTTGCATCCTATAACAATTTCTTTCCTTCGGCAGGTAATCTAACCAATCAATACTAGAGCTGCGGTATTCCACATGTGTAAAAGACCGAGCTGATTTGCACGGTTTGACGATGACGTTTGAACATAATTTCGTGATTCATTGTAATCGCCAATTGCTTTTGATAACGCTGTGATTGCGACAGAGTAGCCAACAATGGTACATTACAAAAGAAACATAACTCAATGCCTAACAACGATATGTAGAACTAATTGATGTTTATCCTGGAATTACCAATATAGCCAGTTTTATTTGCCAATCATTGTATTGAATGATTTGAGTTTGCCTATTTAGGTCAACCATGGCTCGCATGAATTTTGCCAGTACCTTATAGAAATATAGTAGTCTCTAAATCAACTTTCTTGTAATTGGCACCTCTTCTAATATCACTGCCAGTCTACCAGTGGCGGGGACTTTCACTGTAGGCAAGCCTATAGTTATATACTCTAAACTCTTTCAAAACTCTTTTGTTCCGGGTTGCCCATCTAAAATTTCCATGGCTGCCACTGGTGTCTACCTTTTTTAATGGGGTACACTAGCATGTTATCTGCGGGCACCCTACGTAATTCCTAACAGAATATCCTTTTAATAGCATTTTCCCAAATGGCAGCTTTTACTGCACCAAAATCAATATCAAAGCTATTTTCTAGTCTGGGAGTTCAGGGACTAATGCATTATTTAGTTTAGGATATGATTCAAGGTCATGCTTGTGTCCCAAGTACATTAGATTACAACAAGATCAATATTATGGTCAAAGTTTATTCTTATTTATTCACAACCTTAATGTTAACCTCGTAAGGCCCATAAGCCTAATTTTAGGACAAAGATTTTCAGGCTTAACAGCCCAAGTCATTAGCTTTTGGTAATAAAAATTAAACTATAAGGGGCTCGAAATTTCAAAATTAAAGTATTTTTATGACCTACTTTCAGGACAATGGGCCGTTATTATTATTACATATGTCCTAAAAATAGCTTGGGCCTTATGAGGTTAAGGCAATGAAGTTAAGTTTACTTATCTATATCTTTCTCTTTGTAGTCAACTACCATTTTACCCAGGAAAGTGGACAGGTTATTGTGTATTTTCTCAAATAAAACGAATTTTATCAACTAAAGCATATGATTAAAAAAAAATTGTCTGATAAGTAAACAAATATTTTGAGATTTCCTGAGCTAAGTCATTTTTTAGGAGAAATTTTATATGTGGATTTTTTTTAAGTCTGTTGGTCAGAAGATTTATTTTAAAAGCTTTTATTGTTGGGAAACCATTTCTAGAATGATACTCTTGTAGTTGGATGGAATATGACTCACACATTTTATGTTACTTACACCTTTAATACAATTCTAACAAATTACCAGGTAACCTGTTGCCAGTTTAAAACTTACGATTCAATTGATGCATGTATCGCCGGCATCACACTCGTGGGTACAATCCTTGAACCCATTCACTGCCACTGTCTTGTCGCTGCCACTGTTGTTGTCTTGAACTCAAGTTCACCGTTGCCACCGACTTCATACTAAGTCCAAAAACAATATACTTGACTTGCGTGGCGTGGGGCGTGCTCGCATTTTTTCTGTGTCGGCGAAAGGGTTAAAAGAGTGCAAGAACCTAATGTATTTGGTGTACATCTTTGTTACAATGAATAAACCTTGTTTGAAAGTATACAAGATGTTGTGTATTGTGGGTCCAGTATATGATATCCGTTTGTACAATAACCCGTGGTGTGGCCAGCAGCGGCTCACGCGCACGCGCACGCGGCCGCGGCGGCCGCCTCGGCCTACGACGCGAGCAAGAGCGCCTACTACCAGCAGGCCGCGGCCGCCTACCCCGCCGCCGCGCCGCCGCAGCCGCAGCCCACCTACGACACCTCGGCCGCCAAGCCCACCTACTCCACGCAGGCTACTTACGCACAGGTAACACATCCTAACCTAACCATCATATCATACATGCGTTATTTTAACTAGCAGTTGATGCTATTTTAGGCACACCAGTTTTTCAATAATATTAATTTAGGAAATATCATTTTCGATGCTTTTTGAGGAAGTAAAACATTGTGAGTAAAACTGGTTCTCAACTAGGCTTAGTTTTCCCTCTGGGTTGGCAGGTCAGACGGCAGTTGCTTTCGTAAATCTAGTGTACGCCAAATCAAAGTGGACCCGGGCTCCATAAGGGCACAACTGGGAGAACACTAGGAAGATAAGTTCTTGATACTAGGTGACTTGTTTCAAGCAAAACTTTCCATTTCTCCATCTTAGGCACTATGGTCAAAACAACTAGTGAAAATGAAATGGGGTATGATATGCTCAACGTCGATTCTATTTACTTGTGTAACCTTTTGTTGTAGCACATTGTTTTTGTTATTGTTTCACAGAAATAATTACTTTTTGTGTTTTGATTCACTGATAATTGTCTTGCCATGTATGTTAGTGCTTCCCATCAATGCATAAGCGTTTATCCTTCACTCAAAATGGCGATACCGGTTATCTGCAAACACTAGCATGCTTGGATAGCAGCCCATCGTTATTATTTTGTGTGTTTTTGTTTGGATAATTAATTGTACGTAACGTTTTGCGTGCCATTTGGCGTGGCCACAGGGCGGGACGCGCGGCACGGGCGCGGCCGCGAAGCCCTACGGCTCCGTGTACTCGTCCACCGCGCCCGCCGCCTCCTACCCGCAGCAGCCCTACACGCAGCCCGCCGCGCAGACCCCCAAACGTAAGTACCACAACAGACACTTCTCCTAAACTTATATGGAATCTTTCTATGAATGCATGTACCTTGGTTAATATATGATTGGTCGTGGATCTGTGTGATTCAACTGTGATACAAACTTATTATATGGTTGTCATATCGGCCGCATAATGGTTACCTCTTAATGGCCCAAATTCAAATTATAGATTGACTGAGGTATAGTCACGCATTTGAGAAGGTCCCGTTCTGGCTTAACTCTTTCACTGCGCGGCAATGTTCGCTGCGGTGCGCTGCATTGTAGCCCGATGCGACTCGGGTGTGCCGTGTGCCACTCCCCGCAACATTTCCCTCTTTGTTGCGAAAACTACATAAAGTGTAAACTCTTCGTTACGATATCGCGACATGCACAGTGGGAGAGATAATAAAATTCTCTAGATTTTAAGGTTTTTGGTGTGTACAATTTGCTTGCAGATTTGTATACTTTACTACTTTATAAAGTTAATTACATAGATGAGTAAATGTTTAACAAGTGTATTTATCATTGTATTATTACACATCTGTGCCGTTCTTCTAATTCATTATAGTTATATGATATTTATTATAGTGTACAATATCGTAACAACCACAATGCACAACATAGTCAAACTTAACTTGGAATTAGTTTGCTCCATTGTTTGTATTTGTTTTTTTGTCATTTCATTTGATTTACCCAACAGTTTTATATTAAATTGCCTCACTAATAATATTTTGTAGTAATTATTTTATAGCAGTTTCATTAGTTTAATTTTAGTCACTCCGTATTTCTAACAGTCTTCCTTCTGCCATGGTATACTCAAGGTGCCAGTTAAACATTTGGCAATCTGCAATCTTAAAAACCCCCCTTTGATAATAAAAGCGTTGATAAATTCCATTAATGAAAGCTCATGCATAGAGTCGTCACACCCCACCCTTGAGTCCATGGTAGTCGCTAGCACGGCATGGCTTGACCCGTCAGTGACTATGTGTGCATTGCGGTTGTTGTAGAGACGGCTAACAGGGGCACCTCTGCTTATGATACAGCTCTCTACAACGCCGCTACCATGTACGTGGCGCAGCAGAACAAGACCGGGGGAGGCGGGTGAGTACAAACATGCAGTTATTCAACGGGATGCACGTGGCGAGTTTATGCAGTACTACGAACGCGTTTGTTCAGTAATCGCTTTAAAGCATCAGTCCATGCTTACCGCGTTAGTCTGAATGGAGCCTGATGTTATAACCCTTCGTATTACTCCTGGGGGAAAGAGCAAAAGTTTTTCAAATAAAATAGACACATCCTATCAATCAATGTAAACATGCCTTAAGACATATTAAGCTGGGAACAAATTATCGGACGGGGCTGACGGACGCGGCTGACGGACGCGGCTCACGGCCGCGACTTATAGGTATCTAGATAATGTATATACACTGAATTGTCCAAACTATCGGAGGCAGGCCGTGGACGTAACCTTGAGCGTTCGGACGTCCGACAGAAATCTGGCGCGCTGGATCCCGTTCGACTGTGCACATTTATCAGTCGCGGCTGTCAGCCGCGTCCGATAATTTGTTCCCACTTTTATTGTGTAAAAAATATTGACTGATTGTAGTGTATCGCGATCGGAGTATACACACACAATAATGCCAATTTATACTAAGGGAGCGACCACACTGGTCCCTAGCGCTATACGTGTTGACGTGTCGCGTATGCGCTACGTTTTGTTGCGTATATCGTTTTCGTAGCGTTGAAATGAAATGCTACGTTGTGTAGCAGTGTGATTTTGTTGCATGGCAATAGCGGCTGGAAGAACTACAATAAGAGCGGAGTAGGCGCCGGGCAGGCGCGGCGTCCCAAGCCGCCGCCGAAGGCCCAGCAGCTGCACTACTGTGACGTGTGTCGCATCTCGTGCGCCGGGCCGCAGGTATGCACAAGCTTACACCAGCACCAGTGGGGGTTAGGAACGGGGTTGCATCTACTTGTATTTTATAATTAAATTAAAAGCTATGAAGACCTGGGATTCGCGGAATATTTACCATAGGAAGGTGCCGTGAACAATGTTTTACGATTTCATTTGTGTCTCCATTTTATTTTATAGGCGCCGTAGGTTAAGCGAAGTTAAGCGAACGGAGTTTTTGAAATAATATAATGTGTCTGTTTATAATAAGAGGGTTTCAAAAAAATACGATTAGTAATTTTGAGGCTTTTCTGCAGGGAGATCAGTGATTCGAAACATGATTATGCAATTTTCGCAAGATAGAAAAAAATCGCGAATATAGCTCTAAAAAGGTTTAAAATACACTTAAAATATTTGCAACAAATTGTGTATAATAGCTAAAAATATTAAAATGGCATCTAAAAATCGGCAATATCATGTTTGAGAGAACTCGGTGATTACTTTTTTTACTTATTTAAACATTATAAAACATGTTATCCGCGCTTTCGAGCACGCACTTCCATCTCGCTCACGCTTATGCTCAGTGAGAGGGAGAGAGGACCATGAACTTACGGCGCCTTAAAGTATAGGAAAAGTTAATTTCATTTATCCCGCACCTGCATCACAACTTGCATGCTTTGTTGAGGAAATACTGACTTCTAATCAATATTATTGAAACTTACAAGGCGAAACACAACAGACTGCAAAGATTTTGTGCATTTATTATGCTAATATTAGAGTGGGTTGAGTTAATATGGGTATCGTGTACGCCATAAAAGTCTATGTAACGAATAAAGCGACGAATATGAATAGGTAGCTTCCATGTAGATGAGCTTGAAAGCCATTACGAAATATGTTCTATGAAAATACGCGGCAAAAATTTTCAGCAGGTTCAATAATGGCAATTGAAGACGGAGGTTGTTTTTTTTTCTTTTTATTACTTGTTTATCGTCGATTTCAAAAGAGTATGTCCTAATAATGTACGTAATAATGATGTATGTGTGGCGACCACGTATCGGAAGGCGTGGCGGAGGTAGGCCCCCCACAAGGTGGACTGTCACTGATGACCTGGTAAAGGGTGCAGGTGGCGCAGGACTGGTCACCTTGTCATTGTTTGGGGAGGCCTATCTCCAGCAGGGGGCGCGTTTCGGCTGATATGATGATGCTGATATGTGTACTGGTGTGGTGTGGTGTGCAGACGTACAAGGAGCACCTGGAGGGGCAGAAGCACAAGAAGAAGGAGGCGGCGGTGAAGCTGGCGGCGGCGGGCGCGGCGGCTGCGGGGCGCGCGGCGGGCGGGTCGGCGCTGCGCTGCGAGCTGTGTGACGTCACGTGCACCGGCGCCGACGCCTACGCGGCGCACGTGCGCGGCATCAAGCACCAGAAGGTCGTCAAGCTGCACACCATGCTCGGCAAGCCCATCCCCTCCACCGAGCCCACCAAGCTGGGAGGAGGTCAGTGCTCTCTCTGTAGCCAGCCTTCGCCACACACGACCGAGGTGTGCAGCAAACATCGCGGCCCTGTGTGGCGGAGCCTTAGGCAACAGGTTGCTAGTCTTCTTTAAGCTAACAATATTATTCCAAGGAAACGAGTCTTTTTATCGACTTCTCTTCAGTCACAGTTGGTAGACAAAATATGTCGTTCTCTGTTTTCCAGTGGCGTGGCGTCAAGATCATGCCATGTTTTAGCGTACAGTTTCTTCATACGCGATGGAAAATTTAACTCTGGAGTGTGGACGCCTCACCACTGCTGTTTTCAACAATTGTTTCCACTCAACAAGTCTATTCAGCTGTAATCTTATGTATTTTACGAGTCATCCGAAGTGTTTTCCAGCCTTGAGACATTTCTATTTTTAAAACTGTAATTTATCTCTTTCCTCTTTTATAATTCAGTCGCGTGTCATATACTACAATTCTTGAACATGGACTCAATTTCATATTCTGGTTTTACACACGATTAATCAGTACACGACACGCAAAAAAGCCTTTATGGCGTGGAGTTGTTCAGAGTCCAAGCTAATTAAATTACACATTGATTCCCCGACTAGTTCGAGGTAATGTTAATTCAGCGCTAAGGCCATTGACAGCAAGATAAACACTGAACAATCCCATTGATCACCTAGCAGCGTCTGCATTATATACCCTCTACGGTTACATGCCGGCACTGCGCGGTAATGTGATTAGCCTTATCAGATTTCTGCTTATGATGTTTTTAATCAATGTTTCTCTTTGCATACTCCACCATCGAATAGCTGTTTGAAACGTATTTGATGACGTATTTATTTTACAAAACAATAGGTTTATTTTTGCATTCTGATGCAACTGATAATTCCGTCCATGAATTATGATTGTTATACCTAATTGTTGAATGAAATTCAGATATGATCTCCAGAGATACACAATCCAGTGGAGAACATATTTGTCTGTCTTGCACCTGTGCTAAATCCTCTCGATGCCACAATGTCATATCTGTAACCACGCGCGAACGGTCGGCGGTTAGATTGATTTGCTAGTCAAATTTTCTCTTATAATTCAAAAAGAATACGTAACGATCGACACTCGTTACAGATATGGAGTGTGATGTTATTATGGGCTTTTTTTATAACGTAAACGTCTATTCGGTACCGTTTAATGATCACAATGACAGATCCTCCATTCAAAATTAAATTTATAGGAACTGTAGAAAAGGCCCAACATGTTTATATGTCACCCTTAATAATGTAAAGAACGGCCTTCTCCACGTGAGCACTCTAGAGAGCGCCCGACGCGTCCGAGCATCGAGTCGGCGCTCTAAGAGAAAATTTGACTTTTCCGATCTATCAGCCAAAAAGACGGTCGGCGGAACGCCCAAGATCGCGTTCGTGGCTTCCGGAGGGCTTAGCACGGTGGCCGGCACCAATCTGCAAAAATCCATCCAAGGGGACAAAGACAAGGACTCGGACAAGGACGAGGAGGGCGCGGACGAGCCCGAGGTGCAGCCCGTGGGGCAGGACTACATCGAGGAGCTGCGCGGGGACGACGGCAAGGCGCTCTCCTTCAACTGCAAGCTGTGCGACTGCAAGTTCAACGACCCCAACGCCAAGGAGATGCACATGAAGGGCCGTCGCCATCGGCTGCAGTACAAGAAGAAGGTATGTGTCCGCACTTACAGCCGCAGCCGCAGCCACAGCCACAGCCACAGCCGCTAGTGGCCACTTCCTCGGCTTGTGCTGTGATGAACTCGTCCGCAACTTGTCGCACCCACTAGTGTAACAAAGTTGATAAATTCAAGGTTCTTTTTTAACTGATCTCTTGAGCCATCCAGTGATTACTCAGTAAAAGGTTTGAGATGTTCGTCGAGCCTGGCGGCCCCTCGCGGCTGCCAAGAGATCCGAGTGTCGTAGGATTACAACATTTCAATGAGGATGGCCAAATACTTCACAATAGGACATGTTTAAATAGGAAAATCATAGCTGATGATCAAATAATAACCTAACCTCAAGTTCTCGTAATACAGGAAAGGTGTAAAGTGATATATTTCACAAGTATGCATCTCATTTGATTTTTACCCGTCTGCCTCACGAGGGTTATGTTTTTCGAGTGTATGTATGTGGACAAGAATAATCACGCGCTCCCGTCCAAACGGCTTGCACTACGATTCACGTGCGTTGCGTTATCGTTAGATTCCTCTTAGTCTTGGGAATGACATAGGCATGGAAAAAATCGGGATAAAAAAAACTTCGATTATGATTGCCAGTAATTTTTAGATTTTTCTTAGGCTATGACTAGACTAGCGCTATGACTATCAACTTCCTTCCCGCAAACCAGTCTCCACGCAGTTCCCCGATGCTCACAATGTTGCGTGTTAGTTCAAGTTGGACAGCGGTTGCTCACAGTTGTTTGTCGGCAGGTCCAACCGGACCTGGAGGTGAAGGTGAAGCCATCCATGCACCAGCGCAAGCTGGCCGAGGCCAAGGCCCAGCGCATGCTGGTCCGCGACGAGCTGTGGGCGCGCCGCCGCATGCACGACGTAAGTCATCTGGACAATGATGCTCCACGCTGATAGCGCCACGCTAGAGGAAAGGGCCAACGAACACCGAAACTTGCTGTACTTTCCTCCTGTTTACAAGTTGCAGAGAGATGCCTTTTAGTATAGATTTTATGGACCTGCTAATCTCAAATTAAGCTGCTTGTTTGAAAAATAAGTGCAGTACTCGAGCTCGAAACTAGAACCTTCGCAGTAGTCAATTTTCGGGTATAATCTGAGGCTAGGCGGGGCACGGGCCGCGGGCCGCGTATCCAGTTCGCCGAAATCTTAATTCTACTTATGTGTCGAGAATCATAGCCTAGGTTTAGTTTGGGTTACAGCACTGACAGCTCATGTCCCTAACGCGTGGCACTGAACAAACTTGACCTGAATTTAGCTGCAGTATAGGGTTTAGGTTGGTGTGGTGTGTGTCAACAGTTAGAAAGTGAGACTGGCATGTCGCTAGCAGCAGTGAATGTTGTAACAGTAGCAATATAAACATTATTAACCTTGGTATGCAAGGTTGATAAACGGAATTCCATTATACAGCCGGATCGTTGATCCACTTAAGCAAAGCAATGGGAACAGTGAGCGCCCTTGTCACCATGATGTTCTGTAATGTGCAGGGCATGGAGGAGGACGAGCGCGCGTACTGGGAGGGCGGCATGGAGCCCTGGTGGCCGCGCGGGCCCGTGCCGCCGCCGCTGCACCACCACCATCCGGTACGAGCCCATAGATATCAGGGTAGAAGACATGTGTCCAACCCGACCCGACCCAACCCAACCCAACACACACGCTGTCCTACTTGAACTAACCACGCAATCTTGTGAGCATTGGGCTGCTTTTCGGCGAGATCAATCTGGTCGTACTATTATCGAACGCCCCGGGGCTGTGTAATATTGGAAAGGGATCTTTCATGGCAGGCAGACGCAACACAGGTGTCCAGTTCCCGACATTTCCTTTGTTACGTTTCCGTGCAGACGATTATAGTTTCGTATGGGATCAGCAATAGCTCTAGCGGAAACGCAGCCTTAGCACCACGCAAATGTCAATGCTCTCGTTGGAGCGCACGCTGATTGTAAATACATCGCACTAGTTAACGAAAGCGTACTTGCAATCGGTTGATCAGGAAAACATCCACGTGTTGAAAGCATTCTTGTATTTTGATATCTGTGCATGCACCATACCGTACCGTGTCCTCAGAGCCTGTCCTCCGGCCGGTACGTTTGTCGATGTAACGTGTCCCCTCCGTGGTCCGCAGGGCATGGGCATGGGCATGGGCTACGGGGCCGCGGGCCGGCGGCCGGAGACCTCGGACGACCGGCACGTGGTGGCCAAGCACGCGGAGATCTACCCCGCCGAGCAGCAGCTCGCCGACACGCAGCGCCTCGTCTCGCACACGGAGCGCGCTCTCAAGTCGCTGTCCGATGCGCTCGCCGACCAGGCCAAGCCTAAGGTACACATACATGACATGATACACATGCTGTACGTAGTCAGAGGAATTTATGACTGAAATATAGATTGACTAGTTGCTTGAATCAGCACCAATCTGTGATATATTTGCTAGCCGATGGATGAATGTTTGACGTTCTGCGAGAAGATGGATGCACGACCGTCTTCTGTGTTACAATAATTATTATATGTTTCTTTTGTGTATATTATGTATATTTCTTTTGTTTCACAGTGCTTTGGTTTTACTGTAATGCTTTGAAATTGTATGGTATAAGTAGATAGATACGCCGTTTATGCGGTGTTTCCAACTTCATCATCTCATGACTAAATCGTGACCAATCACTATGTCCTTCAATATGGCGCGGTCCTAGTGAGCCGCTTTATGCATGGAACCACAAGCTTTATTGATGGTGTCAGACCAACTTGTTGGAATTCGGCCTCTGGGCCTGAGTGTTTCTAAAGCATGGTTTGATTCTCACTTCAGATTTTAATCAAAAGTTCATCTACAATGTCGAATTAACTTGCATGCTTTAAAATAGTGTAACACTTGGCCTGTACTGTCATAACATCCTAAATATTAACAAAAACTGTACTTCCCTCACAGGGTCAAGCGCAGGCTAAGGCAGTTGTGAAGACCGAGGATAAGAAAGACGAAAACAAGGACGGCAAGGAGGACGGGCGCGACAACCAGCTGTAAGTGTACACCTTGAGCGCCTTTCAGCGTTACACGACCGTTTTCATTGCGTTAGCTACGCGCGGAAGAAGCCAGTTCAGATCATTGAAACAGTTGCACGGCTGAGGCCTCATTTATGGACACACGAATCAAGTCAATAATGACGCATAAAAACGCGCTCGCGAATAAGAGCGGCTCACTGTAGTCACTTTAGCGTAGCCAGCTTTGTTCATGGACACTATTTTCATAATTTTTTTTGGTCATGGATATGACTAGTATACATTTATTTAATCGTATGGCATAGATTATTATTTAGTACCAATCAGGGGACACATGCAGGGTTGTGGTAGGGTCCTGCGGACGCGAGTAACAGTTGTCCCCCCTTTGTTTGTTGTGTTTGTTTGTTTGCCCCTTTGTTTGTCTTTGTGGATAAATGAGGCCTGAGATGTCTGCTGATAACTACACACCAACTGTATGAACAGGCTTTCACGTGCTATTTCGTATCATTTATTTTTTCTTATATAACATGCACCTATCATTTTTAGCCCGAATTTGCAGTAAATAGTTCTTAGTTACAAAAGATGTCAAGTATGCTTATTTGTTTTATTTTTTGTTTTGTTGCACTATTGGCACAGTCAATCCATCTTCAATAAGCTGCCACTTAAACTCGAAGATATAAAGATGGAGGCCGATAAGGTTGCCGATGTCGGTATTAAGAGAAAGAACAAGTGAGTTGCATGTAGAATAGAAGAGGTATATCAGTATTTTGTAGGTGTCATAGTTGTAGAGGGCTTAGTTCGTTTATTTGGAATAGTTTAAATAGCATTAGTTAGTTGATGCCTAAAACTGACCTTTTAAGTAGCATTATTTGGTACAGTTCCTTTGAATTGTAGTATTTACATCATTGTAGTTCTTGTATGCAATAATAGTGAACAATGTAAAATATAAAAGATGGTCATATTTAGATAATTGTCAGTAAGGGACGATTTTGATATTTATTTAACTCTTAACAGTATACATTGGTACATGATCGACATAAAGGCGATAATGCTAGCTAGGATGGTGTTGAAGCTGATGAGTGCAATGACTTGAAGGATGGGTTTGCGGAGATGGTAGATAGAGATTGTTGTCCCGTATGAACATGGATGTTGCGACGCATCAGACACTTCGGGAGATCTCAGAGAGGTAAATAAATAAGTTCATTATAAGCGATTGAAGCCCGTTTAGTATAAAATATATATATTTATTTTTCGGAAGGCTATATCGGCTATTTATTATTGTAGTATTGTGGGCCTTTGTATGCCGCTTCGACCAGCAAGTGATCTTTTGTGACAGCCCTTTGTTTAGATTTCACCATCAAGTCCCGTTGCCTCTAGGAAATTCCAGATTCTTTGGGCGGTGATGTGTTGTACCTCTTCCGGGTGCACGATGTGCCGCCCTAGGTAGATACTTCTTTTGTGCATGAGTGTTCCGCAGGAGCATAGGATATATATCGGCTATATTCACCTTCCCATACAAACGGAGTTTCGTTCTCGTTTTAAAACTACGTGGCTTTGCTGCGTGGATTGTGACGAAACTTTTCATATACAATGACATGAGGTATATCTATTTCTGTAGTTAGTTTATAAGGTTCCGTATGGCAGTTCGCTGTGCCCTATCTCACCAGATACTATGGTATCTGAAGCTACTTAAACTAATAACAGACCTGGGTTATACCTCATGTCATTGGACATGTAAAGTTTCGTTACAATCCAACACGTAGTTTTGAAAGGAGACCGTAACTAAGTTTATATGGAGAATCGAGCTTACTGCGTGCGGACTCTTAAGGTTTCTCTTTCCGCCCCTTTCAATTCCCGACAAACCTTCTGTATAAATCAGGGACTGAGTAACCCCTTTTAAATAGCGCTACAATTTTTATTCCGTTATGACGTCATACCCTTAAATAAGGTAGAACAAATCATAAGATACACAAACTTCAGTATCGTTATATTGTGGTATTGCAAAGTAACGGTAGACATTTAGGTTACTAATTTAGATATCACCACGTTTCGATATCGTTATATTGAGGTACAGCATACTAATCGGTAGAAAATGAGGCTAATTATTTCGATATCACATCGTTTCAATACCGTTATATTGAGGTACCTATACCATACTAATCGGTAAATGAGGATTGATTTGTATCTTGAATATATGCTGATCTTATTAACATTTAAACAACTTGTTTATCAATAGTTTACTCACTAAGATTTTCGGGTTTATCCAAAAAAAGTTGCAAGACACTGCCTATCCAGATGATAATTTAGTGTACATCTCGTTAATGCAAATTATTTTTACGTTGTTTAATTATATACATCATCTTTGTACCTCCTATATCCGTAAATTACGGTACTGTTATCCAATTTCGGAATAATTGCGGTATACTTTGAATCGGTAACGTAAAAGTTAGGGTATCGTTTTGTTTTAGTACCATTATTTTAAAATGGTAATGGTATATCGTTTGTTTGGCGCAGGTTTTCGTTCCTGGGCGAAGGTGAGGGCGGCGCGAACGCGGGCACAGAACCGGCGCGTGCGCTCAAGGGCGTCATGCGCGTCGGCCTGCTGGCCAAGGGGCTGCTGCTCAAGGGCGACCGCGACGTGCGCCTCGTCGTGCTGTGCCACGACCGGCCCACCATCACGCTGCTCAAGCGCGTGGCGCACGACCTGCCCGCGCACCTCGCCAAGGTCAAGGTGAGTCGGACTCTACCCCGGCCCACGTCATGCGCGTCGGCCTGCTGGCCAAGGGGCTGCTGCTCAAGGGCGACCGCGACGTGCGCCTCGTCGTGCTGTGCCACGACCGGCCCACCATCACGCTGCTCAAGCGCGTGGCGCACGACCTGCCCGCGCACCTCGCCAAGGTCAAGGTGAGTCGGACTCTACCCCGGCCCACGTCATGCGCGTCGGCCTGCTGGCCAAGGGGCTGCTGCTCAAGGGCGACCGCGACGTGCGCCTCGTCGTGCTGTGCCACGACCGGCCCACCATCACGCTGCTCAAGCGCGTGGCGCACGACCTGCCCGCGCACCTCGCCAAGGTCAAGGTGAGTCGGACTCTACCCCGGCCCACGTCATGCGCGTCGGCCTGCTGGCCAAGGGGCTGCTGCTCAAGGGCGACCGCGACGTGCGCCTCGTCGTGCTGTGCCACGACCGGCCCACCATCACGCTGCTCAAGCGCGTGGCGCACGACCTGCCCGCGCACCTCGCCAAGGTCAAGGTGAGTCGGACTCTACCCCGGCCCACGTCATGCGCGTCGGCCTGCTGGCCAAGGGGCTGCTGCTCAAGGGCGACCGCGACGTGCGCCTCGTCGTGCTGTGCCACGACCGGCCCACCATCACGCTGCTCAAGCGCGTGGCGCACGACCTGCCCGCGCACCTCGCCAAGGTCAAGGTGAGTCGGACTCTACCCCGGCCCACGTCATGCGCGTCGGCCTGCTGGCCAAGGGGCTGCTGCTCAAGGGCGACCGCGACGTGCGCCTCGTCGTGCTGTGCCACGACCGGCCCACCATCACGCTGCTCAAGCGCGTGGCGCACGACCTGCCCGCGCACCTCGCCAAGGTCAAGGTGAGTCGGACTCTACCCCGGCCCACGTCATGCGCGTCGGCCTGCTGGCCAAGGGGCTGCTGCTCAAGGGCGACCGCGACGTGCGCCTCGTCGTGCTGTGCCACGACCGGCCCACCATCACGCTGCTCAAGCGCGTGGCGCACGACCTGCCCGCGCACCTCGCCAAGGTCAAGGTGAGTCGGACTCTACCCCGGCCCACGTCATGCGCGTCGGCCTGCTGGCCAAGGGGCTGCTGCTCAAGGGCGACCGCGACGTGCGCCTCGTCGTGCTGTGCCACGACCGGCCCACCATCACGCTGCTCAAGCGCGTGGCGCACGACCTGCCCGCGCACCTCGCCAAGGTCAAGGTGAGTCGGACTCTACCCCGGCCCACGTCATGCGCGTCGGCCTGCTGGCCAAGGGGCTGCTGCTCAAGGGCGACCGCGACGTGCGCCTCGTCGTGCTGTGCCACGACCGGCCCACCATCACGCTGCTCAAGCGCGTGGCGCACGACCTGCCCGCGCACCTCGCCAAGGTCAAGGTGAGTCGGACTCTACCCCGGCCCACGTCATGCGCGTCGGCCTGCTGGCCAAGGGGCTGCTGCTCAAGGGCGACCGCGACGTGCGCCTCGTCGTGCTGTGCCACGACCGGCCCACCATCACGCTGCTCAAGCGCGTGGCGCACGACCTGCCCGCGCACCTCGCCAAGGTCAAGGTGAGTCGGACTCTACCCCGGCCCACGTCATGCGCGTCGGCCTGCTGGCCAAGGGGCTGCTGCTCAAGGGCGACCGCGACGTGCGCCTCGTCGTGCTGTGCCACGACCGGCCCACCATCACGCTGCTCAAGCGCGTGGCGCACGACCTGCCCGCGCACCTCGCCAAGGTCAAGGTGAGTCGGACTCTACCCCGGCCCACGTCATGCGCGTCGGCCTGCTGGCCAAGGGGCTGCTGCTCAAGGGCGACCGCGACGTGCGCCTCGTCGTGCTGTGCCACGACCGGCCCACCATCACGCTGCTCAAGCGCGTGGCGCACGACCTGCCCGCGCACCTCGCCAAGGTCAAGGTGAGTCGGACTCTACCCCGGCCCACGTCATGCGCGTCGGCCTGCTGGCCAAGGGGCTGCTGCTCAAGGGCGACCGCGACGTGCGCCTCGTCGTGCTGTGCCACGACCGGCCCACCATCACGCTGCTCAAGCGCGTGGCGCACGACCTGCCCGCGCACCTCGCCAAGGTCAAGGTGAGTCGGACTCTACCCCGGCCCACGTCATGCGCGTCGGCCTGCTGGCCAAGGGGCTGCTGCTCAAGGGCGACCGCGACGTGCGCCTCGTCGTGCTGTGCCACGACCGGCCCACCATCACGCTGCTCAAGCGCGTGGCGCACGACCTGCCCGCGCACCTCGCCAAGGTCAAGGTGAGTCGGACTCTACCCCGGCCCACGTCATGCGCGTCGGCCTGCTGGCCAAGGGGCTGCTGCTCAAGGGCGACCGCGACGTGCGCCTCGTCGTGCTGTGCCACGACCGGCCCACCATCACGCTGCTCAAGCGCGTGGCGCACGACCTGCCCGCGCACCTCGCCAAGGTCAAGGTGAGTCGGACTCTACCCCGGCCCACGTCATGCGCGTCGGCCTGCTGGCCAAGGGGCTGCTGCTCAAGGGCGACCGCGACGTGCGCCTCGTCGTGCTGTGCCACGACCGGCCCACCATCACGCTGCTCAAGCGCGTGGCGCACGACCTGCCCGCGCACCTCGCCAAGGTCAAGGTGAGTCGGACTCTACCCCGGCCCACGTCATGCGCGTCGGCCTGCTGGCCAAGGGGCTGCTGCTCAAGGGCGACCGCGACGTGCGCCTCGTCGTGCTGTGCCACGACCGGCCCACCATCACGCTGCTCAAGCGCGTGGCGCACGACCTGCCCGCGCACCTCGCCAAGGTCAAGGTGAGTCGGACTCTACCCCGGCCCACGTCATGCGCGTCGGCCTGCTGGCCAAGGGGCTGCTGCTCAAGGGCGACCGCGACGTGCGCCTCGTCGTGCTGTGCCACGACCGGCCCACCATCACGCTGCTCAAGCGCGTGGCGCACGACCTGCCCGCGCACCTCGCCAAGGTCAAGGTGAGTCGGACTCTACCCCGGCCCACGTCATGCGCGTCGGCCTGCTGGCCAAGGGGCTGCTGCTCAAGGGCGACCGCGACGTGCGCCTCGTCGTGCTGTGCCACGACCGGCCCACCATCACGCTGCTCAAGCGCGTGGCGCACGACCTGCCCGCGCACCTCGCCAAGGTCAAGGTGAGTCGGACTCTACCCCGGCCCACGTCATGCGCGTCGGCCTGCTGGCCAAGGGGCTGCTGCTCAAGGGCGACCGCGACGTGCGCCTCGTCGTGCTGTGCCACGACCGGCCCACCATCACGCTGCTCAAGCGCGTGGCGCACGACCTGCCCGCGCACCTCGCCAAGGTCAAGGTGAGTCGGACTCTACCCCGGCCCACGTCATGCGCGTCGGCCTGCTGGCCAAGGGGCTGCTGCTCAAGGGCGACCGCGACGTGCGCCTCGTCGTGCTGTGCCACGACCGGCCCACCATCACGCTGCTCAAGCGCGTGGCGCACGACCTGCCCGCGCACCTCGCCAAGGTCAAGGTGAGTCGGACTCTACCCCGGCCCACGTCATGCGCGTCGGCCTGCTGGCCAAGGGGCTGCTGCTCAAGGGCGACCGCGACGTGCGCCTCGTCGTGCTGTGCCACGACCGGCCCACCATCACGCTGCTCAAGCGCGTGGCGCACGACCTGCCCGCGCACCTCGCCAAGGTCAAGGTGAGTCGGACTCTACCCCGGCCCACGTCATGCGCGTCGGCCTGCTGGCCAAGGGGCTGCTGCTCAAGGGCGACCGCGACGTGCGCCTCGTCGTGCTGTGCCACGACCGGCCCACCATCACGCTGCTCAAGCGCGTGGCGCACGACCTGCCCGCGCACCTCGCCAAGGTCAAGGTGAGTCGGACTCTACCCCGGCCCACGTCATGCGCGTCGGCCTGCTGGCCAAGGGGCTGCTGCTCAAGGGCGACCGCGACGTGCGCCTCGTCGTGCTGTGCCACGACCGGCCCACCATCACGCTGCTCAAGCGCGTGGCGCACGACCTGCCCGCGCACCTCGCCAAGGTCAAGGTGAGTCGGACTCTACCCCGGCCCACGTCATGCGCGTCGGCCTGCTGGCCAAGGGGCTGCTGCTCAAGGGCGACCGCGACGTGCGCCTCGTCGTGCTGTGCCACGACCGGCCCACCATCACGCTGCTCAAGCGCGTGGCGCACGACCTGCCCGCGCACCTCGCCAAGGTCAAGGTGAGTCGGACTCTACCCCGGCCCACGTCATAACAGTGTTATGGGTTGCTATCGAGCGTCCACACGTTACAGCCACGGCCACTTGCAGCAGGCGCGAGCCACTCCGCTACTTGTGGATGGGACGCGGCAATTAATCGTCAAAAGAGAACTCGTACGCAGCTTGTGGCTACCGCTATTTGGCTCAATATGCGGCGGCTCTTAAACCCGACCCGGTCCCGACCAGCGTTAAAATCGATACTTGGATACTTGTGCTCTCACAGAAATACACGCGAAACGGCACGTGAATGAACTTGGGATGTACAGGGTTGGGCACATTAAGTGTCCTACTTGAAAATATCCATAAAATGAAACAACTCGACAGATTTCAAATATTTAAAAAATTTATATTAATCAATAATCATATTTACAAAATTGATTCATAAATTCAAATCTCTCTCCATTTGCTTTAATTACCTTCCGCTTTCTCCCATAGAAGGAATTACAAGTGGCACGCACTACCTCATCTGGAATATCGCTCCATATCTTCACCAACCGATGCTTGAAGGAATTTATATTCATGCCGTGTGTACTCCTAGTCTTACTCAGCATAAATCCCTACATTGAAAAATCCAACGAATTCAAGTTTGGTGAAGATAAAGGCCATTCTTGCCAAGGTATAAAGTCGCTCAAATTCGTTCGACACCAGTCTTGAGTGCGTTTGGCTTTGTGAGATGGGGCACTGTCTTGCTGGAAACAAAAATAATCACTCCCATATAATTTTCGGGCGTTTTCCAGCAAATGACCCTGCAATACATTCTGAATATAGTAATCTTGGTTGATTTTGACTCCTCGATCGATGAACAGCAGTGGTAACCTGCCTCTAGGCGATATCGCATCCCACATCATGACAGCCGACGCACTTTGAAATCGCTGTACAGCAAATTTGTCTTCTAGTATGTCCCTTAACGAAACGCCATACACGCGATCATTTAGTTGATTGTGGCTATCTTGTAATTGATGCATCTTTTCATCCGAAAAAATAATATCATCGCTCTCGTGCCACGCTAGTAGCTCCTTGCATTTTGTCTCTCTAGCTTTTTTCTGGGCTTCCGTTAATCCGTTAATTTTTGGTTTCTTGTAGGCCTTCAATCCAAGATCATGTCGCAATATAAGACTCGTTGATCGTCGGGATATTTTTATATCTTTCGCGAGTTTACTTCCACTTTGGGCTGGATTTCGCCTAATACGCTCACGAACATTTTTGATCACTTTCTTGACACGAACAGATGGTTTACGTCCAGGTTCGGGACTGATTCGTGAAGACCTACCCTGTTTAATTGAATCGATTGATGGTCCACGATATGAACCTTACACTGATATTTAAATGTTTCAGCTTCCTTAATATCTCGCACTGGCGAAAATTTTCATTTGCAAATTGACAACGAGGTCACGTTTCGCGTTCGTTGATGAAAACAAAAGAAAGACAAAAAATTGTCTATTTGAAAACATATGTATACAGTAAAAAAGTTGGTTAATGTTCGGTAAAAATACGATATAAGGCTAGGACACTTAGGGTGAGTTGCACCAAACCGTCTGTAATCGTAAGCGGTGTTCGTTAAAATCTGAATGTATGGAACGTTTGACAAGTTTCTATGGACTGACAGCTGTCAGCGCCATATTTAACGTTGATCGGTCTGTAATCGTAAGTTGGTGCAACCCGCCCTTAATGTGCCCAACCCTGTAATTGCATTTAATAAAAAGAGCGCAGAAAAGAGACTTCGTTGTCGCTGGGTTGTCATTGTCAGTGAATAACCGAGATGTTTTTTTTATAAATAAGGCTTCCTCTGAGACAGAAAGGAGTGCTTTCTTCAAGTGCACCTTCAATCCCCTGGTCTCCGCCTCATTGATAACTCGACCTGATGCCTGGGTGTGTTCGTAACGTTGGGTTGTTTGTTTGTTTGCCCGCCAGGGCTCCGGGGCCGGCGGCGGCGGCGAGGAGCCCAAGTACAAGGTGGAGCTGCAGCCGGCCGAGGGCGCCGTGCAGGTGTCGGACGGCGCGGGCAGCGTGCTCGTGTCGCTCACGTCGGCCGTCATGCGCGAGCCCGCAGGTGAGTGTGCAAGTGCAAGTGCAAGTGCAAGTGCAAGTGCGCAGGCGCGATCTTCGACTGCGCCAATTTCATACCCCCGCCCCCCACCCCCCGCCCCCGTCCCTCTCGAGTTCACTTGCGAATGTGTTGACGAGCCCCGGCCGACCGCGCCCCCGCCGGTTGAAATTGGTCGTCGAAATCGTCAAATCTATGAGGACTCGAACAAACTATCTATGAGCTACTTAATTTTTGTATTATATATGTATTCTTCGAAATTTTTGTTTGCACACGTTGATGATATGATGATCATGATTTTATTTTTAAAGAAAAGATAATTTGTTCAAAGTTTACCGCTCGGTTCGCCGAGCAATGTGTTGAGCTTATTTTTAGGTGTGAGTAGGATAAGAAGCGGCGAGAAGAAAAGGATTTTTGATCATCTCTTATGATATATCACGTGCGCAGACTCCGCGGTGGTATATTACTGTCTACTGAAACGGAGCAAACATTCTA
Organism: Epinotia demarniana; assembly: GCA_945867215.1. Classification (NCBI taxonomy): domain Eukaryota; kingdom Metazoa; phylum Arthropoda; class Insecta; order Lepidoptera; family Tortricidae; genus Epinotia; species Epinotia demarniana. Next base: position 880,971 of record OX244273.1, on the reverse strand, counting down.
TATACGATACCCTACTTTATACTTGTATGTATTATCTTTATTTTCTATTTCCCGTCTACCTACAATGTTAGGGCACTCGTAACGTAAGTTGTGACTTAACCGATTAATAATTTAGATAGTACTAGATGATTATTTATCTGAGTTTACTGAATAAATGTTGAGTTGTAATCTATCCCCCGTCATGTTTGGGTTGGTAGAGCGTTTGTGTCGGGCTGCGATCCCCCGGACCGCACCTCGAAAGACCAACGCGAGGGAGGCGAAGTGTCATGTTTGCCCCGTTTTCGTCGATGTTCTGATGGTCAAACACCCTTTGTGTTGTTGTCGCTAGAGGGTGGCGACATAAAGCGCGACGACAAGGATGTGCTCCCGCGGCAGAAGTGTTTGGACGCGTTGGCCGCCCTTCGGCACGCCAAGTGGTTCCAGGTACATTCGCCATTTACTGAACGTGTGCGCACTCCACTACCCCACTATCCAATAAAGCTTTTCTTTTCACATTCTATTATTACATTTGGAACGCCGACTCGCTGTCGACTAAGCGGTGCTCGCCATCGATCTGTTATGCTGTCTTATCTGTGGCCTATAAAATTTATTGGATTTTTCCCCCATTGATGACCTTGCTCGATCCATTTTAAATACTTAATAGAACCTATTTTGTGGCTCGCTTGGAGTGCGCACGTTTTTTTATTTAGTCACATGTTTGTTTTTTTTACTGTAATATGTAGTATTTTAATTTCATTCAAAATTAACTTGATTGATTGTTTCGACTCCCTGAACATGTGGCTACAAGTGCTCGTCGAATAAGCTGCGTTTCAGTTTATATTGCACTGAGCCGAAAATGGGAGGTGATAGAAACAGAGAAACGCAGTTTGAGCTTTAGTTGATTTACGTGGCACGTTTATTGGTCTGTGTGCATTAGAGAGAGCAATAAATAGTGTTTGGGAGTCGGCTGAGTGTCCGTTGTGCGCAGGCTAGGGCGGCCACGCTGCAGTCGTGCGTGATCATCATCCGCGTGATGCGCGACCTCTGCCGTCGCATTCCCAACTGGACGCCGCTCAATCCCTACGTAAGTCTATTTCTTTTACTTTATATTTCCCTTCAATGTTGGTACCAAACCAAAAAAAAAGATCTTTGGTGTTATTTCCTTAACAAGCACCGCGTTAGCCCACAAGATGTCGCGACCGGTCCTCTATACACGGTGTTCCCGGAAATTTCCGTTAACTTCGGCATATTGCTGAAGCACATGTAGCATTACAGTGTTCGAGATTTGGAACTGGTCTTTTGACACATCGCGACACCCATATAACGTAAATTGGCACTGCTCATCGAAATAATAAAAAATGTTTCAATAGCTTCCGAGTTACAAAACAAAGTTCAATCTCCATGCACGCTCTTTTTAGCACTTATAAAATTATTGTCATATTTTTTTACGGCTTATTTGTATAGAAATTAGCATTGAAAACTCGGTATGCAAACCATTACGTCTTACGACTTTTTATTTTTAAATTTAGTTATATACTGCTTTAATCGTTTGGAGTCTGTCAATTTAGAAATAAATCGATATGAATCAAATAATTGTGAATAGGAAAATAACAATGTATTATTTAATTACTGTTACGATAATACGAAATAAAATCACATCGATCGAAACCGACATATTTGATTGTGCTAAATGTTGCCTTTGAAAATATGGCATTGATTTCTGCACGGCGCGCGAGCTCTCTCAATTTTTCTCGCACTATCAGTCTCTCCCTTTACTTACAGGACACTTGTGTTAGCAGACGACAGTGTATAGGCTCTCTATTTGATTTCCTAAAAACAATTATTACACAGTAATCAATCGATTCCTTTTATTAGCCATCATCAATCGTAATCGGATATTATGACAATCGATTTACTCTAGCCACATCACTCTTTACATCATATTGGAACTGTCCAAAGACCAGTCCCAAATCTCGTACACTGTAACAGTTATTCAAGACCAGGAGGTCCAAGAAGACACATGAAATAAAAAAATGTACCTTCGACTCAGTTCGTGAACTTAACATATATTATGTGTTATTATCATTTTTACTTTTAACTATAGAAATATAATGTAAAAACCCAAAAAAGACAAACGAAAAAATCGAAAATGTGTTAACTTTTACTAGACTAAAAAAAAAAACAGCACCTGAATAGAAAATCTGCTTATCGTTTCTTACTCTATAAAAGTAGAAAAACAAAGTCTTGAAAGGTAGAAGACGGGACCTCTAATAGTTTCTGAGAAACAAGATACCTATTTTTGGGTCCCATATAAAAAAAAACAGACTTTATTTTTTTCTGCTGTCAATATGCCTTATTTCGCAAAAATGTATACCACATTTATTGTTCCTCATATAATTCTCTATTGGATAGCATTTTTCAAAAAATGATTTTCTGAAAAAAGTGCGAATGTCCTCTTTTCGAGCCATCCAGCCCACCGTGCGGCGTCGGCGTTCAGTCGGCCGCGAGCCTCCGGAGCGAGACCACGTCGCTTGGCGCCGCATAAACAGATCGCGATGGAACCGTGTACATACACAAAATGAGTGCACAGTGGTTCAAAAGAAAATTATTCATGTTCATTGATGAACATATTTAAATAACGTAGAACTAAACAATATGCTTATATTTTCCTCGTTTTGTACATGTAATTATGTTTCTTATGTTTGGTTTGATCACAAAAAAGGCTTGGGTAGTAATTAGCAATCTCTATGGGTCGCGTCTACGTCTCTGAACAGATTCTCGTGAAATTTTGTGAGCGAGTCCGAAATTTAACTATAGGGCAAACATGCCTTCGTATGTCCGGCTGTCCCCTCTATACGTTGCATCTCTAAACAGATTCTCGTGAAATTTTGTGAGCGAGTTCGATATTTATATGTCGTGGAGTGTGCAACGGAACGTCAAATCCAATATACGGTTTGGGTGTGTTCGGAACGAGGTTGGCAGCACTGGTTGAGTTAGCAACACATGGAGGTGGAGTGAGAAACACAAACACGTTGACAAGCAACAACTTTGGAATGAGACGAGCTGTAGTGCGGTTGTGCTCCCAACCTCGTGCCGACTTCACCACGTTCCGTGTTTCAGAATTAGTAATCTGTTTTCATCCGAGTGGTTTATGATTATTTCGCGCTATTTCTAATTATAATCAATCTGATTAAACCTAAAGAGTGTAGATCGACTGTTATTTCGTGAAATATCATGGTTAACGAGAGTGGGGAAAATAATGAATCTCCACCTGTTCCGCTCGACCCTTTTACTAGTAGGGCAGTTTCAGGTGATAATATGGACACGCTGGACAAAAGCACCAAATTTTAGCCTTTTTTTAGCCAAGTTTTAAGTTTTTTATAGGAACCAACTCCTCCGTCGGCCATCTTTAATTTTATGGCGGCCATTTTGAATTTTAGTTAGTTTATAAGTGCCATTTACATGGTTAAATCTGCAAATCTGTTGATCGGAAACTATTGGGTCCACAGAGACAATTCTAGTACCATATTGTAGCAAGTTTAATCTTCTTTAAAAACGTTCCAAGAGGTTTTTTCAAAAATTAGTCCTTTAGGGTTATAGTCGCCAAAAGTTGAAAAAAAAAACTATTATTTTCGCGTTTATTTCAACTATTGACAACGTTGCGTTCGGCGCTCGAGGTCACAAACTTGGATTATTCATTAGGCCAACATCATAAACAAGTCTGCAAAAAATCAGAACTACCGGATTTGACGCATACTGCCCCATACTTACAGGCGACAAAGTTACTGGATTATAACCCCCTTGCAATTAACGGAAATAGTCAATAACACTTAGTATATTGAGAAAAAATTATAAAATATACTATAACCAACATACAACCCGCTTGGTTAAAATTCCATTGTACATTTATTTTATGATAATGGTAGGCGATGGAGCTGCTGGTGTCAGGCGTGATGCAGTCGGCGGGCGCCGCGCTGTCCCCCGGCGAAGCGCTGCGCCGCGTCATGGAGGCCGTCGCCGGCGGGCTGCTGCTGGAGCACGGGCCCGGCCTGCGCGACCCCTGCGAGAAGGAGCTCGTGGTGAGTACTACCTGGACTCGTATCTAGATAATGGTAGGCGATGGAGCTGCTGGTGTCGGGCGTGATGCAGGCGGCGGGCGCTGCGCCGCGTCATGGAGGCCGTCGCCGGCGGGCTGCTGCTGGAGCACGGGCCCGGCCTGCGCGACCCCTGCGAGAAGGAGCTCGTGGTGAGTACTACCTGGACTCGTATCTAGATAATGGTAGGCGATGGAGCTGCTGGTGTCGGGCGTGATGCAGGCGGCGGGCGCTGCGCCGCGTCATGGAGGCCGTCGCCGGCGGGCTGCTGCTGGAGCACGGGCCCGGCCTGCGCGACCCCTGCGAGAAGGAGCTCGTGGTGAGTACTACCTGGACTCGTATCTAGATAATGGTAGGCGATGGAGCTGCTGGTGTCGGGCGTGATGCAGGCGGCGGGCGCTGCGCCGCGTCATGGAGGCCGTCGCCGGCGGGCTGCTGCTGGAGCACGGGCCCGGCCTGCGCGACCCCTGCGAGAAGGAGCTCGTGGTGAGTACTACCTGGACTCGTATCTAGATAATGGTAGGCGATGGAGCTGCTGGTGTCGGGCGTGATGCAGGCGGCGGGCGCTGCGCCGCGTCATGGAGGCCGTCGCCGGCGGGCTGCTGCTGGAGCACGGGCCCGGCCTGCGCGACCCCTGCGAGAAGGAGCTCGTGGTGAGTACTACCTGGACTCGTATCTAGATAATGGTAGGCGATGGAGCTGCTGGTGTCGGGCGTGATGCAGGCGGCGGGCGCTGCGCCGCGTCATGGAGGCCGTCGCCGGCGGGCTGCTGCTGGAGCACGGGCCCGGCCTGCGCGACCCCTGCGAGAAGGAGCTCGTGGTGAGTACTACCTGGACTCGTATCTAGATAATGGTAGGCGATGGAGCTGCTGGTGTCGGGCGTGATGCAGGCGGCGGGCGCTGCGCCGCGTCATGGAGGCCGTCGCCGGCGGGCTGCTGCTGGAGCACGGGCCCGGCCTGCGCGACCCCTGCGAGAAGGAGCTCGTGGTGAGTACTACCTGGACTCGTATCTAGATAATGGTAGGCGATGGAGCTGCTGGTGTCGGGCGTGATGCAGGCGGCGGGCGCTGCGCCGCGTCATGGAGGCCGTCGCCGGCGGGCTGCTGCTGGAGCACGGGCCCGGCCTGCGCGACCCCTGCGAGAAGGAGCTCGTGGTGAGTACTACCTGGACTCGTATCTAGATAATGGTAGGCGATGGAGCTGCTGGTGTCGGGCGTGATGCAGGCGGCGGGCGCTGCGCCGCGTCATGGAGGCCGTCGCCGGCGGGCTGCTGCTGGAGCACGGGCCCGGCCTGCGCGACCCCTGCGAGAAGGAGCTCGTGGTGAGTACTACCTGGACTCGTATCTAGATAATGGTAGGCGATGGAGCTGCTGGTGTCGGGCGTGATGCAGGCGGCGGGCGCTGCGCCGCGTCATGGAGGCCGTCGCCGGCGGGCTGCTGCTGGAGCACGGGCCCGGCCTGCGCGACCCCTGCGAGAAGGAGCTCGTGGTGAGTACTACCTGGACTCGTATCTAGATAATGGTAGGCGATGGAGCTGCTGGTGTCGGGCGTGATGCAGGCGGCGGGCGCTGCGCCGCGTCATGGAGGCCGTCGCCGGCGGGCTGCTGCTGGAGCACGGGCCCGGCCTGCGCGACCCCTGCGAGAAGGAGCTCGTGGTGAGTACTACCTGGACTCGTATCTAGATAATGGTAGGCGATGGAGCTGCTGGTGTCGGGCGTGATGCAGGCGGCGGGCGCTGCGCCGCGTCATGGAGGCCGTCGCCGGCGGGCTGCTGCTGGAGCACGGGCCCGGCCTGCGCGACCCCTGCGAGAAGGAGCTCGTGGTGAGTACTACCTGGACTCGTATCTAGATAATGGTAGGCGATGGAGCTGCTGGTGTCGGGCGTGATGCAGGCGGCGGGCGCTGCGCCGCGTCATGGAGGCCGTCGCCGGCGGGCTGCTGCTGGAGCACGGGCCCGGCCTGCGCGACCCCTGCGAGAAGGAGCTCGTGGTGAGTACTACCTGGACTCGTATCTAGATAATGGTAGGCGATGGAGCTGCTGGTGTCGGGCGTGATGCAGGCGGCGGGCGCTGCGCCGCGTCATGGAGGCCGTCGCCGGCGGGCTGCTGCTGGAGCACGGGCCCGGCCTGCGCGACCCCTGCGAGAAGGAGCTCGTGGTGAGTACTACCTGGACTCGTATCTAGATAATGGTAGGCGATGGAGCTGCTGGTGTCGGGCGTGATGCAGGCGGCGGGCGCTGCGCCGCGTCATGGAGGCCGTCGCCGGCGGGCTGCTGCTGGAGCACGGGCCCGGCCTGCGCGACCCCTGCGAGAAGGAGCTCGTGGTGAGTACTACCTGGACTCGTATCTAGATAATGGTAGGCGATGGAGCTGCTGGTGTCGGGCGTGATGCAGGCGGCGGGCGCTGCGCCGCGTCATGGAGGCCGTCGCCGGCGGGCTGCTGCTGGAGCACGGGCCCGGCCTGCGCGACCCCTGCGAGAAGGAGCTCGTGGTGAGTACTACCTGGACTCGTATCTAGATAATGGTAGGCGATGGAGCTGCTGGTGTCGGGCGTGATGCAGGCGGCGGGCGCTGCGCCGCGTCATGGAGGCCGTCGCCGGCGGGCTGCTGCTGGAGCACGGGCCCGGCCTGCGCGACCCCTGCGAGAAGGAGCTCGTGGTGAGTACTACCTGGACTCGTATCTAGATAATGGTAGGCGATGGAGCTGCTGGTGTCGGGCGTGATGCAGGCGGCGGGCGCTGCGCCGCGTCATGGAGGCCGTCGCCGGCGGGCTGCTGCTGGAGCACGGGCCCGGCCTGCGCGACCCCTGCGAGAAGGAGCTCGTGGTGAGTACTACCTGGACTCGTATCTAGATAATGGTAGGCGATGGAGCTGCTGGTGTCGGGCGTGATGCAGGCGGCGGGCGCTGCGCCGCGTCATGGAGGCCGTCGCCGGCGGGCTGCTGCTGGAGCACGGGCCCGGCCTGCGCGACCCCTGCGAGAAGGAGCTCGTGGTGAGTACTACCTGGACTCGTATCTAGATAATGGTAGGCGATGGAGCTGCTGGTGTCGGGCGTGATGCAGGCGGCGGGCGCTGCGCCGCGTCATGGAGGCCGTCGCCGGCGGGCTGCTGCTGGAGCACGGGCCCGGCCTGCGCGACCCCTGCGAGAAGGAGCTCGTGGTGAGTACTACCTGGACTCGTATCTAGATAATGGTAGGCGATGGAGCTGCTGGTGTCGGGCGTGATGCAGGCGGCGGGCGCTGCGCCGCGTCATGGAGGCCGTCGCCGGCGGGCTGCTGCTGGAGCACGGGCCCGGCCTGCGCGACCCCTGCGAGAAGGAGCTCGTGGTGAGTACTACCTGGACTCGTATCTAGATAATGGTAGGCGATGGAGCTGCTGGTGTCGGGCGTGATGCAGGCGGCGGGCGCTGCGCCGCGTCATGGAGGCCGTCGCCGGCGGGCTGCTGCTGGAGCACGGGCCCGGCCTGCGCGACCCCTGCGAGAAGGAGCTCGTGGTGAGTACTACCTGGACTCGTATCTAGATAATGGTAGGCGATGGAGCTGCTGGTGTCGGGCGTGATGCAGGCGGCGGGCGCTGCGCCGCGTCATGGAGGCCGTCGCCGGCGGGCTGCTGCTGGAGCACGGGCCCGGCCTGCGCGACCCCTGCGAGAAGGAGCTCGTGGTGAGTACTACCTGGACTCGTATCTAGATAATGGTAGGCGATGGAGCTGCTGGTGTCGGGCGTGATGCAGGCGGCGGGCGCTGCGCCGCGTCATGGAGGCCGTCGCCGGCGGGCTGCTGCTGGAGCACGGGCCCGGCCTGCGCGACCCCTGCGAGAAGGAGCTCGTGGTGAGTACTACCTGGACTCGTATCTAGATAATGGTAGGCGATGGAGCTGCTGGTGTCGGGCGTGATGCAGGCGGCGGGCGCTGCGCCGCGTCATGGAGGCCGTCGCCGGCGGGCTGCTGCTGGAGCACGGGCCCGGCCTGCGCGACCCCTGCGAGAAGGAGCTCGTGGTGAGTACTACCTGGACTCGTATCTAGATAATGGTAGGCGATGGAGCTGCTGGTGTCGGGCGTGATGCAGGCGGCGGGCGCTGCGCCGCGTCATGGAGGCCGTCGCCGGCGGGCTGCTGCTGGAGCACGGGCCCGGCCTGCGCGACCCCTGCGAGAAGGAGCTCGTGGTGAGTACTACCTGGACTCGTATCTAGATAATGGTAGGCGATGGAGCTGCTGGTGTCGGGCGTGATGCAGGCGGCGGGCGCTGCGCCGCGTCATGGAGGCCGTCGCCGGCGGGCTGCTGCTGGAGCACGGGCCCGGCCTGCGCGACCCCTGCGAGAAGGAGCTCGTGGTGAGTACTACCTGGACTCGTATCTAGATAATGGTAGGCGATGGAGCTGCTGGTGTCGGGCGTGATGCAGGCGGCGGGCGCTGCGCCGCGTCATGGAGGCCGTCGCCGGCGGGCTGCTGCTGGAGCACGGGCCCGGCCTGCGCGACCCCTGCGAGAAGGAGCTCGTGGTGAGTACTACCTGGACTCGTATCTAGATAATGGTAGGCGATGGAGCTGCTGGTGTCGGGCGTGATGCAGGCGGCGGGCGCTGCGCCGCGTCATGGAGGCCGTCGCCGGCGGGCTGCTGCTGGAGCACGGGCCCGGCCTGCGCGACCCCTGCGAGAAGGAGCTCGTGGTGAGTACTACCTGGACTCGTATCTAGATAATGGTAGGCGATGGAGCTGCTGGTGTCGGGCGTGATGCAGGCGGCGGGCGCTGCGCCGCGTCATGGAGGCCGTCGCCGGCGGGCTGCTGCTGGAGCACGGGCCCGGCCTGCGCGACCCCTGCGAGAAGGAGCTCGTGGTGAGTACTACCTGGACTCGTATCTAGATAATGGTAGGCGATGGAGCTGCTGGTGTCGGGCGTGATGCAGGCGGCGGGCGCTGCGCCGCGTCATGGAGGCCGTCGCCGGCGGGCTGCTGCTGGAGCACGGGCCCGGCCTGCGCGACCCCTGCGAGAAGGAGCTCGTGGTGAGTACTACCTGGACTCGTATCTAGATAATGGTAGGCGATGGAGCTGCTGGTGTCGGGCGTGATGCAGGCGGCGGGCGCTGCGCCGCGTCATGGAGGCCGTCGCCGGCGGGCTGCTGCTGGAGCACGGGCCCGGCCTGCGCGACCCCTGCGAGAAGGAGCTCGTGGTGAGTACTACCTGGACTCGTATCTAGATAATGGTAGGCGATGGAGCTGCTGGTGTCGGGCGTGATGCAGGCGGCGGGCGCTGCGCCGCGTCATGGAGGCCGTCGCCGGCGGGCTGCTGCTGGAGCACGGGCCCGGCCTGCGCGACCCCTGCGAGAAGGAGCTCGTGGTGAGTACTACCTGGACTCGTATCTAGATAATGGTAGGCGATGGAGCTGCTGGTGTCGGGCGTGATGCAGGCGGCGGGCGCTGCGCCGCGTCATGGAGGCCGTCGCCGGCGGGCTGCTGCTGGAGCACGGGCCCGGCCTGCGCGACCCCTGCGAGAAGGAGCTCGTGGTGAGTACTACCTGGACTCGTATCTAGATAATGGTAGGCGATGGAGCTGCTGGTGTCGGGCGTGATGCAGGCGGCGGGCGCTGCGCCGCGTCATGGAGGCCGTCGCCGGCGGGCTGCTGCTGGAGCACGGGCCCGGCCTGCGCGACCCCTGCGAGAAGGAGCTCGTGGTGAGTACTACCTGGACTCGTATCTAGATAATGGTAGGCGATGGAGCTGCTGGTGTCGGGCGTGATGCAGGCGGCGGGCGCTGCGCCGCGTCATGGAGGCCGTCGCCGGCGGGCTGCTGCTGGAGCACGGGCCCGGCCTGCGCGACCCCTGCGAGAAGGAGCTCGTGGTGAGTACTACCTGGACTCGTATCTAGATAATGGTAGGCGATGGAGCTGCTGGTGTCGGGCGTGATGCAGGCGGCGGGCGCTGCGCCGCGTCATGGAGGCCGTCGCCGGCGGGCTGCTGCTGGAGCACGGGCCCGGCCTGCGCGACCCCTGCGAGAAGGAGCTCGTGGTGAGTACTACCTGGACTCGTATCTAGATAATGGTAGGCGATGGAGCTGCTGGTGTCGGGCGTGATGCAGGCGGCGGGCGCTGCGCCGCGTCATGGAGGCCGTCGCCGGCGGGCTGCTGCTGGAGCACGGGCCCGGCCTGCGCGACCCCTGCGAGAAGGAGCTCGTGGTGAGTACTACCTGGACTCGTATCTAGATAATGGTAGGCGATGGAGCTGCTGGTGTCGGGCGTGATGCAGGCGGCGGGCGCTGCGCCGCGTCATGGAGGCCGTCGCCGGCGGGCTGCTGCTGGAGCACGGGCCCGGCCTGCGCGACCCCTGCGAGAAGGAGCTCGTGGTGAGTACTACCTGGACTCGTATCTAGATAATGGTAGGCGATGGAGCTGCTGGTGTCGGGCGTGATGCAGGCGGCGGGCGCTGCGCCGCGTCATGGAGGCCGTCGCCGGCGGGCTGCTGCTGGAGCACGGGCCCGGCCTGCGCGACCCCTGCGAGAAGGAGCTCGTGGTGAGTACTACCTGGACTCGTATCTAGATAATGGTAGGCGATGGAGCTGCTGGTGTCGGGCGTGATGCAGGCGGCGGGCGCTGCGCCGCGTCATGGAGGCCGTCGCCGGCGGGCTGCTGCTGGAGCACGGGCCCGGCCTGCGCGACCCCTGCGAGAAGGAGCTCGTGGTGAGTACTACCTGGACTCGTATCTAGATAATGGTAGGCGATGGAGCTGCTGGTGTCGGGCGTGATGCAGGCGGCGGGCGCTGCGCCGCGTCATGGAGGCCGTCGCCGGCGGGCTGCTGCTGGAGCACGGGCCCGGCCTGCGCGACCCCTGCGAGAAGGAGCTCGTGGTGAGTACTACCTGGACTCGTATCTAGATAATGGTAGGCGATGGAGCTGCTGGTGTCGGGCGTGATGCAGGCGGCGGGCGCTGCGCCGCGTCATGGAGGCCGTCGCCGGCGGGCTGCTGCTGGAGCACGGGCCCGGCCTGCGCGACCCCTGCGAGAAGGAGCTCGTGGTGAGTACTACCTGGACTCGTATCTAGATAATGGTAGGCGATGGAGCTGCTGGTGTCGGGCGTGATGCAGGCGGCGGGCGCTGCGCCGCGTCATGGAGGCCGTCGCCGGCGGGCTGCTGCTGGAGCACGGGCCCGGCCTGCGCGACCCCTGCGAGAAGGAGCTCGTGGTGAGTACTACCTGGACTCGTATCTAGATAATGGTAGGCGATGGAGCTGCTGGTGTCGGGCGTGATGCAGGCGGCGGGCGCTGCGCCGCGTCATGGAGGCCGTCGCCGGCGGGCTGCTGCTGGAGCACGGGCCCGGCCTGCGCGACCCCTGCGAGAAGGAGCTCGTGGTGAGTACTACCTGGACTCGTATCTAGATAATGGTAGGCGATGGAGCTGCTGGTGTCGGGCGTGATGCAGGCGGCGGGCGCTGCGCCGCGTCATGGAGGCCGTCGCCGGCGGGCTGCTGCTGGAGCACGGGCCCGGCCTGCGCGACCCCTGCGAGAAGGAGCTCGTGGTGAGTACTACCTGGACTCGTATCTAGATAATGGTAGGCGATGGAGCTGCTGGTGTCGGGCGTGATGCAGGCGGCGGGCGCTGCGCCGCGTCATGGAGGCCGTCGCCGGCGGGCTGCTGCTGGAGCACGGGCCCGGCCTGCGCGACCCCTGCGAGAAGGAGCTCGTGGTGAGTACTACCTGGACTCGTATCTAGATAATGGTAGGCGATGGAGCTGCTGGTGTCGGGCGTGATGCAGGCGGCGGGCGCTGCGCCGCGTCATGGAGGCCGTCGCCGGCGGGCTGCTGCTGGAGCACGGGCCCGGCCTGCGCGACCCCTGCGAGAAGGAGCTCGTGGTGAGTACTACCTGGACTCGTATCTAGATAATGGTAGGCGATGGAGCTGCTGGTGTCGGGCGTGATGCAGGCGGCGGGCGCTGCGCCGCGTCATGGAGGCCGTCGCCGGCGGGCTGCTGCTGGAGCACGGGCCCGGCCTGCGCGACCCCTGCGAGAAGGAGCTCGTGGTGAGTACTACCTGGACTCGTATCTAGATAATGGTAGGCGATGGAGCTGCTGGTGTCGGGCGTGATGCAGGCGGCGGGCGCTGCGCCGCGTCATGGAGGCCGTCGCCGGCGGGCTGCTGCTGGAGCACGGGCCCGGCCTGCGCGACCCCTGCGAGAAGGAGCTCGTGGTGAGTACTACCTGGACTCGTATCTAGATAATGGTAGGCGATGGAGCTGCTGGTGTCGGGCGTGATGCAGGCGGCGGGCGCTGCGCCGCGTCATGGAGGCCGTCGCCGGCGGGCTGCTGCTGGAGCACGGGCCCGGCCTGCGCGACCCCTGCGAGAAGGAGCTCGTGGTGAGTACTACCTGGACTCGTATCTAGATAATGGTAGGCGATGGAGCTGCTGGTGTCGGGCGTGATGCAGGCGGCGGGCGCTGCGCCGCGTCATGGAGGCCGTCGCCGGCGGGCTGCTGCTGGAGCACGGGCCCGGCCTGCGCGACCCCTGCGAGAAGGAGCTCGTGGTGAGTACTACCTGGACTCGTATCTAGATAATGGTAGGCGATGGAGCTGCTGGTGTCGGGCGTGATGCAGGCGGCGGGCGCTGCGCCGCGTCATGGAGGCCGTCGCCGGCGGGCTGCTGCTGGAGCACGGGCCCGGCCTGCGCGACCCCTGCGAGAAGGAGCTCGTGGTGAGTACTACCTGGACTCGTATCTAGATAATGGTAGGCGATGGAGCTGCTGGTGCTGGCGATGGAGCTCTGATGGTCTGTTGGAACTCTGACCACAAAGGAATAAAAATTCACGTCATGGCGAGACTGGGCAATAACACATTTCGCAAAATTAGCGCATATGCGACATCGAATTGCAGAAACCCAGCCTGAGTAAATCGGAAAACCTAAACCAGGAGACGTAGCATGGATGCCATTTTATCACTTATCGCTGTGGATAAGACGTCCGTCACGTTCTGACAAGTATGCGAGTGCGAGAGTGTCGGATCTCTTATCCACAACGATAAGTGATAAAATCGCAACCGTGCTACGCCTTCTGCATAAAACCCTAAAAATTACTCTCTATTCACAAAACATTGGAAAATTAAATTCAGCCTACTGACAACAGTAAACAGTCGCATGATTGCCTTTTTAGGAATCGCGGCAGATTACAATGGTTAATCCTCCGAACCTTCCAATCCCTTGAAGATATTTAATACTTTATGGTTGTTGCAGGATGCTCTCGGAAACTTGCCCGCGCAGAAGCGTGAGGACCTGACCGCCTCGGCGCAACAGTTCTTGAGACAGATCGCTTTCAGGCAGATTTACAAGGTAAATATTCCTCAAAATTCAGTATCTATCGCCTTAATTTCCTATACTTCCAAGGCTTTGTCTCGAATTATTCTATAAACTTCCTTGTCCGTAGTAAATCCCTAGCCTGACTGACTGGAAATAACTAATTGTCGATTGCCTCGCGCTTTGAGCCCAAATAAAACACTTGAAGTTGCGATAGACCTTCAAACGTATTCAACCATGTGGCTCGTAGGTGGCTGCTCGTACTGAGTATGTATAAGTCATAATAATAATAAGGATGTGTATTGTGCAGGTGTTGGACATGGAGCCGCTGCCCAAGCTGAAGCACCCGGCGGGCCCGTGGAAGTTCCCGCGCAAGCGCAGGCGCTCGCACACCGACGCAGAGTCCGACCAGCCCAACGGTTAGTCGATCACTTATAGTCTAATACAATGGTAGTAGTAGTAGTGTAGATGCTGCCTCTCGATCATTTTCCTACACCCTCATTCGGACAAATGAGGAAAACCATTCATGCATCAATAATGCGACCAGAACTACCACAGCGCTACTCAAAATACGCTGACTCGCCGTCAGCGCAGCATGAAGAGGGCGTGCCGCAGCAGTATGGTCCCTCCCTTCTTGTGTCGATGGTTTCAGACTGTGGCACCGGAAGGTGGCGACGCTTATCGCCCAGTCTGTCGCGTCTCGGAGGTCTTGCTCGGAGCAGGCCGGGCAGCGGGCAGTGTGTACTGTAAAATTAGGTATTCGTGTATAGGAGTTGATGGCACTTAGCCTTCGTTATGATGGATTGTGTTCAGAACCTGTTTCTTAAGTTGAATATTTTGTTGTAGGAGAGGGCAAGGTGGTGAAGACGGAAGAGAAAATGGACGCGTCCGAAACCGCCGCCAGCGCCAAGTAAGCGCCGCGACGCGTGTTACTGCTAACATTCATCTTCTATCCAGTTCATACGACATTACACGCACACTAATTTCCTGTGCTACAACTATATTCTACGTATTATCTTTACCTCAGCGCGCCTTGTCGTATGATCTATCCCTAAAATAGCAATAATATATTCAATGTCAAACTGATGACAATGATGTTTTAAACTAATGTCGGTAACACTATTTTCGATATATATTTCAGTGAAGATCTGTCCAAAAAATACACAAATAACATTAACATAGCAGTCCCAAGATAATTGTAGTGTTTTAAAATTAGATAGAATTGTAGGCTCCTCGTTGTAATGTAATTAGGAAGTAAGTATGTATGAGGGTTGGCGTGGCCACTTGGCCAGAGGACAGGGAGCGCGGGGCGGGGCGGAGTGGGGACTGACGGTGACGACTCGCGAGTGCTAGTTATATTATTAAGGTTGCAGTATTGACTTGGCGTTTAGTTCCTTGTGTGACGAGATCACAAGTTGGTTTCTTTTATTCACATTACGGTTTTCTAGATTTAGTTCGTAAGTTGTATATTTCTCAAATATATATATAATATATCCCTATTTTATCTACAAGTATGTAGGAAATATTTTATTAGTGACACGTTGCGACGTGCGAATAGGGAGAGCAGTCTGGGTCAATGCATATATAATTATGTATAAATGTTGTCTGATATTGAATGAATTTGTCACTGTTGTTTAGATACTCTCTTAAAACAAAGCATACGACATCAAATAAATCAGACGTTCTCTGGTTATTGGCCCGGCAGGAGCGAGTAGCATAACTTGTGGGTTAGATTATGTTCGGGTTCCCAAACATTAAGTAACTCAGGACTTTCCGTACTCCTTTGTTTGTTTCTTATGTTAAAATTATTTTTATTACGTGAGAGCTGTGTAATTTTGAAATTATTGTCAATAAATGAATGAAAAAACTACAACACTGTTTTTATTTATGTATCCCGGATCATGAGCTTATGCTCTGTACCCAGGTGGACAGCCTCGGGCCTGACATGTTCGTAACCCAGAACTGCCCAGAACCATGGACTTCCGATACCCTGAAGACCTTGTCACGGCGAATGTTTACTACAGGAAAAATTGAATATTTTGGAGGAAAAATATGTTCATCAATGAAACTTTGTTGTATCTTCATCTTGGCACTAGAAATGAGAATTTGCTGAGTCCTGCCAATCTGATGTTGCTGTTGAAGGTCGGTTCGAGAATCTTTATTTGTGCAACAAGAGAGCATAGTTCGTTTTGATCCGTCTCTGTCTTACTAGAACACTATGAACAAGAGGTATAATGCGAGAAAAATCGAGTGTATGTCGCGGCCGTCCCATGATAGACGTGCTGAGGAAGCCAGGGAAGGACGCAAAAGCACGAGATGCAAATACTTTGGTCTCGAGTAACACAACTTTCCACCTCGGCAGTGAGAACATATTCACATTAAAAAATATATCATAGTATCACGTACCAATTCGTCTCGAGTCTCGCGAGACACTAACACATCCATCACTAAAAAGTAACCGTATTATTGTTATTACAAATTTTACTCATATTTTCGAGCTATTTTTGAAATATTTGCGCTAGAGAGAGACCAAGGTCGACATAAGGATATTACGTGTATCTCGCGTGCAAAACCAGCCGCACTGTTGTTAAATTAATTTACGTCACACCTGGCCATAATGCGAGTTTTACTGCACGCTGCACATACGGGAAAACTCGCATTGTGGCCAGGTGAAGACGTAAAATTTTGTACACAACACGGGCGGTAATTCGTAAAGCCCCATAACGCATATTTATGGCCCTCACCTTCGGTTCGGGCCACAAACACCTGCGATCTGGGGCATTTACGAATTCACCGCCCTTGTTACGTAATGTACTATACTGCCTTCGTCACTAACCTTATAGCATTAAACCAACCGGAGTGGCCATTGACAGGCGTTCCCCTCTGCCAAAAGTATATAACAGTGGTCATACACATTGTATGGACTGACGTTTATCTGACGTAGCTATTTTCACGTTACGCATAGGTACATTTGACGTTCCCCTCCCCCGCAAAAATCGGCAGACTTTTTATGTATAGAAAATGACTCATGGCCACTCCGGTTGGTTTAACTGTACTATATTTCATAGTTACATCTATCTATCTGTTGACTGTAGCTTTGAAGGATATATGCAGGGTAGAAGAAAGTAAAAATCAAGGCTCGATGATTTCACATGGCGCTGCCGATGAAGGTGAGTAGTGATGTTGTCGGAATGATGTAAATTGTATAACTGATTTTAGGATGCTCGGGCGGCCATTTTTATGCGCGCGCGAGCGTCCTAGCTACGCAGGAGCGATCACCCGCGATACTGTTTGGGTCGCGATAGGGGCGTGGCTTCTGCGTATAGACTTCGTTACCTAGTGTATTGTGTATGGGTAATGTGTAATACCGTGTAATCGACCTCACCATACTTTTATTGATTCATATCAAATCTAGTTACATAACACACTAGAAAATGGTAAAAAATGGTGAGAATATAACAAAACAACAAGACTTAAGAGGCCGCAGTAAGCTCGGCCGAATTTCACCTTCCCATACAAACGTAGTTACGCTCTCATTTTAAAACTACGTGTTGGATTGTGACGAAACTTCGCATATACAATGACATGAGGTATATCTATGTCTGTAATTAGTTTATATGGTTCCAATTTATAAAACAAAGTAAATACAGCAAAAACTAGTTTTGTATGAAAAACTTAAATTCGCCGTATCTTTTTTATTATGGTATCTGAAGCTACGTAAACTAATTTCAGACATAGATATACCTCATTTCAAACGTAGTTACGCTCTCATTTTAAAACTACGTGTTGGATTGTAACGAAACTTTGCATGTTCAATGACATGAGGTATATCAATGTCTGTAATTAGTTTATATGGTTCCAATTTATAAAACAAAGTAAATACAGCAAAAACTAGTTTTGTATGAAAAACTTAAATTCGCCGTATCTTTTTTATTATGGTATCTGAAGCTACGTAAACTAATTTCAGACATAGATATACCTCATTTCATTGAACATGCAAAGTTTCGTTACAATCCAACACGTAGTTTTAAAATGAGAGCGTAACTACGTTTGTATGGAGAATCGAGCTTACTGCGGACTCTTAAGAGGCCGCAGTAAGCTCGGCCGAATTTCACCTTCCCATACAAACGTAGTTACGCTCTCATTTTAAAACTACGTGTTGGATTGTGACGAAACTTCGCATATACAATGACATGAGGTATATCAATGTCTGTAATTAGTTTATATGGTTCCAATTTATAAAACAAAGTAAATACAGCAAAAACTAGTTTTGTATGAAAAACTTAAATTCGCCGTATCTTTTTTATTATGGTATCTGAATCTACGTAAACTAATTTCAGACATAGATATACCTCATTTCATTGAACATGCAAAGTTTCGTTACAATCCAACACGTAGTTTTAAAATGAGAGCGTAACTACGTTTGTATGGAGAATCGAGCTTACTGCGGACTCTTAAGAGGCCGCAGTAAGCTCGGCCGAATTTCACCTTCCCATACAAACGTAGTTACGCTCTCATTTTAAAACTACGTGTTGGATTGTGACGAAACTTCGCATATACAATGACATGAGGTATATCAATGTCTGTAATTAGTTTATATGGTTCCAATTTATAAAACAAACTAAATACAGCAAAAACTAGTTTTGTATGAAAAACTTAAATTCGCTGTTTTTTGTTTTATTATGGTATCTGAAGCTACATAAACTAATTTCAGACATAGATATACCTCATTTCATTGAACATGCAAAGTTTCGTTACAATCCAACACGTAGTTTTAAGATGAGAGCGTAACTACGTTTGTATGGAGAATCGAGCTTACTGCGGACTCTTAATGCTACGTGATTAACTTAGAAATAGCACATAAAACAAGACTTATTATTATATGATTGACTTACTTAACTAACACATAAATTTATAAAAGTAGGAGTTTAGATAAATTTAAACATAGGTTAATTAGGTAAATTCTTAGAGCTACTCCCGACATTCCGTTTTCACATCACTACTCACCTACATCGGCAGCGCCATGTGAAATCATCGAGCCTTGATTTTTACTTTCTTCTACCCTGCATATATCCTACAAAGCTACAGTCAACACTATCTTTAATGGCTCACCGACCCAAAGTGGGTGTTAGCCTCCGCCACTTGACCCGATCCCGACCCGATAGATGGCGCAATCTCCTTCCAGTTCATGGCTTTAAGGTCGCACAGGTCTAGTTCGACGACGTTGTTCCAGCGATACCTGGGATGACCCAAATATGGCGGCACCCCGAGCGTCCTCGATCGATCCTTTCAACATGACTCAGCCAGCGGAGACGGTGAGCTTTTGTTTCTCCAATAATGTTGGGTGTAGCCACAAGATGCTCAATTTCGAGGTTCTTCTGGACTCTGAAGCTTCCGTCATCTCTCCTCACCGGGCCTAAAAATTTTCGGAGAATTTTTCTCCGCTACCAGGAGCTTATTTTCTTCTTTATGTGTTAGCGTCCAAGTCTCACATCCATACATGAGTATTGGCCTTATGACCGTTAAGGCCTGCCACGGTGTACCCTTGTTTTGTCGGCAACCTTTTCATCGAATGTTATTTCATCGACAACGATTCATCGAAACTTTAGTACTAGTAATATTGTTTGGCGTTATTTTATTTCAACTACTGTTTATTTAAATTTATCTTACTACGTAGAAATACTATTCAACGAATATTACTTGATCGCTGATTTGTTTCAAATTATCTTAATTGGCACAACTAAAAAACATTGCAATTCATTTCTTCGGCGTATTACTTTAATACAATTTTATATATCCTACTGCACATTTATACATTATTCAAATTATGTAGTTAATTGTGTGACATACGTATATGCATAATATGTATAATAAAGTTAGAATCATTGGTGTAAATCGTTAATTACAAATAAATATCAGGGACAAAAATGGCTTCTCATAAGCGAACTATGTTTTAGGTCGGTTAGGTTAGGGTTCACTTGTGCCCCTCAGACCGGAAATAGACACCCCGCGCAGCGGGGTGGCGTCGACTCGCTGCACGGCAAAAATAGGTTAAAAAACGTTAGGGATTTAGATATATATTCGAAATAATTTTATGCGGAATAAAATATTATTACATGTAAAAAAAATTGAATTAAAAAAACCCGAAATGAAAAGCCATGACATGAATTTTATTGAAATAAGTCAACTACCAATTAAAAGACTTCGGTTCAAATTACCTAGTATCGAGTCCTCGACGCAATGACATGTCGGTGAAATAAAAATACTTGAAACGTTGTCTTTGAAATAATATTCGATTAAATGTTTGTCGGCAATTCAATGGTAAACCCAAACACACTGGCGCGGCCTGCGGTGGCGGACAATAGTAAATTTGACAGCGGCGGACAAATTTACTATTGTCCGCCGCGCCAGTCTGTGAGAGGCCTTATGCCTTATATATGCGGAGTTTGTTGTTTCTACTGAGGAGGTAGATATAGAATCATAGATAGAGAATTTATTTATCCTAGTAAGTAGTATTCATATTTAAAACTAACATCAATATGGCAATAGAATGAAAAATAATAATACCACGTGCGAGCAAGCTGGTAGCATACAAATCTCGATAAGTGTGACAGAAAAAGAAATATCATTCGTTGTCCTTGTCATAGTTCCACTTGTTTTTATTTGCCACAACTGATTTGGTATGAAGTTGTGGCAAATCTCGGAATAAACATAAACCATTACCCGGCCAAATTGAGTAGGTTGTTCATGGCAAGTCATCAGCCATTTTAAGAACAGTTCCTAATTTAGCTTCATAGGAGGTTTTCCGTCCCTCTTGGCATCACGTATAGCCTGTCCTGTCCATGTTTGGGGTCTACTTTGAAATTCGATGGTCCCATTTTCTTTTTCCGTAATGAAATGATAGGGCTCGCTACGCTCAGGATTCTATTGTAGGATCCCTCGCTACGTTCAGGATTCAATACTCCGCCCTTGTCGTAAATATACTATTTTGCCAGAGTGGCAAACGCAACCTACTAGATTCAATTATAGGAGCCTTTAGACCTGGTTAAATGCAGTACACTACTGATTAGAGCGAGATTCTCCCCTCCCCCAGTAAGTGCACTGCATTTAGCCGGGTCTAAAGGCTGCTGATAGACCTCAAGTAAATTTGACAAGTTGTCAAGTTTACTATTGACCGCCACCGCAAGCCGCGCCAGTGTGTTGGCTTACTGCCGTTGGTCGCTTTGTGTATTGTGTAGGTGAGTTTAGGGTTGCCTCCTAATTGAATCTAGTGGTGTTCAATAAATTATTGTTCCGAGTAACATTACATTATAAATGCTAGCGAGTGTTGAATGTTTGAGTGGAAGATGACAGAAGCGTCGCCTATGGACGTTTTCGCGAATACAGAAGAATCAAGCGCGCTGCCGACCCTTTATTGAGAGGATTCATTGTGTTCTGATGTACTCCCCCTGGTCCCCAGTTGGGCTGCTGAGATGCCATTCATCTCTAAACGACGGCAGACGAAATAGCCTCGTGGCGCCCAGCATGCATAAACAAACAGTGAAATTTGAAGTTTCTCTTAAAAGGAATCAATTTGAATTTTCAACAACTGACACGGCATTGGCTGGGGCTAGTGTAGATGGTCTATCGTCAACCTTCAGCACTGATCTTGATCACTGCAGTAAATAGTACATAGCTCCTGCATGATCCCACTCTGGCCAAGGGAAAAAGTGAAATATTGTCACCAGCGGTAAGAATGCCTCGGATTGTATACCTGGGTTGTGTTGGTAACTCTTTTGTTCTACTACTTGTACTATTTTTACCTAATAAAGTAAATTTTTGACAATTTACCTAACAAAACCCACTCCTGCAATCACAAGTTATGTAAAGTGACATGTGGTCCCATTTTTATCTAGATTGGATTGATCAGTAAGTGTTGGCAGTAACATACAGAATACAGATTACTTTACATGATATAATATTATAATTATTATGTACTGAGGGATATCATGTGCTAATTTCAATAAAACATAAATTTGCACAAAAGATACTTTATTGTAATCCTTTGCACATTTTTTCCACTTAACCTAGAGGAGAGCCACACTACTTGAGTGGGATGAACCTGGAGCTGTGGGTCGCACCAATACCGGGCCGGCCGTGCTTCACGGGCTTGTATGTGACGGAGAACTCTCCCAAGTAGTGGCCGATCATCTCAGGCTTGATTTCAACCTAGATGAAGACAAAAAACATTTTCAGCCATAGATTTAACCCTTTGACGGGCACAAAGGCATCAGGGTTTTCATAGAATTGAACCATATCACATATTTAGACAATATATTTAGCTTTGTATTTGTAAAATAAATATTAAAAGTAAGCAGGAGAAAATTTAAATACAGAATCAGTAATGGAACCTGGCCGACTAACAAAAACATGAAAATAATATTAGTTAACATTATGTACATTTCACATAAAATTTGTGAGCCGTTTTTAAATTTTGTTGTCCTCTGTATAACTGAACCTTTTGATGTTTTGACATTTCTATCATCTCATAGTCAGTTTAATACGATGTTTATTCATTTCAAGCATAATTGCAAATAACCACTAGAGTTAAACGTAAGTCAATCATAAAACCCAAGCCAAGTAATGCATATAGATCATGCATTACTTGGCTGTAAATCACAGACAATTTATTTTTTATTTTTTTATTAGGACCTTCAACAATAAGCATACCATTACATAATAATGCTCTTCAATGCATAAATCAAAACTAAGTACCTTATTAATTACAGAAGGACACAGCGTGCATCAATTATGTATCCATCTTTTCACCTATTACTCTTGGTAATAAAAACAGATGCATTATAGTGTCGTAACTGTATACTATCATGTCATAAATCGGAACACACAATGATATATGCTTTAACAGATTTTCGAATGATTTTTACCATACAAACTTGTGTATCTAATTGTTTGTTACTATGTAGTAGGATTACATGTATAATTACCTGGTTGAAGGTCTTGCCGTTGTAGATACCAACAATGGATCCAACCATTTCAGGGACGATGATCATGTTGCGCAGATGTGTCTTGACGATCTCGGGCTTCTCATTGGGTGGCGCCTCCTTCTTGGCGCGGCGCAGTTTCTTCACCAACGCCATCGGCTTACGCTTCAGGCCGCGCGCGAATCGCCGGCGGGCGCGCGCGTGCATGAGCTCCATAAGTTGCTCACTGAAAAATGATAATTTGAGGTTAGGTTACTTACTAATGTCATGGTATTTTGATCAACCTGTTCGTGTTGGAATTATTAAGTTGCACAGGATATGCGACTATGGAACCTGCTTTCATCTAGAACTCAAATACAACAAAATACCACCGGTACTTTAGTTAAGAATCATGTTTTAGAAGGTAAAATCGATTTCAAGTAAAAAAATCTATGATTATATGGCTCACTACTCACTTAGGCATGTCAAGAAGCTGATCGAGATCAACCCCTCGGAAGGTGAACTTCCTGAAGGTACGCTTCTTCTTGAGAGTTTCGTCAACCTGGAAAACGTAAACATTCTTGATCACTTATGTGAAATAACCACTGCAACTAATATTTCTTCAATATCTGACAATGCACTGCACTTAGGAACGCATTTAGTAACACGATTGTGGCAGTAAACAAGGATTAATTTGTCGAATTTAGATGCTAACCTCAGCCATGTTTCCGATCTGACAGCACAGAAAACCGAAAAGAGAGAAAAAGATAACTGTTGACTTGACACTGACAGAGGTAATCAGTTTGACACTTGACAATCCCCAGTGTTGCTATAGAAATAATGAAGTGAAAAGATGAAGTTATTTGAGTTTCAGTAGAAAACGCTGCTCAACAAGACTCGCAAAATGGATGTTTCAAAATTAAGCAACCATACGGTCCTGCGTTGCATACTGCAATCATCCTGCCAGCTAATGAAAGAGCGAGATAGCAAATTACCACTATCTCACCCTATCGTTAAGTTTGCAGGACAATTACATTTTTATTGAACAAATTGTTTACTTTTGTGAATATTTATGTAACTTAGCCGAAGGTTCAATTTTAGAGAATATATGTAAACTCATGCGAATAAGTCAGCCTCTTAAAAAATACGTTATTTTGGGCTATTAAGATTAAAGAAAATAAAGTTCAGTTATTATTGAATAGATAAATTCTAGACCCTGTACTGATCCTCACTGGCACCTCTTTTTAGCAAATTCACATATGCGAGAGGGAAGTGTTACTGGGTGGGTTGGCATGCAGCAAGTTCATTTACCATTTCGTAAAGTTAAAGAAATGTACTTGAGACTTATAAAATGAGAAATTAATCTCAATATGCTAAAATATTGCCAGGCACAGCAACTTTACAAATATTAATTATTAATCAAGAAAAACAAGGAAATAAAAAGTTGATAAACTTTATTCAGCAATCACATCAACACTTAAAAATCTAATGTTAAATTACTTAATCAAGGACAGTATCATTTGTAGATCTTAACAACTTAGATAAGCGTTTTCCTATTAATTTAGGATATGTTCTGGTTTTCAATAAGAACTCTTTTGATTGGTGAGTTACAGCTCCATTTTCTAACTGGTATTGGCACAGCATGTGCAAGGGCTGAATCAGCTGTTCCTTGTACTTTGGGTCATTTTCCAATTGAGATAATGCTTCTGCTGCTGTCTCCAAGGTACTCAAGCAACCTTCAGTCGGCTGTGTCCTAATTATATAGCTACTAACACTACTTGTTATTAATTTCACCTGCTTTACATCATGTAAAATAGGGCTGGAAGCATAGATTGCCTTGGCTTGTGGCCATGTACCGTCCAGCAGGACCAGATTGTATGATTCATTATCATTAACTAAGTCATTTATTTCAATGGCACTTTTGCTTGGATATAATAATATAGTATTAGGTTGAGTTAGGATATTTTCTAAGTTATCATGTCTTGGTTGTGGAAACTTTTTCCCTTTGAAGATAAGGCACTTGTGTTCTGCCAAGCCGAGCTGCAGCATGGGGGCAGTGCGGAGGCAGCGCTTCTCCTCCGCAGGGTGCTGAAGCAGGATGACGGTGCTCCGTGGATGGAACCTCTCAGGGGGAAGGGCTGCACACCAGCACACTACTTGTGGTCTCCTGTTTTTCAGACAACATAATATTCAATTTTTATTGCATATGAATATTATAAATAATAGATAAATAAAAAATATTTATTTCAAGCATCACAAGGCTCATCCAAAAAGAGCAAAACATACAAATACAAATTAAAATTAAATAGGTTAACAAAATTTCATACAGTAGTTAGATTAATCTTTCATAGGCTTCATAGATTATTTACCAATAAGGGTTGAAACTGCAACAATATCAGAACTTTACTTATAATACAGACAAGAGAAAATAAACGGAACCGAGCAAGTTAAAACAAACTTCTTGTCAT
The DNA here is from genome assembly GCA_945867215.1 of Epinotia demarniana. Taxonomy (NCBI): domain Eukaryota; kingdom Metazoa; phylum Arthropoda; class Insecta; order Lepidoptera; family Tortricidae; genus Epinotia; species Epinotia demarniana. The sequence continues at coordinate 856,207 of OX244273.1, read as the reverse complement.
AGTTATTTGACAAAGATATAGCAAGTATTAACTTACTTGCAATTGACACATAATTCACGCATGTGTGGTGGGTCTGCCGGTATATTAGACAGGTCATCCCAAACGTTTTCTTCATCCATGTTCAAGTTATACCATTGCAGTTTCTACAGAAATACACCAAATTGACTGGCGTACATGGTCAACATTTTGTGGGTTCTCCGGTGCTTTATGTTTAACTATTGTCGCTGTAGAAATAAAACTAAAACTTAGAGGCAAGTCAGTCAGATAGTCTTGTATTATTTGAAAATATACAAAAATTTAAAAACAATAAATAAATTGAACATCACAGAACACGCACGAGAGAAGAGAAGAGAGAGTGTTGCCAGCACTGGAATTCGATTCGATGCGATCTGAGCCTTGAAAAGATCCGAAAATAGTGGCGAGGATCCGCAAAGTACATTTTCATAATTTCTCGATATATTCGTGTTTAAAAGATATTAAGTATATTTTTTATACAACGACGGTGGCAAACAAGCGTACGGCCCTCTGATGGTAAGCGGAGACCGCAGCCTATAGACGCATGCAACTCCAAAGGAGTAACATGGGCGTTGCCGACCCTTGTTATGTTTGAAGGTTCGTCGTGTTGAGAGCTGAAGGAAAAGTTCCCTCGCTCTCAACACAACGCATCCTCGGGAGCTCTGGCGTCCTTGCTCACCTCCAGGAACACAACACTACTACAGAGCAAGTAGTAGTGTTATTATGGCTGTGGTCTTCTGCAAGGCGGAGGTACTTCCCCAGTTGGGCTGCTCCACATTCAAGCGGGATGACATTTCGCTGTGCCTAAGTATGTCCTTACTAGCTTAAATCTGCCATGAAAAGACGTTTTAAAAGATAAACAATTTAGCTGTTTATTCACTCACCCAGCACGCCTATCATGAGACTGCCGCGACATACTCTCAATTTTTCTCACACTATACTTACTTCTCTTTCTAAGTGTTCTAATAAGAGAGACTTTTTTCATCTGTGGTACGGCGAATTGACAATATCACTCCGTAATACTTTTGAGTTAATATATGGTTTAACATTTGTTTTGGTGAATGTTTAGTTTCGTGCCCATACAGCCATTTTTGGTAACATTTGGTAACAGTGTGCACAATTTGTGTCGACACAGGTAACATTTTTGGTCACAATTTGGTCGCGGTTTGGTCGGGTCGACCAAAAGTGGGGAAGATTTGACACATTTTTATGGTTACGCTTAAGTAACCCATTTACCACACAAAGTCCACACCGTGTGTCGTGATTGCGTCAACTTGAATGAGAGTTCCATTCACTCATTCATTTGATTCCGTTCTTTTGATTCATGGGCATGTCATATTGACATCTACTGACTTCTGTTTTAAATCCCTTAATAATAAAAACAAAACACGGAGACGAGAGAGTGAATTTAAGTTTTTTCGGATAACTAGCAAGTGAAGGTAAGTGGGAATTAAGTTTCTTCCTGTAGTTTTGGAAAATAGATAGTTTACAACAACGCGCCTTCGAAATTGTGAAAGATAATTAAAATAATTACGTGAAAATGCTAATAAAGTTTTTTTTTTTGAGAGAAAATAACAATCAGATATCATTGATAGCGTATAGGATTCTTACATTTTCTAGTATCATTAACTTTCAGCTGGTCAATATAAAGAAATTCAGGATTTTTTAATATTTAACGGGGATTTATCTCTATGAAAAATCTCTCCACATTGTTCCAATACTGTGTCGACATTGTGTCGACTTATTTGGATATTAAAATGGAGGCGATGTTCTTATTTAGTGACATAGGATTCTCAAACTTTTTTATATTTCAAGGATGCCATTTTCGTTGGTCATCACCAAAGAAGGAGGCTCAGATGCCGTAACTGCTGTTCCCAGTGGATGGGTGAATAATGACCTACTATACTGGCCAAGGACGAATAAAAAGTATGAAATAGAGAACTTAAGAAGTAATAATGAAAATACTGTTTACGAGCCCAAATGGCGGAGACAAAATATCTCATCATGGGATTCCGAATATTCTGAATGAATCTCATCATGGGATGCCGAATGTTCTGACTGTATCTCACTATGAAATTCCGGATGTTTTGAATTATTTATCTCAGTATTGTCATTTGCACTGGAGCTACTTTCCGAGTTAAAGTCGTGGTGATCGCTGCTGTACGATGGACACACATGACGAGAACTATCCATTACACTTAAATCAGTCTCTGAGTTATTTTTCGAGATTTTACTGAGTTGTCGATAATATTCAGAGGAATGGCAAAATGGTTTGGTTTTCCGATTCATTTTTCAGTAATATACTTAATAAACATTAACTCTAAATCTGAAAAATACCGGCACTATAGTTTGAGAACCACGACACAATTATGAAATTATGATGTTTCGTTTGGTCCCACTGTGTCACCACATTTACGAAACAGTTACGTAACTTTGGGACCAAATAGTGGTTACCAGTAACATTGTGTCCATTTTGTTCCGGAACATTTACACGTCAAGTGCACACAGTCACAAACTCGACACTATGTTCCCAAAAATTACCATACGATATTAAGTCGCAACGTGTAGAAACTTTTCCGTAACAAAATAACCAAAATCATGGTTGTTCGAAATGTGTTCACGATATTACCACATATTGCAACCAGATTCATACTGTTTGTATGTGGTGGAACCGTTTCTACTCTGCGACTACTTCTAGGAAATTGTGACCACTATTGAATTTTTGCGACCAGAAATGGTTGTATGGGTGTGGTGTTTAGTTTATACTGGTATGTCGGTATAAGTCATACTAGTGTAATAAAGCGATTAATTATAAACAATCTAAGTGAATTAAGATAACCTAACCTAACTTTTCGTGGCGGTCATGCAATTTCCATTGAATACACGAATTTGATAAACATTATACCTGACAGGGATGATGAGGAGATAAATCGAGAGTTTAGAGAGGTGCATGATCAAGTTCGAAACGCTGAGTTGGAATGGGATGATAGTGACTTGGGTGGAGAAAAATCGGAAAGCGAAGCGGAGAAAATTCCAAATACACAAGCTAGCGAGAACAATGCATCGGTGAAAAGAGGAAGAACCAGCTCAAGTGAGGATGACGGATATATACTGGTAGTAAGCAAGGGAAAAAAAATGAAAACAAGAATTTCTCCTGTAAATAATGGTGATGAAGAACAAGATACTGAGGGTTATGTTGAAGTGGCAATAACATCAAAGGAAGCCCTACCGAAACAAATTGGGATGGCTAGGATTTTGAACAAGGAGAATGTGACAGATATTACTAAAGTAATATATAAAAGCCCATATAAAATCCTCGTACGCACTTCTAATGACACGTCGGCGCTGAAACTGACGACTTCAGAGACATTCAAAAAGAACGGGTGGATATGCCGGAGAACAGACGAGATAATTCAATCCTATGGAATTATTAAGGAGGTAGACATGAATGAAACAGAAGAGACATTAAAAAAAAATATTGAGAGCAATATAGAGATCATAGAAATAAAACGTCTAAAGAAGAAGAATGAAGAAGGAAAATGGACCGAGTGTGAGACAGTTAAAGTATCTTTTAGGGGGAAAATTACACCGCCTTTTGTTTATGTATATGGAACAAGGATGAACGTGGAGCCTTTTATTTTCCCTGTCACTCAATGCTCAAAATGCTGGAAATACGGACATATGAGAATTTTCTGCCCGTCTAAAACGGAGACATGCCCTAAATGTGGCCGAAACCACGAAAATTGTGAGACAACGGAATATAAGTGTATCAACTGCAAAGGTAATCACATGGCAATGTTTAAAAGATTTTGCCCGGTATATGAAAAAGAAAGAGCGATTAGAGATATTATGAGTAAATTAAACTGCTCTTATAAAGTAGAACTAATTCAATATTATGAGGAGAAAAAGAAGAGTATGACCGAGGAGACAGCTCAGAATAAGGAGGCGAACATCAATCAAAATAATATAAGCAACAGTAATGGGATTGATAACGATATACACAAGGACGGAAATAGCTATGCCAACGCCTTAAGGCAGAACAGTGAAATGAAGAGCAAAAATAGAGAGGAAATTAAAGCCCAAGTGAATGATAGAAGAGTTCCAACTAAAAAAACAATTGTTAAGGCGAACCAAAAAGTCATGACCTCGTCCAGCGAAGAAGAGGAAATAATGGATATAGATGCACAAAATGAGAATATTGATAATAGAAACGAGAATTGCACAAAACTTAGAGATAAGAGACTGCTGGAGAGACTATGGGAGAAGATTAACGAAATTGTGTATGCAGATAGTAAATACAGTGAAAAAATACAAAACATTGTGCAGTACTTATTTAGTGAAGTAATAAATTATATACAGAATTACCTTAGTCTAGAAAATCTGATGAAGTTTTTAGGAACCTTTAGTAATGGATAAATACAAGCACAAAGAGAGCCAGTTAAATATTATACAATGGAATGCAAATAGTCTGAAACCTAAACTACATGATCTTCAAGTACTATTAAATAGAGATAAAATACACATAGCTTTAATAAGTGAGACATGGCCCGATGAGGAAGATATTATTAGAGTAAGCGGATATCATATATGGAGGTGTGATAGAGAAGATTCATATGGAGGTGTTTGTATTTTAACCCATAAGTCAGTCAAGATAACACCCCTCAGCATATCCTTACTAAACACAAATATAGAAGTTATTGGGGTCAAAATTTTGAATGTTCCAGGTTTGAGATATATCATTCATCTATATTGCCCGCCACAAATAAATATGACACATTCGGATTGGGATCAGATTTTCACCATGTATGAATCAGAAACTTTAATAACTGGAGACGTTAATGCTCACCATCTTTCATGGTCATATAAAACTGATAGAAAAGGTGAAACGATTTATAAAGCAATGTTTGAACATGAGTTTATCTGTATAAATGATGGAAACCCTACAAGAATCCGGCTAGTTAATGGTGCCCTCCAACAATCATCCCCCGACGTGACATTTACTTCACAGGATATTGCAGTAAACGTTAAATGGAAAACAACAAATGAAACTCTAGGAAGCGACCATGTTATCGTTAAAATGGTGGTTGGTTTCAGTAGATCGGGTTTAAAGTACGAAAAACGAAACTTCAAAGAAGCTAAATGGAAAGAATATAATGGTCATTTGGGTGAAGCTTTTAAAAATCTAGGTGAATTTAACAATGTTCAAGAGCGCTACGATTACTTTTTGGATAGTGTGAATGCGGCCGCTGAGAAAACCATCCCTTGGATTAGACACTGTCATGAACCTAATAATAAATTTATTCCTAGACAGTACTGGAATTCATCTATGTCTAAAATTGTTGCAGAAAGGCGATTAGCACTGGCTCAATTGAGGCACAATCCAACTCCAGATAACTACAATAGATTACAGAACAAAATAATTGAAGCAAAATAACTGATACAAGATGCACGGTCCAAAAACTGGTCGGAGTTTTGTTCGAGTATAAACGAAGAAAGTTCTCCAAGTGAAATGTGGCGTAAGATGAGATGGATGAAAGGTAATCGATCCTATAGTAGTGGAGTAGACCCGGAAAAGGCTATGGAACTTCTACGTTCTCTTACACCCGATTCGGCTCAAGAAACACACCCAGATTTTACAAATGATACCAGTGGAGCCCTGGACCGACAAATAAACTTAACGGAGCTAGAAAACAACCTTAGGAAAAAGAATACTGCTCCAGGAGTGGATAATATATCGTATTCCATGTTGTATCATCTTTCTTTAATTGGAAAACAGTTTCTGGTAGGGTTATACAACATGATTTTGCAGGTAGGAGAAGTTCCTGAGCAGTGGCGACAAGTAAGAGTGCTACCTATTGCAAAACCTGGTCGTGACCCCAACCTATCATCATCATTGCGCCCGATATCACTTCTGTCGTGTGTATGCAAAATCTTCCACTTAATCATTTTGAAAAGACTAGAATGGTTTTGTGAAAGCAGGTCTATGTTTTCCTCGGGTACTACTGGCTTTAGACGAGCACACTCAAATTTAGATAATTTATCCAGTTTAATAACATATATTCAATCCGGGTTTTCAAAACAGATTTCAACCTTAGCATGCTTTGTAGATATTGATAGTGCGTACAACAATGTAAATGTTAAAACATTAGTTATAATGTTGAACAATTTGGGCATCGATAAGAGTCTGTGTTTGCATATTTGGAATTTTTTATCGAATCGACAGCTAGAAATTGCAGGAAGTTGTGACAAGGTAAACGTTAGAAGCACAGGACTAGGCCTAGCTCAAGGAGATCCTCTATCTCCTCTTTTGTTCAACATTGCAACAATTAATGTATGTAAGAAGGTTACCAATGTTATTATATCTCAATATGCCGACGATTTTGTGCTGTACACATACATCAATGATAGTAATTCTGTAGAATATCTGCAAACAGCCATATCCACACTTACCACAGAGCTAGATAAAATTGGTTTATCGTTATCTGAGGATGAAAGTAAGATATGTGTATTTAATAGAAGTAAAAAAAAGGTAAATATTAATATAAGAATTCATGAGGATGTAGTTCAGAAGGTTGGCAAAATTAGGTACTTGGGATGTGGCTGGATTCAGGTTTAAGGTGGAATAATCACATTTTAGAAATATGTAGCAAAATATATAAGTATCTCAATATTTTAAAAGTTCTGTCAGGAAGTTCGTGGGGAGTCCACCAAAAGCATCTTCGCAGATTATATATATCGTTAATTAGGAGTAGAATCGATTATGGAAGCTTTTTGTATGGAACAAGCGCAAAAACCAATTTAACGAAACTTGATGTACTACAAAACCGAGCCATGAGAATCTGTGGTGGGTTCATACGAACTACACCCATCCATGTGATGGAAAGTGAACTGTCCCTACCGTCACTATATATAAGAAGAGAATGGTTAGCCTATAGATATTTACTGAAATTATACTCAGTTGATGAGGACAATATACTAAATAAATTAAACGAATTATCTGTGTTATGCGAACGTAATTACTGGAGAAACAAAAACCATCCAACTTTAGTTACTATAAATAGAAATTTATCTTGTAAAGATATCGATAAAGTTCAAAACAATAGACTGGATATGTATGAGTTAGGTACATGGATATCATATATTAACATTAAAGAATGTATAGAAGATAACTTACAAGATATGGACTCCCCAAAAAAGGATAATAACCCCATAATTTTAAGACAAATTTAATAGCGTAAGATCTGATTACCCATAAATATAATGATTATTATAAACTGTATACAGATGGGTCCAAAACACCGAGGGGAGTTGGAAGTGCACTGTACGATCCACAAACAAACACAAAAATTCTATTTAAATTAACAAAGGAGTGTTGTATAATGAGAGCAGAGTTATTAGCTATTACCAAAGCATTAGTATATTACGCTGAATCATTAAATACCAAAAACATAGTAATTCTATCGGACTCGAAAAGTGCACTACAACATCTAGCACGATGTGTATCAGGATCTCGAGGGATGTCGATTGCCTACCAAGCATTGAAAGTTATTAATGATTTACAGAATATAAATATTAGTGTTAAAATTCAATGGATTCCGTCTCATGTTGGAATCAGAGGGAATGAAATTGCTGATTGTCTAGCTAATGAGTCTATTGATAAAGGTATTGATCTCGGATGTAAGCCCTATGCAACAGAATTAATTCCCATAATAAGAAGAGTATGTCTAGCCAACTGGGAAAAGAAGTTTGAAGAAAATTCTGCCGCAAAGGGTATATGGTACCGCAGTGTGCAGGGACGACCCAGATGGGTCCCATGGTTTGATAGTGCCAGGCTTACTAGGAGAATACTAACAACCGCTTTAAGATTACGCTCGGGATACATACCATGTAATAAATTCTATCACTTAATGAAAAAAAGAGATGATAATCTATGTGATAATTGTGGCAAAGTAGAAGATTTAGTCCATATTTTGATAGAATGCACCAGGTTTAGTTGTGAAAGGCAAAGAATGTTAGGAAATTTACTAGATAATGCCACATCTATTAATTTGATACTTGCTGAACCTATGTCTGATGATGCCATGAAAACCTATATGTTCTATAATAAAGGCCTAGAAAGAAGACCTAACTGAAAGGTATTGAAGGTGTGTTCTCCTATGAGGCTGGCATTGTCACCACGAGTGTTCAAAAGCCTCTTTAAAATATAAGATTAAAAAAAAAAAAAAAAAAGAGGGATGGATCAGATGGATAGTGCGAAAAAAAATCGAGAGAGCTTGCGAACCGCGCCGGCTCGTGAATCGTGATAGCCGTGCTGATTGCATGAGCATTATTGTAGATTACAATTTACTTTCACAAGGCGTATTTTTGATCATCACGTCATTCAGAGTATAGCAAATGGCTTTTTTTGCGTTTATACTAGTTTTTTTATAAGAACTTGAAATAATAAATAAAAATAAGCATCTTTTATTGATATTTTTTTTGAATAACTAGAACTTATGAACTAGAGCGGTTCAAAGTTCATTATTGGATGGAGCAATCCGGGACATTCCACCACTTTAAATTTTTTGCAAAAGTGGTGTCAAACACCTATTTTAAATGATTGTTACGTACAGAACACGTGAAAATAAGATTTTTTACGTGAAAAATTTTTTTCTAAAGAAGTTTTTTCCGCTCGCCGCTATAAAAACAAACAACCTCGAACAAACTCCGCTCCCGCCACCTTCTTCTAACCTAACCTATCCGCCATCCGAGTCGGTTCACGATACTGAATTTTTTAGAACCGTTTAAATGACTGACCTTTGAACCCAAATATCTAGGTAAATATCGATCTGAGAAAAAAGTTTTACGAATAACACATACTTATTTTTATGCATTTTTTACGATAAGAGAAAAAAAAAAACGAAATTATCAAAAATGTTCTAAGTGCAAGAACTGACCCCCCTAACCTAATCCAACCGTAGCTTCTAATAATCGTGAATGGTCTGCCTAAATCTTAAAACAAAACGATAAGTTATTATTTGTTTAAGACCTATAGGCGCAGCAAATCATTCATCTCCCTATGTCGCTTTTTTCATCAATTCTATACGTGCAATCCAGCACAGCTATCACAAGAAGGCGCGCGAGGTTTTATGATTTTTCTCGCACTATCTGTCTCTCCCTTATTAGAACAGAAAAAGACGTATAGTACGAGTAAAATCGAGAGGGCTCGCGCGCCGTCTTTCGACGTTCGCCGTGCTGGATTGCAGGTATAGTATTGATGCATACAGATTTAATAAAAATAAAAAATATACAAAATAACAGTCCCGTGGGATAGGATCTAAAATAGTCCGATGTCCGATTTGAGTCAGGATCCGCACAAGATCCGCCAGAGGTCTGAATTATCCGGAATCGGACCAAAAGATCTGCACCGGCAACACAAGAGACGATTTGTCTGTCACTGTCAGTGTGTCAGTGTTGTCATGTCTTTCCCTTCCTTCTCCCCACGCTTCTCTTTTTGACGCTATTTCGTCGGAAAACCTGTCTGGCCTTATTTATTTTCCAGTAATATATTTTGCGAAACGTTAAATTAATATAATTAATCAGTGACATTATTTAAATAAATATTGAATAAAAAATATTTTTATTCAATACTATTCTAGTTTTTGAGCTTAGAAGAATCGCTGTAAAGGGCTGCAATTTGGTTATGTTTTCATACTTATTCGTTTCCTATTATTTTGATTTGCATTTTACGTGCAGTAAAAACTAAAATCCTCCAATCTAACATATACTTATGATAATTATTTGTATGAAAGCGGGCCGTATGCACTCTCCAGCGCGTTTTTTTGTTGATTATACACATTCATACATTTTATGATTCGTATACACATACGAATCACACACATGCATGCACACGCATGTGTATATGAATTCCTACATACAAGACTCCCGATTACCATACCCACATATTATTTCTTCTAGATACTGCCAAGATCAATGAGATCATTTATAAAACAAATACATTTTACCCAGAATGCATTTATGTCGCTAATCAATGATACAGATTACTAAACAAACCCTAAGCAATGGAATAAAATAGCATCCATGCATTTCATGAGTGACGCCATTTTGCGCAATTCGTGTACAGATAAATTTATTATATTTGTCTCTTTCTCTCATGGGCAGACTACTTAAGTGAAAAAGAGGAAGTTATCAAAATCTCTAGCTTTCTCTCACCCTACCTAGGCATCTTCCTATATATTTTATTTTATTTGAATGATTTGTAAACATGGTGGCTAAGTGTTGTGCTCTCAAGTGAACCAACTGCGTTTATCTTTGCATTACAGGAGTTAAATATATGGTCAGTATGTATTTACGTCTTTTACTCATAGTACAAATAGTTTTTTTGTGATTTGATTAGCTTTCTTCGATATAATTCAAGTTATGTATGTAAACGTATGCACTTATTTGGCGCCAATGTCCTAAAAGACCGTTACTCCTAATTATTATCGCAACGTAAAAAGAAAGCGATCAAGTTTATATTCGTTCAGTTGGAAGTGCTAGCGTTGGTTTCATGGTTTTGGAATGGTATAATGTTACGTCGTGATGTGATGGGAAACTGGTCCTTCGATTGTCGGATCTGTCATTCGACTAATTTTGTACTAACAAATCATGCTGCTTGTACAATAGGATATTTCGTCCAAACGAAGGCATTGCTCTCTATTTGATGGTATCTATATATTACTTTGCAGAGGTAATGTCGTTATCATATATCCAGTGATATAATGCGGGAATTTATGCAGTTGGACTTGGAAACATCTTGACCAACCTTGAAGTAAGTACCTCGTATATGAATTATCTATACATAGAGCAAGCTTGCAAGTATTTAGAACGACACTGCCTAAATTGCTAATTAGAACAGGCGCCTAGGAAGAAATATGTATTACGAGCTGACATGGCGTAGGTACTGACTACTGACAATACCAGTTCTCTACAGCTTAGCAGTGTCATGTTTTTTGTGCTGGTTGGAGCACAACCTTAGCAGCGCGCAGTATCTCCTTAAGTTGTATTATCAGACAAGCTTGATCAAGGCTGGCTCAAGTACAAGGATATGTTGCTTGTATGAAATCTTATCTTGATTGTTGTTATTGCTTATTTACATTTGTGTTCCGTTCCGTGAGGGGTGCTGTTACTTTGTGTAAATTGGTACAAAATGTGTACGTTTTGTGAAGAAACGCGATCTAAATTGTACATTTACTTTTTAATGACAAATGATTTAGGGTTAGTACCCAGCCATATATAGCTTGAATTGGTTTGTCAAATGTATTTGTTGATCTCACTTATTTTGTGTTTTATTTACAGAAATGGGTACTGAGGTACCGAAGACCCAGGATTCAAGTGGAGAGTCAGATTCAAATACAGATTCTGAGGTATGTCATACTTTCAAGAGAACGCAATGATGTTTTTTCTATAGTAACTGGTTGAATCATTTCCTTTTCTTTAATTACAGAATAGTAGTTCAAGTGAAACGTCCGGGAGCGAGTTTGAGTGTGCAGGTGCTAAGCAGACGTCTGCTTCAAAACCCCACTTCTCAGTAACATCTTGTGACACCGGTCTGAGACTTAAAATCGCAGCAATTCCTGCACGGAAGGTTTCACCTAGAAGAAGCGCTAAACCGTCAGTCAAGACGAAACCTTCCGAGGCAACGGAAACTCAAAAATCAAAAGTTAAGAAGAAAACATCGAAACTGTCGGACAGCAGTTCAAGTTCGGAGTCCTGCAGCAAGTGCTCGTCTGCCTCCTCCAGTGACGACGACTTGCCACTGAAAGTTGTTTCTAAAACATTGCCTAAATGCGGTCAAAAGGCGCGGAATACGAAAGCTGTCAAGAGTGATAGTGACGATGACAAAAGACTCAGTGACGCCGTTCTGGACATTAAGGCGTCTAAGGACAAGCCGAGTGTGTCAAAGCCTAGCAACACTGTGAAAAAGACTAAAAGTGAGGAACCGGTGGAGGAGGTGGTGGTGAAGAAGGGGAGGGGCCGGCCGCGTACCAAGGTATGTGTTGCATGTTTCTGATTTCGGCCATGGCGGCTATTTGATATAAACTAGGCTCTTTAGATTGAAATATGGTATTATATAATATTAGCAATGTGGGTAGTGTTTGACATTTATATATTTTATATACTAAGTAAATATCGACTGACACCTAGATTTTCGGCCAGCTCATGTGTTTAGACACAAAGTATCAGTATACTTCCGTGATGACAATGACGGCATTGTTCAGAAATAGCCTATTTAACTATTCCAAGAGTGTTTCAAACCTCTCACTGGGCCAACACCAGGCTAAGGGCTAATTTTTCTCCCTAATGAGAGGCTGGTGCTTGCGGTGACGTGTGTGTGAGAGTAGAGTTTCTCGTCTCTTGTCGCGTAATGGCGTCAATTGTGCTAGTTTAGCGCCACTGTAAAAAACGGATGGCTTCCTAATCGGTGAGCGCATCGTATTGAAGCTTAGCCCACAACATTAGTACCTGCTACCTACTTACATTCATAAGGTCTAACTACAGGTCTGCCATAGCACGTATTCGTTCCTCAGGGTTTAGCCCATTCGCATGTGATCGTTTCAAGGCCGAGCCACACCGACTGCGTGTGCAGCACGTCTGCGTGTGCAGCACGTACACCGCTGCGTTGTAATGTATGGATCCTCATACGACATGACACACCGGATGCGTCTGCGTAGACGTGCACGCACACGCAACGCGTGCGCACGCAGCGCAGCTCCAGGCAGACAAACAGGCTGCGTGCTGCGTGCATGCGTACACGGAGCGGTGCGGCAACGTCGCTTCGCTGCGTGCAGTGATGACGTTGTATTGGTCGACGTTCCCTATGAGATGACACACCGGACCGGTTCGGACACGCACAGCTCGGTGCTGCGCGTGTGTACGCGCAGCTCTCTTGTATTTATTTACAAATTCGCTGGTGCGAGTGATGGTTTCCATCGTGAATATGGAGACCAAAGGAAAACTAATTGATGTTGTTCGACAATATGAGTGTATTTATAACATTAGGTAGACGCTAAGACTATAAAAAAGTGGCATACAAAAATTTCACATGGGAACAAATCTGTGCATCAATCGGGAGTCCAAGCTTGTCAGTAAGAACAGTGTTTCTTCTTCGTCAGACTAACTGCTATCGAACATGATGCTAATCTTATGAGTAATAGAATGAAAATGGCGGCTGGTACGCCGTGGAGCTGCAGCGTGCGCACGCATTGCGTGTGCAGCTCTCTGCAGCAGGTACGCCGTAGACACGCGCGCGAATCCGGTGTGACAGGGGTGCTGCGCACGTCTACGCTGACGTCGACGCAGACGTGCTGCACACGCAGCCGGTGTGGCTCGGGCTTCAAACTCAAACTCAATCGACGCCGTCCGTTTGCTCTTCGTTGACCCTTCGATAAGCGAGAACAGGTTAAATCGAATTTAAACTTTCGTGTGACATGTTGAAATGATGCTAATAATTACATGTACTCACTCTTCGGGAGTTATTCTTCAGGATGAGTGAATGTTTGAAGAGTTTGAAGCATGTCGCCCGTAGTGACATTTAAAGTGAAATTAAACCGTAATTATTAACATTAGAACAGTTTTAGTTTTGAATTTCCACCTGTTCTTATTGCCATGGAGTGTAGTTTCTTGGTTTCCTGGTTTGAGTGTGTCTTTTCGTACGGCTGATCGTTACGTGAGCCTGATTTGCGAACGAACCCATCTAGAGCGATGGAAAACGACTAGTAGTGTCTAGTAGTGTCTTATGGACACTTGCAGCTCCAAAGATTTTATAAGCGCATCAACAACTCTTTAAGAGTATTTGGGGGTTCGCGGACAGCTAAGGGACACATTTAGGCCCCTCGCCGTAAAACCAGCACATTTTCAGGAGGAGGGTATGCGGCCAGTGTTTATAGATTCCTCGTAATGAATGTTCAGACATTCATTGACGCCCGCCGTGCCCGCTGAGCCATACGTGTGAGCGAGACTTGCCACCCACTGCCGCCGCCGCCGGAGGTCTTAACCGAGCCCTAATGACGGCCGAGACGGACGGCATTGACGTTGCAGTATAACCTAAACTGTTTCAAATAGTTATTGAAGTCTGCGATTTGCCAGTGATCCACAATGCAATCTGGTTGGGGACATGTAGCTTCGCAGTTTATGATATTCTCCTCTCGTAACCTTCTCCTAATCGTAGACATACAATCTGCCTTGGGAGATTCCTGCAAACCCTGAAGCATCGCAATATAAATGGACATGCTCGCGTTAAAAAAAAGTTGGCTCTTTCGGATGTGCGTCGATGCCCAATTTAATGTCTTCAAATGTAACGTCCAATCTTCTAGAACCGCAGACGATGAACGGCTTACGACTGATATCTAACTGTCGAGCGACTTTAGGGGCCAAATAGCTTCTGCCCGCGACTCCGTCCGCGTGGAACTCGTTCATATAGAATAGCGCCACACAAATTGTCACCCTCCATTTCACACCCGTTTTGAGAGCACTCCCCTGAGTGCCGCAGCCAGTATCGGAATCCTTGGCGTCGACATTTTGAGTGAAGTCCAGTTCCACGGGTATTTAGAGGGTAAGGCCAAATTAGCCTAAAAAAAGCTCAGTGTGCTCAACAGATCGAGACAGTATTTCACACCGGCCCACCGCCTGCAGCTATATAAGTCGCAGGTCCGCCAACACTTGGAATACTGTTCTCATCTATGGGCAGGGGCACCCCAATACCAGCTTCTCCCTCTGGATCGCATCCTACGACGAGCAACTCGAATTGTCGACAGCCAGCATATTTCGGATCGGCTTGACCCTTGGCGCTGCGTAGAGATGTGGCTTCGCTCTGCATTTTCTATCGCATGTATAACGGGGAGTGCTCTCTTTTCGCCATCGTCCAACGCGACAACATTACCATCCTCACCACTTAGATGGTTGGCAGTCCTCAACTGTGCGCTTCTCCAGAAACTTCCTGCCTCGCACAGCTAATCTGTGGAATGGATTGTCGCCTGCGGTATTTCCGGACCGATGCGACCTTCAAACCTTCAAGAAAAGAGCGTATCGTTCATCTAAATGTGCCTTCGCAAAACTCAGCATTTGCGAAGAGTTTGCCCAACTTCATCCAGTCATTTCTATATAACAAAGTTAATGCTAAAATTCCCATCAAAAAACTGTTCGTTAGAAAAGTTCAGGAAAAAATATCTGTATGGCTCAGCTCCCTTACGTATGAGGACATAGAGGACCTAATGAAAGTGGTTTTTTCTTATTCATGGGAATAGTGCCTTACGAACTTTTCGCATCAAATATGTATACCTACTCATATGATCAAATCTATGTTTTTGCTTACCTACGAGACAGGCTATTATATGCCTAGTGTAGGGGCCAGTAAAACCGCCACTGTAACCGTTTAAGGTTATTTGTTTATATTATTTATTTTTGTTGCTCTCCCATTGTATGTGTTGCTTTTTATGTACAATAAAGAATTTTGAAATCGGTTCAGCGGTTTAAGCAAGAAAAGGTAACAGACAGACACTTTCGCAATAATAATATTAGTATAGATTTCACAGAGGCTTGTAATACGAGTACAAGCAGAAATCTGTCTACACCAGGGGTTCCCAAATTTTTTTTAGGCACGCCCCCCTGCTGCCTAAAATGAAGTTCCCACGCCCCCTTTCGCTTCGATGCAAGGAAACGGAAGTGAATGGGTTAGCTAGCCAAATCATCATCATCTTCCTCGGGTTGCCGCTAGCGCCACGGCTAGATAGACTCCTAAGGTCTAGGGTCAGCTGAGTACCTAATCCCAAGGATCGGCGAGGCACTAGTTTTTGCGAAAGGAGTTCCCGAGGCCCCGCGCCCCCCTTAAAATGTGGTCGCGCCCCCCTGGGCGCGCCCCCCACTTTGAAAACCTCTGGTCTACACTAATATTATAAAGAAGAAAGATTTGATTGTTTGTTTGTTTGTATTGAATAGGCTCCGAAACTACTGGACCGATTGGAATAGTACATTTTACAACTAGTGTGAAAAGAATGTCTTTTTACCACTAGTACCGAGGTATCTTGCCACGAGCTGAAAGCGAGTGGCAAGACTCGGTACGAGTGGTAAAAGACATTTCACACGTGTTGTAAACGACGTTTTTTAATACAATTGCGAAAAATAATAAATTAATATATCATTGCGATAAAATATGCTTGCTTCGAAGTTATTTTTGAACGAACCCATACTTTACAAATGACACTGACAGTGACAACATACTATTGGAATCAGCGCCATCGGGTAAAAAATCTAATATAAAATTACTGCGTTTCGAAAGTATAGTTTGGAACTAAAAAGTAAAAAGCACTAGTTCGAGAAATTGAGCTTCTCGTACGCTACGCAGCCACAAAAAGTACCACTTTTGAGCAACTGTATTAAAAAAAACTCTTACCATTACAAGCCGACATTATCCCTGATGAACATAGGCTACTTTTTATCGCGGGAAAATGCTTAAGTTCTACGGGAAAACGGGTAATCCGTGCGAAGCCGAGCCGGGCCGGAGTTTCTAATAAAATGAGTTCAGGAGGCTTCAGCGACTCCATCGTGTGTTACAAGTCTCAATGAATTGTGGGCTGCTGGCCATCACAAATATTACATGGCGTCACTGCTGTTTGTAGTAGGCAACCCGCTAGAGCTGAGTGGCTTTCACCCTTGAGGCCTGCTGCACGCGACGTGACTTAACGACTCTTGTCTCACTCGTCATCATCATCACGTCAGCCGAAAGACGT
This sequence comes from Epinotia demarniana, assembly GCA_945867215.1. Classification (NCBI taxonomy): domain Eukaryota; kingdom Metazoa; phylum Arthropoda; class Insecta; order Lepidoptera; family Tortricidae; genus Epinotia; species Epinotia demarniana. The sequence continues at coordinate 839,426 of OX244273.1, read as the reverse complement.
CCACTGCTGGACATAGGCCTCTCCCAAAGAGTGCCACAGTGACCGGTCCTGCACCACCCGCATCCAGCGTACTCCCGCAACCTTTACCAGGTCACCAGTCCACGTTGTGGGGGGCCTACCCACGCTGCTCCTTCCGGTCACTCGCACTGTGCAAACTAGAAAGTGGACTTATTTTCTCGTATCGCGTCGCGTCGCGGCGTCAGCTGTGCTAGCTGCGCTTGAAGCGAGCACAATATGCATATATACTATAGTGATTGTGAATCAACCCCTTTTTTGTGAAAACCAAATGTCAATATGTCGTCGTTTCAGTACGGCAATGAAAAACTACTGCGTTATGGACAGATATGTCAAATGTGCCACACATCTGATATATAACAGTAGCTTTTCGGTGAAGGAAAACATCGTGAGGAAACCGGTCTAATCCCAACTAGGTCTAGTTTTCCCTCTGGGTTGAAAGGTCAGATGGCAGTCGCTTTTGTAAAACTAGTGTCTTTGTCAAATCTTGGGATTAGGTGTCAAAGCGGACCCGGAAAATGTGTATATTTTTAAATCTTACTATCAGGGAATCCATGCTAACTTGATTTTATTACCAAGACATTAACCAGTGTAATTTAACCGCAATAATAAATTCCCAATGTTCCTGGGAATATTTCCGGGAACAATGGGAATATTCCCATAGTCATCGGTAATATTCCCCCAGCAGAAAAAACAAATTTTGAAAAAGTACTTCTACAAGTAACAAAAACGATACAAAACATCACCAGTAAACAAAAAAAGACGCGGGAGTGCCGGCAGAAGTGAAAACTTGAATAATTTTAGTTTTGCAAAAAAAAACAGACAGAAAAGAAGACAGTACCTACGAATATAAAATATGAAAATTGAAATTATTTACAGATTAAATGGCAATTGAGATAAAAAAAATCAGAATTAGTACAATTTTTTTACCTACGAATATAAAATATGAAAATTGATATTATTCACAGATTACGTGGTAATTGAGATGAAAAAAAACCGGCCAAGTGCGAGTCGGACTCGCGCACCGAGGGTTCCGTACAAACAAGCAAAAGTTGTAGTATGTTTATTACTAAATGATAAATGAAAATGGAATCCGTAACATTACAATGTGGAAAGCTGGGGGAGCATAAAATTAAACAGGGTCACTTTATCAATTTAGTAATCATCCTTTAGGCTTTGATTTCCTTGCGAGTAGTTGCGAACGCCAAAATAAGTGGATTACTTAAAAAAATTGCTGTTTCTTTTTATTGTGTTGATATAAAACTGAGTTCACGGGAAAGTACCTTTAGGTTTTGATACCCTTGAGATTATCTATAATACTTATATAATAATATAAATCAGCCTATATACGTCCCCTTGCTGGGCACAGGCCTTCTCCAATGGATGAGAGGGAACGGGCGGTAGTCCCCACGCTGGCCTAGTGCGGGTTGGGGACTTCACATACAACTTTTTCAGTTTTAAATTATGCAACTTATATTGCTATATCTTATGATTGTGTAGACATAAAACTTTCATTTTGCTACAGCTGAAAGGTATTTGATATGAATTTCAATTTAATACCTCTACGCGTTTACAAGGAAAAAGGTAGTAAGTTTAAAATTTCCAAGAATGTTTTTTGTATGATTTTACAAAAATGTCTACATTATCGTAATTTTTCCTTTGTCTGTGCTATAGGAAGTTTCTTCGTGCCGAGTTTCAAGTTTCTGTGTTAACGGGAAAGTACCCTTTAGGTTTTGAGTTTGTTGCGAGTACTCAAAATCAAAATATGCGACTTAAATTGCTATTTCTTTTGATTGCGTTGACATAAAAGTTTGGTTTTACTACATCTGAAAGGTTCTATAGCCCTGAGTATTTGACATGAATTTCAATTTAATACCTCTACGCATTTACGAGGAAAAAGGTAGTAAGTTTAAAATTTAAAAAAAGGTTTTTTGTATGATTTTACAAAAATGTCTACTTTCTGTCTTATGTCTTGTCTGTGCTATATGAAGTTTCTTCGTGCCAAGTTTAAAGGTTCTTTGTTAACGGGAAGCACCCTTTAGGTTTTGAGTTTGTTGCGAGTACTCAATTTCATAATATGCGACTTAAATTGCTATTTCTTTTGATTGCGTTGACATAAAAGTTTGGTTTTGCTAAATCTGAGATGTCCTGTAGTCCTGAGTATTTGACATGAATTTCAGGGTTACCTTTGTTTTACCAAAAAAAATTTGAAAAATTATCAGTTTCCAAAAAATATTTCGTAGAATTTCATTTGCCAAATAATCGTTTGCCAAATTAACACTCGACAAATAATTCTTACGCAAACCTTATGTTTGGCATATTCATGTTTAGGCAATATCTCGTTCGCTACACTCTCGTTTAGGCAACTGGTACTTTGACCAAATTTCATTGTCAAATATGTTAGTTGGCATAATATGTTTCAACCAAAACAAAATAAGGCAAATGATTTGTATCACCAATATTTAATTGACCATTTCTATTCCGTTGGTTAATCAGCAGAGGAACTCTTCAATGACAAATCATTTGCATCTTTATTTCAATGGTGTATAAGATACACAATAAAATAACAACTTTTTTTTTTATGTGGGTGGGGAAAATTAATTTGTGTAGAGGTCGCAATTCTAACCTAACCGCCAGCGTGTCGACGTCACCCCGCTTCGCGGGGTGCCTATTTCCGCTCTAAGGGACACAAGCTAACCCTAACCTAACCTACCATATAATACAATTGTTACGATTGTTTGTTTTTTTTTACTGCTAGGAGGCTTCGCCCCCGAGCCCCCCTTGTTTGGCTGCCCTAACCTAATTTAACGCCTTTGCCTACCGACCTACTTAACCGTACATTATTTTATTTAAGGGGCCGTGCCGTTTTATTTGTAGTATTTTTGTAAAATGTCATAACCCAAACAATTGTGATTTTTGTCTTTTTATAGTTTGCCATAACATTAACTTGACGAAATGTTTATTGTCTAATGTTTTTTTTTTGCCTTATTTAAGCATTTGCTAAAAGACCACATGCCATAATGTAATTTTTCGTTATAATAACTTGCTGAATGAAAATTTGACGTAATGAAAATATTCGTATTAAAATTGTGCCAAAGTTTGCATTAGCAAACAAAATAGTTGCTAAAATTTGTTTGGGAAATGAAATTTGACCACAATAAATTTGGTAAAACAACAGGATCCCTGAATTTCAATTTAATACCTCCACACGTTTACGAGGGAAAAGGTATTAAGTTGAAAAAAAATAAAACTTTTTTTTGTATGATTTTACTAAAAATGTCTACTTTTCGTAATTTTTCCTTTGTCTGTGCTATATGACGTTGCTTCGTGCCAAATTTCAAGTTTCTGAGTTTACGGGAAGTACCCCGTAGGTTTTGCGAGTGTCGAAAACTCTAAAATTTGCAGCATAAACGACTGTATCTTTTGAATGGGTTGACTTTTAAGTTTGATTTTTTCACAGGTCGAAGGGACAATAGACCTGAGTATTTGATATAAATTTCAGCTTGATACCTCCACGCGTTCCTGAGAAAAATGGTCTTGACAGACAGACAGACTGACAGACAGACAGACAGACGGACAACAAAGTGATCCTATAAGGGTTTCGTTTTTTCCTTTTGAGGTACGGAACCCTAAAAACAGAATTAGTACAAAAAAGTTTTTGGTGAATGGCATTTTACGCTACCGCCGCCGCTGCCGAGCCTGCTGTGCTGTAGGGGTGCCTGTCGTATCGCATAGTGTTGATCGTCCTAAAAAAAATTGCCCGGGAATGTTTGGCATAATGTTGAGTGGCATACTACTTATTTAGCCTATTGATTTTTGCGCATAAACATTTAAAAGTTCTAAATTATGTTTATCCTAATATTGTTTACTCGAACATTGAATTACCTAAAAAGTAATAGTCCTAATTTTCATTGTCATAGTAATTATTTTGCCTATTATTAAATTATTTTTAAACTTTGAGCAGACCCGACCTACATCTAGATAAATAAAATAGTTTCGTTAGGTGCCTATTGTGCCTCAGAGCAGAAACAGGGGCCCCGCGAAGCGGGGCTCCGTCGACATGAGGGCGGGTCATAAGTTATTCAAGTATTAGGCAATTCTCAGCAGAGACAACCTTCATTTAAATCAATTAGACAGGTTCGTTAGTTGCCTTTTGTCCCTCAGAGCAGAAATAGGGGCCCCGCGAAGCGGGGCTCCGTCGATACGAGGGCGGGCCATAAGTTATTTCAGTAATAGGCAATGCTCAGCCGAGCCGACCTGAATTTTAATTAATTAGATAGGTTCGATATTTGCCTTTTGCCCCTCACAGCAGAAATAGGGGCCCCGCGAAGCGGGGCTCCGTCGACATGAGGGCGGGTCATAAGTAATTTAAGGAATAGGAAATTCTGACCAGATCCAACCTGCTTTTAGATTAATTAGAATAATTCGTTAGTTACCAATACATATTTAAGACAATGGATATATAAATGCGTAACAAAATGTATGCACAATATTTTTAGAACATTAAATATTAGTAACATCAAAGTTATCCACATCAATCATTCTAAAAAAAACTTTACACAAAAACATTCGGACAATAAATATTTAGGCCAATCGATATTAGGAACAACAATTTCGGCAAATAAAAAATAAGCACAACAATGTTTATGCCATACGTTATTCGGCATAAAGTTGGTATGCGACAAAATAGTAGGACCAGCAATTTTATGCCACCCGATATAGACCCATCTGAACCTATTGTTTTACATGTCAAAGTCCTCACTTGATAGGATAATTTTGAAAACGGCAGACGAGGAGGGGTTAATTGACACCACCTTATTGTCTACGCGTTAAAGTGTGTTCAGATATTTTTGCGCATAATAATTAGTCCCATATTATGTACGATTCCCACCGAACGGGCCGGGCCGGTTCGCTTGACGCCGCGTCGCAACGGGTGCGCGAGCACCCGGCGGCAGCCAACCACGTTTTAATTGAGTGCAGTACCTAGGCAAAAGCCGGACGGAGCCGGTCACATGTGACGACAGCCGTCCACGTCCGCGAGAAGCCGACCCGACCGGCCTCAAGTACATTCAAATATGAAATTTAACGTCTATATTAAAGCTTCAAATTCCTTTGGCCCAGCCCGGTCGGTGAGAATTGTACATTACGCCGCAGCATGTGGTATCATACCAAACGATTTGTGCAATACCGGGAAAGGCGGCAGGTTAACCCAATAGGCGTAATGTAAATGTAGCTTTTGTTAATTAGGAGTCCATTTAATGTTCAATTCAAATGTGTCCTTTATTGTAATATTTTTAATATTACAATGGATCCACTCTTGATGTTTTCCCGTGAATTTTCAGACCATTTTGTTACGTGGTTTACTTAGAAAAACCAGTCTAAAGTTCAAATAGGAGGCATTACAAGTCTTTAATTTCTTCACTCAGTTTGTTCCAAAGGTAACTAGAATAGTACATTGTTAACGTTCACATTTCTGAAGTTTCTTAAAAGAGCTAAACTTTTTCTATTTGGTGTGTTGCGACTTTTGTGGCGCAATAAGGCTTCGGCCAGACCATAGTGTTTGTCGTCTTTTATAAAGTTTTGAATACAATGATATCGAAAGTAAAGATACGCCTGTCCGAACAATTTTCGGTTGACATACTGTCACACACTGTGACAGCTGAAGACTAGGCACGGTGGTCCGCAATTGCCTGTGTCGGGCCACCGCTTTGGACGAATTACTCGTGCGCGTTGGGCCTTACGAAGTAATATAAATATCTATGTTTGAATATACTAGCATGGCTAGCAACCTCTCACTGCAATATCACATTTTTTCGATATTTTATACCCACATTTACACATAGCATAAATACACGAATTTCTCGTTATTCCAAGATTTTCACATATTTGTTCGAGGTGGCTGACCAGAAAAACTGCCAAGCTGAAGGCAGGCAACCCTGTATATTCGTGAATGGCATGTCTAGGGCAATCGATCTGCATCAGTTTCATCTTGCCACCTGATGAGAAATGCTATATCACGTTGAACGTAAAAGGCAACATCACTTCTTTCAATATTTCAAGATATAGTAGTGAGAAATGACCAAAACTGGTACATTTAACCTATTATTTCAACACCAGAAGACGCAAGTACGTTGACTTTAATTTAATATCCTGATTTTTATTAAATTATACCCTGAATCATAGCATAAATACACGAATTTCTCGTTATTCCAAGATTTTCACATATATTGTTCGAGGTGGCTGACCAGAAAAACTGCCAAGCTGAAGGCAGGCAACCCTGTATATTAGGCACGGAACGGCACATCTAGGGCAATCAATCTGCATCAGTTTCTCCTTGCCACCTGATGAGGTAATTGACCCCATTTTTGGGGCTCATAAAACGTGGCTGATCTTGAAACCTGCCAGGGTTTCGGCTGGCAACCAATGCGGGTTGTTATCTCCAAATGTGTCTCTTTCGATGAGTAAACGTTTCGATCTGCCACCTTATGATGTAAGTTTCGATCAAAATAGCGATACGACGACGAAAAAAAAAATAGTTTTTCCAGGATATGCTATGGCAACCAACTAAAATCCAGTGTTCCTAAGTAGTATCTATCACTATATTGCATTTCTGATCTGCCACCTTGTGAGGTAGGGTTTCGTGCAACGGGAGCTTTAACCAAAATAACGGAAAACACATAAGTCAAAAGTGTTAAAATTACAATAAAAAGAGAAATTGCAGTTGATTATTATATAGAGCCGGATGTGTCCCACTGCTGGGCGAAGGCCTCCCCCTCTTTTTACACTGCTTGCGGTTTTTTGTCTGATCAAACCTTTAAATTTAAAAAGGAGTTACGTCATTACGTCATCGCCGTCATCTGCCTTTTCTCGTTTTCGAGTTCTGAGGATAAGTTATTAATAGTACATTACGTAACTAGGGCGGTAAATTCGTAAATGCCCCAGATCGCAGGGGTTTGTGGCCCGAACCGAAGGTGAGGGCCATAAATATGCGCTCTGGGGCTTTACGAATTACCGCCCGCGTTGCGTACAAAATTTTACGTCTTCACCTGGCCACAATGCCAGTTTTCCCGTACGCGCAGCGTGCAATAAAACTCGCATTATGGCCAGGTGTGACGTAATAGTACATTACGTAACTAGGGCGGTGAATTCGTAAAAACCCCAGATCGCAGGTGTTTGTGGCCCGAACCGAAGGTGAGGGCCATAAATATGCGCTCTGGGGCTTTACGAATTACCGCCCGTGTTGCGTACAAAATTTTACGTCTTCACCTGGCCACAATGCGAGTTTTCCCGTACGCGCAGCGTGCAGTAAAACTCGCATTATGGCCAGGTGTGACGTAAAAAATATTATTTGTGATTAGTCTTAAAACGATCAGCGAATATAGGTAAACCAAACGTCATTTTATGTAATAATCAGACATTTTGTTGTGTAGTCAAGTCAACATTAAACATACATCGATTAAAATATCCCGTGGATCCCCAAGTTAAACCACGATTGCTAACATATTTGAATAGGTCCGGATGAGGTATAGCCACCCCTTCCAACGTTAACTACACCGTAAACGGGTCCGGTGGGTACTTAATGAATAAGTTACTGTATTGCTTAAATGGTACCCTAATTCTTTGTCGTTTCAATCTAATCCAGTTTCTTTTCGACATAAAGGATCCTTTATGCATGTTTACCGCGGCGTTGCGATGTAGTGAGGAGTTCTCTTTGTGCGAGCAATCATTTATTAATTGTATCAAAAGTGACGCAGATGCACTCGTCTGCTTCGTCAGTTCAACAGCTTATTTGTTTATTCATGAGCCCGCTTTTATGATCTTCAATTCTTCATAATAAACGGAGATTTCAGAAAAAATATGATGAGTATTTCAAGGATAGCAGAGCTCCTGTTCATATAAATTTACCCAGGTCGTTTGCTGCAAGGTCGTGTGTAAGGCGACATCTTATAGTTATCAAATTGAAGCTTAGTTCAAAACGGAAATCAAGATCAAAATCAAAGTCAATAAACGATTACCGATGACCTTATTGATGACTTCAATTAGTCATAATTTTGATATCAATATTATATCATAACTACTAGAATATAATGTATATCCAATAGTTGGTAAATATAACGAGCTTGTGGCTATATCAGTCCGCAAGTATTATATTTTACCCTTAGGCGTTACCAAACATTGAGTTCTCATTTCCTTATAAAACGATGCAACTTATTAACTGGCTGCATTGAGTGCATGACGACTACCGCGGGCCGCAGGTGGACGGCGGTGTCGCCAGCGTGCATGAATTATGCGATCCGTAAATACATCAGCGAACCGCGTTTAGCGGTACATGGAGAACACTGCCAACGAAAGTGCCATCTGCATACCTCTCTATTGTTTACTCGTCAACGTGCAACAGTTATTCGGTATTTGGGATGATTGATTGTTTGCTGGTTTGGTTTAGTTTAATGTTTCGAACCTAGCTTTCTACTAGTTGAACCCTACCTATCTAATTGTTCGGTTAGGTGTTTTATACGTAACTAGTTTCTGTCCGCGACTCCTTCCGCGTGAGACTCATTTAAATCGTAGCTGGGTGATTTCCGAGATGAAAGCTACTCTAAACTATCTCTATACCAAATTTCATCCGAATCGATTCAGCAGTTCAAGCGTGAAGAGGTAACAGACAGACAGACACACTTTCGCATTTATAATATTAGTATGGATTATCATTTGCTCTCTGTGTGTCTATAATGGTCATGTTTATTTGGATTATTATTAAGAAAGGTCAGACTGATTTTAGGCAAATATTTAATTTATTTAAGACACGATCTTACTTGCCCAGTGCATCAAAATAGGGCAATCAAATCTACCAGCCTTCAGGATACTATTGTGGCTACTTCGGAGTCGTGCCATGATGGGTGCAATTTTTTTCCGCATTTAGGCCTTAAACCCATCCGTGCGGGCGTCAGCGAACATGCCAGAGGCACTGCACCATCTCGGTAACCCTAACAGCATCCTGAAGGCATTGTTATATTGGACGCGAAGGGCGCTATATCCTTGCTTGGTGTACTTGCTTGACCCACAGGCCGCTGGAGTAAACAGACTGGCTGGTACGCCTTAAATGATGTAATTTTAACCTCCTTCGAACATCTTGTGAACCTGCGGGCCAGCATATTACTCCTCACAGATAACGCCCTCCGCTCCCTTTCAATATCCTGGTCATCGCAAAGATCATCGGTGAGGATGTGACCAAGATATTTGACACTGTTCACAGCGTTAAGTACTTGCCCACACCGAGAGTGACAGGAGGGATAAAATAGGGCTTAATTTTTCCAGCCTTGAAGATCATCAGTTCACTCTTGGTAGCGTCGTACGTCAAGCCATGGCTACTCACATATTCCCCACACTTGCCACCAACTGTCTCAATGACCCAATAGACGGACTCAGCAGAACCATGTCATCGGCATAGCTAATATTATTTAAACATTTATTTTCAATATAGCACCCCGCATGCATGCCGCTGAGTGCGCCTACAAGTTCATTGGTGTACAAATTGAAGAGTTTCAGCGATGTTATTCTTCCCTGCCGTACTCCACACTCCAGTCTGTACTCTTCAGACAAATTATCCCCCCATCTCACCTCATCTTATCCAAAAGAGTGCCAAAGTGACCAGTCCTGCGCCACCCGCATCCAGTGGACTCCCGCAATCTTTACCAGGTCATCAGTCCACCTTGTGGGAGGCCTACCTACGCCGCGCCTTCCGGTACGCGGTCGCCACTCGAGAACCTTTCCGCCCCAACGGCCATCGGTTCTACGTGCTATGTGCCCTGCCCACTGCCACTAAAGTTTAGCGATTCGGAGGGCTATATCGGTTATCTTGGTTCTTTTGATCCCATCTCATCTGGTTCTTTTGATTGTTATACCAATATTTTAGGATTCCAATACAGTCTGACTGAATACCTGCTTCTTCAATTTTTTTCCACAGGATGTTATAATTGACCCTGTCAAATGCCTTGGATAGGTCCAGGAAGCAGGCGTATACTGGAGTTTTTCTTGCTGTGTAATACCCGACAGTTTATAAGTGATCACGGAAATTTAACTAGATGAATGTGACTAAGTTTACCGGGCATGTTAATTCTACTTATTCCGTTGAACATTATGTTACAATTCCTGAATTGTATTAAAATGTTAATTATGGGTCATTCGCTATACAGACGTCACAGAGGTCACACCTGAAGAGCTCCGACAAGAAAAAACCCAGTGAAAATGGATACCACGGCAGAAGAAGCAGCTCAAGTGGTGGCCCTATTGCAAACCGGACTACGGCAGGTTGAAGTTGCTCGGCAACTGAACATCAGCCGATTTCGAGTGCAACGGGTATACCGACGGTTCCAAGAGACTGGAGGTTACATCAGGAGACATGGATCCGGGAGACTTCGCTGCATTACCGTCAGAGATGATCGCTACATTGTGTCGACGTCTTTGCGGAACCGTTTCTCCAACGCTGTGGAGCTGCAGCAGCAGATTCGAGCTACTCGAAGGACAGCTGTCAGCGTCTCCACTATCAGAAGAAGGCTGCGAGAGAAGAATTTGCTGCCCCGGAGAGCTGCTACAGGCCCACAGTTGACTGCCATCCACCGGACGACCAGGAAGTGATTTTCAGAAACTCACGAGCCGTGGACATTCAACCAGTGGAGGAATGTCATGTTCTCCGACGAGACCCGAGTGTGCCTGTACACCAACGACAGGCGTAGGAGAGTCTACAGGCGACCAGGGGAGCGTTTCACACCAGCCTGCACCGTGGAAATCGTCAGCTATGGAGGAGGATCCTGCATGTTCTGGGGCGGCATCTCTATCGACGGCAAGACAGACCTCGTATGCGTCTCCAGAGCTGGAGGTGGTCGCGGCCAGGCGTCTCTGACTGCTCACCGGTACATCACTGAGATTTTGGAGGAGCATGTGGTCCCATATGCTGGTTTTGTCGGCGCCAACTTCGAGTTCATGCACGACAACGCCCGGTGCCACACAGCCTTGATTGTCAAGGACTACCTACGTCGAGTTGGCATCAAGGTTATGGACTGGCCAGCAAGAAGCCCCGACCTCAATCCTATCGAGCACCTCTGGGACGAGCTGAAACGGCGAATTCGGGCCCGTGATCCAGCTCCTGCCACTCTCGATGAGCTTCAAGATGCCTTCATCGAGGAGTGGGACAACATTCCCCAGGAACACGTCGTGACGTTCATCAGGTCCATGTCTGACCGCATGGAAGCTGCTCGGAGGGCTTGAGGAGGCAACACTAGGTTTTAAGGCTAATTTTTAAGGATTATTGTTGTTAATTTTTATTTTTTGTATTGTTTCTTGTCTTAGTAATTTTAATCAGAATACACATTGTTTCACATTTTCACAGAATTTTCTTTTTTATCGGGGTAGTGGCCAATTTCCTACCGTTTTCAAATAGGGGATTTCATTAGCTTTCCAATGATACTAATAATGATAGGGTACAGGGAGGATCTTAGGAGTTATAATCGCTTGACACGAATTTTAGGAAAGGTGCGATTTTTTTGACGCCGAGTGTTTAAAGTAGGTACAATGTTTAGTTAGTTACATTTTATAGTGCACCAATTTCATAATAGATGGCGGTGTTACACTCGTGAAACACGCTATCGTTGTTTTCCCGTGGATTGTATAAAGCTCCCTTCGAAATCTGAATTATACGAGTATTAAGTTGTCATCAAAGTGTTTCATTAGTGAGTGCAGTGATGGGTAAACATTGGTCCTTCGAACCGGATAATCGTGAGTACAGTGACAGTGGAAATAAAAGTGATGTGTCAAAGACTTATTCGATTTTCGCGGTAACAAACACTTAGCATATTTCGCGAAATTATTAACTTAGTGCAATTTCGTGGACTTAGAAAAAAATCGGTGAAAATAGACTTAGAAAATTCGCGTCAAGTTTGGACTTAGTACAATTTGTGAATTCTGGGACTTAGTGTAATTTCAGTTCAAAATAACTGAAAAATTATGATCTTTGGGACTTAACATAATTTTACTGAAAATAAAAAGACTGAAATTTAGTGATCAATTAGCGAATTGTAACAACAATGGCGAACATAGCGTCACAAGAAGAGCTTTTTAGTCAGATTAAAAGACTTCAAACGAACTACAAAAAAACATCACCATCGCGATACTCTGCAAGCTACTTGAAGATACGGATAGAGTCACTTGAAGAGTATTGGACTCAATTTGTTTCTCAACATCGAGAATTCCTTAAAACTGCAGAGAAATTAGACGAGAAAAAGGAATTAAAGGCTCTCTACAATGATGTTGAAGATTTATATATGGACTTCAAAACTAGTTTATTGGAACTGACGGAATCTGTCACAAAACAAGAAGTGAGCTCACCTCATGCACCTCAAGCATCTCAAACTGTAACGCATACCAAGTTACCAAAATAAATATCCCCTCATTCTCAGGCGATTATCAAGAATGGATGCATTTCAAGGATTTGTTTCTTTCTATGATCCACAATGAGCAGGGACTGAGTGATATACACAAGCATCACTATTTGAGATCGAGCTTGAAAGGTGAAGCAGAACAAGTCGTCCGTCATTTCGAGATCACAGCTGACAACTATAGTAAGGCTTGGAACGCCTTAGTCTGCCGCTATAGTAATGATAGAGTTATAGCTAATACCATACTGAATCGTTTGCTCAATCAAAAGAAACTCACATTCGAATGCTCTAAAGGCCTCAAGGATCTGCTTGATACTACAAACCAGTGTCTCAGTAGTCTCTTAAATTTGAAAATAGACACAACTACTTGGGATTCTATTATCGTGCACATTGTGGTATAACGAAACTCACAAAGCTTGGGAGCATTCACTTGGTCCTTCGACGGAGTTACCCACTTATAAGAATCTCACCTCATACTTGGAAGGACGATTCAGAGCTATGGAGATGGTGCAAGTGTCACAAAAGAAAGAAAAGAAAGAGTATACACTGCAACCACAAGCTATTGCACCTAAAATGAAGAATTTGAGATCCTTTACCACAGAAATTGATACGGAATGCTCATATTGTAAGAAAAGTCACTACATCTGTCACTGCACCGAATTCGCACAACTCGACGTAGATCAACGCAAAGAATTTGTCCGAAACAACAACTTATGCTTCAATTGCCTTGTCAAAGGACATTCCATACGGAACTGTAGACAAGTCCAACATGTAGAACCTGTAACCGCAAACATCATACGCTCTTGCACTACCAGACCATAACAGCCAAGCCGCTTACAACGGAGACACCCACAGAGCCTGATGACCCACAATCTTCGCAACTCACTAGTCTAAAGGTTTCACTAAGCGACAACCAAGTTATTCTGGCTACAGCACGGATTGGTGTGATGGATAGCAGTGGTTCTCTCGTGCACCTCAGAGCCTTAGTTGACCAAGGTTCACAAGCTACCTTCATTACGGAGTGGGCAGTGCAACTACTGCGACTGAAGAAGATCCCACAGTCAGCTAATGTAACAGGCATCGGGAATCACGCTGTACAGGCACGACACGTCGTTAACTTAGATATTTACTCACCGATAGAAACTCACCACGTAATGCAAGTTAACGCTCACGTACTTTCGAAATTGACACCATTGTTACCCACAAAAGAGTTTGACATCACACAATGGTCTGCCCTGTCCCAATTGCAACTAGCAGATCCTCACATGCACCGACCGGGATCTATTGATGTTCTACTGGGCGCCGATGTCTACGCATGTATTTTACTCAAAGGACTTCACAAATACGACACTCTCCTGGCACAAAACTCCAGACTGGGATGGTTAGTCTCTGGAGCGACGAAATCATCGAACGATCTGCCACCTCACAACATAACAGTAAATAACGCACTCATTGAGGTAGATCAACTCTTGCGCAAATTCTGGGAGACTGAAGAATATAAGCCACACGAGAAACCTCAAACCCTTCTCGAAACACAATGCGAAGAGCACTATAAGAAGACACACACCAGACAAGAAGATGGTCGTTACGTAGTACGCTTACCTTTTAAAGACAACCACGAGGAAAATTTGGGCAACTCCAGACAAATTGCTGTGCAAAGACTGAAGCACATGGAAAGGAGATTTGCACACAAACCGAAATTTCGGAAGGATTATTCGGACTTCATCGAACAGTATCAAAAGTTCAACCACTTGGAAGATGTAGACCCACAACAAGTGCCAACTCACAAAGTCTACCATCTGCCTCACCACGCAGTGATTCGCGAATCCAGCACTACAACGAAGCTCAGAGTGGTTTTTGATGGAACTGCACAGCCGTCAGGTGGTTCATCACTAAACGACGAGCTGCTTGTTGGCCCATCACTATTGCAAGACCTGCGCGATTTGGTTGTTCGATGGCGTACTCACAAGATTTCTCTACTCGCAGATGTTATACAAATGTATCGCCAAATACTCGTCGCTAAGGATGACGTCGACTATCAGCGCATATTGTGGCGCTCTTCTCCGCACGATGAGATTATCGAGAAGCGTTTACTGACCGTAACGTATGGCACGTCATGTGCGCCATTTCTCGCCATTCGCACACTAAAACAACTTGCACAAGACGAAAAAGGGGAATTTCCAGATTTGGTAGATGTCATCAGTAACGATTTTTACATGGATGACTTGCTCACAGGTGCGAATGACGTGGAAAAGGCGGCTGAGTTACAAAGTCGTATAACACAAGTAATGGCTAAAGGTAAATTTGAAATGCACAAATGGGCATCCAACAGCCCTGACGTATTGGAAAAGGTTCCTAGCGCGGAAAAGACAAATCAACCAAGTGTCGAGATAAAGCTTGATGATACAATCAAGGCTTTAGGTATTAGATGGAACTCACATCAGGATGTCTTTGAGCTTAAGGTTGACATTTCGGAACCCACAGACCGCTTCACCAAAACGTCAGTACTGTCGGATATTGCAAAGGCATTTGATCCTTTAGGTTTTTTAGGACCTGTGATTATTACTGCTAAAATGTTTTTGCAGAAACTATGGTTGAGTGGTATTAGTTGGACTGATGAACTTCCCTTCGAACTTGCTTCTGAGTGGTCAAGTTATAGAGACCAGCTCTGTAACATGCCGACCTTGTACTTAGACCGTTGGGTTCACACACAACTCCAGGGCAATGAAAGAGTGGAAATTCACGGCTTCAGCGATGCTTCTTGTTTAGCTTACGCAGCTGTAGTATATTTACGAGTTATCACGTCACAAGGGATCCATGTATCTCTGATTATTGCCAAAACTAGGGTGGCACCAGTGAAACAAGTCACTGTGCCTCGTTTGGAACTTTGTGGCGCGGTACTACTCTCGAAATTGCTCAAAGATGTGCAACATAGTCTTCAACTCTCTGAGGAGTCTGTATTTCCATGGACTGATTCAATGATTGTTCTAGCTTGGCTTCGTCGAACTCCAAATACTTGGAAGACTTATGTAGCAAATCGTGTTACTGAAATTGTGAATAGTGTAAGTAGTGGACGGTGGCACCACGTCAAATCGGCAGAAAACCCTGCAGATGTTGCGTCACGAGGCATTCGCCCTGACTTGTTCAAAGACTGCGATTTGTGGTGGCATGGACCAGCTATGCTTCACCAAGATAATGAATTTGATGGAGATCGCTCGCTCTCTCTCGACATACCAACAACACAATTAGAAGTCAAAGAAAAGTCGAAAGGAAATGATAGTAAAATCACAAATTGTGTAAGGCACGTATTGATGCTAAGCGTAATCAGACAGCACCTGAGACTTTTCCTCGGCATCTGACAGTTAGTGAACTGAGATATGCAACAAACATTTTTATTCGACTCTCTCAAGGATTTTGGTTTCAAGAAGAATTACAAATGCTGAGAAAAGGCCAAAGGTTTCCAAAATCGAGTCAATTAACTTCTCTTACTCCCTACATAGATGAAAATGGTATCATGCGAGTAACAGGACGTATACGTAATGCTAAAGTGCACTTCGACACTAAGTCACCTGTCGTATTGGTCTCGAAATGTTACTTAGCTGTCTTAATTGTAAATGATGCTCATGTTCATTGTTTGCACGGAGGTCCTCAACTGACTTTAAATGGTATCCGCTGTAAATATTGGATAATCGGTGCCAAGAATTTGGTTAAAAAGGTTATTCACAAATGCATTCCTTGCTTCAAGCAATCTGCAGCACCAATTAATCAATTGATGGGTCAGTTACCGACGTGTCGAGTCACGCCCGATAAACCCTTCCGTAAAAGCGGAGTTGATTTTGCGGGTCCAATTCAGTTAAAATTGTACCCTGGCAGATGTAAACGGACATGCAAGGCCTACATTGCTTTATTTGTTTGCACCGTTACCAAGGCCATTCACTTAGAGCTTGTAAGTGACATGTCCACGGCTGCTTTTATTGCGGCATTCCGTCGATTTACTTCCAGACGCGGTCATTGTAGTGATCTGTGGAGTGACTGTGGTACTAACTTTGTGGGAGCCTCTAAAGAGCTTGACACTATGTTTAATAATAGAAAGTCAGAAGTAGTTAGAGAAATATCCGAGATTCTCGCAAATGACCAAACTACATGGCATTTTATTCCTCCTGGCTCTCCACACTTCGGTGGACTCTGGGAAGCCGGCGTAAAGTCGATTAAAGCCCATTTGAAGCGTGTCAAAGGGCAGACTTTACTGACATTTGAAGAGTATACTACGCTGTTGACTCAAGTCGAGTCTTGTGTAAATTCGCGGCCGTTAACTCCAATCAGTAGTTCCCTTGATGATGCTTCTCCAATTACGCCCGGACATTTTCTTATAGGTGAAGCTCCTATCACTATTCCGGAAGAAAGTCTCGCAACAGTACCAGTATCTCGTTTAGATCGCTGGCAATTACTCCAAAAGATGTTGCAATCGCTTTGGGTCCGTTGGAGTTCAGAGTATTTAACTACGCTCCAAAACCGATACAAATGGAATATAAAAAATGCAGATCCTGATATCGGAACAGTAGTTCTAGTCAAGGATGAAAGACTCCCTCCCGGAAAGTGGTTGTTAGGTCGAATAATAGATAAGCATCCTGGTAGAGATGGTTTGATAAGAGTTGTTACCTTAAAATATAAAAATGGTACTTTTAAAAGACCTATTGCCAAAATTTGCCCTCTACCTCTAGATTCTTAGCTATGATCTGTTATTAAAGATTGTTTTGTTTCTTAAAGAAGTAAGTTGATTGAGTTTACTGTGTATCTTAACTTTGAGTTTACAGATTAATGTCGAGTTTCACTAGTAAAACTACCTTTGTAAGGACAATCCGTCCTTGGGCGCCGATAATGTTTAAAGTAGGTACAATGTTTAGTTAGTTACATTTTATAGTGCACCAATTTCATAATAGATGGCGGTGTTACACTCGTGAAACACGCTATCGTTGTTTTCCCGTGGATTGTATAAAGCTCCCTTCGAAATCTGAATTATACGAGTATTAAGTTGTCATCAAAGTGTTTCATTAGTGAGTGCAGTGATAGGTAAACACCGAGTGTATAATAATCATTTGCCCGAACTTCGCTTGCTCGTATTTCATTTGCCCGAATGTTTCGTTTACCATAATAGTTAATTGACATACTCTTGTTTACCCGAATATTGGATGTCATAATGATACGAATGCCATACGTATTGTATTCCAGATTATTGTTTGCAATAATATTATTTAATAGAATATTTAAACGCCATACTAAACATGCATTCGGATTCATCTTTGCTAATTTGCTGGTTTTTCCGCTCTTTTATAAAAAAAATAACCTCGAACTACTAAGCCCCTGTTCCCTACTGCCTACGATACAATACTATCTTGGCATTAGGTAATCTCAGAGAAAAGTTCATTTTTACTTAGTGGCAAAACCGACTTGGATCGCGGATAGGTTCGAGATAAAAAAATTTTTATATTAGTCTGCAATACGTACCCACTTTATCACATAAGAATATTATGGATGTTGAGATGGATGGCAAATGATATTATGGCATGTGATAGTTATGGATTACAATGATTATGGAAAATGAGATTATTGATATTGATATTATGGAAAACAAAGATTCTGGCATATAATTATTATGGTAAACAATGAGTATGGCATACAAAATTATGGAAAACAACATTATGGCAGTTGTATATTATGGCAGATAAAATTCGGGCAAATGAAATTCTGGCAAGCAAGAGTATACCCGTTAAACGTGTTTTCCGCGAGAAAATCGATTTTCTGCGGGCGAAACTTCGCAGCGCATGCTGCCCGACTGCGAACTAATTTCCGAAATGTGCTAGGTATCTACTAATCTAATTATAAGCACGATTGGTTTTTGTTCGAGTCCATTAAAGTAAGCAGAGCTGGTGCCCTCGTTTATATTTAACTTTTGTCTAAGCGTTTACTAAGTATGAGGTCATGCCCGTAATATGTATGACGGCTAGAGAAGATAGATTTAGTAGCTGGTAAATGCCTCACAAACAATGGATTATTTGTAATTGATTTCCGAGAACGTAGCCCTATAATAATGATGTTTGCAAGTGCTACGTCTTTCCCTATTCAGAGAAATTTGAACAGATTTAGCAGCGTAGCGTATTTTCCTTGCGTCCTACGTCCATTCCACGGAAAACACGTCTGTCTGACGTTAGTGGCCGCTATTGGCCACAGGTACTGTAGATACTGTTGCCTGTTTGTGTTTAATTTGATCGCGCTGGGTGCAGGATGTAGAGCGACCACAGTTCGCACCATAATAAAATGGTTGCGGCGACGGCGCGGTCGTTCACTTTGCGGTTTGCGGATCAACAAATTGCATAATATTGTTGTTAGTCGGTGACAACCGATCACGACTCCAACTTATCAAATAAGCGCTTAAAACAGGTCTAATGTTTAATGACTTGGCTATGTCTAATAAAACTTACTGGATCGATGAGAAATAAAAATAACGTGTTCAAATAAATTTATTTTCAGTACCAAATTAATTGGACGTTTTGAATGCTACTCTTTTTTATTGGGCCAACTCGTTGAGCAGGTTTAAAGTGCCTTCACTATTCCTATACCGGCCTCGGGGGCCCCAGAAAGGATTTCTAGCCGTTTCGATTTAAAAGTTCCTTAATTTGCCTTTAATCGCAGTGACGCTGACGATGAGGCATGCGCGTTATTGTGCCGTTAATGTTAGTAGTTAGTAGGTGCGTGCATTATCGGTGGCAATTAAATGTGTTGTGATAGTGCATTGCGTGGCGGGTCGAGGGGTAGCCGGCTCGAGGTGCGAGCGAAGGGGTAGGTGTGCAGCGTGTAGCATTTAATTAAGGCGGTGGGTGCGCTTGGCTCGCGTGTCGGCCGCTGCGCTTCCGGTGCGCCCCCAGCCGCTTTCCTCCCCCGGCGTGGAAAGCGCGAGCGGTCGTCACCCGGTGGAATTAAAATTTTTCACGTAAACTGGTTTGATAGCGCGTACGGTGGAGTGGGGATCGCGAATACGAGCCGCGCCGGTCATTAGCTGGCTCGCGGCGAGCGCGAGCGCGTCTGGAGCGTGCCACGAACGCGCACAAGCGATCTTCCCGCCATAAGCTCTGTCGACTGCCGACAAGTGCCTGTGTTTAACTGTTGTGGATCTCGTTTACGATCGATATAGTGATAAACTGGATTGTAGTGGACATTCTGTAACAAACCGTGTGAAGTATTTCGTCTTGAGAATTAAATTGGATAAATGAACAATGAGTATGTATGCCGATGTACCAAATGAAATGTGGAGCGTCTCTTATCGCGCGCTTCATTAATTCTTGATCACGTCAGTCAGCGACGCGACACTAATTTCATGCAAAACAAACACCAAACAAGCGCGGTGATAACGCGGAGAGCGGCGAGTTGCCGAATATCCCTTATCAGACGTTTAGCCAAGGTCGCGTGCTATCAGTCGCGGCGTACCCGATGGATTCGTTCCGAAAGTGCGCGTGCATGTTACTCATTATAAGTGCATTCATAGTGCTCTGAATCGTTATCGATGGATAAGCGTTAAATATTAAAAGTATTATTTTAAAATACCTACTTATTACGGGACAATTTTGGAATCTCAATATAATGTGTACCTGATTTCATTACGATTAATTAGATCTGTTTGTCATCTGTGATTCTTATAAGAAACTCTCCACATTTCGCTCCCATCAAATAAGAATCCCTGTATTCCAATACCTAAAGTTTAATTCTCAATTCGGAAAACCATCTTGTTTAGGATAACACCGATTCCGATCTAGCAGTGTGTGATGTAGATCGCGACCCAGTTGCGCGTGATTGAGGATAAAACAATATAAATAGCCCGTCAATGCTAGTGGACGTGCGGGCCCGACAGGCGCGCCAGTTACTCACACATACGGGGATACTTGGCGGTTAAGGGAGTGAAGTGTTGTGAAGTGATACCCGCAAAAACATTAGACTTCTGTGGAAATCACTGTTCTTCGTGGTACCTAGCGCATTTTCGTAGTGCTTGAAAAACACTTGCGACTGAGGTCGTGCGGCATTTGTTGTTGTGATGCTGGCATGATGCGGCACACAGCGAATGCAGCGGCCTGGACTGCCCCCGGCGAGGTCTGGGAGTACGTCAGCCAACTCGTCAGCTCCTACCACGACCAGCATGATTGCCAGGTGTGTACGCCGGTTGGTATATTGGTCTAGTACAACTTGCTACCAAGTTGGGTCGCCTGAATCGACGGCTCTTGTACATCAATTACAAGGAGGTCGCCTGAATCGACGGCTCTTGTACATCAATTACAAGGAGGTCGCCTGAATCGACGGCTCTTGTACATCAATTACAAGGAGGTCGGTGGAATTTCTCTTCTCGCGTCGCGGGGTCAGTTGTGCTAGCCCCTACTTATCTACTACTGGCTTCCGCTCGCGACTTTGTCTACGTGGACCCGGGATAAAAACTCCTTATTATACAGGCTATATCCTATTTAATCCAGGCTATAGACCAAAATTGTATCTAAATCGGTTGAGCCGTTTAAGCGTGATTAAGTAATAAACATCCAAACATTCGCATTTATAATATTAGTATGGATGTTTGGTTGAGATTGCATATCGATTGAGGATTGTATACAATTTCGTTGTATCTCGATAATACTCGAGATATAACTGTTAGATCCATGACAGTTATCTTAACAGAATAGAAGTAAACTTCCTTTCGACTCATTTCCAAGAACACTAAATCATCATCAGCTAGCTGTAAGGCATAATATACTATTGCATCAAACCACCACTAAAGATCGCCACTACGTGCAATTCGCAGCCCGAATCCAACAGATTGCCGCGACCTTCACGAGGTCATCGCTTGGCGGAGCGGAGGGTCTTCCCACGCCGCGTCTTCCGTACTTTCAAGCAGGATTACAATTTATAAGGGATTTCATGACTTGACTCTGAACGTCGTCACGTCACTCGGCTATCAGTGGAGCCGACTTGCTTTATAAAAATAATGAAGCTTAATTAATGCGACTTTATCTCGGGTCATGTATTAATAGTCCGTAGATACTCCTCGCCAGAGGCGGCTCGCCCTAAGGAGCGCTGGTGCAGTGAACTCCCATAAATAATTATAACTAAATTATACTCATTAATCTCATTATTAATATTACTATTTAAAATCCACTTAAAATACGACTGTACCAATACCAATAAAATAATTACCTTTACACATTACAAGATCATAGGTAGGCGCTATACCCATCATCCTACCGTATCATTTCATAGGTAACGCGCCAAGCGGAGCGCTCACGATTGCGCTCCTATCAAACAAGACTCAGTACATTTTCTAATACGAAATCCAATAAGAGTGAAAGAGAAAGTTCGCCACAGTCCTGCGCGTGAAACAGAAGATTTTCTATGAAAAAATAGCCAAATTCGGAGCGCCGCTCACGCCACGTTGCCGGTTAATTTTGCCGCGCGACAGCGACAGTGATTGCGCGCGACGTTGATGCATGCGCGCGAATGCAAATTCGGGTATTTTCCAATTAATAATCATTTAATACGTGTTGAAATAGCCTGTACTTATCAGTTACTACTTGTGAGTGTTAAAATGGATAATTATAATGTGGTGTTCATTAAAAAGTGTGCAAAAACGTTACAAATCCGGCTTGAATTGAAGGCTAAGGGACAAGGGACCTTGACCTTCCGCAAACATGAACGACGAAAACCAAAACATTTACGCGTGTGTTTAAATCCGAACAATATGTGAAAACACCGTAGTTGTGTGGTTGTGATGAGAGTAACAAACTATTTTACAGTTTACAGGGTATTCGCAGGGCACTAGATTCCACGTAAGTACCGAAAGTCTATACGCGAGTTCAATGACCGCGTTGACAAAAACAGGCATATTTTACGAAGGTTAACAGATTGTGTAGTATTATGTGGTGCATTTCAAATTGCTTTAAGGGTGCACGGATGAATCTGCTAACGTCATGTATTTTCATTGTTTTATTTCAAGTGAACACCCATACAATTTAGTCACGAGCCGCCTCTGCTCCTCGCTTCGGTGACCGCTTAGTCTCACTTAGTTTAAACATGGATCTCACATATCTACCTACTGACCATCATGTCAACGATAAGTTACATTGATTAGGTACCTACATTTTCATATGTATTTTTTTTGTTCAACATCGTGTTTAAATTATTCGAGTTCCCGTGTTTCTTGTGTATTGAATTTGCAATAATGTGTTTCTTTTGAGCATTTTTTATTTGATGTTGCATTACCATGCATGCTTGTGTGCATTACCATGATAAACATGTGACCGAGTTCATCAGTAGCCTTGAAACTTCAGCCGCGCAGTTTGCTCTAGAGACGCACCCAATATGAAGTTAGGTATACGTAAACTGTAGCGGAGTTTACAACTTAATATGCGACCTTGTCAAAGCGTTACCCGAAAATAATGTACAATACTGATTCGTTCATTTGGTCTTATCCCCGCCTTCTGAAATTCTCAATGAAACATTCTTAAACCCCGTAGGTACTTAGTTTGTTCTTGGTAAATAATATTTCGTCCTGAATTCGGATCATCCTATTGCGGACACGCACACGCTATCAAACCAAATGTCAACACGGTCCGTTTCGTTCTCCATATTCAGGTTACTGTGTTAAGATGTACAAGATAAGGACTTAACTTCCACAGTCTGCGGTTTATCGGAAGCCATACAATAGCGTAAGCTGAAGCAAAATCAAACCCTTATTTGGGGTGAGTGAGATCTCCGAGAGTTCCAAACACGTGTGCATGACGATGAAGAAAACAAATATTGTAAGATAAATATGATCGTCTAGCCATATCGGGCGCGTTAGTAGGTACGTCAACGAGGGGAGGAACGAGGAACAACAGCCCCGCTATCCTGTAACTTGTTTTATGCTCACCTCAACGCTCACCCACAAATATATCTTGACACCACGATTCGTAGTAACTAAGCGTAGGTAGAGGTCTAGTTTCATTACGCGTAACGGGTGGAGTGAGCCGCATGAGCGCGTAAAGAATAATAGCCCAGACCCGGCAGACGTTCCCAGCGCATACATTAGCCGGCTATCTGCCCGTGTCGATAGACAACATGTGACTCACCGGCTAGATACAGCGCCTCTTGCAATTCACATGTTTGTCATTGCATATGCATGCAAGAGACCTACTTTACCTGAATGATAGGCAATTCCCTAATTTATGGCCAAAGTTGCACACGTTTAGACGGTATGACGTGGAATTGTTTGTAATCATATTTAGGTAATTGTTTAAAGTTGTTTAGTCTTGATCCAATACGCCACTGTAGCCGATCGGTAAAGCACGCGACTTTCAATCTGGCGGTCGCAGGTTCGAACCCCGGCTCGTACCACTGGGTTTTTCTAAAAACTTATGTACGATATCATTCGGAATATCAGTGGCTTTTCGGTGAAGCAAAACATCGTGAAGAAACCGGTGTAATCCAATAAGGTCTAGTTTGCCCTCTGGGTTGAAAGGTCAGATGGCAGTCGCTTTCGTAAAAGTAGTGCCTAGGTACGCCAAATCTTGTTATTAGGTGAATAGGTGCCAAAGCGGACCCCGGGCTCTCGTTGTCAATGTAAATTTATTAAGTGAAACAACCAATGCCAATATAAAATACCCTTATTATATTGGCATTGTCTGCTAATTTTCTGGGACTAATAGAATACATGTTAATGCGAGTGCATTCCGCGGCACCGGTAAGTAGGTGCTCGCGCGGCGCGGTCACGCTCCGGCGGGCAACGAATGGCCTTCAATGGCAATTTCACGGTCAAATAAACTAAGTTTGATCTGTCTATTACCCTCGCTGGTGTTTCGTCGAACAAGTTCAATGAACATAAACCAAGGCGACTCTCACGGTCATACCCATTTCGCTTGAGTCGCGCTCGTTACTTGTAATCATTAGGTGGATTCAGTTATTTAAGACATAAGCGCTATTACAGAAAAATATCCGTAACGCAGGCTTCGTCAAGTGCGTACAGAAACACATCTCCCTAGGCTCTCACATAACAATGATGGAATCCGCAACAGGCTTCGTCGACAATAAGTTCTAGCTTAAAATTAACAACAAAAAGGACCGCCCCGGATCGTTGGTGGCCCGAAAGTTCCCATGACACTCGCAGCGTTACCACGCTGGCACGCTGAATGGCCAAGGAGATTGCTGAGCCAGGAACGATCCGGAACGAGGATCGCAGCCCCTATCTCTAAACCGCCAACCAATATAAAGTCTTAGGCCTCTGTACCCCAAGGTCCCGCAGTCTCCACCGCCACTGGCACAAAGTCGTACGTATTGGTTCCAAGGCAGAGTACTTAATTAAATAATCTACTCTGTCACTTACAGGAATCTCAATATTTCATTATTATTATGGTCAATTACTCTCGTAAAATATTTTATTGGTCGGACATTTCTGATAACCTTTTACTAGATCACCGGTTTAAAGTTAATTGGCCGGACGGTCATTACGCAGGAGTTGAGGAATCGCAATGACGCGGCAAATGCAATACTGATTGATGCGTTTTGTACGGTGGGTTAAACTACGCGATCTAAAGGGCCCTAACGGCGCGGTGCCGGTGGGCACCGCGCCGTTAGGGCCCTTTAGATCGCGTAGTTTAACAAGATTACGGTATCTCGATAGGCCGGAATTTCAGTAAGCGTCCGCGTATTTCCTGGAATTTCATATTACTACGCCCGGCCTTTGTATTGTCAGATTCATTTATATTATTTTATATGTTTTATTGATCAAAAGTTTAGGGAAAGGTTTATAATGTAAAATCTCTTCACGGACTAATTAAATAAACCACTAATAAATCTGCACGCCAGTCGGCGTTTTAAAAAAACCCCTTGGTTTTTCTCCTGTCTTTGCATTTATGTGTGTGTTATTTACGTTAACAATACTAGTCTTCTTCGATTGCGAGTAACACTAACCTTGACGTTACACATTAAAATGGTACCTACAGTTACATAAACATAATGTTTGGTTTAAACGGCTGGAATTGTATGCACGTCGTCGCGGACTGTTGCCGTGATTGCTATTCAATTCCATCTAATGTCCGCGATGCTTCAATGCAGTTAATAGAAACACAAGATGTTGTATTGTTTCCCTTCCTATGTGTGTGTTGTTCGCAATGTGCTGTCCATCCGTGCCCGCGACAATTACGTGTAATTGATAATAAGCGCTCGATATTACAAATCCAACGCCTTTGCAGTAAGAAATCCGCTTATAAGTTTCCTAACTGTCAGTATATTACGAAAACGCAATTTTAACTAGCAAATTGCTATTCAAGTATGTACGCATATCAGCCATATAAGCTTGTTTAGTAAGAAATACAAATAACACAACATTTGCAGGCACGTTTTAAACATGGAATTTCTTGACGGCGTGCTTGTTAAAGCCGTTCCTATGCGAGTGGCAAATAAACTGACAAGACTATCCAATCATATTCATAAATATGGTGGTTGAGCGGCGCGATCGCGACCTTTTGTTTAAAGAGCTGCGGATGCGGTTACATCATTTTACCTTACCTATGTCGCCGAGGTATTTGATGAGTGTCGAATTTTGAGACGGGATGACGGCGGGGAGGGGGGATGGTAATTTAAACCGGTTGGACACCTTTGTGGCGGCGTAAGCGCACCCGCCGCCTTTTAGTTGACATCCGCAAAAAGTGCGTCGAGGAATGCGCGCGAGTTCGCTGCGCAGCGATTTTTAATCGACGCTCGGATATCGGAAAATAACCGCCGAACATGGCGCGCGAGACTCGCTCCTGGCTGAACAAGTGATCATGACTCAACTTTCACGGTTTATTATTATACCATTTTTGTCATGAATGCGTTCCTTTATTAATTACTTCGATTGTTTTTACTACACAAGAGGCAGGTTTGACATCGAGAAATAGGTTCCCACGGGAAATGGTTCATTATCGGTGTGGAGCGGAGTTGGTTTCCTAGTTACAAAGCTTGACAAATCATGTTTACGCTTTACGACGTCGCTTATTAATAAAGTGATTTATTTTCTAGTTCAATATATCAACGCGCGGCGTGAACAGGTAAAAGTTGGTGATATTCACAATTCTTACCGACCGCTTTCGTACCGACTGGTATCGTACGTGTCTGACCTCTGGTTACTCATCTCAGTTAGTAATCTCGGGGTCAAGTTATGATAGACACGAGTTCACAGCCGGGGGAATGTTTGGTGAAACATTGGTCTTGCAGGAAATGCAGTCAGTGCGATAGAATTACCGCTTGTTTGTACAAAGTTGTCACTTATATATAGTGTGTTGTAATATTAAGGGTTAATCGTAGTTAGGTAAATTTACGTAGCAACAATCTATATTACATTTATGATTTATATCATAAGTAAATATACCTAATTAAATTCATATAAAAGCAAGTCGTGTGTTATCTAACTGATCGTTTGTGTTATTACTTATTACAACTTGTTAAATGTTTGATTACGTAACGTTCTTATTGAATACAGTAATAATTGATCCTAACATGATAGCTAGAAGTAACAATTACACAATTCCTTTCCTGCTTTTATTCCCATCTTTATCTACTGCAAATTAGGTGAAAATATGATTTTTGAATTCCTAGACTAATACTTGTGCAGATTTTTTCCTAAATTCTTATGTAATACCTATATTAATTAGACAATTTTATTTGAAATTATATAAAAAGAGTAATCAAAGAAGGTACTTCTTAAAATGAATAATAAGATACATATCTCTAATGAACCGCTTTATAAAGATCTTATAGAGGGTTAAAGTGAGTTACCGCGTTTCACGGCTGACTCGGCCACATCGATTGTATGCATCGCAGCTCATAGCCACCTCTTGATGAATAATTCGCGACCCTCACAGCAGTCACAGCCGCCTATTAATAATAAACGCTTTCAATCAGTCTCCTCGTGCGCCAATTCAATATTTATAAAGGTTATTTACCACTGCATTTCTTCTCTGATTATTTTATTTGTTGGACTCATTATTTGCTCTTTATGTTTTTCATTCATATTATGTTGTGATTATCTGAGCATTTAGAACTAGATTTGTGGATGAAACGACTGAACGGATACAAAACGCACAGACTAATCCGCTTAAGATAAAAACGTATATTTTTATCTTATCTGTGTGTTTTGCATTTATGAGGTTTTAAGAGAAAATGTACACGTAAATGGTTAAAGTTATCATGGCAAGTATTCTTATTAAACTGAAATTAGAATAGAATTTAAGGAGACAGTTTAGCCACTTGAATAAGTCGAAGTTTGTATGAACTGACAGCTATTCTATTCCCTAACTCATCGCGGTCTAATAGTAGTGGGTACTAATAAGCATTTTTTCAAAATCAAAT
The DNA here is from genome assembly GCA_945867215.1 of Epinotia demarniana. Lineage (NCBI taxonomy): Eukaryota > Metazoa > Arthropoda > Insecta > Lepidoptera > Tortricidae > Epinotia > Epinotia demarniana. The sequence goes on along the minus strand of OX244273.1, from coordinate 811,587 downwards.
TCACTTAAATTCTAGTTAAGTGTGTTGAGATAATCGCTGTATCGTTAATGTAAAGTTTGATTATGCGAAAGACGTGAGCCGAGAGGAGGAAGCGGGATGAAGCCGGTCCGACGGCCATCTTAGCGTCGTTTAATAAAGCTCCGCGACAACTGCGCGCGCGCAGGGCTGCCTGGGCTACCCGGACTAGGGAGAAGCTGGCAACATTCATGGACTAATTGTGTTCGATTTGTTGGTGATGTTGCCATTGCCAGTAATGTAAAAGATATAATCGGTTGAACATTTTAGTCCTATACATTAAATCATTTCCATCTTTTCTCGTAGAGTATATCAAAATGTCTGTCAATTTAGGTCACCTTGACAGGACTTCCCACGAGGCAGCTTGACCCAACATTTCAGTCCAATTCCGTTAGTACTCGTTAGCATAATTAAAATATGAATTTAAATACCTAAGTGTGGTATTCCACTTGTCCAAGATGTTTGTCCAATGTGCATTGCGTCCCAATCAGAGCGACGCAAATACACATGGGACAAAGACATTGGGCAAGTGTAATTTGTCTCAGGGTGGCCTGAGACAAATTGAAACGGATGTTTAGCATTTCAGATGTTCTGTAGGTGGATACGTAAATACGTATACATATAATCACGACTATTTCCCGGAGGGTCAGGCAGAGATCACGGATTTCCACTTGCTACGATCTTGACAAACGTTTCTTGCTTCATTCACTTTCATTACACTCTGCATTCTCGTCGGTTTAGGGTACTCTTGACCTGACTTTTCTTCAGGATTTCTCCGATTTGGTCAGAAAAAGTTCGAAGAGGTCTTCCCCTTTCAACTGTACCATCAACTTGTCCCTCATACACTCTCTTTGTTAATATTCTTTCATCCATCCTCTCTACATGCCCATACCATCTTAGCATGCCCTTCTCAATTTTCTTCAATACATCTTCAGTCACTGCACATCTCTCTCTTATCATTATCACACTATTTCTTATTCTATCCCTCAGACTATTCATTATTCACGAATTCACCGCCCTAGGTACGTAATGTACTATTATATATTGTTGACTTTGCGCAGTAATCGTATTTCACATTTATATTATAGAAACCCAGTTTACGGCAGCCCGCTTAAAATAACATAACCGTGTGTAAATACCATAGATAACCTCCTATAGATAGAGCCTATAGGGCGACGTGCGGTCACCACGCATATATGTTCTAGCACTGATAACCCCCCGCTGCCCCGCGCTATATTGTCAGTTGCGACCAGGTACGCGATCTATACGTGCGTCAAATAACCAACAAATTAAAATTGTTTATGCGCTGCAAAAATGAGTTATTGCTGTGTGAAGTGGTGTGGGAAAAACTCCCGAACGTCTAATTTTACAACCGATGAAATAACATTTCACAGGTAAGTTAAATTTATCACATAAATGTAAATTTCATTCTGTCACGCGGAGTTCATTTTACACTGGTCTATAAGAAGTAGTGAAGTATGCATGTCCCTTTTCATCAAATGGAAATGGCAATATACTGTTCCTTTCTCACGAAAGCACGTGACACTCTAGTGATGGGCTAGTGAATGTTTTCGAATTTTACCGATTCAGATTCATTTAAGGAAACACGATTGTTTAATATGAAATTTCACTAAAATTATATGTATATCCATTGTCAAAATTATTTTGTTAGAAATCATAGATAATGTATACGATGTACTAAAGAGGTTTAAACTGCACCAAGAAGGCAGCAACCATCTTACAAGCTATGAGGTAGAGGGAGACGTAGTAAATTACTATCTCGCGCTATTTTATAGCTTCCATAGACTTCTTCTCTGGAAGCTATAAAATAGAGCGAACTTCCTAATAAACGGAATATATAATTGTAGTACACACAGCACGTCTATCATGCGGCTGCGACATACTCCCGATTTTTCTCGCACCTCTTGTTCTAAGTGTTCTAGTAAGAAAGAGACGGATAGTGCGTGAAAATTCGAGAAAGCTCGCCGTCGCATGATAGCCGTGCTGGAATTTCTTTGTTGGTTTAAGTAGTTTTATTTTATTTATTGGGTAATTTAGAGTATTGTAGAATAATGCGAGTATGTAGTGTCGAAGTTTAGCTATTGCTAAAAAAGTAGAATGAATTAGAATTTAATAATGAATACATATTTTTTTTTAAATAAATAAATATAAGGGGACAATCTTACACAATATCGACCTAGTCCCATAGTAAGCTCAGTAAGGCTTGTGTTATGCGTACTAGACGACGATATATATAATAGATATAAATACTTCAATACATAGAAAATATCCATGACTCAGAAACAAATATTCGTGCTCATCACACAAATTTTTGCCCTTACCGGGATTCGAACCCAGGACCTCTTGCTTCGTAGGCAGGGTCACTACCAACTAGGCTAAAGCGGTCGTCAAACATTGGTAGAGAGCAATTAGGTTAGGACTAGTGTTACGAGATGGACCTCATGCTGGACTTCGACGACGTGTGAGGGATCTTGGAGGTGGTTCGAGAGCAATTAGTTTAGGACTAGTGTTACGAGGTGGACCTTATTCTGGACTTCGACGACGCGTGAGGGATCTTGGAGGTGGTTAGTGATGGAGTCATGGCATTTGGGTTTTTCGAATCGTCTTCGAGAGCAATTAGGTTAGGACTAGTGTTACGAGATGGACTTCATGCTGGACTTCGACGACGTGTGAGGGATCTTGGAGGTGGTTAGTAATGGAGCCATGGCATTTGGGTTTTTTCTAATAGTGATGAGGATTCACATCATCACATAATACCAACCAAATAATTTTATCACATTGAATATATATATGTTCTTTTTTATGACATCGTTTTTATTTGTCTTCCTTTTCAAGCTATACCAATCTCAAAATATCATACATCAGCCTAGCTAGCACATTCGCACTCGTCCTTTCCTAGTAAGTATATAAATACAAACGGAACGAAGGCTTCTTGTCCTGTATAAACACGATAATGCAGTAAATGTTGTAAAATACCTAGAAATAATTATTCTATATGACTAAACTCGATATGATTAACATACTTTTTTATGTTATTGGTGATCTAAGTAATCGACGAACGAAACATGATAATAATGTAAAAGTGACAGCCGTTCAAAAATTTTAACCTTGGCAACAGGAACCTACGCCGTGTAAAATATTCTACTTACAATTATTTGCGGCACCGCTAAAAACCGTTAACGACCAACGCACCCCATCACTACGCTTCGGGCGCCATGACGTGACAAAGCGCGCTATTTTCGAAACAGCCAATCGCATCGCCGTTACCGACCTCCCCGCAACCCGTACTTACCGCCAACTGTGGTGACCTTTGCATAGAACTAAATCGCTTATAGGCTCTACTATAGGAGGTTATCTGTGGTAAATACACATTCCACAAAAGTAGTTGTAAAGGTTTATTACTATTTCGGAGCCCGCGGGTGCTCCGCTGCGATAGGGTCTCAGCCCTAGCTCCCGATCGGGTAATGCAAAACGAGCCTCGGGAATAAATCGTTTACATGGTTGTCGGCGTAAACTGGTCCCGCTGGGCGCGCGGATGTAAGAAGCGCGCTGAGTGACGCTTGCGCTGCGCCCGCGCCGGCTCCGTGCCCGTGCCTAATCAACGAGACGCCATCGCTACGCTCGTTTATCGCACAATGCTTCTTGTTATCCCTTGTCCATTTATACTCAATTATGTTACACTTTGTGCTGGTTTTCTTCGCCTGTCTACAATTTTGTTTATAAAATCAGAGGTGCACGGTGCCATGAGCAACGACCCATAACCGCCTGGGCGACTTAAACCAAATTGATAAAATTACACATGTAGGTCCCGTTTTTTTCTCTCTCATGTAAGATAAATTGAGATGTAGTCAGTTGAAGACGAGTAGTAGATGGTAGATAACATGCCGCATCTGACGCGACTGCGGGTGCAGGGCACGGTGTTAGAGCGCATTTATGCGGGTGTAGGCTGTATCGGCAGTGGCGGGCTTATCTCGCCATTAGAGTTATTACGGCCCGGTATCTCGCGCATCGCATCGCTTCGATTGTTTCTGAACGCTACGGAGCGAGCGGCCGCGGCCGTCCCGCGCGCCCACCTCCGTAATTGACCACTGTTTACTTCCACAAAGACCTCTTATTTTATAAACTACCTATTTTGCGGTTATCTTATTTAACATTTATAAACCGAGCACGAACAGATGAGGAAATATTTAGCGATACGCATTAATGTGTTGATAATGTGTGCTATTTTCGTTGAAATAATTCGGTTAAATGTTTATGCGCGTGTTTAATCGCGCGGTATGTCTGTAATAATGCTTACTGTTGGTCTCACGAGCCAGCGTTCGATTTTACGAGGTATTTATTACAACATTAACGATTGAGCAATTCGATATTTATAGTAACGGCAGCTGCATTCGTCGGTTTTCGCAGTTCCCAATTATTGAGTGCGCTTTATTGGCTCCTTTAATTTATCAGCATCAAACGCCGTTGAAGGAGAGTTACAATTAAGACAGCGCTTGAGTAAAATGGAATGCGCGAAGTAATTGTATACTCGCAATGAAGTAAAAGCTCTCGCTCAGATACACAGATTACAGAGAAAAGCAGATAGGCCCTAATAAATTGAACGTTTTCAATACATCCGATCTCTTCTCACTTACGTACTGAACGCCGAGTAAGAAAGGGATAGAACCATTTTATCTGACAGGTCTTCAGACGTCATTGTCTCCGCTTTCTCGCTCGCACGATGTAATTCGCTCTCTCGCTCGCTCGAGATTTAGTGCACAGAAAGATATTTTCTTACAAGTTATCGATATCGATATTAACTGTTAATAAATTCGTAATATGCGATACTCGTAAGTAAATTGTATCTCTATCCATACTATGCCAAAATTAATATGGTACTTACCAAATAGAAAACAAAAACCATTACACGACTACGAATATAATAAACTGCATTCATGTTTCATACGAGTTACTTTTTAAGTCTCACTATTTTGTGGATCTTTAGTGGAACACATTTATTTTTAACCGACTTCTGAAACTTATCAATTCCGCTGGCTCTTTATTTTTTTATGTATGTTCCTCGATTAATCTTAGACGCCTGGACCGATAAGAATGGTGTTTTGTTAGAAAAGGTGGTCCTAGGCAGGTCAGGATCTGAAGATGCGATCCTGGAGAAAACCAGGGCAATCTTCAAATCTTATTTTGAAACGATTTGTGTACTTTGAAATCGTGCATTTGCTTTCAGAAAGCAGTTCATGCGGTAATATGGAATGTGGCTTCGTGAAGTATTGATTTTAAGTCGATTAAAACTTTGTTATTAAAGTAAGCTAACACAAAATAACAACGCAATTATATTCCTGAAAATATCTCATTTTAATAAGAAAGTTACATCTAATGCTTTAAATAATAAATATCCAATTATATAGAACTTTTTGCAATCAGTAAACTTGCATCACCTGAAGAGGCAATGCAGATGTCTTAGGTATTGTATCTGGTAGCCTTTTATTACTGCTCAGCATCATTTTGTTGTAGTTGCCTTCTAATTGTTGATCCTGGTGAGATCCCTGCTTTAAATACAGTAAAGAAATAGTTATTTACGATACAAGTGCCGAAAATAGGAAATTCGCAACGAGTGGTGATAAATTAAAACACGACCGAAGGGAGTGTTTTAAATCGACACGAGTTGCGAATTACCTATTCGCACGTGTATCGTACAACGTTTTACTGTACATATGGCTCTTTAAAGTTTCGACATATGCACGAAAAGTGCTCTTTTCCGCACTAGTGCGGGAAAGTAGCACCATATGTACTGTAAACATTATTATACAATCTCTATCAGTTGAGCTGCTTAAGTATGAACAGGTAAACAACAAACCGACACAGAGTTACTTTCGCATGTATAATATATATTATAGTAGTTATGGATATATAAAGAAAACCAATGTACTAATACAAATTCGTTGCATATACAAAACTTAAATGAAACGAACTCATCTGGAGGGACCTCAGAAATGTCAAGTAATAAAATAAATAAAACTCACTATACCAACTTACCTCAAGCGGCCTCAGAAAAATTGTAGGTATCGCATCCGGCAGCAAGTGTTTTATGTTTTTAATAATAACGAAACAGTTAGTTTCGAAATGTTTCGAACATATTCTATGGTGTTTTTTCGGCGTCCAATTATTGCGCCCTACTGCGTCAATCCATTTTTTTCGAAGGTTATTATTTACCGGAAACCTGAAGTTAACAGTTAAGTTAAGACATTTAACATTAAAATATTTTGTCTAAACGCCTACATGAATAATTCATGTCGACGAAATATCGATATATACATGGTAACAACACTACCCATGTTTACGACAATTGTATTTTTACTAATAATCCCAAAAATATCAAGTTTGATCCATGTAAAAAGTACTTATCCGATAGTATCAAGCATCTGCTGTAATCCCAGACCATTATATTGCGTAATGTACATGAAATATTTGAAAAACAACCAAATGATTCTTACCGATGAAATCCGATTGTTTCTCCGGTCTTTTTTAACAATCTAGCGTAACTTCGGCAGTACGGAACTGCACAAGCCATTGTGCCACTTCATACAACTTAAATCATTAACTTATTACAGAAATATTTAGTTTTTCAACACAATATTCTTGAAATAACCAACTTTCCTCAAGATTCACAAGAGATTTGACGTTGATTTGACTTTGACAGATTGTTTAGCATTTAACACCGTGGTTAACAGTTTTTGGAGACAAGTCGCCAATAGACTCAAAATACCATACTATTCGTCTCATTCTAACTCACATCAGCTGACCATAAGCAGTGACAGAGACAACTATATGAAACATTGTCTTGCTTTATACTGCGCGTCTGTATTCTTATTAGTCTGTGGTGGGAGGTAATCATCCGATTGTATCTGAGCACAGACTAATAAGAATACAGACGCGCAGTATAAAGCAAGACAATGTTTCATATAGTTGTCTCTGTCACTGCTTATGGTCAGCTGATGTGAGTTAGAATGAGACGAATAGTATGGTATTTTGAGTCTATTGGCGACTTGTCTCCAAAAACTGTTAACCACGGTGTTAAATGCTAAACAATCTGTCAAAGTCAAATCAACGTCAAATCTCTTGTGAATCTTGAGGAAAGTTGGTTATTTCAAGAATATTGTGTTGAAAAACTAAATATTTCTGTAATAAGTTAATGATTTAAGTTGTATGAAGTGGCACAATGGCTTGTGCAGTTCCGTACTGCCGAAGTTACGCTAGATTGTTAAAAAAGACCGGAGAAACAATCGGATTTCATCGGTAAGAATCATTTGGTTGTTTTTCAAATATTTCATGTACATTACGCAATATAATGGTCTGGGATTACAGCAGATGCTTGATACTATCGGATAAGTACTTTTTACATGGATCAAACTTGATATTTTTGGGATTATTAGTAAAAATACAATTGTCGTAAACATGGGTAGTGTTGTTACCATGTATATATCGATATTTCGTCGACATGAATTATTCATGTAGGCGTTTAGACAAAATATTTTAATGTTAAATGTCTTAACTTAACTGTTAACTTCAGGTTTCCGGTAAATAATAACCTTCGAAAAAAATGGATTGACGCAGTAGGGCGCAATAATTGGACGCCGAAAAAACACCATAGAATATGTTCGAAACATTTCGAAACTAACTGTTTCGTTATTATTAAAAACATAAAACACTTGCTGCCGGATGCGATACCTACAATTTTTCTGAGGCCGCTTGAGGTAAGTTGGTATAGTGAGTTTTATTTATTTTATTACTTGACATTTCTGAGGTCCCTCCAGATGAGTTCGTTTCATTTAAGTTTTGTATATGCAACGAATTTGTATTAGTACATTGGTTTTCTTTATATATCCATAACTACTATAATATATATTATACATGCGAAAGTAACTCTGTGTCGGTTTGTTGTTTACCTGTTCATACTTAAGCAGCTCAACTGATAGAGATTGTATAATAATGTTTACAGTACATATGGTGCTACTTTCCCGCACTAGTGCGGAAAAGAGCACTTTTCGTGCATATGTCGAAACTTTAAAGAGCCATATGTACAGTAAAACGTTGTACGATACACGTGCGAATAGGTAATTCGCAACTCGTGTCGATTTAAAACACTCCCTTCGGTCGTGTTTTAATTTATCACCACTCGTTGCGAATTTCCTATTTTCGGCACTTGTATCGTAAATAACTATTTCTTTACTGTATTTAAAGCAGGGATCTCACCAGGATCAACAATTAGAAGGCAACTACAACAAAATGATGCTGAGCAGTAATAAAAGGCTACCAGATACAATACCTAAGACATCTGCATTGCCTCTTCAGGTGATGCAAGTTTACTGATTGCAAAAAGTTCTATATAATTGGATATTTATTATTTAAAGCATTAGATGTAACTTTCTTATTAAAATGAGATATTTTCAGGAATATAATTGCGTTGTTATTTTGTGTTAGCTTACTTTAATAACAAAGTTTTAATCGACTTAAAATCAATACTTCACGAAGCCACATTCCATATTACCGCATGAACTGCTTTCTGAAAGCAAATGCACGATTTCAAAGTACACAAATCGTTTCAAAATAAGATTTGAAGATTGCCCTGGTTTTCTCCAGGATCGCATCTTCAGATCCTGACCTGCCTAGGACCACCTTTTCTAACAAAACACCATTCTTATCGGTCCAGGCGTCTAAGATTAATCGAGGAACATACATAAAAAAATAAAGAGCCAGCGGAATTGATAAGTTTCAGAAGTCGGTTAAAAATAAATGTGTTCCACTAAAGATCCACAAAATAGTGAGACTTAAAAAGTAACTCGTATGAAACATGAATGCAGTTTATTATATTCGTAGTCGTGTAATGGTTTTTGTTTTCTATTTGGTAAGTACCATATTAATTTTGGCATAGTATGGATAGAGATACAATTTACTTACGAGTATCGCATATTACGAATTTATTAACACTTAATATCGATATCGATAACTTGTAAGAAAATATCTTTCTGTGCACTAAATCTCGAGCGAGCGAGAGAGCGAATTACATCGTGCGAGCGAGAAAGCGGAGACAATGACGTCTGAAGACCTGTCAGATAACATGGTTCTATCCCTTTCTTACTCGGCGTTCAGTACGTAAGTGAGAAGAGATCGGATGTATTGAAAACGTTCAATTTATTAGGGCCTATCTGCTTTTCTCTGTAATCTGTGCCTCCCACGCGTGCCTCGTCAACTCGTTCCTGTCTCGTCTTTTATCATTAAGGATATAATTATTTCCATTCTGGAAACATGTCTTTGGGAATTACATGCTCAGCTTCTATACGATAATCTCGTGAACGGGTTTGAAAAGTAATTACATAAAAAAATATCTACCTCATTAGCACTTACCGAGGTTGCTGATTCATGGAGTAACTGTTCGAGAAAGATTAGCTATGTGAAGTTGTGTTAAGATGTGCGTCGTGATAATGATCTGTAATTGAAAGAGGAGAATGTGCTCTTGATTGGGTCCACAGTGGACCAACGTGGTTGTCCTTGGAGTCCCATCGCCGCACTCAATTAGCGGGAGCGGTGATCGGAACAACGCCGCATCCGTGTGGCTGACGCGTGGGAATAATAGGAATGCCTTAACAACGTCCCCTCCCATTATATACACCCCGCGAGCAAGATGCAACGCAAATATCCCGCCTATGCAATGCACATCTCACTCCGAACCAACTTCTATAGGTACGCTTATTAGTTTGATAACTTCAGGCAAAGTTCTGTTAGATGTAGGTCACTTGCTGCTCGGTATTCAGATCTGTATTTTATTTACAGATTTTAGGATTCCTGCCAATTTTTAGTGAATTCAAAATAGATCGCTGTAAATTCTATTATCACTGAACCGTGAGTTATCATTGCCAAACTTTATGAAGTACTCGGTACAACAATAATACTCATATTATGTTCGTTATGTTAATAAGAATGGTTTGAGTGTGCGGCGTAGACGCCGTGAGTGGGGCGCGGGTGTCACGCTCAGTTGGGGCAGGTCGGCATGCGCCCGGCTGCGCCCGGTGCATGGTGTAACTTTATGATCGCTCGCTTCTGCAGCCCACTATTGTTCTAATAGGCCGCTCGCGTCCCGCACTAACACCCATCTCGTTATTCGACTTGAGGTCACGCGCTCAACTTGATCTTGCTGATTCTCTACGCTTTTATGGCAATGCGTGGACTATTATTTTCAAACAAATATTATATTTCTCGATTGCTGCGAGCGATTTTTGAAATCGGATCGCTTAGCCGTCATATAGCAGCGTCTGTTTTCGATGACTAGCTATAGAATCGGGCAAAGAATGCTGACTACGAGTATTAACTTGAGTGAATATTTAATCAATTGGGAAGCCACATGCGAACTTTTACCGACGAGTCGGCTTGTTTAGTCGGTATGGAAGAGTCTTGTTAACGCGATGCTTTTTGAGATGTGAACGTTAATCGTGCGGAGGCTATCGCGGTCAATTAATCTTGCACTCCTCCGTGACTTTTGACGCGGCCGCCCGATTCCGTGTTGCAGTGACGAGGCCCGCAATATTTTACACATGATTAGAGCGGCTCTGGCCTGTATGGGTAAGCAAATTGCGCCGACGCGACGCGCAGTCACGATCTCAACCTCGCGGGAACCCGGGAGAGTTTCTAGAGAATTCCGACGTTAATGCTACACTCGTGGTGCAAGCTGAAACAGCTTAGAAGCGCTAAACAGACTAACATTCTTAAGCCTTTTTGTCACAATACTAAAGTGCACAGATATTAATGGCAGCGCCGCCGCTGGAGTACCGTTCCGTTCTGAAATAGATACGATTCATAATCAAAGCGAGATTATCCTATCTCGGTTTGTTACATTTATTGACTTTCTAATTGAATTACAATGTAGTGCTGCTCTTAACTTCATTTTATAGGAGAACATAAAGCTGGATGCGTGTCTTTCTCAAGGTAATTAGTAATTCTGTTCGGGAGTTAATGTAAATGCAGTTATCACGCCGTTGGTTATTCAAATTAGTCCGTTTCTGAGGCGATAGTATCTTGCAAGCGTAACGGATAAGGGAGCCCGCGCCGCGCCGGGGCTGCCGTCCGCGTCCGCCCGCGGCCCTGAGCCAGCTCCGCGCACTTCCTACTGCTTACTATCTTTTTGAAATATTTATTGGGCATATCTGTGGACCGAGGTAAATACCCACCACGGAGCCAGGGCATGTTTACACATTGATTAGTGCAAGTCTATTAAAAAAGCTACTCGCAAAACTAAGACATGTTCTTTAAACTTTAAAGCGTAAATAACTAAATAGGCCATCAGGCCCATCAGGTACCGGTTGAGCTTGTGGAGAACAGTCAACAAAAGTAGGTAACTCTTAGAAGACGTACCTAATTGTCACAGGTTTTGTTTTACTAGATTCCTTGCACATCACCACAATTTATAGACGACCTCGCTTCTGCCCGCGACTCCGCGTGGAACTCGTTTATATCGTAGCTCCATACAAACTTTCACCCCCCCAAGTCATTCCATTGGGGGATGATTTCCGTGGTAAAAAACAATCTTATGTCCTTCCCAGGGCTCAAACGATACCTGTACGAAATTTCATCTCAATCGGTTTAGCCGTTTAAGCGTGAAAAGGTAACAGACAGACAGACGCATTTATAATATTAGTATGGATGAATATGAGTGAATTGATTAACCGTTGTGTGCGATTATCCGGCCCCTTCGCATCTAAACGCTCGGCTCTAAGCCATAAAATATCACTGAATCATCGTTTCTACACAGAAAGCAATCCAAGTGCAATTCGAATTTCCTCTACAAGTAATCTGCATTCCTTGGGTCTAGCTATAGAAATATACGACTAGCATTAACATAAAAGAGAAAGAACATAAACCGAGGAGCTGCTAAACGCGGAGTGTTAATTAAGCCTTATTGACGTACAGACAAAGCTGGTAAACAAAGGCGCTTGTATTACACGCGAGTTAAGATATAATACACGTTATTTTTCGTCCGCTCGCCACCCTAAACGCTCCTTAATTAAGTATAGGATGTTATCCGCCGAAACAAAAGAGTCTTAAACATGTTCGATCTTCATATGTCTTAGTGCGTTTCTCGTTTGGGCGGCAGCCGCTGATTGTGATCACAGGTATGGTAATGGTGCCTAATTCGGAGTAAGGGAGGAGTGGCGCAGCAAGCCGCGTGGAACGGGCTTCACCCTCCGCCGGACACCCGGCAACATTCAATTCCGAACGAAACTTGGAACTGTCGATTTACGACTCCATTGTGAAGAATCACTAACAATCCGTCTGACGCGCTGTCATGATTTGAACTTGATAGGCTTAGGTCAACGTGTATTAGTAATTCATTAACATTTTAAAACAAACGAATTCTCGGATAAACTTTGCACTGCGAATTGATATACTCGTACTTAATGAAGTTTACTGGGAGTACTTACCTACTTATTAACCTTAATCATACACAGATTTAGGTTCGCGTCTTTCCTTTGGACATTATCAAAGTTAAGGGCTACGAAGGCTACCTAACTTTTGTTTGGACTCTTAATCCGCATAAACGGCGTCTCCTCTTCTATATTACTATTCGATAAAATCATTATTTATGTGCACGTGAGCTCTTAATTATTGACCACAGGAGAGACGAATTTTGTTTTTGTTTTGTGTATGACTCACCTACACCATATTTATTTGGCAGCTTAGAGATGATGGCTATGTAACATAGTAGTTATAGTACGGGGGCAGAAAACTGTAAATCTTGCATCCGAATGGAATGTTCCAGAAAATCTATCTAATACCTGGGTCTTTTCCATAGCTGCGCTGCTTGATGTGGCTGATCTAAGATGAATTGCCAAACTCTAGTTTATTGCAAAATTATACTTATTTTTCTTAAACCCGTCAGTGCAAGTTTAAAAATAAAAAATGAATATAACGACATATAGATCTATATTTCTCACTGATGACTGCCGTTTAGGTAAAACTAAAGTCGTACGCTTGTATTTATATCTTTGAAAGAACCAACCAAGTACGGCTGGTTGCTCGGTTAAGTGGCGGCATGCTCTATACATATATACCTATTCGTTATGACTTATGACTAAAAAACGGGATGCCTATTCCTAAAACATCAGTTAGTCACATCTTGATAGGTGTCCTTCGCATGAAGTCCTTTAGACGTATTTTCCTGTTGATCTCATTGATATGGATCGCATTTAAAACGTTGCTAAAGATGATGAATATCGTAAACAGTGTCTTGGTTTTGTTTCGGCACCTGTGTCCACAACGCAGCGCAGACGTGACAAAGAGTGACATCACGTCTCATAAGTGTCGCCGGATACGAATGATTTCGTCTTCATAAATTATATTTTTTACCATATTTTGTTCAAGTGCTTTGCTATATCGATATGTATACATAGCTGGTTGAGGTCATAGCTTAGCGTTGCTCGCGCTCCACCGTCGGTCCTCGAGGTTTTTAGTTTCCGGACCTAATATGTGTAGTTACGTTAACTAACTCGGCCCTTGTTGTTTGGAAGGAAAGTTCCCGGTTGTTATCTACAACACCAGAAAAGATTTGGCAGTTGAATGGAATGGCTTATCAAAGTGTAGATGACCGCTTTAGCCTAGTTGGTAGGCGCCACGTACTGGAAGGCGCGGCGTGGGTAGGCCCCCGACAAGGTGGACTGATGACCTGGTAAAGATTGCGGGAGTCCGCTGGATCCGGGTGGCGCAGGACCGGTCACTTTGGCACTCTTTGGGGGAGGCCTATGTCCAGCGGTGTACTTCTTCCGGCTGATATGATGACATACCGCATATGAAATTAATGTATTTTGGCATGGTCATGAGATCAAATTGAGAGATTCAGCTCCCTATTTGCCACACATTTATTACGGATCAGAATAATATTCCCGAAACAAACAAGAGATTATCAACCCGATACAATGTCATTTGGGTGCTATTAGCAACATCCTTTAACATAAAGTTCAATCTCTTATCTCTATCCAATAAAAACTTAATTTATTGAGCCGAGCGCGGACAAATAAAGCTAATTTAATAAAAAACTGCAGCCTTTTTATTGGTTATTTGGAGTGAGCTAAAAAAGGATCATCCTCAATTGATTTGAACGCGGTAGCAGGGGCCCCGAGCGGTGCTATTCACACTTGTTTGTCATCGCCTTACCGGTCGCCCCTAGAATATTTTGACACGTATATTCTTAGTAACAACTCGTAATCGGAGGTCTGACTTACACTGGTCTTCCTGAGGCGAGGTGAGTCTTCGTGTATGACAGCCCAGCGGTCTAATCATCGCGCCGGGCCCGATTAACTCATAACCCGCACGCCGAACCACAGCGCCTCACACATCGCCAAAATAAGTGTTAATTGAATGCTTTTATAAAAAATACAATGACTTCATATAGGTTCTTTGAAGTGACTTATTAAAGTTGTGATTGGTATGATCAATTATATTGTAATATAAAAAGGGGATAGATACGAGGGTTGTTTGATACTATACTACCCGTTTATGAAAAAAAAATCAGTCGTTTTTGTAAATACATTTATTTTTCTACGTAGTCTCCTTTTAACTCTTTACATTTATTCCATCTATACTCAAGCTTCAATAAACCATCTAAAAAGTATGATAACGGAAAGTCATTAAAATAGGCCTCTGTGGCGGCAATGACTTCGTCATTTGATCTAAATCGCTTAAAACCGAGCCATTTTTTCAGGTTGGGAAACAAAAAGAAATCGCATGGGGCCAAATCTGGAGAATACGGGGGGTGAGGCAATAGTTCGTATCGTAATTGTTTAATTTTGGCCATCACGACTCTGGACGAATGAGCTGGGGCGTTATCGTGATGAAACAGTACTTTTTTCTTCTTTAAATGGGGTCGTTTTTCCTTCAACACAGCTTCAAATTCATCCAATAAATTGGCATAGTACTGCCCTGTTATCGTTCTTCCCTTTTCTAAGTATAGTCAATATGTATAATACCCGGCGAATCCCAGAAAACGGTGGCCATGACCTTTCCAGCCGATGGGACGGTTTTTGCTTTCTTTGGAGCAGGTTCACCCGGTAAAATCCACTGCTTTGACTGCTCTTTCATTTCCGGGGTATAGTGGTGAACCCACGTTTCGTCTACGGTCACAAAACGACGCAGAAACTCCTTCGGGTTACGTTTGAACACTGCTAAACACTGCTCCGAAGTAGTCAGTCGGTTCAGTTTTTGCTCCTCCGTGAGTAAAGGCGGTACCCACCTCGCCGATACCATCTTCATACCCAATTTTTCTTCTAATATGTTTTGTACTCGCTCAATTGAAACGTTACAACATCAACGATTTCTCGAAGTTTAATTCGGCGGTCGGCTAGAACGATATTTTAATTTTTTTTAACCATATCGTCTGTAGTCACCTCAATTGGGCGGCCTGGGCGATCCTCGTCAAAGACGGTTGTTCTCCCTCGCTTAAACTCGTTGTACCAGTATCTAACGGTTGTCATAGAAGGAGCATATGGGGGCGCTTTGTTTCACCTATTTTTTTAAGTTCTATTATTGGAAGTCCGAAAATGTTCGTCATAAAATTTTACGCCATAATAATTCAGTCCTTATAATTCTTGATCCTAACGATCGTAAGTCATAACCATTCGAAGTCATAATGACAGTAATCATAAGTTTCACAGGTCCTAATTTTTATTTTCCTCGACTCTACATATCGACTCTACTGTGAGCGACGTCCGCTCTCGGCGGCGTCGGCCGGGCGAGTGAGCGCGCGCGCTACCGGCCGCGACAATGCTCGCCCCTCACAGTCACCTAAGAGTGACCTAGTGCCGAGACACAAGTCGGCGACGGACGAGCTCCGCCCCTATGTGCTCGGACAGTGCGTCGACCACGCTCCGTGACACAAGTCGGCGACGGACGAGCTCCGCCCCTATGTGTACGGACAGCGCGTACTACCACTCGGCGCCCGAATGGTGTGTTTGGGCTTCGCCCGTGTCCTCAGACACTTTGGGTAAACGATGTTACCAAAATAAAAGAAAGAATAACGAGAAATAGACTTTTTATTTACTTTTCCCTAACTGCCCTATCACTGCCCTAAGTGACTTGATTACAAGTCCCTAACTTCCTATTACTTTGTAGTTTTCTTCTTCTTCTTGTTGTGACTTCCAGGAGGCTCCGATTGACACTGATTTGCTCCGGGCCGTACCTGCTATTTATACCTGCTAGTGGGCGAGCAAGACGTGCTGAGTGAGACAATAAAGGTTACGCCCACTTTGACTTGACTAATTTACATTGCAAGATGTTATTGGGATGTTATACATATTAATGGGCGGAAGACTAAGCTGATTTACAAAGTTCTAATATGGCTTGAGATCTTATAAGTACAGTAGGGTTCGTAAATATTTTCTTATCTGAATAATCGTACATGGAAATCGGGCAAACCGTAATTCGGTCCCTTTCTTAACACTTATTCATCATTTGCGCTTAACCTACTGAGTTTACTTATTTGTAAGTTTAAACATTTAATAGAACTTTTAATAAGCTTTCTAACAATATATAAATCATTCTGATACGATGAGCCGTTGTAAAGGTATAAACGTAAACATATTAATTGCAAAGTGAAAATGCGCCGTACTAAATTCTAATTCAGGCTCGGTGGCCGCGGCTCTCGTTACGGTCATGTTGGCGCGATACACCCCTCCCCTCCATGGCGGCCAGTCTGCGCTGCGCTCGCGCATAGGCAACATCTCCTCTCTCTTTCTAATACAATTTGTACTGGGATTTTACTTTAATGTTTACAATATCAAATGAATGCTATGAGAGGGTGTTTTATATAAATAATTACTATGGGGATTCTAACTACTGGGTTCTTTATTTACTCTAAACAATCTAAGTCTTTATAAATAATCACATATTTATCTTACGTATAATTTCCGTATGACGCGATGCGTAGCTCTGCCGTCGCGTGTTGATGTTGTCGTCCATATCTACATTGACTCTACATCGACTCTACATATAGACTTTACACCGACTCTACATCGACTCTACATATTGACTCTACATCGACTCTACATTAACTCTACATCGACTCTACATATAGACTCTACATAGACTCTACATTGACTCTACATATTCGCTCTACATCGACTCTACAGACTCTAGCCGCCTGTCTGTGCGGACGTAGCCTAAAGCAGGTCCGTGTAGGTACGACGATGAGCGAAGCGAGGAGAAGTGTTAGTTGTACTGCAACCCTACGCGCGCGAGCCGAGCGAGCGAAGCGAGCGTGCCGCGGCAGCGGCCGGCGAAGCGCCAGAACCGATTTTTTTTTCAATTTACTTTTTTTACGAAAGCTTTTATTCATTAGGAAAAACAAAATTAGGAGTTAAAGTATGTTCTTAGTTATGATATTAGGACTAACAAAATTATGATGTATGTCCGTTATGAAGAAAAATGTTATGATTAACAAAATTATGACTTCAAGCAAGTTCTTAATAATGAAATTAGGAAGAAAAATTTTAAGACAACTGATCATTATGACTTCCAATGATAGTGACAGAAATTTAGGAACAAAAAAGTTAGGACGAAAAAAAAATAGGACTAGCGAAGATTATGACTACAATACGTTAGTACAAAAAAAGTTAGGAACTAACTAACTAATTTTATGGCAGCCAATATGGACCCGGAGCATATTCATGGTAAACCGCCTGCATTCTTACTTTTATCTCATCACATGTTTTCTCTTCCAAAAACAAAAACCTAATTACAGACCGATACTGTTCTTTCTCCATTTTATCAATTTTACATACACGCTTCCACTGAATCGCTGTCAAATGAGAAAAAAAAAACAAAAGACTGCGGTTTTGTTTTAATTTTCCCGCTTTTGAAGAATGACTTAAAAAGGTGGTATACATATTTTCGGACAGTAATATTAGTACATTTAGAAAACGGCTACATATCAAACAGCCCTCGTACGTTGTCTGTATGAAATTCCGTGTTTAAAAATGGCCACCAAATCTGACAGCTGAGCCACTTTTAATACGTGTTCATTGACGACGCGAAACTGAGGCAAGGTCATACAATTGGCTGAGTTTAGTGTGCCACTTTTCGCAACCTATCTACCTCATTTTAACCCCCGACGAAAAAGGTGGGGTGTTTTAAGTTTAACGTGTCTGTCTGTGCATTTGTGGTATCATAGCTCCCAAACGGATGGACCGATTTGAATGCGATTTTTTTGTGTTATAGATAATTTTATCCCAAGTGTTCTTAGCCATGTTTCATCAAAATCTGTTCAGCCGTTTTTGAGATATTATATTATACTTTGAAATTAAAATGTCGGGGGGTTTTCAACTTTTCTAAGTTGTAGTTATTTTTATTTATATTAGGTACTTACATCATTGGGTATGCTAATAAAATACATTTACAAATATGATGTATTAACAATATCATCCTTTATGCGTTCCACTGCTGGACACAGGCCTCCTCTAATGATAAACTGATTTATAATTTGATGATGAGTTGTTGGTTTCGGCAATAGTTGCTAGTTACCGGCGGCCGGTTCACTTTGATACAGCATCACATGTTACGTGTTAATTGCTTTATTTTAACGTCGCCAATTAGAATAAATGTGTTGATGGACTTGAAATCAGTAGCAAGTGTGAATCGAATGATGGTGCGATACGCGCTTAGAATAGAAGGGCACTTCGCTGTGCATTCATTACGCGGTTGCTCGCTGACACGTCTCGTGATAGGAAGCGCCCATCTACATCGAACAACACTAGAGCCAGTAGATTGCTATACTTTCAATTAACAAGTAACGTCGCATCCGAGATACTAAAAACCACCTACCAACACCTATTTACTTATAGTAAATAGGTGCTTGGGATTATTCGAGTTGGCAGAGTTGCATCAAAGTAGTCCATTCAAAAAGCAACTCTACTGAATTTGAATCTCATATGTAGAAGATTTAAATTCCAGTGTCAGTTTTGTAAAAAGTCGGCACATCACATTAATTAACATCAACTATAGGTATAGGTACACGATAGTTCATAAACTATCCATGAAGCCATACGTAAATAAGCTTTATATTGAACGCATTATGGGCTATATTTAATTGACTCGACTTTAAAGATTGCGGTACAAGTACCAGTATTTTTGTGTAGGTCTTGTTTAATCGACTTTAATATTGTTACCATATTGAGGCGCAGACTGGGAACGACCTTCACGCTCGCTCACATGTGCCGCCCGCGCCGAGCATGCTCCAGCTCCACACTCATGCATGTCACTCAGATTGCCATGAACGACTATTCAATTACAACAATAGCCCTCATACTCTCAAGTGTTAGTTAAACAACCATGAGCTTAACTGCGATTATGTCATTTGTCCACGGAAACCAGCTTTGTCACTGCTATTTTTATTTATATTAGCTATTAATTGACATGACATGAATATTCAAATCGACGCGAAGATTTATTGATTTAAGCGGTATAATTTCGCGCCGTATTTTTTATTGGTTTAACGTTTACAAGAACTAGGCTAGGCAACTCCTGCCATAAAACTCCCACATTTCGTGTTCACGGTTTTAAATAACACAAAATTCGCGTTTAATGCTAGCAGATGGACGGGAAGATTTACAGCCGCTGTGATGTGGGCGCGACGTTGCAGGCTGTGTCTCGGAAATTATTACGACTTATATCGTCGTTGCCGAATTATTATCAACATTTATTGTTTACGGGTTTTATCTGGGCGTTAAATCGGATAATATGAATGCTCTTTGTTCTTTTCTGTGCCCTTGAAAGCGTAACTATGGGGTTAGTTGATAAGATACTTGAATAAGCAGATAACTCATTTTCTCATTTATAATATTTGCTAAGAATTTTGGTATTTATGGACTCGTACTCAACCTCATTTATTGATAAAATATAAAATGGTACATGTCAAAAATAATATGAATTATAATAGTTATCTATGTCAAATGAACTCGATATTCCAATTAGATCACTATATTTATAAATGCACATGTAAGCAATAAAATAAATAAATAAATAACAAAGTTTGAACTAAAGGCTAAAATTATTATTATTACAACGATTTACAACGGATTTGAATGCGTATGTATATGGGTAAGTTAATCAAGCGTTTTGTCCACGACAGTAAATAGGTTCTTTCCATCCTGGAAAAGTACTATAAAACTTAATACTTAACAACCCATGGCCATATCTCCGAGCCGCCATCTCGATGGCTTGTCGCATTTCCGTAAACGCGGACAATATGTCTTACCATATTTAAATGCATGTTATTTGGATATGTAATGGCAGGAAGGTACAAGCTCGGTGCGTGGTGCGTGGGCTACCGCCTGATTTATATACTTGCAGACGACTGGCCCGCAATTACTCGTGTTTACTTACCCGAGCTGAAGGTATGTCTGACATTATTAAATGTGGCCGACTCTTTTGAAAACTGTTATTGAAATTGGAATCTTCTACATTGGACGGGAGAGCTGCTTTTTGAATGGACCACTTTGATGCCATTCGCCCAATTCAAATAGTCTCAAGTGTACGTGACGATTATCTGTGCCTGTGTGCGTCGCGGAAGCTACTCCCAATGTGCTATTACCATTACGAAAGATTCAAATTTTGGATCGTTACGAAAGGTTGTTGCGACCTGACAGTTTTCAATTAGCTGCTTCTTTGTCGTCCACGACTACTGCCCTAGGTGATATGATATTACTTAATAACCTATATTTTGACATCTAGGAATTTATGTCATCCGCGTATGTGGTATATTATGTATTCCACTTGTCCAAGATCACTGTCCAATGTATTGCGTCTCACATTTTACTTAGAGTCTGAGTGAGTGACACGTAATGCACATTGAACGAAGATTACGTATGAGGGCTGCATATGTGGTAGCGTATACAATAAACAGTCGAAGTATTTAGTTGGCCCCGGCCGTATTTTATAGAATTAAACGTTGACAATGACAGAGCCCTCGGATCCTGTTGGAGTTATATTATTCAGCTGCTGATTTAACGAGCCGTGTGCCGATGCGTGGCAAGTTATGGAAACGTTCCCCAAAAGGTGCGGTGCGGTCACTCGTTTTGTACTTATTTTATTTTACACGTGGATTTTATTTTTTCTTGTATCCGTATTATGATGTACACTTTGATGTGTATTTGCATATTCTTTACCTCGAGACGGTCGAGGGGTCGCTTTGTTTAGTTACTTGATGATTCAATAAGTCGCCGCGGTACCATAATGATTCTAAATGTGCTCAAAATTGGGACGACTTTAATGTTTGTGTCTGCTTCAAATCTGTTGGAGTATTACAAAAAACGTGTAATAGACAATGAGTTTACATTCGAAAATATGGAGGTGGTTGAACTCATAGAGCATGAATAGTTTTTGTTCGTTTTTTGCTCCTTGTAAAAAGTACGCTAGCATTGAGAGTTGCGTAGGAGATGCCTCGTCTGCATTGAGTCCAGTAATCGCGATATAAATAAACCGACGAGCACTTACTTATCATACAGGTTTTAGAACTTATGCTGATACCTATCGACGGTTGAATATTCTAATGTTTTATATCATGTGTAATTTGAGGTATTTCGTACTATTTTCCAAAGACCAAACATATTAAGTATTGTACTCAGTTTTTACCGGGCCGTCGTCTCAATCTTTCGACCACCGTTACTGCGGTAGGTACTTCCAAAGAAAAAAAAATCGTATGTATAATTTGGATCTTAATTTGCCACCATTATTAATATTCATAACCATTAATAAGAAGTGAAGGATGAACTAACGATTTCAAAATTCCAAAGCAAACTTGGATTATCGCAGCGATATAATTTATAGATATAAGCGTCGATATGTATAATGAATATAAATGAGCGTTGGACAAAAACAAGATGTGTTTGCGGGGAGATAATAAGAGGCGTTCGACAGTTGCGTCTAGTCGGGTGTCCTTGAGTGCGGAGTGCGGAGCCTTGATGAGTACACTCAACCGCCGCCGCCGGGTAGCGGCCAGGGCTGCCGCCGCGGACACGAGGCCGCGCCCGCGCCCGCGCCCGCGCCCGCGCCCGCGCCCGCGCCCGCCGGCACTGTCCGGTCGTGACGTTGCTCTGCTCTACCATTGATAGTTTAGGTAACGACGACAAAATTAGCAATTAATTCAAAAGTATCACAAAATCACCAAACAAAACAACACAAAAGCAGATTTTTGTAAAAAAAAACGGATAATGTTGACGGCCTTATCCAATTACTAATTCATCGAAACTGCTGACGTGCTCAAACATTTGGATACCTTACCATGGCATAGTAAACCTACTGAATAAAATTTTTGCGCTAACCTATGCAACACTTATTTCAAGCTCTCTATATTTTCACACTATAAATCTAATCCGAACATACTCTATTTTTGTGGCCACTATACGCTTAGTTTTTATTTTAATTTCTCTATATTAAAATCGTACACGGGACAATTGAACGGTTCGTATCCCACTTCTGGAATCACATTATAAAAGTGAAATTGATTGGGGTACAGGTTCGGTTCAGTGGAAAACTCAAGTTATATTAAACGCACTGTGCCACTCACACGGCCACAAATCAAATTGTAATTATGTGGTGCCGAGCTTCTTCATTTTAATTGTACCTCACATTTTATAGGTTTCTGTTGGGGTTTTATTGTTTTAATTCTTCGAGACAGTTCCTAAAATTGTGGTTACTTGTTAAGTCAAGTGTATAAAAAGAAAAGTAAACATGTTGAATAAGAAAAATTAGTGGCCACCGAGAGGGAAAATATTCTTCCTCTAGTACCTACACTTGAATACCCTTCTGTTCAGCAGTAGGAGATACGAAATGCTGATAATGAATAAAATACATATATCTGTTTGGCCTGATTTTTGACTGATAGATAGACAATGTTTTCAATAGTACAAGACTGTTATTAATCGAACAGAATTGCCAATATGTCAATACTTTTGATTGGTAGTTTTGCCACGAAGATCTCTATCCACAGTGATGTCAGCTGAGAACTAACTGCATTCTGCAGAAGCCACCTAGCCGCCGAGGATTACAACCCTAGCGTAAGATGTTGCGTAGGCGCTAGCAAGTGTAGCGACAAAAACTAAAACTGAAAATAAATGGGCGCGAATCGCCTATTAGCGCAGTAGTCGATGTCAGAGATAGTCGCCGGTCCGATCGACCGCCGTATTTGTAATGGCCGATTAGGCCCACCTCTGCGAAAAAACCGGACAAGCGCGATTCCATTCTCACAATCAAGAATTCCGTTCAATATCATGCTGCTGAATGCCTGGAATTGTTGTATTGACAAGCATACCCATGCGGGGTGGATTTAAAGATTTCTATCTCTAAATTAGTATTGACCTGCCTAAATGATGCAAGTTCTTTTATAATAATTAAAATTTTACTTGCTAATGGATGCTGTTTTATCGCAACTTCAACCGATAAAGACTTGGCGATTGTTAGCCGAGTTAGAGGCTTTTGGTCGCCAAGTCTTGTGAAAGGCAAGTGGTTGTTACTTGGCAAAACCAACAAGCTAATAAAAGCCGTCTGGGTTGAAACGTCAGACGACTGACGCTTCCGTAAAAACTAATGAAAATGCTCAGCTTTAGATTTAGATTCCTGATCCCCATGTCTGAAATGGTATAGAGTATTTATTATTAACGCATTTTCGCATGGCAGGATACCTATACACTCAGGACATCAGCCAATGTAACACGCCTCGCAATTAGGCTGCTGGTAATAAAAACACAAGACAAAACAATATCTTGCCAAGCTATCATTACATTCACTACCATATAAAACACAACGCGTCGTGCCCCGGTCCGATTGTCTTCAAGAAGCGAGCTCATAAAATACCAAAGGATAATTATTCTTATACCGAATTAAAATGGAAGTCCATTAGTCAGGCACGTTTTACAAAACGACTTGAGCAAGTAAACGTGTCCCTTTAACTTCAATCGTATCTCGGGCTTAACTCAACCGCGACCCGTCAACTTATCGAATATAAATTCTCTTAATAATCGTTACCAATTACGTGAGCGTTCGGACTCGTACCTACCCCGCTAGCAAACGGCCCAGGCGACCGGCGGGCGCGTAGGATAACGATCTTTTTGCACATTTGTGTAAGGAAGAAGTTGAATTGTAGATTGGCCCTGTGATCAGTGTTTAGCGCGGGGAGTCGCTGAGCCGGTCCGGCCCGTCGACTCAAGGGGCATGCTGCCCGGTCCTTCACAAAGCTTGCCAATAATGCGGACTAGTCTAACTCTGACCTCCGATTACGCTTAGTTCATACGAACCTCAGGGACATTCTATATTAGTAATCAGCTGACCGTCGAGTACAAAACGCATTTTGAATAGACAGATTGGACGTTATGAAACCGTTGCTGACAAAATGCGAATGTTATGTGAATGTGCCCTTTCAGGCAGACCACTTACCTACCGACCATAACCGTTCTCACGAGTTTGCTTATTTGGATAACCTTATCAAAACAGTAGACAGACTCAATCACTTCCCGACTTTAGTGCGAGTGTACAGCCTTAGAGAATGTACGTAGGCATTTTAATACATTCCAAGTTTCGATCGTGTTTAAGTGGACCATTCACTAGCATATAGGAATATCATTCACTGAAAACGTTTTATGTGTGAGCGCTTTTCCCTGATGAAATATATATAAAAAAATACATCGAACTATACGGAATATTTACCGTTAGCTTTTCGGTGAAGGAAGACATCGTGAGGAAACCGGTCTAATCCCAACAAGGTCTAGTTTTCCCTCTGGGTTGGTAGGTCAGATGGCAGTCGCTTTCGTAAAACTAGTGCCTAAGCCAAATCTTGGGATTAGGTGTCAAAGCGGACCCTGGGCTCCTTTAGGGGCATAACCGGGAATAACGCTAGGAGGATGATGGAGGATGACGTCGAACTATACAGAAAGCTGGAAAATAATCTCTGAAACTCATGATCAACACATACAGCACTCATGAGCAATACTATAGGTCGACAGCTCAAGTTTGAGTTAAACGGTCTTGCTATGGTAGAATTAAAGGGTTTACTAATGTTTTGCCGAAAATTATTTAGCAAATTCTTAACTCCCCAAACTACGTTTCCCATAATTTTATTTGGTCAAATTTTTGTTTCCCAACTCAACGTTTGGCACTGATATAATTTTCCAACTAATGATTTGATATATTTTTTTAAGATGTCAATTATGTTTTCGTCAAATGTATTGATTGGCATACCTTGACTTAGCAACATATTGAATAGCATTATGAAATCTAACCTAGTTAGGTAGTTAGTTCAAATTGCAGTATGATTTTATTGAATTAAGCGGGTAGGGTGATGCACCATTCAGCTAAATTAATAGGGTACAGTTTTTGTATAATATTAATGTATTAATATTAATATAATAATATTAATATTATAATAATAATAATTGCGGACAATCTTTCACAAATCGACCTATTCCCAAACTAAACAATGCATTGGTTTGGCATTTTATTTGCGTAGGCTTGCGACTATACAAACGCACGGCAAATATTTAAACCTAACCTAAATCTAACCTAACCGCCAGCGTGTCGACGTCACCCCGCTTCGCGGGGTGCCTATTTCCGCTCTAAGGGACACAAGATAACCATAACCTAACCTAAAAAAAATACAATAGTTACGATTAGTTTTGTTTACTGCGGGGGCTTGGCCCCCCTTGCCCCCTTTTTTAGGCTTTTTAAGAACTCGTGCAACACTCTAGTTGGTATTATGAGATTTTATGACGGTAAAATGATATTGGGGAAAATAGATATAATAGGGAAGATTTAGATCTTACGTGGCATCGGAATTATGAAAAGAATAAAAAAAATAATGAAATCATTTGCTTCATAATCAGTTGACAATATGTTATTTGCCCTAGCAAATCATTTGCTACACAATCATTTAACACGTAAAATTTGACGTAGTAAAATTTTGCTATATAAAAATGTAGCGAAATAAAAAATATACGAAGTAAAATTATGCCAAGGATTGGTTTGCCAAATAAAACTTGGGCGAAAAGTTGGTTGCCAAATGAAATTTGACGAAACATATTTCGGCAAAAAGGCAGTACACCGAAATAAAGATGTGCAGTACTAACAAAAGCCATTCTATCACACTATATCTACTTACAGTAAAACACTGATAAATATCTACGGCAGATATGAAGTAGGTGTCGTATTGGCGGACAATGACATTTAGGCGCGACCTTTCTCTGGCCTCGCGACCAACGCCGGCCGGATTATCACGGCAGTCAAGTTCATGGCTACACGGCGCGAAACGCTTCCTTGACTTCACTATGAATATATACTGATACTACTTGGTACAAAAATACATGAATATATCACGGTAACTACATGGTCAACCATGCAGGCACTTGGGTATGACAGTTGACTATCGCGGTATGTGCTTCCTCGGTCGGTAATCAGTTAATCACGGCAGTCGAGTACTGTACGGTAACTATTTGGTCCGAGGCATTTGGGTACGACACTTGCCTATCGGGAGTTTGGTACTTCCCCGCTCTGTAATCACGATAGTCAAGTTTACGATCCCACTACGCTAATTCTGCACTGAAGTGCACATATTACAGCGGAAATTCGCTTTTACAACCCAGCATAACTATATGCTTTGACGATTTGGACACGACTTTTATCTTGCGTATCGTACGAAATAGGTACTAACATGCACATTACGGAATCCATTTGGCTGCTATTTTTCTCCCAATCGCTCGATTGATACTGCCTCGCGGACTATCCGGTTACCACGCCACGCCATATCGCCAGCGTGACTTCCTTCGGCACACGGCACAGTACTATACACTGCCCTTTATCACGGTATCGGTAGCAGTAATTTTATATGGATTCGGGTGCGACCTTTCTTCTGCCTATCGCGCGTTTTGATAGGTACCTGCCGCGGCGTTCAAGTTTATGGTCACACCACAAACGCGAAAGGGGCATCCTTCAACATCTCTTCAACATTGTTAGTGATATATAGATCTATCATATGCTCATTCCGTTAAATACTGATGGACTCTAAATGTTTAAATGCTATGTTTGGTAATAAAATAAGATACCTAACATTCGTTACTTGATCAAGAATACCTCTTATTGAAGTCTAATACGAGCAGGTGCTTGAGATGACATTCCATGGATTAGACACAACTATGCCGGGCCGTAAAGAACTTTCCTTTATGTTATAAACATTGCGCTAAGAGAAACAACCTTTTACTACACTCGTATGGTGTTTGTTTCAATCACGTGGCATGTGAAGTTAAAGTTAGGTCTCCATCTGTGAACTTTTAACTAGTCGGGGTCGGGACGCAAGCGTAATCGGAGAATACGTCAATATCTTGAAGCTTGCTCACCCTGAGGCTACTCAAATGGGAACGCATCTTTACAAATTTCTTGACGCTAGAAACCGTTCAATTATGCGCGGTGCGTGTTTGCGCGTGCTAAGTGCTTTCTAGCACCATTCATTACGCATTTAATATCATCTGTAAACCTCAATAAGCGATGATTTCGTCTGTTGTTCTCCGTGCGGCGGTCGACGACCCGTGACTGTTTGTCGACGTCCACACTTGTAGCAAAAACAATTTCAACAGAAGGATAGTTTTTGTTGCGTCACTCTGTGTCAACGGAACTAGGTTCGAGACTGATATTTACAGACCAGTTTATTGATGATCCTTTTTTGCAGAATTGGCTTGTTTTTCGCACTTCATTATTAGCAATGGCTGTGCTTTTTATAAGTTTTTTAATGAATTATAGATGATGTTATAGACGTAGACGTTCTGGTATGATATACAACCTAGAACATACAGACGTCGCTATTGAAAAGCTTAAAAGCCGACCTATATTTATACAATAGGATAGACCACTTACAAGACGTAACATTTCGCAGCACCTCGATAACTTTTACGGAGTCTCGCTTGTTAGCCAGGAGCGCGTCGTGCACGTGAATAAAATCGACACCGAAGACCGTAATGTATGTGCGATGGCGATAGCATATTGTGTTTGTTTGAGGCCCGCTGTCAGATATAAATCTCCGCAGATCACGAGCCCGTTAATGTGATATTCGTGTCGGCGCCGTCTGATTTACCGCTATTCCATTGTCGATTCAAATGCTCCGAGCTTTCATATTTGTCTATGTAGCAATTGTATTATTTAGCTCTATGCCCCAGATGGCTCAGATACGAATGCGTGCTTGAGTTTGCTAGGCCTTATTCGATCGGAACAGTTATGCTGATCACGTCATTAGGCGCAGCGGCGAAGGGCTGGGTGTTGCGAAATGATTCGTGTAATTGTGAAAATCTGGCCATGACTGGACCACCTTGTCTCTGCGGAGCCAGGTCGCCCGGGAATGACGGACAAATTACAATAGCAATATGTCAGATTATTGACTCATCGTAACTAGCATGCGTCAGATTGATACAGCCATTAACTAGTGGCTAGGTCTGATTAAACTCATTAACCTTTTAAAACGGCTATCATCGAGATGCTTCTTTAAAAAGCTTTTGTGATCTATTGTGATTGCCATTACAATAGATCACAAAACATACATAAACAGGACCGATTCGTTTGCCGAACAAAATTCCGACGAAATATCGGGAGATCCCGATTGTAATTTATTCCTTGTCTGCGAATGACAAGTGATATAATTTTAAATGATGATAACGGTACCTATAATTAGTTACGACAATTTAAGCTCGCAGGCTAAATCGGAACTGCCGTTCTTGGTATGGAATCGATGTAGTTATATTATATGTATACAAAAGCGTTAGGTATAAATGGACGTCATTTACTTTGGTAATTACGGATAGTTTTTTATTGCTTATGAATTTTGAGTTGCAAGTGAACCTGCACGTAGGACAAGTTTATGGGGTAGTTCACGTTTGATATGCGACCGTGATAAGGCCGCCCGCCACGCGACATGTGCAACCCCTTCCAGAGGGTTGTTCGCCCTTCCGCCTTATTGATTAGCACCCCACCAGCTTAATAGCAAAAACAACACTCCAAATAACCCACTGCTTACTCATTGCCTAGGTACGCTCGCATTTTACACTTCGAGACTGTTCGACGGCCCTATCACTATAGCACTCGCTTCTCACGAACTCGTATTCAAATTGACGTGGCATTAAAATATGATCATGCCTGTCAGAACTGTATAAACAACTCACAGAGATTTCCTGCTCCTTTTTTCGTATCCTTTCGAACTGAAATAGAGCAAGTATGTATTAATAAATTCTAATAAGAAATGTGGGGCGCTCTAAATTTAAACAGAGTCAGGTGTTCAGAGTTTGTACCGACATGTGTTTCAGCTGTTAATTAAATAGCATTGTCATTTATAGATCCGTGATCAAGTATGTTAATAGGCAAGACCATTTAAAGGAACATGTCGTAAAATTTTATGCCGCCGCATATGAGATTTGAATGGGTAGTTAGGTGTATTGCGGGCAGCGAGGGACGCTTACAACACCTCTGTCGCAGCAAATCGCTGTGCGGCAATTGCACTCGACTCACCCGGTAACTCGCAATAATGATATTTATTAAACTAACGAAATATAGGTCTCGCCTTTTACGGCGTAGATTTGCGCAGATTATGAATTATGAGGGACTACACGAGTTACCTAAGCTACATGATACTTGTGTTTTTTGTGTTACGATTAGCAGAAATTGCCAATTCTGTTTGCAATTTTTTATTTCTCCGTTTAGAGCGCGAAGTATTTGCGTTTCGCGGGGCCTTTATATGGTTTAATGAACCTATTAATTTGCAATCCTGTTTACGGCATGGATAATGTATTTTAAGTATGGGCCTTTGCGACGAATGGCCTCGTAACGACAGTTTGGTTAGCAATTCTTTGCGACGAATGCCCTCGTAACGTCAGTTTAGTTAGCAATTATTTGTTTGAAAAGAAAGAGTAGGTACCGTGGGTACTTGATTATTATTTGTACATATACATTACAATTGCATTACATAGGGAATAAAAATGTTTTTAAAATGTATACGAAAACGTGATCACAAATAAGTGTGTTGAAAATAGGTTAAAATTAAAATTGTCCGTTCGTCCAACAGTTCGCGGCGCAGACGCCCGAGAGCGCGGCGTGCAGCAGCAGCACGTCGTCGTCGACCTCCTCGTCGTCCTCGTCCTCGTCCTCGTCCTCGTCCTCCGAGTCGGATTCGGCCGAGGCAGCGGGCTCCGCGCACGCCTCCCCGGACGACTCCAGCGCGGCGCTCGTCGCTGCTTGCCAACTACAGGTAACGACTCGGTCTCTTGCCATCCCAACTGCTCCTACAAGCAGAAAGCGCGGCGTGCAGCAGCAGCACGTCGTCGTCAACCTCCTCGTCGTCCTCGTCGTCGTCTTCGTCGTCCTCGTCGTCGTCGTCGTCGTCCTCGTCGTCGTCGTCGTCGTCGTCCTCGTCGTCGTCGTCGTCGTCCTCGTCGTCGTCGTCGTCGTCGTCGTCCTCGTCGTCGTCGTCGTCCTCGTCCTCCGAGTCGGACTCGGCCGAGGCGGCGGGCTCCGCGCACGCCTCCCCGGACGACTCCAGCGCGGCGCTCGTCGCTGCTTGGCAACTACAGTTAACGACTCGGTCTCTTGACATCCCAACTGCTTCTACAAGCCGAGAGCGCGGCGCCGGCGGCTGCAGCAGTTCGTCGTCGTCAAACACCTCGTCGTCC
Source organism: Epinotia demarniana (assembly GCA_945867215.1). Taxonomy (NCBI): domain Eukaryota; kingdom Metazoa; phylum Arthropoda; class Insecta; order Lepidoptera; family Tortricidae; genus Epinotia; species Epinotia demarniana. Next base: position 780,829 of record OX244273.1, on the reverse strand, counting down.
GTCGTCAAAGGCAAAAGTCATTTTAGAGATCAAATAAAAACTAAAAACACATAACAGACACTCGTTGGATTAGAAACTGAACCTGTAGCTTAATTGGTACAGCCATGTGCCCCGGTAAGACAGTAAGATGATGAGGGTTTAATTCCCGCTAGGTTGCGACTTTTCTTATTGTGTTGATCTTGGTTTCAATTTTCAATAGTAGTAACGTCTTATCTGTTGAAATTTTACTTGTTTTATTGAAAGGTTTCTATAACCGATTTTTACGACAAAGTGATATGGACAGATGATCTGTCAGTACTTAATATCATCCTACTCTGCCGTCGAAAGCGCTAAGCCGAAATATATGTGACAGGTTATCGACGATGCGGACCTCGCGGAACTATTTCCAGAACAAACATCGGGCGCGGCGGCGCAGCAGCCTAATTTCCCGGCGTTCGCCGTGGCCGCCGCTGCCGACGCCGCCGACGCCGATGACAAATCCATCGCCGATAATGGTAAGTTAGTTAGTAATAAGTCAGAAAGTCCAACCCTTTCACGTACCAAGTTAGCGAGTGATTGACATTTAATGTCTATTTCAGGAGACGGGTCGAGCAGCGAAATGGAACTCACGCCGCAGTTAGTGACGGCTGCGATACAGAGGGCGACGGCGGACTCGTCCGGCTCGGAAAACGAGTGCTCCAACCCGGGCGTCGGCCACCAGAGCACCACTCATTACGCGTCTAGTCTGTTGCAACAATTTAATGCGCAGACTCAACTACTAAGTAATAGCACCGCGCCGCTAACGCCCATGGCAGCCGGCGCCGCGCCGTCGCTCGCTTGCGCACTACCCGCGAACCCTATCGAGGGTGTGGCCACCGTCAGCGACTGCGTTCTCGGACAAATAAATACGTTGCCCGAAATACCACCCATACCGACCAACTTCTTAAACCCCACACAACACCTAAGTCCGCAACAAACGGAGGAGCTGTCGCAAATCGATCAAGATCTCGAAGAGATCACTTGTGTGTCTGACTCCGTGGGGATCTCAATACCTAATCCACCCAGTCTCGAAGATTGTGTGGATAACAATGACTTTATGAATATAGATATAACACAGGGTAGCTCTGAGCTCGGAACCGCGGGTGATATGTTGAAATGCTCTTCTTTATCTGTAGTTAGTTCTGATATGAATCCAATGTGTCACATTGATCCTCAAAAATTAGATACGATAAGCACAAATTCTGTTGAATCTCAAGAAGATGTAAAGAATGTTATTGTAGAATCTAGAAGGAAACGAGGGCGGCCTCGGAAAGTAAGAGAACTTGTAAACGATTTCCGGAGCAAAGGCGTGGAATCTCACGGAGGAGTGAAATCTGTGCTATTGGGTATGAATGAATTTCACAATAATAACGATCCGCCTAATGTGTCTCCCGACTCGGGTATACTTTCGAATCACAATTCTCCTACGCATTCCCCGCTCCGACGTCACGACAGCGACGAGCCTCATGGCAGGCACAGCAGGAAATCGGTGCAGAAAGAAAACAACACCAGGGAAAGGAGAAATATGAGATCGAAATCTGCGAGTAGAAATACTGCGCATTTGCGGTCAGACTCGAGTGACTGCGATTATCAGAAGAAGAGGATAGAAAACGAAATTAAACAAATCAAAACAGAAGCACCGTCTCCAGTCCCGTTAAAGCAGGAACAAAATAAGTTAGAGAAGGCTAAGAAGAATGACCATAAATTAGATATAGCTGCTCTCGACAGAATGTTGTACGCCACAGACCGAGTGCTATATCCACCTAGAAAGAAAGTCGGGAGAAAACCAATGCACAAGTCTAAAACCACCAAAAGCCCCAAAGCGGCAAAAGATAAAAACCACTACGATTCCGCTGAGAGTGAAGAGGAGCCGTCACCATCCAACAGGTCCATGTTATCTGGAGTTTATGCGAAGCGTAAAGAAGTTAACAGCAAACTTGCCAATCTGCCCAAGAAAAATACCAAGTCATTCACCAACACATGGAGGGACAATCAAAGTGAAAACGAAGGCGCCGCCGACGACCCTCTTGACCCTACGTGGAAAGAAATCGACCTAAATCCTAAGTACAAAGATATTTTATCCGGTTACAAAAGCGATCACGAGTTCAAACCATACAAGAGCTGCAGTAGGCTGATGGAGTCTGGTTATAAAAGTGACTACGGTTGTAGGCTGGGCTACAAGAGCGACTACTATCGGTCCGGATACAAAAGTGACCACAAATCTGGTTACAAGAGCGACAAGTCTGGATATAAAACGGATTACAGTGTCAGGAGCATGAGGCGCCGAATGAGGAAACTCAAAAAGACGAGATCAGTTAGGGACAGATCTTATTACAAAAATCAAAAACATTTCGTCTCCGATCAAGAGATTCTATCATTAGCTAACAAAACATTCAGCAGTCTCACTCTTGGCCACAGTTCAAGTGACTCAGATTGTCAAAGTTACTTGAGAAAACCTAGTGCTAGTCCCAAATATGTGAGTGTTTGTACTAAATATCCAGTGCAGTCAAAGTACAGCTTTGGTTTCTCAAAGATGAACCGGAAACATGTGCTTAGATTGAATTCCTCGGACCCGTTTGCGCCGGGCCCCGTGTTCAGCGGCTTGCAGAGGCCGGTAACTACTTATAACATATTCAAAGTTAGCCACAATAACAACAACACCTTACTCAAGTCGCCATCCAAAACGCACCACACTGGACGCAATTTGCCCGGCCTCAAACCAACGTTTACGCATACATTTGGTGCGCTGCCAATATGTACCGTCTCAAAATCACATGGATCGAAAAGCACTTCTAAAACTTCTCCGAAAAAGCTAAAAAATTCAAATACGCAATTCTCACAAAGTGCGAAAAAAGAGAGCCACGCCAAACAACTTACGAATGTTTTCGAAAGTGCTAAGAATAGCTACATTCCGAATAAATCATTAACGAGGAATGTGTTTCTAAACGTCAAGAAAACTCAAATGAAACCGCTGTTGCACGTTCGGAAACACAGAAGGACCGTTGTTCTAGCACCGCCCAAGATCAATTTAAAACCTGCCGAAAGGCCATCGAGAATTACCATCAAAACCGAAACCAAACATCATAGACACCGCAGTAGAAGAAGACACCGATCGCGATCGGTATCGCGGTGTCGCGAGACGTTCACGAAGTGTGTAGACACAATAGATCAAAAATTTTCTCAGGATATGGACAATTTGATAGGCAACTTTATCAAGTTGTGCCAAATTGCACCAAAGTTGATCACAGGTATTGGGACACCTCCAGTAAAAAGTGTCGAAAAGCCCCCACCGGAACCAGCAGCGGCCCCCAAGGTCATCAAAAGGGGTTCGAAAAAAAGAAAGACTTCTGACAATCAGGAAACCGTTACTCCCACAACGAAGCGAAGACATAAAAAACAATTAACAGAATCTCAGAGCAAGGGTGGTAAAGACACCAATGAGCACAAATTACCCCTTAAAAAGAGACATTATCACATCAATTCCTCCACGAGCAATTCTCTGAGTTTGAGTTTGGTTACGACTGAATTTGAAGAAAACTTGAAAAGCGGAACTGATCCCGAACAATTTCTGTGTACAGAGACAGATTGCATGGGTGAACGGCAAGAATCTCCAAAACATAAAGTTTCTCACGAGAAAGTTAAAAAAAGTGCTGACAGTGTCAAAGGTGCGACGTCATCTGCTGCAAGTCAAGAAACAAAATCACAAAGCTCTGACGCTTCACTCAAGGTGACAAGAACAACTGTTAGTTCTGTCACAGATCACCTAGTCGTGAAAGTCGATGCAAGCAGTCCGTGCCTGAGTAAGAATCATTCGCCCAACTCTTTAAATTACACTGCCGATGAACTTTCTATAAAGAAACCAACTCCAGAACAATCAGAATTATCAAAAAGGATTTTCGAAACATCTGAAAAACTGAAAGCCGTGCATAAGATAGTCCACGATTTAGAAAAGTCGTTGCCAAAGACTAAGGAATCTGATATCAAAACAGAAACTTCGAAATTGGACACGCATAGAGTTTCTTCACCCAGATCGGAAAGAAAAGTTTCTCCAGTTCGCCATTCAGCACCGATTGTGACACCAAAGAAGCGACATAGACTAGAGGCAGACAAGATTATATCTAATTCTAGTTTAGACCAAGTCGTACAATCTTTATCTAAAAAGCTGGCAGAAGATAAAACTGCCTTAGCAAATATTTGTAAGGACGTCAATCAGAATAATTCCAAAGAAGACGTTAAAGAAGACCAGAAGTCTGAATCGCTGTCGCCTACTAATGAATCCGCGAGCAATTCTGCTGTTGATCCCCTCAAGAGCATGTCTGCTCGGTCTCTGTATAAGAGTCCAATATTGCCAGCCCAGAAATCTGAAATAATGACTCGCAAGAAGAATAGGCTAGAAGGTCTGACAAGTAATTTAGTTTCAAAGATAAATCCAAGTGCAGCAACTAAAGTGTTGGACACTCTACTTAATAACAATATACGGAAATCAATAGAATCTCGCATCCATGAAAAAGAAAAAATACACTCAGACCCAGCAAAGGCATCAGACGATAAAGGCAGAGTCAAAGAAATAGCGCAAGTGAGCACTAGGGCGACTGTTATTAAGTCGCCAGTATCTAAAGGAAAGGTAATGGACACTAAAAAGGTCAAAGTATCTGATTTAGCCACTGAAAATTCTCTAGTTATCAACATCGACAAGCCGACGGGCATTTTCGAGTCGTCAATTGATTTGGAAGATCAAATACCAAAGTCGTCCATTTGCGTCGCTAACGCTTTAGCCGATTCCAAATCTAAATTGAAAACAAAAGCCCCCGACAGCAAAGGTTTAGCGTGTCTTCTTACCCCGATAGACACCGAGTTGGAAATTCCATTGCCATTAATTTCCGAGACCCCAGAGCCGATTGTACGACCGAAACGAGGCGAGTCAATTGCGTCTGTGTTATCGGATAAAATTCAGGAAACAAGTAGCCATAATTTACGCCAACCCAAAAGAAACCTGAGCAATGAAAATGATGAAGCTCGTGACAAAAAGAAAAAGAAAACTAGTAGCAACATTATAAAGGAAAGCAAACTCTCCCTGTTGTCTAATAAACTGCTGGTCCCTAAGATCCAAGCAGAGAAACTATCAATGGCAGATTGTATCAAGAAGATGAACTTGCCAGAGAAAAAAGCCGAAGTCACCGACAGTGACAGCAAAACAGTAGATACGTTGAAGAAAAAGACGAGAAGGCGCAAAGCCATTAACAGAACTGGATTCCCTAGCGTAAAGAGGAAAAAGAAGAAAATGGATCCTAATTGTAGTCAGAGTGCCGCTACTTCTGACAGCCACCTGACATCCGAGGACACCGATAACAATTCCGCATTTGACAGAGTGCCGAAAGACGGAGAAGCAATGAAGAGCTTCTTGGAACGTACAAGTAAGAAACCAGAACTGAAGGTTGTACTGAATAAAGACGAATGTCCAAGACAGCAGGCTCGCTTGACAGTTGTAGCTCTCGAAAAACTGCAAGGGAAAGTTGTCAATGAAAATAACAATAAGACTGCTGGCAGTGTATTGGCCGCTAATGCTGTGAAAAAGAATAATGGTTCGTCCATCTTGAGAGCTCCATCTTTGCAACTGAAACAAAGTAAGGCTGACAAGGAACTTAAAAACCACGTGAATAAATGGGAAGTGTTGAGTGAGACTGATAGCATACCGTCGTTGGCTAGCTCTCTCGGCAACGACCCCGAGGACAGCATTCCGCTCAGCTTGTTGAACCTGAGAGCCGACAGGCCGGCGAGCCAGATGGAAGGCTTGAAGCGCAAGACCCGAGCCGTGTCCCCTTCGCAAGAGATCGACGAAATACTCTCCAAGAGGAAGAACGTCGAGAAAAACAGCAAAGTTGGATTGCGACCAAAATCGAGTTTGGCCGTTCTGTACCCGTGCGAGAGAAGATTGACAAGAAGTTCTGACAACACCGAAGAAGGAAAAAGCAAAGCTAAGACTGAGCAAAATGTTGAAACACAGAAAGAAACACCAGCCAAGGTGAAACCTTCCATCACAACTAGAAGAAAGTCTCGCTCGTGTCAGATGAACAAGAAAATCGGCGAAGTCCAATCGAGCTCGCGCGAAAGCTCTTTAGACACGGTCACCAGCCGCAAGCCGTGTTCTAAATCCCGCGAGCCCTCGGAGGACACCCTGCGAGACCACGACGAGAACGACCCGCTGCCGCTGAACGAGAAGGAGATAGATTTCGAGAAGAGCATCGACAATTTGTCGAAGAGTATAATCTGCAAGAAGCGGGTGGCGTCGTCGCGCGACGACAGCCCGGCGGGCAGCGACCGCGACAAGCCGACGGTGTCCAAGCGTAACCCGCGCCTCAGGAAGAAGTTCCTCGTCGCCGGGTTGTTCTCCGACTACTATAAAGATGAGTAAGTACCCATTCATTCCTTAAACTTGAACAATCTTTATTTAAGCAAAGTATTTTCAAAACTTTTTCAAGCTCTGTGTTTCCCTTGGCATACGAGTAAGCCCTCTTTAACATCACTGTTTGGAGCAATCTTTGGCACGTAGGTTCCTTATAAGGGTTAGGGGTGCACTAAGAGGGATTTTTCGGACTTCACCCCCTATGAAGGGGGGAGGGAAGGTTTATATGAGGGAAACTGATTTTTTGATACTTAAAACTTTGGGGTATGATTACTTATTAAAATACAAATAAATTACTTTCAGTGTTTTCGAAAATATCACCCCTGAGGGGGTTAAAAAGGTGTGCAAAGTTGACATATCAACGCACAGCACCGGTGTTTCAGTGCCACTAATGGGTTAGTGGGCGCTCAGCTCATAGGCGCTTTCCTCTGCATACAGAGTTCCCCGTATTAGCTACGAAACTATCTGGCACTGAATAGCTTAAGCTTAAGCTTGGTGATTTCTTGCAGTAACAAGCCATCAGCCAAGTCCAAGGCGCCGGTGGCCGGCACGGTGTTCCCTGCGGGCCTGCTGGCGCCACCGCCGTACTGCGAGCGCTGGGTGCGGCGCCGCGCGGAGCCCTACGCGCTGCCCTACGACATCTGGTGGCAGCACCACTACAACCAACCCGTGCCGTCGTGGAACTACAAGAAGATACGGACGAGTAAGTTGTTGGATGGTAGCCGGCATGTTACCGGCGGGCCTGCTGGCGCCGCCGCCGTACTGCGAGCGCTGTCGACACGTCCTGTCTCGATCGTTTCTACTCTTGTACATGCGTTAATGACCTTTTCATCACACTTGCTCGTCAACGGCGTTTTTACTTGCGTGCGTACAGAGCAGTTATAGCCGTTTTACCTCCCACGGGATGTTAAGTTTAGTTTTAAAATATAGAACCCACTCATACTTCACTTCGGACTGAGGATGTTTCCAATCAGCCAAGGTATATTTCATATCTTCAAAAGTTTGCTACAACCAACTTTTAATATGTATAAAACATATCTTTATATTAAATTTGACTGCAATTTAATGTTTAATATGTAGTTAAGTGTCTATGTAAAACGTTTTAAGTGTTTTTAAACCGTGGCTGTATACCGAAGGGTCTTTGCCATACGCGCCTCACGTCAAATTCAACAAAATGGACGACTGACATGTTGCAGTTTTTATTACGATTTGCATTAATTTCTTCTAAAATGTATTTGTTTCCTCGCAAATGTGATGAAAAACATTGTGTATAACACGGGGGCGTAAGAATATTGCAAACTCGAGTCATCAAAAGCCCTCCGCCTTCGGCGTCGGGCTTCTGATAGACTCTTGTTCGCAATATTCCACTTACGCCCCTCGTTAAACAATGCACTATTATCATTCCAGACGTGTACTACGACGTGAAGCCGTCGGCGGAGGAGTGCGAGAGCGTGGCGTGCAACTGCGCGCCCGCGTCCGGCTGCAACGAGGACTGCATCAACCGCCTCGTGTACGCGGAGTGCTCGCCGCAGCTCTGTCCCTGCGGGTGAGTAGCACGGCGGCCTAGGGATACGAGTTAAATACTACCCACCACAGCCAACTTGGTTGTATGGATTGTTCAATCCAAGAAGACCCTTTTTGAGAGAGGTCGCAAAGCGGAACGTCATCTCGATCATATTCGGAGCAGCATGCTGACGAAAGACCGCAGCCATAATAATGCCGCTATTTGTTGTGTGGAGTAAGGTCCCCACAACTCCAGATTACTCCCTAGCTTGCGCTGTGATGAGAGTGAGGAGCACGCTATAGCGCCCGCGAGGAGACCGAACGTGGTTACGACGGTGACACTAAAGGGAGATCCATTGCCGAGCATAACCACCGGGAAGTCCGTGAGCCAAATGACATACAAATGGTGGTTAAATTGTATTATAGTCCTGTAAAATAGGCTCTCCTCATTATTTTATAGTGAAGCAGCTATCCGCAACCATCAGCTGTCAGTTTTGTAAGGTTTCATAGTCGAAAACCCTGTAGAGAACCGTTTTTGTTTGTCAGTGAGCTGTGCAAGAACCAGCGCATCCAGCGGCACGAGTGGGCGGGCGCGCTGGAGCGGTTCATGACGGAGAGCAAGGGCTGGGGCGTGCGCTGCAAGCAGCCCATCGTGTCCGGGGACTTCATCCTGGAGTACGTCGGCGAGGTCGTCTCGGACAAGGAGTTCAAGGTGTGTGCTGTGTTACTGTAGTGCGGGTACCGTGCGGTGGGCTGTGAGGCCGTTGTTGAAGATGCTCCAATAAACATTCAACACCTTAACGTCTACGACTTAACCACATAGCACGTAGAACCGATGGCTGTTGGGGCGGAAAGGTTCTCGAGTGGCGACCACGTACCGGAAGGCGCGGCGTGGGTAGGCCCTACACAAGGTGGACTGATGACCTGTTTAAGGTTGCGGGTGGCGCAGGACCGGTCACTTTGGCATTATTTGGGGGGGGGGGCTATGTCCAGCAGTAGACGTCTTTTGGCTGATATGATGATGATGAAAATGATGATGATCTTAACGTCTTCGGCACCCTTTTACCTGAAAAAGGCAGATGTCTCTCTTCATTCATTGTTGTATATTTATAATTTCTTAGTTAATAGTTAACCCTAGGAAATTTGTAATCTCAGGCATGAAGAAACTCTGGGAGAAGCCTCCATTGTGCCATTTGTTATCCTTGCATTAGTGTGGGGAAAAGAATATTGGCGGATCTTGCAGTAAGGTAGTTTTTTCGGTTTATTACATACACTCGGCGTCAATAAAATCGCACCTTTCCTAAAATTCGTGTCAAGCGATTATAACTCCTAAGATCCTCCCTGTACCCTATCATTATTAGTATCATTTAAAAGCTCAATTAATACGCTTTCAAAAAAAACATCATTTGTTTACGGAAAATCAAAAACCACAAATCGCCAGCACTTTGATTAAAAAGTGGCGATGTACGCGTTTGGAGGCTCACTAATTGCACCACCCTGGACGCGTATAAAAGAGGGGTTGCTAAAGTTAATTATGGGTCATTCGCTATACAGACGTCACAGAGGTCACACCTGAAGAGCTCCGACAAGAAAAAACCCAGTGAAAATGGATACCACGGCAGAAGAAGCAGCTCAAGTGGTGACCCTATTGCAAACCGGACTACGGCAGGTTGAAGTTGCTCGGCAACTGAACATCAGCCGATTTCGAGTGCAACGGGTATACCGACGGTTCCAAGAGACTGGAGGTTACATTAGGAGACATGGATCCGGGAGACGTCGCTGCATTACCGTCAGAGATGATCGCTACATTGTGTCGACGTCTTTGCGGAACCGTTTCTCCAACGCTGTGGAGCTGCAGCAGCAGATTCGAGCTACTCGAAGGACAGCTGTCAGCGTCTCCACTATCAGAAGAAGGCTGCGAGAGAAGAATTTGCTGCCCCGGATAGCTGCTACAGGCCCACAGTTGACTGCCATCCACCGGACGACCAGGAAGTGATTTTCAGAAACGCACGAGCCGTGGACATTCAACCAGTGGAGGAATGTCATGTTCTCCGACGAGACCCGAGTGTGCCTGTACACCAACGACAGGCGTAGGAGAGTCTACAGGCGACCAGGGGAGCGTTTCACACCAGCCTGCACCGTGGAAATCGTCAGCTATGGAGGAGGATCCTGCATGTTCTGGGGCGGCATCTCTATCGACGGCAAGACAGACCTCGTATGCGCCTCCAGAGCTGGAGGTGGTCGCGGCCAGGCGTCTCTGACTGCTCACCGGTACATCACTGAGATTTTGGAGGAGCATGTGGTCCCATATGCTGGTTTTGTCGGCGCCAACTTCGAGTTCATGCACGACAACGCCCGGTGCCACACAGCCTTGATTGTCAAGGACTACCTACGTCGAGTTGGCATCAAGGTTATGGACTGGCCAGCAAGAAGCCCCGACCTCAATCCTATCGAGCACCTCTGGGACGAGCTGAAACGGCGAATTCGGGCCCGTGATCCAGCTCCTGCCACTCTCGATGAGCTTCAAGATGCCTTCATCGAGGAGTGGGACAACATTTATTTATTTATTTATTTAATTGCTTACATGTGTTTTACATGGTGTTAAATGGAGTGAACGGTATCAACATGCACCCATTTTGGGTATTGCAATATACTTAACCTAATTAAGCTATGGTACAATACATATGGGCATAAATTATACATTTAAGACTTTATAGTGGCAGACTAAGCAAACAATTTATTATAAATTAATTAGGTACCTAATTTTTTTATACAATTCAAGTTCTAATTATTTTAATTTACATGACTAGCAAAGTATTCCATTTTATAGCATTATATTATTCATTGTTTTCAGTATCACACATATTAGAAGATCAAACGAGCTTCGCAAGCGAAGTTCGATCGATATTATATGAGTAAGCTTCATTCGAAGATATATCACACATGTAGTCCTTTAATCTACCAGGCAACATTTCGCAAGTTTAAAGTACGCAGTAAAAACCATAGCTCAAACAGTTTTATCCCCACCTTTACCCCTACCCTACTTGGGGACCTCGGCTTGCCACCATTTCTCATTCTTTTTAGAGACAAAACTTTCCTAGGGGTATAGGGGCGGGCGGGAAGATATATCTTCGAATGAAGCTTACTCATATAATATCGATCGAACTTCGCTTGCGAAGCTCGTTTGATCTTCTATTATATTTCGAAGCTTCATTCTTCAGATATAACACACATGTAGATGTTTAGAGTTGAAAGTTTTGCTGCCCTTTGTAATTGTAAAACATCATAATCATGAAATGCAATAATTATGTTTTGACAACAATCTTAGATACTCCCAATTATTAATCAAAGAGTACAATTGTAACTTCACATAATTCTACCTATACAAAAGGCAGATTGATCTGGCACAATGACCTTCGTCGATTAATTGACGATGGTAGAAACGAGCCAAAGTTTTCGATGTTCTCGACCAGCCTGCTGCCTTCCGGATAGCATCTAAAGAAATGCCTGACCGGTGTGCAGCTGACGTGGCGGCGTGGCGCGTGCTGTGAGCGCTGAACGCCGCCATGTCTTTACCGCTTTCGCCAAGCACTCGCGTAATGCACCCCGTCTAATGGATTGAGCAGATGCATTTTTATGGGGACTTTTGAAAGTCAACAAAATATGTTGTGAGCTTTTTCAGTCCTAAAACATCATTATAACAGTCACCGGGCAAATATTTCTATTAGGTATCTTCAAAATATGGAAGGCACAAAATCGGTTGTAGACGACCTACACCTGAAGTCTTAACTATATCATCAAAAATTACTTTAATACAATCTGGGCATGACTTAATATTATTCCACTTAATAAGTGACAGTGTTTGTACCCTGTGGGCAGGACATATTGCTAACAAAATCGCCAGATTCTTTGTTAATTTTTCCAATGAAATTTCTCTATTAGGGTACCATGTTGTTATATGATTTAATACCACTTGAGGATCCCAGGTATGGCTATATTTAGGAGTTACGGGCTTTAATTTGTAAACACCTTTCGGTAATCCTTTACTTGGTCATCTGAGCTGATACTACTCCCCCGTAGGAGCGAGGGTGCTGACCTATGATTATTTAATGAGCCATACGACGATCCTTTATTAAATTCGTGCGTTAGAAATAAAATAACAGCAGAAATGAAGCCCTTATAGAAATTGAATATCTATATTATCTATGCTAAATTTCCAGCACAACTTGTATTTAACACACGTTGTACTGTTGTAAAGTGTTGTTTGAAATTGACGCTAACATGAGATTAGATACTTTTACTAATCTCAACAAAAGCGGAAACCACGGTTGGGATGGCCATTAGGGAAATACTACTATTCCTGTGGCGTTGTCATTTATAATCTTATGTAAACACTTTAGTACGAGTGCGAGTGGTGGAAACGCTTAAAAATATTTATTATAAATACCAGCTAATAGTGAATGCGACGACGGTAAGAGCGTCCGAGTCTGGCTTCCACGAAATATATATTTCACATTTGGCAGAGGTACGAGAAGCAAAGAGGTCAATTTCGGGCACACCAAAGTGTTTACTTATTCTTTCAAAGGCTGCAATACTTAAATTTCATTAAATATCAGGATTTAGCCTTCTGGATTCTCTGTCTGCTTCTACATTATTCTTAGTGTTAATGAACGAATCGAATAACCATATGTCTCGTTCTTCACACCACTGCCAAATAGATCTAGGTAAGCTATTTAAGTGGGGAAACTGGATGTCTCCCATTCGATTAATATAGCTTATCGCGGTAGTGTTGTCGATGCGGAACAACAGAGCACAGTTTGATTTATTTCGCGCAAAACATTTTAATCCTAAGAGCGAGCAAGCTCTAAGTAATTAATATGGAATGCTAATTCTTACTCTTCCCATGCTCCGTTTGCACACACTCCGTCACAAACTGTACCTCATCCTGATCGGGACGGATCTATAGATATTTCTGCATCGAATTTCGTGATTCCAAAATGACAAGACGTTACAAATAATATTATTAGTCCACCAAAATAAGTCAGGTAAAATTTCGCGAGGAAGTTTTACTTTTGATCATAGACATCGTATTCCTGAATAGCTCGGAATTTATATCTTTCTAACAACTTCGTGTACAACCAGCTGTATCTAGCTGTCGGGCATGCAGTGGTAAGAACTCTTAAAAAGTGCGCATACCCTGCATAAGAAGGGATATAGACATGATAATTGAATTGTAAACAAAACCTAAGAATTTACAGCATTGTTGGTAATTTTGGGATTGTATCGAGCTTTTGGTATAGTTTACCACAAATCGTAGGCACTCGAGAAACCGGAGAGTCTCCCTCCCATTATGTTTACATTCGTTAAGGTCCCTTCCAATACACAAAATGCCACTCCGGTATATAATAGAAGTTAGGCCTTGTTTTTAGGTAAGTTACGACTTCTTTCATAATTTTGGTGAAGGTTCTAGGCGCCACGGAAAGTCCATAGACTAATAGGGAACAAAACTCGTAAGTAACATTGTTATGCTCGAATCTTGTCAATGGTAGCCATAAACCCGTTTTTAGGGATTAATTTAGAAGCAGTTCTAGTCTTCCATTTTAAAATGGGACTTAGTTACAAATTTATTGAGCCCTTTCAGATTCAGTATGAATCTATAGCCACCATTCGATTTAGAGTCAGAAAATCTTTGATAGATACTGATCATTAGTCTGTTGGCATCCAGTGATGCTTTCACTGAATGCCTAGGTTAATTAAGTTCTGTACAGCTAAGCTCGTTTCATCATGCTCTTGGCATGTGAAAGTATTTACAGGTTTGACAGATTGCGTAACATGTCCTAAAAAGGAATTGGAAAGCCATTCTGTATACAGTCTAATAAATAAAGTACGATTATTCGTTACATTAAGCCAACACTTATAAAAAGCTTTAAGGCGACCGGCATGTACCTGCGTTACTGCCGCGGCGTCGCAAGTGGCTTGTTGTAGGCTGCTCGCGGCCGTATGATGGTCGACGCTGTCGGCCTACTTTTCAGTAGATTTGGAAGCTTTAATTTTCTCTGAGAGTTTGCTTCCAAAGAGAGTATCATCTCTCTCAACGTATTGTATGACTTAAGGAATACTTCGTCTAGTCCAGGAATGACTAGTTTTATCTAAAATCCGACTTCAATTAGATAGGATTTTTATCGTTAGTACCTATACCGACTCCCAATTGCTGTTGAGATGATTCGATTTTCTTGTCACGGCCTCTTTGGATGTCTGTAACTGCCGCCGAAATTACGGCGTTTAAGGACGGCGCCCATAATAATTTGCAATTTACAGGTACTCTTATAAGAGTTTATCTTTACTCTTTTTATCAATACCTTTGCCCCCCAATACCTTTGTGTAATATAGGTAGCCACCTTTGCGCTAAATTGGGATGAATTTTCTCCCCATATTTTGGGACATCATCAGTGGCGTCCCCTAGAGCGGTTAGTAACTCGGCATCTATTACAGGGGTCGTTTTGTCATCACAGGCCTCCACGGGAGGTGCATTTTCTTCATTTGAACGTGGGAGTGAAGTTTCCACTGCCTCATACACTTGTTCGTGGTTTATAAATTAAAATATAATATTTTGATTTTTCTAATTGAGGGTAGATATGAAATGCATTGTAAAACCACTCGTCAGGAATTTTAATGCATATATGTATCTAATGCCCCGCATCGCGAACACGGGATATACTAATCTCGATTAATGGTTGTAGAAATTGCTATCGTGTTGACTCACGGTCAACCGCCAAGCACGAGATACCTTCGTGACGACTCTCGGTCGCCTCCCAGGTTTAGTTACAAGACGTGGGCTCACGGCCCGCGCGGTATTAAATGCATTTATTAGCGATTAATATTGTTAGAAATTGCTATCGTGTTGACTCACGGTCAACCTTCAAGCATGAGATACTTTCGTCACGACTCTCGGTCGCCCCCCAGGTTTAGTTACAAGGCATGGGCTTGCGATTAATATTGTTAGAAATTGCTATCGTGTTGACTCACGGTCAACCCCCAAGCATGAGATACCTTCGTGACGACTCTCGGTCGCCCCCCAGGTTTAGAATTACCAGGCGTGGGCTCACGGCCCGCGCGGTATGAAATGCATTTCTTAGCGATTAATATTGTTAGAAATTGCTATCGTGTTGACTCACGGACAACCCCCAAGCATGAGATACCTTCGTGACGACTCTCGGTCGCCCCCCAGGTTTAGAATTACCAGGCGTGGGCTCACGGCCCGCGCGGTATGAAATGCATTTCTTAGCGATTAATATTGTTAGAAATTGCTATCGTGTTGACTCACGGACAACCCCCAAGCATGAGATACCTTCGTGACGACTCTCGGTCGCCCCCCAGGTTTAGAATTACAAGGCGGTATTAAATGCATTTATTAGAGGCACCACAATGTAGAACTATTTATTGAAACTAATTGCACTTACCTGATTTATCTTCGGAACCTGATGAATCAGATAGCACCGCACTGTCATAACTCGTTTATAGTTCTTTGTTGCAATTTCCGTATATTAGCAGAATAATACTCTATTTTTTCCTGTGCACTGCGTTTAGGCATGATTAAATATTTTGAATTATTTTTTAATAGAATTAGTTCGTGCGTTCGTTGCCTCGCAAGAATAAAGAATGAGAAATGGTGGCAAGCCGAGGTCCCCAAGTAGGGTAGGGGTAAAGGTGGGGATAAAACTGTTTGAGCTATGGTTTTTACTGCGTACTTTAAACTTGCGAAATGTTGCCTGGTAGATTAAAGGACTACATGTGTGTTATATCTGAAGAATGAAGCTTCGAAATATAAATTCATTTAAAGAATAATAACATTTTCGTAACAGCAATGATTTCAACTCTTTGTAGAACAAGTTATAAATGAATAGAGATTTAATACAAGCAGGCAGTTTGTTGTATACTTTGACAGCAATAAATTCTGGGCTATTTTGCAACATTTTGATTTTAGCAGCGGGTTGGAGCAGCTGATATTTATATCTGGGGTTTTTATTTTCCTGAAACTTGTGTTTATTATTTCGGACATAGATAGCTAATGCCATAATATATTGGCAAGGGAGGGTCAGAACGCCGTATTCTCTGAAGAAAGGCCTGCAACTAGTTGGGCTTTGGATTCCTGCTATGATTCGCAAGCATTTTTTCTGCATGATGAACAGATGGTGGGCATCCGTGCTGCCACCCCATAACGCGATGCCGTAGCTGAGCCGCGAGTGCGCGAACGCGTGGTAGGCTGATAGTGCAGTTTTTTTGTCTGTTTGTCTGCGCAGGTTGAACAAAGCGTAAGTATAGCTAGAAATTTTAGATTTGGTCAACTGTATATGTTCCTTCCAGTTAACACTACTGTCAAGAGTAATGCCTAATAGTTTGAAATTGTTCACTTCTTCTAACGTTATACTATTTATGTCAACATTTATGTGTAATTTGCTCTTTTTTTTGGATTGGATAGAATTGGATGAGCTTTGTCTTATTTAAATTTATTAGTAGGTTATGCAGATACAGCCAGTCATTAATATCGTAAAGGGTATTTTTTAAAATTTCATTGTGGTTATCATTCTTATCAAATTCAAACATAAGGGAGATGTCATCTGCAAATAGGACATTATATTTGGAGAGGACTTTCGGTAGGTCATTAATGTATAACAGAAATAGCACACAACCGAGTACACTTCCCTGGGGTATGGACCCATGAAGTGCTCGTTTTCCTGAGCGTGTGTGCTCTATTTCGTTTGTAGCGGAATTTTTATACTCAATTTGAACATATTGGACGCGATTTTTCAGATAGGACTTGAACCAGTCGTACACTATACCTCTAATTCCATGATTAAATAGTTTTTTTAATAGAATATCATGGGAGACTCTATCGTAGGCTTTGGATAGGTCTAGAAATAAACCGACCACATTTTTTTTGTTATCTAAAGCAGTTAGGATTTTTTGCACGTAGTTTAAAACAGCTAATGATGTAGAGCGATTCTTTCTAAAGCCATATTGGTTATTATGAAGCAAATTATAGTTTTCGAGAAAGGCGTTTAGGCGGTTACACACCGCTTTCTCAAATATTTTTGATATAGACGACAGTAGCGCGATTGGACGATAATTACTGAGATCCAAAACGTCACCCTTCTTGAACACAGGCTTAACTAGGGCTATCTTCAAGTCGTCTGGAACGATTCCCTCTGCAAACGACTGATTAATGAGTTGGGTTAGAGGTGGGGTTAACTCGTAAGCGCATGTTTTTAATAAGGTTGGTGGTATTTCATCAATTCCAGAACTGTGTTTATTTTTTAAACTTTTTATTATTTTATAGGTTTCACGTTCGCTAACCGAATGTAAAAATATCGACTTGTCTGTTTCACTTTGGTTTTGGTTTTGTTTTGTTTGTGACACTCGTCTCTGGTTTTGCGACAGGTGCGTGTCACATGTAGGGATAGCTATGGTGTTCTCAAACATATCTGCGTAATAATTGTTGAATGCATTTGCCACGAGTTCTGGCGATTCCGTAGGCATACTTTGCTGATCTATTTTAACTTTGAAGTTTTTCTTAGCTACTTCATTTCTATGTTTCCCGTTAGATTCATTTATGACGCGCCACATTGTTTGGATTTTATTTGTAGATTTTTTCATTCGCTTTATAAAATTCAGTTTTTTTGAGTTAATTACACACCGTTTCAAAGTTTTATTATATGATTTATGGTGAATTTTGAGAATGTTGTTTCCTTTTATTTTACTAATATGTATCCGAAGTAGCCTTTTATTTGCACATGACGTTCTCAGTCCTTTTGTTAGCCAAGTACTACTATTATTGCTCTTAATTTTTACTCGTTTCGTAGGCATAGTTATGTTTAGGGCTGTTTGTAAAATACTCTGGAAAGCTCTATAGTTGTCGTTTACATTATCATGCATCAAAACTCTGTTCCAATTTGTATTTTTTATGTACTCTTTAAATGCTGCTTGGTTTTTGTCATTATGTTTTCGTTTATAAGTGAACCAATGGTTGTTAATAGGCTTATTTTGTAGGTTGGTCGTAAATTTGCAAATAATACCTTTGTGATCTGAGAACCCAAACTCAAGAACTGTTGTTTCTATTAGCTTTTGCTGGTTAGTAAATATGAGATCTAAGCAAGTTTCAGTATTAGTAGCAATTCTAGTAGGCTCCTGGATCATTTGAAATAAATTAAGGGATTTTAGCTTATCTGTAAGGCGTCGGCTTGCTTTGTCCGTTTGTGACATATTTATATTTAAATCTCCTCCTAATATAACACGTTTTTGCCCTTTGTACTTAAACTTATCGAATAGTTTATCCAAATTATTGTAAAATGCTTCTATGTCTCTATTTGGTCTATAAATACACACAATAATAGTATTCATTTTTGGTATTTCTATGCAGCAACACTCGATTATACACTCAATAGACATTTATTTATTTATTTATTTATTTATAATAACAATACTTCTATCATTACAGTCTCCCAATGCGATAGCGTAGCAAATTATTGATACAATTTATTTATTTATTTATCGTATGGCAAATCAGTATTTAGAACCGTGAGATCTTGGAAAAGACAGTACGGTTGCCAGGTTGTTGATACAATAAATAGGGTACATACTACATCATTCTAAGTTTTGAAATAACATAACACATACAAAGTAACTTTAATGAATTCATTCAGAGAGCAGTGGAATACATCAACCCGCGTTGCAACTTGATTGAGCGTGTGCAGAGCCCTTGTCCAGGGCGCCGCGCGCACGCGCAGCAGACCGGTGCGCGCGCGCGGCACGGCCAGCAGCGGCGGCCGGCGCCGGCGCCACACGTACCGCACGGGCGCATTCAGGCCCACTGTAGCCAGTACCCCAGAGTTACTAACCTTACCGCGTAAAAGTTTGAACATGTAGGACACCAGAGTCAACTCCCTCCTAACCTCTAACTGATTGTACCCTACCATGCCCAACACGAATAACGTAGGGTACATTAATGGGTAAAATGGGTACACACCATAACATTTTAAATATAAAAACCTTACAAATTTATTTTGTATCCTTTCCAACATAAATTGGTACTTAGCTTCGTGCGGGCTCCAGACACTAGAGTTGACCTCCAAGTGGCTTTTTACGAGAGCTTCATACATTGCACGGATAGCGCTTATGTTGGAAAATCCATGTGCCTGACGCAAGACAAACCCTAAGTTTCTGTATGCTTTTTTTACGAGTCTGTGTGTGTGTGTGTGTGTAACAATGTGATCTCTGAACGAAAGGTCAGCTGTGAAATGCACGCCCAAATCGCGCACCTCCGTGACACGCTCAATCGGTGTCCCTTCTACCTTGTATCGATGCTGTATCGGATTGTGAGATCGGCTAAAGGATAGCGAGGAGCATTTGGACACATTAAAGTGAAGCCGGTTGCCTATACTCCACTGTACGACCCGATCAATATCACGCTGCAATGCAAGACAGTCCGATACCTCTTCAATTACCCGCACCAGCTTTAGGTCGTCGGCAAACAACAAACATTCCGAGTTTCTAACCACATCAGGGAGATCATTAATCATCAGCAAAAACGTCAAAGGACCTAAATTACTGCCTTGACTGACCCCAGATCGAGTATAGTAGGGCTTCGTCTTGTAACTACCGCAGTCCACGTACTGCCGCCTATCTCGCATATAGCTGGCAAAAAATGCCAGCGTATGCGGTGTACACCCCGCGTCGGCCAGCTTCTTCAGTAAGATGTCATTATCTACCATCTCAAACGCTTTTTTAAAATCGAAGTAAGTGACATCCACCTGGCCGCCTGCGTCCACTGCAGGTGTCACCTGGGACATAAGGCATAGCAGGTTCCCCGTTGTACTACGTCCTGCCCGGAAACCATGCTGAGCGTTAGATAACTGGCAATCGACCTGCTCCTGTAGTGATCGGTGTATGGCCGATTCGAACACTTTGGCGGGTGCACACAAAACAGCCACTGGCCTATACAACGCTACGATGTCTTTTCTTTCTTCAAATTCTATGCCGTTCTTGATCAGTATGGCTACTCCTCCTCCATTGTGATGCTCGCGGTTAAATGCTGAGGCGAACTGGTATCCAGGGATTTGAACAGAATCAGCTTGATGCCGTCGTATCCACGTTTCTGATAAGCATAAGACGTCAAAAGAGTTTTCATTTAGGAAGCTTTCTAATATGTCTGTTTTATTTTTAACGCTCTGCATATTTTGAAAGAATATAGAAAAGTGTGGATTAACGAAATGAATTGTTGGCGTTAGGGTGCTCGTTCATCACTTGCGGGTTTTGTGAGCTCTGTGGTCTATTATTATTAATATTACCAGGTACTTCTTTTCTCGGCGCTTCAGCAATATCCTGGTCGCGATTTTCTTTGCTGTTTTGGTTGTGTGCTTGGTTCGGCTCAGTATCTATGTGTAAAGTGTATTGCTGACCATTTACAAATACTTTATCCATTCTAACTACTGGGTATAGGCCTCTCATACGCGCATCCTTTAGAGTCTCTCTAATAGTTTGCCTGTGTTTTAATTCCTGTTGGTTCATAAGTTTAGAAACTGCCAGTCCCGTGTTTCGTAGGTTGTGTGCATTGTCTAGAATGTATCGGGTCATCCTTTTACTTAAAAGCTGTATTTCTATTGGTCGCCGGTAACCGCGTCGTCCTAGTCTCGCTATTCCATCTATGAAGCCGTTAATATCGATGCCAAAAAGCTCATAAAACACACTGCTCACACGCTCGATAAGGGCGTGTTCGGTTTCACCCTGGTATTCATTAAAACCATATAAGATAATCGAATTCTGGGTATGTGAGTGGCTTTCAAGTTTTTTATTTATGTGTTCAATTTCTGATTTAAGCTTAGAGTTTTCGGTTTGCAAGTTTTTAATGGATTCATTTATATTATCAATCTTTTCCCTTACTTGGGTCTGTTCCTGGATCAAATTAGTTGTGTTTTGGGTGATGTATGATTTCAAGCTAATGATATTATTATTTAACTCTTCTATGACTGCATCTTTTACGTTTTTAGTAATAGTTTGGGTTAAACTTTCCTTCGCAGCTTGAAACTCGAATCTTATGAGATCTCTAAATTTGTCGTAAGTGATTGTTTCCATCTGTTCTAATTTTTGACCAGTTTGTGGAGGCTTAGGCGAGCTTTGACGGTCTTGGGTACGAGTTGGTTGTAATCCTAAATCTGTTTCACCTAGAATATTTGAGATGTTGGTTTCGTCGCATGACATATTAGTAATATCTAGGGCTGATGTTAGCGAGCCACATCTACCGAGGCCCCAGGAACACGTCGTGACGTTCATCAGGTCCATATCTGACCGCATGGAAGCTGCTCGGAGGGCTAGAGGAGGCAACACTAGGTTTTAAGGCTAATTTTTAAGGATTATTGTTGTTAATTTTTATTTTTTGTATTGTTTCTTGTCTTAGTAATTTTAATCAGAATACACATTGTTTCACATTTTCACAGAATTTTCTTTTTTATCGGGGTAGTGGCCAATTTCCTACCGTTTTCAAATAGGGGATTTCATTAGCTTTCCAATGATACTAATAATGATAGGGTACAGGGAGGATCTTAGGAGTTATAATCGCTTGACACGAATTTTAGGAAAGGTGCGATTTTTTTGACGCCGAGTGTAGTACATTATAGTACATTGTTGTAAAGGCTAGAAAGTAGGCAATAAATGGATGGGTTCGAGGTCCGAGCCGCAGGTGAGGATCTCGAAGGAGACGAGTCTATTCATTGCATTTTTGGCCGAGAACTGTGGCGGGGGGAACTGTGATTGTTCGAATCGCTGTTCAAACTGGACTACAAAAACATTGCTGGCCAGTTTGAACTCATAGATGGCCTGTTCGTGCGATGTCCAACTACAGCTTTGAAGCTTGAATTCTGACCATCTTATGCCACATTTCCGAGCAGTGGCGTGAAAAGGTTGTTTTTCCAAAACGCCGCAGAGATTTTGTCCGTTTTCGTGAGTGGATCGGAGCTAGTTAGAGGTTATTCGTTTGTATCGCAGGAGCGCATGGCGACCCGCTACGCGCGCGACACGCACCACTACTGCCTGCACCTGGACGGCGGGCTGGTCATCGACGGGCACCGCATGGGCGGCGACGGCCGCTTCGTCAACCACTCCTGCCTGCCCAACTGCGAGATGCAGAAGTGGACCGCCAACGGTTAGTTACCCCAAGGGACACATATGGCGACACGCACCACTCCTGCCCTGCCTGCCAGTTATTAGCACTGAGACACAGTGTTCATGGCACCCACTAAGGGGCTCAAGCCGCTAGTGTGTGTGACCGGTGACCTGACGTGTGTTGTGTTTGCAGGCACGTTTAGGATGGCGCTGTTCGCGCTGCGGGACATCGAGCCGGGCGAGGAGCTCACCTACGACTACAACTTCTCGCTCTTCAACCCGGCCGTGGGACAGGTGACACTCCATCTATACTTCTGTTAAAGAGGAAAACTATTTTGGATATATCGTCGGCAGCTAGTAATAAAGAAATTACAGGGGGAAATCAGCCTAATTTTCTTAGTAGACGAGGTTCACGTTCACAGTTACATTGGCAATTTTTAAAGGATGATGTTATTTAGATGGCTTAGGTAAAATTGAGAACTGTCGCGATCATTGAAATTTAAGGCATTATCTGCGACAGGAAACCCCGAAGGGCCTTTTAAAGGGTTATGTTTCTTTACCATAAATGAAATGAAATGAAACGATTTTATTGAAAATGTGAATTAAATCATAATCACTGGCCATGAAATGGGGCATGCCGCATATATAAAAAAAAAAACATATATACGCGTAGGGGGCGACACTAGCAGAGTTGGCAATGTATCTCGTTGCTTTGTACCTACCATAGACAAATACCTATGCAGATACATGCACCCTTGTCACTCATTTGACAATTAATTGCGCATGTGTGTGTGAGCCCCTGTCTTCTTATACTGGCTTACGGTTTGTGCTAGTGCTGCACTCTGGCGGCAGAACATTGCAGTAATGTAGGGAACTTATAGTGAATATTTTAGAATGAACACTTTATGACCGGTCACTTTGGCACTGTTTGGGGGAGGCCTATGTCCAGCAGCGGACGTCTTCCGGCTGTTATGGTGATGATGAACAGTTTATTCTGATATTGCAGCCGTGCAAATGCGACTCGGAGGACTGTCGCGGCGTGATCGGCGGCAAGTCGCAGCGCGTCCCCAAGCCTGCCGCCACCGCCACCGCCCCCGCCCCCGCCCCCGCCCCCGCCCCCGCCCCCGCGCGGCCCGGCCGCCCCCGCAAGCCCGCGCCCGGCAGCAAGGCGCCCGCCGACCCCGGCACCACCACCGTGCTCAACTACCAGCAGCACCTCAGCAGGCTGTGCCAGGACCCGCCCGTCCGCCCGCTCACCGCCAGGGAGAGGAACCTGGTCAGGGAGCGCCATTGCTTCCTCTTCAGGAACCTTGACACTGTGAGTCTTTATAATTCACCAAGTAACCCCCGACGCAAAAGGAGAGGTGTTATGAGTTTAACGTGCCTGTCTGTGTATCTATCTGCGGTAGCGTACCTTCCTAACGGATAACTTTCTGGTACCGGCTCCTCAGCACCGTACGCGCGGTTCCATAATTTTCGTCGATGACCGACAAATGTCCAATCAGGTCGCGCGGCTCCCCGACGAGAGCCGACTTCAACTGCGCCAACTTCAGTGCCGCTGCAAGGTCCGTCCGAGCATGGACCAAGCTGTCGAATAAGTCGACGAAGCTGGTCCACTCGTCCTGGTCTCCCCGGAAGACCGGCATGTGTATAGCGGGCAAATGTGCTGCCAATCTTTCTCTCAATTTTTCCATTTAAAACTTAACCTCCAAAATTTCGCCACAACTACAAAACGGGCCGTACAAAATCTTAAAATTATGTCGTTTTCGGTCGTGAACCGATAACCACGCTCTGCTACCAAATGTTCGAAACGCCCAGAAGAGATCGATCGTTCGATGCCTCGGAATACGCGGGAACTCATAGTCCACTTTAAAACTATCCACGTACGTAACGGAACCCTAAATCGACAAAAATGATAACTTTCTGAGTTTGCTGGCGTTTGTGCGTCAAGACGGGTAGTTAAAGTCAAGTCGTTAAGGTCAAGGGTCAAGTTAATGTCGCCCGCTAGTCCTCGTGTAGGCCTGCAGAGGCCCGCTGCGTTCCACGTGGGATTCCACTCGCTCGCGGACGCGCCTTCGACACCAATATTACACTCGCGCTTAGCGCGGACAAGTACAAATATCTCTGAACCCAGATTAGGTTTCCAAACTGATTGAATGAGTAATTCTCATTCTCCCACACCGCCGTACGGCCTACGGCCGTACGGCTCCCAAAGTGAGGTTATATTACCAGCCTGTGCAAAAAGACATTCTGTCCAACTGACAGCTGCAGCTGTCACTTTTAACTTTTTAATGCTAAGGGCAGGTGGGCATGTGAATAATTGTGAGGGCCGGACACATGGGCCCGAACATGAATGTTTGAAATGTGTGACGTTGCAGGTGCGGCGCACCCGCGACCGCCTGTCGCCGGCGCCGGCGCCCGCCGCGGCCCCCGCCTCGGCCCCCGCCGCGGCCCCCGCCCCGGCCCCCGCCCCCGCCCCCGCCCCCGCCCCCGCGGCCGCGCTGGTGGACCCGCTGTCGCCGCCGGACAGCGCGGCGCCGGCGCTGCAGATGCGGCGGCTGCAGCAGCAGGCGCGGCGCGCGGCGGCGCGGCTGGCGCGGCTGGCGCGCGTGCCCGACGACCGCGCCGCCGCGCGCCCGGACCGGCTCGCGCGCGTCTTCAAGGCCATCCTAGACTACGTTGTCGGACTCACGGGTGAGATCTGTGTGCTGCGTATATGCGTGGCCCCAGCGAAATGTTATCTCGCTCGATTGTGGACCGGCCCAACTGTATCACTCAATAAGCCTCTCGTTTGACAGACGACGAAGACAAGCCGCTCTGCACGGCGCTCCTGAAGGCCAAGTCCGGCAACAAGGAGCCGCCGAGCTCGCTGGCCGATGTCGCGGCGCACATCTCCGCGCGCCGCTACCACTCCGCGGCGCACTTCGACGCCGACATGAACGCGGCCTTCTCCGCCGTCACCAGGGAACACGGCCGCACCTCCGCGCTCGGCGCCATCGCACTCACACTCAAGAAGGTACTAATCTACTATATAAGTAGCCGCCGAGCCCGCTGCCCGGTGTCTGACATGAACGCGGCCTTCTCCGCCGTCACCAGGGAACACGGCCGCACCTCCGCGCTCGGCGCCATCGCACTCACACTCAAGAAGGTACTAATCTACTATATAAGTAGCCGCCGAGCCCGCTGCCCGGTGTCTGACATGAACGCGGCCTTCTCCGCCGTCACCAGGGAACACGGCCGCACCTCCGCGCTCGGCGCCATCGCACTCACACTCAAGAAGGTACTAATCTACTATATAAGTAGCCGCCGAGCCCGCTGCCCGGTGTCTGACATGAACGCGGCCTTCTCCGCCGTCACCAGGGAACACGGCCGCACCTCCGCGCTCGGCGCCATCGCACTCACACTCAAGAAGGTACTAATCTACTATATAAGTAGCCGCCGAGCCCGCTGCCCGGTGTCTGACATGAACGCGGCCTTCTCCGCCGTCACCAGGGAACACGGCCGCACCTCCGCGCTCGGCGCCATCGCACTCACACTCAAGAAGGTACTAATCTACTATATAAGTAGCCGCCGAGCCCGCTGCCCGGTGTCTGACATGAACGCGGCCTTCTCCGCCGTCACCAGGGAACACGGCCGCACCTCCGCGCTCGGCGCCATCGCACTCACACTCAAGAAGGTACTAATCTACTATATAAGTAGCCGCCGAGCCCGCTGCCCGGTGTCTGACATGAACGCGGCCTTCTCCGCCGTCACCAGGGAACACGGCCGCACCTCCGCGCTCGGCGCCATCGCACTCACACTCAAGAAGGTACTAATCTACTATATAAGTAGCCGCCGAGCCCGCTGCCCGGTGTCTGACATGAACGCGGCCTTCTCCGCCGTCACCAGGGAACACGGCCGCACCTCCGCGCTCGGCGCCATCGCAATCACACTCAAGAAGGTACTAATCTACTATATAAGGAGCCGCCGAGCCCGCTGCCCGGTGTCTGACATGAACGCGACCTTCTCCGCCGTCACCAGGGAACACGGCCGCACCTCCGCGCTCGGCGCCATCGCACTCACACTCAAGAAGGTACTAATCTACTATATAAGTAGCCGCCGAGCCCGCTGCCCGGTGTCTGACATGAACGCGGCCTTCTCCGCCGTCACCAGGGAACACGGCCGCACCTCCGCGCTCGGCGCCATCGCAATCACACTCAAGAAGGTACTAATCTACTATATAAGGAGCCGCCGAGCCCGCTGCCCGGTGTCTGACATGAACGCGGCCTTCTCCGCCGTCACCAGGGAACACGGCCGCACCTCCGCGCTCGGCGCCATCGCACTCACACTCAAGAAGGGTACTACTATACTTTATAAGTATAGTACACATGTACATTATGTAGGGCACATGTTTATATCACGTTTTGCCTATGTGGCACAAAACGTACAAGCCGCCAGGCGCGGAGTGCGCGGCTCGCACTAGTTGTTCCCCGCCTCTCGACTTGTCCGGTTTAGTCCATTATTCCACATAGTAAATAAGTAAATTCACTCTTGAGTAAGGAAGTGTGACCTTCAGAATTTAAATGTAAATTCATAGAACAACTTGTGAAACTTTTAATAAACATTATTTTTAACCACATCAGTGACTTTCCTTCTGATACAAAAATTAACAAGTTAAACACCAAGAACTTGTACAATTACAATAGTACATTGTTTAACGAGGGGCGTAAGTGGAATATTGCGAACAAGAGTCTATCAGAAGCCCGACGCCGAAGGCGGAGGGCTTTTGATGACTCGAGTTTACAATATTCTTACGCCCGTGTTATACACAATGTTTTTCGTCACATTTTCGAGGAAACAAATACATTTTAGATGAAATTAATACAAATCGTAATAAAAACTGCAACATGTCATGTGTCCATTTTGTTGAATTTGACGTAAGGCGCGTACGGCAAAGACCCTTCGGTATACAGCCACGATTTCACGAACCAATCTTGCCCCTGCCACAAAGCTACATATACAATCAACTTGACCTATAAACCAAAAACCTACACCAAAGACACTGGGAGGAGATAGACACATGCAGACAGACCAAAGAGATTCTAGCATAACGCGACAACAAACTCACAACCACACTACTGAGGACACATAGAAACTAACTACGCGAGATAGTAGGAATGATAACAGGACACAACACTCTGAACAGACACCTCTAAAATACAGGTATCACGGACAGCCCCATGTGCAGAGCGTACATGGAGGTGGAAGAAACGACCAAACATGTTCTACTGGACTGCAAGCAGGTAGAAGTATACAGGAGAAAGCACCTAGGGTCCCCAGAAACACTCTGAGACGCAGTCAAAAACACAAAGGCACTCACCAACTTTCTGGAGGAGCTGGGGTGGTTAGAGTAGCGCTACCCCATTTCACGCAAAATAGGCACGCTGGATGTCGATTTGCGGAAAAGAGCCCAGTAAACTAACTAACAGCCACGATTTGAAAACGCTTAAAACATTAAAAAAAAACACTGCATAGACACTAAATAACTACGTATTAAATCTGTTAATAATTCTGTTAAACATGTTTTAGTAGTGTTTTTAAGTTTAAATTTATTTATAAATACGATTTCAGACATCGCATTTGATATAAAACCTCTTTGCTTTGACACTGCCGCGGGAGTGACAGATACAATTTAAGAAAAAACTATTACGCCCGTAGGTGTAACATAGGCTATTGCAGCTGTATATGTCTGCGCATTATGAAGCCCTTTTCGAGCAAGTGTGATGAAATAGTAGATTGTACAACAAGTCCATAAAACGCACTATTTTACGCTAGACTTTATTGAAGTATATAAAATCGAGTGTAAAATGGGTTTTATGGACGAATTGTATACTCTGCTTTTCACTTCAATTGCGAGGAAATGAAACTATAAGTTTATTTCATGAAGTTTTATTGTATACTTGGCTTTTGGTATCCTTGCCTAGGTCTTAGAATACTAACAGAACATAAAAGAAATAAAAATAAAGAGTTTATTCTATGAAGTTTAAGTCGATCGTGTGGCTGTTGGACCGATTGCCTTGGTATTCGACGAAGATTTTACTTTAGGCACTAGAGCATAAAAAGCGACTTTATGTCGCCTACACACCGCATAAAGAGGCACTTTTTGAGCATGAGGAGTGAAAATATAATTACAACGATGTATGTACCTGTGCAGATAGCATTTTTTGAAGACATTTTAACCAATCATAAGGCAGCGCGTTTGCGCCAGGGACCCGCCCACCCCTTCCCAGAAAAAAGCCTTTGAACGAGTTAGTCGCTCGTTTAATAGCCCAAATCACTTGCTGTCCTTTATTGATTGAAAACTCATTCATTTAACTTAGCCGTATGAAGGGGTTTCCCTTACGGGGCGATACCGCTACTGATAATAAAACGCGTTTTAGCGCTTATAAAAGCCTTTCGAAAGGGTTTTTAAAGGGTTGAAGCGCTTACTCGTGTTGAAAGCGCTTGAAATGCCAAATGAATGGGTATTGGAGCATCGGCTTTGGTAAGCAAACCCTTTCAAACACCCTTTGAAGGGGACACCGTATTGGAGCGCTTTAATAGCCAAATGAATGGGTTTTGAGGAGCATCGGCTTTGGTAAGCAAACCCTTTCAAACACCCTTTGAAGGGGACACTGTACTGGAGCGCTTTAATAGCCAACTGAATGGGTTTTGAGGAGCATCGGCTTTGGTAAGCAAACCCTTTGAAAGAGATACCGTATTGGAGCGCTTTAATAGCCAAATGAATGGGTTTTGAGGAGCATCGGCTTTGGTAAGCAAAGCATTTCGAAAAACCGTTTCAAAAACCCTTGAAGGCGATACCGGGCGGGTCCCTGCTTTGCGCGGGTAAAATATTCAACGCCCATTGGCCAAAATTCTGCGCGCGACGCCGGCCGCTCCGGCGCCCGCCATCTTGTCTGGCGCCATGAGCGGGAAAGCACGACAGCCCCTATCATTGTATATTGTACCTTACGTATAGTGCAACAAGGTCTTTTTTGAAATGGTCATTCGTTCAATTTCACTCGGTACTTGCCAGCAATCGTCGGCGTGGAGGAAGATTGCCGATGTAACTTATATTTGTGGTACTACTGTATGCAGGAGGAACCGAAGATGCACTGTGCAGAAATGCGAGTACTAAGATTGGCTGGAACATAAGGTGCCACCTATTCCAGAAAATATGTGCGAAAACAGACTACGCTGGTTTCTCTACTTAAGGAACATGGACAATGACCACATGACCAAACAAATACACACACCTTACTTGAAAAACACTACTTACTAGAAAGAAGAGACCTTATTAGAAAAAAATCCTCAATATTAGTGTCCCAAATTCTATTTAGTTCAGCCAGATTTATATTAGTTTTTAAGCAGTAAGTAATTTAGGTGCATTATATACCTGTAAAAAATGAGGGCGGTCTCGTCAAAAAACTGTTATTTCAGTTTGGCGAGTATTTGAAATTGAATATGTGCTAAGAACCTTCTTGAAAAAAAAATGTTAAATAATATCTCGGAGGGAAGAGAGAAATAAAGGTTGTCCTAAAACTACTTGGTTGTGTACAGTTCTGAGGGACCTAAAGACGATAGGCGCAAGCCCTGACACGGCGGAAAATAGAAAAGAATGGCACAAAATGATCCCACGATCAACGTTAAATATGGCGCTGGAGCTGGACGCTGTCATTCCATAGATACTTGTCAAATTGAACTGTCCATCATCATCATCATCATATCAGCCGAAAGACGTCCACTGCTGGACATAGGCCTCCCCCAAAGAGTGCCAAAGTGACCGACCCCGCGCCACCCGCATCCAGCGGACTCCCGCAACCTTTACCAGGTCATCAGTCCACCTTGTCGGGGGCCTACCCACGCTGCGCCTTCCGGTACGTGGTCGCCACTCGAGAACCTTTCCGCCCCAACGGCCATCGGTTCTACGTGCTATGTGCCCCGCCCACTGCCACTTATGTTTAGCGATCCGGAGGGCTATATCGGTTACCTTGGTTCTGCTGCGGATAGCCTCATTTCTGATGCCCTTTGGGTGACTTTGAGCCTTCTTATGAGGCCATAGTAAGCGACCACGTTTCAGTGGTCCGCCGTTGAACTGTCCATACATTCAGATTTTAGCGAACACCGCTTACGATTACAGACGGTGTGGTGCAACCTGCCCTTAAACAGCTAATGCTTAACGAGTCGGTTGTTTTGCAGGAATACAACGCGGCTAAAGCGGAGTACGTGGAGCAGCTGAACCAGATCCTCGGCCCCGAGGACCCGCTGCCGGCTGGGTTCGTGCAGAAGGCAAAGCAAGGTGAGATTCATGTTACTACTCATTACATTCTATACATTCTGCGAGAGATAAATTATATATAACTCCCCCATTTCACCCCCTTAGGGGATGATTTCGGGATAAAAAACTATCCTATGTCACTCTCCATCCCTTCAACTATCTCCACTTAAAAAATCACGTCAATTCGTCGCTCCGTTTTGCCGTGAAAGACGGGCAAACAAATAAACACACATATACTTTCCCATTTATAATATTAGTATGGATCCTAGGGTACTTGGCCCAACGTATTACGAGCGTCTACCCGCTATCGGACGAAACATTCAAACGTGAGCTGAGAATCTTTTTATTAGAACATCCATTGTATTCAGTATGTGTGACATGGTTAATTTCATTTAAATTGTTTTATAATTGGATAATGTTGTAGTTTTTATTTTGATGATCATTAGAAGATATCAATATCAATATTTACATTCCTTATTCTGACTTCATCATTAATCATCTTGTAGTATTTGTCCATAAAAATGTTGTGTTGTACCTGTGACATTTGAATTTATTATTTATTAAAGGTTGAACACGCCAAAACTGGGGCATGTAAAACTGGCTATTATTACGGGAAAAATAGAGCTATACAAACTTTTTAGACACCAATTTGATCACAAGGAACTGCCCTATAATATGTCGATTGCTTTGTTTCTTATTTTTATCCGTTGTCAAAATGTCGAGCAAACAACATCAACAACGCGAACTCATTTTGCACGAATATATAGAAAATTCAATGCTAAGCTACAGAGATATCGCGAAAAGACTGAAATGTCCTCAATCTACGGTTTGTCGCGTATTAAAAAGGTTTCGTGAACGCTTAACAATAGATATAAAGCCAGGAAGTGGTGGGTTGCAAGGAGTCAAGAATAAAAAAAAGGACGAGAGTGTTGTAAGGATTTTTGCCTCAAATCCTAAGATTTCATCACGTGATGTTGCCAAGAAAGTGAAAATGTCTCAGTCCTATGTTCAAAAAGTAAAACGTAGGGCAGGACTAAGAAGTAATAAAGCCCAGGCCGCACCAGATCGAGACTCGAAACAGAACTTATCCGCAAAAAAACGGTCACGAAAACTTTATGAAAATTTCATTACGAAATTTGCATGCGTGGTCATATGAGGACGACGAAACATATATAAAAGCAGATTTTAAACAAATTCCTGGGCAAGAGTTCTATACCAGCGTAAGTCGAACAGACGCTCCTGAAGAATGCAAATTAAAAAAAAGATCAAAATTTCCAAAAAAATACCTTTGGCAGGCAATATGTAGCTGCGGAAAAAGAAGTCGCTCGTTTATTACCACCGGCACAATAAACGGTGATATTTATCAAAAAGAATGTTTACAGAAACGTTTGCTGCCTTTCATAATAAAGCACGACTCACCACCGTTATTTTGGCCAGATTTAGCCAGTTGCCATTACGCAAAAACAGTGATGGAATGGTATGACGCAAACGGGATCGTGTTGGTACCCAAAGTATGCAACCCACCAAATAGTCCAGAACTGCGGACTGTTGAAGAAAACTGGAGTATTATGAAGGGAATTTTAAAAAAGAAAGGTGGAGAAGTAAAAAATGTCTCTGAGCTCAAAAAAATGTGGACATGGGCGTCGAAGCGGTGTCCTAATGAGATGGTGCAAAGTCTTATGAGCCGCGTGCGTAGGAAAGTTAGAAGTATGGCTTACTGTGTAGACAATAACTAAAATAGGAAACGTTATTTTAAACTTTATTCTATTTGTTATTAAATATGGAAAACATAATGTAGTTATTTATTGTTAAAATTATTCAATGTCAATATTTGTGGGCCCCAGTTTTGGCGTGTTCAACCTTTATTTGACGATCATTAAATAAATTCGTGTAAATTGGCTTAAAGTTAACTTATAATGTAAATTTATTTTACGTCACACCTGGCCATAATGCGAGTTTTACTCCACGCTGCGCGTACGGGAAAACTCGCATTGCGGCCAGGTGAAGACGTAAAATTTTGTACTCAACACGGGCGGTAATTCGTAAAGCCCCAGAACGCATAATTATGGCCCTCACCTTCGGTTCGGGCCACAAATATCTGCGATCTACAAGTTTCCGACAAAAAAAATCATTTTTGGTAGAAGCTTTTTGCCAACTGTACCTACTTTTTTGTATAGCAAATATTGTATTTACCATTCTTTAATGATAAAATGAATCGAGGGTAAATGGCTAAATTTTCTGTTTTTTTTAAGTGTTTGAGAGGCTGCTGCTGGTCAAGCCTGGTTGACATCCTTCAATTCCTTCTTTTTTAACACATCTCGAGCGAATGTAAAAAAAAGACAAAAATATACATTGTACGGGACACTATTAGGCTGAATAGGTTTTACGATTCTGCGTAGGGCCTAAATTCTCAAAATTTGGTCAACTTTTTAAATTAAAATTTGGTCAATTTGGAAAAACTTTGGTCCAATAACAACCCGGCAAAGTAATCCAGGAACTTGTT
The DNA here is from genome assembly GCA_945867215.1 of Epinotia demarniana. Taxonomy (NCBI): domain Eukaryota; kingdom Metazoa; phylum Arthropoda; class Insecta; order Lepidoptera; family Tortricidae; genus Epinotia; species Epinotia demarniana. Next base: position 747,952 of record OX244273.1, on the reverse strand, counting down.
TTCGATTTTCGTTACGCAATCGTACCCATTACCTAGTTATTTATGATACCATGCGGAAAGTAGGTAATTCCAAACGAGTGACGATGACCAAAAACACTTAAAATATTAGGGCGCGCTTTCAGAGCAAGCGCTTTCGGGCCAATATTCCCACACACGTGCGGGAATGAGATTTCATAACAATTAAAATTTCACCTTTTATGTATAATTTTTAGTTTATTCGCATGACACATTGTAAAATGTTGTATGATACACGTGCGGATAGGTAATTTCTAACTCGTGTCGATCAAAAACACTCCAACACGGTCGTGTTTTTGGTCATGGTCACTCATTGGGAATTACCTACTTTCCGCACTTGTATCATAATAGTTATTTACGATACAAGTGCTGAAAATAGGAAATTCGCAAGGACTGGTGATAAAGATAAATTAAAACACGACCGAAAGGAGTGTTTTAAATCGACACGAGTTGCGAATTACCTGTCCGCACGTGTATCGTACAACGTTTTACTGTACATATGGCTGTTTAAAGTTTCGACATATGCACGGAAAGTGCTCTTTTCCACACTTGTGCGGGAAAGTAACACCATATGTACTGTTAATAACTATTATGTATTTTATGTACAGAGGAGGTGATAATGTGCATCTGCGGCTTGCACGTGGAAGAGGGTCTGATGGTGCAGTGCGGCGCGTGCGGCGTGTGGCAGCACGCGCGCTGCATGCGCGTGCGCGACACGCGCGCGCCGCACTACTGCCAGCACTGCCACAAGGAGGACCACCAGGTACAGGGCCCTCGACACAGGGAGACGCGGCATACTGCTACACGCGCGCGCCGCACTACTGCCAGCACTGCCACAAGGAGGACCACCAGGTACAGGGCCCTCGACACAGGGAGACGCGGCATACTGCTACACGCGCGCGCCGCACTACTGCCAGCACTGCCACAAGGAGGACCACCAGGTACAGGGCCCTCGACACAGGGAGACGCGGCATACTGCTACACGCGCGCGCCGCACTACTGCCAGCACTGCCACAAGGAGGACCACCAGGTACAGGGCCCTCGACACAGGGAGACGCGGCATACTGCTACACGCGCGCGCCGCACTACTGCCAGCACTGCCACAAGGAGGACCACCAGGTACAGGGCCCTCGACACAGGGAGACGCGGCATACTGCTACACGCGCGCGCCGCACTACTGCCAGCACTGCCACAAGGAGGACCACCAGGTACAGGGCCCTCGACACAGGGAGACGCGGCATACTGCTACACGCGCGCGCCGCACTACTGCCAGCACTGCCACAAGGAGGACCACCAGGTACAGGGCCCTCGACACAGGGAGACGCGGCATACTGCTACACGCGCGCGCCGCACTACTGCCAGCACTGCCACAAGGAGGACCACCAGGTACAGGGCCCTCGACACAGGGAGACGCGGCATACTGCTACACGCGCGCGCCGCACTACTGCCAGCACTGCCACAAGGAGGACCACCAGGTACAGGGCCCTCGACACAGGGAGACGCGGCATACTGCTACACGCGCGCGCCGCACTACTGCCAGCACTGCCACAAGGAGGACCACCAGGTACAGGGCCCTCGACACAGGGAGACGCGGCATACTGCTACACGCGCGCGCTGCACTACTGCCAGCACTGCCACAAGGAGGACCACCAGGTACAGGGCCCTCGACACAGGGAGACGCGGCATACTGCTACACGCGCGCGCCGCACTACTGCCAGCACTGCCACAAGGAGGACCACCAGGTACAGGGCCCTCGACACAGGGAGACGCGGCATACTGCTACACGCGCGCGCCGCACTACTGCCAGCACTGCCACAAGGAGGACCACCAGGTACAGGGCCCTCGACACAGGGAGACGCGGCATACTGCTACACGCGCGCGCCGCACTACTGCCAGCACTGCCACAAGGAGGACCACCAGGTACAGGGCACTCGACACAGGGAGACGCGGCATACTGCTACACGCGCGCGCCGCACTACTGCCAGCACTGCCACAAGGAGGACCACCAGGTACAGGGCCCTCGACACAGGGAGACGCGGCATACTGCTACACGCGCGCGCCGCACTACTGCCAGCACTGCCACAAGGAGGACCACCAGGTACAGGGCACTCGACACAGGGAGACGCGGCATACTGCTACACGCGCGCGCCGCACTACTGCCAGCACTGCCACAAGGAGGACCACCAGGTACAGGGCCCTCGACACAGGGAGACGCGGCATACTGCTACACGCGCGCGCCGCACTACTGCCAGCACTGCCACAAGGAGGACCACCAGGTACAGGGCCCTCGACACAGGGAGACGCGGCATACTGCTACACGCGCGCGCCGCACTACTGCCAGCACTGCCACAAGGAGGACCACCAGGTACAGGGCCCTCGACACAGGGAGACGCGGCATACTGCTACACGCGCGCGCTGCACTACTGCCAGCACTGCCACAAGGAGGACCACCAGGTACAGGGCCCTCGACACAGGGAGACGCGGCATACTGCTACACGCGCGCGCCGCACTACTGCCAGCACTGCCACAAGGAGGACCACCAGGTACAGGGCCCTCGACACAGGGAGACGCGGCATACTGCTACACGCGCGCGCCGCACTACTGCCAGCACTGCCACAAGGAGGACCACCAGGTACAGGGCCCTCGACACAGGGAGACGCGGCATACTGCTACACGCGCGCGCCGCACTACTGCCAGCACTGCCACAAGGAGGACCACCAGGTACAGGGCCCTCGACACAGGGAGACGCGGCATACTGCTACACGCGCGCGCTGCACTACTGCCAGCACTGCCACAAGGAGGACCACCAGGTACAGGGCCCTCGACACAGGGAGACGCGGCATACTGCTACACGCGCGCGCCGCACTACTGCCAGCACTGCCACAAGGAGGACCACCAGGTACAGGGCCCTCGACACAGGGAGACGCGGCATACTGCTACACGCGCGCGCCGCACTACTGCCAGCACTGCCACAAGGAGGACCACCAGGTACAGGGCCCTCGACACAGGGAGACGCGGCATACTGCTACACGCGCGCGCCGCACTACTGCCAGCACTGCCACAAGGAGGACCACCAGGTACAGGGCCCTCGACACAGGGAGACGCGGCATACTGCTACACGCGCGCGCTGCACTACTGCCAGCACTGCCACAAGGAGGACCACCAGGTACAGGGCCCTCGACACAGGGAGACGCGGCATACTGCTACACGCGCGCGCCGAACTACTGCCAGCACTGCCACAAGGAGGACCACCAGGTACAGGACCCTCGACACAGGGAGACGCGGCATACTGCTACACGCGCGCGCCGCACTACTGCCAGCACTGCCACAAGGAGGACCACCAGGTACAGGGCCCTCGACACAGGGAGACGCGGCATACTGCTACACGCGCGCGCCGCACTACTGCCAGCACTGCCACAAGGAGGACCACCAGGTACAGGGCCCTCGACACAGGGAGACGCGGCATACTGCTACACGCGCGCGCCGCACTACTGCCAGCACTGCCACAAGGAGGACCACCAGGTACAGGGCCCTCGACACAGGGAGACGCGGCATACTGCTACACGCGCGCGCCGCACTACTGCCAGCACTGCCACAAGGAGGACCACCAGGTACAGGGCCCTCGACACAGGGAGACGCGGCATACTGCTACACGCGCGCGCCGCACTACTGCCAGCACTGCCACAAGGAGGACCACCAGGTACAGGGCCCTCGACACAGGGAGACGCGGCATACTGCTACACGCGCGCGCCGCACTACTGCCAGCACTGCCACAAGGAGGACCACCAGGTACAGGGCCCTCGACACAGGGAGACGCGGCATACTGCTACACGCGCGCGCTGCACTACTGCCAGCACTGCCACAAGGAGGACCACCAGGTACAGGGCCCTCGACACAGGGAGACGCGGCATACTGCTACACGCGCGCGCCGCACTACTGCCAGCACTGCCACAAGGAGGACCACCAGGTACAGGGCCCTCGACACAGGGAGACGCGGCATACTGCTACACGCGCGCGCCGCACTACTGCCAGCACTGCCACCTGGTGGTCACCAGGTACAGGGCACTCGACACAGGGAGACGCGGCATACTGCTACACGATATGGATAAAAGAGAAGTTAGTGAGCGAGGAGTGCGGCCAGCTCGAGGGTTCGCTGCTAGAGGTTAGAGTGGCCGTACATTGAGCCACTAGTGTACAAGCAGGGGACGAGATCTTTCTTACATTTTTTATAGTATCGGCGCACGGCGAGCGTTTGAGTGGCCGCCTCCGAGTCTTCAGCTGCGGCAGCGGCCCGCTCGCCGCGGCTCCTGACGTGCGGCGGAGGGGGACGTTAGGGGGCAGCCATCCATACGTCTCTCTGACATGCATCGGTCGCGTTGTTCCTGGTGGTCCCTGACGACCTTGGTTGTAATGCACCTGATGATTGGTTGTGTGCAGGTGGAGCGCGAGATCCCCCTGGAGGAGTGGACGGAGGAGGGACACCAGTTCTACGTGTCGCTGATGCGCGGCGCGCTGCAGGTGCGGCAGGGGGACACCGTGTACGTGCTGCGGGACATCCCGGTCGGGGACGCGCGCCCGGACCGCAGCCGGGACGGAGGCCGGGACCCGGCCCGGGACGGAGGCCGGGACCCGGCCCGGGACGGAGGCCAGGAGCCCGCGCGCGACGCCAAGACCGCGAGCAAGCGCCCCGACAGGAAACTCAAGCAGGGCAAGGGGAAGGAGGACGCCACTAACAACAAGGTGACAGTGCACTTTTACCGGAACTATTGCTCTAAATTAATTATGCTTGCCTCCTGACTTGACCAATTTCACCAGTTTCACCAGTGTTGCTAGTTTTAACATTGTAACTAAATATACCAGATGAATAGAAGATTCTGGGTCTTTAACTAGACTCGTGTACAGTAATCATTTCACCTTTCGTATGCCTTGTCCCGAATACGTCCAGAAAGGTTCGAATTTACAACGTTAACTTCAAGGTCATGAATTGTTTTTTTTGACATCGGCATACGAGAGGTAGGTATATGTGTATAAAGTTCGATAGTGAACTGTTGTAGTAATGTTAGATGATATCGTGCAGGAGGGGGTGGTCCGCAAGCACACGTACCAGACGATCGGGCCGTGCGCCGTGTCGGAGCTGGACATCTTCCGCGTGGAGCGGCTGTGGAAGCACAAGGACACGCACGAGCGCTTCGTCTACGGCCACCACTACCTGCGCCCGCACGAGACCTTCCACGAGCCCACGCGCAAGTCAGTCAACTACACTACACCACCACAAACACCTCCACTGCTGGACATAGGCCTCCCCCAAACAGTGCGCCACCCGCATCCAGCGGACTCCCGCAACCTTTACCAGGTCATCAGTCAACCTTGTCGGGGGCCTACCCATGCCGCGTCTTCCGGTACGTGGTCGCCACTCGAGAACCTTCTCGCCACAACGGCCATCGGTTATACGTGCTATGTGCCCCGCCCACTGCCACATAAGATAGACACTTTAGATATACATACATACATCATCATCATCGTCATCATCATTAATTTAAGAGTTATCCTCTTGTCGGTGGAGTATTTTCCATTTCTCTGTCGTACGCCAGCCCTTTGATTTGTTGATATTGACTTTGCGTGTCCGAATTTAATCTCCGAGTTGGTATTCCGACTGACATTCCGCGCGCGTCTGTTCTGGTAGTCGGTTGTCTGTGAATATTAAGAAAATGCCTTCCTCAGAATCGATTGTGCGCGGACAACGGGGAATTCACATCACTAATTCGCCCGTGTGATGTCACAGTAGGTTGAAAAAAGTGACATGGTCGGTTTTCATACAATCTGTGTAAAGGCCACTACGTGTCCAGTCGAACCACCCCATGCCTCTACTGCGTCAGTCGCGGCCACGGTGGCTGGATGCCGTTATCTTTACCCGACGGTGTCCCGCCAGTTATTACTGTGTTTGACAGAATGGACAGCAATGTGTCCAGGGTTGCACGGGTCTGGGATCATCTAGTTAGACTGCGCCCTGTTGGTTTTCACCGTCAACCTTGCCTGTAACAATTAGTTGCTTCAGGTTTCGCCCTTCTTTTCTGGCGATACTAAATACAACCGACATCATATAAATAGATTGCATAACTGATATTCAAACAAGATAAAACCAGCTTCACATACAGGATTATTATCAACCGGTTAGATGAACTAGTCAAACATCACCCATTTGTTTTGAAAAAAAATTATCCTTTGAAAATTCCTTCCAAATTATCTTTTGAATCGAATGTTACCTGTCCAATTAGGGTTACCTTTGTTTTACCAAAAAAATTTTTGCAAATTATCATTTCCAAAACATTTTTCGTAGAATTTCATTTGCCAAATAATCGTCGTTTTGAATTTATCGCCTTTTTTAGGTTTAATTTCCAAAATAACGATCCTAGAAGAAAAACTGTGGGGACCAAACTTATAGAGAATCAAATTTCCTACAATTATTGTTCTCACGGTTTTACTGTAAAATCAAAAATGGCCGAGTTATTCAAGAAAAACCTTTTTTCGAATATACGCAGAAGCCCGATTTGGTCTAGTTTTTTAATGTACACTCCCAGTAACCCCCTGAGGGACCTACGAAAAAAAAATCCAAGAACTAATTATTCACGGGTAGGTTCGGTTATTTGGATAAAATGACTGGTCTAAACCTAATTTAACGCCTTTGCCTATACCGACCTACTTAACCGTGTTTATTTTATTTCAGGTATCAGGTATTTATGGTTAAATGTCATAACCCAAACAATTGTGATTTTAATTGTGGTTTTATAGTTTGCCTTAACATACTTGACGAAATGTTTAGTCTAATGTTTTTTTTGCCTTATTAAAGCATTTGCTAAAACACCACATGCCATAATGTAATTTTTCGTAATAATATTTTGCTGAATGAAAATTTGACGTAATGAAAATATTCGTATTAAAATTGTGCCAAAGTTTGCATTGGCAAACAAAATAGTTGCTAAAATTTGTTTGGGAAATGAAATTTGACCAAAATAAATTTGGTATAACAACAGGATCCCGTCCAATCTTTTAATTATAATTGACGATCATTCTTATAATTTTGACATTTATGCAAATTCATATTGTAATTTTTATCGCGTAATAAATGATTCTGGTCATTGCATGCATATTGGCCAAGTGGGATACCACCCTAGTTTGTATCATTCCCAAGCAAAAGCTTTGTATGTAGTCAAAAAAGCTAGTGATATAATGATACAATTATATATCTACCTTATTGACAAGTGATAATTCACTCGTAGTAGAATCGGCAAGAGTAAGGGTCTCCCCACACCTATGGACGCAGAATCGGCTTTCGCCGAGTGGTTTGTACCACGTTCCTCGTGTTTTATTCGATGGAGCCGAGCCGTTCGACGACTTTTTCGCTCTTATTACGTGAACATAAAGAGTTTTTTGATCGGCTGACGCCGATTCCATCGATGGGTGCGGGGAGACCCTTAGTCGTTATATTTTAATTTGATTTAAAAATAAGTTTAGTAAAAACAATGTGTGAGAATTGTAAATGTTTCAAATCAATATTTTGATAAGTTTGTATGGAATGACAGCTGTTGATCGGTCTTCAATCATAAGTCGGCGCGACCCGCCCTAAAAGGCAACTTGACCCGCAACGATCGCACGGGAGTTTGTTTGTATGCGAGTGTTGTTAACGGTGCGGTGTTGGTTGGCGGCAGGTTCTTCCACAACGAGGTTATGCGCGTGCCGCTGTACGAGGCCGTGCCCATCGAGCTGGTGATGTCGCAGTGCTGGGTGATGGACCTCAACACTTACTGCAAGGTATGTCCACAGTGTATAGTTTAAATTATTTGCACTGAGCTCATGAATGTTTGCGTTCAGCACGAGCCAATTTTGCAAAAAAATGTTACCGCCACGTAAAATGTTCATTGAATAATGAACTCTCTTCTTTTACTATAGATTCCAAGTTAGCTACGAGATAAAATACCACACACAGCGCCTTGTACAGTCGCCATCAGATATATCGGAGCGGGCAAGGTGGTCACAAATATCTGAACACGCCTCTATTGTCAAGGCATTAGAGACGTGTTCAGAAGCACTTTGGCCGCTCCGATATATCTGATGGCGACTGTACCTGTGTACCTGGAAGCGGGTTTTTTAAATCTTTTAGTGTATTTTGAATCTATTGATGAAGACGATAGAGTTAATTATACAATGAACATTTTATGCTTTTTCTTGCAAAATTGGCACGTGCTGAAAGCAAACAAAGGCTATTCATGAGCTCAGTACAATGGCCATTCATAAGCTCAGTTTAAATAATTTAAATTATACACCAGCTACCCGTCCGGTTAGTGCGATATTTTTCACAAATGTATTAGGTAAATTCATTCTTCTAACAGATTTCTTATCTTGTTTTTGTATCATAAAGTACACAATATAGGATTATTGTATCGGACGTTCGTGTTATGGAGGGCCACGTTTTTTCTGAGACGTACGCACTCTTTGGTCTTAATGTTCTATGACCTTTTGCATACAAGTTTGTGATTGCGTTGAATCAGCGTTGATGGTCCTCCTTCATCTGGTCAAAACGGCGTTTCAAAGAACGGGATATTTTTCATTTCACGTCTTTAATATCGTTGTATCTTAGGGCCGGTTTACACATTCGTTAGTGTTTAATGCGACTCCATTTTCTGCAAGTGCGAGTAGCTGTTGTATGGACTCGCACTACTTAATCACTAATAAACCGCCCCTAAACCGGCCCTTAGTAGGACTCAAGGGCTCTTTTACACGTCAGTGGCAAATATTCAGCCTGCCAATTTAGTATTGTATTGTATTGTATTGAAGGTTGTTTGTTATGATTGTTGTATTGTTTGTTTGTTTGTTTGTTTGTTTGTTGGGCAGGGGCGGCCGGTGGGCGCGCGCGAGCCGCACGTGTACATCTGCGAGCTGCGCGTGGACCGCGGCGCGCGGCTCTTCACCAGGATCAGCCGCCCCAAGTACCCCATCTGCACCAAGCCCTACGCCTTCGACCACTTCCCCGCCCGGCTCAAGATCACCAGGACCTACGCGGTGAGCGGCCCACTGTGCCTACTGGACTCCTACTGCCCTACACAAAACAAAACACGCACACCATCCGATACTTTCAATGTCCATAATTGAAGCTTTTTGGCCTCACATTACGGTCATTAGTAGCGAGCGCTCGTCACGCCCGCAGCTCGTGGCTCGTGGACGCGGCCACTTGGCGCTCCGTGTGCGCTGACTTCTTTGATACTATCAGTTGGAACCTGTAATCGACTGTTTGTGTTTTATCTATATACTTAACTAGCGACTCGCCTCGGTTTCGCACGGGTATTATATTGTACATAATAAATCTTCCTCTTGAATCACTATCTATTAAAAATAAAACCGCATCAAAATCCGTGGCGTAGTTTTAAAGATTTAAGCATACATAGGGACAGACAGCGGGAAGCGACTTTGTTTTATACTATCTAGTCACTGCGTTTCTGTAGCTGTTGGTTCTTCAAGTATAAATAAATAATTAAATAAAATATATGAAAGATCTCGTCGGCAACCTGCGGCTATCCTGCAATGCATATGCCTTTCATAAGCGAGATTCTTGTGGAATGCCCGACAAGTGTCTTAAGTACACATCGAAACCTTATAAACAGTTAGTTATTCCTTCTAGAATGGAATAATGTAGTCTAGATACAATAATGTATTGCAGCCCCACGAGGTGTCGCCGGAGTACCTGAAGGGGCGCGCGGCGCGGGCGGCGGCCGACAAGGGCAGGCCCGGGAGGGACAAGGACAGGCCCGGGAGGGACAAGGACAGGCCCGGGAGGGACAAGGACAGGCCCGGGAGGGACAAGGACACTCGCAAGGACAGGGACAAGCGGACCAAGCCTGCGCTCGCGCCGCCCGACTCCAAGGTACACACACACACGCACACACACACACACACACACACACACACACACACACACACACACACACACACACACACACACACACACACACACACACATACATACAAAACACATACCGACCGTTAGCTTAGTGGGTAGTGACGCTGCCTACGAAGCTGAAGGTCCTGGGTTCGAATCCCGGTAAGGACAAATATTTGTGTGATGAGCATGAGTGTTTGTTTCTGAGTCTTGGATGTTCTCTAAGTATTTCTATCTATTAAATATATCGTCGCCTGGTACCCATAACACACGCCTTATTGAGCTTACTATGGCACTAGGTCGATTTGTGTAAGATTGTTCCCTAATATTTATTACTATTTTATTTATAAAAGCTTATTTGCAATCGTTTAACACTAGCTGCAAATACGGGAAGAGCACACATTTAGGAAGAGCCGCGAGTTCAAATATAGCCTATGTTCATCCGGAACGACCATTCTCTAAACAGGTGAAATATATTTTTAAATCGGCTAAGTGGTTGCGGAGATTACCCCCGGGACTAGTGTGGATGTACGGTGGACGTATGGATGAGATCGTTTTTGGAACGAACGCGCGAACGAAAGCTGGAGCTTGGGCCAACATTCTTTCACAAGTCTGACCTGAGTCTGACAGGCCGCTTTTCTGAATCGAACTTGTGAAATTTTGTTAGCAGGTTTAATTTACATTAAGGGGCTCCCATAATTAGCGTCTGGGATCGTAACTTCGATCTGAATCTCTTAGTTTTCTTAGGTTTCTTGTAGCTTATTATGTTAACAACAACGGCTTTAAGCAATATAGTATCCCATATTTACTTCAAAGTTCATTGTTTTCGAGATATTTGGCATCAAAGTTGAACAATTTTAGGCCTAAAAACCGGTTTCTGGCCATAACTTTTGTGTTAATTGGTTTAAAATGAAAACTCTAGACCAGTTTTTAGGGACGTCACAGACGAACCCAAATATGTAGATTTTGTATGTGTTAGATTTTTCACGTCAATAGAGATACAAAATAAGTGTTAGTTTAGACAATGTTTAAAAAGATCATACAAAATTAAATATTCATTTGTTTCAAAATCCGGTAGATCAAAATGGAGATAAAAGATTGAAGAACCGATAACCGTTTGATTTATACTTCTATCTGTAGTGCAAAAGTAGGAGATACGATTCAAAACTTGTCAAAAATCGATGGAAACCTCGGGTAGCCCCTTAAACAGATTTTTTCTTTCGATCAGTTTTTCGAAAATAAAGACAGGCTCGCGAGTGGTTCAGCTCACAGAGCCTCTAATATTAGGTCCTTACCTATGACATGACATTGGCGTTTTTTTCACAGACATTATTTTGTACGGAATTTATTCATATCTATTGCAACTTCCAAATTATTTATTAATTTCAATAGTAGACCATGTAACAAAGGTTTGAAATACAAATAATAGGTTTTAATTTTTTATTGTTTTTCAAATTAAAGCTTGAAAACCCTTTTCATGTGGTTCAAGTGTAAAGTCACGTGTAGGTGTATGATGCGAATTAATTTTAAGTAATTAAGATATTTGTAACGTAGCTTAAAAAAACTATATTCCTGCCAAAATTTTGATTGGTTTGAATTTTACATTGCTGAATAATCCGCAAAATTAAATGTATGAAAGTCACAGTTTTCATAAACTCTCAATACAAAATGTCAATTTCATAAGTAAGGACCTGATAGTTAAAATGGTTTTCTATGTTAGTGTTAAAATCTTTTGAGCATTCTTATGAAAAACTCACAAGAATTATTCATTTAAAGCACGTGTAATACGTCCGATTATATGGTCCATTTATTACGACATCGTGGTACGTATGCGATATTTTATAACGTATTAATGTAAACCGATGCGCGACCGATCGATCATATCAATAAATCTCCACGTGTGCGCTGCGCTGGTCGGGTGGCGAATCCAAATTGATATGAATCGACTTTGATTGTTCTGTATTTTTTGTGCCTGTGGTGCCATTGCATTTAATAATCTTAATATAATATTTTTTACGTCACACCTGGCCATAATGCGAGTTTTACTGCACGCGGCGCGTACGGGAAAACTTGCATTGTGGCCAGGTGAAGACGTAAAATTTTGTACGCAACACGGGCGGTAATTCGTAAAGCCCCAGAGCGCATATTTATGGCCCTCACCTTCGGTTCGGACCACAAACACCTGCGATCTGGGGCATTCACGAATTCACCGCCCTAGTTACGTAATGTACTATAATGTAATGAATGACAATGTATGATTAACACGAAATATGTGTAATGTAAGTAAAGATAATGTTTTCGGTTCGCTTTTTTTATGTCATGTATCAGGTGTGCGAGACGAATTTTTATTTTTATATACAACGACGGTGGCAAACAAGCGTACGTCCCCCCTGATAGTAAACGCGCAGCCTATGGACGCAATGCGACTCCAAAAGAGTACATGGGCGTTGCCGACCCTTGTTATGTTTGAGGATTCGCCGTGTTGACAGGTGAAGGAACAAATTCCTTCGCTCTCAAAACAACGCATCCTCGGGAGCTCTGGCGACCTTGCTCACCTCCAGGGACACAACACTACTACAGAGCGAGTATCTAGTAGTGTTATTAATGTTATTATGGCTGTGGTCTTCTGCAAGGCGGAGGTACTTCCCCAGTTAGACTGCTCCAAATTCGAGCGGGATGACATTTCGCTGTGCCCTACGTTCTCTGCTGCTATTAATCATATTATAGCAGTCAGTCATAGCGCCGCTATCAAGTAATATTTATAAAAAAAACCGATACACACAGAAACATATTTCTCGTGATTCGGTAGCTATACCAAATCAGGGTGAGGTGCTCAAAATAATCTCCACTATCTCTCATTCCGTTAAAGTTAGGAAAAGTGTTAGTAATTTTGACCTCCTCGGAGGCGTAGCTACTATGGCATGCTCCCGGGATTTCCCGTTACCAGAAGTCCCGGGAATTCCCGGGATTTTTCAAAAAACTCAGTTCTGGTTCTGGGGGGTGAAAATCCCGGTTCTTCGGTACTGAGTATTTTTTTGTATTCAAATGACATTCTCGAAATAAAACTATTTTTATTTCAATTATATAACACTATCAGGAAAAGTAATCTATTTACAAAAGCCCAATAGATAATTCGATTAAGACCTATTAAAAACATATTAAGTGCAAAAGGTCACTTTGGCACTCTTTGGGGGAGGCCTATGTCCAGCAGTGGACGTCTTTCGGCTGATATGATGATGATGATGATGATGAAGTGCAAAAGGGTCTAGCAGACTAAGCTAACGAGAGTGGCCCCCAACGAGGGATTTGGTGAAGGTGGTGTTCTGGCAGGTCCTAAGAACACTCCATGCTTAATATCAGTCCTCGACCTTCTTTTGTTTTCGAGTAATTTTGCATAATATAAAAAATACAGGGTGCCATTTAAAGTGTCATATTAGGTAAACTGTTCAAGATAGAGTAACCAAACAAAATCATCATGAATAAAAATAGAATAGGCTGCCAAATGCATATATTCAACCAACACCATGTCCTTAAACTTCCTTAAAAAGAACTACTTTTATTTTTGTTTAATTTTTTTTTGACAATTTTCGCGGAGACACCTACAAAAAATATACAGTAACAAGCCACCTAATATTATGCTAAATTACTCGAAAACAAAAGAAGATCGAGAACTGATATTAAGCATGGAGTGTTCTCAGTACCCGCCAGAACACCACCTGAAAGAATCACTCATTCTCACTCATCACAATTGATAACTTTCAAGTATGCGGCGTCTAAGTGCTGGAATGATATCCCTCCTCCTATCCAAGGGGCGCTTAGCAGATGCACCTTTAGGCGTATGCTTAAAGGCTATTTGTTGACGCTCCAGAAATCCAAATCCTAATCCCCAGCACTGTGACAGCAATAAATATGCCAATTGTTCATTTATTATCCAGTTTTTGTTTTTAATGTGTAGATACTGTAAATATGAATATTTTATTGAAGCTGCATCTAGTTAGTGTGTACATGTATTATCTCACTTTGTATTTATGTTTATTTCTCTTTCACCTACCCCAAAAAAAATAGTAGTTATTTATTACATTTCTATGACGTTTCCGTGAGTCACCGACGGTGCTGGCTGAAAATCAGCGCTGCAGGTGTCTGACACCTCAGCATAATGCGGAGCTAGTGTCCGGTTCACTGCTGCAGAGACACTGGTTTCATGTTTTATATGTTTTTTTTTTTAATTCTATTGTTTAATATATGTGTCCTGTGTGTTTGTGAATAAATGTATCTTTCTTTCTTTCTTTATGTCGTAAATGAATATCTTTAAACGTATACGTATTAGATTCAATTCGAATTTTATGGATTTTTATGATTATTTAAATAAATGTACAAAATTATATGTATTATGATGATTATGAACATGAAATCAATAAAATATTTGATATACCTAAATATAATAATTACACATATATCCTGGAGAGTACACAATAAAACGCAGGCTGGACACTAACTGACTTTATTCGTCTACCCGGCATATTACAATTAGCTGCATACCTTACACATCCCACCACCAAATTATGACATAGTTCATCAACAGTTTAAACAGGCAACTTTCATTTAAGTTGTAATATGTTCCTAGCCTTCATTATTTGTATGAATTAAACTTAGCGTACATTCACCTCCGACTCATCCTCTCCACAAATGGGACGCATCACCAGGTTTAATTCATGTAGGCGCGTAGTTATTACAAGTCTTCATTTAACGATAACGTGACTAAAGGATGGTAATTATAGGTAACTAATCAAAATATATATTTTTTTTTGCCACGTACATGTGTTCCGATTATTATGCCTGGATAGGCATTTTTCCGTCGTTAGCAAAACTTGTAATCAATACGGCCTATGTTTATTTCTATAACAACAGAATATTTAGTAGTTTCCTCCTATACACATTCGTAACATTGCTTTGCTATCAAATAGTAAGAAGAATATATAATATAAAAATATAAGATTGACGTGATTCGCGTCTTATTGGGAACGAAAGGAAAAACAAAAAAAAATTTAACTCTATTTACTTGTACTTTTACGTACCACTTATTTAGTAGCTTGTTTTTTAATGGCCCTCTCGTGGGCCCGGATATCGCGAGCGGAGGCTGCTGACGGTACCGCGGAATCGACGTTCTCCCCCTGTTCCGAGCCGTCAACCGCGTCCCCGTACTCGTGATCTGACTCGGTGTCCGACTTAGCGGAGTCAGCGACCATCCCCTTCTTACTGATTGCCGCGGGAGCGTCAGCCACCTCCGCCGTGGACCGCACACCAGCGCCGCCAGGCTCGTCCGGGTCTAAATCCGTAGGCAACATATTTGCCCGCGATAAAGAATACCGATGCGACTTTCCTAAAGGTATAATTTGATCTTGATGCCGGCGCCAAACGGAACCATTACCCACGTCAACCTTGTACGATACGGGACCCGTGGTTGCCGCTATTTGACCTTCCGACCATCTGTTACCTTTTTGTGTGTAGTCTCGCGCTAAAACTGGCTGCCCTACGCAAAATTGCCTATACCGGCCGCCGGCAGCCTCTTGCTGGCAGCGCTGCGCCTCGTGCGCCGCGGCCGCGGGATCGGGGCGCAGCGCGTCCAGGCGCCCGCGCAGCCGCCTGCCGAGCAGCGCCACGGCTGGTGCCACACCCGTGGTTGCATGCTCGCAGTTTCTATATTGAAATAAGAACCTGTTCAGCGCGTCAAAAATGTCCTCCCCTTCAATAATTGCCCGTTTGACGGCCTTTTTTACCGTCTTTACTGCGTTTTCGGCTTCTCCATTACCCTGCGGTCTGTACGGCGCCGATGTGGTGTGCCTAATTGAATTTTTTTCACAGTATAACTTGAATTCTTCGGAAGAAAAAGGTGGGCCATTGTCTGTCAGCTGCGAGGGCAACCCGAACCTTGCAAATACGGAGCGGAATGCTTTAATTGTTAATTTTGCCGTAGTTCCTGACATTAACAGAACTTCCACCCATTTTGAATGAGCGTCTATCATGATTAAAAAACGCTTATTGGCACAATCAAAAAAATCGGCATGTATACGCCTCCACGGGTGCAAGGGGAACTCCCACGGGTGTAGGGGCGCGCGTGGGGGCGCGTCGCGCACGCGCGCCCTGTCGCCTCGATATCGGCATCTAAGTTAGGCCAGTACACATAGTTTCGCGCTAGATTTTTCATTTTATTCATACCTATATGTCCGACGTGTATTTCTTTCAATACCTTCTCCCGGAGGGTAGTGGGGATAACGATTCGATATTTAAACAAAATACAACCCAACTCCGTGTAAAGCTCCTCCTTGCGACTAAAGAATGCTTTTTCCTCCTCACTGCTAGGAGACAATGGCCAACCAAACATAATGTAGCCTAGTATCCTACATAACAAAGGATCATTTTTTGTTTCTTTTGCTACATTCCTAAAATTAATCGGCATAGTTTCTAACATCTTATAACATGGCGTGTTTGAGGCGGGGCGATGCTCGTGTGACAATGGAAGCCTTGAAAGACTATCCGCCGGACCGTTGTCCGCGGACCTGACAAATTCGATTTTGTAGTCATAGCCCGCCAGCCGCGCAGCCCATCGCTGCAGCCGACTAGCCGCCGTCTGAGGAATACCTTTTTTTTCCCCAAATATGTACATGAGAGGTTTGTGATCTGTGCGGAGTATGAACGGCCTACCAAACAAATATTGGTGGTGCTTAGTTACCCCATAAAAGATGGCTAAAACCTCTTTATCGAGTTGGCTGTAATTTTTTTCCGCGTCATTCAGCGTGCGCGAGGCGCAGCTGACGGGCCGCTCGCTGCCGTCGGCGTACCGGTGCGCCAGGACGGCGCCCACGCCATACGCGCTGCTGTCCACCGACAGCACCAGCGCCCGCCCCTCCTCATAATGCGCCAGAACGCAGTCTCTGACCAGAGCTGTCTTTGCGTTTCCAAAAGCGATTTCACAATTGCTATCCCAATTCCACTTGGCATTCTTTTTTAAAAGGGCGTGTAATGGGTGTAACAGTGTACTAAGATTAGGTATAAATTTGCCATAATAGTTCAATAATCCTAAAAAACTTTTTAACTGAGTGACATCCGTGGGACTCGGCAGACAGGTCAGAGCTTCAAGTTTAGCCGGGTCGGGGTGTAAACCGTTCTTGTCTATGATAAACCCTAGGTAATGTACTCTTTCCTGCAGAATATTACATTTATCTAGTTTCACCGTTAACCCCATTTGCCTAAGTCTCTCGAGTACCAATCTAAGATTGCGAAGGTGTGCGTGCCGGTCCGGCCCCGTGACGCAAATGTCGTCTAGAAAAACCACCGTCCCCGGCACCCCACGCAGAGTCTCTTCCATTAACTTCTGAAATTTCTCTGGCACGCATGACAAACCATAAGGGGTGCGCCGATATGAAAATGTACCCATATGCGTGGTTATCGTCGTAAAACGTTGCGAATTTTCCGTTAAAAATACCTGTTCGTATGCATGCCTAAGGTCGATTTTCGTAAACTCCTGTCCATTACTCAAATTGGCAAATAATTCCTCAATACGCGGTAAAGGATAATAATCCCGCTTCAGTTTTGGATTAATCGTTATTTTATAGTCGCCGCACAACCTAAGCTCGCCATTCGTTTTAACAACAGGCACAATGGGAGTTCCAAAATCTGAATGATTGACCTTGTAGATGGTGCCGTCGCGCTCCACGCGCGCGCGCAGCGCCAGCGGCACCGGCCGCGCCCGCATGTGCACACCTTCGCAGTCTATTACTTCTAAGTTAATTGTTTTTTTACATGTACCCAATTTGTCTGTAAACACTTCCGGGTATTCCTTACACAATTGTCTCACGAACTGATCCTCTACTATCTGGTTTACTTTAATCTCTTTGATGTGTAGCGCCCTCAGCCAATCTCGGCCTAACAACGGTCTGCCACCACCTTTAATTACATAAAGACATTGATTGTTTACTCTCGTACCTTTAAAATTAATTTCAACCGAGAGGAACCCCAGAGGTTCAATTCATGAGCCAGAATAACTGCGGAGGATTAAGTTATCTGTCTGCAACTTCTTATCTTTAAACAATTGCTCATAACATTGTTCATTTATGGCCGATATTCTGCTGCCAGTGTCAATTTCACATTCTAAATTGATGCCACTCACTTCAATATTAACAAAATATGGTTCGTTACCTCTAGATGGCACCTCAATATTGTAGAACTCGTCCTCCGAATTACCACTCAAGTAATGCTGCCACTTTTCACAGTTACGCCGATCACTTTTAGGGCACATCGCCTTCAAATGGCCGCGTTGATTGCATTGATCGCAATTATAATTCGCAAACCGACACTTATTCGCTCGATGCCATTTGCCGCACCGCCAACATGCCGTGCCGTCGCCCGCCGAGCCCTCGGCGCCGCCGCCGCCGCCGCCGCCGGATGCCCTCGCGCCGCCGCCGCCGCCGCCGCCGGATGCCCTCGCGCCGCCGCCGCCGCCGCCGCCGCGCCCGCGCTCCGCACCCCCGGCCGGCCCGCGCGGCCTGGCTCCGCCGCGGCGCGCGCTCACGGCGTGCAGGCCCTCGCCCGCCACGCCGGCGCCGCCGCCGATTGCACTCGTCACCGCCGAGTTCCCGCCGGTCGCGCTCAAGACCGCATGCTTCTCAGCGGCTTCCAGGGCCAGAGCTAGGTCCACTGCCTTGTTGTACTTAATATTTTTTTCCGCAAATATCCGCGATCTCATCGCCTCGCTTGCCAAGCCGGAGACGAACTGATCTCGCAACTCTTCCTCTAATCTCCCGGTGAAATTGCATGTCGCTGCGAGATGTTTCAAACTCTGTAAAAATTCGGTCAACGATTCACCGGGTTGTTGCCTTCGTTGGCGATAAATATGGCGTTCGGCGATTTCTGACCGCTGCGGTTCTAAATGATCCGACACTAATTTGACTAGGGCGTCAAATTTTTTCGATTCCGGATGCTCTGGGGCACATAGGTCACACATTAACGAATAAGTCGCTTCGCCTACTACGGTAATCAAAGTCGGCACTTTTAAATCGTCTTTAATTCCGTTTAACAAAATAAACTGATTCACCCGTCGTACGTAAGCCGGCCATTGTTTAGAATTAAGATCGAATGCTTCGATTTTACCAATCGGCATCCTGGTAATCCACCTAAACCGTATTACTCGTGACACAAAACATTCGTAATTAGACACTTAATCCACAACGACACGTAACTACTCGTTAATATAATTATTTAACTCGGCTGCGCCAATGGAGAGTACACAATAAAACGCAGGCTGGACACTAACTGACTTTATTCGTCTACCCGACATATTACAATTAGCTGCATACCTTACATATCCAACCTTAAACCTTTTTGCACTTGCCAGGGCCTACTAGATTGTAATCGAGTAGGCCGCGACGCGACCAATCTAGAGGGCCGTGCCGAAACGTCAAGAAAAGAAAGTGTCGTAGCATTATGGCGGGCAAAAAATTTACAGGAACGATTTTGAATCTTGATTTTCTATAATTACAATAAAAACCCCGTGTTGTGTCGGGTTAGAATTTCACCACCCTCTTTCTTCCCGTGGATGTCGTATAAGTCGACTAAGGGAGCAGGGTTGAACTGTGTTGCGGACGACTCCGTGGCTGATCTGAACAATTAAAAAAATTACTTTCTACCCCAAGGGAGAAAACGCAATTTTCCACCCGGCTATATACCCATGAAAAGGCAACTTTCAGAACAGGAGAGATGGAAATAATATTACGTAGGTATTGCTATTTCACTACTAGAGTCGTGTCAGATGCGAGTCGTGGCCCTGGAAAATGGCGTCAAATTAAAAAAACGCATGCTGGTAACACCAAATGTATGGCAGCGTAATAGGACTTATAACGTTACAACTGACAGCTTCTTTAATAGGTAAAATTATTGCCATATAAAGAATTTGCTAAATTTCCAGTGACATAACTCGCTTGACAGACTAGTTTTGGTTTAATTGAGATTGAAATAATATTTTAATTTTATTATGTTTGTGTGTTCTTAATAAGATTGATAGGATCTTCTTCCATTTGATTGCATTATTTCCCACAACTAAAAATAGTTTGGTATTAGGAATACCTTTTTTTCTATACATACATATACCTATATACATGTGCGTTTAAAAAATCTGCGTCAAGTCGAGCAAAACAAAGAGGCTCTACCATACCGTACCATCCTTTTCTTGAAGCCATTTAGGCCATTTTCAACATTCTGTAATTTTGTGCTGCCTAAAGCTAGAACCCTGAATTTTCATTAACATATAGCGCATAATATGGCTTAGATATATTCTCAACTAGCTGTACCTGCGACTTCGTTTGCATGTTAATGTAGGAGTTAACGCATTTCTTCTCTTGGAAATAGGACACATTATGCAGTTCTAATTTTAACCTATCATGTAAAACTTTCAATAAACCTATATATTTTAGTTAAAATGACGTTAAAACCTGTCACTCTGATATTTAAATTATTAAGAAAGGGACAAAACATGTGTTATATCAGAGGTATTTTAAGTTTTATGAATAATGGGGTAAAAGTTTAGTAGATGTCTGTGGCAATAGATCTAACAGGTAGGACACACGCTGCAGAACTAAATGTTTATTGATCTTCTTTTCTACATATTTTTAACACTGTGTTATGTTATATTATAAAAACGTGATGGATGACTGAAATGATCTTGAGTTCTTGAGTCACTCCGACTGTCAGGTAAAGATGTGTTTAGGAATTAATAATAGATAATCCTTTCGAGTACCCATTGACCGGTAAGTGTTTACGTGGAACAAAAGATCTCTTTTTAATTTGACAACAGACGGCCAATTTATATTTTCCAAACTATACCTAACCACTAGGTAAGTTCTACAACATAATAATATGTGTTGCAGGCTTTATGATAATAGTTATTTGTGTCACAAGGGAGCAAAATAGTATATTTACGGCGAGGGCGGTGTATTGAATCCTGAACGTAGCGAGGGATCCTACAATAGAATCCTGAGCGCAGCGAGGGATTCTAACGTAGGATCCTGAGCGTAGTGAGGGATACAAGTGTTTACCCCCGAGACGAAAATAATTTTGCTACCAAGTGACACATACTATTTTTCACACCGACTATGAGAAAATTTAAAAAAAGCTATTGTTAAAATATATCTAAATTATCTTAATTTTTATTACTATTTTTTAAATATTACGATATATTTATCAATTTTTATACAACATTGTTATAGTTAAAACTTGAAATATGTTCGTTTTGAATCGACTACGATGAAATTACAATCGATTATTTTATTAACATCTGTGTTCAATTGGCACATTGCGTACAAATGTTCCAATGCCAATGTATAAATTAAAAAAGTAGCTTGAACAGTTAAGTAGCGTTTTGGTCCTTCTCGTCGTGGAGCAAAACTTACTTTTCCGAATTAAAGGTGTGAAAAAGTATTTTCCTGTATATTGGCCAATTTCTGTGTCTCTATTGTGGTCTCTATATTGGCTAAATGTTAACTTGAAGCCGCCTTAAGCCAGTGTGGCTGACAGTGGCGCGGCCTGCGGTGGCGGACAATATTAAATTTGACAGCGGCGGACAAGTTTACTATTGTCCGCCGCGGCCAGGCCGCGCCAGTGTGATGCAGGCCTAATACTGACGCGCCTCATAATTAATGCTTATAAAAGGCCCGTTCTGTACTGATTTCATACATACTGTTTATTGCTGATAAATATAAATACTGAAAAACCAGCGCAGCTATCACAAAACGGCGCGCGAGCGATTTTTCTCCAACTATCCGTCTCTCTCTTATCAGATAACTTAGAAAGAGACATATAGTGCGAGAAAAATTGAGAGAGCTCGCGCGCCGTCTTGTGATAGCCGTGCAGTATCGTGACAATTAAATACTCAGCGTGTGATTCAATCTTGCAGAAACTCAAATAGACTTTGGCTGAACGCAAGAACAGCGCTATCGCCACGCCATTAAAAAAAAAGGAAGAGAGTCAGACTTTTGACGTTTGACGTTATTTTGTTGAAATTTGTTGATAAATTTATTGAAATTACGCCTCAATACGAATTTATCGCATATAAGTTTCCATGTCAGAATCGATTATTTTTTTTACGCTTTAGAATTTAATAGGCGTTTTGTGAAGGTCTATCATCACAACACCGGATCGAAATTATTAATAGTCGATACTTATGGCAAGCCCGCCATTTTGACGTCACTGACAGTTGACAGATATGGCGGCTACGTTTTCAAGCAAAAGAAATTAATAATTTAATGAGGTCAAATGTTTCCGAAAATTAATTAATCGTCGCAGTCGGATAAAAACTATCCTAAACGGAAGCTAGAGTAATAATGTGCTTATGAAAAAAGTTACATATTTTTCCGTTCATGGGAATCTGAAATCATCGGGGGACACAAAAATGGTTAGTTGGATACTGGCCGATTCTTTTTTTTATTTATTTATTTATTTATATAGGAAGATCATCAGCTTAAATATTACACAGTAGCTAAAAACAGTAGTGACAGTGAGCTAATAACAGATCCTCACCGATAGCGTGATGAATATGTAAAAAATAAGTGAGCAAAAACCAAACGAAAACACAGCGCTTTTGCGTCTTGACACGGCTACATAATTTAAGTACTTATTTCTAAATAGACTAAAAAGAAGAGTTACCTACTTAAACCATTTCCCTACCTCTACCGAAAAATTGACGAGATAAGCGTCGTCTTACTAAAGGAACACTTGCACTGAATAGGTCCAGGTCGTCAAACCTCTGAAACACCTCATTCAAGCCGTTGCTCGCTCTGATCATAAAACTATTTTGCCTATAGTTAGTGGATGATAATGGCACGGATAGTGGCGGCTTACGCCGAGCTCTACTGGGTATACGGATGACTTCAATTTACCAAGTAAGGTGTCGATTAAATTCGATGCAACTTTAAGTAGGAATATAATGTCGGCTATATTTCGACGGGTCTCAAGTGGGAGAAGATGGAATCTCCTGCACAGCTCCAAATACTTATTTGAGTCGTAGCGAATACCTAATTTGAAGCAAAGAAACTTTAAAAACTTCTTCTGGATATTTTCCAATCTCGCTACATAGCATTTGTAACGCGGATTCCAGACCTGAGATGCATATTCTAAGGTACTCCTAACAAGGGCACAATATAGAATCTTAAAAGTTTTAGCCCGTTTAAAATCCCTTCAACAACGAAACAAAAACCTAGTGATTTAGATGGTCTAGATATGACATGGTTATTAAAAAGAAGTTTAGGATCATGTAAGATGCCCAGGTCCCGTACAGCAATCTCGCGTTGTAAGGATTGACCCTTGAGTTGATAGTCGAACGAGAGTGTTAATTATTGACAAGTTTAGCAAGGTTTAATCTACTGTAACCGTATTTGAGTGTGACTGAACTGTCATCCTACCTACTCGTTTATCAAAGGTATATATTTCACAGTTGAAATATGTATACCCGTGATAAACCACTGACCAGTGTCAACAACCAGATTGGATGGGCTTGTGGATTAGCCTATTAAGTGCAAATGACACGGTGCTGACTGCCTTTTTAGTGTTTTTATGATTTCTGTTTTTTACACTATTTTGCACAGCCAAAAGTAGATTTTTTAAATATAAATAACAGTCATTAAATACAATTAAATAACTCAAAGAACTTTTTATTTTAAAATTATATTTATTCAGTAGTAGTATTAGTGAATTAGCCACTTTTTAACATGTTATCGAGGTTATAGCTTAAGTTTCATTTCCGAAAATCGGAAAAAGATTGAAGCTTTACCTCAATAAAAATAATACCTATTGTCAATTTTATTAATAATTTCAGACCGGGTTATGATAACATATATATCAGGCGAACGCATTCTGGTGTTTATTGGCATTTTCTATTTAAGTGAGATTTGAAATAAGTAATTAAACCCGCCATTTAAAATAATAAAAAAATACGAAACAATCTCACAGTTCACTTAGGCTTTTATTATTGATACTAGTATTTCATAGATTATAATGGTAGGCTTCTACGGTTATCTATCTCACTCGATCTCGTTAATTAACAAAATGATTATATTCTATTATGATAATTTTCCTTAACGTAACACATCTATTACTAATAGTGTCTACAGGGATAGAAAAGCACGATGAAAACAATATTCTACTCATATTTTACTTTTGTCATTTGTTCAGAAATCAGAAATCAGAAATCAGAAATCAGAAATTTTATTTGTATAAACAAGAGTACAAAATGATCTTACATAAATTCTATAGCCAATCTTGTTTTACCATGACATGGTGTACAAATATTTGAATGTATGGTCATGCATGCAGTTTTTAAATTAAACAAAACAGGTGTGTGCAAGACTTAGCTTAGTACTTAGAATAACTTCAATCACTACTTAATTAAATAAATGATTAAAAAGAATGAAAAATAAATAGGATCTGGGTGGTAATGATTTAACCATAGTTACTTGGGTCTATTCGTAACCCGTTTGATATCACCTAAATATTATTATATTGATAATATTCACATTAAATTACTATTTCCATATTTTACCTTACATAATTATACCATTTATCTCAATTATTATTATTTCATTATAAATTAACATTAATTACTATATTTAAATTAATCAAGTATTCATTATCATTATTTCTGTAATTCTTATAACTTGCATTTTGTCATGAACTCGTCAATTGAATAATAACTATTTTTAATTAAATGGTCTAATAATGTTTTCCTAAATAAATTGATTGGCAGAGCCTTGAAATCGTCAGTAAAAATGTTAAATATTTTTATTGCCATGCATTGTACATTTTTCCTACTGAGTGATAAATTTGTGTTGTTGGGCAAGTATAATTTATGTCTATATGCACCCCTTTTGGATTTTAGAGTCCTGGTTTTAAAACACTCTGGATGCTTTTTAACAAAAATACTCATTTCAAAGATATACATTGCAGGCAATGTTAATACTTTTTGGTTTATGAATAGAGGCTTACAATGATCCAAGTACCCTGCTCCCGATAGGATCCGTATACATTTTTTTTGCGTTTTAAATATAATGTCCGCATCTACTGAGTTGCCCCATAGTATAATACCGTATCTTAAAACAGATGATACATACCCATGGTATGCCGAGCGAGCAGCCGTTTCGGAAACTACATTGCGAATACGATAGAGCACGTATATAAAACGATCCAATTTAGAGCGTAAATTTTCAATATGGCTTTTCCAATTACAAAAGCGGTCAATAGTTATGCCAAGGAATGCTGTAGAATTTACTACTTCAATTTTTGTATTTTCATATCTAATGTCTAATTCAACGGGTTTACTTCTGTATGTTTGGAATTGTATCATTTTTGTTTTACTAACATTAATATTTAAATTGTTGACGTCTAACCAATTAATTACATCTAATAGAGCCTTTTTAATGTGACTTTCAAATCGTACATTTTCGTCATATTTAAGGAGCAATGTGGTATCGTCGGCAAAAAGAATGCAGTCATGGCTTATAGTATTTGGCATATCGTTAATATACAACAAAAATAATAATGGTCCCAGTATACTACCCTGCGGTACGCCAGATGGGTTGGGTCTATAGTTTGATTTAAAGACCATTTTATCCCTGCCGAGAATTCGTGTAATTTCTACGCACTGTTTTCGGTTTTTAAGGTAACTGGCAATCCAATCCCATGCTGGGCCTCTTACACCATATCTGTACAATTTATTTAATAATATGTCATGGTCTACAAAATCAAAAGCCTTGCTCATGTCTAGAAACAAAGCTACTATCGGTATTTGTTTGTCTAGGCTTTCAATTACTTCTTTAACTAGATGAAAACATGCCAAAGACGTTGAGCTGTTTTTCCTGAATCCAAACTGATTATCAACTAAAATGTTGTTTTTCGTTATAAAATTCATTATCTTATCGTACATTATTTTCTCAAATATTTTAGATATAACAGGAATGAGAGTAATTGGCCTGTAATTGTTCATGTCTATCTTAGGACCTTTTTTATGTAATGGTTTTACTATAGAGTATTTCAAACGCTCTGGAAAAACGCCTTCTACGAATGATAAATTCATAATATGAGCTAGAGGGGCCGATAAAGCATTAGCGTTTGATTTCAGAACTTTGGTGCATATACCATCGTATCCTGTAGAGTTTGTGTTGTTTAATTGTTTAATTACTTTCTGGATCTCTGTAGAGCTAGTCGAGGAAAGAAATAGACTATCAATATTCTGCTGGATATCATGGCATGTTGTTGTTTGCCCTTTTTTTTTATTTGTTAATTCTATAAATAAATTATTAAATGTATCTGCTAAATTCGTAGGGTCCATTCCGTTAGCCTCAATCAAATCATTGTTATTATTATTAATAGGACAGGTTTTTTTAATTAACTGCCAAGACGCTTTACATTTATTTTTCGAATTTTGAATAAAACGAGAACCTGAATGTTTATATATAACCCGGTCTGTCTTTCTTCAAACCCTACATGTTCACAGTTAGATATACCACCAGATTCCGCGTTAGGCACTACGTGATCACTGAACGTGAACTTATATGTCCTTATGAATAGATTTAAACACTTCTCACTTCTCATCACTAAACATGACAAAAATCCAGTTTTCCAGTGTCCAAATTGCGACAATTTGCTGTTTTATGTGCTTCTCTGTAAGTATGGGTTTAACAGCATGCCCATGATAATTATAAACCCTTCTCGTTATGGAGACACGACGAACTCCACACTTGTGCAATAAATCGACGTAATGACTTGTCGATTCAAAATCATTTTCTTTATAGTCCATTGTCAATGGCTGGTGGCCGTTCTTTGTCGGTGTAGCAGAGACGTTTCCTTTTGCTCAACCTTTTTTTAGCTGTAACGATATTATTTGAAAATAAATCATCAGAAAAATGTATGATAGTTCAGTAGTAGTTACTAAATAATTATATCACAAACGTGTAAAATAACTACTTACGTTTAGATCAGTTTCTGTAGCTTGTAGCTTCGTTACATATCGCAAATATTTGCGACCTTTTAACTAGATCAATATTACGTCGAAAACTAGTTTTAATATTCATGTTATCCAGAAAAAAATATGAATAACAAAGCTGAGTAGTCCTACGAACGAACACGTAACATCTTTGTGATAAAAACGAATAAGTATGGTAGTTTTGATTCATTCGTCTACCCTCATCGATTATTATATTAATCGTAGTAGTAATGGATTAATATCTGAGCAGCAAATTAAACTTATGATAAATTTCAACTGCCTAGTCAATTGAACCGATGGTCGAGTGGCTAACAAGGCACTAACTAGGTCTACACCTAACTTGAGAGTCGTGGGGTTCAAATCCCGCACCTAACCAAAAATATGTTGGGAAAGATGTGTTTTTGGAATTGTTTGGATATTCACTGGTAGTGAATCGGAAACATCGCAAGAAAAATAAATGCTTTTTTTTTTTTTTTTTGAACCTGACTGTTGCTATAATAGGACGGACCCAATATAGCGGTCGAACTGCGTGGTTGGAGGGTGGCCTGGGGAAAATCCAGGGGAAGCCTCCGGCACGACCACGCGGGGAAGTTTGTACACTGGAATACTCTAAGAGTTTGCGCTCCAGTGAGATTGGTTGAACGGTATCAACCGAATCTGGGGTGTGAGTGGTATCGAACTACTGGGAGTTTTATCGCTGGTTCGCTAAAACCTAGCCTAGCTGAGAAGAGTCCAGCAAGAAACTCAGCTAGGCCCGACTTGCGTCGGACTGACTCTACCCGGTATGCGGCGGTACCGGGACGAAAGCGGACTGTATGTGTCTGTGTTGTCTCGCGGTGGACGTCCCCGCCGGCGGGAACGCTGAAGTGTACGCGATGTGTTGGACGCCGAAAGCGCAGCGTTCCATCTTTCGATGGACGCTGTGATTTCGTCGTCCGGGTCCGTGAGTGTGTGCCTAGGACGCCGGACCGTGCGGCCCCTAATCAGTGAGCGCCGAGTAACGACAGAGGGGGGAGGGATGGGGACGTAGTCAGCAGCCTTCCTAACTAACGGATTCCTATGGTGGGGAGCGTTATCAAAATAACGTCTGGCAGCCTGCTTAAAGAAACCATACATGGTGCTAATCTCCATGTCGTGGTGCAGGCTGAGGTTCGATTGGTACCACGGGGCACCAGTCGCCCTTCGGAGAAAATAAATGCACAAAGGTAGCACATAAATAGATTACACATTCCAAATTGCGTCATAATACCGCCATTATCGATCGATAATGCGTTGGCAAGATTACTTGACAATATAATATAGGAAAAAAAATAACCCAAGAAAATAATTATAATTATATCCAAGACGACGAATTACTTTTTGTTTCCATTTTTGTTAACAACGCCATCTAGTGAAACCTTGCTGATCCTCTGAGGTTTACATTTACATCTATAATGATATTACACGTCGTGCACATAGATGGCGTTAGCGAGCGTGTCAAAGGAAACAGTTTGTCAGTTGACCATGCACTTATGCTGTCTAGTGTACATAGTTTTAGGTATGCTAAAATTATAAAAGCATTAAAGTTGTGTGATTCCCAAGTTGCAGAATTTTATTTAGCAAGCAAATAAAGATTAATTAGAATGCCTGATTTGGCTCAACGAAGTATGTGTCGCACAATTTTTACGGTGGTAGAGTTTCGAGACTTGGTCTATTTTTGATATGGAATGTTTAATGGGATATTGTGTTTTTTATGATTCTTTCATTGTGTATTTGTTGATTCGTCGGTAAAAAAAAAAGCATCTGTCCATTGAGAAAGACCAATCATACTAAAAAAATAATTTCTTAATTCGTATAAACGAATTACGGAACCGTTTTTGACCTCATAGTCCAACACATACAAACTTACAAATCTACAATCTTACAGACTTTACTTTTTCACAGTAGTAGTAAAGAGTATGGTATAAATTAACCAATTTATGAGAACTATAATGAGAACATTACATTCCACACCTTTAACTACAAGATTTTAACAACTAACAGTAAGAAGTTATCTTATTATTCAGCTAAAGTTTGCAACTAATATGATATTTATAAAATTATGTTTAAGTATTTCGTTTTTTTAGTCTTTTTACCGGTTGTGTTTATTTAGAATTATATAATTGAACTTAAATTGGTGTTTTAGTTCAAGAATTTCCCATTTAATTCCAAAAAATACTCAGTACCGGGAATTCTCGATACTCTGAGCCAGTACCGGGAATTCCCGGAAATTTATTTCGATCTAATTTACTGGACATTTCAGTCCCCACTGTTGGAGTGGTACCGGTACTGCACCCCCTAGTAGCTACGTCTGCTATCGACTGCGGATGTTTTCGCTCGGTTAAAATGAGTCGTCGTTGATGCGAGTGTGTGACTTGTGGTTCCAGAACTGTTGGGCGTCGGACCGCGAACGGCAGAAGGAGCGAGTGAACAGTATCGCGCGGCGCCTGCTGCTGCGCGGCGGTGGCTCGCGGGCGCTCGACGCGTCCTACCTGCTGCGGCGCGCGCGCACCTGACCGCGCGCCTGCGTCTGCGGCCGCGACTAGCCCCGACCGCCACCGCCACCGCCACCGCGGGCAGCGAGTGAACAGCATCGCGCGGCGCCTGCTGCTGCGCGGCGGTGGCTCGCGGGCGCTCGACGCGTCCTACCTGCTGCGGCGCGCGCGCACCTGACCGCGCGCCTGCGTCTGCGGCCGCGACTAGCCCCGACCGCCACCGCCACCGCCACCGCGGGCAGCGAGTGAACAGTATCGCGCGGCGCCTGCTGCTGCGCGGCGGTGGCTCGCGGGCGCTCGACGCGTCCTACCTGCTGCGGCGCGCGCGCACCTGACCGCGCGCCTGCGTCTGCGGCCGCGACTAGCCCCGACCGCCACCGCCACCGCCACCGCGGGCAGCGAGTGAACAGTATCGCGCGGCGCCTGCTGCTGCGCGGCGGTGGCTCGCGGGCGCTCGACGCGTCCTACCTGCTGCGGCGCGCGCGCACCTGACCGCGCGCCTGCGTCTGCGGCCGCGACTAGCCCCGACCGCCACCGCCACCGCCACCGCGGGCAGCGAGTGAACAGTATCGCGCGGCGCCTGCTGCTGCGCGGCGGTGGCTCGCGGGCGCTCGACGCGTCCTACCTGCTGCGGCGCGCGCGCACCTGACCGCGCGCCTGCGTCTGCGGCCGCGACTAGCCCCGACCGCCACCGCCACCGCCACCGCGGGCAGCGAGTGAACAGCATCGCGCGGCGCCTGCTGCTGCGCGGCGGTGGCTCGCGGGCGCTCGACGCGTCCTACCTGCTGCGGCGCGCGCGCACCTGACCGCGCGCCTGCGTCTGCGGCCGCGACTAGCCCCGACCGCCACCGCCACCGCCACCGCGGGCAGCGAGTGAACAGCATCGCGCGGCGCCTGCTGCTGCGCGGCGGTGGCTCGCGGGCGCTCGACGCGTCCTACCTGCTGCGGCGCGCGCGCACCTGACCGCGCGCCTGCGTCTGCGGCCGCGACTAGCCCCGACCGCCACCGCCACCGCCACCGCGGGCAGCGAGTGAACAGCATCGCGCGGCGCCTGCTGCTGCGCGGCGGTGGCTCGCGGGCGCTCGACGCGTCCTACCTGCTGCGGCGCGCGCGCACCTGACCGCGCGCCTGCGTCTGCGGCCGCGACTAGCCCCGACCGCCACCGCCACCGCCACCGCGGGCAGCGAGTGAACAGTATCGCGCGGCGCCTGCTGCTGCGCGGCGGTGGCTCGCGGGCGCTCGACGCGTCCTACCTGCTGCGGCGCGCGCGCACCTGACCGCGCGCCTGCGTCTGCGGCCGCGACTAGCCCCGACCGCCACCGCCACCGCCACCGCGGGCAGCGAGTGAACAGTATCGCGCGGCGCCTGCTGCTGCGCGGCGGTGGCTCGCGGGCGCTCGACGCGTCCTACCTGCTGCGGCGCGCGCGCACCTGACCGCGCGCCTGCGTCTGCGGCCGCGACTAGCCCCGACCGCCACCGCCACCGCCACCGCGGGCAGCGAGTGAACAGCATCGCGCGGCGCCTGCTGCTGCGCGGCGGTGGCTCGCGGGCGCTCGACGCGTCCTACCTGCTGCGGCGCGCGCGCACCTGACCGCGCGCCTGCGTCTGCGGCCGCGACTAGCCCCGACCGCCACCGCCACCGCCACCGCGGGCAGCGAGTGAACAGCATCGCGCGGCGCCTGCTGCTGCGCGGCGGTGGCTCGCGGGCGCTCGACGCGTCCTACCTGCTGCGGCGCGCGCGCACCTGACCGCGCGCCTGCGTCTGCGGCCGCGACTAGCCCCGACCGCCACCGCCACCGCCACCGCGGGCAGCGAGTGAACAGCATCGCGCGGCGCCTGCTGCTGCGCGGCGGTGGCTCGCGGGCGCTCGACGCGTCCTACCTGCTGCGGCGCGCGCGCACCTGACCGCGCGCCTGCGTCTGCGGCCGCGACTAGCCCCGACCGCCACCGCCACCGCCACCGCGGGCAGCGAGTGAACAGCATCGCGCGTCCTACCTGCTGCGGCGCGCGCGCACCTGACCGCGCGCCTGCGTCTGCGGCCGCGACTAGCCCCGACCGCCACCGCCACCGCCACCGCGGGCAGCGAGTGAACAGCATCGCGCGGCGCCTGCTGCTGCGCGGCGGTGGCTCGCGGGCGCTCGACGCGTCCTACCTGCTGCGGCGCGCGCGCACCTGACCGCGCGCCTGCGTCTGCGGCCGCGACTAGCCCCGACCGCCACCGCCACCGCCACCGCGGGCAGCGAGTGAACAGTATCGCGCGGCGCCTGCTGCTGCGCGGCGGTGGCTCGCGGGCGCTCGACGCGTCCTACCTGCTGCGGCGCGCGCGCACCTGACCGCGCGCCTGCGTCTGCGGCCGCGACTAGCCCCGACCGCCACCGCCACCGCCACCGCCACCGCGGGCAGCGAGTGAACAGTATCGCGCGGCGCCTGCTGCTGCGCGGCGGTGGCTCGCGGGCGCTCGACGCGTCCTACCTGCTGCGGCGCGCGCGCACCTGACCGCGCGCCTGCGTCTGCGGCCGCGACTAGCCCCGACCGCCACCGCCACCGCCACCGCGGGCAGCGAGTGAACAGTATCGCGCGGCGCCTGCTGCTGCGCGGCGGTGGCTCGCGGGCGCTCGACGCGTCCTACCTGCTGCGGCGCGCGCGCACCTGACCGCGCGCCTGCGTCTGCGGCCGTGACTAGCCCCGACCGCCACCGCCACCGCCACCGCGGGCAGCGAGTGAACAGTATCGCGCGGCGCCTGCTGCTGCGCGGCGGTGGCTCGCGGGCGCTCGACGCGTCCTACCTGCTGCGGCGCGCGCGCACCTGACCGCGCGCCTGCGTCTGCGGCCGCGACTAGCCCCGACCGCCACCGCCACCGCCACCGCGGGCAGCGAGTGAACAGCATCGCGCGGCGCCTGCTGCTGCGCGGCGGTGGCTCGCGGGCGCTCGACGCGTCCTACCTGCTGCGGCGCGCGCGCACCTGACCGCGCGCCTGCGTCTGCGGCCGCGACTAGCCCCGACCGCCACCGCCACCGCCACCGCGGGCAGCGAGTGAACAGCATCGCGCGGCGCCTGCTGCTGCGCGGCGGTGGCTCGCGGGCGCTCGACGCGTCCTACCTGCTGCGGCGCGCGCGCACCTGACCGCGCGCCTGCGTCTGCGGCCGCGACTAGCCCCGACCGCCACCGCCACCGCCACCGCGGGCAGCGAGTGAACAGCATCGCGCGGCGCCTGCTGCTGCGCGGCGGTGGCTCGCGGGCGCTCGACGCGTCCTACCTGCTGCGGCGCGCGCGCACCTGACCGCGCGCCTGCGTCTGCGGCCGCGACTAGCCCCGACCGCCACCGCCACCGCCACCGCGGGCAGCGAGTGAACAGTATCGCGCGGCGCCTGCTGCTGCGCGGCGGTGGCTCGCGGGCGCTCGACGCGTCCTACCTGCTGCGGCGCGCGCGCACCTGACCGCGCGCCTGCGTCTGCGGCCGCGACTAGCCCCGACCGCCACCGCCACCGCCACCGCGGGCAGCGAGTGAACAGTATCGCGCGGCGCCTGCTGCTGCGCGGCGGTGGCTCGCGGGCGCTCGACGCGTCCTACCTGCTGCGGCGCGCGCGCACCTGACCGCGCGCCTGCGTCTGCGGCCGCGACTAGCCCCGACCGCCACCGCCACCGCCACCGCGGGCAGCGAGTGAACAGCATCGCGCGGCGCCTGCTGCTGCGCGGCGGTGGCTCGCGGGCGCTCGACGCGTCCTACCTGCTGCGGCGCGCGCGCACCTGACCGCGCGCCTGCGTCTGCGGCCGCGACTAGCCCCGACCGCCACCGCCACCGCCACCGCGGGCAGCGAGTGAACAGCATCGCGCGGCGCCTGCTGCTGCGCGGCGGTGGCTCGCGGGCGCTCGACGCGTCCTACCTGCTGCGGCGCGCGCGCACCTGACCGCGCGCCTGCGTCTGCGGCCGCGACTAGCCCCGACCGCCACCGCCACCGCCACCGCGGGCAGCGAGTGAACAGTATCGCGCGGCGCCTGCTGCTGCGCGGCGGTGGCTCGCGGGCGCTCGACGCGTCCTACCTGCTGCGGCGCGCGCGCACCTGACCGCGCGCCTGCGTCTGCGGCCGCGACTAGCCCCGACCGCCACCGCCACCGCCACCGCGGGCAGCGAGTGAACAGTATCGCGCGGCGCCTGCTGCTGCGCGGCGGTGGCTCGCGGGCGCTCGACGCGTCCTACCTGCTGCGGCGCGCGCGCACCTGACCGCGCGCCTGCGTCTGCGGCCGCGACTAGCCCCGACCGCCACCGCCACCGCCACCGCGGGCAGCGAGTGAACAGCATCGCGCGGCGCCTGCTGCTGCGCGGCGGTGGCTCGCGGGCGCTCGACGCGTCCTACCTGCTGCGGCGCGCGCGCACCTGACCGCGCGCCTGCGTCTGCGGCCGCGACTAGCCCCGACCGCCACCGCCACCGCCACCGCGGGCAGCGAGTGAACAGTATCGCGCGGCGCCTGCTGCTGCGCGGCGGTGGCTCGCGGGCGCTCGACGCGTCCTACCTGCTGCGGCGCGCGCGCACCTGACCGCGCGCCTGCGTCTGCGGCCGCGACTAGCCCCGACCGCCACCGCCACCGCCACCGCCACCGCGGGCAGCGAGTGAACAGTATCGCGCGGCGCCTGCTGCTGCGCGGCGGTGGCTCGCGGGCGCTCGACGCGTCCTACCTGCTGCGGCGCGCGCGCACCTGACCGCGCGCCTGCGTCTGCGGCCGCGACTAGCCCCGACCGCCACCGCCACCGCCACCGCGGGCAGCGAGTGAACAGTATCGCGCGGCGCCTGCTGCTGCGCGGCCGTGGCTCGCGGGCGCTCGACGCGTCCTACCTGCTGCGGCGCGCGCGCACCTGACCGCGCGCCTGCGTCTGCGGCCGCGACTAGCCCCGACCGCCACCGCCACCGCCACCGCCACCGCGGGCAGCGAGTGAACAGTATCGCGCGGCGCCTGCTGCTGCGCGGCGGTGGCTCGCGGGCGCTCGACGCGTCCTACCTGCTGCGGCGCGCGCGCACCTGACCGCGCGCCTGCGTCTGCGGCCGCGACTAGCCCCGACCGCCACCGCCACCGCCACCGCGGGCAGCGAGTGAACAGTATCGCGCGGCGCCTGCTGCTGCGCGGCGGTGGCTCGCGGGCGCTCGACGCGTCCTACCTGCTGCGGCGCGCGCGCACCTGACCGCGCGCCTGCGTCTGCGGCCGCGACTAGCCCCGACCGCCACCGCCACCGCCACCGCCACCGCGGGCAGCGAGTGAACAGTATCGCGCGGCGCCTGCTGCTGCGCGGCGGTGGCTCGCGGGCGCTCGACGCGTCCTACCTGCTGCGGCGCGCGCGCACCTGACCGCGCGCCTGCGTCTGCGGCCGCGACTAGCCCCGACCGCCACCGCCACCGCCACCGCGGGCAGCGAGTGAACAGCATCGCGGGCTCTCGACCTCAGGGATCAGTGTAGATCAACATTGATAATCAAATGCAGCTGTAATGAAAGCTGCTGCGATAACGAGCACTACACTACCACGCGCCGCGGTGCTCGCTGACTACTTTTTGTAATTCACTCCAAAGGAGAGCTCGAATCTTGACCACAGTATAGAAGAATAATACAACAGGTAATCTGAGGCCGTTTAGGAGCGTTCGTTGCCTACTTTTGCTCGATGCGCAGGGCTGTCACGTTTGTGGCTTGGCTTACCTATAATACTAATTTTGCTTTATATAGATAATATACAATATTGTATACACAAAGCAATAATGTTATTGATAGTTAGGTATGTGTTTTTAGTCTCCCACTTCATCGAATATTTTAATAACACTATACTATACCTAAAATATTTCCTACTAAGTATAATAAGTTGCTAAATTGCACTAAGTTGGTAGGTAATTAGTTACAAGCCTATTCGGCTCCTTTTGATATCGTGCCACTGGCGGCTCGCTGTCTTCATACCTACGAGGAGGCTTCCTTTGACGTAGCGAGTGAGAGCGAGCGAACACAACAACGGCGCGGCCCCGACTGAAGCATTCTCCATCATTCCCGAAGGATGTGTGCGTGCGTACCGAACACGCGCGCATGTGTGCAGCCGCGCGATGTACCTTTGTTCGAAGTTTATCTACTGCCTTCTATACTGTGTCTTGACCAAAATGAGCATTGTGATTTCGCTGCAACCATACCTGAGCATACGTAGAATTAACATAAATTATTTCCATTCGGTAAATACTTCTTAGGTATATTGTCGCGAAACATAATTGCACTAATTCTCAGATGTAAAGCATACAGCGCACGTGTCTGTGACAGTTAATTTTATTGGTGACGCGCGGACATGTATTGCTATAAAAATGCATTTGTCCTCACCTCACGTTCAATTTCTGATGTTTGTATGATAATCCATGTATATAATTAGAGGTAGAGACATAAACATGGCTACATTGAACACCCGTGTACATAGACGACGCTTCAGATATTAACATTATATCAGTGGCTCGTCTCGCGAAGCTTCGAGTTACAATTTCACAAATGTATACTGGCATCACTTGACCAATGTTAACCAGTTCAGACTTGTGAAATTGTCACTTGTAGCTTCGTAAAACGGGCCACAGCTGTTAGATAGTAAATCTCTTTTTGTTAATATAATACATATGTATAGGTAGATATGTTGCATAATACGTATTTAAAGTACATACTCTTCCAATAATTTGAGTTGTTAGTTGCCTTTACTTAAGACATGTGCCCCCGAGATAGTTGTGCGGTTGCGTCGGTTGCGTGTGGGTGAGGCAGGAGAGGCAGGAGAGGCAGGAGAGGCAGGAGAGGCAGGAGAGGCAGGAGAGGCGGCCCCTAACATTCCGCTCTAGTTCACGATTGGAGACAATAACGATGAATAAGGATGACTCTAGAATCTCTGATATGTTTTGTACAAGTGTGTAACGTGGGATCTTCTAACGTGTCTTGTTTAACGGTGTAACATATTTTTGTATAAAATAATGATTCGCTAGATAACGTAAGGTATGTTTGAGTGGCATGCATGCCGAGTGTCTGATTACATTAGGTTCTCTCTCGCCTAGTTTGCTTTGGTTATTAATTTATTTACATCACTTAAGTAGGGTTTTGATAAGATGT
This sequence comes from Epinotia demarniana, assembly GCA_945867215.1. Classification (NCBI taxonomy): domain Eukaryota; kingdom Metazoa; phylum Arthropoda; class Insecta; order Lepidoptera; family Tortricidae; genus Epinotia; species Epinotia demarniana. The sequence goes on along the minus strand of OX244273.1, from coordinate 711,368 downwards.
CGTATTTACGCGTGTAATGTCGAGTATATTTTTAGCGAAGTAAGTTCCATGTTTTGTGCGCTTTCCGTGAGCCGACATGCGCATGCGCGCAGGCGGCGCCGCTGCTGAATCAGATGCAGCTAAATATTTGTTTTAATCAGATATGATATACCTAAGTGATAGTTATATTTTTACATTAGTAAATATTGTTATAGCTGTAAGGACAGTAGTAGGTTAATGAAATTACTAGTTAACGACCAGTGGTGCGAACTGATGTTGAATGTTGCAGAGTCTAGCTAGCGGTTACGGGCGGGTTGTTTGGACGGTTGTTAATTTAGTCTTAGCTATTAGTTTATTCTTTTTAATCATCTTCCGTTAATCAGCTTCAGCCGATGAATTAGAAAGAATACTTTCAGTAGTCTGGTCATTTTTGTAAATTGTGTTTCTAGTACTTTTAATAGATCACGATTTAATCTCTCTATTTTTCTATTACACATTTTGATAAGTTGTACACATGTTAGCTGGTAAGGAGGTTGGTTGTTTTGTGTTAAACGCGGATAATAATATATTGCTTGACCTTGAGTTAGTCGGTAGGGCTCTCTGCTCGTGCGCGCGCGCTGGCGTCGTGAACACAGAGAACAAAATTGTTTTTGTTTCTAATTTATTTGTAAAATACTGTTAGTTTTTCTACACTGGCTTACCTTATTAGGTATTTACTTTTTGGCTTCTATTTACAAGCTATTTTGATGTTGCTTTCGCGTGTTTTGCGTTATTTTGCCGCGCCGTGGAGGGCGCTGTCGCGTTATCAATAGACTAAGGTTGATCCCAAATGTGAAACATGCAAACTGCAGTATGACACTTCGATTATCCACTAGGTATTGATTATTGATCATAAGTAAACTACAAAGCATAGAGTGCACTTAGACAATTCATAGACATATTGCTGTTGATTTGTGTACATATGTTATGATGACTGTCATTGCGGATCAGAGATGATATGAAATATTTTACGATCACTGATTTTCCCGAATGCACACGTACTTAGATTTGCCTTGTAGAAGTTGTAGATAAATAATAATAGTTAGTTATGAATTAACCATATCTTGTGCGGTATCGAGCACTTGCATTCTGATTGTACTTAATTAGTTTAAATAGTTTATTATGATTTGTCTTTAAACTTTTGGGATCAAAGTAATCTATCCACTTTCGGCAAACAAAATTATAGATTTATATTTACCGATGAGTTTATGATATAACGAGCAGCTTTACTATTTATATCATTTGTTTTAGGATGCCATTTGTTGTAACTCATGTTTTAATATTAAATTAAAATCTGGATCAAACACTTGTTTTATCTTACCTAATATTCAAACTTTTACCTTTAAGTAGGCATTGATGACCAATTGAACCTTATCAGGGTGTCAGGCTCAGAAGTGGTTCAGAATATTGCAGTACCTAAGCCCAGCCTAGTTAAAGGTCAAACAATCCCCAAATGATCCCCAACTATTCAATATCGCCTCCAAAAATTGGCTAAAAGTAGCCGGGATAAGACTCGGAAAATGTTATTTGATATACGTCTAATAAATCCACGGTTAAACTAAACTTGAAGAAGAACTCCCAAGGAGTTCGAAACATGTCGCCTGTCGTGACATTTCCATGAGTTTTATCGTGGATTGATATTTAAGAGATGTCTCACGAAAGTTTGAATTAGATGGTATTTTATGTCATGAAGGAAAACATGGCGGGGAAACGGGTGAAATTCAATGGTGAACATTTTGATAATTCTCAAGCCACCGACAAAATTTGTTTGTGAAACCGTATGGTTTGTTGCAAAACCGTGTTTCTTAGCGCTTGCTGAGGGTTCGGATCCCTGGGAACGTTGACCTCACTGACGAGGCAAGAGCGTGTTCACATCGACCGCTACCGACGTGGGTCCCATATATACAACCATGCTGCCAGTTCAGGGTTGTGGAATCACGATTCTGGCGCATAATCGAAATTTATACTTATAGTTATTACATTTGATAAGTAAAAAAATATATATATTTAACCATTTCTACAAGCCAACGATTTCGAGGAAGGATTATAATCTATGGGTACTAGACGATGATATACATACATACATATAAATAAATACTTAAATACATAGAAAACATCCATGACTCGGGAACAAATATTAGTGTGCATCACACTAAAAAATGCCCTTACAGGGATTCGAACCCGGGACCTCCGGCTTCGTAGGCAGGGTCACTACCAACTAGGCTACAGAGGTCATCAGTTAAACTGGCAACATCGGACCGATATTATCGGTAGATGTGAACATGCTCTAATGTAGGGCAGCGGAAGAGAGTGCAGCGCGTGGCTCGCTCGAGATATCACACACCTATTTATACATTTCATGACTGACAGCGTAAATTGGACGGCCTGCTGGCAAATTTGCTGTCCATAACTAATGCCATAGAATAATATAATAGCATTAAGATGAAAGTCCCAATGCTCGACTCCCTAATAGTTGACACCTATTATCACATCGATTGTTTTGTCAAAAGATTGAAAGTGTCATGTATCAGGCCAGTGACGGGCACTGGGACGTCTACCTCAGATACTTCGTTCGATTCTAGCGGCCCGCGTGGCCCCGTTCGGGTATGACAATGAACGCTGACAATGGGTCTATTCCATTCCATTTACATAGATGGTTCTGAAAAAATAGTTTTTGAAATCTGATGCGTAGGTTTAGTATACTATACTTGTACTATAGGTATAGTTCGGGAGTTAGTCCGAAGTAAGCTCGATTCTCCATACAAACGTAGTTACGCTCTCATTTTAAAACTACGTGTTGGATTGTAACGAAACTTTGCATGTTCAATGAAATTAGGTATATCTATGTCTGAAATTAGTTTACGTAGCTTCAGATACCATACTAAAAAAAAATACAGCGAATTTAAGTTTTTCATACAAAACTAGTTTTTGCTGTATTTACCTACTTTGTTTTATAAATTGGAACCATATAAACTAATTACAGACCTAGATATACCTCATGTCATTGTATATGCAAAGTTTCGTCACAATCCAACACGTAGTTTTAAAATGAGAGCGTAACTACGTTTGTATGGGAAGGTGAAATTCAGCCGGGCTTACTGCGGCCTCTTAAGCTACAAACAAGGAAACTTTACGTTCTTACTATAAATATTACTCTAAGCCTTTTGCAATAAGATAATGTTTGGCGTAGACGATTGTCTGTTTTTCCATTATTAAATAAGTAACTGTCGTTGTTGGAATATTAACCCCAGAGAAGACATTTGTGCTCCATGCTGCTCTTAGGCGATTATTCAAATTCAAATAATTATCCTGCCAGTAGGCCTCAAGGGCTCTTTTACATGTCAGATTTTACAAATATAATTCATAAATAATGGTTTCATTAAGTGAGATCAATCGGTAGTATAGTACTAAGTATCTAGTGGTTCAGGCATGCGTCTGTCAAAGCGGCGGCAGTGCGTTCGAATGCCGGCTCGTACCAATGAGTTTTTCGGAACGTATATACGGAATATTTACCGTTAACTTTTCGGTGAAGGAAAGCATCGTGAGGAAACCGGTCTAATCCCAATAAGGTCTAGTTTTCCCTCTGGGTTGGAAGGTCAGATGGCAGTCGCTATTAGGTGTCAAAGCGGACCCTGGGCTCCTTTAGGAGCACGACCGGGAATAACGCTAGGAGAATGATGAATGATGAGTACTTAAGTATCACGTCAGGAGACTGTTTGTCTCGTTACCTAACAGTCGTACCTCTGCATACTTAAACTTGGTTTTTATAATGTTACCGGCTACAAGCGCAGCGCCAGCGTTACGAAATGTATGGCTGTGAGACAGACGCCACGCGCGTCCTCGTCGGATCTCGCCAGTGTCACAGAGGTACTACGTATTATATCCAGTTGAGATCCTCGTACGCTCATTCACCACACGTGCATCCGCGTAGGCAAGACGTAAACAAACCCCCGCCCATACCAAAATGCCGTATGTAACAAATATTTGTATGGATATACGCCATGTTGGGTTAGCGAGCGGGAGCCATCGGCATGCCTTCCCACGGCGCTGCGGCGTCGGCGAAACCAGAGTCCGCGCCACCCGTGCACGGCTTCAGGTGAATGAACCCACGTCACACCTGGCCGTCAGCGCAGCTTCCGACTGGCACGGAGTAGGTAGTACCTACCCAGGTACTGTAGGTAGGTACCAATATTTAATAGATAATAATTAGGTGTAAATCAACAAAAAATATACAGAATGTACAGTCACCAGCAATAAGATCTGCCACAACATAGCACGCATAAATATCTGACCCGACTCTATGTCTAATGCCATAAGGACGTGTCAGATATTTTTGCCGGCTTTGTTTCGGCAGATATTGATGCCGGTGACTGTACCAAACATGGGGTGTGAACCGATCAAGGGCATAACATGTATCGTGTTCTGATAAGAAATAACTAAAATAATATTTTTTTGACGTTTTTAGGGTTCCGTACCAAAAATGGTAACAAAGGAACCCTTATGGTGCGACTCCGTCCGTCTGTCTGTCTGTCACAAAGTGAAATATCTCACGAACTACTCAAGCTATCAACTTGAAACTTGGAATGGTTATAAATGAGAGTTATCCGCGTGCATGGAAAATGAAAAATTTTAATATACTTTAATTTTTTCTATAAAAACTTACGAATAAAAGGAGGGGGCAAAAAAAAAATTCAACTATAGGGTCAAGTGGGGGATCATTCGAAAGGGCTTGAGTTGCACTTTTTGAAGCAGTTTTCCTTTTTTTTTCTACTTTCGGAAAATTTTGATCTATGAAGGAAAATGTAAAAAAAAATACCATTCCCCCCCCTTATCTCCGAAGTTATTCAAGCGAAAAATTTGAAATAATTACTTGTGATTAAGATTAACATATATATTACGAGAAAAGTTTTTTTTTTCTGTATCTAGCATATTTTTTGTTTTATTTTCAAAAATCATTTCCTAGTTAGATTTGCAATTTAATCAACTTTATATTTTTTTTTGTTTTGAAATTCCTATAAAACTATAAATAGAACCACTTTCTATCAAATAAAACAATATTAATCAAGATCAGTTCACGTGATAAACAATAATCGCTAAAAGACCAACATACATACTAAGCCGATTGCCCTTGCACGTTAGTACCAAATGGGGCCGATAGATGGCGCTGACCCCATTCGCGCTGTTAAGATTTTTCTAGAGTTAATGGGGTTGGGATTGGGACGCGTATATTTATTTTCAATAGCAGGTGAAAAAAAGATCGCGATTCAATTGTCTTGGTGTAAAAGTTACTCGTTGTTTGAAATTTAATTCTATTGTGTTGGGTTAAAATAAGTAATTTAATAAATATATTGGGACTTTTACTTTACCTTGAGTTAATTGTTAGTTTGAACGGAACCCTCGGTGCGCGAGTCAGACTCGCACTTGACCGGTTTTTTTACATTTGTATGGAGAAGGTCGCCCCAGTCGACCAACGCTCAATAGAAATGTCAAAAAAATTGTGTAAAAAAAATCTCTTGGTTTTTTTCTTATCAGGACACGATACCTGTTATGCTCTTGATCGGTTCACACCCCATGTTTGAAACACCCTGTATAGCTTGAAGTAGAAAACTAAACACTGAATTAGAAACTAGGAAGCATGATGAGATTAGATTAGATTATTTTATTTCAGTCTGAAAATTTACATGTCATTTCATAAATTTAAAATACTTAGCATAGATTCACAAAAAGATCGTCAGATTGTATAAGAATAAAGAACAATAATAAATAACAGTCAATAAAAATCCAATTTTAAATCCAAACAAACACGATGAAACATAAAAACTGTGTATTTAAGTATTTTTCTTAGGCCTATGCGCGTATACAACAACCCAATGTAAAGATGGCGGATCACTAGTGATGCAATGCAAATGCTGTAAGGCAATAAAGCCGCAGCTGCACACAAAGCAGCTGATGAACAAATAATTAACTAAATAATAAATAATTAGTTGAAATTATCAACTTACTTCAGCACTAATGAATGAAATTATATAAATTAAATTAGTATATTTCAATAATTGTAACATTTGCACATGTAATATTTTTAAGTATTATAAATACATGAGTATGAGTATGAGTAAATAGGAATAATTTGAATACTTACCTAATGATAAATGGTACAATGTCAACGTAGATTTAAATTGTCAGTAGTCAAAAAATAATGAGAATAGTATTATATATAAATAAAAAAAATGCCCCAAATCCTGCCCAAAAATCACTTTCTGAGGGCAGCGCACCCAGAATTGAATCGGCTGGCAGCATTGCCACGTTACCAGATACATTATCTACCCTAGTTACATTTATTTTATTTTCTGTTCGATTTTGTATTTTTATTGCGACAATAAATCTTTTTCTCAAACATGCTCTGAAATGTATGCGTTAATATCACGAAATGAAGACAAGAAGTTTCTTGTTTATGGCTCCCTACATTACTTCTTGGCCTTAAGCCAAGAAGTAATGTATGAAAACCCTAACTAAAAACATTATTGTCCGCTACTCTAACTTTTTAAATTAGCTTACTAATATTAAACTGACAAAGGAAAAATTACATACTGCCAATCACCACTAGACTCTGTAAGCAGACTTGCGACGTAAAAAAAACAAAATCTATGGTACTATACTTATGTGCGGTTAAACATGGTGCTTGAACGACTTGTTGAAATGGCATGTTTAAAAAATAAAAAAGGCGGCAAATTACACAATTGTTTTCTGAACTTTCGTTCCGATTGTGATTTCAACAAACTAGTATTTAATTGATTACCTTGTAGGTATTTATTTTAATTTTGATATTTCCTCATATCGTTTGAGAAAAGCACTATACAATCCTCGGCCGGAACAGGGATTGCTGGACTCGTTGTATCCGGCCTCGTCTACGACTCGGCCGTCTACCCCAAAGCTCGTCCAGCAATCCCTAACTTCACGGCCTCTGCAGTAATGTACTATTTCTATATGATCCAGCCTTCCTGTCACGCGTCACCTCTACCAAAGCGTTTGGAACACTCCTTAAAATAGTTCATGTAGGTACGTATATGTTGATAAGAGAACATCACTAGCGATGCGCTCCACACAAGCGCATCACTAGTGATCCGCCATCTTGACATTGGGTTGTTGTATACGCGCATAGGCCGAAAAATACTTAAATACACAGTAATGAATAATTAAAATCTATTATTGGTGTCCCAATGGTGTTCTCACTGAATCGTAATGGCATCACCCACAAACAGTATACATATCTATGTTTAGTTACATGTTACCTAGTCAAACTTGGTAGGTAATTTTTGTCGTTTTGGGTTTAGTCGTTAAACTTGCATTAAAAATCGATTCAAGTGCGCCTATACAATTTGAAGAGTTCCCTCGATTTCTCCAGGATTCCATCACCAGATCCCGACCTGAAACCCTGGGACCACCTGGGAAGGATGCCCTTTCGTCCAGTAAAAGTATTTTCCAAATCGGTCCAGGCGTTTTCGAGGAACATACATAAAAAGATTCCGACGAATTGCTAACCTCCTCCTTTTTTGAAGTCTGTTATTAATAATCAAGGCCGTGTTTACGGACACGCGGCGTGAGCGTTTCCGTGGTCGCGGCACGCATCTCGCGCCGTCGCACGCGTTGCCTATCCGCAAATAACGCCTGTCTCAGCCATGGCTAGAGCGGTAAAACAGAGACTTTCTCGTAGGGGTACCTATTTATTTGATACCGATTTAGCGGGCAACAATTGCTACCTACTTACAGAGGTGACGACGATAATTTAAATAACTATAACAACGGTAGTAGCCAATTTATTTAGGCCTGTAGCGTCCTTTAGACCTATAGCTGTAGGTATGTGCGGCAGCTGGACTGGAACGAAACGCGAACGTAGAGGTATAATGGCAAAGTGGAACTGAACCGAGGCGCGCTTAACGCGCGATTATTTACAGCTCGGAGGCGCACCGTTATACCTTTAACTATTATGTATGATAACTGTTCTAGGTACAGTCAGCTAATACAGAGAAAATTAGCTCGCCTGCCCTGCTTACGTCTTCTATGCAGGGGTATATAGGTCCGTACACTACGTACCGAACACGTTTGCTGACAGGCAATGGGCGTCAATGCGCACCCCCTGAGGGTCTAGTGGCCACCAAAGGATGCACTTCAAAGAGACCTGCCGGGCCGGATGGCAATGGCCATATGCGAATACCGGTTGGTCCCCCTGTAAAATTGACGCGCCAATTTTGGCAGGCAGGTTAGTTCACTGCTGCGATGTTTTGGCAATGAGAAATAACTCCCTCGGTGCGAAAGGTCTCGGGGAAGTCTTTAATTTCGTCACGAGTTGTTTGCTTTAACATTGACCTTAAATAACAATTTACATTTACGATTCTCGGGGCTGCGGGGCTGCCGTGCTGGGGTCACCCGCAATGAGAAGATTGGGCCCAGCGTCCGCCCGCGCCGTCCGCCCACAACGCCCAAATATTCTGATTCTGATGCGTAGCATTTCGCGTACTCGTCGCCTTCCGTGAGGCATCCCTCACCCACCTTACGCGACTATAAGTAGCTGTGTAAACAAAAACGTTGTGGTGACATTGTTGCGAATGTCGCATACCTATGGAGATATTCAGACGATCCCACGATAAACCACTGATTTACGTCTAGCTTTGAGTTTATTACATAAACATTTAGCTTATACTTAGGCTTATCGCGATCGCTGTAGAGCTACTGTAAACTCCCGACGCGACGTCCGATTGAATCATTACAATGGTTATACTACCATCGTAACGTCTTTTGTTCGCTTGTATGATTGAATGAAGCGTGTAAGTTTGCATGTTAGTACTTATTCATTAAAATGGGTAGCGTACATTATGCCCATTGAATGAGTAATACGATGTGAAAAAGAATACAAAATTGTTGGACTCGTGCTAAGGTCCGACTAACTTCAATAATTGGAAACGAAAGCACAAAGTGTACCTACCTAGTCTAGTGTCTCAAGGGAGCCAAATTGTACATTTACGGCGAGGGGTGTAAATGGAATCTGGAGTGAAAATAAAGAAAGGGATTCCAGTGGACGCCCAAGTCGAAAATAATTTTGCTACCTTCTATGACGAAAATTCAAATAAATAAACACGGAATATCAGGGAAGAAAAATACAACTTTGATCCTGTATTTTAGGACCAACAATGAAACAGTTCTGAAAAAAAAACGCTCGTATCTGAAATTGGGTTACTTATCCCAGAGCTGTGACTCAAAATGTATTAGGTACCTGCGTAAAATACGTGATGTTTGCTTCCCACTCTCTTCGGAGATATCTTAGGTTACATTCAGTATATAATCATACAGCTTCCTGTCCGCCTTATGTGGGGCTGGAGATTCAATTAAGGTATGAAGTCATTCAGAATCAACAATAGATATATGTACTGACTACATAATGACTTGTAAAAGTGTCCTTTGTCTTTTGGCCTATTTGCAGAATAAATATTTTGATTCTGATTTTGTATCAGGTAAGTAAGTTTTTTTAACGCAATAGTTATTCGTAGCTCTCAGAACTGTGATACTCCCTATCCTACGTATCGGGCAGGGAGGCACTGAGCTGGCAGGAGACTGAGAAAATGCTCTTCCCGCCATCTAAAGTGACATAATGTAGAGTAATTCCGTGGCACAAATAACATTATTTCATAAAGTGAAATGATGTGTAGGGTCGGCGTAGCACAGGACGTGCAATCCCGTGCCATTGTCAGCGCGCACAAGTCCCTCGACGCACCTCGTGGACGCACGGCGCTCGCCCACAATTCGAGTTCATTCGATCGTGAGTTTATCGGAAGTTAGTTAAAGTTTCATAGTTGTCGCCTGGAGCGAGGCATGCTAGTGGAGCGAAGACAGAAGCGAACCCAGTTTCCATTGGACCGCCGTGGGAGAATGCCCAGGTAAGTGCCCCGGAACCTCGTGATGCTGGAAGCGGGCTTCTCCTCGTTGTGTCACTCGTGTACGATGAGCAAATAAATCGTTACATACTTAAGGGTCACTGCGACGATCTGCGACCACTGATTAATTAGTGCTCTCACTATTAATATATATTTTGGGATAATTCGTAGCTTTTTAACAGACTTCAAAAAAAGGAGGAGGTTCTCAATTCGGTTGTATTTTTTTTTCAATGTTTGTTATCTCAGAACTCCGTCATTGATGAGCCGATTCGTAAAATTTTATTGTGTTTGTAAGTATATGCTTCCATTTTTTGCAAAAAATTAGTTAGATTATGGGATCCATGAGGAATTGAGGGAACTCCTCAATTATATTAGGCACGCGTGTAGTGATTTTGGTATTTTCTATTATAAGTATCGCGTGTATTTAGGTACACGCGGAAATCATACATTTGGTGGAGTGGAATTGATGATGAAGACCACAGATGACTTATGGAATTCCTCAAATTTAAAAGTACAAAAGTAGGTCACAGATTCTGATAAGATTCCGTTGAAATAGCAACTAATGAAGTGCCAAAGGTGATCCTTGTGGAATCGACGGAAGTCCTTAAATATTATCGGGCCACATACAGCGATGGGTCTTTTTCTCTAATAACCAACGCATTTGCTCTCGTAAATCAGTTCATGTGGTAAATTGGAAAATAAATGTGGAAATTTTCTCGTGGCTTGGCGCAGTACTAAATTGAAGTCGGTTAAAACTTTGTTTTTAAAATAAATTATTAGTATATACCTACCTACCTCTAATATAACTACAACAGACATTGCATGATTACTGTATTTTAGCGTCTCTAGAAATATTAGGTATTATATATTGACAAAACCATGCCCTTGAAATCCTTGGCACAAAGTGTAGTCCCTAGACATCTACCTACCTAAAGCGTTACTTACAGCCAGAAACACACATTCATATCAGTTAGGATTTCCGAGAAGTAACATTGACGTTTTATACAATCTCAAGAATTTCACGATGGAATTGAGAGCGAGCCTACACAGTTAAAGCAATGACGCGTAATTGCAGTACCCAAGAGGCCACCGGACAGCTCCCGGTATTCTCCCCCCCCCCGGCAAGGTTGGCTTATTTCGGGTTGCACAGGGCGGTTCACTTCGGGAATACAAGTACCGCGACCCAACCGGTTCCCTCTTCGATACGGCAACTAAGCGTCATTGCACTGAATAATATAAGTTTTCCATTATATGAGATGATAGCGACGTGGTCCTTTTCCGTAAGTCAAAGCTGTTATTGTTAATCCCCTTACGAAATTACTTATGGTAGCCATACACGAAGCGATTTACTTGCGCTAGTTTAGACTTTCACTAGTACCTATACTGTAACGTGTATTGGACGATACTTGCGCAAATTTCTGAATTTCTTCCAATACGCGTTAAGTACAGTGTACTTGTGCAAGTCTAAACTGGCGCAAGTAAATCGCTTCGTGTATGGCTACCATTACGTTATTTCCTCACCTGACACGTAACTAAGCTTAACTAAGTCACACTGAGGCATACAACGATCATATTAACGAAATAAAAACGCCTTTTATGGATCACGGACACCCCATGCGAAACCCGGAACCCGGGCAGGACAAGTAGTGCATAACACACCATTTAGTAACGGTTTGTTATTATTTTTATCTTATTTATACCTATTCAGTCACGTGTCGCATACAAGACAGCATGTCAAAGCATTAGACACGGCAGTGTACCTACTAGTCAAAGCATTAGACACGGCAGTGTACCTACTAGTCAAAGCATTAGACACGGCAGTGTACCTACTAGTCAAAGCATTAGACACGGCAGTGTACCTACTAGTCAAAGCATTAGACACGGCAGTGTACCTACTAGTCAAAGCATTAGACACGGCAGTGTACCTACTAGTCAAAGCATTAGACACGGCAGTGTACCTACTAGTCAAAGCATTAGACACGGCAGTGTACCTACTAGTCAAAGCATTAGACACGGCAGTGTACCTACTAGTCAAAGCATTAGACACGGCAGTGTACCTACTAGTCAAAGCATTAGACACGGCAGTGTACCTACTAGTCAAAGCATTAGACACGGCAGTGTACCTACTAGTCAAAGCATTAGACACGGCAGTGTACCTACTAGTCAAAACATTTGCACACACTGCTAGTCACGTACTTAGATACCTATATCTAGATCAAAACAACATAGACACATTGTTATTGCAGCAAAGTCTTACTGTAACGATCAGTTTCATTTGTTTTGGGATGATACAATTCAATTCGATTCAAATAATTTATTTCGTGTAACTTTGACACATATCGTATTAGTACTTGGTAGACTTAAATTACAGGGTTAGAACATACACTAATTAAAACTACAAACTAAAAATTGCTACCACTGTATGATGCTGGTGGGTACATGTAGTCCCGCACAGTGCAGCATTATAGGACAGTCAGGTTTGTCCGCTATCATTTTCAGGATGATATTGGGACTGTCCCGCACCCGACGCATCAGGGATGCGGCGCGCCCACGCATGGTAGCATGGAAGCATTGCACGCGCGCCTCCGCAAACATCCCCGATGCGCTACAGAAGCGAGGCAGTCCCACTATCACCCGGAACGCGTTATTATATTGAACCCTGAAATGATAATTATTATATAATTTACTTTAAAAACAAAGTTTTATCCGACTTCCAGTCAGTAACCCATGTTCCAGGATTCCTTCATTAGATCCTGAGCTGATACCCTTTCAACGCCATTGACCCAGGCGACTCCGAGTTATCAGGAACATACATAACAAAAACCGGTCAAGTGCGAGTCTGACTCGCGCGCCGAGGGTTCAAGGGGACTCAAGGCTAATGTCCCAATATTTGTTTAATTAATTATTTTAACCCAACACAACAGAACTCAATTTCAATCAACGAATAACTTTTACACCAAGACCAACTACCAAGACAATTGAATCGCGATCTTTTTTTGACCTGCTCTTGAAATATACCCTTCCCTTCCCAACCCTACCGGTATTGAATACAGTTCCAAATTTCAAATTGATAGCTTAAGTAGTTCGTGAGATATTTCACTTTGTGACAGACAGACAGACGGACGGAGTCGCACCATAGGGGTTCCTGTTTTACTTTTTTTGGTACGGAACCCTAAAAATAAAAGATTCGGACGAATTGAGAACCTCCTCCTTTTTTGAGGTCGGTTTAAAATAAAACTTACAAAACTTTCTTACTGATATTTCAGATGACTCGAGCCTAATCAATAATGATTTAATGATGTATTGGGTCAATTTTTGAACAAGACGTTTTTTCGACATTTGTATGGTTTTTTTATTTTTTAGAATATTAGATTCGTACCGACAGCGAGAGGTAGGGTTTTTAAAATGAAAAAATATGGTGCATGAGGCACCACTGTGCTTCTAATGGTTAGCTAGATATTGATGCTTTAAAATCACCGTGCCATACCAATGTCGTCAGCGCCATACAAATGTCGACAGCGCTATACAAAAGTCGATATAATGCCATACAAATGTCGATTCTGCCATATAAATGTCGATAGCGGCATAAAAATGTCGACGAGTGCCATCTAAATGTCGATTTTGCCATACAATTGTTGAAACAGCTTAAAATATTTGTACAATAAAAAAGTCACTATTTCGATATAGTATCTCCGGTTTATGGTTTATGATGGTCGTTATATTATTGTACTATTACTTATTCTGTGATTATATTCCAAAATAATAAAAATCACTTAGATTTTGTTTTGAATCGACATGTGTATGCCACGTTCGACATTTGTATGACCAATAAAGCCGTACAAATGTCGCCATACAAATGTCAACATGAATGTTTTTTGGCGATCCTACGTATACTATAAATTGGATTCACTAATTAAGTAGTTAAACACGAAACTATTACCCCATATTGCTAACCTTTGTTATGAAAGACACATTTTTATTTCAATCGTATATTAATATATTAACGCACATACAAATGTCGTGATAGCCGTACCAAAATACATCGTATCAAGAAAACCTGTTTCCTCCTTCGAAAATACCGGCTCTGCGTCCACTCCCGTTGCTGGTTTAAGCCCAACTAACCTGTCTATCGTATCGTAAAGTAAATGTAACGGTGGGATAATAAAAAAACTGATTTTAAGGGTTTTGAGCTGGAGTCCTAATAAATGGGTCTCGCGTGGGACAACTACAAAAATACTTCACTGGTTTTAAATATTCACCCATTAAATTTGCAAGATATAAAAATGAATATGCTAATAAATCTTCTTTATAACAGTACAGGTTGTTTATTTATACGTTGCCGTAGTCTATAGTTATGAATTTTTGTTTGAGCAAAACCGCAAGTGGGACACGCAAAAAAGCGGTAGATTTCGCTGTTTTACGATTTCAAATACATTTTTTTTCAGAATCAATGAATATTTAGGGTATTGTTATATATAATTTAAGTACTTTATAACACAAGGAATACAAATATATATGAATCAATACTCCATGTTAATCTGACTTGAAATTATGGCCGTGGGACAGCAAAAACAGCTCGTTTGAAAATTGACCCGTATCAGTAATCGTTGGTAACCGCCTGAGACCTAGAATATATAGCTAGTTCCAAGTGGGTTTCCGCGGGAGTACGGGTGCCCCCGCCACCCGTCACCGCTGACAGGCGTTGTTAGCCTGTCACTCGCTCCACGTAACGTAATTACGCCGACTACGGCCCATTGTTACTTCTCTAAACAATCTTTTGAACGCGATGTCAGCGCACGTTTATTTAAGGTTAGTCCTGATAATAATAATAATATCCGACCAATACGTCGAGTCAATTGTTCCCCTCCGTTAGCCCTAATAATTTCATACCTAATTTCACTAGCCCTAATTTCATTAACCCTAAAATCACAAACCCGAATTTTCATTGTTCCTAATTATTCATTAGGCCTAATGTCAGTATCCCGAATTTTCATAATGTCTAATTTGTCATGATCGAATTCTCACTAAGACTAATTTTATTTAACCGATTTTTTTCCTAGGCCTAATATTGTGTTATTATCAATGTCTCTAAAATCACTAACCCGAATCTTCTTTTCTCCTAAGTTTTTTTTAGCCCTAATGTCATTATCCTGAATTGTAAGTAGTACTAATTTTATTTCACAGATTTTTTCTTTTTTCGTATTATGTTGGTTCTGGCGCTTTGCCGGCCGCTACCGCGGCACACTCGCTTCGCTCGCTCGGCTCGCGCGCTGTAGGGTTGCAGTTCTACCTAACACTCCTCATCGCTTCGCTCGTCGTCGTACCTACGAGATGTTGCTTGCGCCACGTCCACTGAGCAAATGAGCCGCCCGGAGCCATCCGCCATATTTATATTCTGTCCCCCCATACTACCGTTCATGCGTGAAAGAGATGGAAGGACACGTAACAACGGTGATGACGCAACATTCAATTGTTCGTTAATAATAACGCCTCTATCTCCTGCCAGCATCTCCTGATGATGCCTCGTAGAGAGGCGAAACACGTGTCGAGGTTTTTGTCATTATTGGTGGTGGTTTGCTGTAATTTTTTGTATGTTTTTACGCAAATAATTGCATCTTATCTTTACTAATAGACCAGCACGTTTTTTAGCGGAATAGCAAAGAAATATTGTTCTTGAAGAATTGAATCGCAAAAATAATAATATTGCTTGAAAAGCACTTATGATCTGATGATTATTATTTTATTGTAAGATTATTATTTATTATTGTAAATTACCGTTTGACATGTAAAAGTGCCATTGTGGCCTATTTGCAGAATAAATAATTGATTTGATTTGATCGAAATAAGTAAAGTACAACATTTCCATCTGATATCCCCTCAGAGCATAAAATACTATAGAGCGGGCAAGCCGCCTGCGGCTGTGTCGCTCATGTCAGCTCATTGGGCATACTCCGCCATACATTAACCGTCCGTTGTCCACCGAGAAAGTTCCGTGTTTTGCCAAAATGCCGAGTTGTGCAATAATTACTTGCAAACATCGCAGTGATTTGATTAATTTCCACACCAATGGGATCACTTTTCACAGGGAAATACTATTAATACTATAAAATATTTCAAATAAAACCACGAATTCAAGAACTTGCGACAGGCATGTTCAATACAAATCGTGCGGCATGTCCGAACTCCTTATTTCCTATATCTGTTTCCTATTTCTTAAGTGGAGAAATGTAGTCGAAAAGTCCGTTAAAATTCTATGAATGTTTTCAGGAATGAGATATGTTTACTCGATTTCAATATATACTTAGTTAATTTAGTAGCAGTGATACGTAGGAACAGAAACTGAACTAAGTCGCATTTAGTTATGTATTGTATGACAGTGTCAACAATAAAACAATGTCGGTGTCAGCAAAACAACAGAGTGCCAGATCGAGTAGTACGCGCTCATTCATCGGAACCACAGCGCCAGCCTCAGCTCGGCCTACACATGCCGGTTGTACAGGCGACGGCGACGGCAAACATATAATACAATATGTTGATAACATGTCACATATATCTGTGTACACTTTTGCTCAATTTGTGCCTTAAAGGAGCCCGGGGTCAGCTCTGACAACTAATCCCAAGATTTGGCAAAGGCACTAGTTTTACGAAAGCGACTGCCATCTGACCTTTCAACCCAGAGGGAAAACAAGACCTAATTGGGATAACATCGGATTCCTCGCGATGTTTTCCTTCACCCAAAACCTAACGGTAAATATTCCGTACATAAGTTCCGAAAAGCTCATTGGTACCGTGCCGGGATTCGAACCCGCAACCGCGGAAAAATGTAAACATCTCTTTGACGTTGACTGTACACAAATTTCCAATTCAGCACATCGTTTTGCAATGTACAGTATTGGCGGATTCATGGGGTTTAGTTTGAAAGGGACCTGACCTGACCCCGCTACCTGCGATGGGAATGGCTACTTGGAGGTCAATTTGGTTCGACATTTTCCATGATTAGCTAGATGAGCCCGCGAAACATATTGTAGATGTTGCTAAAGATATGCAAAACGTTCAACAGACAAGTATGCCTTGTGTTGATTGGTCAGCCATCGTCGCCAGTAACTTGCGCCACATTAGGTCAAATCAAAAATATCGAAAATGGCATCAAAAAGACTTCAACGAGTGCAATTAATTAATTAGAGCCGTTTTTTTATTTGTGGTTTTGTTTTATTAACCGACTTAAAAAAAAGGAGAAGGCTCTCAATTCAGCTGTATTTTTTTTTCTAATTATAGTGATTAAGTATTATTTTACCATGTATTTTATACGTATCCTATTTCTGTTGGTAAATTTTATTATTTATTTATTTCTTACTGCACTAAATAAATCTTAACTTACAAAAGGCGGAAGACATCATTGCAATCCATACTAATATTATAAATGCGAAAGTGTGTCTGTCTGTCTGTCTGTTACCTCTTCACGCTTAAACCGCAGAACCGATTCAGATGAAATTTGGTATACAGATAGTTTGAGTCCCGGGGAAGGATATAGGATAGTTTTTTTATACCGGATATCACCCTCTAACGGAGTGAAATGGGGGGTGAAAGTTTGTATGAAGCTATTACGATATAAACGAGTTCCACGCGGACGAAGTCGCCGGCAGAAGCTAGTAATTTATAATAATAATTTATATAAGTATATTTTAAATACTATGACGGTGGCAAATCAGCATACGGCTTGCCTGATGGTAAGCAGACACCATCTATATGGACGCTTTTGCGACTCTAGAAGAATCCCAAACGCGCTGCACACCCTTTATCGATTTGAGGATTCGTTTTGTTAAAACTATTGACAGCTGGAGTAAAATGCTGTACCTTTGTACACTTATAGGTTCGTGATGCATGCCCAGGGATATTATAAAAGCTAGCAAAAAATGTCTCGAGCGCCCTAGGCAAGCAGCTGATCGGCGCCCCTCAAGCCGCCATAGATTAAACATAACCCCGAACCACGAGCCCGGCACGTGCCTAGTCTCTGCTACCGCTCGAAAAGTTCTGAAATTACCCTCATACTCCACAGCAGCGACCGGCGCGGCGTGCGGGAGCGGACGACGCCGAATTCGCCTCGCACGCCACTACTCGCCACCGCCACTACCGGAACACTTGATCCTGTCGTTATTGATAAATTGCGCTCAAATTGAGCTCCTTAAACCCACTGCACCGATACCTCCCGCTAATCTAACAATGTCACACTGTCACGCCAAAGATAGAATAATGCCAACATACTCAAACATTTGCTTTCAACACCTGATGCCCTTGGCAGGATTGCGAGAGTACTGCGTCTCACATTATACATAATCACATCTTGTTAAGATACGGAAGTATTCCGTGTTTTGATGAGAAACGATTGACCCGCTAATGTAATCAAGTAAACAAAAACTAATCAGGTTATTCAAATCCAAATGACTTTGTGTCATAGTCGTAGGTAACCAATTTAACACGTTAAATATTTTTTTGCATAAATACAAGCATGCGAATCTGGTTCCGGGGGTCAATTTACCAAAAAGATCGGGTTACATTTTGAATGACCACGGCTAAAAAGGGGCGTTGCTTAAATCTTGCCTTTTTCGAGCACATATATTATGTCGTCAAAGAGACGTAGCTATCGAGCGACTAGTGGTCCAGGGAAAGATTTGAGGGCAGCAGACCGCGAGGCAGGTCACCGATGAGATGGACAGGCCAGGTTAAAGCCGGAGGTAAATGCAACACTGCACGCAACCACAAGTTAAGGAGATTGTTAGAGAGGAATCGCGGCGAACACCTGACCTGACCAACACCTGAACTGGTGACCACGACCACTCTGTCAAGAGTGAAAACGACGAAGAAGAAGAAGCTATACATTTCAGACTTATTATATTATTTCACTGTGAGTCATTGAGCTTGATGAGAAAGTGGTGACCCATTTCGTAATTTAATATAATGGGAATTTAACTGTGATCACACATTATTTATTTATTTATTTATATAGGAAGATCATCAGCTTAAATATTACACAGTAGCTTAAAACAGTAGTGACAGTGAGCAAAAACACCTCATTTAAGCCGTTGCTCGCTCTGATCATAAAACTATTTTGCCTATAGTTAGTGGATGATAATGGCACGGATAGTGGCGGCTTACGCCGAGCTCTACTGGGTATACGGATGACTTCAATTTACCAAGTAAGGTGTCGATTAAATTCGATGCAACTTTAAGTAGGAATATAATGTCGGCTATATTTCGACGGGTCTCAAGTGGGAGAAGATGGAATCTCCTGCACAGCTCCAAATACTTATTTGAGTCGTAGCGAATACCTAATTTGAAGCAAAGAAACTTTAAAAACTTCTTCTGGATATTTTCCAATCTCGCTACATAGCATTTGTAACGCGGATTCCAGACCTGAGATGCATATTCTAAGGTACTCCTAACAAGGGCACAATATAGAATCTTAAAAGTTTTAGCCCGTTTAAAATCCCTTCAACAACGAAACAAAAACCTAGTGATTTAGATGCTCTAGATATGACATGGTTATTAAAAAGAAGTTTAGGATCATGTAAGATGCCCAGGTCCCGTACAGCAATCTCGCGTTGTAAGGATTGACCCTTGAGTTGATAGTCGAACGAGAGTGTATTAATTTACACGAGTAAAAGTAACTACCGAGCATTTAGAGAGATTAAGGTCCAGGTGATTGAGTGAGCAGTAATCATCCAGTCTGGAAAAGTCACTTTGAAGTGCATCTGCTTCACGCTGCGACGACACAGAAGCAAAAATCTTCATGTCATCTGCGAAGGAAAGCAGCCTTGACGTGGGAAAACAACTAGTAATATCATTCACGTAAATATAACAAAAAGCAACGGGCCAAGCAAAGAACCTTGCGGCACGCCGCTAGGGACTCTAACCCAGCTAGAGATGTAATTACTCACGACAACAGCCTGAGTACGATTGTCAATATAGGACGAAAACCACCTGAGCAAATCTCCTATAATGCCGATGCACTCCAGTTTGTATAAAAGACGCTTGTGGTTTATGCGATCAAATGCCTTGCTGTAATCAGTGTAAATGACGTCAACTTGCCGACCGCTATCCATAGATGATGTTAAAAAGTCATTGAAAATAACCAAGTTGGAGACGGTTGATCTAGCTAGCAGAAAACCTTGTTGAAATTCATCAAGGGGATGGCGAACAGCTGCATAAACCTGAGTGTGAATAATTTTTTCAAACACTTTTGAAATGATACATAATTTGGAAATCGGTCTATAATTAGTTGCCTCAATTTTCGACCCTTTCTTGTGAACAGGGTGTGATAAAGGCTGATTTCCACAGGCTGGGCACTTTACACTCGCGCAACGATTTCTTGAATAATAATAATAAATAATAATTATAGGTTATAGTCTGCTCACTTTGTCATAATGTTCAAAGAAATTAAGTGAATCTAGCTTAATAGAGTAATTAATAACTTCAGACTTTTCACCAATTATTTGCTTATTAGGTACCTCCGTCGTCAAGTGTTAAATAAGAGTTTAGTTCTAAAATAAGCCAAAAAAATATGGACGTTTAATCTCAGTTATGGCTGAGAACTACTAAAACTACGTAAAATGGGGCCTAAATGTTACAAGGTACTTACATAAATTTGTTTACTAGTTTTTACTCTACATAACGAACAAGCATAAAAAGTTAAAAAAACTGTATCCCGACTGCGGGCAACTAGCTGGGAAAACTGTTTTTTTTTGTACAAAAGGTAGTCTATGTCATGGGATCATCAATTCGAATGGATTCATACCTCATTCATCAAAATCAGTTCAGTATCTTAAACGCAACGGTGGAACACACGTAAACGCAAACATAGACTGATAATAACATATCTAGGCTAGGCAAAAATAGAGCCCTTGCTTATGTAAATCGTTTATTTTCTTTGTCTCATACCTATACTGTCGTCTGCTCTTTTAATTTCAATAACCCAGTTAAGTGAATGAATTTTTAACAAGGGAAGCGAGCGCGCGAACCTCGTTGAAGCCTAATCTACACTGATATTACAAATAGGAAAAGTCTGTGACATGGTAATAGCTTTATATGTTTTGGGTAATCTCCAGAACCCCTTAACCGTTTTCAAACATGAAATAATGATGTAGAATAAACTTTCTGGATGGTGATATGCCTGCGCGGGCAGCTAGTAGTAGGTAATAGGTATAATTGGAATACGATGTGTCGGATAAAGCCTTGAACAGTCGCTACTAAAATCGTGCCAAGTCTATGAAGCCTTATCAAAGTTGGACATGGCCATTCCGAAGCGATGCCTAAAGCAATGATCCAGTTTTCCAGAAATCGTTAAGCAAGGGAAACTACTTTAACACGACGACGAACTCACGAACATCGTCAATTTTTCATAGAAATGTCAAGGTTGGCTATTTTCAATAAATCAACACACTAATTCAATTGAAATATTATCGTCTGTTCTTGATACACTCCGTCCTCTTTTTAGAAGCTAGCTCCACGTGGAACACGTACGATCCGTCACGGGCTGGTAGTCATGGTACTTACTCAAATGACAGTTATTGTACTACTTACAAACAAAATGGTCTCTTTTTAACTATCTATCTGTGAACTATGTATCTTTGAACATTGTCTTGAAACGAGACGTACAAGATATAAAGTAGTTTTGTTGAATATTTGAGAAGCTCTAGATTACTTGTTATACACGATATCCTGACAAACATAAAAAGTTCATAACACTATAACCAGACATAATTTCGAATGGCACACACACACTCCATTTCTACGAGCGAGGACCACACATACAATACAGACTGCTAAAATGACAACCCTTTTTTTCGGTTTGGCCGTAGTCGGGCAAAATCAGAGTATAGTATTTTTTTGACGTGGACATCTCCGTAGGCTTAGTTTAGTAGGCATTACGAAATTATTCATTCTTTTGCGAGGGTAACTTTGTGTTAATTTTGATAGTAGGTGAAAAATGTAATAGGCCTATTGTCACACATATTTTTCACGTCGATATGATGTTTTTCTCCCACGTATATTTAACAAACTCCTGCGGTGGTTATAGATTCAATATTATCATTTATTTTTCCACAGGCTCCCCAATGAGTACCAGAATTTGTAGATACAATGTTAATGGGAGGGAGTAAGTATTTATTCGCAAATATTTAAATATCTAGTTACCCGCGTAACAGGAGCCGATCTCGAAGAGCCGACACGTTTCACGATAAACGGGGGTTTAGAACTCTTATCGCAAATACGTACGTAACAAATCTAACAATTTTAAGAACCAGCTTACTTTGTGACGATTATTTATGACGGTTGACTTTTGGATTTGTCTTGTTTTTGACACGAGGAGTATTATTATTGTTACCTATTTAATGTAAATTTCTTCAGATCTTCTTGTTATCTAATGGAAATATGTCTACTCTCTTTTAGTTTGCATGATTAACTTGTCTTTGTTAACACATTGTCGAAATACTAATGACCCTCCAGGTATTTTGTATTATGTGTGTTGGTACTCTTCATGTACCCCATACACATTTGTTTATGCGGGGTCCCTTTGTTTCCCATAAACTTATTGTTCCGAATTTCAATAGTCAGAAATTGATATCCATATAATTTATAGACATAAACATCAGTAGTCATAATATTTGTTAAGTATAACGTTTTGTGGTTCTAACATTAATGACCCATAATATTAAGTATTATAATTACAAAGGTCAGAAATTTATGTCCATAACGATCAAAGGTCTATCGATAATTATTTATAAATATTCTAAGGCATATATTTCAACGTACTAATGATTGCTATTCATATCGTTTTAATGCCTAAAGTGAATTACGTCTAAGAGACCAAATCTATACCATCCAAAGTCATATAGATAATTACTCAGAAACATTTCTAGACATACATTTGAAAGGGGTACTAGGTACTACTGCGCGAAAAGTTTATGACTGTTTCGTAAAGAATACGTTTAAATAAGTATTTTTTTTTAGAAACTTTTTCTCTGAAATTAAAAATGGCCAAGATATTGTACTTCTAAGGCAGGTCGGTGTAGGTACGACGACGAGCGAAGCGAGGAGGAGTGTTAGTTGTACCGTGACCCTAAGCGCGCGAGCCGAGCGAACGAAGCGAGCGTGCCGCGGCAGCGGCCGGCGAAGCGCCAAAACCAATAATGACACAACATTCGGGTCAAATATTTCGGCCATTTATGATTTTAGAGAATAAAGTTTCAAAACAAAACATACTTATTTTAACGTATTCTGACCACTAAACAAAACAGTGAGCGGCATAAATATCTTTCAATCGCATCACTCTTTATTTTTGCCAAAGTACCCACATTAATTATAATTAATGGGTATGTGGGTATGTTATAAAGCAGTCTGGAAGAACGCGTTCAGTAACGTTCGGTTGTAAAAAAACATGTATATTATTATTTTTCTGGGAGTGTGTTTATGGGCTTTAACATTATGAAGAGTGACACCACCGTGAAATTGAATGATATGACTAACTAATCAGATGACTACCAATCATTATGACTTGCGAAAAAATACCTTACAATAATTATTACAAACTAGATTATTGCCTGTAACATTATGTAATTGCATACCACCGGGACATTGAACGTTATGGCTAACCAATTTTATGACTAACAATAATGATGACCTACAAAAATCGGAACTCCAATTATTGTTAAATTTTATGACTTTCGACAATATGACTAGAAAAAATTATGGTGGAAAACGTTATGGACTGAAAAAATCGGATCTTAAATTTTATGGGAAACAATAGAGACCCTTGTTTATGCGTGTGTTCTAAATAAGTAAAAAAAAAATGAGTAAGCTCATAATACTAGTGTTTATTAATTAGTATTTCTTTAATAATACCTATTTTGACACTCGTATGGCCACCTATCGCTTTTTAATATCACGAACGGCAAACAACTCCACGACCTGCCTGATGGTGAGCCGACACCGTGGTCTATGGACGCTTCCGACGCCAGACGTGACACAAACGCGTCGCCGACTCTTTTTTGATTTGAGGAATCGATGTGTTTACAGCTAGAAAAGAAATGTAGGTCCCTCACTCTTAAACTCAGGTCATAGAAATGAAGTCCCTCAATCTTAACCTCAGGTCGTAGCATGTATGTCCCCCAAATCTTAGCCTCAGGTCGTTTCAATTTTTATAAATGTCAATATTAGTTAGTTAAACATTAACTACATGTACATAAATAGTCTAAGTTACCTGATTGTTGCTACACCCTTCCAGGGTCCATATATCTTAGTTTTAAGTACTTGGTTGCAAATAAATCTTATCTTATCTTATTTAACCTCACGTCGTAGAAGGGTGCCGTTCAATTTTAATACAATCATTTTGCATAATTACATTTAACTACTTTTAAAACTCATTATAAACATAATGCATAGAAACAAAATCCATAATATTATTCGTTATAATAATTAAATTACAGAGAATGTTCTATAATCATACGATCATTAGGAATAATTTTACTTGTTATAAGATACAGTTAGTATTATGATTAAAATGTTGAACTATATTTTAACGAATGATCAGGTGACATACTATAATATGACCAATTATAAAACAACTTACAAATTCTACCATAAGGCAGGTTGCCGTTAGGTATGACGACGATCGAAGCGGAGAGGAGTGTTAGGTAGAATAGAAGTGCGACCATACAGCGCGCGAGACGAGCGGTGACAAAACCGACTAGGATGGCGGATAGGTTAGAAGACGGCGGCGGGAACCGCCGCCGTCTTCGTGGTTACGTGGTATTTTTATAAAAGAGCGGGAAAAAAATCTTGACGAATATCTCGGCCATTTTTGATTTTACAAAAAAGTTTTCCATAAAAACATGGTATACTTTTATATTCTTTGAACATTATGAACTTGGTTTTATTGGAAAAATAACGTTATGAGCATTAAATAGTATACAAAATGATCATTATACTCATTGCCCATTATGGAAATACATTACTATGCAACTTCAAGCCATTAAATAGTATTATACAGGGTGACAGGGGCCTCTAGGCCCCTCACTCTAAAGCCGGAGTTATCTTAGAGCCACGCCGCGTGTCGCAACGCAATCGGTTTTAATATTTTTAGCTTTTGTCCATAAATTGTAAGAAATATTTTAAGTGTATTTTAGACCCTTTTAGACCCATGTTCGTGATTTTTTTCTATCGAGCGAAAATTGCTTAATCATGTTTCTAAACACTGATTTCCCTGCAGAAAAGCCTCAAGATTACTATTCGTATTTTTTTAAAACCATATTATTATAAACAGACGCATTATATTGTTTCAAAAACTCTGTTCGCTTAACTTCGCTGAACCTACGGGGCCTTAACCTCAGGTCGTAGAAATGTAGGTCCCTGACTCGGGTCTCTATTGTTTCCCATAAAATTTAAGATCCGATTTTTACAGTCCATAACGTTTTCCACCATAATTTTTTCTAGTCATATTGTCGAAAGTCATAAAATTTTACAATATACATTGGAGTTCCGATGTTTGCTGGTCATCATTATTGTTAGTCATAAAATTGGTTAGCCATAACGTTCAATGTCCCGGTGGTATGCAATTAAATAATGTAACAGGCAATAAACTATTTTTTAATAATTATTGTAAGGTATTTTTTCGCAAGTCATAATGATTGGTAGTCATCTGATTAGTTAGTCATATCATTCAATTTCACAGTGGTGTCACTCTTCATAATGTTAAAGCCCATAAACACACTCCCAGTAAAATAATAAAATACATATTTTTTTTACTACCGAACGTTACTGAACGCGTTCTTCCAGACTGCTTTATTACATACCCACATACCCATTCATTATAATTAATGTGGGCACTTGGGAAAAAATAAAGAGTTATGCGATTGAAAGATATTTATTCCGCTCACTGTTTTGTTTAGTGGTCAGAATACGTTAAAATAAGTAATATAAGTATGTTTTGAATTTTTTTTTTCTAAAATCAAACATGGCCGAAATATTTGACTCGAAAGTTAGGAAAAATATAAATTTATCAACATTTCGATGGATGTTGTGTCATTATTGGTTCTGGCGCTTCGCCGGCCGCTGCCGCGGCACGCTCGCTTCGCTCGCTCGGCTCGCGCGCTTAGGTTCACGGTACAACAAACACTCCTCCTCGCTTTGCTCGTCGTTGTACCTACACCGACCTGCCTTAGAAGTCATTTTTAATTTCAGAGAAAAAGTTTCTAATAAAACATGCTTATTTAAACGTATTCTTTACGAAACAGTCATAAACCCACCGCGCAGTAGTACCTAATAGTACCCCTTTCAAATGTATGTCTAGAAATGTTTCTGAGTAATTATCTATATGACTTTGGATGTTATAGATTTGGTCTCTTAGACGTAATTCACTTTAGGCATTAAAGCGATATGAATAACAATCATTAGTACGTTGAAATATATGCCTTAGAATATTTATGAATAATTATCGATAGACCTTTGATCGTTATGGACATCAATTTCTGACTTTTGTGATTATAATACTTAATATTATGGGTCATTAATGTTAGAACTACAAAACGTTATACTTAACAAAGATTATGACTATTGATGTTTATGTCTATAAATTATATGGGTATCAATTTCTGACTATCGAAATTCGGAACAATAAGTTTATGGGAAACAAAGGGACCCCTCCTGACTCTGAACCTCGGGTCGTAGAAATGTACGTCCCTCAATCTTAACCTCAGGTCGTAGAAATGTACGTCCCTCAATCTTAACCTCAGGTCGTAGAAATGTACGTCCCTCGCTCATTAACTCAGGACGTAGAAATGTTCTGACCTCTCAACACAGCACGTCCTTGTTAACAGTCACCACCAGCACGTCGATCACGTAACGCGTTCCCCATTGTACTACCTACAGACCAAGTAGTGGTGTTATTGATTTATTATTTTTATTTAAATGTTTATTTGTTTTTCATTTTATCTTTATTTACATAGTTATTTTCAACCAGCCTTTTATGTCCGCCAGCGATTTCTCGATGTTCCATTTCCACCTTAGTCGTAACAGTTGGAACAGGTGATGACGATTCGATGGCTTAGACAAGGATAGGGCAACTTACCGCCCCACTATCACGCAAATCTCCTCTCAAATAGTATACATTAACGTGTTTTACGTAGTATTTGCCGTAGGATCTAGTATGTTGACTGTCGCGAGGCCTGTGAGCTGATATATAGGATGTCGCGCAGGGCTCCGTCCGCACTCTTTCGAGAGTGTTCCCTCCTGAAACTCACCAGTTTCAAGTTTCGTGTTGTTGTCAACACTGTTCATAGCCACTCAAGTGGCAGGAGCACCCCAATCCGACCGAAAACAGCCAGGACCTTTATACATCGGTGAGTCTCTTTGTTTTTGTTGGGTTTCAATATACCTATTCATTGTTAGCCGAGCCGACCTCAATGCAGCAGCTCTTGCTAGCAGTAGGGTGACGCAAGAATCTTATAGAACAGAAAGCGAAAAACAAATGAAAATGATTGCAAATTGGAGTTAGGCATGACTGTTGTGTGTGTGGTCACAACGGGACGCCGCCCGCTTGCGACTGGTGACGGCCGAATTGTCATGTCCAAAGTGAAGAGGGGCATTCCATGTATGTCCCTTACAAGAATTCAAGGAGTTTTTCCACAGGATTCATATTACCACAAACGATTGCGCGAAAAAGATGAATCAATTTGGTCCTCGTTTGGAATGTGACGGCTCTGACTGTGCCACTCACTCAGCTCAGCCGACGACTCGACGCGCGTTAATGGGCTGCGCACGCGCATCCATTAACACGCGACACTCGCACCTCTGGCGCAAGTGACAATACCCGCCAACATGGTATATAGGCTGAAAAAGTTTCAACAGTACATACCCTAGGTCCATAGAAACAGAACTGGGCATGTACTGTTGAAACGTGTGATAGGTGATGCTAGAAACCATCACCTATCTATCATTCATACATAGAGTCACTTGTTCCATTAAAATCAAATCAAATTTTATTTCGGACAGTACATACCTAAGTTCTGTTTCTATCATCACCTATCATTCATACATAGAGTCACTTTGTTCCATTCAAATCAAATCAAATCTTTCATTTCGGAAGTGTTTCCATAATTCGTTAGTAATAAAAATCTTGAAACTAATATTAGTAGGTATTATATTATATAAATTCGCGAGTCGTCAGTTGGGTGCCCTATTATGCAACCTATCCCAATGAAATAGGAAGGGACCATCCAGGCGCGCCCCAATAAGTACCATTACTTGTGCATACAAAACACAAATGCCAGTCATCGATGCAGCCTCCCATTCCTGCATCCGCTAACGTAATATATATATTAAAAAAAACAATACGAGCGTAGACTCGTAAATTATTATTGTTCCAAAAGAAAAAAGGCAAAAAAAATGCCTAGTGACGAAAATCCCATTCAGATATCTCAAAAGAATTACGAGAAAACGCTCGCAGTTAGTGACGTCACAATCTGCGAGCATCATGGTATATGACAATCGTTTCATATGAACTTGCGTTTTGCGGAAACGTGACAGAACGTACCCCTTCTTAAAATTTTGGACACAACATTGTGATTATTTCACCTCTTGCGTGGTTTTTTTCCTCATTTGACCACATTTTAAATCCTTTTTCGAGAAAAAGCGACATTATTGATTATTTTATTTATGTATTACGGACGGTGTCGCGGGCAGAAACTAGTTAAATAAGTGTCCAACGACCACAACTGTCGCAAACTAGCGTGCGGCGCCTGCTCGACGGGAAACCGTAGCCGACGGACGCTTGTCACTCCAGAGGCGATGCAAGCGCGTTGCCTACCCTCTTTTTAACCGACTTCAAAAAAAAAGGAGGAGGTTCTCAATTCGGCTGTTTTTTTATTATTATTATTATTTTCAATGTTTGTTACCTCAGAACTCCGTCATTGATGAGCCGATTCGAAAATTTTCTTTTTTGTTCGTATGTATATACTTCCAGGTGAGTCCCATTTTATTCAAAATTCATGTTAGATGATGGGATCCATGAGAAATTGAGGGAACTCCTCAATTTTATTAGGCACGCGTGTAGTGATTTTGGTATTTTCTGTTATAACTCGTGTCCTATTTACATCCGGAATCATACATTTGGTGGCGAGGAATTGATAATGAAGACCACAGATGACTTATCGAATTCTTCAATTATGTAATTAAAAGTGCAAAAGTACGTCACAGGTTCTGATAAGATTCCGTTGAAATAGGAACTAATGAAGAGCTATTGGTGATGATCTTGGGGAATCGATGGAAGTCCTCAAATATTATCGGCCCACATACAGCGATTCGGTTTTTTTCTATAGTAATCAACGCATTTGCTATCGGAAATCAGTTCATGCTGTAAATAGTTAAAAAAAATAGGAAATGTTCTCGTGGCTTGGCGGAGTACTAAATTGAAGTCGGTTAAAACTTTGTTTTTAAAGTAAATTATTAATTTGACAATTCGCTATGTCGACGGGCTCGACGGCTAAAGAAAACTCCCAACACAGCGTATCACGGGGAGCTTAATCACCAAATTGACAATTCTGACTACTTATGACGAATTGAAATTCATTGCTGCTCTACAAGTAAGAGTGGGTGGTCAGCAATCATCTAACGTTATACAGAGAGTTAAGTAGTGGAAATGAAATGTTCGCGAATGTCATACTCGAGAGACAGGCTGTAAACAACGTCTATTATGCGAGTTATCATATCGTTCTGTTTGTGTGTTCGTCATTATTTGCTTTATATTATGCTCTAATCACAAGGCAGCTACTCGTCGGCAGTTCTTAAAAAGATCTAGCTGAGTGACGCAGAGATGAGATAACATGAATAAACAAACGGCAAGAAACCTTCAAAGTCAATGAAGTATAATTTACATTAATAACAAAGTTTTAACCGACCTCAATTTAGTACTCCGCCAAGCCACGAGAACATTTCCACATTATTTTTCCAATTTACCACATGAACTGATTTACGAGAGCAAATGCGTTGGTCATTAGAGAAAAAGACCCAATCGCTGTATGTGGCCCGATAATATTTGAGGACTTCCGTCAAATTACAAGCGGAAGTCTCCTTTCAATATCTTTTGATAGAAAGAGACTTCTGCTTGTAATTTGTAACTTGGTGCGTTTTCATATTTTTCGTTTCATGACATCATAAAATAATTTAACTTATCATCAGGACAGGTTTATAGACTATTTTCTGGCAGTTTTGTATAAACGTTCGAGAAACCCATTTCAGCTAAGATGCCGTTAATAGTATTTTATGCAATCGTTATATAATACATATAATATTATAAAAAGCTTAATTATATAACTATTGTATACAATACTTTTTCTACGAGTCAACTGAACTAATAAACAAACTTGGTATCTATTGAAAATCTAAGCCCTGTTGAAACGAAGTGATCTTTTTGTGCGTTGATGTCATTTAATTATGACTTTCTTCATGACGGCGTCCTATTGGTCGAATACATTTTAGTTCAGTAAAGGCGCCACGTAATTTTCAAAGGCGTTTATATTATACGAATATTTATATTATCTTCCCATTGTTTAGCTCAATTATGTTTTTAATTAAATTATCATGACTAACAACTTACTTCGGCACCGCCACAACAGCCGAGCGGGCTGCGTACGTACAGTCTGAAATTCTCGATTTGTACAGTCGAGTTCATGTATCTGTCTACCTTCCCAAAGGTTCAAAGTAAGTGCCAGTGAGCAAACAGAACTACTAGCGAGCGTTTGTATCATGTCATTGTGCTGGGCTAATATTGAAATGACAGATCACACACGATTGTGACTGGGTGAAGAGTGACGCATCCCTCGCATCTTAATGCTCTATCTATATGTATATGTATGTACGTATATTATATACTAGCTTCCGACTGCCACTTCGTCTTCGTGGACCCGGGATAAACACTATCCTATATTTAAATACTTAATACGTTCGCGACCAAGAACCCGCCTAGCGGGCACTCGTAATGTTTACTGATGATGCCAGCTGCTGAGCCCGGCAGGCAGTAGTAGGCGGCAGTAGTATGAACTTACGCGCCCAGCGAATTCTACATTGTTAAAATTTCGATCTATGAAGGAAAATGTAAAAAAAATACCATCAAATATATATCCTTAAAATTTCCTTACTTACACATAAAACCTCTAAATCTCTGACTTGCTATGACACACTACTTAAAAAACGCGCCTTTAGGTTACCGGTTCCTAGAGTTCTTTCCAGCTTTGGTAAACGTTTTGGTGATTACATTAGGGTAGCAATCTATAACACCTTACTGAAACATGGTGACCTAACGAGCACTATAAATGAAGCTAAAACCCTTATTTTTAAATTTCTTCATTCATTAAACTATGCTGAGACTGAAGCTACCTTTGATATATAAGTTAGTTTTTGAGTATAAACTTTTCAACTTGTAAGTAATAGTTTTTCTTACTCCACCGAATGTAATAAATATTTAAGGTACTAACTAATTCTGATGTTTGAAAATTAACTGGTTCTCCACGATACAGGCGTAGCCTAGTGTGGGGACCCCTGGTAACTATGTAACAGAATGTGTTTAAATAAATGACTTTTTACTTTACTTTACTTTACTTTTACTTTACTTTATTACTTGTGTTTAAGATAAACATAAATATTACTGGAAAAGTATATTTTTTTCTGTATCTAGCATATTTTTTGTTTTATTTACAAAATTCATTTCCTAGTTATTTTTGCAATTTAATCAACTATATAAGTTTTTTTTCGTTTAGAAATTCTTATAATACTATAATAGAAATACTCTCTTTCAAATAAAACAATAATAATCGAGATCGGTTAACGTGATAAACAATAATCGCTAAAAGACCAACATACTATTAAGCTGATTGCCCTTGCACGTTTAGTAGGTACCAAATGGGGCCGATAGATGGCGCTGACCCCATTCACGGGTATATTTCAATAGCAAAGTTATTTGTTGTTTGAAATTGAATTCTGTTGTGTTGGGTTAAAATTAGTAATATAACAAATATTGGGACATTTTACTTACCTTGAGTTAATTGTTAGTTTGTACGGAACTCTCGGTGCACGAGTCAGACTCGCACTTGACCGGTTTTTAGGCCGGTTGCGAAAATGTTAACTATTCCAGTTTATCTTTGTGCAAAATTGCATCCAAATCGGTTGAGCCGTTTAAGTGTGATTGAGTAACAAACACCTGAACATCCGAACTTCCGCATTTATAATATTAGTAGGATTAGGAGGATTTATAGTTATTTTCACAGTGTGATGACATATGGGATTCTGGTTTGGGGTAAAGCAGCTGATATACAGACTGTCTTTGTATTACAAAAAAGGGCTATTCGCTCAATATATTTATTGAGTTCACAAGAATCCTTAAGAGACCGTTTTAAGGAAATTAATATTATGACTGTAGCATCTCTATATATATATGAGAATATTATTTATGTAATTAAAAACATCGATTCTTTTACAAAAAATTCGGATATTCATAAGCTCAATACTAGGAACAAAAATAAAATTGCAATTAAAAAGTTTCGTATCCGTAAAGTACAGAGGTCATTCTTGGGTCAATGTATCCATTTCTTCAACAAGTTACCTGACGAAGTTTTAAAACTACCCCTCCCAGCTCTTAAAAAATATTTAAAAAAGACATTGATGTCAAAAGCTTATTATAGAGTTGAAGACTATATGACTGACAGAAATGCATGGCCCAGACCGGAATCAAAATAGCCCTAATCTGTCTTGTTGTTTGACTTTTGTTTAATTTTAAGGTATTTGACTGGTTCTGCTGCGGAACTACGCTGGTGACTAAGATTATTTTGTTAAAAATTGCTTACTGTTAAGTTTGTTCCGGTGTTTCCTCTTGACAATGGTCTTATATTTGGAAACGCTAGTAGAGTCAGACCTGTAAAAGTGCCATTGCGGCCCACTTGCAAAATAAAGTTCATTTATTCATTTATTCATTTATATATTTTTTATTTTATTTTATTTATTTGGAGATCCAACAGCTAAGACATAAACAATAACAAATTTTACTAGGCAACAGAAAGCCAATTAAAGGAACTCACAGGTAGTAACATATATGTATAATATATACATATAATGTGCCATGTGGCTGTCCGCCGGTGCGCGAACAAAACCATATATGCTATGCCCATTTAGACTCGTCCCGTTTAATCCTAAGAATGATACTTATAGCCATTTTTCCGTGTTACTACGAAATTTTAGTCTTTTTGTCATAAGGATTTTTGTCGGTTAGGTTGTCTTTTGTACCCACGGGTTTCTGTTGACTAGTAGAGAATG
Organism: Epinotia demarniana; assembly: GCA_945867215.1. Classification (NCBI taxonomy): domain Eukaryota; kingdom Metazoa; phylum Arthropoda; class Insecta; order Lepidoptera; family Tortricidae; genus Epinotia; species Epinotia demarniana. The sequence continues at coordinate 678,072 of OX244273.1, read as the reverse complement.
CGTTGAGGCATTAAGTCCGCCATTTGTACGTATTTGTTTTGAGAAAATGTAAGAAATAGAGATATTATTCGCTGTATGGCCAGTAGGTACCTACCACAACAGTTTTACGAAACGCGAAATCATGCATTCAAGTTAAGTAACTACTTACCTATTATAGTGTACCTTTATTGTGCACAAAACAATGTCCCAACCGTCCACCTCGAAACCCAAATATTTCCGACACCTCGTACAGATCCTGTCTTGTGTTTAACAGAGAAAGTGACTCTAAGTGGCTTTCTAATATCTGTCGGTGGATATCCTAGCGATAAAAACAAAAGCGTAATGCCGAGAACGCATGTAGTAACAAGTCCTCATCCTATGTGTCAGTCATATCGCCGACGAAAATTAATTCGCTCTCGTAATAGATTCGGTAGTTTTATAGATATCGTTAACAGTTCAAGTGAGGTACTTACTAATTAAGTCATTAGTTAAGCCTTATGTCGCGAGTCGCGACGTCTAAAGGCTTTGTGCACGTCAATGAGTACAGTAATGATTCTATTGATTTTCTGAAATGATAGATGATTCAGAGATTTGTAATTTATAAGGACTGAGTTTCTTAGTTTGCAACTAATAATATATTATTAATGGCTGTTGATCTTTCTCATCAGAACGTTTGTAGGTATGTACAGTAGGTGAGCAAAAATCAACACAAGTCGCATTACTTCATCGTATAAAATATAAATAAATAAATAAGGCAACGCAAAAGAAAACTAGCTTACAAACACCATTTTTTTAGATAACGTTGTTGCTTTAGTCATTCGAAAACTTATAGAAAAAGAAATTTCGTTGTATACCACGTCTAGCTATTTTTTTCCACTACCGGGATGTATTCAGGAGTTACCACGGTTTTTAATCGACCTTTGGAAGATAGAGCTAGGTCTCGAAATACTGAGATGTTAGCGAAATATTGTCGTTGGGCGGGATTAGATTGAAAAACATATTCAGGCAGTGATTATTCCGTGCAAGCTCTCGATCATTGCAGACCTTAAAAACTTAAACAGATTTTTAGAATCAGAATTAGAATATTTTATTTTGTTAAACATAGGTTACAGTGAAGGATGTTACATGAACAGATATATTAGAGCACTATGTTTTACCCGCAATGCAGGTGTACAAAAATCGCTGCATGCAGCTATGCAATAAGCAAGTCATTCATTTATGTAACTAAAATAAAGCATCAATACAATAATAATCAAATCAGTAGCTACACTAGAACTACTATCAATACATAGTTTTGCCATCATTTAAAAGAGAGGGCACAGTCATCTCTAAATTTTAGTCCACACATTGCTCTTATACAACATCTCTGCGATTTGAAAGCTATATCCTTATCAACCGAGTTACCCCTAGAATATAATTCCATACCTTAATACCGAGGCTACAAGACCATAATAGGGCGTTAATATAGCTTCTCGATTTACCGTCGTTGATAGTCTAAAAGGTGCGTGTTTAGTAAAAATTAAACAATATTTCATAATTATTTGAATGCCAATAAAAGTCCAATGTTAACGTATAAAAGAAGATTTTCAGGTAACTAAGTCCGAGGTTTTCCGATCATTTCGGTGTGCCCCTCGTATTTGGTAAAAATCGTTTTCTTCGTATTTTATCCGATCATAGCTCGGTCACCCAGGGACTGAATGTGGCATGTATATTATTTATTTATTTATAGCATAGCAGTCGAAACGAAATCACTCGTATATATATATGTAAATAATTTTACTATAATGTAGCTATCTAAGGTCTCCCTAAACGTCGTCCTTCATTCAAATAATTGATACTTACCCTGATGCACCCATTATTGCTATGGCGTCTGATCGAAGGTGCCATCTAATGGGACAGTGCCCTGACATGCATTTACCTGACAATAAAAAAATGCAACTGGACGAAAATTAATACCTATACTTCACGCAGGAAACCAAAAATTAACATTTTTTAAATGACAACCTACAGGTTTGCATTAAGGTAAGGTAAGCTTTGACTTGCATTCATTATTTACCGACTAAACCCTCAATCTTTCCGATATCGATCTCTTCAATGCGAGTGCAGAGTCATTGTCCTATTTATATTTTAAATCTGTTTTGATCCAAGCAGTTGGCATTAATTCGGTCGGCGCCGGCAGCCAACCTCGAGGACCGGTTGCCTTCACGAGGATACGTATAGGTACCTACCTCATTGCCACCCGATTTTAGATTAGACTCAATAGAGCTTCCGAGGACGCGTGATTGCTACGAAGTAGTATACTAGCCGTGCCTGCAGCTCCACCTGCATAGATCTCTTCAATAGTAGGTACTCCCAGGCACACTTTCTTTTGGGGGTGATTACTGATTTGTAGGTCGGATATTTACTATTGTATGTCCACATCTGGAACTCAAACCATGTATCTGTATAAGCTTTTAAGATGGACTTAAAAGGGACCCTTTTAAGTCCATCTTAAAAGCTTATTCAGTGGTTTAAGAGTGAAAGGAAATGTTTAATTTCCATGTCTTACTTACTTAGTCTATTATAGTCTTGAATAAATTAATATTGTTAATTTCTTTCTTAAAAGGTAAATACACAGACTGACGGGCATATTACCTACTTTGTTATTTATAAATAATACTACTTTGGATACAGGAAGTCTCTCGATTTCTTGAATGTTGCGCTAATGGCCTATTAAGTATGATTGGACGAGATACCAATTTGGCCGTATACATACATACGCGTATGCGCATTAGTCACTCGATCGTATCGTTATATACACGAGGAGTAAATTTTTCTTATTTTGTAATTGATACCAAACACGATTAACTCGAAGTTACCTAAAACAGACGTTCTTTTTTTAGGGTTCCGTAGTCAACAAGGAACCCTTATAGTTTCGCCATGTCCGTCCGTCTGTCTGTCTGTCTGTCTGTCCGTCTTCGGCTTAGCTCAGTAACCCTTACAACTAGAAAACTGCAATTCGGCGTGGGTGTATAAACCAATCACGCCAACAAAACAGTAGAATAAAATCCTGAAAAAAAATGTTTAGGGTAACTTTCCTACATGTAAATTGGTGATGTATTTTTTTTTCGTTAAACCTATAGTGTGGGGTATCGTTGGATAGCTTGTTCAAAAATATTATGGGTTTTCTAAATATATTTTTCAACTCTGCCGGCTAAATGGCTACTATTTATTGGTGACGTGAAAAAATTCGTGGCAGTAGTACATATAATGAATTTAAAAGGAAAACTATCACAGTTAAGTAGACATAACTATTTAACAAGTAGTAGACATAACTAGTTAACTGGTAAGAAATGCACTTAATTTCGGGTGCATATACATTGTCATTGGAATTTGAACCTTTTACCGTGGACGGTAGAGTTGATTTTTCACGGCACGTTATCTTCAATAGAAAAAACCTTGTCCTTCAGGTGGTCGCGTAACCGGCGAAACGACCCTATACATTGGTCTGTTATAAAAATAATCATAGTTACGATTATTTACGAGGGTAAGCTACAATAAAAACCCCAAAAGCCCCTTTTAAGTCCGCATTCTGTGACAGACGGGCAACTACGGAACCCTACCCTGCGCGTGGCCCGACACGCACTTGGCCGCTTTTTCTGAATAATACTTAATAAGGAATCACTTTATAATTCAAAGTCATTGTCACCCTAACGGTAACTGTGTTTGACGTATCTACATCTAACTGCTTAACTTCAAGAAATGTTAGGGTGACCAAACATTCAGTGGATATTAGTGTTAACATTATCGTTAAATTTAATTAACTAAACAGTGATTTAATTGCATGAGACCTCATCCATTGAAATCCGTTTTGGCTGTATATCAATATTTTTCGAATCCTGATCACGGATTAAGAATCATCGTGTATATGTAAATTTATTTAGTATTTGTTGGACCACAAGACTAACTTAAACAATGACAGGCCTCATTAGAGCGCAATTATTATGCACTGCAACCGCACTCATTATGTATATTCTTAATTAATTGAAAGCATATTTTTCGTTCTTAAGAAACATTAATGAGCACGAAATACAGTTTGGGTAAGGACCAAACTTTTTGCCAGCTTCTGAAAATCTTCTCTCAATTTAATTACTTTGAAAGTTTTCCTTTGTGACACGAAAATACAATTCTATGGTAAGTAGTTAAATTTATGTGTCATAACGGAACTTTTTTCACTTCTTCAGTTTGTATGGCTAAGTCTACCGTCTAATCAGGCTAATAACTACTGGTAAAGTTTCTTTCTCCGGCATTTTTCTTTAAGACAGAACCGAATGCCAGATAACCTTTTATAGATTATATATATATTTTTATGGAGGCGAGTATAGACGGCTTCTGGTCAATACTACGGAAGCGAGTACTGTAGCATCACTGATGCAGCGTGTGAGGGATAGTGACAACAGCCTCCTGAACAGCATTCTGCAGAAATATGACTGCCCAGTTGTAAAACATTGGAACTCTATACACATGGGGGACAGGATACCCATATTTAATGTAAAATGAAATAAATGTATAGCATAATTAAGTACCTAATATTATATTAACATAGTCATGTAAGTGAGCAAGCGTTACTAACAACGCTATGGATGTCTTATCTGAAAATAAATGATTTATTATTATTTATTATATAAACTAAATATATAAAAGAAGAAGTCCTGATCTACCATCAACGCACAGCCGAAACTACTGAGACTAGAACCTTGAAATGTACACCAGGACTTTCTTTTTATGACGTGTAGGCAACGGATAAGACGGGATTTTAGGAAATTCCACCCCTAAGTTGTTTAATATGTGTGTCCTGTGTGTTTGTGAATAAGTGTATCTTTCTTTCTTTCTTTCTAAGGGGGTTAAATAGGGGTGCAATGTTTGTATGGAAGAAACTTTAGTGTTTGAACTAGAGATTTGAAACTTTGTAGAAAGATTACTTATTAAGATACAAAAAAAGTGTATTAATCGTTGAAGAAAACTTCACCCCTACCGGGGGTTAAATAGGGGTGCAAGCTTTGAATGGGGAAAACATAAGTTTTTAAATTTGAGACTTGAAACTTTATATAAAGTTATCTTATTATTAAACAAAAAATGTACTTTCGACTTTTTAGAAAAGCCCACCCCTAAGGGGGTTAAATAGGGGTGCAATGTTTGTATATGGGGAACATTATTTTTTGAACTAGAGACTTGAATCTTTGTGGGAAGATTACTTAATAGAATATAAAAAAAAGTAATTTCTGCGTTTAAGAAAATTCCACCTCTATGAGAATTAAATAGGGGTGCAAAGTTTGTATGGATGAAACTTTATTTTTTGAACTAGAAACTTGAAACTTTGTAGAAAGATTACTCATTAGATTGCAAAACACCAGTTGTCAGCGGGTTAAAATGGGTGCAAAGTTTGTATGAGGAAAACTTTTCCTTTTGAACTCGAAACTTGAAACTGTAGAAAGTTAACTTATTAAAATACAAACACCCTTTAGGGGGTTAAATAGGGGTGCAAGGTTTGTATGGGGGGAACATTATTTTTTTAACTAGAGACTTGCAACTTTGTAGTAAGATTACTTATCAGAATACAAAAAGTGTAATTTCTGCGTTAAAGAAAATTCTTCCCTTAAAGGGAAAATAGGGCTGTAAAGTTTGTATAGAGGGAATTATATTTTTAGAGCTAGAAACTTGAAACTTTGTAGAAAGATTACTTATTAAGATACAAAAAAAGTGTATTCATCGTTGAAGAAACCTTCACCTCTAAGGGGGTTAAATAGGGATGCAAGCTTTGTATGGGGAAACCATATTTTTTTTTAATTTGAGACTTGAAACTTTATATAAAGATAACTTATTATTAAACAAAAAAGTACTTTCGACTTTTTAGAAAACTCCACCCCTAAGGGGCTTAAATAGGGGTGCAATGTTTGTATATGGGGAACATTATTTTTTGAACTAGATACTTGAAACTTTGTGGGAAGATTACTTAATAGAATATTAAAAAAGTAATTTCTGCGTTTAAGAAAATTCCACCTCTATGAGAATTAAATAGGGGTGCAAAGTTAATGTTGTATCGATAATGGGTATTGGCAATTGGCAACACTAAGTTGAAAACTGTCAGTGAATATAGTTTGTAAGATTTTGAAGTTGACAGATCTGTCTTTATAATAAACGTGTTTTCTCAATTAATCAATTTGAGTGTATTAATTAATTACACATTAAAACCCGTTATAGCATTTGGCGACGAGGATGGGATGATAATATTTATCAAGTTTCTGGCATATGTTTTCGTAGGTTTCGTTTACAGGTAAGGTTGGGACACACAACGTCGTTAATAATTCATAAACTTCTGTGCTTAACTTGGTAATTAGTAAGGGAACTTTCTTTTCTTCAGGTATGTCATTTATTAACACAAAACATTCAAATTGTTGTTGATAAGCCTTCCAATTAATGCCTTTAAACACCTCTAAACCGGTTATCGCGCTCATGATGACACTGCCGCTTCGCGACTTGCCTCCTATTTCTCTTTGCTTCTTTTCTACTATGTAGTCGCGCAAGTATTTTCTGACTTCATCAATCGAACAACTTTTATCAAATATAGTGTCATTTGCTAACTCATTAGCGATGGTTATCAACGCTTCTTTAGACTTCTCTTGAATCCAAGCCTTCTTTCCTTCTTTTATTAATTCATGTGCACTCATATTATAATTTTGAGGTTATTTCTGGTAATTGTTACTGTGAAATTTTCTGTTTACATTTTTTAGTTTACATGGCCGGCAGAGTGCGTGAAATAAAAGTTCGATTCGAACGCTCGTCGCCAAATGCTATAACGGGTTTTAATGTGTAATTAATTAATACACTCAAATTGATTAATTGAGAAAACACATTTATTATAAAGACAGATCTGTCAACTTCAAAATCTTAGAAACTATATTCACTGACAGTTTTCAACTTAGTGTTGCCAATTGCCAATACCCATTATCGATACAACACTCTCCCTCGCTTTTACGAAAGAGAAGCAACAGCTAACCCCCAGTTTCACAAAAGTCCATTATCTTTTAATGGTTTACAACTATGCCAAAACGTTGTACTTCTGTACATTTGGCTGTTTAACACTTTTATACATAAGCATCTTATTCAACTTAAATACTAACAAAATGTAACTTATTCTAAACTTTGGCTACATGTAAGGAGTTGATTGACATGTCGCTTCCATCTAAGTCCATCGACTTCAACAATGTAGGTTACACCTGGTACCATGATCTCACAAATTTTACCTAATGACCAATTCTTTGCATTTTTTCTTAAGTCTTTCACCATAACCTTTTCTCCCAAATATTATCATCCCATAAAAAATAAGGCATTACATCAAGCAGAATTCCGAAAAAGATGCCAAAAACCCAATGAGTCTATAGAAGAATACATCATAGAACTGAAAAAACTATCTAAAAATTGTGAATTCAAGAACTTAAATGAAGAGCTTAAAGAGAGGTTATTGAACGGATCATATCGTGATGCTGTTAAATTTGAGTTATTGAAAGTAGCTGATAAATCATTAGACATGTTAATTAACATTGGGAAAACAACAGAGATTGCTTATAAACTAGCATTTAACCATGAAAAAGAACAGGAACAAACACATATGTTCCAATTTCAAAGGAAAAAATATTATAAGAATAGGAGCGGCGGAGTTCAACCAAACAGTTCAATCAACCAGAATATAACATGTTATTGTTGTGGAAAAACTGGACATTTAAAAGCACAATGTTCGCTTAAAGATAAATTCTGTAGTGAGTGTGGTGCGAAAGGACACATTTACAAAGTGTGCAGTAAAAATAAGGCTCCTTCACAGGTGAAAAATTTAAATATGGTGGAAACTACAATTGGGGAAGAGGACAAAGAAATTGAACACAACAAGAACATGGGAGCTGAAACAGAAACATTTGATATTTTTTATTTCAGTGACAAAAACAAAATTCCGCCTTCAACTTTACAGGTTAGAGTAAATGGCACGATCATAGAGTTTGAGGTGGACACTGGAGCTGACGTGAGTACTATTACTTGGTCCGATAAACAACAGTACTTCCCAGATTTAGAAATTAAACAACGTAATGTGATATTCACCAACTTTGATCAGTCAACCTCTACCCCATTAGGAGTGATTGAAAATTTAAATATCAGTTATGGAGCTGTTAATGTAAATAATAAAAGATTATTTGTTGTCAAAGACGGATTACCAAAAATATTAGGCAAAGATTGGCTCTACTTGTTGCAATTATGGCCCCCAAGATTTGAACAAATAATGTGCGGAGAAATCTCTAAAGATCATTTAATAAATAACATTAAAAGTGAATATGGTACCTTATTTGAGCCAGGAATGGGGGATTTCAAAGGGGAGCCAATCCATTTGTCTATTGAACCCAATGTAAAGCCTGTGTTCATGCCGGTACGGACTGTTCCATTTGCATTAAAAAATAAGGTCAAACAAGAAATTCAAAGATTAATTGCAAATAAGCGAATTGAACCAGTTGAGTACTCAAAATGGGGTACCCCAGTGGTACACGTGTTAAAACCAAATGGAACGGTCCGGCTGTGTGGTGATTTCCGTATCACAATAAATAAGTATTTACAGATAGATCATTACCCCTTGCCTACCATTAATCACATATTAATGAAAATGCAAGGAAATAATTATTTTTGTGAATTGGATTTGCAGGAGGCTTATTTACAGGCTCCAGTAGACAAGGAATCTCAGGAATTAGTTACTATAGTAACGGAAGAAGGTATCTTTAAATACTTATACTTACCTTACGGTGTAAGTACCGGGCCAGGCTCATTTCAGAGACTGATTACACAAAAACTTAATGGATTAGATGTCATTGTCTATATAGATAACATATATATATATATGTGGAAAAACTTTAACAGAGACAAATAATAAATTAAAACACGTACTTGAAAGGCTTAATGAGTCAGGATTAAAGTTAAAATCATTTTTAACAAATGTAAATTTTTTGAGGAACAGCTGGATATTTTTGGCTATGAGGTAAATACAATGGGTGTAAAAATTATTAGGAGTAAAATTGAACCATTACTGTTGTTGCCAAAGCCTGAAAATACAAAAATGTTAAAATCATTCCTTGGAAAAGTTAATTATTACAATAGATTCCTACAAAACATGGCAATCATTTTGAAGCCCCTATATGATTGTTTAAGGAGAGACAAGTTTGAGTGGACAGAGTCATGTGATAAATCATTTAAGGAAATAAAAGTCCTATTAGCATATTCCATGTTTCCACTAAATATAGAATGAATAGTTTCTTGTGCAGAGCGGGCAGGAGTTTAAACAAAGTTGTAGATCAATTAGATAAAGACATATTCTGTGATAGCATACAGGCAATAAAATCTAAACTGATAAGTTTCTTCATGTGTGATACTCAGGTGTAGGCTCGGGTTATTAGAGTTTATAGTAGCCTAATTCATTAACTACCTTATTCTTGTATATTCCGCGTATTAGGTAGTGCGCGATTGGTTACTGTGCGTAATGTATGCTAAGTTTAAGTTTGGCTTCAGATTTCTTTGTTAGTTTATTTCTATAAGTGAAAACCTGTAATTGGCTATATGGTTTTATTATGGTATCTAGAAATATGTTGCGCTGTTGGTTTTCCATGTATCAATAAATAAATAAATAAATAAATAAAAAAAGCCCTTGCAAATACAACCTCTTTATCACACTTTCATGAATCATCTACAATAGTTCTTACTTGTGATTCATCAGATAGTGGGGTAGCGGCTGTATTATCTGTAAAAGACAGTGACAATATCATAAAACCAGTTGCATTTGGAAGCAAGAAATTAAATGATACTCAGTTAAAGTATCCAATCTTAGAAAAAGAGGCTTATGCTATTGTGTTTGGAGTAAACAAATTTTATGAATTTTTGTTTGGGCACAAATTCATTTTACAAACAGATAATGAAGCACTGACAAAAAATTTAGGACCAAAATATGGCATACCAAAAATGGCGGCAAGGCGGCTACAGTATTGGTCAATTTTCTTAAGTGGATTTAATTATGAAATACAACACATACAGTCAAAAAATAATCCAGCAGATTATTTATCACGTGTAGCTACCAATTGTGAAAATAAATTAAAAAATGCAGAAATCATTGATAAAAGTTATGAATGTAATACAATAAACTATATAAATACATCAGACCTCAACACATTAGATTGGCAAATAGTTCAAAGAGAAACTAGGAAAGACATAATTTTGTGTAACATTTTAAGGTATTGTAGAGATGGCTGGCCGGTTAATAATGGATTGGGAGAAGATTATGAGCCTTATTTTAGAAGAAAAAATGAGATCAGTGTGGAAAAAGAGTGTCTGTTATGGGGTTATAGAGTTATAATACCAATGAATATTAGAGATAATGTAATGTGTGAGTTACATGCCAGTCATTTTGGTGTAACACGTATGAAAGAAATATGCAGATCATATTTTTGGTGGCCTGGTATGGATCATGAAATAGAAAATATCACAAAAAATTGTATTAACTGTTTACAGAATCATAGAAATCCAGAAAAGGTTAAATTAACAGTGTGGCCGCAGCCCCCCACAGTCTGGCACAGGTTGCATGCTGATTTTTTGGGTCCTTTATATTCAAAAATGTTTTTGGTGATAGTCGATGCTTATTCCAAATGGCCAGAAGTATTTGTAATGACTAACATAACTTCACATAAGACAATTGAAGCATTCAAAAGTATTTTTATTCGCTATGGGTACCCATTACACTTAGTCACGGACAATGGGCCTACTTGGACTAGTGGGGACTTTAAGAGTTTCTGTAAAATAGTAGGAATTAAACAGACATTCACACCACCATACTATCCAGCCACTAACGGATTAGCGGAACGTTTTGTAGAATCATTCAAATCACATGTAAAAAAAATTGTAGAGAGCGGTAGAAACCTTAAGTATGCTTGTAATCTATTTCTTTTTGATTATAGATCCACAGTACACAAGACTACAGGCTGTAGTCCAGCAAAGTTAATGCTGGGAAGGGAGTTGAGATGTCGTTTCTCATTACTGAGACCAAATCCAGTAAATGATAAAGTGGATCTTGAACAAATAAAATTAACTGTAAACAGTAAGGATCACTATAAAACGTTCTCAGTGGGAGAAAAGGTTATGGTGAAAGACTTAAGAAAAAATGCAAAGAATTGGTCATTAGGTAAAATTTGTGAGATCATGGTACCAGGTGTAACCTACATTGTTGAAGTCGATGGACTTAGATGGAAGCGACATGTCAATCAACTCCTTACATGTAGCCAAAGTTTAGAATAAGTTACATTTTATTAGTATTTAAGTTGAATAAGATGCTTATGTATAAAAGTGTTAAACAGCCAAATGTACAGAAGTACAACGTTTTGGCATAGTTGTAAACCATTAAAAGATAATGGACTTTTGTGAAACTGGGGGTTAGCTGTTGCTTCTCTTTCGTAAAAGCGAGGGAGAGTGTTGTATCGATAATGGGTATTGGCAATTGGCAACACTAAGTTGAAAACTGTCAGTGAATATAGTTTGTAAGATTTTGAAGTTGACAGATCTGTCTTTATAATAAACGTGTTTTCTCAATTAATCAATTTGAGTGTATTAATTAATTACACATTAAAACCCGTTATAGCAGTTTGTATGGATGAAACTTTATTTTTTGAACTAGAAACTTGAAACTTTGTAGAAAGATTACTCATTAGATTACAAAACACCAGTTCTCAGCGGGTTAAAATGGGTGCAAAGTTTGTATGAGGAAAACTTTTCCTTTTGAGCTAGAAACTTGAAACTGTAGAAAGTTAACTTATTAAAATACAAAAAAAGAAATTTCAGCGTTTAAGAAAATTCCATCTCTACGGGGATTAAAAAAGGTTGAAGGTTTTTGGTTTTATTAGCTAGAACCTTGAAACTTTGTAGAAAGATTACTTTATTAAAATACCAAAAAACTACTGTCAGCGTTTTAGAAAATTACACCCCTAAGAGGGTTAAATAGTGGTGCAAAGTTTCTATGAGAGAAACTTTATTTTCTTAGCTAGAGACTTAAAACTTTGTAGAAAGATTACTTTTTTAAAAAACTCCTAGGTGGGTTAAAAGGGGTGCAAGGTTTGTATTGAGGAAACTAATTTTTTTTGCTAAAGACTTGAAACTTTGTAGAAAGATTACTTATTAAAATTAAAAAAAAATCATATTATATTATACGTTTCGCTATTCGTCAGCAGGTGGCGTTAGTGTAGCAAATGAATTTAATTATTCCTTAAGGAATTTGCCACACTGGATGCGTTCTGCGGTCTGCGGTCAGGTCTCCCATACAAAATTGTTGATTATTATTGAAAGAAAACTAACTAAGAATAGAATTCTCTTACCTATTTTAATATCTTCGTCATCATCAAAAATCTACGCGGACGAAGTCGCGGGCGGCCGCTAGTATATTATATATAACACATAATGGATCTAATTTTGTTCTGGTAAATGTGTAATTCATGTCACGAGACTTGTCGTGATCTGTATCTTATCTGTTAGTATAATACCAAGGAGTAGAAGAAACCTGACGGCTTTGTTACTAGTAACACTGAATTATTAATCGAAAGATTTACTAGATTTATTGTTTCTCCCGCCGCCCCTGAACCATTCTAAACTCAGCATGGTTCAGGGGCGGGAGACACAATGGTCCGAGGGGCCGTCACATTGTGCTTTCGTCAGGGATCGGCTGGAAATGTCGAGCGTGGGAAATTCGTGATCCGGTGGCGTTACGGTTTTTGTACATCAGCGTCTATTAGTTATTGTAGGTATTTATTGAATATTCAGAGAACGTCACCTTTCTTCGTTATCGTTATTTATCAATTCCGTTATCTTTATTACCACATTCAGTGCCAAAGCCAAAGGTTTCGCAGCCAATAACATGCGGAAAGTCGTTTGTAGAGGAAAGTATGTAGGAGCAGATCCCGGTGGCCATCTAGCGGGTTTCTGGCTCTGTTCCACTGTTGAACAGCAGCCCGCTACCATGTGGACTGTATATCCATAAGTCACTGTTTCAGATCCGGTTCGAGGGACCAAGCTGTTAAAAACCAATACGAAAGTAATACCGTAAAATTAACTTTATGGCGGGCGCTAATTTCAATGATCGCCATTGCACGACCGAGAAGAGACCAAATGTAACGGAAAAAGCATAAACAATATTTATCTAGGTTTTAAATCTAAAGCGTTGCAAGCAACAAATATTTATCTTATGATTTGTATAAACATGTTCAGACTTGTCTTGAACAAGGGCTAGTCATATTTTAATGAGTGACAAATGACAATGTCAAAGGGGTCAACAATCCAATCCATCAACTCTAACCTCTTGCGTCGTTAGTAGTCCTAAATGTGTGTACAGTGATCTATTCCCTTTGAAAATAAGTATTCCTTAAGCTGCCGATTGTACACAGGGAAAACCACTGACTAGGTATTTGCCTAAATGGCACAATGACGTTATCGCGTGTTTTGGCGAAGTATTGCGAGCTGCTTGTTGACAGCGAGACGCGCCCTCACGGCACGATGCCATGAGGCCGCACGGAGACTAATTAGAGGGCCCGTGTGATAACCACATCGGCCCTGTTATTCTTTACGCGCTCATGCACCCCACCCGTGACGCCTGACCAAACGGAACTCTACCTACGCTTAGTTACTACGAAACGTGGCGTTAACCCACTCAGGGCCCACGATGCCACGACGACACATATGCGTCAGACCGCCTTAATCGCTTTCCGCTACATACGATACGAGGAAAACCACGGGATCGGCTACGAGCGTAGCGCTTAGCGATTCTGGGCAATGAATGTGTTAAGATATATTTATGGGTGAGCGTTGAGGTGAGCTTAAAACAAGTTACAGAATAGAGCGGCCGCTATACTATCTATCATATCATGACGCAAAGATTCGCAAAAGCGCGTACTCAGAGGTCTGACGTATACTGTCTTGCCTGAGGGCGAGGTGACGCGTTGTGAATAACCCGGTTTCGAGAATCAAGGGTGACGACGGAATTCCCCTGTTAATAAGAATAAGAAAAACTGCACTGTTTGGTTGCCAATTATTTTAGATATACCTGTTCTAATGAAACGAGTAAGTGTACATGTGATCGGTTAGAGTTAAACAATTTTTCTTGTAGCATGCTATTACATGGGAAGATTGTATAAGAAGGTGGTCCCGTGGACCATATTTTGACAATCTCACATCGTTTTAATTTCCCCCGAACGGGTCCTGAGTACTAGTACATACTACCTATTTATGCCAAAAAAGGGTTTTCAAACCTACTACCTACGCCAAAAAAGGATTTTCGATGACAGTCGACTACACATGAAGGAAAACACAAATTGATCCAATAAGCATTTCGTTATTCCCTTCGAGTTACAGAATCTAAAAGGAAAATATGGTTGTACTAGCGGCCGCCCGCGACTTCGTCCGCGTAGATTTTTGATGATGAATAAGATATAAAATAGGTAAGTGAATTTTATTCTTAGTTAAAATGGTCTAGACATATTACATTTCAAACAGTGGCAGACACTGATTGCAATTGTTAAAGATTTCCAATCAGATTACGGGAATTGTTTGCAGAATGCTTAATACTTATTCCGTCAGTTACCTGATGCTTTAATCAGATTTTAATCTTTGGCAAAAATGAGTCTGCAAGATATAGATCGACACATGGATTTGTAGCTAGAAAGTGGGGATCTTAGTTATTATGAGTGTGATTAAAAAAAAGATAATTATCGCAAGGCTGTTAAAACAATCTTAAACTCAGCACTGGAAATCGAGAAATGGAGACAGGTTAATGAAGAGTATCTCTTTAAAAAATCCAGTGTTCCCCGTACAAAACCTTCAACCTTTTTTAACCCCCATTGGGATAGAATTTTCTTAAACGCTGATATTACTTTTTTTGTATTTTAATAAGTTAACTTTCTACAAAGTTCCAAGTCTCTAGTTCAAAAAATAATGTTTCCCCCATACAAACATTGCACCCCCATTTAACCCCCTTAGGGGTAGAATTTTCTAAAACGCTGAAATCACTTTTTTTGTATCTTAATAAGTAATCTTTCTACAAAGTTTCAAGTTTCTAGCTCAAATGGAAAAGATTCCCCCATACAAACCTTGCACCCCTATTTAACCCCCTTAGGGGTTGTATACATACATACACACATACACACATACATACATACATTCACGCCTTTATTCCCAAAAGGGGTAGGCAGACCACATGAAACGTATGTTCCAGCGCCACTTTTAGCATAAATGTGGGTATAGAATATCGACAAAATGTGATATTGCAGTGAAAGGTTGCTAGCCCATCGCCCACAACACACTTCAACCCTTAGGGGAGGTATAGCCCATACGTTATAAAAGTAACTATGCAAAAATCAACTCTCTAACATTAGTAGTTTTGGCTGTGCGTTGATGAGTGAGTGAGTCAGTCAGGACATAGGCATTTATATGTATAGATTATGTGTCTTAAAAAGTATTTACAAAGGTAATTAAATTGGTCAAGACTGCTACTATATATTAGCTACCTAGTTAATATAGTAGCGTCTTGAAAATCATATTAGGTATTAGGTAGCGTTTACCGAAATATAAGCTTTGTTTTGATATGCAGATATAAGTATGTAGTCTGTATTGTATTGACTCTTCATGGCAAGCATAGATTTTTTTAATGAATCTATGCTTAGTAATACACTTAGGAATACACATGATGGAGCGAGCTTTTGAGTAGGCATAAAGGTCGAAGTGCATCCGAAATCCGGCCCTAACTAAGATCAGACAAGATAAGGCATCGACAGACGTTAGCGTCTGAAGTCCATCAACACACTCATTGGTAAGCAGGTAATACCCACATTCAAGAGACCCTGCATGCCCCGTCGATGCTCACCCCTAACTATGCGCTCGCGCCAGCATTACCATTACACATATATATATTTATAGCAGAGTTTACAGCCTAAGTACCTACCCACTCGCAAATTAAATCAGTGAAATGAACGCGTCGAATTGACAAAAACGCACGTAACGGAAGCATGTCTCTATAAAGCGGAGCTGCGCGAGGCTTGCGAGGTGACAACTCAATACCACGCACATATTTCTGTGCTATTCACAACCGCCTCGACTCACCTCACTACTGACCCCTAGTATATCTTGACATGGTTTAGGTTTAGCTTAGTGGGTGACGCTGCCTACGAAGCTGACGATTCTGGGTTCGTATCCCGGTAAGGGCACATACTTATTTGTGTGATGAACATAAATCTATATTTGTTTCTGAGTCTTGGATACTTTCTAGTTATTTAAGTATATATATTAAATCAGACAACGCAGAGTTGGCGAACAGTACCTGCGGTATGCAGGGGTGTCCTGGAGCGCCATCTGTCTGCAACCGGCATATCCTGAGAGTGGTGGGAGGAGCCTGCTACTCGGAGATCAGACTGGCTCAGTTACTTTGAACGTCTCGAAGATCTTGACGCCAAACGTCAAATTCGTAAAACGATTACACTTAACTCTAGTCAAGGCTTTATTATTTTCATGTCACCGGAGTTTTAAAACCAAGTTCGGATTTGCGAGTCACTCTCGTCCCCATGCACGCAAATAATAAATAATAGAATAACTTAAAATCGATTTATCAGAATGTCGCCGTCGACGGATGCGTCAGGGAGGCTATCAGCATATTCAGCATTAACGACACGAGCCTTATTGAGCTACTGTGGCGCTATTTCAATTTGTGTACGATTGTCCCCTAACATTTATTTATTTATATTATTTTTACATGCATAGGTACTTATTCGACTTACATACTGGTTGTCTTCAAAACTTTAGTACGCGTTGTGAATGCGCTGGTCTCCGGAACTTGACATTTCTGATAAGAACTGCCCTTCGTGACGTAAGAACTTGTAATGGAACGGGTTGGAACCTTCACAAGTGCGAAGTTCAGTCCAACTCAGCGCGCGTAAATAAGCTCGTGCCACTGTACAGCGTTAAAATTAAGTAACTTAACCGTGTAACTTTTGAGTAAGAACATAAGCATCAGAATCCTACTACCGTTAAATAACCCGTGTGATCGCTTGCTTACTACTGCAGTAGCAGCAGTAGCTTAGGGAAATATACAGTGCCCAACCCTTGATTCATTTTGTTGACGAAAAGGGAATCGGAATAAGACCAGCGCTGGCAACCAGAGGGGCTACCGGGAAGTGAAAACGAACTTCGTTCGAGTATCTCCCTCCTTATCGCTCGAAATAGCAAGTGCGACAGAGAGAGAGATACACGAACGAAGTTCGTTTTCACTTCCCGGTAGCCCCTCAGGCCAGCACAACGCTGAGATGGAACAGTTTCGTGGCAATGTTGTCTTCTCTTTTGTATGTTGATTTATGTGCATGTATGTGTTGTTGTCACTAATAAATGTTATTCTATTCTGTTAAAATTACAAAAAAAGGGAATGCTTTTACACACGCCCCTCCGGACCCAGGAAAAGGCCCAGAGGGTATGTGGGACTCACACTTATGAGCTAAACCAGTCCGCGGCGTCAGTAAGTAAGTAAGTAATTTATTTGCATAAAATAGTGTACAATAAGATGGTCATAGATACAATTTAGCTCACTATTTTGCCTTTAAGACATGCAAATGTCAATGGCGATCATGTCACATTATGAAAGATATACCGGGTGGAAAGGCACGACGATCCTTTCCGCAAAGGGGGGTTAGTTTAAGTGATGGAAAATCGATTCGTAATGTTTAGTTTTTTTTTTACGATCAATTATTAAAAATAATAAAATTAATTAATGTTCTTCTGTGACAACCCTACTATTACTATACGTACTAATTATCGTTTATACGTATTGATAAAGGTCACTGACTCTTGTGTAATTCTTAAAATGTTACTGACCCTAATGAGGGTGGTCACTTGCAGTATTTTGCATTAAAAGTTAACTGCCTATAACTTCAAAACGGTTATGAATATGAGCCTAGTTTCTTTAGAGGAAATACTGTACTCAGTCTAAACAATCCCCCTTTTGCGGAAGGGATCGTCGTGCCTTTCCACCCGGTATATTACAATATTTACATTACAAAACATTATTAATCATTAAAATTGTTGAATTTTACAATACTATCAACATGATTGACAAAGGAATACAATAAATTATATAATTAAAAAAAAAAATATATATATACTTATATGTTTGAAATATATCCATGCTAAGTCATCCGTAATGTCAAGAATTCCTTAATACTATAAAATTTGTCAAAACAATAGATATTAATATAAATATACAATATAGGTGACAGCTATCAGTCATTAAGGTCGAGCATTGAGACATTAACCCTACATATTGGTTAATAAAAACTAATGTATTAGATATTTTTTGCCTTTTCAGCAGCCACTTTGAAGGCTGGGTGCGTGCACGAGCTGTGGGCTTATAACGATTCATGATTATTAATCGGTCGGTCAGAATCATAATTACCATACTTGCTACACTTTACATAACACGTGACGGACACACAGCCAAGCTTATCCTCGGGCCACGGGCTTCCTTCTGATTTAATGTCTTGTTTATATAGCTGATGAAAGTGTGAAACCTGTTTATGTTTACAAACAACGCAAACAACTTTAAGTTTCGATTAAAAAAATCTTTTTTTTACAAGCTTTTATTGCCGACTGTACTCATTGAGACGATTCTTACGAGCCCAAACTCGGGTTACTCAAACGGGGTTACATCGATGAAGTACTGAATTCGCATTGCCACCTTCTGTCTCCATCATCAGATCAGGTCGATGGTACCATAATATTGAATTGTCATCCAAACTATATATAATAATAATACTGCACCACCTCTCGACCCTCCCTGAGCCGCTCTCCCCGGTGTTGCTCCTGGCTGTCTCTACGACGGCAATTTCAGCATCAAATACAATATTTATGTATGTACCTAGGTACTTCTACGGTTTAATTTAAGTCGTAACCGCCTAACCATACGATTTACGTTTGTCACTTGGTTATAAGTATGACTTGCATGCAACCAAAACTCTAATACCTTAGTTAGGTATCTTCAATGTTGCTACGTATGAAGTAGGGTATTAACCCCTTTGCTTGTCAAATAAAAAATAATCGTATCGTAAGTTAAAGCCTGGTTTACGCTTAATAGAGCAAAAAATATACGAAAAAAGACCTCATAAAATGTGTAACTTACAAGATACAATTTCAAAGGGTTAATGTTTACAATTTTCTTAACAATGCTGCGGATTAAAAAAGGTAGTCCAAGTAAACTGCCGTCATGGCGAATTGATGATCGTCGCTGCTCTGAAACACGCGCTTACAGTTCCATCACTTATAAATTTGCATTCCAATAGACACAAAGTACCTACCGGCTTACTGACTTTTAATAGAAAATTGTGGTTATGGTGGTATAGAGATGTAATAAACAGATTGTAATTGAGCTATGCATATTCATTGGCACATGAATGTCAACATTAACGCTAATTTGTGAGTAGGTACATACGGCAAACACAAACGGATTCCGATTACATGGAGTGTAAAACAACACGTCCGCGTCCTTACTTTGTTAACCAATAATCGGAAAAGCGCGGAACTACAAAATGACAGCCTCAAAATGAGTTAATTAAAAAAACAATAGTGCTCAAGGTGGGGCGCTAGTGTTTGCAAAAGTTAGGTAAAACTAACCGCGCGGGGTTTCAGCGAGCACTCGCGCGCCGCCGCTTAGCAGAGCATGTACAGTCGTACACCTCACTCAAGTATTTTAAACATATCAATTTATAAAAAGTTCTTCAACTACGTAACATCTTAAAGTGTTTGTTAACGTGTCGGAGCCATATGCGAGTGTTGAGGACTAAGTGCAAAGAAATGGTTTCGCACAGTGTTAGTTGACGCGGGTTCTAATTTGTGAAAGAAACACTTTCGTTTGCTGAACATGCAATATTTTGGAACTTTGTGTTAAAAGTTTCTCAAGCGCCCCGAGCTATACAGGATCCATTCTAGTTCTGTCCACAAAAGGCATTACAGGTAAGATTTAATTTAACCAGTAACCACTTAAAAAGATTACCTTAATATTAACTTATATCTAGTTTCATTTAATATAAATCCAAGCAAATTATGTATGTTTCATTTTGGTCATACAAATCCTGAACCAAGCATTGTGTTGATATAAATAGTTTAACGAAATTAGAAGCACTGAGCGGATACTTTTACAATTAGTATGCAAAAACTTAAAACTTTCCATACAATTGTTTCACATTCGCATGTTGGCACGACTCACAACAAGGTGAGGATTGCAGATATGGCTGTGATGTCTGTCAGTTTATGTAGAGTCGCTAATTCCTTCGTACACAGGTGGTTACGATATCAAAAATAGCATAGAATAAATGAAACAATAACGTGCCAAATTATTCAAAAGATGACGTACCAAAGAGCAGTTTAAACTCACCGTAACTCCCGCGTACTTACAAATTAAAATAAGGGGCAAACTGAAAAAGTATTTACGGTGTTCCACATTTAAAATCGCAAAAGTCGAATCGGGAGTTCCGGGACTTGCTTTAAGCACGCTACTTCTCACCCCCGACGCACACGAAGGGTAGGTATTATAAGTTAACAAATGTTTTGTATACTTTGTGTCTGTATGTCTGTCTGGCATCAAAAAGCGGGTTTTAAATCGAAACTCTTGTCCAATGCCGAACTGTTCGTTGCGTCAGGGTGTTTGTATTTTTTTTCATGTACGTATCTTATCTTAATAACATGATTTAATGAGTAGGTATAGCTTTCTCTCATCAGTCAAAGTCATGTCATGAACATAAGAGTTGCGCTCCTAAACTTCGGATAACGTTAGTATTAGTATCGTATAAAAACAACATTTTTATGTTTCCATCCGAAATAATACTGTATCATTACTGCGCTGCGCAAAAGATCCCACGATAATATAATTTGGTCGACTGACCAATCAAACAGGTACCTATGCCACAAAAAGTGGTCAGGTGGAGACCGAACCTGAGGTTGCCTGTCAAGCGCATATACTTTACTTTACGATATCTACATTTACCTTAATTTGTCACGACATTAAAACAAATGACCGGCTGTAGCTTTCTTTGTTTCACTAACATCTTAAACCTCATTGTTAACGGGGTTAGAGCAATATTTACATGAGACTGCGGCGAGATTAGGTACTCGAGATAATTCTTTCCTTCCGCGCATCGATGAACACATTATGTATTCATAAGAACGTTTTACTCGGCTGTGAGCTCGTCTGTAGGTACTAAGAATATCTTGACCCTTGAGAGTTGAGATACGTAACAGATGCTGTGCGTTATCGGAGGTCTTACTAGCGTTGTGCTTTTCCTACTAACCCGTACTATGCCGGTTTCTTTAGCATGGCATCAAAGTCCAAGATTATTACTATCCAATTAAGGCAATAAATGCACCTTACATATTACATGGATATATAGATAACTTATACGTAATACGACTGATTGTCAATTCAGTATCAACCCTTGTTAATCGTAATGTGATATGGTCGAATCGTAGAGGTATAGGTACAACTAACTTTCTTTCATAGGTTGTTATTGTTTACCTACTAAGAAATTGTAGATTTACGTGGATTTTACTGCTCACTTGCCGCAACTTCAAGCATTGTAGCCGGAATCCAGGCTATGTAGTACGATCAATAAAATTATACAAAATAGTAGATTGTATGACAAGGGACTAAAGCAAGCCACATTACCACGAGATGGATATTTACCCGAACGAAGTGAGGGGAAATAGTTCGAGAGGTAATATGGCTTTTAGACCAGAGTTATATACTCTACTTTACACTTCGACTGCGAGAAAATAGTAAAAACAAAGATTATCCATCCAAAATCAACAATTATACCCAGGCGAAAAGGTTGTTCAATCTGGCGCCATTCTTTTTAATAAACTGCTTTGACACAGAATACAAAATATTCACACCACGAATAAACGCCTCTGACCGTCTAATAGCGGCGTCTAAACGGCCGAGCGCGGCGGACAGCATACGCGGGGCATACGATAAGGCGAGATAGACAGCAGTCTATCCCGCTCAATCTTCATAGCTTATGTCATGTATGCAGTCACCCACGCTTGAACGTTTGGACGGAGCTATAGACGATCAGAGGCTTTTATTTTTTTAATTATTGTGAATTAGGGAATAAAAAACACCTAATGTTTGATTTGAATTCTGTTTCCTGATTGGTCGATTTGAATGTCTAGATGAATTCTGGTTAGTAGATAGCAAATATCAAAGTTTTTTTAAAGAGTTGTGATTGGTGGATGTAATATTGAACTGTTGTGATTGGTCAAATTAAAATGTTTTATTAATCATAAATATGTATACATATTTTCCCTAGGGGCTAACTGTACTACTTTAGCCCCGCTTGTTAAGTCTAATATGACGCACTTTTTCAGCATGAGAAGTGAATTAGTACATTATTGCCGAGGCACGGAAAGAAAGGGGTTGCAACCCCGGTTTTCGCCAAGGTAAATATAGTGCTTTTCTCAAACATGGGAGGAAAAAATACAAAGACATTACAAAAAACATATTGTAACATACCTAATAACGCGGCGATAGGTACTTGTACTATGATTCATATGTAAGCATTCTTTCTACGAATTCTTTCTAAGGCGGTATTCAGTTCACACTATATCTTACACACTTAATGCGGTGTTTGAAGTAATTAATTAATTAAGTACCTTTAACACATTTAACTAATTTCATGTTCAATTTATCGCAAATAAATGAATTTACATACGGTTTGATACCTTTTTAATATAATTTTCTTCTAACCATAAACAATAAAGAGCGAAAAAAATTAAAAAATATTACCATAAAAACCGCGGGGCTCGCGGGTGATTTTCTTTGGCTGAATTCGATTTTTCCTTAGTCGTCGCGATTTAGCATGGCGCTATCAGGATTTTAAAAAGTTGAACGCTGCGGGAAAATTTGATTTAGTTTTGTATGGGTTATTATATTTCTAGGCAGGGAAGAGACCTAACTTTTTAAATGTTAGCGGATAAAAATTAGACACTTCGCGTGTTCGTTTTTCAAACAAAATGAGACGCTTTCCGAGCATGATTGAGAAAAAATAATCTGGAGCACGGCAGTGCCCCCGCCAAGTCGAGCGCGAAGCAAACACTGTCGTACCATCCTTTACTGGAACCATTTCGCCGCATTTTCAGGCCCCTATTAGAGAACCTCTGGATAAGACCAGAACGCAGAAATTTTCGTCATCCAGTAAGCTATAATCACGTACTTAAAATCCAAAATTTCAAGTCTGTAGGTCATTTAGTTCCGAAGTTAAGCGAAAGCAAAGTTTCGCATTTATGACACTCACTCACTCACCCATAAACTCAGAGAGCTGAAATTTGGTGGTTTAATGGCCACATAAAGGGAAAACTATCAAAACAAGGATAATCGAAGATCTGGATTACCTGCTGGTAACCCTGATTAGAAAACACAAAAGCCCAACCAAACTATTAGAGATATATCTATACCGCCTTTACAAAAAATATTCAACTTGGTGCGCCGCTTCTAATAAATTAAATGAATAAGCCCACGTTTCTACAAAAAGAAGTGAAATTCCATTGCGTCAAGTAAGTATCAGCGTGTGTTCCCTACTGGCCCGGCCACATGCTCGTACGAGGCTGTGATTATAGTGATAAAATGTACCCATTATGTACTATTATGTACCGAGTCGGAAGTTAATTGTACCTCCATAGTTTGCCAGTTACATGCCATCCAAGGTGGCCGGGCTGAGAAGTGTACTACCCAGCCCGGCCCACACAGATCTGCTTATTTACGCAACTTCGAGATATAATTTGAATTGCAGATAAATACCTTACCATAATACGGGACCTTTTATGTACCAAATAATAAACCATCTTTTTTATTTCAAAAATGGTCATCAAAATATTTTTACAGTACATATGGTGCTACTTTCCCGCACTAGTGCGCAAAAGTGCACTTTTCGTGCATATGTCAAGACTGTAAAGTGCCATATGTACAGTAAAACGTTGTACGATACACGTGCTAACAGGTAATTCGCAACTCGTGTCGATTTAAAACACTCCCTTCGGTCGTGTTTTAATTTATCACCACTCGTTGCGAATTTCCTATTTTCGGCACTTGTATCGTAAATAACTATTATCTACGCACATATCATTAGTGCTCTAAAATGCGTTCAATAAATAAATAAATAAAAATAAACCGTAGGAAATGACCAGCATTACTAGAACCGATTTTACTATGAGAACTTTCTTGTCTGTGGTAGTAGGTAAAATCTGTACCTGTAATGTCATTACAGTACAGATTTTTGATAAATTTGTATGGTTATGAGTTTAAATTGAGAACAGCTGTCAAAACTCAAGTGGGTCTCTATTCTAGTATCCATAGATATTAAAACAGTTATCGATAAGAAACGTCAATTCAGTACGTTTTTTAATACAAACTACAAACCGTACGACATTTGATGTCGAGTTCATCAGTCGACTTCATTCGTTTGTCTATGATTTAAAAAAAAAACCATTCGTCCTGACGGATGATTGAATTGCCGCCATTGCTCTTGTCATTTTATTGTTGGTTTTTTGCTGTTACTTATTACTACTTATGATATGTGTGTAGATAAAGACAAGTAGTTTATGCAACTGTACCTACATAATTAGGCCTTAAAACACTTGTGTGATCCTATTATGAAACTCGCTGACGCTCGTTTCATAAAACCACACCCGTATTTTAAGGCCTCTCATTATGGATCAGTCGCATAAATTACTATTATATACATACTAACTACATTACTATTATACATACATCAAACATTTGCGTTGGGGCGCCCGTGCACAGGATTGCTGTGAAATTTCTTTAGGTCCTTAAACACTTTGTACCTTGTTCTTATTACCATTCCGGAATTAAAATAATGTATAGGGTCATCATCATATCAGCTGAAAGATGTCCACTGCTGGACATAGGCCTCCCCCAAAGAGTGCCACAATAATAACTTACATATTTTCAAACCAATCAAGTTCTATCGACACCTATTATTTTATTTTACTACGACGCACTATACATGGCCGTTGGCGCGGAAAGGTTCTCGATGATATGATGATCACACTATACATTATTTTAATCTCGGAATGGTAATAAGAACATGGTACAAAGTGTTTAAGGACCTAAAGAAATTTCACAGCAATCCTGTGCACAGGCGCTCCAACGCAAGTGTTTGATGTATGTATGTAAAAATATTTTAATGACCATTTTTGAAATAAAAAAGATGGTTTATTATTTGGTACATAAAAGGTACATTTATCTGCAATTCAAATTATATCTCGAAGTTGCGTAAATAAGCAGATCTGTGTGGGCCGGGCTGGGTAGTACACTTCTCAGCCCGGCCACGTTGGATGACATGTAACTGGCAAACTATGGAGGTACAATTAACTTCCGACTCGGTACATATAGTACATAATGGGTACATTTTATCACTGTAATCACAGCCTCGTACGAGCATGTGGCCGGGCCAGGAGGGAACACAAGTATCAGCGCGTACTAAGCGTTAAATCTAAGTTGAAAATATAATTGCGACATCAATGTACAATTATTTACCAACAAAGTGAGTTCTAAGTTCTACTTGTCATGCTGCCTAGATATTTATGTACCTCTAGGATACAGGGTATTTTAAACCGTGTTTTTAGCTACAAAAATGTGGGTACCTAATGAAACAAACGGATGATTTGTTTTTTATACGTAAAAAATAAGGTAATAAAAACTTAGATCTATTGTCTCAACAGAATTGGGAAATTGGAAACATTCGACTCATTGGGTTAGGTACACTAACATTTTAACATTCAAACCATTCCGACGTTCGTAAGTAAGTATTATAATGTATGTTTTGAGCTATAAAGGTATTTTGATTATTTTTGTCTTTCTGGGTCATTGGTTAAGAGCATAATCAAACATAAGAGGAGAAGTCGTTTATGCGGATTAAGATTCCACCCAAAAATTAGGCTTCATAGCCCTTAACTTTGACAATGTGCGGAGGAAACACGCGAACATCTGTGTATGACCCATCTACAGAATAACCTGATTCTTACATATGTAAATGTAACGGCTATATGCGATCGGAAATCCGAGTTACGTAAACTGGTTCGCATGTAGCGTGTGGCGACATTGAAAATCGAACGATCGAAGTCAACTGTTTGTGTCATACCTAATCGGAAGTCAAATACTTAAGCCGGTCAGCCATGTTTACCAACCGTGTAATACAAAATAATCTCATTTATGTATAGTATATATCTATAGGAGAAACATTGTACTTAACATGCGTATTGAAATATACAACCATATATCAAATGAGAATGACATATGAGTAAGACAAGGACCTATTTTTTAGCATAAATTGACGGTCTGGTTATTGGACAATTGTTATTATAGTGTAAAGGAGATCTTTGACAGAAGTAGGATTATATTATGATTACTAATATTTTGACATTTTATATATTGGTCTCTTACTCATATAAATAAAACAACCATTGGATGCTATTAGCTCAGACGTGACCTCGCTCACCGACAGCTAGCCGGCGACTGCCCGGGGCTGTCGGTTCGCCTTAACACAGCTGCTTACCCTCGCGATATATTTGTGGAGGCAGTACGCCACAATTGTGTTGTGAAATTTTGACTTTTTGTAATTGGTTATTTATTCACCTGCCTATGTAATGACACTCAAGACATTTGCATGCCTGCATGTGGGCTGAATACACTGTGCTGTGAAATCTTATTGACGTCTGTATATATACCTACAATACTTAGGTACTGTATTCAGGCAAATAAATGATATCGATTGATTGATTGATTGTGAGGTGTGGAACTCGCGAGCCTGTCTTTTTTAACCGACTTCAAAAAAAAGGAGGAGGTTCTCAATTCGGTTGTATTTTTTTTTTTTATTACTTTTATCATATTTTTTTTCAATGTTTGTTACCTACCTCAAAACTCCGTCATTGATGAGCCGATTCGTTTTTTTTTTGTTTGTATACTGTATATACTTCCAGGTGGGTCACATTTTTTTCAAAATTCAGTTAGATGATGGGATCCATGAGGAATTGAGGGAACTCCTCAATTTTATTAGGCACGCGTGTAGTGATTTTAGTTTTTTCTATTATAATTCGTGTATGGGGAAATCATAAATTTGGTGGCGAGGAATTAATGATGAAGACCACAGATGACTTTTCGAATTCCTCAATTATGTACTTAAAAGTGCAAATCACATCACGCAGGTCACAGGTTCTGATAAGATTCCGTTGAAATAGGAACTAATGAAGTGCCATTGGTGATGATCTTGGGGAATCGACGGAAGTCCTCAAATATTATCGGCCCACATACAGCGATTCGGTTTTTTATCTATAGTAATCAACGCATTTGCTATCGGAAATCAGTTCATGTGGTAAATTGTAAAAAAAATGTGAAAATGTTCTCGTGGCTTGGCGCAGTATACTAAACTGGTGTCGGTTAAAACTTTGTTTTTACAGTAAAATATTAAATTTCGAGAGTTAGAATCGACAAAAACGTTCTATATAATTATTTTAATAACCGGCTCAAAAAAAAACACGACAATCATTTGACAAATGCGACCTGGGGCCCGATTTTTGACTTTCGGCTCGAAAATCAAACTTAATCCCTAATCCCTAAGGCGTTATATGAAGGAACTGATTGAAGGATTTGGTGCCCAAACCAGATTGTTCCGATAGCTCAGTTGGTTAGTAGCGACGGGCCATGAATGCCTGTGGTCGCCGGTTCGAATCCGGCTCGAAGCATTAAATTTTTCAATTTTTCCTTTCATTTAAAAATTTATAATTTTCTTTAGCAGCGTTACGTTTTTCAATTTTCTATCGCTATTTCAAAATAGCATTTAATAATTTTTGACAGTTTTCAAGTGAAAGCGTCGAGCGCTCGAAAGTCAAAAATCGGTCCCCTGTAGCGAAGAGCAGCTGGACAGCCGGCAATACAACTTCATGTCGGGTAATCGAAATAATGAGGAATCATTTCTGTAAGTTTATACTGAAAAATACTGACAGTAAATTATATCACTATCAAAGCCGAAAAAATACAATTGTTGGGCACGACGACGAACGAAAAAAAGTGTGAGATTAGATTTTGATGATTTGATGATAGATGAGATGATATAGTTATATTTAGTAACTACTAACAGTTGAAGACAGTGAATGTCAGTATCCTATTGCAAAGTTTTGGCATTAAAATATACCGCTGATGCTCGCCTCCAATGCTCCAATGTTCCGCGCTATGGTACGAAATCAGGTCAGGGCAACTCTTTTGAACATGTCCAATCAATGAGATCATAGATAGACCACTCATTACCAACGGATTTAACATTGTCCGAGGCAATCCACATTTGAAATATATAAACCGTACGGTTTTAAAAATAATAATGCTTTTCTATTAATGGAACAATAGAGTTTTACGTTTAGGTACTCAAACAATGCCTATAGGTAACTTGGTATTTTAAAATGAATCGCACTGCCCGTAAATTTTCATGTCGTGTTGACTCAAATTAAACACGCTCATGATTTAGAGATTAGGCTCAGCAGTTATTGTAGATGCACTGTGTTACAAGAACATTCTGGAGAGAGTGGAGAGACACACGCCGGTGACAATGCCAGCAATGCCGATAGGAGATGTGCACCTGGGGGCCTAGACAAGGTTACAATCGCTAACGCTTCGTAGCGAACGAAACGCAACTGTCACTGTCACACTAATATGGAAGAGTGATAGAGAGACACAAAGCGATTCTATGGCGAAGCGCAAGCGAATGTCACTTTGTCTAGGCCCCCTGGACTCGGGACCTAGGCAGTTCAGGAATAAACTATCGAACTAGATGGTCCACCAGTTTGTAAAGAATTGAATAAATTGATTCCCTATCTAAATTCGTCATGTTACGTTCAGGCGTTCAGGCTGAAACTGCGGCTCATTCCAATTGTATGCCAGCAGTGGCGCCCACAAAGCGGTGCAGTGGTGCTTTTTGACTGAGAACAATGCAATTATACGTATTCCCAAGTTATGCAGATATCATTACAGTGCCGATAATAGATATTATTGTATTGGAAACGAGAATGTCAATACATTTTAATCACCGCGTATGCAATAGTATCTTATACCATATATGATTCCTTATGAGGTGTATATTATACCTATATTTATGTACTGATAGATCTCATTAGAGGTGAATGCTGACGTTTAATCAAAACTATATTAAGACCTCTAATCGGTTTGTTAACGATGTTGTAGACAACGACACCGCAGCGCTATCAGGTCGCCGACGACAATGGTTCTTAACTTCTTAGGTACGATCTCCGTGGATATATCCAAAGAGTTTATAATATAATCACTACGTTTTGATATAGGTATATCTATTAGTACGAAACATCTTACAAGTGTGAAATTGTTAAAGCTAAAGTAAAGCGTAAGCGCTAATACAGTAGGTACTCTGCCAAAACATCTAATTGAATCCACACACCCCTACGTTGTATATGCTCGGAAAAATTGTATAACGAATCCACGTTCCGTATATTTTCTCATAGGATATTGTTCATAAGAACACGGGCAGTTAATATCTCATTGTGTAACAACTGAATCAATTTCACGTTCAAATGCTGACCGTGTCGCTTGACCGGCTTGACTATTGACTTCAATTGAGTTTATATAATACAAGTTATTATTACAAATTACTTACAAATTTTTCCGGTTTCCCATACAATATTTCACAGACCATAAAGTTTATTACTTCGGAGAATGAGGTATTTACAAGATGCATGCATTAACTAAATTAAATGAAAAATACGTAAAATCTAAAAAAGCCCTTGAGGTATTGTACCGAGGATGCTGGCGTCATTTCCTCGCTGAATTGCAACTATGCTGATGATATGCGCGAGAAAGCCGCCGCCAGCTCTTCTGGCACCAGTTATGTATACTCATAAATCATAAATCTTTATTGTTGTGGTTATACAGGTGTTGAGGAAAGGTTGATCATAATAACCTGCCGATTAGGCGTACAATAGAAAATTAACATTACAGATTAACTAGAATAAAATGAATTTTAAAACTAACATTCAATAATAATAACATAAAAAATGCAATAATTCACGCAATGTCAGCACTCAGACCAAGAAAATATACAGACGGAGCGTTACGAACAGTCTAGTGAAGCCAACCGGTTTTCAACCAAGCACCATAAGTTTAGCACACGCTAAACAAATTAAATCGCACAAAACTCGAAATAAATGATCTTGACAGCATTGCGACACGTGCTGAAGAGTTTTGTGCAATTTTGTTTGTATACGTGTTCGTGAGCGTTTGCTAAACTTGATGTAGCTTGGTTTTGTTTGTATGTGGTTTGGCTTCACTTGACTGTTCGTAACGGTCCGTCTGTCTTTTTTTCTTGGTCTGAGTGTCAGCATGGTCATTTAAAAATCCGTTTTCATAATCATAATAGCTTTTGCAGATAAGAAGTTTTCGTAAATGTCTTTAAATGAGGGTGTTAGTCTTGGTTAAAATAAGTGGTTACAATATTCTAGGTCCCATGGTAAAAAGAAAGAATTGCTATAGAAGCTGGTTCTAGGAATATCACTATGGGTAATTATAAATAACTAGTTATAAATAATTCCATATCATAGGAATAAAAATACATGACTTTAAAATATAAATCCACGTTAGCGTCACTATTCCTAATATTGTAAAATGAGATCAACATGATTCTGTTTGACGTAATGGACACATTGCTCTTTTCTTTTTTTGGGCTCTAAATAGTGCTTATGTGGTGCAGCAGCATTGCCCCAATGTATTATACCATATCATAAGTGTACAACGTGTTGTCATTCGTATGAAACCTTATTAGCTAGTTTTACTTTTTCTATTCATAATTTAGTTTACATGTCAAATAGAACTGAGAAAATTATATGTCACTTTAGCGTCAGAAAAATAAACATACGTTATTACGAGAACACGAATTTCATTAAGATAAATAAGGGAAACTCAAGCGAGGCTAGGGAAACGCAGGCGAGCCAAACAATAAGTTTGACGCAATATGTGCGTGATAGCATTTAGGGCACTTGCCTGTGAAACCCACCAAATTTCTTAAAACGTATATATTACTTACATCATTTTTTTTTACAAATATTTATTACGAGTATGTGTGATTTCCAGTTTAACATGAAATCTAGACCTACCAAAAAAAAAATTAATACATTAACTTTTTCTATGACTTGTCCGTTATACATTATCGCGATGTCCTTTTCGGGTGATTGAGGGAAATAAAATTGCATTAGGTACTTTGGTTTTGGTTAGGTTTACTTTCGCGATTTCCGAAAATAACTTTTGCGCACTTGGACCCCATCACGGACCGAGGGTCTCAACGCCAAATGGTACAAAGTTGTACTCTCTGCAGAGGCCTCTATATTTATTGCGTTTCAGATTTTCGGAATTTTCCGCAGCTGCAACTATTTTAGAAGTAGTCCGTTGGAGGTGGGACGGTGCCAGTGTGTCTACATAGGTAGCGTCCCACACAAGCATCCGTCCTTACTCCACGGAACCAGAGACACTCCATCAGGTCTTTTGCCATCGTCTCTGACAGTGCCAGGCGGCTCAAGAAAGTCCAGAAGAGATCTATCAAGAAGTCCATGCACCAGCTAAATACGTTTAAAATGACCTAATCCGCCGGTTATGTCATTAAACTTAATTAGCTGGTGCATGGACTATTAGGATAACAAATGCAATTCCAACGATCCGTTGAAGGTTATTAAATACACCAAATGGTAGTTTATTGTGAAACTATAAAGAATGGTAATGACATGCAAGGTGCATCAGATAAATTTTCAATAGATACCGGTTCAGTCGTATCATTCATTTTGTTGCACATAATGGTTATACAGACGGGACTAAACCAAAGTACCTATAGGTAAAATGTTTAGGATTCGGAATCGAGGTGCGTGCGTAGTACCTACAGCTTAACTAGATATTATACGATAAAAACATATGGACATAAGGGTGATTCATTAAGTTGGTCATCAAACTTAACCGATCATTTTTTATGAAAGTTTTCCATAATATGATAACAATTACCATATATCGATGGTTCCTTTGACATAGGTATATATGCGGAATCGAAGTAGTAGCAGTAGGTACTTACGTGCCACTCGTTGCGAGTACAAGTTTGCCGTAGTTACGTCGATCAAAGGATGCTGTAACTCTATGCAAAACTCCATCGTAATTGCCCGCAATGCCAAGGACCATGGAAGACGTAATCATATCCTGTAACACTGCGTGTATATTCATATAGTAAATGCTGCTACTAATTACAAGATCCTGGCACTTGCGTGGGGCCGGTGCAGACCTGTGCCAATAGGTCACGCACTTAACCAAACAAATGTTTCTGCGTCGCCATTCGCAACTTGCCTCGTGACATCTCACCACTCGTCCCTAATACTAAGAGCTAGAGATTCGTAACACTACACCTATGTGTGTGGAGGTTGTATCGTATTTGTTACTTGTAGGCGAATGGTCGATAGGAGTCGTGAATACCTACCCTGCCTTGCTTTGCTGCTAACTTATTGAGGTGCATGCCTTACGGATGGCAGTAATGCCAGCTAAACACGGCATAATATTTTACTTTACATCTCATCTCGTGTGTTAACTCGGTAACTAATTATATATACGCGGTTTCGTTGTGTCATAGTTAAAACCGCGTTTAAACCTCGTTAACGCTTGAAACCGCAGATCGCCCTCTGTGCCTTATGTAGCGCTGTGCCAGCTGTGCGCGTGCGCGGCCTAAACAATGGTGATAGCTACCCCGATATCTACTATTGGAACTGGCTTGTT
This sequence comes from Epinotia demarniana, assembly GCA_945867215.1. Lineage (NCBI taxonomy): Eukaryota > Metazoa > Arthropoda > Insecta > Lepidoptera > Tortricidae > Epinotia > Epinotia demarniana. The sequence continues at coordinate 645,140 of OX244273.1, read as the reverse complement.
TCGGTGTGGCGCGTTGAGAACAACCGCCCGGCTACACGAAGGCGACCCGACGGTCACTATCTTGTTGTCGGAGCACCCACCGCCGATACTCGCGAAACAGTTGGAGAGACAATCCACTTACGCATATTTTAAGATAACAAACAATCAATGAACGCAGTGCGTACATGTAAATGTAGGTACTAGGAGTAACGCGTAGTACAACCGAGCATTTGTAAATGTAGGTACTAGGAGTAACGCGTAGTACAACAGAGCATTTGTAAATGTAGGTACTAGGAGTAACTCGTAGTACAACAGAGCATTTGTAAATGTAGGTACTAGGAGTAACGCGTAGTACAACAGAGCATTTGTAAATGTAGGTACTAGGAGTAACGCGTAGTACAACAGAGCATTTGTAAATGTAGGTACTAGGAGTAACGCGTAGTACAACAGAGCATTTGTAAATGTAGGTACTAGGAGTAACGCGTAGTTCAACAGAGCATTTGTAAATGTAGGTACTAGGAGTAACTCGTAGTACAACAGAGCATTTGTAAATGTAGGTGTGGCGTAAACCCACGAGAAAATTAGTGGACTGTATACTGCGTTATTCTAAAAACCCCGATGAACCCAAATACCCACAAAGAAAGGAGAGACCGACTTACCCGTCGCTGTCGTCACCACAACGTGGAAGGGGCGCCCCTCTTCTGCTCCCAGTGCAATTGTCCCCCCCCCCCCCGAAAGCACTATGTAGCTTTCCCATACCATAAAGGCATAGAAGTAAAACAAAATTAGTAAGGAATGAGCTTCTGCGCATATGATAGCGCTACGAAAGAAAAGAAAATAAAGCCCTTGTGGCTAAAAAAAGGAGTGAAGGGAAAGGGGAGTCAGTTAGTGTAGGGTAAAGGACAGAGTTTATTCACTGGCCTCGACAGTACGTTATTTCCTTTCGTCCTCAAGTTACCACTTTACGTACAATGCCATCTAAACCGGGATGTGTCTGATGGACAATTGCAAGTGGCCAACTGCAAGGAGTAACGCGATCATCTTTGACCAACACTAAGTCTCCTACATTAAGGTTGGGCGGCGAGGCAAACCATTTTGACCTTTGCTGTAAATTATTCAAATAATCTTGGCTCCATTTTTTCCAAAACAATTGGGAGCAATTTTGTAAATATTGCCATCGTGACATAGGTATGATTTACAGGCACCGTTTGCAAATCATACTCAGGTACAGCTGTCAGACTCTTACCTATTAAGAAATGTCCTGGCGTTAATACATTAAACTCGTTAGGATTATCACTAGCCGGTAGAGCACACAATGGACGGGAGTTCATTATGGCTTCTATTTTGCAGAAAACTGTCGTAAGCTCTTCGAAGGTCAAAGCTTTATCACCGACAGCACGCACAAGATGATATTTAGCTATGCGCACGCAACTTTCCCACAAACCACCCATGTGTGGAGCACTAGGAGGGTTAAAGTTCCAGTTTATCAAGCGTTGAGCACAACCATTAAATATATATTCCTGATTGCCTTTATCAGACATAAATTTCTGCACTTCGCCAAGGTGCTTGCTCGTTGCTACGAAGTTGGATCCGCAATCGGAATAGAAGTGTGACGACAGGCCACGTCGTGGCACAAATCTATCCAGGGTAGCCAAGAAGCAATCTGCAGATAATGAAGAAAGTGCTTCCAGATGCACGGCTTTAGTGGAGAAGCATACAAAAACTGCTAGATAAGCCTTCTCTATCTTTGCATTACGCCGTAAGCTTTCTTTTATGTAGAAAGGTCCGGCTAGGTCAACACCCACATGTTCAAATACCTTGTTAGGCAGCAGCCGTGTCGACGGAAGGTCACCCATTTTTGGCTGAAGCAGGGTTGGTTTACATTTGAAGCACGTCTTACACTTCAACAAAGTTGACCGAATGAGGCTACGAGCCGACAATATCCAGTATCTCTGGTTAATTATATTTTGTAGGGTTTGCGGTCCAGCATGTAAATATTTCTTGTGGAAATATTCAACCAAAAGTTTCACAAACCTACATTTCTTCGGCAACAACAAGGGATGCTTCGCATTGTATGGCAGATCAGAGTGAGGAATACGACCCCCCACCCTCAGGAAGCCACGAGCATCAATAAAGGGGGCAAGTTTCCTTATCGAAGGAATTTACGTCTTGCCTTTATTCAAAGCCTCACTTTCGTTCTTGAAGTAGGTGCCATGTACTACTTTAATTAAGCGATCATGAGCTTGATTCAAATCGTTCGTAGTCAAGACCACTTGGCTGCAGACAGAAGCATCACCGCGAAACCGCCGCAGAAAACGCAATATCCAGGCGATGCTTCTTTGCATTCTTGAAAAAGACGAAAATTGGTTGACAAGACGTTTAACAAATTCCAATTATCTTCTTCCCCCGTCTGTTGAGATAACAAATTGAATGTATTGGAGTTAGACTTTATCTCCGGGATTTCAGTACCTTTTCAGGCCAATTTTCATGATACTCATACATCCAGGCAGGTCCCTCGAACCATTGCGATCTGCAAGCCATGAATTGTGATGGATTAACACCACGCGAGGCAACATCTGCCATGTTATTCTCGCTGTTGACATGACGCCATGCGTGAGGAGGTATTGACTCTAGTATCTGTGTAACACGGTTACACACAAACGTTTTTAATTTGTAAGCATCAGTTTGTATCCACGCCAATACAATAGATGAATCGGTTAGTGCTGTGATTCTGGCCACATTTATCCGCGATAAGCATTCACATGCATACTTCATAAGTTTGCTAAGAAGTGTGGCAGCCATAAGCTCCATTCTAGGTATGGTCTCAACTTTGACAGGTGCCACTTTCGACTTAGCAATTAACAGTCTGCACTTGACTTCCAAGTGACGTCGTGAATTGACATAAATGCATGCAGCGTAGCCACGAGAAGATGCGTCACTGAATCCTACCAGTTCGCATTCAGTGACATCTGGAAGCAAAATATGTCGTTCAATCTGCAACTCGGATAGCCTGGGTAACTGGTCTATAAATTCTACCCACTGCTGGCATTCTTCTACGGGCAGTGGATTGTCCCAACCAAGGCCCAGCTTCCAAAGATCCTGTAAAATGCACTTTGCAACGAAGGTGCAAGGAGCAATGTATCCAACGGGATCATAAATAGATGCCAGCGTCCTTAAGACGGATCTTTTTGTATTGACGGTATCTCGCTTATTTAAGGAAAAGCTAAACGCATCGAATACTGGGGACCATTTCAAACCTAAAAGCTTTATTGAAACATCATCCCTGTCCTTTTGAAAGTCAATTGTTTTCTTGCGATGTTCTTCTGGAACACGTTCGAAAAGCTGTTCACAGTTACTCGACCATTTCTTTAAAACTAGCCCTCCGCACTGCAGCATATTAATTAATTCATCTTGTAACGCACACGCTTCAGAGAACGTGGCGCATGACCAAAGAATATCATCCATGTAGATACCTTATCTAACGACATTAGCGGCAGAAGGGAAACGTTCACCTTCATCACTGGCTAATTGCAGCAAGGTGCGGATAGCCAAGAACGGACTTGAACTCACCCCGTACGTAATGGTTTTCAGCTCATACACCTTTAAGGGTTCGTCAGCGGTCGATCGGTATAATATATGTTGATATCAGATTCACGTACCAGGATAGCACGATACATTTTACAAATATCACTTTCGAAATAGTATTCAAATAATCGAAAATTTGTTATAATGGCACCTATATCACGGTATAGGTTTGGTCCTGTCAGCTGCGTATCGTTAAGAGAGACGTTGGAGCTCGTTTTAGCACTAGCATCAACTACAACTCTCAAAGGAATTGACGTACTGCTTGGTCGAAGTATACTGTGGTGCGGGATCAGATACCTACTTGGTTCGCTACCAGTGTACAATTCCATGTGGTCAAACTTTTCATATTCCAACATGAAATCGTTGTAGGCTTGTTGCAGCACTGGAGAGCGTGCGAGTTTCCGCTCTGTTGATAGCAATCGTCGTTCAACTGCAGCGCGGGAATCTCCAAGTAGTGGCGCATCAGGCGCGAAAGGTAACGGCACTATATATCTCCCCCCCTCATCACGAGAGTGATGAAGTGCGTATATATCTTCAGCTAGTTGATCCGCTGCACTAAGCACAGGTTTGCACGGCAATTCCTCTACTTCTCAGAAGTCACGCAGCGTTCTATCCAAAGTATTCTCTTAAGAAACTGACAAGTGAAAGTTTTGTGAGGCCAGTGAATAAACTCTGTCCTTTACCCTACACTAACTGACTCCCCTTTCCCTTCATTCTATGTAATTCTAAAGATTACTTACATGTCTACAAAAACTGTCCTTCTGGCACTACAATTCAGCACTAAACCCACTAATTTTCACTCGCGAACACCGACCGTGTCAAACGTGCCACTGACTATTTTAGACTAACGACTAAATTGTTTTTTTCCTTCATTGGCCATTGAAGTTTTCGCTTGCTAGCTGTCTCACTGAATTGGCTATACGTTTCAATGGTAATCCAAAGCGAGATCGATACACGAATGCCGGTTTTATTTCTAAGAAAGTAAGCAAAGCCATTGCGCCCCTCCGAGGGCCGCTCCACCGACCTGTAGGAAAAAATATGAAGCCCACAGAGGGATGAACACAGCTGAAGGGATAAATGTCAGCACTATCAAGCACTATGTTTTTAATTTTATAATTGTACACTTGCATGAGAGGCCTTCCTAAAGTTTTTACCTATTTCATTACCTAAGTTAAAAAAAAACATTAACAGGTTTTTAATTATGCTGCTGTATGCTTAGTGTACATCTTGTCTTCAAACTATTATACTTATCTACTGATTATAAACAGTAAATACTTATCTACTCGCGTGTTTTTATTATAAAACATCACGACGTCATCCAATTTAAATATCGCAAGATAAGAAAAGACGCTGTGCAAACGTTGTGGTACAAAAACTTGTGGCAATCATAAACTCATGCGCATGATATTCAGAAAATACGAAACATTGACTCAATGATATTTTTAGTAAGTTTTATCTTTATCAAGATGCCTTAAACACATGTTCGTATAACAAAAAAAACAGGTACTTACTTAAATGGGAAAAAACATTTTAAAAGTTTGCGTTTTTTATGACCACTCGTACCGCGTACCTATACGTAATGTGGTTTTGTTATGATTATGATGGGCGGTTTAAAAACGAAACTTTTAGTACCTACTCGTAAAGCTCATAAAATTTCAATTGAATGAACTTGTGGAATAAAATTATGTTGAAAATAAAAGCGAATGGTATTCAAGTGAAAAGCACTAAAGACTAGTGTACATCTGCTAAAAGCTTGCCAAGGCTTCATTGCTATCTCGCTCATCAGCATCATCATCATATCAGCTGAAAGACGTCCACTGCTGGACATTGGCCTCCCTCAAAGAGTGCTACAATGACCGGTCTTATCTCGCACGATACATTTAGATATCTTTAAATCTATAAAGATGAATAAACTCTACTTAACCTGCTCTTCAAAAGTAAAGGTAATGGGGGACGTTGCCTCTTGGTTCTCGGCTAACGGTATGTTATTAAACATTGAGAAAACCAACATCATGCACTTCTCACTTCACGAAAAAAAAGAACACAATCTGAATATATACTGCAATAATCGACTCGTCCCTCAGGTGGTCGAGGTGAAATATTTGGGTCTCATCATTGATTCTGGCTTAACGTGGGGTCCCCACATCGACTCACTATGCGATCGCTTATCATCCGCGTGTTTTGCACTCAGTAGGCTGCGCCCCAGTCTAGATCACAGTAATGTAAGAAAAGCCTATTTTGGGTATTTTCACTCTCTCCTAACATATGGAATTGATCTATGGGCAAGCGCAGCCAATCGGGAGAGGCCATTCAGGCTTCAAAAGCGAGCCATTCGGTGCATATGTGGAGTCTCCTGGGATCACCCCGCTCGTGAACTGTTCAAGGAAACCAAAATTCTGACCCTCCCAAGCTTGTATGTCCTTGAAGTAGCCAAGTACGTGAGAGGTAACCTTGAACAGTTCCCGACGCGCGGTGACTCACACAATTATAACACAAGACAACGCGGTGATTTGCGCCCACCCGCCACACGTCTCGCAAAGGCCAAAAAATGTCTTCACTCGATGGGACCCAGGATTTACAACAGGTTGCCCCAAGATGTGAAAAGCGCGCCGAGTATGAGGTGTTTTGTTAATAGACTTAAAATTAAACTAGCATTCGATGCATACTATTCCATAAACGAATTTATGAATTAAATAGGCATGAACACTGACAGCCAAATGACTTTTTAACTGGCTCGCTACCCAACCAACTGTTACTATAATATAAAGTAGTATAAAATATCTTCTTTCTGAAACATTGACATATAAACATGTGTACTAACCATAATTATACCATTGTAAACTAAGACATACTTTACTTACCTAAATGTTATAATATTATGTAATAAAATTCTTGGAGATTTTGACAAAAATTGACATGTAAAACTACGTTTTATCAAGGAATAAATGAAATGAAATGAAATGAAAAAAAACGAAGAAGGGAGCACAGGGGAATGTCATCCCGCTCATATTTGGGGCAACCAACTGTGGAAGTGCCTCTCAGCAGACATAGTCATGATGAATGAGAATGTGGTATTGTGTTAGGGTGCCTGTCGTATCGCATAATGTTGATCGTCCTAAAATTTATTGGCCGAGAATGTTTGGCATAATGTTGAGTGGCATACTACTTATTTAGCCTATTCATTTTTGCGCATACACATTTAAAAGTCCTAAAGTATGTTTATCCTAATATTGATTACTCGAACATCGAATTACCTAAAAAGTAATAGTCCTAATTTTCATTGTCATAGTAATTATTTTGCCTATTGTTAAACGTGCTAAAATTAAACCACCTATACTATTTTTTCCTAAATTTTATACTATTTGTAAACCCTGAGCAGACCCGACCTACATCTAGATAAATAAAATAGGTTCGTTAGTTGCCTTTTGCCCCTCAGAGCAGAAATAGGGGCCCCGCGAAGCGGGGCTCCGTCGACAAGAGGGCGGGCCATAGGTTATTCAAGTATTAGGCAATCCTTAGCTGAGGCAACCTTCATTTAGATCAATTAGATAGGTTCGTTAGTTGCCTTTTGTCCCTCAGAGCAGAAATAGGGGCCCTGCGAAGCGGAGCTCCGTCGACATGAGGGCGAGTCATAAGTTCTTAAAGTACGTACCTAAATACAGGTCGACACACGTAAAAAGAGCCCTGGCGGCCATATAAAAAGTATGGCCGCCAGGGTTCTTTTTACATGAGTCGACCTGTAGGAAAGATTAGGTAACCACAAACAAAACATTTATTTTTACTATTTATAAACTCTGAGCAGACCCGACCTACATCTGGATAAATAGAATAGGTTCGTTAGTTGCCTTTTGTCCCTCAGAGCAGAAATAGGGGCCCTGCGAAGCGGGGCTCCGTCGACATGAGGGCTGGTCATAAGTAATTCAAGTATTAGGCAATTCTCAGCAGAGCCAACCTTCATTTAGATAAATTAGATAGGTTCGTTAGTTGCCTTTTGTCCCTCAGAGCAAAAATAGGGGCCCCGCGAAGCGGGGCTCCGTCGACATGAGGGCGGGTCATATGTTATTCAAGTAATAGGCTAATTGGCAATTCTAATAGATATGTATGCGTAACAAAATGTATGCACAACATTTTTAGTACATTAAATATTAGTAACATCAAAGTTATGCACATCAATTATTCTAAAAAAAAACCTTCGACACAATAAACATTCGGACAATAAATATTTAGGACAATCGATATTAGGAGCAACAATTTCGGTAAATAAAAAATATGCACAACAATGTTTATGCAATTCGATATTCGGCACAAAGTTGGTATGCGACAAAATATTAGGATCAACAATTTTATGCCACCACCAGCCACAATTTTATGTGTTAGTAACCATCAGTCAGACCGTATGCTTGTTTACCACCGCCGTGTTATAAAAATACTGGCACTATTATGCATTAGGTACTTACTCGTAGTAGCAGCGAGCGGTGACTACCTATGTCTTATTCTTTGGCACGATCTGAAGCCTAAACTGTTTGACATACATACATACATACATACATACATTCACGTCTTTATCCCTAAAAGGGGTAGGCAGAGCACATGAAACTTATGTTCCAGCGCCACTTTTAGCATAAATGTGGGTATAAAAGATCGACAAAATGTGATATCGCAGTGATAGGTTGCTAGCCCATCGCCCGCGACACACTGTTTGACAGATTTCGATATATGAGGTATCATTTAATTCGTCTCAGTTGCAGCCCCCCACTCTCTAACTTGTTTTAAGCTGACCTCCACGCTCACCCACCAATACATATGTCTTGACACCGCGATGCTTAGTAATCAAGCGTAGATAGAGTTCTAAATTTCGTGACGGGTGACCGGAGTGAAATAAGCTATAATTTTTTCCAAAATATCTACGAGAATTAGGTATCCCCGTGAAAAACGGACCTAAAGATGCAAACAAGCAAACAAAGGACAATTAAAGCAAAAGTACTATGACAGGAAGTGTCGTATCGCTTAATAGGTATATTTGATTGAAATTTATTATTAGGTTCCTTGTATATAAAAATACCGGCCAAGTGCGAGTCGGACTCGCACACCGAGGGTTCCGTTCGTAATTTTTTCTTGATCTGCCCTATAAGACGTTGCTTTGTAACAAATTTCAAGATTCTGAGTTCACGGGACGTACCTTGTAGGTTTTGATTCCCCTGCGAGTTTTGAAAATTTGCGGCATAAACGGCTGTATCTTTTGATGGCGTTGGCTTAGAAGTTTGATTTTTTCACACCTCCAAGGGACAGTAGACCTGAGTATTTGGTATAGATTTTAGCTTGATACCTCTTGGCGTTCCGGAGAAAAAGGGTCTTGTCAGACGGACGGACGGACAACAAAGTGATCTTATAAGGGTTCTGTTTTTTTCCTTTTGAGGTACGGAACCCTAAAAATAATAAATTTAATTAGTTTTGCCTAAGCTATGATCGTCTAAAGTCAAACAATTTGACGCGGTTTCTGTCTTCATCTACATAAAGGAGCAAATAGCCCAAATAGGTGACTAAAACCTTAAAACAGAGTGAATTAAATATTTATGTCCGCGAAATAGCATTTCGTTTGACATTGGCCACTAAGTAAACTACACGAATCAATCTGCTTTCCATGATGCATTGTTTTTAAATCCCTTTATGTTTGTTGCAGCCGCGTCGCGAGGCGTTGGAAGCGAGCCGGGAGCCAGTGAGACCAGTCCGCGCCCGCGCCGATACACATAGCCGTCTGCCCGCATAGGATGGTAGAAACTGACCTGGGGCCCAAACCTCACGGTGAGTTCACACGCAATTGCAGCCGCGTCGAGAGACGTCGGGAGTGAGAAGGGAGCCAGCGAGAGAACTACTAGAAACCTAATATTGCAACCGATGCGATGGTGTCGAAGCAAGCAGATAACCAATGGGAACATTAAAACTTTTAAAACGTAGTCTATTTTTAAAAGCGATAAAGCGAGACGCTTGCGTTGAGCTCCCTGCGAGCCGCCGTCCAGAAAGCACCGGCGGTAAGCGGCTAGAGGCGCCCCCTTTCTGTAACTTGTTTTAAGATCACCTCAACGCTCACCCTCAAATATATCTTGACACCACGAAGCGTAGTAACCAAGCGTAGGTAGAGGTCTAGTTTCGTGACGGGTGACCGGCGGAGTGAGCCGCATTAGCGCGTAGCGAATAACAACCCTGATATCCTGTACACTGCTGCCAGATCGCCTCAGGCGGACTGATACAAGTCTGACCGTTCTGCGTCTGTTCAATAAATAAATATTTAGGGACAACCTTACACAAATTTAGCTAGCCTTATGGGTACTAGACAAAGATATATTTAAGAGAGTGAGATATTTTTATCGAAAATATCCAGGACTCGGAAACCAAATATTCATAAAAAACACAAATATTTGCAGTTACCGGGTTCGGAACCCAGGACCGCCCGCTTCGTAGGCTAGGCAGGGTCAAGAATATGGGAATACAATATACCTACAGGTTTCTGGTACAAGTCGGCATCAACACTACCTCGGGAGCGCTACGAGCTACTGTAAGTAATACTTACGTGGACATATGTAAATAAATAAATAAATAAAATAAATAAATATAAGGGGACAATCTTACACAAATCGAGCCAGTCCCATAGTAAGCTCAATAAGGCTTGTGTTATGGGTACTAGACGATGATATATATAATAGATAGAAATACTTAAATACGTAGAAACCATCCAAATCTTATGTCAAATCTTAAAATTAGGCTCTAGCGTAATTAACTTTCGGGAATAGAAGATGCTTTAACTTTTGTTATCTCTGATGTGTGAGGTGTCTCGCGACGAGGCGCATTAGCGGTTGCGTGCTCGCCGCGGCAAAGATCGCCCGAACATGCAGTCGGATAAGCGTAAATGCTTCCTAATTCAATTGTCTGTCTGAGGGACTTGATGTACTATGTATGTTCGCTATATTAGTGTTACAGGGCTAAGCTAAACAAAAAGATCTACCAAGATTCAAAGATTCAAAGATTCATTCAAAGATTCAAAATATTTATTTGCTCTGAATACAGTAAGCTTAGGTGGTAAAATACAATGCGTGCTGTGTATTCAGCCTACGTACAAGCATGCAAACATTTGCAGGGGCGATGCTACATAATACATGTTAAAGACAAAATAATAAATACAATAGTCAAAGTTAAAAAGTCAATTGAAATAGTTATATAGTAATAAAAATAAAACAAGCAAACAATTAATTATTATGAAATGTCAGTTAGGTATAAATGTCATAATCTAAATATTTTTAACGCTATAAAAACATTTGTCCAAGAGCCAGGCAGTCAATTTTGATTTAAAACTATTTCCTTTTAGTAATTTAATGTCTTTAGGTAGTTTATTATATATAACTATGCACATATTAAACACATTTTTGCCGTAAATCATTTTATGAACACGTGGCTTAAAAAGTAAATTCATAATGGTCTGTCGGGTCTGTCTGTCCAGTACTTCTGCTCGTTTTTTAAATAGATGTCGGTGGGTGTCAACAAAGATACATATTTCCTTTATATAGAGACAGGGTAGCGGGACAAGTGACTAGATACATAATTATAAGCTAAGTAACTAAGGCCCCGGGTTTAGACACATGTAGTATCAGTAAGTCCTGTCACAGTATTTATTAAAATACTAATATTATAAAGAGGAAAAGTCGGTGAAGTTCTAGCTAAGAATTGCATTTTACATTATCAAAAATTATTTAACACTCAGTACAATATACTCGATAAGAAACCACAACTAATCACAGATACTTGATAAATCAAAGCTTAAAGATGCCCACAGAATAGCAGGGGCCTTGATAAAAAAGATATTAACATAAAACAAAGAATGACGTCCACACCACACTCCGCTACTTTTATTATGCTTTCTATCGCAGCATCGTCAACCACGCGACACGATGTGTGACGATAGTGTTTGCGGAAGCTATTCGGTTGCTAAAGTAGGCATCATCGGCAGCGGGACCCAAGTACAACTAGATACTTTTACTGCCAGGAACCGGCCTAATGGTGGCCTACGCCGTAGTTACTTTCCGCTACACACGGAGAAAACTACGGGATCGGCTACGAGCGTAGCGCGTAGCAATTCTGCAACGAATGTGTTCATTTCAAGCGGCGGGCGCCAGAGCGAAAATTCTCCCCGGAAGAACATCCATACAAATGGGTACCCCTGATACTCAATCAGAACAGCGAGATACAGCTCCACTTTTCATAGGGAAGGAGTGTAGATCTCATTTTAGAACTACTTGTTGGATTGTGACGAAACTTTGCATATACAATTACCAGTTTATAAAACAAAAGAAAAACAGCCAAAACAAGTTTTGTATGAAAAACTTAAATTCGCTGTATTTTTTACTATGATGATGATTTTGAAGCTACATAAACTAATAACAGACCTGGATTTACCTTCATGTCATTGTACATGCAAAGTTTTGTTACAATCCAACACGTAGTTTTAAAAAGCGGCCAAGTGCGTGTCGGACAACGCACAACCAGGGTTCCGTCCCTATTAAAAAGGTCATGTCAGATCCACCATACCCCCTAGCCATACCCCTGGGGGTAGGGTGGACTGAACCATACCACCGTTAGTAGTGCTGGGATTTGATGGAAAAATAGAAAAAGAAATAGGTACAAAAATTTTAATTTCATTAAACTGAAAAAAACGAAAGCCGTTCTGGCCATTTTTTACCTTAGGCAATACTGCTTGGCACTGCCAGTAGTGTCATGGGTAAAAAAGAATTTCCTGTGACACTACAGTGGCCTTAGTAGTTTTCCCTTGGCACGCGGGGTATTATCTTATCTTCATACCTGTATCGTACCTATACTATAAGGCAGGCCGGTGTAGATACGACGACGAGTGAAGCGAGGAGGAGTGTTAGGTGTACTGCGACTCTGCGACCCTACAGCGCGCGAGCCGAGCGAGCGAATCGAGCGTGCCGCGGCTGCGGCCGGCGAAGCTCCAGACCTAACTTTATTCGAAAAAAATATCCGTAGTCGGTTCTAGCGCTTCGCCGGCCGCTGCCGCGGCACGCCCGCTTCGCTCGCTCGGCTCGCGCGCTGTAGGGTCGTAGTACACCTAACACCCGCCAATCGCATCGGCCGGTTCTTTTGCGTTTAGTCAGGCGCGGGACACTCCGCGATTTACGTTCATCGCTACAAGTACATGCCGGTGCCCCAACGTTGGGGACGTCAGAGAGCCATAAATCTTAATGTTTTGGCTGAGAAAAAAGCGCCTTTCTTAAAGATCAAAGGAGTGTCCTTTCTGTACATGTACTATTATCTATTTTGTGTTTTAGTCTGGTTTCAACCGTGAGACTTGTTGGTTGTCAGTTATGTCGAAATGTTCAGTCAATAACTGCGTAAATACCAACAAAAAAACTTGAAAAAAGATGGTATTTATTTCTTTAAATAATTTATTTTCATAACATAACGAAATTTGTGTAAACTCATTGTAATTTAATAGTTTTGAACATGTTTTAAATAATTATTTTTGTTAGTTCAAATGACAAAGTCGCGGAACATAAATCTAAGGAGTCGGTATACTTAGATACTTTTTTATGATGTCGTTACCTACATAATTATGGTTTTCATTTTAAGATTTCCAAAAAATTCCTCGGCGACGTGCAAAATGGGCTGCAGTCATAGCACGCGACAGCCGAGGTGTTTTTTTTTAAACCAAACGACTCGCGTGTCGTTTGTTCGGCTCATTTTAATGATTCGGATATATTATAGGTTATACGACAAAAAATGGAAGAACAGGTTTACTTAAACTGCCACACCTCTCATGAACGTACCTAAGCCCATTTCTTTCCATTACATATTTTAATTTCAATTACTTCCAATATACTTAGCTTTATCTTCTGCCTTCTGGCAAAAGGTAATTAATAGCATTAATGAACTATAATAAAATTCTATAATACAATCCCAACACATCATTTGGAAATGCGCAAATTGTTGCCAATTTTCATCATCATTCATTTTTGACCTTATATCTCGTAATACTCGTTTCATAGATGTCGGATGATCATGAGAGTGACGTTCAAAACCCATAGGATCGTTTTAATAAAATCGACAGCTGATCTCTACTTGACTGTACGCTTACATTACATCGCAAAAGAGAAAGTATTAAAAGTAAAGGCAGGTCGAAAATACAATTATTTAACAAACTGAATCTATTTCAAGGAAACTAAAATGACTTCTTTTTATGGACTCTGTCAGCTGTACTATATGTACTTACGGAAATCTCATCAATTGTTTTGTATATAATATTTGTACAAATATTTGAAACTGTTTATTCCCCACTTGCAAAATAAAGAAACCAGATTTATTTGTGCTTTCTGTTGAAATAAATAAAATTTATAACGCGACTCCATTCATTCGCTAAACGCTAACTAAAGTTTTGACGTGAGCAGTCAATTCACATTGTATGTCTCAATAAACTAAAAAGTATTTAATCTTTTGATGTTGGTTTGCTAATATGGTGCTTAAGGTCTAAAACACTGAGTTCTTTTTTTATGAAATACCTTGATGCAGGTTATAAATTAACTCTATTAGCAACTACTGAAATGTACTAGAGCTGTCATTCTGGGGCTCTGGGGCACATTTCTTGGCATATTTGCTTGACATTGTGCATCTAGTTCTATATACTAAATCAATGGGTGACGCCCGTCCGCCGCGCCGCGCGGACGCGCTCCGGCCGATCACCTGCGCCGCATTATATATCAGGCTGTCATATTGACATGCGCCCATCTTGGATGGCGTTATTTTGAAGCAGATGTTCCTTTCTTTTTGGAATAAGGTCATGTGGGTCTGTGGTATGACCGTTATTCTCGCGGTTCGGTATTAGTAGGGGGGACCTTGCACTGTCGGTTAGGTACGGCAGTCTGGTTAACCCAAAGAAAGTGCCGGGCTGTGGGGATGCGGTTGGATTCTGGGCCTGCTGGGGCTGTCGTTTGGCTATGTTCTCGTGGATCGGTATTAGTAGAGGAGGACCTTGCGCTGTCGTTCATGTTCGGCAGTCTGGGAAACCCGTAGAACGTACTGGGCTGTGGGTATATGGCTGGACTTTGGTCCCGCCGACTCGATGTCTATTTTGGTGGATGATCCTGTTTTTCTACTCGGATTGGACAATTAAACTGGCCCTCGTCAATCGGGTGCAGTTTCAACGTTTTTCGTCGCTTGGCTGTATCTCCGCGGCTCGGTATTGAGTACCGGGGGACCTTGCGCTGCCAGTCATGTTCGGCAGTCTATCTTGGGAAATTGCTGCGCTGCGGGGGTGCGGCTGATCTTCGTGTTCGTCGGGACTTCGCGCAAGAGGTGGGGAGCTTAACTGCGTGGCCCCGCGCCTGCGCGTACTTCATGCATCTCGCCGGGAATCACCACTGCAGCCAGCTATTGGGCGGCTGTGGGAGCAGTGTAAATCTGCACCGTGAGGCAACGCCCCCTGCGGCGGGGGGGTGGTGTGCCTCCGGGTCGCCACGTTTGTCAAGAAAGAAGAGTAATAAAGAAACTCTAGCACTGTTATGTTTGTGCCTTTCATGTGTTTTAAATTTTATTTAATAAACTTCTTAGCTTAGGCTTTGTTAGGAGTTTGCAGTTTAGTTAGTTAGGTTTTAGCGTTGGCCTTCTGCCGTGCTGGCACTGGCTCTTAGCCGTGCTTTGTTATAGGCAATTAGTTAAGGGCCCTTCGGGGCCCAACTTAGAAAGCTATGTAGGGAAAAAAAAAAAAACTAAATCAATGGTTACTACAGATAACGGTAGTCTAACTTTTTCAACTACACTGCGTGATACTGATAACGGTAACAGGACATTTGGGATAAATATTAAAAAGCATAATATAGTGCACAGCACTACGGTGGTATGGTTCAGTTCCACCCTACCCCCAGGGGTATTGCTAGGGGTATGGTGGGTCTGACATGAAAAAGGTCATATCCTTACTGAAAACTTATGGCACTTACATCCTTTTCTTTAAGGAAGGCAGTTTTTATAAATATCTCGAAAACCTTTGAACCGATCTTGTTCAAAACAAATATCGCTGAAAGAATTTTATAAGCCCTATTAGCATGATTTTTTTCATAATTTTAAAGTACACGGTTCAAAAATTAGAGGGGGGGGGGGACACACAATTTTAGTGACTTTCGGGGCGATTATCTCCGACTCTATTCACTTAATCCAAAAAATTGCTTAGAAACCTTATATTTATTTTGAAAGGCCTGTCGATTGATGTACCACACGTGGGCTTTCAATGAAAAAATAATTTTTGACTTTCGGTTTTATGTATGGAGTGCACCCCTAAAAAAAATCTTTTTTAGTAATTTCATTGCAAAACTATGTAGCGGTTAACAAAATACACCCTATCCTCAATTTTTTATTCAAATACACCTTATGGTTTTCGAGTAAAATGCCTGTGACATACGGACGGACAGACAGACAGACAGACAGACATGACGAATCTATAAGGGTTCCGATTTTTGCCATTTGGCTACGGAACCCTAAAAATGAGAGCGTACTTAACTATGTTTGTATCGAGCTTACCTACTAGAAATAGAAATAGAAATAGAAATATCTTTATTGCTGTCATGTTGGTATACAGGTGGTTACAATATTTACAGTACACATGAGACCCTGTTAGGGTATTGCAAGTTTTATTTTGAACCTATTTAAAACCTAAAACTAATATAATATAGGTAGCTAATGCAAGTGTTTATTAAAATTAACATATTTAAGTGGAACTCAGATTAAATCTCTAATTTTCATGTCATTTAATTGCATTCCTATAACTAAGACTAGATTTTTGTGCAGCATGCAAAAAATTATAAATACTTAATAAAGTTACAAGCTTACACTACATTGACTACTTATATTAGATTTAATAAGTATGCGGCATATAGTCAAAAAATCTTTTAATAAAAAATTCTTTAAATGCATTTTGTGCCAGAAAGTCCAACAAATATTTCCTAAAAAGAGGCATTTCGGATTGTCTTATTAATTTGGGTAACTTATTATACTGCAAACTCGAAGTAAGAGGTAGATTTTAGTCATGTTAATTAAATATAATTATGTTGAATAGATAATACTTAAGCACTATTTAGTTTTTAGATATATTCTTTACTAACTGACGAAAGCGTCATATGTACCAACCCCATGCGAGCACAATTGTACTTACCTACCTGAAGTTTAACTCGACCGGCAGTTCTAGTTCAGTTTATTTTTATTTTATTTTATTTTGGGACCGGTCTGTAGACCAGCGCTGGGCGGCTCTGCCCAGCGCTGGGCGGCTCTGCCCAGCGCACGCTGAGACTGGAGCCCTTTGCGTCCTGAATAACGACTGTTTAATTTTAATTGTGTTTTTTTCCTTTATTACGTAATTTCTGATTTTGACTTTTTTACCTAACTTTTTTTTATTTTTACTTTAAGTAAATACTTTACTTTCGTATTTCTATTCTATTCTATTCTATTCTTATGTTGCACTTTATTTCTACAGCTTTTGCTAAAGTCATAAATGTCATAATTGTTGTTTCAGATTGTGATGTAAAAAGGAACCACCAACTAATCGGACCAGGTTCCAAGACTGCAGAACTTGGTAAGATTTCTGATGAATAGTCATATTAGGTATATTCGTTCATCGATACAAAGATTAGGCACTTGTAGCAAGCAATTACGTCTCGAGTAGTTGAAATTAAGCTTACCTAAGGTAACCTATGTACTTAATCATCATCATCATCATATCAGCCGAAAGACGTCCACTGCTGGACATAGGCCTCCCCCAAAGAATGCCAAAGTGACCGGTCCTGCGCCACCCGCATCCAGTGGACTCCCGCAACCTTTACCAGTTCATCAGTCCAGCACCTTGTGGGGGGCCTACCTACGCCGCGCCTTCCGGTACGCGGTCGCCACTCGAGAACCTTTCCGCCCCAACGGCCATCGGTTCTACGTGCTATGTGCCCTGCCCACTGCCACTTAAGTTTAGTGATTCGGAGGACTATATCGGTTACCTTGGTTCTGCTGCGGATGGCCTCATTTCTGATGCGATCACGCAGAGAAACTCCCAACATGGCCCTCTCCACTGCCCTTTGGGTGACTTTGAGCTTTCTTATGAGGCCCATAGTAAGCGACCACGTTTCAGTGCTATATGTCATCACTGGCAACACACACTGGTCAAAGACTCTCGTCTTGAGACACTGCGGAATATTGGACTAATAGATGTGCCGTAGCTTCCCGAACGCTGCCCAGCCGAGTCGGATTCGACGATTGACCTCTTTCTCGAAGTTGGACCTACCTAACTGGATCGTCTGTCCTGGGTATACATAATCGTCTACAACTTCGAGCGTAAAGTGTCCGATTGTAATGGGAGTTGGTACTACATGGGCATTTGACATAATGATCTTCGTCTTACCCATGTTCATTCTTAGACCAACTCGCTCGGAAGCTTTACTGAGGTCATCGAGCATCGTACTTAAGTCCTCCATGGTCTCAGCCAAGACTACTATATCGTCAGCAAACCGAAGGTGAGTGATGTACTCGCCGTTGACGTTGATGCCTAGCCTTCTCCAGTCAAGAGTCTTAAACGTCTCTTAAACGTCCTCCAGTGCAGCGGTGAACAGTTTTGGAGGTACTTAATACTGAACGTAAAGTCACTTGGCACTAAGTAGATATGTTGACCGAAACCTATATTTCAAACATTTTGCAGTCATTGTTATTATAATCTTACGCTTTTGTCAGTTGTGTAGTATGGTAGGCACGGTAGCAGAATAGTACATTGTGAGCAATGTTGATTATTACATCAGAGGTGGATTTGTTCACGGGAGCCGCACAAAGCTCACGCATTTCATTTTTTCCTCACATTCGTTGAAAAACGTCGTATTTTTCAACGAATGTGAGGAAAAAATCTTATTCATTAGATAAAAAAATGATATACCTAGGCTTCCTAAGTTATTTTCTGAAGTTATTAATGGCAACAGGTTTTTACTCACATATTGTGAAGTTATTAATGGCAACAGGTTTTTACTCACATATCCAGGTTTTTATTTCCAGTGGCCTCGATTCTATTTATAACTTTTCTTTTGACCACGAGTCAACATTTTTGATAATAACCAAACGCGCATTAACAATGTTTACAAATATTGGTGAAACAACAATTTTTTTCGTGAAGTTTGGGCAGTACGCGCGCGGGTGTTAAAGCCAGACTTAGATAAACTCTCTAAACTAAAGGTTATGTAGGTGCTACCTGATACTTATAGGGCCAGTGCACGTCTCGACAAATTCATCAACGCTGTAGCATGCTATGTCAGTCAACATAGTTTTAAGTTTGTTGTCGAACATTTTATCGGTTCAGATAGTTTTATCTCTTCTGGTAGCAGGTTATACAATTTTGCGCCTAAGACCCCGAGTGACTTCCGGGACTTTGTGAGCCTGCATGGCGGGATAATTAGACGGTTGTTTCTACGAGCCGACGAATGGGTAGCATATTGGTCCATTGGTCCTAATGTACTTGCAATCGGTTAATATGTAAACACTGGGAATGGAAAGTATCTTAAGCTCCCTAAATAGACTTTTAGCAGCATGGTCGTATGACTTTCCGCTAATAATACGAATAGTTGTAGCACGTTTTTGTAATTTGAATGGTCTATCTCGGTCCGCCGCCGTCGCCCATAGGTCAGCACCCAGAGTTAGAAGGGAGTGAAAGTAGCCATAGTAGGCTTTTTTAAGATTGTCATATGACAAGGTCGGTGCAATTCAGGAAAGTGCATAGCACGCAGAGGACAGTTTGTCGCAAATGCGGTCGATATGAGGGGACCACGTGAGCCCGGAATCAAGGATGAAGCCTAGGTATTTTACTTCACTTACTTGTGGTACCTCAATGCTATTTAGCTTTATGACTAGCTTGTTCTCAATATTCTGCCTAAGTTGGAAGTGCAAAATATTGGTTTTTTCCACATTTAATAGCATTCCGTTGGCAGCAAACCCATTGCGATACTTATTTGGTGCATAGCAATTTCAACCTTAGTGTTTAAGATTTGCTGGCTATCCGCACTCACTAGGATACGTGTGTCATCAGCATACGTTATGAACTCAAGATCGGGACTAGCCGTTCACGGGTGCACCGTTTTTACTTTATTTGAAAGCGCGTCATTTCATTGTGATTTTGTAGAAATTACAGGAACAATAAACACCTGTATACGGTTAAATTACAAACTTAGTTCAGAAATTATTTTGTATTTTTTTTTCAAAAACTGTTCATCCTATCAAGTCCAAAATAATTTTCCTTGAAAGTTTTTTTAAAGTTCTACTTTTGAGATTTTTTTCATATTTTTAAAACTTATGGGTCAAAGGTTAGAGGGGGGGACACATTTTTTTTACTTCTGGAGCGATTATCTCCGAAAATATTAACATTATCAATGATTTCACTAAACCCCTATTCATCTTTAAATACCTATCCAACAATATTTCACACGTTAAGGTTGAAATGAAAAAAAAAAACACTCCCCACTTTACAAATAGGGGAGGTACCCTAATAAAAAAAAACACTTTTTATTTTACCACTTTGTGATTAATATACATATTAGTACCAAAGTCACAGAATCCAAAGTTCAGCTTTCTAGTGCTAACGGTTACTGAGATTAGCCGCGGACGGACGGACTGACATGGCGAAACTATAAGGTTTCCTAGTCGACTACGGAACCCTAAAAACCTTCTCCTTCAGGTGGTCGCTAACCGAAGGTGGTCGCGTAACCAGCGTAATGACCCTAAGTAATACGAGGTAGGTACCTTACGAGCAAATGTGTTAAAAAAATAAGAAAGCATTTAATTACACTTCCTTTCTTGATATTCTTGCTTACCAACTAAAGTAGCAGTAGGACTTGAGCCTATTTTGAATTAACGAATTTTATCTAAAACAATGAGTGCTATGCAACAGCACTTATCACTAGGCTCCTAATAAAAGTAGCTACTCGACTATTGGCAATGAGCCCAAGGCAACGATATGGATTGAAGGCTCGGATCGGATATACGCAGGAAACTGGCCTGACCCTAATTGACAGGTTGTCGTGATCGCGTTGTTTGATTAGCGGAATTTACGGATGAGCAACCAAACTACGCGAAACTAAGGTGTTGTAATGTATGTATTTAAGTATGATTGCTTAGGTGTTTAGCAGTTTCACGAATCGATTTTGTATTTTTTTTCAGCAGTCGTTCCGTCGCTGAAGACACCAGTCAAAGGCGACCCGGAGAAAGGCCCAGTCTCTGAAAAAGCCGACTTCGAGAAAGCTATCGAATTAGCTGGTATGTGCTAATATTAGTACTTGTTTCTTTAAAATGTTAAAAACGTTACTTAAGTAGGTAGTTGATTGGTATGGAAGAGTGAGTTACGAAAATATGTAGCTTCGCTACTAAACGCAACCATAAATATTAATAACACTGTCGGCACAACCGACTGGGTCTGGGTAATAGGTATACAGATCTATTCAATCATGAAGTAACATCCTACTTCTTTTCAATGCAAACATTTTGTCAAATAAATATCTGTGCGAATTTGCGTCTTATATCGAGGTGTATATAGGTACTAGGGAGAGAGATGGAGGGATTTAGATATTCAGCCAATTGCCGGGGCTCGACTTTTCTGATAAAAGTAAAACTATAAGGCTTCAGCAACGCTAATTGCAATACAAAAATATTTAATGAAAAATCAGTTTTTCGTAAGTAAATTCAAATATACGCAGACGAGGTCGCGAGCATAAGCTATAGATATCTATATGGAAGAGTAAAGTGTAAAGTATTAGGATGTTCGCAACCAGTAATCAGTTCAATTGGTCAGACCCTCGTATTGAAGCCCAGCACGCGCGGCCCTGTCGCTCGGCTGACCGGACAACATCAACGCATAAACACCCACAAAGTTAAACAAGGTAACTGCCTTTGTTTTCAATGAAAAAAAAAGTATCAATTGCAGAGTTTTGTAAACAGATCCAATTTCTTTACTACCGCTTGTTTTCCTAACGACAGTTATGGAAAAGTAATTGAAACTTGTTGTGATGATGTTGCTAAATACTGTTTAGGAATCAATTTGTTGTTTTCTTTATTAATAATAGGTAGCAAACCCTGATTAAACAAATAGCTTGACAATCAGAACCCACGACTAGGCAATAAAGCTACCAAAGACACCTCACAATTACGTAACAATGTTTACTGACAACCAAACATCAGTTACCGTAACAAAACACTCTCATCGGAACCGGACGCGTTTGCATTCGCAAATAAAAATAAAGGTGTACGTTAGCACTACCATCGACAACAGCTAGTGACTTGAGAACCTTATTACAACCGAACAAGGTCTATAAGTTGACGTATGTCTTCGGTTGTACTATGAATGAGCTCGCATCGCATTCCGGAGTGTTTCTCTGGCAAACGGAATACCGCGAATGTGGCGTGACGTTGTTTACATTGGCACAGGATATGGCCGCTTCCACTACCTGCTGCTGGCGGTGTGCGGCCTGGTCAGCACGTCCGAGGAGATGGACGTCATCTCAATGTCCTTCATTCTGCCCTCGGCGCAGTGCGACCTAGAACTCACCACATACACCAAGGTAACTACTTACATCTTTACTATTACACTAACCTATAGACCTTATAAGAAATGGATCTAAGTAGGAATGTAATATGAGACGAAGCCTGAAAAGCTAAGGAGGAACTTATCGCCTGTGGTTCAACCTCTAGCCGCCCAGAAAACTTGACAATGAGAGTTGGTTTTGCTTTCAAATCGGATGAAACGAAATATATATTTTAACCAAGAGCTATACTTAAAACAAAACAGTCTTCTCTTTCTAGCAAGGCAAGCTTATTATTGTGAGTCATCGACATCAGCGTGTCAACCAGTCTTGTTTTAAACAATGTACCTAGTGTTACGATTTTGTGTCTCTCCGGGTAAAACATTCGTAATAGGCGTTACGAATAGGCGGTAGCATTGTTAGAACTTTTATCATGACGTGACTTCAGCGTGACTTAGGTACGTTATATCCGACCAAAAACATAAATGTAAAAAAGAAGAGCCAAGGTCAATACAAAAATTATGCTTGGCTGTGGGCTTCGCCGCTAAATAAAAAAAAAAAAAAAAAAGGTCGTCTGCCCTACCGCTCGGCTACAGCGGCCCTTTCAGGGAAACACGTAACGCAACACATTGGAATATAATGCTCCTGTATTCCAGAGCAAACTCGGTTCGTATACATATAAACAGCGGTGTGGAAAGCAAGGGGAAACCAGCACCATAACACATCCCTGACCCGCCTTTGTACCGGCATAAACACAGCAAACCTAATTTGTGTGTGTTTTTACCTGTCTTGTGTACAACAAGGTATTTATTTACACAAGTGAATACCACACCTCAAAGTAGAGTATCTCATGGAATACTGTAGAATAAGTTGGAAATTACTCCACCCACATGCGACTTTTAAATACGTGACGTTGTATTCCAGGGATGGCTGAACAGCATCATCTTCATCGGCATGATGGCGGGCGCGTACGCGTGGGGCTCGGTGGCGGACTCGCTGGGCCGCAAGCGCGTGCTCATCGCCATCTCCGTCATCAACGCGCTCGCCATCGTCGCCTCCTCCTTCAGCCAGAACTACGAGCTGTTCATGCTGTTCCGCTTCATCAACGGCGCTGCGTGAGTCAACACTTATTAGCATCATCATCATATCAGCCAGCGGACTCCCGCGACCTTTACCAGGTCATCAGTCCACCTTGTGGGGGCCCCACCCACGCTGCGCCTTCGGGATGCGCGTGGCGCAGGACCGGTCACTTTGGCACTCTTTGGGGGAGGCCTATGTCCGGCAGTGGACGTCTTTCGGCTGATATGATGATAAAAGAAGGTAGAGCGATATAATTAATCTTACCTAATCTAGCTAGTCATTTTAACAGGAAAATTATTTGGATTGCAGGCTCGGTGGCTCCGGTCCAGTGATCTGGTCGTATTTCGCGGAGTTCCAGCCAAAGAGCAAGCGCGGGGCCATGCTGAGTTTCATGGCCGCCTTCTGGACGCTCGGCAACCTGTTCGTGGCCGGCCTCGCCTGGGTCATCATCCCTAGCGGTGGGTCTCATCATCCTCCTGGCGTTTTTCCCGGTTGTGTCCCAAACGATCCCGGGGTCCGCTTTGGCATCCAAGAGTTGGCGTACACAATAGTTTTACAAAAGCGACTGCCATCTGACCTTCCAACCTAGAGGGAAATCTAGACTTTATTGGGATTGGACCGGTTTCCTCACGAAGTTCCTTCACCGAAAAGCCACTGTTAAAGCGGTGGATTTACCATTTTTTAGCGATCCATGCCTCAAAAGGAAAAAACGGAACCCTTGTAGGATCACTTTGTTGTCCGTCTGACTATCAAGCTCCTTTATCTCGCAATGGCATGGAGGTATCGAGTTGAAATTAAAACCATTTACTCAAGTCTACAGTCCCTTGAAGCTATGAAACAATCGAATTTCCAAGTTAACGCAATAGAAAGATACGACCGTTTAGCCCGCAACGCAATAAACGTATATTTCGACACTCAATGTAATCAAAATTTATAGAGTAGGTACTTTTCGTTGATCTAGATCAAGAGTACTTTGAAATTTGGCAAGTAATATCGTCTTATACTAGAATTACAGGGAAAAATTTTAAAACTATACCTACATTTGTAATTAAGTTCAGAACCCTAGGTGGGCAAGACGATACGCACTTGTCCAGTTTAAAAAAAAATCTTGTTACCTTGGTTGTAGAATGTAGGGCCTAAGCCCTACAACCAAGGCTAACAAGATTTTGACAAGACTTGAGTCTTGGGCAGTTTAGGTCACTAAATCCCTAAGATGTCTTCTCGCCTTGGAAAGCCATCGGCGACCATTTCTCCTTTACCAGATGCCAAGTCAACCTCTCACAAATTTTTGAACCTCATTCGTGTTCGGAGACCACCTTATTCGTTCCAAACTTAGTTTATTATTTATTCGATGGTTTCCAGAAATCGGAGGAGAAACCAATGGCTTCGTGTACAACTCGTGGCGCATTTTCCTACTGGTGATGTCACTGCCGTCGTTCGTGGTGGCCGCTCTCCTGTTCCTGCTGCCCGAGTCCCCCAAGTTCCTCATCTCCACCGGCCGCCACGACGAGGCGTTGGAGGTATTCCGCGGCATCTACCTCATGAACACGGGCAAGAGCAAGGACCTGTATCCCGTGAAGCAACTCTTGGTCGAAGAGCCGATGCACACGAAGCCTGAGAAGCAGGTCGACACGAAGGAACCGCAGGTCCCCAAGTCGAAGCTCAGGAGGATGCTCAGCGACATCGTGGAGCACAGCAAGCAACTATTCATACCGCCAATACTCAAGTTCACGACGATATCCATCACCATCAACTTCACATTCCATATCGGGTAAGTTTAGCAACCATGTCATCGGCGTAACTAAAATTATTAGTGCAGGTATTACCAATGTGGCAGCCCACTCTGGATCTTCTCAACTCAACAATCAGGTCGTTAACGTAAAGACTGAAGAGGTCCGGCGAGGTCAACCCTCCTTGGCGAACTCCACACTCTAATCTAAATTCATTAGAGGTTGTGTCACCCCGTTTCACACTGTTGGGCTGGTTTTTGTACCAGTACCTCAACAGATTCACGATTTTTGAGTGTACATTACTTTCGACGAGTTTCTCCCATAGCAACTTCAAGTTAACCAGGTCAAAAGCTCGACTGAGGTCCAGTTAACACATACTCGTAGAAATACAACGAAACGAAAAAGATGAAATAATGAACTAAGTAGGTAAATATTACGACTAGAATGAGGAACTAGCTACCTGATACCTAATAGAATCGGAGAACGATTGTGCCAGCCTACAAATGTTCAAAAAGAAGGTTCAGCTGTATTTGTTACAAAATTATATTGTAAACCTGAGTCCCTAACTGCTAAAATTAAGGGGCTCCCATAAATAATAGAAAATTACCTAACCCATCTTATTGGCATATCTTATAGGCACGTTACAATTAGTATATCTAATACAATTTTTCATCCCCTATTTCCACCCTCTTTATAATATGTTTTCGCAACACAAAGCAGCCTTTGCTCAAGAGAGACAGACAATCAGATATAGATTCAGCTACTGTTGCTTTCATAATTTCTGTTTACGATAAGACTTCAATATGCGTTCAGACAATATTCATTAAGAACTAGAGTAATGATATTTTTCTGTAAAGTTCTCAACTACTTACATCTTGTTATTGAGCGTCTCAGCGCTAACTTATGAATAGAATAGATAGGTATTGTTCTTAGTCATTCATAGATAAGTATTTTTACACAGTAGATAAGGAAGTTAATGACTTCTGTTCGCCAACAAACTGTTAATTGCGCTTATAGCGTGAATTTTACAGTAAATTATGCTGCGTAATCCTTATTTAGGTTCAATATAAAATACATTTTCTAGCCGTTTAATCATGTTATCGTTAAATGTATTTCAGGTACTACGGGCTCATGATGTGGTTCCCTGAAATGTTCAACCGTTTCGACGAATGGTCGAGGATGAACGACAACGCTCCGGCCGATATTTGTGAGGTATGATTTAAAGTAGGTAATATCTAGATAGTAGACTTCATCCACTGCCGTACACAGTTCTTTTCTAAATAACATCATCGATTCTGCATAATCCCGGGACAAATTATTCTTAACTTTATGTTATGGCAAACTAGTTAGCTTCCGTCCGCGACTTCGTCTGCGTGTATCCGGGATAAAAATTCAAACTATCCTGAGTATAATCTTTGTGCAATATTTCATCTGGATCGGTTGAGCCGTTCAGGCGTGATTGAGTAATAAAACTAGGATTAATTAGTAGGATGATGACAAATGGTAGGCACATATCCTCCTATCTCTCTCTAGGTTTTTGAACAGTTTTTCCACTGGGTTTGACCTTCTACCCAAGCCCAAGCTAAGACAGCCCCTGTCGACTATGCGCCTCCAAGTGGTGTCAATCCTCTAGTTACCAATTTGTATGTTTTCGGAAGGAGTGGTCTAGTTTAGCAGTCGATAGAGATTTGACGACCGGTTAGCCTAGTGGGTAGTGACGCTGCCTACGAAGCTGAAGGTCCTGGGTTCGAATCCCGGTAAGGGCAAATGTTTGTGTGATGAGCATGAATATTTGTTTCTGAGTCATGGATGTTTTCTACGTATTTAAGTATTTCTATCTATTATATATATCATCGTCTAGTACCCATAACACAAGCCTTATTGAGCTTACTATGGGACTGGCTCGATTTGTGTAAGATTGTCCCCTTATATATTTATATATATATTATATAGAGATGCGTGGAAGAAAGGGAACACGTTTGCAGCAGTCGAACAGTATGGGCTGCAAATTTGAACCCTAAAAATGTAGGATGTATGTTCGTGGCAGGTGACGCGCTACGTGACGCAGCACGGCACGCACTCGGCGGAGGCCACGTGCGACGCCAACATCCACTCGGACGTGTTCATGGAGTCGCTCATCACCGTCGCCGCCGCCATCCCCTCCAACATCTTCGCGGTGCTCGGCATGGACCGGCTCGGGAGGAAGTTCTTCTTGGGTAACTCATACGTTCAATGTTGAACCCTACCTACCTACTTTATACAGTCGATGTCTAATTTTTATTTTCACTTTTGCAACTTCTACCTTTGCAATAAGGCAAACAAATTATAGAATTAGACCACACGTGCATGCAATTTTTAAGTTGGTGTGTACAACTCGTTGGACAGTTGGATCAGCAGAGCAACATACCTTCATGCGCTGCTCCATGCGGAGGGCGCGTGCGCTCGGATGCCGTACGAACTCATATAGGAGTAGCGCAAGGGTCTTCCGTGTCCAACATATTGTTCTCGCTCCTGCTGAACGATCTACCGGAGGCCATACACAGTGGTGAAACATTTATGTATGCGGATGATGTGGCGGTGGTCGTTTCCGCTCCTACTTGCGATGCACTGAATCATCAGTTAAATGTCACTGCAGCACTCTTATCCGAATGGTTCAATAAGAATGGCCTCATCCTGAACATCAAAAAAACACATTTTGTACACTTCGACCTCTCAGGAAGGCAAATGAAATCCCTGCAAGTGTGCACAAATGGACTGGACATTGAACAGGTCACAAGTTCAACCTTCCTGGGATTCGAGATAGACAGAGGGCTGACCTGGGCAACACATATTGACCGTGTATGCAACAAACTTTCGGCAGCCTGCTTCGCAATAAAACGTCTATCTCGAATACTACCCCGTGAAATGTTGAGATCGTGCTATTTTGCGTCGGTGCATTCTCACTTACAGTACGGAACGGAACTTTGGGCCGGTGCCGCGGAATGGGAGCGAGTTTTCAGACTACAAAAACGCGCCGTGCGCGCAATTGTCCGCATCACACAGACTGAGTCAGCAAGACCGCACTTCAGAGCTCTGGGCATATTAACCCTACCATCACTGCTGATTCTCCAGGCAGCAGTATACGCGCATGAGCAGGCAGAAAACAAACCTCTCGACGCGGCCCCCCGCCGGTACGCGATGCGGTCGACCCGTGCCTGTAACAGGCTTCCGACCGTGCGTCACAAGCTGACAAAGTCAAGCAAGCACTTACATATCTTGGGTCCAAAAGTATACAACCATCTCCCGAGTGCAATTGTTGCAGCCGAAAATAACTCCATATTTAAAAAAAGACTGAAAAGTTGGTTAGTCGAGCAGGCCTTCTATAACCACAAGGACTTCTTTGAGTTAGAAATGTCTAGAGATGTATAATATTAACAACATATAACCATGTTATCTGAATTATTAGTAGGTAAACAATTGAATTAGACGCATTGAATATCTAAGTTAATTACATATACATTACTATTGTAAAACATACCGGTTGACATGCTATTTAAAAATATCCTGATATGGTGTATTAATTTAAGTGAACCTGACTTGTAATTTATATTATCAATACAATGAATATGAATATGAATATATGCCTCCAATTAGTCTAGCTTCTGAAAAATCATTACATGTATAGACCCTTTGAGCCGCTTGACCGTTTCACTTGTGGTACAGTCACCGGCATCAATATCTGCCGTAACAGAACCGGCAAAAATATCTGACACGTCCTTATTGCATTAGACATAGAGTCGTGTCAGATATTTAACCGTGTAGTTTCGACGCGCGAACGGGGAGGTCGAATAAACGGCATAAGCCCACGATGCTTATAAATGAAATATCAAGCGTCGAAATTACGAGTGTCAATTCAAATTCCTACTTGTATTGGCAGTGTTCTCGACGTTCTCGGCGGGCCTGTGCTCGGCGGCGATGTACTTCGTGTACAACAAGACCAACAACCTCATCGTGAGCGCCATCTTCAGCTCGGTCATCTCGTGCGGGAACGCCTCACTCGACTGTCTCATCACCGAGGTCTTCCCCACCAACTTGCGGTGAGTAGCTCGCCTAGTATTCCATTCGAGTGGCAGAGATGAAGAAAACCGGTTCTATTTCCCCCTCCAAAAGGTGCTGCCAGCTACATATAATAAGGTAGGTAGCGAAAAAACCAAGGTTATTACCTAATCCCCCAGGAATGTGTCCGTCTTTAGTTCCCAGTCGGACCATGCCAAACGTGCACGTAAAACAATAATTCATCTTAGTGCGTGAATACCTACACTTACCGACGACTCACCTCTGATGATATGGGGCCATCCACAAATTACATCACACGTTAAGGGGGAGGGAGGGGTCGATGAAGTGTGACATTGTGTGACAAGGGGGTGAGAAGGGTCTTAAATTTCGTGACGTCACATTTCTAAATCTCTTATAATCTAAGTGTTAAAACACGAACTTTAAAACTTATTACGAAAACTTCAAAAACATGTACAACTATATCTGTGTAAATATAAGATACCAATTGTTTTGTCGACCACTCGCTCTACTAGTGTTACGCGCCGACCGAGGCCCTTTGATAAATGCCGCCAAACGCATTGCGCCTAGTGGTGATTTCTTTGTTTCTATTTCATTTGACCGCTGACTTTCACGAATGAGACAACGTAGTTCTTAGTTCTGTTATTTAGTGATTTTTATCTTACGAAGCAAATAATTTAACTTACGCCGGCGGCGGCCTCATGTGCCTCTTCCTGCCCAACACCACCCGCCAGGCGCTCAACTAACAGTGGAGAACTCCACCTCCACCTCCATCGACACTACTAGCCAGCAAATTATTTAGGTAATCTTTACCGTAAACTATATGAAACATTAACACCTGATAAAAAAATACAAGAAGAAGTTAACAACTTAAGAGGCAACAAGAAGTTTTACCTATCGCGAAATTTCGTCCTCAAAGAATTGCTGCTAGACGTGCCAGAGAATTTCTTTGTGTGAATGATGATGCTGTATGGTTGGATGAAAAAGATGTTGCCACAGCTAATGTTCCTGAGATTAACAACCCAAATGAGAACGAAGTGGCTGCTAATATGCCAGTTATAAATAATTTAAAGCAGTGGGCTGATGAAAGTCCATGGACTCAAGTTTGTATCTTTAATATATATAATTCTATTAATATTTTTAGTTTTGTTAATAGTTTTGTTCGTTTAATAGTTTTTGTTTTGTTAATTGTTTGATTTGATACTAATTTTATTAAAAAATAACTTAAATGGAAATAAAACTGATTTCAGAACCGCTGTTTATATTCATTGTTATTTTACCCTAAATAAATCATTTTATTTTATTATTAATTACTAAATGTACATTTGCAAAATATGTGACGTCACACTAGGGAGGAGGGGAGTCTCACAAATGTGTTCACAAGCTGTGACAAGGAGGGGGGGGAGGGGCAAAAAATCATGAAATTCGTGTGACATAATTTATGGATGACCCCTATAAATAGTGATTTGATTGTTGTAGTTATGTTATCTGTATTTCCAGAGCGACGGGCGTGGCGGTGTCGATGGTGGCGGCGCGGCTGGGCGGCATCATCGGCAACGTGGTGATCGCGGCGCTGCTCGACCAGTACTGCCCCGCGCCCACCTTCATCGTGGCCGTGCTGCTCGCCGGCGGCGGCCTCATGTGCCTCTTCCTGCCCAACACCACCCGCCAGGCGCTCAACTAACAGTGAGGAGCTCCACCTCCACCTCTATCGACACTACTAGCCAGCTAAACTCGAACCTTGCACATCAACTTACCGACAGACACAAACTCAATTGTTGTCGTTTCGACGAGGGGTTAGAGTGGTCGCAACATTGAATCACGCGAGCCACTCCCGCTGCTCGTGTCGTGTGTTTGGAACTAAACGCCAGGTGCACAGCTCGGCGGCCATTAGTGGCCGTGTGCGCGGCCATGTTAAGGGTCGATTAGACGACCTACCTAGTGTTTAAATTAAAATAACGCCTAAGCATTGTCACGTTTAATCTCAAATTAAGGGTATTCGACTTTGGTAAATCGATCTCCTTATAGGAGTACGGCAATTCATCTAGCACGAACACTCAACAGTTGCTAAGATAAAACGAAACGGCGCTGCCCAAAGATGATTCTAGCGTTTATTTCCACGGAAACCTTTACGTGTTTTTGCGAAACCTTACTGACTGGATTGTTTATAAATTAGACATCTACTTATGACGGTCAATGATGACACATAAATATTGTTTCTAGAAATGAGCGCGTCCAAGTTAGTTAAGCCCAATCCAACAGTCAAAAAACGGATGTAATGTTTCATTATAAAAGTTGTGCATACCTATGTATGAATTTAGTGGCAGGCGCCAGTCTGCCATGTGATATCGTTAAGTATTAATTCATTTAAACATTCATTGTTGTAACTAGTTCGCTCATATTTGTACAATATTTTTATACACGTTTTTAATTTATGATACTAAACGAAGACGAGCAACCTTGCTGCGGCAGCGTAGTGATAGTGTACGTATTGCTGTTGTTATTCTGAAGTCTCACTCTGTGCACCCTAAAAAATCCTCACACTAACTCAAAATATATTTTTTATATATGTCTTCCTTGTCCCACAACTTCTAGTTATTCCATAGACCACTTTCCTATTTTTATTGATAAAGTATTATAGCTATAAGATTTTCCATCTACATTTTTGTTGTATAGATAGGCAATGCAAATATTTTCATATTACGAATTTATGTAGCGATTGTTACCGTAGTCTGTAGTACGTAGTAAGTAGTCAAAATGAAATGCCATGTGATTTAATAGAATAAAGTGAACCAAGTAAACAATGTACGCGCAATACCTGTCCCGACTGTGGACCATTGTCCATTCTTAGTTCAATTAATTTAAGTAAATAAAAATAATTTTACATGGAAACGAATAAATCATATGTTAAATGCAACGTTGTTTTACTTTCGAAGGCATTGCCTGCCCTATCATCAAGTGGTTGGTGGGAGATGTAACTCCTTACTTATCGCAACATATCGTTTAGCTTTCGCTGAACCTCGTATCGTTGCCAAATTTTCACTTGATCAGATCGCTTTTGTTTCTTAAAAAATCATTTTTTTTCTGACTTGGTTGTAACAAGTGCAACCACCAACAATAAAGTTAAAATGCAATGAAAACTGGTCACTCACGTATTTAACCACTCAAGTGCTCGGCGCAACTACGGTTGCGACTTGTCAAATCGCAAAGTGCTCTCGCAACGCCAGTTGCGGGGTGGAGTTCAAATGGTTTTTAAATCATATCTATGTTGGAACGTGCGAAGAGCCCTTTTCTGTTGACTTAATTTGGTAGAGGTTGAATGTGGCAACATAAAAAAAAACAAAACCGCAGTCTATGGCACAATTTCACGAAATTAATAAAGTTGTTGACCGGTAACGTTTAGTATGACTCGTGAAGACCTGCACGTGGGTTTGTTTACATTTGGAATGAAAACAAAAGAGTAAATATTGAAGTGGTAATCGGCCTGATATGTATTTAGTTGTGAAGTGTGATATGTGAGTGTATTTGTGGTTTGAAGTGGTGGGAATTGTCGGTAATCGGACGTCAAAAACGGCATTCGTTCCGGTAGGTACGTAGGGCTATTTTTTGTTATTGATAAATTTTATTATAATGACCTGTTTACTTATGTATGTGACAAAATTGCCCGTTTCTTTAGCTTTGCAACATAAAAAGAATCAGATCAAAAAATTCAGTGAATGCCAAGTAATTGATTTATTAACAAAACACGACACGGCGCCGCTGGCGCGCGGTAAATTTAAGCACTTTACAGCACCTTTTTTTGAATCGCGAGCACTCAAGTGGTTAAGGTCGAAAATCGCTCGACATGTATCGAACCCATTCGCGGTTCCCATTCAACACGCGTTGCCGGCGCATTTAACTAAACACGACCTTCAATACGTGAGTGACACGATTTCATTATAAAAAAGTTTTAATGTTAACCGTTTCACCTAATACCTCATTCCTGCTAGGTCGAATCCGGGCTTAGCTTTCGTAAGGCTTTTTTAAGCGCTTTTTAAAGGGTTGAAGCGCTTACTCGTGTTGAAAACACTTTAAAAGCCAAATGAATGGGTTTTGAGGAGCATCGGCTTTGGTAATCAAAGCATTACGAAAAACCCTTTCAAAAACCCTCGAAAGGGATACCGGGCGAGTCGCTGGTATAACAGGGGTCTAACCAGGGACCCGCCCACCCCTTCCCAGAAAAAAGCCTTTGAACGGGTTAGTCGTTCGTTTAATAGCCCAAATCACTTGCTGTCCTTTATTGATTGAAAACTCATTCATTTAACTTAGCCGTATGAAGGGGTTTCCCTTACGGGGCGCTACCGCTGCTGATAGAAAAACCCTTTCGAAAGGTTTTTTAAGCGCTTTTTAAAGGGTTGAAGCGCTTCCTCGTGTTGAATACCCATTCATTGTGCTTTAAAAGCCAAATGAATGGGTATTGAGGAGCATCGGCTTTGGTAAGCAAACCCTTTGAAGGGGATACCGTATTGGAGCGCTTTAATAGCCAAATGAATGGGTTTTGAGGAGCAACGGCTTTGGTAAGTAAAGCGTTACGAAAAACCCTCGATGGGGATACCGGGCGGGTCCCTGGGTCTAACAGTATGGTGCACGTAGATCAAAATGAAAGAAAGCATTTGATTAGAATTTATTTATTTAAAACTACATAGAAGTTACACTAAGACTTCATCTTCATAGTCCGATCTAGATTCCGACATAGATCACTCGAACAAACCAATAATGGGCTTTGAATATGTTTAAATGTTACAATAACAAAATTGTACTTAACATTAACGCTACTTAATGTAGTACTAGACGCGTCCGCGCTGTGCGCGCCTCGCTGCCGCCACAGCGATCCCATCTTTGTTAGACAATATAAAAAATATGATTACCTAAACTTTTATATATTACAAATACATTCTCATAACTCTCTTATGATCCAACAATATCATTTATGCATTAAAATTTACAAATGTAAATTCTTAGACTAATTATATTCGGCGTCGGTATGTTTAATGTTCGGCTAGACCGAACGCAGAAGTCACTCGCACCACTCACTCTAACGATATATATACACTCGCGTTAATCGCCACGTTTTACATCCAGCGATGGCAACTTTAACTAGAGCTGGCGGCCGTCCCGCGTCCCCGCACACTCACACTTACAGATATATCGAAAGACGAACATAATTGATTGCACATAATGTAAAACACGAATTACATTTATAAATAAACATTCTCAACACGAAATCAATAAAAAAGGCGCGCTCTAGCTGCTGGGCGGCAGGTCGTCGACGCAGAGGCGCATGGCGGGCTGCAGCGGGATCTCGGCGGAGGCCTCCGAGGTATCGGAGCCCGGCGTGCGCGGCCAGGGCTCCGTGCGCGGCCAGGGCTCCGTGCGCGGCCAGGGCTCCGTGCGCGGCCAGGGCTCCGCCCCCGCCCCCGCCCCCGCCTCGTCCGTCAGCACGGGCAGCGAGCGGCCCGGCGCCTCCTCCAGCAGCAGCGGCATGGACATGCTGGCGGGCGCGGCCACCGCCACGCGCGGCGCGATGCGCGGGTCCGTCACCGTGATCGGCAGCTCCAGCGACGTGGGCACCGCGCTCGCCGACACGCCGATCACCGCCAGCCCCGCCTCCAGCGAGCCCGCCAGCGCCCCCGCCACCGCCCCCGCCCCCGCTCCCGCCCCCGAGGGCACCTCCACCGGCGTCATGATGGGCTGGTGCAGCGTGGTGCTGGTCTCGGACACGCGGCAGTGCACGGCCACGTTCGCGTTGAGGTCGCGGAAGGGCGCGTCGGGCGGCGGCGGCGGCGGCGGCGGCGGCGGCGGCGGCGGCGGCGGCGGCGGCGGCGGCTCGTGGAACACGTCGCTGTTGGCCAGCGCCGCCTCCAGGATGTCGCGCCGCTCGGGCGCCGGCGCCGGCTCCGCGCCCAGCGGGACCAGCTGATTGTTCTCCAGTACCAGAGGCCGGTTGTCGATGGGCGTGAGCGAGCCGTTGTCCTCGACGCACAGGTAGAAGGAGCCGGGCGGGCCGCCGAAGTGCTCGCCGGGCACGGCCAGCAGCTGGCCGTCGGCGAGCGGCGCGGGCGCGGCGGGCGACGGCGGGCGCGCGATGGCCGTGGACGGCAGCAGCTCCTCGTAGTTGTCCAGCTCCGGGTGCGCGGCCGGCGGCGGCGCGCCGTGCGAGAGCGGCGTCAGCGCGGGCACGGGCGCGGGGGCGGGGGCGGGGGCGGGGGCGGGGGCGGGAGCGGGCGCGGGCGCGGGCGCTATCGCGATCTCCTGCTTCGGCTTCTTGGCCGGCGTCGGCGACACCGCGGCCGGCCTCCTCGTCTTCTTGTGCGCGCCGGCCTCGCCCGCAGGCCCCACGAGCTGCTTGTGCGCGAGCTTGTGCTCCGGCGCGGTGGCCTTGTGCACGATCTGGCCCGTCCTCTGCAGATGCTCGAACTGCGCCGTCGTGAGCTGCATGACGGCGCCGGACTTCTGCTGGAGGAAGATGAGCGGCTCCGAGGAGCTCTTCTGAATGGTCTGCGCGAGCTTCTTCGGCTCGGCGGCGATGATCCGCTGCTTCGGCCGTATCTCGGGCATCGGCGCGATGTTCTGCGCCGTGGTGGCCACACGGCCGCCGACGATGAGTTGCCCCTTGGACGTGATGATGGCGCTCTTCTGCGGTTGTTTCGGGACTATTTTCGTGGGCGGGGTCTTCGCGGGCACCGACGTGACGATCGTCTTCTGGGGCGAGTTGGTCGTGATGCGGTGCGTCACCGTTTTAAGCTGCGACATTTTCGGCTGCTGCTTGTTGGGGAAGAGTATTTTCTCGTGCTCGGGGGTGAGGACTATTCTAGACTGCGTGCCCTGCGCGTTGGTGATGATCATGACGGTGCTGCCGGGACTGGAGGCGTCGGAGGCCTGCGGGACCAGCTTGGCGGACACGGGCTTGTTCTCGGGCACGAGCGGGGGCTCGCTGGACTTGGCCACGAGCACATGCGCCTTGCCGGTCTGCGGGTCGATCACGATCTTCTGCGTCCGGTTCGGGCGAGGCGAGCTGGCCGTCGGCAGGATTATAAACTTGCCCGGTTTAGCCGCGTTCTGAGGTACCGGTTCCAACTTGGCCGGCGCCTGTTTTATCTCCCTGACTGTAGGATCCGCTTTAGTCATGATAATTTTCTGTTTGCCGGTCGCTTTGTCGATGACTAGCATCGGCTTCGACGCTCTAAGTTTGGATGACTTTGACAAAATGTTCGGCGTTGTGGCTTTACTGACTTCCGTGACGGGGTTCATTAGTAACGTCTTTAGTTCCGGCTTGCTTACACTAGGCATGACGACTTTTTCGCTTTCAATCTGTTTCGTTTTTATCAGCTTGGGAGGATTTGTAGGGTTTGTGATGATTTTGCCGTCTGACATAACGATAGGCATTTTTTCAATGTTCTCTGGAGTGAGGTCATCTGATAGCACTATGGGCATGGAATTGATATCGTAAAACGTGTCATCTGCGGCCTGTTGTTCGGGCGCCGCCTTAGATTCGTTGGCTGGAGACATTAAGGAGAACTGCTGCTTCAACTTTTGTAGTTTGGGAGCGGTTTTGGTAATTTTCCGTATCTTCTGTTGGATGATGACGGTGCCGGTGTCGGCGGGCGTGGCCTGGATGGTGTACGTCTGCACCGAGGAGCCGTCCTGCGGCGGCTTGCTGGAGCGGGACAGGATGATGTTGTCCTGGGAACCTATCTCGCTCATACTATTGATAAGGTTCTTGCTGGGCGTATTTCGACGAATGATGATTTTCTGTTTAGGCGACTGCGGTGGTTTACTTTTAATAGCACCTTTGTTCACATCGAAATTAAGTATTTTCTCTTTTCCAGCCACTATTACTTGTTTAGTTGGAGTAGTTTTACTGATAATTTTAGGTATGCAAGGCTCTTCTAAAATTTTCAGTAATTTAGAGGAAGATGTTTCAAATTTAGCTGTCTTGGTATTGCTGGGATCGTTGCTGTTATCTGGAGACAGTGACGCAAGTTTTTGCTCAACGGTGTGGTTTGGTTCAATGACAGTGTTCTTCACACTAGTTAACGCATCTATGGCGCCGATATCGTCAACTTCAGCTAATTTCAGTTCAGAAACTTTAATTTTATGGTCTATAGACTCGGACATTTCTACTAAAGATTGCGCGGCATGCAAGTTTTGGCTTATCTCTTCTTCAGTCTCATATCTTGAATTTAAGCTATCGCTATTTGCTGGCAGTAGTGATTCGGCTCCATGATCTACTGCAGAGTTGTCTTCAGATCTCGTTTCCTCCATCGGGACATCCTCTTTATCAACGGTACTTATAGTTTCAACTACTTCTTCCTGAAAAGATTCACTCGCAAATTGTGTAGACAGATTCAAGTTTTGTTGACTAGTTGCATTGTTTTGAATAGATGGTAGATTAATTAACGCTTCCGCTATTTGAAGATCAGATTCAGTTGGTATGCTGTCGACGACAGTTTCCGTAACAGCTTCACTAGTTTCTTCAGGTGCATTAAGAACTTCCACTGATTTGACATTGTGCGGCACATCATTATTACTTTCATTTAATTTATTATCTGGAATATCATCACAATAATTTGTTGGCTTCGAAGGAATTTCAGAACAGATATTGTCAACGGACATTTTCTCGATTCCTTCAGTAGGCAGTGGTTTATTTTCTTCATGTATATCATCCTTAATAATTGTTTCATTAAAACCATTAACATTGTTACTAGCCGCATTATCTTTATTATCATCTTCGAATAAATCTTCAGGGAGATCGTCGCTTATAGTTTTAGTAACCCTGTCAGCCTCTCTGGATACGCTTAATAAGGCATCTACAGCGGACGCCGTAGATTCATTCATGAAGGGTTCAACGGGTTGCTGGCGAGGATTTTGTGCAGTTTCTGGTGCTTTGTGTTGTTCCTTTTTTTTGTCATTATCTAACACGCCTACTTCTTTCGTAATGACGTTATTTATTTTGTCATCGATATCTTTGATTTCATTATCACATATTTCTTTAGTAATTGGCTCGTATATATCCTTGACTGGACTGTCTTTATTGATGGTTACAATGTCTGTTACAAGTGGCTCATGTATTTCACCCACGACTTTTACTGGCTGGCTTACGTGTAATTTGTGTGAGTTATTATCGGGTGTATTTTTATAAATTGGCTTTATTTCGTTTACGAGTAAACCCTGTAAATTGCTTTCACGCGTCTCTTTATTGATAGGTTTAATTTCTTGTGTCGGATATAAGACATCCTGGTTACATTGTTGCGTTGACTTCAACAGTATTTCTTGGTCATCAGCAAGGGGCAGACTTATTACTACATTATCCGACTTTATATTAGCACCATTCGCAGCGGGTTTCAATTCCGCGGCTGATTCAAAGTAATTTATCTCTTTTTCCCTCAACTGCGCCGCTTCAGCCTTCATCTTTTTGAGTTGTATTTTCGGCGCCAGGCGCGCCACTTTTACCGGTTCGATCGGGGGAGACTCTCTAGCTTCGGGGGATGATGCCACTTCTGAACCGTTTAATTCGCTGTCCACGTCCATCCTCTCGGCAGCGTTCAACTGTTCAGCGACATACTTCCCTATTGCGTCTTGGCTCCTAGAGTGTCGACTTCGAAAAAACGTCTTGGTCTTAAAAATAGCTTTCGTCGGCTGGGGGACAGGAGCAACTTTCTCAGTTAATTTACTAGAGTCTGATACTTGCGTCTTTTTATCGGGGGACTTTACGACGGAAGGCTCAGGAAAATTTTCCTCGACCGTTAAATGCTCCGGTACCGCGGGCAGCTCCGGGACAGTGGTTCTGTTCAAGAGCTCCGCGACCTCCCGTGCCACGTCATCCTCGTCGATGCTGATGCTCTTCCTTTCTTCTTTTCTTTTTGCGGGATTCTTGACTCGCGGGATCTTTCGGCCGGCGTCCGCCTCTAGGGACCAGTCTTCATCTTCACAAAATTCGTATTTGGAGTCACTTGATGGTTCAGGCTTTTCGGGGGCGGGTATATCTTCTGATTGATTGTCGATAGCTCCGACCGGCGCGGCGGGCAGCTCGGCGGGCGCGGGCTGCGCCGGCTCGGCCGCGGCCAGCGAGCCCGCGGGAGACGTTGCCAGCTCGGGCGACTTGTCATTGGAGTCATCGTCCATATCGTCCCAATCTGCTAGAAGGCTACTCTTAATTTCCTCATCAGTCTTAGCTTTCTTGACTTCCACCGCTTCAGGCGGTTCCTCTGTGCTACGTTTTTGTGCTTGAGATTTCTTGGCCACTTTTTCTTTTTCCGGCTTTTCCTTGCGGGGTTTTCGCGCTTTTGGCGTTTTGTTGGGGGTCGCCTTCGGGGACGGCTTGGGGGTGGGTTTCTTGCGCACCGGCGAAGGTGTGTATGGTGTAAATGTGGCACTGTGTGTTTTGTTGTGTAAAATCAGGACGTTAAGGCGCGTGGTCGTGAAAGAGCAGAGGGGACAGTGGTAGGAGCCCGCGGCGGCACTTGTCGGAGTAGTGAATGTTGCAACAGGCTTCTCTGCTTTTGGAGTTTTCTCTTCGGTGGTTTCAGATTCGGAGCCCGCGCGGCTCGTCGACGGCGTGGAGGTCTCCGCTGCTTGGCTGGGAGTCTTCGACCCCTGAACTAAGATATGTACCTTGTAATCAGCTTTTTCCCGATTAACCTGGAAAAAAAGTGTCAAGGCGTCATTATATGTCATTATCTTTCATACTGTTT
Organism: Epinotia demarniana; assembly: GCA_945867215.1. Classification (NCBI taxonomy): domain Eukaryota; kingdom Metazoa; phylum Arthropoda; class Insecta; order Lepidoptera; family Tortricidae; genus Epinotia; species Epinotia demarniana. The sequence goes on along the minus strand of OX244273.1, from coordinate 605,402 downwards.
CATATTGTGTCTGCATTTTTAGTTCTGAACCAAACTGACAAAACTTAAGGCATTGATATTTACAAATTCTAGCCAGTAATTAGCCTGGTCAGTCGGTAGTTAGCCATACAAACTGAAGAAGTGAAAAAAGTTTCTTTTTGACACAAAAATTAAACATAGAATTGTATGGTTAATTTTCGTGTCACAATGGAAATTTTTCAAAGACAATTTAATTGTAAGCTGGCCAGGCCAAAATTTGGTCCTTACATACATAGATATTAATTTGTAGGTACTATTATTATAAAGAAGAAAACTCTTTGAAATTGTATTTTTGTAAGTTTGTATGTAGAGGTAATATCCGGAACCACTTTACAATTGCAAAAAATATATCATCTTTGAATAGATGGGACTTTCTGGATGAACATGGGCATAGGCTATGTTTTATTATGGGTTTGCCTGCGTTCTTTGCAATACCTCGGCAAAGCCGGTAGCAGGGTAAACCGCCAATATCTGGCCACCCTTCAATAACTGGCCCCCCTCATACTAAAAACTAACTCTGTTCCTCTGGAAATAGGATTCAATTTGGTATAACGCGCCCAGTTATTGAAAGGTGGTCAGTAATGAATTGTATTATAGGTGAATAGAGTTCATTTTTAGTATGTGGTGGCCAGCTATTGGAGATTTACCCTAAGTCTAGTAATAAATAATTACAAATCTTATGTACTCACCCTTCGTACCGGAGTATTTGGAGTTGAACTCTTAGAAGTACTTGGTTGTCTGCCGCTTCCTTTACCTAACAATCAGAAAAAAATTAAGGTCTTTATGAATTTGTTTTTTAAGAGCTTTTGTTGTCTTTTTTTTAGTAAATAAGTAATATGAAACAGTGCGCATTGTGACAGCATGCTATTTCGGTTTGCATTGCTGGTTAGTTTGGTTGCGTACATTTTGATTGTTTGCACATTTTCTGTGTAGTCCATTATCAGGTGGCGCCGCCAAATATTAGTTTATATTAATGATTGATGACATGATGATAAAAATGATTAGAATAATACATAAACAATTATACTTGATAAATGAAAAAACTGTTTACCAGGAGTAGCAGTTTTCTTGGAAGCGCTGCCGAAAATGCCGGCATAGCTTTTTTTCTTGGCTTGTTGAAAGTCATCTCGCGTCAGTATGTCCGGGTCGCCGCCGGTCTCCATCTCCGCGCGGACCACGTCCCCCGGGAACATCTCCATGTGCCCATGCTTGGATCTGTACATTACTGTTCAACAAATAAATTATGGTGAGGCAGGGCGCAGCGAAATGTCATCCTGCTCCAATTTGAAGCAGAGCAACTGGGGAAGTACCTCCGCCTTGCAGAAGACCACAGCCATAATAACACTACTTGCTCTGTAGTATGGTTGTGTTCCTGGAGGTGAGCAAGGTCGCCAGAGCTCCCGAGGATGCGTTGTGTTGAGAGCGAGGGAATTTGTTCCTTCAGCTGTCAACACGGCGAATCCTCAAACATATCATAAGGTCGGCAACGCCCATGTTACTCCTTTGGAGTTGCATGCGTTTATAGGCTGCGGTGTCCGCTTACCATCAGGCGGGCCATACGCTCGTTTGCCACCGTCGTTGTATAAAAAAGAAATTATCATTATTCTGCAGTATTCTTTTTGTGTCATTCATAAATGGCAAATGAATTTGATTTACAAGCATGAATATCAAAGCCCATGTGAAAATGCTTATCATCATCCTCCCAGCGCTGTTCCCGATTGCGCCCTAAAATAGCCCTGATCCCAAGATTTGGCTTAGGTACCTAGTTTTTTGAAAGTGACTGTGATCTGACTTTCCAACCCACAGGAAAAACTAGACCTTATTGGGATAAGGCCGGTTTCCTCACGATGTTTTCCTTCACCAAATAGCTAATGGTAAATATTCCGTACATAAGTTCCGAAAAACTCATTCGGACGAGCCGGGATTGGAACCCACGACCGCCGCATGCCGGCACTACAGTAGCTTTTTCTTTATTGAATTGCTAAATTAGGTTATATTCCGATTTAAAGTGGTTTTAACCATAAATATATTGTGACATTTATGGTATTCCACTACATTGCAACTAGGTCTGATAATTTGTAAACAATATTATTATTAAATAAATATTAAAGTATAATCTACTTTTTTTTGAACTGAGCTCTTCCTAGTATCTTCAAAACAATGCCATTCTATTCAAACAATTCCATTAAGTATGTGGTCGGTGAGTGCCATAAAAGTAACATAAAATGCTCTTTGAAAATTTAACTCTATCATCCCATTCAAAATAGAGTAATTAATAATGAAACAGTACTCTGGTTTTTACCTGGCACGCTATGTGTGGTATTTTATCTCATATTTCATTTTGAATCTATTGAATATTTATACACCGTGGGCGTTAAAAACCCGAAACATTTTAACCACGCATTCCTTAGGTCATTAGGAGCAATAAATGTTATGTGAACCCCAGTCACTGCCGGCTTAGTTTTGAAGATAGTATCAATTTTCATGTAAAGTTTTTATTTTGATTCCATTTAGCTCTTTTGATTGTGACGTTGCTACCGATGTTGGCCAGTTTCGCGTCGCTATTGACAGATATCAAAGTGCCAGCTACAACTCACTAAATTTAACCCTTTTTGAAAAAAAAAATCGTTACCGTTTTATTAAGAGGGATAATTTCCATAGAGAAGCGATAGTTATCCAAGTTTTATTTACAAAAACCGACAAAACAAGCATATTTTTTTTTGCTGTATTTTTGTTGGGTTGATATATCATTTTTTACTCCTAATGACCTTAGGAATGCGTGGTTAAAATCTTTCGGGTTATTAACGCCCATGGTGTATATGTATAATAGAGTTCATTATTAAATTAACATTTTATGTGGTGGTAACCTTTTTTTCGCAAAATATGGCACACGCATGATTAGCTCAGCTCACTTAAAAAAATTCAGACTTTACTAAAGAGTCCTCCTTTTGTGGTTGTGCAAATACTGGATATAAAATATAAATAATGTATCGATTTAAACTTTCACGATTCTCATTTTTTTAATCAAACGGGACCTAAGCGCTTATAATAACATGGTTGATCTCTGAGGTCTCCCGACGTTTCGGATGTGTGGCAACATCCATGGTCACGGGACGATAATAAAAAATGTATACTTACAAATTCCTTTTTTAATAAATTCATCTTTGCGGCTACAGTTGTATTTGTAAATTGAATTGATGTTCTTGACATATTCACTGAAAAGAAGAGAAATATGTGCGTAAGTATTTAATTAATTTTACACTAAACCTAAATTTCTGAATATTGTGTGTCTAGTATTGACTAGACACACAACTCAATCATAGGCGTGCAGAACAATTTTAGGACATATTTAGAGAACTATTAATACATTTTGAATTAAAAAAAAAGGATTTTTTATCTGGCTATGTCTGTCCATCACATGTTATGCTCGAACTATTGTAAAAGGCAAGTAACTGTCTGTCTGTTACCTTTTTACGTTTAAACCATTGAACTGACTTACATGAAATTGGGAATGGCCATAGTTCTTCCCAGGGCGAGACCCCACTTACGAGTTACGACTACTTACGAACTTATGATGGTTTTTATCCCGAATTAAATGGTAGCGGAAGTTTGTATAGGAGCGTGATAATTGATGCTGGGGCCTGTGGCAAGTCTAAAAGCATATTTCCTATTATATTTTGTACATGCATTGCATAGGATTAATATTTTAAGGTGTTTAACGAGTACGAAGCGTAAGCGGACGAAGGCGCCGGCAAAAGCTAGTTTCTAATCATTTTTTTCCTATTTTATCTTATACCTAATCTACACAAGTCTAGTGTTCTGAAAAATAAATAGAGAAAACGCATTTTTTCAAAATTCACTAATCAGGCCGTTGGAATACATATGTACATAATATGTATAATATTAAATAAGTATTAAGGCTGAAACGCACTGACAGCAGTGGCGGACCAACCGGTACCGCCTCCGCGCCGCTCTGCCACCGCTGTCAGTGCGTTTCGGCCTTAAGATATAAGAATCTACGTATTCAATGTTAACTAATTACATTAAACAGCATATTTCACCAATATAAAGATAAAAAGTATTTGGATATTCTAGCTATTATACTTAAAATAATACTTATACTTTAATAATGCCAAATTAAAGGAAAAAAGTCAAAGTCTAAGTTTAAGAAGCCAAGTGACCAAGACTAATTATTTCGAAGGCTCAGTTGGTTTACTAACCAGCAACAGACCATTTGTATGCCTTTGGTCACTGGTTTGAATCTGGCTCGGAGCATTAAACTGTCCTTTATTTAAAATGCATAAATGCTTTGATTGACACTATATGTATTTTGACTGTACTTCATTATGTTAGTATGTAGAAGAAAAAAAATTATGGTTACTATCCATTTCTGTACCGTACAAAATGTTTGCTGGGCGTTTTAGGTTAAATTCACTAGAGGTGAGACAAAATACCGGACTTCTTTCCTTAGTGTGTAGCATTTTGCGTGTTGATTCAGACTGTTCCAAATAAGTAGCTCAGTTAGTGCGCCTGTATGTTCCCTCACCCTCTAGATTTAATTTTCGACCTTGTTGTCGACATTTACTAGCGGAGTCGGCCGAGTCGGCAGCGCGGACGTTGTCTTGCAGAAAGTCCCTGCTTATTAGAGCTTTGCACTTAATAAACTTGTCGCTTGTATCAGCACCAAACTGTGATATATTTGCTATAATAGAGCCGTTAGCATCTGAGCGTTAGGGTAATAAAACTCTGCTACAGGCGTCTCACTCGCACTCATCCTTTGCTGCCGCCGGGTTTTATTACCCTAACACTCAGATGCTAAGGCCCAGGTGTAGCCGGTACATATACATATGTCTGTGATGAATCTATGACGTGTGACGTTTGGTGAAAAGATGGAACTGTCTTCTGTGTAATTTTTATTATCATTTGGTTTTCTTAGACATATTTTTAAATGCACATCTGTATCATTTTTCAGCACACTAGGTAACTCCACTAATTAACTGAATGCATACCAGAAAAAAGAATGCTGTGCAAAAAATCAATTGCAAACTAAACATGTCCTACAAAAAAAAACAAAAAGCACTCAAAACGAAATGACCCTTTTTATCAAATTCACACCAAAAATGTGGTTCGTACATCGGATATATGATTACAAAACGAAAATACCAATTTTTTTATCAAAAATACTAACTTGCACTCTAAATTGTAAAATGTTACTACGGAATTTGATTTTTGTTTCACTGTTTTACGCTCGCTCTTTAGCATCTAACGCGAGTGCGAGAGAGATCGAGGGGCAGCTATAAAAAGGGGGGCCGGGGGGGCAAATGTCCCCCTCAGTCAAAACACGACAAATACTTGTAACAATGGTATTATTTGTAGGTTAGGTTATGGTTAGCTTCTGTCCCTTAGAACGAAAATAGACACCCCGCGAAGTGGGGGACGTCGACAAGCTGGCGGTTAGGTTAGGTTAAAATAATTGCCATAGACGCTTCTTGACGTGATCTGACACATTTTCTCAAAAAAATATTCAGTCCCAAAAACGACCCCCCTTTGGTACAGTCTGACCCTCTTAATTATTGTTTCTAAACTGAGTTACCACTAACGTGTGCCAGTGGTTAGTGCATGTTAAGTTAGCATTTGAATATTTTATTGTGTACTTAATTCTTACATAAACATGACTGATTAAATTGGGTTTTATTAAGAATAAACAATGTTCCTAAAATGATGTTGAACTAAGGAATTGTTAGATATACTATATTGATATAACTTAAGTAAAATATTTCTGAAAATACCATTAAACAGTAACTGAATTTGATTTATTTAGTGTGCATAATTAGTGTGCAAGTCAGTATTTTTGGTTTAACTTTGGAATATTGAGTTCGAAAAAAGGGAATATATAGATATTGATACATGCCTTTTTGGTGTGTGCTACTTTTTGTTTCACAGTGCTTTGGTAATACTATAATGCTGTGAAATTGCATGGAATAAATAAATAAATAAGAATCTAGTTGGCATGCCAATAAACACACCTATCAGCCAAGAACTGTCCACTGCTGGACATAGGCGATAAAAACTTTTAATTATTTTTATTTATTTACACATTTGGGAAAGAGAGTAGACTAAAAAAAGTGCATACTTTATGAAGATTCTAAAAATTACTTAGAAAACATTCAAATTAATTTTCATGACCAAACACAAAAAATAGAGCCAGTTAACCATTATTCATCCAGCTGGCAACATAATAACCTAGAACTTTTGGTATCATTCTTCAGTGAACCATGGAGTCAACCTGTTTGTCTGTATATTTGTTATTGTTATTGAATCACCAGCATCATGCATGCAGCAGTGTAATTGGAATTGGGCTACAAGTCTTGATTCATATAAAGAAAAGCTGCAAAATATGAAACAATAGATTGGACCTAGTGGAAGTGCCACCACCATTGGATTGTTGGTCGAAATTACTTTTTTTAATTTTGCTCAGTCACAGTCAAGTTCCACAATTGAATTATGTAAATATAATACACCATAGAGTAAATGTAGAACAAAGGCAGAAGAAGTGTGTTGTATCATACGGGTTTGTATCCTAATGATCAGCCGAGAATTTTCAGGTTATACTTGTAAACCTACTAGGTGCTCTCCTGAAAGAACTTGACGACAGCTATGGGGGGCTTCCTGAATGACGGCAGCACATCTGCAGGGAGCTTGTCCGCCCCGACCACTGCTCCGGGCCACCAGCATGATCCTAGCTTCACCCACACCACCTCCCCGTCCATGTAGTTTATTTCAGTCTGCTCACACATCTCCACTTATCTGTTCAGGCGAAACGCACGACCATATTTTGTTGCACTGTAGCCACTATGATATGTCGACTAAATCGGTTACCACATCATCGTCTCTTGGCAGAGCCGTGTCAGCTCTTACAACACTATCAACAACAAATAAGAAGTCCCCAACACGAATTATGTATGTAATTGTCAAAACATTAGCAAAATATTAGTTGTAAATACTATTCGCCGACTGCTACGAAATAATTTTATTCGCGATGTTAAGGTGGCAGCATTGAGTTGACAAGCAGCGTCAATTTAGTCAAGTGATGTATTTCACAATGTAATACTACTTATTATTTAGATTTATCTTACTAAGAAAAGTGTTTCTATGCATTGAATAAAATATTTAATATTGATAAGCGAGATTTAGGGTTAACTTTTGTCACAATGTATAACGAGTTGATCAAATCACACAGGTAATCACTGCAAAGTACAGCGTCAGCAGATGCCAACATAATAAGTGTCAAATAATGTAGCAAGAAAAGAAAATACTTAAAGATAAATAAAGATCGGCATTCATGTGATTTATATGACTGTAACAATGTTCTCAATTTTAAGGCTCGCCACATACATGCTGTGGATGGTCGCAGAATTCGGCCCTAATACTTAATAAAACTTTTCTAGAATTTTGGGACGTTTGCTGGATATTTTTTTTTTATTATTTATTTATTCAGACAACAAGATCCACATTTTGTTAATAGTTTCCTTAATCCTATGTTATCCTATGTTAGTAAATATATGTAGCTAAAGATATAGTATTTTTAATTAAGTTTTGCATTATTGAGCACTCACTCCTAATGGCTACAGTTTTTAGGACGATGTTTGAGCTGCCACGGATTCACGGTGATGGGGCCAGTAGCGCCATGTCGTCGGCGTAATTAATATTGTTAAGGCTTACCCCGTCTATAAAACAACCCGCATGGGCGCCACTTAGCTCCTCGATCAGGGCATTCATGTATAAATTAAATAGCTTAGGTGATGTCAGCCCTCTCTGCCTTACTCCGCAATCGAGTACATAAGGTGAAGACAGTGTATTCGCCCATTTTACAACATTAGTCTGATTACCATACCAATGCTGAAAAATGGCCAAAAGGTCAGATGGCATCCCGGCCGATTTTAATTTTGCGCCACAATATGTCGTAAGAGACCAAGTCGAACGCCTTCGAAAGATCTAGGAAGCTTTGATGATTTAAATATTATATTATATTGGATAATGCTTTGATGATTTAAATATTATTTTATATAAAAACTACTTAAAATTAGGGCCCAATTGAAAATTACCTCACGTGAGATCTTTTTTAAAGCACGGTGCAATCGATGCAATTTGTCACTCCAACTTGCTATAATTAAGCCCACGACTTATATACGTTAAAATTTACAATTTCTCACACCAACTTGCCAAAGGTGGAATGAATGAAAGGTATGTCTCACTACTACGAGTGTGTGCAGCGCGGCTATCACAAGACGGCACGCGAGCTCTCTCGATATTTCTCGCATTATCCGTCTCTCTCCTATTAGAAAACTTAGGAAGAAAGGTATAGTTAGCTCGCGCGCGGTCTTGTGACAGCCGTGCTGGATAGTGGTTACCTCGTGGTCGTTGAAGTCAAATATTCCCCTGTAATAAAGCGATCCGGAGTATCCCGACGACCGGCTTAGCCTGACCTCTCTACTAACAACCCTGCTTACGAAGCTAGAGGTCCTGTGTTCAAATCCCAGTAAGAGCATTTATTTGCGTGATGAAGATGAATATTTGTTCCTGAGTGATTTTTTGTATGTTATTAAGTATTTATTTATCTACACAGGTATGTAAATATCTTTATCATAGTCTTGTACCCGTAGTACAAGCTTTACTCAGTTTAGGGTGGTTTGGGATTAGGTCGATTTGATTAAGATTGTCCGCAAATAACTATATCATATTTTTCTTTATTATTATTTTTGACGTCGACTGTAACTACAAGTAAAATGGATATATTCTTAGATATTTCAGTATGTAAATAAATGTCAACCTACCAGTGCTAAATAAAATTCGACATAATGCTCACTGCTTTTGTTTCTCAGTCTTCGAGATCATTTTAGTCAGCCTCACCATATACTTATCTAGGGATGTGAACAAGATGTGAATTCGTTGAATGACAATGTCCTACACATTTTTTAATGGTGTATATCGTATATCAAAGTACACATTTTATGATACTTTTTGTAAGTAGGCTAGTTCAGCTAGTTTATTTGTTCTACGAGGCTTGAACTCTTGGGCTCTTGGGCTGAATTTTTATATTCAAACATGCCGGTTATGTCTATTTTATATCACGTAGGTGGCAAACAAGCGTACAGCCAGCCTGATGGTAAGCACTCGCCTATGGACGCTTGCAATTCCAGCACGTCTATCATGGGACCACCGCGACATACTCTCGACATTTTTCTCGCACTACGCCTCTAGTTCTAAGCGTTCTAATTAGAAAGAGACGGATAGTGCGAGAATAATCGAGAGAGCTCGCGCGCCGACGCGTGATAGCCGTGATGGGGTATCAATGCGCGTTGCCCTATAAACTCCTTTCTTGAAGTACAAAGTTTAGTCACTGTGAAAAACCTCGGCAGGAAGCTCATTCCACAACCAGATCGTTCGAAGGAGGCAACTATTGACGAATTATGATGTTGATTGTTGATGAGTGATGAGGGATCCTGGGAATCCTGGGATGCACTCACGCTTTACAAATCTGCAGGGCAGGGGGCAGAGGCGGATTAAATGTCGAGAACGCCCTAGGCGCCCTACCGATGAAACATTATATTTTAACGAAAACAACATGAAAAAAACTTCGCGTCCCCTTGCAAGGGTACGTAGGTCCGTAGGTAGTCCTACGGACGTTCCAGTTTGCCTTTACGAGTATGGATATTAATCCGCCCCTACAGGGAGTACTTTTCTCTGCAGCTCAGCTGTACGCACATTTTTTTATTTATATGGTTCAGGCAACAAAGACCATATTAACAAATACCTTACAGACTAACCTACATATGAATATACAAAACTTTTAATATAACACAGTAACATTTCGTTCTTCTCAGGCTGGTGGAGGGGGCGCGGAACGATGACCTGTTATGTGTGGATATTCTGGCTCCCTTTGAGCCCACCCATTTCCTTTTTAATCCTGATCACAACCCAGACATCCTTGACATATTCATACTCAAGCGAATCGCGCTCAATGTGAGTCGCGTTGTCGTTGAGCACGTTATGTCATCGGACCACAGGCCAGTGGTGCTTAGGCTGGGCCCTTCCTTGTCGGACCCCGCTGGCACCAGGTCGGTCATCAACTGGCTTGGTGTCAGCAACGAGCTGGCAAGGGAGGACTCCCCCTTGGTTCGGAACCTCCCTCCCCCTGTTTCCTTGGTCTACCGCGAGGGAACTGACCGCGCGGTCGATTATGTCACGGGCGGTTTGCGCGATATTATCTCGGCCAGCACCAGGGAGGTCCCACTCGACTCCGGTCGCTGGGAGCTTCCTGCGTACATCAACGAAATTAAAAGACAAAAGAACGCGGCCACCCGTGCATGTGACCTGTTTCCCTCGCCGGACAACAAGGCGCACCTTAATCGGTTGGCCAAAAGTCTGAAAAAGTCCATCTAAGTTTTCAGGAACGCGAAGTGGAGCACTCTCCTTGGAGAGATTACTCCATCCCACGTCGCGTTCTGGAGTCTTGTCCGCGTCTTCAAGGCTGACGGCGTCGTGCAGATGCCGCCTCTGACTACCACCGCCCCTGGGGCTCCCACGGCGTTCACGGACGCGGAGAAGGCAGAGTGCCTGGCGGGCAGCCTCGAGCTGCAGTGTTCGCCCAGCACCGAGCCCTGCGACCCGGACCATGTCGCCCGCATCGCGGACGGAGTCGCCGACAGACTTGGAGTCCCGCCCACTGGTCAGCCACTGAGGACGACAACGTTCGCGGAGGTCCAGAGGCTGATCAGAAAACTGCAGGTCAAGAAGGCCCCCGGCTCGGACGGTGTTCCGAACCGGGCCCTGAAAGCCCTTCCGGACGACATGATCCGGTTCCTGGTCGACCTTTTCAATGCGGCGTTGGCCAACTCGCAACTATCCGTCAACCTGGAAGGTGGCTCACATCATCGGCATCCCCAAACCCGGCAAGCCCAGGACGTCGCCGGGCAGCTATCGACCCATCAGTTTGCTGTGCACACTCGGGAAGCTCTATGAGCGGGTCATCCAGGCCCGTTTATGGGAGTTTCTCACCGCGAACAACATTTACATTGATGAACAGTTCGGATTCAGGCCTGAACACTCCTGTACCCACCAGGTGCACCGGTTGGTGGAACATGTCTTGCGCTGGTTCACTGCCACGCGTAGGTGCTCGGCTGACACTGGCGCTGTGTTCTTCGACATTGCCAAAGCATTTGACAAGGTATGGCATTGTGGACTAGTGCACAAACTGTTCGACATGCAGATGCCGGATAGACTGGTGCACTTGATTGGTGATTTCCTGGCGGACAGGGTTTTTCAGTACCGTGTGGAGGGCACCCTGTCGGTGCGTCATCCCATCCGGGCGGGCGTGCCTCAGGGCGCAGTACTATCTCCCGCCCTGTTCGCCCTGTTCATCAATGACCTGCCGCGGGTGGACCGCGTGCACTATGCGCTGTTTGCCGACGATACGGCCATTTATACCTCCTCGCCTCGTGTAGACAGGATGCGCCGTCTCCTCCAGTTTGCGATTGACTCCCTTGGGAGCTGGTGCCGCCAATGGAGGACCGAAATTAACCCGGAGAAGAGTGCCGCCATAATCTTCTCCCGGAAGCGCGACTATGATGCCCTGACTGCGCGACACGGGGAGCTGTCCCTGTTCGGAGAGGCCATACCGTGGGTTACCCACACGCGGTACCTCGGGGTCATTCTGGACAGGCGGTTGACTTTCGCCAAGCACCTTCGGGTCGTACGGGACAGGGCGTCCTTCTACCTAGCCAGGTTATTCCACCTTCTAAGGCCCGGCAACAGCATGTCTGTCCGTAACAAGCTGCACATTTATAAGACGTGCATTAGAACTGTCTTTAGCTACGCCAGTGTTGCGTTCGCGCACTGCGCCGAAACGCACCTGAAGCGTTTACAGACCCTGCAAAACAAGTTTTTGCGGAGGTCTGTAAACGCTCCATTCTACGTGCGCAATGTCCGCCTGCACGCGGATTTGTTTATGCCCTCAGTAGCTGACCACTTTAAACAGATCTCCATCAGATACTTCGAGAAGGCAGCGCTCAGTAGCAATCCGCTAATCCGCAAGGCCATCGACTACGTGCCCGGGCCGGCGCTCAGGGCCGGGTGCCGCCAGCCTAGGCACGTCCTCGCGTACCCTGACGACCCCATCACCAGGGAGCGAAACATGGAGCGGGACTATCGTTTGCAATCCGGATATCCGGATATCCGAAAGATCCGGATATCCGCAAAATTTCGGATCCGGATCTGACAGGCTCCTGAATCCGGATTTTTCGGATAGTACGGATCCTTAAAATAAAACCATGAAAACCAAAAATACCGCTACAAAATGAAGTTTTTACCGAGTCCACGCTGAAAACGGAATGGTGTAATGAAGATCATTCTCAATCTCTGATTTTATTCGCCCTTTCTTCATCCCAGACCAGATTAGGTATATTATATTGTTTTTAATTTATTAGTCACAAAAAAATAATTAAACCACAAACCAGTAAAACTTCCGAAGTTTGATGGCGAAAAATGGCGTTGGTTTAAATACACTAATCTAACGTAGGTATTATATAAATCCAATAATACCGGAACGTGCTGGAACTATTAAATTCAATTCAAATATTTTTATTTTCAGAGCAAGCCCATAGTTATAGTTGTACTATACCTACCTACTAAAGACTTAGTTTAGATGTACCTAAAGAAATATTGAAGAAGTATATTTGACACAGGAAGTAAGAAGTAATACGTACTCTACTCAATTGTTTATGATAACTGCATCCTTCGAGAGAGTTTTGAAATCAGCCGAATTCCCGCTAAATTTGGTGATGGGACACTCAACTCAAAGATTCCATCTTTGAATTGAGTGTGTGGTGTTCGGAATTGGTATCGTGTACCGTCTGATCTGGGCAGCCACACTGGCATTCCGCCAATCGATTACTGAGTAAGGCGTCTGGGTCATGTCATGTTCTTTTACAACCCTATCGAATTAATTGTAAACATGAAGCTCCGCGTACGGAGTTAATGTTACCTGGTTGTAGTTATTCAAGTGACAACTTTCACTGACAAGTGAAAATTTTAGACAAAATAAAGTTTTATACCCGTTATGAAGTCGGGAATGCGTATCTTTTTAAAATATTCCAGGTCTTAAAATACGGTGGTATAGCAGTTTTTAGTTGTTTCTTGGTTTAGCCTTACAATTTCTACTTTATACCAAAAAACCCTGTGGATCCATTTTATCCGAAAAATCCGGATATCCGGATCTGTTGAATTTGGAGATCCGAAATATCCGGATCCGAAATATTGGCGGATCTTGCAAACCCTAAGCGGGACGCTGACGTTGAGTTCCGCGCCCGAGAGCGGCAGCAGAGGCGTCGCGGGGCGGCGCGCGCGGACGGGCTCACGGGGGTCTCCTTTATTGACCTGAATGCGGACTCCGGTGTGGTGGGTGAATTTGAGCGCAGCTTCGCCCACCAGCCTATCAACAGTACGGGTGCGACTGCTCCCCCTTCTCCTCCCCCGCTATCTCCTTCGCTTCTCTACAGGCCCTCGTTGACGAGGCGCTTCTTTGGCTCCGGCAACGTCCGCCACTTCACCCGTCCTCCTTCAATTTCCGTTGTAAATAATACTACATAATTGATAATTTTGTTCCTGTGTCTGTTATATATTTTACTTATGTTTTAGCTGTTTGCACTTTTTTTCCCCGCACGAAAGAGGCGCAAGCGGGCGGCACGTGGCGAGTGTTTGCGGATAGGGTGTTTTTCTATGTTTTTATGTTTTAGTATCTGAGTTTAGTTTAGTTCCCCACCCGTCTCTCGGTGTTGGGCCGTTAGGTTTTTGCAATTGAATATATGTTATTAGTTTTCTGTTTTTGTATGAGTCATTGGCAATTAGTTAAGGGCCCCTTTGGGGCCCAACTTAGAAAAAAAAAAACACATTTCGTTGTTTATTATTGTATGTAAAATAGGTCGATTTCGAATTTTCGAACGTGGTCTTAAGACGGCGACACGTCGGAAAACAACACACTTCGACCTGCACGGCAATCAAAAGACGGCGCGCGAGCTCTCTCGATTTTTCTCGCGCTATACCTCTCTTTCTAAGTTTTCAAATAAGGGAGAGACGGATAGTGCGAGAAAAAGTCGAGAGTATGTCGCGAACGCGAATGTCGCATGATAGACGTGCAGTCCGCCATGAAGGTTGACGGCTTGTCAGTTGGCACTCTACTACCTATAGGAGACGCTACACGAGCGAAATCGACAGGACTGTCATCAGAGGTTGATTAATTGCTATTGTCTGGAAGCATGTTGCGCTGCTGATCCAACTGTCAAACGAATTGTACTGAGAAATTGCGTGCACATGTGGTCGGATTTTTACATCTGCATCTGTACGTCACACCCAATTATGACTTCGAAATGTTGTACTGACAAATTGTGGTAAAATCAAGTAACCTGTAGAACACATTAGGAAGAAAGTAACAATATTAGGTGTAAAGTTCGCGAATAATGCTCGCATAGTACCACACTTTTAAATTAACTTTATAACCAGAATTAAATTTTATCAGAAGAAGCAAAATACAATTGAATTCACAGAATATACATGTCACACAATAGATTAAAACAAATCAATACATTACAATTAGAAACCTAAACCTAAAATTCTCTACTAATGTAAACTAAAACTAAATATCGAATAACCCGCCCCGCGCCACTCCAGACCCCCTAGCACACTAAGTTTTATGTCGGACATAAAGCATTCGTCCCATTCTGGCAAATATGCGAGTGCAAGAGGGACAAATGCTTTATGTCTGACATACAACTTAGTATGCTAGGGGGTCAGGTGCAAAGCAGCGCATTGCCGCGCTGCACAGCTATGGCTAACCTTTGCACCAGAAAAGAAGAAAATAAGTAAAATGAAAGAAAATAATAAAAACAACTTAATTCTTAATTCTTAATTCTTTATTGCAACCATGGTACAGATAGATGTCACATATAAAATACAATGTCTCACATGGACCCTGTAAGGGCACAGCATATCTATAGCTAGCTTATAACATAACATATTATTCCATTTATTTATCGTATAAGGTATCGTAAAAATATATATATAAGGTCATACAACAATTCGTCTAATTACACATGCGATCACTAGAAAAAATTAAATAAAAAATAAATAAATGGATTATTGTATATATCATATTTTAAGTAAGTAAGTAAATGTCATTGTTTTAATTAAAATAATTTACTTAGAAGGTGTCTGTAACATTATCAGCAAAAAAATCTTTTAAGTCGTAGTAGCATTTATTTATTAGGAAGTCTTTCAACATTTTATTAAATCGTTTGTCATTTGTTTCAGCTTTAATGTCGTTTTTAAGGTGGTTATATATTTTAACTGCCATGACGTTTGGACTTGTTCTATGGAGTTTCAGTTTAGAAGTTGACGGCAAAGCTAAATCATGTTTAAACCTTGTTTCATAGCGTCGGGGCTGGTCTACTAACTTTGTAAATAGGTCCGAATATTTTCTTACGAATTTAGAAGTTTCAAAAATATACATCGATGTTAGGGTCAGAATTTGGTAATTGATGAAATGTGGTCTACAGCTCGCGGGACTCCTAATTTTCGCGAGGATGCGTATGCATTTTTTCTGAAGTAGAAATAAATCGTTGACGTCTGTGCTATTCCCCCAAAGGATAATACCGTACTTGAGCCATGAGTAGGCATAAGCATAATAGGCTATTTTTGCCGATTGTAAACTGGTCGATTTTTTTAATTCTCTAAGGGCATATATGAACTTGAGCATTTTATTCTTGATTTTCGTAACATGTGCTTTCCAGTTTACGCCTGTATCAATATCAAATCCTAGGAGGGTGAAAGTTTCTACACATTCCAGTTTGTGGCCGTTAAACGAATAATCAATTTCTAAAGCGCGCTTTTGTACTGGTTTAAATTGCATGATTTTTGTTTTGCTTAAATTTATTTTCAGATTGTGGTCATTGAGCCAGCTTACTACTTTAGTCATTATGTCATTTAGGTCGGTGTCCAGGGTGTCGTTATTCAAACATGATGTAAGGATTGAGACGTTATCTGCAAATAACACGCATGATTTGTCTATGACTTTAGGGAGTTCGTTTATATAAATTATAAATAGCAAACAACTAATTACACTTCCCTGGGGTATAGAGTGATTTATGATTTGTTCGTCTGACTTTACGTTAGTTATTTGACCCGTGTTATTATCGTGGTGTTGGATTTCAACGTATTGCTTACGATTTTTCAGGTAGGAAGCAAACCATTTATATGTTATACCTCTCACTCCTATGTCGTATAATTTATCCAACAGTAGATTACATTGTACGCGGTCGTAGGCTTTTGACATGTCTAGGAGGATTCCAACTGCATATTCTTTGTTGTTTAGTGTGTTTAGTACCTCCTGTATAAATTTGTAAGTAGCAAGGACAGTGGATCGGATCTTACGAAAGCCGTTCTGACAGTCGTCAAATACACCGTATTTTTCACAGAATGAGTAAAGGCGTTTACACATTGGTGTTTCAAACACCTTGGAGGACGCGGGCAGAAGAGAAATAGGTCGATAATTACTAGGGTTTGATTTGGAATCTTTTTTATATATCGGTTTGATGACTGAAATTTTTAATCTGTCAGGAAATATTCCTTCTAAAAAGGACTGATTTATTAGCATACAATATGGTAAAGTTAGTTCATTAGCGCAGAACTTGATCAATGCAGATGGTAGCTCGTCTATTCCGTAGCTATACTTGTCTTTTAGTTCCCTAATGATCTTGTTTACTTCAAGCGGCTCGACTTAGTTTATTTCAATGTTGAAAACAATTTACACTATGCAAATAATTTAATATTGTCTTAATTTTCTAGTTGAGTTCATGATACGGATTAGCAAGTATTTTATTTTGCTTTGGTAATTTCTTACTTCTTAATTAGGTCCTTTTAACTCCAGTGTTTCACTTTCTAACAGGCGCGGTGTCTCGTAGGTGTGACTGAGACTGTCAATCTACGCAATAAGAGTGCTAGCAATTTTATCATACCTACGTACTTATAATCAATTCATACAAATATGTATATATAACTATCAATATTTACATCAAACTCATTCGCTCGCTCAAATAACCAAGTGCGATAGAGATAGAACGAAGTAGGCGTTTCGCGGTAGCCGCTAAGGCCATTACACGCCTTTCAATTTGTCATAACAACAGCTATAGTTAAAAAGAGAAAGCATCACATACCTGTCAATCTTATGTCTTATGCTAGCACTTCACTTAACGTAGCGTGTTCGAGTTGCGTGGTTGCCTCTCTTTCATTTGCCATAGGAAGGAAAAAGATGCAACATGAATATTTGGGTACCTACTGCGAAGTGAAGTGCCAGCATAACTAAGGCGTTGTAATCACCTATCAATTTGTCACAACAACCGCCTTCAAAGTGAATGTTTGCTGTCTCTTTCCATCTTACAGCTGAGTCTCTGAAAACTGACTGAGTGACTGAAATGATGACTGAATGGCTTTAAAGCCTGTTTTTGTCACAAATTGCATGGTTTGGAGTGTTCTTAAGTCAGCATAGTGTTCTAAAAGCTAACGAATCCTATTCACTGTCATTCAGCCGGCATACTGGCGCACGATCTTGGCCCACTCCGCCGGGAAGTTGCGCTGCACGTAGGACAGTGTGCGCTGGATCTGCTTCGTCTCCTGCGGCGAGCACTGGGGACAGGCGCCGCGGAGTACCAGGGGCGCGAGGGCTGGAAAGAGAAGGAGGGTATTTAGTAGTAGGTCATTGTTGTGTTCCAAATATGTTTGGCTACTTTCGCTGTCGACTGTTGATGCTGACAGGGGCGCGTTTCAAATAATTATACAAGTCTAATCTGTAAACAGTGGGCGCTTCTATCGCACACACAATTCTCTAGTGACAGGGATGCATGCTTACGATCTTCGTGGTTCGATCGGGCCGATACGATATAGGCCGGACTGCATGCAGGCCGACACGTGATTCGGCCCGTGTCGATACGTGTCGGAAGCACGGCGGCCAACCAAATTAAGGTCACTCCATACAAGATTTTCTGTGACCTTGCTTGGCCGTCCGCTGAGCAATAGACCTGTGTTGCCTGTTTAGAGTTGAAAAAATTGTAATTTCGTGGAACGGGCCTCAAATTATGTTCCGTGCAGTCATATCTCGCAAAGGCGCTTTACATACCCGCATAGGGTATGGGTCTATCGCAAAGCATAAAGACCACAAAATGCGTAAAAAATTCGGTTGTGTCCACACACACAAATAATGAACACTAAGTCCACTCATATCTGAAACTTATTTGCATTTCCAACAATATCCGGCTCGGAGGACCATAAAATATGTAACTGACTGCAGTTGCATGTAGAACGTAGTGGTTATACTCTCTTTGGTTGCGTGTGCAAGGTCACACAAATAATTTCACAGTTATGTTACAGTTTGCTACCGACAGACACACGGTGTATGTCTGTCTAATTTCAAGTGGCAGTGTCCGGTTCCGAGGACCATAACTATTTAATATAGAATACATAGAATTAGAATAAATTAGAAGATAATTATTCAACTAAGGGTTCAGCTCAACCTTCGTTTGCCAGACTCTATACCTATATGTATACCTCAGAGGCCCTACCGCGAAACGAAAACGAATTTCGTTCGTGTATCTCCTTCTCTGTTGCACTTGCTAGTTCGAGTGGCATCAGAGACGGAGATACTCAAACGAAGTTCGTTTTCACTTCGCGGTAGGCCTCAGTTCCTACATCTACCTGACGACTGTCATTTTTGGTTGGTCAGTCAAACGATGCTGTCTTGATGCTGCGGGGGGCGGTCAATAGTAAATTTGACAGCTAATGACAAGTTTACTATTGACCGCCGCGGCCAGACCGCGCCATTGTCATGTTGGCTTTTAAGAGTAGATAAATGAAAGTAACGTAACAATACATTCGATTTTAATAGCTAATTACCGCTTGTAAATAGTAATTTTAATCACAGAGCGGAAATAATTGAAGCGCGAGCGCCTACAGTTTAAAATCGAGTAGTTCATAAATGAATTACATAGTACCTACCGAACGCACGACACGTGTAAGTTAATTGATTAGTCCAATTAGACATACCTAAATTACCTAAGTACCTACTACCGAAATGGAGTTCCATTTTGCGCAAATGAGAGTAGGGACTAGGTACTCCTTCAATTGCAGCGGGGATCCAGGCATCTTACCTCAGCGGAGTCACGGCCCCCGTCCCATATGGAGTCAAGCCGCCCCCAAACTAAAATCCTTGTTGCGCCACTGGTGAGGTCTATCTCCAATTATCTTGGGGTATGCGCGCACGAGCAACTTTGTCGCCGCGACAGTAGGTATATTAATGTCTCTGTCTCTTTTGCACGCTCGAAGTGAGATAAAGAGAGATGTATTAAGTAAGTAGTAAGAGAGCAAGTTGCTCGTGCGCGGCTACACTTACTCTTGAGTCTCTTCCCGATGGGGTCGCAGGGCGCCTCGCCGAGCGCGCACTTGATCTGTCGCTGGATGAAGCGCTTGTCGTTGAGCGCGTCCTCGAGCGCCGTGTCCGACACGGGCGGCCGCGCCTGCGCACACGCGCATGCGCACCAACACGCCACGACGAGGAGGGACATATGCATCTGGAACAGATCGGCAGGATAACTTATGTGGGTTCAATAAAAATCAAGCGTTACGCTGGATTCATACTTCTCTGGCGTGATCTATGATGGGCTCTGATTCTAGTCGCACAACAGGAGCCGTCACGTCATAGCGCATCAGCACGGCTATCACGTGACGTCGCGCGATCTCTCTCAATTTTTATCGCACTATCCGTCTCTCTCTTATTATAACACTTAGAACAAGAGATATAGTGCGGGAAAAATCTACACGGGCCGATATCGGCAAGCTGCATGGCTACCGACGCCAAAATGTAAAGTAAGTATAAGGGCCGACGCGCGTTTGGCAGCCGAGCCGGCGCGATCAAGGTCACTCCATACTATTTAGATTATCTGTGACCTTGCGTGGCCGTCCTACAGTAGGGAATATGCAGCTATAGGTAATATTTAAGTACCATTATTTTGTGACCAAAATGTTGAACAAACATAAAATAATGCCACTGAAACGTTTTTACTTTAGTTTATACTAATTTCAAACAATAATTATGATTTGAAGTACTGTGAAACCGAACGCGTTTTAATCCAACAATTAGCGTCTGACGTCACTCCTGTAAAAAGTCAAAACTTAAAACTCTATGACATCTAGGGACGAACTACCTACGGGACAAACCTTAGAGCATTAAACCAACCGGAGTGGCAATTGACAGGCGTTCCCCTCTGCCAAATACGTATGACCAGTGGTCATACGTATTGTATGGACTGACGTCAGGGTTGGGCAGTATTTCAATTACATGTATTTGAAATACAAATACGTATTTTGTATTTGTATTTCAACTACAGGTTGGAGAAGTATTTTGTATTTGGTATTTGAAATACCGCACTCACATGTATTTAGTATTTCGTATTTCAAATACTTTAAGTTTTAAAATACATTTGCACAAAATACATGTTATTTAATTCTATAACCGTATAATGAAACGTTTTTAATATAGTTTGAGGCCACTTTGAGGCTTAGGTAGGGCACTGTGCTGTGGCAACACTTTACTGCAAGTGTCAACGTCAAACGTCAGGTGCCAATTTATGAATTTAGTTCGTTACGCGGTTTTTTATTACGTAGCATAACCCAAACTCAACGGAGTTACGTCAGTTAAGTACTGAATTCCCATGGTCACCTTCTGTCTCCATCATCAAATCAGCTGTACTGTAGGATATCTGGTACCGTACCATAATATTGAATTGTCATCCAAACTATACTTATACCCAAAATTTCAGCTCAATCGGTCACCGGGAAGTGGGTCAAATTAAACTTGCAAGATTTGATTACATACATACATACATACTAACAGGGCAAGTTAAATAAAAGCTTGAAAAAATGTGCAAAAGCTGTTGTGAAAAAAGAACAAACTGTTGTGAAATAAGTATTTTGTATTTCGTATTTGAAATACATTATTATGAATACTGTATTTTGTATTTTGTATTTCAAATACCTGCCACCAAAGTAGTTTCTAGTTTGTATTTCAAATACATTTTTAAATGTATTTTGTAATTTGTATTTCAAATACAATGAAGCCAGTATTTTGCCCAACCCTGACTGACGTTTATCTGACGTAGCTATTTTCACGTTCCGCATACATTTAACATTCCCCTCCCCCGCAAAAATCGGCAGAATTTTTATGTATAGAAAATGACACATGTGACCACTCCTGTTGGTTTAATGCTCTAAGGGACAAACAGATGTGGCGAGTGACACACATGAGTGACGTCACAGGAACGTAGGGTCATTACGCTGGTTAGCGACCACCTTCGGTTAGCGACCACCTGAAGGAGAAGGTTTTTTCTATTCAAGATAACATCAATTCTACAGACCCTATTGAGACAATTTGTTGTTCATGCATTTTGTTGTTGTTTTAGAATAAAAGTCTACATTAAAAACCGAGAAAAAATCCTTTCAGTTCACCAACTCAGCTAAGTGGTCGCCAACCGGCACATGAAATTAGGTGGTCGCTAACCGTCGAAATGACCCTACTACTTTCAAAAAAGGTCCCACTTAGCTTGATATCGTTACGCCATTTCAGGGAATAACAGAATGATGATAGGGGGGGGGGGGGGGGGGGGGAGAATCGTCAAAAAACTATGACTTAATTTATGAACGTCCCCTTGGTTACTAACTGAGTGCTTTCGCGCTTTGGAAGACACCTAGTAAGCTGCAAACGCACAGAGAGCGGTGCACGGTGGCAGGGCAGCGCGGCGCGGCGCGGTTTTCTGTGCGGACCCTTTCGTATTAGCTCGAACATTACAACCGGTACCGCCTCCGCACCGGGCCGGTAAAGGTAGATGAATCCTAGAGCTTCAATGAAGGCGGCCTTGACAAAAAAAACACAAATGTTGCGGTCTGCGGTTTAAGTTCATAGGTATAATTGTTGCGACCGCGATTTTAAGGCCGCGGTTATGGTATGGTATATAAGCGGGACGTACGGCGTGACTAGCGCGAATAGTAATATTTTGCGTAGATTAGGATTGCTTATGTACCTACAAGTGTCACCGTGTCCATAGCCACCTGACAGCCCGCTTCTCTCTCTCCCGCCGCCGCACGCGTCGCCAGTCCCTTAACAAGGCCTAAGAGTTAGGCAAGAACTGGGTCGCTTTATTGAAGCACTTCGCATAAAATCTCGTAATCTATCGATTGTTAGTCAATCGATGACGAATGGAAAAAACCCGATTTCGCTACGAACCTTGCGCGATTTAGAAAACTTGAACCACGCCACGATAACTGCAATCGACTCTCTAAGACCTAACTTAAAGGAAAATCAAGGATAAATTCACATACATAAGTTCCTAGATAGTTACCAACGAGAAGCAAAGGAAAGCCACAGAAGAACCACGAAGGAACTACTTTGAATAAATACTTAAGGGGGTTCGATCGCCATACAAAACGTCTTTTGACAGTCGCAGGGTAACGGCGAGATATTGTAAGAAACTTATTTAACAATCTTTACTAAATTGGCTTCCCATTTGCGCGAAATTCCCACTTTCCTAGAATAAACTTGTATAAACTAGAATAATTCGAGAAATTAGTTTGTCACGCGATACTTTGTGAAAACGATTATTCTCAAAATATTCTGGTTTATACAAGTTTATTCTAACAAATGGGGAATTTCGCGCAAATGGGAAGCAACGCAATTAAAGACGGTTAGGGTTGTGCCGTAAGTACCTACCAAACATTCAGGGAATTACACTTTCCAGTGTAACCGTCCGCGTGGTCGTGCCGGAGTTTTCCCTGGATTTTTCCAAGGCTAGTCTCCCACCACGCTTACCTATCGCTTCATTGGGTTCGTCCCATTAAAGGAACAGTCAGGGTTCAACAAAAAAGGGAATGTGGAAGGACATTGGGCGAACAATGCAGTCAACAACAAACCTACTGAGGAAGCTGAATGTAGAGTTGACTGGAGTGTCCAATTTTGACACAACACACAGTTGCGCCAGGTAGCCTACCGAAGCCGACTTAAGTATACCGTGTCGCGTCGTTACCTCTCCAATGATAGGTTATCACTCGCCTCGATTTAGCACTTTCACTGCACACTGCCTATTTCCGAACGATTGCTTCCTGCCGCATGTTAGTAAAAACCTACGTATATCGGTTTCCGATATTTTACGGCCCATCTGAATTAGTTTTCGATCGTAAACGCGAGCCCTGTACCTAAGCTGTAACACTGCCGATACGCGCCTCGTGGATCACACACATATGGGAAGTGGTTTAATTAAACAAAACACTAGCTTCTACTTGCGACTTCGCCCACCTAGAACTCTACCATTTTTGCGTTTTAAAATAAATTTGAATACCTACTTACTAAGTAATCATACCTAATGTAGACGGGTTATAATTAGCTAATTAGACTATTATGAACGCTAAGTAGCTAATTAAACATTTTTAACATTGATGTATACTATATTATTAAAATGAATGATTGGATATCGAAACATCAATACTTAACTCAGTTCCAGAAAGGATGATTTCTGGAACAAAGGCATGTCCTTCGTCGACGGGAGTCGGGATTTAACGTACCTGCCACGTTCACGTGGGGTACAAAAAAAACCGCGTACCTACCGTGCTTCAATTAGCTCATACTCGTAGTTAAGCCTTAGGTTTGTTGGGACCTCTATAGTCGTTTGTGCACGTGAACATTATCTATTATTTATGACTTATTATCTAATAACAAATTCTAAATCGGCTCATAGGCAAAGCGTGAAAAAGTAAAGAAAAAGACTCAGGTAAGTACCTACTAAATGACTACTTTATATTAGTAACACGAATTTATCGATATAGAACATTTCTAGCAATTGTAGAGTCACCGTGCAAAAGCGTGGGGGGGGGGGGGTGACCTAACCAAGGCATCAGTCGGCATTGTACCGACACAATCGACAATCGCACGTGCCCAGAATCGTAATCGAGCGGAGTAACATGCTTTTTAAAATTCGTCAGGAATAAGCGACAATTACCGATTTTTGACGGTCTAAATCTAAGAAACGGAAAGGTTTTTATAGATTCCGATTACTTATTTGCATAGCTCAACTCCTTTTATTGTGCGTACCGGCCTCTGATTTAAGAATAACTGAATATGTTGACCGAATATACCCGATTACCGACAGTAGTTTTCGGAAAAGAGCGCCGAGCCATAAGTTTGACCGCCTAATTCTCCATGATGTTACATGAGAACCTAGTTGTTTTTTTTTCTTTTCACTATTGTAATATGTCCGTATTGTGCGTAGCGGCCTCGAATTTTCCTTTTTTTTCACGTATGTATATGTAAATTGATCTCAATTACACCATATTTTTCAACAATATCGTACTGAAAACACAAGGATTTTCTCATTATTGTTGAATTATTAGTAAATTGAATCTTAAATAATATTAAAGTTCATACTTTTACCAACACAATGCAGTAAAAAAAATACAACATTTTCCAATATTTATATTTTTAAATAATCATTCAAACATAGTATAAATTTACCGTCGCGCGCGATCTCTTGCCAGTACCGGCTTAGCCGTTGTCCGGGTCGGACCTGTACGTCGTGTAATTGTGGCTATTCACGAAGGCTAACCGTCAACTAAAATATTATTTTGATCTCTGACTAGGCATAGTTGTTATCAACGTCGGGGTCAAACTATACTAGTGAGTCATTCGTGAGGCTAATCGAGACAACTTACGAATTGCATAGCTGCCATGTCAATTATTTTACGAGTGATCGTGATACTTGGTGATTTTTTTATAAGCTTTTATTTAGTTCACCTATCCGTTGTCTGCAATCAAATCTTGCAAGTTAAATTTGATCCACTTCCTGGTTTCCGATTGAGCTGAAATTTTGCATGCATGTATAAATTGGATGACAATGCAATATGATTATGACATAAAGCTGATCTGATGATGGAGCTGGAAGGTGGCCATAGGAACTACGTAATTAAACGACGCAACCCCATCGAGTTTGGGCTCCATTAATTCGTCTTGATGAGTACTTGGTAACCAGGGTCTGATGATGGAGCTGGAAGGTGGTCATAGGAATTCCGTAATTAAACGACGCAACCCCATCGACTTTGGGCTCGTTTAATTCGTCTAGACGAGTACTTGGTAACCAGGGTCTGATGATGGAGCTGGAAGGTGGTCATAGGAATTCCGTAATTAATAAATAAATAAATATTAGGGGACAATCTTACACAAATCGACCTAGTCCCAAACTAAGCAAAGCTTGTACTATGGGTACTAGACGACGATAAACATACTTATATAGATAAATACATACTTAAATACATAGAAACATCCATGACTCAGGAACAAATATTCGTGCTCATCACACAAATAAATGCCCTTACCGGGATTCGAACCTGGGACCTCTTGCTTCGTAGGCAGGGTCACTACCAACTAGGCTAAAGCGGTCGTCGGTCGGAATTAAACGACGCAACCCCATCGAGTTTGGGCTCGTTTAATTTGTCTTGACGAGTACTTTGGTACTATATGGTAAACAGGGTCTGATGATGGAGCTGGAATGTATCCATAGGAACTCCGTAATTAAAAGACGCAACCCCATCGAGTTTGGGCTCCATTAATTCGTCTTGACGAGTACTTGGTAACCAGGGTCTGATGATGGAGCTGGAAGGTGGTCATAGGAATTCCGTAATTAAACGACGCAACCCCATCGAGTTTGGGCTCGTTTAATTCGCCTTGACGAGTACTTTGGTACTATATGGTAACCAGGGTCTGATTATGGAGCTGGAAGGTAGCCATAAGAACTCCGTAATTAAAAGACGCAACCCTATTTCATCAGTCCACTTTGTGGGGGGTCCGCTGCGCCATCCGGTACGTGGTCTCCGCTCGAGAACCTTTCCGCCCCAACGGCCATCATGTTTTTCAGTTGTCTGTACAAGAACCTACAAACCACTGACATAATATGCAGGGTTGTAGAAAATACCTAACAATATGAAAAAAAAACTTTTTAACCGACTTCAAAAAAGGAGGAGGTTATATGTTTCACAGTATTTTTTTTATGTACATACGTTCGCCGATTTCTCCGTCAGTTGTGGCCCGATTAAAAAAATATATTCAAAAATGTATACTTCTGAGATATCCCAGGGAAATCGAGGGCAACCCTCAAATATTACGTACTTATTACGTGTTTCATGAATTCTCTAAAGCTATTCAGGTATTTGCGTCTGGTAGTCATCAGTTCATGTTGGTGGGCTGATGATGGAAGGTACAACTCCTCAACCTTTAGGAGTTAAAGGATTTTTTTAAATCTTATAGACCAAATTAATTTTTGTTTTTAAGCAGTAACGCTGCTAACGAAAATTATAAATTTTAAATGAAAGGAAAAATTGAAAAATTTAATGCTCCGAGCCGGATTCGAACCGGCGACCACAGGCATTCATGGCCCGTCGCTACTACCAACTGAGCTATCGGAACAATTCGGTTCGGGCACCAAATCCTTCAATCAGTTCCTTCATACAACGCCTTAGGGAGGCGTGTAGCGACATCTACCAGAAGACTTAGGCTTCTTAACGGCACCAACGTCTCAAATCATATTGAGAAATCGTCAGTAACGACGCGCTACCCCATACTAAATTAATTTTTGTTTTTAAGCAGTAACGCTGCTAACGAAAATTATAAATTTTAAATGAAAGGAAAAATTGAAAAATTTAATGCTCCGAGCCGGATTCGAACCGGCGACCACAGGCATTCATGGCCCGTCGCTACTACCAACTGAGCTATCGGAACAATTCGGTTCGGGCACCAAATCCTTCAATCAGTTCCTTCATACAACGCCTTAGGGAGGCGTGTAGCGACATCTACCAGAAGACTTAGGCTTCTTAACGGCACCAACGTCTCAAATCATATTGAGAAATCGTCAGTAACGACGCGCTACCCCATACTAAATTAATTTTTGTTTTTAAGCAGTAACGCTGCTAACGAAAATTATAAATTTTAAATGAAAGGAAAAATTGAAAAATTTAATGCTCCGAGCCGACCTCCGAGGTCTTATAGACCGTTCATCATATTCTTTCAAGTTATTCAGGTGAGCACACGTCAGGATTTGATGATGGGATCCCAGGGAAATTGAGGATAACCCTCATATTTTATAGGCACGCGTGTAGTTGACATCGGTATTTTCTATTATGACTCGTGTATTTATCCTCGGAAATCGTAATTTTGGTGAAGTTGAACTGATGATGAAGACACCAGGCTAATGGAGAATTCCATTCTCCTCCTCCTGGAGCAGTCCTAAAGGATGTAAAAGGATGTATAAAGGATGAATAATCAGTTGAGTGATCCAACTAGAGAGTGCAAAAACCGGTCAAATTTCAAAACGGGTTACTAACCGGTTTTTACTTAAAGCTTAAAACATTGTATTGGAGGATAATTTTACTGTAAGAATGTTAATTCTGGTTTATTAGTAGACGATGTGTAGTTGAATAACTAACTTTTTTTTTACTTTTTATACATCATTATCATTGTCCTTTTACAGACAAGGACAATGATTCGCTTACCGTTTCGCTGATTTATTGCTTGAGAGATGGACATATCTTAAGGAAATTCGCTTCAGCAAGCGAAAGTGTTGACAACGACGATTGATAACGTGAAAGTTCGGAGGCTGGTCCGAAATTGTTGACGTTAATATCATCTACGATAAGATGATTAATTCAAAGTCTATGTCATGGTAGTGCTGTACATGACTCGTAAGGCCGATACGAGAGCAACAGCTACGACCGCATATTTGACAAGTAAATGAGGTATGCCAGGTTCTCATGGGAACAACAATGGCAAACAACAAAACAATGATCCTGGTCCTCAGATTCCTGTTCCCATTTTGTTGGATCGATCTTAAAGGTCATTCATTCAATCATTCAAACAATCATTGGTCGACCCTACTGGTTGTTTAAGATTTAGCTAAGGAGCAGCCAGTCTTACGTAACGTCTTCGCTTCAACATAGCAATAATGCTGGGTGTTTGTGTCGCGTTTGCGCGAAGCACCCTCTCATTCAAAACACGACCTTTCCATAAGATGTCTAGAACACGCCGAAGACATCGTATGAGGAAGTTGTTCAATTTCCGTTCCTGTTTTGTATACGATGTCCAAGTTTCAGCACCGTCCAATATGTATGTCCGGTACACGATCATCTTCGTATTTACAGTCAGGTGTTATCCCATAGCCTTGTAGCTTGTAGCTTCCCGAACATCGTGGATGCTTTGCGGAACTTGATCTCTACGTCAAGTGAGAGATTGTTTGACACTGGTGGGCCCATGGTAGCAGAAATTGTGTACAACTGCCAGAGGCATATTATCCAGCAGTATTGTTAGACAGATATTCTGGATTTATATCGATACTAGCTTCCGCCCGCGACTTCGTCTAAGTGGACCCGGGATAAACACTATCCTATATTTTAATCTAGGTTACAAACTATCTTCGTGTAAAATTTCATCCAAATCGGTTGAGCCGTTTAAGCGTAATTGAGTAACAAATATCCAAACATCTAAACATCCAAACATCCAAATTTTCGCATTTATAATATTATAGTAGGATACTCCTTACATTTATCTCTCATTCTTCATACATGCTCGTCGATTGAATACTCTTGTGACCTGACCTTTCTTTAGGATTCCTCCGATTAGGTCGGAATAAGTTCGTCGAGGTCGTCCCCTTCCAACTTTCTATCCACTTTTCCCTATTACACGTCCTTTGTTAATTCATATTCATCCTTTCTAAATGCTCAAACCAACGTAACATGCTCTTATAAATTTATGTAACAACATCTTCAGATTTTTCAGTCACTCCGCACCTGTCTTATTTTATCGCTATCATACTAACTTTAATTAAACTTACTAGAAATTAATATGTGACAATTTACTAGTTTATTTTTGCTAAATAACGATCTCGGCTCACAACTTCAAGCATTTTATAAATGTAACTCATTTCGGTTAGTAACCGGTAGTGATGCGCGACTCCGAATGATTTGCCTATTCGAATAATTAGCGATTACTAATATCAATATTCGAATTGGAAATTAGTTGTACACTAATGCTAATAATCGAATGATGACAACTAATTAGTTGCAACTAATCGAGTACCGAACGATAACCACCGTAAGCGTGACTCTCCTTTCATACTATATCAATGATGGGCGAGCTCAAGTTATGGTGGTTATCTGTTCGATTCATTAGTTAGTTGACTTAGTTGTGACAGTGACATTAGCTACTAATGTCAACGTCTAGTTCGATTCGGGCACATTAGATTAGCGACTAATGTTAAAGTCAAGGTCGACTCATGCGGGCGACCGGGCGTCGAATAGAAGTATTACTAATAATCGAATGATTTTCAAATTAGTCGAATTAGTTGAAAGATTATAATAATCGACTAATCGAATTAGTATCATTCAAAGTCGCGCATCATTAGTAACCGGTTTATAGTTTCCAAAACCGGTTATTAACCGAACTCAAAAAGTTCCGGTTAACCTGTTTGCATTCCCTAGAGCAACCTATAGAAGAGACAGCCGGATAGCCGGACATACGAAAGTATTATTGCCCTATAGTTAAATATCGATACGCTCACAAAATTTCACGAGAATCTGTTTAGAGTTGCACCTCATGCAACCTATAGAGGGGACAGCCGGATAGCCGGACATACGAAAGCATTTTTGCCCTTTAGTTAAATATCGAACTCGTTCATAAAATTTCACGAGACTTGATTCAGAGATGCAACCTGTAGAGGGGACCGCCGGATAGCCGGACAGCTGGACATACGAAAGCATTTTTGCCTTATAGTTGCATATCGAACCCGCTCACAAAATTTCAAGAGAATCTGTTGAGAGGTGCGACCCCGGACGCGACAGCCGAACAACTTAAAAAAAAGCATTTTATATTAAAATAAGACGTAACTACTTTAATATTATACTTTGTCAGAGTATTTTAATATATATAGAAAATATGTGCACAAAAAGCAATTACTTGCATTGTTCAAGTTAGGGCACCACGTTAGCGAAGTAATACTTACCATCTTTTAGTGCAAGTATTAATATCGGTCGCGCGTTCGCTCCAACGGTGCGCTATACAGCTACAGTAAGCTTGTGTGCGTGCTAGTAGTATTTACACACACACTACGCACTACGCGTCTCAAAATACCGAATCCTGAGCGAGCGCTTTTTTCAATAGCCCTCTTAACTAATACCCAATGCCCAATATAGTCTACATAGTCATTGGTTTTTCTGCGGACAAAGAAAAGGAATAATATTTGTACACATTGACTGATTCACAAGCACAGACGAGCCAAACCGGTTGTAAACCGAAGATTTAAGGGTCAAGCTTGTCGTAATCTGTAGTTGGACCACAACAAATGCGTAGAAAATGAGGTATTGTAATGAAAATAAAGTATATGTATTACACCTACCTAATTGTATATAACCGGGTTACGAGGAGGGACCGATTGTTTATTTTCTCTGAAAGATTTGCATTTGAAAGAGGGAACGGCAGGGGCACGTTTCTTGGAAATTGGCGTAACCTTATGGCTGGCGCAGTCGTTAGTGGCTATATGGTGGCTGCACCTAAGTGTGCCTCTTAGCTCATGGCAGTCATGGCCTTAGTCGGGACCGGATTCGCGACTAATCTATAAAAGCTATTTGTGGTAAACCCGAAGGAAATTGAACGCAGTACATTTTCTTCACGGTTTTACCTTCATCCGTGCGTTTACCTTCGAATGACTTAAACCGGCCACCCGCCAGCCTTGAGTTTAAAACTGCATCCTTTTTGTCATGCATAAAATTATGGCCATGTAACACATAAATCTCGAGTGCTACACGAGGATGCCGCGAAAAACTGATTCCATTGTCAGTGATGACGACTATTGTATTTCGTATATCGTTGTCGTCCTTCGCCTACTAACTATATAATATTTATTTTGTTTTATTATATCTAAACCTAAGAACGTGTCAGTGTTCCGGTCATTAATTTTGATAATAACCCCGAGATCTATTCCGTCTGCAGATTTAAGCATTATTGCGTCACCTACGCGTTTTACTCTACCGCGAAATACGCGAGCGCCGCTAATGGGCAATTGGGCAAGTAAGTTTTTATTTTAAGTACGGTAAGTACCTAACTTAAGTAAAATGTTAAATGGTAGATTTCTTTATCTTTCATCATCGTCATAATCATCTATCTATACAATACGTGTTACTAAGTTATTATGTACCTAATTGTATTGTGCTCTGAAATAAATATTGGGTTTTACAATACTTCTACGTCCTACTGCTGGGCACAGGCCATCCCATGTCGAGTTTTACCTTATAATGATTGGATTTCATTTTGCCTTTCTGGCACGGCGGTTCTGGGTGAGACCAATAATTTTACTTGATGGTATTCGACTCGTTTCCAAATTCACGTTAAATAATGATAAATTAATAAATGGTATGGTATACTGTTATTTTTATATTCATTCTGTGAAATACTGTGAAAGATCAAACAAGCATCAGGAACAATCTCAACTTAAATCTGCTCTACAGGACAGTCAACCCGGATTTGTGATAATAGTGAGGGCCACCCAGGGATACTGTGTTAAATAAAAGTCCGTCAATCCCAGTTAATCTGTGCTTACCTACTTTAAGTTAGTAAGCACCCAAGCTAAGCTTCTAATACCCCTTTATTATCGGTTGTGCGGGATTACGTGAGCGAATTTATCGCGTTCGCGCGCCGGTCTATCGGCGTTACGTTAACTCGGAAACAATCCCAAATAACACTTAAACTGCAACCGACGTTAACTGATCCGGGTCAATACGCTAAAGTGGAACGACGCGAGATATGTTCCCTGTACTTAACATGGTTTAGAAAACAATTGAACAACAGATTCACGTACCTTTGTCTTATCTCGCCTTAGTTAAACAAGCCTTACTTAGTTAATATATAGTGATTACAACATAGAAAAACTAATTACTTATGTCGATCCTTACATTTTCGCTGCGTGTCGTGTCGTGGGAGATCGGCTAAATGCACTGAGATTTTCCCCCACATTGAGGTCAACGAGTAAAGTAATAGATGCAAAAAAAAAATAACACACTGCGAGCAGAATATTTTCGATGCAATACTCCGAAGACTCAATTCAAGTTTTACAATTTTACTAATATTTAAATGTCAGCAAAGTAAAATGCATAATAAGATCTAAAACTTACCTTAAGAAAGCCACTCAATCTTAAACGCACGTTGCTTGTGTACACAAACAGTGATGCTGAGGCTCTTAACCGATGTCCTTCAACTACCAAGATTTTCCTCGAAAGCTCCAAACAGGTCGGGAAATCGCGGAGAAAATGCAATATGCAACTCACCTGCATTTTACTAGCTGAAACCACTTTTACTTTTAACGTTGTGACCCGGATCTGGTCGGCGGCCGGCGGAGTGTCGGCGAGCGCGGCGGCTGGGGGAATGGTGCTCGAGCGGTGCTGTAACCGCTTACTTAACAGATCCCCTCTCTGCACTACGCGCTCAACTACGGCTGCTACGCGCTCAATGAAACTACGACGGCGTTTAAGGGTTTATTTATTTACTAAAATACATACAAAACGACGTCATTTATTGTAACAAATTCAGAGGCTTTTTTGCAAAATATTTATAGAACTGTGTGACCTAATACTCCATTTATTCATAAACCATAATTTACACAAGTACTACGTGTGAGTATACATTATTACGGCATACGTCCAGCAGTGGACGTCTTTCGGCTGATATACTGATGATACATTATTATACCTTACTACCTATCTACTTATATACATTTTAAGCAAGCATATAGGTACGGTATATGGGACGTTATTTGCAGATGATATTGATATGTCAATATAATTTCCCTGCTCTCAACCCGAGGAAGGTGCCACAATATTAACCCAAACACTACATCTTGAACTTAACCTATAACAAAAGTCATACAATTCAAACCTCATCAAAAACCAGACTTACCAATCAGCGTTACTTATATAATATTAAATTAAAATAAATAAAATCAACAACTTCATCAGGGATTAATATACATAGGTACTAGTACCTACCAATTGGAAGCAGCATATACAAAACCTGACGAAAAGGATATCGTCTTTCATTTTTGCCCTAATTCACCCAAAAACGCTTAACGCTTAACGGACTTAAGACAGCTCTTGCAGCGTACTATGCATACGCTCACTGCCTGAATATCATATGGAATCATTTTATGGGGTAAAAGTTCCGACCGACATAGATAAAATATTTTATCTCCAAAAAAAGGAGCATTATATAGTAAGAATATTTATTTTACGAAATGGAATCCTCTAAGCCATTTTTTGTCCAGGATAACTCACACTTACCTCTATATATATTCTAGAGACCAGCAAATTTGTGAGAAAACCAAGTGAACTATGCTCACCTGAAACACTACCCAAAAGAAACGACAGACATTTAACAAACCGAAACTTCCCTTTTCTAAACTAAAAACTGGTCACATCTAGCCCACACTATTTGTCAATAAATATATATATACTTAATCACCTCCCAAATAACACAAAAAACGAGAATAAACTAAGCCTGTTTAGCAAGAAACTAAAATAATTTCTGTTAAATTAAAAACTAAGTCGCCCTCTGTGAAACCATTCAATTACGTTATGTATATATTATTATGCTTGCTTAAAATAATTGTGCATTCTTACGATATACACTCGTATACATTCTCAAATGTTGTGTTAAGGAAAAAAGCTCGAAGTTCCTGTCATTAAAAGTACACATTAAAAGTATCAATGTTTGTTCACGTGTTACTTAATTGAATGTAAACGAGTTAAATAAACAATCGTTTTTAAATACTATTTATCTGTTGTATTACACGATAGTATCATCAATTGTATAAAACCAATATTTAAACTATTTAGGTAGGTTGGAAGTTGCACCACCTCCGTAGGAATTACCCATCGCTACCCTACACGTGACCCCTGGGTGGTGCTAAAAGGAAAGTGCAACAACCTGGCAACCGTACTGTCTTTTCCAAGATCTCACGGTTCTAAATACTGATTTGCCATACGATAAATAAAATTAATAAACTTAGGTACAGTACGTAGTTATTGCATTGGTCCGGATCCATTAAGTAACTATCATTGATATGATCCTCCTCCCCTGAGGAAGGCCCTTATATTTGTAAACTTTGATGGAACGCTGCGGACGTTTGGCATTTTATAACTAAACCACACTAAACTTTTCTTAATTAGGTAATTAGGATTTGAATGAATATACTTAGTAACAGAATATTTTTGCAGCACCTCAAAATATAGATGATGATACGAACAGTAAGATTGTTTAAATTTTACAAATTAGGTTATGTGCCCAAATTCTCATTTCGAGCTGGTTGTTTCGCGGACTACGAACGAATCAGATGAGTCAATCAACTATTGTCGTTATTCTGTACCTGTCCCGTTAGTCTGGAGACAATATGACACATTATCTTAGAAAAAATTACAACACTTACTTCTAACATGAAAATCCCACATAAACCAGGTAGATTTAAATCCATTCAATTACAATTTTAAATATTGAATTAGTGCCCCAGGAGCAACGTAACCATAGCAACTAGTGTCAGAAATAAGTTGATTCACCCCTGGGCATTTTTAATAAATCGTGTACCCTTAGCGTCAGCTGTTAAATAAAAATTAACTCCGTGTCAGTTTTGTGACGACAATTAAGTGTTTAGTTTGTATAAAAAATAACTTTTTCTTCTAAATGTATAAATTATTTGCATAATGACGTTATTTAAATGTAAAATAATTTTCACATAATATGAGTGCTTAATTGTGGTCACAAAACTGACACTGAGTTAATTTTTATTTAACAACTCACGCTAATTGGGTACACGATTTATTGAAAATTTAATAATAGTAGCCGTGGCGGTCGTTACGCAATTACCCCGTAACGGTGGTCAGCGGCGGGTCCAAGATTTCGGTTTGGGGGGTTTGCCCCCGCTGAGGTTAGATTTTGGTAATAAATAAAATAAAAAAATAAAATAAAATTGTTCTTTATTTAGGTATCAACCCATTAAATTTACAATGACAAATTAAAATTAAAAGTTAAATTAAAAAAATTAAAATTACAGGCAACAGTTTTATAGACGAGGCGTAGACACCTTACTCGTAAGGTAGCATGCCGTGTACACTACCTTGACAATACTGTTGGTCGATTCGCTCACTCTCCCGACAAAGGACCAGTGTCTTTTACGTATAATTGCGTAAAAGTCATCCACTCTGTTCACGGCGAACATCCCAGACGCACTACACCGCCACGGCAGCCGTAGCATCGCACGAAACGCGTTGTTGTACTGTACTCTGAGTCTGTTGAACGACCGTTTCGTGTAATGATACCACAGATGACTAGTGTAGAACGCCTGGCAATAGGCCCCGAACAGAGTAATTTTGACTTGGTCAGAGCAGTGAGCGAACCGACGTGCCAACATATTGCTTCGCATAGCAATGGCCCGTCTTTGTCTCTCGAGATCGTCGTCGTCTTTTAGTTTGTCTGTCAGTATATGTCCTAGATACCTAAAACTAGTTACATTTTTTAGCTCTGTCCCGTTCAGTCTGACGGGCGGCACAACTTCAGGTCCCCTGCCGTATTTAAATACCATTATCTCTGACTTTTTCACATTGTACTTAAGTCCGTGTAGTGCGGCATAACGCTCGCATATGGATATCAGCATTCTCAGTCCCATGATAGAGGGGCTCAGCAGAACCATGTCGTCAGCGTAGCTAAGGTTATTGGCGCATACGCCTGCTACGTGACACCCGACTGCGGCCCTGCTGAGCTCCTCTATCAGTTCATTCATGTAAAGATTAAACAGTAATGGCGATGTCAGCCCACCCTGTCTAACCCCACAATTCAATTTATATGGGTCCGAATTGCTACTTCCCCATTTAACGCTATTCGTTTGGTTTCCGTACCAGAATCCCAACAGACCGGCTACTCTTCGCGGCACACCGGCTTTTGATAACTTTTCCCACAGTAAACTATAGTCAATGGTATCAAAAGCTCGGCTAAGATCTAGGAAGCAAGCGTAAACCGACGTCTTTTTTTTAAGATACCGACCTACGGTGTTTTTGAGACAAAAAATAGCCATATCTGACGACAAACCCGGACGGAACCCAAACTGTGCATCATTTAAATGTATATGCTCGGTTAGTATCGGGTTAATCAGCCTTTCAAGCACCTTAGAAAACACTGTGGCTAACGAAATAGGCCTGTAGTTAGACGGGTCACTGAGATCGCCCGTCCTGTTTTTTACAATCGGCACCACATTTGTTGTCATAAACTCGTCAGGCAAGAATCCGTGCGCTAAACATAAGTTAAAAAACTGTGTCATTTTTATATGTAACAATGGGCCTCCGTACAAAATGTGTTCAATGCTTAAACCGTCGTGACCCGGCGACTTCCCTCGTTTCATCTTTCTAACACATTGCCATATCATATCTTGCGTAATAAGCAACTCGGGACCGGTCGTCGGGTCACCACGGTCCCGCACGCTGTCCGGCGGGTGAGATGATTGTGAGTTTTGAGGCGAGCTATCTACTTTAAATTGCCTACTGAACATATTAACTATATCTTTTTCATTATGTAATCCATTTACTGACATCGGTCTACTTTGTTTATAACTTAATTTATTAGTTTCTTTCCAAAACTGAGGAAAGTTCCCTGCAGATCTATGCGTTGCTATAATATCCATTTTAATATTTTCTTGGTTTCGTTGACACCAACTTAACTTATTCTTAAATAACTTTCGCTTACTAGTCATTTCATCATACACGGGACCCGATGTTGGCGAACCATGCAACAACCATGCTTTATGCGCTTCGCGTGCGTTATTGTACAATGGTAGCACATGATAATTCCAACCGGTAACTTTGTTATTGTGCATTTTACTTGCAGACGTCAGTTTCGCAGCTGTTTGGATGGATTTGATTATGTCGTTATAAAACTTACTAATTAGTGACAAATGCGTTAAGTTGCTGCATGTTTCGCCACAGTCTTCGATACATACATTTATAGCGCTCTAATAATCAGAACATAATAAGTGATACCGTTTTATTTGCTCGTTATACCTGTTACCCCATAAGACTTTATTTATAACAGTGGGACAAGGAATACTTTTTATTTCTATGAGGTTCATATCACACTCAATTTGTAGGGGGTAGTGATCTGACCAGTATGCATCGTACAGTACACGGGCACCAGTGCATAGTTTGCATGCAGACTCCGTAGCAACGCAATGATCAAGCCAGCTTTTGGATCCTTGCACGTCACTTTTGAAAGTAAATGTGTCACGTAACTCACCCAGTAGTTCAATGTCCGCACATACCCATTTTTGGTCTTTACAATATGTCATCAGTTCCTTTCCGAATGAAGCACGTATGTCGGCATTAAAGTCACCCAGTGCCAGCATACACTCACTATCGCTGTCTTCTGTTATTGTTTAATAACTCTGATGATTTGGGGGGGCTTGAGCTCCCTAATAGCCTTAGATCCTAGAGACGGTGTTGTCAGCCGAACCGGCGGACGATCTTGGCCCACTCGGCGGGGTAGTTGCGCTGGACGAAGGCGAGGGTGCGCCGGATCTGCCACGTCTCCTGCGCAGAACACTGCGGACATGCCCCGCGGAGCACCAGCGGCGCCAGCGCTGAAACAACCACAGAGTATAAATAAATAAATATTAGGCCGACAATATTACACAAAAGGTTACTGGAGCCGAGCGGTACACTGAGTTAAAAACTTATGTACCTTGTGTATTATGTATGTATGTATTATGTACCGTCAATGCGGGTTACATTGGCCCTGGGCGGTAACGTTGGCTCTCCTAGTAGGTAGGTACATTATCAGTAAACAATATAGCTTTTCGGTAAAGGAAAACATTGCGAGGTACCTAACCGGTCTAATCTCAAAAAAGACGAGTTTCCCAGAGGTTGGAAGGTCAGACGGAGTCACTATCGTAAACTACAGCTTCCGCCTAACCTTGGGATTAGATTTTAAAGTGGACCGCAGGCTCCTTTAGGATACAGCCAGGATAACGCTACGAGGATGATCACAATAAAATGAAAATCAATTTTCCTAGACATATTTTCATTTTTATTTTATTTCCGAGACCTAGCTGGATCGATTTCTCGCCCCCGTATTTACGGGGAAGGATTTCCTTAGGTATATTCCAAATTTCATCGATATCGTTAGAGCCGTTTCCGAGAACGTGATTGCAAAGTATACATAGGTATAATAAACATACAAATTACATTCACGCCTTTATCCCTAAAAGGGTTATGCATAGCACATGAAACTTGTGTTCCAGTACCACTATAAGCATAAAAAGGGTATAAAATTTATTTTATTTATTTATTGATAATGAGGAAACAAACAGCTAAAAATAGCACACATAAATATTTAAAGTTATACAATACAAAAGCCAAAACAGTTTCCGCTTATAAGTAAATATTATTATGATTGCTCAGACAAGACTATCTTATATTATAATGCCTATATTAAAAAGTTAAATATACTATAGTACCTACAGTATATTGGATCAAAGAAGATATTATATATAGAACTAGTGTTCTTTTTTTATAAACTATCTAGCATGCAAACATTTTAATTAACATAATTTACTTTAAAAACAAAGTTTTAACCGACTTCAATTTAGTACTCCGCCAAGCCACGAGCACTGCATTTCCTATTTTTTACAATTTACCACATGAACTGATTTCCGATAGCAAATGCGTTGATTACTATAGAAAAAAACCGAATCGCTGTATGTGGGCCGATAATATTTGAGGACTTCCATCGATTCCCCAAGATCATCACCAATGGCACTTCATTAGTTCCTATTTCAACGGAATCTTATCAGAACCTATGACGTACTTTTGCACTTTTAAGTACATAATTGAGGAATTCGATAAGTCATCTGTGGTCTTCATCATCAATTCCTCGCCACCAAATTTATGATTCCGGATGTAAATACACGAGTTATAACAGAAAATACCAAAATCACTACACGCGTGCCTTATAAAATTGAGGAGTCCCCTCAATTCCTCATGGATCCCATCATCTAACTGAATTTTGAAAAAAATGGGACCCACCTGGAAGTATATACATACGAACAAAAAAAAAAATTTCCGAATCGGTTCATCAATGACGGAGTTCTGAGGTAACAAACATTGAAAAAAAAAAAAAAAAAAAAAAAACAAGCGAATTGAGAACCTCCTCCTTTTTTTTGAAGTCGGTTAAAAAAATAAGTTTAATGAAATAATTTTGTATTAAATGAAATTTTTGAATTTTATTATTTTTACTTGCTGTTAATTGCAGAAACAAATTTTTGTACCGATGAAACGTGAAAGGGGTCAATATGAGAATATTTATCGTTGAAATTTTTACACGCTCTTACAATTAACCTATTTTTTGCATAGGCTGTTCGACACAAAGGGATTCCAAATAAGGTAGAGGAACGGGTGCGATGGTCTGGGCAACGCAAGGATATGCTCGACAGAAGAGTAGGCGAGTCCAGTAACCCGTTTAGGATTTTATATATCAGAATCTGATCTCTAATTTCACGCCTAAGCTGAAGAGAAATAATCTTACTCGAGTCAAATTTTTTTTTGAATTTATACTTCATCCGCTTGATAAATTAATTTTGTATCCTTTCTATTGCGTTGATATGGACAGAAAAATGAGGACTCCATGCTGTGGAGGCATATTCTAAGTGTGATCTCACATAAGCATTGTATAAAAGAATCATTGTTTGTGGGTCTTTAAAATCTCTGCTTTGCCGAAAAATAAATCCGAGCATACTATAAGCTTTGCGTTCAATTTTGTCTACGTGGGCGGTTAATTGCAACTCATTATCAATATTTACGCCAAGATCTTTTATCTCAGTGACGCTTTTGAGATATTTGTCATTTATACAGTAATTGTAAGCGATGGGGTTAGGTTTACGAGAGAATGTAATAGAAAAACATTTATCAGTGTTAAGGCAGAGTTCATTATTTTGGCAGTAGGTATTTAGTCTGTTGAGGTCATGTTGTAGATTGAGGCAGTTATTCTGTGATTTGATAACGCTGAATATTTTCATATCGTCTGCATATAACAAGACTTCAGAATGCTGAAAACATTCAATAACGTCGTTAATAAACACGTTAAATAACAACGGACCAAGGTGGGAGCCCTGAGGGACCCCAGACGAGATAGGTACAAAGCTTGATAAATGACCTTTGACCGCCACTGCTTGGGTTCTGTTGCGAAGATAAGATGTAAGCCATCTCAAAAGGTTGCCATGCACTCCGAATGTTTCTAATTTTCTTATAAGTATGGAATGGGAAATTTTGTCAAACGCTTTAGAAAAATCTGTATAAATGGCGTCCACCTGGAAGCCTTTATCAATTGCAACAAGAGAATAGTTAAGCAACTCACAGAGGTTGGATTCAGTGGATCTTCTGTTAATAAATCCATGTTGTTGAGTTATAAGCATTGGTCTTATTGCATAAAATAACGTATCGTATATAATTTTTTCAAACAGTTTAGGTACCACGGATAGTTTTGAGATACCGCGGTAATTCTTTATATTCCGCTTATCCCCACTTTTAAAAATGGGAACAACTATCGATCGTTTCCAAGTTTCTGGAATTGTACCGGTTTCCAAAGAAAGCTTGAATAAATAACTAATTGGCGGGGCTAGCGTTGTACGACATCTTTGAAGGAAAACAGGATGTATTCCATCTGGTCCACTTCCTTTAGATACTTGTAACGATTTTAAGTAATTTTCGACTAAATTCGAGGTAATTTTAACATGGCTAATAACATTGTTGAGTAAATTTTTATTAACATTAACATTATTCACTTTATCTATATTTTTATCCTTAACAAAGACCAACTGGAAAAAAGTATTGAATAAGTCCGAAATTTCCGAAAATATCGACAAAATGTGCTATCGGAGTGACAGGTTGCTAGCCCATCGCCCACAACACACTTCAACTCTGTTCCCTTAGTCGATTCACAAATACAAATAATGCTCGTATAATAAGATTCTTTTCAACACAATTGCTCGTAACGTACCTCTTATTGTGTCGCTTTTAGGCTCATAATCCTGGATATTAAACACGCGTGTTTCATAACATTACAACACTTGTGTGTTATGGTTATATCCCGATTAAGTCACGTTGGCACCTTGCAGCAAATGCATGACCACGGTGCATTCTTAAATTAACCGGGTTTTACAGAATGTACAGGTTTTTTTTTAATTCTCGGTAAATGGATTCTTACTCGACTAAACAAATTAAATCCTTTTTGTTAATTAATTGACTACATCTTTTTGTATATGATATAGAAAAGTTTAATTTAGTAAAACTATTCACTTTTGATAACATTTTACATGAATTTAATACAGATAACATTTTAAAACGAAAACATTATTTTATTTTGTATACTTATTGGCTGTTTAGAGATTTCTGTGCCCGCACTGCGCAAACTTCACGAAAGAAAAACTGTTGCGCGCCATTATAGGTTATTTCACAAATATTTGTAAAAAAAAAACATGCGTGTTTGGTTAATATCAAAAATGTTGACTCGTGGTGACTCGAAAAGTGATAAAATAGATTGGACGCTACTGGAAATTCTTGGCGATGTGCAGTTGTGAGTAAAAACCTGTTGTCATCTTAATGATTTACTTAATGTAAAGAAAATAATTTGGCAGACCTATAACATTTTCATCTTATGAAAATGATTTTTTCCTCGCAAAATGTGTTGAAAACGTCGTATGATACGCGTGAGCTTTGATAATTACATCCTCGGCTTCCTTATCACAAACAATTTCGCCTCTGATGTAATTATCAACATACCTCACTTGTATCACAATGTACTAATGTGTACTATTGATCCTGTCCTGTGTGACGCTTCAATTAAATATTATTGCCCTAAACGACTCCGTTTCTTTACTTTAGGTACCTATATTATAACAAAAACATGTAAAGTAATCGCATTTCTCGAAATTGGATTTCTACAAACTGTCCGTCGAGTAATAACATCACAAACTAAACTTATTTAGAACCTATAAGGAAAATGTCTTCACAATACCTTGTCATGTTATGTAACTTTCTGCACAAAAATATCGTCCACATTCCATCTCGGTTTGTGAATGGGTGTAAATTGACCAACATAATTGGAATTCACGTAAACTAGTATGTTCATAAGTAATAAAGCTTTATATCTTATTTTGTACTCAAGAGTCCACAAGTGCAGTTTGCGGTCAAAGCGAAGATGCAATTATGTTAACAGGTTTTTTTTTTAATGCGAACTATGAGTTAGTTTGGGTTGAGCTCCGAAGGAGTCTCATGTTCTGCGGGAACTAGAGGCAACTTCATGGCCACAAGTTGGTACTTTTTGGATACGTGGGGCACTGCTCAGCTCTCCTGATGGCGGGAACAGCGGTGTGCACCGCACGCCTGCCTGACGCTTATCCACCGTGTCGGTCACGCAGAATCTGCCCGGCACCGGCGCGGCGTGAATCATAATTCACGTCGGGCATGCGCCCATCCCATCCCACAATTCCCAAGTATGCAAGTCAGTACACAGTCACATCGCTGGTATTCTGCCAGGACCTTAAATTACAAAATTAAAACCAAACGAAATTAAACAAAACCGTGCAACGCTGATCCACCTAAAAGGAGAAGATGTATTATGAGATGTCCTTAATGTCCTACGGCCACTAAATTATAATGAATTTAAATTGAACGCAGTGAGGGTCAGTACGCTTACTACCATGAGTTTGACAATGACGGCTTATCGCTAACGAGTATCGAGTTTTCTATCTGTGCATCTCTATTGCACTTTGACAGTACGAGCGGGATGCACAGATAGAAAACTCGATACTCGTTAGCGTAAGCCGTCATTGTCAAACTCATGGTAAGCGTACTGATTATGATGGCAGCGAAACCAGTCCGAGACTACTTAGCAGGTGTTTAGTTATTCGATACTAGCATTTGGATAAGCTTCTAATTAAGTAGTTATATATACGAGTAAGGACTTGAATTGACGAAAAATGGTGGTGTGTCGTTCAGGCCGGACCGAATTGCCGATACGAGGCAATACAATAATACAATCTATGGCTCTATGCAATACATTAAAGAAAAGCGTTTCTTTATATTCGCAATTCTTCATATTTAAAAACTACGAAAACGTTTTTGCTTAAAATGAGGACTGCGAAGATTAACGACTGTGATAACATGGGCTTGTGCAGAAGTGCGAACATGAACAAACTCTTTTGGGTGTACTATCGTTCTATAGTAGACCGGCTAGATATAGCACCCGCTCTAGCTGTCCGTCCGTCATCTGCTGTGCTAGTGTCCGTGTTGTCACACGAGGCCTGGTCCAGTGCGCATTTAAGGTGTTGTTCTACAATAGACCGGCTGGCGGGGGCTTGCTCTAGCTGTCCGTCCCTCATCTGCAGTGCTAGGTGTCCGTGTTAACTTACTCTTGAGCCTCCTCCCGACGGGGTCACACGGGGCCTGGTCCAGCGCGCACTTGAGGTGTTGTTCTATTGTGATCCGGCTAGACAGGGCTTGCTCTAGCTGTCGGTCCGTCATCTGCGAGACGGGGAAGGCGGCGGCCAGCGCTGCGCACGCACACACGCATAGGAAGACGACCTGCGTAAGAACATTGGTAAAAGTTAAGAGGTCTGGAAAAAAAATGTAAATGGACGTAAAATTATTTGTACTCATCATCATCAATTGAGACCGCGGGAAAATGCTTCATTCCTGCGGGAAATCCGTGCGAAACC
This sequence comes from Epinotia demarniana, assembly GCA_945867215.1. Taxonomy (NCBI): domain Eukaryota; kingdom Metazoa; phylum Arthropoda; class Insecta; order Lepidoptera; family Tortricidae; genus Epinotia; species Epinotia demarniana. The sequence goes on along the minus strand of OX244273.1, from coordinate 561,408 downwards.
GGGCCGGGTAGCTAGTAAATTAGACTGAGTAAGTTTTTGGTGTCCCGAACAGACCGGGCCTTTTGATTCCAACCTTTAATTTAAAGGGTTCCGTAGTCAACAAGGAAGTCATAGTTTCACCATGTACGTCTGGCCGTCCGTCTGTCCGTCCGCCTTCGGCTTAGCTCACTAAACCATAACTACTAGAAAACTGTCATTCGGCATGTGTATATATCAATCACGCCGACAAGACGCAGAGAGATTCTTGTAGAGTCCTTGGTACTCTCACAATTTAACTATGGAGACACAGTATATGGACCAAGGCTCCTTGCAGAAACAAAAAAGCCATACAACGTGTACAAAATGCATGTGCTCGTTTCTGCTACGAGATTCCTAAACGAGCCCATATTACCTCATTTTTAAATCAAAACAAAATTCTAAACATGGAGAGTAGGAGGCAACTGCACCTGGCCTGCGCAGTTCGAAAAATAATCGAGTTCCAGAAGCCTCGCTACTTGTTTGAGAAATTAAAATGGGTAACTGACTCGCGTGTAAAGACCTTAAGACGTTGCACTAAACTTCCGATACCGCTGCACAAGACCGCATTTTTTAGGGGGAGTTTTAAATTTGCGGCCACAAAAATCTGGAATGATCTCCCTCCTCCGCTGCGTGAGCCGATGTCACTGTTAAAATTCAAGCGATTAGTCAGATGCCATTTATTAGAAATGCAAAGCAAGTAGGTGTCTCATCTCCCCTTAGATGTTCTCCACTTGGGTATTCATATTCATTTTAATTTTTTTGTTTTTTTTTTTATTCCTTTTCTTTTCTTAACACTCGCACACTTGTACATACACACACACACACCCACACACAACAACGCACGCACGCTCGTACACTCACACATACACGTACACAAGCACTCGCAAAAACGCACGCACGCTCGCATACACACACACACACACGCTCTTACTTAATTTTTGTATATATATATTTTTTTTGTACGCTTTTGAAAGCACAGCGTCCAACTCCGACGCTTAGGTTCTGCTACCGACCGAGCCCTAAGAAGGCCCAGGCTGAAAACCAGCGCTGAACTCTCGCTGTTCAGCACATGCTGAGTCTGGGACCTATTTGCCCCAAAAGAATTGAGCCCTTTATTTTTTATTTTAGCATATTATTACTGTTTTGTCACTGTTTGTATATTGTATCTGTAACAAGTATGTTTTTTTTGGCAATAAATTATTATTCTATTCTATTCTATTCTAAGTGTCTCGACGCCCACAGTGCGGCGTATCATTGGATAGCTTGTTCAAAAATATTACGGGTATCTTAAACGATTTTTCAAATTAATAATAAGAATAAGTGAAAGTATGCAAGAACATATAAATAACGAATTAACGAAAATCACAAGATGGCTCAATAGTATTAACCTCAATGTTAACCTCAACAAGACCAAGCTTATCCAATTCAGAAATTTTTTTAATCTTTAATTAGTTTAAAATAACAATATGGACATTATCATAATATGAATTACAAATCAAGTCGGAATACAATGGTGTAAAGAATGATAAAATTAAAATATGTAAAAATAAATAAAAGTAATACTACGAGTACATCCCGCTCAGAAATTATAAATCGATTCCGAAGTCTCTTGTAGTGTCAAATGAAAAAACTGTAATAGATGAAGTAAATCATATAAACTTTCTTGGAGTCGAAATAGATTCACTTCTGAATTGGAAAGCGCATATTGACAAGGTTAATAAAATGATTTCTAGGCGATGCTATGCTTTGTCAGTTCTCTCTGAAACTTGGTCTGAAAACATTGTAAAAAATGCATATCACGGTACAATCTATCCGTTACTTACCTATGGAGTCATTTATTGGGGTAATTCCACTGATGTGAATAAAACATTCATATTGCAAAAAAGATGCCTAAGGACTATTTACCGAATGTACATGGTGGAATCACTTCGAAACGTTTTCCGAGAAAAGCGTTTCCTGACTGTTACCGGTATTTACATACTAGAATTATGCCTACTCGTCAAAAACAACCCTGAATGTTTTAAATGGAGATCGTGCAAATCTAACGTACGGTCTCAATACAAATATAATATAACCGTTCCAAAAGTGAGTACATCGATTTATAAGAAAAGTACATTCATATCAGCCATACGCATTTATAACAATCTTCCTGTAGGAATAAAAGCCTGGAAGGAAATAGCTTTAAGAGGCGTTTAAAAAACTTTCTCATAGATAAGGTTTTCTACAACCTAAATGAATATTATAGTTATAGTTATGTATAATGTAGTCATTTTTATAAATTGTTCCTAGGTTAAGATTTATAAAATTGTATGACCGAAAAGGGTAAAAACTGTTGGAACTCTAAACATGCAACTGTTTACCTTTGTATGCCTACACGGTTTTTGTACAATATTTTTTTTCTATTTTCTATTTTCTATTTTTAAGAATTTATTTATTTAGCACACAAAACACGGCAAAGAAAAATACAATCAAAAAGGGCTCCGTCGACATGAGGGCGGGTCATATGTTATTCAAGTAATAGGCAATTCTAATAGATATGTATGCGTAACAAAATGTATGCACAACATTTTTAGTACATTAAATATTAGTAACATCAAAGTTATGCACATCCATCATTCTAAAAAAAAACCTTCGACACAATAAACATTCGGACAATAAATATTTAGGACAATCGATATTAGGAACAACAATTTCGGCAAATAAAAATATGCACAACAATGTTTATGCAATTCGATATTCGGCACAAAGTTGGTATGCGACAAAATATTAGGATCAACAATTTTATGCGACCCGATATAGACCCCTTATAAGTAGGTATATACAGTGCCAAACGCCTCACAAATTAGTGATTCGTTTGCGAGCGATTGGGCTTTAAAGCCGAAATTTTTGTGCGAGTCATGTCCCCCCCACCGGCTAAATGGGTGCTACTGGCAATATGACAAAAATCGTTACAGCAGTACATATGATCATCCGCTCCATTGGTGACCATAGGGCTGGCTCGTTCCTCGCACAACGCATTGGCTTTGCCATTCAGCGAGGTAATGCTGCCCGCGGTAAAAAGAGTAGCCTATGTTCATCGGGGATAATGTCGGCTTCTAGGTAAAAGAATTTATCAAATCGGTCCAGTAGTTTCGGTGCCTATTCAATACAAAGAAACAAACAAGCAATCAAATCTTTCCTCTTTATATTAATCTTAGTGTAAATAGGTTCCTGTAGGTAATAAATATTATGTTCTGATTTAAATAATTAAGTCGTTGATAAATTGCATATGTAGGTGTTCTATTATTTAAATGACCCGAAATTAAAAATAACATTCTTGTCACACTGACTGGTTCATTAGGTACATTCATAACTACGCATTACGAATTTTAGTGTCTAAAGTAGGTAACCTGAATCGCGTGGACCTACTGTACACCAATATACACCGACAAATTTAGGTAGGCAACATATCTTGGACTGCAGGTACGTACCTATTATAGTACATAAATGGTGGCTTTTCAGAGATTATCGTCAGGCTGAAATACAAAGCGGACCCCGGGCTCCTTTAGGAACATTACTGGGAATAACGCTAGGAGGATGATGAGGATGATGATCCTCAGGCTGAAATAATCATCTCCACATATCTTTATTTTGATTCCTAGTCCAGGCATCAACCGCACCATAAGAATCTTGAAAATCCCAGACTAATACATACCCTTTATCCTAACTAAGTAGATATTAAACCTTTTTTGACAAATACCAAGCTACTATATTAAAGTAGTGTAGTAGATATAATATATAGTATATATACATATAAACCTTTACATTTTAATTTGCCTTTTTAGTACGTTAGCAAGTGGCAAGTGCGGGCCAAATCATGCAAGTCAAATTTGACAGTCTTCCTCAGTCCAGAGTTTCTTAAAGTAGATTGCGAGGGGTCAAATCTGCATCAGTACCTATTTCGCGCTCACATTGTTTTTCTACTAACTTTGTTATTGCCGAGCGGTACACATACATACATGTGACAGCGTAGACAAAATACGTTTCTGCCAAAAAAAGTTTTTAAAGAATTTCAAAAACCCCTGTTGTGAAATATAGTAGAATATAACATTATTTACGTCACACCTGGCCATAATGCGAGTTTTACTGCACGCTGCGCGTACGAGAAAACTCGCATTGTATCTGTAACAAGTATGTTTTTTTTGGCAATAAATTATTATTCTATTCTATTCTATTCTATTCTATTCTAAGTGTCTCGACGCCCACAGTGCGGCGTATCATTGGATAGCTTGTTCAAAAATATTACGGGTATCTTAAACGATTTTTCAAATTAATAATAAGAATAAGTGAAAGTATGCAAGAACATATAAATAACGAATTAACGAAAATCACAAGATGGCTCAATAGTATTAACCTCAATGTTAACCTCAACAAGACCAAGCTTATCCAATTCAGATTTTTTTTTAATCTTTAATTAGTTTAAAATAACAATATGGACATTATCATAATATGAATTACAAATCAAGTCGGAATACAATGGTGTAAAGAATGATAAAATTAAAATACGTAAAAATAAATAAAAGTAATACTACGAGTACATCCCGCTCAGAAATTATAAATCGATTCCGAAGTCTCTTGTAGTGTCAAATGAAAAAACTGTAATAGATGAAGTAAATCATATAAACTTTCTTGGAGTCGAAATAGATTCACTTCTGAATTGGAAAGCGCATATTGACAAGGTTAATAAAATGATTTCTAGGCGATGCTATGCTTTGTCAGTTCTCTCTGAAACTTGGTCTGAAAACATTGTAAAAAATGCATATCACGGTACAATCTATCCGTTACTTACCTATGGAGTCATTTATTGGGGTAATTCCACTGATGTGAATAAAACATTCATATTGCAAAAAAGATGCCTAAGGACTATTTACCGAATGTACATGGTGGAATCACTTCGAAACGTTTTCCGAGAAAAGCGTTTCCTGACTGTTACCGGTATTTACATACTAGAATTATGCCTACTCGTCAAAAACAACCCTGAATGTTTTAAATGGAGATCGTGCAAATCTAACGTACGGTCTCAATACAAATATAATATAACCGTTCCAAAAGTGAGTACATCGATTTATAAGAAAAGTACATTCATATCAGCCATACGCATTTATAACAATCTTCCTGTAGGAATAAAAAGCCTAGAAGGAAATAGCTTTAAGAGGCGTTTAAAAAACTTTCTCATAGATAAGGTTTTCTACAACCTAAATGAATATTATAGTTATAGTTATGTATAATGTAGTCATTTTTATAAATTGTTCCTAGGTTAAGATTTATAAAATTGTATGACCGAAAAGGGTAAAAACTGTTGGAACTCTAAACATGCAACTGTTTACCTTTGTATGCCTACACGGTTTTTGTACAATAATTTTTTTCTATTTTCTATTTTCTATTTTTAAGAATTTATTTATTTAGCACACAAAACACGGCAAAGAAAAATACAATCAAAAAGGGCTCCGTCGACATGAGGGCGGGTCATATGTTATTCAAGTAATAGGCAATTCTAATAGATATGTATGCGTAACAAAATGTATGCACAACATTTTTAGTACATTAAATATTAGTAACATCAAAGTTATGCACATCCATCATTCTAAAAAAAAACCTTCGACACAATAAACATTCGGACAATAAATATTTAGGACAATCGATATTAGGAACAACAATTTCGGCAAATAAAAATATGCACAACAATGTTTATGCAATTCGATATTCGGCACAAAGTTGGTATGCGACAAAATATTAGGATCAACAATTTTATGCGACCCGATATAGACCCCTTATAAGTAGGTATATACAGTGCCAAACGCCTCACAAATTAGTGATTCGTTTGCGAGCGATTGGGCTTTAAAGCCGAAATTTTTGTGCGAGTCATGTCCCCCCCACCGGCTAAATGGGTGCTACTGGCAATATGACAAAAATCGTTACAGCAGTACATATGATCATCCGCTCCATTGGTGACCATAGGGCTGGCTCGTTCCTCGCACAACGCATTGGCTTTGCCATTCAGCGAGGTAATGCTGCCCGCGGTAAAAAGAGTAGCCTATGTTCATCGGGGATAATGTCGGCTTCTAGGTAAAAGAATTTATCAAATCGGTCCAGTAGTTTCGGTGCCTATTCAATACAAAGAAACAAACAAGCAATCAAATCTTTCCTCTTTATATTAATCTTAGTGTAAATAGGTTCCTGTAGGTAATAAATATTATGTTCTGATTTAAATAATTAAGTCGTTGATAAATTGCATATGTAGGTGTTCTATTATTTAAATGACCCGAAATTAAAAATAACATTCTTGTCACACTGACTGGTTCATTAGGTACATTCATAACTACGCATTACGAATTTTAGTGTCTAAAGTAGGTAACCTGAATCGCGTGGACCTACTGTACACCAATATACACCGACAAATTTAGGTAGGCAACATATCTTGGACTGCAGGTACGTACCTATTATAGTACATAAATGGTGGCTTTTCAGAGATTATCGTCAGGCTGAAATACAAAGCGGACCCCGGGCTCCTTTAGGAACATTACTGGGAATAACGCTAGGAGGATGATGAGGATGATGATCCTCAGGCTGAAATAATCATCTCCACATATCTTTATTTTGATTCCTAGTCCAGGCATCAACCGCACCATAAGAATCTTGAAAATCCCATACTAATACATACCCTTTATCCTAACTAAGTAGATATTAAACCTTTTTTGACAAATACCAAGCTACTATATTAAAGTAGTGTAGTAGATATAATATATAGTATATATACATATAAACCTTTACATTTTAATTTGCCTTTTTAGTACGTTAGCAAGTGGCAAGTGCGGGCCAAATCATGCAAGTCAAATTTGACAGTCTTCCTCAGTCCAGAGTTTCTTAAAGTAGATTGCGAGGGCTCAAATCTGCATCAGTACCTATTTCGCGCTCACATTGTTTTTCTACTAACTTTGTTATTGCCGAGCGGTACACATACATACATGTGACAGCGTAGACAAAATACGTTTCTGCCAAAAAAAGTTTTTAAAGAATTTCAAAAACCCCTGTTGTGAAATATAGTAGAATATAACATTATTTACGTCACACCTGGCCATAATGCGAGTTTTACTGCACGCTGCGCGTACGAGAAAACTCGCATTGTGGCCAGGTAAACACGTAAAATTTTGTACTCAACACGGGCGGTAATTCGTAAAGCCCCAGAGCGCATATTTATGGCCCTCACCTTCAAAAATTTACATCTTCACCTGGCCACAATGCGAGTTTTCCCGTACGCGTACGCACAGCGTGCAGTAAAACTCGCATTATGGCCAGGTGTGACGTAAATAATGTTATATTCTACTATATTTCACAACAGGGGTTTTTGAAATTCTTTAAAAACTTTTTTTGGCAGAAACGTATTTTGTCTACGCTGTCACAAAAACAACCAAAAAGGTACAATTCAGTACTTAACTCCCTCCACACTCCCACTCACCTGCATTGTTTCAGCGACGACTATAGTCCCGTCCCAGCTAAAGCGCGTTCCCACAGCCAACTGGGTAAGGGCACGACGGATAACGACCGACTGAGTGCCGGGCAATCATCGTGTTAGCCAGCCCTCCCCACCGGCCCACAGATTAGGGCGAGGGCTCAGATGATAAGGAGTTTAGAATCATTTTCGACAGTAGGTGCCCCTTACGGAACCAGTTCGAACTCAATTCTTCTAGCTTTAAGGTCGAGAGTCGATTGGAATCAGGTAATTGAATTTTTACTTTTCCCAGAAACTTAATAGGGTTATCTGTACGTAATTAAATGCCCTAAAGTGGGTGACAGACGGGCGAGTAAGTTCGCGTACTTACGGCTCGACGACTTTACTCGCCTGTGTGTCATCGTAAGTACGCGTACTTTAAAACCGCCGAGCCAGTTTTTCGACGATCCAACACGTTTGAATTTTGCTCGTCCTGTCTGTCACTACCGCGAGCCGCGAGCCGCCATTTTGTTTGTGCAGTTAGGGTGAGGATCGTGTGTCACTGACGCCGAGCCGAGTAAGTTCGCGACTAAAGCTCGTACGAGTCGTACGTCTGTCGCTGACGCCGAGCCGAGTAAGTTCGCAACTTTTAAACTCGCGATTTTAAAGCTCGTACGTCTGTCACCCACTTAAGAGCCGTTAATGTGTGGGACCAGGTTCGGGAATCCTAGGTGGTGCGTGAGTAAGTTTTCTTCGAATTAGAGAAGATAGTTTAGTTAATGATGTAATGATTGTATACCCGTCTAAAGTCGTTAAGCAACCGATTAAGTTTTCACTTTCATTATTTGGAGTTATTCTTTAAAACCATCATTTAATCCGTACAAAGCAAGTAAGTATAATGATATTAATGATGTTTTGAAACTAGTAGTAAGGTAGGTCGTCATACGTTACCATACCTACTATATATCTATACTATCGTACATTGGAATGTCGATATATCTGGAGATGCCAACTGAAGAAGTACCTCGACTAAGAACCGCAGCCATGGCAACACCACCAGTTCTGTGGGTGTCTGCGATGGCGTGGTGCTCCTGGCGGGCGGTGAGTAAGGTCGCCAGAGCTGCCGGGGCTGCGCTGTGTTGAGAGTGAGCCTGCATTTGTCTCTAGCTGGGAACGCAACGAATCCTAATCAATAAAGGCAGGCCGTTATCGCAAAATTTTCTATTTTGTATAGGTACTCGTACTTGTAGCAACTAATAAAGTGCAACTATGTAATCTTTTCTAAATCTTTTTTAAATTAAGTTTTTGCTATAATTTGTAATAAGTACATATTGGAAACTATAGGTCTGATCTGTACTTAACTAACAAGTAATAATATAATTTTGTACGACTGTTTGTTTCATAATGAATAAATAAAGATTAGCCACCGTCGTAGGACCATATTAAAAAAAATACCGGTCAAGTGCGAGTCTGACTCGCGCACCGAGGGTTCCGTACAAACTAAAAATTAACTCAAGGTAAAGTAAATGTCTCAATGGGATGGGGAATGGTATTTTTTTTACATTTTCCTTCATAGATCAAAATTTTACCAATGTAAAAAAAAGAAAGTGTTTCAAAAAGTGCAACTCAAGCCCTTTCATATGATACCCCACTTGAACTAATACTTAAATTTTTTTTTGCCCCCTCCTCAAAATCAAAACAAAACAAAAAATACGCTAGAAACAGAAAAAGTTATACTTTTCCAGTAATATTTATGTTTATCTTAATCACAAGTAATTATTTCAAATTTTTCGCTTTGATAACTTCGGAGATAAGGTGGGGGGGGAATGGTATTTTTTTTTACATTTTCCTTCATAAATTGAAGTTTTACCAAAGTAGAAAAAAAAAACTGCTACGAAAAGTGCAACTCAAGCCCTTTCAAATGATACCCCACTTGACCTTATAGTTGAATATATTTTTTAGCCCCCTCCTCAAATTCGTAATTTTTCATAGTAAATTTAAATGTATGTATATTTAAATTTTTCATTTTCCATGCACGCGGATAACTCTCATTTATAATCATTCCAAATTTCAAACTGATAGCTTAAGTAGTTCGTGAGATATTTCACTTTGTGACAGACAGACAGACGGACGGAGTCGCACCATAAGGGTTCCTTTTTTACCATTTTTGGTACGAAACCCTAAAAACCGGCCAAGTGCGAGTCGGACTCGCGCGCTGAGGGTTCCGTACACTACGGTTTTCGCAATTTTTCTTTTATCTGTGCTATATAAGACGTTGCTTCGTTCTAAATTTCAAGATTCTGAGTTCACGGGATACCCTGCTGGATTTGATTCTCTTGCGAATTTCGAAAATTTGCGGAAATTCGCGGCATAAACGGCTGTATCTTTTGATTGCGTTGATTAGAAGTTTGGATTTTTCCACATCTCCAAGGGACAGTAGACCCGAGTATAAATGGTATAAATTTTAGCTTGATATCTCCACGCGTTCCTGAGAAAAGATGGACAACAAAGTGATCCTATAAGGGTTCCGTTTTTTTCTTTTGAGGTACGGAACCCTAAAAACAGCACGGTTAGCACAAGACGGCGGGCTCTTTTGACCTCTCTCGCAGTATCCGTCTCTTTGTATTTTTTTAATAAGAGAGAGACGGATAGTGCGAGAGAGCTTGTGCTAAGTTGCTGACCGTGCAGATCCCAAACTATATGGAGATACTACGTGTGCACTTGTGCAGATCGAACGCGGTAGCGCGGCATCGGCACGGAGCAGATTGCGGCGCCAGTGTTGCCAGGTTACTTCACCTAAAAGTTTCGTTGCCATTCTTGAAAAGTTCCATTTTAGGTTGAAAAATTCCGTTTTTTTTAAATGGAGAAATACTTTTAAATAATGCAATTTAAATAGATATACATACCGTTTATCGAATATTTTTAAACTCTAGCCGCCCAAAGGTCTATTAAAAGGAATCGTTCTCTTCAATGGAATTTATACCATTATAAATTGTAGGAGTATAAAAAAAATGTTTTATTTCCTGTCATAAAATATTGTTTTGATTTAAATCTGAAAAAAAAAATATGCGTCAGAGTTGAAACAAACGTTCGACCAATCAGCGGCCACGACCACGTCTCAAGCCTTCGTGTGTATATGCTCACGTGATTAGCCGGTTTGGATCAGCTGTGTTATTGTAATAGGAACATAAAACATGATTACCTATTTAATTTTAACAGAAAAATGAGTTTAATTTTTTGAACAATATTTTCTGTGTTATTAAATATATTAAATAAATATTTGTTTTTTAAGCAGTAACGCTGCTAAAGAAAATTATAAATGTTTAAATGGAAAGGAAATTTTTTAAAATTTAATGCACCGAGCCGGATTCGAACCGGCGATCACAGGCATTCATGGGCCGTCGCTACTAACCAACTGAGCTATAGGAACAATCTGCGGCGCTACCACGAACTTCGAAAGTCGAAGTTCGTAATATATGCATCCCTGTCACTCGAGTATGGGAGTGCGATAGAGATGGAAATACCCGAACTTCGACTTTCGAAGTTCGTGGTAGCGCCGCTGGTTCGAGCACCAAATCCTTCAATCAGTTCCTTCGTACAACGCCTTAGGGAGGCGTATGTAGCGACATCTACCAGAATAGTGGAAGCCCATATTAGCCATATTTTTTTAATTAAAACAAAAATAATTTTCGAAACATACCAAGTTTGGGGTCCTCCAGACACGATATGGCAGATTTTTTTAAAATTCAATATACCACAAATGATACGTGATATCCTCATATCTAACCTCAAAAAAGCAATTTTGAAAAGGATTGCTTTAAGTAGTATATAGTTTCGATTTTCGTGGTTGCGCCGCAGATCTACGTATATAGATGCAAGGAATCTTATGAGCTAATTACACATTTCACACTGCCGTAGCGCGGGCCCGTGGTCTCAGAATCAACGATACAATCATAAATAATTACGCAATCTAGTATAGCACTATTATTTATTCTGTACTTTCAGGTAAGAACTATGGAACTCGCGAGGAGCTAGCTAGGATGATTTTTGGCTCCATCGGCACAATTGCTTCTGGCTAGTGAACCATAGTGTACCCCGTATCCACGATGACCGGGTGCGAGTGCGTGACCTCAATTTCGTAAAACACGGTTCGCCACCGAATGGTTACCTCCACCGCCAATGATGTAATATAAAAATTAGGTAGATATGTTACAAACGCTCCAAAAGTGGCACACTAAAACTCATGCAATTGGCAGACCTCGCCTAAGTATCGCGCCGTCAATGGCTACGTGCAAACGTGTCGCAGTTGTCAGATTTGCAGCGCAAAAAATAAAAGATGCCGTCGTGTGTGATGCGATTTTGCACTAACTATACTAAAAAAGCCAGGGGATAACGTATCATTCGTAAGTAATCTACTTTTTTCTTCATATCAATACATTTTACGAATTCAATAATTACGTGCATAAAAGAAATTTCCAGATCATGTTGAGTGCAACAAAAATATACCCGAAGCGTGAGTGCGATAGAGACGCAATATCTTTGCCGATCAAAGAATAACACATAAACAGAGGGGTCTTGATAAGATCGTAGGCATAAGATTCGTGATAGATTATTGATCAAGTTTATGGTTTTGAAATTATAATAATAATATATGTATCTCTATTATCCTTATTTAGTTTCATCCTATGCTAACTTTACATAATAACTCCCTTCTTGATAAAACTTAAAATCTCTGTTACCTACAGTAAATGTGCTGCCCGTTTATTTAAGTTCACAACATTAAATGAGAGAGAGAGAGAAAGAGATAGCGAGAAATTGACAGACCACGAAAGTATAAAAAAATTAAAATACTGTGAAAATACTGGTACAAACTGTCAATTTAAACTTTCGCGCCTAAACAGTTCTACTCTCAGTTCTTGCTAGCAGTATAATTCCGACAGCATTCCATATGAATTCTGAGAAATTTATCGGCACGAGGCAGTGGGATTCCAACCCAGAACCTTCATTAGAAAGTCAACAATAGCTGGTATATAGATACCAAATTAAGGGTTGAAGTGTGTTGTGGGCGATGGCCTAGCAACCTATCACTGCAATATCACATTTAGTCGATCTTTTATACCCACATGTATGCTAAAAGTGGCGCTGGAACATACGTTTCATGTGCTCTGCCAACCCCTTTTGGGAATAAAGGCGTGAATGTATGTATGTATGTATGTATTACTGGTAATAGGTACTACGTCATTTTATCGGGAACTATTTGCAGTTCAAAGTTGCATGACACCATTGCAAACAGAAAATTACTGTACTACCTACCTAGTATGAAAAGTTCTAAATAGTTACCTTATCAATCTTATTTATACTAAAACGGGACTTAATCGCGTATAATTAACTTATTTATTTACCTCACTGAGGTCTCCCGACGTTTCGGATGTGTTGCAACATCCATGTTCATCAATCTTATCATCAAGTTATATGTAAGAGTTACAGACTATACCAGGTATATAGGTGACCATTTAGTCTTTCAAGTATTTTCATACTTGAATACCTGCCTACATTTTTATGTCGCGGTATCTCGTCGCTTCACTCTTAATGGAAATCTTGCACATATTTTTTACGTCCAATCAACAGAAAAAATATGTACCTTTCCAATTAAATTAAATCAAATTAAATTAAATAGTCATTTAATTCAGATTTACGTCCATATTTTTACACATTTAAATTGCATTAAGTAATATAGTCTCATAATATGGATATACTTACCGAAACCTTATTGATATTGATGTACACATATTTTTGCACGTGACTGTCCAACAATATTAAGTACATACTCATTAGCTCATTTTATTTCAAAACAGTTTCAACTTTCAAAATGGTTTCAAACGTTTTCAAAAGTCCCGCCAGCCACCAGACATTTGTAACACAGCTATTTAAGACTGTATTAAAGTCGCTGAAATCGACAATCTGTATCAAGCCTTTAAATTATGTTGCCATCTAAAATATGAATATCTATGAACATAATGCCAGCATTGGGTTGTATAGATAAAGCCAATTATATACTTTATGAAAATGGAATACGGTTGAGTTTTAATTACCCCGGTAGAACTTTTTGGCAAAAAATATTTCAAGTTGTTCTTGTCTTGCCCTGCTTTTATTTTTTTATTACTTGAATGGCGGAGACTATCAAAAATTGATTTATTGCTCGTTGTATAGCTCATGTTTTACTAATATTCTTAAACAATATGATAAAAGTAAGACTAGTCTAGCTCACTATTCAGTTTATTATATAAAATGTGTCGTAATCGCGATGTAAACCTGTATAAAAAATCTAATTAAAACTACTTGTCAGACAATCATATGTTAGTAATTAGTGATGTCAGTGTTTGTTTACTAATGACAGTTTCTGTGAAATTCTTGTTATTTCTTAAGATTTCGTTATGAATATTCCGGAATCGGCTGGAGAGTCGTCGTGCAAACGACAAGAAAATGGCGACGCATCAGCAGGCTCTGATCGCCCACTGAAAAAGGCACGATTTGCGTGGCAAGTCAAAGGGAAATATCATTTGAAAAATGGTTCTTCTGAGGCTGGAAAGTCCTCGAGTGCCGCTTCAAACGAGCAAGACAGAGCTAGCTCGTCGTCAGACAATGAGAACGAATGTATCGAGGCCGCGGGTAACACAGAACAAAATCTGGAAAGATTAGGCGATTACTTATTGAAACAGGATTTTAATACGCTCGATTCTGTCATGACGGATTCTGAGAGCTCTCTATTGAAGCCGAGCACAAGTCTATCGTCAGAGAAGCTGAGTTATCCGCGATACGTGAGCTCGTTTGATAATAGCAGCTCCAACAACAGCATGTCGTCGAGTGTGAACAGCCAGGACAGGTCCATGCCCATGTGCATGGTGGTGTCGGCGGCCTACAGCGAGGACCAGTGCATAGCGCGGTGGCAGGCTAGACAGGTACACTGGATTTTATCAGATTTGCTTTTTTTACTGTACACAGTAAGTCATATGGCATGCAGTAAGCTAAACAGTAATGTGGGTAAGATCAGAGAATTTATTCCAACCAATAAGAAATGGATTTAAGATGAAAACAAATTGTTTATTTTTTGTTGGTTGATGACTATTCTGTCCAGCTGGACTCTCATTGCTTCCTTTGAAGGAAAAAAAATTAAAAAAAAATTGAGTTTTGTATTTCTTTTCATGTTTTTATGTAGTTTCATCATTTTAGTAAGCTTTTATTTAACTGCCGCCATTCATAATATGTAAATAATTTTCACTCTCTGAATCTGATTAAGCTGCAATTTTGCACACTAATGTAAATTTGGGGTCTATATTGTTTCCCATAAAATATAAGATCCGATTTTTTCAGTCCATAACGTTTTCCACCATAATTTTTTCTAGTCATATTGTCGAAAGTCATAAAATTTAACAATATACATTGGAGTTCCGATTTTTGCAGGTCATCATTATTGTTAGTCATAAAATTGGTTAGCCATAACGTTCAATGTCCCGGTGGTATGCAATTACATAATGTTACAGGCAATAATCTAGTTTGTAATAATTATTGTAAGGTATTTTTTCGCAAGTCATAATGATTGGTAGTCATCTGATTAGTTAGTCATATCATTCAATTTCACAGTGGTGTCGCTCTTCATAATGTTAAAGCCCATAAACACACTCCCGGAAAAATAATAAAATACATGTTTTTTTTTACTACCGAACGTTACTGAACGCGTTCTTCCAGACTGCATTCTAACATACCCACATACCCATTAATTATAATTAATGTGGGTACTTTGGCAAAAATAAAGAGTTAAGAGAAGAGATTGAAAGATATTTATGCCGCTCACTGTTTTGTTTAGAGGTCAGAATACGTTAAAATTAGTATGTTTTGTTTTGAAACTTTATTCTCTAAAAACAAAAAAATGACCGAAATATTTGACCCGAAAGTTAGGAAAAATATGTACTTGTAAGAATTCAGATGAATGTTGTGTCATTATTGGTTCTGGCGCTTCGCCGGCCGCTGCCGCGGCACGCTCGCTTCACTCGCTCGGCTCGCGCGCTTAGGGTCACGGTACAACTAACACTCCTCCTCGCTTCGCTCGTCGTCGTACCTACACCGACCTGACTAAGAAGTCCAGTATCTTGGCCATTTTTAATTTCAGAGAAAAAGTTTCTAATAAAACATGCTTATTTAAACGTATTCTTTACGAAACAGTCATAAACCCTTCGCGCAGTAGTACCTAGTACCCCTTTCAAATGTATGTCTAGAAATGTTTCTGAGTAATTATCTATATGACTTTGGATGTTATAGATTTGGTCTCTTAGACGTAATTCACTTTAGGCATTAAAACGATATGAATAGCAATCATTAGTACGTTGATATATATGCCTTAGAATATTTATGAATAATTATCGATAGACCTTTGATCGTTATGGACATCAATTTCTGACTTTTGTGATTATAATACTTAATATTATGGGTCATTAATGTTAGAACTACAAAACTTTATACTTAACAAAGATTATGACTACTGATGTTTATGTCTATAAATTATATGGATATCAATTTCTGACTATCGAAATTCGGAACAATGAGTTTATGGGAAACAAAGGGACCCCGTAAATTTGGTGACAATCCAATTTGTTGTGGCACAACCCAGCTGACCTGACGGTAGAGAGAGGTGGCTGCAGCAACTCCTGCACTACACAAGATCAAGCCTGCTTACTTGTGGCTCATTGTAACCCTCTCAACAACTAGTTGATGATTATTTGATGATTTACCAAAATAAATTGGCAGAAACTTATTCTGTATGATTGTGATGAAATGGAGAGGAATAAAATAAATAAGTAAATCAGCCCTTATATACACTCTGCTGGGCACAGGCCTGGTGGATGACGGGGCAGTAGTAGTAGTCCTCACGCTAGACCAGTGTCAACAGAGGAATATCTCGTTTTTTTGGCACTTGTTTCAGTTTATGTAGTTTTATACTTTCCTAGCTTCTGCCCGCTACTCCGTCCGCGTGGAACTCGTTTATATCGCAGCTCCATCCAAACTTTTACCCCCCCATTTCACCCCCTTAGAGGATGATTTCGCGGATATAAAATATTCTATGTCACTCTCCAGCCCTTCAACTATCTCCACTTAAAAAATCACGAAAATTCGTCGCTCCGTTTTGCCGTGACAGACGGACAAACAAACAAACAAAAAAAACACATACACTTACCCACTTATATATTAGAATGGATTTTCTCATTATTTTTTTCTATTTCTAGAGATTACATTAAAATTTATCATTCCAGATGGCCAAAGGATTTGTGGATAACACAATAAACCGCGTCCTGGACTCCTGGATGGTGGCCCCACCGCCCACAGACATGGACAACAACCGCTTCCTGGCCCTAGATGTAGCCGAGTTCATCAACAACCTGCCCGGAGACAACAGCATCGAGAATGAAGGTATCCTCATGGCTATATCGGCCCACGGCCTGCAGAACACGTCCAGCTCCAGTAGCAACGAAGATAGTCAGAATGAGGAACAGGCCTGCAGTTATATGAGTGTTAAAGATGATGCTTTCCCTTCTCCTCCAAGCAGCCCCATGCAATCAGACGATGGAATGAGAGGAGCAAAAATGAAACAAAATGAAGACGCTACAAACGAATTAGATCTTTCTTGGTACAGTGATGATGTCAAAAGAAATGTAAATAGTGATACACCATTTTTCTTTCCCGAGTCCTCCACTTCCTCATACCAATACTTTGGTGAGTCGGAGCAACTCCAATCATCCAGTATTGAGTTTGATGCAAGTGAGAATATGAATACCAACGGTGTTGACATCCTGACCAGCCAGTTTATTGACGCCGCTGTATCTTTTGCGATACAAAACAAGGGACTGACTTCTTTCGGATCTGATTATGGTTAAATTGTTTGAGTAATCCTATAATTTTAGATGTTGCATACAAATTGGCAAATGGCTAAAAATGCTTATATAACTGCTAAACATTTAAAAAGTACAAGTCTGTCTACAATCACACAACAGATCCATTTTTTGGTTAGTATGTAATTGGCGTATGTATGTAACTGCTGTAAGTAAATCACAACACAAGCTAAAAAATAAATCACTGGCAGAATGACAGAATATATAGTGCTAGTGTCAAACTAAATTGTGGTGCCAAAATAGCAGTTTCACTAGAATCATACAACCATTGAACATATATCAGGCAGCACCAATTTCCCAGTCAAACTGCTATGTTGGAGTCGGTTCATTTATCTTTGACAATGGAGTTATTTTAATTTACACATTTTTTGCAGAATATTTCTGAGGATGGTTTCTGTAAAAGTTAATAATAGTTTTATGTTTATGCAGTTTGGTGTTGTACTAAGTGTTTATGATAGAACTAAGAATAAGTTTATCAATAAGTTCAACTAAGAAGTACATGTTTAAAAGACTACTGTTGCATTTCCAATTGTGGATATTTGTATTACTAACTGTTAATATACTAAAAGTACAAAGATTGCAAGTGCATTCAATTATATCAATATTGCATCGTAGAGAGTTGTAAAATGGTGCTACAGACAGGTATAGGAACATTCGTAACGTCAAAAAGACTAATCTGACTTGAATCACTATGCAATGCGTAAAGATTGGTTGTTTTGAATGCGACTTTTCACAGCAGTAATTTTCTTTACCATTACAACTCTTTACTTTGCCACCACTCTTCATAACTCGGATCCAATAGTTAAATTTAATCGTAATAATTATAAATCTCTGCAACAAATTCATTTAATTTTTATGTTAATCCTCAAAGTAATTATTCATATTTAAATCTTATTTTAATGTTATATCATTTGGTAAATCAGTTTGAAGTTTAATAATTTAACTTATATAGTTTTGTTAAATGATAATGCCGGCTTATAGAGGTATGGTAAGAAGTTTCCCTTGAGGGTTAGTAGAGGGTGCAGTCGGCAAATATTTATTAAATTAGTACAAACTCGTATTCTGTTATCACGACACATGTGATATTTCCATCACTGTCAGTCAAATTCCTATTTTTTTTTTAATATTACGATTACAATATGTAATTTACAAAAAAATACGGTCCTCATGATGAATATAGGCACCAGGCATGTTGTATTTCATGTTTTACCGAGAGCTAACTGATGTCGCCTAGACTTCTTTACTTGTCAGTATTATATCAATGCGCGGGGAGCTCGATACGACCGACCTATTATAGTATAGTAAAGCAATGACGCGTAGTTTGAGTGTTCGAGAAGCAACCGGATGGCTCGCGGTATTTGAGCTTCCGAAGCATTGCGGAACCGCCCGTGCCGTGGAAATGCCTGTGCAAGCCAAACTGACCCAACTTGGACTGGGCGGAAATTGGAGGGGGGATGAAAAACAAACTGTAGCCAGGTATTCAATTGACTCAGGGAACGGATTTTTGACTGCATTTCATTATTTAAACAGCGTACACACTTTCAGGCAACTGCTGTTTCAATCGGCTGCCTCGCGACCAAAAAATATTCTTCATACATTTTTTCTATTTCCGCCCCTGTCCAAGTTGGCTCAGTTCGGGTTGCACAGGGCGGTTCCACAACGCTTCGGGAGCTCAAATACTGCGAGCCATCCGGTTGCTTCTCGGACACTGAAACTACGCGCCATTGCTCTGAATATAGTATAATACTATACAATACATTCTCCGGAGCTCTAGTATCCTTAAGGCTCGGTCAAACACAGGGCGCGACGCAGCGTGACGTCCGCGCCGCGTGATGCCGGCGCGATGACTGGTCAAACAGGGCGCGCGCCCGGATACAGCATGCGCGTGCGGAGGGTCGCTCATTCCTTGATGTGACCCGGCGCGGCTGTGCGTGCCCGCGCGTCCGCGCCGCGTGATGCCGGCGCGATGACTGGTCAAACAGGGCGCGCGCCCGGATACAGCATGCGCGTGCGGAGGGTCGCTCATTCCTTGATGTGACCCGGCGCGGCTGTGCGTGCCCGCGCGTCCGCGCCGCGTGATGCCGGCGCGATGACTGGTCAAACAGGGCGCGCGCCCGGATACAGCATGCGCGTGCGGAGGGTCGCTCATTCCTTGATGTGACCCGGCGCGGCTGTGCGTGCCCGCGCGTCCGCGCCGCGTGATGCCGGCGCGATGACTGGTCAAACAGGGCGCGCGCCCGGATACAGCATGCGCGTGCGGAGGGTCGCTCATTCCTTGATGTGACCCGGCGCGGCTGTGCGTGCCCGCGCGTCCGCGCCGCGTGATGCCGGCGCGATGACTGGTCAAACAGGGCGCGCGCCCGGATACAGCATGCGCGTGCGGAGGGTCGCTCATTCCTTGATGTGACCCGGCGCGGCTGTGCGTGCCCGCGCGTCCGCGCCGCGTGATGCCGGCGCGATGACTGGTCAAACAGGGCGCGCGCCCGGATACAGCATGCGCGTGCGGAGGGTCGCTCATTCCTTGATGTGACCCGGCGCGGCTGTGCGTGCCCGCGCGTCCGCGCCGCGTGATGCCGGCGCGATGACTGGTCAAACAGGGCGCGCGCCCGGATACAGCATGCGCGTGCGGAGGGTCGCTCATTCCTTGATGTGACCCGGCGCGGCTGTGCGTGCCCGCGCGTCCGCGCCGCGTGATGCCGGCGCGATGACTGGTCAAACAGGGCGCGCGCCCGGATACAGCATGCGCGTGCGGAGGGTCGCTCATTCCTTGATGTGACCCGGCGCGGCTGTGCGTGCCCGCGCGTCCGCGCCGCGTGATGCCGGCGCGATGACTGGTCAAACAGGGCGCGCGCCCGGATACAGCATGCGCGTGCGGAGGGTCGCTCATTCCTTGATGTGACCCGGCGCGGCTGTGCGTGCCCGCGCGTCCGCGCCGCGTGATGCCGGCGCGATGACTGGTCAAACAGGGCGCGCGCCCGGATACAGCATGCGCGTGCGGAGGGTCGCTCATTCCTTGATGTGACCCGGCGCGGCTGTGCGTGCCCGCGCGTCCGCGCCGCGTGATGCCGGCGCGATGACTGGTCAAACAGGGCGCGCGCCCGGATACAGCATGCGCGTGCGGAGGGTCGCTCATTCCTTGATGTGACCCGGCGCGGCTGTGCGTGCCCGCGCGTCCGCGCCGCGTGATGCCGGCGCGATGACTGGTCAAACAGGGCGCGCGCCCGGATACAGCATGCGCGTGCGGAGGGTCGCTCATTCCTTGATGTGACCCGGCGCGGCTGTGCGTGCCCGCGCGTCCGCGCCGCGTGATGCCGGCGCGATGACTGGTCAAACAGGGCGCGCGCCCGGATACAGCATGCGCGTGCGGAGGGTCGCTCATTCCTTGATGTGACCCGGCGCGGCTGTGCGTGCCCGCGCGTCCGCGCCGCGTGATGCCGGCGCGATGACTGGTCAAACAGGGCGCGCGCCCGGATACAGCATGCGCGTGCGGAGGGTCGCTCATTCCTTGATGTGACCCGGCGCGGCTGTGCGTGCCCGCGCGTCCGCGCCGCGTGATGCCGGCGCGATGACTGGTCAAACAGGGCGCGCGCCCGGATACAGCATGCGCGTGCGGAGGGTCGCTCATTCCTTGATGTGACCCGGCGCGGCTGTGCGTGCCCGCGCGTCCGCGCCGCGTGATGCCGGCGCGATGACTGGTCAAACAGGGCGCGCGCCCGGATACAGCATGCGCGTGCGGAGGGTCGCTCATTCCTTGATGTGACCCGGCGCGGCTGTGCGTGCCCGCGCGTCCGCGCCGCGTGATGCCGGCGCGATGACTGGTCAAACAGGGCGCGCGCCCGGATACAGCATGCGCGTGCGGAGGGTCGCTCATTCCTTGATGTGACCCGGCGCGGCTGTGCGTGCCCGCGCGTCCGCGCCGCGTGATGCCGGCGCGATGACTGGTCAAACAGGGCGCGCGCCCGGATACAGCATGCGCGTGCGGAGGGTCGCTCATTCCTTGATGTGACCCGGCGCGGCTGTGCGTGCCCGCGCGTCCGCGCCGCGTGATGCCGGCGCGATGACTGGTCAAACAGGGCGCGCGCCCGGATACAGCATGCGCGTGCGGAGGGTCGCTCATTCCTTGATGTGACCCGGCGCGGCTGTGCGTGCCCGCGCGTCCGCGCCGCGTGATGCCGGCGCGATGACTGGTCAAACAGGGCGCGCGCCCGGATACAGCATGCGCGTGCGGAGGGTCGCTCATTCCTTGATGTGACCCGGCGCGGCTGTGCGTGCCCGCGCGTCCGCGCCGCGTGATGCCGGCGCGATGACTGGTCAAACAGGGCGCGCGCCCGGATACAGCATGCGCGTGCGGAGGGTCGCTCATTCCTTGATGTGACCCGGCGCGGCTGTGCGTGCCCGCGCGTCCGCGCCGCGTGATGCCGGCGCGATGACTGGTCAAACAGGGCGCGCGCCCGGATACAGCATGCGCGTGCGGAGGGTCGCTCATTCCTTGATGTGACCCGGCGCGGCTGTGCGTGCCCGCGCGTCCGCGCCGCGTGATGCCGGCGCGATGACTGGTCAAACAGGGCGCGCGCCCGGATACAGCATGCGCGTGCGGAGGGTCGCTCATTCCTTGATGTGACCCGGCGCGGCTGTGCGTGCCCGCGCGTCCGCGCCGCGTGATGCCGGCGCGATGACTGGTCAAACAGGGCGCGCGCCCGGATACAGCATGCGCGTGCGGAGGGTCGCTCATTCCTTGATGTGACCCGGCGCGGCTGTGCGTGCCCGCGCGTCCGCGCCGCGTGATGCCGGCGCGATGACTGGTCAAACAGGGCGCGCGCCCGGATACAGCATGCGCGTGCGGAGGGTCGCTCATTCCTTGATGTGACCCGGCGCGGCTGTGCGTGCCCGCGCGTCCGCGCCGCGTGATGCCGGCGCGATGACTGGTCAAACAGGGCGCGCGCCCGGATACAGCATGCGCGTGCGGAGGGTCGCTCATTCCTTGATGTGACCCGGCGCGGCTGTGCGTGCCCGCGCGTCCGCGCCGCGTGATGCCGGCGCGATGACTGGTCAAACAGGGCGCGCGCCCGGATACAGCATGCGCGTGCGGAGGGTCGCTCATTCCTTGATGTGACCCGGCGCGGCTGTGCGTGCCCGCGCGTCCGCGCCGCGTGATGCCGGCGCGATGACTGGTCAAACAGGGCGCGCGCCCGGATACAGCATGCGCGTGCGGAGGGTCGCTCATTCCTTGATGTGACCCGGCGCGGCTGTGCGTGCCCGCGCGTCCGCGCCGCGTGATGCCGGCGCGATGACTGGTCAAACAGGGCGCGCGCCCGGATACAGCATGCGCGTGCGGAGGGTCGCTCATTCCTTGATGTGACCCGGCGCGGCTGTGCGTGCCCGCGCGTCCGCGCCGCGTGATGCCGGCGCGATGACTGGTCAAACAGGGCGCGCGCCCGGATACAGCATGCGCGTGCGGAGGGTCGCTCATTCCTTGATGTGACCCGGCGCGGCTGTGCGTGCCCGCGCGTCCGCGCCGCGTGATGCCGGCGCGATGACTGGTCAAACAGGGCGCGCGCCCGGATACAGCATGCGCGTGCGGAGGGTCGCTCATTCCTTGATGTGACCCGGCGCGGCTGTGCGTGCCCGCGCGTCCGCGCCGCGTGATGCCGGCGCGATGACTGGTCAAACAGGGCGCGCGCCCGGATACAGCATGCGCGTGCGGAGGGTCGCTCATTCCTTGATGTGACCCGGCGCGGCTGTGCGTGCCCGCGCGTCCGCGCCGCGTGATGCCGGCGCGATGACTGGTCAAACAGGGCGCGCGCCCGGATACAGCATGCGCGTGCGGAGGGTCGCTCATTCCTTGATGTGACCCGGCGCGGCTGTGCGTGCCCGCGCGTCCGCGCCGCGTGATGCCGGCGCGATGACTGGTCAAACAGGGCGCGCGCCCGGATACAGCATGCGCGTGCGGAGGGTCGCTCATTCCTTGATGTGACCCGGCGCGGCTGTGCGTGCCCGCGCGTCCGCGCCGCGTGATGCCGGCGCGATGACTGGTCAAACAGGGCGCGCGCCCGGATACAGCATGCGCGTGCGGAGGGTCGCTCATTCCTTGATGTGACCCGGCGCGGCTGTGCGTGCCCGCGCGTCCGCGCCGCGTGATGCCGGCGCGATGACTGGTCAAACAGGGCGCGCGCCCGGATACAGCATGCGCGTGCGGAGGGTCGCTCATTCCTTGATGTGACCCGGCGCGGCTGTGCGTGCCCGCGCGTCCGCGCCGCGTGATGCCGGCGCGATGACTGGTCAAACAGGGCGCGCGCCCGGATACAGCATGCGCGTGCGGAGGGTCGCTCATTCCTTGATGTGACCCGGCGCGGCTGTGCGTGCCCGCGCGTCCGCGCCGCGTGATGCCGGCGCGATGACTGGTCAAACAGGGCGCGCGCCCGGATACAGCATGCGCGTGCGGAGGGTCGCTCATTCCTTGATGTGACCCGGCGCGGCTGTGCGTGCCCGCGCGTCCGCGCCGCGTGATGCCGGCGCGATGACTGGTCAAACAGGGCGCGCGCCCGGATACAGCATGCGCGTGCGGAGGGTCGCTCATTCCTTGATGTGACCCGGCGCGGCTGTGCGTGCCCGCGCGTCCGCGCCGCGTGATGCCGGCGCGATGACTGGTCAAACAGGGCGCGCGCCCGGATACAGCATGCGCGTGCGGAGGGTCGCTCATTCCTTGATGTGACCCGGCGCGGCTGTGCGTGCCCGCGCGTCCGCGCCGCGTGATGCCGGCGCGATGACTGGTCAAACAGGGCGCGCGCCCGGATACAGCATGCGCGTGCGGAGGGTCGCTCATTCCTTGATGTGACCCGGCGCGGCTGTGCGTGCCCGCGCGTCCGCGCCGCGTGATGCCGGCGCGATGACTGGTCAAACAGGGCGCGCGCCCGGATACAGCATGCGCGTGCGGAGGGTCGCTCATTCCTTGATGTGACCCGGCGCGGCTGTGCGTGCCCGCGCGTCCGCGCCGCGTGATGCCGGCGCGATGACTGGTCAAACAGGGCGCGCGCCCGGATACAGCATGCGCGTGCGGAGGGTCGCTCATTCCTTGATGTGACCCGGCGCGGCTGTGCGTGCCCGCGCGTCCGCGCCGCGTGATGCCGGCGCGATGACTGGTCAAACAGGGCGCGCGCCCGGATACAGCATGCGCGTGCGGAGGGTCGCTCATTCCTTGATGTGACCCGGCGCGGCTGTGCGTGCCCGCGCGTCCGCGCCGCGTGATGCCGGCGCGATGACTGGTCAAACAGGGCGCGCGCCCGGATACAGCATGCGCGTGCGGAGGGTCGCTCATTCCTTGATGTGACCCGGCGCGGCTGTGCGTGCCCGCGCGTCCGCGCCGCGTGATGCCGGCGCGATGACTGGTCAAACAGGGCGCGCGCCCGGATACAGCATGCGCGTGCGGAGGGTCGCTCATTCCTTGATGTGACCCGGCGCGGCTGTGCGTGCCCGCGCGTCCGCGCCGCGTGATGCCGGCGCGATGACTGGTCAAACAGGGCGCGCGCCCGGATACAGCATGCGCGTGCGGAGGGTCGCTCATTCCTTGATGTGACCCGGCGCGGCTGTGCGTGCCCGCGCGTCCGCGCCGCGTGATGCCGGCGCGATGACTGGTCAAACAGGGCGCGCGCCCGGATACAGCATGCGCGTGCGGAGGGTCGCTCATTCCTTGATGTGACCCGGCGCGGCTGTGCGTGCCCGCGCGTCCGCGCCGCGTGATGCCGGCGCGATGACTGGTCAAACAGGGCGCGCGCCCGGATACAGCATGCGCGTGCGGAGGGTCGCTCATTCCTTGATGTGACCCGGCGCGGCTGTGCGTGCCCGCGCGTCCGCGCCGCGTGATGCCGGCGCGATGACTGGTCAAACAGGGCGCGCGCCCGGATACAGCATGCGCGTGCGGAGGGTCGCTCATTCCTTGATGTGACCCGGCGCGGCTGTGCGTGCCCGCGCGTCCGCGCCGCGTGATGCCGGCGCGATGACTGGTCAAACAGGGCGCGCGCCCGGATACAGCATGCGCGTGCGGAGGGTCGCTCATTCCTTGATGTGACCCGGCGCGGCTGTGCGTGCCCGCGCGTCCGCGCCGCGTGATGCCGGCGCGATGACTGGTCAAACAGGGCGCGCGCCCGGATACAGCATGCGCGTGCGGAGGGTCGCTCATTCCTTGATGTGACCCGGCGCGGCTGTGCGTGCCCGCGCGTCCGCGCCGCGTGATGCCGGCGCGATGACTGGTCAAACAGGGCGCGCGCCCGGATACAGCATGCGCGTGCGGAGGGTCGCTCATTCCTTGATGTGACCCGGCGCGGCTGTGCGTGCCCGCGCGTCCGCGCCGCGTGATGCCGGCGCGATGACTGGTCAAACAGGGCGCGCGCCCGGATACAGCATGCGCGTGCGGAGGGTCGCTCATTCCTTGATGTGACCCGGCGCGGCTGTGCGTGCCCGCGCGTCCGCGCCGCGTGATGCCGGCGCGATGACTGGTCAAACAGGGCGCGCGCCCGGATACAGCATGCGCGTGCGGAGGGTCGCTCATTCCTTGATGTGACCCGGCGCGGCTGTGCGTGCCCGCGCGTCCGCGCCGCGTGATGCCGGCGCGATGACTGGTCAAACAGGGCGCGCGCCCGGATACAGCATGCGCGTGCGGAGGGTCGCTCATTCCTTGATGTGACCCGGCGCGGCTGTGCGTGCCCGCGCGTCCGCGCCGCGTGATGCCGGCGCGATGACTGGTCAAACAGGGCGCGCGCCCGGATACAGCATGCGCGTGCGGAGGGTCGCTCATTCCTTGATGTGACCCGGCGCGGCTGTGCGTGCCCGCGCGTCCGCGCCGCGTGATGCCGGCGCGATGACTGGTCAAACAGGGCGCGCGCCCGGATACAGCATGCGCGTGCGGAGGGTCGCTCATTCCTTGATGTGACCCGGCGCGGCTGTGCGTGCCCGCGCGTCCGCGCCGCGTGATGCCGGCGCGATGACTGGTCAAACAGGGCGCGCGCCCGGATACAGCATGCGCGTGCGGAGGGTCGCTCATTCCTTGATGTGACCCGGCGCGGCTGTGCGTGCCCGCGCGTCCGCGCCGCGTGATGCCGGCGCGATGACTGGTCAAACAGGGCGCGCGCCCGGATACAGCATGCGCGTGCGGAGGGTCGCTCATTCCTTGATGTGACCCGGCGCGGCTGTGCGTGCCCGCGCGTCCGCGCCGCGTGATGCCGGCGCGATGACTGGTCAAACAGGGCGCGCGCCCGGATACAGCATGCGCGTGCGGAGGGTCGCTCATTCCTTGATGTGACCCGGCGCGGCTGTGCGTGCCCGCGCGTCCGCGCCGCGTGATGCCGGCGCGATGACTGGTCAAACAGGGCGCGCGCCCGGATACAGCATGCGCGTGCGGAGGGTCGCTCATTCCTTGATGTGACCCGGCGCGGCTGTGCGTGCCCGCGCGTCCGCGCCGCGTGATGCCGGCGCGATGACTGGTCAAACAGGGCGCGCGCCCGGATACAGCATGCGCGTGCGGAGGGTCGCTCATTCCTTGATGTGACCCGGCGCGGCTGTGCGTGCCCGCGCGTCCGCGCCGCGTGATGCCGGCGCGATGACTGGTCAAACAGGGCGCGCGCCCGGATACAGCATGCGCGTGCGGAGGGTCGCTCATTCCTTGATGTGACCCGGCGCGGCTGTGCGTGCCCGCGCGTCCGCGCCGCGTGATGCCGGCGCGATGACTGGTCAAACAGGGCGCGCGCCCGGATACAGCATGCGCGTGCGGAGGGTCGCTCATTCCTTGATGTGACCCGGCGCGGCTGTGCGTGCCCGCGCGTCCGCGCCGCGCTGCGCTGCGCCCGCGCCGAGTGGACGCAAGGGGCAGAGCGGCGCGGGGCGCGACAGAAGCGGGGCGCGATGCCGGCGGGACGCAGTCTGTTTGACGTTAGCATGTATTTAATGCCGCCGCGGTCGCGCCGCGCGACCGCGGCGCTGCGTCGCGCCCTGTGTTTGACCGAGCCTTTACCCAGGGAACACAATACATCCAGTGAGTTACTTCTTATCTTACCTCGGGGAACACGACACATCCAATCAGTAACTTCTTATCTTACTCACCTCGGGGAACACGACACATCCAGTCAGTAACTTCTTATCTTAGTCACCCCAGGGAACACAAGACATCCAGTGAGTTACTTCTTATCTTACTCACCTCGGGGAACACGACACATCCAGTCAGTAACTTCTTATCTTAGTCACCCCAGGGAACACAAGACATCCAGTGAGTTACTTCTTATCTTACTCACCTCGGGGAACACGACACATCCAGTCAGTAACTTCTTATCTTAGTCACCCCAGGAAACACAAGACATCCAGTGAGTTACTTCTTATCTTACTCACCTCGGGGAACACGACACATCCAGTCAGTAACTTCTTATCTTAGTCACCCCAGGAAACACAAGACATCCAGTGAGTTATTTCTTATCTTACTCACCTCGGGGAACACGACACATCCAGTCAGTAACTTCTTATCTTAGTCACCCCAGGGAACACAAGACATCCAGTGAGTTACTTCTTATCTTACTCACCTCGGGGAACACGACACATCGAGTCAGTAACTTCTTATCTTAGTCACCCCAGGAAACACAAGACATCCAGTGAGTTACTTCTTATCTTCCTCACCTCGGGGAACACGACACATCCAGTGAGTTACTTGTTATCTTACCAGCGACTGGCGATGTACAGAATCTCTGTGCCTCTTTACAAGTAAATGAACGTATATTTTGATTGATATATCGTTTGCCTAGTTAGGATGCCTACAACCATTTAAGCAAAGAAGTTTATGTATGAACACTTCTGTAATATAGTTGTAGTAAGAAATGTATGCCATACTTGACAGTGAAGTCAATAAATGATACTCAAGAATTTTAAAGTGCGTTTACTGTTATATCATATCATTATCATGAAATCTGAATGAACGTGTCAATAAGGGTGTGTATCCATCGAAGATGTGCTAAGCTGTCTTTTCATACGCCAAAATATTAGATCAGTCGGTTAGAATAAGTTTCAACATTTGAAATAATAAGTAGGTAAGCGAAATACCGTAATGGTCAGCTAGGTATCACTTCTATGGAAAGGAAACCGGACGACCGGCAGTTAGCCTAGTGGGTAGTGCTGCCTACTGTTTCATCGTATGGCATACATTATTTTGGCCTTTAAGTTTGTCACTGTTTAGCCACCCAGGGGACACGTGCAAGGTTTTGGTAGGTAGCCTCTGCGGACGCGAGTAACAGTTGTCCCCACTTTGTCAAGTGAGTGGGCAACTCGACTGTTAGAAGTTCTTAAAGCAGCCCGCAGGCCTCCAACTCGGTTTAACGACTACTGGCATGGACAGCAGTGCTGCCTACGAAGCTTTAGGATTCGAATCCCGGCAAGGGCAAATATTTGTGTGATGAGCATGAATGTCTTGGTTGTTTTCTATGTACCTATATACAGATGTAGTGCATAATGGCTTCCCATTGTTTTTTCTCGGAAACGTTCGCATTTGTTGTTGTTACTTCAATCATCTATGGCCTCAGTACTTTTTGTACCGAGACTGACTGAAATAGTCAGACACGTTCGTACGCTTCCTTGATAAAACTATGGGAAACCATTATGCACTACATCTGTAACTATGTTATATATCGTCGTAAAAGTTTTCGAGTGGCGACCACGTACCGGAAGGCGCGGCGTGAGATGATGAGAAGTACAGTGCGAGAGAGCTCGCGCGCCGGAGTGAGATAGCTGCAGAGGCTGCGCCTTTCCTCCCGTCTACCGTCCTTCGGCCAC
The DNA here is from genome assembly GCA_945867215.1 of Epinotia demarniana. NCBI lineage: Eukaryota > Metazoa > Arthropoda > Insecta > Lepidoptera > Tortricidae > Epinotia > Epinotia demarniana. The sequence continues at coordinate 532,179 of OX244273.1, read as the reverse complement.
GTACCACGCACTCCTACATTTGTGCCCAAGAAGGAGGCCTGGATAGACGAATGGCGACGGATTGACAAGCTTGCCACTAAACATGCTTAAATTTGGTCACAAAACTGACACTGAGGTAATTTTCGTTTGACGAGTCACGCTGATTGGGTACAGTTGCCCGCTTAGGTACAGTCGACTAAAGAGGGCGATACGGCCAAAGTTACAAAATTGTGTATACACGACCTTAATGTGAAGGTAATAAGGTCGTGTTTACATATTTTTGTAACTTTGGCCGTATCGATGACTTTGTATTAGTCGCCTGTCTGTATACAATTATTTTGGAAATGCCATAAGCTGGTTTAGTGTTTAAACAACAGCCTATGGGTGATTAGAATAAAGGATCGAGATACACGACGATGTAGGCAACAACATTGAAAATCCACTTTCTCAATAACAATTTTATTATTGCTTGTTATTATTATTCACATGATACAAAATAAACTATGCACAAGTTGACCATTGACGTCGTTCTATTAGACTTTTCAAAATATTATTTTTAACAGCTTCTGCGGTAATGTAACACGTATTTTACATGGAAATAATATACAAAAGTGGTTGCGGACTCCGCGCGTCGCGTGGGTTGTGATGTCCGCGGGAGTATCATTAACGCAATAATCATTTATATTCAATCATGGCCGAAACCTTATGCTACGCTGCTTATAGGTAACTGTACAATTCTTAATTAGACAAATTATCAGCGAAACGCTATTTACAGATTAATATTTCCAATTGATTTCAGATTAACTAACTATACTTTCATTATTATCATTTCAATCTATTGCATTATATATACACGTGGGATCTCCTTTATAAAATTAATATTGTGGGTGTTAAGGCTTTTGTGCGCCACCACACAGCGGCAAGAACGACTACCCGTCTCATTCTAATTATAACATTCAAAAAGAGGCGGATAGTCTATCCTGCCGCGACACAGCGCGCGCACCGCCTCGGGTTAACCGAGCAGGACAACATCAACCTGTAATGTGTATAGTCACGTCTTAAAACAAGTGAACGGTTTCAAACTTATATCTGAGCAATAGGACTGACAAACGAATACATATTTTAAGACTTGATACATACACGTATAGCGAACAATCCATTGACATAGGCCAGGCGAAACTAGGCTTTGTGTCAATGGACCCGATTCTACGTGCACATGGCTTAACTAGCCTAAAACTAAATTATCTAACAAGGATATAATTTTTAGATATAATTTATGCGGCAGATTAAAAACGACATGTATTTAGAATAGCATTTAGGCAGCTAAGCTAAGTTGAATAGACCGCCTAAAATAATCGTCCGATTCAAACTAGCGCTGTCATTTGATTATGATTATGATTTTTTTTTTTTGTTTTTTTTTTTGTGTCTATAAATAAATAAATAAAATAAAAAATAAAATGACAGCTGCTCATAGAATAGCAGTGTTTTAGCGAAACCTAAATAAAATTCGGAAGTTTAGAGGCCACTGTAGAATCGGGTCCATTGACGACTAACATGAAATATTGTCAGTATAGTCGACATACACTTTCGAAATTTTATTAATATCGTGTTATTATTTGTAAAAACGGTAAATTTTGCAACTCCCAGTATCAGAACGTTCGGTGTTTTACAAACGCTCCAACCCGAGTGACAAATACATCTCTCATGGAAATGTGTGGCCGGCAACTGTGCGTCTCGCTCATACTTCCATGCTATAAATATATACAAAACCTGCAATATAAGTACATGCTTCATAAAGTACATAAGTTTTTCTTCACTGTTTTCAAAATGAAGACAATCTATTGTGCTTTAACAGTAGTTTAGCTTAAAGGTTTGGCATAAGAATATTAATTAAACACAATTCGGTGCTGTGATAGGTTGTTATACAAATACAATCACGACTTCATGTAAATAATTAAATTGTGAATCTGTAGTCATTTAAATACTCAAATATAAAAAAAAAAAAAAATTTCAATAGCAGTTTGTAATGGTCGCACTACACTTGGGGTTGCGTGTTCGCGTTGCGTCGTTGCCTCTCTTTCATTAGCCGTAGGAAGAAAAAAGATGCAACACGAATATTTGGGCAAATACCGCCAAGTGTAGTGCACCATCATACATATTATATTTGACGCTGTGAGGGTCTAAAGAAAACATAATCAAAAAGCAGTGATTTTATTTGGACGGTAAGGTAAAAAATCACTTTCACTGAATTTTGTATGTAAAATAAATACATATCAAACACATTTGGCAATATATGTAATAATGTCAATATCTCGCTGTAAAAGGGACTAGCACTTGCATAAAGAGTAAAGATTTTGAAAAGAGTTTTGTCAACAATAATGATATTAAAGCTAAATCAGCATAGTGAACATAATTTCGACAAATGGCGTTTGCTTTATTACATTGATCTCATGTTTCTGATGCCATACATTTTGTTTTATAGCCAACATCAATTTTTTTGTTTCGTCAGTGGAGTAGGAACCTTATACTGCTTTCCCACCAGTATGTTTTCGAATCCAAAGTTTCCAGACAAGCTAAGTTACGAAGCTACATGCCACGGTTACAGAATCGTGGCTCATTCCTCGTTTCCAAGCCTATTTAGGCTTCTTTACACAACGACGCCCATGACATGAATTCTGAATTTACATATTTGCTCTGAATTTCCCTAAGTTCTTAATTAAGGCTATCAGGCACTAAAGGAGACCGCCCCGTCCAGGCATGATTTACGAATGTCACTCTGTCATTTACTACAAGAGAAAGCTTACATATATTTAGGACTAGCTTGCACGCAGCCCACCCGCACATACTAAATGTTCCTCCCTATACTTGTATAAGGGATTACGTCGGGGACAAGTATTCTGTCTCCATTTATTTTTTTCTTTCATTTAAATCTGTTCAGCAGTCTAAGCTCGAAAAGGTTACAGACAGCTACATTATCAGTATTAATATATGTTGCGTTTAGTTTGTGTAATAAATAAAAAGTGTCACAACCGGGGCATCGGCGGCCGAAACATTCCATAATCTCAGTCCGATACAACCTTATACAATATATTTACAATCCATAAAAAAAACACTATAATGCTAGTAATGCTATAATAAAAAAATCTCCAAAATGTTAAAAATTGACAAACACATTTCAACACTCTTATCCTTAACAAAGCGTAAGTATGGATTCGTCGTATTTACATATACGTAACGCGCTGTCACATACAAACCATAACGCCGACATAAGTACAACGGCTTCATTACTTCAGTATTACTCATTAACGATAATAGCGAAATGTACATCGGCGCCCGAACAGTCGGCCGACTGTCGCCGACTGTCGCCGACTGTCGCCGACTGTCGCCGACTGTCGCCGACTGTCGCCGACTGTCGCCGACCTGCCGCGCGACTGTTTGATCGCAAACTCTGAGGCAACCTCACGCCGCAGCTATGTACCAACATCTCGGAGGTACACCCAGCTCATATCTTGAAGGCGGAATTAATTACTCTAGTTCAATATAATAATAAAATATTTACAATATTCACAATAGACTCAAGCAACACAAACATGGCATAGAAACTAATAAAGTCCTCTACCTAATTGCGCCGTCAAAACTGCTATCCGCAACAACATTCGATTGCTTTATTGGATATGCCTAGTGCCACTCCAGCGGGCTTCCATAACGTCACATCTTAGCATAAGATTAAAACTAGTCTTAATGACAAACAGACTAGACATAGTAGGATCGTCTGCAAAATCGTCATTCACTCAATCTCTATAGCACGAGAACCGAGTCGCACACAGACTTGTGTTCGCATTTATCTTTTCTGTAGCTGAGAGTTAACGAGTATTAGGAGCATTCAAAATCGTCTTTTGGCGTCTTAATGCAACATGGTCATCCGAATTGAACACTCAAATCATCCGCCCCTCATGCACTTACATTAATTCTTGCTGGAAAGGGACGAATGCTGTCCATATGTCCGCAATAAGCGCGATGATAAGCAGGAAATTAGTCTTTAACATGTTATAGCAAAAACAGGGACTCTAAATAAAAACTTGTAATTAAGCTCCTGTCCTCTTATGGGGCTTCTAAACGGGCAACATTTTTACGGTAGTATGTGGCCGGCAAGAATCTTGCTCTAGCGTGCAAAGTCAGCATAAGACAGCAATAGTTGCCGGGCAGAAATTGCTGGAGAATGTGGCCCGTTTAAAAGCCTCATTACTATCAGAAACAAGACATTTAGGGCCATTGTTTTCAGTCGAGTACAACCCGAATCTACCTGGACAACGCACGCATCTTCCATTCTTCGTTAAGTCGTTAAGTCGACTCATGTAAAAAGAACCCTGGCGGCCATACTTTTTATATGGCCGCCAGGGCTCTTTTTACGTATGTCGACCTGTAAATCCAACTCGAGATCGATCTTATACAGACTACAGTCGAACTGAGGCCAGTCGGTTGTTCACGCGACATGAAAGCGACAACTAGAGTAGCGAAGAATTGGTCGGCAATTCGGCATGTTGAGGAAATCACCGTGGGTTGGGTAAAAGGTTGCCGATGACACACCCTGTCTTTAAGAATTATAGTTTATTAAAAGGTTCAAAATTAAAGATCATCTTTTATGTGTATTTTAGTGTGCGTTTCCGACTGTAAAACGGTCAAAATAGAAGTTTAATTACTGGACTTATCAGTTCAGATATTATAATTTGACAACCACTTTGGCCTAGTCAGAGGTGGCCCTGCCTACGAAGCCGGAGGTCCCAGGTCGAATTCCGGTAAAGGCAATTATGTGTATGATGTTTTTATATGTCTAAGGATGGATGATCTCCTTCATGGATGTTTTCTATGTATTTAAGTATTTATTTCTCGTCGTCCAGTACCCATAGTGCAAGCTTTGCTTAGTTTGGGACTAGGTCGATTTGTGTGAGATTGTCCCCTCCATATTTATAATTATTATCATTTGAACTACATAGCACCAGCGTGGCGGACAGCGCCAGCGAGGTGGACAGCATAAGCATGGCGGACAGCATTAGCGTGGCGGACAGCATTAGCGTGGCGGACAGCATTAGCATGGCGGACAGCGCCAGCGTGGCGGATAGTACCAGCGTGGGCGGATAGCACCGCCATGGCGGACAGCGCCGGCATGGTGGTGTATTTAGAGATGAATTACGTTAAAAAAAAAGCACATTGCTTTGAACTGTGAAGGGGCGGTTCGATTGATTAGGTTAATTTACACGTCGCCTAAACGTTGAGACTTGAGAGCATGGAGGCTTGCACCGTTTGACCATCGTCATTCTTCTAGCGTTTTATTTGCAGCATAGGGTTTTTATTGGAATTTGTATCAAAAATATCAATTGAAATGGGTAATTATAAAGCTATTGATAACAGTATTAATGCTAATTCGTAATCATGATTGATATTGCTGATAGCAAAGAATTAAGAGGTCAATGATTTCCTCCATATTTTAGTACCCTGTAGGGTTTCATAGCTAAACGAACATAATGCAACATGGCGATAAAGATTGAAGACTTATTAGTCTTATTACTGATATTCTCAACCAAATGAAATAAGCCTTTTACTAACCACGCTTCCACATCGCCTGAACAAACTGGTCGTAATGAATGAAGGGAGTGCAGCGCCCGCGAGCCGGCCGGGCCGGTCCCGCCAGGCTAGGGCTTGAACTTGACGAGCGGGATGTTCTTGGAGTGCAGGCACTTGTCGCAGACCCACTCCGCGTACACCTCCGCCGTGAGCAGCTGGAACGCGGGCTCCGTCAGCCCCGTGCAGCCCCTGGAACGTGCGAGGGGAGGTTAGGCCACTCTATACAAGATAACTGTCTGACAGTTTTGTGGGAACCTGTTAATTAATAAGTTTGTACACTCTGTTTATTATGCTTATAAATAAATAATAATAAAAGTAATATTTATACTGGTCTCGTCCGAACAAGGTCTTACACAAAAACTTAAATACACTAAAGTAACCTAATATTCATAAAATAAAATAAATCGGCTAAGTGCGTGTCGAGCCACGCGTAGTGTAGGGTTCCGTAGTTGCCTGTCTTTCTTAGCCACATCGACACGCGCGCGCCAACTAAATGGTTGCGTCGGTCGAATTTGTACGAAAGTTGGCCTTTCTAAGTACGTTTTAAGTTGGTCGACTATTCGGTAACTAGTTATACCTACTTAGCCGTGATATTTTTTCTTTTGAATTCATTATATGTACTACTACTACGGTTTTTTTCACATTCCCAGTAGAAAATTCAGGCTTTATAGCTAAATATCTCGCAAACGAATCAGCAATTAGAAAAATCGTTTTAAAATATATTATTTTTGAACAAGCTATCCAACGATACTTCGCACACTATGGGCTTAATGACAAAAAAAAATTACATCCCCGCTTTAGGTAGGTATGTAGGTAGGGGAGGTACCCCAAAAAAAATGCGCCGAATATTTTTGTTTCCCTGGATACCAATATTCGGCCGAATTATTCGGTTCAAGGAATCGTTCGAGTTCAAGGTAAGGAAAGGTAGGAGCATTGAAAAACGTGCGGATATACCGATTAATTACCGAATATTCGGTGCATCTCTATAAATAACAGATTCATCGAATTAAATTCAAAATAATAAATAGCAAAGTTAATTATCTTAAATCATTGGGAAACTTTTGTTGTCTTTTCTCACTCTGAATTGTTCTTATAGTTGGAATGGAACATTACTATATTTCTTGCTTATCTGAGTTATAATTGTACAATACTGTACTCTTATAGGGTGGTCAATATCTATTACACCATTTCAGGCAGCTATTTACTTATAGGATAAAAATTAAAGCTTTTTCTCACCTGTGGAACCAGAAGTTGCATCCCGATTCACAGAGGATAGCCTGGTCGTTATCATGTACCTCCTTGTGGCAGACTCCGCAGGGGTAGATGGGCGGCGCGTTGGGGTTCTGCGGGTTGAAGACCATGGGCTGGTCGGGCGGGTACACCTTCCCCGCGCTCACGGGCATGGGCTTGGGCCCGAACATGCCCATTCCCTGCCCCATGGGCCCTACCCCCTGTCCCCCCGGCCCGCCCATCGCCATGCCGCTCATGCCGGCGAGAGGCCCGCAGTTGCCCATGTTCCCGGGTCCGGGCCCCATGCTCATGTTCCCACTGCCCCCCATCCCCATGGGGCCTCCGTGGCCCATGTGACTGCTCGAATATGGTGGCCCTGGCCCCATTGAAGACATTGGGCCGTTTCCTCCCATTGGCCCGCCTCCCATTCCTGAGCCCATAGGGCTTCCGTGCCTCATAGGTCCACAGTGGCCCGGCCCCATTCCTCCGCTTTGCATTGGATTTGAAGACATTATAGAACTGCTGGGGCCCATTGAACCGTTTGAACAGCTGGGACCCATGGGGCCGTTCATTCGAGGTACATTCATACCGGGGCCCCCGCCTCCCATGGGGCCATTCATGGGTCCGTTCATTGAGCCTGCTCCTAGGGGACTGTGCATCGGTGGCCCCATCGGACTGTTGCTCATGTGGCTGCCAGCCATCGAGCCCATGTTCATTGGGCTGCCCATTGGCCCGGAAGACATTGGTGATCCCATAGGCATAGAGTTCATGGGACTCATGGGACTGCCCATCGACCTGGACGTTGGGCCCATGCCGGGACCCATGCTGTGATTACTCATTCCCATATTTGGCCCACCCATCGGCGACATGCCACCCATATGTCCCATGGGACTCATGTTGCCCATCGGACTGATTCCTCTCGGAGGCATCTGCTGGTTCATTGGACTCATACTGTGGGGTAAAGGACTCATGTGCCTCATGGGGGGTCCCCCCATACTGTGCATTGGGCCCATCATTCCCATTGGACCATTTTGACTCATCATGGGGCCGTTCTGGCCCATCATAGGGCCATTGTGTGAAATTGTGGAAGGTGAATCATCAAAAGGGTTGGATGCGACGATGGTGTCTCCATACCCAGTGAGGGGAGGAGGCAGCAGGTCCTGTGCAGTGGGTGGAGGTTGTGGGGTGTGGGTATTGTTAGCATTGGATGTTTTTCTCCTCTTCTTGGGGTTGCTGGGCGCGGGCGCGGAGGGCGTGGGCGTGTCCATGGGCGGCTTGAAGTCGGGCGGGCCCAGCCCCGGCCCGGGCAGCCTGTAGGCGCCGGGCATGCCGGCCATGTTGTGACTCATCCTGACTCTATTCCCTGTCCACTCTAATGACCATCATGAAAGTTTGGTCGCGCGGTATACTCCCTCACACGTTGAGACTTCGCATGGTCACTAGAAAGCGCAGTAACGTGCCGGAAGACTGATCGTGTCTATTTCTGTAATAAAAATAACCCATGGTCAATAACCATAAAGATGCCAGACACGAGTGATTTTTGAATGAAAAGACCTTTTACGATCGTAAAAAACGTCAGGTGTGCGCTCAGATAGAGAAGACTAGCGAGAGTTGCAGCATGAGCTACATCTTCCAGTAACCTGCCTTACAACACATTCAAAACGTATAATAAAGAAAGAATGGCCACCGAACGGTCGTCTAAGGTCAGTATGAATTAAAAATTGAACAAATAACTTACAGCATTATCATTTAGCATCGGAATTACTGATTATTTTTTTGTCCTCTTCCGAGACCCCAAGGCAGGCGTGCAACATATGACAAAATACCAAATTTAGATCACCTCTCCCGTGAAGTTATTGGTTTTCAATGATTGCCCTTAGAGACGTTGTTATCGAAAAGGATGTGTAGTGCACTTATAACACTTATTAATAATCCATTGATTGCTTTTTTATTTACGACTCTCAATAATCCAAACAACACACGCCACATTCACGAAGTATTTTTATCGGAATATTGCCGCTAGAGGGCGTAGTTACGTAACGGTAACGTTCAGAAATAAAGATTATTTTGAATGCGTTCATTAAAAAACGGAAGTAAAAGGCCAAGGCCGACACATCTAACAATTTGTCACAATCATGTCACAATCAACAAGACATAGATATCATTGGAACAAGATGAGCTTGAATTCTAAAACAGAATTTAAACAATTTTTGTCCAATATATTAATGTTCCTGGTTGAACCGTTACTAAAATTTTGCAGGAAAATGTATTAAATTGAGTGTCTTGTACATTGATTAGTAAATAAAAAATATCAGAAGAAAAGGATTTCAAAGGCCTAAACAAAGACAATATAACCACCTCCGTATTCCGAGGTTGGATCAGCAGCGCAACATGCCTCCAGAGGGGCTACCGCGAAGTAAAAACGAACTTCGTTCGAATATCTCCCTCTCTGTCGCTCGAAGCTTCAAGTGCGACAGAGACGGAGATACACAAACGAAGTTCGTTTTCATTTCCCGGTAGCCCCTCAGACCTTAGAGCATTCAAATGCTCTAAGCTCCAGACGATAGCAATTAGTCAGCTTCTGATGAATTGGGGCTGACAAATCACGTAAGGCCTGCACCACATTGGCGCGGCCTGCGGTGGCGGACAATAGAAAATTTGACAGCGGCGGACAAGTTTACTATTGTCCGCCGCGGCCAGGTCACGCCAGTGAGGCCTCTCACAGACTGGCGCGGCCTGCGGTGGCGGACAATAGTAAATTTGACAGCGGCGGACAAGTTTACTATTTACATTGTACGCCGCGGCCAGGCCGCGCCAGTGTGATGCAGGCCTTATGACTGACAGTTTATTTCATAGGTAAAATTGTTGCCATATAAAGAATTTGATAAAAATGCTGTGGACACATGAACTAGAATACTCTGGACAGGCTATGGTATTAATAATACCACGTGCGAGCGAGCTGGAAGAATACAAATCTCAATAAGTGTGACAGAAAGAGAAATATCATTCACTGTCCATGTCATAGTTCCACTTTTTTTTATTTGCCACAACTGACTAATGCCGCGTTTATACGCTTGCGATGGCTTGGCGCGTGAGCAGCAGTATTACCATGAGTTTGACAATGACGGCTTACGCTAACGAGTATCGAGTTTTCTATCTGTGCATCTCTATTGCACTTTGACAGTACGAGCGGGATGCACAGATAGAAAACTCGATACTCGTTAGCGTAAGCCGTCATTGTCAAACTCATGGTAAGCGTACAGGACGCAGCTATGTAAACGAATGAGATCGAATTATAGCCCTCTCCCTCTAACGCATAGCTGCGTCCTGCTCACGCGCCAAGCCATCGCAAGCGTATAAATGCGGCATTAGATTTAGAGCAGTATGAAGTGTTGGTGGAAGTGGTGGCACCATGGTGACACATAAACCCTCTGTAATCTGTGCATAAACCATTACCCGTCCAAATTAACCTTTTGACAGCCACAGTCGGCTGTGGCCGACGGTACGTTGTTTATGGCAAGTCATCAGCCATTTTAAGACTAGTTCTTGATTCAGCTGCATAGGAGCCTTTCCGTCCCTCACTGTGGCATCATGTACATGTACGGCCTGTCCGAGTTTTCTGGGTTCATGTGTGAACACGACTCGCTCGCTTGGCAGGCTCCGGCACAGACTAAGACCTGAATCACACTGGTGCGGCCTGCGGTGGTGGTCAATAGTAAACTTGTCATTGCCTGTCAAATTTACTATTGACCGGCACCGCAGGCCGCGCCAGTGTGATGCAGGCCTTAGGCTTGCAACACACTGGCGCGGCATGCGATCTCCGCTCTCTATTCACTGAAAGAAGTGAGAAACCTTATATTTATTTTGAAAGGCCTATCGATTAATGTGCCACACGTAGGCTTGCAATGACACTTTGATTTTTATGTATGAATTTGTATGTAAAAAAAAAAATTTTACAAAACTGTGTAGCGGCTAACAAAATACGCCTATCCTCAAAATTGTATACAAATACACCTTATAGTTTTCGAGTAAAATGCCTGTGACCTACGGATTGACAGACAGACAGACATGACGAATCCATAAGGGTTCCGATTTTTGCCATTTGGCTACGGAACCCTAAAAGGCACTTTCGCTACAGGTGGTGGGTCGACCGTTATCGTCATACCCGTGCGCCACGCAGGCGAGGACTCGGTAAAACGGTCTACCTACAATACAAATGTGATGATGATTCACGGCGTAGTACTTAAGTGATCTGACGGTGTCACATATGGATTAGATCCCTCCTTGCCCGTGGTCCACCTAATCTGTTCACCTGGGTGGACCACGGGAAGTTTTTTCTACCCGTGGTCCACCTAGGTGGACTAAGGTGAACCACGGGCATTTTTTTTACCCGTGGTACACCTATGTAAACTTTGCTAAAAGACCTTCTTTAATATGAGGAAGTGAAATATCACATTTTCGGTTCTGGCGCTTCGCCGGCCGCTGCCGCGGCATGCTCGCTTCGCTCGCTCGGCTCGCGCTATAAGGTCGCAGTACACCTAACACTCCTCCTCGCTTCGCTCGTCGTCGTACCTCGTGGTCCACCCAGGTGAACAGATTAGGTGGACCACGGGCAAGGAGCTGATTAGATGTGCTGGGCTGGGACGGGTTGAGGCCAAGTTCCAATGTAGCAACGCCACCTAGCCGCGTACTTGTGCGTATTAAGATCAGTTCGGATATGTGCGCCACCGGGAAAATCAATATCCATGCAATAAACTTGTTTTAGTTTGTTGCATGAATGTAAGATGTCGCTATTTGTGAAATATCTGTAGATCTCGATATGTTTGATGAAAGGCGCACTTACCCCGCCGGGGGCGCACTTGCCCCCTCTGACCTTATAGGACACGAAATCGGGTAAATCAAATAAACCAACATATGCTTACAAGTCATTTTATTTATTATGAATTATCATAATCGTACGTAAAATTAATTTATTACTTAGGTCCGTCATCTCATCAATGTAGCGTCAGTTATGCAACAAGAGAAGTAATGTCGTAATTATCACTTGATCAAGTCACGAGGAACCATCCGCCTCTCTCCAACGTATGGTGTTAGAAAGAGATGAACGCTCCCAGCCTATCACGTGATAAGCTTTCGGCCATGAAATTCCGACAGACTTAATAAAGTGTTTGGGTGAACTATAAATTAAATATTGTAACAGCCGTCATCCCGGTACAATAAGCGTCAATGATGTATGACATCAGTTGTACTAGGATGACAGCTGTCAAATATTGGATGACATTTTCACTATGGTCATGCCAAAAATATTGAGCATGGCCATTTTTCTCCAAAACTTACAAAAACAGTTTTTAACAGACTTCAAAAAAGAGGGAGGCTCTCAATTCGTCAGAATATTTGATTTTATTATGAATGTGCCCCGTTTACTCCAACATGCGACCGACTTGCAAAATTCTTTTCTTTTTGAAACGTATCCTTCCAAGGTGGTCCCAAGGTCGTCAGGTCAGGGTCTGATGAAGTGATGCGGGTGAAATCGAGGGAACTCTTCAAATAAGGCGAAGGAAGTACTGATTTCAGTCGCTTGAAACTGTTCTTAAAGTAAGTACGGAGTTGTCAGACATGGTCAGTAAACATTTTAATTGTGAGAATCTATTCATGCTCAATACTCTCGACCAAAGCCAGCTTGATAGGTAACGTTTTACAGTTCACATGTACAATTTTCAATGCAGGCACTGACTTAACAGAGGTACATATTTATACTATTTTACATGGGTCTAACTAACGCGATATTTATTCACCAATAATAATAATATAATAAGGTGTATAAAGCGCGAGAGTTTAGTGTCAACAGAGGTATTTCATTAAGCAGTCTTAAATCCGTTTAATACGTCTCATTTCCTTGTTCCGTTCCTGTAACTATTCTAGCCATTTCGTAACGTAACAGGAATACAATAACAAATTATCAATAGACAGCTTATGAATGACAAAGAATACAGTTATATAAGTTTGAAGTAAAAGTATCTTGCTGTGGAAATATTCACACTTTGTGCATTGCGTCGCACTCACTCTAACACTCTCGCACCCGGACTAGAAATTGAACAATACACCAGAAACCGACAGAATTCGCCAGGCGTGTAGGTTCGTACTACTGCCCGCCTAGCGGGCTGAGCCGGCACCTGAGCGAACACTACGAGTGCCTAGCAGGCGGGTTTTTGGTTGCGAACGTGAGACGCAAATACACATTGGACAAAGACCTTGCACAAGTGGAATCCTATCCTTATATTATTATATTTGGTTTACACTAATATAACCATATTCATTTACAATCGTTTCTGTTACACGGAACAACAGTTCGCGTTTCATAATATTAGTATTCGAAGTATAACAACTACAGATGATCACACTGAATTGTCCGGATCACCCGCGGTACGAATCAACTCACTTTTTGATTATGCGTCATATATACAATACAGGCCCCACGAGGGCGCTCACAGCGGAGCGGGGAGCAACCAGGCCCCTATTTCACCAACTTGACAATTGTCACCTGACGATGACGATTCTCCGTACATTGCTTGTTCCACAAGTTACCTAGCGACCACCTTAACTTCTAGAACAGCAATTTATGGTGAATTGTCAGTGTCAGTTGACAATTGTCAAGTCGGTGAAATAGGAGCATGGGCACTAGCGAGGGGCTCTAGTGGAGTGCCCCATTATTTAACCGATAAACGTTTCACCGAATGCATGGTTTTGCCGAACTTCTGTTACTGAAAACCGTGGTGGGTGGTGGTGGTGGTGGTGGTGGTGGTGGTGGGTGGTGGTGGCGGGTGGCGGGTGGCGGCTAGCCGGACAGGTCGCCGTGGTCGAAGAGCTCCTGGTCGTAGAGCGCGGCGCGCACGGTGCGGCCGCCGAAGTAGCGCCCGTTCAGCGCCGCCGCCGCCGCCGTCGCCTCTGCGGACCACACACAACATACATACATACACGCCTTTACCCCTAAAAGGGGTAGGCAGAGAACATGATACTTATGTTCCAGCACCACTTTTAGAGTAAATGTGGGTATATAGGATCGACAAAATGTGATATTATTGCTGTGATAGGTTGCTAACCCATCGCCCACAATAAACTTCAACCCTGCTCCCTTAGGGTCTCCCCCCACCTATCGACGCGGAATCAGCTTTCGCCGAGTGGTTTATACCATATTCCTCGTGTTTCGTTCGCTATCCCGTCGCTGGACGTCGCTTCGCGTCGGCCGAGCCGATCGATGTCTTTTTCGCTCTTATTGCGTGGACATAGAGTTTTTTGATCGGCTGACGCCGATTCCGCGTCTATAAGTGTGGTGAGACTCAACTTTTACGACACCCACGGGAAGAAAGAGGGTGGTGAAATTCTAACCCGACCCCACACGGGGAGATCCGAGATCAATCACACGTAGGTCAGACATTAAATTTTTGGTACAAGCTTTTGTTGCAGACTGTACATTTGTGAATACCAACATCAATTACTCATTGAGACGATTCTAACGAACCCAAACTCAACAGGGTTACATCGATAAGTACGGAATTCCCATGGCTACCTTCTGTCTCCATAATCAGATCAGCTCGATGGTACCATAATATTGAATTGTCATCCAAACTATACTAATAACCAATATTTCAGCTCAATCGGATAACGGCAAGTGACTGAAAAATGGATTGGACAGACAACTTCCTGCTTACATACAGATCGATTCACGAGAGCTGGCATGAATAAATTGACCGAAAATAATGTCACTTGTCACTGTGAGGGGCAGTGTGAGTGCCGTTCTTATACAGGGGCCTCCTGATATTTTGTAAACATGTACCTAATACGTTTTCGTTATTGAAGAAAAAATAAATTATATTATTATAATCTGCACCAAGTATCATGATGATCCTTTTAGTAATTATTATTAAAGACCTTTGTAAATAAACGTATGTATATCTTTCTGACTTATTTTTAATGTCAAAAATCGAAAAATGAATCTTCGAACTGTAAAAAATTTAAATAAGAGCAGAGAGCCAAGAGAATGCTATTCTCTAAAACACAATTATCATATTCACTATTTGCATCAACCTGTATTTAATAATTATGTGATGCACACATAGACATTATCATTCACTCGTTCAATTCATTCGTGCCAGCTTTCGTGAATCGACCTGTACTTATATCATTCGTATGGGCTTCAAATAAATAAATAAAAATAATTTCATTCAGACTAAAGTCTATGGTTAATAAACAATTACATTTTATTAGTAGTGTTAGTATGACATAAAGAAGAGACAAAACAATGACTGCATGCAGTCACTGCCAGGGGCTTGTCCATGTATGTTTTACGTCATCTTTTTTTGACGATAATTATGGCAGCACAACTGATTTACATAGCATGAAGTTGTGGCACACAAACCATTACCCGTCCAAATTGAGTAGTTTGTTGATGGCAAGTCAGCCATTTTAAGACCAGTTCTTAATTTAGCTGCATAAGAGCTTTTCCGTCCCTCACTGTGGCAACACGTATAGCCCGTCCTGAGTATTATGGGTCCATGTATGGACATGAGTCTGATTATATATAATGTGAATAGGGATGTAGATTCGAAAAAATATGCCTACTGACGAAACTGATGAAAATCCCATTCAGATATCGCAAAGAATTACGAAGCTACAACAGTTTTAATATTGCTTGTTACAGAGAAAACGCAAACAGTGTGTGACGTCACACTATGGGATGCTGCCGACGTGCCGGTGGACGGCGGCGCCGCACGCGACGGGTGTCACGTGACGTCACCATCTTATAACCATATGAAGTTGCGTTTTGCGAAAAGGGATAGAAGATAGGGTCATTACGCTGGTGACGCGACCACCTGAGGGAGAAGGTTATTTCTATTGAAGATAACATTAATTCTACAGACCCTATTGAGACAATTACTTGTACAGTATGCATTTTTTTGTCGTTTTAGAATGGAAATCTACTAAAATATGGAATTCCAGTCCCAATTAAAAAAAAACTTTTGGTAAATACATATTGCATGGACGAATTTACGAAGTCAGGCAGTGTTACTTGTATTTTGAATTCAATTTTTTATTATCAATTATTATATCCTTAACGATCATAGTGTTAATTCCTATAGATTTACATTAAAGTAATATTATGAGATAAATAAATTTCAATATCAAACCGTGAAAATATCCTTTCAGTTCACCAACTCGGCTAAGTGGTCGACAACCGGCACATGAAATTAGGTGGTCGCTAACTCGCGAAATGACCGTACCTCTTTTTAAAACTTTGGACACTTACAAATTCGTGATTATTTAATCTTTTGCGTTGGTTTTCTCTTCATTTGACTACATTTTTAATCCTTTTTCGATTGATTATTTGAGTGTCTACACTCCTATTAATAGTACATTACGTAACTAGGGCGGTGAATTCGTGAATCTTCGGTTCGGGCCACAAACACCTGCGATCTGGGGCTTTACGAATTACCGCCAGTGTTGAGTACAAAATTTTACGTCTTCACCTAGCCACAATGCGAGTTTTCCCGTACGCGCAGCGTGCAGTAAAGCTCGCATTATGGCCAGGTGTGGCGTAAAAGTAATTAGTTACATTAAATGACATGGACATGATGTGAATAGCGTTGGTAGCGTGTATTGTGTTGTGTTGTGTTGTGTTGTGTTGTTTTGTGTTGTGTTGTGTTGTGTTGTGTTGCGTGCACTGACTGACCGTCGGGCTGGCGGAACTGCACGAAGATCTTGACGAGCGCGTGCGCGGGGTCGTCGTCCTCGCTCTGCCGCTCGTTGTAGATCACGAGCCGCTCCACCGCGCCCCACTTGCCGCACTCCTCCTGCACACGCACACACACGTCACTCCTGCACGCACACGCACACACGCACACACCCAATACCAATAATAATAAAAAAAAACCTAACCTAACCGCCAGCGTGTCGACGTCGCCCCGCGAGCGGGATGTCTATTTCCGCTCTAAGGGCCACAAGATAACCCTAACCTAACCTACAAATAATACAATTGTTAAGATTATTTTTTTACTGCGGGAGGCTTGGCCCCCCCTTCCCCCTTTTTCTAGCTGCCCTAACCTTATTTTTCTGTATTATAATCCTTAAACGAAAATATACTATGTGTTATGAACTTAAGATCGTTATACGAAATGAAATTAGTCAATTTGAGTATTACAAAAAAAATCGTTATATAATATAAATATTATGCCAATTGACCGCTATTTCTTAAAAAGTATTGGTTTTGTTGTTATAGCTAACGTTCATTATAAATATTTTGTGATCGTTATTAATATGAAATGATATATATTGTTGTTATATCTCGTGGGACGCACCCGCATTAGGGTCGAATTGGATGGGACTAGGTCAGGCTAGGGCCCGGAGGCTGTCTGGCTGTCTGGCTGGCTGGCTGGCTGGCTGACCTGTATCTCGTGGTGCAGGGCCTCGTCCACCTCCTCGGGGGCCACCATGTTGGCCAGCAGCACGGTGCGGCTGACGCGGCGCCGCATGAGGCGCTGCATGACGAGGTGGCGCGCCGACTGGCCGGAGATGGAGAGCGACTCCTGCTGCTGCAGGGTGTCGGGCGAGGAGTCCAGCAGCTTCTTCTGCAGCGCGGCCTGCAGCCCGGCCTCGCTGCCCGGCGCAGGCGGGGGCGCCGGCTGCTGGCTCTGGAACGTCTGGAAAGATAGAAACATATTTAAGAAAGAAAAATGTTTGTCACACAAACCGATTTATTTATATTTATAACCGAAAACTCACCAAATGTTCAAAACGCGATCTTTCGGCCGTCTTGAACGCGTCACGTTTCGTGGGTCATATAAACATTTAAAACCTAGTCACTTAAATTAACAAAAAAAGACCGGGTTGCACTCCGGGAGTGCTGGCAGAAGTGAAACATTGAAAATTTATATTTGCAAAAAAACCAATCCCATCAGTCGCACTAACCTGCTGGATATCAGGCAGCCTTGTGCAATCGTGTCCGAAAGAGCACGAAGACAGTCTGATTCTCCGTGAGGTCCCCATACCCAAATCGAGGCCATGGGCAATGAATTAAAAATTTAAGTTAAATTTGCGGCCACAAATCTGGAATGACCTCCCTCCTCGGCTGCGTGAGCCAATGTCACTGTTCAAATTCAAGCGATTAGTCCGATGTCACTTATTAGATAGGCAAAGCAAGTAGGTGTCTCATCTCCCCTTGTTGTTCTCCACTTGAGAATTCATTTTCAACACATATTTCAGTTTTTTTTAACAAACGCACACATGTACGCAATCACACCTACACACATACACAACAACGCTCGCACGATCGTACACACACACATACACGTACACACGCACACACATACAACAACGCTCGCAAACACACACACACACACACACGCTCTTATTTAACTTTTGTATTATTTTTGTTCGCATTTGAAAGCACAGCGTCTAACTCCGGCGCTTAGGTTTCTGCTACCGACCGAGCCCTAATAAGGCCCAGGCTGAAAACCAGTACTGGACTCTTGTTGTTCAGCACATGCTGAGCCTGGGACCTATTGCCCCAAAATAATTGAGCTGTACTTTTTATTTTAGTTTTGCATATTATAATTCTGTATTTTTCACTGTTTGTATGTCTGTACTTTGTTTCTGGCAATAAATGATTATTGTATTGTATTCAATAAGACGGTCCCCCGACGGCGCCACCAACCCCCGCGCGTGGGCGGCGGCTCCGGGCGGGGGCTCCGCGCGGCCGCCTGCTGCTGGGGAGTGCGCGAGCGGCTCCCACTCCGGCCGGTACTGTACTGCCGGCGCGGCGTGCGCGCAGCCGGCGGCACCCGGCACCCCGCACCCGGCACCCGGCACCCGGCACCCGGCATCCGGCACCCGGTACGCGCGATGCCGGCCGCACACCGGAGCACGCGGGGTCGCGCCACCAGCGGCGGCGGAGGTGATCGCGGGCACCCGCCCGTAGGGGCCCCCAGTGGCGGTGGGGCGCGGGTGCTACCCCTTACTTCCCCGGCCATGCACCCCTGGTCAGCCTGGTACTGACTCCGGGCAGGGGATGAGCATGGAACCTGCGCAGGGGGGGCTGTCGACCCCCTGCTGCGGTTCATACACAGTTCGGGGTGGTACTTCCAACCACTCCAGCAGCATGCTTGGGGATGACCCCAATCTTCGTCAGTACGAAGTGCTTGCCCAGACAGATGAAGCACCACTGCCTCTGTTTCGCGATGTTGCGGCGTCCCACGACCCGCTCATCAAAAAACTCTGGGCACCCGGGCTCCTGCAAGGGTCCAATCTCAGCTTGGGCCGGGGTGCTCCAGCTGGTGGAACCGGAGCCGCAAGTTCGAGGGGAAATCCGAAGTGTCTGCCAGTCGACACTCGGTTTCCAAAAACTCGACTAAGTCGGTTTACTCTGGTAGGTGCTGGGCGCTGTCCCCACCGTACCGGTGTTCGAACCGATCTCGAACACCGTCCGGCAACCGATTCAGCAGGAATCTCAACAGCATGTAGGAATTGTAGGACCACTTGTCCACGGGAAATCCCAGCTTCTCCATGGTCGCACTCAGTATAGGATTTTGCATCTGGACCCGGATGTGGGAAACCAGCCCTATCCAGGGTATGGTCCAGATCTTGGCCATGAAGGCATCCACCAAACGCCGCACGTTCTGGTACCTGCTCCTCAGTAACGTGCGCGCGGTTCCATAATTTTCGTCAGTGACCGAAAAATGAGAGCCGACTTCAACTGCGCCAACTTCAGTGCCGCTGCAAGGTCCGTCCGAGCATGGACCAAGCTGTCGAATAAGTCGACGAAGCTGGTCCACTCGTCCTGGTCTCCCCGGAAGACCGGCATGTGTATAGCGGGCAAACGTGCTGCCAACCCCGGGTTATGGGTGCGGGTTTCCTGTCGCTCTGGACTGCACCAGTCCGAACCCGCAGTATCTCTGCCGCCCTCTGGGTAATGTTGTCCGCCAATTCCAAACCCTGGTTATAGTCCGCGTTCACCTGGGCAACCTCCGATGCAGGCTGGTCACTCTCCCCTAGGTAGCCTTCAAGCCGGGACTCCAAAGTCTCGAGGCGCTTTGGTATTTGTTCATACCCAACTAAATATTGAATATGGTCACCCTATTTGGTGGTCCAGTTATAAGAATGCCTGTGATTACCAAAACAAACACTTAATCAGCAATAGCTTTGTTATTGTGGCCACAAAATATTTAACCTGCAGCTCAAAATACCTAGATGCCTAACTATGGACACAATTCTAAGGTAATTTGTATTCCTAAACCAAAGCTGGGCACTCAATCAATCAGTTACTTCTTAATTTACAAGCAGTTACACATTAAACAATTAATTTCACTTTGAAATTCCAAATAGTCTGTTTTGACCGGCTATAGATTAGATTAGATTGCTTTATTTCACAATATAAAAATACAATATAAATTGGACTTGATATTATGATCGTCACAAAAAAATAAAAAGTTGAATAAATATTTAAATTAAAAATTACATAATACCATGTCAATATACAAGTTAATTTTTAATAAAATAAGGCATCCCAAAACAGATCGTAAATTTTTTTTTGCATAACAATTTACACTACATTAAAATACAATTAATACAAATACGAATCAATATTATTATAAAATGTCAAACATTTTATTTTCATAAAGTCATTAACACAGTAAAGACTACTTTCCAATAAAAAGATTCTTAGTAGGTGTTTGAATGCTTCGTCAGATGATCCGTTTTTTAATTTGGCGGGTAGATGCTCATAATACGTCGGTCCTATCACACGCGCATTTTTTTCCGAAAGTGCCATGTGAGGAGGAACTGTCCGAAGCCTGCCAGTGGATCGAATTAGTATACCTCTAATGAACCAAATTCTGCAAGATTTTCGAAATGATCTAATGAATCGTGCAATTAGCCTAGGCCCTAAATAAACTTAATCCAAGGATCCACAACAATAAAATTAGTGACAAAATATATTATTGACAAACTGGTTTTCAGAAACTATGTAGTTATGTTACAACTTATTTTGCTCCATAACACAAAATTTAGTGGCAAATGTAACCGAAACCGCTTTTATTAACAAATGCAAGACTAATCGAAACTCCACTGCAAACCAGTCAAATATTTCCAATTTTTATTTTTACCACTTGATGAACCGAAAACTAACCACGCTCTGCTACCAAATGTTCAAAAAGCGACCTTTCGAACTTGATTTCTGTCCGTTACGCTTGTTTTTATTAGGAATAGGAATATTTGTAGTTTGTAGTATAAAATAATTTTAAAACATAGTATTTTGACGAAACTAAAAAAAGGTGTTAATAAATAATTTTATATAACCGGTTAATATGAACAACGGAACTCAGTTAACCGGTTAATGAGCAGGACGGTCGAGAAGGGGGAACACTTAAAAATATCCTTTTATAACCTAATGAGCGGCATAAAACTGCAATAAACTAAAAAACAATGTAGTGTTTGTAGTAGTTTTAAGAGTGACGACATTTAGTACGAATGTTTGTCGGAAACCTTGCTTGTCGGGACCTCGTAGAACGGCCGCCGCCTTGGAAAAAGTTGTCCAAATTTAATAAAACTCCGGGGAGTTTGATTAAAGTTCGAGTTTAGACAATATCGAGTACACTATTGGAGCGGGTGAAGAATTGTAAAGGGGAGTAAGTATGGCGGAGTTACCTGCGGTGGGAGCTGCGGCCTCGCGGCCACGGGCGGCGGCGGGATCACCACGCCGGGCGGCGGCAGCTGCGCGGGCACGCCGGGCACGCCGGGCACGCCGGGCCCCGCGGGCACGCCGGGCCCCGCGGGCACGCCGGGCACGCCGAGCACGGGCAGCGCGGCCGCGAGCGAGGGCAGCGCGGCCGCGGCCGGCACGCCGAGCACGTTCAGCTTCGTCAGCCCCAGCGCCACCGCGTTGCTCGCCACCGCGTCCATCGCCTACGCACACAGTATGACAATGACAACTAAATAAGTCACACACTAAGTGCTGCAAGTATACGAGAAAGTAAAGTAAGTATAATGACAAATTTTTGCGAGACATTTGCGAAGGCATTCACGAAAGCTCCCGGTTCAATATTACCCACCTCGGACCATCAAGTATTAACGGTGATGGAAAACATCGTGAGGAAACCGGTCTAACCCCAATAAGATTTAGTCTAGTTTTCCGTCTGGGTTGAAAGGTTAGATGGCAGTCGCTTTCGTAGTTTGCGACCTACGCCAAATCTTGGGATTAGATTTCAGAGCGGACCCCGGGCTCTAGACTAGATGTTCAAAGGAAGTTAATAGTACATTATTGCAGCGGCCGGGAAGAAGCAATTCGTGGATGAGTTTGTCGGATGAAGCGAAGCTGAATCCGACAATAGAGACGAATCCAGGAATTGCCGTTCCCGCCAAGGCAGATATAGTGGTTTTCTCCAAAAAATATGAGGAAATCAAATAATATTTCCAATAATCTTAAAATATCGAGTATGTCAATAACCACTCAATAACCTATCAAGTTCCCGCCCAACTTATTTTTTTAAAGTATGTACACGGCATGACTCATAGTGCCAGTTTCAATCAGGGACTGAAAAGGTACCTTTAAAAACGGTTATGACCGGGTCTTTTTTAAGGTATCCGAATCCGACCGTTAAAGTAGCATTCCGGTACCGGTATCAATACTTTAGGTATCCAAACAAGCTTCCGTCCAAACGGTAACGTTAAATATAGGCACCTTTAAAAACGGTTTTCACCGGCTCCGGCTATTCGGTTCTGCACTATAACCACAAAAATGTTTAGAAAATGCCGTCCTCGTCGCAATTGCGTGAGTCGAGTGATAGAGATCGAGATGTAACGAACGTTCGTGTTTGAAATTAAATATCTCATTTGCTAAGTTTTTTTACTACCAGAAATATAGTGTCAATACTCTTAATGTTACGAAAATTCCCTGGATAACAAATGTTACTTACATGTTACGCGAGCGGGTACCTTTACTTGAAACGGTCAACCTTAACCTTATTAAATTGTATGTATTCGGGTACCGTTACTGTTGGATACCTTTTCAATTCATACCTTTATTTAAGGTTACCGGTTTCTTGCGGTTTTTCACCTTAGCGGTACCGTTTAAAAAGGTACCCATTAAATATTATTTAGTTGAGTACCGTTACTTTTGGATACCTTTATTTTAGGTTACCGGTCTTTTGTGGTTTTTCAGTCCCTGGTTTCAATTGGCATACATAGAAATTTTTAAACCATTAGAACCGGTCACAAGTTTAAATTTTTTAAGTGTTAAAATAGTTTTGACATCCTACCTAAGTATTCAAACTCTATGCTATTGTCCACTGAAAAATAATCTGTCAAGTGTGTCGTGTCTAAATAAATAACAAAGAAAATAAATTGTAAATTAAATTATAACGCGTGTGATTATAAACAGTGACTCTATAATAAAACAATCTATTGCGGCGCTTCCGATTCCACTGCTGCTGCTTCGTAAGCTGTACTTTATTATTAAGCAATTAAAATTATTAAGTATTAAACGGGATTGCAATTTAAATGCTAAAAAATCTTAAATCAGTTCTTTGTGAGTTTAATTTCGATAAATATTTTTATTTCTTTATTTATAACTATCTACTTGTATTATATAAAATCGGAAAATCAGAACGGGATAAAACACGAAGGAACGAGCGAGATAGCGCCTTACAAAAAACACGATGTTTGGCGTCACGTTTCTTAAAAACAACGCAACGAACACGAGAAATAAATTTACGAATCAATTCTCTAGATATTAACTTAGAACAAGAGCATATAGGCTTCCGGTTCTGTTCCATATTTTTTCTAAAATCACGTAATGAAATCTCGACAAAATTGACAATTTGAAGCGTCGCCATTGTTCGGAAATGTTCGGCTCTGACGTTCGGATCTGAGAGATCGGTCTCTCCATTTTACGTAATTTGATTATATCTGAGACTACATTTACACGTTAGTATAATTGTTATACAATTGATTCCGCTAAAAAAACATACTGATTATAAATAATAATGATAAATGGAACGGTACCTACGCTACAGCTGTGATGTGTCATTGTCATGTCATGTCACTGTTACTTTTTACTTTGACATTTGTCTTTAATTCACTTATCGTTTGTTATTATGTTAGCTTGCCTTCTGATTTGTACTCAAAAAGCCGGGCAAAAATAAGGCTAGAAAGAGTGGGAGAAAAATTTCACGTTGATAAAGTAGTCCGGCAAGGTGACCCACTCTCACCTAAAATATTTGCTGCAGTATTGGAGTCTATATTTCGAAAATTAAATTGGGACGAGAAAGGAGTTAAAATAGACGGCGAATACCTAAGCCACCTACAGATGATATTGTAGTATTCTCCCACAACGCATACGACCTAGAGAAAATGGTAAACGCTTAACTAAGGAGAGCCAAAAAGTAGGACTATACATGAATACCTCAAAATCACAAATTATGACCAACGGAGCTCCTCACGACATAATCATACAGAGCGGAAAACTAAAATACGTGGACGAATACCTATACTTGGGGCAGTCGGTCTCTTTTGATGACTACACCGGTAAGGCGAGCGCACTAGGATGGAAAAGTATTGGAGCTATAAAGAGATCATAAAAAACAAAGAGTATTAGAAGTCAGCTCTTTGAAGCAGCCATCCTTCCGTGTATCACCTACGGGTGCCAAACTTGGGCCCTCAAGAGAACAGAAGAAGCATTGGCAATTTGCCAGCGGAAAATGGAGCGAAGTATGTACTATATATACCGAGTGGATACCGAGAGGCGAAAAGAGGAAACGTGGACGGCCAAAGAAAAGGTGGCGCGATATTTTCTGCCAACGGATCGGCTCAGACTGGATGCGGAAGGCCAGAGAAAGGCAAATTTGAAAGGAAATGGGGGAGGCCTACGCCGCAGAGGCGACTTCTACCTAGAGTATTTGTTTTTAAGTATAATAATTATAGTATTAGTGTAATTATTAGTGGTAGTAGAAATAAAGGCTTTTTTATTTTTATTTATTTATTTTATTATCGTTTGTTATATTGTGTGGAACAAAACAAGTGCTCTGATCGGTTGGACCTGACCCCCTAATTCTCCGCTCCCGACGGTGTCTTCGTAGTTACTTTTTTTATAAAAGGGCAAAAAATGACTTCTTTAGAGAAAAGTTTTGATGTGTTCTATTCGTTATAAACTTTTTAAATAGGTGTTTTAATGACACCACTTTGGGTAAAAAATAACTAAGTGCTGAAAATTATGAAACTTTGTGTCGCTATACTTCAGCCAAATTTTCAAATAATAATAATAAATAAATCAGCCTATATACCCGCACTGGGTCAGTGTGGGGACTACTGCCCGTTCCCTCTCACCCATGAGAGGATGCCTGAGTGTATTACTGAGTTTCATGTTGACATTTTAATAAATGTATATGAAAATACCTGTATACTGTGGTATATTGCTAAGCAGGGCCCATGAACATAATACAATTGTGACCAATCACATCATCACATCATCAGCCTATATACATCCCACTGCTGGGCACAGGCCTCCTCTCATGTATGAGAGGGAATTGTGACCAATACATTAATATAATTAATTCACGCGGGTGGAGCCGCGGGCACGTCTAGTTTGAGATATATTCAAAAAAGTCACTTCGATCACTTTCAAAAGTACGCGTTTTGTCTATGACCATTAAAAAAAAGAAAACTTAAAGCAGGCTACAAACGGGCGTGATTTGTCACAACAACTTGCACTAGTTGGAAAGAGAGAGCTACACTACTAACCAGTCTCACTATCGCAAGTTGTTGTGGCAAATTGCAAGGACTTGGCTGCGAACGTACGAGCACTTGGCTGTTTGTAGTGATTTTTAGTCAAAGTATACAGTTAAAAGGTAAAAAAGTCTACGGTAAAGGAAATTCATATACTTTCCTGTCCGCTAAAACTGTACAGTAATGACTTTTAACTTTTTAAATTTGCGTTCTGCAGTAACGAGGAAATTCACGTACTATTGAGAAAAGTTACAATATTTAAGGTCCCATCAGTCCCAGCCAGTCTTTTTACTCTAGCGGCCTGTGGGTCAAGTACACAAGGCATGGCGTGCGGTGGCGTGATGGCGCGGCCCACGCGCAGGTACTGTATGTAGTGTAGTGTAGTGTAGTGTAGAGTATGTTGGCGACCTGTATCTTGGCGGTGGCGGCGGTGGGCATGGCCTGCGGCGGTGGCGGCCCGGAGAGCGCGTGCGGTGGCGTGATGGCGCGGCCTATGCGCAAGTACTGTATGTAGTGTAGTGTAGTGTAGTGTAGAGTATGTTGGCGACCTGTATCTTGGCGGTGGCGACCTGTATCTTGGCGGTGGCGGCGGCCGCGGCCACGGCGGCGGCGGTGGGCATGGCCTGCGGCGGTGGCGG
This sequence comes from Epinotia demarniana, assembly GCA_945867215.1. Taxonomy (NCBI): domain Eukaryota; kingdom Metazoa; phylum Arthropoda; class Insecta; order Lepidoptera; family Tortricidae; genus Epinotia; species Epinotia demarniana. Next base: position 505,942 of record OX244273.1, on the reverse strand, counting down.
CCCGGAGAGCGCGTGCGGTGGCGTGATGGCGCGGCCTACGCGCAGGTACTGTATGTAGTGTAGTGTAGTGTAGTGTAGAGTATGTTGGCGACCTGTATCTTGGCGGTGGCGGCGGCCGCGGCCACGGCGGCGGCGGTGGGCATGGCCTGCGGCGGTGGCGGCCCGGAGAGCGCGTGCGGTGGCGTGATGGCGCGGCCTACGCGCAGGTACTGTATGTAGTGTAGTGTAGTGTAGTGTAGAGTATGTTGGCGACCTGTATCTTGGCGGTGGCGGCGGCCGCGGCCACGGCGGCGGCGGTGGGCATGGCCTGCGGCGGTGGCGGCCCGGAGAGCGCGTGCGGTGGCGTGATGGCGCGGCCTATGCGCAAGTACTGTATGTAGTGTAGTGTAGTGTAGTGTAGAGTATGTTGGCGACCTGTATCTTGGCGGTGGCGACCTGTATCTTGGCGGTGGCGGCGGCCGCGGCCACGGCGGCGGCGGTGGGCATGGCCTGCGGCGGTGGCGGCCCGGAGAGCGCGTGCGGTGGCGTGATGGCGCGGCCTACGCGCAGGTACTGTATGTAGTGTAGTGTAGTGTAGTGTAGAGTATGTTGGCGACCTGTATCTTGGCGGTGGCGGCGGCCGCGGCCACGGCGGCGGCGGTGGGCATGGCCTGCGGCGGTGGCGGCCCGGAGAGCGCATGCGGTGGCGTGATGGCGCGGCCTACGCGCAGGTACTGTATGTAGTGTAGTGTAGTGTAGTGTAGAGTATGTTGGCGACCTGTATCTTGGCGGTGGCGGCGGCCGCGGCCACGGCGGCGGCGGTGGGCATGGCCTGCGGCGGTGGCGGCCCGGAGAGCGCGTGCGGTGGCGTGATGGCGCGGCCTACGCGCAGGTACTGTATGTAGTGTAGTGTAGTGTAGTGTAGAGTATGTTGGCGACCTGTATCTTGGCGGTGGCGGCGGCCGCGGCCACGGCGGCGGCGGTGGGCATGGCCTGCGGCGGTGGCGGCCCGGAGAGCGCGTGCGGTGGCGTGATGGCGCGGCCTACGCGCAGGTACTGTATGTAGTGTAGTGTAGTGTAGTGTAGAGTATGTTGGCGACCTGTATCTTGGCGGTGGCGGCGGCCGCGGCCACGGCGGCGGCGGTGGGCATGGCCTGCGGCGGTGGCGGCCCGGAGAGCGCGTGCGGTGGCGTGATGGCGCGGCCTACGCGCAGGTACTGTATGTAGTGTAGTGTAGTGTAGTGTAGAGTATGTTGGCGACCTGTATCTTGGCGGTGGCGGCGGCCGCGGCCACGGCGGCGGCGGTGGGCATGGCCTGCGGCGGTGGCGGCCCGGAGAGCGCGTGCGGTGGCGTGATGGCGCGGCCTACGCGCAGGTACTGGCCGCCGAGGTCGAACAGGTTCATGGACGCGATGGCCTCCAGCGCCGCGCCCAGCGTCGCGTACTCCAGGAAACCGTAACCCTGAAACATTATTAGTCTTTAAAATACCGCCTAGGCGTAAAAGACCCGGCATCCACTGAGATTTGATGCCTGTTTTAATTTAAGGAAAATACAAAGGTCAAGACTAAATTTAGCGACTGGGCTACCCCGGATATTCACGAGAAAAGACGCCGTCTCTACGACTTGTAAGATTCGAGAACTATTGATAAGAAGCCGGAATTTCTAGAGTATGTTAAGAACTACTCGAAATCTTTTAAGTTAATGTGTGTCGCCGCTAAAGCCGATTACGTGTCAAGAAAGATTCAGAACTCCATTGATAAGGTTAAAACTGTATGGCAAGTTATCAACACTGAAACTGGGAAACGCAAGATAAGAGATCCGCACTACAGCCTACGAATTGATGATACTTTAGTAAGTTCTGACCATGAAGTAGCGGATCATTTTGAGCGGTTCTTTTCTAACGTACCCGTTGAGACCACGAAGTCTTTAAACTCATCACCAGATGTCGCTGAATCGTTATTGAAAGCAAATGCAACGGAATGTACAGAAATCTTTAGATTCACTCACGTGACCCCACTTATTCTTATAAAAGCGTTTTTCTACTCCTGTACTTTTATCTGTCATTTACATAGTCCCGAACACTAATATAAAGACATACAAAATAAGTCTGCAGAAAAGTCTATACTCTATTCCCCATAACAGTACGGCACAACCGTGCTGTTTTGTCGCCAAAACGATACGCTTAGCAGCCATACGCTTCTAAACCTGGGTAGTGCTACATTGTGCCACGGCCTACTAGACACGATCGAGTAGGCCGCGACGCGACTAATCTAGAGGGCCATGCCGAAACATAAAATGCATTAGGTACTACCAACTTAACAAACCACTGAATGTATTTACTTCAAATAAATTATTGTACTAACGGCATTGCTGCCAACTTAAGAAAAACCTTGGTCTTAATATGACAGTACCGGCAAGTTGAATTAAGAACAAAACAGACCATAAACAAGAGGTGTCAATTTCCCACCAAAGTTCCAGTTCAAAATTAAAAGACGAAATATGTCAAATATGATAACTATTCGTTATTAATAACTTCTTAAGAGGGCGTTCAAAAATTCGTCAGGAATAAGCGACAATTACCGATTTTTGACGGTCTAAATCTAAGAAACGGAAAGATTTGATTTAAGAAAAACTGAATATGTTGACCGAATATACCCGATTACCGACAGTAGTTTTCGGAAAAGAGCGCCGAGCCATAAGTTTGACCGCCTAATTCTCCATGATGTTACATGAGAACCTAGTTGTTTTTTTTTCTTTTCACTATTGTAATATGTCCGTATTGTGCGTAGCGGCCTCGAATTTTCCTTTTTTTTCACGTATGTAGATGTAAATTGATCTCAATTACACCATATTTTGCAACAATATCGTCCTGAAAACACAAGGATTTTCTCATTATTGTTGAATTATTAGTAAATTGAATTTTAAATAACATTAAAGTTCATACTTTTACCAACACAATACAGTAAAAAAAATACAACTTTTTCCAACATTTATATTTTTAAATAATCTTTCAAACATAGTATAAATTTACCGTCGCGCGCGATCTCTTGCCAGGCGACCCTCCTCGCGAGAGGAACGCACTGTCCCACGCTCCAGCTCTCCCCCCCACCCCCTCCTTCGGTGTCTCTCCACGACCAGACTGACCGACGAACAGACTCGCGACCTCCTCTACTCGAACGAGGAAATGACCATGGACACGACAGTCTGGACCACAGTAGGCAGCAGCCGCAAGGGCAAACGTGCGCTGCCGAAGTCTCCTAGGGCCGATTCGCCGGCGAAGAAAGCCCTTCGGACTCCCGCCGTCCAGGCGCCCTCTGCGCAGGCCCCTCAGGCCAGTAGTGCCATTCTGGCAGCGGACGGCGGGTCTTCGGCCCCCAGCAAGCCAACTCCGGTAGGCAACCCGGACAAGCCGGATTCATGTGTCCTGATCGACACACATAGATACCACACTGCCATGGCCATAGCCAGTCAGCGTGGCATCCGGGTGGTCGGTTCGGAGATTTTGAAACCGCCCTTGGAAGGGATGCGCATCACGGTCCAGGGACCCGAGGACTACCGTGCTCTGACCCGTCTCTTCGACGAGCTGTCGATGGCCTACAACCGGAGGCTGACCGTCGAGGAGAAAGGCTACAGGGCCGTCCTCCGGGGAATCCACAAGGATATCCCGGAGGACGAGGTAGCCGCGGACCTCAAACGCAAGGGGATCGCCGTCAGGGAGGTTCATCGCCTCTACAATAAGCAAGTAGGGAAGTACGATATCGTACTAATAGTCACCGACCCGAACCAGCGCAAAGCCGTCCACTCCCTTAAGGAGGTCCTTAAAATGGCGGTGAGAGTGGAGACTCCCAAAAAGAGGACCCACCTCTCACAGTGCCACAACTGCCAGCGGTTTGGCCACGGCGCCCGTGGCTGCCACTCTCCCCCCCGTTGCGTCAAGTGCGCTGGGGATCACGCGACTCGCGATTGCGAGCGCCCAAAAGGCTGCATGGACCCGAACGGCATACGGTGCTGCAACTGTTTGGGTCGCAAGCTCCCCCATGGGCATACTGCCAATTATGGGGGATGCCCTTGCCGCCCAAAGAGTCGCGACACCGGGGCAAAGTCGAAGTCCTCGCCTCCCTCTGGGCGCAAGCAAAGCGCGGGCCGGGGTGCTCCCCATAGCACTCCGCAAAACTTCCCCGCCCTTCCGGCCGTAGGGTTAGGAGCCCCTAGGAACCCGCCGCCTTCAGCGGCCGTAGGTCCCCGCCCGGTGCCTTCTGCACCCCAATCCCAGGCGGGCCCCTCTGTATGGGGACCCGCCGCCAGTCAAGCGGGCCGGCCCGCTATGGACCCACTCTATGCGTTTATGCAGTTAGTACAGGTACTCCCACCGGAGGTGGCGAGCGGCCTGTCTACCCACATATTCGCATCAGCTACTCGCTATCTCGCCGCTCCAAGCGGCAGCCAGGTTAACGGTGCCTATTAGTATGGATAGTACATCCCAGAAGCTTAAACCTGCTTCGATTACCATTGGCATTTATAATGCCAATGGTCTAAGGGGTATGAAGGACCAGGTGATGAACTTCCTTCGCGATCACTCAGTAGACTTACTTCTGGTCCAAGAGACCTTTTATCGTCCCGGCATTAGAGCCTTTCGCGTCCCTGGATACGTTCAGATTAGAGATGATAGGCAAGATGGTAGGCCATTCGGGGGCACGCTCATTTTCTACAAACGTAACTTACATTGCATAAGTCTCAATCCACCGCCCCTGACTAATATGGAAGTGTCGGTCTGTCGCATCTCGATGGAGGGGCACCCCCCGATATCGATTGCGTCAACCTACCTTTCACCTCAACGAGACTTACTTCTGACTGACCTCAACTCTTTAGCCTCCCTAGGTCCTTCGGTCATCGTGGCCGGGGACCTAAATAGTAAGCATTCCAGCTGGGGATGCGTAGCATCCAATCCCAACGGCAATCGGCTTCATCACCTTTTGATCGATAGCCTCCCTTTCGATCTCCTCGCTCCCTTAGAGCCGACTCACTTCCCTCATAACGTAGACCACCGACCTGACATACTCGACATAGCACTACTAAAGAACGTAGCGTTAACGCTGCGTTCTATAGAAGTGCTACACGAACTAGACTCGGATCATAGGCCAGTCCTCTTGAGACTAGGCCCTCACCCCAATAGTACTCCTCGAACCAGGACACTCGTGGACTGGGACAAGGTACAATCAGGTCTCCTACAGACGGACTCCCCCCTGCTTAGAGATATCCCAGACAATATAACTACAACCGAACAGACAGACCAAGCGATCGATTCTTTCACCAACTACCTCAACGCTGTTCGAAGCGAAGCCTCAAGGGAGGTGTCGGCGGAGGACATCCAAAACCGACCTCTACCTACGGAACTGAGAGAGTTGGTGACAAGGAAAAATCGCGCCATACGTACCTATTCAAATCACCCTTCTGCCGAAAATCGGCAAATCCTGAGGGACTTGTCTAACGAGTCCAAACAGAGAATTGCCGAATTTCGGGAGAACTCGTTCAGGGATCTGATGGGGGAGATAACGCCTAGTCACCTGGCTTACTGGAAACTAGCGAGATCTCTCAAATCCGATGCCTGTTGGACCATCCCTCCCTTGGATCGACCGGATCACTCAACCCCCGCGTTCGAGGACAGTGAGAAAGCCGAATGCCTTGCGAGTAGTTTAGAGTCCCAATGTTCGCCCAACCTCCTCAACACCGACGAAGCCCACATTAGTAGGGTCGATTCCGAGGTGGACAGGAGATCGCGTCTCCCCGTAACTTCACCCATTTTACCGGTGTCGGTTAAGGAAGTCAGTGACCTTGTCAGGCGTCTCCGTATTAGGAAGGCTCCGGGTGCGGATGGTCTATCCAATCGCATCCTGAAACTTCTCCCCGAAACCCTCCTCCTCCTTTTGGTCGGCATCTTCAATGCCGCACTGACCAATGCTCACTTTCCAGCCGCGTGGAAATGTGCAACGGTCATAGGGATAGCGAAGCCCGGCAAACCCCGGACCTCGCCTGCCTCTTATAGGCCGATCAGCTTACTTAGCTCCCTTGGAAAGCTATATGAGCGGATCCTTCTCACGAGAATTCTCAGATTTACGGCTGAGAATAACCTCCTCATCGATGAGCAGTTCGGTTTTAGATCCGGACACTCATGCGTCCAACAGGTGCACCGCGTCACGGAGCACGTGTTGGATGGTTTCTCTCGATTCCAGGGGCTCAAGACCGGTGCGATCTTTCTCGACGTAGCGAAAGCCTTCGACAAGGTCTGGCATAACGGGCTTGTATACAAGTTATACCAGCTCGGAATGCCGGACAGACTCGTACTCACAATACGAGATTTTCTCAGTGACCGAAGCTTTCGATACCGACTGGAGGGAACGTATTCGGACCCACACCCCATCCGGGCCGGAGTCCCGCAAGGCTCCGTGCTCTCTCCCACTCTCTACTCGTTATTCACAAACGACATTCCCAGGCACCCTAAGGTGCAACTGGGGTTGTTTGCGGATGACACCGCGCTCTTTACGACTCATTGTAAGTACGCTACTATCCGGCGATACCTCCAAGAGGCAATCTCCGACCTAGGTCGTTGGTTTAATCTTTGGCGTATCGAAGTCAACCCGGAGAAAAGCACTGCAATAGTCTTTCATCCGTCGGACTGCATTAGTACAGAAAGGCGGGTGGCTCCGATCCAGATGTTTGACCGACCCATCCCCTGGGTCAACGAGGCCAAATATCTTGGAGTGACCCTCGACAGGAGACTGACTTTCCGTAGCCACATCCGTAGGGTACGCAACCGCGCGTTGTTCGTGCTAGGAAGGCTAGGGCCGATGATCAACAAGTTTAGTAAAATGTCACTTAGGAATAAGCTGACACTCTACAAGACTTGTGTTCGTCCAATCATGACATATGCAAGTGTAGCATTCGCTCACGTGCCTATGTCATCGCTCAAGCCGCTTCAGGTCATTCAGAATCGTTTTCTCCGAAGGGCGACTGGTGCCCCGTGGTACCAATCGAACCTCAGCCTGCACCACGACATGGAGATTAGCACCATGTATGGTTTCTTTAAGCAGGCTGCCAGACGTTATTTTGATAACGCTCCCCACCATAGGAATCCGTTAGTTAGGAAGGCTGCTGACTACGTCCCCATCCCTCCCCCCTCTGTCGTTACTCGGCGCTCACTGATTAGGGGCCGCACGGTCCGGCGTCCTAGGCACACACTCACGGACCCGGACGACGAAATCACAGCGTCCATCGAAAGATGGAACGCTGCGCTTTCGGCGTCCAACACATCGCGTACACTTCAGCGTTCCCGCCGGCGGGGACGTCCACCGCGAGACAACACAGACACATACAGTCCGCTTTCGTCCCGGTACCGCCGCACACCGGGTAGAGTCAGTCCGACGCAAGTCGGGCCTAGCTGAGTTTCTTGCTGGACTCTTCTCAGCTAGGCTAGGTTTTAGCGAACCAGCGATAAAACTCCCAGTAGTTCGATACCACTCACACCCCAGATTCGGTTGATACCGTTCAACCAATCTCACTGGAGCGCAAACTCTTAGAGTATTCCAGTGTACAAACTTCCCCGCGTGGTCGTGCCGGAGGCTTCCCCTGGATTTTCCCCAGGCCACCCTCCAACCACGCAGTTCGACCGCTATATTGGGTCCGTCCTATTATAGCAACAGTCAGGTTTAAAAAAAAAAAAAAAAAAAAAAAAAAAAAAAAAAAAAAAAAAAAAAAAAAAAAAAAGATCTCTTGCCAGTACCGGCTTAGCCGTTGTCCGGGTTGGACCTGTACGTCGTGTAATTGTGGCTATTCACGAAGGCTAACCGTCAACTAAAATATTATTTTGATCTCCGACTAGGCATAGTTGTTATCAACGTCGGGGTCAAACTATACTAGTGAGTCATTCGTGAGGCTAATCGAGACAACTTACGAATTGCATAACTGCCATGTCAATTATTTTACGAGTGATCGTGATACTTGGTGATTTTTTATAAGCTTTTATTTAGTTCACCTATCCGTTGCCTGTAATTTAATCTTTCAAGTTAAATTGATCCACTTCCTGGTTTCCGATTGAGCTGAAATTTTGCATGCATGTATAAATTGGATGACAATGCAATATTATTATGACATAAAGCTGATCTGATGATGGAGCTGGAAGGTGGCCATAGGAACTACGTAATTAAACGACGCAACCCCATCGAGTTTGGGCTCCATTCATTCGTCTTGAGGAGTACTTGGTAACCAGGGTCTGATGATGGAGCTGGAAGGTGGTCATAGGAATTTCGTAATTAAACGACGCAACCCCATCGAGTTTGGGCTCGTTTAATTCGTCTTGGCGAGTTCTTGGTAACCAGGGTCTGATGATGGAGCTGGTAGGTGGTCATAGGAATTCCGTAATTAAACGACGCAACCCCATCGAGTTTGGGCTCGTTTAATTCCTCTTGACGAGTACTTGGTAACCAGGGTCTGATGATGGAGCTGGAAGGTGGTCATAGGAATTCTGTAATTAAACGACGCACGCAACCCCATCGAGTTTGGGCTCGTTTAATTCGTCTTAATGAGTACTCTGGTACTATATGGTAACCAAGGTCTGATGATGGAGCTGGAAGGTAGCCATAGGAACTGCGTAATTAAACGACGCAACCCCATCGAGTTTGGGCTCCATTAATTCGTCTTGACGAGTACTTGGTAACCAGATCTGATGATGGGATTCCAGGGAAATTGAGGGTAACCCTCAAATTTTATAGGCACGCGTGTAGTTGACATCGGTATTTTCTATTATGATTCGTGTAATTATCCTTGGAAATCGTAATTTTGGTGAAGTTGAACTGGTGATGAAGAGACCAGGCTAATGGAGAGATCCATTCTCCTCCTCCTGGAGCAGTCCTTAAGGATGTAAAATACGAATTTCACGAAAATCAGTTGAGTGATCCAACTAGAGAGTGCAAAAACCGGTCAAATTTCAAAACGGGTTATTAACCGGTTTTTACTAAAAGCTAAAAGAATTGTATTGGAGGATAATTTTACTGTAAGAATGTTAGTTCTGGTTTATTAGTAGGCGATGTGTAGTTCAATAAGTAACTAACTTTTTTAAAACTTTTATACATCATCATAATTGTCCTTTTACAGTCTAGGAAAATGATTCGCTTACCGTTTCGCTGAATTATTGCTTGAGAGATGGACATATCTTAAGGTTTATATTCGCTTCAGCAAGCGAAAGTGTTGACAACGACGATTGATAACGTGAAAGTTCGGAGGCTGGTCCGAAATTATTGACGTTAATATAATCTACGATAAGATGATTAATTCAAAGTCTATGACATGGTAGTGCTGTACATGACTCGTAAGGCCGATACGTATTTTATCGCTATCATACTAACTTTAATGAAACTTACTAAAAATTAATAAGTTACAATTTACTAGTTTTTTTGCTAAATAACGGTCTCGGCTCACTATTTCAAGTATTTTATAAATGTAACTCATTTCGGTTAGTAACCCGTTTATAGTGTCCAAACCCGGTTATTTACCGAACTCAAAAAGTTCCGGTTAACCTTTTTGCATTCCCTAGAGCAACCTATAGAGGGGACAGCCGGATAGCCGGACAAACGAAAGCATTATTGCCCTATAGTTGAATATCGAACTCGCTCACAAAATTTCACGTGAATCTGTTTAGAGATGCAACCTATAGAGGGGACAGCCGGATAGCCGGACATACGAAAGCATTTTTGCCCTTTAGTTAAATATCGAACTCGTTCATAAAATTTCACGAGACTTGGTTCAGAGATGCAACCTGTAGAGGGGACAGCCGGATAGCCGGACAGCTGGACATACGAAAGCACTTTTACCCTATAGTTACATATCGAACTCGCTCACAAAATTTCACGAGAATCTGTTGAGAGATGCGACCTACATATAGAGAGGACAGCCGGACCACTTAAAAAAAAAAGCATTTTATATCAAAAAAGACGTAACTACTTAAATATTATACTTTGTCAGAGTATTTTAATATGTATAGAAAATATGTGCACAAAATGCAAATACTTGCATTGTTCAAGTTAGGGCACCACGTTAGCGAAGTAATACGAGTACTTACCATCTTTTAGTGCAAGTATTAATATCGGTCGCGCATTCGCTCCAACGGTGCGCTATACAGCTACAGTAAGCTTGTGTGCGTGCTAGTAGTATTTACACACACACTACGCACTACGCGTCTCAAAATACCGAATCCTGAGCGAGCGCTTTTTTCAATAGCACTCTTAAGATTTGATTCGTGTTTGTGAAGTGAAGAAAAATGTGTACGTTCCTTTGAAAATGGACGAAGAAGAAAATAACTGCACCGCTGATGAAATTGCGTGAGTAGTAATAGAACTAACGGAAAACTTACTGCCTGAAAAGTCAAATTATGCTATTTATTTAAAATAGTCGTAAAAAAATATTGTATGCAACGGTGTATAACTTGGTCTTAAAACTCACGACACTCGCGTTTTAAGACCCTACTTATACAACAGTTGCATAAAATACTATTAAATTGTTGTTGAACTTAAAGAAGACTGAAGATCTTTGGGGCCTTTCAGTCAAAGTATTACATTCCATTGTAGAATCAAGAGCACCTTTCTTAGCTGATATTTTCAATAAATGTATTGATACTGGAGTATTTCCTGACGTCATGAAACATAGTAAAATTATAATAAAACTTCTAATCACACGGTTCAACTCACGTATTCCATGTCACTCCGGTCATCCTGAAGAAGAACTCCCGAAGAGTTCGAAACATGTCGCCCGGAGTGACATTGAATACGTGAGTTGAACCGTGTGATTAGAAGTTTTATTTTAACATGTCTCACGAAAGTTTAAATTCTATAGTAAAATTATCCCGTTGTTTAAATCAGGAACGAAAACTGACCCTACCAACTTCAGGTCAATATCAATACTACCGGCACTAAGCAAAGTTTTTGAGAAGCTTATTCTCCATCAGCTTATGTCCCATTTTAGTTGCATTAAACTGCTCAATACCAACCAGTTCGGATTCACTAAGGGTCGCCATACCACTGATGTCGGTGTCGTACTAATTAAACATATTTTTGATGCATGGGAAGAGGCTCAAGATGCTATTGGAGTATTCTGTGATTTATCAAAGGCATTTGATTGCGTTGATCACGAGAACTTAATCAGAAAGTTGAAACATTATGGGATTAAAAGCAGTGCTCTTGATCTTGTGACTTCGTATCTCTCGGAGAGAACACAACGAGTAGTCATCAATGGGACCTAATCAGCAGGGACAACTGTTGCTGTTGGTGTTCCTCAAGGCTCGATTCTGGGTCCGTTTCTGTTTCTGATTTGCATCAATGACCTACCAAATGTTTTGCATGATAAACATGATATAGTGTTATTCGCAGACGACACGTCGCTTGTCTTCAAGGTAGACAGGTAAGAGGAAAACTTCGATGGTATTAATGATGCGCTCAACTCTGTTGTGAAATGGTTTACAGCAAATAATTTACTTCTAAATTCCAAGAAAACAAAGTGTATCAGATTCACTTTACCTAATGTCAAGCAGGTAAACAATACCAAATTAAAGGGCGATGAACTGGAAATTGAAGATAGAACAGTGTTTTTAGGTATCACCTTGGACTCAATGGCATGCGCATATCACCGCCCTAGCCGGAAAACTTACGTTCGGCAGCCTATGCAGTAAGACGCATAAGACAGTTAACAAACGTTGAGACCGCCAGGCTGGTGTACTACAGTTACTTCCACAGTGTTATGTCCGACGGAATCCTGTTGTGGGGGAAAGCAGCTGATATCCAGACCATATTCGTGCTACAGAAACGTGCTGTACGCTCCATATACGAACTAAAAGCCAGAGAATCTCTCAGGGACAAATTTAAGGAGGCAAACATTCTTAATGTAGCATGCCAATACATTCTTGAAAATATCATGTATGTGCGGAAAAATCTTCACGAGTTCAAACTCAACAGCGATATCCACGACTACAACACCAGAAGTAAAAACAAGATCGCGTCGTCTCCGCAAGGTTAGCAAGTCGTTCGTGGGGAACTGCATACGTTTTTACAATAAAATACCCCCCGAAATTGTAAATTTAACGTTCAGTCAATTTAAGTCTCATGTTAAAAGTAATTTGCTAAGCAAGGCGTATTATACTGTCAACGATTTCTTAAACGACAAAAATGCCTTTAACCCGGTAGTAGGCTAATTATGGTATACTCTTGCTTGCCAGAATTTCATTTGCCCGAATTTTATCTGCCATAAAGTTGTTTTCTATAATTTTGTATGCCATACTCATTGTTTACCATATTAATTATATGCCAGAATCTTTGTTTTCCATAATATCAATATCAATAATCTCATTTTCCATAATCATTGTAATCCATAACTATCACATGCCATAATGTCATTTGCCATCCATGATATTCATATGTAATAATGTGGGTACGTATTGCAGTGTCTAAAATGAAAAAAAAAAAAACCTCGAACCTATCTGCGATCCGGGTCGGTTTTGCCACTAAGTAAAAATAAAATTTTCTCTGAGAGTACCCAATGCCAAGATCGTGGTGTATCATAGGCAGTAGGGCTTAGTGGCAAAACCGACGCGGATCGCGGATAGGTTAGAAGACGGAAGCGGGAGCTTTTCGTCTTCGAGGTTATTTTTTTTTATAAAATAGCGGAAAAACTAACAAATTAACAAAGATGAATCCGAATGCATGTTTAGTATGGCATTTAAATATTCTATTAACTAATATTATTGCAAACAATAATCTGGAAAACAATACGTATGGCATTCGTATCATTATGACATCCAATATTCGGGTAAACAAGAGTATGTCAATTAACTATTATGGTAAACGAAACATTCGGGCAAATGAAATTCGGGCAAGCGAAGTTCGGGCAAATGATTATTATACTATGTGAATGTCGGGCAAACAATAGACAACCGGCTAATTATATTAGGAATATACCTAAATACATATTATAAGTCTACCTGAAATAATTGTTCCATTTTATGTAAGAAGAGAGCACGTAATGCTGTTTCTCGCCGAGCAAGTCGCTTGTTAATCTTTGTTTTTAACAATGTCCGGTGGCTTGAATATGTCATGCTCGCTTAAAGGGCTTTGCTTACGGTGGCGTCGTTGATCGGGTCGCCACCTTCCCTAACATATGGTTGAGGGAGGCGATGGCTGAGATATGCGTCATACTCGTGATCGGGTGCTGTTTGTGGAGTCCGGACTGTTCATGCTTGCAAGGGCATAGTACCTAACTACTTCAATACTAGTGTTATTTTATTATTATCGTATTGACGAGAGACATCATTCCGATCTTGACACGTTTTATTGTTTTATTGACCCTGAACATCACTGACAATATTACATAAATGTTCTTTTTTTTATTGTTTTGTTTTGACGCTTAGAGACCGTATACATCTCTACGAACATTTGAATAATTATTAATTGTATTTGGACGCTCAGAGACCTTATACATCTCTGGAATCATCATCATCCTCCTGGCGTTATTCCCGGTAATGCCCCTAAAGGAGCCCGGGGTCCGCTTTGACACCTAATCCCAAGATTTGGCATAGGCACTAGTTTTACGAAAGCGACTGCCATCTGACCTTCCAACCCAGAGGGAAAACTAGACCTTATTGGGATTAGACCGGTTTCCTCACGATGTTTTCCTTCACCGAAAAGCTAACGGTAAATATTCCGTACATAAGTTCCGAAAAACTCATTGGTACGAGCCGGGAATCGAACCCACGACCGCCGCTTGACAGCCGCATGCCTAAACCACTAGGCTACCGTAGCTTCACTTCTTATACATCTCTGGAATACTGAATTAATATCATTAACTTTCTGTTAATACACAGACCTTATACTTATCGAATGTAATGGTCATATTTTGTTTTGTTTTCATTCACTTTGTGACATTTAGTGTGTTGTTAATCTGCAAATTTTAAATTATTATGGTGTAAGATTATTATTCTTTTATTGTAAGATTATTATTTTTAATTTAAATTACCGTTCGACATGTAAAAGTGCCCTTATGAAATTGAAATCATTTATTGCATATCACATAGCAAGTACAGGTGTTCTTAAATATAAGCTGTTCATGTGACGCCCTGTTAGGGCACGGCAACACAGTTCCACATAGGGCAACATACTTATCTAAGCTGAAATTGTACATATTGTTTACAAATATGCCTGATAATTAATTGATTATTTTACATTTTAATAATATGCATGGTAGACAATACTAATTAATGATTTACACATGTATCACAAAAGAGATTTTATACATTATCTTCAAAGAATTCTCTGATATTATACTAGCATTTATTTAACAGGAATGATTTTAGTTTCTTGCTAAACAGGCTTAGCTTATTCTCGTTTTTTATGTTATTTGGGAGGTGATTATATATTTTTATTGACATATAGTGTGGGCTAGATGTGACCAGTTTCAGTTTAGAAAAGGGAAGCTTTAGTTTGTTTAAATTTCGGTCATTTCTTTTGGGTAGTGTTTCAGGTAGGTATAGTACGCTATGTTTTCTCACAAATTTGCTGGTCTCTAGAATATATATACAGGTAAGGGTGAGTATTTTGTACTTTACAAAAAATGGCTTACAAGATTCCCTTTCGTTTATGTTGGCCAGGATTCTAATGCATGTTTTTTGGAGATAAAATATTTTATCTATGTCGGTACTTTTACCCCACAAAACGATTCCATATGATATTCTGGAGTGAGCGTATGCATAGTATGCGTTTTAGGTGATTTAGGGCATAAATGAATGACGATATCCTTTTCGTCAGGTTTAGTATATGCTGCTTTCAATTAGTACTAGTGTCTATATCAATCCCTAATAAGGTTGTAGATTTTATGCATTCCAATTTAATATTATTATAGGTAAGGCTGATTGGCAAGTCTTGTTTTTGATAAGGTTTGAATTGTATGACTTTTGTTTTATTTAGATTAAGGTCAAGATTGTTGGCTTGTAGCCAGCCAGTCCTCTGTTTTTCGTAGTGTTTGGGTTAATATTGTGGCAGCTTCCTCAGGTTGAGTGCATGGAAATAATATTGAGATATCATCTGCAAATAACGTGCAATGCACGTGTAATATTTTTGGAAGGTCATTTATATAGATAAGGAATAACAAACAACCCAACACGCTACCCTGCGGGATAGAGCCAGTTACAGGGACTCTGTCTGACTTGACGTGTTGTGTTAAGGTTGTTTCGAAGTTAGTATTTGCAATTTCAACATATTGGAATCGATTTTCCTTATATGATTTAAACCATTTTAATGTAGTACCTCTAATTCCTGTATTATTCAGTTTAACTAATAGACATTCATATCTAACTCCATCATCTTGTGGCCTATTTGCAGAATAAATATTTGAATTTGTATTTGTATTTCCAGAAACCATCCCCTGAAAATCAGCGCTGCGAAATATAACCAACAGCTTATTTCGTGGCACAAAGCTGAGTGGCGACCATTTTAGAATGTAATGATTATGTTATGTCTATAAGAAATGGGAACACCCAAATACTCCGAAATATTTAATTCCGAATTTGCTAATTCCGATTTTCAAAACTCTGAATTTCATAATTCCTAAGACTTATAATTACGATTACTAAAAAACACGAATTTCATTTTACCGAATTTCATAATGTCGATATTTCGTTTTTCCGATTTTTATAACTCCGAACAATCAAAAGCGCGAAGTGTCATTGGACCGAAAAACAGTACTCCGATTATCAAATTTCCGAAATTTCATTACTAATTCGGAAATCTGATATAAGGGATAAAGAACTTCGTGTTTTCAATAATCGGAATTTTATTTCTTAGGAATTATGAAATTCGGATTTTTGAAACTACACGGGGAATAAAAAATCCGAAAATTACGTTACTTATTTCCCGTTGAGAATAGGGTTCTGCCTTTTCTCCGAAGCCCCCCGCAGTAAAAAAAAACAACAAATAGTCGTTACAATGGAATTATTAGTAGGTTAGGTTAGGGTTAGCTTGTGTCCTTAGAGCGGAAATAGGCACCCCGCGAAGCGGGGTGACGTCGACCCGCTGGCGGTTAGGTTGTATTATTGCATTAAGTCTGTCTGTATACGCCCCAAAATTATATATTTTTTATAATCTTCTTTCTTATTCTTAATCTTGATTTGATTTAATTCGTTTTCCATCTACCCATCTTCCTATAAATAGTTAACTTGTCCCTTATGAATGATAAAGTCGATTAATTGTGTATTCATGTGATTTGCTATTCAGTTTCTTCACTCCAGGCGTTTAAAATGCGGATCTTAGGTATTTAATTCGTGTGTGTTAGCTGATCTTAGACGTTGGGAGTTGTTTTAATTATTATTTAATAGTTATTAGTAACAGGAATTCGTAATTTTGATTTTTCGGATTTTGGTTTATTAGGATTTATAATTAGAATAGAATAGAATAGAATTGAATTTATTTGCATAGAATAAGTAGGTACATCCGTGTCATTAGGCGGTAGGTGACAAAAAGTAGCTTATTCTGCTATTTGTACTAAATACTAGCATGCAAATATTTTTAGGAATCTTATTGTTCAATCTTTTGAGAGAGGTAATCCTTTATACTATAATAGTTCCTTTCAGTTAGGAGCTTACATAATTTATTTTTAAATCTATTTAGAGGTAGCTCTTGTATACATTTTGGTAACTTGTTGAAAACTTTCATGCACATTAGAAAGCAGTGTTTTGAGTACAATTTTGTCCTTGGAACGTAATTATGAACCAACCGTCCAGGATTACGTTGAATTCTAGTAGAATTGGCTGCAGCTGTTGTAAATAGATACATATGTCTCTTTACACACATGCAGATTTCTAGAATATATAAGCAAGGTAGAGGTAGTATATTAAGTTTTTTGAAAAGTGGTTTACATGATATATAAGGGGCTTTGCCGCAAATAGCACGTATACATTTTTTCTGTGCTATGAATGCAGTGTTAAAATGTGTACAGTTTCCCCATAAAATAAGCCCGTATCTTAAAATTGAGCCTACATATCCATGATATGCAGCTAAAGTGGCTGGCAAACCTGAAGTACGCCTTAGCTTACGTAAAACATATACAAATTTATTGAGTTTACATCGGATCTTTTGTATTTGTGCTTGCCAGTCCAAATGATTATCTAAAGTAAGTCCCAAAAAAAGAACACTTTGCATTTCTTGTATTTTGTTATTCCTATATTGTAAATTTAGTCTTACATTTTTACCTCTTTTTGTGTTGAACTGTACATAGTTGGTTTTATTAATATTAATCTGTAAGTTATGTCTCTCTAACCATTTAATAACACTGTCAAGTACGTTATTAACTTTACATTCATGTTCCTCGATATTTTTAATTCTTATTTGATGATATAATAAAGGATATATCATCTGCAAACATAATTGATTTACATGGAATTATATCGGGTAGTTCATTTATATAGACAATAAATAACAAAGGCCCAAGCACGCTACCTTGAGGTACACCGAAGTAATTATATTTTAGTTCGGATCTATAGCCAGTTTCTACATTCAATTCATTGAGTTTGACAATTTCCACACACTGTTTTCTATCTTTTAAGTAGCTTTTTAACCAGTTGTGGGCAAGACCTCTTATTCCATATTTTTCAAGCTTATCTAAGAGTAACGAGTGGTCAACAAAGTCAAAGGCTTTTGACATATCTAAAAATATCGCTGTAGTGTGTTGTTTTTCGTCTATGCTTTTAACAATGTGGTGAATAAGATTAAAGGTAGCTAGAGTCGTCGATTTATTTTTTTGGAAGCCGTTTTGCTCTTGCTTTATTATTTTAAACTTATCTAAGAAATTCACAAGCCGTTTACTCATACACTTCTCAAAAATTTTTGCAAGTATCGGAATTAAAGTTATAGGACGGTAGTTTCCCATATCCTTCTTGTCATTTTTTTTAAACAATGGCTTTACAATTGAGAGTTTGAGTAGTTCTGGAAAAACTCCACTTTCGAACGATAAGTTAACTAAATGTGTTATGATTGCACTGAGTTGATATTTACATTTTTTGATAATATTAGTAGAAATTTCGTCGAATCCTACCGCATGCGTATTATTTAATGATGTAATGATACTAACAATTTCGATTTCGGAGAATGGCATTAAGAACATGTTATTATTATTATTATTCGAAAGAAAATTGACACGGTGCCGTTCTTTTATTTTATTATCTTTTAAATTCGATAATCCAATAAAATAATTATTAAAGTATGATGCTATTTCATGAGGTTGATTTATTTCTTTATTTTCGATACTGATTTTCTCTATATACTGTTTCATATCATTGCTCTCAGTTTCTCTT
Organism: Epinotia demarniana; assembly: GCA_945867215.1. Classification (NCBI taxonomy): domain Eukaryota; kingdom Metazoa; phylum Arthropoda; class Insecta; order Lepidoptera; family Tortricidae; genus Epinotia; species Epinotia demarniana. The sequence continues at coordinate 487,586 of OX244273.1, read as the reverse complement.
TTTATTATATCCCAAGAGGCTTTGCATTTATTATTACTATTAGCTATATATCTACTATTTTTCATTTTTTGAGCTTTATTGATACATTTCTTCAGTAGTTTAGTATATGTGTCATATTCAGTTCTTTTTTTTCGCTTTTTCTTTCTTTATAATATTTAAATCTAAGTATCCTTTATGTTTTACTGCTTATTTTTATTCCATTTGTGATCCACTTTGGTTTTTTAAAGATTCCACATGTGACTTTTAATTGCTGTACCGGGAAACAAAGGTTATAAAAAAGTGAGATCGTTTCGTGGAATTTATTAAATGCTCTATTTAAGTCATCTTCACTGTATACTTCTGAAAATGATAGATTCGATAAGCATTCTTGGTACTTTTTGACGTTGTCTGAACAGTAGTCGCGTTTTAGCTTAAAATAGAATTTATTTTCGAATATATTTGAGTTTACGCTATAACTTAGCATCTGTGCGGTATCATGGTCAGAGAGACCAAGAGGTAGAACATCGGATTTTGTATTTTTTAAATTACTTAAGATGTGGTCTATACAAGTTTTCTCTCTTGTAGGTTTTTTAATATGTAGTTTTAGGTTATAATTTCCTGCTATATCTATCAATTCTTTGGTAGTTTTATTTAATACTAATGTGTTAATATTAAAGTCGCCGCATATAACAATTTTTTGGAATTTTTGATTAAGCTTGTGCAGTAGAATATCTATTTTTTTAATGAAATGGATTGGAAGCGACTTTGGTGTTCGGTATAAACAAACTACTACCAGATCATACTTAGGAATTTGTATACCACAACATTCAAATATTTTATCAACAGCAAGTCCCTTAACACATTCTAGTTCGTTATAGATTATACCTTGTCTAACCATAATACATACACCTCCTCTTTTTTCATCTCTACGAGAGTAAGATGCCGCTAGTTGGAAGTTTAGTAATCTACAATTACTCTCATGCCCTCTTTGAATAAACGTCTCAGTTAAACATATGACGTGTGGATTACTATCGTTTTCAGACAATTCATTTAGAGCTACTTCTAAATAATCTTTTTTAGAAAGGATGCTGGCTATGTTTTGGTGCATAATTCTAAACGTATACGAATTATTCTGCTTCGACGCGAAAAAGTTGATTCTTCGTCTGCATTTTGGCTGGAAAAAAACTCATGAATTTTTTTCTGTGTCACTTTGTTGCGTTGCGTTGTGTTGGCTTGTTTTACGATTCCAATTTTCCAACTGATGAACTTGCTAAGGCGATGAATTATATTTATTGTACCTCGTTTACCCACTTGTCCAGATGGTAAAAACATATCAAATGTTAGGTTCATGTTCGAATCATAGGAGTAATGCCTTTCGTGAAAGTGTACGTCATTTTGAAGCATACAGTTAAAGTCTTCAATTTTACTATTAAAAATTGGCTTTCCGAATTCGTATGTAGGACAGGCTACTATTATATTTGTGAATGTGATGTCTTTCAGGGCCTCGTTAATATATTGAATTAATTCCCGGTGTTCAACATTTGATTCAAAGTCTTCTCCTCCTACTAGAACAACGCAGTAGTCATCAGATGTAAAGGTCTTCACCTTATTTTTTATTTTATGGAATAATTCTTTTATACCTCCTCCAGGGACAATATGGTGACAATAGGCAAAATTTTGTAATACAGCATCATTGCTGATTAGTTTTGTAAGTCCGTGTTTGTTGTTTGTGCTTATAATAGCTAACTTTCTTTTTTCTGTATCCGCTTTTCTTTGTACTACTTGTTTTAAAGGTGTTTTTGGAGTGCTAATATTTATTAAATCCTCGGTGCTGTCTGTATCTACTTCAACAGTATTTTTATCCATTTGTTTTGGTGCTGAGTTATTTTTTAGCATCTCACTTTGACTTGTCTGTAATTTGATTTGCGTTGACTTTTCTTTTTTGTCGAGACTCACAGTAGACTTGTTGACTTTCTTATGGTGGTTAGGAGTAGATCTTTGTGAAGGTGTTTCCTGTCCTAGTAGATTTATTAATGTGGTGATTTTCCCCCCAAGGTCGGTTTGATTTTGCGTCAACCGTGTGATCTCTATTTTAAGATTAGCGATCTCTCCGTGTGCACTAGTAAGTTGAGTAGTTAGTAAGTCAATGCTATTCTTTAAGTCTAATATTTGTGAACTCTCCTTCTCTGTTAATACCTGGTCGGGTGGAGTGGGGTCAACGACCCGGTCCTGAGGAGGCGCCAACGTGGCGGCCGCCGGGGTTGGTGTGGCAGCAGCCGAGGTTGCTGCGGCCGCTGAGCGAATTGGTCGGTGTAATGATATTCGGATTTATGAAAATCGGTTTTTTAATAATCGGAATTCGGATTATTGATATATCGGAGTATTATTCCGTCGGACTTCTTATTATTCGGGGTAGTGAAATTCGGAATTTTGATTATCAGAGTTATAACCGTTAGACCTTTTGAAATTTCGGATTTATGAAAATCGGATTTATGAAGAATCGGAATACTTATATTAGGAGTTTTAAAACATTCGGAATTATGAAAATCGGTATTATGAAATTCGTGATTTCGACTTTCGGAATTTAGTTTTTCGTATTTATGTAGTGTACCCATAAGAAATATATGCTAAATAACCATATTTTCTTTGTTTCTCTCTGACCTTGTGCCTGGTGGCCTGCGCGCCGTGCGCCAGTAGGTGATGGGCCCGAACACGTTCTCTCTGACCTTGTGCCTGGTGGCCTGCGCGCCGTGCGCCAGGCGGCAGTAGGTGACGGGCCCGAACACGTTCTCTCTGACCTTGTGCCTGGTGGCCTGCGCGCCGTGCGCCAGGCGGCAGTAGGTGACGGGCCCGAACACGTTCTCTCTGACCTTGTGCCTGGTGGCCTGCGCGCCGTGCGCCAGGCGGCAGTAGGTGACGGGCCCGAACACGTTCTCTCTGACCTTGTGCCTGGTGGCCTGCGCGCCGTGCGCCAGGCGGCAGTAGGTGACGGGCCCGAACACGTTCTCTCTGACCTTGTGTCTGGTGGCCTGCGCGCCGTGCGCCAGGCGGCAGTAGGTGACGGGCCCGAACACGTTCTCTCTGACCTTGTGCCTGGTGGCCTGCGCGCCGTGCGCCAGGCGGCAGTAGGTGACGGGCCCGAACACGTTCTCTCTGACCTTGTGTCTGGTGGCCTGCGCGCCGTGCGCCAGGCTGCAGTAGGTGACGGGCCCGAACACGTTCTCTCTGACCTTGTGTCTGGTGGCCTGCGCGCCGTGCGCCAGGCGGCAGTAGGTGACGGGCCCGAACACGTTCTCTCTGACCTTGTGTCTGGTGGCCTGCGCGCCGTGCGCCAGGCTGCAGTAGGTGACGGGCCCGAACACGTTCTCTCTGACCTTGTGTCTGGTGGCCTGCGCGCCGTGCGCCAGGCTGCAGTAGGTGACGGGCCCGAACACGTTCTCTCTGACCTTGTGTCTGGTGGCCTGCGCGCCGTGCGCCAGGCTGCAGTAGGTGACGGGCCCGAACACGTTCTCTCTGACCTTGTGTCTGGTGGCCTGCGCGCCGTGCGCCAGGCTGCAGTAGGTGACGGGCCCGAACACGTTCTCTCTGACCTTGTGTCTGGTGGCCTGCGCGCCGTGCGCCAGGCGGCAGTAGGTGACGGGCCCGAACACGTTCTCTCTGACCTTGTGTCTGGTGGCCTGCGCGCCGTGCGCCAGGCTGCAGTAGGTGACGGGCCCGAACACGTTCTCTCTGACCTTGTGTCTGGTGGCCTGCGCGCCGTGCGCCAGGCTGCAGTAGGTGACGGGCCCGAACACGTTCTCTCTGACCTTGTGTCTGGTGGCCTGCGCGCCGTGCGCCAGGCGGCAGTAGGTGACGGGCCCGAACACGTTCTCTCTGACCTTGTGTCTGGTGGCCTGCGCGCCGTGCGCCAGGCTGCAGTAGGTGACGGGCCCGAACACGTTCTCTCTGACCTTGTGTCTGGTGGCCTGCGCGCCGTGCGCCAGGCTGCAGTAGGTGACGGGCCCGAACACGTTCTCTCTGACCTTGTGTCTGGTGGCCTGCGCGCCGTGCGCCAGGCGGCAGTAGGTGACGGGCCCGAACACGTTCTCTCTGACCTTGTGTCTGGTGGCCTGCGCGCCGTGCGCCAGGCTGCAGTAGGTGACGGGCCCGAACACGTTCTCTCTGACCTTGTGTCTGGTGGCCTGCGCGCCGTGCGCCAGGCGGCAGTAGGTGACGGGCCCGAACACGTTCTCTCTGACCTTGTGTCTGGTGGCCTGCGCGCCGTGCGCCAGGCTGCAGTAGGTGACGGGCCCGAACACGTTCTCTCTGACCTTGTGTCTGGTGGCCTGCGCGCCGTGCGCCAGGCTGCAGTAGGTGACGGGCCCGAACACGTTCTCTCTGACCTTGTGTCTGGTGGCCTGCGCGCCGTGCGCCAGGCTGCAGTAGGTGACGGGCCCGAACACGTTCTCTCTGACCTTGTGTCTGGTGGCCTGCGCGCCGTGCGCCAGGCGGCAGTAGGTGACGGGCCCGAACACGTTCTCTCTGACCTTGTGTCTGGTGGCCTGCGCGCCGTGCGCCAGGCTGCAGTAGGTGACGGGCCCGAACACGTTCTCTCTGACCTTGTGTCTGGTGGCCTGCGCGCCGTGCGCCAGGCGGCAGTAGGTGACGGGCCCGAACACGTTCTCTCTGACCTTGTGTCTGGTGGCCTGCGCGCCGTGCGCCAGGCTGCAGTAGGTGACGGGCCCGAACACGTTCTCTCTGACCTTGTGTCTGGTGGCCTGCGCGCCGTGCGCCAGGCGGCAGTAGGTGACGGGCCCGAACACGTTCTCTCTGACCTTGTGTCTGGTGGCCTGCGCGCCGTGCGCCAGGCGGCAGTAGGTGACGGGCCCGAACACGTTCTCTCTGACCTTGTGTCTGGTGGCCTGCGCGCCGTGCGCCAGGCGGCAGTAGGTGACGGGCCCGAACACGTTCTCTCTGACCTTGTGTCTGGTGGCCTGCGCGCCGTGCGCCAGGCGGCAGTAGGTGACGGGCCCGAACACGTTCTCTCTGACCTTGTGTCTGGTGGCCTGCGCGCCGTGCGCCAGGCGGCAGTAGGTGACGGGCCCGAACACGTTCTCTCTGACCTTGTGTCTGGTGGCCTGCGCGCCGTGCGCCAGGCGGCAGTAGGTGACGGGCCCGAAGGCCTCGAACACGTTCTTGATGTCGTCCTCACTCAGCTCGGGGTGCACGGACGCCACGTAGATGCGGTTGTATTGCTTCGCCTCTTCCTGCAACCGGTTTAAATGGTTAACAGAACATATATAACCAATTTTGAATAATTTGATTAACTATGATAATAGCAACGATAAGAACTACAAAAACTACGTCATCGCTCGTTTGCCTTAGCATATTTAGTATAAGTATTTCCTAGCTTGCGCGGCAGGAGCCTGAGCGTTAAGAAAATTCATATATTAGGTTGTGACAGTCACGAGTTGTAGTAATACTAGAGCTTATAGGTTTGTTCTATATACACAGTGTTTTTTTAACCGTCTTAGAGCTGAAGCCCAGTTAATGTATACATTACAAAGAACTTAAAAAAAGGTTTTTTTTTAGTTTTTTTTTTAAAGATTTTTTTTAAATGCATATAATATTGTTCTTTTTGTATTAATATTAATTTTAATCATCCAGCTGAGTGACCGCAGTGTCCGCTAGCCGCCATCGTATGTAGATAGGTACGAGCTCTAACCGGGTGAATGATCTTCGCTCCGTGCGCCATTGAGAATTTTTCAAACTTAATTATCTTTTAATACTAAAAATTTAACAATTTTTTTTTCACGTATGATTAGTACCTTTTGGACACTTTCAGTGGGCTCCGGCTCTAAGACAGTTAAAAAAAACACGTTGTATATTATAATCATAAAAGAAACGCCACATGTGTGATGTGGACTTGTTTAATGATTTGGAATGTCAGCTCTAAATTTTGATTCTCAGGGCGACTTGGACCAACTTACGATTACAGACCGATCAACGTTAAATATGGCGCCAGCAACTGTGAATCCACAGACACTTGTCAAACTTTCATTACATGATTTAACGATCAACGCTTACAATGACAGACGGTTTGGTGGGCAGGCCAGGGTGGGTATTCACTGGGCAGCGAGCGGCTCAGTACCTGTATCTCGTCGATGACGGCCTGCGCCTGCGGCATGTTGCTGGGCCGCCCGACCACCTTGATGTTGCGCCCGCCCAGCATCACGCCGTCCATCTGCTCCAGGCTCAGTACCTGTATCTCGTCGATGACGGCCTGCGCCTGCGGCATGTTGCTGGGCCGCCCGACCACCTTGATGTTGCGCCCGCCCAGCATCACGCCGTCCATCTGCTCCAGGCTCAGTACCTGTATCTCGTCGATGACGGCCTGCGCCTGCGGCATGTTGCTGGGCCGCCCGACCACCTTGATGTTGCGCCCGCCCAGCATCACGCCGTTCATCTGCTCCAGGCTCAGCTGCGCCGCCTCCGGGATCTCGTACTCCACGAACGCGAACCCCTTGTGTTTCTGCGTCACCGGGTCCCACGACATGTTGATCGACTTGATGGGCCCGAACGGCAGGAACGCCTGCCGGATGGTGTCCTCTTTCAACTCGAACGAGATTGATCCCACGTACACTCTGCAACGAACAAGGTAGTAAAGTTGCTGCGTTTCACGAAGGGTTGATTTAAGTAACAAACAGTATCATATGGTTACATTTGAAACAGTAAAAAGTATTAAATTGTGGACTTGCAGTTCCTAAAACGAAACATTATTATTACGCCGTTAAAGTTTAATGTCATCAAATCGACTCGTACTATTAAGTTATTTATAGACAAAAAAAAAAAAATAACAAAAAAATGTAACATTACAGGAAATATCCTAGGTCATTACAATTTTTTTCTATAAAATCATGGGTATATTAGGTACATTACAAGTTAAAAACAAATAATAACACTAATAACTAAGTGAGCATCTCACACAACTTCAAGCACTCTCTTTCGACAACCGTCCAGCCATCCGCAAACAGATCGCAGGAGAGTTGCTTCGCGTTAAGTTCATTGAGCGCATGCAGGGAGCGGCATACAGGAGAGTTACGATGCGCGACCGTACGAGAGAAAGGGACAGCAAAGAGCCGCAAACGATCTGCTCGAAAACGCACACGTCCATCAGGTACAAAGAGGCGACAGGCCTCATTGAGCAAGCTGGGACAATCGAGACGACCACGCAATATGCGAAGAGTTGTGATCAGCTGGTCAAACAATCTGCGCGTTGCCAGCGAGTTATATCCGAGGGTGCCCTGTAGATAAGCGGTAGGGTAAATTCGGGGGTAATAACCGTACAACTTCTTAAAAAGATAGCGCAGGAAGCACTTCTGTACCTTTTCAAGCATTAGTGCATAGGTCGACTCGTGCGGATTCCAAACGCACGAACTAGCCTCTAGTTTGGATCTTACAAGTGCCGAGTAGAGTAACTTCATAACACCAACATGTGTGAAGTCTTTGCAATTGCGGAAAACAAAACCCAGACGCTTAAAACCTTCACCAACTAGAGAGCGCATATGACTATGAAACGTAAGTTCATGATCGAACACTACGCCGAGATCTTTTATGGAATAAGTTCTAGAGAGGGGTATTTTATCGATAGAATAACTAGCGAGTACAGCCTGTTTTGATCGAGTGAAACTCATAATGTAACACTTGGAAGCGTTAAGATACAGGCGATTTTCGACACTCCACCGGTGGATCGCATCCAAGTTACACTGCATTTTCCGGCAATCTGCTGGAGTCTTGATATCCACTACTACTTTGATGTCGTCGGCGTACAATAAGGATCTACCAGCAGGGAGACAATTGGTAAGGTCGTTCACCATTATCGTGAAAAGAAAAGGTCCGAGAATGGAACCCTGACTTACACCGGACTTTGTATGGTAAGGATCCGAATCAAAACATCCAAGTCGAACGAATTGCCTGCGGTCTTTCAGGTAACTGGAAAACAATCGCAAGAGCAGAGGTGCAAATCCTATTGAGGAGAGTTTCTGCAATAGGACATCATTATCGACCTGATCAAACGCTTTCCGGAAATCAAGGTACACCACGTCAACTTGGTCTCCCTCGTCTAGTTTCTTTGAGACGTGGTTCACAAGTGAAAGCAGATTGGTATTTACAGAGCGGCCCCTCCTGAACCCGTGTTGTGCATCGTCCAAGTAAGGGTCGACCTGTTTATATAGCTTCGAGTGCAGAACACTCTCGAACACCTTGGCTAATGAATTTAAAATAGCTATAGGACGGTAATTAACCGCCTGAGATTTATCGCCAGACTTTAAGATGGGGGTTACTCTAGTGGTTTTCCAATAATCGGGGTAGGTGCCGGATTTGAGAGCAAGATTAAATATGTGTGTTAGGGGAGACAAAAGTTCGGATTTAAAAGCTTTGATTATGTAAGGAGGGATATTGTCCGGGCCGACAGAGGATCTTGGCTTTAACTTATCAATGCCGCTACCAACTTCATTTAGTGCAAAACTTGAAATGCCAATTAAATGATTGCTGGCAGCCAAGCCCGCCCGATCAGCACATAACTTAGGTGCGGTTGTAAGGAACACGCTGCTGAAATAGTCCGCAAAAGCTCCTGAAGCTGCTGGCCCATTAAAGGTTTGGCCCTTATACGTAATATTGGGTTCAAAACCACCTTTCGTCCGCAAGTCAGAGATATGCTTCCAAAATGATTTGGGGTTCATTTTGATGTCCCGCTGGATAGTATCAATGTGGGCAACATACGCGCTCGCAACTCTAACTTTAATGCTTGCCCGCAGCTGACTAAAGCGATTGTAGACAGTTGGATCACGAGAGGCTTTCCACTGCTTATGCAAGTTAGCCTTGACTTTTAAATCCTTGATAACGTCCATTGGAAACCAAGTTGGGTACATTCTAGTGACTTTCACACTACGCTTCTTCTTTGGAACACAGTTATCAAAACAGCTATACAGTAGGGAGTAAAGTCGCTCGACTGCCCCATTCACGCAATTCACAGCCAAAACGAGGCTCCAATCTACCTCAGAAATGAAGTTATACAGGGAAGGAAAATCAGCTTTACCGAAATCCCAGTCTGTGGCCGGGTCAATGTTGCTAGGATGAACCACCACCGCCTTCCCGGGACGATCCGGAGTAACCATTATATCCAGCGGGGGATGGTACACATCGGCGCGTTCCACTAAGCCTTCGCACGCTGTACATACTCTGACTGCACCCGTGTACTCTGATACTAACACAACATCTAGTTTACTTCCCTTATCATTCATAATGTCATTATGCTCAGATAGTTTACAAAATGTCAAAAAGTAATTAAGATAATAATTTACATTCAAACTAGCACTATTTAAGTTTAGGTCACCTAAAATTACAAAATTAGGATTTCGCATAACTTCACAATTATCCTCGACTTTGCAGAACCACGTCATGTAGTCTGAGTCAACAGCACTGGGCTTGAGATATACCACACAAACGAACAACTCACAACCGTTGTACGTAACGGACGCCCACAGGTCTTCACCGCTCAGTGTTTCCAAATCTAACCGTCGACGCAGAGTGATACCAGGTCTCGCCGTTAACAGCACGCCACCGCCTCTAGCGCCCCGGTCACGTCTGAGCATCGTCCAACCGTGAGGCAAGACCTCTGGGTCGCTGATTGACGAGTCCAGGTTGGTCTCAGTTACAGCAATGAGGTCCACTTGGAGAAGCGCCGCGTTGTGACGCCAAAACTTGAGCTTGGTCTTTAAGCCGCGAACATTTTGATACACTATCCGCAGCGTGGAGGCGCTACAACCACTACTGTGACTGCGCGAGCGTGGCCTCGTCACCCTTCTGGTTTGATCTCCGGCCGGGAGCGGGGTGGCAGCGAACTCTGTTGGCGCTCCCGGCGGCTCGCTGAAACCACTCGCTGACCCGAGTCCCGACTGGCCAAGCTTCAGCAGACATGAAGAGTTCATAAAGACTTACAGGAACTGTGACTATAAATGAGGCGTAACTTTCATGCCGTAATTTTAGTTTTTCTACCTTGAAGGAGGTTTCCTGACTTAATTCTTTCATATGACACTTAATAAGTTCAGGTGTAGTATCTGGCTTAAAGAAACAGGCATGTATCCTCCTGCTCGGTTCAATAGTCTGCAACTTGTGATATTGGCCGACACCTTTAACTACCTGTCGCGGGGGTTGCGACCCACGCTTACGAAGCTCCTGTTGAGTGCCGCTTCCAGACGAAGATTGTGAATGCTCCTGAGTGATAACCTTACGCTGCGTCATCTGAGAATAGGAAAGTGTGCCAGCAGCTGGTATTGCAGGGGCCCCAGGAGACGCTCCGTCCGACCGCTTAGAGTCGGAAGTGGTAATGTCACACACACTACTGGTGGCTTGCTGTGGCCTAGCGGTGACATGATTAAATTTTCCTTGGTGTTCATCCATAGCCTCAGGACTTTCAGCACAGCCAGGTTCCAGTGGCACTGTTTTATCCAAGTGACCCACAGAGGGCGAAGCTGACGCTGCGGGTACCAAAACATCTCTGTTAGTCTCCATATTGGCCTCGTTCACCCTTAATGCACGCTGGTGTCCGTGTAGCATGGCATCTGTCCTTTTCGTGTTACCTTTTGTACTCTTGAGCCCTACTTTTCCTTGAGAGGACCCCTTGGGTGTGCTGGTGATAGCAACTGGGGCACTATCATGATCGTATGGTGATGACTGGTCAGTGGTTTGGCCATGCTTCTCCTGCTCCTTTAGAAGTACCCGGAGCCGATGATCATATTCTTCCAGTTTGCCTTCGAGAAGCGCAACTTTCTTCTTAAGGCCATCAACTTCCCTTTTTAACGGTTGCTGAAGGGCTTCACTCTGCATGAGCATGACTGGGTTATGGTCAGCAATGAGCTTATTGACAATTGTAGAAATTGAGTCATTTATTTCTTTCTTGAACTCCTCAAGTATAACATCTCGAATTGTATCAATTGACATACCACCCTGGTTCTGGCTTAGTGGCGTACAAGATTGCTTATGCTGTAATTTTGGGCGGATCGTAATGCTCCTAGAATCCGAGGCCACAGCCTCAGGCCTCAGGGAATCTGACATGTCACAAATACCGGCAGTCAGGACAGTATCATTGAGGCTAGTGTCTTTCTTGCAGTTGCGCCCCAAGATGCGCACTGGCGTGTGGGTATTATCACCTTTCGGTAGCTTGCTGCGGCATTCAAAGCAAACCCACGTGTCGATAAATTCACTTGTTAGCGTGGGGAATGCTTCCCTTGGTATATTAGCGCATAGCAGGTCGTAGTCAGCTTGGCAAGCCTGGCACTTTACTGAGACATCATCTTCGATTGGACTCAGACATCCAGCGCAGTTTAGTGTCATTTTGTTACAATAAGGTATGTAATAAGGTATGCACATGCACCTACTCAGTTAGGAACGCTTCCCTGTTCAGTATATCTGATACGTAAATTGGAACGCAACGTATGCGCCAGCGCTGACAAGTTGGTGCGAAATGTGTTAATTAGCCTGGCAACATACTTCGGCTTATTCAGTTGGTACTCTGCAAATGTGTCAAGCTGTCAAGTGTCAGTTGAGTTGACGTTGCGCGCTGCGCCCAATCATCTGTTGACGCCGCTCAGGAAATATTAGGCGAATCCCGTTAGTTTTGGGCCTTTTAAACTGATGTTGATGTTAACGGATAAATATGTGCATCTTACCGAAGTGTTTGGATTGTGTTTTCGCTTTCTTCACTGTTTTAAATGGAGGATAACCTAAAACAGGTCAGTAGCCTTTATATCGACACTGTCTTTACAATATTTATCTTCTTGGGTGTAGTTTAGTAAATAAAATAACGCAGAGCTGTTAGTTACTTGTTTACATGACCAGGGTTGCCATGCACTACAAGTTATAAGTGTTATAACGTATAACGAACATACATTTATAACTTACACACTACTATAGCATAAAACAGTAATGCACAGAGAGGGAGTTTATATGCCAACAAACTGCTTTAAAGTACGGGCGGAAGTTGAGAATTTTTTTAAAGTTTATATTTTCTCGTGATAAATGCTTTTTTAATTTTATTTTTTTCTCCTTTTGGTCGAGAAGATAGCTAAAGAGAAATTGTGTGATATAATTTGATTAAATATTGTGGGCGCGTGGCTCAGATCTTTTCAGCTTGAAGGGTCACAGGTTCGACCAGCGCGCAGCGGGAGCCTCCCGGCATCGCTCTCATCATTGCCACGCGTCACAAGGGCCTACTTTAACAAATTCCTTGCAACACAATTTACGCGATAAAATCCGTTTAAATCGTTTTATTTAATGAGCAATAATCACGCTCGCGGCTCGGTTGCTACTACTGAACGCGGCGTGCGCCGATGCTATACAAAAAGTACGAAAGCACTCACCCACAGCTTGTGGCGGCCATTAGTATGTAATAGGGGATGCAATAGACACTAAATAAAACAATCGTTGTAGCTACGTAATTCTTTGATATCTGAATGGGATTTTCGTCACTAGGCATATTTTATTGTCTTCTTTCGTTTGGAGTAGTAATCATTTCCGAGTGTACACTACAATTGTATTGTGGTACCTGCACATGAGCGCGAGCGCCTGCTGGCGCTGCACCTGCGTGCGCTGCGAGGCCATCTGCTGCTGCTGGTGGGCGAGCGTCTGCTTCATCAGCACCATCTTGATGCTCTGCTCCATGGCGTACTTCTTGGCGCGCGCCACCGCGTCCGCCTGCTCGCCGGACAGCCGCGGCAGCGAGCCGCCCAGCACCGCGGGCAGCGTCGAGCACTTCGCGCCCGGACCTGTCAACACACATATGTCACAACTGTTGCAAGCAACACCTCTTCTATAGACCTCATCATCATCATCATATCAGCCGAAAGACGTCCACTGCTGGACAGGCCTCCCCCAAAGAGTGCCAAAGTGACCGATCCCGCGCCACCCGCATCCAGCGGACTCCCGCAACCTTTACCAGGTCATCAGTCCAGTCCACCTTGTCGGGGGCCTACCCACGCTGCGCCTTCCGGTACGTGGTCGCCACTCGAGAACCTTTCCGCCCCAACGGCCATCGGTTCTACGTGCTATGTGCCCCGCCCACTGCCACTTAAGTTTAGCGATCCGGAGGGCTATATCGGTTACCTTGGTTCTGCTGCGGATAGCCTCATTTCTGATGCGGTCACGCAGCGAAACTCCCAACATGGCCCTCTCCATTGCCCTTTGGGTGACTTTGAGCCTTCTTATGAGGCCCATAGTAAGCGACCACGTTTCAGTGCCATATGTCATCACTGGCAACACACACTGGTCAAAGACTTTCGTCTTGAGACACTGCGGAATATTGGACGAAAAGATTTGCCGTAGCTTCCCGAACGCTGCCCAGCCGAGTCGGATTCGACGATTGACCTCTTTCTCGAAGTTGAACCTACCTAACTGGATCGTCTGTCCTAGGTATACATAATCGTCTACAACTTCGAGCGTAAAGTGTCCGATTGTAATGGGAGTTGGTACAACATGGGCATTTGACATGATCTTCGTCTTATCCATGTTCATTCTTAGACCACCTCGCTCGGATGCTTTACTGAGGTCATCGAGCATCGTACTTAAGTCCTCCATGGTCTCAGCCAAGACTACTATATCGTCAGCAAACCGAAGGTGAGTGATGTACTCGCCGTTGATGCTGATGCCTAGCCTTCTCCAGTCCAGAGTCTTGAAAACGTCCTCCAGTGCAGCGGTGAACAGTTTTGGAGAAATAACATCTCCTTGCCTGACTCCCCGCTGCAGCGGAATAGGTTTCGAGTTCTGGTCCTGGAGTCGGACTGACATAGTGGCGCTCTCGTACAAACACTTCAGCACTTCGATATAGCGATAGTCAACTTGGCACCGCTGGAGAGACTGTAGTACAGCCCAGGTTTCTATCGAATCGAAGGCTTTTTCGTAGTCCACGAACGCTAAGCAGAGAGGCAGGTTATACTCCTCGGTCTTCTGTATAACCTGACGAAGCGTGTGGATGTGGTCTACGGTACTAAAGCCTCTTCGGAAACCGGCTTGTTCGGGAGGCTGGAAGTCATCTAGCCTGCGTACGAGACGGTTTGTAATGACCCTCGAAAACAGCTTATAGACATGGCTCAAAAGCGAGATGGGTCTGTAGTTCTTCAGCAGAGTGTTGTCACCCTTTTTGAAGAACAGCACCACCACACCTCTTTTCCATGCCTTTGGAGTTCTCCCTTCCAGTAAGACGGAATCGAACAACTTCTGAAGGGCCGTAAGGACCGGTTTTCCACCCGCCTTCAGAAGTTCGGCTGTTATTCCGTCTTCACCGGGTGCTTTGTTGTTCTTGAGCTGTTTAAGAGCCATTACAATCTCGTACAGGCTGATGTCCGGGATGTCGTCGGTAGTGTCGGGTTAGTCTAGCTCTAGGGTCTTCCGCCTGACTAACTTCGGGTCTGCGCGTTGATGTGTATAGCTGTCCGTAAAAGCGCTCTATCTAACCCAGAATCTCAGGTTTAGAGGAAACGATTCTACCATCTTCAGTTTTTAACTTCGCGAGCTGGTTCTGCCCTATAGACAGATCTCTCGAGAATACTTTAGAGCCCTTATTACGCTGTATGGCCTCTTCAATACGATTTGTATTGAATTGGCGCAGATCGCGGGTAAGGGACTTGGAGATCTGTTTATTGAGCTGCCGGTATAAGATCGCGTCGGCTGAAGACTGTAGAATCATTTCACTCCTTTCCTTCATGAGCTTCTGAGTGGAGCTAGATAGCCTTTTAGTTCCGTTAGTGCCTTGGGCCTTGAAGAACTTAGACCCAGTGACACGGACAGCTTCCACAAACCCGTCGTTCAATTCGTCCACATCGCCGCCTAGGCAATCAAAACGGTTTTGGAGTTCCAGCTGGAAGCTCTCGGGGTTTTGAATTTGGATTGATGCTGGACGGAGCGTAGAATTCATCAATCGAGAGCGCTCTTGCTTGACGCATATATTCAATGTGCCTCTTACCAGACGGTGATCGCTCCCGGTTTTGACCGTATTGATCACAGAGACATCGTTGAATATATGCTTCCTCGTCGACATGATGAAGTCAATCTCGTTTTTAGTTGCACCGTCGGGACTCGTCCAGGTCCATTTTCTGTGCTCGCGTTTCTTGAAGAAGGAATTCATCATGTAGAGTCCCTCCTTCTCCAAGAAGCCAGCCAGTAGTTGGCCCCGGTGGTTCCGACTTCCAACTCCAAATTGCCCCACTCTCAGCTCTTCACCATCTTTCTTGCCCAGTTTTGCGTTGAAGTCCCCCATAACAATGGTGTAGTAGGTTTTGGAACTATGCATGGCCTTCGATATATCTTCATACATAGCCTCCACCTCTTCGTCGGAGTGTGCCGAGGTCGGTGCGTAAACCTGAATGACCTTCAATGAGTACCTGGTGGATACTCTGAGTATTAGGTACGCCACCCTAGTCGACACACTCTCGATCTTCACCACGTTATTTACGAGGGACTTGTGGACGAGGAACCCGACACCTCCCTGGGACTGTTGGTCGCCCTCCCGGAAATAGAGCAAGTTGCCGGATTTGAGGGTTATCGTGTCCTCCCCCTCTCTTCGGACTTCAGATAACCCTATGACATCCCAGCGCAACTTGCTCAATCCTTCCTCCAGTTCCGCTATCCTTTCGTCGGTCCGCAGTGTGCGCGTGTTATAAGTTGCCAGGGCCAGGGGTCGTCGGTGGTGGTAGCCGGATCTTCGCCGGAGATTCTTCGCACCCCTGACCCCGCTGGTGCCCTGGCCGCTACCACAACCAGGGTACCGGGGGTCGCCGGAACCTCGGGGCCGTGGTTTTTTTGTACCTATCATGGGGGGTATATGCCATAATCGCCACGCTTGGCATGCGGGTTGGCGATCGCAGTATTTCCACCGCACTCCAGGGATGCTGCTGCCCATCCCCCGGTGGTCTTGGTCGTAGTTTTAGGACATACCCGGGTCTATAGACCTACTTTGAGATAATACAAGTACATCTTCATCCTTTTTAGGGTCCGTACTCCGTACCCAAAAGGTGAAAACGGGACCCTATTACTAAGGCTCCGCTGTTCATACGTCCGTCTGTCACCAGGCTGTATCTCATCGGGTGCGTAATGTTTCATATAATGTCAGAAAAACTAACATACACTTGATATAAATTAAATTGGCATAAAGTTATTTAGTATAGTGTAACGTTTGATATAACAGTTTTTTGCTATATTTTGCTTTACTCTAGTTATCAATTGATATGACATAATTTGCAAGTGGCAAAATTCTATTTTCGTATAACGTATTTATGACATATATATGTTTAACATACATATTATTTAAAATAATTACATTTTTACATAACGCATTTAAGACATAAATAATTTTCAACTACATATTATTTTAAATAATTGCACTTTCATATAACAATGTCTGCCAAGGAGTTGACGGAGCCCCGCTTTCGTTTCTGGGACCGCCCTCCGCCGTAGACTTTTGTAAGTACTTACATAATATTATGTAATGTAAGTATTATATATATAAAAAATATCGGTAATTGCGCTTCGCCGGCCGCTGCCGCGACACGCTCGCTTCGCTCGCTCGGCTCGCGCACTGTAAGGTCGCAGTTCAACCTAACACTCCTCGCTTCATTTGTCGTCGTACCTACCTAACACCTGCCTTGAGGTGGATTATGTCTAAAGTGCAAAAGGTCTCGCTTATTTATTTTAGTATTCATTATAACATTATTTTTAATGATTTGTTTATGTCTAAAGTTATTTATTGTAAAATCCACTTATAACTTCTGAAATTTATAGCATTGACGAATTATGTCAACTAAGTCATTATGATAAACAAGTTTTGTACCAAGTGATATTTATAGTAAATGTCTTTTATACTATTAGTAATTATAGCCTTAAATCATTATATCACTTTTTACATGAGATCATTTGAAAATTATCTGAAACAATATTATACCATCCGTTACATTATAATAAGCAAAGGTATATCAAACCAAAATAGATTAAGTGAAATTATATAAAACGTCGTGCACCCCTTTATCAGGCGCTGGGTCTCAAAATGTATGGGAAAACTAAAATCCGACTTGCACAAATGTCTGATATTATTTAACACTAGCGTTTAACCATACTACATACTGAAAATATAGATTTCATTTCCATAGATTGTGCATGTAACAGTTCAAATTCTCTTCGAATCTAAATAAACACCCTCCTAAACTTGGTCGTCAATAATATGCCAATATTATATAGATGCCCAAAGTATCCTTTTTAGATAGCGGTCCCGGCGAGCCCCAGGTCCGAAGACCCTAGGGCGAGCCCAACGGATACTCACTATCCTAAGGTGTCTTGCAAGCAAGACCTGAGGCCAAAGTGCCGAGCGGTGTGGCAAGAGAGGCCGAAGGCCGAGCTTTTCACTGGAATTAAAGGACTGAAGGCCGAAACGCACGGGTGCGTAACGATGGCTATAAATATTTATGATATAATATTACTCGCAATAACGCTCATCTGATATAATTCTCAAGTTCTATAACAACACTTATTATATTTTCATAGGACATAATTATCATTTTATATAACGGTCATTTGATATAAAAATATTTGGTATAACATACATTAAGTATAATGCATATTTGCTATATTGAACATTGGATATAATGCAAATTTCTTCTAATGCACAATTAGCATAATATTTTTTGGTAGACTCTAAGGCAGGTCGGTGTAGGTACGACGACGAGCGAAGCAAGGAGGAGTGTTAGGTTGAGCTGCGACCCTACAGCGCGCGAGCCGAGCGAGCGAAGCGAGCGTGCCGCGGTAGCGGCCGGCGAAGCGCCAGAACCGAACACTTTTTACTACCTAATATATACTTACATAGTACAATTTGCGAACCGTTACGTTAGCTACATTTTCTTTTAATAATAAAATATTATTTTACTTGATAGTTATGACATATAACTTGTATGTAACATGAGCATTATACCATATAATGATTATACAAAACAAGTGTTATATCCGATGATCGTCATACAAAATAAACATATATATTTTGATATTATAACAAACGTTTATTATATACAATGAGTGATTATATACCTTGAAATTATGTCAAATGTTGTTATAGCGAATGAAATTATATTATTTATTTTTATACCCATCATTACACACCCGAAACGCACAGACAGCGGTGGCGGGGCGGCGCAGCGTGGCAGCGCGGTGCGGAGGCAGTACCGGTTGTAATGTTCGAACTAATATGAAAGAATCCGAACAGAACGGCGCGGCGTGGCGCCGTTTTACGTGATGCGCGTACAAATAAACAGACAAACAGAAAAAAATCTAAAAACTTTTGGATCATGTTCTGTTATCAATTCTAAGTATCCCCAGCAAACTTTTTTTGAATATCTTCTTTTTACAATTTAAATTAAATTAAAAAAGGGTACACACTTTATTGTGTCTAGAAAAAAAACCTTATTATCTAAAAAAATAAGATGCAGTAACTTACTTGTTTGCAACTTACCGGTGTAGACGTCGCCGACCTGCAGAATGTCGTAGGCGTAGTCTGCCCCTGCAACAGGAGTAGAGTCAGTAGACGCCCGCGCGGCGCCCGCGCAGGCCGCGCCGCCGAGGCCCGAGCCCCGGGCTCCGGGCTCCGGGCTCCGGGCTCCGGGCTCCGGGCCCCGGGCTCCGGCGGCGCGGCCCGGGCGGCCGCTACGGCGGCGCTCATACCACACACTCGTCTTCAGTCACTGCGCGGCCTGGCCGGCTGAAGAGCCTAGGTTCATTCCCAATGGGGCCAGTTGAGTAACCACAGCCATACTTCTTGTTTCACCTCATTGCTCTTTCGTACCGATCACGCTTTCACAACCTTTCACTCCAAGCGAAGCGAAGCCCGCAAGTGAACACACAGGGAACAGCGCTCGCCGGCCAGGCAGCGCCCGCTCACGCGCGCTCGGCCGAGTAGGGAAGGTAGGTACATTGTGCTGCAGCAGGCGGCGGCGGCGGGCGGCGCGGCGCGACGCGGAACCTCAATAACCTAACTTATATCTAGTCTGAAACAGAAAGCAGAAACACTGATCACTGAGGAGAGGTTTCTCAAAGTAGCAGGTATCGCAAACGCGAGAGGACACGCTAGCGGCGGCGGCGGGCGGCGGCGGCGGCGGGGCGGGGCCTGCAACAGCGAGCACAGGCACGCGGCGTTAGATGCGCCTCACTCCCTCACTCTAGCGGCCGCGGGTAGCGGGCAGAGCGGCACTTACCCGGCGGCGGCACGGCGGGCAGCGGCGGCGCGCCCGGCGGCGGCATGCTCGGCGGCATGCCCGCGGGCACGCCCATGGGCAGGTAGTGCGGCATCTCCATGCCCACCATCCCGGCCATCCCCGGCATGCCACCCATCCCGGCCATACCCATCACAGGCATTTGTATGCCAGCCATTTGCATAGCGCTTGTGTCGCCACCCTGTAACTGCAGAAACAGTATTTATATTTGAGAAACGCAATTGATACCAGTTTGTCGTGGGGTTGGGCACACAAAAACGGTAAGGTCAACATATTTGTTTTCGCTATGGCATTTCTACCAATGGTCAGAACCGCGGTATAATTGTTCATTATTTAACATGTTTTACTTTTCGAGTCACTTTAACAGTTTCGTCAGACTCCACTCTAACTAAAATTAATAACCCATTGCCTGGGTCAAAGCAAAATCAGAACAAATTAACTTTCAGAAGTGGACCTCAGGTGCCTTTGGGGTTGGGGCAAAGAGCGGTCAGGACTTCTCAGATCGTGGATAGGTTAGAAGTAATCTGACCACCTTTGGGACATAACCGGGAATAACAGTAGGACAATGATGGTTTATGTAAAAACAAACAATCATAATAATAATTGTGCACTCTCTTATACTTTAGTCTATATCAATATTGTAAACCCTCCATCTACATTGGGCGCAATAAATGTGGGTACTTTTGAAGCTGTTCAATCTGTACCCATTATTATTGCTATTCTATTATTATATATTTTTTTCCATCTCTCCATGCAAAATTAAGTTCAAATGCATGTGGTGTTTGGGTCTAATAATTAGCTGTGAAATGAGTTTAAGAAAACATAAAATGTAGGATTGTAACGGATAATAATAAATACAGCAACATGACGTAAGTACCATTCCATGAAATTAGAGTATAAAATAATGACACGGTGGTCTGAGGATATGTCTAAATACAAATATAGTTTACCCAGGCCAATGATTTATCAATTACTATAAAACAGTCAACTTGGTTTACATTCTTACAATAGACGGTATACAACCACGCTGTACCCTCATATTGGTCCACTACTAAAATATTGTACTGAATAGTTGAATTATTATCATAAAGAGATACCGATCAACGATACTAACGAATGTACATAAAATAAATAACACAAACGTTTAAGAGTGAAGGAAATAGGTTAGGTTAGTTCTTGACAGCTTGTGTCAGTAGTTTAATCATGTTTGCCACTTACCAGCTCCATGGTTGAGTATGTAATAACGATGCAAAACTTAAAGCAATTAAATTCTCGGATATGTATTGCTAAAACGACCTTAATTTAATTTTAAACGCTTTTTGATCACCACCACAACAACACGACGCAAAAGAAGATGGCCGTCAATCCGTCACCCAATTTTTTTTATATGCGGTGTTGCCAATGTACAGATTGACAAAAAGCGTAATGCCTATGCCGTAAGCACCCGATTCTACTTGCACATGGCTTAAATAGCCTGAAACTAAATCGTCTCATTTTTAGACATCATTTAGGCGGCAGATTTAAAACGACATATTTAGAACAGCATTTAGGCAGCTAAGCTAAGTTGAATAGACCGCCTAGGCCTGCAACACACTGGCGCGGCCTGCGGTGGCGGACAATCAAGCGGACAATAGTAAATTTGACAGCTAGTGACAAGTTTTCTATTGTCCGCCGCGGCCAGGCCGCGCGAAACGTCAGAATCGTCAGATTCAAATTAGCGCTGTCATTTGATTATGACAGCTGCTCATAGAATTTAGCAAAGTGCATGGACTTAATACCTAAACGCAAACGCAAAGTGTTTTAGCGACCCATAAATAAAATTAGGAAGTTTAGAGGCCACTGTAGAATCGGGTCCAATGGCACATTTCCAAGTCGAAATTCTACCAGCGTTTCTGAAAAAGTAGACTACTGTTATAGAGACGCTACACGGGCTAATATCGGCAGACGGCCAAGCAAGGTCAAAGATAATCTAGTACCTACTTATGGATGAAGTGAACAGAGTGAACTTGATTTGGCCTGCCGCCGCGCCGTGCTTCCGACACGTATCCACACGATGCAGTTCTGCTGATATCGGCCCGAGTAGCATTCTATAAGAAGAAACGCCGAAACAAACTCGATATTCAATAATTATTTGCCATTTTTCTGAATATTCATTTTGAATGATCAGACATACCTACTTACTTATTATTTCCAAATGTTGACATGCTTGTGTTTTACTTTATTTTTATTGTCATTATTTTTTATAAACCCAATCATTTAATAATATATTGGGTATTAATGTTGAAATGCTTTTAAGATAAGAATTGTATACATATTGGTCAAGTGAAACTGTTACTAACCGATATAGAACTTGTTCTGAAATAAATTCTACTTTCATTCATTCATTCATTTTGCCAAATAAATCTTATTGCAATGATAGTCCAAAATCAAAATCAATTATTAATTCTGCAAATAAGCCACGGTAATTTACAATAAACTATAATAATCCTACACAATAATAATTAGTATACTTATGTAAACTACTTAAAATAAGTAAAACTGAAACCAACTATCCTATGTCCTTCTCCGGGACTCAAACTATCTCTATACTAAATTCAATTTCAATCGGTTCAGTGGTTGAAGCGTTAAAGTTCAAAGCAGATTAACGCCTGCTATAAAGTGCTTGGCAAAGTATCGCGCCTATCGTACCTCTACACGCTTCAACCGCTGAACCGATTGATATTGAATTTGGTATAGAGATAGTTTGAGTCCCGGAGAAGGACATAGGATAGTTTTTAATCTTGAAATTCATTCCCTAAGGGCCCTAAGGGGGTAAAAGTTTGTATGGAGCTACTAAATATTTCCACGCGGACGAAGTCGCGGGCAGAAATAAAAATAAAAATAGTTTATTCGATAGCATCAACAAGTTACATATGTGTGCTGGTGCCTCTTTTAAGTGTTTAAGACACTTGTGCTAAGAGAGCACCGCTCTTCCGGAAGTAGTTTATAATATAACCAGAAGTTGTATTAGGTATAGGATAAATTAACAGTTTTTAAGTACTTATTTTACTAATGATTACATTTTATTGTGTGTGTGTGTGTGTGTGAGTGCGCGTGTGTGTGTGTGTGCGTGTGTGTGTGTGTGTGTGTGCGTTCTATGTCATAGGTAATAGCTTTTTGTTTTTAGCCATTTTGTTACCTTGACTTTACATTCACGCACAGTACAGGAGTATATGTCAATTTGTTTGTTTATGTTTAGTTCGTTATAGACATTACAAGATCGATCGATACAAGAAGCAGCTAGTATTTTTTTTTTGATGTATTGCAATGAAAAACGGTGCAAAAGGGTAATCACATGTTTGCCTTCGACCGTACAGCTGCTCTTGGGTATTGGGCTCTATGGTATAGTAGCCATGCGTGTCACAAAAGGAACAATCTTACCAATGATATAATATAATAAAAAAGAGGTAGATAGGCTTTACGCGCTCCAAAAGTGGCACACTAAAACTGAGTCAATTGCACGAACTTGCGTCGTCAATGGAAACGCATGCTGTCAGGTTTGTAAGCCATTTTTATACATTGATTTTTGTATTGACAACGTATAACTACGTAGCATATAATAACGTAGCTCTTCTTAGGGTTCCGTACTTAAAGGATAAAAACGGGACCCTATTAGGTACTAAGACTTCGTTGTCTGTCCGTCTGTCACACAAATTATGTATTTGTATTGCCGCTATAACAACAAATACTAAAAACGAAATAAAATAAATATTTACAACCGTTTTTTTTGCTGTTTTTATAGATAATAATGGTACGGGACTCTGCGTGCGCGAGTCCGACTCGCACTTGGCCGGTTTTTATATTCATCATCAGCAAATCAGCCGAAAGACAGCGTCCACTGCTGGACATAGGCCTCCCCCAAAGAGTGCCAAAGTGAGTGAGTGAAGTGAGTTTTTTATATTACATAATTGAATCTTACGAAGTATATAATAGTCGTGATAATAGTGCATTCATCCTTACTTGTCTTATTTGGTAAACAACATTCTAACCTCAAAATGTATCTTTTTAGACTATAGCAGCTATTATATCGTAAAAAAGCGTTGCTAGACAAAAAAATCGTGAATTGATGTCCGAAAAGTCGTCTCGGCATGATCTAATACTTACAAAATTGCTATTCTATCCTAAAAAGATGCATTTTGAGGTTAGAATGTTGTTTACCAAATAAGACAAGTAAGGATGATTGCACTATAAACAAGGTGAAGAGGCCGGGTCGCAGGCAGCCCCGCGGCGCGGGCCGCTCCGGCGCCGTGACATAGTATTAATTATGGCCATGTGCGCGAGCGCAGCTGACGGCGCCTATCAACATCAGAACATCACCCTAATTAATCTCACCGCGGTGTTGCGTGAGATACTGGCATGTTCTAATAATTATACTTAGTAGAGGGTAGTCAGGGAGCGTGGTAACCGGCATGTCATGTTCAAATAGTCAGAAGGTTTGTGGATAGTTTGTGGAGGAAATATATATGTCTGCTAAAAACTAGTGATAGGTGTCGCTTTCAACCGTTTCACAACTTCGTATGGCAGTTTAAGGCGCCGTAGGTTCAGCGAAGTTAAGCGAACACAGTTTTTGAAACAATGTAATGCGTCTGTTTATAATAATATGGTTTCAAAAAAATATGAATAGTAGTCTTGAGGCTTCTTTGCAGGGAGATTAGTGATTCGAAACATGATTGTGCCATTTTCGCTCGGAAAAAATCACGAACATAAGTCTAAACGGGTCTAAAATACACTTAAATATTCGTAACAAACGCTAAACATATTAAAATGAATTCTAAAAATCGGCAATATCATACTCAGCGATTACTTTTTTATTTATTTAAACGGCCAAAAATTTTAAATGATAAAACATGACATCCGCGCTTCCGAGCATACACTTCCATCTCGCTCACGCTTATGCTCAATGAGAGGGAGAGAAGACCATGAACGTACGGCGCTTTAAGCACGACGGTGAGTTCGACTGTACAGTAAGGAAATATGTTAAGGACCTGACAATTACATAAAAACTACAATTACGACGGCGGGTTAGCCTAGTAGGTAGTGACGCTGCCTAAGGAGCTGAAGGTCCTAGGTTCGTTTGAATCCTGGTAAGGACAAATATTTGGGTGAGCATGAATATTTGTTTCCGAGTCTTGGATGTTTTCTATGTTTTAAGTATCTTTTAAGGCGGTGCATTGGAAATTATCGTGTGCATTGAAAAGCCGTTCTGATTAGATTAAGATAAGGTCTGATTTTCAGATATATGATTCTTGACAGGTGGAGCATATCCCATAGGTCATAAATATGTAATTGGTTTTCAAGAAAACGATCCCCAAGTATTCAAAAACATGAAACTCCGTGTAGTCATTTAACTGACCATCTGTATTTATATTGAACCTTTATTAAAATGCATATAAAGTGCACGGATGGTCAGATACCTGTGTTGGCGACGGGACTCGGTACTCGGTATTCTTCTAGTGGCAATGCCATCTACAAACAAATGGCCGCTTACAGAACATTTTAATTGGTAGTTCTACTCAAACAGCCTACTCAAACAATACATTATGTTACGACACAATCAAGTTAATACTATACTATTTTGTCTCATTTAAAATCTCACTTAATGAAATATAAATAAAAGTTCACTAAGTTAGGTATTTATCGAAATTTGTCCAAGAAAGCCATCCCCAAAGAATGTTGCATCTCTTTTTCTCGTGCGCGGAAGGCATCAGCGTGTCTCTGTCATGGGGGCGTGGTCGACTGGAATCAAGGCACCCCCTTAAAAAAGTGCATCGTCGTCTAGCACCCACAACACCAGCTTTATTGAGCTTATTATGAGGCTAGTTCGATTTGTGTAAGATTCTCTCCTTATATTTATTTATTTTATTTTATTCATAACTAGCTTCTGCCCGCGACTCCGTCCGCGTGGAACTCGTTTATATCGCAGCTCCATACAAACTTTTACCCCCCATTTCACCCCCATGATTTTTGATAGTAAAACTATCCTATGTCAATCTCTATCCCTTCAACTATCTCCACTCGAGATCAAATCACGTCAATTCGTCGCTCCGTTTTAAAGACGGACCAACAAACACACACATTTCCCATTTATAATATTAGCAAGTACAGTAGAACCCGTTTAAGACGATTTCTCAGGGACCCAACGAAAAAAGCGTCTTAAGCGAGAAAGCGTATTATTCGGGATAGGGGGTGGGGTACATGGTCATCTCAACAAACTTGTTTAAGGACCTCTATATATGATGCCCTGATCCATCGGTTGTAATTTGCTTGTCGCATTTGGAGGTACCTTAGTAAACAAGCTTGATATTCTGTAGCTCAACACCTTTAGGGTGAGCGGGGCAGTTGTCAATTAATAGAATTATGCGTCTATATTTAATCTGAAAGTGATCATCAAGAGCTTTTAATCACTGGATGAAACGAAGGCCGGTCATCCAAGCTCGAGATTGTCCATCATATGTTACAGGGAACGATCTTACGTTTTTGAAGCAACGTGGATTATTCGCCTTACCAATCACTCGCAAACGCCACTTTTCTGACCCATCAGAATTGGCACAGGCCAGGACAGTTTATTTTTACTTGCTTTGCCACCATGCTAAGTTTCTCCCTTGAAAGGGTGCCTGTCGTATCGCATAATGTTGATCGTCCTAAAATTTTTTGGCCGAGAATGTTTGGCATAATGTTGAGTGGCATACTACTTATTTAGCCTATTCATTTTTGCGCATACACATTTAAAAGTCCTAAAGTATGTTTATCCTAATATTGATTACTCGAACATCGAATTACCTAAAAAGTAATAGTCCTAATTTTCATTGTCATAGTAATTATTTTGCCTATTGTTAAACGTGCTAAAATTAAACCACCTATACTATTTTTTCCTAAATTTTATACTATTTGTAAACCCTGAGCAGACCCGACCTACATCTAGATAAATAAAATAGGTTCGTTAGTTGCCTTTTGCCCCTCAGAGCAGAAATAGGGGCCCCGCGAAGCGGGGCTCCGTCGACAAGAGGGCGGGTCATAGGTTATTCAAGTATTAGGCAATCCTTAGCTGAGGCAACCTTCATTTAGATCAATTAGATAGGTTCGTTAGTTGCCTTTTGTCCCTCAGAGCAGAAATAGGGGCCCTGCGAAGCGGAGCTCCGTCGACATGAGGGCGAGTCATAAGTTCTTAAAGTACGTACCTAAATAGGAAAGATTAGGTAACCACAAATAAAACATTTATTTTTACTATTTATAAACTCTGAGCTGACCCGACCTACATCTAGATAAATAAAATAGGTTCGTTAGTTGCCTTTTACCCCTCAGAGCAGAAATAGGGGCCCCGCGGAGCGGGGCTCCGTCGACATGAGGGCTGGTGATAAGTAATTCAAGTATTAGGCAATTCTCAGCAGAGCCAACCTTCATTTAGATAAATTAGATAGGTTCGTTAGTTGCCTTTTGTCCCTCAGAGCAGAAATAGGGGCCCCGCGAAGCGGGGCTCCGTCGACATGAGGGCGGGTCACATGACACGAGGGCGGGGACATGAGGGCGGGATGTTATTCAAGTAATAGGCAATTCTAATAGATATGTATGCGTAACAAAATGTATGCACAACATTTTTAGTACATTAAATATTAGTAACATCAAAGTTATGCACATCAATCATTCTAAAAAAAAACCTTCGACACAATAAACATTCGGACAATAAATATTTAGGACAATCGATATTAGGAACAACAATTTCGGCAAACAAAAAATATGCACAACAATATTTATGCAATTCGATATTCGGCACAAAGTTGGTATGCGACAAAATATTAGGATCAACAATTTTATGCCACCCGATATAGACCCCCCTTGAAAACATAGGATTTATAAACCGAATTCGTCTGCAGCCGCTCGCCGCTGCCGCGAGCGACAACACGCGTGCGCTTGTAGGCGTATTAAACGGGATGAAGATCGTATTAAGCGTTAAGAAATGTATGAGAACATATCTCAAGTTGTAGGGACTGACGTAAAATGCGAGAAATCGTTTTAAGCGTGATCGTGTAAGCGGGTTCTACTGTATAAGTATAGTAATTATGGATTGAAGAAAGAACAGAAGGAAGGAGGAGAGGCAGGGGAAGACGGAGATGGGCGTTTAGACCAAGCTAAAGAGAGATTTGTATCACGAGCTCAAAACAATGCTGGCAGAGACAAGAGCAGAATGGCGATTACTTCACTGGATAGACGACGCATGCGGCGCGGCGAGAGCGCGGGGTGTCAGGCGAGCAGGGAAACGCTCCTGTGAATAATCACTCACAAATTTAATAACGTCATATGTATTAACTATGTTCTTAAATCTGGGCAACTTGTGACGCTTGCCGCTGCGCTGAACGTTGGGCTTGCCCACTTTAGTATTGGACGATGTGTGGTAATTAGGGTTCACTTTAACCTAACCTAACCTCAAGGGTTCCACACGATGGCCAAGCAAAACCGGAAATATTTACACTTTCAGAGTTTGGGAAATGAAGAGTTGCGAAATGAATAAGGTTGTCAAACGTTAGTTGCGACATGAAGGTGTCATTATTTTCCCAAATTATTACACAACCGCTAGGGGCGGTTAGACTAGATAATAATCGTTAGCAGCATGCGCCATGCTTAACCACATCCGTTGCTTACTTATTATTATCTTGACCGGGCTATCATGAGATTTCCAACCCCATGAGTGTGAGACTGAGAGATCCGTGCCCCGTTCAGGCACTTTCATTCATCGTTTCGATTCACCACTAAAAATCTGCTGGGAGAGCAACTTTTGAGAATAGAATAGTCCTATTAAAGTTTTCATTCAATGTTAATCCTATAAAGGGCAGACTGAAATTTATGGTATTTAAGTGTGCAAATAAGCTTAGCGGAGGGGCAGGGAGCGGGTGCCTGTTGTGCAGATAGTATCGTAAGGGGTTACATTTTATGGTTTAAAATATTGAACAAACAAATTTTAATATGAAACAGGGATCTATTCTGTTTTATGGGAATGGCGTATGGTACCAAGATGATATAAATAAATAAATATTAGTGGAAAATCTTACACAAATCGACCTGGTCCCATAGTAAGCTCAGTAAGGCTTGTGTTATGGGTACTAGACGACGATATATACCGGGTGGAAAGGCACGACGATCCTTTCCGCAAAAGGGGAATTGTTTAGATTTAGTACTGTATTTCCTCTTAAGAAACTAGGCTCATATTCATAAGCGTTTTGAAGTTATAGGCAGTTAACTTTTAATGCAAAATACTGCAAGTGACAACCCTCATTAGGTTCAGTAACATTTTAACAATAACACAAGGGTCAGTGACCTTTATCAATACGTATATACATTTATTAGTACGTAGTAATTGTAGGGTTGTCAAATCGATTCTCCATCACCTAAACTAACCCCCCTTTGCGGAAAGGATCGTCGTGCCTTTCCACCCGGTATAATAGATATAAATACTTAAATACATAGAAAACATCCATGACTCAGAAACAAATATTCCTGCTCATCACACAAATATTTGCCCTTACCGGGATTCGAACCTAGGACCTTCAGCTTCGTAGGCAGCGTCACTACCCACTAGGCTAACCGGTCATCAAAACATACATATACATAACATAACAGTAAATCGATGAATTAAATATTTAACAAGCAGTATGACTATAGTAAACTGTAATAGGTTGCCGGGCAAGTGCCCCAGCTAGGATAATATAGATCTGACACATTTCTACTTGCAGACATAATAGGTTGAGTAATGATTATTTACTTAAGTAAATGTTTTTGTTTTTTTTTTGCAAAACATCCGATAACTGTTCCTAGTATAGGTCGTCAATCCCACTCGGTTTATATTGTACCTACACCACAACGTGTAGAGCGTGCCGCCCCACGAGCGCCGACTCACGTGACAGAACGTGCAACATCCATTGAGCTATTATTACTAACGTATAGAGAAGACATCGCCCATCAGGACTGTGTTCCGTTCAACTGCGGTCGGCCGGCCGCACGTCACTCAGTCGCTTGCGAGCTCTAAAGCGCCGCAGTCGTAATGTTTTAAAACGAAACAGTGTAAAAACTCGTTAAATATGCCCTCGTGTGTGCTGCAATATTGCACCAATAATAGGGAATATGCATGTGATTCAGAAATGGACAAAAAGAACATTAGTAATCTTTATTGCTTAGTAAATATAGGGTCATGTGGTATACAGTGGCTCACTTTTTTTCCGAGAGCCATAGCTCCGAAATAAATAATCGTAGAATGTTGTTTAAAAGCAATATTAGTAGCAAATTTAATCTTTTTTACGTATGTATAATTATTTTTTTGCAGAATGTTTGTGTTTTGTGGATATGATATACGTGTCTTTTTAAAAAGGCAGAAATGAGCCACTGTGTACGGTGGGGTCGAAACAGTGGTTCGGCCCCATTTTCACAGTGGTTCGGCATGGTACACAGTGGATAATTTTAATTTAATAAAGAGAAATAAAACAATTTAAGTCGTAAATCAACATTTATTTATTTTTATTATAGTATAAATATCAAAAACTTAACGGTTTACCTAGTCAGTCACTTTGATATTGGTAAAATACGAGATTACTGAATATCAATCTTATAATAATAGCTTCTTATGTAAACACACAAAAATTCAACAAAGACAAATCTACTATCACATATCTTTTGTGAGAACGAAAATAATATAAATTAAGAGATCAAAATTGTTTAGCACATCTTTCAATTTCAATTAGTCAGTCATGTCTCATCATTCATTAGTGGCTCATGATCCCCTGTGTACCTTCGCAAACTGCACCACTGTAGAACACCACCGCCATTTTGAAAACATTCATAAGCCACGAGAAATTTACTATCTATTTCCTATTGAATTTCACACCTCTGCCTCCCCAATTAACCACATATTGCAAAAAAAAATACAATGTGCTTAAATGGCGTAAGCTATGGTAAGTAGAACACAAAGGAAACTTACCTTAAATACACAATTTGCACCACCGAAACACAAAATACCTCCTTACACGACAACTATGCGGCGCAGACGCCAGTACCATTACCGTGAGTTTGCAGTGACTCGCAAATAACGTGCTCGATCACGAGAACGTTAATTATTAGTATGAAGAATCTAATACACCGCCCCTGGCGGTCACTTATAGAACTAAAAATCCAATCGGCACCGTGAGTCACTTATACGTTTACTGAAACCGAATCGTTAACTCTATTCGATCGTTCGTATAGTTTACTTGATAGACGCGTCACGGAGTTGTGTGGCTGTACTCGCACGCGCTTAGTTTTCGATGCGTAATTTCAACTTTCGATCGCACGACCAATGGGTACCGTGGGACACAAATTTGACGTAAAGAACGGAAAATTACAAAAATTTTGAATTGACAACATATATCCGCAAAATTCGGATTGTCGCGTATTTTGTATTTAAAAATGCAAATGAATGACACAAATTCCGCCATATTTGGCATAGGTATTTGTTTGGTATTGTATTGTATCCACGTTACGAGTTACGAGTGCCAAAATTGCGAGTGAATATTCTTTTTCATAGTGATAATAATGCTAGTTGCAGTGATATACTTATTTATTTCAATAAATGCGTGATGTGAAAATCACCGACGAAAGAAGTCGTGAAATTTTATGAAGGAGAGCTCTGAAACTAGATTTTTCAATGCAAATCATTAGTTCGCGAGGAGGGGACTCCACTCTTATCGAAGTGGTGCCTACTGCTAGTCGTATTTGGATAAATTGTAAGTACCTTATGGAAAATATAATATGTAAACTTGCATTTCGTTAGTTAGGTTATTTTGTTGTAGTCTTGTAGTTAAATACTTAGTTACTCCAATCGCTACTAAACTGGGGAATTTAAGACCCATTCCGTAACACATAGATCTAATATAAATATAGGTATTGTATTGTGTATAATTCTTATTGGTAACTTGATTATCTATCTGTCTCCTAATTCGGTGACCTAGACACTGTCACAATGGGTTGTCTAATGTTTGGCCGAAATTTATATCCAAGAATATTAATTTGCCTAAATCACGTTGGCCCGATTTTCATTTGCCCGAATGATTCATTTACTAGAGTAGTTATTTGACATACTCTTGTTTTCCCGAACATTAGATGCCAGAATGATACGAATGCCATACATATTGGTATCCATTTTATTAAGTGAAAGAATATTATTTGTTAGAATATTTAAACGCCATACTTAATACTGTTTTTTTTAGGGTTCCATACCCAAAGGGTGAAAACGGGACCCTATTACTAAGACTTCGCTGTACGTCTTTCTGTCAGTCACCTGGCTGTATCTCAAGAACCGCGATAGCTAGACAGCTGGCTGGCTGAGGTGTTCACAGATGATTTATTTCTATTGCCGCTATAACAACAAATACTAAAAAACAAAATAATAACTAATGAATTGACTACAGTGGTATATGAAATTCAGGCAAATGAAATTCTGGCAAGTAAGGGCATACCGTCACAATGATTGATTGTTTTTTTTTGGATATTACCCCTTACATACAAACTTACAATTCCGCAGACTTTTCTTCATTATAATGTTAGTATAAATAACCTAGCTTTGCCAGCGGCTCCACTAACTAACATTTATCTCATTTTTGTTAGGTACCTATTGTATCTTTCAGTATACTGAAATACTGATATCCATTATTTACATTCTTTCCAGATCTTTTACCAAAGGAAGCATACAAAAAGGGTAGGCAGAGCACATGAAAGTCATGTTCCATCCAGCACACCACACTTCAGTTCATACAAAGGAAGCAGACAGGAATAATTAAAACATCACAAATGTTCCTAAATAAAATTACATATATTAATATCTATCATGTAATACCTACATTGAAGAATAAACAAATAAATAACTTTGACTTTGACATATATAAATGTGTGTTATGTAGGTGTATGCACAACCAGAATGGGAATGAAACTGTCAGTTTTGCCATATACCTACTTACATTACAGTGTTCATTATTTGACAAATATTCCAATCAATCAATCAATCCCAAACTTACTGCAGCTGCGGTTGAATAATTAATATAAAACCATGTCATTGAGTACAGCAGAGTGGGCACTGTCTATTGCAAGTTACTCCAGTCTAGGCAAGTTACTCATGTTGGAGCACATGAAACATATACAAGATTTGGTTAATAGTTTGGTTTGGCATATATGAATAAAATAAAATAAACAAAGAGTATCCATAATCATTTTAATAATCTGCATAAATTGAAATAAACTTCTTTATTTAACTTCCAAGCGTGATATCCATTCCGGAAACCTGAAATAAATTAAAATTTTATTTCAGTAAACAAATGCGGCCATGTATGTTAATGTTACTACTTTAAATTAGGACACAGGTAGCACCAGATCGACCTGATAAAGGTCCGAGGAGTCAGTCAGCTGGATGGCGATGGTGAGCATGAAGGATTATAAGGGGTCACCAGATTCCTCAACTGTTCATACAAACATTGTTTGGTTCATAATAATAATAGCAATTTATTTCAGATTTTGCATCCTAGACCTAGACCCCCTAG
Organism: Epinotia demarniana; assembly: GCA_945867215.1. Lineage (NCBI taxonomy): Eukaryota > Metazoa > Arthropoda > Insecta > Lepidoptera > Tortricidae > Epinotia > Epinotia demarniana. The sequence continues at coordinate 454,738 of OX244273.1, read as the reverse complement.
CACACTAGTCGTGTCGTCCATCGTGGTCGTCACTCGTCTCACAAGCCCCTATAGGGGCTCGGAAAGCCTGGCGCGGCTGTGCCGCTTTTGGCAGGGTCGGGCGCCGTCCGCTACTACGGACGGGTGGATGTGACACCCGTCAGGTCTGGTGGTGTTTTGTGATGGGTAACTCAGGAGTGATTGATAAAAAAGATATATATCCGTGCGGACGAACGAATCACTCATTATATCCGACTGAATCGGCGTATATCTGTATATCCGTACAACTCACTCCGTTCACTCACTCCTAGCATCGCATTCGCGGTCGCGCTAACGCCAAATGCAACTCACCGTCTCGCTCACTCAATGACTCTGTCATCTATATATGTACTTGATTCATTCAATCAATCAAATGAATCCAATTCATATATCAGTCCGTGAACGCATTGCAATGCATCGCATGAGAGACGAGAGCTGATACTAACCGGAGCGACGGAATACGGATATATACGGATATAATGATATAAATGAGTGATTCATATCCCAGAGAGCAAAAGATATATTTCAATCTTTTCTTTAAAGTGACACATTTCGCCCATGTCTAGTGGTGTTCGGGATCATCTACTTCGGCCGTCGGCGAGGTCAAGCCCTGCCGGGTGGGACTCACTTGGGAGAGGCCCGGCGAGCGACCTGCGAGCCGACGGCGCTGCAAGAACTTCCGTGGTCAGGTCCGGCGGGTCTTAGGGGAGCTAGCCATCCTGGTACAGGGCGGCCAGTCCCCTAAGGATGATGGGGGCGGGGTTGTCTCCCGACTGCAGAGCACTGCGCTATCTATCACCCTGTCCCTATTGCCATCTTGGCTTGCCGGTAGTGGAGCAAGCGCAGGGGCGGTGTTGGTGCTGGCGGTCGCGGGCTGGGCGGCGGCGGTGGTCGTCTGGGTGACGGTATCAGTGGTGGTGGCGGGCTGCCTTTGGCCGCGTTTGCCCCTCCCTCGGCGGCGGCGGCGCGGAGGTGCCGCGTCGTTCGCCCTCGCCATGAGGGAGTTGGGGGCATTTTCGGTGGGCTCCACCGAGCGCGGCTGGGGCACGATCTTCCCGCGGCGGCTTGTGATGGGAGCAGTGCCGGTCTTCTTTATGCGTGCCTCACGCTGGTATGTGGGGCACGATGGGCTGTTGGCTGTGTGGTGGCCACCGCAGTTGGCGCAGGTCCCCTCGTGGTGTCGCGGCCGCTCGCACTGGCCTGCGTAGTGTGGCCCCGCGCAGCGGACACACTGTATCGGGCGGCGGCAGCCGTGAGAGGAGTGCCGGAAAGCCTGGCAGCGGTGGCACTGCGCCGGCCCCTTCCTGCCGCGCCATGCTTCCACCACCACGCTTAGTGACTAGGTACTCGCGCTCCATGCGCCGGACACTGCTGCGGAGAACGTCGGATCAGAGAGATCAGAGACTGATATAATTAATCTAGAAATAAAAATCTAGAAATAAAAACTGAAGTGACGTAAGGTGTCATTGTCAAACAGTTGTCATTTTCACCTGTCAAATCGTCAATGTCATAATCGTCTTGAAGTTGCGTTTAGTGTATGCTATGCTGAGGTGTGAATGAGGTCCATTTCGTCATTCATTAGTTATAATTTTAGTTGAATTGATTGATCATTTTGTATACATATATTTAGTATACAAGCTAGACGTACAGTCAAGTGTAAAAATATGTATCGATAACATCCTTTCATAAATAAGTCCCACAACCTTAATCCAATGACATAAGAGTTATGGACCATCCACATTAAGTGATTTTACCCCAATTTGTCAGTACAACATGTCGAAGTCAGAATTGGGTGTAGCGTACAGACGTAACAACTGCAACTACAATTTCATTCAGTGTGGCCAGTTAACATTAGGAAAGCGAAAATTGCCGCATTCAAACGGTCCTGCGAAGCGGACTGCAAGATTGTTACTAACCGATGAGATAGGGCAAAACAGCACGTCTAAAATGGGACGGCCGCAACATACTCTCGATTTTCTCGCACTATATCTCTTGTTCTAAGTGTTCTAATAAGAGAGAGACGGATCGTGCGAGAAAAATTGAGAGAACTCGCGCGCCGTCGCGCAATAGCCTTGCAGCACACAAAAATCGAGAGTATGTCACGGCGGTCTCATGATAGACGTGCTGTCTCGCCCTATCTCATTGGTTAGTAACAATCTTGCAGTCCGCTTCGCAGGACCGTTTGAATGCGGCATTTTTCGCTTTCTTTCTGTTAACTGGCCACACTGAATGAAATTGTAGTTGTTGGTACGTCTGTACGCTACAACCAATTACGACTTCGACATGATGTACTGACAAATTGGGGTAAAATCACATAATGTGGATTCCCCATTAAATCACAATGGTGGGTACCTACACATCAAGCCAACGAACGGCTATGTATCTCACTCTAACAAATAGCTGAAGGCTACCGCGAGACGAAAACGAACTTCGTTCGTGTATCTCCGTCTTTGTCGCCCGAACAAGCAAGTGCGACAGAGAGGGAGATACACGAACGAAGTTCGTTTTCGTTTTGCGGTAGGCCCTCTGTCACGTAAATGCTTCACGTTCGTTTGCTCAGTGTGTACCCACCATAAGGCCTGCCCCACACTGGCGCGGCCTGCGGTGGCGGACAATATTAAATTTGACAGCGGCGGACAAGTTTACTATTGTCCGCCGCGGCCAGGCCACGCCAGTGTGATGCATTCCATGTGGATTCCCCCATCAGTGTCACTTTTGCTTGTCGGTGTGACCGCCACAGAGAAGTACTAGTTTTTCTTATCAAGTGGTGTAACAGCTAGGCTGTCAGGTGCTAAAATATAAAAATAGTACGCAAATCGACGGATGAGTACGCGAGTACGCAAGAGCAAAAAATAGTACGCCGTGCGTTCTATTGCGAACCCATCCAGCAACGCTGATTTTATTGTCAGACTCGTATACGGCCGAGGCTCGTCGTACAGTCAAGTGTAAAAATATGGGTGCATATAACTTACTCATAAATATGTCCCATAATGGACCATCAACATTAAGTGATTTGTCAGCCCCAATTCATTAGAATCTGACTAATTGTTATAGTGTGGATGCATGTTCCAACCGTCAAACGAGTTGTACGGACTAATTGCATGAAAATCACAATTTGGACCATGGAATTTGCATTATCTGCCAAGTTTCTTTTTCTCACAAATTTCATACAAATAAATTTAAACGATAATTAAAAAATATATGCTAAAGAACATTGTATTAATATTTTACCCTGTAATTTTGTATTTTTTTTGAAACCGGTGTTTTGCAACTACAATTTCATTCAGTGTGGCCAGTTAACAGAAAGAAAGCGAAAAATGCCGCATTCAAACGGTCCTGCGAAGCGGACTGCAAGATTGTTACTAACCAATGAGATAGGGCGAGACAGCACGTCTATCATGAGACCGCCGTGACATACTCTCGATTTTTGTGTGCTGCAAGGCTATTGCGCGACGGCGCGCGAGTTCTCTCAATTTTTCTCGCACGATCCGTCTCTCTCTTATTAGAACACTTAGAACAAGAGATATAGTGCGAGAAAATCGAGAGTATGTTGCGGCCGTCCCATTTTAGACGTGCTGTTTTGCCCTATCTCATCGGTTAGTAACAATCTTGCAGTCCGCTTCGCAGGACCGTTTGAATGCGGCAATTTTCGCTTTCCTAATGTTAACTGGCCACACTGAATGAAATTGTAGTTGCAGTTGTTACGTCTGTACGCTACACCCAATTCTGACTTCGACATGTTGTACTGACAAATTGGGGTAAAATCACTTAATGTGGATGGTCCATAACTCTTATGTCATTGGATTAAGGTTGTGGGACTTATTTATGAAAGGATGTTATCGATACATATTTTTACACTTGACTGTACGTCTAGCTTGTATACTAAATATATGTATACAAAATGATCAATCAATTCAACTAAAATTATAACTAATGAATGACGAAATGGACCTCATTCACACCTCAGCATAGCATACACTAAACGCAACTTCAAGACGATTATGACATTGACGATTTGACAGGTGAAAATGACAACTGTTTGACAATGACACCTTACGTCACTTCAGTTTTTATTTCTAGATTTTTATTTCTAGATTAATTATATCAGTCTCTGATCTCTCTGATCCGACGTTCTCCGCAGCAGTGTCCGGCGCATGGAGCGCGAGTACCTAGTCACTAAGCGTGGTGGTGGAAGCATGGCGCGGCAGGAAGGGGCCGGCGCAGTGCCACCGCTGCCAGGCTTTCCGGCACTCCTCTCACGGCTGCCGCCGCCCGATACAGTGTGTCCGCTGCGCGGGGCCACACTACGCGGGCCAGTGCGAGCGGCCGCGACACCACGAGGGGACCTGCGCCAACTGCGGTGGCCACCACACAGCCAACAGCCCATCGTGCCCCACATACCAGCGTGAGGCACGCATAAAGAAGACCGGCACTGCTCCCATCACAAGCCGCCGCGGGAAGATCGTGCCCCAGCCGCGCTCGGTGGAGCCCACCGAAAATGCCCCCAACTCCCTCATGGCGAGGGCGAACGACGCGGCACCTCCGCGCCACCGCCGCCGAGGGAGGGGCAAACGCGGCCAAAGGCAGCCCGCCACCACCACTGATACCGTCACCCAGACGACCACCGCCGCCGCCCAGCCCGCGACCGCCAGCACCAACACCGCCCCTGCGCTTGCTCCACTACCGGCAAGCCAAGATGGCAATAGGGACAGGGTGATAGATAGCGCAGTGCTCTGCAGTCGGGAGACAACCCCGCCCCCATCATCCTTAGGGGACTGGCCGCCCTGTACCAGGATGGCTAGCTCCCCTAAGACCCGCCGGACCTGACCACGGAAGTTCTTGCAGCGCCGTCGGCTCGCAGGTCGCTCGCCGGGCCTCTCCCAAGTGAGTCCCACCCGGCAGGGCTTGACCTCGCCGACGGCCGAAGTAGATGATCCCGAACACCACTAGACATGGGCGAAATGTGTCACTTTAAAGAAAAGATTGAAATATATCTTTTGCTCTCTGGGATATGAATCACTCATTTATATCATTATATCCGTATATATCCGTATTCCGTCGCTCCGGTTAGTATCAGCTCTCGTCTCTCATGCGATGCATTGCAATGCGTTCACGGACTGATATATGAATTGGATTCATTTGATTGATTGAATGAATCAAGTACATATATAGATGACAGAGTCATTGAGTGAGCGAGACGGTGAGTTGCATTTGGCGTTAGCGCGACCGCGAATGCGATGCTAGGAGTGAGTGAACGGAGTGAGTTGTACGGATATACAGATATACGCCGATTCAGTCGGATATAATGAGTGATTTGTTCGTCCGCACGGATATATATTTTTTTTATCAATCACTTCTGAGTTACCCATCACAAAACACCACCAGACCTGACGGGTGTCACATCCACCCGTCCGTAGTAGCGGACGGCGCCCGACCCTGCCAAAAGCGGCACAGCCGCGCCAGGCTTTCCGAGCCCCTATAGGGGCTTGTGAGACGAGTGACGACCACGATGGACGACACGACTAGTGTGCTAGGGGGTCTAGGTCTAGGATGCAAAATCTGAAATAAATTGCTATTATTATTATGAACCAAACAATGTTTGTATGAACAGTTGAGGAATCTGGTGACCCCTTATAATCCTTCATGCTCACCATCGCCATCCAGCTGACTGACTCCTCGGACCTTTATCAGGTCGATCTGGTGCTACCTGTGTCCTAATTTAAAGTAGTAACATTAACATATATGGCCGCATTAGTTTACTGAAATAAAATTTTAATTTATTTCAGGTTTCCGGAATGGATGTCACGCTTGGAAGTTAAATAAAGAAGTTTATTTCAATTTATGCAGATTATTAAAATGATTATGGATACTCTTTGTTTATTTTATTTTATTCATATATGCCAAACCAAACTATTAACCAAATCTTGTATATGTTTCATGTGCTCCAACATGAGTAACTTGCCTAGACTGGAGTAACTTGCAATAGACAGTGCCCACTCTGCTGTACTCAATGACATGGTTTTATATTAATTATTCAACCGCAGCTGCAGTAAGTTTGGGATTGATTGATTGATTGGAATATTTGTCAAATAATGAACACTGTAATGTAAGTAGGTATATGGCAAAACTGACAGTTTCATTCCCATTCTGGTTGTGCATACACCTACATAACACACATTTATATATGTCAAAGTCAAAGTTATTTATTTGTTTATTCTTCAATGTAGGTATTACATGATAGATATTAATATATGTAATTTTATTTAGGAACATTTGTGATGTTTTAATTATTCCTGTCTGCTTCCTTTGTATGAACTGAAGTGTGGTGTGCTGGATGGAACATGACTTTCATGTGCTCTGCCTACCCTTTTTGTATGCTTCCTTTGGTAAAAGATCTGGAAAGAATGTAAATAATGGATATCAGTATTTCAGTATACTGAAAGATACAATAGGTACCTAACAAAAATGAGATAAATGTTAGTTAGTGGAGCCGTTGGCAAAGCTAGGTTATTTATACTAACATTATAATGAAGAAAAGTCTGCGGAATTGTAAGTTTGTATGTAAGGGGTAATATCCAAAAAAAACAATCAATCATTGTGACGGTATGCCCTTACTTGCCAGAATTTCATTTGCCTGAATTTCATATACCACTGTAGTCAATTCATTAGTTATTATTTTGTTTTTTAGTATTTGTTGTTATAGCGGCAATAGAAATAAATCATCTGTGAACACCTCAGCCAGCCAGCTGTCTAGCTATCGCGGTTCTTGAGATACAGCCAGGTGACTGACAGAAAGACGGACAGCGAAGTCTTAGTAATAGGGTCCCGTTTTCACCCTTTGGGTATGGAACCCTAAAAAAAACAGTATTTAGTATGGCGTTTAAATATTCTAACAAATAATATTCTTTCACTTAATAAAATGGATACCAATATGTATGGCATTCGTATCATTCTGGCATCTAATGTTCGGGAAAACAAGAGTATTTCAATTAACTACTCTAGTAAATGAATCATTCGGGCAAATGAAAATCGGGCCAACGTGATTTAGGCAAATTAATATTCTTGGATATAAATTTCGGCCAAACATTAGACAACCCATTGTGACAGTGTCTAGGTCACCGAATTAGGAGACAGATAGATAATCAAGTTACCAATAAGAATTATACACAATACAATACTTATATTTATATTAGATCTATGTGTTACGGAATGGGTCTTAAATTCCCCAGTTTAGTAGCGATTGGAGTAACTAAGTATTTAACTACAAGACTACAACAAAATAACCTAACTAACGAAATGCAAGTTTACATATTATATTTTCCATAAGGTACTTACAATTTATCCAAATACGACTAGCAGTAGGCACCACTTCTATAAGAGTGGAGTCCCCTCCTCGCGAACTAATGATTTGCATTGAAAAATCTAGTTTCGGAGCTCTCCTTCATAAAATTTCACGACTTCTTTCGTCGGTGATTTTCACATCACGCATTTATTGAAATAAATAAGTATATCACTGCAACTAGCATTATTATCACTATGAAAAAGAATATTCACTCGCAATTTTGGCACTCGTAACTCGTAACGTGGATACAACACAATACCAAACAAATACCTATGCCAAATATGGCGGAATTTGTGTCATTCATTTGCATTTTTAAATACAAAATACGCGACAATCCGAATTTTGCGGATATATGTTGTCAATTCAAAATTGTTATAATTTTCCGTTCTTTAATATAACATAGGTCTCGATTGGATCCACGATACCTCTTGACGGCTAAATACGATATCACGCGCTAATTTGCAAGTGAAATAGTAAACTACAGACGTGACGGTATTCGTCGATTCGAAACGTCAAATTTGTGTCCCACGGTACCGAATGGTCGTGCGATCGAAAGTTGAAATTACGCATCGAAAACTAAGCGCGTGCGAGTACACGTCGACTCATGTAAAAAGAACCCTGGCGGCCATACTTTTTATATGGCCGCCAGGGCTCTTTTTACGTTTGTCGACCTGTAACATTTTCAAGCGGTTTTCGTAGTACAACGGCATCGTGAATTACGAATTCGATAGGTCGATTCGAAGCGCGTTAAGTCGATGGCACGTAACGAGTGTGTCATTGTTAAACTCATGGTAAGCGTACAGGCGACTAGTTCGTTCCTGCCCGGGTGCCTCGAGCGTCCGCGAAGTGCCGAAACAAACAGAATATAGCTATCCCTTTCTCAGATATAGTACCTGCGCCACTGTTTCTGCCTGAGCCACTGTCTAACAAGTGACCCTACACACATGATTATTTTTACAAATAATCATGTTTTTATTAACAAATTTAATTATTTAAAAGTAGTAATTTTCAAATTCTCTCGCAAATTTCCAAAACGCAACGCTATTGGCGGAGCGAATAGTGACGTCACCGCGCCTCGGTGTCTACTGTCAACAGGTCGTTTGTATGATTATTGAAAGTTATTCGCATTGTTTAGCCGTTGTTTACGATAAATAATCAGTGTTTTTTGGGAATTATTAACTGAAAGCAGTGACTCCTTGTGAAAAAAGACTCGCCACAATGACTGAAAGCGGTTTTGTCAAGGCACAGTCGGATAATCTGCCTAAAATTAATGTGTTCATGATGACTAAGTACGTAGGTGAGCATTTTCAATAATTCGTGCACCCAATTAGCGTGAGTTGTTAAACAAAAATTAACTCGGTGTCAGTTTTGTAACGAAAACTAAGCATACAAATCATGTCAAAATTAACTTTTTTCACATTTAATTAACGTGTATAGGCATATTATTCAATAATTAAACAGAAAAAGTTAGTTTTTATATAAACTGAGTGCTTAATTGTCGTTACAAAACTGACACTGAGTTAATTTTTATTTAAGAATTCACGGTCATTGGGTGCAAGAATTATTGAAAATGCCCAGGTACCTCGTAGAGGTGTCTTTCTTAAATAAGTGTAATAACAAACTAATAGTATATATGTATATTATATAATCAAAGATTTGTAGGTATTCGCTTTTATTAAAACTGAATCAAACACTTCGTAAACTTCGTTGTTAATTTATTCTAAGTGCACGATGACGTCACAAAATGAGCGCGCCAAAATGGCGGCGTTTCAATCGTCCGAAAATGACAGTAATTTTAACTAATTTTTTTTAGCTTATTTAATAATAGTGTGAAAGTGTTATATTTTTTTCCGGTTTTATAATTACTTATAGACTAGTTTAAAATATAAAAAAAATACATGAATATACCTTATTCAAGCAATACGTCGAAGTGCAAAGGAGTAACTTTCCTTCTTGCATTTGCGCGAAGAGGATATACCGGGTGGAAAGGCACGACGATCCTTTAATTTTTAGTCTATGACAAATGACGCAACAATGGCGTCCACTAAACATTTTGCACAAATTAAGATTTAAAATGATTATACAATTACTTACCGATGGATAGTTACTCCTTTGCACTTCGACGTATTGCTTGAATTATTAGTGCAATATTGTAGTACACACGAGGGCATATTTAACGAGTTTTTACACTGTTTCGTTTTAAAACATTACGACTGCGGCGCTTTAGAGCTCGCAAACGACTGAGTGACGTGCGGCCGGCCGACCGCAGTTGAACGGAACACAGTCGTGATGGGCGATGTCTTCTCTATACGTTAGTAATAATAGCTCAATGGGTTTTTAATACGTCGACTCGACTCACGTGACAGAACGTGCAACATCAATAACATTATATTGTATTGTATGTACTATCGGCTGCATAAATGCATGGACACCTTACGGTCTACTTTCGTTTGGATCATTTGACATACAGCTCTCGCATAGTTGCACGTCGTTCACAAAGCGTGAACTAGATGGCGTTGCTGTTGATACACCTTTGGATATAGAATAATATAACTAAATGCACTATTAAGTGACACTTGTAATCATCAGAAGTGTTCTCTTACGGGTATAATTATTAACAAGTCTAGCAAATGCTAATACGCAGGAACTGTATTTCAGTGTGACAACTATAGTATGTGTATGCTTTATTCCAATGCAATCGATAAGTATCGGTAGCCTAGTGGTTAAGCACATTAACTCAATTAACTCTGCGCTTTGACGAACCAAAGATCGATTCCCAGCCAGGGTATGGCAAAGGTAGCTTTTTCCTTTTTTTTTAAATACATTTCTTGAAATTGTAAATAACAGTGAATGATAGTCTTTAAATAAAAATGTTATTCAGTTTTTAAGGATTAAAACGTTTTTAAATGTTTTAATTATCTTTATTCAGTTAACTACAGTAGATATCTAATTGTTAACGCAGTTTTATAGTTAGCAATTTCCTACCATTTTATTGAGCTTTAAGGCTTAAGTTTCATTTCCGAAAATCGGAAAAAGATTGAAGCCTTACCCCAATACATATTAAACTATTGACAATTATTAACTAAAGGCCGGGTTAAAAATTAAAATCATAACATTCATAATTCAAGTCAGCCGAACGCTTGTATAGTGTGGCGTGGCGTGTGATTGATATTTGCAATAATGACAATAATGTTATTCGGGCTGACATGGTTACTTACGTTACAACATCATAATAACATTTCTCAATAATTATGTTGTTTAAGTAATAATAATTCACCATCACTTTTTTAATAGTCCAAAAAAGAATACAATCGGCAGTTTAATAATAACAGCTAAGGTCTACTTACTTTGGTAATTTGTTTATTTTGTTAGCAAACATTTGTTTTGTTAACCCGGCCTTTCATTACCTTAATAAATAAATCTTAATTTACGGCTTCAGCTAGTATTTAGTGTAACCTCCTCTTTGGTCGATAACAGTTTGCAAGCGGGAACGCATGGATTCAATGAGTCTTTCACATAAACTAGAACCACGAATACTTTCCCATATTTTTATACAATGTGCCTCTAACGCTTCTGGGCTTCGTTCATTGTGATTTTCCCAGCGTTGCACAATAACACCCCACAAATTTTCAATAGGGTTCAGATCCGGCGATCTAGCAGGCCAAGAAACTACTTGCAAGTTATCTTTATAACGGTCAAACCACTCCCGCACATTACGCGAACGATGTATAGGGCAATTATCTTGCACAAAAGATATCACAGGTAATTCTTCTTCTGGATACACATTTCGGACGGTAGGTAACATAGTTTCCTCCAGGACATTCATGTAATCCACGCTGTTTGCGCGACTCGGCATCCTCACTAGTTCACCCGGACCGGCTGCACTCATCCAGCCCCACATATTGACACTTATACGACCAGATTCCATGTTCGGCACTACGTGACCACTATCATACCGCGTATTATTGCGACGCCATAAACTCAAACGTCCGTGTTGACTCGATTTAAAACACTTTTCGTCACTAAATATAACATTACTCCAGTCATCATTTAAATGCCTTAGGGCAAATTGTAATCGTGCTGCTTTATGTGCTTCTGTAAGCAACGGCTTGACGGCGTGCCTGCGATAGTGCAAACCCTCGTCATGAAGCACACGACGAACAGTGTCTACACTAGTATGGAATAAACCAGCGTAGTGACTTGTTGGTATAAACCCATTTTCTTCGTACTCGGTCACCATCGCTGCACGCTGCGCGGTATCAATGAGACGAGGTCTACCCATTCTTTGCCGGTGTAGCAAAGATCCTTCCTCTTGGAATCGCCGTACCCATAAAGCAACCGTTTTTCGCTGCAACAATGACAGTTAATAAATAGGTATAATAAGCGAATAGTTACCACGGCGTCTATTAAAACAATAAAAAAAACTACTTACGTTTACACCGGTTTCACTAGCAATTTCTGAGAAATTGTGGCCTTCGTTACATAAGGCTATTATTTGCGCCCTTTTAACAAGATCAATATTAGATCGAGAACTCATCATTAAATGTATAAATACGGAGGAAAAGATGAAAAACGCAAGTGAAATAGGGAATCGAATTAGAAACGGCTGACGAACGAACACGCAGTGAATCTTTGTTATAAAAAAATATGGTAGTTTCATATCATCTATATCTACCCTCTTTAGTTATTATACGAATCCTAGTCGTAATGAATATAAATATTTGAGCATTGAAATTAACTGATAGTGAATTTGAACCATGCTGTCAATTAACCCGGTGGCCCAGTGGTGAACTATACAGGTCATTATCAACCTAGGCCGAAGGTTTCAGGTTCAAATCCGCTCCCAACCATGATGTTGGGAAAAAGTGTTTTTGGAATTATCTTTGGAATATTTACTCGTTGTGCAGAAACACAAGGATACAAAAGAATAAATAAACAAAGCCAAGCGAACAAACAAAAATCGGAAATGTATTCCAATTACGTCGTATAAATCCGCCATTATCATAAATGCTATTGGCAAGATTACTGAATAATAATGTTACCCAAGAAAATACAAAAAACTATGACGAGAACAAAATAGATCATGTGCCTTTTTATTTATTTTTTTGTTAACAACGCCATCTAGTTAAATCTTGCAAATCCTCTGAGGTCTCCATTGACATCTATAATGATATTCACCATCGCGCCACATAGATGGCGTAGGATTCGGTCGCCAAGCCAAACTATTTCTGCATTGACCATGCACTTATGCTGCCTGCTGTACCTATGCAATACATCGACTCAATTTGACTTACTACACATAGCAATGGCAACTTTCGTCGTAGCATTTCGAGTAGTGTAAAGTCAGCAAACAATATTATATTATATTATAACGTACCCCGCCCGTAGCGAATCGTAGCGGAGCCCGTAGCGAGCGCCACAGTATAGTATAGCTAGTTAGTTGTTCAGTAGCGCGCAAGCACGCGAGTCGACTGCGTGTGATATGTACGCATATCGTCGGCGCGAGCGCAAACCGAGTGCCGAGAATTAAATCGGAATCGGAACTAATAAACAAGGAACTTTTGGTTGCGTTTCGGATCTTTTCAAGTGCAAAGTTGGACAAACTAGTGCGGTGTGCGTAGTGTTTACCGGATTGCTAGAGGTGGGTTCGCAAATATTTTCGTTTATTTTATTTAAACATTGCACACGTTACAGACATATCATCAGGCGATCAGAGAGCTCTCTTAAATAAGAAACATGTTATGGTTGCCTAAGAAACATACCTAATATGTTACGAGAACAATATTATTTGGCTATAATATGTCCACTGAGCCAAAAAACCAGTTTTTGGCGCAAGCAACATGTCCTGCCAGCATCCCCTGAAGATGCCTCGTAGAGAGGCGAAACGCGTGTCGAATAAACCCTCGTTCACACAATAAGTACTGATTTTAATTAGCTTGTGATTTATCGGAGCAGTTAACATTAACGAAACGTAAACTATTTCCAGATAATATATCAAATACCAATGGACCCATTGACCCGCTGTCAGAGTTATAGACTCCTTATCTTTATAGTAATTAACAATAATGTTCGTTCACAGAGAATAACATGTGTGCGTTATATCGTCCCTAAATGTATCTCATAAAGAGTCATAAGTATTGTGAAGTACGAAGCCATTAACTATGCACACCACATTTACATTTCATATTCGTTCTGCCGTTTATGTGTGATTGAATGACATACATCCAAAGTTCCAAACATTCGATTTTGTGATATTAGTTGGATTCTGCGTTTCAAATGGTGCTAATTATAGTGTGTAGAATTATCATATTATCAAACACATGACATGGATGCGTTATTGGTTAATCAGTCACTTGTCACTTACCAAGACTCTTCATTGCTTACCTTAATAAAAATAGATATTTAATAAAACAGAACTTCCGGTGAGGAATCGCTAAAGAATCTGTCTTCCAGACAACCAGAAAATATCTGAAGTCATTGAGAATGAAGTCATGTTTAGATATTAGTGAGAGAGAGTGAGCACCTTGTTAGCACCGATACCTGGTCTACATGATGGCCGCTGTACTAGCGACTCCAAATGTGGATGTTATCCTAAGAATGCTTGACTATAAGGTATGCGTAGTCTGCGGTTGTTGTCGCCAGGAATAGTGCACTCCGCGCGTGCATTGTACAGACACACGGGAAAACTTGGTATCGCGAGCGAGGCGGGGAATGATGATCCCTGTTTTACCTTTATTGGGTTTTAAATCAGGAATGCTCCAGATGGTGCCCGTTTAAAAAGACAATCATTGCTTCGACTTTGTCGTCAGTTTGTGAGGTTCCTTACTTTAGATTCAAATGTGATCTAATTATCTGTGGGATACACAAAAGGTAAAATAGTTCTTTATCTACTTCCAGCTGAGAATCACAAAAAGTCACTCGCATAAATAATATCTGGCAGGACAAATGCACAAAAACATCAATCATATTTAGCGCGTTTTAAAGGAATGATTTGATCTTTGGTGACAGAAGTAATTATTGTGTGCAAGGTTTCAAACCAAGTTATAAAGTTGGGCTATCCCCGTTCCAAGCGGAGTTCCCTGTATTGTTTACCTGTCTAACTATGTATGTTTTGACTAATTTTAACTATAAATTATTTAATGTAGGCGTCGTTTTCTAGTTTATATTAGCTATCGGAGAGTGCCACTGCTTGTTTTCTTTATTAGGTTGGTCTATTCCGGGCCCGTAGCTAGTTTATAGAGTCCCCGATAGTATTGGCCGCGCGCCGACGCGTGGGGATTCCTGCCGGATATAGTGCCGCGTGGGCAGCGGCAACTACTTCCGCGGTTCTGCTCCAAGCCGGCCAATTACTCGGGGCCTCTATTAGACAAGCGCCGACACATACAGGACCTATAACGTGGCTAGTCAACTTTCTCCTACGCTACGTCACTAGTTGCGCACCTGGAACTTGAGCCAGTCCTCGTCTCAGCGTTATCCAGGCTAATTTTTTTATTTTTATTTATTTAATAAGTACAATTTTTTTGATACAAAAGATTAGAACATAGCCCCGCAAAACTGTAGTAACAGTTTGTAAATGTAAAATCAGTTATACATAGTATACATACTAAACCTTCAAGAGTTACATAAGTACATCCAGGTAATGTATTTTTAATAGTCTTTTGAATTTGCTCTCATTTTTTTCAAGACTAATGACTTCAGGCAAACTATTTAGTAGGTATATGGGATACGCTTTTTGAGACTTCTGTCTCCATAGTAATTATATATCCTAGGAACGAATAGTTTACCAGTCGCCATAGCCTTGGTGTTATAGGTATGATCAATGGGTTTTAATGATGAATACTCAGAGTTATGTTCTAGGCAGCCGTCGTTATAGTAGCAAGTAGATATTTATGTTTCATGCTTTTTTTATGTGATAGGAGGCAAACGAGCAGACGGATCACCTGATGGTAAGCGATTACCGCCGCCCATGGTCACCTGCAACACCAGAGGTGTTGTGAGTGCGTTGCCGGCCTTTAAGATGGGAGTACGCTCTTTTCTTGAAGGTTTGAAGGTCGTATCGGTCCGGAAATACCGCAGGCGACGATCCATTCCACAGATTAGCTGTGCGAGGCAGGAAGTTTCTGGAGAAGCGCACAGTTGAGGACTGCCAACCATCTAAGTGGTGAGGATGGTAATGTTGTCGCGTTGGACGATGGGGAAAAGAAGCGGAAGGGATTAATCCGAACAATTCCTCGGCGCACTCCCCGTTATACATGCGATAGAAAATGCAGAGCGAAGCCACATCTCTACGCAGCGCCAAGGAGTCAAACCGATCCGAAATATGCTGGCAGTCGACAATTTTAGTTGCTCGTCGTTGGATGCGGTCCAAAGGGAGAAGCTGGTATTGGGGTGCCCCTGCCCATAGATGAGAACAGTATTCCATGTGTGGGCGGACCTGCGACTTATAATGCTGCAGGCGGTGGGCCGGTGTGAAATACTGTCTCGATCTGTTGAGCACACTGAGCTTTTTGAGGCTAATTTGGCCTTACCCTCTAAATGCCCGTGGAACTGGACTTCACTCGAAATGTCGACGCCAAGTTTTCCGATACTGGCTGCGGCAGTCAGGGGAGTGCTCTCAAAACGAGGTGACACGACGAACTTTAACTTTTTCGCGGTAAACGCGCAAACCTGTGTCTTGGTAGGGTTAAAACGGACTAAGTTAAGTCGACCCCATTCAGAGATTTCACTTAGGGAAGTCTCAATTTCAGACACAAGTTAGTTCCGGCTCTCGATGATAATTTCCCGAGAGATGTTGGTACGGCCGGTGTAAGAGGCATCACCTGTAACATCATCAGCATAACAATGAATTCTGCTGATTTGCAGCATGTCATTAATATGCATAAGGAATAGCGTGGGTGATAGCACACAGCCTTGAGGGACACCAGCATTCACAGACATGGAGTCGGAGCATTCACCGTCAACTACGACCTTAATGCTTCTGTCTGCTAGAAAGCTACTGACCCATACACATAATCTCTCGGGAAGCCCATAGGATGGTAGCTTCGAAAGAAGTGCTTTGTGCCAAACCCGATCAAAGGCCTTCGCTATATCCAAACTAACAGCCAATGCTTCACCCTTAGTCTCGATCGCCTGTGCCCAACGATGTGTCAGGTAGACTAGAAGATCACCAGCCGAGCGGCCTCTACGGAAACCGTATTGTCGATCACTATGTAACTGGTGGTCCTCTAGGTACCGAAGGAGCTGGCAGCTGATAGTGGACATTATCTTCGAGAGAAGGGAGGTAACAGCTATTGGCCTGTAGTTGGACGGATTTGAGCGGTCGCCTTTTTTAGGGGTCGGATGCATCAAAGCTGACTTCCACGAGGTCGGGACTACGCCAGAAGAGTAAGAGAGCCGAAAGAGACGCGTTAAGACCGGAGCCAACTCGGGAGCACACATCTTCAGCACAATCGCAGGGATACCATCAGGCCCACTTGACTTATGAGTGTCGAGGGAAAGAAGTGCTTTACGCACCGAGCTTTGGTTGAACCGGATATCCGGCATACAGCTCTCGCACCGCAGAATGGTCGGTGGCGCATTTTCCCTGTCATCCAAAGTCGAGTTGGACGCAAAGACTTTACCCAGCTTACCGGTAATATTCTACAGATTTTAAAGAGTTGATGATAGTTACCTTTACATTTGAGTTTGATTTTATCGATAAAGCCTCTGCTCAGATCTGAAGCTGGGGACGCGCTTGTTATTCTAGCACTAGTTTTTGCGGAATAATGCGATAAGTTATTATTTGTCAAGATATTTGGCAGTAGGCTGGGTTGTGCATTATGACTTCTTAAAAATAATTTGGCAAGCTCCGAGATCGACCACTCTCGTTCTTTGCCAGCCTCAGGTAGTCGCCCATCCAAGTTACGCCATGAATTTTAATAATTGTAAAGCGAAGCTCATAAATTAGAGTGTAAATCTGTACGGAGTGCTACGCGCGGGTGGCGGAGGGCTGTATAATTACGGCGACAATTAAATTTTATCGCACTCGACTCCCGAGCCACTTGCGCAACGGCGGCCATGTGTCCTCCGTGTTCCCACACTGAACTTTCTGGGAAGCCATGAACTCGGTCATTTCATTGGCTAAGGGAGAACCAGCCGGGGACTTGAAGTCTAGGTGGGACAACATCATTTTTAGGTATGAATTTTATTAGCGTCCAATCCTTTCTGTGGACATACCCCATTTTTTAGGGTTCCGTAGTCAACAAGGAACCCTTATAGTTTCACCATGTTGGTCTGGTCGTCCGTCCGTCTAGTAGAAAAGTGTAATTCGGCATGGGTATATAAATCAATTACGCCGACAAAACAGAAGAATAAAATCATTTTAAAAAAATGTGGTCCCCTACACCTACAGTGGGGATGTAAATTTTTTTCTCGTTATACCCATAGTGTGGGGTATCGTTGGATAGCTTGTTCAAAATTTACTTAGAAAGGCCAACTTTCGTACTACGTAATTCGGCGCGCGCGTGTCGATGTAACTAAGAATTAAAGACAGGCATCTACGGAACCCTACACCGCGCGTGGCCCGACACGCACTTGGCCGATTTTAATGTAATAATTTTGGCTGCTGCTGCGAGTGGTGCTTAGCCTTTGCGACTTATGTTATGACCTATCTAACATGAAGTGCCAATTATAAATTGTACCTACAGGTCGACACACGTAACAAGACCTCTGGCGGCCATTCATTTAATATGACGCGCAGGCGGCGCAGGGCTCTTTTTACGTGTGTTGACTTGTATTATCTACAAGGAAGACGCCTAGTTTTTACCCAGAGTACCCCTCCGTCGTACTCATAATTATACTGGAGATAGGTAATAGAATTGCAAACGTTTGTTAGTACTTTCAGGAAACCAATTAGGTGGGCCCAGCTCTAAGGCGCTTTCCTCAACAAAGCAGAAAAACTACGGTATCTACAACCGGAGCGCTACGGAATCGTTGGCACTGAATGTGTTAGGCGATGGTCTCGCGCCAGAGAGGCTAGCCGTACGCATAGGTACAGTCACCCTCAATAAGAATCAATTGAACATGGTGCTCAAAAATATCTGAATGAACTGTATATTGTAGACATATAAGGGCGTGTCAGATATTTTTGCATACTTTGTCTTGACATATTTTGATGCAGGTGACTATAGTACCTACAGCCGAAAACTACAAGTACCTACTCTACATACGTTGTATACAGAACGCCAATTGAGAGTAGTATAGGAAAAAAACTTAAATAAACCCCTCTGGTGACGTGTTCGAATAGGCATTTGTTATGTTCGCGTTAGACAATATACATAATGTACTTAATGTCTATTCGAATGTATACGCCACCCTACTTATATAGGCAGGCACTCGCGCAGGAAAGAGGCTTAAAGTGAATATGGGTCCATACCATACGACCCAGGTGCGACTGTTCGTGTAACGTTATTTTTCGGCCCCGCTTTAGGTGTACGTGCTACAAGTGTGTCAAGAAGGACAGAAAGACTAAAACGGTATGCCAATACTGCAGAAAGCCAATTTGCCGTGAAAATGCTCTATTTTTTTGCTTAAATTGTTTAAAACATAGTAGTCATTAAGATTTCTAAAAGATATGTGATTTTAACTCTTAGGTAATTTTTTTCTCAAATGTTTGATTTCATATAAGTCAAAAAAAGTGATATGAAAGTTTTTATATTATAATTTTTTTACGAAGATAATTTAGTGGTTTTAATGACGAAAACTCTATTTTGGATTGTTTTCTTTGATAATCTCTCACTTATAATAAATCTCTCAATTAAAAAAAGAATCAGCCAGTATCAAACTAACCATTTTTGTGTCCCCCGATGATTTCAGCTTCCCATGAACGGAAAAACATGTAAAAAAAAATATAAGCACATTATTACTCTAGCTTCCGTTTAGGATAGTTTTTATCCGACTGCGACAATTAATTAATTTTCGGAAACATTTGACCTCATTACATTATTCATTTCTTCTGATTGAAATCGTAGCCGCCATATCTGTCAACTGTCAGTGACGTCAATTTTTTTGTAATAAGGGGAGCTTGCCACTTGCCATAACTATCCAATATTAATAATTTCAATCCAGTGTTGTGATGATAGACCTTCACAAAACGCATATTAAATTCTAAAGCCTAAAAAAATAATCGATTCTGATATGGAAACTTAAGTATATGCGATAAATTCGTATTGAGGCGTAATTTCAATAAATGTATCAATATATTTCAACAAAATAACGTCAAACGTCAAAAGTCTGACTCTCTTCCTTTTTAGGGTTCCGTAGTCGACTAGGAACCCTTATAGTTTCGCCATGTCTGTCCGTCCGTCCGTGGATAATCTCAGTAACCGTAAGCACTAGAAAGCTGAAATTTGGTACTAATATATATATCAATCACGCCGACAAAGTGGTAAAATAAAAAGTGGAAAAAAATGTTTTATTAGGGTACGTCCCCTATACGTAAAGTGGGGAGTGTTTTTTTTTTTATTTCAATCCTAACGTGTGATATATTGTTGGATAGGTATTTAAAAATAAATAGGGGTTTACAACAATTATTTTTTGGTAATGTTAATATTTTCGGAGATAATTGCTCCAGGAGTCAAAAAAATGTGTCCCCCCCCTCTAACTTTTGAACCATAAGTTTTAAAAATATGAAAAAAATTGCAATAGTAGCACTTTATAAAAACTTTCTACAAAAATTATTTTGAACTTGACAGGTCGAATAGTTATTTGAAAAAAAAAAATACAAAATATTTTCTGAACTTAGTTTGTAATTTAACCGTATAGGCAGGTGTTTATTGTACCTGTAATTTCTACGAAACCACAATGAAATGAAGTGCTTTCAAATAAAGTAAAATTGGTGAAAATCGGTTCACGCAATAAAGAATTATCCCATAAAAATCATCTCCCATACTTTAAGCTCGCGCGCAATAGTTTACTTAATTTGCCGATAGATGTCGCTGTACGCGGAACGCTCATATCGTACATGGCGGTGTTAAGATTTTTCCTGATTTAATGGGGTCGGAGCAGGTACGCCCATACATTAGGTCGAAAGTTTGCTCGAATTGTCTTAGTTGGCTTTGGTCGTTCGTTGTCTAATAATAAATTTGTTCACTAAGTATTGCTTGTATTGTTCGCTAAGTATTGCTTGTTTAATGCTTAAAGTGGGGACACTTGCTGTGACGGACGGAAAACTACGGAACCCTACACTGAGCGTGGCCCGACACGCTCTTGGCCGGTTTTTTTTAATGGCATGGCAATAGCGCTGTTGTTGCGTTCAGCCATAAAGTCCATTTGAGTTTCTGCAAGATTGAATCAAACGCTGAGTATTTAATTGTCACGATACTGCACGGCTATCACAAGATGGAGCGCGAGCTCTCTCGATTTTTCTCGCACTATACGTCTCTTTCTAAGTTGTCTAATAAGAGAGAGACGGATAGTTGGAGAAAAATCGAGAGAGCTCGCGCACCGTTTTGTGATAGACGCGCTGGTTTGTCAGTATTTATATTTATCAGCATTAAACAGTATACATGTATTAAATCAGTAGGTATAGAACAGGCCTTTTATAAACATTAATTATCAAGCTCGTCAATTTGAAATTCAGCCAATATAAAGACACAGAAATTGACCAACATACAGGAAAATACTTTTACCATAAAGCCTTCATTATGTTGGCAATGGCGGGAACATACACAAGATTTGGCAGAATGTGATAGTGCAATCTGAAACATTGCAATATGAAAAAAATAAGCATATTGCATTTACATTGTTAGTAATTTCCTTTATTAGAAAGGGACTCAGACTCGCGTTATAGTTGTAGAACTTACCTAGTGGTTAGTTATAGTTTGGAAAATATAAATTGGCCGTCTGTTGTCAAATTAAAAAGAGATCTTTTGTTCCACGTAAACACTCACCGGTCAATGGGTACTCGAAAGGATTAAGTATCTATTATTAATTCCTAAACACATCTTTACCTGAGAGTCGGAGTGACTCAAGATCATTTCAGTCATCACGTTTTTTATAATATAACATAACACATTGTTAAAAATATGAAGAGAAGAAGATCAATAAACATGTAATGCTGCAGCCTGTGTCCTACCTGTTTGGTCTATTGCCACAAACATCTACTAAACTTTTACCCCCTCATTCATAAAACTTAAAATACCCTTGATAAATAATAAATAACACGTGTTTTGTCCCTTTCTTAATAATTTAAATATCAGAGTGAGAGATTTTAACGTCATTTTAACTAAAATACATAGGTTTGATCAAAGTTTTACATGATGGGTTAAAATTAGAACTACATGTGTCCTATTTCCAAGAGAAGAAATGCGTTAACTCCTACATTAACATCCATGCAAAGGAAGTCGCAGGTACAGCTAGTATTGAATATGTTAGCTTTTTGTAGATCCTATCACATACTTGTAAAAATGAGTAATTATTTAATTTGTTTAGATATACACTGTGGACGTGAATGACCCGAAAGATTTTAACCACGCATTCCTGAGGTCATTAGGAGTAAGAAATGTTAAATGAACCCCAACAAAAATTCAGCAAAAAAAAATTTTTTTTTTGCTTGTTTTGTCGGTTTTTGTAAATAAAACTTGGATAACTATTGCTTTTTTATGGAAATTATCCCTTTTAATAAAACGGTAACGATTATTTTTTCAAAAAAGGTTAAATTTAGTGAGTGGTAGCTGGCACTTTGATATCTGTTAGCGACGCAAAACTGGCCAACATCGGTAGCAACGTCGCAATCAAAAGAGCTAAATGCACGTTAGTAATCAAAATAAAAAGTTTACATGAAAATTGATAGTATCTTCAAAACTAAGCCAGCAGTGACTGGGGTTCACATAACATTTTTTGCTCCTAATGACCTAAGGAATGCGTGGTTAAAATCTTTCGGGTTATTCACGTCCACGGTGTATATAAAATCAAATAAAAAAATTATTTATGAATAGTCATTGTTTCATCCTTATTTAAAAATATACCAATCAACATATATTTTTTATTACTCTTCAAAATCTAGTCTTTTCGACCCAGGTGATGCGAGCGTCCGCGTTCTAAAATGGGGTGCGAGCACTCACGGGTTATGTTGTTTGCCTATATAAAATCAGGGCGAGATGCCAAAACAAATGAATAAATAAATAAAATCATTGTAATTCTTTACCAATGCTTGGCGCTCGGGCACTCTACTCGTACATATTCCACCAACACCAACACGCCGTCACTCAATCCGCGTTTGGTTACGCGTCAGCGTTATTACTAATGTAATACAATACAACCGAATATAGGGCTTGTCTAGTGGTACGGAGGCTCAGAGGGGCTACCGCGAAGTGAAAACGAACTTCGTTAGAATATCTCCCTCTCTGTTGCTCTAACTAGCAAGTGCAACAGAGAGGGAGATACACAAACGAAAGTTTTCGTTTCGCGGTAGGGCCTTAGGCCTTCGCCGCGGGGCGCTAATTAAATTGCCCGGCGCCCGCGCCTGTCATCTCCCATGTATTTATTGTTCCACTGACCACCATTCCGTTTATTAACTTTTAAATTAATTTATAGAAATGAAAATTGGTTGAATTGGTGATTTACGATGGCCGGTCACGCCCTATTACAATGTTAATTTTTCGAGACGGGGGGTAGATAAATCTTAGATATAGTAATCGTTTATTTATTTTCGGTTTGGTGTTATTATAGTTGTAGTATATTTTATTATTATTGTACTGTCGGCAAATCAAGCCAACAATTAAAACAACATAATTCGTCAGTCAGGCATGTTTATTTATGTAGGTACCTACAAAATGGTTGGCTAGTAGAAAGTTCCAGCGGACGAAAACGTTTATACCGTACGAAGTGGTACTTTGGAACATAAAATAGCACAGAAATTTGTTTATAAATTTTTAAATGAAAGGAAAAATTGAAAAATTTAATGCTCCGAGCCGGATTTGAACCGGCGACCACAGGCATTCATGGCCCGTCGCTACTACCAACTGAGCTATCGGAACAATCTGGTTCGGGCACCAAATCCCTCAATCAGTTCCTTCATATAACGCCTTAGGGAGGCGTATGTAGCGACATCTACCAGAAGACTTAGGCTTCTTTACGGCACCAACGTCTCAAATTATGTTGAAAATCGTCAGTAACGATGCGCCACCCCATACTAAATTAATATTTGTTTTTAAGCAGTAACGCTGCTAAAGAAAATTATAAATTTTTAAATGAAAGGAAAAATTGAAAAATTTAATGCTCCGAGCCGGATTTGAACCGGCGACCACAGGCATTCATGGCCCGTCGCTACTACCAACTGAGCTATCGGAACAATCTGGTTCGGGCACCAAATCCCTCAATCAGTTCCTTCATATAACGCCTTAGGGAGGCGTATGTAGCGACATCTACCAGAAGACTTAGGCTTCTTTACGGCACCAACGTCTCAAATTATGTTGAAAATCGTCAGTAACGATGCGCCACCCCATACTAAATTAATATTTGTTTTTAAGCAGTAACGCTGCTAAAGAAAATTATAAATTTTTAAATGAAAGGAAAAATTGAAAAATTTAATGCTCCGAGCCGGATTTGAACCGGCGACCACAGGCATTCATGGCCCGTCGCTACTACCAACTGAGCTATCGGAACAATCTGGTTCGGGCACCAAATCCCTCAATCAGTTCCTTCATATAACGCCTTAGGGAGGCGTATGTAGCAACATCTACCAGAAGACTTAGGCTTCTTTACGGCACCAACGTCTCAAATTATGTTGAAAATCGTCAGTAACGATGCGCCACCCCATACTAAATTAATATTTGTTTTTAAGCAGTAACGCTGCTAAAGAAAATTATAAATTTTTAAATGAAAGGAAAAATTGAAAAATTTAATGCTCCGAGCCGGATTTGAACCGGCGACCACAGGCATTCATGGCCCGTCGCTACTACCAACTGAGCTATCGGAACAATCTGGTTCGGGCACCAACCTGGGGCCTGGACCTGTTCTGGGGCGGGTTTGGTAGTAGCGACGGGCCATGAATGCCTGTGGTCGCCGGTTCAAATCCGGCTCGGAGCATTAAATTTTTCAATTTTTCCTTTCATTTAAAAATTTATAATTTTCTTTAGCAGCGTTACTGCTTAAAAACAAATAGAAATTTGTTTGTTTCAGAAGAAATATTTGCTGGTCATTCGTGGGTGATGGCGCCCCACCCTGCGGGCTGAGCGCGGGTTGTGAGAGTGCGTGTGTCCGTGCGCGTCGTGCGGACGTGACGTGCGCTATGTGCGCGTGGCGGCTGCTGCTGCTGGCTGCGCTACCAGCACTTGTCGGAGTTGTCGGTGAGTGGGAGATATGTCCGTGCGAGTAGTGCGGCCGTGACGAGCGCTATGTGCACGTGGCGGCTGCTGCCGCTGGCTGCGCTGCCAGCACTTTTCCGTGAGTGGGAGATATGTCCGTGTGAGTAGTGCGGGCGTAGCGAGCGCTATGTGCACGTGTCGGCTGTTGCCGCTGGCTGCGCTGCCAGCACTTGTCCGTGAGTGGGAGATATGTCCGTGCGAGTAGTGCGGGCGTAGCGAGCGCTATGTGCACATGTCGGCTGCTGCCGCTGGCTACGCTGCCAGCACTTGTCCGTGAGTGGGAGATATGTCCGTGCAAGTAGTACGGGCGTAGCGAGCGCTATGTGCACGTATCGGCTGCTTCTGCGGAATGCGCTGCCAGCACTTGTCGGCGAGAGGGAGATCCCACCAAAAACATAAACGTAAAAAAGGAGAGCCAAGTTCAATACAAAAATTATGCTTGGCTGTGGGCTTCGCCGCAAAAAGAATTGAGATCTAAATGAGTGCCAAGTTCTATGCGAAATCCAAATATGTATTTATAGCAACAAAATAACATTGTGAACAAGTAAGTATTACACTCTATTTCTTTGCTGTATTGGCCTACCTATAACAATTGCTGCATGTTATTTAAGAATGTGAGATCTTAAAGTAGGTTAGATTTGACTTGGCCAGTTTTCATTACATCAGTCATTTTATAAAGTTATATAACATATAACGGTAGCCTATTGGGCGTGTGAGCACTTATTTCCAGGTTATTTTAATTGAAAATAATAATGCTTTTTTTTTCCTTAAAGTAAGTTCACCTGTATTTTTTACCCTTCTGGGGTAACACAGGTAGTTTTTTTATTTAAAAAACACTAAAAAGATATATATTTTTTAAAAATCACATAAATATCTTTTAAAAACAAAAACTATTATGACTCACTTCGTGATGTTACCTCAAAATCTGCATTGACTGCTGTGCTATGATCTTGTGGTGCCAAGATACATTACTTGAAGGTCAAAACTTTAGATCAACATCACTCCGAATTAAAAAAAAAATTGGACACAAGGGGTTACTACAGATGCTCTAAGGAAGCGTCCTTTTAAATATTTGCCCCTGTTACAGGCCACACACTGTATATATTTATATATATTTTAATTCTGATAAAAAGCGCGTGACGTGAAACATATATTTGCACGTGTCGGCTGCTGCCGCTGGCTGCGCTACCAGCACTTGCAGGTGAGTGAGAGATATAGTTGCTTCAAGTGTTGTCGGGAAAGAGTTCTTTTCTATTGTTTTTAACCCCGGACGCAAAAAGAGGGGTGTTATAAGTTTAACGTGTCTGTCCGTGTATCTGTGTATCTGTCCGATGGACCGATTTGAATGCGGTTTTTTTGTATCATAGATAATTTTATCCCAAGTGTTCTTAGCAATGTTTCATGAAAATCTGTTCAGCCGTTTTTGAGAAATTGGATTGGCAGTTTAACTTCGACGCCCTCTGCCCCTTCTAGGGATCTTAGGACATTTAAGTCAAGTCACCCGACTAATGTCATTCCACTCCGTACACCCAAAAAGGTTACTTATAAATACGCAAGTACGAATGATCAGTGCGTAAGCTTATTTCGACCGTCGATAAAGACAAAGGGAGAAGCGTCGCCCCGCGGCCAGACCAGATGCGCATTCCGGCGCGCATGTGCGCGCATTGTGCGTGCCGCCGCTGCACGCTGCACGCTGCACACGCAACACGAACACGACCGCCAACAAGAAATCAGCATTCACTCATCCGCGGAGTGGTTTTAAACCAATCTCCGTCAACATTTCATTTTTGAGACAAAATTTTATTGCCGACTGTAGGCATCTAGATCTTATTTAAATAATTCTAAAGATTACTTTCCTATTCCTAGGTCCATACATACACATAAAGACCTAGAAAACAAACGTGGATTTCCTTTGGTAGGTAGTTGGTGTATTAAAATATATAAGAGGAGACGCCGTCTACGCGGATTAAAATAAAAGTCCAAGCAAAAATTAAGTCTTTAACATTGACAATGATCACAGGAACGATGCGAACCTACATGTATTTGTCTTAATCTCCATACTTACGTCGAGCTGAAATAATAGCTGCGAAACTGCAACAAGCAACTCTAACAAAACTTGATATCAAAACATTTTGGCTAGCGCTTGCATGATGTAACAAAAGAATATTGTAGGGCATTTGGGAGATTTCTGATTCCAAGAACACCACAGGCGGTCCAATTTTGAATATCAAATTACGAAACAGTATATACAGTATATAGTACCTACCTAATTGAATGAATTCGCGAGTGCGTCAGCCCGCATGCGCGAGTAGTTTACCATAATTGAGAGAAGAAGCTAAGCATTGTGTGCGTGCGCTTTACAGTCAGTGACATGTCGTCACTGCTACTGAAACGCACAATACGAGTATGACAAAGGTCTAAAATAAGCCATATTACCACTGAATGGTTATTTTCCCGAACTAAAGATAGTGGTAATATGGCTAGACCAGAGTTATACAATCGTCTACTTTTTACTTCAACTGCGAGAAAATAGTTAAAGCAGAGTGTATCCATCCACAATCAATAATCAATTCCGCGGCGAAAAGATCAATCTACTTAATGTTAGTTTGTAGTAAAATGCTTTGACGCAGTTAAAAACACAGTTACGAAATATTGACACCACGAAAAACGCCACTGACCATAGGCGCGTCCGCGTCCATACGACCGAACGCGGCGGACAGCATACGGAGGGGCATAAGATAAAACGAGATAGACAGCAGTCTCCCGCTCAATGGCATAGCTTATCACTTATCAGTTTCAGCTCAAGCTTGAACGTTTGGACGCGGCCATAGACGGTCAGAGACGTTTTTTTAATGTTTTTTTTTGAATTTTCAATTTTCAATCAATGTCTTGAAAATGTAACTGAACATTGTATACCTACATTTTAGGGTGAGTTGCACCAAACCGTATGTAATCGTAAGCGGTGTTAGTTAAAATCTTAGGGGCAACCGCGAAGTGAAAACGGACTTCGTTCAGGTTTCTCCGTCTCTGTCGCACGAACAAGCAAGTGCAAGTGAATGTATGGAACGTTTGACAAGTTTCTATGGACTGACAGCTGTCAGCGCCATATTGAACGTTGATCGGTCTGTAATCGTAAGTCGGTGCAACTGCAACCCGCCTTTAGAGTTGACTGTACAGATGGTGCGGAAACTTTGCACTTGTGTTCAATTCAGATTAAAATGTTATGACTAATAAACTGAATCATGTTAGCTACAAGAAATGTTATTTAATTTTTATTACTCATGTAAGTGAATTTGTAATTCTTTATGAGAAAAATAAAGTTGTTAAACCAGGTAACGGAAGTTAGTAAGAGTTAATTGTTTACGAATCTTTCAAGCTTCATCAACCAATGAATGATTTAGGGGTCAGTTACAAAAAAAATTACATTCCAGAATACTTCAAAATTCTATAAAAATAAATATTGAAGTAAGGAATCTGTATCCAGATATGATTTCACGTAGTCTTGTTCATGCTTTAATAGGATTTGTGCAGTTTTATTTAACACTTTAATTAAAAATATGAAAAAAATGCATCAACGAAAAAATGCATTTTTGCTCCCATACAAATTTTATCTGACTTTAGTGTTACACACAATAATCAAAAATTCATAACTTTGATTTACTTAAAAAGCTCTGGCTAAGAAATTTGTTTGTGGTCTGTTTAACACTAGGTATGTAAAACTTCAAGGAAATGGTTTTTCGGGTCTCTAAAACATATTTTATATCAATCAAAGTTCGTGGAAAGATTTCGTTTCTGTGTGTTATACGTCAGCTGGGTTACGCTACAGTTTGCACTTTAATTAAGCTACATCCAACACAGGCGCATGTGTTCGGTGTCCATAGCCATATTCGTTTTTATGGTCATGTTTGTTGTGGTCCGATGTGGTCCGAAAATTGAAAAAGTATATTTTTAAAACAATATTATCTTGTCTGAACTGAATTAGGTAATTTATTTGTTTTTACTGCTGTTTTTACACAGTTGGGTGGTGAAATAAATAGGTAATCGGCTAGGCATATTTGAATTTTCAAATTCTTTTCGGTATTTTTTTTATTTTCTTCCCAACACCAATTTTGCTTCGTTTGTGTGACGTTTTTGTGTTATTTGTGTGATATAATAGAATAGGAAAACTTTATTTAACATCACACAATCTAGACACGCGGCAGCGTGTCAAGCCAAGTTCAAGCAAAGGAACTGGCTAGCCAGCGCCGAGTGTAATATTACACGAACCACTTGGTGCCACTTTTGCCCCTTCTATAACACAAAACCTCTTTAACGTAAACATATAAAACTACGTGTGTTTAATTAAATCCATAAGGACATTTAGATGCCCAAATTTCATGAAGCTAGCTCAAACGGTTATAAAGATATGAAGGTCAATAAGTCGTAAATTTTAGTACTGAATGACTGACTGACATACTCGTATAGTACCTAAACCTAACCTACTTCCAGATGACCGAGAAAGATGAAATTTGGAATCGAGTAGGGAAAGATCAAAAAATAAAAAAAAGTTAAAAAAGAGGTGTGCCCATACATTTATTTTTATTTTTATTTGTAGCGTTGGAACCGTTACAAGCAGATATTTGAAACTATCCCAATATATTTATTAATATATTTGCTATGTAACAGAAATATAAAAATAAAGTATTTCAAAAAATAAGTGGTGTCCCCATACAAAAAACTTGTAATACGCGCTAAACAACCGGCCAACGGTGTGTTGTCGGCGGCGCGGGGCACCACTAATTATACACTGCCTAGTTTCCTTTACAAAAAGTAATGATATCCCGCCAAAAACATAAATGTAAAAAAGGAGAGCCAAGTTCAATACAAAAATTATGCTTGTCTTAAAGTAGGTTCGATTTGAATTGGCAAATTTTTATCAGAATTTAAATCTATATATATATATATATATATATATATATATTTTTGGCAATAAAGATCAAAATTTTATAAAAAAAAACACAATTTTAACAACAAGTTTATTTCACAGACCAAAATTTTACATGAAATCTAAGGAACAAAGTACTGACGCGATTAACACTTGAGCACACAATTAAAGGCACGGAATAATCAATTAATCTCACGACACTAGAAAATAGTTAAAGATAGCTCACAAAATCACGTCACCAAAGCACGTTACCACGCCGGCGCTCG
Source organism: Epinotia demarniana (assembly GCA_945867215.1). Classification (NCBI taxonomy): domain Eukaryota; kingdom Metazoa; phylum Arthropoda; class Insecta; order Lepidoptera; family Tortricidae; genus Epinotia; species Epinotia demarniana. The sequence goes on along the minus strand of OX244273.1, from coordinate 424,843 downwards.
AGCGAAAAGTAAACCGAGCGCGCCATGTTGATCGCTTATAAAGGCAGGACGTGACGTCATTGCCGCCCGCCATCCTCTACTCCAACACGGCTTCTCCTGACGACACGTCGGCCTCGACGTCACTTCTCTTTGAGGGCCCAGCCAATGGGACATCAACCTCTAAATTTTCGAGGTCACCACCTGAAACGGAAATGACTTAAGCCAAACGTTCAACTGAAATGTGTGGTTCGTAGCGTACTTCCATTCTCAAGCTTTCAGTCATCACTTCCACTAGTTCGAGTAATTATTTACTTATCACAGATCATTCATCTTCACTCATGCTCTTAACACCCTATGCGAGACGTCTCATTTGACCCCTTTCGAAATCATTCACACTTACACCCGCAGACAGAGGCATCGCTGAATCGCATGTCTAGGTGGCAAACAGAGGCATCGCTGAATCGCTTGTTTGGGCAAGACGGAGGCATCGCTGAATCGCACGTCTCTTAACAAACTATCAGGCATCACCTGAATGTTTATTCTGCATCACTACTTTGGCCAGAAGTAGTGAAAATCCACAGCATCGATGTGTGCCCTGAATGACGCGGCACGTGAATCAGCAATAGGTTTGCAGCCCGTACGCAAGTAAATAGTAGAAGGTTACTAAATCATGTACTTAATGTGTCGGTTGGTCGGTCATGTAACGTGTTGAAACTATTTACGGAGAAATAAAGAGATGGTTATAAGTACAAGATATGGTCGAGGTGGGTTTATCGATACGGGGTAGAGATACTGTAGCGAACTGGGTTACAACTCTATTACTGTAAAAACCAGGTGGTCACCTACTCACTCTCAAAGAAGGTGGCGCAGGTCTCTGGGCACCACTCTCCTCGCCATGGCACCATATACTGAGCGGCCGCTTGCGTCGTTTTTCCATACGACCCACCAAGGAGCCTGAGCTCATAGCGACCATGGGGGAGAACCTTAATGACTTTATAAGGTCCTCTCATTCCCGAGTCCAGTTTTCCCGTCGATTGCGAGTATTTTATAACGAAGACGAGATCATTGAGGGCAAACTCTCTAGGAGCGCGCCTATTCCTATTGACATAGGAGTCCTGATCGGCCTGATTCCTTCTCAAGCGCTCACCGGCTCTAGTTCGACAGATCTCACGCCAACCCTCCCTGTTCGGTCGCGAGTCTTCTAACGCCACATCGCGAACTAGAGCGCGAATCACGGGAGTAGTTGCATTGGTACCAATGAGGAGATTAAGTGCAGATGCCTGAGTGGTCTTTTGTTTAGTGATGTTAAGTACTAACTGCATTTTCCACAACTTTTCAGACCACAAAGCGTTTCGGTGGCCTACTTCGATCCTAATCATATTAAGGACGGTGCGTACGTAGCGCTCGACCTGGCCATTTGAGTGGTGCATTTCGGGCGTGATGTAGTGTATGTCGCTGCCCAACTCGGTAATCCACTCAACGAACGCTGACGACTCAAACATTCGCCCACGGTCCGTTACTAGTAAAGTAGGGACGCCAAATAACGAGATAGCATGTGCAAAGGCTCGCTTAAGCTCACTTACATCTTGTCGGTATATCGGGTATAGTAAGGTGTACTTAGTGAAGGAGTCAACTAAAATAAGTACGAACTTGAAGCCATTAGACTCAGGTAAGGGGCCCAGGGCGTCTATGTGAACCGTGTGAAACGGAACCTCGGACTTTTCCCACGATGTAATGTTTTGGTTCGAGGCTCTAGGAACGCGTTTTTTGGAGATGCACACTAAACAGTGAGCTACGTATTTAGCCACGAATTGTCGAAGACCGGGGAACCAAAAGTGCTTTAAAATTAGGTCTAACGTCTTCTCGGCACAGATGTGTTCATGTTCATCATGAAAAATGCGCAACAAACTGAGTCTATGGCCCTTCGGAATAAAACATAACAACCTGCTTTCTTCGCCTATCGGGTTGTACTTGTAGTATAAAAGATCATTTTTATCTACGTATCGCCTGGAGTCTAACTGCCCTTCGCGTAGCCTTTGTAAAAGACCCTGCGTTTCGTCATCGGCTGCTTGGGCAATTTGCGCCCAATTTCGCGGCCGCTGTATATTGTGTACCGCGGCGATGGGGTTACGGCTGAGGTAATCAGCGTGGGACATATTCGTGCCTTTACGATATTCGATTTTGAACGTAAAGTCTTGTAAGTACACCCACCAACGAGCGACACGTGGGAGTAAATCTTTTTTTCGCTCGGTGGACTTAAGTGCGTTGCAATCAGTCTCCAATTCGTAGGAGTGATACCTTCCTTCCGCGCCCTGCGTGACTTTGCTATAATAGGCAACAACCCTTTTTCTATCTTCTCCATGTGCCTGCAGCAGTACAGCCCCGTAGCCAGCGCTGCTAGCGTCGGTATGTACCTCCGTTGGCAAATTAGGGTCGAAAATGGACAACACAGGTTCGGATGTTAATAGGGAAATAAGTTCCTGGCGCACTATTTCTTGCTCTTCACCCCAATGAAACTTTACCCTTTTCCTCGTTAAGTGAGCTATACAAGCAGTCTTTGTGGAGTACCCTTCAATATATCTCCTAAAGTACCCTGCGAGCCCCAAAAACTGTCTTACTTGCTTCACATTAGTTGGAATCGGTGAGTTCACTAATGCCTCGATTTTCCTTGGACTCGGCCTAACCTGACCTTGACTGATGACCCTACCTAGATATTCTACTTCTGTAGTGAGGAATGAGCATTTGGCCAGATTTATAGAGAACCCTGCTGCTGTAAGTGTTTCCAACACTCTACGCAACAATATGATGCCATCTTCGACGCTGTTACTCATTATAAGGACGTCGTCGACATATACTAAGACATCGCCACTATCAATGAAGCTGCGTAGTGTGTTATTGATGATTCGTTGGTACACAATTGGTGAGTTCGTCAAACCATAGGGCATTTTGAGGTACTCATAATGTCCCTCCGGCGTGACGAATCCCGTCTTGTGTATCGAGTCCTCATCAATTTGTATTTGATGGAAGCCCGACGCCATGTCGAGGCTTGAGAAGAACTTGCTACTGCCCAAACGGTCGATATGGTCATCAATTAAGGGGAGTGGGTACCTATCTTTAACGGTAAGTCGGTTGACGGCCCTGAAATCCACGCACATCCTATCAGACCCATCTTTTTTTTTTACGAGGATTATAGGACTCGCATACTCCGACTGGGACTCTAGAAATATATTTTTGTCTAAGAGGTCTTTTACAATCTCCCTTACCTTGAGCTTTTCTTGGTAAGCGAGCTTGTATGGTCGGTAAACAACTGGCGTATCATCTGTTAGATTTATTTTCATTTTACCAGTAGTGACAGTGGTAGTGGCAGTGCCTGATATAAAGTTATCGGCAAAGTCACCAATGACGTTCATCAACGCGTCCCTTTGCTTTCCCTGAAGGGGCGTGTTCACGGTCAGTGATTCGCTAGCTGTTCCGACATTACATATTAAAGCGGGTTGCTGGTTTGACCTAGTAATATACTGTTTGTCTTTAGTACGCACATATGTGATACCGTCACGATTAAGGACGTCGGTGCCAATTATGATGGGGGTATTCATGCATCCTGAAGGGACAATTACAAAGTCAGCTTCCAGAGAAATATTGGGGAATTCAATAGTCAAAGTGACATACCAGTTCGCAACTATTTCCTTCTCACTAACTCCTTTTAAAATGGAAAGCTTCGGCTTCCTATCGCATGAAAAGTATTTAATAACATCTTCAGATATTAACGAAATGTCGAGGGCTCCACTGTCAATCAACACGTCTACCGGAATGCCCTGAATGACAGCCGTGATTAAGTCCTTATTCGTGCCGGCATCCGCTAGTTCCCGCTTACAAAGGTTCGCTTTTTTTGTCTTATTGTTTTGGGACCTATCTTTAGCGAAACACATGTCCTCCGTGTGACCTGGCTTGTGACAAAAAGTGCAAGCGATGTTTTTCTTTTCGGACGAATTTCTATCAACTAAACCCGGTTTTGTTTTTTTGGGACAATGGTAACTCTTATGCCCGGCCTGTCCGCAGGAGAAACACTTTAAATTGTTGTCTCGTATTGGATGAGAGCGTTTTCTAGAATTAGTTGAACTCATGTCAGACTTGCTGCGGGTAGGCTTGGCATAAATTGACAGAAATGAAACCAAACTATCAGAGGCGAGGTTAGCGTTCGCGGCGGCAGCTCTAACCTGTGCGTCAGTTATTCCGCGAATAGTAATTTGTGTCATTAAGTCTTCACTAAGCCCCTTGACCACTCTCAGACGTAATAAGGTGCGCCGAGCATATTCGGCATATGTGGCGTACTTATCGGACGTAGTGTTCATAGTTTCGAACAATATATTGGCGTAGTCCAGTTTGCGAGGGCACAATGGTTTAAATTCGCAAACGAAATTTGTCCACGTCCGATCAGCACTGACCCACTCGTTTAACCATGTTTTGGCGTCACCCTTGAGGCAGCCGCCAACACGGGAAAGACACTCGTGATTGGTCCACCCGTTCGCCAATCTAGCGCGGTCTACCTCCTGGCACCATACGTCGATATCGTGTATTGACGGGTCAAAGTTAGACACATAGTAATTATGAGCCCGCGCTGGATTTAATGATTTTATTGCGTCGACCAATATTTGCGTGGAAGAAAGCAAGGCGGGGTGCGATCGTGATGATCTATGTTAGTATGAGCAGGTTCCGGTCCTACCTCGTTTACGCGGGTGATACTGTTAGACGGCGGTGTTAGTGGAACCAGCCGGTTGACCGCGCCGGCTCCAGCCGAGTTGTTTTCAATAACAGAGTTATCGGAAGCAGCGCCCACGTGACCAGTCAAGTTGTTTACATTACTCATCGGCATGGATGGCGCGATCAACCCCTGGTTAATCGCAAGCGAGCTGCTCGGCGTGGCACCAGAGTTATCGGACACAACATTAGTAGGCCTAAGCTCATTATTATTGTTTTCGAGGGTATCTAGCCGCGTCAGAATGGTGTTCAATGTATCTTGCAACGATCTCTTTGTGCGAGATGGGGTACGCGCGCGTGACCTATGTTTGTGACGGTGATGACGTGATTTGCTACGCGATCTATCCGCGTGGCCCGTCATTATAAAAATACCGTCACATACAACCAAAAATTATAATTGAAAGAAAGAAAATAAAACCCGCCAGTACTTTGTTCCTTCCGAATCTTCCGTGTGATAGCAAAGCCGTTTCGGGCTAAGGCCTATCCCACTTCTGATTTTGGCAATAAAGATCAAAATTTTATAAAAAAAACACAATTTTAACAACAAGTTTATTTCACAGACCAAAATTTTACATGAAATCTAAGGAACAAAGTACTGACGCGATTAACACTTGAGCACACAATTAAAGGCACGGAATAATCAATTAATCTCACGACACTAGAAAATAGTTAAAGATAGCTCACAAAATCACGTCACCAAAGCACGTTACCACGCCGGCGCTCGAGCGAAAAGTAAACCGAGCGCGCCATGTTGATCGCTTATAAAGGCAGGACGTGACGTCATTGCCGCCCGCCATCCTCTACTCCAACAATATATATATATGTTGAGTAACTTTATAAAATGACTGAATGAAATCTGGCCAAGTCAAATCAAATCTAACCCACTTTAAGATCTCACATTTTTAAATAAGGCTTATTATTTTCGCGGCGACAGAAAAATTAAAGAGCAGCAAACTATTTGCAACTAAAATAATAACTTGTCAGCGATTAAATATTTTGGCAATCATTTATATTAAATGAGCTTTAAACTTAGGATATTTTAAAATTCAAATAATGGCAGCTACTTTAAGGTAGCAGAAATAATAAACAAGATTACTGAAATCATAGGCGAGGTACTATAAATAATGACTTGGCGACTAACCGACTCGGATCACGGATAGGTTAGAAGACGGAAGCGGCAGCTTTGCTGCCGCTTTCGTCTTCGAGGTTATTTTTTTTATAAAAGAGCAGAAAACTTGTTTTTTTTTATGACCTTGATTTATTTTATATGCAATCCATTGAACAATTAGAGTAGGCCATTTTCAACTTTTAATCCGCTGTCATGTTTCCGCTCAATTCAGTTAATTCAGTCGCCAAAACAATAACTCGATGCTAGTTTATATTGAAACAAAGCCGAAAATTGATTACTTAGCTGCTACTTTTTACTTTATACTAGTCTCCGCAATTAGTCGCCAACTTATTATTTTTGCTACCTCCTTTAATCTATATATATAAAAGAAGGATACCTGATCTACCATCAACGCACAGCCGAAACTACTGGGACTAGAAACTTGAAATTTACACCAGGACTTCCTTTTATGACGTAGGCAACCGATAAGACGGGTTTTTTGGAAATTCCATCCCTAAGGGGGTTAAATGGGGGTGCAAAGTTTGTATGGGGGAAACTTTATATTATGAACTAGAGACCTAAAACTTTGTAGAAAGATTACTCATTAAAATACAGTAAAAGTAATTTCTGCGTTTAAGAAAATTCCACCCCTAAGTGGGTTAAATAGGGGTGCAAAGTTTGTATTCAAAACTACTGGGACTAGAAACTTGAAATTTTTCCAGAACTTCCTTTATGACTTAGGCAAGGGATAAGACGGGATTTTTAGAAATTCTATCCCTAAGGGGGTTAAATAGGGGTGCAAAGTTTGTATGGGAGAAACATTATTTTTTGTACTAGAGACTTGAAACTTTGTACGAATATTACTTATCAAAAAAAAAAAATAATTTCAGCGTTTGAGAAAATTCTACCCCTAAGGAGGTTAAATAGGGGTGCAATGTTTGTATGGGGGAAACATTATTCTTTGAACTAGAGTCTTTAAACTTTGTAGGAAGATTACTTATTAGGATACAAAAAAAACTTTTAGCGTTTTATAAAACTCCACTCTTAAGGGGTTTAAATAGGGGTTCAAAGTATTATTTTTTGTACTAGAGACTTGAAACTTTGTAGAAAGATTACTTATCTATATACAACGTGTCCCAAAACTCAACGATAAGCCGGCACCAGAGGATGGAGCTGCTTATGATTAGTCGAGAAAAAATAAGGAAAAAAATATATCTCAATTATTTTAGAAATTACAGAAAAAAAATGAAAATCATCGAAAATCGACATCCCTAATGGTATTTTTAACGACCATGTCTACAAACATTCAAATATTACTGTTTTTTTTTGTTTTTGGAAACTTAAGTAGCCCTGCTATCTAACACAGTTCTTAAAAACACCATAATACATGTAGTTTTTACACAAAAAATAATCAAAATTCATTTTGTCCCTACAATTTTGAAAGATTTTTTCTTAAAGTCCACTTTCAATCGTCATCGTGTAAAAAAATAGTATTGACACCACTATGGCAATTATTTTCAAAAGATTTTTTTTTTTTTGAGATATATTTTTTCCTTATTTTTTCTCGACTAATCATAAGCAGCTCCATCCTCTGGTGCCGGCTTATCGTTGAGTTTTGGGACACGTTGTATATAAATGCCTTTGTCCTGACTGACTCACTCATCAACGCACAGCCGAAACTACTGGGACTTGAAACTTGAAATTTACACCAGGACTTCCTTATATAACGTAGGCAACCGATAGGACGGAATTTTTGGAAATTCCATCCCTAAGGGGGTTAAATGGGGGTGCAAAGTTTGTATAGGGGAAACTTTATACTATGAACTGGAGACTTAAAACTTTGTAAAAAGATTACTTATTAAGATACAAAATAAGTTATTTCAGCGTTTAAGAAAATTCCACCCCTAAGGGGGTTAAGTAGGGGTGTAATATTTGTATGGGGGAAACATTAATTTTTGAACTATGAACTTGAAACTTTGTAGAAAGATTACTCATTAAAATACAGTAAAAGTAATTTCTGCGTTTAAGAAAATTCCACCCCTAAGGGGGTTAAATAAGGGTGCAAAGTTTGTATGAGGGAAACTTTCCCTTTTGAAAGAGAAACTTGAAACTTTGTAGACAGATTACTTATTATAAAACAAAAAAAGTGCTTTCGGCTTTTTAGAAAATTCTACCCCTAAGGGGGTTAAATAGGGGTGCGAAGTTTGTATGGGGGAAACATTATTTTTTGAACTAGAGACTTGAAACTTTCTAGAAAGATTACTTATTAAGATACAAAAAAAGAACTTCCAGCGTTTTAGTACATTGCACCCTAAATGGGGTTAAATAGGGGTGCAAAGTTTGTATGATGGAAACTTTTTCTATTGAGCTAGAAACTTTAAACTTTGTAGACAGATTACTTATTTGTATAAAAAAAAAGAATTTAAGCGTTTTGAAAAAATCCACCCCTAAGGGGTTTTAAAAAGGGTGACATGTTTGTATGGGGGAAACTTTGTTTTTTAGGTAGAGTAAAAATTTTGTAGAAAAATTACTTATTCAAATATAGAAAAAGTCGTTTCAGTGACTTAGAAAACTCCACCCCTAAGGGAGTGACATTGGGGTTAAGAGTGAATATGGGGGAAACTTAGTTTTTGAGCTAGAGACTTAAAACTTTGTAGAAATATTACTTATTAGATTACAAAAAAAGGATTTTTTGCGTTTTAGACTATTCCACCCCTAAGGGGGTTAAAAGGCAAGGGTTGTATGGGAAACGCTTTTTTTTAGTAAGATACTTGAAACGTTGTAGAAAGATTACTTATCAAATAAAAAAGTACTTCCAGCGTTTAAGAATATTCTATCCCTAAGGGGGTTAAAAAGGGGTGCAAGGTTTGGATTAGCAAAACTCTTTATTGAGCTGGAGACTTAAAACGTTGTAATATTATAATAATATAAACAATTATTATCAGAATAAAAAAGATCTTTCAGCGTGTTGGAAAAAATCCTCCCCTAAAGGGTTTAAAACGGCATTCAAGGGATGGAGACCAAGAAAATATTATAGTAAGAGATTTGTAACTTCGTTCTTATAGCCTTTATCTTAAAAGACCACAAAACTGATTATTTTGAAATTCATCCCCTATGGGGGCAACATAATTTAGACTGCTTGAAATGGATTCCATAAGGGGGTTAAAAACACTCATCCCCAAAATGAGCTAAAAGGAGTTGGATGTTTGTACAGGGAACAAGACAATTTTTAATTAAGGGACCTGGAACTTCGCTAAAAGACTAGGTAACTAATTACAACATTTCTTGAAATTCATCCTGTAAGGAGGTTAAAAAGGGTTGGAAGTATGTATGAGGAATAAGTATTTTTTGAAGTAAGGGAATTCATAGGTCTTTTATACTAATTATATGGTAGGCCAAAATAAATAATCCGACTGGTAGCAGAGAAGTAGGCAAGGATAAATTAGAACCACGACCCTTACAGAACCGAACAGCTTCCAGTTCCCATAACCGAAAAGAAGGTAATGTTTCATTTAAACTGCGGATTATTTTGTTAATTTATAAAGTTTATTTTAGATAATCAAATTCATGTATGCTCTAACAACACCGATAAATGGGGACAGCAGATGGAGATGGAAAGTTCTACGTCTTTTAGCATTAGATAGGTTTTCATAACTATACAGGTAGCTCGGACTAACGTGAACTACTGAACGGATTTAGGCAAACATTTCCAGTAATGTAGCTTTCTTTAATACATTATAAAAAAATATACAATTATAGCAGAAATGTCTGTTGATGATTCTTAAGATATTTATATTTCTAAAAACGGAGTTTTCAATTTAAATTTAGCAATTTAAACTAATGTACTCATTTCACTGTTACCTTTTACGCTTAATCCCTGAACGGATTTAGATGAAATTTTCCGTACGCTGAATTTGACACCCTTGGAAGGATATAGGATAGTTTTTATCTCTGAAATAATCCCATAAGATGGTAGAACTTTGTTTGGGTCGGCGATAATTAAGGTTCCACCTACAATAATTTAATACCAATCATTTTTCTAAGATACAAGTTCTACGCGGACGAAGTCGCGGGCAACAGCTAGTTTTTAATAAATCCCTAAATCAGATTAATTTGTCGCCGCGTTAAATACATGCCTTTAAATAACAGCAATTGTTATAGGTATCCAATAATGTAAAGAAATAGAGTTTAATACTTGTTCATGATGTTATTTTGTTCCTATAAATACATATTTGGATTTTGCATAGAACTTGGCAGTCTTGGCACTCATTTAGATCTCCATTCTTTTTGCGGCGAAGCCCACAGCCAAGCATAATTCTTGTATTGAACTTGGCTCTCCTTTTTTACATTTATGTTTTTGGTGGGTTCAAGTTACATGAGAACCTTAGAATGATGTTTTGGTGTTACATAAAAAATGGTTCCACACACAAATTACCGACCAATTGCTTTTTTTTTATGTGATAGGAGGCAAACGAGCAGACGGATCACCTGATGGTATGCGATTACCGCCGCCCATGGACACCTGCAACACCAGATGTGTTGTGAGTGCGTGCTGGCCTTTAAGATAGGAGTACGCTCTTTTCTTGAAGGTTTGAAGGTCGTATCGGTCCGGAACTACCGCAGGCGACAATCCATTCCACAGATTAGCTGTGCGAGGCAGGAAGTTTCTGGAGAAGCGCACAGTTAAGGACTGCCAACCATCTAAGTGGTGAGGATGGTAATGTTGTCGCGTTGGACGATAGGGAAAAGAAGCGGTAGGGATTAATGCGAACAATTCCTCGGAGCACTCCCCGTTATACATGCGATAGAAAATGCAGAGCGAAGCCACATCTCTACGCAGCGCCAAGGAGTAAAGCCGATCCGAAATATGCTGGCAGTCAACATCGACAATTCGAGTTGCTCGTCGTTGGATGCGATCCAGAGGGAGAAGCTGGTATTGGGGTGCCCCTGCCCATAGATGACCACAGTATTCCATGTGTGGGCGGACCTGCGACTTATAAATATACTTATACTGAGCTTTTTTGAGGCTAATTTGGCCTTACCCTCTAAATGCCCGCGGAACTGGACTTCACTCGAAATGTCGACGCCAAGGATTCCGATAGGTACTGGCTGCGGCAGTCAAGGGAGTGCTCTCAAAACGAGGTGACACGACAAACTTTAACTTTTTCGCGGTAAACGCGCAAACCTGTGTTTTGGTAGGGTTTTTGTAACATGTTTGTGAATATTCCTTTGCGTTAGGTAGGTACAGCTTTTTTGCAATCCACCCTTAAAAATCACCACTATGAATTTGAAAACACGCCCGTAATTTTGAGCCTAAAATACATACAAAGTACTAACTTACTTTACTTTTATTATGCTTATTTAATAAAACTAATAGTTATTATGATACAATATAAGAATCATTAACAATCAAATGTCATACAAAGTCGCACATGGCTAACGATTTCCGGAAATGAGTCAGTTAGATTTCCTCCTAGAAATGAATCTGCACATGGTCTAGATGGTGTAACGCCAATAGTTGAGATTCCTACGTGAGTCAGAAAACGTGTCCCGGGGTACGGTATCGCACGGTGCCGCACGGTGCTGTCGCATCCAACACCGCCCGGGGCGGGCAATATGTCGCCACACGCGGGCGACGACCTCGCGTCGATCACTAACTAAAACGCGATCCGCTGCCAGCTGCTCCAATTCGTGAAACATCGACGCAACATAATTTTATTAAACTATTAGGAGCACACCTGAAATGCTCAGTGTAATAATAACCGAGCTTATTGTTCCATGCCGCCCTGGGCAGGTAGGCCCACCGCTCGAACAATCGTTAAATTAACATAAATTCGTTACTTAATTCTATTGTTGTCGTGAGCACGTGGCAGCTTAGCTAGGGATCTTTTTTCGACTCCGATGACAGAAATGGAACTAGTTAATCCCATGTCAACCTCACTCTCGGAGATACAGAAAGATCCGATTCGAGCTGGGACAGGTGCGGCGCCAACCGTTCGTCACAAACGCGTTAAATTAGTTTCTAATTCGGGAGCAAACTTATAACAGCTGCTGGGCTTTTAACATTCTACAAATGATTGTCCGCCGTTGCTTTGTTTGCGTTTGCGCTCTTTGATTTAGCCCCGCCGGGTGGAGCGTTGCAGAACGCTTCATTATCCTATCCGCGTTTTTGTAAGATCTAAACGGGTTTTAACTTCAGCCTTCTTACCTTACTGCCTTAGGTATGCATAGCACATTGCTCAAGAAAGCTGTATTTATTTGCCAGATCGAGAGAGATCTGAAGGTCAGGAACCCCGTTCCAGAATAATACCGCTTAATAAATATTTCGAGAGCATTATTAATGAGCTCGGCAAATAGAGAGTGCGAGAATGTGATTATTTTTATAGATACGTAATGTGGGTCGCGTGGCCGGAGCGAGTTGGCACTGAATGAGTGGTATTCTTGGCGTCGCACGTGGCAAGATTTTGGTTTCGCGCGGAAACGGCGGTGCGGACGCGGGGCGGCGCGGGCCCGCATCCTGCGTCCGCTCCGGCGCAGCTGCGGGCCACCGATCGAGTGTTTACGCACTACGCTTGCCCACATTGTACAATGTACATACAGTATAGCTGTGATGGAACGCTTAGCGCCGGCGCCACGGAAATCTGTTCTGGGAACGAACGCAATGCTATTCCGACAGGATTAGTAGGTATTTGCTTTCGCTCGCGTTATGAAGGCAAAGATCCTTTAATCTTCTCAGCGTCGTTGAATGCAGGTTTCTGCAAACAGAAACTTCTAACCAAGGGTGAGGATCGACGGACACGCTTGATGCTGTCCGATGCTCACGATACAAGTGCGGTGAGTTGTTGTGCTATGATTGCTGTCAATCAGTACGCATTAGCCGTGTGATGGATCGTATCGGGGCGGGGCCGGGGGCGACTGATCTGCTGCCAACTCACTGTTGTAATGGCTTGTGACACCCGCGAAGCTTTCGCAAGTTGCTATTCGGTGGAGAGTCAGTGCCCCGGTGCACGAAGCTACAAAAGAAAAAACCGGTCAAGTGCGAGTCTGACTCGCGCACCGAGGGTTCCGTACAAACTAACAATTAACTCAAGGTAAGGTAAATGTCCCAATATTTGTTAAATTACTTACTTTAACCCAATACCCAACACAACAGAATTCAATTTCAAACAATGAATAACGTTTACACCAAGACAATTGTATCGCGATCTTTTTTTGATCCCTTATTGAAACATACCCGTCCCAAACCTATTAATTCTAGAAAAATCTTAACAATGGGAGAATGGGAATGGGGTCAGCGCCATCTATCGGCCCCTTTTGGTACCTACTAACGTGCAAGGGCAATCAGCTTAGTATGTAATATGTATGTTGGTCTTTTAGCGATTATTTATCACATGAACCGATCTCGATTGTTATTGTTTTAATTGAAAGAGAGTATTTCTATTATAGTCTTATAGGAACTTCAAAACGAAAAAATACTTATACTTAAAGTTGATTTAATTGCAAACTTAACTAGGAAATGATTTATGTAAATAAAACAAAAAGTATGCTAGATACTTACAGAAAAAATACTTTTCCAGTAATATTTATATTTATCTTAATCACAAGTAATTATTTCAAATTTTTCGCTTGGATAACTTCGGAGATAAAGGGGGGGGGAGGGGGGGGGGGATGGTATTTTTTTTACATTTACCTTCATAAGTCGAAATTTTACAAATGAAGAAAAAAAAAAGAAAAACTGCTTCGAGAAGTGCAACTCAAGCCCTTTCAAATGATACCCCACTTGACCTATTATTTGTTTTTTTTTGCCCCCTCCTCATATTCGTAATTTTTCATAGAAAATTAAAATACTATATAAATTAATTTACATGCACGCGGATAACTCTCATTTATGACCGTTCCAAATTTCAAATTGACAGCTTAAGTAGTTCGTGAGATATTTAACTTTGTGACAGACAGACATACAGACGGACGGAGTCGCACCGCACCATAAGGGTTCCTTTTTTACCTTTTTTGGCACGGAACCCCAAAAAAGACGTTGCACTTCGGAAGTGCCGGCAGAAGTGAAAACTTGAATATTAACGTTGTGCAAAAAAAACCTCCCCTAAACCCTACTAAGGCGAACTTAAAAAATTCAAGTCTGTTTGTTTCCACTTTCGGACACAGAGCGGGGCCAACACAACTCGGCAAAGCAAACATGGATGTCTCGTGCTAGCCCGGCAAGAGGGGCATTTCTTGTTTTTCCTCCTGATTTGTCGCGTTCGTCACGCCCATTCACGGGCAGGATTCGTCACCCGCTCACGTCCGGTGCGTGCACTCGTCGGATCCCGGCGACGAGATGAAGGCCGAGGCCGGCAATGCACTCTGTGGTTCAATGCCAAGCGTACTTACATAAACTATTTAAATTGCCGACGGTATTCGTGGCTCGCGGAGCATCTTTTTTAGAACCTGGACAGGTTTATTTAGATTTGTATCGAAGCTTCAGGGCGGTCCTAACACTCGTATACATCAACGCAGTTTATAGTAAATAGTGTAAACAATTAAACGTGTTACTGTAAACTCCTGGCTCGAAGGGCGCGGCACGACCTCGGTCTCTTTGACACTGCGCTGCATATAGCATCATCTTGTTTGGTGTTTGTTTAGGTATATGACGTTGACGTACGAAGCGTACGGCCACAGAGCAGTACCTACTACACTACACTATCAACTATTAAACGTCTTAATAGATTGTATAGTTCGGTAAATACACGAGGAAACGCCCCGCTCCCTCCCACTGCTCCACATAGTTGCTGTTTTGTCCGTAGCACAAGTGAGACGGATTAAACGATCCACGCATCGTAATTTGAACCAACTGGCTGGCGTATGGTGTATGTGAGTTTTGTAACCGCTGAATATGTTGCAGGAGCGGGCGCCGGCGACGTGGTGGAGGCGGGGCCCGAGTTCCTGCCGACGCGGCGCGCGCTGGTGGCGGGGCCGGGCGCGGAGGTCGCGCTGACGTGCAGAGTAGCGCGCCTCGGGGACAAGGCGGTGAGTCCCAGTCTTTTATTTGTATTGTATTCAAAGTGGTTTAGGCATGCGGCTGTCAAACGGCGGTCGTGGGTTCGAATCCCGGCTCGTACCAATGAGTTTTTCGGAACTTATGTACGGAATATGATTTCATATTTACCGTTAGCTTTTCGGTGAAGGAAAAACATCGTGAGGAAACCTGCATACATCTGCGAAGAAATTCAAAGGTGTATGTGAAGTCCCCAATCCGCACTGGGCCAGCGTGGGGACTACTGCCCGTTCCCTCTCATACATGAGAGGAGGCCTGTGCCCAGCAGTGGGACGTATATAGGCTGATGATGATGATGATGATGTATTCAAAGTTCTGAAGCGCTACTTCACCGACTTTTAATGGTGGCGGGGGCGGGGGGACGAGTTGTCAGCGTAGAAGGTACCTAGTTGATTGGACAGCAGATTTGAGAATGTGATAATTTTTACTAGCTTTTATTTAACTTGCAATGAATGTAACAATGTTTGTTCGGGTGGAATCTTGCAAATCAATTTTGAAGCAGATATCTTCAA
The DNA here is from genome assembly GCA_945867215.1 of Epinotia demarniana. Taxonomy (NCBI): domain Eukaryota; kingdom Metazoa; phylum Arthropoda; class Insecta; order Lepidoptera; family Tortricidae; genus Epinotia; species Epinotia demarniana. The sequence goes on along the minus strand of OX244273.1, from coordinate 409,434 downwards.
CAGATTCCGCTGAAATTTTGGGGTTAAGTATAGTTTGGGTGAGAATTCAATATTTAATATGGAAATAGAGTGACCATGGGAATTCACGACTTTACCGACTTAGAATCGTCTCAAGGAGTAGTTGATGACGGTATTCAGAAACTAATATTATAAAAAGGAAAGTGTAAGGGTGTGTTTGTTTATCCGTCTTTCACGGCAAAACGGAGCAACGAATTGACGTGATTTTTTAACTGGAGATAGTTGACGGGATGGAGAGTGACATAGGGTAGTTTTTATCCCCAAAATTATTCCCTAAGGGGGTGAAATGGGGGGGCAAAAGTTTGTATGGAGCTGCGATATAAACGAGTTCCACGCGGACGGAGTCGCGGGCAGAAGCTAGTAAGAAATAGGGTCGTAAAGTGCATACACGTTTATGAGGCTGACTGTACCAACATTCTTTTTGAAGAGAAAACTTCTTTAGCGGCGCTGTGCTCTTTTTGGGATGGAGAAAAATTGTTAAACTCGCGACAGGTGTAGGAGCGTAGGAGGTCAAGTGACCGTATATAGGAGAGATATTCGGGACGACGCTTGGGGGCGGGGGCAGTCGTTGCTCGAAACAGAACCTTAATTATAGTGCGCTAGGTGCTAGGTCAAAACATTCTTTGAACTATTTCGTGTGCAAACATTGACATTAATTTTGTCGTTAAAATACATACAGAATAGATTGCATTGCATGTAAGACTCCTATAACTAGTGATATTGAGCTTTTAAGGTGTGTCCGAGTTTTCAATTCTGCCGGCACTCCCGGAGTGCAACCTGGTCTTTTTTTAATTCATTAATGTTGTATGAACAGGTAGCACTTTGCACGCCTTAAAAGATCTAGACACACGGAAGTGTGTCCGCCAAGTTCGAGCAAAAAAAAGCGACACACCGGCCGTGGGTTATATTACACGAACCATTTCGGGCCAATTTCGACCACCCCATAACTCAAAACATATTTTATCTACGCATATGAAATTTCGAGTGTCTGTTGACATCCCCTTAATTGTCTAGAATACAAAATTTCATTATTCTACCTATAGCAGTTCTTGAGATATTGACGTCAGAAAATCGCTATTTTTACTATACACTCACTGATTCACTCATCAAAAACCTAGACCACTTCCAATGGTCGCACTGACTTGAAATTTGGCATGGAGATAGGTCTTAAGGTCAAAGTAAAGGGAAAAATCTGAAAACGGCCAAGTGTGAGTCAGTTTTAAAAATAGCGAAGGTGTAACTTTGTTCTACTATGAAGTCATAATGAACTAAATGGGTCTATCTTCCAATGGTCGTACCGACCTGAAATTTGGCTCGAAGGTTTGTCTTTAGGTCGAAATAAAGTAAAAATCTGAAAACGGCCAAGTGTGAGTCGGTTTCGGAAACAACGAATGTGTAATTTTGTTCTACTATAAGTAGGTATGGAGTGGAAATGAGATAAGACTTATTTAAATTTAGATACATACCAATTTAAGACAATACATGTTTGTCAAGACAAGAACAATAAAACTGTTCACCACTCTGTGTGTGTCTGTTGCGGGAACCGAACCCACGATTTACGAAGTGCAAAGCAGGTCACTAGGTACACTAAGTTTTTGCAGCAAAAGTGATTAAAAAAAATAAAGAACCTACACCTAACAAAAATAAATGAAATCCCATCAAAAACATAAATGTGAAAGGCTGCCAAGTTCGATACTATGGGAATGCTTCGCCTATAAAAGAAGTGAGATCTGAATAAGTACCAAGTTCCATAAAAATACCTCAATTATAATATTCAGAGAAACGCACACCGGTTTTTTTAGCAGTTTCCTGATAACATTTATTATTTTCAGTACTTTTTAATGATGTAACTTGGCAAGTTTTAATAGAAAATTATATACTTGACACATTGCAGTCCAAGAAGTCGATTCATTGCATTGAAAAGGTGTGTGGTGTGTGTGTGCGTTTCTCTGACTATTATAAATTGAGGTATTTTTATGGAACTTGGTACTTATTCAGATCTCACTTCTTTTATAGGCGAAGCATTCCCGTAGTATCGAACTTGGCAGCCTTTCACATTTATGTTTTTGATGGGATCTCCATCACATTTAAGACAGTTTCTAATATTAAGTGGTACTACTATATTGATTCAGAGATTAATTATATGAGAAGTGTAGGTATGTATGTGTATTGTGTACATAATGTGTGACCACATAGCCGTACCTAGCTTAGAGTTGATACCCCCGCTCCTTCCATGCCCACTGCGTATTATTCATAATTAAGTATACGCGCGTAGGTCTTTTTAGGCCTTTTTCTCTGACTTTCATTTTTTCCATTCCAACGGTTGCCAAACAACATTACATTTGTTAATAGAACGTCGTGTCACGATAGTGGAATGTTGGTACTGCTGTCACCGGTATTCGGCATCGCATTGGTCACGATGGCAATTGGCGCCCGAAATAACCCCGAAATCGGCGCAGGCGCCGCACGCGCCGTGGGAACGAACGAATGACGGGCTTTGTTATACCTATCGATATATGTAATACATTTATTGACATCATATTATATGTTCAGAATTTAAATGTAAATTTGAGCTATTTCTGAGAATATTCTATCCACAGAGATGCGCCCGCTCTTAGGTAGTGGCTATTAATGACGGCGCGTGAACATTTTCGACGGGCAACCCGAAACAACAAAAAAAAAGCGGCCAAGTGCGTGTCGGGCCACGCGCAGGCTAGGGTTCCGTAGTTGCCCGTCTGTCACAGAATGCGGACTTAAAAGGGTCTTTTGGGGTTTTTATTATAGCTTACCCTCGTAAATAATCATAAATACTTATGATTATTTTTATAACACACCAATGTATAGGGTCGATTAAGTGCATTTCTTACCAGTTAACTAGTTATGCCTACTACTCGTTAACTAGTTATGTCTGCTTAACTGTGATAGTTTTCCTTTTAAATTCATTATATGTACTACTGCCACGAATTTTTTCACGTGCCCAGTAGTAGCCATTTAGCCGGCAGGGGGGGGGGGGGGGACACATTACTCGAACAAAAATTAGGGCTTTAAATCCCATTATCTCGCAAACGCATAACGAGTTGAAAAATAGTTTTAGAAAACCCATAATATTTTTGAACAAGCTATCCAACGATACCCCACACTATAGGTTTAACGAGAAAAAAAAATACATCACCAATTTACATGTACTGTGTGTAAAAAAATTTTTCAGGATTTTATTTGACTGTTTTGTCGGCGTGATTGGTTTATATACCCACGCCGAATTGCAGTTTTCTAGTTGTAAGGGTTACTGAGCTAAGCCGAAGACGGACAGACAGACAGACGGACGGACATGGCGAAACTATAAGGGTTCCTTGTTGACTACGGAGCCCTAATGAAAGGGTTGGTGGGAATCGAATTTTATCAATAAGTTGATTTATATATATATTTTTTTTTATATGAAAGGAAAAATTGAAAAATTTAATGCTCCGAGCCGATTCGAACCGGCGACCACAGGCATTCATGGCCCTTCGCTACTAACCAACTGAGCTATCGGAACAATCTGGTTCGGGCACCAAACCCCTCAATCAGTTCCTTCATACAACGCCTTAGGGAGGCGTATGTAGCGACATCTACCAGAAGACTTAGGCTTCTTAACGGCACCAACGTCTCAAATTATGTTGAGAAATCGTCAGTAACGATGCGCCACCCCATACTAAATTAATATTTGTTTTTTTAAGCAGTAACGCTGCTAAAGAAAATTATAATAAAAAAAAAATATATATATATTTCTTTAGCAGCGTTACTGTGTCACGTTACGTGGACTTACAAACCTTTTTGGAAGCCCACGTAACAAGTATGATAGCTAAATACAAATTACAAAAGAAAAGTTAGGGTCGAGGTTCTTTATTAAGAGCGTTTCTTGACAAGCAAACAGTAGTACCTAGTTACCAGGACACGTGGTGGTTAAATTAGAAAAGAGTTAAACGGAACCAGTGGGATCCCCAGGAAGTCCCGCCGTAGGATGTGAGGGATCAGCAGGTAGAAATGGCTGGCCGGAGGCGTGCGTAGCAGCGCGTGCGAGGAGTAAGCGTACGGGCGTACCGTCAGGGTATAAGTCTCCGCCAGGCGTTCGGTAGGGGCGCGTGTAGCGCGGCAGTCGACAACCAGGCGCGTAGTAGGGCGCGAGCAGTAGGTAGGCGCGTAGTAAGGCGCGTGCAGCAGATAGGAACGTCCCGTAGGGCGTGAGCAGTGGCCGGCGCGTAGTAGGACGCGCGCAGCAGGGCGCCTTCCAAGCCAAACGCTCGGGAGGAGCTCAGCAGGGCCGTTCCGAAGGGTGGTGTACAGATGTAGCGCTTCGGGAGGCAGGTGCTCAGTAGGGGAGCCCCGCAAAGGCAGTCGTCCAGCAGGGACGCACTTCGTAGTTGAACTAACGGCCGACGAGTAGGTTAAGGGACCCTCTTGAGTTGCGGGGCCGGCTGTGACCCCGCAACGGATCTGTTCTGTACTTCTTGTTTGGAAGTCGAAGGTAAACTGATTTAATACAGCGGCTGTATCGGCCTTTATACCCAAGGGATCCCAAGTTCTAGAATTACATATTATAATTTCATATTTCAAAAATTACAAGCTACCAGGGTTTCATAAGTACCTAAAAGTATACAGACTTAGCCGAAAAGTATAAAACCTAACCTTTATGGTAGTGAAAATGACTATTTAGAAGAACACAACGTTGTTGACAGATTGTCAACAGAAAATAACAAACGTATTTATTATTTTTAAGAATTTCAGGAATAGGGAAAATATAGGATGAAATACGGTTCAAGTGAACAGAAACCGATAATAAAAGTAATCCTAAGGTGCACGATATCAAAAGCAGTGTACAGAAGTATACCCTTTCTTAGAAGTTGGGGTTACAAGAACCAAGAGAGTGAATCAATGATGTAAAGAAAGCCTAAAAAGACGTAAGATGGCAATTGCAAGGTCTTGCATTAACTGATGTGACCTACAGGTGCAACGCAGATAAAGGTAAACGCTACATTACCCCAAAAACCCAGGAAAAAAAACTTTTTCGTACTTTTTAATGAAAAGTTTTTTTTGTTATATAGATATTCTATGCGTGGTGATTAGTGCATAAATGAGATGAGGTGCTAATAACATGAAGAAAATTATATACAACTAAGAAGCTCCAGATCTTCCTTGCGTCTCTTTCAAAAATCACACATACATTCATCTACAGGTAAAGTAAGGGGATGTGGTTCACATTCAATGACGCACACTCCTAAGGAACTCCTTACCATGACCTAAGGCTTTTTTTTTGAGGGAGTAGTCAGCCGCTCCCCGGGAAAAATGACGAACCCACGGCTTATTTTACGAGTTGGCGATCCGCTCGAGGAAATATTATATACAGGCCTAGTTGGTCTAGAGCCAACTAGGGGAAAATGTGAAGAACCTAAGGGCTTATTTAACGAGTTAGTCATCCGCTCGAGGAAATTCTAGACTAGTTGGTTTAGAGCCAACTAGTAGAGGGGAGTTAGTTTAGAACTAAAGAGGGTGCAGTAGTCCTAGGCTACTACAATTTTTTATTTATTTACAGAGCTAAGAAAGAAAAGCAGAAGCGAGTCATTACAGAACAGTCGCACGCTAATAAGTCAGCATAATGAAAAGCTGCAAAGAAAAGAACCTAAAATAATGTGTAATGAAGTGAAATTAAATAAACTTAAACTAAATGCTATGTTTTGAAATCCTTAATGTGCCATTTGTTTCTTGAACCATTAGGATCTTCAAGCATATACACGAGGGGTGAGAGTTTTTGAATAACTCTGCATTTTAAGTATTTTGGAGCCAGTTTCGCACTGAAGTAAGTGCCAGCGTTACTTAGGACGTAGTTTTTCCTCCAAACTATATCATCGATGTTAAATTCTTTGAATGACCTTCTAAGATCGTACCTATTGCTATTCTTTATATGTGCTGTGTACAAGGCAACCTGAACTTTATCGTAAATAGATGATAGCAGGCCAAGGTTATTAGCATACATGTCTCTAGGAAGAAAAACTATTTCCTCAAGATTTTGGCATGGTGAATACATGGAGCCGCAAGGAATAGTTTCGCGTCCAAAAACTAGGAAAGAGGGTGTAAAACCGGTTACCAGGTTCACTGAATTATTCATAGCAGACTGAATAATTGGAAGATGGTTATCCCAAGATCTATGGTCGTCACCAACAAGAGACGCTAAGGCCGTGATAAGAGTCTTATTGTACCTCTCTGTGGAGTTAACTTGAGGGCAATAAAGAGGGTTAAAGTTCGCGAAAGGTATTCTGTATTTATTGATTTGGTTATGGAACTCACGCGACTGGAATTGAGGTCCATTGTCCATAATGATTGTCTGTGGTACTCCAAAAACCAGAAAAACAAAATTTTCTAGGTGAAAGGTAATATCAGTAGCCCTTGAACGTTTTAAAGGGAAAATTATGCTGTATTTAGTAAAGTAGCAATTTATAACTAGTATATATTGGTTTCTTTTTCTAGTCATCGGTAACGGACCCACGAGATCTAACGATATGCATTGGAAAGGGCGAGAACAAATTTTAGGTTTACCCATGATGCCATAAGGAGAGTGGTTAGAGTGTTTGTAGGCTAAACAAGTTTCGCATTTTGATATGTATTTAGCAACATCTCTAAACATGCCAGTCCAGTAGTATTGTAGTGCTAATTTCTTGTAAGTCTTGAATATGCCCAAGTGTGGATTAGGTGGAGAGCCATGGAATTCTTCGATAAGTGATTTTCTAGTTGAAGGAAGAGGAACTTCTTTCCAGGCAAAATCGTCCGTTATGGAGTTTTGATCGTAACTACGACGGAATAGCTTGTTGTCTCTATAGTTGTAGTTCGGGTAACTGTCCGGATTGTTTTGACAGTCCGAGATTAATCTGTTGTGGTCTTCATCGTTAGTACGTTGAATTTCTTGAGTAATTGGTGCCGTTTGATGAAGATCAGGATTTCTGTCGAACGAGCGAGAGAGTAGATCGGGGACAACGTTGTCTTTTCCTCGCTTGTGTTTTAAAACGCAGTTGAATGTTGAGAGTCTGAGGGCCCATCTAGCTAGTCTACCTGAAGGATTAGATAGATTTAGGAACCATTTTAGAGCAGCATGGTCCGTGTAAACAGTAAATTCTTTTCCATTGTCCACGTAGCATCTCCAGTGCTCAAGAGCAGAAATGACAGCTAACGTCTCCCGTTCTGTGGTTGAGTAGTTCCGTTCATGCTTATTGAAACTTTTGCTCATGTATGCTATTACGACTTCTATATTATCTTGCTTTTGTGTGAGCATCGCTCCGATTCCATCGTTGGAGGCATCGCAGTGAACAGCAAAAGGTTCATCAAAATTAGGGCAGGCAAGGATTGGAGTTGTCACAAGTAGTTCCTTCATCTTTAGGAAGGCGGAGTTGGCTTCGGCAGTCCAGCCAAATTTTGGCGAGTTCTTCCCCGAATCTGCCAATTTATTAAGAGGTGCTGCAATAGTACTGAAGTTTGGGATAAATCTTCTAAACCAACTGCAGCTGCCGTGAAATCTTCTTATCTCTTTTTTTGTAGTCGGCGTAGGATATTCTAAAATTGCCCGAACTTTGTCAGGGTCAGCTCTCAAGCCTTGTTCATCGACCATAAAACCAAGGTATTTTAGTTCTTTTTTGAAGAATTGACTTTTTTCGTAGTTAATCGTCAAACCTGCGTATGTAAGTTTTTCAAGAACTCTGATAAGAAGGGAAATATGTTCTTCAAAGGTCTTGCTGATGATGACGATATCGTCTAAGTAGCAAAATACTTTATGCTCAAACTCCGGAGTGAACAGCGCGTCCATTAGTCTTTGTTGTGTCGCTGGAGCATTGGTTAGACCAAAAGGCATGACAACAAAGCGGTACATTCCTCTACCTGGAACGTAAAAAGCTATCTTGTCCCTGTCTGGAGGGTGTAGTGGGACTTCCCAGAAAGCTTTCGCAATATCAATGCTTGAAAGATATTTAGCATCTCTCAAGTGGTCTAATATTTCGTTCATTAATGGCAGGCTATAGGCATCACGACGAGTGATAGAGTTAAGTTTTCTACTGTCAACACAGAAACGCCATTCACCATTCTTCTTAGGAGTTATGATCACCGGAGATAACCAAGGGCTCTCGCAGGGTTCAATCACTTTCCAGCCAAGCATCTTGTCTACTTCGTTTGTAAGTGCTCTTTGTTTTTCAGGTGATAGCCGGTAGCAGCGTTGTCTTACAGGTGGAGAGTTCCCTGTATCGATTTTATGGCAAATCAGATGAGTCTTTCCAAGTTCTCCTTTTTCTTCGAAGGAAATTTGCTTGAATCTGGCGATGATGTCTGCAGCTATGTCTTTCTGTTCCGAAGATAATGCTTCATAAGTGAGGATCTTCCCAGTGTCAGATGTAATGGTATTACACTGTACATTGTCAAAGATAGTAGGTTTAAGCAATTCGGGTATAAGATTAAAAGTTTTCCAAAAGTCTACACCTAAGATGATTGAAGGGTGTATTTCAGGGAACGCGTAGGCTCTTATAACATGAGTTTGATTATTAAAAGTCATGAGTAAGTCGATATAGCCTAATGATTGCAATTTGTGGTTATTAGCTGTAGCGACTGAAAGTGGGCACGACTTCGATAAAGAATAACCCTTTTTCAAAAGGTCAAGGTGAGAATTATATTTCGAAGCTTCATTCTTCAGATATAACACACATGTAGTCCTTTAATCTACCAGGCAACATTTCGCAAGTTTAAAGTACGCAGTAAAACCATAGCTCAAACAGTTTTATCCCCACCGTTACCCCTACCCTACTTGGGGACCTCGGCTTGCCACCATTTCTCATTCTTTATTCTTGCGAGGCAACGAACGCACGAACTAATTCTATTAAAAAATAATTCAAAATATTTAATCATGCCTAAACGCAGTGCACAGGAAAAAATAGAGTATTATTCTGCTAATATACGGAAATTGCAACAAAGAACTATAAACGAGTTATGACAGTGCGGTGCTATCTGATTCATCAGGTTCCGAAGATAAATCAGGTAAGTGCCTCTAATAAATGCATTTAATACCGCACGGACCGTGAGCCCACGCCTTGTAATTCTAAACCTGGGGGGCGACCGAGAGTCGTCACGAAGGTATCTCATGCTTGGGGGTTGTCCGTGAGTCAACACGATAGCAATTTCTAACAATATTAATCGCTAAGAAATGCATTTCATACCGCGCGGGCCGTGAGCCCACGCCTGGTAATTCTAAACCTGGGGGGCGACCGAGAGTCGTCACGAAGGTATCTCATGCTTGGGGGTTGTCCGTGAGTCAACACGATAGCAATTTCTAACAATATTAATCGCTAAGAAATGCATTTCATACCGCGCGGGCCGTGAGCCCACGCCTGGTAATTCTAAACCTGGGGGGCGACCGAGAGTCGTCACGAAGGTATCTCATGCTTGGGGGTTGACCGTGAGTCAACACGATAGCAATTTCTAACAATATTAATCGCAAGCCCATGCCTTGTAACTAAACCTGGGGGGCGACCGAGAGTCGTGACGAAAGTATCTCATGCTTGAAGGTTGACCGTGAGTCAACACGATAGCAATTTCTAACAATATTAATCGCTAATAAATGCATTTAATACCGCGCGGACCGTGAGCCCACGTCTTGTAACTAAACCTGGGAGGCGACCGAGAGTCGTCACGAAGGTATCTCGTGCTTGGCGGTTGACCGTGAGTCAACACGATAGCAATTTCTACAACCATTAATCGAGATTAGTATATCCCGTGTTCGCGATGCGGGGCATTAGATACATATATGCATTAAAATCCCTGACGAGTGGTTTTACAATGCATTTCATATCTACCCTCAATTAGAAAAATCAAAATATTATATTTTAATTTATAAACCACGAACAAGTGTATGAGGCAGTGGAAACTTCACTCTCACGTTCAAATGAAGAAAATGCACCTCCCGTGGAGGCCTGTGATGACAAAACGACCCCTGTAATAGATGCCGAGTTACTAACCGCTCTAGGGGACGCCACTGATGATGTCCCAAAATATGGGGAGAAAATTCATCCCAATTTAGCGCAAAGGTGGCTACCTATATTACACAAAGGTATTGATAAAAAGAGTAAAGATAAACTCTTATAAGAGTACCTGTAAATTGCAAATTATTATGGGCGCCGTCCTTAAACGCCGTAATTTCGGCGGCAGTTACAGACATCCAAAGAGGCCGTGACAAGAAAATCGAATCATCTCAACAGCAATCGGGAGTCGGTATAGGTACTAACGATAAAAATCCTATCTAATTGAGGTCGGATTTTAGATAAAACTAGTCATTCCTGGACTAGACGAAGTATTCCTTAAGTCATACAATACGTTGAGAGAGATGATACTCTCTTTGGAAGCAAACTCTCAGAGAAAATTAAAGCTTCCAAATCTACTGAAAAGTAGGCCGACAGCGTCGACCATCATACGGCCGCGAGCAGCCTACAACAAGCCACTTGCGACGCCGCGGCAGTAACGCAGGTACATGCCGGTCGCCTTAAAGCTTTTTATAAGTGTTGGCTTAATGTAACGAATAATCGTACTTTATTTATTAGACTGTATACAGAATGGCTTTCCAATTCCTTTTTAGGACATGTTACGCAATCTGTCAAACCTGTAAATACTTTCACATGCCAAGAGCATGATGAAACGAGCTTAGCTGTACAGAACTTAATTAACCTAGGCATTCAGTGAAAGCATCACTGGATGCCAACAGACTAATGATCAGTTTCTATCAAAGATTTTCTGACTCCTAAATCGAATGGTGGCTATAGATTCATACTGAATCTGAAAGGGCTCAATAAATTTGTAACTAAGTCCCATTTTAAAATGGAAGACTAGAACTGCTTCTAAATTAATCCCTAAAAACGGGTTTATGGCTACCATTGACAAGATTCGAGCATAACAATGTTACTTACGAGTTTTGTTCCCTATTAGTCTATGGACTTTCCGTGGCGCCTAGAACCTTCACCAAAATTATGAAAGAAGTCGTAACTTACCTAAAAACAAGGCCTAACTTCTATTATATACCGGGGTGGCATTTTGTGTATTGGAAGGGACCTTAACGAATGTAAACATAATGGGAGGGGGACTCTCTGGTTTCTCGAGTGCCTACGATTTGTGGTAAACTATACCAAAAGCTCGATACAATCCCAAAATTACCAACAATGCTGTAAATTCTTAGGTTTTGTTTACAATTCAATTATCATGTCTATATCCCTTCTTATGCAGGGTATGCGCACTTTTTAAGAGTTCTTACCACTGCATGCCCGACAGCTAGATACAGCTGGTTGTACACGAAGTTGTTAGAAAGATATAAATTCCGAGCTATTCAGGAATACGATGTCTATGATCAAAAGTAAAACTTCCTCGCGAAATTTTACCTGACTTATTTTGGTGGACTAATAATATTATTTGTAACGTCTTGTCATTTTGGAATCACGAAATTGGATGCAGAAATATCTATAGATCCGTCCCGATCAGGATGAGGTACAGTTTGTGACGGAGTGTGTGCAAACGGAGCATGGGAAGAGCAAGAATTAGCATTCCATATTAATTACTTAGAGCTTGCTCGCTCTTAGGATTAAAATGTTTTGCGCGAAATAAATCAAACTGTGCTCTAGTGTTCCGCATCGACAACACTACCGCGATAAGCTATATTAATCGAATGGGAGACATCCAGTTTCCCCACTTAAATAGCTTACCTAGATCTATTTGGCAGTGGTGTGAAGAACGAGACATATGGTTATTCGATTCGTACATTAACACTAAGAATAATGTAGAAGCAGACAGAGAATCCAGAAGGCTAAATCCTGATATTTAATGAAATTTAAGTATTGCAGCCTTTGAAAGAATAAGTAAACACTTTGGTGTGCCCGAAATTGACCTCTTTGCTTCTCGTACCTCTGCCAAATGTGAAATATATATTTCGTGGAAGCCAGACTCGGACGCTCTTACCGTCGTCGCATTCACTATTAGCTGGTATTTATAATAAATATTTTTAAGCGTTTCCACCACTCGCACTCGTACTAAAGTGTTTACATAAGATTATAAATGACAACGCCACAGGAATAGTAGTATTTCCCTAATGGCCATCCCAACCGTGGTTTCCGCTTTTGTTGAGATTAGTAAAAGTATCTAATCTCATGTTAGCGTCAATTTCAAACAACACTTTACAACAGTACAACGTGTGTTAAATACAAGTTGTGCTGGAAATTTAGCATAGATAATATAGATATTCAATTTCTATAAGGGCTTCATTTCTGCTGTTATTTTATTTCTAACGCACGAATTTAATAAAGGATCGTCGTATGGCTCATTAAATAATCATAGGTCAGCACCCTCGCTCCTACGGGGGAGTAGTATCAGCTCAGATGACCAAAGTAAAGGATTACCGAAAGGTGTTTACAAATTAAAGCCCGTAACTCCTAAATATAGCCATACCTGGGATCCTCAAGTGGTATTAAATCATATAACAACATGGTACCCTAATAGAGAAATTTCATTGGAAAAACTAACAAAGAATCTGGCGATTTTGTTAGCAATATGTCCTGCCCACAGGGTACAAACACTGTCACTTATTAAGTGGAATAATATTAAGTCATGCCCAAATTGTATTAAAGTAATTTTTGATGATATAGTTAAGACTTCAGGTGTAGGTCGTCTACAACCGATTTTGTGCCTTCCATATTTTGAAGATACCTAATAGAAATATTTGCCCGGTGACTGTTATAATGATGTTTTAGGACTGAAAAAGCTCACAACATATTTTGTTGACTTTCAAAAGTCCCCATAAAAATGCATCTGCTCAATCCATTAGCCGGGGTGCATTACGCGAGTGCTTGGCGAAAGCGGTAAAGACATGGCGGCGTTCAGCGCTCACAGCACGCGCCACGCCGCCACGTCAGCTGCACACCGGTCAGGCATTTCTTTAGATGCTATCCGGAAGGCAGCAGGCTGGTCGAGAACATCGAAAACTTTGGCTCGTTTCTACCATCGTCAATTAATCGACGAAGGTCATTGTGCCAGATCAATCTGCCTTTTGTATAGGTAGAATTATGTGAAGTTACAATTGTACTCTTTGATTAATAATTGGTAGTATCTAAGATTGTTGTCAAAACATAATTATTGCATTTCATGATTATGATGTTTTACAATTACAAAGGGCAGCAAAACTTTCAACTCTAAACATCTACATGTGTGTTATATCTGAAGAATGAAGCTTCGAAATATAATAGAAGATCAAACGAGCTTCGCAAGCGAAGTTCGATCGATATTATATGAGTAAGCTTCATTCGAAGATATAACTTCCCGCCCGCCCCTATACCCCTAGGAAAGTTTTGTCTCTAAAAAGAATGAGAAATGGTGGCAAGCCGAGGTCCCCAAGTAGGGTAGGGGTAAAGGTGGGGATAAAACTGTTTGAGCTATGGTTTTTACTGCGTACTTTAAACTTGCGAAATGTTGCCTGGTAGATTAAGGGACTACATGTGTGTTATATCTTCGAATGAAGCTTACTCATATAATATCGATCGAACTTCGCTTGCGAAGCTCGTTTGATCTTCTATTGTTGCCTAATATAGTTAAAGAACTTCCACTATCTAGCAAACCGGAAAAAGGGATTCCGTCGATAGTAAAGTTAAGAAAAGGTCTATTATGATCCTTTTCTTCTTCATAAAGGACTGACGAAATCTTGTAAAGATTAAGGAAATTACGAAGATAAGTAAGCCAATTTTGCCAGTCAATTATGTCAAAAGGGCTAGAGTTATTGGTGCTATCGGAGTCGTGCAAAGTTAGTTTTTTTGGAGAGGAATAGTGTTTGGTATTACAGTCAGGACAGTCTGGGGTTTTAAAGCCTCGCAGACCGCATTTAAAGCAAATGGGGAAGTGAGGTTGCTGACAAGTTCGAAGAGAGTGGCCGTTTGCGCGACATCGAACACAGAAGAGATTAGAGGTAAATTTATCAGAGATGCTATTTACTTGTTTAGTAAAATAATTTTTAAAAGGGGGTCTTGAGTCTGAATTGAACGGGGTTTTAGGCTGGCTAGGGAGGGAAGGTTTAGATGAGGATGTCGAAGGGTTGTAATTGAATTCAGATGCTAATTGATCAATAGCAGGTTTAGGTTCTTTAAAGTTACGGTCTCTATCCAAAATATGTTCGTAATTTTGGCAGGCTGATATCAGAGAATCAATGGAATCAATTTTATTCAATGCCACGAATACTGAATAGCAGGGGCGTATGTTTCCGAGGAGAATTGAGAGTTGCTCAGATTCACTTATTTTTTTGTTGAGACGAGAGAACATACCATGCATAATGGAGATATAAATGATGATAGTCTCGTAATCACCTTGAGTTCTAGCGTTGATAGCAGTCAAGAGTTTGAAGTCATAATCCGTATTTCCGAAATCTCTAATAAGTAGGTTTGAGATTTCACACCACGAGAGGTCTGGTTGACGATTTTTCTGAAATCGAATCCAATTTAGGGCTTTATCAGTGAAAATTTCAAAGACTAAGTCAGCAAGGCGTTCCTTTTTCAGATTGCGGGAAACACCAAACTCTTCAATTTTTTGGAGAAAAGATTTTGGGCAGGAGTTGCTGTTATAGGATAGTTTTCTAAGTTCTGGGATTATATTAGGAGAGGACGTCGTTGGAGCAATATTTTGACAGGGAATACTCTGTTCTGAGTTTTGGTTTGTAACTAAGTGAGAAGATAAAGGGGCTTCAGGTGTTGTTTCAAGAGGAGGGCAGTGAGGAGATGCTAAGGGTGTAGTTTCCGCAGATTCAAAAAGTAGAGCTTCATATTTGTTTTCTAAAACCTTGAATCTTTCCGAAAGTCGGTTAAGTTTGTCTGTGAGAGGCGAGTTATGGTCTAAGTCGATGCGTCTAAGTCGAAAAAATAAGTGATTTTGAAATGATTCTAATCTTTTACACGCGTATGGAGAAGCTTTAGATTGTAACTGGTTGATCTTTGATTCAAAGTAATTCAGACAAGTTTCAACCTGTTCGAGAGGAGGAATGACTGACTGCAAGACCTCTGTCGGTGGTTGCGATTGACCCAGTGTTTCTGCCTGTTTTTTTAAAGCTACCAAATTTTCTCTTGGTTCCTCTAACCTAATTATAACCTCGTATTCGAGTTCAGGCTTATTTAAGTTAACATATTTGATAGGACGTGCCATAGTAACTGAGTTAAAAAAAATATTTTAGGTAGAAGTTAGTTAATAAGAGGCCGAAATAAAGAGGTTTTAGAGACGTATGTTGTCTGTAGTTTTTAAAATTTAGAAAAAAAATAAGCTTGTCAAAAAATAAGGCCCCACGTTGGGCGCCAAAACTGTCACGTTACGTGGACTTACAAACCTTTTTGGAAGCCCACGTAACAAGTATGATAGCTAAATACAAATTACAAAAGAAAAGTTAGGGTCGAGGTTCTTTATTAAGAGCGTTTCTTGACAAGCAAACAGTAGTACCTAGTTACCAGGACACGTGGTGGTTAAATTAGAAAAGAGTTAAACGGAACCAGTGGGATCCCCAGGAAGTCCCGCCGTAGGATGTGAGGGATCAGCAGGTAGAAATGGCAGGCCGGAGGCGTGCGTAGCAGCGCGTGCGAGGAGTAAGCGTACGGGCGTACCGTCAGGGTATAAGTCTCCGCCAGGCGTTCGGTAGGGGCGCGTGTAGCGCGGCAGTCGACAACCAGGCGCGTAGTAGGGCGCGAGCAGTAGGTAGGCGCGTAGTAAGGCGCGTGCAGCAGATAGGAACGTCCCGTAGGGCGTGAGCAGTGGCCGGCGCGTAGTAGGACGCGCGCAGCAGGGCGCCTTCCAAGCCAAACGCTCGGGAGGAGCTCAGCAGGGCCGTTCCGAAGGGTGGTGTACAGATGTAGCGCTTCGGGAGGCAGGTGCTCAGTAGGGGAGCCCCGCAAAGGCAGTCGTCCAGCAGGGACGCACTTCGTAGTTGAACTAACGGCCGACGAGTAGGTTTAGGGACCCTCTTGAGTTGCGGGGCCGGCTGTGACCCCGCAACGGATCTGTTCTGTACTTCTTGTTTGGAAGTCGAAGGTAAACTGATTTAATACAGCGGCTGTATCGGCCTTTATACCCAAGGGATCCCATGTTCTAGAATTACATATTATAATTTCATATTTCAAAAATTACAAGCTACCAGGGTTTCATAAGTACCTAAAAGTATACAGACTTAGCCGAAAAGTATAAAACCTAACCTTTATGGTAGTGAAAATGACTATTTAGAAGAACACAACGTTGTTGACAGATTGTCAACAGAAAATAACAAACGTATTTATTATTTTTAAGAATTTCAGGAATAGGGAAAATATAGGATGAAATACGGTTCAAGTGAACAGAAACCGATAATAAAAGTAATCCTAAGGTGCACGATATCAAAAGCAGTGTACAGAAGTATACCCTTTCTTAGAAGTTGGGGTTACAAGAACCAAGAGAGTGAATCAATGATGTAAAGAAAGCCTAAAAAGACGTAAGATGGCAATTGCAAGGTCTTGCATTAACTGATGTGACCTACAGGTGCAACGCAGATAAAGGTAAACGCTACAACTGCTTAAAAAAACAAATATTAATATTGACGTCTAGTTTCGTTAGGCGGGCGATGTGAGGCACATTAGCACGTTCCGCAGTTCCGAGTTTCCAGTTCCGTAGTTCCGCAGACCGACCACAGCGGACGTAACGCACACACCGACTTCAACAAACGTAACTTACTGGTACGAACGGTATGAAACAAAATAGAGGTTTCGTTTACAGTAGCGTTTTCTAAAATGGTAATTAGTGATTCATTGAAACTTTCAGGTCATTTTAAATCATCAATGCCTAACCGGCCATGCTCATGTCTCCAATACAACACACAACAATACAATAGATGCAAACCTGGTAACGCCAAAATGAGCAGGAGTATATCTTCAAAGTATTTTTTGTCTTGCCAAATTGCCAATGAACTTGGATACGTGCATGTTTTGAAGCGAATGTCGGTTTATAACGTAAACCCGCGACCTTGAGTGCATGCGGCGCCCACGCGCGCGCGAGCCGCTTTTAGCCGCTTCCGTGAAACGCGTGCGCCTAGGCATTTGACAAATACTAATGGCGGCGAGGCGCGGGGCGGGCGGCCACAGAGTTTGTACCAGTAGGCGCTCTCCGCACTAGGGCGCGGTCAGAGTACCAGCAATATACTTAAGTCAAAACAAAAGTGATTAGGTACTTTTAGTGTTTGTCATTCGCATATTAGGTACGGTAATAGGAAAAAAAAATCAGTTCAGCTTTTATTTTTTGATAAATACTTCCTTAATTTACGTTGGTTACGCGACCACCTTCGGTTAGCGACCACCTGAAGGAGAAGGTTTTTTCTATTGAATATAACATAAATTCTACAGACCCTATTCAGACAGTTAGTTGTACATGCATTTTTTTGTTGTTTTAGGATAGAAATCTATAAAAAAACGAGAAATGTCCTTTCAGTTCACCAGCTCAGCTAAGTGGTCGCCAACCGGCACATGAAATTAGGTGGTCGCTAACCGGCCAAATGACACTACTTATAAATCGCATAAGAATAAATATTTAACAAATTATATTAGGCATTCGACCCTAATTGGTAAGTTTGGACCACTTGGAATAGAATATAATAGAATAGAATAGAATTGTTTCACACATTGATTGAGTTTTTGTTTTCACAGTATTTGTTGTGGGATCATGGGGTTCATGGGACACTCGACATATACACAACGTAATTTGTGCTTCTACTACGTCTATATACTGTCTAAGTACTGCATTATCTAGTCGAATATTTTTGCAAACGAAAAGATTGCGATTAATTTGTTCCGTTTACAAAAACCGTAATGTTATGTAAACCCTGACAAATTTTATATTAACCCTGCGTAGAACCTTGTCATAATGACATATTATGAATTCGATCATATAGTGACGTAAACACGTCGGCTTGTTAGGTACGGCAAGGTTCTACGTAGGGCTAATATAAAATTGGCCACGCTTTAAGCGACTTTACTTTCATCTGCACGGCTATCACAGGACGGCCGTCTTTTTTTAATTAGAACGCTTAGAAAGAGACGGATTATGTCGCCGCGTCACAGGTGGCGGGCTGTCTTGTGATGGGTGTATAGTTGGTTCTACTACTCATTGTGCTGTGGTCGCCAGTTGATTAACGCTCCCCACATGAGCTTTGATCTGGAGCGGCGCTCATTACGCGGATATGTACTTCACTTTTGATTGCGCTGGAGTTGAGCGGCTGTAGCCAAAGCGTTTTAATGAGTACTCGTGACATGGCTCTCATTAGATACAATTTGTGATTTTTCATAGACAGAGGCATATAAATTATTTACCAACATTTTTACGTGTGTATCGCTGTGGATAAGACGTTCGTCACGTTCTAAAGAGTAGGTATGCGAGTGCGAGAGTGACTGATCTTATCCATTTTTAACACATTTTTTTTGTAGTTTTTGTGTTATAGTTATGACTTTTTTGTGTACCAAATTTTTAATTTTTGGTTATTGACTTTTTTTAAAGCAAAAGTAGGTATATTCTTCATTGTTTAATTTAGTAATTAATGGCCAACCATGGTACGCCCGCTGGTGATGATGAAGGTCGCCAGCTCTCTAGAACGGGGCGTGTTGCGGACGACCTGCATTTGTCTCTCACTGATGACACAACGTATCCTCAAATCAATTAAGTAGGAAGAACACCACGTACCTAACTCTTCCATACAAAAAGGGAAATGTTTTCCACTTTTTATAATATTTTCCAATCTCAATGTTTTTTTAGTAGGATAGTCTTTCATTGTGTCAACAGACTAGCCCACTCTATACTATATATATTCAATATTCTCTTTGGTTCTGCCTCGCTAATGAGTACTCGGCTTAATTGTCAATGTCACGAATTGCCAAACAACGTTTAATATCGTCCCCGGCGGCGCCTTGCCATAAATATGAGCCGCGCATAGTTTCAGCGGCTCCGTGCCAAAACAAGCAGCTGTACCGCGTGCTCGCGTAGCTGGGAGTAAAGGCCTCCACCCGCCGACACGTGTCGTGTGCGGCGCGTGTGCTGCGCGGGCCCGCGCAACTTGTAAAGCATTGAAACTGCACTTCAACAGTTCAAACACACATTGAACGTGGTCCGAACGCGAGTCCGCGGGCGTTAAAGTTACAACTCGGGTGTCGTGCGTCGCGTATGAAGCGCGGACCCCCGCGAGCCGGGCTTGCGGTGTGAATATACCGCTTCAACCACGCCCGACACGCGCCGCGCACGACACGCGTTCGGTGGGTGGATGTATTCTATAAGTGTATAACCACAAACCCATCTCATGCGATTGTAGCGCGGCCCTGCCCCGCTATTCTGTAACTTGTTTGAAACTCACCTCAACGCCCACCCACAAATACATCTTGAATGGAGAAAAAAGCAATGCAATAGGTTAAATAATCACAAAGATGTAAGTATCCAAAGTTTGGTTACCTATCTGAATCACGAATTTTTTTTGTCCCATTTTCATTTCGGCATTTACTATTCGACCAACTTCGTTTGCCTTTTTTTTCGTTTGTGCGACACTTTAGTTCGCGACGTTTACGGCTGGTCATTTTATGGTTTAGCTTTTGTAATTGTTTGACAATGATTCCCAATTATTGGTATACCCGCAATATCGTTATACCGACGTAACGATTCGGTTGATAATCTGTTCGTATTTTATCAAATCGGCTTTATTATATTTTTTTTATTTATTCGGCTTTATTTATTGTTTATACGGAGCACACATATGTTACTAATTCATATGTTTGTTTATGAAAATGGTTGTTACCTTATACATTTTCAATACTAAAAACATTAGCAAAAAGTTTAAAATTAAACTAAGGTTACCCTCCTAAAGCTGTATTTATGGTAAATAATGTATATGTCGGCGGGCGATTGTAAAATTCGCCAGATCACGAAATTCCGAGGCATATCGCATACGTAAATGAAAAAAAAGGAGTGCGGACTGATAATCTCCAGCGAGTCGTCGCCACCCCGCTGCGCGGGGTGTCTATTTCTGGTCTGAGGGGCACAAGTGAACCCTAACCTAATCGATCTAAGACAGAGTTCGCTTATGACAAGCCATTATTGTCCGCCCTGATTATTGGCTCCCAACAAACACGGCCGCCATCGCATACGCAGCGCCACCAGTGGCCAAGAAAGAAACTACTATTGGATGTGCCTGGTATAGAGCTAGGAATATCGACGAATGCGTTGTTCTCATCGATCTGCCGTATTGTTTATCAGGCACATCGTGATAACCTGGCTGTCTGGCCTGGCCAACTTTTAGGCATATCATGAAATGGCGGCGTTTCAAGTTATTTCTTCCTACCTGACCCATACTTATACAGTACATATGTAAGCATTAGGTAGTAAAAAAGTGTTCGGTTCTGGCGCTTCGGTGGCCGCTGCCACGGCACGCTCGCTACGCTCGCTTGGCTCACGCGCTGTAGGGTCGCAGTTCACCTGACACTCCTCCTCACTTCGCTCGTCGTCGTACCTACACCGACCTGCCTTAGAGTCTCAGTAAAACTACTTTTGAATTTCCCTCAAAATGAACATTTGGCTAAACGTATGAAATGCGGAAAGTAATGATGGATAAGTAAAAAATTAGCTGTGAAACAAAAGTTGTATAAGCCAAAGCCCAAATGGTTGTAGCGGTAAAAGTTTTTCGGACAACTGAAACATTTGGATAACATCAAATGGTAAATGAAAAAAGTAATGATTTGTATATTCGGAGAACTCATAATAATACGAAAGGTTTTCGGACAAACG
Organism: Epinotia demarniana; assembly: GCA_945867215.1. NCBI lineage: Eukaryota > Metazoa > Arthropoda > Insecta > Lepidoptera > Tortricidae > Epinotia > Epinotia demarniana. The sequence continues at coordinate 388,575 of OX244273.1, read as the reverse complement.
ATATTCGGTCAATAAATTTTAGTGATTGCGATAGGTTACCCCAAAGTTTTAACAGAGGTTTTAATATTCTGTCCCTTTCCCGCAAAATGCACCTTCATATATGAAACGACTGTCATACCGGTGCCGGTGCGCTGGTTGCAGGTGTGAGCTCATGTAATAAATGTAACAATCGAATACTGAAGCACTAAATTAAACTAGTAAACGTTTTAAAAAAAGTGACCCTACCTTTTTATTTTATAATTAACGATCCTGCACACAAAATTTCACGAGAATCGGTTCAGGAATGCGACATGTGGAGGAGAACAGTTTCTCGTGGATGCGGATGTCAGATCTCACACAGATCTAATAAAAATTAGCCATTCAGTGAGGCGCTTTTGAATACAGCAAAATAGCAATTTCGGCCCTCAGATGACGTAGTTATGTGTTACACACATAAAAAAAAACTGTAAGTTAATTTTCTCATAGAGACGAATCCTCATACAGCAAAAACTTGCAAATTCAAGACTCACATTATGCTTAAGTTAAGAGTACGTGTACTCTTATTAACTTCGGTATTCCAGGATAAGTCTGTTTTAAATATTATCCTATCTTTACCGACCCTTATCTCATAGCAAAAAGGATAAGGATGGTCATTTGTTTGCGGGGAAACTCGGCATGTATTTATTATAAGTAATTTGAAAGCACATTAAACACAGCCATGTGCCCGCCATGCCCCGGCGAGATTCAGCAGTCCGTGTCAATATGGTTTACACATCTCTAAACTGCAGCGAATCTATTCATAGTGAAGTGGCAAGTTTACGGGAAGGCAATAAAACGGAGAGCACGCCGAGTCGCTCGTAAACTTCGTAACGCGTATGCGCGCCATCTACGCCTGCGCCTGCGTCTCTATTCGACGCGCGCGGAGACGGCGTGCTGTTGAATTTCGCCTCGCTGCGATACTTAACATGGGCGATTTATAATTATGGGTACGATAACGAAGTGCCCGCAAGCAATTCTTGGATATCTTATTCTAAAAAAAAACACTTACAACACATTTTATACCCTTAACATTCTGGCTCCCCTCCGTTAGCCCTAATAATTTCATACCTAATTTCATTAGCCCTAATTTCATTAACCCTTAAATCACAAACCCGAATTTTCATAGGTCCAAATTATTAATTAGCCCTATTGTTAGAAAATATCCCGAATTTTCATAATGTCTAATTTGTCATGACCGAATTCTCACTAAGACTAATTTTATTTAACCGATTTTTTTCTAGGCCTAATATAGCAATGCCTAATAATAACAACACCTTAAAATCTAAAATCGCTAACCCGAATCTTCATTTTGCCTAATTATTTTAGCCCTAATGTCATTATTCCGAGTTGTCAGTAGTACTAATTTTTATTTCAACGATTTTTGCCTTTTTCCGTATTATGTCGGTTCTGGCGCTATGCCGGCCGCTGCCGCGGCACACTTGCTTCGTTCGCTCGGCTAGCACGCTGTAGGGTCGCAGTTCTACCTAACACTCCTCCTCGCTTCGCTCGTCGTCGTACCTACACTGACCTGCCTTAGAGTAGAATAAATACAAATACAAATTATTTATTCTGCAAATAGGCCACAAGGGCACTTTTACATGTCAAACGGTAATTTACAATAAAAATAATAATCTTACAATAAAATAATAATAATCTTACACAATAATAATTTAAAAATTGTACATTAAGGACTGATATAACAACACACTAAATGTCACAAAGTTAATGAAAACAAAACAAAATATGACCATTACATTCGATTAGGATAAGGTCTGTGCATTAACAGAAAGTTAATGATATTAATTCAGTATTCCAGAGATGTATAAGGTCTCTGAGCGTCCAAGTACAATTAATAATTATTCAATGTTCGTAGAGATGTATACGGTCTCTAAGCGTCAAAACAAAACAATAAAAAAGGAATATTAATGTAATATTGTCAGTGATTTACATGGTCAATAACAATAAAACGGGTCAAGATCGGAATGATGTCTCTCGTCAATACAATAATAATAAAATAACACTAGTATTTAAGAAGTTAGGTACTATGCCCTTGCAAGCATGAACAGTCCGGACTCCACAAACAGCACCCGATCACGAGTATGACGCATATCTCAGCCATCGCCTCCCTCAACCATATGTTAGGGAAGGTGGCGACCCGATCAACGACGCCACCGTAAGCAAAGCCCTTTAATCTTTTAATCTAAATTCTGTAATCCGCTGATGGGGGTCTGTATACGCATACAATTATGAATTGATCCAACTCAACACAAGATAGTTCTATTTGGCGCTCGATGGATTTGTCAACAATATCTTTACGTTCTTTACTTTTCAAATTGTGTTTTACCATTATCAAAGAACCTCCACGCCTACTTGACTTTCTAGAAAATTAACTTACTATGCTATGATTGCTAAAATTAAACATTAATTCATGACCCTTAAGCCAGTGCTCGGTTATACAAAGAATATGGATATCTGAGCATTGTATAAACAAGTCAATTTCAAGTTCCTTACTAAGGAATCCCTGTATATTTTGGTGTACCATATTAATAACATTACTGTCTTTATGAATACTAGTGTTACAGCTATCAAGGGGTTGGGAGCCGGTGGAAGCACAAGCACGCGTTGTCGGAGTGGTCAGTTTAAATTACCCGCCGGCTCCGGCTCCCTTCCAGATCCCACGCTACTATAACGTAACACGGGGTCCGCCTTACAACTATCAGTCATCGTGCTAGTCACGACGGAGTCTACAATATTGTATGCTAACAGCTTAGCACAATCGCGCAAGTACCTCCTCGGTAGATAGGTACGTTTACGAGTCAGGACGAAATGTTTTATAAATTTATTCGTGTCAAAATACGAAATCGTACGGCTGTACATGGATAGTCTAAAGAATATGGAATTGAAATAATCTACTTTTTTACATTGCTTTTCCGACATGGTCCCTGAAAAGGGCAGTGCGCAAAAAATAATTTTGCTTACTCCTCGTTGGTCAATTTCAATTGGAGTCTCGATAGGTAGGTAATCCGATGTCTATCCGTCACTCTCTTATTAGAAAACTTAGAAAGAGAAGCATAGTGCGCGCAAAATCGAGAGAGCCCGCGCGCCGCGCCGTCGTGTGGTAGCCCTACAACAAGTCGACGGCACCCGGCTGCGCGGGGTGACTATTTCTGGTCTGAGGGACACAAGTGAACCCTAACCTAACTTAACCCTACCAGCCATTTTTGTCCGCCCTGATAAAGCACGACCCAATAATCCGCGTCTACAAAAACGGGACACGGAATATCGGGCCGTACATTATTTGACCGTGCATTATTGGCTCCCATTTTGACGACATTAGGTGTGATATTCAAAGAAAACCCAAAAAGTTCACTGTTTCGAAGAAATGTGGATTACTTAGGTCTAGAGTAAATTAGGTGTAGTGAACATTAAACGTAGTAATCATTAGGCACATTGATCATTAGGCTTAGTAGTCATAAGGAAAAATCATTATTCGTTTCAACTAGCACACTTGTGATGTTTAGTATTAGGAAAGATTAGGGGGTATGAAATGAGGCCCAGCAAATAATTATGCCATATTAGATTAGTTATCCGAATATTAGGGCTAATGAAAATTATATCGAACGTTGGTAGGTGTAATGAAATAGTAGGTTAAGTGGGGGTGACCCATTTTATTTAAATTGTTCTTATCGCCTTCTTATTATTTTGTTTAATTTTGTATTGTATTGTATTTAGATTGAATTATATTTATAATTCTGTTTTTAAAGTTCCGTACGGAACTTATACGATCACTTTGTTGTACGTCTGTCTGTCTGTCAAGACCCTTTATCTCGGGAACGCCAGAAGGTATCGAGTTGAAATTAAAACCATATGCTCCGGTCTGACGTCCCTGGAAGCTGTGAAAAATCAAACTTCTAAGATCACGTAAAAATAAGCTACGGCCGTTTATACCGCAAAATTTAAATTATTCGATCTTCTCAAGGAAATCAAAATGTATAACTAAGTATGAGGCATTATATAAGTCTTACACTACAAGTACAGGGAAAAATCTGAAACTATACATTTTTAATTAAGTACGGAACCCTCGGTGGGCGAATTCGTATCATTTTTTCGTATACACTCTCATGATCTTTTTGTGAATCCATGATATTTTGATGTTATAAAATGACATGTCAATTTACAAAACGAAATAATTGAATTTATCTATCTACTAGCGGCCGCCCGCGACTTCGTCCGCGTAGATTTTTGATGATGACAAAGATATAAAACAGGTAAGTGAATTTCAAACAGTGGCAGACACTGATATGCGATTGTTAAAGAATTTTTTCACCTCACCGGCTCGAAGGCTTGCTTTATCGCTCAAAATCTGCGCCCAAAAGTCCATTTTATCCGCTAGCGTGGAAAGAGTTTTTGAATTTGGAACGTGACGGTCAATCTCGAGATCCAACTTTTTTCTATACATAATGAGAGGTGCGTTCAGAAACTGATGGTGTTATGCCAATAATTAATTGTTATTATTTTGATAAAATAAAATTAATAATACTTCTTCTTTCTTAATTAAGTAGGTACCTAAGAAATATTCATATTTAGACTGATTTATAAAATACGAATAAATAATTTTAAAATGTAGTTTTATGTTTCAAAAAATTTCGCTTCTTCCAAATTTGGAACACACCGTTTGAATAGTTACTTTAAGAAAAAACTCAACCTACATTTAATTTTGTTTTGTTCTAAAGCCACAGACAGTAAAACCATGGTGGTTATTTATAGATTTTAGTGCAGAAGATATACAGCTATTAGCTAATAGCTAAAAGCATAAGCGAATTTGAGCCTTAGTTTACCCGTGAGTACTAAACAATACTTTGACTTTTTTAGTGTAGGTAAGCGTGGGGTTTATTTAAAGATGCAAAAATATATATGTTACATTTAATAATTATAAAATGCTAGATCTTGATGAGATGTAAACAAACCTTTATTGAAAATGAGTATAAGGTCCAAATTACTTCCATTACCTACATTTACCTACAATTTTCCTCGCGGTGGTGAGGTGAAAAGTTGTGTGTTGCGCTCGGCAGCAAAATTGTTTGGCGTCTCGTGCCTTGAAAGCCTTGAAATTGTACTAATTTTACAAATCTTCGCTAGCTCGGCTTTCAATACAAGCACTTGCGCCAAACAACAACTTTGCAGCCTTGCATAACAAATAACTATTAGAGATTTTCCAATCACATTACGGAAATTGTTTGCAGAATGCTTAGTACTTATTCCGTCAGTTACCTGATGCTTTGATCAAATTTTAATCTTTGGCAAAAATGACTCTCTGCAAGATATAGAGCGACGCATGGATTTGGAGCTAGAAAATGGGGACCTTAGTTATTATTAGTGAGATTTAAAAAAAAACTTAAATATCGTAAGGCTGTTAAAACAATCTTAAACTCAGCACTGGAAATCGAGAAATGGAGACAGGGTAATGAAGAGTACAATACGTAGTACTGGGAAATAAATGGCAACGTAGGTACAGCAATCAAGGAACAGAACCCACAAGTACCTACTGGTTGATAACGAGCCTATCACCCAAGCTGACAGTGCAAAAAACCTGGATCTCATTATATTATATAGGCCGCATCGCACGTACAGCACGTTTATTTATTTTATCTACTCAAAATGGTCTCGCCGGAAGGCCAGCGCTGGCTCGTGAGCCAGCATTATGCTGAGGCGGGACCATTTCGTAACAAACAAATATTTTTTAGTAGTTAAATAGTATTGTACTTGTTGTGTTGTGTATTTGTTCGTTACGATTAAATAATTTTCATTTCATTTTCATTTCATTATGGACGGCGAGCTTCGTTATGTTGAACATATTAATTTGAAAATTTGAAATGCTTTCTACAGACTCAAGGTTTTATATAATATCCGTATATACCTATCAGATAAGGTGAGAGAAATACTAGTGGAATCAGTGGTACTCTCTCAATTCAACTATGCGGACGTGGTGTACGGGCCAAGGCTCTTAGCGGTAACAAAAAAAGCTGTACAACGGGTACAAAACGCATGCGTTCGTTTCTGTTATGAGGTTCCCAGGCGAGCACACATAACCCCATTTTTGAATGAAAAAAAAGTGCTAAACATGGAGAACCGAAGGCAACAACATCTAGCTTATACAGTTAGGAAGGTTTTAGAGTTCCAGACGCCCTACTATCTGTATGAAAAGCTGAAATGGGTCAAGGATTCACGCCACAGGCCATTGAGAAGCTGCACCAAATTAGTCGTGCCCCAGCATAAAACTGCGTTCTTTAGGGGGGGTTTTAAATTTGCTGCGGCTAAGGTGTGGAATGACCTGCCACCACCACTCCGTGAGCCTATACCGCTCTCTAAATACAAACGGTTACTACAGGCACATTTATTAGCAAACCAGAGGGAAGGATACCCTCCCCCTAAACAACGTTGATTCATGTAAACTCCACATACACACACACACGCACGCACGCACGCACGCACGCACGCACGCACGCATGCACCCACGCACGCACGCCCGAAAGCATTCACCGCCAAGCATTCCTAATGGTTAATTTTTTTATTTTTTATTTTTACAATTATATTTTTTACGTCATGTTACTATTCATGTTTTAAGTTTTCAATTTAACAAGTTTTTCTTCCCTTTTTCCTTTTGCTTAGGTGTACAACTAAATAATGTCACTGTGATTATGATTAACTAAGCCATTAAAATGTTCCTTTTTTAATGTAATGGGTTATTAATATTATCAACGTATTTTATGCTAATGGTTAAAATGTACTTAATTACGAGCACAGAAGTTATGGTAATTGATAGTATATAATTTAGTTACGCTGCCCTCCGATCGTCTTAGTCTGGGACCGGTCTGAAAACCAGCGCCGGGCACCCCAGCCCGGCATTCGCTGAGACTTGGAACCTTTTGCCCAATATTCTATTTGTTTGTTTCACTGTACTTACTTACTTTTAAATTATAATTTTTTCTCTTTCTTATTTGTAATACTATTTTAGTTATTTTTGTATGTAATGAATATGTGGCAATAAACAATTCTTATTCTTATTCTTATCTCTTTCAAAAATCCAGTGTTCCCCGTACAAAACCTTCAAACTTTTTTAATCCCCCATTGGGATAGAATTTTCTTAAACGCTGAAATTGCTTTTTTTGTATTTTAATAAGTTAACTTTCTACAATGTTTCAAGTCTCTAGTTAAAAAAATAATGATTCCCCCATACAAACTTTGCACCCCCATTTAACCCCTTTAAGAATGGAATTTCCAAAAATCCCGTCTTATCTCTTGCCTACGTCATAAAAGGAAGTCCCAAGTTTCTAGTCCCAGTAGTTTCGGCTGTGCGTTGACGAGTGAGTCAGTCAGGACATAGGCATTTATATTATGTAGGTATAGATAATCTTTGGCAAAAATGGCTCTGCAAGATATAGAGCGACGCATGGATTTGGAGTTAGAAAATGGGGATCTTAATTATTATGAGTGAGATTTAAAATAAAATTAAATGTATCTCTTTCAATAATAAATAAATATAAATATAAATATAAATGACCGCAGACCGCAGAACGCGTCCAGTGTGGCAAATCCCTTAAGGAATAATTAAATTCATTTGCTACACTAACGCCACCTGCTGGTGAATAGCAATACGTATAATCAACCCTTATTTTGGTTGCTCATAAAATAAAGTTCCCTTCATACAAACTTTGCACCCCTATTTAACCACCTTAGGGGTGGAATTTTCTAAAACGCTGAAATTACTTTTTTCGTATCTTAATATGAAATCTTTCTATTAAGTTTCAAGTCTCTAGTTCAAAGAATAATGTTTCCCCTATACAAACATTGCACCCCTTTTTAACCCCCTTAGGGGTGGAATTTCCGAAAATCCCGTCTTATCCCTAGCCCACGTTATTAAAGTAACATACTGTGCAAAAATCAACTCTCTAACATTAGTAGTTTCGGTTGTGCGTTGATGAGTCAGTCAGTCAGGACTTCTTCTTTTATGTATACGAGTATATAGATTATCAATTAGGAGGAGATCTGATGTGTGCGCTAGCAATGCTGTTTGTGGATGTTTGCCGCACACTGCTCCGCTGCCGGCCAGCTCTAGTGGGTGCTCACTCATAGACTGGACACATTATATCATTCACTGACGGAAGCGCTCATAGCCTAGCGGCGCCTGCGATTCGGAAACGATAACGCAGGTTAAGCAAAGATGGCAGCGGTCAGTCTTTGGATGGGTGACCGCCTGATGTTTGAGTGGTCAATATAAATGAGCGCTTCCATGCTTTGAAAGGCACGCTAAGCAGTTGATCCCGGCTGCTGTCTATAACAATAGTCGTTAAGCCGAGTTAGAGGCTTCCGGGCGGCTTAAGAACTTTTAACAGTCGAGTTGCCCACTCACTTGACAAAGGGGGGACTACTGTTACTCGTCCGCTGGAGCTACCTACCACAACCCTGCACGTGTCCCCTGCGTGGTACTAAAGATTGACAAACTTTAAAGGCCAAAATAATGTATGCCATACGATTAAATAAATATCATTCAGTACTGAGTATACTAAGCTCGTTGCGCTACGCCGTAGTCTGTAGCAGCTTCATCTCCATAGGTATGCAGCGAACCTCACCCGTAGCTCTCTTGCACTACGCCATATTCCGTAGCAGCTTCTTCTCCATATGATAGGTATGTAGCGAACCTCATCCGTAGCTCGCTTGCGTTACGCCGTAGTCTGTAGCAGCTTCATCTCCATAGGTGCGTAGTAGTGAACCTCACCCGTAGCTCGCTTGCGCTACGCCGTAGTCTGTAGCAGCTTCATCTCCATAGGTATGTAGCGAACCTCACCCGTAGCTCGCTTGCGCTACGCCGTAGTCTGTAGCAGCTTCATCTCCATGGGTATGTAGCGGAACTCGCCCCTAGCGCTCTTGCGCTACGCCGTAGTCTGTAGCAACTTCACACTTTCGCTACCAAGAATCGTTACGCTCGTAGCCGATCCTGTGGTTTTCCTCGTATGTAGCGGAAAGCGACTACGGCATACGCGCCCGCTAGGCGGGTTCTTGGTTGCGAAAGTGTTCATCTCCATTGGTATGTAGCGGAACTCGCCCATAGCGCTCTAACGCATGAAAATATTAAATATGTGCACCGTAAATACATACTTTCGCCAAACGCCCGCTCTTTTAGGCGATGAGTTCCTTCGTTTTATAACAAAAGTACGTAAAAAATTACACTGTACTACCAGCCCGACGTAGCCCATTCATAACATGATATATTTTTCAACATATTATAGGTACTACGAGTACTCGTACTGCCCATAAGTCCCATGACCCATCTAGTTATATAGTATAGAGCAGACATCCCCTAGCATAAGTTTGCGCACGCAACCTACTCTAGCGGGAGTACCTTTGCATAGTCTCGGGCGGTTGTTAGTACTGATATTCCAAGAAGGTCGTCAAATGGAAGACGATGTAATGATAAGTCAATTCAATTTAATAACCGCTGTTTTTGTCAGATGTCGCAACCCCATCGACGTTTTACTGTCATCTGCATAAAGCTGCAGCTAATACACTATTCCCACTTAACCACTATCACCACCTTATGCCGCTGCGTTGTGGTGCGTGTGAATAGTCACTTAACCATACGTTGGTGTAAACAGGTGTCATGGGTGCGCGCGCGCGACCTACACATCCTGGCGCACGACGGTGTGGTGTTCTCGGCGGACCCGCGCGTGTCCGCGGCCGCGGCCGCCGCGCGCGGCGCGGTGACGCACACGCTGCGCATCGCGCCACTGCGCGACTCCGACGCGGGCCGCTACGAGTGCCAGCTCAACACCGACCCCAAACTCAGCCAGACCTACAATCTCACCGTTGCAGGTTGGTTTCATTGTTGCCGAACTGAGTTGTTCTTAGAGCCGCCGCCGCCGCACATTGACCCACTACCCCACTAGCGGCCGCCACGAGCTGTGTCTTTTATCTAGCATCGGCGCAATCTGAGCGCTCAGTGGCTGGGTTCGAGCCACAACCTACTAGGTAGGTACCACTCGATGGCTCAATGTACCGCGGATTTTAGTGTTGCGAGTTAGAGCACGGCCGAGCATAAAGACTCCGTTGCGAACCGTCGAGGCTAATAACGGGTCAGAGTATAGCAAAACGGGCCCCATTTTAGGACAGAATTTTTTCATAAAAAAAAATTGTTTTCTCATTTTTGCAACTTTTTTGATTAGAACTTTAAAGAATACATTAAAATAAGCATCTTTTATTGATTACAATTTTTTTGATTAACTTGCCCGTTTAAGAACTACAGCGGTCCAAAGGTGCGAGTACGGTCATAGGATTACTACGAAGCCAAGGACAGAAAATTTACGATGAAAATTTTTAACCAGTATAACCTGTGTTTTTTATTATTGAATCATATAGAACATGCTAAAATGAGCATCTTTTATGTATTAAAGTTTTTTCATAAACTTGCCCGTTTACGAACTAGAGCGGTTCAAAGTTATGGTATTCTGCAATACATTAGTTTTAGCTATGAGTTATGAAGCCGAGACTTAGAAAATGGTAACTTCCGTAACAGGATCGATTGAACAGTGACAGGACTCTGCCTTAGCTCCGGCGCTGCGGGGAGAGCAGCCCTTTCGCCCTCGCGTGACAAAACACTCCCCCTGCGCGCCTCCGGCTTTTTATATACACTCTAGAGGTAGGACAGACAAGACCACGTGGATAGTGAGGTGCTCCGATTCGGATTTTGGACCAACAAATCATCCAACTCATAGGTACCTGTTTCTACATATTTAGACGCAAAACTACATTCAACAATTTTTTTTGTAGTTTATTTGTAATTTTTGTGTTGTTTTTGTTTTATATTGTTTTCACATTTTTTTTTAAACCTAAAACTAATTTACACCCATTATTGCCTATTAATTATTCTGAGGCACTAGTCGACGGGCGGGGCGCAGTCAGGGTCAGGGCGAACTAACTTACAACTTCGGATTACTCTAGTTCGTTAACGGTCAAGTTCATAAAAAAACTTCAATCAATTAAAGATGCTTATTTTAGCATGCCCTATATGATTAAGTAATAAAAAATGTAGGCTTATATTGTTATTTTTATTTCATCGTAAATTTTCTCTCCTTAGTAATCCCATGGCCGAATTCGCAACTTCAGATCGCTCTAGTTCATAAATGATCAAGTTTAAAAAAAACTTCTATCGATAAAAGAGGCTTATTATAATGTTTTCTTTAAAATAAAAAATAAAAAAGAACAAAAATGCAAAAAAGAATTTTGCTCGTAAATTTTCTGTCCTAAAATCGGGCCCCTTTTGCTATACCCCAACCAGTTGTTCTTTATTTGAACACGATGCCAAGCGTGTTGACATATTTTAACTACGACTTTGTCGATGGGGTGCTGACTTGCAAAGAGTTTCTCTCACATTGACATGTTATCTACAACACGCTATGCAACATGTTGGTGTCAGATTGTTGGTTGATTGCAGAGAGGGCGTGGCACGGGGTTGAAGTGGAGGCGCTGGGCGCACCTAGTGTGTTTGCCGCGGCGGGGGGCGTGGCCACGCTGGGCTGCACGGCGCGCCTGCGCCCGGCCGGCGCGCCCGACCCGCCCGCGCTGCGGGTCGCGTGGTACCGGGACGGACAGCCACTGATGCCGCAGGTGGGTTCTAGTGCTTCTATGTAGTTTCATGAATAGTAAGTGATTTCATATCATCATCTTATGTTGTATACTGTACGTAGGCCTGTTTTATTACGCGCCATTGAGCATGATCTATGACTCCAGGTAGCACAGCACCCTGCGAATAGGTAATTACATTACTTTGCTGCTCGCCTAAAGGTCTTTGCTTACGGTGGCGTTGTTGATCGGGTCGCCACCTTCCCTAACACAGGCGATGGCTGAGATATGCGTCATACTCGTGAACGGGTGCTGTTTGTGGAGTCCGGTCAGTTCATGTTTGCAAAGACGGCAAAGTAAATTCACTCTAGTGTTGCGCGCAGAATTGACATGAGAGATTTCATTCTGTTCTCATCTGATTTTAGAATTATATAATGTAGATTTTTGACACTGAGAGACCTTATAGGTACATCTCTAAGGATAGGATACCTATTGTGATGCTTCGAGACCTTATACATCTCTCAGGATTTATTAGTGAACTTTACTACTTATTTTATTTTGACTCTTAGAGACCTCGACATCTCTAACAAACATGGTATTGTTATTTTTCCCCTATTGTTTTTGACATGTCTAAGTTTTATTCTGTTAATAGTATAATGTATGATACGAGTATATGATTAAGAGTTCATACATGTAAATTTTGACTTGTAAAAGTGCCCTTGTACGGTTACTAATTTATATGTAGTCTATTTATGAATACAAGTTTACTCCTCTTCCTCGTTAAGTCCTCTTCCCCTCGGACCGCCCTCGGGCTTGGACGTGTCTACTAATCCACAATACTTTTCTATTTAAAATTAAATTAAAGTTAAATTCATAAATTCAGTGCAAAAAAAATAGGAGTGCATAAACAAGAGGCGTCACTACGCAGCCTGCTGCATCGTAGTTCTGCGGCCCTGGTACACTGGACACAGTGAGTTGTTCCTGTTATCAGTAATTTGCGCGCGCGTCGCGCATTGGACCGCTAGCCCCGCCTCCGATTGCTAGGCACCTAGCTATTACGTGATTGGCGCACAGCGAACGCGTAAGACCCGCCCCCTAATTAGCGCTACCTAATTGCGTATGCGCACCCCCACGCTACTATGGCAAACAGTAGCGAAACATTAAAAGACATGGACCAGTGTTCCACCCCCGCTGAGAAAGCATGCTCAGACACAGAATTGTCTAACAAAATGGACACACATACGACCCCGGTCAACCAGTTCGCAACCAATCGCCAAAAAAGGCCCCGTGAGAATGACTTTGAGCAGTTCAAGGAAGAAATAGCGGCTATGATGACTGGCATGATGACTTCCCAATTGACTGAGATTAGGAAAAATACAGAAATGCTTAACGAAATAAAGCAGACAAACCGCAACATTGAGGACGCAATGTCCTTTCTGTCAGCCCAATACGAGGAAACCAGAGAAAAAATTGCTAAATTAGAATCGGAAGCCGTGGAGGACAGGCGGTACATTGCCTCGCTCGAAAATAAAATAATTGACCTGCTCCGAGACGGGCGAAAGGCTAACCTCGAAATTAAAAATGTCCCGCTTCAAAAAAAAGAAACAAAGGAAAACCTGATTACCTTGGTAGCCCAGCTCGGGAACACCATTGCCTACCCCATTACTAAATCGGAAATCAAGGATGTGTATCGTGTAAAAAACAAAAAAGAAAACTCCACTACATCAAACATTATACTAGAAACTGCGTCCACCCTTGTAAAAAATGACGTGTTAAAAAAATGCAAGGAATTTAATATTAGAAACGCGGGAAAATTATGCGCGAGACACTTGGGCCTGCAGGCCGCTGTAGAAACTCCCATCTACGTCGCCGAGCAACTAACCCCACAAGCATCCCGGCTTCTCTTCCTGGCGCGTGAGCTGAAGAAAGCTGGCCTCTACCAACACTGCTGGACAAGCTACGGCAAGGTCTACCTAAGGAAAACAGACGGTTCTGCGGTCATTCCGGTGACGAGTGAAGCGCAGATCCAACGCATAAGTAATGAAAGTCGCTTGGTAAGCGACACAAGCTCCAATACCCCCGCTGGCTCAAACCCCCCCGCTGGCCCCAGCTGGTCCCGGCCGGCGCGCCCGGCGTACAAGTGACTAGTGATTATTATTAAAATGTTATGTGTCTTCGAGTGTGCCAAACCACAAGGGAAAATGGGTTGCAACTACATTTTTTTCTATGAGGAACAACAAATATATAATTCAATACCTGCTACAATATTATGTTACCCTAGTACCTGTGAAGGCAATCTTGCTCCTGACGGTTTGGATAAACTCGAAGATACCGATAATGTGTATCTAGTTAAGACTTTGTACCTAAGCGAAACTCACTTCGATTTATGTGCCCCTGGTGGGTTGCCACCTGCCAGCAAAACTTATATCTACTTTACACACCTCCAACGCTAGAACAAACTGAAACGCAGGTACAACCAAATTTAAATGATATTTGCACAGATAATATAATATTTTGAAGTCCTTACAATTACAGTTGCAAGAATAACAAACACCCTACTCTTAGATTAACCATTACAACACACTCGCTCATACCACCCTCAACTCGTACAAATAACTCGTAATGGCTACACAACTTAATATGCTAAATGAAATTGACAACATTGAAATTGCCCAATCCCTTGAATGTGACGCTCAGGACTTCTCAAAGCTAGTTCCTACTGCAAATACTGACCTTACCGTTGTATCGCAGAATATCCGGAGTATCTATTGTAACTTCCACGACTTCCAAATCACCATATCACAACTTAAATTTGAACCAGATATAATTATCTTGACGGAATGTCGCCTAAACGCAACTAAACCCATCCCTCAAGTCCCTAATTATATTTCACTGGCAACAATAAATAGCCTAAATCAAAACGATGGGGTGGTCACTTATTGTAAAAAGAACCTTAACGCTACTGCTGAAGAAATAACACTTGATCTCGCAACCTGTATACAGATACGCTTATCTAATATTATAATACTAGGAATCTATCGCTCCCCATCTAACACAAACGCTCTTAACTTCATTAACTCATTGAATACATACCTAGAGTCAATTCAATCAATAAATACTATTATCATCACGGGAGATATTAACATAAACTTAATACCGCGCACTCAGGAACAGCAGTATGAATGTAACAATAGACTAACGTATCTTAATATGCTTAGTACTCACGGTATTCTCCCCGGCCTCCTGAAACCAACGAGAGGACACAGCTGTCTTGATCACTTCATGATGAAGATAAATAATAACCTAAACAGTGCCTGCACAGCTGTTCTAAATACTACTATCACTGACCACAGTACTATTATCCTATCCTTAGCCACCAAAAAAATTAAAGCACCTAACATTAAATCCATAGAACTGGTTAACTACGAGGAAGCACTCATTAAACTACAAGAAAAAAACCTTGATGCATTGTTACTATGTAGTGACCCAGATTTTGTGTCGCAGAAGCTGATCTCTAGTATAAACTTATCCCTGAGTGAATGTAAAATAATTAAAGTAATTCCTAGAAATCAGCGTACCATAAAACCCTGGATCACTCCGGGTATTCTCCGATGTATTACTAACAGAAATAGGATGCAATTAAAACTTAGATCAAATCCTGAAGATGAGGTCCTGAGAGTCACATTCCGGAGGTATCGAAACTTCACTAACAATTTAATAAAGAAATTAAAACGCAAATACGATAAGGAGAAGCTGGAAAAAAGCACTAAAAACTCCAAGGCATTGTGGTCCACAATAAAATCTATAACCAACTACAAAGCGAGTAAGACCACAAATACTGAACTCCTTAAATATAAATCAACTCCACATGAGTCTGTTGATTGTACTAACACTTTCTTCACCAACATAGGTAAAAAACTTGCAGATGACATATACTCAAAGCACACTCTTTTAGTGACAAAGGCAAACACCAATTACTCAAATATAGCCCAATCATCCTTTGTCCTTCTGGATACGGATCCTTATGAAGTAGCCAGCATTATAACGTCGTTAAAATCAGATAGCGCGCCTGGATTTGACAGAGTACCAACAAAGTTCATTAAAATGTGCAAAACTTTGATAGCTCCCATGGTCAGTCATCTAGCGAACCTATGCTTTGCCCAAGGGGTGTTTCCCATCATACTTAAGAAGTCGCTTATCACACCGGTTTACAAGAGTGGAGTCAAAGCAGATCCCAATAACTACAGGCCGATATCAGTGTTGACAGCCATCTCTAAAATCATAGAAAAGCTTATTAACAAAAGACTCGTTGACTATCTTAATAAATTTAAACTAATTTCACCATCACAATATGGCTTTAGACAAAATAGATCTACGGAGGACGCGGTACTGGAGCTAACATCACTAATCACAAAAGAAGTAGATAAAAAAAATAAGGTCCTTGCTGTGTTCCTCGACCTAAAGAAGGCATTCGACACTGTGTCAGTTCCCACTCTTGTAAACCGATTGGAGTGTGTAGGGGTCAGGGGCAAACCACTAGCGCTGCTTGGCGACTACCTAAGGAATCGTACCCAAAGAGTTAAAATTGGAGACCACGTAAGTGGGGACTCTGAAGTGACTTTTGGAGTACCTCAAGGAAGTGTACTGGGCCCCACTCTATTTCTCGTCTATATAAATAGCCTCACTAACATGTGTATCCAGCAGGGACATGTTATTTCATACGCCGATGATACTGTTGTAGTTTTCACCGGTGGAAGCTGGGAGTCAGTATTCACCAGTGCTGGATTAGGGCTTCAGATGATAAGTTCATGGCTGGTCTCTAATCTACTAACGTTAAACACCGACAAAACGAACTACATCTGTTTTACCAAAAACAGCAGCACTCAACCACCAGATGAACTTAGCCTCACAATGCATATTTGTAACCAAACTCATAATGCACGGTGTGACTGCCCACGATTGGCAAAAGTATCTACAACTAAATACTTAGGTATTATTATCGACCAACATCTTACCTGGCACCCTCATATCGAATACTTAAATAACAGGATTCGTAATCTCATTTGGATTTTCAAAATACTCAGACACATTACTAATATAAAATTACGCTATCAAATTTACACTGCACTTGCTCAAACAGTTATGACTTACTGTATTTCAGTTTGGGGAGGAGCAACGAAAACTAAGTACCTGGAAGTGGAGAGAGGGCAGAGGTGCTTATTAAAAACCATCCTTTTCAAACCTTATAGACACCCTACATCTGAACTTTATAATGAGTGTAAGCTTCTAAGCATGCGTAAATTATATGTTTTATCAGTAGTTCTAAGAGTACATAAAGACCTTACATATACACCCCCCCTTTCAAATCGAAGAAGAGCAAAAGTAGTAGTAGCTGTACCCCGTAGTAAATCTGTCTATACAAAAAGACAATTCAATGTTCAATCTGCACATCTGTACAATAAAATTAACAACGTATTAAAAATTTACCCTCTTACTTCCTACAAGTGTAAATAAACTATAAAAAAGTGGCTGACAGGCCTTAGTTATTATGAAACTGAAGACCTACTCAAATAGAATATTATTAGGTAAATAGCTGTAAAGAAACCGACACAGCATCAAGTAATAAAACTAAGAAATCTGAACACACACACACACACACACACACACACACACACGCACGCACGCACGCACGCACACATACACACACACACACACACACACACACACACACACACACACACACACACACACACACACACACACACACACACACACACACACACACACACACACACACACACACACACACACACACACACACACACACACACACACACACACACACACACACACACACACACACACACACACACACACACACACACACACACACACACACACACACACACACACACACACACACACACACACACACACACACACACACACACACACACACACACACACACACACACACACACACACACACACACACACACACACTCACACACACACATTTTTAAAGCAACTAGCACTAGTTTTAGATTTAAATTCAACTTAAACTATAATTATTATTATTTTTTAACTTAAAAAATCGTTTATAATTACTTAAAATTGCCTAAGACACTACCAGCATGTATTATTAACGTGAAGAGCGAGACCTCCTGATACAGGTGCATGAAAACCTACTAGGAGGCCTCAACCACTACTGTAAAACTAATTTAAGTTGTCCAAATAAACGATTTATATTATATTATTTATATTATATTATAAGTTTAAGTTGGCCAGTTAATTTGTTTAAGATATAGTAATTGTCCTTTAATGTAACATCTGAGCACATATTGAGGTTTCTCATTTAAAGTTAAAAAGGTGTTGTTAAAGATTGTTAATATAGTCTGTATGAATGTCCCGCAGTTACTGTACAAAAGCGTGTCTTGCTACTGATTCGCAATTCTTCACAATAGCAATTCACCACACTCATTAGTCGGCACAGAATACTGTTACACATTTCAGTACCTACATTCGTTATTGGGAAGGAACAAATGTAAAATCCCAAATCCTGAGGGGATTTTACTAAAATAATCTATGGGGCGAGCTATAATCTATCGATCCTGACTTCTACTGCCCTAAACCATCCTAGAGCCCCAATTCCTTAGCCCTAGCATAGATTTAATATATACACATATAAATATGAAGGATGTCTGCACCATGCGACCTACGGGTTACAGACGGAAGGTTGGAAGGATAAGGGCAATAGGTTGGATATATATTCACTGCCAACTGCACAGACTCTTGCAGTTGATTACGGGTAAAGGTGTCTTGGCCATAGTGAAGAAATATACCCTCGTTGATAAAGTCGGAGTCCAAATCAGAAAAATATTTTATTGACAATTAAATTTCCTATACGTATAAGTAAATATAAATTTTGTTTTGATGAGTGCGTCTGTACAATTATAATGTTTTTCTAGTGTGCCTTTACATATTCAGCATCACATGACCGGCGTATGCGAATCTGCATTTTGATGTCCTAATTTTGCAATGCTTATTTGAAGTTGTGTTTACACGTGAACTATAATAAGAACTGAGAAGAATCAGGAATGTGTTGAAAAGATAAACGTAACAACTACTCCAGTTTGTGAATATTTAGGAAAAAACGCTTTTGTGTGAAGCCTAGAATAATTATTTGGTGAGACCTTCCCTTTAACACTTGCTGTCCCGTATTTTGTATGATTTTGCTTTGTGTCGCTCCTCAAATGTCCTACAGTTGCATTTGCGTCTTCGAACAGGGCGGTGCGTTAAGCGGCGTGTCTCTAGACACGGAACGCGCGGCGGGGCGCGTCAGCTCGCGGCTGACGCTGGCCGCGCTGCGGCCCGAGCACGCCGCGCGGTATCTGTGCCGCGTCACCGCGCGCTCGGAGGGAGGAGCCGACGATGGGCTACAGGGAGAGGCGACCATCACACTCGTCGTCACGGAGGCTACGAGTAAGTTGTATATGGTGTGTGTCTGGACACGGAGCGCGCGGCGGGGCGCGTCCGCTCGCGGCTAACGCTGGCCGCGTAACCGCTGGCCTAGTAAAGGTCAGTCGCGATGATGATGATTAGGTTAGGTATATTGTATCCTTCCTCCAATAGTTACTGTTCAATATATTTATACCCAGTTAGATAACGTACCTATTATATGTATACCTCACTTAATAGAGGGCGCTTAACTCAATTCCCCTCTCCAATACAAATTTATATATGTATGCAACTAAAGAAAACGTATCATGTCCAGGTATGGGCGAGATGGAAGCCATGCAGCGCGACCAGTCCCCCGCCCCCGGCGCCGCGAGCGCGCTCCGCTCGGCGCCTGCACTCGCGCTGGCGACACTGGCCACCTGGCTCTCACTAGCCACGCGCTGACGACACTGGCCACCTGGCTCTCACTAGCCACGCGCTGACGACACTGGCCACCTGGCTCTCACTAGCCACGCGCTGACGACACTGGCCACATGGCTCTCACTAGCCACGCGCTGACGACACTGGCCACATGGCTCTCACTAGCCACGCGCTGACGACACTGGCCACATGGCTCTCACTAGCCACGCGCTGACGACACTGGCCACATGGCTCTCACTAGCCACGCGCTGACGACACTGGCCACATGGTTCTCACTAGCCACGCGCTGACCATGGTGTCTCTGGCCAACTTGCCATAAGTAGCATCATATGTAGTAATAATAATTCAGCACGCACTGAAGTGCGAACACTCGTGATTGAATATTGCCGGATTCATACTAGTTCATCTGTCGTGACGCTCTCTGACGCATGACGCAAAGAAGCCGTCACGTCAGGACGCATGAGATGAACGTGAATATAGTTCTGCCGCGTCACGTCAGATGTTGAATCCGGCTTGACGAGTCCCCAGCCACGGCACAAGTTGGTTTCTCATACAACAATCTTAGTTAGGCTCTCGTTTTAAAATGGTCTGTTGGATAGAGAAAAGAAGTTTAATATGAAAAGCTTCCATCTCTATTTTTTTCAAAGGACGCGCGGCGAAAATGAAAATAATTTCGTACCCATCATTACTCGCCTCCGTCACTCTGTGAGCTCGACGCCAATATACCTAATTGCGCGCGAGTAAAGGATTTTCTGTTCGCCGCGCCTGCTTTACTTATTACCATTCTAGCAACATAAACAGGGTTTAACCTTGTTTTACCGCCAAACGTTTCATCAAATGAATGTTTGACCGAATTTTACATTCATCGGTAACATTTTTTTTCCGAAACAGTAAACTTTTCAGGATTGTTATAAAACAAACCTAAGCTAACCTAATGGGTTATACATATTACCTTTTAGCTATATCTAAAAAGTTAACGATTTTTGAGAAAAAAAAGTTCGATGAAATGAAACAAAGCATTCGGCGAAACGTTTGTCGGTAAAATGGAACCCTTCATTTGACCGCCACATAAACTAGCTGCCGAGCTACGAGTAGACACGACGGATCCCATTGTATGCAAGGTTTCATGTCCAGCATGCCGTCTCAAAATGAGAACCAAACTACTTTTGTGGGGTGACTTGAGTGTCCAGAGACTTGAGCGTCCAGAGAGACTCCTGACGACTAGCCTTAAGCAGCAGACTGTGAATGTGTCAAATTTCAAACAATTGCTTTCATCACAACCGGAAAATAATAAAATGCAGTGAATACAAGTACATGTATGTTTGTTCATAGGCCACGGGAATGTTTCCATTGCCGCGGAGGGTGGACAGATACTCAGTTGTAAATAGTGTAAATAGTCAAATAAATGAGTATTTCCAAATACCGCTGTTTCTATTCCTGCTATTATTGCTGCTCGAGTGCTGCGGCTAGGCTATAGCGACCGCTTACGCACTGCCTTATTTTTTACGCACCTGACCCCCTAGCACATTAAGTTTTATGTCGGACATAAAGCATTTGTCCCTCTTGCACTCGCATATTCACCAAAATGGGACGAATGCTATTGTCTGACATAAAACTTAGTATGCTAGGGGGTCTGGAGTCTTGTTTTTTAATTTTTCAGTAATCCGAACACTGTCCCATGGCCGTGTATTTTGGTCGCTAGCTGCTATTCCTTGTAATGGACCCTCCCCGCCTTATAAAATGACTATCGTCATCCAATGACCAGACCCCCCCCCCCCTATTTTGAAATGACGTAATTTATGAATCGCCCCTTAACCTTGACTTGTAATAGTACATTACGTAACTAGGGCGGTGAATTCGTGAAAGCCCCGGATCGCAGGTGTTTGTGGCCCGAACTGAAGGTGAGGGCCATAAATATGCGCTCTGGGGCTTTACAAATTACCGCCCGTGTTGAGTACAAAATTTTACGTCTTCACCTGGCCACAATGCGAGTTTTCCCGTACACGCAGCGTGCAGTAAAAACAGCGTGACGTAAAATGTATTTTTTAACTAATTACAGGCTAATTACAGTAATTAATAATAAAAATAATTTGTTTGTTAATGCAATATATTTTTTTAATGTATAGTATATATATAGCGTGTAATAAAGATAATTCTACGGCAGCCCCGGATACTGGAAGTAATCGCCGCCGTAGTCGTATACCGTAGGGTCCGGTATCCGCGTCATATTGTACCCAAACTCATCCATACGTTCTGCAAAATTATACAGTTGGACCTTGTGTACCTCGCCGATGCTTCTCGTCACCTCCGTCGGCAGCGGCGGCAGGTCCTCGCGGCACTCGCCTCTGTACGCCATCAGGTAACCTGGAATCGTAACGTTATTTTCTAATTAAGGTATGATGGTTGCAATTTTATTTATTTAAACTTTATCACACAAAATACAGAAACATACAAATGGCGAGCTTAATGCCAAATGGCACTCTCAAAAGGTACAAAGAAAATTATCTATGTCAATGATGTTTTTATATTTTTAAAATACACGGTTCAAAAATTAGAGGGGGCGACGGGACGGGACACAATTTTAGTGACTACAAATACAAATTATTTATTCTGCAAATAGGCCACAAGGGCACTTTTACATGTCAAACGGTAATTTACAATAAAAATAATGATCTTACAATAAAAGAATAATAATCTAACACAATAATAATTTAAAATTTGCACATTAAGGACTGATATAACAACACACTAAATGTCACAAAGTTAAGGAAAACAAAACAAAATATGACCATTACATTCGATTAGAATAAGGTCTGTGCATTAACAGAAAGTTAATGATATTAATTCAGTATTCCAGAGATGTGGTATCTGAGCGTCCAAATACAATTAATAATTATTCAATGTTCATAGAGATGTGTACGGTCTCTAAGCGTCAAAACAAAACAATAAAAAAAAAGGAATATTAATGTAATATTGTCAGTGATGTACATGGTCAATAACAATAAAACGTGTCAAGATCGGAATGATGTCTCTCGTCAATACGATAATAATAATATAACACTAGTATTTAAGAAGTTAGGTACTATGCCCTTGCAAGCATGAACAGTCCGGACTCCACAAACAGCACCCGATCACGAGTATGACGCATATCTCAGCCATCGCCTCCCTCAACCATATGTTAGGGAAGGTGGCGACCCGATCAACGACGCCACCGTAAGCAAAGCCCTTTAAGCGAGCATGACATATTCAAGCCACCGGACGATGTTAAAAACAAAGATTAATAAGCGACTTGCTCGACGAGAAACAGCATTACGTGCTCTCTTCTTACATAAAATGGAACAATTATTTCAGGTAGGTACTTATAATGTGTATTTAGGTATATTTCTAATAGAATTAGCCTCCTACTGGCTTAAAGGCATTTTTGTCGTTTAAGAAATCGTTGACAGTATAATACGCCTTGCTTAGCAAATTACTTTTAACATGAGACTTAAATTAACTGAACGGTAAATTAACAATTTCGGTGGGTATTTTATTATAAAAACGTATGCAGTTCCCCACGAACGACGTGCTAACCTTGCGGAGACGACTGGCCTTCACTGCGATCTTGTTTTTACTTCTGGTGGTGAAGTCGTGGATATCGCTGTTGAGTTTGAACTCGTGAAGATTTTTCCGCACATACATGATATTCTCAAGAATGTATTGGCATGCTACAGTAAGAATGTTTGCCTCCTTAAATTTGTCCCTGAGAGATTCTCGAGCTTTTAGTTCGTATATGGAGCGTACAGCGCGTTTCTGTAGCACGAATATGGTCTGGATATCAGCTGCTTTCCCCCACAACAGGATTCCGTAGGATATAACACTGTGGAAGTAACTGTAGTACACCAGCCTGGCGGTCTCAACGTTTGTTAACTGTCTTATGCGTCTTACTGCATAGGCTGCCGAACTAAGTTTTCCGGCTAGGGCGGTGATATGTGCATGCCATTGTAGTTTTGAGTCCAAGGTCCTAAAAACACTGTTCTATCTTCAATTTCCAGTTCATCACCCTTTAATTTGATCTTGGTATTGTTTACCTGCTTGGCATTAGGGTGAATCAACTTTTAAGGTGCCCATTTCAAAGCGATTGGAAATAAAAAATTTAATATATTTTTCCGATATATTTGAAAAATAATTATATGGGCGTTTACATTATTTATTGAATTTTCCTAATTTTGTAGTAGCCATTATGACGCATTGGTAATACTGCGGATCTAACCAGATTTTGCATTTAGTGGCAGTCAAACAGTCTTCTGCGTTACCTAATTTAAATCGTATCAGTATACAAAGAAAAAAAAGGCTATAGTCAAGTCTGAATTCTTTATTTGTTTTTAACATTTGAGACGTGTATTTCAATACAATAAGTTTGTTAATCGTATTATTAAATGAATAAATTGAAGTTTCTAAGTCTCTTGCGTTACTTTTATATCTTGAAGAACAGTATTTTCTAAATAATTTCCATTATATTCTAATCAGTCTCATAATTTTACTTTAAAAGGAAGGCAAATCTTATAAATATAAGTCTCTACTAATTCACAAAAGAAAATACAGTGCTGGTTTAAACAAAAACTAAGTTAAAAGCAAGAATTATGTGGAGCAATCGGGTGACGCAGGAGACAAAAATGGTAACACAAGAGACAAAAATGGTAACACTAGAGTATATTAGGAACTTAACATAAAATAAAACTCTTATAGTTTCGTAATCAAACTTAAACAATGCAAACTTCCATAACCTTAAAACAATAAAACCCCAATCACTATAAATTGTAAGAATAAAATTAAACAATAAAGGAAGGATTCCTATAATAATCACACATGAGATCGGTGTCGCGGTAACAATGAGATCGGCATTAAACTAGGCTTAATATAAAATTTCTTGAATCATTTAAAACTTCGGATAAAAACATAAATCGTGTTCTAATAAATCAAAAACTTCTAAGTTAATATTTCTTAAGGTAGCAACAACAAGTAACGCCTGGGAAATCAAACAATTAACATAATATAATGAATACCCAGAGAAATTACGGTTAATTTACTTTTCGAATACGTTAATAAGGGTGTTGAAGTCGTGATATATACGATAGCCTCTTTTGACGATATCGGGATTTGGTAATCTCTCGATAACATCTTTGCAATGTACATAAGAAACATCTTTTTCAACCAATCGAAAACGTTTAGCACATTTATCTACTACACGCAGGAACATCGCCTTAATTTCTTCATCGTCTTTAATATCAGATAATGCTCTACACACATAGTTGTAAGTGTTGACTTTCGGTTTAGTTACGTCAACGTACACATTTACTAGTAGAAAGTCCCCTATCCCTATTATAGAGTTTTCTTTGCCGTAACTAGAGCAGGGCTGTTGGTCATCTGATGAGTCACTATATAATTCTTTAAATATACTTTTATGCTGTTTGTTACTTATATCTTGCAACTCTTTAGACATTTTCAATGCCAGCAAAGGTGTGTCTTCATCCGAAGATTCTGAATCTCTTGGTCATCAAACTTTCCGTTACCAACTCTGGTAAAGAGATTTCAGGTGGGTAACCTATCGCAATCACTAAAATTTATTGACCGAATATCGTTTGTCCGAAAACTTTTCGTATTATTATGAGTTCTCCGAATATACAATTCATTACTTTTTTCATTTACCATTTGATGTTATCCAAATGTTTCAGTTGTCCGAAAAACTTTTACCGCTACAGTCATTTGGGCTTTGGCTTGTTACAACTTTTGTTTCACAGCCAATTTTTTACTTATCCATCATTACTTTCCGCATTTCATACGTTTAGCCAAATTTTCATTTTGAGGGAAATTCAAAAGTATTTTTAGTGAGACTCTAAGGCAGGTCGGTGTAGGTACGACGACGAGCGAATTGAGGAGGAGTGTTAGGTGAACTGCGACCCTACAGCGCGCGAGCCGAGCGAGCGTAACGAGCGTGCCGCGGCAGCGGCCCGGCCATGGAAGTGCCAGAACCGAACACTTTTTTACTACCTAATGCTTACATATGATGTACTGTAAAAGTATGTGTCAGGTCAGAAGAAATACCTTGATAAACAAATGTTGTAATTATTTGATATCGATTTATTTAAAGAACACACATATAAGTAATAATAGAGTAGTATACACTTGTTTGTATATGTCGGCGGCCGATCGTAAAATCCGCCAGATCACGAAATTCCTAGGCATATCGTGAAACGCCGCCATTTCATGATATGCCTAAAAGTTGGCCAGGCTTATCACGATGTGCCTGATAAACAATACGGCAGATCGATGAGAACAACGCATTCGTCGATATTCCTAGCTCTATACCAGGCACATCGAAAAGTAGTTTCTTTCTTGGCCACTGGTGGCGCTGCGTATGCGATGGCGGCCGTGTTTGTTGGGAGCCAATAATCAGGGCGGACAAAAATGGCTTGTCATAACCGAACTCTGTCTTAGGTCGGTTAGGTTAGGGTTCACTTGTGCCCCTCAGACCAGAAATAGACACCCTGCGCAGCGGGGTGGCGTCGACTCGCTGGAGATTATCAGTCCGCACTCCTTATTTTTTTCATTTACGTATGCGATATGCATTTCGTGATCTGGCGGATTTTACAATCGCCTGCCGACATATACATTATTTACCATAAATACAGGTTTGGGAGGATAACCTTAGTTTAATTTTAAACTTTTTGCTAATGTTTTTAATATTAAAAATGCATAAGGTAACAACCATTTTCATATACAAACATATGAATTAGTAACATATGTGTCCTCCGTATAAACAACAATATTATGTCAAATATAATAAAGCCGATTTGATAAAATACGGACAGATTATCAACCTAATAGTTACGTCGGTATAACGATATTGCGGGTACACCAATAATTGGGAACCATGGATTTGTCAAACAATTACACCAATAATTGGGAACCATGGATTTGTCAAACAATTCCAAAAGCTAAACCATAAAATGACCAGCCGTATACGTCACGAACTAAAGTGTCGGACAAACGAAAAAAAAGGCAAACGAAGTTTGTCGAATAATAAATGCCGAAATGAAAATAGGACAAACAATTTTAGTGATTCAGATAGGTAACCTTCAAGTGCGCTATCTTTTTGGTGCTCATTAAGGTTCCTTACATCATACATTCTAGGCTCAAGACACATGCAAAATCTCCTACATTCAGGAGGACTATCTTCGCAAAAACAGCTTAGCTCCCTGTGCATTAACATACCATGATAGTTACTGGATATTTGATGAACTTTGAGGGTTCCTAGAAGTCTCGGAATATTACTTGGTAGAGTTTTCTGTGCATCAGTTATATTTTGTTCATCAATCAAAGCAATTTTATTTTACTAACATTGTTCAACTTGTCATAGAATTGAAAAACGTCAGCAATATCTTCTCCACTAGCTACGATTTTGTCAGCAGTCCTTTTGAGGAAGCCTCCCACACCATCAGCTGGGCCTTTCCCATGGCCAGCTTCAAAAAAGGACCACGTCATTTGGTCAATCCATAGTCAAACAGCTTAGTACACATTAAAAAAAAAGTTTTGTTTTTGCCTGTATTGTGTACTTGGGCCATCTGAAAAGAAGTGAACAGTATTGACACAGCCAAATTGTGACCGGACTTTAAGATTGGATCTAAATGGGCCCAAATTGCTGCTGGTTGGTGAATATTAGAAGCGGATACAGTGCAAAAAGAATACCGGTTTTGTAATTGTAGGCATACACAACAACTGTGTGTAGTGAAATTTGATTTCGCGATCCTCCAAAGTGATGGTGTTCGATTTCCGGGTGATATTTGTTATTTATATATTAAAAAAATATTTAAAGAGCAGTATTTTAGCGTAGTACCTACGTCCTACTTCTTTAACCTGGTTTTGTGACACAATTTTCATAGAAAGTAGTATGGAATAAGCCATACAGTCTCTTGCGTTACCAGTATGTCTCTCGCGTTACGGTAACGCGAGAGACAATGTCTCTAGCGTTATTGGTAACGCGGGAGACATTTTAACACAAACTGTAAGTTTCTACATTGGTTATTATTAAAACTACATGTATCTATGTATCACACCAATATTAGACAATAAATACACACAGTTTCAATAGTTATCATTATTTTGTGCAAAAACTTACCGAAATATGTACCGTAACGTAGCAGAACCACAATTAAGCCACGCACCTTCTTCGGCGACTCGTCGCTGACTGACGTCCCCCCGCCGGGCGCCCGACCTTGATGGGCTCGGTTCTTGGAAACTTAGGCACATTTCGCTTGCTCGTGGGCAACGAGTAACGCCATCTCTCCGGAATTATGAACAACTTTGTACAGTAACGCGGGAGACTCAACTTTTGACGCATTTTTAGGGACAAGTATTTGATATTTTTTTTAAAAATTGGTGCTATCCTAATCTGGGTTAATTAGACAAGGTTTCATGCGTCATTTCGTGGTGTATTTAAGGATGATATTAAGTAAATAGGTCACTATATAAATAAATTTAGAAATTGCTAGCTTTGTAATGTTACCTATGGCTGGGGACAGACAATTTTTGTATGGGGGCCGAGTTTCGTCTACTACGTTACTGTAAAAAAAAACTATTTTCTAATCGGTTTGTAATTTTAAATGTTTAGTCATAACAGACATGGATCTGATATTGTTTGTAATATAAAAAATGTGATGAAATCTGGCATGCATCTGAAGATATAAAATTTTGTTTAGCGGGGACACGAAATAGGTACCTTAAAAGTTGATTCACCCATTAGGTAAAGTGAATCTGATACACTTTGTTTTCTTGGAATTTAGCAGTAAATTATTTGCTGTAGACCATTTCACAACAGTGTTGAGTGCATCATTAATATCATCGAAGTTTTCCTCTTTCCTGTCTACCTTGAAGATAAGCGACGTGTCGTCTGCGAATAACACTATATCATGTTTATCTTGCAACATATTTGGTAGGTCATTGATGTAAATCAGAAACAGAAACGGTCCCAGAATCGAGCCTTGAGGAACACCAAGAGCAACAGTTGTCCCTGCTGATTGGGTCCCATTGATGACTACTCGTTGTGTTCTCTCCGAGAGATACGATGTCACAAGATCAAGAGCACCGTTTTTAATTCCATAATGTTTCAACTTTCTGATTAAGTTCTCGTGATCAACGCAATCAAATGCCTTTGATAAATCACAGAACACTCCAATAGCATCTTGAGCCTCTTCCCAGGCATCAAAAATATGTTTAATTAGTACCACACCGGCATCAGTGGTAGAGCGACCCTTAGTGAATCCGAACTGGTTGGTATTGAGCAGTTTATTGCAACTAAAGTGGGACATAAGCTGATGGAGAATATAAGCTTCTCAAAAACTTTGCTTAGTGCCGGTAGTATTGATATTGGCCTGAAGTTGGTAGGGTCAGACTTTCGCGGCGATTACCTCCGACTCTGTGAAATCGGTGTCCTGCTGTTTCGGCAAAATATTTTTCGCCAAATTTCACTTCCCACAAAACTTATGGCAGTAGTTTCATTTCCCAAACGAACAAATAGCACATTTTTGTTTCGCATTTTGTTCATTTGGTCAAAATATCATCTGGCATAATTTTGCTTTGTCAAGTGTTATTAAGACAAAAGTTTATTAAGCAAACACTTTGTTCGGGCTAATATTGTTTTCCAAACAAAACATTTGTCCAAATTTTCATTTCGCACATTAGGTATCAGGGTGGAAAAAAATGGCTTGTCATAAGCGAACTCTGTTTTTGGTCGGTTAGGTTAGGGTTCACTTGTGCCCCTCAGACCAGAAATAGACACCCCGCGCAGCGGGTGGCGTCGATTCTCTGGAGACTCTCGATGAAAAGGGTGAAACCGACTCGGGGCTTGCTTGCATGCATGCTGCTTATTTGAATTATAATATACTGTTACCTAAGTACCTATAGTACAAAAGAACATATAAACTTACCTGTAAATTATTTACTATTGTTTTTTACAAACTACCCGCTTAGCAAAATATGTAGGTAATCTCACTCAAATAGATTTCGTATGCACTACACAATTAGGATCTAAATCGTATGCCATGCAATAATTTGGAAAACGAATGTTATGCCAAATAATACGTTTGACCAAATGAAACTTGACTATGTAAAACTTTGCCAAACAATAATTTGCGAAGTAATATTTTGCCATAGGAGATATTGTCAAGTGATAAAATGCGAAACAATAATTTGACTAGTGATTTTTTGCCAAATGATCATTTGGGAAACATTTTTTGGGAAGTGACACTTTGGGAAATGATATTTGCCCATACAATAGAGAACCGTGAAATCACTTAATCAAAAAAAGTGCTGAGGAACCTTATATTTATTTTGAAATGCCTATCGATTGATGTGCCACACGTGGGCTTGCAATGAAAAAAAAAATTTGACTTTCAGTTTTATGTATGGAGCTACTAAATTTTTTTTTTGTAATGTACTTACAAAACTATGTAGCGGTTAACAAAATACACACATCCTCCAAATTTTATTGAAATACATCTTATAGTTTTCGAGTAAAATGCCTGTGACATACGGACGGACAGACAGACAGAGACTCATCAATCT
This sequence comes from Epinotia demarniana, assembly GCA_945867215.1. Lineage (NCBI taxonomy): Eukaryota > Metazoa > Arthropoda > Insecta > Lepidoptera > Tortricidae > Epinotia > Epinotia demarniana. The sequence goes on along the minus strand of OX244273.1, from coordinate 358,461 downwards.
AAAAATATGATAATTATACAGTATTCAGCATCACTAGTAACTGGTTAAACGAAGACGTCAAAGTCTTTATTAAAAGGAAATAAGAGCTTTTAAAGACTTGTACTTGTGATGCCGACTGTACATACATAGATGGCGCCTAACTGACTTCCGGCTGTCTCGACTGGCCATTAGCTTCTGATGCCAACTGTACATACAATGGCGCCTAACTGACTCCCGGCTGTCTTGACTGGCCATTAGCTTCTGTTGCTGACTGTACATACATAAATGGCGCCTAACTGACTCCCGGCTGTCTCGACTGGCCATTAGCTTCTGATGCCGACTGTACATACATAGATGGCGCCTAACTGACTCCCGGCTGTCTCGACTGGCCATTAGCTTCTGATGCCGACTGTACATACATAGATGGCGCCTAACTGACTCCCGGCTGTCTCGACAGGCCACTAGCTTCTGATGCCGACTGTACATACATAGATGGCGCCTAACTGACTCCCGGCTGTCTCGACTGGCCATTAGCTTCTGATGCCGACTGTACATACATAGATGGCGCCTAACTGACTCCCGGCTGTCTCGACAGGCCATTTGCTTCTGATGCCGACTGTACATACATAGATAGCGCCTAACTGACTCCCGGCTGTCTCGACAGGCCATTTGCTTCTGATGCCGACTGTACATATATAGATGGCGCCTAACTGACTCTCGGCTGTCTCGACTGGCCATTAGCTTCTGATGCCGACTGTACATACATAGATGGCGCCTAACTGACTCCCGGCTGTCTCGACAGGCCATTAGCTTCTGATGCCGACTGTACATACATAGATGGCGCCTAACTGACTCCCGGCTGTCTCGACAGGCCATTAGCTTCTGATGCCGACTGTACATACATAGATGGCGCCTAACTGACTCCCGGCTGTCTCGACAGGCCATTTGCTTCTGATGCCGACTGTACATACATAGGTGGCGCCTAACTGACTCCCGGCTGTCTCGACAGGCCATTAGCTTCTGATGCCGACTGTACATACATAGATGGCGCCTGACTCTCGGCTGTCTCGACTGGCCATTTGCTTCTGATGCCGACTGTACATACATAGATGGCGCCTAACTGACTCCCGGCTGTCTCGACAGGCCATTTGCTTCTGATGCCGACTGTACATACATAGATGGCGCCTAACTGACTCCCGGCTGTCTCGACTGGCCATAAGCTTCTGGCTCCCAACCCCCGGCTACCGGGTGTTGGGTCCGGGAAACGCGCTACTACGAGTAGATACCTTTACCGGGCTACATCGGCTTACATACAGATTTTTCAATAATCAAAGTACCTACTTACCTCTGGGGAGGCCTGAAAAATGCAGACAGCTATTAGTAACCGTCATGTGCGTTTCTAACCGTTCCGATTGTGAAGTCACTCTGTCAAGATAAGTGAGTGTGAGGATACTTTTACTGTATATTCAGTAAAAAGCTGCAATTGGTGTTAAAAGCATGAACATCGGAACGATTGATCTTTAGGCCATACGAATCAATTACCCGCAGCACGAATAAAAAAAACAAAGAAACCAGCCACGTGCGTGTCGGGCCACGCGCAGTGTAGGGTTCCGTAGTTGCCTGTCTGTCTTAGTTACATCGACTTGCAGTGCGGTTGCGTCGGCCGAATTTGTACGAAAATTGGCCTTTCCAAGTGCACATTAAGTTGGTCGACTATTACTCGGTAACTACTAATACCGCCTACTTGTCCGTGATAGTTTTTCTTTTAAATTCATTATATTTCTACTAACACGAGACAGTTGTACTTAAACACCAGGAGTTTACACTCTTGAGCAAGCTATCGGAAGCATACGACGCTAAGGCAGGGCCTGCATGATACAAGTTATCGGAAACATACGACGCTAAGGCAGGGCGTGCATGATACAAGTTATGGAAACATACGACGCTAAGGCAGGGCGTGCATGATACAAGTTATCGGAAACATACGACGCTAAGGCAGGGCGTGCATGATACAAGTTATCGGGAACATACGACGCAAAAGCAGGGCGTGCATGATACAAATTATCGGAATAATACGACGCTAAGGCAGGGCGTGCATGATACAAGTTATCGGAAACATACGACGCTAAGGCAGGGCGTGCATGATACAAGCTATCGGAAGCATACGACGCTAAGGCAGGGCGTGCATGATACAAGTTATCGGAAACATACGACGCTAAGGCAGGGCGTGCATGATACAAGCTATCGGAAGCATACGACGCTAAGGCGGGGCGTGCATGATACAAGCTATCGGAAGCATACGACGCTAAGGCAGGGCGTGCATGATACAAGCTATCGGAAGCATACGACGCTAAGGCGGGGCGTGCATGATACAAGCTATCGGAAGCATACGACGCTAAAGTAGGGCGTGCATGATACAAGCTATCGGAAGCATACGATGCTAAGGCAGGGCGTGCATGATACAAGCTTTTGGAAGCATACGACGCTAAGGCAGGGCGTGCACGATACAAGCTGTCGGAAGCATACGACGCTAAGGCAGGGCGTGTATGATACAAGCTATTGGAAGCATACGACGCTAAGTCAGGGCGTGCATGATACAAGCTATCGGAAGCATACGACGCTAAGGCAGGGAGTGCATGATACAAGCTATCGGACGCATACGACGCTAAGGCAAGGCGTGCATGATACAAGCTTTTGGAAGCATACGACGCTAAGGCAGGGCGTGCATGATACAAGCCCAGTAATTTTGCTTGATGAGGTTTGATACAAGTAAATATTTAAGAGTCGAGGTACACGTATTCTTTAAGAGAGCAGAGTACAAGAAGTACGCTCGTATTAGAGACAATTAGACACTACTTTATGTGAGAATATTAATATGTTGATTGGTTTAACAATGACGCGATGTTGGTTGGTTTAACGACAAGGGTAAGTATAGGTATACCTAACCTATTTCGATATCGAGTGAAAACTCATGGCGCGTTCCTAATGATAACTATGGTTCTTGAGCCGTTGAGTCTCACTGTGTGTGTGTGGCAGAAAAAAAAGTGATAGTGATGGAGATTCGAGAGATATTAGTATGGTACTGGCAGTGGGTACAGCGAGTGGTGAGTGTTGTTGCATTTTGCAAGCCCGAGAAGTGAGTCCAACGTTATTCGCATATGCAAATATCGCAGTAAGTATTTAAGGTTGACCACAAACCTAACTGAGTAAAATAAGTTAAGTGTGCCCACTTCAGAAGTTCACATTGACCGCCTACTACAGAGGGGTAATACTGATCTGGGTCAGATCGCCTTCGGGGCTCACATTGATTGCCTGCGGGGCTTGATGAACAGCACAACGTGGAGTTATTAACGAGCTTAGCGAGCTCACACGATCGCCGAAAGGGGCTTATACTATTAGCTCATGTTTCTGGCTAAGCGAGCCTGTGAATAAAGGCTTAGCTAGTTGTTTGACGAGCTCATGGTCTTAGCTTGGCGAGCAATAGAAGTGGGTTACGACCTCATGAGTCTGGCTGAACGGGCATTTGAAGTTGATTTCGAGCTTATAATTCTGGCTTAGTGAGCATTAAGCATTGGTCTGGAGCACGAGCTCATGATTTTGTGTTAAGAAACATTTGAAATTAAGTGAAAGAGCTATTAGTTTAGCGAGCGTTTGAAGCGGTAAACGAGTATGGTGAAAACGCACTGTAAGCTTAATGAGCTCACATCAAAGTCACTCGGCGATGCACGATGTACTAACAGTAGGTATACGAGTGGGAATTTATATATAGGGGAATACATTTGAGAGCAGCGATGATGTACAGATTTGTCTAAATCAGCACAAAACCTAAATGATTGTAAAGTTGCAACTGTATTTGATAAAGTCATACCTACAATACAAGATTTCTGTACGAAGATGAAGATACTGATGCAGATTTGTTCCAAAGAGTTCTTATAACAATAATACTTGAGAAGAGATATATTTCCGGAAAGTTTTGAGTTTATCTATATCAGTACGTATATCGTTTAAAACTATTATTTACCTATAAAACTATATTACCTATAAAACATACAAGCTTTGCTTAGTTTGGGACTAGGTCGATTTGTGTAAGACTGTTCCCAAACATTTATTTATTTATTTCCTAGCAAAACGAACACAATCGACATGAAAAGTTAATGAGTTATAGTCGACCAACTTCATACTGTACTTAGCAAGGCCAACTTTCGTACCTTTTGGCAATTAAGAGTCCGCAGTAAGCTCGGCCGAATTTCACCTTCCCATACAAACGGAGTATCGTTCTCATTTCAAAACTACGTGTTCGATTGTGACGAAACTTTGCATATATAATGATATGAGGTATATCTATGTCTGTAATTAGTTTATATGGTTTCAGTTTATAATAAAACAAACAAAATACAGCAAAAACAAGTTTTGTATGAAAAACTTAAATTCGCTGTATTTTTTTGACTATGGTATCTGAAGCTCTATAAAATCACCGACTTGGATATAGCTCACGTCATTGTACTTACATGCAAAAAGTTTCGTTACAATCCAACACGTAGTTTTAAAATGAGAGTGTAACTAAGTAAGTTTGCGGCCCCTTAAGGCGCCGTAGGTTCATGGTCTTCTCTCCCTCTCACTGAGCATAAGCGTGAGCGAGATGGAAGTGCGTGCTCGGAAGCGCGGAAATCATGTTTTTTAATTTTATTTTTTTAGCCGTTTAAATAAATAAAAAAGTAAACACTGATTTCCCTCAAACATGATATTGCCGATTTTTAGAAGCCATTTTAATATTTTTAGCTTTTGTTCGTAATTTGTAACAAATATTTTAAGTGTATTTTAGACCCTTTTAGACCTATGTTCGTGATTTTTTTTCTATCGAGCGAAAAATGCTTAATCAAAGTCAAAGTCAAAGTCAAAATCTTTATTTGCTTTAAGCATATTCAAATGCATGCGAATACAATTTAAATTACAATAAACAGTAATATTAAAATAAATTAAATTAAATTAAATTCATTCACATTACATCAAAATAATAAAATCATAGAATAGTGAGTCAATAAAACATTAAAAAGCGACTTCTCCAAAATTAATTAAAAATAATCAATAATTACAATGTCTACTTAATTTAGAGCATTGGCAAAATATTCGTCAATGGAGTAGTATGGCCTCTTTATAAAATAATCTTTCACTTTTCTATTAAATATTTTAATTTCATCACAATCTCTTAAATCTTTGGCCAGCTTATTGTATACTCTTATTGCATTATTGCCTAAACTTTTATTAAAATGTACAAAACTAGGGGTAGTCAGTGTTAATTTATCATTACTTCTTAAATTGTAGTTTTGGCTTTGTCCTACTGTAGGATACAAATTCTTATTTCTATGAATATACAGGCAAACATGATACAGATACAACGAAACAACAGTAAGAATTTTATTTTCAATGAACATATGTCTATGTGTAATAGGTATTTTAGAACAGCCCTCGATGATCCTTAGAGCTTTTTTCTGTTTTAACAGGACAGAATTCATGTTGGCTCCGTTTCCCCAGACCTCTATACAGTATCGGAGAATACTCTCAAAATAGGAGAAGTACACATTTTTTAGAATAACCTTATCAGTATACTTCGATAAACTTTTTAATGCAAAACATGCACTAGCCAGTTTCTTATTAACTTTGTCAATTTGGATATTCCACCTCAGGTAAGGATCTAGATTTACGCCCAGAAAACAAACACTGTTAGACTTAGAAATCGGTATATCGCACTCAAAGTCAGGACTATTACTACTACGGCGAAAGATCATGTAGAAGCACTTACTGCTATTCATCCGTAATCCATTAGCTGTGAACCAGTGAGACAGTTCAGTCCAGCATGTTTGTAGTGTTTCGTTAAGAACGTGTTTAGAGCTAGCATTTAGAACTATACTAGTATCATCTGCGTATAGGTAAGGTGTCCCACAGCTGATGCAGCTCGGCAAATCGTTGATAAATATTATGAACAGGAGAGGGCCTAGGACTGAGCCCTGAGGAACTCCATATTTCATTAATTTGTCATCAGACCTGACCACATTGTCCTCCATGTAGTCTTTTATTTCAACAAACTGAGATCGGTTACATAGATATGACTTAAAGAGTTCAAGTGTCGTACCACGTATTCCATAGTACTTACTCCAGTTTATCGAGTAATATTCTGTGATCAACGCAGTCGAAAGCTTTTGTTAAATCACAGAATACCCGAAGAATGCGTAGGCATTTAGAGTTTCGATTGAGGGAATGCAATACCTCTATAACCAAGTTGTTCACTGCCTCAGATGTGTTTTTATTACGTCTGAACCCATATTGGTGTGCAGAGAAAAGATTGTTTCTTATGAAATGCGCTTCTAATCTATAAGCTATACACTTTTCAAATATTTTAGCGAGTATAGATAGTACCGAAATGGGACGATAATTATTTAACTCCAGTTTGCTCCCTTTTTTGTAAATGGGTACTATTCTTGCGCGTTTTAGCAGGTCTGGAAACGTTCCATCCAAAAAACTAGTATTAAAAATAATGCAAAGTGGAATGCAAAGGAGATCAATATTATTTTTGACGAGCTTGTTCAATCATGTTTCTAAACACTGATTTCCCTGCAGAAAAGCCTCAAGATTACTATTCGTATTTTTTTTTAAACCATATTATTATAAACAGACGCATTATATTGTTTCAAAAACACTGTTCGCTTAACTTCGCTGAACCTACGGTGCCTTAAGGACTATCAGGAAAAAATCCTAGCTATAAAAATGTCGAAATTGTCGAATTGTCGAGGTCTATTTATGCCGAAATATACCTAAAAATGATGATATTTAAAAATGTCAACTTGTAAAAATATGATCCAGAGAGATAAGTATACAAATGACAATATTTAAAAATGTAAACATATATCCAGAAATCCCAAGCCGCAGACCAGTCGCCAGACGAAGGGAGGCAGCTCAGAATCAATTTGTATGTTGTTTTGTACGTTAATTCGCAATAAATATCGTCCCAGCTGCCTTCAGATTTTGGGTTATCTGGAAAATCTTTAACCGGGCAAGCAATTTTGAAAGCATAAATAAATCTTCAAAGATGGAAAGAAGTGACTTTCTGTCTACTATATTTTGATACTGGGTTTATCAGATAATAATTTAATTTGAACTTTAAAATATCTATAGGTACATGGAATGGAATACGGAGTTCACATTTGCTGAAATAGAATTCTAGTTAGAAAAATCACTGTTTTCGGAATGATACATTTCGTAGTAAGGTGAGAGCTTCACTCACCGTTCAGCTCGATCCAGGACGCATAAGACAAGTTGCCGCCGAGGATGCCGAGGAAGCGGACGGGGAATCTGCACGAAGGTGACTTGATTTTTAGAATTCTCCCGCGTCTGTCACCCGGGTACATCGAACCCACCTCCATAGAACCTTGCGCTTCGTTCCATTTTAAATAAAAATCTCGCACAGCATTCGTAGCGATGAGATATTCTCTGTTCATCATTTTGTAATCTGGGTTATTCGAGTAGTACACTGAAAAAGTGTATTAGTTAGTTTGTTGCTTTCACAGGAAGTACCGGGGCGATCGCGCTCTGCTCGGGTGCATATAGAAAATACTTAGAGAAAAGACGATTTTTTCCAGACAAGAGACCTAGCTCGATGGATCTTTCACCCCGTAAACCCTTATTTCTAAGGCACCGTCGCCGTCGCCTAATAAGACTCACCATCATTTCCAAATTTGAATGGTCAACGGTGGAAATAAAGCGTTAGGCTAAAACAGTCCCTGGCGCGAATGACACGGCCGGTGATACAAAGTAAAAATGAGTGGGTTTAATGCTTAATTTTTTAGTGGCAGAAGGAGAGTTTTTGTTATAGCTACTTTAATTAGACGAAACGAGTTGTACTTAGAATCAGGGTACATAAATAAATAAATAAACTGCAGAGTATTGGATAGCACATAAAAATATATGTGTATGCGAGAGAAGCTTCCTGAACGCTGACCAGCCGAGTTGGACTCTATGATTGATTTCTTTCTTAAAGTTGGACGTGCCTAACTGTACAGTCTGTCCTAGGTAGGTATATACAGGGCGTCCCAAACTTATGGGACATGAAGGGGAAGTACCTTAAACATCGTAGATAGTGTATTTTGCTGAAAGAAGACTTTATGTTATTTTTGAAAGTTAGTAATTCTGCATTCAAAGTTTTTCAAAAAATTACTTGCTTCTTCTGGGAATCGAACCGACTTAAATGTGAAAAAAAATCACCCCTACATTTACAATGCCAATGGAAAGAATAGCTAAAAAATAATAAATCTTCTTTAGTGACACAGTATTTTAAAAGAAAAGAACAACGTGAAATTAATCATTTTAATCAAATTAAAAACATACATGAAACTGCCGAAGTCAATTATGTAGGTAGTTCTTGTCTTACACAAATTGCCAATCTTTTAATAAGGCCGCTGCCTGTTGATTTTCTTATCATTTTACGGTGAATACTCGATATGACATGGCATAATCAATGCTGTCTATGGAATGATAATATCGCTACTTTTCGTATGTTGCCGTCGGCAATAAATAATTTTCTTGAAATATGACTTGAACATTTTACATTGTTCCTTTCTTTTAAAATACTGTGTTACTAAAGAAGAGTTATTATTTTGTAGCTATTCTTTCCATTGGCATTGTAAAAGTAGGGTGATTTTTTTTTCACATTTAAGTCGGTTCGATTCCCAGACAAAGCAAGTAATTTTTCGAAAAACTTTGAATGCAGAAGACCTTATGTTATTTTTGAAAGTTAGTAATCACTAACTTTCAAAAATAACATAAGGTCTTCTTTCAGCAAAATACCCTATCTACGATATTTAAGGAACTTCCCCTTCATGTCCCATAAGTTTGGGACGCGCTGTATAATCGTCAACAACTTCGAGCGTAAAATGTCCAATTGTAGTAGTGCAGTCTTTGCGTTGAGAAAACTGAAAACATTGATCTCAGGGGACGCATTGAAACAGGTGTACTTTGCTTATTTTCACTCATTTCTTTCTTATGGCACACTCGTCTGGGGGAACTCTACAGATGCTTAAAGGGTGTTAATAACGGTGTCACCCTATTTCACAGACAGAAATTTCATAGAATTTCGTTTCTCAGAAAATATTTCATAAATTATTTGGTTCATATACTTTCAGTTCCAATATTATTGTTTCATAGACTATTCACTTGGTAGAAATATATTTCACAGAAATTCGGTTCAATGTATATTACTATCAAACTTTTTTGCTTCAGAAACTTATCAAACTGTAGAATTATGTTTCGTGTATTCTTGTTTCGTATACACAAATTTCATAGATTATTGTTTCATAGGAACCGTTTCATATAATATTTGGTTCCAGTTTTTTTGTTTTCAAAAATTCTTATGAACTTCAATTAAATTACGAGTACACAAGGATCAAGGAACAGGAACTTAGTGGCAAAACTGACGCGGATAGGTTAGAAGACTGAACCGGGAGCTTTGCTCCCGCTTTCGTCTTCGTGGTTATTTTTTTTATAAAAGAGCGGAAAAACTTGTTATTAAAACTCCCATTTCCTTCTTTAACCTATCCTTCTATGAAACGAAAATATAAAGCTTAAAAAAATGACTTATAAAATTCTATGAATATACAGGCTTAGAAAAAACTATTCTATAAACTAAATATTATAAGGAACAATAATAAATGACCTAAAAATCGATGACATGAATTTCGAAACATTAATAATATCAAAAATAAAAAATGTATGAAATAAGCTTCTACAAAGTAGGTGCATTAGAAAATGATCATTCTATGAAATGATAATATGGGAAACATTTTCTATGAAGCAAAATTCTACGAAAATGTAGTACATGAAACAACGTACAACCGTTAATAACACTTGTTTAAGTCACTTATTCGGTCCCAACTAGAACATGCTGTTTACATTTGGAACCCCTATTATAAGAAATATTCGGATACCCTCGAACCCTTCAAAAAAAGTTTCTGAATACTATGCACTACCGATGTTACTGCAGCAGATTGTCTTATATGCAACTGTTAAACAAATATTCTTCGTTAGACCTTCGGTCGAAGCGCTCGTTGTTTGAAGCAATGGTATTGTATAACCTCTGTAATAATCACTTCGACAGTATTGTTCTTAAGGCGCGCCCACACCAGCTGTTCGTGACCGGCCGCTGCCGGACATACGCCGGTGAGCGCGCGCCTCTGCGCAGGCTCGTTGACACATAAAACATAAGATTCTGTAAGGTAGATATTTTTGGAAACAGTTTTTTTGTTTATAAAAAACGAATCATCGATGTACTCACATCTAAGCAGTAAGCACTAATCACTAATTACTAATATAAACCATCCGTCCGTAATCCATAAAAGGATTAAGTCACCTTGTATGTTGTTATTGTTTACACCGGCAGTCCTTAACACTAAACGTGCTATGTATGACCCTGAATGACAAATACATGTTTTCTAATACGTGGTAAACGGTGTGGGTCACACATTGTACCGGGCGTTCTGAAGGTGTGGGAGATATTAAAACAACCGTTCTTTCTGTTAGCTAATGCAAGACAATTTATTGAAGTAAACATCGTTTCTAGACCATTTTAGAACCCGTAACGCCATCTGTTGATGCGTTGGTGAATTAGTATCACATAGTATGAAGCAAACATGCAAAATTTAACTTTAATCAAATATTTATACATAATAGCTGTCCCAAAATATAAATTAGGCTTACTAACTCGAACACACATATTGTAATCAATAGTTATATGAGTATTCATAAGTACCCCTTGTAGTGGCCGTTTGTTAACCTAAATAAATTTAAAAATAAAACGTGCAAAAACGAGGCATCCGTACACTTGTTGGAGTAAAACATAGGCACCCTTGTAGATAACTCTTCAAATCTCAACGCATTATGACGCACTACTCACAATACTTATTTTACTATTAGTTATTTGTAAGAAACAATGTTTCCCAGTTTGTGCGTATTGATTTGCCGGGGAAACAACTCCGTTCTACTGGGCGCTTGAGAACGGTTCCTCGTCGCATGGCGTTTTCAACAAAGAACTTCCGCTTCATCGGACCCACTTATTATGAACACCTACAATCGGCCAATCTAAGGAATGAACCATATGACGAAACATTCCGGCGCAAACGGAGAAATCTTTTGTTGGAAAACCCTCCGTACTCCGTTAACGAGTACACGGAAATGACTTTTTAGTTGTGTTTTTTTTTATTTTCACTTATTGTTAACTTAATATTAATCAATGTTATGAACAATTATAGAAGATCAAACGAGCTTCGCAAGCGAAGTTCGATCGATATTATATGAGTAAGCTTCATTCGAAGATATAACACACATGTAGTCCTTTAATCTACCAGGCAACATTTCGCAAGTTTAAAGTACGCAGTAAAAACCATAGCTCAAACAGTTTTATCCCCACCTTTACCCCTACCCTACTTGGGGACCTCGGCTTGCCACCATTTCTCATTCTTTTTAGAGACAAAACTTTCCTAGGGGTATAGGGGCGGGCGGGAAGTTATATCTTCGAATGAAGCTTACTCATATAATATCGATCGAACTTCGCTTGCGAAGCTCGTTTGATCTTCTATTATATTTCGAAGCTTCATTCTTCAGATATAACACACATGTAGATGTTTAGAGTTGAAAGTTTTGCTGCCCTTTGTAATTGTAAAACATCATAATCATGAAATGCAATAATTATGTTTTGACAACAATCTTAGATACTCCCAATTATTAATCAAAGAGTACAATTGTAACTTCAGATAATTCTACCTATACAAAAGGCAGATTGATCTGGCACAATGACCTTCGTCGATTAATTGACGATGGTAGAAACGAGCCAAAGTTTTCGATGTTCTCGACCAGCCTGCTGCCTTCCGGATAGCATCTAAAGAAATGCCTGACCGGTGTGCAGCTGACGTGGCGGCGTGGCGCGTGCTGTGAGCGCTGAACGCCGCCATGTCTTTACCGCTTTCGCCAAGCACTCGCGTAATGCACCCCGGCTAATGGATTGAGCAGATGCATTTTTATGGGGACTTTTGAAAGTCAACAAAATATGTTGTGAGCTTTTTCAGTCCTAAAACATCATTATAACAGTCACCGGGCAAATATTTCTATTAGGTATCTTCAAAATATGGAAGGCACAAAATCGGTTGTAGACGACCTACACCTGAAGTCTTAACTATATCATCAAAAATTACTTTAATACAATTTGGGCATGACTTAATATTATTCCACTTAATAAGTGACAGTGTTTGTACCCTGTGGGCAGGACATATTGCTAACAAAATCGCCAGATTCTTTGTTAGTTTTTCCAATGAAATTTCTCTATTAGGGTACCATGTTGTTATATGATTTAATACCACTTGAGGATCCCAGGTATGGCTATATTTAGGAGTTACGGGCTTTAATTTGTAAATACCTTTCGGTAATCCTTTACTTTGGTCATCTGAGCTGATACTACTCCCCCGTAGGAGCGAGGGTGCTGACCTATGATTATTTAATGAGCCATACGACGATCCTTTATTAAATTTGTGCGTTAGAAATAAAATAACAGCAGAAATGAAGCCCTTATAGAAATTGAATATCTATATTATCTATGCTAAATTTCCAGCACAACTTGTATTTAACACACGTTGTACTGTTGTAAAGTGTTGTTTGAAATTGATGCTAACATGAGATTAGATACTTTTACTAATCTCAACAAAAGCGGAAACCACGGTTGGGATGGCCATTAGGGAAATACTACTATTCCTGTGGCGTTGTCATTTATAATCTTATGTAAACACTTTAGTACGAGTGCGAGTGGTGGAAACGCTTAAAAATATTTATTATAAATACCAGCTAATAGTGAATGCGACGACGGTAAGAGCGTCCGAGTCTGGCTTCCACGAAATATATATTTCACATTTGGCAGAGGTACGAGAAGCAAAGAGGTCAATTTCGGGCACACCAAAGTGTTTACTTATTCTTTCAAAGGCTGCAATACTTAAATTTCATTAAATATCAGGATTTAGCCTTCTGGATTCTCTGTCTGCTTCTACATTATTCTTAGTGTTAATGTACGAATCGAATAACCATATGTCTCGTTCTTCACACCACTGCCAAATAGATCTAGGTAAGCTATTTAAGTGGGGAAACTGGATGTCTCCCATTCGATTAATATAGCTTATCGCGGTAGTGTTGTCGATGCGGAACACTAGAGCACAGTTTGATTTATTTCGCGCAAAACATTTTAATCCTAAGAGCGAGCAAGCTCTAAGTAATTAATATGGAATGCTAATTCTTGCTCTTCCCATGCTCCGTTTGCACACACTCCGTCACAAACTGTACCTCATCCTGATCGGGACGGATCTATAGATATTTCTGCATCCAATTTCGTGATTCCAAAATGACAAGACGTTACAAATAATATTATTAGTCCACCAAAATAAGTCAGGTAAAATTTCGCGAGGAAGTTTTACTTTTGATCATAGACATCGTATTCCTGAATAGCTCGGAATTTATATCTTTCTAACAACTTCGTGTACAACCAGCTGTATCTAGCTGTCGGGCATGCAGTGGTAAGAACTCTTAAAAAGTGCGCATACCCTGCATAAGAAGGGATATAGACATGATAATTGAATTGTAAACAAAACCTAAGAATTTACAGCATTGTTGGTAATTTTGGGATTGTATCGAGCTTTTGGTATAGTTTACCACAAATCGTAGGCACTCGAGAAACCAGAGAGTCCCCCTCCCATTATGTTTACATTCGTTAAGGTCCCTTCCAATACACAAAATGCCACCCCGGTATATAATAGAAGTTAGGCCTTGTTTTTAGGTAAGTTACGACTTCTTTCATAATTTTGGTGAAGGTTCTAGGCGCCACGGAAAGTCCATAGACTAATAGGGAACAAAACTCGTAAGTAACATTGTTATGCTCGAATCTTGTCAATGGTAGCCATAAACCCGTTTTTAGGGATTAATTTAGAAGCAGTTCTAGTCTTCCATTTTAAAATGGGACTTAGTTACAAATTTATTGAGCCCTTTCAGATTCAGTATGAATCTATAGCCACCATTCGATTTAGGAGTCAGAAAATCTTTGATAGAAACTGATCATTAGTCTGTTGGCATCCAGTGATGCTTTCACTGAATGCCTAGGTTAATTAAGTTCTGTACAGCTAAGCTCGTTTCATCATGCTCTTGGCATGTGAAAGTATTTACAGGTTTGACAGATTGCGTAACATGTCCTAAAAAGGAATTGGAAAGCCATTCTGTATACAGTCTAATAAATAAAGTACGATTATTCGTTACATTAAGCCAACACTTATAAAAAGCTTTAAGGCGACCGGCATGTACCTGCGTTACTGCCGCGGCGTCGCAAGTGGCTTGTTGTAGGCTGCTCGCGGCCGTATGATGGTCGACGCTGTCGGCCTACTTTTCAGTAGATTTGGAAGCTTTAATTTTCTCTGAGAGTTTGCTTCCAAAGAGAGTATCATCTCTCTCAACGTATTGTATGACTTAAGGAATACTTCGTCTAGTCCAGGAATGACTAGTTTTATCTAAAATCCGACCTCAATTAGATAGGATTTTTATCGTTAGTACCTATACCGACTCCCGATTGCTGTTGAGATGATTCGATTTTCTTGTCACGGCCTCTTTGGATGTCTGTAACTGCCGCCGAAATTACGGCGTTTAAGGACGGCGCCCATAATAATTTGCAATTTACAGGTACTCTTATAAGAGTTTATCTTTACTCTTTTTATCAATACCTTTGTGTAATATAGGTAGCCACCTTTGCGCTAAATTGGGATGAATTTTCTCCCCATATTTTGGGACATCATCAGTGGCGTCCCCTAGAGCGGTTAGTAACTCGGCATCTATTACAGGGGTCGTTTTGTCATCACAGGCCTTCACGGGAGGTGCATTTTCTTCATTTGAACGTGAGAGTGAAGTTTCCACTGCCTCATACACTTGTTCGTGGTTTATAAATTAAAATATAATATTTTGATTTTTCTAATTGAGGGTAGATATGAAATGCATTGTAAAACCACTCGTCAGGAATTTTAATGCATATATGTATCTAGTGCCCCGCATCGCGAACACGGGATATACTAATCTCGATTAATGGTTGTAGAAATTGCTATCGTGTTGACTCACGGTCAACCGCCAAGCACGAGATACCTTCGTGACGACTCTCGGTCGCCTCCCAGGTTTAGTTACAAGACGTGGGCTCACGGCCCGCGCGGTATTAAATGCATTTATTAGCGATTAATATTGTTAGAAATTGCTATCGTGTTGACTCACGGTCAACCTTCAAGCATGAGATACTTTCGTCATGACTCTCGGTCGCCCCCCAGGTTTAGTTACAAGGCATGGGCTTGCGATAAATATTGTTAGAAATTTCTATCGTGTTGACTCACGGTCAACCCCCAAGCATGAGATACCTTCGTGACGACTCTCGGTCGCCCCCCAGGTTTAGAATTACCAGGCGTGGGCTCACGGCCCGCGCGGTATGAAATGCATTTCTTAGCGATTAATATTGTTAGAAATTGCTATCGTGTTGACTCACGGTCAACCTTCAAGCATGAGATACTTTCGTCACGACTCTCGGTCGCCCCCCAGGTTTAGTTACAAGGCATGGGCTTGCGATTAATATTGTTAGAAATTGCTATCGTGTTGACTCACGGTCAACCCCCAAGCATGAGATACCTTCGTGACGACTCTCGGTCGCCCCCCAGGTTTAGAATTACCAGGCGTGGGCTCACGGCCCGCGCGGTATGAAATGCATTTCTTAGCGATTAATATTGTTAGAAATTGCTATCGTGTTGACTCACGGACAACCCCCAAGCATGAGATACCTTCGTGACGACTCTCGGTCGCCCCCCAGGTTTAGAATTACCAGGCGTGGGCTCACGGCCCGCGCGGTATGAAATGCATTTCTTAGCGATTAATATTGTTAGAAATTGCTATCGTGTTGACTCACGGACAACCCCCAAGCATGAGATACCTTCGTGACGACTCTCGGTCGCCCCCCAGGTTTAGAATTACAAGGCGTGGGCTCACGGCCCGTGCGGTATTAAATGCATTTATTAGAGGCACCACAATGTAGAACTATTTATTGAAACTAATTGCACTTACCTGATTTATCTTCGGAACCTGATGAATCAGATAGCACCGCACTGTCATAACTCGTTTATAGTTCTTTGTTGCAATTTCCGTATATTAGCAGAATAATACTCTATTTTTTCCTGTGCACTGCGTTTAGGCATGATTAAATATTTTGAATTATTTTTTAATAGAATTAGTTCGTGCGTTCGTTGCCTCGCAAGAATAAAGAATGAGAAATGGTGGCAAGCCGAGGTCCCCAAGTAGGGTAGGGGTAAAGGTGGGGATAAAACTGTTTGAGCTATGGTTTTTACTGCGTACTTTAAACTTGCGAAATGTTGCCTGGTAGATTAAAGGACTACATGTGTGTTATATCTGAAGAATGAAGCTTCGAAATATAATTATTATTATTATTGTACACTGACTGCCGTGCTTCCTGGATGGCCCCTTGATTGAGATTCATGCTTGTAAGTCATGTATTTTACACGTATTTCTTTTCTACGCATAAGATTACAAATTATATGCCATTTATATATTCTATATGTATAAGTACCTGAGTGACCGACCTCTGCTCGGGTGAAAATAGAGCTATATAGAATATTTATTTTTTCGTTTATCACAAAGGAATAAGGTGCCAAACTGTTAAAAATAACTGAAGTCGATTTTAGCTACATAATTGTATTCTCATTGGCAAGTTCCGACACATCAATATTCTTTCCCATAAAAGGTTATGGAGTAGGTAGGCATCCCATCCCTAATTAGCTTGAAATCTTGCGAGTACGGTACGGAACGGTGCATGAGTCTGACTCTCACTTGACTGAGGAGTAAGTAGAGTATAAAAGCAGCATAATATGAATATGTCTGTTCCAGGGAGTTCCTTAGCCTTAGAGTAGGTAAACAAATGAAACAATTACTTCATTAGTGTTGATGTTGGTTTGACTTACCAGATAGCAGTGAAATCGGAAGTACTTTTAAAACAGTCCGGATATATTTCACAACAGATTTTTACGCTTGTGTTGTTTGAGAAGGTCTATTTGTTTTTGTTTGAGTGCACACACTATTTATCACTTTATTTATTATTATTAAAGCAATTTAAAAGGGTTACGACACTTTTTGACACGACGGTTGTTTTTTCCCAACGAGGTATCTAAGCAACAGTCAATATTCTTATTTTTGAACGATTTGACAACATAGGTAGAACATAAGAGATAGAGTCTGTATACCTATGCAAACTTAACACTTTCCCTCGTTCAAGAACTACGGGCAAGCCCCAGCTTGGCACATATTTCCGTAAGCCTAGGTTTCGGGACTGGCTTGGTTATTATATCTGCAAGCTGCGTAGCCGAACTTGTCTTGATAACATTGAGGCTTCCATCTTGTACCATCTCCCGAACAAAAAAATGCCGTACACGTAAGTGTTTCGTTCGTTTATGAAACACGGGATTGTGTGCCAATCTAATAGCAGCTTCATCATCTACTTTCAAAGATGGAGCTCTCTTTAGATGGGATAGAAAGCAAAATATCCTCTGAAGCCAAATCAGTTCTTTGGCTGCCTCACTCGCTGCGACAATTTCCGCCTCTGTCGTAGAAACCGCTACGGAAGTTTGTCTTTTGGCTTAGCCAGGATACAATTCCGCCAGCAAATAGGCAAGCAACGCCTGATGTTGATCTTCCGGTTGAAGGATCTCCAGCATGATCCGCATCACTGTATCCTTCTACATCACTGTCATATCCGACTTGATATTTAATCCCAAGATTCATAGTGCCTTTGAGATATCTAAATATCCTTTTTACTTGAGTCCAATCTGCTTTTGACGGGTTTCCAAATTTCTCGACACGACACCCACGGCGTACGCAATATCGGGTCGTGTTCCTGTCATCAGGTACATCAGGGCACCTACAGCTTCTCTGTAGGGAACCTTGCCAGCTTTCCCTGATTCAAGAACTTCCTCTGAATATTTAGATGTTTCCATTGGTGTTGAAACTGGATTGCTGTCAGCCATATTAAATCTCTCAAGGATCTTCCTAGTGTATGATTGCTGATATATGGCTATCCATTTCTCATCTTGCCTTATCTCCAGGCCAAGGTAGTACGAGGCAGGCTTAGTGGTGATCATCAGGTTAGACCTAAGTTCATTTAAAAAACTATTGGCTAGCTGCTCGCTGGAAGCTGCAACCAATCCGTCATCGACGTATAAGGCAACCAGGATCTTCTCTTCACCGACGTGCTTAGCATGGAGGCAACAGTCAGCCTCACATTGGTCAAAACCAAGGCCTATTAGTACATGTTCGAAGTACGAATTCCAGCATCGGGGTGCTTGTTTTAAACCGTAAAGGCTTCGATTTAGCTTCCACACTTTCGTATTTCCGTCATGAAGCCCTTCTGGCTGTTCCATATAAATGTCCTCTTTAAGTTCTCCATTTAGGAAGGCCGTAGTCACATCAAATTGAGCCAGGTGCATCCTTTCTTTTGCACATACGCTAAGCAGTGCCCTCACGGTGGCCAATCTGGCAACCGGGCTATAGGTCTCTTCGTAGTCTACTTCTTTTTTCTGCCTAAAGCCTTTCACCACAAGGCGAGCTTTATATTTTTCGACGGATCCGTCCGGATTTGTTTTTATACGAAATATCCATTTATATGGAAGTGCTTTGCGGTTGGGTGGCAGGTCAGCTTTGTTTTCCTCGAGAGACCTCAGCTCATTTGTCATGGCCTTCTGCCACTCAGCTCTATCCTCTCTTGAAAGAGCTTCTTTATATGTATCAGGAAACTTGTCTGTTCCTACGTAACCCACATAATCCTCGAACTTTTTTGGACGTTTAAGCGTCGACCTATCTCTTAGCTTATGGTTCCGCTTCGACCATAGGTGGACAAATAGACCTTCTCAAACAACACAAGTGTAAAAATCTGTTGTGAAATATATCCGGACTGTTTTAAAAGTACTTCCGATTTCACTGCTATCTGGTAAGTCAAACCAACATCAACACTAATGAAGTAATTGTTTCATTTGTTTACCTACTCTAAGGCTAAGGAACTCCCTGGAACAGACATATTCATATTATGCTGCTTTTATACTCTACTTACTCCTCAGTCAAGTGAGAGTCAGACTCATGCACGAGGGTTCCGTACCGTACTCGCAAGATTTCAAGCTAATTAGGGATGGGATGCCTACCTACTCCATAACCTTTTATGGGAAAGAATATTGGTGTGTCGGAACTTGCCAATGAGAATACAATTATGTAGCTAAAATCGACTTCAGTTATTTTTAACAGTTTGGCACCTTATTCCTTTGTGATAAACGAAAAAATAAATATTCTATATAGCTCTATTTTCACCCGAGCAGAGGTCGGTCACTCAGGTACTTATACATATAGAATATATAAATGGCATATAATTTGTAATCTTATGCGTAGAAAAGAAATACGTGTAAAATACATTACTTACAAGCATGAATCTCAATCAAGGGGCCATCCAGGAAGCACGGCAGTCAGTGTACAATAATAATAATAATAATAGTTCATAACATTGATTAATATTAAGTTAATAATAAGTGACAATACAAAAACACAACTAAAAAGTCATTTCCGTGTACTCGTTAACGGAGTACGGAGGGTTTTCCAACAAAAGATTTCTCCGTTTGCGCCGGAATGTTTCGTCATATGGTTCATTCCTTAGATTGGCCGATTGTAGGTGTTCATAATAAGTGGGTCCGATGACGCGGAAGTTCTTTGTTGAAAACGCCATATGGTATCCCAATTTAAATACCTTGGGCATATGTTCTCCTCTGACCTCAAAGACGGTGCCGATGTTGAAAGGGAGCGCAGGGCGCTGGCTGTTAGAGCGAACATGCTTGCCCGCAGGTTTGCCCGTAGCTCCACTGCTGTAAAGCTGACATTATTCAGAGCATTTTGCACGTCTTTTTACACGGGTAGCCTGTGGGCGGACTATACGCAAAAGCAGTACAGCGCCTTGCGAGTGCAGTACAACAATGCATTTAGGGTGCTGATGAGGCTGCCTCGCTACTGCAGCGCGTCAACAATGTTCGCGGAGGCGCGCGTCTATAGCTTCTCTGCCATCATGTGCAAGCGAGCCGCCTCGCTACTTAGCAGGGTGAGGGCCAGCACCAACAGCATCCTAGAAATGTTTGCGGGCAGGTGGGATGGGGTCTACATAAACCACTGCACTAAGCTCCATCATAGTGTTCCAATGGTAAAGTACTACTAACACTAGATCTAATATTATAATGTTACTAACACCTTTATATTTATATTTGATAGTTAATGTAATTTAATTTAATTTAATTTAATTTGACTTAATTTAATTTGATTTATATTTTAATGTGTAAAATATGGATGCAAATCTGAAATAAATGACTATTTAATTTAATTTAATTTAATAGGTTCACCTAGAACCACAGCTAACAGGGGCTCTTCTATATCCAATTGTCCCTGATCAGCATCGACAAAATCATCATCACCGTCGTTCGTATTTGAGCTTTGCCTCGATTCATAGCTCTCGCGTTGGTGAGTATCGCCTTCTTGATCTTGGTCTTCTCTAACCACTTCTTGATCTTGGTCTTCTCTAACCACTTCATCTCCCTCTAAGACAAGATCTTCATTGGTAGGCTCTGGCTCGAAATTATGTTCACTATCTAGGTTATCTGGTACTCCCTCTGAAGCAATAGGTACGTTTATAGTAGTTTTGAATTCTACATCCGATTCAAACGATATGTCTCTCGACTTTAACATCTTGTATCCATCCCAGATCCTATAGCCGTCATCATTTTCGTAGCCTATTAGTATGCCTTTTATAGCCTTTTTGCTCATCTTTTTGCAATGTTGTTTTGGAACATGCGCATAACACGTACTTCCAATAATCTTAAGATGCGACATCGTAGGCTTTCTTCCATGCCACAGTTCATATGGCACTTTGGTGTCCACTCTTGTGGGACCTGTTCTATTTAACACATATGCAACCGTATCAATTAATTCAGCCCATAGTATTTGTGGCATCTCCCCTCTGGTATGCATAATAGATCTAGCAGCTTCCACTAAGGTTCGGTTTTCTCGCTCGCTACAGCCGTTTTGCTCGGGTGTGTAAGGCATAGTTAGCCGATGCTGAATACCGTAACTCTGTAATATTTTGCGAACTGCTTCATTGACGAATTCGCCGCCGTTATCACTGAGTATAGTTTTGACAGTATGTCCGGCGTTGGTTACTTCTTGAAGCATTTGGAGAAGTTTGTCTTTTACTTCTGATTTTTGTCTCATGAAGTACACCATGCGATAACTCGAAAAATCGTCCTTGAACAGTACGTAGTATTGGTACTTCGAAATGCTTGTTGCAAAGGGGCCACAAACGTCTGTATGGATTAGTTCTCCAACTGCCTTAGCTCTTTCTCTGGTCCCGAACGGCTTTCGGTGTGACTTTCCGTAAATACAGCCTTCACATGTCACTTTGTCTTGACTGAGCTGAATGCCTAACTCGCGCTTTACTACGCGAATGACGTGTCGTTTATCCTGGTGTACCAGCCGTTCATGGTATAGCTGTAGCATGTTTGAGCCAGTTATAGCATTGATCTCAATAGTCGAATGCTGTGTTGGAAAGACTGTCTTCAAATCCAACTTATATAGTCCGCCATTACGGACCCTTCTTCCAACAACTCTGGTTGTGCCTTCAATATCTAACTTGCACTCTTTAGTTGTTGAAGTGAAGAGGCTGTTTTGCATCCTATCTTGCGCTGCAAGCATCGAAAATAGGTTTTTCGTTAAGGATGGTACTAGCCACACATCATTAAGGGTTATCTTCTCCTTGTGCCCATTGACATTCGATTCCACCACTATAGAGCCCATTCCAGTAGCAGATATGGAAGTTCCGTCTGCCGTAGTCACGGTGTGATCCGAATCAAATTCATGAAAATCGGTGAAGAAATTCCTCCTTACTGCAATATGCACTGTTGCGCCATTATCAACATACCAGTTCTCACGATCCTGTACTTGATTAATTGAGCACGCATTTATCATTAGGGAAATCTGTTGCACTTGCTTGGACTTTGAGCTAGACGCTGATGATGTTCCCGAAGTTGGCTTAGGTGGCCTCCCATCCTTAATCCACTTCTTCTCTTTCGACTTCCGAACTCTTCCCTTCCACCCACCCTTCCCTTCCTCTTTCCTCTTTCCTTCTTCTCTTCCTTCCGAACTTCTTTCCTTTTCCAGAACAGAAGTTACAGATCAGCTGCTCGTCCGGGTTCTTCTTCTTTTGACGTTCAGTAGGTGTAGCCACTAGTGCCTCCTGTCGTGAGTTCTCTTGACTACCTAACTCTCTCTCGAACGTGCAAAGGTGCTGAAACGATTCCCCCCCTGAAGAAAACCCTCTACCAAAACGAAACCTATCTAAAAGCCTGAAACCCCATTCGACTACCCCTCAATGCCCTTACAAAACTTTCTCCCCAGAGATATACTCTAATATGTCTACTTTATACTGTAATGGCCTTGAAGAAATGAATGGTGATCGTCTAGTAAATGGCTAGGAACCCACGTTGCCCATAATAATCCAGATTCTTTTATGATTGAGGAAATTCATCTGGAGATTTTTTTAAAAGTTAAATATTTGCCTATACTATGTGATAATTCTCCTAAATTTTAAAAAAATATGAAAGTTTTTATATGGTAGCACTTTCACAATATACTTGTAGAAAAATTAAGTGCAATAAATAATAGTATAAATAAAAATATATAATTATTTTTGTTTTTTAAAATAAAATCCCCGACCCATAAAATCTGTATCTGTACACTTCCAAATACAAACTTCACTTGTCCATCCACCTCAAGCGGAACATGATAACCTTATAACCCATTCCTTATATAAGAAATTATATACTACAGGGAATTTTTGGCAGTAGTTATGCACAGTATATAGCGTTGTCGCTAAACAATAATTTTACACTCTAGGAATGATTTTCTTTAAATGTTACATCATAACATTATGTAAAAAGGTCGGCTCTTGTTTTATGGCTTGTAGAGCAACTCCTTTTGCACACCATGTTCCTCCATTGGTCAGGTTGGGGTAAGGACAAACCTAATTGTGATCAACTGATAGGAAATGAACCGTTCTTTGGTCTTCTTTTATTTAACTTGGACCTTATAAATGGTCATCTTGTCATAACAAGCAAATGTACTTTTCTTTAGAGTTCCTTTACTCATCATCAGAGATTAGTCTCTACCCTCCAGCCTTCACTCTTCATAAAGAGCCTTATTGACGTTAAAGCCTATTTACTAGACTGTTACTCAAGCGTTCCAATATGCGAAATAGTCTGCATTCCAAGTATAACAGAACTATTTCCTAGCTTCGCGTTTCGCTAACTAGTATATAAGACACTTAAGTACACAATATCTGTATATTAATATTTCTTGTTATTTTTAAAAGAAAACACTACATACAAGACTTATCTCAATTGATAAGTTTCCAACTCAGAAGATTAATTAATTATAATTGACTTTACATTACTAAAACAAACCACCTGATTGATCACAATCCTACGGTCTTAATGACCGCCTATGCTCATTATGATAATTATAATTCTATTAATTTTACTCTGGATTTAAGCTGTATGCATATTTAGTCGATTATCTATTAATTCTTAGATTTAGAAGGCTTTAATATATAATATGTCCTTCTTCACTTTATATAACACAATAGAATTATTACACTAAGAATTCATTAACATTTAATTATTCACTCCCTTCCCGTTATCTTTGAGTCATAGATATAGATGTTGAACACTCATGTCACTTCATAACAATCTCTATTTATTAAATATTTTATAATTAACTAGGCAATTTATTGAATATGTATAACAAACAATATTGGTGAGCGTTATTTTTAGACTGAGCTCTGAACCAATAGAAAGTCCCCAACTCTACAAAGCAATCGAAATATTATAAATTAAATACATAAGGTTATAATTTTTAAATAAAATGTATAAGCTGAAAAGCTGATTCTTTGGATCATATAAAAGAGTGAGGCTCTTTAGTTAGTGGGTAAATTCAATCGAATGCTGTTAATAGATTTTCTAAGTATGAATACAATTCCATACCTGTTATTCTATAATTGATTAATTTAATCGTTGATGAAAATTAAAAGGGTTAAATATGGATACTAATCCATACCTGTTATTCTATAGTATATTAATTTATCCGTTGAAGAAAATTATAGGGTTAAAATCATTGGTAAATTTATCGGTTAAAATTCCTGTAAAAATTACACATAAAATTTCAGATACAATAATTCCTGAAAATAAACACAAATTTGCACACATAAAGTTAGTAAAATTATCTCTAACATTCGCATAAATTAGCCATTGAATATGTTGCTATTATCGTTCCTGAAAGACCTGTCATGAAAATACACATATCACCTAAAAACATGGTAAAAGACACCCTATGTATTCCTAGATGAGCCACCCATTTCTGAAGAAATGAACACAACATAAATCAATGTAAACCGTAGAAGTAATCTCTATAAGAACATAACACATAAATTTTACAAATAAACATTACACAAACCAGCTCTGCCTTTAGTCTAAGGCTAGTTCAATCAATATATCTCCCAGATTCGAGCAAAACAAGTTTATGTAAACTTTAAAGGACTTTTGTTATGACTTTAATACTCTGAGAAAGATATCTTTGCTTTGATACATAGTAACTTCTGTCCGTTAAGAGGCCGCAGTAAGCTCGGCCGAATTTCACCTTCCCATACAAACGTAGTTACGCTCTCATTTTAAAACTACGAGTTGGATTGTGACGAAACTTTGCATATACAATGACATGAGGTATATCTATGTCTGTAATTAGTATATATGGTTCTACTTAGTAAAACAAACGAAATACAGCAAAAACTAGTTTTGTATGAAAAACTTAAATTCGCTGTATTTTTTTTATTATGGTATCTGATGCTACATAAAATAATTACAGACATAGATATACCTCATTTCATTGAACATGCAAAGTTTCGTTATAATCCAACACGTAGTTTTAAAATGAGAGCGTAACTACGTTTGTATGGCGAATCGAGCTTACTGCGGACTCTTAAAGCGCAATATTAAAAATCCACTCACCAAGGCAGCTACCACCTTCCTCCTTCATAAAATAAGATCTATGCCAATCTGGCTGAATTTAGTATGCTAAAACTGCCCTAGATCTGACATACGTCTAGATTCCTATGTCAATCTGACTGAATAACATTACGACACAAAGATACACTCCTGAAATACACCTCTGGCTTTGTTGACAGAGTTACTTACGCAAAGCAATCTTGAGAAACTATAAAAACCCGAAACTAAGATATGAATTTCCGAAATCTATAATTAAATTGCTCTTGAGAGCTCGCTTTGCTCCGGCTAGAGGTGTGTATACACAGAAATATGATTAGTAAAAATAACAGTGTTGATTCTAATTGTATGTCTTTCTATTAACTTTACAATTGAATAATCTGCAACAAACAGTAGTTAAATGTGTTTCAATACGTTAAATATCATGCCTGGCATCTGAGAAATCGGAATCGAACCAATATCCTCAGTTTAAACTACACATCAATCTATTTATCTTTGTTATATTTAAATGAAAACTAAAATCAGACTCTCACTTCAAGACACCACTATTCAACAATAAATAAACCTCCAGGACTTAAAATAAAAGCAAAGAACTCACTAAGAAATCGCCTCCGCTATTAGCACTCAAATCCAGTGCTCCCGGCTGCTGACTCGTACAAGCTCCAACTACCAGCAACAATCTCCTTACGTAGCTATTACACTATCTTCCAGCAACCAGCCAACACCTTCGATATCGCACTCACTTCACTTTGAAAATAACTCACTGAAACTATTCCCGAGATTATAAATAATTAACACTGAAAGATATCTTTGATATCCTGAACACTATAGTTTCACTCCCGAACCGATATACTATAGCAATGGGAATCCAACCGGCAGCGATTCGACCTATTGCCAATAAAAATCTGAAACGAACTGTCCCCCGCGCTTCAGCCCTCCTCCTTATATACCGTTCAAATTTCCCGCCTTCTAATTTCATAAAAAGAACAGCATTCCATTCAGCTGACTTTAACCTGTTTTGTCATGTTTAGTCAGGGTGTTTGACCCCTTTCCGACTTCGCGCCTCCCGAACGCATGCATCATTACTCTCTTCTCCCTTACTCTCAACTAGCATAACAAAGAAAAAGATATTCACATGAATTAATGTTCCATTTTCAAAATCCCGCTTAGTTTTAGCTCTGCATACATAATATTAATTTAAGTAAGTTTTAAACTTTAGTAAATTAAACAAGAATACTCCATTAAATCATTCCTTTACTTAAATATCCATTCAATAACAATAATTAGCCTTCTCATCTAGTTTCAGTCAATGTTCTTCCATATGATGATAGAACCCTTTTCTCTTGTCAATGTATTTTGAACTCTATCGCTTAGACGATAAGGTTTCTTTTTGTTAGTGTCACTTAGATGTAATTTGCCCTATTCTACCTGAAAAATTAATATTGATATCTAGTTTACTAAAACATAAATACGAACGTAAACAACGTAGTTGGTTTCGTTTCAGTGCGTCGTTAAACTGTCGATCGTCCTTTCTGACTGTTTGAGCATTAGCCAACTTGACTTAAAGTTGAAATACCGGTCGTCAAGTGTATCTAAGACCTTACATATCAGGAACAATTCAGGTAGCTTAGCGGTGGCGTCGATTTTGGAAATCTCCGCCTTCAATTCATTCCAGAGGTTCTTAAGGTGCGACATATGAGTAGGAACATCATCTTCCTTCCTATGACGAAACCCGAAGAATTCCAAGCATAAATTGTACGCTCTGTCATCCGTTTGTCCATCAAATAGCCTATGCAGCTCTTTCAAAACCTCGTGTGCCGTTCTATACCTCATAACCTTCTTAAGTGTATCCTCGGTCATGTTAGTTGTTAGCATGAGCAAAGCGCCAGTCTCAGTTCGCCTGTACTTTGCCATCGCAGTACTATAGGTGCTGGTTGCGGCGTCACCTGCCCCTTCAGCAAGGACCGGCTTACTGAGCATTCCCTCAACTGCCTCCATGGCACCTTCCGTGCCTTCCAGCATTATGGAAATTTTGTATTTCCAGGTAGCCCAGTTTTCCTTTCCTGCTAATTTGCCGAGTTCAATTTTCGTGGAAAAATCCATTGCGATTGCTTTTCCTCCCTCCTTCCGGTGGGGCGCAGAACCTGTTGATGTTGGTTTGACTTACCAGATAGCAGTGAAATCGGAAGTACTTTTAAAACAGTCCGGATATATTTCACAACAGATTTTTACGCTTGTGTTGTTTGAGAAGGTCTATTTGTTTTTGTTTGAGTGCACACACTATTTATCACTTTATTTATTATTATTAAAGCAATTTAAAAGGGTTACGACACTTTTTGACACGACGGTTGTTTTTTCCCATCGAGGTATCTAAGCAACAGTCAATATTCTTGTTTTTGAACGATTTGACAACATAGGTAGAACATAAGAGATAGAGTCTGTATACCTATGCAAACTTAACACTTTCCCTCGTTCAAGAACTACGGGCAAGCCCCAGCTTGGCACATATTTCCGTAAGCCTAGGTTTCGGGACTGGCTTGGTCATTATATCTGCAAGCTGCGTAGCCGAACTTGTCTTGATAACATTGAAGCTTCCATCTTGTACCATCTCCCGAACAAAAAAATGCCGTACACGTAAGTGTTTCGTTCGTTTATGAAACAAGGGATTGTGTGCCAATCTAATAGCAGCTTCATTATCTACTTTCAAAGATGGAGCTCTCTTTAGATGGGATAGAAAGCAAAATATCCTCTGAAGCCAAATCAGTTCTTTGGCTGCCTCACTCGCTGCGACAATTTCCGCCTCTGTCGTAGAAACCGCTACGGAAGTTTGTCTTTGGCTTAGCCAGGATACAATTCCGCCAGCAAATAGGCAAGCAACGCCTGATATTGATCTTCCGGTTGAAGGATCTCCAGCATGATCCGCATCACTGTATCCTTCTACATCACTGTCATATCCGACTTGATATTTAATCCCAAGATTCATAGTGTCTTTGAGATATCTAAATTTCCTTTTTACTTGAGTCCAATCTGCTTTTGACGGGTTTTCCAAATTTCTCGACACGACACCCACGGCGTACGCAATATCAGGTCGTGTTCCTGTCATCAGGTACATCAGGGCACCTACAGCCTCTCTGTAGG
The DNA here is from genome assembly GCA_945867215.1 of Epinotia demarniana. NCBI lineage: Eukaryota > Metazoa > Arthropoda > Insecta > Lepidoptera > Tortricidae > Epinotia > Epinotia demarniana. Next base: position 330,115 of record OX244273.1, on the reverse strand, counting down.
GAACCTTGCCAGCTTTCCCTGATTCAAGAACTTCCTCTGAATATTTAGATGTTTCCATTGGTGTTGAAACTGGATTGCTGTCAGCCATATTAAATCTCTCAAGGATCTTCCTAGT